>CM054776.1:42500-10042500 GCA_028984075.1 Pieris mannii
ACCTAACCTAACCTAACCTAACCTAACCTAACCTAACCTAACCTAACCTAACCTAACCTAACCTAACCTAACCTAACCTAACCTAACCTAACCTAACCTAACCTAACCTAACCTAACCTAACCTAACCTAACCTAACCTAACCTAACCTAACCTAACCTAACCTAACCTAACCTAACCTAACCTAACCTAACCTAACCTAACCTAACCTAACCTAACCTAACCTAACCTAACCTAACCTAACCTAACCTAACCTAACCTAACCTAACCTAACCTAACCTAACCTAACCTAACCTAACCTAACCTAACCTAACCTAACCTAACCTAACCTAACCTAACCTAACCTAACCTAACCTAACCTAACCTAACCTAACCTAACCTAACCTAACCTAACCTAACCTAACCTAACCTAACCTAACCTAACCTAACCTAACCTAACCTAACCTAACCTAACCTAACCTAACCTAACCTAACCTAACCTAACCTAACCTAACCTAACCTAACCTAACCTAACCTAACCTAACCTAACCTAACCTAACCTAACCTAACCTAACCTAACCTAACCTAACCTAACCTAACCTAACCTAACCTAACCTAACCTAACCTAACCTAACCTAACCTAACCTAACCTAACCTAACCTAACCTAACCTAACCTAACCTAACCTAACCTAACCTAACCTAACCTAACCTAACCTAACCTAACCTAACCTAACCTAACCTAACCTAACCTAACCTAACCTAACCTAACCTAACCTAACCTAACCTAACCTAACCTAACCTAACCTAACCTAACCTAGACCTAACCTAACCTAACCTAACCTAACCTAACCTAACCTAACCTAACCTAACCTAACCTAACCTAACCTAACCTAACCTAACCTAACCTAACCTAACCTAACCTAACCTAACCTAACCTAACCTAACCTAACCTAACCTAACCTAACCTAACCTAACCTAACCTAACCTAACCTAACCTAACCTAACCTAACCTAACCTAACCTAACCTAACCTAACCTAACCTAACCTAACCTAACCTAACCTAACCTAACCTAACCTAACCTAACCTAACCTAACCTAACCTAACCTAACCTAACCTAACCTAACCTAACCTAACCTAACCTAACCTAACCTAACCTAACCTAACCTAACCTAACCTAACCTAACCTAACCTAACCTAACCTAACCTAACCTAACCTAACCTAACCTAACCTAACCTAACCTAACCTAACCTAACCTAACCTAACCTAACCTAACCTAACCTAACCTAACCTAACCTAACCTAACCTAACCTAACCTAACCTAACCTAACCTAACCTAACCTAACCTAACCTAACCTAACCTAACCTAACCTAACCTAACCTAACCTAACCTAACCTAACCTAACCTAACCTAACCTAACCTAACCTAACCTAACCTAACCTAACCTAACCTAACCTAACCTAACCTAACCTAACCTAACCTAACCTAACCTAACCTAACCTAACCTAACCTAACCTAACCTAACCTAACCTAACCTAACCTAACCTAACCTAACCTAACCTAACCTAACCTAACCTAACCTAACCTAACCTAACCTAACCTAACCTAACCTAACCTAACCTAACCTAACCTAACCTAACCTAACCTAACCTAACCTAACCTAACCTAACCTAACCTAACCTAACCTAACCTAACCTAACCTAACCTAACCTAACCTAACCTAACCTAACCTAACCTAACCTAACCTAACCTAACCTAACCTAACCTAACCTAACCTAACCTAACCTAACCTAACCTAACCTAACCTAACCTAACCTAACCTAACCTAACCTAACCTAACCTAACCTAACCTAACCTAACCTAACCTAACCTAACCTAACCTAACCTAACCTAACCTAACCTAACCTAACCTAACCTAACCTAACCTAACCTAACCTAACCTAACCTAACCTAACCTAACCTAACCTAACCTAACCTAACCTAACCTAACCTAACCTAACCTAACCTAACCTAACCTAACCTAACCTAACCTAACCTAACCTAACCTAACCTAACCTAACCTAACCTAACCTAACCTAACCTAACCTAACCTAACCTAACCTAACCTAACCTAACCTAACCTAACCTAACCTAACCTAACCTAACCTAACCTAACCTAACCTAACCTAACCTAACCTAACCTAACCTAACCTAACCTAACCTAACCTAACCTAACCTAACCTAACCTAACCTAACCTAACCTAACCTAACCTAACCTAACCTAACCTAACCTAACCTAACCTAACCTAACCTAACCTAACCTAACCTAACCTAACCTAACCTAACCTAACCTAACCTAACCTAACCTAACCTAACCTAACCTAACCTAACCTAACCTAACCTAACCTAACCTAACCTAACCTAACCTAACCTAACCTAACCTAACCTAACCTAACCTAACCTAACCTAACCTAACCTAACCTAACCTAACCTAACCTAACCTAACCTAACCTAACCTAACCTAACCTAACCTAACCTAACCTAACCTAACCTAACCTAACCTAACCTAACCTAACCTAACCTAACCTAACCTAACCTAACCTAACCTAACCTAACCTAACCTAACCTAACCTAACCTAACCTAACCTAACCTAACCTAACCTAACCTAACCTAACCTAACCTAACCTAACCTAACCTAACCTAACCTAACCTAACCTAACCTAACCTAACCTAACCTAACCTAACCTAACCTAACCTAACCTAACCTAACCTAACCTAACCTAACCTAACCTAACCTAACCTAACCTAACCTAACCTAACCTAACCTAACCTAACCTAACCTAACCTAACCTAACCTAACCTAACCTAACCTAACCTAACCTAACCTAACCTAACCTAACCTAACCTAACCTAACCTAACCTAACCTAACCTAACCTAACCTAACCTAACCTAACCTAACCTAACCTAACCTAACCTAACCTAACCTAACCTAACCTAACCTAACCTAACCTAACCTAACCTAACCTAACCTAACCTAACCTAACCTAACCTAACCTAACCTAACCTAACCTAACCTAACCTAACCTAACCTAACCTAACCTAACCTAACCTAACCTAACCTAACCTAACCTAACCTAACCTAACCTAACCTAACCTAACCTAACCTAACCTAACCTAACCTAACCTAACCTAACCTAACCTAACCTAACCTAACCTAACCTAACCTAACCTAACCTAACCTAACCTAACCTAACCTAACCTAACCTAACCTAACCTAACCTAACCTAACCTAACCTAACCTAACCTAACCTAACCTAACCTAACCTAACCTAACCTAACCTAACCTAACCTAACCTAACCTAACCTAACCTAACCTAACCTAACCTAACCTAACCTAACCTAACCTAACCTAACCTAACCTAACCTAACCTAACCTAACCTAACCTAACCTAACCTAACCTAACCTAACCTAACCTAACCTAACCTAACCTAACCTAACCTAACCTAACCTAACCTAACCTAACCTAACCTAACCTAACCTAACCTAACCTAACCTAACCTAACCTAACCTAACCTAACCTAACCTAACCTAACCTAACCTAACCTAACCTAACCTAACCTAACCTAACCTAACCTAACCTAACCTAACCTAACCTAACCTAACCTAACCTAACCTAACCTAACCTAACCTAACCTAACCTAACCTAACCTAACCTAACCTAACCTAACCTAACCTAACCTAACCTAACCTAACCTAACCTAACCTAACCTAACCTAACCTAACCTAACCTAACCTAACCTAACCTAACCTAACCTAACCTAACCTAACCTAACCTAACCTAACCTAACCTAACCTAACCTAACCTAACCTAACCTAACCTAACCTAACCTAACCTAACCTAACCTAACCTAACCTAACCTAACCTAACCTAACCTAACCTAACCTAACCTAACCTAACCTAACCTAACCTAACCTAACCTAACCTAACCTAACCTAACCTAACCTAACCTAACCTAACCTAACCTAACCTAACCTAACCTAACCTAACCTAACCTAACCTAACCTAACCTAACCTAACCTAACCTAACCTAACCTAACCTAACCTAACCTAACCTAACCTAACCTAACCTAACCTAACCTAACCTAACCTAACCTAACCTAACCTAACCTAACCTAACCTAACCTAACCTAACCTAACCTAACCTAACCTAACCTAACCTAACCTAACCTAACCTAACCTAACCTAACCTAACCTAACCTAACCTAACCTAACCTAACCTAACCTAACCTAACCTAACCTAACCTAACCTAACCTAACCTAACCTAACCTAACCTAACCTAACCTAACCTAACCTAACCTAACCTAACCTAACCTAACCTAACCTAACCTAACCTAACCTAACCTAACCTAACCTAACCTAACCTAACCTAACCTAACCTAACCTAACCTAACCTAACCTAACCTAACCTAACCTAACCTAACCTAACCTAACCTAACCTAACCTAACCTAACCTAACCTAACCTAACCTAACCTAACCTAACCTAACCTAACCTAACCTAACCTAACCTAACCTAACCTAACCTAACCTAACCTAACCTAACCTAACCTAACCTAACCTAACCTAACCTAACCTAACCTAACCTAACCTAACCTAACCTAACCTAACCTAACCTAACCTAACCTAACCTAACCTAACCTAACCTAACCTAACCTAACCTAACCTAACCTAACCTAACCTAACCTAACCTAACCTAACCTAACCTAACCTAACCTAACCTAACCTAACCTAACCTAACCTAACCTAACCTAACCTAACCTAACCTAACCTAACCTAACCTAACCTAACCTAACCTAACCTAACCTAACCTAACCTAACCTAACCTAACCTAACCTAACCTAACCTAACCTAACCTAACCTAACCTAACCTAACCTAACCTAACCTAACCTAACCTAACCTAACCTAACCTAACCTAACCTAACCTAACCTAACCTAACCTAACCTAACCTAACCTAACCTAACCTAACCTAACCTAACCTAACCTAACCTAACCTAACCTAACCTAACCTAACCTAACCTAACCTAACCTAACCTAACCTAACCTAACCTAACCTAACCTAACCTAACCTAACCTAACCTAACCTAACCTAACCTAACCTAACCTAACCTAACCTAACCTAACCTAACCTAACCTAACCTAACCTAACCTAACCTAACCTAACCTAACCTAACCTAACCTAACCTAACCTAACCTAACCTAACCTAACCTAACCTAACCTAACCTAACCTAACCTAACCTAACCTAACCTAACCTAACCTAACCTAACCTAACCTAACCTAACCTAACCTAACCTAACCTAACCTAACCTAACCTAACCTAACCTAACCTAACCTAACCTAACCTAACCTAACCTAACCTAACCTAACCTAACCTAACCTAACCTAACCTAACCTAACCTAACCTAACCTAACCTAACCTAACCTAACCTAACCTAACCTAACCTAACCTAACCTAACCTAACCTAACCTAACCTAACCTAACCTAACCTAACCTAACCTAACCTAACCTAACCTAACCTAACCTAACCTAACCTAACCTAACCTAACCTAACCTAACCTAACCTAACCTAACCTAACCTAACCTAACCTAACCTAACCTAACCTAACCTAACCTAACCTAACCTAACCTAACCTAACCTAACCTAACCTAACCTAACCTAACCTAACCTAACCTAACCTAACCTAACCTAACCTAACCTAACCTAACCTAACCTAACCTAACCTAACCTAACCTAACCTAACCTAACCTAACCTAACCTAACCTAACCTAACCTAACCTAACCTAACCTAACCTAACCTAACCTAACCTAACCTAACCTAACCTAACCTAACCTAACCTAACCTAACCTAACCTAACCTAACCTAACCTAACCTAACCTAACCTAACCTAACCTAACCTAACCTAACCTAACCTAACCTAACCTAACCTAACCTAACCTAACCTAACCTAACCTAACCTAACCTAACCTAACCTAACCTAACCTAACCTAACCTAACCTAACCTAACCTAACCTAACCTAACCTAACCTAACCTAACCTAACCTAACCTAACCTAACCTAACCTAACCTAACCTAACCTAACCTAACCTAACCTAACCTAACCTAACCTAACCTAACCTAACCTAACCTAACCTAACCTAACCTAACCTAACCTAACCTAACCTAACCTAACCTAACCTAACCTAACCTAACCTAACCTAACCTAACCTAACCTAACCTAACCTAACCTAACCTAACCTAACCTAACCTAACCTAACCTAACCTAACCTAACCTAACCTAACCTAACCTAACCTAACCTAACCTAACCTAACCTAACCTAACCTAACCTAACCTAACCTAACCTAACCTAACCTAACCTAACCTAACCTAACCAGTCCGCGTCCAGACGCCAAGTAAAACGGTCGACTTCACGTCGCTCCGCGCTCTTAAAAAGTTTAAATTCGTCTTTAAAAATAGTTGCAGTGCAGTGACAGTATCAATTCATATATCAGTAGATGCGGAAAAATCCGCTCTATCTTTTAGTGTAAATTTCATTTTAAAAAGTTTTAATTTTATATTTTTTTTGAGTAAAAAACTGTTAAAAACTTAGTTTTTGGAAAATTAAAAATAGTTACAGTGCTTCAAAAATTGTTTTTAGTGTCTCATTGTGTAGATCTCGTTAAGGCGCACATTTCGACCTACTTTTGGAGGATAAGGGTGCAGAATTGAGGAAACCACCACCCAAAAACCGGTAAAACTCGAATAACTTTTAAGCAAGATCAACGACAATAGTGTTTTAATAGCTTATCCGATAGTCCTCTTCAAGGGCTATCGTTTGATACCAAATTTGTATTTTTGACACCAACCCCCGATTTTTGGAGACCAGAAGCAGGAATTTCGCCCACCAGTCTGCGGCGCCAACATTTACAACCTCGTTTTTAGCATCAAAAAATCCGCCTGAAAAGCAGCTACCGAATGGTATATCACACATCAAAATCGGAGGAAGAATATCCCCTCATTCACTGGAAAAACGGTTTTTGGGTACTAACCACCCCTGATCTTACGAAATTCACAATTCACAATATACTGCCACAAGCGTCTTAACGAGGCGCTTCAGGAGACCCCAAGTACATTAAAATCGGACAAATATTTTGGGAGATAAGAAACAAGGAATTTCTGCAGCGGTGATTCCACCTGGAACCAACCACATTAAAAATCAACAATAACATTCGAGCGATAGCCTGAATTCCGCGCAACATTACTGCATCGCCGCCAATAATTAATCATCGACTTCTGCCGAGCTGGTCACCAACTTTTCTGGTGACTAACTGGAACAGCCCCATCACCAGCACCATCGCGCAGACCTCGTCGCGGGCTTCAAAACGAACCCAAACTCCAACATCACCAGTGCAGCGGTGCAGGAGTTATCCTGTGCGGAAGTACCAGGTAAGGCGGATGACCAGCCTCATCTTTAACACTACACTCACATACACAGAAACACACCGAGCTTGGGCTCGTTCAAACCGCCTCTTCAAGGCAAACACTAATATAGCCGTACAGTAGTTCGCAAACCTACCCATCAACCCCCAGTTTGAGTTTTTACCCCCCCTCCCCTAAAATTTTTACCCCCCCTCCGCACCCCCCCGAGTCACATATCATTTGAATCGGCTTTTAAAGGCGATTCTAGACCAATAGACCAAATCCAGTTTCGACCCCCCCCCACCCATCACGAAATAATGTTACCCCGCACCCCACCCAAAATCACAACCACCGCCTCACCATCTCCCCAAACATCCTTTACAACCGCTAGGCGGAATTTGGTGAACAATCTAAGTCCGGCCTTCACTCGAGAAGCTCCCCCCGCAGAGTCCACCTACATGGAGATGGCGAGGAGTTTCAGATACAAAGGCCTGAACGCGGTTTCAGCCTCTCGCAACCTCAAGAGTGAGCTGAAAACTATAATTACAGAGACAATCGACGGTCTCTTCGGAGTCGTCGCTATGTTAGACCCTACCACCCCCTCCCCTTCCAAACCCCTCACACCCCCGGCCAATAACATCGACAATAACACAAGCAAAAATACACCACCCGACGATAGCACACAAAAATTACTCCTAAACAAGCTAGAAACCCACTCTCGGCTACTCGAGGAGTCCAACAGGGCAATGAGTGTGCTAACAAAACAATTAAAATCCACTCCCAAACCTACACTCACTGAACACACAACCATCCCCCCCAACAAGAACAAAACTTACGCCAACGCCGCGGCGGCCCCTAAAGCACCCACCGGCCCCTCTATTGTTGTTTCCGGCGAGGGGTTTGACACCACCGAAAGACTAATTACACAAATTTGTAAAACAGTCAACTTCCGCGAGGGCGGTTTTGCACCGCTTAAGGTCACGCCACTTTCCAACAACAAGCTTAAAATGGTCTTCGAAAACGAGGACCACAAGAAACATACTGTCACTAAACTAAATAACACAAACACCATTAAAGCTCAAGATGAGAAACGGATCAGCCCGATGACCATCTTGAAAGGCATATCAAAATACACATCTGAAACCGACTTAATCCAAACCATCAAAGACCAGAACCCGACACTAACCAATCACACATTTACTATAAAATTTACAGCCAAAAATCGCAACACCTCCCTTTATAACGCGGTCCTCAACACCACACCCTCTGCCTGGAAAGCCTTTGCCGACCTCGGCAGAGTAAACATCGACATGCAGCGGGTGCACTGCGCCAACTTTTCACCGTTCAGACAGTGTCAGAACTGTCTGAACTTCGGACACACCAAAAGTCGCTGCCCCGCTAAGTCACCCACATGCGCCAAGTGCTCAGCTAACCACTCCACCAAGGAATGCAATGAACTAACACCAAAATGCACCAACTGCTCAGAACACAACACCGTACACAAGACCAACACAGACACTCAACACCGAGCCGACTCGGATAGCTGCCCCAAGGTTAGAGCCATGCGTGCCCGCGTTGAGGCCAAAGTCAACTACGCCTAACCACAATTACTCCAATCATCAACACCACATATCAGGTTTCGCTGCTTACAGAAAACCTTAACAGACAACGCACAATGCACATTTTTAAATCTCATATCACCTCACATTCGCTCATACACTGTAGTTGATTATGATCTCAGCGCGCGACACTTGCTCTTGGGGTACCTCCATATCCACATATGGCCTACACACATATTTCTATACAAAGCAGTTATTGCAACAAATACACACTATAACACAACACACTAAACCACACATATTGCACACTTTAATACATAGATTATCCCCATATCCCTTCCTTATCCTAATTAACTCATTAATCCACTGCATACATTCTCTACAATCTCACTTAGATAACACAACTTTAGTCTATCATCCGCCTTACCTGCGGAACTTCATTTTTAAATTTATCTTAAATTTTTACTTTATTTTAATTGTAAATACATTTAACCATTTTATCATAATTTTAATGTTATAACCTTTTTTACTTTTGTACAACAACAAATTTCATGTTTTATGTTTACTTTTAGTTCTTTACTCTTATTATTATTTTTATATTTTTAATAAACCATGGTTACGACGCTGATGGTTGAGTGGAAGGGATTGTATCAAATAGCATGACCGACCCTCAACCATCACAACAGCGGCTATACCTCCTACCTGAGGAGTTTAAATTATTAAGTTCTGTGTGCAAGAGCTTTTTGTACTCTGTTCTATCTAAAGCACGGTGCGGCTGGTGGCGGTTGAGAGGAAGAAATTGTATCAAATAGCATGACTGATACTCAGCCGCCCCAACCGAACCTACAATCACTAGCCTAAGCTATTAATGTGTAAGTTGAACTAATTATAATTCTAACTTATCAGTAATATTTGTATTTTGTAACTTTTTTCTTTAATAATTTGTAATTTTATTAATAACTTATTGTAACTATTTTTAAGACCTTCTCACTAATAAGCTTAATATTATAACTTTTTGACTTTTATACAACTACATATGTCATGTTTTGTTTACTTTTTACGTATTACTCTTATTTTTATTTTTATATTCTATGTAATCATGGTTACGACGCTGATGGTTGAGCGGAAGGGATTGTATCCAATAGCATGACCGACCCTCAACCAACACAACAGCGGCTATACCTCCTACCTGAGGAGTTTAAATCATTAAGTTCTGCGTGCAAGAGCTTTTTGTACTCTGTTCTATCTTAATCACGGTGCGGTTGGGGGCGGCTGAGAGGAAGAAATTGTATCAAATAGCATGACTGATACTCAGCCGCCTCAACCGAACCTACAATCACTAGCCTAAGTTATTAATTTGTAAGACGAACTAATTGTAATTATACCTAATCAATAATAATTTTAATTTGTAACTTTTTCTAAATTGTAATTTTATTAATAACTTTTTGTAACTAATTTTAAGACCTTCTATCATATATACTTATCACAATAATATTAACAAAAATGTTAGTCGTAACGACGCGGACTCTATGCAGGTGGCTCAGCGAAGGTAAATATCGTATCAAATAGCGAAGCCGACCCTCAGCCACCTCACCTACCTTTATACATTTTTTACCTGAATAAAGATTCCCTCTGAAAAAATTATTACCTAGCTTAGCTTCCTCGGCCCCGGGGCGAGAGTCGCCGGGGAGGTAGGCCCACTATAAACTAGCATAAAAAAAAAAAAAAAAAAAAAAAAAAAAAAAAAAAAACCTAACCTAACCTAACCTAACCTAACCTAACCTAACCTAACCTAACCTAACCTAACCTAACCTAACCTAACCTAACCTAACCTAACCTAACCTAACCTAACCTAACCTAACCTAACCTAACCTAACCTAACCTAACCTAACCTAACCTAACCTAACCTAACCTAACCTAACCTAACCTAACCTAACCTAACCTAACCTAACCTAACCTAACCTAACCTAACCTAACCTAACCAGTCTGCGTCGATCCGCCGCCCGGAACAGTCGAAATCCGCGTCGCTCCGCGATCCAAAAAGTTTAAATAATTCCTTAAAAATAGTTCTTATCAGTTTTCCGTGAAGTGCAAGATACCAATAGACGCAGAAAAATCTGCTGCATCCAATAGTGTAAAATTCAGTTTTAAATTTTTTCGTTTTTCATTTTTTATAGACTAAAAACTTTCAAAAAACCAGTTTTTTCAAAATTAAAAATACTTACAGTGAAGTGAGAAACAAGTGTTTAGTGTCAGTGTGTAGAGCTCAATTAGCTTGACATTTCGACACCAAAATTGAGGATAAGGCCTCAGATTTGGTGACCAGAAAACCACTTAAAGGTAAATAACTCTCTGGACAGATCTATAACAGTATAATTAAAATTGATATCTAGATAGCCCTTAAAGAGACCTATCGATTAATACTAAATTTGTAATTTTTGGACAATCATCAGAATTTTTAGGGGGCAAAAACTAGTATTTAGCCCCCCATTCAACGGCGCTTTTATATTTTATACATTTTTTGGGTCTATAAAATCCGCCAGAAAAAGGGCTATCCGAAGACACTCTGGTCACCAAAATCGGATAAGAAATATCCCCTCAAACCATTAAAAAACAGTTTTTGGGAGGAAAGTGGTTTCCAACCATTTTTTACCACCACCACCATACACCCATTAGAAAGATCTAATTGAGACGCAACTGCCAACACCCAGATCAGGCGGTTCCGTTCACTACATCCGGAGCTAGAGCCAGTACAAAAACGGAAACGGTGATCTCCAGAGGATCCCGAAGGAGTTAAATTCCAAAAATACCACCATCGGACAGAAAATACATCAATTATACAAAAAATCCATCATCAACTCAATAGAACCCACCATCGTCAGCACGGGACACCAGAAAACCTGGTGTTCCACCGGAACTGCTTCCGCTCCAGCACCATCGAGAAGATCGCTCAGCGGGCGTCTCAAAAAGATCAAACATTACAATAATAGCAACGGAATCAACCAAGATATCCTCTCATCTATATACAGGTTAGGTAGATTGTCAGCACATTCATAGGTCAAATTTCATTACATTAAATCTTAACCGAATCCCACCGAGTTTGGTATCTTTCAAACCAGCTCGGTGAGGCGAATTTTATGGTGCAATTTGTTTCCCCCACAACCCCCTCCTGCTCCCTTTAGCCCCCTAAAAGTCAAAAATTTTATCGTGAGGAGATAATATACCGTGTTACATATCATTAAAACGAGCATTCAAAGGGCTTTCATTTTATATATAACACTTAACAATTTGTTCAAAAATTTTCGAAAATAAGGTTATTTGCAGAAAGTGGTCGAGCCCTTAAAAGTTTGCCACCTTCTAGCACCAATAATTTGTATAACAGCTCATTTTTCTTATTACACCATTTTTTTACATCATCTAAAGTAGATTTCAATAGTAATTTTTGTTGCTTTCTTAGTCAATATTTTCATTTTCATTTTAATTTAATTGCAAAAAAGGGCCGCCGACGCCATTACCACTTAAGTTTGTCGGCTTTCTAGCGGACAAACGGTGCGTCGGAGGCAATTTCTGACCGAATTTTCACTCACTCTGTGTGAAGCGATCTTAAGGGCGACCGACCCAACGGCACCTTAAAATCCGCTCCACCGGAAGGTTTGCTGCCCCCCCCCGCGATTAAATTTCCCCCTCCATCCCCACCCCCTCGAGTTGGGTATCAAACAATTCAGCTCGAAGAGGTGAATCCGAATACATACTCCTTTCGTACTTTAGCCCCCCCCCCCCCTCCTCTCCCTTCAAGATCAAAATTTCTTTCTTTTGATACTTTTACATTATGATTAAACGTACACCCCCTCACACACCCCGGGCTCTTAGCCCCTCTAATTCAGCCACTAATAATACACAACAACACTCCATCACAACAAGTAGACCGCTAGGTCAATTTCTCGCCGACCTCTCTCCCGCGGCTCTTTCTGGGTCTGGACCTACCGCTAGGGCCCCGCGACTAGTTAATTCCAACCTAACTACACACTCGGAGGCCAAGCTGTGGCTCCAGAAGGCCAGGGAGGCTCTGAATACATCTAGAAATCTTAAAACAGAGCTTAAAGCGACCATCGAAAAAGCGGTGCAAAAACTCTACGATCTAGCGGTTTCACCCGTCGCTCCGCTAACATCGTCCCAAGCTGAACCCCACCCAGTCCCTCAGCCCACGCCTGACATCACAGCCTTTACCGAAGCTGCGCATGCCCTTACGGCCAAAATTGATGCTCACACCAAGTTATTACAAGACAACAAAAATAACATTACACAAATAACTAATAAAATAAACTCGATCAACAAACAAACCCGCGCTGCACCTATTACTCACCACACCAAAGAAACGGGCCCATCATATGCCACAATTGCGGCCACCACCTCCCCCTCCCCGAAACCCACACCTGGCCCTTCAATAGTAGTAAGCGGTGGTCCTGAAGCAACACCGCAGACTATTATTGAACACGTTAGAACAGGCATTAATTACCGACAGGGGGGATACGCCCCTCTCAAAATCGCCCCCCTCTCAAAGGGAAAATTGAAAATAACCTTCAGGTCTGAAGAGCATAAGAACGACGCTCTTCAGCAGCTGAACAAGTCCTCCTCTGCCTTCAAAGCGGAGAATGAGAAGAAACTTGATCCCATGATAATTTTGAAGGGGATTAGCAAGTCTGTGCCGGAGGAAGAGCTGGTCGACACCATACGGGATCAAAATCCCGAACTCGTAAATGAAAGGTTCTCAGTCAAATTTCGTCGTAACAACAGAAACGAAAAATTATACAACATCGTCCTCACCACCTCCTCTTCCGCCTGGCACAGGTTTGTCGAGCTTGGACACGTGGCAATCTCTTATCAGTACGTTCACTGTTCCAATTTTTCCCCGTTCATACAGTGCAGGCGATGCTTAAACTTTGGACACACCAAAACCAGATGTCCGGCGACCTCCCCAACATGCGCCAAATGCTCTGCAAATCACGACACCACCGAGTGTAAATCAACAGAGTCACACAAATGCGTCAATTGTAACGAGCACAACGCTCACTACAAAACTCAAACTAATATCAACCACCGCGCCGATGGTGAAAGTTGCCCCAAAGTGAAAGCGATGAAAGCCCGCATTGAGGCTAAAATCAATTACTAATAAACTCATGTACTCACTCAACATTACACAGGCGAATCTAGACAGATCTCGCCTCGCTCTACAAGAATTCCATTTACACTTTATTAAAACCAACACAGACATCGCTTTCATTTCAGAACCGTACAATAACACCAATGACACAATATCACACATTTCAGGCCTTCGTATTTTCCAATCCACTAGCGATGGACCCACGAAGGCCTGTATCATCACCACACAACACATAAATGCACATATTCTCACCCAATACACCACCAACAACATCGTCACTATATCGGTTACTACACAATCATACACACTTTTTCTTATATCCATTTACATTGAGCCAGATATAGACAACACTCACACACTACAAACTTTAGATAATTTTCTCACACAAAACCCTAACGCCCACACTCTCATTGCGGGCGATCTCAATGCTTGGCATCCACTTTGGGGCAGCGGTCACCACGCTCGATATAATAAACGCGGCTACGAAATAGCCGACCTCCTACTCACACATGACCTCTCTGTACATAATAAAACCGACACACCAACTTTTGAAACTATAACTCACGGCAAAATCCGCACTTCTATTATCGACCTCACCATCACACCTACGCGCATGACTCAACACATCACCGATTGGAATGTGCATCGCGGCTTATTCCCGCATTCGCAGCACAATCCAATCACATTCACCTACAGCAACACACATAACACAATAGTTCAAGCTCAGAATCATAGCACATTCATTTATAAAACTCAAAACGCAAACTGGCACTCATTCACAGAATCACTTCACACAAACATCTGCAACTCCAACATATTAGACACTGACATCACTCAAATAAATTCACATGAAATAGACACATTTATTAACAACCTTACTTTAATCATTAACAACTCATGCAAAGAGGCATTCCCCATACGTAAGGGTACACAAAAACTTAAGGCCCCTTGGTGGAATGACCACCTAGAGGAGCTCAGTAACGAATGCCGCAGACTCCACCACATGCTATGTCGTTCCTCAAGGGGACATAACTCACCCACCATTGAGCTCATAAATGAGTATAATAACACAAAACAAAAGTACACAACCGCAATGCGCCAAGCGTCCACAAATAGCTTTAAAGAGTTTTGCAAATCCCAAGACCAAGAAGACGTTTGGTCTCTCACCAACCGCCTACTTAAAAAATCCACCCCCAACATTCAGCCGGGAACGCTCCTTATAAACAATACTTATACGAAAACTGAGACTGAAACAGCTCAATCACTGCTGAACCATTTTTATCCTAAAGATTTGCCCAACACTGAAACCCGACACCACACACTCGCCAGCACAGCCCACTCCCCTCCGGACACAGCGGATGACCCGCCGTTCACCTTACAAGAAGTAACTCACTCAATCGAGTCAATTAGCCATAAAAAAGCTCCTGGTCAGGACCACCTGACCAGCGACATCTGCCTTGTAGTATTTAAATCATACCCTGAGCTCTTTCTGAATCTATTTAACCGTTGTGTTGAAATTGCTCATTTTCCCACCCCGTGGAAGGAGGCAACGGTGAAAGTAATACCAAAGCCTAATAGGGCTGATTACACATCGTTGTCCTCTTATCGCCCCATCGGACTCATCCCTGTGTTCGGGAAAACACTTGAAAAACTCATCACTAAGAGGATCACATACAAAGCTAATAAGCTAGGTCTTCTTAGCGACAAACAATTCGGCTTTACAGAACAAACTGGGACGGTGCAAGCGATTCATTGCGCTCTTGACACAATTAAGAGCGCTAAAAACAATAAACAACAGGTCATTGCAGTCTCGCTGGACATCAAAGCGGCGTTTGACAATGCTTGGTGGCCGGCGGTGCTCAGTGGCCTTAAACAAGCTCAATGTCCATCCAATCTCTACAAAACTCTGTGCAGCTATCTGTCGCAGAGATCCGTAACTTTACACTTAGGAAACACTGTAATTACACAATCAACAGAAAAGGGATGCGTGCAGGGCTCTGCATGCGGACCAATTCTGTGGAACCTCATTGTCAACGATCTCCTCAGCAACATCGAGCTACCTTCCGGCTGTTACATACAGGCCTATGCGGATGACGTCCTTTTAGTAGTCACCGCAAAGGACCTTAACACTATACAAAGTCATACCAACTCAGCCTTAGAAACCATCCGTCTATGGGGTCAAAGCGTTAAACTGCACTTTGGCCCCTCCAAAACACAACTTATAGCTTTCACACAACAGTCAGAACACACAAGGATCCTTTTCGACAACACTACACTAGCCTTCAGCAAAAATATCACATATCTCGGAGTTGTCATCGACAACAGACTATTATTTAACGATCATTTACATCACACCCTTCAAAAGGCACTTAATATATTCAAAAAATTACAAGTTTTTACACGAATCACATGGGGCCCGCATCCCGAAAACATACGCACAATATACTCAATGGTTATTGAACCGATTATAACATACGCTTCCAGCGTTTGGGGTCACATCGCTGTCAAGAAAACAGTAAGCAAAAAACTAATCAGTCTGCAACGAGGCTTCGCCCTACGAGCCATCCGGGCCTTTAGGACGGTGTCTGCAAACGCAGCAATCGCCCTAGCCCGCTTTACACCTCTCGATCTCAAACTATTAGAGGCCGCCGAAATAGAATCTACACGTATAAACAGACGCACCAACAGACTTCCGCATGACATACCGATTGAGACCCCTGTCTGCTTCTCTGAACTACTTCATCCAGCGGACCGAACCCCCATCAAAACACTCTCCACAAAAGCATATGCTGATATAAACCACACTCCACATCATCATATATACACTGACGGCAGCAAACACGACGACGGCTCTACCGGCGCCGCGTTTGTTGTCTACTCACCATCTCCATCCTCATATTCAAACAGCGATGAGGATACACACAAACACACCCACACGAAACACATTAAATTACACAGCACCAGCTCGGTCTTTCAGGCTGAACTGGCAGCTATTAAATACGCCACACTTTATCTACATAACAAAAACATCACACAGGCTATCATCCACACCGATTCTCAGTCTGCTATTGCAGCACTTAAACAACACATCAACACCCACCCCATTGTATCCGATATACACAACACACTCCAGATGCTTAATTCAATACACGCAAACATATACTTTTATTGGGTGAAAGGCCACTCAGGCATACAAGGTAACGAGCTAGCCGATGTTGCTGCCAACAAAGCAGCATCATTACACAAATCACCCGATCACATAGCATGCCCCATTTCATACATCAAACATTTAATTAAACAGGAAACGAAACACAAAACACAAACACGATACACCGAAGAAATAACTGGAGAGTTCACGAAGAAATTTCTTCCGCAACTCAACAGCATACATGCATTTTTCCTCGCCATCCCTATATCCTTCCAAATGACACAATTCCTCACTGGCCATTCTTTTGCAAAAGACTACTTACACAGATTCCACATCATTGACAACCCTCACTGCCCCTGCAACAATACATCCCTACAAGACCTCATCCATCTCATCCGCGAATGTCCCAGATTTGAGCTTCAAAGATCCACACACGAACAAACCTGTTACTTTGTCAACATCGACCCATATAATGTTGCCGAACTTGTCAGCAAAGCAACATCGGCAAAATCATTTGATACATTTATCAAATACATAATAAATAACCTAAAGGCGTTCAATGGCACATAGACTTTCATAATTTCGACTTTGTTATAACCTTAATTTTAAGAATACCATTTATGTTACAAACGATTCCTGTCTTATATACTACGTATTACGACGTAACCTATTTTTACTCTAAGTTTTTCTATTTAATATTAAGAATTTTGTTTTACATTTTAAGTTTAATTTAAGTTATCCACGATAACCGAATATAATTTTAAGTTCTACAATTCATTTATAATTTTCTACACTATATGTAATTTAGCCATAAGTAATAAATAATGTATCTAATTTTAAGAACCAATATTGTCTTCTAAGACGCAGACTCATGTGAATTGGAGGCTGGGAGAAAGAATGTATCAAATAGCATCAACCCCCAGCCTCCAAAAAACTATTTGTATTATTGATTAAATAAAACCCCCTTGTTTTTTATTCGAGACGAACGAATGCAAGATGTGAAGAATGCCTAGCTTAGTCGTCGCCCCGGTGATAAAGTAGCCGGGGGAAGTAGGCCCACTAGGAGAAAAAAAAAAAAAAAAAAAAAAAAAACCTAACCTAACCTAACCTAACCTAACCTAACCTAACCTAACCTAACCTAACCTAACCTAACCTAACCTAACCTAACCTAACCTAACCTAACCTAACCTAACCTAACCTAACCTAACCTAACCTAACCTAACCTAACCTAACCTAACCTAACCTAACCTAACCTAACCTAACCTAACCTAACCTAACCTAACCTAACCTAACCTAACCTAACCTAACCTAACCTAACCTAACCTAACCTAACCTAACCTAACCTAACCTAACCTAACCTAACCTAACCTAACCTAACCTAACCTAACCTAACCTAACCTAACCTAACCTAACCTAACCTAACCTAACCTAACCTAACCTAACCTAACCACACCGCAGACTATTATTGAACACGTTAGAACAGGCATTAATTACCGACAGGGGGGATACGCCCCTCTCAAAATCGCCCCCCTCTCAAAGGGAAAATTGAAAATAACCTTCAGGTCTGAAGAGCATAAGAACGATGCTCTTCAGCAGCTGAACAAGTCCTCCTCTGCCTTCAAAGCGGAGAACGAGAAGAAACTTGATCCCATGATAATTTTGAAGGGGATTAGCAAGTCTGTGCCGGAGGAAGAGCTGGTCGACACCATACGGGATCAAAATCCCGAACTCGTAAACGAAAGGTTCTCAGTCAAATTCCGTCGTAACAACAGAAACGAAAAATTATACAACATCGTCCTCACCACCTCCTCTTCCGCCTGGCACAGGTTTGTCGAGCTTGGACACGTGGCAATCTCTTATCAGTACGTTCACTGTTCCAATTTTTCCCCGTTCATACAGTGCAGGCGATGCCTAAACTTTGGACACACCAAAACCAGATGTCCGGCGACCTCCCCAACATGCGCCAAATGCTCTGAAAATCACGACACCACCGAGTGTAAATCAACAGAGTCACACAAATGCGTCAATTGTAACGAGCACAACGCTCACTACAAAACTCAAACTAATATCAACCACCGCGCCGATGGTGAAAGTTGCCCCAAAGTGAAAGCGATGAAAGCCCGCATTGAGGCTAAAATCAATTACTAATAAACTCATGTACTCACTCAATATTACACAGGCGAATCTAGACAGATCTCGCCTCGCTCTACAAGAATTCCATTTACACTTTATTAAAACCAACACAGACATTGCTTTCATTTCAGAACCGTACAATAACACCAACGACACAATATCACACATCTCAGGCCTTCGTATTTTCCAATCCACTAGCGATGGACCCACGAAGGCCTGTATCATCACCACACAACACATAAATGCACATATTCTCACCCAATACACCACCAACAACATCGTCACTATATCGGTTACTACACAATCATACACACTTTTTCTTATATCCATTTACATTGAGCCAGATATAGACAACACTCACACACTACAAACTTTAGATAATTTTCTCACACAAAACCCTAACGCCCACACTCTCATTGCGGGCGATCTCAATGCTTGGCATCCACTTTGGGGCAGCGGTCACCACGCTCGATATAATAAACGCGGCTACGAAATAGCCGACCTCCTTCTCACACATGACCTCTTTGTACATAATAAAACCGACACACCAACTTTTGAAACTATAACTCACGGCAAAATCCGCACTTCTATTATCGACCTCACCATCACTCCTACGCGCATGACTCAACACATCACCGATTGGAATGTGCATCGCGGCTTATTCCCGCATTCGCAGCACAATCCAATCACATTCACCTACAGCAACACACATAACACAATAGTTCAAGCTCAGAATCATAGCACATTCATTTATAAAACTCAAAACGCAAACTGGCACTCATTCACAGAATCACTTCACACAAACATCTGCAACTCCAACATATTAGACACAGACATCACTCAAATAAATTCACATGAAATAGACACATTTATTAACAACCTTACTTTAATCATTAACAACTCATGCAAAGAGGCATTCCCCATACGTAAGGGTACACAAAAACTTAAGGCCCCTTGGTGGAATGACCACCTCGAGGAGCTCAGTAACGAATGCCGCAGACTCCACCACATGCTATGTCGTTCCTCAAGGGGACATAACTCACCCACTATTGAGCTCATAAATGAGTATAACAACACAAAACAAAAGTACACAACCGCAATGCGCCAAGCGTCCACAAATAGCTTTAAAGAGTTTTGCAAATCCCAAGACCAAGAAGACGTTTGGTCTGTCACCAACCGCCTACTTAAAAAATCCACCCCCAACATTCAGCCGGGAACGCTCCTTATAAACAATACTTATACGAAAACTGAGACTGAAACAGCTCAATCACTGCTGAACCATTTTTATCCTAAAGATTTGCCCAACACTGAAACCCGACACCACACACTCGCCAGCACAGCCCACTCCCCTCCGGACACAGCGGATGACCCGCCGTTCACCTTACAAGAAGTAACTCACTCAATCGAGTCAATTAGCCATAAAAAAGCTCCTGGTCAGGACCACCTGACCAGCGACATCTGCCTTGTAGCATTTAAATCATACCCTGAGCTCTTTCTGAATCTATTTAACCGTTGTGTTGAAATTGCTCATTTTCCCACCCCGTGGAAGGAGGCAACGGTGAAAGTAATACCAAAGCCTAATAGGGCTGATTACACATCGTTGTCCTCTTATCGCCCCATCGGACTCATCCCTGTGTTCGGGAAAACACTTGAAAAACTCATCACTAAGAGGATCACATACAAAGCTAATAAGCTAGGTCTTCTTAGCGACAAACAATTCGGCTTTACAGAACAAACTGGGACGGTGCAAGCGATTCATCGCGCTCTTGACACAATTAAGAGTGCTAAAAACAATAAACAACAGGTCATTGCAGTCTCGCTGGACATCAAAGCGGCGTTTGACAATGCTTGGTGGCCGGCGGTGCTCAGTGGCCTTAAACAAGCTCAATGTCCATCCAATCTCTACAAAACTCTGTGCAGCTATCTGTCGCAGAGGTCCGTAACTTTACACTTAGGAAACACTGTAATTACACAATCAACAGAAAAGGGATGCGTGCAGGGCTCTGCATGCGGACCAATTCTGTGGAACCTCATTGTCAACGATCTCCTCAGCAACATCGAGCTACCTTCCGGCTGTTACATACAGGCCTATGCGGATGACGTCCTTTTAGTAGTCACCGCAAAGGACCTTAACACTATACAAAGTCATACCAACTCAGCCTTAGAAACCATCCGTCTATGGGGTCAAAGCGTTAAACTGCACTTTGGCCCCTCCAAAACACAACTTATAGCTTTCACACAACAGTCAGAACACACAAGGATCCTTTTCGACAACACTACACTAGCCTTCAGCAAAAATATCACATATCTCGGAGTTGTCATCGACAACAGACTATTATTTAACGATCATTTACATCACACCCTTCAAAAGGCACTTAATATATTCAAAAAATTACAAGTCTTTACACGAATCACATGGGGCCCGCATCCCGAAAACATACGCACAATATACTCAATGGTTATTGAACCGATTATAACATACGCTTCCAGCGTTTGGGGTCACATCGCTGTCAAGAAAACAGTAAGCAAAAAACTAATCAGTCTGCAACGAGGCTTCGCCCTACGAGCCATCCGGGCCTTTAGGACGGTGTCTGCAAACGCAGCAATCGCCCTAGCCCGCTTTACACCTCTCGATCTCAAACTATTAGAGGCCGCCGAAATAGAATCTACACGTATAAACAGACGCACCAACAGACTTCCGCATGACATACCGATTGAGACCCCTGTCTGCTTCTCTGAACTACTTCATCCAGCGGACCGAACCCCCATCAAAACACTCTCCACAAAAGCATATGCTGATATAAACCACACTCCACATCATCATATATACACTGACGGCAGCAAACACGACGACGGCTCTACCGGCGCCGCGTTTGTTGTCTACTCACCATCTCCATCCTCATATTCAAACAGCGATGAGGATACACACAAACACACCCACACGAAACACATTAAATTACACAGCACCAGCTCGGTCTTTCAGGCTGAACTGGCAGCTATTAAATACGCCACACTTTATCTACATAACAAAAACATCACACAGGCTATCATCCACACCGATTCTCAGTCTGCTATTGCAGCACTTAAACAACACATCAACACCCACCCCATTGTATCCGATATACACAACACACTCCAGATGCTTAATTCAATACACGCAAACATATACTTTTATTGGGTGAAAGGCCACTCAGGCATACAAGGTAACGAGCTAGCCGATGTTGCTGCCAACAAAGCAGCATCATTACACAAATCACCCGATCATATAGCATGCCCCATTTCATACATCAAACATTTAATTAAACAAGAAACGAAACACAAAACACAAACACGATACACCGAAGAAATAACTGGAGAGTTCACGAAGAAATTTCTTCCGCAACTCAACAGCATACATGCATTTTTCCTCGCCATCCCTATATCCTTCCAAATGACACAATTCCTCACTGGCCATTCTTTTGCAAAAGATTACTTACACAGATTCCACATCATTGACAACCCTCACTGCCCCTGCAACAATACATCCCTACAAGACCTCATCCATCTCATCCGCGAATGTCCCAGATTTGAGCTTCAAAGATCCACACACGAACAAACCTGTTACTTTGTCAACATCGACCCATATAATGTTGCCGAACTTGTCAGCAAAGCAACATCGGCAAAATCATTTGATACATTTATCAAATACATAATAAATAACCTAAAGGCGTTCAATGGCACATAGACTTTCATAATTTCGACTTTGTTATAACCTTAATTTTAAGAATACCATTTATGTTACAAACGATTCCTGTCTTATATACTACGTATTACGATGTAACCTATTTTTACTCTAAGTTTTTCTATTTAATATTAAGAATTTTGTTTTACATTTTAAGTTTAATTTAAGTTATCCACGATAACCGAATATAATTTTAAGTTCTACAATTCATTTATAATTTTCTACACTATATGTAATTTAGCCATAAGTAATAAATAATGTATCTAATTTTAAGAACCAATATTGTCTTCTAAGACGCAGACTCATGTGAATTGGAGGCTGGGAGAAAGAATGTATCAAATAGCATCAACCCCCAGCCTCCAAAAAACTATTTGTATTATTGATTAAATAAAACCCCCTTGTTTTTTATTCGAGACGAACGAATGCAAGATGTGAAGAATGCCTAGCTTAGTCGTCGCCCCGGTGATAAAGTAGCCGGGGGAAGTAGGCCCACTAGGAGAAAAAAAAAAAAAAAAAAAAAAAAAAAAACCTAACCTAACCTAACCTAACCTAACCTAACCTAACCTAACCAGTCTCAATTCAGCTGCCATCTAGAACGGTCGTTTCCGCTCTCGCGAATAATCACTTATTTACCGGGATTTTTTATATTCCACCGCGTATAACAAGTCGAAAGTTTGTGTTCGTGCGATCTATCTACCGCTAAAATCCGTGTTTTGTGAGTCTACCTGTGCGTGTCTTCAAACCTACGGATCTGCTGCTGCTGCATCCACCAGCTACCTCTCGGCCAGCCGTCAATAAATAGTCAGTAGTAGTAGTTATTTTTCATTTTTTATTGTTTAAATTTCGAATATTTCTTTGTTTTAACGTTCTTTGTCTCGCGCCAATTTTATTTTATTTCAGTTTTCAACTAAAATCTTTTTAAATTTTACTCTATACATTTTAAACAGGCATTTTTACAAAAGCGACATATAGAAGTCATTTGGCATTTCATTTTATCCATTTTAGCCTTCAGCGACTCTTTTTTTTTTTTTTTTTTTTTTTTTTAATTTAATTTAAAATCTGAAATACTACACATCTATAGGGTCTCTAGGCTATCTAGGGTCGGGTCTCCTTTGCCACCCGTCTACCACCGAGTTTTCGACGAATTCGCGAAGCGCACTAAATTTTATTACTTTTAAATATCTTTAAACTCAACTTTCATTCAGTAAATTCCATTTTATTAAAACAATAATATTTAAATAACATAGATACAGTTACAAACTTCAAGCTAAAATTCCATTTTTATAAATAATCCCCTCAGGTAATAGAACCTAAAACAATAAATACGTCCAGAGCCGTCGGTCGCCTTTTGTTCTTTTGCACGTGCGCTAGCAAGCGATTATTAGGGTCGGGCCTTATCTGTCTTCTGTCTGCCGCCGAGTTTTCGCCGAATTCGTGAAGCGCTTTAAATTTCATTTTTTTTTTCACTAGTTTTAAATACCTTAAAAACTCAATTTCCTTAACAGGATTAAAACAATAAAAACAATAATAATATAAATACAGTTACAACTTTAAACTAAAATTTCATTTTTATAAATAATCCTCTCAGGTAACAGAACGCAAAACAATAAATACTTCCAGAGCGTCGGTCGCCTTTTCTTAACAGGATTTTAACAACAAAAATATTTTATAAAATAGTTACAATTACAAATTTAAGTTAAAAACTACATTTCAATATTTAATAAATAATCCTCTCGAGTAATAGAACATAAAACAATAAACACTTCCAGAGCCGTCGGTCACCTTTTGTTCTTTTGCACGTGCGCTAGCAAGCGATTATTAGGGTCGGGCCTTATCTGTCTTCTGTCTGCCGCCGAGTTTTCGCCGAATTCGTGAAGCGCTTTAAATTTCATTTTTTTTTTCACTAGTTTTAAATACCTTAAAAACTCAATTTCCTTAACAGAATTAAAACAATAAAAACAATAATAATATAAATACAGTTACAACTTTAAACTAAAATTTCATTTTTATAAATAATCCTCTCAGGTAACAGAACGCAAAACAATAAATACTTCCAGAGCCGTCGGTCGCCTTTTGTTCTTTTGCACGTGCGCTAGCAAGCGATTATTAGGGTCGGGCCTTATCTGTCTTCTGTCTGCCGCCGAGTTTTCGCCGAATTCGTGAAGCGCTTTAAATTTCATTTTTTTTTTCACTAGTTTTAAATACCTTAAAAACTCAATTTCCTTAACAGGATTAAAACAATAAAAACAATAATAATATAAATACAATCATAAAGTAAATTCCATCTGAATACTCCTCCGTAATAAGCTAATTATGTTCCGCTCACCACCCAAAACCATGAGACAAACCCCCTCGCCTGCTGCGGTTAGCGCGCAGTCAGAAGCGCTTCTGCCGTCGTTTGCCCGCTCTCCCACCAAGCTGGTCATCAGCGATCAATCAAACCCTATTGACGAAGCCTGCGAATGGCTCACCAAAGCCAAAGAGGCGCTCGGGGCCTCAAGAAACATTAAAACAGAGATAAAAAATAGCATTCACGCCTCCCTAGAAAATTCCACGCTTATTATCAAGACCAGGCTCACGGGTCTCCCATCCTGCCCAACACCAACACCTACTTTAATTGAGCAACCGCAAGGTCCTCCCAACAAAACGAGCCCGGTTACTTTTGCGCCTCAGCAGGACGAACTCCTGCACAAACTAAAAGAGCACACGGCACTTCTTGAGCTAAATAACAAAAAAATGACCAAACTGATGGATAAAATTAACAATATTAACTCGGCCACTACAACCACCAACGCCCCATCTGGGCTGAATAAATCATATGCTAGTATCGCAGCTACCTCTAAAAAGGAGTCGGGGCCGTCCATAGTGGTCAGCGGAGAACCCAGCTCAACCCCCCAACAACTAGTCGATAAAGTCAGAAAATCCATTAATTTCCGAGAGGGCGGCTACGCACCGTTAAAAATATCTCCCCTGTCAAAGGGCAAATTAAAGATCACTTTTATTAATAACGAAAACCGGCAACACGCGCTCACGCATCTAAAAAAGACGGGCTCGCTCAATGCGGAAGAGGAGCGCCGTCTCGATCCCATGATACATATTAAAGGTATCAGCAAAAACACTCCCCCTGAGGACCTAATCAACATAATAAAAGACCAAAATCCATCTCTGAAAGAGGAAAAATTCGACGTAAAATTCAAAAGAAATAACAGGAACGAAAACCTGTACAACGCGGTTATAAACACTTCGCCGACAGCCTGGCGCAAGTTCCTGGAGCTCGAAAGGATCGCTATCACTCATCAGAGGGTCCATTGTGAGAATTTCTCACCGTTCCTACAGTGCAGAAACTGCCAAGGTTTTGGGCACACCAAAAACCGTTGTCCAGCCACCGTCCCCACCTGCGCTAAGTGCGCAAAGACACACTCAACGGGTGAATGCAGCAAGGCGGCCTCAGAGAAGCCTTGCTGCATTAACTGCACCGAACACAACCACCAATTTAAGACCCAGACCGATGTCGGTCATCGCGCTGACGGCGAAAACTGCCCCAAGGTGAAGTCCATGCGTGCCCGCGTCGAGGCCAAAATCAATTACATTTAAACATGCACGCTCATTTTAATATCTTACAGGCGAACCTCGATAGGTCTCGCAATGCATTTCACGAACTCAAATTACACTTTGATAACAATCACATCGACATAGCAGTCATCTCCGAGCCATATCTAGGTAACAACACTCACTCACCGCACATACCAGGCCTACGCACATTCCAAACCAATCGGGGAGGAAATACGAAAGCCTGTATAGTTACACGTCCGCACATCAACGCTATGCTACTCACACAACACTCTACCGGCAACCTGGTAATCATCTCCATACCCACCCATACCTCCACACTATACGTGGCTTCTGTATACATAGAGCCAGAAACAGACAATAATGACACTCTCAACACACTAGAACACTTCATCACTCAACACCCTCACGCGTCTATCGTAGTATGCGGTGACTTCAACGCATGGCATTCACTCTGGGGCGGAGGTCGCTACCCCCGTAGCAATAGACGGGGTCACGATCTGGTCGACCTCATGAGCTCCTCGGACTTGCACCTGTGCAATGTGGGAAATACACCCACTTTCGAAACAATCACACACGGCCGCCCTCGCTCTTCCATTATCGACCTAACCTTTAGCACCACACCGCTCATCAACAAAATAAGACACTGGGAAGTCAGGCCTCACCTATTCCCATCCACTCAACACAACGTAATCACATTCCAAATTAGTCTGCAAAACCCGCCAACCGCGACACCCAACCAAAGCACCTTTTTATACCGCACAAAAAACGCGAACTGGCACTCGTTCAAGGAAAATCTGCTCTCCAAATTTGTCAATAGTAAAA
This sequence comes from Pieris mannii, assembly GCA_028984075.1. NCBI lineage: Eukaryota > Metazoa > Arthropoda > Insecta > Lepidoptera > Pieridae > Pieris > Pieris mannii. The sequence continues at coordinate 70,038 of CM054776.1, forward strand.
TTCTGGACACCAACTTCCTCGACATATCACCCACCGAACTCGACTCAATCGTAGAACGCACGACGCTCATTATCAATGAAGCTTGTAAAATATCATTTCCATTAAAAACCGGTAAACAAAAAAGCAAAGCCCCCTTCTGGAATGACCGCCTGGAGCACCTCAAAACAAAATGCATCCAATTACATCGGACGCTGCATCGCACAACACGATCTCATAACACACCCTCACCCGACCTAATCGAACAATACAGGGAAACAAAAGAGCAATATGCGTCAGAGATGCGCCGGGCCTCGACAGACAGCTTTCGGGCTTTCTGCGAGGCTCAGGGCAAGGACGACGCATGGTCCATTACAAACAAACTTTTAAAAGACAAAGCGATAAACATACACCCGGGTACACTTAAGATCAACAACACATACACAAATACCGAGCAGGAGACTGCCGAAGCACTAATAAACCACTTTTACCCCGGGGATGATCCTGACTCGAGCGAACACCGCGACATCAGGGGGGCTGCCAATGTTCTCCCTAACACGGAGAACGAACCCCCCTTTACCACCACCGAGATATTCGACGCCATCGGCTCGATCGGTATTAATAAAGCACCGGGTCATGACCACCTTACCAGTGACATTTGCGCCGTGTTCGCTCGTCTGTTTCCGGAATTCATCACCAACTTATTTAATTGCTGCTTGACCATTTCACACTTCCCTTCCATTTGGAAAGAGGCGGTAGTTAAAATCATTCCCAAGCCGGGAAAAACAAAGCTCGAAGAGCTAAGCTCCTACCGACCTATCGGTCTCATACCCGTCTTCGGCAAAACACTTGAGAAATTATTTACTAAAAGATTAACTTTCAACGCACACAACCTTAAACTACTGAACCCGAATCAATTCGGCTTTACGGAGCAGACAAGCACCGTACAGGCTATACAACAAGCCATAGGTACAGTCACATCAGCCAAGACCAAGGGCCAGCTAGCAATAGCCGTCTCCCTCGATATCAAAGCAGCTTTCGACAATGCGTGGTGGCCCGCCGTCTACGACGGGCTCCGACGCATTGGTTGTCCCGTAAATATTTTTAAAATTATAAAAAGTTACCTCCAAGATAGAAAAGTGTCACTACGACTCGGCAACACCACCGTCACAAAACACACCGAGAAAGGATGTGTCCAAGGATCAGCTTGCGGGCCTATCCTCTGGAACATCATTCTCAACAACCTACTCGACACACCCATTCCAGAAGGCTGCTCCCTTCAGGCATACGCAGACGACGTCCTGCTTATAAGCACGGCCAAGGACACTAATACACTCGAACAGATCACAAACTCGGCTCTGGAAACGATTCGACTATGGGGACACAGCGTCAAGCTCCATTTCGGTCCAGACAAGACACAATGTATCGCGTTCACCAAACCCGCGACTCTCAGTCGAATCGTTTTCGATGGCGTGCCACTCAAATTCAGCAACACTATCAAATACTTAGGCCTAATCATAGATAGCAAACTTAACTTCAACGAACACCTCAATTACATTCTAGAAAAGGCAATAAAAATATTCCATAAGATTATAATGTACACCAGACCAACGTGGGGTCCGCACCCCGACAACATTAGACTCATATACCAAATGGTCATCGAACCCATCATAACGTACGCCTCGGGTATCTGGGGCCACATCGCCTCAAAGAAATATGTAAGAAAACGTCTCAACAGCACACAAAGGCTATTTGCCATAAAATAATTAGAGGATTTCGCACAATATCCACCTGCGCGGCCACGGCTTTAGCCCAAATCACCCCGCTAGACCTCAAGGTCCTAGAGACCGCTGAGCTAGAACAAACACGTATCAACAGAACTAGCGATAGGATCCCCTCCGACATCCCGATTGAAAAACCTGTTCCTTTTAAGGAGCTCCTTCACCCTGCACATAGGATACCGATTGACACACACGTTGCAGACATCACCACCAATAAAATCTCTACATCACACACGCACATATACACGGACGGCAGCAAACAAAGCGACGGCTCTGTCGGCGCGGCATTCGTTGTCTTCCCGCCCTCCGCTCACTCATCGACTCTTACAAAATTATTCAAACTACACAGCACCAGCTCGGTCTTCCAGGCTGAACTGTTTGCAATATTAAAAGCAGTAGAACACATTCATAAAAATAAAATAACACACTCGCACATTCATACCGACTCACAGTCATCACTTGCCGCACTCAAACAATCGTCTAACACACACCCGCTTGTAGCACAAATACACAAAACAATCCATAAGATAAAGCACACACACGAAAACCCCGAGATCCTATTTCAATGGGTAAAAGGACACTCCGGGATCCCTGGCAACGAAGCCGCGGACGCAGCCGCCTCTAAAGCCGCGAACCTGCACTGCTCCCCATCCCACATAGCATGTCCCATTTCCTACATAAAAACAACAATAAAAAGCGCGACCAAAGTCATAAACAATAACAGATACGTAGGAGACAGCACAGGCCGCTTTACGGTTAACATATTCCCGAACTTAGAAGATATAAAATCATTTTTTTCGACCGTACCCATTTCTTTTCAACTCACACAATTCCTCACAGGACACTCTTTCGCCAAAAGCTACCTGAGCCGATTCAAAATCACAGACAACGACACATGCCCATGCGACAACCACACAACACAGACACTGAAACACTTGCTCGAAGAGTGCCCTAGGTTTATAACTGAAAGACATAACCACACACAAAAATTTACAACACACAATTTGACGAATATCAATCCCTTCTCCCTAAGAGAATTGATTCCGCACCCCACAGAACTAAAATCACTCATTAGCCTTATGACCTATATCGTAAACTGCCTAAAAAAGTTCAACAATTAAAATCAAATGCCTATAGAATTGTATAAATTCACACGACCTATTGTTTATTTTTTATTTATTTTTTTGTATATCTAGCTACTTGTTGCAATGTTTAAAGCCATATTAAAATTAAAATTATTTGCAGTGTATAAATTTAATATACCAGATATTTTTTCTTCTTTTCCTGTTTAAAATATTGAATCAATTGTAACTTAACACTATTACGGTAAAAGAAGTAATAGAAACCTAATAAAAACCTTGTATTATAATTATAACCGTTAACTAAGCGTAAAATCATTTTATTTATTTTAACACCGAGACTCCACGTCACATTGGACGCCAATTTCCTGCTAAACAAACTCAAACACACTTACTTTGTATAATTACTCACTCATAGCAAGTCATAACCAATTTGTTTTGTATACTTTTGTTTCGTCTATGTGACAAAAATTGTAAAGGTGTAAGGAAAAAGAAGGTATCAAATAGCCACTTCTTCCTTGCATCTCCATCCTCTCGTGAATAACTTTTGTAATAGTTTTAAAAAAAAACATACATAATCAAAAAAAATAATAATTGCGAACAAACAAAAAAAAAAAAAAAAAAAAAACCTAACCTAACCTAACCTAACCTAACCTAACCTTTTTTTTTTTTTTTTTATAATGGAGGTTGAAATGCACAAATGCAGGCCCGCGCGCGTATGCAGTCGCTATCGCGGGGACTGTGGGGATGGTTAACTCTTATCCCTCTGCTAGTCAGAGGGGAGAAACCCGACCCACTAAAAACTCCTCCTGAACCCTCCATATCGCCTGCAGTGCCAGTCTCATCCATTCTGAATGAATGAGGTCTGGCACCACATTGAATTCCCCGGGGGTCGCACTAGGCATTCAACCCAGGGAATTCAGGCAAATATGTCTGCATACGGGCTCAGCGACGACGCAGCGGGACGCTGTTGGGCAGACGGCTTCCGCGTCTAGCCCCCGCGCCCCCGCCTCGCCGCCGCCGAGCACAACCCCTCCGGCCATCGCCACGCACCTCCCGCTGACGCTCGGCAGCCTCCTTCTGCAGCAGAACGCGCTCGCAGAAGAAAGCCACCGCACGCCATGCCTCTTGGCTACCTAGCATCGCTGCAACAACGCTCGGTAGCGAGAGGTCCGTTCCGATGACCGACACCAGGTCGTGGCGTTGCCTCGACCAGGTGGCACATTCAGCCAGGGTGTGCTCCGCCGTGTCCTTTGGGGCGCCACAATGGTGGCAGATAGGATAGATTTCCCGCCCTGCCACCCTGTGCAGAAACCGTCCAAAGCATCCATGCCCGGACAGAATCTGCGCCATCCGAAAGGACACAGCTCCACTCGGGCGATTCACCCATTCCCGTAAGCATGGGCGAATCGCCTCTACAGTGCGTACTCCCGCCCTCGGCATGGCCAGATCATGGGCCCACCTATCAAGGATGACCTCCCTGGCCTGCCTCCTAGCCGGTCCGACCAGTTCGGCCCATCGGCCATCCGCCCTCGTCTCGCACTTGAGGCGATACAGGGACCCTAGGGCCACCGCCTCTAACTCCCAGGGAGGAGTCGCCGCCAACAGGCATGCCGCCTCGAACGAGACGGTCCGGTAGCAACGAGCCACCCGAACCGCCATCACTCGCTGCGGCCTCCTGAGAAGGGTGCGGTTCCTCGACCCCAACCTATCATCCCATATTGGGGCCCCATACAAGGCCATACTGCGTATAATACCGCAGTAGAGCCTGCGCACACTCTGCTTTGGGCCCCCAATGTTCGGCAGGAGTTTTGCAAGCGCCCCCGCTGCCCCTACCAGCTTCCCCCCAAGAGCCTCAAAGTGGGCCTCAAAGTTCCAGCGCCCATCCAAGATGAGACCGAGATACTTCATCTTGGCCGCCACCGGTACCCTCACTCCTTCCACCATCAGGACCGCCCCAGGAGGTGGACCATTCCTAGGGCCATGGAACAATAGGGCGTCCGTCTTATCGAGAGACACCCTAAGGCCCAGGGCCCTTATCCGTCTCACAACAAGGGAGGTGCCGACCGTTGCGAGTCGAGCCACCTCTCCATAACTGGCCCCACTGGCCACCACGAGGGTGTCGTCTGCATAGCAGAAGACGCGCAATCCCGGAAGAAGCGCGCCCCGCAACACCCAATCGTAGGCCATGTCCCACAAAAGCGGCCCAAGGACTGAGCCTTGAGGAACTCCACACCGCACAGGGTGGTAGGACACCGTGCCCTCCATATTGGAGTACACGATGCGTCTTTCCATGAAATAGTCCCCCACTATTTGGCGTAGATACAGAGGGACCTCGAAAAAAGCAAGGGCCTCTCTGACCACACCAAAAGGAAGACTATTGAAAGCATTGGCAATATCTAACGATACTGCCAATGCCCTCCCTCCCCCGTCTACCACCCCACCGGTGTGAGACCTCAGGTCCCGAAGTGCGTCGAGCGTCGACCTTCCCGCTCGGAAGCCGTACTGTGCCTCGCTCAGATCCGGTCCCTCAACAGAGAGGTGCCGGCACAATCGAGAAGCCACGACCCACTCCAGCGCCTTGCCCGCTTCATCCAGGAGGACAATAGGGCGGTAGGCTGCCGAACTGTCCACCGGGCGCCCCTCCTTGCGCACGAGACACAGTCGTCCCGTCTTCCATGCCACCGGGAACCGTCCACCACGCAAACACGCTGTGTACAGCTCCCGGACGGAGACCTCCATATGAGGTAGGACCACTGCCAGTACACGTGCATGTACACCATCCGGGCCAGGAGCTTTCTTGCGGGCTTTGAGACGGGCTAGAATGGTCTCCATCTCTATATCAGAGACTTCCGGAGCCATCTCACCCTCCCCGTCAGCCACTTCTACCATAGACGCCGCCATACTTGGAGGGACAGTGTCGGGAGGCAAAGGAAACAGGTCGGCCACCACCCGCTCCAGGAAAGTCGGCTCCAGACTCTCCACGAGAGGCATCCCCGCACCCTTCAGCCTCTTACGAGCCGATCGATAGGGACGCCCCCATGGATCATCATCCAGCCCCCGAAGCACCTCCTGATGGGCCCTTTCCTTTGCCTCACAAATAGCCTCTCGGAGAGCCTTCTTGCGATCATTATAGATCAAGCGAAGACCCTCCGTAACATCGGAACTATCTCCCCTCCTCCGGCGACTCCTGTAGCAGGCCCTTCTCGCCTCGCTACATTCGCCCCGAAGATTTCCAATATGCGACGTCCACCAGTAGACAGCTCTTCTCCCCTTCGGCGGTCTCCATTTGGGCATCGCCGCATTCGACACCCTTCGGAGACTTTGACTCAGTCTACCGACCCCTTCGTCTACATCCCCAGTACCAGCAGGCGCACACCACCCCTCCACAATGGCCACCTCCTCCGCAACCTGACGGTCAAGTCGCCGAATCGCCCAACGGGGGAAGCTGTTCTGGGAAGTCTGCCCCCGCACTGCCCACCTCATCGAGGTAGAGACCCACATCCGGATATATCGATGATCCGATAGGGTCTCCACTTCGTCCAGCACGCTCCACGCCGTCGTCGCACGGGCCGCTGCCGCAGAAGCTAGGGTCACGTCCACCCTTGAACTGCCCTGCGGGCGGACACAGGTGGGCTCGGTTCCCTCATTTAGGAAAACGAGGCCTAGCTCCGCCGCCCACTCCTCCAAAACCGGACCCCTCCGACACGACACCCTATCACCCCAAGTGGAAGACCGCGCATTAAGGTCTCCCATGAGGATAAGGGGGCGCGGAAGTGCCCTCTGCACGGCCAGCCCCATGGCGTCCAGGAAGTCCTCGAAAAGGCTCAGACGCTCATTGGGCGAAAAATACGCTCCGACTAGCGTCCAGTCCCCCCAATCAGCCAGAACAAAACCGGAACCCCTCTCTCTTAGAGAGAGAGGAGGTCCATGCGGCCGAGCAATGACAGCCGCATCACCCCGAAGGTCCCCCACCCACGAACTCTGCCGCGACACGTAGTAGGGCTCAGTGACAACGGCCGCCATCACACCCCACTCCGCCATCGACTGCAGGAACAAGTCCTGCGCCGCAGCGGAGCGCCTTAAGTTCCCTTGGAGGAGGCTATTGAGGCTGTCAGACATTTTATTTGTTTGACACCTCTACTCCAACCTCCATGGGAGTGTTCCCCATCACCGTGCCGGACGCTTTAGGGGCATGCGGGGCCCTCCCTTGCCTTGGAGGGTTGCAGGCCCTTCCCGCCATCTTGTGGTTCGCCGGCCTGCCGGCCGCTGCACAAACCAAACAATGCAGCTCTTTTGAGCTGCATTCATTAGCCTTATGGCCCGCAACCCCACATCGGTGGCAAGCCTCCGCCAGGTCCACCGCTGAGTCACATGTTGCACGCACATGACCCAGTTTTTGGCACTTAAAACACCTCAAAGGGCGGTGCTCTTGGATTTCCACCCGACAGGAACTCCACCCAATGAGGAGCCTCCCACTCTTTACCTTATTGGCGGAGGCAACCGGACACAGGAGAAACATCTCCCCCAATCCCCGGCCCCCATGCCTCATGATCTTACCTGGCTTAATGGTCGCCACTGGGCACTCCCCCATGGCAGCCACCGCCTCTACAACATTCTCCTCAGTGATGCTGTCATCAAGGTCCCGGATGCGAAGGTCCACGCACTTGACGGGCCTCCCCACCGAGGCCTCCTCTGACAGAACCACCCTCAATTTTTCAGCTAGTCGGTTGGCCTTTTCCTCCCTACCTTCCCCGGGCACCTCCAGCATCCGAGCTCCGGTAGCCGTAACTCGGATGCTTATTCGCTCGATCCCCAGGTCAGGTAGACTGATGGCCTGCCTCGCCTTCGACAGAACAGCAGCGTAGGTAACCCCCCGCTCCACCGCTCCCTGCAGCAGTTGTCGGCGGAGCAAGGGAAGACCGCACCCCGACAGGCTTCTCCCCAGCCACCGGCTGCCCTGCCGGAAGGCCTACCCCACCCTTGGCAGGAAGAGCCGGTGCAGCTGGAAGACTGTCCGACTTCTTCTTGCCCTTACCCTTCTTCTTCTTGCCGGCCACTGTTGCCCAGCTGGGGCCCACCGGAGGCATCTCTGCAGAGACCCCTCCATTTCCCGTGGCATTCCCTTCATAGCTCTGGACCACAACCCCTGCGAGACCACTGTGGGCTCTCTTGCCCTGTGGCACCGGACAATTTGAGGCCACCTTGGCCCCACCCCCTAAGGAGCTCTTGGAGGCCCCATGGGGGCCTCGGTCTAATGCCATCAGCGGGGGACGTAACACAGGCTCAGGGAGCAGCCTGTCCCCAATCCCCGCCAACTTCGCATCAAGCATGCCCCCCACAGCCCTCATCAACTCCCCCATCAGGCACTCCTTGATCCCGTCTAAGAGCCCCTCCATCATTTGACGGAGGGCATCCGGCGTGATGGGACTATCCACCGAGACGGGATCCCTGTTGTCCCCCTTTGATTGCGCAAATTGCGCAGTGCGCTCGTTGAACTCGCGTCTGAGGGCCGCAAGCTCCAGACCCAGGTCCTTGACCTGGGCCCTCAGACGATTATTGTCTCTCTGAAGGCGTCTACCCTCTTCCCCCCCCAGACACCTATCGGCGAGATCCTCCACAATCTCACCAATTTCCTTGGCCGCAACCTTTAGGTCGCGGACGTATGTGCCTTTCAGGTTTCCCGACTTCGCCGCAATCTCTAGGATTTTGCGAACCCGGGAAACCGATCTCTCTTTTATTTCTGGCACCCCCAGGAGGACCACGTCATCCTCATAGTCCTCCCATGATGACGGGGGCCCGTCCGGGGCCCGATCTGTACTTGTGGAGGCCCCACCTTGCTGGTGGCCTCCAGCACCACTATTTTCCCCTCCAGGAAGAGAGCGAGCCTCGAGAGCACGCAACTCATCCTCTGCCTCCTTTAATCCTTCCTTGTGGGCAGCCGCTTTCTTTGGCGGCTTACCCTTAGGAGGAGGAGACACGTCCTCGTCCCCATCCCTAATAGGGTTTTTTAAAAAGGCCCGCTTTCTCAGCTCGTTTGAGCGAGCCCTGTTCACGTCTTCTTCCTCGCTGTCCGAGACCTGCGGCTTTACTCGCCTCTTTCGCATTTTGCAAAACAAACAAAAACTCCTCCCACCAAATATATAAATAAATAATTAATATATTTATGAATAGAGATAATATTATAGTACAATCTTAATTCTAACTTAAATCTAAACTTAAATTAAATTATATACAAAAATTAAAACTAAGAATAATATCGTCTCTATCCACTTCGGAAAACTTGAACGCCCACTCGATAAACCGTATGACGTCAGACCGCCGCCAGACGACCGGCGCCACACAATGCCGTCCTTTGCACCTTACTTGTCAATAACAAGATGGCGTCTTATAATATTATCTAACTAAAAATGATGCTTAGATCAATATTTCCTTCTTCTTTCTCCCAATCTCAACTATGAGGTATGAAATCAAACCGCCTGATCACGGCGGAGACGATGGTACTACTCAATTGGTGATTAAACCTCCCGCCAATATGTTGTGGTTAAAAAAACCACCTCCACTTTTTGAAAAATATTTACGGCCAACTCTGTGAGCCGATTTTTAAATTAAAAGTACTCACATATACAAGACAATCCACACTACACAAACACAATGAAAAATTAATATGTCGTCGCGACAAAAACAACATAAAAACACAAAAAACACCGGGTCAATTTCCCACACTTCTTTTCTATTATATATTAAAAAGTATTTAATATATAAATATAACATATATGTCAAAACACGCAACACACTTGTGCGGTTATTTTGACGCACCTCACAGTATTCTCCGACACCGGAAAGACCCTCAAAAGATTTTGAGGACGCGGAGCGCAAACAGTCACTGTTGTCGCTATGAATGCTCAACGCGTACTCAACCTAACCTAACCTAACCTAACCTAACCTAACCTAACCTAACCTAACCTAACCTAACCTAACCTAACCTAACCTAACCTTTTTTTTTTTTTTTTTTAACCTGGGGAAACCCGATTACGGGCGCCCGCGCCTGGGCAAGTTGTTAAGTGGCGCGGGGAGTGTGGGGGTCAAGGTCGTAAAATACGATGACCCCATACCCACTAAAACCACCAGGGCCCACTGTTCGCTATGAGACGAGGGCGGGTAACAGCTAGGCCTTTTCACCGCGCCCCGTCTAGCGACTGCCGCTTTCGCGACTCTCCGTATAAGGTTAATATATAAATGATTTATATTTAATATCACAGTAGTTAGTAATTATTCCCTTTTTTTTTTTTAAATATAAATTTTTTTTTTTTTTTTTATTAACTTTTTATTTCTTTTCTTTTTTTTTTTTTTTTTTTTTTTATTAACTTTTCATTTCTTTTCTTTTTTTTTTTTTTTTTTTTTTCCCATCTCCTCCCGTTTTCTCCTTTTGTTTTTTTTTTTGGTTTTTTTTTTTTTTTTTTTTTTTTTTTATTCTCGGGCTCTCTCTGCTTCCTCCTTGTACCGCATAACCACACCACAGTAGTTAGATAAAGCGGTCCACTTCTCGGAGTCTTCCACCGCCTTCTTTATAAGTTCAGCCAAGCCCAGGTCCGTCCCAAAAGCCGCAACCAGGCGGCGCCTTTCCTCCGCCCACGCCGGACAAGCCGCTAGAGTGTGCGCGGCATCATCGCTATCCTCTCGGCAGTGGTGGCACGCAGGGGTCGGTTCCCGTCTGATGCGGTGGAGGTATTTGCCAAAACAGCCATGACCTGATATGACCTGCACCAGACGAAAGGATAAAGGGCCGCGCTTCTTCTCCAGCCACTTGGTTAGGACGGGCAATATAGCACTTATTGTGTATCCACCCATCTCTGCCCTCTCCAACTCGGTTCTCCAGTTTTGTATCACGCGCTGGCAGGCATCCAGGCGCCAGGAGCGTATGGTCTCAGTGTCTGGTTCTCTCCCTGCTTCACGCGTATCAGCCCTGCGCCAATAGACGTCTGCCAGAGCGGTAGCCTCGAGGTGCCAGGGCGCGGAACCTGCGATCAAACACACGGCATCGTATGACACCGTGCGGTACGCTCGCGCAACCTTGATCATCATTAATTTTTGATATCGTCTGAGAAGCTGTTTGTTCTTGCGGGATAGCTTATCAGCCCATATTGGGCACCCGTACAGAGCTTGAGACTTAACGACGCCGGAGTAGAGTCGGCGACACCCCTCACTCGGCCCGCCTAGATTTGGCATAATTCGGCTAAGGGCCAGTGCGGTGGCGGTGAGCTTCGAGGCAAGTGCCGCAAAATGTGATCTAAACGTCCACCGGGAATCAAGTACCAGGCCCAGATATTTCAGGGATTTTCCTACCTCGATGGACACTCCTGCAACGACGATGTGCGCACCCGCTGGAGGCGCTCGCCCCGGGCCGTGAAAACAGATTGCTTCGGACTTCTCCAGCGCAACACGCAGCCCGAGGTTTCTAATCTGCGCTACGACTTGAGCTACCCCAGCAGTTACCCGACGGCTCGCCTCGACGTACGAACTACCAGATGCCACAACCAAGGTATCGTCGGCGTAACATATGACCCTAACACCTATAGACAACGATGTTTTAATGATGCAATTGTAGCCTATATTCCACAGCAGGGGCCCCAGAACGGACCCTTGAGGTACACCGCATGTGACTCGGTAGCTTCTCCAAGAATCCCTACCCGGAAACACAATTTTTCGATCGCAGAGGTACGATTCTACTAGCCTCTGGAGATATAACGGTATCCCATGATGTACTAAGCCTCGCAGAACAGCCTCGTGAGGAATGGTGTTGAAAGCGTTGGCGATGTCAAGGGACACCGCCAGTACAACTCCACCCTGCTCCGTTGTCTCCTCGCTGACTTCTCGCACCTCTGCGATTGCGTCCACAGTTGACCGCGAACGCCGGAAGCCAAACTGAGCACTGTGCAGATCTGGTCCGATGGTTTCTAGATGTCTATTTATTCTTTTAGCCATGATTCGCTCCAAGATTTTGCCACCCTCATCCAGCAATACGATTGGCCGGTAAGCAGAAGGGGATGTTTCGATTTTTCCGGGCTTCTTTAGCAGCACTAGTTTCCCAGTCTTCCAGGCGGAGGGAAACTCTCCCTTCTGCATGATTCGCGTCAACAAGCTGCTGAACCTCCACGCCATTTCTTCATCTTTAAGGGCGAGAGCCCACACCTTGCCATGAAGGCCATCAGGGCCTGGAGCTGTGTTTTTGGCGGCGACCTTTGCCAACGCTGCCTCTAATTCTTCACGCGTCACGCGTATTGACTCTTCGCTTGGAATCGAGTACGGATGCGCTGGGATAGGTGTACGCCCATTTCCACATGGAAACAGGGTGGCTACCACCGAGTCAAGAAGCGAAGGTTGCATGCTGGACGTCAGTGGCGGCGCCCGGGGTCGCAATTTGCTCATTACAAGTCGAAAGGGGCGGCCCCAGGGGTCTTGTTGCAACGTATTAAGAAACTCATTCCAAGCATTTTCTTTGGACCTTGCTATTGCTACCCTTAGATTCTTTTTTGCAGCTTGATAGTCTGCGTATAGCCGTTCCTCTTCGTCTTGGCTGCGACGTGCTCGTGGTCGGCGCCTGTAACGCGTAAACGTCCTCCGCGACCTCACACAGATTGATCGAAGACCAGCTAGTTCGTCAGACCACCAGTAAACTTTATCCCTCGGCCTCAAAATTCGTACGCGTCTCATTGACACCTCTGATAGGTCTGCTAACGCTTTTGTATGCCATCGAACTTCACTTTCTATATCAGCATTAGTCCGGCTGGAACACCAGGACTTAACTATTGTCGCCTCTTCGAACACGACTCTATCCAACGACCTCAGCGACCATTTAGGGCCGATTTCAGACGGAATGAGACTGTGCTCAGCCGATCCAACAAACGACAATGGAGGGATACGGAATTGGATGTATCTATGGTCCGACAATGTTTCTACCTTTGTCATTACCTCCCAATTTTCAACGCGACGAGCAAGACAGGAACTCGCAAAAGTGACATCAACGATGGAGCCTCCCGCTCTGCGTACGCACGTGTGCTCGGAGCCTTCATTTAATACTGTCAAATTGTACATTGCGGCCCATCGTAACAAGGCCTGTCCTCGTCCACGGTCATCCAGCGTCCCCCACGCAGTCGACTTTGCGTTGAAGTCACCGGCGACAATTACCTCGTGGGGTCGGGCCCAATCGACCAGTGAGCCTATCTCGACTAAAAACCGCTCGAACTCGGCGAGTGTCCTGTTAGGAGAATAGTAGGCGCTTATTACTACCAGGTTCTCCGAGACTCGGACGGCGACACACCCGCGACCCTTTAGGTGCGGTCCTGCCAGTGCCATCTGGTCACTGTCGAGTATAACGGCTGCTAGGCCTTCCCTATCCACAATCCAATTTGGTGTTTGAGATGCGGTCCTTATCTCTGAGATATATGGTTCAGACACTATTGCAACATTAATGGACCACTGTGCCATACTTTGTGTCAGAAGATCCTGGGCATTGGCACAGTGGTTGAGGTTACACTGGAGGAACCGTACCGTTCTAGGCATTTACGCTTCCATCTTTGTGCATTGGTTCCCCGTCCGGAGGGGCGGACCCGGTCGGAACGATGTTGTGCCGCGGCGTCTCTCTTCTTGGAACTTTGGCGCTAGGGGCCGGACATTTAGCGCTCCCTAGCCGATGGTCTGCCTTTCGACCCGCTTCCTGGCAAAGGACGCACACGGGTTTGCCCTCGCAAGTCGCGGCCCGGTGGCCTGGTTGTGCGCAGCGGTAGCAGAGATCGCTACGATCAGCACCAAACGTGCACCGGCTGGCTACGTGCCCGTTTTGAAGGCACCGGTAGCACCTAATTTCCCTGCGTTCCAGTATTGTTACCCTAGCTGCGACCCAGCCTATGAGTAGTCGTCCCTCGGTGATTTGCTTGGCCGCAAGGATTGGACACCGAACCCAGGCTCCAAACAATCCAGTTCTGTCTGGCCGAACCTCACTCACCATTACTTGTTCGCGGTTGCAGCCCCCAATCTCCGCTATCGCCTTTTTGATATCGTCTGATGTTACAGAGTCATCGAGGCCAGCCACTCGTACCTCGGCACACTTCTCCGGCCTCGACACGCTCACCCCGCTAGGACAGATATCTTTCAGTTTACTAGCAAGGGCGTCGGCCTTGTCTCCACTGCGGGATCCAGGTAGCTCTAGGATCACCGCTCCCGTCGCCGCCCGCTTAAATTTGACGGCTTCTATGCCCAAATCACTTAGTTTAATTTTTTCCTTTGCCTCCCGCAATACAGAGGCGTAGGTCTGTTCTTTTTCGGTGATTGTAAGCACAACGGCCGTGGATCTCGGGGCTCTCAGCTTCGCTCGTGGCCGTTGAGTAGTCGTAGCCGCGGGCTTTACGATGCCAGCGGTTGGGGTATTCTTGCTTGTTGCACTCCCGTTCTTGGCCTGTTTACGCTTACTTTGCACTGTTTTCCACTCTTGCTCGCAGTTTGCCTCTGGGTTGCTCTGGGTTGGTGGAATCTGCGCACTTACGGCATCGGGTGCTTTGTTAGCATCAGGTGCCCGCATCTTCCTTCCTTTCCTAGATTTTCTATTCTCCCCTGTCGAGTGTTCTTCTATGCTCTTTGTCGTAGAGTCCTCAATTGGAATCGGATCCGCGGCTAGTGGTGGTCGAATTTTCGGTTCCGCATTTAATCTAGGCTCCAGGTTTGCGAGTCTCGCGCTAAGACATTCGCCCATTTGTCTCATTAAACGACCTTCCAGCTCGGCTAAGAGTTGTGGTAGCTGCGAAGATGGTGAAGAAGTCCGTAATGGCTCTTTATGCACCGGTTTCCTGGAGAACTCTTGGATCAGGGTTCTCAACTCAGCCATTTCTTTTTGAAGTGCTTCCACCTGTCCACGAAGTCTCTCATTTTCGTTCCGGAGCGCCCTCGTTTCCTCGCTGACTGTACGGTCAGCTAGCTCTTCGGCGTCTCTACGGATCGAGGTCACCGCCTGTTTTAGCGCTGAGACAAAAGTGCCCTTCAGGTTACTCGAATGTCGGGCGACTTTATCCACTGCGGCGAGGCTGGCCTCAATCCTCACCTTTGGGTCAGCGTGACGTTCGGTTGGCGCTGTGCTTCCTGTTTTTGTTGGGGGACTGGGCGTCGCCTCTAGCAGTTCCGCTTCAACCCTCTTCTCCCGTTCTACTCGTTGGAGTTTATTTAATGCAGCCCGGGACTTTCTCGTCGAGTGAGGGGTTCCAGCGTCGCTAGAGCTGCATTCCTCCTTCCTTCTTTTCCGACGAAAAAATCGCGCCGGTCGCCCTTGTACATGTGGCGAGTTGATGGAGGTAAACGATGCGTCAGCGCTGAGCATCTCACAGCTCGTCTCCAGGCTGGCCTCCATCACTTGTCGTCCAACATTTTTCCCTATGGCAGTAATGGCCTCAACTTCACGGTCTCCTGTGCTGTTATTTGGACTCGATATGGGTAGCGGAGTTCGCACCAGCATAACTCTACACTCTTTGAGTGGAACGGGCGTACTCCGGTTAGACATTTCGCCTCCGTCCCTAGTATTCTCCTTCACATCACCACATCCTACCACTTTTCTCTCCTCATCCTTCTCTTCCTCATGAGTTTTGCCCCCCCCCAGAGTACGGTGGGGCTGAGCCATGGCATCGCCATGGGTGGGATTTAACCCACCTGGGGTAGTTAAACGTGTATTTGAACTCATGCTTGCTTTTATTTGACCAGGGGTCGCTCCCCTGTGGCCCTCTTTATGACCCATGTACCGCAGCCGAGTGCCCAAGCTGTAGCGAGTCCTCGCCGTCACTCCGGAGAGAACCGGGGACGCGTTTTTTTTTGGCGCTAGGCATTGACCTGCCCGTCAACGACCTCAATTCCTCATAAAGAGGGGATTAGGTGTCCGACGCCACGCTCATCAGCGCCGAACGTTAGGGGATTTTTGTATCAAGGTTTCCTTCCTCTTATTGCCCAATAAGGCCACTCCTTCAATTGAACACAGAACAATCATCATTCATTCATCACAACATACGCTGACTATATCGCCAAAAGGTGCCAGCTTGCACCCCAGGAAACAGAACATCCAATAATTGCCGGTTCCGCCGGCTATCCATCGTGCCACTGCACTTTGGCCCAAGAAGGCAACAACACCAGATTTAATATTGGTTCTCCCGAGACTTTTGTTTGCACCCCGCATGTTCGCGTGGCATGAAGCTACACCGCATCTAGCACGTTTCTTAGAAAAGAAAGAGTCGAGAGCAGCTGAGGCCCAGAGACAAGTACGCAGTAGCGCTATGAAACAGACCCCTTCTCCGGCCGCCTCCGGCACACTCAAAGGAAAAACCAGTCGGGAGCGTCGAATAAGTAAAAGTCCCTTAGTTTCACCTTTGACATCAAATGATCTCTCCAGCTTGCTAGGGACTCACGGAAATCTTTCCGCTGGGCGCTGATGCCTTCTCCAGAGACTAGCTTTCGAAGTGAAGGCCAGCCTGTACCTCCTTATTTGCTTCCCCTTTACGACGGCATTGCTGCAGTCGTTCCAGGTACTAAGCCCCCCCGGCACGACAAGCCTAGGAGCCGCGGGTAAATTCGTCCGCGGAGGGGGGGAACCTAACCTAACCTAACCTAACCTAACCTAACCTAACCTAACCTAACCTAACCTAACCTAACCTAACCTAACCTAACCTAACCTAACCAGGATTGGTGTGCTCTGATCACAATGGTATAACTTTTAAGCTGAGGCTTGAAAGATCAGAAGGAAGGAAAACAGAACGAACCACTAGGAAATTTAACACCAGAAAGGCAAACTGGCCACTCTTTGAAAGACGATTAAATGAGCTTTTGGAAGGAGCCCAAGTAAATAAAGAAACAATTAACAAAGTAAGAAACAAGAAACAACTAGAGGAAATGATAGAAAAATATATGGAAGCAACGATCACAGCCACAAAAGAAGCCATCCCAGAGATAAAAAAGAAACAAACAAAAATCTTGCCTTGGTGGAACGAGGACTTGGGGAGAAGAAGAAGAATGGTGAGAACAAAGAAAAGGCGCATCAGATGCGCGGCACAAGTTCGCAGGGAAAGAGTAGTGCAAGAATATCTGAAAGAGAAAGAAGAATATGAAAAAATCGTCATGGAAGCGAGAACAGAGAGCTGGCGAAATTTTTGCACTAGGCAGGAAAGAGAAGGAATGTGGCAAGGGATCTACAGAGTAGTGAACCGCACAGCAAAAAGAGTAGAGGATATACCTCTCGTTGTAAATGGCAAACACCACGACCCCAAAGAATCAGCAGAGCTTCTTGCGGCAACATTTTACCC
Organism: Pieris mannii; assembly: GCA_028984075.1. Classification (NCBI taxonomy): domain Eukaryota; kingdom Metazoa; phylum Arthropoda; class Insecta; order Lepidoptera; family Pieridae; genus Pieris; species Pieris mannii. Next base: position 87,204 of record CM054776.1, read on the forward strand.
CCCGGATGAACCAAGCGAGGATACCAAAGAACAGAGGCTGTTACGAGCTGAAGCAGAACAGGTAAATAGTGGTTCAAGAAATAATGATATTTATGACCCACCATTCACAAGCTTCGAGGTAGAAAGGGCCGTAAACAGCCTAAATCCAAAAAAGGCGCCGGGTGGGGACGGTATCACAGCCGACATCTGCGAGAGAGTGATCAGGAGCCAGACAGAAACGTACCGATCAATAATAAATAAAGCCCTAGAAATAGGATCTTTTCCAAAACAATGGAAGGAGGCGACGGTGGTGATTCTTAGAAAACCAGGAAGACCAAACTACACGGAACCGAAATCTTATAGACCCATCGGCCTCCTCCCTGTAATGGGGAAAATCTTTGAAAAGATGCTAGTCGAAAGACTGAAGTGGTACCTCGTGCCAAAGCTCTCTAGAAGGCAGTATGGGTTCATGCCGCAACGGAGCACCGAGGACGCCCTTTATACTCTGATGCATCGAGTACGTAAGAACCTAAAAGAAAAATTAATAACGCTGATCATCTCATTAGATATAGAGGGCGCCTTCGATAACGCTTGGTGGCCTAAAATACGTATGCGCCTAGCCGAAAAAGGATGTCCTGTCAACCTGAGAAGGGTCTATGACGACTATCTCCAGTGTCGTAAGGTAAGGCTACGCTACGCTGGAGAAGAAGTCGAAAAAATCACCACAAAAGGTTGCGTGCAGGGATCTATAAGCGGCCCTTTGCTCTGGAATGTTATACTGGACCCGATACTGGAGCAAATGTCTGACAATAATTTATATTGCCAGGCATTTGCTGACGATGTGTTGGTAATAGTGGAAGGCGATAGCGGAGAGGAAGTCCAGAGGAAGGGCAACAAAGCGCTCGAACTGGCCCAAAAATGGGGCGAAAATAACAAATTAAAATTCGGACCAAAGAAGACTCAGGCAATGATCGTAACAAACAAGGTCAAGTACGACGCACCAAGACTCACAATGCGCGGGATTGAAATCGCACTGGCGAATAAAATAAAGATACTTGGCCTGACAGTGGACAGTAAACTCACTTTCAACGACCACGTGTCAAACATATGCATCAAGGCAGCCAACCTATATAAACAGTTGGCAAAGGCGGCCAAACAAACGTGGGGGCTACATCCAGATATAGTCTCCACAATCTACTCAGCCGTGGTGGAGCCCACCGTTACCTATGCAGCTGCAGCATGGGCCGGGGCAGCAGAGAAAATATGCGTCCGGAAAAAGCTAAACACAATACAAAGAGGCTTCACCCAAAAAATCGTTAGGGCAAACAGGACCGTGTCCTTGAACGCGGTCCTGGCTCTTTCTGGGGCTCTCCCACTGGACCTTCGAATAAAGGAAGTAGCCACCCTTTACATGGCGAAAAAAGGCCACTGGGAGGGCCTCACGGATGACATAGAGGTCGAGAACAAAGAAGAATACTGCCAAATGGATCACCCCGCCGAAGAGCCGCAGTTATCCTACGGACTCATTACAAATGAGGAGGAATTAAAGACTAGCTCGGAGGGACTTACACAATTCTACACGGACGGCAGCAAGAATGACAAAGATGTCGGTGCCGCTTTTTCCTGTTGGAAAAACGGCACCGAAATTAAATCGGGTAAGTTCAAGCTGTCGCCCTACTGTACGGTCTTTCAGGCGGAGGCGCTCGCCCTGACGGCAGCTGTACGCGTTATAAACACTGCGAACATGGAGACCAGCGCTATATACTCCGACTCGAGATCGGTGTTACAGGCGGTTGTTGGTGGCAACTCATGGCATCCTCTCATAGCAAAAATAAGAAGACAATTAAAAATGGCAATGAAAAATAACAGAGAAATAAAGCTTTTCTGGATAAAGGCCCATTGTGGCCTAGCAGGCAATGAAAGAGCCGACGACCTGGCCAAAACTGCAGCCAAAAAGCTAAAAACAAAACCTGCATATACAAAATGCCCAATATCCTTTATAAAAAAGATCATACGAAAGGATACACTAACTAAGTGGGAGCACAGGTATGGTGAGAGTGAGCGGGGCCTGGTGACGAAGACCTTCCTACCTGATATAAGTTCGGCTTATAACTTCATCAAACTAAACAGACCAAACAGAAACCTAGTACATGTCATGACGGGTCACGGTCCTTTCGCCAGCTACTTACACAGATTTAATCTAAGGCGAGACCCGTCGTGTCCCTGTGACAACAGCACGCCGCAAACGTCCCTGCACTGTCTGCTCAGTTGCCCCATGTACGGGTTCGCGAGACACGAGGTGGGGGAGAAAACTGGAATTTCATTAACGGAAGACCGGCTCCCACAGTTCGTGTCCCGCGGTGACCTGCGGGCATGCCTCGAGGAGCTTTGCGACAAGATCATACAAAGTGTCCGCAGACAGAACAGGGACTGTAACACGATCACGACACTGACGGATGGCACGGTGTCCCGTTCGGACGCGGCGTGCAGTTGCCACACTGTAGGCTGTTAAACAAAGCATAAACAGTGTTAACATGTATAAAATAATTAGAGAATAAACATTAAATTGTAATATTATATTATTGTATTATAGTTATGAATATCCTGAAATAAAAATCAAAAAACCACGCGTTTTAATCTAGATCGAATTTCCACGGCCCGGGGAAAACTTCGCCCGGGGTGTAGGCTATTAGGTGCAAAAAAAAAAAAAAAAAAAAAAAAAAAACCTAACCTAACCTAACCTAACCTAACCTAACCTAACCTAACCTAACCTAACCTAACCTAACCTAACCTAACCTAACCTAACCTAACCTAACCTAACCTAACCTAACCTAACCTAACCTAACCTAATCTAACCTAACCTAACCTAACCTAACCTGAAGTTCGATACCCCAATAATAAGGATGAACGGACAAGACATAGCCATAGAGAAAGAAATAAAACTGCTGGGACTGACAATAGACGGAGGGCTCACGTTCAACAAGCATGTGCATAATGTCACCAGAAAGCGGCAGAAATATATAAAAAAGTATCTAGAATGGCGAAGCTGGAATGGGGAATGACGGGAGACATGGTACTCCAGGTGTACCAAGCCGTCATTGAGCCGACGGTAACATACGCGTCGGCAGCCTGGGCACCGACAGTAAAGAAAATGTGCACAAAGAAAAAACTGGAGACGGTGCAACGGGCCTTCGGACAAAAGATCGCAAAAACATACAGGACGGCATCGCTAAATTCCGCGACGCTACTGGCGGGGATACTGCCCCTCGACCTCAGGGTGGAAGAAGCCGCCGCGAGGTTTGAGGCCAGAAGGGGGTCATCCCCGTTTATACGCGAAGGAGACCGGATTGAGCGTGCCGTACCTGCGATAGAACAACCCCATCCTGCGGAAAGACCAGATATAAGCTTCGCCATCACAACTGACCCTGGCCAAATACAAAACGAAAACATAGCGGCCATATACACAGACGGGAGCAAGACAGAGAAGGGAGTCGGAGCGGCTTGGACGAAATGGGAGGGAGGTAGAGAACGAAAATGGAAGAAGATAAAGATGGCCCCTTACTGCACCGTGTATCAAGCAGAGCTAGCGGCTCTCGTCGGTGCAGTTAGGGAGGCGACGGCAGCGGGTACTGACGTGAATATCTGCAGTGACTCGAGGTCCTCGCTCGAGGCCATCGCGGGCGGACGCTCTCGGAACCCCCGAGTAGTCGAGATCCGCAGCCACCTGGTGGAGAGCCGAAAAAAGGGCCAAAACATAAGACTCCACTGGGTGAAAGCGCACGTCGGCACGGAGGGGAACGAGAGGGCGGACGAACTCGCGAGGGCCGCTGCGGAGACCTCTAAGGTCAAAGCAGTCCACGTAGAGTACCCGCTATCGTTCATAAGGAAAGAAGTAAGACGGAAAACGATAGAAGAATGGGACAAACGATATAGAGAAGGGACTACGGGCGGAATAACAAAGATTTTTCTGAAAAATGTTGCGAGCGCTCATAAACAACTGAAAGAAGCGAGATTTGGCCCTGAAATGGCACAGATACTCACAGGCCACGGGCCTTTTGCCGAGTACCTGTGCCGTTTCAAATTAAAAGAGACAGCTGAATGCGAGTGTGACAGCGGGGTGCAACAAACCATCCCGCATCTACTTATAGAGTGCCCCATTTTTGCCTCCTCCAGATGCGACCTGGAACAGATGACAGGCATGGTGGTCAGTCTTGAAGGACTGCCCGACATGCTAGCCTGTTACAGATCGCAACTGGAGGAATTTTGCTTAAAAATAATAAAGAGAACCGCCAAATTTAATGGAAGTAAGGGAGGGGCGGGGACCGCGAGGCGGCCGGCGCCCACTTGCTAATGGGTATCATAAGGATACTCACGGATAAGTGAAAGCTGCCCGCCTCGCGGGCCACGTCTCAGGATAGATATGGAAAGAAAATTAGACAAGTTGGAATACTGTAAAGTAATATTTTAAGAAAGTTGTAATTGAAATTATTTGTACAAAACCTAATAAAAATTAAAGCTGTGTTTTCAATTATTTAGAGGATGAATGTGAGAAAGGACGGATGGGTAGCTTAGACAACGCCCCCGGCGATAAAGTAGCCTATTAGGTGCAATTAAAAAAAAAAAAAAAAAAAAAAAAAAAAAAAACCTAACCTAACCAGTCCGCGTCCAGACGCCAAGTAAAACGGTCGACTTCACGTCGCTCCGCGCTCTTAAAAAGTTTAAATTCGTCTTTAAAAATAGTTGCAGTGCAGTGACAGTATCAATTCATATATCAGTAGATGCGGAAAAATCCGCTCTATCTTTTAGTGTTCAAAATTAAAATTTCTAAAATTTCATTTTAAAAAGTTTTAATTTTATATTTTTTTTGAGTAAAAAACTGTTAAAAACTTAGTTTTTGGAAAATTAAAAATAGTTACAGTGCTTCAAAAATTGTTTTTGGTGTCTCATTGTGTAGATCTCGTTAAGGCGCACATTTCGACCTACTTTTGGAGGATAAGGGTGCAGAATTGAGGAAACCACCACCCAAAAACCGGTAAAACTCGAATAACTTTTAAGCAAGATCAACGACAATAGTGTTTTAATAGCTTATCCGATAGTCCTCTTCAAGGGCTATCGTTTGATACCAAATTTGTATTTTTGACACCAACCCCCGATTTTTGGAGACCAGAAGCAGGAATTTCGCCCACCAGTCTGCGGCGCCAACATTTACAACCTCGTTTTTAGCATCAAAAAATCCGCCTGAAAAGCAGCTACCGAATGGTATATCACACAAAATCGGAGGAAGAATATCCCCTCATTCACTGGAAAAACGGTTTTTGGGTACTAACCACCCCTGATCTTACGAAATTCACAATTCACAATATACTGCCAAAAGCGTCTTAACGAGGCGCTTCAGGAGACCCCAAGTACATTAAAATCGGACAAATATTTTGGGAGATAAGAAACAAGGAATTTCTGCAGCGGTGGTTCCACCTGGAACCAACCACATTAAAAATCAACAATAACATTCGAGCGATAGCCTGAATTCCGCGCAACATTACTGCATCGCCGCCAATAATTAATCATCGACTTCTGCCGAGCTGGTCACCAACTTTTCTGGTGACTAACTGGAACAGCCCCATCACTAGCACCATCGCGTAGACCTCGTCGCGGGCTTCAAAACGAACCCAAACTCCAACATCACCAGTGCAGCGGTGCAGGAGTTATCCTGTGCGGAAGTACCAGGTAAGGCGGATGACCAGCCTCATCTTTAACACTACACTCACATACACAGAAACACACCGAGCTTGGGCTCGTTCAAACCGCCTCTTCAAGGCAAACACTAATATAGCCGTACAGTCGTTCGCAAACCTACCTATCAACCCCCAGTTTGAGTTTTTACCCCCCCTCCCCTAAAATTTTTACCCCCCCCTCCGCACCCCCCCGTGTCACATATCATTTGAATCGGCTTTTAAAGGCGATTCTAGACCAATAGACCAAATCCAGTTTCGACCCCCCCCCACCCATCACGAAATAATGTTACCCCGCACCCCACCCAAAATCACAACCACTGCCTCACCATCTCCCCAAACATCCTTTACAACCGCTAGGCGGAATTTGGTGAACAATCTAAGTCCGGCCTTCACTCGAGAAGCTCCCCCCGCAGAGTCCACCTACATGGAGATGGCGAGGAGTTTCAGATACAAAGGCCTGAACGCGGTTTCAGCCTCTCGCAACCTCAAGAGTGAGCTGAAAACTATAATTACAGAGACAATCGACGGTCTCTTCGGAGTCGTCGCTATGTTAGACCCTACCACCCCCTCCCCTTCCAAACCCCTCACACCATTGGCCAACAACAACATCGTCAATAAAAACACAGACACACCCAACGACACCACACAACTACTGAACAAACTCGAGGCCCACTCTCGGCTACTCGAGGAGTCAAACAGGGCAATGAGTGTGTTAACAAAACAATTAAAATCCACTCCCAAACCTACACTCACTGAACACACAACCATCCCCCCCAACAAGAACAAAACTTACGCCAACGCCGCGGCGGCCCCTAAAGCACCCACTGGCCCCTCTATTGTTGTTTCCGGCGAGGGGTTTGACACCACCGAAAGACTAATTACACAAATTTGTAAAACTGTCAACTTCCGCGAGGGCGGTTTTGCACCGCTTAAGGTCACGCCACTTTCCAACAATAAACTCAAAATGGTCTTCGAAAACGAGGACCACAAGAAACATACTGTCACTAAACTAAATAGCACAAACACCATTAAAGCTCAAGATGAGAAACGGATCAGCCCGATGACCATCTTGAAAGGCATATCAAAATACACTTCCGAAACCGACCTAATCCAAACCATCAAAGATCAGAACCCGACACTAACCAATCACACATTCACTATAAAATTTACGGCCAAAAATCGCAACACCTCTCTTTATAACGCAGTCCTTAACACTACACCCTCTGCCTGGAGAGCCTTTGCCGACCTTGGCAGAGTAAACATCGACATGCAGCGGGTGCACTGTGCCAACTTTTCGCCGTTCAGACAGTGTCAGAACTGTCTGAACTTCGGACACACCAAAAGTCGCTGCCCCGCTAAGTCACCCACATGCGCCAAGTGCTCAGGTAACCACTCCACCAAGGAATGCAACGAACTAACACCAAAATGCACCAACTGCTCAGAACACAACACCGTACACAAGACCAACACAGACACTCAACACCGAGCCGACTCGGAGAGCTGCCCCAAGGTTAGAGCCATGCGCGCCCGCGTTGAGGCCAAAGTCAACTACGCCTAACCACAATTACTCCAATCATCAACACCATATATTAGGTTTCGCTGGTTACAGGAAACCTTATTAGATAACTCACAATGCACATTTTAAATCTCATATCACCTCACATTCGCTCAGACACTGTAGTTGATTACGACCTCAGCGCGCGACACTGGCTCTTGGGGTGCCTTCATATCCACATATGGCCTATACACATAATTCTATACAAAAAGTTATCTCAACAAATACACACAATAACACAATACACTAAACTACACATATTGCACACTTTAATACAAAGATTATCCCCATATCCCTTCCTTCCCCTGATTAACTCATTAATCCATTGCATACACCCTCTACGAACTCACTTAGATAACACAACTCTAGGCTATCATCCGCCTTACTTGCTGAACCTCATTTTTCTTTTAATTTTACCTAAAATTTTTACTTTATTTTAATTGTAAATACATTTAACTATTCTATCATAATTTTAATTTTATAACTTTTTACTTTTGTACAACAACAAATTTCATGTTTTATGTTTACTTTTAGCTCATTACTCTTATTTTTACTTTTATATTCTATGTAATCATGGTTACGACGCTGGTGGTTGAGCGGAAGGGATTGTATCCAATAGCATGACCGACCCTCAACCAACACAACAGCGGCTATACCTCCTACCTGAGGAGTTTAAATTATTAAGTTCTGCGTGCAAGAGCTTTTTGTACTCTGCTCTATCTTAATCACGGTGCGGTTGGGGGCGGTTGAGAGGAAGAAATTGTATCAAATAGCATGACTGATACTCAGCCGCCCCAACCGAACCTACCATCACTAGCCTAAGCTATTAATATGTAAGACGAACTAATTGTAATTATACCTAATCAATAATATTTGTAATTTGTAACTTTCTTTCTAAATTGTAATTGTATTAATAACTTATTGTAACTATTTTTAAGACCTTCTCACTAATAATTTTAATATTATAACCTTTTCTTTACTTTTTTTTTTACAACTACATATTTCATGTTTTATGTTTACTCTTAGCTCATTACTCTTATTTTTATTCTTATATTTTATTTAATCATGGTTACGACGCTGGTGGTTGAGCGGAAGGGATTGCATCCAATAGCATGACCGACCCTCAACCAATACAACAGCGGCTATACCTCCTACCTGAGGAGTTTAAATTATTAAGTTCTGCGTGCAAGAGCTTTTTGTACTCTGCTCTATCTTAATCACGGTGCGGTTGGGGGCGGCTGAGAGGAAGAAATTGTATCAAATAGCATGACTGATACTCAGCCGCCCCAATCGAACCTACAATCACTAGCCTAAGTTATTAATGTGTAAGACGAACTAATTGTAATTATACCTAATCAATAATAATTTAAATTTGTAACTTTTTTTTCTAAATTGTAATTTTATTAATAACTTACTGTAACTAATTTTAAGACCTTCTATCATATATACCTATCACAATAGTATTAACAAAAATGTAAGTCGTAACGACGCGGACTCTAAGCAGGTGGCTCAGCGAAGGTGAATATCGTATCAAATAGCGAAGCCGACCCTCAGCCACCTCACCTACCTTTATACATTTTTTACCTGAATAAAGATTCCCTCTGAAAAAATTATTACCTAGCTTAGCTTCCTCGGCCCCGGGGCGAGAGTCGCCGGGGAGGTAGGCCCACTATAAATTAGCACAAAAAAAAAAAAAAAAAAAAAAAAAAACCTAACCTAACCTAACCTAACCTAACCTAACCTAACCTAACCTAACCTAACCTAACCTAACCAGTCCGCGTCCAGACGCCAAGTAAAACGGTCGACTTCACGTCGCTCCGCGCTCTTAAAAAGTGTAAATTTGATTTTAAAAATAGTTGCAGTGCAGTGACAGTATCAATTCATATATCAGTAGATGCGGAAATCCGCTCTATCTTTTAGTTTAAATTTCATTTTAAAAAGTTTTAATTTTATATTTTTTTTGAGTAAAAAACTGTTAAAAACTTAGTTTTTGGAAAATTAAAAATAGTTACAGTGCTTCAAAAATTGTTTTTAGTGTCTCATTGTGTAGATCTTGTTAAGGCGCACATTTCGACCTACTTTTGGAGGATAAGGGTGCAGAATTGAGGAAACCACCACCCAAAAACCGGTAAAACTCGAATAACTTTTAAGCAAGATCAACGACAATAGTGTTTTAATAGTTTATCCGATAGTCCTCTTCAAGGGCTATCGTTTGATACCAAATTTGTATTTTTGACACCAACCCCCGATTTTTGGAGACCAGAATCAGGAATTTCGCCCACCAGTCTGCGGCGCCAACATTTACAACCTCGTTTTTAGCATCAAAAAATCCGCCTGAAAAGCAGCTACCGAATGGTATATCACACATCAAAATCGGAGGAAGAATATCCCCTCATTCACTGGAAAAACGGTTTTTGGGTACTAACCACCCCTGATCTTACGAAATTCACAATTCACAATATACTGCCACAAGCGTCTTAACGAGGCGCTTCAGGAGACCCCAAGTACATTAAAATCGGACAAATATTTTGGGAGATAAGAAACAAGGAATTTCTGCAGCGGTGGTTCCACCTGGAACCAACCACATTAAAAATCAACAATAACATTCGAGCGATAGCCTGAATTCCGCGCAACATTACTGCATCGCCGCCAATAATTAATCATCGACTTCTGCCGAGCTGGTCACCAACTTTTCTGGTGACTAACTGGAACAGCCCCATCACTAGCACCATCGCGTAGACCTCGTCGCGGGCTTCATAACGAACCCAAACTCCAACATCACCAGTGCAGCGGTGCAGGAGTTATCCTGTGCGGAAGTACCAGGTAAGGCGGATGACCAGCCTCATCTTTAACACTACACTCACATACACAGAAACACACCGAGCTTGGGCTCGTTCAAACCGCCTCTTCAAGGCAAACACTAATATAGCCGTACAGTCGTCCGCAAACCTACCTATCAACCCCCAGTTTGAGTTTTTACCCCCCCTCCCCTAAAATTTTTACCCCCCCTCCGCACCCCCCCGAGTCACATATCATTTGAATCGGCTTTTAAAGGCGATTCTAGACCACTAGACCAAATCCAGTTTCGACCCCCCCCCACCCATCACGAAATAATGTTACCCCGCACCCCACCCAAAATCACAACCACCGCCTCACCATCTCCCCAAACATCCTTTACAACCGCTAGGCGGAATTTGGTGAACAATCTAAGTCCGGCCTTCACTCGAGAAGCTCCCCCCGCAGAGTCCACCTACATGGAGATGGCGAGGAGTTTCAGATACAAAGGCCTCAACGCGGTTTCAGCCTCTCGTAACCTCAAGAGTGAGCTGAAAACTATAATTACAGAGACAACCGACGGTCTCTTCGGAGTCGTCGCTATGCTAGACCCTACCACCCCCTCCCCTCCCAAACCCCCCACACTCCCGGCTAATAGCAGCGACAATAACACAAGCAAACATACACCACCCGACGATAGCACACAAAAATTACTTCTTAACAAGCTAGAAACCCACTCTCGGCTACTCGAGGAGTCCACCAGGGCAATGAGTGTGTTAACAAAACAATTAAAATCCACTCCCAAACCTACACTCACTGAACACACAACCATCCCCCCCAACAAGAACAAAACTTACGCCAACGCCGCGGCGGCCCCTAAAGCACCCACTGGCCCCTCTATTGTTGTTTCCGGCGAGGGGTTTGACACCACCGAAAGACTAATTACACAAATTTGCAAAACTGTCAACTTCCGCGAGGGCGGTTTTGCACCGCTTAAGGTCACGCCACTTTCCAACAATAAGCTTAAAATGGTCTTCGAAAACGAGGACCACAAGAAACATACTGTCACTAAACTAAATAGCACAAACACCATTAAAGCTCAAGATGAGAAACGGATCAGCCCGATGACCATCTTGAAAGGCATATCAAAATACACTTCCGAAACCGACCTTATCCAAACCATCAAAGATCAGAACCCGACACTAACCAATCACACATTCACTATAAAATTTACGGCCAAAAATCGCAACACCTCTCTTTATAACGCAGTCCTTAACACTACACCCTCTGCCTGGAGAGCCTTTGCCGACCTTGGCAGAGTAAACATCGACATGCAGCGGGTGCACTGTGCCAACTTTTCGCCGTTCAGACAGTGTCAGAACTGTTTGAACTTCGGACACACCAAAAGTCGCTGCCCCGCTAAGTCACCCACATGCGCCAAGTGCTCAGGTAACCACTCCACCAAGGAATGCAACGAACTAACACCAAAATGCACCAACTGCTCAGAACACAACACCGTACACAAGACCAACACAGACACTCAACACCGAGCCGACTCGGAGAGCTGCCCCAAGGTTAGAGCCATGCGCGCTCGCGTTGAGGCCAAAGTCAACTACGCCTAACCACAATTACTCCAATCATCAACACCATATATTAGGTTTCGCTGATTACAGGAAACCTTATAAGATAACTCACAATGCACATTTTAAATCTCATATCACCTCACATTCGCTCAGACACTGTAGTTGATTACGACCTCAGCGCGCGACACTGGCTCTTGGGGTGCCTTCATATCCACATATGGCCTATACACATATTTCTATACAAAAAGTTATCTCAACAAATACACACAATAACACAATACACTAAACTACACATATTGCACACTTTAATACAAAGATTATCCCCATATCCCTTCCTTCCCCTGATTAACTCATTAATCCATTGCATACACCCTCTACGAACTCACTTAGATAACACAACTCTAGGCTATCATCCGCCTTACTTGCTGAACCTCATTTTTCTTTTAATTTTACCTAAAATTTTTACTTTATTTTAATTGTAAATACATTTAACTATTCTATCATAATTTTAATTTTATAACTTTTTACTTTTGTACAACAACAAATTTCATGTTTTATGTTTACTTTTAGCTCATTACTCTTATTTTTACTTTTATATTCTATGTAATCATGGTTACGACGCTGGTGGTTGAGCGGAAGGGATTGTATCCAATAGCATGACCGACCCTCAACCAACACAACAGCGGCTATACCTCCTACCTGAGGAGTTTAAATTATTAAGTTCTGCGTGCAAGAGCTTTTTGTACTCTGCTCTATCTTAATCACGGTGCGGTTGGGGGCGGTTGAGAGGAAGAAATTGTATCAAATAGCATGACTGATACTCAGCCGCCCCAACCGAACCTACCATCACTAGCCTAAGCTATTAATATGTAAGACGAACTAATTGTAATTATACCTAATCAATAATATTTGTAATTTGTAACTTTCTTTCTAAATTGTAATTGTATTAATAACTTATTGTAACTATTTTTAAGACCTTCTCACTAATAATTTTAATATTATAACCTTTTCTTTACTTTTTTTTTACAACTACATATTTCATGTTTTATGTTTACTCTTAGCTCATTACTCTTATTTTTATTCTTATATTTTATTTAATCATGGTTACGACGCTGGTGGTTGAGCGGAAGGGATTGCATCCAATAGCATGACCGACCCTCAACCAATACAACAGCGGCTATACCTCCTACCTGAGGAGTTTAAATTATTAAGTTCTGCGTGCAAGAGCTTTTTGTACTCTGCTCTATCTTAATCACGGTGCGGTTGGGGGCGGCTGAGAGGAAGAAATTGTATCAAATAGCATGACTGATACTCAGCCGCCCCAATCGAACCTACAATCACTAGCCTAAGTTATTAATGTGTAAGACGAACTAATTGTAATTATACCTAATCAATAATAATTTAAATTTGTAACTTTTTTTCTAAATTGTAATTTTATTAATAACTTATTGTAACTAATTTTAAGACCTTCTATCATATATACTTATCACAATAGTATTAACAAAAATGTAAGTCGTAACGACGCGGACTCTAAGCAGGTGGCTCAGCGAAGGTGAATATCGTATCAAATAGCGAAGCCGACCCTCAGCCACCTCACCTACCTTTATACATTTTTTACCTGAATAAAGATTCCCTCTGAAAAAATTATTACCTAGCTTAGCTTCCTCGGCCCCGGGGCGAGAGTCGCCGGGGAGGTAGGCCCACTATAAATTAGCACAAAAAAAAAAAAAAAAAAAAAAAAAACCTAACCTAACCTAACCACCAGTTTAAGACCCAGACCGATGTCGGTCATCGCGCTGACGGCGAAAACTGCCCCAAGGTGAAGTCCATGCGTGCCCGCGTCGAGGCCAAAATCAATTACAATTAAACATGCACGCTCATCTTAATATCTTACAGGCGAACCTCGATAGGTCTCGCAATGCATTTCACGAACTAAAATTACACTTCGACAACAATAACACTGACATAGCAGTCATCTCTGAGCCATATCTAGGTAACAATATACACTCACCGAACATACCAGGCCTACGCACATTCCAAACCAATCGGGGAGGAAATACGAAAGCCTGTATAGTTACACGCCCGCACATCAATGCCATGCTACTCACACAACACTCTACCGGCAACCTGGTAATCATCTCCATACCCACCCATACCTCCACACTATACGTGGCTTCTGTATACATAGAGCCAGATACAGACAACAATGACACTCTCAACACACTAGAACACTTCATCACTCAACACCCTCACGCGTCTATCGTAGTCTGCGGTGACTTCAACGCGTGGCATTCACTCTGGGGCGGAGGTCGCTACCCCCGTAGCAATAGACGGGGTCACGATCTGGTCGACCTCATGAGCTCCTCGGACTTGCACCTGTGCAATGTGGGAAATACACCCACTTTCGAAACAATCACACACGGCCGCCCTCGTTCTTCCATTATCGACCTAACTTTTCGCACCACACCTCTCATTAACAAAATAAGACACTGGGAAGTCAGGCCTCACCTATTCCCATCCACTCAACACAACGTAATCACATTTCAAATTAGTCTGCAAAATCCGCCAACCGCGACACCCAACCAAAGCACCTTTTTATACCGCACAAAAAACGCGAACTGGCACTCGTTTAAGGAAAATCTTCTCTCTAAATTTGTCAATAGTCAAATCTTGGACACCAACTTCCCCGACATCTCACCTACAGAACTCGACTCAATCGTAGAACGCACGACGCTTATTATCAATGAAGCCTGTAAATTGTCATTTCCCATGAAAACCGGTAAACAAAAAAGCAAAGCCCCCTTCTGGAATGACCGCCTGGAGCACCTCAAAACAAAATGCATTCAATTACATCGGAGTCTGCATCGCACTACACGATCTCATAACACACCCTCACCCGACCTAATCGAACAGTACAGGGAAACAAAAGAGCAATATGCGTCAGAGATGCGCCGGGCCTCGACAGACAGCTTTCGGGCTTTCTGCGAGGCCCAGGGCAAGGACGACGCATGGTCCATCACAAACAAACTTTTAAAAGATAAAGCGATAAACATACACCCGGGTACACTTAAGATCAACAACACATACACAAACACCGAGCAGGAGACTGCCGAAGCATTACTAAACCACTTCTACCCCGGGGATGATCCCGACTCGAGCGAACACCGCGACATCAGGGCGGCTGCCAATGTTCTCCCTAACACGGAGAACGAACCCCCCTTTACCACCACCGAGATATTTGACGCCATCGGCTCGATCGGTAATAATAAAGCACCGGGTCATGACCACCTTACTAGTGACATTTGCGCCGTGTTCGCTCGTCTGTTTCCGGAATTCATCACCGACTTATTTAATTGCTGCTTGAATATTTCACACTTCCCTTCCATTTGGAAAGAAGCGGTAGTAAAAATCATTCCCAAGCCGGGAAAAACAAAGCTCGAAGAGCTAAGCTCCTACCGACCTATCGGCCTCATACCCGTCTTCGGCAAAACACTAGAGAAATTATTTACCAAAAGACTAACTTTCAACGCACACAACCTTAAACTACTGAACCCGAATCATTCCGAAGGCTTCACGGAGCAGACAAGCACCGTACAAGCTATACAACAAGCCATAGGCACAGTCACATCAGCCAAGACCAAGGGCCAGCTAGCATTAGCTGTCTCCCTCGACATCAAAGCAGCTTTCGACAATGCGTGGTGGCCCGCCGTCTACGACGGGCTCCGACGCATCGGTTGTCCCGTTAACATTTTCAAAATTATAAAAAGTTACCTCAAAGATAGGAAAGTCTCACTACGACTCGGCAACACCATCGTCACAAAACACACCGAGAAAGGATGTGTCCAAGGATCAGCTTGCGGGCCTATCCTTTGGAACATCATTCTCAACAACCTACTCGACACACCCATTCCAGAAGGCTGCTCCCTTCAGGCATATGCAGACGACGGTATCACAAACTCGGCTCTGGAAACGATTCGACTATGGGGACACAGCGTCAAGCTCCATTTCGGTCCAGACAAGACACAATGTATCGCGTTCACCAAACCCGCGACCCTCAGTCGAATTGTTTTCGATGGCGTGCCACTCAAATTCAGCAACACTATTAAGTACTTAGGCTTAATTATAGATAGCAAACTTAACTTTAACGAACACTTGAATTACATACTAGAAAAGGCAATAAAAATATTCCATAAGATCATAATGTACACCAGACCAACGTGGGGTCCGCACCCTGACAACATTAGACTCATATACCAAATGGTCATCGAACCCATCATAACGTACGCCTCGGGTATCTGGGGCCACATCGCCTCAAAGAAATATGTTAGAAAACGTCTCAACAGCACACAAAGGCTATTTGCCATAAAAATAATTAGAGCATTTCGCACAATATCAACCTGCGCGGCCACGGCTTTAGCCCAAATCACCCCGCTAGACCTCAGGGTCCTTGAGACCGCTGAGCTAGAACAAACACGTATCAACAGAACTAGCGATAGGATCCCCTCCGACGTCCCGATTGAAAAACCTGTTCCTTTTAAGGAGCTCCTTCACCCTGCACATAGGATACCGATCGACACACACGTTGCAGACATCACCACCAATAAAATCTCTACATCACACACGCACATATACACGGACGGCAGCAAACAAAGCGACGGCTCTGTCGGCGCGGCATTCGTTGTCTTCCCGCCCTCCGCTCACTCATCGACTCTTACAAAATTATTCAAACTACACAGCACCAGCTCGGTCTTCCAGGCTGAACTGTTTGCAATATTAAAAGCAGTAGAACACATTCATAAAAATAAAATAACACACTCGCACATTCATACTGACTCACAGTCATCACTTGCCGCACTCAAACAATCGTCTAACACACACCCGCTTGTAGCACAAATACACAAAACAATCCATAAAATAAAGCACACACACGAAAACCCCGAGATCCTATTTCAATGGGTGAAAGGACACTCCGGGATCCCTGGCAACGAAGCCGCGGACGCAGCCGCCTCTAAAGCCGCGAACCTGCACTGCTCCCCATCCCACATAGCATGTCCCCTTTCCTACATAAAATCAACAATAAAAAGCGCGACCAAAGCCATAAGCAACAACAGATACGTAGGAGACTGCATAGGCCGCTTTACGGTTAACATATTCCCGAACCTAGAAGACATTCACTCATTTTTCTCTAGCGCACCCATTTCGTTTCAACTCACACAATTCCTCACAGGACACTCTTTCGCCAAAAGCTACCTGAGCCGATTCAAAATCACAGACAACGACACATGCCCATGCGACAACCACACAACGCAGACACTGAAACACTTGCTCGAAGAGTGCCCTAGGTTTATAACTCAAAGACATAACTACACACAAAAATTTACAAAACACAATATGACAAAGATTAATCCCTTCTCCCTAAGAGAATTGATTCCGCACCCCACAGAACTAAAATCACTTATTAACCTTATGACTTATATCGTAAACTGCCTAAAACAATTCAACAACTAAAATCACATGCCTATAGAATTGTATAAATTCACATCTCCTATTGTTTATTTTATTTTTTTTATATATTTTTTATATATTTTTATTTTTGTTACAATGTTTAAAATCATATTAAAGTAATAGAAATTATTTGCAGTGTATAAATTTAATATTACAGATATTTTAACAATATTTCCTGTTTGAAATATTGACCATATGGTATTATTAATTAATCAATTGTAACTTAGCCCCAATACGGTAAAATTCACATCTCCTGTTGTTTATTTTGTTATTTTTTATATTTTTTTTTAGCCATGACTCTTCCCTGTTGCAATGTTTAAAGTCATATTAAAGTAATAAAAATTATTTGCAGTGTATAAATTTAATATTACAGATATTTTTACAATATTCTCTGTTTGAAATATTTACCATATGGTATTATTAATTAATCAATTGCAACTTAGCCCTATTACGGTAACAGAAGTAATAGAAACCTAATAAAAACTTTGTATTGTATAAATTTAAACCAAGCGTAATAGCATTTTTCTTTTAACACCGAGACTCCACGTCACATTGGACGCCAATTTATTGTTAAACATATAAACACTTAACCTGTATAATTATTCACTAATAGCAATTCATATCTAAGACCAATTTGTATTGTTTCTTTTACTCTTGTTTCGTCTATGTGACAAAAATTGTAAAGGTACAAGGAAAAGGAAGGTATCAAATAGCCACTTCTTCCTTGTATCTCCACCCTTCTGTGTATAACTTTTGTAAATGCTTGAATAGCACCATACATACTCAAAAAAAAAAAAAAAAAAAAAAAAAAAACCTTACCTAACCTAACCTAACCTAACCTTTTTTTTTTTTTATAATGGAGGTTGAAATGCACAAATGCAGGCCCGCGCGCGTATGCAGTCGCTATCGCGGGGACTGTGGGGATGGTTAACTCTTATCCCTCTGCTTGTCAGAGGGGAGAAACCCGACCCACTAAAAACTCCTCCTGAACCCTCCATATCGCCTGCAGTGCCAGCCTCATCCATCCTGAATGAATGACGACTGGCACCACATTAAATTCCCCGGGGGTCGCACTAGGCATTCAACCCAGGGAATTTAGGCAAATATGTCTGCATACGGGCTCAGCGACGACGCAGCGGGACGCTGTTGGGCAGACGGCTTCCGCGTCTAGCCCCCGCGCCCCCGCCTCGCCGCCGCCGAGCACAACCCCTCCGGCCATCGCCACGCACCTCCCGCTGACGCTCGGCAGCCTCCTTCTGCAGCAGAACGCGCTCGCAGAAGAAAGCCACCGCACGCCATGCCTCTTGGCTACCTAGCATCGCTGCAACAACGCTCGGTAGCGAGAGGTCCGTTCCGATGACCGACACCAGGTCGTGGCGTTGCCTCGACCAGGTGGCACATTCAGCCAGGGTGTGCTCCGCCGTGTCCTCTGGGGCGCCACAATGGTGGCAGATAGGATAGATTTCCCGCCCTGCCACCCTGTGCAGAAACCGTCCAAAGCATCCATGCCTGGACAGAATCTGCGCCATCCGAAAGGACACAGCTCCACTCGGGCGATTCACCCAATCCCGTAAGCATGGGCGAATCGCCTCTACAGTGCGTACTCCCGCCCTCGGCATGGCCAGATCATGGGCCCACCTATCAAGGATGACCTCCCTGGCCTGCCTCCTCGCCGGTCCGACCAGTTCGGCCCATCGGCCATCCGCCCTCGTCTCGCACTTGAGGCGATACAGGGACCCTAGGGCCACCGCCTCTAACTCCCAGGGAGGAGTCGCCGCCAACAGGCATGCCGCCTCGAACGAGACGGTCCGGTAGCAACGAGCCACCCGAACCGCCATCACTCGCTGCGGCCTCCTGAGAAGGGTGCGGTTCCTCGACCCCAACCTATCATCCCATATTGGGGCCCCATACAAGGCCATACTGCGTATTATACCGCAGTAGAGCCTGCGCACACTCTGCTTTGGGCCCCCAATGTTCGGCAGGAGTTTTGCAAGCGCCCCCGCTGCCCCTACCAGCTTCCCCCCAAGAGCCTCAAAGTGGGCCTCAAAGTTCCAGCGCCCATCCAAGATGAGACCGAGATACTTCATCTTGGCCGCCACCGGTACCCTCACTCCTTCCACCATCAGGACCGCCCCAGGAGGTGGACCATTCCTAGGGCCATGGAACAATAGGGCGTCCGTCTTATCGAGAGACACCCTAAGGCCCAGGGCCCTTATCCGTCTCACAACAAGGGAGGTGCCGACCGTTGCGAGTCGAGCCACCTCTCCATAACTGGCCCCACTGGCCACCACGAGGGTGTCGTCTGCATAGCAGAAGACGCGCAATCCCGGAAGAAGCGCGCCCCGCAACACCCAATCGTAGGCCATGTCCTACAAAAGCGGCCCAAGGACTGAGCCTTGAGGAACTCCACACCGCACAGGGTGGTAGGACACCGTGCCCTCCATATTGGAGTACACGATGCGTCTTTCCATGAAAAAGTCTCCCACTATTTGGCGTAGATACAGAGGGACCTCGAAAAAAGCAAGGGCCTCTCTGACCACACCAAAAGGAAGACTATTGAAAGCATTGGCAATATCTAACGATACTGCCAATGCCCTCCCTCCCCCGTCTACCACCCCACCGGTGTGAGACCTCAGGTCCCGAAGTGCGTCGAGCGTCGACCTTCCCGCTCGGAAGCCGTACTGTGCCTCGCTCAGATCCGGCCCCTCAACTGAGAGGTGCCGGCACAATCGAGAAGCCACTACCCACTCCAGCGCCTTGCCCGCTTCATCCAGGAGGACAATAGGGCGGTAGGCCGCCGAACTGTCCACCGGGCGCCCCTCCTTGCGCACGAGACACAGTCGTCCCGTCTTCCATGCCACCGGGAACCGTCCACCACGCAAACACGCTGTGTACAGCTCCCGGATGGAGACCTCCATATGGGGTAGGACCACTGCCAGTACACGTGCATGTACACCATCCGGGCCAGGAGCTTTCTTGCGGGCTTTGAGACGGGCTAGAATGGTCTCCATCTCTATATCAGAGACTTCCGGAGCCATCTCACCCTCCCCGTCAGCCACTTCTACCATAGACGCCGCCATACTTGGACGGACAGTGTCGGGAGGCAAAGGAAACAGGTCGGCCACCACCCGCTCCAGGAAAGTCGGCTCCAGACTCTCCACGAGAGGCATCCCCGCACCCTTCACCCTCTTACGAGCCGATCGATAGGGACGCCCCCATGGATCATCATCCAGCCCCCGAAGCACCTCCTGATGGGCCCTTTCCTTTGCCTCACAAATAGCCTCTCGGAGAGCCCTCTTGCGATCATTATAGATCAAGCGAAGACCCTCCGTAACATCGGGACTATCTCCCCTCCTCCGGCGACTCCTGTAGCAGGCCCTTCTCGCCTCGCTACATTCGCCCCGAAGATTTCCAATATGCGACGTCCACCAGTAGACAGCTCTTCTCCCCTTCGGCGGTCTCCATTTGGGCATCGCCGCATTCGACACCCTTCGGAGACTTTGACTCAGTCTACCGACCCCTTCGTCTACATCCCCAGTACCAGCAGGCGCACACCACCCCTCCACAATGGCCACCTCCTCCGCAACCTGACGGTCAAGTCGCCGAATCGCCCAACGGGGGAAGCTGTTCTGGGAAGTCTGCCCCCGCACTGCTCACCTCATCGAGGTAGAGACCCACATCCGGATATATCGATGATCCGATAGGGTCTCCACTTCGTCCAGCACGCTCCACGCCGTCGTCGCACGGGCCTGCCAGCCGCTGCACAGACCAAACAATGCAGCTCTTTTGAGCTGCATTCATTAGCCTTATGGCCCGCAACCGCACATCGGTGGCAAGCCTCCGCCAGGTCCACCGCTGAGTCACATGTTGCACGCACATGACCCAGTTTTTGGCACTTAAAACACCTCAAAGGGTGGTGCTCTTGGATTTCCACCCGACAGGAACTCCACCCAATGAGGAGCCTCCCACTCTTTACCTTATTGGCGGAGGCAACCGGACACAGGAGAAACATCTCCCCCAATCCCCGGCCCCCATGCCTCATGATCTTACCTGGCTTAATGGTCGCCACTGGGCATTCCCCCATGGCAGCCACCGCCTCTACAACATTCTCCTCAGTGATGCTGTCATCAAGGTCCCGGATGCGAAGGTCCACGCACTTGACGGGCCTCCCCACCGAGGCCTCCTCTGACAGAACCACCCTCAATTTTTCAGCTAGTCGGTTGGCCTTTTCCTCCCTACCTTCCCCGGGCACCTCCAGCATCCGAGCTCCGGTAGCCGTAACTCGGATGCTTATTCGCTCGATCCCCAGGTCAGGTAGACTGATGGCCTGCCTCGCCTTGGACAGAACAGCAGCGTAGGTAACCCCCCGCTCCACCGCTCCCTGCAGCAGTGTGATAACAACTGCAGCAGTTGTCGGCGGAGCAAGGGAACACCGCACCCCAACAGGCTTCTCCCCAGCCACCGGCTGCCTTACCGGAAGGGCTACCCCAGCCTTGGCAGGAAGAGCCGGTGCAGCTGGAAGACTGTCCGACTTCTTCTTGCCCTTACCCTTCTTCTTGCCGGTCACTGTCGCCCAACTGAGACCCACCGGAGGCATCTCTGAAGAGACCCCTCCATTTCCCGGGGCATTCCCTTCAGAGCTCTGGACCACAACCCCTGCGAGACCACTGTGGGCTCTCTTGCCCCGTGGCACCGGACAATTTGAGGCCACCTTGGCCCCACCCCCTAAGGAGCTCTTGGAGGCCCCATGGGGGCCTCGGTCTAATGCCATCAGCGGGGGGCGTAACACAGGCTCAGGGAGCAGCCTGTCCCCAATCCCCGCCAACTTCGCATCAAGCATGCCCCCCACAGCCCTCATCAACTCCCCCATCAGGCTCTCCTTGATCCCGTCTAAGAGCCCCTCCATCATTTGACGGAGGGCATCCGGCGTGATGGGACTATCCACCGAGACGGGATCCCTGTTGTCCCCCTTTGATTGCGCAAATTGCGCAGTGCGCTCGTTGAACTCGCGTCTGAGAGCCGCGAGCTCCAGACCCAGGTCCTTGACCTGGGCCCTCAGACGATTATTGTCTCTCTGAAGGCGTCTGCCCTCTTCCCCCCCCAGACACCTATCGGCGAGATCCTCCACAATCTCACCAATTTCCTTGGCCGCAACCTTTAGGTCGCGGACGTATGTGCCTTTCAGGTTTCCCGACTTCGCCGCAATCTCTAGGATTTTGCGAACCCGGGAAACCGATCTCTCTTTTATTTCTGGCACCCCCAGGAGGACCACGTCATCCTCATAGTCCTCCCATGATGACGGGGGCCCGTCCGGGGCCCGATCTGTACTTGTGGAGGCCCCACCTTGCTGGTGGCCTCCAGCACCACTATTTTCCCCTCCAGGAAGAGAGCGAGCCTCAAGAGCACGCAACTCATCCTCTGCCTCCTTTAATCCTTCCTTGTGGGCAGCCGCTTTCTTTGGCGGCTTACCCTTAGGAGGAGGAGACACGTCCTCGTCCCTATCCCTAATAGGGTTTTTAAAAAAGGACCGCTTTCTCCGCTCTTTTGAGCCAGCCCTGGACATGTCTTCTTCCTCGCTGTCCGAGGCCTGCGGCTTAACCTGCCTCTTTCGCATTTTGCGAAATATACAGAAAGTCCTCCCACCAAATATATAAATAAATAATTAATATATTTATGAATAGAGATAATATTATAGTACAATCTTAATTCTAACTTAAATCTTAACTTAAATTAAATTATATACAAAAATTAAAACTAAGAATAATATCGTCTGTATCCACTTCGGAAAACTTGAACGCCCACTCGATAAACCGTATGACGTCAGACCGCCGCCAGACGACCGGCGCCACACAATGCCGTCCTTTGCACCTTACTTGTCAATAACAAGATGGCGTCTTATAATATTATCTAGCTAAAAATGATGCTTAGATCAATATTTCCTTCTTCTTTCTCCCAATCTCAACTATGAGGTATGAAATCAAACCGCCTGATCACGGCGGAGACGATGGTACTACTCAATTGGTGATTAAACCTCCCGCCAAAATGTTGTGATTAAAAAACTACCTCCACTTTTTGAAAAATATTTACGGCCAACTCTGTGAGCCGATTTTTAAATTAAAAGTACTCACATATACAAGACAATCCACACTACACAAACACAATGAAAAATTAATATGTCGTCGCGACAAAAACAACATAAAAACACAAAAAACACCGGGTCAATTTCCCACACTTCTTTTCTATTATATATTAAAAAGTATTTAATATATAAATATAACATATATGTCAAAACACGCAACACACTTGTGCGGTTATTTTGACGCACCTTACAGTATTCTCCGACACCGGAAAGACCCTCAAAAGATTTTGAGGACGCGGAGCGCAAACAGTCATTGTTGTCGCTATGAAGGCTCAACGCGTACTATAAAAAAGAATGTTGAATTACTAGACCACTTGTAATTACCATCCTCGGCCTAGAACGTATTGCTACGTTCTAAACCTACACAGTATCCTTTCTATAGTTCGATGCCCTCTGCATACTATAGAAATTCAACCGTGCCCTCCATGTACGGTTTAAGCACTCGCCCGGTACCGTACTACCCTACCAAAGGCCGAGAATAAATTTAAAACTTACTCTCGAACCGGGAATCGAACCCAGTACCCCTCACCATAGCGGCCACATACAAAGACCGCTAGGCTATGAGGCCCTTAAAAAGGAATGTTGAATTACTAACCACTGTAATTACCATCCTCGGCCTAGAACGTATTGCTACGTTCTAAACCTACACAGTCTCCTTTCTATAGTTCGATGCCCTCTACATACTATAGAAATTCAACCGTGCCCTCCATGTACGGTTTAAGCACTCGCCCGGTACCGTACAACCCTACCAAAGGCCGAGAATAAATTTAAAACTTACTCTCGAACCGGGAATCGAACCCAGTACCCCTCACCATAGCGACCACATACAAAGACCGCTAGGCTATGAGGCCCTTAAAAAGGAATGTTGAATTACTGACCACTGTAATTACCATCCTCGGCCTAGAACGTATTGCTACGTTCTAAACCAACACAGTCTCCTTTCTATAGTTCGATGCCCTCTGCATACTATAGAAATTCAACCGTGCCCTCCATGTACGGTTTAAGCACTCGCCCGGTACCGTACAACCCTACCAAAGGCCGAGAATAAATTTAAAACTTACTCTCGAACCGGGAATCGAACCCAGTACCCCTCACCATAGCGGCCACATACAAAGACCGCTAGGCTATGAGGCCCTAAAAAGGAATGTTGAATTACTGACCACTGTAATTACCATCCTCGGCCTAGAACGTATTGCTACGTTCTAAACCTACACAGTCTCCTTTCTATAGTTCGATGCCCTCTGCATACTATAGAAATTCAACCGTGCCCTCCATGTACGGTTTAAACACTCGCCCGGTACCGTACAACCCTGCCAAAGGCCGAGAATAAATTTAAAACCTACTCTCGAACCGGGAATCGAACCCAGTACCCCTCACCATAGCGGCCACATACAAAGACCGCTAGGCTATGAGGCCCTTAAAAAGGAATGTTGAATTACTGACCACTGTAATTACCATCCTCGGCCTAGAACGTATTGCTACGTTCTAAACCTACACAGTCTCCTTTCTATAGTTCGATGCCCTCTGCATACTATAGAAATTCAACCGTGCCCTCCATGTACGGTTTAAGCACTCGCCCGGTACCGTACAACCCTGCCAAAGGCCGAGAATAAATTTAAAACTTACTCTCGAACCGGGAATCGAACCCAGTACCCCTCACCATAGCGGCCACACACAAAGACCGCTAGGCTATGAGGCCCTTAAAAAAGGAATGTTGAATTACTGACCACTGTAATTACCATCCTCGGCCTAGAACGTATTGCTACGTTCTAAACCAACACAGTCTCCTTTCTATAGTTCGATGCCCTCTGCATACTATAGAAATTCAACCGTGCCCTCCATGTACGGTTTAAGCACTCGCCCGGTACCGTACAACCCTACCAAAGGCCGAGAATAAATTTAAAACTTACTCTCGAACCGGGAATCGAACCCAGTACCCCTCACCATAGCGGCCACACACAAAGACCGCTAGGCTATGAGGCCCTTAAAAAAGGAATGTTGAATTACTGACCACTGTAATTACCATCCTCGGCCTAGAACGTATTGCTACGTTCTAAACCAACACAGTCTCCTTTCTATAGTTCGATGCCCTCTGCATACTATAGAAATTCAACCGTGCCCTCCATGTACGGTTTAAGCACTCGCCCGGTACCGTACAACCCTACCAAAGGCCGAGAATAAATTTAAAACTTACTCTCGAACCGGGAATCGAACCCAGTACCCCTCACCATAGCGGCCACATACAAAGACCGCTAGGCTATGAGGCCCTTAAAAAGGAATGTTGAATTACTGACCACTGTAATAACCATCCTCGGCCTAGAACGTATTGCTACGTTCTAAACCTACACAGTCTCCTTTCTATAGTTCGATGCCCTCTGCATACTATAGAAATTCAACCGTGCCCTCCATGTACGGTTTAAGCACTCGCCCGGTACCGTACAACCCTGCCAAAGGCCGAGAATAAATTTAAAACTTACTCTCGAACCGGGAATCGAACCCAGTACCCCTCACCATAGCGGCCACATACAAAGACCGCTAGGCTATGAGGCCCTTAAAAGGAATGTTGAATTACTGACCACTGTAATTACCATCCTCGGCCTAGGACGTATTGCTACGTTCTAAACCTACACAGTATCCTTTCTATAGTTCGATGCCCTCTGCATACTATAGAAATTCAACCGTGCCCTCCATGTACGGTTTAAGCACTCGCCCGGTACCGTACAACCCTACCAAAGGCCGAGAATAAATTTAAAACTTACTCTCGAACCGGGAATCGAACCCAGTACCCCTCACTATAGCGGCCACATACAAAGACCGCTAGGCTATGAGGCCCTTTAAAAAAAGGAATGTTGAATTACTGACCACTGTAATTACCATCCTCGGCCTAGAACGTATTGCTACGTTCTAAACCAACACAGTCTCCTTTCTATAGTTCGATGCCCTCTGCATACTATAGAAATTCAACCGTGCCCTCCATGTACGGTTTAAGCACTCGCCCGGTACCGTACAACCCTACCAAAGGCCGAGAATAAATTTAAAACTTACTCTCGAACCGGGAATCGAACCCAGTACCCCTCACCATAGCGGCCACATACAAAGACCGCTAGGCTATGAGGCCCTTAACCTAACCTAACCTAACCTAACCTAACCTAACCAGTCGCAGTCGAACCGCCGTTCAAAACGGTCAGGAAACGTGTCGCTCCGCAATTAAAAAATCTAATAAATAGGTTTTTTGTCGCGAACAAAACAGTGTCATATATCGTTGTACGCGTCTTGCGACGGCGAATCCAGATATATAAATTTTGTTACATAAAAAGTGAATAGAAAGTGACTAAAAAGTGAAAAAACACTAAAAGTTACAAGAAATTAGTGTAAAAGTGCATGCGGCGTGCGATACAGATCTATGACCCCTATATTGTTTGGTATTGCTTTTAACCCTCAAATTGAAGGAGAAAATAAGGAAAAACAAAAAAGGGGCGTGACTACTGACGAGCGAAAAAGAGCTTTGCCCCACAAGTGCAATACACCAAAAAACGCATCTCAGTGAGACGAGAAGATTGGTGTATCGCTCTAAAATATCGGGCAGGAGGAAAAATTTTAAAATAGAAATAACAGAAATAACCTATCAAAAAATTAATCAAAAGCATATTACGCAAAAACTAAAGCGACGACCCCCAAATTAAAAATCGAATCTAGATAGATATTAAAAAGCTGAATCGTTTGAGGGGTTGAACAGATTTTTTGAGTTGAAAAGAAAAAAGTAAATAAACAAAAACATAAAAACCACGTGTAACGTGGTCAGGGATCCCGAGGGATATTGAAGACGTGCAATACATCATTGGAAAGCTCCCGTCGAGTGCAGCAAACAGCCGTTTCGTACGTCGAAATCGAGTCAGCGGTTGCGGAGAAAAGCCGACGGGAAGACATACATCAGAAAACAGGGAATAACTCGGGAACGGTAGGAGATAGGGCTTTTTTGACGTCACCCCGGTATATGGATATACATCCATATACCGGCTTTGACCGCGCAACCTGAACACATGTTAATATATTTTTAAAATTTTTAAATTCCGAAATTTACAAAAATCCCGGAAAATTGACAAAATTTATCAAAATCGTAAATCTAAAAAAGCCCGTATCTCAGAAACGGTGCGTTTTTCGGGATTTTTGACAGCAGTCATTTTGTCCGCCATTTTGAAAAAATTAAAATCGGAATATCTCGGGAACTACTGAACCGATTTTACCAAGAGTCATATCAAATCAAAGGACTCAAACAGCTTGATCGGCCTGGGTGGTAGAGACGGCTCTACATAGAGTCGAAAAAATTTTTTGTGTAAAAAATTCGACTGTGAAACTAGGTTAAGTGACAGGGGCTCTCCTTTTGGAAACCCCTATTAGATATAAGTAATTTGACACGGCTACCACCCTTTTGGGGGTAGACCTTAGAATAAGTTTAGGACATAATAACTGACGGCTGCCACCCTTTTGGGACAGCCATTAGAATAAGTTTAAGAATTTAAATCGACAATCTTTTAACACTTTAGAAAAATTAATAATTAAGAATATTTTATTGATTGTTTAAATTATTTATTGACCTGTCTACTACCCTATTGGGAGTAGATCTTAGATTAAGTATAGTTTTAAGACAATTATTGTAAATAAGAATATTATTAAAATTGACACGGCTACTACCCTATTGGGAGTAGACCTTAGGTTAAATTATTTAATTTCACGTGACAATCCTAATAGGCGAAATGTTGGGCATTCGCACTCCACCTAAATGCAAACAAACGGCACCTGCTATCAGGCGCAGTATTGATAAGTGGGAGGCGGCCTCCAGCCAGGCCCCTAAGGCAGCAAAAGAAGATCCTCTGGCTGGGGCGGGAGGAGCAGGTAAGTCTCCTGCTCCCGCTCAAGCCAGGGAAAGAGAAGCAAAAAATTGCTACCTCAAGGCAATGGCCCACTTGGCGGAGTCCCGTAATATTAAAACAGAAATAAAGATAGGGGTACAGTCAGCTGTGAAGCGGCTGTACCAACTCATAAAGGAAGCCGAAATGGAGTTGGCGGGAGGCCCAACAAAAACTTCAACGAAACCGACAGAAGGAAAAGACAAAGAAACCGAAATATACAACAGATTAGAAAGGCAAATTGAAAGACTGGAGGCAGAAAATAGTAAGTTGGAGAAATGTAGAAAAGACATAGAGGATCTGGCAAAAAAGAAAGATGAAGGTATCCTGACTGAGATTAGAAAAGAGTTCGAGGAGAAAGAAATGAAAGAAAAAGAAAGGCAAAACATCTGGGAAATGCAAATGAAGTCATACGCAGAAGCGACAAAAGAAAATCTCGGTCAGGGCAAAAACAGCACAGTAGACCCGGGTCAAAAACCTGCACTGCACTCTGTCGTTGTGGCGCCGAAGAACGCGACCGACACGGCAGAGGAGACGATGCAGAATATTCGGCACTTGCTGAACGCGAAGGAGGAAGGTTGGCAAGTGCAAAAAATAAGAAAAGCAAGAGACGGGAAGGTAGTTGTGGGTTGCAGGACGGAGGAAGAGAGGAGCAAACTAAAGGAAAAACTGGGTAGAGAGATGGAGGTGAAAGATACATCAAACAAAAACCCTCTCGTAAAAATAACAAACTTACTGACCTGCAACACCACCGAGGATATTGCCCGGGCCCTAAAGAACCAGAACAAACACGTGACTGCGCACCTGGAGGAACAAGAACTGAACATAGTCGAAAAGTACAGAAGGAAGGCAAGAAACCCTCTGGAGAGCCACGTGGTCCTGCAGGTCACGCCTAAACTCTGGCAAGCTCTGACATCGGCTGGCAGAATACACGTGGACCTGCAGAGGGTTTGGGTAGAGGACCAATCCCCTCTGGTCCAATGTACGATGTGCCTGGGGTATGGGCATACCCGCAGACTCTGTAAAAAAGAAACAGAGGTGTGCAGTCACTGTGGAGGAGCCCACATGAGGGCCGATTGCCAGATCCTCGGGGAAGGGAAGCCTCCCAGCTGCGTTAACTGCAAAGATATCAAGGGAAGAGACGCAGAGCACGGAGCCTTCAGCCAGAGCTGCCCAACCCGACAGGGGTGGGAAAAAGCGGCGAGGCTGAGCTACGCGTATTGTTAAAAAGCCAAGGGCGCAAACAAAATTGGAGATGAAAAGACGACCCGCAAAATAAAAAACGCAGACTGGGAGGAAACTACGTTAATAGGAAAGCGCATTTCTTGGAGCTTCGAACAATCGGTGCAGTTACTGACACAAAAATTCTTCTCGCCTAAAAATTTTGAGTTGGATGATGACATCCTTCAAAAAATAAGGAGAGCGAAAGAGGAAAGGATCAGTAGCTTGCGGAGGAGTAGCGCTGATGAAGTGCCAATTACAAGGGCGGAGCTCATCGGCGCTGCTCGAAGTTCCAACGCAAGGAGGGTCCCGGGTTCCGACGGACTCGCTGCTAATATCTGCTGCGAAGCTATTACGGCGAACCCGGAGGTTCCCCTGACCATCCTTATCCCACACCTAGTCAGAGAATGCCCAATACTTGCCTCCTCCAGGTGCGACCCGGAACAGATTACAGGTATGGCGATCAGCCTTGGGGGACTGCCCGACATGCTGGCTTGTAACGGATCGCAGCTGGAGGACTTTTTGCTCATAAATTACAGAAAGAATATCAATGGAAGAAAAGCCGGGGCGGGGACCGCGAGGCGGCCGGCGCCCACTTGCTAATGGGTATTATTAGGATACTCACGGAAAAGTAAAGGCTGCCCGCCTCGCGGGCCACGTCTCAGGATAGAAATGAGAAGAAAATTAGATAAGAAAGAAAATTGTATAGGAATATTTAAAGGTTGTAATTGTAAACTTGATCTGTGCAAAACCTAATAAAATTTACTACTGTGTTGTCAATTATTAAGAGGATGGATGCGAGAAAGGAGGGAAGTGTAGCTTAGACAACGGCCCCGGCGATAAAGTAGCCGGGGGAGGTAGGCCTATTAGGTGCAATTAAAAAAAAAAAAAAAAAAAACCTAACCTAACCTAACCTAACCTAACCAAAAGTTAGGAAATCGATCAATTTCCGAGAGGGCGGATACGCCCCGTTAAAAATATCTCCCCTGTCAAAAGGTAAATTAAAAATCACATTTGAAAGTAACGAAAACCGACAACACGAGCTCACACACCTCAAAAAGACGGGCTCGCTCAATGCGGAAGAGGAGCGCCGTCTCGATCCCATGATACACATAAAAGGTATCAGCAAAAACACTCCCCCTGAGGACCTAATCAATATAATCAAAGACCAAAACCCATCTCTTAAAGGGGAAGAATTTGATATCAAATTCAAACGCAACAACAGGAACGAAAACCTGTACAACGCGGTTCTAAACACTTCGCCGACAGCCTGGCGCAAGTTCCTGGAGCTCGAAAGGGTCGCTATCACTTACCAGAGGGTCCATTGTGAGAATTTCTCACCGTTTCTACAGTACACTTCGACAACAATAACACTGACATAGCAGTCATCTCTGAGCCATATCTAGGTAACAACATACACTCACCGCACATACCAGGCCTACGCACATTCCAAACCAATCGGGGAGGAAATACGAAAGCCTGTATAGTTACACGCCCGCACATCAATGCTTTGCTACTCACACAACACCCTACCGGCAACCTGGTAATCATCTCCATACCCACCCATACCTCCACACTATACGTGGCTTCTGTATACATAGAGCCAGATACAGACAACAATGACACTCTCAACACACTACAACACTTCATCACTCAACACCCTCACGCGTCTATCGTAGTCTGCGGTGACTTCAACGCGTGGCATTCACTCTGGGGCGGAGGTCGCTACCCCCGTAGCAATAGACGGGGTCACGATCTGGTCGACCTCATGAGCTCCTCGGACTTGCACCTGTGCAATGTGGGAAATACACCCACTTTCGAAACAATCACACACGGCCGCCCTCGTTCTTCCATTATCGACCTAACTTTTAGCACCACACCTCTCATTAACAAAATAAGACACTGGGAAGTCAGGCCTCACCTATTCCCATCCACTCAACACAACGTAATCACATTTCAAATTAGTCTGCAAAATCCACCAACCGCGACACCCAACCAAAGGACCTTTTTATACCGCACAAAAAACGCGAACTGGCACTCGTTCAAGGAAAATCTTCTCTCTAAATTTGTCAATAGTCAAATCTTGGACACCAACTTCCTCGACATCTCACCTACAGAACTCGACTCAATCGTAGAACGCACGACGCTTATTATCAATGAAGCCTGTAAAATGTCATTTCCCATGAAAACCGGTAAACAAAAAAGCAAAGCCCCCTTCTGGAATGACCGCCTGGAGCACCTCAAAACAAAATGCATTCAATTACATCGGAGTCTGCATCGTAGGTCACTCAATAAAAATATCAGCATACAGCGACTCTATGATCGTACTTGGGTGGCTTCACGGAGACCCCGGAAAATGGAAAATATTCGTATCAAACCGAGTTAAATCAATCACAAAGAACATACCGGCCGAATGTTGGAGATTCATCATCAAGACCGATCAAAATCCTGCTGACGCAGCCAGCAGAGGTATCTACACGACTCAGCTCATTAAACATAAATTATGGTGGAACGGACCGCCAATTAATGAAGATGAAGAATCTGAAATCAAAACATATACTACAGAAGAGGAGTTACGTAATAAAATGCACACCAACGTCATTCAGGCCAACAACGAGCAAAAAAGCACATATAAACAAAACATCATAACAGATTTACTAGCAAAACACAGCTCTATAACAAAGGCCAGACGGGTGTTGGCTTGGATATTACGGGCAACTAAAATTATCTTGTCTTTAAAAGCAAAGAAACTACCGAGTTATTTAACGCCGCACGAGCTTCAAAATGCAAGTCGATTGATCATTATCAATGAACAAAGATCCGCATTCGCAAGCGATATAGAGCATTACCGCGAACATAAACGTGTGCAAAGTAAAAGCAAATTATTACCTTTGACACCACACCTGGACAAGACAGGAATCCTGAGAGTTGGCGGAAGATTATCAAAGGCAAACATAGATCCTGAGATGAAGCATCCAGCAATCATACCCCACGAAGTGCGTCTCACGATCTTACTGATAGCAGAAGCACATGAACTAACTTATCATGGTGGGCCAAGACTTACTGTCACATGTTTCAGAAAGAAGTACTGGATCATAAGAGGATACAGTGCCACCAAAAAATATTTGAGATCATGCGTAACCTGCAAACGACACGATCCTGTGTTGGGCCAACAACTGATGGCTGACCTGCCCGAACCAAGGGTCAACGAGGCACCCCCGTTTTATCATACAGGAGTGGACTACACGGGGTTCGTAGAAACAAAAGCAAGTAGAGGTAGAAGCATTCGAACTACTAAAGCATACATAGCAGTGTTCGTTTGTATGGTCACAAAAGCAGTGCACCTAGAGTTGGTGTCTGACCTAAGCAGTGAGGCATTTTTAGCGGCTCTTAGGAGAATGGCTTCAAGGAGAAACGCGCCCCGCCATATCTATTCCGATCAAGGAACTAACTTTATTAAAGCAAACAGAATATTACAGGAGGAAATAGAAGAATTTCAAAGCATGTTCAATGATAGTTTTTTCACCGAGTTATCTGAAATGAAAATCGACTGGCACTTCAACGCCGCCACCTGGGCGAGTGCCGGAGGACTGTGGGAAAGAGCAGTACGTAGCCTCAAACATCACCTAAAAAGAGTTATAGGACAGCAGAAACTTACCTTTGAAGAGTACTCTACTCTTCTAGCACAGCTAAAAGCATGTTTAAATTCAAGGCCGCTCTGCGCATTAACAGAAGATGCGGATGACTTACAAATCCTAACCCCAGCGAATTTCCTGACGGGAAGGGCAGGTTCGACCATTATACAGACAAAGGAAGATGCAAGGACAAGGTGGCATCTCACTAGCAAATTATTTACAGACATATGGAAGCAATGGAAATCAGATTATCTCACCCAGAAAGAACAAAATGGCGCAAAAGTTGTAAAAACATTGAAGTTGGAGAAATCGTCCTCATACATGATGCTAATTTACCGCCAGGGAAGTGGGCGATGGGTCGCGTCGTCCAGCTTCACCCGGGTTCAGATGGTCTGGTAAGAGTTGTTACCCTAAAGACAAAAAATGGTTTATTAAGGAGACCGATCATCAAATTGTCAGCGTTACCTCTCACCGACACGGCATCTAAAAACGAGCAAGAACAAAACAAGAAAAAAGCATCAAGCAAGCAAACGAATGAATCATGTAAAGGTCAATCATTAGCCGGAAAGAAGACACGACCAAGCAGACAAGTAAAGAAGAAATTCGACTTTATATCAATGGCGATAGGGTTTCATTCATTCATGAGCATTATGCCTACTTCTAGATCGGAGTATAATATTACAGAGATGAGCGCCAGCCAATCGTTGTATTTCGACTCCATAACAAAGATGCAACTTATTAGAGACAAATGGACCTTAGTTGTGTACCACGATATGGCCCCGTACTGGCAAGGTGAACAAGCATACAAAAAATTATCAAATCACTTGGACAAACTATGTATTAACATAGAGCATAATCAACAATGCCATATGATTTTACTACAAATGAATCACGACTACTGAGAGTTACAATACAACAATCAACTTTTATTAACACAGCATTTTACCGAGCACTCCAGACAGCGTCGCGGTCTTATCAACGGTGTAGGTTACCTTGCGAACACATTGTTTGGTGTGCTAGATCAGCATTTTGCAGATAAATACTCTGAGGACATTGAAGTAATTAGAAATAATCAACAACACTTGGTAAATCTATGGCGTAACCAAACTTCTATAGTAGAGTCAGAATTTAACTTGCTAAAAAGAACAGAAGCGTCGATGGAAAGGCAGTATAACATTATAAGTAGTCGGTTTAACTCTCTCGATAAGGCAACAAACGTTTTAAATAAGCAAATACAGAGCATGTCGGAAGTCGAAGATTTTATTATGTCAGCAATGTCGGCTATGAACTTACTTCAGAATCTAAAAAGCATTCAAAATACCCTCTTGGACACCATCACTGACGTTTATCAAGGCCAACTGAACGCTCACCTGCTGACTCCCAAGCAACTACAGAGTGAACTGAATGTTATATCAGGACAGTTATCAAAGGATTTAAGCATATCGATCGACAACATACAAATAGACTTATACAAAATATATAAGCTTTTAAAAATAAAAACAAGAATCACTACACAATACCTTATCTTTGAAATACAGTTTCCTCTAGTGAGCAGGGACGTATACCAGTTGTATCAGATAATACCCATCCCACATCAATTTGGCAAATTAATGACTGAAATAGTCGCCTTATCACAATACGTGTCATTAAATCTAAACAAGGACGCATACATCATATTATCAATCGACGAGTTACAAGGATGCATATTACACTAGGGACATTACTTGTGTGAATTGAAGAGCCCAATTTATCATCTAAGCACTGACGAGAAGTTTTGTGTTTTTAATCACATCAATCACAGTTGCAAAGTAGCTACCACAACCTGCCGCAACCAGTGGATAAAACTAAACAATCCTCTCCAGTATCTGTACTTCTGTTGCGATACATACAATTTGCGGATCATATGTGACAATGCTGTACACAGTCGCGATATAAAGAAATCTGGAGTAATAACTCTGCAAGATAAGTGCGAAATTAAAGGCAAGGATTTCACATTACTGGCAAGCAGGCAACAATTCAATACTATACAAACGGCACCGAACATCCTTACACCAGAGGTTACAGACATCAACCACATTATCAATATAACAATGCCTTACTTCAAAGAAGACGATACAGATATCGATAAACTGAACAGCTCTATAGATGGCTTAGAATCCCAAATAATAAGCATGAAGAGCAACATAGATGAAATGCCTGAGCTATCGAGCCACGACATACGTCAATACTCCATCAGCTACAGCCTGGCGTTTGCGCGTGTGTAGCACTCGTCGTCGCCTGGAGGAGGTGTCGGCGTCAGCGGCGTCTGGTGCTCTCACCGGTCGTGCAACGCAGTGATATCAGTGAAATAAAATCAGTGGTTCACAATGAAAGTGAAAGTGTTAGTGCGCGAAAGGCATTCTCGATAATCGAAGATAGTGTTATGTAGCATAAGCACTAATTTTTTTCTTTATCAGTAATTTTTTTCTCTCATATGTATAATTTTGAGCATTTTGTGTTTTTTTTTCTCTCCCGCCCGGGAGCATGTTCGGAAAGTAACCGAACACCTTGTAAAATAGCATAAGTACATATAGTTCGCCGCCTGCGCGCGACGCTTTTCTTTTTACATCAGTGTGTCATCAACCATCACCGCGATCACTCATTAAATTAGTTTTTAAGAGCAAAGCAATCTTTTATTTAATTATCATTAAAGTGTTCGGCATCAGCCCGAACAGTAAGACTGTCCCAAACAACTTAGGCTGGTAGTGGAGGACTACTTTAAAGGCAGGAAGGTGGTGGTTCGCTACGCAAACAGAGAGCATGTGAGGCGACCTGAAAAGGGATGCATTCATGCGATTAGCGGCCCCACCTTCTGGAACATCCTGCTCGACCCACTACTGGTCGAACTGGAAGAGGACGGGACTTATGCACAGGCTTTCGCAGACGATGTGGTGCTGCTGTTCAGCGGAACAGACACGCACTCCATCGAGGATCGAGCAAACGTAGCCCTTGAGTACATGAGAAAGTGGGGTATCGAGAACAAGCTCAACTTCGCGCCACAAAAAACCAAGGCAATGGTCCTGACGCGAATTTTGAAGTACGATACCCCAAAAATAAAGATGAACGGACAAGACATAGCTATAGAGAAGGAAATAAAACTACTGGGATTGACAATAGACGGAGGGCTCACGTTCAACAAGCATGTGCATAATGTCACCAGGAAAGCGGCAGATATATACAAAAAAGTATCGAGAATGGCGAAGCTAGAATGGGGAATGACGGGAGACATGGTATTCCAGGTATACCAAGCCGTCATAGAGCCGATAGTGACATACGCGTCGGCAGCCTGGGCACCGACAGTCAAGAAAATATGTACAAGGAAAAAGCTGGACGGTGCAAAGGGCCTTTGGACAGAAGATAGCAAAAACTTACATGACGGCATCGCTAAATTCCGCGACGGTATTGGCGGGGATACTGCCCCTCGACCTCAGGATGGTAGAAGCCGCCGCGATGTTTGAGACCAGAAGGGGGTCATCTCCGTTCATACGCGAAGGAGACCGGATTGAGCGTGCCGTACCTGCTATTGAACAACCCCATCCTGCGGAAAGACCAGAGATAAGCTTCGCCATCACCATTGACCTGGCCAAATACAAAACGACAACATAGCGGCTATATACACGGACGGGAGCAAGACGGAGAAAGGAGTAGGAGCAGCTTGGACCAAATGGGAGGGGGGAAGGGAACGGAAATGGAAGAAAATAAAGATGGCCCCTTACTGCACCGTATATCAAGCAGAGCTGGCGGCTCTCGTCGGTACAGTAAGGGAGGCGACGGTCACGGGTGCGGACGTGAACATCTGCAGCGACTCGAGGTCCTCGCTCGAGACAATCGGGGGCGGACGCTCTCGAAACCCCCGAATAGTCGAGATCCGCAGTCACCTGGTGGAGAGCAGAAAAAAGGGCCAAAATATCCTCCATTGGGTGAAAGCGCACGTCGGCACGGAGGGAAATGAGAGGGCGGACGAACTCGCGAGGGCCGCTGCGGAGACCTCAAAGGTCAAAGCAGTCCACGTAGAGTACCCGCTATCGTACATAAAGAGGGAAGCAAGAAGGAAAACTATCGAGGAATGGGACAGACGTTATAGAGAAGGAACTACAGGCGGAACAACAAAGCTGTTCTTAAAAAATGTTGCAATTGCGCACAAGAAAATAAGGGAAGCAAGATTTAGCCCTGAGATGGCACAGATCCTCACAGGCCATGGGCCTTTCGCCGGGTACCTGTAGGCTATACAAACTAACAATGATAAATTGCTCCAGCTCCACACAAGATACTTCAATGAGGCGTTCCACAGAGAGGCTCACTATGTCCTTCCATTCTTTAAATATTATTTTTTTATGAAGCAATATTAATGAGCCATCGGGTATTGCATTTCATTTGCAGCACGAACTACCAATCTGATGATTACAAAAATTTAACATAAGTTCACATGTCTTTAACCAAGTGTTCTGTAATACACAATATATCAATAAAAACAACTCAATTTCTAGTAATTTACTTTTCATGCCTTGTATATGTTGGTGAACCAGATTGATAGTATTATCCCCGCAAATTGCTAATGCACCTGGCCGCCATTATTTTGGCTGATGCGCATTCCGACGGACGAGTACCTACGCGTTTTTGTTTGATTGTTATCTTGTTGTTGTTTTCTTTGTTGTTATTTGTTATCAGTGTTAAGTTTTGTTATATTGTTATTGTTTTGTTACAATGAGTAAGAAAATAATTAATAACTGTGCACGTGAAATTATTCAAGTGGACAATTATTTTAAGCAAGAGAAAGAGGACACTATGCTACTACTTCAGAATGTAACTAGATCATTAAAAGCTACACCCGACACTAGTGAAGACAGTGGAAATCACACGAACATTTTTCATTTCTTAGATAGATACCTATTTCCAAGGTGTGAGATTAATTAAAATTCATCAAATATCAGTTTTTTTCGTAAAATGTAATCTTACAAAAAATGTCATTTCAAATCTGTCAAACTTAATAATTAACCTATTAAATTTACAATTGCATTTCTTTTTTTGCAAGCTGTACTTTTCTATTCTGGATGACGTCACGTGGCTCTTTATGTGACAAGGTTTCTGCACAGTAGCAATTTACGAGGATAGTATTGTCCTAAAATTTACATATCTTACTTTGTAATTCTTGGCTAGAGAGACTCTCTGTTGTCTTAGTATCTAATTTATATTATAAATAATATGTCTTGGAATATCTTCCAAGGTCTTACTAACTAAAACCTGCTCAAGAGGAGCAGGTTGTCTAGCCAAATTCTTGGCTGATATCTGTTATTAACAATAAATATGATAGTAAATCAGTTATCTGTCTTTTCGAATAAGTAGGTACCAAGATTATATCTATCCTTTGTCAAAAAGTTAATATAATATTACAACTAAGTATTACAATATTATGTAAAATTGTAATTGTAGTTTTACCAAAAAAAAAATAGTTATTGCTGAAAAATATGCATAATACTAGTCGGAAAGAATACATATTTAATATAAAAATACACTTTGACTTACTTTAATGTAGTTAATATTTTTTTGGATGCTTTGATTATTTTATCGGTGTATAAAAATTGCTTTGGTAGGTCCTGGTATTTGAACGTTTAAATAAATAGTCATTATGATTAATAATTATAAAATAGGTTATATCCAACTGCTATTTATTTATTGCTAATAATAAAAAAAATTGTATATAATATATTGACCGATATAATGACATTTTTTCAGCTTGAATACGCGTTTCGAGCTAAAGTTTCGAGATATCACGTTGATTAATTTTGTCTCAGCCGAAGGAGCTACTGGGCTACTAGCTTTTGCGTACGGTTCTCATCCATGAAGTCGTAGGTTCGAATCTCGTCTTTGAATCAATGGACTTTTATGTCTATGTGCGCATTTAACAATGGCAAGTATGAAGTATGAATGAAAATCGATATAGAGGGATAATTTCGCGATGCGGTTAAGCTAAAAAGGCTGATCACTTATTCGCCTGAAAAGAAAAAAAAAATAGAAAAAAACAGGAATCTGCGTCCCGAGACCAAGTTTTTACAAATTATTACTTAAGTGATTTTTTATTTTTCAAAACAACTTGGTGATTAAAGCATTTATTGAGTAATATTAATCAATACATTAATTCTATGATTACTAATAATAATTATTTACACATAAGTATATTTACATTTTCATGAAATAAAAATGTTATTACAAATTAGGTATATATATTTTTGTTTCATAACAGTTATGTAAATATCTTCCGATGATATCATTAATTTTATATTCAGTGGCTTTATAGTCGATCCTTTTGCAAGTGACTCCAAAAATGTGATCTAAAGATCCTATTCTGTGTGGCGACAATAAATGTGACAAACAATATTTTAGTCTACCTTTTTTCTGTTCGCGCTACAACGTAAGTTAAGAAACCTATCAAAAGCTTGAATTAAAATTTTAAGGAGACGTTAACTGATGACGTCATTGTACAAAGTTCAAGATATAATAACAACGCAAAACTTCAATCAACGCAGCCAACAAACAAGCCTTGATGACATCGAATAGGTTGAAAATGTTAAATATACGAATAAAAACTTTTGTGCAAGTACGTTACATAAATTATAATAAATAAGTGGCTAATTTTGTTAGATTGATTTGCTCCGATTCCAATTAAACGATGCCTTTGTGCTTTACTTTAAAAGGTTTAGCAAAATTTTACATATATTTTTTTCTTTACCGTATATTATACGTATTAAAAACCCCTTATACATATGTGCTTTGCAACTCAGTATGGGAGCTCGCCCTCGGGGTGGGGGCGAACCGAGCCCTCATAATCTGTCTAAAAGTCGTCCTGAACTGTTTGGACATAGAACAGTACAATATGAAGTTAATTGCTCCGTTCAAGAGGGCCAAGGCGTCCATGAGTTCACCGAACAGGTCGTAACACTGTTTGAAGAAACACCTCCCCAGCGCACCACTCATTAGTCCTGAAATAATGTTATTTTTAGAACTCGTCAATCAACGTTAAGTGATAATAGGAGGGACTTCTGTAATTCTAAAGAAAAGAAGTACTTTTATTGTTGTTGTAAAGCCATGTTACAATTTTACGCAAGACGTTATGGCACGTGGATTATTAACAAAGTCTCGTAGTTATCATATCGATGAACGATTTAGCTCTTACCTAAAATCCCTTGCGGGAACTCGGTCAATAGAAACAGAAGAAGAACCGCTACTAGCATTTTTGTCGTCCTGTCTGTACGTCGCTCCGCTTTGGACCTTTTTGTAGATTTTCTCGTAAACACATTCCCGTTGCCGGTGGCGACGGTCGAGGCCGGGCAGGCATTGTAACCCTTCAGAGCCCTCTTCCT
This sequence comes from Pieris mannii, assembly GCA_028984075.1. NCBI lineage: Eukaryota > Metazoa > Arthropoda > Insecta > Lepidoptera > Pieridae > Pieris > Pieris mannii. The sequence continues at coordinate 127,632 of CM054776.1, forward strand.
GCCATTGGCTCTATACAATACCCTGATGAGCCACGCACTTATCACTGTCAGGATCAGACACGGAAGGAGCTTAATCACGACAGCGTGGACCCAGAAATTTGTCTGATAAAGTCGCCCGTCGTAGTTGGAGTCTACGAAGTATACTTTGGAGGGGCGGTGGTCTAATGCATAGTCTTGATGAATAGTGAACACCTGTAAACGATAGAGATTAATTTATAACATTTCGGTATTTGCACTCAACGGAAATAATGAAACTACTTGAAGTCACTGAGCAATCGATTTATTTAAGGTGTGAGCGAACAGCCTTGGCCCATAAACCAAGCTTCAGGCGTTAATTATTTTTATTAAGCGCAAATAAATTTATTTTGCTGAATACTTATTAATATTTTAGTATGAGCTGTTAAAATACAAAGAACAAACCTATGTTCTAAACGTGTGCACGTCAATTTGCAGTGCAACCTTAATCAACCTAGTTGAATCAGCTGCTGAATACGTGAATAATTGCTTGTTAAGCTTGTATGCAAATTAGTTGGTCACTTTGTATCTCTATCGCGTAAAACTTCATTTCACAAAGAAGTGAGTTTCCGTTGCACGTTTTTGTTGCTTTTATTCTTGATCTAATTATTCCAACGGAATGACAAGATGCATTGTGTGCAATGGGGTAGGTATTCTCTTGTATAGTATTCAAGTGTCGACCGATATAAGGAGATAGATAATGACAACTGTTTACCAACAAAACGCTTCTTTTATTGTAACAGTCAAGATTGTGTTCGCTACTTACAAAATATGACGGAATACATAACATCGGTGGCAATAAGAAGCTTATGCCGATTGCGATGGAACAGCGGCGGTCAGTGCATAACGATGAGCTATAAGATGGATATCTGGAAAACAAACACCGTAAATGGTCGATTATGTATGTATATACATACGCGTATAGCAATGCTTTGAATAAGCAACAAAGGTAGAAATATATAACAAACGAATCCTTTGTCAATTCATACTGAGCAATTTGGCTGACAATTAGGTTAATAATAGTGATAACATAAGTTAAATTAACCGTTTCGTGTGGCAAAAACTTGTTTCACATCATAAGCATAATCTAAAATAGAAACCAAACTTCGTTATATTACTTGTATTTCAATGGTAATGGTGGTCGATATGCCATGTTGTGATAACACACATACCTTCGTTTCTATTGTTCTAAAAAGTGACCCGACACTCACTTGATGGCAATATATCTCCAGATGGCCAGCGAGAGAGTGAGCAGAATCGAGGCTGTGTGCAGGATTTGAGTAAAGTGCATGTGAAAGAGCATGTAGACAGCCCACGAGTAAGGTCGGTCCTCTTGACCTGGGAACAGCTGCAACGAGCAGTTGAAGCATGATTTTTTTTAAATCGATACTCTCCTCTTTTTTGAAAAGCTATTAGATTTGCAAACATGCATAATATCTTACCAAATATCGATATATAGCGAATGGCACATATTCAAGCATAACAAAGACATCGGCGACTGCCAACCACTTCAGCAAACGGTTAATTGGAGCCCCGGCCAGGTCACGCCGCGTTAATACAGCTACGTTCAATGCATTTGCCAAACTCCCGAACAGACATATCTGGCGAAGAGCAGGGTTAACTTTCACTCAAATTCATTTATAACTTACACTTAGAAACCGCACGAGAGTTGTCGACCGAGGACTTCCTGACTTACACAATTTCATTTCGAGTAGTAACGACAGCCGAGCGGTGTGCTAATTCACTCTTTACAATGCAACTTTATTTAAATATGCGAATTATTCACGAATTTTAGAACATTGGTATTCCCTTCCCCGTACAGATCATTACAAAAGAATAGGAAATATTTCCTATTGGCTTAAAAACTTACCAATAGGCTAACGTATCCATGTACACTATTATACGCCAGAATTAAGTCTCGAAATTCTCCCGAGCAATAATGTGTCCGATCGCATTCCTTCACTACGGATATGTTGAATTTGCTTCGGAGGTTCTCCAGGACCCTCAGGAACTCCCCGATATTGTCGCTTTGATTCGTCCCTTTGAGCTTGAGCAAGGATATCAACTTGGTGTGGTCCAGCGCAGTATAGCTGTCGTTAGACTCTATATAGCTCAAGTTGTATTTAGGAGAATCATCGTCTGCTAACATCGTGGCCTTCGGCTCCCTAGCATTGGCGAAGCGACCGCTTTTCAGAGTTTATTTAATCAATTGTCTGCAACTCCATCTCTGAGCGATAATTTCAGAGAAACAATGAATACCATGTTTCCTTCAGGTTCTAAAAGAAAATAATAAAATTATTCGAAAGCAGCTTATAGCTTTTAATATAATCTAATATCGAACCAAAGATTAATTGCCGCTATTCAGAATTTGTCAAAGTCAATTAACAGGAAATACTCATGATAAGTCACATTAAGTGCTTAGCCTTTTAATCAAGACATATACGAATGTTCAAATGGGTTATTATAGCTTTAATAACGAGAGATTAATTATAATTTCGCAGCTGCGGTTTCTATTGTATCGTTTGAATTCATCAGTATTCTTCGTGCCGAGAATCTAACTTTGTTTACATAATATTGCTTTTATGAAAACCAAACGTGTGACTTAAAAGGAAATGCTCGAACAATGAACTTCGTTCCTACATATGTAGTAATAAATAGGATGCCCGTGTTAAGCTTTATAATAAATTCGAATGAGAATTGATTGAGCTAGACTTTTCAATATCCAATTACATTCGACATTTTCAAAACAAGAAAAATATTCTTATGTATTTATTTGGTTAAATTTATCTCTAACAGTTTGCTACGGAGTCAATTGAATCCAGATGAAATGGGAAGCTTTCAGTATAACTAATGAATAGTTTCTGGAAATACCTGAATGAGGCTGAATCTTTTGTCTTTTGAACATTTGAGATAAGTACCTACTTTAGATTTACCGAAATTAACTTTTTTAATTATTATTTACCTTTACTAATTGAATTCCGAAAACAATATTAGTTAGTAGAGCAAAATTATCAGGACTACCAATTAGGGCAGATATATATTTTATCATCTCTGTCTTCGGTTAAATACTTTAAGAAAATACAGTATCCCAAACGAGTGTTTACATACTCGTGCTTTTACCTATTTTAATAGAAAAGTCGGAAGCCCGTCATGTTATCTGGCAATTCATTTTTATTGAAACCCATCGCAAGACGTACCGCGAGCTGAATGCGAGATATTGTTATATTTCTCTTTTTCTACTTCCACTTTAGACAGTTCATAAAACAATAGAAAAAGGAACCTCAGAGTGCTATATATCTTTCTTTTGATTTGATAACCACACATTTCTAGTCCGGGAATGTGATGACATTTTCAGTAATTATTTTGTGAACCTATAAAGATCTGACTAACGATTCTTGTTGTAGCATCACGTGGCATGTTGCTCATGTGGACAACTTGAGTCGGGTTTCGACACGACACGTCGCGTCGCGTTTTAGTAGTATTTTTCCACCTTAAGAGCCACGTAAGATCCCTTTTCAAAAAGATACCGGCTTTGTCGCTTCCGTCTTTATATTAAAAATTATTTTATGTCAGTAATATAACATAAATACCAGCTATTTAGTAACTTTCAGCTGTTATCCGTGAGATGAATATAATTTTATTTATTGAACATCGTTTTAAAAAACCTTTGAAGCTTTTGATAGCCTGTTTTCTTTAGAAATAGCTACGATTTTGGCCGTATGGCTTATGTTAATTCGTTTAATTTTTCTATTTTGTATTGCACGATAACCTTGTCATATGAGAGGATTGGTGAATTTAACTTTACGCATGTAGTATGCAAATGAACTGTTGACGAGATCCAAACATCTGTGGTTCGTCATTGAGGCGCCAACCGTTTTGACAGCGTCTCCCATGTGCTATTTTTCGTTGATAACTTAAATAATTACCCTATAAATGTTTTAAATGGCAGCACCAACACTCACAATCCGTCAAACTATGCTTAAATTTCTGAACTTATCGATTCTGACTGTAAGACAAGTCAGGTAAAAAAGACTGACAATATCATTAAAATGGCTTAGGTGTTATTCCGAAAGGGACAGAGCAAAGCTTCAGTTTCATCACTTTTCAGTGTTGCAATATCTAGCGAATCTGCATCACTATCTTTCAAAGTCGATGCACTGAATTTTAATTGGACTCCTCTGGGAATTGCTTTGATAAAAAAAAAACTTGTGATCATTATTTATACTTAATTATATATGTATATAATTACTCAGATACATACTTAATCTGGCCATAAATACTGTTACAATTGAAAATAATCTTAAATTATTATTATTAATTATTTAAAATGTGTAATTTTAAATTCAAATTCAGTTTTAGAGTACGGCTTTCTCTAAGCGCCATCATAATTTTGAGTCTCTAACACAATCCGTACGATTAGCAGTGAAGAATTTTCCCATGGAAAGAGCGTGCTTCTATTGATAACTGGCCTCACTGTTTGAAGAACTGCGAATCGAATCAGCTGTTGTTTTTTATATTTATGTATTAATCTAAGCCACTGTAAAAGTAATAAATGTTATTTGCATTAGATTTTTTTTAATTTTGTTTCAGTAGGTAACTAGGTAATTATGACCAGATGAGTTTAGCTTTATCAGTTGTATAAAGGGAATTATGTAGTCATAGGAGTTTCCCATTTTCTAAAGTAATATATATAAATAATATGTACATTATTGTGAAAATCATAACAATTAATCAGTCCGAAACAAGTTTAATTAAACGTAAGTGATGAGGCAATGGTTGATACGACGCAATATAAATTTGTCACGGTCCGTTTTCCTTCAGCTCAGATATTCATCGGAAAGCCCTCAGATTGACCCACATTCCTGTGGTCTGCCATTTGAGAGCATACACGGCTCCTACAGTATCCATTAATTGCTGTCAGGGGCTCCTGTCCAGAGTACACGTCAGTGAATTATTTGTTGTTCAATTTAATCTAGTCGCATTCGCATTCCCGTTACAACAATAGTTTATTGAGTTTTCGACTAAATAGTACGGTATTAAGTTGGGCTAAGCCAAGTAAAGATTCTTGTTTAGAATATTTGTTATCTAACAACGTACAGAATCCTATATTATATTCTGTTGGACAGTCAGGCCGACTTAGGACTTTAATACACCATTGCACTGACTCGTGCGGTAATTATTTATATTATTTTAATTTATTATCTGCTAACGATTATAAATCGAGCTAAATAAATTTGTTATAATTCAAATTTACTTTAATATTGATTGTATAAATTAACTGAGGTGAGGTACAATAACTCGTGGAAGAGTATTTTGTTAGGTATGTGACATTTTAATTAAATTTAGAGTTTTTAACTATGCAATCATTAGAATAACAAATTCTTGTAATTAAAATAAATCATAATAATAATATACCTCTAGCGACCGACAGTCCGAACACGTGCGAAGGTATCGAGTAACATTAAACATATTGTGTTATGACCTTTGATTAACACGGTTACCAATAATAAAAAACATTTAACTATATTATTATAACAGCGCTTAGCGCTTCAAATTAACGAAACAAAATATTCGTTTTAAATATAAACGTATCTATAATGAACTGACGGTTAACTAAATGTTTGTTTTGTATTATAATGATAGACAGCTACTGCTTAGACGATGAAAGATAAAAAACTGTAAATCAACACTAGGCTACAAAAATATTAATAATAAGGGAAGAGTTTATGCATTGTGGATATTAAAAATACCTCAGAAAAGTACGAAGTCAAAGATAGGAGAATTATATATTCTTTGTATATTTATTTAAAGATTAGACGCTCTTCAATAATCAGTACAAAAGTACATTTTAATACTCTTGACAAGAATAAGAAGTATTCGTATTTGATGCATTACAGTATCATCTATTTTCAGGTACATAAAAGAATATAAAATGTGTGTTAATGTATGAGCGCAACAGGCGCTATACTTACTATATATTTATATATGATATGAATAATGACATTATTTTCTGTTCGAAGTTATTATGTGACACTATTTTAGTGAAATATTTATCCAACGTCAATTATGGCGATTAAAAAGAGTGGCGGAGAGTTTATTGCCAGTTCTTCTCTTCCGTTCTACGCCCTTGATTTGAGAACTGGCAGTAAATGTAAAATTAAATTCATTTAATATTTCTTTTTTTTGACGTTCATAAGTGTACATTGTTACCTACATGAATAAATAAAATTTGAATTTGAATTTGAATTTATGTCCAAGTAGAGTTGGTTTGACTGACAAACAAACAGACGTGAGAACGGTAGAGGTCAAATATAGTGAAGTATTACTTCTTTATATAAATTATATCATAGTTTAAAAGCAAACGGTGTATATATTTTATTATACAGATATTATAAGATGCTATTTTTAACTTATATTATAGCATTTATATTTATATTAATATGAATACATGGAACATTCAGGTAAAGAATGGTTAATACTTGTCCTTCGACCGTTGCCATTAATTTAAATGTTAACGATATAAATAAATATATAGATTCGACATAATAAATACTTTAGTAATAAGAAAGCTGCGATCAGAGAATTCTATTCCATATTTAAATAATAAGGGCAATCCGTCTTAAAAACATTCAACCACTGAAGTATTACTTCACATTACATGAGCTTAAAGCTCATTTTATAAAGGGACGACACTTGATCGGTCTAATGACTGATCGGCGAGAAGAAGCCAGAAGGCCATCGTAGCTATTTTCATTTAAATGAGTCTCGTTGTTGGGCTGTTCAGCTCGGGCTGTTTTGGCGACCGAAGATCGGCGGGAAGACTAGAACCTCGGCTGGAGTCGCTGCTGGGTGGTAAATCAACTGTAGGGCAGGACGGAAGCTCACTGGAGTGAGCGAAGTGCGAATTACTGGACCTTCCTAGGCGAAGAAGGATTTTTACCCTAATTTGACTGTGCTTTGTCGGGATTAGCTTTTAAATTGTTGTTATCAAATGTTACTTGATCGGCCGGGTCCGTTAAAATGTGTCGGGCTTCCTATGGTTCAATGTTGTCGGAAAGGCGTAGTATTTCGTAATTGTAGTTGTTGCTGTTGTTGTGTGAACGCCAACTTCATCCGTTGGGCTATGATAGGGCGCTCCAGATCGTGGCTGACCATAGAAGCTACGGTCGGAAAGATGTAGACATCCTTAATTGTCAGCATAATTTCAGGTCATGATGTCATTGTAGCTACAAATACACTACAAAATCCTTTTTACTTAAAGGCTACAGATGCGAAAGATACAGATGCAATTTGAGTGCAAAGATGCGTGAAGTTTCGGTGTTATAATATTGTTACACGGGTAGAATTTTTATCTTGGTACTTCACAGGTTATTCCATTAAAAATAAGAACGGACGAACGAACCAAATGGATCTACTTACTATTCGTCTGATTCATTGGAATTCATTATTCAAAATCCCGAAGTTGGTAATGTTCTTTGATCAAATTCCTGAGAGTCGAAAAGCTTATTAAATGAACTAAAATAATTTCAGACGTCATGTAACGTCACGTCAGAGTACTAATTACTTTATTTTGCTTTATCATGTTTAGAGTTTCCGTAAATATCGTGTTCTTTACTATGAGATGTCAGAAGAAAGTTCGATAAAAGTTTCATATTTCTGGTGATTAGATAGAGTGTATATATAATACATGTAACGTAGTTTGGACCTGAATGTAAGTTGAACGAAGATGTATTGTGTTGTACGGATGTAGATGTTTAAATAACAACTCATAAAAGAACCACAAAGAAAGGACTGTTTGATTGATGCATTGTAATAAAGAGTGTTTAACTATTTATTGTATATACCCACTGGGATGAACGACGATTTCTTTCATAAATCGCGTGCCTTTCTAAATACGGAGGCAAAAAATGTAAATATTTTCTTTTATTTACATGTTTGTTATATATATGTTTGTTTTGTCTTGGATAGTATATTTCTCGAGGGAGGCTTGACAGTTCGACCGAATAACCGCGAAATTATATTAACCTCCCTTAACGATCAAAGGGATCCCAGAAAATGCTGTCACTTATAATTTGAGTATGAGATCCGAATTTTACTAAAAAGATTCCGCCTCCATTTTTGAAAGATAGGAGTAAAGAGGTGAATCCAACTTTGCAGCGTTTCGCTATTCGACCGGTCGTTCAAGGTTCTCTATTAAAATTTTATGTGAAAAATGCCATTAAATTTCCGTTGTTTGCTCTTATTAATAGACGATGTTTCTATTAAAACATGCAGACATTGTTACAGAAGTATCGCCTCGAAACAATATCAAAGAAGTTATCTAGAGAAGATGATGATCTAGACTCTAGAGAGATAAGCTATTTTGGTTAATTTGATATTTTAATCACCTTAATACTAAATGAGACTCTCACAGCTCTTAAATTAGTATTTTCAGCGTTTTCATTTAACGTAGGTCTTCACATTGTTTAATTATCATCTATCAGAGCAGCAAGCGATACAAGTAAATATTTATAAAATCGCACAAAAATATAGACCGCCAAACGTTTAGTGTATACAAAAGCTGATAATGGTAAAATGATAAAAAGACTTACGAATGTTTATCTCGATTCAACAAGAACACTGTTTTATCTAAGTAAACTTAGGGGCTTTATTTCTATTTGAAGACTCCTAAGCGAACATAATATTCGGTTTATTTGCCGCGCACTGAGTCGGCTAGTCCAGTCGAACGCCGAGGTAGTACTGACTCTGACAACTGATTTCTGACGACCGACTGCTGAAGAGCTTAGTGGACGAGTGACGACTGCTGAGGAGTGAGGCTTTTAGCGTTCCCAAATCCCAACGGATAGCCACTGCCTTTATCTTCGATGTTTTACTGCGTTTAGGCTATTTCAGAAATATTTTTATATAATAAAAATTAAAATATGTATAATGCACGTCGTTTTAACAATTAGAAACACAGTTTTTTCAGTTTGTAACAGATAAAGACTGGAAAGCACCGCGTCTACGTATTAATGGATCGCTCACACCTCAATTAGTAGCTGAATCTGGATACAGATTTTTGGGTATTAACTGTTTAATGTGGGAAAAATACTGGCCTCCACATCCATATGATATTTATTTGTTTGCGATAACGATAGGTACATGCATTCTGTATCAAAAAAATCTCATTTGTGCTTGGCAACATTTTTCCGTACACACCATTTCTCTATTATTACTACTTATTGCAAATGCTGTAGACATTCCAAACTCAAAGCCTTTTACAGAAAAAGTCTTGGTAGCCGCCAAACAACATTTAAATATTTATAAAATACCTTAAACTACTATAATATTACGTAGTTTGATATGATATTCTGAAACGTTTGTAGAGAAAATTAGAACTAACTAGATATAAACATTCTATCACTATTGAAATGCAGGTTACTGATAAAGATAAGCTAGTTAAAGATCAGGGTGTGCAAGTTTGTTCAACCTTATTTACATAAATAAAATTATCCTTTTACATATTAAAATGGCGTAGTAATCATACCTTAGTCATGTTCACCATATTTACATAGAATGCTTCTTACTCTCCGTATGGAATAAGTAACTCCATTGTGACAGTGTTGAACTATTAATAGATTACAGTTCCATATGAACGACCAAAGTCTCTTTACTTGGAGCTTAATTTAATTGCCTATAAAAGTTTACAATTTCAAAAAATTTTCATTGAACAGAAATTTACATTTTTTTTTTAGAATGGAATCTCGCTGTCGGCCTGCAGGGCCTCGTCACCTCAGCCCGGGCTGTTCTGGATACCATAGCTCTGGCTTCTCCCGTGACCGCGGTATTTACCATTGCCCGAAGTGATTCTGCTGCACGGGTGGAATGCTGGCGGTGATTAGCCATGGTAAAAGAACATATCCGTACATATCAAATCAAATGAAATCAAAATATCTTTATTCATATATGTAGGTAAACACGTACACTTATGAACGTCAAGAAAAACAAATTAAATTAATTGTTAATTTACATTTACAACCAGTTCGCAAGTTAAGGGCGTAGAGCGGGTAAGAAGAACTGGCAAGAAACTTTCCGCAACTCTTTTCAATCGCTAAGTTTTTAATACAAATTGTTTGAGTTGGAGCAAATCAATCCCAAAGATTAGGATCATTGAAGTATTCGTCACATTTATAAAAGCCTTTATTAATTAATTTACTTTTAACAAGGGCTTTGAATTTATTTAGTGACAGTTCTCTAATTTCGCTTGGGAGTTTGTTGTAAAAACGAATACAATTTCCATATAAGGAGTGGTTTATCTTCTGGAGCCTGGTTGGTCGCACACTCAAATTAGTTCTATTACGCGTATTATACTGGTGAAAGTCACCATTTGTTTTAAAATCGTTTAAGTTTTTTTGTACATACAACAAGGCTTCAAGAATATCTTGACCGGATAATGTCATAATATTTAGTTCCTTAAATGTATTCCGTACCGACTCCCTCGGGGAAACACAACAAATACCCCGAACAGCCCGCTTCTGCAACACAAATATGGGTTGAACCTCTGCAGCAGCACCCCACAGTAGAATACCGTACGACATAACGCTGTGAAAGTAGCTATGGTACACAATTTTAGCCGTATCCTTATGATTGAGATCATTTATTTATTCATTTACAGACCATACATGGCCAAACTCATACTAAAAATAAACTAAAGTATAAAGTATTAATTATTAATTATAAGATAACATAAAACATAGTAGATGCTAACTCGTTCGAAAAGTGGCTGGTAGTTGACGGATACTGAAGGTATCTCTAAGGAACTCCCACCCAATGCTACAAACAATTCCCCATTTTAGTTTTTCTTAGAAAATCATAATAATTATTCTAAATTCGTTTTTATTAGGGAAAATTTTAGAGATCCTCGCGCCATCTATTCACGACAATGCGTAAACTTAATCATTTTAATTTGCTGTCCAATTTAACGGGTTACTTTTAACTTATCAGTTTTCATACGCTAACAGAGAGGTCGGTAAAATTCATTATCTTTTTGCTTATAATAATATGTAGTACTTCTATTGCAATCGGTAAATTATTAAAACTTTGTTTACCCTTGACACAAACAGCACTGAAAATAAAGTTTTTTATGGATTACATTTACAAAACATTAGAAAAAGGAGAATTTGAAAACATCCACATTTACAATTATGTTGTTTTATAGTTTTTGATTGATTTATATAGTAAATTGTCACCAAGACATTTCATAGAAATGTATTTCTTGTCTACAATCTATGGTATATTAAAATGGCCGTCTATAGTTATGTCTTGTCGGGATACTGCATTCTTTGTTTATGTTGAAAATATGTTTCCCATTTGTATTTTTTGACTCTTAAGTGACATAATAAAATGTTTATGGACGTAATAGTTTTAATCATATATTTAGGATCATACAAGTGTGTGATTTGACATAAAACAAGTGGCACGAGCCTCACCTTGTAAAGAGAAAATGGGGAACTGTTTTAGTAGTGCAGGAGAAAAGGATCCTAAAAACAAAAATGAACGGGTGAATACCCATGAAGAGGATCCAAGGCAATTTCAAACACCGGTTCCTACTCCTCCGCCGGATCCGATAAGATCTGTTGTGAATCAGGGCCCTGATACTAGCGAGGTCCCTCCCACCCGAATATTTGTTGCCCTTTACGATTACGATGCCAGAACCGATGAAGACCTTAGTTTTCGAAAGGGTGAACATTTAGAAATTCTAAATGATACACAAGGTGACTGGTGGTTAGCTAGAAGCAAGAAAACAAAACAAGAAGGCTACATTCCCTCAAACTATGTCGCTCGTTTGCAGTCGATAGAGGCCGAGCCGTGAGTATCTTTTTATTGTTTATAGAATCCTTAACAAGTTAACATAGATATCCTAAAACCTACAATGGTTGTAGATTTCCATCTAATTATTATGATGTGGTTTACATAGTGAAGCATTACAGAATTACCACTTTACTTAATAGTTATGTTTCTACTATTAGAATACCCAATCATGGTTGTGAGGTGCTTTATCAAGTATTTCTTGTTAGTGTTGTGACAAATTAAAAGAACACAGTGGTCAGATATTGAAAGGAAACATGATTCATATGAAGTGAAAGCATAACTGGTATGCACACATTTCAATGCATTCACACAGTACACTGTGTATGTAAATAGAAAGGGAAACCTAAATCTATAAAGTACAATTATTAATTATAGCTAACACAACTTTTAATTCCACAGAATTCTTAAACAACTCCTTCATAAATGTATCATGTGTATAACAGGTTTTTGCTTAGTGCACTTAACGGTTAACCATAAGTTTACCATCTAATTAAGAGAAAATCAAAATTTTATGTATTATACTTTGTGGTAGTCAAGCCTATGCATGTGTGTTAGAGGTAAAATAAGTAGTATGGTTACTAAATAAATAGTAGTCATTTATTTTATTATAATCCTGTCTGATGGCCTAGATGAATGTGATAGAAAAAATTCAACTAATTTATCTTAGTATGACAGTTGTAATCCCTAGTCCACTTTTTAGAAAGTTGAATTATAGTTAGCCTAGTATTTGTATATAATGATTTAATATTTTTAAAAGGTATGGCGTGAATTTTTATATTTATTTTTGTTAGTCTCACAAATTTTGACTGATAAGTAAATTTGTAAAATTTATTATTTCTATGTTAGGTGTGTTAATTCTCTTTAGTACACTGAACAGAACTCTATTGTCTAATTTATTAGTTTCTAACAATTGCACTTTAAGTCTGAATGAAATATGTGGATTACAATTTAATTTTAGAATCCACCCTTTTTTTATTTTATTTTACCGCAGATAAAATAACTTCTGCTTAAGTAACCTTATAAATGATCAGAATATGCACATTGCCTATTCAGGTAAATATGTTGAGTATGTTTGATACAAATTAAGTTTGATTAAATTTAAGCCCCATTCCATGTCCATTAGATATCAACCCAAGCTTAAATTACATCTGACTATTACTTAACTTAGCTCTCTTTTCTTCCCACTGTTTGTAGCAAATATTTTGTGCCTAGTTTAACATCTAGTTGACTAATTAAACTTAACAAGTTCCTGTATTTAAGAGACCATTATCCACATGATAATAGTTAACATGGAATCACTATGTCAATAAGCTATTTCTGTGTAGTCTAAGTTTTATAGTTGTCTAAGAACAACTTATAACATTGTAAGTTGTTTGAAGATACAATAATATTATCATTATCTAGTTGTGTTTATTTTTATTATCAATAATGTTTGGTTATTTACTGTTTTTGCAAATTTGTCTCGAGTACATTTCATGTATTGACATTTTGAAAAGCCTGAATGATCTATTAGATCTTTGGTTTGATAACTGCATGACGAAGTTTTGTTTCATACAAATATCTGTTTTTCGATGTTATGAGTTAAACTGTTTTTAAGAATAATATATTAATCACATCTTCCAATTGCGCTTGATTGATGAGGATCAAGCATCAGATTTCCGCATCTGTGTCGTGATTATTTTGATTTTTCATAATAGGTGATTTGGGTCTAAGGCATGCCAGTTGCTCACGATGTTTTCCTTTCCTGTACGAGCGAGTGATAAATGCACACATACAATGAAAATGTAATTAGTGCCGCGTTAGAACGTATGATCTACGGTGTTAAGTTGTGGGATTTATCCTAGTTTAAAAATAAACATATTGTATTGTTTTCTATGTAATGAAATAATAATTATCAATTCTAAGATCTGGCGGCATGTACATACTTACTATGCATAAAATTGGGAAGTCAAGTGCGACGAATAGTGATTTGTTGTATTCAAACACGAGTAGCGTCCTCGTATCACTTCCGGAAGCGATAATAGGCACGGAGATGGCTATGACGGAAACGCGTTGTCGATATTGTCTCTTTAGCGCTTCAATTTAAGTTATGTAAATTTATTAACTTAAAAGGATTTTTGTTTTATGATCATGTAGGGTTGTAAGATCCTATCCAGATCTATAAATTGTGGTTCGTCTTAGTAAAGGCAATATAAAGAATAATAAGTGGTTGATGGTTTAGTCCCTTCCCTTTGTTTTTCTTTCTATTAAAATATTTGATGATCATTAACATTAATAGCAGCGTGCAATAAACGGTACGCGTCCGTGCGCAATGGCTCTGATTGTTAGATAGGCGTTAAGTAGCATTGTTGTAAAAAAAACATTTAAATAGCTAATCTCATTAAAAATCATAAAATACGTTAAAATAACTTCCGATGTTACCTTTAACTTATAAATGGATATCACGTTTTCCTTCAAATAATAAAAATATCGTGTTTCGTCGAGCGCCTACCGAACAGTGCAAAATGCAACAAATGCAGGCGATTAAATTGGATCATTGCTTGGCTTCGCCGAGGACAAATAAAATATGTTTAACAAGGGACAAAAATTAATTTGCTAATTTGAGAGTTTATAGATATTTGTAGTCGAAACTATGTTGCTAAGTGGACACATCAGTGGTTCTAACAAAGGATGGGATTACAGGTTGATGGGAGTACGGTTCTTTAATAAACAAGGAAATTGTTAGGCAAATATTAAAGCCTGCTATTTCAATTTGTAAATCTAGCTTTCGTACGTAAAGCCATAATTAGCAGCCACTGTCGCTTGCTTAACGGCCTCTTGGGCTTAAATTTAAATATAATTACATAGAACTGAAAATATTAGTGTTCAGAAAAAAATCATGGAAACATGAATTTTTCGATGAGGATGACATAAAATATCATTATTGTCGATAGTGTATGAAGAATATTTTCATAGATAGCTTTGCATTTGTAATTTCCTAATAATGGAGATTTGTCATCGACGCTGCACCAACGAGCGGTTTATTGTGGCCGTGAAGCCCTCACGCGTTAATTAGGCCCCTTTGGACACATGCTTTGACAGATATTACTAATTTATTCATAGGCGCAAATTATCTGTAATAACACTTTTATGGCGATAACAAAACTGTACGATAGGGCAAGAAAACATATGAGGCGATTACGAGGTGGCTCTTTATGGCTCCAATGAGCTCAGTTATCTTAATGTCGCCATATTGACTTATGAAAGATTCCAGAATCGTGTCCTAGAAATATGGAACGAGTGTGAGGGCGAATTGAAAGATTAGAGCCCGCAGATTATGGAAATTTCTTTCGCGAGGCTGATTATGAATTCGATCTTCTGAATCGTGGTCGCAATTGCTATGCTTCTCTCTGGCCTGAACTCGAAACGTCAAAGAGATTTCTACGCGCTGATGTTGGTCACAAGGTTTGACCTGGCTGATGGCACCGGGCCGAGCCGTTAACGGCTTCTAAAAACCTGTATTTCCTAGTTAAGTCTGCGGCCCGACAGGAGATGACGGACACAGGATGCGAGTTCAGCGGCCCACTAATGTCTATTATAGTCTAAGGCTGCTTGTACCGCATAAGCGGTAAGGTCTTGTGGAAAACTATTGATGACTATTGATTTCTAGTTAGCAGTTTGTCAAGTACTTAAACTCAAATATTGTATTACCCTTTTTGGTCACACCACTGTGTTCAATGATCACTTAGTAAATAATGTGAATTAAGAATGTACAGCTGCATTGCCTATCGGCGAATTCAGGCATTTCTTTATGGCGGATTCTTTGCTGTTTATTGGCTGTTACATAATGGAAATGAATTTATAATGAGGACCTTTCACGAAACGTTTGGAATTCTCGGATTTGTGTTTAATCCCCCGAATACAATTAAGTAGGTTCAGCTTATTGCATAAGACCGACGAATAAAACGGTCAATGTACTATTTAAGTGGGGCTGTAGGCCCTCTGAGTTTGATCTGAGAGAGAGCAGTGGCCGACATCACATGCAATTAGGGTCATTATAGGCGATGTGTCGCGTACGAACGAGTCACACTTGGACTTAGCTCGCGTTTGAGAAACTCGGCCAAAGAAATGACAGACTAAAAAGCAAATTTATCGTTTGTTTTATTATTTGTTTATTGCGTCTATGTATTTAGAAGGAGGCGGTTCTTGACTTCTTCAAGTAGCAATTAAAACACTCGGCCCGTCGCCGGGCAAATTATAGCTTCCCTTCCATAAGTGTTGAGGAAAAAGGCAAAGCACGCGCAGACGAACGATTAGCTGCGCTGGCGCCGCTGATATATTAGATCGCTACGCGGATGTTTTGCGCGCTAATATTAATTTCAACAGCGATTCGCGATATTTATCCAGAAGTTTCTAATGTCTACGTGTTTCTCATATTATTTTTCCAACTTGGCAAAACGGAACGTCCGAGCATGCGGTCGACGAGCCTCACTGAGTCTCTCGTCATCTCACAATCTCAAACGCTTAACAAGTCAAAATACAATTTTTGTACGAAAGGAATACGTCGAATTAACGACTTATTTATAATAAGATACATTGCTCAACATTGAATAAACTTGTTATTGAAATATGGGGTTGCATTAGTGCTTAATTATCCTTACTTTCACACACGGTCCCACTGGCGCCAATGTCTTAGAGCCTACGATTATTTTTAGATTAGAAATGGCTCAACAGCTTTACGTAATTGAACGGGTCGCATGCGCGGCTAGATCCAGAGTATTCGCTTCTAAATATAGGCACAGAGGTGGCATGCAATTATGCCTTATTATCGCATGTTTCAGTGGAAGGCTCCGTCACAGTTATTAGCCATTGCAGTTTCTTTAGAAAGTGTCCAAGATGCGACGAAATTTAAATGAGCCGTAGCCTAAGCGCTCGGGTCATATTCATTCGGGCATCCGATGGCACCGAGCGACGGCCGCACCCCGAAAACCACTCGGCCCAAATTCTATCTGGTACAGGCTCAAGCACAAGGCGTGATGACACTTTCAATTATCACTGCAACAGAGCATAATATAACTCACTATTTGTGTTTTTTATCTACAATGTCCAATGCGCCCGTCATTCAAAGCATTTTAGACGTCTAATGTGACGTTGTGTCAGCGGCTTATGCTAATTACACGTTTAAAACGAATGCTAACCGACGTTGCATTTTTAGACCAATTCTAATCGCTGTGTTAAAAAGATGTATAAAAAGCGGCGCTGACGCACGCGGAGACGGCGGTCGCTCGGATCCTGGTACGGCCTCACCATCGAAGTGCTTTCAGTGAATCGGTGGCGTAAGTTTCCGTTGGCCTAGATTTGATTATTAGAAACGTCGGCGAATAGTGAAAATAATATTTTTTGTTGGCTGCCAATTTGTCAGTAATGAAGCGACGCATACGCGAGATATGAATGCGGCGTAAGTGAGAGTTTGGCAAAATCGAAACTGGTCTATGTCCTACAGTAAAGCGACCACTCGGACATGACTGACACGTCCGGTATGACTTGTCATCGAGGACCTCTCTACCTGTATCTGTGCTCTGTCTGACTCGGCCCGATCAATCCCTAAGCAAGTAGCTATTGTACATAAGTTTATTAGATAAAATTAGGATTTAGACATATTTTCCGATTTGTTAGGTTCACGTTAAAATATATGCTAAGCAAAGTGAAGATTTCTGTGACGAGAGCCAACGTCACTCGTGACATCGTAATCTCCCTTTGGGTCGGTTCCATGGCGTTGCGGGCGTAGCGCTAGGTCGTTCAACGACCTGCCTCGGCTCCGCGCTAAACCTTCATTATCCGAACAATGTTTTGCCACTTCGTGACATTCCTTTGTAATCATTAGGAAATGTAGGTTAAGGCTCTCGTAATGGATTTACGTTCTTGTTCATTTAAAAATTCGCTTTTGTTATAAATTTGTTGTGGCAAAGGCACAGAGGCCTAGAATGCCTTTCCAGATTGCCTCTCGACATGATTTGTATAGCTTCCTTAATGAGTAGTAGATGGCTAGATGCTTTAGTCCGTGGCTCATCAAGTCGGGAATAGAAGATTGGCTATAATTATTATAATGCCTCTTTCTCTAGTTAAAAAGCGATTATTACAAAGTAAGTAAGAAGTATGGACTTTCCTCGAATAATCTGTGCTGACGACTTGTCTACTTAAACACAAAAATAAGCGAGCTTCCTACACGAGGGAAATAATCGTCGGTCAATTGCTACTCGGAGATTTAAAGCTCAAGTAGAATCGGCGCGACTGTCTTATGTAACTGCGTACGCGTCGATCGGGTGCAACAAACTATTCATTAGCGGTTTATTCTTAGCGCAGATAGCTTCAATGTGTGCTATAATTAGCTATTTTCTCTATCACCTAAAGGCTCCGCGATAGACTTTGCTTTTACGGGCGCTTACTTTTTAGTCGTTTTAAAGTTCTGGAGAATGCGAATCGCAGGACACGAGCGGGCGCCGACGAGTCGCGCCGCAACTTTCTACGTTCGCGTCTAGAACGCTGTTAAACCGTAATCTGCAGATTGACGTACCGCGAGAACATTGAAACAAGCAAATTGACTTGTGCATTACCCGTTCATAGTGTCATGTTTTCGTGTGTTCAGCTGCTCGAACGCTGCAGCATCGCAGCGGACCTTGCTTCATTACCATTGCAGGTCTATTGCACCTGTGTGGCACAATTACGTAATTTATAACGACGACTATCAGCCTTTATTATTTTTGTGAATGTCTGGTATTTATCATATATCTAAGGCTAAAGTATAAATTAATTGATTAAATAAAAACACAAAGCGTGGTTTCGTTAAAGGGCTGCTAACTGCTAGGTGTGCTGTTATGAGGTTAACGCTCTTTGCAGCTTTTGTTCCGATATCGATATTTGCCTCGCCCCTCGTGAGGTATAGTGCTAAAGTTCACTCGCACTCGCATTATTCGGCTCTGACATAGGCACAGAGTACTCGTATGCATAATATTTACAAACGTACATGTCTTTAGTTTGAAACCTTATCGCGCTTACATGAACAAGTCGAACTTTAAGATAATTTCGTGTTTAAAATTGCGAACTACTATCAATAAATCGTTTATCTTATCCGTGCTCGGTTTTGAAATTGAAATGACGTTTAATTTGGTAAAAAAGTGGTGTTGGCTTGGCGAAGGCGCCGCGTCCTGGCGCCGACGTCTCGACGTTGGCCGTTTCCACGAAATTACCGTGCTAGCGCTGATTGACATAAATGTGCACCGACCACTCGGAGGGTTACTCTGCCCAGATGTCGTTTCTATCAGGCGCTAATTAAATTTTCTTCTTTGTCTCACGTTGTTTCCCCAAACCTCTACGCGTCCAAGGCGTGGTGTGTAATTTCCCAATTTTTGTTTCTCAATAACTTGCACTTGATAATATCACTCATCGACCTTCTATTTACTCACCGAAGGCTAACTTTGACGTGTTTCATTCAAAGAATTGTTAGCTTAGCTTAAGTCTCCCATTCTGAGAATTTTGTATTTCCCATTCGAGTTAACCAACGCGTTTATCCGTTACACAGATAACTAAATTATTATATTATATTTATATGCAACCCCCCTTATGTAAGATATAATGATGGGTGAACGAAACTAGGTGTTTTACAGCCAAAAATGAAAAAAAACGCATTTTTGTATTTTTTTTAAACGCACGGTGCATTGACGTCTTTTAAATTCAACTTAAATCGATAAATCATAATAAATGTTCCTTCTGACACCGTTTATGAAACATCTAACCTACTTTAAAAATGCCTCAAGAATTATCGGACAATTCTGGTTTCGCACAAGTTGAATTAACTGTGCGGATAAAGAGATTCCTCGAGTGTTGCTTTACTAAACTACTCAAGGACGAATCTCACGATTGTTTTTTTTTTATATTTTATTTATGTCACAAAACGTAATATCACTGTATAGTGTCATAGTTTGCGTAATAACCTATATAATAATTGCAGTAATTATAAATTAAAACGAAGTAAATAATTATAATTTATAATAATTTTCCAGCAACCAAGAATATTTTGAGATTTTATCGCAAGTTTCTGAGAGAATTGAAAAGTCTAGATAATCTATTAAATCAAGATTGGTAGGCTAACGCCCGAACCCAATAATGAATCCACAATCTCAGATTAAAAAACAATCTGAGATCAGAGCTAGTCGATCTTTCTCCTATCTGAATCCCAATTACCCAACTTTACGAAGACATCCATTTTTGACGACGGATGGAATGCAATAGCAGCGCAGAGCTCTTTACACTCTTATTTGATAATCAATATGAACCAAATAAAGTAAACAAAACCGAACGAATAATGTTAACATATACATGTCTTTGTTTAAAACATATCAAATAGCTTTCTAATTATTTCAAAAACTGGTGTAAGTTAAAATCTTAAGATAGGATTTTGGCACAGTTGAACTTTTGTCATTTTCATACAAAGGTTTATCCATATGCAAGGATCCGACCTACCATGGATATCTTGTATCAACAGATGGCTATTACAATCCGTCCGTGTTTATATATCTTAATAAAGTTTAATAGATTAAATTAATACATTTTAATAAAAAATATAAGGATGTGAATTTTTCTGCCATCGGGCCACCCCAAAGTTCCGCTAAACAGAAAGTTGTTCTTCGAAGCTCGTTATCACATATCGGAGGTCATCGTGACGTTGTCGGCTTCACCGCGCATTGTATTGCGCACATATGCATGTTGTGTTCTGTGTGATATCGTTATGATTCAAACCTGACAGAAGTGGTTTTCTTATTGGCCCAATTTCTTTTGTATGCAGTTTAAATTTAAAGAAAATAAAGTGTTCATTTTCATTGCAAAAGCAGGCTAAGCAAGGCTAAAACCATAATCTACCAAACTTATTGATTGAAAACAGCCCATCTCGTCGACATTACTTCCTATTATAATCAGGCCAGCTAGAGATCAATCAGATAAAAATGAAAAAAATCTCAAAGTTACTATGCTCTACTTGACATGTAATAAAAAATGGTTACCTAACTAATGGCATATGTCATAAAAGATACAAGAGACAAACTTGTATTCGTCTAACATGTAATTAGATAATCACTTAATGCTATATCTAGTTATTTTGGGCACACTACCGTCTGCCCGTGTTCCCGTGCGTCTCTCGGTCTTAGCTTTATTCGCCTGTTAATTAGGTGTAGTTAGGATAATTAGTATCCGATTTGTCTGTGGCCATTGCGAGCTGCGCATCCCAAGTTGCCCCGGCGCCGGTTCTAACTGTTGAATGGCATTCGTGCATAAAGTTGCTTTGACTAGTTTCCACGCAAAATGTTTCTTGTTTTTCCCTGTTTTACTATTTTAATATATTTGTACGGTCAAATAGGGTTAATCAAGTAAAGACAAAGTCAAAAATTAATTATTTCATATAGGCAAAACATTGTACACTATTGAACGTCAAAAAAAGAAATATACATTAAATGCTTCTAATTTTCCATTCACTGCCAGTTACTCAAATCAAGGGCGTAGAACGGAAGAGAAGAACTGGCAATAAACTCTCCGCCACTCTTTAATCGCCGCTTAATCTTTTAATACCGCTTACGCTAATACATATACCTTTAAGGTATATTTTTACACTTAAGTAATTAAAATACCGATAAGTGTTACGTATTGTGGATGATTTGTGGAATTCCGTCTCCGCCTCGACGACGATATGATGGACTGCCCTGACACCGATAAGGCCAACACAAAGAGACCTAACTGTTTCTGACAGGATGACCTGACTTGACATGGGATGTCTTATTACCTACTTTCAGGCTTGCAATCAATCTCAGCCAGCCAAAGGCGTCGCTTGTCCATATGGCTATTTTAGAAGTGTAACTTAAATTTGCATTGGGAATGTATGGAATACACAATTGTATTAATCGTTCGCCTGCAATAAACGACGTCCGCGGTTGACGATCGGTTTACTAATTTGGCTTTGGCTGTTACGTCTGTAATGCAGATCATGAATTGGTGTACTTGCATATTTTATGCAAATTAAGAAAATTTGTGCATAACGTAACATGGCAACACTCGCGCTATTCTTTTAACCAGATTCACATTTCTATTCAGGATTATTGCTACGAATTCTCTTTATTAGTCAAATCTTTAAATTAGACATGTATATATAGTATATAGATAAAGTTTTACTATTTTAAAGGGCTCGACGTGTTAATGATACCGTTATATAATTCGGCCGAGAAGTGCATTAAATGGTAGCTGATGTGCGGTGAGAGAGATGGGGTCGCGTGGTAGCGGGGCGGTGCGGTCTCAGCTCTGCGCCCACGACTCTCACCGCCTTATCTCTCGCGACCTCTGTCGTGTCCGGACGTGCACGACAGCCGCTCAGCTTCGCTTTAACTCGCGCATAACGCGCTATGACGCCCTTTAAGATACAAACTTGTTTAGTCGATTATTTTAACTTGATTTTTATAAAAAGTGTGGGATGTAGCCTCAGACTACAAAAGTGATTTGATTTCAAATTAATGTTGTGTTAACTGTGCCCAAAAAGTAATACTTTGTTCCGTTCGTTAAATTAAACTCGACGATGGTGTCCGAAGGGGCTCTGCCCGTGGTTTGGTGTATGCGTGATAATCAATTAGTACCACATCAGGTATCCGGTGTTAAATTACAAGGTGTCGTCACTGGGGCTCACATAGCGGCCGTAACAGACTTTTTACGTATGGTGGCCGGTACCCCAATGGTTTTGCCACATACCACATTTCCAGAAAACATTGAAAATGACCTTAATGAAGAAAAAGAGAACACTTCAAGACAAAGGAAAATATCAATGCAAGTGGAAGTTCCTTGTGTTTTCCTGTCCGAAAGTGCGTTAAAAAAGGCCAAGAGTCGACATAATTCCTTAGAAGATAAGGTAACATTAAAGAACTTCAGTACAAACTACACCGATTCGCAAAATACTAGAGATAGTGTAATGACGCTTTTTAATCCAACCAATAATGACATGTTGGACGAGGTCTCGTCCACTGGCCCTAGTATTTCACACTGTACTGAAAATATTACTCAAAGAATAACTAGAATAATAGACTTAGATAATTTAAATAACGAAGAAATTAATAACGATCCAGAAAAAGAATGTTCGCAAAAAATTACGAGGATAATCGAGTTTGAAGATAGTCATTCGCCTGTTTCCAAAAATAAGGAGGACGAAGTGCCTCAGAAAATTACCAGGATAATAGAATTCAGTGATAGTAATTTATTTTCCAATAATCATGGAGAGGATGGCGTTATGGACCATAAAGTCTTCAAATCCAAATCTATCGATTCTATTCTTCCTTGTATGGCTAAAATAATAGAAATAGAAAACGAAAAATCTAATGAAAGACGAATTTCTTTAACGACTGAGCGAGAGATTAGATGTGGTCTCGATCATGGCAACGAAGATTCTGTAGCAAAATTCAGACCATTGCAAAGAAATAGATTTAGCGTCGATTCCTCTTGCTCCGAAAACTCTTACGCGAATATTGAAACCATTAAGAGTTTACAGGATGATAGAAAAGGGGATATGTTTGAAGATCTTGCAAATACCGAAGTTCATACCAAACCCATTATTAAATCGCGGTTTAGGAGGAAAAAAACATCTGTTTGCTCCATTGGTTCGTCGGATTGTGACGAAGAAATAGACGTAATTTTTAAATCTAAGCCAAAATCTAGTCAGTGGGTTAGTCTCGATTGGATCCCTCCACACAAAGAAGAGCCAGTGAATACGCAGGTCTGTGATAAAGATGATTTTATTTCTAAGTGGATTGCTGAACAAAACTCTCAGAGCTCAGGCATTTTGGCGGACGAACGGCGAAGAAGCCTTCCGCCGAAATCAAACGAAATATATTTACAAACGATGAGAAGGTTCAGCGATGGTTTACAAATGTGCAAAGAAGATGCAGCCAGCGACTCACCTGCCACCGTCAAATGGAGATGGCACGATTTAGTAAAACGGCACCTGCAGCTTCTGAAGAATGATAAGGGATTTAGAAGACAGCGAGGTAGTTGGATGCGCACCGCCAGAAGGTTGTCACACTCGAACGTAAACAATAATAGCTTGGACACTTTTCCATTGGATACATATATGAAGCTGAACACTATGCCGTAAGTGATTTCATTCATTCTCTAGTTTAGACAAAATTTAGTTTAATGAGTAAGATGTAAATGTGCATCTCTGTAAGACGCTAGTCGATCTACTTCACTATACGTTTGTTTGTATAACGTTGTACGAAACTGGTTATCATGTAAATAACGCGGACGCTACACGCTCAGCTTTTCTGCTAAACAACTCTGATCTCCTCGTCCGACAAACTTACAAACAACAACTCTTTACAGCACATGCATTGACATAGAAATGCACTAGCTTATACTCGTGAGTCTGTTAATCAAAGTATGAAGCGCGTTTTGTTTGGATAACTGTTACATAGCCAGAAATACTTGTTTCATCGCTTCGAAGTGAGACTTTGAACGCCAGCTTATCGAGGAGTGTGTTACGAGAGCAAGTGTCGAACACGCACTTCCGCAAGGCCGTCTGATTAGAATGCAGGGAGCACGCGTCCAAGGCTATGTCTGTTCGGTCGCTGCACCGGTCGACGTCTTCCTCTCGGCACTTTGGCGATTGGAAGTCAACTCAGGAAATGAACCGTCAAGGTGACACTCACGAAATCTGTATTGGACTCATCGGAAGCGATTGAGATTTAGTTTAATTTGTTTCCTTATTTCCTGTCCAGAATAATTCCATAGTTTCATAGGAGCCTCCAAACGAAAGACGAATTGAACATATTATTAAGACAACGTATACGGATGTGTCGGTGTTAGATTCCCATATTAACCTTGAAGGTTGTCTGCTCATTGCTCTAAAGTTTCACTGTTATATATATTATCTATTACCATTCAATTATTGTACTCCTGGTTAAGTCCAAATTAAGCCTATAGCAGCTTTTCTAGAAAGTAAACGCTGTACAGACTCTTAATTACACCACACCAATGTAAGAACAACTAATATGGAAGGATTTTTTTATCCATAAAGAATCGCAATGTTATACATTCTCGAACGTCAACTGACCTTTTAAGAAAAGACAAAAGTAGAAAATCATTCGTTCTGTTAAATGTCCCACATTACAAAAAAACATATTTTATGTAAAACACTAAGTACTAAGTTCATTATTAGTTTAATTAGCAGCAGCAATAAACTATATTAACTATCATTAATTCTACATGTTTAGAACTTTGTTCATTAGCAGATAATTAAAAAATTATGTCTTATCGAATCGTGTTTTTGTACATGATTATATCGTCTGATTATATCTTCATAATCAGTGTGACTATTTCGCTTGACTCAATCCCACGTAATTATCTACCAAAAAAATATTTTTGTGACCCAAGTCCGTGTTTGAAAACATTTGCAATCGCGCCTTCCACTGTTCTACTATGACACCTATTGCTGTGTTATTTCGCAATGCCATGACGCCGTCTATAGTGATTTGTGATACACATCATGGATGCTCGGGTATTCAAAGCTGAAACGAGGCACGCACTGAATAAGAAGTAAATACGCCTTGCTCTTACATCTGCCATACAAAAAACAAAATTAATAATCATATTGTAACTGAAGCCGAGCTCTTTTCACTTTCACTTAATCGAGTTAGGTATTATTTAATATTCAAGTACCTGCTTATCGTAACGCAAATTCACAAAGTCGGAGTTTTTTGTGTCGACAAGTTGCTTTCTAGTCGAGTCAAGTTTCAAATTGACAGATGCTTATCATTGTATATTTCTCTCTCGTATTCGATTCTGTATCTGTTGCACTTATTTCGGAAGTTAGCTAAAGGTACAATGAAGCATCGCAAATCTACAAGTTATACATATTTGAATGCGATTTTTCATTGTTTTTACCACGTGGTCAGTGTTATCACAACGGCCCATGTTGTTCGTCTTGCGAAAGAACAATACAACTGGTTTTATCTTTTGCTTTGCGCTTTTTGTTTGGAGACTTACGATGCTATTTTCATCATACAGCTTCAGCTACTTAGAATGCCTTGTCCTATAGGCGGCCAATGGAATACTTGCGTCGGTTCAGAAAGTAAGCTTAGGATGTGTTGTGCCAATTTTTGCAATGTGCCTAGACCTAATATAGCGTCGGTAATTACAAAGGAACAAATGATACTAACGCGTAACGACTCATTGTCAAGTTCGCTAATGTTATCGTTATTTACCACCTCACCAAATACTAATCAATAGAAGTACGAATAGCTATTTTACTTTCCTGTTTATCCGTATATAAATAAAGATGCATAATTTTCCTTTTGTTTGTCAAAATCCTTAGAGAACAAAACTCTATATGCGGATAAAAATTCTTCTGAACAGGATATAATGTAATAATTGTATCGTGAATGAGCCATTTCTGCAAAACCTACTGTTTCATTCAATATGCGACTGTCAAAAGTGGCAATGGATGTTGTTACGATATGACCGTTTGTGGCACTGACTTAATTACATATATTAAAATATGTTTTGGCTAAAGGAAAACCCAGAGAATTCCGTTTCGCGAATACTGAATTAACTAACTGTATTTGCATTATGATTCATTTTAATTAGTTAATGTGCTAATATTGGGTACCTCAGACCTAGGTGAATATATGATGCCTATTGGTAAACCTCATTGGAAATTCAGTGCCAGCCATATTCGTCCAATTGTTATCCTTATCTTTTATTTATGTGAATAACTAACGGACAAAAGTCCGTAAATTGTGCTTTTACCGTTTGCTTTATTATATTTAATGGGGTTTTTAGTTCACGGATCTCCGTACATCTTAAAAGATACGCTAAATACGATTTAATGGGATTAGGTTCTCAGACAATGTAATGTTACTTCATCGCTTGCCCTTTCCATATTTTAAATTGACAAGATGATTTGCCAGAGATAGATCCCGTTGATTAATGTAATTCATTTCGTTTTCTAATGATAATGGCTTATGACATAGCATTGAAAAATATTTTCTACGAGAGCATTCGCTATAAAAACGAAATACAATGGAAAACAAAATGCCGAGCGGGATGTAATTGCTAAGATAAATGCTTCAATTCTAATTACAACTCAATTGTTCCCATTGTTGAAGGCACGTGTACCTACGTTGCAGTTCTTTTCCATCGATTTAGGAAGTCATTTACTAAACGTTCTAGGAGGAATTCTCGAATTCTCTAATTTGAAATGGCACGAATTTGTATGACCCCAATAATTATCAGCATGATTTGCAGAAGGTAAGCAGTCGGCGGATACTTTTACGCGATTTAAGACATCAGCAATAAAGGAAGCTAGTCATATTTGCTTGACTCTGTTTGTACTTTCGAATGTATCCAATAGAATCTATTCAAACAATGAGACCAAAGAAAGTCCTGTTTCTATATTGAGTTTTGTATAACATTTCATGCATTTTATTAATAATGAAGCAGCGATTTAAGTCGGTTTTTATTAAATGTAGTATCAAGAAAACACAACTTAGGGAAAGAAACAATTTATTCGTCTGTTTCAGAGACGTTTGCGGAATGTGGAAAGTTGTTTGATAAGATTTGATAAATGTGTGAAAATAAATCTTAATTCTTGATGTCGTTAAAGTAATTGCATTCACAATCCGATCTAATAATATACATTACAAACCAGTTCTAAGTAAATGTTTAGTTGATGACTCACATAAAAGAAAAACGTATCTGCATTTGCCGTGTATGTCTTTATTGACCGAAACGTAGACGCAGGCGCATATCTGATTATGTGATGTCACACTGGATAGAGACAATGCGATCAAGAAAACCGATATCTCATACGAAATGCAGGTCAAGGTTAGGCCGTCGTCTCTCGTTCAGTTTGAGACCCGACGAGTTTAATAACCGTGTTTATTTCGAACCTGATATTAATAGAAGCGGAATCCTTAATATCACTATCGCTTATACAAGTTTTGTATAAGCAACGCGTTATGTTCGCTTCGCTGCTTCCGATGCAAATTTATTACACAAGACAACCTAAATGGCTGCAGCAAAATTATACGTTATAATTGTACGTTGACCTTGTTTTAAATACTGTTGAAATCGTTTTGTTTTCCGTAAATCCACGAAGCCTCTACTAGAGTAATAATTTGAAATATAGTCATGTAGTGGCTTAATTAAAAAGACGATACGCCAAGATGAATGAGGATAAAACCTCTTATATTCAATTAATCAATTCCACTGGTGTGTTCGTAGCCAGCCCAGCTAGGCCTTCATTGAGGCCTAGTCTGCATCAGATCTATGACCCTTAGTATGCCCTTAGCACGTGACGAGGACTCTGTCGGTAATAAACCTAGTCTCGATAGGTACTCAATAGTCACAGCATAGTTTTCACGGCGGATTTTTATGATTATTGTGACACGGCTCCTATACCAATAGTTATCCTTTAAGATTTTATCGACAGAATCCGACATTGAATTGTAATAAGATCGTAGTTTCCCTTTGTTATATATATTTCTTTTGACGATGCAAATGAATTAGGAAAACCTTGTTTTTATTTGTCACTTCTTTCTTCTTCGTAACTTCAGTTTGTATTTTGTCAAAGTTTCTGTTCTGTTGTGTTAAGTTTCTGTTGTTACAGTAATATTCGATCCGTAGCTACGGATTCCAATAGACAATTAGAACGTAGGATCATTATAAATCGTTCCTGTAAATAGCTCCTAAATAGTGAATACAAGATAAATTGCGCCCTTAGCATTAAACATTGTCTGAATCAACTTAACTAATAAAAATTTGAATATCAGGGCTCACTGATAAATGAGTCTCGACGGACCACGTCTGTAATTTGAAATTCTCAACAATCTGCTATTGTATTGTGCAGTACGGGAATTTTGCAACATTGCTACTGAGAAATACGTCGCGCATTCGTGTAACGTGAACAGTATCAACGCTAAACATCCACTGGATTTATTATATTTATGTACTAGAAAGAAGGAATCGTGTCTTGTACAAAATTCAAGAATGACTAACTGAAAATGCAAATCGCTTCATATTTTTAAATCTTTAAATCGTGTAGTGTCATATCCTTTCGAGATTTCGCATTAAAAATTAAAATCCGATAAACAATAAGCAAGAATTCGCGGCGCGTGAGTACGCCGACAGAATACGAAATATTCATT
Organism: Pieris mannii; assembly: GCA_028984075.1. Taxonomy (NCBI): domain Eukaryota; kingdom Metazoa; phylum Arthropoda; class Insecta; order Lepidoptera; family Pieridae; genus Pieris; species Pieris mannii. The sequence continues at coordinate 156,701 of CM054776.1, forward strand.
CATTCGTCGCTGTTGAGTCATCTCGAAGCTTTCTGGATAGTTAGATAGTTCTTATAATGTAATTTCGATTCGTACGAACATACATCGTACGTGATAAACATTAATTTATATTTTCTTCACAGATGGTATTTCCGAAAAATAAAACGAATTGAAGCAGAGAAGAAACTACTCCTGCCGGAAAATGAACATGGAGCTTTTCTGATTCGTGATTCGGAAAGTCGTCACAATGATTTCTCGCTGTCGGGTGAGTGTATTCTGCGTCTCTGTTTATCTTTCTCTTCCGATTCATTGTGCATTCGTGTAAAAAGTAGCGCAGCGGGAAAATACGTAAAATGTGGCAACTCTGTGCGTGATAGAAGCCGAGGGCAATGGCAAGATAGATATAAAGTGTGCGCCCTTCGACGATTGAATCTTTATAGTAAACCGGTTAAGTTTTTCAAGTTCTCTGGCGTCGTGGGAACAAGCGAACATGTGTGAGGGACTAGAACGATAAATGCCCACTCGTGACTGACGACTAATTAATTTTAAAAACTTCATTACTGCATGTTTCATGTCTTTTTATTCTTACGCAATTATAAGTTAATTGTTAGAGGACTGTCAGTTTAATAAGTTATTGATTGAGTTTGTATGTATACTCGTAGAACTCTCTTAGCTCGAGCCGTAGCAAAAGTCATTTTATTTTCAGAATTACATCTTGCCAGTTACTAGCGTTGAATTGTAATGAAATCCTACATACAGTTCCGCGGCTCTCGCTCGAATTGTAACAGTGTTGAGAGACGATTTAAATTATATTGCGCCAATCTGCTATATAATTGCAGACCACGTCGCGTCGGCATTTACTATTACCTCATAATACTTAACTCATTATTCTGGAAAGATAGAAGAACCTGTAACCCTTAATTATGTGTTATTGAATCGTTATTGTGAAGAAAACGAGGTGTCCTTGGCTGTAATCGGTGTTAAGTTTCAAGGCCTGCCACGAAAACTGCTTTTGTTCTCTCTGACCTTAACATTCATGCACCACTAATGTGTTCCATTGATTTGCATAAGTATTAACATCTGATACTTGTTGTTTATTTAAGCAACCGTTAAGCTTATATTTCAGGCCTTAGTGCTGAGTCAATAAATTGTTTCTGTATAATTGTTGACAGATGTTGTAATTCCGTTTTTAACATAAATGAGTAAAAGTTTATATTATTCGCTGAAATCACCGTTAATAGATTATTTATGTCAACGTTTACACGAATCTGCGTAACGCGTATAATGCACGGTTACAATGGGGGACATAAGCGTCTAAACACTTTCTCAATCATTAAGGAAAGTGAAATTTGTAATACGTTATTAAGTTTTGTAGTATTCATAAATTATAACTCAATTGCGGTGAGCGGTCTTTACAACACACTACGGAGGGGGTATTTATTTTTTAATTACCACGCGCCGGCCGAGCTGATAAGAGCAAGTTTAAGTTAATAAGAGCTTTTGAAGAACTTGAACTGGGGTCGAGCGAGGATGCAACATTATGCTGATTAAATAGGTAGTTTGGCATTGGGCTGTTAATGTAGTGGTAATGAGTTTTATTATATTTTCAATATATATACCTACATAACAATCGACCGGTAATTTTTTCCTTGAAAAAAGATTGTGAAACGTCTTACACAATACAGTGTGTGTAATCACTATCTAATGTTATCTGGTAATTACATATTATTAAAAATAAATCTACATGTTTAACGAATTTCTATGTTAATCGCTGACATTGAATTAAAATCTACACAAACAATTTGAAATGCGATTTATTGGTATAATATTTATAGGTTCTTAATGGAGCATTAATAAATACAACACACCACACACACACACACACACACACACACACACACACACACACTTTCATTAGTAGTATTAACGCCTCGACGAGAAGGCAAGAGTCTTTTTCCGCGAAGGGGATTTGCCGAATTGAGTGTTAAATTCTAACAGTGATCAAATATCACTTATATATTAAGAGCATATATAAGAGTATATGTTTAATTAATAATATCTTAAAACTTTCTGAAAATTTATTTCTTGATTTTAATAAAAACTCAATATAATTTAAGCTTACTCTAATGTTATAGATTTTTTGAAACTAGTTTTTTTACAGTCCGCGACGGCGACACGGTGAAACACTACCGCATCAGACAGCTGGACGAAGGAGGCTTCTTCATAGCTCGTAGAACAACCTTCAGGACTCTACAGGAGCTGGTGGAGCATTACAGCAAAGATGCAGACGGGCTCTGCGTCTCGCTTAGCAAACCGTGCGTTCAGGTGTGTTCAAGATCTGTCTTTACTAGCATCTACCGTCCTTTCTGCACTCACTTCGATTGGACGACATTTTGACGATCGAAGTTAATTCTACGAAACAGTTATATTTTTTTAATCTAATGAGCACATCGTTTAAGACTGGACTTATATAACAATGAATTCTGAATGACATCAACCCACGTATTAATTGAATGTGAATTCCGTTCGTTTTTAATTATTAAGAGTAATTCTTCTAAATAACATACACAATTCAATAAAAGTGCGGTGATGCAGCTTTTGAAGAATGTCAAACGTATCGAAGTTTCCAATGTTATGCAACGCTCTGGTCTAAAGCTGACCGGCGCCAAGGTTGTGACCCCGCTTTCATCGGACTCTATATTTTGTCATCGATTCGATAAAACCACATTTCGCGAAACATATCTATGAAACGTGTTCATTTGCCAAGTCTAAGTTTCGTTAAAGTTTATTAGTGGGTGCAGTTACGTCATCACTCATAGCGCGCTGAATATGCGTACATGCCGTATATGCGGTAACAGGTTATATCATTGGTATTATCTTCTGTGTTTCAAATCAAATCAAAATATCTTTATTCATATAGGTAAACATGTACACTTATGAACGTCAAAAAAAACAAATTAAATTAATTGTAAATTTACATTTACAACCAGTTCGCAAGTTTCTATTTCATTGAAATCTTTTTAAAGATAAGAGCAGAGTTCGCCCTCTCCAAATAAGGTTCACGCGCATGTAGCAGACATGTAGATAATTAAGCAACATAGCAATTATGCGAATGCAGCGTTTAGTTGCGTTGATTATTATTATTGTAAAACAATGTCTTTTTTTTATTTTTAAATTAAGCGTCATTATAGAGCAATTAAAAGAGTTCGATTTGACCGAGTCATTCACACGTCATTACCATTTCCTCGAACGTTATCTGTTAATAATTAATTTAACCGGCTGACTCAAATTGTCATCTCGGACAAAAAATTAAGATTTTTAATAAACTCAAAAATAACATGACATTATGACTAGAACTGGTTAATTAATTCGCTGAAGAATATTTTAAAATCCAGTTACATTTTTGAAAGTTGCGAGACGGGAACCACAAAATAATGCTGTGCAGTCGCACCGTTAACAAAGGTTAATCATGTGGGTAGATGAAAACAACAGGGAATGTTTTCCAAAAACCGCTAAACACCGGCGTTGTTAATAGTGGAGTTCGTTACTCGAATCACTTTGAGAGGATTCGTTACGCTTTTGAGTGAGGAACGGTTGACTATACTGGCTCAAGGTCAGTGTTATGGTGATTTGTTTTGTTTTAGTTTGAATTATGAATATTGGTCAAATCCGAGCTCAAAGGGTCGAGCCATTTTTAAGCTTTGCCTTTAATACTTTGCTTATTAAACAGATAAATAGGAGATGTTGTGTTAATAGATTAAATAACAAAGACACTTCAGTGGCTGTTAATAAGTTATTAATCAAAAACAATTTATATGGACGTCATTCAACTATAAAGCAATTTTGTGTAGTATAATATTTATTTGCAATGCTATTCGTTTTCCTTAATCAGGTATTATAATTTTATGGATAGGTATGTGTGTCATCGTTGAGTATTTATTGCGAGAAAAGCATTTCGCATTTAATAAGTGGTAACACGAACAGAGGACATTAGAGATGAGGAGGATATATTGTAAGGGATTGTGTAATAACTCACACTCGTGGCTCGATTACGTCGACTAAAAATGATTTGCTAAACTTTGACAAACAAAATGTAAACAACATTTAATTATTGCATAATTCGTGGATCCATTCAATATTATTTAGTGACAGATATCATTAGTGTACGATTTGACGGTTGGATAACAAGCCAATGATATAACGCCTCGTTCGATAACAGTAATTTTATATTACCGTTTAAATCAAGATTGTTTATCGAATCGTTGCGTATGAGACGTCGAGTCTCGGATTTGTGGTCAGTTGCCATTATTACCGTCGGTGTTAGATTACGTGAGGAGAATAAAAATATATCATGTTACAAATACGCAGCCGGCCCGTCTTCCCTGACCGACGACGCGTCGTATACGCACTGCTACTATCAGTGTACATACAGTGATACAGACGCCAAAGTATTGCAGCCGTATCGTATAGGAGTTATAGGACATTTCTAGTCAGCAGAGTGTCCGCCGACGGTCACGTGGCTAATGGGCACTCGTGACGGGCGAGCGCTTTACGGCTCGGCTGACATTGGGAACACGTGAAAACATAATGTTCAATAGATCACAGCTGAAACAGCCACACGTAGAACTAACGACTCGATAATTCACGGCGCAATGAGCCGGAGAGTAGGTCTACGGACTACGAGTAAAAGTATGTCTCTGGTCCAGCGTTAGTCATGTTTATTTTTACCTTTTATATTAGGTGCACGTTTATTTGACGTACATAAACACGACCTATTAATATTCATACTTTATTGACAGTCGGGCTCATTAATAGTTAAACGATTCTCGCTAGAAATTAATGTTAATTTCGCACGCCGCATTCTCTATTCTTTATACCTGGATCACGTTTGAGGCGCCGTCTGATCGTCCTCGTGTGACTTGCTGCTTCGGAAATTTAAAGGAAAACTTTTACTGACTCTTAACTCAATTTCAGGTCGAGAAACCCGTGACCGAAGGTCTGTCTCACAGGACGAGAGACCAATGGGAGATCGATCGTTCCTCCCTGAAGTTCGTCCGAAAACTCGGACACGGACAATTCGGGGAGGTGTGGGAGGGTCTCTGGAATAGCACCACGCCCGTCGCCATCAAGACCCTCAAATCTGGCACCATGGACCCCAAGGACTTCCTCGCCGAAGCTCAAATTATGAAGAAACTCAGACACAACAAGCTCATCCAGCTGTACGCGGTGTGCACGCTCGAAGAGCCCATATACATCATCACAGAGCTCATGAAGAACGGATCGCTGTTGGAGTATCTGCAAGGTGCCCAAACTAATGACAAATTAATTATTTCTAACATATATCGGTCTATCGAACGAGTGCATGATCCTTATGTCCCGATGCAGGCAAAGGCCGCGGCCTGAAGCTCCAGCAGCTGATCGACATGGCGGCGCAGATCGCCGCGGGAATGGCCTATCTGGAGTCGCAGAACTACATCCACCGAGACCTCGCCGCCAGGAACGTGCTCGTGGCCGACGCCAACATCGTCAAGATCGCCGACTTCGGCCTCGCCAGGCTGATCAAGGTATTCGCCGGAATCTCACTTTATAATTTTTGGCCCGATTGTGATAATGCAACGGAACATTGAAACGCAGGAGGACGAATACGAGGCTCGCGTGGGCGCGCGCTTCCCCATCAAGTGGACGGCGCCGGAGGCGGCCAACTACAGCAAGTTCTCCATCAAGTCCGACGTGTGGTCCTTCGGCATCCTGCTCACCGAGCTCGTCACCTACGGCCGGACGCCCTACCCGGGCATGTCCAACGCCGAGGTGATGCACCAGGTGGAGCACGGGTACCGCATGCCCTGCCCGCCCAACTGCCCGCCCGCCCTCTACGAGATCATGCTCGAGTGCTGGCACAAGGATGCGCTCAAGCGACCCACCTTCGAGACTCTGCAGTGGAAGCTCGAGGACTTCTTCACGATGGACAACTCGGAGTACAAAGAGGCGTCCGCCTACTGAGCCCGGCCCGCCCTGCCCGCCCGCCGACACGCGCCGCCCGCGCCGTGCCCGGCCCTCTACCTGGGGGCGGGCCGCGTGCCGCCCGAGCTGCTGCTGCACGCCAGCGCTTCGCTGCAACAGCTGCAGACGCAGCGGCCGCGGCGCCCGCTGCCCCATTCGGCGACGCTGGCCGCGGTGCCCCTCTGTCCCCACCGCCGGCCCCGCTAGCGTCCCCCGGGGCCGAAGGCTCGAGGACGAGTCGAATTTCGCGCTTTCGTGTGCGACGCGAGTTCGAGCGGAGGCGCGCGTCTGGAGCGAACTAGGTTCGGCAGGGATCTATTATCTATTATCATTACGAAGACTAGGGATGGACTGATTCGCATCTATACATATTTATCTTTCTATAGCTCGGGCCGAGGCTCGGGCGGAGTCGGCCCGAGGGGACGTATTCGTAAGTTAATTTATGTACGTATCTGTAGCAGTAGACGATTAATTATTGGCGGGACTCTCGTTCGTGTAAATACAACTCGGCCCGAACTTCGGGGAGCTCGAGTCGCACAAACCGACCGTTTGCTGTTTTGATAGACTTCCTTTTACTTTTTGTATTTACCGACTAAGCGGAGACTCGGGCGTGGAAAAACCTAATTTTATTTAGTTTTAGCCAATTTAAGAGTAGTTCGCGGCTTCGAGCCGAACCGAGGTCTCATTACCTCCGAGTATTGATTAATTATATTTTAAGCAGATAATGTTTACGATTTACGGTAACGATTATTATACATATTTCACTCATTTGTAAAGATTTTTTAACACTAAATATAAATGTGAAATAAATTTTGTTTCATTCGCCCGCCTCCCCTCTCCCGCTCCCTTCCCAGACGCCCCCGAGGATTGGAAATAAAATGCGAGGGTTCAAGACTCGAGTATATTTTGTAATTTATGAAGTACATTCGACAAAATCGACTTCCGCACGTCGCTCAGCCCCCCTTCGGCCTCCAGCTCGCTCAGGCGCCGCACGTCATCTTCCAATCTCGACATTAAATCTTCACATTCGCCGTCGTCTAACTTTATCCTTTTGGAACGAGGTCGCTCGGCGTCTTCCGACGGAGAGTCGTCCGAGAGGCATCCGTGAGAAAAGCGATGACTCCGGACGCTTCGCACCCGAAGTTCAAACTGCGAAGATCGACGGCGAGGCTCTCGATCCGCAAACGCCAGACATCCGACCAGAGTCGGATCTTCTCGAACGACTCTTTCGACTCTGCGGAATCTATGGAGCGTGACCATCGCGTGCCGACGTATTCGCTCGTCGCTCGCGTCCAGCAGTCCGGCGAACACGTCTCGCGAGAGAGCCTCTCGGGCGACGACGCCTCTCTCGTAAAACGAACAATACTTTTGAAACAAAACGAACGCGACATTCTCGTCGCCACTCCTCAACAGGTCTCCGATCGTGCCGTGAATCTGAAAAGAAAAGACGATTGCGATCAAACCGAGCCACTCACCAGAACACCCTTTCGAACGCCACGCACAGAAAGCAGACGGGCCCCACCTCGCGGACGGCCTCGTCGGACAAGAAACGGCCGAAAGTTTCGGTAAGAGTGGTCAACCGCCGAAGCCTTTCGCATCGGCGCACCCCGTGGGCCCCGCCCGTCCTCGATTGGCTCCACAGGGTCGACAACGTTCCAGATATCAGATCCGTCCGCCGGTCGACCGCGACCGGATCCAATGGCGGTAACTGAAATATTCAAAACCATGATTTTATGAATAAATAACGATTCTTCCTTATCAGTCGTGTCTCAAACGACGTTACACTGAGTCGACTCACCACGTATTCGATTTCATCGTTATCGAGGAACCCCTTCAGCATCTTCACGAACGAACCGCCTGCGCTCTGCCGTCCTCCGACATCTGTCGGCGTCGATCCCGACCATAAATCGAAATAGTCTTCTAATTTGTACAAATTTAATATTCTTTCCTTGTCTGATCTCGCGCACAGCCCGAACACATTTCTTATGACTCGGGTGACGTGAACGCTTTGCGGTGATTGATGAAACGCCGGCTTCCGAGCGAGGCTCCGATACAACTGGAGCAGAGACGACGCGGTCTCCGCCGCCAGATCGCCACGGTCGCTCGACCTGCGCGAGATAGGTTCGTGTTAAAACTTTTTGTTAAACGGATTCAAAACGAGCGTCGATGCATTTCGACCGTCCACCTCATCAATAGAATCCACAGATCGGCCGCGAAGAGAGCGCCGTAACAGTCGGTCTCCAACAGAGTGGCCGACAGAAGGCGTTCCAGAGCCGCGTACCCGTCGCCGCTCAGCGTCCTCGCGAAGGCCGTGCCGACCGTCAGCGCGTACTCGAACAGACCGAACCTTTTCTTGGCCAGTTCCAGTTCTATTCCGACGTTGAACCAGACGTGGCCTGGAATCAAAACAACGCGTTCACTCGACTCGAAGTCGTCTCGAGGCGAGTCCTTCGCGTCTTACCGTCTGACAAAAGACGAAACATTCGTGTCATCACATTCAGTCTCGCGTCGTCCGGAGCTTCGAAGCCGTTCGGTGAGATCATGACGTCCGTGAGAAGAATGAAGTAGCCGATAAACTTCTCATTGTCACATTCGGCTTCGTTCACTTTGCAGATGTCCTAAAACAAACGATCAATTTCACTCTTTTCACGGAGTGGATTAACGTGGTTTCGATATTTAACCGAGTGTTTTAATCGCGACATCGCCATCGACTCACATGAACAAAGGCTTGGTCGGCGGCCAAGGCGTTGACCAAGGCCACCGAAGCAGCTCTCGTGTTTTCTTCGATGAGATTACTTATTTCCAAGGGTTTCTTTAAAAATAATTCCAGGTAAGAGGAGTTGTACCTGAAAGATATATTGATTGCGTTAGCCTACATATTATAAGGTCTGCCTATTTCCAATTCCCGGGTTTACTGACGGCTCTTCGAGTTTCTTTTGCTCGAGAGTAACCCTTGGAACAATGAAATAATTACAGTTTCAGTTGATTTCATTTCATGAATTGTATTGCAATGCAATTTCAAGGTGGCGAAAACCTTTAATCAAAACATAACTTACGTGTTTAGAAATATTAAAAGATAAATAATCTTATTATAATCATGAGACCCCTTCTTAAAGATATTGCTCACTTTAGTTAGAATTTTTATACCGAAGCTGGCAACTTTCACTGGTCTAATTACAGTCTTGCCTGCTCCGTCTGGGCATGTCTAAAGCACACGAATAAATTAATTTAAAAAAAATTCTATGATTAATTTGACACCAAATTGCTTGTCATTTATACCTCTAAGACATTTTCCATGTTGCTCTTAATCATCTCGCATAACATCTCCACACAATTTCTATATATGTGCTTGTCTTCAATGTATTTACAATATTTATCACATAATGCTGTGTAAGCTTTCCATTGTTCTGCCATAGTCTTTATATCGAGGTTTTCTACCACTTGACTTATTTTCAAATTTAAGTCTAGTACTGAAAAAAAAATCACAACAAAACTTTTTAATTATTATAGATCTTTTTCTATAAAATCTAAACATTGACTTTAATGAGGCAAACATGTTTGATTCGCTTACCTTCCAATAAAACCCCTAAATCATCTATTCGACTCAAATCAAAGGTGAAATGCATTTCTAATGTCATCAGGTAAGTGAGCTGTAGTTCATGGCATGTTCTAAATAATTCTTTTAGTTGTCTTTGTACTTTCGTAAGGTATTCACCATATATATTTTCACTGAAATGGTCACACAAAATAATAAAATTTAAAAAATACATATTTAAAACTATTCCAATTAGAATAGGTATGAGTCCAATTCAATTATTGTGATGGTGACGATGTAAAAATATTGAGTATAATTACAATTTTTTACCTGGACTTGCAATGATTGAAGACAGACAAAATGATATATCCAGTGGCAGTAGGATATTGCTTCATGTTTGAGCACACAAAAGGTATAGATGCCAATAACTTCCTAATAAAGACTGATAGCATTTGCAACAAACAACTGGCATTTTCTAGACAACTTAATAAATATTTACAATTCAAGGAATCTATAGAATTCACAGCTGCACATAAACACTGAAAAGGGGAAAATGTTTTCATTAACTACACTTTTAATTTAACTGTATGTGCAACAAAGTGTTAATAAAAATGGTGAATATTTTTTTTTATTTAACACAATTTGTATCTAACAAGCCATTGCATAACAAACCTGTTCGATACAAGTTTTGCACTCCAAAATTACATTATTGAAATAGTTACTTGTACATCCATCTGCTTCACAAAGAGATTCTTTTAGTTTTGAAAGGAGTATTTCATATGACTTTGTATCCATCTGTATTGATTTTAAGGAATATGCAAAAAATAACAATTGATTTCAATAATTATTCTTTTCAGATTGTATAATTATTTTCATAGTATCGAGATGGATTCTGTATTGATTATGTTGTACTACATATTTTAACTGTGTACTGTGCACTAACTGTAAACATAATAAATTGTTAACTAGATGTGATGTATGTTTTCATTTTATGTTAATGAGTGAATAATTTTGAGATCGATGAAGATGGGTGTGTGTCGTGTGATAGGTTTGAAAAGGATACTATAGGACGATCACAATCAAAATTTTCTTGCGTGTCACTCAACGGAGTTCTATGGTATTAAATATTGAAGTAATTACCTACAATTCTATACCTACTGGCTAATGAGCCCTACCAACAACGATAATAGTAAGTTTTATTTTCTTACACGAGTTATTGTTATTACTTACTACAACAACATTGTAACAACTCTGTGGGCACTACATTCCACAGATATATTTGACACCACACTCGTTAATACAAGTTAATGCTAAGAATGAGCTAACGCCCAAACCCAATAACCTATCTCAATGCACTATTGACTATCTGAGATAGACAATCTTAATCCAAAGATTGATAAAAGTGTAATAATAACCAATCGACGGATTGTATTAGCCATCTGTCGATACAAGTTATTCATGGTAGGTCGTATCTGTGTATGTGGTACCTTTGGATGTAAATAACAGTTCCACTGTGCCAATATCCTATCTTAAGATGTTAACATACACCAGTTTTTAAAATAATTAAAAAGCTATTTGATTTGGTTTAAACATAGACATGTATATTTTAATATTATTTGTACGTTTTTATTTGGTTTATATTGATAATCAAATATGAGTGAAAACATCAATCCGTCCGAAGAGATCTATCCGTCGGCAAAAATGGATTGTCTTCGAACGGTTGGATTATTGGGATTGAGATAGGAGATCCATCGACTGTCACGGTCTGAGATTGTGGATTAATTATTGGGTTCGGGCGTTAGTGGTTTTCACTTTTTTTTTTTTAATATAATAGGGTGCAAACGGACAGGAGGCTCACCTGATGTTAAGTGATACCGCCGCCCATGGACACTCTCGATGCTAGAGGGCTCGCGAGTGCGTTGCCGGCCTTTTAAGAATTTGTACGCTCTTTTCTTGAAGGACCCTAAGTCGAATTGGTTCTGAAATACTTCAGTGGGCAGCTGGTTCCACAAAGTGGTGGTGCGCGGCAAAAACTTGCCTTAAAGCATTCTCGCTTTCGACGCGAGGCCGCCTTGCAAGAACGTTTAAACCAGGGCTGAGACTTGCCACCGATCGGCACCGCAGAAAATGGAATAAAGAGTTCCATGCCCTGCAGAACCACTTCGGTGACAGAGGCAGCGACGGAATCTGGAGCATCCAACGAAAAGCAAATAGGCCCCCAAGGGTAGGACGCAAAGAAAGACCGCATCCCGTCCCAATCTGCTGACTTATAGTGCCAAATACGGCGACAACCCAAAAAGCGGGGCCGCGAAGGGCGCGTAGATGGTACAGTACTCCGGACCACACAATGATCCGATGAACCCAATGGCGGGTCAACAGAGACTTGATAGTTCTCCGGATGCGAAGTCAGCAGAAGGTCCAACAGAGAGGGTTTATGACCAACCACATCTGGTATTCGCGTAATCGCAGGGACCATTTGTGTCAGGTCGTAGGCTAAAGCAAAGTCGTGAAAGGATCTTCCCGCGTGATCGGTGGTTTCAGAGCCGAGCCAGGGCGTTAAAATCGCCAAGTATCACGATTTCAGCGGTAGGAACCCTTTCGAGCAGGGAATCTGTAGCCATTTGGATGTGCTCGATGAATCGGTCAGTTTCATCATTTCCGCTATGGGACCTATACAGGCACGCATAGAATCGCGGATGGTCATCGCAGTCTACGCGGAGCCAAAGGTTAGATAGGTCCCTTAAATTATTCATGGAATTTATAATTTTAGTTGTTCAGTGCCAGAAATATCAGCTGTTTCGTCAACTAGCACACTGTATGCTGCTGCTTCTTTAATTTTGAATATCCACTGAACGGTAGCTTGCATTATTTTTCCTTTACTCGTGTTTCTTTAAAATAAAATCTCCCACGTCAAGTCGAATCAAGAGACTGATCAATAGTTCTAACCACTCTAGACTGTTTGTGCCCCAACAGGTGACAAATGTAACACATTCGGTCGGTTTCAAAAGTAGTATATAATATTTGACTTAGTTTATTAGTGTGAAAATTTTAACATATATCATACTCTTTGTAAAAGTTTTCAAAACGATCTGCAAGCGAAACTAACGCTGTCCTTTAATTAAACACAAAGGCATTATACGATCAAAATTATGACCAGTGACTGCGGGCTACCTAGAAAACCAAATCCATTTGGCCGCATCCCTTTTATTGGCTTAGTTTTTATTATAGACAACTTAGTTGTTGCGGCTATTAACCATAGACGTGGACATCACATACGTGGTGTGTGATGTCAACGTTGTGATTGAAGCACAACTTTAAACTATTTTGTAAATATTTACACTTCTGTTCTTTAAAAAAGACCTGAGGAATCTTACAAGTGAAACATTTTTTCACCTGATTAATTCCTTTTTTATATTACAGTAAATAAGTACCTAATTATTACAAGTTTATAGAAAAGGCCTTTTTCTTGCTTTAGCGTTTTAATTTAAAAAAATCAATTTCTGTATACATTAGCGAGAGCGCTGCAAGTTTTTGCTGGCGGAGTGTGAAGTGCAAGTATTTTTTACCCTTTAAAGTGGCGAAAAAGATCTTTCGTCACACTGTCAAAAAAAAAATATCAGTGCTCTACGACGCTTGATAGAGAAAGATTAGAGAGTGACCTTTCAGCAGGTACGGGCAAGCCTAGGCATTCTCTTCTCTTCATGTCCTATAACCCTTAGGTGGGGCAGAGGGCGTCCACAGCGAGTCTCCATTGCGTTCGGTCTTGCGCCTCGTGTTTCACCTCACTCCAAGTCCTACCAGCTCTCTTTGCCTCGTCCGCTACTGTACGGCGCCAGGTTTGTTTGGGACGGCCACGCCTTCGCTTTCCTTGCGGGTTCCAATCAAGCGCCTGCTTGGGAATATGATTGGGATCCCTTCGAAGTGTATGGTCTATCAAGCCTAGATTGGTATGAGTCAAATTCTAAAAATATTACACAAACATTTACTCGTCAGAAAGCTTTGTACCAGATGGATTTAACCGACGGCTAGAAACACCTTCGCATGGATTGGTGTCGCCAAATGTTAGATAAGTTCAACGGCGGTTACTGCACTTGACATCGACACAGGTGATGAAAACTGGATATATTGCTACGAACCCGAAACCAAAAGACAGTCAACTTAGTGAGTACTTCCTTTCGAGGATCAGCCAACTAAAGTAAAGAAAGGAAGAAGTCAAGGAAAAAAGATGATTGACTTATTCTTTGGTCGGAAAAGTCATTTCGCGACAGTTGTGCAGCAAGATGGAAGGACAGTTACTGCAGACTGATATGTCAATCGCTGTCCGCCTGTTGTCTTGGAAAAAAATCGACAGCAGTGCCCCTCGAAGCAGAATCTTCCTTCACCACGACAATGCTTCAGCACTGCACAGTTGAATATTTGACTATAGTAGATGTCGAAATAAGGAGTCATCCGCCATACAGTCCTGCCATGGCGCCCTGTGATTTTCATATATTCCCAAGAACTAAAGATAAAAATCGAGGTATTCGCTTTACGAAGACGCAGTGAAAGTGTACGAAAATTCCATAGAAGAGGACCACTAAGGAGGAATGAGTCCATTGCTTTTCTCAATGCTTTCATCGAGTGCAACGATGTGTAGAAAGGTACGGGATTACTTTAAAAAACAATAAAATTATTGGAAACTTTTTACATTAAGCCGTTTTTCATTTTCTAAACATTTTCAATGTCACTAGGTACTAAAACTATTTTACTGCACGAAATCCTTTGGGGTTCTGGCAGAATATTTATTCAGTTGCAAATCGACAGGAACACCTTCGAGAAAAGATTTAGCAGTTTTCAACGCCTCCCTATGGAAGTGGGTTTCAATGTACTTTTTGCACTGCTCATGAATATCTTTGAAGGTTTGTGTTTTCTTTTATTCCTTCCCACAGTTCCAAAAAGGATAATTTTTTAATTCTGATTTTAGCTAACTGGTGTAAAATTGTATGGAAATAATATTACCTCACTGAGTAGTCATATTGATACTTGAAAGTTGACATATGTCAAATTACAAATTAAATATGTATATAATATGTATTACTTTACGCACGTGCTCCATTGTGCACGTTGTGCCGGTTCTTTCTTATAATCCCATGTGAGAAAAGTAGTTTTCATTTTTCAGAGTAAAGGTGCTAAGTTGCTGCTCCATTAAATGATATAATGTGTGATAAACTAGTTGCTGCTATCAAGCAATTAGAGCTTGAAACAAAGAGCAGTGAACTTGTAAAAACATGTCAACAAATAAGGGTTAGTAAATAGGTACTCTAAGTAAATATATAGGGGTACATTTTAAGTGTACACTATGTAGTATGTTGAGAATATGAAATCCATGATTATGGACAAACTCTTTATCAATAATTTTTGTAGAAAAATTATGTTAAAACTAGGTATTTTTTCCACAAATTCAAAGTTGATTTTATATGAGTGATTCATACATGTTTTTTTATTTCAGCTGTCACTATTTAAAGATCCTGAAAATACAGAAAGTTTAATTTCCTCACTATCAGAATACGTATTGAACTTTGACAATGCAGTGCTATTTGGAAAATATTTATCCAACCTTACATTAGCTCTTGTATCATCAAAAATCCCATTGAAACCAGTAATTCAAAGTAGTAATCATGATCTGGGAACAGATTGTGAAAAAACAAAACATTTAGAATATTCAATTGTGTTGGCATTACTGAGTGACCATCCCGATGTGTTACAGTAAGTTTTTAAGTGAAACTTCTTTAGAATCGTTGTGATTTCAAACCGCATGCATCTCATCAAAATGAGATAGTAAGCAGTATGCTGTGTATAAACTTTAAATAAGTGTGTATTTGATTATTTTCTCAATTAAAGAAACATAGGTGTGCAAAAAATTAAATAAGTATGTCAGGTAAGTAGTTTAGTTATAAAATTGGATGAAATTAATTATGGAAAGTGAATACTTCTTACTACACTTTATTTAAAGTTTATTTTCATGTACTGTATAATGCTTTCTATCTCATTTTCTCCCACTGATTTTATGAATTTATCTGTCTGTCTTTATTACTATTGCTTTTTCATTTCATCAGATTTCGAACTTTCATTATTTTAGTATTTACCATTGATATAAAACTTATAAGTTAAAATATTTACAGAACTTTATATCTCATCACAAAAAATATTTTATTTACATGCGATACTTAATATTAAGATGTATGAGTGAGATACACATTGATATTAGCTATCTCAATTTTAGTCAACTGTGTTCACTCTAACATGCATCTGTACTGCCTTTTTGAATTTGTCAATCACACCAATATTGCGAATTTTAGGTGGTAATTGATTAAATAATTGCACACCCTCATACCACATAGACTTTTTCAAAAAGTTTAATGCGGCTACGGCCAGATAAGCAAACTCGCTCGACGAGTGTTGTGTATTTGTTTTTTTTAAATGATAAGCTACTATAGCGAGAGTTATTTAAAAAAAAAATAATTAAGATATATATATATGTATAAACATTGTTATTTAATCGTGATAATTTTGGTTTCTTGATAGATTTTAGTCTGTGTTATAAAATAATACTTTTATTAATTTTGCATGTTAAATTTTTTTTTTACATGCTTGACTTGACTTAATAAAGTACATAAAAATTAAACGCATAATATAAATAACAATATATTGCTACTGTGAATTCACTCTGCGAACATACAAATATGTCGATAGTGTCGGAGACAGCATTCAGTAGGCGCAACGTGCTGGATAACGGGGATCTGTGCAATAGACTGGTTCTTGCCTTTGGTATTGCAAATAACCTAGGCCTTCGCCGTCGCACATATCCTAATAGGTATAAACCATAGGTACTAAGAAACCCAGTTCTTGGAGTACACTCACTCGGGTTGCGCACTAAACCCCTCAAGACTTTCAGTATGTAGTGGGCCAACTGTAAGTCTTTTAACAGTTAAAAGATGTTTTTATTTTTTGCCCCTGAATATTTATGGTTAGCAGATTTTGTTGAAACTAAGAAGATAGAGCATTTTGGTCTGACTGAGCTTGTGCAACCGTAGTCTGGATATTTATACCGAAGTAAAATAAGCAGGTATTATCAGCGTAGAGAGTGATTTGGCCATGTAAACCGAGCTCGTGAATGTTGTTAATATATTTAAAAATGTTATTTTTGGACCTAATATAGACCCTTGTGGGACGCCACATGTTACTGGTATTTCTGAGCTTTGAGCATTACCTATTTTGATTGTCTTTCATATCAAGTCTTGAATACATAATTTTTTCTAATATTTTTGAGATTGATTCAGACGAAATTAACAACAAATACAAGGGTCTCTACTGGCTAATGGGACGAAATTCTAAACTATCTATTGATAATAAGTTGCTTTTATACAAGACTGTTCTAAAACCGATATGGACATATGGAATACAGCTCTGGGGATTTGCTGGTGCCTCAAATATAATAATAATGCAAAGAGCTCAAAATTACATACTCAGGCAAATATCAAACACCCCATGGTTTATCAAAACAACAGAAGTCCACGAATTTCTTAATATGCCCATGGTGAAGGAGGAAATAATCACACATGGGTATAAGTACAAACTAAGACTTCAAAAGCACCCCAATCAGCTAGCGGGACAGCTAACTATACCAGAAACTACTCGACGACTTAAAAAGCGGCGAGACATTTTTGACCAGGACAACCCAACAGACTGAGTTTAGATAAGAGTAGGCAGGCTCCGCTGGGAGTAGCGCCTAAAAAGCCAAAATCAGTCAACGAATCTACTTATAGTCGCATAGACTTAACGTATGATTTAATAATAATAAAAAATATTTTTGAGATTGAAGGTAGAATGGATATTGGTCTGTAATTGCCGTGGTCGGTTTTACTGCCTGATTTATAGATAGGAGTTACTTTGTCTTTCTTTAGAGAATCCGGAAATTCACCTTTACGCAGCAGCTTTTTAAAGCAGATCAAGAGATATCATTGATAATGCATTTCATGGTTTTAGTATTGATTCCATCTATTCCAGTACTGCAATTTGTGTCTAGTGTTTTTATTATATTGGATTTCAACTGTTATGCCTGTTAAATAATTTTAAATTTTTTGTAATTTGAAATAGTTATTTTTAATTATATATTTTAAAGAAGAGTTTAATCCTATGTTTAGACAGTGAAAAAAGTTTAATTTATATAT
Source organism: Pieris mannii (assembly GCA_028984075.1). NCBI lineage: Eukaryota > Metazoa > Arthropoda > Insecta > Lepidoptera > Pieridae > Pieris > Pieris mannii. Next base: position 174,425 of record CM054776.1, read on the forward strand.
TAATTACTCTTGAACATTGTTTTTTTAAGGTCTCACTTCTACCACATGCAAATTGCACACATGTTTTTTATTTACTATTTTGTTATTAACAATGTGTAGGTTTTATATTTAGGGAAAAATATTTTATAATGCTTGGTGGAGAAGACCCACAAATAAATACAAAAAATTAGATGCTTTTTCTTGTACTATTTTAATTATTCAGATTTTATTATTTTTAGGTATGCACAAAAATATTTTCAAATTAACTCTGTACCACCGTATGAGGTCTTCATTTACCATGAAGATTCATATAATGTGGCTCCTAAAAAGAGACGATTACAAGATTACAGGCAGAAGATATCTGATCGTAATATAGTGTCGTGCTGCTATAAGCTCCTGAAAAAGTTGCCAAATGAATTCTCTTCAAAATGGGATTGGACAAAATTTGTCATGAACTTCAGCCATCATGAAGATAATGAAATTAGATGGTAAATAATGGAGTTCGTTTATATTATACACTGACTAATTAAATGTACAAAAAAAAGGATAAATTAACAATAAAACAATTATATTTCAGGATGGCTAAAGAGTGTATGGTTATATTAACCAACATGACAGAGTCTCAATCAAACACTGTAAGCGATAACCTAAAGATTTCGAAAGAGATAGAACTAAAAAATACATTTTCTAAGTATGACCAGGAAAATATTGGAACTGGAATTGATAACATGACTGTTACCACCGAAGCCATTATTAACATAGATGGTGTAGTGTTGCCAATATATGACAAAAATAATGTCAAAGCTGGGAATCTGGTTCCTGTGAAATCCACTGTTAATAATTTAAGGAGTCTGGCTCTTGCAGTTGCCTCAGGTTGGTTTGCCATAATAATTTGACTCAATGTATTCCTGTCCCATTAAAAATGATCTAATCAAATATTTTTTCTACAGGAAAGGCGCTATCATTGATGGGCCCCGTAGGGTCTGGTAAAACTTCTTTAGTGGAACACCTAGTGGCCGTGACTGGTCGGAAGGGCATAGCTTTTAAGAAAGTTCAACTCGGAGACCAGACTGATTCCAGAATGCTTTTGGGGTCTCATCAATGTACGGATGTACCAGGAGAATTCCTTTGGGCGCCTGGTGTACTCACCGAGGTGAGCTCCATACATTTAATGCATGTTTCTCAGGTGTTTCTGTTTCTGTTGAGTGTTTTTCAAGCATAGTTTTTTTACTAATACTCTCTAGTAAGTTAATGAGTGAATGTTATCTATGATTTAGTCTCTTATCTTAAGAAGTTCGTAGTCGGTAAATGCATGTTTTATTTCAGGCAGTGCTGAATGGTCACTGGTTGTTGCTTGAAGACATAGATTGTGCAGCTCTGGATGTGGCTTCGACACTTAGCTCCTTATTAGAAAGAAATACCCTGTGTGTACCTGGCTTTCGAGATGCTTTACCTGTTACCCCTGGATTTCAACTTTTTGTCACCCAACGGTGGGTTCACGGAATTGTTACAATACACCTTACACATATTAATAAAAAAATTAACATATTATATTTCATTGCAGGACCCTTATTACAAATTATGGATTTCAAAAGAAACTATCGAGCTCCAGCAGCCTGCTGCAAAAGCACCTGACAGTAATCAACGTCGAACCTCTCTCGAGGTCCGAGCTGAGCGAAGTGATACAGACTCAATACCCCAGTCTGTCCACAATCACACCCAAAATGATTGAAGTGTTTATGATGTTTTCCGTCGGATGCCATGACAGTTCCCTTCAGGCCACGGAAAAGTTAGACAAAGATAACGACACGGTGGTGATCCGCGGTTCGAGACTCATCTCCACCAGGGATTTGATGAAGTGGTGCGCCCGGGCAATTGTGGGCTACGACGTGTCGAGTCCCGATTCAGCTCTGAAAGTGTTGCAGGATGCTCTGGACATCTTCACATGTTCCGTCTCGTCGCCGGAAAACAGGTTGGAGCTCTCGAAGAAGATTGGAACCTGTCTTGGAATCGTGGATACGAAGTCAGAGTTCTACTGCAAACACTATAAACCGAACGTGTCGTTAGAGCGGGACGCTTTGGTGGTCGGTCGAGCGAACGTTCCTCGAGTGGAAAAACGTTTGGAGTCCATCGACTTCGACAGTAAACAGGCGGTATTTTCTTTCACTCGACAATCCGCCTGTCTGCTCGAGAGAATCGCGTGCTGCGTGCGGTCAAACGAACCCGTCCTGCTCGTGGGGGAAACGGGGACCGGAAAAACGTCATCCGTGCAGTACCTGGCCCGACAGACGGGTCGCAAACTTGTGGTCATAAATATGAATCAACAGTCGGACTCCGCCGATTTGTTAGGTGGGTACAAACCCGTCGACCTAAAGTTCGTTATTCGTCCGATAAAGACGGAGTTTCTAGATTTGTTCACGAGTTTTTATAACGCCGAGAAGAACCAGAAGTTCCTGAGTCACGTCGAACTGTGTCACGACACCGAAAAGTGGCCCGCGCTGCTCGCCCTCATGAAACAGAGTCACAAGGCGGCCGTAAAGAGGCTGACGGCCGAGAACAAAATTCGTAAATTAAAAAACTGGTTGAGTTTCGGTTACAAATTGGCTAAACTGGAGCAGCAGGTAAAGGCCGAGTCGCGGCTGACGTTTGCTTTCATAGAAGGTTCGCTAGTCAAAGCGATGCAGGAAGGTCATTGGGTGTTGTTGGACGAGATCAACTTAGCGTCGGCGGAAATACTGGAATGTCTGGCCGGACTTCTCGAGGACAGGGACGAAACGATCGATCTATTAGAAAAAGGAGACAAGGTGCCTATAAAAAGACACCCTGACTTTACTCTGTTCGCATGCATGAATCCCGCCACAGACGTGGGCAAGAAGGACTTACCCGTGGGACTCAGGAATAGATTCACTGAATTTTTCATAGACGAATTAACCGAAAGAAATGACTTGATACTTCTGATCGGAGACTACTTGTATCACATGAACTTGAGTGGGGCCGTGTTAGAATCGATATATGCCTTTTATTCTTCCATTAGAAAAGAGGCCAAGCTTAACTTAGTCGACGGGGCAGGTGCGGAACTTCACTTTCGTTTACGGCTTAAGGTGTTTTTATTTGTTCTTTTAACCGACGCAATTTCTATTTTTTTCCAGGGAATTCACCCCACTACTCTCTCAGAACGTTATGCCGAGCATTAACGGCCGCCGCTAAAGCCAAGTGCGGGACGGTAGCGCGCTCCTTGTACGAGGCGTTCTGCCTCTCTTTTCTGACCCAAGTCGACAGATCTTCACATCCCAGAGTGGAAGCCATGATCGCCAAGTATGGTTCCCTTAACTTTCTTTAGATGCTCTATCCTGACTCTCGATGCTCATTTCGATATTCTCATTTTTATGATTTCAGGGCAGTTCTCGGAAAGAAAAACATAAAATCTGTTCTGAAGCAACTCATACCGGAGCCTAAGATGCCGGGTCAAAACTATTTACTCTTCGAAGGTCACTGGATTCCTCAAGGAAAGTTAGAGGTCGAAATCCCGGAAGATTACATTCTAACTCCCGCGGTCAGGAGAAACCTTCTCGACATCGCCCGTGTGATATCTCTGGGCCGACTGCCGGTGCTGCTGCAGGGAGATACGTCCGTAGGAAAGACGTCGCTCATCACGTACATTGCGAAAGCTTCGGGCAACTATTGCGTCAGAATCAACAATCATGAACATACCGATGTTCAGGAGTACATCGGGTCTTACGCTTCTGACGCCCACGGGAGTCTAGTCTTTAGAGAGGGCGTGCTCGTCGAGGCCATGAGAAAAGGTTACTGGATAATACTGGACGAGCTGAACCTGGCTCCCACCGATGTATTAGAAGCTCTCAATCGCGTTTTGGACGACAATCGAGAGTTATTTATACCGGAAACCCAAGAAGTAGTCAAGGCCGACCCAAATTTTATGCTGTTCGCTACACAAAACCCCCCCGGCCTCTACGGCGGGAGAAAGATGCTTTCGCGAGCCTTTAGAAACAGATTTGTCGAACTGCATTTCGATGAGATACCACGAAGTGAACTAGAAACCATATTGCATCAGAGATGTCACGTTCCACCGACATACAGCAAGAAGATGGTAGAGGTCATGGCTGAACTTCAAGTTAGAAGACGTGGCTCCGCTGCCGTTCAAGGAAAAGACGGCTTCATAACTCTGAGAGACTTATTCAGATGGGGACAGAGATATAAACACGCTTCCAAAGACACATTAACCGCAGACAAATTCTATGATTGGGATCAACATTTGGCCGACGAGGGCTACCTAGTCTTAGCTGGAAAAGTGCGCCAAACAGACGAAAGGAAAGTAATTGACGAAGTTATAGAAAAGCATATAAAAAGAAAAGTCTTACCGAAAAATCTGTTTTGTCTGCATCAGAACACTTCACCCGTCACTAAATCTACCTTGGAGGCGATATTAAGTAATCGGTTGCCGGAATTCCAGCACGTCGTTTGGACTTACAACATGCGGAGGCTGGCCGTTCTAATCGCCAAAAGTTTCTCATTCGACGAGCCGGTCTTATTAGTGGGCGAAACTGGGTGTGGCAAAACTACAATTTGCCAAGTATTAGCCGCCTTGAGCCAAAGAAAATTGCTCTCTGTCAACTGTCATATGCATACGGAGAGTTCAGACTTCTTAGGTGGCCTGAGGCCGGTACGTCAGTATAAAAACGATGGGAAATTGTTTGAATGGGTCGACGGACCGTTGATAAACGCCATGGAAAGTGGACATTTATTTCTAGCCGACGAAATCTCTCTCGCAGACGATAGCGTCATAGAAAGAATGAACTCGTTGCTCGAACCCGAGAGACAGCTCGTGCTCTCCGAACGAGGCACCGACGGGAGCTCCGACATTGTTGTGGTTAAGGCAGTTCGAAACTTCCACTTTATCGGGACCATGAACCCCGGAGGAGACTTCGGGAAGAAAGAGCTTTCGCCCGCGTTGCGTAATAGATTTACTGAAATATGGTGCGACCACGTGAGTTCCAGAGAAGACTTGTTACAAGTTCTCGAAAGGAGTGTCGCCAGAGGAATAGCGCTAGCTAATCAAGAGGACGGCAGTTCGGGAATCGGAAACTGTATACTGGACTTCAGTGAGTGGTTGAAGACCTCAGAGGCGACGAATAAGTTTCCTTTCAGTATACGTGACTTATTGTCTTGGGTTCACTTCATCAATGTCACGGTCGAAAAGCAATTGTTGGACGCGGCCGAGGCGTACGTACACGGCGCGTGCATGACGTTTCTGGACTGTTTCGGAACGGCTTTGACGGGTCACATGGACTCTGAAACATTGCATCTATTGCGTAAAAATGCAATAACTTTTCTGCTCAAACAGATAACAGCGCTTGGATATGAAAATATTGATAATTTAAGAGATAAACTAAACAACGAACGTTCATCGGCATCGGCTGGATACGACGGAAATAAGTTTGGGATCCATCCATTTTATATTGAAATCGGGTCAAATAGGAAGCCGAACGATACGGAGATGTTCACGTTCACAGCACCGACCACAGCTTCTAATACGTTGCGGCTCCTGCGCGGCCTTCAGCTAAATAAAGCTATTTTATTAGAAGGAAACCCAGGTGTCGGAAAGACGAGTCTGGTGACGGCTTTGGCGAAGAGCTCTGGACATCGAGTGGTCCGGATCAATTTAAGCGATCAGACGGTGAGTTTCAATTGGGTGCATTCTTAGTGCTAGCGTTTCCTTTTCAAACAGCTTTAGTGAAATTTATTATTTTTTCAGGATATAACCGACTTGTTCGGAACAGACTTACCGTCGGAAGATGGCTCCTTCGTATTCAAGGAAGGAGCTTTCTTGACGGCCCTCCAGCACGGAGATTGGATTCTCTTGGACGAGCTCAATCTCGCGCCTCAGCCCGTTCTCGAAGGTCTCAACGCCTGTCTGGATCACAGAGGTGAAGTCTTCATCCCGGAATTGGGAAAGTCCTTCAAAGTGAAAGAACAAACGAAACTTTTCGCCTGCCAAAATCCTCTCAAACAGGGCGGGGCGAGAAGAGGTCTGCCGGTGTCCTTCCTCAACAGATTCACCCAGGTTTACATCGACACCTTGACCAGAGACGATCTAATTTTCATCGTCGAAGCCCAATATCAACAAATACCGACGGACATCCTGCACAGAATTGTAAACTTTAACTGCAGAGTCTCCCGTGATATAACGGAAATGCAATCCTGGGGCCACAGGGGTGCCCCTTGGGAGATGAACTTACGCGACGTTCAGCGATGGTGCGAAGCCCTCGTCGACGATCGAAGGGCGGGGCGCAGTCTTTCGCCCGGGAAATATGTTGACATTCTTTACGTGAACAGAATGAGAACGGAAGAAGACAAAGAAAAAATGGCGACCGCGTACAACGAGGTCTTTCTTCCCGACTACCCGAGGAGCGACGAACGACCCGCGTTCACCGTTGACAGTGGCCATCTCGTATTCGGAGATATCAAATTGAAAATAAATGACGAGAGACTGTACAAAAACAGACGAGCGACCGCCACGAACCTAATCGTTCTCCGAAACCAGTTGCCCACTTTAAAGGCGCTGGCTCAAAACGTGAAAATGAATTGGCTCACCGTTTTAGTCGGACCGACGGCCGCGGGAAAGAGTAGTTCGGTTCAAGTTCTGGCCGATATGAGCGGGAACCAGTTGCACGTTCTACCGGTGACGTCCGCGATGGACGTGTCCGACCTCCTAGGTGGGTTCGAACAGATCGATTACAATAGGAACCTCGAAAATCTCTATGACGTCATCGAAACGCTCACGATGCGAACGGTCAGAAGCTTGTGGATCTTACAAGACTTCAAATTGTGGAAATCGAATAGATTGCTAAGTGATCTATTCGAGTATCGGAATATAAAATCGAACGAAGACGACAGAGATTTCTACAACATCGACGTAAAAGTGCTCAAGCGCAAGCTGCAGTTTCTTTTGGAGCATTGCGAGAGATTAATCGGATGTAGCCAGATGTGTGAACTGCCCACTGAGAGCATCGAGAAAAGTATGAATTACTTGAGGAATTTGCAAGTTAAAGTATCCAATGCCATATCCGTAAACGCCGGAGGAAGATTTGAATGGATAGATTCCTTACTCGTGAAAACTATGATGGAAGGCTCTTGGCTTCTGTTAGACAACGTGAATTTAACTTCGGCGGCCGTATTGGACAGACTTAACGGTCTGCTGGAGCCCAACGGAGTGCTCAGTATACCGGAGCGAGGAGACGTTAGTGAGATCCGACCGCATCCCAACTTTAGGATTTTCTTCACTATGGATCCCAAGTATGGTGAAATTTCTCGAGCTATGAGGAATCGTGGAGTGGAAATTTATCTTTTGCGACCCGACAACTCCAATTCGGGGCTCTCCGAGACTATGCCCTACATGGATTTGGTCGCATTGTTGAACTCCTGTGGACTTCCCGCCCGATATCACGAGGTTTGCATACGATGTCACGAGTCTATGGCGGAATTTATTCAAGGTGACTAAGGCGACCATGTTATTTGACAATTTTTTAAACTGTGTTCACTAAATATTGTATTTTTCGACAGGCTTAGAGCGTCCGAGCGTCTCCCAGCTTCTCCAGGCTGCCCATTTGATCTGGCAACAGTTGGTGAGAGGAGTCAACTTTGAAGCCGCGACGCTCAATAGCTTTTCTGACGTTTACATTAAGCCCAGGAGCGGGAGTGACTTCGCTTCGAACGTGACCCACTCCTTGGCGGAAATGAAGAACAAGATGTTGCGCGAATTGGAAATTGTATTGGGGGAAGAAACTTTGAGGACGGCCTCTGACACGGCCGATCATACGCTGTCAGTCAGAGGACTGTGCGCGAACTCTGACTACGAATTGACTCGACAGGTATGTTACCCGTTTGTCGGACAAATCAATGAGGAGGGGTCGAACGATACTTCGAAGCATATTTTGTTCAGCCTCTTGACAGCGTATCAAAAATGTCCTCCGAAGCGAGTGCGAGCACTGTTCTATTACTTACGTGGAGCCATATCGAAAACCGAAAACAACGATATGAAGACATTGGCCGCAGAACTGAACGACCAATCGTTTAAGCACTTCAGGGAAGAGAACTGTCAAGTTGAGAATTTCCAAAGGTTTTACAGAGAGGCTTTCGACGTTGACGACGTGAGTGTAAATCGGATGAACGCGAGTTTTGCTCTTTTGTATTATGCGTGTCAAAATATTCTTCTTAAATGGTCGAGTAGTGAAAATGCATTTTCAGCTCGCAACTACTCGAGCGCCGTGACCGATCGCAGCCTGACCGACGATTTCATTGAATATCCCATATTGAGGAATTGCCAGCAATACATTAAAGCGATTGATGAATTTCTCCAAAAAGGTATTCGCCAAGCTCGCGACAGCTTCGACGACCAAATGACGGGTCTGACATTGCAGTTAATGAATTGGCGAATCCGCTTCTACAAAACCTGTAATTTGCCCATTTTCACAATGCAAAAGCGCACTCCGATCTTGAAAGAAGACATCGTACCTATCCTGCAAGTTCACAACAAATGGGTGCAAAAATATTTATTTGAATCGTTATTTAAATTATTACGCGAACCGGAGCTGTTGGCAGATTTCAAAAAACACGTATCGAAGATAAAACTGAATATCGAGGAAGAGTACACAGAAGTTGCGAAGATAAGTAAAAAGCTGCGAAAAAGCTACGGCCAGTCAAAGTTGCTGAGAAACCAATCAGAGTACGATCTCAGCGTCGACCGAGCTAAGGTGTATCGAGAGCTACACTTTGACATGTCTCGGCCGATCGACAAGCAGTTGTATAAAGTTGTTAACGTTCTATACGATTTGGATAACAGTTTCGCTATCGATATTCCAAAAGAGGAAAGTCTCGACGCGATCGAGGCCAACGTTCGAAAGGCAAAAGAGGTCAAAGAAGTCTTTCGTTCGGAAATAAAACTGATTCCGATTAATTCATACGCAATTCAAAGGATTTTTACTGTCATACAACCGTTTTTACCGGAATTATTGAGGAAATTCTACGGGACCGAAGACATTGTAATGACAAATGACGAGAAGAGTGCCTTGGAATTGTTATCCTGGGTAATCGGTGACGCCAAACAAATCAAAGGATTTCCACCCGCAATTTTAGATCTATTACAAGTTTTGCTGGAAAGGAGAAAAGGAAACGAAAATCTTATTACGGAGAGGTAACGCCCTTTTTTCGGTTTTTATATCTTCTGTTCCTTAGTAGGAACCCAGAAATGACGCCAAACGAAGCCAATCAACGCTTACAGCGTTGAAGGTGATATAATATTATTTCAAGGTTTGCCATTTCCTAGGTTATCTTCCCTTGCTATGCGATTGTGGGACGAGCTCTACAAGTTGCTCACGAGCTCCCCGGCCGTTCATCCGACATTGTTTTTGACCGAGACTAATTCGGACGACGAGACGACAGAGAGAATCCCTGCCAACACTTTGAGGGTCTCTACGAATCTACCGTTGATGACGCATTATGTTCAGCGGTTGACCACATTTGTCGAAGACGGTAAACGCACTTTTATCGAACGATTTCAGTTTAAATGATACTATTGCTCTAACTTAAGCTGAACTTTTTGGTTTTTCAGGTAAACTTTTGTTGGCAAATGAGAAAGTTTCGCTCAAAGATCGCGTGGAATATTCGCTTCAACTGGAGAGCCTTTCGAACACTTTGTGGGATAACATCGGCACACTGGACTTTGCCGCTGCGACCAAACCGTAAGTCATAGTAATCGTTTAAACATTTATATTTGATTTTTTATTTTTAAATTTCATATGATTTGTTCGTACGAATTTCGACTTTTTCAGAAAATGTGACGCAGTGTTTGAATTAAAGAAATATGAGCATTTTATAATCTACCTGCACTCAATAATTGTTTCAAAATTAAAGAACTCAGAAGAACTGACGGAAGATAAATTTGATTTTGTTCGGAGAAATCTTAAAATCGAACCACACTGGATGGACATGCTCGCGAAGGCGGAAGAGGTAAACAAACATATACGAGCGGAACTCAAATTATCCTCTAATGTACAGAAAATGAAGGTCCTAACTTCACAACTGTCTCTATTGACAAGTGTGCTGCTCGCACGATTCATGTCAGAGATAAGTCCGATCGATCACGTCGAGAAACACCGTATGAAAGTCAAGTACATACAGGAGGACCTCGAGATGTTCGATTCGATTCTCGGGTCATATTATCTCCAGGGAGTGGTGTCGGGGACGGTGACCGAATATCGCAATATTTCAAGAGCATCTCAGGTATCCATCGAAGAGCTAAGCGCGGAGAATTTAGAGGCGGCGAAGAGGGTTCATCCCTATTGCGCAGTGATAATGGATCTGAAAGAGCGAACGGCTATGAGAGTACACAAATATGCGTCCGGTGACACATTCCGTCCGAACGAACCGTCGTATTGTAGCTTTGCGAAGGTGAGTTAGTTCATAACGCCTACATCAGTATTTCGGGTACTCCACCGATCGAATTTACGTACTGAAAGTGCTTTTCGTTTCAGGAATGCAGACATTTCACGAAATCAATCTTGTCCGAAAGGACTATTTCCGGAATAACTTCTAGTATGCTATTAATCAGTAATCGTTTGTATGAAGAGTTACAGTCGAATGGGGTCAACAAATCCACGATAGAAAAGTCGAATACCGTCGCGAGGGAGGCGTCGTCTTGGCTCCACTCCGCCGAAGCCTTTTACGGAAAGATTGAGACTTCATACTCCGAAGCCTTTCCCGACTTGGCGAAACCGCTTCAGAGTTCCATCTCCCAATTGATTTACGGCGTCACCTCTCTGAGGGATATAATTAAAGAATTTACCGTAAAAATAGAGCGAGGGCCGACCCTGCCCCGACTTTTGAGAGATTTGGTCGAGTATCCAAATAAGATTCCGAAAAGGGGCGAAAAGGACAAACATCTCAACCGATTCGTGACTTCGCATTTCTTGCACCAGCTGAGTAAAAACACCGGCGATGATTCGGATCCGAAGAACACGGAAACCGCCGCTTTGGAGTGAGTGCTCGATTTTCACACTTTTACTCACACTCGGAACGCAAATTAAGTTCGGTAATCTTAATTGTCTATCCGGAATAATGTATTTATCGGAACGATTTCAGACTACTGAAAATGAACTTATGCGAGCTGAAGATGCTCTGCAGCGCGTCGGGGTCCGCGGACGAAGCCCACTCTCGAGCGGTCGTCGCGACGCTCGACGCGCTCGTCGCCGCTTGGGACAGACAGAGACGGAACATCGAGAGAAAGAGACAGGACGAGGAGGCTTTATATGTCACGAAGTAATGTTAGCCTTTGGAGTGAATTGAGTAATTTGTGTAATATTGAAACAAAATAACGTCTTTTGTTACTGTTTCAGATCTAAATGTGAAGACGAAGACGAAGAAGCGATTGTGCAACAGGAAATCTCGGAGATGTTCCCGTCCTTCGCCGACGACGACTTCGGTGAGTTCAAACCGCCGACGCTCGAAACACGAAAGGCCAAACTTCAGCGGACCGAGAGAGAGAGACCGCTCATGAGCGCCGAGGACGTGTCTCTGATATATCTGTGGCACTCGAACTTCGTGCGAAGCGTGACGGCGACCGAATGGATGAACGGCCCCAAGAAAATCGTAGGCAACGACGTGATCAGCCCTCTGCTGATGCGCTATCCCACGTTCGTCAGGGTCGTGCGAGAGGCTTTCGAAGCCCTGGACGCGGACTTCGAGGGTCACGTCGCGCCCGGCCTTTTGGTGCTCCTCTCCGACATTAAATCGAAGGTCGACGGACTCGGTGAGTGCAAGATCGCATAAGTATAACAAACTCGAGTATAATTATTATTATTATTATTGTCTGCGAACACGAGCGCGGACGAACGTCTCACCGTGACGAGATTTTTACAGAATCCGACAAATGGAGCACCAAAAACCACAAGGACTTTTACCGCTCGCCGTGGGTGTCCGAAAGCGGGGTTTGCCTCCCGATACTCCGAAGGGCTAAAGAGGAAGCCGCCGCTCTGCTGGAGCAGTGGCCGGACTTCCCGACGCTCAAAGACGTAAGTTTGTTTCGTCGCTGTTAGGATTATTCATCAGTTTTCCCTTTCGAGAATCGTTCTTTGGAGTTACTCTCTCGGATGCTGAATTATATTCCTAGTGCCCTCTAAATACACTATCGATGGAGTACTACTACTCCAGGTCTTTCGTGGACCATGGATTAGGGATTTAGGAGTTATACTAGATAGAGTACTTTATCGTTCAAACCTCATTATAATGCAATAGTCAATAAAGCTTCTAGAATGTTAGGTTACATAAGGCGGTCGTATAAGGTTTTTAAAAATGTATAGCCTCAAATTCGTTCGTTTTGGAATTTGGTAGTGTTAAAGCGAACGAATTAACTGCCATTTCTCCAACCATCTATGCCGATTAAATAATAACATTGGTAGATTTACCTAATGTCTTAAGTCAAGTGAGCTTCCTCTTAAAGAAGAACACAAGAAACACTTCAGTCCTTTTTTTCGTTCGGGCAGTGAGGGCCAACGTCAGTTGGAATTCTCCTCTAAAAAGATCCCTATCGGCTTTGAACGACGCTCTGAGTACATGCGAAGCAGATCTATTTAATTGCAGTCTCCATGTATTCAGGCGTAAGATGCTGCAGCCACTGTTGATCCGTGACCAGGGACAATTACAATGAAGATTATTTTTATAATAGTTATTTTCTTTTTTCATTGTATAGGGGAATACCCCTATTAATATTGTGCACTCTTGTTATTGATGCACATGCATATCTAGTTACATTATCACCCATATACCCAGAACGCACCAAAAGCCTCAATACAAACAATACCACGATTGTTTAACTTTGTATGCTTTTATCATGTAAGGGATTTTAGATGTAATAATATAAATAGGTTAACTTAATATCGACCACCGTAGAAATAGGGTCTAGTATCGACCATAGTTTAGAGTAACACTTGTAATATTTTATTAATAAAGTTTCTATTTTTTTTTAAAACCTTTCAAGTCCGTCGCGATTTGACTCTTGTTTTTGTATATCATATATTTTCTGTACATGTTTATGTGTTTCGTTAGTGTGCCTTTTGAAATAAATATATTTTGACAGATCACGGTGATAGTCGACAGGATAATGAGTTTCCCGATTACCAGTCCCGTCTCGCGATTTCTGACGGGTTTAGAACTCTTACGGGACAAAATCGAAGAATGGAACAAAAACGCTCACAAAAAGAACGACCTGATCGATCTGTCCCTGTGCATCGGGGGACAGATCGTCGATTGGAGGAAACTGGAGATGAGCCATTGGAGGGAGTGCCTCAACAGTGTGCAACAGAGGTGGGTGTCGGCTTCGGCGTGATCCTCAACGGGGTCCAAAGATATAGGTGACGTAAAGTTTCGGTTTCCAGGAAACAGTCCGAGGCACACAAGTACTGGTTCTACGTGTACTCCGTGGTGGGGTCGTACCTGGACAGCACCAAGAATCCGAACGACGAACCGACCTCTCCCTCTCGCGTGACGGCGGTCCTGAAGGACTTCATGGAGAAGTCCGACGTGGGCGAATACGGCGTGCGGTTGGATATAGTCTACGTGTACCACTGCCACCTGGTGTCGTTGGAGCCGAGTCCTCGGAGAGGTACCGCGAGACGTCGCTTTCTTTCTCGTCGGTCGGATATGACTAGAATATTGCAGTAAAGACAATTTTTAATTTTCAGACGAGTTATTATCGATTCTCTGGAACACGCACAGCTACTACGCCCAGTTCGTCCCTCGAGTGACGGCCTTCATCAAAGAGAGACGCGCCCCGATAGAGAAGAAGTTGAGGGAATTCGTGAAAATATGCTCCTGGGACCGAGATCTCAGTTATTGGAGTGTCAAAGATACGGTCGACAGGGCCCACAAGGCTCTGCACAAGCACACCAAAGAGTTCGAGGTTCTCTTTCGCATACTAAGAAACTGTCCTCGACCATTCGGTTACTCACAATCTACGTTTCCATCTACAGAAAGTGTTGTCCGAGGGCGTGTCGAAGTGTCTGGTGGACGACGGCGATGACGTCGGGGCCTCCCACGTGGGCATTTGGGATAGGCCCAAGAGGTCCACGACCAACAGCATCCAGCCCGGAGGCGCCTACATGATCGATCCCCTGCTGTACTTGCTTCAGCCCAGAAACGTCAAGGTGCACTCTCGAAGCTACCGTGTAAACGATAGGTTAGGTTATGCGAATAACCTTTTCTAACGATCGATCTTGTTTTAGAAATACCTGGACCGAGCCGCGGAGCCGTGTGGCCCGATAGCCGAGGGCAGTCTTCTTTCGAAAATACCCTCGTTGTTGAACAAGACCAAAGGGCTCTGCAGAGACGTCCTGGTGAACTGCGGCTACTCGTCTTTGGTTCAGGAACTGGACGATTTCCTGACTGTGGTCATCGACACCGGCGCTCACCTCGCTTCTTTAGAGGTATGGCCCTCCGTTATTTCGCCCGCTTGATGACATTTAACATTTTTCGGACTCTTCTTCGGATTTGTGTGACGTTCGTTACTTTCAGGTCGATTCGTCTCTCCCAAAAGACAAACAGACGTCGCAGGCGAAGAACATAGTGCGGCAGAAGCGAAAAGCCCTCGCAGACCTCTTCAAATACTTGGCCAAGATGGGTCTCAACTATCGCACTGGACTCGTCATAGTGTCGGCTCAGGAGGAGTTGTGGGACTTCACGGTTCCTCCCGTAGACTTGGACGCCGCCATGAGCTACCTCAAGACCAGGTATGGCGTTCGTCAGAATCGGGGCAGCGCTGGTGACGTTCCGGAGCACTGGATATTTTCGCTTGTATTTCAGACGTTGCGATCCGACGTTGTCCCTGCTGTGGTCGGGCTGTGAGAAGTACTTCCAGAAGAACATCGCGAGACATCGTCTTCTAGCCGCGGCCTTGGAGGTGCCTCACGCCGACCTCGGCCTGCAAAACATCGAGCGTTGCAAAGGGTTCGCAGCTCAACTTATGGTAGGTCGGGCGACACGATTGAGCAAGCGTGAGACTAGAGACCCCGAATGAGACCGTGCTTAAATTAACTTTTGAATTTATTTTTCAGAAACTTACAAATTCACAGAAGAAGTCAATCGCCAAGTACTCGCGATACATCTGCGACTTACGAACGGTGGCCACCGACCTCACCAACGCTCTCGAGCTGGACGTCGTCGACGTCCAGTTGTTGACGATAAACGACAAGGTCGAGATTCTCTCGGAGTGTTTTGCGAACGCGTCGATTCTTCTGGATCAGTTCAGTATAGTTTTGAAGTCTGTCCCGGAAACAAATGTCGGTTCCGGCTCGGGACTACAGTTCGATAGAAAATTATCCCGTTCGCGTCTACCTCGATGCTATAATAAAAGTGAGGAATGGACCTCCTTGTATACAAAAGTCAAATATATCATAGCCATGGTCGATAAGCAGAGGCTTTCTTTGAACAAATTGACTGCGAAACCGAAACGGATCGGAAGAACCGTTGAGACTTCGTCAATTTCGCAAAATCACATTGATGTGACGAACGATGCTATCGTCGCTCTCGGTTCCATTAAAGAAAACTTAAAAATAGTTTTGCAAGAATACAGATTTGATGTTCGGTACCCACCGGCACATGAAAGTACGCGACACCCGATATTACGAGCTTTGGAAGACTTAGAAGGACACATAAGCAACACTTTATGTGAAATACGCACTTTAGACGAATCCGTGGACGATTCGATGGAAGAAGATTCGAGAGATAACTTTCTGGAGCGAGCCGAAGACGTCGTGGCCGTTATGCTGCTCATTGTTCAATCTTTATATAAGGAACATTTACAAAGGGACAGCGGCGAAGACATCTTGAACGTTATTGACGATTTCATTGACGATAATAAAAAAGGCGATCAAGAAGCCAAAGAAATACTTGAGGATAAGCATCTGAAGGGGCTCCTTCACGATAAGCTTTCGAAAGATGGTAAATTGCTACAACTGGACGTGCTGATAGCCAAATTACAAAGTTTGACGATAAAATACATACGGTACATATCGACGAAGAAGGACGTCGACGAAGTGAGATCGGTCGTTATGAGGGTGGTGCCGATCTTAGAGCAGATTGTTCTTTTTGCTCAGTACTTCGTATCGCAGAAGGTTGCCGTCCATCGAGTTTCTTGTAAAATGCTGTCCGTGCTCTTGAAGATCTTCTCTGATCTCGCCACTAAAGGGTATGAAATCATTTTTTTTTTCTGTAGTGGGTATGAAGGCTATAATAGCGCGCTCAGGAAACGATAGTTCAATTGTTATATTTTTAAGGTTCTGCAAGCCATCCGACTTAGACATGGAAGAGGGCGAGGGTGACGGTCCCGGAAAATTGTCTGGAGGCATGGGGCTGGGGGACGGAGAGGGACAGAAGGATGTCTCCGAGAGAATTGAAAACCAGGTGAACCAGTCACTTCGGTAAAGGTACATCGCGTCTCGACAGTGTAAATATTAAATATTAATTCTTTGAAATAGGATCAATTAGATGACGCACAGAAACCGGGCGAAGAGAAGCACGAAGAAGATCGTGACTGTAAAGAAGAAGAGAAAGGGGTCAATATGACTGATGATTTTGATTCCCATTTGCAGGACGTCGAACACAAAGGTTTGTTTGGTTAATACAATTTCAAGCTACACCTAAAGCACCATTACTCGTTTTTGAATTCAGTTAATTTCTCGAAGCAGTCACTTTGACACTCCACAGGACTCTACTCGTCCTTGAATTAAATCTTGAATAATATCTTTTTAGAAGGCGATTCGGATCAAGAAAACGACGATGATGATGCTGATAAACAAATGGGAGATACGGAAAATGCGGCTGAAAAGTAATTTTACTAATTTGCTATTTAAAGGAAATGTGAAATGTTTTGTCACCGTTCTGTTTTAGGCGAATAATGTTTTTTTATTCAATCTGATAATTTTAGGTTAGATCAACAAATTTGGGGCTCAGATGACGAAGACGATGAGGAAGATAAATCCAACAAGAAAGAGAAAGAAGAGCGTGGCACGGGTGAGAGCACCGGTGAGAAAGAGATGGGCGCCAAAGAAGAAGAACAAGGGGCAGACGATGGCAGTGACGGGAAAGAAAAAAAGCAGAAAAAAGACATTAACGAAATGGAAGAGAACGAACTTGATGATGATCAGGTTAACACTTATAGAATTATATTTTTTACTTAAGTTTAATACTTAACCTTCGGTGTAGCTAAGTCAAGTTAACTAAGTTTTAAATTATCAACCAAATTACAATAAATGTGTAGGTGGACCCACACTACGGCAAGCACCCAGAATACCCTGAACCCGAAGATTTCGAGCTGCCAGAACAAAATAACGACGGAGAAGAAGATGCCAATAAGGTAAATACAATACAAGTTGAACATTTAAACTATTTTTGAGTTCGTATGTTTGTAGTTTTATTACGTTTAGTATTAATTATTACGAGTTTAGTATTATTACTATTTTCTTGTGTAGGCAAGTCCACATTTCAAGGATCGTCATGCTCACTTAAATGTCATTGCTTGTGGCGGCGTCCATGCGTCGGGTTGTCTCTCTCCCTAAAATATGGCGAGGGGGCCGATGGCTGGCCATGCGTCATACTCGTGAACGGATGCTACTTGTGGTGATTGGTCGTACTTGAATTCGTGTATGCGGTGATATTAGTTGTTTTTACTACGTATTTGCGTGTTGTTCTCACGAGTATGTGAGTGCGTGCTCCTATTTCACCATGCCTCCTGCTGATAGAGGACAAATCTTTGTTTTTAATTTATTTTATTATTCTTTATTACTTAATATGTCATATGGAACATGGTGTAATGGTTGCAACTCGTTACAAACATTGTGTAAAAAAACTTGGCGATTAAAAAGAATGGCGGAGAGTTTATTGCCAGTTCTGCTCTTCCGTTCTACGCCCTTGATTTGAGAACTGGCAGTAAATGTAAAATTA
This sequence comes from Pieris mannii, assembly GCA_028984075.1. NCBI lineage: Eukaryota > Metazoa > Arthropoda > Insecta > Lepidoptera > Pieridae > Pieris > Pieris mannii. The sequence goes on from CM054776.1 coordinate 192,413, forward strand.
GAATCATTTAAAGTATACTTTGACGTTCATAAGTGTATATTGTGTTACCTATATGAATAAATGATTTTTGATTTGATTTGATTTGTATAGTTTTTTATTTACGTTTATTCCTTATATGCACATATTCAAAGGTTTTGAATGTTTTAGGAAGGTGAAACTGAAACAGAAAACCCGTTCGACATCGATGTGATGAAGCAAAATATCCAAGAAGAGGATCAACCCAAAGAAGGTGAAGAGAAGGAAGACAACAAGAACGGCCTAGAGCTTTCAAGCGATGAGGAAGATAACGAACAGGGTGACGACGGAGACAAAGGGGTGAGGCGATCAAATTCCGTAGAACATAGTGAAACATAAACTTTCGTCTTCGCTTCTAGGCTTTTTATAATATGCTATCAGCTTTTCTAAGTTGAGCATTTTCGTCGTTATGTTTTAAATGTTAGGGTAAAATTACAATAAACTAAATTAAAAAATTGGTGCCATTGCGGTGTTAACTGTTAATGTCTCTGCAACAGGAACGAGAAGCTGAAGCTGAAGAGAAAGACGCCACGAACGAGCAGGATGATAAAGATAACGATACAGAAGACAACGAACAGGATGAGGATATGGAACCGGAAACGCAGGCTCAGGATGAAGAAATTCAACCCGATCAACAAAATAAAGATGAGGAATTGCCGCCGAATCCGGAGGCCATAAAAGAAAACGACGAAGCGCAAGAGAAGCAGCACGAAGCCAACCCTCAAGCGAACCCGTCTCGAGACGACCCCTCGGCCGGGGAGAGAGCCGAAAATGCCCAAATGGACAAAGGCGTCAACGACAACGTCGAAACAAATCCCGATCAGGCGAAAGACGAGGACGCAGCTCCTCATGTAAGGTTTACGCATTATTCGAGATTTATAGACTACCCAACAATCGAAACAGATATTTATTTATTTATTATATTTTGTGATATCGTAGGAGCAAGCTCAAGAGCAAGTCGGCGAAGAGAAGCAGTCGACCGGACGTTCGGAACTGGACAAGAGCGACGAAGGCCATCGTGGAGAGAAACGAGCCGCCAAGGCCGAAGCGTCGCGAGAGAAGCGGACCAAGCACGAGAATAAACCGGGCACCACTGACCAGGAGCGCACCTTGGGTAAGGTCGTCTTCGCTTCCTCGGTCCGGCCGCACCGTTCAATATTACCAGAGTGCTCACGAATTTGTGTCACAGGCGAAGTCGACGAAAAGAAGCCCAAGAAAGCCCACACGCTGAATCGAGAGCGAGAGGAGGCCGACGACAAGGGAGACGACGGAGGCGACAATAGGGACGACGGGGAAGAGGCCGACGCGTTTCAACACGTGAAGCAGGCCAAGGAGGACGATTTGCAGGTTTGTCGGGTTCGCTCGGGCTTAATCTTTACTCGTAATCGTAATATTCGTTAACGTGATTTGAACGCCGTAAACAGGCAATCGACGCCGCCACAAAAGAGCAAGCGGACCGGCAGCCCACTCTGCAGAAGGAGGAGGAAGAAGCCGAGAAGTTAAAAGAGGACGAAGAGGTTCCCATGGATGTGGACGACGAAGACATTCAGGTAACCGACGATAACTTTACGGTTCACGCGACGCAGATTCTTTTATGGAGAATGTCGTCGCGTTTCACGACTCTAATTACGATCAATTGCTATCCTGTTTTAGGTGGAAAAGTGTGACGACATTAAACCCGAGAAAACGGCGAGCGGTTCCGAGAAGGAAAGAGAGAAATCTGGGAAAAATAAGGAAGGCGCCGAAGAACCGACGGGCGAGGCCGGTCTGGAAGTGGAAGGGGACGCCGTCCTCACGGCGTCCGTGCGCAGAGGAACGGACACGTCCTATCACACCAGGTGACGGGCTCGCTCGGAGGCCTCACTCTGCGTCGATTTAGCGCTTATTGTAATTGTGTAACTTTTCACGCAACAGCCACACCTTCGGCAGAGAAGAAGAGGCCTCCCAGGCGGAGACCATTTCCACGGAGCGATATGTGACTATGCGCGAGTGGATCGCCACGGGAGGACCGCTGACGGGCGGAAACCAGAGCCGGGCGGTTTGGAGGGCGGCTTGGGCGGACACGGCGGCCGCCTCCAGGGCCCTCTGCGAGAGGCTGCGATTGGTCTTGGAGCCCACCGGCAGATCTAGAAGGGCCGGTTGGTACCTTGCTTCCGGGCCTCTCCCGTTCCGTCGTTCGAGCGGTCTATTTCGATGATTGTTTTTCATCACCCACTGAGTGTCGACTCGGTAACGGTTAAAATAACGTCTTGACATGAGCTGTCTAATAATTATAGTAACATATAACTGTTAACAAATATTAAAAATGTTTGACTCTTTGAATGTTCTTGACTCCAGGTGACTTCCGTACCGGTCGAGCTATTAACATGCGTCGCGTCATCCCTTACATCGCTTCCCACTTCCGCAAAGACAGGATCTGGCTCCGAAGGACCAAACCCTCCAAGAGGGAATACCACATCGCCATCGCCGTGGACGACTCCAGCTCCATGGCTGACAACAGGAGCAAGGAGCTCGCCTTCGAGAGCTTGGCTCTCGTCTCACAGGCCCTCAACCTCCTCGAATCGGGGGACCTCGCCGTCCTGAGCTTCGGCGAAAAGCCAAACCTGCTTCACTCGTTCGACGAACAGTTCTCGGAGCATTCCGGTGCCAAGATCCTAGAGAAGCTGCGCTTCGAGCAGACGAAGACGAGGGTGGCCCAACTCTTAGACTTCTGCTCCGTCATGTTCGAGGGACGGGCCGAAAGAAGCGACGCCCTCAATGCTCGGCTGCTGGTCGTCGTGAGCGACGGCAGAGGCATCTTCTCCGAAGGGGAAACTAGGGTCGTGCAGGCCGTGAGGCGGGCGAGGCAGCGAGGCATATTCCTGGTCTACGTCATTATCGACAACCCCGACAACAAGGTACGGTCCCCGCTCACCTTATCGTTCTTATGTTTCTAGTCCTCTTTATTAGCTTTCCTACAATTGATACTATTTTGAAATACCTTTTATGGATTACAGGACTCGATAATGGATATCCGAAAACCGATATTGGACCCGGTGACGAATGCGCTCAACGGGTTCATACCCTATCTGGACACTTTCCCGTTCCCCTTCTATCTAATCCTCAGAGACATGTCGGCTCTGCCGACGGTCCTCGGAGACGCTCTCAGGCAATGGTTCGAACTGGCCGCGAACAGCTCCAGCTGATAAATGTTCAATTGTCAATTTCGTGACACATTTATGCAGATGCAGTTGCTCCGAATGGCATTTATGAAGGCCAATCGTGTATTAGTCAGTAAGCCGCGAAGTGAAGATATAAATATATATTTGCGAGTCCATATATTTTACTTATTCATAAGTGTGTGTGTGATATAGCGTAGGTTTACTGTAAATAATTTTAAAAGGCTAGAAAATAAATATTTTTATATATTATGTACGATGCTTCTTTTTCTTCCTATTGACCACGTTTTTATGTTAATTTAATACCCAAATTAATTGAAATTTACATCACGCTACGAACCACTAAGGCACAAATTAAAATGCTTTGGTGCAAAGCTCACACACACAACACATCAATCCTGACCTAACTTCGCATACGAACTCGCATGTCTACAGTATGCCTACAGCGAATGGTATCGTATTTCGGCCATACAATGTGCAAAGGCAATGAGAACTTGGAGGCATTGATCGTGGTTGGTAACACAGAAGGCAAAAGATCACGTGGCCGTTCACCAAACAGATGGACCGATCAAGTGAAAGACTCATCGTCTTCAAAGCTATACAGTGTCACAAGGGAAGCGCTTTACAGAAACCGATGGAAGCAGATAGTCCGCTCTAGATGCTTCGTTGCTGACCACGACGCTCAGACATGAACTGCCGACTAAGAGACTAGTGAGAGAGAGGTGCAGAGCTCCTTCGAATATTATAGCGGGGTTCAATAATATAGCCACTGTTCTATGCTTCCGCTGAGTCTTTTCCATCACTTTTGGGTATAGGAATCACACTTGTGATTTAACCAGTTGTCCAGGCAAAGATTGAACAAATAGGCAAGGGCTCAGCACGTATAGATCGGCAGCCCCTTATAGTATATGCTGGTTTGGTATACCACAGATAGTGTTCAGAAGTAAATTGAGCTATATCATAGGGATCGTCTGTAACTCTATTTCTTCTTATTCCTCGTCTATATAAATGACCTACCATTTCTTGTAAAGGATCCTCACGAGATAGTACTGTTTGCTGATGACACTTCGCTTTTATTTAAAGTGAAACGACGAAATCCACCACTTGATAATGTAAACAGTGCCACTCTGTTCACTAGTTTTATACAAATAATGTTAATTTTAACGAAAAGAAGACAAACATTATTAAATTTGTAACTACAAATCTAAAAAGTTAATCCAAAAAAGAAAGAATCCAATAAAAAGTAATAGTAATCAAACGATAATGAAGACGAGGAAATAGACTTTGTTGATAATGCGGTGTTCTTGGAAATTACTTTAGATAGTAAACTCTAGTGGGGCCTCCACGTATTCGAATAGGCTAAGTACTGCAGCGTTCGTATTGAAAAAGATACACGAACTTTTGAGAATACAGCAAAGCAGAAACAGAACACAGTAAATCTATATTTGCAGTGCAAAAGCGGGCTATAAGAGCGATCCGTGGGTTGCCTCACGGGAGCCAGTCCGAAGGAAGGTTAAGGAATTACATATTTTGACTTTGGCAAGTCAATACAATGTATTGAAGTCTTGTATTGAATACATTTATGAGAATATTTTGTATGTGCGGAAAAATATAGATATCTTTAAAAAGAATAGTCGCTTCCATAATTATAGTACTCGTAATAAAGACAAAATTAGCGCACCAACCACAAGGCTGCGTAAAACGAGTAATTCTTTCCAAGGCAATTGCATACGTTTTTTCAACAAAATACCTAGTGAGATACAAATATTGTCAATAAATAAATTTAAATCGTACATTAAAGTAAAACTGCTTGCTAAGGCCTAATATAATATAAAAGAATATTGAAACGATCCTAGTACTTGGATATGAACTGTTTCAGTATAAGGAGGTTACGCGACTGAATGTCTCGGCTGCAGCGTGCTCCTATTTCACCATGCCTCCTGCTGGTAGAGGACAAATTTTTGTTTTCAATTTATTTTAATTAGTGGAACATGGTTTAATGGTTGCAGCACCTTACAAATCGCCCTTGATTTGAGAACTGGTAGTAAATGTAAAATTAGAAGCAATTAAAGTATATTTCTTTTTTTTTCGTTCATACGTTCAGATTGATACCTGCAGCTGAGTTTTTATCATCGGACGTCAAGTTCAGGCCGATGTTAATCAAGGGAAGTTTTCTTAGGATGCAACTTGAAAAAGTCTCTCGACTACTCGATCAGTCCTTTGGCACGAGGTAAGGACTCGGGACACCATGTTGAAAACAAAAAACATTAAAAATACTCTCGTATATTTGTCAACCAAAACTAATAAAATGTTGTTTCATTTTGAAAACAAAACAGAACTTTAACATTAGGCCTTAAACCATTATCATAAATAACTTAACCTATAGTTATCCTATCACTTAAGCTAACTTCTGATATACATATACTACATAATCGGTTTATGATCCTCAATTTCGCATTTCGTCATCTGCGTTCGGCTCAAAGGTCTAATCTCCGATCAACCGAGAGTCCAATCCAAAAGAGAAAATTTGTACTATTTAGGACAATTGTAATTAAATATTTCGTCATAAACCGCTTACGTAACTAAATGTTTCGGAAAATTCAACAATTTAGTATCAAAATATAAACTATCATAATATAATATGTTTTGAAATAACACGCCTAAAGCTAATTCGTATCGATCGTGACACGAGGCTGCGTCTCACAGTTTATCACTAGAAAACTCTCGCTAAAAAGAGGAAAATCGGAATAAACGAAGACGTTTTAAAAGGATTGTAAAGAGGTGTGAGTGATAAATTATTAATATTTATATAAAAAGAGGTATTTACGAAAAAATTCAAAAAATATTTTAATAATATTCCTAATTCCCTATACATTTGAAGGCCTTTTGTGTCGAGTCTGCGGCGTCGCCTACGACCGCCGAATGCCCCTCCCGAAGCGATAGCATCGTCCGGAAATACTCTATGAGGACCTATCATAGGCCGGGCGGGCGACGGACGGTCCGTTCCGTTCATTTGGTCGAATCGGTCGAATCCTTGGACGAATGGTTTTCGGTATCCTCAGTCTTTTCGCCGTCACTGTAGAATTTAGGCTGAAACCAAACAAACCTTAACTTCGAAGTCGAGCGAGACGAGCGAATGCGAGAGATGACATTGACAGAACACGGATGGAAAAACTCCAAACAAAAGTGTCAAAAGCAAACTCGTGAGAAATGGCGCGGACGTGTCACAAAACAAAAATCAAACAAAAATGTTCAAAGCGACACTCTGCCTCGACTTACGCGATGTCACTTTGCGCTAAACGGTCGTCACTCTGGTTCCGAGTCCGTTTTTGACACCGTTATAGCTCGTAAAGCCCTAAAAACAAAGGTGCACTTTATCCGCCTCGACCGCGCCCGATCAGTTCGGCCCTGCCGATACTTTGGAGACGTACCTCGTCGTGTTTGTCCTCGACGGCCGGTCTCTCGTCTTCGTCGTCGCTGTCGTCGTCCTGCGAAGACTCTCCGCCGGAGCCCGCCGCGTCTCCGGCGGCCTTCGCGGTGGCGGCGGCGGGCGCGAGGGGCCGAGGGGTCCTGGCCTTGTCCCTGGTGAGACGATCGTAGCAGTGCAGGCAGACGCGGAGCGGCTTCTCGCTCTGAGTGCGCAGCACGAAGCGCTTCGACGAGCAAGGCCCGCAAACCACGGCTCCGCACTTGCGACAGTGATGCTGCGACAGTTGGCTCGTTTCAAACGGATCGTTCTATTGTTGACATTAATTAATGTCAAACATTTCCCGCCTCGACACTTACCCGTCTATTAAGAACGGTGAACTGCGTCTTCTTACAGTGCATGCAAATGGCCGCTTCGTTGTCTGGCACCCAGACCGCTGCGTGCTCTGAAGGCGGCTGCTTGCCACCTGGAAATATTGATACGTATAAAATAATGCTTATCAATAAATACTATGTTTCGTAGATTAGGGTCTATAATCGTCCAAAAAAAGGAAGTATTGTATTTAAAAAAAAAAAGTATACTTCGACATTTTTAATTATTATTATTATTAATTCAATAAAAATCCCACGAAATCTAGGTTTTTAATGTTTTAAGAACTTTATTTCTCATTACAAAACAGAAATATTTTATTTACACGAGAAATGAATATGTACATATACGAGCGAGATACACGTCGCCATTAGCCGTCACAATTTTAGTAAACTATGTGTATTTTTAATCCGCACAACAACAAATAATCTAATTCTTAACAATCATTCTTATTTTTCACCTTTAATTTGATTTTATTTACTTCACACCACATGATACAAGACTTCATTACTGATTTTGATATCTTTTACTAAGTATTATTATTACTTTCTACTAAGTGTTATTATATTCTTTTTTTTGCGACTAAGGCGGAAAAAAGCTGATGTGGTCTCTGGCAGAATAACCAGCGCTGTGGAATATTCTGCTCCTCAGTATACACGCATTACATACTTGAGGCAAACCGAATGGGAAAAGAAAAAAATAATCAATCTATATATATATATATATATCTATATATAATGAAAATGGTCTTCGTTTGAGGCTCAATCACGCCTAAACCACTGATCGTATCGACATGAAACTACCACCATTCGATGCAAAATTTTTCCTAGATGGTTTATGGCTATTTATTTTTCGAATTCTAACGTTCCTTCTTAATTAATAATCCTAAATTCTCCTTAATTTTTTTATTTTTACTTTTATGAACATTTATCCCGCTAATTGCAAGCGTTTTCTCTTGATTCTTTTGTTTTCATGGATTTCAACGGAGTGTACTAAACGGATAATGTTCTTTTACATTCAGCTAAGAATCTACTTACAAACTTCCTCGCATCCACCCACCAACTCCCACGCACCCCTGCACACCCACTCTCATTTTTTGATAAAAATAAAATGCCGTATCTATGATCGAGTAACACTTGAGAACGGCTGGACCGATTGTGTTAATTTTTTTTTATTGTCTTCAGAATTGTCAGGAGAATGCTTATATGTAAGAAAATTTTAAAAAAGTCTGCTAAAACGTTAAAAATTTCGATGATAATCGAAGTATTCCAATTTCTATAGTTACTCATCACGAAATCTCGGGAACTAAAGGACTTAGAAATGTGAAACTTGGTAGGAATATTACTTTCGTAACGTAGAGGTCAACTAAAAACGGATTTTAAGAAATTCATCCCCCAAAGGGGATTGCGGGCGTTAACAATAAACAATTCCCGTTTTTAAACTATAGCTCCTATAAATTCCAAATTTGGTAGGAATCTTCGGTAAGAGATGTAGAAATAGTCTATGAACGAATTTTACGGTAGCTCACCCCACAGGGGGTTGCGGGGGTGGTTTAACAATGAAAATTTTTATTTTTTAAGCCGTAGCTCCTACAGACTCCAAATTTAGCTAGAGTCGTCTATATTATGTGACGCAGAAATGATTTAAGAGCGGATTTTACAACAACCCACCGCCGAAAAAGATTGCGGTAGTGGATGTTAAAATGTGAAATTTCTATTTCCAAACTGTAACCTCTATAGACTTTAAATTTGGTAGTAATCTTTTATTTGTCATGCAGAAATCATCTCAAATAGGATTTTACGAAATTCTATTTCCAATAGGGATTGCGGGGGGTGGGTGTGAGAATGTTAAATTTATGTTTCCAAACTGTAACTTCTACAGACTCCAGACTTTTTTTACTGTTTAAATAGAAAAGATTACAGTCAATTGTTTTTTTTTATTTAATTAATTTCATTTGTTTTTATATAACCTAATTAATTTTATGATAAAACGTCAGTTCATAAGCGGTTGAGAAGTGAAATAAAAATGTCAGACAGAGAAAGTATTGAAAGTTTATGTTTGTGTGCTGACTATGTGTTTGGTTCTAAAAACTGGTCTCATGAGATAAATCTTATGTATAAAATTCTCGTGTCGCGGTGTTTGTGGTTAAACTCCTCCGAAACGGCTTTCCCGATTCTCATGAAATTTTGTGTGCATATTGGGTAGGTCTGAAAATCGGACAACATCTATTTTTCATCCCCCTAAATGTTAAGGGTAATCCACCCCGAAATTATTTTTTTCAATTTTAGATATTTTTTTTTATTTTTTTATGATACAGCATTAGTAAATACATAATATAACCCTGAATTTTCAACCCTTTACAATCAACCCCCTATTTTAATTTGATTTCTTTGATTCTTTATTTTTGATATTTAGATAACTAGCAAGAATTGTAATTTAAAATATATTCTCTACATTAATAAATATTAATTTATTACCCTACATAAATCATTCTTTTGAACACTTATAGCAGATAATTATTTTTATTGACCTATAAAAATGTTTCTTACAAATAATATACATGGCAAAACAACGTTTGCCGGGTCAGCTAGTATAATATATTCCTCAATATATCTTTTATTTATTTAGTGTGTTTTTATTTATAATAAATGATATGTCAATTTTTATTAATTGAAATTTAGGAGAAATTTCCTTCAGTGCGTTAACCAAAAAAAAAAAAAAAGAATCCGAGATATAAACGTTAATTACAGAGATTTGCATGTATTAACTTTCACAGACGTACTTATTAAAATTTAAAATTTTAGTAAGTACATTTTGCGTTTTCGAGAATTTCAAGACAAAACCTGAACTGTCGGTTTAAATGTAAATCATCTGAACGTGAGCAAACCTTTGGGAATGAAATTAATCCCTGTTCCGTACAGGGAGCAATAAATACTCCCTACAATTAAAATTCATGAAAAATACTCAACTAATAATTATCTTTATAAAGTTACTGTGACATTACTGGACTAAATTTGATTTTGAAAAAAATTTCTGTTCACATATCAGTTAACTAGTACAACTGTAGTAATATAGATTGATAAAAGTCAGTAAGACCAATAAGGTAAAGGTCACAAATACATACTCTTCCTTAGAAGGTCCTCAATACATTTTTCTATGTGTGCCATCCATTCCTCTTTTTCTGTTGCAGTGGCAGCGTATACTGCAAATGACTTTGATGCTGTGCGTATTAACCATCCGTTGCGATATTCTGTAATCGTGTAACAAATGTGTAAAATGTTTTATATCCATTTTAAACTCGATCGGTTGAAATTGCACTATTTTGTTTCTATCTGTCGAATTGTATTTACATTGTCATGAAAAAAAAAAAACAAATCAGTAGGTACTGTATTTAAAATGCTATTTCTAAAATACCACCAAAACTTGTTTAATTTAACTTTAAAACTAATTTATCTAAAATAATTTACTGTTACTTTTTAAATGTAAGTATGAAAGCTTCGATGTGAAAAAACCTTTTTGATTCAATAATATTTTTTTATTAAAAATAGTATTTGAAATTCACTAAAGTGAATTTCAAATACTATTTTTAATAACTTAGTGTTGAACTGAGTCAACTTAATATTAAAATATTAAGTTGACTCAGTTCAACACTCATTGCCATAATATAATGTAGTTATACTGATAAAAATTTATATTTATGAATCATGTATGACTCACTCGAACAAATGTGACAGTTATATTTCTCACTTCTTGTTGATTATGGGAATGTTAAAGCACTAATCAACTAAAGAACTGTCTTTTTAAGGGACAATAGTATTATTATAATACTATTAAATAATGACGTGGAATAAGCGATACCATGATGATCTTATGTTCCAAATATACATATTTCATTTCATTAAAATGAGTAAACACACTAGCAGCTTTATTAGCACTTTGGTGTGTCTACCATTTGAAGAAGTAATCCACCATTGGTTTTGGAAAGGATTGTTCAGTGCGCTAGGCTGAGATTCAGACATTGTTGAAAAACTTTTGAAGTCTGGGCTAAGCCTAGACGAGCCAAACTATGTTTAGAGTAAGAAAACATTGTTCTTGTCATAATTCACGAAGTCTACTTGCTCTTATTTACATTTTTACTAATATGTGAAGCCAGATAAAACATCAATAATTAATTTATCGCAGATTGTATTTAAAGAATCATCATGTTAAAATGCCAGAAACATCATTTTGAGATTGTAAAGCTAGCTAACTTATAAGTTCAAAATTCAAATTTTTAACATAGATTTATTTATTTACTTAAGATAGTGAGGTAATTAAAGTTTTATTTATGTAATGAATAAACCATTACATAATTTATTTATCTGTGTTTTTAAAACATGATTATAGATCCATATGGTGACACCAGATTTGCAGCTAGTATAGCTCAAGTTGTCAATTTCCTTCTCTTGACATAAAACTAAACTTGACTTTGAGTATAATTAGTCTGTTTTATTGTCTGATTTTTAAAGAATTTCTCCTCAAATACATTTCTTATAATTAGGAAGTATTAGAAACAATAATATAATTATTGACAATGCACAACAAAACTATTCAGAGTTAAGACTCTGCACTTAGGTACAGAAACTGAGTCCACAAACCAATAATTATATGATTATAAACTTCCCATAAAATATTGAAGAATGAAGTAAAGTAATTATAATAATACAAAGCATTAATTCAGGAAACAGATACTTCAGAAATTTTAAAATAGTAATACATACGGCCTTCATCTTTAAGTGACTCCAGTTTTACTTCTTCCAATGGAATAACATGCTGTTTATTATATTTCTTTTTGTTTATCACAATATTTCCATACACTAGAATGTCATTGAATAAAAAGAACTGTCTGGCTTTGGGCTTTTTTCTGCACATTTTTGTCAAGACACCTTCACCAACCAAGACTCTTCCTTGCTCTGCTAAAGGCTGAAAGTTTTTTGATCACATAAAATTGGGATGACCATCCATACATAAGCTAAAGTTTTAAATATTATTTAAGAATATATAACATATTGAAGAATATTAAAAGTAGAAATCATCTATTGATTAAACAGAAAAAGATGCAAGCTCAACTACATTAAAAAATACCTAAAAATACATGTTATCACAATAGAGCAATTCTAGGATATTAAATTAATTCTTATAAACAGTTATCTTGAATCAATAAATAACAGTGCATGCGAAGTATTAAGTAGATAAAAATCATATCTATAAGCAAACCCACCCAATCCTCCTACAAATTATTATCTTTTAGAGTTTGTCGGTTGATAAACTTCGAAAGTTAAACACATTCGAAAGTAGTTACTGTAGCTTAAAACTACATACCTGTCCCGAACTCCCAAAGCAGTTTTCGACCATAGCAATTCTCCTTGCATTAGCTTCACTATTAACTGAAAAAGTTAACTTTTATAAAGTAAAACTACGGCTGAGTACCAAAGTTGACGTCAAAGGAAAGTAGATGAACAAACAATGACAACTATTAATTTGAAGTAAATGACAAATCACCACTAAAAATATTAGAAGTTTAAAAAGAAAATAACTTATTAATTAGTCTATTTATTACCTAAACGATCCACCATTATAAAAAGTTTTACTTTACAATGAATTCGACAAGCACTTTACACCTACAGCGAATGGCAATAAATGACAAATTTGACAATACCAGATTATTGACAGAACAACATATCGAAAACGTTATCGTTGTCAATTATCATATATAACATTGCTATTTGAAATTCAAAGAAGAAGATCCTGGTCCATATCCTTTAATCGTATAAAAATGTAAAATATGTATATAGAGTTAATTTAAAATATAACTATCAAAAATATTTCGTATAAATTGTTTCTGTTTTGTTTAATCTATGGAATTAAACCATAAACACGACGTGATCATGTGAGATTCCTCTCCTTCTGTGATTTTTGACGTCTTATGCCAGAAGGTGGTCAATTATTTTATCATTATTTGTTCAAAATTTTTATTATAATAAGCGAACAAAATGGTTTGCAAATTGTGTGGCCCTAAATTGTCGTTATGCGGCTTGGTTTTAAGTGTTTGGGGTGTAATACAACTCGTAAGTCTCGTAAATCTTATTTATATATTTGTTAATTAACTTTGATATTGTAACTTCGATTACCAGTTTCTCCAATTTCCAGACTCTAATGGGCGTATTCTATCATATCAGAGCAGTTGCTCTTCTAGAAGATCTTCCACTTGAGGAAGGACATCACGACATTGATCACTTTGTAGCTAATGTTGAATATGGATATACTATGGTATGTACTTAACTCACAACATAAAAATAATCTCAGGTTATATTCATAGCTAAATTCAGGAAAAAAGTATTAAAAATGTATTACTTTTGGCCTTTTGGAATAAAGCACATTTGTTCAGTATTCAATGAAATGTAATACATACAGTGAAAAAAATTTTTTTCAATCAAAAATCGAAGGGCCAAATCAAGTGTATGATATTAATGTTTTATTGAATTAGAACAAAAAAGTTGGCTTTTGGTAAGTATAATATTATAAGGTTTTTATTAATTACTGTGCATTTTACCTAGTATTTACAAAAATATTTTCAATAGTTCAACAGACTTTGCAAATACGTATTTTAAACCAGAGTAGTCCTATTTTTCTTGAAAGTCTTGTCTTTAATTTCATAATGACTCATACATTTTCAGAATGCTCAAAACTGCTGGATTGCTGCTTTACTGTACTTAGTCACGCTTGTTGTTTCTGGCCACCAATTCTGGATGAATAACCGCTCTTCAGTGAGCATGTAATGTACGGGTGGTACACCAGTTAAATAGTTTTCATTCCATTATATATCATATTTATGTCAGTGGGACTCAAACTAACCCTCTGGCTGAATTTACTTAGCACATTCCCTGTGGTAAATAAAAATCTTCTAGAAAAAAGATTTTTCTTGCTAATTAACAATGTAAAACTGTACATAGCACCTATAGTATAAAAAGTAGGTCATTCAAATTATACTAATATTCTCAGGGAATGTGATAATAGCAGTTGTTTAACTAACATAGTATTATGGTTGGAGTTAATTTGGTGCAACATACATTTGTGTATTTAAATTTATTTATTAAACATGGTCACACTTTAAATGTGAAAATAACCAGTAATTAATGATTGTTAGAGAAAAAATGGAATATGCACATACTTGTAATTTTTCATAAGTTAAAGTATTAGTTTTTTGGAATAATGTCTATGAATTACTGTACATAAAATATCTATTTAATTGTAGGTAAAATTTAAATCACGCTTTCTTGAAATAAAGGATTTAATGTTGTAATTATGTTTCATTTATAATAGTTTATTACGAAATGTAATTAGAGGTCGCACTTCATCCTTAACCTAATCGTCTGTATTGCAAAGTTAGCCTTGTGGCTCACACTTTTATAATTAATATTAAAAATTTTGCTCTGTTACAACATAGTAAACAAAATATATGTAGTCTATGCATAATTTATATGTAACATAGTATGTCTATGATTGGCCACTATGCAAATGAATCAAATTTTCAAATTTCTTTCAAAATGTGTCTTGACAGTACATACTAGGTACATAAAAGCTGAATTAATGTTAAAATTAGGTTGATACAAAGACTAAAAAATATTTGAAAATGAGTATGCTATTTAATTGTGGTGTTTGTTGCATGCTTTTAAGTATTTGGGCAGTAGTGCAACTGGTAAGTAAAAAATATGACATAACCAAGCATATTCTTCGGCAGCCAACTAATGTAAAAAAAGAACTTATGTATATAAGATGATTAAGAAGTAAAAACAAGTGCAAAACTTGAAGAAAGCCATGCCATGCATCAGTTAGCTTGAGTAGTTAGTAAGTTTAATATTATATTGATTGTATCATTTAGTTTTAGTTGTGGATTCTAGTGAAAGGTGTTTCTACTATATGTGGTTTAAGGTTGTCATGGGAATTTTCTTTAAAATGGAGGTGGTTGCTTTTATTGAAGAGGCTGAGCCTGATCATCATGGCTATGAAGATTTTGAGGACTTCATGAAGCAAACAGAACAAAATTATAGTCTAGTAAGGGCGATCGAACCATGTTTTCTGAACACTTGTCATATTCACATTCGGTTAAACAAAGATTTTTGTTTGCAAGGCTCATGATTTCTGATTTAAAACCTAAATTTCAGATTGCTATGAATTGTTGGATAGGCGCTGCGATATACTTATTCATGATCGGCGTGTCCTATTTATGTATAGTCAAGGCGAGGGCCAAGGATAAAGCTGCTGCTGATAATTCACAAGATGACGAGGCATTTTGCAAAGATCTTGCAAAATCTAAGAAGTCCTAACTATTTTAAGTACCTACAGTATTATTTTCAGTAAGCATTAAAGTTATTTCCCTCGATTATTTGTGTAATTAACGTTAACGTAATATTTTAATATAACGGGCAAGGAAGAGAGTAGTAGGACGTACACCCGTACGTACGCCTTGTGAATAAATGATACAAAATGAGACAATTGATAGTTTTATTTTTCTCAAATTATATTTTAACCTCTTCCATTTTCCGGTCGAACGTTACTGTGCCTATATTAACGCTCTTTATTTCGTCTTTGCTTGTGTGGGCGGTCTCCTAAAAAAACAAATTTAACGTATGAAAAATCAAAGTTTAAAACACTTCTATTTAGTTATGAATAAGAATTAAAATATAAATATACCTGATTCGTATCCGTATCTTCGTCTTTACCTGGTGGATTGGGACATAGCCAGGGGTCGACAAGAATCTGTGGTATTTTTGAGCGAATTTTGAGGGGTGCCAAAATTTTTGTAATTAGCTTGCGGCATTCTGCGGAAACTTTTGGATCCCGGGGAAATGATACTTTGTTTTGAACTTGCTAAAACATTGCCTCATTTTAAAGATACGAGTACTTAAGTAAAAATGTGAGCTCTATTCTAACAACTTTTACAAAATGTCCCCTTATACATATATCCTGAATATGAAATGTATAATATACGAGGATGAGCATTTGATCAACCGAAAACTAATTCTAATAAAATTGTTAAAGTAGTATTAATCATGTTCTACTGAAAGATATTTCAAACATTGTTCAGTTCACCTTTAGAAGTTGGGTGTAGTTTGTATCATCAAAAGGTAGGCGGCCATAAACAATGGCATATAAAACGACCCCCATACTCCAAATATCGGAATCTTGAGGTCTGTACGGAACTCCTTTTAGGATTTCAGGAGAGGCGTATGCATAACTACCACAAAAAGTCTCGCTCAAGGCGAACACTCCATTTTTGGGTTTCATGTGACCTCTCGCGAACCCAAAATCTGACAGTTTGATGTTGAGACCGTGGTCCATTAGGAGGTTTTCGCATTTTATGTCTCTATAAAAAAATAATTTCATATTTAACATGATTATTCATAAAGAAAAGAACAAAACTATCGAATTAAAACAACTACCTATGAACCACGCCTCGCTCGTGACAGTAGTCGACAGCTTCAACCAATTGGCGAAACCAACGTCGTCCCCTGGCTTCATCTATGTGTTGATCTTTACGTATTATGTCTAATAAGCTGCCATTCTCCGCGTATTCCATGACTATGTATACTCTGAAAAGGAAAACGATTTAGTGTATCTTCGTAATGCAGTTTACTTTAGATCTACCAACCTTTTTTATAATAAGCAAAGCGTGATTTGCACAAATCAATGCTTTTGAATGTGTCTCGGTAAAAAAACAATGTCAGAACCTATGCGTAGTTTCAATCGCTTGCAGGAATCGTATTAAGTTTTCATGTTTTAATCCTTTGACAACTTCAATCTCCCTCGGCAAGAACTTTTTCAAATAATCACCCGGCGCTTGAAATTTGCTTATTATTTTAATGGCAACTTGGCAGTTATGTCTGTCGCTGGTGGCTACCTGTAACAAAATTATCCAACTCAAGCTTAGCATAATTATGGAAAAAAACTTCAAATCGAGCAATCTAGAAAGCAACTTAGACACAATGCGATGGATGATTTATGACTTTTAGGCGTTACCTTAACAGTAGCATAGGAGCCAGATCCGATAGTCCTGCCGAGCATGTATCCGTGCGTTTCGAGGACGGTGAGCTTCCTTTCGGCTTTGGCCTCGACTCCGCTGTGCACTGTCGCAGTTGGCTCCGTGGATCTCTCTCCAAGAACATGATTGTCATCGGCTCTTATATCTGGCCCTGGCATATCACAGAAATATTTGTTTACTGTGTATAATTTTATTAAGTTACATTATAATTTATTAAGCCACATTTTATTTTATTTTCAAATTTTTCATCTTATGCTGTCATTTTGTGATGTGATGGATGATTGACGGGAATCGTTGTTTTAATAATGTCATACAATAAAGAAAAGAGGCTCGATGCCATAAAATATAATTAATTCTTTCTTAGATTATATCATCCTCATACTTGGTAGCACTCCGCTACCATTGACTTATAATATATACAGTTCAGATTTGGCATAGCTAAATAAACAGAAAAAATATCAAGTTTAAATGATATCGGCGCATTGCAATAATGGCACAAACTGTAATTAAACGTCGTATAGGTCTCTATTCTCTAATTCCTATGTGCGACGCACACCGATGCATTTCTAAAAGCTTCAAGTTGTTAAGCACTTGTAAGATTTACATCGCAACTAAGACTATGAGCACTAATATAGTGCATATTAATTAGTGCCGTGTCTTAGAAGTATTGTTATATTTACGAGAAACTGAGGCCCTGTGTTGTAAGAAACCTTGACATTGTTTTAACTATTTATAGCATACTTGTATGACACACCAGATGATTCTTATCCCTGAAGTTGGAATGGTG
The DNA here is from genome assembly GCA_028984075.1 of Pieris mannii. Taxonomy (NCBI): domain Eukaryota; kingdom Metazoa; phylum Arthropoda; class Insecta; order Lepidoptera; family Pieridae; genus Pieris; species Pieris mannii. The sequence continues at coordinate 210,250 of CM054776.1, forward strand.
TATATCCGCAATGAGGTGTGCGATATATTACAGACTTGATTACTTTTCTACTCCAAGAACTAATAAAAGTTGACCAGCAAACCGAGAACTCGCGAGCGTCGTTTTTAATTGAAACACCGGACTGTACTGTATGAGTGATCAATGGCCAACCTGCGCTATTTCTTTTTAATAAACGATGTATGGGTATATTCAATTATTGTTTTCCTTTAGGAGAGAAAGGTTCTATATGTTGTGAAAGGTACCGGAGACTAAACACTATTCTCGGAGTTTGACATTTATAATGGAGAAAGCAAAAAGTTAGGTCGAGTTATCACTGTAGAAGGAAGTTAAAGAAAGTTCTTCACTCATTTATTGCAGTGAGAAATAATATCGACTTGGTCACCGATCATTTTCTTTAGAAACTTCGATAGAATATAATTTTTGATTTTTGCACCATTCAGTTAGGACAAGACTTGGAGAATTATTGTAATCAAATATATGCCATTGATCCTTAGGCTCGACGTACACTGTTCCTACTAGATTCCGTCTCGATTAGAAGTTTTACCTAAAATATTTAAAGTTGTAGCCACTAAGCAGAGCTCCCGAGAGTAAATTGCCAAGCATTAAGAAACAATGCTCATATTATTTGTATGCAATTCCTAGGTCACTCTTGAAACGGCCAAATGTTGCACCTCGTCTGCACGCATAAGTTCCATCAGTTTAACGAATAAACCAACGCTTTACCATTTCAATTTAACAGTGAATAATATATCGTTTACCATTCTATATTTATGAGTTTAATTCCGATTATTTGGAGAGCGCTTGCATTTTTAACTTTTTATTTTGCAGAAGTTGCGAAGCGTTATTTATTGCATGATGGCAAATTCTGTTTTTGCGAAATTATAATTTACTAGCTTTATCTGAACAGATTATTTATAATTTTTTATGTACATTGTGTGAAACATTAATTGTTTGTAAATTTTCTGATATTATTTAAGCATATACTTTATGCTCTTATTTATACTTGACTGTGTAGCATATTCAGAAAAATATCACTGACAGAACGAATCTATTCCTGATATTGGTAATAGTTCCTACATTCCAAAAGTTTCATATTAGGTAAATAAAGGTGACATTAATGCTGAGAAAGTTAAATTTTCTTTTTAAACTCCTCCTGAAAGACTGTTAGGATCAGCCAAGTCATTTTCGCCGGGTTACGTGTATATTACATTCCAGGTTAACTCAGGACAGAAGGCAGACAAGGGATGTTGTCGCCTTGTATCCCTTTTACAGTGTTTATCTCGTATGAAGTAAACAAATTCCTTTACCCTCTTTACTTTCAAACGATTCAACAAAATTTAATTATTAATTCAAGGGATGCGTTTTTTATGACTTTCGTACATTGTTATTTTTGATGAGTTCCCTATGGTTCATACAATCTAATGGTTAATAGGTATTTTTTTTTAAATAATGGAATGGGGACTCTGGCTACTAGTTATTAGATTGACATTTTAATAAAACAGATATAACGTTATCAGAACAAATTGGACCATTTAAGCCACGCAATTAAACACAAACCTCAAATTAATAAAACGGTATGGTTATAGCCTGGCGGCAGCCCTATCTAACTAAAATATCTAACTAGCAATGCATTTCTAAAATTGTTCCCGTCACTATGTAATTGCTATAATTAATTACCTTATTAATTCTATTCGCAACATTTGTGAAAATAAAGAGCAAATACACAGCTCAAACCCATAATTGCTGGCATTGGTACTGCTTTAGTCAGGGGTTTCGTTGTTAATTTTAATAATTTTTGACATACAAGTAACGCACTAATTGTTACCAACCATTTATAGTCAACCATTGACTTCATAACTTCTCATTATAATCTCGTGTTAAGTCATCTTTATAAATACACTAGCTGGTGGCCACGACCTTGTCTACGCAGGATAAGTATATCGAGTAGCTTATACTACTGAAGATATTGACTATAACATTTCCATCAAACATTACATACATATACGTAACTCTAGCGGTTTTAGCAGCGCACGCCAGAATAGCTCACACATGGGTTGATTTTTTTCTTAGACATTTGTTATTTTGCGCAATTCACATAATATCTTTATAAGCTGCCTATGAATTATTCGGTTGCATAAGCTATAAGCTATCGATCCATGGTTAAAAAGTGTCGCGTTTATAATATTAGTAGGATATAATTGTAAATATTAATTTTTAAGTTCCTATAAACTACCATGGTGCATGGTCAAATGTCGGGGAGGCTTAGTATCATTATTTGAACAGTTTTATATTATAAATGCTAGTTTAATGCTCTTTTAATTTATTTGTTTAAATTATTTATTTATTTGCATAGTTATAACGATTTAAATTTAGATATTTGTATTTAGAGACGATTGATGCTGACGGAGCTCGTTACACATAACTTGCGCCTCAATCGTAGTAGAAGGGTTGTTTGAACATTATAATAATAGTGAGAGTTCAAGGGCGTCTCGGCGCCGATTTTAATATAAACATTATTGCAATGCCTCGCTACAGAATAATATTTGCATATTTATAAGAGCAAGGGCCTCGGCTAACACGAATGGGATCGGTTTTTGACTTAATGGCCTTTTGTCAATATACTGTCTCAGTCATTACTAAGCCAGAAGCGAGATGCCTCCGAGGTTATCTGTTGCAGACAATATGTTTCACGCTCAGGCTAGTTCAGTAATTTTCAGCGTAAACAAAGTCCGCCATTAGCCTTTTATTAGCTGTTGTGTTGCGACGCTGGTGCCTTTTAGAATTTCCTTTTTTAAGATTTTAAAGAATCTATTTTAAAACTAACTAAGAAGTGATCTTGAAGTGATTTAACTTAACAGTTTTTTATTTATTCTAAAATCATTTTGTTTGTCTGCTAATAAGTAAGCGAAGTTATTTAATGATCATTAAAGTAAACAAACATTAAGTGAGTAGACTATAAACTGTATGCGGAACTAATTTTTGGATCCCACCCAGCAGGGTGTGTAAAATTGAACAGTGTAATTTATTTTATGGCAGTAGGGATCCTTAGTTGCATATTCTCCCAAGGGATAAATGATTGTATAAGCTGGCTCAGCTTTCGGTTTGTTGATATTATATTGAACGTTTATTTGCTTCAATCATGAATATTGAATGTCGGCAATGAAATAGACGTTGTTGGAGAGAAACGTTTTCCCAGAGTTATTAATTATTAATAATTCTTCACATAAACTTTTATTCACAATGTTAATGAAAAGGTAGACCTTTTTCTATTGCATTATATTTAATAGCCGTAAATGATTAGAAAAGAATACGATTCGTAGCAATAATGACTAGTATTAGATCACACATTAGTGGATCACACTAAGAGGACGTGGGGCTAAAAAGGAGGCTGAATCGAATTGGTTCTGGAATGTATTTAATCCTTGAACATTTCGCTATATAAGTTGTCGAAAGTCGAATTTCCTCCATAAAATAAAACGGGGTCGGGTTCACGTGTTGTATTTAATTAAAACGGCATGCTGCTCGACTCGACCTGTTCTCAAAGGTATCGGATCTCACTTGTGGTAGTTAAGGAACTCGTTATTTTACTCTTTCGATCTTTTATTACTTATCAGTTAGTGATGTATTATTATAATTTTATACTGAATACGCTACTCTAAACATTAATTATACAAATTTGATGTTTTGTGTGTGTATTGCAATTTACGAACTACCTTGACCTACATAACTATGATATAATAGGCTCTATTTTCAACAAGTCAATGATATCACCTTTACATAATACGTACGATAACGTTTCTTTATATATAAATAAATATATAGTTTTAATATTATAACGTGCTCTAGTTTAAAAATAATAATATCTCCAGCGTGTTCTTTTTCGATTGATAAACTAGTAATATTTAAATATTTTTGTACAGTGTATGCCTATGATTAATACCGAACAGGTAACTATTAACTGCACGACCATAAGATAGAAGTTATCCACTACATTGGATAGTGAATATTTCGTTACAAAATACAGCTTTAAGCAAAGCATAAGGTTTCGTAACACGATAGGCAATTTTCAGCTCCATTGGATTATAATTGAAGCATTAATTGTTTAGTATTTACAGTTTTTTTACTATTAAATGACTCGGTAACTTATCATTATTATTTTATAGTGGAACTAAATAAGATTGTCTCTCAATTACGTTAAGTATTAACATTATATAAAACAAATGATACGGCAACTCTTTTTACATTTAAAGACATTTTACAGAATTTTTAATTGAACGCTGAATGAACACAAACCCTAGGTGGGTTATTATAACATATTGAAATCTCCACAGAAAGAATTTCGGTCAAAAGGTTGAAATTATATTAAAAAAGATTGACATTTGTCTGCCATTTCATTAAATTCAACGGTATAGCTAATTAAGAAGGATTGAAAAAACGAAATCGTTCAAAGTGAGCAAGATTTTCCGTTAATTAGGTTAAGTAGTTTGTTCCGTAACCGCAAGGTAATTCAGTAAGGAGTAACTCGATGCGATACCGTAGACACTAGAGCCCTCTTAAAGGCGCGAAATTATCGTCATCCCCCTAACCCTTCTTGGAGTTATTTTAGGAACTACCACCACCATTTTACTGTACTTATACCAACCTTCTAGAATAATTATCCTGATTTTACAGCTGTGTTTGTAATTATTGTAAGTTTAATATTCAGTGGCTTTCCTTTTAATTTGTAAAATTTTAATAAAACTTTTACGCGTATCGAATATGTAAGTATTCTCATGTAAAGATTTTATTTTGTAAAGTTGTTAACTCTAACATATTTAGTAACAATTAATTTAGAGGACGACGTAAGCTAAATATTAACTTTACTTCATATGTAAAGTTGGACACGCTGCTTGTATTATACTCTTAAAAGTTTTCCAAGATAAGTCTCTAAAGAAAAAAGAAATGTAAATTTAATTAACAAAGTTATCCGGGGCTAAAACACAAGTTTTGGAAGAAAAACGAGCGAACTGACACGTTAATTTGATTCCTTCGAATTACAACTGGTTGAGGACGTGGGGTTTCGTGCTTTGAATGTCAAGCACATTGAGCGTTCTTTGCCTTTGCGATGTAGTTATACATTATGCATGCCTATTAGGTTTAAGCAATAAAAAATCATTAAAAAAACGTTCACAATTTAGCTGAAATTTGCTTCTGACAGATAATGATTGCGCTTCAGTTGTTACAACAAATACTAAAGTGTAAGTCCCTCTCTTGCCTCGTATAATGAAGACTACTATCTTATACTAAGACGAAACTCATTTTAATGAATGTTTTCAAAAAGTACATAGGACTAGGGTTCGCTACAGAACAAGCACACGTCACCCCTCTTTTCTACCCTTGGTCGACCATAAAGATGGCAGCCAATGAGTCATAGATAAATTCTATTATAATGAATAACTTCTACATGAATAAATACCTCGATATGGTAAATCAGTGTATTAAATAATATATAACTTTAACATTAGTTAGTTTGGTTTTCTGGGGAAACGAAATTAATTTTAGTCTGCATTGTATCACATCGTCGATCATGATGGCTATAATATTGAATTGATCTTTTCGAGAGGTTGATTTTCCACTCGATTCGAGTCGATGTATTAGTACAGCGTTGCATATAGGACATCGCGTCGTAGTTACTTCCTTTTAAAAGTTACATTTTGGTTAGCCACTTCAAAAGTAGAGCAAGTCTTACAAACTGCCAGTACAAAGTTTAAATATTCACACGTTCACATTCTCGAGTTCCTCGCGTATTTTCTAGTAAGTGGGGCAGAATCGATCTAGGTGAGGTTGAGAAGTAACTGAAGTAAGTATCGTTTAATCTGCTGTAGCGCTTGCCGAGATAATTTCACGCCGCGACGTCGACTTCGGTCTTCGGTATGCAGATATCAATTTAATTCAACCTCAATTTGCGAGTAGTTACAGGTTGATCGAATAATATTTTCGCCTTTTTTATTGATTAAACTAGAGCGTAGAACTTTTTACAACTACATATATAATAATTAACGAAAACATTTAAATCCTTATTTCAATTCCAACAAGTTTAGAGTTAAATCTAGGAAAAGCAGTGATGTTTATCAGTGCAAAAATATAGATCTTTAAAATAATCAAAACGTTTCAGATTGTCATATCATATCATATAAAAGTAATAAAGTTTTTCTGAGGACAACATGGTTTGTTTTGTTATTTAGAGTATCATTTAGTTCTTTGATTCTATATTAGATGTTAATTTGGTAATCGTAATTTTATCGTATCGACGGACTGAATATTAAATGTTACGACACACTAAAACCAATGATTTGGTAATTGTCATGTCGACATTGTTCGTTCTAATTTTATTTTATTGATATAATACTGCTTTTTGCACAATGTCACACCCTTAGTATTTATTTTTTTTAGCATAGATACCGGTAGTTGCTTCCTTAATAATTTATGTTATCCTCGTTAATAATTTATTTTAGCCTGCGGGACGCCTAAAAAGGGCAGTCTTCGAAGCCAATAGACTTTTAGTGGGTGCATTGCCGACCTTTAAGGGAGGAGTACGCTCGAATTTTGAATAATTTGGAGGTAGTATCTCTCAGGGAAGACCCTTGCCGGTAGTCAATTCCACAGTTCGCTAGTTCGCAAAAGAAAATGCCTTGTGCGACGGACTGAGGAAGATTTTCAGCCATCAAGGTGATGTTAGTGAAATTTAGATTACGTACGTTGTTGAAACGAGGCAGGAGGGATCATCGCCACAATTCTTCAGAACACGAAGAACAGAGACGCTATGCCTTTGCGTAGAGAGAGAGAATCAAGCTGATCAGTAAGACACCTTCGAATGGATTGGTGTCGCTAAACGTTAGATAAGTTCAACGGCGGTGACTCGAATGCTGTATTTGATATCGTCACAGGTGATGAATACTTGATATATTGCTACGAATCCGAAACCAAAAGACAATCAGCTCAGTGGGTATTTCCTTTCGAAGGTCGGCCAAGTGAGGTAAAGAAAGGAAGAAGTCAAGGAAAAAAAAATGATTGCCTCATTCTTTGGTAGGAAAGGTCATCGCGATAGTTGTGCTAGAAAATTGAAGAACAATTACTGCAGACTGGCATGTCAATTGCTGTTTGCTTGTTGTGTTGGAAAAAATTTGACAGCAGCACCCACGAAGCAGGATCTTCCTTCACCACGACAATGCGCAAAATTGTCATCCGCCATACAATCTTGACCTGGCGCCCTGCTACTTTCATTTATTCTCAAGAACTAAAGATACAAATTCGAGGTGAGCCCTGAAGATACAGTGAAAGCATATAAAAATGATATAGAAGAGAACCCCTACAGAAGAATGGGCCCATTGCATTGCCCATTGCTTTGCGGCAATTTGTAGAGATGACCGGAGATTACTTCGAAAAACAATAAAAGTATTGTCATCGGTCATCGGTAATATTGAGTACCGTCTCACCTTGCTTCACCAAGTTTCCGTCTAAATAATATTGCACAATATTCCGATAGTGATATTTTTAATCTTGTCAATAACATTATACAAAACGAGTTTATGTTGGCCTAGATAATTGATTTGTTCAATAATAAAATGCATTCAAGCTCTTTATGAACCATGCAGGGGGCAAAAGAAAATTGTACCATCGGATATTAGAGTTACCCTCCGAGTATATCAAATGAAGTCTTTCTAAACTATTCGGAGCAAGGATTCGATTGACGATCTCGATACTGTGATGGAGTGATCTTGATGAGTAACATAAAAATATAAAATAAAATTGTTATTTTCTGTAAGCCCTAAAAATGTACTTAGTTTGCACCATATTTTTGTTTTAGATTTGATATAAATAAGGAAATGACAAAACTTCATTATACATATATAGATATATTCATACGAGTGCATGGTAGGTACGTAAACATATAGGTGAATTTAATTTAATTTATCTGTAAGAAGAAGCCATCTAAAAGTCTTTTAACTGATTAGATAATAGTAACGGAAAGTAAGTATATTAAAATTATTTTTAAAATATTTTATGACAATTAGCCCTGTTATTAAGTTAAACATTTAACAGGTACTTATAATATCTATAGCTAAATTCTATAATTTTGAGTTATTTTAATAATTAAAACGTAACAATGACAATGGTCTCTTTCACTTCGCAAAAATGTGATAAAGACATCCTCATCTTCCTTAATATGTTTTAATTAGATAATTTGGACTAAACCAAAAATGAGGTAAATTTATGCAAGTTTAATACAACACGGCTTGCGAATGAATTAAAGTATTAACATGACAACTCACAAAAAGCTTTAGAGGCTGAATACGGTTATTATTATTTTTTGATTATATCTAGAATGTCTAAATGGCCTAGAAGTCTTAACCAAGGATCAAGTGATCTCCAGCGAAGCATTAGCCAGGATCGATATACATGATTGTAAATGTAGATTGATTGGCTCGCGTCTTTTTTCACATCTAGTGCAGTCTCTCCATTACGTTGCTATTTACGAATGAGGCACTCATCGCCAGATTTTTTACATTTGTAGCTGAATAGGAGTCGCTAAATTTTATTAGCACGTTTATTTGTTAGGAAGCATCATTGAAAGTTCTGTTTAATATATAAGTATTCTGAATACTATACATGTGTAGCCTACTTTTTACGTTTTAATATATATTTGTAGTTATTCGTATGTCTCACAATTAAATGAACATGAAAGTAGCTTCAACTTTTTTCATAATCTCTTCATAAAAGTAAATTTACAAAACCCTGAGACAATCGAAGACTACTCAAGAACAATATATACTGAACAATTAAAAAAAATAAAATCTAGCTATAGCTAAATCTTTTCTGTTTACGCGTTTTTTAAGTACATGTTAAGTAGAATTGTACAGATTAAGCCTGAAAATAAGAATAAGAAAATATTTTTCACTTAATTAGAAGGTCATGAACTTCTTTCTATCTGTCTTTAAAATGCAGCGTTGATTTAAAATATTGTACGTTTTACTCCAGGCGAAAAATGTAAATATTATATAATACCAGTCTGATATTACACTATTTAGAAAACTTTATTTCATTTTGTCTAGCCACTAAATGAACTAAAATTTTTTTCGGCGTCGGGACGTGACGACCCCATCGCCCACTGGTGAAATAACCTGTGGCAGAGGTTATTTCATCAGCGCAATCAGTCAACCCCTTCCTAGTGGGAGTGCCATACTGTTGCCTTCGGGCTTCAGCCAAATGGGCAGGCACGACCGGGGCAGTACCACTGTCTCTCAGAAAACCGGCGTCAAGTGATGCAATGTGTTCGCCTTATTGTACTCGCGTTTCGTCCGGTGAGAGAGATTCCCGGAGCCCATCCCCCCCATCCCCCTTCCCCCCCTCCCCCAAAGAAAAAAATATGAAGGTGCAGAAAAAAAAGAATCTACCCCAGGGGGGTACCACACGCGCCCGCGGTGGAGAATCCCCCTCTGGGCGTCAGTCACCGGGGCACTCTGCACCCGGTGGTGGACGCACAGGCTGCCCTTCGTATTCTGGGGGGGGCAATTCTGCGCTCTACAAAAATAATTGTCCTTGGGGCAAACGGAAGAATTTACCGAAGGCAACCCCTTCCACGCTCACAGTGGACTTCACCAATGTTAGGGGGCTCAATTCTAACCTAAACGCGGTTCACTTTCACCTTGAAACTGCGAAGCCGGCCTTATTCTTCCTTACTGAGACTCAGATATCCTCCCCGGATGATACTTCTTACCTCTCCTACCCGGGGTACAAATTGGAACATTCATTTGTGCCGCGGGCGGGAGTTTGCGTGTACGTCAGAGAGGATATCTGTTCTCGTCGCCTTGGGACGCTTGAAGGAAGGGACCTATCTAACCTTTGGCTCCGCGTAGACTGCGATGAACATCCGCGATTCTATGCGTGCCTGTATAGGTCCCATAGCGGAAATGATGAAACTGACCGACTCATTGAGCACATCCAAATGGCTACAGATTCCCTGCTCGAAAGGGTTCCTACCGCTGAAATCGTGATACTTGGCGATTTTAACGCCCACCATGCCGATTGGCTCGGCTCTGAAACCACCGATCACGCGGGAAGATCCTTTCACGACTTTGCTTTAGCCTACGACCTGACACAAATGGTCCCTGCGATTACGCGCATACCAGATGTGGTTGGTCATAAACCCTCTTTGTTGGACCTTCTGCTGACTTCGCATCCGGAGAACTATCAAGTCTCTGTTGACCCGCCATTGGGTTCATCGGATCATTGTGTGGTCCGGAGTACTGTGCCATCTACGCGCCCTTCGCGGCCCCGCTTTTTGGGTTGTCGCCGTATTTGGCACTATAAGTCAGCAGATTGGGACGGGATGCAGTCTTTCTTTGCGTCCTACCCTTGGGGGCCTATTTGCTTTTCGTTGGATGCTCCAGATTCCATCGCTGCCTCTGTCACCGAAGTGGTTCTGCAGGGCATGGAACTCTTTATTCCATTATTATCTTATTTATCTGCGGTGCCGATCGGTGGCAAGTCTCAGCCCTGGTTTAAACGTTCTTGCAAGGTGGCCTCGCGTCGAAAGCGAGAATGCTTTAAGGCATGGGCGGAAGCGGCGAAATCTCGTGATGCTAATACCAGCGAACTCAAAAAAGCATATAACTCAGCCTCCAGGTCCTTCAAACGGGAAATCACTAAGGCAAAGTCAGAGCACATTGCCAGATTTGGCGAGAGATTGGCCCAACTCCCTTCGGGGACTCGAGCCTTCTGGTCTCTCGCCAAAGCTGTCCAAGGGAATTTTTGTCAGCCCTCCATACCACCATTGCACAGGGAGGATGACTCGCTGGCCCACACTGCGAAGGAGAAGGCCGACCTTTTAGGCTGTCTCTTCGCATCCAGCTCGACTTTGGATGACCGAGGGAGATCACCACCGATCATTTCAAGGTGTGATTCTTCGATGCCGGAAGTTACATTCCGGCAACGTGCTGTCCGCAAAGCATTATCTTCCTTGGACATACATAAGTCGAGCGGGCCGGATGGTATTCCTCCAATTGTGCTGCGTACTTGTGCTCCTGAGTTGGCTCCGGTCTTAACGCGCCTTTTCCGGTACCTGTACTCGCTTGGCACTGTCCCGGAGTGCTGGAAGATCGCTTCGATACTTCCGATCCCTAAAAAAGGCGATCGCTCTGATCCGTCCAACTATCGCCCAATAGCGATAACCTCCTTGTTCTCCAAAATAATGGAATCCATTATTAATGGCCAGCTCTTGAGGTATCTGGAGGGCCACCAGCTGATAAGTGACTCTCAGTACGGCTTTCGTCGTGGTCGTTCGGCTGGTGACCTTCTTGTATACCTTACGCATAGATGGGCGGAGGCAATTGAGTCCAAGGGGGAGGCTCTAGCGGTTAGTTTGGACATAGCGAAAGCCTTCGATCGGGTGTGGCACAGAGCACTGCTCTCGAAGCTTCCAGCTTATGGGCTTCCCGAGAAATTATGCGATTGGATCTCCAGCTTTCTGGCCGATCGGAGCATCAAGGTCGTCATTGACGGAGCTTGTTCCGACCTTAAACCCGTGAACGCTGGGGTCCCACAAGGCTGTGTTTTATCCCCGACCCTGTTTCTTCTGCATATCAATGATATGTTGCAACTTAGCAACATTCATTGCTATGCGGATGACAGCACTGGGGATACTCTTTACATTGGCCGGGCAGGTATTTCTCGGGCAGATGTCGATGAGTACCGGAACAAACTTGTGTCTGAAGTAGAAACTCTACTACGTGGAGTCTCCGACTGGGGCAGACTAAATCTAGTCCAATTTAACCCCAAGAAGACACAAGTTTGCGCGTTTTCCGCTAAAAAAACACCCTTTGTCGCTACTCCTCTTTTCGAAAACACTCTTCTTAAAGCCGCAGCCAGCATTGGAATACTTGGCGTTGACATATCGAACGACGTTCAGTTTCGCGGTCACTTGGAGGGAAAGGCTAAATTAGCCTCCAAAAAGCTTGGTGTGCTCAACAAGGCGAGACGGTACTTCACTCCGGGCCACCGCTTGCAACTATATAAAGCGCAAATTCGGCCCCACATGGAGTACTGTTCTCACCTCTGGGCGGGGGCTCCCCAGTACCAACTCCTTCCACTTGACCGTGTTCAACGAAGAGCGGTTCGAATCGTTGACGACCAATCTCTCTCCGAGCGGCTTGATCCTTTGGCGTTGCGTAGAGATGTGGGGTCACTCTGCATCTTCTACCGCATTTACCATGGAGAGTGTTCAGAGGAGTTGTTCGGATTAATACCTGCAGCTGAGTTTCATCATCGGACGTCGAGGCAGAATACGAAATTCCATCCGTATCACCTCGACGTCCGCCGTTCCACAATTGCGCGATTTTCAAGGCAGTTTTTGCCGCGCACCACCACTTTGTGGAACCAGTTGCCCACTGAAGTATTTCCGAACCAATTCGACTTAGGGTCCTTCAAGAAAAGAGCGTACAAATTCTTAAAAGGCCGGCAACGCACTCGCGAGCCCTCTAGCATCGAGAGTGTCCATGGGCGGCGGTATCACTTAACATCAGGTGAGCCTCCTGCCCGTTTGCCCCCTATTATATAAAATAAAAAAAATAAAAAATATCCAAATTAACAAGAAACGTTTATTTTCCGAAATAAGTCTAAATATTACTAAGACAAGAAAATAAATCGAGTAATCAAAAACATGGGAATACTTTAACATAACTATTAGAAATATTTAAAAACGGAACCAACTCATTAAATATCAAAAAGTATGCAATAAGCGCTCGCCGCCCGTCGGTGTTGAAATTAATCCTGGATCAAAAGTTGGTGGTGTCCGGCCAGGCTCTATTTACATTTCGGTCTGAGCTATAAAAGTGCGTCTTTTTATGCTCGCCGACCACTAATTTAGATTGCGTTTTGTAGACAAAGTGGCGCAGTTTCCTGTTAAAAACTCATCTTTACTCAATAAATATATGTTTGGATATTTTAGGATTAATTTAGTCTAAGTAGGATACCGCTAGATGAGCTTTTCTTGTAAGAAATATAATTTAGATTTTTTAATGAAACAAATTAAATCCGGTGGTAGTAAGGATGAACTGTAATTTTCGGTCTCAGTTCCAAGTAATTCAAGGATAGTTATAATTTATTCTGTCGTTTTTCTTTGACATCTTTCCATTTCGTAATTGTACATTTTTCAGTAGGTCTCAAGGGTTTGGGGTTATAAAGCGTATCTACTAAAAATTCTATTAATTTCCTTTTCCCTTCAAACCCTGACACGAATTAACATTGAATTTTTGATCAAATGAATATTCATTCTAAGTTCGCTGTTTAGTTATGTTTATGGACAACTTGACTAAGATTTTTTATAATATTTATGATGAACATACAAATTAAAAATTATTGTACGTATTCTCGACTCAATGAATAGGTTCAACCAATAAAAAATGGTAGTCTTAGTTCCACGGGTGTTCCATTTTCCATTTCTCGAGAAGAAGTTTTAGTTAAATATTTTATTAAATTTCTGTGAAACAGTCATGTTAACAAGTTTTTACTGTTCTATTAATGTAGTTCTGGTAAAGGAAAGCTGATTCTCGCTTCTTAACTTTCAGCTAATTCAATCCTTTGGTTTAAGACATTGCGCGAAACGTGCTTCAGATTCCATTTCCAGATTTTTGTCTGAATGTTTGGTAATTAATTACCTTTCAGAGTGTCGTACTTGAATAATCTTTATTTATTCCTTCCGTGGCATCGTTTCCATTTCATTGTTGGCCACTAATTGATTCTAATTTCGATTGCCGAGTGAATAAGTAATGCGCGGGAGGCCGATTTCTGACTAGCCTAAACAAAAATATACTTACGCCCAAACCCAATAATAAATCCATAATCTCAGGTTGAAAACAATCTGAGATCAGACCATGACAGTCGATCGGTCTCCTATCTGCATCCCATAACAACCGAACCCTACGAAGACTCGAATGCAATCCCTTCTCTCTTTATTTACATTTGATAATCAATAAAAACCAAATAAAGTAAATAAAACCGTACAAATAATATTAAAATATACATGTCTATGTTTAAAACATGTCAAATAGCTATTTAATCATTTTAAAAACTGGTGTAAGTTGAAATCTTAAGATGGGATATTGGCACAGTTGAACTGTCATTTACATACAAAGCTTTATCCACACAGACCGACCAGACCTACCATAGATCGACAGATGGCTATTACAACCGTCGATTGGTTGTTGGTACAATTTTAGCAATATTTGGATTAAGATGTATTGGGTCCTTACATATGAAATTGGCGTATTTCGTACTGGCCACTTTAATCACGATGTTCTTCTCTTTGGTAATGAATTCCAGATTCAAATTTGTACAGCTATTGACTCATGTATTTGTGTTTCGATGACCGTCATTCATTTGTTTTTTTCTGTTTGCGTCACTCATTTTACAAAATGGAAAACTAAGAAAAGTATCGCATTATTTACGAGTACGAGTTCCGCCGTGGCACTAGTGCTGCGGAAACGACTCGAAGGGTGCATGATGTTGCGGTCATGTTGCAAAAGAAAACACAGTTCGTTTTCAAGGTTTTCGTACTAGAAATTTCGACCTGCAGAACAAGCCCCGTGGTCGGCCTGAGACCCAAGTTGATAATGAAGTATTGAAGGCTATTGTGGAAGCGGAACCATCGCTGCAGGCTGCGGTGTTAGTGGTAAAACTGTTTAATTCACTTGAAGCAAATTGGGAAGATTCAAAAGCTTGAAAGATACTTGAAGGGTACCTTACGAACTGACTGAAGCAAACCGGCAAACGCGCGTCGACTGCTGCGTTACATTATTGAACCGGCACAATAATGAAGGTATTTTAAACCGAATCATTACCTGTGATGAAAAATGGATTCTTTACGATAATCGGAAGCGTTCAGCGCAATGGTTGGATCCGGGCCAGCCAGCCAAATCCTGCCCCAAGCGAAAATTAACCCCAAAAAAGTTACTTGTAAGCGTTTGGTGGATTAGTGCCGATATTGTTCATTACAGTTTTCTCAAATCTGGCCAAGCTTACGGCTGATGTCTATTGTCATCAATTGCAAACCATGATGGAAAAGCTAGCGGCTAAACAACCTAGGCTGGTCAATCGCTCCACGCCACTGCTACTTCACGACAACGCTAGACCACACACTGCACAACAGACGGCTACCAAATTAGAAGAGCTTCAATTGGAATGTCTGAGACATCCTCCGTACTCCCCGGACCTTGCTCAAACAGATTACCATTTTTTTCGAAATTTGGACAACTTCTTGCAAGGGAAAAAATTTAACTCTGATGGGGCGGTCCAAATCGCCTTCACAGATTTTATTGATTCCCGTCCGACTGTTTTTTTTAGTAAAGGGATCAATGAACTACCTATGAGATGGCAAAAGTGCATAGACAAAACAGTGCACAATGGTTCATACTTTGATTAATTAAATAAATTATATTTAAAAGTATTTGACTTTTTGTTCCTCCCATACAAAACGCCAATTTCATATGTAAGAACCTATTATATCTCACATAGTCAAAAATTCATTGAGATAGGTTATTGGGTTTAGGCATTAAACAGATGCTCAAATGAGTTTGCTTTTAACAGGGAACGGAGTTTATCGCATCGAAACATGTACGATATTTATTTGATATTGTTTTTATGAATTTAATCCCTAAAGCTTTTTAACTCGGTTACAGTAGTTGCGCACAGCAAAGTCTCTTTAGTTTCAAAGAACTTAAAAATGTAAGTGTTAAATTAAATGACTTATGTGTGTCTAATTAGGGCGGCGAGATTTTAATTTTTTCATAATAGAGAATAAAATTGCAAGTAAAATTCATATTAGACATTATTAGACATATTACCTGAGTGTCGCAATTGGCTTATGGCTGATCATTTTTCTTTGCTGTGTCACCGGATATATTCACTTACAAAAGCACGTTAAGAATACAAATAACTTTTTAACACGTCTGGGATCCCGTGTACCTGCTGGATTTCACTTTCTAGAGCTTATAATATACATGATAATAATATACATATGCACTATGACATAATATACAGTATAGCAATATATTGTGCATATTCCATTATGTACTTTTTGAAATTAATGTTAATGTTTTAATAATCGATTAAAGTATAGAACAAATATTTTACTTACGTAATAAAGAAACAACTCCGTTACTCAACATGTTATTGGGGAGTCAAACTATCTAAATGTTTATTTTATTGATTTTCACACGAGTCTGCACTCTGATATGGCTACAATAGAATTAGTTTGACACGGTTCCATCTTGTTGCCTAAATGGAATCTAAACCCCTAATTTATGAAAATTATTAAGTGAAATACGAGTTAGGACTCTGCCTCCTTTATTTTTTTTTAACGCTTGATTAACTTTATATTGTGTGTAATTAAAATAATGGTGCCTTTCAATGTTTATTTTACATGGCGCGTCACCAAAGTATGATTGGTAAAAGAGAGCTTTTTACAGTTACTGTAAGAGAAAAGCTTACACAATTGCGTGTAAGGTTTTCTCGTATCCTTAGTAGTATACCCACGCAATTGTGCTAAAAAGTATTAAGTAGTCATGAATGCTACTAAGTGAACATAAAGAGGTGAAGCTACCTGACTCCATCATTACGTGATGAGCGTCAATTAGCGACAAAAGCTTCGGCTGGGATTTTTCCGGAAGGGGAATTAAGAGCATTCTTAATGCATCGAATTCCATCCCGTTAGTCAAAATTGTAATTGCGTTGCGCTGTTGTTCCGCCCTTGACTCGCTAACGAATTTTTAATACCGCCGTAAACAATGACGTCGCGGGGGGTGTTTAAGTTTAATTGCAGGTTTAGTGTTCATGACGATATAGTGTTTTATGTACGGGTATGATTGTAAAGCGATATTAAAAACATGTCAAAAGCATTGCAGTAGATGCATATATTTTTTAAATTGTTTAAAAAACATGTACTGGAATACTTTTGTTGTTGGTCGCCGATCATAAAAAAACTTACGCTTTTAGCTACAGGTACACATCTGAATCCCTCCACATGTGTAAATGTGGTAAAAGACCCGACATTCCTACGCAACGCCATAGAGTCAACCTACTGCAATCAATCCGCTCTATGTTAAATCTGGTCAATCGCCAGCGCCTGCCGTGAACTTTCGCTAATCGCAGTTTAAGCATATGAGAATTTAACACGGTCACCAGGCGAGCGACCACTGTGTATATTTTTTATAAATTTCCAATGATAGAAGAGTTATGACTTTTTCCATGACTACCAGTTCGCTGCGACTGCTGTACAGCTCTCGGTTTAGGGTTGGCAACATTGGAGTAGGGTGCGTTGGGGTGAGGAGGGTTGCGTCACGTGCGAGGTCCGCACTCCAGCCCGACGCATGCGAGACCGCGGGGCGCCGGCGGCGCAGGCGCGCCCCCCTGTCCCCGACCCGGCCCTCAGTCAGCCACCGGCGGCCGTCCCGATCGCTTTACTGGCGCCCGAACGCGTCGCGAGTGCTTATCGAGTGATGTCGACTTGTGACTAGTGCCATGATCGTTCACTGTGCCCTCCTGGCGGCGCTGCTCGCCTCAGCCACGGCCGCTTGGCAGGAGAACGTCCGCCCGAAGGTCTTCGCACAGCTAGGTTAGTGCATGGACTCTGATGTGGTCCGGAAACCAAAACTCGTTAAGTCTCTGTGTAATGCTTAACTGAATCGTGTTTACGTCGACTCGGCACACGCGCATCAAAACATGCGTCGAAAGCTCGTGTTTATCTTTTTTGGGCCAACACAATCAAAACAGAAAGCTTCACGACTGAATAATCGATACAATTTTATCACTTTAATAACTAAAACTTCTTCATTGATGTAACGTTGTTATGGAAGTATTTGAATACCACAACTTGAGCAATGTTTCGTCAGATGGGAGCTTGAAATCACAAAATTATGTTGTTAGGTTATGTCGATTCGGTTATAGGAGGTTATAGACTCTCGTTTTTATCGCATTGTCGTTGGCAGTCGTGAGCTTTCTCTACGTTGAATAGGGTAATAATGAATGCCATTTTATATATATATATGAACAATGGATATTATTGGAATTGTTATTGTCTGCTAAATATTTATTCATAGTTAATCACTTTTTTGGTTCTTAAATCTGATTGAATAATCTTCATAATAAATACTTTGACAATAATGTGACTTAAACCGTAATAGTAATACAAACAAATATGCGATAACTATATGGACATTCGTATAGTAAAATTGTGGGGAAACTTGACCGACACGATGCAATTCTTTAAAAAATTTCATAAATACAACCAGGAATTTTGGCTCCGTATCATTTTCATCGCTATTGTTTTAGAGAAATCAAAAAGCTTTGCGATTTCGTGACATAGTGCTCCAACAATCCGTACGGAGTAGACACGCGATGCTTCGTGTATGATAAAGAGGAGGACCGTGCCTCTATTGTTTTATTGTGCTGCCTGCATTGCAGGGGACAGCCACGTGCCTCTCATTAGTGCATCACAAAGCGAGGCAGTTTGTTCTGCGTTTTGCAATGTTACGCTCAGAATAGCGATCCATACCATGTTTAACGTACCGTACTAAACTTTGTCTAACTCAGCCGAATGCTGCAATTGTTGCGATTGTTTCGATTCAACATTTAGGATTTAGGTTTGTATTATCGTATGTATATATATGTATATAGTAAATATATAATACTATATATATAATAATAATACAAACGAATTCTAGCAAATGATCTCATCCGGTCAATTTATTATATATTTGTAATAACTATGGAAGACTAAATTGAAATGGTTTGGAGAAAGGAGAAGCACAAAATTTTAAAACTTCATTGAAAGATTTGAAACTTGACTTGTTTACTCTGCTTAGGACGAAAATGACGAGAATTGAAATTTGTACATAATATAATAAAATTTATGGTTCCATTACGTCCGCAATGAGACCAATTAGAGTTTGTGAATGAACAAACGTCAGTCTAGACATTTACAGGTTTTCTTGTGTAGCCAAGTGCACATTTCAAGGATCGTCATGCTCACTCAAATGTCATTGCTTGTGGCGGCGTCCATGCGTCGGGTTGTCTCTCTCCCTAAAATATGGCGAGGGGGCCGATGGCTGGCCATGCGTCATACTCGTGAACGGGTGCTACTTGTGGTGACTGGTCGTACTTGAATTCGTGTATGCGGTGATATTAGTTGTTTATACTACGTATTTGCGTGTTGTTCTCACGAGTGTGTAAGTGCGTGCTCCTATTTCACCATGCCTCCTGCTGATAGAGGACAAATCTTTGCTTTTAATTTGTTTTTTTATTCTTTATTACTCAATATGTCATATGGAACATGGTGTAATGGTCGCAGCTCCTTACAAGCATTGTGTAAAAAAAAAACTTACTTAAAAAGAGTGGCGGAGAGTTTATTGCCAGTTCTTCTCTTCCGTTCTACGCCCTTGATTTGAGAACTGGCAGTAAATGTAAATTCACAATTTTTAAATTTTTTGACGTTCATAAGTGTACATTGTTACCTACATGAATAAATCAATTTTGTTTGTTTGTTTGTTTGTTTAAAGCATATCCGTTCATTGTTCTTTTAAAATATTGAATTAATTTGATGTCGAAAGAATATTAATAAATTAATAAAATCCAAATAGACGTTCAATATTATTCACATCATGTCAAAAATCCTAAAGCCAGATAGAGTTACAGCAAACAAATGTCGGTTTGTACATCGAAAGGCGTAATTAAATAATATTACTTCTTAGTGTTACTCACATGACAGGATCTTATTAAGTACCATAACCATATTTATTTTTTATAAATTAAATAAAGTTTATCTATTCACATTTCTGTCATTATTGGTAAATTTATTAAGAGGGGAGAATCATCCTCAACAATGTTATCACTGTAAAAGCCAGTGTTTTAACTACATAATGTGGTTTTGTATGGCCAAAGGCGTGTATGAAAATATATATAATTATTATAGATATTTCTGTATTCATATAAATATAGCCCGCCTCTTCATTTCAAGATAATAAAGAAAAGGATTTATGTCTCTTAACAAAAGAAAAGCTATTTTCAACGTGTGAAATGAAAGCAGCCATTAATAGATTTTAAGAAAGCTGTTTTTGTAATTCATTTTTACTTTAAAAATCGTACAACTTTTAGAAAAGTTAAATAAATTACATAAGACTTCTAGTAGAGATGCAAAAAATTAAGATTTATATGTTATAATATATGTATATTTATTTAAATGAGACAATAATTACATAATTTGTTGGGGACGATGACCTTATAGAAACCATTAAATATTTTTATTTGATAACAATAAGTTGCGTAATGAATAAAGAACACATTGATAATTTCTTTTAAATAGGAATAAATCTTTCGCAAACATCAAGGTAAGAAGATGCCGTTAAAATATAACAAAACGTTCTAATGTAGTGTATTCTTGAAGGACAGGGCATTATGCAGTATACACCCACATTTAAGTCTAGAAAGCAATATATATCGATGATAAGTGTCGCAAGTGAGTTATTGCGGCAAGATTGTCTGTTCAGACCGGTTCTTGGGCTAGGAGATTTTCTGTCTGATCACTGAACTTGTTAGTTTCATCGTGCTCCTCATGATTCATTGACTGTTGAGAAGGGTCAGCGGTGTCACACCAACTTCTTCACACATTATCTATTTTTAGCCTTTACGCAAGCTTGATCTCTATTTAAAAATAGAGTAAAGCCCACACATTAAATCATTGTAAAATAATTAAGCTATATGTCGAATAATTGGCATTTAATTAGTTGTATCTGAGAAGAATTAGTATGAGAAGCGCCCGAACTCCTAGGTCGGTTTCTACAGAGTGTTGATTTTAAGCCTTGGAAATCCAAAAGGGACGGAAATGAGAATATTTTGTAAAATGTTCTGTTCTGTTTATGTTTAAAGATTAGACATTTTAATTTAAACATATATAAAACTGTAAAAATGATTCATAATACATATCAATCACTTTGAAGTATAAAATCATGTACAAAACCATTTTAAGAAGGTACATGTGATTTATAGACTCTTTACAATAGGGTTTAGCTATTCTTAACATCAATTTAATATTGGGTTATTGCTTCGAGCGCCCCTGGTTTGGTTTGTAAAACGTTTAAATGGGCCCACAAAATAACTGTACACCTGACGAAGAAATAAATTACTTAACAGGATAATGCTCTTATAGCCTGGAATGTTTAGAACGTGTCACGTTTTGCCTTATGGGTATTTATTGGGTCATTCGTCAGGAGCCAATACTCAGGGGAACTGTTATGTGGTTGGGGTGCATAATACCGATGTGATGCCATGTTGTTTATGATTGGACTCTCCACTACAATTTATTTAATTTCAACCTCGGTCGATAGGAGAATTAACTCGGTATAATAACAGCATTATACGGCACCCTATTCGAGAGAATATTATGACACGGTTCAATCTTTGAATACAATGCAAGAAAAGATGTTCGACGCTCTGAATGTGACCTTTGAGGGGAGTCCGGTACATTTGAGAAAGTGGGTCGCAATTGTGATTAATAAAAATCATATCGTACCCGCAACGATAACCGCTAATCAAAAAGGACAAAAGTTCAAGCGTCCATCGACAATGCGATCGCTATTAGGCGATGGAATGTGCGGAATAAACGAAATAAAATGCGCTCTATTGTGCCGTTACAGAGTTGTTTATGGTTTGTTTCGTTGTAAATATTGATTGCTAGATTTAATATGAACCTTAATTAAAAGTAATAGAGTTTTGTCTCAACTGTCAATGCTCCGCCTTGAGTGACTTGCGGCGCGGATACGCACGTGCGTGTGGCGTCAAAAACGCGTCGGCATGAGGTGCGGGGTGTAAGGGGAGGAGCTGTGGCGCCGCCTGGCGGGAGAAAGACAATTTTATGTCAAGACTATGTTGTCTACGCCCAGTGTGGGATTTATGGTAAATCTATTCTTTGACTTTATGCTCATATGGATTCTTGTGACCTTATTTAATGACGTACGTCCGGAGCGTGTGTGAACATGTTTAATAACGTCTGGGAGAACTGTAGAGTTCGGAAAGCGTCTGCAAAATAGATATTGCATTCCATAAATAAGACCGTTAACCGCATGTGCATGACATTTGTTCCACTATGCATTTCCTTTGCGAGAGCTCGCGGGAAGTCTCATAACTTTCTCGAATACGTTATGAAGATTGGCCATAACTTGAATGTGCTATAACATTTTTTGACGATATTGCTTTTCTACCAAACAGGAACAT
Organism: Pieris mannii; assembly: GCA_028984075.1. Classification (NCBI taxonomy): domain Eukaryota; kingdom Metazoa; phylum Arthropoda; class Insecta; order Lepidoptera; family Pieridae; genus Pieris; species Pieris mannii. The sequence continues at coordinate 232,549 of CM054776.1, forward strand.
AATGGAATACGATATCGGCCGTTCGATTCAAATCTGAAACGCGGAAGAATAGAGATGAAATAAAAGGGAACGATGTTTTTATTGCGTTCCCTAAAAGTAAAGGGCAAACATTGGTTTAGAAATGAAAATATTTGCCCAATTCGGTACGCATAATGCAAGTAAGACTTGCAAAACGCTAGGTAAGTGTGCCTAGTCCATTGTCATGCAGTTTTAAATCCGGATTAAAAAGGAAGCTCATAATAAGTCCTATGAGGGGATCTACATTCAGGCTCTCGTTTTGTTGCAACTTCGTTGTAACGCTCCACCATTGTGCAACGCAAAAATAGTTTACATTCACAAACTAGACAGGATCTACATTTGTTTCCATTGTCCGAACCAACTGCTGCCGCGAGTAATTGATAAGCCTGTCGACACATATGCTCGATTTATTAGAAACGTAAGATTCGCTTCTTATATACAATTATATTATATTATTTTAATTGCTATTAAATTAAGGAAAAAATTAAGGAATATGCAGACGGCCTCATTTGCAGTGAGTCGCATTAAAAGCCCTTTACATTCGTAAAGGCTCCAATGGATGGGTACGATTCAATGGGTCGAAAGAAATGGGCCAGTCACTGACGCAGGCTAGTAGACAAGTGAAACGCACTTCTAGACCAGTTTATCGAGATCTTTAAATGACAGCCGGTATTTTAGCAGGAAAGGCTGGTATTGCAATGATTGGTTTGTAGGCTGCATACATACCACAGACTTCAATACCGATATAAATGCGGGTTTATCATTTCATTTTTTTATGAAATAAAATATCTTTATATTAAATATTATGAGTTTTATTGTATGTATCCAAGCACTCTCAAGTAAAAATTCCGTAACTTAGGTGTTTAAGCTGTCGCATAATATACATGTGTTGCTGCTCAATAAATAAATCAAAATCTCATAACAAGACGTCATGAGGGAATTTTTACTTTTTGCAATAATTTTTATTTTTATTTCTATCGTACTAAGCTGACATCGAGTGCAGTAGGGGAGGCCGCAGGAGCTCGGCGATCGTAATGAGCCAGGTGGCTTGTACAATGTGAAATTAACAATAGTGCGAGGGTCGCTCACCATCGCGTGCTATTCGGATTGAAGGAAGTTTTCCTATGTTTTAATTATAGGCTGTCATATGGAAATGTTTTCTGTAGTAAATTGAATTTCATCATCATCATCATCTGCCTCTATTTTTGCTCCATTTCAAGACAAAGGTTCCGCCATCTTCCTCCAATACGCCCTGCACCATTTCTTATTAAGTGTTTTCTCTATTTTTATGGTTCAAAAGCACAATATAATGGGGTAAACATTTAATCAGTGATATGCTGATTTAACCAGCACATAATGGAAACGCTAATTTTATAAATGTCCATCAGCAAGAGAGTCAATAAAAGCAAAGCATATTCCGCTCGGAGTGATGTATATTTAGTGATTTAAAAATAAACAAGCCATGCGGCCGCGTAACCGCATCTCCAGGCTACTCTTGAACTTGATCTCCTGTTAGGGCTACCGACTGTGCTGTGTACCACACAATCTTTGTGCAAACGACAACTGCATCAAAATTGTCCTAAACTTTTATTAGTTCCGTTTAGCTAGACATCATTTATAAATTTATTCTGCACATTATACAGTTCAAATAAATACTGATTTATGAGTATCACTTTATGGAATCACGTTTGTTGTTACTTAGGCAATTGTAATGTTAAACATCACTTTTGCTTCTTATTTTAAGTGTAGTCTAAACGACTAGAGCCGCAGACGACGCCATCAACAGAAGGCTGATGTAATGTCATGAATAAAACCCTAGTTAATAAAGAAACTAGTTAGTAAATAAATAAAATGAGATTTTTATTTCTTTATTAAATTGTCATTGGTACAACTTTAGCAAAAGTATTGAAACCATGATTAAGCAGCCCTATTTGAGATCAATGACTGCTGAATACACTGATAATGATATTTTATGGATTTTAAATTACCAGTCAAACAATTGTGTAACACACACAGAAACAAATGTCTGGATCTAGTTTAATTAATGATTAAGTCGAGCGAAAATTATAAATCTGTGTCTTATGAGCAAAATATTAGTGATTAGAGTCGTGGCTTCAAGCTGCCGCTAGAAGCAGGTCACCCCGATGCCGCCAGGACAACTAAACCAAAGTGGCCAATGGCCGATAAAGTTTACAGTATTCTGGACCGTGGAATCATTCGGAGTAAAATTTACCGGAAATATCGTGAAGTTTGACATAAAATGAGGATCCGAATTACTAAATTATTAGTCACAAGAATGACATGAGACGCTTCTCAGACGAGATTTACATTTCATCAAAATACAATTTTGATTTTTCCTTTACATTTCGGAACACCTTTAATGAAATATTACTTTAAAAATTCAATTCACTCATTGAAAATCTGATTTTCATCAGTTTAATTAAATTGCCGCTTTGTTCCTGTCCATCGCGGATTTTGTTTTCTTACTAAATTAATTTCGCCTAAATAGCTATTAAAACGAGTTTACACGTATTTTAAATATGAAGTAGGACATTTTATATAAGGATAAGTTTTGCTTTAAAACCTATTAGAGTATTTCTAATAAGTCTAAGAATAAAACATTACGAGCAAGGATCGTTTAGAACATAAGAGTAACACGGTCCGACACTTGTCTTCGCTGTTAATTAATTAAAAATTATATTATTTAAAAATTCTAAAGTTTTCCAAAGTTAAGTATTAATTGTAGGCTATTAATGCAAGAAAAGAGTTTAAGGATGCAATTTTTAGCTACAAAGCAAACAATATTTGATATTAGTAAAAACCATTGACCCAGTATAATTATAATTAAGCTTTCGGGTTCATTGGTTTAGCGAGTTCCTGTTGGAAACTCGACTTACGCTTACTTACTTCCTTAGTGACATTGGATTAGTTGAGACTTGAGATAAGTTCGCGATGTTATACCGTGTCTGAGATAGCGATAGGTTAATGACAATCGTATTATTAAAACTTCCTCGTGTCTCAAGTTATTGGTAGCGAGGTCATTAATATCACACAAAAGTTTTTATGCAAATTTTAAGCCAGAAATTCAGGCTCCAATTCTTAATTAAACAATAATTGTATCTTAAATTAATGATAATGTAACAGAGATGGTACTCGGTGTCACTATCCTCCATCCGATGTATTTGTTTTTATGAGGCTTGTTTATTTGCAAGAGTGATATGGAAAGTTAAAGCTAAAGTTTTTGTTGTCTATAATACGATTATCATCCAACAAACTCCTTAACAAATTATTTTCTAAAAGATGATAATTATACAGCGCGATTCTCGACCTCATCATTTAAAATTCGTAATAAAAGTAAGCGATGAAACGTTCCTATTAATGCTGCGTGATTATATTATAAGAAATGTTGCTTTTTATGACACGTCAGTCGTAATTGTCTAGGAGCGAGTTTGGACCCCTGGGGGGTAGAACTCCTTGGCTGCGCGATAATGGCCTTTATGGCCATAACCATATTTATCCTTAATGACGTCACACTGTTTTATTACTTATTTCTAGATACTTGTATGTTACGTAATGCTATAGTAATCCAGTTTGTACTTGTTCGTTATACTTTAATACGGATTTGGATTGGTGACATATTTAAAAAAAACGGCGAACACTTTTTGAGCAGTCAATCAATCATCAAATATGTATTTAAAAAAAATGGTGCGGCTGATTTTTCCGCGTATTTTTATTTAGTCCTCATTAGGGAGACCGTTTGGCTCTATGTGGAGGAGGCGATGGCAGTGTGTACCGGCAGCTGCTAATACGTGCACGTATCTGAACTGACATCAGAGCAGCGTGACAAAGCCGAAGCGCTCAGCGGGCCCAGACGGCAGACGATCAGATATTCTGAAAGACTGCCGATCTATACTTGCTAAGCCCCCTTGCCTTTTTGTTCAATCTATGCCTGGATAACGGTTACTTTCCAGATTGCTGGAAAATCACGAGAGTGATTCCGATACCGAAAAGCGATAGAAAAGACTGAAACAAATAGACTGGTTGCTATTTTATCGACTTCCGCTCAAATATTCGAAGGAGCTTTGCCAAAAGCATAGTAAAACAAATTGAACCGTGCTTATCAGACTACCCGCATGGTTTTAAAGCCTTGCGTAGTATGAGAAATAACTTATGGAACGCAATTAACATTGGTACTAAATGCCTCTCCGACACAATCGATATATTTATATGTTCGGAAGGTGTATTCACAGTAGTATGTATATTATATGTTTAATACTATATATAATTTAAGTAACCTGTATAAAATGTCAATGTACCTCAAATATTACGTTGTAAAATAAATTAATTTAAACTCGTAAATCTTAATGTTGAAAATCGAAAGCTCGATAGAGCTTTTGTACAATGGAATTGGAGAGTCAATTTTTTAAATTATTATTTTGGCATCGCGTCAAAATTGTTATTTCCGTTGCACACCAATATACTTTAATTCCCCAAAAAACTCCAACCAATTAATTTATAACTACAAGCATAGCACCCACTTGAAATAACTTAAAGCTCGCACGCGAATCGAGTACGTGTGTCCTTGTGTTAAAGTGTTAAAATGCTACGAGAAAAATAATTCCCACATGAATGATCGTGGAGGGGTCAAAAGTTCAAGTTGGTAAAAAATCGTATGCGGCAGCTGTTTGGCACATGATGGTTAGCGATGGAAAAAACGTTCAATAAAACTAGGAGCGAGGCGCTCGTTTTCTTTCGATATTTTTTGACGGGCATCGGTCTAAACATTAGCAAAGTTTTGCGTTTCAAACACTTTTATTAGCAATTATTTGGCTTGACTACCACAAATGACCACCATCTAAGGCTGACCGGCAATGGGTTATCGTGTCTGCCAAAATTTAAAGAACTCAGTGCAGAAAATTTTTTACGAGAATTTTTTAAATAAAATTTATCATTGATAATTGAATCTATTTTATGTGATACAAGTTTTATTATATTATTAGATCTGGAAAATAAACAGGTTAATATGAAGTTTATTCGTTATTGAATACGTCACCTACATTTCCAAAATACGACTTATATTTAACGTTGATTTTTATTGTAAAATGCCAAATTTGACATGTTTGCATAGCTCTACTACCTACTCTAGTTGCACACGGTTTTTTTTAATAATGTAGCTCGACGATACTTTAATTTTGTTAGTGCCATTTCAATTAAATTGTAAAATTCCTAATACGTCCAAATTTATTGTAGTTCAATATTACTATCACATGCTACGGTATCCATGTACATGTTCTGGAGACATCAGACATCACGTGAACAGCGATGAGGCCATCGAATGTTGTGCTCAATATAATAATTCGTTTTGTGTTCGTTGCTGCTGGTTAAAGTTGAATCTCAAAAATGGGCTTTTCAAAGTTTGGTAAAACTTGTTCAAAACTCGAACCAAATCAATAATTACGCTCCGTTCTCTTCCATGTTCTTACCTTTACAACCGGAAATTACAATTCTGCAATATTTTGTTTTTTGTAATTAATGTTAAGTTGATTATTTATAAACTTTCAGTAATTGCTACATGATAATATTATAATTTAATTTCAAAACTAGAATCAATAAATAGGGACCTTTATATAAAATTGTTACATTATTAATCCATTACTTCCTAATAAAGGCACTTAGACAGTATCATTACATTAAGAGCAGACACCAAGCGGCACCATATTTGCAAATTACTTGTGAACATCTTAATTACGGCATCCGCCTGTTTGATTGCCCCCGCATTGTTTGTGTTCTAACAGGACAATTGCACATGCACTTAGCTAATAATATATCGAGAGGGGTCGTTGAGCTCGAGACAACTTAAAATTAGTTCTGATCTATGTATTAACTTACTAGCTTAACGCACTAGAGCTTGCGCAGTCAGAGTTAGCTGGATTAGTATTTCGTTGCAATAGTTGTTTAAGTATATCGTCGTAGGCCGGCTACGTACCAGTTTATCTTCGGGAGCTGTGACTGTCCAGCGTCCGCCATAGTCATTCCTATAGTTTGACCTCCTTTTTGTATTTTTGTATTTTTTTTTATTTATAGAACAGGGGGCAAACGGGCAGGAGGCTCACCTGATGTTAAGTGATACCGCCGCTCGCTCGCGAGTGCGTTGCCGGCCTTTTAAGAATTGGTACGCTCTTTTCTTGAAGGACCCTAAGTCGAATTGGTTCGGAAATACTTCTAAATACTTTTAAATTTTATAAAAAAAGTTACAACATACCAATAAACTCAAATTCTTTTTGTTCAGGCATATACATGTGCCTTACCTTACCAAGGTATCGTTATTTGTCAGTTGCCAGTTCTTAAATAATAAGATTGTATAACGACGAAAAATTCATTCTGGGGGTTTACCTCCTATCACTTAGGATATCGGGATCACAAAGAGTTTAAGCGTTTCCCTGAAAAAGTGCCTCGTCAGCGTAGGGAAAGTTACAATGGTGAGATCCGTAATATACCCTTGCGATTGTGCGCTGATCGTTCTTAAAATAACAAATGATTTCTGTATGAAGTGAATGCGTGGAAATATTTTATAAGCTTTAAACGAAATCCTTTGTTTAAACTTTTTAATAATGACGTGTTTCTTTACTCATAATTAAGGGACAAAAGTTTATTTCAAAATTGTTAATGTGACATTGAGATCAATATAATATTTATAAAGCTATATGTTCGTGAAGTCTAATCTATTTCCTGAACAAAATATAGTATGTACATCTTATCGTAATCCTTGCTGAGAAATGACTCTGAATAACGTAAAGGATCTAATTTGAATAGTCGCTGTATACTTTTCCTTTCTATAGAATCGAACGGATAGGTATTCAGAAAATTTAATTTCCGTAGACAGATCGAACAATTTCGCTCCACTGTGGTGTTGGACCGTAATTGGGTCGACTGACGGACAATGGACTTTGACAATGTTATTATTAGTAGATCTCTTATTCATTCGATCGCTCGATGAACTTATCAATCATTCCCTTTCGGCAAAGTTCTCATCAAAGAGTTCAGAGAAGCGAACATTGTTTCACAAGAGGCGCTTAAGACTAAAGTTCGATTTTCATGTTGAGGAAATACATGATGTTAAACTAAAGCTTAAAAAGTGATAGTAACGGTAGTATTTGCCGTAAGACTTAACAAAAATTATTTCGCTAGGAATGCTTCATAAACAAACTATTGCAATATGTGAGCAATGGCGCTGGTGTCAGCTGTCATTGTAATGACACGTCACAGAGACATCAGCTTATTCGATTTGCCAACATAACAATCCACAAAATAACGACTATCTGATAGTTTACTTAGGGTGGATTCGACCATACAAGAGTAAATCTTAATGTTAGAATAAATTTTCAGTTAATCGAGAATAAATCAATTAACGTTTTACTATCTACAAGTGCAGAATAGTGTTCCTATTCGGGAATTGTTACTATACTGCCGTTTCGCACGGAATAACGAAGCTATTCCTAGAATAATGTAATGGCGTCATTCAGTCCAATCATCTGATTTCTGTCATTTCACAAATATTTATTTTGTGTTTTTATTTCAAGTCAACGCAACTAACTAAATTTACATTAGTCTGGGATTGTATTATGAACGTTGTATTAAACAATTTGATTGATGATAGTGATGAGGAAATTATACCTAGACGTCCAAGATCTAACTACTTATTTGAATATTATGATGACCATGATTTTGCGATGAGGTTTTGTTTGAGCAAAGAAGCCAAAACTCGATAAATCCCTCAAATAAACACAAAAGTAAAATTTTTGTTGTTGTTTGACACCTGCCTACAGCTACTTTTTCACACTATAATACGACAAAATCAAGTTGAAGTGATGTAATATGGTCTTACACTATCCCGTTGTAAAACAACATTTATTTTCCGAGTTTTATTTTCGTTTACCATTCTTTCTGCTATTCTCGTATTGTTATTTCCAGTGCATGTATACTATCGATTACGTGGAGAAACGACTATGTATTTACTCGAGATTAAAATCATGGAATAGATTATTCCTGGTATAGTCACTCGTGTATAAATTTAAGTTTGGTTGAATCGACCCTTAGTACTATCGTAAATTAGTTCAAAACCGTGGTTTCTTTGATTTGTCAATATTGCTTGATCTAAAATTTACGACAAGACAATCACTGATAATCTTGAGTGATCATTATTATTAAAAGTAATTTGTCATAACTTTAAACCTTTGAAACTTAAAGACAAACAAAATTAAAGTAGTTATTTGTCTCTCTTTTCTCCGATTGTCGCAATCGCGAAATGATGTCACGATTTGTTACGAAACTTGATTATCATACATTCGGGTTGTTATAACTTCAGTCATTGGTTGTTACGGCCCTCAGTTCGATTGAGCTATCGTAGCAAACACACATAAAACTCGATATTTTTAAAGTAGACATATATGTCTAAATTAAACGGCTTATGCTAACAAAGTCATTTTGACGTCTTCTTTAATCTTCAATAATCTATTTGCAGATTTTGTTAAAATTCATGTCATGCTTTCTAGTAATTGTTCAGGTTCTCGTTTGTTGCTTTGTCAACATTTGGTCCCTTTACCTTCGTGTCGTGAGACGACATTATTCCTATCCTTTTGGCGTCGGGACGTGACGACCCCATCGCCCACTGGTGAAATAACCTGTGGCAGAGGTTATTTCATCAGCGCAATCAGTCAACCCCTTCCTAGTGGGAGTGCCATACTGTTGCCTTCGGGCTTCAGCCAAATGGGCAGGCACGACCGGGGCAGTACCACTGTCTCTCAGAAAACCGGCGTCAAGTGATGCAATGGGTTCGCCTTATTGTACTCGCGTTTCGTCCGGTGAGAGAGATTCCCGGAGCCCATCCCCCCCATCCCCCTTCCCCCCCTCCCCCCAAAAAAAAAATATGAAGGTGCAGAAAAAAAAGAATCTACCCCAGGGGGGTACCACACGCGCCCGCGGTGGAGAATCCCCCTCTGGGCGTCAGTCACCGGGGCACTCTGCACCCGGTGGTGGACGCACAGGCTGCCCTTCGTATTCTGGGGGGGGCAATTCTGCGCTCTACAAAAATAATTGTCCTTGGGGCAAACGGAAGAATTTACCGAAGGCAACCCCTTCCACGCTCACAGTGGACTTCACCAATGTTAGGGGGCTCAATTCTAACCTAAACGCGGTTCACTTTCACCTTGAAACTGCGAAGCCGGCCTTATTCTTCCTTACTGAGACTCAGATATCCTCCCCGGCTGATACTTCTTACCTCTCCTACCCGGGGTACAAATTGGAACATTCGTTTGTGCCGCGGGCGGGAGTTTGCGTGTACGTCAGAGAGGATATCTGTTCTCGTCGCCTTGGGACGCTTGAAGGAAGGGACCTATCTAACCTTTGGCTCCGCGTAGACTGCGATGACCATCCGCGATTCTATGCGTGCCTGTATAGGTCCCATAGCGGAAATGATGAAACTGACCGACTCATTGAGCACATCCAAATGGCTACAGATTCCCTGCTCGAAAGGGTTCCTACCGCTGAAATCGTGATACTTGGCGATTTTAACGCCCACCATGCCGATTGGCTCGGCTCTGAAACCACCGATCACGCGGGAAGATCCTTTCACGACTTTGCTTTAGCCTACGACCTGACACAAATGGTCCCTGCGATTACGCGAATACCAGATGTGGTTGGTCATAAACCCTCTTTGTTGGACCTTCTGCTGACTTCGCATCCGGAGAACTATCAAGTCTCTGTTGACCCGCCATTGGGTTCATCGGATCATTGTGTGGTCCGGAGTACTGTGCCATCTACGCGCCCTTCGCGGCCCCGCTTTTTGGGTTGTCGCCGTATTTGGCACTATAAGTCAGCAGATTGGGACGGGATGCGGTCTTTCTTTGCGTCCTACCCTTGGGGGCCTATTTGCTTTTCGTTGGATGCTCCAGATTCCGTCGCTGCCTCTGTCACCGAAGTGGTTCTGCAGGGCATGGAACTCTTTATTCCATTTTCTGCGGTGCCGATCGGTGGCAAGTCTCAGCCCTGGTTTAAACGTTCTTGCAAGGTGGCCTCGCGTCGAAAGCGAGAATGCTTTAAGGCATGGGCGGAAGCGGCGAAATCTCGTGATGCTAATACCAGCGAACTCAAAAAAGCATATAACTCAGCCTCCAGGTCCTTCAAACGGGAAATCACTAAGGCAAAGTCAGAGCACATCGCCAGATTTGGCGAGAGATTGGCCCAACTCCCTTCGGGGACTCGAGCCTTCTGGTCTCTCGCCAAAGCTGTCCAAGGGAATTTTTGTCAGCCCTCCATACCACCATTGCACAGGGAGGATGACTCGCTGGCCCACACTGCGAAGGAGAAGGCCGACCTTTTAGGCTGTCTCTTCGCATCCAGCTCGACTTTGGATGACCGAGGGAGATCACCACCGATCATTTCAAGGTGTGATTCTTCGATGCCGGAAGTTACATTCCGGCAACGTGCTGTCCGCAAAGCATTATCTTCCTTGGACATACATAAGTCGAGCGGGCCGGATGGTATTCCTCCAATTGTGCTGCGTACTTGTGCTCCTGAGTTGGCTCCGGTCTTAACGCGCCTTTTCCGGTACCTGTACTCGCTTGGCACTGTCCCGGAGTGCTGGAAGATCGCTTCGATACTTCCGATCCCTAAAAAAGGCGATCGCTCTGATCCGTCCAACTATCGCCCAATAGCGATAACCTCCTTGTTCTCCAAAATAATGGAATCCATTATTAATGGCCAGCTCTTGAGGTATCTGGAGGGCCACCAGCTGATAAGTGACTCTCAGTACGGCTTTCGTCGTGGTCGTTCGGCTGGTGACCTTCTTGTATACCTTACGCATAGATGGGCGGAGGCAATTGAGTCCAAGGGGGAGGCTCTAGCGGTTAGTTTGGACATAGCGAAAGCCTTCGATCGGGTGTGGCACAGAGCACTGCTCTCGAAGCTTCCAGCTTATGGGCTTCCCGAGAAATTATGCGATTGGATCTCCAGCTTTCTGGCCGATCGGAGCATCAAGGTCGTCATTGACGGAGCTTGTTCCGACCTTAAACCCGTGAACGCTGGGGTCCCACAAGGCTGTGTTTTATCCCCGACCCTGTTTCTTCTGCATATCAATGATATGTTGCAACTTAGCAACATTCATTGCTATGCGGATGACAGCACTGGGGATACTCTTTACATTGGCCGGGCAGGTATTTCTCGGGCAGATGTCGATGAGTACCGGAACAAACTTGTGTCTGAAGTAGAAACTCTACTACGTGGAGTCTCCGACTGGGGCAGACTAAATCTAGTCCAATTTAACCCCAAGAAGACACAAGTTTGCGCGTTTTCCGCTAAAAAAACACCCTTTGTCGCTACTCCTCTTTTCGAAAACACTCTTCTTAAAGCCGCAGCCAGCATTGGAATACTTGGCGTTGACATATCGAACGACGTTCAGTTTCGCGGTCACTTGGAGGGAAAGGCTAAATTAGCCTCCAAAAAGCTTGGTGTGCTCAACAAGGCGAGACGGTACTTCACTCCGGGCCACCGCTTGCAACTATATAAAGCGCAAATTCGGCCCCACATGGAGTACTGTTCTCACCTCTGGGCGGGGGCTCCCCAGTACCAACTCCTTCCACTTGACCGTGTTCAACGAAGAGCGGTTCGAATCGTTGACGACCAATCTCTCTCCGAGCGGCTTGATCCTTTGGCGTTGCGTAGAGATGTGGGGTCACTCTGCATCTTCTACCGCATTTACCATGGAGAGTGTTCAGAGGAGTTGTTCGGATTAATACCTGCAGCTGAGTTTCATCATCGGACGTCGAGGCAGAATACGAAATTCCATCCGTATCATCTCGACGTCCGCCGTTCCACAACTGCGCGATTTTCAAGGCAGTTTTTGCCGCGCACCACCACTTTGTGGAACCAGTTGCCCACTGAAGTATTTCCGAACCAATTCGACTTAGGGTCCTTCAAGAAAAGAGCGTACAAATTCTTAAAAGGCCGGCAACGCACTCGCGAGCCCTCTAGCATCGAGAGTGTCCATGGGCGGCGGTATCACTTAACATCAGGTGAGCCTCCTGCCCGTTTGCCCCCTATTATATAAAAAAAAAAAAAAAAAAAAAATCATTCATTTTCAGAGTCTGCCCTTCACTTTTAACTTCTTTTCTCTATGAGTAACTGACTATTCGTCTCCTTTGATCTCTCGTAACTTCTTTAATCTATTCCACTCACTTAGTCCGTCATATATAATGTACAGTGGAACTTATTGAAACTGTACGTCACAGTTTCACTGTCACGTAATCTAGACTCAATCAACGGATCGATTAACGTAAATCATTAAACCCGTTGAAACTAAGAGATATCATTAATCTCGGCCAGTCATTCTATCCAATCGATTGTGTTGGAGCTAATAAAGACTGACGGAGAGCTCTGGCACGGTAATTATTGGGATCGAGTGAGTGACATAAAGCCGCCCCAGTTAACAGACCTAGTCCCCAGTCTAAATTCCACCTTAATATTTACACGAGTAAAATATTCCACAGCTAAACGGGAATGCAAAGCAATGTTTACACACAATGCGTTTGACAAACCGGCGTCGGTATGCCAAAATGAGCCCTGTCTCCGCCCTCTAAGTGCCTAAACACTATGACAGCCAGTCGTATTGTTACAAACAGGGTGTGGTCTGATCTAAGCATACAGTTATAATTCAGCTTCGTTTGCCTTATTTGGAATGTCTAATGGATCGCGTTGATAGCTTCGATTGTTCAGCATTGAGCCTAATAGGGTCTGTCTTTCCAGTGCACTTCGGGAAATTTAGGTTAGATACGTGATTTAGATCCGGTGATGAGTAATTAGGAGAGCCGCTCGCGCTAATATGAATAGCCTAAGCTAAAAGTTAGTCATACAATGAAGTTATTGTGGATCGGGTAAACAGAGGGCTGCTGGCAGACGGTTGCACGGTTCGGTCGTTACCCCTCCTCCTGTCGAGACATACTGGGATACAATATGAGCGGTCGCGACTCTTTTTCTTATTTTTGTCCCTTGATTAAACATTACATCCAGGCGCGATGGTGTGAATTACAAGCGTGACGATTCTTTTATATCAGGGCCCTTTGAGGATCTTTGTATCGTTAGAGAATATTGCTTACTAAAAGTATTAAAAAGTACGTATTTCAGTTATTTGAATCTTGAGCCTCAGTTAAATTGCTAAATAAAATTATTACGTTTTTAATTTTAATACTATGTTTCGATGCTGTTTATCGTTTGCTAACAACTTTAATATATTAGATAAATTAAATAGGAGAAATCTGTGTAAAGATATTTCGTATGTTTTCATTTACATATATATGAGGCACCGTTCTTGCAAATATCCGCTACAGTCTGACAGTTTTGCTTTTTAAATTTTTGCTGGTATTCTGGAAAATACATAAAGTAATCGGCTTATGGGGATTTGGCGAAGGAAATGAAAGGTTTATCATCTTAAGTCGTTAAGAGTTTCTCTTCAACTTCTCCTCAATAAGTATGTATCTTCGATACAGTCAACTTACATATTGCTTTATAATATTTTCATGTTTGCTAACTTAGTTATGTGTTTACCGTTGGCACGCTCCACGCCGATTTATAAATAACATATTTCACCACTATAAATGAACGATTAATCTGAAAAGAAATGTTAGAATAGAGCCATTGACAATACAACTTTCGCTTTGCCAGGGCCGATATCATTCGGCAAATTGATCGGATACACAAAAGAGCTCCTTCCCGAACCTTTTGCCAAACCTGTCCTCACAATGCTTCAACGAATGTCTACCAGACCCATCAATTGTTCGATCGTTGATGTGTTTGAAGTCCACTAAAATGGTAGCGATCATAAATTCCTTCAATGAAAGAGTTGTAAACATTTCCCGACTTTGGAAACTTCTTTAATTAAATTGAAACCTTAGAAAAACCTAACAATGTTGCCAAATTTAACCCTACGATGTTACACTATGAGCCTGATCCCATTTCTCTTGTCATCTGGATATACTGTTTATAGATTCATAGGTTCACTACAACGAAAAGATCGTGCCAAAAAGAAGGGCAGCGAAAAACACGTAGCATTCCCATGGTATCTCTGGGCGGCGACACAGTTTATATATATTTAAAAAAAAGATGATATAGTTAGACTCTTAGGGTTTGTAGTCGTGGTCACGTCTTCAGCCGTAGTCTGCCGCTTTCAGCTGTGCCTTTGTCATTGTTAGAAAACTCAAGCGGCAATTTTGTTTTGTTTACTGTGAAGTATACGTATATTTCTGGAATAATGAAAAGAGGGTAGAATTTTCTTTTATTCGTCGCGTTGTGTGCCTTGCCTTCTTTTTTTGTAGATGATTCAGATTCATATATAGGTCTCAGGAAATTATGAGATTGATTTTCACCATCTTGGTGAAATCATCTTGGATCTAAATCACGTATCTAACCTAGGAGTCAAGGAAATTGTAAAATATGTGAATAGATGTGTCACTGATTGATTTTTCGGCTAAAATAAATTTTGATTATAACACTTTATTTTACACAATATGAATTAACAAATTGCACATATTGAAATAATATTCTAAAAGAGCGAAAGTTTATAGATTATGGTAGCATCTGCGTTTATCCATTCTCCGTGGTTAGCGGAGAGGATAAGTCATTTCCGATAATCTGTGCGCCGTATTGTTTGCCCCGGGAAGATAGCATTGTTCTTTTGATATACGGTTATGACTTTATAAATAATACGACCAATGTTTTATGTAGAGATGACGTAAATAATATATATTTTTTTTGTTTGTTATGGATGGACCCACCATGTTGCGTCTTTTTTTAAATTTTTTTAGGGCCAATCAGATTTATTGATGTGATTGACGATGAATTTCCTGATCTACTGAACTTTGTTGATGTCTAGAATATTGTGACAAATGTTTGAGAAACAATGTATTTTTTTAATATTTTATATAACAGGGGCAAACAGGGAGGACGGGATGATCACCTTATATTAAGCCATACACTCTTATTGCCAAAGAACTCGAAAGTACATTGATGGCCTTTTAAGAATGTGTAGGTTATTTTCTCGAATGACCACAGAAGAATTGGAAATACATTGGTGGGCAGCATGTTCAGTAGTACTTGAATTAAGTTGCAACGACGGTCGTTGAGGTGGTACGGGTGGAGTTTCGTATAAAGTGTCCGATGATGAAACTAAGCTGCAGGATCCAGTATCCAAACAACTCCTTTGAACACTCCTTGTGGTTTAAGTTTAAGTCTAGTCTGTGTAACAACAGTCACTATTTGAAATATTGAAACAGTCGCATTAATTAAATTTTAAATAAAATCAATTAAAATACTAGAATAAAGTTTCGTACAAGTCTGAATCACTTACCTTATTTCGTTGCATGCGGCAATGTAAAATCCTATTGTCCACAACTAAAAAAGTACAGTAGTTAAAAAGTAAGAAGTTGCCCGCATCGCTTGCAGAAATGCACTTTGTGGTTCCATCGGTACACTTGTCATTGTACTCTATTTGTTTTTCTTAACTTTCTCATGATATTCTCGTAATCTGTTTAAGTCCAGACGGATGTAACGATCCTCGCATTTTAAATAGATTATGTCTCTTATAAATTCTTGATACTCGAGATTTAATAGATTTTTTCAACTACTAAAACTAAAGAAAACAAAACGGAAACTTTATTTATGACAGAAAACGTCACCTGTGATGACGGAGCCTTTGTTCGCTTACCTGAGGAAAACTAACTATTCTGGCCATAAGGTCTTTTACAAATAAAAATATCGTTTTAAAAACTCGCATATTATTTAAAAAACTTTTTTTGATATTGCGACAATTCACATATTTTTTCGTGTTAATTATCAAATTATAATATGGAATGGGGTGTTAAAGACAATAGAATTGCATAGATCGCCTTACACAAAGTGGGTATGGAGCCGTCGGTCATATTTGAGACACTTCAAAAGCTATTAGCTGCATGTTCGTATATCGTACTATGAACAGATACAGCCGTCGAAGACCAGAAATATCGGCTGTCATGCTGTTTAAGCCAAAATTCGTCAGAGCCCCATAGGAAGCAAACGATTTTATCGAGAGAAATAAAAATTCCCGCTAGGAGTCTGTCGCGTATTATAAAACAAGACCTAAAGCTCGGTGCTTATTATTATTATTAGAACATACATATACAGGACATGACCTAAATCAATCTTTACAATTAAAGAGAGTGGATCGATCAAAACACCTTCTGCCGCGATACGCAGGTGAAATGCACAGAAATATCCTCTTTACCGGAGAAATAATTTTCACGATTGAAGAACTATAGCAAAATAGTAAAGTGTGCGCTCACAGTTCTATAGAAGCTGCTAAAGTGGTCGCTAAGGTACAACGTGTCCGTCATCCTGCGTCAGTGATAGTTTCGTGGGGCGTGTCTGATCTAGGAGTCAAAAATTATATTTTTCTGAAAAAGGAGCGAAAACTTCAGTGAACACCAAAGTGTATCAAGACGCAGTCTTGGATCATGTTGTGAAACCTCTCAGCAATAAACTTTATAAAAATATAAAGTGGATTTTATAAGAGAAGAGTTTTAGAAGACATGAGTGAAGAAATGAGTCTCCTAAGATTCAGGAGCAAGCAGAAGCAAAATATCCCTTAAAATCAGTGCGTAAATACATAGATTCGTATCCAAATAAATTCGCCTGTAAAAAGCTTGCCATTTCCAATAGAATATTGTTTATCTTTTGCTGAGACTTTAATAAATATGTAGGTATAAATTTTAATAATATAACATTATTTCATTTAAACAACATTGAATTTGCATTTGTAATAGAACTTATGGCTGGACTAGGTACATATCCTAGTTATGAAGGGATACTGACGCAACCCGGCCACCCCCAGCATTAAAAAACGGGGTGGATTGGGAGTGGCCCTTGCTGTGACATAGAAGACCGTGAGTTTAACGGCTGATCACGTGGCTGGATATGTGCGCTGTTACCGTGTTCTGCGTCGGGCGATTGCTGGTGGCTCCGTGGGGTTTTAGTGGATATGCACAACAGCGAGTCCCACATAACCCTACACTATCAACAACCGTGCCGCGGGAGGGTATGCGTAACTCATTTCCCCAAGAAAAAAAAGATATATTCCTGTCTATAACCATAGTCAAACATACAGCGTAACAAACAAGCTGTCTTTGCGCCTGTGATAAGCTGTACAATCGCACTCTATCTGTCTTTCAACTATTTATATGAATCTTAGTCTAAATGAAAGTACAGTCGTTGTTAGTCTCAAAGCCGCAGTTGAACTGCGAGCTGAATACCTATCAAATTTCTATTCTATCTCGGTAGAGGGCAATTGAAAGATTTGCTGATGTAATAAATTCAACCGGTTTTTGATCCGGATCTTTCTGATCGGACAAATTGTAAGGCGCATTGATAAATTTCAATAAGCTTAGCAAAAATGGCAGTTAAGCCGTGATACATTACCGTACTGAACCATTTCCTTGGATTTTATAAAAATATGGAAAACGCCGAATCGAATCTGCTTTAAAGGAAATGGTATGTTAAATCTTAGTATTTTCATGTGAAAGACAACAAAATGAACAGATGGATTATCCTTGACGCGTAGCCTCAATCGTAAATAAAAAATATTGTAGGCGTCTATCGAATCGATTTAAGATAGAATCTGCAATGGCGACTTGTCTTGCTATCAGTGACAGTTGACAGTGACAGATCGCCGTCGCCGACCAAGTCAAACAGCCCCCGATATCCCTTCTCATATTTTTCTTTCCCGGTCATAGGAAACATTTTCTAGACCTTAAATTAAAAACTGAAGTTTAGAATCTGTAATGTCACCCGCTCATTTCGTGGGCGGTCTTCCTCTGTGTCGATTCCCAATAGCGCATATACAATAGAAATATGAAATTATTAGAGAAGTTTTTGACGAAACGAAAATTTTGCTTTTAATATTCTCTTTTCTTTGACTTTCCTAACAAATTTATTCCGGTAAGTTTTGATTATTCACGCACTAGAAATTATGTGTAGCCTAGTATAATAGTTATTTCCGATTAAAATTATACGAAAGTACAACGTTATATACATTATTTATGAGTTCTTTTGTCCAAAACATTGTAAGTTTCGTTTGGACAATGTTGTTGAATATGGAAAACACGAAGTCGGAATTTTAGTTATTCTCTCGTATATTTTGAAACAATACAACATAATTATATTTCTTTAAATGATGGCTAAAATGTGAAACTGTATGAATTCTGGCACTAGGTTGATGCTCCCTTCTGACATAATAAAAAAATACTACATAATTATTACGTGTAATCTAAATATTTTATATATTTAGATTTTTAATAATGGTTTACAAAAGCCCTAATTCTTAAGTCTTTAACGTACAACCGCTAATTACCAGCGAAGTGATGGAAGTTACTGAGTTTTTCATTATTTGACACTTTAATAACTAAGTATAGGTCGCTAATTAAATTACAATATTCAAGTTCTGAAGCTATCTAATGTAATACAAAGTGATTTATTGATACGTGGTTAGCGTGCTCGTTTGTTAGTTAAGCTAGTTAAACTTAATTGTCAGTAACTTCAGATACTTATGATATAACCGCGTTAAATCGTCTTCAAAGTTATTGTGGCTTAAATTTACGGGTTTCACATGTTGCTAGGTTTGAATTCCGGATTAGATTGTTGAAGTGTGTATCCAGGGTCAAAAAAATATAGTCAAAATGATTATTTTTGGGTTTATACATAAATTTAATTGTACAGAAACGTTAGTTGTTTTGAGTCGGGTTGAGAATCAAAAACCACATGATTTCTATTATAAAAGTAATCCAAACAAAATGACTTTTAACTCGTTTCAAAATCGAGAATTTCTCTCATGATGAAACAGTATTATATATTCGCGTTGACGGCAAGTTTGGCTTCAGCATAATGCCGATAGTTTTTGCTCGTGGGACAACACTACACAGTCGATGTAAGTGTCTTTCAGTAAACTGTAGCACTTCATTTGACATGACATGAACTCTTACTTATTATCGTAGCATTTTTTTTTCAGGTGTTTTCTTTTCTTGCTTAGGTAATATTGTCAAAATCTGCTTGCTGAAATTGTACCAATGTTTATGTATATGTACCACAGATATTATAATGGATTAATAAAACACTTACCTCGCCTAGATGCACATACAAGCCTAGTACATGGCTATGAAAATCCCAAAAACAACATTTTTAATGTTCTTGAGCTACACTCTCTCATTTTCTACCATTAAGTGTACAAGAATTTTGTTAACTATTTATGTATTCAGAATATATTTCGTATATGTCCAAGAGAACATAGTTTAGTCGGTAAAACACATTTTGTTAACTGAAAACTGAGTCAAGTTTCGTTTGACTTAAGCACAAATATCCATTTAAAAAGCACAGAGTGTCTCGTATGTAAACTAAAATTAGTTGTAAATCAACTTCTAGCAATTAGCATATCGTCAACTCCTCTAAGTGTGAAACGCTGTTGGCGGAGATTACAACTCTAATCCGTCGCCAGTTAATTACTTGGTTATTGTTGAAAATCTTGTTTAACAATTCACCTCTAATTAATATTACTACCGAGACATTTTAACTTTACTGCCTGTTCGTCACGCAATGTCAACAAGTTTAATCGAGGCAGCTTTCGAATTCTGTATTTAATGACGATGGCTTATTGAGACCTCGACATTTGCAATTATTATCAAATGTATGACATGCTTGATAACGTTATTTAATAAAATTATAAATATAATTAAACCATAGTGTAGATACATTCACCAACAGCTATCTGTCAATTACAAGGAGCGAGTTTGTGTATGATTATTCTGTTCGAAATGCATAATTTTTATTTTATAATATTTTATGATTATGTATCGACGGCCACCGAACCGTTTTATGTGGTACAGCTTCATTAGATCTATTAAAAAATCATAATGGTGGCTGATAACTTTACCGCGTTCTTGATTTCACATTAATTTATCGACGTATTTCATTCACTTCTTTTAAGTGAAAACTTATTTTCTCGACCTATTTTTCCTGAATAATAAGCAAAGATGTCCTATAAAGAATTATAAGAGTAACAATAAAGTGCAGAGTGGCGCCCTCTAGCGTCGGAAGTGCTTCATTACAGAACGGAAAAAGCGAGTCACGAACAGGCTGCGCGCTCTATACAACGCATTGTGCCGCAAATATTTGTCATTATAGTTTTATAGCAGTTTAAATGCTTTTTCTTTACATAGGATAACTTTTTTTATGTACTTCGTAGGTTTTAATTACGTTTATGAAAGACGCAGTGCCGTCATCTGTCTTGCTGTTATAAGCAGTTTTAAGCGTTCTTTATTTATTTAATTCAATTACACTCATCACTTATTTATTAAAAAAGACGGCGTTTTCATAAAATGACCGTATAAGCCACAAAGCAGCTGCACGGCTCTTGGTAATTTTTTAATTAGAACTTAGTAACCTGCAGTTAGCAACAGTTAGATATAATAACAGTGATAAATTATTCGAGTACCAATTTATATTAAGAAGTTCATTTATACTAAATAAATTTAATTGTGTGACATATATATATTAGTTCAAACTCATTCACTGTTATTATCTCCTTCTTTTCAAAATTAATAATTAGATTAAGTGGAAAACGAGATAAACACAGATCTATTTCAAAGCAATTTAAATTTCTGGATCCAACTAGAACTAACGGTGTTTTGTGGAAATCGGAAGTTCCAGTTCCAAATATGTATCTTATACCAGTTGTTGTGGCGATTATTGTGTATAATCTTAGTTTATACTAGAACTATCAAAATTACCTTTGATTTAGGTAGGTATCCGAGAACCTTAACACGCACGTTTCAATCCGCTGAAAGAAATAAAATTAATTTAACTAGCTTTATTTTTGTTTAATAAATTCGTCAATTGTTTTAGGTAATGAATTTCATCACTGTCGGTTAGTACACTCGTGATTAGGGGTCATTGACTGCCCCACACCCATACGCCACTCCTTTATTGTTCACTTTGTTCAGTGTACTTGTTTTGTTTCAATTTTAATGTATTAAATTGTATAGAACATTTTGTGTTGAGTTGTCTTTCTCTTAATGTAATTGGACGTTCCTCCCGGATTACCGACATTTACTTGATCTCAGACTTATTTTTACTAAAGATTTGGTCGAGATTCAAACTCTCCTATGATGCGTTTCACAACAGCGTAGCCAAAATACCACTTTAATAATTACCAGGAAAAAATATAATAAGTCGCGAAGTAATAATTGCTAGTTCACAGAATACATTGAATAAGATTTAAAATAAATGGTTGCTTTTTCGGCATTTAGCTGTCCAACAGAATAAATTGGAATGGCTTTTTGACTGGAAGAGAGTAAACTACCCAGTACTAGTACTTTTAGATAGTTTAATTTACATTATTTCCAGATTTTACGTGCTTTAGTAGCTCAAAGTACTTGCTGTTGCAAGTAGTTTGAGCTACTAAAGCCAGAGTATCTAAACATTGAATAATCAAGTCGATTGAAACATATCACTAATAAGCCCGAATATTGTGAATACAAATCTCCATTTTAGAGTTGCTCTGAATTCGAGAGGTTTTTGTGATACAATCACATAAATAACTTCAGTTGAGAAAAATCACCAGCAATTTTGTTAGGCTAATAATTCGGAGCGCGCTATCTCGGCACGATAACAGTTAAATACGGCAAATTGGTCCATCTCGTCCCTGAGCCCACTTTTATAGCAGCTTATATCTTCTAAGCCTACTTCTGATGCTGATAACATCGATTTTTTATCAGTTTTAAATGAGAAATAACAGTGGACTAGCATTTAAGGCTTTATTCCTCTTTACAGCGTTATTTACAATCTACATACTTAATATAAATAATTTCTTAGATTATTGTCAACATATCTAATCAGTCTGCATTAGAAAAGCTGTCTACGACTTTCGAATTGACCTAAAAGCTACACTAAAATGCTAAATGTGTTTCCTATCCTAGAATTTTGTTTTGCTCCATATGGCGGGGTTTTAATTCCTGGAGAGGGACCCCCTTTAGCTCGCGGGCATAAACCAACAATGAGGGATTGTGCGTTTTCGACTACACCTCCTCCTCCACCCCTCCCCCCTCTACGTGGGCTACGACATTAATGTTTAGACTTTAATCCAGCAGAAGATCCTTTTTTGACGAGTTAATACGGGTTTAATTCATATTTATTTTTATCACAATTGTAATTGAATTGAGCTATGTAGGTATCGTGCAAATGACAAAATGTAGATTTATTTGTGTACGAATAAAACTTATAAATGTCGGGGCTTAGGAGGATGTTTCAAATCGAGAAGACAGTACAGTACAGATCAATATACTTATAGATGGGAGAGGGTGAGTTTGCCGAATAATTTGTGGCTTTGAGATCTTCTAAAGTTAGTTAACTTATGGCTAACTTTCAACCGCAATCTTGGTCAGGATTTCTGGTTATTGTTGAGCAAAGACACAACTAGTATTGGATTATCGGCAAGACGTCCGATACAAGGCTGGATGCAACTTGCAAGACAAACTCGGTCCCGACGCCATTTAGGGTGAAACAAATAAATCTGCCCTCATCTAGTTGGATTAACCACATTTAAAAAATCATGAAACTAATATATATATATATTATATGTTATCTTGCAAAAAATCTAGCAACTTTTTGCACTTTAAGAGCTCTTAGACGGTACCTACTCTCCCAGACGCACTTTACTGTGAGGACGGATTATGGTTATGAATATATCCAGCGCTTAAGGCTAATTTTCGCCGCTCTTTTAAATTAAAATATGTCAAATTTCTTACAGTAATTGTGGCATCATTTCAACTGGACTTTTTTTAATGTTAATAGTTACAGTCAGGTTGATCTAAAGTCTACATGGCATATGTTCTTATAGACAAACAGTTAAATATATGGGAAAACCAATTATATATAAAAACGAAACAACACAAAAATTTAATAGTTCCCGATCCTTAACGAGATCCACTGTATGTGCCGGTGTAAAACCACCTTATTAACGCCATAATCACATTATTGGCAGATCGAAAAGACTATCGATATGAATAATTATTAATTGGAATAGCGATGAATAATTTAAAAACTTATTCGGACAATAATTTACCGGAAATCACGCGGTGCTCCACAGTATCGCATGATTTCACTTCATTAATTATGAAAGTTTTTGCTTTTAGTCCAGCAGGGATAAAAATGGATCTCCATTTCACATATTAAAAAATGGCTGGATTATGCCTGTCAATGTTCTTTATAGAGTTCATTTGTTATGGTTACCAAATAAACGAGGTTGGGTCATTTAGAGGGATAGTGATGCCATTAATGTTATTACTTTATCTTATAGAATGGGCGTAGTTAAAAATAAGTTTCATTTCGAAATTCGTTTATGCGTTTTATTAAGTGTGTATTGATGATGATCAATGTAGTATATGTAAAGACTACAGACTAATGAGTTAATTGGTTGAAAACCTGCCGGTTGTATATCAATCGTAGATTGGCATGTTTTATTCATTTTAATTATATTTAAATTAACTTTTAATTAACAAGGAAAATAAAGATTAAAAATTGAGATTTTTTAAATATATATGTACCGTAAAAAGAAAGTTCTCGATACATAAGAACTGGTTCATTCAAGATTACGCCGTCAATACGAGTAAACATCGCTGAACTGAAACAATTGGTATTGGTCCAACCCCCAGGGATGTCACGTCGCCCTCGCGATTATTTATTCAGCAACTAATACTACACTTGACACACATCACGTTCCCTATATACTGCGTGACATACCTATACAAAGCGTGCGGGGACGAAACAGACGTTGTCATGTCCTATGAAAAGTCAAAGAAATACGTGACACAATCGGGCTAGCTTTTAAATAAATCATTGTATTATTTTTAAGGTTCAACTAAATTAATCAGATTTATCGCTCGTGACGGGGTATGCGGCATGTGTTGCCCGTTTTCTGTATCCATTGCAAAGACGGTTTCGCCGGGAATTCACTTTCATTGTTCGTATAATTCGTTAAAATCACCTATAGATTGTGCAAAACACATCGTAATAAGGGCTGAAGAATAATAATATGTAATTGTTTTTAGGCGACTTGTCTATGTTGTACGAGTGAACTATTTATGTTATAAATGTTTTGTGAAAATTATGTATTACATATATAGCGTGTCGATAGAATTTATACGCGTACATGCACATGTAAATGAAAGCGTGATGAACTGTTTTAATTTTACATACAGATTATATTTTTTCAATTTGTGTCTACTTCGACACTCAACTTTCATATTAAAACTAATGAGAATGTTCAATTTTTACTACGAAACATCACGGTCGGTCTAACTAGGAAGTGGCTTTTGGTAATTTTCCAAACACATAGTTAATCTGCTTTTTCAGTCTCCTATGCATGTTAATGAAAATGATTACCATACGTCCAGCAAAATACAGTTTCGGAGAAACAACCCATTAGCAGCCGCCAGCTATTTCGCTAAAATTACTTCGGTCTTGCAGCGAAAATTGTCGATACAGCCTCCATGTTTATTCGCGTTATCACAATTTGCAACGAGCGGCTATCATGTCCTCTGTTGTGCTCTTGCCATGCTGTACTATCATTTTGTTTATCCACACTATTGGTCGAGCGTTACTTATATCTTCCTAAATACTATTATGTATTTTACTTTGTATTTCAAACATTAACTACGCGTCTAATGAAATATCCAATATTTCATGTGGTATCAAACAATTTTACAATTATCTGTTTTCAATAAAATCTCTTTGTTAATATGAATTAATATTTCACATTCGATGTTCGCACGAACAGATGTTTCCCAGTAATTTGTCACCAATGACAGGCTTGACCTAAAACTTTAGTCCTACGCAATGAATGTTATTCAAAGCATTTTGTTCTGGTTTTATAGTGCTACCATCGCATAAGGCTTCATCATTTCTTAAGTTAGATTATATTATTAGATAGATAGATTCATTTTAATATACTATTGTAAAATTGTAAAGTGTATTTTGTAAGAGGTTTTAGTGTTGATGTCTAACAGTATTTATAAGAATCAATAGTTTATATCCAAAATAGTTATTTCGTGATTACTTCAGGTGGTGATTCATTATAAATTGTGGTACGATTGTTGGATGTTGGATTGGATTCTAAAGGACTTACACATTTTAAAACTAGTAAGAACAGGGAAAAAAAAACAATTCTATAATCCTTGTTAAAAACATTTCAGTTATTTTTAAGGTTAAAACTACTACCACTATATACTATTGTTTGAAATAAAACAATAATTAAAAAGTAATTTTACTGAAACATTTGTGAAAAAACGGAATCGTGAGATCATGACGATTACTCCTAATCAACATAATCATTATCGGTTTTAGCTCTTGATGCTATATGCAGGGTCAAAACGGGCCTAGCACGAGTATCCGACTCTATGAATGACTTGGGACTCGGAAGATTTATATTTACGTTCTTAGGACTCGTGCTAGACATGCCGTTACCTTTGCTTAACATCAATGTAAGAAACTGTAATGTTCCTTAATAGGTAAAAACACGGGTTTCTCGATAGCGACGGTTTTGATAACAGGCACGTGCTTGATCACTGGGACCTCATGCAAGACTGGCACTTCTTTGACAATCGGTACCGTTTGAACATGGTGATGGTGGACCGTATGAACGTCATAGGGCACGTGGATTTTGATGCTAGACAAAATATAATAAAATTAACATCGTGATATACGAAGTGTTTCCAGCAAGCAGCAAACCAGTATATGTACTAAACATATCTTTATATATGTATAAAGATATGTTTACTGAATTTAACAATAAGTAGAATTATAAAATTGGCAAAATGCCTTTCTCCTATTGCGCAATGTAAGTACTTCTTAAACAATGTAACATAAAATCAATATTTAGTTCGTGGAATGCCAATAAAGATTGAAGTTATGTTTTGTTCTATTACGATTTCATTATTTGTGGGGAAATTGTACAATACATCTCCAATATTGGAATCGAGATTTATAAACCATATTCCTTTTAGGTTCGATATAATAATTTGAATTGTCTGTATAGTCTTATAGATTTTCAATAGCTCTATATGATCAAAAGTAATACATTTTTTTTCAGATTTAAAACTAAAATAAGAATATTAGTTTCTACTACTTAGACTGCGTTATTTTTGTGAATCACTTTAACGTTGGTCAAAATCCTTATCGAGTTCATGTGTTCATGGCTATATACCAGTGATGCCAATTAGCATCATACCTTTAAACTCTATTACACCTGGACACACCTGGTCAAACTTGTACAAAACAGAAATATAAGCAAACACATAATCGATACATCAAGTTTTTTTGCTTTGAATAATATAAGTAAAAGTAAGTCTTCAAACACTTTTTGATAAATACGAACAAGCTAAAAATAAAACTGCTAAATTAAGAATGTACTTACTTAGTTTTGTGGTAGAAAGGGTCCGGAACGGGGTTGGCGGTGCTCAACTGAAGGGTCACCAGCACGGTCAAAATTAACTAGAATCATAAAAATATGGGTTTAATATATAGGTGATATTTTAATCAACTATCACCGTCTAATAAGGCGTATCGTCATTTATAGTTTAAAACATTAAAAGAATTTCCCCAAACCAAATCCTCTTTTATCAAGCTTTAGTACCCGTTCAGAAAATGCAATGACAATTGCTATTTGGGTAAAATAATTTCATAAGAACGAATACGAAACTTTTAAAAGCGACGTTATTTCAGAGTCCTCATTAATGAAAGTATATACTTTGGTATTGGTTACTGTTACTTATTGTCAGCAAACAAATATCTGAAACGGCATGCATTTTTAGTTTTTTAAATATATTTATAAAGGATAAATTTAAATATTTGTTATGAAGTTTGTGACGCGCTCATAAGTGACGAAGCAGCACTTCACCAATGTCCAAGAGTTGTTTTTTTTTTGGTAAATTGAAACCTCTCTTAACGTATCTTCTTGACTGACGAACTATGGAGTTTTGATAAATATAATAAAGAACAACTCACAGCGATAAAACGGTACATTTCGGCAACTGTTAACTTGCGTGTGTGACGATGCGTACGCGCATCAGTTAATATTTACGATGGTTGTGCAAGTCAACGTCACGGTTCCTGCCCCTTGCATTATTTGGGTTTTAGCCCGAATAGCACCAGAAGGCAATCCGGGGGTCAACTTATAATTTAATGTCTAGAAAGTTTTGCGAGATTCAGTTCAGTCATGCGAAAGAAGGTCGTGTTATGTTAATTTATTCATTTAAATATTACGCTAAGAACAGAGATTTACGAGAATGGTATGAGACAATAAATTTAGTATAACAATTTTAACTCACTCCAATATCCACGAGACTGAATAGGAAACTGTACCTGGATTATTTTTAGATCAAAATTGAAAAGACGATTGACGGTGGACAAGGTTAACTAGAATCCAGACAGTGAAAAAGTAGGCCACATTAATACTGCCTTCGGCGTACTACTTAATAATATAACGTCTGATAGCAATCTTTCTAGAAAACAACTAACAATACTGTTACGTTATCTAAATTAGATATTCATGTATAATAAACTAGTACGGCGAGTTTAATTACGCGTTTGATAGACATTGACGATCACTAAAAAAGGGTATAATTCTGTTTTACCCGCTCCATAACAGTTCACTTTTCTTTGAGTATTGTTTAATAAAACACATATAATTCGTTGTATATTGCTGAGAATATTTCTTGCATTAGAGATCTTATATTCGTCCACTCAATATATTTACATCCATAGAATTGTCGACCGAATAAGCGAACTAGTTCATATTACATTAATACCGGTTAACTCATTGTTTAATTATCCGTATGTTACTCGCTCAATCAATATTTCATTATATCTACGCTTCAATGACAGCCGTATATGTGTAATTGTATGTATTCGTTAAACACTTACACATATAACTACCCTTTTAGTACGAATATATAACGTAGCGATCCACATTTGGAATATAGTGTGTTCTAGATTATCGCGTTACGGTGCTAAACAAGTGTTATATTTTTTAATTAAAAAATATTTTAAAATAATCCTGTAACCGTTGATTTGGACCTTGAGTCTTTAATGTATTAAAATTAATGAAATTATTTAATTGAAATAAAAAATAAACTATTATGGAAGAGCTGGGAACACTGACAGTTATTTTTTACTTTAAAGGAACCCAAAAATTACACATGGATAAACACATTTTTACAACTACAACTACAACATTTACACACGAAAAATATTACGAGCGAATTCTTCATAATAATAAACACAAATTTATAATTTTAACTTTGATAGGAACAGCACAAAATATAGGTTACACGATAGAGGCTTTTATCATAAATGTATCTCAAATAAATAGCCGTTTTCCTGTTACATTGTTGAGGGTAAATAAACTCCATCCATATATCCCTACGAGAAAGTCCTTGCTCCTTTTATAAACATACAAACTCCGCCAAAAGACATAAATATGTATGTTAGTCACTTTTCTTGACACATAACATTAGGGGACTGAGTACTTAGTAGGAAAAAGCAGCGCTTGTGTTACATCTGTGAAGAAATTCAACGATACTTAATTTTCATTGCGAATGTTTATTTTTTTTTTAGTTTTGCACACGACTATAGAAAGAATGCTAAACACTAATAATCTGAGAGAGGTACACGGCTTTAGCTCAAGCTGATAAATCATTCTAGATTTGATACAGTCAACTTTCGTGGGGCTACAACCGTATTGGAATTGAAAACCTTATTTCGTAATCACTGCGAGCAGTTAAAGAGAAATGAAACATATAAAAGGTGAAAAATAATTAAATTAACATTTACTTTGGAAAGTTGCTTCAACCCACGAAAAATCTCGAGTGTCTCTAAGAAGGTATTTAATTTCTGAAAATGTTTTAATCGCATTAAATACGCCTCAGAAACGTGTACTTAAGCCTAACAATGCTGTATTTAGAAATATAATTCATGCTAATTGGTACTAATTGATTATTGGAGTAGCACAAATACGGTCTCATTTCAACTAAGTAATTACCTGACAAATTTGTATTTATCTTTACGAATACCTGCTAATTGATTGTAATTACCAATATATCATAATAACATTGTCTCTGAGATGGTTTTTCGAAGGAGATCTCCAAACTAGCCTTATTTAACGTCATAATATGCATATGACCGTATGTTTCGGCTTATAAAACCCCGTAAGACGTTCACTTTGAGACAGGTCCCGAGCGGCTTACACCTCTAATCCGCTTCAGGTCACTCAAAGAACGTCACCTGTGTCCTATTTTATTACGAGTACTGAATATGGCATCACATACGAGTTGTTTTTACAGGTTTTAGGATTTTTTATAACTGTTACATACGAAAGCTTTAAATATTATTTACAATGGCAAAAGTATAATCACTAGTTCATTGGTGTCAGTTCGGTTTTGGTTTTAGTGTCACAACATATTATTTATGAAAACAGTGTTGATCGTATTAATGTCATTGTATTTATACTTTAAAAAATCCGAAATGTCAAAATGTGTAATGAATACGTCTTATCCAATAATCACTCGAGTAAAGGAAACCGCGACGGAGACATGGCTAAAAGATAGATCTATCTAACTTTGATTGCATACATAACACATGATTCCAGTTCAATGTCACCAGACATTAATTCCCAGAGTTCTGAATATAGTTGAGTCGCTCGTTAAGTCACCGTTATTGCCGATCCGTGTCTACTCCAATAACCGAGGCTAATGGTCCAAAACTACGGTCTGTTGGCATCTTTGAACTTGGAATGGCTCAACTTAGATTTTATATCTATTATGATTATTCAACATATTGAGAAAATATGAAGTGACAGAAGTACCTAATCCTTAAACTTATTCAACGCTTACGTTCTGGATTGTAAACGTCGACGATTTAAACACGACAAAAGCTTTAGTCTGCTTTATTCGGTTTAGAAGAACATGACATATTATTTCATATGCGTAACGATACCTATTCCTCACATTCTAGTGACACTAACATAAATTGAAAAGAAGCGAAAAGATTTGATTGAAATCACAAGTGACAATTGCGCTTTAGTACACAATCCACATTTTTATTTTTATCTCGTGGTACCGCAGTGCACCTTCTGTATCTTGTGCCATAAATTATTTTGACTTAACGAGCTATAAATCAACTGTGCGTATAAAGTGACAACTTTGTACGCAGTTCACTCATTTCGACCATGACTTATTTACATAAATTAATAAATTTAGATATATTACAGTAAAATTAATTATTGTGACAAAACAACATAAAAACTCCATAGGACAAAGTTAGCATCCAAAGTGTAATGCGTGTCAGCCCATAGCACTTCTCCCTTCTTTTATTTCCGAGGGCCGCTCCAAGGCTTAAATAAGATAACTGTGGCCGAGTAGTGTATAATAAAAAGAGCCTTTAGACTCGGGGTTGATTACATACATAAAACGACGGTAGACAGATAAAGGGTATACGTTATTTGCTATTAAAACCTTTTTACCTTATTCTTTCTGTAGCCACATCTTATCTAATTGATCACTTTCAAGTAGCCTTAGTATTTTTGATAAACAAATCAAGGTAAAACTGAGAAGAAGAAGAGAGAAACAACGTCAATTGAAACAACATTGGGCAAATTCCATCGTAAGTAGAATTGAAGCATGTTTGTATGCAGAAGGAAATAATATGTTTACGAAGGGTTAATAAAAAGTATAAAGAATCGAGTGTCGGTTGCAAATCGCATAGCTACCTTGAGAGACACTCTAACTATCCCGATATTCTCGAGAAGAAATTCTCTTTAAATTGCGTGGAGTATTTTTATTAATTATTTTTTATATTATAGAAAATAAGTTCATTGAAGATTTCTTCTTCTATCTTCTTGCACTTGAAATTGTCACGATTGACAATTTCATTTTGAAATACTTGAGTATGTTAATCAAATTTACCTGGAGGTAGCGTATTCTTAACGCGGTGACATCACATCACATAGTGTTACTAAGAGCACATCATTATCATATTATAATTTGGTTGCAGCTCAGTAATTTGATATTAAACATGCGCGTGACACCTGACAAGTGACGTGACTGAATTGCACGTTTATTATACAGGAGATGGATCTTTTAAATAAACACTGATTTTAGATATATTACGTTTGGTAACTATACTGGCGTATTTTGGGCAGAAAAACCTTCTCGTTGGCAAGAGCCGTAGGTGTACATAATTCTAATGGAGGAAAAGATATATATATACATATTTATTAACGGTATTTTGACAATATTGTAGTGACATCGCATAGCAAATGTTTCGGTTCATGTAGGCTTTCATATTTAGCGAGTTATTTGGACCCTTCACTATTTTAAATGTTAATTTTATTTCCTTTCTCTGATGCCTGAATGGAGGAAAAGAAAAAACTCGCTCGAGTGGATCTTGTAATTTTGCTAATTAACTCTCTGAGTCACGTACAAATTAAGATGGCGAAGAAATATTTAAGTCCTTTTTAGCAAATGAACGAGTGACGCCCGAAACTCCTTTGAATAAAGATGAAAACGTGATGGCGTTTATTATGTTTATGTAGTTTTTTTAGATTGATTGTCAGATTCATATGTTTTATTTCATTTTTCAGACTTCATTTCGATAGTACATATATTTTTCATGTTTATTGTATTTCTACGACTTCATCATAAACAATTATTGTTTATCCGAGATAAGCATTCGGGATCTTTAGGTTAAACGCGTCGTACACTTTATTCTTCCTTAATATTACATACATGTATCTTGCAAATAATCGGACTCAATTACATTGTAGGTCATTAATATAATTTTTGGCTAGAGAAAATATGTCAAAGTCTCTGAGCTCGGAATCAAGCCATTATACTGTTGTAATTAGTGGCCTCATTGTTCGTGGTCTACGCTCTCTCGGGTTATGAAGAATTATAAGTCACACAGGCTCCATAAATTATATTATGCCAGCTTCATTGTATCACGCAGAGAAAATGTATGATATTTAAGTTAAATTAAATAGGTCCGTTAAATGTTTTCCGAACCATACTTCGAAGAGTATTAAGATACTTGTTGTAGGTATAATAAAATAATTATGGGTTTTCATACAAAAGGCCCTCCACGGTTGTTTTTGGCACTTCACGGAATGAGTCGAGAAGCATTCTTGTTCTAAACTTTACATGAATAGAAAATGTATGCGTTCGAGATGACAGCACTTAACACTCTTGACGGATGCAGTTTATGATTAAATCTTTATTTTGACATTTATTGAATCAGATTTCTATTAAATTAACATCAATTAATAAAGGGGACTACCGATAGCCTCTTTACAAGTCATTATATTTTGTTATTACATACATTGCAAATTTTAATTATTGATAGTTGTAGAACTGGGTACATGGAAATATATAATAAAGAATATATATATATATTTTTATGTTTTTAGTTGGGATCTATTAAATTATGCCAATCACATGTTTTCGCCATAGTCAGTCATTTATCTCTGTAATGTAAATAACAAAATATAAAATAAAAATAAAACAAAAAAATTATATTCTTTAGGATCTCGGACTTTAGTAGGATTTAATACTAATAATAAATAATAACATTAGCGGGTAACAAGTGACTACTGCTAGTGATAATCGACTTCCATTTTACGTACTTGATTATTATTTTAGTAACGAAAATACTTGGTTTAATCGCTTAAAATTTTACAAAAACGTAATGCGTGTTTGAGTACACTCTAACTTTGAATATTAAATTAATAACTAATGTACTGCTTTCATGCTAATAATATACATGAAGTTACTATAAATATATGTCAGAGATAATGAAATAAGAGAACAGATAATAATTTTATTAGAATGGCAACACCACGCGTGTCATAGAGGCCAATGTGTCAGATTTAACTTGATAGTTGTGCGTGGATAGATGTGTTTTGAAAGCCGAAAACTACATTTTTATTAAAATGATCGTATCGACAATTTTCATACAAATGTAGTTTTCTACTTTCTACACACACTACTATTAAGCCACCTTGTTGCTCTCTCATCGGCGCCTGCGCCTTACGTAGGCTCTGGCTTATTTAAAAATTAATCGTTTCGAATAGAAATAGATTTTGCATATGAATTCACTTAGCTGTATATTTCTAACATTTAATATATTTTGTTGCAGGTAAATTATTGAAGAAGCCTTGCAGCGTTCAAACGAGATGAAAAACTATTATGAAATAATTGAAAATATAAATGTACTCCATTATTTACAATAAGTATTTTTTATCTTATTTACATATAATATACAAAAATATATCTAAATCTATACAATTCTATTTAGCTTAGATGCGGCCTCCGTTCGGGAGGCACATCTAACTTTTTCCACCCTATTTTATGCCCTAATCATAAAAAATTGCCAGATAACCTTTCAGTCTCATCGGCTCATCGCTCGTCTGCCCTGCTTTCTTTGTACCTTTGGGCCAGTACATTAGGTTACTATTTTTGACCATCTACCATCTGTACGACCTGACCATCTCCATTGGAGTTCCAAGTATTAATCAAGTTATTTGATGGTATATTTAATTTTTATAAAGTCATTCATCATCGGTCCGGTTATATAATGTTACATTTAGTCGTAAAACTTCAGGTAAACAGAACATTTTCCGGGGGTACTCGAGCAAAAATAATTTAACCGCACACAAACCCAGCTTAATCTAAGTTTAAATAAACTCCCGGGTGTAAGTAAGTGTTAGTTAAGTAATAATAAACCTTCTTGAAGTCAAATTACCCGCTATCTGGGGCAGTTAGGTAATTACACATAGTAGTGGCCTTATCACGAAAAGGGAATTAAGCAAATGGCGCTTAAGTTATTGCTACGTGAATGCTTTTATTTTCGGCCATTTTGATGATTTATAAACACAAGATTTCAGTCTTATTAAATATTCAGATATTGTCACGTTCAATCAATAGCCTTTTAATTATACAGAGTTTTTAAAGTTTAAATCCTTGTCTTGAAACCATGTTTATTATGTTAGACGACATCTGTTTTAAAAACACTTTTACTTTTATTGTAATCTGATCCCATTCATTTATTTATAACAATGTAACATCTGAATAACGAATTAATATAGATGTAATTAATAGATCGAACTATAAGTATCACTTAAACTTAATTTTATTATCAAGTGAGCTCAACTTATTGTACGCTGACACAACGTTTCCAAAACCTCTTGAGAAGCACATTACAAAACAATATAAATTAATATAATTTGAATTAATTTACCAATCTATCGTTACATTTGCTTTTTAGTGCCTATAGGATATAAGGTGCGTAACAATATGAAAAGATTGGAGTGGTTTTGAAGCTGTCAATGTAGGTATGACTGCGGGTCTACCATAAATCAAATCAAATAATTTATTTCAATTAGACCACCTACAATTGCAATTTGAACGTAAAATAAAATATAAAGATGATTCTAGTTGTCCCTTCCAAAAGGTAGCTCGTGCTGAAGAAAGGAGAAGAAACTCCACATTTACTCTTTTAAAATATAATTTACAATATTTATTTGTATACCTACATTACTTAAATAAAGTCATAAAAGTACTATATAGGTCTATTATTATATTGTTAGTATACACGTTTCTCACATATTTACAAATATCGAAACCGTAGAATATTATATATTAAGGAGTAATAAATAAAAAATAAAAAAACGGTTTGTGAGAAATAAAACATAGTCATCGCCGTTTCATATTTTTAAACATGTAATTTTTTTAAAGTTATATTCACTATCATTAATAATAACATCAGTTTCAAAGTCGGAGTTTAAACGTTTAAACTTATGTGTGTATGTTTATACCGAGAATGTTTAAGTGTGTGGTTTTATTAGTTATTGGTGGACAAAGTTGGTAATTTTAATAATATTAGTAATTAAAATAATTACTTATCAATTGTATTAGACATGTATACGTAAACTACAAATTTGATCCATACGTGCAAAGTTACTGAAGACTTTCCCAGTTATACCCTGATTACCCTTGAGACAGACAAACTTTATTTATACAAATGGGATGGATCTAATATTGATTTTGTTTGTTACTGATTGTATGAATTTCTAACTAGTTTATTATGTAAACTGTAGGTCGCGTTACAAAAATATTTATATGGTTAGTGATACAAATGTTATATACGAGTATAGAGTTTTTTATATAAGTGTTTGGAATCAGACGCCTTCATTTCAATTCAATTGCTTGTTATTCAACGTGTGAATCGTGGGCATAATCAATTGCATCTGATGTGATTTTTCTGTCTCCACTGGTGCGTCAAAATAGTCTGTTTGGCTTGAATTTTTTGATTGTTATTCCATTGCTGAATGGTCGTGATACATATCTCCATATGTTATTTATAAATTTACGTTGGTATGAATTACATAAATACATAAAAAAGCCTTACACGTGTCAAATCCTCTGAGTAAGGGCTGAGTGAACTTATATATTTTCTTTTAGATACATTTAGAGTTTT
Source organism: Pieris mannii (assembly GCA_028984075.1). NCBI lineage: Eukaryota > Metazoa > Arthropoda > Insecta > Lepidoptera > Pieridae > Pieris > Pieris mannii. The sequence continues at coordinate 268,216 of CM054776.1, forward strand.
ACGAAAACAGATTATACGGAGTTTCCTTTGACGGACTTATTTTAATAGATTTCCCTCTTCGCAAACTTTCTTATGATCACTTAATCTTACAGTTAGGTGTACTTTTGTGTGATTTATGAACGTCGGTCGCCAGTAAGACTGGTGTTACTGTGATTAAAGCATTTACTAAGCAAGTGTACACTTTAATGTGAAGGTTCTGGGTTTCTTATTTAATTATTTTGGTATAAAATGTAAATATATTATCAAATTCCTGAATGTGGCCATTGTTGTGTTATAAATATTATTATGAGAAACCTTATTTTTATAAATTAATTTATTGGCCACAATTGGATTTTTAAAGTGGCTTTACGTGTTACGTGTTTGGTTCTACGATTGGGAACAAAAAGTTTATCGTGACCTTGCTGTTTTGCATATTTTATGTATTGGTCCAGAAGAGTGCGTCTCTCCTGTAAAGATAGAATACTTGTTACAGCTTTAAGAGCTCTATTAACATGGTTAAACGATATATTCTAGTTGCTTCTAAAGGTAGCAGGAAGAAGGTGAGTGAGGGGTGTACGAAGAGGCCGTGGACGCAATAACACACAAGGAATTGAAGGTTTGCACTATTTCCCCACAAGAATAGTAAGAACTGCTATTATACTTGTGAATTGTTGTTTCAGGTTGCCACTTAAGATTGAATATCTTCTTTTCTATAAAGAAAAGCTTATTCAACTTATTAAAAATCACAGAATGCTGATTACCTAGTTGCCTATAAAGAGAAAACATTCTCTGATATCTAGCTAGGTTGATCTATTGTTTGTTTGATTAAGTTTAATAAAACCGAATGAAAATTCAATAAAGTATAAAGTATATAGCAAAAGAATTAACTCGATCAATAATTTCGGATAAGAAATTCCGACTTATATTGAAAAGGCAATTTAAAAATACAGAATTTATCAATAAATAATGGAATTAATAATGAATAGGTTATGTCGTGCTATTTTTATTCATTTGCGATTATGATTATTGCTCTAGATTCTCGGGCGTTCGTGGGAAGAATTTTAATTAAAACAGTACACACGTTCATTAATTTATTTAGGTGGGGCCTGTGACTTTGTCTGCGCATATTTGGCTCGCAAATTAGTCTTTTGTAATTTGTATCTATTACGAATTTATGTTGACACAGTCCCAAAGAGAAATTGAAATTTGTATATAAAACAATAAATGTTTAAAGAACTTTATTACTCATTACAAAAAAAATATTTACATGAGGAACTTAACATTAATGTCTTTACGAGCGACATACACGTCGCCATTAGCCGTCACAATTTTAGTCAACTATGTTCACTCTAACAGATTTAGATGGTTATTGATTAAATAATTGCACACCCTCATACCTAATAGCCTTCATCTATGCGATTCGAAAAATAATTTGTACGCAGCTTCGGTTCAATAAATAAGTTACAACTTTTGTTTTGCGTAATACCTTTTGTGAATCCTTAGTAATCGGCATTTTGTTATTAAATGAACGCCTTCAAAGACATAAGGTGATTTAATAATAATAATTGGTATTGTTTTTATGCGGTGCTTATTATTTTATACATATATTTACATGATTTTCATTATTATATATTATAAAATTTCTATTCTATATGCATAGGCGGGTCGGAGCCCGTCGTGCGCCTGCGTTACGCTCTTGTTGCAGTGAGTTACACATCTCGTTATCTTCCGGTTGCGCTTACGATTGCAGTTACCTTACAGCTACTTAATGTTTTCGCAAGTTACCTTTATATCGATTTTGCTCCATATCGCACTTACTGTTTATACAGTTTATACTCCAAATACTGTACGTGTTGTTTTTGTTATAACTTGAAAAACTATTCTTATTAACTTCATAACAGTTAATTTCATATATTTATATCACTTTAATTAAACACTCCTGTATATGCACGCCTAATATATGTACAATAAGTAATACAAACGCATTTTTTTAGAATAAGAATTTTACTTAGAATACAAATGACAGTCAAGTTTGTAACCCGTACACGTTAAATATCTTAACAAACATCAGCCATTTACAGATATACAATTCCTCCAAAACCTCAAACATGGGAATACGCAGACCTCCCATAAATTGAAACACAATTTCCATATAGCAATTTTGTAGCTGTTGTAGGTCTGGGAGACACAATAAATCCCCACCGGATAGATGTCGCTGTTGTCCCAGGACTAAGTCTAATGCGAGTGTCGTGTCTACGGAACTAATAGGGCTTAATTTAACCCTTCGTGTCCTAAACGTCGAGCAAACCCCTCTTGATTTTGCTTTGGGTAAATCTTCGTATTGAGAAGATTTTTGGTGTGACAGCATACCTAAGATGTAGACGTGCAACATATTATTTTATTACTGTTATTTATTTATTTTTATTACAAGTCTCAATAATTATCATAATGATTTGGCAATACATTATTAGGAGATGAACGCATTTCTCAATTATTCTCATAAGCTAGTATAAACAGTCATTCTGTCAGACCTAAGCAAAGGACTGACCAGGCACTTAGCGAATTAGGCATGTCACAAGTTAATGGGTAATGCAGACAAGGGTAGCATTAGAGTAAATTAGTCGGTCAGGGCTGGACGTAAGTACTTGAAAATTATTGTTGGATTATGTCCGACGGGAAATGATTAAAAGATTTGCGAAACATTGTTTGTTTTTAACTGTAACTGTTAAAGTAGCGTGTACGCTTATTTATTTATTTTTCAGACTTACACACAAAAAAACTATTCAACTACTATAATCTATGATATAATTCATTATTTAAGATAAAACGCTAGCAATAAACAGAGCTTCAGATTTATTTTGAAAAATAGTAAAACTTAATTAAAAAATATATTTACATCATAAAATACAATGAGCACAAATGCTTTTTCTGACCGCTCATCTTAAACCACACATGTGGCACTAATAAAGATAATACGAGCGACCAAAATGTGATTGTAGAATTAACTGGGGTGCATTTATCTAACTGCCATTTAAACCTTAAAATTGCTTAGCTTCGCATGAAGTTAATTGTAGGGTTTTCTTGATCCTATAACAGAGGTTTATCGAGGTATTTTTCTCAATTTGTTTTTCGCCAACTAATCTCGTCGTATATAATGTATAGCTACTCTACAGAAAAACGCCTAACAAATGTACACAATAGACAGCTGAGTGGTAGTACTACTCATATACATAAATAATATTGCAGCTAATGTAGACGATTCTTAAAAAATAAAATACCTAATCTGGAGAGATGATTGAATGAATAAATTTAAGTGTTTATATAAATAAATCAAAATCACGCAATAACTGTATTATCTTATCAATTGTTTTAACAAAATAAACGTGTCATAAATCATTTAAGAGCCCGGTGCCTGTGGGCAAGGCCTGATTAAGGAAAGTTTAATGGCATAGGTGAAGATGACTCCTGCACGTCAAGTGATCAATCTATTTCTATATTCACCCCTCAAGGTGGAAACTAGCAAACTAGAAAAGTTTTTAAAAGAAGTTAGATGAATCTTGACTGCATAATGTCGAGATTAAAGTTCCTGATTGTGATTTCATAAAGAGTTTGATCGGAATTTATATTATCTATGTATTTTTTTATAGAGAGAAGTACATTATTATCATAATAAGTGCAGTGTTGGCCTAGTGGTTTCGCGTCCGGCTCACATTCCTGAGATTTCAGGTTCGATACCCAATTAATAGATAGATAGATACCAATACATTATCCGGTCAATATATTCTTGAAGCCTTGTTGTATGTACAAAAAAACTTAAACGTTTTCAAAACCAATTGTGACTTTCACCAGTATAATACGCGTAATAGAACTAATTTGAGTGTGCGACCAACCAGGCTCCAGAAGATAAACCACTCCTTATATGGAAATTGTATTCGTTTTTACAACAAACTCCCAAGCGAAATTAGAGAACTGTCACTAAATAAATTCAAAGCCCTTGTTAAAAGTAAATTAATTAATAAAGCCTTTTATAAATGTGACGAATACTTAAATGATCCTAATCCTTGGGATTGATTTGCTCCAGTTCAAACAATTTGTATTAAAAACTTGGCGATTGAAAAGAGTGGCGGAAAGTTTCTTGCCAGTTCTTCTTACCCGCTCTACGCCCTTGACTTGCGAACTGGTTGTAAATGTAAATTTACAGTTAATTTAATTTGTTTTTCTTGACGTTCATAAGTGTACATGTTTACCTATATGAATAAAGATATTTTTGATTTGATTTGATATTAAAAAAATTACAGTTTGTAGTTTTTTTTATAAAACAGAAAATAGCAAAAATATGTAAAATTAGATCAGCAAACAATTGATTTTGTCAAAGTTCTATGATTGGCCTATGAAGCAGGACCAGCAATGTTTGCAAGCATTCTTATCTAGAATATAATCCTCTAATTTCTAATATGCTTGTGTACTAAGTGTACTTTTAAGAAAAAGTTTAACTTTCGTTAATTGAGTTTTAATATGTCACAAGATATTTTATTGGAACATTTAACAGAGAGTTATTTCGTTGTTTATTATTTATCACTTTTCAGTTTGTCCCACCGTACATAGTACGTACCTTATAAAGAAATATATTTGTTCCTAATGAATCCCAATCATAGTCATAACAAATAATAATGAAGCATAATTAAAAACAATAATATTTCTACGCTCATTTAACAAATGCCCGTAATAATTCATAGAGGGTATAACTAAGGGCTGTAATTAACACTGCCCCCTATCAATAACACATTAGCATGTAAAAGCTAATGCTCTAATGGGTTGTGTGCGTATAATTGAGCAGTATATTCGTGAATTTGTCTTTCTTGATACGAGTTATTTAACACAAGAGAATTATTGATTTTTCCAATATTTCATTTAAAACTAAATTTAAATGAATTATTGATTTTTCCAATATTTCATTTAAAACTAAATTTAAAGCCTGCCATAATAAAGTTAGTATGTATCTTTTAACTTTGTAAGTATCATTATGAAAAAAGTTTAAATTTGATAATGTATGTCAAGTGTAAAATGAACAACGGCTAGTTGTCCACAAGCTTCCGTTCACATTACTCGATACGATAGAAAACAAAACCTTATGTACTTCGGTAGACGCAAGTTTAATGAGTTTGTCCTGTCTTGGACGTGCCGTGCCTACATTATGCTGCAATTTGGTCCATTGACGTGCCCAACTCGCACGAGTTGCCAACTCCTTTGAGGCTACCTGCTCCACCTAATACGAATACCTAACTATAACTTTGTCGAATTCCTAATAGGTATTGGTGTATTTGAAGTGTTTCTTTAACGTCTCTTGAGGGCGAAGTGAGTTTTATATCGAAATTAAATAATCCAATTTATTTAAAAAGTAATTCAATATATTCCGACTTCCTTTTAGTGTTAATAGAAATTCTTATTCGCATCAATAAAGGAAGCTGTTTTTTTCAAAATTCACTTTTCTGTTACACCATTCGGTTACTCTCATAATATTTGTAATTTTAAATAAAACTAAATGAGAATGTAACTAAGCTTCCAGTTTCTATTTATTTAAGCGATGGCAATAAGCGCACATTAAAGCATAAAATTCCAACAGGATTTCGTTACATTTCGAGGAAAATGGGATGTTTACATTAGGGATATTCATTTCACATACTTATTACCTGCATATTTTTAAGCCTCAAGGCTTCGTAAGGGTGCAACACGGGTGGATGAGCGTGCATCTTGTGCTGCGCGTTTGTGACCTTGAGCACGTCCCAAATGAGTCTTTTAATTCAACAGCCACATCAGTATAAGGACATGTTTGTATACAATTAAATATATATGTATCTTCGAGCGCATCTTCCGATGATAACATCATAGGGAGTTTAATGACCGAGAGGGATGTTCTGGCTTTGCATAATATGATTAGCGTGGATTTGCTGAAGTGGAATCGGCTCGTGTTTACGGCCTTCCCCCAAACTCATAAAATTTGATAACGCTTACATTTACATATAATGTAAATTGTCGATGGGGTATCAAATATTAAATGCCTCAAATATGGAGACAGAAAGAGTTTCGGGGAAGTAAGATAAGCTGTAAAATTCACTATTATTTTCAGCAGGGATTAAGTATACATTTAGAATTTAGATCATGTCAGTTTTGCTTCATACAGACTAAACTAACCAAATTCCCTGTCAATCAAATATTATTTGTTATTGCCAATGGCCTGAGAGTTCAGGGACATTATAAATACTGACGTGTCTAGAATGGCGTTTAGGGGTTAGGAATTGTAAAAAAAGGATTTTTTTTTTATGGATAAACTTTTCCATTAATTCACTAATGATTTATATTAAATAATACTTTATGGTTTAATCTAGAATAAAATGCCACACCTAGTGACTTAGCGTGCAGCTCAATCAATCAACACTTGTTCGTATGGTGAAGAAAATCTCATGTCACGAAATTTAACTTTATTAATATTTACAGCCGCTGAGCCAAATATTTTTGGATAGTATTTATTCTCCTTGCGACATGCAGCATCTTTGTGTAGTTAGTACAGTCCAGTGCTCAGCCAACGATATGGAAATCCACTCACTTGAACTGCGCAAGTTAAGTCTAATCTACTACTGTGTTCATTGTTTGCGTATGTAAATGAGTAGTAGCTCTGATTGTTAATCAGACGTATATCCTAATAGTTTGGCTAAAGCGATATTTTATTAATTATGTAATAAATATTTTTTCGCGTGATAAGCTTAGCGGAGCACATGTCACCCGTTTGCTTATTAACTCTTCTCCACTGATTAATGCAGTTAACATTTTCCTCACTGAAAGTCCTAAAACTGTAGTCCTTTGAAAGTCATTCGAGGAACGACTGGCCTCTGTGAATTATTTAGCCTACGCCTCCAAAGATAGGGCATTAAAATTTCACTCAGGCCGAGCAAGTTTTACATAAGAATATGAAACTTCAGTGCCGTTTCAATTAAACTTTTAGAGGCGAGGAATTGCGTTGATTATTTATTGATTTAGTTAACCAACTATAATTTACATTCAGTCTTAAAATCTGTTGACTAATGCACGAATCTCTGCTTCGACGAATTATAATTTTAAACAAAGCTGTTATTAATTATAAACAGTGTTAGCCTAATATGTATGCACATCTCAACTGTGAGCTGGCGCACAAACTCCGGCAAATACTAATGGACTTTTCTATGTGTACAATCAGCACTAGCTCGCTTGGTAAAGGACAATATCGTAATAAAAGCAGTGTCAGTCTTTTAGACGAACCAGCAAAAGTATTAATTGACTTGTTTATATGGGAGATACTTTTCGAATAGACTTCATGGCAATATCTTTTAAATATGAATCTTACATTTTGTAGAGAAATGTGAGTCATCGCAAGCACCGAGATTACTCATTTCCTCTCGATAAGTGAGAAACATCCCGTTTGAAAATTTAATATTTGTTTCTTGCCTCCCGGAGAGTATGTTACAACGAATTCTGGAGCGAAAATAAATAAAAAGCTTTACTCAAACTAAAACTATATTATAACAAAGAGACCACACTAAAAACATCGTTTAAACTAAAGCATTATTGTGTATAAATTTACAAAATTAAAAAATTAAAAATTGATTGATTGGAAAATAAGTTCTAGCAGCGTATTAAATGGAAAACCATTGTAGATGTTCACGGCAATATATCATACGCGCCCCTGGTGCGAGCGATATTCATAGTAAAAGCGATTTGAGTATAATTCCGCCCCATTAGCTGCTGCAAAGCGTTGATATCCTGCCGATTTCGTTTTCCAATATTCGATTATTTAGTTTTTAGTCAGAAGGTGGGGTGCAACAGGCTGTGATATGGGATTTATTGACTCGTACACGGTTAAAATGAATATTTTTCTTTTGGATTTTTGCTTGCCAGGGGGAGTGGTGTAGCTTAGTGGCGATGCGTCGGGTTAAAATGGCAAAATGATCAAGATAAAATAAAATTTTTGGTTATCTAGTCTAATATTTAAATATATTACAAAACGCTAGCTTCTAAACAGGCCCAATCGAAAGGAAACGATGCGACAATTGATAAATGTACTTTAAACCTGAAAGTTAACAAAGCACAACAAAAATTCGTACGCGTCCGTTTAGCTCACACTAAAAGCGTTTTTAATTTGTAACTAAAAATACAAAAACACATTTCGATGCTAAATACCACCAAGGTAACATATCGACGCATTCCATTTTGCATTTTGAATGTTAAAAAATCTCAATAAATTAATTGCTCAGTGTAAAAATAAAAGGTGAATAGTTTCAGAGGTGGATTTCACGTAATAAATTCATTTAGCCGTACACTCTGCGCATAGTTGAGCGAAATTAAGCGGGTGCAATAAAGATTTGCTGGTAAAACTATTCGGGCGTAGCCAACAATTCAGATTAAGCCAGCCTAGAAACGGCTCTCGAAATCTAGACTTCACGCATACCTACAATAATTCTCCTATGAATAATCTAAAGCTTTATTATAATGGCCGAATAACTTAACCATATCTTATTTTGTAGAAAGGTTTCTTATTTTTTAGTGTGAATGGAATTTTCGCCATTCTGCACTTGGCCCAGCAGGTAAAGTATAAGCCTCCAATGAAAATCATACCTTCACCGAAAAAGCTGTTGTTGCTTCGATGTAAGAGCATCTATATCAATATAAACTATCGATATTACATATTAGAAGTAAGCTTAAGGAATACTTTGAGTTCTAGTTAAGTAGTTACTGTTCCATCAACATTTGACACATAAAATAATATATTACGCGTAATTGTATTAAAAAATCGTTAAAAAGTAATAGAACCATAAACTATTAGAATGCAAACCACAAAAATATGTATCCCGAAGCTTTCCGACAATTTTATCCAGGTCTTAGCGCGTACTGCTCATATTTTCCTTAAACCTGTAAGTGTTTGAAGAGATTGAATTTTATGCGCTACATTTTTCAGTCGAGATTTAACTAAAAAGCCCCTTGAAACTATTGAATCGCTAGAACGTTAGATTAGATTAGTAGATTCACTTTCATTATTTTAATTGCATTACCGATTAAAATCTACTATTGTAAATACAAAACAATCAATAAACTTCCTCATTTCTGAACGGTCAGTGACTTTCATGTTATTATTATGTGCAATAGTTATGGCCATTGGTCATACTATATTTTATAGTAGAAATAAAATGTAAAAACGAAGTAAAAAAGGCACTGAACGAAGTTTTATATGTTTGAAAACAAAATTTATTATAAAATTTAGGTTAAGAGTACGTTGCATCGTTGCATTTCCTTATCACGCTTTCCCTATCTCTATTTGCACTCACGTCCAATACATTTTATTGCAATCTGTTGGGTTTCCTCTCAAATCACTCGGTGTTCCTTCACGAGATTAAATCCAATCTGCTCGCTTATCTGCTATCGGATAAACCAGTATTGTGGTGCAACGACAGCTGAAAGGATTGACTCGTCACGTGTCTATTCAAGTCCATTGTTTGTGTCCCGATTTATTAAATAAGCGCGATACAGATTGGGATATGTAAGCTCTTATCTGCATTATCCAGTCTCTACATTAATCTAATATTAAGTTTGCTTTTAGCACGCGTTACACATTCAAACAACAGGGCGAAATATCAGAATATACCTCTCATAAGTCTAGTACAAATTTTAAATAAATAATTATTAAGCAATGTCATAATAGTATTTTAATATCTTTCAGAACTAAATTTAAACTTAAAAATCGACACATAATTTTTACAGTATAACATCGCCTATACCCACAATAACTGGGATGTCTCTCAATAAAATATTTGTTACTGATTTTAAGCCTGCCCGTTAGCACGAACCGTTCTTGTAATTATTGCAGCAGTTATAAAAATTTGGAACGTGTCGCAAGTTATATGACAAAATGAGCAGCAGATAGCTGTTTCCGCTATAGCTGATACTAGGGGATATGTTTAATCCTTAATCGTTAACTCGAGGAAATTGCATCGGGCTTATCTAACTTCAGTAGTTGTAGAGTAATTGCAGTTGCTAGTTACTACATGAATTATATTAAGCGAGCAATTTAACATACCTGCGCATTAACGTGAAAACTTAATGTGCTAAGACAAAGACGGACTTTCTGATAAGTTCCACTTAGCTAGCACTATCTGTAAATAATAAACAGATGTAGTGTGATGTGTATAATACGTCAAAAACACCGTAATAACTTCGCAGAAATCGAACCCGATACTTTCTCTATATCACATATAGTTTTCAAAAACGCGATTTAGTAGTTCTAAAGACTATCTAATAAATAAACAGTAAGTCAGATATATATATTATTTTATATAGATATTTTATTATTTACCCGTTTTTGATTGATCCGAAATCAAACTATGTATAAGCACCATTATACCCGACAAATAATTAACTCTACCAACCAAGCCTTGTAGGTTTGTAAAACTTATTGTACATGATAATGTCCTATGAAGAAGTTTGTATCTATACCTCCGTATAATATCTCGATCACATGTCAGGTGTTGTCATTTTCACAGCAGCGAAAGGTTCTTAATTTCCGAATTTTATGAAGGTTGTATCTACAAGTAACCTATGTCAAGTATGACGAAGGAAAATTGAAATATATCCCTTATGTAAATTTATATGTAATAAAATGCCAACGCGTTTGCATCGTGTTTGCAAAGTTTAAATTAATGGATCAAATAATTTCATCAAAAAACTTTCGTGGCTTGATAGAACTTTTGTTTCCTGATTAGTTATATATTTTAGTATTTTATCTACTCAGAAGTAACGGTCATTACTTCGATCGAATTTCGATGGTCGGCTCTAAACAATTATTGTTTTCCAGAACGTGAGCCTCTTTCCTTATTGCACTATAAAATATCCAATTCCAAAGCAAGAAAAGACAACAAACCCCTCCATTAGCTCAGTTGATGTCTGGTACAAAGGCAGAGATCTAAATTATTCACTGCATATAGAAAAAACCCGGAGACAAAGTGTCTTCTCTGGATCCTTGAGCCCTTCATTAGGAGGGCCTGGAGTGTTTCTGACACGCCCTTCAGGCTTTATGTGCAGAGGACTTACGTTTTGCAACGGATTTTTCCTTCGCAACTAGCTATTAAATACAGCTGTATGGGAAAATGGGCGTAATGAGTTGCTTGTTTGACGTATACACAATACCTGTGTCGACATTGGTTGTACGACAATCTAATGGAATAATCCTTTTGATGAACGATTAGCCGTTAAGTTCAATTTCGTATGAGCTTTCCTAATAAGAGCTAATTTAACGTAACCAAGGCTATCTTAATGTAAAGAGTGGTATTGCAAGTTTTGTAACGCAGATCTTAGAAGAATACATCGAATTACTTAGTGAAACCTAAGAAGATTGCAATGTTACGCAAATATAAATAAACTGACTCCCAGTAAATTGTCTCCACTCGCGTCGTTATCTAAATTACAGATAGAGAACATTATCGAAATCTCGAAGCCGGGTAACGTCTGCAAAATAATTCTTAATAAACTTCTAACGAATATATTGCCCATATCACATACATTCTCATTTTCGTTCACATATTTTACATGTTATGCCGCTGTAACGTATTCTTTGACATTTTTGATCGCGACCCTAGATTGTTATCTCAATATTTTTTTCCGCGACGCATACAGCATACATATTCGCTCTCCGCGAGCAGCGATTTCCATATCCTTCAAATATATCAAAATGTTCGGAATATTTTATGCTGTCGGTATCAAACAAGCGTTTTGTGGTAATGCTTCGTTTGATGTATAGCAGTCAGAAGCACTCGTGGTCTAAATATCTTACCATTATGTATATTGTGGCTACATTAACGTCGCAGAAGGGAGGCTCTTACCGTTTTTCGGTCGGTAATCACGGACCGGATTGTCACAGAAGTACTTTGGGAGGATTCGCTGAAATTATAGGCGAATCATTTGTTGCGAAAATTGAGAAATTGAAATGCCTCGTTGCGATGCCATCGACGCGTAAAAACGAAGTTTTAAGACTTGAAGTATTTTGATAAGTTTATATAATATTAAATTGTTTTCAATGAATCGATGCTCCTATTGTGAAGGTATACATTTACATTTGTATATATTATTCAACATACCCTAAATAATAGGTTTTAAATTCTCGTTAATAGAAGACTTGCATTCCCAATTTGCTTATTTTAAGGCAGGTTGGCCTTTTCGTGCCGTAGCTACACTAAAGTTAAGTAATCGTGCTGCCGTGCCAACATTCCTTCCTAGCTTCTTATTTTTTGGCATCGTTTCAAATTAAAAGCGATAAGAGTGAGCCTGCACTTATGGACTCGTTCTACCGAGACAAAGGCATCTACATACGGCATAATGCGGAACTTTTTACTTACATATCTCCTGGGTGTTTTAAAACGAACCAAGTGATCATTCGAAAATGTTGGCGTATAATTTGGCCATTCTTATTGCGTGTCTTTTGTTTTATATATATCCACACATGTGAGAAAAGAGCATTCTTAATTTAAAATTATATTTTGCAGCGACTAAAGAGCAAAGGTCTTGTAAGGGTTTTATGGGACAATTTTTATCAAAATGTGTAACGTACTCTCAGCCGTTCAAAATGCCAGCTTTCAGTTTCCCGCAATAAAGGAGAACGCTGACCCCTCTTTATGAGCTGCACAAATTTAATTTTAATGCGGGACACTACTATCAGTGTTACGATGTCGCCTAACAAAACAGAAGGTAATATGCGGCAACCCAGATTAAAATACCTCGTTCAAACAAGCGTTTGCTCAGCTCAGTTTTAAGGGTAAAGAAATTCGAACTTTCACGGTACATTTACTTGTGTTGGTTTTAACATTTATTTAACTAAAATCTAAACATTTTTATGAAACATATTCTTCAGAATCTAAACAATAAGTGCACGTGTGCCGTAGTTTCCCATTTAACTCGTGCGGTTGTTTACGAATTGTTACAAATTGACGTCCAACATCTGCCGATGATTCCAATCCAATGGGATGGTCGAGTAGGGACAAGATTATAAAAGAAGGTGTGTCACATGCACACGGGCAATTTCTTGGTAAATCTTGAATCAAGTAATTATTGGGATGTATAATTTCCTACCCTAAGAAATAGAACAACTAGCTCTCACACATGGAGAAAGTTTGTTACTAGACATAACAATTACTGACTTGAAAAAGGAAATGTATAAGCAGACAGAATAATATTCAAAATATATAATAAGTGAACATTTAACTTAGACTCATAATAGCTATTCTGTAACTAAGACGGAATAAAATTCCCTGCAATTCCCTAAAATTTCATGAATTGTCGTCGGCAGTTATTATTTGGCATGTAAGCGGGACTTTGTCTCCAGGACGTGGCTGGTTTTGTCCCAGAGTTTCCCGTAGGTTGGCATGGTTCGCTGGATCCTTTTACGCTTGGTGCCATTGTTCGTAGTTTGAATTTTGACGTTCGAGCATTGCGATGAATATTTCGCAACGCATTGGGTAATCATATTCATAACTCAATTTGTTTATACTATTTTTTATAAATGTAATTAAATACAGATTAAAAAACCTGATCACACATTAATTAAGGACTAGAAATAAAACAGAACAGTGTGAGCCTATTAGAGAAAAACAAATGATTACGAAACAAGCCGATGAAATTGAGTTTTTTGAACTCGTTTAGGTCTAGTTTTGTACCACGTCATCTTGATTGGAACTTTACATTTATAGAATAACTTTCTCCTATTTCGTTGCATCGTTCGTTGTCTAGTGTTCGTTCTTAAATAGATCTCATTCAAATATGAGCGTCGCTTATCAGGAGCTATTTGACTCCGGACTCCGGTATACTTGCTCGATGTAGGTCGTTGCCTTCGAATTAACTGCAACAAATGAAGGATTTAAGCTTTAGCTTAAACGAGAGGTGCATTTGAATTTCAGCTAGAATATTCTAACTTTGTTTCATAAAACTGTACGAAAAATCGGAATTTTTAATTTAAATTTCCAACATCCTAATCCTTACTAAAATCAATTTTAGTACTTAATTAGTAGTTTTTTAAATAATTTAGAAGAACGAAGATTATAACAAATACCCTATACGGTATATGTGTGTATAGACTACACCGTACGTACCAAATCTTCTACTAAGTATAGTAAATGAAAATATAGTGTATGTTCATGAAGATTAAGGATTCCATAAATCTTTCCAAACTAATTGGTCTCACTGACAAGGCCGCTATAAAGCTGTTTAATAAGATTCGCGGTTATTTTTTAAGTTAACTTAGCCAATACCATGATAGTTTTTGTTGGATTACAGGAGAAATTTGACCCAGTACATTCCGTGCACGAATGGTATCAAAGTAATTCAGAAAGTTTTCGCCTCTTGCGAATTGTGATGTAATATTTTTTGTTGGGGCTTATAAATTATACATTAGGACTGCGGATAAGTGAGGTCCACCTAATCTGCGTGCTTCAAAATAATGAGGCTGTTTATAGGACATTTTTGTTATATTAAAATGAAACAAGAGAATTGAATGCGAAAATTAATGTCTTAGGCTATTTTGTGAGAAGAAAAGCGTTCCATACCTTCAGTCAAATATTTCGAAAAACTACTGTTCACTGTTACTGTTCTTACTTCAATTCTTATATTATCTTCCCTTATTAGTTATTAGTAATAACTTTTTTAACATGAGAATAAATAAATTAAATGATTCAATTCAGGCTTAAATCACATGTCCCTTAGGGAATTATTTACTAACTTTTTGGTTTGTTGCTATATTTTTTTTCATAGTTACCAAAACAATTGCCGTGGGTCAAAGCGAGATAATACTGGGAAATAAACCTGAAAATATGCATCTGGAAACTGAAATGCACTCGATGTGTATAATCCTGAAATCCCGGTTCTTAAGAGTTCTAAGAATGCGGAATGCGAGGGGAAGGAACGATGAAAAACGTGCGGTTGTGAAAGAAGTGAACATCTACGGGTTGTCGCTTGCACGTCTCTTAGCTGGGGATTTAATGCGCTGTCTGCGTGTAATGCGTATGTGGCATTATAATCATGCATACATTGTGCACGGAAATATGTACTGTTTACTAGTAGACTGTCGGTATAAAAGCTATATGGTTTAGAAAAGGTCTAGCATACAGCTTCCGTCAGTAAAAACAATGTTACAAAGTAAAATATAATTTCACATTTCACTTCATTATTTTTAAAAAACAAAAGTCATGACGTTCGATACAAAAATAACGTTGTTTTATGTTTATATGAGAAACACGAAGGACATTAATAGCAAAAATATTAGACGGCAAGCGGTTTGGGGTAGACTAAGTTTCCGAAGCTATAGGGAAAAATCCAGACCTGCATTCTGTTTTGAACGAATGGGGCCTTAAAATGTTAAATGTTGTCCACAATTAAAATAAATTATATTATACCTACACCGATTATAAGTTTATATATAATATAACATGGAGGTCCCTGTGTTCGATTTTCGAAGAACATTACTTACATGATTCAATTTAAAAGACTCAGAAGACTTCCTGCAGACTTATACAACTAAAAATATGATTATAATGTGCTACATTGGAACTTACATAAATAAATCTAAATTGCCTTTAGTCGAGCACTATAGTTTTGAGTTACATCAAGTTTCATTAAGCAATTAAAAAAGTCGTCACGACCCTCCGAACGAACTACTCTTTTTCTATCTTTCCACACTTTCTCTTTTATATTCCTAGTTATCTGGTGCTTCATTTTATAAAGCGATATTTATATTTTATTATTAACGCGTTCATGCTATATATAACATATGCCAGCTCCGTCATTTGCCTCACATTTTTTATTATTATATGTCGTAGTATATATACAGGGGCGTCGAAAAAACACAATCCGGCCCTGGCCCAAACTAGTATGTAACAGACCGCCCACAGTCGGCTCGCGAATTTCAACAAAGCAATCTTGAGTCACGCCGAGCGACCGCCGATATATCATGAACTTGTGACGTTTCGCCCAATGTTTCGACTTCGGGTCTACGCACTACAGTAATTAGCGGATATAGGATTTAGTCGTTTTGATAATTCCGTGTTATTATGTAAATGTTATTATCGTTTGTAACGATGTTAGTGGCTTAGTGCGAAACTTTAATTTGTAGTTTTACGGTTATTGTCCTTTAGTGGATTAGTTTTCGGTTGGAGCTTCGATCATCCGGAGTTTCGGAGATACATATTCGAGTCTTTAAACTATCAAAGCTGGTAATTAAAACATTGACTTTCACTAGAATATTAAGCAGCTAATTATCACTTTGTAAAACATTCACGTCGCGAGTCGGTTGTCGTTTGTTTTAGACGGTTTCGAGTCTTTCGTCCTTTATGAGCTCACCAAACTGTGTAAGTATGTGTAAACAGTGTTTTTCACCCCAAATTAATGCTCAATGTTTACTCGGCACCTTCAAACAACATTGCGTATGATACGATTAATTGCGAGACGTCTTCGCGAGTTGTTTAATTAATACATTTTTGACGAATATTTCCATCTTCAACCCGTTGCCAAATGTTTAATTTAAATTCGTTCATGTTTTCGAAGTAGGTCGATTTTATGCTTAATAGACAATATCTTTGTTTTCTAAACAAATTATTAACTAAATTGCTGAGAATTAACTGAGCAGATAAGTCCCGCTTTTCTTGGAACGCATAAAATTGGGTTTCCTCCCAATAAGATTTTTAATATTTTTGTGTCTTATAATTATGACATCAAACGAAAAAATCCTTTTTAAACGCTAGGCGTAGATGCAGGTCCCATTAATATTGATTAAGATTTTTGTAATTAATAAACCTTTTTTAAAAAACTATAAGCGGATATAATATAATGAAATATGTTTTTTTATCGGTTGACTGGTTGATCCTACAAAAGTAGGGCCTGCATAGTTAACGAGCCTCCAAGGAGAATTAGAATTAATTTTTGATTCTGTTTGCTCGTTCGCGACTGTTTCGTCTTAATTATTCATCGGTTCAGACGGTAGTGAAATGCAACGTGGGCTACAATATTGTTCGTAATATTTTATTAGGAGTAAGAATGCTTAATAAATCAGTGTGAATGAAATTTAAGAAAAGTTTTATTGTTTAAATCCTAAATAATAAGTTAGAAAAACATCACTATGCTTCCGCCCGCATAAGGGAGACGGAGTTTCACACGCAACTAGCAATTTGAAATGAAGAAAGTCGAGACCAATCGTTTTATTGGCTATTACGTAGTTAATTGACCCCTTTTCAACCGATGTGCCCCATTGTGCAATGTATCTGATATCCTTTGAGATTTTGAGCACTGGTGATAGATAGAGTAGGTTCAACGATTGACATAGATTTTTCTGCGCTGTGCGTTTTCTGAAACAGCTCCTATTCTAAATACAAAACTTTTATTTTTCGCATGAAATGTTCAATGTAAAAATTTTACCTACATTTTTGTGCAGCAAAGAAACGCTCAAATTGAAACGCTGTACACGCATGAATAGAAAAAAGTTCGGCCATTTTTGTATTTCAGAATACACAACCGTGACTAACACGGATTCAAAAACACTACGCGAGCCTTATGTTTACTTTCTATTGAAAATTTCAATCAAAAACATTCCATGTTTATTCAAGGTATGTTGTGTGTTTTATTACATACATAATATTTAACTTATTTCTAAGCTTAGCATGCACCAGTTCTTGCCTTGTTAGGCCTTGTCGTGGATCTTGATGGATTCCCGTTTCCAACAACTCCAAGCCTTGGAGAAAGATGAATTGCTATTCTTTTCTGGTATATCCTAACTCTTTAGAGTTAGGATATTCTATATATGCTTTAGCATATAAACTAAGGCTTCGTACCTTTAACTGTAGTATAGAAAAGAGAAGAATATAGGCTATTTCTTCGAAAATAATCGTATGCTTTTTAATATTATACTAACGGATATTCCAAATTACATATTATATTAATCATGGGAGTCTTTTGTATTGATCAAGTATTTAACGGCGTTTCATTAAATCGAACGGCACAGTTACACGAAAGGCTTCGCTTTAATCCCAACACGCGATGTCTGATTACTATTTAACTGTAATTTACTTTAATTACACATTAACGATAGTTCCCATTTTCCTTGATCTACTCGTTTGTTGGGCCGTTAGCAATAATAATGAAAATTAATATTCATGTTTATTTCCTAAATTCAAATAGCCAAGGTTAACTTTACGGACTTAATGTGATTGTTTTAATTTTCTCTAATATCGGTGTATAGATATGTATGTATGGCCACATTCGGGCGCCTTAAACATTTAAAATATAAGACAAACTTCCGCTTTGTGATTCAGCACAGGTTTTTTATATCAAAACGAGGGTTTCACAAAAACGTTTAAATTTTCCTTTCTAAACTATTATCTAAAATGCCGTACTTTATTTTAACGAGGTGATAAATACAATAATACCTGAGAGCATCATTCCCCTTTATATTTAATGTTGAAGCGGAGCCCTTTCGTTTGAAATTTATTAATATGCCTAACTTTAATGTAGGTTTCGTCGGATTCTGGGAAATTTATATGACTTGTTTCCGAATGAGAAATTTAATTTATTGTGTTTTAGTGTATAATACGATTATTATTCACCTAATTTTCTATTCGATTAACCGTAAACGAGTATCTACTTTAATGGTTATATCCCATAATTCATATAACTAAATATTTCGAGATAGATGACAGACGACAAGAACCATAGAATAAAAAACACGGCGGCTATCGGAAATTATCAATCGATTATTATTGCCATCAGTATCTACAAGGCTCCAGAAATGATGCAATAAGACCTGCAGGACCTACGGATTGCAATTAGGCCTCAATCTACGCATAGTTTTGCTGGAATTTCATTCATAACGAGATCCCGGTCTCAGCTCTATCTCTGAACATTCCTACACTTCAGAAATCACCAATTTCGAGATGGATAATGAAATCATATCACGCGAAACTCACGGAGCCTTTATTTTTGTACTAAATATCAGGCTGTGGTGCACTACTTGCTCATGCATATACTTTACATCATACTTTACATTTGCTTCGAACGGATTGAAATTGACATTTCAATGCCTATTTCAACTACGCTTCTGCTGCTCATTACAAGAGTTTTTCTTAAACCTTTCTTCCTTTCTCTAAATAAAATATACACCCCGCAAGAAATACTAATTCTATTGTACACAAATTAAAAATATCAAATTAATTTTAACCTATTGAAATGTATTAAAAAAAGGGGTGCACATCGCAATCTAACTTAAGTACCTATAATTAAAAAAAACATAGTTTAGACAACATTTGAAATGTTTTTGTACAAAAAGTTCACGAACCAATATATTTTTCACAATGTATAACAGAAAATAGAATATGTGTAGCGGGAAATTGATGCAAAATAAATTGACAATATACTAGATAGGATTTTTATTCTACCAAATGCATTTGCTTGATACGCTTCGTAAACAATTCTAGCTCAATTAAACTTTCAAATTTCTCTGCACATCACAACTGATGTTACCCAACAACACACCGGTATGATAACAGGTTGTTTCATATAGACTATAAAACGAATAATACATAAATTAGTTATTTTTTGACTATAGATATGTTACAAATATAAGTTAATCACATACTTGACAAGCATGTTCACGGGTCGCCCAATTTGTTTGGCTTCGATCAAGACTCTTCACGACATATATGTTAACACTAGGGAAAGCATTGGCGTACTTATCGATTTATAATGAAGGAAGGTTTTCCCCAAATTGAATGAGTCGCAGGCTGTCCGCAGATCATATTTCAGCTGGGAAGATAAACTCGGACAAAAGAAAGGAATTCTCGCTTACCCAATTGGGTAATGGGTGAGCTCTGTTATCTATACCCATTATTTCAGTTTGAAGAAGGCTGTGAGGATCTTTATTGCAAACATTGATGTTGAGATTTTTGAAATGTAGAAAACGCGATCTCATTTGCCAAAACACTCACAATGAACTGGTTTTCTTCAAGTTGCGTTGGTAACCTATTTGTACGTTCGGGTATTAATTCATCACCAAAATTAATTTAAACCAGTTTGAGGGTAATTATTTTTCATTGTGCTCTCACATATAATTTACACAATGCCTGTGTATTTAATACATAGTAATTAAAAGCACAAAAGTAAATATCATGAAAGAAAGTTTCGTTAATATGTAAAAAAAATGTTTGGTTTTATTACCAGTTCTTCGTTTATAAGCTCCCATTAAAAACGATAAAAGTAATATCTAGTGTAAAAACTGTTTAACTGTTTAAGTTCTACGCTATTTCAAGGAATAAAACGGTTTGTTAGTTTTTAGAACATTGAAGAAAAATACGCTTCAGTATCTTTGAGAGGGTTTAAGATGGATTCTGTAAGCCACTACTGACAATCGTATTTTTATCGTTATTAATTTTATTATTATAATAAAATTACAATGCAAAGAGTTTTAATTTATTTAAATGTAGTTATTTAGTGTTCGGGTAACCGGGTAGAATATATAAGGCAAACAAAAGTAGTTGAAAATAAACATTTCAGAAACAAGTGAAACCTTGGAGTGATTCGGCGAAATCTTTTGTTATTTAAGTACAAATGTCTTTTAAGATTCCATCCCTTTGTCACTTAGATAATGAAACCGAAAAACATATCCCAATACAATAAAGGTATCGTTTTTTATTTACACAAAGTTAATAATTGCCTTTCAGCCGTTAATAAAGAAAGCGAACATTCGCGACTCCTTTACAATTGATGAAAACCGCATTACTCTTTAATTTGAACGAGAGTGTGTGGAAAAAGCGAGCTTATTGCTTTGCGACGGGCGACTCTTTTGACCTGCGCATTCCGAGGGTGGTATTTTTTATTCATTCGTACGGATTCATATGGCTGTGGGATTTCTTTTTCGATGTTTTTCTTTGGCTGGCGTCGGCCGAGAAAATAGTGTCGCCTCATATCGGAATCCCTTACTTTTTATAGACCGTCGACTTTTACGAAACTAAAATTTACAAAAACGCAATTATTAACATTTTCTTTCCTTTGCAGGTAAGCAAAAATATGTCAATCCACTGCACCGCGAACGGTAAAGTTTTTTTTATAGAACAGGAGGCTCACCTGATGTTAAGTAATACCGCCGCCCATGGACACTCTCGATGCTAGAGGATTAAGAATTTGTACGCTCTTTTCTTGAAGGAAGTCGAATTGGTTCGGAAATACTTCAGTGGACAGCTGATTCCACGAGGTGGTGGTGCGCGGCAAGAACTTATAGTTAATGAAAGTTTAATAATATTACTGGTTTTTGTTTCAAACGAATCGAAGATCATTCAGTGAAAGAAGAAATTAGTCGTCATCTACAAGATGCAACGATTTTAGCAGAAATAACAGTTGACATGAATTTTGGCTAATTTTTTATAACTCTTTATTAAACTGTTTAACTAATTCAACATCTGAAATATTTTCAGAAAGTTAACAAAGTAACTTAGCGAAATTATATAATGCCTGTTTGTTTTATTTAATTCAATAGTAATATACATTAATAATAAAAATTATCACACCTAAACTTATATAAACAAATACATCAGTGGCGCTACAACTTCTTTAGGTCTTGGCCTCAGACTTCTGAATCTGTATCATGATCATTTTTTTAAATCTAATAGACTTTATGGGTACAAGACATGTCAGTTTACTCACGATATTTTCCTTCACCATTCGAGCAAATGTTAAATGCGCACATAGAAAGAAAGTACATTGGTGCACAGCCGGGGATCGAACCTACGACCTCAGGTATGACAGTCGCACGCTGAAGCCACTAGGCCAACACTGCTCCCTAAACTTATATATATTTAGAAAATATTAAATTTTTGGCTTGTTGAAGTTACGTGCAAAAACATTGGTAATAATATAATGTTATATATGATATGATCTTATATTATCTGCACATTTGACAGAGAATGCATATAATTGTAGAGTTCTTGAATCTGAAACCTTCATCTTGCATTTTTTAAATTGTATTGTATTTATCTAATATAAATGGTTTATTTTGAAGTGCCCTTTTATAAAAGGATAAAGTTTGTGTGGTTCGCTTCAGCTGCAAAGATTCTGACAAGTTGAGGCTTAATGCTTTTATTGCATGATTTTCGATATAATTAATTATTCCGAGACTGAACACGCATTTGGGAAGTCATTTGTCATGGCAACCTTATTTTTAGGTTAGCTAGACGAAATTCATTATTTCTATTAACTCGCAACTCCAATCAATAATATTAGTCATTTAAACTTTCTGAGAAATCAATATATGTTAAAACCAATAAAAATGAAAGGCCTATATACGTTTAGTTGTAATTTTCAACAAAATGACATTTTATAAATTAAATAAGTGAAGTAAAACACAAATTGTACACGTACTTGCAAATAAAAAAATATTTTGATATCGCAAGGAATTATTATTTTGATGATTTACACCGTATCGTTTATATCAGAAAAGAGGAACATTCAAGAACCAAAACAATTTTTTTTTTTTTTTCTATATACATGTGTCTTCACTAAGACATCATGGAACATTACGATCTAGCCTAACTTAAGACTAATAAGTAATTTAAGTCTAACCTAATTTACTAAAAAGGATTATTATATAAGTGAGTGTCCAATAACACTACTTACAGTCTCTATTAAAGGGAAGAAGACACTCTGTTCTTGTGTTCTATTTTGCAGACACTCTTTAGCACTTGATATTTACGTACATTATCACTAAATCACTAGTTCAAATGGTTTTGTCCTTTTCAGTCTTCTCACTTAGCCCGTGGTGTCAAGGAGTTGGATAGCCTCGACATTCACGTGATGGTGGAGCCTATGTTCGTGTGCTCCAGCAGTCTTTTTTATTACTGTAGCGACGTCCTCTACATTAAGGTCCCGGTGGAGGTCGTAATTGCGAATGTACCAGGGAGCATTGACTATTCCCCTGAGCACTTTGTTTTGGAAACGTTGGATCACTTGGATGTTACTATTATTGGTACAGCCCCACAGCTGGCAACCATAAGTCCATACAGGTGTCAGGACTTGTTTAACCAAAACAAATGAGGCCAATCTTTGCGCATAAACTGTGAATATGGAGCGAATTTCCGCTAAAAGCCCGTTACGAGAAAATTAAAAGAAATGAGTACACGTTTTAATTTTGACCGGCACATTTTTAATTCTCAAAGTAAAACTTGCCTGAAGCAATAATGTATGTAGATTGCCCTCGTAGCTTCAAATTGAATAATGTAAATTACTACGGAAAGTTGAAGACAGTTATCGAAGATGTAAATTAATCAATGCACGTGAGTTGTGAAGAGTTTAACGTTTTCGTGTCGCAAGATATTAATTAGAGTATTCTATAGAATTGAGTAAACGCATTCTCCTACTTACTTCACTATACGAGATACACCTACTTGGCTTCTACTTCTGTCAAGATGTTACTGAAACCATACTTTAATTGAGACCAACACATTCTTTTTCCGCGTTGCCTTCGGATAGCAAACCGCCCAATATTTAAATATTATTTTACTGTGTATACTTTGTAACTAATAACTCTATTTCCTATAGTGGTACGAAGTTCACAATACGGAAGAATACAAAATTGTTTACTTAATAGATATAACATTAAAAGTAATTTGAAATTGCTACCACGATCAACTCAGGTACATGAACTAATAAATAATAATAATAAAAGTTTTGAAAACAGTCGAGAAACCGCTAAGAGAGCCTACATCTCATTAGCAAAATCGAGGTCATATTCTGATCCTTTACAATAAACTCCGTGTTAGTCACCCTTTAGTCCTCAGGCAGGTTCGTTACAACGCAAATTAAAATATTGTGTCTTTCTAACCAGCTCGTGTTGTCTTTTTCCACACCAATTGAACTCGGTTTTGAAACCAGCTTCAACCAGTTTCAACCGCTTTCAAGCCAGTTAAAAGGGACGCTACGATTGGATAAACAAGCAATGTTTGTCCCGCTAACTCGCACTCGTTTGAAACAAGCGGGACAATAAAATATCGCGAAGTGTATAAACGCAATTCCTGAAACATTGATATACCTGTTTCGACGTGGGAAATATCGGAATCCGTAAAGCGGCTTAGGGTTTTTGTCTTGCCATACGGTAACTTTATAATTGACGATTTTAGATTCTTTTTTTATTGTTCTTCGTTGATTTTATATCGATAAGTTGTTTACTATAAATCAAGATGCAGCACCTGTAGTAAATAACAAATTTATTTAATGTAAAAAGTCGCATTTATTTATCAATACATAATTAATTATGCAATTCGTTTGCAACCATTTGAATATTAAAACTAATTGGCTGTATTAATGCATTCTGTAATAGACATCTGGCGTACCTGATACTCTATTCTAAATTAACTTAACTTGCCTTTAATTAAAGTGTTTTAATTATACATAGCAAAAAATCAACGAATTCAATTAGAAAATACATCAAAATAAACCGCCTACCATTTTCCGAACTCATGGGGTTCCACCCTAAAGTAGCGGCCGTTGACCCCTAACCCAGCACCCGGGTTACTTTCATTAGAAATTCCTATATCTGTCCTTTTTATTCATGAAGCATCTCTGTATGAATAAAATTCATTTTTCATATTTGGCATAATTGGTCGTACACGTGTAAAGTATTTGTCATATTTGGTGACCTCAATTGGGCATTGTGTTCTTGTGGCTTTGAGACGTTTATATGGGAGCAACACAATATCGTATTCTGTTTATTGACTTTCATGGTGCAGATTATAATATTGACGTCATAGTTTAGTGCGTCAAACATCTTTAACCGTGTTTTGCAAACAAAGTCGAAAGAGCCTACACATTAAACGGCTCACACTAAAAGCGTAGCCGTGTTCGGCAAATTGAATCAATTTGCAAAATAATCTGACGATATTGTAGACGCCAATAGGCGTCTGCGGAGTGCGGACGATGGAGTCTCGTTTAGTAATTGATGCGTGAATCGTTACTAAGCGATTTCTTACTTATTGCTTTGTTATTCCGAATGCTTTCTGAGTAAGTACCAAATAAACAGCCAAATTATTTATTGGGAATAGGATTTCGCTCGACGAGATTTTCCCTTTCGACGATGCGGTGCAAATAATTGTAGACTCGTAGACACGGCGTAGTCAATATAAGCTACACTTCGCGCGTATGCTACGAAAAGTTTAATCTGAACTTTTGTATAGATTACGTAGCTGAATATGATAAAACCTAAAAAATATAAAAAATGACCAGCTGAATGACAAAACTCCCCCATGAAATTAATAATAATAATTTCCTTTAGACGACGCTGGATTTCGCATGACAAAAGATCTGTCTCTCATCTATTTTGGACAATGTTTGCCCGCCTTTGTTCGTTTCTACCCTTGCTGGCTTAACTTTTAAAAGATACTGGTTTATGGACGATGAATATCTGTTAAAATAGCAATTATCCTGTAAACGTTTGTAATTTTTTATTATTATTTTTAAATAATTATATTTAAATAATTAAATTTATATATAAAAAGTATATCAGAGCGCCGCAAACTTACAAAGAAATAAAACTTATTATTATATGTAATTATATAATTATTAATATAAACCACAGAACTACGTCGGAGCTGCACTTGTTATTTTCGTTTTTTTTCTAATTATCAAATCAAATGAATAAAAGAAAAATATCGTTCGTTATTGATTCAGGAATGGGCGGATGAAATTATCAAACCGGCTAGCTTGAATTGGATACCACTTGTCCATGAGGAAATAGAGAAAGCCTTCACCAGCGGAGCGACTCTTCCAAACGAATGAGAAAATATGTTTTAAAGAACACATATAGAAAGTAGTGTAATTAATTTACGTAAGAAATATTTATTATTTGCAAAAAAATATACAATTTAAGCTTGCTAGTTAACTAAATAGAACTTGTTCAATGAATTTAAAGGCGTTATAAAACTAATGACACCGCAAATCCTTAACTACTTTACGATAAAAATGCCTCTATCTCGGTATCACAAAACTACACGCTATCATAGACACTGTTTGGACATTTCCCCATGCCGTATAAGCCGATTATAATCGTGATAGAACGACAGAATGCTCCCCTCAACATGGTCCGTTCTTATCGGATCGTCTGTCAAAAGTGGTCCCAATTTATATAGCTACTGCACTATAAAGGCAGTTTTGAATTGAAGCAATAACTTCGTTTTGTTTGATATTCTACAAAGATACAATATAATCATGGAATTAAGAGCAAACGTTGCTAGCAAGAATGATAAATGAGAAACTTACTGACTTGACTGATATTTTTAGTCGATTTATGTTTAAGTCGAATACTGTCAGCGTAAATAAATCGTTATAGATGCGAATATAATCCATAAGGCTTTGAGTAAATTGCGCACGAGTCTAACAGTTTGAGAATAAAGCTAGATTTAAAAGGATTTTGCAAAAAGCTTAAACGTCAAACGTAAAACAAAGCGCACTGCATCAAAATTTCATTCGCGGTCGAAACTCGTCGAAAACCACTGAGCCTTTAGCCTTCCTAAATAAAATAGTTTGTTGTTTAGGACGTCTAAAGATATAAATTGAACAAAAATAATACTAAACCAGACTAAACTTTGATTGTAGTTGATTTAACATACTTTAAAGCTATTTCAAAGATAATGTAATCAATAACATTATGTTAAACCCATAATTGTCTTTCATTTAATTTTAATAAACCTCTAAAAAGGGGAGCAAAATAAGAGTAAGACACGTTTGAATGACATTCCACACCAATCCTTTTTAAAAATATTTAAAATATAATAACAAATACACAGCGAGGCCATTATCCTTTAAACAAAATCTAATTCAGCTTTAAAATAAGACTTGTGAAATTCTACAGCAGTATTTCCTTTGGGATATTGCAAAGCTGTCGGCAACGTCTTGAAATAAAGCGAATAAAACACTATCTTAGAGAAGTAAACTTGGAAATATAATACAGAAATGTGTTTTAATGTGATGCATTTTGTTGAACTTAAAGGGCCTTAATTTGCCTTGTTTGCCGCCTTAATTTCAAGGAAATGTACAGACTACTAAGACGTCGGCAATGTTCATATTGTCGGAATACGTCTTTGTTTTCTGAATACAATTTATTATACTTTGCTTACGCTGTAAAATAAATTTGGCGATAGATCAAACAGTGTTTTGATGATAATAATCTGTATAAATATTGATTTGGACCTTAGGCT
This sequence comes from Pieris mannii, assembly GCA_028984075.1. Lineage (NCBI taxonomy): Eukaryota > Metazoa > Arthropoda > Insecta > Lepidoptera > Pieridae > Pieris > Pieris mannii. Next base: position 295,479 of record CM054776.1, read on the forward strand.
AAATATGATATACATATATAAATATTGTGTATCCAAATTTATCCTTATATTTATTACTCTTTCTTATTCTATCTTTATTATAATCTATCACATAATTTCTTCTTAGCATAATAAATAAACAACACAGTACTATAACTTTTAACCAATTCACATTAAATATAAGAAAAATGAGATAGTATTCAAACAATTTCAGCATTGCTCAACTACTTTTGCACAAAGATTTTTCTCCTTCCTAGGCCCAAACATATACAATAAAGTGAATAAAGTATTAAATATATATGGTTATAACAGAGTCTTATGTAAAAAGGAAGACACTAAATGGTTATAAAGCCTCAATTACGATAAAACAGAGGAACTCTTGGAGATAAATAAATAGATAGAACTACTTGTAGAAAGAAAAAAAAAATAATAAAAAAAAGCGACATGCTTAATGTATAAAAACTGAAAGGCATTTTTTTTATTTATTTATTATATTATTTATGTACTGGTATAATATATAAATTTTTGAGTACTAAACTATTTAACACACTCTCCCACACACACACACACACACGCCCTCTCACCTTACTCACAGGGAGAACATTTGGACACTTCACACCATAATAGAATCACTTATTAAATTTATTGTAAATTGCAACATATGTATATATATATATATATAGTCTTTTTTTTTAATATAACTTTCGCCAATGAGTCATGTACTTGATGCTAGAATTTTTGTCTAATATATTTAAGGGGTTAGGCGCTGTATGCTGAAATACAGGTTCACACCTAGTTCAGCGTCAGATAAACCTGACTAATTTTGTAAATATAACTAGCGCAATTAGATATAAGTTTTTTCTGTGAAACAAATATGAAATAAATTATTATTATTATTATATTTATTTCCTAAGTTTTGTAGTCATGTAAGTGTACATCGTAAATAAATATTGAAAAAATAAATTTTATTAAGTGCTTTCTACGTGGCGGCCATCAAAGGGGATCATAACAAAGTCTCTGAGAAGTGAGAATAGGGGAGCTCAGATATTTATTACTAAGATTAATGATACACATCTAGAAGGATATACATACAATAGAACTTGTCATGAGCCGCGAAATTATTTTGATGATTGATTTACGTTGTAAATGCATAAGTATTTCTATTTTATTACTTGTTTCCCAAGGCAATCACATGTTTGTTCAGCAACAATTATAATACTGTATTCTTGTTTGCCAGCTTCCACTATTTAAGAGCCAGTGGCTCTGTAGCTGTTACTTTCGTTCTTGTGTTAGGCCCTCTCATTTATTTCTGCAATAGATTATAAAATTAATACAGTCTATTTTGAAGTATAAAGGAATCGGGAATTTGTTAGGGGGGTAGGTCTATGCGGAAAGAGAACCGATGTGGGATTGGAGCTCGCAGTGATATGTTACCTTTTTGTTATATTGACAACACTGTTTCATCATTATATACTGCTCAAAACAATTACGGGAACAAAACTTTAAAGTAGAACTAAACTTTTTCCTTAAGGTTTAATTATTACTGGCCACTAGATAATGTTAAGGCATTGTCGAAGAAAATAAAAAACAAAAGAGGATCGGCGTTTTGGTTAGTAGTCCTATAATAAAGTGGCAGTGTGTCTAGAAACACCTAAAAACAAAGTGACGTCTTTGAATTTTCATTACTTTCTAATCACAGAAAACACATTTTAAGTTGTTTTTTTCAATCTTTTGAGTATTAATAGAAATTGAAGTGAGCCTTTTGAGTATTGTTATTCATTGAAGCGAGTGAGTTTAGGTCATAATGCCAGATCTGACTGAATTGCATGTCTCCCGAGCTATCGCTTTGCTTGAAGAGGGTCGAACTATGCGTTATGTAGGAAATGATCTAGGAGTAGCCCCTTCTGTTATCTACAGACTTTGGAAGCGATACCGTGAGACGGGAGAATACTCACGAAGGCGTGGTCAAGGTCGAAAGAAAAAAACTACACGTTTGCAAGATCGCTACATCGTCAACTGTGCTTTAAGTAACCACACCACAACTGCAAGAGATCTACAAAATACACTAAGGACGGCTACTGGTGTAGAAATTTCCGACCAGACGGTAAGAAATAGGTTGTTGGAAGCCAATTTGAGATCACGCCGACCAGTTCGGGCTGTGCGTCTAACAATTCAACATAGACAAGCTCGCCGACAGTTCGCGCAAAATCACGCTAATTGGCAACTTCGACATTGGAAGCCAGTGCTTTTTACTGACGAATCACGATTCCGTCTAATACGTTGCGATGGTCGTCTCCGTGTTTACAGACGCCCAGGCGAGTGATACAGTGCAGCAGCAGTCCAGGAATATGACAAATTTGGATGTGGCTCTGTGATGGTTTGGGGCGGAGTTAGTTTGGACGAGCGCACAGATCTCGTCGTTGTTCCCGGGCGCTTGTGTGCTCAAACTTACATTGAAAATGTGCTCGAAGATCATGTTTGGCACGCAGCATATGGTATGGGCCCAGATTTTCTTTTAATGCAAGATAATGCCAGGCCGCATACTGCAGCCATCACTTTAGATTACTTACGACAGCAGGAAATCCATGTAACGGAGTGGCCTTCCATGAGCCCTGACCTAAATCCAATTGAACACATTTGGGACTTGCTTGACAGGCGCATCCGGAAGCGTCCGATTGCACCTCAAACCCTGCAGCAGCTCACTGAAGCGTTGATTGAAGAATGGGAGCGAATTCCACAAGAAGATATTCGGAGGATCATACGAAGCATGCCGCGTCGTTGTCAAGCCGTGATTAGGGCTCATGGAGGCCACACACGTTACTGAAAGTCACCAAAGACGAATATTCAAACGATATAAGAATATTTCTTTGATGGACCTTTTTTATCACCAATTAGTTTTTCGTCTATAATGCACATTTTATTTATTTTTTTAATAAAAAAAATACAAATTATTTTTTTTTATTAAGTAATTGTAGTAATTAACAAGGTAAAAAATAGCATACAAGTTAATTTAAATCTAATTTTAGTTTAAGCAATAGAAAGGAGAAAAATCTTGTTCCGCTAATTGTTTTGAGCAGTATATTTGGACAGTAATCTTCTTGATACTCTTAAAAAAATCCAAGTATATAATTTTTGTTAATGAAACCAATTAATTCACATAGCCGTCGATTCGTCGGAGTGTCCATTAGCTAATACACCTCTGCCCGTTCGAACCCAGTTCAATATAAAAACATAACAGTTTATTTAGTTTCAGGCCCTCAAGTCGCGAAAATATAAAGAAAAATAAAGGTAGAATTTAATACTTCATGTTCCAGAAATCAGAGCGTATCTCGTAAAGTATTGGAAATCAAATCGAGTAGGATCATAAATGCGAAAATGAGGTGCGCTGTAAAACAGAAGTATTCTCGCGGGGGTCTGAAGGAATTTGTTGATGTAATGACACCGATCGGTGATGCGGTACAATCTCGATTACATTTATATTGGCTCATATTTAATTCTAAAAGATACCAGTTTTATGAATCTTTGTATGCTAGCTATTAGAGCAGCTGTTTTTTATTATAATTTATATTATATACTATACCATAAGACAACAGTAAAAATTGAAATATTTCACCTAGTATACTCGTTAAGGTTTTAGTTATTTTCTAATAATTAAACTACGCAAATGCAGGTATTAAAGTGTAGCACCGCAACACGGTACACGGTGCCTGGGCGCTTATTTGCACGGATCCACTGTGGCCGCCCGCCCAATGAATAGTCCAATTTTCCGCATTTTCCACCATTAACAACATCCGCTCCCGAATACGGGTGACGTCCGCAAATAATGAACACCCGTATAAATGTCCAAATGTTTGCGATATCAAAAAAGGCTTTTTAACACACTTTTGAAATTGTAAGCGTTGTTTAGAATATTGCGGCCGGTTAATGTTTCATTAATGGTAATGCTCGGAAAAGGGCGCAGAAGTGGAAAGTTGTACATATTTAAATAAATATATTGTCGTGACAGTAACTGGGTTATGCAGGCTGACGACGATTATTTTTAAACTGTGTAAAATATGTTGCTTTACAAACAATAATACCATCAAATTCACTAAAACGTTTCTTAACATAAAAAAGCTTTTAATTAGATAAGACGTAAAAACTTACAAGAATTCATTGGATCGATATTTTTGACAAGGGGTACGACCCTAACCCTAAAATTAAATAATATAATAACAAGCAGGTACAAGCGATAAGTTGTAGGAAGTTGACATAACACTGAACTTATCTGAAAAGCACTTGTTATTTAGTATAATGTCTCCGTAAATAGAATTTTGCAAGTCTTCCACTGCTTATCTGTAATGTTTACGAAATATTAAGGTTTTTCAAATTGTTCTGGGGGATTTTGCTTTTCTCTTATTTTTAAGATGTTATAGTTATAGCTTGCCCACTGTAAGCGATTGATCAGAGTACAAGATGAAAGCTTGTCGGTTCAATACTCTCGATTTTATATATATATATCACTTTCATAAGGGCATTTTCTTGCAATAGATAAATATAATTAATTGGTTAACTTACCATTCTACTTGTATTTGTAATAGGCTCGAACGAACAAACCATAGAGTGCATTTTAAAGAGCAGGTCTTTGTCTGTGCTCATAACACAGTGTAACGTAGTACGCGCAACAGTGTCGCTTTGATTTTCCGCAACTGTGGCCAGGCTATTGATTTCCACTGATTTCGAGGGATGCTCTTTCCCGTTTTAATCGTGGGTTCACCGCGGTTAGTCTAAGAGCCAAAACAAAGTTTATTTTGTATAGTACTAGCATTTTATTAATACAAAGTACACATTGAAATAAACAAGGTACCCTAAGTAAAAGTATGAAAATTATACTATTTCTTAGGTATTTTGCAAACAAATTCCTTCAAGAAAAGCGTACTTATAGAGCGGGTAACACATTTGCTAGCCTCCTAGCATTGTTAATGTCCGGTGTGATATGCAGCGATACCACTTAACTTCGGGTGGGAGTCCTGCCCCTTTGCCCGTGTTCTTTAAAAAAATGGTTTGCATAGTAAAGAGAGATAATTCAAATCATACTTTTTCTACAGCAGAAGAAGTGGTATGGTTATCTTGTTTTTAAATCACAACGAATGTGAAACTTATTAAGTTATAAATAATAGAAAAGTGAACTATATCTGAGCTAACTGGTTCGTTTTGCGTAAAAGCGTGATGCATAGTTGGTGGAGAGGCATAATTAGATTACGATATTACTAAAATGATCGGGAGTGGAATAAAATAAAAGTAAACTGGTAGCTCGGGTAACTATTATCAAAGTAATCGAGCCCGAAGCTTTTGTGATAAAGTTTCGAACGATTTTCCTGCTTGAATCGAAAAAAATGAGCGGCTTTTGTTGCTCGCACTGCGAATTCCCGATCAAGGAGGTGAATAAAAGGAATCGCGCGAATTTTATAAGTTTTAGAACTTCGACTATAGGAATGCAATAGATCGATACAATGGACGCTCCGAGTGCAAATGATGGAGATTGCTTCTTGACCTCTCTTTTGCAGCTGTATTGCTTTATGTTTATTTTATTATAGTCGTACGTAATAACTGTATTTCCTGACGGTGGATCAGTTCATCAAAGTTTGTTTATACGTAATTAAAGAGTCCTGCTTTCACGACGTTTTTAAGCGTATTGCCAATTGTAAATTAAATTCTCCATTAAATTGTGCAAAGATGCTGCTGTGACTAAATCTCAAGAGTGTGTGGTTATGTAACAGCTATCGATTTCCGTTGTTGCGTCATTGAGCTTATTTTTAACTAAAGCAGAGCAGAAGAAATAGGCTCAAAAAATCTCGGCATCATTCAATAAAATAACTTATTAATAAAAGCTTTTAAAAGACCACTTGCAAATTATGGGCATTGCTTTACTGTCTATGTTTTATAACGATTCATACAAACATTATATTACCGAATTTGATCGAGTAAAAGGATTTAATAATAGTACAACGACCGTAAAGTAAAAAATCTATGAAATCGTACACTATTAAAATAGATACGTCAAAGAGACCCTGTATAAACTTACCAGAAACAAGGGTATAGCAGAAAAACCTCTCCTGTAAAGTAATTCTATAGCAAGTGCTCCAGTTAGCGCTGAACGGTGGACGATGCATTTTTTGCTTTTGAAAGTTTCAAGTCAAAGTTTTTGGCCCGTTCCAGATTCTTTGTGCACCTATTTCGCTTAACAAGCTGCCGATAAAAAGTATTTTTAGTGTTGACTAATTAGTGTTTATTTTTTCAAAATCTCGGTCAGATTTTTTTTTTTTTTTTTTTTTTTATATAATAGGGGGCAAACGGGCAGGAGGCTCACCTGATGTTAAGTGATACCGCCGCCCATGGACACTCTCGATGCTAGAGGGCTCGCGAGTGCGTTGCCGGCCTTTTAAGAATTTGTACGCTCTTTTCTTGAAGGACCCTAAGTCGAATTGGTTCGGAAATACTTCAGTGGGCAACTGGTTCCACAAAGTGGTGGTGCGCGGCAAAAACTGCCTTGAAAATCGCGCAGTTGTGGAACGGCGGACGTCGAGGTGATACGGATGGAATTTCGTATTCTGCCTCGACGTCCGATGATGAAACTCAGCTGCAGGTATTAATCCGAACAACTCCTCTGAACACTCTCCATGGTAAATGCGGTAGAAGATGCAGAGTGACCCCACATCTCTACGCAACGCCAAAGGATCAAGCCGCTCGGAGAGAGATTGGTCGTCAACGATTCGAACCGCTCTTCGTTGAACACGGTCAAGTGGAAGGAGTTGGTACTGGGGAGCCCCCGCCCAGAGGTGAGAACAGTACTCCATGTGGGGCCGAATTTGCGCTTTATATAGTTGCAAGCGGTGGCCCGGAGTGAAGTACCGTCTCGCCTTGTTGAGCACACCAAGCTTTTTGGAGGCTAATTTAGCCTTTCCCTCCAAGTGACCGCGAAACTGAACGTCGTTCGATATGTCAACGCCAAGTATTCCAATGCTGGCTGCGGCTTTAAGAAGAGTGTTTTCGAAAAGAGGAGTAGCGACAAAGGGTGTTTTTTTAGCGGAAAACGCGCAAACTTGTGTCTTCTTGGGGTTAAATTGGACTAGATTTAGTCTGCCCCAGTCGGAGACTCCACGTAGTAGAGTTTCTACTTCAGACACAAGTTTGTTCCGGTACTCATCGACATCTGCCCGAGAAATACCTGCCCGGCCAATGTAAAGAGTATCCCCAGTGCTGTCATCCGCATAGCAATGAATGTTGCTAAGTTGCAACATATCATTGATATGGAGAAGAAACAGGGTCGGGGATAAAACACAGCCTTGTGGGACCCCAGCGTTCACGGGTTTAAGGTCGGAACAAGCTCCGTCAATGACGACCTTGATGCTCCGATCGGCCAGAAAGCTGGAGATCCAATCGCATAATTTCTCAGGAAGCCCATAAGCTGGAAGCTTCGAGAGCAGTGCTCTGTGCCACACCCGATCGAAGGCTTTCGCTATGTCCAAACTAACCGCTAGAGCCTCCCCCTTGGACTCAATTGCCTCCGCCCATCTATGCGTAAGGTATACAAGAAGGTCACCAGCCGAACGACCACGACGAAAGCCGTACTGAGAGTCACTTATCAGCTGGTGGCCCTCCAGATACCTCAAGAGCTGGCCATTAATAATGGATTCCATTATTTTGGAGAACAAGGAGGTTATCGCTATTGGGCGATAGTTGGACGGATCAGAGCGATCGCCTTTTTTAGGGATCGGATGTATCGAAGCGATCTTCCAGCACTCCGGGACAGTGCCAAGCGAGTACAGGTACCGGAAAAGGCGCGTTAAGACCGGAGCCAACTCAGGAGCACAAGTACGCAGCACAATTGGAGGAATACCATCCGGCCCGCTCGACTTATGTATGTCCAAGGAAGATAATGCTTGGCGGACAGCACGTTGCCGGAATGTAACTTCCGGCATCGAAGAATCACACCTTGAAATGATCGGTGGTGATCTCCCTCGGTCATCCAAAGTCGAGCTGGATGCGAAGAGACAGCCTAAAAGGTCGGCCTTCTCCTTCGCAGTGTGGGCCAGCGAGTCATCCTCCCTGTGCAATGGTGGAATGGAGGGCTGACAAAAATTCCCTTGGACAGCTTTGGCGAGAGACCAGAAGGCTCGAGTCCCCGAAGGGAGTTGGGCCAATCTCTCGCCAAATCTGGCAATGTGCTCTGACTTTGCCTTAGTGATTTCCCGTTTGAAGGACCTGGAGGCTGAGTTATATGCTTTTTTGAGTTCGCTGGTATTAGCATCACGAGATTTCGCCGCTTCCGCCCATGCCTTAAAGCATTCTCGCTTTCGACGCGAGGCCGCCTTGCAAGAACGTTTAAACCAGGGCTGAGACTTGCCACCGATCGGCACCGCAGAAAATGGAATAAAGAGTTCCATGCCCTGCAAAACCACTTCGGTGACAGAGGCAGCGACGGAATCTGGAGCATCCAACGAAAAGCAAATAGGCCCCCAAGGGTAGGACGCAAAGAAAGACCGCATCCCGTCCCAATCTGCTGACTTATAGTGCCAAATACGGCGACAACCCAAAAAGCGGGGCCGCGAAGGGCGCGTAGATGGCACAGTACTCCGGACCACACAATGATCCGATGAACCCAATGGCGGGTCAACAGAGACTTGATAGTTCTCCGGATGCGAAGTCAGCAGAAGGTCCAACAAAGAGGGTTTATGACCAACCACATCTGGTATTCGCGTAATCGCAGGGACCATTTGTGTCAGGTCGTAGGCTAAAGCAAAGTCGTGAAAGGATCTTCCCGCGTGATCGGTGGTTTCAGAGCCGAGCCAATCGGCATGGTGGGCGTTAAAATCGCCAAGTATCACGATTTCAGCGGTAGGAACCCTTTCGAGCAGGGAATCTGTAGCCATTTGGATGTGCTCAATGAGTCGGTCAGTTTCATCATTTCCGCTATGGGACCTATACAGGCACGCATAGAATCGCGGATGGTCATCGCAGTCTACGCGGAGCCAAAGGTTAGATAGGTCCCTTCCTTCAAGCGTCCCAAGGCGACGAGAACAGATATCCTCTCTGACGTACACGCAAACTCCCGCCCGCGGCACAAATGAATGTTCCAATTTGTACCCCGGGTAGGAGAGGTAAGAAGTATCAGCCGGGGAGGATATCTGAGTCTCAGTAAGGAAGAATAAGGCCGGCTTCGCAGTTTCAAGGTGAAAGTGAACCGCGTTTAGGTTAGAATTGAGCCCCCTAACATTGGTGAAGTCCACTGTGAGCGTGGAAGGGGTTGCCTTCGGTAAGTTCTTCCGTTTGCCCCGAGGACAATTAAATTTGTAGAGCGCAGAATTGCCCCCCCCAGAATACGAAGGGCAGCCTGTGCGTCCACCACCGGGTGCAGAGTGCCCCGGTGACTGACGCCCAGAGGGGGATTCTCCACCGCGGGCGCGTGTGGTACCCCCCTGGGGTAGATTCTTTTTTTTCTGCACCTTCATAATTTTATTTTTGGGGGAGGGGGGGAAGGGGGATGGGGGGGATGGGCTCCGGGAATCTCTCTCACCGGACGAAACGCGAGTACAATAAGGCGGACCCATTGCATCACTTGACGCCGGTTTTCTGAGAGACAGTGGTACTGCCCCGGTCGTGCCTGCCCATTTGGCTGAAGCCCGAAGGCAACAGTATGGCACTCCCACTAGGAAGGGGTTGACTGATTGCGCTGATGAAATAACCTCTGCCACAGGTTATTTCACCAGTGGGCGATGGGGTCGTCACGTCCCGACGCCAAATAAATATTATTTAGTTATATATAAAATAAATATTATATAATTATATTTAGTTCAATTAGTATGGATTTGTGTTGAAAAACTTTTTTAGCTGCAACGAATTTCGATCTTAAGAAAATTTAAGACATTTCCTTTCAAAAGCGGTGCCCATGATACAGCAGCAGTCCTATCTATGATAATTTATTATTTTAATCTATTAATTAAACTATTTTAGCGCATTATTACTGAATATGAAATACATATAATTATAAAATCAAAAAGACATAAATAATTATTCTTATTAAAACTTGAAAACGCTGACGCAACATCAATCTGTCCCGATTGAAGGAATCACAAGGCTAACGGCCTCGGTGACTAGAATATAGATGTCGATTTTAAGATTCAGCTCAAATGACACTCTATTATCAGTCCCTGGAGGGATGCAACCCGTGACGTCATAGTTGAATTGTTTGAAGTGGCATTCAAGTGTTGAATTTGTAAATATCGTTGCGTTTTGAGGGACGGATGGTTCTTAAATAGAGTCATTTGTATTGTGAGGAGGGTTAGGTTACATACTTGTAACTGTGGTGCTTATTGACCACTTTGCTCACGAGGGTTGCTTTGTCAGCTGGCACCGCCTCTGAATACAAATTCGCTTCAGATCATTGAGTTTCGAGTGCGTTGCAAATACGGATTGCATTTACCTGATTTCAATATACAATTACTTCGAAAACACAAATTGTTTTTAATACACACAATTTTTTTTTTAACGGATATTAATGTTAAATTTCAGCGGTTAGCAACAATTCAACATTAATTACTGTAACAATTTTAAAAGTGAAAAATAATCCCATCATTTAACCATTACGGTAAAAAGATCAAGCGCGTATTGTTATCTCGTTTGTATTAATTTCTGCGACATCTGTGTTGCTCTCCTACTTTAAAAGATCGTTTATTCCTATGGTATATATTTATATATTATTATATTTAGCAAATGTTACATCATTCATCGATAATTATGTTTGCCGATATGAAAAAATAAAGAAAGATTAATATTTAATATACATAATTAAGAACACTAGGAATCCCTGTGTCGTGGGCAGTCGGTCTCTTCCTTTTGACACATTAACGGTACATTTCAATTACTTCTACATCACGTACATTAAGCAACAATTTTTTTTAAAGAATTTATTGTTAGTGTATGTATAAAGTCTTCAGCTGATAATAAATATTGCTATAAAGAAAGTGTTTAAAGATGAGAGCCTCCGAGGAAAAGTGTTGGGCGAAAGAAAGTGAAAGGCGTGTTTGGGTATCTTATCTTACATGTAGTGTTCATTATAGAATCAATTTTATTTTAATAAAATTTAATGAGGGTCATGTGGGTGATCCCAAAAAATTTTTTAACTCGGCTGATCCGCGCATTGTTAATGAGTCGTTGAGCTTTAGTTGGGTAAAGTTAGATGCAATTTTATATATACTGTTTTTGTGCATTTCTTGCCAATAGTTACGTCCTCCATTGAAACTTTTTTAGTGAGTGTTTTTGTGCGAATTCGTGAACTATTATTGTAAGGCAAGTTCAACATCAGTTTAACCTCTCTTTGTTCCCAAACTAACAATTTCTCCATCCTTACGGCTGACATTTTGTACCTTTCGTCCTAATAAGGAGCACTACATTGGGGTATGTACTCAGGACTTAGTATAAGATTACGTATCGACGGCCACCGAACCGTTCTTTGTGATACATGTAGCTTTGCGTTGTATATGATGAAGTGCGGCCGGTATATGTTTCGAAAAAAATCTGTTTAATAAGTATAATTGTCTAACCGTTGAAAGATAAAGAGAGTGATATGTGAATAATTTTTAATTCGATCCTTTGATTTATTTATTTAATTTGTTAAAATATGTATACACATTAATGTTGTAGAAAATAATGTAAAACTAACTATCTTTGGACGTAATTTACATTTGAGTTTGAAATATTTTTTAAAGAAAGTTAGTCTAATTAAATAATTCATATTATTTAACACAAATGCAGTCACCGGCATCAGCTAGTGTAAGTAGATGGACTTTATTTACCACTTGAAAGACAATACACAGGGGCCAGACGCCGCAATTAACTTCCGTCAAACGTAATTAAGCGTCAGCCTATTAGGATTAGATTCTGTACGGTTAGCATATTATATATTAGCTCCTAGCATTAAATATTTAATCAACAATAGAAAGTAGGCATGTTAAATGTAGCTTGAAGAAACATAAACAGTTTATTTTTTATTCAAATATAATTGTAGTTCTAAATAAGAAAATTACTTTGTTTGTTTAATTTTTACATAAAAATGGATAATTTATAATTTTCATATATATTTCACTCAACCCACAACTAATCATAAAATAGTCATCTATTACTTAACCATATTTTGCTGACTCTACAATGTATTGTCAAGAGCTAGGGCGAATGGATCGACGATCATTTTACAAAACGCAATTAAACTTTAACTTCATTAATGGAAATGCCTTACTTTCAGAAAAATGGGGCGGCCACATTGTTCCCGTCCAGGAACCATTGTGTCTTTCTACAAGAAAGCCTTATTTGCTATTGTGAACTGTTGAGTACCGCGTCACAGATTTTCCTTTAATTGCGTCCGGAAATATAAATACTCTCATATGATATCCGGGCCACGTATTTTCAAAGAACTATAAAAAGGTTATTTTTTCTAATGCAAGCGTTAAACCAAGAGCCGTATCTTCATCTATCTCAGCATATACAAATGATCTATCTAAGCATACGGGAATTTATTAGAATAGATTGCAATTGGATTTTGTTTGCATTGTCATTGAACATATTATGAATTCTGTATTCTTAAGTTAATTGTAAATGTATAACCGATCTATATACTTCTAGTAAACTGATGGAAAACTCTTAAAAACTTTAGCATCTACGCTATTTATTATTCCAACATTTAATCCGATGTGGATAATTTTTAAAATAGAATTAGTAGCACCTGCGATGTCTGTTCGTTATTAGTATGCAAAGTGTGCGTTTTACATTTGATACTTTCACAAAGAGTTGGAAAATAAATTGGTGTGAAGTCGGTGCAGTGTTATTTTTCGTCAGAACTATCTTGTGAACAGGTGTGAGAGTAGAAATGCTGTGTTTGCTCAAACAACAGCCGAGTTGGCGAATATAAAACGTTGGAACTTTGTCATAATATGAAAATTATGAATGCAAATTTCAAATAAAATTCCATATTTTAGTTCATGCTTAGTTTTCATAACTTAGTTTAGTGTTTTATCGAATTTTTAAGTACGGCTATCATTTTTGTAATGTCAGCCACATTCAAACTATTGTTTTAGCTATTAATCTTTGATAAAAAAACTTTATCGCAATATATTCCCAATATTGACAAACACCATTAACAACTGACGATAAATATAATTAGTACTTAAAAAGAATAGATTTTCGTAATCCTGTTGATCGTGCGCGGCAAAGTATTAGAGGTATTTACGTGACCAGTGTTCCACGTAAGAGAAATCTATCCTTATACAGGTAGATAGAAATCTATGCAAAAATCTAGCTAAAAGCCGTAAAACTGGATAGCATAGACACGTTCGTCTTTGAACAGCGCTCTGGCGTAATGCCAAGGGCGAGGGTGAGGGTCATTAATGCTTAACCAATACAAAATGAACTTTATCACATGTAATCAATGTTCAATATTGATTAAGAGAAGCCAAGTTTAGATTACCGGTGTAGGCTTTATCGTAATGCATGAGAGCTTTTATTCGTCTGACATTTGTACCTCAAAATAGATATCTATGCTTGCGTGTGTATTTTCATGTAACTTATTTTAAAACTGTCATATATCAAAATTATTGCGAACGGTAAGATAAGTGTACCGTATTAAGATAGTGTATTCTTTTACACATGTTCCTTAAGACTAGATTATTAAAAACTAAATCTTTTCAGCGTTAACCGATAAAATGATACATCTAGTGTAAACAAATTCATTAAACAAATTAAACTGGAAAATTTTATATGTTAAAATTAAATGAAACTTTTTAACTGACATGAACTAAGAATAATTTAACAGTTATGAGGTCAGTCAAAGAATCTAATTAAACTAATTATGAATTTGTTAAGTCTCCACTCTACCAAGTATTATTACTACCCTGACTTTCCCGCTTATTATCCACTTAACAGCATAAAACAAACCATTCTGAGTAGACACAAAACACCTGCATTTAGAATGACGTTGCAGTAATACAATTCTAGACATCCTTATTGGTATGGAATGCTGGCAATAAAATACCAACGATGCAATCGAAGTGTTTGAATTTGGAATACTTCGCACGAACGCCGTGTTTTTAAGATTGTTTCTTGTTCTATTGTTTTACGGTGTAATTTGTATTGTTCAGGGTAACTGATGTCGATTTGAGCGCTTCGACTACTACCTACCGCCTGGCAGACTGCCAGGAGACGGGTGGTATTCGCTCGGCCAGCAGCCTTCAGCCACAACGCTTTATCTATTCAAAAATGAGAGCAGTAATAATAAAATTGTCTGGACGCGTTTCAGAATGTTGGCTGCCACTTCATAACTAAATTGAAAATTTCTATTGAATGTTCTTAACGAAATTGTAATAAAAATGAATGGCTGTAATAATGTAGAGTATTAAAGTGGTGGTATATAGTTGTATTAAGCTTTCGTTGGAGGAATTGTGTTACAGCTAGGAAATGAGTGCATGTTTTGAGACCGAGTGTTAGGTTTGCTAAAATAACATTAACTGTAATAAAAACAACCAGTATAAGGGTTGTCATCATGTATGCTCTACAGCATTTTGACGGTACAATAACAATAGAAGCGATGGAATATGTACTAAATCAACTTGGCAAGCAATAATTAATCATCGGAACATTGATGTATGGCACATGATGTGTCAATAAGTGCAACCACATTATATGCGTCCAAATTAAATTTCATATACTATTATATGTTTAAACCATGCATGTCTCTACACTAGAGACCATCCAGTCACGGAAAATTAAATTGTTTTACATAACACTGTTGAATGTGGTTTTATTTCATGGAATGTCAATGTTCCCAAAGGATATTTCATGTCACAAAATGCATTAACGTGTTCGCTTACATTGGGCTACGAGAAATTTGAATTGTTATTGCAATAGTACAGTACCTGATGTGTTATGGTTACCGAATGTTCTTAATGCTTTATACAAAATATTTACAGCAAAGTAAGCTACGGATGATATTGATTATATTGCACCCATATGGTACTTCAGTGAGTCATCACACTATCGCACTTTTGTTGAAGCATAACTTTGATTTAGTTGAAGGCTACCATCGAACACTGTCTAACCTTAATATGACCAATTTATTAATTATTTTCACTACACTTAAACAATAGTTTTCTGACTCGGAACAAACTCCTGAACAAAGCCGAACATAAATTTACTAAATGGCATAACCGTTTTTTACCTAAAATTACGCGCCGCAGTTGCCCTTTGCACCAATAAATCCGTGGTTTCATAACTTTCAGCCGACAAGCAAATATCAACTTAGAATAATATAATACGTTCACTCACTGTCTACACTTTTCTTTAGTAAAGTTTAACAAAATATGTAAAATTGAAATTTCATATAACATTACACATTAGCAGTATACGTAACGTTTTACTATATATAATCCTTAAAGATAAAGATTTACGGACGTGATCAAATAACTCACACTGTCGCCGCAAAAAACAAAGCGAAACAAACAAGTTTTCCTAAAATATTAACAGGGAAAGACCGGTTTTTCTTTCTGTAGCCGTTTATCCTGACAAATGTATGTTGCGTTATTGCGGCAGACCTGAGACCTTGACGCGGCAATGTATCGTCAGAGATTCTCTTTTGTTTTTCTGTAAAATCTCGTTAGGGCTCGTTATTTGTGTTCTATTTAGATATGCTTATATATCTCTATGTATATTGAAGATTTTATAAACATTATTTACAAATTTCATTATCTATGGATTGGCGCGCATACGAAATTCAAATAAATTTTATTCTTTTGTTTTTAGATGTTTTTAAAATTATGGTAGTTTTTGACGCCATGGATGAAATGAATTCGTACCATTTTCGAATATGACTTGCTACATGGTATATTTATGTGAATACCGCTAAGCAAAAAACGCGCACATTACGGACGTGTACGGGCTTAGCTTGCCTCGCAGTCAGCCGGTTACCATTATCGACAACAACAAACAAACCCATGCTCAAACAGATTCAACAGACCTCTACAGTAAAGGGATTAACTAAATTATGTAAATTTGGGTTTGTAAGCTGAAAAAAAACATATTCATACAAATCTCCAATATAGGTGGAGAGATAATATATCTAGATATAGCTATGTTTACGTAAGTATAAGTATGCATTGAGATGCAGATCGCTTGAAACCTAACCCAAAACGATAATTATACATTGTCAAGCAATTTCATTATAAAGCCTGAAGAGCTTTTCTGAAGCCATAAATAATGCGAAGTAAATTATGTGTCACATTCAATGCCGAAGAATAAACAAAACCATTATTATCTTGTTATATATTTTGGCAATCTCTAGATCAAACAAGATGAAACAGATTTATATGTTATTGGTAAAATTCTTTAGCAATGAAGTTACAGACAACCTAGCCTGAATCAAATTGTGTGCGGGCCTTTCTGTTTTTGTAAATTATTAATAATTCCTCTACTCATTATTTTTTTATTTAATATTGTGTTTGTGTTTTATATGTTTAACACAAGTTTTATACAAATGTACCATGCCCACTATTTAAAGATGCCAGCAACTATGTTTAAGTCCATTTTTTATTGAAACATTTATTAAATGTGATTAAATGGTATACTTGGACCAATTCGTCTATAAAGGACTCATATGACTTAATCCAATGCTATCCACGGTCTGTCAACGTTTCATCGTGTCAATAAGTGCATCTTTCATTAGTTCGCACGCTTGACAATCTCTGACATAATCCGTTTTATTCTCCGCCTATGTCTCTGAGACAAATTGAATCAATACCAATTGATTGTTTCCTTCGTGTAAGTTTCCGCTCAAGTATAGGAAAGAACTTGAGTGCACTGATATTGCTTTAAGTTCATTTTAAACAGAATTAAACTTTTATTAAATAGTGAAAATATCTCACTTAAATAAGTGAGATATTATGTCCTTAATTTTATTTTATATATATATAAAAATATATACTGAGTAAAATACAGATACAAAAAGAATTACGAAATCTAGGCATTACTAAAAAGTAAGTTGTTTCAAAATATGGTCTCAGATATTTTAAGATTCTATCAGAAAGAATACAAACTTCAATGATATTCGTTTTCGAGTTACGTAGTAGGTGTTCTTTTATCTTTCTGTCCAAGAAATGGATCAACTTGAAAAGCCAAGTAATTTCTACTTGGGTTTTTGGTAATTTATTATCTGCAAATGTATAAGCTATCGCTTGTGTGTTTTGGAAGATAATTTATTTAGGTTTTATTTGCTTGTATATTTGGAGACCTCACGCATTTTCTCGCTATGATTTGTTGGGTACGATCGTATTTTTTCCTTATCTAACAAAGGAAAAATACGATTAATTTATTTGGTCCAGGTATTTTGGCTTTGTGAACGTTAATGACAATTTCCGAAGGCTAAATCTTATGTTGGCTTTACTTTTTTATAAGCTTAACATTGTATAAATATTAAAACTTACAAAAGTTTAAAATAATTAATATCCTACATGATATCATCGAACAAATGCAAAATTCTGGCTTAGATTTTACGCTATAAAAATTTTGTATTTATTCAGTTTGTTTCGTCACCCCACTGGGTCTTTATTTTCATCACAACATTCGTCTAGATTAGATATTTATTTAAGCTAAACCTCACGTAAAACCCAGTCAAGTGAAAGAATAAATTAGCTTCTAGGTGTCAGACCGGTCAAACAACTCACTCCTATTAACCGCAAAGGGCTGGCGACTTGAATTAAATGAAATGGAAAATTAAATAAAAGTAAAAGGGTAACAGACCTTTGACCCTTAGCCCCGAAGACTTTAGTTATTTTTCTTTAATTATAACTCAACTGATCGGGACAAGGTATTGAGTATCGCCAATAATTAAGAGCTATAATGATCGGTAAGAATTAGGGTTCATATAAAATATTTTTACGAAAATATTAATTCGGTTTCCTCTAACAGTTTGAAGTAAGTATCTGTTGTGAGTGCTTTATTTCTCATTGTAGATAATTATATATAATATAAATTTATAATCACCGAAAACATAATCTCTAACGCCCGAACCCAATAATGTATGATGCCGATGGCTGGCCATGCGTCATACTCGTGAACGGGTGCTACTTGTGGTGACTGGTCGTACTTGAATTCGTGTATGCGGTGATATTAGTTCTTTATACTACGTATTTGCGTGTTGTTCTCACGAGTGTGTAAGTGCGTGCTCCTATTTCACCATGCCTCCTGCTGATAGAGGACAAATCTTTGTTTTTAATTTGTTTTTTTATTCTTTATTACTCAATATGTCATATGGAACATGGTGTAGTGGTCGCAGCTCCTTACAAGCATTGTGTAAAAAAAAAACTTGGCGATTAAAAAGAGTGGCGGAGAGTTTATTGCCAGTTCTTCTCTTCCGTTCTACGCCCTTGATTTGAGAACTGGCAGTAAATGTAAATTCACAATTTTTAAATTTTTTGACGTTCATAAGTGTACATTGTTACCTACATGAATAAATAAATTTTGTTTTGTTTTGTTTTTTTTTATCCACAATCTCAGATTGCAAACAGTCTAAGATCAGACCTTGTTAGTCGATCGATCTCCTATCTGCATCCCAATAACCAAACCCTACGAAGACAATCCATTTTTGGCGACGGTTAGAATGCAGTCTCTCCGCTCTTTACACATGATAATAAATATAAACCAAATAAAGTAAATAAAATCGTACAAATACATATTAAAATATACATGTCTATGTTTTAAACATATCAAATAGCTTTTTAATTATTTAAAAAAACTGGTGTAAGTTAAAATCTTAAGATAGGATATTGGAACAGTTGAACTGTCATTTTAATACAATGGTCTATCCACATACACCGACCCGACCTACGTTTGTATCGACAGATGGCTATTACAATCCGTTATTGGTTGTTGGCATACTTTTATCAATATGTAGAGTAAGATATCTATCTCAGATGGTCAAAAAGGGATTGAGATAGTTTATTGGGTTTGGGCGTAAACCAATGGGACAAAATATATTAAAATACTTTAAACTGACATATGTGTTTTTATACATAATACATAACCTATATTTATTTCTGAATTTGCTCTTCTCATCTTGCTATTTCCGGTGGAAGCCACATATTTGCTTCTTAATAAGTGTTTCCTTGCAAAAGCTCAAATGACAGTATATCTTATCGGTGTTGTTCTTATCTTGACGAATGGCGTCACGATTGCCTACCTCGGCTTACCTTTGTGCGATAACGTGTAGGCTTTGTTTGCTCGCTATTCATTCTACTAGGTTCTACTAACATTGGTATTTAACTATTTTATTACGATTGAGTATTATAAAATTTACTTAGCCAGTCATTATTTTTTGTAGCAGTAGTTTGACTCCCAGTCTGCTTTGAACACCTTTGTATCCTGTCCTGAGAACATGAAAATACTTACTTAAACAAATGTACGAGTGAAAAATACTAAATAAAGCTCACATAAATGACTACGGAAAGACACGCTAGAAATAATGATAATTTTGGTGAAAAACTTCCAAGATTGGAACGATTTTCGTGACAATATCACTTAAATTGCGGGTTTTATATATATATATAGCTTGAGCGAGCAGAAAATTACTTGAAATATAAATATTTATGCCATGTATCGTACTGATATCAGAAGCATAATGTAATATGGTAGTAACTTCTCTTTGTTTGTATGCAGCTAAAACAAATAATTTACTGAAAGACCAATCGAATAAGAAAATAATGACGAAAAAGGTCAACCAACACAAGTAAAAATATATACTCTCGCCAAATATTACACTGATATGTATCCTGTACAGCTGCAATGTTAAATGGGCCGAAGATAAATCTGTGTCGTAGGATTCCTAGATTACGCTAGAGCGTAATTAATTCAACCCCTGTTGTCTTCAAGTTGTGGACACCACATGTGTTGAACTAACAGATTAACGAGATAGACTGGCTTTAATGTTATGTGTATACTTTCGCCTTTGCATTTATTCGATGAACTGAACTTGTAAAGCAAAAATTGTTATCCCGTTTAAATATATCACTCTTGCCAAACAAAACAAAGTGGCAAACTTAAGAATAATATTTACTTATATTAGCTATGAACAAACTATCTTCTATTATAAATTACGCAAGTCATCTTTTAGTATACTGATGAATGCAAGTCAATAATTAGATCGTGTTTCTCTATTTCTGGCTAATCACCTTTGCCCAATGATGCAAATTATGTTTGTCAGGCCCGGGTAAACGTTTATAACGACTATTCAATAACTAACTGCAATTAATTCGGTTTGGATTTGCGATCTGTTATATAATCAAATTATCTTACTCGGTAATGTATGTGCTAATAATGTTAGCTGTTTATTAAACGGGGTAATTTAATAAAATAAACTTAGATAATAAACATAAAACACAAACAAACGCCTCACAAACTTTGCTTCGGTTTCTTTACATCTGCGTATACAACAGAGGTTTTCTTCAGGTGCCACTTTAGTGAGTTTGTGCTAGTCTAAATAGTGCCTCAGCGAGTCTGATGCTGGTCCACATACGTACGTCCCTCAACCACGACCTCTGTGTCTACCATCCAGGTAGGCCTTTAATAGGCCTCACGGCCAGATGCCACAGGGTAACAGTCGAACCCTTAATTTGATACTAATGTGTCGGATGTCAATCGTTCAAAAAAATGCTTAAACAATTCTTGTAAGAAAAATAATTTAGATAGCTTTAATTTATAAGTAACAAACGCCTCTTTATTGTTAAAAAATAAATAAATTTAATTTTACTTTTTCGTCTCGATTAGTCCACTTTTGTATGTAAACGAGTATTTTAAAACGACGCAATTACGCTCCACTCCACTTATGCATTCGTCGTTTATAAATAAGCACTAACTTCGTCTTTATGTAAAATGTATATATTTAGCAAGGTAACAAAATATTAATCTTTAGATCAGAAGTAAAGTTTAGTGGAGTACGAAAATGGTTGGTGACCTGTTCTATTCTGGGAGACATGTATCGAGGTGTTAACACCCTTTATTAAGATACATGAGTACAAAATATTACTTTTACCATGCCTGTAAATCTTTTCAAGATTTTTATGCGATGCTAAGTATTCTCCTTCGGCCTTCCTACAATACAAATAGCGAATAATCAGAGCATAACAATTATTACTAGCAATGTGTTGCGTTTCCAGCGTGTTGGTCGAAGGGTGGTCATTATGTATTGAAACCGATGCACTAAGGGCTTGCTCATCGTGAACACAATTATCCGCCTCGGGAGCTACTAGGATTAAATTTTATGCTTCAATGAATCTCGTATTCCGGAATTCCGCGACCTTAATGGACAATTAAATATAATGATGTTTATGGCTTTGTGATTTAGGTTCTACAAATTCGAACAATTGTTATCTTTCTTGAACAATGTCGGAAGTATATTAAGGCATATCTCGCTTCTATATATACTATACTTCTATATTTTTATACGTTGTTTATAGAATATTCACAGACAATAATAATCTCGTGAAAATCAACGGAAACTTGTCAATACCAGATAGCAGCAAAACATGGCGTTAAGGTCAATGACGACTGCTGTAAATTCAGACACCGCACTTGCAACACGGCTGCTATTGCTGGTGTCCACGGGCAAGCACTTAACTCTTAAGTGACCGGTCTGCTCATTTGCCTCGTAAAAACCCCTTTCCTTATATATGTAATCCATTCAAGTTTAAAAGCTTTAGAAAAAGCTCCTTTATATATTAAGTGATCGGGTAAATTGAAGACAATACCGAATTTACATTCTTCAATCATTTGTACTTTTTTATACTATTAACTTTACACTCGGTATCTATAAAGAAGCAACCGTTACACGTATTTGATTTTTTTCTATGTACTCACAGTACGTTAATGCATATTGATCTAATATTTATATATATATATTCATAATATAAGAACAGACTATTCTAGAAGAATTGCACATTGAATAAAACAATTTGCGTTGTAATAAAATCCCCAGAGAGGATATGCATTAATCCAGCTAAGTAATATATTCGTATGAGGGGTACAGTTTAATTAAGCATACTATTAAATTCGATCCCTAGCTGCCATCTATTACTAGCAGAAACCGATATTTGACATAATATCATTATTTCGTATGGAATCAGTTGTAGCTTTTATCGTAACACGTCTCTACATTACAATTCTAGGAATAAATTTCAGATATGCCTCTACTCCTACTATTCAACAATTATTTAAGCCATTTAGTTTCTGTAATTAGCTTCTTCATTGATAAATTTCCTGCTTGCATTGCATGCTTCTTTAAATAAGACTGTCATTAAATTTCAAAAGTGAAAAGCACCGTTAAATATAAATATAATTTGTTGTTTTTTATTCTGTCTACAGTCTGTTGTAAATCAGGAATGGAAATGAGCTCGTACATGTCTACTTTTCCCGAAACCCGCATGAAAATGAAACCCAGTTCAGTTTCTAGGCCATTCTTCTCAGGCCACGCTCTTAAACAGGCCTATAAACACAGTTTTTAAGACGTGTATGAGGGATCTTTAAACTGTAATATTAGTTTTTGTGTTTTATTTAAGCTAATCTGTATTACTATAAAAACATCGTAAACTTATTTATGAAGCGAATTCAAAAGACTGGTACTTAGTAATGCAATCATAATATTGAATACATAAGTAGTTTTATTTATCCGTAGAAAAGAGAAAGTCGTATGTGACTGGGTACTTGTTACACTCGTCTGAGGCATTGTGTCGCGGCCGGCTTTTGTTCTTCACAAATCAAACATGGCGGCGCATTGTTAGCCACCCCCGACGATTCTTTACGAGAAACTTCAGTATTTTGGTTTTCGCCTTCTTTGCTAAAATTACTGAGTAATTAAAGTGATGAAATTACTCGTGTAAATTATGAAAAACATATTGTTTGTTGTTTCTTTGTTTTATAATGTATATTATATTACTTTAACTATAAGCATAATTAGGTATCGATTCACATATACCAATCCGAAACATAAACACTTTAAAAGACACCTTTCGTACTTTCGCTCTGGCAATGTTTGAAGAGGTAATTTTAAATGTGGAATTTAAACTTTCGTCTTTGTGCTTTTGACAGGATTTATGAAAGCAAATATTTTTGATAAAGTATTCGTGTGACCTATATGCCTGATATGCTGAGAAAATATTGGTTTTTACTATTATGTCTATCTAAAGATCTATTTTGCTAGTATTTTAGTTTTAGTGTTGTTTTTTTTAACAATGAATGATCCTTTTCTTAATATATCTATTTTCGACAACATATTTTCTGATGAACTACGGCAATTGTCGCATAACGACCAAAGTTTAAAATCTAAATACGCACAATGTCATCCAGGTCTCAATAGAGACGCAATTTTTCGCCCGTTATCCCCCCTCCCTGAACCATTTCCCCCTTCCTTACGCCTCCGCTCGTTCCGAACGTGATTCGAAAACTGATTTGGACATTCGTAGAATCCGGTATTTGTCCGAATAGAACAGACTATGTTATTGTGAATTATGTAACAATGTGCTTAATGTGTTTATTTATTGTATACATGTATTTAATACAAATCACGTATCCGATATCAAAAGATATCAATCATCATATTTGAGACAAGAGTAAGATTGCCTCATCATGACTTCTCATTAGGGAATATAATATTATTTTAAGTTTATGACAATTCATAGACCGATAACAGTCCCAAAAGCGTATCTTCGAAATTGCAACAGGGTTTAAAATATGGACACAAAGCTTTGTCTAAAATGGAATAGTTTATATCACACGGCGATCTGACATAACATACGAAATTTACTGCGTCCCACGTCAACCCACTATAATCCAATTACCGAACGAGTTATTGGAGACCATTTTCACCATTTTCAAACAATGCAAACCCATTTTCACGTGTATAGAGTAATTATTATTGTTTAGATAGGAAGGGTCCGATGCTCACCTGAAACGAATGATAAGCTGTATAGTACTTTAGTTGCCAAATCTTAAGAGTGTTAATAGGATCTTAGAGGCAGTAAAATGTATTTCTATTGTTACGGATATTAGTTTCGCTCCATTTGTCTAAACTTTCTTATACTATAATGTACATGGGTGACGGTGTTGGCAAAGCTTAAAAAGACATAAGAGTTGTATTATTCCTTTCTTCTACTTGTTGTCCTTTTTAAGGCAACATTTAGAGATTCTTCTATTAAAGTACAGAAAACACTAAGTGCATAGGCATAGCTTATAAAATTTCCTTTTAGGGTTGCAAGAAGACAATCAATTGCACGTAAGGGGCTCCCGCCTAGAGGGTCAGTGAAATTACAGTTAACTGTGAAACTAAATAAGCATCAGTAAGGATTTATTGCTTGTAATTCAAAGCGCAAACACCATTTGTCAGGGCCTTCCTTGTAATTTGAAAACGCAAGCAACCTTAGAACTATTCAATTAGTCTTAGTTCAAACATGTTTGTGTGCATCGTACTAATGCTATATATAGAAATAATAAGGAAACATATAATGAAATACCACAGAATTAAAGTTTCACAAACTTCAACTAAGTTCTATGGAACTGCCATAAACTGTCTGCTAAGTTTATTTGCTGACAGAACAGGTAACCATTAAGATTATATCAAAGGTGTATTTGAAACAAACATGTTTGCCCGAGCACAAATAACTTGCGTAAAGATAACGTAGTAATTATAACAATATTGTCGGGACTTTAATTTGGAGGTTATGTTGTGTTGAGCGCAGCCTGAAATAATATAAGTTTTGTAAGGGTTTACTTCTGAGTTAAGGATTTATTTGCTTGCTTTGCTGAACAATAATTTATAGAAGTCCAGTACGATACTGACTCTTAAATACAGTCTAGAATACGCACCGACAAGCAATTACTCTTAGTTCGATCGAAAAGTATTAAATTTATCTTAAGCTTCGATTTATCTCAAGAAAACAGTTATTTCATAATTTATTGCTGGTAACATAGAACCTATTAATATTGTCCAGTTTTGACAGCCTTCCAAGAGTATCTAGAGTGCCCGACGCGTCGCTTAGACAAGCATAAGAAAGTTTTGTGCCTAGTAGACAAATATATCTTTGCAATAGACGCATTGTCTGCTCTAAATGTTCATCGTTCCTTTAAAAATATATATGTTTAAACTTAAAATTCAATGATGATTAATATAATGTTCACTTATTTAAGAATTTGCTGCCATTCAAAATTTACACAATTTGATTTCACGCGTTTAACATAACGAGTGTTCATTTATTGTTACAGGTACTTGCTGATAAAATTGCTGAGGTTATGACAATATTACGGTTATGAGCTGCGAAATGAACCCTTTTTCTTTATATTACACTATCAGTAAAAACAAATAAAATTGATCAATTTATGATATTAATCGTAAATACGATATCTTTTTGATTTAATTTACTGAAAAATAAGAATTTGTTACTCATTATAATTATCGCCTCCGTATGGGACTCACGTTTCATCTCAGACAGTAATTAACGAAAGCCAGCAATTAGCGGAGACACTTGACAATCGTCCTAAATCTCTAATATTTGAGTGTCGTTTAACAATGCTTACGTAACGAGATTTCTGTTCCAATTTATTTTGTGTTTATTTTCAAGATGATATAAAGAAATTATAGTTAGAATTACGGTCTTTCCTTTAAATGCACCCTTTTAGTTAGGAGCACATCAACGCCATCTTAATATGTGTAAAATATGCAGTTGGTATCTTCCGTTTCCCTTAAAATATGTTCTGTAGATAAAATAGTGACATAAAATTGTTTTCTGTACAGACATGCACACACAATGTGCCAAAGCCATTATTTCGAGTGAAAAACACATAATTTCCACGCATTGCTACATGCATTTGCAAATGATTCGTAGAGCGTCTACGAATCGCTACGTTTCTAATACTTATATAGCGTGAGTAAATGGTATTCTACGGCGGTCTCGACGTCAAGTAATACAATTATTTCAAAAAATAACGTTTACTGCGATCTGTAAAATATAGCCAAGAAGTTCTTTCGCAAATGCTATTACTTCTGAGTTTTTTCCTCGAAGGGAAATCGTTTAAGTTAACTCGTTTGCTTGAAAGTTGCCTTGTGGTCGGATTACAAAGATAAAACTTAGTTCGGGCCGTCTATTAAAAGTCCAATTTTTGTATTACATTTTCATAATGTTATTTTGAACAATTTCCTGAATCTTGGTCTGGATCATTTATAATTCGAACAATTAAAAAATCTACTTAATAAACCAAATACTTATTCTACTAAACCATGAAAGAAGTCGTCCATAATCGTGCTTTTACCATACAAATGGCAATGAACTTGTAAAATTCAAGCATAATACACATACAATAACATATTAAAAAATAACTCGAAAATGTTCAATTTGCTATTAAACATGAAGCAACTTTGTAGCCGATATTAAACATGGAGGCCGCAGAATTTTGGATTTAAAAGTACGGACATTGAAAATTTGCACATACATTTTCACTGCACATCATTCCTCGATCGGTGTCGGGGTGATTTATATTCAGAGGCAATTTGGCGGCTCTTTTTATACCCATACAGCTGTGCTCTTTATATAGATTTTCTCATCAATATTCTATGTAGATTCCTATTTGTAAATTAATAGCTATTTTCTGCATGTCACTTTGTAGAAGTGAGGCTAGAAGTTTATATTGACATCATTAAAAAATACGGTTTTGTAGAATTTGTTATTGCACGATACGCTACCTTTGCCTGGTAGTGCCTAGCACCTAATTTATTTATTTATAGCCGCACTAACAGGTCACACTTGAGACGACAAAAAAAGGAAAGAAATATCTTATACAAATTAAAACCAAAGTAATGATTTACTAATTAATAAGTTTACAAAGTTTTCAATTCAGCATTAAAGAAGAACATTGACTCTTCAAGTACGACTATTACGGAATAATACATATATGTATATGTACCCAACATTTTTAACATGATTCGTCAATCTCTCTATTGGCCGTGTCCTTAACACCAACGAAATCTTTACGAACTTTTTTAAACAGCCTTCGGGTTCTTGGAATTTAGTTATAAATGAATAAAAGAAAATAAACTTTGTTTCAAATCTCTACCCAATAAACCTTTATTTTCATTCTTGGCTTGGATTTGTTTAATTATAATAATTTAAAGTAAACCTAGGCTGCGATTCACGTACTCTCAACTCCAATTTAAATTTAATTAGACCACGGACGTTGCAGAATGACGATTCTGTTTAATTAACATCGCGAGTGTACAGACAGCTTCCCATTTTTTTAATGATTAAAATAATGCCTTGTTTATTCGCTATACTTCGTAAATTCCGATTTATTTATATTTAAAGGTCCTGCTTAAATGAGGTAACCGTTCAATATTAACGTTTATTCCTTACTTTATTTATATTATATTATAAAGTACTAGAAGCTATATAATACCACCGACGACTACATAGTCGAGGAATTATCTAGAAAATATTTATAATAAAAAAGAAGGTACTTGAAACGAAATACAGACTGAATCTTGTTATTTAAAGTTAATTAAACTTAAGATGAAGAAAAATAAAAAAAGGCCAAATCCTTTTTCAAAGTAAATAAAATAAAGCTTCGGTCAGATCAGGCCGACGGTTAACACACAGTGTTTTACTAAATTAGCTTGCACATAAAGAAACAAAACTAACGTTGAAATACATCGAATTACCAATGGTTTTTATTTGTACTGTCGGTCCAGTTAACGTGGCATGCTAGCGAAATAGAAATGATTTAATTTCGGTATAAACGAACTGTTTGAATATGGTTTTTTGAAATGTTGCTATACTTGAGAAAATACAAGACTACATTGGCTTGTGATTATATTCTAATTAATGTCTTTTAACGGAAATTATAATCAACTTTAATTTAGGGGCTAAAGTTTGTGTTCATAAATAAGGTAATATCTACCTCAAGATAATCGCTCCGTTCATCTTGCATCGGTACATTAACTGCGAAAACTCTAACATCTTGAGATATTCCTTTCACTGATATTATTAAGATTCATTTAACTTTTAGTTGGCGTCCATTTTACTAGAGAAAAGTTTTTTCTTTTGAATTTATGCCGAGTTGTCATTAATTAATTTTATTTACTTTTCAAGAAAATAATTTGACAAAATGACTTGTTAATATAGATACAAAATAGTGGATAAATTCGTTTAAAACGTATGTGCCGAATATGTTCGAGAACTACATACTATATTACTATTAGGTGCGTTACCGGACTTTGAGGAAGAGTGTACTTCCTCAAAGGCCGGCAACGCACCCACTAAATTGGGTCCCCCCCCCATTATATAAAAAAAATACTACTCGACTGCTGCTTCTTGGTGCAACTTGGTGTATAATATGCAACCTTGATCATCCCTACGTAATTTTGCAATCAGCAAATTCTATCAAAGTAAGCTGAAGATTTCTTAAGCGATTCGAAGACCACGTCTCTTCATTAAAAGCTGCTAAAAGTTCATTCAGTTAATTTCATATTCAATTTGCACGTAACAGGGACCGCTATAAATTTTTATGGGCGTATAAAAAGCTCAGAAGATTTAAAACAGTAAACGTATACGTTTTATATAGTATTTATAATTTCTTAGATGATATGCAAAAATTTGAGTGGATTCCAATAGGTAACCACCAGTTGTTAATAAAGAAATTTTTTACGTATGTGTGCCTTAATCGGACCCTCAGCTGCCATTAGATAATTTTATATCCAGGCTTATTGCTATTAACTGAAAGGTAAATAAGCTCTCAGTTGTGTTGCGTGAATTTCTGAATAATATCCGTCTCGCACGTTAATCCCTCACAATCCTGGATTCACCGTAAGAAACTCGCGACTGAGCTCATTTATAAACGAATTTCATATGAATTTCGCTGCTTAATGGATTAATTCATGATATGCCTTAAAGCGCTTTTGCGAGCCAAATTATTTCTAGCGCATGTCGTTCTGCGATAAAAAGGTATATTCTTTACAGATGTTGATTTGCGTGACTTAAGTGTTTAATATTGAAAGGTTTATGAGAGGCAATTCCGAAGATTTAGACGTTTGAAACTTATTAAATTGTGCTCTTGCGTGGCAAAAAACCTGGTTGTACTACTTAAATCATTATGAGTTAGTTACTTTTGCCTTCCACTTAAAAGTAATACAGATTACAAAGGCGATTCGTTGAATCTTAGGCCCAATTTTGACATTTTTGCGTCAAGAAATAATTCAAGTTTTCATTCGTGAATGAACTCGCGAAACCCTTAGTTCTGTATAAAACAATTTTGTTTGCGGGCTGCCTCGTCGGGAGTAAAGCAACTCTAGCCTGTCACTTGACCTACATCCTTTCTGTCTCCTCCGCAGAATTTATTCAAATAACACTCACATTGATCTATATCCAAGGTCCAAATTCCCACAGCTCCGCCTAGCTCAAAGGCGACTCCCCACGCAATTTAACACTTTGTTTTTCCTTCAAACACGGTAGAATATTCAATGTCGGCAAAAAATGAGGCGACTGTATCTCAACCGAACTTGCACCAAAACACACAAGTAATAAGAGTCGAATTTAAATAAAAGCTACTCGGTTGATAATGAATTTTTTATCGTGTTTCGACCTACACTAGTAACAATAACACATGTAATTCGGGCTATATTTAGGCTGATCTGAGTCCTCTCAAACGGAATTTTTAAAAATTCATAAAAGGGTTATGCTACGAATTCTCATGTTTATTTAATAAATGATTCCGTTACGTATTGTGTGTCTCATCGGCGGTATTTGGAACTCCTTTTCTGGCAACGCTTGTTGTTTCTTGTTGGGATGAGAGGCTTTTCAATTCTTTATGCTTTTCTTAAATCATGGAACAACAATATAATAAACCCTAATTATAGCTGTATTGTTACAAAACATTGACAATGTAACTAGTATTGAGAATCAGTTATTTCAGTCACAAATAAAGATGACGGCATAAGTGTTTACGCGAACATTGGTAGAGGCTTATTCATTTATGAGCTTATGAAATCTCAGGTCGAGGGCTAAACTTCCGAGATTTGTTGTGCTTTGATTCAATTAATGTTACAAACTTTTAATTGGTTTGATATTTTGCCTTTTCTAATCGCGACGTATAAAGAGTTAACTTTTTCAATTATCGTCAAGAACTGAAGTTGATTTACGAGTGATGCTACTTAATTATTACCTCGTACTTGCGAACACTTCTTAGAAGTGGGATTACCTGTTTCTACTAATAACATTATTCGTAAACACTATTAAGGGAAGATCCAAATACTTTTCCCGTTCGTCTTCTATTTACGTAATACCAGTTATTACGGTTACCGTGTTGCTACGAGTCGTAGGTAAACAACGTGTTTTATAATAATTGTTTTTCGCAAGATCTTCTAAGTACAGGAATAATATGGCGATGGATTTCATAGTGAAATCTAGCCAGTGAAAGCCGGTCTACAAGCGTAAAATAAATCTAAACAAATGTCCCTTACGTCATTTTTAGGAGTACGAAGTAGCCGTAAACATCTTGTTTACATAGATTCCACCACATATCTAACAAGCTTTTCTGGTTCTTATTGTAAACGCAGAAGCAGAAGTCCATTTCGTAGGGTAAATAACGAGTAATCTGGTTGTATGGGCCATTAACCCCTGCGAAAGAGCGATTGGAGTCGACGTGGCTCGAACAGAGCGATTGAGTCGCGAAATTAAACTGTCAGCCACCGTTGTTTGCTCACTTGTTTTAAACCTGTGTGCTTTGAATATCATCAAATCATAATTTTGATGCAATTTGTTTAATTAAATGTAAACGGTTCATCTTTTTAACTGATTTATGAACGGAATTTATTTTTATAGTAATGGTAAATTAAGTTATTTCACATATTTTAATAAAGTATTAAAAAAACTGTTCATAAAAAGAATTATTGATCAGACAGATAAACACATTTTCCTAAAAATATACGGCATTTACGTAGGCATAGTTCAATTTTCTCATCAAAAGGGCAAAACACACAAATGAAATATCTGCACGTTTAAAAAAACATTGATTTTTACCTTCATATAAATTTGCCATCTGCGCAGCGCCTGTTTTCTTATTTGGGGCAAGTGGGGCAAAGTGGACACGCATCCAGCGGGATGTATGATACAATCGCTGCATGAATATTCATGCCAGTGCGCCTCTCTTGTTTCAGGTGTCGTTACCATATTGTGAAAAGAAAAGTACTAGTATTTAAACAATAATTAATGAACTGGCTTTTTGGGAGATTTTCGACTTGTTTTCATAATGGTCATCGGTTTTTGTATTCGGTTAGTAAAATGATACCGTGTATAACATAAGTTAGGTAAACATTTTTGTTTTCCAAGCTAAGACAATATATGTAACCCTCTACGCCGTAGCGTGTAGCTACATATATACGAAAATATTGCAAAACTGATCACATCTAAATTCTAAATCATTTATTCATATAGGTAACACAATTTACATTTATGAAATTTCAATAAATTAAATTAATATGAAATGCTTATAATTTTATATTTACTGCCAGTTCTCAATTAAGGGCGTAGAACGGAACAGAGGATATGCCACTCTCCGCCACTCTTTTTATTCGCAAAGTTTTACAACGTTTATAAGGAGCTGCAACCATAACACCATGCCTAACATGAAATCTTAAGTAATTAATAATAATAATAAAATAAATTAAAAACAAAGCTTTGTCCTCTATCCGTAGGAGGCATAGTGAAACAAGAGCACGCACTTACATTCGCATAATACAACTGTTTACATTCTCAACTCTATATATATTAATATCAACATAGAAGAATAAGTATTACTTTCAGTTGATTGAAACACCTCAAATAGGCAAAAGACAATCGACAATGTTCGCAAGAAATTTAATTTGTAACGTTAGCATAAGTATAATATGCAATTCAATTACGAAGCAGCCCAGTTTCAAATAAAAGACCTAGCATTTTGCAGCGTGTCTAAATAAAATGGCGTCCGTCTCCGACACTATACAGAACTGTAGCATTTCTTATTACTCATACTTCCATTTTCTAAATGTGTATTTTCTTTTAACATTGTTAAACGGAGTGGATCACTTCTTTTGATTAATTTCATCGCTAACATCTAATGCATGCTAATATACTGTTGGAAGGTTTTGGCTACCTTTCGATACACCACACAGGAATGCTAATATCTTTTGATGTAGAAATACACTATTAACACCAGTTTTTTGACACCATTATGCAAGTATATACATTAAACAAAATAATGTACTACTAAAAAGATATATTAATATATGTATTATAGAAATTTAACACATACACAACATGAAAACTTAATATAAATAATGTTACGAATACTTTTTATTTTATGTTTCCATACCGCATAAAACCTTCAAACAAACCGTTCAAATATTTAAAATAAAAGGATTTCAACCTAATTTTACACATTTATTCCTTAAACAATGGTCATCCAAAGCCATCCCAAACAAACACTTTATTATCAACAAACCGGTATTTCATCCTTTTTTACGGGTTAATCAAAGTTCAACTGCGTCAAGGGTTGTCGGTGGTCAGTAAATAACCGATACGTTGTTATCTGTTCACGGCAGGAAGGCCCTCTAAAACGCTAGAAATATGGTAACCCTGTCCGCGTAAAAATGACCAGCTTTATGTACCGTGAAGATAGCGTTGTTTATATTTTCTTGGAGAAAAATCCACAATTTTTATCAATTTCTTACACGCTAAAAGATAAAATTATATTTATAACACAAACAAATTTATATTTCATTGATGTGATATGAATTTGGATGGAACGTTTTAAATATTTGTAGTAGATTAACTTAAAACTTTTTAAACTAAAAAAAGTTTTTCGCGTGGACCTCAAATTTATGTATCTATTTCATGAACAGGATCAGCCTCTCGTACCTGACAGGTGCCGTCGCCTCTTTGGCCCTTATCAAGTCAGTTTCGAATAGAGACTCGACTGGTGCACAACCGGGGACCGAATCTACGATTTCAGGGATGAGAGTTGTACACTGAAGCCACTAGAACAACTGGTAGAAAAGAACACTCCTTTACAAATGATAATTATATATTCAGATATGCCGCCAAATGTAACATATGTTTTAGCAATTCGGTATTACGTAGATTGTTTTTCCTTGTCCCTTAAGAAACTATACCGTTCAACGTCCGTAATTGAATCTGCATTCGCAAGCCTTTAATTTGGGTAAGTGTTGCGGTACAGTCAGCATATAAATCCTATGAATCTCTCTTTAAACTTGGAAATATTTTGTGTGGTCTACAGTTTGAATTTAGTGCTTTAAATTACCGCGGTCTAGATTAAGTTAGCTTTATTTATAGCCGTTTTTTACAGTTATAAATGGAATGAAATGAAAAGAACATGTTTTCTAATTACGAGACATCACGGAAGGTGGAATAATTCAAAACGATTTGTATGGAACCTAACTCATGAAAATCTATAAATCTTGTAAATAGATTTTCAATGTCTGTTTAAAATCAGTTTAATAGAAAAAAAGGAAAAACTATATTTGCAAGGCTACCAACCTACCAACTAATTGTCATTAGTCGCAGAGTTTACTGAAATATAATCGATTTCAATTACAAAAGATTTCATATAGCAAAAAACTTAGTCGGTTTGAATTTATATTACTAATTACAGGCATTAAAGCTAGTTCCACTGACTGTACAGTATTTCGTAATCCAGACACGTTGTGGACCCCACTTCAGATAGATTATTACTCCCTTTGTCGGGAATTTTACAACTTCAAAAATTAGCCTGAAGGCTGGTGTGGCCTCTGAAATTATTTTATGAAGCTTTGTGTCTAAAGTTGTCAATTATTCATACAAATTATACATTTATAAAGGAAATTTAAATTGTATATAAGTACAGTGAAAATTATCTAAATTTATAACGAAAAGTAACTCTTTTGCTTTGTAATTATTTTGTTATATAACTGTCAATTTATAGTTCAAACAAATATATGATCCACGACTTTCCTAAAGATATTTTTAATTATAGCTATAATTGCCTATATCTTGTATGTCTCTGAAAGGTCAATTTCGTACTTTGTGCTGAAGAAGCTGTAAATTAAAGATTTAATATTACAGGAAGGCAACAGCGACGCTGCGTGTAACTCTGCAGTAGCTTGTGGTCTAAGTCGTGACCTAATTTTAATACCCATTTACGAAGGAACGTATATGATACAATCGCGAGGTCTTTAAAATTCACGAGTTAATGATATATTGAGTGAGAACACTACTCAGAAGTCGATTTAAGTTTGTATAATAGGCGCTAAATTATAGGTTTGGCAACAAATTGAATCAGTTTCTTTCATCATTTTTATAAACATAAAAGGCACTAAGCACAGACCACACATTGCGTCGATTTTTGCCTCTGGGAAGTGGCTATTCATTCGCGAATTAAAACCGTATTGTGCCGAACCGTACACATCCAGAATTTAAAACCACTAAGCCAAAACTTCTCTAATTGATATTTATTCGAAATTAATAATATTAATTAAAAAATAAAACTGCTAAATACACGTAACATGAGAGTTGCAGTACTAACTTCAGATTACCTGACTAATAGCACCTTGACCGCCTGTTACTTAAACCCAGTCCAAAATGTAACAGCGTCAGTGATTTATAGAACGCTGTGCGCCCGTAACTTATTGCTGGCAATGTTTAGGGAATACTCTGAGCTTTTGAAAACATTATGATTCTCTTTACAATTTTCAATCTAAAGAGTATTACCCAATAGGTATTAAGTAATCTTAAACAATGTTGGTGATGGTCTTCATCCTGTTGCAGTCAGTACTATTACGCGTTAGTAGTCTTGTAATCGTTTTTTAAAGACAAAGCGACGAGTGAAGTCCTGAGGAATGGTTGTAGTTCATCTACACGGCCAGTTATACTTGTGTATCAAAATCTTTATATGAATTTTATCAGTTAATGTATTACATTAAGTTAATGTATATTATTGTAAAAACTTCATACGAAATTCCTTTGAACAAAAAGAACCCAATTTTCAATATAAAAGGTACGTTCCTTTCATCATAGTTGCGTTACTTTATATATTCATTATACGAAAAAGAAAAGTTTGAGATATTTTGATTACATATCTTTTCAGGTAACATAAAAGATTGTTACATTAAATATTTTTATTCGTTACTGAGAGCATTTACAAGCATGTTTTTACAACTCCATTAGTCAGGTTTATGGCCACTTTTGAAAACAATTGGATGTAAATTTAAGTGGGTTCTTAATTTTTTTCTCTTGTATCAGGTTAGATTGCTTTGTCAGTGAAGTCAATTATTTAGCAGTAAAACAACCGAGTACAGCAGTGTTGGATTAGTGGCTTCAGCGTAAGACTCTCATTCGACGAGGTCGTAGGTTCGATGCCCCGCTATGCAGAAATGAACTTTCTATGTATTTGATGCTCACTGGAACGGTGAAGGAAAACATGGTGAGGAAACCGGCTTGCCTTACACCTAAAACCGCGTGAGGCGCTTGCCTTAATAAATAAAAAGTTTGAGAAATGATCATGTTGGCAAATTACATGGTAATTATTGTGATGTATTAGACGAAACAAAAGTTTCGATCCACTTGGTACTATTTGTATGCTTTTAACTATAATTTGGAAAGTAACAAAAAAAATGTTGTCCGAAAAAACGACTGTAAAATTATTTGCCGTAAATTTTTAATTAACAGGATCTATTAGCTTAAATAAAGTAATTAGTAGATAATTAAACAAATTTAGCTCGACGAAATGTCCCATTATACTGAAATGAAAACTAATTTTAATAGTTCAGTTCATAACAACAAACTTCTATAACTCCAGCAAGTCGTGGATATAAACTATACGTCCTCGGCGATAAATCTTTGTATTCATATAAACCGTTTGACAACTCGGATTTCTGAATAATGGCCGGAATTTCGAGTCATAGACCAAAACGTTAACTATTATAGAAGCAACAATAACCCAGGGGACCTAACTTTATTACTGCAATTATTATATTGCACTGTTAGTTGACTAGAATGCATAATTTATATCTTTACACCTCAAATGCAAAGGTACACGGTACTGGGTACCCTTCAAATATCGTGTTATTCTGGATAAATTAATGATTTAGCTAACACTTTAAAGAAATATAATATATCGAAGTAGATACACAGTAAGTACAAAGAAAGATAATTAACAAAAGAGACCTTTCTACAAAACTAATTTACTCCTCCGCTGCGGCTGGCTCTTCGACTGGGGCTTCAGGTGGTGCCTCTGGGGCCTCTTCAGTTTCTGCTGGAGCTTCTCCTGCTGCCTCAGGGGCTGCATCAGGCTCGGTAGCAGTTTCTACAGGTTGCTCTTCAGGTGCAGGAGACGATTCGACTTCGACTGGCTCTTGCTTTGCTTCTTCGGGCTCAGGCGTGGCTGGAGTAACAGGGGCTGGAGTCTCTGGTGCTTCCTCTTTTGGCGCGTCGGAAGCAACTGGTGGCTTAATTTCTTCCACCAAAGGAGGAATAGGCGCAGCTTTATCTGGTGGGGGTGGCGGTGGTGGCGCTTCGTCTTTTTTCCCCACCTTACCTTTTTTCTGCTTCCTCTCTAACGGCAAATAGAGCTTGTAGTCCTGAGGCAACTCATCCTCCGAGTACAATCTTTCGCTGAAGTAAATCCTCCTCAATCGAGTATTCGCATGAATTTGCACGCGTAGGGTTTCAATAAACTGTGTCCCATATGCACGCCTTGTAAAATCAGCTAAATTGAACTGAATCTGATTCCAGCCTCCCGACAGCCCGATCGGCATGCTCGTACAGAAAGGTTTGATTTTCGTCGTTGATTGAAAGTTTGAAATTCTAAATCGCCTCCTCAGATTCTTGTCATCGAGAATAGTGATTTCGAATGAAAAATATCGCTTCAAATTTTTCACTATCATAACAAGGAATGGTAATTTAATTCCCAATACTTGATTTCGCTTCGGACAAGTGATATATGTGGTTGCAACATTCGTACTCACTATTTCTAGGACTATGGAGTTCACTTCCGTATCCGTTAATCGCTTTATGTGGCCATTTTGTACTTCCATATCCCATATTGCCAACGGGTTTGAACCGCAACTGTAAAATATTGATAACAAGCCATTTTGATATGTATTTTTAAACATTGTGCGATGTTTAGTATGGCACGACTGTGACGCTGAATTGACACATTGTGTGTCACAAAGTAATGTTAGTTTTCTATGGATTAATAGTCTTTGATGCTTGTATAATGAGGTATTATGAATTATGATTCATATCGAGGGAATTACTAGTTAAATTAGAAATGCAACGTAGGATTTCACATTTGTATAAACAATAGAAATTGGTTATGGGGAATGACTACAAAATTGCTTCTATTGTATTTATTTCACTAAAAGTACATACTATAATAAATCACGTCACATACTTTACAATAACTCAATTGCTTTCAATTATTCTAATATTAGTTTTCATTAAAACCTTATTCATAAACCATTAATCTATTCGGGAGCAGGTTCAGCAGCTGGGGGTTCGACTACTACTTGTTCTTCAGCTGCGTTTTCTGTATTGTCTTTAAGCTCAGTTGTCTCTGGCTCCTCACCAACCGGCTCGACATCAGCAACTTTTGACTCCATATCAGTGGGTTGCTGTTCTTCAGCTTCCTCGTGTGGAGCTCCTTGTTCTTTTTCTTCTGACCCTTCAGGTACGGCAACTGGCACAGTTTCATCTTGCTCGGCAGAAACGAGCTTTTCTGATGGCACCTTTTCAACAACATTTTCAGTGTCAGTATTAGCTACAGAAAGTGTCTTTTGTACTTCAGCCTTTCCCTCAGAAGATACTTTTTTACTCGAATGAATAGAAGTTTTAGAACTCTTGATCTCTTCCGGTTTTTGTTCTAAATTTGCTACAGAAGAAATCGGTTTTAAGGCCTGCTGGGATGTAGGTTTACTTTCCTTAGTTTGTAGGCCGCGTTTCTTTATAGATGCGATCGGAAAGAATAGTTTATACTCGGCAGGTAATTCGTCTTCGGGTATCAATCTTTCCGTGAAATAAATCCTTCTTAAACGAATGTTAGCATTAATTTTTAGCCTCTGAACTTCGACGAACTGCTTTTTATACGCGCGTCGAGTGAACTCGGCTAAATTGAATTGTATTTGATTCCATCCATCAGAAAGACCGATTGGCATGACGGTGCACAAAGGCAATATTTGGGTGCTGCTTTGAAAATTCGAAACCCGAAATCGACGCCGTGTTCCTGTTTCATCGAGTACCGTTACTTCAAATGAAAAATACTTTTTAAGGTTCTTTACAATCATGACTAGGAACGGCATAGTTATGCCTAACACCATCTTGCCCTTCGGACACGTCATGTAAGTTGTACTGACATTGGTTCCACCTATTTCTAACACCATGGACTTGATGTCTTGGTCTAAGAACCTGGTGATGTAGCCGTCTTGCATGAATGTGTCCCATATTGCTAGTGGTTTTGATCCTACGCTAAAAAATACCGTAAGCATTCCACGCTGATACGCATTTCTGTACATTATTCTCCAACTAATTGCTATTTAATTGAACTTATAATCTGCTACTAAATTCTATGACATTCATATGACATGTTCGCGAAACTCATGCTAAATAAATAAGAAAATATATCGTTGATTAAAAAGTATTTATATTTTCAATCAAATTGAACCCTAAATAGTTTCCTTATCGATAACCACTGTACACATATGTAAAATTGTACTGTATTATGTAATAGAATTTTACTTTATATGTAAAATTCTCATTTGTAAAGGTATGCTCGAAATTTATAGTCGAACGCACTAGAAAGGCGTCGCCGGCGGAAATTAGTACTTAGATTCGCCTCTAGACTCAAGATATATCTAAGTTTCCACGATGTCTCTCATCATTTTCACGTTGCGGTCAATAAATTTTTGACACTGCCGATACAAAGGACGAAATATTTTTATTTCGATATCGATTGTAAAACATCATTTTATTTTTTAAACACCTCACATAACTTATCATTTCCTACACGATTCGACAGATAATTTTATTGTAAAATTTGTTAAAAATGTAGCTGCTGAACATATTATACTTACATGATAGTCAAATTATAAATATCATTCTACTAAGTCTAGTTTCAATTTATGGCAATGAACAGCAAATATAAAATGTCACTGTTTCAACAATCAAAAAACTTCTACCGAATAATGGCGGAATAAAACTTTCAAAAGAAAAGCTGGCTTTTGGTGTGATTTATCTTGCCATTTGTCATCCTCGACAGAAGAAAAATATGTCACGCAAGCCCACAACCATCGAGCGCACATACAGCCTGTTACAAAAATAGTATTTGTCGTCTCTAAATCACGAC
This sequence comes from Pieris mannii, assembly GCA_028984075.1. Taxonomy (NCBI): domain Eukaryota; kingdom Metazoa; phylum Arthropoda; class Insecta; order Lepidoptera; family Pieridae; genus Pieris; species Pieris mannii. The sequence goes on from CM054776.1 coordinate 334,935, forward strand.
TCTCCGTCGAGACACGCAAAAAAAATGTACTAAAGAAAGGAAATGAAATAGTGCCTTTTGACGGCGTGATAGGCACTCTCGCTGACGCGTTTCAGCTAATAACGTGATGAGAAATGCAGACATTTTTGCTCTAAAACCAAGCATTGTTCTGTTAGGGGAGATACCCTCGATGATACCTGTTGGGAGATTACAGGACTATTTTTCAAAACTAATGTTCAGGAAACAAAGATACAGGAGAATATCTTAAAGAATATAAAAGATACAATAACATTAATATAGTTATTATCTATATCTTCCAGCAAAGATTGAATTACGTCACAAACAATTTTGGTGTTTATAAATTTGATTCGCTAGGTTTAAACAAATCGTAAAGACGACGAACGCTTTTTTTAATATTATTATTTTATTTTATGCCCAGGAGTGGATAGGAGTTGAGGGATTACGCCCGTTAATTTTTATTTAGCATAATCTAAAAATGTGCGTTTGATTTGAAATTATTAGAAAGAGGAAAATCGTTTCAATGGCGCCTCGTATTTACTGTGTTCATTGCGAAGCGCAACGGAGCGTGGTCTGCATAATGTATCGAACGATACCGAAGGCTTTGTGTGCGTTATTTACAACCAGCCTGTGTATTCATCCGGAAATTGGATTCGTAAAATAAGACACCCTATATAAATAATCCATATCTAAATACGAAGCCTCTTGCACAGATACTCTAAAATATTTATCTGGCTATATCAAATTGATGAAATGAAATCGTAATTTGCTAAGATAGTGCTACAATTAGATACAATTATTATAAAAATCCGCAAAATCCTCCATATATAAATCGTCATTAATTTTATTATGTCACATAATTGAAACATTGGTGTCGTTAATCTCAACTGTTTATATCATCAACAGTTATATCAAAGAAAATACTTTTTTAACGGATTGAATCTATGTATATTATAAACTTGTAATTATTTTACATTTGTTTTTTGATGTTTCACGTGCTTTAATAGCGTGCTTTGTCACGGTGACTGAAGACAAAGGGTGTTGAATGTCAGAAAGTATCACAGCTGTAGAAAATTTATTTCCCAGGAGTTGATATCGACTAACAGTAGTTTTCAATCATACAATACAGCTCTATATTATTTCTGATTTATTTGTTAGAAAGAATCGATGATGCGATTCTAAAGAACGTTATTAGCTAGGCAACTTTAAATCCTGGCTAATTAATTATAATTTGAAATTAATTTAATTTACACAAACATTATATTAAATGCTAAAGAAAAATTCTTAGATATTAAAGGTAATTAGTGAGCTTTAAACGAAGCGGGGACAATGTATCGAAATTAATATCGGAGGCCGAAAACCAGAGGACAAATTGTCCGAGTGGAATGTGGATAATGAAACGCGCACCCTTCACCCTTCACTGAGCTAAAAATATTCTAGGAATTTTCCTACATATATGAGAAATAGATCCAGGCATCATGTTAAATCCTTAATTTTTGTTTTCAACTATAAACTCGTTCATTACTAATCAATATTATAACACACGTTTAGGTATCGCATTATAGCTACGCCGGCTGTATTGTTACGAAAGGTCAGATAAGTCAGGCAGTTTAATTTTATTTAATTACCCTAAAAACATTATAAACTACTGGTTACTGAGTGTTATATGCGTATCACTGACGTACCTTAATGAGGTACAATAATAAACGTTAACTACAATAGCCTTTGTATAAATCCATACCAAAGGAATCGTTAACAAAGTGTTCACCAAATTGCGAATGCAAAAAATACTTTTTGGTATTTGGATAGAGACATTCATCTCTGGCCCTTTTAATCCGACGCTTCGTTGCTCTCATAAATCTAAAACATCGATTAGACGGACAGTGTTTGTCGTCGAGAATAAATTGCAATAAACGGCCATCCTCCCTGAATCTGTGTTAGGGTATTATGACGGAAAATGCGAAATAAGTCGGCCAATTTGCTGGCAGCTAGGATCGATAAGGCTTATATCACTAACGCTTGATAAAATAATTTATGAGCACTTATAGACCGTGCTTGTACCAACAAAATAAAAATCGATACTTCGACAGAAGCTGTTGTAATGCTTTCATTATTTTTAAGTTTAAATGTCGATTCCACGTTTATTTTTATATTAATAAGTCCTTTTATTTTCAGGTATGTTTAACTGGCGTCATTGAAAGCAGAACAATAAGGTATATTTTGAAACAACTTGTTCCAACTTGATTGAGCCAGAAAAGTAGCTCACAAAATCAAATAGACGTAGTTCCGTTGAGAAATCTCCAAATCCGCATTTCTGACGTTTGTATATTGTATGCCATGCTTTGAATTTCGCATGCTTAAGGATAGTATATTAAGTATTTGGTAGTACCTCCACGAAGCCTTGGTTGCGTGCCAGCCTTAGTCGTAAATAGGAACAAACACAGCGGGTTTAAACTCATTCCGCTGAACACTGGCACACTATTTCAGGTCGCCGGTGATATACGATTTGCTAAAATGCAAAATTGAAACGTTTCATAAGATTTTTATTATATAGGTTAAACATTTACAAATTTATTACGAAAAGAGATTGACCATACATTAAGGGATTAATACATTTTAAAACGTATAAATTTTACTCTGTCTCAATCAAATAATTAACGCCGGTTACACGTGTAACGGCAACCAATAAAGTGCAACATACTCATCATTGTGCATTACAAGATACCTTCACGGATTCACATATAATATACACACACAGGAATGAAAGTTATTAATTTGAACATTACATAATTGATGTATAAATGATATTTTACACCAGTAACCATTTTCCGTTTCCTATACAATTTTATTCCCGTAATTTGTTAAAAGTTTAAGCCGTATCGCAATGAAAAGTTAATGATATGTGAACGACCACCGGATATCCTTATGTAATTAGTAGAAAATTTAATGATTCGTACAAGGATCAGGTCGGGTCTTATCAAAAAAGGGTACGAGTAATCTATTAATTTATTAAGGGTCTAGCAACTCATTATTGTTATTCGCTCTAAATTATGTATATATATATATATATATATTATAAGTAGGTTCATTAAGAAAATAAATTGCCCAGCTGAAGGCGTCAATAAGTCGAAATGGCCTACAGACACTGTTATCGTACAAATACTTATCTGTCACATAATCTTAAATGCATTAAGGAAAAAGGACACGAACAATAGAAATAAAAATGCAATTTGCTCTCCCAAAGGCTTTGACAGTCCACAAACATCGTAAACACAAAAAAGCCTTGGAATTTATTTTTATACGCCAAATGCAATTTTAGACAATAAAGTGCATATGGTCCATTAGAGATAGTAAGTGGAGGCGGTAAACAGTCATGAAAGGGCCATTATACGACTCTACATTCACACTTAGCTTTATTGAAAACCTTCATGCCTCGACAATGTTTTGGACGTTTTGTGCAAACATTCTAGAGATGGCGTCCAAAAGCCGTATTCTTGCTTTTGTAAACCACTTTAATATAAAAAGGTACATTGTTATTGGTACATACTACATATGGATAAACAAATTATTGTGATAAAGGCTGTATATTTTAATTTAATTAAGGAGGTTAAGTTCTTATTTTATACAAAAATACGTTTTATTTAGAAATATTTCTCAAGATTACTTTAAGCAGATAGATACCGGCCAAAAAAATAATTATCCGTCCCAGGAGGATCATTGTATTTCTGCGTCTGATTCATTAATCAGTTTTCTTTATACAGAATCACAAAAATCGGTGACAAACGTTACCGTTATTTGCTATGATGCGTAAGGTTTATGATATGACACTATTTCCTTTTATCATACAAGCAGATGTCAGTTGCTCAGTTAAAAAATAATGATCATTTTTTTATATGCGAGGATTTAACTCGTTATCTAAAAACTTAGATATATCTATAATAGCAGTGAGGAACCTGAAAACATTGCCTTTTCCTTTAAATATAATGAAAAATAAAGAAGCGGTCAAAACTAGGGATTATCCCGGATAAACGTGTCGAAAACCGAAGGGTACCTTAAAGTAATCTAATACCCTTAAGTTCAGACTTGAAAAGCCTCTAATATTTATAAAATGTTTCCTTTCGGGACTTAATGGCCGAAAGGATTTTCCCTTAGCGATCTTACAAACACAAAGTCCACCATTTTGCGTAGTTACGTAATATAGATTAAGATAATAATAATGATAATCTTACTATTACTTTCTCACAAAACTTCATACAGGATAAGTTACAACTATTTATTAATGTATGTAAATAATTGTCATTCTTCTTTTGATGGGTAGTTATTGTTTATGTGAGACTGATGCTTGCTAAAGGTTGAGCACCTGTGTTGCAGGTCATCAAGCCTCCACCAACCCGGATCGACAAAAGATAATACATAATAGAGAATAGACAATTATGGTTGTAACGTTAAAAAAATAAGAAAATATCTACATTTATCTATAATAGTATTATAAGGAAACCACATGTGGTATGTGTATGTGCGTGAGTTTGGGTGTGTGAGTGTGAGTGTATGTGTATGTTGTGTGTACTGAATTATTGACGTAATAATCTTACATAATTATACTTTAAATAATTATTAACTAACATATAATTTTGTGTCAACTATTTAGTTATAATTAGCATTTTTTCGGTAACCTCATAGTTTAGGTCCAATAGTCACAGTGCAAACGTCTTCTTACAATATGAACCAATATTAAGAAAACAACGGCAGCGCTCATGACGTTGAATAACTTAGACAGCACGACAATATGTTATTAAAAATAAAATATATTTAGTTGATGTTTCGCATTGGTCTTTCAATATAAATGCCCCTCAAAAAAAGCTGATAAGAGACATAACAACGTCCGGGTCAAAGATCGCGATGTCTGGCGAAATATTAGCCAATTGATTTTTATAAGAATATTTTCATTTGCATGCCTAAATCCTTAAATAGATCACTAAATTAACGCTATATTTAAATATAAAAAAGGCATCACATTAAATTAAAGCTCTGCGGTGTGTACTGTGGTGGTGTTAATTCAGTCATTAATTAGGCAATACGTATCGTACTTGCTTTCGATAAATAATTATATGATAGGAGAATGTTTGAGTGTGATTTTAATGTACACTAACTACTCAATATAAGTTCTTGCTGTATTACAGCAGCAGATAAGCAAGAACATTTTTATTATTCATGTAACATAGTGGAGTTTTTTCAATTTTTTACCCTCTTATGCCATTGTGATCTGAATTTTGAACGCTTTGTATTGATGTTCTATACTTACCGATACGTGATGGGAGTAATATGTCCTCTTTGATATTACCACAGAAAATGCATAGCTTTGGCTTAGCTGCGGGTACCTTTCTTCTGTAAGGGTTGCCATAGAAACCCTGAAAAGGTTCCTTATTTCCTTTATTAATAATATCATTAAGTGCCGCTACTCACAGCAGAGATAATGTTAATTATTGTATTAAATCTAAGTAAACTGGTGTCTCAAAATAGGAGAAAAAAAATTACCTAGATTTTAAAAGAAATTCGAGGAATTTTTCAACAGGAATTTTTAAGTTAACGAAGAATTGAATGACAGTCTAATTCAGGATTAATGCTTTAATTTCTTTTGTTCAAGGCAAAAATTACGAAATTGAAACACCAAGTATTTATGGCTTAATAAATTCATGTGCTGTAATTATTACAGTCATGATGGCTATTCATAACGACCGCGAGCAATTTACGTTTTTTGGACATTAATTACTTCCGTATATTTGATAAAACTTCGACATTTTTCCCCTATTCAGCCACGAATTTCACAAGGACAGTCAACATGTTAATGATGTCGTGTTTTAAATTGGGAAACTGAAAGGCACATTAACTGGTAATTTTTCGATAATACTTGACAACTTGTTTTTTCCAACAAATTAAAGGTCTGTCCTGAATACACCTTTTTGTTGACTCAAAAGAATATGGATTTTTATAACATTATATCATTCTGCATCAGTCTTTAGTCTTTTAAGTGGTACTACCTAACTACCTTAAAATTACTGAGTATTGTAATTAACTTACACTAAATAAAAGTCATCAGTGGCGCTACAACCTCTTTAGGTCTTGGCCTCAGATTTCTGAATCTGTTTCTTAATCATGTTTAAATCTAATAGGCAAGTAGGTGATCAGTCTCCAGCAACCGGCACATTTTTTACTTAGACTTTTTGGGTCTAAGACATGTCGGTTTCCTCACGATGTTTTCCTTCACTGTTCAAGCAAATGTAAAATGCGCACATAGAAAGAAACTCCATTGGTGCACAGCCGGATATCGAACCTACGACCTCAAGTTTGAGAGTCGCGCGCTGAAGCCATTAGGCCGACACTGCTCTGAAGTAAAAGTGATAATCAATTAAATAATACGTTATGCAACATTTAAGATTAAAATCGTAATCTATATAACGCAACAAAAGTGTTTTTTTTATTTGAAACATCTTTGTGTAACTGAAATTCTTTTGGAATCTGTGACACAGATTTTAAGTCAGGTTAAAACTTAAGAATACTTTCGTTACTTTGTACGATTTTTAAACGTTAAAACAGCGCTGAATTGCTAATGAACTATTTACTTCAAAAACTCTAGTTACGAGAACGTTTAAGCTTACTAATATTTTTTGCAAATGTAAATTTATATTTACAAAGTTTTAACAGCAATTACGATTATTATTATAGTAATTTAAAACATTTGTTAATTACCTATTTGTTTTTAAAAATAAATAAAGAAAAATTCACTTAAATTTCGTGCTAAGAAAAAATATCTTGGACAAAAATATACCGTTTTTACGCAATTCAAATGTCTTAACATGGTGTCCTTCCGGAACGAATTAAGGCGAGTCATTTCGTTTTCGGAAGTGACATAAAAAATGGAGGTCCAGCCTCTTATTTGTACCCATAAATCAGGCGATCCGACAGATGGGGTGCAGTTAGGGCTGCACTTAATGCCGATTCCCTACAATCTCGAATCTGAGTGCCCACCCTCGTTAACATACTACATTTATATGGATTTACAGATGAGTCAATGAACTATTTTGTCGCCTGTGACTTTTTACGAAGGAATAAAGCAACAGTAAATCTGTATCTGTTAATAGATAATAAGTCATATAACGACAACAAGAAAAACCAATCAGACGCAACTATTTCGTTGCTTACGTGTATTTTTCGTATTTTAATTAAGCGACCTGAATCATTTTCAAAGTAACTGACAATTTTTCCACATCGCTGGTTGTTGGATCGCGTAAATATGAGGCAATTATAGCATCCCATTTCACGGCACTTACACTTACGTGATGACACTTTAGATTTTAGGAATCACTTCTAAATTTATGGCAACTTATGCGGTTTCCTTTTTAGTTATTTAATTAACATAATTAAATTTTAAGTACATACATTTGCTGTCTTTGACTCTTCAAAAGGAAGACGTAATGTTTCATTTCGAATTTTCTGATCCATTAATCTGTCAAAAATGCGTTTCTATCAGTTAAGTACTACTTGGTTCTTTTTATTTAGATTTCGGGATGGATTTAATCCCATCCGGATCAGACAGAGCTAATTACATTACCATTACTTTCGGCACAGCGAACCATTTTAGTGTAACAAAACAGGCTTCGTTGTGCAGCAGTGTAAGAGCTCAATCCAAACACATTGAATTCTTCTTGTTTATCTAACGTGAATTTAATAAAGAACTATTAACCCATTTTGGACTAGTGGCATCAGCGTAAATCTCTCATTACTCAGGTCATGGTTTCATCCCTTGCTGTGCACTAATGGACTTTCTGTCTATCTGCGCCTTTAACATTCGCTAGAATGGTGGAACAAAACATCGTTAGGAAACCCCAAACTAACTGAATACTAAGAAATGATAAAAAATTAAATAGCCTGCATTCAAGGCTACAACGATTGTTTTCAGTTTAACATTTAATTTTCGTACGCAACCTTGGGTGCAGTGAAAGCCTCCTTCAAATTCATCCATATGTCTCATCTTCGCTACTATCTCTCAACCTTCTTCCGTTTTCTCTTTTAATTCATCTACCTAGGTGTCTGGTAAGCATAACGAACGTGGCCAGCCCTACCACCCGCCATTTCCACTTTCTGAATGTCTTATGTCAATTATTATTTTAAGGCTTCGTATTATTATTTGTAATACGAATTGTATAAAATACACAAATTTAATTAAATCGGTCGAATACACCAGATCAAAAAAACTTATTTACCAAATAATACTGTATACTCTTAAACTATGACGGAATATTCGCGATTTCAGACATCATGGCTCGCCGACTCACAAAGCTTTCTGCCAAACAAATTCTGCATTCGAGTATTGCAGAGGCTTTATTTTGATGGATTCACATAAGCGAGGGAAAAATATTATGTGTTTTAAATATTCAAAATACGTATCGGTATATTAATCAAAACAAATGTACCTAATACAATTTTTAGTTACAATACCATAAAATTATTAAAAATTTCTCAGTTAGAGAATACACGCTTAAATCAAAACATTTAGATTTTTAACGATTTAGTGGCCCAGAAAGGCTTTTTAAGTAATAAAAATTTAATTGGTAATGACAATATTTATTTCATTTGTAAGTTAAATTACTTAAAAGGCTGCAGATGAAGTGAGCAGTGAACAGCAATTTACGCATCAAATCGACTGTGAACAAAACCACTGTTTTGTAATGCTCACCATTTTCCCGTTGTTTTTCTGAGTAAATGTTTTTTCTCCTTTTCTAAAAGCTTGTTTCTGTAAGAGTTGTAAAAGACATCCATTACCAGTGGCGCCAATATTAAGTTTAATAGGGAAAACTTTATATTAGCTAGGGGACAAGACACTATAACGGAATATTGAAAGATGTTTGGGTAAATTAACGTTTTTATGTACAAAATCTTGTTTAAAACTAATCAATGATGGTATCATTTTAGATTTAGGGGAGAACAGTCTTTCAGTTAAAGCTATAATACTAGCGTAGGAATAATATTTTCAACATGTGATTTTGGTTTTCAAAATTGCCCCATTTAATAAATAGGCCTACTTGAAATAAAGAATTTGACTTTTTTTAAATGTAATATCCTATATTATATGTAATATTCCTAGCTGTAAAAAATCTTTTCAAAAAAATAAAGTATTTTGTAGCTATAATTTTTACCAGTCTTTATTTTAGAGCTCCCGTTTATTGCATATTCGAGCTACAACTATTTATCTATTTAAATAGTCGTTTTACTTAAAGATAAAATATTTTATCAGTTATTTATAGAGCATACAAGTAAATCTTCGAAAAATGCGGTACAAAGCGGCAGCAGGCTTCAGTGGCAGTGTGAATTCAAGCGTGGCCGCTGTTTAAAAATGTAAAGCCTCCCCGTCACTCCACGGAAAGGCAGGAAATGCATTTGCAAATTAGATTTTCAACCCTCTAGCGTTATCTTACCTTGGCTTTGATCACCGCAAACACGCTACTTTAGCATAGCATTCCATTTAACATAGCCAGGTAATGAAGTGAAATGGAATACATATTTCAGAACGACAGTAATGGGTGGTCTGTGAAGGAAGCGTGCGAGTTATTGGTTATATACATCTTTTCTACGCATGTTAAGTTTTTATGTATGACGCAATTACATATATACACCAAACGTATTGAGTCTCTTGATTTATACATATTATATAAAAACGGAACAGTTCTTAGATATACATATACTCTATATCTATAAAATGAACTATTATGGAATAAGAATTAATCAGCTTTACACATCAAACATTTATATGTACCGTATGTCCGGTGACCGTTACGTTGTCTTAGCCCTCGGACACACGACTTGAAGTCCCCTTGTCTATGCTGTTTGCGTATTTGCAAAACGTTCTAGCCATTGATTGCTTTTACGCTTGCACTGGCTTTAGTTTTTTACTTTGATTAAAGAAAAGGGGGCCAGAATTCCCCTTTAGACCCAATCACTAGAAGCCATGTTTATAGAACAAAGAACAAATCTTTCTGGCTAAAAACGTAGATTTATGTAGAGGATTGTTATATTTATATTTTCTATTGTTATATTCATCCACGAGCTAATGACATTCAGTGAACCAGAGCATGACCTTTTGAGATATAGAGATAGCTAATTAGTTTTTACAGACAAGTAAATCAACATCGAATGTCCCATCTACGTGATGGCTTAACATAAGGCTTTTTCCTGCTTTAATTCTATTAAATTGGGTCGTTTCCTATAATAAATATACGCCATGACTAAGCAGCATCATTTTCAAAATACTCCTAGTTCATTTAGACGAATAACTCGGTACTGAGTTTAAAAAAAATATTATTAATCAATGGTTTAGATTTATGTTCATTTGGTAGATTTATGCGCATTTGAAATCCGTGTTTATTTTACAGGCATTTTTATTAATGATATGGAACCTGGGCGCAAATATATTTACGTTACAAAATAATATAAATATTTTAATTTTATGCATTTTTCTTAAAACAAGACAAAGTTCATATACAGTAGGTATATTTAAGGGACTTATTTCACAATTATATTTGTATGCAGAATTTACAATTTTCTTAAATAGTAATAACATTTTTTTTTTATCCCATTGGCTGTGTACTTTTAACGCTGTATTGCGATACTTATTCGTCGAGCGAGGAAAGCACCAGATTTGGGTACCGGTACTAACTACCAGGCGCCAACTGCAATGGGGCACTTAAACTTCACGGCCCAAGAGTCTACTCCAAAGGGGACACAATCGAAGACGAATTCCTTTTTTAAGTTAATCTTAAACATTTTTAGCAATACCCCATTTACGGTTAAATAAGCGCCATGGAGGAGGAGAGTAGTATGTTGTTCACCAGGGATATTCAGTTCATATAGCATACAGCGATATTTCCATAATTTTCACTTCGTGGACAAAAGCAAGCTTTTAAAATATACATTGACTAAATAATAACAAAAACTCATAAAAATGATGTAAAATCGTTTGAACATTATGGATATATAACGTATTGAAAGGTGGACAATACGACTTGAACAATACATCATAACACAAAACGTGTGCCTTTCGCGGTCCGCTTAATAACGATCAGGCGAATCCAACGGAATTTTGGCAATGTTCACGGTCCATTGGTGACGGAAATTACACTGCGTACCGACTCGCTCTTTTTGTTAGAGCACTGTATTGTCGACAATAACTTACATTGCTAATATCTCATCTCAAGTTCGATTAGCTAGTTTTATTGGTTTTATAAGCTCTAAACTCACTTTGCGGTAAAACTGGTTTTTGTTTATAGTGAAAAATTTACCTACAAGATATTATTCCGTATTTTTATAAACACATATTATTTATTATAATTAAATCAACAGTTTTCTTATACTTCGCAAACATTAATAGGTTCCCACAAAAAAAACTAAAACTTATCTTACATTAAAGTATGTTGAGAATTTTTTTTTTTTTAAAACGATACATTAAAGTATAACTATATAACTAGATACTAGTGTATACTAAAATACAACAATATAACGCAACGGGCGATCTTATCACTAAAAACGATCTCTTTCAGGCAACGCTTGTAAGAAAAAAAAAACAAACAAGGGTGCAAGAAGATCATAACCTTATCATCAAAAATATAAATATAATATATAGGAACACTGTAAAATTATAAAAAAACTAATTTAGGGCGAAAAATTAAATAAAAATTATAAAAAATAACTAAAAATAAAATCAAATCTGAATAGTGGACCTATAAAAAGAAATGCGCACTTCTACGAGTACAAATAACATTTAGTTTGTTAAACTAACTATACCAACGTCCATAATTACGAGTAATGGTAGAAGAGCTTCCAACATTAATTACGCTGACTTATCGCGTATAATCTCCAATATCGACATGTTCGGTCGCTGCACACATCAAGAGTCAAAAACTTGTGACTTGTCCTGAGGCAACTTTCCAAACTTTCACATTAGAGGTAAACTTTGGCGCCAACTCGCACTTAGCAAATCTCTGCGAAGTAACGAACGTTATACATGACGTAAGACATATTTTGTGTCCCTCGTTAAAAATAGAAGAATAATGCATCATCGATTCAAAAAGATATTTTGGTTTGATGTTTATATAATAATGATAATAATAACTAATAACTTTTTTTTTTCTTTTTTTTTATATAATAGGGGGCAAACGGGCAGGAGGCTCACCTGATGTTAAGTGATACCGCCGCCCATGGACACTCTCGATGCTAGAGGGCTCGCGAGTGCGTTGCCGGCCTTTTAAGAATTTGTACGCTCTTTTCTTGAAGGACCCTAAGTCGAATTGGTTCGGAAATACTTCAGTGGGCAACTGGTTCCACAAAGTGGTGGTGCGCGGCAAAAACTGCCTTGAAAATCGCGCAGTTGTGGAACGGCGGACGTCGAGGTGATACGGATGGAATTTCGTATTCTGCCTCGACGTCCGATGATGAAACTCAGCTGTAGGTATTAATCCGAACAACTCCTCTGAACACTCCATGGTAAATGCGGTAGAAGATGCAGAGTGACCCCACATCTCTACGCAACGCCAAAGGATCAAGCCGCTCGGAGAGAGATTGGTCGTCAACGATTCGAACCGCTCTTCGTTGAACACGGTCAAGTGGAAGGAGTTGGTACTGGGGAGGCCCCGCCCAGAGGTGAGAACAGTACTCCATGTGGGGCCGAATTTGCGCTTTATATAGTTGCAAGCGGTGGCCCGGAGTGAAGTACCGTCTCGCCTTGTTGAGCACACCAAGCTTTTTGGAGGCTAATTTAGCCTTTCCCTCCAAGTGACCGCGAAACTGAACGTCGTTCGATATGTCAACGCCAAGTATTCCAATGCTGGCTGCGGCTTTAAGAAGAGTGTTTTGGAAAAGAGTAGTAGCGGCAAAGGGTGTTTTTTTAGCGGAAAACGCGCAAACTTGTGTCTTCTTGGGGTTAAATTGGACTAGATTTAGTCTGCCCCAGTCGGAGACTCCACGTAGTAGAGTTTCTACTTCAGACACAAGTTTGTTCCGGTACTCATCGACATCTGCCCGAGAAATACCTGCCCGGCCAATGTAAAGAGTATCCCCAGTGCTGTCATCCGCATAGCAATGAATGTTGCTAAGTTGCAACATAAAAAAACAAAACAAAACAAAATTTATTTATTCATGTAGGTAACAATGTACACTTATGAACGTCAAAAAATTAAAAAATTGTGAATTTACATTTACTGCCAGTTCTCAAATCAAGGGCGTAGAACGGAAGAGAAGAACTGGCAATAAACTCTCCGCCACTCTTTTTAATCGCCAAGTTTTTTTTTTTTACACAATGCTTGTAAGGAGCTGCGACCACTACACCATGTTCCATATGACATATTGAGTAATAAAGAATAAAAAAACAAATTAAAAACAAAGATTTGTCCTCTATCAGCAGGAGGCATGGTGAAATAGGAGCACGCACTTACACACTCGTGAGAACAACACGCAAATACGTAGTATAAACAACTAATATCACCGCATACACGAATTCAAGTACGACCAGTCACCACAAGTAGCACCCGTTCACGAGTATGACGCATGGCCAGCCATCGGCCCCCTCGCCATATTTTAGGGAGAGAGACAACCCCACGCATGGACGCCGCCACAAGCAATGACATTTGAGTGAGCATGACGATCCTTGAAATGTGCACTTGGCTACACAAGAAAATAGTAATAATACTAATTATACTGAAATAATTTGATACCACATGAATCACGGTTTGTTCCCACTTTACATTAAAAAAAAGTCGTAGATGTCGACGATCGCCCCATAGTCTGAAAATGCAGCCGAGAGATTCTGTCGCGTTACCTATTTATACTGAAGCAATTCATATCCAAGCACTATGATCGTTTAAGTATTCATTTATATTATAATAGGCCTTAGCAAGCAGTTTTACTTTAATGTACGATTTAAATTTATTTATTGACAATATTTGTATCTCACTAGGGATTTTGTTGAAAAAACGTATGCAATTGCCTTGGAAAGAATTACTCGTTATATGCAGCCTCGTGGTTGGTGCGCTAATTTTGTCTTTATTACGAGTACTATAATTATGGAAGCTACTATTCTTTTTAAAGATATCTATATTTTTCCGCACATACAAAATATTCTCATCAATGTATTGACTTGCCAAAGTTAAAATATTTAATTCCTTAAACTTATTTCGGACTGACTCCCATGGGGACAACCCACAGATCGCTCTTATAGCCCGTTTTTGCACTACAAATATCGAATTAATGTCAGCGGCATTACCCCACAAAATAACACCATATGACATGATACTATGAAAATAGCTGAAATAAACGAGCTTTGCTGTATTCTCATCCGTAAGATCGCGTATCTTTTTCACTGCGAACGCTGCAGAACTTAGCCTATTCGAAAGACCTTCTATGTGTTGGCCCCACTGGAGTTTACTATCTAAAGTAATTCCCAAGAACACCGCACTATCAACAAAGTCTATTTCCTCGTCTTTAATTATTATTTGAGAATGACTACTTTTTACATTTGTAGTTTCAAATTTAATACATTTTGTCTTCTTCTCGTTTAACTTAAGATTATTTGTACTAAACCAGTGAACCACACTGGAGATGGCACTGTTTACATTCTCAAGTGATGGATTTCGTCGTTTCACTTTAAATAAAAGCGAAGTGTCATCAGCAAACAGTACTATCTCGTGAAGCTCCTTTACAAGAAATGGTAGGTAATTTATATAGACGAGGAATAAGAAGGGACCAAGTATGGAGCCCTGCGGTACGCCCATAGTAACAGACGATCCCTGTGATATAGCTCCATTTACATTTACCTTCTGAATTCTACCGCTCAGGTATGATTCCATAAGATTTAGCGCTTTTTCGCCAATGCCATAGTGTTGAAGTTTTTTGATAAGGATTTCGTGATGGACACAGTCATATCATTGATATGCAGAAGAAACAGGATCGGGGATAAAACACAGCCTTGTGGGACCCCAGCGTTCACGGGTTTAAGGTCGGAACATGCTCCGTCAATGACGACCTTGATGCTCCGATCGGCCAGAAAGCTGGAGATCCAATCGCATAATTTCTCGGGAAGCCCATAAGCTGGAAGCTTCGAGAGCAGTGCTCTGTGCCACACCCGATCGAAGGCTTTCGCTATGTCCAAACTAACCGCTAGAGCCTCCCCCTTGGACTCAATTGCCTCCGCCCATCTATGCGTAAGGTATACAAGAAGGTCACCAGCCGAACGACCACGACGAAAGCCTTACTGAGAGTCACTTATCAGCTGGTGGCCCTCCAGATACCTCAAGAGCTGGCCATTAATAATGGATTCCATTATTTTGGAGAACAAGGAGGTTATCGCTATTGGGCGATAGTTGGACGGATCAGAGCGATCGCCTTTTTTAGGGATTGGATGTATCGAAGCGATCTTCCAGCACTCCGGGACAGTGCCAAGCGAGTACAGGTACCGGAAAAGGCGCGTTAAGACCGGAGCTAACTCAGGAGCACAAGTACGCAGCACAATTGGAGGAATACCATCCGGCCCGCTCGACTTATGTATGTGTGTGATTCCATATGTGTTACTTAATTAGTTTCTTTTTCTGTTTCTTTGTAAAGATCTTCTCCTCGACTTTCTATCTGGATCTGGACTTAGCTTCTTCCATGCTTTTTTCCCCAAAACCCTTAACAATGTTATAAGCCCATCACTTCTGCGGTTTTCTCACGATTATTTTTCCTGGAGATCTCTTATCTGTAAGATTTCCTGCCCATTTTCTAAACCTTTTTTGTAAAGCCATATTATAATATTTCATCATCGGACGTCGAGGCAAAATACAAAATACCATTTAAATCACCTCGACGTCCGTCGTTCCACAACTGAGCGTTTTCAAAGGCAGTTTCGCCGCGCATCACCACTATGTGAAACCAGCTGCCCACTGAAGTATTTCCGAACCAATTCGACTGACGACTACGAGAAGAGCTTAAAAGACCGGCAACGAACTGACGAGCCTCCTGGCAATGCATTTTACATACTGATACTCACTAATAGTTTATAAGAAAAATGTTGTGAATTAAATTAGTTAAAAAATCTATTATTTACTATTTCACAAACGTTTATTCACTATTAAAGTTTACAATCACGCCAAGGAGTAATTAAAACAATGTAATACATAAAGTTTCCCTTAACTCTAAAACCTTTTAAACAATCATAAAGTAAGTTATGCCATAACTCCTTGGTTATCTCAATTTAAAGTTTAATCTTTAATTAAACGCAGTAAAATCTTCAGTTTCATTTAACGCACCAAAAACGAAGACTTTTTCAGTAAACAAATAAAATAATCTTAAACGGTTTAAAACGTTACTTTATAGTCAAGAAAGTACACTACAACAGCACCAAATTTTTTTTCGACAAATTTAACTTTCTGGATTTTACCTTAAACACTAAAGTTTTCATCTTTAATATCCCATAATTATATTCCAACTCTTTATAAAAAATAGAAAAGGGTGCATATATACGCCAAGTAACTATATCTACGAAAGATATATATAGATATGTCTAGACAAAAAATATGTATTAAAATAACACAGCCTATAGCTTTACTACTTAAATAAGTTGCGTTACAACTTTTTTAGGTCTGGGATTCATATTCCTAAATCTGTTCCACGATCATTTATCAATCATAATATAGGCAATCAGCATAATTAGCATTTTTGGGTCTAAGACATGTCGGTTGCCTCACGTTGCCTTCACCGTTCGAGCGCATGTTATGTGCACACACGTTTTAAAAATATCAATTATGTAAAATACGAAGTCATTTAGAAAATAAAAACACCGTCCTCATTTAAAAGACCTCAATATAATTATTTATAGAATCCAAAATCCGGGTCCTGAATATACAAAGAATAATAATTATGGCCATTTGCATTGCAAAGTAGATATTTTAATGATCGCTAAAAATAATATTTAGAAGAGTAAAGTAAATCTCGGTCATCACTTGCATTTCATTTTCCTCCAACCGCTTTGTTTCATCTCGCAATTGTAAAATTTACAAATTCTACGTGATCCCCATGATTTTGTGTACAAAACTTAGCGGATAATAAAGTGATGGAGGATCTATTAAAAAATTAATTTTCATGTGATATAATAGTAATAAGAGTAATAGCATTTTTACCATACTAATAATTAAAACAAATTTAAAAAAATTCTCAGCATTTACCCGCTGTATTGCCATATTTGTACCGGTATCAACCAGGCGCCAACTTAAACCTTTAATTAGCGCCTGTACACGAGAAACCCTCGACCCCAAGAGTAGAGACTCCAAAGAAAAAAAACGAAGTTGGAAGCAAGACTCCTATTTGACAAACTTATATTTTAATTAGATGCAATGGGATGTACGCCGGGAGTACTACGATAGAGGTATCTTTCGTTGTTTGATTGAATACCCGATGAGGCAATAGGATTAAGCAATGCAAAAGAGGACACATTTCGTTTCTATATTTTAACTATTAAAATAATTCACCTTGATGATGTATGGTTGCAATTTTACGCCGATGAACGCGATAACAAAGATTTATATGCAAGTACAAGCAGTGAGAAATTCAGTATTATTGAAGTGTAGCCTGCGGCACTCAATTACCGATATGCCTGCACAATAAATAAAAATGCCTTTTATTAACGGATGCATTTTCCACCTTTCCACTGCAATATTTATCGACGTGCGACCACGATAAATGCCGTATTACTTCGTCAATATATTGCTTAAAATAATAATACATTTTGAAACTTATAACTATAAGCGTAGTTCTTGCTTGTAAGTAAATTAAGAATTTAGTTTTGTGTTTTTCGGCTTTAATGCTTCCTTTAGAGAAAGTACTATTACACACAAAAAATATGTCTGTAATAATCCCGAATGTGCGATCTCGTTAAAACCTATTCTGCCAATTCGTAGGTGAAATACATAATGCATTAGACGTTGCGGATAATGTTTGGGGCTGCAATAAATGTAATGGTGTTTCTGATCGGTCAAGATTATGTCCTCGGAACCCTCGTATGGTTGATTTATTGCTTTATTTGTCAAATATCAATAACGGTGGAAACACTTGACGATTTGAAGCTTATTACTTAAGTAATCCATTAAGTTGTTTATTCTTTTAAAAGTGCCTTAATGTATTGAAATATAATATCTAAAGCTTTCACGATATCGCCTCAAACTTGGGAATTGTTTAAATATAGGTTATGTAGGAACTATTTAAATATTCAAGCTGTTAATGGACTTGAAAGATACACTCAATGGATATTCCTTTAGAAAAAAGTTATTCTAAAACATGTATAATATCCTATAACTAACACAGTAAAATTCTAATTTTCACGCTTTAGAATGTATCAAAAAGACTTATAATTGATTATTATAAATGGTATCAATCATGTCTCCCCACAAACCCTAAGGTTTGGCCGCACTGACTGACGGATTAGCGCTGGTAATTGCGGTATAGCGTGTTGCCCTTGATTGTATGACATCTATTACCCACTGTTTTGCTCTTTGAAGTTGTTCACGCCTATCATAGAAAGTATTTAATCTGATATAAGGTTAATTATAGTATGTTTTATGTTTAGAAATTGTATGTGTATTTCGATGAGGCTCTTGTTGTGCTCATTACTTTCTAATCGTCTAAAAAAATTATTTTATTATATATTAACAAAATTATTTATGTATATATTTTAATTTTATTAAAAAATACATTTTTAAGTGACTGAATACGGTAGGAATGTGTCAGTTAGAGACAGTCATCTAAAGTACGTTGATTCTTACGTAAAGTACATCGCAATAATTAGGTAGTTGTGTGTTTGGTTAAGTAAAAACGCACAAACAAAGCCATTTGAATATCAATGACGGTTCGCATAGCTGTAGCGAGCTAAATCTAATATTAATAAACGGGATGACGCGAAACTGAATTTCCAAAACTTGCCAGCTCGCATACGGATTTGCATAATATCGTGTCTGACACTAATACACTAAACTCAATATTGCCACACCTGTGACCGACACTAGCCTTCATTCCACCTAAAGCCTTAATTTCTGGACAAAGGCATATTATTTCTCTATCGGCCTATATTGACTATTATTGGTAATAGTTATTAACATTTTTTATTTTCTATTTGCTGGCTGTATCTGTGAGACTGTTGTCTTACGTTAAATTCAATGGCTATAGGTTAAAGAATTGTAAGATGAACGACATAATTACGCGTATATTTATATTATATTGGTATAATTGTTTCGCTTGCATCACTTTGCTTGAATGTAAAAAATATGACTATGTCTGCCAGCTCGAAAACATTATATTGCTAACCAAACGTATAAATATAAATCTACGAAGACACCAGCTCAAGAAATAAAACCCGAGTATAGATGCGGCGTAAACGTCACCAGTAACAAACTATCAAGTCGATATTTCCGAGCGGGTTCTAGTTGCGGCTACAACATTTTCCGACTTTTTACTTTTATTGTGGAAACTTGAAGCAGCAGGGAGTGACACTTAAAACTGAGTTTTAGGGCGAACCAATATCTAATACTTTTTCAACTTATTAGATATATCAAACTGCATTGAAATTGTGCATTATAGATCTGAAGAATAATTTTCACATAAGACTTCACCGTCATCTTAGTTTATAGGAGTTGTGAATGAGTGTTACAAAATAACTAGATTGTAATAATAACACTCATTTCACAAATTAATTAGCCACCTTAACTAGATATTTGATATGATATAACGACAATGCTATGTGTATTTTATTAAATAATACAAAAATGCTGCCAGTCACACAAATGCAAACGTGAAATATTGATATGCAGTAAAACACGATATCGTAACTTACAATGGTGCGTTTGGCAGGTTAGAATCATCAGTCATCATCACTCATCGACAATATTTACTGGGTAAACTTGGATTTAAAATCGTTATAGTGACAATATTTCTGAAACAGGAAACTAAATTAATATATAACTCGCTTTTAAACAACTGAAAACGAATATTCATCTAATATAGAACTCTAATCATGATCATTTGATAGATGATTGACTATGATGATTACCCTTTTAAGAATAGTCAGTAGTTACGTAATTAGTACGAGCGGTGATAAAAGCTATCACGTAGTCAACAGTAACCAAAGAAGCTAGTCCGAGTGGTAAGTAAGCGCTAACTGTAAAGTTAACAAAGTCCTCAGGAGTACTTGGGAATTCTTATTTATTTTCTTTTATTCGGTTCCGAAGAACGGACTCGTGTCGAGAGTTCTTACGTTTGGTAAATATCAACTCGATATTGCCGATCACTTTCACTTTAGTTTGAGGGTATCACGTTGTAGTGATATGAAGCTTCTATCAAATACCTAAATAGCCATCTATCGATTGAGACATTGCCTCTTTGCCTCTCCCTAAATTCATGCATTTGATTCACTTACGATTTATCTGCTTTGAATTTATATTAACAATATGACAATCTATCGGGGTACTATTTAAAGTTAGAATGTTTAAAGTTTTTTCCATATTTACAATAAGAAGGAGTTGTTTCTAATGAGTTTTACAATTATATTTTTTGTAAAATAAGATTGAATTTTTAATAATTTTTAAAAATTGTAAAATTTGCTTAATTAAAAGGCAAAATTTTAGAATGATGGCAAACAATCCTCAATTAAGGGGAAATATGCAACATTACCTCATTATTCACGGAGTCTCATTATTTCTAGTTCAGTTAATCTTAAGCCTACATCCCGCGTTTTAATTGTACCCCCGTCGGACCCTTATCGAGGTCGCCTGTTTTTCAGAATTTAACATCTCGTTAACTCCCTGTTACACTCTGTTTCGACCATGAGTGACAAGCGAGAATTGCAACAATATGAAAAAATATGAATTATTACATATTGTCCAGTGTGGTATGTCTTTTGTTGGTATACATAATCATCATACCTATAGTGTCTTCTAAAAACACTTCTTTGTTACTACTCAAAACGAGGATCTCTGAAGTTAGTGAGTATCACGAATTTTGCAGATTTCACCTTGAATTATAAATTGATTGTTAATAAAGAAGGTGATTAATATTACGTTTGAACGTTACATATAAATTTGCCATTTCTTGTTCATAAAATAGCTCCATATTAAATTTAGTTTGACGAGTATGACCTCGCGCAGTGCTTCGCTATTTGCTCATCGAATTACCCGAACGAAGTAGTCTATTATCTTGGCTACAGATACCGTAATCCAAAAGAAATAATATACGTAAATTTATTTTAATGAACGCTTTCGTAAAACAGACGACATATTTTAAATATTGTAATTCCACTCAACAAAAACAATATTCAAAATACTTATTTTTACATTTATTGTCCCTTAACAAACATCTTTTTAAGTATTCATTTAATAAAATTTTAATAAAGATATTAAGAATTTATTTAAATATTTAGTTATTTAGTACTGTGAATTGTTTAGTTTTATTTTTCTTTATTTATTTCTTTAGTATTTAAAAGCAGTTGAGCAGAAAATAAATTGTCAAAATAATTAATAACAGTGTAACAATATATAATGTCATTGTAACTCGACGAGACATGAGTAAGGACATAAGTTCAGAACAGTTCGTTTGAACTAATAAATTGTACTAAAATGAGATAAATATTAAATCTAAGCATTGGGTAAAGTATAGTTACAATACGGATCAAAACTAATCTGTGTTGTCTAATTAAGGGTTACGTTTGATTTTATTTGAAAATTTGTTCTTTATGTCGCTTACTGCTTTAGTTTTCCCGAGGCTAGCGTTTTGTTTTATCATAGTTAATACTTAATTGTAGCGGTACTCCTAACGTGAATGATGTATTATTGTAGGAATAGTAGTAATTTCCAATAAAAAGTAGGTTTTTCAACCAGTTGAACTGACAAACCAGGATAACATTGATGACAAAAATTAATTTAACTCATTTGTATTTTTAAACAGATTTGATCAGAATTTCTACATGTAAGCTTTATTTTAGTATTGTACTATGTAAGTAGGGCAAGTCCGGTCTCTCAGGGGGTCTTAATTTATTAATAGTTAGCTCAGCCAGAGGCCTAATAAATAGATCACCCTTAAAATAATAATGTTTCGCGAACAGCCTGAAACATAAATTTTATGGGATTAAAGGGGTGACGTTATGTCGCCAGTTTATTGTCAATGAAAATTTTGGTAGTTATTTTTATGTGGCTACATCGTTTTATGACCGGAATATGTTTATCTGCGTAGCCTTTACTGGATGCCATTGCAAATGACGCCCACTTTGGGTTTTTGTTGTCTTTATCGCAAACGGTAAATTTTGTAATGAGCGGTCTAGCAATATGGTTTGCATTTGAATGTTGTACGAAAATTACACAATAATAATCTTAGAAAAATCAGTTATCTGTCCCAACCCAAAGTTATACATATGTAGGTAGTGTTACAGAAAGTTTAGCGCTTGAAAGCTGTTTGGCGTATATTACTTTTTTTATATTGCTAGTTCTTGGAATTTACGGATAGATTTGAATGAACAAATATTTGTAAATAGATAAAGACTAAAATATAGATTTTATGATGAATAAGTTTGAATAGTGACAATTCAATTTTGAATAAGACAAATAACATTTATACATTATTTTATTTCGTTAGGAATTAAAAAATCACTACAAATCTAATTTAACTTACGACTAAAACTTGTTCACAGGTCGCGGTAAATCTAAATTAATTTCTTAGTAATGTTTTTCTTGGAATATAAGCTAAAAGTAAGAGGTAATGAGATAGTGATGACACCTAAGGGCTGGTAATTGTGATGCAAATAGATTTTTAATCAATTTACTCCGGTCGGCCATTTCGCCGCCGGTTGGCTGGTTTGAATTTAGAATGAAGCACGGCCTCCATCAATCATTGGACAACTGGCCCGTGCTTGACGCTTACAAATTATGATTGAGATTTATGCATCTTGTCCAGAAGGTGGGAACGTCTCTAACGATGGAATAAAGCCTAATAAACAACAGTGAACTACGATGTGCGTTTTGAGCTTGCCATATTGTTTGCCGTAAATAATCATTGTTTTGTAATATTTTTCTACCATAAATTTGTAAACAACGATGCTTCTTTTAAATTTTATGAAATTACGTCGACGCAGTGTTGCAACTGAAAACGTATGAATACAGATGTTTCTCAAGATACCGTAGAAGCTTTGTATCAACGATCTCACTATCGAATAAATGGTTCAAGAGCGCCACATTGTTAGGTTATCTCAAACGCTTCGATAGATGATTCCATTGAGCTGCTGAAAATCGATCCCCTATCAAATACTGATACGTCCTTATACCTTGCGGGCGATGCTTAGTTATCATGCTTTATGGATTAATGATTTATGCCAATCTGAATTGGGTTATTTTGGTAGTGGAACTAGAGTGCGAATACGAGGTGACGTTTTCGTATTTCTTACATTGACTTTACTTGGTAGGCATTGTGTAATATATAATATTATTTTTGTGTAAGTAATTGTATGTAACTGTTGTGGTCTCTAACCAGTGCTATGGAACATGTCTACTCCACAGCATAATGCTGAGCCAAACAACCACAACACACATTACACACTTCAAATGTACCTTATTCCTTTTTTTGGTAACTTTTCTTTTTAGACTATTATTTTGTGTGATTCTATGTATTTCGATCGTAACAAATGTTGTCTATGTATATGTATCTATGTGTGTGAAATTGGCAAAAATTACGAACTATGACAATTATACGCCATGTGCATCGTAAAGCTAAAAGGATGTTCGTTATGTGCTTTATTGAAATGACTAATAAACTGGAAATTGTAAAAAATAATATGCATTTCACATTATAGAAATTCAAACAAGTTGTAGTCGGCGAAGCTAAAATTAATCGTACGCCGCGAAAGCCATCTTATGATTAATCAAGTGTAAACCAATTTGAATACCTATCGAAGTGCTAAGCCCGTGAGGCGCTTACCATGATTTTGGAACCCGTTTCCATCCCGGATTTGTGTCGGGATCGGGAGCCCTATCTCCCACAGCTAAGTGCGCATAGATAAGCTCACCAGATGAATTTGCACATTACTGTTACATTGGAAATGTTTGCTTTAGGTATCGAAGGCACCTTACCTATTCATAAACGTTCCTTAAAATCCTTTATCATTTATAATTTGGAGAAGTAATAATAATAACAAAAAATTATGAAAACGCCCTAAGTTAACATTAGACTTATCAAAGTAAGAAAGAAGATAGTCGAACTGGAAAGAAATTCTCCACAATTGCAAGTGGAATACCTACACGAAATAAAGTGCCATAAAAGTGCTGTAAGAATATCGATCTCTGCAGCGATCAGCAGAAGCCATTGCACCTCCATTACGAAGCCCCAGGCGACAGACGAATGGATAAATATTCATGAGAATAATTCGACAGATTCTCTTAACGATAGCACGTCAAAAAGCGGCCGAGTCCGTATGCAAACAGAGACTTGATTGTAGTTGCTATTCGAACTTATTGGTAGGAAAAATAAAGCCTTGTTAACAAGTATTTTGTTTATAATTTAACTTAGGTGTTCGAAATTCCGTGGTGTTGCCTGGAAAAAATCGCTCGTAGAACTTCGTTTATCTTTAAATTTCCAGTTATTTATGTTTAAGTATAAGTCTAAGACTTAGTGAATAAATATGTAAGAAACAGTCTATATGTTGTTCATATAACAATATTATATATTTTTTGAAAATCATTACCAGACTATGACACGATAATATCTGAAATTATCCTATTACGAAATGGCACTCATACGCTTCTCTAAGATCGCAGTTTCTTACTGCCAAGTCGTGAATAAAATAGAAGCACTACAAATATACTGAATAAATAACGTATTATAACACGTCTCGCAGTTATACGACTCACTAAATGTTTTATTACACCCCGTAAAGCGCTAAGTAAAGTAACGATAAACGCGAGCAGTAAACTATCATAAAGCCTTCGGACTAATTTATTATTATTTTAAATCGCGCTTTCGATGATTTAATTTCGATAATTAAATTTATTTATATTTACGTCGTCGGATGTCGGATAAACAAACGAAGTTCATATTGCGTAAGTTATCCTTAAAGAAAAATATATAGAGGCCAAAAAAACATTATTAAACTCGTAAAAACATCTTAACAGTTTAGCTAAGCAAATATTTATTCTCGTTAAAATGACATTCTTGCCAACTTAATAAATTTCTTGTTGGAAATTGGAAAAATTCCATAATTTCCTCTCATGGGAATCACGCATTGTGTGCCCCGGGGTAATGAAGCGAAAAAACGTCGAACACGACACAAGAACTGTTGAGTACTGCAGCCTTCGTATCGATAAAAGGCATTTAGCGTTACAAGGTCTGTTTGCAGCCACCCTATTTCAGTTTTATTATCTATGATCGATACGCTACTTACTATATTGTGTAGAATAAATTGAATCTATTTCGCAATGCCAAGTAATAACTACACTCTTGCTTCGTTAGCATTTTTGGGACTTCAGCTATTTTTATCCTTAGCTGCATCACTACAAATTGCTCAGAGTCACAAAATAATTGGAAGCAGAATAAGACGTGTAAACAGTAAATACGGGTGCCATTAGTGGAGCTTGGCACGAATTTGCATTAAGATTAACGATTGCGCTTAACCCACCCCACCTATGCAACGTTGGATTTTGTGCTTAATTAATTTGGGGTTATTACCTCTATACTTTACATTTATTTAGATTATAAGCAGATAATACTTATCTAAACTAACGGAGTGGTAATATTCGCTCTGTAGCAAAACATAAGCTTTTTGTTATTTTTTTATGTAACAAGAGGCAAACGTGTCGGAGGCTCTTGCTTAGTGATACCGCCGCCCACATTACTAAAAGGCTCGCGAGTGCGTCGTCGGCCTTTTAAAAAGTGGTATGCCCTTTTCTTGAAGGAAAATTGGTTGAATTTATTTAAAAACACTTCAGGGGGCAGACAGTTCCACATAGTGTTGGTGCTCAGTTGTGGAATGACGGCCGTGATAACATTAATGACATTGAATGACAATGAGTTCTTTAACGAACGATGCGTCAAGTGATAGCGTAATAATAATAATGTATAACAAAACCCTAAGCACCGCACACCGCAGGGTGGTTGGCAGTTGGCCAATCTGTCCCAGTCATACTCCATTTAGTTTTGGTTCAAGAATGTACATAATATATGAAATGGCACGCGGCTGCGGGATCAGAGGCATTGGACCGTAAAATCATTGTTGTACTTTGTTTCAATGGCGTTGCAACGTCGAATTTAGAAATTTGAAAAATCGGTGAGATTATAAAATATATGTACTTACAAAAGGGAGATGAATAATGCCAACCGTTAGTTTTGTAGAACAACGCTATGATTCATTAAATGATGTCGTTTCGTACTTGATACATCTAAACTATATAAAAACGGACATCATATAAAGAAAGTATTAAATACGACAGTCATCCAATTTTATAACTAGACTCCACCCTTTCCATTTTAATTTTCATCTTCATTCAGGTCATGTTTTCACAAGCACTTATAAATTACATTATAGTGTCCACATAACCCCAATCGCCGCGCCAATTCCACTAATGCTTAATAACAATAATATTATTCCATTATCTGAACTGAATATAACAATCCAATAATTGACATGTTGATAGAACAATTATAATAGAAACAGTAATATTATAAAATTATAAATGTATCACGACAATTAATTATCTACTTCAAAGAAATGCTGACGATTGACTACTTTTTTTAAAACCTGATAATGTTTTGTAGCGTTTCGTAGATACGCACTAAAAATGTACACACTATATTGTGTAGTATTTTCAATAAGATTTTGATGTATGTGGCAACAAATACAGGACACTAAGAAAAGAAGAAAACACACGTCACTCAGAACAGACTTTTAAGACGAGTATGTAATGTACTTTGTTTCCATGAGCGTTTCTATAAGAATATAAATTACTGTTGTTTGTGAAGAATAAACCAATTAACAAAGATAAAAATGGGTTGTGATTTTTAACAAGATAGAACATCCCATAATTTGTATCAATTTACGATAAGAAAATACATTTTAAATTTGATCAGTGAATCAATGGAATGGTATCGATTGTATACCATGGCTGTTTACGTCTGCAAGTACGTGGCTAAAAGTTTTCAAATCAGAAAGTTTGTCGAAGTGTGTTTCCATTCGGTAAGTGATTTTTATTCGAATAGTGTAATCGTTTGGCGAAACGATTATTACGCGTAAGAAACTTTTCAGTTGCAACTCACGGTTACATAACAGTTTCAAGTCAAAATACTTTCTAAATCTAATTATACATAATATATACAAAGATAAGGTAATATTGGGTTGAAACGTGAGTTAAGTTCGGTGGCGAACGTTGGAGGGATGTTCAAATAAATATAACTCTGTTTGAAGAGTGAGCTTATAAGTAACATTATACAGTAGCGATAGGGACGCTAACAAAATACTAACTTGACTTATATAAGGGTTCTTAAATCTAAGTCATACATGTGTGAAATCTATCACTATGAAGAATATAAGTATGACCTATTGGAAATTATCGAATACGAGAAGGTTATATTACAATACATGAGTGTATGTTAGACCTCTCCCAACCAGTAACTCAGGAATCAGGATAACGGTTTTAAAGAAGGAAACAATAGAATTAATAAACACTTTATATTTGCACACTGGTATATAATTCACTATTTTTATGACCAACACTAATCGCTCCCGAAATCAAGAATGCCCCGCGGCCCGCCAATTCTTGACTGCCGACCGTGGGTCTTGTCAAACTATTTTTTACAAAATCACATTTAATATACATATCATTGTATCTATTTTAAGTAGTAATAATTAAAGATTATAATTATACAAATCATCTGTTTTTGAATGACCTCAATTATAACAAACTTGTATTTATTGTAAAAAAAACCACCGGATATCGTTTGTACAAAGTAAAAAGTATCATGGTCTGTGATCCGTTACTCTGATTGGCTAGCGTCTCCGCAGGAACATTGAGGACAAACGTAAGGCATACAATAGAAGTATTATTTATATTCTAATTATTAAATGCAATAAGTATATATCAACTACTTCGATATAAACCAACCATAAATAAACATATTAATTATGGTAAAAGTAGCAACGTATTCATTATACAATTTTAGAAACCCTAACATATGAAAAACTAAAGAGCACATTTTTACAAAACTGACGTATCACAATTAATTGAGTACAAGTGTAAGTTGATTTCTAATATTTGGTTTGCGCTTCAAATTCTCGACTAAAATATGTAACTTAACTAATATTAGGTAGCATAACTCGAGCGAGAATTAATTCTAATGAACAAGGTCCGAACAAATCGAATGTCAGACACAAATGATAAAAGTAAGTGAACAAATAAAAAGGTTTTATAATAAGATGTCCAAACGGTGAAATAGAATCACTTTTCTCGTCCCCTTGTTTAATTGCATCACACTGATATGAGAGTGGAAACGGTCTAAAAATCAAGAAAATATGGAATGGTATTTTTAGAGCGGCCGTGGTTGGTTATTGAATTAGCAGGCGCATTGCAGTCTTTTCAAACTCGGACACGGCTTGCCAGGTTTTGTACAAATTGTATAATATTTCTATTATTTAATAAGAGATGTTGCGGAGTTTACGTAGAACCTTTAAAGCAACTTTTGATTTGTACTTTGAATTAACTCAATGAAGTTTATGTATTCTCAAACATTTAAAATAAACGATTGCATTTAAGTGTGAATCAGTTTGGTAATCTAATAAAAATAATTAAATTTTCTAATAATTTGTCCTTAAAATAATTACGGATTATATAAAAACTTAAAGTTAATACCATTCCTAGCTTTCGCCAAATGCAATGTCTCTACAAATAACTAAACTAATAAATAAATAAACTACAGACCACAGTTGTCTTAATTGAAATGTATTAATCCGCATTTAAAACTCATTTGGTGACATTAAGTAAATGTTAATTCAATTTAAAGCTCCAATCGACCCTTAATTCCTAAATTTATTTCGAATCAACAATTGTTACGATGCCTGACTGCATTTGAAAGGCATCCCAATGACCGTATTAACCCTGCTTAGTCCACAAGTGCGACAGATGTGTAAATTAAAAACACTACCCCTGCCATTTATTTACATCACGACATTCGACTATTAATACTGCGTTTTAATCCGCTAATGTTCATTTTGAATACTAAGTCACATTTTTCATAAGCCCACGCCATTATACTCCCTAACGAAAAGCAGTAAAGTCGATTTTTCTTTGTTACGCAATATAATTTGACGCTTTTATAACCCTTATTCCAAGGTGTTTGAGCTCACATTGAACGCGTCTCCTACATTTAACTAATTACGAGCGCCAGAGCAATAACAGCAAGTGAAAGCGTTAAGGCAATATTTAAAAAATATTGCTTTGAGAATTTATTTATCTTTATGAAAAATGTCGCTCGTTTGGCCTTTCATTAAATTATAATTTAGAAAACGTTTACAAACGTTTACAAAACAAATAGCGAGTTTATCGATTAAGCAGTAAACACGGAAACGGAACATTTTAAATTAAAAGTTTATATCTGGGCTAATATTTTTTTGTATGTTTTAAAAGCAACTCATTTACTTGACGTTACAAAAATATCTCTTGTAAAGAATGTAATGTTACCAGGTATAAATATAAATGGTATGACATCGAGAAAACATCATAGCAGCGGTGTCATTTGCCACAGTCCAACTTGTTAAACGTTGCGCTGTGTCCGTTAATTGGGCTGAAAGGCCTCAGATTCCGCCGTGTACTCACAAAACCTTAGCAAATTGCTGACATTTGTTGATGTCTGTTGTTTGTGCTAAATGTTAGAGCATTGTTACTGCGGTCGGAATGCACTAAGTCAGCTTAACGTTGACAAATACACCTAAGCATTTTTGTCCGACGGATTTAGACCAAATGTAAAAAGAAACAAGCCAGTAACCGTATTAAATGGAGTCTCATAGTTCATTTTGTTTGTTACAGGTACGTCTGGAAAACCGAGATTGGATTGTTTGCAAAGGGTTGAAAAGAAGTTTAAAGTTATAAAATATTCATAAACCGTTGCGAAAAGAATAAAATAACAAGCGGTCTCGAATAAAACCTCATTTCTAAAGAATAAACTTAATTAGACGATACGTTTAAAAAATTTTCACTTTGCATTCCATTTTCAAGATTTAGAGTTTTTTGTTAATTATGTTTTTCTTAGTCGCCAGTTGGTTATTTACTCTATGGCTGCTCTTAATTTTTTCGCCGTTTTTTTATCGTTAACGACTTTGAATTTGGAATTGCAAATGGCGCTAATTGCCCGATAGAAGTTTGCACTCGCACTTGAGACTGATTGTTGAAATATTTAATGATTCTAACAGCGGAATAATTTAACCGCCTTTGAAGCTACTTGATTACCTTGATATTCTAAATTCAAATCCTTTACTTTACATTTTGAATTATATTTTAAGTGAGCCTAAGCGAAAATATATATATACATATGATTTTTTTAAGTAAAATTTTACCTCAAGCTTTAGGTTACGTAATGAAAAAAATAAGTAGGGAATATTCAAAAGACTCTTTAATACCCTTAAGTCCACTAGAAATTCAGATTGAATTCATTCAATGTATTTCTAAAACACTGCCAAATTGGTATCCTCTTATTTCAAGAGATCCTTAAGATTTTGGGCTCGTTTCGCACAATGAAAGGATTGAAATGCAAATCAGTGTAAATGCCAACTTTTATAAGATAACTTTTTTATCTTCTGGATTTTTTTAAGTTTGCAGTAATGTATATATTATTTTAACTAGCTGCTAATCGAGGCTCTGTCCGTATGTTAGTAATTATAATAAGACGAAGATGTATATACATAGGAAAATATATTATCAAGAAAGTAACTCTATACAACAAAAATGAGTAAATAAACTTTTAAATGCTATTTATAGTATATTTTTAATTAACGTTAGTATTAAGGTTAGTACTTTAATTTAAAATATTAAAAATAATTACGTATGGTAACTTTAATACAGAAATAAAAACTATTCCGACCGTAACTTAATTGAAAGCTTCTTGAATACATGAATAATATGAAGCAATAAATGATTCAGTTTTATCCTAATGCCGACATCATTTATCAGGCCTGGGGATATCAACAGCGTCTCACTAAGGATTATTTGATTTACATCTTAGTAATTACTTCCTCCTTGTATATACAAATAGAAATCGGCCTCTTTTCGAATAAAAATAGATGCTCTTAAGGCCTACTGTATATAATCTGCCAACGTTCATAAAGTAGTATTAGTAATAGAATTTAATTTATAAACATTCAGATTTAATAGAAAAGAAAAAACAATCTGTATTTACGATCTTAAACTATTTAAACTTCAAAACGGGTCACACAGCAATATCTGACAGATGGCACAGTGTTGCCAACTTAATTAATTACAGCTGACCCTTGGCGTAAAACCAATCAATGGAAACGCTTGTGTCGCCCCAGTTATAAGTTAAATCAATTTTATTTAAGTATATTTTCAATATGATACAGTAAACTTAATTCTGAAAAGCATCTTTAGCTGAGAGTTCTTCATTCGTTGTTACTAAAAACATTACCTTCAAACATGTATTACATTTTCAAAAAAAGATGAACATTTCCTTTGTTAAAATAACAGTATCTTAATAGAGTTATTTACACTATATACAGGTAACATTATTCATTTTTATTTTATATGTTATTTAAATAGAAACGAAATAAATTGGACAAAAATGGTGAGTGTATAAAGTCTTCCCTAAGTCTTTTATAAAGTTTTAATGAATTTATAACTAGGAAAGTTGTTGCAATTGTTAGGGATTGAATTGTGCCTTGTTTTATTTTGTGTTCTGGTTAAACTTTTTTCCTAAGAAATCGATAAATATTTCCATATATAAATAGAAAATATTAACGAACTGAGCAATCATCTTAATTTTGTTCAAGGCCCTCAAATATTAAAGGCTATTTTGACAATAAACGATCTTAACGCCAGAAAATTCATAACAATAGAAATTTGTACTCAAAACCTATACCTATAGTCGATAAGTGTGCTCTATAAATAGAAAGGTTAGGTTAGAGTATTACTGATTTAAAAATACACATTCATATTTTATGTTCGTTGTAAATGAAAATATATAAATATAATATGCATATATATAAAACTCGTTGTAGCAATCGTAGCATTGTCGTAGCATCAGTATCTGTCGTAGCGGAGAGTTGACTATTTACGCTACACTGTAATTTTATATAGGACTATCAAGATACGGATTATTAAATGAAAAGTAAATTGGATTGCGATGTATAATGTACCTTAACTTAATCGTAAGTTATTTCTTATGTTGTAAAGTAAGGAACGAAAATATAAATATTTTAATTTAAAATCCAATGTATAGCACAGCATGTTGCATAAACAATTCAAGGTTGCAATTAAATAACATCTAAACGTGCAGAATACTCTCTGAAAGCAATGACCAAATCATAACTATCGGCGCACCAGATTGGCTCGCCGATTAACCTTCCGCAGCTTTAATTAATCCAAAGTCAATAATAACGATTAATTCGGGAGTGGCTTGATTACCACCAGCGCTTGGTCAGCGACAGGCGACCGTAATCCAATTGGACCTAATCATACTCTCTCTTCAACCTTATTTGGTCACGTTAATCGTACGTACGTGTCAAATGTTATTTGACCTCTTGGTATCACCATTGTGAAAAAGTGAAATATAATAGTTTATAAAAAAATAGGTTTTTCTGAAACATATGGTATATGACGACAGACCTTAGAAATAATGTCCTTTTTTTAGAATGTTCAATATAATTTTGATGAAAAAATTACTACATATTTATATTTCCTGGTTATTATTGTATTATTACAAAGAAACAGGTAGCTATAAGATAATAATACGTAATCTACATCTATCTTATGCCGCTTATTACATTTATACTCTTCAAAGATATATCAACGTCTAAAATGACATATTAGAGGAGGTAATTGAATATCACGAAATGAAAATGTCTTATTTCATATTAAAATGTCATGAAAAATGACAAAATTCATGGCGTTGAAAAAACATTAATTTCGACACATAGAAGCTAAAGCAATATCCATCACATAGTATTTGCATAGAGGGTGATAAATCTGAAAATGAATTCTTATATCACGCCGTACAGCGAAAATAAACGTCATTGCTTGAATTATTGGCCGGTATTTCGGAAGTCACTATTTATTTAGCAAAAAATTGTGAAGTTCCCACGTCATTTCTTATTTTTTCCCGTATATGTTTTAAATTATGAATATTATCAACACAGGAATTATAAATTACGTAAATGTTATTTTTGCTTACGTAATCATCGGACTGAGTGAAAGCGAAAGATATGAAAGAATAAAGCAAATATAAATAAGATTACCTTTTTTATTATTATTGCCATTTGGAATGAATATTTCTAACCAAAATACTTAAACATAACTGTAAGAGTAC
The DNA here is from genome assembly GCA_028984075.1 of Pieris mannii. NCBI lineage: Eukaryota > Metazoa > Arthropoda > Insecta > Lepidoptera > Pieridae > Pieris > Pieris mannii. The sequence goes on from CM054776.1 coordinate 368,553, forward strand.
ATTAAGTGAATTATATTGGACCCATTATACCAAATTATGCTGAATATATTATCAAATGAATAAAAATAAAATTCTTCAGTTTCAGGTGAGTCTTACCTCTTCCCGAGGGACTCGAAGGTACTCTTGTATAAAACTATACGAATGGTTGTTGTATTAATTCATTTCTGGAGTTATTTTCAGTTTGAAATTGGCTGAAAAATTAAATTTATGTAAGTAATTGAATTGGATTTCGTTAAACTTTCAAATAAAAATTGAGACGAAGATCAACAAGTAATAATTTCAAATCAATCAAACAATGGTGAACATAATGAAGGAAATTAATGAAATCCAGTTTTCTTTAATTACAGACTTCAATGAATCTTGAGCGTAGCTCAGTTCTCCCAAAACATAACATTGGAATTCATTTTCTTTTTCTACTGTCCTTTAATTTGCTCTGTTTTATGTTTATTTACATTTCAGATATCACATCACTTTTCTCTTCTTTTTCGTTCTCTTATTTACCGCCTTAACCGTTTCATATATACATGTTTCTTCTATACTCTTAACTACGCAGCCACACGAAGCATTGTAATGTAATAAAGAACATTAAATTAAAACTTACTCTCTTCGCTTAGTTATATTTTAATAATTCTTACATTATCATCACTAGGAAACATTTTATTTCTCTAATAACAATGTCTATAGACTGCCTAAATTAAAAAAAAGTAACAAAAGCATTGTATTTTTAAAAAATACGCAGCAATTTCGTAGTTTCGTGTGGAGGCGCCCTAGAACGCTTTGTGTCGTGAGCTCAGTCATTGCCTGCACTGTCCTCATTATTTGCCCTATTTTTGTTTTTCTTTTTAAAACGCATTTGACTCAATGTCCAAGTAGAATAGAAATAGATCTGTGTAACATAGCTGCTAGCTTACTGCAATTGTAACCTCGCCTGCCAATTTCCGGTGCTATGTCGAAATCGAAATAGTTTATTATAATTGCAATATGTCAAATGACATTTGACTTGGTGGGTGGGGTTGCTCGACTGTAAGTGTGTGGTGTGTAAAATTAATGTTAGATTTTTCAAATCATACCTTGGATTAAAATGTGAGTATAATTAGTTATTAAAACTATATTAAAATGAGATATGTCACTACTTATTTTCTGATATACTCAAAGGTAGATTTGTGTATTTTGACTACATGTAGTAGAAATAATATTTTCTAATAGTTATAGTGATTCTGGCAGTCAAGAATAATTAATTAGCATATATTTGATTGATTAGTCTCAACTCATTAATTAATGACATATGACACGTGCCCTGGTAGACATATCGATTCAATTAATTTAAGTTCTAACCGTTGGTTGGTATTTATTAGAATTATATAATTATTAAGAACTAAAAGATGTACTGTATGAACTGTCATACTCAATGACAGATTTAATTAAAGGACACACGGGTATTATGAAACTACTAAAAATTTCATGAATCCTCAAAGCCTCAAAATATTGATCGCACCATCTCTCTCATTCATGCGAATGTAACGAAGCCCATTTCGACACACATCTGCACATGGCACACATGCACACATACCTAAGGCGACCACAGACGTGCATGCTATAAGCACAAGTAATATTTGCGTTTGCATGATGATTAAAAACATCATGACTACTTGCTAATTATCTTGCAACACGAAGGAGACGCGAGGCCATCCAAGATTCAATATTGTTACGTGTAATATCTCTCATGGGATTGAAATATCTGCGTTCAACTGATTTGTAGAAAATGATTTCCATCGCGTCATTTAAATTCCTCCATACATCAACGTCTCGTTCATGTTTATGCAATTGTCTTAAACTACGCCTTATTTTTAATGAATTATTCCAGAAAACGTAGCATGTCTATCTGAACCCTAACCGGGGGCGTCATCAAGAGGACACATTACGCAAAGCGCATGCGTCATGACTTTGAAACCGCCTAAAGCGCTTTATAACCTCCGAACCATTAGACAAGAACAATAGGGCAGCGCTCTCAATGCTTAAGCGAAACAAGTTGAGTTCCATTCAAAAAGGAAACTTTATAAATGAGAAGCCGCGGTAATTGGCAAGTAATTTTGATTATAGCCATTCATTTTTCTTTTTAACTTGAGATGTTTTCATAATCAGCTCAATAGGCCAGAGACATGAATGAGCCATAATTTGTTTAGACGTAAACAGTCATTTATATAAATGTTTTACTTACGTATCGTTTCCAAGATCAATAAATTTTAACAAATGTTTGTCATTAAAATAAGAAGTAAAATAGCAAATCGATCAGGACTCATTCGGGTGTTTCGGAAATTGCTCACAATTACTTAAGGAAATAAAATGAACAGTTAGTACAAACTGACAAACATTCGAACAAAATTATACTAAACATGCTATATGTTTACGTAAAGATGTAACACATATTAAATATAAAAGGTTCAAATATTTACGAAAGGAAAAATGAATAAAAAATACCTAATTCGACTGTGCTGTGTGATGTGAAGGTATGTTCGTAAGGGTGTGTATGTCGGGTGTGCTCATGATGCAGGTGATTTAGCGCTATGGATATTCTGAATAGCTTAAACAAGTCCAGGCTTGTAGCAGTAAATAATCGAATGTTTCCTTGATGTGGTAGTCATAGAATTATGATATAATTAAGTTTTTTTTTTCTTAAAATTATTTTGGCTCGACATAGTACTAGGTTTTGTAAATAAGATTCAAATCTCCTGATGCGTTTTTACTTACAATTAAAGGTTTCTCGATAAGCTTATATCTCGAACGAAACTCGATCTCGATAGAACGAATAGTAGTCGTTGTGATTGTTAATTCGTTGGAGATATGCCCGTCACGGCACTGCCGCAATAAACAATTATTAATGCGTTGCAGTGCGCGCATACGAACTGAGTTTTTAAGAGTTCGTTAATTTCGAGTGGGGTCATCGTGAGCGTCGATCTCTTGATTGAATTGTGGAAAATATATAAAATCAAATCAATTAAAAATATAAATATTATCTAATAGTATTTATCACTTTTACTATTCTTTAACGATATATTTACAAAGAAAAAATGTTGAAAATCGCATAGCTTTAACTTTAAAATAAGAAGTCGTGGTGAAAATGTATTTCCTAAAATCGTCCATAAAATCACTTGTTAAGGACAATCGATTTGAGCCCTCAAATTGGTTAATAAAATATTTTTACCGTTCACGCGGCAGTAAAAACGTCAATCGGTATTAGGGCAAAGCTCTGCCCTATAGCGTTCTGAGCCAGGCTTTAAACATCCGTTTAATTAAAAAACCCAGCGATTTAATTGGAAAAGTATTCATTTATGGACTCTTTTGTTCCAGAAGTGATTTATATTTTGTGGCGAGGTCAAATGGTTAAACGCCCATTAAACAATACAAAATATGCTTAAATACCATAAAATGATTATGCACAATTAAGTAATTGTATGTTCCAAATATTATAGATGTAAGAGCGTTTAAGTTGTAACAATCATTTCATAAATAATGCTACATTGGAAACCGTGTCTTTTGTCTTTTTGAGTTTTCAGGAAGTACTTAGGATACTTAAAGGATTCAAGTCTTCAACGTCTAGGTTATAAACAAGACGGCGCCATGTTACAGAAGTAAGTTGCGACAAAATATCTGCAAGTCTAAACAGCACAGGATAAGAAGCAGTGCATTACAAATGCAACGAAACAAGCCGTGGATGCATCGCATTATCGCCCGTCTGGGTAATCTAAAAGTGTATAACTTTCAAACGGTTTTTATGAAAAGCATAATGGCGAAACTTATGTGAATTATTCTGGTTTGTCATATTTACGACATTCATTACTAACAATACATATGTATATTTATACAACTACGGAAATAAATCTTACAATTATTGTACCTTATCAATCACTACAAAATGCACTAAAAAGCAGTCAACAAATGCGTACAGTAACTTATGCATTATTATTTTTTTATTTAAGTATTTATTTTACATGTTGGCCTAATGGCTTTAGCGTGTAACTCTTAATCCTGAGATCGTGGCTTCGATCACCCGGCTGTGCACCTATGGACTTTTTCTTTGTGTGCGCGTTTAACATTCACTTGAAGGCTAATAGTGCCTATTCGACAAATGATCATGAAACAGATACATAAACCTGAGGCTTTTAGCGCCACTAATATTTTATTTTTTAAAAATTCAACAACATTCTCTAAACATTTCAATTGTGAACAAGGAAAAAGGACTTACATCATCCTAATTTATTGAACAACCCCTAAATTTGATGTAGTATAAGTATAGTCTGGAATTTCAAAATAAAAAATAATAATAAATTTAGCGGCAATGAACCACGCAGGCGAAACAAATAATAGAAGTGAACAATAATGCATTGCAGTATCTTATTTAAGTCCAAGTCAATTTACACAATAATCTCATTACTTCCTATACTGTGTTGATCTAACTCCATAACTTTAATTAATAATATTAATATAAACTACCAGTCATGTTATACTTTATAATCTATAATGTGTCTCCGGAACTTGACATATTTAGCGTACTCACTTATGTATAAGCCAGCGTGTGCCTGACGTAATGAATAAAATCTTTTAAAATCACGTTGAACAGGTGTTATTTTGTTGTAACAAGTTATTAGCGGTTAGGTTATAATTTTAGTGTTATTATAGTCAAGTTCGTTTCAAACTGTTATTAATTCAGTAAGTAATTATATAATAATTAATTACACGTAATTCACAATCAATAATGTAGTTTTTTATGATCAAAAATGGCATCTTTTCGCTTCTATTTTACAAAAAATATTTTATTTACATGAGAATCTTAATATGTATATATACGAGCGAGATACACGTCGCCATTAGATCTCTCAATTTTAGTGAACTATGTTCAGATAACAAATATAACATGAATTAATGAACTATATTTTTTTTTCACATAAGTTAACTTTTACGCCTTTATTAGCGTGTGTTAGAAAAAATTAATAATTAGCCATGTATTCTATATGATGAAACGTATTTCATATACAATTATCACATAAAAAGATGTGTTAAGTGCACACGAGATATAGTTGTGAGTAATACTAAGGTATTCGTGAGTGGTTCGCTTGCAGCAATGCAACAAGGGTTCTTACTCACATAAAGTGCCTGCCTAGGGCATAAAGCATTTGCTAAAAGGATGTATTAAACTCAGGCTGTCAATCAATAAGATAAAAATATTTTTTGGAAAATAAATGTAAAATGTCACATTATATAATATGAAAAAATCATAAGTCAAAGAAATTCCCCGGAAATCGTTTTTTCGAAATTTTTATCTTTGGTGTGTTATAATACACAAAACGTTATGATATTTGGTTAAATAATACGATTAAGGCAATTGAACGTAAATTTTAGCCCTTTACTTTTTAAAAGATTTAAATAAATATATAAAATAATAATGAGGGCGGTATTTTGCTAAATAACTAATTGGGATTACATTGAAATATTTTTATTTAAGGTCAAAATATCCACGTCTTTTATAAACCCACTAAAATAAAAGAGTTAAATGCTTTCAGTAAAAGCGAAAACCGGGGTCATTGCACTCGAGAATGTCCCATACAGTCCAGACACAAATCACCTCAGGGTTTTTAGTTTCTAACAACCACAGTTTCACATATAGCGTAATTTTAAAAATTATCAAACAAGACATTCTGTCGCCGAAGTAATTAAAACGATAATTACAACTAAATATATGTATCTGTATTTTTATTAGAGCTTATAGTTTGCCTACGAACGAGTTGATTGTATTATCTAGGGAAAATACTGTTTTTAATACAGTTGGTACTTTTTAGTGTATTTAAACAAAAAATAGATAAACATATAAGTCGCTTCATAATCAGACTGTGTACATGGAACTAATATGCCACAGCCAGACTTTTTTTCTCGAATTTCGTGCAAAATAAAGTTATGTTGCCAAAAACTCATTTGTTAGTGTTAAATATTAGAAAGACAGGTTATATTTTGAATATTTAAGCACTTTTTAAATATTTTCGGTTGCTTCTGATATTTTAAGTAGCATATTGCTTTTATTAATATGATTGTCATGTACTTTGATATTTGACAAATGGATTTTGGTTGTGTTGTTTTGAGATAAATCCTATAAATGCTGAGTAGTGGGAGGTTTGATAAATGATGGCAATGGAGATATCAATCTTCGTATCCATTGTTCTTAGTTTTTGACTTCAAATTTATTTTTAAAAAAGAAAAACTATAAGAATACATTTAATCACAAAAATTATCCAATCTAGTTGATATGTTGAATCGAATTTTAGACTTTTGGCTTTAGTTGCATAAGCTTCGAAGGCAACATATAAAAAAACTTCTTAAACTAAACAATAAACTCATTTCACGTCAGTTAATTAGCAATCTTTAAAATTTTGTTTTTACTGACGCGACCTATTCAAATGAGGTTGAGTCACAAGTCTTCTAACTTAAATATTACTAATACCTACACCGGGTCCCCGAGCTATTGATTCTGATATAAAAAGGTTGCGTTTAAGCTGACGCAGTACGTCGCTTGGGGCAACGGGTGCAATCAACCAGCTTTGTGCCAAGAGATGAGAATTATAGATATAGGCTGTGAGCCACAAGAGTGCATTTATATGCGGATGTACTGGAACGAGTTAGTTGTACTAACTAGATTTTATTAAAGTGAAAAAAAAATTGAAAATAGAAATAGTTTTTTTTTTGTAAACGTATCTCTGTAATCTTGTGTTTGTCTATAGCACATTTCATTTAGTAATGAAGTAAAAAAAAGGTACAAAAATACACGTTAATCAATAAACCTTAAATGTAAAGTAAAAAAAAAATGATGACAAACTGTTTTTTTGCAAACGCTATAGTTGAAGTTATATTATAAGCGTACATCGAACCCGGGTAATATCTCTAACATGTAATATGTCAAAAAATAACACAAAGTAAAACGCGATGTAAATGGGTCACAGCTTTCAGATGCTTGAATGGAGTTCATTCACGCCTTTGACGTCACAAGAGGCAATGCTATTGCTTTTGTTTTTCTATTTTAACCTATGATTTTAACAAAGGATTGTACTTTTAAACAATAGTTATAATTTGTTGTTCACTACACACTAATGTGACCTGAAAAAAAAATTGTTTACGGGAAATCGAATTCAGTAAATTACTTACACGATTTAACCAAATTTAAATAATCGTTTTTCAAAACCTAAAACTCACTTCTCGAGGTTCCGGTTCCGAGTTATTACACGCCACACGCTTGACCCATTTTTAACTTAAATCGTTTTTCTATCGATATAAGTTGTTTAATATTAGTTCAGGCTTCTTATCTATTCAAAGTCAACTTATATAAAACCTATCGATCGCTTTTCATTGGAAAAAGTCAATTGTAAAAACTAAAGAAGACTTGCTCCGCGATTATTACAATCCTTTATTTAACGAATTTCAATTGAAAAGCTTTTGTGCTTTTGTACTTGTAAAGTTAAGTGGAATTTAGTCATTAATCACAGCTTTTACAATGTAACTCGACTTATATTATTGCTGTTTTGTAATTAGGTTTTTACAGAAAAGTTTCAAAAAATTTAATGGATCTATTACTTTTTTGGTTACTTGGTTTTATTTTAAAAATAATCATTTAAAGGGTGTTATTGTTGGGGTTTTTAGGAACATACATGACTAGTAGCACTTACACTTAGTATCTTATACTGGTAGTGGGAGAAAGTGATAAATTTCATATATAAAATGTGTTACTGTCAATGTGTATTGACCGGTGTCTATCAAATGTGAATAACTGAGTGACACACAACTAGCAAGATGTAAATCGCTTCTTCACAAAGTTATCAATGCTAATTTTATTTTTATTACTTAATAAAGATTACAACTGAGATCAGGAATTTATCTCAATATAATTTTTTCCAAGTGACAAACTATCTTATGTCACTTACACTTATAAATCGAGATAAATTCAACTATTTTATAAAAAGTAAATAAATACGGTGGTATCAACCGAACAACAATCAAGGTATCAACGGGGTAAAAAAATACGGACTGCTTCACAACTTTCATACATTTTATATAAAATTCGTATCGATTGATATAGGTTTACGTTCAGTTTACTTCTTACCGCATCTCTGGCTTGTTATATCTGCGTATTTTCCGTGATTACAAGTGAAAAATGTTGCTATTTACAGCGTTACTTGTGCGTTTTACTATAAGTTATCAATAGTGAGGCGTGTTTACGAAGCAGTGATGGATGGGAGCGCATCAAAGACAATCAATCTTCTTCGCAATGACATCAAACGTTAACTCCAAGGAAACACTCAAGCCGAGATCCTTTCGATTCGCATTACATACAAATCTTTCATTCAGACTAATAAATGTTTTCTAAACATATAAAGATAATGCCTAAAGATTGATCCGAAGTTACAATTCAATTTTTGACATTGTGTTTGCAAATTCAAAAAAATATATATTTTTTATATAACTAATAAGTGAGCGGTTTTCTACAAGATTTGCAATTATTTTAATTTTCATATAATTAAAGCTTTTTAAGGCAGTTTCTTTAAATGTTGTGATGGCATAAACCCTTTATTTATAAACTTTCTAAAAGCCCTAGAGTTATATGACGTTCTTCTCCCGTGACTGTTAAAAATCAATTAAACTATGCATAACTAATTGGGGCTTATACGTAAGATCCCCTTAATATTCATCTTTGATATTCCAGATATTAATTGACAATGTTCAATATTTGGAAACTTCATTATTGAAAATGTAGCAATGATATAAAAGGTCGCTATTACCCAATTGATTAAGCATTTAAACAAAAACTTGAAAAGATCAAGAGAATCTATTTACAGTTTAAAAAAAATTGTAAGCAATTCTCGACATACTGCTTTACCTGCAGTCCACATAAGAAGTCAAAAGGACTTTCTTTTCATTAAGAAGTTAAAGAAGGGCCTTCTACGGCTGATTATTCTTTAATTCAGATATTAGCGTATACGCTATCGGCTTCTGTGATCCGGAATATGGCTAGAGGATGTATAGCTGATTTATACTTAATTTATAATGAGAGAAGTACATGGGTTTTAATTTCCAAGTGATACCTTATTTCCACGAGTGAAACTCAACGTAACGCTTTCGTTTTCCGATGAACTTTATGACCCTCTACAAATTCCTCTTGAATAAAATAGCACTGGCTGATTTTAATATATTATTGATATGAAAGATATAAAAAATGTCGACAGCGCACATTTTCAGGAAGTGCGCTGGGCGGTCTCGAACAGCGGATTTATGGGCCCACTTCCCTTTCCGGCCCCCCCCCCCTTCCCCTCCGATAACCCTCACACATATCATGGAATTTTTGGCGTTACCGTAACGTTTAATCGCTTTTCGATACCCGTAAAAGTGACACCAAAATGATCTTTTGATTTGTTTATAATATGGTTGTTGTGACACTTGATTAGCTCTGCAAAAACTGCTTAACGCGTGTTTTCTTTTATTTTTTTTACGATTTTTTGTTTCATTTACGAAAAAGATTGGCTAAAAAAGCTAAATCTATGATAAATGTGCTCGTGCTAAAATATCGGTATCCCACAGCTATTACGCATCACAATTGGATATAGAAAAAGGGCACAAATATGATAAGTCAATGTTGATTGCATTTCCCTGTTACCATGTATGGACCATCAAAGTCATATAAAAAGTCATGCAAGGAAAATATAGAAAGTATAAAATATACGTTGCTTTACATTTCCTTTAGCAGGACTACAATACACATATATTGCAAGTAAAAAATCTAAATTTTAAACGGCATTTTACAAAACCCACGACACATTGCAATCGTCTAAACAGCGCCAAATCTTTTATTTTTTATTCGACCTTCGCGTTTCTGATACATTGGTTTAATAGCATTTTTAAACACGAGAAACAGTGTGGCAACTAGCCTGTGAAGTCTTCAGTAAATTTTGTGTGCTTGAAATAAAATTGCTGTTTTAAAATTCCCTTTAAACGCACGTTTTCAAGTGAAACGGTGAACTCATAGAAAATTCTAGCCAAGAATAAAGAAACGGAACATTGAAAATAGAAAATCGATCAAGTGTAATCCAGTTTTGAGCGAATACGAATAATATTGTTATGCCAACTTTAGATCGTAAAATAATTTTAAATATTATGTGGAAGAAAAAAAATACAATTTAATAACTGAATTTACAATTCGTCTAATTGTACAATAACAAAAACAATTCAAACGAAATGGGATCCCTGCAACAATTCATTATCTATTCAATGTCACACTAGATCTTAAATAAATGATAAAGTCGGTGGAATGATAACGTACATATTTAAGTAGATAATACAAATATGTTAAGTAGTCTTATAAAAACAATCTACCTCATCGACATCAGTAGATGTGCGTGATAATTTTTGCTACGCGTATGCTTGTCGTAGTATATTCACACTGAACTTTCGTTTTTAACTATTTTATAATAATCATTTACAATATTAAGAAATTTGATATAGACACATTTAAGAAAAGTAGTGTAGACGAATATCCATAACGCCATTAAACATTTCCAGATAATTAAAAAGCAAATTTTTCTAATAGGAATATGCATTTGAAAAACCGACAAAATAAATTTCGTAATTACAAATTATAATTTGCTGAAAGCTGAATTGCTTTCCGAACAACGCCGAAAAACTTGGCGATTGAAAAGAGTGGCGAAAAGTTTCATGCCAGTTCTTCTTACCCGCTCTACGCCCTTGACTTGCGAACTGGTTGTAAATGTAAATTTACAGTTAATTTAATTTGTTTTTCTTGACGTTCATAAGTGTACATGTTTACCTATATGAATAAAGATATTTTGATTTGATTTGATTTCAACATTATTTGAAACATTTAAAAAAACTTCCTTGCATATACCGAGGGATCCAACACGGCTGCGGGTACCTGCATGTTGCACCACGCTATATTCTAAAAATTGTTACGCCATGGCTGTTAGAATATTTAATCACCTTCCTAGAAGTTACAGATCGCTGCCATGTAATGTTTTTAAAGGCAAGGTGCTTTTATAGCGTGGGCGAGTACCTAGATCATAAGTTTGAAATTAACGCGGGGAACATCACTTCAGATGTTATTAAATACAAGAAAAAAGAAGCCTAACGATTAAATCGTTGTATTTTTAGATAATAATTATTACAAACAGTTTCGGGAATTGCGAGCTTTTTAATTGTTTAATATTTTTTTCTTTTTTTAAAATATATAATATAGAACGAAGCCTACTCTTGATGAGCTAAAGTATTTCTGTCAATTTAGTCCTCTGTATTGTTTGCATAATATATAAAATGGTAATGTACCCATATAATTAGATTGTTGACAGTTTTATTATCTGTACTGTTTACATGTTTACATGTAACCTAGATTGTGTTCTTTAGTTCAAATGAGAGGACTTAAAAGGTTGCCTGGAAGAGATCGCTTGTTAGCGATAAGGCCACCCGTTGCATCCCTTGTAATTTTTATGTATTGTTTTATTTTTGTTTCTTTGCAACGAAGTGTAAATAAATAAAAATAAATAAATTTGATTTGAACTTTTATTCCGATTATTCTTTACATAAACATTTTCTGAATTAAAATTAAAAACCTAAACCATGTATCTTCAATGAATGTAGCATGAAAGAGCATGATTTTATTTATTGATTTTCATTGTTTTATAAAATACATACTTTATTATATAGGCAGAACCAATTCTTGTCTTGTTTGTCTTCTCGCAAACGTATTTTCTGTCATTCATTAATCATGTTTCTTTATAGTCAGGTAGATAATATACGCTTATTTTTTCCTCACTTACCTACTCATACTGGGTCCGCTGTGCGTACATCATTCAAGTTTTACCCACATTAAAAAATCTACAATGCCAAAGTTCAAATTTACCACCTGTATGAGTGATGAATAGTCTATATATTACCCTTAATCATCAGACTAACCCTGCTTACACTCTATATACACAAAGATTATAATAAATTATCCGCTAGAATCGATCTGACTTTGGGCAGGTAACTCCAAACTGAAATCTAATCTGTTTCAAGCCGAGCAGTGGTGTAACGAGTTTTGTTAGCCGCTTTACATTTACGTAACTTTAACTTTTGTAATTTAATTTATTCTGATAATAGCGCGAGAAACGTGTGAGACGGAGTGCCTTGGTTGCGGTAAATAATTAAGGTTATACATAAATATCTGTAAACTTTCTTTCGGCAAACCTGAATTATTAAAAATACTTCTTGATATGCAAACAATATAACAACCCTCTAGACGTGTTTTATATCGCACTCCTGGAAAAAGTATCAGATAGGCTTTTCAACTTTGCCTCCTTTTTCTCAAAATACCTACGAGAGGTTATGAAAGAAAACTTAGGTCAAAATGTGATCTGCGATGGGAGATAGGGCGGGTGGTGTCAGGGCGGCGTGCCAAATGGTAGCTCATTTGGGTCAATGTGACGACAGTATCGCTACACAGCCTATCTGATGTATGGCTTAGAGTTTTATTATATTTGCAATGGAAAAATCAATGTTTTGTTAAATCATATGTATGTACTAATAATATTAATAATCCATCAAGTAGGTGATCAGTATCCTGAAAATTGACACGCCGTCGATTCTTGGTTTTCAAACGTGCCGTATTTCTCATGATGTTTTCCTTCATCGTACGAGACTTAGATGCGCACATAGATTGGCTCCATTGGTGCACAGTCGAAAATCGATCCCACCTCGACCGCAGGCATGAGAGTTGAATCCTGAAACCACTAGGCCAAAACTGCTTTTATACACGTACATATTAAATAATGTATGTAGATTATATAATACCAAATTTTTATAAAGACTTGTAAATATTTTGTATACCAATAAAAATAAACCCAAATCAATATAAAGCCTTCTGATATATGACCTTTGGCCCTTCGCCAATAGTTCCGCTGTTTATTAAACATAAGGCTACTCAGTGCCTATACCGAGCTTGTGATAATGTTTCAAATAGTTAGTGTATTGGCCAGTCCTATGATTTTCAACCTTCTGTTTGTTTGTTCGTAACCAGCCGCACACAAATTAAATTTTCAATATCCGTATGTAATGTAAGTCTAATCAAAATGTAACACTAACTATAATCAAAATAAATAATCAAAATTAATTTCGTCGTATGTACTTCTGAATGCCAATATAATATTTTTCTAAATTCGATATTTACATATACTTTTAATCTCGAAATCAACAGCGTAGAGGCATGAACCTCTGCGCCACTCTAGTAAGTTTTGGATTACAATGATATTGTAAGAATCTGCAACTATTGCACTTTCTCAAGTTGTCAGATTTACACAAATAATAAAATAACAATTGCTTGTCAACAGCAGGCATGGCGTCATAGGAGAACGCACTTACATTATAGTAGTTAGTTTATTTATTTATAGCCTTATATCAGAATCAATATATACATTATAGCTATTGTTTTTGTTGTCTATGATAGCTGATTCTGTGTGCCCACTGGCAAAGGGCTCCCCATTTTTACATATGTTACATTATGTAAAAAAAGTGAGGTATTTAAATGAGTTCATATAGAGTTCACTAATTACAATTTCCGCAAGCCTATTTCAGTCAGCCACAACCTGGTTTGGGAGAAAGTTCTCTAGGGATAGGAAGAGCGCTGAAAGAATGAAATCTGGGTCTTTAAATAACGTTTAATGATATCCGTAGCTCTGTTACATCTCTAGTTGGTTTAACTAAGTTGTGAATTTGTAAATTAACAAACGTCTGCCCTACCAATAAATGCAAATCTCGCTTAAGTATACAAATACAAGAGATTTTTAGAAACCTGACAAAAGCTCTTATAAGATTCGCAGAATAAGCTTCATTCCGTAAATTTCGATGGTCAGCAATGGTTACAAAAGAATGCAGAAGTATTGGAAAATTCGAACAAAGTTTTTACTCTTTCTTATATTCCATTCCGTGACTTTAATATTTATTTTTTATTACTATAGGAATACAGTTATAAATAAACTTTTATTGAGTATAAGGTTTATAGATTATTTTGTATTACATTATCATGTTTACTCGTTTTAACAATATGTTATGTAACCTAAAACTATTGTAAGCTCATCTAATGAAATTTTTGTCTGTATTTGTAGTAATGTTTTTTTATAATTATTTATTTTTATTGCCACGGTTTAAATTCTTATTATTAAATTATAAAAAAATATATTAATCATTCTATATATATTAATAAACAAACCATAAACCATGATTATGTTTCGCGTTTTTAAAGGCTTTAACGATGTATCATTGTACGTAAATTAAACAGTAGGTATTAAAGCACCAGACGTCCTTCGAAATAAACATTCAGTACAGTCAGTCAGAATCACTGTTTAAATTGCCGATAAAAGCTTCGACGGTTGAGGCTTTTTCAAAGCTAAAAATAGAAGCTATATGGCTTTTATCGATTCGTCTTAATATAAGACGAATCGATAAAAGCCACGACATCTTGTACGTATGCAGGAAATTAAATTCGACGTCAACTGCGAATAATGGGGCCGACATTACTTACGTGAAGGATTTCGTGATAAATTAACGAAGAAATCAAAATTTGTTTAGGTACACCATGGGTATAAAAACTTTTTTACTACTACTACTAATGTTTGTAAAGGGACACAATCATACAAGAAAATGAAAATTAAAAAAAAACGTGTGGTACTCGGGGACTGCCGCGCTAAAGCTATTGCATTTCCAATAAACTTATGCAATTATAATTATTTATTTACTTTTTGTTTTTAGGAATTTCTTGATTCAGTCGCCGCGCTTAAATCTATACCACAAAATCTATGCAATAGCTTAAAAATATACAAATTAAATTATGTATATAAAATGAATATCAAAAGGAGTTCACTACGTGTCAGCGTTGTTCGAGTCCCGAAAGTGCAGTAATATAATATTTTTTCTATATTGTACTGTAGACTCGTACTCGTAAATAATGTAATGTAATACAGCTAATAATCGCGGACTTGCGTCAGGCCCTAGCTTTCCAATCATTAAGTAGATGGATAAACGTGTCTCCTTGATTCCAGCGATACATCCAGACACGAAACTTCATACATAAGTATTAGTTTTCCAACATAACGAAATACATATTTGTAATAAACCGGTTACATAAGGTTTAAATGCAGAACTTCTCATGTATTATGTAGAGGCATAAACCAACTACATCTGACTATGACAAGGCTTAAGTGCTCTTTGAGTTCAGTCTTATGGTAAACTTTATTAAAACAAGCATATTTTACAAATATGTAAACTTGGGAAGGATTAACTTAAACACAGTTTATTGGATAACGAATAAATTTTAAGGGTGAACTTTTATGCTGATGTCTTTTAAAAAGCAAAGAAAAGAAAACTACGATTTACGAAAATTCTTTACTGCACACGAAAATCAAACCGGTTACAATATAAAAACAAAACAAAAAGTATCTTTCTTTCAACCATACTTAAATTGAGTGAAATAATAAATATGATTTTATAAAGCTATTTTGTGGTTAATGTCTTGCCGAGAATTGAACCCAAGAACCTCAGGCATCAAATTTAAACGTATGCTATAGACCTATTTTACTGCAGTCATTTTTACCATGAGCAGTTAATTTAATATTGCACTTTTTGAAGGAAAATTCTAGCTCCAAGGATTTGATGACGATGGTCATCGACGCTTTAGCGATTGCTTACTCATTCAATATTAACTACATTACAAATTATTAACTTGTTTCCAAACTGTATCTCCTGATAAGAATCATGTTTTCCTAACTAAGCAATGCAAGATCGGTGGTTGGATCACATATTTCTTAATTAAATAGCAAAAAAACTTGATCTTTGCTTCAGATCCTGTATGATAAAAAATAACATTACGACATAACAAAGTGGAAGTTGGTTTATTAAATAAATGCTTGAATATATATTGAGAGGTTCACAAAAGGAGCATTTGATGAAATTATGAAAACAGATCACTTGAACGTAAATAGCTTGTATTTTACAAGGTCTAACGAGTTGATACCCTTAACGTGATTTGATGTCAAGTGCCTTTTGTGTTGTGCTATTGTGTGGAACGCGTTTTTATACGTGATTGACGTTGCTTACAAACAACATTTTACTGTACTCATTATAGAAACGCAGTACAAATGTAGGCTTTTTTGTCCACTTTATTTACTTTATTACACGAATATTGACAATATGTGATTTTTTAATAATAATTTGATTAGAATAAATCAATTATAATGAGGACCGAATGATTTTTTCTATATTTGCTAATTAACAGGTTTTAATAATTAAATAATTAATTCTTTAATAATAAAAACCTACGTTGAAGAATATACAAAATTCTTCTTCTAAAATTCATTCACAGGTGGCACACCTTGAAGACCTGCGAAGGTTTGCGGCCAGGTCTTCTTTTATCTCAACACTTTGCCTTTATGATTAGTTGAAGGAGCTGGTGTTTTTTTGTGCTACGTAAAACGTGTCCGAAATACTCAAATTTCCTTTTGTTAACCGTCATAAGCACTTCTTTCTTCTTCTGCAGTCTGTCCAGCAGATATTTGATATTTCGTATACAGCCTGCCAAAGATATTTTAAGCAAACGTCGATAAACTAGAACGCTTCCAGTTTTTTAGACATTGTCTCTGTCAGATGCTACGCCGCAGTCGTAGAGCAGCAAAGAGAAGACGTAACATCGTGCAAAAAACGCTCACGCGGCGTAATTTTGAGACACCTTTCATGATCTGATTGTTGAGCTGCGTTGTTGGGCTTGTCATGTATTTTGACTGTTCTCTGCGATTAAGATTGTGCCATCAGCGTATCTAAAGTAATTCCGCAGTTTACATTAATTTTTTATTTTACTAAAATTGCAGTTATGTAACCCCGCTGAAACAGAATTAAACTTTTAAAAATAAACTTTCTTTTTTTATTAAAATCTCAGCTATAATGAGCTAGTACTTTTATAAAATTGAAACCTAAAAGCTTTGACAGGCACTTAAAGTAGAGCTTCTTAAACCGTAATATAGCGAGTGAGCAGGATTATGCAAGGGAGTAACCTCGCAGTGATTTAATTTACTCTACACCACTGCCTGCCTTTTATCCATATAACAATACATTGTTGAATCTCATCACGTACGGTAGTATAGATGCAGATTTACTTCAAAGACATTTAACTACCAATTAACATATTATCGAAATTACACTAACAATAAAGTAAAGTATTATTGAAGACTTACCTTGAAAAAATTTAATATGATTAATTATAATTATATACAATGCATCTTCGAAGCTGATTAGGCAAAAAGTTAATATTAAAATTCTAGTATAGAAATCTATATGTTTCATACCGATATCGTAAAATGTTTTATTTATTTCGTAAACGTAACACAAAATAATGCGTGTTCAAACATTTACAAAAGGACAAAACAATAAAACATATTGTTCGTCAAATCTTCATTCTTGCCACAATACTACGCAAACACTGTTCGTCATATCGTCATTCTTGCCACAATACTACGCAAACACTCACTTCTCAAATATGACCAACACCTCAATGATAATAAGCGTAGAAAAAACGCACTGCGCTTTGCGCAAAAATTCTTATGTTTTTTGGGTGATTACTTATATAACAAGGTCAACACTTCTCTCTCCATATATCCCCTGATAAAAAATGAGTGCAAGAAGACGGTTGCACTGTGGCTATGGGCCTTAAACTATGAGGTTACCGAGAAAATGCTAATCATAACTAAATAGTTGAGCATAAAGTTGACACAAATTGTATGTACATGTTAGTTAATAATTATTTAGAGAATAATTGTGTAAGATTATTAGGTCAATAATTCAGTACACACACAAACTCACACACATACCCCATGTGGTTTCCTTATAATATATACATTCCTTATGTATATACTATTGTAGAAAAATGTATATATTTCTTATTTTGTTAACGTACCTACTGTAACCATAATTCATAATTCTATTCTTAATTACTTATTATCATTTGTCGATCCGAGATGGTGGAGGCCTGATGACCTGTAACACAGGTGCACAACCTTTAGCAGGCATCAGTCTCACATAAACAATAACAATTACTCCAAAGAAGAATGACAATTATTTAGATACATTATTGTAAGATAATATCATGTATGAAGTTTTGTAAGTTTTTCTGAGAAAATAAATAAATATTATTATTATTATATTTATTACAGTAAAACTAGCTAAAACATAATTAGGCTGTGTTGTGTGATGTACGCGAGGGTATACTCATGATGCAGGTTATTCTTAATATATATATATATATATATATATTAAGGTGGATGGTTTTGGTTGGTTATCCAACCAAATATACTATCTTTTTTTGCAAATAGCCTTAACAATATTAGTAATAAAAACTGGTATGATATAATTACAAAACAACCAAACAATTATGATATAATTGTTTGGTTGTTTTTTTATTTTGATTGGTAGCAAATAAAAGCTAAGATATCTTATTTATTCTCATTTATTAACAAACTACAATATGTGAGAACTATCACATAATAGAACAAGCGTTCTTTAAAATAAAATTAAAATATTCGCATTATTTACAATTATCGTCACATTTAAAATGCAATTAAATTATACAGGTTAATTAAGAAAAATCACTAGTAAGTTGTTTTAGCACTGTGTATTTATTTATAGCGTTATATCAGAATACAAAATATATACATTATAGCTATTGTTTTTCGTAATCTACGATAACTGATTCTGTGTGCCCACGGGCAAAGACCTCTTCCATTTTCTTACTTTCTCCTTATTGTATATCAATCTCGTCCAGGTCATTCCAGCCATTTCCACGATTTCGTCGGCCCACCTTTTAAATTGCCTACCTCGGTTTCTTTGCACTGTGTATACGAGTTATTAAAATTTCTTTCAACCATTAGATTGAGTTTTTACTGAATTTCATTTATAGTAATAGAATTATTAGTGTCATTGTAATCGTTATTGTATATTTTTGATTTTCGAAAAATATGACGGTGTTTTTTTTCCAACGCCGATAACTAAGTTTCACATCAAAAATGAATTGCGTTTATTAGGAACACAATAACTCCTGCAGAAAATCGAATACAATGGCACATACAGGATTTCTCTAATGGTATCAAATCTTCCTCAAGCCATTTAGTAGAATCTATAATAGCATTGTTTGAACAAAGGTTTTGTAGTGCGGTAAGATTAATCGACAGCACTCGTGCTTTGCACCGGAAAGGCATCGATATCTGTCCACTGCCACAACACTAGTGAACAGTCTTTGCTTTGGTTTGCGGTTATGTGTTTAATAAATAAATAACAAAAATATGAAATTTTCTGTATCAAGCGTTTACTGGATGCACATTAATACATTATTTTGTACGTAACGTGGACATTTTGGACATTTTTCCTTAGGCAAGTGTGTCTGAAAATATCAAATCTCTGTCTCAAAAAAGATGTATTCTTATGAATAAGGGGGATTATTAGACACATTAGTGAGTGAATATCAAAAATATTCTTATTAGTTAACCAAACTGGACTTAAATTAATCGTTATGATAATACAAAATAAGAAGACAGAGAGGCTGATAACATAACAAACATTATATTTTCATAACCTAGTTATATCTCTTCGAATACAATATTTACTAAGAAACACGAAAAAATTTAGCGCACTGACAAGTTGTGTAACTCGAGTCTGCATTTGAAGGCTCTGAAAAAGACAAGCTCCATTTGCCAAGCCACTTTGCGCTGTATTCAGAGGTATTAAAACACAATTTCTTTTGTCCTATCGCAGTTTAAGTTTTGTAAGTTTAAAGCTGCGATTGAGAAGTTTGTCTTTACTTATTGGGATTTTACGAAAATGTTGCGAATGCAGAAGAAACATTTTTTTGCGGTTCTACTACTCAAAACGTTAAAACGTAAAATGAATTAGCAAAGTCTTGTATTGCAATATATTTAACCAGTCCTTGTTTGAATATTATAATTATTACTTGATCTAGAAAGGCTTAGCTTAGCTGAGAATAGAAAATGTGAATGTTTATTGCCTCTTTACCTTTGATAGTGAACCTCCTTTCGGTTTTTCTATAGTCAGACTAAACAGAGGACTAAACTTTAACAGCATTTAAACCTCAGCCTTCGTTCATCACAGCTTATTCGTAACAAAAACGCAAAATATACAGAAATACATATTGAAAAGAGAATCAGTCGGGTCACGAACAGAATCATTAAAAATGTTAACAATAGTAAAATTTGGGTGAGACAGCTCCCTTATATTGTGATAAGATACGGGAGTCGTTCACCCGTGAATGGGTGTGACCATTAGAGCTAACGAGCAGTAACTGGGACAAAATCTCATGACAATACCCATATGATCTTGGGGCACCTGCTAACAACACATTTAATGATTTTCCGCGTTTATTGTAGACTGATTCTCGTGACATCGCCGTTTGATTTCGATAAAACATTACTTGTGTGTGTGTGTGTAAGATAGGCTGCCTTGGATTCGATCGTTTCATAGCTCACCATGGCGCCGCCTTGAACACATATTCTTCCATGAATCATGAAAACATATACTTCATGGTATATTTATGTTTGTACAGTCTGCCACACATACAAATCTTAACTACTTAATAATGAATATAGTATGCAACTTTGTCAACTATATCCCAATTTGTGATTAAAATCGTACGCTTTACTTATGATTCAAAACAATTTAAATCTTGCGTTAAATATGCATACATAAAGGCGTTGTTAGTGTAATACTAAGACAAGCAGAGGTCAAGTAATGAAGATAGATGGCTTCTTATGTTCACGATTCTAACAAGATACAACTTTTAGCAGCCACTTTTTGCTTGCTTCAAACAGTTAATTGACTTTTCGCGATGTCTTAAACAGTTTCTAGTTTTTGTATGTACTTTGACATTTGAATAGTAGCCTATTTTTATTGACTTCGATAAAGAATATCGTTTTTCTTAAATGCAAGAATTATCCAAAAAATAGGTTTTTGTCCTTGTTTCGTTGTTATGAAATTCATCCAGTATTTTTAACATATTTTCTACAAAACATTTCGAAGCCTTAATGAAAAAAAACGTATATTTACGTTACGTGTCACGTTAAACGTGTATTAGTAAGACTTTTAAAAAAAAACTAGCCCGAGGTTCTTGCCTTTCAACTTGTGTGCTGATTGCAATTCCGAACAGACGGCAGAGTTGACGATTCAAAATGATTGTGTGATTCAACTATATAAATGAATTTGGATTTTGATCGATTTTGAGTTAATATGCAGAAAGCAGCCTAAGAAAAGAAACGTCTTTTAAATAATGTTTGAAAAAGATCTAAGTAACAAAGAAATATATTTAGCAAGTTGACTGTCTTCGACTGCAATCAGTACAAATTTGAAGATCATTCGGAAATTTGTACTCAACCTTTATTGTTTGTAATTAAAATAGATACAGAATTGTTAAAATATTTTTTAGATGTTTTCATTTAGCACAATTGCAGTCAACAAACATATTAAAACAGGCTTTCACACGAAATATAAAATTCTCTAAATGATCATACTTTTAAATGCCCTATAATATAAACCCACTTTAAAACTTTAGCAACAGGTGTAGCATAAACATCACTAGATAAAAGCTTAGAAGCGCCTTTTTCTAGGGAATGTTGAATTAACCTCAGAACAAAGTGAGGCCAGACTGATGTATGCTTTAGCGGAAATTAACTTAGACTTTGTAGGTCACCCAGTAACTCAGGACATCCCGGAGGAACCTTGTTTCCACATATTCAATTCATATATGCATGAGCTGGATTTTTCTTTTGTGAAACACGAGATGTTTCACTTAGTCTATTTTTATATTTGAACTGCTGTACGTACATATTTATAGGATTCCAACTTCAGGGGATATAATATTTAATAAATGAGTTGAAAATTCTCTTCGTTTTTAAGTGGGTTACAGATTATTTTGTTTTGTTTTGAAAAGGAAAAACCTCAAAATCTTTTGTCTAGATGAGGCAATCGTAAATATTCATTGCAAATCCTTCTAGATACAGTAGCCCCTGACTATTCGTTCCGTACTATGTTATTACATTAGAGAAAGATCTTAAATGCCAGTCTCCATGACATAATAACAGATAAACGAATGAGAATAAGAATTAACCCACAAAGCCGTACCTCGAATCCAGCTGTGGCTCTAATTAATTCAATCTAATTAGATTTTTTAATGTCTCCTCTGAGGTCGATTCAACGCCTCCACTTTATTTTAGCGTTTCATATTTTATTTATTGCAATGTTACCCTCCTTCATGACCAAATTGGGAATACTAACAATCGATTTTCTGTGTGTAATTTACTTTTACAAGTAGTATATGCAATTTATAAAGAATACTAGATATTCATTAGTGTATGAGATATATATGAATTTGACTCATAAATATTATTATTTTAAAAGAACAAAATCAGCCTTTTTGTATAAACCGATGTAAATAAAGGAATCCTAGGAAGGAATCTCAGATACCATAGTAAGTCGATAGTTTACGGATGTCTAGAAACCACAAACCGGATATTGACGCCTTGACCTACTTCCTGAAGTCTTATATCTTAAGCCGGAGCATTATATATTACAAAGACTTCATATTACATAACCTTTTCAGTAGGTAATATAAAAAATACTCAATAGAAAACTAACAAATATGAGAGGCATTAATTGAAATAAACTTTAATATAATTATTCATAATTTATAAAAATAATAAAATAAACTAAACTCAAAATGTTCGTCAGATCACCGGAACTTATTTTTTACGCCATAATCGAACCCAATATTCAAATGAAATAATTCGTCCGTTTAATTGTTGAATTATGATTAAATTTAAACACAAACAAACAAAATTTATTAATACAAATGTTCAGTAACGAGCTTTAAAGCATTCTAAATGTTATTACATTAATAGTACGCCATGTATGTGTTATTGAGTTCTTACAAGTGACGTCTTGAAGCGTACTTTATACCTTTAATATTGAGTTTTTATGAATACTTTTTACGCCGTATTGAGCGCTTTTACGAAATGGAAGATATTACTGTGTAGTCTACAAAAAAAGACTTCTTTCAAATACATTGATCGGGATTGTATACTGAGGAAATTATGTAGTCGAGGGAAGGACCAACTTCACTTGACGATACATTTTTCTTTCAGAAAATTGATACTAATAAATGTTACTTTACTCTTTCCCGTCCTTACCAAAAATTCAAGTGTATTTTTTTTTCTCATTCCTAATCAAGAAGTACTAGTTTTAAGTTGAATAACTCGAAGGATCGTCTAGTGTTTGAAATTTAAAGTGAATAGGTTGTAATGATACAAATGTATAAAAATATTCGCAAGCTGCGAACAATTGTTCATTATCGCTATCTATTGCAACAATTGATCAATTACAAACACTAATGCCAAATTATTATCATTTATAATCGTACTTAATTCCCAATTTCGGTCACCAATGAGTTTACACGGACCTGATGCGGCCCTAATTAGTCTGTGTTGTATTATGCGTTATGTTCGATCGTAATTGGCACTGTCATCGTTATTACATTTACGAAAATGTTATTATTTCGGTGAATTTCATTATTCTCTTATGGCTTCATTATAGTTTTAATAGAGAAACTGCAATATGTTTCGTTTTAGTTGTAAGTTTTTATGATTTTGTTGAAATCTTTGTTGGAGAGATTTATCTGAACTTGTTAAACGGTCGGATCTAAGTAAATGGAGGCATTTTTGACAGATTGGCAGTTGACAAGTATATCCTAGAAAAAATATTAAACTTATATTTAGATGAAACCATATGTTAGCTTTTAGCTAAAGAGTAGTTAAGATACAAATTGCTACCGACACAGTAATGGAAATGCAAATTTTTCTCGCCCCAAGAATAACGTAACAGTATATTAATGAGATAAAATCGAAAAGTTTTACGTGGCTTCTAACGTAATTGGTATCATATAACATTGCTGGCTTTTACAATTAAGCCTGTAGTTTTATTTATTAGTACCTATACGTGACTTGCTTTGTGTATAATTAAAATAACTAAGATTTTAAGACATTATTCATCATTATACAAAATGATACCGGAATTAGTTTTGTAAGTATTGTGATGGAGATATGTGTGGTAATTTTTTATGAGGACATGTAAAAATTTAATAAGAGTTAAAATATAAAAAAAATTGTGTAGCAGTAACATTATTACTGATTTTATAACACAATTCAATTTAGGAAAAAAATTACCAAATTCTTTTAATTTTAATCTGCTTACACATTGAAACTGGTCCACGCAAAGTACTCGATGAAATGTTTTATTCTTATACAGACATAAACAGTTGAATGACTTTTTAATTTCAGAAACCATGTGAGAAGTTAGTATACAGACTATAAGCTTCTGTTTGTTACAGGGATAGACGACACGCACAAATTCCTCGGAAATGAAACACACACGGACTTCTTCCGATTACTTTTGCGAGATGGGAACTATCTTCTCGTTGGAGGAAGGTGAGTTATTTTGAATTCATTTTTTAATAAAAAAAAGGTTAACGTGTAACGTAGTAAGCAGTGTTTCAAGTGTATGAGTATGCATCTGAGTGGATAGAGGAGGTTATATACCTATAAATTAGTATTATTGCTAAGATTTACTTTTGGAGATATTACTTAAATATTGAGTCAAATAACATAATTACTTCACTAAGTCATGCTATAACTGATTAGAAATTGTTTCTGCTATGCTTAATTATTGGAGCTTTTAATTATGAAATAATACGGTCTATTTTTTCTGAATTGCTGTAAATATATCTGACCGCTAGTTATCGATCGATGCTATTTTTATTTCAATTATAGCCAGGTGATCACCTTTCGAGGCATTACCTTAGACCTCTACGCCGTAGACGAACAGTGCTACAGTGCTACTAACAGTATTTTGCGCTAACGTCGTAGCGATCATCTTCATTTTATTTGAATTTGGAAACTATATATGAACTTAAATTTATTTTATGCCATATTTTTAAAAAACGGTTATGCTGAAAAAATTTTGTTTCTGAAACAATATCCTTTGTACACTTACTTTAATTGCAAAATGTAAATCTCATTCGATTCTTTTGTTTCTTCATTTCGTCCGGGAACATTTATAAGCCTCTCGTGTAGCGTAAATCTTAATTCACAATTAATGCTTTACTTATTTGTTCCTGTCATAGGCTTTTGTCTAGCATTATCAATACCATTTCATAGTTATAAATTTCTTACATATGTAAGAGTAAAAAAATATAGCTGATAAAGCTCATAATATAACAATAAAATTGGGTTGGCCAAAACTGGCACGAATAATAAAACATGTTATACTCATTAACTTTTAGTTTGGTTTACATACAGTTTCAGACACCCATTTCTCTTTTAAGATGCAAAGTTATATTCAAATGAAATACTTAGCTATTTGTTTTTCAAACTCCACTTCAATTCGTAGAGTTAGGGCACCCTTAACCGCAGTGTCTGAAGCGGTATGAACGTGCTATATCTACTCATGACCTCACTGAGTTAACCCGATGCAACTCTTCCGTCCCACTCCGACACTTCGCCTAACTAATAACGCTGTCTCTTTTGCATTTATAAAGATTTTTGGCTCGCGTTCGGATGGAGGCAACTTAAAAACACCCCTCGCCCGCCGGCCTACACTCGCCATTTTATTGCGTGTTGGGATTACTTTATCGATATGTTTTTGTTTAATGGTCTGCAAAATGTGATTGCTTTTTGTCGACACACATAAAAACATTCAATTAAATCTTGAATTTTTCATATTTTACAAAATACCAAATTATTTGCAAAGAATTTTGTACAATAAAGTGTAAAGTGCATTTTATTCGTATTGTTTCTTATTTATTCCAATAAATATCATATGTTACTACAGAATTTAAAAGCAGTTTACCGATTTAAAATCCCAACCCTAGGCGAATATATACAGCGACACATCTGCTCAGCTTTGCTGTATTTGCTGCGTCACAAATATTTCTTTGTTCATGTAAATTACGCTCAAAATGCATTTGAAATTCAAACAACGCAGCACTGTTTGTATACAGCTTAAGGTCTCATTAATTGCAGCCTACTTTGCTAAATAACTCACTCACATAGTTTAAATATTTGTAACAAAGGAAAAACTATAGACCACTCTTTCTACGTAACTACAAAATATTCGTAGCTATGAAGGCTTTTGTTATTGTTGTTCGCAATAAAAGGCAAAGGTTTTTTAAATATATTTTATATAAAACAAGAAATATATACGAACTTACTTCATTGACCTAAAATTTCGAATAAAACATGGAATACAACAAAAGAACCTTGGCGAGGCCTTGTATTTTAACTCCACGTGGACAAAGTCGGGGGCCTGACTAATATATGGTTACACAAGAGCTCTTAGTGTTAATTGCTAGAAAATTAGTATTCTGCACTCTTACAAGGCCATTTTTATTCACGGCATCACCTTTGACTTTTTAAGATTGTGCTGCGAACTGCAAACAGATATACTACAAAATGCTAGATACGTTTTCGTAGAGCTTACCTAACTCAGTAGTTGTTAACATTCTGATTTTGTAGATCTCGGATTTGTGAAGCAAGCCATTATTTCAGGTAGCTATGTTTGATAAAATAAAAATTTCACTAACTTTTTTTTCTCTTCGATCATTTATGTATTAATTAAATAAAATAAAATTTTAGTATTATATATAATACAAAAATACCAAACTATAATTTTAAAGTGAAACAAAATTAATTCCGTATATCGTATAGAACAAATACAATTGCCGTAATTCCAAAACACAATAAAACAAAGAAAACGGTGTTTAATTAATTTCAAATATATGAGTTCCCATCACACACCAGCGAACTATCAAGAAGGCGTACAGTTGAAACTACACAAAAACTAGGTCAAACATTTTACGCCGTTATATTTTTCTTTTTCTCTACTAGATTTACCATACAATGTTTAAAATTATTTTGCTTTCAACACTCTCTATGTGAAAAGTACAAAGAATGTTTTGTTAGTAATTACAATATAATTCGTGAAAATTTTTATGATGAATTAGAGTGCTATTTAAGCTTTAAACATTTTTGTAATTTTCAGAGGTGATATTTTGGTGAAGTGTTTATACTTGTATTTTATTAATGCTTTTACTGGCAAAATAAAAAAAATACTTTAACTTATCAAGCGACGGAGAAAACTCCCTTTTCTAGGTAATAAATACCATAATTCATTCAGCTTAATCCACTCATATAAACTGATACTTAAACCACGCACTCGGGCTAAGTAATTCCGTGGGCCCTTTGCACGAAAATGCTATTCGTGTCATGTAATTTTATTCTGCAGAGGGTGTGAGCCTTTTGTGCCCTTTTAACTAAATTAACGCTGCGTATGTGCACATGATAACAAAATACCACCTTGGCATTCATCGCACCTAAATGTAGCGCAGATTTTTATAATATTGCCATGAGAGCATGAAGGAGTGAAAGTAAACATTGTGGTTGTGAGGGTAAGAAGAAATCTCACTAACCTTCAAACCAAAAGTAATCTTTTTCATGTTTACTTTTATAGGCATGTTCTTTATCTATCTACAGCAGAATCTAGTTTGAGAATATGAAAATAACTATTTTAACGTCGAAAACATGTTTTATTGTCGATAAAGTAATATCGCTATCGCTATTACTTTATTAGAGTAGGAATTGGACTTGCCAATAGGCCCGTTATCGACTATAGTGAACGGAGCGACAAATGTTAACGATCGCAGCAAGCGACTCTGGCTTTTACCAAACAAAGATGTCGTGTGTGAATAAAAAATAATGATATTTATTACTTTACGTGTATAAAAAAATCCATTTCACATAGAGCTCGTATGCGCTCCATAAACGGCTTATAAAAATGCATTACAAAACTTTGCTAAAATTAAATGCAGCACAAAGCTGGCGGACAAAAACTAGCAGACAACGCATTTCCTCTCGAGTAATTGAAAATTACAAAACGTACAGCCTTAATTCCGTGCATTCAGGTTTTTTTGATGTCACAGTGCATACGAATCAACAAAATGCTTAATTAAATGCAACCAAACGCTTCTTTATAGAATCGAATGGAATTTGTATCCCCAATTGACTGTTATTAAATACTTGTAAAATGGAAGTTTTTTTCTGAGAAGATAGGAATTTGTTTCTCAACTTTGACAATTACATGATGTCTCGACAAACAACAGACCATGAAATCTCGCAACGCAAAACTATATCGTGTTAATTGTTATAGTATTTTAAGACGAATTGTAGGAAGTGAGAGAGATTTATGATATTTTATTTAATATTCAAAGCAACTAACTACGAAATTCCCCAGTTTCTATACACATTTTTTAATAAAACTTTGCGACAAAATTAAAATATTCGTAAGCGTATTAAAATCGCAAGAAAGAATTTAGATTAACAAAACAGCTTATCATGTTTGTACACAACTTTCGATACCGCCACCCTTTCATAATGTCGAGAACTTTGAGAACTTTTATTAATTAATATTACATCTAAATTTTGATCCGCATAAGTTATTCGCTGACATTGCGCTGACGTCATGTCGAATTATTTTCTGACTAGCTAGTTATTGCGTACCGCCTTAAATTAAGATGACAATAACGGTGTCAGTTAAAGTTTAAATTTATTTTCAAAATCAGTAATAAGTAACATTTAAGTATATTAAATTAATATTTTCTTTCTAAAACTTTCCACACTACCTTCACATTGGCATTATATATAGTTTTGTGATGAATACATAAATGCAATTGCACTAAGGGCGTCGTGCAGTTTTCCACAACTGAGCGTTTCTTAAGGCAATCTCTGCTGCGAACCATCACTATATGGAACCAGCTGCCCTCTGAAGTATTTCCGAATCAATTTGTCTTAGGGTCCTTCAAGAAAACAGCGTACCATTTCTTAAAAGGCCGGCAGCGCGCTTACAAGACATTGCGAGTGTCCATGGGCGGCGGTATCACTTAACATCAGGTGAGCCTCCTGTCCGTCTGCCTCCTGTAAAATAAAAATAAAAATTCTAGTTTAGTTTAGTTTTACTTCACTAAAGCTACACAGATTATACATTGCGTGACAGCAATTTATGAATTACCATAATGACAAAAATATACATTCCGAAGTACACGTCACTTCTCAAACAAAGAGAACTTCGCTACTATTATGTTTTTATTCAATCAATTGCCGACACTTAATATTGCTAGTAATCACTCTAATAAATGTTTATGTATTTTATCTTGTTAATTAATTGTCTATTCTTTCAGAGTGTTAACAGAGAAGAAAAAAGCAATCAATTTATATATTTGAATTATATATGTCGATGTTGTGATTAAATGTCGTCGTAAGTCGTAAGAAATGTAGTCAGCTAATGATTTTTGTAATCGCCTTAAAAAGTGTTATTTGGCGTTTGTATCCAGAATATGTACTATTCTTTAAACGTTATTTAAGGAGAAAACAAAGACGCAATTTGTACGGAAGAAGCTCTAAGGTGGCGTCCTCGCACACTTAACAAGTTAACTGATCTGTTTTCCCCCAAACTACTTTATTTGTTTAGGCCACAACAAATAGGCACTCCGAATAAAGTTTCGTAGACTCGGATCGCGTCTACAACTCTTGTATTGTTTAATCAAAAGAGCGGTTAGGTAGCCTTCTGGGATAAATACGCCTTCATCTTCCAGCTTAAAATCTTGTTTATTGTTTGATATATTTTTTCCAATTTTAAAGAGTTTTTATTTCTCAATTTTTCTTACTTATTTCAAACGTTTATCGAGAACTTTTTAAAAATGAAGTATTTTGGAAATATCTGTATCTCCACATAATTAAATTTCTATTCTATAATTTCATTGACAGAAAAAGAGTTTGTATAGATAGAGGATTATTATTTTGATGTTTAGTTTTTGTTGCAAATACTAACATTTTAAACAAAATTTATTTCTCACTACAAGTGTAATTTTAATGATATAATTAAAAAATCACAGCATAGCGTTTCTACTAAGAGCAAGCGAATGCTTCAGAAACAGAATAAGGAAAATTACGCCACAAGACTGATGGGTGGGCAAATGAGCAGAAATCAGAGCGAAACAGTGGCGGCCCCGCGGGAGCCTTTTTGTTGTTTCGTGATCGATGCGATGATTACCTTAATCCCGTTTTTACCACGATCAGCATTAAGTATTCAACTGTGTGCTCTCTTCCTTAATTGTGAGATTATTGCCGTTTCACTGTGTGCCGGTACTTTTATAAAAGTACTTTATCTTGCAGTTAACTTGTATGTTATAATTATTGTCAACATCAGTATCCTATAACTGGAGTACAAAAAAGCTATCCCTATGTTTTTCTTTATTTTAAGATAATATGTTTTTCTTCATATTAATTGTACACTATGATATTATAATAACCTTTTATTAGATTTTAAGAAAAAAAAATATGACATACAAAACGTAGTAGACATATAGAAAATCAATGAGCTGTGGACATTTGGTGATATACGTTGTGGGCTGGCAATTTCAATCATCATAAATTGAACGGAATGCGAGGAATGTTGTTTGTAACAATTGCAATAAATCTTAGAAGCGCATTTCCTCGGCCGATATAAAACTTTTCCAATATTAACAATGAAAAACATACAAGATTGTATTACGTTATATGGAGTATGCCATATTCTACTTAATTTGGCCAAATGAGAAAACCAAGCAGTTAGTACAGTGCTACATATGATAATCCAACTAAAATGTATTAATTTGTATTCCTTTCATTATTAACTACAATAGCAAAGTTTTTATAATCGAACGGTTCTGATTGCTAGGTATCTTAAAAGATATTATATTATCTTAACAGTACAGGTAACAAAACCTATCATATCAGTTGCTCCTAAGTTGCTGTCCCATTTATTTAGGCCTAGAACTGCTTTTTACATTGCTTTATAAAGACATTGCAATAAATTGTTATTAGCCGTGTCAAATTATTGCTCTTCTAATCATTAATTTTTATTTACTGGCAATACTAATATCTAAAATAATAATAATATAATATACGGGCCAAGAACATTTTGTGGCACTGACATCGTTCGACGTTATCAATTACCAAAGCTGAACAGGGATAGAAAAATAAATACATTAGAAAAAGAACATAAATATTTTAAGAAGATTGAATTCTAAAATGGACAATGTTTTAACAACAACTGAGTTTCGCGAACTTATTTATTTTTCTGTCACTAAATAAAGTTAATAGTTTATATAAATGAAGTCACGACCGAAATATATTTGTATCAGGCTTGCATCTGAAACTGGCGCATGCCCTGCATACGTCTCAGGGTTCCCAACTTTCAGTATTGATAAATCCTTTTCTGTATACCAAAATTAGCCTCTAAAAATATAATTCGATAAAGTTCTGATCTTTCCTGCTTTGTTTTCATAATGTTGTATATAATATCTCAAACACGTAGGTTACTTTTATATTTAAAGTCGCTCGTCAAATTAATAATACAGTTGTCACAACTGGCACTCGGCTCTGTGTCAGGGCTGTTTGGTACGTTTCATCTATATTGAAAAACTAGTGAAATGTTAACCGGTTACCCGGCTTCATCCGGTTAGCTGGCAACCCTTGAACGTTCAATGTTCTATTGATATTGTTCTAAACGTAGCTCGTAAAGTTTTCCAATATCGAAACAGTGTCGAGTGCATGCAAATAAATTGTGCCGGTTTTCGTCTGTTACCGCTGGATTTCATATTCTTCGACTGCGGTTAAAATGCAGATGCAGTTCAATGAAATATTTTTTAAGCCTTGACTTAAAATATATTTTACTTTTCTGCGATGCGGTGTGCAAACTTTGTCATACGTAAATCTATATATCTGTGATCGTAAAAATATTATATTACAGTTGCGGTAGTGATGCTGTTAGACAAGACACGGGCTTCTATACTGCTATGTAACGAATTGCTATAAATTGTTTCGAATTAGATACGTTTACCGCACCCCGGGGTGTTCCGTTAGTTGCTGATTACGGATGAAAACATCAGATCGAAGGGGGATTCTAGATAAAGTCATTGTTTAGCTCTGACGGTCATAATTTATTCTTTCGACATTGTTGTCTCCCCTGTCCTGTTCGTTTTACAGCATTGGTTTATGGAGAGCGTGTAATCCCAAGGTATTTCACGTTCCTCTGTACCGTGAGGCTCGGACAATAGACCTCGTAAACAAAGTTACATTTTTAAAGCCCGTTCGTAAAATTAAACGTCCTGTGATCTTTTAATGTGAAGTCAATATGTATTTTTTACTTAAGTAATTGTTATTAAAGTAGGTTTTTATCCAAGTGAAATACGAGTATCTATTTACGAGAAAAAAATTCCTGTGTTCAACTCATCTTGAAACGATGGGTATAGATTTTTGGTCCTAAAAACGAATTCTTAACATACATTGTTTAAAATTTAGCTTTTATATTCTTTAAACTTAAAAAGCACACAAAAAGCTTCGTTAATAAACATTAGTTTCCTCCATGTAACCTCTCTTATAATTATGTGTGGTTGTATTGATTCGTGGCTTTATTATAACCAAATAAATCCGAGTTTATTAAGCAAGATTATTAAACGTCAGTTGTTGCATTAGTGGTGATTGGCTCATCCTACTTCGTTAGCTTACAAAAAAGCTTGTATAAAGTATGGTAAGGGTCCCGAAATCCGCAAATTGGCTCCCCTATCCACGTCAAATTATAGTATTTATCTGAGACCCTTGGTCTTATGCATTATTCTGAAGTATAGATAACAATGTAACTTGTATTAAGTAATTCTAGGAGAGTTTTGTAAATATTAATTCTTATAACGTTCTTTATCGCCCTAATAAAACCAACATACTTTATTCTCTTTCATTGATCTTTATGATTTATTGACAAGTTAATATTGTTAACAAATTATTGTTTGGCTGGAACTCTGGATTTAAACTACTAACCGTAAATATTGTCGTTAGTTCTTAGATTTTTTATTCGAAATCTTTTGGTTAGGTTAAGAATTTAAAAAAAGAAAATGGGTATATATTGAAGTCTTGTAATAATAATATCACATTATTAGTATTTATATAATTAACGTACTACAATACGTATGCACTCAATCAGCCGAACTTGGACAAAATATCAACAAAATCTGTACATTATGGTGTAGCTGTTAAATGTTAAAGTACATCATCAACATAGTATATCTTCTATGTAAATAGAATGCAGTAATAGGTAATAAAGCAGATCCCGTCATAGATGCAGAAATGCAACATATACGTCTGTTTACGTGGTCCCCACAGGACGCTGGGCCACTTTTGGCTGAGAGTGTTTGAAACTTGCCAAAAACTTTTCTGATTAAAACCACGACCGCCGACACTGTATAATTAACTGGTGTAGTATATGCATTTAACTTTAAATCGTATTCGGAAGTGCAACATTCATGTTTCAAAATAGCATAATTTCGGTGTAAAATTGTGCAGTGCAATTACAAAAAATCTTAGTGCTACTGACAAATTGTAAATAAATTACAACCTAGGCCAATTTTTGATCATGGACACGTGGCCAGAGTATAAATGGATCATGGCAGTATGTATAGAATTCTGAAAGCCAAAGTAGTATTTGAACAGTTTTAATAACTTACCCTACTTTATACTACTTCTCCTAAAACATGGTCATTTAAAAATAATTAACGCGAACAAATTGTCTAACAAATGAATTATTGCGTTATAAAGTTGCATTTACATAAGACACCCCTAAAAAGTTTGTCCATTGTCTTGTCTGCGAAAATGAATCGTAAAATTAATATCTTGAAAGATGATGCTATGAAAACATAAAACTCCTATTTCAAGTAAGGACTTAGTTGAATGCTATCAATTTAAATGTCTGTATTAAAATTAATAATATACTAACCATAAACTAATGTTTATGGTTGATACTAATTTATCATCTCGGGAAATATTATAATGTTTATTGTTAACTAAATACAATACCCTTATTTCATAATAATAAATAGCTGGTGCCGCATTTACTATGACTATATAAATAAATAAACCAACATATAAACAAATATTGCTCGCGATTTTTTACAACATAGCAATCTTGTAAAAAGTCGCGAGCAATATCAGATATGTTCTGGAATTATAACTGTCAAAGTTTACAGCGTAACTTCCTCGTGTAATTATGTCATTAATATCTTAATTAAGGAGAAATTCCTTCCAAAGGTCCTTCCAATTATGTCACAGACACGTTTTGAAGCCGTAAAAACTTCCGTCGTAAAACAATAACATTTTTAAGTTTTTTAACGATTTTCCTTGATTGTTACTGTAGCCCAAATAAAGATTCGATTGGCCATCGCATTCTATTCTAAAATAATAAGTCATACACAATTGTATACTAAAATAATAAGTCCAGAGTATATAACACGTTACGATATATCCTTACCAAGAGGAAAGTCACCCAATTTTCAGTCGTAACGATTTGGACACATTGTTTGTGAACTATAAGAGAGATTATCCTGTTACTTTGGCTCACAATTGTTCACAAAATGCACAAAGCACCCGAGTAAAACTAAGCAGGGCTTTAAAAACACGAGAACAAATATATTGGATCACCCTTGTCGAAATAAATTAAACTAAACTTATGTATTTCGAACATTTACTGAAAATAAATATTGATCTATTCAAAACTTTGTACATTCATTAACGATCTTAAGCAACATCTTTTAAACCTGTCCTATTCTGAAACCGAAAGCATTCTTTCTTTGCAGCAGTAGTTTATTTATTATTAAAATTGTGTTAAATATAATTTATTACAAGTACCTAAAATCTTTAATATGTCAAATGGAAGAGACTAGCT
This sequence comes from Pieris mannii, assembly GCA_028984075.1. Taxonomy (NCBI): domain Eukaryota; kingdom Metazoa; phylum Arthropoda; class Insecta; order Lepidoptera; family Pieridae; genus Pieris; species Pieris mannii. The sequence goes on from CM054776.1 coordinate 403,527, forward strand.
ATCCATGACACAGGGAATCCTAGTGGAGGTTCCCTCACATATTCTCTAATTAAAAGTGCACTCGGAAATATTGGTAAACAGTTTCCTTATTTCCATCGAAACTAAGATACAAAAATTACCGGAGAAATATTGTCACGTTTTGTATTGATTTTAGATGATCAATTGAGACACTGCTTACTATTTTAGTTGTAAAAATGGTCTAAGAAAACTATAAATTGTTTATTTTAAAAATTCAACATACTTGAACTGTTCCTTCAATCACTTTTTTGAAGCATACAATCATATTATCTGTAATAGATACTTTTTTAATTTAAAAACAATTATATGAGAATGAAATAAAATATAACAAAATAATTACAGGAAATCGTTTATTCTTCTCGGTAAAACCTAAACACAAGCATATCACAATATCCGGCATAAATGAAATATAAGTGGCTTCACTAATTAGCTTTTATTATCGGAAGGCCACCCTAATACTGGAACTACGATCACAAGTGGACAAGTTTTCGAGAATGTTCAAAGTTTTATAGAAATCTACTTCAAGTTGCTCGTTTAAAGGCACGACAAACATTTCTAGCAATGAGCAATTTCAGAAGCGACTTTTGTAATTCTATGTATTTTTACATACAGGGTCCTGGCCTCACCTCATCATTGATAATTATGCTTAGTCATTTTTCTTTAAGATAAGTAGGTATGCGCTCATTGGAATGTGGAGAAAGCAAACTGTCAATTATAACTTGCTTCACAAGAAGAAGTGTAAGTTATAACGATCTTTCCTATTAATTCATGATTGTTTTTATTTCAGGAACGTGGTGTATAACCTCAGTTTGACTGACCTCACAGAGCAAAGACGGCTCGTGTGGTATTCATCAGAAAGCGACGTCCAAATGTGTGTCGTCAAGGGGAAGGACGAGGTAAGGAGAATCTTTTGTGTGAATTATTTGTTTGTATAACAGTGATCATGTTCTCAAAGTTGACCTTATAACGCCCATAAACTAATATTTGTCATAATATATAAGTTTGTTATAAATATATATTTTCGTAATTGGAAAAGAAAAGCAAGCTCATGTCCTACATATCTCGTTTCAGTGAATACCTGAATAGAAGGGAAATTGTCCTCTCAAAGATGTATTGTAATGTTATTTTACTTCGAGATAATGAGCAGTCTCCGCGTAATAATATAAATGTGGAAATGAAAATTTTCCTTTAGTTATTCGTGAATTAATCTATACGGGGAAAAAGTTACGCAAATAAAATATGAACAATTATTACGACACATTTAACTTTACACAGATTGCTAATATAATCTTGTTTGAATATTGTTTTAAACACCCAATTTCAGATAAATCATTCTTACAATGCTGTGTAGAGGTAAAAATGAGTTTCGTAGGCGTAGAAGACGCGTAGCCACACCGTAGAATCTGCGCCGTAGACCCTTCGTAGGACTTTTGGAATACTGATTTACATCTAACACTTGCGACACTAGAGCCAAGTAAATCAACTGAAACCGAAGAATAGTCACGTCTGACGGCTGTTTAGGGCGAAGTCGCCACTCAACCTTGAATTTCCAAATGTTCTACAGAAAGGCCAATTAATTTATAGAGTGCAGCATAGCATTGTTCTTCAAGCGATTCAACCATTAAAATGATATTTTTTTTTAATAATTTCCCTGAAGACTTATATGTGCTTCTTGAAATAGGCGGCTCGTTTTAATAAATTATTATTAAGTGATTTATAACACAGACAAGGGTCGTTCAGACCACAGTTTATAGGCTATTTGATGCCTCTCGGACAAAAGCAAAGCATCTTAATGGTTATATACGATCAATATTGCCTTTAATGTCGGTTAGTATCTGAAGCCAATATAATCATTTTATTACTATGACCTAGTTGAGTCTTGGCAAAGGCTTCTAAATATTATGATCTAATCCTTATCCTATATATGTGTGTAGTAAAGAGGATGCTTATAGAGTCGTTAGGTCATGTTTATTTTTATTTTAGTTTGATTTAATATACAAAATTGCATTGTCAATCAATAATGTAAACGGAACAAGAATACAAAGAGCTTGATGTAGCTATAACTTAGTTTTAAAATGGCGGTTACATCATAGTAACGTAACGTAACAAATATAATTTTTCTCATAAATTTAATTCAGATTAGGAAATAATTGGAAAATACTGAATTAATGTAATTACATTTAAATGAACATACGTACTTCTAATGAATGTAATAAAACAAACTTCAGCTACTTCTTGAAATAGTGTTGATCAAACATTTGGGTAATCAGTGACTATGTTACGATTTAAGTCAATATAACCGTATATAATGTTACCGACAGCGGCATTGTTCTCCAGAAGCCGCAAGCCGTCAAAATCTCTATTATCTCAATTTAATATACCGTCTTCATTGTAATGGATTAGTGTGAAAGGTGTCAGCACTGATGCGATAATCTGAGCCATAATAATAGACGCATAGGTATCATATAACTATTACAAAATCATGGACAACGAAAAGAAAACATACGTTTTCTTATTGATTATTTGTTTCTTAAATTCGTATACAAATACCAAATATATTACGTTTTTTATATTGTATTAAGTTTACGTTGGTACTACACTTCTTCATAAAATCTTCGCATTTACAGCCGGCAAATAAGTTTTATTTTTATTTTACACGTTCGAGACTGAAACGCAATGAACTAAAGATTGTAACAAATCATTGTATGGTAGAACTTAGGATTATTTTTTGAAAGAAATTTCATTAAGCTTATTCTTTGAATTGATCCACTGAATCGGTACGCGTTAAATTCTCAGTCGGACGGCAATCGGATCGAATCAACATACGATCCAATCAAGCGGGCTGGACTAAATCCGGATTGAGTCGCGTGACCGACTCTGCATGCTAATGTAATCTGTCATTGTATGCGATATGTCATAGACAATGCAATAGACTGTTCTGTACAAAAAATCCATAAGGCACTGTTACGACTGAAAAATATTTACGGTGCTTAAGTGTCAATCTTTAATTGAATTGAAACCAATTAAAGATTGACACACTTAAGTGTGTGTAAAAACTGATATAGCAATTATAAAGCCATGAAATAATTATAACATATACCAGTAGTCATTTATTTTATTTGTATGATACTGGAATTAACTAACCTTATAGATACTTTTAAGATAATCGTTAATGTTAAAATAAAAACAATGTAAAAATGAGAGTAACGTATCTTGCTCATCCACATTAGCTTGATATGAGAAGCGGAAAATTCCGAATATTATCTCCACACATACGGGGAAGTAACAAGGCGCACAACGATTTGCCGACACTTGTGACTTCTGGCAAAAACAACTCAAATTGGTAGTGACATGAGCTAGGAAAACACATTTCCTCCGCTCTTTGGATGCTGACAGATTCCTTTAATTCATTTTCGCTTATTCATAAATAACGTTGTTTACTATGAACGTGTCTAAATATTCATTTGTTTACTCTCTATTTTTCGTGTCGCTTTATCTATTAAGACGGTTATTCATCCACTATAACATATATCTTTGACATTTGTACTTTTCGTGTCTTTGTAATAGTAAAAAATCGTCAATCCGTATTACGTTTTATTGCCATGATAATTAGGCCTTGGAATCAATAATTTAATCGCAATTTTAAGTTTTTTAATTCAAAAAATATTTTAATATTAGTAATTCGGTGCCTATAGTATGTATACAACCTTTAGAATGTAAGTATAAAATGTAATTATTTTTGCGTGAATTAAATTTTATTTGTTTTTACAGGAAAGTTGTCAAAATTACATTCGAGTGCTAGTATCCCTAGGATCGGGGAAGCTACTTATCTGTGGGACCAACAGTTTCAAACCCGTATGCCGGGAGTATGGCGTCCAAAGAGACACCTATCACATGGAAAAGGAAAAATCGGGGCAAGCAGTCTGCCCCTATGACCCTGAACACAACTCAACCGCTGTATATGCAGGTATTGTAACTGCTTGCTTACTTAACTCAAATTATCTTTATTCAAATAGGTAAACAAGTACACTTATGAATGTTAAAAAAAAATTAAATTCAATGTAAATTTACATTTAGTACCAGTTCTCAAGTCCAGGGCGTAGCAAGAAGTATAAAGACATTTAGGTAAAACATAGATTACTCAAAAAGATTTTTAATTTAAATAAACACACTGGTATAATGAGTGACAAATCATTCATTTTACGATTTGTCTCATTTCGGAACATACGTAACATTCAGACCCGTTCCGAGCGAATAAGCCGGGAATGAATGGGCAAAAACAAACAGGTCAGCATGATTAACGTTGACGTAAGGCGATTCACATTCACTATTCACTCTTATGCACATTCAGCTTTCATGACGGGCCGTTTAGAAACTGAAATGTACGGCAGATAACTTTTATGTTCTCACTTTTCATCAATTCTTTTCGGGATGTAGGTTGCAGCTAAACGCTTTTAAACGATTCCTCCATTTAGAACAACTAGATTGAGCTGAGCATTTATTAACCGTATAGCTTTTGTCATAATGTAGGTGGTATACTTAATTCGAGATATTTTAATTAACATCAAACTCCAAGCCGAAATAAAACTAACGTAAATTTAACGTAAATAATACGTTTTTGTAGAACTTAAACTAAACTTGGCAATTACGCAGTAGAGAATCTAAAGTTATCACAGAGCATACATTGCTAGAGCTCCTATTAAACAAAAAATATTCTATAATCTGTCATGTTGACTTATTATCCAAGGATCCTATACGTTTTTGTTATACAGTCTATTTTGCATCAAATTTTTTTTTATTAATATCAATTTTCTAGGGTGTTCTAAAAAAGTAATAAAACATATTTCTATGAATAAAACTCGAAATCAAGGCGTTTGATTTGGGTCGACTATTCCGTTTAAAAAAATCAAAAATAGCTTTTAAACTCCAACACATGTGCCAGTTGTGAGAAAATTAGGAAAAATGGATATCTTTTTCATCGATTGAACCCACTTTCACAGTCTGATAGCGCACAATGGCCACTCTTTGTTGTATTGAAAGAAGCCCAGGAGGGTGGTATACTATTGTGTACCTTCATACATTATACGTGACGAGACAATGAAACTTCGAGAGATCTCTTGCATAGCCTTAATTTTTTTAAGATTCCCTTCAATTTTATGTACTACGCCGTGATATTTAGAATTCAATTTGTTTTTATCAGCAAAAAGTTAAAAACTAATCTTAAGCATAACCACATACATATACTTCTTGGATGTATTATGTTAAACTTAAAACAAATGGTGTCATTTCGTGTTAAATCGATAAACAAATTCTTTAATATTTTTTTATTAATTCAACTCTGTTATTCAATGTTTGGCTATGACTAGAAATTATCCTTAACAAACAAACCATTTATTCCACACCCACCTATGTAAGACGTCTCTGTAAGAGGTTTATATTTCTATTTTAATTTCTATAAATTTTAAGCAATATCAATAATGAAAATTTATTTATTAAAATGTAAGTGTGTGCTTTCATTCACCATGCCTACTGCTGATAGACGACGAATCTTTGTATTTTCATTTCTTTTGTGATTCATTATTACTTAAGATGTCGTGTGGAACATGGTGTAATGGTTGCAGCTCCTTACAAACGTTGTGTAAAACCAAAAAGTAACTGGACGATTAAAAACAGTGGTGGAGAGTTTTATTTCCAGTTATTCTCTTCCGTTCTACGCCCTTGATTTGAGAACTGCCAGTAAATGTAAAATTAGAAGCACTTAGTGTTTGTTTTTATTATTTCTTTTTTGACGTTCATAAGTGTAAATTATGTGACCTATATTAATAAATGATTTTTGAATTTGACTTTAACATATTGTATTATTTTATTTTATTTTATTTAGAACGTATGCAATATGATCAATAGACCATCAATGGCAATACATGACAATAGTTGCACACTGAGAATTCGACAGTTGCTAATTTGAATGTACATTTGAGGATAGGCAAATGTTCTTGAGCACTCACCATTCTAAACACTTTATGCAACGCAACTGTACATCATCAATTATTCCTTTGTCCCTTAGTCCAATTTTCTTTGCGTTAGCTCATCCCCCAGCAAATTCTACAACCATTTATCACGTGAAAATCAACGAAAGATCGCTTATATAAAATTTTACGTTACGTAAACTGACAAGAAAAATTAAAAGGTAATATTGATTCTGTCTTAATATTTTTTTTATTATTAACATGTGTTTTTTTTTTAAATGGAGCTGCGAACCCACCCCTGACTTTTGCTTATCAGGGACCTTGTTTCATTCATTTTTTTTTATGCATTCATATTTACTTAACATTTTACATTTCCTAGTTTAGTGTAGTAGTTTTCTTTATTTAAATTGTATATTTATTTTCTTTGTTTATTTATATTCACTTTACATACTTTCAAAAAATTTAACATTTTGGTCATTTTGAATTAATTACAGGGTTTAACAATATTCCGGGCGCCGTTGAATATTATTAATATGTGTTACAACACTCTTCATTTATATTTCTGACAACGTCGCATTAACACATAAACACGATTTACACAATTGCTATAACCTCACAAAAACATCGAACCACGATCCAATTAATATCCTTATTCAATACGAATCAAAGGAGGTAATCCAATGTAATATTAAAACATTAATACACTGGAAGCAGACGTCCATTACCTCAGCTATGGTTAGTTATCCACTATTGATCGGTCCAATTAAGGCGAGAGGCCCTCTCGGGAACCGGCCGTTCTTAGCGGTATGTAACTCGATACATAGGGCAATAATTTGTTCAGTAGCACTAGGTTTTGAGATGAACTCAGTATTAGATAATGGAGGGGCATAAAGTGTTACTGCAGAAAGCTATTAAGCTAAGAATTATTTGGTAGACATAGCTTTATCGAGATAAGCTATCAAAACGATGACGCAACATGCTTTAAATGTGTGTGTCTTATATTTCATTAATAATTTTTTAGTAAAATAGCAAAGTGATTTTTGATGATTGACTTTAAATTTTGCGCACATTTTATATAATAATACAAATAGGTAGTACTCACATACGATATTTATTTGCGAAACAAAAGGTTTACGTATACTGTAAACATGTCAGTTTCGATACGTAGAGTACAAATCTAGACAATAGAGTTTCACGAAAAAAGTTATACAAGTCAAATAAATTCTGTTTTATTGAATCTCGAAAAACAGAAGATTTTTTATAAAAACGGGACTTGGGTCGTTTATATTGTCAGGAAAATCATATTTTATGGAAACCACTAAAACTATTTATTAACTAACATGACTGAAACAGTTGAAAGAAAACTATACACGAAAAGTCATGATTGAGTCTCCTCTACTTGGTTGTAAAGTCAACATGCATCTGTGCAAACCCAGGGCCCCGCCCTGTGAGTATGGGATATGTAAAGTATCATCATATCGTGTTACATAGTACGTTGTGTATTGGGAATGCCACTTAAGTTATCGATATTATTGTTATGCACTTCGACATCCACTCACACTCATGTACGTGTCATACGATGCGAACGTTGCCTATGTCTATATTAGACCATTAAGGTTTAAAGATATATATATAAACTGTTTTTACGTTTCTTTCATCATATAAAAATCACTAAGTAAACTTAATACAATTTATAGACAAAGGTCAGGTTGAAATCTCTCTAACACTAAATAAATGTTAACCTACAATACTATTATCTAGAGATAAAGTCAGGCTCATTACAAGAATGAACATCTATTAAGATTACACCTCTAATTCCGAAATATTGGGTAGCTATTACTGCAAAGCTTCGTTGAACACTGCAATGCGGTACATTGCAGGGTACGCTCGCCTCAATATGGCTAGCAATGAATCAAATATAAGCGCACTATTTTGATATTTACAGCAACACAATACGGCTCACAATTGAATGGAACGTATGAATACATTTCAGCACCATCTGCTGTAGGCCGTAACGTAGAAAGCAGACGATTGACGAAACACAATTTTTCTGCCATTCCTGTGATAAAATGAACTCGTTTTGGGATAAAAACAATTTTAGTAATAAGAACGGAAGTGGAAGTAGCTTTAAATGCAAATGTATCTAAATTGTAATTAATAGTTATATTAATAAATGTGAAGTAATTTTTAAATCATCCAAAGTGACTAGTTTCAAAAAGAACAATTTGGGGAAGTGGAATTGTTAATAAATACCACCTATGGTATAATGAAGTCGGTTACAGGTATTAAAAACAAAATAAACTTATAAATAAATAAAAAATAAAATACAAACCCCGTATAAAGGTCACAGAATAAAAATAGAAAATTATTTTAAATGTTCATATAAGTAAATTCCCACCAGCTTTACATAACGTGGTCACTAGCTTGTAAATTCTCAGTAAGGCTTTAAATAGCACAGTATATTATCTAATTGCTTCAGAGCTAAACGCCAGTTACGCAACTCGATCTTAATTCTGTTGTTTCAACTTTATTACTTTTATATTAATGTATAAAAACAACAAAACAGCATATACAACTAATCGAAAGCCTTCAAGAACAACTCTTCATAGATTCAGTTTCTTAAAAATAAATACGCTCAGAATGCACCCTATACCACAAAGAACGCCTCGGTGGTCGTCGATACACAATTCATACTAAAATAAGAAGTCCTGAGAACATACCCCTTTATAATGTCTTCTTACCAGGAAGAAAGACAAACAATATTGTCAGCCGTAAGGATTTGGAGAAATTCTTAAGAAATTAGTATGGGAACAAAGAGAGGTTAGACTGATGCTGATTGATGCCTTGCCTCACATTAGTTCTTAAACACTTACTATGAAATTCTAAATAGTAGACATCTATACTACCTATTACTACTATTATAAAAAATTAACATTAGTATTTAACAAAATAAAAATTCGTCTAATGTAACCCGAGTAAATCTAACAATATACAATGACTAATCGAAAATGTGAGCATCACCCTCATCAAATATTATAAATTTAAAATTATGTACTTCGAACACACACAAACTCACAACTTAAGAGCTCTTTGAAATCTCACTTCTTTTCAGTGTACGTTTTTAATTCAAAAACTTGAAATTCAATGCGCATTAAAAATAAAGCTATTGATTCCTCGAGATTTATTCGAATGAATGAATTGAGCACACATGCTTTTGTAGTTAAATAAAATTATACTTCCATATTCCTTCATAGTTCTTCCGTTAAGAAATAACATTTAGAATTATTATATATGAGAAACCCTTTGTCACACGTGTGTAGTCATCTAAGTGAACATTTATAGTTACTTTAACGGATTTAGGTTCTTTATGCTTAACTCATTTTTAACATTTTCAGATGCGGAGCTGTATTCAGGCACAGTGGCAGATTTTAGTGGCATGGAGCCCATAATATACCGCGAACCACTTCAGACTGAGCCTTACGACTCTATGACTTTAAACGGTAAATACGACCCCTAAAACCTCTGTAAGTTAAACATTTTAATAACACATATAATAGCCGGTTTTCCAAATCATACCATGAGTCACAATGTCGGATTAAACATGCCCTCGTGGCATTTTGGTTAGTGGTGTAAAAGAGTACACTTGTAATAAAAACACATGATCAACTCATCCATATAAAGAATAACAATAGACTCAATCGTCAGAACTTGCAACTGTAGTAGACCAACAAGGTTGCTTTCCATCGTCCCTCATAAGAAGGTCCTCAAATGTTTGGCACACTTTTAAAATTCATTAGACGCTGAAATTCGTATTAAATTTTCTGAGGAGGAGCTAATAGTCATTTCGTTTACAAAGTACACGCAGCGTTCACCAAAACTTTTTATTAAGGAATATCTTATGAAGTTTCGCTATTTTTGTTGATCTTTTTCCTTTTTTATTCATTTAAGAAAATAGCATTCATTAAAAACGTATAAGAGTGGATTAAGCCTAGCATGCGATTTTGACAGTCGTCGGTATGAATTATCTTTTCCGTGCGCGCAATTTAAACGATAAAGACGCCACATCTACTACAGCTTTCTACTACCCCAAAATAATTAATTAAGAAATTCTTAAAAGGCCTCTGGCAGTGCGAGTGTGCATGGGCGGTAACACTTAACATTGGATGAACCTCTAACCGGTAACATAAAAAACCGTGAGAACAAAACCAATTCCTCGGGTGTTAAATGAAAAAATATTCAATAATTATTTCAGAACACGTGAACACGTAAATAGTAGCTCGTTAAAATGTCGAAACAGAATTTGCATACATACGGTATGAAATACGCAAATATATTGATTTTAATGAAATGGTCAACACTGCGCATCTATTATACCCGATTCGTTGGTTACGAAAATAATATAATTTCTATTCATTAAACCAATGTCGGTTTCAGTGAATATAGATAGATCTAACTTAACAAATAATAATGACAGTAGATGTTTAGTGTTGTTTTAGTGTGTTGTTAAAAAATTATCTTACTAATTATTTTGTGGACCAAATTAATAATTTTAATAATTAATGTTTAAAGTCTATACAGTAACTGACTTGATTTTTTTAAATCCTTGTGTTTACAGAAACAATGATACTAATATTTATTTTTAAAGACAGGCAGCATATATTGCTTTAAATTAAAAAATATATATTTGGAATATGCTTTAAAATCCAGCCTCATTCCACATCAAACAGGCTTTCGCAACTGTCACAGTGACATTTGACGCGACAAATCGATAAATCGGATTAGTCTGGCATTTAAATTATCGACACAGACGATAGGGTTACAGCCTTAATCACATGTTTACTCAGGGCATTAGTATGGTGTCCTTAGACTAATTACATTAACTTGAATTTCAGCCCCCGATTTCGTGAATTCGTTAGTACATGGGAATTTCGTGTACTTTTTCTTTCGGGAAACAGCGGTGGAATATATCAACTGTGGAAAGGTAATTTATGTATTATTTCGGCTGTTTCTGTCATAAATGTCGCTTTGCGGAGACTGGCTTAATTATTTTGAATGTAACTAGGAAATGCATTAATTACGTACAATATAGTTCACAGTGTTCTATGTTCTATCGAATCTTTTTAGCAGTGAAAATACTGTTGCGTAATTATTATTTATTTATTTTATTAAATTGAGACATTTCTCATACTGAATTAATCTGTGAGTAAACACCATTCTATGGTGACCTTTTTAAAACCAAGAAACGCAAGTAACCATCAAAATAGTGAGCTGCTGTTGTAATTAGTAGTAGCGAATTAGAAAAGAACCAATATTGTCTTCGATTTAAAAGCTCCGTCAGTCTCCAGTGAAACACAACGTATTTCCACTTCCCTTAAATAAAGAGGCTCCAAAAAATTGCAGTCCGTGTTCTCCCGCGTGGCGCGCGTGTGCCGCGACGACCGAGGGGGCCCACACCGCTTCAAGCAACGCTGGACTTCCTTCCTCAAGTCGCGACTCAATTGTTCCGTCGCTGGCGACTTCCCCTTCTATTTTAACGAGATTCGTAAGTCTGCGAGGTTTTTATTATAATACCCTTGGTTTTGCGTAAAAATGTTATCTCAATATATTTCAGGCTTTTAATAAGGGTAAATATTCTTATTCTTCCGCATAATTTTTCAGAATCCACTACAGAACTGATAGAAGGTGTTTACGGTGGTCTGAACGCACAGTTGATTTACGGTACTTTCACGACACCGCCAAACAGCATATCCGGTAGTGCGGTGTGCGCTTTCAGTATGCAAGACATAGCTGACACCTTCGAAGGAACCTTTAAGGAACAGAGCGCTATCAACTCCAATTGGTTGCCTGTTAATAGTGCTAAGGTAAGTATCACTGAGTTTTGAACGATTTTAGCCGAGAATAGGGAATATATCATGTCCTATGATAAATTTTATTTTATTATATTGGGTGGCCTTCTTGATTTTAAGGTATCTCTTCCAGTTTCTAAATTCTTTTAGTTATATGCAAAATAAAATAAGCAGATATCTGCAGATACTTTAATGAATTTCTATTAAATGAAATAACTTAATATGTCCCTATTACTCAGGGTTCGGATCTCGACGAAACAACAATTATTATACAGGGCGTCCCACGGCGATGCCACACGGAGGGAAAGTACCTTAAATATTAATGATAGGATATTTTACTGAAAGAAGACATCGTTTAATTTTTAATAATAAGTAGAACTGCATTCACAGATTTTTTAAAAATCGCCTACCTCAACCGGGAATCGAACCCGCCAAATGTGACAGTAAAATTACATGTATTTTATAATAGCGTTTGAAAGGGTTACTCATAAGCATTATTTTCTCCTTAATAACCTAGAATATTAAATGAAACTAAAAACATAAAATTTTACATTTTATTAAAAAAAATTAATTTATCAAATGCTCAAAATGTGATCCGTTCTGTTGTATACAAATTCTCACTCTTTTAATAATTTCTCACCCTGTCGATTTACTTATTTTTGCATGGTGGATGTTTGAAATAATACGTCTAAGTTCATTTTGTAACTCCTGCACACTGTTGTACCGGTTCCTGTAAACTAAATCTTTTACATAACCCCATAAAAAAAAATCAAGTGGGGTTAGATCTGGGGATCTCAGTGGCCATCTAATTTGTCCAAAAGTGCCGAAATTAAAATTTCTTCTTCACCATCCCTCACGGAACTCTTCGGGTACGCTTCAAAGTAAATCAGAATGTTGAGTTCATCATCGCTGACGTTTATTATCTGCTGATGTGGTTGCTGTAAGCGATGATCAAAACGTCCTAAATTTTTTAAATTATCCACCAATCTTTTCAACACAAATCGAGATGGTATGTGTCTATCGCGATATCTTTCGCGGTACCACCGCAAAGCTAATGAAATGTCTTTGTGATTTAAAAAGTATGCTTCTATTAAATCCAAATTATTTTGGTACGCCATGGTAAGTAAATTAACACAAAAATTGCTAATAAACGAAAATGAAACTCACAATAAACAAAAGAACAGACGCTTGAAAATTTAAGTGTTCAATTTTCGAATTATTTATTTTTACTAATATCAGCCAGTAGCCTGGTAATTGTGAGCTCATGAAGAAGTACCTACTACACTTTATGTATCGCTTTATTATTATCATTTACTTATACCATGGAAATCTCGTATCTCATGTGGGTAGATCTTTGAAATGATAATGTTAATTGTTGGAAGCATGGGCAAGTCAGAGGAAATTTCTCTGAACAAAATTTTAAATGAAATGCAAAATTTTATGTTTTTAGTTTCATTTAATATTCTAGGTTATTAAGGAAAAAATAATGCTTATGAGTAGCCCTTTCAAACGCTATTATAAAATACATGTAATTTTACTGTCACATTTGGCGGGTTCGATTCCCGGTTGAGGTAGGCGATTTTTTAAAAATCTGTGAATGCAGTTCTACTTATTATTAAAAATTAAACGATGTCTTCTTTCAGTAAAATATCCTATCATTAATATTTAAGGTACTTTCCCTCCGTGTGGCATCGCCGTGGGACGCCCTGTATATCAAGTTAAGGGGTTCAGTCGGTTAAATCATCGACATCTTAGAGACGTTAATACCTCTTCCTAATAAATTGAGGTATTCTTTCAGGTACCAGAGCCCAGACCGGGCACCTGTCACAACGACTCCAGGCAGTTGCCGGATCAAACGTTGAACTTCATCAAAACGCATGCGCTAATGGACGAATCGGTGCCAGCGTTCTTTGGCGAACCGATCGTTATTAGAACTAGTTTTCAGTAAGTTCTGGTGGTGTTTAAAAAGGCTTCATATTTAAATAATAGGTTTTATAGAATACAGAATAAATAGGTATTGAAAATGTTTTTAGATTTTATCAATCTGAATCTGGTATTGTTACGAGCTCTGATAGAAAGGCCATTTCTAAGGATTTGCTTAAACATAATCAAAATAGTTGCGCATGAAAACACAAATTACGGGGGAACATACAGTAATACAACTACTATGACAACAAAACACCCTCGCAAATAAATTAAATTAACACGCACAGAATCGATGTCTCGGAACAATGTTTATGCTTTTTATTACTATCGCTGGGTTCGAGAAGGTTCTAATCTTCCCCATCTCTCGCGCATCATTCCCTCCTTATCTCGTAACTAGAAAGGTCACTGTAGAATGTTTGTAAACTTTTATTTGTTGAAATGTAGAACCAAAGTAGTATAATCAGTCCTGGAAACGCATAAAACTTGACTAGGTAATTTGACTTGCACTACCTTACAAAAATCCTTCTAAAATCATTAAATCCTTCCTCGTAACAATATTAATTTTTTCTAAAATATGCATTTTTCTAATATTGTTGTTTCCATTTTAATTAAGCCGGAAGTCAATCACGATTCTAAATTTAAATTAAATTATTTTTTGATGCACCAAGCACACTCTTCTCAATAAGGAGATTTTAATTAGTTTGAAAGTCGTTAATAAAGTGTTACCATTATTTAAAAAGTGTTTCTTTTTCAGCTACCGATTTACACAGATCGCTGTAGACCCACAGGTGAAAACACCAGGAGGCAAAGCCTATGACGTTTTGTTTATTGGAACAGGTACAAAATTATTTCATTTTAATATAATAGTAAAGAGAGAGAATAGTAGAGAGAAGTATAGGTAACGTATCGGAACGAAATAATACAGTATATCATTGAAAGAATAAATTAAATTAAACACATTACCACCTTTTTTTAACAACACAGTACTAGTGGATTGATTTTATTATTTTTAGTTAATATTAAATATTTAACTCTTGTTTTCAGATAATGGCAAAATAATAAAAGCGATAAACGCAGTATCGTACGACACGAATAAACGCGCGGCGCCCGTAGTCATCGAAGAGCTGCAGGCCTTCGGCGCGGGCTCTCCGGTTCGAGCTCTGAGAGTGGCCAGAGCTGGTCGAGATGCGGCTAGGCTCATTGCAGTGTCAGATAAGGAAGTCCTAAGTTTGAGACTGCATCGATGCTCCAGTGACAAGATTAGTTCTTGCTCGTGAGTTTAGTGAAAAATTCTTACACCGGCAATAAGTATCTTATAAAAGTGATGTCTTCTAAAGAGTGCAAAGAAACTTTAGGTCGGGATGGTAAAAGCAAGTTCTTTTACAGAGAGTGCGTGGCCCTGCAGGACCCGTACTGTGCGTGGGATAAGCAGGCGGGGCGATGTCGCGCGTACTCCCACGGCGTCAGTCGCTGGCTCGATGAGAACTCCTTCTACCAGAGCGTCAGCACTGGCAGTCACGCTGCATGTCCTCATAGTGAGTAGTTTCAGCCTTAGTTCTTTTTTTGTGAATGCTATTACTAATACATCGATTTTACACGTCTTTTAATTGACTTATAAAAATTTTAGGCATTCAGTTAATAGCAATTTATATAACTGTACAAAATTAACAGGTAAGGACGCAGGGGCTGTCGGTGGACTCAGTTCCGGACTGTACGATGACGCCAGAGAGAACAAAGGAGAAGTTATAAATATTGTGCAGGACAAAGATGGGAAAGGAAGCAACAATAATAACGAAGGTACGTAAAATGAAAGACATTAAGAAACTGATCAATCAAAGTAAAAACAACTCTTTATGCAATAGTAATTTGCACTCTAATAAATTCCAGGCCCAGAGGTCTTAGCGGCAGATCCACCTCCAGCAGCATATTCCGTAGAGACGTTGGCGTTAGCGGTGGCAGCGGGGGCACTAGCAGCACTCGGAGCCGGATTTGCAGCGGGGTACATCTGCGGAAGACGCTGCAAAAAGGACGACGACGACAACATGCCCTACCCCGACACGGAGTATGAGTATTTTGAGCAGAGGCAGAATATTAATAGGTAAGAAATAGAGTCACGGTGCAATTCTAAGCAAAAAAAAAAAACAAGTTGCCGTAAGTAAACACTTTCAACGCTGTGGACCGATGTCGCAGTTTAACCGTTAAAAGAGAGCAAGCACATAATTAAGCGTTTCGCGGCCAGGATCCAAGCGGAGCCCAAGCTGCTCCAGCAAGTGGAGGAGGTGACGTACGCGGAACCGGTGTTGGCTCCTCAGCCCAAGCCTGCCTCGCCCCGGGCCACGCTGCGCAAACACCCGCCCTACCACCCGCACCACGAAACCCTCTTCCAGTTCCAGCCGGACACCTACCGCCGGGACAACTTCGGGACCCTGCGCTCGCATCAGGTCAATGTCAGTTCTGCTCTTTCGTTTTTTCGCATGGCTTCTGCGTGGTGATCGGTACTGGCATATGTTGTTACGAAGTTTCTATGTACGCTCTTTCGTTTAAACCGAACACGGTTTCAATAGACCATTAGACAATTATTATCTTTATATTTTGTAATAATTTTATCAAATATAAGAGAATAAAAGAAAACGTACAAATTAAAGTGTCAGTCCTGTCACCTCATTAGTAGATTAACCAAAAAAGTGTAATTTGCAACTTGAAGACTTTTTCATCAAAATTGTTACCTGCAAGATAGACTCTTTATTTTAATTCATATGAAGTATTTTACCTACCTTAAATACGCATGCAAGTTACACTTTCAAATCTAGCTCCGCACTTATCAATGTTTGTAAATTCTTGACTACATTTAATCATAACGGCGAACTTACAAGTTTTTTTCCCAGTTTTAATATTTCATCATAATCATTCATTATCCATTTAAGCTTTCATTAATCATGCAATTGACCACTCTTGTAATCGTTGCTTACAAGTAGACAATGACAAGTTTCGTACTCAAGATATTTCGTGGCAGATATTAGATCTATCGTTTGATAGCTTTCTTTAAACAGAATCCGATGTCACGATTTAATCTTAAAGTATGAAGCTTTTAATAGTTGCATCACTTCACTAACGCCTCATTAACATCATTTTTCTGCGGCATGTCAGTTAACGCAGGAATGTTCGGACCGCAGGGCGATGGGTACCGGCGGGGCAACGACAACGGTTTCTCGACAACGCGTTCAGTGAAAAAGGTGTATCTCTGAGAAACAAGCGGGGCGGACGCGCGCGACCAATTGCATCATCATAAGCATAATGCGCACCATCACCACACCTTGGGTGAGTTTTACTTTTTTATGGTATAACAGAACATTAATTTTTGAAATCACTCGCGGCTACTGAACAACTTTTCAAAATAATATCAGTAAAATAACATAATTAATTGACTTTTAATAACGCAGAACATATCGCGTGTTTGCAGTTGCTGCATTTTAAATGGTTTCTTTTTTTTCATATAATTAACAAAGCCTGAATGTCGATCATTATCAAATGTACCTCATCACGGAGACCGGTGAGAATTATTTGATTGTGAGATGTCTAATGATGTGCTTCTAACGATTTCCAGTGTCGCAGCGCAGCAGCGGTTCGGGCAGCGTGACCGGCAGCGGATCGTCGTCGTCTCCGTCACCGCCGTCGTCTTCGCCGTCACCTTCGGGCGAAAGGCCTCCCACGCCCCCGCCCCCCGCACCTCAAGCCTGCGCCTACATCTACCGCAACTAGCCGCCCCGCCCCTGAAGACATTCGGTGCGTTGTTATCGATTGTGAATGTGTTTGTTTTCGCCCGAGAGACGTGTCCCGGTGCGACGTTGTTATTCCGACTTGTTGTTGATGGACGATGAAATTTGATTGTTCTGTGTGATTTATCGGCGACCGACCGAGGCTCACTTCTGTAACGGGATCGAACTTAAATCTGTCGAACCGGTTATCGCTATGGATCCATTGTCGACGGCATCTATAGTGATCGAGACTACGTTGTGACTTGTGAGACGTTCTAGAATACGGCCTTGTAATTCCAAAGGTTCTTATCCTACAGACGTTTCTCAGAATGTATTTTTTTTTAAATAAGTATCGTATGTACGGTGGCTGACTTTGTAGATCGTTTAGAAAGCATAGTTTACTGGTAATTTAGGTAAATTATAAGTTTTGTTTGTAACATGTTGCTACATGTTTAGTACGACACTTTGCAAGTTTTCTCATGCTTTGATATTATCTTCATTCGACGAACATGCAATTCACGAGTCGCTTTCTTACTACTTTAGAGTTAAAAGTTAAAGATCTGCTCTGTCGCTGCGAGTCGAGATGAAAGTTAACTTAAAATGCTTAAGTCTTTCTTAAACGGTTTAAAAACCTACATATTCATTTGAAATGTCGACCTTAAAAGGTTGAATAAATTATAAGAATTATAGTTTCCATGTTCATTTTAATATCATGAGTTTTCCTAATATCCTCATTGCTTTATCCTATACGCATATAACATAACAACCCCAATGTTGAAATTAAATTAAATTATGCCCAACATTTCTCGAAAACTATTTGATAAGAATATGGCAGGTTTTTGGTCGAGTAACTCGACACGATTTTGGTCGAACAAAGTGGTGTTAGATTTTAAGCTATGCTTATATAAAAAGATCAGGTATTCAAACTCTTAATCACCGACGTCAAATCCCCAAACTGCAGTCTTGGAACAAAAAAAATTGCTGATTTACTTTCATTATTTAAATTCCAATCGTGATACGACGTGGGAACAGTTGCTGATAAATTTTCATAAAGGAACTGCCAACATCATTGCAACGAAAATATATATATATTTTTTTTGGTGTTGCCGAGTTATACACGGTTGAGAGTGAACTCGCCACAAAACGCAAAGATATACCTTGTACAAATAATTTAAAGTCCTGATAATCGTTCGTAATTAAAGTGCTTCTTATGGATGTATCTAGTTATAGAATAGAAACGTTTTCACTATTCAGTAATGTTATAGATTTAGTCATATGCATAGTCTAGGGCGACGCGTGTAGCTCGCGATTTAGATTGTTGGTACGTCATTTTGTAAATTAACAAGCACTGTGATCAATCGATCCATGTACATACATTCTATGACGTTACAGGGCCTTTAGCCAAGTGAACTTTTTCGCAGGCGAGAAAATAATTACATGGAGTTGTCACATGCTCATGTTTTCCGCTGCGACGTACGCTCGCGGCAAAAGGCACTTGTCTAAGAGCAAAGGTTAAGACACGCCGCCATTTTGTTACAAATTGACACGAAATGTCGACGCATAACCTAACTTATAAAATATACGATTCTAAATGTTAACCATAAATGTGGGCCAAACGTTTTCATTTCAGTTTCATGACGTTCCTGTTGCTGTTTTATAGTTAAAAAACTTAAGCTTTCGACACTACGTAGTGATAGTGTCACTTCACTGATTGTTGACAATTGATTGTATGTAAAAAATGTCAATTCTATTTGTAATGACCTAGTGCCTAAGTGTGTGTGGCAGGATAGCTCCGTTTTCGCGTGGAAAACTGATCTAAAGGCATGTCGTGGGCCTACTTACAACCATTTACTTTTCTCATTCAATTAAATAACGAAAATTCTATTATAAATAAGATACCAGTGTTGTGTCGGTTCGCTTTGCTTTTTCCGTTGTACGCAGGTAAACATGCCCTTAGATCTTTGTAAATAATGTTACATCTGGATGACATGATATTCGGTTGAACTGATTTAGTACGAGTCGTAGAGTAGACACACAATACCAATTAACGTATCACTATGGGCATACACAAACGACTTATTGAAAACTTTATTGTACAAAGTTTGTGCTCGCCTCGTGGTTCCTTCGATTTAGTTCGTAGAACCAATGATACGATTGTTCTTAAATATCTATTAAATCTAGATAAATTGGTCTCTATAAAACTAAATCGAAGTGTTATTTGGGCTCGCTTGTTAAAATTAAATACGCCCGTTAAGAAAGTGAGATGGCATTCTAAAACCTTAATATTCTAATAATACAATACTCATGCGTAATACGTTTACATACCAAAGACGCCGTTTTAAGATATAGTAATTTATTTCTAGTGTTAGGTAATTATATATTTACTTAAACATTTCTTTATAACTATCGATATAAACTGCCAATTTTCGTATTTAATATTATGAATTAACGCACAGTTTTGTTTCTAATATACAATAGTTGCTATTATTATGATATTGGCGATATACGAGACAAATTTCCCTGAATTTTAAAAGTGTACAAAGTAACCTGTTACATGCTTGATTTTTTAAAATTCCAGGAAATTTTTAAATTGTACTAATTATGTTAAGCTTTTAATTTAAATGTATATAGAAAGATCTGTATCGTAATTTGATCAAGAAACTAGTACTAAGCATTAGGGTTAAGCGCAAAATTTTGAAAAAAAAGGATTGTTAAGAGTTGTTTTGTAATAAATGATGAAATGTACAATAACCATTTCTATGTTCAGATAACTGAACCATCTTTTTATACTCGTAAAACATGAACATGCCTAGAAGTCTTATATAGATATAACGTAAGCGTAAATTATTTATTGATTATCGGAAATTATATTAGAAAGTATCATACGTACGTAGACATAGACCGCTTCATTTTGTTTGAGACTCGAAGCCTAGTGTTAGAAATTGAAGACTTTTATTATACCTAAATAAATTGTAATTACAGAGGATTACATTTTGAAGAATCCGACTTATTAACTTAATCATAAGATATAGCGCGTTTACATCACATTTATCTCAAATTAACCATCACATAGGTTCTTGTATCATATATTTATATTTTATGACATACATTTTTCATTAGACTGAAATCTACGGTGATTTGGTAGTTGTTTTGTAAATTTTCATTATCGTCTAACTGTGCAAGTATTTTTAAGAACAATTTAATTACACCAAATACTTGTTGAAAATTAACATTTTTCAAAAACTATCGAATCGCCGTTAGTCGTTTGTTTTGTCGTGTCGTGTGCAATATTTTTCTACTTCAGTCTTAAAAAAAGCATTGTGAATAAATCTTTGGGAACTCAGTACTATAAAGTGCCTAAGTAATTTTCATTGCAACTGTAGACGACCCACACTCCCGGACTCCGTACAGCTTTAGTCAGGTTTTTTAGCGTGCCTTTAGCCATAACTAGTTACCGACTGTTCGAGATAACGATTTCATTCTATAATCACAATAAAATAGAATAGAAGGGAAATCTGTTTCCTCTTCTCTCAAAGGGACAATCGTCATGTCGTCATGTCTTGTTACATGGAAGGCATAGACGCCATTATCCTTTCAACTGTCTCTTGCTTGTTTCTTACCATGTAATAAGCCCGCGCCAACTAAATTTCATATTGAGTTTATTACTCGAAAAAACATTGTGATTATTAATTATAAAATGGTTATCGCGAACAATGTGAGACAATTTACTTAATATAGTAATTTATATTAAGTTTTGAATAATTGCTAATTTGTAAAGTATCCTACGTTTAGGTTCGGTTTGCATTTTGGTCCATCTACACCGTGTCTTGCGTATAAAATACCTTCATTTGTTTGCGAGTGCGCAAGACAAAGTGTAGTCAAAGCCTTAGACACTCCATAGGTTAAGTAGGAGTTTATAATGCAAAAAGCAAAGGCAGTGAATAGACTGTTACACCATATTCGCTGCTCATATTTATAGAGTGCAATTTTTTATAACTAGAAACAAATAGATGAACATTGATCAGCGAAATACAATTTTTCTGCCTAACAGTGATCAAATTTTGTATTTTTCTCGTCACTGTTTGAGATGTTATGATCATTTTCTCATTAAAATATTATTAATATATGCTAAATATTTTAGCAAAGGATAAAATGTATTCCTTTTCTTTAGTAAATAAAATATTGAAACTTGACTATTGTTTGTTCTTTACAATAACCTTATATAAGATAGAGTGAACTTAGTTTTAGGATTTCTAAAACTGAATTAAAGTAGGTGTAAATCATATTCAATGATAAACTAGGTCAAAAATTAGATAAAAGTTTAATAATATAAATTCCACTTTTTTCAAAAACCGCTTGCGCTCCGCGCTCCTGCAACCGCTCTGATGGATACGGTACGCGCATCTACAATAGAAACGCGCAGGGTCCACAGTGCTCTTGCAAACATTAAGCGAATATGTCGTCACCAGTCACAAGAGCAGCATATATTTTACTTCATTATCTTTACAGTTAAACGTTTTTCTTCCGATTAATCCATTTAACCGGGCGTGGAGCGTGACATACGGCATGTACGCACTTACGTTACTTACGAATTACGATATCGTTTCCACGAACAGGCAGCACTCCCCTTTGTGTTCGCTCAAACACCGCTAGCATGCGGAGCGTAGAGCGCGCAGCGTTGCAAGCTCCGAGAGCGCGCAGGTATCCACTACATGGAGCAGTTGTTAAAACGCGGAGTGATAGGTTGGTAGGTTCGCGAACATAGTTAAAAATGGAAATGATTATCGGATGCCTGATAAGCCTGAGCCCGATAAGAGTACTATTAATTAAACAAATAATTAGAGTCTCCAATTGTTTGTGGCCGGAAAGCCTTGTACCTACATGTTAACTGTTATTAACGACGTCATTTTATGTTTTAGCTAAGACCCATATTTTGTAATTTAATATTGTTCAGATTTTCATATTTTGTTACAAAATTTTTGAAGATTTTAAAAAATAACTTCAAAAAATTCTTGAAATAATTTTATCGACAACCTTCGACGAGTTTTAAAGGTTCCAAAGTTACTTAGGAAGAAATTTTTCCAGACGCAAGTGGCCTGGATGCCTTTACCGTAAACCTAGTTGATGTAAACTTCTTGCTTGAAACTATCAACCATAAAATGATGACATTGTCAATATGTTTTGCTAGTGACTTTGTCAATGTATCTAATGTAGCCAAAGCAATTTTTACTGTTAATTTTAGCTTATTAAAACCTTATATTCATTAAAGATTTTGTCTTATTTCAATTTAATAAGCTAAAATATAAAAAAACAACATGGATAAATATCTTCGCCCTGAAAGATTTGATATTGACCCGTCAGACAGGTCTAGCACGAGGGCTTGGATACACTGGCGTAACACTTTCGAAAACTTCATTTCCGTGCAGAAACCGACCGCTCCAGAAACAGATGCACAGTCGGTTCCTCCGCCAGAAAAATGGGACAACATAAAATTTCAGCTTTTGATAAATCATATATCGCCAAATATCTACACATATATAAGCGAAGCCACAAACTACGAAGATGCAATAACAATACTCCAAAAACTGTACGTAAAACCTAAAAATCTGATTTTTTCTAGACATAATTATCTGTCATGATGTCCTCGAAGAACATTCATCGCTAGAGTTTTCTTTCGGTGGGCCAAAACGTCCACTACACGTTTGTAACGTAGCTGAAGCATCAGTACCAGCTGTACCGCTTTTTGCAAATGTATCGCCTAACTGCAAACCTATTGCTATTAAGTCTCAAAGGCATAGCAAAGAGGATAATGAATTCATTAAAGAGGAGATCAGAAAACTTATAGCAGAGGGCGTGATTGAAGAAAGTAAATCACCGTGGAGGGCCCAAGTACTAATAACAAAAAGCGAAACTCATAAAAGACGCCTTGTGATTGATTACTCTCAGACAATTAATCGTTACACAGAACTCGACGCGTATCCTTTACCAAACATTGAGGATTTAGTTTCGAAAGTGGCAAAGAATACATTTTTCAGCCTAATAGACCTGAAAAGCGCGTACCATCAAGTACCTATACTACCCGAAGAAAGGAAATTTACCGCTTTTGAAGCGCTGGGAAATTTGTACCAATTTAATCCAATCGATTGGATTATAAGAAAAGAAAAGCTTCAAAACACTTATGCGTATCTTGATGATATAACCATTTCTGGCCGTACTCTTGAAGAACACGATCTTAACTTAAAAAGTTTTATGAATGCCGCAAAGAAATACGGCTTAACAATGAATATACAAAAATGCAAATTTTCTCAAGAGTCAATTAACATTCTAGGCTATACTATTCATAATCACATTATTAAACCTGACAGTGAACGACTCAAGCCACTGATGAATTTACCTCCACCGAACGATTTACCGACCTTAAGAAGGACACTCGGCATGTTCGCACATTATTCTAAGTGGATTCCAAACTTTTCTGAACGGATCCACTCACTTGCTAATACGTCAACTTTTCCGCTCACAAGCGAGCAAATTACATGTTTTGAAGGTCTGAAAAATGATATCGCAAAGTCCTCTATACATGCAATTGATGAAAATATACCTTTTACAGTTGAAACCGACGCTTCCGATCATTCCATTGCAGCAGTACTTACGCAAAATTCCAGACCAGTTGCGTTTTTCTCAACAACTTTAAATTCAAGCGAACAAAACCATTCCGCCATTGAAAAAGAAGCGTACGCAATAGTGGAATCATTAAAGAAATGGAGACATTTCCTTATTGGTAGACACTTTAAGTTAGTAACTGACCAACGTTCGGTTTCTTTTATGTTTAATATGAAGCATTCAAGTAAAATAAAGAATGAAAAGATTCAAAGATGGCGACTGAAACTTGCTGTTTTTAAATACGATATTATATACAGACCGGGGAAAGAGAACTATACTGCTGATGCACTATCTCGAGTTTGTGCCATGGTAGAAACACATACTGCAAAACTTTTCTCGCTGCATGAGGCTCTTTGTCATCCAGGGGTAACGAATTTTCGGTAGAAAATAGGGAACAAGTATTACCACAAGCCTTACATTCAATTCGATCATTACTTTGTACATCCATAAATTGCACTCCACATGAAAGAATGTTTAGACACCCACGAAGATCTACTAACGGCATTTCTGTTCCATCGTGGCTTACAAATTCTGGACAACTCTTGATGAAGAAATTTAATCGTACAAATAAATATCAGCCATTAGTAGAAGAGGTTGAATTGATACATAGCAATCCTGATTTTTCATACATTCGGTTCCCAGATGGCCGAGAAACAACGGTGTCGAACCGTCATCTAGCACCACTGGGTTCAGAAGGGGTAGATCTGCGAATAGATAATGAACACACTACTGATTATCATAACGTCGCAGAACCACTTCCTGAAACAGAAGATCAAAACTTGGAGACGGAACCTCTTCCAGAAACAGAAGAACAAAACATGGAGATTCCTTCATCTTATGAGACAGTACTTGATAATAGCAGAGAGCTAGAGATTGAATTACCTTCATCGCCACCGCTGGAGCCAACACTTCGTAGATCTGGCCGCGTCCGTAAAACACCAGAATTTCTAAAAGATTATATTTTAAATAGCTTTTGAGTACCACGACGAGAACGCTACTACGGCAGTTATAATTAAATAGTGCGGGAGAATGATGTAAACTTCTTGCTTGAAACTATCAACCATAAAATGATGACATTGTCAATATGTTTTGCTAGTGACTTTGTCAATGTATCTAATGTAGCCAAAGCAATTTTTACTGTTAATTTTAGCTTATTAAAACCTTATATTCATTAAAGGTTTTGTCTTATTTCACTAGTGTTAATATTGAACAAATTTGGAATGTATAAAAGTCCATTAATTACACACATAGGCACAGCCGTTAATCGAACGCACGACTTCGGACTTATTTCAGGAGTCAGGACTGAACTAATCTTTTAGACGTGTGTTAAATCTTACCGTTATGGTATGTTTATTTGGAGTTTTCACGATTTAAAAAAGTATATTTTTTTCTTTTTAATCACCAGCCAACAACAACAGCCACAGCAACTTAAAGTTCTTTGAAAATGATGATCACGCAGCAAACGTGTTACTTATCAATTTATTTTTATTATCTGTGAAAGATAATGTCAAGACTCGAAGGGGTTGACAATGACTGACGATATGATAGTCATATGTCATATATAAATAATGAACTTCAAAAAAAAATAAGACTTGGCTGTATGGGCTAAACCTTTCCCATTAGGGATACATTGAAGAAGACTTCGCTCGCTCGCGTTAGCTTTGGTTGACGCACGTGTTCGTGAGATCTCGGTGTTTTTTCGGTGTTTCTGTGATTTTTCAAATCTGAAATAGTTGTTATTGTTGTTATATAGATAAAACTAACGTTATTGGTGCTGGTAAAGTATAAAATTTAAACTAATATAGTCGGTGTAGTTGCAGTAAAATGGATCTAGATCCTGACCCCAAGCCCCCCGACCCGGGTACCATTTCTACGTCTCGCAAACGACAAGGAGAAGAGAGAAATGTGCCTTCCTTTAAAAAAACAATTACGGATCCCACTCAGGCGAACCCATCTGTTCAACACCTTTATGTCCACCGCTCCTTCTCCGATGGCCCTCGGTCTTACTCTAATGATGATAAAGGTCCGTTCATTATCCAAGTGTCCCGGGAAGTAGAGGATCCATCTTCCGGAGCCTCTTTACGTGCTATTACGTGGTGGACTGGTCAATGGACGAGCTTGTGGATTCATTAGAGCTTCCTCCTGGATGTGGTGAGGTAGTAAAGTCAAGGCGACTGAACCGAAAATTAGTTACTGAGGGTGTCACCACCTGGGTGCCTACCCAATCTGTCGTTCTTACCTTCAGGGGGCAAATGCTCCCTGATAAGGTTTACTCTTACCACACTTCCCTCCCTGTTGAAACCTACAGACTTCCTACCATACAGTGCCTGAACTGCTGCCGTTTTGGTCATATCAAATCGGCCTGCCGATCTCAGCCCAGATGTTACAGGTGTGCTCAGCCTCATGCAGGTGAAACGTGTGAAGTCACCGTAGAAAAATCCACATGTTTACATTGTTCCGGTAAACATTTTGCTTCTGACAAGAGCTGTCCAGAATTTTCTCGACAGCAATCCATAAAAATGGTGATGTCCCAGGACAATATCTCATACTTTGAAGCAGCAATTCAGTTTCCATCTGTCCGACGTTCATATGCTGAGATAACAAAAGAAATGTTTACCCCCCCTGCCTACTCCCTAAGATCATGTCAAAAAGCCCAAACTTCTACCAAAACATCCTATCGCCAAACAATTAATCGCTCTCCTCGTCCACAAGCTCCTCTAACAAAGGGGTACGATAGAACAGCTCACCAGGATATTGTTGGTCCCTGCTCCTCATCCCTCCCAAATGGTTGTGCTCTCAACAGTAATGTTGACTCCCTTCCCTCTCAAGGCAAAATGTTAGAATTTATTTCTGAATTCCTTCTAAGTATTGTTGCCCCATGTAGCGAAATTCCCTTACCGCCCAACGTTGCCAAAAACTTATCCCAACTCTTTAAATTGTTACAAAATGGTCCCAATAACCGTAATGCAATGGAATTGTAAAAGTTTACGTCTGAAAAAACACGAATTGATCTCCCTCATAAACCTCCATAAACCTTCAATTGTTGCCATCTCAGAGACTTGGCTGAGCCCTGGTTCCCGATTTCGGGTGCCTGGTTTCTCCTGTCTGAGGGATGACAGGAATGATGGGTATGCGGGCAGTGCTGTCTTCGTACGGCATTCCCTCCCTTTCTCCCAAATTCCTCTTCCTTCCCACAGTGAACAGATTAATGCTGTTGCTGTTCGTACCTTAGACATTTCTTTTGTATCTTTGTATATTCCTCACCCTTCTTCTTCTCTTCTTCCCGAGTTACAATTAATTTTATCATCCCTTCCCAGCCCTATCATAGCCATGGGTGACTTTAACATCCATCACACTATGTGGGGGTGCCACGCTAGTGATAGGTTTGCTCCACTGTTAATTGACTTAGTTGATGATATCAATCTCTGCATCCTCAATGATGGCTCTCCAACTCGCAGGGTATACCCCAATCAGAATCCCAAATCTGCAGTGGATCTCACCCTCTGCTCCCCTAATCTAGCCTCGCAATTAACATGGATCGCCCTTGAGTTCACCTATGGCAGTGATCATTTTCCTATAATTATTTCATTAAACGGCAAATCCTTACCCCCCTCTCATCACAACTCCCTATTAAAACATAATCTCAAGAAAGCAAACTGGGAAGATTATGCTCAATCCGTTGATTGCATGGTGGACACTCTGCCGGATTTGGAATGTGAGGAAAATGTCTTGTCTTGCTGTGATCAATTTTTGAATTCCCTCATATCTTCGGCCGATTCTGAGATACCCAAAAAACACTCTCCTAAAAATCATCTGCTTTCCTCTCCCTGGTGGGATGATGAATGCAGTGATTTGTTTCGTAAGAGAAAAGCTGCAGAGAAGGCTTACTCAGCCTGTATGTCTCAGGAGAACTTTAATAATTATCAAAAGGTTGATGCTAAAATTAAAAGGATAGTATCCAAAAAGAAAAGGTCAAGCTGGATACAATTTTGTGAGTCCCTTAGCCCTCGTTCTCCATCCACCATTGTGTGGTCAAGTGTGAGGAGATTCCGTCGTTCCCTTAACCATGTTGATCCTTCTTCAAATAGCCCTTCTGGCTGGCTTAACAACTTTGCAGACAAACTGGCTCCTCCTTTCGTTCCCTATGTTGACTCATTTCTAAGTTCTACGCCAGTTCCAGCTACCGATGAAATGGATGCTCCCTTTTCCTTCCCTGAGCTTCAAACCGCTCTTAATGGGCTCAAAGATTCAACTCCAGGGGAAGATGGCGTTCCATATTCCTTCCTGACTAAACTAAATGACAAAGCTAAACTTTACTACTTAAAAATAATCAACAAATGTTTTGTAACTGGTATTATACCGAAATCTTGGACAACTCAAATAGTCATTCCCATTCTCAAACCTGGAAAAAACCCTTCAGATTCAAATTCATATCGACCCATAGCTTTGTCATCTACTTTAGCTAAAGTAACTGAACACTTCTTCACTTCTTAAAACCCGACTGGAATGGTTAATGGAAAGTAGAAATATTCTCCCCTCCTCCCAATTTGGATTCCGGAAGGGTATTGGTACCACAGACAGCCTAAGTATACTGACAACAGACATTCGCCTGGCTTTTACAAAAGGGGAGTACCTTGTGGGTGTTTATCTTGATATTGCTTCTGCATATGACAATGTCCTACTTCCGGTGCTCAGGCAGAAACTGCTTAAGCTGAGTGTACCTTCGAGGATGGTTCATCTCATATGTAAACTGCTATTTTGCAGATCTATTCTTATAAAGCATCAGAATACCTCTCTTCCCCCCAGACTAGTCTGGAAAGGTCTCCCTCAAGGCTCAGTTCTCAGCCCTCTACTCTATAGCATTTATGCCTATGACCTTGAACTGTCTGTTACCAGTTTTTGTAACATTTTACAATATGCTGATGATATTGTCCTCTATCACAGCTCAGTCAGTATAGGGGAAGTATCCTGTCGTATCAATTCCGCTTTGTATTATCTAGGCCAGTGGTTGTTTGACCATGGCTTGTCCCTGTCAGTGGGCAAATCTCAGGCAGTGGTGTTTACAAGGAAAAGATATATTCCCTCCCTTCTTATTTCATTTGATAATCAAGCAATCAACCTGTCAGATAAAGCAAAATTTTTAGGTATTTATTTAGACAGCCGGCTGAATGGAATTGCCCATTCTGAACACATCATCAAAAAATGTGAAAAAGGTATTAACGTACTAAGAGCAGTAGCGGGAGTTTGGTGGGGTGCTCACCCCTATTCTTTAAAGTTATTATATAATGCCTTAGTTCGTAGTCATATGGATTATGGTATGTTTGTTCTGGATCCTTTTAACAAATCAGCTTCTGAAAAATTAAACAAAATTCAGTATAGGTGCCTTAGAATTATTCTAGGTGCAATGAAATCCTCCCCCACTAATGCTTTGCAGGTTGAGTGCGTTGATCCTCCTCTACACATACGCCGGCAGTATTTATGTGACCGCTTTGTTAGCAAGATGTTACAGCTATCATCCCACCCTCTATGGCATCGATTATCCCTACTATCACGTGCTCCTTGCACCCGCAACTCCTCTTCCTATCTGCTAGATAGTTATTTAAAGTACACCAGCCTCCCTAACCCCCTGATATCTTTTCCAACAAATCCCCTATATTCTACTTCTTATAAAGCCCTGGTATACAAACCTCCCATTATCACAGACCTTGGTCTGATCAAAGGTGCTCCAGATACCAACATAAAATTACAAAGTTACATAAATCAAAATTTGTCAAATCATCTTCTTATTTACACTGATGCATCAAAGCTGTCTCCAGATGGCTGTGTTGGTGCTGCCTGTTGGGTTCCTCGCTATAGAATTATCCTGCAATTTAAATGTCCTCCCGAGTCTTCAGTGTTCACAGGAGAGGCCACTGCTCTATTGGAAGCAATCCTGTTTGCATACTCCCATAACATACAACAAACAGCTATTTTGACAGACTCTTTAAGTTGTTTAATGTCTATTAAAGAAAACCCATTTCGCAGCAAATCACGTTTTCCCACTATTCTAAAAATCAGGGAGACTCTTCTCTCTTGTAATCAAAAGGGATTGTCTATCATCCTAGTTTGGATTCCTAGCCACTCGGGTATCCCTGGAAACGAGGCTGCTGATTCATCTGCCAAAGCAGCTGTTGAGTCAGGTTCTCTAGATTATTTTAAAAATTCAGCACAGGCTCTTTGTGCTCTTGCAAAGACATATTTGGACAGAACCTGGAATACTTTTTGGAATGACTCTAAATCGGTTAAGGGTAAGTTTTATGCATCCACCCAACCAAACATACCAAGACAACCCTGGTTTTGTCATTATCGGAATGCAAATCGCTCGATTACGTCCACAATCTCACGTCTGCGTCTTGGTCATGCTTGCACTCCTGTTCATCTAGCCAAGCTTCGGATAAGGGATCACTCTATCTGTGAGTGTGGCTTAGATGAAGGCACTGTATCTCACATACTATTCAACTGTCCTAAACTAACCTATCCTCTCTATGACGTTCTTCCCCCAAAAGTCCCCCGTCCTTTAAGTGTTAAATGTTTGTTAATGTTTGTGTTTAGTCCATATTGCAGATTTTTATGTAAATATATAGCAAGTAATAAAATTAAAGTGTAATATATATGTATATAAATTATTCATAAATAGCAAATAGTATTTAATCCTGTTTTTACTCATATTTGTGTTGTCTGTGCTGTCTTTAAACTAGCAATCAAATTCCAACTATTTTTTTTAGGTTTTAATTATTTTTACCGATCAATCTCCTTCGTGCCTTCTCCATCTACACGACACTGGCGAAGTATCTTGTGCCCAGTTGGCACAAATTAAAGCCATTAAAAAAAAAAAAAAAAAACATTGAAGAAAAAAAAAAATAACTTCAAAGCGTGTGTTTTAAAGTAAAGAATGACAAAAATATTAATTATATGTTTATTTATTATTATAATTTAGATAAGCAAACCTATTAAAAGCGACATTAATTATCGTTTGAGGAATTCGCAAAATTCTGACACTAATATTAATTTACTTAGATACCGTAACGAACTTAAAGTTTTAATATGACGAATAACATTTATAACTGTTTTTCTTTTAACTTTAAAAGTATTCTCATTGATGAGATAAGCCTTAATGGTTTAGAAGGCATTAGCCTAGATTTTCTTTGGAAGCGTATGGGGAGTAGACTATCGTGTACTCTTACACCGAAAGTAATATGCAAATTTTGGAACTTCTTATCGTCTTCGCAATCTGTATCTTTTTACAGACAGGATACGCCTGTACCTAGGATAGATGTATTGGATCGATTCACTTTAGTGGATGAAGAATCTGGTCAACTTTTGGATCCTGTAAGTTAAATCCAATATTAGTAAAGACCTTACTTCTGACCTACTTATTGAGTAATGCACAGTATCACCTCTTATTAAAATAACAAGATTGTGTAATTGCAGCCTACAGCCATTGATGGGCCTTATGAGTTCTGTCCAATTGAAGGGGAATATGGATCAAGTGCTAACTACAAAACCAGATCACTAATACCCTTTGAACTTATAAGTACAAAGACCTATGAAGAAATAGTAGAAACATATGGTGATAGATTAGTAATTGTAGCATCAATAGAAGTAAGATGGCAAGCTCTGGCCCCGCATTTACCCATATGTCTCCTATCTTTGCTGTCACCAGTGCATTACTGTATATTAGAGCTGGTTGGCAAAGGAAGAAGAAATGTAAGTAATATTTAATGACAAATTAATATTATTTTTTACTAAGCAAGACTAGGACTTGGCCTATTAAAAGTCAATCAACTGATAATTCAACATTAAATTTTCAGGGGCAAATGACAATTGGCAATACTAATCTTACTAAAATAGTGAAGGAGTCTAAATTACTTTTTTACAATAGAAAAACATTGCAGAACCTGGATTTAATAAGAGTGCAATGTGTTACACAAGTCATGGGAGATAGGGGTATGAAGAGTTTATTGTTACGACTGAAACGCTTCCATGAGCCATTTGTAAAGTCTCAACCAAAGATAGGCAAAATACGAACTTTATTTGAATATCTCCTTAAACAACCAAACTATAGTGAAAGAAATGAGAAGATGATTAGATTGGGATACCTAACTCCTCATCAAAGTAAACGACTACAAAAAACCATTAACATTTTCAAATTTGTAAGTATTTATTTCTAACAGACAAAAAAAAATTAAGAAGGGGGTAATCAATTTATTTAAGGTTGCCATTATTATGTAAATGTAAATTAAGTTAAGTAAGTAAGTAAGGGGAAGTCAAAGTTGGTGCATGAAGAGCCATGCCACAGTACACATCATACAATAACTTGAAACTAAAGACTTGCCATGAAAGACAGTAACAAATAGGATTAAATACATCAAACAGATTGAACAAACAGTTTTTTTTACTACCATACTTTATTTACCTAAATAATACGACCTTATGGAACCAAACAATTAACAGGTTTCCAAAAACTAGCGTAACCTAATCATAAACAGCTTCATTTGCATGTTGATCTATAACAAATATTATAAAGTTTGTTACAAGTTTCATTTTATACTATAGGAAGAAAAAGATGAAAAGAAAAAGAAGCACATAACAC
Organism: Pieris mannii; assembly: GCA_028984075.1. Lineage (NCBI taxonomy): Eukaryota > Metazoa > Arthropoda > Insecta > Lepidoptera > Pieridae > Pieris > Pieris mannii. Next base: position 436,330 of record CM054776.1, read on the forward strand.
TCATATCTCCAAGTGATGAATCGTCTCATTCAGAAGATGAGACCCCTGCGACTCCACTTAAGTGCCAATATAAGGTTGGAGTTAGTCTTTTGAGACAAGCATATGAACGATTTGTTGATGCTGGCTTAAAGGGCTTGACTCAAATTGAAGTAGCTCAATTACTCGGTATAGAGTTTTACACGAGCAGAATAATTTGTCGGATCTTCAAAGGCAAAGGACTAGTTAGCGAGTTCCTTGAGGATAAGGGTAGACAGAGGACTGCAAGGTATTGCATATTTGTTAAATAAATGCTTCTCTTTTTTTATAACATTCACTGAAAATATACAGAGAATAGGAAAACATCGGAATTGACTAGGATTAGCGGAATTATATTTTTCACTTTTGAAAATAATATAGGAATTTACAGCATCGCATTTTTAATTACAGATATATAGCGGTAGCTGCAACTAACGAAATTAATAACATTTACGCTGAAGAAAAACAAAAACTCTTGTATCACGTAACCAAAAATAGGAAACGGTGCAAATCGGTAGAATCTGAAAGACTAGTGAAACGTCACAAACAGGAAAATAACGAAGATGATAAGAACGATGACGACGACGTAGAGAAGTTTATAACTGAAATTAGAGTCCTCGATGGCTTTGAGGATCGAACTGAGGAATCCTTGCTCAATAATAAAAAGAAACCCACATTACGGCAATTGAAATTTGCAACTGGCATTTTGAAAATTGTTAACGAACGGGGTTTCGTCACAGGATACCAAACATTATCGAGTTTCGTCTCTCTCGACACGGGCGAACCGCCGATGGACACCAAATCCTTGAAACTGGTGCTGCAAAAGCTGATTACTGACGGTCAATTAAAAATTTATAAATTGAGAATACCGTGCCCCGACAAAGATAGGTTCTCACTCTGCATATGTCCTCCGTACGTCAAGCCTGATGACTCTCTATTAAAAGATCATTACACGGATTTAAGCTACAAAGCCCAGATGAAATACAGGACTCCAAATAAAAAAACTTCCAAGTTCATAACACGACCTTTGACCAAGTTTGCCTACCCTCGCTATATGAAAATCCAAAAGCTACACGAACAAATAGTACAACTCGTTTACTTTAGCGAATCAAAATGCAAATCCAATTTTATTCCGGGATTCGCTTCCTTAAATGAGCTGGTGCCAGAAATGACAGTGGAATTCGCATTGGGGAACATTCTTTTCGATAGTGAAAGGCTCACTTGTTCTAACCTGAAATATAGCGACGAAGTGTTGGAAGTGAAACTGAAAGACGCCCCCGATAACATCAGATACCCTATTTTAAACTCCAAGAGCCTACACAACTCCATAAAACTCAGTTTAAAATTACTGGCCGTTTTGGGCCTCATTCAGCTGATACGAGACCCGGCCTCTTGCGCCTTGGACGAGACCGTTTATCTGAACTTCGTGTTCTACGTAAACCAACGAGCTAAAATCTTAGACACTTCAGGGATCTGGCCGAGGCCGAACGAAAGCGACAGGGCCATAGAAAAGACGTTTTACTTCAAAAGCATGGAAGACGTGATGAAATATTGGGAGGAAGTGCAGGTGATAGGGTTAAATACAACGATAAGCGGAATCAAAAGAGAGAGATACAAGTTCTTGCAACCGCTGAGAAACGGCAACGAAGTGCTAGAAAACGATGACGGAACTCGGTTCGGAGACGGATTGGGTCCGTGCGGATTCGATTCGTCTATCTTCATTGACATGCCGCGTTTTTGGCGGACCTTCACCACTAGATACTCTAAACCGATAGTCGTAAAAGTACTGAAATCTTCAATGAAATACATAAAGGGCTCCAAATCCGGTGCTAAATTGAAAAAAGTCGAAGCGAAGCAAGTAAAAAAGAAAAATGGTAACCCTAAACCGAAGCCTATCGCGAAAGCCAAGCCTCTCAGACAGAAACGCCTGACTAGGCGACGCGAGTCTGCCGTGAAATGGTCGAAACTAGACGATCAAATTATAAACATGCTGAAAATTACAGTTGCCGTTATGGGGCCCGTTCCCGGCTCCATTAAAGTGAGAAATTCAGTGGCAAAGAACCTACTTTCGGTTCTCGACCCAGGAAAGTTGGCGTCTCTATGTCATCGACGTGCGATATTTCTAGAAAACAACCCAGAACTTGCACACGAAAAGATGTGTATTCTGAACGAATTGAGACGTCACACTGACTTAATAGAAAAGTACGAAGGATTGTTAAAAGTTCTCAGAGTGAGACACTATGCAAATCTTCCGAAATTTGTTACAGAAGCAAAAATACCGATGCTGGAACTTCTTTGGATAATAAATCAAATCGCTAAGACTAAGCCGTTAATACAGCAGACGCCCTGCGTCGCTCGCGACTTGGACGAATTTCACAATAAATATATCGTGTCATCATCGACCCACATGAAAGTGCACAGCTTGTACAGGACCGCTTCGGATAGTCAACCTGAAATGGCCATGCTGAAAGAGGGCATCGTCATGACAGTTATGCTGACTCTGGACCGAGAAGTCTCGGAAGAGACGTCTCAAACCATCTACTCGGTTTTCAAGATGCACCAGGAGTATAATTTGCGTGGGGCTATAGAAGAATTGCGAAAGAGTGGAGCTATTTCGGCGAGAGAGAAGATTTTGAATAATCGTCTACATAAAGTACACTTCAACGATATCACCCAATCGTCGTACAAAATATCATTTTCATACAGAAGGAGATGGATTAACCAGCTTCGTTCGCGTTTCAGTGAGAATCTTGCGGAGTTTATGATAAAAGAGTTACCGCAAACCGGTTTGAAAGGATCCTCCGTAATCAACTGCCTTTTGTTCGAGATGCATTCATGTGAGGCCTTAGAAATAGTTTCTGTAGCAGTTCCGGTCATAGTAGGGTCGGCCGGCTCCCTCATTCAAGAAGAAAAGATGAACATAATCGATACGGAAGGCAAATATAAGTTGAAGTCCGGTTTAGTTGGGTGGAAAAGCCTGACAAGTCTCAGGACGTTTTCTGAATTATATAGCGATTTAGATTTTAAAGAACCACTAACAAGTCTCACTAGGTAAGGCAGAGTTATTTATTTTTATTACTATTATTTTTTGTATTCGATACTAATACCTTATATTTCAGGAGCTTCGCGACATTCGATTGTACAAAAGATATCGATACTGAAGATAAAATTATACAATATTTAGAAGGAAAACAAAAAAAAGGAGGCACCTTTGCTGAGCTTCAGGTATATAAATATTCTCCATTACAACTTGCGGTAAATTCGGTCGACGTCTTTATTATAAAGGTAGTGTACATATTAAAATCTATTTTATTTGCAGGACTTTACAGGACTGGATGGAAAATCACTCTACGAAAAATTAAAAAAGTTGGAAGATGAGGGTACAATATTGCTAGTCGGTTACTTTGACAATCGGGCTATTCTAACGCAATATGCAAAACCATGGTTCTTCCAGATCGGAGACACCAAATTCGTCACACCCAAGCCCTGGCTGACGCTAAATAACGAATTACAGTATAACGTATTTACCAATTGGGCCAGTGTAATCATGAGTAAAGTTTTCGAGTGTCCCGGATGCACTATTGACTACTTGTCGAGTTCCTTCGAATTCATTACTACGAGAAGCGTTCAGGATATTTGCGTATTTCTAGAAAAATTTCAATGTGTAGAGTTAAAATGTATGGAAACCTGTGATGTAGATTTATTCTCCAACGATACTGAACCCGAATTAATAGATTACAATCCCTACCAAGCCCCCACTAAGATTGTTGTTTTTCCAAAGCGAAATTCTCTTACGAAATTTTCTTATATTAAACATAGGATATTGAAAGGTAACGAAGGGTGAACATAATATTATAATTATGTGTATTAAATAAAAATCTGTTAGACTAATTCGTTTTGTTTTGTTTGTAGGTATTGTAGGCAAATTTAAAAATTTATTGCCAACAAGAATATTGTCAAGAGAAACTTTAGTGTTAAATTCATCAAAGTTCTCATTGACACACTTCCCTTGTATTAAAATGTCTTTGTCTACCAGTTAGTTCCATAGAGATTGTTTATGCTGAGTATTAATTGACTTTTAATAAGTTTGAATTTTTAAAGTAATTAGTGTAAGTGTTAGAAAGCTGGTCTTAATATTCGCTCTATATTCTATTTACTACAAAAGGGTTACATGGCTGCTGCAAATCGAAATTTTTGTTGGTAAAAAATATTTCTTCATTGTTTATGATATTACTTTTCTTCCTGAATTACTTCAATATGTACAGTTTCTACTGTAGGCAAAGTAAAAACATCGCACTGCAAATTACATGTCAAATAAGCACCCCTTTGGAGGTGGTCTAGAATGTTGTTTTCGTCCAAAATATTTCGCTAGCTGTTGAGCACAGACTACACAAAATGCAAGAATTACAAATATCAAGAATTTGAAATCGTATTAAAACAACTTAACTCAGCCTATTAGCAAATAAGCTGATGCTATGAAATAATTTCAATGTATATAAAATATAAGTGAATTGTATTATAATTAATCTTTTTGTTAATACTTATTTAAAAAGGCAACACCAATTACCGATCCTTCAAGTTCAATCTTCATCTACCGGAATTCGCCATTTTAGTCGAACAGTGAAAGGAGATTTATGAATTTCGTCAGGCTGGAGGACGAAGAATATTTTGTGAAAAGTGTGTCATATTTCAGTTTTTTGTAGTGAAAACTTTTTTTTATATACATCTTAGTATAATAGTGTGATTTTGTTCATTACTAACATTTGTATGTAGTGCTACTTCCCAGTTTTCTAGTTTGTAATAGTGCTCATTCGTGTGTCGCTTAGATAATTCAATGGCTATGATATTGAAATTTTAACTCTTGGCGTCACTGGACGTGCTAACTGAGGGATACTAAGGAGGAAAGGAGGTGACCCGATAAGAAATGAGTAGGCCTCAAGGCGGACGTATCCAAGTCCCAGATGACCTACGAGAAATCTTGTTGGAATTCACTATAAGTTACCTGTTGGAACAGCCAGGGGATGTTATCAACTACGCAGTTGAATTCTTCACTAGGTTACAAAACAATCGGACGACAACCATAGTCCGTGGCCCTTCAGCGGGCACACCCGATGAGTCCATAATATCTGATGAAGAAGGTAATATTTTCAATTTTCATTATTACAACATCACGATTTTCTTATGAAAACTGATAAAATACTGTAAAACTATTAAATTAAAATTAAACTATAAAAAACTATAAACATATAACTGACAAATAAGTATTATATACTACTATATTAAATACATAATACATTTATTCAGATATTTATACAAGTTCTATTATCTAATAGATTCCAAACTTCTTTGGAATGTTTGCTTGCTTTAACAGTTAACCTTTACATTATAATTTATAGTACATAGTATTACAAAGGGAAAATAAATTAGAAATATAGTCCACATCACTTAAAAATATCTTTCATCACTACTCAGTTGTCAGTTAACTAACATTTTGAATTGAAAAGCAATTTTAGGCATATTGCCATATCCTTGAATCTGTTATTAACTAATGGTAAAATAGCAATTTATTGACGTAGGTGTAATTTATTTAGTTTTGGGATACATACAATCATGACATTTAAAATATTACTTTAATTAGTAAATTATGGCCTAATACGGCTAACTAAGATTATTTTATTTATTACAAAAATACATATTATGTAGAATGTGAAAATTTATTTCTTGTTATTTTTTGTTAACATTTAGTTGCATTGTAAAATAATATAAAAAAACCTATTAGAACTTAAATCTTTAAAAAATAGATCAAGCTACATAAAGTTTATCTTATGTTTAGAGGTGGATTTGCAGACCTAGCTGCTCTAGGCCCCATGTGCCACTACTTTCTCAACACCTATAGACAAGATACTATGATATAGATATCTTTAGGAAAGGTGTACTAGATTGTCATTAAACTGTGTAAGGGTAACTACAAAGTTCAAAACATTTAAACAAACAAAATTATAGAGATAAATTTTACAAATATTAAAAAAAAAAAGTTTTGTCACCCTTTGCATCTTGCCATCCTAGACCACGCCTACTGAGCCTTAGGGCAAATCCGCCTATGCTATTTAATAATTATAATGTAAATTATAATATAATTTCGTGAAACATATATATATATTTATGTAGATTATTAAAGAAATTGTTACTAATTTAAGGACTAATGCACACATGACATACATTCATAACATTTATAAACCTAACAGTAACTATTTACATATTATCTTATCAAATTAAGGTAATAAACCTTTGTAACTTTGGCAACATTTTGTCCTAAAAAATATATAATCTGTAATTTTTGGTAGTCGTGCAGCCAAGGCATTTGCTAATCATTTTAAGTTTAGAATTTCTGGCAGACTCTCAGCCCTGAGGTTTTATCCCCACCTGTGCACCAATAGACATTCCTTAAAATACGTTTATTTTGGAACATAAGATCATCTAGGTATCACTTATTCCACGTCAATCAATTCGAACCTGTAGGCATCCCTATTCATCGGCAAAGAAGACAGAGGGTGTAGGCCGAGAGAAAAAGCCGGCGTAAAAAACTCTCGGTACTCTTTTAAAAAAGCAAATCATCAAACAATATTTAAAACAAATATATCAAATTAATTAGAAGTAGCCTGCCCAGCACTAGTCCCAGGCCCTTATATCAACTAGATAATCGCTAACTATATAGTAAGCCTTTAACCTTAACCTTTGCTCAATTGGTGAAACAAAACATCTTGAGGAAACTGGCTTCCCTTAGACCCAAAAGTCACAGCATGCGTCAGGCACAGGAGGCTGATCACCTACTTGACTATTATATTAACCAATGATCATGAAATAGATACAGAAATCAGAGGCCTGGACTTACAAAGATTGTTGCACCATTGATTTATTTATTTTTTATTTCTGGCAAAGCATCAGTAATTAAATCCTAGCAAAAGCAGCTACCCCTCGTAACCCCAACACATTTTCTAATTACTTTGAGATCAACAATTTTTAAACAAATTATGGCACAACTATTTTAGAATTGAATTAATTATTAAAAATAATAAACAGCCTGGGGTCCAAATATGATACCGACCAATATCATTTAAGGACTTACACTATTAATTAATAACATACAATAATAATTAATAACTGCTATATCTCTAATTTCAATTTTTTGAAACCAACCCGATGTTGTGGAATACTTCCTGTGTGCCAGTTTCTAAATTAAATTGTATGTGTGTGCCGGCAAGGTGTTTGAAAAGTTTTATTGTTTCCTTAATGCATACACGCCTCAGATGCGTTACATACATATAGGTTAAAACAAATCTGATATTATTCACAAGAAATTATTTGACAGGGTAGATAATAATCTTCTTCTCCAGAAGTTGTCAGCCATTGGATAACCATTCTGCTAAAGATTGTTTTTTTATTTGATTTGCTGATGATGTTAAGGTTTTAAATGCAATTAGGATGCCCTTAATTTGAGAACTGGCAGTAAATGTAAAATTAGAATCATTTTATGTATATTTCTTTTCTTTTTTTGACGTTCATAAGTGTACATTATGTTACCTATATGAATAAATGAATTTTTTCTTTTGTTTTGTTTTTGACTGGCTGTGTTTGTATGAAACAGGATTTGGTTGAATTGCTTTATTGGAGTAAATTAAATAAACTCAACTTTAACTTTAACAATTGCAAACAATTATAGATTGGGAACCGCATGTGGTAGGCACATACGCAAAATCGGTGATTTGGGTTTTTTGTATGTTCCATATATGTCCTTTAACCATAACCATACATTATATAGTGGTTAGGGTTTGTTCCTGCAGAATTTAGTTTATTGCTGGAACACTGCATTTAGAGTGCTTTATTACTTAATTCTATTCTTGAAATAAGATTATGCATGGCCAAATATACGCACCACATTTTTTTATTAACATTGTCATCACATAAGCACCTATTAAAAATGAAATGTGATGATACTGTGGTCTATAATTTATTGTTAATCTTTACAAGCAGTAAAAATCACATTAAAGCAGCAAGATAACAGCTGTTAAAATTATTTACAAAGTTGTTACTATAATAGTTAGGCATAGTGAACTCTTTCAATGTCTGGCATTCTGCCAGTCATTTCATTGAATGGTAAAATTATTCTACTATTTATAAATTCCTTAATTGTAATTATAGCTAAAAATCTTTTGTTGCTCTTCATCTTTTAATTAGGAAAAGAATTTAATGAATCTAAAGTAGAATAAAAGCAAAACTTTCAGTTTTCTTTGTTACATCTGTGAAATGATTTATGAAGCATAAATTTTTTATGTTTACAGTTCACTGATCTAATTTGTGTGTTTGTTTCTAACCCTTTGAAGTTTTGCGATTTAGAAGGCCTGCCTTATTTCTTTTGTTATGGTCATGATATATTTTGTATTAATGTGTTTGCAGATCTTAATTCTTTTATTTATAATGTAATTAATTTTAAACTGTGTTTTTATTAGTTAATTTGATTGGATTTGGTTGTGTAATTTTTTTTAAGATCCCATCATGTGTTGTATTAGTTAATACATTTGACAAATTTGAGAACATAGACCCACTCAAAAACATTTTAAATACATTTAGTATTTAGTTAGAAATATTGTATTAATATGCCTATTTTTCATAACCTAAAGACTCACTTGACCTGACTGAAAGTTGCAACAATTTTAAGATTTCAATATGTATTTTCTTATTAACGACACATACATCAGATTAAATAAACAAGTACTATTAGTTTGTTCTTGTTTTAAACGACTATTCAAACAGGTTATATACTAGATCACTTACATAACTCTCATAAAAAGGCTGGTACTATTTTATTGCTAACCTTAATTGGAATGTACAGTGGCATTATTTTTAATTCAATTTAATCAGTTATCAAATGTTTCAGTAAATTTTGAACTGTATTGTTCATTGTGATTAATCAGCCATAGCATTTACTTAGCTTACTTTTACATTATGTTTCAGTACATCTTAATAAGCTATTTTGGTATTATGCATATAGATTTAAAAGGTCAAGGTTAGTTTTCAGATTAGGTTATATAAGTAAATTTACATTGTAATCATGGGAACTAACTCCAATGACAACATTTTGAATCTAGAATAATTACCCGGTTATTTTATTGCCAGAGCTAAAAATAATGGCGCTATATTGTGCGGCTATTCTTGAGTATTTATTTTGGTTATAATGCAGTTCGACCGTACGTTGATTTGTGTGCTTCAATTAAAAACCTCGGCTCATAACTAACTGTATGTTAATTTTGGCTCTCATGTAACTATGAACTTACCCATGCCTATGCCTAGTTATGGTAAAATATTATTCAATAACTGAATTTATTAATAATGTCGATAGAGCCGCCAGTGGCGCGCTTCAACAATCGACGCAAGTCCGTTTTTGCTGAAACATATGATCCAGAAGAAGATGACTCTGATGAGGGTGCTCCAGCAGTGTTCCCCAAGTCTGATGCTCAACGGGCACGTCTCGCTGAAGCCGTGCGCGGAATTCTTCTATTCCGCTCTCTCGATGCTCAACAAATGCAGCAGGTAAGACATATATTAAATAATTTGAACATCTTTTGTATAATTGTAATATTGAAGCAAGATAAAAATCATCAATTTCAACTCACACTTAATTTCAAATTAGCTTTGCCCCCTTGGTAACTTTTGAACTTCAACGTAGGTAATCAACGAATATGGTTATTAAAAGGTCAAATAATATATAGGTTAAGACTTGGGTTTCGTCAAATTAACCTGGCTTATTTAAATGATGCTGACGTTTTATAGCAGGTTAGATCATGTTCTAGCTTTGAGTATTTTTAACCGACATTAAACGCAGGGGTGATTATCGATTCGTTGTTTATCATACGTTCAGGTAATAAACAAATAACAAAAGCGTAGAATCGCTTTTCGAATCGCTATTCTTTGATAGTGATATTTTTATAGCTAAAATTAAATGTCACCGGATGTAATCAGATCAAATATTAAAAGGAAATATGCTTATCATCTCACTCGTGCGCCCTCCCGTTACGATCCCACCTACGCAAAACAAGCATGATTATATAAATAATAGTAAACGCAATTTGTTAATTTCAGACTAATTTGTAAAGCACTATGGGGTTTAAAAAACTATTACAGACTAATATTTCACTACGTATCTCTTTAATACCTAATATCTTGCCGAGGCCGCAAGGCCAGAAAGGGAAATATGATTACAGATCTGATCTTTTGTCTGTAAATAAATAAGGTGCCTTCCGATTTACTTTACTGGATGAACTGTCTGGTGTTCTTATGCTCTTTGTCGCGAACAGCTTTGTTGTCCATTTATTAGTTCATCTAGAGTCAGATGGTTTCAGAGATTAGCGCGTGGAAGGAAGGAAGACTATATAAATTTATGTTGTTAAAATATTAATCGAATATATTTTTGTTTACATTGGATTGGCTGACTAAAGTTTTATCTCGCCTTTAGGTGCTAGACGCAATGTTTGAAAAGCGCTCGGAGCCAGGCGAGTACGTGATCCGACAAGGGGACGACGGCGATAACTTTTACGTCATCGAAAACGGTGTCTTTGACGTACTCGTCACGGGAGATGATGGAGTTGAGAAGGTATGTTTATTGACCTATTATTACTATGTTAGGTTCATTTATCACATATAATTATAAGGCTTTTTTCTTACAAATTATTCGTCACAAACACTAGCAAAATCTTGGCTGGTTCAGGAAGTTCTTTGTAATTTATTATTAGGGTTTTGCAGAAGAACTTGCCTACTGGCCCATGTCATGAAAATGTAACCCATGTATTAGGCATAATGTTTGCCCCCATTGAAATATTTATGTCATATACCCAGGTGGTACACACATACGAAGGCTCAGGCTCATTCGGAGAGTTGGCCCTCATGTACAACATGCCTCGGGCCGCGTCAGTGCGGGCGCAGAGTCCCGGAGCCCTGTGGGCCATGGACAGGCACACCTTCCGTCGCATCCTGCTCAAGAGCGCCTTCAAGAAGCGCAAGCTGTACGAGGAACTCCTGGACAAAGTGCCCATACTTAAGGCTCTACAGGTAAGTCTCTCAAAACTATTCTTTGCTGTCTATTGTTTAAGAATGCTTATGAGAATTCGGTGATTTCACAATTCCTTCTTCTTCGGGTTCCATTATTTAGTTCAAAGAATTAATAATTGCACATTTTCGTATATTTTGATAAATTATTTCAGTTTACCATAATAAGGGTTATATTTCATTACTCTCATAGACTACAATGTAGGTTTTGTAGCGGTATTAAAGCCTACAATTAAAACTATGTGCAAATAGTATGTGGCAACTGTATATCTCTGCCAACACAATCGATTGAGTTACGACCGCCTGCAGGAACAATCCGTAGATAATTTATAATACAACCTATAGTTTTGTATAAAGTATTGAAATATAATGAAATCATCGCCCTGGCCACCAGTACATATATGTATTAAAATGTATAATTATTTTTATTTCATTTTAATAATCAACCTTTGAAGGTGTCATGGTCAGTTGTCAATCTTTTGGTAAGTAGATGATGAGCCTCCTGTGACTGATAATAAATAAAAAAGGTGAAAATAAAATAAAATATCTTAACCAAAGACAATATTATGTTTATCGCTTTTCTATTTTAAACATCCTATTATGAACGATAGCTAGAAAAGGTGTTTGTGGGTTACAATAGCACCTACGCGTTACACCTGTTCATACTTTGTTTTGAAAGTAGCCTTTGTAGTTTTATTTAATCTCGCACTGAAGGTTTTACGTTGAAACAGAATTTCATTACTTCATTATGAAAATTATATAGTTTTTCGTAATTTTTTACAAGATATTTAACCTTTGGTAAATGGAGACCTGTTAGCATAGTTTTAATGTGTTGCTATTTTAGCAAATTTGCTATGATAACTAAATTTAGCAATGAAACTGATTTTTTTTTTCGTTTTGACTGTGCGCGGTCTCTAATTTTTAAAATATAAAAAAGCTTCTGTTTTGGTTGTACAGATTATTCTAATTTGTCGTCGGACTTTTAATAAATAGTATCAGGTGGACGTTCTGTTCAACCCTTAACACAGCATTAAAATAAATATAATTTAATTATTAATTTGTCGAGGTTAGGTAATATTTAGAATCAATTAGAATTAGTGAAACTATTGTATAGAGCCTGCGACTTTCATCCCTGTGGTCGTAGGTTCTATCTATAAGTATTAACTTTCACTCGAACGGTGAAGGAACAACATCGTAAGGAAATCGGATTGCCTTAGACCTTAGCTTGCCTATAAGATTGAGAAATGATCTTGAAACAGATACATAAATCTGAGGCCTAGCACCACTGATTTATTTTAATTTTAAGTGTACTCACTACAAGTGTGACTTGAAATATATATTTAATTGTAATAGTTACTTAATGGCTGACTCTGTATAATTGAATATATCTAGTGGATAAGTAATATAAGACAATTATAGTCATCAAAGTAATTTATTTAGTCGTATAATAAAAAGCATTTAATAAATTAATAAAAGAATAACAAGAATTCTAAATCCCCTTGGTAATCTTCCAATCTCGAACGTTTACGCCTCTATAAGAATACGAACAGCCGTAGTCAGGTATTATGTATTCTGGGTCACTGCGAAGCCGGCTTCACTCCAAATAGAATTTGCTTGTTCCATATCCTTCACGCCGAATATGGTGCTACAGTTATTATTTGTATCCGTTTTTTAAACGGTCTTTACTGAATTTCAACACATTTAAAATATGAAAATATTAATTAAGCTCCACATGAAAAGCTGGGTTTTCTGGGAAGACAAATTTCTGTTAAAATAAATAAATAATATAAATAGCTTTCAATCGAGTACTGTATAATAAGGTTTAATATTAGTACACGATCCCCGATGGAGTGAACGCCCCATTTGCCGCCATTTTCCTTAATCATCCGTCTGTACATAACTACGTATGTGATAAAACACCTAAAGAATGCAAAAGAGAGTTTAAATGACGAGGATATGTTTAGACCATCTGGAAGACATTATAGCGATAAGCCCAAGTTTCAATATATTTTCTAAAGAATACAGTTTTAAAAGAAATGATAGTAATGTTCCATTTTGGCAAACCTTGTATTCATACACACATTTGTGTGACTTCTATCATTAGTGGATATTCACTTAATGCTAGAAACATTAAAAATTAACATAATTCTCACTTCAATGGTGACAATGAAAGGCATTGTTGAAATAATGCATGACATCACGGCTCAAAAACTGTGAAATGTAAACTACTATTTGTAACCACAAGGGGTGACATTTCATTACATACTTTAATTAGCGGATGTGACGTCACTAAAACATAAAAAAATCTGTGGCAACAAGCTACAAGCTTTTTCGGCCTGGGCCTCAGATTACTGCATCTGCTTTATGATCAATTAGGCAAGTATATGATCAGCCATAGCCATCGGGCCTGACACACACCGACGACCTTATGGGTCTAAGGCAAGCCGGTTTCACAGTTCGATCGAATGTTAATTGCCGCACATAGAGAGAATGTCCTTTGAATGTCAAACCTACGACCTCAGGGATGACAGTTGCACGCTAAAGCCACTAGGCCCTTACAAAAAATAGTAGATAAATATCAAAGACGTATAAAGTAACTTAACAGTCAACGATATCATGCTTAACCGGTGGACTAATTATTTTAACGCTAAAAATCTGGAGAAGTCGACTTCAACTACAAAACAAAGTAATTGATATTGTTAGGTCATATGATCTCAATTGTAGCAACATTCTGATTGCAAACGCTGCAATGCCGGCCTGATTAATCAAATTTCCCTGTTGTATTCCCACTATACGTGTGTTACCTTGAAGGCGCACATCGGCTCAAATGTAATCTAACACGGGTTAAAGCACACTTAGGCATTTCGTCATTCGATTCCACTATATAATCTCCGTCATCATTTTTAGCTAGACTTATTCGTACGGCGACTACTGACCTGAATTTATTATTAATACTGTACAATTTACTCTACGAGTGCTTGATATGCGATTTTTTGTTTACGTCATGCTCAATGTAATATGTTATTAAAGCTCTCTATTACTTTTTGTATACAATTATTATGAATTGTGGTCATTATTATTATTTCAACCAACAAAAGTAAACTCTAAATAGGTTCTAACTCTAAATCGCTCTTCAACAGAGAATTTTGAAGCTTAAATACTTTTACCTCAATAAATGTATGTAAACAATTTCAACATAAATCTGTGTCTATTGAGTGACGTCGTTCCCGATTGACGTAATCATAGGCTTATGACGCTCGTATCTCGGGTTTTAATTCGATAACCGACGGCCGACCGACAAACGTTTCTAAAATGATAATCCACGAATATTTTCTTCAGCACAATGGAGACTCAAGTCATTGCCCGACTTGATATTTATTGATTTTATTATATATAAATCACTGGAAATAAAAAATTGAGCAGTAATATAGAAATAATATATAATAGGAACTGACATGAAGGAAACCTTTGGTCAGTTCACTCAGCAATTACAATTAAAAACGTCAGCTATTCTTTGCAGTTCATTGGTTAATGCCATACATTGCCATATGTGCCCTTTTCGACAGGTTAGTTGATAATAACATTTTTAGCAAAGTTGTTGAAATTATTATATGTACTTAAACGCCAAGTTTTTTACGAATGAATAGAAGACGGTGGATTTAATAAATCAGGCGCTACAATCATTATCGGTCTGAGCCTCAGATTTCTATATCTGTTTCATGATCATTTTTCAATCTAATCAGCCTTCTGTGCCTGACACAAGCTGTTTTTGGGTCTAAACTCTAAGGCTAGTTTCCGGACCGTTTCAGCGAATGTTAAATAGGCAAGAGAAAATGCACTGGTGCACAGCCGAGGCTCCAGTCTACTACAAATCTACTTAGCCACAAGACCACTCCTCGTTTTAGTAAATTATTGTATGTCATGAATTTATTTAATTTTTACCTGATGAGTTAATAAAATTCAGTTCGTATAAGGCGAAGTTATTATTTATGGACGCGGTGTTCGCTGTTCATTGAGATTTGAAGGTGAAACTCGCTGAGGCGAACAGTGTGTTAATGTATCAATCAAATATTGCTTCGAATATTCTACATGGAATATAGATTTGAAAAATTTGTTAATATTTCATTGATTTGTTTAATTTTCTATCGTTACTTCTTGGTGACCGACTAAAACATTCAAACACAAAGAAATAGTTAGAATTAGTAGTTTCTGATATTACGATATCAAGCAAAAAAACATATTTTTCGAATATTTAATTTTTCAATTGGAAGCATAAGAAGCGATTTGATAATTTGATAGAAATGTTCAGTTTGTAGTTTTAAATAAAATGAAACGGTATTTTATTTAAAACTACAAACTCAAACCACAAGTTGTATGTTCATTACTTTTCCCTTATTTATCGATTTACTAACCCTACACAAGGATTACACACGTGAACGGCTTCATCATCCGAAAATTATGATGCTTCGATGAGTTTTATGTTTGTCGCGTTGTGCCGCCACTTTAGCCCTTAGGAATTTTCTTGATTGTGTGCAATATCCTTCCAAATCATAAATATCTATATTTCGTTCAACGTTGACGAACCCTTGACAAACAAGATTATTGAGTTACTAGTTATCTTATCTTAATTTTGTATATATAAAAATTTGCCACGTAATAATAGTTATGATTCATGGTTTCTAGGTAACTGTTGAAATTATTCAGAAATTCATACGCATATTAGCACTACCGAGACATGTCCAAGTGATTTGTAGTCGTACCAGTGCCTTAAACTATATTAATGAGTCACGAACGCGTTGGGTGACGCAGTTGGAGCTCCAGTTTCAGGCTTGTGTTAAATACAATGCCAATATTTGAAGAATACGTTTAAGAGACTTGTGGCGAAATCACGAATGGTTCTTGCGACAACTGTTGGTCCTACTAGTTTCTTAGTATTTCTACACTCTCTTAGCGATGATGAAGTTTATATTTGTCAAAATTCACGATGTTTTAAGAGAGAAAACTATGGCCACTTTTCTTTTAAAAATATGTTTCCCAGAAATGCCCATCTCCTCCGCCGAAATAGAACCGATTCCGAGAGCTTTCAACGGTAGTAGTTATAGAAGCAAGTAGTTTTTAAGTAGCCTATCAGCGATTTGAATGTGTAAGAGTCTGTAGAATGGTGGAACAGTGTTCACTGTCAGATCGATTAGAAAGGAATGTGGTAAAGTTGGCACGAAGTCAAAATTTTACGCGTAATGAATATCATTCAACAGATCCTTTACATTATTTTCACTACGTGTTTTTTAGTAGGTTAAAAACAAAGATACCTGCAACATAATTAATCAAAGTTCTAACCGCGGCAAGAGACGCTTAACTTCGAGCGATTGATTCGCCTCCCAACTACTTAGCAACTATCACCACAAATCCGAACAATACTAAACAATTCTAGACGTATTTAGAACTATTCAACTCTAAGTGAAGACATTAGTGGTTAGGTACAAAATATGTAAATAACAAATGTGGACAAGGTCGCGGACGCAGTTCCCAACAATGGCATATATATATATTAATATGGTGCGCACCGCATACGAATTATATCCTTAGTAAACGCAAGTACAGTGAATATGTGACTTACTTAAATCATGTACGATATCTTTGGATTACTGAACTGTGATAGTCCCTCAAACTGATTCTGCCATGCTGGCTAATTTGTATATGTACTAAGCATTTACTAAATTATTAATATGTCGTGCATAGAGGCATCGTAATTTATATCGGATCAGAGCCTCAAGCGTGAGTTTGATGCGAGTGAAAAATAATGAATACTATTAATTATTTTTCATATAAAATTGGTAAAACAATATATCGATATAGTATTGATTAGTATCAGAGATTTCCTGATAGCTTGAGTATACTCTTGAAAGTTGTTCCTCAGGGATTATTGGTAGCGATAGAAGGAAACTTCAGATAAGTTCATTGCTATCTGCAACGGAGATTATTCGATTATCCGAGCTAAGTTGCACTAGTTACGATCACGACGATCCGATACCTGTAACATTCGTTGTGTATTACGAAAATTAAAATACGGATAGTACTTGTATGCACTTTGATTTTATTTGTATGTAGTATAAACGGAAACGAATGAAAGCTTAACTTACTTTAATTAATTTAAAAAAAAAAATCATGTAAAATGTGTATTATTCATATTAATAAACAAAACGAACGATTATTACTATCCGTCCAAGAGTGCAATTAGCTACCTTGTATAAACTTAGCAGATTTTTAATCGCGCAATGCCTGATCCATTCTAACTGGGCGTGGTCTCCCGGTGAAAAGTTTTTGTGCTGCTTATTGCTGACGCAATAATGAAAAAGTGTATATGTGAAACACAGAAATGCACTTGACACAATAATACTGTTTGTTTGTCGTGGCAGATTCTCGATAGATATATTTTCGGATTCCTTTGTAGATAAAATATACGATATATCTTGATAAATCTATGACGATACGATAAAATGCCGATACTAGTGACGTAAGAGATACAGTAATAATAGTCGCGAATTGTTAACTTATTTTTAAGTTGGTAACAAATTTCAAATTGTACTTGAAACTTAATTATAATGGTGTTTTTGTCTTATTTAATAGTCTTGTTTTTACTTTTGAAATTGTGCTTTTAGATAATAACTTAGTATAATATAAGATAGGGTTTAGAATTCTAACGATTGGGTAAGAATGATGTCGGCAGAATTTAGGTATTTATAATAAATATAATTGCGGGTAATTAATTAGATAACTCTGCGTTAGGCCAAAATGTTAAAGTATGTGCCCCTGTTGGCCAATGTGTTTGGCAGTGTATTATTTACGGAGCGCCGTACTCTGCGAATTCCAGTAGCAATAGTAACCGGACTTCAGTATTGAGCCGATTCAGAACATCAGATTTTGAAGAAAACCACACTGCTACGACATTGAATCTGGAATGAAATTGAGAGATACAGAAATTTATATGAAACGTTTAACACGACCAGCTACGCCTCAGAAGAGAGTTAGCTGTGACAGTTTATATATTTAAAATACTTACGGGTCGGGTGCATAATCCGGATATAATGGAGAGACTGGGTCTACGGGTACCAAGTAGAAACCTGAGGCTTACGTCTAAGCTTTTGGATGTACCGCGCGCACATTCCAACTTGGTTAGCAAAGCGCCACTCACGCGAGCAATACAGAATACAGATCATTAACAAAATTTCCATTGAGGTGGACCTATTTGTTTGTACGCTGGCTGAGTTCACAAGAGTTGCTTGCTATATTGTATGTTATAAGATTTAGGAATTTCAGTTTAATTTTTTAATGTTTGTATGTAGGTTAGTTGATGTGGGAAATATATTGGAATTCTATCGCATTAGTTGTAACTGTTAAGATGGGAAAATTTACTGGAAAATAATAATAATAATAATAATAATAACATCTTTATAGTGGATAACACGTTATGACCGTCATTTCCTCCATTATTCATGCCAAATGATATGCGTATTTATTAATTATTTACAGAATTATAGCCACACACGATACCATGCCAACTCTCTGTCCATAAACTTAAATTGGTTTGAAGAAGTTTTTGTCTTGGCTCGAATGATGGATGGATTTGCTTACGTCTGGACTAGACAATTATAGCTGGTGTTTAATCAATATAAAAAATTGCCAACTTGTGTTGTAATTTAAAGTTATGATTGATATGGGCGCATATTTGTTTGGAAATACAGTATTATAAAGCGGTTTATGAAATTCGTGTTCCTTGTTTTCGAATTATTAAAAAAAGGTTATACGAGAATACTCCTGCAACGCAATTTCCTATAACGCGGTCCTGGTATTCCTCGTTAACGAATCCATCCTCGAATAACCGTATCCATTTATATAAAAAGGCTTTAAAAGAAAACCTTCACGCTTTAAATGCGATTACCGACTAATTAAGACATCGAGCGACTCCGTAAGCTCTTCCAGTTATTAACTTAATTAACTTTATGCCGCTATTAAACATTTGCAATAGAACTATTAATTAGTACTAGGTTAATGAAGTTTAATTAACACGTTATTATATTGACGTATGCATATCTCGTCGATCATGGCTTAACGAATTAGACTGGTATGGTAATCATAGAATTATTTATGAATAGAATACGTTTGCAAATAAGATAATATATAATAATGTGTTTTTATTCAATAAAAACTTCAGAGATTCCGGCTGTTTCGAATCGCACAGAAATTACGTAATTGTCAATTACCAATCTTAATGATTAATACTTGATTACAGCCATACGAGCGAGCCAACCTCGCCGATGCCCTTCTTCCACGCACTTTAATCGATGGTGAGCTGATCATCCGCCAAGGAGACACGGCGGATGGCATGTACTTCGTCGAGGATGGCTCCATCAGCATCCGCATCGCTCGTGATGATGGAAACGAGCATGAGATAAAGCGCCTGGGCGAGTCACGATATCTCGTATATATATCTACTTGGGTTTTTATGTGGAAATTGATCACCAAAGAGTCTTTTGGGGGGCGTAATTAAGTAAATTTTAGTCTTGCGGTGGCGAGCAACCCAAGTGTTCTCCAAGAACTTGGTTTGAACCTATGTGGCCAAGGTTGTTTGCGATACCAAGGAACCGAGTCTGTTGCACAGATCCCCGTTAACAAAAACGATGCGCTCACTGAAAGCTGTATCTGACACCTTCGACATGTCTTCTTTCTTTATGCTGCAGAATTAGTTGACAGTAGCGATATCATGTATTTTATTGTGTTTATCGCATTGGTTTAGTATTGTAAGGTGTGTTTTTATAACAAATTAATTGTGTCTTCATGTGCAATCGCAGGCAAAGGAGATTACTTTGGCGAGCTGGCTCTGGTCACCCACAAGCCGCGTGCTGCCTCCGCATACGCCATCGGACCCACCAAGGTCGCTTGTAAGTATCATGATGCATCTCTTTTATCTGATTATTTTGTTATGGCGTAAATGTAAAAACACAGTGACAACGTATAAAAACATGACGTGAAAAAGTCATCCTTGCTTAGAATCGTTACGAAGAGGAAGTCGTAAAATGTCCAGGAAAAATTTATGTCAATGACGTTGCTGCAGAAGTACTTTTTCTGAATCTTTAATGTTACATCCGCTATTGTTGTACAAATTAATATTGTGCATACAAACATTCATTGTCAATTGTCAACAAGCGACTTGAGCAAATTGGCTGACGATGACGATTCAAATAGCGTATAGTATATCCACTGCTACATTACGTCCATGCCCACGTTGAACAGTACATGGCCTTCTCAAAATTCTTCTGCATCTTCATTATCTCTCATTCATCTTTCCATGTTTCTGGGGGGCGTCCACTGTTTTCTTTTCTCTGGGCCATTTCCAGTGATTTTAGTTTTTTTTGTTGTAGTTGACGACGAATAGCGTTCAATTCAGTTGGAATATTACTTTTCCAGTTCTGGACGTGGAGACCTTCGAGCGTCTCCTCGGGCCCTGCATGGAGATCATGAAGCGCAACATCGACGACTACGAGGAGCAGTTGGTCAAGCTCTTCGGAGACAAGAGCAACCTCACCGACGTGCGATGAACTGGATCGTCTCGCGGCCTCCCTTCACCGTAATCCGCTCCAACCTCTCCAGTCCCGCGGGTTGCCGAAATTGGGGCCCGCGTTCCTATCTTATACCAATCTTTTTAAACAAAAAATTCTGATGAGGCTAAATCTTCCCGGTGTATTAGAAGTTCCAAAAATACACATAAAATACTTAAAATGACTGTCCGTCTCTCCTATCCCGTAGATTAAATTAGCATTTGGACAATGGCACTGATTATTAAAATATGACGTGGTCTCTGAATCTTGAAAGAGGCGGATTTTTCTTCCGTTTTCTGGATTTTCAGCCGTCGAAAAATCTTATTTCAATTCTCGGACGTTCTTGTATTTGGAGAACTTTGATTTGATGTTTAAGTAGAGAAATTAATTGTAAAATCGTGTGCCACGTCGGCTGAGGGTTACGCGAGGGAGGTGACGAGGGAGGGCGTGGTCGAATGGTGCTGCGGGTGAACAAAATACGCTTATTTTAGATGAAGCCTTAATGCTGCGATCGGGCATTCCTCGGCGCCTTCGCCCTCCTCTCGGCTGACTCTTTGATGACGTAGATTTGATCTTTGTCACTCGGCCCGACTTTTTAGTCGCTTCTCACTTTAATTTTTGAGGAGCGATTTAAAAGTCGCACTTAGATTTATTTATTTATTTTTTATTTACGAAGAGATTCGATGAAATAGAAGCATTTTGTCTTACGTTAAAACAATAGTTTATTTATTTACGATTTGTTACGTTTGCCTGTCAAAGAACGTGTCGTCTCACGTGTCGCCCTCTGAACGAGTGAGACGGCGCGATCGCTTTGCAGGATTTTTATTATTGGGAGAACATGTTTTTTGTTGAACGCGTTTATTTTGTCGACAGTTCCTAAATCCTGTCGTTTTTGTAATTATTATTTAAAGATCCGAGGTGTTCCGCTCGACGGAGACTTCGAACGTTTCTACTATTAAATGTGGGTAGTTTAGTAAATTATGAAAATACCACTATTTGTGTGCGGTGTCGGTTTCGGTCTCCCCTCGGGCGATCCAGTATTAATTTGTTATCGAACCCTCGCGAGTCCAGCCAAAGTAGAGAAACGCGTGGGGCGTTCGTGGCCGTAGTTAGCTTTTGACACTTCTTATAGTTATTTAAATATTAGATTAGTTAATACCGAGGAGCGTGTACAAATGTTTTCAGTTGCCATAATCGTATAACAAATTATTATTATTATTTACTTCCGTTATTCAGTTTTATTTACGTCAACGTAAACTTTTTGCTGCTGATCTCGATTTCAGCGAAGCTTTTTGAGCGTTGAAGGGTTCTTGTTTGCTTACATTCCTCGCTCCCTTCGGTCTGCATCCGAATACCGGATGAGCTTTCGGAGCAGACAATCTTTCCGGTGCCGGTCTCGAGATGAACGGAAGCCTTGCCGTGGTGCGGTGAGTGTGTGCAATATGTCCAACGGATTTCTATATTTGTTAAATCTATTTATTCTCTATTTAACTGTGGTTAATTTTAACGGTGTTTCCTCAAGTGTACCTTGTTTCGAACGCGTAACGATAGTTACTTAAAATATATTTACGGGCGTGAGCTCGCTTCGCAGCGTTGACGAAATGCGAATCAGAACTTTATTTACTTAATTAACCGTAGCCTATATTTATTGACTCGACGTGCGTCCGGCGGTACCGATTGTGTGTGACGTTTCGTTCTGTGTAAATTATTTCTCTGCCGGTGAGGCGATCGCGTCCACCCTTTCTATGTGTCTCTCCCGGTGTATCGGAATCGTAGTTAGAGCGTCGTGCAATAAAATAATCATTTATGTCGTGAATCATATAAATTTTTGTCGATGTGGAATTATTTATAATAGATAGATAGCATAAGTTGTAATATTTCTCTTTATATACCGATGTTATCGGATCCTATCGCGTTCCACTCTGACTTCCCCGGCGTGGGTGGAGACGGGTTCCGCGTTCGAGGCGCGGAAGCACAAATATTATGTGATCGGGGACATCTCGTCTTCCCTCGGGACGCACAGTGGACGTTCGCGTGCGGTCCGTCCGGTTGTCGCGTGAGACGTATCGATACGCTTAATCGTAGCGTAATTTTTTATAAATTACTAGTCATCGGTGTCTGCGTAGGGTACGACCGATCAGCACATTTGTCCTCTCATATTCATATACACGTTAGGTTTAAGATGTCACACCTGTCCCGTGAGAAGCATATCAAAAGCGGCGAGTCCGTTTCCTATGTCTAAACTCTAAATTGCACTCGTCCGTCTGAAGCCAGTCGTGAACTTCATAGTGTTGCTTTACCGCGTCATGAGCTTACCCTGTACATTTATAAATTATGTATCGTAAAATGTTAGAAAACTGAATTATATTTGTTTGTAGATCTTATGTGTTTTTTATTTCATAACCCCTTTTTCTGTTTAGAAATGACAGTCTTACTATTACGGTTATAACTGTAATCGAAATATCTTGCGATTTATTAACTAAGGTAAAGAAATTGGACTGAATGAGAAGCTAAAAATACTCTTAAACCTGTCTGGGTCACTTGCTTGCCTACTAAATAAAAATTGTAATCTATTGTAAAGCCGACTTCAGTACAACTATATGTTCAAATAAAAATTGGATTGTGAAGACAATAACAGGGTCCACTGGGTATTAAATGCTGACACAGTGCAACGTGAGGCTGAGTGAGCACGTGTCATTCCAGTAAATTGCGAAACAGTCGCTAGATTTCATAATATATGATAGTAACCTGTAATTGCATTTGTATGAGAGAGTTCCTGATGAAATATATCCAAAATCGCCTTTTACTTGTCTAGAACTTTCAGGGAGTTATTCTTTTCCGGACAGTATTTAATATAATCGTAATACTATAATATATATATAGAATGGTAGTACCTATGTCATAAAATTCTATCCTTGGATTGATTTAAATATACTGAAGGCTGCATAGACATCTACGTGTGAAGACTGAAAAAAGTTAGGCCTGCAGAGGCCAGGCTAACTGCTCAATATGCTTGGAGTTGTTTTCAATATCTTGATACGTGAATTTTGGTGCGTTTAGGTAATAGTTAAGTGGAATGTCTGTCTTATAGTACCAATAGTAGTTCACAGGACCTAACCTCTTTTGTAGATTTAGTAGCAGGACCGGTTGAGTTCCTGCTGGATGATGCAATGATGCTTTTCTTTGCTCTCATAATCTGTATATATGCTTAATATTATCAAAATCTCTACCAACAATACTAAACTAAAAATATATTCCAACATTATAACTAAAATATCAAAAAAATAAAATACTTGAACGTTTAAGGAAAGTTCTTAAAATAACATATGAAAAGAAGTTGAGGAAAAACCAAAAAAATGCCAAGAAAACTTAGAAATACGAAATGAGATGAAAATCATTAAATATCAGTATTATCATTAATATTACTAAGTAATAATAAATGATACAAATTACCACTGGATGAAAATATAAAATCTCTTAAAAAAAGCAGTCACCATGAGTACATAAGTTTATTATTATAAGTAATTGATAAGTATATTATTTGAAAATCAATTCAAATAACGACAACTATTATTGAAAAGGACAAAACAATTAATTTTAATGTTGTCATTTTAAATATTTGGATTTTTTAATCCTTTGGATATGGCCTACCGAATTAAATTGTAAACAAAAATCAGTGTAAATAATGGATTAACATAACAATTTATGTGTACTTAATAAGTCTCAGAATACCAATCAAATTATGAATCTGCCTAAAGCTTAGTATTTTTTGTCAACTTAATTTTTATTTAATTTAAATATATGTTTTAATTAAATTTTCTTTTATTAAAACATATCTTTTGATTGAATTTGTGAAATTGTTGAATTGGAAAATATAAATGCTGCGAAATGATAATAATGAAACTTACAGATGTACAAATACAAGATAAATTTATTATCTTCATTAATTAAAAATTACTTAAACATATCTATAATTTAAGCTAGTTAAATAGTTTCAGGCTCTCTGCTGTAGACTTGCATAATTTTCTCCATTAATTCCCAATTCTTTTCTTTTTGGAGATCTTTTGTAAATACCTGAAACAAATTTTATATAAATTAGTTGTATTAGCTTAGTAGCTGTAAAGCATACAACTTGACAAATTGAATTCATACTAGGCAAGAGGTTTTTTTTTTATATTATATAGTGTTGATGACAACAAATATATAACATCTCATATAATGATCATTCTTAAAGGTTTTTTTCATATACCCTAACATATCTAATAAAAAAAATAGTAATGTGTAATAACTTCTTGAATATTTAGCATGATAAAGTAACACATTCAGATTTGGGTATTGGTTATTAACCAAAAACTTGTGATGAGGCTAACTGACACCATGCTTACAGACACTGCTTGTCCTAAATAATACTATTTTAACGTAATTTGACTACTTACAGAGTACCAAGCTGCATCATCATCTAATGTAGATGCTAGAGGTACTGATACACCGAGAACATGGAGCGCCAATGTCAAACAAGCAACAGCTATATGTGGTGCTCTATAATCTAATATGAGCGGTGAATGATGGAAATCTTGTAAGAAGGCCATTGCAGTACGAGCAACTGGAGCAGTTCGCCACTGAGATGTCGGGAACCACTCTTGTAGTGACCGCAAATAATGCAATAGATACTTATGCGGTGATGGCGTTTCTAAATTGAAACCGAGTAAACGCAATACTAAGAGCTCCGCTTGAGCGACGGCGCCTCTCCATGACCAATACTCATCACCTAATTCCATAGGTCCTGCACCCCGATTAATTGAATTATACGCTACATTAACAGCATCTCTTGGTCTAACTGGCTCATCTCGCGACTTTCCAGCAACGCATAAACATGCTGTGCATATTACGTAGCAATCATAGTCATTCTTGTCGGCTTCTTTAAAGAACTTGTGGTAAAAAATTGCTGCTGTAGCAATAGTTGCAGGCTGCAATCCCAGTTTTATGCCACACTCAAATACAAAATTGGTCGCCAAGCTGTGCCCTGCTGCATTTCTATAATCCGGCAAACGTTTTTCACGCCTGTTATTTTGCAATGCCATAACATCAATCACGTCCTTCATTATAGTCAAGCGTTTATTAAATTAATTAAAATGGAAAAGTATTAATATTTAGTAATATTTCGGTATTATTGTTTTGCGGCTTTAAATTGGTTAACCAAAGACAATCATGCATCATCTTTGACAGGAAATCATTAAAATTATTAGACCTTGACAACTGACTTTTCATAGACTTTAGATCACTACAGAGTGTACCAGTAACCCGCGTAAAGATGATACGGTCAACATTAATACTCTACCGCTGGCGCGACAATACTAAAACTTTAAATTGGATTGAATTGAATGAGACATGAGACGTGACAAATAAAACAAATAGATGTATAATTTTATCAATCGTCGCCGTTATCAACATGGGATACGCACTTAGACCATTCGGTAGCCGTAATTTTTTGAATGCCTTCCTCAAATAAATTCGCACGTCTGTCAATTTAAAGGTTTTAATATTTTGAGCTGCATGCCCTTTTACCTGCGCCCATATCAATTCGATAGGGTTCAGCTCGCAATGGTAAGGAGGCAGTCTTAGAACCGTGATCCCATGTTGTGCTGCCATTTCGTCTACAGCGTACTTATTAAAAGACTTTGTGTACATCACTAAACTTTTATATGTGGTATCATTATTTTACAAAATGACAGTAGCTATTGTCAAATGTGGAATTGAATCAAAAATCGTGGTATAGATGGGAATGACATTAGCTTACGCGTCATCATGTGATCAACTTTGTTTCGTTTAATATTTTGGCGTTCGGCGTTAATGGGCCTTGCCTGTCAAAAAGTCAAATAGCTATTTTATTTCAAACCCCAGAAAGAGTTAATTTCTACAATTTTATTCTCCCATGTTAATGAAATTATTTATTTAAAAAATATGTGTAACACAAGACGGTGTTTTCTTCGTACTTCTTGATTTTAAGAGTGTTCAGATATAATGCTATTCAATTCAACTCTACTTAAAATAGTAATCAACACGTGTGGCCTCCGCCCAGGCCGTTAGATTCGGGATAGGACAATTAAATAAAACAAGCATAAATATTTGAACATAAAAATTAGAATATAATCATTTTCAGTAATTATTTAAAATTATACACTTAAAGTACATTTATAGTAAATTCAATAAAAAATACCAGTGCAGATGAGATACAAAAGAGAAAATATTGTTTTAATTACATCGTTGGTTAAATACATCGCTCTCAATAAATGCATTACAAAACACAATTTGAAAAATAAACTAACAGTAAAGTCACTCGATATAGAAAAATAAAGATAAGATTGAATCACATTCAAAAATTACCCGCTAGTGACTAAAACTTTTATTTCTTTAAACATTTGTTCGACTCGAGCCGCTCGGCCTCGTCGCTTCTCCACGTCTCCACCCGAAGGCCGAAGCCGGCGGCTCTCGCGTGCGCCAATAGTTCATGTCGACCAAATCTAAAGACTCTCGCCGAATGCCAGTCCTTCAAACGTTTAGGAATATCAACTTTGGCAAAAATGAACAAGCGATTGCCGAAACGCGTTCGCCAGATTTGAGCTTCGACAGCGGAGTGAGGAGCCTTACAAATAAAAGTTTGGAGCGATGGAACAGCGGCAGCTCCTTCGCTCGGGCGAAGAGAGACGGCGCTCGACGTCAACTGCGCTAATGGTTATTACTTCGCTCCCGACACACATCGTTACATAACAGTAAAAAACCTACCTAGCAACAAGCGAGCCGACGCTCGTCCGCGGACCGCTCGACCGATTCGAACGAACGGCGACCGAATCAACGAAAAATAGTCAGCCGTCTGGAGCCATCGGTGATCGGTGGAATGGATCGAAAGCATCGGAAATCTTTGGTTCGGCAGAGGGAGGGAGCGGTCCGCGCGCTTCCTTCGAGCGACCGCTCTCCGCGCGCCGCGTCGACGCGGTGCGAACGAACCGCTCGACTACGACGACGGCGAAGGTTACTCTAATTGCATTATTATTATTAATTAAGGTTTATCCGTACGGTTACTGTCCTAACGCTTAAAGTAAGATTTCTTTATTATCGATAATAAATTATGTTAAATAGTATATATAACGGAGCCGGCGCCGACCCGCGAGCGGAGACAGCTCTACATGCGCGTCTCGCTCGCACGGCTCCGCCAAACTCGCCTCCGACGCGCGGACCTCGTTCACCGCAGAGCGACACAGGGAAAACACGAACACGAAAGAAACGCGAGACACCGTAAAGTTTATAAAAAATAAATATCTCAGGAGAGGAACGGTCAATGGAATGATAGTAGGCCTCTCGCCGATCGGCGCCGCCTCGGTCCCTTCGGGGACGGGCCGCGAGACGGCGAGCTCGAGGGCGTCCGACCCGACCGACGCGTCTGGCACCAGAATGTAGAACCGAACTCTAGACGCGCCGAAGGGCCGCGGCGGCGCATCTCGACACGAACGGAAAACGACGTGAACGAATACGGAGGAGCGGCGCGGGAAACCCTTCCGAAGCGGAAAAACAATCGAAAGAAAACTATATCGCCGAAAGAAACGAGACCTTCGGAGAGTTTCGCGACGCCGTCGCGGCGCCGGACGCGCCCGGAGGACGCCGGGACGCCGGACGAGCCTAGTAGAGGCCGCAGCCGCGGAGGTTGTTGGCGATGATGACGTCGGTGACGGCGTCGAACACGAACTGGATGTTGTTGGTGTCGGTGGCGCACGTCATGTGGCAGTAGATCTCCTTCGTGGTGGACTTGTTCTTGGCCTCGAACTGCGCCTGGATGTAGGCGGCCGCCTCGCCGTACTCCTGGGCACCTGTGACGTGGCGATTGACAAACACGTGTTCAAAATATTGCATTTATTAACATAAAATATTTCTTACGACGAAAAATATCGGCAAACACTTTTTCATATTTTTATTTTTCTCAGAAATGAAGCGATCGTTACGATAAGTTTCCTGTTTCGGATTAAGAGCAATTAAACACGCAAACCACATTAATTATGATTGAGTAATTGCGTGAATTCTAGTATTGGAATAATAAAAATACGTCAATGGAGAAGAGTGAGAGAGATACGGTTATAGAACGTTATAATCCTCACCCGTGTACTCCGGGAAGCAGATGGTGAGAGGCGACTTGCGAATCTTCTCCTCGAAGAGATCCTTCTTGTTGAGGAAGAGGATGATGCTGGTGTCGGTGAACCACTTGTTGTTGCAGATCGAGTCGAACAGTTTCAGACTCTCTTGCATACGGTTCTGGAATCGCACGGATCGAACGTAAACGAACCTTTCTTATTAGATTAGGACAGTTTAAGATTCTGTTAGTGTGTTCCCTTTATCAGTCCCGAAATAAATATATCCCTTGTCTTCTGGAGAAGCTTACCGCTTTTATCTATTTATAAGAGTATTTAAAAGAATTACCGTTGTCTCATCTTCGTGCAACACCTGGTCGTACTCGGACATGGCGACACAGAATATGATCGCTGTCACATCCTCGAAGCAATGGATCCATTTCTTCCGTTCCGACCGTTGACCACCCACATCGAACAATCTGAAAAGTTAATTTTGAACAATTAAGACTTAGAATAAGTACGTAGTAGGGCGTTGCTCGCTATATACGATGCGCAGAGGCAAAGAAAACTTGGAGAGACTGATCGTGGTTGGTAACACAGATGGCACAAGATTACGTGGCCTTTTACCAACCAGATGACCGATCAATTGAAACACTTATTGTCATCAAATCGCCGATGGAAACAGATTATACGCCACAAATGTTACCTTCACGAAGCTCACATATGATCTACCGACTAGAGATCAGCTAAGCTGGTACTATCACAACATAATGATCACAATCTAATAAATGTTATATTCCTGAAGCCTCAAGGGTGCAATAATTGCAAGTTTTTATCAATGTCATCTGTAAAAGCCAGAGACACTTGAATGTTAAAGACAAAAAAGAGATGGAATACTTACTTAAAGTTAAGGTTTTTGAAGGAGAAGTGAACCTCTACGATTCCGGTGGTTTTGACTCTGGTTCTTAAGATATCCTGCTCCGTGGGCTGGTAATCCCTGGCGCCTAACCGATCCAGATCATCCAAGAAACTGTAAACGAACATATTGTTAGTAAAACATCACGACAAAATACTCTCCAGTATTTATTAAAAAAAAAAGATTGTGTTTGTAATTTTAATATCCCGCTTTATTCTGACAACGCAAAAGATGGTAGGATAAACTCAAATTAACAGCAGCACAACAGTGGAAAGGGTTAGAAACCTTTGCCAAGAGCCACACCGAACTCCGAAATATACTGTGGTTAAAATAGATTAAAGATCACAGATTTTCGGAATATAAAGGCTTTATTATTATTATTTATCTCGCTATATAACGTAAATTTCTGAAGAAAAACAATGATTCAATAATACTACAACAGCCTCCAAAAAATTGTTGTCTGAAGTCCATTGAAATCGTCTTAAATGTGTAAATAAAACGTTTAATATATTTAATACAATACAATAAACCTTATCCGTGTAACTGTCTTTTTGCACTGTACTTAATGCAGACAAAGGAAATGCGACATAGTTAACAAATATGTTTCGAGTCTATATACGTTTATGAAAATTGTCCCAAGCGATCATTTATATGCAAGTGCCATGGCCGAAACTGAAACATGAATATTCATTACTATGCAAAAATTACAAGAAATACCGCCCACGTTGGTCAGACTCCAGCTAAGAGTCAACGAATCTTTCTTTATGCTATCATAACTAATAGGCATTTAACATATTTTTTCGTTGCAGCCCTCCAGCAACAATAGATACATAGAGATAAGGGGTCGACGAGCAGGGGGGCGCTTAGAGATTAGTACTGACCACTGCCCGCTGTCTACTTAGAGAGGAGTGTACCACTGTGGAAGTGGAAACTCGAAATTATTCATTCAAATTTGTATAGTTGCCTTGGCTGGGAATTTTGTGCCCCATTGTCTTACGATATCTCTATAATACACAGTTTTAACTTATCAGTGCCCTATATGTTACAAATTTATTTATTTATTATGTTTAAATTAACTTTACCAAGCTCGTTTTATACAAAACTGCTGCGACCAGTGCTCACTTACAGTTAAGAATCCTGGACGCGTTACCATGTAAGACGAGCACGATCTTCTAATTTGCGAGCGGCAGATTCTTCGAAGAATCTTTGGCTCTGTTTGCGAAGATGGTGCTTGGCGTATTCGCTACAATAACATATATACCAACATCGTCCAACTCTTAAAATGCATCAGGCAAGGTGTTGGGACACGTGCAATGGCACGGGGGTACTATCGCCCACCCTAAGGTCCTTACTGAACTCACCAACTGGTGTCAAGACAAAAACCGATAGACCCAGGATGATTATGGAGTTGTCAAGGACCTCGAAACAACGGTTCGAAGTTAGATGCAAGAAGAAATAAATCGATTGCGATTGCGAAATATTCTCGATTATTCTAAGGCACACACGGGGTTGTATAGATCATGATGATGAATCTTATTTCCTAACAGTCCCAATAAATTCCTGGCCAATTGTATCAAAGCAACGAGCCGCGCAATTAGCATAATCGAGGTTTAGTCACGATACAATACTTTATATGAATGTACGTGGCGCATTCTTTGGTTCTCGGTTAAGTTATCCATAATGGGATGCTACGGTCGATTTATACACAATCCAGTTTAGAAACTCGGCTTTACCATGTGTGACCGATATAGCGAAACGAGCTATCGGCACATTCGTTTGTACCCGAATTTGGCAAATTATATAAATGAAATGTGGGTACAATATATCAACTTTGATATTTACAGTTCGACGAATCTTAACCAAAAGGAAACGAGATACTACTGCTTTCATTACTATTAAAATTGTAAGTATCTAGGAAATTAGCTTCAGCGACCGACTTTCATCTCTGAGGGCACCAATGGACTTTCCGTCTATGTGCGCTCGCTCGCTCATACGGTAAAAGAAAACATCGTGACCGGCACCCACAAACTCGACGCGTGTCAGGCAAAGGCCACCACGCTACCATAATTGATAAATATCTAGAATCTGAGACCCAGACTTAACAAGGTTGTACCGGCACTGCTTATTATTATTAGCACATTGATAAGAACCTTGGTCCTCGAGAACGTAACTAAAAAGCGTCCTCCACATCGCCGGGCTAATTTTATCTTCGTTTAAGTATTAATAAATTCGTTGTGCAATTTTAAATCACGAGTTGAACTATTTTTACTCGTCCAACATTCCGGCTCATTTTCAAATCGAATCAGGATAGTCTCCAAGAAACGGTACAAAAGCCATAATTTGATTGCCCGATCGACTCACTATTAGACACCAATTATGAAGGACATTTTGTCCTTGCAAATTCTTGGCGTTCAGAGCAAGAGCGGATTAATGTCCTTTAATAATTTTAATTTGCTTTCATCGTTGGTAAACTTCTGTCTTTAAATTAAAATACGACAAGGAATGACTGACATTTGGATATGATTTACATCAATCAACTCATCGCGTACGTCTAATATCACGCAATTATCACGAGAATTTCAAACAATTAAATCATTGTAAAAGTGTAAAAATCATTGATCATTAGAATTCTTCGCTAGCTACAATGCATAGCAATCGAGTGGGCGAGGGTGACGACGGTACATACATATTAACGAGGTACTGCATGCTATGCGAATAGGGTTGGCAGTGGATAGTAAATTACAGGTTCATTATAGAAGACATTTTTTTTTGAAGTGAAACTTCTTTAGGCGCATAGGGTAAATTTTTACGGATCGTCACGAAGATGTGCAGCGTTTTTGTCAAAGAAAAGGGAGAGCTATTAAGACCGATTGAGAGAGAGTGAGAAAGGGAGATCGAGAAAACATACACGCTACTGGTTGATCTATTTGTTTAGTTACATATTAGAACTTTGGATGGAAATTCTATCTCATAACGTCTTGTGCACTAAACGCAGATTTTATTTATTTATAATATCATTAGCACGTATACAGTTTATAAGCAGTGTGAATATAGATATACATTGAGTGATTATATACTGATAAACGATCATCTATTCGGGCTTTAACAATATGTATAACGTAAGTGAATAGCATTTGTAACTAATATGATTCGGTACTACTTATTTCTTTTAACACATTTGTATAATATTTACAGAAATTTTTGGAAAAATGTCTCTTAAGCTTTTGTTCAAGATTAAAAATTTAAAGTTCGTCTCTATTACGGTCATTACCATGATCAGTATTTTACCTGTCGTAGTCATTGTACAGTCAGTGAGAACATGTAATACCGTCTGACTCTTCAGCTGTATTGCTACAACGACAGCCACCACTTTGTCTAACTCTGAACCTGTGAAGATACGAAAAGAGTTCACCGTGTCCTGTCAACCTGCGTGATCAATCCCGTTGGGTTTTTTGTTAAATTATTGAATAGGCCGAAATAACAGTAAACATATATCATAGATATATCTTTTAGATTCGGATTTGACATAATATATGTAAAACCAACCACCCAAGCATAAAGAACGAAAAGCGGTATTTGCCATATTATGATGACGCAATAATGACACAAAACATGCGTCTAACATTAAAATAATAATTTAACTAATATTGTATAGAATAAAAAAACGCTGTTCCTATATTTGGAATGGGCAGCCCTAAATGTACATAAATACTGTCGGCTGTACATTCGCTATAACGAATCTATCCCAATGACATGGGGTCACGGAATTCAGACGGTGATTCACGATATCATCATCTCGTAAAGTATATTAATTCAAGGAAAAACGCACGGTGAAACATCATATTTTTAAATCATAAGCTAAAATAAATTACCGCCGACCTAATTTACATTAGAAAACGAATAGTTGTGCTATTTTTTTGTATATCTTAGAAAACGACGCATAAACAATATGTATCATCAAATTGTAAGAAATTCTCTCAAACCGTGCCCAAAATCTACATACATACAATCTCAAAAAAGAATCTAAGTAAAATGGTGATTTTCACGAGACCCGCGCTAGATTACATTGCAGATTGTCTGCGCAAGCCAGCCTATATTTGAATATCGTGTAATATCCAGACACGGCAGCACTGTTACTGGCGACCTGAATGAAAAACTATTTCCGCAGCACGGAAGCCTTTTTGTTCGACGAATAGTTAGTCGCTATTCAACCGAACGATTCATGATAACATTTCCATTCTATTACTTTTTAAAGTACCCTAGACGGTTTTTAAACATGTCAATACCCTTTTTGCCTGACACAACGTTGTTGGGATATCGGATCCATTTCTGTATTTCTTCGCATAAATGTTATTCAATGAAAATAAATATTATCTAAACCCACGACTTCAAGAATAATAATCGTAGCCACTTGACCAACGCTACTCACATATAAACTATTTTATTAAACGTATAAAACATCTTTATTATATCTTATTATGGTCGGAGCTGAAGAAATTAAACTAACATATCTATAAACTAATATAATTTTATTTATTTATAAAAGCAAAATATGTCGAAACGATAAGCGTTACCTAAACGTGCTTGAACTAATTAAGCTCCATTTCCGATCAAAACTACCCTTTTAAAGTTGATACTCGAGATACCGATGCGATGGCAGTTCGCCAACAGATTAATGCCACTCTGGTTTCATAATGAAGCCTAACATTGGTATTACGCCAACCTGTTCGTGAACATGCTTGTTGATTCAGACACCAGGATTTCGATACTTTTATTGAGCTTCACTGTATTTAAGTTATTCCAAAATCACAATATATAGTATAGCAGTACGTAAGTATTGTATATGAATTGTGATGGAATATAAAAAATATACATGTCTATATATAATTGGATAACTAAACTCTCTTGCAAAAAACGGTTCTGGCAACGCCTGGAAGCAAGAAGTTGTTTAGATTAGCCAGCTCGAAGTCTTGATCTGAATCTAATGGAGCTAATTGATGATGATGGAGAGCTTGAGATCTAATCCAAGTATTCCTCAAAACTTTATTAAATACATCGTGGACAGCCTGCCGAGAAGCATTCTAACCGTGACTTTAGCAAGAGGTGGTCTTAGGTTTTTTTTTACATTTAAACTTTTTTTTTTTACAAAAGAATTATACTATATAATATATCGACATTACTACAACACATTATCAGATTGTCATTTTTTAAAATAAATATCAAATCGCAAGAAACTCTTATTTATTTCGTTCATCCGTAACTAATTTCAGTTCGGAATCGATGTAATAAATAAAATGTCTAAATTTAAAAGCATAAAAAGTGAAAAGTGCAAGCGTCGAGTGTAGGTTCAATGTCAGTCGGCTTGGAAGCCTGCCAGGAGGGCTTTCTTATCATGAAAGTGCTGTGAAGATGGGAACGTGCTTTCTTAATGGCTTTAGCATTGTTTGTTACATTTCCGCCCAGTTAACGGCTTTTAATTGAGCGCAACGTTTACAGTGTTACTTTTAACTGAATCATCTTACACCATTTTTGTTAACCATTTACTCGAGTAGTTTATCATATATATTTGTCGCATCCAAGAAGTGGTAAAAATGCAAGGATACTAGACCAATAATTATAAATGATAAAGAATTGAATCTGGATGATACAACTGTATTTTTTGGAATCCTAAACTTCAGTGGAACTTCACATTAACGGATTGGAGAAGAGACTTA
Source organism: Pieris mannii (assembly GCA_028984075.1). Taxonomy (NCBI): domain Eukaryota; kingdom Metazoa; phylum Arthropoda; class Insecta; order Lepidoptera; family Pieridae; genus Pieris; species Pieris mannii. Next base: position 471,788 of record CM054776.1, read on the forward strand.
GTTCTGCAGCTTACGCGGTGAAAAAGATTTGTTCAGTAACTGATGTCGATACAACTAAACTTGTTTAATTTTAGTTACTTTCACAGATTTACATATATATTTTTTCACAGACTTATGGCTTATTTTTATACGTCGTAGAATAAATGATACCTGTATCTGATATCCCTAATTAAACATATTTTTTTTTAATAAACTACTATTTAATTTTTACGGCGTCGGGACGTGACGACCCCATCGCCCACTGGTGAAATAACCTGTGGCAGAGGTTATTTCATCAGCGCAATCAGTCAACCCCTTCCTAGTGGGAGTGCCATACTGTTGCCTTCGGGCTTCAGCCAAATGGGCAGGCACGACCGGGGCAGTACCACTGTCTCTCAGAAAACCGGCGTCAAGTGATGCAATGGGTTCGCCTTATTGTACTCGCGTTTCGTCCGGTGAGAGAGATTCCCGGAGCCCATCCCCCCCATCCCCCTTCCCCCCCTCCCCCAAAAAAAATATGAAGGTGCAGAAAAAAAAGAATCTACCCCAGGGGGGTACCACACGCGCCCGCGGTGGAGAATCCCCCTCTGGGCCTCAGTCACCGGGGCACTCTGCACCCGGTGGTGGACGCACAGGCTGCCCTTCGTATTCTGGGGGGGGGCAATTCTGCGCTCTACAAAAATAATTGTCCTTGGGGCAAACGGAAGAATTTACCGAAGGCAACCCCTTCCACGCTCACAGTGGACTTCACCAATGTTAGGGGGCTCAATTCTAACCTAAACGCGGTTCACTTTCACCTTGAAACTGCGAAGCCGGCCTTATTCTTCCTTACTGAGACTCAGATATCCTCCCCGGCTGATACTTCTTACCTCTCCTACCCGGGGTACAAATTGGAACATTCATTTGTGCCGCGGGCGGGAGTTTGCGTGTACGTCAGAGAGGATATCTGTTCTCGTCGCCTTGGGACGCTTGAAGGAAGGGACCTATCTAACCTTTGGCTCCGCGTAGACTGCGATGACCATCCGCGATTCTATGCGTGCCTGTATAGGTCCCATAGCGGAAATGATGAAACTGACCGACTCATTGAGCACATCCAAATGGCTACAGATTCCCTGCTCGAAAGGGTTCCTACCGCTGAAATCGTGATACTTGGCGATTTTAACGCCCACCATGCCGATTGGCTCGGCTCTGAAACCACCGATCACGCGGGAAGATCCTTTCACGACTTTGCTTTAGCCTACGACCTGACACAAATGGTCCCTGCGATTACGCGAATACCAGATGTGGTTGGTCATAAACCCTCTTTGTTGGACCTTCTGCTGACTTCGCATCCGGAGAACTATCAAGTCTCTGTTGACCCGCCATTGGGTTCATCGGATCATTGTGTGGTCCGGAGTACTGTGCCATCTACGCGCCCTTCGCGGCCCCGCTTTTTGGGTTGTCGCCGTATTTGGCACTATAAGTCAGCAGATTGGGACGGGATGCGGTCTTTCTTTGCGTCCTACCCTTGGGGGCCTATTTGCTTTTCGTTGGATGCTCCAGATTCCGTCGCTGCCTCTGTCACCGAAGTGGTTTTGCAGGGCATGGAACTCTTTATTCCATTTTCTGCGGTGCCGATCGGTGGCAAGTCTCAGCCCTGGTTTAAACGTTCTTGCAAGGCGGCCTCGCGTCGAAAGCGAGAATGCTTTAAGGCATGGGCGGAAGCGGCGAAATCTCGTGATGCTAATACCAGCGAACTCAAAAAAGCATATAACTCAGCCTCCAGGTCCTTCAAACGGGAAATCACTAAGGCAAAGTCAGAGCACATTGCCAGATTTGGCGAGAGATTGGCCCAACTCCCTTCGGGGACTCGAGCCTTCTGGTCTCTCGCCAAAGCTGTCCAAGGGAATTTTTGTCAGCCCTCCATTCCACCATTGCACAGGGAGGATGACTCGCTGGCCCACACTGCGAAGGAGAAGGCCGACCTTTTAGGCTGTCTCTTCGCATCCAGCTCGACTTTGGATGACCGAGGGAGATCACCACCGATCATTTCAAGGTGTGATTCTTCGATGCCGGAAGTTACATTCCGGCAACGTGCTGTCCGCAAAGCATTATCTTCCTTGGACATACATAAGTCGAGCGGGCCGGATGGTATTCCTCCAATTGTGCTGCGTACTTGTGCTCCTGAGTTGGCTCCGGTCTTAACGCGCCTTTTCCGGTACCTGTACTCGCTTGGCACTGTCCCGGAGTGCTGGAAGATCGCTTCGATTCATCCGATACCTAAAAAAGGCGATCGCTCTGATCCGTCCAACTATCGCCCAATAGCGATAACCTCATTGTTCTCCAAAATAATGGAATCCATTATTAATGGCCAGCTCTTGAGGTATCTGGAGGGCCACCAGCTGATAAGTGACTCTCAGTACGGCTTTCGTCGTGGTCGTTCGGCTGGTGACCTTCTTGTATACCTTACGCATAGATGGGCGGAGGCAATTGAGTCCAAGGGGGAGGCTCTAGCGGTTAGTTTGGACATAGCGAAAGCCTTCGATCGGGTGTGGCACAGAGCACTGCTCTCGAAGCTTCCAGCTTATGGGCTTCCCGAGAAATTATGCGATTGGATCTCCAGCTTTCTGGCCGATCGGAGCATCAAGGTCGTCATTGACGGAGCTTGTTCCGACCTTAAACCCGTGAACGCTGGGGTCCCACAAGGCTGTGTTTTATCCCCGACCCTGTTTCTTCTGCATATCAATGATATGTTGCAACTTAGCAACATTCATTGCTATGCGGATGACAGCACTGGGGATACTCTTTACATTGGCCGGGCAGGTATTTCTCGGGCAGATGTCGATGAGTACCGGAACAAACTTGTGTCTGAAGTAGAAACTCTACTACGTGGAGTCTCCGACTGGGGCAGACTAAATCTAGTCCAATTTAACCCCAAGAAGACACAAGTTTGCGCGTTTTCCGCTAAAAAAACTCCCTTTGTCGCTACTCCTCTTTTCGAAAACACTCTTCTTAAAGCCGCAGCCAGCATTGGAATACTTGGCGTTGACATATCGAACGACGTTCAGTTTCGCGGTCACTTGGAGGGAAAGGCTAAATTAGCCTCCAAAAAGCTTGGTGTGCTCAACAAGGCGAGACGGTACTTCACTCCGGGCCACCGCTTGCAACTATATAAAGCGCAAATTCGGCCCCACATGGAGTACTGTTCTCACCTCTGGGCGGGGGCTCCCCAGTACCAACTCCTTCCACTTGACCGTGTTCAACGAAGAGCGGTTCGAATCGTCGACGACCAATCTCTCTCCGAGCGGCTTGATCCTTTGGCGTTGCGTAGAGATGTGGGGTCACTCTGCATCTTCTACCGCATTTACCATGGAGAGTGTTCAGAGGAGTTGTTCGGATTAATACCTGCAGCTGAGTTTCATCATCGGACGTCGAGGCAGAATACGAAATTCCATCCGTATCACCTCGACGTCCGCCGTTCCACAACTGCGCGATTTTCAAGGCAGTTTTTGCCGCGCACCACCACTTTGTGGAACCAGTTGCCCACTGAAGTATTTCCGAACCAATTCGACTTAGGGTCCTTCAAGAAAAGAGCGTACAAATTCTTAAAAGGCCGGCAACGCACTCGCGAGCCCTCTAGCATCGAGAGTGTCCATGGGCGGCGGTATCACTTAACATCAGGTGAGCCTCCTGCCCGTTTGCCCCCTATTATATAAAAAAAAATAAAAAAAATAAAAAAAAAAAAAAAAACAAGATATTTGATTTATAAGACAAAACCATTGTCTCTATCTAAAAAAACTACACTGGACTAATCTGGAAACCTACGTCAGAAGACCATGTGTCTCACGGTAAAAGATAATAGAAAAAACTTCATGTAAAAATTGTATCGTTAACTAAATTTAGAATTAGATAACATATATAAACCCGCTTAACCCGAGAAATCTGTCCCCATAATATAAGATAAGAACATTTCCTAAATGAAGAATATTTTCCGAGAGGCGTGAGCTTAGATTCTTTTCAGACTTCGAATCCTTATAATACTTGTAGGGTTACGAGTAAATAGCAATACGCAATTTGAAGTTCTCTTATAGAAATATAGTAAAGTCGCCATCGTAACGTAATCCTTATTAGGATAAGCAGGTTTCCCCATTGTATAAACAAGTTATCATCCTCAGGCACACTAAATGGGGCACGGATCTGACTTATTTCTGATTTTGTTTTAATGATATACAGATGACAAGTATTAGATTGACCAGGTAAGATAGGTATGTAGAATGTGTCGTTTGAAGTATGATCAATAAATTAGTTCCGAGAAGGCGACTGTAGGCGGAAAGGCATGACCACTGCGTAGTTTTTAATATTAAAATACTGATCATGATTAGTTTGATTCGATAACCGCCCCGAACATAGGGCAGATACATTGTCTGTCACCCGACTAAAAGCCACTTGAAAGACGATGATTAAATTGTATGTTGATGGTAGTAAAAAAAGTAAAATATTCTCTAGGTAAAACGATTCGACACAGATGTTCTTCTCAAATAATGTTTATGAATAACAATGTTACTTTTTGTACTAAAAATACAAAAACCCTTTGACAAAAACGAAGATCTATGAATATTCTTTAGAAAATTGTAGAGAATTTGATCACAACCAATGCCAATACATTAATGCGAAACGAATCGCTTTGCATCAGAGAAATCTAACTCAAATCTTTAACATTCATTTGGAAAGTACATTGTCGTGATACACTTGATATTGCCGAATCAATACTTTCCCACACAACTATTTAAATATTTGTCTATAGTGCAAAAAGACAAATGAATTTCTCTTTAGCTTTTAAAATAGAAATTTATACGACTTAATTTTTTTTTAAATTCGTTTAAGACATATTCCTTTACAACTTCAAAATTTACGAGGCATTTTCAAAGTTTCCTTTGCGTGATAATGGAGTTTAACATATATAGAATACACAGAAACATTCAAGAGAAGTTAAGGTTATATGATAAACAGCTAACAGAATAGACATATTGGGTACTCTCGGTTTGAGTACACAAATTTTAATTGCAGGTTTCATCGTCTCCATGAAACGAGTTTAACAAACAGCTCTTCACTGTACTTCCTCAGAACAGAGCATTGTACGTGTTTACGCTCGAAGAACAAGAGTTTTAAACAATAATTAAAACTCCCATAATAACGTGTGATTTTTCTACTAAGGAAATATTTTCATACTCATCAGTCAACTCTTAATTTCGGTCAATCTGTGTCTTACATTACACAAGTCAGAATTTCTACAAAAAAATAAATAAACCGATGTGGAAAATGAGCTTCCTTATTTGTATACATAATGTAAAATACGTTAGACATTAGTTTGTATTTATTGTTTGCAACCTCACCCGGTAAACAGGGCAATGTCGGAATAATTTCATTTAATATTGTTTTCATAAATCGTACATGGCCGGGCGTAGCGGTATGAAAACGTAAGCTTCTGACGCGGCGGCGCGGCGCTGGTATTGATCCGTCACGCGCGCAGAACCTGTTGCCGAGCTGAAATATTCCCTGAAAACTTATTGGACGGAATGCTGCATTTGAATTTGGAACCTACTATGTTAATAGCGTGCGTCACGATATACCTACGCACGGAAAATAACTTTAAACTTAATCACGTTTAGGCTTAACTACGCATAATTAAACATAAAAATCATCTAGCATAGAGTATTCATCTTATTCTTTCTCTTTAATAGGCAGGTCTGAGTCATTCCAAATTCTTTAGCCCTTATCTTAAAAGATTATAAGTAACATCACAAAGAAAAGAAAGAAAAAACACGACCGACAAACGATCTTCGTAAATCTGTCGCCACCAGCTCCTCTTTGGCTCGACTTTAATGGATTGTGGATGCATAACCCGTGCCTTCAACACGCCCATTCATCTTCTATTCTATTGTATAATAGTTACACTATATGGTAGGTTATCATTGTATATCGAATAATACACAGAGGATAGAATACGATTTATTTATAAACTTTTAGCTTGAATGCTAGGTATTTCTTACATTCACACAAAAAGTGCATTGGAGAGTTTACATAATATTATCAGTATGTAAACGTAGCGTGTCGCAATACGTACGACGGTAAGTAGCAATTTTCCAGTAGTTTGAACACAATCGATGCTTGAGAAATCTACTTGGATTGTTATTAAACTGGCGTAATAATATGTAACATTGCTGATGCATAGTTTTAAAAATATTCAGACCCACAGCCTACTCTAACTCCTTTTTAGGTCTGGTTCTCAGATTTCTGTATCTATTTCATGATCAATCTAATTTGCAAGTGATCAGCCTTCTGTGCCTGACACTCCATCGATTTTTGGGTCCAAGGCTAGCTGGTTTCCTTACGATGTTTTCCTTCACAGGTCGAGCGAATGTATATTGCACACGAAAGTACATTGTTGCACAGCCGGGGAAGAACCTACGATCTCCAGGATAAGAGTCGCATGCTGACTCCACTAAGTTCTAACATCGGCATATTTAAAAAAAATCTTTGTTCTGGTCGTAGCCACTGCTTTCTTTTCTCATACAAATGATATACAACTGACAATAATAGTAAATGAAACAATGAATTTTACCGATAAGACAGACTATGTTATGCTATATTTGCTACAGACTATAACGAAGATTATATATCGAATCGTTATCATGACACGACACTTGTGATAATCATATTCTCACTGCGTTCAAAAGGAAATTTCTTAAGCAATCATGCGTAATTAGTATCAAAGCCGAGTCTGGCTCCAACCATGCTACAAAGGGCTCCTTGTGGATTGCAACAGCATCCGTCGACCGCATTTAAACTCGAAGCAAATCAACAAGATCACACTATCGTGTTTCCAAACCCGCGTGTCATTTGATGGAGTGTTAAAATGAAACTCATTTTACCCAACTCGCACTCGCATGTTTCAGGATACCATGTTCAAAGGTGTAAATTGGTGAATAATCACGCATATAAGTTTAGTAATACAGAAACATGCGTGACAATACATCTCGTATGCGTGTCAAATTGATCTGTAATATTACCTAATAAATGATATAGGAAATGTTGTGCGATTGCGGAATACGAACGTTAGTAGTTCAGAGCCACCGGACGAACCAATCGCGGGCACAGCTCCCACTTATCGAGGGACCCGTTAATTGAACATCAGTGACATCACCTATATCAATTGCTTATTATGACTATTTGCAGCTTGCGTACGTCGAAATTTTCATACAATTAACATTTGTCACCATTCGTCCCCGAAACGACGCATTATGAAATCATGACAAGGGGTTTTCTTACTATTAACACCCGGACGCTAAAGAAATTTCACCACACTATACGCAACATTCGAAGCCATGATTCAATATTTACTAACAATAACTTATTGTATTTCTTCTTGGGGCGGTGCCCGAAAGACACATCTTTATAACTAGAAAGAGCACAGCGTACTTTACTCAAAGTCATTAAATTTAAACCATTCAGGTACCCAACATTCGATCTTTATGCAGAATGCGACGTCTTAGCAATCAGACAACTATATATTAAAAATATAATTATCCAACAACACCAAAAATTAATTTATGATGAGGACATCGCAAGTAGACGAACACATAGAGTCTGTCCCACAATACAAACAAAAACAAGTTATATCCAAAAATTCCAATGTTATACAGGACCCATGTTGTACAATCGTATCGTATCCAAGTTTCTCATCCACAAGACTCAAAAATCTTTGTCGAAGTTCACAATTACTCCAGTCTAATTACAACAACTTAAATTTAATTCTACCTCCATTTAGTTCAATCAACAATAAAAATCAATAAACGTCTAATGGCAATCAACATAACCAATTTCTTAATGACTCTGGAAGAAACTAGCGTTTAAGATGCAGGTTTACATACTACTTTAAACGCTGGTGCTCATAGATGTATATTATGTATAAGGTTAACCACACTGAATATTGTATTTAGAATGTAATGTTTGTTTTGAGTCAAATAAAATATTTTTTTATTTTTTTTGATAACGTAATACCAATTACGTCACGTAATTAATACACCTCATTTAAAGAGTATCACTCGTTCTGTATGCAGTAAAACTCGAACAGCTAATAGAAAAACTCGGAATATGGGCTGTGTTCTACATGACAAGCGAGTTTAAATCGCGTCAGATTGTATTACGAAATAGCTGAAAACGTAACATGACCGCCCCACTGCGACCGGCAGCCATCTCCAGGGGCTGAAGCACCATTAGTATTGTTATCGCGATGGGCAACGCGCGGCGTTTCGCGATGATACCTGGACCTAAGCCCTTGCCTATTGTAGGCAACACTTGGCGCTTTGCCATCGGTCAAAAGCCTTGGCGGACAAAGTCGTTGGACGCTACGTTGTGGAAACTGCGCGAGTTGGGCGGTGTAGGTGGAGTCGCTAAAGTGGCGAAGTTATTTGGACATCCCGACTTGGTATTTCCGTTTAGCGCCGATGAGACCGAGAAAATATATCGGCGCGAAGACTCCTTGCCATATAGAGCGGTAGCGCCATGTCTCAGGCACTATAAACAGGAATTGAGAAAGGAATTTTTTGGTGAAGAGCCAGGTTTAATTGGAGTGTAAGTGAGCTTCTTACTATTGTATGCTTAACCACCAGAATAATAACGTCAACTATTTGTTTTAGTCATGGAATGCCTTGGTCAAAGTTTCGCTCCAAAGTGTCAAAGGCGCTTGCGTCACCGGAGGCAGCAAGATCTTCTGTTCCGTGCTTAGATTATGTTGCAGAAGACTTTGTAAAAAAGTGAGTAATCTACATATCTCTTGTCTAATGTAAGACATTTTATCACAAAGAAAACTTTTTATAATTCAACAGTAGAAATACGAAATATAGCGGGGCTTGTAAAGTCTCGAAATCAATCGATTTAATATATATAGCTATTCAATTCAAAGCTTGAAAGGCTTGCAAGATAGTATTCAAATGAAATAGCGATACTCAAGTGGCAACTGTTAATACTAAGAGTCTATACGAAGTGCAGAATCTCGGTTTAATGACCACATCCGCTTTAACAACGATTCCGTCTGCGCGTTTGTTTGCACTCTGCTCTCTTCTGACTCATTGCGGAAAACAACAATCTCGTTCAATGATACAGTGGTATTCCGATTGAGTGTCTCTACGCAAATTTTTATACACACTACTTATCAAATCAGTATGTGTTGGCTTCAGCGCGCGACTCTCATACCTGAGATCGTAATTTCGGGCCCCAACTTTCTTTCTATGTGCGTATTTAACGTTCGCTCGCTTTATGGGTCTATTTCCTTCAACGGTGAAGGAATAACCATAAAGTAGACGGCGTGTCAGGCACACGAAGCATACATCTGAAACCCACGGCACCATCTTAATCCACCAATACATATAAAAATTGGGACACTAACAACTAAAAACTGGTATTATGTTAGTGACTTATAGAGGTGACCAATAGCTGACGTTAGTCTTCTTGCAGGATGGATAGAATGTTAGGAGAGAATCAAGAACTACCAAAAGATTATCTCACGGAACTCTACAAATGGGCGCTTGAATGTAAGAATTTTTGCGTAATCATTTTATTTACAATATGTACTTTATAAAGAAACGAAATTAATATTTATAGCGGTTGGAGCTTGGGCGCTGGGAACACGGCTGGGCTGTTTAAACAATGATGATGAGGCCGCAAGGGAAATAATAAACAGCATCCATGGTTTCTTCCACAGCGTGCCCGAGTTAGAACTCTCGGCTCCCTTATGGAGGCTCTTTCCTACCCCAGCCTACAAAACCTACGTTCACGCATTAGATTCCTTCAGAGCACTTTGCTTAAAGAGACTGACTGATAAAGGGATATGCGCTAACATTGCTAAAACGTCCGGCGAAAAAGTCGCGACCATATTGGCCTTGGATTTACTTTTAGTAGGAGTGGATACGACTGCAGCGGCCGCGGCAAGCACTATCTACTTGCTGGCTAAGAACGAAAGGGTACAAATGAGACTGCAGACTGAATTGGATAACAACCTTCCAGTTGGGCGTGTCATGCACAGCAAGGATTTAGACCGGATGCCATATCTACGAGCATGTCTGAAGGAAGCTTTAAGGTAGGTTGAAGGTAGGCTTAAAAATTTGCGTGTATGCTTAGTAATTGCAGTTTAAAAAATTACACTATTAACTTTACAACATGCATTATATTTGCCTATTTCCCTAACAATGTTTCAATGTCATTATCCCTTTGATAAAATCCAGTATTAACTTTGTAAATTTTTCCGTGATTCTGCGTTCAAAGCGAGTGTAATATAAGCAAGTTTCACTGCGCAAAAGCAAACTACATATATGGTCTTCAGCTCATCTTATGTTTTATTCAGTGACCACGACGGTATCGCATTGCAGAATTTCTGCTATTTACTTTGAATTCAAAGAGACTGATCAAAGATTTTTAACATCTTAAATTCTAACATACTGGTTACTTAATTCCTAGAATAAATTAAGAACCCGCGGTGTATTTCATCACATATTCAAGAAGTAGTTTATAAGTTTTTTTGTAGAAAGTAATGCCTGTAGCCACTCAGCGGTCTTTGGAATTCCTTTGTTCCTAATTGATCTGGACGTAGGTATATTTAATTAATTGAGAATGCTATTTGAATATTTCCACATGAATCGCGATCAACATAGGCTATGTAATATATATGATAGTACAGACGTGCGAACCACACAGCTAGAATAGTTAAGGATAAATTTAAGGACGCATTCGATGACTCATTATAACAATTGATAAGCAACAAATAGCAACATAACAACGAGTGCATTCAACATTCAGGAAAAGGAGAATTAACACACAAACACAAATTTTTAAGGATCAAATTATTTTACACTCAAATAGGCATTTCCTTTACAATTAGAGCATACAATCACATAATACTGGCACAACGTGAAAAACTTGTATATTATCTTATGCAATAATTAATACAATGAACTCAAGTGTGATACTGTTATCAGTATAAGAAATGCAAAACTATTTATTGTTGTTTCATACACGAGTTAAAAGTGCGTTAAGCATATTTCTAGTTAACATTTCTGTAGGTTACTATAATTGCAATTATAATTACTTAATATTATTTATTTATTATTATTATTACACATTACTCTGTAATTACTTAAAGATTTTGGTTAAATTTAACTTATACTTTTTCACAGAATAAAACCAGTAATATTGGGTAACGGGAGATGCATTCAATCGGATGCTGTTATATCGGGATATGAAGTTCCTAAAGGAGTGAGTACAACTGCTTTGATCGGCTTTGAAGAAAGGCTTTTACTCATATTAAACACGCCGTTACAGATATAAGAAAATCGCATTAATCACAAAGCTTGTAAAAGCCGTTATGTTTTCATAGCACGATCACGAATCCATTATGTCAAATATCGGTTATGCTGGTATTTCGTGTCCATAGGAGAAGTTTGTAAATACAAAAAAAAACTGAACATAAATAGTATCGCCATTATTTGAAATTGATATAATTATTGTTTACATTTTGATTTCTATTTAGAAAATCGAAACTAATATTTTATTTAACTGTGTACTAAGCAAGATGTATAACGATCATGCTTTCGTAGTATAAAACCAATCCCATTCAATATTACAGTCGCACGTCGTGTTCCCGCATTATATAATGTCGAACGATGAAAGATACTTTCCTTCGCCCCAAGAATTCATACCAGAGAGGTGGTTAAGGGGTCAATCGATTGACACGACAGATTCCAATGCAACGACCGTGTGTAAGAGGCAAAAGGAAAAAGGTATTCATCCGTTCGCCTCGCTGCCTTTTGGCTTCGGACGAAGAATGTGTATTGGAAAAAGATTCGCCGAAGCCGAGTTACATATATTGCTAGCCAAGGTGAGTCTGATCAAATACACAGTTTATATCAGGCATAGCTATACATAGCTTTTTATTCTATTTTATAAGTCTGTATTATATACTAATGTTTCATTCATTAAAATATCACAAAGAATACACTTATAAATGTTAAAAATAAAGTTATTACACTGAAAACGCGGAATTGAAACATGCCTATGAAAACTTGGAAAATGCTAAACTACGAACTCTCTCGAAAGATTTGTATGCAGTAGAATAACAATGAACCTGACGAGTGAACCGTTTTGCAGATATTCCACAAATACCAAGTTTCATGGCGATACAGCGAGCTGACATACAGTGTTACCCCCACCTACATTCCTAACGAACCACTCCAGTTCACGTTGAAGCAAAGGCACAAAGGTTAAATCCACCGTTTAATTAAATCGTTGTCAGACTGATACTAAAATGGAAGATGAAGCTGAAACATTCCCTAAAAAGGATTGCGAAAACAACATTTTGCAATTTGTACGGGTGTAGCTTTAATTTATAGTTTGTATTAAGCTTTATGTATAATAGAAGTAATGTTTTATAATGTTAAGTAAATGTTTCATCTGTTAAATGCAGCTTTTAACAGATGAAAACGTTTTCAATTATTACAATGTTTAAAACTATACGTTTCAATGTAATAATAAAATGAAAAATTATATAATTTTGATTTTTGAAAATATATTAAGGTAAGCTGTAATCTATAATTTACTGATGTAGTCATTTCAATTAGCTTTTATTTAAGTAAAATAAACAGATATTCCCATAACTGAAACATAAATAACTTTAGCCTAGTACTTACTATTTAGCTGAATCGTTGAGTTGATACTCGTTGGAACGCCCGAAGCACTCCTGGACACCGGCATCAGCCCAGAGTCTCTTCATGGCAGCCAGCAGTTCCTCGCTGAACGGCTCCGTGTCCTCCATTCGCTGGATTACGTCGAACACCATCTTGCCGTCACTCTGCAAAAAATAAACTATAGCCTATAGCCACGTCGTAAAGCCGAAACACTCGCTTCGTCGTAGCGACATATTGTAATAATGTGATTACATTACTGATTTAAATAGAGTACTGATTTGTCTATTGTCATTTGATGCTGTCAGACTATATCAATAATAGATTAAATAGGTTGTTTTATATCTACCTGCTGAACGTCTTCAATTTAAAAGTAAGATTAAAGGATTGGCTTATGAGTATTCCTTACGCAGTGTTAGAGATGCTTCCGAGACCTAATATGTACTGACATATTTCACTCACATGTACATACAAAACAATTAATTACATACATATATTTTATGGAATTTATTAAGTTTGATATGGAAGAGCAGAGAACTCTGACATAGGTGTTTTTACTGTGTTTCCAAATCATACACATTTTAATTTATATATTCGGGTGTAAACACAATTTGACAGTAAGAGACGATTGAATTATATTTTTTTGTGTGTAAAAAGATTTGATTTTTTAAATAAATTAATTTAAATTAATAATAAATGTTACATTAGAAAGCCAATGTATTGTATAAATGTATACCTAGCAGTCTTGTTTAGGAGCATAGTAAACTACTAAGTTTTTCACCTAATTTTTCTTGGTTATCATTTATTTATGGGCACTATTGTGTAGTGTTCAAAAAAAAATTTATTTTTAATAAAAAAGTCGTCACTTTTCTCGAGACGTGTGAGAATATATTTGTTTACATCGCTAACCCACCGGTTCTGATTGAAGATCGTAATTGACATTAAACACGACGTAAACTAAAATATTTGCACACAACTTGAAATATTATAACTTCTAGTGAAATCTGTTAGGGCCGTCACTCATAGATAAGTTCTGTGCACATGACATTAACTACGCAATGTACTGTCTGCAAAAACAGTAGACCGACCAATTATAAAAGATTTATTGCGCATTGTTTTGTCTGCGTACTCGTAAACTTAACGAAATCTTTTTCACAAATAAGAATTCATTAAGATTAATTTCATATAACAGGAGGCTCATCTGATGTAAAGTGATACCGACGCCCATTGACACTCACAGAGACCCCAGATAGCTCGCGAGTACGTTGCCGGCTTTTAATGAACTGGCACGCTCTTTCCACGAAGGAATTTTTCATACTTCAGTGGGCAACTGGTTCCGCAGTGGTGATACGGGGAAATAACTGCCTTGCCAATACTGCTCACTTTTGCACGACGGACGTCGAGGTGATACAGATGGTATTTTGTGTTCCGCCTTGACTTCCGATGATGAAACTCAGCTGTAGGTATTATTACGAACAACTCGACATAATCAAAATAAGGCCGTGTACATTACAATTTCAATTCCATGTTACTAAAATACAGATGCCCAAAACAAACAATCTACCTAAGCTGTCCACCATTGTCTTCTTACCAATCTGAATAAGAGTCAGACACATCGGTATATGTTACCTTTAAAACCGTATTAAATGGGCGACACAAGCTTTTGCTGCTCGTACTTAGGCTCCTGTCATTTATGGCACAGTAGATAACGATAGCAAACATTAACCAAAGGGCGTGTTTATGTCATCCCCGAGCAATAATTAATTAAGGATTCATATCGCAAAGGCTATTTTAATGGCTATAATTACCGTTCAACGATCTTATCAAATTAGCCTTAATTATTGACAATTTTTTTAATGGAACATTTTGGTAAACCAAAATATATATTATATTAATTCATAAATAGTTCTACTAATTTCGTATTAGTACACAACCTTACCCCACCCCTATGACGCGTTATAGGAAATCACGTTGTACGAGTATTCTACTAAAGCCGTTTTAGGTATAATTCAAAAACTAGGAACACGAATTTAATATAGTAATTTTTTAATTCTATAACAACGCAATTGAAGGTACAAAAGTACGCAAAACTAAATATGGACATGACCAATCATTTTCACACTACAGAATTAACTTGAGAAATATCCACGTTATAGGAGCAAAATACCGCGTTACGCATCACGGGCACCGCATTAAAGTGTTTAATGTTATTGCAGTAAGACCTTAGATGGTGCATCTTATCCCCAAACAGCTTATTTAGCAAAGACTATGGCATATTTCTGACAACTTCTGAGTGTTTAACCATGATTATTTCGCTGGAAAAGACTGCGATTGACGTCATGTTTGTTTGCATACATATGAAAATGTTATCGTGTTATCTAGATTATGGCGTGTCCGGTCGAAGGAGAAATTAACAGATTCAATTTTATAGAATATATACATCGCTATTTACTTTACATAAATTATATATATTTCTTAATGAGAATGCATCATGTCATCTTATTCTTAAAACTTAACAGTATCTACACTATTGTCAGTAATCTATCGTCTCCTCTGTCAGATGTAGCACTAAAGACAGTTCATTTGTTACACCAGGTGGGTCAAGAAAACCCTTACTGAAAATGGCCGAATTGGATGAAAAAAGAGAGGAAGCCCGCCAGAAACTTGGAAGTTGAAATAAAAAGCAGAGCGGGCAGAATTAGAAAATTGTCGCAAGGAATAGAGACAACTGGAAGAATTTGAATTTGAACATGGACTTAGTGTAATGAAGTACAAAATTAATGTTTATTAATAATTATTTATTATGTTAGGTCAATTTTGGAAGTTATTACATTAAATTTGTGAATTGAACTGAACTGAAAACTCCTAATTAAATATTCAAGTAGACCGAAAATTAGTCTGAAGAATGATGTATACAATAACGGTCCATCATCAAACGGTTATATGCATAATTAGAATTAGCCATAACAGTGACTTGGTCCACATTTGCAATAAAATAAAAAGATAACAGGTAGAGGTGCTATTGCTAATAATGCTAAATTGTAATTAGACTTAGACTTCATCTTATTCAGTTATATCGTAGAGCAGACACGTTTGCAAATAAATACAACTACCTACATTTAAGCTTTGACTTGTTAAAGCTATCGCATAACAGAAACAGAGCAGCTGAATTAGGTATTACGGATATAATGTTATTGATTTTGATCCTTCCGTAAATCTTATTGTATATATTATGTATTTCACTGTGGCTATATTTTTAGTGTAAATGTTTGTTTTGATATATAAATCATGTTAGCTGTAGTATTATGCATCTTCATATCAGTCAGATCATTATAAGTGTTTTAAAATCTTTGTCGGTATGTTAAAAACAGATTTGACGTACAAGACATACTTAGCGCCTAGTTAAATTTCATAAGGCATTAATTTTTCAGTTTATCATATTCCAGGCGAAATATAACATATGTGTCTACCCCTCTGTGAACGGATTTCTTAATTATTGCATGTCCGACACTGCAGGCGTGAATAACCCTTCTAGAACATTCGCAATAGCACGCTCTACTGGACTTCATATACTCCTATATGCTAATTGTCAGTCCCCCACTCACGACAGCATAATTATTCACAAACATATAGCTTTTTGCAGCCAATAATGTAAAGTAAAATTTCATGAAGGGATGTTACATTACATCATTATAATTCTCTGCTAAACTATAAATATCTGTTCAACATTCATTAATAATAATAATATAATACATATTTATTTATTTTCTCACAAAAACTTACAAAACTTCATACATGATATGTTACAATAATGTATCTAAATAATTCAATTGCACGACGTACTTATTAATTAAAGTAAACCACAACATACACAATGCTATATCTACAGTATGTCACAAGCTATCTTTTCTAAAACATGTAAGAAATATGGAAAACATAAATGTTACAAAAAACTAACCAACTAAACTTTATTTTTGCTTTGTTTATTGTTAAGCAAAAAACAAAAACCATCGACAAAACAACGGATTAGGTAACAGATAGGCACTCACAATGTTTTTTTTAATTCGTTAGCCAACTACCAAAGATCCGATAATACCGAATATCAAGCTCTGAATAAGTATCATTTTATATTCGCTAAGAATTCGAATGTGATCCAGAACACCTAGTTTGGTTTTTGGAGACGGAATTTGGAAAATTCTGCTGAATTCGAACCTTGGGAAGGAATAGGGGACGACAATGTTTAATCTTCTGTATTAGACCATTTCATAATTTGTATAAGAACGTAAAGTAACATTATATATCTTTAATAATTTCCATTTCGAATAAAAACGCTCGTGACTAGTATCACGTAAACACTCACGTTAAATTCATCTCCTTTGCGGTTAGATAAGTTATCGTTCATCGGGTGCAATGTTTGTCATTCTCACAAGACTGCTGTAGAGGGCAAAGACATATTAATGTACTTTTTACTAGTTATTCTTTATGGATCAGGGGGCGAACATGCTGATTTCTCACCGCCACCATGGACACTCAATGTCAAAGAGCTCGCTAGTGCGTTGCCGACCTTTTAAGAATTGGTAAGTATTACAGGTCGAATAGGTTCGGTTATAAGATTTTAAGATTGAAATTACTTAAAATAGTGACTGGTATATTTCTTAATGACAGTAATTAAACATTGTTATCAATGGCTGATACGCTGTGTGAATAAGTTCCAATACCTATGTGAAAGATAATAATGTAATTCACGTCTACTGAACAGTAATACACAAGTAACTAAAATCAAATTTTCGACGCAGCTATAAAAAATATCTACTAACTAAACAAAAATACAGTTTTAAATAATAATTCTTATTTTATTATTTACTGTTGATAAATATATATTTGTATATTATTTTTTGTTTTATATTGTATATATTTTATACATTTTTATACAAGACTGCTTTACTTAGACTGCTAACTTTAAGTACTATTATTATTTTTCTAAGTATTAGTATTATTACATTCTTTTTCTTCTTTGCGACTGAGGCGCAAACTAGCTGCTGTGGTCTCTGACACAATGACCAGCGCTGTGGAAAATACTGCTCCTCAGCATAATGCTGAGCCAGGGAAAATTACAGCCACAGCACACACGCATTACATATTTAAAATTACAATGTTCTTAAAAAAACATGTTTTCTCTCATTCTTTATTTTGTGTGTTTCTCTGTGTGTTTTGTTAGTAATAAATGTTATGTCTATGTCAATTAATAAATCCTGTTAAAACTTGAACAATGGTGAGGATATCTTTCTTGTTTACTTCCACAAAACTATTTGAACCGTAATAATATGATGAGTAGAAATTCGTCTTAGAACTAGATCAGGAAGTTCTGATGTTTTATTTTGAAAATAATAGGCCTAAGATGTTCATGATGCCTCCCTAGCTAAAAGCACGTATAAACAATATTCAACAACACAGTTCCGTGAAAAACGCAATGAGAGAAGTCATAACAAGATTTTAATGATCTTTTCCCATTCATTATGCCATTGTTGACCTCTTTCTGTATATGAAAGGAAAATTACGCAAGTTGAACGTGTCGAAAACGAATTAGGAACATAAAACTCGTATCCAGCTCCGGACAACACGCGTTTTGAATGAAAAAAACTGTAACATTTTTTTGTATTTTAAATAATTCAATTAAATATTAGTAAATTTTCCATATTCGCAAAAACCCAGTGTTAGTTCCCGTTAATCGGTGTACTTTTGACAAAGCTTTTTTGTCTATCTTAGTCAACGTTTCGCGATCTCTCTATGTGATCACGGGACCCTAGATTGCGAGTCATGAGTGTCCACTCTGATCGTTTAGACATATAGCTTATAACGAATTTACTCTACGTTGGTACTTACCAAACCTAAATATTATATAATATTTGTTAAACAAACTTTTATTTTCTTCGCCTTTATCTCTAAAACGTGGAAATCCGAATTAAAAGAAATATCAGTGAGAACCAACCACATACTGTAAACCGTTGCATGCCGTATGATATACCAGTTTCAGCAGGTTCTATAACTATGCAACTGAATCGTCCTTCATTAAAACAATGACAAGAGTCTAAAATTATATTCTGGCCGCGCCATTGTTTCCAAATGATAAACGCGTACTAAGCATATTGCGATCAAAAGTATCGATCTGCATTCGTGCTCCGTGCTCCTGTTATTACTTTGTACATAACTTGTACATATGTAGTATCATCGATATTATCTATAGTCAAT
Source organism: Pieris mannii (assembly GCA_028984075.1). Lineage (NCBI taxonomy): Eukaryota > Metazoa > Arthropoda > Insecta > Lepidoptera > Pieridae > Pieris > Pieris mannii. Next base: position 490,729 of record CM054776.1, read on the forward strand.
CGACGTAATTTTTTGTAATGAAGATTACATGACTTTGGTAAAATGTTAATTTCTAATATATACTTATAATACCTAAATAAAAATAATTAAGATTATATTAGAAGCATTTAATTTAAAAAAATATAAGATTTCCCTTTAAGTCCTTTATGGAAAGTGATGATTCCTACGCGATGAAATGTCGACCCAATGACTTTCGTTAAAATTTGGTAGAATAGTTTCTTAAACTTAGTATCTATATATAACTTAGTAGCAAGATAAAGTCAGAACATTTTGTATCGCCTGTTTGTTATTTTGTTCCATATGCCGCGGCCGATAGAAAGTGATGATGCAATAGTCTATTCAAAACTTTTCGTCATTTTATATTAAATACAGTCGTTGAATTGTTTGTTTAAGGCTCTAATCCTTAGGAAGCATTTATATTTTGGCAGACAATGAATGAAGAAAAATAGCTCAATGTCCCAAGGAAAACATTCTTTTAAGATTTTATTGTATAGAATAGCGGGCAAATGGCTCATCTGATGTACAGTGACACAAAAACGGAGATTTTTTTACCAGCTTTTTGTTTGGGTGAGGGCTGAAAATATGCTATAAACATATTCGGGATTAACAATATAAACATTATAGAATGTCTTTTTTTAAGACATAAATATTAAAACAAACACTTCTCTTGTTAATTTAGCGTCAAGGTAATTTCGATTGAAGGATTTAAGATAATTATTGCGAAATCGAACAATAACCTCACGAAAAATAATATGTTATTTTAATCTTCTGCGCGTCTTTTTTTATTTCGTCTGATTTTGATTGATAATAATATAACGCGGTAGAGCCAGACCGGGTTATGGGAAATCGCGTTGTAGGATAACTCGTAAAACCGTTTCTGAACAGTTCAAAAATTAGAATCACTTATTTTTTTAATAAGTTCTATATAGTTTATTACATCACAATTGTAACGGGTGAAAAGATACACAATACTTATTATGGACTTAACAAATCATTATAAACTTCACACTACAGAAATATTACTTGAGATATATTCGCATAACATAAGGGACAACACCAAATTCATGTCAAAGACAATTTAGTCCAATAATCTTGGAACAAAGCATTTAGATGCAACGCACGGCTACCCTACCCTATAATATCACATAAGACTGACAATTTGCTAAAAGAATATGCTGCGCAACCTATACACGCATCTTCCCAACAATTTGATAAACTCGCAACACGATTACAACTTACAACTCGATTACACACCGAACAATAATTTGGCTATTTTTAAACTTAAAGCTTTTAATGAATTTAATGGTGCCCCATTACGTTACAACATTATTAGGCGTGTTACGAGTTTTCATAACTGTTTCAAGTCCCGAGTGGATAGTGGAATTATTATTATATATTTTTAACATCGTTCATAGAGTTTGTATTTTTGACATTTTAAGAGTAGGGTTAATTTATATTCGTGACTGAATAAGGATTCAATTATTTATAAAACAGTGAAAAACACAGTAATTTTAATTTTAACTTTCCTCGTCTTCTTGTGTCAAATTGTGTCGATACTATAATTTAAAAAAATCAGTAATAATTAAACCAAAAAACATACACATAAATTGTATATTGTTCAAGTTACACAAACATTTAAAACCAGTAGCAGGTTATAATGTAAGGTCTTATTAAGAGTAAGCAAGAGTTTTTCCGTCATCTTCCGTTCTACGCCCTTGATTCGAGAACTGGCAGTTAATGTAAATTTAGAAGCATTTAATGTATTTTCCTCTTTTGACGTTCATATATTGTGTACATTGTGTTACCTATAGGAATAAATGATTTTTGACTTTGGTCCAAATGGTCCAAATATTGATAATAAAATGTATATGAGATTACCTCACGATCCTTGTTCCCATAGGTGATGCCCAGATTAGGCATCGCGCGCAGAATGGCGACAAGTGACTGGATTGTATTGCTATAAACCACCGGCCGGTACTGTTTGAAGTCCTCATTTGTGAAGCCGCTCTCGTGAATAATTCTGAAGGAGAATAATTATAATAATAACATTCGCCTCCTAAAGATGTGATAGTGGTGTTCCATAAGAATTTAAGTGTCTTCTTGTCTTGCCAACAGCTTAAGCAGCTGCAGCGAGCGACTCTCATTTCTGATGTCGTAGGTTTGATCCCCGGCTGTGCAACAATGGACTTTCTATGTGTGCATGTAACATTCGTTCGAACGGTGAAGGAAAATATCGTGTGGAACCGACTTAGACCCGAAGCTCGATGGCGTGTGTCACTGGCGGCTAATCACCTTTGTGCCCATTAGATTCCCAAATGATTATGGATCAGATACAGAAATCCGAGGCACAAACCAAAAAATCTGTAATGCTACTGATTTATTTTGTCTATTCTTTCCATTTTAATCTTCAACAGAATATTAAACTAAGCAACAGATATACAAAATCTCATTAATAAAAATGTCTATCTTTACATATAAATGCCTTTTATAACTCAAACTATCGTTACGCGACTCGATTAGCGACATATAAAACGTAAGGGGAAGACGACAATGGCTCACGTCACTCGACGCGACGCAGCGTTAGCTGTTAGAGCCATTGCGAGAAGCACCCTTCCATGAACAATGGGTAAGCTTACTTAAAAATCGCTTCGTGGTTTCTCGCCAAAACACTGACAACAATATTTATCGCTTGGCATACAATTTGTTTAAGGAATATGCTTTTTAATAGCGAGTCACGTTATATTTGTCTGATATGCACGACCCTCAGAGATTCCGTATTTCGTAATGTACACTTGACTCATATATTAATATGAATAATATAAATATAATATCATTTATAAACTCTTTTAAATTATAGAAAAGGGGGAAAACGGGCACTCACAATGCCAGAAGGTTCGCGAGTACGTTGCGGTCATCTAAAACTACGGCTAAAACAGTCCGAAACTTATTTATTTTGTATGAAATTGTCAAGTATAATTTAAGTGATTTATTAATATAATGTCGGGCCGTTATATAAATTGATATCTATAAAACTCTTAACAATTATGAATAAAAAATATTGGTAAAAACATTTGAAAAAATAAATTAACGAGTGCCAATTATTAACACCGATCTTTAAAACCGATCATAGACACGAACAACCCATTGACAATTTGTACTAAAACATTAAAAGCCACTGGGAAATACCTATGACTCATGGGATCGAGTCATTTGTTTATGATCAGTCTTTTAATAATTGCAACCACTATTGTGAAACTTCGATCCGGCTAAAAGCATTTAACTTGTTCGTCACGCAATTAATCGAAAAATCATCGAACGTACACCTCCCGTCTTCTTTAATAAAAACGGTTACATACAAGGGTTCCTTCCGAGTCAATTTCCAAAAAAACAATGCTTATATTCTCGAGACTTGGGTTTCTTCATTCAGACGTATTAGTATCTCTTATTCAATTTATTGATAAAACATTCTAAGTCATAGTTGGCCACTTTTTTATCTTTCAGGAGGCTCACATGATGGTAGCAGACACCGCCGCTCATTGACACTCACACTGCCAGAAGGTTCGCCAGCGCATTGGTATTTGGTACGCTCTTTTCTTGAAGGATCCTGAATCGAAATGGTTCGGAAATACTTCAGTGGGCAGCTGGTTCCACATAGTGGTAGATAGAAGGTAACTTCTTAAAGCTATTTACTCTTTATCTATGAGTAAATATGTATCGTATACATGAGAATACACATAAGAGAAAGTTAGCCTCATTCCCTGATATTGGTATTTATTAATTCCCCTTTTATTCGCCAATAAGGAAAATAAATGCAGGTTGTCCAATGCTCTGATATTATGTAGTTCTAGGATCCAATTGAATATAGCCTGGGTATATCCGTTTTGTTAAGAAAGGAGCCAACTTTAACCTGAATTCAACATTATATAAACAAATTTTTAGATTTACAATATCCTCAAGAGAAAGTTAATGTAAAAAAGAAGTTTACTCGTTAATGACTTATTAATAACGTTGCAGGTTTTTATTAATTCCCACGATATCAAATCGATAATTAATTACGCGATTGAATTAAACAAAATTTAAGATTGTGGTTTCTTTCAAAACATATTTTTTTTAATTTGCAATTGATATGACATCACACTACTGTAACATAGCTATCGGAGTAACATCCGGTTCCTCTGACGTCATAGGCAGCACAGATTAATTCCACATGAAAGCCGATTTTTATTCTTTTTGCGAAATATCAGTCAACTTGGCTGACTTTTTAAAACGAAGAAGGGCCTTTCATTTTTTTCGAATTAGATAAATAAATCAGTGGCGCGACAGATTTCTGTATGTTTTTTGTTGTCATGATAATTTGTCAATTTAATAAGTAGGAGAGCAGTCTCCAGTGCCTTTAGGTCTAAGGTAAGCCGGTTTTCTCACGACTTATTCCTTCACCGTTCGAGGAAATGTTAGAAAATTTCGCAGAGAATTTTTGAATAACACACATAGAGCCTACGTTTTTGTAAATAATTTCCAATGAGTAACGATAGCCAAGACCTTCTAAGTTAATAATATAATATTTAATGTTTATAGAATTAAAACCGAGTATGTTTATTTTCATTATACGTTAGCAACCACGTAACAGCTGCGATTACTACTTACCTGGGCGATAAGAAACAAATTTTGAATTTATTATGTAACAACGAATACCATTACGTTTGGCACGAATATTTTAATTTTTGAACACATGAAGGAGTGTAAAAGTGGTTAATTAAATTAAATCTGAAGTATCTTAAATTATACGTTTAAAAATGTATTAAAGCATCGTCAATCCGTGGGAGGATATTTCAATATCTTCTTAAATCATTTAATATAAAGAAACGCGAAACAATTCGTAATATACAATCTTATCTACTATATGTTGAAAGCATATTGATTATGTCGATAAAGTATTATCTATATATCGTAAGTACGGATCGGATGGTCTTGTAAAGTGTCCTATTATTGATTGATTAGAGGATTAACAGCAATACTATTGCAGGAATAATTTTACAAATAATATATCAATAAATTATATCACCTTTAAGGATATTTATATGAATTTTTGTTACATGTTAAAGCATTTAACTTAAGTAAAACAAACACAAATTGAACTTACTTCATTTGTTTAACTATCGTACTTTTTCCAGATTCTCCAGCACCTGTAACAATGAAAATCTTTTTATTTGCAAAAGTAAAAATAGCAACGAAATCTTTAAAATCTGTAAATCATAGAGTTTCAGTCTAAAACGTTTACACAGCCGCTGTAATAAAACGAGTGATATAAAGTCAGTTAATTGCCAACCAAACATAAACCATGTATTTGAATTACAATGCATTAGATGTACCAAATGAATATTAAATTGCATTTTTTTCGTAAATATCATTTTAAAGTGTATTTAAAAAACCAGGTAATGTAATCAGCCAACTATCAGATCTATTATTTATTTATTTTTTCTGCTGAACAATCAGCATTGTCAGGCAAATTATTAAGAATAACAATGCATTTATGTCTAAAGTCTCAAACCACAAAATAAATTATCTATGTCTTAAGGTATAATTTATATCACTGAATAATTTGAATGACCAAAAAAATTTTCAAATATTATTTGCTTTAAATAACATTTCAATTATTAATTAATTAAAACCAATACTTTATCTTAACAGGTAAGGATTTACACAATACATTATATAATATTAAGGGTTATTGCTTATTATATTTAACTAGATTAGTGTCATCATGTTTCTTAACTTAAATAGACTTGCGACTTAAGATTCATTAGTTAAATCAATGCACTCTATTATAGAAATTAGGAAATTTTTAGTATCTTTTAAGTACATATATTTTTAGTATCAATTATCTCATTATTGATTCATGCATAAATGAAGTATTGCAAAAAAATTTACATCAGAAAAGAACATAATGATTAGGTGTTATATCTCATTAAAATATTATTAGGCCTGATCTGAGTGACCCTGTTCTTTTATCTAATTGAATCATTGAATATCCGATCCCTGACCTCTTGCATATTAGAGATATCACCTACACAGGCCAGTTTGATTCAATATTGCAATTGCTACAGTGTACTGTGCAATTGAGAATCACAAAGCATTATGTTCATTAAAATCCTATTACAAAATTGGTCTTGTAACTTGATTCAACTATGATGGTGCAAGTATTTATTTAACAATGAAAGATAAATATACTGAATAGTATGGCAAACTCAACTTGTCAAACTGAAATGTGTAAAACCTAGTCAATGCCTAAAATTTATTTCAGCTGTGTAGCAGAGAACATTGTTAATAATTTTACTAGTGACAAAATTTATATATATGTATAAGAAAAAAATCCATGATTTTCCTAATTGTTTTTTTTTTATTAATAATGATAGCACTACTTGCAGCAAGTACCAAGATATGTAAGATACACAATTTAAACCAACAAAATTTTGTACCTGCCAAATATTTCATAAATATCATACATACCTATATAATTAGCACAAACTTGGCATTTAGTAAGTACAATAAGAATGATGACAGTGTTGCTTCTTATCTTAAAACTCAAGATGTCCACAAAGGTATCTTGATAGCCCAAAAGGATTGCCTATCAATTATTTAAAAAATAAGATGTACCTATATGATTATTTCTACAGGTTCTTTTACATTTCAATAATCTGTGAAGAATGCTTACATTTTTGTATAGATACAAACTGTGTAAAAAGAAGTATATTAAGGTTTTACAAAACACAAAGCACTTCTGGTGTGTCTCCAGTATGTTATCTATATTGATCATATTGGTAAAATTTTATTTTAAAGAGTCTGTGTAAGCCCGAGTTTGATCTTTCATTAATTTAAGAATAAAGTATATCACATATCAAATACTTGGGTTATTAGAGTAATTAAATTTTTTTCTGTTATGCTTTTAGATTCCAAATAATATGTATAATAAGCAATGAGACAATAATCGAATAAATTAACTAATATTACTCTGACTGATATATGGTATATTTGATTCATTGGAAAATGTTATAATTATTGATGTGATATTATGAATATTTTTTGTTGGTATTCAAATTTTTTTATCTTAATATAACTAATTTATTAGCAGTAGGAAACTAGTAATCACAATAATTCTAACAATTATGTTTATTCAAAATAGCACACATTGCCATTCATTTTGTTTAATAATTAAAACATTTTTATTGTTATTAAATTGTGTTATAGCTTGACTTACCAGTAGCACCAAATTTGGTTTCTCAGCTCTTATAAACAGTATAATTGAGTCACATGAAACTTTTTAAAAAATAACTATTATTTGTTAGAAAAAAACACTCATTTATTTGTACTTTAAGAGAGTTAAACTAGTATTTTAACATCTTTACTACTTTGACTTGCCTAGCTTTTAGAGGAACAAATATGATGCTTGGTCATAAAAACAATCTGACACATTATAGGACTTATATCATGTGAATTTCCTAATTACTATTATGCCAATACACTTTCATTTTAACACGGAATATGCGTAAGCCGGCATATTGATTAGGTAGGAGAAAGCTAATGTATGTATTCAGAATAATATGCAATACATACTCGTCAAAACATGCGTGGAGAAAGCCGTCTCACGGTAAAATTGTATATTTATGTATTTTAAATTACAATTGTCATTTGAATACATGGGTGCGGTCAAGTTCCTAAACTATAACGAATGTACTGTACCTAGCAGCAAAAGTTTTATATCTTTGGAAGCTTGGATTCCATCTTCTTTCAAGTTCCTTTCTATCTGCCTACTCCGAGCGGCTGCCGCGCGTTCCTCAGCCGACTGAGTGCACCCCATGTCGGCAGTTGTTCCTTAGCCCAGCCGCCTTTCGCCCCGACTCCCGAGCCGGGCGCGATCTCACCGCTCCCTCTGCATACGCTCCACACGCGTCCTGCGCCTCCGGTTTTACCGGAGCCACCCTACTTGGCTAACACTCAACACTGTAACCTAACTGTAACCACTTAGCACAAGCTCGAGTTGATGTCACAGCACAGTAGCATGTATCACAATCTCGTGATTTTCACAATTACTTCATCCACTACACTTTAACGCGTAACGATAACGTACAATTAAATTGATTTTGTGAATTTGTATCAGATAATGGCGGCCGTATGACAAGCACCAGCTACACTCCGTGACGACTGACAGCGACCGCGCCCCGCTCGACTGACAATCGGTTTCGTTCGGGTAAATTCGTTCCCCCTCGCTCACACATGCGTCAACGCGTTGTCGGTCGTGAATACTTTGATTAAAAAAATTATTCAAAATTCGCTGTAAACGTTGACTTTATTCCTGTTTTATTTGCATCGTAATCGCAATATATGTAATAGAATTAGGTTAGATTAAATAGTTTCATACTTGTTTTAAGTTTTGAGTTTTTCACAAGAGTAATTTATTTTTTGAAAATACATTCTGGAAATACCAAACTACAGGAACTTTAGAAAATATCAATACTGAAGTTGTATTTATGTCACTGGCAAATAATTTCGTTACTCCTACAATAACATTCGTAGCAATACCTAGGCAAAAGGACTCGCTCATAACACTCAGTGTTAGCTGAATAACAGTTACCTATGTTTCATTAGCTAAAATTACTCAATTCATAGCTAAGTGTATTGTTATACATAACGGCAGATATTTTTGTTACAATAGGAAAGCTCATAATAATATTGTACTTCTTCACCGTAAGCTATAATTTTCTCCTAAATAGCAATCCTTGAAGTATATAAACAGTAACCTATGTTTCATTAGCTAAAATTACTCAATTCATAGCTAAGTGTATTATTACCTATACATAACGGCAGTTTTTTTTGTTACAATAGGAAAGCTCATAATAATATTGTACTTCTTCACCGTAAGCCATAATTTTCTCCTAAATAGCAATCCTTGAAGCGAAAGTTCTTAATTGCCAAAAATAATAATTGAGGGCGGTCAGTCGACCGTTCAGATAAAAACACAAATACTTCGTTTACCTAGTGCAATATACAATATATACAAAAACTTATCTTACGAACCACACACATAATGTTTCGTAACTTTATAATACTGTCTACGGACTACGCCCCAAAAGAAGTAGAAGGACAGAAAAAGAGGAAGACATTGTAATATTTTCACGTGTTTACACGATTAAATAATTCTTAATCAACCTTTATATCAAGCCTGTTTTAGTGTTTTAAGTAGTTTAGTGGTTTAACTCATAATAATGTAGTGCATACTTTTTTCACTTAAATATTTTTGATCTTTACGACTCCAATGTTCCTAAATAAATCATTCGTCTTATACAGGACAGGGAGAGGAGACAGGATATTGGTTACCCAATAAAAAAATATAGATTTTGACATTTTCTGATTAGCAGCCGCGTATAGAAAACAAAGCAACAAGCAGTTTACAAATGCGTCATCAGCAGCCTTCCTAGTGAGTCGATATGGAACTCGCGGGCGCGGGGTATGCGCGCGCAAAGCCCGCAAACGAAAGCTGCTTACCTAGGAGCAGCAGCTTAATGTCCTTGGCGGCTTGTATGCCATCCTCTTTCAGGTTCTTCTCGATCTGCTTGCTTCGCGCGAGGGCGGCGCGCTCCTCAGCGGACGAAGCGCAGCCCATGGCTATAGCGCGCACGGCCTGGCTCGCTACGCGCGGCAGCACCGTGCTCTTTGCATGCTCTCGGCTCGTGGTTAGGCGCAAGTGGCGCCGCGCGCGCGCTATGTCGCGCACGCGTGCACTATTGTATTGTAACCCGGCGCTTTATGATGCGCCTAAATAGTCAAAGGGTCGGTTGCCGGCAACCTGACCTGAAATTCTTTAAAGTTTAGATACGCTCTTCGAACACCGAACCCGGCGTAGGCCCGTGAGCTAATGACAAACAGCGCACGCTCGTTTTGCAATGATGTTAACTGCGCACACTCGTAGCCGTCGCTCCTCCTTCTGAACAAAGTAAGTATTATTATATTCAAAGGGTAATCATAATAACAATTACATATTGTGTGTACTTTTGAGGACCCGCTCATATCCTTACTCGTTTCAATTCCACAACAGAGTTCACACTGGAATTGACAAAAAAACCAATTTTGTTATTGCAATATTTATCTGATACTATGTACTATAAGAGCTTTCGATAAAATGAAGAAATATATGTGTAAAAAATTGGAATTCTTGCAGGCGTATACTATTAAACAATATTACATACTTATTATTTTAATAGTGTTTTTATTACTTTGTATTTAAATAATCTCTAAATCTACTTAAGAACTTTCGTCCTCTTTCAGACCGAGTTATGTTATTAACACTAGAAGCAAATCCATTAACCATCAACATCGTTCAAGCCCCGACAGCAGACAAAAGTAAGGAATAAAGGAACGAGACTTTCTACAACGACTTAAACGCAACTCTGAAATTAACAAAACCTAGCGAGCTATCAATCGTTACAGGTGATTTCAACAGCAATCGCCAGCACATAAGCCTGACAAGATTGTGCGAAACCAGATTGATTACTAGTTGCTAAGCAAAAAGTATAGAAATTGCATTAAATCTGCTAAAACATACCCTGGGGAAGATATAGGTTCTGAACACAATCTATTCGTGGCGATAATCTCAGTAAAATTGAAGAAAGTTTACCGTCATCCTCAATCCAGAAAAAAATATTTTGACAAGTTGAGGGACCTGGAGTGTAGGAAACACATACATAACGATTAATGAAGGAATGCGTAAGTTGAATCATAATAATAATCACGGTCCTACTAATATAGAACAAATGTGGCACCTTCTTAAATCTTCTATTATTAATACCAGCAATGAAATATTGGTGACATCTCCACGAGTAAAAAAGACCAAATGAATAACCAATAAAATCTTAGACTTGATGGAAAGACATGAAAACAAAAGAGATAAAGAAAAATACGATGCGCTAAAGATCCTCATACGAAAAAAAAAAGATAGGCGAAGGAATCTTGGTATGGGGACGGTGGTCAGAAATTGAGTAGTTAGATATCAAGTAGGACTGGTTTGGTATGCATAAGAAAATAAAAGAACTAGAGATGTGACATTCTGCATAAAAAAACGAGTTTTTATTAATCGACTGTTTTTTAAGCATGAAAAAGCGATTAATAAATAATCTATTTTTTTATTAATCATTAAACATTTTGAGTTCATTTCAAAATTAACACCTTAAATATTGTTTTAATTAAAAATAAATGATAGAAATTATAAACACAAATTAAAGTTTTAGAATAATCAAAATCGAAATAAACCTAATTTCTTATTGATCAATCAAAAGGTGAAATTTCATAGAAGCTGAGTGATAGATGCTGAGAGTTTCAGTAGCACATACTTTTGTTGTCTTTTTTAATGTATGTAGCCTTGTGGTGCTGAATAAATTTGTTTTACTTTTAAATTATAGTTATCAGTTCAAACTTGAGTTATTGTAAAATTTTTAAGGTTTTATCATCCTTTCGATGTTTTATAAAATAAAGAAGTTACACTTCAAAACCATTAATGCATCGAGTATATCAATACACCTTCAAAGTATAGGATCTATTCAATGTATCGCATTGTAAACATGATGTATATCGAATATCCCTCATAGTTCGACTTCCGGGTTATAAAAGACCAGACATTATGCCTGGAGGTTGCATATGAAAAAGCGACTATGATTGATTTTCAAATATAAAATGAATCGAATATTTTTTTTAATATTAAGATCGCATACTATTTTTTTCACATCCCTAGTTGTCATAGTCATAATCTGACGGACCGACTGGTTTAGACTTTGTATAAGCTATTCCAACTTCATTTAATATTGTTGATAAATCATACAATAAGATTGGGCCATGTGTGTACCCCAGCCCACCTTACAAGATTTCATATTATAGATAATGAAATGTGTGAGTGTGGGCTGAATATTGGTGATTTAAATCATATCATTCTGTCCTGTCCCCGGTATAACCACTCCATGTTATTCGATCATCTTGATCCTTCTTCCAGTATCCCGTTACCTACATCTGTTCCTGTTATGCTTTCATCTTTAAATCATAATGTATATAAAAAGATATGTTTATTTCTTAATATAAATAATATAAAATTATAAGTACATATGTATGTACAAATAATTTTCTATATGATATACTTATTTTAATTACTGTTCTTAGTTGTTACTTTCCATAATGCAGTATATTGTATTAGAGATAGTTTATTAACCTGCTGATCCTATCCCTAATCCTATGTAATTTTTGTTCGATGTAAAATTCTTTTTCTTTATTGTTCTGTTCCCTTACCTTTGTCAGTGGCTATACGCTCAGCGTAAAGCTAAAAAAAAAAAACATACAATAAATCGTGCCAGAGCCAACTGCCAAGACATACACAGAGTATTCTATGCCTATAAGGTCTTAAAAATTCCAATCCATATTAATATAAAGAATTAACAAGTATTTAAAAATGGATTCTGATGAGGAACTTGGTGAAGTTCCAACGTATCGAGGTATACCGGCCACAATGATTTTAATTAACTTATTGGAGGATAACAATGTAGTGGAGCTTGCTCTTGACGCGACATGTCGCTTATACAGACAATACCTCAGAAGTGGTAGTGGTCAAATTTTAGGCGTTTATTTGTATGGAGTGGATGATAAAAATACTGCCCAAAGTTTAATAGAATCCCCTGGGGTGAAAGAAATCATTCCTTTTTCCTTACCAGCACTGTTACAATTTAAAAGGCTTAAAAGTTTGGACATTCATTTATACAAAAAAGCTAAAGAATTAAAGTTATCAGATGTTCTCTGGCATTGTAGTAAAACATTTGCAAATTGTAAAAAGCAAATATCATCTTATAAAGTCATCTTGCTCACACAATTAAAACAAACACCCATTGTTGCCGACCAGACACCTACATTGAAACGTGTAAGAGATTTAACTGATTCTAATGTTGATTTAGTCATACTTAATATAGCTCAGACAGACTACAATATTGATTCATTTTATATAAACTTTTTAAAAGAAGCTTATAAAGGGCGGGATCCCGTATTACCTGAACCAATTTTTGACAGCATTGAAATTGAAAAGATTATGTATAAAGAGTCTCATCGTCGCTTAGCAGTTTCTAATCTGAGCTTTGAAATTGCTGAAGGCTTTTCAATTAGTGTAGGAGTATATTCACTTATAAAAAAAGCAGGTTATAATCATCACAGAAAAATTAATTTGGATAGAGAAAGTAATGCAGTCGTAACTAATGTCACCAAAATGACAAAAGTTACCACAGAATCTGAAGACTCTCCTTCCAAAGAACTTCCTCTATTAAATTCTGAACTTCTATTCTCTCAAGAATATGGAGGGGAACGTGTTGAATTCAGCACAGATGAAATTAAATCAATGAAGAATCCTTTTGGTCCTCCTATGCTGAGACTGTTAGGTTTTAAACCTGGAGGTACTATTTGTAAAGAAAAATGGTATCTTAAAATGAGCTATTTCTTATTCCCTTCTGAAAATAATATAGAAGGATCGACAGTAGCTTTTAAAAGTATGCATAAGGCTTGCTCTGATCTTAATATGGTTGCAATATGTGTTTTATGTCCAAGAGTAAATGCAAGACCTACAATTGTGGCTCTGAATCCCTGTAAGAATCCAAATGGATTAGATGTTGCAATTGGATTTGATGTAATACATATTCCATTTGTTGAAAATATAAGAGATTTAAACATAGAAGATGAAGATGAAAGTTCTATTGAACCAGTTCATAAAGTTGTGATGAAAGATTTATTAAATAGTATACAATTTGATTATAAGCCAGACATGTTTGCAAATCCAAAGTTACAATCTGAATATAGAGCCATTGAAGCAATTGCTTTGGAAGAAGAGGATATTGAACCTTTTGTTGATACAACTAAACCTAACTCAATTCTTTTTCAAAATCTTAAAGAAAATTTATTTGAAGAAATGTTTGGTCCATTTGGGGAACTTGCTATCAAAAGAACTGCTTCAAAGTCTGCTAGTGAAGGAAGTAAAAAATCAAAACTTGATATAAATTTAGGTTTGTTTCGAGATAGGTTATCAAAAAACCAAATTGAAAAGTACACTGTATCACAGTTAAAGGAAATTTTACAATTTAATAATATTGATGGTTTACCAGCATTAACTGGCCTAAAAAAAGCTGAACTTGTCAATCTTGTTTACAATCATTGTAAATGAATATAAATTCACGGCTATTCCTTACAATATTTATTGCTTAAATATACAGAGATCCATCTGCTGGGCCAAGGTGGTGTATACCTATTAATAAAGCATCAACTAACGTCCACACACCAAGGCCACCAAAGCTAAACAGTTTTCCAATGCCTTCTTGCCAGTGTCCTAAATAAAATCTATCAGCTCCAAATCCACCAAGAGTCAAGGCAAGTACCAATGCAGTGCCCCAATGTGTTCCAGCTGTCCATGAGCACTTAATTTTTTTCAAAAATCTCCTCTTTCCCAAGCAAATAATATCATCAGAAACTGTACAATTTGTTCTGCAACAAAAACTAAATTTAAACAAAAATAAGTGTTAAAAATCTTATCATAATAAAGTGTTAATTTATATTACAAAGTATTTTCCCACATTTGTATAATAAACTTTTCTAAAAATAGTACTTTTATTTGAACACTTCAAAATGTATGTTAAATTTATGTTATTTAGTAGTAACTACTTACAAATAATATTTTATAGGGGAAGCCAAAGAATTACAGCTAGCTTTTTGATCACATCTGTGCTCCCATTTATCAGTTTGATAACAAAATCTGCATTGTGCTGTTTTGTTGAAAGATCTTGTCCCCTAAAAATTTGATTTCTATCAATAATTAAAAGTGGAAATCATTTGTATCAAATTAACATTAATAATATGTTGTAAATAAACAGTTAATTTATATTAAGAAAATCTGTTCTTTGGGAAGAATAAGTGATGTCAGTGAATTATTGAAATAATACACAGATGTGTGTATTACACTCCATAAACAGGATACTGATCTCTGTTGTAATATCTTTTAATGTAATACATACCTTGCAAGTCACCTTTGCTTTAACATAGCAAGTGAAATTAAAAAGGGCTCCATAAACACAATCAATACTCCTGTCACAAGCTAAACAAGGATAATTTAGCTCATAGCAATTTATTTCATTCTCTTCATCTGCAGTTGGACAACTTTTCAAATAATCTTCATTACCATTAAAATTAACTAGTTTACTTCCAATCTCTTCCTTTGTTTTACTTTGCTTACTCTGAATATCCATTTCATTGTTTGCTGCAAGAATAATTGAACTTAATATATACACTTTTAAATATAGCATTATAAGTAAAAATAGCATTACCCATATTCGTAACATGAACAGTATTAAATAGTACTAAAATTATTAATATTAGGCTGTCTCGAATAGAAATTCGTAAAGGCAGACACCGAAGCATTGTTATTTTGTAGATGATTAACCTTTTTTTACTACATGTTAATTTGTGTTGTATTTGTTACTAATCAGTAATTATATTTACAAGACTTAATCATTAAAGCATTTATTTTACTAAATGTCTATTGTAATTTGTAAAGTATTAAAATTATGTCGCATAAAAATTAATTTTTTTTTTTTTTTTTTTAATTTATCCCTAATGGGAAAGGCAAAGGACTTTAGTCCATACAGCCAGGTCTTATTTTTGGTAATAATTGGAAAATTTTGGTAGTTTTAAAGGCCGAAGCCACGTCTTCATTGTTCTTCATCGTAAGGCCGAAGCCATGTCTTGTCTTATTGTTGTCATGTCTTATTAATCTCGATCTTATAAGCCTAAATCACTTTTTCGACGTTTTGAATTGGTCGAAGTCAAATCCATAAGCAATAATAGTAGAATCCAAGTAAAAATTATTAAATTTTCAGGTGCTTGTTTCAAATCCGATCTTAAGATAAATCCAAAAATATATGTCCATTCAAATCAATTAGTCAATCCTAGGAGTACAATCCTTTTAAATTTCTTGAACCGTATTAGAAATAAATTCATAAATAGTATCATATATATCATGGTTCATAAGCAAGTCTTGAATACAGCGCGGAATATTTTCAGGTCTTATGTGATAGTTTAACAGATTAGATGACAAACATAGGCGTTGGATATGGAATTCAGAGCATTCGAAGAATATGTGGTCTAAAGTTTGATCGACGTCTGAATTGCAATACGAACAGGAGGGAGACATAATAATGCGCATGCGGTGTAAATGTGAATTAAATCTGCAATGTCCGAATCTAAGGCGGCATAGTGTTGTATAAAATCTTCTGCTTTTGTAATTGCTGGATTTACAAAACCATGGTATTCCAATATCTTGGTTGATTGCTGCATACCAAGTGCCTTTTCTCGCTAAACTTTCTTGCCAAAGATCTTTCCAATCCTGATTAAGTTTTGACTTTAGAAGTGGTAGTAAATCTGTGTACGGAATGGCAACGTTGTCAGCAGCGCTGCCGCTGTCACTGTCGACAATCGCACGTGCAAGGAAATCCACATGCTCGTTGCCTGCGACTCCTATATGCGAGGGCGTCCATAAGAATTCCACACTGTAATTTCTTTTAAATAGCATATACAATAAGTATCTTATTTCGGTGATAATATAGCTTGACTTAGCACTGAATTGATGATTTTGCAGAGCTTTTAGAACACTCATGCTGTCTGTGATGATTAACCAATATCTTTCCGAACGATCTTCAATGAATTTTAATGCAGAAACAATAGCAAGAGCTTCTGCAGAAAATATGCTCAAATTTTCATTTAGTTTAGTACCTCGTCCAAACTTCAAACTTGGTATATAGAATGCCATTGAAACCTTATCCTCCTTTTTTGAGCCATCTGTGTAAATGTGTTTATAATTGGGATATTGAGATATAACATTATAGATTTCGTGTCGATCTCTCAGTTTATTGTCTATAACTATGCTGATGTTATGCATAATACTTTCATAGCTCTTAGTATAGCAAACCCAGTTATCTGATTTAAAGATGTTGTGCTGATTGACCAAATTTAACAAGAAGGGGAGCTCATGCAAAAGAAAGGGATAGTTGCTTGATAGAGGGGAATTCATATGCAAACTATTGTTAAGATGAGTAAGTTTGTTAATAAGGGAGTGATTATTAATAGAAAGTAATTTTAGCAAAAATCTCCTTTTTAGATATTGAAACCTTAAGTATAGTGGAGGAGTGTTGCATTCAACTTGGAGTGAATTTATGGGAGTTGTTCTCATTGCCCCAGTGATAAGTCGAAGACTATGATTTTGAATGACATCCAATTTGTGAAGCAGTTGGTTATTTGAAGCAAAACAAAAGAAACTGTATTCAAAGTGGCTACGAACAAGAGATTTGTATAGAGTTAAAAGAATTTTAGGATCAGAGCCCCAGTATGTTCCAGCAAGAGACCTCAAAATATTCAGTGCCTTTGTAGCTCTGTCAGTTACACAATCAACATATTTACCCCAGGATACATTGTTAAGAAACAACACACCCAAGAACTTAGCTTCGGTTACAGCTGGGAGTTCTGTACTATCATAATATAATTTGACCTGAAAAGGCCTTCCTTTATTGAATACTAATACTTTGGATTTCTCTATACTTATGTCTAAGGCAAGATAATTAAAATAGGTATGTAAATTTTTTAAACTAGAATTTAATATGGAAGCTATATTCTTAGAGTTGGCATCAGAGTAATATACCACTAAATCATCTGCAAATTGTAAGTTAGTTACTTTGGGACCTAAAATTAAGTTAAGTTTGTGAATATACAGTGTAAAGATTAAAGGACTTAAAATACTGCCTTGGCAGGTGCCTTTATAGGAGAAACGTGGGCCTATAAGGCTGTTATGATATTTAACATAAACTTTTCTACCATGTAAGAACTCAAATATCCATTGCACAACCTTTACAGGCAGACCAATGGAAACAAGCTCTGAAGACAGAATATGATGATTTACGTTATTGAAAGCCCCTACTACATCAAAAAATACACTGGCCAAAACATTATTGGATTTGAATGCTTGAAAGATGTCCAAATGTAAATGGGCAATACTCTCTCTAGAAGATCTGCCCTTTCTAAACCCAAATTGATTAGAAGGTAATATTTTATTTAATTCTATGAAATGTTCTAATCTTTGTTTCAATAGTTGTTCAAATATTTTCCCCACACAAGAAGTCAAAGCAATAGGTCTATATGAATTAAAATGAAATTTCTCTTTATTAGGTTTTAATATGGGCACTAAACAATCAATCTTCCAATCGTCTGGGATCAAAGTTTGTTCCCAAAGACGATTAAAAACTTTTAAAAGTACTGATTTGGATTGAATTGATAAGTGCTTTAGCATTTTATATGGAATACCATCTAAACCGGCTGTTGTGTCTCTTCTAGATGATATTGCTGACATTAATTCGGCAAATGAAAATGGTTCCAAAAAGTATCTGTGATTAGGGCAAGACCAATCTTGATTGTCAAAGTGGGATGCTGGCTCAACAGTATCTGGAGTGTATTTTTTGAGGAAATGAATAATCCAATCATAATTGTTATCAAACACAGACGAAGGTGAGTAAGTTTTGTTAAATTTACGCATATGTGACCAAATAATTGAAATAGGTGTAATTCTGTTAAAGGATTCACATAATTGGTTCCAACTTAATCTTCTTTCAGATCTAATTATGTATTTCTTCTTAGCTTGAAGCTTTTTAAAGTTTATATAATTCTCTTCAGTTGGGTCTTCTTTGAATTGTAAGTATGCATTTTTACTATCTGTGAGAGCTTTAAAACAATTTGAATTCCACCATGGAAGTGGATTTCTTTTTGTTTTTGTGTTTGGTTTTAAACGAGAATTATTATGACCAGATGAAGAGAAAGGAAGAGATTCCGATAGAGCCCTGTTTAAGCATTTAATAAGATTGTTGTATGTTAAAATAGGATCTTGAGTATTAAGGGATAAATTATGTAATAACAAATCAACTTTAGTGAAATATAGATCCCAATCAACTAATTTTAAATTACAAGAAGAAGGGAGAGGATTACTATCAGGTATATCTATAGAATAAGAATTATTAAAACTGAGTAGAATTTTTGTTATTACAGGGAGGTGATAGCTGCCTAATGGATCGTCATAGACCATCCAGTCACATTGTAAAGAGATGGAAGGAGAGACTATGGTTAAATCCAAGACATTAGGTCTCCATATGTGAGAGCCGACTGTAGTAACATGGCCATCATTAAGTAGGACTAAATTGTTTTTATGAATGACATCTAAAATGTCTTTGCCCCTGCAATCAGAGGTTTGGCTGCCCCAAACTATATTATGGCAGTTAAAATCCCCCGCCAAGAAAATTGGTTCAGGGAGGCTTTTAATTAAATTATTCAGTTTATGTGGTGAAAAAGGAGGGCTGCAATTACCTGGGCTGTAAAGGCTTACAATAGTTAATTCCTTGCAATTTGAATATTTAATTTTAATAGCTATATTTTGAAGAGAATTATCATAAACAGTATTTACATTAGAGTAAGAGATAGATCTATGTACAAGTATGGCTACACCATTGTGAGAGTTTCCTGAGTCTAGTCTTACTACATCGAAATTACGCAATTTAAATTTATGATGAGGTTTAAGCCAAGTCTCGCAAAGAATGGCCACATGAATATTGTTATCCAATAGAAAATGATTGAAAATATGTTGATTGTGCAATATACTCTGAGCATTCCACTGTACTATATTTAAAGTATCCATTAGGATATAATTAAAGATTGTTTACTATTCTGCTTTTTGAAAGAATCTTTTAAAACATCTTTTATGGTTTCAGAGCAAATTTTGGATTCATTGGTCCTGTTGAGGGTGATTAATTTAACAAGTGATTCAGTAATGGTTTTAAGTATTATTTCTGAATTGAGTAATGAAAGGAATTGGTCTGTTTTACTATGTGAGGGAAAATTAGTGCTATTAAGAGCTTGTGCATAACTTTTATTTTGAAATTTATCTTTATTTTGCTGAATTTTTTCTTTTTTGATAGGGCATATAGAAGATATTGAAATATGGTTCCCTTTACAATGGCAACAAGAGGCCTCTTTGGGGTTAACATTGCAAGATTTAAAGTTGTGACCTTCTCCACAGATGGAGCATCTTTCAGCGTTTTTACAAAATTTGGCAATGTGACCATATCTCAAGCAACGGAGGCACTGTTTTACTGGAGGTATGTAGGCACGAACTTCAAATCTCCAACTATTTAAGTCAACACTCTCAGGTAAGTTTGGACAAGAGAATGTGATGGACACAGTTTTTGTAGGTTCATATTTGATGTTACTGTTCTCGTTAGTCCTACGCATGAAGCGTCTGATCGAGACTATATTTTTTGTGCTGGTCAAAGCGCTGTAAATCTGTTTGTTTGATAGATCTATAGGCACGTGACTAATAACGCCAGTTGTTTCAGTTGCGGCAGCTGGTATACTAGCGTAAAGTTTGTGGTTATCCAGAAATTTTTTATTGCTAAGAGCTGCATTAGCCAAAGCTGGTCTCTCGAAAATCACTCCTACTTTTGTTTTATTGATCCTTTTTAATTGTTTTACGCCTTTGTTGTATCTTTTTATTGCGTTGGCGAGAGACATCATGTCTCTCGAGCCAATTGCTTTGTCTCTGTCAGAACTTTCTAGAAATACAATATATTCAAAATTGCCACCATCTTCAGGATAGTAACGGACGTAGTTAGGTATTTTAAATGGGATATACTTATCTACATCTTCCTCGGAAATTATGGAGTCAGACTCAGAGTCCCGCACCGCAGCGCTTTCCTCGGAGTCTCCCTCGACATCTTCCTTTTTTTTACGCCTTTTTCTACCGCGGGACATCGCGGCACACAATCACACTTTTTGAGTAAATAAAACTTACAACAATAACAATTTGTATTATTTTAACTTAATTTTTTTAAAAAAAGGCGCCCTTGTTGTTCGAACTTTCCCGCGCTTTTTTCAATCGCATAAAAATTAAATGTCAAAAGACAGTAAACATTGAAACAAGGACAATACCAAAGGTTTGTTCCACAGCCTATAGAATATAGGCTAACACATAACAAATTTGTATTTTGTATGAGAATGACATTTGCCATATGCACGCTTTGCCATAAGGCTAGCCTGTTGTTTCTAAATTATTAACATAATCTGTATATTTTTTACGTCTTTAATTTGATAGTTAAAAACATTAAATTTAAATTATGTTTCCTAAACTATAAAAGAAAATGTCTTACCTATCTGTCACAGATATTTTAGTTAGTAATGAAAAAGTGCCTTGTAAATTTCTACACGATTTGCCAAAGTTAGGTGGGTTTTTATTTTTCTTATATTTTTGCATGATCAATGTATAATCTTACTCGCAAATTACAGGGTTTCTGGATCCATCATGTACTGATGATGATTTGAAAGCTGGAACAAGTGTAGAAATCCCTATATGGCTAGCTGAGTCTCTATCTTCAAGGAGACCACCACTAGTAACAGTAGATTTGCCTAAAGTTTACAAAGAAACTTACAGAGAAATATTCAGTGCTGATGCATGTACTGTAGATATGCATAAATTGGCTCAATACTTCTATGAACTAGGGTGTTATGTTGCAAAATATGATATAAAAGGGGAGGTAGCAACAACTCTAGTAAATGTATGTAATATTAAAAAAAATTATAATTCATGCCATTTGTGTTTTGTAGTTACAAATTTTGCTATTTTCAGACATTTAGACAGAGATTTAAGATGATTTTATCAGGTAGCGTAGCAACCGATTCTATAAATGCTCTACAACCATTGTCAGAATGTGAGAGAGATCATACAGTAGCAGCTATGGCAACAGAAAAAGCTCTATCTTCTTGGCTTAAGAGAGGGGAATCATTATTGACAACTGCTACTATGGTAGCCAATCACAGAAAGAGGAAAAGAGCTGAAATGGAAATGTTGTGATTACATGAAATAGTGAATGTGAGTTGAAGTATCCCATAAAATGGGAAAAGCAAAGAAAAAATATTTACAACCTATTATTATTATTTATTTTAAAATATTGTACAATTAGCTTAATCATATTAAAATACCTATTGATTATAAGAATTGAAGACTTTTGCCCTACTTAATCTAACAATATTTATCACTACTCAGTTAAGTTAAAATGAGATCATTACCAAGGTAAGATTTAATTAAAGCTAAGATGATTCTACAGTAATTAATAACAAAATTTTAAAGGGCTTAATCAACAATAAAGGATCTTATAATTTAATGTGTAAAAAGACAAACATAAACCTACAGTAAGCTTAACTGTAGAGCTATTCAAAGTTCCACAAAATTTTGAGATTTTATAAAGTTTGTATGTAGAAACAATAAACAAGAACAAAAATAAGCATTAAAAGACAACTGTTTTGTCTTCAAAATAATGATAGTGACCACAATCAAATTTAAATCTTGTCACCAAATTGAATGAATAATTAGTCATAGAAATTTATAATAAAATCACTGAGCAAAGTATCAACTCCTATTGTGTAAGAATCAACATAGTGAAATTTTTTTCTTTCATAACTAAATACAAACATTTATAAATAATACACACTCATACTTATATTGTTAAAAATAAACTTTTATGTAATATGGTAATTGAAAAGTAGATTTCTAAAATCAGAAAGTAAATCAAGATTTTGATCATAAACTTGTAAATATAATATATAATTTTTTCAATGTTTGCATCTTTTTTCAAATAATATCCAAACCTAATTAATACCTAACATTGATTACACCTTTACTAATGTTCATTTTTAAAGGAACTACAAAATGAGTAGTTGTTAATTAAACTTAAATAAAATTCACTGTTCATCATTGTATTCCTGTACATCATCTTCAGTTTCATTATTTTTAGCACTAAAAAGCAGTTCAGAAGTACACCTATAAGGGTGTATTGACTGTTAACACCTGTCATTCTTCACAGAAGGATTCAAATCATGAAAGTAAGCATGTGCCATTGCATCATCAGCTGGCATCCGTAATGCTGGGTTGCATGTCAGTAGACGAGCCAGAAGGTCTCTCCCACGAGCAGACAATCTTGGCACAACTTGAGCAAGACCCAAACTTGGTTGGTAAACTGGTAATGGCTTATAATCTGGCAGCTGAGTTACTCCAGGCCATGTATCTTCATTTGGTGTTCCTGTCATAAATATTAATAATAAAGTTTTTAGCTTTAGTTAGTAGGTAGTTTTTAAATATAAATGGGCTTAATAACATTGACTTATAATTTTATATGCTACAATCAACTTTTAAATAATACTTCAGTGTTACCTAGTAGCTTAAAAATCCTTTTTAGCTGGTCGTCAACATCAGAGCCTGGAAATAGAGGCCTGCCAGAGTTAGCTAGTTCTGCAAATATGCAACCTGCCGACCACATGTCTATACTTGTTGTGTAAAGTTTGGCTCCAAATAAAACATCTGGTGGACGATACCAAAGAGTTACCACTTCTGCTGAATAACACTTGACAGGAATGCCAAAGGCTCTAGCTAAGCCAAAATCTGCTAATTTTAGTTCACCATTTTTGTTAATCAGTAGATTTTGAGGCTTTAAATCTCGATGAAGTACATTGTGACTGTGGCAGAAAGCTAACCCTCGTAGCAGCTGATACATGAATGACTTTACTACATCCAAATCTATTTCACCATTTAAGCTATCAAAGTATTTCTTAAGGTCTTGGTCACAATGTTCGAAAACTAGTGTCAACTTTTTTTCGCTGTGAAGAACATCATATAATCGAACAATATTTTTATGTTTTAGTTCTTTTAAGAGACATATTTCACGTAATGCTGAAGATGGCACTCCTTCATCGTCATCATCGAGTCTAACTCGCTTTAAGGCGACTATTTCATGAGTCTCTTTGTTTTTGGCTTTGAAAACTGTTCCATATGTACCTTCTCCAATTTTTTCAAGTTTTTCATATTTCTGCATATTACAGAATAACTTATTTATTAACACTACACGAAAGTTAAAATTAATATAATGTTTATATTATTGATCGAAAAAATAAAGAAATAAAGTGTTTGGAAAAATTACAATATGTACTATGATATAGGCAAGAGCAATCACAAGGATTTTACACAGAACACAAAAAGTATTCAGGGCTTTTCCAACAGTTTTTCACAATAAATATATGCATATACCCAGTACCTCAGATAAGCCCATACCTTTTTTTAGAATGTACTCAATCCCAAATCCCAAGAGTGATCCTAAAGTATTAACAGTAACTCATCTGTGGTTAAAAATATTCAGACACCATACTGAAAGAGCGATATGTATCAAGTGTCAACATTATTCATATGACTTTGATAGTAGGATTTGTATTTCAAGTCTTTTGTAAATTGTAAATTCCAATTTGTTCCAGATTATCGTAAGGCAAAAGTTGGATAGTCATCTGCACACGTAAAAAGAATACTTTGATCATTAAAAATAATACCTTTAAAATATATTGATGATTCGATTTACAGTACTGTTTCATTTATAAGTGATTTCTGTGATATCTTGTAGAAAGGTATGAGGTTTCTAATGTTTTAGTTGTTTGTTTTGTACGTAACAGATCCTTGGATAACTTAACTGTTGCGTAGAAAAGTTAATAATGCGTAATTATTTTGTTTTTTAGATGAGTGAAGACGAGCGTACATTAGTAGACAAGTCTGAAAGTAGTTCATTTGAAGACCTTGCATCAGCAGCAGCTCACGAAATCGAGGAAGCAAAGTTGGCTGAGGCAGCAGCTGCAGAAAAGATTAAGCTAGATGGAAAGGCTCCAGGTGCCAACGAGTGGCAAGATCTGTTAGGATCTGGGTCTATTTTGAAAAAGGTATATTTGTGATGAACCCAATGTGGTTCTTATTTCTAAATTAATTTGTATGTTTATTTTGATTTTTTTTAAGATACTTAAAAAAGGAGATGACTCGGAAGGCTCACGGCCTCAAAGAAGTGATATATGCAGGATAAGCTATGAAATAAGAATAAGAAATGGAAAACATGAAAATATAGAAAAGCGGGACCAAGTGAAGATATATTTGGGTGATAATGAAGTACGTATTGCAGCTAGGACATAGATTTTGAGGCTTCGGCTTACAATATCAAATTTTTTTATTGTAAAATTTGTAGCTCATCAATTGAGGCACAGTTAATGAATTACTGTCAGAAATTAAAACTTTTCATTTATATTTACCTTAAATTAATTGCAAATATTTCTTTTTAATTTGAAGTAAATCAAATAATATTACTTATATAAACGAATAAAAATTGCCGTATTTTTTTAGTTAAAGTGTAGCAGAATTTATTTATTCTAGTGCATTATTCTACTTCAACAGTTACTATTTGAAAATTTTCAAAATAATACCCACACCATTTATCCTACATAAAAAACATTAAAAAATTATACTTATATGCCTAAATCTTATAACTAACAATGTAGCAAGCAACTCTTGTGAACTTAGCCCGTGTACAAAAAATTGGTTTACCCGGTAAATTTCTTTAATTATTTGCATTGCTCGCGTGAGTTGTGCTTTACTTACCAAGTTGGAATGTGCGAGCAGTACGTCAAAAAGTTGTTAATATTTTACCCATAATTAAAAAAAATATAAAATTATGTCTATTAATCAATGTATAATTATCTTATCATATCTTGAAATCTTGATCTTATCTGAGTATAGTTATATAATATTATTTACATTATTGATATAAAATGTATAGTAGTATTCCATACTCAATTTACACTTGTTATGTATGCTATGCTATGCTTGCATGCATCTTTTCAGTAATTAATGCATCTTTTGAATATTTCTAGATATTACAAGGTCTTGATTTAGCATTGACACTAATGTACAAAGGTGAAATATGTTTACTACAAATAGCTCCAAGATTTGCTTATGGTGACACTGGCTTAAATCCGGGAGACAGTTTGGGTTTAGTTGGAGAAATAAACAGTCCAAAATATGAGGGACCACCAATTGGTCCAGAGACATGGTTAGAAGTTAAATTAGAATTACATGATTGGGAGGAAGAACCGGAACATGAAGCATTAACAATAACTGAAAGAATGGAAATCGGGTGAGTTTTTTTTCATTACAATATTGAATGTGAGTGCCATTAGATTAGCATTGGTTAGAATATTGCTAATTTTATATGAGGCAAGTTAGTTATTTAAATCAGCCAGAATATTACATTGTTATATCTTTGTAAGCACACATTCTAACTTCAAAATACATAATGTCTTCTGAAAATTTATAACTTATTAGGTATTTATGAGGTATCAAGTAGTTTTGCATTTTTATGGCTTTTAATCTAATTTAAAATTATAATATTTTAGAACATGTCAAGGATATGTATATGAAGATTAAAATTTTATTTTTTATTAATTCATAGTTTGTGTAGTCATTGTGGGGGTCTTGGCAATAATAATAATAATCCATGAACAATATTTTGCATTTTACATATAAAATAGAATTGACGTAATGTGATATTAATTTGTTATTGTTTATTTACTAAATTATTTCTCTAATTGAGTTATCAATATACAATATGTAAGGAAGCAATATTCTTATAGCAAATACATCCAATTTATGTTTATTTATTTATTTACACTCCGTAATCATAATATACAAAATCAAGATTAGTAACATTTTATAATATGAATGGAACATATTGTGATATATATATATATCCTTTGCTAATGAAATGATTGCAATAGAATAATTATTGTTGTTTTAGCATCCGCCGTCGTTGCCGAGGCAACTGGTGGTATGGTCGTGGTGAGACACAACTGGCCGTGCAGTTGTACAGACGGGCTCTGGACGTCCTCGACGAAAGCGAAGGTGGCATCACGGAGCCCACGGCCACCGGAGAGATGACCCAGGCCTCTGACGCTTTACTGGCCTTATTGGACGAACGCATGCGCGTACACAACAATATGGCCGCTGCGCAGTTGAGGGCTGGAGCGTACGATGCAGCCTTGCAGGTTAAATATTATTTTTCAAAAGTTTTCGGCAAACCTCATAGTGTCAGCGAGATGATCTTATTTCAGTTGCATTTTTTCAGGCCGTAACGAGAGTACTCACGTGTCAACCGAATAATGCGAAGGCGCTATATAGAAAATCTCGTATTTTAACCGCCATGGGGCGCAATTCCGAAGCCTTACAGGCGGCTAGGGCCGCCGCGGCCGCAGCTCCCGAGGATACTGGAGTCAGGAAGGAGTTACAAAAGTGTGAACAAAAGGCCATCAGAGACAAGTCGGTAGAAAGGAAGCTGGCCAAGCGAATGTTGGGCACCGGCGGTCAGGGAAAAGCGTCCCCGGACAAAAACCCTGGGCGAGCCAAGGTAACTTTCATTAGTTAGCCTACACTTCAGAGTTACGAATATCTTTTTTGAAGATAATATGAATAATATTAGGTTTGTTTTTATTTATTTCGGTCGGGAAAGATTGCCCAATGAGGTTGATTTTAAACAAATATTGTAGGAATTGATATTTTAATTGCTAAGTTTTGAAAGCTAATAGAGGCGCTATTATTAAGATTTATAGTCTATGAGGATTATCAATGACTACGGCTTTGTAGCGTCAAAAAGGTGCTGAGAAAGAAAGTATAGTTATCTTATTCTTATACTGAACCAAAGAGAGAGACATATATATTTAATGTTTTCGATGTTCGTCAGATGTTAGTGTGGGGGTCTCTGCTGCTAAGTCTGTTGGTGGGCGTGGCCAGTGTATTGGCCTACCGATACAAGAATCAGGCCCAGTGAAGACATTGACTGTGAGTTTGAAACTATTTATTCTGATCAAAAAAGAAAGACAGTGGATCTATTACATATGCTTATACGATTATATCTTTGTTTGTTATTTCAGGAAACCCGAAGAGTAACATAATCGACGAACGTGGCACGTAGCTGATTTCCTATCTTCCACTTTGTTTGAGCTTTAACATAGAGAAACAAAATATCAGAATATTATTTTGGTATAACGACTGCTACACTTGATAGAAATCTTATTTTTATATTTCTCTAGACATATCAGTCTTTCATTTCCCTATCGGCATTTTCTCGTGTGATTTTTTTGTATATTCTAGTTTTAGTGCCAAAATCCTAACTTATTTTGTATGTTTAGGATCATTTAAAGTGGACTTATATTTTTTGAAAATGTATAGTTTAAGACATACGCATTCCAACTGGATTTCTGGTACACTTTTTCTACGGTGCTTATTTTTACTTCGGCACTTGGCATTTTCAATAAATCACGATAGAATATTCCTATGAACAAAATATTTGTGTTGGATATTTACTTTAATCGAAACATTGGTTGGGTGATCTATAAATAAAATTGTTGAAAACTTCTTTTGTTTTTCATCTATGATCGGATTAAACCTTGACGTCGATATTTTTAAAATAAACAAAACAATGCAATAGGTACAAATGTTTATTACATAATGGCACACATACATACAGTAACAAAAATAGGAAAATTATAAGCTTCAAACTTACGATTTTACACAAAGTTTTTTAAACGTTTTTGTGGAAACATAAGTTTACCGAATAGTAAATTTAGGAACGATAACTCATTGAACCTTATTGCACAAGTGAGATGGAATTTCGGGTCGATCTTCAAGTAATCAGTGGCTATTTTACGAATTTTCCATATAATATATGTTTACATATAGGTGAAGACGTATAACCTCATTTATCAGGATTAAACAATTAAAATATCTAACTAGTCCTGAATTCCGAAAGTTAAATTCCATCTCACCTTTTACACAGTGCACCACAAGCAAAATACAAATCATGGAAACGACTAGGAATTCATTTTTAGATTTTGTCTGCTACATTTGTACATCCTATCCAAATAATCGTTGAATAATCATTGTTCAATACGATATATCACAGATATATATTTATATCAATTTTAATAAGACTTAATGAAACACAAAATTAATATTCGTTTACGGAATATTAATGTAAGCATTTGGTGTCAAGGATAAACATACAATACTCGTCCAAAATAAAATAACGCTAGCCTCGGAATGTTCAATGTTTATTACTTCACTCACTGACTCATCTTTTATGTGCTAAAAATTCCATTTAGAACATCCGAATTTTTTTCTTCAATTGTTCATATTTTGGATATGAGAAAATAGTATCGCTTAATAGTTTACAGGCGTTATATAATGTAACTAGTGGCCTTAATCTGAATTACATATTATAGCAGTCCTGCGTAGACTGGATATAAATATATATTTAATTTTTTACAGGATCATTATTTGATATCAGTTTTAATTTCACATAAAAATATATGTCACCAAACAAATCCCATTGAAAAACTAAGTTATCCTCTTATACGTGATGCACCTAGAAATCCAACTAACGACGTGCGTCAAACAAACGATTTCGGCGATCGTCAACAACGCCTGAACGGAGAATATTGTCGCGACAAAGTCGTATAGCAATTTAGGCGAAAACACCGACCACACGAACAGATGATGCCTGAATATTATCGCTATGACGCAGTAAATGACAACTTGGTACACTCTCTGTAACGCCATAATGTTTGTAACGCGCCACACTGCTTGACGGTACCTGAAAAATGTTATTGATCTAAAACAAGAAACTTGAGGCACAATATAATTGCGCTCCTTGAAAATGAATATGATTTTTAAGACATTGACGTTTTAAAAACTAAAATCGAAGACTCCGTTTGTGCTGCACCGATGACATAAGATAAAAATTCAAATGCAAATTAAAACTGCAATCTTACAGCACAGCCTTAATTTATGAAAATACTCACTTGTATTTATTAACTATAATGTCAAAGTTTTACTTATCGATCGGTCCTGATTGCTACGTTAGTTAAAATATATTATTGTTGACATTTATTTAACTCTAGAACTGTATTTTCTAGACACTGGTATACAATGTTATATTAAGTTATTTCAATAATTTATTAAGTTAGCCTGAATGACTTCTAAAGTACATATACATAATATTATAATGGTTAATTTTTATTTACTGGCAATAATAATAACCAAGACACGACTTTCTTACTGGCCAAGAAAAGTATGTTTTCGGTTAAACGGTTTTACGGTTAAATTTGCCGCGTCACCGCTGATACCTGACAGTTCAATGTCAGTAAGGACATCTAACGAGAGGTTAAATTTTAGTCATCGGTTGGCTTAATCGGTGACTCGCATTAGACTTTGTTTCTTCAGAGAAAGGCTATTTTATATTTTTACCTGTTAATATCTGTATAAGGCAACGAACAGAATAAATGCGCCCCCGACAAAGCCGGGCCGGCGTATGCATGGAGGCCCATGCGGGCGGCGACTCGGATCGGGCTGTATTCACTCAGGCCCACGTAACCCGAGCCCAGGTCAACCGAGGCCAGGCTGTTGGAGTTGCCCTAAATAATTAGATATCATAATAAAGTATTACACATTGAATAGATTTCTCGTGACACACATGAAGGACATTGAGTGAGAGATTTTCAGTGAAATTTTGACAGAAAAATCATATCAACGAGCTAAGCTTCGTATGTACGACTCACCTGGTAAAAATAAAACACAGCTCCAATCCAAATGTGCGCCAAAGTCAGACTCAAAGTATCGGCGCCCTCCGTGTTTCTTCCGGGTCTCGAATCCAACAACTTATGGTCTAGGCATTTAGCCGTGAGCAGGCAAGTGATATAGATGCTGGGCACCATGATAACATTGTGGGGACGCATCAGCAGAACTATTATCAGCATCATTTGATTGTACATTATGTGAGTTAAAGATCTGGCTAAGTTTAACTTGACGTCGTTCAAGTTCCACGGTTCTTCCGCGTTGTCATAGAAATAATCTTCCGTTTTCTCTTTGGGTTTGTTATAAACGAACCTATTCCCGTTCGGAAAAGCACCTACAACATTTCCAATCATTTCGATAAACGCGTTTTTATTTGCCTATTATGAAGGGTTGGTGTATTTATCTCTACTCCCCTGCCATCGTGTCCTTTATCTATCTTACAATTTTTTTTTTCAACAAACAAAAATACATTCATATTTTTCCATAATCCCATAATTTTTCACTTCAAAAATGCAAAATAGTCCAACTAAATTTGTGGTTAAGTAATATGTTTTTTTTAAAAACAGCTTTCAAAACAAAGATTTAAATAACGGATCGTTTACTAAATATGTTTTTTTTACAAATTGATAATTTTTAAATTATTCTACTATTACAACACATTTTTTTCCCCGGCTATGCACTGATGGAATTCTATTCTATTATTTGTGTGTATTTAACTTTCATTTGAACGGTGAGACCATCATGAGGAACTTGGACCCAAAAAGTCGACGGCGCGTGAAGGCTGATCACTTACTTGCCTATTAGGTTGACAGATGATCATGAAACAGGAAAAGAAATCTGAGGCCCTGTTTTAAAAAGGCTGTAGTAACACGTTATATTAAGATATATTTTTAGAAATTTTTTCAAATTAAAGATTCATATGTAGCGTAAACACTCACCGACATAAGTGATGACTTCGAATATAGTTTGAGCGGCCAAAAGCCACCAAAACACTTGGACTACTTGCTCCCCGTCCCATTTCGGAACTTCGTTCGGCAGACGTATGGAGCCTGAGCTGATTCGGTACAGAAATATACAAAGCGTGGATAGAATTGTGAGCACCGAATGTATCTTCAGATGGTTGTTCATGTGGCGGATGTTTCTGAGACAGATCGCGAGTGTCGCGAGGGTGCCTGAAGAGTTTAAACGTTTTATTTATTTAGGATTTTTTTTGAAGTGAAACGTCACGAAGATGTGCAGCGTTTTTGTCGAAGAAAAGGTTGAAAGCGATTGAGTCCGATTGTATGAGAGTGAGAAAGGTAGATAGAAAAAAATACACGCTATTGGTTAATGTATTCGTTTAGTAGTTACATATTAGAACTTTGAAGATGTCAATTATAATATTTTTATTTATTTATATTATCATTAGCACCTATACAGCGTGTAATCTGTGTGTACAATAATACATAGAGTGATCATATACTGGTATAACATCATGAATTAATTTACAAAGACGTTTCGCTTCTGACCGATCTGGCAACAGTTTTGTATTATATACCTATAATAAGATGAGCTTGGAGATAAATTGAGTTCTCCGAATCGTTCAACCAGTCGGCAGTGTCCGGAAGGAAGAGCCACCTGTCGCCCGTTTGGTTCATTGTACGGAGATATCTGCAATTCGTCATATTTTTTAGGAACACGTTTTGCATTACAAAGTTCACCCAAATCTGTTCAGCATTCAAGTATTGATACATAGTTTAATTATTATGTAATCGTGAACTACATTATTTTCCTTACGTTTCGAATTAAGAAAAATGTTTATTTTGGCATATTAGATACAGGTATCACTTATTGCACGTCATTAAATTTGAATCTGTAGGCATTCCTACTCATCGGCAAAGAAGACTGCATGATAAACCGAGAGAAACAGAATAAAAAAGCAAATCATCAAACAACACTTATTTTAAAACAAATATCGAAAATTAATTAGAAGTAGCCTTCCTAGCACTAGTCCCAGGCCCTTTTATCAACTAGATAACCACTAACTTTATAGTAAGCCTTTTTACACAGCTTTTCTTTAATACATTTCTTAAATTTATTAAAAGGCAGATATATAAGAGGCTCTAGCAGAGATTTAAAAGTTAAAGTTAAAGAAAACTTTATATTGTTTTTAAAGAAGTAATGTAAATCGTAAATCAAAGACAGTAAGTATTGAAATTCGTCTTACCTATGCAAACCGATTAACGACACCCACTTCGGCACAATACCGACGCCGACGTCGCTCATTCGGTGTTCCAACTCGGGCTTTTCCTGTACTTCCGTGGACCCAGACAGCCGCTTGCCGAAGTACAAAACGATCACCACGATCGTTCGCACCAATACGAAGAACATCAGCGTATTCCAAAAGAAGTACCACGTCATGTGCTCCTCCTCTATGAAACTCGTACCGAAAAACGACCAGGCATGGAAAAGAGTGCCGAGTATCAGTAGGAAATCGATCGCATTCAAATCCCGCAACGTCGATAGATCCCGGATTTTCTCCAAGCCGGTCTTCACGAGGAAGTAGGCGAAAGTCAGAGCGACGGCCGAGGCTAAAAAGGCGGCGGACCAAAGGGGCCCGAAGGAGCAGAACTGGCTCCTCGTTTCGGTGATGAAGCAGGTCAAAGTCAGGGTCGAGGTGATGATCGCGAAAATGACCGCAAATGCTACAACTGTGCCCAAGTTAGTTTTGTGTTTGTCCGTCACGCTTATCTTTCGTTGGTTTTCCGGTTGGAGCGAGTACAGAGTCACGCAAGCGAGAGCCGTCAACATCTAGAAAGAAGTGGGTTCTTCTTTATTATGAAAGAAATCATTTTATAAAAAGAAATCACGAGGACGTAATTATTCTTAAAATATTTTGTGCACAATATAAGTAATACTCGATTACGTAAGTTTACTTTCCCGAAACAGTTTAGTTAATCATAAATCATAAAAGTTAATGCGACAGTTAAAAATAAAGAAAGAGTGGTAATATTATATGCCTGTTTCACCAAGGTCATAAAATTCCCGCTTAAATAATGGTAATACATTATTACGTTCTAGAGACATTAGTTAAAATTACCGTGGTAATGAGGCGTTGTTGCGTCGTTCGTAATTAAATTCAAACAATTTCACTGTTTAAATATAACGTAAAACTTTTTTGCTCTTCCAGTCTAATTAGATATATTACTGTAATGTACATTTATTATTGCAATTATTTAATCAATTACCAACTCAAATTCGCAATATTGGAGTCATATTCAAAAATACAGTAAAGATGCATGTTAGAATGAACACCGTTGAGGGGCCGTTCATAAAATACGTTCGCATACAAGGGGGGGAGGGGTCTGGCTGAGAGTGACAAGATGTGACAAGGGGGGAGGGGGGGTATAGGGCAGCGTGACGTTCGCCGTTTATTATTTTTTGACATGAGCGCTAGCTCTGTGGCGCGACTCTAGCGGCGTTGCGATCCGTCACAACGGGTTTCTTTGTTTTTCCAATACTTGAGAGAGTAACGTTTCCACGTACCCTGCGCTCTCGATTCAGTAACAAATGAAAATACTATTTCTCATGTATTTATTGTTATTTTATTCCTTCATTCGTCATTTAGCAGTGAACTAAGTAATAAATGTTTTTAATTTTCAAAATTTGTCTACTATCATTTAGAATTTATCATACTCAGCAGGGGGGGGGTCTTAGTTTTTGTGACGAAATATTTCTAGCGGGGGTCACAAAAAGTGTGACACAGCGTGACAATGGGGGGGTCAAAAAAAGTTGATTTCAGTGTGACGTATTTTATGAACGGCCCCTAACTAAAATTAAGACGGCTTATGGCGACGTTTATCTCGCTCGTATATATGCATATTAATATTTTCTCATGTTAATAAAATATTTTTTTGTAATAATTAATAAAGTTCTCTAAACATTAATATTAAACTAGTTACATAAAGTACAAAAAAACTGCTTTCATTCTTAATGTGTATGTATTATTTGTATTATTTATATATGTAATGTACTTACTATCCTAGTTATAATAACATTACCATCTATAATTTACTTTCACAACAAAAATATAACATCGCATGTTTTTTGTATGACCTTTATACGAGTTTTAAAGAACATCGCAATGCTTAAAAACATGTTCTTAATGTTAGAGGTACTCACCAAATATATAAATACGACAGCCAAACCCAAAGCAAACACGTCAAAGTCCGTGGTTGCTTCTGATAATTGCTTGGACATGGCGGCTAAGGATTCGTCGTAGAACTCTTTCGCGATTCGAGCGGCACTTTGCTGTCCCGTTGAGAGATAACGAGCGAATTGGGTTTCGGCGCGTTTGAATTGTTTATAATATTCTGAAAAATTATACATATATCAGAGATGCGCGTCGGTTTCTTCACAATGTTTTCCTTTACCGTACGAGCGGCTGTTAGATGCACGAATTTATGATCGAACCTATAGAAAAGATTCGCACGCTTAAGCCATAGGCAGACTGCAGCCAGATACATGATTGTAATACGAATTGCCTGATTGCCATTCCGAGATGTTGCATTATCGGACGTCGGAAGAATAAAAAATTCCACCCTTATTACTTTACGTCCGCCTTTCCGGAACTTGCCGTTTCTTTGCGCGCACCATCACTATGTAGAACCAGCTTCCCACTAAAGCGTTTCCATACTAATTCGACTTAGGGTCCTCCAAAAGACCGTACCCATGGTACATAGGACGGCTACGCACTAGCGAGCCATTTGGCAATGTATCCATATCCATCCAATTACATTTAAAAAAATAACAGTTTTTAACATGAACGTCGACATTTAATTTCGATAGTCAAATCGGGATACTTCTAAATCACATAAATAAATATTTTTTCTTTTCTTCTTTAATGTACACAAAAATCATTTAAATGGCAACACTAACCGGTATCGGTAGGAACGCCTTGCTTGACATTATGAAGAGCGTTTACGTGCAGTAAATACAAGTGTTGCCTGATGTCAGTCGGTAGCAGAGACGGCAGAAATTTTCCCGTACTGTCTCCCGGGATGGGGGCGTTTAGAAGCCAAGATATTGTTGGGGCTATGTCCACTTGTGCCACTACGGGTCCTGGACCTAATCTAAAGACGTATTAATATTTTAGACGACGCAAATATTTTTGATACGTATGGACTTAAAAGTTTATTTAACTTGTAAAAGAACTATAAAAGAAGACATAGAGAGAATAGTTCTGAAAAAAAAAACGTTTAGAGTGATCTATTACGCAAACAATAAAGTCTGTTTACTCACTAATTTTGTATCTCCGAGTAAACACACACACACACATCTATAATACGATATTCAAACATAACAGCTACTTTCGGATACTTGTGTAATGGCCATGGATATGTAAATAAAAAAAAATTTTAAAAATAACAGTTATCACTATAGAAAATATGGGTAATTTTTCTATCAACATTTGTAAGCGATACCAAGGTACACGCACTCATGTGGGCATTGGAAGTCCATGCTCTTCAGCACGACTAAAGGGACCAGCACTTCTGCGGGCGAAGCCCCTCCGTGTCCCCCCGCGTCCCGCATTCCGTGGTCCCCGCAAATTATAAGTACCCCTGATCTGTCCTAAATTTTAAAAATCTCTTAATATCTTTCTCAATTAAAAGTTTCAGAAATAATTGTGTAAACTCAAAGAAAGCTCTTTCCTTACTTTTAACGATTTTTTCGTGCGAGTAAATTTAATTTTAATTACCAAACTCTTTAAGATGTTTAAATAGAAACCTTCCTTTTCCTTTACATCCTTTAAAATTATATTTATGGAAAATAAATTTGAAAACAAGACAAGTTTAACATAAAAATAAAATAACTTACCCATGTTTGCATAGCTGTGTGTATTTTTTTCACAATACCATCCATTTCTATTAATTTAGGTTTAATTTTTGGACTCCTGGCGCCCTCTAGGTGCCCGATATGATCTAAGCCTAAATAGTGAAGCACTAAGAAATCGAATTTGGGTTTTTTATCTTCTAAAGGAGCAAGTACGGTATCTAAATGTCTGGTGACATTGTTGTCCACCTAAAAATTGTTAATGTATTAGCATCCTTGTATCAAAAGAAATTTATTTGGATAGAATATTTCAAAATTCACAAAGTGGTACCTCTGTGTAATCTGTGACAAAAAATGACGTCGTTCCGTCCGATTCTGTCCATAACCCTGGAAATAATCGCAACCAAGTGTCATCCCCATATAATACGGAGTGGCGACCTCTAGATGACGCAACGCGAAGTATGCTGTCTCCTTTGACAGCCGGCGCGCCAAAATTCAAAGCAACATCCGCAAAAGTTGACACGCTTCCGGTCATCATTGCCTGTAATTAAAAAAAAACTAGGCTCAATATAAGAAAAAAATAAAGTGAAAAGATTCAATTTGGAGAAATAATGCAAACCAATATATGCCATAATTACACAAATTGATAACATAAAGTGATTAACACAATAATTTGTTAGTTTGAAACCTGATTTCAATGCAACTCACTGATGCAAGCAGGTGATTGGTGAATTCATGCAATCTTGGGTTAATTACCACTACAACTTTATATCAATAGCAATAAGCCATAAATTAGAAATATGATTACAAAATGATGATATCAAATTTAATTAATGATGAAATTGAATTTGTAATATATACAAATTGTTCAAACAATGAACATAGACAACTTGAAAGCTATAGAGAGCTGTGTTCAATATATAAAACAATATGTATACAAGGAATGAATATATGAAATTGACTAATATTAACACACTACCAAAGAAAAAACTGAAGTATTTTTATTAAAAAAAAATTGTCATTAATAGATACCATGGTTTTTCTTTGGTAAAGTATTAAAAAGCATGTAATAGTTACATAAAGTGACACTTGCAAATATATCCCGCCAGAAGTTTATTGTGCGTCTCCATTGTGCCTTTTCCTTCTTACGCTCTGGTGACTGTGTAATATTACAAAGATGTTTACAAAAACCAGTTAAATTATTGTTATATTTTTTCTTTGGCATTGTGAATCTTAGTTAATTGTGATACAAAACATATTTGTCTAATCTTTTAATGCAATTGGTTTTCAATTTAAAATTGAAACTAATATTAGTTATAATCACTATCTCAAGAGTTATAAAACTAGATAAGTTTCATAATATAATAAAGATAAACATAATGAGCCATGGCATTAAAAAATAATTTAACTCAAAGAAAGTAACATTACTATAGCATTTGTATAAATAGTATAATAAAACTCTTTGAGATAAGATATTTTTAAATTACTATACATAAAAACAAAACTTGTGCATACCTTAATCCTGGGCATTGTGACAGTTGGTGGTTCAGCAACAGAGACATAAATGCATGCCGATTTATTTTTAATTAACTGGCCAGTGTAAGGCATATATTCCTCAGTTGCAAAGTCATAGCGTAAGCCATCTATGACCATGAGAATGACACTGTTTTCACCAGAATTGTACACTTCATGGCCATCAATACTGAAATATACAATATTGACTAAAACAATAGGAAAGATTTCACCTACACTTTTTTCATTAAGGTCTTATTAATAAGACATTTAATTTGTGAATTTAATGAAAATGTGTTTTGATCCTTACCTGACACCATCTATAAAATTAGGCAAATCATCCATATGAGCTAATTTGCCAGAATGATACT
The DNA here is from genome assembly GCA_028984075.1 of Pieris mannii. NCBI lineage: Eukaryota > Metazoa > Arthropoda > Insecta > Lepidoptera > Pieridae > Pieris > Pieris mannii. Next base: position 529,048 of record CM054776.1, read on the forward strand.
TTAATGGAAAAAAGCCATAAAGAAATAGTGTGAGACCACCAAAGGCAAATATAAGTAGCCAGAGTCCAGACCATTTATGTTGAAGCCAGAATAACATGATTGCACACTGCACAGGTTAAAACTATGTCAGTAACCTTAACGAAACATTGGCTTTGCAATTTCCCCTCCGGTCTGTGAAGCAATAACACCCCCGTAGGAATAAATTGTATGTTGGTTTTAATTGATTTGTTTTGTAGACTTTTTGGCCATAAATAAATAATCACTTAACGAGAAGTATGTGTAGTTAAAGTTATGTTACGTCCCTAAGTAAAATGGGTACATAATCTCAAATCCATGCTGATAAAAGTGATAAAAATACTTTGACAAGCGATGTTTTAGTTAAAACGTGATCGTACCATCTACCAACTAATAGTTTGTAAAACATGTAATGTGTTGTTTTCCTGCGATTGTCTCACATATACTAGGAAGGAATCAATTTTTGATATTTACAAATAGTAACGGTAAATTATATATTACATTCAAGAAATAATTAAACTCAACCGGCAGTCCGTGTTTACAAATACACCTTTAGGTAACAGGTTCAGACTTCAGGCTTCAAGTTTCAAACACAGATTACTATAACCTTGTCACTACACAGTGAAAAAAACAATACATTTCAAAATAACCCAAATGTCACAAACGACTAATATAAAATAATATATCACAAGTCAATTGTCAAACATGATATAAAATTAGAATAGAAGAGAAATAAACAGTAGAATATATTGGTAAAACCTCAGTATTCTAATATTACCTCTATAGCAGTTTATGGGATGTTCTATATTTTTATAAATCACAACCCATTTTTATCTTTGTAAATTGATATATTTCTTTCAAACAATAGTAATTAATTTATATTCTTATAGAAACGCTCAAAGGAAAAATACATGCTCACTCATCTTAAAAGTCTGTTCTGAGTGACGTCTGTTTTCTTCTTTTCTAAGTGTCCTGTATTTATGTTGCCACATACATCAAAATCGTATAGAAAATACTACACCATATAGTATGTACATTTTTAGTGCGTATCAACGATAGGCTACAAGTTAATAGGCCTTCTGTTCCATCATGTCATCGATCTTTAGGATAAATTATGGCTGTCACAAAATGTTTTTCTTACTAGTAAGTGTTAATTTCATGCAATTACTCTAGTATTTTGAATGATCTAGTTGTTTATTGGTTTGCAGTAAACAGGCTCCAAAACCACTGGACCGATTTGAAGTCTAAGTTATCCGTGATGAATATTGGCTATTAAATATGTATTTTCAAAAAAGTTTCACACGAATATGAAAATCTAGATTATGTAACACAAGCTGTGAGAAAAAGAATAAAAATAACTAAAAAGCGTACGCTGTAGTAGCTATTGACAATAGAGCCAAGTGATAACAAAACGAATATAAAATTTTGCTACAGCGGAATCGATGCCGGAGGAACCGAAAGCACATCTAGTAGAGAAATAATACCATTGGCACGTAGAATGTACATTTTTACTCACACGCTTAACTTCTAGTCTAACACTTCGGCGTCGGGACGTGACGACCCCATCGCCCACTGGTGAAATAACCTGTGGCAGAGGTTATTTCATCAGCGCAATCAGTCAACCCCTTCCTAGTGGGAGTGCCATACTGTTGCCTTCGGGCTTCAGCCAAATGGGCAGGCACGACCGGGGCAGTACCACTGTCTCTCAGAAAACCGGCGTCAAGTGATGCAATGGGTTCGCCTTATTGTACTCGCGTTTCGTCCGGTGAGAGAGATTCCCGGAGCCCATCCCCCCCATCCCACTTCCCCCCCTCCCCAAAAAAAAAAATGAAGGTGCAGAAAAAAAAGAATCTACCCCAGGGGGGTACCACACGCGCCCGCGGTGGAGAATGCCCCTCTGGGCGTCAGTCACCGGGGCACTCTGCACCCGGTGGTGGACGCACAGGCTGCTCTTCGTATTCTGGGGGGGGCAATTCTGCGCTCTACAAAAATAATTGTCCTTGGGGCAAACGGAAGAATTTACCGCAGGCAACCCCTTCCACGCTCACAGTGGACTTCACCAATGTTAGGGGGCTCAATTCTAACCTAAACGCGGTTCACTTTCACCTTGAAACTGCGAAGCCGGCCTTATTCTTCCTTACTGAGACTCAGATATCCTCCCCGGCTGATACTTCTTACCTCTCCTACCCGGGGTACAAATTGGAACATTCATTTGTGCCGCGGGCGGGAGTTTGCGTGTACGTCAGAGAGGATATCTGTTCTCGTCGCCTTGGGACGCTTGAAGGAAGGGACCTATCTAACCTTTGGCTCCGCGTAGACTGCGATGACCATCCGCGATTCTATGCGTGCCTGTATAGGTCCCATAGCGGAAATGATGAAACTGACCGACTCATTGAGCACATCCAAATGGCTACAGATTCCCTGCTCGAAAGGGTTCCTACCGCTGAAATCGTGATACTTGGCGATTTTAACGCCCACCATGCCGATTGGCTCGGCTCTGAAACCACCGATCACGCGGGAAGATCCTTTCACGACTTTGCTTTAGCCTACGACCTGACACAAATGGTCCCTGCGATTACGCGAATACCAGATGTGGTTGGTCATAAACCCTCTTTGTTGGACCTTCTGCTGACTTCGCATCCGGAGAACTATCAAGTCTCTTTTGACCCGCCATTGGGTTCATCGGATCATTGTGTGGTCCGGAGTACTGTGCCATCTACGCGCCCTTCGCGGCCCCGCTTTTTGGGTTGTCGCCGTATTTGGCACTATAAGTCAGCAGATTGGGACGGGATGCGGTCTTTCTTTGCGTCCTACCCTTGGGGGCCTATTTGCTTTTCGTTGGATGCTCCAGATTCCGTCGCTGCCTCTGTCACCGAAGTGGTTCTGCAGGGCATGGAACTCTTTATTCCATTTTCTGCGGTGCCGATCGGTGGCAAGTCTCAGCCCTGGTTTAAACGTTCTTGCAAGGCGGCCTCGCGTCGAAAGCGAGAATGCTTTAAGGCATGGGCGAAAGCGGCGAAATCTCGTGATGCTAATACCAGCGAACTCAAAAAAGCATATAACTCAGCCTCCAGGTCCTTCAAACGGGAAATCACTAAGGCAAAGTCAGAGCACATTGCCAGATTTGGCGAGAGATTGGCCCAACTCCCTTCGGGGACTCGAGCCTTCTGGTCTCTCGCCAAAGCTGTCCAAGGGAATTTTTGTCAGCCCTCCATACCACCATTGCACAGGGAGGATGACTCGCTGGCCCACACTGCGAAGGAGAAGGCCGACCTTTTAGGCTGTCTCTTCGCATCCAGCTCGACTTTGGATGACCGAGGGAGATCACCACCGATCATTTCAAGGTGTGATTCTTCGATGCCGGAAGTTACATTCCGGCAACGTGCTGTCCGCAAAGCATTATCTTCCTTGGACATACATAAGTCGAGCGGGCCGGATGGTATTCCTCCAATTGTGCTGCGTACTTGTGCTCCTGAGTTGGCTCCGGTCTTAACGCGCCTTTTCCGGTACCTGTACTCGCTTGGCACTGTCCCGGAGTGCTGGAAGATCGCTTCGATACATCCGATCCCTAAAAAAGGCGATCGCTCTGATCCGTCCAACTATCGCCCAATAGCGATAACCTCCTTGTTCTCCAAAATAATGGAATCCATTATTAATGGCCAGCTCTTGAGGTATCTGGAGGGCCACCAGCTGATAAGTGACTCTCAGTACGGCTTTCGTCGTGGTCGTTCGGCTGGTGACCTTCTTGTATACCTTACGCATAGATGGGCGGAGGCAATTGAATCCAAGGGGGAGGCTCTAGCGGTTAGTTTGGACATAGCGAAAGCCTTCGATCGGGTGTGGCACAGAGCACTGCTCTCGAAGCTTCCAGCTTATGGGCTTCCCGAGAAATTATGCGATTGGATCTCCAGCTTTCTGGCCGATCGGAGCATCAAGGTCGTCATTGACGGAGCTTGTTCCGACCTTAAACCCGTGAACGCTGGGGTCCCACAAGGCTGTGTTTTATCCCCGACCCTGTTTCTTCTGCATATCAATGATATGTTGCAACTTAGCAACGTTCATTGCTATGCGGATGACAGCACTGGGGATACTCTTTACATTGGCCGGGCAGGTATTTCTCGGGCAGATGTCGATGAGTACCGGAACAAACTTGTGTCTGAAGTAGAAACTCTACTACGTGGAGTCTCCGACTGGGGCAGACTAAATCTAGTCCAATTTAACCCCAAGAAGACACAAGTTTGCGCGTTTTCCGCTAAAAAAACACCCTTTGTCGCTACTCCTCTTTTCGAAAACACTCTTCTTAAAGCCGCAGCCAGCATTGGAATACTTGGCGTTGACATATCGAACGACGTTCAGTTTCGCGGTCACTTGGAGGGAAAGGCTAAATTAGCCTCCAAAAAGCTTGGTGTGCTCAACAAGGCGAGACGGTACTTCACTCCGGGCCACCGCTTGCAACTATATAAAGCGCAAATTCGGCCCCACATGGAGTACTGTTCTCACCTCTGGGCGGGGGCTCCCCAGTACCAACTCCTTCCACTTGACCGTGTTCAACGAAGAGCGGTTCGAATCGTCGACGACCAATCTCTCTCCGAGCGGCTTGATCCTTTGGCGTTGCGTAGAGATGTGGGGTCACTCTGCATCTTCTACCGCATTTACCATGGAGAGTGTTCAGAGGAGTTGTTCGGATTAATACCTGCAGCTGAGTTTCATCATCGGACGTCGAGGCAGAATACGAAATTCCATCCGTATCACCTCGACGTCCGCCGTTCCACAACTGCGCGATTTTCAAGGCAGTTTTTGCTGCGCACCACCACTTTGTGGAACCAGTTGCCCACTGAAGTATTTCCGAACCAATTCGACTTAGGGTCCTTCAAGAAAAGAGCGTACAAATTCTTAAAAGGCCGGCAACGCACTCGCGAGCCCTCTAGCATCGAGAGTGTCCATGGGCGGCGGTATCACTTAACATCAGGTGAGCCTCCTGCCCGTTTGCCCCCTATTATATAAAAAAAAAAAAAAAAAAAAACACTGCTCGGCACAGTGATAAGGTATATACTTAGTTCCCAGAGTGGCATAAAGGTCGCCTATATCTACTGCCCTACCTTCTTATATTTGATATTAAGTAGTAGGTATGGGGAAAACTACACAGAATTTTAATTATATTTTTTTTTATAGAACAGGGGGGCAAACGGGCAGGGGGCTCACCTGATGTTAAGTGATACCGCCGCCCATGGACACTCTCGATGCCAGAGGGCTCGCCGGTGCGATGCCGGTATTTTAAGAATTGGTACGCTCTTTTCTTGGAAGAGTTCCTAAGTCGAATTGGTTAGGAAATACTTCAGTGGGCAGTTGGTTCCACAAATGCGGTAGAAGATAGTGACCCCATATCTCTACGCAACGCTAAGGGATCAAGCCGCTCGGAGAGAGATTGGTCGTCGACGATTCGAACCGTAATAATGTACAAGTGGTTTTAAAGAAAAACACTTTTTTACGGATTATAGTTATGTATAATTATTTAGACATAATTTTAAATTTAAACCGACGTTTCGCGTGCTTTACAGCGTGCGTGGTCTCGGTGACAACTGTATGATAACTATAATCCGTAAAAAAGTGTTTTTCTTTAAATGTGTAAAAGTTATGTTAATAAAAGACAATACTAAGTGGTTTTAATTCCAATTTTATACTTTTTTTATCAAGAGAAATAAATATGACTAAAAATGTAGTCTGTGGAGCAAGGACGTTGCGCTTTTCCTACGACTTAAAGGAAGGACCAGGCAACCACTGACTAGCCGGCCGGAATCAGGCGGTCAGATAAAGCGATATGATTTGTTTCTGAATCGCACTCATAATGTTGAAATCAAATTTTCACCTTTACCGTGAATGCTTCGTATAGTAACAGTACTTGCAACTAATATGTGAACCGTATGGAGGCTTTTGAATTATGGACTACTCATAACAGTATAATCTATTTATTTTGTTGTACCAAAAAGTACATTCTAGAATAATCGCGATACTGAACAAGGAGAACTTAATCATCAAATGAATTTTGACGTAACGAAGATGGAATTTTGTTTGACAATACAATTACATTTAGATGTTTGGATCATTACGCCCACGAATAATGCAGCATTTATTCTCGAAAAACACCCACTTTTCTTTGATTCAATTACATTTTTAACAATATTCAGACGACACTACAGTGACAAAAATTTAGTTAGGGATTGGAAAAACTATTATTTATGATATAACTTCATAAAAATTTAACATAAAAGTTAGCATTTGTTTGTACTTTGTACGATATTGAACAATCAAATTACAAAAAAATTTAAAGTTTTTTGTTTTATTAAATTTATCCAATTACCGATGTCAATAACTCATTGTTTTTTTTCCGGGTTTGGTGGCTAACGATCATGACATACCTAAAACAGAGACTTCGGTTCGATTTCCTGTAAAATAATTTGTTGTTTACGGTCAATGCACTAATTATCGGTCTTATTCGTGGACGTACCTACTCAGCCTGAATTGAACACAAATTGCATTAATATATAGGACTAAAATTAAATTATTTATACATATATGTACATACACATACATGACTCGATAATTCGAGTGCTATAGCTATCGTGGCCAGCGCGAGATACTGGTGTCTAAATCTGAGAGAATTATAATTATTAAGCCTTTATTGTTGACACCCAGTATAATATATTAACCCTTATTTAGGTTACATAAAAAAACATAATTCTAATACATAAATAAAATGTAATCAAATTCAGCACTTGACCCGTTCTGGGGAATCAGAGTGTCTTGTGAGACATAGGCGTCTTCCATTCTTTTCTGATGTTAGTTCTTCTTGTCCAAGTTGTGAATCCTTTTCTCTTTATATCATCTGCCCGTCCTCTGCTCTGTCTTCTCCTTTTCCATCGCGTGGTTGCCATTCTGTAATTATTTTTGTCCATTTCAACCTGCTTATCTTTCGTCATATGCCCGGTCCAGCGACATCTCAATTGCCTTATTTCTTTATAATGTCGTCTTTGGTCGCTGATCTGTCTGAGAGAAGCATAATTTAAATCTGCCCATAATATCCAATTATTCCCAATATTTTGTGCACCCTATATTCGTCAAGTTCAAGGCGCTCCCGTTGAATCATCACACGTGGGCAGCTGAAAATTTCTATTTAAATCTTTACTGAAACGTGGTCTCCTTAGTCTCGATACGACAGCAACGACGCGGCGCGCGCCAACGAAACAAAACAAGGTAGACTTATTGTTTTCATTAAATAATATTAATAATCGCATATAATCCATCTTTATCTACGTTTACGACCGTTTCAGTAAGCTAGTTAATTATCATTCTTCATTCTTAAGAATTCAAGTGCCACTGTAACGTTCTTTCCGGTAATGCACTTGTGAGCCTTCTGGCAATGTGAGTGTCCATGGGACTCCTGCCCGTTTGCCTCCTGTTACATAAAAAAAATGTCTTCATACCTCTTAAGTTGATTATTGCTTTAATATTTAGACTATATTACCTAGATTTGAATAATATTATATACTTATTTTCTAAAATTGTATACTACGACAGATATGATCCAATATCTCCAAATAGATCGACTAAAATTTCGTAGTAAGATAAATCGTATTGCATCAGATCCGAAAGCGTTTTCAGGTGAATCATTCATGGAATGGTTCCAGATTTCTGTTGTTCTAGTTTTTAGATGCGATGTGGAATGCGTCTCTCTGATGTATGTACTTTTAATTATGGGGAAAATAATGAATTTTCACAGATAGTGTCATAATCTAAAAAAACGTGTTTGTTGGAAATGTTTATGTAAATTCGTGGGCTCAACTAACCCATAGATTCTTGTCGTATTCCACGGTGCTGAAGGTCGTCTTACAGTTAGGTGCCTGCAGCTCTGCTAGTGATATCTCTCCTCTTTGTTTGGTTTCTCCCATAGCGCAGCTGTTATGGGAAGAGGACCTGTGAGGACCTATAATAAACTTAATAAAATTACAGATGTCCATAGTCCCAATGATGTTCCGCGACTGGTGGGATGACTGGGAGAGGCCCTCCCGCCTGCTCGACCAGCACTTCGGCATGGGCCTTCGCAGGGACGACCTCCTATCTTCTCTATCCACCCTACCATCCTCATCTCTTCTCAGGAATTCATACTTCAGGCCATGGAGAACGAGTCTTGCGAGACAGGAGTCTTCGAGCACAATTAATATGACCAAGGAGAAATTCGAGGTAAATTAATTTTATATGATAGTTTGGTATGATATGGATATGAAGTACCAAGAAAGATATGACGACATCTTTCTTAAAACAAAGATCATCAAAGTGGTAGTTTTTGTTTACATATTAAACGGGTGAAAATAATTCAAACTAATATTTCATCATCGGAGATCGCGGCAGAATAAGAAATTCCACCTGTATCACTTCGACGCGTTCCACAACTGAGCGTTTCTGCCACGCACCACCGCTATGTGGAACCAACTTCCCACTGCCGTATTTCTGAGCCAATTTGACTTAGGATCCTTCAAAAAGAGCGTTACAATTCTTTAAATCCCGGCACGCATGTGCGAGCCCTCTGGCATTGAGAGTGTCCATGGGCGGCGGTATCACTTAACATCAGATGAGCCTCATCACCTACTCATTGCCCCTTTATATAAAAAAAAATGTACTTACCATACCACACATTACACATTATTATACATTTTAAGAAATTCCTATTACTATTACTCAGGTCGTCAGTCGTCCTTTCTTAAACACTATTTTTTAAATTTCAGGTTATCCTTGATGTTCAACAATTTGCCCCTGAAGAGATCACAGTTAAGGCTTCCAATAACTCAGTGCTTGTAGAAGGCAAACACGAAGAGAAACAGGACGAACACGGCTTCGTTTCTCGTCAATTCACACGTCGCTACATCCTCCCCACTGGCTACGATGTTGCTGATGTCGTTAGTTCTCTCTCTTCTGATGGCGTCCTCACTATCACGGCCCCGAAAAGAGCACCACCAAACTCCGGGGAAAGGATCATCCCCATAACGAAAACTGGCCCCGCCAAGGAAGCCCCCAGAAATGAACAACCTCGCGAACAAACCGTACCCATTATCACTTCTCCTTGATGTCCCAACAAGCTTTAATAGGGTTGACCAATAAGAAACTTTTTAGTCATTATTCACCTTTGAATTATCTTGGCAACCCTGGAAGCGATTCATCGTCACGTGAATAGCATTTATTTTTAACTCGATGTAGGCCACCATCGGGCAACGAAAAACGAATAATACGGAATGCAAACATCACTAATATTATGTAAACATGTAAAATAAAAATATGTTTTTTTTATTATTTCTATTTTATACTTAATGTCAACATTTAAGCATATAACATTTTCTCAAACTGTGAAGGAAAATATCGTGAGAAAACCGGCTTACCTTAGACACAAAGTCCATGGCGTGTGTCAAGCACTGATCACCTACTTGCCTTTAAGACAAATTATTATGAAACATACATAAATCTGAGGCTACTACCTACAACCTACAACCTACCCGCGGTTGTCGCGCCACTAATTTATTTGTTTTTTACATATGTAAATACACTCAACAAAGAAAATAATATTTATAAAAACCGTGTAGAAAAATTATTAAACTATTCGTTCCGAATTCCGATCAATGTATTTTAAATATGAAATTAGCCTATTTGCAACATTGTAAAAAATACTATATCACTGAATTAATAAGTAATAACATAAATTCTTTCGCATTCCGTTCGAATATTTTGCGTCTACTTCAGCGCTGACTTACAAATTATTAGCGTTATTCATTCGCACGCTTTTTAAGAACGATCATTACTTAGAAACACTTATGCATACTTTGCCCTAAGTAAACCGCGACTGTACATTAATGTTTAACAAATGTAGAATGCCGCAGAAAGCCATAAGGTCCACACGACTACAAATAATGAATAATAATTTCTACACTTGTTAATGTAGCCTCGGAGGTAGGGTTAACCGAGAAACAAAACGACGCCGACAATTTCTATTGTATACCTTCTAATTTAAATTCTCCTGCGGATATTCTATAGTTATGAGTTAAGTGCACATATATATAAGATAATGTAATAAGTTCTACACTTACACAATATCATTTAGTTTCAAAAATACAAAATTATAAGGTTACTGAGTCAAAAACAGTTTCGGCGCGAACTTTTCTGTTCAGCTCCCGCCAAAAACCTCTAAACATAAACCAATGTCACAGACAAATAATTTTCTTTTATACTCCATGGTAGATTCTTGTAGAGAATTCATGTAGATCATGATTTTTGGATAGTATATAATTTAAATAATCTCAAGTGGTTCCTTTACTACCTATATTCCACAGATTTCCGCCATTTTTATTCAAGTTGCAACCCTAAACACTGTGGTTCGTTTAATACGTGTTAATGTAGAAATGTCAAGTTTAGACGGACTTTCTATAATTTAAGCTAAGACTAAAGGGCAATAAAAGCGTTCGGCTAATTTAATTTTCCCGCTGAGTCTTGCACTTCAATATTATAGTTAATTTATCAACGTCTAGAGGGCACAGAGGGTTGGAGAAGCGATGCGCCCTTCCATAAAATTGTTGATAACTTTAAATTACGCCAAAGCGACCATTACTTTACAGTTTTCTTGCTTTTTATAAGATTACCTTATTGCTCTATAGTAAAATATCAGTATTTTATTTCTTTTTATTTTATTTATAACACTTTGGAAATCGTCGCAAACTTATACATTTGTATACATGTTAATTAAAATACGAGATTAAAATACGAAATGGATGGAGAGGATTTCAAAGTGTTAGGGGAGCAACTGTGGTAATCTAGACCTAGCTTGTTTATCACAAAGTTCAATCCGGATCGGTGAGTTTTGACCCTAGAGGTAATAAATACGTAATAAAACTCCTGGTACAATGCGAGTTTTGTAATTGTTTTATTCAAATTTATATACATATATGTATGTATAACTTACTAATGAAATTTGAATGGTAATCTAAATCAAGCAGTTAATTGTAATAGAATAAAATTATTACGGCAAGAATTTCGATCAAAATAAAATACATATATCGTTTGTTTTAACCTTTTTGATTTGGGAACTGACATCTAGTGCCCGGTTATTGAATCAAGTATAATGTCTATACTATCCTTCAAGACGGCGCGCACATATTGTGAGAAATGACATATTAAGTTTAGTGACATCTATTATCTACTATATTTTGTTTCTTACAGGCAAAGATTAATTAATAGATTGGTATTAAAACATATTGATATGTATCTATTGAGAATCTACTGTTTAAGAAATGTAGGTTGCGACATCCTCGCAAATTTTATTTTATATATACTCATTAGCAAATGTGTGAAATAAAAGTATGGAGTGGTAATAGATCTCTTGAGCATGGATCAGTTAAGTCTAAACGGAGAGAGGGAAGAGGGGGGAGGACTCATCAATCAGCCGCCAGCGATTACTAAGGTTGTGGTGGAAGTGACAGCCGTGTGAAGCTTATTGCTAATAACAACTTTTGATGAAAGAAGTTCTAGAGTGGCGCTAGTCTCTGTGTAATTTTAGCTATGATACGCTTTATTAAAATCCATTCAATTATTATAAATTTTAAGCTTTTAATTTCGTATTAATATTATGATTATCAATATCTCAAGTAAGATAGTTGTATATTACTGAATTGCAACGATGGTACCCTTAATGTAATGAATTATTAATTAGAACAAAAAACTACAGATATTTAATCTTTATTTAATTAAATACAAATACCGCTTCCTTGGCTGAGATAATATCATATGCAGTATACACTAATGTCAAAAACGAAAAGATATCGCGATTCAGGGTACAGCGACATCTATTGTGGTAATTTTGTGAACACAATTTTTAAACAAAGTTTTGTTCTATTGTAAATTTTAAACTAAACATGGATATTAATTAAGAACAATAAGATAAGAGTTTTAGTATCATATATATGTATATATATTTTAATAAAATTTTGCTAATACGCCGACGTAATAATTAATATTTGGTAAATTAATAAACCGCGAGTATGTAACTTGAACCACCAAAAAACTGGTTCAGAGTGCAGTTCGACAAGCGATTGATCTGCCTGTTGTATTAATTGTTGCTGTCTGAACCTATCTACCTACGCTTATATTGTGGACTTAATATTGTATTAATAACCTTAAATATTATTAACTTTAATGGAAAGGTTATAATATATTTCTTATAGGAAACAGAGAGAAGGTGCAGCTCAAACAGATGTGGAGAATCTCCCTCTGGCCATCCACCATTGGAACATTAAGCATTCGGTGGTGGACGCACAGGTAAAACTGCGCTGAAAAACCTTAATGTGACAGGTTTTGATCTCGGAGCAAACGAAAGAATTTGAACCAGCTGCCCACTGAAGTATTTACGAAACAAAATACACTCACGAACCCTCTGGAATTGAGTGTCCATGGGCGGCGGTATCACTTAACACCAAGTGAACCTGCTCGTTTGCTCTATAAAAAAATACAAGAGATAACTCAATTAATCTACTACGACTAACCCAAGATACCAAATTAAATTTTTCCTTAAAAAGTTTAAGTCAAAAAGTGGCACTCGAAGAAGAAGAGATCTTTATTGTTTTATATCTTTCATGCGGTTGCATGTTATGATGGTACTACGTGGTTGGTTATTAATACGCGAGAGGGTAGCAAAGAAGACTTATAGTTGTAGTCCCCAACATATCTGAACCCTGAGACACGTAACCTACTACTTACGGGGCCCAAACAGAAACGAAAGCAAAGGTTTGTGATCTACAGTACCTCTTATACAATACCCACCTATTACTGAATGACATGAGCAGCAATAGGCTAGTTGCTTCAGCTTGCGACTGTCATCCTTGAGATCGATCCCCGGATGCCTTCTAATAGAATTTGTCTACATGAGCATTAACCATTCACTTGATCAGTGAAGAAAAACAACATGAGGAAACCGGCTTAAGTAGAGAACAAAAAGTCGTCAGCAAGTGTCAAGCACGGGAGACTGATCTTGGGCTTGGGCTGTTGCGCCACTGTTTTTTTTTTACTTAAAAACATTCTCTACTCTCATCCCTCCAGGAATTACCTACTGCGTGCATTATGTACCCGCCATGTGAGTGCATATAGTTGGGATTATAATCTGTGCTTCATCCAGAATCAAACAAACAAAAAAAAGAATAAAAATGGTACGATCGGTACGATCCCCTTACGAAACCAAATTTCCTATTAAAAAAGGATATGAAAATACTAACTTAACCAATTGATTGAGTTAATAAGGCAAAATATTTTAACAGAATCTAATTAATCATAATATCGAATAGATAACTGGCATATTTTGTCTTTTTTGGCGTTTTTCGAGAAACTGGCAGTTTCACGAAAAACACTCAAATCACTCAGTAAGTAGGTATTGCAAGATCAAGCATGTTTCTTCCAGATAATCCAGACAAAAAAATTACAAACATAAAAAATAATATACAATACAAAACTTAACCTCAAAATAAAAAATGTATTGATAAAATACGGTTAATTTTCACATCGATATATGTCAATTAACTTTATCAGGCACCCTTGGCTATGCAAACAATTATCTAAAATCAATCCACTTAATACTTTTTCTAAAATTACTAATTATATTCTATTGTCTTTAATCATAGTATATTTTTAAATAAAATCCACCATACTTAATATGTATTGTATCTAATATATTCAAATATGTACTGATTTCAGAAGCGACGTCACCATGATCGGCATTTGGTAAAAGAAATAAAAACGAATACAGTAAATTATTTGAATTAGTAAAACGCGTTAAACTTAATATAGAAAACATAAGAATTAACATAACAATTAAACGTCAAGCGATCTCGATTCGAATAAAAACAATCGTCAGAGGCGGAGCGCGGAATCAATTTGATAGGAGCGTTTGATTCGCCATGACGTAAACGCCTATAGGCGGAGCTTGCTTAGAGGGGCGCTAGTGTGCCTCACACCATTCCGTGCGCGCGAACGCGACACACGTATCGCATATCGTATGTTCCGTGAGTGCCAGTGGACACGTGCCCGTGGCGTTATTATTTCCGTGTCTTTACAACCGCCAAGATTCGGGTTAAGAACCGTGAGCCGGTCCCGGCGTATGCCATGGCAGACGCCGACCGTGACTCTGATCTAGGAGACGATAGCCCAGTGGTAAGTACAATAATTGAATACCTATTTACTGTGTAACGGGTTACAATAATCATTGAGGCATCTTAGAAGCGGCTGTTATGTTGTCCAAGCTTAGTTCTAAATTATTCAATGGTGATTGTTATGAAAGTAATGATTATAGTCAACTACACAATGTGCCAACTTAAAGGTACATTGTGTATTATGTTGGTTGTGATAAATTAAATATTTGATTTTGTGGATTGTGATATAATTGATGTTTGATTTTGTTGGTGGTGATTAAGAAAAGGTTTTTTATTGTATGTATGGTTTGATTGCACTCATTTGAATTCTTGTTACTTGCAAGATTCAAATAAGAACGTTAAACTTGTCTAATTGTAGGAAATTATGCACTTATGTTAAGTCAAGTTTTAAGATTAATAGGTAACTTGTTTACTATAAAATTAAGTTCACAACGTCAAATTCATTTATTGAAAGAATAGCTTGGGTAGAGTTATATTGACTGATTTATGACCTATACAGATTTGATAAATCAAATTAAAGCAATTGTAAAAAAATATTTTTGAATTTTTTGTAGTAATCTTACACACAAAGTGAGTGTTATAATACGAACATAATCCACAAATTTAGTATATAGCCGACGTGAAACTGAATCGTACATGGCATCGGGCACGGATACCAAAATACTGTAAATTCTTGAATATTGAAAAATGTTCCATTAACGACGCATTGCAGGTAAAAAATCAATTGTTTTCGTAAGGGCGCCTGCTTATTTCATGTCAAAACATGATTTTTACCTGGCTTTAGACAATACGTTTACTGTTATTAACCAAACAATGACTGTACGATGGGTAGATTGCAGCTAAAATACCACGAATTAATAAATTGGAAAGGAGAATTACATATTTGTAGTATTGGGTTTTGCGATCGTCATTTTGTTAAATGTATTGCTTAACACATCTTTACCATAAGTATTTGCGGATTTCGTTAAAATTTTAGTAGGTACAGTTTAGTAGGTATAGTTTATATTAAAATTTAAATGATTAATTTATACTCTGTTAATTATAGTCGAATTTCGAATCAAATTACTTTCAAAAACGGATTTCGAGTTAAACAAAAAGTTTTTACGTCAAGTTGACAGAATCCGCACATGTGTCTTTGGCGGTTAGTTTAGTTTTTCGTAATGGCGCCGATATGATTATTAATAACAAAATTTTGTCCCGGATTTTATAATGCGGGATGAAAGGACGACCCTTCCAACATCTGTGCCGACTTAGCATTGTTTATTTAACGGAAATATTATTTCCCCAATTCATTTGTATATTCACTAACAAGCCATGTTCTGTTTAACAATTTCTAGGTATAAAAACCTTGTTTTTTAGGGTGCGAAGCGCTTAATATATTTTAAAGCAAACCGGAATTATAAAGCAAATTTACGGATAGTACTCAATTATTGTTTTGTAGTTATTGTGATTCAATAAACAAATTTGCATATAACTATTGAATAAAGTATTTATTCTGTTATTTTATAGCACATTAAAATTATTATAATGAAAGAATGTTCTATAGATTTTCTACTACTATATTATAACATATAGTAAATACATTAGAAGCTATGAATGAAATTTATATAGTACTAAAAATATATTTTTCATGAATTATTAATATTTATTTTTTATGTAGAGTAAGTATGTATACGGTTGAATACGCTATTTCCATACGTTTTATTGTCTATGAAATCAAACATTGCCATGGGCAAAAATAAAAGACATTTCAGCCCGCGTGTGACGAATCAATACATTGTACTTTAAATGATGTATTCTTAGAATAACTTTGGATTTTAATGATCTACCGGAACTCAATTTGACGGCTTCATCTACCTGTATACGTCGTTAGGCGACTATTTCGGTCTAGACTTATAACGTTTGAGTTAATCATTTATTCAGCGATCTGTCTGACGCTGGCGACATCTACCGGGAGGCCAAAGCGCACGCACGATTTATTATCGCTCGCCAGGGTTATCAATTCTTTGATATTGATATATCGTGGGTTGATTCGGCAATGTTTAATATTCATAGAACTATATATGTAACGAGCTGTACTTAGGTTCGACATCAAAACTTGAATCTTAGACCTGATTATAAAGACGCTTATATTTCTATCGTGTGGACTTTGATAATTGTGAATTTGCGGCAATTTGGAGTAATAATGTTTAAAAGGACTTCAAAGGGCCATCTGGTAGCCCTACAGCGGATAAGGCCAAAAATTAATTAATCAAATCTAGCTGTCAGTCAGTGCACAATCGGCTAAAGTTAGACCTCGCTTCCTTTTCCTGTCACCGCGACGTTTCATTAAATGAAATAATTGGCGATCTTGTTTTAAATTTATTTTTCGGTGAAGACAACACTGATTTTCTAAGAGATGAATTAATATTATAAAAATATATTTATACTTAGGAAATTTGTTATATAAACAAAATTAGAATTAGGGAATTGTAGGTACTTGCATAATTACTAGGTACTGTTTTTTATTAATAAATTTGATAGAATCTTCATCATCGTCGTCTTCTTACTTTATGGTTTATAAGTAATTACGGTTCGGAATTCCCACTGTCAATGTTTACGCGGGTCAAATCTTAAATGACAGTCGGAAATGACACTTTGCAATGTTTGAATTTTTATTTGTGTATTATGATGAGTCATTGAACTGAACCGTGAACTACGCGTAACACTTAGATTGGTCTATCACATATAAATAGGTAACGCGACAGAATCTTTCGGCTGCATTTTCAGACTATGGGGCGATCGTCGACATCTACGACTTTTTTTTAATGTAAAGTGGGAACAAACCGTGATTCATGTGGTATCAAATTATTTCAGCATAATTAGTATTATTACTATTTTCTTGTGTAGCCAAGTGCACATTTCAAGGATCGTCATGCTCACTCAAATGTCATTGCTTGTGGCGGCGTCCATGCGTCGGGTTGTCTCTCTCCCTAAAATATGGCGAGGGGGCCGATGGCTGGCCATGCGTCATACTCGTGAACGGGTGCTACTTGTGGTGACTGGTCGTACTTGAATTCGTGTATGCGGTGATATTAGTTGTTTATACTACGTATTTGCGTGTTGTTCTCACGAGTGTGTAAGTGCGTGCTCCTATTTCACCATGCCTCCTGCTGATAGAGGACAAATCTTTGTTTTTAATTTGTTTTTTTTATTCTTTATTACTCAATATGTCATATGGAACATGGTGTAGTGGTCGCAGCTCCTTACAAGCATTGTGTAAAAAAAAAAAAAACTTGGCGATTAAAAAGAGTGGCGGAGAGTTTATTGCCAGTTCTTCTCTTCCGTTCTACGCCCTTGATTTGAGAACTGGCAGTAAAAGTAAATGTAAATTCACAATTTTTAAATTTTTTGACGTTCATAAGTGTACATTGTTACCTACATGAATAAATAAATTTTGTTTTGTTTTTTGTTTTGACCGTTTCTTTGGTTTTATAAAAAAGAAGATAACGAAAAGGCCGGCTCATGCGTGTGTCACAACAATTGGGGCAGGTGCCAAGTTAATCTTGCTACCTGGTCGCGTGCCTCATTTGGTACCAACTCACTGAGGAATGTGAATATTTGTGATAATTTGTGACCTTTAATAGTTAGAATTTAACTTTGTCAGAAATCATTGGTATACAATATATTTATTTAATTAACCATAACCGTAATTAATACATAAAAGGTATGTACGGTTTATGTTTCAGGGTGTTTTATGAAAAATATATGACAATTTTAGCAAAATATAAATGTAACTAATAAAAATACAATAAAATATGAGCAATTTTTGCCAAGCAAAACAAAATACCAACAAAATAGCAGCTTAGGTATGAAATAGACATTTAATAATGCTGTTTTTAAATTGATGAACGAACTACCAAATCTAGCTTCAGATAATTACTATTTAATGCGTTATCATCGCGACAAAATCCAAAAGAGAGGTGTCTGAACTCCTAGGTTGGTTTTTGCAGATGGAATTTCCAACTATACATAGGTATATTAGCAGTTAATTTTTGCTACTTTGCTACTAAATATTTTAGATTGTTTAACGGATTGAACGCAAATCAAGTATGTTGTAACCTACATCGTTTAATTACTCATTGGTAGTCTGTGCAATAGCCGGAGATATGCATAATCTATCGTGTTGATTTAATCAGTAAAGGGATTTATTTTTTTATAGGATATATTAAACCATTATTGCACGTCCACATCTTATATATACTGTTGATTTCGTGTGTGACTTCGAAAAGAATTGACAAACTCGTCATAATAAGCGGACGTCATCAACATAGTAATTACAAATGTAGGCATATATATTAAATCAAAATAAATCATCGTGGCTTTTAATAAGTCCTGTAAATTTGAAACAGTAGTGAATGGTGATTTGTGAAATTTTATTTTGGATATTTTAAAAATGGGTCATAATAAGCGAAATGTGAAAAGTGAAAAGAAGGAAGAATTTCATATGTAAACTTCGTAGTGTAATTACGTCAAAATAAGCGGTTGGTCAATATAGGCGGAGTCACAATAAACGGATTCTACTGTAGTATACAGTTTAAAGATTGATTTTATTTATAAAAACACTCCTTGAAATGAGTGCATTATAAGTGAATACGAAACAATACGAAATTAATTTCCAAAAACAAAATATATAATAAAAAATACAAGATATTAACTAACTACTATAGGAACTAACAAATACTAGAGCTTTTGCCAGTTGACTCAACGGACAATGAAAAAAGTCCGTTAACCTATGTATGTCGTTAACTAAATTAATACACCGAATCATATGTGCTAGGTTAGTCCTAGCTGTGGGCACATGAAGTAACGGCGAAGGATGTCGCTATCTGACGTACCCATCAGGCACATTGAAGCTAAGGTACTGAAGTACTGCCGCATTACTGTCTGTGGCAAGGTCAGTAATGGGTTACTATTCTAGCTCGTTGTAACCCATAAAACCAAGATATTCAATCCTTATAGCTTCTAGTTCAGAAGAGTGCATTATGTTACCTACATGAATAAATGATTTTTGTATTGAATTGAATTTGAGTTAACTAGCTTTTAGTTGTTGCCAAATTGTAAAGAAAAACAGTGACCCAAGGCACATGTAACAAATAAAGCACACCACGCCCGCTTGAGCTCGACAAATAATAGCATTTCTGATTCGCTTTTGTAATTTTATATCGATCGTAATTTGCATACAAATAAAATGGCTGACTCGTCAGATTCACCTTTGTCCCCGATCTTTACACAAATCGGGATGTGATCTCATTGATATTCAATATTTCTCTTGTGAATCGCATAATTCAATATTTATAAAGGAAAGGTTTTAACTTCGTCATGGACGGGTAACGTCAACAATATTGTTTTTAAATGTAGCATTTTGTGAGAAGAATACACAAAAAAGCGAATAAATTTTTTTAAGTGCCTTACATAATGCCCTAATAGAAGTGGCAATTGGTGAGGCTTATATCAAGATGAAAGGTAGATTAAAGACAAACAAGGAGGCGAAAAGGTGCCCCAAAAAAGCAGATAAAAGAAATTGAACCGTCAGTTGGAAGCGATTGGAGAAAGAAAGCCGTGTTTAGAAAAAGCTGGAGGAAGCTTTTACCCATGGAGGGGTTTTACAGCTAATAAAATGTATATGACAAATATAAGCTGTAAATTCTATTCAAATAGGTAATGGAAATCAAACAGGCTTTGATTATTACTATTATGAGACGACATTACTTATCGCTAGGTATATCACCCATTATTTTAAATAAACCGAATGCTGTCTAGCAAACGTACATTACAGAACTGAACAATTTAAAATAAAAATAGAATTTCAATAGAACAACGCAATTTATCCGACGGTGTAATTGACAAGCTTTAAGAAGTTATTATGTTTCAATAATAACTATTAATTGGCAATCTGACCTGTCTTTTGATTGACGCATTTAGCTGCTAATTTTATGTTAAAATTATTTACAATTAATAGTTTCTTAAGGCAGTTTTAGCCGCTGTCCGCTGAACCAATCCCACTTGGGGTCCTTCGAAGAGCGGACAAATTCTTAAAAGGCCGGCAACGCACTTGCGAGTCCTCTATAAGAGGCGCTATCATTTTTGCATTTGTGACCCCTGTTATATATTAAAACGAAAAAAAAATTATTTACGTAAATATTTATGCAAAATCAATTAATAAATTAAAAAAATATAACCTCTAAACTGCACTTTAAAATCAAATAAGACGGATGCGAATTGCAGATAACTTATAAGACATTTAAGTTGACGTCCAGAAATCTACTTATCTGATTAAAAAACTCTGCTTAAGAAAAATGTTCAACGGAAGCTATGTTGAACATTAAAATGCATCCTTAAACATACATAAAGTTAGGTATTAAACCAGCTACACGCCCTGTAAGGCTTCTTGCCTTACTAAATAAAATATGTACTATAATATAAAATAACAAACATACATTATTACAAATCAGAGCAATGAAACCTTATCGTTAGAATCCAATAAATTATAATCTACCTGCACAACGGAAAATATTGGATTAAAATGTAGTTATGATGTAATTTAATATCCAAGCTTGGCCGTTTCATATTAAACTACACTGAACTCGTCAAAGTATTTGTGAACATATTTTATAATAGTGTACTCCTTCTTTAAAGGTCGGCAACGCACCCACAAAATAGCTGTCCATGGGGTCCACGGTCATCGCATGACCGTGCGCCAAGTTGGGGCTTGTAAAAGAAAAGTAGTCATCTATAATTTATAAATTTATTCTTTAGTTGAAATAGATATAAATCACTATTTAATACACCCCACATAAATGTACATCACGTATATCTTATGATATGATATACAAACAAGAAATTTCGTTTTTTATCGCGCAGCCCGGACATACACCGACCACTATTCAAGCCTTTACTTGTTTAAGCTATCGCGAAATTTGCTTAAACGTAGTATTAAGTATATCCAAAACGCTAAATCACCTGCATCATGGGCATACCCTCACTTTTACATCAAACAGAACTTTTTATTGATTTTTCCAGTAAACATTTGAACCCTTTATACCCGTATATTATTTGTTTATTTACTTACATGGCCCATGTATAGCCAAACTCAGACTAAAAATATACTAAAATATATTAATATAAATATGATGGCGGTATTCCATCTTTGGCTATATATTATAAATAAATGTTGAGTTTAATTGTTTTTTGTTGTAAGTTTACGTTAGTTTACGAAATAAATAAATAAATTCTACTAGGAATTAATTTTTGCATTTTTTTAACCACATTCATTACTTTCCTCAGATCACCGGACAAAAACTGTTGTTATTAAAAAATATATACAATTTATATGTTATCACTTCCTTGTAGACATACAATACAATTGACATAATTAAACAATATGCTGGCGGTTCTCGATCTCTTCCAAGTTCCAGGCAACTGTGAGTAAATAAACTAAATTAAATTAGATAAGCGCCAGAAATGCAAATATACATAAGACACACAGTTATTTAGACAATACATACATTATAATATATTTAAACAGTGATTAGGCAATATAAACATATTTTATGGTCACATGAAAAGTAATTTCAGATCAGTTAGCTCATACCTTCATGTCTTGGTAAAGTGAAAGGAAATGAAAAAAACCGTTATTAATAGACAATTTAATCAGTATTAGAAAAATGCGATATTATTGCTATAGGGAAGGTATAGAATTAATTATTGCATGCGGGGCCCGCGCTATGCGAATCGGCTTTTAATCAATTATAGACTTAAACTGTCTGTAATTAAAGTTTAGTTTACGAACTTATCAATTAATTAGATATAATAATGTAATGTAATGTTTCAATAATTGCTACGGGTATCGATGTTGTTAAACACAAATTTTTTATTGTCTACTACGAATAACTAATTATTACATCGTTTTGCTTAGGAAAAATGGTTAAACTCGTAATACCTAAATCGGCTGCGATGTGTGAATGTGTGCGGGTATCTACGTAAGAGAGGGAATATTCTTAATATGTACTAATTTTAAGTATATTCCGCGTAATATAACATAAGTTAATGCTTTAAAAATTGGTCCTTGTATGACCGGGCTGCGCCATTAAAAACTCTTTTATTGATGTTGACGTGTATATATAAAAAAACAACGTGTGGCGTATACTTATGTGAACGCCTTAGAATTCATACTTTTTTGGCGTAATACGATAATTTTTTTCAAAAATATTAACTTTCGCCTTATTCTATGTGTGTAGATACTAACAATAGAAACAACTAAAATGTCGATAGCCAACTTCAGGCTGTCGATTTTTCTATGACGTGTGCGCGCGCACATTATAATTTTTCCCTAACGCGCCGAAGTTATTCCTACTAAAGAATAGCTTTCACTTAATATGTACCTTAGCCTTTTCTACCTGACTATAGAATAAAAACGATATATCTATTGGTACCGTGTGCAACTTCGGGGTAAAGAACCGCTTGGTTAAGAATCATTATCTTAATCAAACATTTAACAGGAATCTATGCTAATATTATAAAGGTGAATGATTTGAAAGAAACTTTCCCCATTGGAATCCTACGTTATCCCTGATGAACATTGGCTACAGAAATGTATGACGATAGTGTAAACCCAGACCAATGAAAATTCCTATATCTTGTTTGGCAAAACTATTGATAATAGAGCAATGTACTACAGTTTAATACAAGATATCAATATCTACAAAAAAGTCTTAAAAAATATATTCTTGCAAATTCAATACATTTCAAAAATTTACTTTAAAAACTTAAGGCTATAGAGTATAGAACATAGTGCTGCAAACCAAGATTATCATTCATTATAAGTTATTAAAGTCAATAATAACTTCACCCTAGATTCAATCAGAACCCAAAGACACCTTTAACTCCCATTTGCTTTTAATCAGTCGTTAACTTGGCCTTTAAATTCGTTACTGAATTACTGAATGTATAATTACATAATCTACCGTTAGGCAATCTATGGATGATTCTGTGGATCTTGTGATCAAAAGTCGCTGTACTGTTATTAGATAGATATTTTGCATAATGAGGCGGCGTTTTAATTTATGAGTAAATTATCTTGACAGTACAAAGGTATGTAACATATATCTGTTCTATCCCTATTAATATAATACTTCTATGTTAAGAATTTAAAAAATTCATCGAACACAATGTTATAATGAATTAAAGACTGTTTACAATATAAGTCTTGGCTTTTGTAACTTAACACGTTAAAACATTGCTTTAAATATATTCGACCCTTAAATATTAAAATAATGAAGTAATAAGCAATAAATAAATACTTGAAACGGAACGCCGCATCGTGTCGCGTATTTGTGATTGGATCACAGTCAAGCGAAACGCGTCATCGTTTTAACTGTCAAACAATACGTCACTTGGCGATTTTAATTTAATTTCTGTTATAACTATACATGGTCTGTGTACATAAGGTGTGAATTATATTTGTGATTCCTAAACGATGACTAATTTAAGAGAAACTATTTCGTATTTACATTTACTTGGATTTTAGTATTCAATTCCTTAGTTCCAGAGATCGCTTTTGCATATATCCCTTTTGCATAAATAGCCTTAGGCCTTATCTAAGCTAACATAAGTTATATACATATAAAAATATAGCCAAGGATGGAATACATACAAAAAAAGTTTAAATACAATATAAACTTTATATAACGAAATTCTTGAGATCAAGCATTTTTCTTCGATATAGAGAATTGTTCGTGTGTTATAAAGAGTGAATTACCGCATGGGTTTTGTGTTAAAGTTAAACCAACCAAATTATGACACTTTATGTTATAGAGGTTTGGTCTTTATAACAAATTACGTTATAAAGAGTTTACAATGTATTTACAGAAGGATAATGATTAAATACGTAATATCAAACTCGGCTGTGCTGTTTGATGGTGTGACAGTGAGGGTTTGTCCTTGATGTTGTAGTGCCATTCTTAATACTTCTTAAGTATTTATTTATTTAAGTATATTCCGCGATAGCTAAATCTAGGCGTAAATTGTGGTCGTTGTATGCCCGGCCTACGTTTGCTGCTGAGTTTAGCATTTAAATATTAATTTATATAGCAACAAAAATTGTTGATATATAATCAATATGTTTCTCGTATTAAACAAATAGAAATGGTTATGTAAAACGAGACTGGTATCAAGAAGCAGCTCTAGGACTTCGCGAAGACATATGAAAATTATAATCGCGTTCCGATATTAGAATCGTTGCACGTCTAACCTTAATTAAAAGACTGCGACTGTCTTCGGGCAGCGGTTACCAACCTTTTGTTAGAGAAAGGATGGCCAGGGGTTGTCACGTTTAGAATTCATACCTGATAATAAAATCAATCGATCGCGCTACAGTCTTTTTAGATATGGGCCTCAGATTTCTAAATCTGTTACATGATTTGTCTATAAGACAAATCCTACCTAGGTGATCAGCTTTCTGTCTGACGCACGCCGTCGAATTTTTGGATCTAAAGCCTAAGGTTATCTCACGATGTTTTCCCTCACATTTCGAGCGAATGTTAAATGCGCACTAGACATTGGTGCACAGCCGGAGATCGAACCTACGACCTCAAGTATAAACTTAAATCAATCTTCGCTTTCATCGTAAAAGGATAATTATTTTATTAGAAATATATTTATATGAAAATTGATACATAGAAAATTAAGATACATTGAAAAGTATGGCAGTGCTTTTTATTTTTAATGGCTGTATAAATATCTACAAAAATAAATTAAATCGATATTATTGGAAATAAAAGACCGTGAAATTTGTCATAGACAAGTATTTACACCAATTACCACTAAGTCTAGTATTGGTTCCAGAACATGTTCACAACCCCTGCCGTGTAATGATTTGTGTGACGCAGACAGATCGACTTACAGTATCGACTTACATTCAACACTTTTATATATTTTCTTTATCAAAATATTTTAATTTGTCCATTGGACATTATTCATTGCACCAATTAGAAGCAAAATTTTTTTGATCCATTTCTTTTGGCACTTCAAAGGGCTGCTTGTTTCACATAGTGGTGATGCGCGGCAGACAAAGCCAAACCAGTATATAACTATGATTTTATGTTAATGGGGGAAATTATCACTATAATAAGAAAAACACTCAAGCCTTGGTAAGCCATCCGCCAAGCAAGTAAAGTCAACAAATAAAGCACGGCCATCCGAACCAGTACAGACTATTACTTCTTGTTTGATAAAATTGGCAATTTAATACAACATTTATCACTTGTTATTAAATTAACGTGAGTTCATGCGATGACAATGTATTTGTTCAAATCATTTTTTTTTAAATATTGATATGGTTAGTATAAGATGTTGTTAGGTTAGCTATTTATGTAATAACTTAAGACAGAAAATCCCTTAACGATCAGAACCGAATAATCCCTGAACGAAAAACGATAGCTTGACTCGTTGTTATTGGTCAAACGGTATGACGTGACAGATTGGAGTAGAAAATTGACCAATCAAAAACAAACGAAACGCATAGTGCGTAACATTGTAACTTGGTTCGGCTTAAGCATGTTTTTAATCACTATTTCATTTAATGTTATCATTGTTGAACGCAATCGTCTTCCGCCCGCATGCTGTAAGCCATTTAATTTATAAACGCAAATTATAAAGTGTATAAGGAATTGATAGATTTTATTCTTTGAATTTATTTAACATCAGTCGATTGATTCATTATCAAATCATAACAAATAAGTCGAGATAATAATGCCTTACATTATTCCTTAAAGCCGAGCAATGGGCAGGGTATATAAGAAAATGCTTAGATAAAAGGTGGACTTTAAAGACAATTATATGGAAATGCCCAAAGGAGTCCTCTCCTTTGGCCCTTTCCATATAATTGTTGAAGAGAGCGCGCTCAAATACGGTGGATAGAAGAAATCAGTTCAAATCTAAAATCATTTATTCAATTAGATAACACAATGTAAATTTATGAACGTTAAAAAAAAATACATTGAATGTTTCCAAATTTACATTTACTGCCAGTTCTCAAATCAAGGGCGAACGGAAGAGAAGAACTGGCAATAACTTCATAATCACTCATTCACATTAACTCTGTTTTATCGCCAAGTTTTTTTCTTTTATACAACGTTGGTAAGGAGCTGCAACCGTTACATATGACATCCAGAATCTAAATAGAAGCGTGAACAGGAAGCGAATTGAGATAGAAAGGCATAGATATAGACATTGGAAAAAGTTGGAGCAGGTTCGTGACGGGGTTACAATCAATGAAGGAAGTTAGGACATTAGAAAGATAATGTCTAACGGTTGGAAAATCGGCTTCCTCACGGTAACACTAGGTTTGGAAGCTGCTAGGCCATCACTACTCTCGAATGCATTGATAACCCATATCATAAACCCAAAACTTATTCCATATTAAATGTGAATGTTATTTTTGTAAATGGATGTTTGGGCTGAGACATATAACACAGGAATTCGCAGATGAACGTAATACTCGTTCATTCTATGACCGAGAATGAAGGAAAGATGCGTTTTATAATTATCCACATCTGCATCGTAGTACTATCAATCATTCCGCTCCGCCCATGAGACTAAGCGCTTAATGGCCGCTTTTGTACGAATATTTCACTCAAAATTAATATTTATCTTCAGCGTCTGAGTCTCACAAGCACAATATTGGCTTATTATACTTAAGATACACAAATATAATCTCAACCTATATGGTAAAAATAGTAATAGAAATTAATATAGAGAAAATAGTTCCCTTAATATGTTGTTTTCCCTTTGGAGTCTGTAGCGTCAGCGTTTATGTCGAACACGCAATGACGTATCATTTGGTTAGTTAGTCGTTTACCGGTGTGTGTGTGTAATACATAGGCGCTGAAGATTTAAGTGGTGTGGTAGATGGTATCGGTAACCCCAAGAGCTGGTGTTTTCCTCGCTCAACGAATAAGTACCCCAATACAGCGAGGAAATGTTGCCAGCGCTAAATGTAAACTGTCACAGAGACCAGACTTTTCTAAATTTGTTAATTAAATCATTTAATTTTCTACGACTATTATTATTACTTTGTTAGAAATAGTTACAAATGTAATAATTTCGTTGCTTTGTTTCGTACATAGTGACACACATGATTATTGATATGATTATTCCATGCCTATTTTTAAATCGCTAATTGTGCGGATTTTTATAATTTATCAATGTGAAAGTATAATTTTCTCACTAATAAACGATTCATTATTATGGCATAGGGCAGAAGAGAAATGCTTAAAAAGATTCCTAAATAAATTTAAAGTTTTGAGTCAAGGAGTGATAGAATTCACTTATTCATAGACTTAAAGTTCCTTCAATTATTTGCCTTGTAAATTGATATTAACAGGGGATTAAATATTGATTTGTGGCAACTTGAGACGTCTGATTTGATATGCATCACTACAAGTTTTGTAATCCGTGATACAAATTTTCTTTTGTAGGGAAATCTATGTTCTCATGGTATTATTCGGCATAACCGTTTAAAATCATTTGCAAACAGGTTATGGATTCGAAAAAAAAAGTGCTTCTTCCATCTCACTCTTCTTTTCTGGTTGTGTGGGGAAGGAAGATACTTTGCCCTGTCTTCCCCTAGCCTCTGCACCTGGACGATGGAAAACATATTGCATAATGAGGAAATAATTTAAAAACTCATAAAAACTGTTTTTCATTAAAGAAATATCATTGAAAGTTTGATATGGCATTGATTAGGTGGTCGCTGTTGGTAGGTTTCCCTTGAGACGTTCTAGAAATCTGATACAAACTGATATCTGACACTTTAATCATTAATTATGTTGCGACGTACAATTACTTTATATGCATTCAAAAGTTCAAAAACTTCGCTGTATACGTTAAAGAATCTTTCATTTCGTGATCTATTTTTAAGTATTTTGTAGTGTATCGTGGGTCCCAAGCTCCACAGGGGGGGCAATAGGATTGTTAAGGGGGCAATTTGAACTAAAAATTACCCTTATATAATTAACTATTTTAGAAAGGTTAATAGGGCATAACAAATTGGAAAACACCGATTTAGACTGACAGACGCAAGGAATTGTTTTAGTCCAATCGTCGCGGATATTTATAATAAAACTGTGATGATAAATGATTTTCAGCAGCCTTTCACGGAGTCGTTTTAGACACCTTGCTTTCTTTATGTTGTTTATTCCTAAACATGTATTAACAGTGTATATTCGCAACAAGGAGTAGGTACTTGTGAGTTGTGTGCTGATTTCGCATGTCATATTCACATGTATTATTAGTATATCATTATTTTCATAAGAATTTGATTGTCCTCCTTGAAATATGTCTGGTGTTTGACAGCAAAAATAAAGAAAATATGTCCC
The DNA here is from genome assembly GCA_028984075.1 of Pieris mannii. NCBI lineage: Eukaryota > Metazoa > Arthropoda > Insecta > Lepidoptera > Pieridae > Pieris > Pieris mannii. Next base: position 557,711 of record CM054776.1, read on the forward strand.
ACGCTTAGTTATGTTTTCCACACCAAATCGAGGGTCAAATCCAATACTTACCCTATAAACATACAGGAGATATATATACAATATATTTATCACACCTTATGATACACATGTGAGCCTGTAAGAATGATTACACGTCATTCAATCTAGCTACCACACATAAACACAAGCCTCGAACACATCAAATTAACCTCTTCACTATTTACTAGCACTAAAACTAACGTTCAGCGTAGCGCGACCTACCCCACCCTTCTGCAGTTCAATAAAACAGGGCAAACGAGGGTAGGATAAAGAATTTTCAGGGATCAAATTAGGATGGTCGTTGGCGGAGTAGTAAAACGCTTGAGGAAATAAAAGCGGTCTGTCAGGACAGGTGTATATTAGGGCAGCTGAAGTATGAAGCCGGTGAAGGATCATTGCTTCAAGTAAATAGTTTTGCGAATTAAAACGCGAATAATTCAAACCTTTTTAAATGTAATTGGAACGTCAAAGCGGTATAAGTGTTTATATGAAATAAACACAAAAACTTTAATGTCCAACACACAAGTGTACAGTAGGTACTTACAATATTCTTAACCTATATAGAAATAATAATAATTATATTAAAATGAAATTTAAAAAGTTTGGTCCCTGTGACAGTGTGCCTTTAACGCAAAATTGCGATACCAGTACGTGCTACGAGGAAAGCACCAGCTCAGCATCCAGAGAGATCTACCGGACACCAACTTAATTCTTTAATTAACACCTATACACTTGAAGCACGCGGTTCAAGAGTCTTTACTCCTAGGGAACAAAAGCAAAGTTGGCGGAAGGACGTTTATTATTTGAATGTTTCTACCGCATTTACCATGGAGAGTGTTCAGAGGAGTTGTTCGGATTAATACCTGCAGCTGAGTTTCATCATCGGACGTCGAGGCAGAATACGAAATTCCATCCGTATCACCTCGACGTCCGCCGTTCCACAACTGCGCGATTTTCAAGGCAGTTTTTGCCGCGCACCACCACTTTGTGGAACCAGTTGCCCACTGAAGTATTTCCGAACCAATTCGACTTAGGGTCCTTCAAGAAAAGAGCGTACAAATTCTTAAAAGGCCGGCAACGCACTCGCGAGCCCTCTAGCATCGAGAGTGTCCATGGGCGGCGGTATCACTTAACATCAGGTGAGCCTCCTGCCCGTTTGCCCCCTATTATATATAAAAAAAAAAAAAAAAAAAGAATGTTTAAAATAAATATCCTATATTTATTATATGTAATATTTTACAAGCTAATATCAATAAAATTAAGTTAATCAATGATGGTTGCGGTGTGCAAACAAACTGAACTGCTCCTCGTTCATTGATCTCTGAATGAATTGATATCGTTCACCGATTGATATTCTGTGCCGGCGTCATAATTAGTGGATAGCGGGCAGGTCGCATGATAACTAGTCTTAATAGTTATAATGAGTAGAGGAAACGCCATCTTGCTTTGAGACGGGAAAGTGGGCAATTAGAATCCGCTTCTTATAATCACGATATGCAGAACTCGGACTGCCATTTCTTCTGCAAATATTATTTACAATCTGTGTCCGTACAGCATTTTTCAAGAATACAAAAAAAATATTATAAATTATTATTACTATGTTACATATATAACTTATAAGTGATGAGATTGATTTTAACTTACAGCAATTAATTGAGTTCTATAATATATAAATACAAAGTTTAACTACTGTTTAATTGGGATACGATAGAACTAAATGTATCAAGGCACAGATCGAAGTTAAATCTCATCAATTTACAATCTCTAAGGAAAGTAAATTCTACCCATAAGAGGTAGACCAAGCTACTATGCTATTTAAGCTACTTCCTTAATGAAAACCTAGTTTTTGTCAGCTAAGAGCATAATGTTTTGCAAAACAAAGTGACTTGTTGAATAATGGGGTTATAATATAATAACTTGTAAGTTGCAATAAGTAGACTAACTTACAAGACTATTCAAATATTAACGTTTTCTGTTCAGTTTCATATTTGAATAATAATAATTATTTATTCTCAAGAATCTTTAGTTACCTAAACATCGTATATTCTGCCACACATAATGGCAAATGTATCTAACGAAATTAAAAGTTAGAATTTTAGATAGTTTGTAGTTACATGTGTACGGATTCCTGGTGTATTCCCGACGAACAGCAGTTCGCACAAAGAATGGAAAATCCAACTAATACCAAGATTCCTAAAGAGATGAGGGCATTTATCGGTAGAACCCGATTGATAGCGTGATAGCATCACTTTTATCGTGAGAATGCGAGCATTATCACGAGGTAGCGTGATTGACACACTTGATTGTTTTCACCGGCCGTAAATACGCAATGATTGCTATGAAAATGATTAAATAATAGGCAAACATTATCCAAGTCGTAGAAGAAGTTGTCTATGTTTGATCCCTAACTCCCAAGGCATGGAGCAGACACAATTCATTGTTTGAATTGATGTATTTATTTGTGAGGATATCTTTCGCTACCATAATGGTGACATATTATTTTCTTCTAATCAATGTTGTCGTAGGTTCAATTCCTGGCTGTGCATCTAAATATTACCAAAGAAACCTACTAAAGAAACCTTTTTTTTTCATCTGATGAGCCTCCTGCCCGTTTCGCCCCTGTTCTATAAAAAACAGATTGCCTTAGATCAAAAAAGTCGACGGTGTGTGTTAGGCTAAAGAGGCTGATCACCTACTTGCCTATTAAATTGACAAATCATGACACCGAAGGCCTATAAAGGTTTCAGCGCCATTAATTGTCATTAGTATTTTGTTTGTTTTTGGAATTTAATTGTTGCAAATATTATGTCTTCTGACTTCATATTTTACAATTCCTAATCCCTTTGATTGTCTGAAATGCCTGAGAAATCTCAGCCTCCGGCAAACAGTAGCTGGCAGTAATCGTCCTAATTATCCATTTATCCCGACTCGATTGATATAATCGTGGGAATCGATTTAACAATAATATGGGATCGGGTTCTTATAGAAATAGGTTTTGATACGGCTTTAATTATGTCTTGAGGCAGTTGTATAAGCCAGAGTTGTAGCAAAGTGTTTATTAGGATTTCCCCATAGATGTACGCAAAAATATGCTTTTTGATTTTTTTGTCTATGAAATAAACTTAACATCAAATTGGAAAAAAATATTGTTTTGTCTATGTTCACCATATGCAGCAATTGTCAAGAATTGTCACTTGCTTGTCATTTACAATCTGTATTTGTAATGGCGGTGTTTTCGCTACAACGAAAAACTTTATAGTTTATACCATCCTTGACGACGCCAACATCCAAATCATAATGTAACAAGCTCAAGTGACGGCGGACGACGGAACCTCAAGGTTGCTAAACACACAACCTGGTGTCAGTAGAAAAAACCTGGTAGACCGAGGTTGATGGAGTTGTCAAGGACCTCGAAACATTGCGATGACGAATTATTGAGAAGACTTACGCCCTCAATGTATTGCATTGATGATTTTAGGCGTTTTAATTAAACTTTTTTATTGTATTAATAGCCTAACCTTGACTGGTTTAAGCTATCGCGGAATATGCTTAAACAGAGGATTAATAATATCCATACCTTCATCATTAGCATACTCCTCATACACACACACACACTTTCACACTATCACACAACCCGGCCGAATTACGTATTTAAACTATCCCATCGTTAACATTTAAACCTTTTTTTATATCTTATGTATTCCATCGTAACCTACAAAGGTTATATGGTTAGTTCAATTGTTTTTGTATATATAATTAATGATAGCTAAATAAATAAATTTCATTTGTAACCAGTGAGTTACCGAACCGTCTCCGAATCGTCTATTTTAATCTCAACATTCATTAACGTGATTTACATAATGAAATGCGATCTTATAATGAATGGCGCGTCATTTTAGCAGAAACATCTCTTCGTTTTAATATAATTCAGCGTTCAAATAATAACAATAAAATAAAATTAAAAAATTCTGACCTGTGATTTTAGTGCTAGCACATTCTCTGTGTTGTGATACTTATTCGTGGACAAAGAACCATCTCTCAAAAGATCTTAAAGAACAGACCAATAAAGTTGTTGATGAATCATTTTAATATGTGAAATAAATTTCCCACCACTGGAATTTAATACCCTATGTTTACCGTTTTAATTCAATTTAGTATTCGTATAATCTATAATCGTCGATTGCACTAGGAAACAAAGATCCATAAATTATGAAAGATTCTATTGAGGCACGCTCCCGCCTAAAAATTTAAATTTAGAACGGCGAAGGGATGGGACATGTGTGTCGTAACGCATTTGGCGAAATGTGATTACAGACGGTAATTAACGAGCTGCTATTTATAACGTAGCAGCCGTGATTTTTTTATGTTGTTCGGTAACTTATGGATAAGAAATTTTATTAAAGTGGTGTAAAACAACATTTGGCATATGAACTAAAATTATCAAGGAAACTGATACAAAAATCTCTAGTCAATCAATAAAAATCAATTGCAAGCCTGTACTAAGCTACTGTATATTTATTGTCTATGCCGCCAGTTTTAAACCGTAGTCGAAAATATAACTCACATAAGCACAAACATTTTAAATGTGTAAATAGACTTAATAGTTGTCTATGGGCCGAAAAAAAACAGCCAATGTAACGATTGCTATCGCTTCATATGCAAACGAGATGTTTCGGGATCGGCGATCCTTTGTAATTATCAATTGTATTCGTGAAAGTGTTTTACCGTTGCCCAACTTTGTCCACTTGTCTAGGGTTGCCAATTGGTAATTAACAAGATTTAAACTTGCTGAAACCCAAGTAATTTTGAACTATATCTCCTGAATCTTCTGTCGTAATAACAGCCGGATAGTAACGGTCGTTCTGGAGAACGTTATTGATGAATGAAATCGCACTCGCTTAAGTAAAATCTTTGCCACTGTGATGTGGGCTATGCTTTGATGCTTTGTTATACAGATTTCCTTACTGTATGAAGAACTACTTTTTAAATTGGGGCCAGTTTCTTGAGTTTAGCACATCAGCAGACTCTTGGGTGATAGGGTGCAAATGCACAGGCGCTAATCAAAGATTTAAATTGGCACGTGTAGATACCGGTGACCCCAGAGGTGATGCTTTCCTCGCTCAACGAATATGTATCGCGATACAGCGAGGAAATACAACATTAAACACATCGCCACTGAGACAAACTTCTTAAATTGGATTTAATTTTCTATCTGTTAATTTTTAATTATTATTATTATTGTTATGTGTTTTAAGAATATTGAAAATATTGTATATTTATGTGTTAATAATATCTCAGTAGTAAAAGAAATTTAAATATGTATTGTATTTCTTTGGACAACCCTAAAGCAGGCTTTAGAAATAAGGCACACTTTCAATCGGACACTAATTATTCCAACACGAGAAACTCATTCGTTTTTACTTGTAAAGAGATTAAACTTAATATATTCAAAGGATTGTATTCCCGCTATTAACTTATGTTTTTGACAATTGACCACGGCTGTCATCAGCGTCGTCTATTATTGCTGCATTGACCGTAATATTCAAACATTGTATTTTGCTTCCCAAATAAACTTAAACCCAAGACCCATCCCCAGTCAATCAAATTATTTTAAATTCAGCCTTTATGGCTTAAGTGACGACTAATTTTAGTTATCTACAAAACAATTTACTGTCGACACTAAAATACTTCATGAGCGCGATGAAACAAAATTGAATAAATTAATTGTATGAAATATTAATGTAAATACAGACATTTGCATAATTTATCTCGTGTTTAATTATTTGTGTAATTATCTTTTGCTATTAAGTATTGAAGGTGACACGGTAACAATGTTTAAATCGTAAATAGTTGTTATTATAATATCCGCCATTTTGGTTTGTGCCGAGCCGTGATTGGTCGCTGAAACCGAATCATTTAATTATTCAGCCATATTCAGATTTCCACATGGTTTAACGATTTACGGTATTATCTCGGTAGACTCAGAACTTGGCGATTAAAAAGACTGCCGAAAAGTTTCTTGCCCCCTCTACGCCCTTGACTTAAAATCAATTTAACATCTTTTCTTTTGACGTTCGTACTTGGTTACCTATATGAATAAAGTTATTTAGAGTTTGAGTTTGAAAAATAATAAGCCTTGCTGACTCGACGTTTCAATGAGTCTTAATTAACAAAATTCTTTTACCGTTCAGCAGTTATATGTGTAAACTAGACTAATACTATATCCCTAAAGTCGTGCCTATCTCATACCTTATCTTCTGTGTTATTTTTTTTCTTAGCAAGAAGCCAAAACATCCTAGTATTGTAATATTTTTTGTAACAATAATGTTTACATAAATTTTCATATATTTAAATTATTGTTATTATACAGTACGTGGTTAACTTCAATAAATATATGCTTTTCTTGAAAAATAAACAAGAACCATTAGTAGTTCACTTGTCCAGCTGCAACCAATCCGAAACCTATTAGAGGTTATTAAATATTAATTAACCTAAATGCACACCTTAAAATCTTGTTCCATGCCTTTCAATGCACACAGTTAATCATGTGACGGCTACAAAAGAGTTTTTATTTGATGGTTGAGTTAATTGTCGTGAATACGTGATTTTAATACATCATGCACGTTGAGCGAGGCCTTTATCGGCCATAATTGCTCTCGTCTCGCGTTTACGTGATCGGAAAGTTTAAACGGACCTTTGTCTCTATCGATTGGAGGTTTCTATATCTTACTAATATTTACTTACTAGTTCTACTAATATTTTCACAATATTTTTTTTATCCTAACTTCCTTCAGTACCGTTGATCGGAACCCTTTCAAAGGCTTTTCATCTTTTTCGAAATATCTCTGTCCATGTCTTTATTTCTTCTAAACACCTTTTGGGGAGGCATTTGTATTATGGCAGACCAGTATTAGAGAAAATCTAATAACAATAAAACGGCAATAAATATGTTTTATAAAGGTCTATTAAAGACCACACTAAACATACTTTTGTCAAATTTGACTTCGAATAAAGCAGAAGCTTTTTCGTTCTGAATGTGATAAAGCCTGTTGTACACAGCTAGCTATAATATAAACCTATTAGTGTAGATGTATATATATAGTATACTCATAGGTCAGAATGATAATAGATCAAATTGTATTGATCTTATCCTCTATTTTTTTATAGAACAAAGCACGCGGGCCCAAAGGCTAGCGTGATGTTAATGCCAGAAAGCACGCAAGTGCGTTGCCGGTCTTTAGAGTGTTGCTACCGGCAAAAACTGCCTTAAAAAGGCTCAGTTGTGGAACGACAGACGTCTAAGTCATTTATATAGGAAGGTTTAAGTCGCAGATTAACTTTAAGTGATTGTTATAAAATGATTGTTAAAAAAAAGGTTTTACGAGAATACTCTACAACGTGATACCTCATAACAACTGGGGGATTATCTGTACAATCAAAATGTTTAATATTCAATCTATATTTACTTATTAACACTTTGTTGCATTACAGGCATATTTCATACATTTACATTCGTATAATAATTTTCATAAATTCATAGGTATGTTAATTTTTATCTGTTTTCTTCGAAGATTTACTGTGATACTAAATCGTAATATTTGACTTATTTTTAAGTAATTCCAGGTTTAGGACCATCACGTACTGTGTGGGTGTATTTTTATATTTCACACATTTTTATTTTGTCGCACTACCCACATATTTAAGCGTTGACATCAAAATTGTCTTTATTATCAAATAAAAAACATTTTTATATTTGTATAAAAAAAACTAGTTACAAACACGTTTTAGTTATTACAATATTAAAAAGATTGATTGCTTTATTAAAAGCTGTGTTCGCCTGTGCGTAGGTTCAATCCCCGGCTGTGCTGCAATGGACTTTCTACGTGAGCATTTAACATTCGCTCGAATATTCGGTAAAAGAAAACATCGTGAGAAAATCGGTTAGTCTAAGACCTAAAAAGTTGTCGGCGTGTGTCAGACACACGATGCTTATCACCTATTTGTTTAAAAAATAATGAAACAGACACAGAAATCTTATTTTTTATTGATTAATTATCTAGTTGTTTCATTCGGACCTCTACAGCCTTAATACAAAACATTACGGATCAACTCGTGAACATGACAACTGCCTCACGTCTTTCTTGCCATAAAACCTGGTTAACCCCGAATCGCATTCAATATCTCGCTGGCACTGGATGCTTGCATGAATGACTGTCAAGATTCCCACCTCATTTGACTTGCTGATATGAACATCGGTGGTCCCGACTCCCTGACGGAGGTCTTGCGACCTCTGTTTGCCTCATCTATGTTTATCTATAAGCGTTTAGATAGATTACTTATTTATAAACGCCTCTTAAGTTACATGGCTACTGTTGCTATTATTTGTATAAATGTCTCACGAACTATTTAAAAAAGGGACTACCTTTTGCAAGGGGTAGTATTTTGTTTCTTAAATAGTTTTAACTTTCAGAAGTGCCTTTTTAATAGGCACCAAAAAAAATTGTTTGTTCTAAATTAATGGCGAAATCACATGTCTGGTTCGAGTTAAAGAAGCTCATATCTTTTCATGTACCTAGAGCTCAATGATAATGGACCTCTAAATTGTAAATAAATTACGAAACCCGTAAGACGCTATGTATCAAAGATTAGACAATCTTTTTAGTACTAGGCCTTAGGCCTTATCTTTGTATATTTCGTGAACATTTTTCTTTTAGAGAAGTAGATTATCAGCCGCCAGGCACACGCCAGCGACTTTTTGGTCTAATGCAAGAATTACGATATATTCCTTCACCGTTAGAGCGAATGTTAAATGCGCACCGGGGACCGAAAATGTGACTTCAGGGATTCTAGACTAGGCTAAGACTACTGTACCCGTATACATATCTGTCCTTTCCATGCAGTTATGTAACGACATTCTCACTTCACAATGAAATTAATGGAAAATTTCGCTCGTAATTTTTTATTACCTAGTATATCTAACGCGCAGTTATATTTGTATTAATCATAATATGACTTATCGCAGTGTTCTCGTCATATTTATTAACACATATAGAAACTAAATAAACACGGAATTTGTATTTGCATTTTCCAATTGAACCTTCATAACCGGTTTTCCTCATCGAGTCAATAACTTATTGTTCACTTTTATTCAATATATTAAAATATGTTGGTTTCAAGTCTTCAATAACCTCTGTTTGTATATCTTGATGATGGTTTGTCAAATTTAGTTGCGAAATTATTTAATTGATAAATTTTTTCGTGGTTAGTTTTCAGCATTTTCTTATGAAAAAGGAAGCAAACGGGCAAATTTCTCATCTGATATTAAGTGATACCGGGACATTCGGATGTCAATGAGGTTGGCAAGTACGTTGCCGGCCTTTCAATAGCTCTTTTCTAGTTTGGAAATACTTATAATTGAAGTCTCAAAAAAATCTTAGAAACTCACGCGGTCGCTTTATAATTATTCATTTAATAGTTTATTGTAATTAACGCGATTGATTTCGTTCATGTAAATGAGAGGCAACAAAAAGATTTTTGGATGAGTTTTGATTTTGTGGCTACTGTCCTACGCCCCCATGTTTGTCCTCTTCACACCACTTGTCAGTTTGACACTTAATTGCCCTTACTAAGCTTATGTGTGGTCTTAGACCACACTCTGTGAAATTAAACGACCAATAGTTTAAGTCAAAATCCGTCCACGGAAGTATCTCCTGTTAATCATGTATTTAATTAATAAAACATATTACGACCTTATTTCATAATATTTAAATACTAAAATTAAATATGTTAATAATTTGCAATAAGCAAAAATATTAAATGTTTAGGACAAAATCCATCCTCTTTTGTTTTGGACCAATCAAAATATGTTGTTATTGAAACAATATTTTTAAAAAGTAAATTGAAAATACTTATTTGTGTTAAAACGCCAAAAATCAAAAATGTTAAATGTCCATTTTTGGTTATAAATAAGATAAGTTATACATTGTAATACCAATAAAAATGTAATATATATATGCCTTTAACAGCAGTTTCCTCGAAGCGTCGCTAACGTGAACCACGCCCCTTCCTGTCGGCATTCTGCTTTCGCGAACTTTACATTATATTCAAATTAATTACTCTTAAACAATATTCTTTGTTTTTGTATAATCGCATTAATAAAACTATCTTTGTTAGGAATAATCTAACAAAAATACAAAACCTTAATCTTCTAAACATAATTCTAGAAAACCAATTTCCTTTACACATAAGTTTATTTATATGCTCAATGTAAATAAGTTTTTGTTGGGTCGATTCAACAAAGTAGTTTGTTTAGTATCTCAAAGGAATTCGATGTTTTTTTATCTATTTTGGGGTTATTAAAAAAATAGTGTGGATTGTCTATTAGCACTACTACTGAAGGTCTTGAATAACAAATATGGAGCAGCGTTTCGCAGTTGCTTTTCCACTGGTTTCTGATATAAATCATCAACATTGTAGGAATTATCCAGCTAATTTTCATATAATTACCTTTATCAATTAAAAAAGCATCGTTGTACGCCTATCTTACTTAATCCGCATTCTTCAGAAAATTACCAGAAAAAACTAAAATTGGAAGTGAATTTTTTTATTTATGTTCACCATATTTGTTATATATTAGAATAGATAGCTTGTAACTATAAAAAAAATATACTGTAGAAAATGCGCCATATATGAAGTTGTGTACTTCAGTAAATATAAAATGGCTGTATACCTTGAATGCTGGCAGAAATTCCTCGTTTTCATTCGTTTCTTAAAATAAAAATAAAATAAAATACGTTTATTTTGGAACATAGGATCATAATGGTATCACTTATTCCACGTCATTAAATTTGAGCCTGTTGGCATCCCTACTCATCGGCAAAGAAGACAGAAGGTGTTGGCCGAGAGAAAAAGCCGGCGTAAAAAACTCTCGGTACTCTTTTAAAAAAGCAAATGAGTAGAACTATTAGCCCCCTTCATCTTCCCTATTCAAGCGGCGACTAAATAGCCATCTGGACAGGAGGACTTAACATCAGGTTGGATTGTCGCCAAACGTCTGTCCAGTTCTGTATAAAAAAATCAAAAAGTCATATATAATTAACGCATTTAACCTTAATTACTTTAAACAAGTGTTCGTATATTGACTGATGCTGTTGACATAGATGAACAAGCTTACGGCTACTTCATTTGAATTAGTAAAATAGATCCGAATTTTGTCATCTTGATTCAGCCTCTATTTACAACTTGTGAATATTAGATTAATAATTTATTAATTTTGAATTGTGTCTTACACGTTCAAAGCGAAACGTAGATAGAGAAAAATTAAAGGTTGCAGATAACAATCATTGGAAAAACAAAAAGTTTGGCGATTAACAAGAGTGGCGGAGAGTTTATTGCCAGTTCTTCTCTTGCGTTCTCACCCTTGGTCGTCGTCAAGGAAACTCTTGCGAACAATCTTTTTCTACAGGTTCCTGACCAGCGCCTCTCTTATTCCAGTGCACAGATCTTTGGACGACGAGTATTTCACTTGATCCATCTGGTTGGTAAACGGCCCTGCGATCTTTTGTCTTCTGTTACCAACCACGATCTCTTTCTCCAAGTTCTCATTGCCTCTGCATTGTGCACCTCATTACAATCCCTTCGTTCTTTGCCGTTGTGGGGTTAGATAGTACATCTTTTAACCATATATTTAACCTGTTTAATAGAGGGTCAGTTTAAGTATGTTGATTCCGTCAAAGGCTACCTGAAGTATTTTGTTTTTCTACGCGCCAATGTTGACGCGTGTGTGGTCTCCAATCGCAAAAGATGAAACGGCCCAATTTCTGACAAACACTAACCCAAAATGTGCTTTAAGATTAGGTATTAGAATTTAAATTCCTTTGCTTTATCAGTGGCTAGTTTTTTAAAGGATCAGCGAAAGTGTTAGTGTTTGGGTAAACACGACCGTGCGTGCTGATTTCCAAATTAAAATATAACCATCTTTAATTTCTAATGATATCGGTTTTGTTTAAACTGAATCTAACATTAAGATAATGATAAAAAGAAATGTCTTTTTAAAATTCAAAGAAAGAAGAGAAAAAGAGAGAAAATATTTTTCATTTTACCTTTAAATGTTCGCTTGATGGCAGTTTTAAAACTGAAAACCGTTTAAGGTTATAAATCATACAAAGATTACCCTTTTATTTTGCGTTGACTTGTTAAAAACTTGTATTATTAGCAACGCAAGAGTAATAAACTTTTAATTACGGAATCACTTTGTGTCTGTGTATGTAAATTAGTTAAAATTGCGACTCGCCAGACAGCGTGGGTGACTATTGTTCCAGGATTGATATTGAGGCTGGATTAGCATGTCTGGGTTACGGGCTCCTGTATTGTCAGGCACATGTCATAAACTCAAGGTAACCTAGCGTGCCTAAGATCCGAAGTCGAGGGCGTTTGTCAGGGTTGATAACCTACTTTCCTATGAGATAGACAAATGATTTTGAAATGATGCAGAAATCTGAGGCGAAGACCTAATAAAGATTTATCACACAACTAAAATTGCTTTGTTAGATATAATCGCATTCACATCGTTAAATTTCCGCGAAATAAGTTTGCTTCTGAATTTTATTACTAACTTTATTTTCTGAATACATACAGTTTCATGATCAATAATTTAAAAGTCCAACAACACATAATATAGTTCTTATTAAATCCATCCGCCATTTGTAAGATAATGACAGTTCAGCCTGACAGGTGGTTATCACGCCATCTAGCGGTAATCGTGCTTCTATGCGTCAAAACATGATCATTGATTTAGTGTCTCCCTCATGTGAGCCACATTGATTTATCAATTATTCGAAGCATCCGAACATGGTATTTTTGAGCCACGATCTTACTTTCATGTCAAACATTTCAGAATTAATAATTAATTATCAATGTCTCAATAAGTTACGTATTATCTGATTTCGATGTGTAATTCTTTAATATCAGAGTGGCATGCTCAATTATGCGGTCAATTTATGGCTTAATATCTTGTAGTGAAATATATTTAGAATATATAATTTTTAAATACCTTATGCCGGCCTGTTAATATGTCATCATATTAGTCCTCGTTATATGTCCTAAATATAGACATTTCCGTGGCCGATTCATTGTTCGTTTTCAAAAAATCTGTCGGGAGTCAAATCATTATCCTTTGTTTTAAATTGAATCAGCAAACTAAAGAATGCATAAAGCGGCGTTTAAATAAATTAAAAAAAAAACCGCTAAATATGAATCTATTTGTGTTTAGAATTTTTTTTGGCTCGAAAATGTCACATGTCACATTGTTTTTTTTTCTTCAAATAATGCAAAGTGTAAATTAAAACAAGAAAGTCACGATCACGCTGAGTATTGTTTGTAAATTGGGTGCGCCTGCGCCGCGGGGAACGGGGGTTTTAATTTTCATCGGAGACGACAAGAAGTGCGATGATTTATGGATTTTCTCACCTATTAAGCGTATGACATTTTTTAATAACAAAAAATGCAAGCGACTGGAAATAAACATTCACGACTTTCAATATCTATTTATTTACAAAAATTCATACATACATACAATTGTCCTTAAGTACTAAGCCTGCTACAGTACCAAGCCAATACAATAATGTTGAAGAATATATGATATTAAATTAATTGAATTATGTATGCAATTCTTATGAGAAATAAGTTATTCTTAACCTTAATATTAAATACATAATATACTCAATATCGCTACTATAAAAACTCATTTTGTGAACATAAATACAGTGTTTAAATAATAATTAAATTCAAGTGGATCTGTGCAACAGACTTTTCTGTCCCTAGGTATCGCAAACAACCTGGGCCACATAGGTACAAATAAACCAAGTTTTTGGAGAACACGTGGTTGCTCATCATTCCCCAACTTTCAGTGCATAGTAAGCCAACTGAAGTCCCCTCTTGTATCCAGTATATTGTAGATAAATATCTAATTTTCGTGAACCGGTTAAAGACGAACATTTGCTATTGTACAGTAGGTGTCCTCATCCCATAAAATCAACATTGTTATCGTGTCAATCTTAATAACGAATTCAAGATTATTCAGATCGACTATCGAATTAATTTGATTTATTCAAAACATGCTCTGTGGTGAATAAAGCTATTTATTAAAATACAATGGTTGACGTTTTCGATCGATTAGGAAGTGTTCGGATCGTTTTTTATTTCGATCGAATTGTTTGAACGATATCGAGAAGGGTTTGTTGATTTTTCTTAAGTTTACTTTGATGAGAATTTGGAAAAGAGGTTCCATGTTTGTTTTATGCAGGATGTTAAAACAAACTGATTTTTTGATGTTTTTTCCTGATACTCTGATATCACTCTGGCTTGGTTGGCAGGGATAGTCAATCACGTTCTATTTATATTTGTGTAACAAGAGGCAAACGGGTAGGAGGCTTATCTGATGTTAAGTGATACCGCCGCCCATGGGCACTTCACACTAGTTAGCTGCTAGAAGTATTTTATGAATTGGCACGCTCTTTTCTTCAAGGATCCTAAGTCGAATTGTTCCGGAAATACTGTCTTTTAAATATGTATTAATTTTATTTATCAACACATTATTGCATTACATTCTGATAATATAAATTAAGAAAGAAGCGGGCGGCCTCATCGCGAACAATCTCTTCTCTACACTCGTACGGAAGGAGATAAAAGAAATAGTTACTAAAAACATAAAATAATCTGAAGAGCTATGAATCATAATGATAGGTTCTAAAAATAATTGATTAAACATTTAAAAAGAATATACATATTTATAACTAAGATTTAGATGGAAAGGATATGGTAAAGAGGTGTTAATGATGACTAAGAAAGGACGTTAGACAGGTAGCCAATCGTAAGGGATATCCTAAATGACTCATGATAAGTTGCAAATCTGATACCACGAAAATATTTCCACTCGGATTAATACAGCCTTTAACACAAAAGAATTTTCATAATGGCCTTAGTAGATCCAGACATTGCTGTTATAATGTTTTCAATCGAAATCCTTTTGAATTGATGGTTCGTGATTTGGGTTCGTATATCTTCAAATCGATGCTCATCATAATAAATATTGAATCAAATTAATGATGCTATGAAGAGATGTCGATATGTGACATTGTGTTCAATGATACTGCCCAATGATAAACTGATCGAGAATATTTTGGTTTGGATAGTTATTTTTTCAATTTACTCGTCTTACTTACATATTATACCTACTGTATAACTAATATACTGTACACTTTTCGCGATGTAGCAAATTTGGAATCTTATTGCGGCTAGAAAAGTCAGTCGGTCAGTTGCAGGCGTTTCTCGTAGTATTAAATTTACAATTATGTTTTTATTAGGTACTTTTTTTATAATTTAAGGTTGTTAGTATCACTTATGTATAAATAAGGAAAGATGATAGACACTTCACAAATACAAGATATGTAAAAAATAAAAAACAATAATCATCAGCCTGTATTTTGTGTGTTTGTGTAATTCCTTGACGATGTCGTCGGTCCACCTAGCCGGTAGACGGCCGCACAGTCTTTTCATCTGCCGTGATCTCCATTTAAAGAGCCTTCAGGTCCATCAGTTCTTGTCCACAGCCACTAAATAAATGCCAGCCAGTAAATGATAATAGTCACGAAAATGTAAACAGAGAATTAGAGTACATACACTTGATAACTGTTAATTTTTTAACAATATTTTTTTTTTATTTACATACATATATAAATTAGGTTTTCAGTTTTCAGTTTTCATTTGAAAATAATAATAATAAAATCCCTTTATTCGCTGAGTTATTTAATTTACCAGCTATTGTTATAAAATATCTTCTAGTATTCTTATAAATAATTCACGTAAAAAAATTATAAATTTATTAGCAAACAATTTGGTCAGGTTGTCTATCGACATAGGCCTCCCCAAATTGTTTCCACGTCTCTATTCTTTCCCGTTCCTCGGGTACCACATTATCTTAGTCCATTTGTCTCTGTTAGTCATCATTATATGAAAAAAGCTAACTATCAATTTCATTAAAAAAGAAATTCTTCATTCATTCATCAATAAAGGGTTTTCCTTTATATCTAGAAATGTCTTAAAACTTACTTGAGCGGCCTATCGTGCTGGATTTATTTTTAATATTTTTGATATATAGTCAATGTGCAGTTACAGTGTATCCGTTACATGATGGTGACCCATCTGCGGTTTGGACATTAGTTTCCTGCACTAACTTTACGATCACCACAACGGCTTGGTAATTAAACGGTGGTTTAGCGAAACTTGTGGTACCTTTGTTTATAGGTTACAAAAGTTATGTGCAAATATATGAGAAGTCAGGGTTCTTAATTATTATTTGGTTACACCCATGTAGAACCTCATACATTAATGATACTTGTATACATATGTCGGTTTGTATATATGATTGGTTGTGTTTGTTGAGCAGTGTTGGCCTAGTGGCTTTAGCGTGCGATTCACATCCCTTCGGCCGTAGGTTCGAGCCCCGGATGTGTACCAATGAACTTTCTATATGCACATTTTTTGGATGATTGGTGTAAAAATTTCGTCCCTATTATTCTCATAGGAATAAATGTAAATGGAAATAACTAGGTAATTGTCTCCGTGACATAAGATTAGCCTTCGTTACATGGTTTTTACGTAGGATGTGACATCACGTTGGAGTCGGTCATCTTTGACACAAACAGAAAACCACATCCGTTCGGCATTCTTATTGATGATTTTAAATTATCAACTTCAATGTTTTCCAAATACGCGGCATATTTTGCCATAAGGTTAAATATGTTAAAACCAGCAGAAACTTCCAAATTCCGTTTATATAGTGCCTATTTGATACAGATTTTGTTAGTAATTTTAAGCTTGCAAAACATTACTACTATTAGATTATTTATTTTTATTTTTATTTTAGTATATTTGGACACTTATTATTAAATTATTTATTAAGTATTTAATTTAATTACTATTGTATTGAAATTTTTGTATATGCAGTGGTGAACTTTAATAAATAAATAAGGATGATCTAAGCTTATTCGTGGATTTACAATTTTACCTTACTGATTCAACACAAAACACAAAGGCTCCATACAATGTTTGTTTTACGGACCGAATGCAAATAATGTACGAGATATTCACGATTCACACAATTTTATGCAATGCGTCAACCGTCATATTAATCCTAAATTACAAAATGGTATTTTATTTTTTTGTTTGCGTTCAACTAATTCTGCTATTTAAAAAGTTGGATTGGTTTAATTCTTTGAGTTTTCGCACGTCACTGATTTCGTAGCTGCACATAACAAAAATATTATGTTATGTCTTGCCTCATCATCAAGATTTTTATGTAACAAACATAAAGCTCATCTAATGTTAAGTGATATATATGTATCTGCCCACTGTGAGTGCAATGTGAGCCATTCACATAAGTCCGTCCTAAGTTGTATAGAAATATAATGCGATATTATGGGTTTCTCAAATAAACATTCTCCTTTCTTTATATTTGGTTTAGAAAATGTTTACGGGTAGACGACTTGTTACATTTTAAGATTCTCCGAACTATCACCCTGGAGGCGGCTCGCACCGCGCCTACGACGCAATAAAACCAATCGATTATTACCTATTTGTGTGAAAAGCGGAAGGAATAGGACGAGTGAGGCAGAGGTGTGTCGGCACGAGCCGACGTCGCGTGAGAAATGTCAATATTTGACAGACGTTGCTACGCTTCGAAATTGTCTCAACGATTTCGATATTTCCCAATGTCAATTGTCAAATATTGTGTTAATAGACTCGTAGTCGTCCCTTCTCTGTATTAATTGCTCGTCGATGTTCTGTGCGCCCTCGTCTCCGTAAACAGCGATCATCTCTTAATTCTAATAGAACTCGTTTATATTTGCACTTTCTACGAGTAAATAAATAGTATAAAGGTACGTCGGAATCTGGCACGCGTCAATCAAATGAAATGTACACGAAACCCAGTGATTTGTCACTCCGCCATTTTGAGTCATTTACAATGCCCGACGCCATTTTGGTGACAATAATTAACAGATAGGCACATCATCCGTAGCCCGCTTTCTAGTTTTTGTCCAACAAAATAATTATCATTACAATAAGCGACCAGATCTCTTTCTATTTACCGCTGTTGCGGTATTTTGAATAATATTACTCCTTTAATTTGTCGTAGATACGTGCCCAGTATTTTGATGGACTCGAACGAATGCACGAAACTGTTGTTATTGTTTTGAGATGTGTGTTAGAAGACGATAATGAAAATCGTCTTGATCGATGACGACATTGCCGTAAAAAGTGTGAAACTGCCGGTTGACCGTAAGGAAATGGGCGCTTAAAATATTGAGCAAAACATTTGATGCGGCAAACAGCTGTTGCGAGTTAGCGCGCGCCACGTCCAGTGCTCTGTGATGTGTGCGCGGCGTCACGCCGTCAATGGGTCAGGTTATTTACCCCTCCTTATCACCTTTTGTTTTGCTCAAATACTTGGCTCACTTCGAATAGCTATTACGGCTTCCTGGCGTTCTCGACTCGCTTAAGAATTCACAGCCACGTTTTCATCTCGAGAAAAAAGACTACGTTTGTAATGTTGGAGAATGTGGTTGGCGACAAAGTGAAATATTAGACGCAGCTCATCGGAAGGGATGACCAACGATAAAAGCATCGATGGCCGATCGCCGATACTGGTCCTTGTGTCCACATTAGCATCTCGACGCAGGAGTGTGTGCAAACAGTGAGGGTCATCTGATGAAATGTTCAAAGGCTTTTAGTTCCCGAGAATTATTAAATGAAGGCCCAGGATCGTAATGCAAACACGGTTTGTTTGTCGAGGCAGAACCTGTTGCTTTGTCGACTTTTGATGCAGGCTTCGACTTATTGGCGGTTGTTTTACGTCCGCCAATGTTAATGTCAGCGTGGCCGTTAACGCCACTGCAACATTGTGGATCCATAGCTCCGTCGCATTGTTTGATTTCATTCAAATGCGTGCGATGAGTGCTTTTATGTCGCGTTATATAAAACTTCATTGTGGCCATAAAGCAGCTACTTCGAGATTTATGGGCAATATCATAAAATTACAATAGAATATGCGAATACCAGGAAAGATATACAATCAGAAATTCCTCGCTTACGTAGATTTGCAGAATTAACGTGCATTGCTCAAATGATTGACGCAACTGAGAAGTGCTCGGCGGCCTAGGAAAACATAGCCCTGTTTAGGCAAATAGTAGCAAAGGTCCCGGGTGCTAATTCTCCTAATGTGTGGACAAAGCTTTTCGTGACGGATCCTGCTAATAAATGTTCCAGGGATCGTGTGCGAACATTTACATCATCATGTATTGAATCCTTTGTTCCTATCGCCTCTATTTACTCGACAAAAAGCACGCCTTCGCAAGATATATCTGCGTTAAATTATGTTTGGTATTTTATTACATATTTGTTTTGCATACTAAACATGTACACGACATCTTTCATTACAAGTTTCTATTTGATTAAGTCTCATAAAAGCCGCTCGCACAGACACGATTATGATTTCTATCACAAATATTAAATTGTGCGCGGTTTCGCCGATAAACGACTTCGTGACGACTATGTAAGATTCAATATTCGATGTCAGAGTTTGTGGATCATCGGAGGTGTTTGTGTAATCTCATAGACTATTCAGCTTAACTTCCATAAGTGTAGCATTTTTACCTTCATTGATTTAAGCTTATTAGTTTGCAGCGTAAAATGGTTCTTAAGAGCTATAGATTACAGTTAGTTATCGTTTTTTGGTTAAATTGTCGAAGTGTTAATCGGCGGTAGGGCCTCCCGTTTATATTAGAGTTAATATGGGGTCGGAAATCTTCCGAGAATGAGTTTCATCTGTTTATCTTAAAACCTTTCCTTTAATGGCTCTGAATTGATGAATTCCTTTACTCTTACTTTCAATTTATATTTAGCTATTCAACCTTCCACATGAACCTAATCAAGGGGCTTGATTTCCTGGCGTTGCGTAGAGATAGTGGGGGGGTCCTCTCTACTACTTCTACAGCATCAGCATTCAGCGAGTCGGACGTCAAGGCAGAATAAAAATACCATCCGTACTTCGACGTCCAGTTTTTGTTATCATAAGATGATGACTCATGTAACACCAAAATCTATGTATTTTACAAAATCCATTCAGCCATCGCTCAAGGTGCTCATCTTCAGAGTTGATATTTTCGAGATCAGACCAAAGGCAAGTGAAATTCCGGTCAGTATTATTGACTCGTTGGTTTTCAGTTAAGTCAACATCAAACGGTTAATGTTATATTATAAAATCACGAGCGATTTCGACAAAATCCCATGGGCTAGCGATTCTGTTTGATTAGATATTAGCACTTGTTGTGCTAACGTCTCAGTTACTGGACCTGATAATCGTTTTAATAATGGCTTATCTCAATTTCCGTTAAATTGTTGGATTCCCATAAGTATAATATCAGTTAGGCTATATTTCAAAACATAACATTATTTGAAGAATATTTTTGAGCTTTTTAAATGGTTGTTTGTGTGATCATAAAAATACAAAAAAAATCTCTTTCATTTCATCATTAGGCAAATAGGTATACATATATCCGTTAATATTAAATGTGCACATAGAAAGAAAGTCCACTGATGCACAGCCGGAGAACAAACCTACGATCTCAGGGGTGAGTGAGTGAGTCCTAATGGTAAGTGCGACTCGCCATTAGGACCTCTCTCGACCGGATTATAAACTATTGAAAATTATAAGGCAGAATTTTCTATGCAAGTTAATTTTTTGTAATAAATATTTGACGCAATTACACGAATAAGTAAACAAAGCTTTAAGAAATTGGTTTCATAAAAACGCAAGTGAAACCGCGGACGGAAGCTAGTCATATATCATAATATCGATAGAGCGTTTATATTAAATTGCCGTCTCAAAAAAGTCAGACGGAATTCAGTAGCAGTCGAAACCATGAGAAAGTCGTGTTTTATATTAATTTTAATTGATTTGTGGGCTCCGTAGTTAGAGAAATTTATGAAGTTTTCATTTGTTTTTCTTTTTAGAGCAATGCTTTCCTACTTAAAGGAACAGTACATCAAAAAGCAATACAAAGGTAAAACAATGTAATAAACTTGGGAACTGGCAGTTAATGTAAAATTAAAAGCATTTAGTATGTATTTCTTTTTGACGTTTATAAGTGTACATTGTATTACCTAAATTATGAAATGATTTTGATTTGATTTTAAATTGTTTTTTTAAAAACGAGGCAACTGTCAGAAGGCATACCTATCTGCTGTTAAATGATACCCTTGAACACACAATACTCAATTGCTGCTAATCAATAACCTTTCGCAAATTAGAGGCTTTATAAGTAGTATTATCATCGGCAAACAAATTGTTCTGCGTTGCTAGACAGATAATCTTACAAACGTATCATACAAAATCTTTCGCTCCGTAAACACGATCCCAAAGGAACCCAAAATCAGGGAATCGAGTTTGCGTGACGATTGCAGCGAGGCATTTATCCGAACGAAACATTTCACCGATAATGACCCCACAATATAATAATGCGAATAATAAATAAAAATCGAAATAAAATGAATGAAAATGATAATTTTAATGTCGTAATTGAGGGCCGCGGGCGGGCTCCTTCCTCCGATACACTGCCACAATATAGCTTTTATATAAATATTACAAGTGTGTTCGTTGCTTCTAAGTGTTTTAAATTATTATTTAAATGAAGATTTACAAAAAGCAGCTGTTGCCTACTTCTTAATTTTTTTAGAATTCAGAAAATTCTACTGGGAAAGTTCATACACAAATATATATTTTTTTTTTAAATAAATGGCTTTGATTTATTTCCATTTGAACTAGACTAGGTCGTGAGGTTTAAGTGCACAGGTAATTAAAGATTTATGTTGGCGACTGGTTACGAATAACTATCGCTTTTTAAAAATTAAGAAATAGAAAATTAAAACACAATTAAAGGTTTGGTATCCGATGCAATGTTAACCTTCAACGCTGGCAGCATTTCCTTGCTGTATGGCGATACTTACAACGTCTCTAATAAGATGTTTCGGTACATTTTATAAATACATTTTTTTATGTTACTTGTATTTATATTAAGTAGTCGTTAAATGCGAAAGCGTAAGGTGAATCGCTTACATAATCTATTTCAAAAGAGGATCGTTTCGATAAAGAAACTACGCCGGGCGTAATTTGGCAAGTAATTTTATTATATAACAAAAATCCGTTTAAAGAAATAAAACCATATTGAATACAGAGAAGTAAATTGTACCAGTTGCAATCTCGTTGCAAGCTCGAAATGCATTATATTATTATTCGTGTTGCGCAGGAGTTTACCACAAGTGAAATAACTCTGTAATGAGAGCCTTCAGGTGTTCTCGTGGTTACCATATGCCGTACTTATCATATAATCTTCAAAATTCGTCCACCGAGCGTTGATTGGATTGGCAGATGGACCAATGATGTCAACGTACTTTTTTATCCTGAAATTGCTATGATGTACCACTATTGACTAGGTATGGCTAACAATCAATAATAAATTATAAATATTAAATCATAATAGATTTAATATTTATAATTTATTATTGATTTAAAACTTAGCAGAAATAATCGCACTTACATTGTATGCACTGCAATGTAATTTCTTAATCGAATAGAAACAATTAAAGTTTGATTACAATTCCAGAGATTAAATTGTTTACATTTAATTACCGGTACACGAACTAATACAATAAATTCATTTACAATGTAAATATTATTAATGTAATTCAAGGAAATCTTAATTTATAAGTAAATTCAATTTCCGCATGTATAAACACCAAATTGCATTTTAGATATGTTTACAATCTATCTATTCTAAAATATATTATGACGATTGCAACAAATAATAAAAACTAAACTACCTAACTTTTAAAAACAAATTTTAGTTTTTATTGTATTGTATTTGTTTTTGCTTGTACTAGGTGAAAATGCACATAGAGAAGGCCTTTTGTACCTTACGTCTATATAATTTAAATAAATTCAACTTCCATCGTTCGCTTATGTCCTAGTATAGTTTAAAGTTCGTCCGATGGGGCGTGGGGCTATTTTATGACTTAACGGAGCTGAACTGGTGAAATTATACCTGAAATAAATCAGTTACGCTATAACCATTTTAGGTTTGTGATTATTTGTCAATCTAATAGGCAAGCAAGGCAGCCTTCTGTGCCTGGCACACGTTGCGACTTTTTGGGTCTAAGGCAAGCCGGTTTCCTTTACCATACAAAGTGATTGTTAAAATGCGCAAATCCCCTAGTGGTGTACAGTAAGGGATCGAACCTATGACCTCAGGGATGATAGTCGCACGCTGAAGCCTTTAGATCAACACTGCTATTACCCGAATGAAGTGTTTAATTATTTTTACAAACCAAAGCAAAACCCTAATAGGTCTTTTAATAGTAACAATTTGAATATATATTTTTAGCGATACCTGACGCCTCCCAACATTTATCAATAATTACGATACACCTGTCAATGTCATTAAACGACATTTCTTGTCATTATATAAAAATAAGCTCTCTTTACAATGTTCTATGTTAAATTTATTAAAGTATATAGCTGGGTTGTTTTGTCGTCTGCAAAGTAAATTGACCGGTTATATATTTATGGACTACGCGTAGCTAGTTGCTAGTTTTATCTGAACTAATTACTAAAATTAGGCTGATACATTTATAATATATATGATACATACGTGTATACACTACTATAATCGGTCAATTACTACCAAGCAAAATATATATTTTTTGATTGGTAGTAATTCACCGATTTTAAAAACCTCTTAGTGAGATTTTTGCCTCCTTTTATGTCTTAGTAATTTCTACCTACATAATATTAATTATGTAAATACCCTCAAATATGCTCCTTTCATATCAAATACTTTCTATTTGCATTCCTCTGTTACATTAAAGTATGATTAAATATATTATTTTTAGTTTGATAGCGGGATAATTGTTAATTTTGGTGTATATTAATAATATAAGAATTTATTTTCTAAATAATTTTGCTTATGATAGCATATTTTACAGTCAGCCCGGTCGGAGGGAGAGTCGTCCGGTGAGCAATCCTGCGAGAGCTCCGACGAGGGTGTAGGCAGAGACGCCCCCACCATTCAACAACATCCACAACACCAGCCCATGCCTCATCCGCACCAGCACAACTTGACCCACCACGCGATGAGTCATCAGCAAATAAATATTAACCATCAGCTTCAGCGGAACTCACCGAGACCCATGGAGAGGGAGGTGATAAAGGTTAATAACTTCTACCAACGTAGATATATTATTATTCTAATTATAATTCTTTACCTGTGACCTGAAAATGTAATAAATTTGACGAGTATTCAATTTTACGTCCCAAAAAATATATACAATTAAACCAATAATTCTTAAGTCAAATACCTTTCATTGACATAGTTATATGTTATGAATGTTTAAGTAGCAACAGAATATGTTATTAGTTTTTTCGAAATCTTACTAATAAAACTACAATGTTCTTCAACGAGAATCAAAATAAACTTTCACGTCTTCTTAATTTACACTTTATTCGCAGGTCCGGGATGACTTCGAATCCCTGAAGACGTCACTACACCCACACCTCTCTTCTCTCGCATCTCTGGCCCAAGGCGCCCCCCTTTCGACACCTAGCGTGTTCGCCATGGCAGGTGGGGGTCCTGGGGGATTCTATGCTCCCCCGGCGTTCCTCGCCCCAGCGCCCCCTCCACCGGCTCCGCCGGCAGGGTCTGCCTCGTCCTCCTCTTCCGAGGGCAGCGCCGCAGGGTGGAGCTTTGAAGAGCAATACAAGCAGGTCCGTCAGGTAAGTCATAGTTATTAATTCGTCGTACCTGTGTGTATTATATGAAAGAGTTTTAGTAGTTCTGGCGGTCTTTTAATCATAATAAGCACTTGTATAAAAATCTTTGGTAAATTTGTCAAGTCACCTCCTTCAATTTTTTTTAGATATGATCATCACTCAGAAATGTTGTACCATGCAATATTGTAGTGGCGCATGCGCTTTAAAACCAAAGAAATTAAGAAATATATAATGATTTGTGAAATGTATGAAGGTACAAACGCCACTTAGAATAAAAAACTAATGTAATTTACTGGGAATTCATCATTTTCATCATTTTATTAAGAGGCCATATTTGGGGTACATACATATTACTTGGGGTACAAGTCATAAGGAACCGTAAACAAAGACAGATTTTTTTTATCAACTCTGTACATAAACGCACCTATGAAGAAAGCGTTTCATATAAACATAGTAAAACACAGCCAACACAAAAGCCGACATAATTTGCATAATCGATTTTATGACAAGCGATAAGTCAGTATATAGTAAACATTTACCCCAATAACATAATCACTGTACGAGTTCAACCCTTCATAACTGCTGAATAAGTTATCCTTTCGCGTTGACGCGTTTCTTTTGTTATATTTCATTGAAGGGGTCATGGGTGGGGACTTGAACAATTCGTTTTGTTAAAGACGACGTGGGCAATTTTAAATAGTTTCGCAATACAATTCATCTCTTTTTAAGTTGTTGTTTTACGGAAGGAAGATCTGCAGCATTTTTGTTGAAGAAAAGGGAGAGAGCGTTCCAGACCGATTGAGAGAGAGTGAGAAAGGGAGATTAAGAAAATATACACCCTAATGGTTGATGTATTAGAACTTTAGATGGAAGTTCTGTATCTGAATCAGAATTAATTAACTGTACATTACATCGAACCCTACAACGAGGAATCATTCTATCTATTCGTGAGAACTGTACAAGAACCCGTTTGGGTTTTTTTTTCGGGTTTATTTCGTGCATACATACTTGTATAATTAATTTTGTACTCAGTCTTGGAAAAATTACTACAACAATTACAAAGCGAGCTATCGACAAGCGCCGAACTCGTAATTTTCGTGTCAGCCAATGCACCAGATGGCTTGTATAGAGTTAATTAAAAATTACACCTCTTACCTGTTAAAAGGCAGTTTCAACAATACATGAATATATTTTTTTCTCTCAATAAAATAGTGTTCATAAATAATTAAATTTATCCAATGAGTCCATATGAAGAAGTTTAAAAAGTTTACGTCTATTCAGCCGTTTTTTACTTGAAAAAGAGTTCAATTTATGTTATTAAATTCAACATCCTTGTATAATTGAGGAGTTGCCATCGAGCTGATAAACGAGCTTGGTCTGGATATCTATAGTCGCTCCCGTCACACTTAGAAATCAGTTTTCATTAGTTTTTACAATTTCATTATTTTTAATATCTTCGTGTCTGTTCTGTAGGCCTAAAAGTGGTCACATTAAATTTAGTTATTTTAATTTCTTGTATCAGTGTAGGCAAGCGTTTTATAAATAAGTATTAAATTCTAGGAATTCTTAGTATATATGTCTTAAATTGTTTTTACATTTATGTCCTTGACCCCAAACCCCAAAAATATAATTTCAGTATTCAACCACATTTATTGGCTCGTACGCGTAGCATAAGCGTAGCTCACGAGTACTCGTTGTCCTTACATTTTATACAATGTATTGAACAAAGACTTAATAATTACGTGCCTGAACCCAACTTACGGACAATAGAGTCGTATATTGAGGTAATTGCATCATTCTATATATAATTGTGATTATATACTGTTGTGTACAACTTTTCGTTTAATAATAATAATTAAAACAGTCATTGGCACTATACATTCTCAGGTATGGGCCTCAAATTGTATCTGTTCCATGATCATTTGTCACAATAGACAATTAGGTGATCAGCCTTCTGTGCCTGACACACGCTGTCGACTTTTTGGGTCAAAGCACGCGGGCTTCCACACGATGTTTTTCGCATGATGCATGATGATGTTAAATGCGCACATAGAAAGAAAGTTCATTGGTGCACAGCCGTGATTGAACCAACGACCTCAAAGATGAAAGTCGCCTACTGTTCATACGCCAACCCTGTTCTTATAATAACAATAAAGCCAGTTCATTTCTAATATTTACAAATTTAGATCTTAGATTTGTTATATACTTTCTTGACTGATCGAAATTCATTGTTCGGAACCCCTTCCCGGGTTTTTACCCGGGCAACCGGGTTCCTGCAGCTTTTTCCAAATATCTCTGTACATGACTTTCTTTCTCCATCAATTCCTGATGACACTTCTATTTCTTCTATTCACCTTTTTTGCGTTTATGTAGATTCAATTGAATGTAGATAATTACTTAAATATTTCGAAAATGACGTAAGCTTGAAAGCGTCCTCAGCCCATGCGCATGTAGATAAACGATGCCTGCATAGAGCAAATATAGCCGTTGGGATTGTCTGGGCTGATCGAACGTAACCATAAAGCATATATTTTTTAAACTTAACTTTACGTATATATTCTTCCCAATATATGGACAGTGGGTAAGACACTATTATTGAACAAATACCTATGATCATGTTTGTACTAAGGTGAAAACATTTTTATTTCATTATTTTAAACTGAATCTACTTTTCAGTACTTAAGTAGTTATAATAAGCCTTTATTTGTCAACATCCTATTTATATTAAATATTTGAAAATAAATATACATACAATTGGATTACTATCTGATGTGGCCCTTGTCCGGGACACGTCATTTCATTTCACCCAGTTTTATTTTTTTCCGTCATCATCCAACTTTTGCTACTCTTTCAATCTATTTTGAGTCTGTTTAATGTGAACAACCTGTGTATGAAGAAAAAGAAAGATAATGGATAGATTTGAATTTATTACAATAATTTCTTATACTAAAGAAAACTTATGGAGCATATCTAAAGTCAAAACAAAGTATCATTCAACATTATTGAAATAATGCAATCACGTAAAACTGACATATTTTGTTGCACGCGCGCCGATCGAACATTCCTCATTGGCGAACACTCTAGGGGGCGCAGTACTTTATTGGCTACACGTTTGATTTATATAATTTATCCTGTATATTTTGTCATCAATTTGATGCAAAACTATGCGGATTTATTGTCAGTTATAAATAATCCTCACAGTATAAAACAAAGAGTGTCTGTATTTGAACGAGATAACTTTAAAACCTACCAATTGATAGTAGGTTTGGGTTGGTTTCAACCGCGCACCACCAGTATGAATATAGAACCAGCTGCCAACTGAAGTAATTCCGAACCAATTCTTTCATATCGGTCCTTTAAGAAAATGGCGTACCAATTCAACCGCAAATCAACACGAAATCCAGGCGAAGCTGCGAGCTAAAAAATATTATTTGTACATTGACTTTTAATATGCAAAAGTTTAAAGTAACAAGACATGCAGATAAAAATGTCCACCATTTAATTCATTGTTACACTATTCACATTGAGAGTTACAGTTTTTGAAGCGAAACTTCTTTAGGCGCATGAGGGTAATTTTTTAAAGGATGAAACGTCACGAAGATCTGCAGCGTTTTTGTTGAATAAAAGGAAGAGAGCGATTGACGCCGAGTTAGAGAGAGCGCGAAAGGGAGATCGAGAAAAAATACACGCTTTTAGTTGATGTTATTATTAGAACTTTAGATGGCAATTCTTTCACATAACCGTCTTGTGCAGTAAACACATATTTTTATTTATTTATATTATCATCAGCACGTATAAGCTGGTAAACAGTATGAATATAGATATACAAATCTATTGGGGCTTTTATCTTAGTAATAATTAATTTACAAAAAAGTTTCACTTCTGACATGTGTAGGTACATTGTACGCACGCACTTTTTTAAATTCAAGTTTAGAGGTTGAGTTTATTTTAACGTGTCCTACCACGGTTGAAAGCGCTAAATAAAAAACAAAGTAATCTTTAGTCACATTTATACGTCCATTAGATTCGCTTTAAGTGGGCGAGGTAAAAAAATGTTAACTGGCACCAAGCGATTAGCCAAGTGAGCCATCGAGCTGGTATTCGAGTGCTGCGTCTAGACGCTTTATCTCTTCCAATAAAGGAATTTGTGAGTTACACTTGAAATTTACTGGAAATTGCTTAAATTTATTTTATTAAAAAATCCAGACCTCAACAGGAAACACATGAGTAATAAAGAAGAAATCTTTTCATTAGTTAATATATTTTTATAACATGATTAAGTTACTTTATCAATTAAACAGTTTTGATCTCTAAATAATTGTAATTATTTGGGCGATTAATTAATTTAATCAAAAACGCTGTATCAAGCACAAGACAATATTGTGGAGTGATCCTATCACTATAAGATAGTAGTACCTACGAACTTTTTTAAAATAATGCCTATTATAAGTATATGTTTTTTCACGTTCGTAGGTATTGTAGCACTCTTGTTGTATATATTATATACAAGCATTGTGTAAAAAAAAAAACTTGGCGATTAAAAAGAGTGGCGGAGAGTTTATTGCCAGTTCTTCTCTTCCGTTCTACGCCCTTGATTTGAGAACTGGCAGTAAATGTAAAATTAAATTCATTTAATATTTCTTTTTTTTGACGTTCATAAGTGTACATTGTTACCTACATGAATAAATAAATTTTGAATTGAATTGAATTGAATACAACAAGAAACAATTATACTAAACATATAGCTAATGAAATAAATAAAATAAATAATATAAATAATATCTATTTCGGCTGTGATATGTGATAGGAAACTAAGCGTATATACGTGATGATGTGGGTTGTTCTCATGATGTAAGTATGGAGTATGGATATTCTTCATACTCTTGCATTTTCCGCGATAGCTTGACAAGTCAAGGCTTAAATAGTGGTCTTTGTAAAACTAAGCTTTTTGCATAGTTGGTGTTGATGTGAGAAACGTGAATCAAAGCATGATTACGAGTCTAGTAAGCAATAACATGGAAAGGCAATATATCTAGAGCGTTCCTAGATATATTGCCTTTCCATGTTCTTGCTTGTTGTTGTTTGTTCTTTGTGTAACACTAGGTACAGTGAAAGAATTTTTGAAGACTAGTGTGTTTAGTCGTTACATAAAAATATTATAATATTTGTATAAATTAACAGTGACATAATATCTCCGAAACGAACAAACAAATTAGTTAAACATTAAAAAGCATTCGAGACTTCCGTACCTAATTAAGGTGTGTTTTGAGTCATTATATATTTTTTTACGATTTAGATGCGACTATTATCGTTAAATAGACGATTTGTCGCAATTAGCCTTAAAAAGTACATAAATTACGATTAGTTTTATCGAACACTTAACGTCAGCATTCCTTTTACTATTTCGAATTGATTTTAAAACGCTTTCTTGATTGTCCTTGGACTTTTGGTGTTTGACAATGTTTAAAGGTCAATAATAAAAAATTATAACTTAGCCGATGCTTAGCCTGAATTCGGACTCCCGGTTGTATACATTGATTCAAGCGATACAATTGCCATCGTTGTAGCTATACGGAAAATATTTGAATTGCAATAGAATTGATCTCGTTTTATTGAACATTGCTAATTTAAAATCACCTGCATCATGAGCACACGTTCACTTACATACAGCTACTCTCACTTTAACACCAACACACAACACAGCCAAATTATGTATTTCTTAGTTAATTATTTTAAAAAAATATTGTTTTTATCTTTCCTGATGTAAAGGTTTAAACTTTTGTAGGTTATTATTTTGGCTTTATATTTAGTGTAATTGTTTGTTATTGTATATAATTTTGGTTAGTTGTAGGATTACGAATGAAATAAAATGAATTTGAGATAATATGCAATTTGTCACAAGCATTCCGCCCCCCGTGCTATCTCACAAAAATAGATCAACAGATGTTGTGCATCGCATTCGTAGCGTAGATGTCCATGCAAATAAGAGCCTTTTAAATTATTAAGTCGTATCACAGCGGTATTAAATATATATTAAGATCAATAACTTCGCAATACGTCATTCACTTTTCTATACCGTAAAGATTTTGTCTTTTAATACGAAGTTTCAACACAAATTATTTTGTTAGATCGTCCCTGGGAGACGACCTTGAAAGAAAAAGTATACTCATCCCTCAAAGGCCGGGAACATACTCACTAGAATGGGTGTCCAAGGGCTGCGATGATTGCCCTCTTTGGGCGTGTCGTACGTTTTCCTTATTATATAAGAAAACGTTTAGGTGACACAGAAGTTAGCGTGTTCTCTCTAGCAAAATTCTCTGCAGCCTGGTAGAAAAAGAGACAAATGTAAAATCAAAGTAATATAGGGTTGATTTAATCATTTACGCAATAGGTCGGCCGTAAGTGCGTGTCTGCGTCAAAACGCATCCCAAACAGATGCATCATCTCAATGCACATTACCGTCTCGAGTAACACTATGCAACTATAAATAAAACGCATTGGATTACTTGAATATGGCAACATTGCTGTGAATTTGCGTAATTGGCAACATTGGACAGTCAGATTTGTAAAGGCCTAAATATGTTGTGTTAATGTAAGAACGCTATTAAATGTACCCGTGGAAGAAGAAAATGTCTAAAGTTTTCTATTTTCCTATTTTAATATCATGGTAACAAACACTAGTATTGACGTACTATCATTTGACCATATTTTAAAAAGGGGAAAACTTGTTTATTGTCTCCCATAGATTAATAGATTTCAAAGAGGTTAATTATTTCAAAGCACATTTTGTAAACTATGGACTAGACTCCAGTAGGGTCTTTCCTGAGAGTTTCATTCTATCCTATTCAGTAAGAGAGTTTCCCGACCTCCGATTGTTAGAA
This sequence comes from Pieris mannii, assembly GCA_028984075.1. Lineage (NCBI taxonomy): Eukaryota > Metazoa > Arthropoda > Insecta > Lepidoptera > Pieridae > Pieris > Pieris mannii. The sequence continues at coordinate 589,490 of CM054776.1, forward strand.
GTAAGAGTATACTCTTCTCTCAAAAGCCCTCAAAACATGGGTGTCTATGAGCTGAGATTATTACTCTCTTGGGGCATCCCGTAGGCTCGTAAAATAAAAAAGCTGTTGTATAAATAAAATCCAAATTACTATAGTTCATGAAATAGTAAAGCCTACCAGTACCTATATGGTGTGAAATTTATTAATATATAATACGAACTATTAAGAACAAATTTAACTTGAAAAATTAGCTCGAATCAAACACCGAGTTGCGCACATTCTTTTAGAAAGTCTCAAAAATGTATGTAATTCGCGCGCAAATTATAGCTTAGCAATCAATTGAATGACACTTCTTCGTGTATTAGATCATGTTTGCGACGCGTGCCTCTCGGTTTCACTTAGGTAAGGGTGGAGGGAGTGATCTTTAAATAACTCGCACGGGACATGGGAGCATCTGTGGGGTATAAATAGGACCCTCAGTAGTATCAAGGACGGCTGCCATTGTTACTCAATCGAAAAATCAAAGAGTATGTATCATATACAATCCAGGTTTAAAATAATTTACTAAAACATTTAAAAATCTTAGTACTAGGGTTTTAAAAAACGACTTAATAACGAAATAAAAACTAAAACTGAAATAAAACTAACAAACAAACCTAATAAAATAATAAACTAAATTTTCACAATTTATCAAATGACAAATGACACAGAATTACTTTTACAAATTTAAATTATGCAACATAATTGTACAAAGAAGGAATAATCTAATTTACTTTTATCAACTTCTTCGAATTTAAAACAGGATATGTATAAAATTAAAAATTATTTATTCGTTCATAATTAAAACGGCCTTGACTTGCGAACTGGTAGTAAATGTAAATTATCATTAATTTAATTTTTTTGAAGTTCATAAGTACCTAGATGAATAAAGATATTTTGTTATTTGCTGTTGTAAAATATTGCATGAAACGCGACATGTGAAAATTTCACACTAGAGGAACTAACTTGCGTCATATATTATGTAATAATTTGATTATGTAATAATATATTTTAATAATGTAGTGATAAAATAATATAAGAAGTGATTATAATATGACTCATAATGTATGTAGCTTCTATGTAACATTTCTTGTAAGATAAATTTACACACCATTATGTATGGCAATTCCTATTTATTTTGTTTATACAAAATTTATCAAATGGTTAGACATATTTATATTTAGTAACAATCTATTTTGGGAAAAAAATTATAAAGAAAAGTGAGTCCTTTATTACATGTTATATATATATGGGAATGTATTTCATTTCCCTCAATATTATTAAAAAGATAAAACGTAACCATCGATAGACAAGAAATAATAAAGAAAGAGATTATTTTCTGGCCACAGAAATTTATCTATAAGAGTCTTTGCTCCAACTTTGATTTTCTTCCCTTTGAAGTAGACTTTTGGCCTGTGGGGTTGCCGCCTGGTACCACAGACCCCAGAGCTAATATGACTGAATACAGCGAGATAATGCTGCCAGCGTTAAAGTTGCTAAACATTTAATTTTTTTTCCATTTCCTTTTTATTTTTAATTATAAGGTAGATTAATAATATTTTAAATGCTGTATATTTGTGTGTTGGAAATAAACATTACATGTGTATAAAGAAAGTAATCCAATTATCGAACAGCATAAAATCGTGATTCAGGGAAGGGAACTGAAAAACGACTTCCTCCCAATTGGTAGAAAACATTTGGTCGGCAGTTTTTGCTATTCAATAAAATGTTTATCACCGAAACGCCCGGTGTACACATGTGGCATCTTGAGATTATTTCAAAATCCAGATTGCCACCCCGAGCAAAAAACAAATAAATCTTACAAAAAATCGAAGCGAGATAACATGAATTTACAGTTAGGCATGAGTGCGCTATGGCAATATAGGGTCATGATAATTTCGAATTTTATTATTAACTTAGCAGGATTTTTGTTACGACGCTGATATTTTGGTAAAAGAATTTCAAACAAGATTATATACCTTTGATTTTTATGTAATAGGAGGCATACGCCTTTGGCAATTTGGAGCCCATGGCATTGCTTGCCTTTTAAGAATTGGTACGCACTTGAAGGACCGTAAATCGAATTGGTTCGGAAATACTTCAGTGGGCAGCTGGTTCCACATAGTGGTGGTGCGCGGCGGAAACTGCCTTAGAATGCGCTCAGTTGTGAAACGACGGACGTCGGGGTGAAACGGATAGTATTTTGTATTTTGCCTTGACATTCGAAAATGAAACTCAGCTGCAGGTGTTAGACCGAAAAACTTCTCTGAACACTCTCCGTGGTAAATGCGGTAGAAGATGCAAAAAGACCCCACATCTCTACCAGACCAAGCAAATCTGGAAGGCTTTAGAAAAAAACTTTTAATTTCTTAAGTCCGATTTCTATCAACTTTAAAAAATGTCTTATCAAAATATAATTAGCGTATTTTGCTTATTCCAAAAGCGTTTTAATGAATGTTTCTAGGGCAAATGCGTGGGGGTGGGTTCGACACGCGGGTTATCATTTCCTGTTCTCAATATAAATTTACAACACTTTTTGCTCACTCGGGGAGGCTGGGGTTTATTATTGGTTATCTGTTTCATTAGTCGGCTGTAGACACTGAAATCTCATTATTACAGTATTTTGAAGCATTTTTAATATATAAAACATTTTTTTAGTAAATTGTTATTGTAATTGGACGATGTTGTTATGAGAAGTATTGGCCTAGTAGCTTCAGCGTGCTACTATATTCCTGAGGACGTAATTTCCATCCCCGGCTATGCACCAATGGACTTTCTATATGCGCATTTAACATTCGATCTAACGGTGACATCGCGTGTGTCAGGTATAGGAGGCTAATCATCTACTTGCCTATTAGACAAATGATCGTGAAAGATACAGAGTTTGTTAATAGGCGAGGACCTAAAATGGTTGGAGCGCACTGATTTATTTATTTTACTTAGTTTTGCAATTTTATTAGATTTTTCTAGAAGTCCCGTGACAACGAAAGAGGTCAATTGTCAAAGCTTCACGTGGAAGTGTGAAACGATTCGCTCGATAAAACGCGAAACAATTTCACTGTTTATATGCGTAATTGTTTATAAGGTCGCTTGTCGCTGTGGCTTTGTCGGCCGTTGTCGGCGAAAACAATCATTTATTGCCGACACAGCGATTCGATATACTTGCTAGGTTAAACGCTATTTGTTTTATGCAATACCTTCCTTCATATTATGGTCTTATACGATTAGAGTTTATGTGGTATAATATTTAATATCGGTATATTTAACAGGTTGTTGGCGCCTGGTGGATAGTACCTGCCTGATAGGTGCTCGCCACAGGGACACAACAAATGATTTAATTATCTATTTATTAATTGTTACAGATGAAATTGCGTTTTTAATAATATTTTTGATAGCCAGTGTTCCTTCATTAATAATGGTTGTGATATTTTCATTGAGAAATTAAATAGGTAAATAAAAAGTATGCAAAATGTAAGCGTAATTAACTAGTCACGATTCCATTAGGAAATTCTAATTAGTGGAATAGACTGAAATCATGACATATTATGTAGTTAAAGATACATTGAGTACATAACAAACCTTCTTCTTCTACATAAATGTTATGGTGGTACAATTAAAACTTCGCATATTCTGCCACACATAATGGCAAATCCATAATTAAAAGGTCGAATTTTGCATAGTAGTTTCATATACAATTACATTATCATAATAGTAAATTTTTATATTATTTTATAACTTTTAGTAGATTGCTGTATTATGTATAAATAACAATTACAATACAGACCTAACAATACTTTTCCTAGAAATGAATCTCTTAATTCCCCTAAAAGGAAAAACATTTAGCTTATTGATAAGATTTATGTAATCCCTGTACAAAGACAGTATGGTTCCCATAGTAACGACGCTTAAGTCTGCATACACAGAACCCTTAACGCCGTCAAAACAATCACGTCCCCTTTGATCACGGATAATTACGACAATTCAAGGAAATCGCCTAATGAGCTTTACGATAAATACAGATTATAGAACTGCTGAAAAATGTCACAGATAAATAATTTTATTTACTTATGAAATTTCAACACATCATGTATGTCGGAGCAATGACAATTTTGATGTTATTAAATTATAATGATAATGACAGCTGACACTAACACATATACATATATGCCGTATTTGTTAAATATATATTTTTACATGGCAATTATTATTATTAATTTTTTAAGATACTTGTGGATTATTATTTAGGACGGAAATTTGAAGATTCTGCTGATTTTATTAGAGGTTACAGTTTTGACCATTTATTAATTCCTAATAATAATAATTTATTTGCAAGAAAGTGGTACGAAAATGTTAAATCTAAAGTTCGCATATGTTACCATACATAATGGCGTGCAAATTTGTCTTAAAAGGTAGAATAGAAGTTACAAAATCATCACATTCTTCGTACAAATAATCTCATCATCTTGTTAAAGATCATCCTATAGTCTAGGTTTGTCACATTCCCAAATCTGACAGCTTTATGACGCTCGCAAGTGATGCACACGTCACGGCGCGTGCGCTCGATTTGTTTAGACAGCGGCGATCACAAAGCCCAACGTGCGTTTACGACCTTCCCAACTGTCTGGTATTAATCCATTGTTTTATCAATTTCAATAATTTATCTATCCGTGAACGGAACCCGTCCATCGCTATCACATAAAATATAAAAACACGTAGCATTCCTTTAATTTTGACGTTGTAATCTTCGTTCGTCAATTTATTGGTTTGTTGTTATACCCCAAAATGATTGCTGGAATAATTTTATACATTTCTTTACTTGTCGGTTATGTATGCTTCTATGTCGCGAGGTGAAAATCTTTATTACAAAATAAGCTTCCCTTACTCTAATGCTATTAACATCACATACAAATCAATACATACACATAGAAACACATGATTAAACAGTAATAGATTAAAATACTTATAAAGACTAATTATTTCTTATAATATAAGATCGGAAATAAAGCTAACCTTTTGTCAGTTCACTCAAAGGACAATTAAAAACGGGTGTTTATCTATACAGTAAATTAATTTCGTTAATAATTGTCGCTTCCTAACGCTACCATCAGGCACCATGAGGCATTGGAGCACGGCCGGATTGTTTTCCACATAACAACTATAACAGACACTCTTGTATTAATTATTAAAAATAAACTTTATCAAATTGTTCTGATACATTTCCCATATGCGGACCGGCACAAATGATACACGTTTAAAAGAAAAGTGACATATACGGTTAGACCTCTCACAAAGAAACATAAAAACCTGTAATCCCAGTGGAAAAGCCTTTAAAGTTTAAACCCTATTCGTGGTATTTCGCAATTTGAATTAGTCGAATATCGCATGCTATCAATCAGATCCGAATGCAGCAATAAAACGTCCTGCCGCGCCACCTAGCGGGGAGGCGTGGTATGGTAATGAAGCCAGTCCATTAACTCTTTACTAGCAGTTTATAGGTGTTTTACAGAGTGCTTTAATTATTGTAAAACTCACTCGAATGACTGATGGTCGATCGCGCTAATGTTTATCCATGCAGTATTACCATTTACAATACATTTTTGTTGGGTTCTTAAAAATATGCAAACGGGCAAGAGGCGGATGTAAAAATAATTAACCATGAACACATAATGCCGGGGGGCTCGCCAGTACGCTGCCGGACTTTTAAAAATTAAGTGACCCCAAAGTGGAATGGGTTAGGAAATACTTTAGTGGACAGCCAGTTCTGGAGATGATAAACGAAATTATACTTAGTTAACGAAATCAGGTAAAAAAGTCTCACCTGATGTTAAATGACAAGTGATGGATTGCCAGGCTCGCAAGTGCATTGCCGTCCTCAAACCTCGATGTCAATTGATAATTTAATTCTTAGTCAATTATATTCTTTCTATATGGAGATATTTTATAAAATATAGTAATTTAAAGAGCTCCCCTCTACGTCCACTTGTGTTTAGATAATTGAAAACCCATATGTAATTAAGTTTGGATAATAGAGATGTAACACTCGTCGTTTCGCACGGGGTGAAGATTTATCGATGTTCGATTTTAATTATCACTCAATTGCGAATACACCCCTAACAGACACCCTATCATTGTGTTAAAACCATTGTTAATCAAATTATTTTAACTAAATGTTACTTTGTCCCGTGATAGTTATAGTGAAAATAATATAATGAATCTTCAAACAACATGCGAGGATGGTAATTCGGGTCTATAATGCTCCTTTCACACAATATAATCATTTGTGAATGTTTTATTAAATTTCATATAAAAATTGTATTACTTAAATTTACTCTAAGTTTCGTAGTTTCGATTTCGATTTCTCCTAAACCTTTAATCTGCTGTCGAAATTATTAATGTCGAGATTATAAATACATACCTACAAACATAAAAAAACGCGGGCAATGATAACAGTTGCAAAAAATCTTGATGTAGAAAAATGATTCATCAGTTCCTGCTTTTAAGGGTCTAATTTGTGTAAGCGTATTTATGACTAATAAAGTCCAGACATTAAAGAGAATGTTAATTACCAAAGTCTTTACCTTTCTTATAGATTACACAGGAATTGATAAGGAGCTTACTTATCTATTGTCTTCTTGAAATATCTTTTATATGACGAAATAATGACATAAATCTAAAAAAAACTAGCTTCAAGATGTTTAGAAACGAAACTTAGCACTAAGTTTAATTATTTATTCCTACTTCGTTGCATACATAAATATAATACAGATGACATAATTAAATTAAAATGTTTTTTCGTTGCTTGGAAGTGTCAGCCAATGTGAGAAGAAAATACTAATAATAAATTAGAAAATGCAAACGCAAGAAGTGCAAATATACAGAAGACATGGACAAAACAAATGGAACAAAACTAAGCAATTAGATAATATTAAAAAAAAGTAAAATAGTTGAGTCTCATACATCAAAAATATTAATCTGAGCCTGTACAGTTTTAAGAACAGAACAGAATGCTAAAGATGTTAAATGGTATATAAACTGCTGTATAAAAGAAAATCTATCAATAAATTTCTAGCTCATGTGAAAGTTATCAATCTAATCTAAAATTGACGTACTAATAATATTAATAGGTTGCTTATAAACTTATTAACTGTTATTACGAATTATGTGCATGTAGTTTTAAAAACACGTTGTAATTTTAATCTTAGCCATAAATATCCAAAAAGCAAATGATTCATAGACAATTGTCTTTATACATGTGGCCAATACCGAGCGGTCTATTGTTTCATAATTCGAAAGTTCCCAGAAAACAGTATCTATTCACTTCCTTTCCGATAATACAAGACATTGTTATATCCAAAATATTTAATAATTTGAACCTTTTTTTTGTTAACTATTGTATTTTTATTACCGAATTGTTGATAAATTAGGTTATAAAAAAGTTATTTTTAAAAAGCTTTACTGTTGGGACTTTATTATTTTAAGAAATTATTACCTGCGATGGTAAAGATCAATTACACTGTAATGAGCGACTGTCGTATCCATTTCGTGGGGCATGGGGCAAATGTCATTCTGCATATCAAATTATTTTATTGGGAATCTAGGCCAGGAACTGGTTCTTACCTATACATCTATTTTCCATTGAGGCGGGACTTGCTTATTCTCGGTCATATTCCGTGGGGCATGGGGCAGAGTTGTTTCTGCGTCCAAATTTCTATTGAGAATTAAAGTTAAGCCCTGGTGCTTAAGAGAGACGGAAAAGAAATACAAAATTTCATTCAAAAATAAAATAACGGATTTTTTCATAGAAAGTTCTAGAAATTTCAAGCGTATGATGACGTCATCGCTGGACCAAAGCATATTTGTGTGGGGCATTCCCCGTGAGCGATGCGAATAAATGAAAAAAAATTGACAAGTTGAAGTATTAAGAATGTCTATTCCATTATGTTTATTTGTCATTGTCACAAAAAGTCACTCTAGTCTAACGTGGTACGCAATAAGAATTATTAAATTATAAATAAACGATTAAAAATATATTATATTAAATTCCTGCTCGCAAATGTCGTGAAAATAATATTCCTTAAACATTGGGATCAAAAGCTGTTAACAATTCCAAATATTTGTAAAATCTTCCCACAGACTAAAATGATTGATTATAACATATTATAACCCTTTAGCAATATTTTGGACCTGTCAAAATATGGCCAATGCCCGTATCAATCCGTGGCCCGTATTGCCACTTTACCCCATTTATAAAGATATCAATAAATACCAAATGCTTACAAATTTTAATTGATTATTTGTGAGACGCAATTTTCTGCCAAATGCAATCGCACCCCAATTTTCTATGGGATTTTAACGTTAGGCTTGTGGCTCTGATACCAGATTAAGGCGATGGTCACGGCTGTTATGGTCTATAATGCGAAGAGATTACAAAAATAATTTAACTTTCTTAAAGAAAATAATCACAAGTTATTTCTTAAGAAATATAGATTATATTTGCGAAATAAGCGTTGATATATATGTATGCACACAGTTTTCTTTTATCTGCGGAATAATTAGAGACATGTACCTCGCTAACGTTAAAATACAGATGAAGATAGACAAAGAGCATTGAACGATATTATGTTATAATGGCATATCATATGAGCTGATAGTTGATAACATGATTGTCTTTGCTCCTAATCCATTTTTCGGCATGACTGTATATTCATCGTGAATAATTTAGTTATTGTTAAAACTTTTCAATAATTATCGAGACAAGAGCTAAATTTAAAATCCGAATTCTTGGAATAACCTTGCGCATTGTATCCATACGATTGCTATTTATAATTACTACTTAAAATACGCTCGGGGCATACATCTTATATCCATCAATTATCACTTGAAAAATACATGTTTTTGTTGTCACAATAGAGTCTATAATCGCGTGGATTTATTTTGTTTTAATACTATCTAAGTAGCAGGTAGTAATATTAAATTTTGAAGCGATTCCGTCTGGCGACAACCCCTGTGCCGAGCGATTGGGGTGGAGCGGGCCGTCTGGCCAATACTTCCATCTCGCTCGAACGCACGCATTTTCCTTATCTCCGTCTCACCTATTATTGTCATATCAAGATTTGAATTTCGAACATTGTATTTTGTTTCCAATTTTCAATTTAGTTTATATCGTATGTTGGCACGGATAGGACGTTAGGCGGCGCGCCATCCATCTGTGCCCACGTGTTGTTTTGCGCGAAGTATTTTTCCGAGTTAATCTCGTCGATTACTTTAATCGAAGGTTTTTATTAGTGTCGAGTTAATTACATGGAATTCATGGATTTCTTCAATTCTATTATGGAGGAGCAGCTTCAGAGCTCGATTCATAACGAACCGCCAAAGATGCCGAACTTTTTCGAGGTTGATAAGAAAAAGGTAATTATAATATACCTACTTTAAATAACAAGTGATTTCCCTAAGCCATAATTATTAACTAAATATTAAATGGTTTTTAATTAGGTATTTGAAATTTTTTAATTGAATCCTAATTTTTTTATTAACATTAAAGTTTAATAGGTTGGATAAGCTTTAATAAAATTTGTTGGTAGGTAATGAATAAGTTTTATGATAAATCTACATCATTCATAATTACTTGTTGTCTTTATTTCTTCGTAAATGATGTGATTTAATTATAGTTTAATTAAGTTTATAAATATAGTTAAATTAAATTAGGCAAATAAAGATCAAATTATTTTCAATTATGTAAACACAATATTTTGTAGGTAGTTTTCAAATTACAGTTTTTAATGTAGGTAGATAGTCTTCAATAGTTAATAAATAGTTTTGCATGTCCCTATCATTCCTCGATCTATCAAAATATAATACAAATAGTAGTTTAGTAGAAATGCAAACTGATTTCAACTCGCCGATCGGAGAAATAAACATATTTTGAATGTTTTATTTGATTTTGCTCCATGCTGATGATCCTCTCAAGATGTGCACCTCGGCATTTCAATAATATTACAAATTTCGAAATTAAATTTGGACATTGATTGCCTATTCTTCGAAGGTCCTTGATAACAAACAAACGTTTAAGGGGTAGGTGGTATTAATAATAAAATTAAAGCAAAATATTTAAATTATACGGTTTTAGGAGCTTTATGTTGAAGTTAATTATAGTTTTATTACGATTCGAATTAATAACGAGCCGGACGGATTAAAAAAATGGTCTCGATATAAATTTTGAAAATTTATGGAGCGTTTTAATAGGTGTTTAATCTCTCTTGATTACCGTTTGAGCGTAAAATTATTAATTTGATATAGGGCTGTTGTCAGTTGTCATTCTCGTTTTGAATAGGCTAAGATTTTTTTATTATCTGTTTTCCCCACATTGAAATCTTTTTAGTTAGTTAAGTGCCTTTCCTATAACTTTATCTATGTCGGGTTCGTTAAAAATAATTTGGCTTCTTTGGCTTTGACTAATAAAATATTTAAAGCAGTTAAGGTAGCACTTAAAATATATATGTATATTAAGCGTTCAAATGCATAGTCAGACACTGTGATCTGTCTTGTCTGATCTCGTAAATATGAAGAGAGATAAATACATATTTCAGCCAAAACTAATGACTTGAATGTCAATGTCAAGGGTGGTCAGAGGGTTTATGGGTTCACATTTTATAATTTTATTACTGGATAATGCGTGAAACGGATTTAATATCATCTAGTTATGATCGGATTACTTTTTTATCCGCGTTGATTTATCTGTCCGACACTTGGCTCGATAATTTATGACAGACCAATAAAATGCGACATAATAATGTGTTATTTATCCGGGATTATTTAAGTTTTATTATTTTATGTTTATGTGTTTATTAAGTATTGTATACAGACAGGCAGGTTAAATTACAATTAATAAAAAACGGTGCAATTTTTACTAATTCTTCGCGATGCACTTTTTAACACTCTAGTAAGTTGTCGAAAGCGAGGGAGATTTTATATTAATCTTGTTTTGAGGTAAACTATTGTCATAGTTTAACCAAAGTGTTAAACAAAAGATTGAAGCAAAGGAATGTGAAATTGAATAGGTACGAGTTAACTTCTAGGTATTTCGAACGTCAACTTTCAAATGATTCAGTAAATAAAAGCGTAGATCCCATGCGAAAGGTAATTGTTAGAATTGCAAAGAAATTAGCATGTCGCCTTAGTGTTTAGCCCTTAGAATTAGTGTGCGTGAACCGTAGACTGCAGAAGGAAAGGTTTACACCACTGATTAAAAAATATATAATTTTACATAAAAAAACGAACAAATTATTAATTTAGTTAATGTAAATAGAAATATTTATAGTAATAAAATTTAATTTACCAACAACCCGCGAAACAACTCAGATTTAGTAGAAGTACCTACAGTAAATGACATGTTCTATCAAATTATTAGATAGCCTAACGGTTATATAATGAACTATGTAAATACAAGTATGTAAGTAGCTTTATATTATATTTTTATCGGTAATATAAAGATATCATTCAATTCATTATAACGACAGTGTATGTCGTTATATTAAAGTCTTAGTACATACGATATACATTATTAATAAATGTGCCAAATATTTTTCTAAATAAAATAAAATTTATATGAAAATGACTACTGTCATATTTGTCGTGCAATGCACACACGCAAGCAAGGGCAACGACCGTTAACACCTGCAAATACATTCGCGCATGCATGTGTGTTCATTAACAGTTTACGGGGAAATCTTTGTTAAGTGCACACTAGATATGTAGGAGTTAACTGAATGTTTAAGGTATACCTTGTGCAATTAGGACACCTTATTTATAATCATAGTAATTCGTATTAAGGAGGTAAAATCTCTCTATTTAAATACGTATTTTTAACCGCAATACCAAATGAATACACGTTAAACTAATTTAGTTTCTCCTATTTAAGACTTTTTATCTCTTGACAGGATTTTTTTTAGTTCGTAGCACTGATTCCTAAAAACCCTTCCACGAGACCCCCATAAAATCCACTCCTCCGAAGAATTATTGAGAAAGTGCAATATTTGTATGAATGAGCGGCGAGCGCGACTCACATGCCTGTGTTAATGTCTTTGACATGCTGTGGCTGGTTCACGCTAAAGCAAAGTTTACACGATTGACAGTTTGTTGATCTGTGGATATCGATTTTAAATTTCGAACACCTTTTTTTTAAATTCCGTCTGGAAAAAAGATTTTGAAATGACATTTGACAACCTTCGTAGCAAGCGAATGTAATAGCTTCAATATCAGTTAAACATAGATAAAATTTTCCAATTAAACTATTTCAATAGACCATATACCTATTCGTGAAACGCAATTTATCGGTCAAGCTGTCCTGAATGCGCGCACATTTTCTTCATCTATGTCATTGAGTTTTCCAATTTGAAAAACCTTTCAATATTGTGTGAAAGAAAATTTTATTGAGGAAAAGATGAGTTCCGTTAATTCCACGCTTTTATATTTTAGATTTTTATAAATTTTAAACATTAAGTAATTTAATAAAGCCAAATTGTAAAAGTCGGAGATCAAAATTAATAAAATTATTTATTTTAATTTGATAACAATACCATTGGTGCAAAGGCACTCAAAACTAATAATTATGGACATGACAAATCTATTTTAATTTCACTAAAGAATACCTACGAGTGGCAACTGGCAAGTCTCCGCGTTATAGGGAAGTACTGTTTTATTTATTTATTAAAGTTTACCATATATAAACTGTTATATAAATATTTTATGTTGCAAGCGATCTTCTCTAAAATACAAATGACAATTTAGGTAAACAATATTACAAAAAAGTAAAACTAATAAAAATGTTAGACATCAACAAAAAAAAAATACTAGAAACATAGGTGTTTTCAAATTACCTATTTTGTACGTATCCAATATATTGACCATAAATCGGTCTTTGTGCAGCTTTTCAGTAGAACGACGTCCCCTACTAAGTCGAATAACGAGCGCGTGGTATTATTCCGGTCAAATAATTGTGTAATCGACGAAAACAATCTGCTACTGGTCACGCGTGGACTTCATCTACGTTTACTGGATTAGACATTTAACTTACGAAAAGAGTATGCTATACTTAGGTATCGTTTAGGTAGAAAGACAACTGGCAGATTGAAAAATGAATAATTAATATAAATGCTATGTCATAATTTGATACTTATTTGTGGCAGTAAATGCTGAGGCGGCCTATTTTTAAAGAATAATTAATACGTTGTAATAATTTATGTAAAAGTGACCCCAGAGAGTGCTGAACCATTATTTTTTATAATTTATAATTATTATTATTACTATGAAGGTTACTAATATTGTAAATTCTGTATTAATTTTCTGATTCGATATATAAATAGCATATTTTAGTCATATCCAGTAAGTATATGATATATTGAGTAGACAGTGTTATGCGATTACCCACCCTTCTTTGATCTCCAATTAGATGAACATTTCGGTTTCGTGATCAACCCAGGGGGATGATTGTGGAACGAGTGTCACACCCCTGTGTTTAGATTGCGTTCGAAATTTGAATTGAGTGCCTACTTGTTGGCACTGCCTACTAGTTTCTGCAAAGGGTAGCGTAACGTAAAACGTTACATAAATATTTATAGTCGACGTCGAAGAATTTTTTTATATGGGTACATACAGAAGTTAATAAATATTTTAAATTCATAGTAATAAATACATATTGATGATACCTATCGGCTTGAACGTGCGGATCTCATCTCTAAGGTCATCTTGAGTTAGCCCCAAATAATTCCCGGCATGTGTCAGGCACGGAAGACCAGCGTTTCATAATAATAAATATTATACTAAATAGTTAAATAAATTAAATCACAATTAGTCAAATGTATTAAATACTTTTTGTTTGTTTGTTCCCATTTATAAATCTTTTTGTTGTAAAATGTATCATGTATTCCATCTTTGGCTATATTTTCATTTGTTTGTAATTATATATAATTTATGTTAGCTGTAGGATTCCTAAATAAATAAATAAATATACGTTAACTATGTAATACAGTCTTTGTTCCAATTACAAGACGAAGGCCTAATGTCTCAAACGTTCGTATTAATTAAGTTACCATAAAGAACGCCTGAGAATCTATCAATCAGAAAGCGTTGGTCAAATGAATAGTAATGTGTGTGCAAACAGTTAGAGAAGTGAGGGCACTTAGCACTCGGGGGCTCTATCAGAAACCGCTCGTTCGTTAATTTTGTATAGACCTTAATGTTTAGTAGATACTGTTTAAAATATCTTTATACAGATAATTTTAATTATAGAAAATGGGCGATCTCCTTCAGGCCTTCATAAACGTAGGAATGCGTCAGTGGTGTTTGTCTAGTAACTACAGCGTTTTTATGGTCGTTAGTTCGATTCCCGGCTGTGCACCAATGGACTTGTCTGTCGCAATTGACATTTGCTCGAACGGTGAAGGAAAACATCGTGAGGAAACCGGCCATACAAAAATCTCCAAAACGGCCATACTTGCCTATAACGTTGACAAATGATCATAAAATAGATACAGAAAACTTTTTTAATGTAAGAATTAAAAGTAAATAAATCTTTGTAAGTTTTCTGTGATATTAATAAACATATCTTTTATAAAAGCCTACGATGCAACCTAGATACAACGGATCCACAAGAGAATATCGGCTTTTTCTTAAATAAAGGCTACTAAACGATGCTTTCACAATTAACCTTTGTGTTTATCTGTGTCAGTCGAGACAAATAAATGGAAAAGTCGCGTAAAACTATGAGATTCTTAATTTATGTGAGCGAAGGCGCTCCTTACCACTTAAATTTCGACACTGCTATCAATTGAGGCTTTGTTTCTCGGCCAACGCCCTGTATTTTACAATTAACTCATTTGTAGCACACAATACTAGCGGAAGAGATCTCAATTGTTGACTACTTACAATTTTATAGTCTCTTGTTCTCGAAAATTAGCATAAAAATTGCCAACCTTTTTTTTTTGTATGGCAACAATTCATAAATATATAGAGAATGCGTATAAGCTGGTAATACTTTATGACGAAGATGATAGAGAAGATGTGAATAGAGCATGTTATGGAGGTTATGTTATAGAACAAAAAACATTGGGCCATTTTTGGAGGTAAACGGGCAGGAGGCTCACCTTGGTTCACGTCAGGGTATTTAGTCTTCTGCCTTGACGTCCGTCGTGATGAAAGTTAGCTGCAGGTATAAGTCCAAAAGACAGGTACTCATAATTAAAGGCATCAGTTCATAATGTTTAAGTATGATTCAAATCTTTATACCCTTATGAATCAGGTCATAAATATTGTTGCAGAAAAAAAAAATGCAAATTAAGTAATGGTAGAAAGAAGGAAAAGAGAAATCTATTAGAAAACAAATTTAGAAATAATTCTGAACTTTAAAAGCTTCGCGTCTATAACATAGGCCGTTAACGTATTTGTTTACTTCATTACATCTCTAGTTAAAACCCACAACTGCAGCAATACACCTGTCCATCAGTTCGACACACGCACTAAATTTCTTGGTACTTTTTCAACGAATCACGAGTGTTTTATATCGTTTCAAGAATAGATTGTTTTAGTGAGTGTTTACATAATTTTCCGATTTTCAATTATTTATTATGCAATTCATTAATTACACACAACCGTGTGTAAGTTAATAATAATAATAAAAGCCGTTATTCACTAACCAAATTCATAAATTCAAATACTTTTTAACTATATTCTTTTTAGAACACTAGTTATAAGCAGCCAGTTAGTCAGATTGTCTTCTGACGTAGGCCTCCCAATTCCACTCGTCTCTTTCACGAGCTCATCTTCTCTATCCTTTCTCTTTCTATTCGTTTGGTAGGATCAATAAAGACGATGCAAGAAAGAAATTCTACTGGTTGTATTGCTAGGCAAGCATAAGACGTAATTTATGTTAAAAGAAATCTACTTTCCGCCATAATGTTTTAATGATCTTCGCAATAGCTATGTTTACCCTACTTTAATATCCTATGAACATACAGCCTTATCTTATCTGTATGCAATTGAAACATTAATAGTCATCGAACATGGCTACTGTTCGTCATTACAAGATATAGGTCACTTTATCTTGCAAAACACGACTACTTTTAACGTACGTTGATCTACAAAGTTATTGAATGACAACAAGTATTAATTTACAGTTCATTACATGAAATTGTACAGTTATTAATTAAAGTACACTACAGCATATAACACATTCTAAAATGTATGGCAATTATGGTAAACATAAAGATTTTGATTTTACTTTTAAGCAGCGGCTCAGATAGACAGAACTCTGGCAGAATGACCAACGCTGTGGAACAGGTCTGCTCCACAACACACACACACATTACCCACTTAAAATTAACCTCGTTCCTTTTTTGCTTTCCAAAAGTTTTGTTATTATTCTTTCTGATTATTATTATTTTGTGTTTCGAAAGTAACAAATGCTATGTGTGTCGGTATGTCTCTAACAATGTTTTTTTTTTAATTTAACAGTTACCGATTATATGAAGCTCTTGTTAAGTAGTGTTTATTTTCATATATTCACAAAAAGTTCGAGAGGTGCCTGAATTCCTAGGTTGGTTTTTATAGGTATTTGGAGGATCCGTTGGTTTGAACCTGGCCAATTGATACGGTACGACAATGTTTCTGGAAGAGGAATGTTAAATTAGAATAAGCCCCTAATGGTACGGGTGTCTGAATATCTTGTGCCTACTAACGCATACATACATTGTTTAATGAAAAGGCTTAAAGTTGGATTCATAAAACAGTCGAACGGCATATGTTGTTCCGAACGTGCTCAAATAAATTTCAACTCTTTCATAGCAATACCAATGAGTGTAAATCCACGCATTTCCATAAACGCTGTCTTACTTATCTAGTAAGTTCTCTTTATTTATACTCTTATATTACAATTTTGAATTATTGCAAGCTATTTGAGAATGTCTTGCGGCTGCGGCCACTCTGTACCATGCGAACTGATTCGTTTGTCTTATGTTGTATGGTTATTCGATGCCAGTATTGTCATAACCACATTGGTTGTAAATAATGTAATGGTGTATGAGACTATCCACTTTTAAAAGCTTTCTTAACAGATTAAAAACTCACATTTATCTGTCTCTTGTTTATTGAACTGGATACTAGTTTTATTTAAAAGGCGGTTTTACTTTATTTACTTACTATTACATGTATATTACTCTGCCCTTCATATGTTTAATTACTATTTCAATTAAAAAGTCATTTTCACATTTGAATCTAAAATGTATATTAGTCAATATATAAATACATAAATTTTGCGTAATGAAGGCTATACGTCCAATAAAATGATCAGCGTAAATTGATCTCTCTGAATACAATGGTCTATCAAAGTTCGCTAAACGTTTTCAATAATAATACACCTTGTCCCATTTAGGTATTCAATGTTAGCAGAATTATTTATAGATTAAAATCGCTTCATTGAAACAAGTGTTAGGTCAGTTACATAGGAGTCTCTCAAGATTTTTTCTAAAAATATTAGTATCATTACTACGGCTTAGTTATTAATTATAATAAAAGCCCGATTAATTTCCATTCATTACAAAATAATTAATAATTAATATTAGTAGCTTAATTGTTATTAATGTTTTTTTCTAGCTTTCTTAATTTCTTCATTCACAGCTTAAAGCCTACAGCTTTTCCAAATATCTTTGTTCATGGCTTTCTTTCTCAATAAGCTTCCTTGCAACGCTTCTATTTCATCTATCCACCTTTTTGGGCCAGCCATTATTTAAAAAACGAGCTTTTAATAGTTTAATTGGGTAAAAATATTTAAGACTGTAGATAGTAGAAGTCATATCGGATACGTCCGTAAAATGGCTCCATAGATGATGCGTACCATAAAGTTGATTTAAATTACAAATAACATGGTTCGCAATCAAGCTATCTGTGACTTGGTCCATCTCGTACGAGCAGATAACGTTGATTAATAGTAAGCAATGCCTGAACATTGTGAACTAAACCAAAAAAGTATCCTATGTAAGACCCAATTGAAAATTTTCGCACGCCCTGAAAGCCTTCATTAGTACAAACATTAGTCGGAAAGAGGAAGTATCAAATGGAGTTTCCTTGTCCGTTCCACGACCCAGTTTCTTAAGTGCTTATATGTAATTGTTCAATGCAAATACTGTTTGATCGGAGCGCTGTTGACATTAAGGTCCACAAGACCGGATGAACGAATTTGTTTAACTCATTCTATGACGCGTGCCGAGATTTGATACGATATTTACTTAGATTGACAATTTGCACTTTCTTTACACGCAAACGTTTTCACTCATTTTTAGGTTATTTGAATCATCGGTCCGTTAGTAATAAGAACAACCAATATATAAACCTTGTCTTGTTAAAGATGTGCTTTAAAGAAGTATTAAGAATATTTATATCGTTAAATTATCTACATCATGAGCCTCACATACTCTTTATTTATTTATAATTCATTGCCATAATATACATAATTAAACATATAAAAAACTAATAGTAAGTAGGTTACATAAGTTAGGCAACGGGCACATACCCTCATATTAATTGTAAAAAAAATGAATTTAATAAATAATCATTGTTTCACGTTCCAACGCCAACGATATAAAAACCTCAATTTTGAATCGCGGAGCCTAGACATAGCGTAGTCATGCTATCGCGGAATATGCTTAGGAGTATTAAGAATATCCATACCTGCATCATGAGCACACCCCAGACATCTTCATCATCATCATCATCATCACATGACACACCATAGCCGAATTAAGGATAACGTATTCAATAAGTATTATTTATCATTTTGTAAATATTTGTACGTTTTTGTGTGTTTTCCATATTTGGCCATGTTAAGTATAATTGTTGGTAGTTGTATATAAGTAATGTAAGCTGTAAATATAAAATAAATAAATAAACTTGACCGTGTAATGCACACTATGATTTCGAAAACAAATTAAAGCCGTTGATGTTTCTTAATTGGAACGTTTCTTTTTTCTGAGCTATGCGGCGCTAATCGAAAACGTTCGAGTGATTAATCGCGAGGGGCGTCGAGTCGACAGTGATCGCCAAGATTGATGTTAACTCTTGCTGCTATTATGAGATCTGGCTTAGCTCATTATTGACACTTTGCCTTACGATCAAATCGAACTACTGAATGCAAATCATATTTCATTTTTTTTCTAAAATCAACTTTTTAATCTTCACCAACTAAAAAATTGCTACTTCTAGATATAACGAACGTTAGTATGACCTCTGTTCTATAAAAACCCTGTGAGGTAGGTGTCGGTTTGAACTCCTGGATAGTCTGCACAGTTGCCGCTGAAAATAAAGCATTCACTAACAAATAGATAAAAATCTCAATGCGTCGTCGTTCCCATAAGATACGTTGTTACATTATGCATTCCAATTATAACAAAACAGACATGGAGCTATAAAGATTTCAACGGCCACTCGATGTGAAAAGTTTGCGGACAAATTGTTGTATGAAATGAGAGGAATATTATCATAACAGGCTCTGTATTGTCGCCCACCGAGCCGTCACCATTTGAATCACAAAACGGTGTTAAGCCGCGTAATCTCCATTGTGATGCGCCAATTAGAGACTCTCCCCTTCCGCTTGAATAAATAAATAAATATTGTGACACATTTCGAACAATTAATAATAATAAAGTCACGCATGGCTAAGTGCCGAAGACTTTTTTCAATTTATTCCCCAACATATGATCGGACCACTCGTTATGAGGTCTTCTATTGTGATCTAAATTTTATTATTGCTCTTAGAAATCGCACTAGATACTTTTGAAAATATGTTAAAGAAAGGATAAAAATGTGTGAAAAAGACATTAGAAGGTGCAGTGCCAACAAGAGACATGCAACTTCAATCGAGTAACCCACAATGTCTTTGCACTCAATTTACGTTTACACATTTCTGATTGAAAAAATCTCATGGATCCGCTCTTCTTACACATAAATCGTTTATTATTATGCAACCATAGGCTTTATACTGTTTTCAATTTAACCTATGGAACGAAATTCTATTCGAGATAAAGAAAATCTCAAAATTTAACCATTAATTCGACGGTAAAGTCCAAATGACATTTTAATGGCTTCGTATATGTATGAACTGGACTGCGTAAGGACTTGGCATTATCTCAGAAGCATTTTTGAAAGAAGTATGGTGTGTGTAACACTGAGTCATCGGAAAAGAGCAGAAGAGATAAGACTAACGACCAAAGCAGAGGACGTGATAAAGAAATAAGGCAATTGAAAGGGCTGAACACATGACAAGAGATAGCAGGTGGAAATGGACAAAAATTATTATTAAAGATGGAAAAATGAAAAAAAAGGACAGAGACAGAGATGGACAGATAATTTAAAGACATTAATTAGAAAGCACAACTTGGACAAAGCGCTAACATTAGGAAAGAATGAAGAAGCTGTCAGAGATCTGTCAGAGGACTTACTGATCACTAAAAAACATGTATAAACTAGTATTATATATACTCGGTGTCAGCAATAAACGCTAAATAATAATATTATATAGGACGAGATTATGGAGGTTGTCAATGTCCCCACCTCTCGATGCAGCGTTTTATCGCTAAAATTGTCGTGTACATTTTAAATTGCCGAGTGCATTAAGTGGCGGATATCGGAGTAATTACCGCCAATGATATGATCCCGCTGCGCACTGTCATTTACTTACGTTTCTGCATCAGCGGGCCTAATTGTACCACCTTCATTATTTCTAATGTGAATTTTCTTCGAAGATATTATCTTGATAACTGCTTTTCCTGAAATAACAGTATTCAGTAATAAAAATACTAAGTATGTTTCGCATTTTGGTTGGCACGTTATTCTGATTTTTATATTATAAAACATGTTTTAACTTAAATGTACTTATGCAGAATGCTTACGCAATTTTATTAACCACTACCTTCTCGAATAGCAAACTTCGTTCGCTTGTATATTTTAAGAGATTCATTTACTCAGACTAGGTAACATACCAACATATGGAACATTTTTCTATGCTAATCCATAAAAACGATTTTATGGAATAATAACCTAAACAATTTTAATTTAATTTACCATAATACCTTTCTCAAAATTCAAAGAATAAATAAAAATATACAGTGATCGTGTCTGATTTGCACTTAAAAGAGTCATCATCACCAATTTGATTTAGCAAAGGAATTTAAGTGAACCAATAATATTTCTTGTACACTTGCTTGGGAAATCGTTCAATTCTGAATTCCACTAGGAATCGTAGTGGAACCGTTAACTTAGTTCCCTTCATGGTATCTGCACTCAGAAATGCTCTTGTCATGTCCCGGACATGCGGGCCCACGTGTTTACGAATATTAATAACATCATTATCGACAGCGCGAACCTTAACCTTGCGAGTGATAAATTCTTTGTTTGCATAACGGAAAATTGAAGTTTTCCCACGCAAAAAGGACTAAATAGTATACTTTGCCTATGGCCACGATTCCAGTTACTTTCTTTTGTTCATAATAGCAATAGCGTATTATATTTATGTCCTAACAGACGACTCTACATTGACAAGAGTGCACAATATGTGAATAAAATTTATAGACGAAACCAAAATAACAATAAAACAAACATTAAATTAATAAGGAAATACAAAATTACATAATAAAAAAATAATAATAACTACACTGACAGTATAGAAGATAATTATGAACTCGAGTTATGTTAATAATAATAATAAAGTCACTTTAATTCCATATTAAAAATTACAAATCTAATTGCTGTTCGTTTTCTTATACTCAGAGGAAGATTAAGAGTCAACGTTATTTTTTTTTTTTATAGAACAGAAGGCAAACGGGCAGGAGGCTCACCCGATGTTAAGTGATACCGCCGCCCATGGACACTCTCGATGCCAGAGGGCTCGCCAGTGCGTTGCCGGTCTTTTAAGAATTTCTACGCTTTTTTCTTAATATATCCGTTGGTGCTCTGCAGGGATCTCTTTTGAGTAAAACTTCCTCCTAAACTTTGCTTCTTTCTAACTTTCTTTCTACCTATAAAGAAATATGACAAAATCATCTTCAAAATTCCATAAACCAATTGTGGAATCATTTATTCTAAATAATATTTTCCTTTGTTACAGCTTTATGAAATCAGCGACGATCCGCAGAGGAAGGAGTTCCTAGACGACCTGTTCTCCTTCATGCAAAAAAGAGGTATTGTAAACATTTATTATTATATAACTCGATTTAGTTAAGGTGATTAATGTGCGATTTTTCAATTAAAAGTCATTTTATTATTATATCTACAGTAACTTTTATGAATTAATACATTATAATAGACACTTTCAAAATCTTCCCATGAATACTTAAAAATGGATATCTTATTAAAAATTGCTCTCTTTATGAGGCTTATCTGATTAAAGACGTTTATTGATTAATTTTCAACGATTGATATTCCTTGTAATATATCATCCCTAAGTACTCACGTCGCACCAGTTTAAGATGAGCCATTTCTTTGTATTCGCTGATATTAAATATATTGGTAGATCTGTATATACTGTTTTATATTGTAAAGATCTGTGATAAGATCGTGAGTGATTGACTGTCTGTCTCGCCATAATTAGCTGCGAGAAATCTAGTATCAATGCTGTCTATAGATATTTAATATGAAAATTTCAAAATAGACTTTCATTTCAAAATCCTTGTTCTATAAAAAAGGGAAATTGTCAAACAACTACGTAGTACATGGAGAGTGTTCTGAACATCACCTTGATGGATGGAAGTCTTCCACCGTCCGCTTCACAAGACACTTTGTTTTGCGTAATAGCGAACTGTGAAATCAACTCCCGGTGGTAATTTTTACTGAGAGATACAAACTCCAATTGTTTAGAGAAAGAGATTCCACTTGTCTGCCCGTTTTGGGCGTCCTTTGGGCTCGGTAGCCCCCTTTTTCCTGTAAAAAAATGATTAAATTCGGATCTTTACAACTGTACTTTAACTTGGTTATTGAAAGAACTGTGCAACTTTGTCTGATATTTGTAAGCTTTATTTATTTTTTATTTAAGTTTTATTTTAATTTAGTGCTTGTTTGTAATAATTATAATCACTACGTACACGATTCTAATGAGTAGAATTTTCTAGAAATGAATTGCAATATAAAAGATATGGCATATAATGATAACATATGAGTGTGAGAAATCGCATAGTAGTATTAATGTTTCCAAAGATATCATAATAGAAATAATTAAGCGAAAGATCTCTTCAGGCGATGATGGAGCGCGGGCGCGTGATTGATAACTATCGATGTCTCGTTCTCACATTTCGCGCAGGTCGTCAGTCCCGCTCTCACATTTATTGATATTGAGAAATTTAACATTTATATTACGTCTTGTTAAGTATCATTGTTTGATTCTTCCCACGTTACCATGTCCTAGTACAGATGTTAAATGAAAAGTGTTTAACAAACTAGGAATCTAAAATTGTTTTTTTTTAATTTGATATGATTGGGTCTGAGGCAAGCCGGGTTTTCTTACGATATTTTCCTTCACCGTACGAGTGAATGTTAAATGTCATCCGGGGATCAAACCTACGAGTTCGAGGGTGAGAGTTGCACGCCAAAGCGACCAGCTCATCACTGCTCCCTTTTAATTAAAATTAATTACTAATGTAACCGACTTTCTCTGTAATTATTTTATTACATTTTAATCTGAATTTCACCGCATCAATGAGCTTTTTATATTTAACAGTTTTTTCTAAATCCAAAAGATTTATTATTATTAATACATATCAAAATATCCATTGACTTCAACTAAGACATAAATTTGAGTAGCCCCAATTAAATGATTAATCAAAACGATGGAAGCACAGAGACTTTCAGGCGCGGTCACCTACTTTAATAAATTACTAATAAAACATAAATAAATAACAATTAAAGGATAACAAGTGGTATGTCGATTGTAATAGTGTTCTTGAATGTATCTCAGTTCTTGATCAAAACGGGTCTCGTTCGGAATAAATTGTTATTCAATTTATCACTTCGTTGCCAATAAACTTCTGGTCGTTATTACGCAAAACGCGATAACAGGAAATTGTTATTTTTCAATTTTGCCTCATATCGGTTAATCAGTTTAGGGTTTAACATGTGTTTATACCTGTTGTGAAGTTACTTCGAAATACTGTACGAAGTTAGGGAGAATATTAAATAAGTTTATTATTTGATTTTAACATTATATTTTCTTTGTGATAAAATTTTCTAAATTAATTACAAAGCAGGAACAACTTAAACGGTTTAGTTCTCTCTAGTTAGGACACCTAAAGAGAACTAAAGCGTTTTAGTTAATAAACCTAGTGTAGTGAATATAAGTGCAAGTTGACATCTCTGACACACGAACATAGTGTAAAAATATTATAGAACACTAAAACTTTTAATAAACATTAATATCTTAGTGTAAGATATCGACGTATATTGTAGACAATTACGTCAGCGTAATATTACTTAATAGCCATATGTATTATAGATTGTAATTTACGTAAACATTGTAGAAAAAAAAGTTTCATCAGTGCGTCGGTTATTTACTTTATTTTTTTTTTCATTTTCTAGTATAAATAATTCTTTTATGTTACAGATTATTATTGCTAATAAAAATAAATATACCTCGCATCAAGTTTTAATTATTAGAATTAATTAATCTCGATCCGGGCAGACGTTCTGATCTCGTATTAATAATGTTTTATCATTTATTACTTCGTGAGTAATGAAACTTAACCCACCACGCCCCGCGACGTATCCACACTCTGTCTTCGTCTTCGTAAAAAATACGGCTATAATTTTAATCTTTGAGGTCGATTATGAGATGGATTACGGCCGAAGGATATATGTTTTAAATTAACCATCAAACAAATCAAAGATCCTAGATTTGATACGAATCAACGACAAAAACGAGCTTTAAGCTACTTCGTAAACTGCGATTATTGTTTTGAGTTTACGAAAAAAAATACGCTAAAAGTTGTAAGATTAATAATTAATTGTCATTAAAGCTTATTTTGTCAAAATAATGATTTTTTATCTTTAAATAAACGCTTGTAAAAATCTCAGATATCACAGATTAAAATAATCAAGGATAATAAACTAGTGATAACGGCTGGTTTATACCATGTTGTCCGACTCGTTAAATCTGATTGATCGCTCCTGTCTCAATATACAGGGTGGTTCAAAGGGTATGAGACATTATTTTTGAAGGATTCTCTCTTGTATGTTATAAACTGTCACTTTACATAAGAAAAAATAGTGGAAATGAGTGTTTTCTTAAATGGACAAGAAACCAATCATAAAATTTTTAAATTAATTTCAATGCTACACATAGTGTTTCCATAAAATTATAAAGCTTTTAGCCAAGCTTTTGTTTTTGTTACACGTAATTTTTTTGAGCTTTTTTTAAACGTCTTGAACTTACCAAAATAAACATCCTGTACATCCATTGTTTCACTTGTTAATAGCAAGTATAGTGTAACTAATAACATCTCATTCGGATTCATTTCCCGTGATTAATTATCTGTTTAATCGGTAAGATGTTGTGCCAACAGCCTTTGGAGCCACGGCCTTTTAAGGCTCAAAATCCGAGAAAATCAGATTATGATCAAATTTCATCTCATTGAGTTGAGCCTTTGTTGTATTTTTAATTGGTGTCTTAAACTGGCTCATAGTTAATTCGATTTTCGTGGAGTACTCATTTGTTCATGTCTAGTTTCATTTTTGATTGATTGGACGGTGCCTACTTTTGTTACCTATTTTCGATTGATTTTAAATTAAATTTTAGGACAGGAGTAGATAGTCTGATTTCCGTGATATATATTAAATATGATGCTATTTTAATAGGCCCAAAAACCTTAAAATGTGTTTAAAAAACAAATTTTAGTTCGCTTAGGAATATCAGCTCAGACAGAAGGTGGGCTTTAAAGTATGTGGAAGTTTTTAATAATTTTATTAGCAAAATTATGAAATATTTATAAACGAAATGTTGTGGCTGCATCATGGACTGGTATTAGTACTCTAATTGTAATATACTTAGTACAATTTCAAAATTGAGAGAAGAATTGAGAAAAAATTGTGAAAAAATGACGTAGAAGAAAAAGGCGCCCTAAAAAAAGTGGACAGAAGAAACAGAAGCGTCTGCAGAAAGCGATGTAGAGAGAAAGCTGGAGAAGGCTTTTACCCGTGAAATAAAATGTATATAACAAATATCAGCTGTAAATTCCACTTTTGTGAATAATGGAAATAAACCGGACTATTATTATTATTAAAAAGACACACACACGTTAAAATCATGCTCAATTTGAATAAGTATTTCGGTTTTGTACTCAAATAGTAGGTTTTTAATTTGTTCAGCATTCCGTTTACGTTATTGAAGTTGAAAGTGTCACGGAGACTCGAAATAACTGGATTGATGATGCGGTGCGATTACAAGGGGGAAGATTGATGATCGCTGACGTCCCGGGATTGTCACTTTGCCCTTGATATTGTTTTAATGAATTATTCACACTTTCATTATATTATTAGTAGTACACTAGAGGTCTACTATAGTATTCAAACGTTTATATACATATTAAAAGGATGTTTAGTTAAAAAGAAAGTGCACTACACAACCTTCCCGTGGTCATCCAGTCTCTTCATTTTGACTTGACAGAAATTCTAAATAACACTTACATCAATTGTTGCACAATTAGAATATTTTCCGTTTCAGCATCGGACAGTTGAGAGATGTTTAAGATTTCTAGTGAATGAATAAAGTTTTCAGTTTAAGATGTCTCCGAAGGAAAAAAAGCGTTGCAGAAGAAAGGTTTTTTGGTAGCTTATGTTTAGGTTGTGAATGATGTAGTCGGTTTTTATGTCGAAATATCGTTGTTCATATCGTTATTAAGCATAACCTCACCGTTAAAAATTTTGTTTCATTGTACAATTCTGAAGTTGAGTGGCGAAATAGTTTCCTATAGGATTTATGTATAGAATGGCGCGTTGGGCACGCCCATTACCAGAAGTGTAGGAAATAGTTCAATGCTAAATAGGATCCTCTACATAAAAAAGTATTTTCCAAGGTAACGAATCATTTTATAATAAATACATTATTAATACATCTAATTGTATCTATATCAATTCAACTGCTGTAATTTTTTACGTTAAAAAAGTTATGTTTGTCTTGTATCAAAATATTTTCAACGTTATATCATCGCTTGCGCACCGTGACGGGATCAAAAGACGGAACGCAGCTGCCTAATTCTTAAATAAATAAAACTCAAATTAATCAAATTAAATCTACTGATAAGCTTGCATCAGATTGTGCTAAATTAGCTGCCGTCTGTTTCATAATGTTCTTAATTATATTTGAGTTTTTAGAATAGAGCGATTAATGTTTAAATACAGACAGCTAATTTGTCGCATTTTTCACTGGATTTTTGGTTTACAAATTACATACATTCTTCTTCTATCTACACCAATGTTAATAGTAATAATAAATATTATAAAAAAATTTATTTTCGAATCATGACAAAAAATAATAATAAACAGCTTAGATCTTTTACATTTTTGAAGTTATACTTCTTTTGGCGCGTTAGGGAAAAATTATGAGAGTGAATTTTTATGATACGCGCGTACCGTCACAAAAAACCCGACACCGGTATTTTTTTTCTTTTTACATTTCTTTTTTTTATCGTTACAGTCGTTTTTTCGACTAACGTAGAATACAATTTTTGAAAATATTTTTAACTTGTTACGCCAAAGAACTAACGCGTGTACGTAAGTGCACACACATTTTTTTGTTATCCTATATGTCTTAAATCCTAGTAGCTACCTTCAGTGACGTCAATTGGAACCCCTTTACGGGTAAAGGGTTTTTTGGAGCACCATCTTCTCCTTTTAAATTATTAAAAGGTAAAGTATTATTAAAAGGTATAGTATTAACTAGCAAAAATTATATGCCTCGGCATCCATCCATCCATTTATTAAATGAAGACAAACAAACATTATTCACTTCGCGATATAAAATATCGACTGTTACATATACACTTTGTTTAGTTCTTTGCGATTGAGTTTCAGTTGTTTAATTGTGTAAAAGTGATAGATACTATATGCTAACCTCCTATTGAAATTAAAAATATTTTTTCTTCTGTTCATCTGATACGTTTAATTTGTATTGTGACACCATCCGCTTACATTTCTAATACTTAATAAGAATTCGTCATGACTCTATTAATAATTTTATGACGTCTCTAGTTTCTTTGTTTCTGCACTCAATAAAATCATTTTATTAGCAATTTGTCTCTTTGATCTTCCGTGATATAACGATAATGTATACAATTCTTTTGTTTTTCGAGGTTTTATTAGTTAATTAAAAATTAGGTTTTTAATTAACTATTATTTATAAAATCAAGGAGGATCTCCTTGATCTGAAAAATCGAATGTGTTAATGAATTAATATTTACATTGATATCATTAACACATATTCGATTACTCGAATAGACACTTTATAGATATGACGCATCTGATACATTTTCGGGCAAAACCTTTACAACCTTTTTAGGTCTAGGACTCAGAGTTTTATCTGTTTCACATTCATTTGTGAATCTTTAAGGTAGGTAGGTGAATCACGCCTGACTGACGCCGTCGAATTTTTGGCTCCAAGAGAAGCCGGTTTCCTCACGATGTATTCCTTCACCGTTCGAGCGAATATTAATTGCGCGCACATTTGATAAAGACCATTGGTACACAGCCGGTGACCTCAGCACTGCCCAGTGTCCTTACGAACTAATTTTCCACCAAGCTATTGTTAATCCCGTGCTTAACGATAATCATAGCTAACATGACACTATTTCACAAATGAAACTATTAAATTTTCAGAATTTGGGCGTGGTGAGACAGTTCCATTCCAAATTCAAATATCAATGGCACTGTCGGCCTCACACGATCGTTTCATTTTTAATATCTTTTCGTGATTAGCCCTCTTAATGAATGGCCGAATATGAAGTATTATAATGCTAATGTTTATTGTTTGACTAATTCATACCCGAAGGCGGGTTTTACGATTTTTTACATTCAAGGAATTTGCATATTTTGATGTTCATTAATAAAAGTTAATATGTTTGAAGCATGATCGTTAAATTGTGATTAATTGATCCAATAGGAAGCAGCATTTGATTTTCGCTGATACGTTAGTCATATTGTTTAATCAAAGAGATGAAATAGATCTCATCACATTCAATCAAAACACTGTTTAGATTTTGGCATTAATTCATCTCTTTTCGTGTCAGCACTATGCACTTTTTGCTAAAAAGACTAGTGAAATCCAGTTGATAATTATATGTTAATAAAAATGATGTCGTATCTGTCAGTTATCTAGAAAACTACCTATTAAGAAGCATAAAAGCTTACAATGTAGAAAAACAAAAATAAATCTTTACCGTCCTTCTCACGTTAATACAAAACGAATGAGACATCTTGATAAGTAGATACTTCCGACAAAGGATTCTAAAAATACTAACTGCTGAAAAACATTTAAGAATAAATATTAATCGATTATTTTCACTATTAATTTCTCACGAGAGAATTTGTGGCAAACCGTGGGTGGGACATACATCAACACGCCAAATTAATTCCGCGAATTATTTAAACGAAATAAAATTATAAATCAGGAAGACGAGATGTGAATTACATGACGTTTTCGTAGAAAACTTATCAATAGACGTTTCTTGTTTTAAAAATATTGCTTTTACTTGAAGCTTTATCTTCATATCTGATTAGGTGTGTGGTATGAGCCAAGTGTTTCTTAGTTAAGCGTAGTTATTACTTAAATCGTGTGAGTTACACGCATAGCTATCATTTCATGTAAAAAGAATTGTATACCATTTAATTAATTATTTAATAATATTGATGTAGTAATAAATAGTGAAAGTTATTTTTCACATTACTTAAAGCATAGTTCCTAACTATTTATAAATAATAAATATAAAACAAAATCTCAAGCATCAATCAATAAAAATCTTGGTTATATATATATATAAGTATTTAATTATAGGTTATGTCTGTGTAAAGTTTACACTGTAAACAATGGTTTTTAGTCAAAAACTTATACAATTAATTCAGAAAGTGAGCTTTTTAACATTTTATTTTCATATTCAAAAATGACCATTTATAATCGAATGAAATAAAACTGGCAATCGAAAGCATTGTTCGAATGTGCGTGTTTAATCGATTATATTTAGGAATCGAATTCGACTCCGCTTTAGAACTTAATTGATGTTTGAAAGTTGACACTTTGTAACACACAAAAATACCAAGGGCTTAATAATGTTAATCATTTTATTAGATAATGATTTGATTGAAAAATAGCTAGTCACTAGCCCATTATAGACACTTTAATTTTTTTTTAATGTAAGTATTTACACCTTTTCATTATTGAGCGTAGACAGAATATAGATACCATCTGTATCACCTCGACATCCGTCGTTCCACAAGTGAGCGTTTTTAAATTTTTGCAGCGCACCACCGCTATGTGGAACCAGCATATGTATTTCCAAATAAATTTTTAGGGTCCTTCAAGAAAAGCCTACTAATTCTTAAAAGTCCGGTAACGCACTTGTGAGCCTTCTCGCAATGTTAATAACTTAATATCATAGGTGTTGTAGGTAGATAAACTTGAATTTTAAAAATCCTTTTATATATAAGCAGTGTCCACTTTTCCATCTTTTGAAATTTATGTTTTACGTCATAACGCACGGTATCGTTTGTCAGTATATAATATAGTATATAATCACTTATGTATAGACTATATATATGTACGCATAAATAACAATTGTTTCAATAAATCCGTGTATAATTTCCGAGAAGGCAGAGTAATAAAAATTTGTATAAAGCGCGTCAGTGTGACCGCATTTTAATACTAAAACTTGCTCGACGATTCTTTCACCAATTTGTATGAGGGCATTGTTGGACCGTCCATCATCAAAAAACCACATAAATCATATTCGTCGTAAATTCGATACGAGTTACAATGAAATATCTGTTCTTATTTGATTTTTAAGTGTGACATTTCTTTTTTGTCACATTCACTTCGAGGAAGAGAAATTCTATTCATAAATCGTTTAAGTTCCTGAATAATTTCTTAAAACGTTTATTTTTATATTTTTCATCAGACTTTATTTAGATTGTGAACACTAGAGATGATAGACTTCACGTGAGTCGAAATTGTTTTGCCTTATCTGAAACAGAATCGTAGAAATGCAACAATTCCCCATTTATTTTTGTTTTGTGTTTGGCATGTTTTAATGTTGTTGCAAATTATAGTGGGATCACAAATTGCACTAGGCTTTGCGCCGGGCCCCCCGCGTCACTACTTGTTTACGCTAGGAGCACGTTCGGGTTACTTTGTCGCCCGACATCTGTTTATCGACTTCGCCACCTCAATCGTCTAACCTCAAAGGAATCACCATTAAATGCTGTGGTAGTCGATTCTTCTCTTATAATTTTTTTAAGCTCTCCTTGGGTAAATTTTGAAAAAATATTCAAGTAACTTAATTACAAACCTTACTGTGATCCGCAAATAAATCCGATTGTTGTATCAAAAACTTTAATTATAAATAGTTGTTTGTGATTAGCGTATAAACGATGAAACTACCGTACTATCTCCTGCTTTACAGTACAAGTTTATAAGGCCTTAATCAAAAATAGTGCACAGAACACTATAGTATAATGGAATGTCGATAATGTTCTATAATTTATTAGTTAAAATGGTAGCGTGAAGTCGACAGCTTCATCGGAGGTCTGTGATGACCAATTTGTTATCTAGAAAACAAATACGTGCCCAGAATTGCTCCTTGCGACAGCCCACTTAAAACCGACCCATATACCTTACAAACTATGGGCTGGATTTCTGTGAGGCAAACAAAAAAGTGATAAGTCCTTTGTAATCGCAGTGACGCCAGTCGGCTTTATGTTAATTGTTTTGAAATAGGGTTTTTTGCGGCTAAATGTTTTGTACCTACCTGAATAATGGTATATTGAACGTTTATACAGTGAAGAGATTTAAGTAATTTAATGAATAGAGAAGGATCTATGGTATTATACAAGAATTTTAATTAAACATAGTTCAATAGTCAAATAATTATAAAGTTTAGCTATTTTTGCTATGGTTAAGTTTATCGATAGTATCTTATAGGTGTGCCAACTAATTAAACAAGATTAATCAGTACATTTAAAGCTACCTACCATTGTACCTAGAAGATAACTTGAGTGATAAAATTCCTTAGATATAATTGAAATTACTAGGAAATCGCAACATTCTTTGATTATATAACTTAAAATTGTACGTTTATCCTTTAAGCAATACTTGTTACGTAGAACAATATTCTAACTGGAAAGCAAAAACAGTTAACAGTTTTACGATCTTTATAAACACAGCATGACTTAAACTCCTACTTTCAAATTCCTTAAACATGAAATAATTGACAAATCAAATGCTGTGCTGCAGCCATAAATGGACCTTTATTAAGAGCACGTACAACAAAGGGTCATTCTGTAAATGTCAACACGGCTCTAACGAGGCAAGGAAACTGGCAACATTGTTGAATTTCACTTAGATTTTTATTGACTGCTAATTTATAAATGGCTGCAAACTTATAAATATGGCAATGGCAAATGGAGAATGAAAATCATTTAACAATTACATATATAAATGTTGACGAGCAACCACTTTCGGAACAACTTGATCCATGGCTTTCTGTAGTTATTTGGGGCTCTCTCTGCATTTTCTACAACATTTACCACGGAGAGTATTTAGATGGGTTGCTCGGATTAAAACCTGCAGCTGAGTTTCATCACCGATTGTTAAGGCAGAATAGGCTTGATGATACGGCTTATGGTCCTTCAAGAAAAGAGAGTATTCTTAATAGGCAGGCAGACTCGCATTTAAAAATATTTGCGAACCCTCCGGCAGTGAGTCTCTGTGTGCTCTGTGTTCTTAAAAAAAGCTTATCATAACTTAAATAGTTAATGAATGTTAATTTATTGAATATAAAGGGAGAGAGAAAAAGCGTGTTGAATTAATTTCTTCGTCTTCAAATTATTAAGATTATATCACTTCGTGTAGTTCACTGGTGAGCTGTTAACTTCACCGGAAAATCCGGTTGAGTCGGAAGAAGCCATAAAATGTTTTGATTCGTTTAAAGTTTAGCGTTTTTCCTAACGATACGGTCAGGAGGAATCATGGATATGGAATGAAAAGACGGCATTAGAATCTGAATTGTTTATTTACTTTATTTGATAATCATAAAATTCATTGCGACAATATACATAATTGCAAATAGCGGAGCGCACGCGAACATGGCCAAGTATTGGAAATATTTAGCGCTGAGTGTGCAATTACTTTGAAATAACCAATAAATTACATAGCAATCAGAGATGGAAATAAACATTTCGTTCGTTTCATTTCTCATGCATTTCACTGTGAAAATTCGAAATCACTGTTATTTATATAGTTATGAAAAAAGCAGCGAGACCTATCTTTTTAAGATTTAATATGTTTCTGATATTTTTTTAAGGTATTTGATAAATATACACTATCCAAATATGTAGTTCGTTATTTTAATTAAACAACACAGTGACGAAATACATTGGTTTACGGAACACAAATGTCAGAAAATAGCATGCGTGAAAAATAGCAGACAAGACGGCCCTATGCTGTGGTGTGCAGGCGCCGCGTGACGCCCAGAGTGGCTTCCCCGAACCGAGTTGCGAAGTAGCGAGCAAATTGCACAGCCCTCACGATCGATCTGTTCCCGATTCTATGAAACTCGACTTAATTCAGTATTTCTTTCACGTTCATATAACAGCTATACATCGTTAAAATCAATACATACGAAGCTGTTATATGGGGTTTTGCAAAATAGATTAAAAAATAAAATATAATATATATATTAACTTTACTTACTCGGCGACCCAAAAATATACTTGGCCTCCGAAATACGAATCGTCCATCGCTGTCTGTCCTGTGCACCCGCCAATTGCTGGCTTTCAGCTCCAGCGAATATTAACTTAATGTTTTTATGTGCTGGAACGACCCAAATATGAGCTGGAAACGAAAGTATTTTTCCTAAATCTTACATACGTATTAATGCATACTTATAATGATAAATTACGAAAATGGATAATATAATTCCAAGACTTATCTAAGCGGAAGACGCATGGGAATGTCAATGAAAATCTCTTTGTCTCTACGGAAGACGTGTTACAATTGTCGAAGGTTATCGTTATTAATAATAATTGATGCTCACAACTATGTTGGCATAGAATTACGATTCGCTATGTTTCGCTTTAAATTGCTCTCTAGCAATAGCTGAACTTAATATAAGTATTATATTTCGACATTGCTATTTTAACATTTTACTTGCGTTCGTGAATTTATTTGTAGTTTCGCTATCTGTTACTGTTGCCTGAATTACACGTTTTTTTTTTAATTTATTTATTTTACAGAATAATATAATAAAATAAAAAAAACCGCTGTGGTTTGTATAAATGTATCAATAGCTGTTTAGGAATGCGACAAATGCATATACAAATAGTTTTCAACTTACTTTTTTTGTTGGTTTACGTTAGGCTATCTAATACCTGATTGGTAGTCCAATTATTAGCCGGGATAACAAATGCCACAACCTTCTCTCATCATAGACGTTGCTTGTTCTCGATGTACAGAGAACTTGCAATAACTTATGTCTAATAACTTATTCGGCGACATTTTAAATTGGATTACTTGAAGGGATTTTGCCGGGAGTCCAACTCGTAGCGCTTGAAACTCTCTGAGATGGGCATTAACCATGTCACGGAGACAAAAATCTACAACTGTGCGCACATTAATTTACGGATCTTAAAACTACTTTTTAGATATTATTATTTTTAAAGTAAGAAAAATAAGTTGTATCATATATTTCCATTTCGAGATAATTTTCATTATAAACACGCAATTCAAAACAATTTGACGTGTTTATTTTAAACATTATTGTATATCTTATGTGGGTGTGTTTTATAACCAAGTAGCAAAATCGATGTGTAATCATAAATTTCAATGAAATAAACTAACCTATTTATAGTCTAAAATACAGTAATGCTAGGTTTTTGAAGCTTTTAGCTTATACCAAAAGATTTTCAGCTGCAAACATAATTATTTTAATAAAAATAAATTATTAGTTTTCTTGAACATTATGAAAAACAATTCACATGGAGTGTGTATTTAAAAGACAGAAGATTTCTGATTACGCTAACACTGTTCTCTGATCCTGTCTCTTTTTTAATATGCAAAAGTTATTAAAAACATAAGTGAGAATATGAACCATATACCTCTGTCTCTATCTACTCTATCTATAGACTTTAGAAATGTTCTGTTTTAATACCAAATTAAAAGATTGTCTAAATAGGTCTCATGACGTATGCAGCAAATAAATTAAACGTTTACCGTTTGAAAAATTCATAAAATAATTAATTCTAATTTTAATAAAATGAAGGCTATTTATTATTGGCCACAAATGTGTTTGGCGTGACTCCAATCCGTGATCATTGTTAAGATATTTCGTGATTATATAAATCAATATTTATTTTCAAATTTAAAACAATCCATTCGTTTACGTCATGTTTTGTTTTTTGGTCAAATGTTTTGTATAACAATCTCGTCTGTGTAAAAAAAGTCATATATTTCAGGAACTTTCCAATTGTATAAATCATACATAAACAAAACTATCTATCATAACAAACCAATCCTATCTATATGATCGCTTTCTTGGTTTCATTGTGGGTAAAGACAAACTTTTGCATTGTTTTGTATCAACAAAAGGATTCATTCTCGATTAATATGATGTATATTTACATAAAAAAAAGCTTATTCATTCGTCTTCATATCAAGCAATAATTTTCACTTGACAAGCACAATGAACCATTGAGATCTAAGTGAACTAAATTTACGATAACTACATCATGGAATTAGCATTGTTACTAGATGTACATTTTATTGTTTCGCCTTGATTTACACATCGCTTTGATCATAGACACCACATTTGTTCAACGCCAATGACAATTAATCAAATTATTATTGCGGCCAAAGTTAACACACATATTAAGTGTTCTCAGAAGCGACTATCAAATATTTCCACCAAACCAGTTATGATTCCTTAAATCTTGTTCATCGCAATAACGATCGTGTCATATCATTGGAGCACTGCCAGCGGCTTAATTAATGTTCGCTCGGGTTTTGTCTAGCTTTTTTGTTTGGAGAACTAACGTCTTTTACAATTATTTGATAATTCCAAAATTCTCTTCTCTCGTAAAGGTGTGTACAAATTTAGTGCGCCAATATAAGTTTAGCGGGGTTTAAAATAGTGTTTGATTATACTGCGAATAACTAAGTAGGACGATTCTTTTTTTTTATTTCTGCCTGGCCATGCTAAAATATATGTCTCAATGAATCGCCTCTCGCCACCTGTTTACAACGCAAAATTCTGTCTTTTTGTTTGTTTATTTTTGAAGTAGCTATTAAATATTCTTCTTAGGTCTCATACTCGTCGATTCATTCAATCGCAATCGATCGATCGTGATGAATGATTATAATCGGATCAGATAGACGACCTCCGCGTAGGCGACATCTGTTTCGTCGCGTGTTAGATCGGAACAAAAAACAAAGATGCAATCAAAGTATAAGCCGGCAAACAAAAAGGCACGAATCTCCCGCGACGTCTGTCAAATTAGCATCACAAACGAAAATAGCGTCATTCTAATTATTTTGATGACTCAACCGAAATACAATTAATCTTGCTGTTTCTGTGAACTGTCCGAATGACGGACGGACTAAAATATCGTCGCATTTTGCGATATATCGGATTTCGATTCAGATTGCGTATCAAAGTTACGTGATGGTCGATGGAGCGCGGCGCCGGCGATTCAAGCCAAATTCATTGAATGACTCGTATTTATACATTTGTTTCAACCTGCCATTTCACGCCGTACTATAACTGTTCTTAGATTGTTCTACTGAACAAAATTATCTAAATTTCGATGCGAGGCAAAGCAAACCCTCTTGTGGATTTAGAATTTATGAAAAACTGTAGAAATATAACGGGGGATTACTATAAACAGCCTATTAAAAGACAAGTAGAATTTCCTTACAGTTCCGACGAGGATTTAACAATTATATCACAGTTCTTAAACCCTTTATTTAAAATGTAGAAATCTCGCTTGCAATTATGTCATTTTTAGCTTTCTTTCATGGCTAATTCATATACTTACTGTGTAATGTATATAGCCAATTAGCCGTTACTTAAACATACAATGTTATAAACACTTCAATATTGCATGTATTCATTATTTTAGAAAGTGTAGAGAAATGTGTTTTACTTAAAACGGTAAAAGGTGTATAAATTGAATTTTGAAATTTATGATTTTATTTTAAAAGTTTTAGTTCATAAGAAAATTGATATTCAGTGTATTAAAAAATCCGTTTGGCAATGCTGCAGAGTTTGCTAATGAAATTAAAAATATCACTGTATCAGATTGCGATTTCACGTGAACGGAAATCAGCTGTCCAGACTGAATCTCAGTGATCAACTAGATGCGGATGATCACATTGCCTAGTCAGACGAGTAATGTTACAGCGCCATTTATTGGGAGCTAGGGTCTACTCTAGGTTACACTCAGTATTTTATAATCAATATAAACCAAATAAAGTAAATAAAACCGTAAAAATACATATTAAAATATACATGTCTATGTTTTAAACATATCAAATAGCTTTTTAGTTTTTTTTGAAACTGGTAAGTTATATTATTTAAGATAGGATATTGTCTCAACTGAACTGTCATTTTCTCTCTCTATTCAAATTCACCGATCTGACCTACCATGGATAGCTTGTATAGACAGATGGCTATTACAATCCGTCCATTGGTTATTGGCACACTTTTATCTATATTTGGATTAAGATGCCTATCTCAGATGGGCAAAACTGGATTGAGATAGGTTATTGGGTTTGGGCGTAAGAGACGACGGTCGTACACGGAAAAAGAAATAACTTTTCTTGGTGGATCAAAACCTCTTTCAATTTCTTTTCCTCTGCAAAAAACTTACAAAATAATCACATTTGACGTGGTTCCTTATATAAAATATACTTCTGTTGTGTAGATCTCTCCGCTACTCTCTATCGGCCAAATCAAAGCGCATTAAAAATAAAACAAGTCTGAATGTGACAGACGATTTTGACATTTGTCGCGACATATCACACGCAGAAGGAAGAATGCAAACACAGGCCGCCAAACTTGACGTCTTGATTGACAGTTTCCACGTTTGTAATAAACTTCGCAGTAAATTTATCTTTAATTAAAAAATAATACTTGCTTTAATCATTAGTGGTATTGATTCGTTTCTCTTAAGAAACTTTAGTAAAAAGCAACCATTTGATGTTATATTAATTAAACCAGATGTATCCGGCGTAATACGTCATACAAGAAGTTTTAAAACATGTTTCTAAAATTATTAGTATTACTTTTCTGAGCAGCGTTGGCCTAGTGGTTTCATCTTGCGAATCTCATCCCTGAGGTAGTAGGTGCGATTCCGGCTTCCGGAAACGTGAGAAAATCGCCTGGTCTTAGATCCAAACAGACGATGTGTGTCAGGCACAGGAGGCAGACGCAAAAGTTTGTATCGCCACTGATTTATTTATTTTTATATTAGTTTAGTAAATACCATATTGTATTTTGAATTGGCTTACACTCCATTTCGATTTTGCAGTTGCTTTTCATCTACGAATCTAAGGTTAGATTCCGCCATATTTAGGTCATTGCAACATTGTGACCTTCCCAGGAATCAAATGCACCGCAGTTATTAATCACATTTTATATCGTCGTAAACTGAGGCGGGATTAAAACCACACCAAATCATATTTTTACGACTTTAGATTCGTTATTTAATATCTGTTGTTTCCAATTTGTGAACTTTTGATTTATAGTGAGCCTTCGTCTAACAATAGACCTTTGTTTCTATTCTATGAAATAATTAATTTCTGCGTTCTTTTAGTTTATGATAGAAATGCGGAATATAGTATACTTAAAAAGAGTGCGTGCCAAAAAGGACATATCACAGAAGTGAAACTTCTTTGTAAATTAATTATTACTGTGGTAAAAGCCCCAATAGATGATCACTCCATGTATTTTTTTATCTATATTTATACTGTTTATACATTGTATCTATTCGTGCTATGGATAATATAAATCGATGAAAAATTTGCGTTTCCTAATGTTGTAATATGTAACTACTAAACGAATACATCAACCAAGCGTGTATTTTTCTCGATCTCTCTTTCACTCTCTCAATCGGTCTCAATCGCTCTCTTCCGTTTCTTAGACAAAAACGCTGCACGTCTTCGTGACGTTTCATCCGTAAAAAAAATTCCCTCATGCGCCAAAACAAGTTTCACTTCAAAAATCAATGGCGTTACGATTTTTTTTAGGTCTCTTAGATTTCTGCCAACACCGCCTATTCTTTACATTAAATAAAATACACTTTGACTTGACTAGACTTGAGCTTGAATACACTCATATGTTACATTTAGTTAATTGTCGAAACATCCCGGTGGTATTAAAAGTTTAAAACCTTGTCTTGTTAGCACCTGACAATGAACGCGTCCGATTAAGCCCACGGCCCTCATTCAATTATTTATTTATTCGTAATTAAGCCGCGCGAGTTATTGCCTCACTCGATTTACGATCGATGAATTATCTGGTATCGAATTCCATTTGAATAGGGATGTCTGGTTAATGCGTTTGGCGGAATCGTGGTTTCTTAACTGTCTTGAATTATATTAAATTATCCAATTCTAAGTACATGTTTCGTTAATAGAGGACTAATTCAAAATACAAGAGCAATAATTCAATGTAGCGATTTAATCGTAAATCGATAAGGCGAGCCGTCATAAGTCCAATTTGTTACTCCATAAATTATTTCAATGAAATAAATCAAGAGGTTTATTGTTCTCTTCTCACCTTTATATCAGTGTTTTGGAACAAGTATTTAATTTTATATTATCTGTGTTCTATGTTATCTGTATCTATGTCACTTGTCGGTTAATACTGTTAAAAATAAAAGTGTTTCGAAATTCAAATCAAAATTTTTATTTCGAATTTCAAATATTAATAATCAATACATTATTGTAATTATTATGTAAAGATTAAAATAATACATAATATGTCTAACCCGAAGATTAATCAGAAATGGAGCATGTTTTAATATTATCGATATAAAACTTATCAAGAACGTTCCGTCAATAATACTCGTTATGAATCGAATTTATTCAACGGACATATATTTTATTGTTGTGGCTGTCTCGCCGCGGGGTCTTATAAAATTATACGAATAAATAAGAGAGATCAGACATTAAAATATGTATGAATGAATTAAAGTTGTCCCGTTTCGCACCTCTGTTCATACGGAGATTATAATGGACCACTATGGACTGTGATTAAACAATCATAGTCAATGGAGTTTGTTTGTATACACGATGCAATGAAACTCTTCCATACGAAATTTGTTTGTTTTAGTACCTTTTCTATTAGTACCTTTATGCTTATTTATCATAAATCTTAAATCATTGTGAAATTTGTCTGAAAGTCAAGACAATAAGGTGGTTTAAAAATAAATCATCTCGATCGCGGCAAGTGCCAACAACTCGTTAATCGCATTTTTCGTTTTTCATTTCCTATGTTTTTTTGTTATCACATGTTTCTATAACATTTTTTATCAATGACTAAAATTAAAAACAAGTCGCCCTACAACCATTTTAAGTCGACGCCTCAGATTTCTGTATCTATTTTATAATTTGTCAATATATTGGTCAGGTTTGAGCGAATATTAAATGCGCACAGATAGATTGAACCTGCGACCTCACTAATGAGCGTCACATGTTGAAGTTACTATGGCATCACTGCTATAATAATATAGTATCTACATATTATATATATATATATATATATACATATATAAATATAAGCCAGCTATGTTAGTAAATGACTAAGAAAATAACCGATTTATCCCGCGTAATGTGTGGTATAATGTAAATAAATAGTGAGGTAAAATGCGATATTTATATTTATAAAGTGTAATCGATCCAATCCGAAGATAGTTCGCCCACGGAAACCATTGTTCCCTTCATTTTTTGGACGATTGACGCGTCTCCATTTCCTACGCTGAGAATAGTTATGAAATAAAAGACATCGCTCGTCGAGTGGCGGACATCAAGATCGGTGAGGAGATGTCACAGATCGCTCGTTAGGTGGTAATTAGCTCAGCGATCCGTCACCACGTTCTATTTAGAAGCGAAAAGTAATCGGACGTGCTCACGCGTCACGCTGTTATTCGCGATTTATTCAGGTACTACAGATTGTTCCTGAACATTCCAACACTCATTCACTCCCTTCATTCGTTCTGGTTATAAAGGATTTGAATCTGAGATTTAATTGCCATGGCATATATTATTTTTCCGAATGAATTTTTCATAAAGTCACATATATCAATATTTGCAAAGCAACAAATATTTTTATATTAAATATTTTGGTAATTTTAGAATAATTTGATAACACGATGTACACAATTAACTTTCCTTATTTTTTTCTTACTAAATGATATATAACGTTGACTTAGGAAGTAAAAGATATGTCCCTTTGTATCATTATGTATATTTGATATATAACAATTGTTATAATCATCCTATAAATACTGGCTATTACTATTTATAAATAAAAAAAACAATAGCCAAAGGTATGCACGCAACTTATACATTTAGTGAGAGATGAAAAGAGTTATAAACAATAATAACATCAAAACGCTTTGCCTGATTGAAAGCGGTATCCAGGTCGGAAGGTGATGGATGAGCTAAATTACCTCTCCCCCCACTGCCCTCGGCTAGCTAACGAGCTGGCCAAACGATTATTTATAATGCCGTTGACAGTACTTCCTAATATTTATTTTTGATTGCCTCTAACTAACTTCTACATCTATACAAATCTTAGTAAGGTTTTTTCAAGAAGAAATGTCCTCTAAATGTTATATTGGACAAAAATCTCTTTCCCTAATTCTCGCCTCGAACGTCGTGGATTAGTTATGTGAGAGAGAGTGCAACGGGCACTGAATAGCATCTATTTTAAACTATG
Source organism: Pieris mannii (assembly GCA_028984075.1). Lineage (NCBI taxonomy): Eukaryota > Metazoa > Arthropoda > Insecta > Lepidoptera > Pieridae > Pieris > Pieris mannii. Next base: position 631,732 of record CM054776.1, read on the forward strand.
TGGCTTGTATTTGTGCTTAAGGCACATAGAAAATCTAGCAAAATGTGTCTTACATTAAATATTGAATTTGATTGCGATCCTAGAATTCACATTCAAATTTTAAAATTCATATCGTATTTTCAGCTCCATTGTATTAATTTGAAGTGATGTTTGTAATACCGTATTTGGTATCTAAGTGGGCGACGGAAATGTCTTATCGTTAGTACACCAACATATCCGCAATGTGCAATTATGTGTCTTTCTCACGGATGTCACCTGTATACCACGTATTTATAACCTTCGGCCCATGAAGGCTGAAATTAATAATAAAGGAAAAAATGTGATTTTTAAGAAAAGAACTCTTATTAATATGGAAATAGGTCTATTTCTTTCTTAATTCATAGTTTTGTGTTATAAAATAAGAAACATGCAAATGATATTGAAACAATTACGTTTTCTCTAAAACATTACGATAAGAGTCAATTTGAACTATATAAAATTCTCTTTATACAAAAATGTAGAACAGTGGGCGGCGCTCGGGAAATTGAATCCGCCCTACGTTTTGGGCGGATCCTATAATATAGAAAATAAAACAAAACTATTTCAAGTTTTATATAGTTTCCTAAATACTGTCTTGGCCCACAATATAACCTTCAATTACACGTTAACAGAAAGACTTTGATTTCGTTAATAAACTTTAAAATTTTTGAACACTTTAATGCTTCTTAGTATCCGAATCTCTTCTCGTAAGAATCCATTCCTACTGTGTAGCTATAAAAATTAGACAAAAGAACTTTGTTAAAATATTTAAATAAATAAATCCTACAAACAGGACACATTGAATGTTATTAATAAGTTATTATATTAAAGCCTATTTCACAATAAGGGCCTATCTGGTGTGGGCGCGGCGGGCAGGAAGCACGATATTAATACGTTGATAAGTATTGCCTTTAAATGATTATTTATCGGTTTTAATCAAACTTTTTCGTCTCGTAATCCACTATGGCTACGTTACTAAGGCGGTGACAATTTTGGACAAAATTATTTAATTTAACATTACAAGAACTATTTTCAATACAAAGCTTTAGGCCATGACAATTTTAATTTAACTCAGTGACAATATCGTGAGTGACGAGAAAGTAATCAAAGGTAATTGATTTCTATTTTTGTAGCCAAGTCGGCATTCAAAGCATATGTACATTTAATATAGTGACATATTACACCTTAAAAACTCCATGAAATGCCTAAGCTGTTGCTACATATTGCGAAACAATATTAGTTTCGCTTACTTAGTTTACTTAAAAAAATCAATGAGGCATGAAATGAGTCTGCCACACGACCACACACATTTGTAACATTTACATAGAAATATCAACGCATCCGAATTACACATAGACAAACCTTAAAAGCCTTTTAAATAGCAAACGGTAGAAAGTACACGTATTTAATTGACCCTTAAGTTTCTGTGCGCCTGTCACTTCAACCCATTTATGCTAATGTAGCATTGTGCATCATTTGAGAGGCATTGTCAATGCCCTTTGACTCTATTGTGCGTTTTTTGTGTCTGCCACGGATTATTTTATATCCTCCGCGTGTTTGTCTCGTGTTTTATTTAATTGAATCTGGTTTTTTATCGATGTCGTCTCGACGGAAGTTAACATGACGATAAAAAAAATGTACATTTTAATGCTCATATCAGGACAAACCCAAAATATATAATTAACGCTATAAATTCTTAATGTTTCATCTTCCAACCCTATAGAGAATTTTCTTGTATTAAATATCTGTTAAATTATATAGTTATATTATATGTTACCACAAATCAATGTTATATTTTATAAAATTTATTAAAGACAATTAAATTATCTCCGTAGATGTAACTATCACAAACAATTTTCTAATATCCCTACTCCGGATTCTGCTTCGTCACGACCGGGACGCCGTACCGTATTGTAATTTAGATTGTCATTCAAATACCCCTTGACGGGAGACCTTAAACACAGTGGCAGTCGTTATCTCGACACCTTCGTCGTACAATGATCTAGCTACTAACGTGTTAAATATGCCATTTTAACCTCTATCGCACACGTGTTAAGATCATTTTTAGCATGTGTGACCAATGCTTATTGTGCCACGTCTTAAACTACGCGTTTATATTCACGATTCTGTTTAGTTTTTATTGTGAAAGGGGTTGTTATTTGATAAGTCATATTTCATTTTACTGCGTCTATCATTTTATGTCTTTTAACATTGTAAGACAACGATTAGCAACATTGTAGCCGCAACAAAAGAAATGATATAGAAAATTAAGGGTTTCCGATAATATTTTACGATTCCTGAGAGCGACAAAACGATGGCTGTTAAAATAAATATAGGCTGTGGAAATGGGTTTTACTTATAACAACTTAAATAGAGATTCCGATAGACAGTGGATCGATGCAAATTAGAGGCGCAATGGGTGATGGTGAGTCAGTAAAATTAATTAAAACCAGTAGACAAATTGATTTCTAGAAGCTAATTACAGAGGAAGAAACATTGTAAGCAACAAACTTGTTTTGACGGTCAATTTTCCCCGCAACCATAAAAAGCACAAACATGACTACGTTAATAATAAATTACATACATCTCAACCGATACGATACAACCATTTGGAAACAAATGCTAATAATTACTTTCCAGATATTAAATGCGAGAAAGGGACGAATTCTCCGGTTAGTGCGAGAAATGAAACAATACTTATTATGGTTTAACATTGCTAAGAATTATTGCTAAATAAATCTGAAGCTTCATTTGCATCTGACGTCCGAGCATTGTGTTCTATATCACATCGCATTTATACATTACCAATGATTTGTTTTTATTAGGAAGACTCGAACGATTGTGGGCTCTTTTAATTTCGCTCGCGACATTTGAATGTCTTGCGCTGGAACTTTGTATTACGTTTATTGACGATAGTTGCCACCATCGGTCGTAGGGCTCCATTGTTGCATTCATCGCAATGATCCGGCCATAGTTGCGTAGCCTTTCAGCCGCATCCGACAGTTCCATTGTTGCAATTTTATTGCTGGTGTTACCATCGCGGTGATCGTAAACAACGCTACAGCGCTCGATACGATCCACCACTATCTTCAGCTTTGGATGGGATTCGTGACCGCAGACTGCGTATTATCGCGCACCGAAGCCACCGCAGCGGCGATTTTCATTCGTTTCTAATAAATTGATACGAGGCTGCGGGACCTCTTCGGAGCCCCGCCATTGGTCGGCCGACTCGATCCTCGGACCTCGGTTGTAAATCAACTTTACAACCTTTAATTACAGATATTTGCCGTCTCATGCAAGCGTAAGGGATATCGGAGGGCCGCTCTCGCGAAAATATCGCATAATAATGGGTATTGACCCGTAATGGCTCGCCTGTAGGTACTGCACCGCCTTTGTCTCGATCGTTGGAGCGAGAGAATATCTTTCTTTGAATGATTGCCAATTACATCGAATGGCCCCTGGATTCCGAGCGATACAATGCTGGTATTCTGCGGTTTGATTTGGCTCGCTATTGATTTATGCCTTATTCAATTTGTACCAAAATATGGTCGGATTGTTCGGCGCGTTATGTTTAGATCTGGACTTTAATCGCGCGGTTAAAATTGCGCGATAAAACTGTCAGTTTTGAGAGTCTAATAAGAAAGTGTTATTGTGCGTTCGCGCAGTTCCACACAATGTTGCACCGGATAGGGCGGCCGCCATTTTAATGTCTCTGAGAGGGAATTACGCTGGATTGTTCTCAGCTTTACTGCCCCTCATGATTGATCGTTGTATCCTCGGCCTTATGTCATTCCCGCGCCGTACCTCTTGGAATTTGCACTAAGCAATAAATACGTGTTGAGTTATGGTAACTCTGCTGATTTACAATATTTTCGTAATTTTATCATAATCGAGATTACTTACATTAGTACCAAGCCAAGGTAACTTAACGTACGCCTTTTTGGTCCATCTCTTGACATCTAGACTTTAATTAAACAGTGCTCTCGTTCCAGACTATTTATCAATTTAATTAACCACCAAGTACAGATTAGTGCTTGAATAAAAACTCTGTTCTTCTCTACATAATCCTTAAACGTAATGATAATTGAAAATTAAAAAGAAAACATTAAAGTGTGGAAGTTAACACTATCCCAATCGTATTTCTAAATTAAAGCGGTTCTTCTCAATAAATTCTTCCGCCCATAAACTGTTAACGACTGCCTAAACAGGGGTTCCTCGCTTTAACTACCACATATAATATAACTGAGGTTTATTTGCAACCTTGATAATCTTTAAAATATGTATTTTACCTTTTTATCTTCACCAATGATGAGCCATACTAATAACATGCAGTTAAAGTAACTTCTTTATTTAAAAATATTTTTTTTAATCGGATAGACACGATTACTAGATAGTTTAAATTTAAATAATTAAAGGAGAAGAAATTGAATGTTTATTTCAGGAGATTAATTGTAGTAGAGTCGAAATTGCAACAGAAGTTTCGATCATTCAAATGTTGTACTTGCAAGCAGAGTAATTGTGATTGATAGCGACGTGGATCGAGATGGGCGGCGCAATCAAAAGCGTATCAAGCCAATAAGAGCCAGGTCTCGGTTCACCGCGCCCTCCCATTGGCCAACAAGAAAAAAGGGTCTTGATACGGCTCGATATGCCTCGATTCGATTCAATCGATAATCACCCGTGTAGACGCAGCTTTTGATAGGTCAATGCGAATTAAATGCCGTTCAAAACCGCCCCCGTGGCACGCACAGGCCGAGTTTAATTGGTACATATATTATCTGTGGACGTTTTCAGTGCTATTCCACGGCCGCTGGTCAAATTTAGAAATACCAGGAAACTTTGAATTGCTTGTGATTAGTACATTATTTAGTGGCTATTCACAATCCTTTATCAACACGGGCGAACTAATTTACGAGAGCCCGCGTCAAGATTACCGCTTAGCGACGTCGATTGCCAATAAATACCGGGTTAGGTGCGAATAATCGACTAAAATGCAACAGTGTTACAGGCCAATATGCAAACGTGTTCATAAAGTGAAATAAATACAAATTTAGCGTAAGGTTTCGTAGGAAAAGCAATAATTTGTCACAATCGGGTACGATTAGATTGGCTCTGTCGGCGATTTGACATACATCGTAAATTACTGTATAACCGTCCGGTTTAAGATGTGTTTTGTGTTGAGCTGCTTGGAGTTTATTAAGGTGCCTCGTACTCGGTCGGTTTATGCAAATGGCGTGCGCATGTAGCGGGTCGCACGCGCATCGAATTGCTGGTTTTCCGCCGGCGCGGGGAAGGCGGTTTAGTGGAAATAGTTATTGGGGTGATTGCTTTCATAAACAATAGCTTTTGTCCAATTCTTGTTACTTGTTATTCTGATAACGGGATCTTTTGATAACAAGTTACACGCTGTTAGGAAGAGGTAGGTTTATTATGTAATAACTTTTACAAAGAAACCATTTCGATGAAGATTATAATGATGTAATCAGAAGTGGTTAGGGATTAATATCGTTTCTTCCTTTGTATCTAGTGCTTATAGAAATAACACAACGATAACTGTTAAATTGTTTAAGTTTACCTAACAGAATAATCAATACAATACAACAATATAGGTAAATATTGCGTAAAGCACGCGCCCATATTCAGTACGATATGTATGTACAAAATATAAAAAAATCGTGTACCTTTAGTAGTCTTACTTAATACATAAGAAAAACATGATGTTTTAAACATTTCTTTACCTTAGTTAAAATCAAGATTCAACGAAATTAATGTTGTAGAGTATTCAGTTTTATAAGTTTAATACAATACTTAATGATAGACTTTTCAGGTACTTTTACACGTAAACTCATTTATATATCTAACTCATTTTCATAACAAAGACCTTCTCTAAATCCCGCCATTTCTGTCTGCACTGTAACACTCTCAGCCATGTGCTGTTTCCTTTATTTGATATATCCATTTTATAATCTGTCTCTCTCGTCGTTTATTATATCTTGGACACCAGTTTAGTACTTTCTTGCTCCACTTTTCTGTTCCTCTAATCACGTGCCCCGTAACGTCTACCTCAGTTGTTCTTAAACGCTGTAGTTTATAATTTATCTATTCCATTTTTGCGTTTCATAGATCTTTATCTCGTGTTGCTTTGTATGCTGCGCTTTAGTGAGCGCCAAAGTCTCAGATCTATATGCTAGTACAGATAGTATATGATTTTTTCTTGTCTTCTAAGCGCCCAAAACCTCTTTCATACATTTGCTATTCTTATATATGTCCATAAAGAAGTGTTTGTCTGGTGGATTTAGCATGCGACTCCAGTCCCAGATGGTATTTGTGTATTTAACATTCGCTCAAATGGAGAAGGAAAGCATCGTTAGGAAGCCGGCTTGCTTGCTCAGCAGCGTGTGCCAGGCACAGGAGGCTGATCACCAACTTATGTATTAGATTGACAAATGATCATAAAACATTCATGTACATACATAAATCTGAAAAACCTAGAAAGCTTGTATCGTTATCAATTTATTTAATTTTAGTTCAATCATACAATACTATTTGCTAACCTGCTTAACGCCGTCCTGACTGATAAAAAGTAACCCAAACGTTTATTGATGAGCAAAACATTAGTAAATACCTAAACGAGTATTTGTCAATCAGTCTTCGCGTTTGCACTTAATCATCCGGTTATCCGGGCGAGGGGGAGAGAGGGGGCTAGGGGGGGCTACGTCACCCTCCGAGATTAATTACAGCGCTTATGTACAGTGATGTTACAGAATTGGGACTTGGAATTGTACTCATCAGTTACGGGCTTTGAATTGATGGACTATACGGAAATTTGCTTTTGTTAGTATATATTCTGCGTCATAAATATCGAATAACAATAATAATTGCTATTTTAATACGCATACAATTGAATGTCTTATATATTTTTTTATTTTCTACACATAAATAGTATTTACAATTCTTAACGTGCATTGTACTAATAATTACTGATGAATAAATAGAAAACCAAGAGAAATGAATAGCTAGACGGAAGATCTAAGCCAATATCGAGTGTTGAGTACAATGTTGCGTAAAGTAAACACGTAAACATGTAATAAAGAAAACTGGAGATATGTGGGCCATTCTTCGTCACGTCATTACATTTACCACCGAATTACAATAAATCACTTGCAAACAATCCGCCATAATGTTTCGCTTCCGCGGGCCACACTAGATGCAGTGTTGCCAGTTTTCTAGCATTCGGCTGATAACAGTGGTAGTTCGAGCTTACTGGTTATTTAATGCTCCTATTAATAGTATAAGTAAATTATAAAAGTAAATTTATAAAATCTTATTCTGCTGACATAAATAAAACATATTTGGCTATATCTTTAATATAATTGCTTTTTGTTATGTATAATATGTGTTAGTTGTAAGATTACGAAAAAGTTGTGAAAACAGTGAAGAAAAACATTTTGGCAAAACAATATATTATATATAATTCTATAAATATAAAATATAATAATATATTAGCATAATTTTTTACTCTTTGAAGGACGCGCAGTTTACTTTATATATGCCATATAATATTTATAATGTGAAACAATTCGCAATGCATTTTAACTGGTCACACTGGCTCTGCAAATCTAAATCTAGCACAGTGCGGCAATATAAAGACGGTGTCCGGCTTTTAGGGTTACCAATTTTAATAAATAAGATTCATAAACCAGAATTACCCTAGGTATGACTTCCGTAAACTGGAGTCATACTAGGCCCAGTCTCGACTCGAAACGATTCCTTTTATAATATAGGTACATAGCTAGCTATAGACAGATTGTCATTATAAGATACTTGATTAGTCTCTATCAGTAGGTCTAAAAAATCTTGGTACCATTAAATAAAAAAATCGTTTTTTACGACTTTTTCCTTCACCGGTATTTTGCTATCTAGACACATAAAAACATAACTTATCCAGAACTTGACATAAGTTTTCGGTAGTGGGCTTATCAATTTAAAAAAAACATTGTTAAGTGATCTGTCACCTAACCCGCTGTTTTACAAGTATTTTATTTATTTCTAAAATCTGAAATGGGATGTGTTATGTGTGACCATAATCGTCATAGCTAATAAACGGACTACCTGGTCTAGCAGAGATGTAGTATATATATATGATGTGGTGAGCTTTCAGAAAGGTTCTTCAGCTGAGTATGAGGTGGGTAAGGAAATACATGGGACATTAACGGTTATATTAGTAACAGCCCTATCTGACATAAATCACGGTGGGCGCGATCCGTTGCTGGCAGTCACTTTACGACTCTTACCACGCGTAAAAGGTTTTACAGCCCGCGTAAAACTTATTTGGTTTGATGTACTTTATTGATTTATATTTAGACTAGATTCAGTTTATATCAGCCGATGTCTTCTACAGATTACCATAGCTTTGACACCTCGCACATTATAATAAGCTAAATATTATTAATATGCTAGTTTGTTCTTTTGGTTGGTTTAGTGACGTTTAGAAATGATATATATTAATGCTAATGTTTGAAAATCAATAACAATGTTTTTTGATGTAGGGTAAAAGCCGGATAGTTGCCTCGGACGGATACATGCCCCGGTGTTTAATAAACTATATTACGATTTTAAGTTGTGTTAGCGCTTTACTACAATAAGTTGTGACCGCCCCGCAGGCCTCGATGCCGCATAAGCCATCGGAATAGGCGCACGTGTTTTGTCCGTGTGAGCAAAAATCTTCCGCGGCGAAACTTTGACGGGCGTTATAATTATATTGGGAAGTAATTTCTATTGAATATTTTTATTACTGATCGTGGTTTCAGTCAACTTTTTGTTTTTTTGCATGCATTAGAGTTTAAATTACATTGTTTATTATGTTTTATTCCTGAATAATTTTTATTTATTTCGCAAATAAAAAGGGCAAGTATCCGCATCAAAAAGGATAGTCGCCCTACTTACTGTCGCGGATAGTTGCCCCTTACGAAAACTAAAATTACCACAAAGACCAAAAAAACAAACCAGCTGGGGACAAGAAAAGCATTGAGAAGAAAAAAGGGCTACCGCAAAAAAAGAAAAAGACTAAAAAATATATTGATATGACTAGCAGTGAGACTGAATCTGATAACATAGATATTATGAAACAGGATAAAGTAAAAACATCAAGGAAGAGAAAATTACCAATTTACAGTTCTGACAGTTCTAACAGTAGTGGAAGTGAAGAAAATGTCTTAAATCTAAAAGACGAGAAATCGACTAGAGACACTCGAAAGATATTAAAAGTCAAAAATGCTAATTCAATAGTAAATATGACTAAAAAAGTTTCAATTGATGATTATTGCGTACAATGTTTTGATAACTACAATTTAACTAAATCAAAATCAGATTGGATTCAATGTAAGATGTGTCGGATGTGGTTGCATGAAACATGTACAACATTCAACACTGTTGTCTGAGATGTGGAAAGTTAGAAACCTTAGCTTCTGGTAAAAAATAATTTTAATACCAAAGTTGATTACCAAATTGTTGTATTTTTAAGATAAATGCTAATATTTTATAATAACTTACATAACTTTAAGTTTAAATAATATTTTAATAATTTAAATAATTTTTATAATTAAAACTGAAAACTATTTAATAATGTTAATTAATATTTAAAATTGTTCTTAATGAAAGATCTCAGTAAATTATAAAAACTGTTAAATTAATAATAAAGATTACTCTAATTCATATAAATTTCTTTCTATCCAAAATAAAAATCATACTGAGGTTACTATCCCCGCACGAAGCAAGTATCCCCCGAAGCATTTTCTACGCTAGGCTACTATCCGCCATAGTAGGCAACTATCCCTCTTCTGAGAGATAAAATAAAACAGTATTTACTCAAAACCATTGTTAATTATGTATACAAAAATAGGCTTTTATAGAAGATAAAAGACCTATGTTGTGAGATACATACTGAATAATTTTCAGCAAGTTCATATTTTTAAAAAATAAAGCTTTTTCGAAAAGTGGGGCAACTATCCGGCTTTTACCCCAGTCTTAGATGTCTAGGAATATATGTTATAGTTCTTGTCACCTTTTAATAAACTTTATCTTTGTTTCAGGAACACCCATCAACAGATTACCGATAATGGCGAAGTCTGTGTTGGATCTGTATGAATTGTACAACTTGGTGATAGCCCGTGGTGGATTGGTGGAGGTGATCAACAAGAAACTCTGGCAGGAGATCATCAAGGGACTTCGGCTGCCGTCGTCTATCACTTCGGCTGCATTTACACTGAGAACACAGTAAGTTATTCCCAAAATCGTAGCATTTTCTCCTTCAATTTTAACTATACACATATAACACATATAATCAAAGTCCAATTTGAACCAAAAGAAAAGTGACCTCAAAACGGTGTGGTCCAAACTTCAGGAGCACCATATTGGAGCCGGCCTCGTTGTAATCTATTCTGTTCTCACGAAAGCCAGACAAAGCCACAATAGCGTACGTGAGCTCGCGACAATGTGACAACTTCATAATTAATAACCTCTAACTCATCTGAGCAGATATAATTTTCTCATTTATCTTAAAGTTCTTTAACCTCGGCTATTGTCGGAAACATAAAGGTCTACATTTCTAATTCAAAACTCACCGTTACGCACGACGCGAGCACCGCATCATGATTACTAATTACTTTGTCCACAGACTAATTAGGGCTTAGACATTCTAGTCTGTGCCTTGTCTATGATACGAAGTTTTTGAACGTTACACTTAATACAAATTCGAAATTTAAATTTGATTGCTCCGTTGATATTGTTTGGAAATTCTTTACAAATGTTTTTTCTATTTAAAAATAGGCCTTTATGATTGAATAATAAAATAGGAGTCATTTTGTCATCTTTAGTATTAAACTAGACGACTGCTGACATTCAAATTTCTTATTTGATAGCCCATGAAAGGTAGCCGACTTTTAAGCGTCGCGGTCTTTTCAAAGTCTTTTCACTTTAATATGCGATCACTTATGACTTATGACGGAGTTTAGTTGACAATATGCTTGAATAAAATTGACTTGTTGCTGAATAGGATTACAGTGTACCGCGGTGTTATACTTTTGAATGATAGGCGTTTTATAATTGGGCTTGAAATATGATTTATAGGCATGTCAACTCTCTTGACGTGAGGTCTTTAAATTTAGAGTTGGTCTGAAGATATATTGTTTATTTTACTTGCATTTAAAACTTAGTAAATATTTCTGTCACTTTTGCATATTCCGTGTTCTTCCTTACAAAAAATATGAATTAAAATTGTTAATAATCAAAACAATCTTTCCAGATATATGAAGTATTTATACGACTATGAGTGCGAGAAGAAAAACCTGTCAACCCGCAGTGAACTGGACGCAGCGATCGAGGGCAACAAGCGGGAGGGGCGCCGTGCCTCAGGACAGTACGACGCACAGGCAGCGCTCTCTATGGTAAGCATCTTGATTAGTCATAGTCATAATTCCAGGCCTAGTGCAAATTAAGAATGAAACTACTACATTGGCTAACTTCGAATACAATTTAACCGAGTAAAAAAACACTAACGATTCAGTATTTCCAGCCTCCCCTGAACCGCGGAGTCCCTGCGTCCCTCGCGCAGCTGTCCCAGCACATGCAGCCCTTGTCCCTGTCGCTGGGGGGCACTGTGCCCCGTCTGCCCCCTCTGCCTCCACACGCCCCTCACATCTCACAGCACGACATCGAGTACCGAGTCCGCGAGTATATGAAGATGATACAGCAGCAACGCGATCTGATCAGAAATGGTTAGTAGTAACACGTGTTTCTTTCGCTGGGGCTGTGCACTAATGATTGCATTGCAGTGCATGTGCAGATTTAATATTCGCTCGAACGGTGAAGGAAAACATCGTAAGGAAATCGGCTTGCCTTAAAACCCAAAATGTTGATGGCGTGTATTAAAGGTCTGATCTTTACTTGCCTATAAGATTGACAAATTATCATAAAACGGATACAGAAATCTGAGGTCTAGACCTAAGAACGTTGTAGCGCCACTGTTATACTTTTAGCAAGTTTATCATTTTCCTGTTGAGAATTATAAGTTACGAATAATAAAATTTGTACAATTTAGGTTCTGAATCACCCCCGGGTGCGCCGATGATGTCTCCCCGCGACGCGTTGTCCGCCATCGACGTGTCTCGTCTCACTCTGTGGTCTCTGTACAACAACAACAACAACAGCCCGCAACCAGATATCGAACCGCAACGGTATGTATTATTGGCTTTTAAGCTTTTTATTGACAGAGAAAATAATTTGACACATGATGTGTTATGTTTACATGTTTTTCGACTACTATCTTTTGGATAAGTTTTAAGTTTGATGAAAATCGGTTTGGCTTTTGAGATATTCGGAACTACCTTTCGCTTTCATAAAAATTATCATTCTTTATGAACGTGTTTTCGTTTTTAGAAATTGTGTTTATGTGTGTTGGAAACATGAATTTATCTGTGGTATTTGTTTACTTTATTTAGTTTCAAATCAAAAATATCTTTATTCATATAGGTAAACATGTGCACATACATGTATGAACGTCAAGAAAAACAAATTATATTAACTGTAAATTTACATTTACAACCAGTTCGCAAGTCAAGGGCGTAGAGCGGGTAAGAAGAACTGGCAAGAAACGTTTCAGTTTTATAAATAAAGTTTTGTGCCATGTGTTGACTTTTGCCGGAACATTCTCTAATTAAACACGGTTAGATACGTTCCAATATGTATTAGGAAGTGATTTATTTCAGAGCTAGGCTGGTGCTAAAATATAATTATTTTTTTTAATATCATAGGGTAAACAGAATCGAATCACGCAGTATTAAATTAATTATTGTAATAAAGAATTCACGTCTTACTTATCCTACTAAATTGCTTCAATTACGCAGCATTCCGCATTTCAGAGAGGCGTTGAACCTGAGCGAGAGCCCGAACTCCAGTAACGGCGGCATCAAACGCGAGGCCTGCCGCTCCCCCCCTCCGCCGGCCAAGCGCCGTACGCCACGGCCCCCCTCACCCGCGCCCCGCTCTCCCCCCGACACCAAGCCCATCGCGCACCTCAACGGCAACTCCGGCCTCAACAACGGCGTCAGCGGCGCCGCCTTCAAGATCTCCACTCGAGGTAAGTTACCCATTCAGGCCGAACTAAGCTGGCCTAAACAATCCGTGCTGAACTGTAAAGGTCCTTTAGGCCAACAGCGAGATTCCTCACAAACAAAAAAACGGGGTAAGTTAGAAGTCAAAATTCAGTTTTACCACATTTGCCTCCAAATTTAAACCACAAGTTTACAAATGACCACTTATTTAAATTTGTAATTTTTTTTTTTGATTAAATTAAGAAATACTTATCCAGAACAGTTTTTCCATAACATATTATGCTAATTGCAAATAATACATAAGTAATGATAATAGGTCAATTGAATTGTATAAAGTGCAAAGCTAATAATGATAAATCTGTTCCAGGTGACGCAAGCACAGGTGATCAAAAACTCGTCGTATCCATAGAGCTCAACGGGGTGACATACGAAGGTGTGCTCTTCCCCTCACAAAATGGAAACGGGCAAAACCACCGACAAATGGTTTCTTAAACTCTCATCACAAAATTAGGATTAATTTATACATCACGTCCCTCGCAAACAAATAATTGCCAGTACAAAAATTACGCAAGGGACATCATCTGTGTAATCTCGCATCCGATATTATCTGTGTCACTCGAATTGACGCTAAAAAGCGCGGGAAAATTACTCCAGATAAATCGTTTGTCTATTACACAGACAGTATTAAATATGGTAGATTTTTCTTAATTTAGATTTGGTGATTTCTTTGTTCTATTCCCTAAGCCCAATTGAGTTTTAGCCTTATAATTATTTCGGGACTAAAAGTGTCAGTTCTTCGAGTTGCAAACGTTCACAGTTATCACTGCCTAGAAATCGCCTGTATAAAAACATTATTAAATTTTATTGGAAAATGACAATTGTACATAGTCAATTGTGTTTATTTATGTCCGTTGAGTGATAACGAAGTGCTCGGTTTTTATATTTTATGTAAATGTTGTATATAGGTCGCGTAAGCTGAATGTTTGTGATTGTAGGTACCCTAGATGTACATTTCATTGAATCGATATCAGTATTGTGTTAGTTTGTAATTATTTATAATGTGGCAGCGCTTCCCGGCAAAATGAGACCGCAATTTGTGTAGAAACGCTGTTCGGTGAACGAGATGATCTGTGTGTGTCTCGAATGAATTATGAAACTCATTACGTAAAGTTAAAATTTCCATTTATTTTTCCAAGTGAAAGGCACAAGAAAAATACAATTTAATTATCGTTTTAATGTCTAATTATAATACGGCATGCTATAATGTCTTTAGCACTACTTATTTGAATATAATGGCAGGTGTTGCCTGTGTAATTCTACGCCATTTTCTAGAATAGTGTAGTATATAAATTTAGAGGTAAATTATGTAATAATCAAAATTAATTCGATTATTCTCGAAGATTATCGATCGCAATCAATCGACTCCAATGTTTGATAAAAAAATGCGCTCCGTGCAATAAGCGATATCCAAAATACAAAAAAAGAAATATATGAAAAGATTAGGCATAGTCATAGTATAGTATTGTAAAATATGAGATGCTTGTAAATGACTGATTTAATAATTTAATTTTTAATTGTTATATTATTCGATAATTAATGTTTCTATTATATTGCTATGTAGTAGTGTAGTACATTCCGTATGTACAAGTATTTGTAAGAGCATAATAATATTGCTGGCCTACATATGCAGGTAATCAGCTAATTTTACGATTTTCGTGTTACACCAAAAAATTTGATGTATTCAAATTATAATTACTATGAGAAATGTGACTTTTTATTTCTACCCTTTTTTCAAAATTAAATACTTACTATAGGGAATTCTTTATTACTTGTAATTTTAATAATGACTACTAAGGAAAAATTATAATACTAAAGCGTTTACCAAAGCTATGTTGTGGTTATTTTGAGATATCCATAGCAGACGCAAACAGTTACATACAAATACGTACCATAAAATGCCGACATGTGTGTTGAGAGACATCTGTTATTACTATCCTATATCAAGAAGTAACCAAGAGAACAAGAAAATATTTACCACATGATGTAATTAACAAAACATAGATGGCGCTGTTACAAGCAAATATTTATTAATTTTCGTTGGAGATGGCGTAGGAAAATTGTGCAGGGATTAATATTTTACCTGCATTAGGAATTCATTATGCTGCGCTTATATTTTTAATAAATTTTTATATGTTTAAATGGTGTAGTTGTTTTTTTTTGTATTTTCTTGAAATTTTTATTTAAAATAACATAATAGTTAAGTTAGTTCATTCAATTTGTTTAATAAGGACATAGTCCACTCAAATGCTTGTAAATTATAAAGTATCGGTGTAGTACACGCAGAGTTTATTTAAGACATTGATTACTCTACCTATCTTTTAGATCACTTAGATGACAATAACAAATATTAGTTGCATGTTGACAATATTTCTTCTTACATTTCTATAATTAAAAAAAAACATTAAACCGTAATATTATAGCTGGACCAAAAATCATACGATTACTTATAAAAGAGAAAAACAAAACATGTAAATAAGCGTGCAAATCAGTTACGAAGCCCGCTTTGCAAGATTTTCAATGATGAATTATTTCATTTTATTTACTACCGTTAAAGTTTCATGTATAAAAAATGAAGAGAATTTTGTTCCAGTAGCAACAAAAAAAATATCACTTGCAAGTGATTTTTGACGAAAGTGACAATTAAATGAAACTGCATGCTTTGAAGTCAATAAATGAAGTATATTAATAACTTTTTGAATTATTAAAAAAACACGAAGCTAAAGATTTATGTATGTGTGTACGATTTCATAATAATAATTATCCAATGGCACTAACATGCTGCATGGTCTTGTATATACGAGTAATATCGTCTTTAGTGTTAGAGGTACACAAATGAAAACCGAAAATAGTATTTACTGTCTTTATTATAATCACTCTAATACATGACGGTTTTAGGGCGACTGACCTGATCCACGTGCCAAATAGAATTACGAAATAATGATACGTAGTCATAATGAGAAATGTAATTACGAAATTACTATATAGACATACTCTACACATCTATTTTTTGATCACTTTTTTATACACAAAATCGTTATCAGTCCTCTGTGTAAGAACCTAATAATTAACCCGCAGATCAGACCGTGTTCATCGATCTCCTATCTGCATCCCAGTAACCAAACCCTACAAAGACAATCCAAATTCGGCGACGGATTGTATGCAATCTTTTCACTAACACATGTAATAATCAATATATAGCTTTTTTAATTATTAACAAACTGGTGTTAGTTAACATCTTAAGGATGTCTCTCTCCCTAAAATATGGCGAGGGGGCCGATGGCTGGCCATGCGTCATACTCGTGAACGGGTGCTACTTGTGGTGACTGGTCGTACTTGAATTCGTGTATGCGGTGATATTAGTTGTTTATACTACGTATATATTTGCGTGTTGTTCTCACGAGTCTGTACGTGCGTGCTCCTATTTCAGCATGCCTCCTGCTGATAGAGGACAAATCTTTGTTTTTAATTTATTTTATTATTCTTTATTACTCAAGATGTCATATGGAACATGTGTAATGGTTGCAGCTCCTTACAAACATTATGTAAAAAAACTAGGCGATTAAAAAGAGTGGCGGAGAGTTTATTGCAAGTTCTTCACTTCCGTTCTACGCCCGTGATTTGAGAACTGGCAGTAAATGTAAAATAAGAATAATTTAATGTATATTACTTTTTTTTGACGTTCATAAGTGTACATTATGTTACCTATATGAATAAATGATTTTTGATTTGATATGGCACATTTGAATGTCATTTTCATACAAAGGTCTAACGACACATACACCGAGCCGACCTGCTATGGATTGCTCGTATCGAGAGATGGCTATTACAATCCGTCGATTGGTTATTGGCACACTTTTATCAATATTTGCATTAAGATGTCTATCTCAGATGATCAAAAATGAAATGAGAACGGATAATGGGCTTGGGCGTAAGTCAACATGTCTGTCATTTAAAAATTATTGTAAATAAAAAATTAATAAAATAAGCGGACCGTAAGAAATTGTTTCTTTTTTAACGACTGTCAAATGATGGAATTGTCAATAAGAGACTCCTCATTTATGTTAGCTGTATTACGAGATAAAAAAGAATCATTATTGTAAATCACGGTCCAAATAACTTCATCTATATACGGTCAACATGGGATAATTATAATTACCTAGGTATTAATTAACGTAGATCCATTAATAAACCGTTTCCGCAAACAATGAGCGTACATATTCAATTTGTGTTTATTTATGATCGGATGCAAATAACCTCTGCCTACGGTTATACACTTCGGGATATGTTTCATCGGATGGGTAAGCAGTGTAAGCGCAGAAAGTTCATACCGTCAAAGAAATAGGCTCAGTTACAGGTATTACGGGCAGGTGTTAACGTAAAATACTTTATAACCAACAATTTTAAGACTCTAAGACTATGTACAAAGTACTTGAGTTAAGTTAGTTTTTTTTTACCTTGAACATTTTGACGTGACATCTTATAATTCGATGGAGTCGGCTGCACGTACGAAAAAACATGACGAATGTGGCGTTACCTCGCTCTGAGGCGTTCCATTTAGGGCTTGAAGTGCAAGCGAGAGCGCGGAACGAGTAACAAAGTGGCACAATCGGCCACCGCCTTCGGCAGTGTTCGTTCGTTAAAAAAATGACATAATATAATTATGCGTGATTTCCATTATATCCATCTCTAAATCCAACCATCCGTATTTTCTTATGACGTTGTCAAGTTCAACTATCGTCATTAACATAAGATAAACCGACTTTACAGACAACCGATTTTTTATTTAAATTACGAACCCGAGAAAATCCCAATTTCATACAATTATACCAGATACTGAGGCCAAGATACTTCATATCACGTGGAAATTATAAGTTAACTGCATGAAGCATTCAATTACTTTTTTATATTTTTTTATTAAGTTCTTCATCAGTAAAATATAAAAAATCATAGTATGCAATTGGATTTTTTTATGAAACAGGAGGCAAACGGGCAGGAATATTGTCAGAAGGCTCGCAAGTGCGTTACCGGCCTTTTAAAAATTGGTACGCTTTTTTCTTTTAGGACTCTAAACCAAATTGGTTTGGAAATATTTCAGTGTTTTTTCTTAAGAACGTCGACGTCGACGCCGAGTTGACACGGATGGTTCTTTGGAATTAAAAACGAAGTGGACGCTTAAAGTCATATGTCACGACAGTTATAAGGACAAAAGTAATGGGAGACGTTTAAGAGACTCTCTGGTCCATAAAAATTATCTATAAAATGGTTAACTTCGTAATATATTTATTGGATGCTGCTACTAGTACCTTTAAACTCCAGTGCAATATAATTGGTATCGGAATGCCTCCGACGGTATGCACCCGTAATTTAATTTTACGCTCCTCCAATAACTATATCTTGAACCCACAAATAAATGTAGACACATTATTTTACAATGGGATAACTTTTGATACTATTAGGTAATTTGATTAGATTAGAAATGGACATATATAATATATATTTTATACATAATTTGTTAATCTATGTAATCTGTTTTGGCTTTCTGTATTGTATTTGTATTTTGTATAATAATATGTATTAAGTAAGCTGTTAGATTACTTATAATTAAATAAATAAATAAATAAATAGTGCTCGTCTTGGCTCAGTGGATTCAGCGTGCGACTCTCATCCCTAAGGCCGGCAACGTACTCGCGAGCCCTCTGGCATCGAGAGTGTCCATGGGCAGCGGTATAATTTAACATCAGGTGAGCCTCCTGCCCGTTTGCCCCCTGTTCTATAAAGAAAGGTCGTAGGTTTGAACCCCGGCTGTGCACTAATGGACTTTCTATCTCGGTGGGCATTTAGCATTCGCTCGAACGGTGAAGGAACCGTCGTGACGACACCGGCTTGCCTTGGACCCAAAAAGACGGCAAAGTGTGTCAGGCTCAGGTCAGCTACTCGCCAATTAGATTGACATATGATCACGAAACAGATACAGAATTCTTAAAAAATGGAATCGTGAAACAAAATTTTCTTTCCAAAATAAGACCGCCATTACTCAATTCTTTCCCATTAGATTTCTCTGAAAAAGGATCTTCTTTATGACATTTAGTTTTAAAATACAAACATATTACTATACTTAGCGCACGTTCTTGAAAATCTAGATTATCATATTCAAGTACATGCGGAAAGAAAACACCATTATTTCGTGATTCAAATGTACGATCTCGGGGTTGAGTCTAGCCACTAGCCCAGAACGCATTACGAATTATATTGACGTAAGTGCGTTATATTTAATAAACAGGTTACATAACAAACACGTATTCCAGGCTCCTAATGTAATGAAGTTTAGCCGGTGACATTTATTATAATTACTTGCTTCGTAATGTAAATCTGTATATAAATAATAGCGTAGAGTTTATTACTCTTCTTTCCTTCGTCCTTGCCAAACTAAACAATTATACATAAAACGGTTTTTTTTAGTTTTGGATATATGTAAATATCACTGATGTAACGAAATAATGGTTAATTCATACAATCGATGTGAGTCTAAGTACGATTTGTAAATTGTATCTTCACTGAAACAGACATTACAATCTAGTCTAATATAATCTTATTTTAAGATATTTAACATAAGAAATAACAAGAGAGAAAAATGATTGATGACTTAGAGATGTGGTGCTGGAGACGGAATGGAAATACCGTGGACTGCGAAGCACACATATATCGACCTTTATTCAACTCCGTATATGGACATCTACCGTATTCCGAGAACGAATTTCATAATATTTCAGCCATACAATGCGCGGAGGAGAACTTAGATACAAATCATGGTTGGTAACACCTAATGCAAAAGTTCACGTTCACCAACCAGATGGGCCAATCAAGTGAAAGTGGTGGACAGAAACTTAAGGTGTTTCCTTGCTGACATGCTGTACCGACTGAAGAGAGAGAACATAAGAAACTGCCCAATAACTCTACTTACAGTCTCTATTGAGACACGAGTCGAGTTATTTTCGAGTCCTTTAAACAATTAACGTTTTATTTAAATATATTTGCGCGAAAACTCGAAAAATTCAGTCCATTAAAAGGAAAAAATATAGAATGAAACAATGTGCATCGTAACTTGATTTCAATTAAAAGACTTGCAACTCTGTCTGGAGTCGTAATAAAGTTCTAGCCCATTTGTGATCTAAATCTAAGAATATTTTTGAATTGTTATTCTGTTGCAGTTTGCTATTCATAAATTTCTTTTCGCTTTATTGTAAATATAAAAATTAATGAAAAACAGACGTTGACTAGGCAAGACGAATATTGTTTTCGAAGGACGGAGCTTAATGGTGAAGCTAAATAAAAGATAAATGAAAAGAAATAGATTTTTATTTCTCTATGCTATCTGTTGTTACAACACGCATTATTTCTCTATGATATCAGTTTCTGTTTAGGCAAAGGAAAATATAATAAGGAAACATGTATTTGAACTAAATGCAAATCGTAAACAATGCTCCTTTAAAATAAAAGAATTAAACAGATTCAAAAATATCTAGTAATGCATTTTCATTATTTAATAACATCAAAGTTAAATTAGTTCAATCTGTCTCTATTCTCTATTTCTGACTCCATCCTCCTCGGTCTCTTTCTCTTCTCCTCCGTCCTTCCTGTCGTTAGACGACAATATTCCTATCGTTCAATGTCAATTTCTTCCTCTGACTTTTACCTTGCTTACTCCACGCAAATCCTTTACGCGCATCTTTCTGTACTATTATTTAGGAGCTTCGTTCTTCGCTCCTTGTCACTACTCTCTTCGTCATGGTGGCCAAAAAGTCGTGTATCAAACGCAGCTAGGGGATAGATTGAAAAAAAAGTTATTTTCTCTACTTCAGAAGGTCCTTCAGCTCAACCCATCCAAAAATCGTCTTTTTTTACTTATTCTTATTAAAGTCGAAAAAATCTACATCTTGTATCTTTTTTTATAATATCCACTAGATTGGTACTGATGAGAACTTGCGTTAGACATGCTATTTATGGTTGTTTGTTCCCATCCTGTTAACTTTCATACATTCCAGGTATGTTTTGCATTCGTGTTTGTTGATTTATCTAAAATGTTTATTGTACAAGTGCCAAAATCACCATTTGTTAAACGTGAGCTGTTGACATATCGATGTCTACAGAAATTCACAGAAAATGTGGTTTGATTAATATAGATATTGAATTACTCTTCTTAATGTTAAAATAGTGAATGACGAAGCAGTCTAGACTTGAATGAATACATCTGTCATCTAGGGTACCTATTATAATAAAACACATAGTGACGGGGAGACAAATCTCATAATCCTAGCATCTATTGTAGATCTGAAAGTCATGTTGTTATACTTTCTTTAGAAATAAACATTCTCATTAAAATGCTCGTTTTGGTTTTAAAGGAGGAATAATTTTTCACGATAAATTTTACAAATTGTTGCCTGTATACCATGCTGGGAAAAACGCCTTGGGCAGTTTTGTTTGCTGAAAATTAACTTGGGCGGATCGGGCTGAAGAGGGAGGAGGGCTAAGTCCTTCAAGCTTTGCCTCGTCACTTGAGTATTCGGTCCTCAGTCATGATGCGTCAGTGAGTGAGGACGCACGTCGCGTCCGCAGTGTTATGAAACGAGATTTTCTCTAAAACAATAGTAAATGCAACATGTGACAAAGTTTAAGTTGTTCCTGAATATAATGTTTTAGAGTTTGTGTCAAGTTACCAAAGGTATGTATATGTTTACGATTATTTTCTTAACTTTATGTGCATTTGAATTGAATGAAATGCGTAAAAATATAGGTTTTTATAATATCTAAGTGATTTCGATTTTTAAACAGTTTCGCTTCTATTCAAATTTAATAAAACAAAAACAGATTGGATTAAGTCAACTAAAATTTAAAGGACGTATAATATTTGAGTCAATGGTAGAAGTACATTATATGGTAGATAAATAACTTATTGCGAGGGGGCAAATCCTTCGTGGTTTTTTTTTACCACATGATTTGAATTCCTGTACCTAAGAATGATTACTGCGGCAGTAATCATATAATAAAGTAGGGATATAAATAATAACACGTTATTATCCCGCTAATTTCTACCAGACCAAACATAAAAAAATTTAGCTTACTACATAATACGTAATAATATTTTTGCAATTACATATTTGAGATTGAAATTAAACATTATTTCAAATAATTAAATATGAATAATTTTATTACATATAACCACCCCAACCATCTCAGTAAAGCAAGTTGGTCGGCCCTCTGTGCCTGACATTGTCGATTTTGAGTCTTAATCATGATGGCTTTATCTTCACCGTACAAGGAAGTGTTACCTAAGTGTCTAAATAGAACGAACATTCCATTAGTATTTAGGCGAGTTTGGAACGTGCACTTAACCACTAAGCCTATTATATAAAATAAACGAATATGTACGTGATGAAAACTACTGTTATAAAACATGTATATGTATATCTTGCGTATTCAAAACAGAGCAATGTGCTATGACAATCCCTTTCATACAGATCCGCATCTCTATCACGAACCAAGATACATTACACGTAATACTTTATAAAGACACATACATACTTAGCAAATATATTTTATCATAGTATATGTATCATTATCGTAAATAAATATATACTTAACAGCATAATATGCTTGATTTTATGTAAATAATATAATAAACTGGCGTTAAGAGACCGTTTTATATCATTATGTAATATATAATGGACGATGGATTAAAATAATAATAATAATAATAATCAAAATTATAATAATTTTCACACAATCCGTTTCGAGTTACTGCTTCAGCAGTCGTGACAGGTCAAGACAAAATCAGTGTCGCTACAATTATTTTTAGGTCTAGGCCTCAGACTTCTGAATCTGTTTTAAGAATATTTGTCAATTTAATAGGCAAGTAAGCGATCCTGTGCCTAACACACGCCGTCGACTTTTTGGGTCTAAGGCAAACCGGTTTCTTCACAATGTTTTCCTTCACCGTTCGAGCAAATGTTAAATGCGCACATAGACAGAATGTCCATTGGTGGCAGTCGGGGAACCAAACCTCAGGAATAAGAGACGCATGCTGAAGCTGGTACATATAAACAACAAAAAAATCTTAAAACCACGTCGTCACTTAGGTATTCCTACGTCCTATTTCGAGAGCATGTAAGATGTTCAAGGCAAATATATCGAGGCCGAACGCTAATTATTTTGTCGTGACGATCTAAATGTTGACATTCATCGGCCGTTTCCTGATTTGTACGAAACGTATTAAACCTTTTACGGTTTGTTTTTCTTTATAAGCGTCTTTTGTATTAGAACGTATTAAGTTCTAGTGTTCGTCAGAAAAATGTATTACGGTTATATACATTCCAAGGATAAATGAATTTTATTCAGCCGCAATCTTTAGAAGCTCGTTTTAGTGGCACTGCACAACTTCCTCCACTCTCTCCTGTCTTCAGTAAGTCTCTGCGCCTGGGTGATGGTAATACCCGTAAGGGCTTTTACTTGATCGGACCAGCGAGTAGGGAATCGGCCTCAAGGTCTGGTGAAATCGGCTAAGAGATATATTTACTATTATAATAATATATGGCGAGGAAAATATATTTATCAGTTGAAGAATTGTTTACCATACGCTCTTATTGTAATAAACATATACACGATAGCGATTAACAGGTACAATAAAAACACTTATCGAGTTTGTTTCTGTGAATTAATTAATATAATATAAAATACAATGTTCTCGTTTTGATTCTTTAACGGCCAGGTTTAACCTGGATCTGATAGAGGAAAGTGGGACACATTAATCGTACTTATCTAAATTACATTCTCTCATTCTAGTCTCACATGCAAATATACTATGACAAATAACTCTTTGAGAATATTTTTCAACTGGTACTATTACTTTATTGAATGTGACGTGCGTTATGGTTATACTATATACAATGATATATTATCTAAATAACTAAGTACATCTTAAAAATCAGAAACTTATTATACACATATATTCGTGTGCCCTATTGTTGAGGCAAGCGATAGTTTTACTGTGGTGATTCTGAATTCAATAGTATCATTGTAACTATATATACGAATTTTAAAAACAAAAGTGGTGTAATTATACAAGACTCCCTTGTTTTTATTAAGGCATTAAACAGTTTTAGAATGCGGGAGATATGCAGACAAGCGAGATATGATTATAATCAATGTTCAAGTGTTGAATTAAAATTATTTGCTTGAGCATTTGCTTTGTGATAACGTTACATACATATCATAGCAAATATAAATATGTTTTTATTTTATTTCTTTATGTATGTTAAGTATAAGAAAGGTTTTTGTGTAAGGGGAAGGGTTGGTGTGAAGCTTAGTGGCTGGCAAGCAATTCTGAGGTCATCAGCCTCTGCTGTGTGTTCAGCAATTGTGTTTTGTGTCTATGTGCGGATTTATCGCTTCTACAGCTCAAAACTTATTGAATATTGTATCTTCAGAAAGTTGTTTTGTGGGTCATATTATATATCAGTATGAAAAGTTAATAAGTTTGTGATTTCATTTGATGAATCATCAAATCCTTCTGTGCATTACAAACGTTAAAGAAATAAGTGAAACGGAAATTGTTCTTGTCAAACTGAAATTCTATTTATTGAAGTTACTGTCTCACTTTGATTACTAGGGTCAATAATACAAGTTCCGTTAACATTGCTTAATTCACGGAGTGTTATCAAAAACGTCATTCCGTCACGTGTGAAAACAAATTTCCTTAATGCATATAACGTAAATTCTCCTGATATATTTATTTATATTATCGGACGGAAACAATTTCTAAAATTATGTTAGTAGACTCAGTTGTGATTTTTACTTGAGTATAAGTGTTACTTCTTAAGATGCTTATATGAAGATGATTATATGGGTAACACTGAGCCTTCATAAATTCTCTTATTGTTTTTACACTTACATATACTTTCTATAACATATTTTCATAAGTATCTGATTGTTTAAAAGTAAAAAAATAAGTAAGAATATAGTGTTAATTGTCTGTGTGTATTAGAGCAGTAGCTCTAGATCAGTATTTCCCGACGTGGGGCCCACAGGGGGACAATTTGATTGTTAATGAGGGCAATCGAAATCGACTGAAGCTAACCGAATTGGAACTTAATATATATCACTAATTAGTATAGGAAAACCTTAGTTAAATTTATTTTGAATCCCAGTTATTCATTGTTTTGAAAATGTTTCGCTGAGAAATGGTTTCATAAGGAATTTCTTGAAACTTGTCATTTAAATTTCTTAGTGAATTTCTTAGTAAACTATTAAATTATTTAATATATAAATGAATGGTTTGGTCTGCTCCAGATATAAAATCGTTTACAGAAAAATAAATTCGAAATCAAAAGAACTAGACACTATTTGTCCCTACACCCATTTGGGTATTGGAGAACTTTAAACTGAACTAAATGATCCGATCGAACAAATAGTTATTATTTTTCTTCCATTCTCGTCTCTTTAGGTATCTTCTCGTCTCTTCGGGATCGTCGTGGATACTTTGAGTAAATGCAAAAGAATTATAAAGAGTTGCACATATGTCTCACACCTTTTAACTTCCCCTCTATTATTTATATAAATTCTTAATTATTACAATTTCCACTGAGACGCACTTGACAGGCAAACATTTACTCTAATGATTGATTATTACTGAGTAAATTTTACGCAATAATTAATTTACACGCAGTAAAGGTATTCCAGTAACAATTATGTAAGCGTCATTGTTTGGCTCAATTTGTTCACCAACTTCCAAATTTAGTTCTTATATTGTGTTTGACAAATTTGGTATACGATAAAACGGTAGTAGAATATCTTAAATGAATACATAACAAATATGCATGAATCTGTTTTAATTCTTAATATGTTATGTAACTTTAAAGTAGTAGTAATGTCAATTTTAGCAGTAAATATCTTTTTATATTTATTTACGATATGTTAATTATACATCAATTGTTTTAGACTTGGATGTTAAAAATCGACTTAAATCGTCATGTTCTTAATTTGAATTTGTAACAAGGAGGATATATTCAATTCTATTTTTATCTACACACAATAAATCACGAGAAATATGTCGACGCGCATTAGTCCAACATACCGGATAATTGTTCCCATCATTATCATAATCAGTGGTGTGTGATAAGGCACTCGAGTTATCTCGGGTCACACTTAAAGTAGAAGTGACGTGGCATGACGTCAGCGTTGTAGCTGCCAGAATGTATTTGTGAGTAATTTAAAAATAGAATACACTAATTATTAGCGCCAATGTGTACTTTGGCATCGTTGATTAATAGCGATTTCCTATATTTAAATCTGGCATCGCAACTGAGTTTTAATTTTAAAATTGCAGATTTTTCTAATACTGCAACGTGATTTATAATAATCATTTTAACTATAAAATTACAACAATTGCAACCCGTTAAACTGTTTTAAACTAGAAAAACAAAAATTATTTGTCTCAAATTCATGCAAATGTTTTAAAAGTGGTAACGGTAATTTTATCTTTGTAGGCAATAAGGTTATGTCTATAGTAGATTGTTAGATCTAAAATATTTCGATTTCTTCAGGATGCTTTAGAAATTCGCTAAAGGACACTTACTAAAAACGATTGAAAATGTTTTTGTGATAGTTTTATCAAGCACGATTTTAAGTTAGACTAAACAGTGAAGATTCACTTTTCGGATTAAGTATATATTCAGTCGTCATATATATTTATTTATTGATATGATAGTGGCCAGTGGCTAATTGGCCTCAGCGACATATAGTCTTGTTAAATGCATTTTGTAACATCCACTAAAAAATATATATGTGTATAACTAACTATACATAATAGGTAAAGTTTTACAATCGTTATGAATGTGTTTTTGAAGTATATTTATTACACGCCTCATAATGGTTATCAAAAACGGTTTGATTCCATTATAACAAACAATAGTCAGGTTAGTAAGATCACAAACAAAATCAAAATCAAAAATCATTTATTCATATAGGATCAAAAATGAAATATACATTGAATGCTACTTTTACATTTACTGCCAGTTATCAAATCAAGAGCGTAGTACGGAAGAGAAGAACTGGCATACTCCCACATAACCCTATAGGCCTTTTTTGGACTTGAAAGTATACATTTTAAAGAAGCAATCTCTTAAAAATCAAGTTTATAGGCCAGATATATTTACCCTCATCTAAGAACAGGCTTTCCGAAAGTAAGAACTGGCGTTGAAATGAACTTCACTATTATTTGCAAGAGTAAGAGTAAATAAATCCCAAACTCGTTGATTTAAATTCATAACTATTCAATTAGGGTTGCCATAAGCTTTAGCGTCGAGTGAATTGTTAATTTACTAATGGATTTGTCAAACGTCTGTCTTGTCACTTTGCAGCTGTCGATGGAGTTTGAAAGGATTGAAATTGAGTTATCTATACCCTATATCTATGGAGTAAAATAAAATATCTCCGTTGAGTAGTACAGCTTAATTAATTAGCAGAGGGATTTGATTAGTAGCCTCTATTAACAAAGATTGAAACGCAAATGAATAAGCCCTATGCTCATTTGAAAAGTTAGATTTATCATCCTTATTCTGGCAAAAATAATTGTTCCAATTTTGAATTTGAGAGACTGACCTGCTTATCAATAAGGAAATAGCAGATCGGAAACATGTGTCTTAAGGTGCGACATATGAAGGATTAAAATGTTTGCATGGTATCCCCAACAGAGAGCATGTGAAGTGTATATATCTAATTTAAAATGTTACAAGTTGACGATCAGTGCAAGTGACATCCTATTACCGGGCTACCAGAGATATCTGTTTCCTACTAATTTATATTCTGTCGCATTTCCGAGCTTTCATCTCGGATATTCATACTCCTTTGCATAGGAATACCACAGATAGTCTTATAATTTATTTAGTAAAAAACAACTAGAAGTATGTATAAAAAAATTACATATTTCAGATGTAATTTTTTTTTTATACAATAGAGTACAAACGGGCAGGAGGCTCACCTGATGTTAAGTAATACCGCCGCCCATGTACACTCTCGATGCCAGAGGGCTCGTGAGTCCGTTCCCGGCCTTTTAAGAATTAGTACTTATCTTGAAGGACCCTAAGTCGAATTGCTTCGCAAATACTTCAGTGGGCAGCTGGTTACGATAATATGTAGGAGATGTCGTAGACCTCAAAAAGGCCGCGTATTTAATAATATTAACTAATTTATTTAATAAAAACAATAATAAAACGACAGTAGCTAGTAGTAGTAGGCTTGGTTGTATGAAACGTAGGTACATTTTATTTACTTACAATGACTAATGCCTCTTGACGTTCTTTAAGCGACGAGTAAAAAAATCTATTACCAAATTGATAGAGGAGATATACAATATACAAATAGATAAAAGTACCAGCTTCTTCCACATGAGTGGTAGTGTATTCAACGTAGAATGGTTCGAATCGTCAGCGACCAATCACTTTCGAATCGACCTGATTCCTTGGAGTTGCGTACAGATGTGGGGTTGCTGTACATCTTCTACCGTATTTTACATTGAGAGTATTCAGAAAAGTTATTCGGATGAAGATGAAACCTGACACAACTGAGCGTTTTTATAGCAATTTCTGCCGCACAACACCACCATCTAGTACCAGCTACCTACTGAAATATTTTCGAAGCAATTCAAACTAAAGAGGGACCCAATTGTTAAAAGACCGGCATCGTATTCGAGAGCGCTTTATCTATCTCTTTGCCAAGACATTCTCTATGAGAAGAATCTCCAAAACTCGTAATTAGTAATTTTACTTACTAATGACTAGTTGTGCTGAATTCTAGTGAAGGTAGGTAATTTTAACGTCATTTTAAACCATAACATTAATTTATCTGTTAACAAGCATGTTATTTCATGCAAAATTGACACTTCACGGTATAATTATGAGTGGTAAACAATATTTGAGCGAAAAGTGACTCCTTTGTCGTCAAGAGTGACAAATTGCTTCAGTACTCATGTTTTTACGTCAAAATGACAAGTTGATAAATAGGTTTCGGTATTTTGTTAAATATATATAATACATTTCAAAGCCGTGAAATATAAATAGAAAAATAAATCATGTGGTCTGAAAAAAAAGTAAACGTTAATTTATACAAACATTTTATTTTCTTTTACCCGTTGTCCTTGTTTGTAGGATAAAATAAGTAAATTGAAAACTGCTCTGAATTATATTTCTTTACTATTCAATACTCCGTACGTACAATTTTGAGGTCAAGGTAAAATGGTTAAGCAAACATTCAATGAATTTCTTTGTAAATAAAAAGATTAGAACTGCTAGTCTAAGATTACGACTGTTTAGCATTCATTAAACTAAAATAAAACTTTTCATGTACCGTGTCATGCTGTAAACTTGAAATGTGAAGTTATTAAAGCAATTAACTCACGTTTAACTGCGTAATAGAACTTTTATTATGTATTTAGATGATATATTAGGCACAGAAGATCTAAACAGAAAGGCATACAAATGTCAGTCTGATTGGGAGAAAATCGCCTGAAATTTTATTTATTTATTTCGTAATCCTAACAGCTAACATAAGTTATATATAATTACAAACACTGAAAATATAGCCAAAGATGGAATAATTGATACATTTTACTACAAAAAGATTTACAAAAGGGAACAAACAAACAAAAAGTATTTAATACACATATATTATATATGTTATATATTCACAGACGCTTTTAAAAAAAAATATAGCAGACAAAAGCGCTATAATTAGTCGACCCAAATTGATTTTACCGCATAAATTTTAGCCCTCATCGCTGGACCGGAAGGATGTCCAGCTCTTAAAGCTAATCCCTCAACAAGGGTGGTCCAAGTCGAGGTGATAGCTCCCAGTGGGGCACACTTAGTGTAACCTCGATACTGGCGAGCCTTATCGCTCCTGTCCATTCGTCTGGCTAGCTAAAAATGGAGTAAATTATTGGCAGTCCTTACGATTGTCAAACGTTAGTAATAATTAACAATCCTCACTTCAAATACCACCATTATTTATATTTCCTTGATTTGACATTTTTGTAGAGTGTCTAATAGTATCTAACGATATACGCGTTCGAATTAAGAACATTAATAGAAACTTAATTAATTTGAAAGAAAAAATATGGCCCTTCATAGAGACGAAGCCAAATTCGGATGCTTGCAATTTTTAGGGTAAAATGAAATGAGTGCGAGGGCAAATCAATTATTGATCTTGGCAAACACGTCTTCCCTGAAACTTGACGGAAACAGTTGCAGTGCAATAAAGTGTGCGATTTTACGTCGGTCGCTGTCATAACACTCGTAAGCGAAGCGAAGACTAAGAAAAATAAAACTTAAATCAAGTGTTTTAAGGCTCAAATTTGAACAATTAATCTTTCAGCTCAAACCTGAAATCTAATAATAATAACTAAGCCTCATTTATTCCTTGAAAAATTTATCTAGTTTCACAAATGATACAAAAACTTAAGATTATTTATAGATAAAATGTTGTTTTTTCAAGGACACCAAATTAAAGTAAATTTTACTAACAAATTTTACACGTTCTGTAATTTTACACTGGCAATTTTTGTCGGTACCAAGAAGAGACTTTAAAGAATCAATGCGTAGTGATTCCATAAATAGTATAATATGACTTAAATTTAGAAGTCGACAATCTGTACCTATACAGTACAAAGATGCATAAATTAAACAGAAGAACTGTTAAGAGTTTTCGCATTATGAATATTTATTTAATACCTTTACCACTGCTAAATCAGAAATGAGTAGTGCATCAGAACCGCTACTAAACTACACATCACATGTATCAGTGGACTTATAAATTAATCAGAACACGTAACTAATGACGTTGATCCATTTAACCGTTTGGGTACGATCGCCAAACAATGTTTTGAAACAACAAACGCGTTGCACTTACGTCATTTGTACTTCCGCGTATACGCTACTAAAAGATATTCTGTATTATGCTGTAATAGGACATTTTATTTAATGAGATTATGTTAATTTGAGATTAAGACTCCCATCAAGTTATCTCTAATTCTATATATTACTAACTTGTTCTATAAAAATAATGCGAGTTACAAACATTTCACAAAAATCAAATTCTAATGTAATTTGAACAAATGTCAGATTTTCCAACTTCAGTTCGTTCAAGCCCTAGTTATTAATTGTTTATTGATGTTTATAACACTCAATATAACAAAAGGCAAACGATCACGTGGCCGTTCACCAACCAGATGAACCGATCAAGTGGAACTCATCGTGCTCAAAACTGTACACTGTTATAATCAAACATAAGAGAAGCGCTGGACAGAAACCGATGGAAACAGCTAGTCCGCTCTAGATGCTTCGTTGCTGACCACGACGCTCAGACATGAGCTACCAACTAAAAAGAGAGAGATATCAAACAGATCCGCTCCAAGTGTTTCCTAGATGACCACGATGGTCGGACATGAGCTGCCGATCGAAGAGGGAGAGAAAAACCACTCAATCGTTACGCCGAGATTAAGATGTAGAATTGAATTCCGAATGTTAAAATTCTATTTGACAACTAAATCTTTTCTATAACCAAATATGAAATTCCTATGCCCCATGATGATTGTCTCATTTTTTTTATACAGGACTGGACAGACGTTTGGCTTCGATCCCATCTGTTGTTAAGTGAGATTATTAGTGCCTACTTAGCCGTCACTTAAAAGAACCCATATTATACTGCCTAGGGAAGATGGTGGAAGGATGGTGTAAATTTCATTCCTGTGCTGTTTTTATAAGAAACGATGAACGAAATAGTGCATGGCTTGTTTGTTATATAGCTTCATTTCTACGAGTGTTTTGTTTGATAGTATCGTAAAAACCACGTGGTCGGTCACGCCTGACTGGTTATCGCAGTAAAAGTTAATTAGATTAAAACCGCTGAGCTAAGGTTATTATTAAATAATGCTTACATAGTTTTCTTTCGCGTTTGATGTCGGGGATTGTTACGTAAAATCGTTTTTGCATCTTGACATTGACAAAGCATTCGATCGATAAATTTGGTATGATTTAGTTTTGTCTATTATAGAGTAGCAAGATTTGTATACTAATCTTATGTGCCTTATTTGTAATTCGGGGCTGATATGAACGTTATAAATTTCTAAACTACTGATCTCATTGTACGGCGTTCGCGAATAGATAGCTGTAAACAGACGTAGCAGATTCCTAAGGAAGGTTTACTTCGGAAGGTTATCTAAATTGACTATATCGAATAGTCAATTTAGATCTTGCAATAATGATCACATAGTCATATGTGACCATTATTGCTGAAGGGGTATTTTTCTTACTTTAGTCATTAATTTATTGAGAATTTTCGTAGCTGCAGCTGCGTCGGTCTATATAAATGCAATACACTCAAGATTTTTCAAAATTTCTTAATCATTTGTTCATTTATGTAAAATAATGTACATTTATGAACGTCAAAAATAAATGCATATTAAATGCTTGTAATTTTCCATTTACTGCCACTGTTTAAGTGTCTAATTCGAAAAAGTACACAAATTCAACCTTCGTGAGTATTAGTGTGAGAGATTAATAGACGCCTTTGACAAAACCCTTTTACGTATACATTCAAAAGTTTAGAATCAAGATATCCTTCAATATTTCACGTATATATATATATAACACTACAATTCTCCACATATTGTCTTAGTTCGTATCACGTAGCTGTCAACTGTCATTTATAAATCTTCTGTGTTAACTACATTTAACTTCTCTTAAAACTATATTTATAGTTAACCTTCTGTTTCGAACGAAACAATTGTATTACTATAATATTATTGTGCCGAATGCTCAGGCATTCGTGGAGATGTAATTTATTGATTTATTTCAGTAAACAATTTTTTTTTATCATTACGTTATGGGCTAAAAAATAGATGTAAATAAACATTGTTGTACTATAAATGTGTATTAGTATTTACTATTCAAGTCTATACCAATAAATTAGTGTTAATTTAACGATTTAATAGTGAAAAACCGCAGACATAACACACGTCTAAACTCACCAGACGACAGCTGATGGATTTCTCGCTAAATCAATGCTTGGTTTCTGTTCTTGTGTTTAAATGTTTTTCTATTACTAGCTTTATAGTGGAATATTGCTGGACATTTATCCTATTTTGTGATCGATTTAGTATTCCTCATAAATTACAATAATATATCTTTTAACTTTTGTATTAGATAATTATGATTTTGACTAATAATAATTTTAATTGACGCCAATTCACATCAACCACATCATTATTTATTAATAATTTATTTAAAACTATTACCTATAATAATTGAATATTTTAAATCAGTAGTACATATATTTTAATTTACGAGACAATTTCAGTTTTGTTTCTTAATATTATACTAATATTATTTATCAAATAGTTCAGCGACAAATTCCAGATTATATCGATAATTTTATTTGTTTCAAAAATTACTCCGCAATCTATAATTCACAAATGAACCGCATAATCGATTTGCAAATCGATATCGTGTCTAAATCGATACAATTCGATTTCATCGAAACACTCAACATTGTTTATTCTCACTTATATCGTTTTGTGACGTCACTACCTGGGAATATTGCGGTCAATGAATCATGTACTCCTTTGTTTCAATAAGGGTCTTATTTTAAATAAAATTTATTCTAAATTTAGATATATTTCTTCTTCGTTTCATTAAAATGTTGTTTTTGCAAAGGCATTAAACAATTTACAATTTCATGACATGTAAGAGAAGTTGCGGTAGTATTCCCTTTATATTTTACTAACTGCGTTATAATATTAAAATAAACTTACCACAAAATGTAAAATTAATTATGAGACTTTCCTTTAACTTCATTTTGTTCCCTTTGGAGTACAGACTCTTGGGCCGTGGGGTTCAAGTGCACAATTAAAGATTTAAGTTGGCGGCTGGTAGATAGTACACGTGACGAGAGCTGGTGCTTCCTCACTCAACGAATAAGCATCGCAATACAGCGAGGGAATGCTTCGCAATGTATATGTAAAAATTTCGCAATGTAATACAAGAGAAAAAGTACAAAATAAGCAACAAAAGTCTAAGTTAATGATATGTTTTTGAATAGTTTTTATCAAGATATATCAATGAGCTTTAGGCGCTACGCGCGGTCCCCGAAGCTTACAAGCGTAGGGCCTACGTCGTAGATCTCTCTGGTTGAGAAGACGATTTTAAAGAGAACGATTGCAAAATGTACCAGGTAATTCAAACTACATATAAATATTGCTTACGTATTTATGACGTATTGACACTATCGCCCACTCGGCCAGTTACGGAAACTTAAGGGACTGCAATAATGTGATTATTCGGCATATATATGCTGATGCTGCAGCATGCAGCTGTATGCTGAAATACAGGTTCACACCTAGTTCAGCGTCAGATAAACCTGACTATTTTTTTTTTAGATTAGATATAAGTTTTTTCTGTGAAACAAATATGAAATAAATTATTATTATTATTATATAATATATATGTATCGTTCCACAACTAAGCGATTCTTAAGGCAACTTCAAAGAAACAAGAAAAGAGCGTACCAATTCTTAAAAGGCCGATAGCATTCTTGCGAGCATTCTGGCAGTGCGAGTGTCCATAGGCGGCGGTGTCACTTAGCATCAGGTGATCCTCCTGCCCGTCTGCCTCCTGTAACATAAACATGTATATTATAGCTATTCCTTAGATAAGTGACATTCGGCCAATTCAGATGACTTAAAGGTTTAATGTCAACTTTATTTTAAATCCTAGTGAAAATAACATTCTTATAATTACAATGATTTTAATTCGTCAGAAAATCTTAAAAATTCAGCTACCATTTTTCTCGATAATGGCAGTTATAGTTAAAACTTCACAATTCTATATGTGCCAGTTTCTTCATTAGTATTCCTTCGCCAAGAGAGCAACCGCTAAGGGCAGGTATTGTAAAACAAACCAGAAGTGGACAGTCGGGGTTTCAACATATGATCTTAGGATTGAGAAAAACGCCCTCAATCACTAGATTTCCCTTAATCGTAATAGTCTTTTACTTCGTATACTTTTATATTAAAACACGTCTTTTGGTATAAAAACCGCCATTATTTTCTAAACTGTGCCACCCTCTGCCATGTTGGTATTTTGAAGTGTCCACAGATTTTCCTTAGTATTATTTAATATTTCATTTTATTTAAACCTTCTCTTCTAGTAAAATACTAGACTATCACTATTTGTAATATTAAAAAATAACATCCAACCTGTCGCTTTTCATAATAAATTGTCGTAATAGTAGCCCTTTTAATTTGTTTCGAACAACTAAATTATTTTGTATGGTTTTGGCTCTGAGCCAGATAGCAACAGGTTAGCTTGGTGGGTGTAGTTGAAGAGCCAGTTATGTTTATCTTAATCTTTGTTTATGAACTATGTTATCCTGTTACAAAATTACTTTTACATTCACACAACGAAATACGATTTTAGTTTTTTTTTAACACAAATTTAGCGCAATTATAATATTCTTAGCATACATTTAAAATAATAATTAGAATAAGTAGTTTAAAAGTAGTTACTATTTTTAAAAATGTTCTTATTTTTTCCAAACATCTATTATATAACTAAACTAAAAGTTTAACGTAGCTCTGAATTTGCAAAGTTTAAACAGTTCGGAGTGGGGCTATCAACAAATCAGCAGCAGAATACTTTTTATTTGGTTCACAATTGAAATACTAAAACGTTCATGTAATCCTTTACTATAATGGGATTTGTATTTAAAATTAATGACGAAGTGATAGTGAGTAACTTAAGTTTCACCTGGTCAGAGAAATTCTTTTGCGCTTCGTGATTCGAATAGAGATAATTATTTTTATATACCATCACATAGCACAGCAGTGTACGTTATTTTGTCGCTTTATTATCTTAGCCCTAGACTGTCGGAATCATATATACAAACTTTCTTAGAAATTCGTTCCTTTGTTTAAGTAAGGATTGCTTGCACGTGTACTTTTGTTGACTTCTACTTATTATTTCTGAAATCAACTGTGTATTTATTTTTCTAATTTTTCTTTCTCCATTTACTTCTAGAACACCATAAAAAGAGTTTACAAAGTATTATGTATTCCATCATTGGCTATGTAATTATTTTACATATAAGTATAGAATTAAAATAAATATACAAAACTTGGCAGACGTTTGGCCACAATCCCACTTAATTTAATCGCCGCTTAAAACAGTTCCAAAGGAGTGGAACTCCTTCCACTCAATTTTTTTTTTTTTTTCTATATACATGTGTCTTCACTAAGACATCATGGAACATTACGATCTAGCCTAACTTAAGACTAATAAGTAATTTAAGTCTAACCTAATTTACTAAAAAGGATTATTATATAAGTGAGTGTCCAATAACACTACTTACAGTCTCTATTAAAGGGAAGAAGACACTCTGTTCTTGTGTTCTATTTAGCAGACACTCTTTAGCACTTGATATTTACGTACATTATCACTAAATCACTAGTTCAAATGGTTTTGTCCTTTTCAGTCTTCTCACTAAGCCCGTGGTGTCAAGGAGTTGGATAGCCTCGACATTCACGTGATGGTGGAGCCTATGTTCGTGTGCTCCAGCAGTCTTTTTTATTACTGTAGCGATGTCCTCTACATTAAGGTCCCGGTGGAGGTCGTAATTGCGAATGTACCAGGGAGCATTGACTATTCCCCTGAGCACTTTGTTTTGGAAACGTTGGATCACTTGGATGTTACTATTACTGGTACAGCCCCACAGCTGGCAACCATAAGTCCATACAGGTGTCAGGACTTGTTTGTATATCAATAATTTGTTTTGTACTGATAAAGTGGAATGCCTTCCGAGCAACCAGTACAATTTAGTGTAACGGAGATCCAACTCTTCGCGCTTCTTTTTAACATGGACCTTCCATCGGAGTTTAGTGTCCAGCGTCATACCTAGGTACTTAGCTGAATTTTTGAACGGCACTTTGTCGTTATCAATGTATACTGGCAGGTAATTTGATGTCTTGTTGGAAAAGTTAATGTGAACTGATTTCGACTGATTTAGTCTTATCCGCCACTTCTTGGTCCACAAGCCAACAATATTTATAGCTCTTTGTAGTTTTACTACCGCTTCCTTTTCAGTAGCTGCCGTAGACATGATAGCAGTATCATCGGCAAAGGTCGCGATTATGTTATCTTCTAGTTCAGGGATATCGCACGTGTATAAGAGGTACAGGACCGGACCTAATACACTCCCTTGCGGCCTTCCACTCAATGATTTTTACCAAATCAAACCGTGCAGTGCGGCACCTGGGGTTGTCAACGACGAAGGCGTGAAACTCCAGCGTGCTTCTAGACGATTAGAGTCCCCGCAGACTACAAACTTTTTATCGGCCGATAGTTTGGTCGACTTCTTAATAAAAATAAGTATGAATATGTATTCAGATGCGTACATTACAGTGATTCAGTATCGGCCGATAAAAAAGTTTTATGGGCTTCACGACTGCCTTCAAACTAAACCCTCGGCGAACTATTGGCCGACCGATTGATCAGAATGGCGCACTTCCACGCCCGCATACTTGCTGATTGTTTCATCGGCCGACTCGACTCCTTTAATAGTGAAGGTCCAATTTATTTAACGAGTTCATAGAAACTGGTTATGCTCATTCGATAAAAGGAGAAAAACTTTTCCGGGAACTCTAGTAATTTATAATGAATTATGTAAAACTTCCCTTGCAATAATCTGTTATTGTAGATGGGATGTACCCAATACTCTCGATTCCGCTTCTTCATTTTTTTTCTCCTTTGTAACAAGTATAAAGCAATTATAATATTTTTTTCGACTGATCTCTTCACCAACTCTATGAAATTAATCAATCGGCCAAACCAATTGTTGGCTAATCTCCCGACCAACCCAACTGTTTTGTTGGTACAGTGTGCGCACGAACAGGCTAACACGACTAAACTATCGGCCGATAGTAAGTCTGTAGTCTGCGGGGACTCTTAAACGAAACGAATCTTAATCTTTCCTGTTATATACGCAAAGATACGCTAACTACATATTTGTATTTGGAAAAAGCTGTCAAAAGTTTTGATATATTTTGTTCATTTAACGAATTGAGCATCTCTTGTACTATATCACGGCGCCGCGTTTACATTTCGCATATATAAACATAATACGGCATTGATTGTGAGTGTCTTCAAAGGTTAATGTTCCTTCAATGAAAATACACGTTCCATTTCACACATTGATTGTATATTTTAGTAACGTATAAATAAAGTTGATTTAAGCTGAGAAATTTTCCTTTTTGGAGCAGCAGCAGATGAGATTTTTAAAATTGCTTGATTTGATAACTTTATCAAATTACACATTTTTAAATGATGACCACTTAAATCCTGTGCTAAGGTTCAGATTCATTCATTACCTACTTTTCAAATTCTTTCAAAGTCAAACTCCAAATAAATAATGTGAACAGAAAAGATGTTAAATTGATTTTTTTACTAATTTAGTTCGCAAGTAAATGGCGTAGAGCGGGTAAGAAGAACTGGCAAGAAACTGCCGCCACTCTTTTTAATTGCCAAGTTTTGAGTCATACAAATTTGATACGGACCAAACCAATCCCACAGATTAGGATCATTAAAATAATCGTCAAAATTATAAAAAGATTTGTTGATTAATTTACGTTTAACGAGAGTTTATTGAATTTATTGAGTGATAATTCTCTAATGTCCCGTGGGAGTTTGTTGTAAAAACGAAAATAATTTTTATATAAGGAGTGATTCATATTCTAGAGCCAGGTTGAATACATTAGATCTGTTTCGAGTATTATTATAATACTGAAAGTTTTACCACCATGTTTTAAAATCGTTTAAATTTTTTTTAATAATGTCATAATATTTAATTCCTCAGATTTATTTCGTTGTACATATGATGAACACCACTACTATGAGATTCTTTTATGATGCACTGGTATGAAGTAATATGGAGAATAATTAGCTGAATTATTTTTTGGCACCCTTAAGTATAAGGTGATGTTGGAGCGGGTACAAAACAAATTTTTGAGTCACATCTATCTTAGGATATAATGTAGGTATGTACCCTTTACCCAGTCACGTATGCGACGTTGTTTATTCTTAGTTCTGGTGTCTACAATTAGCTTAGAGTAGATACGCAGAATTCGCGCTTGTAATGTTGTTCATAAATTATTACATGGCAAGGAGAGTAATTCGACAGTACTTTAGTACCTTAGCTTCAATGATGGGTACGTCAGATAGCGACATCCTCCGCCGTTACTTCATGTGCCCACAGCTAGGTCTAACCTAAAAGAGGCACATATGATTCGGTGTATCAATTTAGTTAACGACATACATAGGTTAACGGACTTTTTTCATTGTCCGTTGAGTCAACTGGCAAAAGCTCTAGTATTTGTTAGTTCCTATAGTAGTTAGTTAATATCTTGTATTTTTTATTATATATTTTGTTTTTGGCAATTAATTTCGTATGTTTGTCTTTTTTGTTTCGTATTCACTTATAATGCACTCATGTCAATTTAGGATCGCTTGTTAGGGCAGGAGTGTTTATAAAAATAGACAAACACAAAAATAGCTGTGCAATTGTCATATTAATTAGCATATCGTAATAATGAGAACAGTTAATAATAATTGTTCTAAAATCTTATGGTCCTAATACTAGTCCAAGCTATCAATAAGAATTTTAAACCTTTAAAAATTTAATCACATTTCTATACAAGATTAGCATCTAATTAATTGCATTAGATATTACCGGGCTCTGATACTTGTTAGGTTCATTAATTTCTTGCTAATTGAAAGCGTTAAAAACGGATTTAGTGCAACAGCGTTTTCCATATAAATTCTACTATCACTATGCAATTTAGATATAAGATGATCATAATTATATTTGTTTCTACATGCCGGTTTAAAAATGTATTATGTGATCAATTTTATAAGACACTTGAAAGCCGTAAACTTTTTAACCCAAAATGAATTATTATAATCCTCTTTTGAATCAATACTGGGTCGGTTTGAATTAATAATGAATGAAGCTTAAACCCCTTAGGAAGGCTCCCGCAAAATGTGATGCTAATAACGTGTCCTTGGTGGTTAAGAAACGGAATATTGAGTAAGCCAAATAAGTAATAAATTACAAAGGCTTTATGTAAATGGTCTAATGATTTAAAAAAAAAGGTATTTTTTACTTACAAGGGATCGCACATCTTACACATTGTTATGTATATATATGTACATATAATGAATAAAGACATTTTTTATTAATTGAGTCAAGATTATATTTACCAGTTAAATACTAAGGATATTAACCAAAGATAATAGAGCAGTGATCGCTTAGCCATTAGTGGCTTTAGCGAGCGACTCCCGTCCCTGACATCGTGGGTTCTCTCTCTGTGTTGGCTGTGTACTCATGGGCTTTCCATCTATGTGTGCATGAAACTCGAACGGTGAAGGATAATATCGGGTTTGTCTTAGACCCAAAAAGTCGACGGCGTGTAAGGCATAGGATATACAATAGTGTAAGATGTACTCTTTGCTCTCCTGGAGAATATAACTTAAATGATTTACACAGCATACATTTCACTATAGTGGCACCGGATACCTTTATGAATTTAAATCACTGTCAGATTCACTGCTTCAAAACATTACAAACAAATACCCATAAGAGGGCGGGTCGGAAAAATTATGATAAACGTATAAAACTCAAACAACTTTTGTTTGTGAAAGTAACTCTTAATAATTACTGACTTACACATAACATTCTCCGAAAATTAATTTCATGTCAGAATACGGAATAATATTAATTACGAGATGTGGTATAACTTAGTTATGAACTGTTGATTAATATCTCAAAAGCATAACTTTAATTGGTCCATGACTATAGGATTTTGAAAATAAAAAAAATTTACACGTATCAACTCGACGTTCGTCGTTCTAAAATTTGGCGTTCCATAAGGCATTAATGCCGCGCACCGCCATACTTAGGTAGAACCAGCTGCCTATTGAAGTATTTACGAACCAATTCAACTTAGTCCTTCAAGAAAAGATCACCAATTCATAAAAGGCCGGCAACACACTTATGACCCTTCTGGCAATGTGACTGTTCATGAGTGGCGGGGTATCACTTAACGTCATATTAGTCTCCTTACCGTCTGTCATTTCTTTTGTCCTGTTGCATAAAAATACTTTTAATATTAAAGTAAGCTATGATATGCTGTCGATCTCTGGCGGTTTTGCATAGCTGACTCTCTCTAATATATTTGTATCAAAATAAAAATATTGTCTGCATTGCAAACTCTGGAATACTTTTATATTACTATCTAGTATAGATACTATATAAAATCAAATATATACTATATATAAATTAATATACTGTAACTTCAAACGTTAAAACATTATTCCATGGAGATCTTTAAATTACGAGGTAAAATTTTAACGAAAAAATATTCTTTAGCCATTTTCTTGTTACAATTTAGCGGTCGTTATTTCGTTGCCTCGGGCGTTCGTCAGTTACCCATTTCTGATGTTTATTTCGCAGTGTATTCAGCATCACATCTACAGGTGACAGCTCCATATATCAGCTCATAGGGATGAAGCCGATGTTATAGTTTATTTATTTTGCATATTAATTAATTTATGTATACAAATTTCAAGAAAAACATTATACAATTGAGTAATTTCTATCAAATGAATTTGAGAAAACCATTAATCTTTCCTATGTATATTTTATTGTATAATAATATATTACGGTATAATACCCCCATACGCTTCACAAATAAGTCCCTCTCCAGCAAAGAGTTGAGAAAATTATCTAGCTATGAAAGTTAGCTGGAATTTTGTTGACACTGGACCACAGTCCAATATACAGCAAAAATATACAGTCTTATAATATCTTCAAGTATGCGCTTTCCTATTCATGATGCTTAAACCAAATTTGATCAAAGCAGCAAATTTGATTGAAGCAAAAGGCAGAGTCGAGAACTCAAAGAAGCTACGAGAGTAAGAAGAGCACGCTGTTGACGCTGCACAGTGCGTATCGAATACACAGCTAAAAGTTTATGTCGGCAGCGATAATTGTCCACAACGAAATCTCATAATTTCTCCAAGTATGCGCTTTCTGTTTCTTCATTCTGTTTAAACAAAATTTGATCGAAGCTATGCCTACGTAAGACTGTTTATAGATGTTTATTGTCAATTGAAATATTAGTATCCATCTTTCTTGTCACAATTAAAGTAGAATTTTTCCCATTTTCTGGTCCATCCTTATTTTATCAATATATATCTTAATCTGTTGATTGCTATTAGATTCTATGGAAAGTTATAAGTCGATAGAATACGGTATTGTTGTACTTAGTAACCCTATTATAGTGTATGTGGGACTGAAGAGTCTTAATTACAATTAAATATATTTTGTGTAATCCTTATAGATAGAAAAACAAGATGTGTTTAACCAAAGTCGTACATAGCTTAATAATAACGCACAATAAAAAATAATTGTTCCAAAATACGTTAACATGATTTTTTTGTTAAAACGTAGTCAATTAACCCAGCCACAGACTAGTGAATCTAACATAAACAAAAGAGGTGTCAAACTATTGTATAATCTCGGCGAGCCATTACCGGCAGCCACATTCATTGGCTGCAAAAAAAGCCCATTTGAACACGTCCATTTTAATTTTCTTAGGACATACTTCACAATGTGGTTTATAATAATTGCGATATGTATTATATATTTTTTTCCGGATTATAAATTGTCATGTCTTATTTTACGTAAATGTCCGACTTGCAAACGGAATTCTCGTATAAAAGATTACACGAACTTGACTTTTACTGCTTTTTGATTTAATTGAAAAATAGTAATAATTGAAAAAAAAAAAAAACAATAATAGTAATCAAAATCAAAGAGTTTTTATACGTATTGTAATATTCTTCTTCTTTAAGTGCCCCTCCATTACTGGAGTGTCTTGTCCTGCGCCAGATGTAGCAAGTCTTAAGTATTTACAATACCCGTCCACTCCCTAACGTTGCGAAGCCGTGATTTCTTCCTTCGACCAACACGCCTTTTACCCTGGATTTTACCCATTATAATTAGTTGAAGGAGGTGGTAGCGGTCATGGCGCAACACGTGGCCCAGGTACGCAACTTTCCGTTGTTTAATGTTCTGCAGAAGTTTTTCATCATTCCAACTCGTTTCAGAACCTTCTCGTTAGAGACCTTCTGGATCCAGCTTATACGAATCATGCGACGATAGCACCACATCTCAAATGCTTCTTGTAATATGGGTCAAATCTGATTTTAATATGGTTTAATGATATTTTTCGTCCATTCATGTACAGTGCCACATACTTGCCGGTGGTTGAAATTGGTACTACCGCCGCTCTCTTCG
Organism: Pieris mannii; assembly: GCA_028984075.1. Classification (NCBI taxonomy): domain Eukaryota; kingdom Metazoa; phylum Arthropoda; class Insecta; order Lepidoptera; family Pieridae; genus Pieris; species Pieris mannii. The sequence continues at coordinate 675,372 of CM054776.1, forward strand.
AAATATCAGACTGATAATGTTTATTTTCTGAATTTCTTAATGCATACTATAAATAATTTTACTATCTACTAATATCTAAAAAAAACAACTAAGATGTCTTTATTTTTATTCCTGGCATTATTGATGACAATGGCAAAGTGTTAATTGTCGATTAACAGTACAGATAACAAAACCTATCATATCAGTTGTTGGTTGCAGCTCCTTACAAACATTGTGTAAAAAAAACTTGGCGATTAAAAAGAGAGGCGGAGAGTTTATTGCCAGTTCTTCTCTTCCGTTCTACGCCCTTGAAAGTATAATTAGATTAATTAAATATATATAGCCCCTAGCGATAGCCCCAGTAAAAATATAATTAGATTCATTTAATGTATATTTTTCTTTTTTTTGACGTTCATAAGGGTATATTATGTTACCTATATGAATAAATGATTTTTGACTTTGACTTTGTTCCTAAGTTTGAGTCACAATTATTTAAGCCTAGAACTGTATATTCTAGATACTAATATACATTTATAATAAATTATTAAGTTAGCCAAGTTATATTATTCCTCTTATAATAGTTAATTTATTTACTGGCAATACTAAAATCCATAACAGCGACGCTCTTTCCCGCCAAGAAAAGTATGTGTCATTGTATGTAGTAAGAGTGTTCTTATAAATATATATTTCTAATTCTCCTTTTGATAGAAGCAAACACAAACATTACCACAAAAACATTTATGTTATAGCTGTTCAGGTTCTTAAATCTTTATTTGAACTCGAAAATAAACACTCAAAGAAGAGCTGGTAATATTACCTACTTGACGTTTAAACTATTTTTACAGCCGTCTAATTACGCTTCAAACTTGAGCAGCCACTTAAAGTCAATACGATTGCATCCCTATGTCCTAATAAGTATCGTGTAAGCTAAAGCGTTTTTCAAGTTTTAATAAGTTTCATCTTGCAATTTTAAATTCACTGGAAAACTTAACGATTTCATACGAAAAATGGTGTATATAGAGCTCCAATCTTAGAGTCTTTGTGGCTCTTTTATATATTAAATAGCTTCTTATCACTACATAGTATAAAACAAAGTCGCTTTATCTGACCCTATGTCCCCTTTGTATGCTTAAATCTTTGAAACTACGCAACGGATTTTGATGCAGTTTTTTTTAATAGATAGAGTGATTCAAGAGGAAGGTTTATATGTATAATAACATCCATTAAATAGTGGAAAAGTACTGTTATTTTTGAGGTTTCTAATGTGATATCGTAAATAATTACATTTTTCCGCTTACATTACAAACGCAGGCTGAACCCTACGAGTTTTATCAAAATAATGTACTAAGTATTGTACACATTGAAAAGGTCTACAGAAAAGTCCATGATGGTTTATGTCTATCTCTTATGGATAACCCACAATAACTTTTTTTTGTCATTTACTTTTTACGACAAATAATGGCTAATTTTCGAAGCGATTTTAATCCTTAACCAATTAAATACCTCGAATACATTGTTCATTTAATATAGATCTATACAGCCCATTACAGCTTATTTAGCAGCGATCGAACGCGTATATTATCGGAGCTTTCCAGCGACGGAAATAACAATACATAATAAGAACCTGCTTGCTGCAAAGGTGCAATGCTGATGAAACACTTACATAGATTTCAACTCTGATCCCTATGTTAGTGACCTAATAATGCTGGTAGCGTTTTCTTCCTGCATTGTGATACTTTTTCGTCAATTCATTGATTGACGTACATAGGTTCGATTACCGGCGAAGCAAATGCTTGCAGGTCTTAAAATGCCATGCAAGTAACCATACAATACACCGGCCATGTTGGACTTGTACGATAGGGCTCTCAACTATAAAATGTGAAAAGTTATATTTACGCTGTCTTGAGGCTATAGGACCTTCTGAAATTGGCATTCTCGATCAGTTTGCATAACTATATTATTAAAATGTAAATTTTCTGACAATTAAAAAAAAACACAACGTTAAATATAATACTCTACGACACGTAGCAATTACGAATGGTATTTAGTAACTCCAGTTGTAGGGAGTAGGTGTATCCAAGTTAACTGTATTGTCTGGGAGCGGCTCGACATGTTTGCAATCTAGATTGATAGGCTATCCCATTGCGTTTGATTTACCGTCCGACGCTAAATAGCCATAAGTGATCTATAAAGCAAATTAATAGCTCGAGTTATGGTCAAAGCCTATGTGTATGTAACAAGAGTTTCCTACTAGAATATTCCAAATGAGGTCTTATCTATAGAATAGATCTATCTATCTTTTTCTTTATATAAAAGTGTGTAACAGACGCAATTTGCTATTTACAATTTGTTTGGTGATAGCGACTAGCGTAATATAGACTTATATTTAGTTATTTTTGCATATTTCTCGGGGAATCAGCCATTAAAGCTCTTGTCTAAATGGAAAATTGCTATCAAAGCTCGGTTCACTAATGGATTTAAAATGTTTCAATATATTTTCAGTGTTACACACTTTATATGCTGGAAAATATGTCAGCTTTTCTGCTTAAAATGTTTTACATTGTGGCTATTGGAAAAACATTATTCATCGTTGTAATAGGTATATGATAAATTGTGGTCTTCACATAAATATACAATATTTATAATTAACCAAAATAGTAACAATAGTTATTAAAAATCAATCAATAGAAAACTACAACAAAATTTAAATGTTTCGTCCTTGTCAGTGTTGGCTCCATTTCATCGCTGTATTGTGATAGTTATTTGTTAAGAGATAAAGTCTAAATTACTCCGGCCGTGCGGCATTGCGGCATGCCATGTCGCATGCTACAAATTTAAAAATGTGGCACATTGTGGCAAGAACCGAGAGTCATGACAATACCTTAAAAATAAATTATTTTTGATTTGATTTGATTTATGTAACATATGGCGCAAATGATTTTGATTTGTAGCATGCTGAAAGGTACCGCATGCCGCAGAGCGTAGCATGCGGCGTGCTTAAACTTTGATATTAAATAACCTTTAAAAATATCAAGTTAGACTAATCTTTCTCTGATGGCTTTAACATGCCCAATACTACAAATGGACCACCAAGAGACGTATACTAAAACGTCACTTAATAAAATCTTTCTTAGTAATTATGTAATTTTTTTCTTAAAACTATCGCCTTTATATTGGTATAAAAGATATTGAAGCTAATTTCATTTGAATGTAATAAAATCGTTTGATTTTAGACATGCTAGATTCTGTGAAGCAATCACCTATAAGTTTATTTTCCATATAAAATATGGATTATTTATTATTTCTACTTTGATTTTTTTTGGTAATTGGATCTAGTACATCAATTCTAATTACATTTATGGTATCCATAAAATGTGCCTTTTAATTTGTATTCAGATATACGAATTCGCTTCTATAAATTTCAATCAAGGCTAATGAAAGTCACACAATGAAAACGATATCAATTAGATAGCAATTTGTTTTTTTAGTATTTTTTGCGCGAATAAATTACACATTAGGCTTCTGTGCTTTTGAGAATATTTCTTAAATTTGCCCGACTAGTCAATGCACTTGCATTGCCAGGGCTCGATCTATGCACCAAGATATAATAAAATATTATTAAATAATGAAATATACGTCATAAGCTATATGTCGGACTTTAGAGGATTTGGATAATAATACCCTTAGATATTTTATCTTTAATTGAAATAAACTTATTAATACAAAGTAAGACATTAAAAAGTCACTCTACAACCTATTTTTTTATGTCTGGTCATCAGATTTCTGTAACTGTTTCACGATCATTTGACAATCTAATCGGCCAAATAGTTCCTGTGTTTGACACACGCGTTCGACTTTTTGGGTCTAAGGCAATCCAGTTTCCTTGCGATGTTTTCCTTCACCATTCAAGCGAATGTTAAATACGCACATAGAAAGTCTGTTGGTGTATTAACCGGTGATTGAACCTATGACCTCAGGGATGAAAGTCGTACGCTGAAGCCAAACGTTAAACGATGTATTTAGTCCAACTGTTTGGAGCCATTGTGTACATTATCAGAATACAAATACGTATTCAAATTACTTTCTATGTAACGTGCTAGGCATAGTCTGAAAGTCAAACGTGAGGTATTTTAATTACAGTGGTTTAGTTTAACCGACAGTATGTAAGGGAATGAAAATGCTCTTTATTCCTTTAATGGGCGTTTTTGGTTATATGATAGCCTTATAAAATTTAATAATTTTTGGTATTTATTTAACAAAATTATAAAATTTACACTAAAACATATCTAGGTCCGTTTAAGTGTATTGTATTATATGTACTATGTTTGTCTTTATATCTATTTTTATCTTGTTTTCTGTTTTTATTATTAAAGTATGCAATTCAAGACACTGTTGCCTATCCTTACATTATATTATTATTAATAGACATATAAAGATATGCCAGTTTTTTATTGTTTTATAAATTTGAATTCGATTTTCCTTTGGTTAATTAAAGGCCTTTCCTCCACTGAGGAAAAGGGGAGGAAAATCCATCAAAGCGCTCTCATTTAATTAAGACCATCAATTTGTTCATATAAAATTGTTCATGTTATTTCACCATTTAGTCCTAAAAGACATTTTAATGTCCATCAAGAATGATTTTTTAAGTCGACCGTAACAGCGAAATAAAAACAATGGAAGAAAATGGCGTATATATTTAGTTTAATGTTTTAAACACTGTCATTAATAAAATAACCTAAGGTATATATAATATTAATTACTAAACAACTAAAATGATCAAGTAATCGTTTTATGTAAGTGTTCATTATGAATGATATTTTATTTATGCTCTCAAACAACAAATATGTTAAAATGAAGACATGCATGATTATTTAAGACGGCGCAGCGCTAACCAGATCCATGCAACTTTCTCACAATCATCAGCACACAAATCACGAGGGGACTCTTTGTATTGAAGAACTTGCATGGGTCCATGCATCCGCAAATATACATTGAAAATAATTATGTAGGAATGAATACATGATTTTTGATTTGATTTGATTTGATATCACTTTCCGTGCGGGTTGATCCCTTGGCGTTGCCTAGAGATGTGGGGTCTCTGTGCATCTTCTGCCGTATTTACTATGGAAAGTCTTCAGAGGAGTTGTTCTAATATCTGCAGCTGAGTTTCAGAAGAGAGAGAGTGAGAGTTTGAGAATACGATCCGTATTACCTCCACCACCGTGGTTCACAACTGAGCGTTTTTCAAGGGAGTTTTTTCCACAGACCGCCACTATGTGAAACCAGCCTCCCATTACAGTATTTTTTTGTCCCTTAAAAACAACAACCAATAAAAAACCATACCCATTCTTAAAGTGATGGCAACGTACTTGCGACTTTTCTGGAAATGTAAGTGTCCATGGACGGCGGTCTTACTTATCATCTCCTGCCATACATAATCACAATACATAAAAACAAAAAGTCACATATTAGTCTTATACTAGCTTTCGCATGCAGTTGGAACAGCGTTTACTGACTTCACTAAAACGACACACGAGACAGAAGTAAACACGGTTATAATTTTTGATTGAGTAAACATAGTCAGCTGTAAAAAAAACAGAATTATAATAATTAAGAACTGTAGTTGCTATATAAGTAGTTTTATTTATATATAATGTTATTTAAACAATTGTAATTATTAAAGGATAATAAAATAAGAAAAGCAATATAACTTTGTGCAAGATCATTCGCCATACCTCCAAAACGTTGAACCCTTAACTTGGCACTTTACATAATTTGTATTAGAATAATATTCTCATATTATTAGCGGACGTCTAGACGTCGTTATATTAAAGATATATCGAAATAACTAGACGACGAGAAGTTTTCAAAAATATCTTTTGACGGTATATTTTATTATTAACATAATATAGTAACTAGTGTTGGCGATAACTACAAATAATATATAAAATATTACCCGCTTGTTTTTGTAATACAATGCGTATAATACGGTGTCATAGTATTAATTCCCGGAGAGACAATATAGTTTCTAAAATCATATACATATAGTGATATGATAACCTCAATGTTACAGTCAAGAATATAAAACAATATTGCTATTTATTTCAACATTTCTCTCAATTTAACATGGAACGATAATGGAATTTTTATGCGTATAAAGTTAAATACAATTTTTTTAAATAGAAAAATACATTTTATTTTAGACACAAAGAAATCGCACCAAATTCATTAAATTCACTCAATAAATCTTGTTGCAGGTCCAAACAATGATACCAAAGTGCGTAAGTGTTAGTGCCAAAGTGTAGTGCCAATGTAGCAACATGGGATGCACCCCAAGTATGCTGTTGGACCATAAAAGTCGAAGGCGGGACAGCACCGGGTCCCAGGAGGCTGCCTTGGCTAAGGTGGCCCCGACTCCTGTTTGTCAGAACAAAGCTGTCCAAGCTGCGAGGGCTCCGAGGGCCTCTCTCGAGTCTGACGGCTTCAGCATACAGTTATCAAGCAAAAAGGATAGTTATGTCTCCCAAATGGGGAATAACTTTGCCACGCAGCTACACATCAAACGCATTTCTGGTATGTGGTCAATATGTTGAGTCAGATTTTTTTTATTATATGTATTGATTATTATATTATAATTTGAAATAAATGTATACAATCAGATTCTTTGTTTAGAGAAAACATTGTTGAGTGCCTAATGCCTATCTAGAATTTAGTTTGCTGCTTTGCTGATAATTTTTTCTGCTTTTTCAAAAAATTCTGTTATTTTACCTTGTGTATTTTTTTGTAACACTTATGTATGCTTAAATTGTTATATATTTTAGTGTATGACGTGGCAAAATTTAAACATACTTCAAAGAAACCAGTGGAAGACTCAGATATAAAAGGTTGCAGTGCCACTGGTTGGTCTATTTTGCCTGACCCACGCTCGCGACTTTTTGGGTCTAAAACATCCGGGTCACGATATTTTACTTCTATCGAGATCCTTATGTGTTGGGATCGAACCTACGACCTTAGGGATGAGATTCAAAAAAAAAATTTGAAAACACTGAGCAACCACTTAAAAAACGTTACACACACAATTAATATTTTCTTAAATAAATGTATTTTTATGAAGAAAATTGTTTTTTTGCATCTAAATCATATTCGTTTGCCATTTACTAACGAATGAATGTACTATAAGTACATTCTTGAAACTATATCAAGTATCCTTTCAAATATATCAAGACACTGACATACCTCAAGATAAGATCAAAGTGAGGTTGACAATTTACTAAGCGAGAATTTAACACTTTAATAGGGGAAGTAATTGGCACCCAACCCGAGGGGCGGGTTTTCTTGTGATTATTTTTGGACCCGTTAGCCCCCCTAATCAATTCTTCGTAGAATAGTACAATTATCGTAAAATTCAATGAAAATATAAAATAATTCCGTTGCGTTTCGAAACCAAGCAAAAGAGTCAATTCTATGTGATTTTAAATTGTATTTAATTAATTGATCTTTTGTTAAAATGGGATCAAAAATATTGAACTAAATGATTTCTATATGACATCGAATGCATGGTATTTTTTGATCTGTTCACTGGATTTTCTTTACATATTTCTGTACCGTTTGGAGTAGGAGTTCTTTCGGTAGCAGTATTTTTGTCTTCATATTCAAACTTTTCCTGAACGTCTTCAATTATTTTGGCGACGACACTTTTATATGGTTCTTCATAGCATTTTTTGTTTGGAAACGGGCAGTATTGTAGTGTTTTATATAGAGAGATTTTATGGAGAATTTCTTTCAATTTCGAAGCCAATACTGGTGAAGGCAGACTGTAGTCATGCCAATTGGATATATATATCTTTGATGGTTTTGTCTTTTTGGTTTGACCGATTACATAATTAAGTATACCGAATATTATTATTACCTGGAATTCAAAATATCAATCAATAAAATAGCAATATTTATGTTTATTTCAATAGACTTTAAATTCAAAACACTTATTATTTAACGAAAACCAGATGTTATGTGTACCACATATTTTTCGTAGCAGCCGTATTACACAATTGGGGGTTATAACGCATGCGAGCCGTACATTAAAATATTGTTGTATTTATTAAGGAAACTAAACAGATACAGGAAACTAAATAGATTGTAAAGTAAAACATAAAATAAATAAATTGGACATATCCACAAAAATGTTCACTAATAAAAATTTTAATATAAAGCAAAACAAAATATGAGAGCACAATATTCACAAATTAGGAGATCGACAAACATCTAGTTGCTATAATAAAGAAGAAAGATACATGGCTTAGGACATTAATAGTTTTATCTTATTCTTAAAAGAATCAGTAGAAAAGTGTTAAAAAAGGGCTTTATTAACTTACATAAATGTTCATTATCAATAGTTTCTAACTTCGATTGCAATGTAAGCTATGACAAAATGCCGTCCATTTAATTAATCACTAACAAACTATGGTCACTTAATTTCACGCTCAGTTCACACATTATAATGACATTGCAGTAATTTAACTGAATTCTGACTTTGACATTTAAATTAGATTCTGGTTTCAATTCAGTCGAGTTGAGTTTAAATCTGCATTAATGAATAAAATCTGAGACGCGGAAATGTTTTATTTAAACGAATATATTTTTATGAAAATTTTATACAGTGCTTAAGTCTATCTCATCTCTCTCATCAAAGATAACAACACTCATGGTGTTAGAAAACTTTATGGAGTGCTTAAGTTGGACTAAATCTCTCTCATCTCTCTCATCAAAGATAACAACACTCATGGTGTTAGAATACTTTATGGAGTGCTTAAGTCTATCTCATCTCTCTCATCAAAGATAACAACACTCATGGTGTTAGAAAACTTTATGGAGTGCTTAAGTTGGACTAAATCTCTCTCATCTCTCTCATCAAAGATAACAACACTCATGGTGTTAGAATACTTTATGGAGTGCTTAAGTCTATCTCATCTCTCTCATCAAAGATAACAACACTCATGGTGTTAGAAAACTTTATGGAGTGCTTAAGTTGGACTAAATCTCTCTCATCTCGCTCATCAAAGATAACAACACTCATGGTGTTAGAATACTTTATGGAGTGCTTAAGTCTATCTCATCTCTCTCATCAAAGATAACAACACTCATGGTGTTAGAAAACTTTATGGAGTGCTTAAGTTGGACGAAATCTCTCTCATCTCTCTCATCAGAGGCACAGGGTTGGAAATTTAGTGATTAGATTTCGGAAGTGTGTAATTGAAAATGATCCACTGGAATCTTATAGCGTGTGCTATATATACAAGTTATAGCTGCCTAGAGATATTGGGCCACTCTGCATTTTCTACTGCACTTATCATGGAGAATTTTTCGGAAAGACGTCCAGGCAGATAATGAACTTCCACCTATCTTTCCACAAATTAGAACGTTGCACTTGTAGAACCTGCCGTCTGTCGAGGTGTTTCCGAGGTGCAACGCGTTTTGGAGCCTTCTGATATTGTATGGACTATCAAACCTGCTGGAAGGTTCCACTAGGAAAGTGAAACGCACTGATCGAAAGTAGATAGTAGAAAAAAGGAAGGTAAGAATAGATCCAAAGGGAAAGTTCAGGAGGAGGCATTTACCCAATAGAGCTTCGTACTGCGGAACATGAAGTAATAGAAATAACAATAAATAATGTACACTAAGAAAAACAAAAAAAAGCCGGAGAGTTTATTGCCAGTTCTTCTCTTCCGTTCTATGCCCTTGATTTCAGAACTGGCAGTAAATGTAAAATTGGAAGCATTTAATGCATATTTCTTTTTTTACGTTCATAAGTGTCACATAACCTATATGAATAATTGATTTTTGACTCTTGACTTTGACTTTAAGAGTATAATAACAAGACTAACATCCATTTGATATTTAGTTTTATTTATTTATTTAGTACTCTTATAGCTAACATAAATTATTTATTTATTTATTTATTCACACATCGTTGCTAGAAAGAAACACAAATAACACAATACATATAAATTACAAGCGATGCAACGGGCGGCCTAATCGCTAACAAGCGACCTCTTCCAGGCAACCCTAGTAAGAAAAGAAAACAATAAATAAAAAATGATGAGTGCAAGAAGTGCATAACCAGAAGTTATATAAAAAACAAAATATATTTATATTAATCTATATATAGAACCTATTTTCTATAATATAGAACCTTAATCTAGAGAAAAAAAAACAATATTTATAACTAACTAAAACTAAAAAGCTAATCTTACAGATTCAAGAATAGCAAATAGTGAATTAGATATATACAAACAAAAAAGTATTTAATACAATTAACTAATAGTGATTTAATTAAGCCTAAATTGGTTGCGTTGTGTAATGGTGTAAAAGTGTGGGTATGTACGTGATGGTGTGTATGTGGGGTGTGCTTATGATGTAGGTGATTTTGCGCTATGGATATTCTTAATACACAAAGTTTTAAAATGGAATTAAAGTGGCGTCATTATTATTATTATATTAGTTTACGCAGAACATATTATTGCTGCTTTAAATAAAAACCTTTTAGCAGCTGACAGTAAATTACGTAAATAATATACCTTTACTGAGACGATGAAAATAAATTACTTAAAATACAGTTATTAGTATTGCTAATGATATTCGTAATATTTCGTTGTATTTTGGGTAAAAGCTGGCTTCCTATACTTGAAACACTTACGGTAATTGCTTTACTAATTAATATCGAATTCACAAAATACCTGTACTTGTACTTTTCCTCAAAGATTATTTAGTGTTATTTTAATAACAATAAAGTTATGACTATAATATTTCACTTTTGAAATTTCTAGCAAGAAAAAATTACACACAAGCAAAAAACAAAAAATAACGATTTACAAGCAATTAAGTACATCATACACAAAATTACCGTAAATAGGAATTTGTCAAATACATTTATATTTCCATCAATGTTAGTAATTAAATTTTAAAAGCGAGATAGCCTATTCACTGAAGCATTAAAAGTAACAGATAAGAGAGACAATTAAAGACAGTTTTCTCTGTGAGTGTGGTATGGACGAAGGCTCGACAGACCATATATTTTTTAACTGTTCTTTAATTAACGACTCGTTATTTGACCATATTTCTCCATATCTCCCTCTTCCATGTAACCTTAACTCCCTGCTTTCCCTCCCATCTAGCCCTATCGTGTTGATAAATTAAATTTATAGATAAGATTCTCCCCTTTTGTGTGTTTCAGCTTGTGGTAAAATGTTAAAATCTTGTATATATTATTATATATCTGTGCGTGTTGTCTTTTTTGTGAAGTCATTTTTTTTTGGGTAACTCTGCTAGACTCAATTCAATCCATCAAATCTATCCTCACCGTGTTAAGACTTAGAACGCGACATTGGCGGAATTGTGATTTACACAGAAGTCGCCATTAAAAATGAAGTGAAGTGAACTGAGCGGCAAGTATGAAGAGTTTTAGTTCTAGGAACTCAAAGATTACAAAGAGAGGAACATGTAGCAAGATGCTTAGTATGAGTATTATAGTTAAGTGTAAGTTAAATATTGTATGCAAATAAACAAGGCCAATGAAGTCACGTCGAAGTTTTCGAGTATTGAACTCGAAAAGTCCAAATTTGCAATAATACTTAAATATACTGCTTTTTAGTGTGTCCTCCGTTTTAATATTTATTTATTAGTAATCATAACAATCTAATATACAGTACACAATTTTTTTAATAATTTGTAATAATAAAAATAAAATAAAGATATTTAAAAAAATATAAAAAGTTTCCCTTTACATTTCTTCTCTGTATTTGGAAACTTTTTGATGCGTTGATTGAGGAAAGCACCAGCTGTGAAGTCTCGGTACCATATAATGTTATTCCCCTAAAATGCGACCCCCAACTTTGGGTCCCGCATTCGAAACTACACACAAATATTTATGAGTGTAATTCCCTTATATGATAAAAAAAAACTAAGAAGAAACTGCACGTGTAACAAGCGTTAGCGCGGGCATTTGAGATAGTGCGTAAAATACTGATCACATTCTAAATTATTTCGTACAGAAATCTTAGAAGTTTAAAAGTTGTTGAACCAATGTTTTTTAATAAACACTGCCGTAACTTCTATCCTATGTCAAGGACATCCTTTGATCTTAATATTCGTCCTTGTGGCGTATTGTCTTGAGATTTGTCACGAGGCTTTTAGATAAGATAAACCGTATTTTCCGCAAACTTGTTTCGGAAAAATTGTTATAGCCTTTTCCGGATTAGCGAAAAGTACTTTTTGTAATCCGTTTCGTTTTTATTAGGGCCACTTTAAAATTCTATTTATAGTTATTTTTATTTGCTCTAGTAGTTGGCATTTCTGTAGGATTGTTATATATTCGCCCATGACGACGTGTACCACTCAGACCATATGGAAAATTCATTAATTTTTGCAAATTTTTAAGGCAAGTACGTACTATTTAACTTAGTACTGTTTGTGCGCCAAAAAACGAGGCGATGAATAATATTTACACTTCACTGTCCTATAGCCCCTAGTTGGGGCAGAGTCTCTATCTCGTTCGGTCTTGAGCCTCGTACTTCAACCAAAGAATAATATTTACAAGGATATTCTATATTTAGGTATAGGTGATAGACCTGGATTTATTTAAGTAGGTTTGAGATCCCATCAAAAATGGTACGCCGCTCTTGACGACAACCGCGTCATATCTAACCATTATCGTTATCAGAGTAATGACGCACGGCCCTCTGGATAAAATATACCTTGACTGTCATTATTAACTACTAAGAAATTACGTACGGATATTCCTAATCTAACCATACATAGGCTGTCCCTTTAGGTTCTGTTCTGAATTATTTCACTGCCTGAATAATAATTCTAGTCTACTACTGTATATTATTTTTAGGGTTTAATAATTGTACGTGCTGACACATTTTCCAATTAGATTGGACATATGTGTTTTATTAATATATTAATAATACCACAGGAAATGCTCTCTTACAATGGGTCTCGCCATTAATTAATTTATGGGCAACTGAAGCATATTTTACTACGTAGTAAAATATTGACTTTCAAAATTTTCTGGTTTTTTTTGGATTTTTATTTTGAATTTATCCATATATGATGGTTTTAACTAAATGGAACACCCAGTATATATAATCTATGTGATATAGGCCTAGACCAAACGTTTATCGTGACCCATCAAGGCTATTCAAACACGATTTAAGGCAATTCATAAACCAATCGGCTCCAGTACCTGGAATATGCGATAAGAGTTGAGTCTTAAGTGTGGCTTAACATATTGAATGCTTACCACAATGGATACAAAGTAATAGTCGGAAACTCTAACATTTTAATGACAAATTTTGATTTAGTAAATATGAATATTTGAAAATATGTATAAATGTATTATTTTGATTTAAAAAAAATATTCTTCGGATCCGAGGGCTAGGGATGGTTAAACAATACCTTAAAAAATTAACGAAACGCTCTCATGGATATGAGTGGGCGGCACTGCTACAATGGCCCCGCTCCACTCGGATCCGAGAAAGAGCACTAATGTGTTAAATGTCGTAAATATGGGTTTTGACAATCGTGCTAAGTTATAGGGAAAGTTATGATTGACATAAAAGAAAATTAACGAACATATCTTATTATAGAAATATTTAGAAACGAAAAACTGTTACTTAACATTTTCAATATCAATTTAATAAACATTGAGAAATAAAATATATAAAAAAACTATCACTAGCATACCGCTATGTGGCGAGTATATATATGGCGAGAGAACGTTGCGGTATTTGCTACCGCGGCTAATAAATAATCTACCCAATCAGATATTAGATAGCCTAACACTAACCAACATAAATTCTAAATTAAAAAACTACTTATAAATGCATTTGTCGCGCTCCTAAACAAGACTTCTATGGTTACATTAATACAAACCACAGCGGTTTTCTAATGTATATACTATATTATTTTGTAAAATAAACAGGAAAAAAGTACTTGGGGGAAATAAAAGATATAAGTTACCATGTAGAGTGTACAAAACATTAATGACAGTTTTAGAATTACAATAGTTTCATTGTCAAGATGGTTGACGTAATATTACACATCTTACATAAAAGTATGTTCTGCGCCGGCGCTTATCAGTCGACCTTTAAACGCGGTGTCGATGTGTCGATAAATCTGAATGAAATTATACAATTGAGGGTTTTTAACTCTCTCTAAATTTAATTGGACGTGGCATAGTGTATTGTGATTACTTTTTATATGTGGTGTTTACAAGCTGCTGATACAGCGATGTTATTCTGTAAGCACTAATGATCCTGATCTTTTCGTATCCGCTTTCTATTCTTTCAACATCGCGTAGTTCCAAGATTTAACATTGTTAAGGATATCGTATTTGGACGTTACAGATTACAGGTTTTATCAACCAAATGAAAGTATCAAAGAAGTTGTGTATAAGATATACTTTGACCCTTCAGTTTCCGGAAATAATCACGTCAAATGATACAGATTACGCTAATAAATAATTTATATACTGCGCTACGAAGTATATCGATAAACATAGCATCCCTACACCCATTCGGTAGTAAAAAACGTGCTATCAAATAATCACGACGGCCGCGGTGTCTTTGTACGTAGTCAACAGATAGTGTTTATTGTGATTGTGACATGTGAAGTGATCAATATCATGAATATGGAAGTGGATACAGAGGAATACAAAGGTAATTTTCATGAATATGTGTCTAGAATATATTTATGGTGGGAAAGTGGTTCGCTTATTTTTGATTTATTTTCCTTTTTTGTCTCTAAATGGTTTTTATTAAAGTCTAATAAATTTACCTCTTTTCATTCATATTACAAATCATCGCGCCCTCACATTATTGCAAGTTACAATTGGCGAGTGATTAAAATATGTATAAAAAATTATGAGCTGTTATAAGTTGAAGCCGTAAGTTATGTAACCCAACATTAGTTACTAATTGGAAGCGTAATCAAAATTCGACTTAGGATCATTTAAGAAAAGACCGTACCAACTCTTAAAAGGTCGGCAACGCACTCGGGATCCCTCTGGCATTGAGAGTGTCCATGGGCGGCGATCACCTAACATGAGGTGAGTCTCCTGCCCGTTTGCCCCTGTTTTATAAAAAAAAGTAACAAATGGAACAAAGGCAATCTTGAGAACTTTAGTTTTGTAATTGTATGTGATAATTTTTAAAATTCTCGTTTCCGATAAGGTCCATAAGTGTCATTTAGATTTATGAACCCGTAGATAATCCAAGTTTGTTTTTGTTCGGGTCGCAATCCCTCTACGCCTAATTATGTGTTAGTTATAAGCCCATGTTATTAACCATTAAAGTCAGTTGTTACCCAGCTTCAAAAGAATAGTTTTATTTAAACATCTTCATACAAAAAAACTGCCACCACAAATAATATTGACTATAGATCTGAGATCTTTAGGCCTACCAATCCATACAGTTGCTAATAGTTTATTATTATTTAGTTATTTTAAACTATGACACGAATTATAATTGTGCAGAAGAACCTTCAGAATTCGTAATTTGCTTTTTATGAATGTTGTGAGACAAAAAGATTTGTTCGTTGACAACGATTGTAAAAACATATTATTCTCACAAATAAAATAAATACAGTCAAAACCGTTTACGTCGACATCGTTTAGAACATTCCGGTTATATTGACCAAAATCAAAGGCCGACTACCGCTTTTACGAATATAAGTAGTCCCGTCGTTGTTGGTATAACAAACTTTGACTGTATATGTATATTCTTTCATAACCATATCTCACGGAATCTTTAACTTTGGTGGAATGTCGTAATAATAGTCCGACTCAAGTCTTTCATTGGGGTTTTTATTTAACACAGGAACTATTTTTTTTCACTTTAAATTTGTAAGTGCACTTTTTTAATACACAGTATTTAAAACAAATAAAGGTATGAATACTAAATTTGTGTGTTAATTTATAATTATCTCATTAAATTTAAAACATTATAAATGTAAAACTTGTATTATTTACTGATAAATGCTATTTTTATATAATTTTGCGGTCTTTTAGCGGTATTTAATAATCATCGTTAGTATAGACCAAGGTTCTGCAAAAACTCTTGAATAATGAAAGTTTCAAAGTTTAATTTTAATTATATTTAGTGTTGCCAAAACCTTCAGTTTTACTGCACTCAGCTGGCATGCTATATGTTTATGAGTTCTTGAATGTTTTATGTTCTAGATAGATACAAATTAAATAATTTAAATCAAGTAAAGTTGTCTACGGATTTTGCTGTGTATTTTTTCAAAATAATGCAATTGCTAGCAATTTTCTTAATTTCAAACTTTTAGTACAAAATTGCATTAAGGGTATAAATAGCTCACGGAAAACATTTGTTGGCCACACATTATCTTTATTTATGTTTTTGATAACTTAGGATGGCACTTTACGGCTTAAAAATATAATCTCTTCACATATTGTTTTTATACAAGGAAATTCAATTACGAAAATTCAAATTTATCCTAAAATCTTAGGTCAAAACGTCGAAACTTGTGCTTGTTTAATACTGTATAACGCAAATTACCTTTTCTAAATACTTGTTAAATCCTTCAAATAATATAAATAAATGTCTGGCGTTTTACTCCAATGCCTGCATGAAATTTGCTCATATAAATTAAAGAATGAAACAAGATAAATAATGTGTGCAAATGTTCACTATGTATGTGATAGCTCTCATATAGGATAAATAACCTAAATTTCTTAATATTTGGGGCACATAGGCAGGATTATGTTATTTATATAAAAGATCGATATTACAGTAGATAAGATTCGGTAGCATTTAGCCGGATAACTATCGTTATCAAGTTGAACAAACATGCTTTATTGATTTTTACCTAACTTGTGTTTGAGTTACGGCCTTGGCGGTTGACAGCTCGTAATGTCAAAATTCGTTTGTCAAATTGACATTTATTACACCGTGGTGTAATGTAATGAGTTTCACTTAATATTGTGATAATCACGGGATATATTAAACAAATAAGAGATTCATAGATGTTTCATTAATCGATGTTTCATCGTATTTTAATTTATTTACTAATGAGTTAAACGAATACCATTTGAAAATACAGTAAAAAAAGTCTTCATAATCGGTAAGGTGAATCTAGGTTTTAATAACAGTTCACCGCATATTTTTTTTTGTGTTAAACAATTTAGAAAGCGTATACGTCATGAATATATTGAACTTTGTAAGTATGCTATAAATGATTTAACACTTTATATCAATATTTTTTTTAAATTTATGTATAACTGTTCAATTAATTAATATACTATTTTTCATGGAAATTTCTTGTAACCATAACAATTTGTGATTTTTAAAGACCTTGAAAACTTTGAAAGAAAGAGAAAACTTTCTCATTTATCGAACAGGTTTCCTGTGGAGCTTCGAGTTTTTCATTAAATATTCTTTGTTAGTACTTTTTAAACATTGATAAATATTCGGATACTGTGTAACTTTTTAGACAAATTACAAATTAAACAAATTTAAGTTTTTAACTTCTATCTTCTAATTATCTATGTATTTATTACATAAATTAAACCTAAGAAATAACATAATACATCAAAATATACCTAATAACTAACCTTAAAATTTAATTATTAAAAAATATTATTAAAAGTAGTCCCTTTAGGCAAGGTTCCGAAGATACTGGCAGCGTTCCCCCTTTGAATAGCCAGACTAATTCTTTGTCCAAGGTAGCTGCCAGCTCTTCGTTCTCCTGTGATGTCGACTAACCTTTTTGATAATTCCCTAAAAAGCCTTAACGCGCTAGGACCCCACGGACCAAGGGTCTCGACACCGAATGGTACAAAATCATATTCAGAGCCTAGACCCCTATATTTACAGGCTTTAGCTTTTTCAGCCGCATCACAAGCCGCACCAGCTCTGTTGTTGGTTCCATGAAGATTGGAAGGGGCCAGTGTGTCTGAACAGGTGGCATCCCATACCAAAACCCGACCCATCCTCCATGGAATCAAACTCATACCGTCCGGTCTCTTGCCATCATCTCTAGCAATTCCAGTCGGCTCAAGTAGACTTGGCACGTTGACGGTGGCAAGGGACCGACGTATTATATCGTTGAGAGCGGCATGTCTCGAGAAGCGGCCAGCACTTTTTTGACATGATAGTCCGTGATGTCCTAGTTTGTCGACATCACTGCCACAGGGAAAATATATAACTTAAATTTGTTTAATATGAAATTAACGATTCCCTATATTTGTTCAAGTGTAATTCCTAAGAACTACATCCAAAATAGCTTTAAATTACAAATTACAAGTCTTTATTAAGTTTCTTACTTCGCCGGCTCAGTTCATTACGCACTTGGTTTATTTGAAGTCTAGTTGTCTAGGGTACTGTAATCCCCAAAAAACATGTTTCGGTATACAATTTTTTTGTATTCTTTTTCTTAAGAATGTATTTTTAAAAAAGAAAGAAAAAAGAACTCTAAATAAGTTTGATCCCAGTCGCCGTGTACCTATAGTGCTGGCAGAATTTCCTCGCTGTATTCTGATACTCATTCATTGAGCGAGGATTGCACCAGGCGCCTGTCTCTACTCCAAACGGAAACAAAATCAAAGTCAGAGGAAAGACTGTTATGTTTGAGCCGTTTATTATTTTACACCTGATCTGCGACCACCCCAGCATTTACTCGTGCGAGGGAGGCATGGCTAGGGAAAAGTATTTCTGACTTCATGCGTGGAAGATGTGAGAATAATTTTCGTAAAAACCAGTCACCAAGCTGAGGCATTGTAAGCGTCCATGGGCGTTTAATTAACAGTTGAAACTACCCGTGAGCCTAATTAAATAATAGAATGGTTACACATGTCGATATATTACTGCGTTAACAATCAGTAATGGAAACGCTGGCTTTATAAAACGATTAAACAGTTAATAAATTGGAATATATTTAATTTCCCAAAATAACTAGCAAACATTTTTGTAAACTTGTCATCATTTAATTAACGTTATGCGTGACGAATGGCTGAAGTCCTAAGTGGTTAATATACGTTTGAAAAGAAGTTCATGAAATATTTTCAGATAAGTGAAACGCAAGTATTCAATCAGCTCCTTGACGTGTTGTTAATTATTCATGAATTATAAAGTCACATAAAAGATTGAACGCATGATAGCTAAAGTAAAATGTAACTAAATTAATGAATATTGTGTTGTTATGTTTTTCTTAGCAACCTTTTTAGGTCTGAAATTTCTGCATCTGTTTTATGATCATCATCAATCTAATAGGCAAGTACGACTTGTTAAGGCTTGCCAGTTTTCCCACGACGTTTTCCTATACGTTTAAACAAAACGAATGTTAAATACGCACATATACATAAAGTCCATTAGTGCACAGCCGGGGATCGAACCTACGATCTCAAGGATGAGAATTGAACGCTGAAGTTACTTGGCCTAAACTGCTCATAATTGCGTTTCTTAAGTACGCTAATAATATTTGCTTATAACTAGGCTTAATAACTGTTTTAAGCTGTTTTCATTTTATATTATTTTGTTTATTAATTTTCAATTATTATTATTATTATTATGAGGGTTAAGAAAAGTGTAAATATGTGTGTATATGTGTTATTCTTGCTTAACCTAATTATTGTTTTTATTAGTTATTAATAATTAATGTATCAACTATTATAAAAATATCTATGATCAATGATGATTCAGGTAAAGATATTGCAATAGGTACAGTAAAAAGCTTTGATGTGAATCGTGACAGCCAGACATAATATAGGATATCAATGTAAATATTTTCTGGAATAAATTTCTGTTAACAGTCTGGAGCAACCAGACAATTGAAGGCTGGAAATAAATGTTTATAAATCAGTGTTACTTTTTCAATTACAATTTCGAAACAAACTGCTCAGCCAAAAAAATATAACTATAAAAGTTGTGAACATTTGTCATTGATGCACATGTATCTTGTTTCTGTATGTCATGTGTTCTCTGTAAGTGTTTCATTAGTGTGCCTTTTAAAATTAATAAATGATAATTAATATTTTTTTTACATCTTTTTGCTGCCATTTGAATTCAGATGTTTTAAACACGATAGCTTATAGCGTGATTATATGTATATACATATATTATATATTTTTTGAAAAAAATATATAAATTTTTTGTCTCTGTGGCGATGTACGTTTATCACTGGCAGCATTTACTTAATTAGATCCAACTAGATGTTATATATTATATGATTATTATTGTATTTGTTTTATTAATAAGAAAGTGTTACCATGGTAACAGAAACCGTACTCTCTCGGTTCTCGTTTTATCGCAAGTCCATATTGGTTTCGCCAACATAACTATTATTATGTATATAAGGGATATTACATAATAATAGTTATGTTGGCGAAACCTTTCAATTTATATTAAATTTATATGTTATTAAATTGATAAACGACATACTACAATCCATTTTCTTTTTTTGTCATAATTGTATACATTGTTTAATTTTTGCTTCAGTTATAAATAGGTTCAATCCCTGTAGTAAGGAGTTCTGGCAGATCACTCGGCAGTGCAGTTGTGGCATATATATATATATATACGTATATACTTTTGTTGTGTATACAATTGTGTAATTTACCATGACTTTCATTAATATTCATTTTAAAACCTATAAACACAAAATTATTCACATTAAGACTTGCATGATCTATTTCATATTGATCATTGAAAAGCGAAGATCTAATATAACAGAATTTATTTTTTTCCCCATACAAAACACCACTTATACGATCAGTATTATTACTAAATTAACCCTTAAAAAGCTTAGTACAGAGTGTACTAATTACAGGTTTTATAAAACTTGTTCTCAATTCTCGGGGAAAACTAACCCACTCGCGAATTCTGTAAACTCTAAAGACTCACTTTGTACATAACGATGTCAACCGTATAATAAATTTCAGCGCAGTTCATACCGGTCTCTAGAATTTATTTGAAAACTTAATTCCAAGCTCTCACGAACTATTAATGAGCTAATTTTGTCTTTAAAACTTTGTGAAAACCGTTAATAACATTCTTGCAGAAGTCATTTTCACTTATTAAGATTTTCACGCCATCATCATTTGTCATAATGTCGTAATCGTCGATAATTTTTCTTTCCTTCGTTTCCTTTGGGAGTATAGCTGGCTAGCTACCTGCTTGATGGACATCGGATATAATATAGCACGGTCTTTTAGAAACTCTTCTGGCCGGAAAGTATACTACAGTATAGCAGATAGTACTGGATACTAGGCACTCCATAAATCAACACCAAGGAGATATACTTTGAATTTAAATGCTATTTTGGTCATTTTAGGTCAAATATTTAAGAGCAATATATTATAGCATATTCCGTTATGGCGCATGATTTTTTAACTGCTATAGCTATATCTAGGCAGACCTAAAAACGCGCTCACCATAGCTAAAGACATTTTTTTATTTAAAAGGCCAGCAACACACTCGCGAGCCATCTGTCTATGAGAGTGTATTTGGGTAGTGGTATCACTTAACATCAGATGCGCCTCCTGCCATTGTCCCTTGCAAAAAAATAAAGACACAAAACAGGGAAAGACATGTACCTCAGATAATTGAATTCAAAAGTATTTGAAACTAACAATATTGTCTTTTCATGGAAATAATACTTCGCTCAAAGTTTTCAAACAAACATTAGAGGGGATCGTGTGCAGGATGTTAATCATATCTTGGTGACATCAACGAGCTAATAAAATTTAGTGGTATTCTTGAAAATCTCGGGATGAGTGCCAAGCGTCACGCTTGACAGTTGTGGCCTATTTTCACGGAAATTGTAAATATTTCGTTTTGAAAATGTCGTGGCTGTTAAATAACACCGACGTGTGAGTGGTAATTGGGAAGGTATGCAGATGACGTCATGTGGGAGAGTTAACAGACAGATTTTAAATATTAGTTGTTTTCTGTTCTATTCTATTTTAAGAATAAAACAGAAAACAACTAATAAAGAGTAAGTGTGGAGTTTCTTGTCCATTAAAACCACCATTGCCACTTGAAACTACCTTTGGAAGAGTCAACTAGAAACATCTTTATAGTTTATTTAACGTTCAAAAGTGCCATTTTAGGTGGTCTAATTGAAATAAATGATTTGACTTTGACTTTTGTGGACTGTTTTTAGATATCTTATTAAATAGTTATTAACAATATTGCAGTAGCCTTAAGATAAATGTATAAGTGTGTGTTAGTTGTATGTAAACGTTAAACACACACCTTGTTGTGTTATACACACATAAACAATGTGTACAATATATAAAACGGATTAAACTAGATTCAATGTTCTATACGACATAGACAATGTTGTGGAATAAATTAAATATACGTTTATTTAATTATAGCTTTGCGAATCAAGCTGAAGTCTCACTTTTCTGCATGTATATATTTTGTCTAAGCAACTGACCCCTTGTCCTATTGCTAAGGCTAGCCCTAGAGGCTTATTTATATATTGCTGCACTAACAAGTCCATATAATAAAAAAAGGAAAGAAAGAAATTATAAGGCCAATGTGTGGCCTGGATCACAAGTGTGGATGGCACAAACGCATTGCTAGAACCTGAGAAATTAATAGACAGAATACCCTTTCCTTTATAGTGCTGAATCTGTTTACACTTATATAGAACCTCTAAATTTTACTACAAAATTTTACAAAAACATCTAATAATAATTAATTAGACAATATCTTCCAGCAATAAGCTAAACAGATAACCATTTATTACGCACAGTTGTTTATAATAAACCTATCCGTAAAAGAAATTCAATCAA
This sequence comes from Pieris mannii, assembly GCA_028984075.1. NCBI lineage: Eukaryota > Metazoa > Arthropoda > Insecta > Lepidoptera > Pieridae > Pieris > Pieris mannii. The sequence goes on from CM054776.1 coordinate 698,173, forward strand.
AAAATCAAATATTTTATTATTAATACATATTAAGACTTTTTGGGTCTATAGCAGGTTGCCACTGGTGCCCAGCCGGGGATGGAACCTACGACCTCAGAGTTGAGAATCGCAAGTTTATGCCACTAGGCCATCACTTCACGTCCTAAGCTTGAAGCGGACATATTAATTCTAATTCGTAGATGCCGCACAAACCCAAGTATATGAGTTGCTTAAATTGGATCAAGACTCGACTGATATATATTCTGCAATGCGAAATAAAATTTTGTAGTCGGGCTTTTAAATTTTCCACTGAAAGGATTTCCTGGAAGTAAATTGGAGTAGATTGTAGAAAATGTAATTTCTGAATGACTGTACATTTTATTGGTTTTTATTTTCATTGCATATAAGTAATAAGAGCAGTGTTGGCCTTCAGCGATTCTCATCTATTGTAGGTTCGATACCCGGCTGCATCAATGAACCAGTGAATTAACCTTTTTTCTATGTGCGCATTTGACATTCCCTCTAACGTTCTTCACCCTAAAGGTAAAGATCGTGCTTTACACCCACAAGGTCAGCGATGTGTCAGGCACGGGAGGCTGATCACCTTCTTTCTTCGAAGATTGGCAAATGATCATGAAATACATAAATCAGAGGCCCAGACCTAAATGGTTAAAGAGGGACTGGCGTTTATTACCACATTGGTAATATTTTAAATATTCACATTCCGTAGAGTTTTTGACATCGAAAGAGCCAGCTAGTGTGGTAACAATACATCATTTTTTATATAAGATAGTAAAAGCTTTGCAAAACTGTGAGGAAGAGAGATCAAAGGTGTCAAGTTTAAGGAAAAGATTATTACTTCACATTTATGAATTGAAATACATATCTGATTTTGAACTTAGGACGTTTATAAGGGATCATTCCACGAAAGAGTAATTGAGAAGTCCATTATTTTTTTTGGGACCAACCATATTTTAAGACCCGCCTAGGAATGCAGAAATAACCTGATTTTCTGGATTCTCTCCAGTTCTGTCGGGACCAAAGTATTATACATAGGGCACTTTTTGTTTTACTATTCTTAAAGTAACTGCTGTTTCTTAAAATGATTCCGAGCATTTTTCAAGTTCAAGTTTCGGTTCAAAATTTAATTAATGCTCTAGATGTACAGCTAAATGTTCGCTATCATACATATACTGTATTTGAATGTCCGTTCATTTGGTCATTATTGTCATATGATATCACTGGCCTAGCAATACGGGGAACCACAAATAAGAGCAGTGTAGCTTAGCCACGAAGTGTATCTAATAATTAGACACTATGTCATCTACTTATCAATTAAGACTCAGAAAACAATGGCGTGATTTGGCGAAATAACAAGATTTTGTGATGCAGACTTCTAGTTTGAATAGCATAGCTTCTATTGCACATAAAGAACAAAATCTTCTATTGTTTAATAAGGAAAAACTATTAAAAAAGTGTGCCTGAGAGATATATAACTTACTTCTCTAGCTAAGATCAAAATAATGATACTGTATATATTTTTTTTTTACAGAAAGTCATATATTTTATTTTAGCAGTTTTGTAGCTGTACTGTTGGCATTTCGACAATACAAAAAATATATCTGTATACCAACATGTATCTATAATGCAATTTCTGAATCTGTAGCTAATAAAATTAATTCGAATAAATATGAACTCTAAAGATAATAAAAATGTATTCAATAGACAATAATTTGTTCACGAATAAATTGAAAAGTATTATGATGCTTATATACTGGCACAGTGCCATAAAGCCGGAGACGAAAATAATGTTTCACATAAGATAAACATTAAAACCTAAACATCTATTTACGTGACTCAAGTCTTTACAAATTAAATTGTAATTTGTATTTTCCAATAGTAATGAACCGCTGTCGATAAATAAAGTTCTAAAGCTTTTTTTATAAATGACTCAGTTATAGACCTATAGTAGATCTTTTATAAATTTATTTTTAGTTTTGATATTTATATTATAATAACTCCACTCTTATAGAAATCAAATATCATTCATCAGACTGTACCTTGAAAGCGCCACTAAAACAAAGGTAACACAATATAAACTTATGAACGGCAGAAAAGAAATACATATTAAATGCTACTAATTTTAAATTACCGGCAAGTACTCATATCAAGGGCGTACAACGGACGAGTTTGTTCTACACAATGCTTGCATGGGACTCCAACTATTACTCCATTTTCCACATGACATCTTAAGTAATTAATAATAAGTTCAAAGATTTGTCCTCTATCAGCAGTAGGCATGGTAAAATAGGAGCACGCACATTCTCGTGGGATCAACACGCGCCTACGTAACCGAAACAACAAACATCATAGCATACACGAATTCAAGTTCGACCAGTCAACACAAGTAGCTCCCGTTCACGAGTATGACGCATGAACAGCCAAATTTTAGGGAGAGAGATAACCCGACGCATGGACAACCCACGCGGAATGTTATCCATTCTAGGAGATGGTTGTATCTTACATAACTTTGAGGCAGAGTATTACTATAAAGACTTAAATAATCTAACTCGGACGGAGTATTTACAGGAACAGAACCACGGCTAGGAGACGTCACTATTGTAATCAAATTCAAACTCAAAATAACTTATAAGTAAAAAAGTACACTTATGAAAGTCAACAGAAAAGGTATTAAATTGATTCTTAATTTTACATTTACTACCATTTCGCAAGCAAGAGCATTGAGGAGGGGAGGGGGGGCAATAAGAAATGGCATGATACAGTCTGCCACTCTGTTTAATCGCTAAGTTTTGAGACATACAAATTGTGGCGAGAGTGGTGGTCGTATGCTTAGAATTTCTGTTTTGAGTATTATTCTGCTGAAAGTTATCGTAAAATTGTAGGCTCCAAGAACGTATTTACCAGATAGTCTTAATGTTTAATTCCTTAAACTTATTCCGTACTTTCTTGGGGAAACACAAAAATATCACTTAGCCCGCTTCTGCAGCTCAAATATGTATTGAACCTTTTAAATACGATCCACTATAATATACATCATAGCGCGACTTAGCACTATCTTCTATGTAAACATAGTTATTACGTTATACGTATCTACGTGACCATGATCTAAAACCGTATTTTGAACATCTAGGTAATATTTATGATTGTTTAGATTAGAAACTGTTACAGAGATTACGCTGAAGAATTATGCAACGCATTTTAAAAACGATAACATGACATTTATTACCTATGAAATGAAACAACAGTGGCGTTACAATCTTTTAGTTCTGAGCCTCTGAAAAGGGAAATAGGTGACAGATACAAGCCATCGACTTTTTGGGTCTATTGTAAGGTTTTTTTACCGTGAGAGAGAGTGAAGCTTCCTTTTGTTCTATATATAACCTTTTCCTTGTATGCTGCTAATAGCGCCCATAGATACGAAAACAATTGGTACATAAATGGGATTCGAACGCCTATTTGTTTTATTAAATTTGTATCATGTTTATTTCATAAAATAATAGGTATATTACGTATAATGTAAGAGCAATGTTGTACTTGTTGCTTCAGTGTGCGACTCATTCCTTCAGGTCGTAGGTTCGATCCCCGATAGAGCACCAATGGTCTTTCTTTCTATGTGCGTATTAAACATTCCCACCAAAATCAGACAAACACAAGAAGTCGACGGCGTGTCAAGCACAGAAGGCCTACCTACTTGCCTATTAAACAAAACCATAGAGGAGAAATCTGAGGCCCAGAGCTAAAAAGTTTGTAGCGTCAGTGACTTATATATTTACTTTAAAGGAAATTAATTAAAAATGAATTATTTTATAATCTATACAAACTTTTTGACACAAAAGCCAACACTGATTATTGCATATGTCGAGTTAGCGGAAAATGGAAATTCAATATGAAATATAATGCATAATGCAATTAAAGCTTTCACAGAAACGTCATTCAAAGTTATATTGAATTCTTTCAACGCATTTATACGGAAATTGGATATCGCACCAGTTATTTGTATAAGTTTTCTTTTGTACTGAGACGGATTAATTTATTTTAATATTTTTAGTCAAAACTTTAACGTTCAGTTATATTTTTTTTTTAAAGTTAAAGTTCTATTATATCTTTATAAGATATAACATCAAACTGATTTCTGATGAAGTTTTATTGGGCTAGTGGCTTCAGCGTTCAACTCTTATCTCTGAGGTCGTCGGATAGAGCCCCGACCTGAACCAATGAACTTTCAATCGTACTAGTCACCTTCAACACAGTCAGGCAAGTCTCTGATTTAACTCCTTTACTGCGACATATATATTTGAAAATTTCCTAATATGGTATATTTGTGTAGAATATGTGTTTAAAATATGTACCCGCAACACATCGAGTCGAGGATATTGGGAATATAAAAAAAAAACTCGCCATAAATGGTAAAAGTAAATAAAATAAAATCAATGATTAGTGATTTTGGTTAATGGCTCCTCTTAATAAACGATTTTGACAAGATAGAGTTTGGTTGTTGACCATTTTGACAGCAAACCAAAGTCAAGAGGTCCTTTTAAATTTCCCGTAGAGATAACAGTATAATTCTCTATAATTAGTATCAAATATCAACCGTCAATGAAGAGTATCAGCATATCTTGCGACGTCATAGATAATAGTCGCCATTCAGTTGAGTTAACTCGGTGTAATGTGCTGCGTGAAATGTTATATAAATCTAAAGATATGTGGAAAGGTGAGTTTATACTTATTTATTTATTATATCGCATAATTAATTAAGGTAATAATCATTTTATACGCCAGTTTTGGCATTGTTAATGATAAATATTAAATCTTGTATTCGAGATTTGTCGTCATCTTGATAGTAATTTATGTAAGACGTTTAATAAAACCGCTTTTATACTTTAAAGTCGAACCAATTAGAATTAGGGTCCATCAAGGAAAATTCAATTCTTAAAATGCGGGCAACGCACTAGCGTTCTTAAGATGTGTGATCCTTCAGCCTCAAAAAAATAATATCAGTCCCGAAATTAGTTCAGTCTAATGGATTTTTTCTACTCATTATGGTGCCTCTTCGTTGACTGTTGTTGGTGATATTTCAACAGCTGATCCCCTCGACATTTATTACCCTATCTCGTGAAATGCGGACTTTTACAAGCCCACCATTATGAATGTTTTCGTTCACATCAAAGGATTTTTTACGACAACAAATGTGTACACATGGTTCTTGACGCGGCTGTATGGTTATTTTATCATAATATTTACAGTTGCAGTCTGGATAGTTTAAAAAAATTTATACGATTTGGAAAATTTTCATCTATTGGGGAACTGTTCTACTGGTCAAAGACACTGTCCAAATTCAAGTCTAGTCAAATCATTAATTTCAATTAGGGCTATTAAACAGACAGGAAGTCAAAACTACAAGATACAATTTTTAAAAAATGACTTTAGTTCCAAAAGTTTCATATGGAGAAGAATGGGCAAGGAAAAAATAGATTTTTCAATATTTTGTATACATTGATTTGATAATTATATTTAAATACCTTGGACCTACCACAAAAAGTGCTATAGTAAAATAAGTGCTGTTATGTAAATATAAATGTGTATATAAATGGTGCTAAAAAATACAACTCAGCAGATAACTATATTATTATGTAGATGGTCCTCACTTTTGCAACTAGATTTTATATAATTCTTTATAAATAAAAATCAATTAGTTATTTTTAAAGGAATTTTATGCTATTTTGTATAAAGACACTTTTCATTAATTACTAATGTTAATTGACATGAATATCCAAAAATAATAAGCAACAAAATAAAGTAATATTAATAAAGAAATATTGTTCACTCATATTTGTATGAATAACGAAAAGTATTCCTTTTACTCTGACAGTTAAAAAGGAATTCTTGTTCAGCGTCTTTAGACAGAATAAAAGATGGTTCCCGCTGTCTGTACCCACTCTTACACGACAACATGGACGTCATAGCTATCAAACAATATTTCAGAAAAATTTCTAACATCATCCAAATCAACATTTTCTTCTTTGTACTGTCTAAGTGGATCGCGACATGTTCTCCGCTTCCATTTGCTTCTATCACTCATAATTTTTCACTCCAACATTCGTATTTTTTTTTAATACTTTAATATTTTAATTATACTGAATTTTCGATTATGAACCACATCTAGCTATACAGTTTAATCGGTAGCTATCTTTGAGCTTTTGGAGTAGGAGGATAATTGGCTCTCTCTCTCTCTCTGTTTCTCAATTCATGGTGAACAGGTATATTGACATTCACTTATTTCCACTTAACGAGCTCTTTTAGTTAATTAAAGGCGGCGGCGTAAAAATATAGTCTCCTGAGAGTTGCGTCTATATTTCGTAGACGGCCAACGTTGGCATTGCCATTCTAAATGTTAAGGCGTTTCTCTTGTATTTTACTTTTGCTGAGAACATTTTACTAAAGAAATGTAAAATTCCGTAAATCGGCAATATACATATATGATTCTGATGTCGCTATATTAATACGCTTTCTGTATCAATTATTTGTGTTTGTCTTCGAACATTGGTTCGTCCTTCGTCCAAACGGTGTTTGAAGTCTCGTGGATGATGTGAGAATCGTCACACTAATCGTTATTTTTAAATGTGATGGCGAGAATTTAAAAAAAAACTAAAAAATATATTTTTCACCATAAAATTGAAGTAATAAGGAATTTAAAAGTCGCATCGCTTGTAATACTTTCAGATTTCTTTATTAGGTTGTAGATGAAGACATATTTATTGTGGCATAATAAACGGGTGTTTCAGTCTGATTTGCGATCAATAAAATTACGATAAACGCTATAGGTTATAAAGTAAATGTTATTACTAGCGTAAGGAGTGTTTCATAATGCATAATATGATATAAGAAATCATTGGTTTGTTTTACTATGTTCCAGCATGTTAATTTTTTAACCAAGGTTAAGTTCCCCCTATTTTTTCCTCATTATATATACGATTTTACTCAGTGTTTATAAACTTAAAGGCCGTGTCTACTTTAACTCGAGTAACAGTTATTTGTGTGGTGATGACAATCATCATGTCTAGCTTAGTATTCGGATTGAGACTTCGCGAAAAGTACCGTAATTTATGCAAGACTATTATACAGTATAGTACAATCGACAGTTCGCATATTCTGCCACAACTCTTGGTGTGCAAATTCCTCTTAATAAATTTTACATTTTATATTGTGATTCATATCATATTATACGTTATCAAATAAATATAAATTATAAGGTTTCACGCAAATAAACATTTACTGAATAATACAGTTTTTTCAAAAGTAGTATATATCTTGAGTAGATTTTTAAAAACTATTATCAGAAGATCTTTTTTAATTTTTTGGGAAAATTATTGTAAACCTTGATTGCCATACGAAAGATGATTTTCCTATACAGTTCCAGATTTTTTCTTGCTTCGAATTATGACTGATTCTGGTTATACCTAAAAAGTTAGGTCTTAGATCCAAACGACCACCAAAATGTGATATGATATACTAATATATACTTAAAGCCTTGCCTTCGTGAGGTGAGGTAAGCAACCCAAGTGTTCTTCAAGAATTTGGTTTGTACCTTAGGGATATGGGCGACGCCGAAGGCCAATCCAGTAAAATTATCCATTTTTTGACAATATCGTATGGGCGTAGTACAGTAACGATAATGTATGTTTGTATTAATAAATGTCCTTGTTGTCTAAAAGAGAGGAAGTAACTTAAATTCAAAAAATACCATAACATTGTGTCACAGCTCTAGGCAATAAAAATCACTTAAGCACTCTGCTCACGTCGCAAGTGTACTTGATTGCATGAAATTTTCCACTTTCAGTTCATTTCGTGTGATTTCAGTAAATCACATAATCGACTGCTATTCCTCACGTCTTATAATTTAATTCTCTATGTGAATCTATTTAATAAAAGGCTGTTAAAGAGCGCCCTTAAAAAAGCTGGATAGAAAATGTTGATGCGTTAGCAGGAAGCGAATGGGGAAAGAAAGCCAAGGATGGAGATATTTGGAAATAGCGGGAGGAGGCTTTTACTCATGAAGGGGTTCCGGTCAATGGTTAAGGAACTGAGGACATTAGGATAGCAAGAAAACAATGTATATAATAAATCTAAACTATATTCAACATTTGTATAAACGGGCTTTATTATTATCACTATTCTGTGCAACATTTAACGATATAGCGTACTATGGTCTTGAATTTATCTGTTTTATTGCGGGTAAAGCATGCCTTGGGGTCGTGGGATGAAGCCGTGCTGTAGGACCAAGAAACTTTTCGAAAACATCGTGATTGTCTATGAGCTTTTTTAGATGCAGAAATTTAATCCATACACGACTGCATTATGTATTATTTACAGCGCTGATAATAAAAATGGTTCTTAATAAATAATAAATAAATCGTAAAAGCTGCACGATCAGCCAAATGGAAATAGTCATATAAATGGCATATTAATTATCATGTCTTAATAATAAGAAAAGGGACTAATACACCTAAAGGCTTGCCTTTAAATTTTTTATCACCAACTCCTTGAATGCGATACGATTGCGTTGCGTTGCGTTGAATGCGTGAAGGTGATTAAATAGTTTGATAGCCATCGCGTAACAGTTTCTTATACTTATACAAAAAAAAGTTTTTTTTTCTAATTTTTTTTAAATGAATAATACATTTCTATACTGTCTTAACTATGGTATAGTAATAGTAGCCATTTTCACACAGCAAAAACCCTTGCAATCTTTTATCCACGTTCAATAAATATATTGATATATCCAATTAGTCCTTTCAAGAATGCATTTATCAACACACATGTTAATATTCCCACAACGATCAGTATCTTAAGTCATTGCGAATCATTTATCATTCGATCGAGTAATGAGGTCTATGTCATAGTATATTTTGATCAGTTGGGATGGATCAGGCCGATTGTCAAGCCAGTAGAAATAGAAACAGCCCTTGATAATGTGTTTATATTATAATTTTATCCCTTGGTCCGTGGGATTCTAGCGATACAAGGCTTTTTAGGGAAATAGCGAACAGGTTAGTCGACATCACTGGGTACCGAAGAGCTGGCAGCTACCTCGGACAAAGAATTAGTTTAGCTATTCAGAGAGGGAACCTTGCCTAAAGGGACTCCTTTTAATAATATATTTTATGGCTAGTTATTATATTAGAATTAAATCGTTTAGTTGTGTGTGCTCATAATCATTCAATGTAGTTATTTTATATTGAAGACTTGATATATTTACATATTAGGTGGGCTGTAAAGTTATTAACATGAAATCATTTTTATATAATCCATTCGATAGCGATACAACGATAATAGCAATCATACAAAGTTTCGATACCATTTTTATTGTATGATTTGTAGGCTCAAAGTGGGTTTCTCAAATCTCAAGAGAATCTCGTTGTTTTCCAACAGAAATTTTGAGAATAATAAGCCGCTGGGAGACAAATCTGGAGTATAGTTATGGCTAAACTGGCGGTTACAATACAAGCGTAAAGCTTGTCAAAGTATCTGGTGATGTATTTAAGTATATATATGTTATAAAACAGCGATCTCAGGAGAAGTACTACCTATAGAGCGATTGCTTACGTAACCAAATTAAACAACAACTATATAATCGGTTACTTGTACTTTTATATCTCTGAAATATAGGCCGACTGTTCAAAACATTCTACATTTAACGTGACCCAGTCTCGGGTGAATGACCTTGTCGTTACACTGGTTAATAGCCACCACAATATTGACAGCTGTTATTTACATCTAAGCACCTTTATTGGATCGCTGGACTTGTAATTACTACTTAATTACATTTTTTAAAAAGAACTGAACAGAAGTTTAGCCACAATCCCACCTGATGTTAACTGAGATGTGGCGTACACGCCCTTCCAGAAGATGGCTATTTATTCGCCGCTTGAATGACCCCATATTAAAATCTCCAGGTCAGATGAAGAGAGCAGGAAGTTCCGCTAGGATAAGATAGGAGGTTTACTCTATGAAAGGCTAAAGGACGTCTTCGGGTGTTCCTAATATCCTCATTTCACCATGCATCATATCACATACTCGGGGGCTAACTAGACTGCTGCAGATACAAATGATAATTATCCATGGGAGATTAAAACTGTCTTATAACATTCACTAGACTAAAATTGTGATGAAAAATTACTCGCTGGACATTTTTCAGTAGCTCCAAGGATTCCGAGTCGTTTTAGAAACCTTGCTGTGTAATCCCATCGTGAGTTGTATGCTGCGATATTGCGGGCTTATCGATTGTGAGGAATAAATCCCTTCTATAACATATTTTCATGAGTATCTATTTGTCCTCCTTGTATCTTAGGAACAAAAATAATATTTAAAACAATGCGTGCGTACAAAGTACACACTACACATGTCAGAAGTTAAACTTCTTTGTAAACTAATTATTACTAAGATAAAAGCCCCAATAGATGATAACGTATCAATATATGATCACTGCATGTATTTGTATATTATCACAAACTGTATTCGTGATAATTTACATAAATAAAAAATCTGTGTTTGATCACAAGACGTTATGCAGCAGAAATGCCTTTCTTAAGTTCTAATATGTATCTACTAAACGAATACAGCCATCAAAAGTTGGTTGTTAGTGGAGACTTTAATGTAAATTTGCTTGACAACTGTAATTCAAGTAAACGTATGCTTAATCTGTTTAAATCATATAATTTAATTAATAATTTTATTGTACCTACTAGGGTAACAGCCACCACGGCAACATGTATTGACAATATCTATAGTAATATAGTTCCTCTCAACACCTGTATTAGGGAGCGTTCAAGTATTACGTAACGCAATTTTTGAAGATTTTTGACCCCCCCTCCCCCCACTGTAACGCTCCGTAACGTTTTTCTGTACCCCCCCCACCCCCCTCTCTAAAGGTTACGTAACACTCAAGTCATCATTTTTACCCTGAAGTCGCAAAAAGTTGTTATAGTTTTTATCCTTCGTATAGTTTTAATTGCCTTATAATAAAACAAGAGATTTTTAATTCGCAACACCTGCGTATTTTGTTTATTTTTTTATAAATTTTTGGCTTTACAAAACACAATTGTTTTTCTCCTTCATTCTCCTAAGTATTTTAGCTTTTTTACTAATAAATTCTTCAAATAAAATAACATATTTATTTTAACCTTTGGCAATGCAATTATAAACAGAAACCCAACTGAAATTAAACATTTTACTCGAAATAAAATCGTATTCTTAACAAAATTAAAAAATTATCAACTATTAACCAAGTATCTAAGTAGGTCTATAAAAATAATTCGATTGAAATTACTGCTCCTCTGTCCACGGGTTTGCTAGCCACTCAGATTCTTTCATCACTGGCACCTGGAGTGCAGACGAAGACGGTTCTGGAATTGTTAAGCCACTTGCATCAACTTCGTCTTCGTCGAGCCAGTCAGTATCCTCAGACGATGTTTCATAACGACGCACAATGCAGAGAAGCTCATTTGCCCTTCTGGCAGCAAGGCGCTGTGGCCGTACTCTAGTTTCACAATGGTCTTGGACAGTCTTGCCATGCACGTAACGACAGTGCATTTGAACACTCCTGTGAGATGTGAAATAGATCCCACAGGTTGGACATACTTTTTTCTTTAGGTCGGATTGTACAGATGGACAAAAGAAATCGTAAGGCATCTGCTTAAACCCTTCTAGAGGAGGTGACAGATTAACGGACAACCTTACAAGAAGTGGCGAAAACTTGGATTTTCCTTTGTCTAACAAACTGGGTACTACGAGCTTGCTTGGGGTTTGAAGTATTGGGCAAGGTGGCGGCATGAAAGTATCCGTAAACACAGATTTCAATGCACTTCTCGGTGGTGAACAGCAGGATTCATCTGCGCATTTTATAACCTGTAAGAAATATTGCGATTCACGGACGTGAACGCTATACCACGCCAGATTTGGTTCTGCTGGATCCTGCATGCTATCTTCGGGCTGTCTATACTCCGCCGAAACGTCATAATTATCAATTTTCATTTCTCTCCACACTTCTGCAAGTGTTTCCCCAGCGTGCTGAAAATTGCGTTTTTCCAAATCATCATCCGTAGTCATTCCTTTGTCGTCGAGATGAGAACCAAAATGTTCATGAGGCAAAATGACGCCTGCCAGTCGTTTGCTGAGGGGAGCCATGCGACGCTCAACTCGGTTATATGCGCTCCGCCCAGGAGCATTAGTCGCTATAAACAGGGCGTCCAGGTTGTATTTTTTAAAGTGTTCAATCGCAAAGTTCTTGACTTTGCGATAACGCGGGTTTTCGTCCGGCCCACCATCTACAAAGATGATGATTACTGGCTTCACGGTGTTCGATTCTGTCATCATTAAGGATTTGAATGAAGGTATTGATAAAAGTGACTCGAAATCATAAGCGTGGGTGTTCGCTGTGGAGGATGAGTGTTTCCCGCTCCTTATGGATATGTGTGTCGGCCCGCTGTACCCAACAGCTTCTTCCCTACCGAAATTGTTAGGTTCTACGTTGACGCCGGCGTATACAGAAGGAATAAGTTTGTGCCGCTCTGCCACGACCCAGTCATGATCAGGTAAAAGTATTCTGTATTCCATATGCATTAAAAGAGGGCTCTGACTTTTTACTGCCGGTAAACCTATCGGCTTATGCCGTTGTGGTGGATGTTAGCCTCGTACCTGTCATATCAAGGGGAGTTTCCAGGGTGCCCCGCGGGGAGGACTCCACCATGCACGCCTTTTTTATATAAAAAAAGAAATAATGTTACGTAACGTGTTGTAAGAAGGACCCCCTCCCGCCCGTGTAACGCATCGTAACGTTTTACGAGACCCCCCGTCCCCCCAAATTGCGTTACGTAATACTTGAACGCTCCCTTATCAACAAACTTACATCTGACCACTCTGGTCAATTGTTTGAATTTCAAAATATACTTAAATGTAAAGATCCAAAAAAGACAATATGCACAATTCCTGTAACATATGATCGGTTAGACAAATTTAGAAAAAAAATTATATTTAATACGCCATTTTTGCGTAGTAACCAATGCCCTAATAATTTATATAACACATTCTTTGAATCATTTATTGATGAATTCAAAAATGTGTTCACTCCAAAGACTTTTTTGGTCTCGGAGAAACCTACCTTTAGTGACTGGGCACCTCCGGAACTACACAAAAAAAGGCTAAAATTGTATGAATTGTATGATGAAAAACAGTATGACAGTGAAGAATTTAAAACTCATGTTAGGACATTTTCAAAAAAATTTAGGCAAGAGTGTAAAATCGCTAAGGCAAAACACTTAAGTAATAAAATAAACAACAGCTCTGATAAGATAAAGGCTACTTGGAAAATTATAAACGAGGAGACTGGAAGAACCTCCAGAAAGGATTCTGAATATAAGATGAACATAAACGGTAAAGTAATTAATTCCGACCTCGAAGTAGCCTCTGCATTTGAAGAGTTTTTTACTAATATTCCACTAAATACAACCAGCGTTCTAGATTCTTCGCCATCAGCCGCCCTTTTATTATTGCAACAGAATGTTCCTGTATGCAATCGTGAGTTTATATTTAGCCGCATTAGCTGCAATGATATTATAAAAACATTTAAACAGCTAAAAATAAAAAAAAACTAAAGATCTTTGGGGTGTATCTGTTTTAATTGTACAATCAGTAATCGATGCTATCAGTTCAGAGTTGGCTATAATATTTAATGAATGTATAGATTGTGGAGTCTTTCCAGACCAGATGAAGTTTAGTAAAATCACACCGTTATTCAAAACGGGCAGCACTTCTGACCCCACAAATTTTAGACCCATATCTGTGCTGCCTGCATTGAGTAAAATTTTTGAAAAAAATATTCTAGATCAATTACTGATACATTTTAATAATAATAAACTTATGCATAGCCAGCAGTATAGTTTTACAAGAGGTCGCTCTACAGCCGATGCTGGCGTTAAATTAATTTCCGAGATTTTAAATGCTTGGGAAAATTCTCATGATGCCATTGGAGTTTTTTGCGATTTATCAAAGGCTTTTGACTGTGTCCATCACGAAATCCTTATCAAAAAACTTCAACACTATGGCATTGGCGAAAAAGCGCTAAATCTTATGGAATCATACCTGAGCGATAGAATTCAGAAGGTAAATGTAAATGGAGCTATATCACAGGGATCGTCTGTTACTATGGGCGTACCGCAGGGCTCCATACTTGGTCCCTTCTTATTCCTCGTCTATATAAATGACCTACCATTTCTTGTAAAGGAGCTTCACGAGATAGTACTGTTTGCTGATGACACTTCGCTTTTATTTAAAGTGAAACGACGAAATCCATCACTTGAGAATGTAAACAGTGCCATCTCCAGTGTGGTTCACTGGTTTAGTACAAATAATCTTAAGTTAAACGAGAAGAAGACAAAATGTATTAAATTTGAAACTACAAATGTAAAAAGTAGTCATTCTCAAATAATAATTAAAGACGAGGAAATAGACTTTGTTGATAGTGCGGTGTTCTTGGGAATTGCTTTAGATAGTAAACTCCAGTGGGGCCAACACATAGAAGGTCTTTCGAATAGGCTAAGTTCTGCAGCGTTCGCAGTGAAAAAGATACGCGATCTTACGGATGAGAATACAGCAAAGCTAGTTTATTTCAGCTATTTTCATAGTATCATGTCATATGGTGTTATTTTGTGGGGTAATGCCGCTGACATTAATTCGATATTTGTAGTGCAAAAACGGGCTATAAGAGCGATCTGTGGGTTGTCCCCACGGGAGTCAGTCCGAAATAAGTTTAAGGAATTAAATATTTTAACTTTGGCAAGTCAATACATTTATGAGAATATTTTGTATGTGCGGAAAAATATAGATATCTTTAAAAAGAATAGTAGCTTCCATAATTATAGTACTCGTAATAAAAACAAAATTAGCGCACCAACCACAAGGCTGCATAAAACGAGTAATTCTTTCCAAGGCAATTGCATACGTTTTTTCAACAAAATCCCTAGTGAGATACAAATATTGTCAATAAATAAATTTAAATCGTACATTAAAGTAAAACTGCTTGCTAAGGCCTATTATAATATAAATGAATACTTAAACGATCATAGTGCTTAGATATGAATTGCTTCAGTATAAATAGGTAACGCGACAGAATCTCTCGGCTGCATTTTCAGACTATGGGGCGATCGTCGACATCTACGACTTTTTTAAATGTAAAGTGGGAACAAACCGTGATTCATGTGGTATCAAATTATTTCAGTATAATTAGTATTATTACTATTTTCTTGTGTAGCCAAGTGCACATTTCAAGGATCGTCATGCTCACTCAAATGTCATTGCTTGTGGCGGCGTCCATGCGTCGGGTTGTCTCTCTCCCTAAAATATGGCGAGGGGGCCGATGGCTGGCCATGCGTCATGCTCGTGAACGGGTGCTACTTGTGGTGACTGGTCGTACTTGAATTCGTGTATGCGGTGATATTAGTTGTTTATACTACGTATTTGCGTGTTGTTCTCACGAGTGTGTAAGTGCGTGCTCCTATTTCACCATGCCTCCTGCTGATAGAGGACAAATCTTTGTTTTTAATTTATTTTTTTATTCTTTATTACTCAATATGTCATATGGAACATGGTGTAGTGGTTGCAGCTCCTTACAAGCATTGTGTAAAAAAAAAACTTGGCGATTAAAAAGAGTGGCGGAGAGTTTATTGCCAGTTATTCTCTTCCGTTCTACGCCCTTGATTTGAGAACTGGCAGTAAATGTAAAATTAAATTCATTTAATATTTCTTTTTTTTTGACGTTCATAAGTGTACATTGTTACCTACATGAATAAATAAATTTTGAATTTTGAATTTTGAATTTTTTGAAAAGCGCGTATTGTCTCTCGATCTCCCTTTCTCACTCTCCCTCAATCTGTCTCAACCGCTCTCTCCCTTTTCTTCGATAGAATCGCTGCACATGTTCGTGACATTAATATTATTATTATCGCGATTCATCCGTAAAAAATTTACCCTCAATTCTAAAGAAGTTTACTTCAAATAATATATGACAATCTTTTGAGCCGTAGTACAGGTTCAGCACGTGCTAGGCTTTTGGCCATGGGTACGCATGAGGCCGGCTACTGGCTTCACGCTTACCCTTCGTCAAATACAGGCACTTTTCTTGAACCTGACACGCTCCGAATCGCAACCTATCTGCGGCTTGGGGTACCGGTCTGCGCTGCTCATACATGTCCCTGTGGCAGTGATGTCGACAAACTAGGACATCACGGACTATCATGTCAAAAAAGTGCTGGCCGCTTCTCGAGATATGTCGCACTCAACGATATAATACGTCGGTCCCTTGCCACCGTCAACGTGCCAAGTCTACTTGAGCCGACTGGAATTGCTAGAGACGATGGCAAGAGACCGGACGGTATGAGTTTGATTCCATGGAAGATGGGTCGGGTTTTGGTATGGGATGCCACCTGTTCAGACACACTGGCCCCTTCCAGTCTTCATGGAACCAACAACAGAGCTGGTGCGGCTTGTGATGCGGCTGAAAAAGGTAAAGCCTGCAAATACAGGGGTCTAGGCTCTGAATATGATTTTGTCCCATTCGGTGTCGAGACCCTTGGTCCGTGGGGACCTAGCGCGTTAAGGCTTTTTAGGGAATTATCAAAAAGGGTACTCGACATCACAGGAGAACGAAGAGCTGGCAGCTACCTCGCACAAAGAATTAGTCTAGCTATTCAAAGGGGGAACGCTGCCAGTATCTTCGGAATCTTGCCTAAAGAGACTACTTTTAATAATATTTTTTAATAATTAAATTTTAAGGTTAGTTATTAGGTATATTTTTATGTATTATGTTATTTGTATTGAAAGTTATTTATTTAATTTTTAATTATTAAATGCATATAAATATGTAAATAAAAAATTCAATAATAAATTAAATTAACTTCACTTCTTTTATTGCTTGGCAATAAGATAAGATGTTAGATATTTTGAGGCGACAACGAATAAGCAAACTAGTTTATATA
Organism: Pieris mannii; assembly: GCA_028984075.1. NCBI lineage: Eukaryota > Metazoa > Arthropoda > Insecta > Lepidoptera > Pieridae > Pieris > Pieris mannii. The sequence goes on from CM054776.1 coordinate 715,200, forward strand.
ATTCGTAATTAGTAACACTTATGTGTAAGTTTCTAAGTATGGACACGACAAGCTCGTTAAATTGATACACGATTCGGCCTAAATAAGGCGTTGTGAATTATTACTAAGGTTGGCATTCATTTTAAACTAAGAAAACCGACGGGACGGAATTGTAAAAACTTTGCTTTATTTTTCTAGTGGTTTCATAAATTGGCCACTGTTAATATCTTCTTCTTATGGTCCTCCATTACTAGAGGTTAGCCGTCAGTCTCGTAAAGCGTGTCTCGTCCATTGCCAGATGAAGCAACTCTTCCGCTGTCGTAATACCCGTTCACTCTCTAACATTGCCACGTCCCTAACGTGGACGGGTATTACTAATTTTTTCCATCTTCTTCTTCTACCAACGGTAGCCCGACCGACCGAAATATATACGGGTAGCGGTCATGGCGAAACACGTGTTAATATCATTTTTTTTTATTTCACTTTAGATCTGTATTTAAGAGGATACGATTAATATCAAGTTATTACATTAGGCTTGCTTGCATAATGCGGATTAATGTCGTCGTAAATTAATAAGAAACAAAAAGCGTTCAAGCGTAGCTAATAGCGTTGACTTGCTCGTGAACGATTAGTTTATTTTTATTTATTAAAAACTTTGTTTTCATTTATACAATACAATACATTAAAAAAATTAAGTTAGGTATGGTTATGGTATATTTTGAGGAGGAGAAATTGTTAATGAGGTCGCTTGCATTTTTCTACCTGCAGCTAAGTTTCATCATCGCACGTCGAGGCAGAATACGACATCCCCCCGCCCCCCCTTTATCACCCAGACGTCTCTTATTATATAAATAAGCGTTTTTAAGGCAGTTTTTGCCGCGCACCACGACTATGTGGAACCAGCTACCAACAATACTACTAAGGCTCCATCAAGAAAAGAGGCTAAAGAATGGGTATGTTATTTAGCGCGGTATTACAGTGTCAGCCATTTGTCGCCGGTTCTTAAAAAAATATTGCCAAATAGCGTTACGTTATGAAAACTTTGTATCGATGAAGCGACTTGCATCAGTTATTTCTAACCTTATATTGCTAAACAGTATTTGAGTACCAAACGCTGGAAAAATACAAATACATGTCTTAGTCAGACGAATTTACGTTTAATTTTTAAAAAATAACATAAACAGATGATACATCACAAGATAAAGCTATTATATTGACAGTGGGAAATTGTTACATACACTGTGTACATAAGTATTTTTTTATAATTGATAGCGTCGCGTCGGTTAAGACACATTTACACTGTGACACATCACATACACATCGGTTTAAGAATGAAATCATGCAGTCTCTTAGCAATTATTTTTTCACTATAGAAATTGTGACAGACCCAGATTGTACCAGAATCTTTGATTTTGAGAGACTGGGTGAGCAAAACCCCCTGAAACCACTTCGAGTCGTTACTATAAGCTCCAGTCGCTCTCTCATTGAACCGGGTCCTCAACGGCATAACTCTCGACACCTCGAGGGCATGTCTTCTTCTATTTACTCCTTGAAAATTGTATAGAGCGCTCTCTCTCTCATTCTCCTTTGACCTACACAAAACCACTAGGACAGCACTACTGCAAACAACATATATGTTGTTTATAAACCATAGTTATCGTCTGAAGTATAAGAGTCTTTCTTCTAACTTCGATTTTGTTCCCTTTGGATAAGAGACCCTTTCGCTGTGGGGTTCCAGTGCACAGGCACTAATTAAATATTTCAGAACAGCTAGGTAATGCTGTCAACGCTAAAGGTTCACTGCCAAAGGGACTGTTTAAATTTGTTTTACATTTTTTTAATAAACTATTCAGAACTGTATATTAAACCCTTTGAAATCATAGTTTTTGCAATAAGCACAGAGGTCACTAGTTGAATCATAACTGTCTATAACGTAGCAATTAAATCAGATTTATGTCTCGCAACGAAAGCAATTAAAATTGTTGCAATTTATTTTGATTTACAGCGCACAATTTTAACAATGTAATTCTTTTATTCTATTCTATTTATCTATGACTAACTAGGCGTTTAGTAGAATCACGAACAAATTAAAACGGCTAAACGGCAGCCATAGTTTATGATCAAAAACTTCACTATTACTTTCCTGAAATGTACTGTCTATACTTAGATTCTTCCTAAATTTTAATTACTAAAAAATCAACCTAAGACAAACATATTAATGGAATTACTGAATAATATAATCCATTTAATAAACTAAAATTAATGAACAATTGAAGTGACTCACTTTTAATGTAATAATAATAATAATCTTTTACCTCAGATACTTTGACATCTTGACACGTGTGCCATTTTTTGGCTACGGCTATCTCCAAACCCCAACATTTCTCTTTGGACTGTGCCACTCTCTGCTCACCACTATTTAATTTGATCTATCCACTTCATAAGTTGTCTTCCTCTGTGTAGTTTGCACCTTGGGCACGAGTTTAGTAGATACTTTTCTGTTCCTTCCTAAATTTATTTCAATTCAATCTGTAAGGTATACTTGTTTTTCTTAAAGCTGTATTCTTTATTTTGTTTTTTTTTCTTCCCATCTTTCCATCGCTCTTTAACACTTAATGTGAAGTGCGGACCAATTACCAAACTCATAATATGTAATTGAAGTATACTTCCATTAAAATAGTCGTTCAAATCTAACCTAACCATCAATTTCAATAGCACTATGCATCTCATAAATATAACCGACCCCTCGATCTTGATTAGCTGTAGAAAGCCATCAATATTACTTGTGTCGTGACTAACTTGACAAGTCGACATACAACAGCTTATTGAGTAATGTTATAAATGTATCTATGGAAAAGAGTTTTGAATCGCGGGACTGGATTGATGGACTATCTTCTCTTAGCAGTTGTAAAGTATTACAAGTATTCGGGTTTTTGGACACGTTAAAAATTTTGCGCCCAATCTTGCCCCTGATAAAAAGGAAATCAGCACAGAGAGTGAAAGAAGCAGTGTTTGTGGTTTCGACGGGCAACTGTTATCCCTGGGATCGTAAGATTCGGATGGATTCCCGGCTGTGCACGAATGGACTTTCTGTGTATGACCTTTATTACACTCGCTCGTGCGGCGAAAGTAAACTTGCATATTAGAAGTGGTCATAGAACAGGAGCTTATCTGCAGCGATACCGCCGCCCATGGACACTCACATTTGGTGGTGGGCAAGCTACAAGTATGTCGCTGGCTTTTTAAGAATTGGTCCGGACTTTTCTAAGTCGAATTGGTTCGGAAATATTTCAGTGGGCAGCTTCACACACAGTTGTAAGAAACACGCAGTTGCGAAAAAAACTTTGACACCAAGGTGTAAAAGGTTATTACGCTTTTAGTATGCTATAAGGACCATATGCCATACGCCATACGTACGGTATGGTATAAGGAGGAAATCAGCCTATTGTGACACATGCCGTCACTCATCTTTTGTCAGAATGTTTTTCTTCTTGAACTGGTAAGTGCAAGTACCTAATGTTTGACCGCGTTACCTCTTGATGTAAAAAGAGCGAGAAAATGCGAAATTCTGCTGGATGTCCTTATAAGGAGAACATCCTTCTTGGTAATTTAATATTTAGCTTCATACCACATAATTCTAATAAATTTTTAAAAACACAAACAAAGCCGCTACTAAACTAATTTTAGAGTGTTAATATTTCATTTTTTAGTTTTTGTATGAATCAATATATTATGTTAATACTAATAAAATAATACCTAATTTTTAAATAAATGGCCAAATTTACACTGCTGTTACAGGCTATTACACAATAAAGAAATTCAGATGCTATCCATAAAAGCACTTCCATGTTTTTGTTAATATATTGCTTTAGATAACATAAAAATGTCTTATCGCCATTTTAAGTAAAGCGATTTGTTAAGTTAAAGGGAAAAGACAAAAGTAAAAAGAGATAACCACTCTACAATTAAATGAAACAGGACTTTTAGTTATGGTATTCATGCAGCCATCTTTAATAATGCGAATGAGGTTTGCCGATAAAATATTTGTTGGAAAGAATTAAATTCTAAGCTATATATTTTTTGTCTTTGGAAATAAATATGTTAGAGATTCAGTTCAGGAGTTCAGGCACATTACACTGCTTGTCTTATCAGGCAGCTTGATAGGCAGTGGGTTTATCGATTTAAAAGCATTTTTAAGTAAAAAATACTAGTAAAATCTAAAAAATATTTTTATTATTTTATGTAAAAATTATATTCACTATAATTATCATGCATTTATGGATAGATAGATTGTAACTTATAATATTCTGTATTGCATTATAAATAATTTGGTGTACTTTAATAAATAAATACATGTATAATAACAAGGTTGAGTGTGTGTGTGAACGTTGGTTCAAAAGTCGACTATACCACATTGTATTCCACCAACATGTCTTAGACCAAATCTCTAACGTGGGTAAGGCACATACTTAGGATTCCCGTCCCGTTACGATCACTGTCCCATTACGCTCATTGTACGGATGCGCCGCATCTATCTCTCTTCCACTCTTTTGGCCTAGGTTTTCAGCCTCGGATTCACTCTTTCTGTGCAACCATACAAAATAGTGACAAATAGATAACAATGTTCTTCATACAAGTATGTAATCATTTCATCAATTTACAGATAAAAAAAATTTTGTTTGAGTTTTCGTCTTAATCGCCTAACAAAATGCAACATTTTCTGTTTCATTAAAAAACTATATAAAATAGTTGTTTTAGAAAGCTGCTATTACTATAAGCCCGGCTATTACTCATGCACTTATATCCGACAGAGCTGGCAATAAACAACAATTTCCCTGCAACACTTTTAAACTGAACACATTTTACACAATTTGCTTTAAATTGAAATAGCTTTTCCGAACCGGCTTGACCTGCACGTTAAAAAACAATTGCAATCGCTTTTTACATACTTTCCTAGTTAGTTAGTTCCTAGTATATATATATATATATATAGTTTTTGGGAGCACTAAATTCCAGTGCAAAATTATTTAATTTACATGAAATTAAACCGGCTCAAATATCAGTGTGTCCACAAACTTCAAGTTGGCGCCTGGTAGATAGTACCGGTGACCCTAGAGCTGGTGATTTCCTCGCTCATCGAATAAGTATCACTATACAGCGAAGAAATGCTGCCAGCGTTAAAGGTGCTACAGGGACAGAACTTTTTAAATTTGTTTTATAGATTACTTATTATTTTTATTATTAATTAAACATAATTGTTAACTTAAAGAACAGATCACTAATCACGTGATGTTATTTGTGTATGAATTTGTGAACATTTTTTAGTTTAGTGACACAAAAATGCCGCGTACGTTGGTATATTTGTATATTACCAAAGGGGTTCGTAACCCCTTTGGTAATATACAAAATTAAGTAAATTGTGTTTGGTGAATTGTTTAGGAGATTGTTTTAGGAAAAGTTTAATCAAAACACTATCAAACCTGACAACTGCACCTTTCCAACGGATGATAGGTGTAAACTAAATATTACCGAAAATATTTTTTGAAACAATTGTTTCATAAAACAAATCAGTGAATCGAAACAAACAAAAGAATTGCGAAATGTGTGAATATTTAAATGCTAGTGGGATACATTTTAGAACACTCGTTTTGGTACATGGTTTTCCAATATTCAATTTCATGTTATTTGGTTATGATGACAAGTCAGTGTTGACTACAAAGGAAAAAGTGCAGTCAGTCATCATTTAAATACAGTAGGATGTTTTGCGGGTTGATTTGCCAACGCTGGCTGGATAGAGACATTACATTGGTTCCATATCCTTCATGTAACGAATACAAATTAATAATAATAAAAGCGTTCATAATGTTTATTGAAATATACTTATCTAGATTTATTAATAAACGATTATCTTATCTTTTGAAACATACATATATACTACTGTTTGTAATAGGATTAATGTGTTCTTACAGAATTAACTATTAATTTTCTATAACATAGGTTTGTAAAACTCAATGTCATTGAGTTTCTGTGAACTTAGTTATTCTTATAACCGTATCTGCCAACCTGCGACAATTTTTCTGAGACTCAAAACCAGGTTATATACGCCAATAAGCCATGATAAACTTTCTTACACAACATTCGAATCTAATGACAACGATGATTCGTTTTCCTTTTGTGTACCCTCTTGTTCACATTCGCATTTACTTTATATTCCGACGATATAATATGCGACCTCTTCGACCAATTTTATTTTTAGTTAATTTCCATAGGAACATAATAATTTATTTTATTTAGGTGAAACACATCCTTTTGGACTAAAAAGGATGTGTTTTACCTAAATACAATAAATCTACTAGTCAGTAAGTTTTACTTAAAGACAATTGTTTTACAAATCCAATAAAAAAAATGAAAGAAAAACGACAAGCGTACTGGCAAACGTCCTAAAAATTTGCGACGGAGTAAATAGTGATCTATTGTAGCTACTATAGATACTACCTTGCAATCTGCGTAAAAATGCCGTTCTTTTCTGACAGATCTCCCAGATCTCATCAGTATCGCCTATTGAAATATACACCTAATTAATTCTCACAGAAGTTGTCTTTAACTTATAAATGTTTTCAAACGCCTTAGAAAACCTTCTGACCCACATACAACCAAGATAGTGTATACTGCATTATGCCAGACGATATTGTCTTACTGCATATCGGTATGCGGTGGAGCGGCATTGTCTTCGATGCTGAAAATTGAGCACACCCAACGTGCCATTCTTAAGATATCCTATAGAAAACCTTTCCGCTACTCAACTTCAAAATTGTACAATGAAACAAAACTCTTAACTGTGAGACAACTATACTTAATAGCAATATGCAGACTTTTTTGGAAACAAACACCCACAACACCAAATCAAACCAAACGCAAACCTATATATAAGCAACCTAAAAATCGCACTTTTTTCGCTCAACGCTTTTTCTCCTTCCGAGACAAACATTACAAAAATCACATTACATACTTTTACTAAAAAACGTCGCCGCGTAGTTGAGACATATGACTGCGACTTTATTATAAAATATATAAGCCTTATTTATCACGAATGTTGATGAATAGTCAAAATAAATCACCTTAATGCCAACCACGTGTCCAGTCACGTTCGTACTGTATCACTCACGACGGAGATCAAGAGATTTCGCGAGTACAAGACAGATTAATCGTACGACCGCGGATTACATTTAGTTATAGGAGATTGAGAGATATTTATATTTAGCTAGGTATAGTTCTGGCCTGTTGAGCAGAGTGGCTTAGGGGTGCGACTCTCATTACTAAGGTCGTAGGTTCGATCGCCGACTATGCACCAATAGATCTATTAAAAACGACGTGTGTGTCAGACAGATCACCAACTTGCCTATTAGATTGATATATTGAAATCTGAGGAGGTCCAATTCTAAAAATGTTTTCGCGCAACTGATTTCTTTATTTATAGTTGTTACATACGAGCAATTGCATATATTTGTTAGGAGAAAGTATAGCGATTATATATTGCAAAAACTCTCGAAGCTCCAAAACCAAGTAGGAACGCGAAATGGGCAAAAATCACCCATACATTACTTTCGTAATGAACACTTGGCTGTATCAGAATAATTAATGGCATACAAAATTGTTGCAAATTTCACAGTACGTCGTCTTAATTGCTGTCTCCATAGCTTGTGCTTCTTTAATTAAGAGTCGAGCTGAAATTGGCCTTAATTAGACCCTTCAAGCCCTCCTCGTACCATCTGGCCAGAACTTTCAAGTTTTAGACCCATAAATAGGCTACTTCGTAGGAGAAAACAGTACAATTTACAGGTGTCTGACGGCAATGACGTTTCGGGATGACATTGCGTTGTTAAAGTACTTCTCAGATGGAATATTAGGGCTGCAATAGTATCTGTTGCGTTTTTAGCGTCTCGTATTAAATTAAAAAAATATTTAATTTAAAATTCGTATGTAGTGTCCATGGTCGGCGGTATCACTTAACATCAGGTAAGCCTCCTGCCCGTTTGCCGCCTATTACATAAAAAGGGCGTTCGTACAAAGTACACAAGTCAAATAAAATTCATTCAAGTTTAAATAAAAAATCTGCGTTTACTGTACAAGACGATAACGTCATAAGCGACAGATGCCATTCTAAAATTCTAATATGTAACTACTAAATGAATACATCAACCAAAATCGTGTATTTTTCTCGATCTCTCTTTCTCACTCTCTCTCAATCTGTCTCAATCGCTCTCTCCCTTTTCTTCGACAAAAACGCTGCACATCTTCGTGACGTTCCGTAAAAAATTTACCCTCATGCACCTAGGGAAGTTAAACTTCAAAAAGTGTTTGAAACTGTTACCGTGCTTCCCGTCCATAGCGAGCAGATGGGACTATTGAGTTTTAGTTGTTAGGCGTCCATGGCACTTCACGGACCGACCGTCACTGTATAAAATTGCCTAGTTAATTTCACAACAATAAAAAATAAGGTTACATAAAATTTATGGTTAAATGCAACAAATGCGTAAATTTTATTACTTTGCAGTTAACATATAAGGTCATATAAAACAGCACGATGGCCTGATTTTTTAGTTCCAGGATTCAATCGCTAAAAATTTAATTTGACGCTGAGTGATGTTATAAGGTTTTTGCTACCGTGGAAAATTTTTGCTGACTGATTGTGTTATGGTCGGACAATGGAATTTAAATTATAAACGAATATTTGCTTATACAATGAACCGGTCAATGTAATGTAAATAGTTATGCGTGGAAATATATTATAATAGGAATTAAAGTATATTTAATATAATAATAGTGCCTTATCAAATAGTATCAATTAATCTTTGGATAATTTTACAGACAAACGACAAAAAGTTAGCGTAAAACAAAATTCTTTATTTTGATTTACGCAAACTTTTTCGTAACTAAATTTGGTGTTTTGAGCCGTGATGACCCAGTGGCTTCTGCGTGCAACTCTCAGTCGTTTGATCCCCTGGCTCTGCATGGCTGTGAAATACTTTTAAATATGACTTTCTGTCTATATGGAGGCTGATCACCTACTTGCTTATTTGATTGACAAATGATCATGAATCAGGTCCAAAAATCTTCCCGAACCTAAAAAGGCTGTGGAGCCACAATTTTGGTGTGAATTTTGGGCCAAAAATCTTTCGTTAAATAAACATTAAAAAGTACATTCAATCGCATCGTACAAGTTTGCGTACACTAAAATTGACTTAGCTCGCTGCGTCAAGTGAACTAACGAAAGTACCTACTAACTCAACTAACTTTTAACTTCAATACAGTTGAAATATTCAATCGCCTAACAAGATTAACTTTGACTTCGAATAAAATCACAAGGCCCCTCACAAAGTAACAACAGTCCCTATAATTCTGTCTAACACCGGAATATTCCCACTTACACGAAACGATCAAATTCTTTGACCCACCGAAATTCATTATCATCCTTCAAAAAGCAGTCACGTCATATACAGCAACAATAATCCGAAAATTTCTACAAGATAAGCTTTTTGACTTTGGCCCATGTGCATCAGTGTACCTGAATCATGAATCAATATTAAGCTAAAGCTGTTACCAAACATTAATATAGCTATTATTTCCGATACTTTTCATTGAAATACATTTATATTTCTCTTATCTTTTCACCTTCTAAACTGTGTTCCTCTTTTGCGTTTATTTTTTCTTTGGCACTAGTGCAATATTTTTGAATCCTCTTACCAAGGATTAAATATATATTTCTGGTAAAAACACAAGTAAGTAACATAGGTGTAAACATTATTATTTCTTTAAATGCGGCCTGGCTTGACAAGGTATTGGCTTTATTTCAATTTGGATGTCAATCAAACGTCGCTGTCGTCAGCGTTTATTTATATGTTTATGTAGTATAATAAAACATGCCTATTTTACATCATAAACATATTTATAGTAATACAATACTTTGTTAATAATAGTATGATATATAAATAATACTATATATCACAGTGTTTATGTCACAGAATGTGTTTAAATTCCTTACGTGTTAAAGAAATACAAAAATAAATAATTACAGGCAATACTATTTAGTCGTTATAGTGTTTTATAAAGATTCAATTTATGTATAAACATATCGTGGTTCGAGAAGAAACTCCAGATTATATTTGCATTACAATAGGTGCCCGATTGTAGTTTTAACTGTATCAAATGTGCGATCTGGCAGGCCTGGATGCAAGAAGTGTACTTGCTAATCAAGTGTTTAAAAAAAATGGTACTGAGACCACTGACCAAATAACATATTTATATAATAAATAACACGAAGCATTAACCTAAAAGCATTGAGGTTTTTATCGAAAGAGCTGTCAAATGTCACATAATTGATTTTTATAATTTATTTGTGCAAAGTAACAGGTGTTTCTGCCAAGATAAAATGACATATTTACAACTCGTAAGGTAAATTAAGGATGTAATTATCATTTTTGAAGTTAAACGAAAACCAAGTATGAATGTCAAAATTTCTGAAATACTTTTTTTAATTAATTTGCTTTTTCGTCTTATGGAATGTAATTTGAATTGCGATGAAGGAGTGTATTTCGGACATGATACAGGTAAATGTACTGTTAGTTCTTCTTTGCCTAATTTGAGTTGTTATCATAAATTAAGTAAGCTAAAATTTCTACTAACGGAAATTGGTACATGAAAATAACTTGGGTTATTTTGATAGGGTCTATGACTATAAATCGAAATTATTTAATGATATTCTATGATATATTTAAAAAATCTCATGGTGCCAATATTGACGACCTCCAAATATTCAATGTTTCATCTTAATCCATAATAAAACATATTATTGATATAATAGGCTAGATATAACAGGTAAAACTTGAATTGGCTTGGGTGCCGCGGTTACCTAACATTCCGTTACGAAATACGAGCTAACATTTAGCTGACAGCCATGTACCATCAAATACCAGTCTATCGGCATTTGTTTCTTTTCATTGTAATTCAATAAGCTTACGAGGCACTCGTTTACCCCCCTTCTTCGAACTACCGCCGTGACGGCCATTACCCAACCGGCAGTCTCACAAACTGTACATCGACATGTGACATTTAACGCGTGACAGTAAAGTCTATATTGCCGCGAAAAAAACATAGCCAAGTAAAAATAAATCGCACATTTGTTTACTCGCATCGCGGTGATTATCATTTACAAAATATAATATTTCTGGCTGTCAAATTTGCGCGCGAATTGCACTCGTGTTTAATTTATTCTTTACTATGTATGTGGTGTTAAACAGTGAATGAGTGAGTGGTTTAGTTTTTTTCGTTGCATAATTATGTGTAGAGAAAATGCTGGCTGGTGAGGAAACCAGTATAGAAATAGTGCAAAGATGGTTACAGAGGCGCGGGAGTGATGACATTGAGACCGGTGGGTAATATTTGAATTTGGAATTCGTGTTTTTATGTTTTACACCTATATACTACAAAGAAGGTACGACACGATTCTACTATCTAATCGAATCCTTGATAATTGACATCTCTAATTGATAATGCCGATAATTTAGGTAGATGTCCAGCACGTAGTAATAAAATACTGAATAAATTAAACAACGTTCACATACAGCAACATTCGTATTTATCGGAAACTTCATTAGCGGGTATGATTAAATAATTAATTGTTTGTTTCCTTTTGTAAATTTTTGAACCTTTTTGTAGTTAAATGTATTATGTATTCCATCTCTGGCTTATTATATATATTTATGTTAGCTGTAGGATTACTATGTAAATATATATATCACAGATTATTTACATTTATTTTATTTGTACAAAATATTTCTGTTAATTTGTTGTAAAATAAGTATTATATAACAAATATTTAATGTTATCGCTCCAATTTCGTAAGCTTAATGTAAAATTGATTTCAGTACCGTTATTTTTACGAGCACAAATTGCGAGTTTTGTAAACTATGTGTAACCATTGAGGGGCAAAACGCGAACCAGTCTGGATGACCTCGACGATCTAATATAGACTCGACTAGCACCTGTTAAAACTAATAATAACACTTTTTTATCACACTCAATTGCATCGTATAATTGCAATGAATCGCTGATTTACATTATTTTTACTTCATCTGTTAGATTGATAAATTTTCTTAATGGGAAATCGTTGCTTTCTGTCAAAGTTGCATACGAAAATCGCGGTATCGGTATAATAATGATGATTATCGGCTTTGAGACAGTCGCTGTTTTCTCAACATATTAACTTTTACACATTTTCAACATAATATGACTGAATGTTGTACTAAGCTAAAACTGATTGGTTTTGTAGTTCACACAGGAATGTGCTTATATTACAAGTAGTTCACTGCGGCAATGCATTAGTAATAATGTTTACTTTAATTATTTTATTTAAATACGATTAGTTTAACGGGCAATCCACTAATAGTTTATCTTCTAGGCATTACAAAACAAATAGTAAATTGCAACTGTGAAGTTACAGAAAGTTTAAACTTATTTAAATTATAGAAAGACAAACATATATTTAAACAATTGGACCGGGGCATACAATTATATAGAACAGGGGCCAAGCTGATGTTAAGTTATTATTTTAATAAGTGGACTTAAAGGGATATAAGTTAGCATTACTGGCCTTAGCTATAAATAACAATACTTAGAGGTGACAAAACAAAACACGATCAAAGTAATCAAAATACTATGTTTTACCAATGTTAGTGTATAATTATTTTTTGATACCAACAAATGAATGTAAAATTAATCAATAAATATTCAGAAAACGAATAAAGGCCATAAATATTTAATTATTAAGAAAGTGTGTCATCTCCATTATAAAGATTGCAAGTGCTGATTAATTAAACTAGTTCTTATCGCTTAGTTTTTCTTAATTATTAATTGGAATGTTTTTTGACGTCCTATACTATGATTAATACTTGATTTAGCGAAGATTTTAATTAGTCTTTTGACATTTATTAGGTATGTTCCGTTATCAAGACTATTGAACATTTCTCTTTTTACTAATAAATTTTACTAATAAAGGTTATTCATATTACATATGTGATATATAAACAGTGCCGGCGTAGTGACAGCGTGGGACTCCTTGAGGTCGTAGGTTCGTTCCCCAGCCGAGCACCAATAGACTTTCTTTATATGTGCGCCTTAAATATTCGCTCGAACCGTGAAGGAACATTATGAATGTTTCATTTGTATGAAAAATCTAAATTTAAAACTTTTTAGACCATTTTATTTTAAAAGGCCTTTTAAATACAAAAAAATAATTACTTTTCCTTCCTTAATACTATCGGTAAGCAGAATTGTTGGAAATCCACTCTGACCGTAATTAAAAAACTTCATGTTTCACTTTCAGACTATGCCTAGTACTGAAGTTACACAGCAAGTAATTTTAATACGAATAATGAAAAACCGCTTACAACATAGTTCAGAACAACATACTGGTTATATATAATAAACTCAAAGTTCCCGGCGGATAAAAGTATTAGGTGCTTAATAACGTCATCGGCTGTTATGAGTATCGATTTTTACCACCAAAAGTCTTCCTTCGACGTCGTATAACAGATTTTGACTGTATATTAAAGTTTTTTAAAGGTATTAAGAAAATGTTCCGAATCCTTGAGCATCAATTCAAGTACCTACTTAGCCCATGAATTCCATATTAACAGTGCTTAATATTTCTTTGCAGGTAGTTCGAGTGGGTCTCCAGGCGCGCGCGCAGGTCGCCGCTCCTCACTCGCTCTTACACCTGAAGATGAGCCTCTAGTCGATGTCGCTGTAAGTTTAAATATAATTCTTAACTACGTGTTAATCTAAAATTGTACAAGGGATTTTTATAATCTTTTACCTTGAACAATTGGAAATAAATGGCGCGCTTGTAAATAAGTATAATTAGTCGGAAAATAGAAACCTAGCTGAATATCTTGACTTAGATTATCTCTTTTCAACACAGCTGGAGTATTTTATCAAAAAGTTAGAAAAATTAAATTTAAAAACATAATTTATCGCCCTACATATATTATGTATATACATAATATATATACCAAAAAAATATATCAATTAAGATGAAACTTGGAAAATTAAAAATTCAAAATTTATTTATTCATGTAGGTAACAATGTACACTTATGAACGTCAAAAAAAAGAAATATTAAATGAATTTAATTTTACATTTACTGCCAGTTCTCAAATCAAGGGCGTAGAACGGAAGAGAAGAACTGGCAATAAACTCTCCGCCACTCTTTTTAATCGCCAAGTTTTTTTTTTACACAATGCTTGTAAGGAGCTGCAACCACTACACCATGTTCCATATGACATATTGGAATATTCTGATATTTTGATTATTAATCTTATAGATATTTAAATGAAAAAGTCTCACTGATGATATGATTTACGAGATATTTTCGAACATACATTCAAATCAAAATCAAATTGTAAATTTACAACCAGTTCGCATTCATTTACATATGCATGATCATCATACTCAAATAGCATCCAATTTCGCATACTTACAGGTAATCTGATAACCACTTTTTCAAAATCGGTTAAAAGTCGTATATACTAAGATATCATGAATGTAGTGTAATGCACTGAATCAAAAATCTTTCAATGCTATATAAACTTCTGCTACCTTATGCTTTGCTATGTGAAAGATGAGCCAAAAAGTAAAACTTAATAATAATTATTTATTTATTCTACCGACAATCACCATGCAATGACCCGTGTAAAAGTAATGTTACATGTTAATGTTATGATATAATTAAAAGAATTTTTGACTTTCCTGATACATTTGAAAACAATGGTTCAACGGTAAACGAATTATATGGGATTTATATAAATGTCTGTAATTTTGATTCTAGAACATTGACAACATTTTCTCACTTTTAAAGGCTTATTGTTTAAAATGTATATAGCCTGTAATATCTATAATAAATGTTAAATCCCAATCGTAATAGTGTATGTTTATATATATCTATATAATATTATGTCGTTTTATAAGTAAAATTATGCGTTACAATTTTTCAATTTGGGTAAGTCAATACTTGTGTCAGGGTTCCAGCTTATCCATAACAAACATCCTCATTTTTTTTATGGAGGTAAATGGACTGGAGGTGCACCTGATGTTAAATGATACCGCCGCCCATGGACACACATCGCCAGAAGGTTTTCAAGTGCATTGTCAGCCTATCAAGAATTGGTACTCTTGTTTTCTTAAAATACCTTAAGTATTCTTTTCGGGTTCTGGTTAAACATAGTGAAGGCAAAATCTTTAAACTACCTTTAAAATTGATTGTATTTTGTATTCTGCCTTGACGCCCAAAAATTAAACAATAGACAATTCTTTATTTGTTTATGTATTTAATCCTACGAATGTACATCGGTCAACGTAAACATTT
Organism: Pieris mannii; assembly: GCA_028984075.1. Lineage (NCBI taxonomy): Eukaryota > Metazoa > Arthropoda > Insecta > Lepidoptera > Pieridae > Pieris > Pieris mannii. The sequence goes on from CM054776.1 coordinate 730,600, forward strand.
GATATCAGTACTCATTAATATTATTAATTAATGAATTGCCAATTGGATGGTTTATATATCAAAGGTTTTTGAAAGCAAATAAATGATAATCTTAATTAAATAACAAGTGTTTGAATTATAAACATTATATTCTATTTACTAGAGTGAAAGACAGTGACTGTTCATGTTCTTCATTGTTAATTAAACTTGAAGTTATCAATGTGTGCAAAGACATCATTGTTTAATGATTCACCTGAAGCCGTATTACGACACCCAACTGAAATTGGTATTGTTATCATGGACTTTTAATAGTGGTGGTTAAACGTGGTTGAATTTGAGATTACTAACCGTTGTGCTCCATATAAAAGTGAAGAATATATTCATATAAATATGTATGTAAAAATAAATACATTATATTTACCAAGTCAGTATGTTAATGTCGAAAAAAATAGAAACAATTGACTTGCTTTAATGTTTAATAACCCCTAGATGGGGCAGAGGGCATCCACAGTGAGTCTCCATCGCGTTGGGTCTTTAACCTCGTATTTCATCTCGCTCCATGTCTTTCTGGCTGCCTCATCTACAAATCTACGACGGTTTGCCTGATTTGAATCAAGCGTCTGCTTGGGAATGTGATTTGGATTTTTTATATATATAATTATTGTAATGTATAAATACGTAATATTAAATACAGAATATCGCTACTGTGAAATGCCGGTAGTCGGAAGCAGCATTCAGTAAGCTTAAGGGGATCTGTGCAACAGACTGGTTCTGGCCCTTGGTATCGACAACACCTGCCTTCACCGTCCAACATATCCATCAGGTCATTAGCTTTTTGCTTATAAACCAATATTACTATTAATAATAGTGTAATGGTTGCAGCTCCTTACAAACGTTGTGTAAAAATAAAATAAACTGGCCAATTAGAAATAGTAGCGGAGAGTATATTGCAAGTTCTTCTCTTCCGTTCTACACCTTTGATTTTAAAACTGGCAGATAAATGTTAAATTAGAAGCATTTGATGTATATTTCTTTTGTTGACGTTCATAGACGTGTAGATGTGACTTTGGTCCAGTCCACTCCTGGCCTTCATTTGCCTTGAATTTTCCCATCATTATAAGCTGAACCACCAATACTAGTAGGGCTCGAAAAGACTTGATCTTTATTACAAAAAGCCAAAAGTATTATATTCCCATTTAGCATTGGATGAAGTGTGATGTACACTACCCTAGAACAATTTAATCACGATTATTATTTATAACGAATTGTTACCAGTATTTAGATATGAACAGCTATGGCATTCAATAAATATTTATCAGTAATCAGTGCCGTAATAATCGCTGATTAAATTAAAATAATGTCCTCTTATCACATTTTATCAGAATTACTGAGCCAATTAGCCTCAGTCTTATGGAAATCTCTATACAGTTCACGCGCGAAGGATTCAATGTAGTGATAGTGCCATAATGTGTCGTGAATGTTAAACGATCTAATACCTAAACTCCTCAAATCTATATAGACAGTAGATAAAAGCTGCGTATAATCGGCTTATAAAAGAATTATTTTCGTATATAATGTGCTCATTGAAATAATAAAAATGGAATACAAAGAAAATGGTGTAATCGAGGAGAGTGTTGCAAAAAAGACGGGTTGTTGGGCCAAATTCAAAAGCCTTTTCGACGATCGAGGCTTCGATTTAGAATACGAATACAATAATGGGCATTCCGCAAATATTTCCACAAATAACACAGAGGACGGGTATAGGCGATTAGAGGAGAGGATTTCTATAAGTACAGAGCAGGAGATCGTCAGTAATGATGGGGACTTGAGTGGGGTTATTAATTTTTATGAACAATTCGCGGCAATAAGCGATGAAGTGAAAGAGGAAAGTGCGGAAATGCGGAGACGGTCTTTGGCTAGAAAACGTGTATCAATGAGACCGAGTGTATTATTGACTAATATACTTGAGGAGTCGGCTGATAACGAGTCTGATAAGCCTGAAGAGGTGAGTATAGTCAATGACGCTTACTGGAGTAATCTCAATCCGTTAAACGTTTGGGGGTAGGTGACTTTTAGAAACTCATAAAAATCCAGACTTAAGAGTATATTATCTTCTTTTACGAGCATGTTACTAGACATTTCAATATCAAGAAAACAAACGGTTCGGAGTTTGAGCTCAAATGTTTGAGGGTCAGACGCAAAATATTCATGTTTTGTTATAGATGCCATGTGTTATAGATTTCGTTTCGTAATAGGATTTTCTTTATAGCCATATAAGAGACCAAGCTAATAAAATATACAGTATCAATAAAATCCGGTGCAAATAAACAAAATTCTTATTAATGCGCCCCGATTTATTAATTAAACTTTTAGCTTCATCATACTTATTGGAAATCATCACGCAATTTTTGAAAGTTGAAATGATTATAGATGTGGCATCTGATCATTTAATAAAACTTATGCAACTGTCCAATAGTTACTGAAGGTTCGTAGTATTTTTGTTTGAGAGATGAGAGACGCAGTGGCTTCACCCTGCGACTCTCATCGCCGAGGTCGTAGCTTCGACCCCCGTCTATGCAACAATGGTCTCTCTGTCAATTAACATTTGCTCGAATGGTGAAGGAAAACATCGTTAGGAAACCGGCCATACAAAAAAATTGAAGGCGTGCGTCAAGCACAATAGGCCTACTTGCCTTTTAGATTGACAAATGATTATAAAACATAGAAAAATCCGATGTCATACAACGGAAAATTAATAACAAAATCATTACCCATATTAACTCACATAACCACGTAATTTAATATCTTATCTGCTAATGAATTTAACCTGGCAACATTAAAGCGTTCATAATATCTCAGAATACAGCTTACTTTATTAAATTACATAGTGAAGATCCATTTCATCATACTTCTAAGAAATACTCTTACAAAGGCTGCATTTCTTTATTGATACTAACATCGATACCTTTGAAGCCTTAACTCTGTCGGGTAATAAATCTCATTAGAAAACCACGACGAAATACTATTTCAACTTTATTTGTACTATTGTCATAAAATATTTTTGAGGGATGTTTTGATTCTCTTTAAACATTTATTTCCCTGACGCCATTGCTAATCATTAATAACCACGTTAGGAATTGCAAATACACCAACATTAATGTATAATGAATTATTGATTTTTTATTAAACGGATTAAACAGTGCTTATCAACAACTGGATATATTCGATAGTGGGCTGATTTTTAAGAAAGCAGTGTTATCATTTAGAAGTTTCTTCTTTATTAGTTAGTAGTACACTAGTATTTCTTAGTTAGTAGTACACTAGTATTTTTTTCTAATAAACATATTTATTTTGTAAATATTAGTTTGTCAAATATATCGTAGGTATAGTATTATGTATGATGTGGTAAACTTGAATAAATAAATAGAAATTAAATCTTGTCAATATTTTATAAAAATTAAGTTTATACAATTGCATATTGTATGTATGTATACAATTTCTCCCGATGGATCAAACCAAATAGACATACGTATTTTTTCTGTGAATAACATTTTGTTTAAATATCTTTAATTAATACTCATCTTATTTGATCTTCTTACGAATTTCACGATTTCTGACACTTCCAAACTAATTTGCTAAATTATTGTTGCGTACTAAAGTATTTAATTTCACATTAAAAGCGTTCTCGAATCTGGGAGACTGACAAGCTATCTACTAATATAAATCATATTTGTTTAAATACGAAAGTCTCGTCAAGCCATGAACTAAATTACAATATAAATCAAAAGAACAAATATTTACCTAATAATTCGCATTGTTTGGAAAATCTCCGCGAGATATCGCTTTTTAAATCTCTCGGCCTGATGTCTAGGCGATGTTGGCAATCTTTGAATAACAACTACAATATGCGGCAATGTCGCAAATATATAACATGCGACACTTGAGGATTTATTGAATTTTTCTCAAGCAAACCAACAAAGACAGGATATTGCAGTAGATACTTACGTACCTATATTGGTCAATATTATCTTTCATAAAATGGAAATACTTTTATCATAATTATACACTTATATGAATTTCCTGTATATACAGTTAGATCTTGGGATGAAATAACAATATTATTGATAAACAAATTGAAACTTATTATTACAATTGCGAGGAAAACTTGATTTGGACTATTTTATTAATTCGTCAAAAACATAGTCATGTTTTTATGGATGGAGATGGAGATGGCAAACGGGCAGGAGACCAACCAAATGTTGTGATACCGCCCCCAATGGACACTGACATTGCCAAGAGACTCGCAAGTGCGTTGCCAGCCTATTAAGAAATGGTACGCTCTTCCCTTACTTATTTTAAGTTTATAAAAATTAACATCGGTAAAAAAAACTAAAAATGTTACTGACATTTTTAGTTTTTTTTTTTTTTAAATTATATCTCCTTATCTCTTCGCTCTGATTCAAGAATTTGTCTATAAATTTAATTTCTACATAGCATGTTGTAGTTAATCGCATTGTGACTTAGCACTACAAATGCTGATTAGTTTTAATGCTGTGAAGCGATTCATTTTTTAATTCATTTTACAAAATCTTATATTCATTCAATTGTTTATGTTAGATAAGATATAAAATAATGTTTACCTTCGAAGGCGCACGCACAGCTATATATTAAACGACCCACAAATTAAAAAAATATTACTTCTACAATTCATTAAAATCGAAGTTAAGTGAATATGTTAGACAAAATTACTTTTAAATTGATTTCTTATTTTTGCTTTTGTTTCAAATTTCTTTGGTTACTTTTGCTTTTAAGTTTATTGCATGTACTATATATCTTTTTTATTGTGATTATTGTACGAACGACTACAATGTCATGTTAAACTAAAGTGTTGTTCTCATGGAAGTGACATTTTTGTCTTTTTTTGAGAAATAAAGTCTTTAAACCTAAATTAGCTTCAGCAAAACTTCCCAACAGTTGAATGAATCTGTTCTTATCAGTGCCGCCATCACACAAAAGCTAGCATTTTCTAAATACTGATGAACTTTGCTGGTCTATTCCTTTGATTGTGTTTTGTAATATTAACGAATTAAATTTTTAATACGTACAGTAATTACTGTCAGAAAACAGTTTTAATAACAAAAAGAATACGCGCATTTGGCTTACCATAATATTTATACATAATAGTAGTATATTATTGTTAGTTTAGGTAAAAAATAGGAAACAGTGTTTAGCCAGTATGAAATATTTAGCCTATACTGACTATTAGTCAACGGTCTCTGCAAGTTTACTTACCATTTCCATAAAAATTGAAATCATTTAGAAAATTATTAAATATTTTATAGAGAGCGATTTTCTCATTTCTAAATCTTTATCACACATAACAATACAGTGTGGGCGCAGTCTCTTGAGACCTTCCCACTCGTCTGGTACGAAAATATCTTGATTCAAATATTTATACCTATGAAACTTATCATACGTTCGACAAATGTGTGGCTAATAATACAAATAATCAATAAAAATGTCTAGAGACTTTTTCATAAAACATGGTGCGAACGGGTAGGTTCATCTGTTTTTTGAAAAAAAATATATGTACGTTAAATAATTTTAACTACTATTGTTATTACAAAATCTTTGAAAGGCTACATTCAAAAAAATATTGTTGTGAATTACGGCTATAAAAATAATGTTTGCCCAAATAAAATTGTTTGCTGAGTTTTGGTGAATTTATTTAAACGATTGGGGGGAGAGCGTGACTTGAAAAGTTAACAAGAACGTGTGCGCTTTACATTCTATTATTTCCGTCATCTTATCTTTTTACGTCATCTTACAATGATATATTAAGTGACCCAACAGAACATATTCTAAGTTCAAACTCAAAGTTATTAACAGTATTAAGGTAGATTTTAATCAATATTATTAAAGGCCTGTGCTTATTAACACGAAATTTAAGTGCGAAGTTGGTGCAAAATTCTTGCAAGTGTTTATTATTTTGCGCAAAGTTTAAGTAATTATGTATGAATGTTATATACCTATCAGACTGAAAAACTTGTATGCAATTGTTATATTTGAGAAATACTTTTTATGGCTTCAGTCCTTTTTGGTCCATTTCTGGAAGTAAGCGTCCTCAATTTTTTTCCAGTACGCCCTGAACTGGGCTCTCTGCTTCCACTGGGAACCGATTCCCGTGGGCAGCCGTGCGGTCTTTTGTTTTTCTGAGGTCACAATTTTAGTCGTCTGCGGTGGTTTGAAGCGCCAACTAGCTGCTGTGATCTCTGGCATAATGACCAGCGCTGTGGGACTCTCTGCTTATCAGCATAATACTAAGCTAGGACAGTTACAGCCACAGAACACACGCATTACATTCCTTAAATATGCCCAAAAAAAATTATTTCATTATTGTTATTTTTCATGTTTATGTGGGTGTGTTTTGTTAATGTGTGTTGTTAATAAATGTAATGTCCATGTCTATGTTTACATGGCTTACCAGGGGAGAAAGAGATTAAATTAAATTTTTATATGCATAAATAGTAAAATGCTTTGTCTATATGTTTTAAACCTCAGAGCAATAAACCTACGTTTTTGGTATAATTTGATAGTACATGCGATACTGCTCGTTACTCGTTCGAGAATTAAGAGTACTCCATGTACCTGGTTTCAACTTGCAGCGTGCACACTAATTACTTGTTTTAATAGCTTCATTGGAAGCTTTAGCTTAATTAATTAAAATATAATTAATTCCTTTTGTAATAAGTCTCGATTTAACTTGAATTCCTCTTAAAGTTCCTTGAATTCATTATTATACGTGATCTAGATCGGTTCTCATAATTAATGTATATTCATTGCCGTGAATTTGTTTATACGCTTAATACACATATTTTGAAAAAATAGTATTATTATTTATTTTATTTTTTTTTAAAAGTCGGTGGTTTCGGTAGTCTGTCACATATTTATAAAGATAACCCAGCTTAGTTATGTTGATCGATTTTGTATAAATAATCAGTGCCTGCCTAGGTTTGTAGTCACGGAATTTTTTATACTACACTTTTTAATCTACTACTCAAAATAACTTTATTCATATAGGTACAAGTACACTTATGAACGTCAACATAAAAGATTATAAATTGGTGCTAAATTTACATTATTTCGCAAGTCAAGGATGTATAACGTGCAAAAAGAACTGGTAAGAAACTCTCCGCCACTCTTTTAAATCGCTGAGATTTGAGTCATACAAATTATTTCAACTGGAGCAAATCAATCCCAAGGGTTAGGAACATTTAAGTATAAGTCAAATTTATAAAAAGGTTTATTGATTAATTTTTGTTGAACGAGAGATTTGAATTTATTCAGTGGTAATTTTTTAATTGCGTTTGGGAGTTTTTTGTATAAACTGATACAATTTCCATATAAGAAGTGGTTTATCTTCTAGAGCGTAGTTGGCCGCACGCTTAAAATAGTTCTGTTTCGAATATTATACTAGTGGAAGTCTCTATTTGTTTTACAATCGTTTATATTTTTCGTATTTACAACAAGGCTTCAAGAATATGTTGACCCAATAGTGTCTTTATATTTAAGGTCTTAAACTTAAAATGTCTTAAATTTTATCCTTAATTTAGTAAAGCACAATATTCTGGCAACACACATCGAATTACCGATGCCAATTGAGGATATGCGATCTCCATAGTATCAGTGCTCAAGTAGCAAATATCTGCAGAATTGCTTGAAACTCCCATGTGGCGAGGAGCTCACGTACAAATCTCTAGCAATGAATACTGAATACGTTTCACAATCCTATACCTTACTTAATAGGCGATACTGCCCCACATTTAGATTTAAACGACTTTGTTTTGCAATTCCTTGCTTATGCTCATAGGTATTCAATCTGTGGTTCGAATAGATGCATAGATTATATAAAGACTTTTGTTACGACATAGATAATAAATATCTAGAAAAAATCAAATGCACAGAGTAAATAACATTTCTCTTTGATAGTTCTTCCAAGGACTTCCGAGTTTTTAATTGGAATATCGTGCAAAAACAACAAGAGATACAGTTTCTTTTTATCAGATAAATAAATATACAGCGAGGATAGTATGCAAATGTAAAAATTATTTCGGTTTTCGGAGGAATGGTCTTAAATTAGTTGGAAGGCTATTGCCAATCTTACAGATACAATCAGTTCGAGCCGTTGGCGTCCTCGTAACTTAAGAGACACCAAATGTTTCAAATTCCACGGTATTCCACTAAAGATGGAGTTAAATAGGGGAAAAAAATACTTTCATTTTAAATAGAATTGTGAATTATTAATATAATTTTGATAGGATTCCAATAAAATTCTAACAGGCGCATGTGCCTAACCTAGAAATAACTAAATTTCTATCTATATTCAACACCTGGACGATGGAATACCAGAGATAACAAATGCCACACAATTTATGTTAGTCAAGTTAATGCTGTATGGTTCGGATTTTCTTCAACAAAGCGTATCCTTTTAAACTGTTGGTGCCTAGAATGCAAACAAATGCACCCAGCTTTCTGCCTATGCCTGAGAGGAAACCTATTGCAACTCAAACATTCCGGTAGTAAATTACAAATTCGTAAACAGAATCTCCTCCTCAGATATATATTTTTTATCATGTCTGTAAACGAAATGACCGCCATCATGTGAATCAAAATGATTTACTATAGGTACATAATACAAAATGATGTATAGTTAAAGAGAGAGTGCACTAGAAACTCGGATTCCCTATGTCGTGGGCATATTAACGATACTTGATATTTCTACATACAAAATTAATAATTAAATAAATACAATTACCAATTTCTTAAGTGAATAAATACATTCACAAAAGAGAGAAGAGTTTGCAGTTAGCACGTTATGTCATAGATATTATGTTAATGTGAAGTGTGAACAACGATGAATACTCAATCAGGCTTCGTAAGGTTCAGGGTCGGCCGCCGAATTACGCTTAGGATCTTTGTTATCTGTAATATGTTTTTTTTTATTAAATGATTCTCGACATTATCGTATTGGCATAGTCTTTAAGGATTATGTATGTATTTTTGTAATAAATAAATAATGTTATCATTTGTATAAATGGGTGTATATTTTTTAAACGCTTAAAAAGTTATTGGTTAAAAATATATGTATGATTTTGTTATGAAGGACTAGGAACTCTCAAAATGATTTCAAGAGTAAACTACTTGAATTACTTGTTGCCCGCTGAAATATTTCCGAATCAATTCGACTTCGGGTCCTTTAAGAAAAGAGCTTAACAATTCTAAAAGGCCGTCAACGCACTCGCAAATCCTCTGGCATTGAGAGTGGGCATGGGTATTACTTGACATCAGGTAACTTGTCTGTGTGTGTCTTTTCTTTAACACCGTGTTATATTGATTGACCACATTTGTTGTGATTAACATTTAATTATTTCTCGCAAGCTGTGTCAGCCTGTAATCAATTCGGGACTATAATACTGCAAAAATCTTAAAAAAAATATGTTATGTATATATAAGTTGAAATGCGAGTCTGTTAGCTTATTATTAGTAGTTAGTACATTAATAAAATTTTTCCTAGTGAAAATTTATGTCATGTATCAAATATATTTTCCAGGATATTAAATAAGAAAGTACCCAATAATACTTTGTGTTCTATTTTCCATTTACCACTGTTATATATTATACTTAAACATAAACGGGCACTAGCAAGAGGACATAACACAGGACTACTGCAAAGTTTGCTTTCAATTTTACTTTATAACCCATGTAATGAAAAGAAAAACCCCACAAACTCAGTCGGTACTGATTAGGATTGGACGATTGAAGTATCAAAGTTGTGTAAGGTATCGTTAAGCTCTTTTATCCCAAGAATCCTGTGGAGATAGCGCTGAACCTTCGCACTAAGTGATAGAAAGCATCGCACTTTAGAAGCTTAGTATAAAACTGAACATGGTTGAATTCTGAGTTTTTTTTCAAAATATTTTGTCTGTTAGTATTGCTATGACATCCAAAGAATGTAAACTAGAATTACGTAGCGTATGGCAACCGAAATCACGTCAGTCAATTATTATGCAGTTTAGGTCGATGACTCCATTTGCAAGACGGTTGCGAATGAAATTATTTAATATGTTTAATCGGAATAATAATAGAAATAGCTTTATTTTTCAAATATTGTTTGGAAATTGTAAATGAAATTTTCTCCGTCAATTTTATTGACATTTTATAGCAGGTGATTAGCCCCAGTTGGAAATCGAATTCGTCAAATTATAAGTCAAAAGCTCAGTCAACAACTTTTCACTGACTATTCTCTTATGATAAATAAATTGTTAAGTGACTATGAAATTACATATCAGTTCCAGTAATAATCAGGAGCGGAGAAAGAGCGAACGAACAGGCAAGAAACTTTGTCACATTGGGAGCGATTTTTATTTTACCATATACTTTCAAGCTGCTATTACACCCTGCTTCACATGACATGGAATATTATGATAATTATTATTTATTTATTTGCCAGAATATGGAAAAAAATACTATGATGGTACAATTTCAACTTGGAATATTCTTCCACACAAAATGGCGTGTGTGTGTAATTAAAAGTTAGCATTGTACTTAGTAGTTATCATAGTGAATATATATAATATTAACAAAAATGAAATATATAGTCTATCAGCAGAGTGAAATTCGAGCAGCTTACATTATATTAAAAACAAAACGCAAACATGTCACAAATACCTAAACCTCTATTCGTCACTAAAGAAAAATTAATATATTACATCAAGTATATATTGTATAAACATTAAACTCTGGTAGTTTCCAACCGGTTTACTTTCTAATTACATATCTATTTGATCGATAATTTAATTAATAACTATTTGCATAAAATTCAAGTACGATAATCTAGTAGTGAAAGGATTAATTATGATTTTAAGAAAAAACATAACCGGTTACAACCATTTTAATCGTCTTATTTAAAAATTAGTTTAAGCATACAGATGTCAGTCAACCTGACCAACAATTAAACGTGTAAGATTACTCTCGTTTAAACTTTTTTTGAACAATTCATAAATTTTGAACACGATTTTAATAAAGTTATTTAGTTTAAGTTGACAAATCATTATAAATTTCACACTACAGAAATATCACTTGAGAAATCTTCGCGATTATATTGGTAAAATACCGTGTTATATGCGGTATTTTTCTAAAAATTATTCAAGCTTCTACGACAACGAATACGGCGAAATTTTACGCCATCAGTCTGGCATTAAAAGCCATGTAACTGACACGAATATCACATTTGAGCGCTAGGTAGAATTAAAAAAAACACCAAATCACTGATTCTCGCATCGTTTATTCAAGCAATCGCTCTAGTACACAAGAAATACATTGAATGAAATCACTAATATCTTACTTTCCATTAATTGCCTTTCTATTTGAGTTCCGTGAAAGTCGACTGGGTACACAGGGTATCGGCAGAAAACGATGCGTGGGACAATTCATATTAATATTTCTCTTAACACTGCTCGTGTTGGCCTAGTGACTTCAACGTGCAACTTTCATCGCTCAAGTCGTAGGTTCGATCCCCGGCTCAGCACCAATGGCCTGCACATGGCAATACAGGCCATGGTGTCCAAGGCCTTTACAGCCACTATAGTACAACGTTTTATTGTATACAATAAATTGTATAATAAAGAGTTGAGAAATATAATATTATGCACAACAACCCTGACGTTTTGAATTATCTAAATTAATATTAATTAATTTTATTAATATTAATTACGAATCTCATGTTATCAAAGTATTCAAATAGTCATATTAAGGATAAAAAAATGTGATCCGTTCTTAGATTAACCGATAACGATACGATTTTAAAGATCGATCAACTGATTGTGACGTCGATTCTCTTTTGATATGTTGAATACGTCATTTGATATATTTTTTATTTATCTATAACTTATTTAAAAAGAAATTTATATTTACATATAAATCGGTTTAAAGACAACATACAGAGTTATAAAGCACTACTTGACCAAATGAGACAGATATATGACACGAATAGCTTTAAAACTTTTATAGAAGAAATGGTTTTGTATGATATAGATTATTACATTATCTGTCAGAAGTATATAATAATAGAACATATGACCTAACATTCTAAATAAGAACCAAAAGTAATAAAATACTTTTATTGACAGATTCGACTTCGGGTCCTTAAAAAAAGTGTATCAATTCTTAAAAGGCCGGCAATGCACTTACGAACCCTCTGGCATTGAGAGTGTCGATGGGCGGCGGTTTCTACATCAATGAGCCTCCTGCCCGTTAGCCCCCTGTCGCAAAAAATCGCTTCAATCCGAGTACTACACATTTAAACAGGGGTTCTCATGAAATGGCTACTGAAGAAATGTCAAAATGATTTCAGTTAATCTTGTTAGCAAAACATGTTAAAATTCGTTTTCATAATTGATCAAAAGATAGAATATTGTTGTTGATTATTGAGCTGATTATTTTTATTGATATTCAGCGTTGTGTTAATACATTAATGTTGAGTTTCACAAAACTAATTCAATGGCCTCGTTTAGCTTTGCTCTTGCTGAAACCGTCTATTTTAACATTGTTGATAGTTAATTTCGTTTTTGTAAGGCGTGTTTTCGAATTTTTTTTTATAGAACATGGTGCAAACGGGCAGGAGGCTCACCTGATGTTAAGTGATACCGCCGCTCATGGACACTCTCGATGCCAGAGGGCTCGTGAATGCGTTGCCGGCCTTTTAAGAATTTGTACGCTCTTTTCTTGAAGGACCCTAAGTCGCATTGGTTCGGAAATACTTCAATGGGCAGCTGGATCCAAAAAGTGGTAGTACAAGAACTATGCTAGTTCAGAGGTGGGAAAACTAATAAATCTCTAATTCGTAAAACATCTAAAAAAGTCAGTCGCTTTACAATATTTAGATTTGGGCCTCGGATTTCAGCATGTGATTCATAATCTAATAGGCAAGTAGATCAGTCTCCTTTGCCTGACACGCGCCGTCCATTTATGGACAAGCCGGTTTCTTCACGATATTTTCTTTCATCGTTCGAGCGAATGTTAAATACGCACACAGAAAGAAAGGACATTGGTGTTTAGCCGGGGATCGAACTTACGACCTCAGCGATGAGCGTCTTACGCTGAATAGACTAGGCCAACACTGCTCATTTAGTTTAATTAACAAAACTAAATGACTCATTCTCTTTGAGATAATAATAATATAATAATAAAAACCTTTTTTATAGCAAGCTAGTTATCAGCAACCAGTTGGTTGGAAGCTTGTCTTCCTACATACACATCCCCTTGTTCTATCCACTCGTTTCTTTTACGAGCTAATCTTCTCCAGCAGATCGTGTTCCTTTTCTTTATTCGACAGCCTCTTTTCCTCTCCCCTCCCTGGGAAACCATTCATTATTTTTGACATCATTATATGCCCAGTCCAAGTTCATTTTGTTATTGTTTTAGAGAAAATATTACTTTAGTTAAAACAGTGTAAGTAGGGTGTCGTCATTAACATGTGTTTCTTACAACAATTCTCTTTGCAGAACAGATCACCACCACCCGCACCAATTCCGTCAGCAATCTTCTACGCACCGCCGGAACCTCTAGAAGTAAGTTTATATATATATATATATATATATATATATATATATATATGTAAATAAATAATAATTCTATGAATCTTTTGTTCAACGATTAAGAAAGTAAATAAAGCATTATAATGTGAAAGAAGAAATAAACTTAAAACTTAATTTCATAACAAAGTTAATAATTTTTTGTTTTTTACAACAACTTTTCCCAATTTTTTGTTTTGTGTAACTCGCGTGAGTGTGTGGGTGCATGTGAGTGAATGAGTAAGTGCAATTTGTATGTGCTTTGCTTGAATAGTTTGTTTAATTGTGATAATTATTACGGACATTTTCCTTGGTTAGGTGGTATAGAGTCGCAAAAAGACAGACCAAATTGGAGCGGATGACAACGCAGGTCACACATAAATTTATAAATCTCATCCCCAATATATCCCTCGCTATTTGAATTTATTAAAGACTAAACGAGGGTCGTCTACTAAAAATAAAAGATTGAAAATTCCACGCATAAAATGTTTTGTTTTTTTTATGGCAACTTTATGCCAGTTTCAAGGAAACTACACGCGAGAAAAACAACAGAAAACAAAGGGATACGGCTAATTAAAAACCTAAACGATTAAACACAAAAACATAAAAACGATTAAGGCTAGTTAAAAACAATATTTATATTAATATTAAAGGTTAATATTATCATTGATTATTAAAGAAATAATACATTATAATACAGTAAAAGATAAAGCAAAAGGCAGGAGATTTTAACAGAAACGGCACATGTAATACTTGTAAGGAATTCCGAAAGGCATAATATATATTATAATATTTCAAATTCGTAATGAAATTTTCTAATGTTGTAAAAGATTTTTGACAAATTTACTCCATGGATTTATCATCTATATATCTTAAATGTCAAGTAAATTCTTAATGAAATAGTAATTACATGTAATCTATGCAGATTACATGACGGCATCGTCGAGTGTGGACGTGCAATTTGCTTAATCCACATTAAAACATAATCTCCGCTTACATGTATTTAAAGTCCTTTACATAACATGTTTATTCATAGCATTAGTGTCAGGTGTCAGAGAAAAAAGTGGGTTGAAATAGTGTAAATGGTTATACTTAATTATGTATTGATTCTACCTTATCGGTTTAATAGTTTCGTAAGGATATAGTAATTAGTCTGGTCTAAGTGAATAAATTTTTTTAAACATAAATTATATTATAACTAGAAAACGCAAAATTTAAATTAATAAATATTTTGTCTTATTATCTGCGTTATACCAAAAATCACAAGTTTTTTTCGAAATTATGTTAAAATTAAGTGTACTGTGACTTAATTAGTAAAACGTGGACGAAATAAAACATGTCTTTTTTAACTTATATATACGTTATAATAACAATAAAAACCTTTATTCGTTGGCCCCTGTTCGTTCTGTTCGGGAGAAGTCCTGTTCCATCTTTTTCCACTCTATTTTATATTTTGTGCCATTGCCATCCAAATTCTTCCAGCTACCCTTTCGATCCCGTCGACACATCGCTCTATTGGTCAACCCTGTTGGAACGGAATGGACTGGCAATTTAATTACAGTTTAAGATCATCTGTCATATATATATATTTAATATACAAAACTTATTTTCACAGTGTTGACTAGTTCTTAAGCTTTTACTCAAAATATTTGAATGGTGATAGGTGTAATTAAGTAATCATTATATTGACTAAATATGTGATTTTGAAAAATACCCTATTTACAGTTACTATGCGTATTCCCGGAACGCGCATCCCGCGTGTGCGCAGCCGCCTGCAACGCAGTTGCGCGCGCTGGCGGCGAGGCGCGATCCGTGCGCAGCGCACGGGAAGCTCTGGAAGCTTTTCGCAGAGATCTAGAAACGCGGATTCCTCATGTCGTCATTGTTGATGCACGACAGCCGCAAATTATGGATGCTACCTTATTAGCTAGGTGAGTAGTAGAAACAAACATGTATATTTAAATGTTAAACTTTTAATATTAATAATATACATTGCGGTGTTTACATGATCGGTATTAACCTTGTTCATCTCAGATTTTAGAAATGCCAATCTCTTGTCAGCTTTTGATAAAAATAATAGGAAACAATGTTGTTTGCCGGAAATAAAATTGATCAAAATGCTATATACAAAGCATATAAGAAATATTAACCAAAATTACGTATTTATTTATGTATATACATTAAAAATAAACCGTTTATTAAATAGTTCAAAATATAGTGTACGCAGGTATTTTAATTTCATACAGTGTAATTACATTCTAGCTACAAAGTTATCTACCATCGCCGTAACAGGTTGTATTTCAGTCTACATGAAATTTTTTTTTTCCGTACACAATTCCCCGACTATTTAGTCGTCGGAGGCATTAAGTCATTAAGTCGGAGTCTATATGATATTACGAACAATATTAGTAGATTTCCTATTTTATTTTGAAATAACATCGTCAGACGGTAACCAGTCTTGCAGGTATAGGTATGATATCTTCCTTTCAAGAAAATATTAAGACTTAAAAGGAACGTAATTACTTAGAATAAATCGTTTTAATTTAAAAATATCACATTCTTCACAGTTGCTATTCTACAAATTTGAAACTACCAGTAAAGCTAAAATGCATGTCAATATTTCTAAAAATAATAATTTAGGTGTGGTGTTTCACATTCTTCCCGCTGACATTATGTTAATTTAATATTAGAGAGACATAATAATTTGAGTAATAAAAATTATAGGCGTAATTTTATTTCGTTGGCAATTTAATTACATCCTGATGCGATGTTTACGAGAGCCCACAACGTTGTCAGTTATTTTCAACCACAGCATAAATCGAAAATTTTCCTAAATATATGATGAACACACACTATTTTGTTGTAACAAAAAGTATCATCAATCTTTGGTTTACAATTACTATTGTAACAGAAAAAACAAAAAAATCATGAATATATTTTATTTTTATTGTTAATCTTGTTTAAAATCTGCATCTCGTTAGCGCTGAGAGTTTTTAATTTCTTTCGTCATTTTCACACGTGTATATCCTTGGTGTAATACATTTCAGAAGTATCTGATTGTTCTCAATTAACATACTTATGTAATATTTGACAGATAACTAAAAATAATAAATAAAATATACACTGTAAGAAAACTTTTACACTATCTAAAACAAATTATAAAACGAATATTGAGACCGAAAATAAAGAAAAACAGACTTCAAAAACTATAGTCAAATAATGTCATTTTATTAAACATCACTGATATTTGTGTTATTATAATACATTCCTCAAGCTTAGCTTCCATATCACCAACAACTGATCTGATTTTGATGAAACTCAGACTGTTTTTTCAATTCAATTCAAATTCATGTTGGAAGTCAAATCTTATATTTAAATTACGTCTATTAAAAAAGTACTTTTGAGTCAAAAGTACAAGTTTAGACTTTGTACCTACAACAAACAAAACTACTATACTTAAGTAAAATATATTAGGATAGATGGTACTTACATATTTACAAATATTGCAACTGTAGATTTTACATTATTCTTTATAAAAAAAAATTAACATATAGTCAAACATAGTGTGTGAACTACGTCAAACTTGATAAAAAAAAAGAAACAACAGAAATAATAAACAAATATAACTAGATTAGCAATTAGTTGATTTTGTATAGTTTGATTTTTTATTTTGATTGTTGAATAAAATCCTCTAATTTGTAATATGCTTGTCTACAGAGTGTATTTTTTATAAATCTCATCCCAATTGAAATTCTTTGTAATATGCATAATATTTTCATATATTAAAAAAAAATCATAATATATATATTTTATTAGATTCGTGACGACGTAGATTACGAATGAATAAATATTATCTAATTCCACTAATTAGGTCTAAGTAATAATTACCGTTTCAAGTCGGATAGTAATTATAATTAACTAAATTAATATTGTGTAACAGAATTTCACAAAACCCTTTACTTATTCTAACAGAGCTGGTCAAATAAGTTAGATATATTTAATATTAAAAATATCTAACTTATTTGACCAATTATTAAAAGCGAGGTTGCCTTTCAACCAAGCCTCAACAAAGACAAAACGTCAATTAACGTCTTATTGAGATGGCTGCCGCTGACTGCAGTTAATCTGCATCTATTGTGGGCATAGATTAATAGACTTTCCATGATGGGACCTCGTTTATCAACGACATATTGACCGATATTACAACGAGGCTTTTGAAAAGAGCGTTCTAGTTAACTTGAATTAATGATCTGTGGGACAAAGACGCTTGTCAAGTCCACCTATATACGGAACCGTTCCTGAGTCAGGGGAATATTCACATAAAACATTTTATACATAATTTGATGTATTTTGCTTTAACTATCTATTTAATGTTATTTTGTTTGACGATAATTCAGTCCAATAGACAATGTATTCGGTAATCTGCGGTGTATTCTGTGACACGAAAGCTAAGCTTAGTAAAACGTTGTTTTTTCGTAAGCATGATTACAAACAAGTATCTTTAAGACGTAGCTGGCTACGTATCCAAACGATTTTGTATTGAAATGTACGGTTTTAAGGCTTTGGCCCTGGTTGAACTTCCAAATGAGCAAAGTAGCCAAACCGTTAAATTTCAATACAATTTTTTTTGGATAAGTAGCCAGCGTGGTGAGTTTCTTCGGAAATTCCAAGATGCACTATTTTGACATTGGATGATAAAGCTAAAACCTTTCCGTATATTGAAATTAAAAGCCTGGCGAGAAAAATAATAAAAACGTAACAATTTTATTTCAAATATTATACTTATAATATGAAACTGAAACCGCATTATATGCAAAAGAGTATTAAAAGTCATCAACTCGCCTGTCATATTAACATATACTCTAAAGACTTATTACGTCCCTATTAATACTTTTCCATTAGAATATTAAACTGCGACAACGCCCAGTCAACATAAAATCTATGAATTAATATACTTATTAAAAGGCTACTGCCTTTGTTTATATTCATAGTCATGTTAAACGGGAAAAATATAATCTTATTTTCGCATGGTAAAATTTACATTATTTCTATCAAAAAGTCATGAAATTGATAATTATTTAAGGCTCCCTATAACGTCTTGAATATTGTTTAAATCGTCATATTCGCCGTCATGATTATATTCGCTTTCGATGTTCATACACTTTTGTCAATAATATGGAAAAAGTGCATCAACATTGGAATCAGAACACTATTGAGCTATCGCTATTGAGAATTATAGAACACCGACACAGGCTTATGCACGCATCCAGGCCAATTGACCGATGCGATGGCTCCTGCTATGCCAAGATCCATTCCACATCATTCATGGCAATTGTGAGCCGATTTCACGACTGATTGCGTGGACTACGCTGGTAACGTGTTCCGGACTGGTTTGGTGGTAGCGTCGTAGAGTTTTAGTAGTAAAAGCTGCAGTAAAGCACAGTAGGGAATCACATAACCCTCCACCACGCAGACCTGCCACGGGGTATGCATAAAGTGACCATTTAAACTTTGATTCAACACGGTACATAAGTTTAATTTAGGCCAAGGAAAAAAAACATTTTCAAAGTTATTTATTTAGAAAAAGTTTTTTGGCTTAAAAGTTACTCACATATAGGTAAGAACAAATTTGCTTTAGTATATAGTAGTAGCTGGAAACTCTTGGCACGTTATTTTTAAAATCTACGGCTCAAATTTTTGCGCGCTTTCTGAAAACGGGACAATTTTGCGTCCCAAAGTTCATTTCGGGGACACCGGGACTCGTAATTGGAAATAGGGACAGTCCAGTTCAAAACGGGACGTCTGATAACGTTGGGTATGCCTAACGTAAATCCTTACGAAAAAAACATGGGATGCCATTACAAAATTCCTATTGTGCAATATATTTCGTAATTCGAATTGTAAAATCAATGTGATATACGATATTTTCGTTTGGCTCTTTGTCAAGTCAAGAAAAATGTAATAAAATATTAACCGATTCCCCTTCCTGCGATAAACATTCGCCAAACAAATTTCCTGTGCCGTATTGCCTGTAATGAGGAAATGGGAGATGTATTGAATTTTGATTTTATTTATATTTCGTGTTATTTATTTTCCGGGTTTTTCAACCTTCAATACTAAATAATATTTGTTTGAACGGTATTAGTAGACTCGAAACGATAATTGCAATTTGTATACCTAGACACTACGGGCCTTGAGAGAGACTATTTGAATAAGTGTAAGTGCATGTAAGTGGAAAGTGAAATAATAAAACACAAGAACAGAGCCCTTACCCTCAATAGTCTGTAGTGTTATTGGAATTCTTATGTTATATATTCTTAGTAAATTAGGTTAGACTTAAATTATTTATGAGTTTGAAGATCGGATAGATTGTAGTATTCATGTGCCGTAACCGAGACATCATAATATTTACAAAAAAAATATAAACAAGCTATGTAAAAAAGTTACAGCGGCCAGTGCTAACAAATATATATGTATGTGAGATTCGTTATGTGAAGGAAGTTATTCGTAAATAAGAAGACGGAAATTATCTCTTGATTTATCCTAAACCTGGTTGGGTATTGAGCAGATACTTTTCTGCTTCTGTTCAATTCTTATTCTATACTATGGGCTATCAGGGCCATTTAGTCGTTTTTTTATTTCTTGACATGCCAGTTTGACGACATTTTTCCATCTTACGAACAAATGTTAATTACGCGAAAGCTGAAGTTCGAACACTCTTCCCCCATGTTTGGTGACTGAGTTACCAGTGCTACCAAACTTGTCTTATCTCTTCGTAACATTAAATATTTTTCAAATTAAATTTTACGTCTAATTACTTTACTCTGGGAATCCAAACTTTCCGGCTTCAATTACTGCAAAGTTAAAATCTCATATTTTGGGGCTATGTCATAATAACGTCAAAACTTTGACGTGTACAAAAGTTAGCCATCCCCTTTTCGTCAAGGAACGGGTCTGCAAATTAAGAGTGATGGACAATTTTCGGATTATACATGGCAAGTTCGTAGATTTAATCCTTTTATGAGGCTGTGATATTTTAAACCTCAACTGTTTGTGTTAAAAAAATAAAATCATTTATTTCAGACCAATGAATAAGTCCATATATTGTTAGTAAAGTAATACTTATAACTATGTTAGCAAAATTATTATAAGCATTTAAATATTCCATTCATAAGTCTACGTTGATTTGAGACACCAGGTACATGGCATGTATATGAACCCAGTGTCTCAAAACAACACATTCGGGCTTATTTGCTATAACCATCAGGATATTGTTGGTACCCGCACGAACCCCACGCATCAGTGAGGCTCTCCGTTTGCGGATGATTAATAAAAAGTCATTTTTGACATTGATTAAAACTACAAATAAAATTTTTTTTCGAAGCAAACCTTATATTAATTTCTTAATCATCATGTCTGTGATAAATTCATTGATTTTAATAATTTTTTAAGCCTTTTATTACAGATACTAATACACTTAAACATTGTTATATTTCTATCTCAATATTTTTAGATATCTGTGTGCCCTTTATTGACAAATACCTGTAAATCCTGCTATTCCTGTAAGCACTGTGACACTCTCTGCCACGTGCCACCTGCTGCTTCCTTAATTTGATATCTTCTAAATTGTCTTCCTCTTTACTGATTACTTGCCCCACTTTTTTGTTGAAATCAAATAATTTATTCCAATTAGACCACCTAAAATGGGACAGTAACTTTGGAACGTTCCTCTCGCCATATCCCACCCATTTTCATTTCAGTTTATTTATTTTTCCTGAAACATCTGCAACCTCAGTTGTTTTTCTTAAACCTGTATTCTTCATTTTGGCTATTCTTTTCTTCCCTATATACATCGCCATCCTCGTCTGACTATCTGAAAAATCATCTATGATTATTAATAGAAAAAATTGCTTCGATTTGATATAATATAATTAATAAATGTACGTTATGAACGTATAAATGTACCGAAATCATACCTGTTTACACCTGTCCCGTGATTTTTTTTAATCTTTAGGTAAATTGCCGTGATGTAGAAGATATTTTATTAAAAAAACAGGTGAACAAAATTTTATTCCAAAAACCATTAAAAATTAATTTAAAAAAAAATACTATCGGCACCTTGGTACATATATATTTCCTAATTATTAGTAGACATAAAAATTAGGTTTTTAGCAGATAACCGATGAACGCACAAATCCTGCTGCCGGATCTTAGACTATTTTATTAAACCACAAAACCAACGTCTGAAGCAGAATAGTACATTTTTATAATTAAGTTACTTAATGAAACCACTGAGTGCCGCAGGTTGGGAAAAATATATATAACATTTCACACTTTCACCGCCCTTATATTGTTACGTTTACCTAACAAAGTCTTTGTTCTGTATGTTTATGATGCTTGATCATATCAAGACAACAATCTATTAGGACAGACGCCATTGTTCATAGACAATGTCATTTTGAAGTGGTTTCATATAAATATGTATTCTTGGCCATTAAGGCTTTTGGAATCAACAACAACTGGCTGGTATTAGTCTCATTTTAACGAAATATTTACAAATTTAAAAACAGTGTTGATCTAGTGGCTTCAGCGTGAGACTCTCTTCTTGAGGTCGTACGTTTGATTTCCGAGTGTGCACCAATTACTTTCTATGTGCGCTTTTAACATTCGCTCGAACGGTGAAGGAAAATCGACGACGTGTGTTAGGCACAGGAGACTGATCACCTACTTGCCTATTAAATTACAAATGATTATAAAACAGATACTGAATCACCATTGATATATTTATTTATTTGTGTATGTATATCCTCCTTACATATGAAATTGGCGTTTTGTCGTACTCTGGCCACTTTGATTTTATTTCGTTACTAATTTTATTATGCACAAAGCCTAGCTTTAAATAGTATACTAAGCAATTAAGTTTCCATTAACTTACTTTATTGTTTGTATTTCCTCAATATGTAAATGGTTAGGGCAAGTTTATAACTTTATTAATTGCTCCGGACCACAATGTCGGACATAATTTAGTTGGTAAATCTCTCGAATCACGGCTCCAACTCAAAACAGCTCCAAATTATATCGTTCTTAACGGCTTGAGTGTACCCGAAGTAGTAAGGAAGCGCATTACTTCTAAAAAAAATGATATTTCATACACGGTGATGATATTACATGCATACTGTAAATGATATTGTCTCAGTTTCCAGATAGGTTAGTTTTTTTTAATTCTAAGCGTTAAGCTTAAACAGTTGTACCTTCTTCCATTCACAAATCATGTTGTTTTAATTAATTTCTACGGAGTAAAAGAGCATGCGCCATAACATTATTGCATGGTCCAATGCATTGTAAAAATTTAGCTGTTTCAATTTGGAGCTGTGATTCGACAAATTTACTTGTAAGTTTTCATTAGCTTGTAAGTGTTAATTTTATAAGTACTATTACATTGATTATATACTACACAAGGCCTTATATGACAGTTTATAATCGGTTTAAAACGGTACATTTGGAAAAAAATACAAAAAACATTCGTCAAACTGTAAACTGATCTCTTTTTGTTTTTTTACATTTTTATTGATTTTTTAATTTGCCTTTTATAATTAATAACATCGTGTATAAATAGACACTAAAGAGAATACTAAAAAAGAAAGCTTTATTACATTTTTTTAATCCGTATCTCCGATGAATATAAATTCTGTTGAATTGTGTAGACATTGATTGAGAGCCTGACCTAAATACACAGGACCTTCTCGTTTTTGGGACAACTCTTTCGATATTACGTCCATTGGTGACTTAATGATGGACGGAGTTGAAATCTGGTCATTTAGACGTGTCAGAATGCGCTATATCAATTTAGAATGAACTATAATGGTAAAATTATATTTAAGGAAGTCATATTGTAGTGAAGAATAAAATAGTTTTGTTAGACGTTAAATATAATCGTAATCAAACTTAAAATAATTTTATTCATATACGTAATTAAGTACACTTATGAACGACAACATAAAAGATGTTACAATTACGACCAGTTCTCAAGTCAAGAGCGTGGATAAGAGCTGGCAGGAAAATCTCCGCTACTCTTTTTAATCGCTTGTTTTGAGGCATAAGGCTTAAACTAGAGTAAATCAATCCCAAGGATTAGCGTCATTTAAGTAATCGTCAAGTTTATTAAAAAAAATATTGATTAATTGTAACATTTAACGAGAGTTTATTCAGTGATAATTGTCGAATTTCGCTTGCGAGTTTGTTGTTAAAACTAATACGATTTCTATATCAGGAGTAGGAGTAGAGAGTAGGAGTGGCTTATCTACTGGAGCCTGGTCGGTTGTACTCTTAGATTAGATTTTTTGAGTATTATGCTGGCAAAAGTCATGATTTTGTTTTAAAATAGTTTATATTATGTACCAAATAGTGTCATAATATTTAATTCGTTGTCTTATATAAAGTGTCTATGTTTCAATCACGTTATTTCCTATCTTATTTTTCCTATTATTCCTATTTATTTTATTTTCCACTTGGAATCAAAATCTCTTTATGTTAATTCCTCAAATAAATAAAATAATTTTAATAATGTTCGTAATATGATTAATTCTATTACGAACATAAAATATAGCCGGTGACGGAAAAATATTAACACGCGCGATATACAAGTTTGGGACATAAGTTCTATATAACAAGGATTGTGTTTTTTAATATTGCTTACTATATAAAGTTGTTATAAGAATATTTTAAAAATAGGGAAGTATCTTTCATACATATTTCCCTAAGTAGTGTTTCGATAGAATATGTTTGCTTCAGCATCTGACGAAATCCTTTTATTTCTTAACCGCCCTTCAAAGACACCAAAAAGGATAATATTATTATCGTACTATCGGCAAAAGTATCTAAAATATAAATTTTCCGACCTCTATTTTTTTTTTGATATATTTATGAAATTTTCATATATACTATTACAGCTAGTAATAGTTTGGATGTTCTAACAACTTTGTTTTATGTTGTCTTAGTATATATTTTTTTTATATTTTAAAGTGATGATATTTATTTTTATTTTTGGTTGAGCGTGTACGTTCATTAATTCCAAATATAAGTGTCTAAGCTCTTTTAATGATTATTTTTAAGTCTAAGGCTTTAGTAATACAGAATTCGCTCAGCGAAAGCAACAAAAATTTAATAATAAGGAATTCATGTATGATATATGCAACTCACTGCGCCACTTCCTGCCAGTTGCTTTTCCTGCCGTTTGGCTTGTTGGCTTTCAGTTGCAATACGATTTCATTTTCGAATTATAAATCATAAAGTACTATTTTCGTTTAAGTAATGAACTATTTATGTGTTTATTTAATTGTATAGAGTTCAAAAATAATGATTACCAGCCATGAAAGACTAAAAGTTGAGGTCTACATGCTGCTGGTTGTACTTTTCATAAGTCGATTTGGTTTATCTCCTGGTAAAGTTTTCGACATGCCGAAAACATGCCAAGCGAATAGTGTGAAGAGCTCTTTATACACTTGTTAGTAAGTAAAAGTTCAGGGTCACAAAGAAATTTTAAGACTTTACGAATTTTTACGGCTGAAACGTCACGAAGATGTGCAGCGTTTTTGTCAAGGAAAGGGAGAGAGCGTTTGACACCGATTGAGAGAGAGTGAGAAAGGGAGATCGAGAAAAAATACATGCTATTGGTTGATGTATTCGTTTAGTAGTTACATATTAGAACTTTAGATGGCCATTCTGTCGCATAATGTCTTGTGCAGAAACGCAGATATTTTATTGAAGTTATACTTCTTTTGGCGCGATGGAGAAAAATGATGAGAGTGAATTTTTACGATGCGACACACCAACACCTAAATTCGACATCGTAAAGTTAGGTCTAGGTGGCATGGAAATCGATAACTATGTTCAAGTTGTATATTCTAGTATTTTTATATTTTGAACACGTGTTTCGTAACTATACAATTAAACAATGTGAAAAATAAGTATTATTTTGGTGCTTAAATCTATTTCATATACAACGGTGGTAGAATTAACTAATTATTTATTTATTTAAATAAAATATTTTTGATTAATTTTAATATTTATCGTTAATCCCTACTGCATTTTAGTTATTTTTTTCCATATGCCAAAGAAGTATAACTTCCAGTGTACGTGTACATAAATACACACACTCTTTTTTATAAATATTATCATTAGGACGTAAACTTATACTTTTTTAAATTAAAAAACATCTTTTCTGACATGATCTTTTTAGTTATAATTAAATATTTTTGTTTCAGAGCAATACGAGGGCTAAAAAACACACAACACACCGTTTTGATTGCAGTCGTTAAAAAAAGGTAAGTGTCATCTTCTGTCGCTGACAAAATCACATTTATGAAAAACATTTTTATCGTTAGTATGTACTCGATTTCAAACCCCTACTAAATGCCACTTTATATTCATAAGACAATGATTGATTGAAGCGAGTCCCTACTATTCAAAAACATTTAATATAGGTACTACAATAGAGATTTAATATTCAGTTATCAGTCTAATATTAATATATACATAAATCGTTTTAAATAAAGATAAGTAAAAAACTGACAATTTTCCGGTAATAAAATACCAGCTGAAGAATGTTCTAATAAAGTGGAATAGAGGCGTGGGTGACAGAAGGCATGTGTGCTGTATATCGATGTGCGAAATTAGGTCAAGGGTGGCTACCTGCGCCGAGGCTTTTAAGATGAATCTTAAATTTATTGCACGATTAATTAATTCGTTTCTATGCAAGCCCGTGACTGGACCAACGTGATATGATTAAAGTCCTTGAACGCTCAAATCCTAAAATCAATAACAAAAAGTAAAAGGTTTCTTTCATTACCTTGTACTACTTTCTTATATATATATACCTATGGCGCTGGAACCTTTTAGGTCTTGGCCTCAGATTTCTGTATCTGTTCCATGATCAATTCTAATACCTAATTGCCGTAGCTGATCAAAGTGGGTTCAGAAACTTTTGTGCCTGACATATTCATAATAATAATATTTATTATTATTATTACATACCATCGACATTTTGCGCTTCAGGTCTCTCGCGATGTCTTCCTTCACCTTTCTTGCACAGCCGGAAGCCGAACCTACGACACTCGGCCAACACTGCTCTATGATTATTTCTTTTAGCGTACCCAATAAAAAGTTGTAGACTAATATATATTTGTCTTTAAATTTAAAAAAAAAGTGAGTGCGTACAAAGTACACATGTCAGAAGTGAAACTCTCTGTCTCGCTCTCGCTCAATCGGTCTCAATCGCTCCCTCCCTTATCTTCGACTTCATGTAAATCGAGTTGAAGAACGTAGCAAAAATTATTAATGTCTCTAAAAATCGATATTTTGTTAGAAATACAAAAACTAAATAAATATAGGCTTTGCTATATAATTCTAACCGTGGATACTTTGAATTCGATAAACCAATTACCAATGTACAGTTTGCCAACCAGTGGACTGTGAAATGTGTGGTTAAATTTATATGTATTTCACGACAGGAGTATCTCTATACTAGTGTTTGTATAAGCAAGCTGCACTAGATATCTAAATATATGAGAGCTTGAGATGTCAGTACCCTATGGGTCACTTAGCCCTACAGATGCAACACATATATAGTAAATATATACGGGATGTCTGCACCAAGAGACCTAAGGTAATAAGACGGAGCCTAGGATCAAAGGTAAAAGCTAAGTGGCACCACTATAATTAAGGGCTTGAAAAAGCCTTCACCACTTTGAGAGGAAGTGAGAAATAAATAAGACCGGGCAATATTATTTTATTATGAAACAATATCTTATACAGTCGACTCTCGTTAATTCCAACCTGCGATAATTCGAACCTCTCTATAATTCAAAGTTATCACGAGTGCCCTACAAAATCTCTTTATATTTCGAACTAAATCAATACATTTTTATGCACTTGGTAATTCGAACAAAAAAATCATTGCTATTTAATAAAACGACGCGTTAATTCGAACTCATCGGCGTCCAACACTCGACAGTTCAAAGTTGCAGAGAGAAAGAGGTCGAATGATTGTTGATTGAAGTTATTGAGCAGTCTGAGCAGCAGCAATGTGTTTTGAAGCAAACCAGTATAACAGAGTTCTTTCGAAACATTAATTAATTCACATTAAGAATAGATTTACGTATGTACACTCTAAACTTTTTTCATTGTTATAGAATAGCAGTTAATAAACAATTATTGATCAATACTACGAAGTTTTATTGATTTTCTCTCACAAATTTGGAACCATTTGGTATTTCAAACATTCGATAATTCGAAATATTTTAAGAGTCCCTCGAGTTTCGAATTAACGAGAGTCGACTGTACCTATTCACACATATAATATATGATTCTTTAGAGCTATTGGTGTATGGCACACTTTGTGCTGTTAAAATTTAGAACAATTTTGTGAATTAGCAGCTGGTGAATGTTCAATTGAAATCTGAAGATAGATTATCTTAGATATACTTACAAACTTAGAACACATTTTCATAGATGGTATTTTTAGAACGGTGCGTATTAAATTTATTAGGGTCTTTCAATTATAAACGCATATACTATTATAAGAGTTTGCACGAAGTTATATCTACAGAACTTCGCAACTTAGCCAATATCGCCCGCAATAATTGACTTTTACTTCTTAGTTCTTATGATTGCAATCAGATCTTTCATTTATATCTTTATCAGAAATTGTAAGTGTTTTTAATTAAAGCATAATTATTTCCCTCTTCAACAAGCTCCAATAAGAGACTTGAGAAGTACTTTTTACCTTAAATTCATAATAGATTTTGATTTTATTAAATGTTTTACTATGGTACAGTATTTTTTTTTTTGGTCTAAGCTCATTTGAAAACCACGTTTTACATTACGCAGAACAGATACTTGAGGTTATAATTGCAACAACAGTTATTAAAATTTTCCGAATTTTCCTACTTAAAAAGTTTATTTTCAAAAGAGATTCCAAAGAATCTTACTTATTGTTGTAAATGTTATATGGGAGAAAAATAAATAAATAATTATTATTATTACATATTTATACTCTTAATTTTGTACAGACAAAACCGGATTCGCAGTACAGGCAGGTGTATTTTATTGCAAATATTTTTATTCTTACAAAAAAATAACACATATACTTATAACCTGAAGCTCCACACTTTATGCTGTATTTATGTAGTACCTTTGAAATGGCCCATTAAAACGTGCTTCCTGGCTGCACTTTCCATATTAAAAAGCAAGAGTTCTATAAAACTAGTTACTACCTAGACTTTTAAGACTAGACTTATTTAAAAACGTTGCACTTTGTATATTGATTTCTATTACGTATTCTGTTAGCCGCATCTTAGAAGTATACATTCTTTGTTCAGCATATTTTAGATAACTTAACAGCTATGAGCGATTTGGAAATACTTAGTAATAGTAGTAGTTAATTTTGGAAAGATTAAAAAAATGAAACACGATAGTCGAAGAAGTCAACTGTCTTTAATCGTTTAAAACAAAAACTTATAACCGACATAAAATAAAAGTTATTGGGGTTCATGGGTTCTTAAAACTAAGTGACAAATATGTTATATATTGTATATATATAACCTCGAAAACTAAAAAATGTTATATTACACTTTATGCGTGTATGCCTAAAAAGCACACATATATACTAAACTGACGTTTTACAATTAATTGGCTACAAGTGTAAGTTTGCGCTTCTTATTAACGTAAAGTAATATATATATGTAAATTAACTAATGTTAGGTAATGTCACTCAGATGGTAACCTACTATGGATGGAACTAATACTAACAACTAACTTTTCTAACAATGCCAACAACTCTAAAACAACTTCCTTGATATGTCAAAACCATTTTTTCTGTAATTCTTAGCGAACTTCGAATCATCCAGTTTTTAAATTGTTTAACAATTTTACAGCATTTACCATCTTGCATTTTATTTCGCTTCGATAAATAATCTTATTTAGAGAAACAATATCATCTGACACGAACAAAGTATTGGATCTGTTTTATTTGTGCGACATTTTTGCCTTTCGCTTCTTTGACAAAACATCTCTGAAATGCTAGAAGCGATTGTACTAAAGGTTATGTCAATTTTTTTTCCTATAAACAGAAGTTTTATGTAATTCCCCAGTAAGTTTTAGACGTTTATTTAAGGTCCTATGTCCCTATTTACTGCAGAAGGGCATCCATCCGATTCATCCATCGATATTTCATCATATTGGGCAGATCATTTAACCTCACTCCAGGTCATTCCAACGTCTTTCGTCTTTGAAATGGTGCGTTGTTGCCAGGTCTAGGTTTAGGTGGACACGTTTCCTTTTACTTTGGGGATTCTAGATGCAGACTTTCACCTTGACAATGTGACTTGGATCCCTCGGATGCACCTAAGTTTTAGAGGTTAATTTCATTGACATTATTTTAAAGATAGATTAGTCTTAACCTACCTTCCTACCACAAGTATGGTGCTTAATAATCGTGTCTGCACCTTATGTGTCTTCCACCTGAACCATCAGAGTTCCTATTCCCAGTAAAGCCTTATTATGAAGTGACGTCATACTTTACGTTCAGAAAAAGCTTTGCAATATAAAACCTATAATCAAATCATTATATATATTTTAATCCAAAGTCGAAGAACTTTACGATCAAATACGTTATTCGAATGGTTTTATATTCTGACTTAAGTGTCAATAATTTCTCACTCTCGATGTGAAATAACTTCGTATCGTAAATACTGTTCGTTAACGTCATTATATTTTATGTTTTTGTATTTTTACTAAATTAATATTAATGGCTATTTATGAGGCTATGGTATATGGTTAACAAACATACAAATATATAATAATAAATAAAGCTACTTTAATCAGATACTGTTCAAAAATTATATATCAAATGGGTGTTAGTTTTGTTATCTGTAGTCTCCCTCTTCTGGGTAAGGGCTTCGCTGAACTTTCCCTTTGGATCTGTTCTTAGCTCCTCCATACATTTCTCTCCAGAAACCTTAGGTTTTCCTCGGGGGGACCTCCAGCGGGTGACTTCAGTCCATCTTTTATCTGCGCTCATTGCAATTCAAATATATAAATTCTAAATGTTATTACAGTATTTAATGTATATTTCTTTTTTTTGACGTTCATAAGTGTACATTATGTTACCTATATAAATAAATGATTTTTGATTGATTGATTGAGTAGATTTTTCAGACATATCGAATGGTTAATGCTTAAGACATTGAAACCTGGGAATTCATTTCCTTTTTAATATGTTACGTAAATTATTTCGATATATCATCCGAATACCAATTGAGATGAAGGAGAATTATTGGCTATGTGCTAGAAGTACTGGTATATCTGTTCTGAATATTTATATATTTAAAAACAATTGTTTATTATTCGTACAAGATACACGTTTTTAATAATATTATTTGAACGATTTGTGTGGTATTATAGCAGTTTTTGCGTAGCGGCTTCAGCTTGCGACCCTCATCGGTCTTACTTTCGAGCCCCAGCTGTGCACCAATGGATTTTCATTCCACGTGCACATTTAACATTCGCTCGAACGGGAAGGGAAAACATCATGCCTTAGTCGAAGGCACAGGAAGCTGATCACCTACTTGCTTAATAAAGATTCTAAGGCCACTGTTTTTTTTTATTTTAATGTGGTATTTTCCAAGCATCTAGGGGATCACACATTTAAAACTAAATTCTCAAATTCTCTTAAAACTTACGTGGAAATAACGCGACATGTCTTAACCAAAGTTAAGTTTGAGTTAAACATGTCTTTCATTTAAAAATAAATTTATTATTTACGAGTACAATTTAACCAAAAAAATAAGCTTTAAAGCTTCTCTTAAAGCATAAAAGCGCTTCATAATCCACACGGACATGAAAAAGTTATTTATGTCATAAAATTTTGACGCAAAACAAGCAACACGTTTCGGCTTTTGTACGACCCATAAAAACGATTTATTCGCGATAAACAGTTGCGCAGATTTCGATTTTGATTCAGCGGCCATCTCGGGATTTACATGGCTGTTTATGTTAATTCCTTGCGTACATTTTTGCATTGATGATTCGTAAATCGAATGCCATTACAGGATCGAAAGTTTCGAATAAGAATTCCAAGTATTAAGGCAATACGATAATGTCAAAAAATATATAATATTAAATATGAACATAATATACACAACATCGCTACTGTGATGTACCTCTACGAACATATAAAGATAGAGTCGGAGACAGCATTCAGTAAGCACAACGTCTTTGTGAACGGGGAACTGTGCAACAGACTGGCTCTGGCTGTGGGCAAACAACCTTTGCCCTAACACATAGATACACAGAAACCGAGTTCTTGAACACTGGGATTGCTTTTTACTATCTAGACTAATAAATTATTAATGTTTAACAACTAAGCACTACAACTCCTAGGTGAGTCTTGACTTCAAATTGTGTCTGGGATGATTTTCTTGCCGGATGAGTGTGATTTTTTTACGACCTGCCAGTTAAGTTGCAATTAATGAAATGATATATAATAATAATTACTGCCATATTTGTCGCTTTCGGATGAGTTAATTCCAAGCAACCACTGTCTGAACATAAAATAAAAATAAGTACAAAACTATATAAGACATAAAACAAAGCAATTAAAACATATGAAAAGGAAGAATAGAAAAAGGACATATGTAAAATAAAACGATATCTACAAAAGTTAGGGCGCATTGACACCTATTTAAGTTTACAATTTACAAATAATATTTAATTGTAAACTTGACAATTCACAATGCATTTTGAATTAATTGTACAAATCTTATACAATATCTTAATCAAAAAAGCCTTTTGTAATAATTCCCGATAATATTAATAGACTAGATTCTATCGATTTAAAAGTAATCAACCCCATAATAACATTAGGTATACTGTCCTCAATTGAGATATTGTCCCAAGTGGCGTTTGGGAAATAAAGGGTAAAATGCTCCGTGATGGACGGATAATTAATTTTGAAACAATAAATTTCATTTGCAAGCTGGAGTTTCATGCTGAATATTGGTTATTCGCAGTGCTTTTTGAAATACAGATAAAAGTTACAGTTTCAAATTATAAAATACGAAAACAATAAATTGTTCTTTCTTATTATATATTTTTATTTATTTATTTAAAGCCTTATATCAGAATACAAAATACTAAGAACGATTGTTTTTCTTAATCTACGATAACTGATTCTGTGTGCAAAGGCCTGGGGGACATGGGGCATGGGGGAACCACGGTACTCCATTTTTCCTTATAGTATATTAATCTCGTCCAGGTCTTTCCAGCCTTTCCACGATTTATTGGCCCAACTTTTAAATTGCCTTTTTTCGGTTTCTTTTATTTTATTATTAATTCTTGGTTGACATAGTGTTCCAATTTTGCCCTATTTATCTGCTGCTTTTATAGTATGTCCAGCCCATTTCCATTTTAGTTCTTTTCTTTTATATAAAAGGTCAGCAAACAGTTTTGTATCTCTTAAATTCTTGTTTTCTTCTTTCCATGGCTCTCTGGGTTGCGCTTAATCTTTCACCTTCTTCGCTTAGTCTTAATTAATGTGTATGTTTGAAATAAATTAATAAATTAATTAATTAATTAATATAATTGGTATTAAATGTTAGTTATTGATATAAGCTTGATAAATCAATACGATATTTATTAAAAAAAAACAAATTACCTTTATCAATCTAATTATTGTTATTTATGAAAATATCAGTACATTGATGTAAAGTAAATCTATCTAATTGTAGTATTTTAATTAAAGTAATATTTTGTATCTTTATAAAAAAACAGTGGCGCTACAACCTTTTTTAGTTCTGGGCCTCAGATGACTGAATCGGTTTCATGATCATTGTCAGTCAAGAAAAAAAGTGATCAGCCTCCTTTGCCTGACACACGCCGTCTACTTTTTGGGTCTATGGCAAGTCGGTTTCCTCACAGTGTTTTCATTCACCGTCCATGAATGTTCACCGGGAATCTTAAATACGCACAATGCACATAGAAAGTCAATTGAAGACATCAAAAATGAGAGCCTCGCTCAATCCTATAGGCCGACTCTGCTCTTTTGTTTCTTTATAGCAAATTATATTTACGCTATGACGAAAAAAGACAATTGCTTATTTAAAACGGTGCATTTCGAATAAATGAATCACGCAGAACTAATATGTGTATTTCATTATATTTAATTATAGAAGATGTAATGTGGAACATGGTGTAATGGTTGCAGCTCCTTACAAACATTGTGTAAAACAAAATCTTGGTGATTAAAGAGTGGCGGAGAGTTTATTGCCAGTTCTTTTCTTCCGTTCTACGCCCTTGAGAACTGGCAGTAAATGTAAAATTAGAAGCATTTAATATGAGCACATTTCTATTTTGACGTTCATAAGTGCACATTGTGTTACCTATATGAATAAATGATTTTGAATTTTAACAAAATAAACCAAAATACAGGCTACATATTCCACATGAGCGATCCGGAACATTTTAATAAAACAAGTCAAGTTATTCAAACATAGGATTTAACTGAAAGCAAACAACGTCAAAGGGAGCCAGTGGTGAAGTTACACACTGTTATATTGACGCACGTCAATTCACCTAAACAAGATTGATGTTTCTACTGCGGAATATATTAAACACTTTAAAAATATAAGTAATGTACTTAATATGTTCCTTCCCCTCAGACTCGTAATCATGCTTTATTTCACGTGCCTCATCTACACCAATGCAAAAAAACCTTAGTTTTATATCGCGTAGCGTAAGAAAAGAACGTAAAAATGATTAAAAGGCCGGCAACTCCCTCGCGAGCCCCCTAGCATCGAGAGTATCCATGGGCGGCGGTATCACTTAACATCAGGTGAGCCTCCTGCCGGTTTGCCCCTTGTTCTATAAAAAAAAACATATAACGACCAATATTTAGGCCTTGATTTGTTTAAGCTAACGCGGAATTTGCTGATAGTTAAGAATATTGAAAGCGCTTAATGCTCTGCATCATGAGTACACCCTCACGTACACGTACACTCTAAACAGCCGAATTAAGCATTAGCCTTTTGTAAATTTGTATATACCGTCCGTTCCGTTTATGTATTCCGTTTTTGGCTATATCTTTAGTATTATTATTTTTTTGTTATACATCATTAATCTACTTGATCTAGTGGCATCATCGCGCTATAAATACTGATAGTTTTTTCGAATAATGGCTGTGTAATGTATTACACAATAAATGAAAACAATCCGGCAATTGTTCAGTACGTAAATCTTAGTGTACCTGATGAGATGGCGATGGATGAGTAAACGTTAGTTTACTATACCGTCAAAATCTGTTAAAATTATATCGAAGGAAATACTCATATTTGGTCAATCCTAACCCAACTTCGCATGCGAACTCTCTTGTCTACCGTATGCCTACAGCTTATCGTATCGTATTTCGGTCATACAATGAGCAAAAGCGATGAGAACTTGGAGAAACTGATCGGGGTTGGTAACACAGAAGGCAAAAAATCACGTGGCCGTTCACCAACCACATGGACCCATCAAGTGAAAGACTCATAGTCTTCAAAACTATACACTGTCATAAGAGAAGCGCTGGATAGAAACCGATGGAAGCAGATAGTCCGCTCTAGATGCTTTGTTGCTGACCACGACGCTCTGACATGAGCTGCCGATTAAAGAGAGAGAGAGATTAACCTCGGGCGATTAGAAAATTGTCATATGTCAGTTGAATAAGCGATATTTTTCCAAAACTAGAATGAACTTACTAATTCTTCTAAAATAACCTCAATGATAAACATACCTCTTAGTTCATAAAAAGAATTGTACTTTTTTATCTAAACACTCTTTCGGCTCTTTCTAGCAAGTGCATTTACCCGTGATGAAAAGAGAGAGTACACTATTTGGTTAAGACGGTACAATACTGATTTATGTTGAATAAATAAATAAATAAATAAATAAATATAGCCTTTATTAACAATCCTTTAAGTTAAATTTTATCCTACTTCTACTCTATACTCTACTTATGCTTATTAACGAAATTAAATTAAGGTAAATGTAAATATGATCATACTATTTCCCATTAGACACCGGTTTCTTGATTGTCTTGCTTTTCAGCATAGGCCTCCCCAAGTGTTCTCCACAAAGATCTATCTCTTGCTTTCCTCATCCATGTGGCTCCTGCCACCTTTTTAATATCATCTTCCCATCTACGATGCTGTCTACCTTTACTTCTCGTTTTATGTCTAGGGCACCATTCCATAACTTCTTTGGTCCATTTCTCCGTATTGCTTCTTATCAAATATGTTGAATAATAAGTATAAATTAATAAAATAGTGCGCGGTTTGTAAAGAACAAGGCAACCACATAAATATATTTTTTAAATTTAATTTCCAATCATATTCTCTATCGAAAATATTATATTTCATTTATTTATTCATTTATTTAGTTCAAACAATTTGTATTAAAAACTTGGCGATTGAAAAGAGTGGCGGAAAGTTTCTTGCCAGTTCTTTTTACCCGCTCTACGCCCTTGACTTGCGAACTGGTTGTAAATGTAAATTTACAGTTAATTTAATTTTTTTTTCTTGACGTTCATAAGTGTACATGTTTACCTAAATGAATAAAGATATTTTGATTTGATTTGATTTGATCAATAGTGATCTTAGCGTGTGACCCTCATCCCTAGGGTCGTAGGTTTGATCCCCGGATGTGCCCCAATACTATGTGGGCCTTTAATAATCGCTCGTAAAGAAAAACATCGTGAGAAAACCGATATGCTTTAGATCCAAAATGTCGACGGCGTAAAGCTACAGAAGGCTAATCACCTACTTGCCTATTAGAAATAATCATGGAATAGATAAAGAAATTTGAGGCCCAGAACTAAAACCGGTTTTTTTTTGTTATGTGTATGTTTTTTAATAAGGTAATAAAGTATAAATAATAAATAAATAATTAAAAGGTTTTAACGCTATTGGTATATACTATATTTTTATACATTTAAAGTATTCAAAAACAATAGATATGCATACAGTATTAGATACTCTTAAGGTTAACAGCATTCTGATTTCGATCGCACATTGCATTTTCCATATCTGAACATATATTCGGAAACTTTTTGTTTTGAAAAACAGCCGGTGTCAAAGAGAACCACACTTTGACTCTAACGAAACCTGTAACAATATTGACGCGTATATTTTGACGTAAAAAAATTGGTTTTAGGAAGTGAAGGTTTTTTCGAAAATCACAGTTATAGCAATGTATTTGAGCCTTCTTTAATTATTTTAATTATATCGGTAACAATGTTTATGAAAATCAATAAAATAGTAAATACTTCTAAATTTAATGAATAAAACAATTGCTAATTAAGGAGATTTATGTGCGATTCATTCACTGAAACTTTGCGTTTGTAAGCTTTTGCGCGATTCACAATTATGAAGTCGAACTCACTCGTTCGGTTAAGGAAAACATCTCAGAACCAAAGATTCGACGGCGTTTGTTAACTGTCAGGTACAGAATGCTATCATATATTCCTTATTATAAAAAATGATCCCGAAATAGATACAAAATTCTGAGGCCACGATCAAGGATTGTAGATGGTTGTAAATTTTCTCAAAAAAAAGTTTAAGAATTAGCCAAGCCAATACATGCCAAGCCATTGGATTATCAGGTAATTATATTTAAAATATACTCAATGTTAATAATCGTTACACTTATATACTACATAAAACCTTAACACATGCTTCTTTCTCTAGTTATAAATCAGACAAAAAATACAGAAAGTATTAAATATTGTTTAAAACATTTGATATCCATATTGTGAGTCAAATATTTTTTGCAATTAAAATTCGTGGAATGTTATTTAGCTGATGCTTTTTGAAGCATGATATCTCCACGAATGTATGTACGGGTTTTACTCAGAAATGTTTACTTCGCTTTTCACAGAATTCATTTATTCCTATCGCAACAATTTTTTATTCAGTATTGAATTAATATACGTTTTAAGTAGAAGGGGTTTAAAATTTTACGTTATTAGTTACATAATACATACAAACAAACATATTAATTCCATTGATTTATTAAGTTTTTAATCATCCACATCTTATTGACAAAATTATATATCAATACAATTTTTACCACTTTAAAATGAGGCCCCCTTGTCCGAGAAAATGCCTCTTCCAACTTTTTTCACCCCATTTTATTCAATTTTTTATTATCGTCATTCAATTTTTCCAGCTACACGTCGGCCATCCCCCTCCCTCCATTTAAATTGTGTGTTACCTAACATCAATGATTTTTAATTTCCTTATTAAAAATATATTTAGATTATATAGATACTAGATGCTAGATTTAACACGCAATAAAAAAAAAAAAAATGTTAAATTAATTTATATTTAAATAAATTATACACTTATCATGCATCTATTGTTAATTGTACAATCATTTTTGTTTTCATCAAACCAATAGACAGAGTCAGACAACTTTATTTTATAATATACTGGATGATCCGGCTAGCTTCGTTATGACTTACAGTCTAATAATATCTTTGTTACTTTAGTTAATTAAGGATTTCATTACGGTGATATCATTAATACAACTTTTTTTGCAAATACAGAAATGCATTAGCAAGCAAGCAATTAAAATTACTTGCTATTGCGAAAGAAGAATGACAGTTTTACCCATTAGGTAGGCTCTAACGCTAATATTGCGATACTGCATGTTAAGGCACTTTCTGATATACAACATTTTATGATGAGATAACATATGTCTTTGATCAAGATCAATGGTTATACATCTCCTCAGTCACGTCAAGATCGAAATTTCATGAACTGACACGGATTCGATGTAAAATGATGCGTAGTTTCGTCAGCAGATGGTACCACACGCTGTTTGCATTCGTAATATTTATTTATTTATTTGAAAGCTTATCCGATATTTTATTACATATTCCGCTATTCGGAGCGGTCCACCAACAAAAGATAACTAACATCGGTCCAGCCGATCTTGAGTTTTAGTGGAGTGGTTTTACTAACACGACTTTGTTTTATATATTTAGATAAGGGCTTTTTAGCCTTACGAGCCATAACCATGGCCGCACTAACGAACAGTTTGTTGACACGAAAACTTTCGAAATCCCGAAATTACAAAGTTCTAACAGCTCCACGGCACGATATAATTAAAGTTCACTTCACTTACATTTCGTTTCGGTAAATAAATGCTTCTGTCTTAGATAAAACAAGTCTATTGTACCTTTTAAATAAACAAGTATATTTATTTTATTATAAGTAACAGGTTTTATTGTTATTCTCTGTACAAACTGAATAATACAATAATTACTTTTTATATTATAATTAAATTCATTGAACATACTGCTTTACTTAACTGGTGTTGAATTTTTTATAGTAGTCTTCAAAACCATCAGGGATTTAAATTAGTTACAATATTTTATGGCCTGAAGTTAAGTCGAAGTTTTTACTATTGCATTATTCTTCAATTAATAAAGGCATTAGTCAAAGTCTACCATTTAACCAAAACCTTACGTGCCAAGTCAGCAAACCTAGTACATACCTATGGGGAATTAAAATAAATTACAATATTGTATGGCCTGAAGTTAAGTCGAAGTAGTTACTCTTATTGTATAATCGTCAATTAATAAAGGCATTAGTCGAATTCTACCATTAAACCAAAACCTTACGTGCCAAGTCACCAAACCTAGTACATACCTAGTATTCATGAAATGTATCTATTTAAACGCATATTCTGTGAATAGTGACAATCACTGTCATCGGTATACGTCACGCTCCATTAGTTCGGAAACCTTGTGATTCCCGCTTACTCTACTGATTATTTTCGTGACATTTAACAATCGAGGGATCTTTTCAGGAAAATACCATTTTAAACTGACAACCGATTAGATTCGACCCCTGTTTGTGCAGTCAACCGTGGATAAATGAATCGACGTCTTCTCTGAACGATAAGACTTAATGTTAACATTTTACCTTAAGAAAACATTATTATTTAAACATACTTATCCTTGAATAAATTTTATTTTTACAATTTAATGGTTAAATTACAATTAAGCAATATATAGTAAAGAAAAGCTGTTGTTAAACGTAAAATTAATCAATAAATTTGACAAATATTTAAATGTTCCTGATACTTTGGATTGATTTGCTCCAGTTCAAACAATTTGTATGACTCAAAACTTAGCGATTAAAAACCGTAGCGGAGAATTTATTGCCAGTTCTTGTTGCCCGCTCTACACCCTTGATTTGCGAACTGGTAGTAAATGTAAATTTAGAATCAATTTGACATATTTTCTGTTGACGTTCATTAGTGTACTTGATGAACTTTGTGAACAAAATTTGACTATTAGTAGTGGGTTTCTTAGTTCCAATGAAATATGTGCGACGGCAAAGGTCTAGGTTATTTGCGATACCAAGGGCATGAACCAGTTGCACAGATCCCCGTTATCCAGTATGTTGCGCCTAATGCTGTCTCCGACACTATGGACATATTTATATGTTCGCAGAGTTAATTCATAGTAGCGATATTGTGTATATTGTACGTTTAATATTATATTTTGTTTAATTTTTCTCGACATTATATTCGCATAGTCTGCAAGGATAATGTATGTATTCCTGTTATTTAAAAAAAAAGAACTCGTAATAATAAATAATGTTTAGTATATTACGGTAAAATCATTTATTTTATTTTATTTTGTAAAAATATAGTAAACTTAAAGTAACTAAATAAAAGCGAGGGCAACTAAGAGTCCTATGGCCTTCAAGCGATATCTTTTTGTTAGTTAGATAAGGTAAGCGCAAGAAGTGCAAAACTACATAAGCACTGGGCATTTTTTCGTTATAGAGAATGTTTGTTATACAGAGACAAGAAAAAAGCACCAAATTTAACCAATTACATTAATTTCTACTTTTATTACTAAATTGCTTGATCTAAGTCGTGGAATTTTGGCTTGTTCAATTTTTTTGAGGAGAGTTTGCAGTTCCGCTTGTAAAATGGCTTCTTTATTTTTCCAAATGGCAGCAACAGTAGATAGACTGAGGCCTAAACGAACTCCAATATCGCTTTTTTTCTCCCTTTTCTATCGTTTACACATTACTTTTCTTTTGCCGGCCATCTTGACAGTTGCAAAGGTTGTTTACGACTGATAATGCACGATAATAATAATAGTCTTAATTAGATGACGATGGTGCGTTTAGTAACTTAGACAAAAATTTCCTGCCATTATTGTTAGATTACATTAGCAATGTGGCACACGTGTTTAAGCAATGTGATGTCTTTCTTAGATATTTCGGCACCTCAAAAGATAAGTTTTGTAAACTGATTATAAAAAACAATTACATTTAAATATGTTGTTAATGTCTAAATATGAAAATATTTATTCGTAATAGAGAACGTCTATTGCGTTATAGAGAATTAAATAATGTATGGGTGTGTTAAACCAAACAAATTTATCTAATATTTCTGATATAGTGATGATTTCATTATAGAGAATAACGTTAGAAGGTCACACTGTATATGTAAACAGTGAAAGGGACAACAATAAAAAGAGAATCATGATAATTTCCGTTAGATAGGTTTTAAGTTCAATCAGGCAACATATGTAAGGTAATAATCCGTTGCAACGCAGTTTAGATATTTCAGGCTCTATCGAGCGAACAAAGGCTGACATAACGCACAATAGAAGCTAAATTGGTCATATGTAAAATGGAGCTTACGGTTTACCGGTGACTGTAAAAGCTTTGATAAAGATTGAACATGCTTTTTAGTGTGCATTCTATAAATGTGTCTCGTGTTTAAAAACATATTTTTGGCTAGAATACTACTAATTTTTTTTCAGAATGTATAACTTTCGTTACATGCGCTTTTTTGTTATGAGAATATAACATGTTTCCCGTGTTCATAATTAACTTATTGATTCGGGTTGAAACATATTAAATTATATTGATAAATTATATTTAAGCCCTTTAATTTCTAATCTTTACAAATCTAGAATATTCAATTTAGATTCTTATACATTTTCTTCTGTTACTAACTTCCTTCACCATTGATCGGAGCCCCGTCTTGGGTAAAAGCCTTCTTCAGGTTTTTCCAAATATCTGCATTTCTTTCTCCATTCGCTTCCTGCTAACGCTTATATATTTATCCACGTTATTTTAGGACGATCTCTTCTTCTTCATGGTCCTTTCCATGTAGTTGACTTTAAAGTTCACTTTTTATCTGTGCATCTTGCTATATGCTCCGCCCATTTCCACTTCTGTTTTCATTATGTATTGTTTTTTGTCTTAGGAAAATGACTTATTACTACATATGTATTATTTTTTTTTTTTTAGGTTACTTTTTTCTTTTTTTAACTAAGCAACTAATTTGATAAACACTTTCTTCAATAATATTACTCATTAAATTATTATCAGTATTTATTTATTTATTTATTTAGTAATCCTACAGCTAAAATAAAATACACTGATAATATAGCCAAAGATGGAATACATGAAAAATTTTACTAGAAAAGGGAACAAACAAACAAAAAGTATTTAATATATTCAACTAATTGTGATTTAATTTATTTAACTGAGCCTAAATTGGTTGTGTTGTGTGATGGTGTAAAAGTGTGGGTATGTACGTGATGGTGTGTATGTGAGGTGTGCTTATGATGTAGGTGATTTTGCGCTATGGATATTCTTAATACACTTTTTAACCACATTCCGCGATAACCTAAACAAGTCAAGGCCCAAATAGCGGTAATTGTATATTTTTTACGCACAGAGCACAAATTTATGTTTTCCTTCATATATATCAAACTTATAAAGAAAACATAATCGTTGTTATACTTTATAATATTAGAATGT
This sequence comes from Pieris mannii, assembly GCA_028984075.1. Lineage (NCBI taxonomy): Eukaryota > Metazoa > Arthropoda > Insecta > Lepidoptera > Pieridae > Pieris > Pieris mannii. The sequence goes on from CM054776.1 coordinate 773,102, forward strand.
AACCTTTTAATACAAATACATTGTTAAGTAAAACAGCTCACATTTAAAAGGTTTTGAATATATAGGTTGCTTTCAAAAACACGAATTCGGACGTATTTAAGACAAGGATCCATTCATTAGACCCTACCCTGTCCTTATTTCCCTGTGTCCTTTTCAACCCATGGTCCTTTAACCTTAACAATTGTAGCACACACGATGAATAAATTCTATACGGAGATAATTTTGCATATAATTATATAGAAACTAAAAATATGTCTAGTGCATGTTGTAAAACACCTTATTAAATTCTCTCTTAATTCAATAATTTTTTTATAATCCATTGAATGGCATGTTTCGTTAGGGTTATAAGTGCGTTTCCGGCCTTTGGGTAGTGGTACGCTCTTCTTTTGGCCCCTAGTAACGGTTTGGAAGTACCTGAAATGGCGGCTTGTTATATAAAATAGTCGTTCATGGCAGTATAAAATAAACTTACCGCGCCATCGCAGACAGAAAGTTGATATATAAATTTATGAGCCTCTAAAATTTACACAATGGAAACGCAAGGATATACCAATCTATACCAATCAATAGACGAGAATCTCACTTCAGTGAGTTAGTTATTTTGAAAGGAAATATATGAATCAAATGCCTTTAAATTCGGGTTTATTATAAATGGGGTTAAGCCCGTGACCGTAAATAAATACATTATTTATAATTTATAATTCAATGGTTATTTTTTTTCGGTTTACTATATTTCTAATAGCCAAATCGGTGGTCAAAGTTCTTTTGGATTTTGGCGATCTACTATCCTGCCATTGTGTCCAGAAACTTTTTCCATCTTTTTTACTAAAAAGATACGTAAATTAAAATCATAATCAAAATAGATACTTCGCAGAACCGCTCTAGGCATGGTCTGTAATTTTTGGAGTTATTAGGGTATTGGAACTCAACCGAGGTTCGAACCTACGATGTCTGGTATGAATGACGCACGCTCATGACTAATTACAACTACTACTTCATTGGAAAATCTCAGACAAACAATCAGAATTAGTTAATTTATAGTCGCATTGTGATTAACTATTTACAAATATTTGAACAAGACCCTGCCAAAAATATTCATAGCTCTGTTGATATGTGTTTACGGATCGAAACCCTTTTATATATAAAAGTGAATAAATACTTCTATTTCGTGCTTATTTATTTACAAACGTTTTCGACGTTATTGCTTTTTGCATATATTTAACCATGTTCGTATTATTTCTTTTGCAAATTTTCTACCTAAGACATCATCCTTTAAAAAACATCAGTATTGGCCTAGTGTTTTGGGAGTGCTTTTTTTTTTAATTGGACGATCGACAAACGGGAAGGACGCTCATCTGATAAAGTACCGCCGCCCATGGACCTCTTAAAACCAGAGGGCTCGGGAGTGCGTTGCCAGCCTCTTAAGAATTAGTAAGTCCAATTGGTTCGGAAATACTTCTATGGGCGGCTGGTTCCATACAGTGGCGGTTCGCGGAAAAATCATTTTTAAGAAACGCTGAGCTGTGGTACGACACACGTCGAGGTGATACGGTAAATTCATCTCTATACTTTGAGGGCCTGCGTTTGAGTAACAGCTGTGGCATGCTTTAGGACCTAAAACCGACGGCGTTTCGTAAAAAAGCTCTATTACCTCCTTGGTTATAAGGAGAAATAAATCATCTCGAAACAGACACAGATATCTGATGAAGTTTGTAGCCGCTACTGCAATGTTTTTACTCAAATTGTATACGTCACTTAAATAACAAATTCTGCTTACGCATATCGGATGAATTCAATCTCATATGGTTTTGTCTTAAGAATTTGAAAGGGCAAAGACGTTCTCTCTGAACAAAAGAGGTTTAATATAATCTATTATTTGGAGTGGAGTACTTGTCACGCTTTTAGTCTATGAACTTTGTGTGTCTTCGGGTTATATGTAGAGGAAATAATCCCGGATGCGAAGATTATTTCTAGTTAATATACATAGACTTATTTCCTAACTCCAATATTAGCTTATATTAATTTAGGAACATTAGATACGTGAACATATAAAGATTCTAGAAATTATCATTCGAAAGTATTTGTGAGAATATATACCATCTGTTACTAATTCAACGAAGAAAATATTATTCGTATTAGATTCATACAATACAAACACGGCGCGGTACTGTTTACCAAATATTAGAAAAGCTATTCATAAAAATACGAATAAAACGAAGGCCCTTACCAGTGTGTTTATACGATCTAATATTGTAGCTTCAGAGAAGTGAGAGAATCACTTACACACAATTATTAATAAAATAGTAATAAACTATTACTATTATTGACGATATTATTGAATGTGATTTTTTGGTGATGCTATTTATGAGCTGGAATTAATGAACCTCGATAAAAAATGGAAAGACTAAAACTTAATAAATCTATGACAAAACCACACAGAATATCTCGTAAGTCGAAAAAAGCCTTTCGCTGAACGCCTAAATACGCGGTATCTCAAATTATTTCGACTTTGTTACTCGAAAAAATGTTATTATTATATAGTTTGTTATTTTTTTATTGTATTCTTTATTCTGTTTACGAAGTTTTGATAATACATATTTATACTCTAAACCCTAATTTCAAAAGGGACACTGCAATTGTAACATACAATGTTGTCTTTCTTAGGATTCCCCAAAATATAAGCAATAAAATCCAAAATGAATATTCGGTTTCGGGGCTATATTAAAAATAGACTATATTAGAATAGATAAGCAATCTATTATTTTTGTCTTGTAGACGTGCTATGAATATATAATTGAAAAATTATAAATCGGGCCTCTGTGAATCGAGCTTCCAGTAGTTAAATCATATGTATTTAGAAGTTCTTGTTAAATCTTGACATTCGAGTTATAGAGATTCCACTGAATATAAATAAAAAATACAGTGATATAATTAATAGAGTCGAACACTTCAAGGAAAACACAGCCTTACACACAGATGTATATGTCAATGTTCAAGGTGTTAAGGCAACATACATAAGGTAGAAGCATGCCTTTATAGTTGGGATCGAGTTACTGCACTAATTAACTCCAAATGGGGGTATGTTTTGTTTGGTTAGAGCTCAGCTCGTAGCTATAACTCCTATAACACAATCATGAGATCACTACATATACCTTGGATACTAGATTTTGTTAAGTAATATTAACGTCAAAGTCAAAAATCATTTATTCATATAGATAACCCAATGTACACTTCTGAACATCGAAAAAAAAATATACATTAAATGCTTCTAATTTAACATTCTGTCAATTCTCAAATCAAGGACGTAGAACGGAAGAAAAGAACTGGCAATAAACTCTCCGCCACTCTTTATAATCGCCTAGTTTTTTTTTTATACAACGGTTGTAGGGATCTGCAACCAATACACCATGTTCCATATGACATCTTAAGTAATAATTAATAATAAGGGATTAAAAACAAAGATTAGTACTCTATCAGCAGGTGGCATGGTGAAAAAGGAGCACGCATTTACATTCTCGACAACACACAAATACATAGTCGAAATAACTGACATCACCGCATACACGAATTCAAGTACGACCAGTCACCACAAGTAGCACCCGTTCACGAGTATGACTCATGGCCAGCCATCGGCCCCCTCGCCATATTTTAGGGAGAGAGACAACCCGACGCATGGACGCCACCACATTTAAATCGATAACAGTAGTTATTTCCAAAAAATAATTATGATTTTTGTAGATTCACTTGGAAGGTTCCTAAAAAATTACTTTTAACAGTAGGTAAAATACATTGTAACATTTAGCAAACATCATATGCTGGCATTATCAGGTTTTGGCTTGTCCTTCGTTGCCTGTTATGAGCCAGGCACGGCCAGGTGACCTTCTTGCTGACTGCCACACCCAATTCAATTATAATTATTGTATTTGTGTATAAATAATACTATTATATTCAATTAGTCTCATTTAACAAACTTATAATTAACAAAAGTTGAATACAAATATTAATTTTAATGACAAAAGTTTTCTACGTATTTCTATAATCATTCCAATTAATGAATTTTCTTTGATCAAATATTATGAAAACAATTGTATATTAAATATCAGATCCTTTGCTTTTATGTACTGTCTGTATCTTATCAGCTGCCATCGATAGAATTAAAGAAATATATAAAATTATTACATAGCAGGACTCTAGTTTAATTTGATAATTATTATATATCAGTATTTGTTTCTAAATACTTAACACCATGACTAACATTACATAAAAACCAAAATACATCGTTATTATGTTTATTAATATGGTGCGGTACAGTATTTTACTTTATATTTTGTATATTATTTATACTTAAAAATGCTAAAGATAAACTTTACTAGACTAACGCGTAGTAATTATAAGTGTTTCTGTGAAACTGTGGTATGAGACGTCAATACTAAATATTATTTTATTTTATAATTTTATATTTTATTTGTCTTCTTTCTGCTTCTATGCAAGTGTTTTCTAATAAATAAATGAATAAATATTATTGCAGTGCGTACCTAAAGGATGATTTTGCTGTTCTACCATATTTGGAAGCAGGCTTCAACAGAGTAAGTAACATAACATTCACATAATAATAATAATAAAAACCTTTATTCATGTCAAATTCATATAGCGCTAGGGAGTCCCGTGTTGTGGGAAACCAGATAACCTAGTCAGTCGTACATGGTAAATGTTTAAAACAGTTTTTGGAAAAAAGTATGATCATGTAACCTCTATATATAATAAGTAGATAATCTAAAAAGAGTATTTATTAAATTCAGTTTTTATTTTAAGCTATCTGTATTATTCTCATTATTTGAGTTTTAAGTAATATGTAAGCACTATAGGGGGGAAGAGTGGGTGTTTGATTTTATTTTTTTTTATTTTTAGACATATTATCCACACATGCTTGAAAACGAAATGCATTCGAGGATTCCTACTACAATTAATATGTTTATGTACTATTCATTTTGAGAGCTTCTCTTACTTTTGCTGACGAGGGGAAGGAAGGGATAAATTGCAGTAAATCTGCTTACGTAGTATTAACTTGAACGGCCCACAACCAGAAAATAAAGAAAATAAAAAATATAATAAAAAAAATTAATATAAAAACGTAAATTTTAGCTTAATACCAAGAACCTACGTAAGCCAAGGTTGGGCCAACCAAATCTTGTAAAGGTGCAAGTGATACGCCTATTTCTACAATGTATAAATCGTGTGGTAATATGTAATGCTTAACCCCTATGACTATAGATTGTCCTTTTTTATTTTAATTGTTAAATTTGTATGTTTTTTTAGCGGTTTAATTTGAAATTTTTGTTTTCGTATTCATAAAGCAAAGTATAGAAATGTAGTTTGTGATACATTTTACAATAGTATAAAGCAATTGTCGACGTAACATTGTAAATAGTAACAGATTAGATTTATTTATATTATCTAAATGTTTGTTTGTTAAAACTACAAATCCTTTTCTTTTATATGATAGATTTTTAGCGTTTAATATGCTATAAAAAGTGCATCTTTCAGTGCAGTTTTCGTAGCGAACGAAAACTTTTGACTAATTAATCTTACTCATATGTGCCTATTGTATCTAACTGACATGAAAATCAAAGTTAAAACCTTTTAAGATATATATTAAAAGGCGTTATGTCATATACTAGCTACGAAGCTACACTCCATTTTGTAATACAATACGAAACTAATAAGCTTTTCTCGAACACAAAAGATAGGAAAAATCAAAACGGCATTGAACCAGAATAAAATGACAAGGCTGACGTGTATTGTTGCTTGTTATATGATTAGCTTCTGTCTCTCTATTATTTGAAGTTTCTTGTTCGAGATAATGGCTATTGTTCAAAGTCTTAAGTAAATCCTTTCTCGCTAATTAAACTTACATTATAAAAGTAATATTGTCCATGCTAATATCAGCTTTCGTTAAGTTACTGTTGTGTATAAAATAGATTACTGATGCTAGCTAGATGCGAGATAAGGAAGATGTTGAATTCGTGTATCAGTGAAATATTTTGCGCATACTTTAGACATTCTTTGGAGATCGTTTCACTACTTAATTAAATAAGTCAATTAGTGAAGGTGTGAACTGGTAAGACAAGTTAAATTTGCATGAAGAGCCCTCTAAGTAAAGTTTAAAGTTCCTTTGTAGGTTCCTTAACTTTGTCGCTCAAATTGAGTTACCATCAAAGATGTAATACCATGGTTTCCTTGTAAATTTCCTTAAATATTTTACTTTATGTTGATTTTTAAGCATGTTTTTTTATAAACTTTAAGTTTAGAATCTTAAACTCATATATTTAAATTAAACTTAAGTGTTGTTTAAATATTTATTACAATATTTTTAAAACTCACTTCAACTAATTAAAACGTCTAAAATATGAAACCGACGTGGGCTTTTTAGTAAGTTTGGCCATACGTTGACTGTATTCAATTGTGATAATATTGAAACATGTTTAATTTTTTTTTTAAATTTTCGTTTAAATGGCTGATACTCGTCTAGGCAAAATTTCGTTCTCTTTTCATCTTCAACATTCATAAATAACTTTAGGTGTATACACAGTGTTTTTCGGATTCATTACTTTAAAGATGGAGATTTAACACACAAAATGGTTCGTTTTTAAATTATTTGTTTAATTTTAGGTAATGGTTGAAACACTGGGGTCTACCGCGTGGTGCGCTGAAGTATTGCAAGCTCGGTCAGCAGCGGCAAGTGCGCGTGCGCAGGTCGCCGCCGTCACTGCTCTCGCAGCTGCTGCAGATCGCTGCAGGGACCTCGTTGCCGTTACTGATGATCAGCAGAGGGTGCTTGTGAGTACATATTTTGTAATCCATGGCGTTGGTAAAGTAAGGCGGAATATCTTCTTCTTCTATGACCCAAAATTCTAAAAATTATATGTATTAAAAAGCCGGCAACGCACTCGCGAGTCTCTGGCATCGAGTCCATGGGCAGCAGTATCACTTAACATCAGATGAGCTTCCGTTAGCTTTTCTATAAAAAAATATATATTTTCATTACAAAATGTTAGCTCAGAAAAGACTTAAATTTAATAAAACCAAAATGTTTTGCTTCAGAAATTACACACAGTGAAAAAGAGTTAATCAATCAATCAAAAATCATTTATTAATATCGGTAACACAATGTACACTTATGAACGTCAAAAAAAAGAAATATATATTAAATGAATGTAATTTTACATTTACTGCCAGTTCTCAAATCAAGGGCGTAGAACGGAAGAGAAGAACTGGCAATAAACTCTCCGCCACTCTTTTTAATCGCCAAGTTTTTTTTACACAATGTTTGTAAGGAGCTGCAACCATTACACCATGTTCCATATGACATCTTGAGTAATAAAGAATAACAAAATAAATTAAAAACAAAGATTTGTCCTCATGGCATGAGGCATGGTGAAATAGGAGCACGCATTTACATACTCGTGAGAACAACACGCAAATACGTAGTATAAACAACTAATATCACCGCATACACGAATTCAAGTACGACCAGTCACCACAAGTAGCACCCGTTCACGAGTATGACGCATGGCCAGCCCTTGGCCCCCACGCCATATTTTAGGCAGAGAGGCAACCCGAAGCATGGACGCCGATTTACTACATTGAATTGTTATTAAGAATTCTTAATTTAAATTTATTTTAGCTCACAAATAAATCCTGGTGCCGGGTCGTCGGATGGAGGAATGATGAAGGGCCGCGATCTTTTGCGGAAACCATCGGAGGCGAAGGCCTACGGCTGGCTACTAGTGGAGCGAGGGACTGGGACGCACCTGTTATGCTCAGGCGGAGGGCGTCTCCGGACCCCGTTCTGTTGGCCTGCAAAGGAGCTGCTGTATCGCTGACACGGTCGGTTTTTCAAGTTTGTATTGAGAAAAACATTTTGAGAAGCAATAGTCAAACATTCAACGATTTTTCATCGCTGACATTATTGAAGAAATGTTTATTTTCAGTAATAAAGAAAATTATCAATTACCGTAAAGAAAATCGTATTTTTCAGTACTTGGAAAAATTATTTAAGTATTTCTTGTAACTCGTAAAAAACTTTCAACAGTTTATTATCAAAGTTTCGAGTAAATCAGCTTATATATTTATTGAGATCCAAAATGCGATTTTCAAGTGTAATTTAATATGATCTCTTTGTATTACAGAAGTACTTCTCACATAGTTTTCGTCTGCGAACCCAGTAATATATCGGAAGTCGAGCGTGGGCGTGGTTCACTGCACTCCATCAGACGCGGTTCTCTCGATGTACGATCTGTAGCGTCAGATGGTTTAAGACGTACATCGCTGGCTAAACTTCAAGGCCTGCCTTTAGAAGCTCCTATTACAAAGGTATAAATGACGCGAAATCCTATATTTCTTAACCCCAATAAAATTTTTGACCAAGTATTGATGCTATATCACTTTCTAACACTTGCTCGTACGGTGAAGTAAAACATCGTGGGAAACCGGCATGTGTTAGACTACAAGGTCGACGGCGTGTGCCAGGCACAGAATCCTGACGACCTATTAGATTCATAGATAGAAATCTAAGGCCCAGACGTAAAAGGTTCTAGCGCGATTAATTTATTTTATTTTCATTTTATCGATAGTATATAAACATTAAAGTGTTGTATTTATTTAGAAATAGATGCATTACAATTTATCAAATTTGGGAACATTTTTAACATATACCTATGTCAAATACCTCTTCCATAACAAAGTTAATATATGTATATTATATCTTAAACTGTTAAGAACAAATTCTACTCCTTATTTTTAACAGTATAAGCGACGCGTAACAAGCGTGAGTGTATGAGTGTGAGTGTGAGTCAATGAGAGAGGGTGTGGGTGTATGTGAGTGCATTTTGTAAATGTTAATCAATATTAACTAATTCCAGGTGATATCGCTTCTGTCTACCGCGACAGAAGGTGCTCCACCATCAACAGTGGCATGCATAGAACGTGCAGTTGACATGTTGAGGACTTCAGAACTGTACTCCCCTCAGATGAGAGAAGACCCGAAAATGCGGGCAGAAGACCCTATCGCCACGGATCTCATTGGAGCATTGCTTTCGGTAAGTTTATAGTCGTATAACGGTTTAATTGGGGTGTAAGAACATAGTGCATTAAAAAGAACAAAAAGAATCGACCAAAAAATCAACGACGTTCAGACATAAATTACTAAAAATCTGAGACGCAGGTCAAAGGTTGTGGCGCCACTAGATGCATGTTTATAAATAAAATTCGCAGTAATATCAAGATTAGATACCCTTTTTTATTTAAATTAATTATCAAGCTACGTAGATTAGTTTTGGCTTTATATAAACTGGCAACAATTTGTAAGCTTTTTATTGACACTGCAATATACTAACATATTTTATTTGTTCCGGCGGGGCTGGATAGCGGGAGCAAGCGAACGCAAACCTTATTTATATGGTAGGAGGATTGAAATTATCACAGCATCTTCTGTGACTGTCTCTAGACTTCTTCATAGAAAACTCGTGATTGTCGCCGATACTTTGCTTGTACTCTTTGTTACAGGGATTGTTTTGTTTTTAACTGTAAATAAATATATACCACATTCTATATTGAATCAACGTTTGCTAAATTCAATGGTGTGGTTTTAGACCAAAAACTGTATTGTTTGGGGAAGATTTCTTAATCTGACAAAGTTGGCAGATGGCAGAAAGGCCTAAATGTTTGTATATTCTAGTCTAATATCTAAATATCCGCATCCGCATAATCAAAACAATCGCTGTTCAATCGCGCTCTATTTTAGCAAACTTAGGAATCATAAACTTCTTTCGTTCATTGTTCCTGTTCAGTTAATAGTTTTGTAAACCTCATTTTGTCTTATAATTTCTTTCGTTGTTGTCTTTATTACATGTCAATTATTATGAACATTTGATGTTTCAGGGTACATCCAACGTCTTGTCATCACGAAGAAGTAGCAATGACTCAACAGTAGTTAGGTCGCAGACAAATAGGAGCAACTTAAAACATAAGGTAATTAAAGACATATATTCAGTGATTTCAAAGAAATTTAGTTAGCCCATCTTTAAATATATCTTAGAATATAAGAGATCTGGAGCTGCACGCATGCCGGTAATGCAGGTTCCTATTCCAATTTGATCTAATATCTGTGGCGCTGATGTCGTTACCTTGGAATTGTGTTTGGAACCTCCAGATGCGACCTGGAGCAACAACGATATAAAGTTAACTGTCGAGCAGTTACCCTGTATATTAAGAAGCTTCAGATCGCAACTGGAAGATTACTGCAACAAAATGGTAAAATATGACACTTTTTTACGGATTATAGTTATGTATTATTGGATTTAAACTTATAATTACTTTGTCTTCAGTCATCGTGACCACGCACGCTGTAAAGCACGCGAAACGTCAGTTAAATTTAAAATAATGTCTAAATAATTATAAGTTTAAATACAATAATACATAACTATAATCCGTTAAAAAGTGTTTTTCTTTAAATGTGTAAATGTTATATTAATAAAAGACAATACTATAATATGTCACTGCAAATGTGTAGGGGTATTGGTATTCGCGAGACGGCGAGTCCCCTTGCCTATGAATTTATAGGAATGGGAATAAAAATATAATATTTTTTTCGTTCATATAAGGGACACACTAATATATATATGGAATTTTTTTAACAAAATATAAGGTCCCGCACCACAAGGGTCGGTAAGAAATGTATAGTTAAAAAACCTCGGGATTGCACCGTACTAAAAACTGAATATTGGTAGAACGTCAGTAGGTACGTATACCCGTGCTAACTCACAAACCAATGAGTTTTGTGGAAATGCACAGTTATGCAACTAATAATTTAAGTATGCACTCCAAGGAGACATACTCCTTTATAGGATGAAACTTATGGTAATTTATTCAAATTTAAAAATAATACCGAAACTGATATAATGGTTTAGGTAATTAATTTAAGTAATTAATCTTTGGGAAAGGAATACCTTTATTTAATAAAAGCCCAGATGCTCTTTTATCTCTAACTCTTATTAAGAAATGTGGTAAAGAAGAGCTATGGGGTACTATATAGTAACTATTATCTAGTTGATAAACGTACCTGGGACTACTGCTAGACAGGCTGCTACTAATTTATTTCCGATATTTATTTTTAAAATAAGTGTTGTATTGTTTAATGTTTAGAGTTTTTTTCCGATGAGTCCCTACTCAAATTAAATTTGTATCTGTCGGCATAGAGATTCCAACACAACTATAATCCCATTTTATTAATTAATTTGCAAGGTATGATACCTAAACATAATCATCATTAATCATAATGTCTTAACATAGAAAATAAAGTCATTGTTTGCCTATCATGCAAAAGCTACATAAAAAAACATCAGATACCCATCGATCTAATAATTCTTAAAGCAATCGTTACAGACGTCAGGACAACTCAGGGAGATACTAGATACAGCCTTATGTTGGGACTTTGAGATATTCCATTTAGAAGATTTGACCCGTGGAAGGCCTTTGACGCATCTGGGTCTGACCTTGATGGGAGGAAGGTTTGACGTCTGCGCAGCCCTTGAATGCGACGAGAGGACCCTGCTTCATTGGCTCACAATCATTGAGACAAATTACCACGCTGTTAATACGTACCATAACTCTACACATGCTGCAGACGTCTTGCAGGTGGGTTCAAACAATATGGCTTGCTTTTGTAGACACAGAGATTACTTCTTAATGTTCATAATCAGAATTGAGATGTTAACATAGATGTAATTTTAATTTGGACTTCTGTTATAGGAAACAATTAAATTTTATATTCCAGGCCGTGGCATGCTTTATAGAGAAGGACCGCCTAAAGAACCTCCTGGAGCCTCTCGAAGCCGCAGCTGCCCTGATCTCTGCAGCAGCCCACGATATCGACCACCCTGGGACCTCATCGGCCTTCCTCTGCAACGCTCGCCATTCGCTCGCCATACTCTACAATGACGTCGCCGTGCTTGAGTCTCATCATGCTGCTCTTACTTTTAAACTCACTCTTAGTAAGTTCTTTGTTATGTGTTTTGATTTAAAATTTCTGTAGTTCTATTGCAAAGTAATATCTTATTAAATATTTTTTTTAATATTCATCCAATGAAAAACGTTTGAAATTAACATTGACTGCTGCACTCGGAGGCGATCTCTTCCTGTGTATTTGAAAACTTTTCCGATTTGCCAGATGACGATCGCGTGAACATATTCAAGAATCTCGACCGTGACACGTTCAAGTCAGTGCGGCATAACGTCATTGACATGATTTTGGCCACGGAGATGACCAAGCATTTTGAGCACTTGGCCAAGTTTGTCAACGTCTTCTACGCTAAGAGCACTGGTAGCAAAGAAGACGGAATGCACACTGACGTAAGTATTAGATTGTCAATATTATCTCTACCCTTCTGTTCGCTTGCCCTTCTTAGGTATTCCAGGCGGTACTAGAGAAGGGACAAGTTAAAAGTACCCATAACCGACGAAGATGCATGGCGAATTTCGTAAAAGTAGATGAAGCAAAAGAGGTATGTCAAAACCGAAGCAATTGGAGATCTGTGGCTCTACCTACTCATTGGTGATAATATGAATAAAATAAATTGTCTGAAACTTATTCCTAATGAAAATAATAACATATTTTAACGTTGCCTGCAAATCAGGAACCACTATCGTTGGACACAACGGCTCTGACGTCACAAGAGAACGTGATCTTGGTGAAGAGGATGATGATCAAATGCGCGGACGTATCTAATGCCTCCCGACCTCAAAAGTTTGCGTTTGAATGGGCCAGAAGGTAAGTTCCAATTTTTACATTTTTGGGTTTCTTTTATAAAAAAAACCTAAAATTATTTCTTTTTGTCTCATATTTTGGTTACACATTCCAGGATAGCAGAGGAGTACTTCCTCCAAACAGACGAGGAGAAGGCTAAAGAGCTCCCAGTGGTAATGCCTATGTTTGATCGCGCCAGTTGCTCCATCCCGCGCTCTCAGATCGGATTCATAGACTATATTATTATTGACATGATGGAGGCATGGTCTGGTGAGTCTTTTAAATACTTCATGCAATATACGGTATCGATGTTTAGTTTTGTTAGTTTTAGTTTTAAATTGACTTTGAATTTTAAACTTTGCAGCCTTCATCGACATGCCAGAGTTGGTGACACATGCCCGCAACAACCACCAACGCTGGCGGGAGTTGGATGAAGCTGGCGTCACCACCATTGCTGATGTTAAACGCGCTCAAAGACAAGCTTTGCCTTCTTCCACCTCACAACCCACTGCCGAAGAGTAAAAAAACCTTAATTTTGATTAACTGAACAACTATATCGGTCATGTTGCCCCAAAGGTGTAGTCTAAAGCCCCGTTTTGTCACAAGCGAGGTTTATCCCTGGGCTTAAAAGCAATGTGCTGTTGGAATGTAAATTGGACTGAAGTTCAATTATTCACTATCTTCCTTCATTACTCGATAAACAGGTCCCGATTAATTATATCTTCTGTACTCTTTTCTAAACATTTTACACAATTGCAAAAAAATTATAATGTTTGTACCTACCTTGGCCAGCATTCATAATATTATTCAATTAATAACCATATTCAGCATAGTTCTTAAAGACCAAGTCAGTCTAAGGACGTCGACATTTTACAACAAACTTTACTTATTAAGACAGACCTCATTGTTAAACTGTTCATCTATCTTTCACTCACAACTCATCTTTCTCCAATGAATTTCCAAATCGGGGCCAAATAATAGAATTGATAAACAAATGTACGAAATATGCCAAAGTACTCGTACAAGGAGAGTGACTTTTCTGCATTTGCATTGAATGTGAATGTTTACGTAAAAAGTCTGAAACGGACATAGCCTACGGATGTCCGGAAATACGCTTATTTTATATACTTATATCCGTGTTAGTATAGTTCAAATGTTACTATCTAATTAGTTTTAATCCCGTATGTTTGTCGCGAATCGGTTTTATTTTTCGATGTTGTCTTTAATATTAGGGACAATGATATAGGAATAAACTGGGAGATGTGTTATTAAGATTAAACAAAAATATTACTTTCTTTAACATTTGACCAACTTTTAATATATTCTTATGCAGAGTTATTTGTTTGCTTGAACGTGCTAATATCATGAACTACTGATTAGAATTGAATAATTGTTTTAGGATATTCCATTTATCTAGGAAAGCTAATGAACACGGTAGAACACGCGAAATATATTCTGATATAAACAATTATTTCGAATAAGCTTTTTCATTCGATGTAGTGAATATTACAAAGTTATCTGTGTGTATTTTGATTAACACAAAACTTTAAAAAACAATATCTGAGCTTAATTTTAAGTACGGTACTAAATGATTAGGATCCGTTTATAATCTGTCGACAACACAACTTTAGTTAATAGCACATTTGTCTTTTTGTCCTTGTATCATTGAAATATTGTATTCAATGTACGGTTGCCATTTAGACGGGTATTGTTGTGTAGATAATATTACCGTGACAGCAGTGCCATATTTGTTGTTGGCAACATTTCTGTGACTTGTAATTCATCCCTGCGAACCATGACACGAAGCAGACTTAAGATTCATGTCAAATCGGTCCACATATACTTGAGCTTTGAGAATATTCCTATTTTTATACAATATTTTTAACATTTACCAATCTTGGTCTGGTCATATCAAAATTCAAAATTTTTCGAACGTTTTGAACAGAATTTTTCTAATAAAGGATGCTTTCTTTCATTTCTTATATACATGTATTTTATACTTACGTAGAATATATTGAATGTTAACATAATTTATAAAGTATAACGTCGCTTGGACCTTTTTTCATTTAAGTATTTTCGAATAAGGCTAACTTGTACTAAATGTAGATTGTATTCGTCTATATGACGCTGGTAATTTTACAATAGGTGTAATGTTTAAAATAATTATTGAATATGACGCTTTCTCGTGCTCAATGTCAATATAAACGGTCTAATGTTAATTGATAGATGTTGTAATTTTGCCTTTTCGATTATTGTAAACAATTCTTGCAACTTATTTAGTAGAATACGGTGTTCAATCTCATAATATGACTGTGTGTTATTGATAAAAATATATTTAACCGTTTTCTTATACTAACAAAGCACATTTTAGAGACAAATAAATATTATTTGTTAAGTAGCTCAAATCGAAACAAATCTAGCTTCTAATCAAAACCATTTTGGATTTATAACTAATTAATGTGCATATTTTGGTTTATTCTTTCCGTTTTTGGAGTATTGCCCAAATTTTATTAATAGGCAATATTTTCAAATACTGGTAACACTTGCTATATTTAAATTTCTTAAACTGCGTCGCCTAGTTGCTAGTCAAATGAATGGCTATGCATTACTTTCTATATTTTTCTCCTAATCCCAAGTCTACTTGGGAGTGCTGCACAATAAGTATCGTAATTTTGGTGTATAGTTGAAAGGGCTGGTCCCAGGCATTGTGAAAACAGTGTTACTTATAGAAAAACTGTTTGTACTAATAAATCTGTTAATATTTTCTCATTGAATAGCAATCTTAACATCTGAAGAACTCTGCTAATGTCATTTATACTACTAAGTTCCAGTTACGTACAAATGTTTAACGTTACAATGGCTTTTAAGAGAGTAAAACGGCGGGGATACTCTGTAAGAACTAAAGCGATTTACTATGAATCCAAAAATTGACTCGAAGGCCATTTTCTATGTGTGTGTAATGTGTATTATAACCGTGTATTATCCATATAATAAATTGCTATACACTTACAGGGTAAGCCAACTGTTAGGTTCTGTTTACTTTTTAAATTAAAATGTGAATTGTAGTGTTTTTGGGACTTTATAACTCCAAATCGTAGATTCGTCAAATTCAACTGAAATTTTTGGAAACCAAATTCTGGGTCTGTTTTTTGAAAATGATTACATGTTTATCCCATTATGAATGACATTGTTATGTGTTGTAAATAAAATTAAACCATTTTTTTGTGTTTTATTTTAAACTATATATATATGAACGCTACCAGTAGCCACTTTTAGTATTGGAAATGTGCTTCTGCAAATACATTGCCCCCGTCTGCAAGAAGGCCTCGTTTGTCCCCCTCTCTCGCCTCTACTTCCTTCTTAATAAAAGAAGTCAAATATCCCATACATAAGGTGACACTGTACTAGACCTATACCCAGCCATGCGTGACCTACGCAAGCTTCGTGCATTGTACCCCCTCCCATATCAACGAGAAGAACGTCCATCTCATACACGACTCGGAGCTTCCTATCACAGTCCAATGAAAAATAATTAATTTGTCTAATGTTGTTCTGACAAAAAAGGCATGTAGGCTCCGACAAAATTAACTTGTAATAGTTTAAAAATAAATACTTATTAAATAATAGGAACATATATCTTAATGCCCCACATCTTGGAAGTTTTCATCGTTTTAGTTTGATTTAAACAATTGTTTTTAGAAAACTACCAGAGATCGCCTTAGATCTCACGAGATCTTAATGTTTAATCCTACGAGATCTCCAATTAACGAGAGCGAGACTGTTATCCTCTTTGATTGTAGTTTTTCATTTGATTAAAAAAAATACAAAAACGTTTTAAAAAGTATAAGATCGAACAGTTTTGTACTAATCTTACAACAAAAAAAATTAAATCAGTAGCTAGCATCATTTCTTCTATATTGATAAATATACGACCGTCCTGTAGGGTAAATAAAAGATATATATCATTAAAATTCGCATTTCTCGATAAGACAGGTTAAATAAAACAAGATATAAATGATAAAACATTTTATTATAAACAATTATTAAAAAAACATTCTCAAAACCTATCACAAAATAGACCTCCCGCCTTTCAAATATTTTAACATTCTGGTGATATCTCTATTTAACAAAGCCAGGCTACCAAAAAAAAAAATCTTACCCGAGCCTATAACTGCAATTCAAACTTGAGACAAGGTCAAATGACTTTCATGTGTCAAAAAAGTATTTGACAAACGTGAGTTTTCGACATAATTCGCACCGATTCTGTCCTTACAAGTAATCAAATATAAAACGGGGATTTATTTTGTGATAGTAGTAGTCATTCCATTAATCAGATGAAATGCAATTTAATCCTGATTCGTTATACAAAAAATTCATATCATTTGACGTAATTTAATAACCACGTCATGAAAAATGTGTTAGAGTTGTATGTTGGTTGGTTTTAAAAATAGAAGTAAAAATGCATCGACGTAGTTACGTACAGATTATGTAAGACAAGATTAAATCAAAATGTCATAAAACTTGACATTGACATTGACAAAGACATGTACACGTACAAAACATGAAAATGACACTTCATAAGTATGCGTACTTACCCAAATTAGGAAAAACGACTTAAAAAGTGTTTTTTCTAAATCATACTATTTTACCTATATGCTGTTAATTAAATCCCTTTCTGTCAAATTGGGTGTACGATTTACTGAGAGGCTTTCGTTAAAAGGGTGCAGGATTTATTTCTTAAAAAGGCCCCCCCCTTTATTCTTCATACAACTCTAACACAATCAATTATATATAACATTAAAATATCTAACTAAATAACGGTGAATCCAGAATACGGAAAGTGTAACAACAAATAGGTCCCTTTGTACTCACGATAATTCCGTTATGGCATCAATTCGATCTGTTTCACCAAATCCCGAAACCGGTATGCTAATCCTATAGTCATTTATTTGCAAATACGACATATTTAACATTTTTGTTAATAAAACGACCTGTAATATCTGTCATGTACATACAGACATGACAATATTTTCACAATGTTGACTCGAATCATTGGTATGAAAAAAAATTTTCTTAACAGTTAGCATACGAGTTAAGAACATCTGTAAATAAACTATTTGGAATGAAATTTGCGATAGTAAAGATAATAAAGTAAAAATCAAGTTAAAAAATAATAGTCTAACATGATTTTTATCGTGTGTGCCCAAACAAAATAAGTACTTCACGTAACGTTAAATGTAGTCTGAGGAAGTCGGTTCGTGTCGTGTAAAATAGAAATATCTAATCAAATAGTCAAAACCGTTTACGACGACATCGTTTAGAACAACATACCGGTTACATTGACCAAAATCAAAGGTCCCGGCTGAATTGTACTAATTAGGTTCTTACTAACGTCATCGGTTTTTACGACCAATTATGAGTAGTCCCTTCGATGTCGTTATAACAGGTTTTGACTGCAGACACTTTAGGTTAACGCAACACGTTCTTACGTACTATTTAGAGATGGAATTGCCAAAAAAAATTTAACGTATACTCTGATTTTTAATTCCGTAGAATTCTGACGGCTATCATTTTCTGACATGTCAGAGATTACAAACCTGCATAGCCCGGGCATATTTTTAAATTTCAATACGAGTCTGAACGTCTATCAGAATTCTACGGAATAAAAACAAGAGTATAGGTAAAAGCAGCGCTATAACTCTAAGAGTTCTGTATATTTAAGACCTCTTCAACGTACCTCAACACTGCTTTATAATAATGACGCATAAAAATATGCCTAGCTTTTCTCTTTAAATAAATATTAGCTTCAGTGAACTTACACTTGGCATAACTCAATATATTGCTAACCCTTACAATCACCGGTTAATAAAACGAGATAGAACTAGTCAGCCGCGATTACTATTGAATGATTACTCAAAAATCATTCGACTTTATCAAATTACATCTAACGATATTTAATTCGCGTCAGATAAATTGAGCATAAAAAATAAATTTTCATTAATCTTAATTCGGTTAACATAATGGCGGAAATATTCTGTGCCTGAATCCCATAAATCTATCCAATATGTCGTCTGTGTGACAGCCGAGTCTATTTTAATTAGTCAAAAAAAATTAGGATGACAGTTTCGAATTCCGACATTGACAATTTACATTAGACGGATTCGAAATTCCTCACCAAGCCCAGGGGCAGAGACAAAATCACATTTCAGGAAGCGTGACCCATCAACGCGAAAAGAGTTTGTCACAACCGTCACGTGACAAAGCGTGTTTGTTCAGCGTTAGGGACAACTTTGTCTCGAGTTTAAATAATTAATTAAGTTAAATAAATCCACCATTTTAAGCACAATACTATTGTAATGTTGGAAACTCAGACGATTCCAATAGCCATTGACGGACGTTGACAATTAAATTAGACTTAGATAATTCTCATGTCACGTGACAAATTTACCAACTTTGGTTCAAGAATTGACTTCAACTCCAATATATCAAATACAAATACAGTTTTGACTTTCGTCTTGATGAAGTCTGGAGGCAAATGGGCAACGGGCCGCAATAAACATATCTCAAACGACAACAGCACAATCCCCATACATCTTATAAATACATTAAATATTATATTTTTAGTCCTAACGTATAATAATCATTTAAAAAACGTAAATATGTCCTAGCTCTGTACAGGCGAGATTTGTTTGAATTTATACATATCAGACATATATTACATTTTATAGTTTACATAGATTACAGATCTATTGTTTTATATACAATATTTTCAAGTATATCATAAATATAACGTCACTTTCCAAAATACCGAAAAAATATTCATCAAAGAGATTTAGATACTTCGCCGTGACCAGATTCAAAATTTTAAGCAAAATTAAAGAGGCTTTAAGTAGACATGGTCAGATCATACTGATGATTTCTGGGCGAATCGTGCAAATTATGAAGCAGTTTCTACGCACACGTTTGTAGCCTCTGAGAGGCAAGTGTACGCGTACGCGTTCGTTAAATGAACTAAATAAAAAAAACTTAAACTATCATTTCGGTGGAAAGACTGAAAAAAGTAACATCTAAATCACTTTGACAACTTACAATGTAAATAATTTCGACATAATCGTGTATTTGCTCCCACTGTGTTTAAGAAATTTGACATACATATCTCCAACTTTGACAAACAGTTAAAGTAGGAAGTTATGAGATCTAACAATCAAAATAAGGCCTCGTTCGCCTAACCGTGTCATAATCCGTGACTTTCCACTCCTGGAATTGTTCTTTGCGTAAATTTTAAATATTTTATTTGTGTTGACTATTTTAGTTAGAGAAACAATAAATATATTGATTTTAACCAATACGGTACAAACGATATCCCAACAGATTTCTTTATATATTTAGATAGCTAACGGTTTATCCCGACATTGTTCGACCACGTAGTTGGTGAATCGTTTAAGGAATTTCGGATATTCACGTTTGTAGATCGCTCGCAAGGCCCCAGCCGGCGCCCAACCGCCCGGGTTTACTGAAAAGGGAAAGTTCTAATAAATATATTTGCTAAATATAGGTTGAAGTTAATATGATTTACTATTATTAAGGACCAACCAATGGACGTTCTGTGTGCGCATTTAACATTTGCACATAGCAGTCAAGCATCAAAGGCTAATCACCTACTAGTCACTACATTGACAAATGAACATGAAACAGATAAAAAATCTAAGGCCCAGACCTAAAAAGGTTGTAACTTTAAGAACCTTCTTGAAAAAGTAACGGCTTTGGAAAAAGAGTCTGCATGAAGCTTTCGTCCTATTAGTGATTCTGCGACAGGTATTGTAATTTTTTTTTAAATTGTTGTCTAAATAATATTTTTTTTTTATAGAACAGGGGGCAAACGGGCAGGAGGCTCACCTGATGTTAAGTGATACCGCCGCCCATGGACACTCTCAATGCCAGAGGGCTCGCGAGTGCGTTGCCGGCCTTTTAAGAATTGGTACGCTCTTTTCTAAATCATATAATACATGCGTTGTTTAAACAATAGTTGGCGTTGTGTATGTGAAGAAACGCGATGATATAACGCAATCTAAGAATTATATAGCATTTAGGGTTTGATTTTATGAAAGAAGTGTCTGTCTCAATTAATAATCAATAGTTTACAAGTGATTTGAGGTGTGTCATTCCGTTGTTAGTGATAAGTTATTAATTCAAATGGCATTTATTATTTCCAACCGAAAAATGTTTCCAGATATTGGATAAGGGTCGTATTTCCTTAAGGCTATTCGCTGAATTAAAAGTATTTTAATTAATCACGCATATGCTATGACCAACATAATTATAAGCAGATATGTGACTTATGCGCAAATCACCTCACAAAAACCAGCTCCGAGACTCCGACGAATTCAACAAATAATCAAATATTTGTACTATATATAATCGTGCTAAAATAATAATAATTACATGAAATAATTATTTATCCCAATATTATTATTACTTGTTTTTACTATTTCACACCCCTTCTTTTTATTATTATTATTAACTATTTACGTAACTCAGTCGTGCATCGTATAACCTCAGATTATAACACAAGTTACCAACAAATAGATATATTTAATGTAACTAAAAAATGCTTAACAACAACAACAACTTATGAAAACACTCTTATATATCTCTATATCTATATCTTTATATATATATATATAATTCTTCTGTGAGTGTGTATGTCACTGAACTCCTCTCAAACGACTGGACCGATTTTGACGAAATTTTTTGTGTGTATTCAAGGGGATCTGGGAATGGTTTAGATTCACAATTTTGTCCGCTGGGCAACGTTTTTTTAATTAATTTTTAATTTATTAGTAGTTGTTGATTTTGGAATGTTTTACATTGGATGCGACAGACGGCGCTACCATCGCAGTGTCAAATTTTAAATAATATTCGAATTTTAATTTTAGTCTGTCCCGACAGTTAGCGCTGCGATCAAATTAAAAAAAAGTTTTGTTATCATTGTGTTATTGTAGACCATGTGCTGGATCGTTAGATATTGTCATAACATTTGAATAATAATTTTCATCAAAATGGTCCAGAATGTTTTAGCTTATTAAAAAAAGTTTGAAATTTTCAAATTAAAGACGTGTAGACAGGACAACGTCTGTCGGGTCCGCTAGTCTATATATAAAAGTCGTGTCCAAATGTTCGTTCCCATAGTCCTCCGAAACAGCTAGATCGATTCTTATGATTTTTTTAAGCATATTCAATAAGTCTAAGGAACGGCTCCTATCCATATGTTCATCCCCTAAGAGATAAGGGGTGTCCACACCAAAATAAAAAATAATAATTATGATACAGCATACAAAAATGTGTTGTATGTAAAGCCATAATTTTCGCCTACCCTCTACAATCAAGTTTGTTTTGTATAATGCAAGTCATCAATAAAGTCTCAGTAAAGAATTTCTAAATGTACTAGAGCATACGTTAAACACACACACACACAAAATTTATGAACTCACCCGTACTGCAGTAGGCGATGCTGGTGGTGATGTTATCCCGTCCGGGGGTCTCGTTGGGCGGGAACGTGGAGCGACACGCGAGGCACACCGTGACTAGCAGACGGATGCAGGCCCCCGTGTTCGACTGAAATATTGTAAACGCAAACTTATGACGCTCATCTTAAAGACAATAGGATTTAGCAGTTTTAAATAATCTATTTTATTTTCTATGAAAAAAAAACGTGTGGCACTGCCGCTGTATGAAATAGCAAAATGCAATGCTATATTTATTTATTTTTCTTTATTTATGCAGATTTATTTTTCTTAGATATTAATTAAATATACCACTACTACTATACCAGACTTAGACTAACACCCCTATATAGTCTGTCTCACTCTAACCGCCAAGCTTACGCTACGTCAGAGAGATGTGAGACACAGTACGCGTTCTGTCCCGCTCTAACCTCCAATCTAACGTATTGGACGCATCGATATTACGTCATCGTGTGTCAGGTTTTTCTTTTCGTTACGGAATTTCTTGATTCGGTCGCCGCACTCAAAGCCCGCGAATAAATCTACTAATAGCTAAAAATTGAAAGAGCATACCAATATATTCTAAAATGTTCGTTTTCGTAGTAATAAATGAGCCCTATGAATTTTCAAACACTCATAAAAAATATAATTAACAGTGCAATCACTTACATTCCGTATAACAGATGTGCCACTTAGTTTTAAAAACTCATAAATAACAAAGTTTATAGTATTTTATCACCCCTTATTTTATGTTAGGTATAAACTCTGGTTTAAAACGATTAAAGACAACTTAAAGATAGCTTCGAACAGACTGTTTTTATTTATTTGAAGATCCCTCCAACAACCGCCACCTAACTTAACTCGAGAAGCAAATAACTATGATATTAGTTCCCCTAACCTTGATTATTTTTATAATGATATATATTTAACGATTTCTTAACAAATTAAACAAAATAATTTGTGTGAAGAAGAGTCAAAGCATTAGGAAGATGACATAACATTATTATTACTACGTGGTAAGTATCGCGTTAACACACTCGTCCTGCCCACTTCCTTGCAATTATTATGAAATGGTACGCTCTCTTCTTTAAGGTCTCTAAGTCGAATTGGTTCGAAAATACTTCAGTATTAATGTATGTAATTTTATGTTAGTTCGATAAATATTATGTCGATTTTCGGTGTGCCCGGTTAACCGGGTAGCACTAACCGGGTAATCCGGATGCACGGTGGAATGGTTGGTGACGGCGTAGGTGTTGTGGGGCGCGGCCCTCACATGAGACCAGAAGAGGGCGTCCCTTTGCGAGGCAGGCCAGATGCGCTTGAAGGTCTGATGGAACACCAGCGTGTCCGACGACACGGCCTCCACGATGTTCATCGTCTCTAGGGTCGCTGGAATTGTTCATTTATTCGAATGGTAAATCAAAATTACACGAATAATTAAAATTTCCTATAATTACAGGCAAAAAAAATGCTTGCTCGGTTTGGTCACCTAAACTCTAATATTGGATTCCGTATAATTCTGACATTTCATAAGTGTTGCTACTTAAGTTCTCCAAGGCTCGCAAGTGCGTTGCTGGCCTCTCAAATAATCAAAAGAATTTAAAGGTATAAGCTTACTCTCCCACTCATATCGGTATCTCGGGTTGAAGAAGTAATGGCACATCTCCCTCGCAGACACGCCCCGGACTTTGTGTATCGCCTTCAGCGGGTCCATCACCATTCCATCTACTTCCATTTCTCTGTAAATGTATCACAATATATTTCATCACCTCAGTACAAGGCCAGTCTTCACAAAACTCTTTAACTTCTAGATCGAATTTTAGCCGATCCCAATCATCACGATAAAGAGTGAACGACTGAAATTGTGTCCTTGAGTCTCAGTGCTCACTTAAACAATGAATAAAAGTAACAAAACATTGTTTAACTGTTTCTTTATAATTACGGACAGTAATTTCTATCCGGTTTTTAGATCCCCGTAAATGAAAACCAAGACTACAACTTTTACATTTAATTTAAGTCATACGACATACACATTTTTGTATGAATAACTTTAATCTTCAAACTTTTAATTATTTACTTTATTTTTGCACGCAAACATCACACGTAAAAACGATTGGGAACTACAGAAGGCGCAGCACTAACCATATCCATGCATAACCAATGCATGCATTTCACCACAGTTTCACTGTGAATCTGCCAATCTGTTAACTATTTAACGATGAGAACAAACAAGAGACAGGCGTGAGGGATATCTGTGATTATCATGTATTTAAGTGATTTCAGCAAGCAATTCCGCACATAGGCGGCCTTACCCATTGCGAGGCTCCGGGCGGCAGGTATTTACGAGGCCTAGGTCCTTCGTGAAAAGTATTTTATGTGAAAGTAGGTCTGGTTGTTTGATTTAGATATTTGTCTAAAAACATATATGAAAAATTATGTTTTTAGTGAATGAATACGTAAATCAAGGCTTGCAAGACTGTCTAAGGCCTAAGGCCGCCGCTGTAATAATAATAATAATAAGACAAGTTTTCAGCCAGTTTAATCTTACCGCCTATACATTCTCATGTCCCCTTCTTCAGCAAAGAGCTGCCAACCAATCTCTCCTCCTACACCTTCGAACGCAGCCTGAATCTGTTCCGTGGATATCCTGTCGATCTAAATTAAAATATCTATTAATATCATATTTAAAAAAGGTGAAGTAATAGCATCCCATTGCATTGCATTTGGAAGGAAAAAATAGGAATAGCTAGGCAAAATTGACGCGAGGAATAGAGACAAGTTGAAGAGTTTGGAGGACGCCTTCACTCTACACTACACTATATATATGAGCTAGCAGTAAAACGATCGTACTCAAAGTAATGGAGCCCTAGTGATACACCAAATCAATATTTTTTTTGTCGACAGCATCTTGACGCATCCGGCCGGCACACCGGCATGACTTTGATATTGGAAAAGAAAAAAATCTACAAGGCTAAAGAAAAATGATTCATCAAAAGATGAAGAAATCAGAGGGTTAAAGGAAACATAAGTCAACTCGATATAGTTATTAAATTAAAATGTTTGTTCAACTGCCATTTCCTTGATAAATTAAGATTTATTGATCTTTTAATTATTATTGTTACGATGCCTTACAAGTTGCAAAGGTTCTTGAGTAAGGTTATCATAATCGAATTAGTTCAAATATATGAATTCCACTAATTGCAAGGTAGTTATCGTTCCTTTAGAGAAACCTTATTAAATACTTAATGGTTGGATGCTTCACGAAGGCTCCTTAATGATAAAAATTTATTTTGGAACATAAGATCATCATGGTATCACTTATTCCACGTCATTAAATTCGAGCCTGTTGGCATCCCTACTCATATCAATATATATGCGTATACACTCAAAAATAATAGTATCTACTGTTAACTGTACAATCATTTTTGTTTTCAACAACCGGTTGAAGAGTCAGGGAACTTGCAGCCGCCCTCGAAAACTTCGTTAGAACATACAAATGGAACATTTTGGTATACTGCCCCAGAAACTGTTCGGTTTCCCGAAATGAAAACTTATTAGGTTCTTTAAAAAAAATCATAAGAATCGGTCCAGCCGTTTCAGATGATTATGGGAACGAACATTGTGACACGAGAATTTTGACACGTTTGTTGACAGGAAAACAAAATGTTCGCTCTTGTGTTTTAAAACAATAGCCGAACATTCAAAAATAGAATGCAATATTTTTTTTAAATCATATTCGAAATTTAAAAATAATGCGAACTTTGGGACCAACTACGTAATGATATCGTGTTTATATACTAGCTATGCACATATGGTATCTTCTCTAGGTTTGACGCTTTAGTGTCAGCCTATAGCATACCACCAATGAAGAGTTTGTGTCTTAAACTAGGCTCAATTTAAATTGTAAATTATTCAATTATAATTGAAACGAAATTTTGTTACGATGACATCATATTAACACAGGTTTCGATTACGCAATGTGACTGTTATCAGATGTTAACAATTAAAACTGTAACATTATTGTATTGCGTAACCACTTTTTGCAAACTTTAAAACAGTTTCCTTTTACAAATAATAAATATAAATACTACTATTTAAACTATATTAGTATTTGTTTTAATATGTTGGACGTCCCAGCTGGGCACGGGTGGACATATGTTCTTAAATATTACATTATCACTGATTAATATTGGCTAGATTAATAAGTGATAATGTAGCATTCAAATGCCTCTTTATATTATTAGTAAAGATATCTCATCAAATTGCGAAATGAGTCTTTATTGTATTATTAAAAAGCAATTAACCCTACAACCCAACCGCGATACATCAGCCTTCTGTGCCTAACAGGCTCGACAGATCGTCGATATTTCAGTCTAAGGCATGCTAGTTTCCCCACGATATTTCTCCGGGAAGCTACGACCCCATTGGGTCACAAGCTCAAGCCAACATTGCTTTATTATTTTTAACATTTAATAGTCAATCAAAAAGTCTAAAGAAAAAAATTAAAAAGTTATTTTAAGTCGCATCCATTATGAAACGACGCGTATCAGCAGTCTCTCTCTCAATCCAAATTATATAATCTAGTTAAAATAATATATGTATTGGATAAATTCATATTATCCTCAAGGAAATATTTTAAAAACCGATAGTCATGCTACTTGTAACGCTTTCCGCAACATATACATTGGAATTTATAATCTACATGTATTTTATTATGGGTTCTACAAACATTGTTATAATTACATAGCAAACACACATTAAACACTGAAACGGATATACACAGTTTATTATTAATTTAATATATAAAAATTGTTAGAATTTTTAATTTTAGAAAAGACAAACTTTATTCAAGACAAATATGATTGTGTCAAACGCAGTCCCCACTTTGGCAGACCCAGTGTCGTGGGTAACTTAATAAGATTATTCCGTGTTAAATATTTCAAATGATTTTTATAATAAAAAGTAGTCGTATGTGACCTTAAATATGCGTGAATTTATAAGTATGTATATGTATGTGTGAATTGTAATTACATGATTTACGTCTGATTACGTGTTTTTGAAACTGAAATTACGCATTTCTTAATATATTTGTATCAATAGAGAAATCTAATAATGTCTAGTACTGAATATTCACATGAACGGTAAAGGAAAACTTCGTGAGCAAATCTTGCCTGAGCCGGCGTGTGTCAGGCACAGGAGGCTGATCACCAACTTGCCTATTAAATTGACAAAGATCATGAAACAGATACATAAATATGAGGCTTGTATATACGTGTTCATTTTACTTATGATTCGGGAATCCGAATCGATAATGTGGCGTATTCAAGCATATTATATCTACGAAAATCCTGGAATACAGCGTAACAATAATTTCAAAGGAAATATCATCCCATTCGATGGTTACGAGATTTCAATTGATATTAGTATATTACATTTATTATTTTGGGACGCTACTTGTTGGAGACACATCAGTCTCTTCTCACCCTCGGAAAAGCTGACGAGGCTGTAGAGCAGGTAGATAATAATAAACAGGACAAATATAAAAGCCTTTCAACTTTTGATTTGGTTGAGGTTTTTTTTAATGGAATCTCGCTATTGGCCTTAAGGGGCCTTTACAGCTCAGCTCGGGCTGAATGGGAGCCCCGCCCGAATGGGGCTCGGCCTGAATGGGGGATTAGTAGTACTCTACTCTGTACTACCTAATCCTACTAATTAAAGATTTGAGTTGGCTTCTGGTAGATAGTACTGGGACCCCATAGCTGGTACTCTATCAACTAGTAAGTATCGCAATACAGTGAGGAAATGCTGCCAGCATTACCGGTACTCAGCAAATTTTAAATTTATTTTAGTTCAATTAATGTTATTATTACTACATCGATAGAATTTGCTTTGCTATTGTAACTCACCTCTGCCCACAATGGATGCACTGTTAGTCTGTTGTCAATGGCCGGCGGTGGCAGTTCCACCTCATCTCTTGTGACCTCCGTGGGTGAGGACACGCGGGCACACCTCTCTTCCTCCATTTTGTCGAAGCCTGTCTCAACCGCATCATAGAACTCGTCGTCTGGAAGGGTAGAGTGCGGTCCCTCCTGAAAATTACATATGAATATAAAGCATTAATAATTGATGTTAATTTTAGAAACATTATTCGATGTCGTATTGAACCTCATTATCTAATTATCTCTATATGTAAAAATTCTCCTATCAGAATGTTCGTTCCCATACTTTTCTGGTAAGTCTGAGAATCGGCTACTATCTATATCAAACCCTTAAGTGATAAGGGGTGTTATTTTTATATAACCTCAATATTTTTAATTTTTAGACTTCTTTGTTTATATTTTGTATGATACAACATACAACCCTTAATATTCTCCCCTGTACGATCAATCCCTATTTTTTATAATACTTATTTTTATTCAACTAATTTTTTTTTTCCTACAATAATAATATCAATGGCAAAACGACGTTTACCGGGTCAGCTAGTAATAAATAGATTATTTGTATAATATACATTATTAATTATATACTATATTACTATAATAATTAATAAAGCCTTTTATAAATGTGACGAATACTTAAATGACCCTAATCCTTGGGATTGATTTGCTCCAGTTCAAACAATTTGTATTAAAAACTTGGCGATTGAAAAGAGTGGCGGAAAGTTTCTTGCCAGTTCTTCTTACCCGCTCTACGCCCTTGACTTGCGAACTGGTTGTAAATGTAAATTTACAGTTAATTTAATTTGTTTTTCTTGACGTTCATAAGTGTACATGTTTACCTAAATGAATAAAGATATTTTGATTTGATTTGATTTATTACTATGTTAACGTGTTATTTTACCTATAAAATATTAGTTATCTTTTAGATCGATTTATCTGGTAGAGATCTTTCAATTTAAACTATTAAATCGATATTTCAGTTCGTTATCCTTTCTTTGCAGTCACATAAAACAAATATTTGATAATTACATAAATCGATAACAACCAAAAACTTAAGCCATGAACTCGATTTTATCGATGCAGCATGAGTCATTGTAAAGAAAACAATTAATCGTATGCGGGGCGACATCAACCTACATACGAACGAATAAGGACACTTGTTAGGAAATAAATTACGTTAACTGTCCATTATAAATACGAGACATGCTGACGCTAGGAGTATTAATATTAATCATTTGTATAGTTAGGCTACGATGCCATTGTCAGTCTAGACTCTAGACCACTGTTTACCAACGAAGAGCCTACGCCCCCCATAAGGGGGAAATTTAATTCTTAAGGAGGACTACGCGAAAATACGTCATACAAATTCGAAAAAGAAAATTTAAGTGTCTTAAGTCATCATTTTTTTTAAATATAATAATTATATTTGTTACATACGAATTGCATTAGAATTGTATAAAGGCGCAGTATGCACATGGCACAAAAAAGGTTGGAAAACTCATCAGAAATTCGAGCAAAATTCAGCTGTAGAACTCGTTCACACCATAATTTACGACAAAAAGATACTTATTATTAACAACTGCTAATAAGTCTAGGGCCCAAAAGACCTATTAACCTTCAAAATAACGAAAAAAGGTATACCTTCATTGTGCTATGACATCTTAACAAAATAACAAATTATAATGAAACATGATGTTTTTTTGCAATACATAAAGATCAGTTTTCAATCATCAGGTCATTTAGACATCATTTCATTTAAACACATTTACTGGACACTGAACATAGTTGATTAATACGATCTTTCGTTTTATATATTGTCTCCGAATCTAATTGATCTAGTTTCAAATATACGAATGACTTCACCTATACATACAACAGTGTAATCACATTCATAACTCACGGCCAGACTCGATATTACTTAACGTTCTAGGTTCTGGTTTTATCTACAGCTGCCTAGAAGCAAACTTCTTCATTTAATATTTATGTGTTCGTTTTTATTTATTAACACTTTGTTGCAAATATACAGAAAAAAACGTACAAATAAAACGATTTTACAAAAAGAAGCTCTTCTTTAACTGGCCGACTTATAGCTTTCTAGCGATCTCCTCCAGGCAACTACTGAGAAAGAAATAAAATAGATAATGTAAGCTCAAGAAGTGCAAAACTACCTAAGACATGTATATATATATATATATATATATATATATACTGAGAAAAAATTAGAACAAAGCAATTAAAATAAATGGTGAAAGGACAGAACAATAATAAAAAAAGCGCAAATGTATCAGGACTATTTCAGATCGGTTAGGGATACGATGTGGACTGGTAATCTTTGTATAGTAGAGATTTAAAGGAAGATAGAGAAGCAGCTAAGCAGAAACAGACACAATAGACAACTCATCAAGACCTTAAACAATTCCCTAAGAATGATAGTGAGATGGGATTTCAAGGATCAAGTTTCTGGAAGAGCGTAGGTTTAGACTTTATACAGCTATGGGCTCCCAAATTGCCAATCAAGAGAAATAGGCAGGAATTTTAAGATTAATAAATGAATATTCTCGTTACTTTGCAAGTAAATGCTTACGATATTTGCGCTACATATATTTACAATTCAGTATTTGCAAGTAATATGACACTGAACAAAAACACGCCACGAGCTATTTAATAACAGGCTTCATTGTAATTTCTTTATTACAGATAACAAAGAAGCAACTTGTAACACAATATGCATATAGATACTCCTGTCGTGAGGAATATTTACTTAGGAATGTGGAGCATGCAGTAAATAACTGAAACTCCTTATAAATATTTTTTAAAGCAAATATTACCGATTATCTCCTTCGTTCTACGGTCATGGCTGGTATTTAATGTATGGTAAGCTTTCACAAATTATTCATAGATAAAAATAATTGCTTATCAATCACGTCTTCATTCTAACAGATATCTTTTAAGATTATTTATTTAGTCTTATAGATGAAAAGACGGGATATTAAACGGTAACGGGTAAACGAAAGGAAACTACTGAAAAAAAAACTTGGCACAATAAACTAGGAAGATGGAAGATGGATGGATTGAAGAGTCAGAAGAAGTATGGTACCCCAATGATCTTTATTTTCTGGTTGCTTGTTTAATTATTTCTCTTGCTAGATGCTTATGTTCTAATATAATTTATGTGTATGTGTAAAAAAATATGTGATTTTCTTACATAATTTTATGCATACACGTTGTTTTAGGACTTTTAAATAAACCCAACATCATGTGGCCAAATCCAAGGCAAACAAGAGTGAATGGGAATGGATGGAGTCGAGAATCGTATGGAGGGACTGACAAGCCGTAGCGCAAGATCGTCAAAGGAAGCCAAAGCCCTACTTTGGGTTATTGCGCCAGCGGAGTGAGTTATCTACTTTTTAGAGATTATAATCATTGATTCTTGCATGTGCAAATAAATAAATAAAATTGGTAGTGTACTAAAAACCCGAATAAACGATTGGCTTATGAACACGCCCTATGCAATGTTAGAGCTGCTTTTGAGACCTAATATGTAAATACACACTTTACTCATTCTCTCACTCAATCACTCACTCATTCACTCACTCACACGTGATGATAACGGTTGAAAAAAGATAAATAAAATAACGTTAAATAATATATATATTTTAAGTAATTAAGAATTAAGTTTGTTTATGGAAGAGCCCTGACACGGGCATTTTTTACTTAAAAAACGACTTATTCCTAGGTGTAAGATTTGGATACCCAATCATACAGCTAGGAATGAAAATGTACCTACCTACTTTAAATGAATAAACACTTTTTTTTATTATTAGAACGGTAACTAAACCATTAAAAAACTATCTCCTAACTTAAAGAGAATTTCTGCATATGTTGTTCCACTGGTGAATAAAAAGTTAAACAACAGACCGAACGATACAGCTCCTCATTTGTTTGTTTACAGCACTAGATATCAGGAACTCCTGTTAGCAGTCATATTTTTAAATCTTGTCTACTTTCTTGATTTGTTTCATTCTATAAATAAAGTGTTTATCGTATCTTATGAACTGAGTTCAGTTATTTTTAGAAAATATTATTTATCACATAAACAATATTGTTCAACGGCTAAAGACTTGCAGGAACAGAGTGACCGACTTGCTAATCAAATCGATAGTGTCATGAACATAGATTGAGTTAGCCATAGCTGTACTAACCAAAGCTTTAAATATTAGAAACAGAAAGATGTTAGAAGAAGATATTAGAATAAAAGAAAATACGTAAATTATTGCTTTTTGTTACAAATGCAGGTGGCTTCATTTCATTTTTTCACGAATTCGCCGCCCATAGACTGCAATACTAGAGGGCTCGCAAGTGCTTGAAGTAATACAACTTTACATACAAACTTAAGTTTTTCGTATTCATATTAGTAACTTAAAGAGTGGACTTATATAGAGTTCTATTATTTTTTCGTAGTATATATAAAAAATAATAACACAATGTTGTTAGGCAAGAAACGAGAATATGGCTGAATCAATACCAGTTTTTTTTACTTTAGGAAAGGCTTTTATAGCAAAAAAAAAATAGATAAAAAAAATACATATTTCACTAAAAAGTAAAAATATTCTCTTTATATTATTATAAAGTCATTCAGGTGATATGAAGAGCATTTGTTGCACGTAGCGACGTATTTTTAAGGGTGTGGTTTTGACGTCACTGGGGGGTGGGTTCACTCGCAGTGGGTGTGACAAGTCGTCATAAAGTTAACCGCACGGAACGAATGCGAAAAGTTGCGGTCGTTTTGTTGCTAATTCTTAGCTTCACGAAGTATTATACAAAGGCTTTCTTAGGCTTGCTGACTCGTTCGTATTAATTCTAATGTTATATATTTATAAAGTTTAATAATTTGTCATCATAAATGCTTTAATATGAAGTTCGTGGTGTAATTGGTTTTTTGGAATAAAAACCAAAACACTAAATAAAATTAACTTTTTTTTTTTTCAAATCTAATTTTTAAATTTTTCTTTCCAGGAAAACCTTTCTAGACTTTTTTATTTTATTTATCATTGAAGATAAATAAAATAAAAATGTCAATTTGATCCAACCGCCTTTTAAGTTTGAGTTCTATTTGTAATAACATCAAAACCATTAGACCGATTAAAAAATTAACGATTAGATTACTACATTACTCCGAGTAACAGCCTATATTTATTCGCAAAATATAATGAAAATAAAGAAATTCCTTTTATTTTCTATTCTCCGTAACCAAATTCTAAATGTTATATTTATATTCTGTATATAACTCTCACATCACTTTACAAATGAACAGACATCACAAAACTTCCTAAATATATACGTAGCCAAACTGTTTGAACTGCACTTCAATGCGATATAAAAACCATCGTCTGACAGTATCAAAACACGATAGCGCATGTTTAAAGATAAAATGTATTTACATAGATTTAGCATAAATGATAACAATGTCTGAGGTGCCCTCGAACGACAGAGTTACTTATAAACTCAAAATAACTTTATTCATATAGGTAACCAAGTACACTTATGAACGTCAACAGACAAGATGTTAAATTGATTTTAAATTTACATTTACAACTGTCTGGTCATAGACATAAAAAAGTGGCCAAATAACAAACATTCCCGGAAAGCCAAAAATTGGTGAAGAGCTGGGGTTTACCATCAAAAATAAAGTTTTAAAATCCCTATCGATCCTAAGTGTGCTACAAAAGTTATTCGGGGGCAAAGGTCAATGTTTAAGGTTTTGATTTTTCTCGAAAACAGTAAGTTTTATCAACATAACGTTTAAGCCGACAAAAACTACCAAAAATTATCTCCAAAAATTGTACTTACAATTTTTCTTCTAAGAGTTACCATTTCTGAGATATTGCGATACTAATAGTCACATTATACATGATATGCACATATAAGCCACGTGAATACATAATCAGACACTTAAGACAAGTAAATACCTAATGGGAAACGCCAGCTCTCCACCAAAATTCAGCTTCCGGGAATGTTTGTTATTTCAAATGTCTATATTGACCGGACTATAGTTCGCAAAATCATAGAGCGGTCAAGAGACTCTCCGCCACTCTTTTAATCGCCAAGTTTAGAGTCATACAAATTGTTTGTAACACATGCATAAATATTTGAACTGGAGCAAATCAATCCCAAAGATTACGATCATTTAAATAATCGTAAATTTATAAACAGGTTTATTGATTAATTTACGTTTAACGAAAGTTTTGAATTTATTGAGTGATAATTCTCTAATGTCGTTTCGGAGCTATACGTAAAAACGAATACAATTTCCATATAAGGAGTGGTTTCTTCTGGAGACTGTTTAATGTTTACAAAGTTATACACTAACAATACTCTAGCCGTAAATAACATTGCAAGCAGTGTTAGTCTTGGCTTGATCGTGCGACTCATCCTTGAGGTCGAAGGTTCATGTAGACATGGTACACGAGTACGTACAAAAATATAACATACTTTCCGATTAGGAAATAAACACGTAACAGGTACAGAAGAGACAAAACTAATGGTTATCTTACGTAATATATGCTTACTGAACAACACATAAATCACCACCTGAAAAAGATATCACAAAAGTCAAGGTCACAAAATAGCTTTGTTCATAGATAAAGAAATTAGCACATCAAAGCCGGTGTGACGTCACGAAACATTGTAACACCGCCGCCGGAAGCCGCTAAATTACCAGCTATTAACTTTCTATGCAACTGCTAATATCCTCACGAATTACATTTTACACACTGGTTGTTATCGTCTAGCTCATATATAGAACCTGGAAGCATTCAGACAAAAATAGATTTACAAACCTCAGCGGTTTTCTAATGTAACATTGTGATTATATATATTTTTTTTTGTGATTATACTATATTATTTTGAAAAATAAAGAAACAAAAAAAAATAGTTCTGGGCCGCAAATTTCTGAATCTATTTCTTGACCATTTGTCAATCTAAAAGGCAAGCCGGTGATCAGGTGTGCCTGACACACGCCACTTGGATCTAAGGCAAGGTATTCGCTTAAATGTTAAATAAATCAATTGTAAAACTGGTGCCCACTTGAATCTCTAATGCATATTTAAAAATAATCTGTAAAATTACCTAATATAACCAATGAGATTTGTAAAATCAAAACTTTTCTCTAACAGATAAATATATTTTCACAATAAATAAATAATACAGACACACACCCCTGACCTCGAAACAAAGGGATGGCTAACCAAATTATGAATGACGTCATATGTCTGGCGGGGTTTGTCGGAAACTAAACGTTAGGAAAAGAGTTGAAAACAAAGAAATATTAATTTCAGTACCAAACTTAAACATTTCGCTGTGTGTTACGTGTATAAAAGACGAATGCATACTTTAATTCCAAATTCAAATTCGAAATGAATAAATGATTAACACAAGACAATGTACATTTATGAACGTCAAAAAGAAACATATTGAATGCTTCTAAATTTACATTAACTACCACTGCACATTGCTAAATGCTGTAGCTCCTTACAAACGTTGTGTAAAAGAAAAAAAAATTGGCGATTAAAAAGAGAGGCGGAGAGTTTATTGCTAGTTCTTCTCTTTCCTTCTACGCCCTTGATTTGAGAACTGACAGTAGAAGCATTCAATGAATATTTCTTTTTTGACGTTCATAAGTGTACATTGTGTTACCTACATGAATAAATTATTTTTGCTTTTGATTTGAAATACATAGTAAAAACAACTAACATCACCGCATACACGAATTCAAGTACAACAATAAGTAGCACTACGAATAATCTTAACCAATATAAGAAGAAAAACTTGTAACGAACAAACAAAGTATGGATAAAATAAAGCAATGACTTCAGAAACAAAACACCATAAAGCCAGTCAGTAAAAAAGGTCATCCAATTTAACTAAGCTCTGATGCTATATTAACTCATCCACCATGACGAGGGGTGCCCTCAATAACTGTCTTCCCTAATGGCTGACGTAACAGCCAACCCTTTGTTGTCATGCCATCAAGTATTACCTTTGTACGTGTCCTTTATCTGTGTGATATAAAGAAAAATTGTGTTGTATACGATAGGCTATGGCAACACATAGAAGTTATATTTTTTTATATTATAGTCACACATAAATTTGAGACTACAAAACCACGAACGAGCAATGGCTTAAGCGGCTTAAAATCGTGTTTTTTTTTTAATTTCCTATCAAATCACTGGACGTTTTCATTCTACATGCATTATTAAGACTTAACTCTACTGGTGTATCATACCCTAAAGTCAGCATCACAGACACTGAAGGTTGGTCTTCTATTACCTCCTAATGGAGATAATAGAAGAAACGGGGTCAATATCAAATTATATCATGTGGTTTTTATTTAAAGTACAAATTTTTAATAGTGTAAGGTAGTTATCTAGACTAGAAGTGTTTGGTATATATTCTGTACTAAATAAATAATAATAGTTCCACTAAATTATTATTACTCAATAAAACATAGGTAGCATGTTATAAAAATTGACCGGCCTTTATTAATAATAACTCCTTGATTTGCCAGGAAAACACATAATTTACGCAGCTAGCTTAACTTAGCTACTTCAAATGAGCATGGAAATATCAAAATATAATTAAAAACAGATTATGTATAATGTCATAACAGGACTGGCTTAAAAACAATTTGTTGAAGATACTCCTGAGACCTAATATGTAGCTACGCATTTCATTCACTCATATGCGCTCACACACTTACTCAATCAGTCAATCACTCACTCACAGTCAGTCAGGCGTGTTGGGAATAGTTGAAAAATATATTTTTTTTAATGGAATTTACCTATCAAGTCTGTTATGGAAGAGCTGGGAACTAATTGTTGTCAATTCAATAAACACATTCTATTTTATAGCACGTTACATTACCAACACTTTTGTGACCATAAAAAAATATAAATAATCATTTTGTTTATGTACAATCCATTTAAACACAAAGAACATTTTTACACTGATCCCGGTAGGAGAACGCTATAAATCCTGTATAATTAAGAAATAAATGTAATTCAAAAATATTTCATCGATGTTTGTTGCGTTGTGTGTTATAAGGCTAAAGTAAGCACGCGAGATAAGGCTAATGAAAGACCGCATAATTGCCGGACGTCCAATCATAAAGTCATCAGCCAACTCTTGTTCATAAATCTTTGCGCCAATATCATTATTTAATAGCTAGAGATTTGTCAGTAAGCAATTTTAAATTAAGTTCAAATATATATAAATATATATATATATATTTGGTAGATCGTAATTTTTATACTCCCCCACTCTCCCCCTTTTTACCACCCTATTTTTTGCATACATATAACCCTAAAATGTCCTTTTTTAATAGCGATATTTGTACTGATACAATCTTTATATAGTTAAGATATTAATAAACGGTTGGCGGATCAGTTAGTATTTTAATAGGTTTTCAAAAGTTACTTGTTCCAGGAGTAGGGCAGTGGGCCACTTAAAAAGCGTTGCCCATGGACGCTATTTAACACTGATTATCTCCAAGGCCCAATTGCCGATACGATTACGTCGGAAATAAACGTTCTGAATATATTCCTTTGAATATCAATGAAGGCCGTAAATAGACTGCAAATAAATAAAATAGCGGTAGTAATTTCCGAGAAATCGAAAATTGCAGCAACATCAATGTCTGCAACAACGCTTACTAACGACAACCAGTAAATGCTACGAGACGTTTTTAACATGTCTGATAATGCGTATACTTTTTTAACTGGCAATTTTTTTAGTTATGCCCGACGAACTCGGTTTTAGCAACGGGTCAGGTCCCAAGTATGACCTAAGCCATGTACTGCAAAGATCCGGATCTCTTCTTCTGTACACTCTAGTCTTGTAGGACATCTGTCTCATCCGGACATGAGTTATGAAAAAGAGCTTTTGCTTCTCTCTCTTTAATTGGCTACTCATGTCTGAGCGTCGCGGCCAGCAATAAAGCAACTGGAGCGGTCTATCTGTTTCCATAGGTTTCCGTCCAGCGCCTTTTATGACAGTTTTGAGGAAGATGCGTCTTTCGCTTGATTCATCTGGTCGGTGAACGACCATGTAATTTTGCCTTCTGTGTTAGCAACCACCAGCACTTTCTCCAAAATCTCATCGCCTTTACGCATTGTATGGCCGAAATAAGATACAATTAGTTGTAGTCATATGGTAAGTAGACGAGTTCGTATGATTACACTTGCACAAATGTGACATTTGTCTGAATCAGATTACTTATTATTTACTAAGTAATCTTGGCGAAATTAAAAACATTACTTATTTTACTGATACAATTACTGTTACAATATGTTTCTATATATTCACAAGATAAATACTTTTAATTAGAATAACACAAAACTTATTAACAACCCGATAATAACAATTGGCTGTTAGAAAATCGCTTCAGGTAAATTACAATTTCATAATTGTTTTATAATTACGGATTAATTATCGTGGCGTTAATTTAATAAAAAAAACATCGAATTATGAAACTTTTGACTCACATACAGTCTTGGATTCAGTTTCCGGGAACGACGTCATTTGCTCTGGCTTGATAAATATTAATTCATCGCAAAATATAATTTAAAGGAGCAAGAATACGAACATACCTTCACATCACACAGTACAGTCGAATTAAGTATTTTTTATTTTTTATTCATTTTTCCTTTAGTAAATATTTGAGCCCTTTGGTATATTTTATGAATATGTGTTTAGCTTAATACAATTAAAATTAAATACATTTACAGCGGATTTCTTTTGAATACTTCGAGAAGGATGCGAACGGAAACTACGAGTAGTTGTATTTGTAATTCACTATATATAAAATTATGCAAAAAGTATTATTATAATTTGTAGTAATAATTGAACGCAATCTTATTTATGATGTTTTATTTTAATAACGTACACTTCCCGGCATTTCTCATCCCTTTACAAACGGGGGTTCGTTGAAATGTTAATTGTCATTGTAATTATTGCATATTTATTACATTTTATCGCTACTACGTAAAAAACGGATTAAACAGTTTTTATTTATTTTAATTACTTTTTATATTACGGTAAACTTGGTAATATACCTTAAATTTCAACGCAGAGTGCACACGAAAAAATATGTTAAATGCTGATCATAAAAATTATATAAAATATCTGATGATCAAATTCAAGAATCAATTGTATGCAATCTCCCTTATAACGCGATTTCCGCCCCCCACACACACGAAATATACCCCCCCTTACAGCACGCACATTTCTCAAGTTACATTTATGATTTGTCAAATCCATAATAATTACTTTTGCGTACCTTTTTGTGCACCTTCAACTGTGTTGTTATAAAATTAAACTAAATAGCTTTATTAAATCCGTGTTTCTAATGTCCTCAAAAAAACAGTTTTTACGCAGACAATGTGACATCCGAGCCCGGACCGCAATATTGTATATGAGTAAAGCTATATTTTTTTAAATAAAATTGATATAAATAGGTAGTGTATCGTATTACGCTAGTGCAATGAACCTAACGACCAGTTATTACACGACCTAGGCAATGCGTGTACGGTATCAGCACTCAACTCATGTTAATCCAGTGACAACATATTAACAATATTTTCACAGAATCCCTCATTGCTCAATAATATGATCAGGTTATTAGGATCAAATTTGCAACAAATTGAACCAGGCGAGTGAACGTACCGAAGTCATGTTATATACATTAGATTATGTAATCTGAACAAAAACTACGCGATTGTTACAAAAAAAAACGTTCCGCTTTCTCTTGGTCTTTGAATATAGCAATTACTTTCAATTTCAATCGCCTGACATCCTTTTGCGTCAGCGATTTTTGATGGCACTGTTATAATTCTGTGGCCATAGGTCAGAATATGTTAAATGCAATTTCATTTACAGGACAAGCAATTATATTATTAAAAAACCTTGGAGGCACTATTAAAATATGAAACACTCGATTTTTTAATAAGTCATAAATCTATGACCACAGATATATTGACGATTGCGTCTTTAAGTAGGAGTGGTCGTTGCTATATCCATTCAACGTTTCGTTTCTATGCTTTGTCGCATTTGCTATAAAAATAAATGAATCAAGTGCGCTTTCTTTAGAAATATCAACAGCCTGTAGCAATTACGTTTTTATTTATTGACACAGGGCCGTAAAATTCAGACTAATTATAGAATATAGCAGCTATTCTCAAACGACATGAAAAAACTTCTTTGGAACCAAAATCTGCCGAACGATTGCTGATTAAGTAAATAATGTAATAAATTCGCGTTTTTAACAAATATATTTAACTTTATTATTCAGAGTAGATAAAATTTCAAATAAATTCTTAAAAGGCCGGCAACGCACTCGGGAGCCCTCTAACATCGAGTGTCCATGGGCGGCGGTATCACTTAACATCTGGCGAGCCCCCTGCCCGTTTGCCCCCCTGTTCTATAAAAAAAAGATTGAATTACAAGTACTAAATATGGATTTGAAAGTAAGAAAACCCTTTTAAAAATAAAAGAAATCGTAATCGAAATATTATGCATTACCGATAAAAAATCCCTAAAAAGTTTTATCTTATAAATTAAAACATGAAATAAAAATAAATTTCCAATACCACCGAAAGTGGAGCAAATAAACAAGTTTTTATAACTGGTATCATCGCATTAAAACTTTACAATTAAATTAAAAACACCGTAATACTCCACGTATTTTATTGTTATTATAGCATTTAGCAGTGTTTGCCTAGTAGCTTTAGCGTGCGACTCTCAAACCTGAGGTCGTAGGTTCGATCTCCGGCGGTGCACCAACGGAGTTTCTTTCTATGTGCGCATTTAACATTTGCTCGAACGGTGAAGGAAAACATCGTGAGGAATCCGACAT
This sequence comes from Pieris mannii, assembly GCA_028984075.1. Lineage (NCBI taxonomy): Eukaryota > Metazoa > Arthropoda > Insecta > Lepidoptera > Pieridae > Pieris > Pieris mannii. Next base: position 814,256 of record CM054776.1, read on the forward strand.
GTCTTAGACCCAAAAAGTCGACGGCGTGTGTGAGGCACAGGAGGCTGATCACCTACTTGCCTATTAGATTTAAAAATGATCATGAAACAGATTCAGAAATCTGAGGTTATAATTAAAGAGGTTGTTGGCGCCACTGATTTTTTTTATACTACATATTTAGTAAGTCATATGCAATATAATTCAGCCTAAGACACTAACTTAAGGCTTCTATATCTGGTCGTATAATCAAAAATGCAACATCAGGGCATGTAGGGAGGGTAGACAGGTGCAAATTGTAGGTCAACGCGTAAACCGGCTACAATCGGATGCCTGCACGTTTATTCATTCGTGTTTATATTCGATATTGAGGGAAAGTTAAGAAAGGCGAGCTACTGAAAAGGAAGCCTGGGTGAGACGAAAGTTTCGGAATTATTCATTTGCTCAATACATAAAAGTGTAGCCTTTTAATACAATTTGTTTTTATAGAACAGGGGTTAAGTGATACCGCCGCCCTTGGACACGCAATGCCAGACGTTTCGCGAGTGCGTTGCCGGCCTATAAGTATTGGTACGCGCTTTTTTGATGGAAGTCCGAATTGGTTCGGAAATGCTACAGTGGGCTGGTTCTACATAGTGGTGGTACGCGGCAAAAACTTCCTTCATAACCACCCAGTTGTGGAACGACGGAAGTTATGGTGATACGGCTGGAATTTCGTATACTGCCTCGACGTCCGAAGATGAAACAGCTACAGGTATATCCAAACAACTCCTATTAATACTTTGCATTGCAGAAAATTCAGAATTCTGCAACTCCATGAAGGAAGCTAAGATTTGAGTCCGTATAGAATTATTTTTATTTTGAATTTATTTTCACAAGAAGTTGTGAATATATTTAACAATATTACATACGAATAAAATATCTGTCGTCGAGTACCAAAGTGACAGTTAGAAACTACAGTGCAATAGATATCCGATACCATTGGCACTCGAGGAAAACATGTACTGCCTCAGAATTCTTGGATATCGAATGTTTTGAAAATACTCTATACACAGAAATTTACGCACACCTTCTAAAGATTTATTTTTAAATTCCACATTTTAGAATTGTGTTTTGTATCTTCCTCGTCACTATTTTCACAGTATCTTCATAAATTATTGTGCAGTGGGTTCAGCGTACAACTCATTCTTGAGGTCGTAGGTTCGATCCCCGGCTGTAAACCAACGAATTTTGTATGAGCCCATTTAACATTCCTTGGAACGGTAAAGGAAAATATCGTGATGAAACCGGCTTCCCTTAGACCCAACACTCCGATAGCGTTTCAAGTACTGGAGGCTGATACAAAAATCTGAGGCTTAGACCTAAATAGGTTATGCGCCACTGGTTTTTCCTTTAGTGAATTATTAAAAAAAACTAATACATTTGGAGCAAGACCAGAACAATATACCTTTGTATCCACTATATGTGTCAAGTGACGGAAGTATTGTATTCCCATCAGCCCTTTATAATATAGGCTAATAGGTTCGTCAGTTTTATACATAACTAGTGACCCGCCCCAGCTTCGCACGGGTGCAATGCTGATGAAAAGCAGGTTTTTATTATGTATTGTTATTTCCGTCGCTGGAAAGCTCTGATAATATACGCGACATATACCATATAGACATATACCATCACGGACTTTTCTGTAGACCTTTTCTATGTGTACAATACTTAGTACATTATTTTGATAAAACTCGTAGGGTTCAGCCTGCGTTTGTAATGTAAGCGGAATAAATGTAATTATTTACATTTTACGACATCACATTAGAAACCTCAAAAATAACAGTACTTCTCCACTATTTAATGGATGTTATTATAGCTTCCTCTTGAATCTCTCTCTCTATCTATTAAAAAAAACCGCATCAAAATCCGTTGCGTAGTTTCAAAGATTTAAGCATACAAAGGGACATAGGGACAGAGAAAGCGCTTTTGTTTTATACTATGTAGTGATGTATGACAATAATTATACTGGAGTAAAAATTGAGCTAAATTAACTCTTAACCCATAAACTTAATGAAATCTAAATGTAGGGATGTTGACGTCTGTCAGACAGTAAACACTGACATCGCTAAACGCAATATTCAATTCAAATTCAAAGGTTATTTACTCATCTAGGTAAAATTCATATTGTATGCACGTCAAATTTACGCCGTCTCACTATCTTATAGCGGCATTAGTGTTCACACATTGTTATCATCTATGTATTATTGAACTGTATAATATCCTTTTTTATTGTGTCTAAAATTGTGTACCATAGCTACTTTCACAGCGTTATGTCGTACGGTATTCTACTGTGGGGTGCTGCTGCAGAGGTTCAATCCATATTTGTGTTGCAGAAGCGGGCTGTTCGGGGTATTTGTTGTGTTTCCCCGAGGGAGTCGGTACGGAATAGATTTAAGGAACTAAATATTATGACATTATCCGGTCAATATATTCTTGAAGCCTTGTTGTATGTACAAAAAAACTTAAACGATTTCAAAACAAATGGTGACTTTCACCAGTATAATACGCGTAATAGAACTAATTTGAGTGTGCCCAGGCTCCAGAAGATAAACCACTCCTTATATGGAAATTGTATTCGTTTTTAAAACAAACTCCCAAGCGAAATTAGAGAACTGTCACTAAATAAATTCAAAGCCCTTGTTGAAAGTAAATTAATTAATAAAGCCTTTTATGAATGTGACGAATACTTAAATGACCCTAATCCTTGGGATTGATTTGCTCCAGTTCAAACAATTTGTATTAAAAACTTGGCGATTGAAAAGAGTGGCGGAAAGTTTCTTGCCAGTTCTTCTTACCCGCTCTACGCCCTTGACTTGCGAACTGGTTGTAAATGTAAATTTACAGTTGATTTAATTTGTTTTTCTTGACGTTCATAAGTGTACATGTTTACCTATATAAATAAAGATATTTTGATTTGATTTGATTTGATTATTTGGGTTTACATCAAAAGTTTAAACATATGCAGGCAGAATATCGCGGTCACCGTCCTCAATTTTAAAAAACGGTTGAAGGGCTGGCTTTGAACACAACAAACGCAAAGCTGGAGATGCTTCTGATACCTCCCAACATGTAGTTGTACAACACAGTAACTCTTTCATACCCACACACGCGTTGTAAATAGTTTAAAAATGTAATTGAATAAACAGAAAAATGTTTATTTGAACTATTTGGCTTGTTATGCTTACGCTGGGAACCCTGACACAGGTATTATATACTTCAAATGCGTTCCCAAATATTACATATTGATATGCACTGTTATAGGTACATGTTATACACCAGATTACTATGTCTCGAATCTTACTCTAAGTGACATTCAGAAACGAGGCCAAATTGTCAAATCGAACTATGACTCCCATCTGTCAAAAACACATCAATTTTTGACGTTTGAGAGTCGCAAAGTTCCAAGTACACAACATTGCACACTTTGTACTATATTTTTATAAAATTATATATTATATTTTAATCAAGATAAGGGGGCAAACAAGCCTACGGAGAGGCCATAAAAGGCAACCCATGATGATCCATGATTTACCGCGCTTTACTGTGATTTTAATGTTTAAAATTTCTGAAGCAATTCGTCACTGTTCAACACAACACGCGAAATGTTCATACATAAAACAGTCAATAAAAATCTCTAAAAGCACACAAAGACGAAGATCGCTAGATAAACCTTATCAGTATGACGTTTTATTTACTCTCATAAAATTCCGGTGAATTCGGTTGACTCAAATGGATTAGTAACAATGGTTTGTAATCAATTCTATTTTTACGAATGAACCGAACTGAGTCAAGGACGACATGGGATTTCCGGCATCCGAGAAATATTTTAATATTAATTAATAATATTAGAGCTGAGAAATGCTAACGGTTTAAAAAAGAGAGTTTATTTAATAATATTTGACGACTTATTTAGGCTTTCAAGGACGTATGCTTTTCATAATTGTATATGTATGTCAATTCCTTTCAGAATGTTATAGTCGTACATTAGTAAGAAATTTATTTTGAACATAAATTAGAATTATTTAAACTTAGAGAACAGTGACGCCACCTTTTTAGGTCTCAGCCTCAGATTTCTGTATCTGTTTCGTGATCATTTGGGAATAAAGGCAAGTAGGTGATCAGACACTCTCCTTTGCCCGATACACGCCATCGACTTTTTGGGTCTAAGGCAAACTGGTACACTATGTTTTCCTTTACAGTTCGAGCTAATAACATAGAAAGTTCATTGGTGCACGGGCGGGGATCGAACCTATGATCTCAAAGACGAGAGTCGCACGCTGAAGTTACTAGGCTAATACTGTCGTTAAACAACATTTAAATAATGCTACTATATTAGTATAAACTCAAATTATAATGTCCAAAATATAAAAAATACTTCACAAAACTTATTTTTATTTTATATAGAGTCAATAATTACTAAAAACACGTTAACACAGTGCTCATTATATTTGTAATTATTGCAATTTGAAATTATAATTGATCGATCTACCTAAACTACTAATTAGTGGTTCGTCACGCAATTATAATAATCGTATATTTTGTTGATCAATTAGAAAATTGGATGAAGGTAAATCGCACTACACACGTTTAATTAAGTTGGGGTAACTCCAACCTGATCAGACGTCCCGCTTTCAACGGGACTGTCCCTATTTCCATTTACGAGTCCCGGTGTCCCCGAAATGAACTGTGAGACGCAACATTGTCCCGTTTTCAGAAACCGCGCGAAAATTTGATCAGTATATGAAATAAATGTGCCCAGAGTTTCATTCGATTAAAATAAATTTATTATTCGGTTTAACAGGAACATTTTGGGTACCTATATTTTGTGATTCGTAACTTTTAAGCCAACTAACTCTTTCTAACGGTTTTGATTCAAAGAATAAATGATCACTTTATCTTCTAATAACACTTTAAATTCTAATAAAAAAAATAATAACACTGCTACTATACAGAACTACAAAAAAATAAATTTATTGAACTAGGCACACAGTTCTAAAGAACAGCACCTGATGTTAAGCGTACCGCCCATGGACACTCAATGCCAAAGGACTCAAAAGTATGCCTTTTAAGAATACGGTCTATTAGAAGTCGAATTGGTTCGGAAATAGTTCCATAAAAATGATTTAACTAAAGTAACCGTTAATTTAGTAGTTAAATTGTTAGCAGGTATAAATCGAACCTTCGGTTGGTTTTTCTTGAAAAACTTAAACTTCATCATGTACCACCATAAGTCACTTGACACTTTAACTCGCGAATAAAATAGAGACGTCTGATTCAGGACGCGGCCGACCGACGAATGCCGAGAATACGTTTACTTTGAAATCCCTACGTAAACAAACTGCAGCATTGGTGTCGATGATTTGTAATAACAGGTGAATCTTGAAAGGGCTAGGAAATACACATACTCAAAATCGGAAAGTCAGTTTTTTTTTAATTAATTAAGAGTCGATTTAATCAAATCCGCATCACCCTACACAAGACACTTTCTTTTGAACGAGCGAGCTGTGGAATCGCCTCCAATACATCGTTCAATTGATGAAAGAAATAGTAAGAGTAAAGAAAGTAAAGCAAGAGGCTGGCAACGCAACCACTAAAATGGGCTACTTATTTTTAATTAAGGCAATATTTATAGTGATCGTGTTAATTCATTCTCATCTCTCAAAAAAAAAAGGAACTTTCACCGCATGCTTATTATTTAAAAAAAAATTCAACATTGATGTGCCTATCTCAAAGCGTCTTTTCCCTTTCAGAACAGAACATATACGGATTCTTTAGGAACTGAGATCCTTTAAGTTAATTTAGAATGGACATATTATGTAATATATATTGTAACTTCTATGTTTTGAATTTGTGGCAGAATATGCAAACTTTAGGTTGTACCATATCCTTGCAAATAAAATATTATTATAATTGTTTTGTAAAAATATACGTAAACTAGTCAGATCTTAATAAACCTAAAATGATCATCTGCCCACAACACAACGCGTTACAGTTTAACATACGCCAAATATTGCTTTTATCGGTATTTAATGAGCGCGTTCCAGTGCTCGGCCTATCAAGTAAATATATGAAACTAATGCATTTCTAATTTTAAAAGTCCGTACAAATTCTTATCAGGTCGGCAAAACACTTGCAAGCCCTCAGACAATGTTAGTGTTTATGGGATGTCATAAACACTAACATTGTCATTAATCATCAGATGTCCCCTTTGCCCCTCTGAAAAGTCTGTTTCGGTAGACCTGGGACTGATGAAATGATTCGTTAAAACAGTCGCTATAGACATAATTTTCTAGTAAAGTATGATTCATGATCATGATAATCATCAGATTAGAGAGAGAAGATTGCACCCCACGAACAAAGGCAGGTTATACTTTTGGCATCACGGGCCTAGTGAAAACTTAATTAGTGTTATTGCACGTTAGTTTCAAGTAATAAAATGTGGTAAGTGAAAAAATTTAACACAAGAATAGTGTCTTCTTTTTAATAGACACTGCAAGTAGTGTTATTAGACACTTAACATAACATGTTAAATATTCATAAAGTCTTAAGTTGGGCTAGATATACAACGATATCTTTGTGCAGAGACAATTCGATTAAAAAAAACTGGTCGCACTCGGAGACTGTCGCGGTAAAGCTATTGCATAGCATTTTTATGAACTTATGCAATTATAATTATTTTTTATGCAGTATTTTTATTTGATATTAATTCAAGTTTTTTCATAGATATTCATTGACCGCTCTACCACTCAACCAGACTCAGACACGCCTATATAGTATGTCTCACTCTAACGCGTACCGGCTGCACCGCGCTAACGCAACGTCATCGATCAAGCCACACCGATGTGAGACGCAGTATGCGTTCTGTCCCACTCTAACGCATATTGGCCGCACTTGTCGTGATCGTGTGTAAGGTTTTTATTTTCGTTACGGAATTTCTTGATTTGGTCGCCGCGTTCAAAGCCCGCGATAAAATTTATCCAATAGCTTAATAAATGCAAGGGACTTCATCCAAGCTCGTAAATGAAAACTTGTCAACAACAACGTCAAACTTTAACGTTATTACACATATATATAACGCGTTTTTGTATAACACGATTTCCGTCCCCATTATAACGGAGATTTCTAAAGTTATATTTCTGTAGTATCAAATTTACAGTGATTTATCGAGTTCATATTTACTTCCGCGTGCCGTTGCTCCTATTTCAATTGCGTTATTATGAAATTAAACTATGTAAATAACTTAATTAAATTCGTGCTCCTAGCTTTTGAATTGTTCACGGTTTAATGAGAATATAGAACGCGATTTCCTATAACACGGGCGCAGAGGAGGGATAACTGTTCTTTTAAATAATAATAAGACATTGGTAGTATGATAATAATTCTAAACAATTTTTAAAAAGCATTTCCTTGGTTTAATCTAGAAATTCTTCTTATAATCTTAGTAATAATCTTACCTCGTGATCCGGCCCGGGTTTTGACGCCAAGCGAGCTTCATTCAACTGATTCTTCAAGGCCCTGTTAAATAAATCGAATTATTCCCTTTTTAAGTTTCGGCTTCAGAATTTTGTATCTGTTTTAAAATCATATTATAATCTAATAGGCAAATAGGTGTTCAGTTTCCTGTGCCTGGCACACGCCGTCGACTTGATGGGTGTAAGCAAGCCAGTTTCCTCACGATGTTTTCCGTCGCCGTTCGAATGTTAAATACACACATAGAAAAATAGTACAATGGGTTTAATCTGGGGATCAGGGATGAGAGTCGCATGCCGAGGCAACTAGGCCAACACTGGTCACTCAATATGTTTGCCATTGCAGAGACAATTCTGCGTCTGTTTTCTGACAATTCTGCCGATAAGTTAGTAACTTCTATATCTTGACGTTTAAGTGCTTTAAGCCTGGTATGTCAATCCCAACACTCTGGGACTAGAGCGACGCCATCTTGAAGACAGATGCGTTTTGGCGGGTAGCCTTTTCTACCAAAAATCTCATATAATATAAACACAGGTTAAACTAAAAAGAATAGATAGAAGAGGATTTTTTAATTACTTCGTATTTACATAATAGTAAGATTTAATACTTCAAAATGGCGTCAATACATTTTCTATTCTGATATGACTAACAAATTTGGGCTTTTAGAAACTCCATTTACACTTTACTAACTATTTAAAACTTGATTTAGAGATTAGATAGTTAGGATTATACGTATATCTAAGTTAATATAAAAAAACTTATTTCTACTGACTTACATGTATAACTCTTCAGCGGATCGCGCCTGTTTCTCGCGTCGCTTCAATAAGTCGACACAATGTTGCACCGTGGCGATAGTCGCGCTACAAGTCGCCCGGAATGATTTACTGGTCGCTCTCACTTCATTCAGGTTTTTCTTTTGATCTATACCTGAGCATTAAGTCATACATATTTACAAAGAATGAATAAACTGGAATTTATTTGATTTAATTAAATTGGTTTACTTTTAAAACTCTATGTTTGATTGGGAAGGATTTGCTCCATTCTTTATAAAAGCCTACGAAACACAAATAAAAGTGGAAATGGGACGGTCATATTGACAGACAGACAAAATTTACTACAAACAAAACACACACACATAACCAAACAAAATAAAAATAATCAAAGAAAAAGAAAAGCCAACATTTGTGATATCAGATGTGTCAAGAAGTAAGGGCTCAGTAGTAAGAAGAAAATCGGGTCGGCCACCAGAAACTAGGTAAGATGGAATAAAAGGGATAGCAGGGCAGAATTGGACAATAATTGCAAGGAATAGAGGCAATTGGTAGAATTTGTGGTCAAAATTTAACCGTTAACAAATCAACATTTAGTATCGAGTAGTTTTTGCATTTATGTAATTTCAAAAATTCTCTAATATGTTCAACTACAATTAAAAATGCTACATGTCCAGTGTAAATTAATTTGCTGGAATGTAACAAACTTATAACTAAACACGTTTTTTTTTAAAGCCGTATCTCTTTTAAAAACTTATAAAAAACAGATAAAAACTAAAGTTATAATTTTTCGACGTTTAACATTAATAATGAGGTAAACTGGGAACTATGCAATCTTTAGATAAGATTTGCATTTTTGACATGTTTAGATTTAATAAGGAAATAATAAAATATAACTAAAAATAAATAGGGTAGCACGGAGAACAAAAGAGTGGACGGCAAGCAATCACAATAGGAACAGTCACCCACTAAGGCTAGCGCGAGCATCGGTACCGTGTTATGCTATTGCATATTTCCAGAGGATAGTATAATTGATTTAAAATAAAAATCTAAATATTTAACACTTCTCTACTTATGATAATATGGGGCTTCTAAACGGGCCATGTTTTGCTGCAATGATGGCTGCAATACAGTTGCCCGGCAACATTGCAAACAATAGCAGCCACACTATGCAATATTGCAGTAATGTCCCGGCCATATAGCCAAACATGTTTTGTATAGCCACTTATGGCCGGTATTGCCACAGTGGGTTGCCGGACGATTGCTAGGCTATCGAATTCAACTGCAATATTGCACAGCCAGTTTTATTGTTGTTTCAGTCACTCTCTTTGTTATGGCACAGTGTATCCTTTTCTACGCGATATGTTGCTCTGTTCTGTGTTTTGCGATTTGACAACTACGTAAAAATAATAATAATAATTCTTGAATAATTTATTATCAAGGCTTATTTATAGACTCAAAATGTCTACAGTTTCACGCCTATTTAAGTAACGTCGAATCCACAGTCTCTTCTTTTTCTGTTTGTTTTTTAAAACAATATAAGCTGCTGCGACAAGTGTGATTTCGTCAGCCATTGTTGCCGGTATGTGTAGCCCGTTTAAGAGTCTGCATCATGGGCCATACAATTGCTGTCATATTGCAACACATGGCCCGGCCATAGATTGCTCGGCCATCAGCTGCATTAAAACATTTTTGTGATGGCCGGGCAACTACTTGCTAATAGTGCAGCCATCAATTGCAGCAAAACATGGCCCGTTTAGAAGACCCATAAAACAAATACTCACTGTCCGCCAATTTGACAGCGTCAATTGCTTCAGCAATGTCATCGTTTATCTGTGGGTAACTCGCGATGGTAAAGTCAAAATAGTGTTGCAGCTGAATTGCTTGCTTTGACAATAGATCGTTGTATGTCTCGAGCTCCGCGATTTTTTCAGCCAGGCGGCGGGATGTGCGGCCTATTAAGAAAATTCAGTGTTAAAATCATAAGGAGTAAATCTTATTTTTTTTACTAACAAAATACACAATACTTTTAACTCGTCTTAACAAAAAAAAAATCTAACATATACTAACTACTAAATTATTAACCGTAAAACGATGACTTTTTTGGATAAGAAAACAAGCAGAATAAATTCTAAGGGAGCATTCGTATTATCACGTATTTTTGAAGATTCTTTCCCCCCCCCATAACGCGATAATGTTAGATAATGTTATAACGCGCCGTAATGTTTTTCTTCTGTACTCAATAGTAAAAACGTTTCATGACCAGGCAGTAACTCTTTATACCTAAACAATACCCATGTGTCGTACAACTACCGGAAAGTCGAAAATAATATAAAACAATAACTAATAATTAATCAGATAAATAACGCGTGATTCAAGCCCCGCCCTCGTAATATTTTTACCAGAGGTATCATTCCCGCCCCAAATTCATTACATAATACTTAAATGCGTAAAAAAGAAACCCGCCCGATAATCCGCCATATATAATATCATATCACAATATCTTTAATCAGGCTTGCTTGCTGATAAAAATTGAGTACTGTATTTTGTAACTGCAGGATTTGAATTTCAAATTAGGTCCCAACCATGAGATCCAGTAGACTGTAAAGAAGAAATAGATCCATGTCTTCTGAGACCACCTCCATTAGAGCTGCTATCTGAATTTGTTCCATACCCTGATTCCACCTGAAATAAATGAAATATAGATGAATAAACAAATATAAACTGGAAGCATGTTAATAAATTTTATTTATACAGTCAAAATCTATTATAACAACATCAAAGGGACTACTCAAATTTGGTCTTAAAGTGATAGTTGTAACAGCCAGAAAATAATACAATAGAATTCAGTCAGGACCTTTGATTTTCGTCAATTTAATGATATGTTTATTTATTTATTTATTTGTAACCAAAACAGATACATCTAAATCAAAATAAAGTTAAAAATAAAACATAAAATAAGCACATTGGATGTATCCACAATAGGATTCACTAATATAACTATATGATACAAACAAAACAAAACATGACAACGACACATATACATGGAAGAGTTAGGACATTAATAGTGGTTTTTTTTTAAATAAAGCAGTAGAGGAGTGTGAAAAAGTTGTTCAAAATGATGTTCTTTTGTCTTTAATTTTAATAGATCTTAGTCCCCAATAAATAAAATATATATATTTTTAGTAAAATAGAATATAAATCAGACTGTATATTGTTAAAATGAAACTAACATAATAACTGAGTGGATACAATAGAAAAGGCATTTCGACTTGTGCTATATTATTGGGTTACATAAGCAATGATTTATTTATTTATCACTTGTTTCCTACAATGATAGGAATTGTATTTCAGCATTTAGATAATATTTTAAAGTATAATGTATTCATACAATTCTTTATAAAGTTAAATAGATTTTTGTATTAACCAGAACCATTAATATTCCCTTATAAAACTCAATTACTTAAACTTGATTGTATATAAGAATTAGTCAACTATCTAAAGTTTTTAATTCAATATTAGTAACTTTATTACCAAAATGTTAATCTTGATTATTATACTATTTAGATTTCCATTTTTTTTTTCTATTTCTAAATGAAAATTACTATAATGAGTAAATTAACAAGGTACATGCCATTTGTAATCAACATTGGAATGTACTGCCTTATCAATAACCAATAAATATGTAATCTGATAATATTGAAATGAAATCATAAATGCAAAAAACATGTGAACATATAAGATAATAAATATTTTTGAGAAAAACCAATCATAAAATTAATACAATACACTGTAATTATATAATATTTGTAAAGTTTTATTATAAAATGAATCTATCCCCAAAAAGCAAACTGAGTAGTGCCATTCTTTTGATTGAATTAAAAACATGGCTCTGGATAACTTCTCCAAATTTACTAACACATATGCATGTTATACTATAACACATAGTGTGTTTACTTATATAAATAATAAGGAAAAGGCAGCAGTTTGATATAATTTACCTGGTCTTCGATGACTTAAAATATTGATATTTTATTTGATCTATTTAAGGAAAATTAACTACCTACTCTATCTTCTACGATAATTAAAAATAACCTTAATTTCTAATAATATTGATTCTGCTACAATGTCGTTATTATTATTGTTTCTAAGAAAACCAAAACAGTAATTTCTTACCTTAAATGACTCCAAAACATCAATCCATTGTTGCTTCTCCTCAGGATTGGACGCCCTTAAGTACCATACACAATCATTTACAGAGACATCAAATCTGCGGTCATCAAATTCATGTGGCTGAAATATGTTATTATTCAATGAAAAACATGCGAAATATTTTACCAAAATAAGGAAACTTGTAATAGATAACTATATTATAAGCTTTTATAAGTACTAAAATGAAAATAGCATTGAACGAATAGTCTGAACGTTCGCTCGACCATAACAATTTACTTTAAAAACACTCAGAAGTCACACAGGACAAGGACATATTAATTTTTTCCTATTAAATACAAATCAGACGTCGATCGTCACCCATTTAAAGATGGTCTTACCTTGACTTTAGCTTTTTTTAAACAAAGTGCACCGCGACATCCTAAATTACTCTCCAGCTCACTCTTGTAATAGGACAATGTTGAATCTTTTAACACAATAAATCTATCTTGCCACCCATGTATATAATTCGTCCATTTACTCAAGTATCCGCGCAACTCCGGAGGAGCTATGTCTTCTAAATCTGAATTGTCACTCACAGTTATATTTTCATCCGACATGTTTGAATTTAAATTCGAATCGAAATGATTTAACAAAATTAAAACAAATATTTGTAATAAAAACACTATATCGTTACACCTACCGAAAATGTTTTGCTTTTTGAACTTTGATTGTGATAAATGGTGACAGTTAATAGACAAGTGCAATAAACACCAAGCAGAGCTTAACAAATCAAACCTTACAGCTCCTGCAGTCTGTTGAAAAGAGTAGGCTTGTACAATATTTTGTAAATGGTAACTCTAACAACATGTGCGGGCGGGCTAGTAATTTTCAATTGGACAAAATGAAGTCAATAAGAACCATACGGGCTGGTGATAGGTTATTATTAAATAACCGCCAAAAAGTTACTTAATCCACCAATAGCGGCATTAGAATTTCAGGGAATGCGCAATTTCCGTTCAAAATGGCGGACAAAACTATGTCTATTTCTGTTCCATGTGAAAAACCTATAAAAGTAGAAAAGTGGAAAGTAAAACAAGGCGCATTTGTATCTCAAGGCCAGATTTTATTTTTATACAATGATTCATCAGGCAATAGTACTGGATTAAAGAAGTTTAAGGCTGTTCGCGCTGGTACTATAATCGCCATCAAGGTGAAAGAAGGAGATATTATCGAGCCCGGGTAAGTGACGTTTTGATGACGTCACAGTCGTAACAAATAAAGTTTTAGGTTATCATTTTAATGTTTGACTTGAATGGTAACCAACACAAACTTAATATTTAATATTAGCAAAAAAATAATAATACGTTAACTAATAACATTCAAAACTTTTATGTGATTTAAAATTTAATTACCTATACAAGTACTCTCTTGAATAACAGCGACATGCGCGCGCGCCAAATCTAAATCATAACAAACAAAACATATTATGTTTTCGTCGAAAGCTTGTAAGACATAATAAATAATTAAGATTTTACTTTACATATTTCAGGAAATCTCTAGCAGACATCGAAGAATGTCGTCATCCAACAGTTATGAAAGATATGTGCGCAGAATGTGGTGCAGATTTACGGGCCGACGAGAGAAAAAAGCAGGATGTCGCGAGTGTCCCAATGGTGCATTCTGTACCTGAGCTAAAAGTAATTACTTATAATTATAGTTTTTGTTAAATGTTGGAGAAATAATAAAACCACCAAGTAATTATACTATTAACAAGAATCAAAATTGAATTTTTTTTCCTTTTAATTACAGGTGTCTGAAGAATTGGCTTTAAAGTTAGGCAGAGAGGATGCTGATCGACTATTAAAAGACAGAAAATTAGTTCTATTGGTGGATCTTGATCAAACATTAGTTCACACTACAAATGATGACATACCACCTAATTTAAAGGTGTGTTTATCACGCCCTTAGATACTAAAGTATATAGATTATCTCAAGTTCATTTTAATAATTGAGTGAACTTGAAATGATGTCTGATATACATTTTTTTTTTCTAATTTTATTGCCATATTTGTTATAGTTTAATAAAATAAATTTGTTTCAATACATAACTAAGTGAGTCATAGCCATGTATTGGTCAAGCTGTGTTAAGCAGCTTTTTTTCAAGTTGTAGTTATTTATATATTTATAGTTACTAATTTTTTTACTAACATAGGATGTCCTATGATAGGAACATTTAGCTCTTGCATAGACTGCTATTTTAAATAAATCAAGTGAAGCATAACCTCAGAATTAGTGTTATTTTATAGTTTTTTTTTTATTGGGAAAAATAAAAATCAACTTATATTGTGTTATAGGGTGTCCTACATTTCTTTTTACGAGGTCCCGGTAGCCATGGAAGATGGTGTCATACAAGACTTAGGCCAAAGACGCAGGAATTTCTTGAATCCGCCTCCAAGAATTATGAGTTGCATGTGTGTACATTTGGAGCAAGGCAATATGCACATGCAGTGACCGAATTATTAGATCCAGAGAAGAAATACTTCTCTCATAGAATATTATCAAGAGACGAGTGCTTTGATGCTAGAACAAAGTCTGCTAATTTAAAGCAAGTATTTTTATTCCAATAAATGAAGAGTAAGAAATTTAAACAAAACAGATAAAATTTTGGTAATATTTAAGTAAATTATGTTGGTTTTCATAATTACTTTCATTTCTGACTATATTTCAAAATCCAAATAATTAAGTAAGTGTTTTTGAGAGTCAATAAATAGAAATCATTAATGATATGATTTATAAATAATATGGTTTCACACAAACAAAATTGATATTTTTTGTAAATTTAATTTTTTATAGCATTTGAATGATTTATTTCTATACTAGTAATAGTTCCGCTTAGATTTTTGAATTTGGAAATTTACTTCTTCATTGATCAATGATTGAATTCATATTGGTGTTTACCTATGGCAAAGGTCTTCCGGGTTTAATGCCGCGCTTAGATTAGGCTTAGAAAGCCAATTATAAACCCTGGAAAGCAAACAAAAATGTGTTCCATGTCCCAATATAAGATAGATAAGGCACTATATTAATGGTTTGTGGACTTTAGACATTAGGTCCATTGTGCATAAGATAAGGTAATAGTAATATTAGGCATATAATTGTATTTTTATATGAATATAATTTTATAATGTTTATACAGAGCGTTGTTCCCGTGTGGTGACAATATGGTATGCATAATAGACGACCGGGAAGACGTGTGGCGCCACGCGGCCAATCTCATCCAAGTCAGACCTTACTCTTTCTTCCAGTCCACAGGCGACATTAACGCGCCTCCACCGCTCAGTATGTATTAATTACAACATCGTTTTACCACAGTAATTTTCGATTATGAAGAATATTGTTGTAAATGTATTTATGACATTTCAGATGATGAGAAATCCAAAATGATAAGTGGCAAAAATGGATTGCTCCCAACTCAGTTACCAACATTAGAAGCAGAACCTGAAAAGCAAGAAACACCAAATGATAAAAGAGACATTTCCATAGACAGTAAAGAAAATAAGAGTAACCCGGAAGAGAAAAATGAGAATAAAACAGAGGTTGAAAATTCAACAGAACCTGAACCGAAATGGGTGGAAACATGTGACGGACAAATAGAAATAGAAGATGCTGATGATTATTTAATATATTTGGAAGATATTCTGAAAAGGATTCATTTGTGAGTGTCACAGTTAATTAAGCAAATTCATCCAGTTCCAACCTAGATTATCTAAAAATCATATTGGATTAAGGATACAAGTTACATAATCAAGTTTATATGTAACTTCACTACAAAATCCAAACAGCATTGTGGTCTACTGAAGACTTCCTTTATTTCAGTCTTTTGAGGAAGACAGATACGAGATCTACATTTTAGTTAATTTCTTTACAGTATATACCTTAACATTCTAGTAGTCAAGTAATTCTGTAGGAGACAAGTCTCAAATTCATTTAAGAAATATTTGATTTGTTTTTTTTATTTCAAAAATATGTAAAGAGTTGATATTAAGTCTAAGTTATAGTTACCGCTGCCAATCATATTTATGGACTTGCATTTGCTTATATTTTAAATAATTATTTTACAGTTTTATAATTTTTTTTACAGACACTTCTACGATGTGTATGAGAAGATGGGGAACAATCATATACCAGACCTAAAGTTTATTATACCTGAAGTGAAGAGTCAAGTTCTTGCAAACAGCAGCCTTGTTTTCAGTGGTCTAGTACCAACTCATCAGAAATTAGAAACTTCTCGAGCATATTTGGTCGCTAGAAGTTTAGGGGCTGAGGTCACTCAGGATTTAACAGAGAAAACTACTCATCTTGTCGCCGTCAGATCAGGTATAATAGGTTCTAATATGGCGTCATGGTGTAGTGTGTACTGCTAACCTGGATGTCCAAATTTGATTTATTTACTACTTAAAAAAATATTTTTATATGTAATTATCAATTGTAATTAAAACAATTTTTTTATAGGAACGGCAAAGGTGAACGCTAGTCGTAGAATGGGTGAAGCTAAGACGAAAGTTCACGTCGTTACTCCAGAATGGCTCTGGGCGTGTGCTGAGAGGTGGGAGAGAGTAGATGAAAGATTGTACCCTCTCCAAAGAGGAGGACAGGTATAGTGGAAGACCTCTTTACTAGTACTACATACTGATGGTTGGTTAAACAACTTACTTAAATAGCATTTGTAGAAATAGTAAATGTGGTCTAAAATAGAAAATTATTTGGGAAACAAATTGTGATCTTCTGAATTCCCGTTGTGTAAATAACTAAGCCACAGGTAACAGTCTTGGTACCCTCGACAGAGTTTAGCCCGCCGCCCACCTGCACACTGCAGCAGTCCTCCCCCTGCCCCTCCTGTGCCTGCTATGCGCAAGCGCACCCCTTCCGGACGATTCATGGACACCATTAACCCGCTGATGTCATTTTCAAGTGATGATATAGCTGATATGGATAGAGAAGTAAGGCTATAAGATTGAGAATAAGATTTTTTTAGTAACAGTAAACTATTGTAGAGTTATGTATATTTATGATGAATTCTTTAAGTATAACAATTATCCAGTTAAAAAAATATAGTGCAATGGAAGCTAAAATGGGTTACATGTGTTGCTTTTTAGGTCGAAGATATCTTTAATGAATCTGATGAGAGTTCATCCGATGAAGAGGCCAAGCTACCAGTAGATGATGATGACGATGAAGAAAATCTGTCTGAAGATAGATTACTTGCTTTAGAAAATACAAATATCTCCCAGGAAAGGTACTTTGCTACACCTTATAAAGTAGATTTATGTAAAACAATCTGGAAAATAGTTCAACAAATTGCTTCAGATATTTAATGAAATTGATTTTCAATTACAATGTATTTTTTTTACAGATTACAAGAAAAAGAAAATTCAAGTGATTCAGATACAGGTTAGTAAATTTTTTTATATACTGTATTACATTATCTGCTCTCAATGTGAATGTAAACAAAAGATAAGAAATGTTTGTGAAATGAATAAGTATTTGTGTCTTTAGCGGCTCAGTCTGGTGGCAATATCTGCCTAATTTGTTGTTACAAAAAATAGTCACTGTCACTATCAAATCACAGCAGTATTTCATCCAGTCACTATAGCCATTATTTTGTACTAAACTCATCTTTATAGCTAAATGGTGGCTTATATATTATAGTGGCGATATATATGACCCAAGGTCAAATATATCTAAATTAAATCCACTAGGTTTTTACTAATCAATGTTAAAAGCTAATCTTAAATATTAATTATAGATCCTGATCGACCCAAAAAAAGGCCCAGACCATCAACCCCATCAGATGATGATATTCCACCAGATGATGATGACAGTTCCTGGAATCTAATGGGAGCTGCTTTAGAAAGAGAGTTTTTAGCACAGGACTGATGTCAAAACAATCAATTAGAAATATACATATGGTTAAATAAATTGTCTTTTATAGTTAAATTTATTCATTTTCCCATAAAATATATAAATAAAAATTCAGTATTCATATTTACATAATTTTTATTATCTACTTAAGTTATGCTACAATAAGGTTTATGTATAATTTAAATTGAATATGGATCATTTTTATCAAAAACATGAAATCTTGTATATGTAGGTTTTGATGTGAAATCTTTTTTTCCTTCTTGCCAACCTCTTGGAGGTGCCTTTTTATAATCAAAGGTAGAATCTAACTTTCCATACAGTTCTGACTGTCTATCAATATCTTCACGGTATCTTTCTTTGGCTACTTTTTTGCCTGTGACTGGATCAGTTACATCTCCAAATGGATATACTACTTCTTCCACAGCGTGTGTTATTAATTTAGTCATTTTATGAGGAAGAGCTTTAATTAAAACGATATCACCAATTTTACACATTTTATTTGGATCGTGACAGTAGTAGAAGTCATCCTTTTTGAAATACTGAAAAAAAAATGTTTTAATTCTTTAAGAAATATTTAGCTATGAAAGCTGCATTAATTCTCTACTAACTTAAGCATCACGTAATATGTATGGAATAAAAATACAAACCATCAGTAAATTTTCATCTAATTCTAACCTCTTAACCCGTATTTTAGTTGCATTTTGTTTAACTGTGGGTACACACTGACCTAATAACAAAAACTTTTTTGCAGCATCTTTAATTTTATTAGCCATTGCTCTAATTATTTGATTAATTTAAAACAATTAATTTCAACTAGTTTAAAAAATGTTTACAAATTACACAACAGAGTACAGACTAGGGAAGCTGATGTAGACAACATCGATGTTGCTATACCAAAAATATCGTAGCATCGATGTAAATAATATATTAAGATTTAAGAGGTTCTTACTTCTTCTTTAGCATTACTTTTCATTTAATCAGTTGATAAAAAATATCGAAATATGTAATAATTTGTTCCGTTTCTTAATAAATCGAACCAATTCACTGTATTTTAATTATTTAATTCTTAATCATATGATTAAAAACGTTGGTAGCACACATAAGTTTTTGTTATTCGTTTATTTTACTATCAATGATATGATTGTAAGTAATAGGCATGAGATAGTATTTTTTACATTATTTCTCTATGAAGTTAATAAATTACGACTGAAAATACGATGAAATGTACCCATGGTTTTTAATAAAAGATATAAACACTTTCACCGACTTTTATAAATTGATAGACTTGACATACTTATATAGAAACGTAATTGTTAGCTATATTATATTGTTGTTATTAAAGGAGTGTCCTCTTTTAAGTAAGTCCACACTGTATAGTTGTATTTTTAAATAATAAATTCTTTAAATATTAAACAATATTTAGAATTTTGTCAGAACATCTTATTTTTTAATTTGATTTTTCAAGTCAAGGCCATTAGAACGTTTTCATATTTGTTTAGGACTTAATCATACAATAAAAAGAATTGTATATGGCGAATTTGTTTAATTGATAAGGGCGAAATATCATGGTTGTTTGTTACTTGTTCTTACTTTGTGTTTAAGTAATTTTACAATATACCCCTTATCCATGTTACCCCCAATTCCACATTTATAAGAATTTTATACAAAAATAATTAAAAAAATTGGTATATGAGAACAAAATTTTATATACACTTCCCCTATTCCTTAGTTCCATTCATCAGTAGAAATTTTACAATCCACAACCACTATTATAACAGAGCATAAAAGTATTTCGTATAAACTTAAGCTGGCACAAGTTTAGTAATTGGTTTTACGATAGTTATAAGTGCCGCAAGTGAAGAAACCGTGCCAAGAACACCAATAGTTGATGGGTTTAATTTAGTTAAACCCAGTGCAGTCAGTGGTATAAAAATATCACATGAATTTTTTAAAGTATCTATAAAGATATCTTTATGGCAATAAATAATAGCATAAAAATGTTTTATGCATGCATTAACATCAAAATTATTAACAGGTCCTCTAAATAATTCTGACGGTTTAAGCAATGTAGTTTGGTTTAACTCTAAGATTTGTAAAATTTCATATACATCTCTTGCTAAATTTGCAATTATGGACAACAGCCAAAATTTATTTGCTGTGCGATTCCATTTGTCTGAATCAGTTTTAAGAAAACCACTTCGTGTTAACCACACTATATGATCAGCATACAAAAACAATGCATGGGCTATTTTACTGACTGTCAGCGATATTCTTAAGAATGGGTCCTGTATATGAATAGTATTTAATGCTGCATAAGATATATCTATGCACCTTCCTAATCTTAGAACTGTAACAATATTTTTTAATAAGTTATTTATATTATAAAAAAGTAACATAACATAAATTACTCAAATGAGTACATACCTTTTCTAAATGAGCTAAGATTATTTTCCAATCCTTTGATTCGTTCAATGGAATACTTATTAGCATGATTTTTTTCCAGCTGATGCCATACTAGTCTACTGGCATACTGAACTAGCCTATAAAACAAAATGTTCATAAACCAAGCAATGCGGAAATTTAAAACTCAGTATGGGATACTGACCTTGCAAGTTTATCTCGTCCATTAGACTGATTATTTACATTTAAAAGGACATCCATTATTTTCTTTTTTAAGATAGAAACTTTTAGAATATTAGGCCTGGAACAGAAAATAATTATTTAGCTATTATTGTATAATTTGTTTTAATGACTACTTGTGATGGTATGGCGTTTAAGCTGAAGCTGATAATCATTATTACCTTGCTGGAGAAAACGGTGCGAGAGATAGTATGAATAGATAAGGGTAAAAGTTCAGAACAAATATACTTAATTGTTTACTATGTTATACAATCAGTCCTAAAATATATTGATAGTGGTATCTTTATCAACACTGTGACTAATGGTAAGGCTTCACTTTTATATTTAATTTTTTTTTTTCAGTGCACTCAGTACCTACTACCAAAGCCAGAAAGAAGAATCAGAAATCTTCAGAATTTTTTTACATGTTAGTAAGTCTAGCTAATTCTATTATTACATTTAATCAACCACAAAATATGATTGAAAAATGTTGTACATAATGTTGCAACTTAACTAATATCTATAACTTATAAGGTCTATTACCTATTATCCCATACACAGGCACAGCCACAGATTTACATTTTTCTAGTTGCGATAAAGCATAGCACTAGCCACAGCTGCACAGTCCTTCATGTGTTGGGCCCAAACTACGAAAAACAAAAGTTGAACAAAAACAAAGAAAACTCATAGAGTGTGTTATCACAGGACACAGAATAATTGTTGTTAGATAATAATTCTTAGCTGGGTGTAATTAATATTAATAAATACATAAGTTGACGTCAGAGGAGACCGAAGAGCTGGGGGTCTAGTCAAGACAGCTTAACAGTAGTGTATGTTGAAAACTAAATTTGTATGAAAATTACAGCTAGTGTCGACAGTTGGTACTGTCATTTTCATACAAATTTAGTTTTCGACTTTCTACATACACTACTGTTAAGCCGCCTTGACTAGACCCCCTAGCAGGTACCTCAGACAAAGAATAATTAGTCTAGCATTGAAAGGGGGAATGTTGCCAGTATCTTTGGAACTGAGCCTCAAAGGACTCTTTTTAATTATATGTTTTAGTTATTTTATTTTAAGGTTAGTTATGGATTTAAACCTGTATCTTATTCTTCGTAATGGAATTTCATTAAATTAAATACAGAAAAGAACTTAAAAACACTCAAGGAAAAAATATATTGTGCAAAAACAATATGACTTAATTACTGTAACAATTTAAGAATATGAATTTTTACAGATAAATAAAAATATAAATCTGGCTTTCAAAATTCAGTCGTTACTTTTCATTAAGCCATTTTTTTTAAATTACCTAAAAGTTTATCATACATCTGGTTGACGAATATATGAAATAGATACGTAAGTTTCTCAGTCTATGGTGATTTGTATTTATCTTATGGCTACACTGACTGAAAGGCGGAAGTCGAAAATGCTGCACAGATCTATTTTATATTTGGCACCGGAACTGGGTAGTAATTACCAATCATCGTGATAAGTCTAAAGTCAATCTGAATCGTGAAGTGTCGAGTCTGGTCTCGCTTCTCGGCACTTCGGGCTCATCGGCAGCCATTTTGTTTTGGAAACTTTTATCAGTATTGGATTTAATGACCACCTTACAGAATTTTAATTCGTGCAGTTTACTTTGTGTTATGTAAGACTAGCGTGGAGTGAATTTAGAAAAGTACTGTTAACTGTTATTTTTGTGGTAAGACTTAATAAAAGTGAGCCGCTATATTTTTCTGGAACAAAACGACATTTTGAAGTGACGTGTAATGTTGTGCATTTCAGATAGTTGTTCATCAAACTGAGCTTTCATGATCGGCTTACCGCGTAGCGATAGAGATAGAGATCGTATTACGGTGAAAATTCGCAATATGAAGAGGAGTTCCTCCAGAGACAGTTTGCCACGGTCGAAAAGGACGCGTAGTAGTATAGGAAGGTACGACGATAGTTCCGATGAGCGTGCCACACCAGATAGAGTACGCAGACGAGTTCGTTCTCCTAGTCCCCGTGGTAGGTACGTTTCTCCTCACAGAGACGATTATGTTAGGTCACGCGAAGTGAGGGAAGAATCCGTGCGCCCATACTATAAGGTGCTTTGTGTCAGTGCATTACACCCTAAAGCTTCAGATGAAATAGTGAAAGATACTTTGTATAGAGAGTATAAAAAATTTGGCGACTTCAGTATCAAAATCTCCCACGAGCTAGACGAGCGTGTGGCATATGTATGCTTCAGGAGTGCTGAGGATGCTAGGGATGCTAAACATGCTAAACCCAGGATTATTCTGTATGATAAGGTTGCCATTGTTGATCCAGTTTATGAACCTGTCCGTTCAGAGTATAGAAGTAGACCAAGAAGCATAACTCCTCCTGATTATGATCGACCTTATTCCTATGCTTGGTCTCCAGTACCCGAAAGACGCAGACCTCCTCCAGAAGATAGAGCTTATGGAATACCTCCCACTGTGCCGCCTCACCACAGGGATTTTAGGCCTCCCATGCATGAATATCCCATGGCAGGCCCTCATGGTCCTCCAATGCACCACCGTCCTCCTATGCACCATCCCCCCCATCCGCATTACATGCCCAGGCCATACATGCCTAGACCTCACCACACTCCTTTCGATAAGAGTGAAAATAAAAAAGATAAGTTTCCCAATTACTTGCATCATGTCCAACCTGAAGATGATCCTTTGGCCACTAGGACATTATTTGCAGGTAATCTAGAGATAAACATATCAGATGAAGAGTTGCGTCGTATATTTGGACGTTATGGTATTGTTGAAGACATTGATATTAAAAGACCTCCTCCAGGTACAGGAAATGCTTTTGCATTTGTTCGTTACCAAACATTGGACATGGCTCACAGGGCTAAGGTTGAGCTGTCAGGTCAATACATTGGCAAATTTCAATGTAAAATTGGCTATGGAAAAGCCACACCCACAACACGAGTCTGGGTTGGTGGTCTGGGTCCATGGACATCAGTAGCTCAACTAGAAAGAGAATTTGACAGATTTGGGGCAATAAAGAAAATTGAATATGCTAAAGGGGAGCCTCATGCATACATTTTGTATGATTCTATTGATGCTGCACAAGCAGCAGTGAAAGAAATGAGAGGGTTTCCACTGGGTGGACCAGAACGTCGCCTGAGAATTGATTTTGCAGATGTGGGAAATGGAGGCCCCTACAGGCCCAAGCCGTATGTCGCCCCTGTTGGTGAAGATGGAAGACCTGTAGAAGGCTATGAAGGATATGAAGGCACATGGGATGAGAGTTATGGTTATAGTGGCTATAGAGGTCGCGGTGGGCATCGTGGTCGTGGACGTGGATCATACCGTGGTGTGTATCATGGAGCTGGTGATTACCGGGATGACGAGTGGCGAAGGCCTCCTGACAGTGATTATGATACTCGTTTACGTCGATCTGGGTCTCGAGAGCCTGGAGTGGATCGATCACGATCTCGAACACCACGTCGCCGTTCACCTGATAGTGACTCTGATGGTTCACCTCGCAGAGGTAGCGGCATGCTTTCTTCAGCAAGAACCCTTCCTGAAGTTGTACGTAAAGCTCTTACAACTTGGAATGGAGCTCTTATCCTTAAGAACTCTCTTTTCCCAACAAAGTTGCACTTAACTGATGGCGATTCTGACATAATTGACAGCCTGATGAAAGATGAAGATGGTAAAAATCAATTAAGAATAACGCAGAGGCTAAGATTGGATCAGCCTAAGTTAGATGACGTGCAAAAGCGTATAGCTACATCAAGTTCTCATGCTATATTTCTGGGAGTAGCGGGTTCAACAGCATCTATAACAAATGATGATGCTAGTATTCAAACTCGACCTATGAGAAATCTGGTTTCATATCTAAAACAAAAAGAAGCCGCCGGTGTAATATCTCTGCTAAATAAAGAGACAGAAGCCACAGGAGTCCTGTACTCCTTTCCACCATGTGACTTTTCAACTGAACTATTAAAACGCACTTGTCATAACTTGACTGAAGAGAGCCTCAAAGAGGATCATTTAGTAATTGTTGTTGTTCGGGGGGGTTCAGCTTAGCTCTAAAACAATATTTTTTATTTTATCTAGTTGATAAAGAGTTAGAATAAGTATATTCAAACTTTTGTATTATATAACTTGTGTTGTGTAGTGACATATTGTGACGTGTATGTAAAGATTGTGAACATTAAAAAATGTGGGTGTGCTGTGTTTATCACAGTTTGATGTGTAAAGCAATAACTATCACAAGATAAAGTATATATCTGATTTTAGTAAAGTATTTTTGGAACATGTGTAATTTAGGAACAAATATGAGTTATAGTGTAATCAGTGTAAGTTAGGTGATGTGTAGTGTGTGAACACAAATAGATTATATTAAATAATTTTGTTTTTTTCTTAAACCTTGTGAGTTGTGATAGTGCAGTTATTGTGTCTGTGAAATAGCAGGTGTATTTAACTATCTGAAGTAGGTCAACAAATAATCATTCTTAATAAGTGAATAGTGGTTATGGTGATGTGAGCCCTATATTTAAATTGAAAACTTTAGTGCTAAAGGTGGGTGAAAATTTGTGAGTAGATAATTTGATATAGAAAAATGAGAAAATTCAAATACATTTTTGCACAGGAATAACAGAATTAATTAACAAATTCAGTAAAACTAATTTCTATCATGGGCTTCTTTATTGATTATTGATGGTAAATTTTATTTTAAATCATAAACTGATCTATTTAATAAATCTATAAGTATATATTACATTTTATAAAAATAGGGAGTATCTTTAGAAATAGGTGTTCATTGTCATATTTATAGCTGATACCAAACAAAACAAGGGACTGGATTGGTAAGTATTCTTGTAAGTATAATTATTTTCTAATGATCAGTAGCATTTGTGTTTTCATTGTATTTAGAAGCTAGTTAAATTATTAGTTTCCTAAATATGATTCTTTCAAATTACTTAAATTTCATTAATATCAATTTAATTACTGAAATTAGAATCTAAGATTGTTTATCAAAAAATAAATGTAGGTTAATAGTATGTGGTTATATACATTTTGCTATTCATCAAATATTATGGTAACTTCCTTTTTGAATAAGTCATCCAGAATAAGTAATTAATCCCTTATTAAGAAAGCACTTAACATCTTATATTCTAGTCTTGTATGATATATTTGTAAATTACCACAATACTGCAGTCAAGTGATGGATCAGTTTCAGTGATGAGTTTCTATATAAACAAACAGATTATTTGTCACAAACACTAAAGTATAACAGCCTGACCACAGAACCAACCACAAAATAATAAAAATACAGCCTGGTAAAATTCAAACAGTCGCATAGGCATTTTGCATGTTATATATTCTATAATTTACCTAAAATTCAACAACACAATTTCAAAATTGGTTCAGTTTCTTAAGTTGTATGCTCAATCATTTTTAACTTAAGATATTACTACATAATTGTCTAATTGAAGTTATTTTTAATTTCAGTTAATACAGCAGTGATCTCATGTTATGTGATAGTGACCAATTTAATCTTAAGATCGTTAATGTCTAATAAAAAATAAAATAAACCATTAAAGTATTATAATTTTTTATTATTATAATCCTTTTTTTCATATACCTCTTAATTGCATGGCGTGATGCGCCCGGGTTCGAATCCCTTTTTATTTTTTTAAGAAATACTGTAATTATTACTTTTGTATAAATCAAATGAAATGACCTGATTTCGAAATACATTTAATTGCTATTGAGATGTGGTTATAAAATTAATATACATAATTGTTTTAAAAGTCTGGTATAATAAATGCACAAATATTTTACTCTCAACTGAAGACTATAATGTATTAAAAAGTATTTAAATCCAGTCAATGTCATATTGACAACCAGAAGCGTGTGTATACATTGTTCAACATTATCAAGTTGATAAAATGGAAAACACAGGTATAATATCTTATAGAACTTGATATTAATTAACGATTTCATTTGATTATTTAATTCATAGCACAGTTTTAGATTTTTCAAGTTATTAATTGTTCTTAGTGGCCTAGTCAAGAATTTTTAATCCGTATTCTGACGTCTTTACGCTAGCTAGGTCTCCACAAACACCTATAAACTAATCCCAAAAGATAGTCGTTTCTTAAAAATCTCTTACCGAAAAACCTATAACAGACAAAGTTTTATCAGAATCTGAGAATAGAACATACCTAACTGCATTAAAAAGAATCCACCGGCAAACTATAAGCAGAAACGTCTTGCCAGAGGACATGATGCCGCCGAGGGAGCGATATCGTAATAAAGGACAAAAGGAAGAAACGTTTGTGTAAGTTGTTGAATTAAAAACAATCTTGGTGCATACCACGTACAGATAAGGCTCCAGGCCTTATCCCTTTCTCAGTAACATCCATTAGCGATTCCGAACTTAATGAGTTGTTCGGCGCGATCTCAAAATTGCAGACGCAGCTTCACTATTGGAAGTTACAGAGTAAGAGCTCTTAGTGGTTTAGTTTAAGCGGATTTGGAACACTGCTTACACAATATAAATAAATATATTTCTTATACAAAATATAATACTTACATACTTATAATATAGTTAAGATTATGATTTTTAAATGATATTTTTTTAACAAACCATAGAACTTCCTTAAACTGATCAAGAAGTTGAATCTTTCGTTTGTTTCCTTACAAATGGAAGTAACCTCGTATAATTATGCGCTTTACTACGGCGGCGATGACATTATAGTAATAATTATACTCACGTTCTTAGGTTAGATAACGGTACTGGAAGCTGGAGTGACGTCCGCGAAGCGAAACGCATAGCCGTTTTAGCTTCTCTGGTACCTGACGAAATAATTTACAAACATTCTGATTATTCTGTTAGACCATATGAAACTGCACTCATGTTTATAGATGTTTCTGGTAAGAATGTATAATAAATGTCTGGTCCGGTATGTAAGGCGAGGAAAAAAGTATCTACCTTCATATTTGTATAGGTTGAGTTTTCAAAAACTGGCAGATATTTACTTAAAATACTCGGATGACTTGGTACTAAATTTCGCTTATGCACACCGGATCGGTAAGGAGGCTATTGTATGACAATATATTCTTGGCGTACGGGACCCTGCCTAGGCTTTTTTTATTCATCCATCAAACTTGCAATATTTTAGTTTTTTTTTAACAGGGGAGGGCACTTTCATTCTACGTAAGTAAATATAGTTTTATTTCTGGACTACATCTATTCAAACCCAAAATAACTTAATTCATATGGTAACAATGTATACTTATAACTACGAACGTCAACAGAAAAGATGTTAAATTGATTCCATTTTTACATTTAATACCAGTTAGCAAGTCAAGGGCGTAGATTGGGCTAGAAACTCCGCCAGTCTTTTTAATCGCCAAGGTTTGAGTCATACAAATTGTTTCTAAGGCAGAGCAGCCATCTTGAACTGGAGCCAAATCAATTAGGTTAATTTACAGTAAAGTTTATAAAAAGCCTTTTTAATTGACTTACGTTAAAAGCGTTTTTAAGGTTTTACTGAACTTTGCGAAACATATACTAAAGCTGGTCATGGCGGTCCGTCACGGCTCACTCAAGTCTTGAATCTGTATATTGGGGCAATGGTCCAGGAAATACTGACGCATAAGGGCGACGTATTAAAATTCTCTGGTGATGCCTTTCTTTGTATGTGGAAGAAGTCATCAAAGATGAATATGCAGGATGTGGTACACACTGCTATTGATTGTGGGCTGTTGATTCAGAAGAATTATGGTCGGTATTACACAGACGTTGGTGTTACTTTAAAAGGTATAAGAGAATTCCATTTTTAATTAAATATATTTTGTACTTGTAAAATGGTTGTAATGGCTGACGGTCGGAAATTAAGAGTGCTTTTTACAAATGGGATCTAGTTTACACAATATTGCATCTTGCAAGATATTTTATCTTACATAGATCAAATAAATGGTGGGGTGCGTCCACATCTGGTGAATAATTAATTAATTATGATAATTCTAAAGTCACACATATATCAGTCAGTCATACATAAATATTTTAACTACTTAAATAGGTTCAGCGTTTACATTTATGAAGCAATTTTACATCGTTTTTTATAGTAAAGATCGCAATAGCTGCCGGTTTGTCCCAGTTTTCAATCGTCGGTGGTCACGACCAATGCCAATCTCACTATGTGGTGGTGGGACAGCCTGTGTGGGATGTTAAGATAGCGGAGTATATGAGTACCGCTGGAGATGTTCTTACATCAGCTAGTGCTTGGATGTATGTTAATGAGTCTGATTACTGCACGCAGCCATGTGGCGATGGGCGGCATACAAAGGCAAGGATTAGTAGATGGAAGTCTTGAGTTTATGAATACATGAATCCTAGAAAAGAGCGTACCAATTATTAAAATACCGGCAACTCACTCGCGACACCATCTGACATTGAGAGTGTCCATGGGCGGTATCACTTAACACCACGCGAGCCTCCTTACCCATTGCCCCCTTTTCTACAAAAAAAAAAACAAAAAATGTCTCACAGGCCAGCGTTAGTAACGTTATAATTTTTCTTAAAAATTAAATTTGGAATCAAAACCATTGTGTATTATCTAAACAAGTGCGTGATAAAATGATAATCTCATTACTTTACTAACAAGTAAACTAAGTAGTAAGTAGGTAAGTAAGTTTAAATTAACGTATGGAGGTGAAATCGTTCAATAACATACCCTTTAGTGGCATGACCAGATACATGGCTGAAGGCTGGTGTGTTCATACGTCGGACCCTATCAACCCGTTATATTTTGCTGCCTTAAATTGAACATCATACGTTGTTAAGAACTAAACCACTAGCACAAAGATAATTACAACTTTTCGTAGGTACTGGGAGTTGGGGCCACATGGAAACGAGTTCAAAAGCTACACTCATCTGTAAATGTTCATACTGGTAATTGTAATTACGTCTTTATTCTTAGTACTATAATATTTAACAACAAAATATTTGTAGCTTTCTTTTGAACGCAATATATTGCGATCACTAGTATGTAGTTAAAAATGCTAAAGCCGACATCTACGCCGTAGCTGCTACGAGCTTCGCTAAGTAACTTAAACTGAATAATTAAAATTAGGACCTTATAAACACTATAATTATACCTATTTATAGATCCTGAGATCCTTAAAACATGTGACAGTCCATCACAAATTGAAGGAAGTCCTACAACTGGAATTAACTATAGAGAATTTTCCTGTAAGAAAAAATTAAAAACCCTTTATTAAATAAACTTAAACTTGTTAAAAATAATTAGAAACCACCTAAGTCTTATCTCTTGAGGCTATAACTTAAGTCAAAAATTCAAAATATTTAAACATTACTGTTCTATAATCGATACTATATTAGGAGCCTGTCATATGAATTTTTTTTAAATAGGATATTCAAAGTTACCTAAAATTTATTTAATAGAACAGGGGGCAGACGGGCAGAAGATTCACCTGATATTAAGTGATACCGCCGCCCATGGACAATGGCAGAGGGCTCGTAAGTGCGTTGCCGGATTTCTTCTCAATATCCTTGTTTCTCGTCGTCTTTTGTAAATAACATAACTATTAAAATGTGTTAATGCAAGAGGTAATCACCCCGTTAAAACCGAATTATCTCTTTATTCTTTCTTAAAGTTTATACTATAGTTCTTATAGTTTTATCCCAAATTAAATTATTATTTAGTGAGGCCTGCGGTGATAACAGCAATGCGTAGTACTTGGTGGTCAGCTCTTCGACGTTACATGGCACCGCCAATACTACGGGCGGTAGATAACGATGAGCCCATGGATTTTCTCACGGAAATTCGCCATGTTGTGGTGGTGTTTCTTAATATTATTACACGAACCGTCACAGAGGATGTGCTTATTGAAGTCGTCAATAATGCTTTCAAAATTGTTTGCTGGTGAGTGATATTTCTGGTTAATTAAACTCAACAGTATATTTGTTTGACCTTTAGTACCAAGAGCAGCATTTTCAGTCTGTTTCTATGATTTCCTTACTATGTTTTCGCTACCTTTTATCGGCTTTACGTGTAAAGTATGCCAAAGAAGAGAAATAGAGATGTAGGAAAATCCTGAGGAAACCATTATATGTATCTTAATATACGCTTACTCAGGATTTGTTAGATTTATAAGCGTGGCGATTTCCTAAGTCGTCGCAGTACGCCCCGAGAGTATAGCTACACGAAGGGACTCTCAACTGTCACGTTGCATTCATTCATTATGTAGACAGACATTACATTTATTACTAACAAAACACACACACAGAAACATACAGAATATCAGTGATTAACAAAATAATAAAATAGAATAAGAGATAACATTTTTGTAATGCGTGTGTGCTGTGGTTGTAAATGGCACTGGCTCAGCATTATGCTCAGGAGCAGAGTGTTGTACGAAAATATATAATACCTTATGCTCACATCCTCTAT
Source organism: Pieris mannii (assembly GCA_028984075.1). NCBI lineage: Eukaryota > Metazoa > Arthropoda > Insecta > Lepidoptera > Pieridae > Pieris > Pieris mannii. The sequence continues at coordinate 845,663 of CM054776.1, forward strand.
TATTTAAAGCACCCCGGTGACCGACGGACCGATAATTCATTGTATGAAAAAAAATCTATAATGATGTTTATTTAATATAAGTGAACAAAGCTGATGAAACAAACAAAATTTTAGTGTAACATCAAAAACCGGCGGACTCGTAAACAAAGTCTCAATGTTTGATAAAGATATGATGTTCTTGATGGTGTTTGGTCTACGTGGCTTAAAACATGAAGATGAAGCTCAGAACGCTCTGTTGTGTGCCAACAAATTAAAAGAACACTTAAATGATGTGAATATAACAACAGTTAGCGTGGGAGTAACTTCAGGTGAACACTTTTTAAACGCGATAAACTATAGACTGAAGTCCCGCTATTCAAGCGAGCACATAGTTTCATATATCTTCTGATAAAAGTTCCTATGTCACATGTAGATATTACATACAATGTAACTTCGGAGTTTCTACTCGCCGTATTTTTGTCTGAACTCTTTGTAGTAATATTAAAGTTGAATAATAAAGTAGACGTAAATTCTTTGCATGGCCCGATTTCATACATTAAACTAGATTAGCACTTTAATTTCAATTAAATTGAAATACTAAACGATCTTCAGTAATAAAGAAAGCGACGAAAAAAACGATTATATGATGGTATAGGTTTTTAACATATTCCACGAACCAATTCAAGTAAATGCTTCATAAAATAATTTTTAGGATCTACTTACTGTGGAGTAGTGGGTCACGCATTACGGCGCGAATATACTGTTATAGGATCTGCAGTTAATAAGGTATGAAAATAATTCAGTAGTTAACTTGTTAGAAAATTGATGAAACGGCTCTAAATAGGTACCAACATGGTATGATTCCCACTTTAATAAGGAGTTCGAATATGCAGCATAAACCGATTTTTGTCCGTCATATTTTCTTCTCCTAGGTAATTGCTGATGCCTTCGTGGAGTTCTGACAGCGCAACTACAAAATACTAAACTAGGTATTAATTGGTGTGATTACAGGCAGCGCGACTTATGATAGCGTACCCTAATAAAGTTACGTGCGATAAAGAAACTTTTCTAAGAAGTAAACTCGATCAGGAGTTTTTCAAGTTAATGGAAGCGAAAATTCTAAAGGGATTCACTAACCCTGGGCCTATTTACGAATTTAACCGTTCTAGGTAAATTCAATACCTATTTCCTTTCCTACCTACCAATACTTATATCTTGGGCGACGACAGTATACCCGCCAAGTCAAGCCAAAAAATGCCACATTTCTCGAAGCATTTCAAGCCATTTTCGAACCCAATAATTAAACATTTATTACTTGTGAGTGTTGCCATGCGATAACCAAGTCAATGTTTAATATGTTAGGTACCTATTAGATACGTAATTACCTGAGAAAGGAGGGATTTTATTTAAGTTACATAAATCACACAACTTTTACAGTAGGAACTGCGTTACCAGGTTTTGTTACGGCAAGTTATTTTATTAATGACAACTACCAGTTTACACCTGGTTTATATCATGAAAATGTTGGCGCGAGTCAAGACTATATATGTGATCTTGTTTATAGCACTAAGAGAGTCAGCTATTCTCATCCAATATTGGGCCGTGATGAGGAACTACAAGTTTATCTATCAACTCTGAGGAAGGCTATTGATGAGTACTCTAAGAAGTTCACGCGTTACAGGGACCATAAATTTGCAGTGGCTATAGTCGTAATTACTTTTTGATATATAATTTTTTGTAGCTTTTAATAAATTGCGAACAACGTATATAACAACAAATATACCTATATACACTTGTTTGAGTTACATAACCTATAATAATTTATCAGATATGCCGGTTTTGGTGATCAGCGTGTCCTGTGACTCATAGGTCTCTTCCAGCTGCTTCCATTATTTTCCAATGTTGGTTCTTCTTGTCCAAGTTGTGCCTCCTATCCTTATATCGTCTGCCCATCTGTTTCTGTCTTTCTTTTCCCCCTTTTTCATCTCGTTGCCATTCTGTATTGTATTTTCACATGACAAGATATAGCTGGTTGAAATGTAGCAAATGTATAGTCAAACAATAGTAAATCATTAATATTTTTACAGGGTTCTAGATTGGCGGGCAAAAGTCGTTTGATGGCTGAGTGTCTTAATATTACTCCTAAATTCGTGGAGATAGATCAAATTATACTCACAGAAAACGATAATGTAAGATTTTATACAGATATCTATTATGATTAGGAAGATTCTTCGCATACTCGATTTGCATCATTAATTCGTGTCGTACATAGTTGTAAAGGGTATTGAAAAGTGAAACAGAAGAAATTATCTCTTACTATTTTATAGTTAAAACAAGTAACAAAAATTATTAGGGATGAAACGGGCGGCCTCATGAACGATTGCTCCGACCCTAGTAAGAAAAAACTTAAAAAAGAAACGGAATGAAATACTATTACAAGTAACTAACTATATTTAATCAAAAATAAAATAAACATAAACTTAAAACTTAAATTCTTGCCTCTATTCTGAAATTAGCTAAAGCTACTCCAAATTACGTAAATTAAGTCACGATTGAGCAGGATAGGATATGTGTAAGGGTTTATGAAGACTTTTAAAAAGGTAAGAGAAGTAGCCAATCGTATGGAGACGATTTCCCTCCAAAGCATGAGCTGTGCGATGGAATTTACAATGTGCATCTATTAGAGGACCGTATAAATATTAGGAATTGTGTTTGATTTAGTTTTTTAAGATAAGTTCTATCTATAAGAATAGACAGATAGATAGAATAAATAAGAAACATACATTTTCTCTATTTTTGATATGTCATGGATAAATCAAATAGGAAAAATGTTTGTCATAGATATAAATGCATCCAATATTGCTTCCGATTCTCTGTTGTGTGTTGTTCCCACGAGAATGTCACTTACATTGTATAGAATTTCTATTATTATTAATTAACTATTTGTTTCTTAAGATGTAATGTGGAACATAATGTAATGGTTGTAGCTCCTTACAAACATTGTGTAAAACAAAAAAACTTGGCGATTAAAAAGAGCAGCGGAGAGTTTATTTCCAGTTCTTTCGGTTCTACGCCCTTGATTTAAGAACTGGCAGTAAATATAAAATTCGATATGGGTTTTTTTACCTTTATAAGTGTACATTGTTACCTTTATGAATGGATGATTTTGTCATAACTTTTTTGTAGGTGCCCTACCAATTACTAAGGCTTATTATGGGTCGGCTATTCAAGGGTATTGGCCGATCATCGCGGGAAAATCGAGAGAGTAGAATAAGATTTACGTAAGATCAACACTTGGTTAATATTCTAACCATTAAAATTATTTTCCTTGGATATAGTTTCGTTACTAATAATAATTGCCGAGTTCAAAGTCAAGTTGCCATCAATAAAAATGATTTGACACTAAGATAAGCCATCAATAAAGATGTTAGTGTTATCCATATCTTAATTTTAGAAATATATAGGTATTTTTCAGTTTTTTTTTTCTCTGCGGTAATTTGCAATCAGCCCTATGGTTATGAGCGAATTTGTTCTGTTCTTTCTTATTTTTGAGATCTTAAATAAGAGAAGTTTTGTTTAAGTGCTTGTTAGAAAGCGAAATTAAATATTTTTTTTTTTACTTATAGAGTGGATATGACATCACTCCGGCCTCTAGAAATCTATGCGATCAATACAATTTTTGACTGTCGTTTCCCATTACCAGAGAGCTTTCATTACGACGACAGTGAAGGTTTACTCAAAGAGTATCAAGTGCGAATTCTGATGCAGAACATTTTTGAAGCGGTAATTAGTTTTGCAATTACAGTAAAAATGAACAAACCCCATAATCGAGTAATATGAAAATATATCTTGTATTTTCAATATGTTGTGTACGTATCTTATTCACTATTCACACTTTTTTAAATAATTTATTACACACAAAACAGCATAGTAGGTGCTTCGCAGCGCTTTATCCATTTGCTATTCAAATATAGGATAAATCTAAACTAATAAGCACATGAAGTAAACTAAGAATCAAAACTATTATTAACACTTAAACAATGGATACAAAGTAACAGTCAGAAAACGAAACTTTTTATGGCGAATTTTGATTGAAGTAAATATGAATGTTTCAAAATATGTAGGAATGAATATTATTATGAAATAAGATATTTTTCGGATCCGAGTGGTCGGCGGTTTAAAAAAAAATGAACGGGACGCTCGCACGATCCGAGTGGGGGCACCGCTATGATCCCGCTCCACTCGGATCTGAGAAAACAGCACTTACTGTGTTAATCTTCGCTCTTTTTAGAGTTTCAAGCAACTACGAGTGGTGGCTGTGGCAGAAGCTCAACATATTGATGATGAATCTTGGAAAGTGCTGCTATTAATCCTTCAATATAAAATTTTCTTCGTTCTACTCACAGTTACAGACGAAGACAAACTTTCGCGTAAGAATAAAATATCTTATACTTATACTACTATAAAATAAATGAAATCTGAGGCACCGACTTCAAAAGTACAAAATTTTTCATGTAGGTACATAAATAAGCGTTATACAGGATTTTTATGTTGTTAAAAATAATTACTTAAACAGCCTCAATTTGTATATAAACAATATCGCTAATAGTATTAAATTATATATGTTTCAGTCACCTATGAAAATCCCAGCATTGCCGATATTTTATAAATAGGGTTCGGAAATTAAGTAACTAGGTATTGATTTTATATGTGGGGTATAATTGTGTCGTTATACAAGCAGATAATATATAATGAATGTGTTTCCGGATCATAGAATTTGATAATTTGACCAAATTTCGTATCAGAACCAATGCAGTATTTTTTTTATACATGATTAAGTCTATAGATATCGGCAAACTGGAGTGAACAAAAGGGAGTGAAGAAGTCAACTGATTTACCAATCACGCGATGGCCACGTCACTCTCCCGCCGCTCCCCTCCCATATCCCCTGCGCGGCAAGGACATTCGTTCAAGATGTTTGCCGGTATCTGTACCTATTAGGCTTTAGGCTCACGGGCTTAGGTACTTTGCGTATAGGCGTCCCTGTCTTCTAAACTCTGTTTGTTCTGAAGGGTTACTATGGTGCAATTGTAATGTTGAATTATCTTTGCATTTCTGGTTCACTTTTTTTCCAGATGTGGGTCGTTCTGCCTTAGGGAACCACATGATCGTAAAGTTGCAAATATCTGGTATCGATCGTCGATATCTTGCTGCCCTTGCTTGCCAATTGTTGGATGTGCAGGCTATACCTTCTGAACTTGATAAGTTAGTCTATTAGAATACAAATAACATACGTTGATGTATTTATAAACTCTCGATTGAACGAAAAACGGTTGCAAGTTAATCCTAGATTTTGGTAAAGGTGGACTTACTTTGGAGTGTGTTTAACATGGAAAGGATATGATAAACAATACTAGTAATAGTATTGTATTACATTAGTTTGTTTTTTGGCACGTGCACTTATATAACAAAAACGTTTTGAAGAATTTGGGTTTCTTATCTAATCAGAGATATATTAATAAAAATACGAACTATACTGGCTTGGCTGTTATTATGTGACATATAAAATCTACAAAGTTCAATATACCGTCGATTCTCGGTAATTAGATTTTGTCCCTTCCCTTTAATCGACAGTAGTACTTTATATATATTTGCCACGTTGTGTTGAATCTTCGAAGTGTAATCGACACTTAAAAATTTTAAGGGTGATTGAGAGTGCAAGCGACGGTCTTCCTGGTTGGATTCAAAATTTTTTAATTTGTCTGGTTCAAAGGGAACAGTTGACTATGGTAACTGTACCGCGAACACAGGCTTTAGATACTGGTGCACTTACTCCACCCACATTCCTTTTAAAGAAGCCCGATGACAAAACTAGTGTATCTTCAGAGAGCTATGTAAGTATTCTGTTAGCGTTAAAGATGTACAGTAAAGTAACTAACGCCACTATACGTATATAGGATATTATAAGAATATATATTATTTTAAGAGACTGCTATGTTAAACAATACATTATTTTTAGAGATTACTCTGTCGGGCGCCCGAGGGGGTTTTCAAAAAGCCTAAACAGTGTATCTAGAAAGACAAAAACTAAATTTGTATGAAACTTTGTCGACACGATCTTTCATTTCATTCGTTCGACTTTCTACATAAAATATGTACTGTTAAGTAATCTTGTCTATAAGCCCCCTTCGCCCAGAACTCTTACTGTTGATATCACGAATTGCTTTACATGCTACGATTGACTTTGCTTTATACATACTTTTTATTGCCAACTATACTATGTGTAGGTTTGTTTCTCTTGTGAATAACCTATGTGATTACACAGTTGGGAAAATGTTATTTTACAATTCATCAGAAGTATCATCTCACGGGACAATGTCGCGATCGTAGATGTTACTTCCACCCATTTACTTGTATTTTTTTGTATTTGTATATAAAATTGTTTGATTAGAGTAAGCCAGACAAGGGTAGTGACGCAAGTATTGGAGAAGACCGTCAAACCGATATTATTCAAATGGCTGTTCTATCCAAATATTATAATTTCGACGATGTCAAGGTGGACATGAAGATGGACGGTACATTTTCACTTTATTCAAATATATTGACTTGATAAATAATTTCATAGCATTGAGCGACACGAAAAATTTAATATTTTGATTGAACTTGTATTATCCAACTTAAAAAAAAACAATGAAATTTAAGTGACTTTTACGTATAATAATATACAACTATTGTATTGTTTATTATTAATTTGTACCTACTACCTGCTATTCTACATATTTTTTATCATTAATTTGTACCTGTCTGGTACCTACTCACATATTTTTGGAATAGATTCAGGATGGAAAAGCAGTGTTGGCCTAGTGGCTTCAGCGTGCGACTCTCATACCTGAGGTCGTAGGTTCGATCCCCGGCTGTGCACCAATGGACTTTCTTTCTATGTCCGCATTTAACATTTGGTCGCACGGTGAAGGAAGACATCGTGAGGAAACCGACATGGCTTAGACCCAAAAAGTCGACGACGTGTGTCAGGCACTGGAGGCTGATCACCTACTTGCCTATTAGATTTAAAAATTATCATGAAACAGATTCAGAAATCTGAGGCCAGGGCCTAAAGAGGTTGTAGCGCCACTGATTTTTTTTCAGGATGGAAAAGGGCAATTGAAATGCCTATAATAATAATCTATATAATAAAATTCCAACAGTGATATATTTATTTAAGTTAGCAAATACATTACAAATTAAGGATATTTAAAAAGATATACAAATTATAATTTGAGATTTTTTCTTTAAATTTCAGTTTTAATACTGAAAACTTATGACTCTCTAACGCCGTTTGAGAAAATGCTTTTAAAATGCAGTTCCGTACTGGGCGATGTATTTTCTCGAAGGATGCTTTTACATTTATTGCAATGTGAATCGCCGCGTAAAGTTGCTGAAGGTAGTTGCTAGATGTTTTTACAAGGTTTAGTTAAATTGGTTTTATTTATATTTATTTATTTATTTAATTATAAGTAATCTAACAGCTTACTTAATACATATTATTATACAAAATACTAATACAATACAAAAAGCCAAAACAGATTACATAGATTAACAAATTATGTATAAAAAACAGAAAACAAGCAAGCGCATTAAAAGACAATTTTACATTTAAAAAAAAATAATAATAATCATAAAATTAAAAAACTGAAATTTGACATTTAAAAGCAACAAATAATACTAAGAATTTAAAACTACTACTTAAAAAAATCATTTAAATATACTTTTCCTTATGTACGGATTTTGAAACTACCCTATCGAAAAACCGTTACTCAACTTAAAATCGAGCCGGTCGACGAGGCAATAAAAAATGTATTGTGATTAGAACGTATGACTGCTCATTTATTTGCAATTTTAAAAAAAATCCTTAAAACTTATTTTAATAAGCAAAGGTCTGATATATTTTTTCGGATTAAACCTGGCGCTGAGTTTATCCGTCAGATGTTGAGGCAGAATATGAAATTCGCCTCCACCTCCGCCGTTCCACAACTGAGCGTTCTTTGAGGCAGTTTTTGCCGCGCACTACCACTGTGAAATTTCGGCTTACGGTCTTCCAAGAAAAAAGGCCGACCAAATCCAATAGGCCGACGACAGACTCGCGGGCCCTCTGGCATTGAAAGTTTCCTTGGGCGGTAAAGATCACACGATCCTCCTGTCTGTCTTCCTGTCATAACAAATACAGTATAACGTTTAATACGATTTCTCGCATAATACGCGGATTTACGCCGGTCCCTGCAACTTGGGACATATTTTCATACATTTCTTAACGCTTAATACGATTCATCATCCCGTTTAATACGCCCGCACGGTTTGGCGTGATCGTCATTTCTTGACTTTACGCGCGTACGATCTGATTCTTTTGTAATAGTGCATCATTTGTTTGTTACAATATGACTACAATTAAGCGGAAGGCATTGTCACTTCTCCAAAAATTAAGATATTGAATGTTTTCGATAGAAAGTCACAAAAAACAAATCAAACTCAGTTAGCTGCTGAGCTTCACGTTTTAGTGGAATGGCTTCATCAAGCACGAGCTGTAAAACTGCCCATTTTATGCGAAAAAGCGCGTAAGATTGCTGAAGGCTTACAGATTACTGATTTTAACGCTTCAAATGGCTGGATAGATCGCTTTAAAAATTGCAACGGCATTGTGTACCGTCAAATCAGTGGGGAATCGGAGACAGTGGAACAACAAGATGTTGATACATGGATGGCAACACTTCCCGAATTGTTGCAAAATTATGAAGCGTGGGACATTTTTAACGCGGATGAAAAAATTGAATTATGTTGAAAATCTTTTAATTGCTAATGCATCAAAAACTTTCTCTCAAACCAAAATAAGTCATTATTCCAAATAATGTAATACATATTATGTACGTAGTACGTTTATTTTCCCTCTCCCGCGTAATACGCTTTCTCGCTTAAGACGCGTTTTTGGTGGGGTCCCTTGAAAATTGTCTTAAGCTGGTTATACTGTATTAATGAAAAAAAGTCTTAAGTAATAAGGTTTTATTCAATAAGAAAATTCTAATATTGGATTAGAGACTTAGATGAAGAAAACCGCTCACGAGCTGTTCCATTTATTTACAGCGGTGGCAAAGTTATTTTCTATACGAGTGTTGGAATGCGAAGGCGGTGATTTTACTCGCGATCACTCGAGGGTACTTATTAATCCGGCACCCGTTTCCAAGGAATATGTTCTGCCTTTTTGTTTTTGTCTGGGAACTAAGCGATTGAGTAAGTATCCTTACTGTCGAATGTTATAACTTATAGGTCCCAATTTAATCCTATCTTGACACACAGGGTTTAATCTTAATTAGCTTAGCGCTACGTACGTACGATTCATGTCAAAAACACATTTGATTAGGCACGCTGGAGTCCTGGTTAGTGCTTATAGTCCAGTCATTTCGTCCGAAAAAAAGGCAAATAAAAGAAAATGAATTTGCGCTTCTAATTTTTTAATATGTTGTAAGGGATACCTAGAAAAGCTTAACTTGAGATTGTCGACCAAGCTTTCCTAGGAGCTTTCGCCGCCATCTTGGAAAACGCTTAAAATTTGTTTTTCGGCAATAACTCGGCTATCCGATGAGATTCGAAAATTTTTGTAGGACACTTTTTGTAGCTTTCTTTGTGCTCTACAATAACGCCCGAACCATTTTTAGCGTATCATACATCGTTATCGAGATATCGATCGATAAAGTCAAAAATTTAGGACACAATTTTTGTTTTTTGCTTTTTTTTTCTTTGGGTCTTCATAAATATGAAAAATTGTGGAATTCAAACTTGTAGAGCATATTCAGACCTACAATTTCCTTCTTGGATTTTTTTATGTTGGACAAAAATTACGATCTCCAGCGCGCCGCAAAGTCGGTGAATCCACGCTCAGCGTCGAGCGCGCTCAAGTTAGTATATCGTATCGTGTTGAGTTTTTGCTGTGCGTAGTGTAAATCGAGGGTTCCGATATTCTGGGCAAAAATTTCGATATCTAGTTGGCTGTAAACTCGTTATAACGGAGTGCCCGCATAGAGCGTCCGTCGGAGTTGGAGGGGTCAGGTATAAAGGGACCCTTTTGTTAGGGTCTACGTGTTGAAACGTGTTCTTCTTTTCGTAGTATCTCGGTTAGTTGCCTCGAGCCTTTCGAAGTGAGCACACGTGTTTGAACAATTTTGAGACCATGGGAGACTGTTTTATTTGTAAAAAAGCGTTAATCGACGACATTTATGTTGCTAAAAAAGAGCTGTTCGAACTCTCTTGACAGTGAGTGAGAAAAGAGGACATGTGGACCATCAACGCATGCTAGAAAGTGTCGAATCTGTGAGTGTGCATAGGGCGTATTATAAGAATTATGCGAACGAAAGACTCCCGTCGTTTGTCGCTCGTCGAACAAAATCAGTCTCGGAAGAACAGGAACCTGAACCTGAACCGGAACCCGAACAACAACAGCAGCTCGAAGACCGTTTCGATTTTAAAAATAAATGTTTGTTTTGTGGAGTACCGTTTTCCGATCAAACAAAAACACCAATGCATCGACGACACGCAATTCGAACGGTTCGAGAAAAGTCTATGAAAGATAACGTCCTAAAATATCTGCTCGGACGTAACGATGAATTTGCCGCTTCTATCGTCAAGCATGTCTGCTCGGTACCTGATCTCATCGCCGTAGAAGCTCTCTACCATCGCGAATGCATGCATCATGTGTACAACCCGCTACCTGAGGAGGGTGCGAAAAGAGGCAATGGCCCCTCCATTGCCTCGTCGACTTTTTTACTCATTTCTAAAAGAAAATTCCGACGAATGCCAGGTTTCGATGACTGAATTAACACAGACACAACCGAACACAACCGCTCGACGCTGAGTGTGGATTCACCGACTTTGCGGCGCGCTGGAGATCGTAATTTTTGTCCAACATAAAAAAATCCAAGAAGGAAATTGTAGGTCTGAATATGCTCTACAAGTTTGAATTCCACAATTTTTCATATTTATGAAGACCCAAAGAAAAAAAAGCAAAAAACAAAAATTGTGTCCTAAATTTTTGACTTTATCGATCGATATCTCGATAACGATGCATGATACGCTAAAAATGGTTTCGAATCTCATCGGATAGCCGAGTTATTGCCGAAAAACAAATTTTAAGCGTTTTCCAAAATGGCGGCGAAAGCTCCTAGGAAAGCTTGGTCGACAATCTCAAGTTAAGCTTTTCTAGGTATCCCCTACAACATATTAAAGAATTAGAAGCGCAAATTCATTTTCTTTTTTGAATGTACGTAATGACTGGACTATTAGTTCTGATTTTGAATATTTGGTTAGCGCTTAGTTCTGATTTTGAATAATTGGTTAGTGCCAAGTGTGTCAAAACTCCTATATAATGGAACATTTATTAAATGTATTTGAAATTAAAACAAAGATTTCTTATAGGTATTTGTAAAGAATTACATTTTATATTGATTTATTTCAGGTGATTGCGATGACCTACCCGCCTTTGCGTTTTGTGGTTATATGAAGTTTAGACATACGCTGTTTAGAAGTACCACCTACGATCTGCTTACGGATTGTCAAAAGGTTATTGAACTTACATTTAAATAATCCTGTTATGAAGTTTTATGTATCTTTAGCAGTCGGAATAACTTCGTTAGCGTGTTCCAGGGTATGTCGACATCGCAGTGATTTGTTACCACAGATTGTAAATGTCCTTACCATTGTAGAAATGCTGCAGTCACATGACAGGCACAGAGGACATACGTACATTAATTATAATTTTATTTAGTACCTATACAATATTGGCAATATTTAATAATACACAATCATTATATGAATTCTGGTCAGCCGACAAACGAAATACACACAGATTTTTTTTCGCGACAAGCTCATTTTATAAAAAAAACACGCGTTAGATCTTATACTTCTTTGGCGTTTTAAGATAAAAATCTTTTCAAAAATCTCTTACTCTCATAATTTTTCACCAACGCGCCAAAAGAAGTATTAGTTATAAACACGTTTCAGAGAGAAATGCATTCACGTGCCTTGCTGTATCTGGAGAGGTACACACGGAAATGTTCGTCTTGTGGTTCTGGTTGCTTTTCACGGCTTTTTGGACTTAGGTGTGATGATGTAAGTTCTAGAAGTTTTGAGAAATTAAACCGGATGTTTCATCCCCCTTACTTTGTGGCCATTATTGTATAACGGTGTTATTTGAATACTATGACTGAAAATGCATCAAGAATGATTTTGTTTAACTGAATGATTAGAGTAGACAACAATTATTTTGGAATCATATTTTGATCAGGTTTTATTAAAACCTTTAAAATGTATACTTTTTCATCTCGTTCATTTTAGGGCTTAAAAAAAGAAACGGAAGATTTAAAACAAACGCGAGAACAAATACGTACTCTGAATGCAGAGTCAAAAGTCTCGGAGGGTAATATTTACAACGCTATCGGAAATCTAAGCGAGTGTGGAGTAAGCTTTTTAATGTATTTTAAGTTTAAAAGAGCCTCCAAGTGTTGAACGTATGAGTGTACTTCTATCTTAAAGGCCGGTAAGGCGGGTGTCCATGGGCTGCGACTTTTGTAATCGATTTGACGTGGTTTTTGTATATCTTCAGGCATAGTTCCTCCATCTATAAACAAGATTAAAACAGACTTTATTTATTTATGATTATAAATTCCATAATTTGCTACAATAAGTGTTCTGACAATAACATATTTTTAGATTATCATAGTACATATTAAAAGATTAAGCATTTTTTTTTCGATTTTTTTATTTTTTGATATTATGAAGGTTTAAGCTTGTAGTCGTTATATGTACACGGATTTATAGGATCTTCATATATGATCTATTAAAAAATACCGTCGTCTCTTGATAACAGAAGATTGATCAATAGAAATAAGAAAAATTGTTTAATTTAATGAAAAAAAAAAACAAAAAACGTTGTACAAAGGGAGTAATTGAGTATTTGTCGTTGATTTTTTGTCCATCTTTTTCAGTTAAGTAGCCGTCGTGATTCAAAGGCTCTAACTGAATCAGAAGGTAAGGTTAAATGTATTACTAGTACTTAAATTTTATAATCGAAAAACAGTAAATAATGAATACTTCTGAATTATTTCCAAAAAATAAAATAGATATTCCCGGAAAATACTAAGATATAGTTATGTGACAATGGTATTGGATTTAGACAAACGGGAATCTCTTTAAAGGCCGTCAACCAATCAAAATCAATCAAAAAATTTATTTATAAAAATAAAATAAAATCTGTTCTGTGTTTTACCATATTCACCATTACATTACATTACATTCACAACACTTCCAAGAGAACAAAGCAAATTATAACAATATAATTATACCTATTGCCAAGCGTTTTTATCTTCTAGGTAAGCATTAACTGTGTAGTAACCTTTACACATTAAGGTTTTTTTAATATGTGTTTTGAATCTGTTGAGAGGCAGTTCCAATATTTCACTAGGAATCATGTTATAGCAGCGTACACTTAGGCCTATAAATGAAGTGTTTATTTTCTGCAACCTGTAAGACGGCCGGAAAAGTTTTCCCTTATTTCTTGTATTCCTATTGTGAATGTCACTGTTCTTTAAAAGAGAACTAATATTACTACGCACAAAAACGATACAGTTGTAGATATATTGCGACGGTACCGTCAAAATACTGATTTCCTTGAATAAGTTTCTAAGTGAAGTGCCTGGTTTCAAGCAATAGATTGACCTAATAGCACGTTTTTGCAAGATAAAAATAGATTGAATATCTGCTGCTTTGCCCCATAAAAGAATTCCATACGACATAACGCTGTGAAAGTAACTAAAATATACTATTCTGGCAGTTTCCTCGTCTGTGAGTTGCCTAATTTTTCTAATAGCGTATGTCGCAGAACTAAGCTTGTCTGAATGTTTAGTGATATGCTGACGCCATTGAAGTTTTTGGTCTATTGTTATGCCTAGAAATACCGTAGAATCAACTAAATTTAGTTTTTTATTTATTTATTTATTTATTTATTTATTTGGTGCACAAAACACATTATAATCTTTACAAAAATAAATTTAAAACTAAAAGTTATGAACAGGATTCTAATGTAAAACCATGTGCACACTGCAAAATTAATGTTACATCAATAAAAGGCTCATAACTAACAAAGGTAACATAGTAAAAAAAAAACAATAATAATAATAATAATAAGTTCCTCGACACCAATTTAACGTAACGTTAACCAGGACCACAAGGGTCAGCACTTAACCTACGATGTTTATTGTTTAGTTTAAGCTCCATGGTTGTAGTTTTAACATTAGGTAAAGTAAATCTTAAGCATTTTGTTTTTGTGGCATTTAATTGTAAATTATTTGCAGAAAACCAGGACAATATTTTAGAAAGTGCGTTGTTCACATCGTCACAATTTGTCTTATATCTATTTACTTTAAAAATCAATGACGTGTCATCAGCAAATAATACAATATCACATAATAGCTTTGCATAAGTAGGCAAATCGTTAATATATATAATGAATAAAAATGGTCCCAATATTGATCCTTGCGGGACTCCCATTTTAATATGTGATGCCGAAGATTTAGTTCCATTTATATCAACTTTAGTTGTTCGACAACTTAGGTAAGAGGTTATTAAGTTAAGAGCAACATTTTTTATACCGTAGTGATCAAGTTTGCAAAGCAGAGTCTCATGGTGAACACAATCAAACGCCTTGGACAAATCACAGAAAACTCCCAGTACATCTTGAGTTTTCTCCCATGCATCAATCAATCATCAATCATCATGCTTGCATACGTCAACGTAATAGCAAGCCCTCTGGAATTAAAAGTGTGAATGGGCGGCGGTATCACATAACATTTAACAGTGGAAGAAGAAATTTGGAGTTTGAGGGTGTTACAATCTATAATAAGTTACCATCACTTATAAAACAAAGTTATGCCCCGTTTAAAAAGCTACAAATTCTCACACGATTAATACATACAAATAAGTGATTAAAAAAATTATATATTAACAAAAATAAAATACCTAACACACCCTATGTAGATTAGGTATACACCTCTAAATGTTTAATATTAATTAGTAATAACTTCAATTAAACAAAAATATATAAAACACAATACTTAAAATGTTTTATAAACCTTGTGTATACCCTAAATATAAATAGAACAATAACCTAAAAATAAAATGGTCTTATAAAAAATAATTAATATTAACTTGTTATATTATCAGACTATGCCATCGATGCCACATCTAGTAAAAAATCCAATCCGAACATCTATGTTTTGCTTGTTTGACATAATATTTACTAATAATTTATTACTAAAATGGAGATATATTGATATAATGGAGAGACTTTGTTATAAATATAATTATATTTTTAATTGTGGCATTATCGGTAGGTATAGGTAGTATTTTGTATTTCTATAGTATTAAACTGTTAATATGTGTCTGTTGACATGTGTATGTGGGAAATATGATTTCAGCTGATTTGAGGCGCGTCAGTCGATCAATTCAAATCCGAAAAGACACGAAAATTCCATCTTTCTCGTCAGTTGAGTTGAACACTTGTGAATGTATGTCTATACTACTTACTGCGTATTCTCAAGGCATTGGTCACTGTCTCTGGGCTGGTAAGAAAAATTTTGTTTGTCCGATTTATGTTTTATCAAAATATATTAATTGTTAATGTTCTTATTATCTGCGAATCTTGAATTACTTCGTTTAGTTTGTCAAAATGTAATGATTATTATATTGTCTTATTGTTATTATTAATAACAGTAAGAATAATGATATTGTTGACGTATGATAAACTTTTTCAAAATTTAGAAAAAAAGAATAATTTCAGAAATTAACAAATAAATTGAATAGATGAACGTCTATTCAATTTAACCCAAATAGCTTTGTGAGTTGAAAGGGGTTGATTTTTTTAACAAATATTTGTTTGCCTATAAAGTACTGCAATAAAGTTGTTTTCTTTTGTCAAAGATTTAGTTAGAAGTATTTTCATAGATGATAGTGAAAAGTTGTTCGAGGCATATTTAGAGTACGCCGACATAAGTAAATTGAACGCTAACATTCCCCAAGCGATACATCTCCTGTATGAAATCGAAGAGATAATAAAAGTATGTTGTTTTTAATAATTTACAAAAAATGCCTCTTCGATAGCCGTAGGCATTTTTCTGAATACTTGATAGATATGTAAATGTGTAATCAATCAGATCAGATGGAATCAGTACTACCTGAAAACAAAGACAATTAAAAAAAATCTCTTTTTACCTATAGTAGAATTATGTCCACGTAACTAAGTATCTTATTCATATAGATACGGATTATTTTGCTAAGAAAATAATTACTAGGAAACTGTTTCGGTTTGGATGATCGGATGGCATCGTTGATCAGTGTATATATAGGTAGGTATATATACTATAGTAACAATGGAGCATTAATTAAAGGTTGCCATTATGAGTTTGTTTAAACCAGTGCTTCTTATACCCTTCGAATCTAATATAATTTATGATATTAAAAAATTGTATTACTTATTAAGAAACTATGATAGGTTTTAGAAAGACATTACCTACTAGGAAATCGTTAACCAAAGCACATTATGTAAAATTTAAAAACAATGAAAAAATGCATTTCCAATTCCAAATAATGTTAATAAATTGTCTAATAACGTGTGGGGCGTGTGCCACTTTGGGAAACACTGGTTTAAACTGTAATAGAGACAAAGAGTCAATACAATTTTTTTTTAAATAGAATGAATGGTAATCTATTAGAGAACTCTGGGTTTGAGTGGTGTTTAATAATCATATTTAATATGTTCATTTTTATTAGAATATCAAATAGCTGTCTGTTAAGGGTACGTGGCAATAATGTTACCTACTACATTACAGCGTGATGATTCTCATCAAGGTAAATGCATAAAGTGGTTATTTGACTCGAAACTGGCTAGGATCTATTCGTTGCGTGGCATTTGTTTATTGGAGTGTGGTGATTTGAAGAAGTCCCGCGAATATTTGTACTACGCAATGAAACTCTTTAAGGACCCATTTCCAGAGACAAAGTAATTAAAGAATATTCTATTATATACACGTCACTAGTCACTAGTTAGTCGTAAGTTTAAATATACAATTCTTCTAAACGTCTGAATGTCACTGAACACCTCAATGGCTGGACCGATTTGAATGTAGTTTTTTATGCACGCTTGGTTTAGATTCACAAATCAGCCCGGCAGATTGCGCTGCAGTCTGTATCTATGTATCTATTAAATTTCTTAGCTACGATTTAATAATAAAGATAAAATAAAAAATAATAAAAAAACGAGTGTGCATAATATGACCACACTGAAGTGAAACTTCTTTCGCTCCATCTGTATGTATATACATATATATGTGTGTGTACAATATATGTATGTACATATATTAATTTTCTACAAATATTTGTATTTTTTTCATGTTTTCATTGGTATATTAATATTTTTGCATAGATCTTTTATTGTTATTCATTATTTTCTGTGATACAGACAATAGGCCTGCAGTGTGCTTATATATATGGAACGTATTTGGCTATGAGAGGAAGAGAGAAAGAAAATGTGCGCGCGCACTGCTGTCTCTTGCTTATATCCCCCACTTAACTTCCGTTCGCTTTTCCCGATCACACTTTTCGTAACGCAAGTACGTCACGCGTTTGCCAGCTTACCTACTCCCCAAGTCAAGCGTGCGTAAAGAAGTTTCACTTCAAAAATGACAGTCATTACTAATATAATTTATAAAACACGCAAGTAAGGTAAGGTAACTATGTCAATTTTAAAAACATATTAATTTTTAAAAGAGTAAGGAGCATATTCCTTAAAATTCAATAGAGCAAATTTCTTAAGAAGAGTCCATAGCACAATTTTATTAAATTATCAATAAATAGAAACCTCATATAAGATGTATCAAGTTCTTTATCGTTGCAGAAATTCTAAAAGGCTTCAAAACTATCTATGCTCAGTCAACCAAGTCATGGCACTATATGTCGTTCCAAAGTTTTATGTGGGTACTGAAAGTGGGGTCGTTGCGGACTTTTTTGAGAGTATCGCTTGGAATTTATGCAGACTTTTTAAATTATTCAAGGTTAGTTTACTTTTGTTTATGTGCAGGGTAGATTAAATTTAAAAAAATCGAGCGGTTCGTCGACGTCCGTCCCTTTCCGAGCAGTTTCATACCTCGGCGTTGCGTGGGTGATGTGGGGTCCCTCTGTGTCTTCTACAGCATGGAGAGTGTTTAGAGTTGTTCGGATTAATATCTGCAGCTGAGTTTCAGCAAGGGATGACGAGGCAGAAAACGAAATTCCAGCCTTGACCATCGACGTCCCTTGTTCCAAGCGTCCGTCCATCGAAGCGTCTTTTAAGAAAGTTAAACAAACAGCTGCCCACTGAAGTATTTCCGAACCAATTCGACTTAGGGTCCTTTAAGACAAGTGTGTTCCAATTTTGAAATGCTGGCAACGCATTCGCGAGCCCTCTGCAATTGAGTGCGTCTTTGGGCGGCGGTATCACTTAACATCAGGTGAGCTTTCTACCCGTTTGCCCCCTGTTCTATAAAACAAAAACATGGTCATAAACCCTAACCTAACCTATGATAACTTTATCAGACATAACTTCTTAGCTTTTGCTTAAACGGATAAGATTCAGAATCAAGAATTAGCGCTAAGCCTGACAGCCGAAGTTCGCGCTGTCAAAGTGTACCTAGTTTCTGTTTCTTTTGGAGCCATTGCTGGAGTTTGGATGACAGTTTCGTGAAGCTTGTCCCGTCCTGTGCGAGATGCAGCAATTTATAGCAGCAGCAATTTATAGAAGTAATTAGAAACTTTGGTTAAGGCGCATAGGGAGTTACTTATTACTAAAAATTAATAAGACTCAGTCAGTAATACTATTACATAAAGGAACTAAAGGAAGAACATAACGCGGCTTTGGCAGCTAAATGGTCCCTCAATTACGCTATTAAAGCAGATAGCAACTTTCGTCTTCTCTGCACAAGCTATGGAAATGTGATAAATGTTTATCGACAACAGCAAAAGGTATTTAAAAAGTATTAATTTGGAGATTTCAACACCCAATAATCAATTATTTGCATACACATTTAAAAAAACTGTATCAAACTTTGCACGTGCTATAAGCTATAGTTCAAGAAGAAACGTAATTACTTCGGTCAATTTCAGTGCCTGGAATTATACCAAACGCAAACTAAATAAATATATAATGAATATAGGAAAATCATGATAAATATGTATAACATTTCTTTGTTTGAATGCTTACATTTTCACTCTTTGTTGGTTTTAATGTACTAATTGTAAAAAGTATTTGAACAGAATTCGCTATAAAACGTTTCGTATAAGATACAGGATTTCAAAGTTTTTCAACAATCAGTTTAGATTATGTCAACGTGTAGAAAATAAAGCGCGGGAATTATGTAACCGGAAGTGCGGCCATGTTGACCTAATGGAGGCGCATGCAGTTGGTCATCTTTATACCAACATATTTCTCTACAAGTGAGTATTTATTTATAAAAATAAGACTTAATATAAATAAATTAAGTTAAATTTATAATGCAGAAAAAAATCACGTTGTTTGCAGGCAAAGTACAAATTAAGTTAACAGTCTTACAAATTAAGTTTTCGACTTTCTACATACACTACTGTTAAGGCATCTTGACCAAGTCCCAGGGGTATAGGTGTATCTATATTTAAAATTTAATGATTTATAGACTTGAAGTATTACATATAAAAGTTAAATATATAATTTTTCATTAACTATTTACGTATCCTATAGTTTACTATATGAATAATTAATTAAATTTAATGTAAATTAACAATGAACAGTGTCCACCGTGGAAATAAAATGGAGAGTTTAGAATTCGGTCTTTCAGTAATGCGAATTATGACAGATCTATCAGATATTACAACGAGAGAATCGCTAAATTTTTGGATATTAAAACTACTTCTTACCGAGTTACGAATTCACCAAATGGTGTCCATAATGAAGGAGTTTATGTACCAGGAGCACATGGATGTGAGCAGTTAGTATTATTTAGCTGTCGTAGATTCTTGGGATTGTACGTAAATGAAAAATATTGATTATATTATGGAAATTATTTACAAATATTGACTATAACTAACTTCAGGGTGTCGGTTTTTTGTGACGGTGTGCGCGTGTATCGTAAAAATTTACTCTCGTAATCTTTCCCTAACGCACCATAAGAAGTATAACTTCAAAAATAATACCCCTAAAAATGCTGATTTTATATATTCGTGGAAGGTGAAGGTACTAACGATGATCAGGGCAACACAAAAAGCCTCTTTGCATTATTAAAAGAAACACTTTAAAATGATGATTTGATTTTGATCCATTTCATTCCTTCTAAATTAAAAAAAATTCTATACGACTGGATGTAAATGCAATTCATAAACTAAAAGAGTTCTACATATTTTGAAAGTTTTTGGTCTTTTGGAAGAGGAGCACTTATTTTTCTTTAATTCGTCAAATTTTTTTTTACTTTTAGCGGAAGTCTGGTACCACTTCTATTCCATGTCAATATTCTTGGACACTGGGTACTGTGTTGAATCGTACAAAACGTGCGAGACATTTTACGTAAAGAAGGGTGATTTATTTTTGAGGTCCAAGACTCCGGAAGCCGGATGGAACTTTTATGCTTGCATGTGGCTTTTGTAAGCACTGATTTGTTAATACAGAAGTATCCTTAACCTATATTGAGGCAAAAGGACTGCTCTTATATCCATGTTTTATCTGTTATTTTAATTTTATTTATATATAGGTATTGTTAAACCAAAAATACACAAGTAATGAGCAATTGTTTTTTTTGTAAATAAATAAGCCCTGTCTAATTACAACAAAAAAATTTTTCGTTGTTATATTTGTTATAGGTTTTACTGAAAATATTTTAGTACTTAATCAGTTTTCTTCTCAGCACAATACGAGTAGGTATGTGGGAGAAAAGTGTAATATGGAATGATAAAATCGAAGAAATCCAAAAAATGGAATCAACAATACATGAATATTACACATCAATGATGTTGATGGTGGTAGAAGGGTATTTGATTGATTTAGTACGAGAGGTACGGTTTTTACATTAAAATCTCCTAGAAATTCAGTATAGTTCATTTGAATTATAATTTTAAGAATTATTATACAATTTAGATAGAGACATAGTATGGCTGGACTTTAAGATACTCATTGATTAGATTTATGCCATCGATAAAATCTTGTTTCGCACCGATTGAGCGGTTTCTCGGTCTGCCTTTATTCAATTTTTGATGAACCTATTTTGTTTCTTGTATTTTGAATAAAGGTAGAATTCTGATAGTAAATATTTTCCAGTTAAATAATAGAAACATTAAGAAAGTTTTGTGTATCGCTAAAACTTTGAAGACACTAATGCCGAAACTGATGGTTTCTTGTAAACATTATCCAATCTTTCAATCAAGGTAACTGTTAATAAAATTTCACATACATTGCTTGATTATTATATTCTTTAATTTCATGCACAATTATAGAATATTTCTAACGTTTTTATAATTTTGATACCTATTTTTATTTTTATCTTATATTTCGCGTTCAACCTTTAGCTGGTGTAAGACCATTTAAATATAGACAAGTGTTATCGAATTAAATTGTACTTTTCCCAAATATTAAGTGACAACACTGTGATGTATTCCGGCAGATTCGTGTTAGCCTAACGCTAACCAACATGAACTATAAATTTAAAAAAAAACTACTTTTATCGCGCTCCTAAACAAGACTGCTATGGTTACATTAATAGAAACCACAGCGATTTTCTAATGTAACATACTGTGGAATATTATATTATTTTGTAAAATTAAAGAAAAAAAATATATAAATAATTATTAAAATTATAGATATTATCTTCTCAACGGCTATTATAACTTTATTCGACTCAAGAAACAGTGTGCATTCAATTCACTAAAAAGGGCTTTACAAATAGCAAAAAAATATTCAGACAGATTAATGATAATTTGGATCGAACATAATAAACATGTAAGTGATATTAAAATAATAATTATTTTATTATACAATTTAGAGCAATTGTAGTCCAACCATTAGGCGTATGTAAAAGTCCAACAATTTATAAAAAATTGTGGAACCACCTATCCACTAAAGTATTTCCGAACCAATTCAAGTAATAATAAGGGTTCTTCAAGAAAAGAACGTACCAATTCTTGAAATTCCGGCTACGCACTCGCGAGCGTTATATAAATGAGTGTCCTGTGGCGGTATCATAACATCCGGTTGAGTCTCCTGCCCGTTCATATAAAAAAATCTTGGTGCCGCCAGTTGAACGTTATTTTTTTTTAAAGGAATCTAAAATTTCCTTTTATATGCGCAATTACTCGTATGGGGCAGGAAATCATCGTCAGGAATCTGATATGTATTTCTAGACCCAATAAATGACCAGGCTTAAGAACAGGCGGAAAAAAATATCGTTGAAACAAATGCAGAAATCAATACTAATACTCTACAGGGCTGTTTACCCTGGATTGTTACTATAATAATATAAACTATCTTGGAACATTTTTTTTTTCAACTCTTTATTAATTGTAACTTTCTATTGTGTATGTATTTATGAATTTGGTTACGCAGTTTCAGTATTTACTGTTACTACTTACGTTACTTTTTCCTTACTTAGGGTTGCCTGAAAGCTTGTTAGCGATATGTGCGCCTATTGCCTACTTATATTGTGTTATCTGCATGCATATGTACTAAATATGCAATACAAGTGTTAAAAAATAGCAAACAACTGCACCACTCGTCATTGGAGCAGTCGGGTATATTACAAAAAAAGATTTTACGTTTATCCTGGGTTAAAGGGCATAAATAAAACACTTTAATTAGGAATGAATTGTTTCACAAACTCTTTGTCACCCTAAAATTTACCCTCATCAAACGAACCAGCTTGCAAACTTTATTTAGGTCACCATTTTTTCCCAATTCAAATCCAAAGTACATTCGTCGCACATTGCGAGTACGAGCTGTTGTTCACATAGTAAATCAGGATTAATTTTAAGGCCCTGACCTTTCAATTAACCAGAACATTAAATCAAGTCAATGATAATGAACTCATATGGAATTTTTGCATATATTAAACTCAGTTATTTCTTCTAAGAAATATGAAAACAAAGCGGATTCATTACTACATTGAAAATCAGTCACAACCGTTTACGACGACATCGTTTAGGACATCATACCTATGTATAATTTATATTATATTGACCAAAATCATCGGCTTTATATTAAGTTACGACTGTCGGTTTTTATGACCAAATATTCTTAGGCCCTTCGATGTCAGTAACAGATGTGACTGTTTAACTAAAAAATACCAATTTCAGAAACTTACAGGAATTTGTTTCAATGCAATACTTGCAGTGTTATAATTTTTTATTTTATTTTAGAATTGGAAGCAAACCCTCAACCCTAGATTAGAAAATTATTGGTCAGAACACGTGGAATCTGACACCGTACTCAATTACAAGACGTACGAAGTTGAGAAGGGCAAGAAAATCATACCATATACCCTCCCTATTCCAAGAATATTTATATGAATTTAATAAGAGTAATAAAGTAATTAATAAACATTTTATTTTCTTTGAGAATAAAATTTAAAACAGTTGAAAATATACTTTAAGTAGTTGCTTCTATGCTTTTGGTTTCGTTAACATCTGCTTTGCCCTGCTTATAAAAGCACTGTATATATGTGGTCTAACTGCTTTTAGTGTACAAAAACAAAAAAAAAAATGAGTTTTATAATATACATACATAAATATATAAATAAATCCTTTATAATATGTTCTGTTTTGCTCTATTCAAGAGAAATAACAACAAACTGAATTTTATTTATTATTATTTTTTAAGGTTAAAAAATTAAGCATTAATTATTAAAATTAACGTAATTTTTCACTAAATTAAGCATATCTCTTTACTATGTCTACTTTTATACATTTTTAACTTCCCAAAATTCAGATCTGTATTACAAAGTAGCAATCTAAATTCATGGTTAACATATTAATTTTATTTCACTTTATAGTAGATTTTTTTTTAATTTTAAGAAGAATATAAAGATAATTTTCCTTGTAAAACACTATTTCTATAATCTGCACTTTAGCAAGAGGTTTAGATGTTAAAACAGTAATTTCAGTCTTGACCAAACTATTTTGCCACAACTGAATGGCAATTAACATGATAATGTTTGAAATTCCTTTCTTTTTCTGCATAAAGAATATTCACAGTATAAAATGTATCATATGAAATCCTGAAGAGCTACCATAACTTTGCTTCAATTCTTCTCAATAATACTTAAACACTTTTAAAATTACAATCAAATTATAATATATTGGCTCAAGCCAGGAATGTTACAATTCAAAGCAATTTATTTAGAGCCTATTTACAATGTATAAAACTTTTATGAGAGCAAAAAATCTTTTAAGCACTGTGGGAGCGGCAATGACTTCACCGAGTTTCCTCGGATGAATTGCAGTATTGCATCTCTGCATACATTTTGTAAAGTTTTAACTGCAACAAATATTTTTTATTAATATCTACATAATTTTCATAGGTTTTCATTTCTACAAATTATAGATTAGGGCAAAGTGGAACAGTAAGTTATGTAGTTCAAATTCTTCTAATTCTCAATTTCACAAACTAACTATGTAACAGATATAAATTTTTACCTCCATATAGCTGAATTATGCGAACTTGCTTTGTAGTGCCATACACATCTACAATAGCATGTAAAGGACCTCTTGTGTATGGTATGGCTTTTGTGCATGGACCTTGTTCTTCACCATTTATTATAAAATGCATCTCAGCTAAATCAGGGTCATCTTTACTCTTTTTAGGACAAGGCACATACATAACTCCTATACGGCTTCCAGCATCCATGGGTAAGATGCCTTGTGGGGTGCCATTGTTTGATACAGTTTGAGGGCGAAGAGTGTGCTTTGACACATATCCACGAGGTGTGTGTACATTATGTGAATCTCCCAAAATGGACACCCTAGGTTCATTATCTCGCCGCCCACTTGTTCCTTGGTTAATCAATTCAATAAGGACATTATTCTGCGACTTAGATATAGGAAATATCCATGACATGCCTGTGTTTGCAAGATCAGGTAAAGCATATTGAGGCAAACCTTTCTCACCCATTGCAGTACTTTGAGGATCAAGTAAAGTTAAGCCAAGACGCATATGACCACTCCATCCCCGTTCAGTTTTTTCAATTTCCACCAAGAATATTTCCCCCGGTAACAAGGGCCTTTCACTAAATGTTAAACCATGAGCAAAACTAGTCTTTCGATAAGCCACTGTGTTATCTTCGAATAAAACAATATTTGATCCATGATAGTGGTGAAACCTCGATAACATGATGGACAACATAGAGTTGGCTTTTGTATCAACTGGGACCTCCCAGGTAACAACAAAAGCGAAGCACACCACCCAAATACGAACAGCGAGTTAATTTGTTGTCTACAAAAAGGAATCCAACTCTAGTCTCTTGGATGGGAGAGCTGTAACTGGGTAATTTAGCAAGTGGGTTTGCAATAAGTATGAGGGAAAAAATACAATTTAAGAACAATTAATTATCATGCACTATGTAGATTAAATGTTTTTCCAATATGGAGCTCAAAAGTTTTCTCAAACTTCGCAACCAAAATAAATTATTGTTTTTTATGTTGTCATGTCATGTCATAGTGACAGCCAGTTAAGTCTGCGCGCGGCCAAAATTTGAACTAATCCCAATTCCCAGGCTGCCATGTTGTTGTTGTGACAGGGGAAGTAAGCGTTTTGAGTGTCTTGTGTTTTTATTCGTATTGATCAAATTTTATAATCATCATGCCAAAAGTCATTAAAAGTGCTGGCCGAGAGATTATTTTAAAGGTGAAGCAGAACGAGACAATAAGAGGCCAATTGTTAAATTTTCTAAATTACGGGCTCGGGTTGCTATCTTGACAGGCAATTTTTGGGGTGACCATTGCGTGGTATTTTGCCTCCGTGTGGGGTATTTTTTATATATAAGAATATTGTTGGATATTCATACATGTGTTCGTTTCAGGTATTTCTGAACGCACTGTCACTGAAATAACTCAAGAAGGTAATAAAGTTGAAGCTTCAACTTCTAAAATTGTAACTCCAGGAAAACCTAGAAACCGAGAGAGTTTTTTTTATAAATAGACGATGTTGATAAGTGTTCTATAAGGCATATGATACACTCATTTTAAGTCGTTAAAAAAAGGAATTCCGACCGTTTATAAGCTTTGGCTTGCATTG
This sequence comes from Pieris mannii, assembly GCA_028984075.1. NCBI lineage: Eukaryota > Metazoa > Arthropoda > Insecta > Lepidoptera > Pieridae > Pieris > Pieris mannii. The sequence goes on from CM054776.1 coordinate 872,010, forward strand.
AAAACTGATATCGATTTCAAATACAGCAAAACGACTTTTAGGCTCTTTTATCTCTGCCTTTTATTAAATTTAAGAAATGTATTAAAGAAAAGCTGTGTAAAAAGCCTTACTATAAAGTTAGTGATGCGGCAGTGGGCCTGGGACTAGTGCTGGGCAGGCTACTTCTAATTAATTTACTATATTTGTTTTAAATAAAAAGTGCCAATACAAACGTAAAATTTTAATGGAGTTGTATGATATTGTAGCTTGGAGAGCTAAATTTATTTTAAGCATGTGTAAAAACCGTTTGTAAGAAAAGCGCCCTGTCATCTACCTTGATGAAACATATATTCATGCCTCATATCACTTTCAAAAATGTTGGCAATCAAATGAAGAACCAGGTGTTTTAACATCGGATAGTACCTCAAGCTGGTGGAAAAACAGGATTTGTGGATATTGAATTCCTATTATTTAAATCGCAATCAAAATCGAGCGATTATCTTGATGACATGAATGTGAAAATTTCATGCGATGGATGACTCTGTCGTGACTGACTGTATCGTGGTTATGGATAATGCACACAAATAAAAAAAGAACTCAAAGTGAGCAATTTAAAATTGCAGCTATGGCTTACAAATAAAGGTATTCCACTTGACGATTACTGAATAAAGCTACAGTTGTACGTAGTAAAAAAACACAAACAAAGGAGATCCAGTATATGAAGTCGAATATTTATTAAATCAACGTGGACATGAGATCGTGCGTTTACCTCCCTATCATTGTGATTTAAATCCAATTGAAAAATATGAGCTATAGCCAAAAGACGTATTGCGGAGAAAAATGTTAGTCAAACTACAAGTGAAATATCTTCAATAACTGAAGCAGCGTTTAGTACCATAACTACGGAGGAACGGATTGATGTGTGGAAAAAATCCAAGACCAATATTTCGTAACCGACAGGCTCTTGGATATAGATTTAGACATTTATAATTGATCCTACAAGTGACGATGGAAGCTCAGACTCTTCGACGGCGACGACGTAATGAGCGAAGATTCAAACAATACAATGCCTTCCGCATTGACCCACTTAAGACCACACTTATCCAAAATTTAAAAGTTCCGTTAGATGCCTAATAAAAATATTCTAAAAATATTTTGTGTTGTGTTCATTTATTTTTAAAGTACAAATCGCTTAAAATCGGTCCAGGCGTTCTTGAGCTATGGTGAAATCGACTTGATATTATAAAAAGCAGTACATATATTATTATTTGGTCGAAGTTCACTTGATTAACCTTGTTACATTATTTCCTTATCTCCCATTTATATAATAAATTCTATATAATTTAAATAGTATAGGGTATTAATAAAAGGCTATGTCGCAAAACCATATAAACTTTTAAATAGAAACACAAATATTTCTATTTGGTTGGTATGTCAATTACGTCAACACCAATAAATTTTAAACTAAATTTTTGACTAAATTATCCAGGACTTTACGCACAATGGACCAATTTTTTTTTAATAGTACTTCGTTCTTTACTCACTCCAGTGAGCTTCCTTCATGACTTTCAGGCGATTAACCCTATCACCGCCCAAGGTGCGAGCCTTCCGAGGATGTCTTTATGCTCTATGGTCGTGGAAAATAGCCAATTTCCGACTGAGTTAGACAATTTTCAATGATTATTGAGATATTCAGTTCATATTCTTTCTTTTGAATATTTAAAACAGTGGAATTGTAGATATTCCACTGTAAAGATTACTTCAGTTTCTTATTAAATTAAAAAAGCGTATAACATAATCTTTAAAAATAAAATCAACTAAAGTTCTTACCGACTATGTATATTTCTGTCAAATTAAAAATTACGATATGATGAAAAGAGATATCATTTAGTTAAATTAGTTATTACAATTTATTACCTTAAACTATCGATTCTTATCAAATATTAATTTCATTGGTCATCTGAATATAAGGTCAATAACCTTGGATAATAACTCAAAAATCATACATTACATAATACAGTGCGGTTACATATTAAAGTGGATATCGTTACGCTATAGACGTTTTCATAGTAATACTATCGCAGTTCTCATAATTTCAATTTCACAGATGTATGTGCTTTTGTTATTTTGCGTGCTTGGCGTAACCTCGGCGTTGGATAATGGACTGGCTTTGACCCCGCCAATGGGATGGTTGACATGGCAACGCTTTAGATGCAAAACAGACTGCAAGACGTATCCGGATGAATGTATAAGGTAAAAGTAAAGATTCAAAGATACAGTGACTGTTTTCGATCTAGCTTTAGATTTAGTTCGATGTAGTTTTTTTACTACTTAACGCGATTTATTACTCCCAAAGTTATGATCCAGATCAGATGTGATTTATTTCAAGATTAGGTCGTTTGAAAGTCTGATTTTTGATTTTTAATTAATTTCAAGTAAAAGTAATTTTATAGTATAAGACGGATATTTTTTATTATGTATAAGTTTTTATCTGTCTCTTATGCGCATTAATATATTAATTAATGTAATGTCGGCGGTTATTATATATAATTATGTGTAGAAGGAAAACGTAGAAATTAAACTAATTACTAATACCTAATGTTATAATAAAATTGTGGGAAGGCAAATATTAGATAGTCCATGAGGCTTGTGGCCGCCGAATATAAAACTACAGTAAACTTGTAGCTTATTGTAGTACATTGCGTTGTAACTTCGAATTTCTGTGTAGGTAGGTATGTGTAAGTGTGTTAAATTTGTGATGTCATATTTTCTTGTATATTTAGGCATACACATTGTTTTAGAATGAACCATATATAAATAAATTAATTTATTACGATTTAATCGTTTACGTTTTAATTGCCGTATGAACTAAGACTGTATATGTTTAAGTATTGTTCAATATAATATGTGTTGCCCACTTGAATATTAAAAACACATCTAATTTAGGTAATTTAGTTATGATTTTATTTCCCAAAAACAAATGTCCTTTATCAACATTAGTTGATAAAGAACATTTGTTCATGTGAACATTAGAATTCGGATTACACATTAAAGTAACACATCATCATAATAATGTTCTTGCAGCGACGCTTTAATAAAGCGTACTGCGGATAAAATGGTGAGCGACGGCTATCTGGCCGCGGGGTATAATTACGTGGGCATAGATGATTGCTGGATGGAGAAAGATCGTGATAAGGATGACAGACTGGTGCCGGATGCTACACGTTTCCCTAATGGCATGAAGGCAATTGGTGATTATGTGAGAATCTGTACTAATATTACATATCTGAAGATTATTTGTTTGGTTCAATGCGTGAATTAGTCTTATTTATCGTGGAAAACTTTATTTATAATAACACTAGCTGACCCGGGTTACTTCATTCCACCAAACAGTATACTAGTATCGTGTTAACTTTAGTTAAACTTAATTAAGGATTATTAATTCAAATTTTTTGCAAATATTGATTTATTGATTATTTGAAAGATTAGAAATCCAATGGATGTATTGTTCGATTGTGATTGGTCACGGGCATCTTAAATCGTTCACTGTTGACACATGACACGATACGTCAGATGGCCATCTGTCCAATGACTTTCAATTTCAATTTCAGTTTCAATTATAACATCGTCATAATTGTGTCAATGGATATGATGCAACATGCAGCGGGAAAAACTTAATTTGTTACAAAATTTTCAGATTCATTCAAAAGGCTTGAAATTCATTCTATTTCAAGACTATGGAAACAAGACATTTATGGGCTACCCGGGCGTGTTAGGCCATGAAAAGACCGACGTGGACTCATTTGTAGGATGGGGAGTAGATTATATAAAATTGGCTGGGTTGAATGTGGAACCGTCAAAAATGGATACAGGTAATATTAACTGCGATAATATTTGATTCAATAAAACTCCTTAGTATATGAAAGTAATTGTTGCGGCATTGCGCAAATTTAATGTCAGGCGCATTTTATTTAGGTTCTAATTGTAAGGTGGAGCGACATGCGCCATTAATTAGCATTGAGCCTCACCAAATAAAGGTCGTGTAGATATGTATATATTTAATACAAATCTAACAAAGTCAAAATATTTTTTATTACCGGCCCAGTCATTCCCTAAAGAGTGAACAGTTATAATTTACATTCGTTACATTCATTACGAGGACCACAGTCAAAGGCTAAATTAAATTCCTTTGCTGTTAATTTCAAATTTCTCGAAGCACCCCAAATTTCAATAAGTTACCTGGTGGGTACGTATATTATGGAAACCTTAATATTTGCGAAATCGATCTAAAAGAAATCATACTCTTACTTATTAAATTTTGTTTCACGTAATAAATATTACGTGGAACAACACTGCGTATTCGAGAACGTGATAAGAAAGAGTTAACCTCTCAATGAAGGGAGACAGCTACATTTGAGTATTATTTCATAGGAAATCAAACCGAAACTTCCAGAGCTGTGTTGAACACAAAATTACGGCAATCTACTATAGTTAGACTATACCTAGTGAGATGTACAATATTATATAATATTTCTTTTAGGATATCCTGAATTTGGTAGATTAATGAATGAAAGTGGCCGACCAATTGTGTACTCATGTAGTTGGCCTGCGTATCAAGGCAAAGTAAGTTGTAACAGCGATATTTTATTTCAATGTTATGGGCTTTAATATATACTAATTAGGATATCGACAGCCCGGACTCTCAAAAAAAAACCAATAATTATAAAACTATTTATTAATTAAACTTATAATTAAATTACAGAGAATACATCCGTAGTCGATTCGAGACACGAATATAAAATATTTTTTAAATAAATATATTTTATTAAATTGAAATGAATAAAACGCGGTAAATGATGAGACAGCAAAACGATTCCTTGACGCCCGCGCGTTGACCATACACGTGCTGCAACGTCAGCGATCTTTTTTAGGGTACCGTATGTAATTTACTTATTAGAACTCAAAACAACAAAAAAAAGACAAACAAATATAAAGTATTTACAATTTTTTAACCTACATATTAATAATTATTATTATTAATAAAATTACTAATAACCAATGTAAAAAGTTTTGTCTCTGTGGCAGTGTATCTTTAACGCTGGCAGCATTTCCTCGCTGTATTGCGATACTTATTCGTTGAGCGAGGAAGGCACCAGACCCACCTGTCACCGGTACTATCTACCAGGCTTCAACTTAAGTCTTTAATTAGCGCCTGTTCACTAGAACCTCACGGCCTAAGAGTCTCTATTTATAAGGGAACAAAATCGAAGTTGCAGAAAAGACTTTTATATTTGAGCCGTTTATTTTCCGCCTGCCCTGCGGCCGAACCAGTTTGTTTTATTTCATTATATAATAAAAAAACTCCACCCATATTTATAAATATTCTCTTCTTCGGTCTTTAATTTTTTATTTGGTGATTACGTCAACAGTAATTATTTAATTATTTACTACTTTACACATATTACCTCATATTATCTATGCTTGAAAACGAAATGCATTTTCGAGTATTCATACAAATAATTAATACATTTATGTACTGTTATTTTTGAGAGCTAATTTACTTTTCTACAAAAGATAGGGGAGAGGGGGGGAGATAAATTTCAGTATTGCTGTAAATATAGTAATTGTAAATTTATATTGTATTTACAGCCCGACTACAAGTCGATTAGAGAACATTGCAATCTGTGGAGGAACACTTTTGATATACAGGACTCCTGGGCTTCTCTCACCGATATCATGGACTGGTTTGCAAAAAGACCTGAACTGGTGGAATTTGCAGGTCCTGGGCATTGGAATGACCCTGATATGGTATAGCTTAATTCTTAAATTTACAAAAAACTTGTACACGCTCAACAAAAATAATAGTCGCAACACAGTGTTCAATGCGAAATAGAAAGACAAGAAACCAGAAACGAAAGTAACTGGTTTGCTTTCTATGAGAGAGAGGGAGAGAGAGAGAGGGGGGAGACAGAGAAACACGAGGTGAGAGTACCAATCCAATAGATATACCTATTCTTTGCTAGCATGAAACCAAATGTAGGTCGTGCGTCAACAACGACCAATACTTAGTAAGTAATTTTAATGTGTAAATACGACATCGAAATAGACATCATCTCTGTTCATTTTAATAAATTATTTTTAAACCGAAAGTGCGTTGCCGTTCCTTTTACTCACGCTACACGGCTTACAACTACCAACTGTATAAAGATCTATCAGGGGTCGATTGGACCTTTCTTTATAACATCGAAAATATAAATGAAACAGTTGGTGCTTTCACAAGTACAATTACAAATGCAGTTAACACCAACACAAAAATCATTTATAAAAGAAATTCTCAAAGTATCAGAAAGCCATGGATAACACCTGGTTTGCTACGCTGTGTGAGAAGAAGAGATCAGTTGCATATCTTATCAAGAAAACAACCTAACAACGAACCGCTCCAAAAGCAATATACGCAATACCGAAATTTCTGTAATAACATACTTAAAAACCTTAAAAATTTACAGGAGGCTAACACCATCCTTAAGAACAAAGACAATAGTAGGAAACTATGGAAATCTATCAAAAATATATGCCACCTTAACCCAACTAAATCAAATTCTAATAAACTTCTTGATCTACAGGAAAACCCTGAAAAATCTCTCGATATTGTAAACAATTACTTTAGATCGGTAGGTAATAAATTGGCTTCCGATATATTGTCTAAGACAAACCAGACTGAACAAGACCTTTGCTACAAAGTGTCAATTTCCGCTAATTTAAATTCTTTTCTTTTTCTTCCTTGTGACGAGCGTGAAGTCATAAAAATTATTAGTTCTCTTAAGCCAAATTCTGCCCCAGGTGATGATAATATTAGTAATCGAGTGGTCATTCTACTAAAAAACATTATTGCTGCACCAATTTCTTATATCTGCAATCTTAGTATTGAGCAAGGTATCTTCCCTGAATCATGGAAAATAGCTAATATCACACCTATCCACAAATCAGGCAATAAAATAGATATTTCAAACTATCGTCCTATTTCTCTTCTCCCAACCCTCGCTGAAATCGCAGAAAAAATCATTAACGTCAGATTACTGAATTATTTGGAAAAAGAATCTATCCTTGCCGACAATCAATACGGATTCAGACTAAGTAGATCTACAGAAGATGCTACCACAGGACTGGTTGAAACCATAAGCTCCAAATTAGATGAAGGACAAAGATGTATCGGTGTTTTTCTTGATCTTGCCAAAGCTTTTGACACTGTTTCAAGGCCATTACTACTTGAAAAATTAGAAAGACTAGGAATTCGTGGAAATATCCTCCGTTGGTTTCAGTCCTACTTATCCAATAGAAAGCAGAGGGTTCGAGTTGATGGGCATAGCAGTCAACTAGAAAACGTCTCATGCGGTTTGCCATAGGGAAGTGCCCTCAGTCCAACGCTTTTTTTAGTATACATTAACGATTTATGTTCACTTCAGCTCACCAATGCTAAACTCTTCTCTTTTGCTGATGACACAGCTATAGTCTTTTACTCACACTCTTGGGAGCAAGCCTCACGGTTAGCTCATTTAGGTCTTCGCCAAATCTCTCAATGGCTTTTAGATAATCTCCTATCTCTAAATACGTCTAAGACCAAATACATATGTTTTCACATCTCGAAAACCAGCAAACCAAACCCTATCCCCCCTATTAAATTACACTCATGTCTGAACCCTCGCAACAAATGTAACTGTCCTCTCCTGGAACCCACGAAAACAACCAAATACCTGGGATTAATTATAGATTCAAGGCTTTGTTGGAGCCCTCAAATAAACTATCTATGTTCACGAGTTCGCAAACTTATAAATGTTTTCAAACGCCTTAGAAAACCTTCTGACCCACATACAACCAAGATAGTGTATACTGCATTATGCCAGTCGATACTATCTTACTGCATATCGGTATGGGGTGGAGCGGCATTGTCCTCGATGCTGAAAATTGAGCGCACCCAACGTGCCATTCTTAAAATTTCCTTCATTAAACCTTTCCGCTACCCAACTTCAAAATTGTACAGCGAAGCAGGGCTCCTAACTGTAAGACAACTTTATTTAATGGCAATATGCAGGCTTTTTTGGAAACAAACACCCCCTACACCAAATCTAACCAAACGTAAACCTTTATATAAGCATCCTAAAAAACGCACTTTTTTCGCTCAACGCTTTTTCTCCTTCCGTGGTCCATTCATCTTTAACCACCTTATTAAAAATAAAATTATTACTAACATTTCAAAAATCACACTTCATACTTTCACTAAAAAACTCAAAAAATATCTTGTTAAGCTGTCATATACTAACACAGAAAACATTCTTATCGTAAAAAAATAGAATAGGTATAAATTTGTTAAGTAAAATTAATTAATTAAGTAACGTTTAGATGTAAAAGGAAGAGACTGGCTGCCCACAACACAGGGAATGCTAGTGTGGGGGCCAGAGCACTCTACTTTATAGAAACAATTATTGTATTTTGTGTCTAATAAAGTTATTTCTTTCTTCTATTTCTTTCTTTCTAGCAAAAAGTGTCGTTACAACTTTTGATATTTTATATAAATTTTTCCGGTCTAGCCCCCTCTCTCAACCCGTAAAGAGGGACTTCGTTCGAAAAATAAAGGAGGGAATAACGAGATTCTGATTACAGCTTTTAATCGGCAACGACGGTCTGTCTGTGGATCAGGCAAGGGTGCAGATGGCAGTCTGGTCGATCATGGCAGCACCTCTGATTATGAGCGTCGATCTGAATACTATCAAAGACGAGTTCAAGCATATTCTACTTAATGATAGAGTTATTGCAGTTGATCAAGATGAAATGGGAAAACAGGGTATGCGGGTGTGGAATAAGTCCAATTGCGAGGTAAGATTTGTTAGTTGGATTTTCTTTTCGCAGTATGAGAGGAGTAGATTGGAGGAATTTAGGTGGAAATATAATATCTTAAACAATTAAGAAAATATTGTTTATTTCTTACAAGAGTTTTTTGCAAGAGTACCTATATAAATAAAAACCTTTACTAAGATCATATTATGAAATAATTATATAAACTTTATTCATGATAGAAATATGGTTGTGACAAAATTCTTCTATTGCCAGTTCCCATTCTAAGGAGCCCTGTGTTGTGATTTACTGAATTAAAATTATTCATGCATGTCAAAGTCAAAAGTCAACAATCATTTGTTCATATAGGTAACATAATGTACACTTTTGAACGTCAAGAAAGAAATATACATTGGTGAATGCATGAATGCTTCTAATTTTACATTTAACAGAAAGAAGAATGGAAGAAAACTGACAATAAACTCTCCACCTAAGTAAGTGAATGGGTGTGAGTGCGTTTAATTCACTGTGTATCTGAGAGTGTGGCTGTGAGTTGTTATAAGCGTGCTCTGTGTTAGTTTTTGGAACCTCAGTCATCCTAAAATATCAAAGGGGTTACAACGTATTTTTACTTTAACATGAGGTAGTCACAAAATCCAATTTCGAGAATGTTCTATTACTATCACCTTTGCAATCGCAGTAAAATTGAACATTAATTTTACTAACGACTGTTGTGAAATATAAATAATGTATTTATTTAACAAACTAAGCTACCATGACATAATCTCCAATGCAGCAATCTAAAAATACGATACGAAGCTAGTCCTTATGAACACACCTTACGCAGTGCTTCTGTGACCTGTGAGTTACACATTCATTCATTCACTCACTCACTCCACACACACGTTGAAAAACAAAATTTTAATTAAATTATTTAAGTTTGTTACGGAAGAGCTGGTAATACTGACACTGATAAGTATTTTTAACATAAAAATAATTCACAAATCATACACATAATGAACTATTGTTAAATGAATAAACAACATTAATATTTCTTTTATAAAAATCAACACAATATTGATAAAGTAATTCCTATTTTCTTAACTTACAAAAAAACCCTTAAAAACTTTGGTCCCTATGGCAGTGTACTGTATTCTTGATTGTATTAATTATTATATGGTTACTTATAACATATAATAATTAGTACTAACATTAATAAATAAAAATATTGCCAAAGGAACTATTTCCTAGTCAATAGACACAGTTAAAACGTCAGTCAATCTATGGATCTCATACTTTCATACATTGTGTCATTTCGCTTTGAAATAAAACCTATAAAGCTTTTCAATTCGCAGATTTGGAGTCGTGAATTGTCAAATGGTTACGCTGTGGCGTTTGTGAACAGACGAGACGATAGCGCCCCCTACGCTGTAGCCGCTACATTTGATGATATGCGGGTACCCGCACAGAACTACCATGTGGAGGTAGATGGCATACTTTGATATTTTTCGACTTGAATTTTAAGAATTATCAAATTAGATTGAAATTGATTGTTTCAAGAGTCAGGGTAAGATGCAAACCGATCTTGACTTTAAAGATGAAATTCTGAAGCGCGAATTTACTCTCGTATGTCAATATCATTATTGGCTTGCTGAATAAATACTGTATTTGTTGCACACACTTAACAGTCTTGGTTTTTTGCAGGAGCTTTTTGACCAAGAATATTCGCGATGTTACGGAACAATGGACGGAAAATTCAGATCTAGAATTAAACCTTTGGGTAAGCATAATACTTTAACGTTTATCAAATAGTTTTCAGTTATAATCAGTTTTTCTGTTGATTCTTAAGAAGCGTTTAGTACTTTAAACAGATGCATTCGTACCATAGTTATTCATAAGTTTTTACCTGAAACATAATAACGTGACCGACAACCACAAGTTCTCACCGCTGGGTGTGAGCTCCCCAGAACCAACTCCGTCCACTGCACCGTATTCAACATAGAGCGATTCGAATCGTCGACGACCAGTCACTTTCCGAGCGGCTTGTTCCCTTGGCGTTGCATAGACATATTATGGGGTCTCTCTACATGTTCTACCGAATTTACTACAGAAAGTGTCCAAAGGAGCTGTTCGCATAACGTCGAAGCAGAATTTGTAATTCCACTCATAACACCTACGTTCGTCGTTCCACAACTGAGCGTTTCTTAGGGCTTTGTTTGCCTTTCGAGCTCTGTGGCATTGTGAGTGTTCATAGGGTCACTAACATCAGATGAGCCGTGAGCCCGTTTGCCCCTTGTTGTATAAAAATAATACTTATAGCGTCTAATTACATTTAATAATATTTTTGTTACAGGCGTCAAGTTTTACAAGTTTACAACAATCAAATTAAATGTTGTAACTGACCAACACAATCAATGTTATTAAATAAATAAAAAATAAAAAAGCCTTTTATTTCCTACAAATATAACTTTTTACATTGACCCATCTCCAAACGCTTACTTAACTAATTAATATTAATACCTTCTTATTTTTATTTATTTTCTATATTATTTACCTATAACTATTTTATTTACTGTTATTAATATACTACTTATATAATATTTGCTACTATATATATAATATTTACTACTAGATAATATTTACTATTATTATTAGCTGGCTTGTTTAGATTTTAGATACTTAAATAATATAATTTGTAGGAACCCCATTATTGGGTGAAGGCCTCCTCCAAAGATGCCCATTTGTCTCTGTCCTGTGCAGTTTTCAGTTTGGGCTGGCTACTTTTTTGATCTCGTCATCCCAACGAGTATGTGGTCTTCCTCGATTTCTTTTACCTTGAGGTCCATTCCAAAAGGTCACTTCTGTGGTCCATCTTCGGTCTTTAAGCCTCGCGACATGGCCAGCCCATCTCCATTTAAGTTTTTGTGCGTATTTCAGTGCATCTGTTGCTTTGGTTTTTGATCTTATTATTGTGTGTCGTATTTTGTCTGATTTCTTTAGTTTAAGCATGCTGCGTTCCAGTCCTCTTTGACAGGTGGTGATAGGATTTTTTACTTTTGAAGTGAATTTCCCGGTCTGGCAACCATAAGTCAAACTTGGAAGAAGGTTGGAATTCATAATTTTTGTTTTTAATAATAGGCAGGCTACTTTTAAAGATTTCCTTTAAACTCCAATATTTATTCCAAGTTTGTTGTATTCTTCTTTTCACTTCTAGTTCGTTATTTTTCGGATCAAAACTAATTTGCTTACCTAGATAGATTTATGAATCTGTATATTCGAGTGGCACATTATCTATTGTTAATATTCTTCTCCGCCGATTTGTCATTGCCATAGTCTTAGCGAGATTCATTTACAGACCCACCTTGATACTAGCCGAATGTAAAGTTTCCATCATTTGTTGTAACTGGGTGCTGGATTCTGATAAAAGCACTAGGTCATCTGGGAATCTTAAGTGACTAATGTATTTGTCTTTTATATATAGGCCTGACTTACTCCAATCTATCTTCCTGAAGATAGCCTCCAGAATTGCTATGAATATTATTGGAGATAAGGGGTCGCCTTGCCGTACGCCTCTTTCTATAGTAAAACTTGGTCCTAGAGTTTCTAGCTTAATTTTGCCCGTGTTGTTTTTATATACGCTCTTTATGACTTGTATGTATACGTCTTCAACTCCCTGCTGTTTTAGGCTTTCCCATATACTTACATGTGTTACTGTATCGAATGCTTTTTGATAGTCAATAAACGCTATGTATAGCGGTCTTTGTTGTTCTTGGTACTTTTCAATGATTTGTTCAAGTGTGTGTATATGGTCCACAGTTGAGAAACCTTTCCTGAAGCCTGCTTGCTCTATTGGTTGTTTTAATTCCAATGTGTTCTGATTCTTTTATTTATAATGGCTGAGAAGAGTTTGTAGAGGCTCGGGAGTAAGCTTATTAGTCTGTAGTTGCCAATATCTTTCGGATCACCCTTTTTATAGATGAGTATGATGTCCGATTCAGACCATTGTATGGGCGTTTTAGTCTTTTGCAGTATTAAGTTAAATAGTTCCGCTAGTGGTCCAGCTAATGTTTTGTGTGCTAGTCTTAATACTTCATTTGTTATGTTGTCCGATCCAGGGCTTTTTCCCAGTTTTAAGCTATTTATTGCTTCTTGGACTTCCATTTCGTCCACTGGTTTTTTACTTATTTCGTCGTTATTTTCGTTGGTGCTTGAGATGTTATTATTTTGGATGTTATTACTGTATACCTTTCTATAGAAGTCTGTCGCCGCATTGATAATGGCAGTGCGCTTGCACAAAGTTCTGTTGTCTTTACTTAATCCTCCTATCCAGGTTTTGTTCGTTCTAAGTTCCTTCTCTGTGCTTCCTGTGTGTTGTAGATGTCTTTCTATAGTATTTTCTCTGTATTTAGCGTAATCTCTTTTTATGTATTTATTTGTCACTTTGTAGAGGGCGGAAAGCTCATTTCTCATTAATCTCGATTTATTATTTCTTTCTTTCGTAGTTATAATAAAAAAATAAAAAAGTCTTTATTCATTTTAAGTAGGTACATCTTTCTTTTCATAGTGTAAGATTTGGGAACCCTTTTAAGTAAATATACCTGTGTTAGGGTTCCCAGCTCTTCCATAACAAACATAATTACTTAAAATATCATTATTTAACCAATTCGTTTTCTTTTTATTTATTTTTATTTATTTTTTTTAACCGTTATCATCACACCTGAGTGTGTGCATGAGTAAGTGTGTGGATGTGAATGTGTGAGAGAGTGAATGAGTGAGTGAGTGAGTGAGTGAGTGAGTGAATGAGTAAAGTGTATGTATATCGTGGGTCTCAAAAGCAGCTCTAACACTGCATAAGGCGTGATCATAAGCCAGTCTTTTATTAGGGTTTTTAGTTTGTAGGCGGTGAGAGGGTAGATGTTAAGCAGCCTATTTAATTTATTATAGATATAGGCTGCTTGCATATTGCGTCTAGCGAAGTCGGTCCTTACGGTCTGACCGACTACAACATCCTTACTTCTTTTTAAGACCAGCCTACTCTCAAACGGGAGTGCTCTGTGGGTTTTTAAAATTAGACTCAGGACATACAGTTTCCTAACGGAAAGTAATTTGCTAAGATGATAAAGCTCTTCCGATGGGAATCTGTATGGCCGGAACAGCATCACTTTTAAGAGAGCCCTATGTCCCCGTTCCAATTCCAAAAATTTTGTATATTGGCCGCACCCCATATGTTTATGCAATATGTTAATACGGACTGAACGAGTGCTGTGTAAATTCTTGTAAGTATGACATACGATGTGATGTGTCGCAAAATTTTAAAGATGTATGTAAATTTCCGTAATCTACCAGTCATGGACTCTATATGGGGATACCATGATAGTCGTTCGTCTATGTGAATGCCTAAGTATTTGGTAGAGCTAACTTTTGTAATTGGAGGACAGGGGCAGTTACTGACACTTTGCATATAGCAGTTATGTAATTTAATTTTAAAATCTTTAGGTGGTTGAGTTCGTTTAGAAATTCTGAAACATATATAGTTAGTTTTTTCTTTATTGAGAGACAAAAGGTGGAAATCAAGTCACTTAGCAGTTCTTTTCTTCTTTTCAGTAATAGAGCGGTGCGATCTGATAGTATTTTGTGGTGCTTTTCTCGAGCTTTTTGCAAGCTTTGGCTAATAGCATTTACTATTTTGTCGTGATAAGTTTGTATTGATGTATGTTCCAAGTTGTAAGAAGGGTAGGGTAGCATTGAGGTTAAGTTATTGTTATATCTTACTACTTCGTCTTTGGTCTTCAGTTGAAAGTTGTTTTTGCTTGTAAATTTTACTCTACTTTGTTTTTGTTTGGCTATTTTTAATGTTGATCTAATTAATCGGTGGTCTGACGGATAGTTTAAATTCAGGACTTCAAAGTTATTGAATAGTTTTGGTTGGTTGGATAGTATATAGTCGATCTCATTTTTGTGTTGTCCATTTGGGGATCGCCACGTCCATCTCCGGCTACGGTTTTTCTTGAAGCATGTATTGATGATAGTTAGATTGTGTTCAAGTGCGTAGTCGACAAGTCTCTGTCCTCTATCGTTTCTTTCACCGTCCCCATGTTGATGCACTATTAAGTATTCACCTTCTTTAGGAGCCCCTACCTTCGCATTAAAGTCGCCCATTAGTATAATGTTCTTATGTGTTATTTCCATAGCTTTGTCGATAGTTTTATAAAATTCCTCTATTTCTTCTTCTTTTGCGGATTCGGTGGGTGCGTATACCTGTATAATAGATAGCTTAAATTCGTGAAGTATTAAATTTAGCATTGCCACTCGTTCTGTTAGGCCGGTGAAGCTTTCGATGTTGTTTTTAAGAGACTTCTTAATAATGAAGCCCACTCCAAATTTACCTGGTGTACTACCAATGTAGCAGAATATTAAGTTGTCATATTCCTCTATTTTATTACCAAGTCGTCTGATCTCTGAGATACCGATTACGTCATAATTGATTTTTTTGTTGCTTCATTTAACTCCAACCAGAGTTCATGTGAAGATATGAAGTTGTAAGCTGCGATTTTTAATTTGGTTGTGTTTTTGTATTGTCTGATCACCGTGCTTTTTTTGGAGGGTTTTGGTCGTACTCTCCCGCGGTGACCGGCCGTATTGGGAGATTAGAGGTTGGGAGAGGGTCCGATTTCGATTGCTATTCAGTGTTGTGTTGTGATGTATTCGTTTGGCGTTGAGTTGTTTTTGCTTGAGTGAGGATTAGTTTGGGCTTTTGTATAAAATAGTTCGTCATGCTTCCTTTGTTTTTCTTAGGTGGTTGCTTTTTAGTTTGTTGAACACCTTGGCTGCCGGGGTGAAGTGTCTCCGGGGATTCAGAGAGATTTCTTTTGTTTGACTGTTTATACAACGGTTGTTTGTTGTTCAATATAATAATTTTGTCGTATTTAATAAAGGCAGTATTGCCTGCTTCTTTTTCTTTTTGAACTTGGACTTGAAGTTCTCTACGCTTATTTAAAATTTCGATTGGGTAGTCTTCTTTTAGGTCATATGAAGTATTTTGGAGGTAATGTTTATTTTTTTGGATTTTTAATTTGAATCCCAATGTATTGAATGTTATTACTATCGGTCTAACTTTTTCGCCTTTTTTCCCCAGTCTTCTAACAGCTTCTATATTGTGAGTTTCGCATGAAATTTTTATGTATGTATTTATTATGTTTATGACCATTTCTTCGAGTTCATCGTATGACTTTTCGCTCTCTTCTACGCCAAACAAGATTAGATTTTTGCGTCTAAACTGCCTTTCTAGGTTGTTTATTTTTTTGTTTGTTCTTCTAGGTTTTTCTCCAAAAGCTCGTGTTTTAGTTCTAAGTGATTAAACTTCTCGTTGAGGCTGTTGATTATTGTACATTTAATATCTTCTTTCATATCTAGCATGTCTTGTTTTTGTTGCTTTATATCTTGCTGCATGATAACTAACATATTTTTTATTTCCTCCATCGCCTGTTATGACGCACTTAGTGCCCTCTATGAAAGATGTATATATATATATATATATATATATATATATATATATATATATATATAATATATATATATTCTATTTGTGATATTCTTATATTAAAATTAAGTGTTCAATAATATATTTATTGAAAAATAAATATTTGAAAGTTATGGTTCTCTAGAGAGATTTGAACTCGAACCCAATGAGAACGTCACCGACAGTGCAAGCGATTTGACTAAGTATCTTTACTGCATATGCTTGAAAATATCGTACAAGTTACACGCGTCACAGACACTTAATGAGTCAGTACCAAGTCTTGACACTTGAGCCGTTATTTTTTGAAAAAATTAGTTCACTTCACATCACTACACTATTTCACTTTAATGTTGTTCATTGTGCACAATTCCTGCATTTTAAGGTATTCTTTTCAACATAAGTTATCTACAAAAGTCACTCGTTTGAAGCGTTGTGATTTTGGCGAATTATTTATGCTTTTACAATGTTTCTCGGCGGAATAACATTTACACTTTTTTATCTCGAAATATTACACCACTAACTTTCCTACTTTTGAAACGATATTATTTCTTGTTTGATTTTAAAAATACAAAGAATTGGGGACACGATACGAGTTGTTTCACGTCTACCCTCAACCTCCTAATCAATGTTATTATTAACTATTAAATAATGTGATTTAACTGTTGTTTTTTTATGTAAGCTTGGTAAACAATCGAGCGATTTATATTTTTTTTACCCATATTTTTTAACAATGACGTTAATAATAGATTTTTCTTTCTTTCTTTCCAGCCTAGTAACGGTGAAGGAAAATGTCATATTGTTGTTTTTGTCCAAAACTCCGGCCCTCAATTATGTAACTTTCATTAGCATCATTACCGCTACCGATATTCCTACGTACTGTACTGTAAGCCAGTTTTATATAGTTCTCTCGATATGCGACATTCCTTGCCTACCTTGGGTACCTTGGAATAGTGTGGAACTAAAACTCAATAGTGATTCGGGGTTGCTCTTGGAATGTTGATAAATCCCCCTGTCTAGAAAGAATAATATCTGCGTTTGACGTGTTAGCATTCGTCAGCGGTTCGAACAAAAGCATATAAAATAAATTTAATTGCAACTAACAGTTATTAATTTCGCTATTTATATTAAGCATAATTGTGTTCATTTGCGAGTTATTTTAATGGATGTTGCACAATTGCGCAATACAACTCGAAAGAACTTTATTCATATAAACGTATGTAACCGTAAGTACACTTAATCATAAAAGTCAACAAAAATGTGTTATATTGATTTTAAATTCACATTTACTACCAGTTCTGAAGTCTACTGCGTAGGGGGCAAGAAGAGTTCCTTTCCCAGTGGGCAAGAAGGTCTGCGTAACTTTAATCGCCAAATTTTGAGTCATACTAATTGTTTGGCGAAGAAAATGATAGCATAGAAAAATGGCACCAACTGTCAAAGAATATGAGCAAAGCTTTTTTTATCTTTAATTTCACCCATTCCGGGTAGGCAAAGGGAAATTCGCCCATACAGCCAACTCTTCAGTAGACTATTTTTATTGAAATGAAACCAAACCTAACCTAACCTAACATTGAATCCAATCATTAATTCTGATATTGAAACAAATTAGTAGCTTCTTTTTAAAATATTTGCATAAATCATAAAAAACTTCTGTAATTTTTTAGTAAAAACTTCGTGGTTGGTTTTTTTCTTTTTCATATTTTTTTTTGATATGAAATGAAAAGAAATCAAACCGAACTTATTGAATCTAATTTTTAGTAAACTTTTTAGAAATATGTTTTTGCATATATAAACTTCTATGATTTTTTTTAGTACCTAAAACCTTCGTTGTTGTTTTTTTTCTTTTTAATAGACATTGTTTTGACAGTTGGGAAAGAAAACGCACGAGTGCGGGGAAGGCAAAGAAAAAGCACGAGTGTGTAATAGCCCACATCCCGAACGCTAAAAAAGATTTTTCGAATAATTTACGTTTAACAAGAGCTATGAAGTATCAATTTATAATGAAATTTTGGCATTATAGGAAATAAATACAAATCGTGTCTTGAAATGGTCTCACGAATTTCATGGAAGTAAGCATAATAATCTCTTAGGTCCGGTCAACAAAATCTAAAAATCAAACTGTCCTTTTATATCGCATCAACTGTCAAAAAATCAACGTACTTATAAATGATAACAGAATCTGACTGCGCCACTGAGGCATCTCTAACTGTGTCGATTAAAAAATTGGGAAAAATACTGGCGGTAATTAATCATATAATAAAGATTAAATTTATATTTAAATAAAAAAAATCTCCTTTGTGTTTCTTTATAACTTCGTACAACTGTGGCTTTATCCAGTAAGCATCAAATGGAATACCTTTATTACAAATAAAGCTAGCCATTGCTAGAATTCTAATTTTAAATTGCTCATTGTGGGTACTTTGGTTATTTGTGTGCAATGGTATGGTGCATTATCGATAACCAAGATACAGTCAGTCACGATAGAGTCATCCATCGCATGAAATTTTTCGCATTCATGTCATGATGATAATCGCTCGATTTTGATTGCGATTTAAATAATAGGAATCAATTATCCACAATCCCTGTTTTTCCACCAGCGTGAGCTACAATCCATCTTTTTTATTTGCTTGCCAATATTGTTGAAGGTTATATGAGGCATGAATATATGTTTCATCAAGCTAGATGACAGGGCGCTTTTCTTACAAACGGTTTTTACGCATCCTTAAAATAAATTTAGGTCTCCAAGCTACCGGATTGGCACTTTTTATATTTGTTTACTTCTCGAAATACGCCTTAAATTCTTTTTGCTTTATTTGAAATCGATATCAGTTTTCAATGCAAGCCAAAGCTTATGAACGGTCGCAATTTCTTTTTTGACGACATAAAATGAGTGTATCATATGCCTTATAACACACTTATCAAAATTGTCTATTTCTAAAAAACTCTCTCGGTTTCTATGTTTTCCTGGAGTTACAATTTTAGAAGTTGAAGCATCAACTTTATAACCTTCTTGAATTATTTGAGTGGTAGTGCGTTCAGAAATATCTGAAAGGAGCATATTATGTATTAATATCCAACAATATGCTAATATAACAAAAACACCCCACACGGGGGCAAAATACCAGACAATGGTCACCCCAAAAATTACCTGTCAAGAAAGCAACCCGCTCGCCCGTATTATAGAAATGGAACAATTGGCCCCTTATTGTCCTGTTCTGTTTAACAAGAACGTTTCAACTTTAAAGCAATCTCTCGACAAGCACTTTTTATGACTTTTGGCATGATGATTACAAAATTTGATCAATAAATACGAATAAAAACACAAGATACTCAAAACGCTTACTTCATCTGTCACAACAACAACATGGCGGCCGTGGATTAGGTTTTTTTAATTCTATTTTTTCAAATTTTGGCCGCGCGCAAACTTACCTCCTCTAGATCCGTTGTTTCAAATTTTGACATTAGAGCGACTGCCACTGTTTTTATTTTATAGACATGAAGTCAAGACGACTTGTTTGTATAATCTGTAAATAAATTCGATCAATATCAAATCTTTCTGTCAATGTCTAGCCATTCAAGGTTAATGGCCACAGCTGAAAAAATGTTTGTCATCAGTAAATTGATCACGAGACAATTTCGTTTGCCTATTCATCACTTTCTCAAGAATCGTACTAGATATAATTCAGTATTAAGTATTAATTTTAAAACTGCACACTATTCCACACAATTTAAAGTGCCTTGGGAATATACAACTTTAAAAAGAAAATTACATTTAGTGAAAAGGTGTGTGGTGTTTGTTTTGTATATAATATTTGCAGGTTAAGACCGGCCGAACTTATCATTAATAATAACGATAAGGCGGCTCTTACGCGACCTTTATATCCAGTTATAAATACACACAAGTGGAGGTATAATATAATCAGGGCATAGTTATAAATCAGGGATGTCCTAGAATCTTGATGTTATAAAGGCCAACAACTATATAAACATATAAGCTACTTAGTTAAGTTGCTATAACAACTAGTTGTACTGATAATAAAAGATACTATGTTAGTTAAAAATAATGCTTAGGGTAGCTATGAATTAGCACACTATCCTTCAAATAAACAGTATACCTTATACAGTATATTTTAATATACAGTATAAAATAGTTATTTTAACCAATATTCCTTAGTCTGGTGGCATAGATTTAGCATATTCCTAATAATAATTAATTTCACATCTGAATTCTGAACTAAGTGATTTGTTTATATTCTATTCATAATGATTCTGTTCATACAATATTGTACTGCATAGTGTTGAAATAAAGCTTATTTTTCTGTAAACTATTTCATATTGAGCCTAACTCCATAATTGATACAACTTCTCAGTATAGCCTTGATACTGTTAGAGATACATGTGCAGTATGCTGCCTGTTAAGTTGTTTCTTGTTTTAACATTTTATTTGGTGATTTTTTCTAGAGAATTAGACGCAATGGCTCTGAGTCCACTCGATCCTTCATCATACTCAAGACCAGGTATGTATTTTTTCTATTCTAATTATATTTATAAATACTATAATTTAATTAATTAAATACATGAAAATAAATGTACTTTTTTAGAATTAGCTGTTGTTAAACATGTAGACCTGAAATTAAATGTGGACTTTGAAAATAAACAACTTACTGGAGAAGCCCTACTAACTATTCATGTCTTAGATTCTATTCAAGAACTGGTAAGTAAGCAAAAAATTGCTTAATAAGAGTATTTTAATTTTAGTTAGGTAATACTGACATATATTAATCTGTTATAACAACATTGAATAAGACTACATACTTATATTTGGTCGTAAAGACCAGTAGTCTTAACATGATATAAAGTCAATGATGTTTCTATTAAGAACCTAATACAATAGAATTCAGCCAGAACCCTTGACTTTGGTCAATATAATTGGTATGTTGTTGTAAACAATGTTCCTGTAAAGGGTTATGACTTTATATTGTAATAATATATATAGTCATTTGTCCTTTAATTCATTTATGAATAGAAACGTAATCCACAACATATTGGTTGGCTTGGCCTACTTTCATTTGACCTAGTCAAGTACAAAATTGTGGTATTGCAAAACTGATTTATGCAAATGATAAAAATATTGCTTGGTCAAATAAAAATATTTCTCAACAGGAAAAAGAAAAATATTATATTTATTTATTTCCTTATTTCCTATTATTTATTCTACAACATGTACCAGTTGTAATAGTGACCAGTGATAATGTGTCACATATTAATTTAAAAAATATACTAGCAACCTGCCCTTGCACACAGGCAGTTTGTTTTATTAAATGTTATCCACGCAGTATTAACCATGTAAATTAACTTGAATTTAAACTTAATTCATTTACTTTTCCTTAGTGACTGTTTTATACAATTTCTAATATAATAAAATAGATATTGCAATAAAAACATCATAATCGGACCATATCACTGAGTGACATCTTATCATCATCTTCAACCTGTCATTCATATTCTTATGACTGTCAATTTACAGATATTAGACTCAAGTAATCTAACAATAGAATCAATTGAGAGTGAGGACGGCAAGACCTTGAACTTTACATTGGATGATCCGGTGCCTAATTATGGATCGAAGTTGACGATTCCACTGCCGGAACCTGCTGCGGCGGACCAAAAGTAAGTATACAACTTCTGGCGCTATTGGTCTTTATCAGCCCAGTTCCAACAAAAATTAGTTGTTAAATTAAAAAGTGAAGATGTTTAATTTTTGGCCAGGGTATACTAGGGTAGGACTTTTCCCTTAAAAAATTACTTTATTATGCCACTTTCTAATGCTAGATGTAAAACATCAAAGTAGTGTTTTATGTCGGTCCATAGTTTCTAAAGGCTTCACAGTCGTTTAAATTAATTTTTAATTTCAATTCGTAATTTTCGGTAATTATAATAAAATAATTTCAAAGGACGCTTAGTATGCAACCTAAAATAAATATTGAAGAAAAGAAACGGGACGGAAAACAGCTTCCATCTGAACCAATGATGATGACGTTTAATGGTTTAACTTATCAACCGGTACTTGAAATGTCTGAAAGTACATCCATGGCCTCCACAATGTGTGTAAGAGTACTGCAAAGTACGGACACCGTCCACTCCGAAGGCAGACAGTGAGAATTTCTAAAATCACCAGAAAAGTAGACGAAAGTATTCACATAGTTCCATATTCATATAACATTTAATTACTCTAATTACGTATTAAAGCACGACCGGGATTTTTTTTTACAAAAATTGACCAATATTAAATGATTTCTTGGGATTGATTTGCTCCAGTTCAAACAATTTGTATGACTCAAAAGTTGGCGATTAAGAGAGTGACGGAGGCTCCTCTAGGAAATTGCCTAGCGAACTGATAGTAAATGTAAATTTAGAATCAATTTAACAATTGTTCTGTTTACGTTCATATCTGTACTCGGTTAACTTTAACCTTTTTGTATAAAGTTATTTCTAGTTTGAGTTCAACCATGGACTCATAACATCCAACATTCAAGTAAAAGTATTTAATCGATACGCGCCATAGATTTTGAAATCCTAATCAAAAGTCAAAATTTATTTATTCATATAGGTAGCATAATGTACACTTATGATCGTCAAAAAAATAAATATTAAATGATTCTAATTTTACATTTACTGCCAGTTCTCAAATCAAGGGCGTAGAACGGAAGAGAAGAACTGGCAATAAACTCCGCCACTCTTTTTAATCGCCAAGTTTTTTACACAATGTTTGTAAGGAGCTGCAACCACTACACCATGTAATCTTTATTCACATCGTAAAAACAATCTAAAATATTTAAAGTTAAAGAAGTAATATATATTTTTGCTAAACACTACTTAAAATATTTTTTATCTGTAATCATTAATGTCACATATAGTATAAGTCGGAATTTCAAATAGCATAAATTGATAGAATTCAACTCATTTCATTAATTAAAACAATGTCATTAATTAACTTTTTTTTATTAGATGTTTAATAATAGTAAGTTTTAATTAAAACTAGTTGAAGTTGGATAGAAAAATAAATTAAAATATTTGATAAGCATTATTGTAACACTAATATATATGAACAATTTCAGCCTTAAAATAAGAATAAAATACCAGACATCTCCATCAGCCACCGCCTTACAATGGCTGGAACCGAAACAAACCTC
The DNA here is from genome assembly GCA_028984075.1 of Pieris mannii. Lineage (NCBI taxonomy): Eukaryota > Metazoa > Arthropoda > Insecta > Lepidoptera > Pieridae > Pieris > Pieris mannii. The sequence goes on from CM054776.1 coordinate 895,530, forward strand.
GGGAAAGAAGTACCCATACATGTTCAGCCAATGTCAGGTATAAATAAAAATATATACTGTCCCAGCACGAAAAGGGATGTAAATTAAATTAATGTAATTTTTTTTTGGAAATGGATTACTTGGCTTGCGATTATATATCGTGTAGGTTTTAAAAACATGTTCCAGAGTGTCAAAAAATGTCTATGTTTGGATTTTTTTCTATCAAGCGGATCTTTCCAAGTTGGATACATTAACTACTCAACTCCACCATTTTTTCCATTCTCTCTACTTCAAGAAATGAAACCAGATCGGTCCTTAACTAACTTATTATTCTATATAATATATATGTGACGAATTTTTGTCTTACTATTTTACGTGTCTTCTGATATATTATGTCATCATAGATATAATATATATGATTTCGCATAACTATAATAAATATTCACTACTAATATTATAACCCATATTATAACTCTTAGCCAATCCACGCTCGGTCAATACTCCCATGCCAAGATTCGCCAGCTGTCAAATTCACGTACAACGCAGAGGTCACTGCCCCCGAACCATTTACGGTGCTTATGAGCGCGATTAAAGGGAATTCGAGTGAAAAAGCGACTTTTAGACAACCGGTCCCTATTCCGTCGTATTTGCTCGCTATTGCTGTGGCGGTGTTGGAGTCTAGAGAGCTTGGACCTAGGTATGTGTTTAGATTTAACACTCTTTGAACAACGTATGTACAGGATACCGGCAAACATCTTGAACAAATGTCCTTGCCTGGTCAGAAGCCATTTTGAGGGGAGGGGTGGGGGCGGCGGGAGAGTGACGTGTCTATCGCGTGATTGGTAAATTAGTTGACTTTTGTGACTCCCTGTTTAATGCTCAAGAAGTTTGCCGGTACATACATTATTTCTACATAAATATTAAATATTATGAAATTACTACAGACTATCAAATAGGCGTTAATCTGTAGATCTATTAATATTAGCTTAAAATAAACCATGTAACGTTTTTGAACTAATTTGACATTTATGTTATTAAATTTTAATGAAAATGGCAGCTTATACCAGCGCTAGTCTGACGTATAGTGATAGCGTATATATAGATACATATAATATAATTAAAAAGTGAAATTGTTTTAAAAATAAATTCGTGTAAAGTGTCATTTCGCCTATTATATGATCTTATGAACCGATTTATATGTATAGAATATTCGTGATAGATTTTTATTAATTACAACTACGATCCGCAGCAATTAATACATCTGACAGCTGTCAAAAGTACTATCCACGATCTCCACTTTAGTGTGGCGTTACATGTTATGTTATTGTATGGTGGTCAATGTTATTATATTATAATTATTAATATATTATTATATTTTTAAAACATCAGATCTCATGTTTGGTCCGAAAAGGAGGAGATCGACAGAAGTACCTGGGAATTTGCGGACACTGAGAAGTACTTACAAGCGGCTGAAAGACTATGTGGTCCCTATCAATGGACACAGTACGATTTACTCGTATTACCTCCGTCCTTCCCTTATGGAGGCATGGAGAACCCCTGTTTGACATTTGTGACCCCCACATTACTCGTAAGTATGATTTTTGGACTTTTTCTATGTTACCTTAAGTAAATCCATCCGTATCACCTCGAAATCCGTCGTTTCACAACTGAGATTTTTTTCTTAAAGCAGTTTTTGCCGCGAATCACCTATGATCATATAAATCACGCTATGTGGAACCAGCTGCCCACTAAAATATTCCCGAACCAATTCGGCTTGGGGAAGAAGAAAATTGCAGCCTTCTGACAATGTCAGTGTCCTTGGGAGGCAGTATCACTTAACATGTCAATGAAGGCTTCGCACGGGTAGACATTTGTCTTCATGAAAATATATATAATTTATGTTACTCAAGGATTGATAGGTATATTATGATTCAAATTGTGACATGTTATTAAATCGGAAAGTAGTACACATATGTTTTCCTTTATATAATATTAGTATATAAAGGGTGTTTCAACAAGAACTTTGTTTTCTAAAACAAAATAAAACAAAGAATTTAGAGGAAAATGAATGAAATTTTTATTGTATTACAAAGAGAAAAGTTTGGCAATTATGAATGAAAAATGATATCTGGCAAATGTCGACCACGACCACGCTGACAGATGTTGATTCTTTCATCTAAATTTTTAATCACTTTTTGGCAAAATGGAGGGTCTATTTCGTTAATGACAACACGGATTTTGAGTTTTAAGGCTGCAATCGATTCGATTGGCTCCGTATAGACTCTGTCTTTAACATAGCCCCACAAAAAATAATCCAGTGGTGTTAAATCACACGATCTGGCTGGCCACTTAACAGCTGAATTTCGCGAAATTATGCGCTCGGGAAATTATCGCGAGATGTTAACCACTAAATTTTGGCCTATTATTGATGACATGGATATCACTGAAATGTGGTTTCAACAGGACGGTGCCACATGTCACACAGCCAATGAAACGATCAATTTATTGCAAACCAAATTTCCCGATTTTATATAACAATGACGATAGCGAAAATAGTGATTTACACAAATAATGAAATGAGATAAAATATTGAAATAAATGTACACTTTAAACAATATAAATTACACCAAAACCCACTTAAATTCCTTTATACTAAGGCTTTCAGAAAAAAATGAAGTATATATAAATGTCTTTTTTTTCAAATATCTTTAATCATAATTTAAAAGAGAGTTTTTTTAGAGTGTTCTTAACCGTCGTAAACGGTTTAAGAACAATAAATTATTAAAAAAAATAGAAACGCACTTAACGATAATCAACTATTCGACGTAAACAAACAGAATTATTTTTATTTATTTAATTTTTTTATTAGTATAACTAATCAGATTTTTTTTAATTCTACAGAACTAAAATTAATTTAACTCGTATCTGATATACTGAAGAACCATGAAGTCGTTAAGTTCGTAAATGATTACGAACTTAATAAAGACTTCATGGTTTAATTATTATTATGCTCCGTTAATTTTAGCATACATGTGTGTAAGATAACAATCGTAAAGGTTATTGTTATAAATTTTTAAACATGTAGTTTTATATTAATTTTTCTAAAGTAATTCCAAACATGTTAACTTACTATAAGTGTGAATTAGTTAAATAATGTTTCGTTCATACAAAGTTCGAAGGTATACTTTTCCATGATATTTTTAGGTGAACGTATTATTTGACTAAATATTTATTTTCGACAAACTAAACATCACCATAAACAGGTAGCTAGATATTTAGTTAAGATTAAAAGTGGGGACTTAAAGTTCGTCTCCTGCAAGTCAAAACCTTTATGGCTATAAACATATGTCAATATTGTGTCAACATATGACATATGTCAATATCCAATAACGGTTTTGACATTCGTCAGTCGTTTTTGCGCCATTAAGTCTTAATTCTGAATCTTAAGAATTTACTATTTTCGTACGATTAAGCATATCCTGAAGGATTTTTACAGAAAAAATTACTTGTGTGGCACAGTTGGCTAAGTTTTTTTTTAATATCTTATTGTACCGTTTTAATAAGGTACTCTTCCATCTCTTTTCATCACAGTGTAAACACAATTTGACAGAAAGAGACAACAGAAGACTTATATTTGTTTTGATAGAAACGCACATAATTAACACACCATAATTTTCTTTTGACTTATTTTAAATTTTTAGGCGGGTGACAGAAGCCAAGCAGACGTCATTGTCCATGAAATAATGCATAGTTGGACGGGAAATCTGGTGACGAACAGAAACTTCGAACATTTCTGGTTAAATGAAGGTTTCACTGTATTCCTTGAGAGGAAAGTCGGAGCCTCCCTGATAGCGGACAAAGAAGAAGCCCATCGAAGCAGGGACTTTAGCAGCCTTTTAGGCCTCCAAGAGCTTACAGAAACTGTGAGTTTGGTTTTTAATATGTAAAACTCGTGGCCCCATACGTAAATTATTTTATCAAAATACTCCACATCGTATATAATGCTATACCTACATAATATCTATATATTCTTAAATACTTGGCAGTTATGGTGAACATAAATTTTACCAAAAATTATATGTCCAAGTTTCCATATAGTGTGAGTTTATTGCTGGTTTTCATTTGGACTATTATGATATGATTTCGACACAATCTCAAGTTTCATGTGTTTATACTTATTGGCGAGAAAATATATTTTAACTGTTGTACATTGTATCTGTTTAGCATTTCGTTTAGTTTCTTAGCTCTGATTCGAACGGGTATTGAACAAACCCCTATCTCTTCAAACTATTAGGCCAATAGTTATATGTATGTCTTACTCCCTGTTTAACCCCCCCGTAATAGTGGACATTTTATAAACTGGCAACAGCTCTTAATACTTAAAATCTGCGTTGCAGATAAACCAAAATCTCGGTCCAACAAGTCCACTCACGCAACTCGTGCCAGATTTGAATAACACTCACCCTGACGACGCGTTCTCGAGGGTTCCTTATGAGAAGGGATCTCTATTTCTTCGTTATCTTGAAGATTTAGTCGGTGGACCAGGTAAGATCGAGCTCCACGTTTCAGGTGAAATTGGAGTTGGGCGAGAGAAACCCGTTGACCAGTTTAGTGGTCGATTTGGCCAGGGTTCACCCGGATGACGCGTTTTCGACCGTGCCCTATGAGAAAGGCTCGCTGTTTCTTAGGTATCTCGAGGATTTGCTCGGTGGATCAGGTATACTTGCAGCGTGTGATTTTTTTTTACTTTTATAGCCAACATACCATCCGCGTATCACCTTGACGTACGTCGTTACACAATTGGCAGGCAATTTTTAAGACAGTTTTTGGCGCGCACCACCAGTTGTGGAACCCGCGGTCCACTGAAGTATTTCCGAACTAATTCGACTAAGGGTGCTTGAAAAAGAAAAGAGCGTACCCTCGCGAGGCGTCTAGCATTGAGAGTGTCCATGGGCGGCGGTTCCACTTAAGATCAGACGAGCCTCTTTCCCGTTTGCCTCCTATCACATAAAAAAGCCAGAAGTGGTAATTTCTTAGTTATATCTATCGGTGGACTGTCATTGAATTGTTTTGGAACTGCTAAACTTTAATCAGGATGTAAAAGCAGAAAAATATCATTAAACACTAAAGTTCTCTCATGCTTACTGAAGTACTTATGCATCAATCAAAGGAAAGAATTGAATACCTATGATTTAAAAGTAAATAATTTTATGAACAGTAAACACTCATACGTTATAACACGGTATTTAGCGCGTTATAGGAAGAAGCCGTGTAGGAGTATTCTCGTAAAACCGTTTTTTTGAACTATTCAAAAGCTAGGAACACGAATTTAATAAAGTTATTAACTTTAATTTTATAGTTGGAAATATAACTCCAGAAATCTCCGTAATATGGGGGACGACAATCGCGTTTTACGAAAGCAAGATTCATATCGTTTACTATAGTACTAAATAAAATAATTACTAAATAACATTTTAGTTTAAGATATTTAAGAAATGTTTCATTTCTATTATAAAATAATTATTAATATTTCAGAGGTATTTGATGATTTTCTCCGTTCGTACCTGGACAAATTCCAGCGACAATCCATCGACACGGACCAGTTTAAAGCCTACTTATTGGACTATTTCAAAGACAATGAAGCCCTGAAAGTTGTCGACTGGACAACATGGCTTCACAAATCTGGAATGCCGCCAGTTATTCCCGCGTAAGTTACATAAAATATTGTTTTATACTCTGATTTTTCATTCTGTAGAATTCTGACATTTTATAAGTGTTGCTACTTAAAAGTTCTCGACAGAAAAGGGACAAATTTGACCCAGTTCTTTAAAAAAAAATCATGTGGAAACCGGCTTGGCTTTCACCCAAAAATCGACGACGTGTGTCAGACACGGCTGATCACCTACTTGCCTATTCAATTGGTAAATGATCATGTTTCAGATTCAGAAATCTGAGGCCCAAGCCTAAAAAGGGTTGTAGTGCCACTAATGATTTTTTATTAATTTCAATTATCACTGATATTTTAGTTAATAAATAAATAAGTTTAGTGTACTTTTTTATAAAAATTAAATATTTCTTACCAGGTACGACACATCAATGACCAAAGCTGTTACAGTACTTCTAGCCAAAGTGAATGATACCAGCAGTAATTTGGAGTACAGCGATGTCCTTGCATTTACTCCCCAACAGATGATTAATTTCCTCCAAGCCCTCATCGATCAAGACCCACTTCCCCTAGACAGACTAAGGAATATGGGAAAAATGTACAAAATTGATACAAGCAAAAATTCTGAAATTGTCTACCGTTGGCTGAGATTGTGTATAAGAAGCAGAGATGAAAGCAAATTGAGTGAAGCCCTGCAATTTGTTAATAATCAAGGCCGCATGAAATATGTCAGACCTATCTACAGAGATTTGTATAGTTGGGAAGCAGTAAGGGAGAGAGCCGTTGAAAATTTCCTCAAAAACGAGCCAAATATGATGCATGTATTGGCTTATACTTTAAGAAAAGACTTGCATCTCAAGGAGTAGATTTCATTTTGTATCAGCGTACTGTAAATATTTATGGAATTTGTTTTCTATTATACAAATGTATTGTTTTAAATAAATGATTTTATTAATCATATTTTCATTCTGAGTGCTTTAAGTATTTTTCCGGACACTACCCCTATGTGGAACCAGCTGCTTGTTGAAAAGGATTAAAAAATAAACATTTCTATTTCTTAATCATTCATATTTTTAGTAAATTAATGGTGTAAAATATCCATGTAATCAATATTATTTATTGCATTAATCTTTGTAGGTAAGACTTAGTTTATTCAAGCATCTTTTTTGAAATATGTATCAATCAATACAAGAAAGACCCTAAACCGATAAACTTAGTGCTACAGAAACATCAATAGATGTCGCGCGATGCATTAGGCCGCACGCAGCCTCGGAGTTGGAGTTTGAAGCTATTTCACTTGAGAGTTACGAAAAAAATCGAACATGCACACAGATTTTTTTTGAATACAAAGTATTTTATAATTAAAAGTATTGCGTTTAAAAATTCGGAATGTATTTTTTTTTCCTATAGCTCCGAAGTAGTAGAACTTCCACTACGTCACCGCAACCGACACACTACCGCCCCAAGCATCTATATAATAATATATCATCACCCCAAGCAGTCGATCACTGTTAATTCGGGCACCTCCACTGACTTCTATCGTTTGTGTGGACCGTCGACTTTTCGTCGTGGTATGAAAGTTGATGAACGAGACCGTGAGACCAGTTGCCGGTTTGTTGCCCAACTAAATAAAAGCAAATTTTCCCTTGCCAAATATTAGGTGACCCTCTAGACGCGGCGATTCTAGATAAGTATGGTAGTCATCTTGTTTTCTTGCCGACAACCGACACACACTTGAGTCTTGACCCATGAAAAAGTCTTAATTTATATGATTTCATCTGTACTATAGTTGCAGCCAGCTTGTTTAATTAACAGTCTAGCCTTTAACTAACCGACGCTGTTTAACTAGCAGCCTGAAAGATGTTCAGCTGTGACATGCACATTGGCAGGTCCCATCAATCCATTTTGAAAATAATGCTATGTCAATTGTCAATGCCTCCGGTAACAAGTGAAGTTTTCATCTGCTTGCAGATTTAAAATAGTAAATAACCTAGAAATTTTAAACTTTGAAATACAAATTTTAATAATTCATGTAATATTATAAATAACATACATAATAGCGATAATAAATATTAAAGATGTCTGCAGCGAAGCGAGTACAGGTACGTAGTAACCAACGGAAAATTATCTATTTAAATTTCTGTGTTCCTAAACTTATCATTGTTTTTGTTTTAGCAATGGGCTACTTTTGCTCGTACTTGGCATGTTTTTGATTGCAAGTGGCAGGATCCATATCAGTCAGCCAATTTAATTAAAAAGTATTTGATGGGTTTACATAAACCAATTTACCATCCTATGAACGATTGTGGAGATGTTGTTGTTTGTATCAATAGCAGAGATATAGCTTTAAGAGGGGATGAATGGCGGAAACGGGCATATTTCCACCATACAGGCTACCCTGGTGGAGCTTCTTGGACCCTAGCTTGGGAAGTTCATAACAAGGACCCAACTATGGTGAGAGTTTATTAAAATTATCTTATTATTGATTTGCTTGGTTGGATAGTTATTATAATAAAATATTGCTCTTATAGATAATAAAAAAGGCAGTATACAGAGCAATGAAGGGCAACCTTCAGAGAAGGCACACAATGCAAAGATTATTTATATACCCAGGAGAAGAAATACCAGATGATGTGAAACAAAATGTAACAAATCAAATCCGACAACTGCGTTTAGTGCCTACTAGATTAGATCATATACCTGAAGAAGAAGTACAAAAATTCCCCAAAGTTATGGAGTACCCAAGTGATTATGTTTTAAAATGAGTGATAATATTTGTGTCATTTTTAGGTCTTAGTTATAAACTGTAGATAATAAATCTGTTCAAGTCACAAGATTTTTATTATTTACACAGGAATTATTATTAATCAAATTCCAATGAGCAATATAACATGACCTGATTCAAGGGTCATTGTCAAATGTTGACCAGGTGACAGCAACTAAAAATAATAAACTTATAAAAAAATTAAATACTTAAACATGAGTTACATTGTTGCCCATTAAAACAATTGCTCTGTTTGCTCTTACAGTTGGCTGCAATCTCTTACTATTGATTTGTGATATATTCCAGATTTCGTGAACAACTTACTGAGTTTTAATAATATTAAATTATAAACAACAAAAATTTTGTTACCATAACATATTATATTAATTAGTTTTTAATAAAAATCTGAAGAATGGCCTTTATGAAAGTGGTAATACTTAGTTGAGCTTGGGATCTTAAAAACGTAAACAATACAATATTAATAACAAACTTTGTGACTGGTTTTTCCCTAACTATAATTTAACCTTATAAAAATGAAAAACTTAACTAAACTATAAAAAGCAGCATATTCATAGGAATCTGAGCTCTAGACAATGTGCTAAAATCTTTTTGGTTTGGCTATTAACCGAGATTGCTAATATCAGACGAAAACTGTTGCCGCAAGTGGAACGAGTTGACAGTTTCATTGCAGTTTTTTTTTATGAATCGTAGTGCTTAGGGCACTTAGCGACTCTGACAAAAACAACTTAAATTTCTATAGGTACTTTATTACTCCCTCCACTTCTGTGAAAATTTGACTGACTTTTATGGTATCTACTAATGGCACAATATGCTACAGATTAAAATTTGACCTCTACTCAATGGCCTCTTTGGCTATCAGATGTTGTCTAACTTTACAAACACACTAACATCCTTCAAAGCAAAATAATATTTTTTCAGATAACTATGATTTCCGCTAAAGTAAATGTGCAGCTGCAATTTCATTTATGGCCAAGCCATTTTCACATTTTCGACACGTTGGTTACATAATGGCACAGTAACATAGTAAATTTAACATTCCATTACACATAAATGAGAAATTTGAATAAATTACACTTTTTATTTTATGATTAGATGATTAACCTATTTGACAACATATTGTCTCTAAAATAATGAAAAATACGTTGTTCACTTACGTAAATAGGTAGGTAAAAAATAGGCAGTATGAAAATACGTACCTAGCAGGTTTATGAATTTACGAATGAATAATTTATTTAAGGTAGGTTGTTGATACCTACCCTTTTGTACGCGGGACAAATAGTTTGTAAGTAAAACCTTTCTGTTACCAAAATTACCACAATGTTACTTTATCCAAAACACAAAAAAATCAAAACTACATATTTCTTTATTTTTGTATTGAATCTATTTTATTTATGAAATGTATTTTTTATTCAAAATAAATTTTGAAAGAGGTTCTATAACTACTAATAATAAAACAATAATCAAAGTTGGGGGTCTAGGTTACCTGCGCAAAATCTGACAATTACCATAAAAGTAGTCACTTTTGTATATAAAAATTAATTAAATAATTACTAAAACAATTATCGCTGTTATTTTCTGTGGTAAGAAACATTTAATAATTTTCTAACAAAGATTTATATGGACAACTTGAACTTTTTCCAATAATCAAATTCATAGCAATTTTTCAAGGTTTCAGGGCTGAAGTGTACGAGTTTGTCTCACTATTTTCTGTAGCCACTCCGTTAATCCCTTTATTTTATATAGGTACAAAACCTACTTTTCAAGGAAATTTGTTAGTTTATTCGTAAAAAAATATATTCTATTTTACATTGCAATTTAAATATTAATATTATTGAGTGAGTCTATACTGTAAATAGCTATTTTCATAGAATAATCTAATTAATATAGGTGATAATAATATCAATATAGATATCTTAACTAATTATGTTCGAATAAAATATTATTTCACAAGTACAAATATAGGTTTATTAAAAAGTCAATAGAAATTACAAAATAAGTTTTAACGTAAATTTGGGTCATCATAGTTAAGTCGTACTATTGCCGGTGCCACGTTATCTTCATTGAGTTCGCGAGCCATGTCATCATCAAAATAGACTCTTAAGGAATCAAGTTCAGAAGGCGCTATACCCATTATTCCGCGAAAATCATCCAAATTAACTATTTGAATTTCATCTTCAGATTTTTCGTCTACATCGTTATCAAATGGGGCAGCAATTTGAATCGCATCCTGGTCATTCTCAATTAATGGTATCAGATTTGCTACATCAGGTAGTTCATCAGCACTGTCATCTTCAAGAAAATCAACATTCATCTCTGGTCCGTCAAGTGGTTCAATTTCTGGTATATTTTGAGTATCTTTAATAGGATTAGCAATACTCCTTTCATATTCCCTAAGAACATCTGCAACTTCTATAATTTGAGGTAAATATGCCGCAGATTCCACTGCAGAGGAATCAACTGAATCATCTTCAGCAATTGCTTCTAATTCTTGGACATTATTATTCTCCAATGGCACAGCCCACGCTACTGTGAGACAAGCAAGCACTATGAATAGCTTCATATCTGAAAACACTTAATAACTTTAAAATAAAAATAATTTAAATTAGAGAAAATGTTTATAAAAAATTCGATAAGAAAACAAAGACAATTATATCGATTGTTATAAACACGACCACTCACCTGATATTTCTCTTGATTACAAGCGATAATGATTGCAATATAGACAATCAAAGCAATCTTTGAATAGGGTTAGATAAGAGTTTATCAGAATTGTTTGTGATTTGTCCACGTTTTACCTAAATACCCAATTTACGAATAATGAGTAACATTACATGGAATGTTTTTTACATTATTTCTGAGAAGTTTATTATTAAAAAATCTTGAAGATACATAAAACTATGCACTCATTTGTGTGTTGTCATATACTACAACATGATGTATTGTTTTGTTACGCGCTTATCTCCCCAATGTATGTAAATTAGTTTTTAGTTTAAGTTTCCTTAAACATCATAGAACCCAGGACAGAGGGCACAAGTGCGAACCGAGAGAGCAACTACTCGTAAGTACTGGGAATAACCAGCGGTATACATAATATTGGGAAACTATAAAACGAAATCCTTATAATCTTCAAAAATATCAGTGTTGCGACTACTTCATGGTTAAATAGTATAAGACGGCATTAGTATGACGTCCTTCAGTCTACGACATAATCGATATTTTATCTTACGACACAAAAATATCCACATAGGTATATTTTTCTGTGATATACAGGGTGACCAAATAGTCGTGGATTAAACGCAACCAGGAGTTAAATGGGGTCAGCTGCAAAAAAAAATTGTACGGAAGGTTCTTAAGCTCAACCCCTGCAGTTATAATTTATTTTGCGTTTTTTAAGAAAATTGTCTTTTTTTTACTAATTCTTATTAAAACTAGAAATAATCTACACCTATCTCTTTTTCATATTATCCACGAGATTGGTACTCGCGAGTCATTACGTTAGACATACTTTATTGGGTGTATTGAAGATAATATAAAGTTATGCGATATAAATTTTTTTCAAATCATAAATTATTGTTTACTTCGGACCTTAGGTGAAACATCTGATATAAATTTCTTTAAAAATGTAATTGTTCAAGTCAGTCACACCTACATTCACATTATTATTGTATTGTGTACTACAAGGAATGGAAGAGCCATTGTATTTGTTTTTCATTAATATTTTGGAAAAGCCCTCAAAGTTGTGGTTTGCCGACGTCATGTTGACAGTTTAAAGAGTTCCATTTCGAGTTAATAGTCAATAAGCTGAATTAGCTTTCATGCCGCTAGTTAAACGGCACTATATTTGAATCAGAGGAATAGGGAAATAAAACGAAGGATGTTTAGGGTTTAAGTAAATAATATAATTGGAAATTACAATTTATAATTTTAAACGAACAATATTTTCATCCTTACATCATACCAAATTACCGCTAAATATATTTGGCAATACAAAAATAATAGACGACATTTATTCAAACTAATTTTCGTCCAGTACTGTTGACGTGGTCGTGATTAATTAACTAAATGTTGAAAGCCAATTTTACGGCACTGTTTGAAATGTTTACACTTATTCAAAAAGAATTACAACAAAATATAATCATCTCAAGCTTATTATGTTTATCTAATCTTTGCTTTGATCGCAACCACGCCCTAACTTACCAAACAAATGACAAGTTTCTTGTAGCACTTCACTTATACATTGAGAACAATTTCGCTCCTTATGACTTAAGCTAAATTGGAATACATTTACTAGTAAAATATGTATTAAAAATAACAATTATAAAAATATAGAGAAATGTACATTTGACCAGAAATTAGATTTTCACTGTTATAAAATAATTGTGTAAGAAAATACTAAGTAAAATCTAATTTCCGACCAAACGTAACTAAATCTTTTACAAGCAAACGAAAGCATATGTGATTTATTAAAATGTGCCTCTTAGATATAAGACAGCTTAGCTGTAAAATGCCCCATTCTGACATTTTGGAAGTTCAACTTATGCGCAAAGGCAAAACCGCAAAAAGAAAATTGAAAATCCTGATACAAATATGCCAAAGCAGCCCATTTCCCCATGCCCCTTAGATGATTTAGCTAGCATTCTAATGTTTTGTGTAACGCCGAATCTATGTACATTTGATTAACTAAATTGGAATATACTATTTGCAATCTCAATTTATTCTACCTATATTAATTTTGACACATTTAAAAAGAATTTCAATCTTTTGAAGGCTTACAGTTATTCAATGACATAATTTGTTTTTTTTTTTTTTTTTTTTTTAATATAATAGGGGGCAAACGGGCAGGAGGCTCACCTGATGTTAAGTGATACCGACGCCCATGGACACTCTCGATGCTAGAGGGCTCGCGAGTGCGTTGCCGGCCTTTTAAGAATTTGTAAAATGGATGTCGTTCTGGAGGTCTTAATCGTAAACACGTTAAAAACCTCAATTTATTTTCAGTGTGAACCAACATAGTACCAATTTACTTTTATTGTAAGGCTTATATATGAATAGGTCTTGAAAAACTTCTAACAATTAACTATTAAAACATGTTTTAGACGAATTCCTCTATTTAATGACCGATTTTTTAACTTTATATACACCGAATAACACATTAGCAATGTGTCACAGTTAATTTCGAAGACTATATTTTTGGACTTTTCACAATAGAGATCATTTATACATCTTATTTTTACAGGACATAGACTAAATTATATTAGAAAACATAATATTATAGCGCCACGATATAATTATGTTCATTTACTTTTAACCCGTTGATTAAAGATAAACAATTGTTTCAAAGAAAACAGTGAACATTCCAAAGTACCTTTTCAAACTTGCAATATGAACTTAATTTTATTATTAGCCAAAAGAATCCCTTTATTTTTAAACTTGTATGAAACAACATTATTATAGTTATTGGTAAATGCCCAATTTATGCCCATAGATTAAGTCTTTAACTACAGCATAAAACCTTTTTTAATCAAAATATTTGACGATAAAACCGACAATAACGTTTGACCGTTTCTCGAAGAAGGATTGTCTTGAGATACGAATCTGAATATTAGCAATAAGATAGATTAATTAACTAATTTCAATATATTTAGTATATATATAATGGAGACAAAAATACCATATATCATTCTGAAAACGTCTGCATAGCCTTATTTTAACAACGACACACGAATTTCGCTTAGTTTGAGTTCCGTTAAATGGAACGTACATTTTCGACCAATCAGAGCTCGTAGATACAAAGCAGCACTCTGATTGGTCCACGCTTAGCTCTGTAATTTCTTTGAGCTTTTTTACTTAGTTTTTGAAGCTAGATTTTGTATATACTATATTTAATTGTATAAAAACTAAAATCATTGTTATTAATATTTTTACTCTACTTATTCTTTTGTCAAAATTTTGCACTGTTATGAAGAGATAAATAAGTGATTTAACTAAAACAGTGTGATTGATTTGGTTTTGATAAAAATGTATAATATAAAGCTGTTTCATTTCAGTGCGTGCACCAGGCAAAGTATTATCAACATCTAGGGTCACAAAATGGATAAATAAGCACTGGCAGGCAATAATGGAGGCACCTTAATAGCCGTAGGTACGCCACAATCATTTTACATACATTTGAAATGAAATTATGAAGTACAGACTAATAATAATCTATTTCATAGTAGAATAGCTTAAATCCAGTTTCCATTTTTTCGTACCATTAGTCATTGGTACGATTTTTTAAATAATCGCTGACATAGAGAAAATATTAAATTAAAAAATTAAAGGAAAAGTAAGATTATGAATTTTAATATTATATTCGTGTGTCATTATTAATATTTGTATACTCTGAAAATGCCGCGACTCCGGGCATTAGGCCTCCCTCATTTAATCGCGCGAGCCTCTGGGAGGAAACCATCCCAGTACCTGATCGACTGAAATAATAAACATTTAATTTTTTCTTTTCATTCTAACTTTTGTGTAGAAGATATAAATAAATGGAAATCATTTCGGTAAATTCCCTTTAATACACATTTAATAGAAAAATAAAAGGTGATCAGCCTGACAAACGCCGTCGACTTTTTGGGTCTAAGGCAAGCCGATTTTCTCACGATGTTTTCCTTCACCGTTCTAGCGAATGCTAAATACGCACATAGAAAGAAAGTACATTGGTTTACAGTCGGGGATAGAACCTACGACCTCAGTGATGAGAATCGGACGCTAAAGGCACTAGGCCAACAGTGCTCACACACTCTTAATATATAAATTTTAAAAGTGTAAATAGACTTTTGATATCTTATATAATCACAAACATAAAGAAAATGAATTAACCGTATTCAATTTTTTTTAAATTTCTTTTAAATCTAATAACTTTTATGCAACACTTAAAACCTATTCAAACAAAGCGCAGGAAATCTGTGCAGTAGTTTCGAGTGTATCCCATAGATACATATGTGGAAAGTAGTATTGTCTTTTATTAACATAACTTTTACACATTTAAAGAAAAACACTTTTTTACGGATTATAGTTATGTATTATTGTATTTAAACTTATAATTATTTACACATAATTTTAAATTTAAACCGACGTTTCGCGTGCTTTACAGCGTGCGTGGTCACGGTGACTGAAGACAAAGGTGTTAAATGTCAAAAAGTATTACAGCTGTAGAAAATGTTGTGTTATCTGTATTTATTTCCCCGGAGTTGGTATCGACTAAAAGATGTTGGGTTTTTGCAGAAATTGCTCACGGTGTCCTCCATTTTCGCGGATTGTTTATTTTGAGATTTTAATTTGGATATTATTGGATCCCAGGTGTTTGATAATTTTAGGCCGTCCTCTCTATTGAAATTGGCGTGTTTTTTGATAATTATAAGTTTAAATACAATAATACATAACTATAATCCGTAAAAAAGTGTTTTTCTTTAAATGTGGAAAGTATTTACCTGTGCCTGATGCTTCATATGTTCCTCGAGGTATCTCAAGATGGTGGTTCTCAACTCCGCCACTCTTATCTCCTCCCATCTCTCCAACTCTTTCTTGATCACGCGAGAGATTGTATCAAACTCTGTGTGACAACGCTCCACTTTTGATTCCCACTGAAAAGATGACGTTCGTTTTACTCAGATTTTTTATTTCGTAGAATTCTGACAGCTATCATTTTTTGACATGTCATGTTGGACATGACATGACAGAGATGGAAAACGTTTTTGGCCGGGCACATTTTTCAATTTCACTACGAGTCTGAACA
Source organism: Pieris mannii (assembly GCA_028984075.1). Lineage (NCBI taxonomy): Eukaryota > Metazoa > Arthropoda > Insecta > Lepidoptera > Pieridae > Pieris > Pieris mannii. Next base: position 911,739 of record CM054776.1, read on the forward strand.
AAAAACACTTAGTTTTGCGGCGAGAGATAATTACGTACCTTTTCATCACAAAAAGTAAAAAACGCACAAGTGAAGATAACATTTTATTTTATTTAAAAAGTTTATTAAACCTAGAATTAGTAGGCAGTGATGCCAACTAAAGCATAAAATAATGGTTCGTGATACTGAATTATTTGTAATTTTTGTATTGGGTCACTTGAGTAAGTAAATATTTCGATTTTCATTTTTGTAGGTAAAACGAGAAATACGTAGCATTTAATTTTTTATTACCTTCAAATGGGTCAATTTTTCCCGGTGGAGAACTTTTTTAGTAGCAACGCACAATCTTTTTCTAATTTTAATTCTTTTGTTCCTTATGATTTTAAATAAATAAACAAAAATAAAATACGTTCATCCTTAATAATAATTTGACTCATCTCCTAATATAATAAAATACCTCGATAATCTCATTGGAGGCAAGTTCAATCTTCTCCGGTCGGTTTGCGATTTCCGCTTTGGCTTTATTTTCTCTCCTTTTGTTCAGTTGCATTTCAGCGTGTTGCCAGTTTTGGAATACCTGAAAAAATTTAAATAATAAATAAAACTACTAACCGAACCACTATAACTACTCAATATTATCGCGGGTGTCTACACAAATATTTAAAACTAACATTTACGCCATAAATCCTGAAAGCTGACACAAAGACTTGTATCGATTGTTATTTATTTATATACTCATTCTAAAACAATGTGTTTGCCTAAATATACAAGAAAATATGACATCACAAATTTAACACACTTACACATACACATCAATTACATTAGAACTTAAGCAATATATCAAAGGAAAAAACTAAAGAAACGACCACATAATAAATAAAACAAAAGCAAATATTAATAATAACTAATAATATAAATAATAACTGAAACTTAAGGATGAAAATAACAGTAATAAACAAATATAATTAAAAGTTACGGAATGTTGGTAGACTATTGTAAAACACATCAATATTTAAAATATAACTTAAACTATAAAACTGATAACTTCCGTATAAGGATCTCATGGTTAACTTTGTCAAACATCTTTTGAAAGTCAGTGTAGATGACATGAACTTGCATTATATGATCCATTGCATTTGTATGTAATAAAATAATAAACAATTCTGTTAGATTCCATAGATTCTAGGCATACACTTGTCAAATGTCAATAATAATATTACGAGACAATTATCGCTAAAGGGAATTCAATTACGCGATTATGCATATAATCTTCTAAGTTAAATGTTTTTTTCAGTCACGAAAATATGTTTTTTATATAAATGTGTACTCTATTATTTAAAATTTATAAAAATACTGAAATACAAAACTAATATTTTAAGAAACTTGGAAAAATATAGTCTAGTGATTAGTTTTGCGATTAAAAATATAACATTGGCATATTACCTTAACTCTTTCGTGGAAAACATCTTTGATTGAAGCAATGAGACCCAAATAGTCCTTGATATGTTCAGTCAACACGTAGAAGTCGGTGTTCGATTGCTCAACTCTCAAATGCTCTATCTGCATATTAAAAATGAAAGATTTGGAGCTCGGCTTAGGGATATAAAATTATGTTTATATTTGTGAATAATATATTAGTTTGTGCGTAAATAATTATAAATTTAAAACCGATTATTGCCTACAATTTAAATCTGAAATTACAGAAATATATGTCTCAAATATTATAGGTATATCATATAAGTCATAATAAAATTGTTTCTCTGTGTCGAACATATACACAACGCATATTTAATTCTTTTTTGCCTCATTACAAAAAAAAGGTTTAATCCAAGTCCTTAATAATAATGGTTTAAAAAAAGTAATAAATTTTTTTATATTGTTTATGTTAGTTTTAAGCAATTATAATGACTTAGTTAATCGCTATCTTGATTTCCATTGTTTTTCTGACTTGAAATCTATGACTTTGTGAATAATGTCTGAAAAAGATACCTTATCGTATAGATCGGATAAATGTGACAACGCCCTAGAGAGGGGCGCGTGTGGGTCCGCGGCCGAAGCGGCTGCGATACATCGGGCTGCTTCGTGCGACCTCACAGACAGCTCGCGACGTTCGCTGGCCAATGCCTCACACGCACCGCACAGTCTGCGCAACCCCGCTTCCAGTGATTCCACGCGTGCTACGCGCTCTTCGAACCACTGAATATAAATAATTGCTTCAATTTCAGATGTGCTATTTGTTAAATAATTTCATGTAGGTATTATATTTTTAGTATTGTTATGCCTGCATCGAGTCGCCATGCCACTCAAGGGCTTCAATTTTGATTTCAATTATTTTCTCTCCAGCAATGTGCTAACAAACCCGAAACGAAACAAAATTATATTACCGGAAATGGAATCTCAGAGTTATCTCTATGCCATCATTTCTAAACCACTTTTGTCGCACCCCATGAAAAAGCTAAGTAAAACAGTTTTGCGAACCCGTCACTGTATAATTATATACTTAATATGTACATTGTACATAGCGCGCGATATGTAGTTTGTTTTATCATTTTTAAATAGACCCCCGTTTAAGAAACAATGCTATATAATTATTTTTTTCATATTTCTCTGATAATTGTATCTATATCTTTTTTATTTTGATTGCTCTATTAACAACTGAACACATTTTCTCTCTATACTAATAAAGCAAATTTACTATAACAACTCACAGGATCAGATTCATCCATGCGATACGTGATTTTATTAACTGTTTCTCCAACTTTGTTCAAGAGCCGCATCATACCAGCTCCACTTAAGGCAGATGTACTTGTTGCTTTAGGTAATTCGGTATCTAAAAATTATTAAAAATAAATTTAAAATTACACAAAAGATATAGATAAGTCTACAATTGAAATTAGAATCACAATATAAAACGGACGGAAATAAGCGATTTCATTCAGATAAACCAAATAAAAGCACTTTTTCAAAAAAGATTTTAAATACTACATTCTAATACTTTTATATATCATTGGTCTTACGCCCGAACCCAATAATTAATCCACAGTTCCAGATTGTTTTCAATCTGAGATCAGAACGTGACAGTCGATAGATCTCCTATCTGCATCCCAATAACCAAACCCTACGAAGACAATCCATTTTTGGCGACGGTTAGAATGCAATCTCTTTGATCTTTACACTCATATTTGATAATCAATATCAATCAACATCAAAATAAACCAAATAAAATAACTAAAACTGTACAAATAATATTAAAATATATATGTTTAAAACATTTATAACAAAAAGCTTTTTAATTATTTAAAAAACTGGCGTAAGTTAAATCATAAGATAGGATATTGGTTGAACTGACATTTGCATACAAAGGTCTATCAAATACACCGACCCGACCTACCATGGATAGCTGGTATCAACAGATGTCTATCTCAGATAGTAAAAAATGGATTGAGATAGGTTATTGGGTTTGGGCGTTAGTAGTGTAATATAAGCCTGTGGACAGAAACACTGTTCGGTTTATACTTCCACCACTCTATTGTAACCTTTTTTTATATGTATAGAAATAAATAATCAAAATTAATCTAGCTTTGATTTTATAGTAAAGAGGAACCAGTATATACATTATTTTTATATAACTTAGTATATACATTGTTTTTATATAATTTTCGAAACGTAAGTTAGCATAAATTTAATTTGAAAAATCGTGACCTCGCGTGCTACGTTACGTGAATTGATAGCAATAATTAAATTTAAATTATCCTCTTACAGTACAAATCAAAATGATATTTTAAAGTTAAAATCTTGCTATTATTTAGAAAAAAAGACACTGGCAAAAAGATGCTGTGAATGAAAAATTAATCCTATATATTTCTAAAATAATTCCACGACCAGACATTCTCAAGGACTTTATACCAGCATCACTCAATTTAGGAAGAACTTCCATTAGACATTGTCATTACTTTGTCCAGTCTAAACTTTCAGTGCATGTCCTCAAAAATATACACTCAATGATATGAATATTATAATAAGAAATTCTCACACTTTAAACATACTGATTTTTTTTACATAAGATTAATTAGTATTTTGGTGAAATAAAGAAAGTACCTACAAATATTACACACTGAACATTTCCAAAGCTTAATCCTATTACTATAACAAACAGTAATAAATATTAATTCAAAATAACGTAAATTATTCATACCAGATTCCAAAAATTCCCTAAAATCAGGGTCTATGCATAACACTGGATGTTGAGCTAATCTGTTCAAGAATCGCTCAAGTGCCGCACGACGACGCTCAACAAATTGTGTATGAACATTTGATCCAGAATTACCATTGATACTCTCAGTTGACGATGTTGATGACATTTTTAGTTTGGTTGTACCTTTAATGAATATAATTTTTGTTATTGACAAGAGTTATGTAAACATTTATTAAGTTACATATATATATATATATTTTAGATAATCATTAAACTGGTAAACAATAGTCGCACACTAGAAGCCAATATGAGCCATTTAGTTATTAATTGTTTCTGTCCAATAACATGTGTTCCTTAAATTTAGGCTATTGAGGGGAAATTACCCAAAATGGATATAAAAAACGCGCACATGGGTTGATTGATCTCGGATTTCAACATTATGATTGGAATTTATTCAAATTTTAAATATCGCCTACATAGCCCCTGTTTTCAGTGGAACTGAGAGTCCTTTGTCCATGTTTGCCCCATTATATAAAAAAAATTGTTTTTTGGTATTTGCTTGTACTAACTGTCTAGAGTACTACTGTAACAAAAGTTTTATATCTTACCAACAATACTTTTTTCAGGAGCAGGTGGTATTATTCTACCAGAACGTAAATATTTTTCAGAGAGCTTTTCATGCAGACCAAGAAAGTCACTGAAACGGCGTAACACTCCAAATTCATGTTTGTTAAAAATGGGCATATTAGTCTTAGTGAGAATTCTATATGCCACATATGAACTCATACCTTCCCCAATTTTCTGAGGTTCAGTTATAGTAACTATTATGTTGTTAGCACGTTCAGTTACAATCTGAAATGATATTCATTTTGATTATAAGACAATATGATGCAAAAATAAAAAAAACATATAAAATTTGAACTATGTTTACCTCCTCCATAATGGGGCTACCAATAGAAGCTGTTGATACTGCAGCATCCACAATGCTAATCTTTTCTAGACTATCCCTTACTCCATTTACTTCAGGATCCAAACTTACTTCCTAAATAATGCAAAATGCAGTTTTTTTAATAAGACATTTCAAATATTTCAAACGGAATTATAATACTTTATTTAAAAATATACATGATCTTACAACTTAGATGTGGAAAAAAGTAATTTAATAAAGGTATAAAAAGATTAACTCAAGACTATATTAAAATATTACTGTATAGCAACAGACACGTAAAATACTTTTTATTCAACACAAAGATGCGCAGTTATCATTAATTAAATTAACAGATAATTAACATGTTCATTGACTCATCGGTAAAAGAATCGAGGGCGTAAAGTGCATGTAAAAATCATATAAAGGGGCGTTAACACCAATTGATAGGCCGGCGGACGCTGGAAATGATTGAATACATATTCTTATTAGATACCTGGACCGCTGAAGCAAAAAGATCTTCGTCATCCCTGTTTTCATTGTTGATATCGACGCTACTAAAAGGTGCCACCGAGTCCTCCGACATTATGGAATATTGATTAAAAATCAAATCACAGGAGTGAAAGCGCTAGAGCACGTACTAATCAAGACCGAAAACAACGTTTAACGAGTTATCAGCACTAATAGAAATACAATTGATGTGAGATCGGAGATACTCTAGAGCAACGGCCGACGTTACTCATAAAAATGACGCTGCGACGTTTGGCGAGTAATGTCATGTTTGACAATACTGAATAGTCAATACTTAATACCAATAAAATTCCGCATAGTTTTGGCTATGTAATTATTTTTATTATTTATCAAGTAAGCGGAGTGACAAAAATATACACGCAAGTGTGAAAATGAGTTGTAGAAGTGTAGAAAACCCCGAGAAAGATTTTTATACCAGTCATTTCTAAATACCGGTTCAAGGACACGTCATCATATTTGTCATTTGTGAGTTTTACACAATGACATATGACATGACATTTCGAAATTGCATGTTTGATTGTTTTTCTTATCAATTTGCCAACAAATAATTTCAAAACAAACATTTTAAAGTACAATCTTATTTAAGTTTAATATTGTTATTATTCGATTTCCATTTACTTAACATACATAGAGTACATTTCAAGGAATAAAAATGAATATTTCGGAGAAAAAGGGCAAAATTCCACCAGCCCCAACCCTAGCTGCAACAGGCAATCTGTTATCCAGTGTTGCACCACCATCAGAATTACCCAACTTTATAACAACAAGCGTCAGCCCACCAACTCAAAACGAAGTAAGAGGCTGTTGTTTTGATATCAATTATCGTTAGTATGTTCTAGCAAATCTGAGCATTATTTAAATTCTGTTTCAGGCTCAAAGTTCTGTTCCTAGTCAGATTAAAAAACAAGAGGTACCATCAAATGTAACAGAAATGTCACCACCATCGCCAGAACATTTTAGGTGAATATATGTATTTAACTTATTTGTCTTAATGAATTCATATAAGTTAAATACTGGGTGTATATGTAATAACCTGGAGGTTGTATGCAGTAGAATATAATGTATTTACAACATAGAAATTTTTTTATTTTTTACTTTCAGTCCAGCAATTCCATTATCAAAAGGAGAGCCGACAGTGTCAATCCGATCTCCAGTTGAGTCAGAAACTACACAATCACCGGAATCTCTGCCAGAATCTGTACCTGATTTAGATGCAATTGGTAAATATTTTTATATGTGTAAATATAGTCCTCAAAATTCTCTGATGGATTTTTTCTGATGTTGTTTATTGAAAATAGCTTCAATGGTTGTTATCTGATTGGGGCATTTGACTTACTGACTTAAAATCCTTTGTCCCCCAGATAGGGTAGAGTGCCTCCAGTGTAGAAAAACCTTCATTCTAGCTTCTTTTGTATCTACAATGATGAGGCTTTGCCAGGTCTATTTTGGGCAGCACTGTTTCCTTTTGCTCTGACGATTGCAGTCAAGGGCTTGCTTGGCTATGACTTGGATCACTCCAGACCTTATGACCCACCCATTTCCACTTTAGATGTTTTCAATTAGCACCTCATTGCTTGCTCACGTAGCTCTCAGGCCAAAATATTCTAAGGCTTTGAGGAAGGCAGCTCTTTACGAAGACTTTAGGTTGTGTGGTGCTCTTTGTAACCATCAATGTTGTCCAACCATTTAGCACCACGTCTTTATTTTAGATAAGAAGATTTTGAGCTTGACTCGTCATTCTTACATAGTTGATTGCCAATCTGACCTGATCCATGCAAACATGATTCTGGCTTTTGTGATTCTCGAAGTAATGTCATTTTCGGTTGCTCTAGTTTCGCTGAGTATGCTTCCCAAGTAGGTAAATATGTTACCTCATATGTTACTTGTTCTATCCTTTATGCTAGGTAAGAAGTGAATGTGCTGGTTGCTTCGCACCTCATCTCCCTTGTCTTTTGCGAGTTAAATTTAAGGTCAAATTTTGCTGCCTTGACGTAGACCTTCCAATTTCGTCTGTATAGCACGTCTATGACTCAACAGGCAGAGGTCACCTGCATAGTCTAGGTCTTCCAAAATATCGGTCAATGCAGCGACGTGATTTTGTGCATTGAATATGAGTTTATCCAGGACGACAAGGAACAAAAATGGTGGCAGAAGGCAACCTTGCCTTACGCTAGGACTCATGAAAAATTCCTCTGATACAAGACGCAAGAGTGTAATTTTCAGAAATGAAGTTATCAGGGATTTCATTTTCTCAGGAAAGCCAATTTGACGCAGTCGCATTCAGATATTGTCACATTTTAAGTTATCTAATGGTAAAGAAGTTCTTTTTCGAAGTTGAAAAAAGTTTAATATATTTCTCTAAAAAAAAAATTAAACTTAAAGTCTTTACTAATTTAAGCTCAACTCATATCAAATCATATAAAAATTACTTATTCGCAATAAAATTTTATATAGGTGACATAATGCCTGGAAGTGGATTAATAACATGGGTGAAAGGAGCCATGTCAAGCGGCGGAATTTTACAGAAAGTTGCAGAAAAGGCCAAGAGCTCAGTTGACTCCATGATCACGACTTTGGACCCACAAATGAAAGAATATTTGCGTGAGTAAATCACATTCAAACACTTCACAATTATAGTATTTTATTTTTGTATGTATAGTGATAAAACTGCATTACTGGAGCACTTGCTCGCTTAGATGTGTTAATTGCCTTTGTGGGCTAGTAATAATATTTCCTTTCCTCCTTGTAGTCCTTTTCTCAGAAAAAATTTCGTAATAAAACGTGTTTAACCAATTTAAAAGGGTTAAGGGAGCCTAAATGAATGTGCTGGCGACGTGTATCTCGTTCGTATATATTGAGTTTCTCATGTATAAAAAATACATTTTTGTTATGAGAAATAAAGTTTTTAAATGTATATAATCCTTTAACATGAAAAGACCGTATCTGTAGTTTTTTCCTGATTTTTTTCTCTTCATTCAGCAAGAAGGTTCCACGTCTTGTCGGCGATTCAATATAAGTAGCAGATTGTATGTATTCGTATTTCAGGCAGTGGAGGTGACATGTACATAGTAGTAGCTTCAGATAAAGAAGTTAAAATATCGCCTGTAAGAGAAGCGTTCCAATCTGTCTTTGGGAAGGCTACAGTAGTGTAAGTTTTTTTTTAAATTTTCTATATAAAAAATGAAAAAAAAAACATATCCCTTGTTATCAGGGATGCTGTTTGAAATCGCTCTAGTGCATTTTGCGTTTATTAGTTGGGCGTATTTGTTTTTGAGAATATCGTAAAAAATTGAAAAATTGATTTTGACACCATTCATATGGAAAATAACTGTATTTTATTTTTCATATGTCAAATCAAATCAAATCAAAAATATCTTTATTCATAAGAAAACATGTACACTTATGAACGTCAAGAAAAACAAATTAAATTAATTGTAAATTTACATTTACAACCAGTTCGCAAGTCAAGGGCGTGTATGTACATTATAGCTCGATTAAGTTATGTAATTATGACAAATAAAGAAATGTAATTTAAAATTATAACTGGTAAATCAAACGTGTATCAAGATTATTTGTATTGAAGATTATTAGAAGGCTGACAACTAGATTACACAATGAACGCCGAAACGAGTCTTTCATGGCCTATTTTTATGTGTGGACTAATCAAAAGGCACTAACATGGTTGAATCTACAAATTAAATTTCTCAATCCAAAAAAAAAAACAGATCCACCTCTAACTTTTACCATTTTTTAGTTTTTTTTTCAATCATGGCCAGTAATAGAGCTAAAAAAACATTATAGCACACAGCTATTACTCGTGCTAGTGTTAAACTAGTGCTATTATAAAAAAGATGTATATTTTACGTGTAATTTAAATAAAAAGCATTTTTGTTTCGCGTAACACTGTATCTTACAAGTAAATATTAATTTTTTCAGTGGTGAACCCTCGCAAAGTGACGTAACAGCGGCTCAGCCCGTGAGCTACGCATCTGCGTACGCGTCGGCGAAACAACGAATCGCGCATTTGAGATCTGTGAACGCACTTCTTAATAATAATGTTCCCATCGTCGCCATTGAGAGCTTTGTTGTGGAAGTTATGCCCGATCGGTAAGTTTGGTAATTTTAAACTTTTTGATTTGTCGCCTAGACAGAGAGGCAAGTGGAATGCGCATTCAACATGTCGAAGCCAAACTAACGTTAAATAAAATATAAAGATATCCTAGTTGCCCCTTCCAGAAGGTTTCATGTGGTGAAGAATGGGAAAGAAACTCGACACTTACTCTTTTAAAATGGGATTTACAATATTTGTATGCATTAGTTAAATAATTATATGTGAAGACAATGCACTCCTGGAATAACCACTCACAAACCAATAATGGGCGGGAAGAGGCGGACGCAACCGCCGCATCGCGTGTCGGGAAGCGGATAAGGCTCTGCTGTTACCGCATCCCGCATAAGGCGATTGTTGGTGGCACCTTGGGGTTTTAGTGGGTATGCACAATGGCGAGTCCCACATAATCCTTCTGCACCAAGCAGTCGCGCCGCGGAAGGGTATGCGCAATGCATTTCCCCAAGTAAAAAAAAAAAAAAAAACTCCTGGAATAAACATAGACTTCTCACCAGCGCGGGAGCATGTTGGACGATCTCCTCATTCACTTATATGGCAGTGAGGACAGTAATAATTATGTTAGGTAGTTGGATGGCGTGAACAGAAATAATATTCGGTTAAGTTGTTTTGTTATAACTCTCTGGTTTCAACTTTTTTTTTAATATTGACGAAATAACTTTTTTTTAATTATATTTAAGTGACGTCTTTGTTTTTAATTTTTTGCTGTAGTTTTGACAATTAACCAAAGTCGTCACCAAACGATACTTCTAATGACGTTTTGATCGTTGGGGAAGTTTAAATTGACATTTTAACGGCCAAAAAATTAAAATTTACCTAGTAAATGAATAAGAGTAGTGTCTTTTTTAATACACACTATAAGTTATAAGGATTGGACACTAATGTAATTTAATCAAATTAGGCTAGACTTATATTACTTATACTTAAGTTAACCTATTTATTTATTAAAATTCAGCACTCATGTATATTACTATATCTATCGGCTTTATATTCTCAAACACTTGACAATTCTGGTTAAATAAATGTTACAAAAAATAAAAATATGCCACTTTCAATTTAAGACTTTACTAGCAATTATTTGCATATTGTTAAGTAAATAATTGAGGCAACTGCCTCAAGTAGATCACAATGTTCTATGATGTCTCTATAAAGAGACTATGTACTAAAAACAATTGAACTGTATTTTTGTAGATGGTACGACATAGCCCTGCTGGTCCTCTCACAGCCGTCCCTCGGAATAGAATTACATGTGCAGTCCCAAGGTACGCCAGTACCGAGCCCCGCAGTGTTGGCCGCGAGAGAAGCCACGCCCAAAGACTATGCTCACGCACAAACTGGATATAGCACGACAGTTGGATCAATTATGGCAACGAATTTACAGGTAATCCTATTTGTTTATAATCTCATCATTTAAGTAGACCATTTATGTTTGTTGTACCAGATTCTCTTACGTTGTCTCCAAGGGCTGATCATTAACATTCGGTGATTACGTTAGGTGCGCGAATCTTCAAGGAACAGCTCAACTCTATCGTTCAATGAAGTTACAATCTTCTCCTTTACTCTAATTTTTACATTTCGTAAGTGTTGCTTTTAAAAAAGTTCTCCAGCGAAAAAGGGGAAAAATTAACCCATTTGAGGGCAATAAAAAATAAAATGCAACGTATTTTTGTTTTACCTACAAAACGGTAAATCTAAATATTTACTTTACTCAAGTGATACTGATACAAAAATAACAAATATTTAAATATCACGAATAATTATTTTATTCTTTAGCTGGCATCACTGCCTACGACCTAAAACCAAAAACGACCAAGATTTAAAAAACAACTTAATTAAATCTCTAGACGACGCCATCAACTGGATGAATTCAAATAACCTACAAATAAACATGACCAAAACTAACATAATTCATTTTCAGACATATAACTCTAAAACACTAATAGACTTACAATATAAACACAATAAACTGGACATAATGAACGAGTGTGTATTTTTAGGTATAACGATAGATAAATTTTGTAATTGGAAATCACATATTGGAAAATTACAGAACAAAATAGACCGTTTTGTTTTTGTGTTAAAACGACTAAGGGAAACTGTTAACCATGCTGCGGTATTAGCTGCTTATCATGCATATATTGCATCTATAATTAGATATGGAATTATAATTTGGGGAAATTCAGTCGAAGTGAATAGGGTATTTAAGGCCCAAAAAAAATGTATTAGAGCAATTTGTGGAGCAAATTGCATTGATAGTTGCGTGCCTCTATTTAAGAGACTCAAAGTGTTATCTCTTCCATGTATTTATATATTAGAAATGTCCCTGTTCGTACACAGAAATATACATATTTTTAAATCGAATGTAGTAAGTAGTAGACATGGGGAGAAATTGGCTGTGCCAAAAATAAATTTAGAATTGTTTCGGAAAAACGCCTTCTGTATGGCAATTAAAATTTACAATAGATTACCGAAAGTACTTAAAGATCTTCCGACAAGAATCTTTAAAAAGCGACTTAGTGCATTACTTTTAGAAAAAACGTACTACTCAATAAACGATTATTTGTGTGAGACATGGTAATTTATACAAATTTAATTATGTATGATAATTGACTTAATTGATATGAATCTGACTAATAATGTAAAATCTAAACTAAGATAAATTTGCGCGCCACTGTGTGTGGCAGAATATGCGAACGACTGACAATTGTACCACCTTGACATTTTGTACCATATTCGTGCAATGAATAAATTATTATTATTATTATTACTAATTCCAAGTTTAGTAAACCTTTAAAAAAAAGTTAACTGTTTGCTGTTGGTGATGACAAAGGACGTAGTGATCACTCGCCATCAAACTACTTTTAATGTGGAGCATCACATTGCACTAAACTGGATACATTGACTAACAAATAAAATGTATGTATAGACTCAGATATGCAGACTCGAATACTATTGAAGTTGAAAAATGTGCCCGCCCAAAAAGGTTTGCCATCTCTGACAAGTCAAAAAATGTTCTACGGAATTTAAAATCAGAGTATAGGCGCGGTCAAATATATCACACTTAATACAAAGACAGCTGAGTTTCAGCATCGGACGTCAAGGCAGAATATGAATCCATCATTATCACCTCGACGTCCGTCGTTCCACAACTGAGTGTTTTTAGGATAAGTCGCGCACCACCAATATGTGGAACCAGTTTGCATTCAGCTGGATCACTTTAGAGGCCGGCAACGCACTCGCGATCTGGCGGCGGTATCACTTAACATTAAGTGTTATTTTTTTTTCATATTCAAGTTATTTCTTAGATTCATTCTATCTACCGCTCTAACACTCTAACCGACTCAGGCTAACATGCCTATATAGTCTGTCTCACGTGTGTATACGCAGTATGCGTTCTGTCCCACTCTAACGCACCTGCGCTACGTCACCAATCATGCCTGACTGATCTGTCCTGCTCTATCGAGTATTGGGCGCACGGCCGCACGAATCTTGTGTTAGGTTTATTTTCGTTACGTTCTTGATTCGGCGCTCAAAGACCGCGATAAAATCTATGCATTAGCTTAAAAATCGTATTACTCCGTTTCATTGTCTTGTGAGTCATTGATTTGATTTTCAGAAGTAAATCCTGAATAGGTGTTTATGTTTTAGGTAAATATGTCCTTGTGTGTATGTATGTTTTCGTGTATGCATCACTGTCGTTGGTTTGTTTTTGAATTCGTCATTTGTCGACTGCCTGTGACAATTAAAATGATTGGGGATATTTTTAATATTGACAGGTTCCACATACTCATTGGCAAGAAGCCGCAACTGGTGTGTCAAGGCGGGAGTTATTGTTGCTAGCATCACGATCTCTTGCTGGTTCATTCAAGAAAATATTAGCAGTGTCTGCGGCTGAAACTTGAGACACAATATGGTTCGTATTTATTTCTATTGAAATATAATATTGTTTATCTCATTTAAATATGAAGAATGGAACTCCAATGTGTTAATAAAATAATCATAGATTTATTCTAGTTTTAAACAGAAATCATCACCCACAAACTAAATATTTAAACATAAGAAAAGTAATTTATTATCTGAAATAAATAGTATTAATCATAGAATCAACAACAACAGAGTATGTTATTTCGTAAAAAGTGTTCAAAACAATTATTTTAATGTCCTAATGAAAGTCAGAAAATGTCTAACTTGATTCTTGTAAAATTTCAAGTGACAAGCCAAAACTTACTTCTTTTTCCACAGACTAACATAAAAAAAAAAACTAATAAACTTTCAATATAACAATGATATAAAACTTAATTCGAGTTGTTTGTAGCATTAAAGTATTGTGTTTCTTTGATAATTGTGTTTTACACGCGTCGATTCTTAGGTATTTTTTCACGATGGGTATCATCACCGTATGAATTCGAGAGGGTTGATCTAGCCGCTTACTTGTTTACTAAAAAGAGATTTTTTGATAATCAAGAAAACATTAAACTAACTTACATTGACAAATATTATATTTATTAAACAGTTTTTATTTTCTTACAGATTACGTTCCTTGGAGATGAATATGATATTTCAGATATTGACATTATAAAGATAATAAATATATTGGAGCACAAATCGTTTTTTTATTATTTTTTTTAACATTTAAAAATATTTATGCACAATATTAACACGAAATAAACGGGCCTAAGTACAAATTATACGTTCGTACGTAAGTAGTATTAGTGATATTAAAAGAAAAACAAATATTATAAATTATAAGTTGACCTAAATATTATGACAGGTAAAGTGCTTCTTACACTGTGCCTAACCAAATCTTATGAAACAATAATAAATTCAAATTCCAAAATCATTTATTCATGTAGGTAACATCAAAAAAGAAACTAATTAATAACTTTACATTTACTGCCAGTTCTCAAATCAAGGGCGTAGAACGGAAGAGAAGAACTGCCAATAAACTCTCCGCCACTCTTTTTAATCGCCAAGTTTTTTGTTTTACAAAATGTTTGTAAGGAGCTTCAACCATGTTCTCCAAACACCATGTTCCTTATGACATCTTTAGGTAATAAATAATAATAAAATAAATTAATAACAAAGATATGTCCTCTATCACCAGGAGGCATGGTGAAATAGGAGCACGCACTTACATACTCGTGAGAACAACACGCAAATACGTAGTAAAAACAACTAATATCACCGCATACACGAATTCAAGTACGACAGTCACCACAAGTAGCACCCGTTCACGAGTATGACGCATGACCAGCCGTCGGCCCCCTCGCCATATTTTAGGGAGAGAGATAACCCGACGCATGGACGTCGCCACAAAGAATGACATTTAAGCGAGCATCTAAAATAATATCTAAAAAACTAGTCCTACGGATTCATGAATTGCGATGCATTAAAAAAGAATACGATATATTTGAATTACAAGTCACGAATGAGCAGGATTGGAAATGATTAAAAAATGTTTCTGTAAAACAGTTTTAAACGATTTTAGGGATGTAAACAATGTAGTAGTCACGCTAACGTCACGTATATGATTATTGTCACTTTTAGTTCACTCATAAATGTTATCAACGTCGCTTAATCCTTGAATCCGAAATAATGAAATTTATTAGTTGCGATGTCTTATCTTGCAAATGTACGATTATTTCTTGGAGGTCGAATTTTACAGTATGCTTCGGAAATCTACTAGGGGACACAGAAACAACCTTAATCTTATGAAACAAGTTCTTGATTGGAAAACCTGCGCTTATGTTATGTATTTTCTTACATATAGAGTCATAGTTTAAATTTCAAGAGATGTTATGATTTTTTACTATGTAAAATAAAATATATCTGAAATATTTTAATTTAAAATATAACTACTGTAGTATGACAGATAATTTGTTAATTTTTAGCTTCCAACTGATTGCAATTGACCGAACGAATGGAAAAGGATATACCTCTCATTGCGGGTATTGTAAAGGATATAATATTTAACTTTATTTATGACAGAAATATGCTCTAATGTCGCCACAGTAGGCAGCCCCTGCAGTGTGGGTTAGATTACAATTATTATCTGGTAGGTACATGTTGTTTTTCAAAACAATTTGTTTTCTAAGAAAAAATAATCTTAATGTTACTTCAAATCAAACAAAATTCGTACAAGGCTAGAAGCTCGTAGAACGCTTGAATGTATGAATATGTGTGCGTATATGTACTCTGTATTTGAGAGTGACTGCGAGTTGTTATAAGCGTGTGCTGTCCGTGCTAGTTTTAGGAACCTTAAAGTCATGCCAAAGTATGTAATAAGGCCCGAACAGTGAGGTTTGCGAAGTGCCCAGGAGGCTTCTGTGCTGTTGGAAGGAGTTAGGCTCGCTTAACACTCGCTCGCAAACCAATGTAATAAAATACAATTCGACTAGCATAATTTTTATCTTTAATTTTTGGAAATTGTATTATTAAGGAAGGCCTAAAATGCAATAAACGTTGGCTTACAGTCCTTCGTTTTGGCGTTGGGAATAATAAACGTTTGTTCTTAGATCAGTCCGGATATATCAATCCGTGGTATTTTGGAGGATTGAAATCGTTACGATGTATATCTTTCTTACTGAATTGGGTTTTGTTGGATGAAGATTGATTGTAGGGTATCTAAACGGTATTCGAATGCGCACGTTCCAACTAAATCAGTGGAGATGCAGCCATTCTCCACGCAGGTAGACAGTATGTTATAATGGACTCACAAAGTCCTAAGTGAACTCTTATAATTTCTTCCAACGCCTGATATTAGGTTACCGACCCTAGAAGACTGCGTCAATGTGCTTTTCCAAAGTGAATATATTTATTCACTTTCTATAGAAAAGGTTCTTTAAAAAATTGCAAAGATGGAAGAAAAATAATTTATCGTTGTTATCACATCGATTGTGTTTCTGTCAAAACAATTTATTAAGAAGGTTCCGTGTATGGACTAGAAGCGAATTTAATTTTTATTCCATCAGAAATACGCTTGCTTTTGTTTTGCCCGATTATAGAAATAATCGGAATTAATCGTTACGTAATTTACAGCAGATCATTAATATATTTAAGCCCTTTTAGATATCAGCTGTATCAAATTTTTAGGTTTGTATAAATAGACAATACATTTCACAAACAATCATACTTTGTTTTAACAACTTGGTGAGTGCATCTTTAGTTATTAAAAATTATATTAAACCTATATTAGCCATAATGACTACAGAGTACATAATCCTGATTGTTGAATTCGATATTTTTTTCGATTGGACTTAGAAAAAACTCTATAATGGACTTGTAGTTATCACAATTATTGAAAAGACTCACGTTCGTAGTTCAATCATTCATTTTAGGAGACCCCAATATAACCCTAACAATTAAGTTTTTACATAATTATTACTTCAAGGAACTCTTAAACTCGACAAGTTTATATGCAAATATATTTACGGTTAACTATATTTGTGAGAAAATATGAAAGCAAACATACTTACGGCTATTTGGATCTTTGTAACGGTATCTATTCAAACAACATTAATATAACCCGTTGATTAAATACTCATACATCGGTTCAAAATTTTAGTCTTATTTATAACGTATAAAGTGCAGCACATTTGTCAAAGTTTTAAAGGTTTGTGACAAGACTAAACCATAGACGAAGTAAGAATGATTTTACATAATCGTGCTAGATAAAAATTAAGCAAATCTTGCTAAGAAATCAGATGATATGGGTTCTAGTTTATTACAAAGATGGTTCAATTACCATGAGTTTATCGTATTATCTCAGATTTCGTGTGAAAAGATAGAAAATGAGATACGATAACTCAATTGATTTCATGATTTTTCTCATGCTAAACTTCAGTGAGTTCCGGTTCTAAGTTAAATTTACTGAGAATTGTATGAGTTTGCTAAGAAAGCGTTTACACTTCCATCTTCCTGTTGTGCGCTTTATAATTGGCACTCTTGAAATAACAAATTTTGTCCTTTCAGGTAAAAAAACAAAAATGAAATTCTTCATCGTAGTATCCGCCCTCTTCGCCCTTGCGGCATCCGCCCCTGTTGAGATGTCTCTGCAACAGATCGACTATGCTCTGCAGAGCCCAGACCTAGCTCCATTACTAAGACCCGTGTTGGAAGCTGCTCTTAACAAGATCATGGAAGCTCTAATGAACGGACAGAATCTTGTAAGTTTAGTAAATGTTTTTTATATGAATCAAATCATTAAAAAAACAATTTATTATATTTATATATATATATAAATTATACATAATTACATACAAATACACTGAGAATATAGCCAAAGATGGAATACATGATACATTATATAACAAAAAGATTTATAAAAGGGAACAAACAAACAAAGTATTTAATACAATTAACTAACTGTGATTAAATTAAATTAAATTAAATTAAATTTTAATTTAATTTAATTTAATTTCATAAACGCGAATTTATTTATATTTCTGCTTTTTGACATAACTTGTGATGACCGAGAGACTTCTATATCAGTTAATAAGCAATGTCGTAAGTACGTAAACTAAGAAGGATGTAACAAATACAATATTTCGTTTTAAATTCCAGGAAACCATTGTCGTCGAACTCCCCATTGGCGTAGACCCAGCTATCATTCCTGAGCCTGCCCCACTCCCAGTTAACCCCAGCCCAGTCCCAATTGACCCCGTCCCAATCCCAATCCCAAGCCCCGCTGAACCCGCTCCCATCCCATCTGCCGGACCTCTTGTCCAGGTCATCATTAACGTCAACAAGGAACAACAACAACAACAGGTACCATAATTTATAGTCCCTTAAAACTCAATAGACCGTATTTGTGCCTATGTGGGTTTTCTGACCGGCAAGTAGGTGATAAGTCATTTTTGTTTCTTCCGGAATATAAATTAGGACGACTTATTTTGTACTTGTAGTGGTTACCAATAAGTTACGCATGCACACAGGTCGCAATATCAAATATATATTTATCACGAGAATTAAGTAATAATATTTATAATCAAGTAATAATATAGTGCGTGAGTCGATGTTTCCGTGTGATTGTGTACATGACTTGATTTCCGGTAGTACAATAATTTCGGATATTAAACCTGTCCTAGCATTTAATTCCGTTATTTTGACACGTCAGGTTAAATCTAAATATGACGCCTACAAATATGTTAAACAAATATGTCACATATAACCACATAGTTGTAATATTATAATTCATTTCAGGTACCTGATGTAGATGTGGGTTCCAAACCTGAACCATTTCCTTCTAACCCAATCGACGTCATCCTCAACTAAATTTTGAAGACATGTTAAATAAATGTTACTCTGAATATTATTCATACTTTCATTAGTTGTCTTAGTTATAAAACGTTACGTTAAAACAGCAAAGCTCATTCATATCTTCTTAAGGCGCAAACGATGCCTGATACGATGTGTGCTGAAAATAGTTATCTTATATTATCTATACTATATATATTATTATCATCTTTCTGATGAAATACGTCCCTGGATCCGAATTAAGTATGAAATTATTAACTTGATGCAACTGTGCAAAACCTTATACGTTTAACATTTACATTTATCGATTGGCTTGCCAACGCTTGGCACACTGTTACATCGCTAAAAAAATCACATTACTTACATTAACGTTAACTTCATAGAAATTAAACCGGTGGTAATAAAACCCTATTGGAAACTCACCAATAAAATGCACCTAAACTATATTAAAGGAGTGTTTGGAACAGGTGATGGAATATTTGGAATCCTATTTTATGTTTGTTTGGCAATCAGGATAGCCGAAGAAAGAGTAGCCCTAACATATCATTAGCCAACATAAAGGATTGCGGCACTGGTAAGCTATGTCCTGGTATTGTAATTGGGGTAACAAGGTCGTCATTGTTGGAGCATTTTCCAACTTCAGACCCATGAACGCTAAGGTCTCAAGCCTGTGTAATATAACATTACAACTTAGCGAGATTACACTGGCCATGAGGGTATTTCTTGGGCTGTTGTCGATCAGTACCGGAACATAAAGGTACTTGAATTCGAAATTCGAGTCGCGGATTGGTCGACTAAATCTAGTCCAATTTAACCCTAAAAAGACAAGTTTGCGTATTACTGCAAAAAACACCCTTTGTAGCTACTCTTCTCGTCGAAGACACTCTTCATAAGGGCTTGCCTTGCGTAGAGATGTGTTCACAGCAGTTGTTCTAACATATCTTATTATTTATTTATTACAGAAATACATACCCTTACAGATTAATTATTTAGATTATTGTTGTTTATGTCTCGCTACAAATTTAATAACATTTGTTGAATTTTATTTATAGTGTGTCATTGCCTTCTATCCAAAGAAATGCGAATTTATCAAAGAAGTTGTCGATAAATTAAAATTGTATAATTCTATTTCTAAGTAGATAGCGTTTCAATGATTTATCTCAATTTATCTGTTTTGTAAGAGCAAATAAAATCGATGAATTTTGCACGACATTTTATCCAAATAGCTTGACAACTAAACGCAATTTTAAATATATATCAGTATTAATAATGCGTTCGATATTTTTAAGCGTAGCACTTAACTTGAATCCTTGTTAAAATAAATACAATTTCAGATGTGTATCGATCTCTTGAGTACAGATTTTACATTTTACTGTTTAAGATAGTCACATTGATCGCAAATAGTATTTTTAAAAAGTAAGATATTATTTAGCCCATGTTAAGCATATAAGAAAAAACAAAATAATATAATAATAAAGCCTTTATTTATGTATTTACATATTAGGTACAGAAAAGTGTGAAATGCTAAAAAAGTTATCACTACAAATAAAAAATAAAAATTCTAATAATTAATCGGCAAGCCGGTTGATTTCATTATACGGCTTGTCCTTAGTCATAGGCCTCCTCTAAGGACTTCCACTCTTCTCTGTTTTGAGCTTTACGCATCGAAACAGGGCCAGCTACTCTTCGCAAATCATCTTCCCATCTTTTCATCTGTCCTCCTCGTTTTTTTTCGTCATTGCGAGGAAGCCATTCCGTCACTTTATTCGTTATAAGAGAAGATAAAGATAAGAGAAAAACATCACATATATATAAATTAATTTGTTTTTCCTTAACTACGATTAAGGAACTGCGAACTCTGATGTAGTTTGACTTGAATACTGGCTGATTAAAAGTTAATATAAACCAGAGAAAAGATTAGGGAATTGATTATCGCTAACCTTCTTAAACTCAAAGAGTTGAAATATTTATATCGTCGATTCAGCCCTGCAACATACAACTATACTGTGGAGAAAGGATGCTCCAACAGTTTTTCAAACGATCTGTCAAATATTTTTACTTTCTTCCAGCGTCTTTTGCGTCTAGGATCTGTAATATTAAATCCAGATAAGAAAAATAAACTATTTTAAGTAATATCTTTACTTTCTGTCTAATTTTTCGATTACAAAAAGACACAGATTACAACGACTGAAACGATGCAATTAAAATAATTTATGAATTTCAGCATTTATGTATTATGATTTATGAATAAATAATCATGAAACAAATAGTATTATTATAAATATTTTGTAAACAATAGTTTTCATGCCATATTCAGTACTATGACCTGCTTATCGCATTATAAATGTATGACATTTATTATTACTATCGATCAAATTGGCTCGGGTTTAAGCTAATAAACAAGATATTTGCATTATCAGTTTTTAGGTCTTATCGGCATTCTTTACAAAATATTGAATGAAATTGTACTTGCAAGGATATACAAGTACATGACTGATTATATTTTAGTTTAATTTTCAAAATAAAATTTTCATATTAGATATTTTTTGAGTATCACAAAGCAATAGAGGCGAGTTTAAAGAATTAAATGTAAAAAAATGGTTAGATTCATGATAGTTGAATTGTTGTTGTAACTTTTATTTCTTCCCTGTGTAAGGGCATTAAAGCTTAATAAACACACCACAATGAATTTGAATAAATTTAATAAATAAACATTTTGCGTTAATAAAATAATGTTTACGTTTACCTGACTTAAACAAATATTTACTTTTAAAAAAGTTCTTTAATATCTAAAGTATCTATAATTCAGGAATTTGGGAGTGACGTGGGAGTTTTACTGTGCTAACAGAAAACTTAATATCCTATTCTAGTATCCAAATCTTGAAGCGACGTAGTATATATTTGTTAAATACAACATTGCTAATTGTAAATTACAAGGCACAAATCAAATAAAGCAAAGCTAACGGTATAAAACAACATAGCTTGTGGATTATAATGACATTTTGACTACGAAAACTAAACCCTTTTTAACCTTAAACTGTGAAAAATGCTGTTTCCTTCTTGAATAAATAAATGAAGTTCGTTATTTAGTTACACACTTGCTTTCGTCTATAACTCACGCACGAATAAAATTGTAATATATCAATGAAATTTGAACTACCTACTTACATTTATATTTTATATAATTCGCAAACGGTTTGAATTTTCCCTAGAATTTTTCCATAGAATTGTTATGACCTTCTCCATCCTTGCAGGCAAAGGAACTTTAGCATTTAACTAGATAAGCTTAGTTTAAAGGATGTAGTTAAGTAAAATTAAAATTAATTTTATAATAAATTACTTACGGTATTTTGTAGAAACATTGAATTTTTTGGCGTTGCGTAGAGATGTGGAATCTATCTGCATCTGCGGATTAATATCTGCAGACTGCAGCTGAGTTTCATCATCGGACGTCAAGGCAGAATACCTTAAGTATCACTTTGACGTCCGTCGTTCCATGCGTCTGCTGCCGATCACTATGTGGAACCAGCTACCCACTGAAATATAACGGAACTAACGACTTAGGGTCCTTTAAGTAAAGAGCATAGCAATTCTAAAAAGCCCGGCAGCGCGCTTGTGAGCCTTCTGGCAGTGCGAGTGCCCATGAGAGGCGGTATCACTAAACATCAGATGCAAGGACGGACAGGCAGAGGTGAGCCTCCGGCCTGTTTGCCTCCTGTAACATAAAGTAATTTAGCACTGTGGTTCCCTGAGTGACACTGCTATATAAAAAATCTTGGTTCATTATTGCTTGGTTATAGAAAAGGCAGCCATAGTGATAGCCTTATTCGTTTTTTAAGTGCGTATGCAAATGTGACCGATTTTTGATAAGTTGATATATATTAGAAAAGTAAATACACTTTTATCGTATTTTATCAAGCGGTATTTGGGGCATTGATGCTAAAACATGGCAGTTTTTTCACCATGTGATCTGATCGTTATCTAGTCACACCCATATCTCAAACTTTACAATATTTGGAGATACGCTTCCAGCAGATGGTATTGTGTTTTCATGTAAGGATAAAATTCAGACATAATAACTGTCAAAATGTTTAAAAATCTATCTAGAATCCTATATTTTACTCAAGGCTAATTTGTTTCAACTGTCAAAACAAAAACAAAACGAAATATGTATTTTATATTCTCCTGGATAAGTTTGTTCATTTGCTCATTCTGTTGATTAGATATGATCTCAGATTCCCAAGAATGCATTGCTCAACTGATAAGATTAAGTGACAGTTTGACAAAGATTATTAGAAACAGTGAGTCAGGTCATGAATAATCAGAGAATTAACGTTAAGTATGACTTTCGTATGTCAAAAACATAATCGATTTAGACAAACAGGAGTCATATCACTGAATCTTAAGACTTTAGAGCTGGGTATTGAGTACATATTCATATATTTCACACCATATAATAGATTGTAAAATTATAACATATAAGTTTCGGCAATGAGTCATGTACTTGATGCTAGAGTTTTTGTCTAATAGGTATATTTAAGGGGTTAGGCGCTGTATGCTGAAATACAGGTTCACAGCTAGTTAAGCGTCCGATAAACCTGACTAATTTTGTTTATATACATATATATATATATAGTATATATATTTATTTCCATAGTGTCACATTAAATCTTGTATTTGTTTTGGGCTTGTATTTTTTGTACAATGTAACAGACATTAAGGAAATAATATAAGGCTGGTAATGAGACCAGCAAGTCAATAAAATAAAACTACTTTTCACGTAAAAATGAGGAAATTTAAGAAATCTCATGTAAGCCGTAGCTTCTATGGCTGTGAAGTAGCTTTTAAAATAGTTTTATCCTTTGAAATCATAAGCTTTCACGTTGCACCTAGGTCTCTTTACTCATGCAATATATTTGCTCTACCTATCACAAGTGCCTATATCACATTTCGCATCCAATCGCAAAATGAAAAACATAAATATTTTTTCAATACATATTTATTTACTTTCTTTCCTATTCTACTCCACTTCCATTCAAAATCTTTCTAGTAATAATTTTGTCCTTATATATGTGTACTTTTTAATAATGTGTCTGTTTTATTTACTGTATACGTCTTTGATACTAATATTATAAAGAGGAAAGATAAGTCTTTTTGTTACTGGCTCAAAAAGTAATGGACCGATTTTAAAAATTCTTTTACCATTTGAATGCTACATTATCACTGAGTAATATATTTTGATTGCAAGAAAAATATAAGACCTACTAAAATTACAATAATGCTACACATGGTGTAAAAAAATGCGTATAAATATATTTCATCACATGCTCTGCGAAAACGATTGATGATAGAACAAAAAAATGTTTATTTATTTATTTATTTATTTACACTTCGTTGCAAAGAAACAAAAATAAAACAATACATAAAAATTAAAAGGGATGCAACGGGCGGCCTTATCGCTAACAAGCGATCTCTTCCAGGCAACCTTTTAAGTCCTCTCATTTGAACCAAAGAACACAATCTAGGTTTAATCGCTTATTATGTAAAGAGTACAGATAATACAACTGTCAACAAACTAATTATATGGGTACATTACCATTTTATACATTATGCAAACAATACAGAGGACTAAATTGACAGAAATACTTTAGCTCATCAAGAGTACAGGCTTCGTTCTATATTATATATTAAAAAAAGAAAAAATATTAAACAATTAAAAAGCTCGCAATTCCCGAAACTGTTTGTAATAATTCTTATCTAAAAAATACAACGATTTAATCGTTAGGCTTCTTTTTCTTGTATTTAATAACATCTGAAGTGATGTTCCCCGCGTTAATTTCAAACTTATGATCTAGGTACTCGCCCACGCTATAAAAGCACCTTGCCTTTAAAAACCCAATCACCTTCCCCTTGAAAACATTACATGGCAACGATCTGTAACTTCTAGGAAGGTGATTAAATATTCTAACAGCCATGGCGTAACAATTTTTAGAATATAGCGTGGTGCAACATGCAGGTACCCGCAGCCGTGTTGGATCCCTCGGTATATGCAAGGAAGTTTCTTTAAATGTTTCAAATAATGTTGGATACCTCTTTACAGTCATAACTGCTTCTAAGATATACAAACTCGGTACTGTCAGAATACCGAGTTCGTGAAAAATCGGTCTGCAGCTCGTAAGAGGTCCAACGCCCATAATTGCCCTGATACATTTTTTCTGAGTAATTAAAACTTTACTCACATCTACCGAATTTCCCCATAAAAGGATACCATAGCGCAAAACTGAGGCAACATAGCCGTGATATGCAATAATTGCTGCGTGTTTTGAAGCCACTTTTCGAGTTCGACTCAAAGCAAAAACAAATTTATTAAGGCGCGTGCATATCGTTAAAACGTGTTGTTTCCAATTAAGATTTTGGTCTAGTGTTATGCCTAGAAACTTGGTTGATACAACTTCCTCAATAAACTCGCTCTTATAATTAATTTTGAGGTTATTGGGTCTGCAATTATTATAGTTCCAAAATTGTATAAAATTGGTTTTTTTTATATTTACACTTAAATTATTAATGTCCAACCATTCTGTGACATTCTTTACTGTTTCATTCAATAATGATTCGTGGTTACGCGTTGTATCATTTGACACGACCACTGAAATATCATCCGCGTAAAGAATGCATTTATTACTAACCAAATTCGGTAAATCATTAATGTACAGAAGAAACAGCAATGGACCCAATATGCTCCCTTGAGGAACGCCTTTATTGCTATCTATAGCCACAGACTTGTAACTCCTTTCAATGTGTTTAGCAGAGGAAGTATGTATGATTTCGACGTATTGTTTGCGACCGGTCAGGTAACTTTCCAGCCAATTTAAAGGCAATCCTCGGATTCCATAAAGTCTACACTTTTGAAGAAGAATGTTGTAGTCTACGCAATCAAATGCTTGGCTCATGTCAAAAAAAACTACAGATACGTGCTTGCGTCTATCGATATGTTCTACAATTGCCTTAACTAAAGAGAAAGCTGCTAGGATAGTGTTTTTACCTCTTTGAAAACCGTACTGTTCATCATTTATAACACTAAATTTGCCTAAAAAAGAGCTCAACCTATTGTGCATAAGTTTTTCCAACACTTTAGCTAAGGTAGGTATTAAAGTTATAGGTCTGTAGTTTCTAACATCCTCTGTATTACCCTTTTTAAACATAGGTTTAACTATTGATAATTTTAAAGAGCTGGGAAAAATACCCTGTGTAAAAGATAAATTTATGAGATGGGTAAGGATACTTGCTAGTTGTTGTGAGGAGAATTTTAACACTTCTGTAGTTATTGAGTCATAACCTGCTGCCTTAGTATTATTAAGATTATTTATAGCTTTGAAAACTTCGTCACATGAACATGGAGTTAGAAATAAGGATTGGTTTACAGAATGAACGTTTTGCAGATCAGTGCTAGGTTTCTTAATTGTTTTATTCTTTATGTAATAGTTGTTAAATAAATTCGCTATTTCATTTGGATCAGATATCAGTTGGTTATTATCATTTAAGATTTTATAAGCAACTACCGGACTTCGATTCTGGTCTAGTTGGTCTTTTATAATATGCCAAGTTGCACGGGATTTATTTTTTGCGTTTTTTAGATACATGAAATGTGTGTATTTTTTAGATGTAATAACGCATTTTTTCAGATAATTGTTATATTTTTTGTATGCTTGTTTATTTTCATTTGTTTTTGTTCTAAAATATTTAAAAGTAAGTTGTCTCTTACGCCTACTAGAGATTCTAAGCCCTGGTGTAATCCACTTGGGTATTGTCGTTTTGTTGTTAACATTAACTTTAATAACTGGAAAACAGAGATAAAATAATAATGATAAATTGTCATGGAAAATTTGGAAAGCTTTATCGCAAGAACTTTCTTCATATACCTCGCTCCAGGACAAATTTGAAAGGCATTCCCGAAACTTTTTCATATTTTCAGAGCAGTAATCTCTTCTAAATATGCACCACTTTAAGTAAATTGACTTTGTTTTTGTGAAGGGAAACCTTAAAATTTGGCACGTATCATGATCTGACATATATAAACGGAGTGTTTCGCCTTTAGCATCTTTAATATTACTCAATATATGGTCAATACAGGATAAATTTCTAGTCGGTACGTTAATAAAGTGTTCCAAGTTATAATTTGATAGAATTTCATTGTAATTCATAGTTATATTATTTATCTTTAAAATGTCTATATTCATGTCACCACATAAAATAATTCGCTGTTTTTTATTTTTTAATTTATGTAAAAGGTTTTGAAATATATTAAAAAAGCTATATACGTCAGAATCGGGCGTTCTATAAATACAAATTATAAGGCATTGAATTGAGGGTACTATTATGCCACAACATTCAAATGTTTTTTCTACTGATATGTCGTTGCAACAGCTAAGCGGCAAGATATCCAGAGATTTATCTATGAAGATACATACCCCGCCACGCTTTTTATTTAACCGACTGAATGATGAGGCTAACTTAAAATTCTTCAAAATCATGTTACTTTCATCACCTCTTCTTACAAAAGTTTCAGAAAAACATAAAATTTTAGGAGTAGTATTTGTAGTGTACCTGATTTCGCTAAGATTAAGTTCGATAGAATCTAGTTTGTTAAGAAGTCCTGCTATATTTTGGTGTAATAAGCAAGAGCTGCTGATTAGGTCATTTCGTGAGGAATTAGAGCCTTCATTAAAAAATCTCTATTATTTACATGTGAGTTCTGGCTAGGTCTTATCACGGGAAAATAGTACGGTATGGTACCCTTTCTAGGAATGTCGCCGCGATTACATAGTTTTTTTTCATTTTTTTTATTGAAAGTCAAAAAATTTTTGATATAGTAATCATAGTCAAATATATAGTTCAATTTTTTACAAACACTTGCCAAATATTGCTTTTTAGTACCACGTTCAATATCTAAATATGAACAATTTTTAGAGCTATTGCAAATCATTTTCAACATATTATTCAGTAATTTTTCATTGAGAAACCTATTATTACAGACATTTAATAATATTATTTTGCTATTTTTGATAATTTTTAGTAAGGCGCATAGTTCTATAAATATTTGGTATGGGTTGGTATCATTTTCACCTAAGCATAGTACCAGGTAATTTCCCACAAAGTCATCCAAACCGTCAACTGTACTTAGGAGATCACACGTTTTTGCATTGGGTTTAATGATTGAGGTAA
Organism: Pieris mannii; assembly: GCA_028984075.1. NCBI lineage: Eukaryota > Metazoa > Arthropoda > Insecta > Lepidoptera > Pieridae > Pieris > Pieris mannii. Next base: position 939,972 of record CM054776.1, read on the forward strand.
TTTCAAAACGTCCGTATCGTGTATTAAATCTCGATCGTATAAGCTCCGAGGCAAGTCCTCGACATTGTTGACTGCCTATTATATGTATCTTGAATTTTGTGTTAGGCAGATGATCAGCTATAGGATAGATAGCATCATCTCTCGATTGCGGTAGGCATTCTTTGGATTTTATAAGATTGCTCCTGGAATCAGCGTTAAGTGCCTCTATCGAGGTTTCCAATAATTCCAGGTCGCCACAACTTGCATTCAATTTTTGTTTCTTTATTTTCCGATTTTGCCTTTTCTTTTGTTTTTTGCTTCTTGATGTGTTGGGTGTAGAAATATTATAAGGTGAGGAGCATATTTCTTTTAGATTATTTATGGTTTCTTTTTGTTTTGAAATTTCGAGATTTTTTGTGGAATTTTCAAGTAATAGGTTTTCAATTCTTTGGTGCGCCGAATCCAATTCTAATTTTAAATGTTTTATTTGCTCCAATAATTCGGAATGTTCACATACATTTCTTGTAGAAATGTCAGGTAAACTTCTAACTTCATAACAGTCATAGTTCGATTGAGTTGAATTAGATGAAATGTTAAGGGATTCAAAAGATCTTCTTTGTTTCCTTCTTATTGTAACGTAGGAATCCTCCATTGTCAGAAAGAAAAAGAAAAAAAAAAAAAAAAAGACAACAATTTTATGGCCGTCGTGATTTGAACCGGGACGTTTAAATCTTTATGAACATATATAGGCGCCTAGGTAACACAATTAGCCAACAAGACTATTACAAATGTTTCTAAATTAAGCGATATACTTCAATTTGCATAGATTGCTTAGAAAATACGTTAAAATTCAACTGAAGTGAGTCACGTCGGAGAACAAAGGATTCACTTAATTTATATGTTTCTTCACTTTTATCATAGATCACTAGTTTATAGCACTTTACTGGTAAGTTTGTCACATTATAAGTTTTTAGATTGAGCGGGAATTGTATTTTAAAGTAAAAATATGATTTTATATAAAATGTTAGGGGCCAAATGTTTTATTGCTATTATTGTCACTGTTTCATAAAAAAAGATTTGTATAACATTACCACCACAAAGATAACTTTTAAAAACTTCACCAAATTACTTTTTATTTGAAATAACGCGATTAAACTATTTGTAAACAATAAAATACACGGAGCTATTGTTTACACGGCAGCGCCACCAACTTTGTTCCACAATATTGTAGAAAATATCAATATGTACAATATTGTTTAAAAAAATCGTATTTAATATACGAAGAGTTTGAGGATTCTCCTGAGATTTTTAACATAGACAGATTATGAACTCCTCTGCCCTCGTCCAACTTAAAGGGGCGTAATAAAATAACATTATATTTACGATAAAGTTAATCGAACATTTTGTTTCATACAAATTTTTCGGTATAAATTCATCTAAGCCTAAATTAAAAAAGAACGTTCTTAAAAGGCCGTATAAGACATGTATATATTTTGACATTGTGGTTCCATAATACGGCTTTAAAAAAAACTTGGTTCATTTAACAGCTATAGAAAAGGCAATCTAAGTCCCTTGTTCGTTTTTAACACATTAAGTTCTCTTTTCTCGGATCCGAATGGAGCGGGGTCATAGTAGCGGGGCCGCCCACTAGGATCCGCGCGAGCGTCCCATTCACTTTACTAAACCATTGCCATCCGTAGCTCTCGGTTCGGAGTTCCGCAACCAATGTGCTGTATGCCGACCAATCGGATCCAAAAAATGCTATTTTCTTAATAAAAATAATAATATACATATTTTTATACATTCATATTCACTTAACGCACTCGCGAGCCATCTGGTATAACATCAGGTGAGCTTCCTGCCCGTTTGCCCCCTGTTCTATAAAAAAAAAAACAAAATTTACCATTAAAAATTGGGTTTCCGGTTATTACTTTGTATCAATTGTTTAAGCATTCCATGTGTTAAGTGGGTGTGCAAATATGAAACGATTTCTGGTAAGTTGAAGTTACTTTTATCGTATTTATCACCGGTATTTAGGGCATTGATGCGAAAACATTGCTATTTTACACCGTGTGATCTGATCGTTATCCAGTCACACCCATATCTCAAGTTGATTGTCCCACCATTTATAAGTTGGGTCAGTGATTGTATTACATCAGTACATTTTGCGAGCTTACCACGGCGCCTATATTATTAGAAGGTAAGACTTTATTTGTTTACTTGCCTACTTTGTTAATATATTGTAATAGACGGTCGCAGATGCAGAAGTAAGGAACGTAAGCAAAAACATATCAATAAAACTTAATTTCTTGTAAATTTGTGTAATACTTAAATTTAAAAAATTTCGGCGCTTGAGTTTCGAGTCTCTGTATTACTAAAATGAACATTTAATTTCGAAATTTCGCAAATCTATCATAAATCTGGGTAAATGATAAAACACCTAATAATATGCGCTACCATTTATCTAATCCAATAAACTCAGATATTTATTAGGTATGTACTAGGTCGTTTAATTATAATCTAAGAGTATCGAAAATAGTGACGACATTTTAACATTTGCTATATAAGTGCGCAAAATTGTTAGAAAATTAAACGCCAGAAGACCCCTTCACTTGTATTTGGTATCGGGGCATCATTCATATGTATGTATGTGTTAAAGAAACAAGTTGAACTTTCAATATTAATGTCCTGAAGAAAAGTATATATATTTAAGATAGGTACTTATTTATTTTTATTTTAAACATGAAATGTTTTTCATGAAAAAAACGGGCACTAAGGGAATTTAGTCTATATTAAAAATAATAGACCGTAGCCTGTGATAGAGATCATCAACCCTGATTAAAACAATACTAGAATTAACTGCGCACGCAGAACTAACCTGTATTATTGTACACGATAACGGTACATACTAAGTCAGACAATTAAATTTCATATAAGTAACGAAAATCGATTTTAGAACGGAAATTTCCCGTAGCCAGGGCCCGTATTTTTGCGAAAGAGTTTATTTTCCTCGTAATTCTCATTAGGGTTGCTTGGAAGAAATCGCTTGTAAGCGATAAGGCCCTTTGCCTTATATCTTTTGTAAACTATTTTTTTTTATTTTTGTTAAATGTATGTTTTTGAATAAAGTAATAAAGGATAAATAAATAAATAATTTGTATGAGACGGAAACGCAGAAATACTATTAAAACAAATCATTTTACATGATAAGTATAATTTTTGTTTAAAATAAAATATGAGGTGGTTAGGTTAGGTTATCGGTAATATCTTTACGAATATTATTTTTCATCTATATTGATAAAAACCAAAGATGTGTGTTTAAATAAATATGTACCATTTCTGACTGAGCTAATACGCCACTTATAATAAATTAGGACCTGGACGCCCACGAAGATATATTGCGATTTTAAATGTTTATTTTATTATTTATCTTATTATCTGTATCTACTGTAAATCAAAAATGTTATCTTTTGCAGATAAAATCATGTCTGTACCAAAGGTGACCATCAACGACCTCTCCGATGCTATCGAGACCACAAATAATCCCAAGGTCAAGACTGTTTTAGAGGGAATTCTTAATGACTGGATGGATCTTCAATACGGCAAGAGTACACCATACACAACGGGAAAGACAGTGCTTCCAGTCGGTTCAACGATAGAAGATGTAGAAACGGCAGTAAGCGGTGATGCGGATCAGAAATTCAAAGATATCTTTGGAAAAATCTGCGATACCTACAAAACTGGTGATTTGACACCACAGTCTGTGAATGATGGTAGTTGGGATCCAAAATTCACTCCCGTGTTTGTTTTTGTTTCTGGTAATCCTTAGATATATTTGTCATTCGTTTATAAGTTATTTTTATTTAATAAAGGATAGTTTATATGTTGTTTTCTCAATCCATATACATTCCTACAAACTCCGACAATACAATATGACTCGTTATAGTGAAATCTCGAGGCTCCGGTTTGACTTGAAAGCCAAAACAAACGAAGTTTTTCGGCCTCTGACTACAGAATTTTCAAACCTAGAAGAACCTAATTTGCTCAGGCAAATGTCCAAATACAATTTAATGAATTCGGAATTTTCTAACCAAGTTTCTTACATATTTAACATGTTTTAATTAGTTACATAAGATGTAATAATACAATTTTCCTAAATTGATTACATTTCTAAAATCAAGCTTCATTGATTAATTTACATTTAACCTAACTTGGAGTTGAAGTCAAATGTCACGATTGATAGTTCGATACGTTTTGTTAACAGATTAAGTGCTCTTATCTCGGATCCGAATGGAGCGGAGTCATGGTAGCGGTGCCACCCACTCGGATCCGAGCGAGCGTCCCGTTAATTTTTTTTAAACATTGTCTATTAAACTAAACTTAAACATCTCTAGCTCTCGGTTCCGAGTTTTCGCGACACAATGTGCTTACGCCAACCACTGGGATCCGAAAAATGTTACATATTTTCTAACATTCCTATTTACTTAATCAAAATTCGCCATAAAAAAGTTTTGGTTTCCGGCTATTACTTTATTAATAAAGCATACAATCTGTTAAAACTAAAGCTACATGTTGTTTTTTATGTTCCCTTTCACATCACTTTTTAAACCTAGCCACAATATGAAGATATCAATTACTATGCCAAGATATCAATAGACTCTAAATGTAATATCAATTAGTTATCTGTTAATTTGATGCGGCAGTCCGTCACTAACACCTAACTTATGTTAACGATGTTTATTTTAATTAAATTTCAAAATTAATTACAACACAATGTACACTTATGAACTTAAATAAACAAATACATAGTTCTGAAATAAAGGGTCTAGAACGGACAAGAAGAACTGGCAATAAACTCTCCGCCACTCTTTTTAATTGCCAAGTTTTTTGTTTTACAATATGTTTGTAAGGAGCTACAACCATCTTCCCCAAACACCATGTTCCCCATGATTAGGCAATAAACTATAATAATAATAAAACTGAATGTATATAAAAAAGGCATGGTAAAATAGGAGCACCTATTTATATTTTCGTGGGAACTACACGCTTATCGATTTATGTGCAATATAACTGGCATAAACTGAAAACCATAGTATAAACCTATTTGAATACAACTTTAAAGATATAAACAAGAAGTTATAATTAATCCCCGTATAATTTAAATTTAAAGAAAGCGATAAAATATTGTTCAGCTCGTAGAAAACGTAGCTACCTGACTTTTTGAATTCTCTAAATAGAGATACGTGAGGCCATTTCGTTTTTAAATAGAGAATACAAGACTGCATTCATTTCAAAAACAAAGATTTTCACTCTCAGTAGTTAGACAGCTAAATAAGTTTCAATTGACGTCATTTTTACACACTACAACTACTACACTCTGCTATTCTGCTAGGAGATTTATATACTACTAGTGACCCGGCCCAGCTTCGCACGGATGCAATGCTGATGAAAAGCAGGTTTTAATTATGTATTTTTATTTCCGTCGCTGGAAAGCTCCGATAATATACGCGTTCGATCGCTGCTAAATAAGCTGTAATGGGCTGTATAGATCTATATTAAATGAACAATGTATTCAAGGTATTTAATTGGTTAAGGATTAATGCTGTATTGGTTAAAATCGCTTCGAAAATTAGCCATTATTTGTCGTAAAAACTAAATGACAAAAAAAAGTTATTGTGGGTAATCCATAAGAGATAGACATATACCATCATGGACTTTTCTGTAGACCTTTTCAATGTGTACAATACTTTGTACATTATTTTGATAAAACTCGTAGGGTTCAGCCTGCGTTTGCAATGTAAGCAGAAAAAATGTAATTATTTACGACATCACATTAGAAACCTCAAAAATAACAGTACTTCTCCACTATTTAATGGATGTTATTATACATATAAACCTTCCTCTTGAATCACTCTATTTATTAAAAAAAACGTCATCAAAATCCGTTGTGTAGTTTCAAAGATTTAAGCATACAAAGGGACACAGGGACAAAGAAAGTGACTTTGTTTTATACTATGTAGTGATGTAGATTTTCATACAACTTTGATTAATTATTTGATATTAGGAGTTTCCTAGAATCCTTCTTTAAATGCATGTGTGCATATGACATTTCAAACCTTATATCTTAGCCACTGTGATGAATCAATAAAGCCCAAAATTAATAATGTATCATCAATCTAAGATTATAAACAATCCTGGATTGATTCATATCTAAAGATCGATCTCCAATCTGCGTGCGAATATAAATAATTTATGTAAACGATGGTCATTTAATACCATTTTAAGAATAAATGTATTACAGAAATAAAACATTTTATCCAAAGGGTTCAATGTATAATCACATATATTACAGTAAATGTTTTTCAGTGAAGTAGTCCCTAAAGAGCGTTTATATATTCTCTAATAATTGGCTCACTTTAAACTTTGTGTTTAAATTAAATTAATTCTTATTAGTATATTAATTATATTATATTATATATAATAACAGAATCATTAATAGACTCAATCATTTTACAAACATTTTACACGTTAATAATATAAGTTGTATATTGAAAGCTTGCGGAAGCAAATTAATTTAAAATTATTGTACCAAAGCCAAAAAGAATCACCAAGGACTGTTTTATGTTTCTTTTCTAAAGTTACTTGCTTATTAAAATATCTGAACTAGTTGTATTTTGATAGCATGTACAGTGTTGTTTTTATACCTCTGTTGTTGGTTATACAATATAATAAAATAAAATATCGTGACTAAATTACTTTTATAACGTTGAAAAACAAAAGATTTATTTTAGTTTTTCAATGTGACATGCATTAATTCAAATCACATCAAATCAAAAAATCATTTATTCATATAGGTAACATAATGTACACTTATGAACGTCAAAATATGCTTTAAATGATTCTAATTTTACATTTACTGCCAGTTCTCAAATCAAGGGCGCAGAACGGAAGAGAAGAACTGGCAATAAACTCTCCGCCACTCTTTTTAATCGCCATCTATTGTGACAATGAGATATAAAACTGAATATCTGTATGGACTTGGGGCTCTCAATTGTTGTAAGAATCACACATTCTCACGCATGCACGCCACACGATTTTCGATTAGGCGCGGTAGGATCGAATATATAACGCAGATATCGTTGACTCTGTACTCGCCATTATAATGGTCATACAAGGAATTTTGTTAAACTAAAAATGGACTTCGTTGTTAAATAAGTATATAAAATTATTTGACTTTAGTGGAATAAGTCGTTTCTTTTGACCCAGTTTTATTTGTAGTATATTTTTTTCTCTTTTCTCTTTAGTTAGTATGCCTATAAAAGTGGTAAGATGGTTTTTTTATATATAATAGGGGGACAAACGAGCCTACGCGGCGCCCATATAGTCATCGTAGCCCATTGACACCCATTTTTGGTTATTTTTGGGTATATTTCTGTTTAAATAATAATAATACAAAATAAAATTCATAAAGGAAACATAATGTGTATATGAACGCCAAAAACGAAATATATTATGAATTTCTTATAATTTTTAATTTACTGCCACTCTTTTTAGTCGTAAAGTATTTTGTTAGGTTATGACAATAAATTAATAAGCCTTCATTTCTACTTACAAATTAATATTCAGTAGTATGTAAAGTGGGGTCTATTCGGTTATGAATTTGGCCTCCTTTTTATAATTGGATAATAAACCAATAAGTATATATGCTGCTCCATAGGACAATCATAGGGCCTTGATAAAATCAATTGGTTGCTGATCTAATTTTATATATTTTTGTTATTTGCTTTATAATACAACAATCTATATTTATTTTATTTTCATCTCACACACTGTTTTATTGTTTTTTTTTATTTATCTTTAATGTATTAATATTCTACGTTTTCGATATTTGTAAATATGTCCTATAAAGTAGTTTTTTTTAAATATTATAATTATTTAACTAATGTAGGTATACAAATATTGTAAATTCTATTTTAAAAGAGTAAGTTTGGTGTTTGTTGCCTATTCTTCGCCACACGAAACTACATTTTGGAAGGGGCAACTCGTGAATCAATAATCGTTAAGTAAAGATGAAAAGTGACATTTTAGGTGGTTTAATTGGAATAAATGATTTTATATATTAATTTGTAATAATGAATAAATTATGGTACAACTTTTATATTTTCCAAGTATAGCGTGTGTAATGTAACGATATTAACTTTGAAGCGCTCTGTGGATCGTGGACGCGTACGTTGTAAACATCATTTTCCTAAATGTCCCTAGTGTAAAATTTGCACTTAGCTCCTGTATTTTGATTGCCTAAACTGTTATTAATATATAGTGATAACAGGTTATTCGCATTAGCTCGCTTACTCTGGATAAATTTGGGCTTTGCATACAAAATTAGATGTCTGAGCAAAGCTATTTTAAGCAGTGTGTTTAAGCTTGCTAAATCATGGTATCCTTTGATACGTTAAGGGTATAAAAATGTATTCCTGATTAAAATAAATGTTGACATGTAACCTGGATAAATTAAATATAGTTTGATGTTCTTACTGATACGTTAATTCAAATAAATATTACTTTATATGAAAATAACATTTAACTCTTAACGTATGTGAGTATGAAAATATATACTTTACACACTTTTTTTAAACGTCGCCAATTCAGTTTTTTATTAATAATATACTTTATTATACTGGTTGTAAATGTAAATTTACAGTTAATTTAATTTGTTTTTCTTGACGTTCATAAGTGTACATGTTTACCTATATGAATAAAGATATTTTGATTTGATTTGATAAAATGAACTAAGGTTGTATAATAAAATAAATAAACACTAGAAATAGGACAAATTCTCGTTACGAATAAAGCAAAATTAATAATAATTGCGTTCAGGAAATGTTGACAGTAATATTTCGCAATAACTACGAATTTACATAACAAACGAATGATGTATGCGTAGCACGTCGTAGCTGTTAGTTGTAGACAGCCGTAAGTTCGTAGCATTAATGTAGACCTCGCTTGTCAAAGCTTATCAACAGATATTATATTGAATAGTGTATTAAATTTATTATTATGAATATTGTACAGAATTATTAAATATGTCTTAAAATTATCCAATAAATACTTGAAGTACTAAAAAAGTTTAAAATATACTGTTAAAAAGCTTCCGTCTAAGCTTAAATGTGCCGCTACGCTCGAAATGGAAACGTTACTGTAGGCGTTATTTATAAACTTACTTAAAAATAATCGATAAGTTTAAGCTATTTTGTGACCAAGAGGCTTGAGATCGCGTCGGTGACGGAGTACCGCATTGTATTCGATCGAATAAGTTTTATACTTTCACAAAGGTACGCGGTCGATAGTGCGGCCGTCGTGGCTGCAGTTACAATTATTGTGCTGCCTCTGGAGCGCGAATTTAGGGCAATGAGAGGCGGCGGCGGCGGCCTAGCTAGGGTGACCAGTGCTTATACTCACCTCATTTTTTGGGAAAAAACATTATCACAGCGCAGTATAGGGTATTGTTATGCAGCTCCTGCAATAACTTACGCATGCGCATTACTTGAAAGAGTCGGTAGAGCTACATCGGTTTCCAATTAGGCGTAGATAGTTGATCACCCTTTTATGTATGACAACAAAAATAATACAGTCAAAGAGACGCAGATATAGAATTATGTCCTTACATGGGTCATTGTCAAATTTCGTGCAGGTAACCTATACTAAGAACCACAAGTGGGATTATTGTTTTGACAATTATTAAACCTCTTTTAAACTTTATATGAAATGTAAAATATATCTTATTAATAAACATTCAAAACATAAATAAATAGGGAGTTTTGTTTTTTTTTAGTAAAGTAACACTGTGGTAATTTTTGGTAAGAGACAGGTTTTCTTGACAAACTCTATATATCGCTGGTACCACTACGTTTTAATAAATATCAAATAATTGCATTTTATACGATATCAAGATACCTGAAGTAAATTAATACCATAAATAGAGTATTTATAAAATATACCGTAAACGCAGTAGATATCGAAATCTATTGAAATAATTTTTTTTAAAACATTGTCCCAACTACTATGCGAATCTGTCAATATGTTACTGAGTAAATCGCAACTTCAAATATGGATAGGTTGTTTAGACTTTGTATTAGTTTGGGTGGGATGTCTGTATTACGTGTTGACCGATAGAGAGGGGGGAGAGGTACAGGGAGTAGTCAGGCGGCCTCAAAGTGTTCAACCTGCTGTGTATTTTATTGTGCGTCAACTTTGTTACCTACCTATTTACGTAAGTAAACAACGTATTATTTCATTATTTTAAAGTAAATATGTTATCAATAATATTGTTACGAGCTAGGGGATCGGATAGAAAACGCCGTCGATTTCTTCAAGGGTTTATTTACAATTAAATCTACGAGGAATTTATTATTACACTAAAAACCGGAAATTACACACAGAAACGCACTAATTATACACACAATAAAACACTGTCACTAATCACTTATTCACACTGTTGACTGTACTTTATCACTGGTCTTCACTTAATCGCACTTTTTCTCTTCGGTGTTTTTCGCTTGGAATCGCATTCGATACTGAACAGATTTGTCGCGTTTTTGCTCGCTTATATTATATCCCTGGGAATAGTCTCGAACGATGTTTCTACGAGAACTTTCTAGGCGCGATCGCTACTGAGTAGCGATCGTACAATTCTAGGACGCGCGTACTCGCTATCTCTTTCGCACACTGCTACGAGCTTGTCGTACGTCGTTCTAGAGTTCTCGGTCTAGCTTCGAGAGGGTTCTGATCTTCCCTCTCTCTCGCGTATCATACAGAAAGTTCTTTAAGTAGTGGAAAAACATTACAGTCGACCCGTCTTCGTAACAATATGAAAGAAGAAGTGTAATTTACTCTTTACTTTACTTTTCATGTATGTGTTATAGAATGTTCAATTTACTACTCTGCTATAAATGATTCCTGAAAATGAAATTTCTTAAATAACAATTAAAAGTTGTGATATAATTTGTGATTGCTCTAAGGAAAAATAAGCGTTATTATCTGGCAACCCCGTTTCGCGGGGACCCGGGCAGTCTGCCTCGCGTCCAGCGCCAGAAGCTCGCGTTCTGCGCGCGCCGCAATCGTCACCTCAACCACCCACCGTACTGTTGCGTGGAACATCGATTCACAAACACTTATGACTATTAATGTCTTTATGGTGCAGTGATAGTGTTAGAAATGATGGAATCCTGACCTACAATGCCCTGTTCAGTGTTCATTCGATAGGATTTTTGGGGTAAGTTTTATCTTTTTTATGAGCCGGCCTTACCCGGTATGAATAACTTCTCAACGAAACTTTTTGAATTTGTATGAATAGTTTCGAATGTATTGAAAGAACTGTACTTTGTTGTAATAAAAAAATATAAAGAGTATGAAATTATAAATATTGTGTATGAATTCATTATTAAAAACTTTTATTGTTTCGCCATAAATCGTAATCGGAATTACTGCAAGAATATATACTTTATGATATACTGAAACATTCAAAGAATTACCAGCTTTCACAGCTATTTTTGATAAGGTAGTATTTTCGAGGAAGAGAGAGAGAGACTCATAGAACCTTAAAAAAGATACGTCCGGGATACAAGTCAGGTAATTCAAGATTGTTAGCAGCGGTAAACGCGAATAACTCGAATAAATCCTTGATATCAGAAGAAAAAGAATAAAAAGCTAATAAATCTAAAGTCTTAAAGAAAAAGAAGCTGGTAAATCTATAGTCTTAATGAGGACATGTAAGAAAAAACTGTTTTATTAAGCCGTGTATTAAGACTACTTAATTATTAAAGCTAAAGTTGAAATAAAAATATAATCCCTATTCGAAAATTTCGGAGTAGTTTATGCCTAGTGGCCAGCGTGTGTCTCTCACTCCTAATTTAGTAACGAAACGAACGAAACGTAGATTCGATATCCAGCTGTGCACTAATGGACTCTCCACTCTATGAAGGAAAACATCGTCAGGGAACTGGCATGGCATAGACCGAAAAATTCGAAGCATGTCACAGTCAAAGTGAAAAATTATTTATTCATATAGGTAACATAATGTACACTTATGAACGTCAAAAAAGAAATAAACATTAAATGCTTCTAATTTTACATTGACTGCCAGCTCTCAAATCAAGGGCGTAGAACGGAAGAGAAGAACTGGCATTAAATAAACTCTCTGCCACTCTTTTTAAGTTAGTTTTTTCACGAAATACATACAGACATCTGAGGCCCATCTCTAAAAAGTTTTAGCGCAAATGTTGGTTTAGATCCGTACATTGGATTAGTACTAGTAACTTCAATTTGATGTTGACTTACACGCCCATAAAGAAAACCTCCCATAGATTATATAAAGACACATTACCGAGTGGAAAACATAATTATTACCAAGTATAAAAAAATACAAAAAAATGTATTTACAAATATGACAAACAATGTATTAAATATCGAATATTTTTTAAAGTCTACATTTTATTATAGCTTTCCTACTCGTGATTGTAATGTAATATTATTGGTTTCTGTAATTGTTCACATGGAACACGCAATTTATACACAGTATTGTCTGTATTAGAAGCGGAACAACGCCTATCAAACGTCTTAGTTAAAGCTTTTCATATAAATAAATAAACCAAAATATATTTTATAAGAACAGTTTTCCTTGATTCAAGTTTACCTCAACGCTTGTGTGGTGCCTCCGACAAATACATTCCATGGAAGGATTGTTTACTAAAAACACTTACTTAACAAATACCACTATAAATTCTGTTATATATTAAAGTCTGTTATAAATACAGACTGGCGCAGAGGCAAAAGTTTTAATGCGCAAAAGTCACTTGTTGATGAAGATATCTACTTTTTAATCCCTAAAATAATTCCAGAATCCTTGATTGAGTGAACCCTAATTCGAGTGAATTCTAACAAGATAAATGGGAATAGATAAGTTGCTAATATTACATTTTGGGTCAATTATACTCTCATTCAACATTTAATTGAATTTACTTAATCGAGTGAGTAAATCTAAAGCTTTTTAATTTGAATTATTTGTCACTCTATCTTCCCAAAGGCCAAGGTTCAGCCAATGGCGTCGACAAGTGAAGCCTTTACATCTCCGGCATCCGATATCAGATAGCTACAGTCCACTTTGCAAGACAAAATTTTTAATTACATAGACATAGACATTATTACTAACAAAACACGCACAAAAACATACAAAATACTAATATAAAAAAAATATATTAAAAAAACGTTTTCTTTTTAATACCCAGGTATGTTTTAAGCATGTATAGCGTATTTGCTGTGGTTGTAATTGGCCCTGGCTAAGCATTATGCTGAGGAGCATAGTGTTTCACATCTGGTATTCTGGTCAGCCAGAGACCACAGCAGCTAGTTTGCCAATTTAATTTTCTATAATTAAGTAAACCTCTCAAGGCTGTTTAACCATGTATGCCTGCAAGATTATAGTTTAAAAAAAATATCGTATAGTCATAAATTTACATGACCATAGAATTTGATAAGTTCATTGCCGCAGAAAAGGCTTCCTCTTGCTTGGTTGGATAAATATATTAATATTTTTAAAGCATTAAGTTATTAATAAATCAAGAGACAGTAATACAATTAAAAGAAAAAGGTTTTTTACACAAACATCGAGTTAACGGAAATAAAGGAAAGCTCCCAAAGTATTTCGTTGCAAATAAAACAATTTGCAGTCAGCGTAAAAGTTTCATTTCAACAGTCGATGTAGTATTTATAAAGTTAATCGATTTAGTTCACAAACAATATACTCGAAAAGTTACGAGTGTAGATTGTTCCTTTCATATTGAAAATGTATGTAATGTATTGTAAACAGAGTTCGTGCTATTAGCGTATATCATGAGGTGGGGCATCTATCCTTAGTCCCTTGTTTTATTAAATAACTAATAATAAAAAAAATTGCAGTGTTAGCCTAGTGGCTCCAACGTGCGACTCTCATACCTGAAGTCGTAGGTTCGATCCCCAGCTGTGCACCAATGGACGTTCTTTCTATCAGCGCATTTAACATTTGCTCAAACGGTGAAGGAAAACATCGTGAGGAAACCGACATGACTTAGACCCAAAAAGTCGACGACGTGTATCAGGCACTGGAGGCTGATCACCTACTTGCCTATTAGATTTAAAAATTGATCATGAAACAGATTCAGAATTCTGAGGTCAAGACCTAAAGAAGTTGTAGTGCCACTGATTTATTTTTTTTAATAATAAAAAAATACTTAAAAAAATTAATTTAAAACATGTCGTATGACATCAAACAAAAGGACGTAGATTCGATATTGTTTTTTGAACTACATGATTCAGTCAACGCTCATATTTTTTTTTTCATTTAGTTCATGTTATTAATTATTGTATTTATGCCATACGATCACTATATATTTTTTTTAAATGTCTTTACTTTCTCGTACTATCCGCTATCAGATTTTTCCGTTACATAAAATTGTAGTTTACCCGGCTAATTATTTATATACACGAATCCAAATGATATATTTTAAGACCTTTAAAATAAAATATGATTATTTTGGTATATAATATACAGGTATCGCTTATTCCACGTCATTAGATTTATATGGCAGACATCTTTATATATCGCATCATTATTTTGTAATAACAACATAAATTGTATCATTTATTTAATCATTTTTTTTAAATTTTTTATTTAATTAACAAATTGTACATATAGAATTACTATATGTACAATTTGTTTAAATTTAGATAAAATAGATTAATTGATGTTTATTAATATTTAATGTATTTGAACGAGGGAAATGACAAGAAACAGCGGCCAGTGGAGAAGCCGTTTGTAATTAAGTTTTTGCCGAAATTTGCTAGTTAAACGTATTCGGTGCCACTAACGAGAAAGCTTGGGATTAATATGATTTATTTGCAAGATTTTCGCTTAGTCATCTAATTTTTTGATTGAGGTCACATTTCGCTTCAATATTATATTAAGAAAAACCGAAAATTATGCAGTTTTTAAAGCCAAGTTGTCTTTATCACAGCTTACACCAACATTTATAAAAAAGATGGATGTTATTAAAAAAAAAGAATTTTCAATTCAATTCAAATGAAATTCTCACTTTTGATTTATTTCCTTAATACACGCAATAATATAGCGTAAACATATATTTCGTGTATTATACTATTACGTTTATATAAATTATAGATAATATAAGAATCAAAAGCTAAGGAGTTAAGGGATCAGGAAAGACACTTAAAATAAAAAAAATCTCGACGAACAATTTTTTATTGTTTGAGTTACACAAAGGAGAACCGAAATAGGCATTTACTGTCTGTACTGTAATCACTGTAATACATGGCGGTTTTAAGGCGACTGACCTGATCCACTTGCCAAATAGAATTACGAATTAATGATACGTAGACATAATTACAAATGGAATTACGAAATTTCTTTATAGACATAATAACACCTCTACAACAAACTGTGGTTTTTTAAAGAAAAATGACTTTTAAAAGATATAAATACATGTGCGTATATTACAGCTACGGAGTGTCATATTCAAACAAAAAGCCGACGCAGTGAATAAATGTACAGTGAATTAAAAAGGTTGTTAAAACACGCTTTTGAAATTCTCATAAAGCTAATTTTCATGTGCTTTCGGAGCTTTGTAAAAATGAAAGTACTCTTAATTATGTAATAATTTAATACGTTTAGAATTCTCACAAGGGTAACAGTGGAGCATCAGTTCAGAACCTTCTTTTGAAAATTCAGCCTTCAGTAGTTAGTTATTTGCGCAGATTAGTTCATGACGAAACGACCAGCGTGACTATATACAATTGTTGACGGATTGGCAGATTTAAAATACAGTCTGGGCATTATATCTGTATCTATTTTATGATGATCAGCCTCCTGTGCCTGACACTTGCCGTCGACTTTTTGGGTCTAAGGCGGTTTACTCACGATGTTTTTTTCACCTTTCGAGCGAATGTTAAGCTAAGCGGTGACTGTTAGTAACCAATATACCTTAAACTCTTCCTTTATGGAAGAAGTCAGTCGAGGGGCAACGCCTCGAGCGCAAGTAGTCATGTCAGGTGGGCTTTGCAATAAAGGCAGTCCGCGACTATTGGGATTTGGCAGTATAGATTGGATCTATGCAATGTATTTATCCAATGGATTATGCACGAGATCCGAAAAATGTATCTAATTTATTTCCTACAGCTATCTACGCTAGAATATAGGAAAATAATAATTAGTAAGCAATTTGTCATTTTTACTGCAAAGTAAAAGTAAGCCTGATGCAAAATTTCATGTAATAATTAGTGTGCTTAAACTTTAAAATACGTCTAGTTTGTTTATTTAATTGTCTGTTTTAATAATCAAAATGTATGTACATCAATAAATAAAATACTCTATATTCATATTTACTGATTTACTTTAATTTCACCATGAAGGCAGGTGTAGGTAATCGTTTTGCGATCGTCATACGTTTTTTTATCACCATATAATAATATAACTTTTCTGTAGTCAAACGCCAAACGTAGTGTTGAGAATGCGTTTACTATTTGTTTGATCTGATGCTAACAGTTTCTTTCTAATGACATACAATCTAAATATACTTCTAGTCTCCGTCGTTATCTGTCTGTAATAATAAATAAATTAGTAATTATAACTGGAGTTTAAGTTTAAGAATTAGGCGTTCGACAATTAGCGAAGCGACATTGAAGCGACATGCATTCGATCATAATCTTATGGTTGTATTACATTATGTAAAAAATAATTTAATCTTGCGTAGAGGCGATGCCTAGATTGTCTTAATATCTTTTAAATACTTTTTTGTGACTTGAATAGGCAGGCCAACGCTTGCCTGTATTTAGTCGATCATTAATAATCTAAGTCACTCATTTATGTCATACAAGTGTATGACATTCATAAATATTTGTTGTTCACAAAACAAGTGGATTCAATTAAATTTGTTTTACGTAAAAATTTCTTCTTTTGTATAATTTTCAAGAGAGTTTTGTGGAAAATAATGAAAAGTGCCAAGACATAAAGAGAAAGGGGCGCCGCGGCCGTCACGAGACCGCCAAGTTATACTTGACAGCTTATATTGTATACTTACATATCTCAAAAAAGAAAGATCCACGTAAATATAAATAATAGTCTATTTGGTATATCTCTGGGCATCGACAAAAAAAACAAACATTAATTACCTGTATTAAGCTATATATGGGCTTTCATTCCAAAAACAATGCACTATTTTGTATGTTCGTATATGTAGTGCGACAGCCTTTGTGGTCAGCTCCGTCACTAAGCGTGGCTATCATGTCACATATTTCAAAAAAGGAATTTTCCTCTTTCATTTGCCAAAAGTATTCGCCTGTTTTGGAGTGTTTCGTGTCACAATTCCGATTTTCACAGCAACAATAGCGATGTCTATTATGTCATACTTTTAGGAATAATTTTTGGCTAAAACAATGCTTTTGTTTTCGGTAGGACATTCTATTGACTATGGAGGTTTTGTTTATTAGTGTTGAGGACTGGTAGTGTTGTTTATTATTTGGCGAATCATTAAAATGTTTATGAAAATCAGCAATGTTGTTTTACGAAGACCATACGTGTACCATTGTTATTCCTCCATTATTGTAAATTTGTATCTTTTATAAAAGAAAAAAAGGGTGATTTCAGCAATTTATTTGCTTGAGTAATTCAGTAGTTATAGTAATATTGATGGTCTAGGCATAGGTCTCAGCGAAACAATAATTTTATTGTCATAGATCCTGAAAATTATATTTATAAAACTGAGAATAAACAGGTACAAGGCTCAAATGAAAAGCAGACACTCACAAAGCTAAAAGACCCACGTGCGAGTTGCTGGCTGTTCAAGAGTACGCTGTTAAGATATATACTTATATTAAAATTGACTCGTAATTTAATCCATACAGTGTAGAGAACAATGTAATTAACTAAAGTTTATTCTAAGTGGTAAAGTTTAAATAACCACTGGTTAATGAAGTCAACGCGACATTTGAAAGTTTCTAAGCCAATATCAACAACTTAAGTTTAGCTGTGGTGTGGATTTACGAATCGATCCTTGAAACCGTAAGTTCATTTGAAAGCTGATAGAGGCTTACTTGGTTAAGGTAACTACTTAATTATGTATGTAATATTTACACTCATTGGGGTACATTTCTTGCATATCCTTATCACACAAAAATTATATAATTTAAACAAAGTTGTCCTTGACATCATTTGCATCTAATCGATATTTAAGAAGCATTGAAATGAAATTATAAAAAATTAATATCAAAGCATAAATGTACAAAAAAATATTTAAAAAATTTCAGCGTATTCCGCGTAAAATTCAAAAATAATTTAACCTTACATACGAGAACTGTGAAGACTTTTTACACCTCTAAAAATTTAAATTTCGAATTCCACGCTCTGAAACAGATTAAAAATCACCCGCAGTAAAAGTATGTCACCACAACGACCTCTTTAATGAAACGAACACGTCATACATTAAATGACAAAGCGATATCGTTCAGATTTCAGTTCTGACTATACCCGAGTGGATAATGATTCCATTTGACTTCTATATCAGTCTATTGTCTATAAAATAATGGCTCGGTCCTTTTCTGCGATTGCTGGACGAAACTGTCGCGTCAATAAATGAGTTTTTACTGTACTTTGATATTTTTAGCAGAATTATTGTATTCTTTCGAAATTTAAATTTTTTGTAATAACTGGTTTTAACATTTTTTGATAGAAAAGTTATTTATTTTTAAAACGGCAAGTGAATCAAATCCAGAAAATTTGTTGTGGCGTATAAGACGTTTTTCCATATACATATGGGATTTAAACTCCCGTTTGTTAAATAGGTTTTAGAGCTGGTCGTGTGTGATAGCATTAATCAATTGATTATTTTTATGTGTCCATTGTTATAAAATATATATATTATTATTATTATTAATGTACTCTTGTTCATACCTAGAAAAAACATAAGAAGTTATGGATTCAATCCATGGAGCATCTAGCACCAAAGAGTCTACTTTTTTATAATTTAAACTTTTTTTAGAACAGGCAGGCTTTTTTTAGAACCGCCGCCCACAGACACTATCAATGTCAGAGGGCTTGCAAGTGCATTGCTGGCCTTTTAAGAATCGGTACGCTCTTTTCTTGAAAGTCGAATTTGTTCGGAAATTCTTTAGCGGACAGCAGCACCACTGCAAAACTGCCTTGAAAAACGTTTTGGAACTATATTGAAACTCAACTCAAGTTTTAATCCGAACAACTCCTCGGACACTCTATGGTTTGTTGAAGAATATGTAGAGTGATTCCTCATATCTACGCAATGCCAAGGGATCAAGACGCTCGGAAAGGGAATGGTCGTCGAAGATTCGAACTGCTCTTTCTTTTACTAATGAGTTGAATGAATTGAGATACACTATACTCAATATGTAATATATATTCATACACACTATAACAGTAGTAACTCTGCCGTAAGAAGCTTTATTAGGTTGTATGGTTAATATATTTTTCATGGAAAATCAATGGTAATATTTCAGGACACTCGATAGCCTTTATGTCAGGGAATACAAAAATAAACAGAACGGGTGAATTGATGGCTTATTGGCTTACGTTTAATAACACAGCTATTTGCTTTGACAATAATGTCGATGATATATTATTTGAGATGAGTTATTGACGTTAATATGTCGTGTGGTGTGGACATTTTACGTGTTAATTATTGGATAACGCCGAAATCGTGAAAACATTTTAGATAGATTCTAACTAATAGTCTTTCTTTATAAGCCTAATGATACCAATTGTCTAGATGTACGAAACAGATAAGATATAAGTGGAATCCTTTGTAGTCTATGTCACTACGCGTAGTGATTATACCTCTTTCATTTGTCAAAAGATCGATAAAACTGGAAAAAATTTGTGGAGAGAAAGTGACACTCAAAATCAAGATATAGAGCCGTATCTTGATTAGTATCGTCAAATTAGGTTTTATTCAAGCAGGAAAATTTATTGCCTATTTGATTTCCTTAAAAATCAATAACGTAGCAATGTCCGATTACACATAGACGCATTATTTGTGTTATCATTTAGCTCTAAACTAGTTCACAATTTTAATTAATAAGTCTATTTCAGTTTTATAAGTTAAAATTACGCGAAGTTTGTGTTGTTTGTGCTTCTAATTACTTATTTTCTAGATGGAATTTACTTAGTACTACGTGTATAGAGCTAAGCTACATTCGTAAAATAAAAAACGTCAGATTGAAATGTAGTTTCGCAATGCAGTGGAGTTTAAAACCATGTCCAAATATTGCTGAAATTCTACTTAACTGAGAATAAATTATTTCAAATGTACGTACTAATTTAAAAATGCCTGAATGTATTAAACTAATTGTTTTGAAAACGGATTTGAGATCTTTTTAAATACATTTAAATATTGGTTGACAATTATTCTCGGTAAGTATATACAGGCTTGATGGTAATTCAACTCATTAGGGAGTTATAGTCTGTTAGGGAGTTATAGGGTTAACTATTTGTGATTATTTTAAGCCCCATATAACTGAGTTATTCGAATTAATAATAGTATCACCTCGACGTCCGCCGTTCCACTATTGAGTGTTTTTCAAAGCAGTTTTTGCCAGGCACCACCACTTTGTGGAGCCAGCTGCCCACTGAAGTATTTTCGAACTAATTCGACTTAGGGTCCTTCAAGAAAAGTGCATACTAATCCTTAAAAGGCCGGCAACGCACACCCCAGCTCTCTGGCATTGAAAGTGTCCATGGGCGGCGGTATCACTTAACATCAAGTTGCCCTGCCCGTTTGCCCCCTGTTCTATAAAAAAAGCGTACCACCCTGTTCTGCGTCAACTCTCGCAATGCTAGAGCTGCAGCTATCTCTTCTACTCTGTCAATCCAGCGATACCTAGATCAACCACAAGGCCGGGTCTGGTAAGCCTTATTAAGTTATTAAACTTAACAAATTAAAAAAAAATCCTATTAACTTATATCTCTTCTTCTGGTTTATAAAACGCAGATAAATCTAGACAATAGTTGAACAATGTTCTTATTGCTACAAACCTGCAGTTCTTTGAACGTAATTTTCACAGTGCAAGCACTGATTGTCACTGGTTCAAAATGTTCACTAAGAGAAAATCGCTTACCGGATGAGAAAAAAACTTTACCCGTCTCACTGGTACTGTCTTCGTGTTCTTTGATTTATGACTGCGGTTTAATAGTTTCTATACCGAAATAACGATTCTAATTTTTTTTGGTATTTGTAGAAAGACACCTGTTCATTTTCTAGCGACGCGGACGTTTCCTCTCTCTACTTATGAACAAATTAAGCCGTGTAATCTAAACGACCATAGGCAAAATATTTCACTAAAGGATATCATTCAATAGACAATTTTTGTAGGAAATTGTCTATGAAATTACCGTTTTGTCAGTAGCGTTTGCTGCACTGTGTAGAGAACTGCCTACCTTTTTTAAATAATTATTTTTCGTTCGCTGAAAATGTTGAAAATATGTGCATGTGTTTCGAAAAGTATGGATAACAGACCTTTTCAGTCATTATTTGGGTGTATCTAAAACCTTAAATCTTATGCGACATGCTCATATATCTTTATTTTCCTATTAATAAATACATTTATGGTAATGAAAAAAATATACTTTGATTCAGATAAGCCAGACGACAAAATGTCTGTAAAAGACAGTTTTCTTTAAGCACTTTTAATTAAGCTCATCCGAAACAAAAATCTTTTGGATATAATTAAAAAGATTGATTTATTAATTAATTTATCAACACAATCACGGAATCTCAGGCAAAGAAAAATCAACGTTATTAAAATCTACTATTTATTTATTATACCAATTAGATGTTTGTCGTTTGTTTTTACAAGTTTGAAATGTTGTATTTAAGATGTGTGTATAGGACCTCTGTCGGGTCCGCTAGTATTAAATAAAATAAATAAAAAAGTGCGTGCGTACAAAGTACACAGTCAGAAGTGAAACTACTTTGTAAATTAATTATTACTAAGGTAAAAGCCCCACTAGATGATCATATACTAGTAATTGATCACTCCATGTAAATGTATATCTTTATTCACACTGTATACGTGCTAATGATAATAGAAATATATAAAAAATCTGCGTTTACCGCAAAAGACGTTATACGACAGAATTGCCATCTAAGTTCTTATATGTAACTACTAAACGAATTATAAATAAATCAGTGGCGCTACAACCTCTTTCGGTCTTGGCCTCAGATTTCTGAATCTGTTTCATGATCATTTTTAAATCTAATAGACAAGTAGGTGATCAGCCAACAGTGCCTGACACACTCCGTCGACTTTTTGGGTCTAAGACATGTGGATTTCCTAACGATGTTTTCCTTCACCGTTCGAGCAAATGTTAAATGCGCACATAGAAAGAAACTCCATTGGTGCACAGCCGGGGATCGAACCTACGGCCTCAAGTATGAGACTCGCAGGCTAAAGCCACTAGGCCAACACTGCTCACTACTAAACGAATACTTCAACCAATAGGTTGTATTTCTCGATCTCCTTTTCCCATTCTCTTTCAATAGGTATCATCGCCCTCTCCCTTTTTTTCGTCAAAAACGCTACACATCTTCGTGACGGTCCAAAAAAAAATGGATGAGATGCCTACAGGTTCGAATTAAATGACGTGGAATAAGTGATACCTAGATGATCTTATGTTCCAAAATAACCGTATTTTATGATTTCTTTTGAGACTTGGTACTCAATTGACATCTGCAGTGCAGGTTATGAATAATATTATTAAAGCACGTTGCAGTCATTCTTAACGGCAACATTTCATCGAGTCGCGATCCATTGCACTCAATTTATGGTACGTGTCCCAATATCAAATGGCAGTTTTACATTTTTGACAACTTTATATTCAGCATCAACTCTTGTGGTATTATTTCACGCGAGATATCTTGCACGAAATTTTCGTATCAAATCGAAATTGTAAATATTTATGTCCCGACTTCATTACAAATTTCCCTTTTTTTTATATGTTGGAATTAAATAGCATATTAAGAAGCTTCAAGTTGCGACTCTCATCTCTGATGCCGTAGTTTCGATCACAGGCTGTGCACCAATAAGCATTATTTCTATGTGTGCGTTTAAATCGCTCGAATGGTGAAGGAGAACATCGAAGGGAAACTTGCTTGCCTTAGACACAAAAAGTCGACGTATGTCAAGCACAGGAGGTTGATCACCTACTTGCCTATTAGATTGAGAAATGATTAAGTAGGTACATTTGTATTCCTATGTGTAAGATTTGGGAACCCTTTTAAGTTAAAAATATCTGTGTCAGGATTCCCAGCTCCTCCATAACAAACTTGACTCTTAATTTCATCTTTTATTTTATTTATTTTTGTTTATTTTTAAACAGTTATCAACACGCCTGAGTGCGTGACTGAGTGTGTGGGTGCAAATGTGTGAGTGGGATAGAGCGAATTTATAGACTACTGGTGGACTCGGCCAAGCGTTGCTGTGGCTAAGGTTTTTGTTATATTACAATATAGTAGTAAACTGTTCAAGGGAAACGGTAGGAGAACTTATGTGAAACGTTGGTACTTTTATCACAGCGCCATCTGTTAGAATTGTATCAAATAATAAACAAATATTTGCAATAAAATAATATTGCGTGTATAAATTGAGATGTAAGCTATCCTATCTTTTAAGTTAGACAAACTGTAAATGCAAAACTGTGCAAATTCGATTCTTTTTAAGTATGTATGTATTTACAAATTTAATTAACTGACTAGAGACGTAATGTATTACGAAATTGAGCAGCCTTATTTCATTGATTGATATGGGTTCGGTAGTTTTGGAGACCATAGCGGACAAACAACGTGATACGTAATTTATATATAGATAAGTTCTTTTCATGTAATGCAAAACATTATTAATTCATTAAAAATTAAAAAAAACGCTACTCTTGTTTTGCTTGGACTTAACAAATTTCAAAAGTTAAACTATCCGTTAGTTTCATGTGCAAGGTTTAGGGATCGAGCTCTTTAAACGCTGGTTTAATTAATATTTCTCTATGGTAAAGTTTTAGAGCGGTCACCAGTTTTTGTTATTTAATGAGTAACCAAGCAACGTTATGATACGTTTCCTGAATAAAATAAACAGTACCTGATTTAAAAACTCATAATTGAATTATTTTAACTTAAGTACTTATCTGGCTCTTTTCATCGAAGCCTTAACACAATTTGTCAGAACGAGATAAAAATAATTATTACAAAACACGAGAAAATCGAGTCGGGAATTCTTTGATTTCCGGTAAACTACTTCCAGAAATTATACACTTCGTAAGCCTAATATAAAACTACAGTGTATACATTTCGTAAGCCTATTATTAAACTTTGTATTAAGCGGTATTTTTCCAGGAATGCGTATAAAGCTGGCTCGTCGCAAATATTCTTAAAATGTTATACGGCTGAAAGGTCGAAATTATAACCCTGACATATTTAAAAGTCTCCTGTGTTTGGATTTTCTTTTATATTTGCTTGTATTATATTCGGATGAAAATTTACGATTTGTCTATTCACTGAAAAGTTGAATAAAATTCTACAGTTTCTGAATAATCATTTTGTATTATATTTTATTTATGCAACATAATTTTGTACGTTAGACACATGTATTAATAGATACTAAAAATCCTTAAAATATAAACTATGCGTCCCTTTATAAATAAAACAGGAATTTTATCAAAAACAATTTCTTTGAGACAAGTCTCGCTAAAGTCTTTAGTAGTTTGCGATGAATGAAGCTTTGTTCGCATCGCTTATAAAATGCATCATATTGTAATATACACTTTAATTATTTATTTTTCACGAGGTAATTTTAGTAATCAAATTACTAGTCTAAGTCAACATAACATACGTATTTTAAATCAAACATTACTAATGTTATAAACATAGCACTCTTTTACTATTTCTACCTCTTAGTAATTAAGACATAATGCTTTTAGTTGATAAGTTTTTTGTATAAGGCAAGTAGGTAATGAACCTTACCAACCAACAAACTGTTATAGTTTTTGTCAGTTTGACGATTTTTAATGTTGTTGTAAATGTCTCTATGTTTTGATAAAAAAAAAATAAAAAAAACTGTCTGTCTAATTTTTAAGTCACATACTCTATGACACTTTTTTGTCACCCAGCATCTCCTAATAATTAACAGCTGTAATACGATCGTACAAGCTCAGGCTTGAAAGATGCCTAAGAGCAAAACACAGGTAACCTAAAGATCAGTACAAATATTTTTATCATAAATTGTGAAGTGTTTAATCCTATCTAAAGTGCATATCTAAAAAAATGGTTTACAGTATTTGTTTGATAAGGTATATCAATTCATTTCGGGAAGTGTTTATCGTAATCGTCAAGGTTATACCTAAAAGCTTTTTAACATTTGCAGTATTTACATCCGCTGGAATTGATCTGAAATCTAAAAAACTTGAATGATTTGAATTTGAATCAAATTTGATTTGAATGAAATATCTAATTAATAATAACAAAATATCAGATTTTATTGTTTACAACTCAGCTATGAAATGTCGTATGTATCAGAAAAAGTAAGAATTTAATGATATTAGATTTAGGCTATTAGAAATAACCATAGAGAATTTACTCCTGTCAATTACTGTATTTGACGTCTATACGGAAGCCGTGTTAGTAGGCATTGTTGTGAAATGGGTAAATAGGGTGTTTCCATAATCATTTATTCGCGTGAGGGCTGTATGGTCGAGTAAAGCCCGGTCGATAGCGCCTTGCCCTCTATGACCTCCTAGTACATGCGACATGAGATTCTAAGATGAAAAACGTTTTAAAAAATTCACCATAAATACAATTTTGTGTCTGTTTTTATTGTATCCGACGGCATTTTGTGATATTATTATAATTTGTATAAGTTTCTTTGTAATATAGTTAAGGAAAATTTTCCACTTATGTATGTTTTTAGATTCCCAAATATTTCATTAATTTTTGAAGTTATACTTCTTTAGGCGCGTTATAAAAAATTTATGAGAGTGAAATTTTACGATGCGCGCGCACCGTGACACAAAATTAACAGAATGAAGTTAGGTCTAGGTGGCATGGAAATCGATAGCTATGTTCAAGTTGTATATTCTAGAATTTTTATATTAAGAACACGTGTTTCGTGTAGTGTTGCCCAAATGCAAGACCAAGACGAGACTTAGACCAGTCTTGGTATTGGTCTTGCGTCAATACACCTGGTCTTGATCTTGGTATTGTTATTGCGCTCTCAGTCTTGGTCTTGGTCTTGATCTTGCAGCAAGAGTCTCGCAAGTCTCGCAAGACTTGCAAATACCTATTAGCCTATTGCTATTTATTGAACACGTTAGTTTAGATTTTAGATCATGATTCGCGTTGTAAGACGTATGTAGTTGACTCTGTAACTACATACGTCTTACAGCGCGAATAATATTTGAATAAACAATTTCCTTACACAAAAATTCTCCTAATGTACCTATGTAAATACCTATGTATTATTGTATCTACCTATAAATTGGTAAAAAAATGATATGAACGGCTCGCCAACATGCAGATATAAACCCCGAGAGGTTTTTGTTGTGTGGATAAAACTAAATGTGAATATGGTTGTTTTAGAATAAACAAAGATTGGTTACTTTATATTAATTCTTTTCGACCAAGAATTAATACAAAGTAACCACCTGGCTGATTCATCACTTAATCTATTTCTATGTTTTCTAATTACTAACGATGCTTTAGAAAATAATCTCTCAGCAGGTACTGAAGTTGCAGGGTTCTTTCAGACGAGCGGCACGTTGCCAACTGCAGATACAACTGCAGCCCTTAGTTTAGTGTTATGACGATACCTATGGTTTTGATACTGGGGAACGTCTCTCAAAATCGGGTTTGAAACCAAATACCTACTTAATAACGCCCAAATCTCAGTTTGTCCTAACTGCAAGACGCAAGAGTATTGCAGGCTTAAGTATTGTTTTGCTCAAGTCTTGCAGGCTTCAGTCTTGGTATTGGTCTTGCTACGATAAGGCGGTCTTGGTATTGGTATTGGTCTTGCAAAAATGCAAGAACAAGACCAAGACTGCAAGACCAAGACCGATTTTGGGCAACACTAGTTTCGTGACAGTACAATTAAACAGTGTGAATAAATAAATCTTATTTTGGGGTTTTTGAATCAATTGCGTATACGATGGAAATAGTATTTATTACTAATTTATTTATTTAAATAAAATCTTTTTGATTAATTTTAATATTTATCGTTAATCGCTACTGGATTTTAGTAACTTGTTTTCCATACGCTAAAGAAGTATAACTTCTAACGCGTGTACCTAATTACACACATTATTTTTTTATAAATGTAAACAATACCAACATTTAGACCAAAATAGACTTCCACATTATTAACTGTTACAGGACAATAGGCTAAAATTTATTAAACACATTTTCTTCAATGTAATGCATTAATCGGATCGAATTAATCACATGTAAAAAGTATCAATAACCTCCGCACGATGATAATTATAAATCTGTATTAACAAAATATAAGATTACGATTTAATGATTTAAAAAAAATCCTTTTTTAGACTTCTACATAATCTCTCTGACGGTGTGAAGGTTTCTCAAAATTTTCCACTAGTCTCTCATTCGCCACCATTTTTCATCCTTATCTCTTTTACTCCATCTTCCCAAGTTCTGCCGGGTGTCCTCTCTTTTTTCTTCCCACTGGGCCATTTCAAGTTCCAGTCTTTCTGACCCACTTTGAATATTAATTAATCATTTCGTTGGTCCAAAATGATTTATGATTTATAAGAATGAATAATGATTTAGAACTTTTAAATTTATTTATTATTTAAAATTTATAAAAAATGGAAATTATTAATTATGATTGGAATTTAAATTTAAGGATTATTATTAGTTACATTTTTTTAAATGCACATATTAGGTACTAATTAATCATATGATATACTTGTTTATATTCATTATGGAAATATATAGGCTATAGAGAATAAATTAAACGATTGTAAATATTATAATTTTTTTTAGTTTTGGTACTTTACTGAAACCATTAATAGGAAAACAAGCAAAAACGCTAACAAATGTTTGATACACACAAAGACTCTTATAAAAATACCCCAAAAATTTTACGATCACCTTAAAGCTTAGCAGAGCATCCATTATGTATTTTAAATTACTCTTTTTATGAGCTATTTAAATGCATTTTCATTGTTGTTGTTATAAAGGTGTGCATATATGTTGTTATGCGGTTGCTGATAAATTAAAAGTACTGATATTTTTTTATCAATTTTAAAATCTAAACTAAAAATCATGAGCATTTTTGATTTAGATATATTCAAGGAAACAGTTAAAGATTCAAAATCAGTCGCTGTCACCACTTCAGTAGTTTTTGAGAAATCTACGTATGTAACAAGCATTCTAGAAGGTAAATTAAATTAAAGGTAAATTCTAGAAGGATACCGCTCTCCTCTTTTAAAAATGTAAATAAACATTTCCTATCTATATCGTATCCTGCTCAATCGTGACTTTTAGAATTTATATATTTTCTTATTCTTTTGTAATTCATTGTAATTTATGAACCGTGAGAGCTTTTAGCTTTATTGTTTGTTTTATTACTATTTGAGATTAAGTTAAAAGGCCGGCAACGCACTCGCGAACCCTCTATGTACCTTTATCAAATTCTATGTACCAAATGTAATGAAGTTTAAAGAAAAAATGATTTAGATATATGAAGACGGTTTTATATTTTCTAATTATATTCTACAACTCTGTGCTCCGTAGATAAATATTCAATAAACAATGGACCGTTGTGAGATTTATTAAGGAAATTTTTTATTAGCAAAAACGTTAGTCGACTTCACAGGTAACCGAAGAGCTGGCAGCTACCTCGAATTTATAAAAGAACTAGCGGAACCGACAGACGTTGTCCTGTCTACACGTCTTTAATTTGAAAATTTCAAACTTTTTTTAATAAGCTAAATTAACATTCTGGACCATTTTGATGAAAATTATTATTCAAATGTTATGACAATATCTAACGATCCAGCACATGGTCTACAATAACACAATGATAACAAAACTTTTTTTTTAATTTGATCACAGCGCTAACTGTCGGGATAGACTAAAATTAAAATTCGAATATTATTTAAAATTTGACACTGCGATGGTAGCGCCGTCTGTCGCATCTAATGTAAAACATTCCAAAATCAACAACTACTAATAAAATTAAAAAATAATTAAAAAAACATTGTCCAGCGGACAAAATTGTGAATCTAAACAAAAAATTTCGTCAAAATTGGTCCAGTCGTTTGAGAGGAGTTCAGTCACATACACACGCACAGAAGAAATATATATATTAAGATTAGTCTAGCTATTCAAAGGGGGAATGCTGCCAGTATCTTCAAACCTTGCCTAAAGGGACTCCTTTTAATAATATATTTTAGTTACTACTTTTCAAAGTTGGTTATTGTTTTGTGTAATCCATGTAATGCAATAAAAAACCATAAACAAATTTGTATATGTATAGTAATATATCTTAATAACACAGTTATAATATCAGCCAAATGTGTCTGGGCGAAAGGCGCCATTGAATATTTTTTGTATTAGGGAATGCGGTATAATGCCGAGTATATACGCCGCACTGTTACGAAGGCTTTTTATTTTTCATTCTGTAGGAAAACAGTGGCGTAATCAGCAATATTCATGTATAATTTATGTTGACTTAGTTGATTGGCCAACGCGCTTCGTCATGTTTAATATAGGTTTAAAAGAAAGTTTTATTGGATTCGTTTTTGTATTTATAACATACGATTCGTTGACATGGCCTTACTATATTAGTGTCCTTACAATTTTTTAAAACAGATCGCAATTATCGGAACTCGTACTACATCTAGAACACTACGTTCTGAATAGTAATTATAATATATGACGACCAAGTGACTTTTTTTTAATTTCAAAACAGGTGAATGACATTATTGTCGTTTTTAGTATTTTTATGTGTATGTATATTCTCTCCACTATTTAAAACTCCCTGAAATTTCACAGATATTTCACAGGTAATAATTAGCCAAATTAGAAAGCATTATTGAGTTTTAGCGAGACAAACAATCAACAATTCATATATATGTTTTCAAAGTTTAAAAGACAAAGTTTATAAATGATACATTCGCCAGCGTCTTAGCGACCAATTTTCTTATGTTATATATTTAAACGAACAATTCTTATATATATATATATATATATATATATAATTGGAATCTCGGAATCGGCTCCAACGAATTTCATAAAATGTAGTATACGGGGGGTTTCGGGGGCGATAAATCGATCTAGCTAGGAATCATTTCTAGAAAATCTTTATTCGATAATTATATTCATATTTTATCATTTTATTAGTATGTAATTCGTACTTAAATATAATTACCAAAAAACACAACTTCTAAAAAACAAAATCCCGAGCAAGGCTCGGTCATCCAGATACTTTATACTATATCCGCTAGGCATTATTAAAATCAATTTAATAAAGACCCACCAAATCGTATAATAAATACTTAGGGTAATTCTACATTAGAATATTCCATATCAAATAGTATTATCGTCACTTTTTACAGAAAACGAAAAAAATGTTTCATTTCGTCGAAGTTCGTTAAAATATTATTAGGTGCTTTTGTTCAGATTTATATGAGAAAAATGACTTATTTATTAATAACATAAATAACTACTTAAAAAATGTCCTTTTGTTTGATGTCATACGACATGTTTTAAATTAATTTTTTTAAGTATTTTATTATTATTAAAAAAAATCAATGGCGCTACAACCTCTTTAGGTGTTGGCCTCAGATTTCTGAATCTGTTTCATGATCATTTTTAAATCTAATAGGCAAGTAGGTGATCAGCCTCCAGTGCCTGACACACGTCGTCGACTTTTTGGGTCTAAGATATGTCGGTTTCCTCACGATGTTTTCTTTCACCGTTCGAGCAAATGTTACATGTGCACATATAAAGAAAGTCCATTGGTGCACAGCCGGGGATCGAATCTACGACCTCAGGTATGAGAGTCGCAAGCTGAAGCCACTAGGCCAATATTGCTCATAACTCCTTACTTTAGATTATACCAATGAAGGTTTTTAGACATACGAGGTTATCAGTGACGTTGTCATATCCCAGATGACGAAACATTCACTATGATAGAATCTACGCGTACAGAGATGATTCGCTAGACAAGCATAATTGTTCACAAAAAGTACGAGGTTATGTTGACAACTTGCGCGACCTCAAATCCCTCGACGATTTTAAATTTTAAATGATCACAGACAGGACCAGACACAAAAATAATAAATTTCGTGTTTATTGACGTACAAATATATTATTTTATGTTCTAAAATCAGTTTAAGCTTACTTCTAAAACTATTTTGAAATACAGAGAGCGTCTTATAGCCGACGCATCTAATAGGACCGTTCTCCTCAATGTCTGGCAGAAAAATGCCTCAAAAACCAACTTTCAACCAGCTCTTATATTAACTTGACCTGAAATTAGCATACCTTCAAAGAGGTTAGTGGGTCACTTACAGTTGTAAACTAAAAAATATTTTGTTCGTAAAATTCTGTATCAAATTGAAACATTTTAGTGGTGTTTTTATTCGAAATGTTTATACGGACGTAAAATGCGTGAAACCGGCTTTTTTATTGTTGAATGATCTCGTGGTTTGTTATTTGATCGGATTTCATTTGATCTTTAATTTTTATATCTTGATGAATTATTCATTTCGGTCATTTTATATCGTATTTTTAATTATTTGTTTGGTTTTGTCCAAGGTGATATATCTGTACATTGCGATTTAGCATTCGTTTTATCAAAACGTCAATATACATCAATAGACGTTATAAATTTCGTAACTTATAATATATTTTATCACTACAAATAATATAGGACAATACTCATAATGTATGTAACTGCTATGTAAAATTCCTTCTAAGACGAATTATGTGTGGAAAAATATGCGAACTTATTAAACCACCATAATATTTTGTACCATATTCTTGCAAATACGATTGATTATTATAAAAAAAAGTTTAGTAGTGTTTGAACGTTGACCATGTCAGATCAATAAATGTTAAATGGAATTTAAATAGTTTAAAAATCAAAATTACAATAATGGCATGAGCAATGCAGTAAATATGCAAATGTACAATATTAGTTAATGCATAGACAACACTTTATAGTCGCATATTCTGTGGAATTCTCGAGAGGACTTCCGCCGGATGCGAGACTGATTGAACAAGCCCGCTGAGGCACTATATTGATATTAAATACGTGTATAGCCAATAACGTTAGTCATATATTTTTATGTGAATATACCGGCCCAATGTATCATTTGTTATTATATACAGATGTAAATAGTTATTACGCTTATCATATCTTTACTTAAATATTGATAAATTTATTTAAACTAAGCTCTATATTGATGATCATTTAATTTATACGATTTCACTTGTTTAAGTCGATAATTATAACGCACAGAGCGCACTTTAGTAAGAAAAGAAACGTACTTAAACTATTCTAAAATCTGAAAGTGAGAATCGGAGATAATAAATCCATAAGAACGTTAATTTGGCGGCAGGATCGATAGTGACACATGACAGCTGATGCATGACGCATGACATTCCATACACAAATTAGTGTTTTGACAGTTTATTTATGGCATAATTAATTAATGGACAGACCACAGAATGAAAACTGGCTTACTAGGTGCACAATATTATACTTATGCCGCACATATTGTGTGAAGGCTTGAATACCAAATCAATAATTGTACCGTTAGAAAAGTTAGAAAGCTGATTTCGAACCTATCAAGAACGTGATCTATTCCTATTCAGTAGGACAGGTATTCAAAAAGAAAATATATAATGTTCACTCGGTTGCCTCAATAAGTAGCAAACAATAGAAGATTACGGCTTTGTCGAGCAAACTTCTAACAAATGGGGCGTGAGTTGGCATCTCTCCTTATAATTGTACCGTAAAACCATTTAGGAAGAACACTTACTTTGTTTATTTAGGAGTTACTATTCAATATTCAACATAGGGATTGCTTTGCCTTTTGGTCTAATAATGATGATGTACAGAGTTTCATATGTAATGTGAAGAACGTAAGAACGTGCAATGCAACAACCAGATGCTAAGAAAAAAAACGCAAAGGTTGAGTTTTGACGGCCAATTTTGATTATCAGTGTCAGTTCGCTAATATTGTTTAGATATTAACATTGTAACGATCTTGAACGAGTCTTGATTAAAGGGAATAATTTTCTAAACACTAATTAAAATGCTAAAAGGCTGCGAGATTTTGAGGACGATTACAGTGGAATGAGTAATGATAATTGCTCTAACTGAAGCCAGAGTGGGGGAAATAGATTCTAATTAGATGAAATTAAACGATTACGGTTATAAATGGCTGGTTTACTGACATGCTTTGTAATTATTGTTATAAATTGAACGAATCTACGTCATTTATTTAAAGCAACTAAGCTTAAATGTCCCGATGAAATTTATTTCTAAATAATGTGCGGCTTAGAGGACTGCTGTCCGAAGCTGCCCTTTGGAACCTGCATTAATGCAACGAACAAATTGCATCACTGTTTCAGCAGGTGTCACAATTTGGCCCATTTGTCTTTAGCTGTGTGGCAGGTGATATGTGTCTAACACTACTTGAATTAGATAATTTTTACCAATACATCTGTTGCCGCGGACTAGCTTAATAAGCTGTTCCATCAATAGCCTATCCTTTTACTCAACAGCGCGATTCAACTATTTGTCTCAAAGTTCAGAAGAAGAAAAAGAATCGTAGCGTCTGTAATCACATTTAATAAACTGGCTGGCTAATGTCGGCTAATGTAATGCCAATCGTAGGATAGAGTGACTATCAGACTATATGTGGCAGAAATAACATAAGGTGAAACATCTGAAATTAAAAATATATATTGTATATTTTAAAAATATAAAAAAAAAATTGAAATGCTTGAATAAGTCATAGCTTAATCACGTTGTTATGGTCTACACTTCCATTTTACTTGTTATTTTTCATTAAACTTTGAAATACACTATCAAAGTTGTTGTGTGTCGATGCCATATTGTTCGAAAAGTTTCGACACTAGCCACTGGGTGGCAGAAAGTGGAACTAAATTAAGATTAATAGTCAACAGGCTAGGCAAGTAATGAAACGTCTTCGATCCAAGTCATTTGCCTAGCTGTTAAACGCTAGTTAAACGACGCTGTTTAGTTAAGAGACTAGGCTGTTGATTGAACGGCTAATCGAGCTAGTAAGCTGCTACAACGAGTAGATTTTATATGATCGATAATAATTGTAGCATCAAATTAAAAATTAAGAATTGCTCATGGGAAGTTAAGCAATACCAACACGAACTTCTGCGCTAGTAAAAAGATAAAATTTCTAGTTTCGGTTAGAGTTACGTATAATGTTTATTAAAAAAAATTTAGGAAAAATAATCTAGAGTAAGAAACTAACTAACTAACTAACACCATTTCTATTAAACAACAAATAACTACAAATTCATCAACAATAAGTTTAAGGAACGTCTAATCTAATGCGGGTGTCGAAGAAGTCCGCCCGACCATTTTTTTAAAGGAATCTCACTGTAAGGCCGTAAGGGACAGCTCAGCACGGGCTGTTTTGGATAGCTAACCTCGACCTGAATGGGCGCGCCCGACCATACCGCGCGTCGTGCTCTTATAGCCTGAAAACCAGTTAAGTCCAGTATACCTGAGCTCAAGCACTTCACTTGAGCTTTTACAGCTTATACTAGTTTAATATTTATAGAAAATAGTTTTAGATTTTAATATAAAACCAACTAACTTTAAAGTAGTGGGAGTTATCTGAGGAAATGTTCAAGTTAAGGCCAAACTTGTTATCGATTCCAAAGTTTGTGTGGCTTCTCAGATTTTGAAAACTTCTCGGGATATGTGAATATTTTTAAATATTATATAGGAGTAGTGCTGAAGTTGTTGCCTCGATCCCGGGCTGCGTATTCAATATTCGCTCAAACGGTGAAGGAAAACATCGTGAGGAAACCGGCTTGCCTTAGACCCAAAAAAAGTCGACGGCGTGTGTCAGGCACAGGAGGCTGATCACCTACTTGCCTATTAGATTGAGAAATGATCAAGAAGAATTAATTTTCCATACTTGTTTCTAGTTGACTGAGTACTTACTTGGACCATAAGTTTGACACCAATTCTAAAAAACTTATTCTTATGACATTACGTTAATGTGCTTAATTTATGAAATTATAAAAAATAATATGACATTTGAATGCCTATTTATATATGGCTGATCGTGCGGATTTTATAATTAATCTATCAAAGTGAACATATCTTAGCAAATAAATGATTTCATTTCAGTAACCATATTTCTAACAACTAACGAAAAATATTTTTACAACAACAATATTAAAAGGCCGGCAACGCACTCGCGAGCCCTCTGGCATTGAGAGTGTCCATGGGCGGCGGTATCACTTAATATCAGGTGATCCTGCTACCCGTTTGCCCCTATTCTATAAAAAAAACAACAACAAATTTATTTATATCATTAAAGAGTAAACGAACCAAAATTTAACAAACTCCGTGCACAGTTCAATAAAACAGATTTCCCGTGTTGGTATAATTAAAGTCAATCCAAAGAGCATTTCGCTCGTGATTTGCTAAACAGCAATAACTGTTCCGAACAAGCCACAACATTTGGAATTATATGGAGTCGTTACTCGGAATTTTGCTCTCGCAAACAAAGTACTAATTAGTCACAATACAAATTTGACTATACTATTTCTAACACATCTAATATAATACTTTTGTACTAAAGCCCGCCACGGGGGCGATAATATCAAAAACAAAAACGCAACGTGATGTATATCGCTGGTTTGTGATTGGTCAAATGGATAATACCGAAAACCACAATCGAGCAAAAGCAATTCTTGTTTTTAGTACTTCTTCCTACCCGCAGATACTTAATAGATTTGAGCTAAAAATTCGATGTATAAATACTAACCACCAAATAAATAAACTCGGCTTAGAGTTAGATTAGGTAACTGTGTATTTCGAAACGAATAAAAATTTAAAACGAATCTATCGGACTGTTATTAAAGGCCGCTATCGCAGCAAACCCATTTGATTACTGGGTCCGTTGCAGACCTTTAAAAGATGGGGACGCTGTTTCTTTAATTACCTGGAGTTCCTTAATTGCAAAGACTTCTACGAGGAGAAAGCGAACTGTGGAAGATGTCCAACCATCGAAGTAGTGCGAAGTCAGCTCGTGCGGTGGCGAATAGAGGCAGCAAGTATGAACGAGTCAGCACACTACTCACTACTTAAAAGATTTCCCAGCCAGTTAAAATGTAAAAAGTTTCCAAATTATCTCTGTAGGAATATGAACCTTGTCAAGAAAATAATAGGACGTGATACATATAACCGCTATGACGGTTTACAATACTTTTAAAATAGTTTTTTGAATATACAAATAAATTCTTACAAAAGCTTTATGTAGGTTGAATATTGTTAGGAAGGCACTTAGTTGTGCTTTTCTATTCTTAGAAGCACAATAGCTATTTGGATTTACATTTGAAAAAAACGTTTTGATTTCTGAACCAAAGTTTTGTTACATTTAGAAATAAAAAAAAAAAGATTTTAAGGACACTCGCAAAAGGTTTTAAATATAACGTTTCAACTGGAAATTATTAACTGACTGAATTTTACATGATATAGATTCGTCCATTAGGGGCCGTTCAAGTGTTACGTAAGCAAATTTACTGCAATTTATCCCCCCCCCACCCCCCTTCCTCTTCCTAGCAAGAGTAAGCAAGGCTCTCTAAAATAATAGTACATAAACGTATTAACTTTAGCAGGAATCCTCGATGCGAAAATGAATTTTGTTTTTAAGCAAAGACAATGTGGGGGGGGGGTTATACGTGTATAAAAGTAAATAGTTAGATACTGTTGACGTAATCATCAAATAAAAAAATCAAAGACTCACCCCTTACCTTAACATTACAAGTAATACTTAAAGGGCCCCTCAGTTGGCATCGCCTCCATATTACTTAATTACCGTGTTTATGAACAAACATTTATATCGTTATGAGCGTACCATTACCTTAAAAACGGAAACATACCTGCAAGAGCGGTAAACACTGAAATAACACATACATACAGATCAAACTGATAACATTTTTATAATTCACTCCAGGAATCTGTATTCTTTTTGTCTTATTGCATTCATTTGAAACATCGGAGAGCCATAATTTTCATGTAAGTCCATGCAAAATTGGTTAGTAAGTAGCATACAAACTTTCGACTTTAGTTAAATAAATAGTTCGCAAAAGACGATAAAGAACGTTTGAAAATTGTATTTCAGAAATGCCGTACTTTAATCAAATATTTTCTTGGGTTTAAAGTCTTTATGAACAAGAGGTTTGATAAATTAGTCTGGTCGAAATTAAAAATGCATAAAGTTTCCTGGGACGATTAGATGTTCCTTCCTTTATTCAAACGCAGCATTGTTCAATAATATAAAGTTAAAAATAATAAAGAATTCATTTAAATAAGACGATTTATCATATTATATATAACGACTGCTGGAAATTCTCTTATATAAAATAATTATGTCTTAGAAATTCGCGTAATTACTAGTGCTTGCAACGATTATCTGAAGTCTACCATGAGCTCGTATTGCCTGGTCTATCCGACCCTCTCGACAACCTGAAACTGAATTGCTCTGCTTATTCATACCAACAACAAACAGTCGTTGTAGGTTTCCTCATCGGCAATCAGATTTTGTCCATTTGGACACAAAAAAAAATTATTTATTTATTACAGACATACATAAAGATAATTAAATAAAATATAACAAAGTACATATATAATATTAAACAAATAATATACATAATATCGCTACTGTGAATTCACTCTGCGAACATACAAATATGTCAATAGTGTCGACATATTTGTATGTTATGTGATAATATATAATAAATATAAAAGTCTATATTTTAATTAAGACTAGTTCATTAAGCATGATTAATACAAGATATACTAAGTCTAATATAGTAAAAACTTTATTATTTATACATTTGGGATATTAAAGAGGTTTTATGTGTGTAGTTGAGTTTTTTACTGATTTATTTATTAACACTTCGTTGCATTACATAAAAGGTAAAAAATATATATATTAAACATAAATTAATGAAAAGCCACTAGCGGCCTTATCGCTTTAGAGCGATTTCTTCCAGACAACCACTGTGAGTAAAGGAAATAACCACTGTGAGTATATTAAATGAGGTAGGCAGGAAGTGCAAAAATACACATTACAAATAATAAAAATAGGAAAAAAAACATACTTAACAGAAACAAAAAGAATTAAAAATAAACTAAACTGATATAGGTAACATAAAAAAAACAAAAAGTAAACAGTGCACATGAATCACGATAATCCAATTCAAGATCTCAGATGTCAACGTTATTTTAAAATGTTTGTAGGACAACTGTCGAAATAACCTTTGAATCCATTACAACACCAACATTTCTGTTCGCTGTTGTCAAAACCTTGTGAAATGTAACGTTTCCTTACCTTTCCAAACCACAGCTTCCTCACTGTAACATGTGATAACATTATACTAAAACCGAGGCAGAGTTACCTATTTACAGAAAGCATTGCATTGGTTTTTAAATTTAATTTAAAACGAAACGTTATATTTAGAATGCGGTTTCAGTAAATTAGTCAAACGCTTTCAAATTAAATTTGACGATTTAAAATCCGGAAACCTCGTATGCTAATTATATTTCACTAAAAGTTTGTAAAATGACGTTCGCTTTTACGAAGATTATTTGTTTCTAGTGCTTTTGGTTGCCCTGATTAGGTGTATCTTCAAACGTACTTCAAATTAAATTATTAAAACAGATAGTTATATAGCCATTGAGCTTAGTAACTCTTCGTCTCTTCTTGTCTCTATTTGATGATTTATCTATGATTTATACACACGCGGCTTGATCCTTTGGCGTTGCTAGAGATGTGGGGTCACTCTGCATCTTCTACCGCATTTACCATGGAGAGTGAGTCTGAGGAGTTGTTCGGATTAACACCTGCAGCTGAATTTCAATAACAACTGCGCGCTTTTCAAGGCAGTTTTTGCCGCACACAACCACCTTGTGGAACCAGCTGCCCACTGAAGTATTTCCGAACCAATTCGACTTAGGGTCCTTCAAGAAAAGAGCATACAAATTCTTAAAAGGCCGGCAACGCACTCGCGAGCCCTCTAGCATCGAGTGTGTCCATGAGCGCCTGTATCACTTAACATCGGGTGAGCCTCCTGGCCTTTTGCCCTCTGTTCTATAAAAAAAACCATATGTACAGCGTGAGTTAACCATATTATGTTAACGTAACATAATTAAATATATTATATATATATTTTTTTTTTTTACTTGGGGAAATGCATTCCGCGGCGCGACTGCTTGGGGGCCGTCCATATATTACGTCATTCTAAATTAGGGGGGGGGGGGTTTGGTCTGCGGATGACGGTAAAATGATTGATGGGGGGGGGGTGTTTCGAAATTGACGTCATTCTTATTTATTTACTTAAAGTTTATTTTTCACGTACAAAAAGATTATTTCTAACTAAAATAACTCATAATAAAAGAATTCGGCGCTGTTTAAACAAAGTCGGTTCCTTTGTCTTTGCCGCGCGCCGCCACCGCTGCGGACCTGCGGCTTGCGCTCGCTTCAATCTGAGTACTGAACGATGCAACACGTTTATCCGCGCAGATTTTTCCATCACGCGTTTAACGCAAATTCGTTAAATAACAAAATCAGAAAACTATTTTCACTGCTATTTATTACTTTAATTGATCCGCGATAAAAACAAAAACTATTTTTCTCTAATCTGCAATGTTTTATTTTGTCAAACTGGTTAAATGACGTCAATTTTGGGAGAAGGGGGGGGGGGGTCAGTAAGAAATGACGATAGGATGATTATAGGGGGGGGGGTCTAAAATCGGGAAAAAATCGATGACGTAATTTATGTACGGCCCCTTGGTGCAGAAGGATTATGTGGGACTCGCCATTGTGCATACCCACTAAAACCCTAAGGTGCCACCAACAATCGCCTTATGCGGGATGCGGTAACAGCAGAGCCTTATCCGCTTCCCGACACGCGATGCGGCGGTTGCGTCCGCCTCTTCCCGCCCATTGTTGCTTTGTGAGGATGCTTGACACAGCAAGTATCTTTCACAGACCGGGCCATACGCATTTACAAATAGCTAGGGGAGATCGGGTCCAGTACTTGCAGGGATGGGTCATCATCCCTTCTTTTAAACGCATGGACCCCTGCTCCCCGCTTAGGCACTTTTTAGGCGGCGAGAATTTGGTGAGCGCGTCGCGACGGGCCTGCGGTTTTCTTCGCCGTCACGGATGGGCATCGGGACAAAGCTCCCTGGTCCTTTCCGCCTCTTCTTTTATTTTCATGACCGCCTCGCAGAAATTATAACATATTTTCCACGGGCCGTCATTGCTCGCGCTCACTAAAACCTTCAATACATTTGGAAGTGTTGCGTCCTCGCCCTGGAGTGCATCCAGCAACGCAACCCTTTCCACCTCCCATGCTGGACAGTCCCTCAGCGTATGCAGGGCGTCATCCGGGCTGTCTCCGACACAGTGGTGGCAGGTTGGTGCCTCTTCACACCCTACTACTCTGTGCAGATAACTCCCGAAACATCCATGTCCGGACAGGATCTGCACAAGACGATAGCTGAGCTGGCCCCAGCGCCTCCTTACCCAATGTTGAAGCAGGGGTCTGAGGGCTTCTATAGTATATTTACCGGCAGTCACTCCCGCCAGCTCCTTTTCTCAATCTGCTAGCATTTCTTGGGCTTCCAGGGTTCGCCAAGCGTTTATTTCTTCCAGCGTGGGGTTGCTTCCTCTTTCCCTGGCTTCGGCTCTCCGCCAATATACTTCGCTAAAAGCAACCGCGTCGAGATGCCAGGGTGCGGTACCGGCTATGACACACACTGCGTCATAGGACACAGTGCGGTACGCCCTCGCAACCCTGGCTGCGATCACTCGCTGCGACTGCCTGAGAATCGTGCGATTGTGCCTGGTAAGTTTGTCGGCCCATATTGGGCACCCGTAGAGTGCTTTCGCCCGGATCGCATTTGCGTATAGGTGGCGACACCCCATTCGGCCCGCCGAGGTTCGGCATTATGCGCGAGAGTATGTTTACGGTGGCGGTGAGCTTAGGGGTGCCGCGAAATGTGGTCTGAAAGTCCACCGAGGGTCGAGAATCAGCCCTAGGTATTTAAGCGTGGTACCAACCCGGATGACTACTCCACTGACTATGATGTCTGCGCCTTGGGGTGGAGCTTTTCTGTGTCCGTAGAAGCATATAGCTTCTGATTTCTGAAGGGCGACCTCGAGGCCGATCTTTTTGATTTCAGAAACCACCCGAGCTACTCCAGCGGTCGCTCGAAGGCGCGCCTCCTTAAAATCTTGTCCAATAGCGACCACGAGGGTGTCGTCAAAATATATTATATTATAGTTAGTAACGTTAATATAGTCCTAACTAAACTCTTCCATGTATTTATATATTAGAAATGTCCCTGTTCGTACACAGAAATATACATATTTTTAAATCGAATGTAGTAAGTAGTAGACATGGGGAGAAATTGGCTGTGCCAAAAATAAATTTAGAATTGTTTCGGAAAAACGCCTTCTGTATGGCAATTAAAATTTACACTAGATTACCGAAAGAACTTAAAGATCTTCCGACAAGAGTCTTTAAAAAGCGACTTAGTGCATTACTTTTAGAAAAAACACACTACTCAATAAACGATTATTTGTGTGAGACATGGTAATTTATACAAATTTAATTATGTATGATAATTGACTTAATTGATATGAATCTGACTAATAATGTAAAATCTAAACTAAGATAAATTTGCGCGCCACTGTGTGTGGCAGAATATGCGAACGACTGTCAATTGTACCACCTTGACATTTTGTACCATATTCGTGCAATGAATAAATTATTATTATTATTATTATTATAAATTTTTACTCTTGTCCTTGCTTGCTTTAACTCTTTCCACCCTATTTTATTTTGTGTTCTTCTGTCGGCCCATCGCTCTACTGATCTGGACCTTGTTTCTTTTACCGTTTGGACCAGTCCATTCCGTTACTGTTTTAAACCATCTGTGCCCTAAGAAAACGTAATTTTACCAGAATAAAATAAAAAAATATTTTTAAGCTATACATTGCCTATTATAACAGCGTAGTATTAGTGGTTAAACAGGCCTCTTAAATGTCGACTGTACTATTTAAATGACATTAAATCGACGGTGTGATGTGACCAACTTGCCAATACAGTACATTAATATTAATAAAAGCCTTTATTGCTGTTACTTACTAGGTACGTAAAAGTGTGACGTATTAAAAAAAGAACACAAAAAAAAACTAATAATTAATCGGCAAGCCGGTTGATATCTGTTATACTGCTTGTCCTGTTTCTAGCTTTATGAGGGCCAGCTACTCTTTGCAAATCATTTTCTCATGTTTTTATTTGGCTTCCTCGTTTTATTTTGTCATAGCGAGGAAGCCATTCCGTAGCTTTCTTCATCCATTTATCTTTGTTATTGAATGACCGCAGTACATTAATATCTAAAAAACAGACACAACAGGAGATTTAGGCCTCATTACCGTACTAAATTAACTATACTATGATGTTCTCTAATTAATGGGAAGGGCTAAAATATAATTAAGTCTTATCTTGTATGCTTAGGGCTCCTATGGCACTGAGGTATATTCCCAAGGGTAGATAGAAAGCGGTTTCAAAATATTTCACCGGTAATTTTCACCGGTAAAAGATGAAGCATTGTATATAGTACATATATGTAAAGAAATAATTATATTTATATATGAGTTTATTAATTATCAATTTTTTTACAAATATTCATTAAGTTTTTTTTTGTTAGTTTGTGGAAAAGACACTAGGTAGTTTTGTATGTCTATGTATGTGTCAGTCATAATTTTTTTTACACTGAAGTCGCCATTAAAAATAAAGGGAAGTGAGAATATTTTTAATTGATTATAAAAGATAAAGTATAATTGAATTTTAACTGAAATAGCAAATTTTAACTTCCAAATATATATATGCGGTATATATTTCTCTAAATACGGTCACTATTGTGTACGAATAGTGTACTGAATAGTTTTGTGATAACAACCTATCCTTTTGGGTAACCGATTTTTACTCATAACTACTTACAAAATTTTTCGTTGGCTGGCATTGGTATCCCCGAAAAACAAATCACAAAACACGTCATCTGGGTACGAAATCCATATTAAAAACATGGTATGACCTCATTGCTGATCGCGTGATTCACATCACGAAGTAACGTGTATCTAGTTGAAAGACTAGTGAGACGAAGAAATTGTATATATTATTTTTTACTCGATACTTGCAAAGACTTCCTACAATTGATTTCTACCAGTGACAGTTTATTTATTCTACGGCAACAAAACAGTATTTGTTTACGCCCTATTTAAAACTGTTTTCCCACAACTATATGTTCAGAAAAGCGTTTTCTACTCATTAATTATGTAATTCATATGAATACGAATGTGATTCCGACCTGGTCAGTCCGCGTTTTTAAAATACTTCAGTACTACTTCCATGATTTGAATATTATTAAACATTCGCTAAACTCGTCAAAATAAAGGCATTTACACCAGAGCACATTTCTCAGACAACTTAAAGCTTTTTAGCATTAGCAGCATTCAAAACTGCAGGTGTGCAAATGATGGAACAATATATGATATGGAAGTAAAGAATACATCTCACAATGAAGATAAAAAAACGTAAGTGGAAATGAGCGCCCTCACGGCATGAGGAACAGAAAAGTGGTGCAAGAAAGTATTAAAAGAGGATGACCTTTTAGAAGATAGGCCAGATTATGGAAACATCAGGTGGTATTTTTTGGTACTTTTGGCGGGATGTGGAGGACGCCTTTGCCTATAAAGGGCACGCTTAAGAATTTATGATAGGATAAAAAAATAAATGTATTTAAAGTACCTAAAAAAAAAGGATTTTATTACATTGCAGTAGCAAAGACTGAAGTTCTCTACACATATAATTAACTTTAATAATTCTATCACGTCCTCAGACACGAAAAGCCAATATTCTAATTTTTAAACCAGCTATTAAAGACGTCTTTTTAGGTTATCGGAAAACCATTTAGCTTCGCCCGGTAACCTGTAACTACACGTCAAACTGAGATTAACTCACCTTGGGGTAATCTAACATATACGAAGGGAAAATCTATGTAATAACATCTGTGAAGGTTTTTATTTACTCAAATATTGTCGAGACAAAGTCAAAAATCATTTATTCATATAGGTAACACAATGAACACTTATTATTACTAAAAAAATACATTAAATCCTTCTAATTTTACATTTACTGGCAGTTCTCAAATCAAGGGCGTAGAACGGAACAAAAGAACTGGCAATAAACTTTCCGCCACTATTTTTAATCGCCAAGTTTCTTTACACAACATTTGTAATGAGCTGCAACCATTACACCGAGTACTCCTTAGTTCGAATTCACGCCCAGAGAAAAACATTGTCATGAACCATTTATTTTTATTAAAAACACTGTGACACGAGAATT
The DNA here is from genome assembly GCA_028984075.1 of Pieris mannii. Lineage (NCBI taxonomy): Eukaryota > Metazoa > Arthropoda > Insecta > Lepidoptera > Pieridae > Pieris > Pieris mannii. The sequence continues at coordinate 984,743 of CM054776.1, forward strand.
ACGTATATGTTAATTACGGCTATCTGGAATTACCTTAAGTATTATTAATGTTGAAAGCATTGCTGGCAAAAAATAGATGATGTCGGCAAAAAACAAAATAGGTTGAAAAAGTTGGACTTCTTCCGGGCGGGGCCGCATCTTAAGTTACTGAAATTGTGTATGTTTCTTTTTATATGTAACGTTTATTAGTAATATAAGCCTTTATTCACACAGATGTATACAAAAATATAATCTTAACTAGTCTAGTGACAACCCATGTGATTGCCCAATTTTGGCAAATGCTTCCTTCATTTCTCCTCGTCCATATTTTCTCAGTTACGGTTTTGGAAATTAATAATTTTTAATTACAAGAATATGGTACAAAAATAATATAGTGGTACAATCGAAACTTCGCATATTCTGATACACATACGTGCGAATTTGACTAAATTTGAATTTTAAATTTTACATTAGGTACGAGGTATCAATTAGTCAATTCTTAAAAGTATTTCCATCATACGTATTATACCATACCAAATTAATATTAATTATGTTTCGTTTTATTTAATGATTCTATATTATGAAGAGGATGTGACAAAAGCATAGGCCATAGGGTATTATTAATATAAAGATTTATATATTGCGGTTCTGAGTTTGGATAGCTCTTGATCAGGGTATCCTTGTTGCAGGCTGCAGCTGAACCTAAGTGATTCTTGGCATAACGATCCTTAACTACATACATTAAGGAAAACTAATCCATGTTACAATGTACGTCTAATGTGTAAAAAAAATTCGGCCTACACACAGTTTATACGTGCCGTTTTCGGATCTGGGCAATAATGTGGATTGGCAATAAACTAGAGATCTTTGTTCCGAGTTCCCGTAATTTCTTTTTGTTTTTATGTACTACGAGGCAACGGTACAATATGTAATAAACTGTATGAAGATGATTATTGAAGCATCATTTTACGCTTATACAGAAATGTTTTTTTATTTTAGATTATCAAAATGAATTTAAACATCCTCTTAAGTTATTCTTTAAACCTTTTTGATGGCAAAATATAAAATAAGAAGTAAATTTTATTTAAAATTTATATTTAATAAAATTAAATAATAGCTCAAATTATTGTGTGTGATTGTAAATTGATTGTCGACTATGATTCCGACCAGATGAGTCTTCGTTTAAAAATAATACCGTAATATGTTAATTTTAACCGTTTCGAAATTATAATATTAATTTTTGAAATAGAACACAATAATTTCGAGAGTTATTTAAATAAAAGTATCTAAAAGACTACTTGTCTTTGCCAGAGCAAATTTGTCAGACAAATTAAAGCTTATTGAAGAATTAAACGAAAAAATAACAATTATGTATTAATATGAAAGCAGCGGACAAAACTGCAGATGCGTCAAAAATTGATGGAACGATGTTGATAAGGAAGAAAAGACGAAGAGAAAAGTGTGTAAGAGAGTATTAATCTGGTGCCCAAAAGGAACGTACCGAAAAGAGGAAGACCGCTTAGAAGATTAATAGACATGACAGAGGGAGACACTGTGCAGACAGAAAAAGCGAGATTTTGAATCGCTAAAATAAACGCATCAAAAAGACATTTATACGAGAGCACATTTCTCAGACAACTTAAAGCTTTTTACTGAAAAAATAAATGAAAAGAAATACAAACGACGGTTTCCAGCTAAACCACTCATTAATTTGTAACGAGATTTAGCTCTTCTATCGTCCGTGTTTCTCAATTGCAAGAGCTGAAAAGCTTTATATAAATGCTTTTAAATTGGAAATTGCATTAATTGTTGCTCCGATAATAAGGATTTTTATATTTTAATATTTAAAAACATTTTTAGCATATTTGAAATAGCTCAATGCCCACCAGAATTATACCAAAAAATATACGCCATTTTATATGTTTAAATAGCTTTAGGAATAGGACAGATATGTTTCTGAGATTATTTAAAATGTTTTTATGGCAATACCAAACACCACTCACAAAAATTAGCAGTGTTTATGTGTTATTAAAGCTCCGAACTCCATCATTCCATGTGTCAAAAATCTAAATTCATGAAATGTAAACTAAATTCGAGTAGAAGTTATTCGAAACGATTTATTGCTATAATTTTGTTCTTTTTTACTGGAATTTAAAAAGTGAAATATAATATGTCATACGTCTAAAGTCCATTTTGGCAACGTATCTTCCAATTTACCTTGACTTTAAAATAAATAAAAAGGAAGTTTTATTCAATAATTCATCAAAAACAATTTTCGAAAATAAACGAAAAACGACACTCTTAATAAATATCTTACCATAATGATAATGATATTAATTTATCCCTAATGGGAAAGGCAAATGACTTCAGTCAATACAGCCAGGACTTGTTCTGGGTAATAATTGGAGAATTATGGTAGTTTTAAAGGCCGAAGCTACGTCTTCATTGTTATTGATCGTAAGGCCGAAGCCTTGTCTTGTCTTAAGGTTTGGTCAGACAGGGGACGGGGCGTGGACGTCACACTGCGGACGTGATGATCCTGCAAGCATCGCGACGGCCCACCCGCCACACTCGGCGTGATTTCAGTATTGCGAGATCAGAGGATTTCCTCCTAGATTAAGAGGTTTATCAACCGAGTTAGGGGCAGAATAGAATATTTGAGGGTTTTTTAGGGGAAATTTCAAAAACACGCCAAATACAGTTTTCTTGCTATTGTATATGACGTTCCTTTGGAACTAAATTTTATTATTTTTTTTTCTACTGAGGCGCAAATTAACTGTTGTGGTCTCTGGTAGAATAACCGGAGCTGGAGGACACGTCTGATCCACAGCATAATGTTGAGCCAGGGTCAGTTACAACTACAGCAAATTAAACAGTTAAAATGTAGTTCTATATTTCTTTCCATATTTTCATGTTATTTTTATCATTATTATCATATTTTGTTTCGTTTGTAATAAATATTATGTCTATGTCGATTTTCTCTTATATATTTGACATTTGTGTACATTCATACTTATGTTTATAGAGATTCAACGAGGCGAACTTGATACTTTTGAATGAAGCTGCTGTTATCTTGAGTCATTATTTAAATCTTTCATCTTTGTGACCTCACATCCCGTTCTTAAGATTGTCTCGAGAGAAATTTGGGATTTTGTACAAAAGATGTACGGTCTGATATGTTTTATTCGTGTTTAAATTGTGAGAGGTATATTTATATAATATCAATAAAATTGCCTAGGCAACGCCTGTAAAAAGAAATCAGTAGTTTTGGATATATTTTATGTTTAATCAAAACTCTTTTTTGTTGCTGTTAAGTTTTTCGTAGGCTTATAAATATTAAAAAAACGAGTGTGCTTATGACCACACGACTGAAGTGAAACTTTTGCTCCATCTGTATGTTTATATACACATGTATGTACATTGACATATATTAATTTTCTACAAATATTTCAATTTATTTCATGTTTTCATTGGCGGACTACTGACTGAAATATATATATATATATATTTCATTTACTAGCTATAAGAGAAAGAGAAAGAAAATGTGCGCGCGCACTGCTCTCTCTTGCTCCTTCACTGTGATACAGACAATAGGCCTGCAGTGTGCTTAGATATACGGACCGTATTTGGCTATGAGAGGAAGAGCACTGCTGTCTCTTGCTTATATCCCCCACTCAACTTCCGTTCGCCTTGCCCGATCACACTTTTTGTAACGCTTACGTCACGCGTTTGCCAGCTTACTCCCCTAGTCAAGCGTGCGTAAAGAAGTTTCACTTCAATAATAAAAACAAAATCCTTTATTTAATAACCAAAACATACATTTTAAATATATCACTCGTCTTTTCCACGAACTTCGTCTCAATCTTCGCAACCTTTTCAGCATATTCTCTTTTTTCTCCCATCTCTGGAATACCATTCTATGACGTCTTTAGTGCATATTTATTTCGACCCCATGATATCCCCAGTTTAAACCCATTTAAGTTTTTTTTTATTTATGTTTATTTGTTTTACATGTGTCTTTCTGAGTCATCATGGAAAATTACGATCTAGCCTAACTTCAGACTAATATGTTATTACCTAATTAACTAAAAGGATTTAAATTTTGTTAATACATCGGATATATTTGGATAATACAACTGTATTTCTTGGAATCACCATGGATTCAAAACTTCAGTGGTCCCCTCATATCAACGGATTGGCGAAGAGACTTAGTTCTGCAGCTTACGCGGTTAAAAAAATTCGCTCACTGACTGATGTCGACACAGGTAGACTTGTTTATTTTAGTTACTTTCATAGCTTAATGACGTATGGCTTATTATTATGGGGTCATGCTGCTGATGTCGCATCTATTTTTATTCTGCAGAAGAGAGCTATTCGTGCAATCTATAATTTAAAATGTAGGGAATCTCTGAGAGATAAATTTAAGGAAATTAGTATAACCTAAAATAAATTGGAAATTATAACTACCTTTCCCTCGCAATATATTTATGAAAATATTATGTATATAAACAAAAATAGTGATAAGTATACTAGAATAGAACATACGCACAATGTCAATACTCGAAACAAACGCAGGCTGCAATTTCCCCGTACTAGACTGCGTAAAGTTAGTAATTCTTTTTTGGGAAAAGGGATAGTCTTCTTTAATAAAATCCCAGAGGCTCTTTTATCTCTACCTTTTATTAAATTTAAGAAATGTGTTAAAGAAAAGCTGTGTAAAAATGCTTACTATAAAGTTAGTGATCATCTAGTTGACAAAAGGGCCTGGGACTAGTGCTGGGCAGGCTACTTCTAATTAATTTGCTATATAATTTGTTTTAAATATTGTAGAATTTTTTGATGATTTGCTTTTTTTTTAAAAGAGTACCGAGAGTTTTTTACTCCGGCTTTTTCTCTCGGCCAACACCTTCTGTCTTCTTTGCCGATGAGTAGGGATGCCAACAGGCTCGAATTTAATGACGTGGAATAAGTGATACTATTATGATCCTATGTTCCAAAATAAACGTATTTTATTTTTATTTTATTTTCCTTATTTTTGTGGTCATCCATCGCCCCTCCGTCCGTTCAACATACTACATTCCATAAACTCAGGTTCTGATTGTTTTTGCTAGTGCTAGGTCTGGCATCCATATTCATATTCATCCATGTTCAACTTATGGATGCCAGATCCATAAGTTGAACATGGACATGAATTGCCAATGTCAGTGAAAAAGCGTATAGTAGAAGCAGCAGAATAAAGTGAGCTACATTATTATGCAATACTTAATTAGTGTGCCAACGTTAAGACGTTATGATTCCAAGATCATCAATCATGATCAAGCTTTTGTTTTATTTTATAGAAGGCTCATCTCAAGTGATATAGACACTCTCAATGCCACAGGGCTCACGGGTGCGTGCCGGCCTTTGAAGAATTGGTACGCTCTTTTTTTAAGAACCCTTCGTCAAATTGGGCAGCTGGTTTTTTATAGTGGTGGTGCGCGATAGAAACAGTTGTGGATTGTGGAACGACGGACGTCGAGGTGATTCGGGTGGAATTTCGTATCTGCCCCGACGTCCGACAATGAAACTCAGTTATAAGTATTAAACAACGAACAACTTACTTGTTTGCAATCGTAACTTGCTAACTTTCGTTAGGACCAGTATATTAACCAACTTTAAGGTCCTCAATCGTATTTGTCTAGTGGCAGTCTATCAGAATTGTTAAAATATCTAAAAGATTTGCATAAACACTACTGTTAAAGGGACTGCTTTATTTTGATAAACGTTTTTGCGAATGCGACACGAAACCTCAATCCAAGACTCAAATAAATTTGAAGTTCCGCTTATCAAAGTTAAGCTAAAGAGTTTCTTAGTGCCGTATTAAATATACATATTTTGTAATCAAAGACAATACCACAGACCGCAGAAGCGTAGAGTAAATATGTCAATCAAATGAGACGAAGATCGAGGTAAACGTTGCGGTTGGAACGTTCGCAAACTTAGTTCTAAAGACGGATTTGAATAATCTATATCCAATAGTCGGTAATATTCATTCAGATTGGGCCCAACAAAGGTATTTTGGTTGAGCTTTACTATTTGAATTTAAAGAATGTATGCAACTGAAAGACAGAGAAAGAAAAATAGTATACAATGATTTAAGAATGTGCTTAGAAAAAGGTCTGCACCGACCCTGGCAGAGCCTGTACGAAACCTATGAAGCGCTTCTTCTGTTATGATTCTTCATGTTTCAACCTATTTTTGAAGTTATACTTCTTTTGGCGCGTTAGGGAGACATGGTGAGAGTATTTTTTTTCGATGCGTGCGCACAGTGTCACAAATTATAGACATCATTTTAGTTTTTTTCCTGTTGTTAATGTCGTATTTTTAACAAACGTAGAATAAGGCGAAAGATAAAAAAGGCGTGTTCATAACTACACACACTTTATTGAATTATTTGTTAATTTGCTCCTGTTTTATATACTTATATATTTTCCTAAGTAGATAAAATCAGTTTGCTTTCGCTTGTTTATTCAGTGAGAGGAACGTACGTAACTTCGGCGGCATCATCTTAAATTAATGACAGACAAACAAAGTAAAATTAAACCGGTATCGTAAATATTATCTTGGAAGACTTACTTAGCAATCTCCACTACAAAAATATGTTATTGTGTATGTGTAACAAAAATTATTTTGGTAGCGTTAATTTTGCGTCCATGTGCGAAGTGTGCGGTGGCTCGGCACGGCTAAGAAAAGAAAGAAATATAAGATTTTCCGTTAATTTTATAAAAATAACTTTGTTGTATAATATCTAGTGTTTTAGTATTTTTAGTTAAAATTTGGCCATACATATAGTTTTGACGACAATCAAGATGAGTTGTTGACAAATTTCAATACTATCCATAGACTTTATACTAAAATAAAAATCAGTTGCAAGCGCTTAGTTTGATAAAGTAAAAATACATTCGGTCATTCCGCGACAAGCTTTATTTATTCAAGTTCAGCACGTTATACATAATGCTATGTTGCAGTATATGTTACAGGCAATTTTTTACGAAAATACATATAAATACCATTTATTTGCAAGAACTGTGTACCATACACAGTACTTGCAAATAAATTAAAAATACAATTGTTTCACGTCCAATTTTAGATTTTGATTAGCAAAAATGACTAGTAAAACAGCGGATTAGGAATGTGATAGTCACATTGTTTTTTTTTTAATCGATCAAACCACTACCGATAATGTCAAGCTCTGGATAAGTTAATAAGTTCTCTTATATGGGCGAATAATTCCAATGAGAGGTGGCGTGAATGAACATTTTTTAATTCTATCCATATTAAAAAATAAAATAAACACAAACTTAGTAAGATACTGGTTTTTTGGTTACATCTAATGATGACGATTCAATTTCAATACGGTTTACCTAAGTATAATATGATTTAATATGCATATAAAGGGTGTTTCAACAAGAACTTTGTTTTCTAAAACAAAATAAAACAAAGAATTTAGAGGAAAATGAATAAAATTTTTATTGTATTACAAAGAGAAGAGTTTACAATAAAAATTTTATTCATTTTCCTCTAAATTCTTTGTTTTATTTTGTTTTAGAAAACAAAGTTCTTGTTGAAATACCCTTTATATGTAATATGCAGAAGCACATGGCAACAAAAGGCCGTTTATAGCTTTCTTACGACGAACTTAACTATTTTTTTTTACTATTTGACTTAAGTGACAGTTAAATCTCATGTAATTATATAATACTATTCGATTAAAAATTTTAAACGTTTCAAAAATATAGCTAAAGTATTCAATTCCCTTTAAAATGCGCAACTTTACAGAATAAAGTTTGAAATAAAATATTAGTGTTGAGTTTCCATTCCCAGAGGCGACATCGTATTTTTCATTTAAACTTGTATTATATCTCTTGTGACACACAATATTCTAGTTTTATGATTTTTGTTTGATATCATTGTTTGTATTGTCATGCCGCCTGTCAGCTGTCATTGTGACAAGTCATCATAAGCATTAAAACCTCGTTGTAACTTTTTATGTAGGTTCAGCAATTATAATACTAAGTGAACCTCAAGGTTTTGCTTGTGCTCAACACAAGATCCTTAACCCAGGAGTCCTGGGTTCGAACTCTAGCTGTCTTCTAATGGATTTTTATTTACACGTCAATGCTCGGATAGTAAACATTGTGTCCTTTTAAACCTATAAATGAAAATGACAAAGAAACAGTCTTATGTCTGATTGAAGGCGGAGCTTTCATGTGAAATAACACGTGTAATGTGTCAACGTCTGTTAAAAGGTTTTGCCTTGTTAAACAAACCTGGCAGATTATAATTAAAGATGTTGATTTCAGTTTCACTAAGACGTCACATCACTACTTAAGGCGACAGTTGATGCTTGACAGTAGATGTCTGATGCTGAATATAATTATTTTATAATAAAACTTAAGTCTATTAAAATTCTTACACGGGAAATCGGCCCCAGAATCTTTGGGTAATGCACAAACTAAATCAAAGTTATTTTATCAGCGTTATGTCTGTGCAATCAACAAAAATAGAATAGCAGTATTATTTTTTCACATTACCTCTAGAAATAATATTTCAATTTAGCTAGCGAGCCGTGTAAAGGGCAAAGGCGAGAAATTGATTGCGCGTAAACAAAAGACAGACGTAGAACACACAATGACGTGGGTCTGTTATTTATGTGGTTATATAATACTTTGTGGACTTATGTGACATTGATTTATAGACGATACATAACTATAGATAATAAACTTAATCACATACGACTATTGACTTATGGAGCCTTCTTTCAATTTTATTGCAATTCTTAATGTTGCTCATCTGCTAGAGGACGCTTGGCCCAGGCCAAATTTTAAATGTTAAATTTCAATACATTTTTTTTTAACAGGGCGCAAATCGGCAGGAGGCTTATGTTCAGTGATATTCATGGGCTCTCTAAATGTTAGCGTTTTAAGAATTGGTATGCTCTCTTCTTGAAGAATTCTCTCTAATTCGAATTGGTTCGGGAACAGTTTAGATGGGTAACTGGTACCACATATTGGTGGTACGCGGCAAAACTACCTTAAATCAGTTGTGGAATGAAGCCTTTGCTACTACTATGCTCAGTAAGGTGAGACAAAGCGCAAATTCGAGTGGGAGCTGCGCAGTACAAGCTCCTTCCACTTGACCGTATTAATCGAAGAGCGATTGAAATAGTCCACGACCAGTCTTCTTCCGAGAGGCATCTTTTACCGCATTTAACATGGAGAACGTTCGGATTAATAACTGCAAATGAGTTTTATCATCGGGCGTCAAGGTGATGCAGGTGGAAATTCGTATGCCTTGACGTCGTACCGTCCATATCGTAACCAAAAATTTTCAAAATTTATATTATTAGTAGGACGCAAGTATGAAACATATCAATTTTATTTAAAAAGAACTTAAAATACAATCTATTACCGTCACGGAATTTTCTACGGACGTGCGATTCTGTTTATGATTCATGATAACACTTTAACTAAAGCCCACAGAATGTGTAAACGAATGGTAATTCCACCCGTATCACCTCGACGTCCGCCGTTCCACAACTGCGCGTTTTTCTAGGCAGTTTTTGGAACCACCACTTTGTGGAACCATCTGCCGACTGCAGTATTTCCGAACCAATTCGACTTAGGGTCGTTCAAGAAAAGAGCGTACCAATTCTTAAAAGGCCGGCAACGCACTCGCGAGACCTCTGGCATTGAGAATGTCCATGGGCGGCGGTATCACTTAACATCAGGTGAGCCTCCTGCCCGTTTGCCCCCTGTTCTATAAAAAAAAAGTAATAAAAAAAATTTTGTTAATTTAAAAAGACATTTAAAGTGTCGTGACTTCTTGGGACATGTACAATCCAACCATTAATTGCTTTACATAAAATCAAATCTGTCTTGAGTTCTTTGGTTTATATATTAAGCAACAAAACAAGGATATTGTTTAAATCAAATGCTGCGAAGTCACTGTTATAATATTCTATTCACACAACACACAAACGCCTCGAAATTGCATTGCAAAGAACAAAGCGTAGGAACTACTTATCACACCGCAAAATTGAATTTCATCTCTCCCCGCACTCTTCCCATTTGATCTATCTTTTGTATTCAACCCACGCTCATAAGTGCACCGAAGAAAATGTGCAAGACACGACACGAATCTTTCGCAACTCGTAAAATCTTTGAAGTACTGTAAACGTAGTTAAAAATAGCGGAAAATGTGTATCTTATACATTCAAGACTTGTTTCTTTTTTGTTACGAGATCTCGTAATTGTGCAAGCTGCCTTTTGCATTATGTGACAAGGTTTTGCCTATTTTATTGATAAAAAGAATTTTAAATATTACATATACCTATACATGATTAAATCTGACCTTTTTCTTGTACGATGAAGGATAAATCGTAACACCGGTATATCTTTTATCTAAATCAGGAGTTTGTAGTTATTATATTTTTTATGTATGTAGAGTATGTAGATTACCTGTTTTAAAATAAATAGTATAATATAGCTTACACCAATTTAAGTAAGAATATTTTAAACATTAGCAATATCATTTTCAATTCAAAATAAATCGTATTAAACGTAAATCAATTTGGTACAATATTTGATTTTTCTCTGAGAATAATTTCGTTTCATACTACTTGTATACAAATCTTCAAAGGCTACTCAACAATCAAGAATCAATTTTATGCAGTACTATTAAGTGCCCAGACCGAAGTGCCCAGTTCTTGAGCGCCTATTATGTTTCTGTTTGATGTCATTCACACGTACGGTGACGATTCGCCAAATACGAACGCAATACGTAATTCCAGTAATTTTATAATAGCCAATCTATAAAAGATTTTGATTATTTTAAAATAAAATCCAAATCTCGGAATTAAGTAATATTATTTTACTATTTATGAAATCTGGAGTTTTAATGAAAGAAAATAATTACTAGGATCGTATTATTCACCATAACACTAATTTAAATGACACACATTAACACTTCTTTATTATATAGCTATTTGAGAAAAGTCTCCAAATGGTACGTAAATTATTAAAACAAATATGACTTTATATAAGAGTTTAATTAGTATTTCATTACGTTGTTGTTTACATATCAGTTTTTAGAACATCGAAAGGATTTGACTGCATTACCCAGGAAACGATATTAAATTTAATATTAAACTAATATAAAAAATTACCTTTGAATATACCTATGCAATTTCCTACAACGCGATACATAATTTATTCATGTGTACGTACCAATTAATAAAAGTTTTATGTGAATCAACCCACGCATTCTGTTTAACGATGTGTACTTTTTGTATTTTATTCGATTTTAAACGCTGTTTCTATTGAATTGTGATTAAGTTCCGAGAAATATAGTAATTGCAGCGATAAACAATTACTTAAATAAATATGGTGTATTTGCTGCGACCTATATATTCAGGTTTAATTAGCCGAACACAAAATTTGTTTTGGATTAATATATTGAGTAGTGCGAAAAAAGTTTTATTCGTAAAAATGCAGATTTTAATTTGTACGTCGGATCTATTAGACCCCTAATTGTGACAAACACACTTCTATGTCTCATTAATTATTTCTTTATGAGCAGGTTATGACGATGCAAAGGTACTTGATATACGTCGTCGTTTAAGCTAAGAACGCAAGTTTCCCACGGAACAAGTACAATTAAATTGCGCTCAATTTGTTTGTATATACGTCGCAGATTTGAAGCGATTAATATTAACCTAATAACTCTATCAATATCGTTGGACGACATTTGGATTTTACTTTTAAGTCGACGATCAGAGAGCAACTGAACTTAACGATCGATCGAACGCACTACTGACAAATTGACTTTGACAATTGACAACCTGTAAGATGTTGACAACCTCTATGATATTGCGTAGTGCTGCCATTCTAATAAAACTAATGACATAGTGTTCTCTTATGACATATTCTCTAACTTCCAAGGCTGTAACATTTAGCTCACCCAGGCTTTCTTAGTTTTATAACCGTGGCGATTTCCTAAATGGTCGGAGTTACACCTCCTGAATTGCATTTATTCGTTACATAACAATTAACATTTAATTTTTTCGCTTATATTTTGCTATGCTAGTGACTATATTAACATAGAGTAAAAATGAAATCCTCTATTATTTATAGCACCCGACGACCCAGGAGCCGTACACTAACAAATACATTGCATAAACATTAGGGACTTAAATATATTTTCAGATTTATTCAATGTGATTGGAATTTTCGTGTAAAATTTTTCGGTTTGATTTTACAAATACCAGTCATGCTCGTTGTTTTTGCTTTAAATCACTTGAACAGTAAAAGAAAATGTATGACATAGAAGTCTAATGAGATAAACAATAATGATTTATTCTTTTTAGGTGGCCGCAATGGCGTCATTAGTACGAAAATAGCCGGACCGCGGCGATGGAGCTGACGTAATGGAGGAAGACGAACGGCGGTTCTCGTTTCCGCCTCCGGCGCCGCTCCACTCGCCAGGGGAAGAGATAGACGGGTCTCGCCTCCTCGGGGAGATAGTCCGGACTCTTGAAGCTACTAATCCCGAAGCCGCTGCTCCCCTGGTAGCTTCACAGTCCAAGGATGCCCTCGATACGGAATGTGAGAAGCCTCGCCGGGAGGAATTGCGGATTCCTTTGGATGTCACGTTCTCAGAGCCGCCTCCGGGACGTAGTGATGAGCCTAGGGCGGTGGTCACGCCTTTCACGCGTGAGTCAGCCAAGCGAGCTGGGTCCCGTGGTGCCCAATTGGTCAGAGAGTTTGGCTTCATGCCGCGGAGGCGACTCAGCGTGGAAGACGGAGCTCGACTGCCTAGGAAATATGAACCGTTCCCGCCCAAGCTGTATGGACGACCGCTGGAGGAGATCGATAATTTTATTTATGATGAGGTAAGTTTAGTTCCTAAGTTAATTTATAATATTCGCCTTCATTTGTTTGCCAACATCACATTCAGTATGATGTTTTGTCCCTATCTAACTTTTTTTGAACGCAGTATATTCTTTATCCAAGTGTAGTGTTGAGTTCGTGAATTTATTTTATTTTAATGAAGCTATTTGTTTTCGACTATCATTACTATTATCAGTATTATAATTCTGTGTATTCTCATGTTGATATTTTTCACAATAGTGTTTATGAATTTAAAAACATTATTCGCGGTGAAGACTTTCAACCAGAATCAATTTGTTTCATCTGTATATTGTATGTAATATGTAGTAAATCAGCACTGAAGATGCCACTAAAATGCTGTGAACAGATATAATTGGACTTCAGGTTATCAAATGTTGTTTCGCATGTTATAAATTCTATCAAATTGTTTTCTGTTTCTGTAAATGTTCTTTCTTCTGCAAAATGTAAAAAAATCATAAAAAATATGAAAGATTTGAAATTAGTAAAACAAAATAAATTAACCTAAAGCTAAACTAAATATAAAAACAGAAAACGCGCTCGCCTACTATTGATTGTACCGAGTGGACTGACCTCATCTTCCACCGTCAACTTGCGATATGATATTTGTACCTACGTAATGATTTCGTCTGGGCGAAGCAATTAGTGAAGCAAGAGATATTCGTATATGTCAAGTGCCCTTTTGGAATCCACGATAAATAGAATGAAAATATCGGTCCAAAATTATTTCAGGTTTCTGATTATTTCATATATCTAAGTCTTTGATATTATGAGAATGTGATTAGAACATACAACAGTTAGTATTTATGCTTAACGGCTATTTGGTGTATTAAAAATTAATCAATAAGTGCGCTGACGCAACGTCCAAATCTCCGACTCTGAATTGCTTAGTTCGTAATATTTTAGGTAAGTTTGTTATGATAATAGTATCTGAGTAAGCTGTTGGCGATCGGAATAGGCCGGACGGTATGAGTTTGATTCCACGGACGATGGGCCTGGCGCTGGTTTGGGATGTAACTTGTTCAGACTCACTGGCCCCTTCCCATCTACATGGAACCAACAACAGAGCCTAAAGCCTGCAACTACAGGGTTCTAGGCTCCACATATGATTTTGTCCCATTCGGTATAAGACTAAGACTTTTTAGGGAATTATCAAAAAGGTTAGTCGACATCACAGGAGACCGAAGAGCTGGCATCTACTTTGGACAAAGAATAAGTCTAGCTATTCAAAGAGGGAACGCTGCCAGAATCTACGGAACCTTGGCTCAATCGACTTCCTTTAATAAAATATTTTAGTTATTACATTTTTAAGTTAGTTATAACATTAGAATATTAGCTGTTTGATGCTTATCAAATATCAAATTCTATAGAGAGATATTCTTATTTCCGTTTAGTTCCAAAAAGCTGCTCATGTTTCATATAATTTTTAAGTTAACTGTTCTGTACTATTTACGAAATGATGTTCTATACATATTGAATTATATTATTTCACGTATACACAATAAAAAGTAACGTTGTGAGCACTTGTTCCACGGCAAATGTTTCCTACTGTGCGTACGATGTTACGCCGTTACACGCTAAAATTGCGAGCTGTTCCGGCTGTCATATCTCTTAATCGGTCTGAAACGAGATGTATTTTATCGATTTATGTCTATAAAAGTATGTTTTTTTAATGATAACAGAATTTGAATATATACATAAATAAAAATGAATAATTAAATTTCAGTTAATATGTATAGATACGGGAGACGCCTTTGATTATTATTTAAATAGTGCGATATATTCATAGCGAAGCTATCACTACAATTACATCAGGCACTGAATGGGCCGACTAATGGTCACTGGTGATAGGAAGTAACATATGAGTTCTTCTAAAATCGGCAAAGATGACTTTAACCATCTTTGCCAATTGCGATAAGTTTGACTTATATATATATATATACCTCCATTTTCGTTCCGTATCTGCAGGCATAAATCTAAAAATACTTAAATAAAATTTTAATGGATATCGTATACATGTATTCGTGCGGCTTGGTCCCTTGGCGTTGTGTAGAGATGTGGCATCTTCTACCGCGGCGGTATCACTTAACATCAGGTGATTCATTACAAACTCAAAAAATCAAAGAACCACTCATGTTGATGTGAAAAAATACTAGTTTTATATTATCGTTTAAATTTTCTTTTGAAAGACCTATTTGTGTTAACCACAGTTCACAAAACGGATACGGATGTCAGAGCTTATCGGCTGACCGCTTACCTGTTGCACAAACAGAAAGAAAATTCAACGTAAATAGGGATTTATTTGTTGAACCTTCGCATCTAATCTATTTCAGTGCACAAACGGAAATATTTTCATTTTGCGTTGCTGACTCTTGCTTTCAAGTTTAATGATAGTAAATGCGTTTGTTTCAATTTAGTTAATGAGGTACAAAATAAAAATAAAAATATCAGATACTTTTTTTTTATTGACGAAAATAAACAGTACAAATGAGGTTATATATGTGAAGGGCCAGTAATGAGCACAGTTTTGACAGTAATGACACATGACATGTATACCATTCGAGACTTAAAATGAGTGACAACAATTTTTAGACTATTTGTTAATAATGGATTCAGACTCAAAATAACTTTTTTCATATACACTACAATTATGAACGTCAGAAAAGTAGTTGAATTAATTATAAATGTAAATGTACTGTATGTTACTTAATTTACATAAATATGTCAGTATATATATTCTGACCAAAAAATGTTAGCGAAGAAGACAACTTGATCATAAAAATTTAAATAATATGTTATTATCACACTATATAAAAGACTTATTTTAATATTCAATTAACATACAACTCCTTAACTGAGTTTAATTTCGATTAGACTGTATTTTTCGTTAGATACACATCTGTAACACTTTTAATCGCTAAATTATCTCTGAACATTATACATCTGTCTCGAATTCAAATGACATTTAACATTTACTATTTTCTTACAATAAAGTTCACAAAAAAAAGACTTTGCATGAATTACAATTTAGCCCATAGAATAATTATGGCCAATAAGTAATATAGTGTTGACTTAATTTTCTACAATACTAATGAATAGCTTAAACTAAGGTATATTTTGACACTATGTCCATGTGTCTGAGATATCGTTGCACTTACTACTAAAGATTTAGTTCTCTTTAGGCGTTTTATACCAGTCGTCTTAACATTTACTAAATTAAAGATGTAGAAAATACACAAAAAAGTTTGTGAAATACCTTAGTTTTAAACAGTACCAATCTTTTGATAGCCATGCGGATTCTTGCAACTACTTTAATTAAGATTCATTGGAGTATCGAGTCAGAGAGAGATAGCGGCTATCTGTTGTCCTTAATTTATCTATGAGAGTGGAGGGACCACAGAAATTACCACCGTAAACGACAAGATATTAGCAATTGTTCCATGTGCCTCATACAAACACGAATCATAGGCGAATGAATTTCGCCTATGATTCGTGTTTATGCTATGACACTAATTATGAGGATGTTTAAGTCCCTTTCCAAAGAGGATATGAGGAAATATTGAAGAGGCGGGAAGACCTCGACTTTGTTTAGCACTAACAATTTAGATTTTTCCTTTGTTTGGCAGTTTCAATATTAGTTTTGTTTTTTGTCTAACAATGTACTTTTCGGTGAACATGAGATACCGTTATCGAGCGCTATGCGCACGTGCACATGCACCTTCACCTGACATCATTGCTCCATTACATTTCAGGTGTATAAAAACAGTATTTTTAGATGCGGTGCGGTGCACAGACCGCAGTCTTAAACGACTGTCACCACTCTCTCTCACACACACTCACACTCTCTCTTTCACACACACTCTCTCTCTCACTCACTCGCTGCTAAATATAGTGTGCACTATGTTAAGGGTTTAATATAGTATTACAATGATATAAGTTTTGGAAGATATTTCTTAATAAGTTAAAAAATGATCTACCCACTAATTGGTTAAATTATTGATATCCGATTTGATATTACTGTATCTCGTGTTTTACTTCTGATTTCTGGGTCTATTTCGACATACTTATGTTTTCCGTTCGGCTTTCTGTATTCTCTACGTGTTTTCTTTTATAAAATGGACATCTAAAAGTAAATATAGGAATAATAATATTAATATTTAGCGCTGCAAGCAATACTCTTCACTTTTAATATGATACTTAGAGGCTATAGCCGTTTGAGTGGAACTCAGTTATCTAAATGTTTCCTCTGTTTGCGGCTTATCGTGGACGTTTCAAAGGAATGGACATCGAGTATTTGCGACCATCGCTTTTGTAAATGCAAAAGCCATTTCATGGCGCTTCGTTTGATCGGGATTTTCACCCCAGCTTTTACCAAAGGTGTTAATATTATACAAACTCGATTTATACGTTAGAAATTTTAAAATACAATTTTAGTAAAAAATATGAATAGTCGACTAAAAATAAAAACTACTACATACATTCATATAAATTTACATTTTGGCGTCAACAATAAATATAAAATAATTTAGATATTTATTTATTTCGGATTCTTACAGCTAACTTATATTAAAGCAAAGATGGAATACATCATATATACAAAAAGGTAAAGATAATAGAAAAACTCAATAAACAAATTAAACATTTAACTTGGTATAATTCGGATGTGTTGTGTGGTAGTGGGTAAGTCACGGCATGTATGCGTGTGTGTGTGCTCATGTTGCAGGTTATTTAGCGCTGTGGATATTCTTAAGCATATTCCGCCATAGCTTGAGGCTAGATAGAGATTTTAAAAGCAGAGAGAAAGACCCTAATTTATTTTCGTGAGAGACCTCGAGAGAGCTGCCTTGACGAATTCTCTCCAATTCCAGGTTTAAAATCACAGTATATCGAATTATTTTAATTTAAAATTATAAAACCCGTGTTTATAAATACTGTGGTGTAATTAATATAGCAATCAATTACTGTGGTGTCAAATGTCATTTAAGTGGCAGGCAATTAAATTTGCCAAGAGCATTTACATTCCCAATTGCACAGTTGTGATAATTAAATTGATGGTATTCCTAGTTAAGAACAGTGTTGGATTATTGGCTTTAGCGTGTGACCATCATCCCTGAGGTCGCAGGTTCGGTCCCCGGCTGTGCACCAATGGACTTTCTGTCTATGTGCGCATCAAAATTTGCTCGAACGATGGACGAAAATATCGTGAGGAAACCGGCTTGATTTAGCACCAAAAAGTCGACGGCGTGTTTCATGCACAGGTGGCTGATCACCTATCAGACAAATGATCATGAAACAGATACAGAAATATGAGGCCCAGACGATGCACAGAGGAGCGATATATCTTTACTCTCAAATTATTATTATTATATTGTAAATATAAGAAATTAATTTGAGAGTTAAATCAAATGATTCGAGGGAAACAACATAAATGGGTTCCCAAGAAATAAGGCTAGAAAAAGTTCACCTACAGTAAAAACAAATCAAATTAATTATAATATTAAAGATTTAATAAATTTATTACAATTGATTAATTATTTAATTTATTACACAATTATATGGGGTTATGACAGTTTAAACACAGAGACTCCTAATAGACCAGTGTCGATAATTTTTGAAACCAAAAAAAATTTTCGAATTTGAGGTTTTTTCAATTTTTTGCATTTTCTAATAATATTTCCTATAGTAATGTATATTTTTTTTACACCATCAGAAAGTAGATATTTCAACGAACAAAAAGCCCCCAAACTTTTTGAAAAAAGCTGAAATTTTGACGTCAGAATTTTCGATTGAAAATTAGGGTGCTTTTTTGATATTAAGTTAAAATGAGGCGAAAAAATAAATATTTTTAATGAAATAAATTACAGTATATTTGGGACATAATAAGGTAAGTTTTCACCAAATTTCGTAGAAAACAAAAAACTTTTTAAAAAGATATAAATAAAAAACCAAAAACTTGGTTTTTTTGAATTTTTCACCTAAATTTTGAGGTTATGTGAAAAAATTGTAAATACCAAAGTTGTAGATCTTTTTATGACCTACAACTTTGCCATTTAACTTTTTTCCATAGGACTGGTAGTTTCGCCGGAAATCAAGATAAACAATTTTTCCCCCTTAAAAGTCACCCCCTCCCACTTCCCGAACTCGGATCGACCGTAATTTATTTTTCCTTTCATTTTGATCATATTCCCCTGCATTTCTAATGGGTTTCATCCTACTGTAATTTTTTTTCATTTTTTACTATTTTTGAAGGCTTCGGCACTGGTCTATAAGCTGTAACAAGAAATATTCATTTGAATTTTTTTTAATGAAACCGCTATACTTTGTCAATATCAAAACAACAGCTTACAAGATAATAAATTTCATAAAGCCATCAAGAAGTAACTTCAGCCTGGGTCCTATAATAAACTTTTAGAGTACATACTTAAGTTTTATTCCTCCAAACAATTTCGAAGAGGTTTTCGCAAAAAACAAATGGGGCGAGTGCGTGCTCGGAATATAAATATGCTTTTTGCTTTAGATGTTTTTTTAATAAATTCATATAAGAACAAATACGTGCAAAAAATATATTGAATTCATATTCATCAGACATAAATTAAAATGAGTGAAATAACTATAAAAGTTTCCCAACGCGCCATTCTTAAGATATCCTATAGAAAACCTTTCCCATACTCAACTTATTTTTTTTATAGTAAAACAAAACTTTTACCTGTAAGAGAATTATAGCAATATGCAGATTTTTTTGGAAACAAACACCTGCCGCACCAAATCAAACAAAACACAAACCTATAAGCAAACCAAAAATCGCTCTTTCTTCGCCCAACGCTTTTTCTCCTTACTTCATTTTTTTTTCTGCGGTAATTTACAATTAGCCTATGAGCGAATTTATTCTGTGGTGCTGTCATGTGGAGTGACTTTTCCCATTGAATGCATCTACTCATCTTCGGCCTAGAACTACTGTATTCTAGCTGGCATATGGTATTATTATTACACTTATATACTGTCTAATGAGTTGGTAAGTTCGTTCGGATGACAGCTTAACCGCTCTTTGTACTTAGCTGCTAAAAATCTCAAATAGTATCTTGTACACCATGTCCTATGCTGATACAGAAAATATTCTTATTTGTACAAAAATAGTTTAAATATGAATGTGTTATGTAGAAATCATAGTAATCAAAGTAAAATACTGTTTACATGTAAAAACGAAGACATTGGGTACCCACAACACAGGGAATCCTAGTGTGGGGTCCAGTGCATTTTACTTTATCTAAATATTGCTTTTTATTGTATCTAATAAAGTTTTTTATTTCTTTTCTTTTTTCTTTCATCCTTTCTTTCTGTCATTAATGTTTAGGATGTGTTATACAAAGCACATGTCGTGACTCCGGTCCTGGATTCTACTTCTAAGAAGTCTTTGATGTGCAGGAATGCAGCTCAAACTATTTTTTTACTATATGCACTGATTACGTACTATTTTATTGCGGATATCTTATAGTTGCGATTTGAAGCTTCTTAATATTTCAGAGCAGTTACTTTCAGATCGATTTATTGCTCCGGGTTTCGTCTGAAGGCTTCAAATACTGTCTGACTTGTTTCTAGTTTGCACGTCGGATCTGATTTCAAACTAAATCTTTGTAGATAAACAAGAAACGGGCCATGGTATTGGTAATAATAGATGCGATATACTAATTTACTATATAGGATGAACAAAATGTAATGTTTTACGGAATATAAGATAAAGTTATAGCTATATAGATTCCACGTTATTAGACTTTAGAGACAAAGGGTGTTGGCCAAGAGAAAAAGTCGACGTAAAATACTCTCGGTACTCTTTTAAAAAAACAAATAATCAAACACCACTTATATTAAAACAAATATTGCAAAGTAATTAGAAGTAGCTTGTAGTAGTTGTACTTGTTGTAGCATTAGTCTCAGGCCCTTTTGTCAAGGAATTTTATAAAATAAAAGTATCGCTTTTAAGTATTCCCAAAAAACTATTACTGACTTTAGACAGTTTTGTTCGCGAAAATGAAGCCTGCGTTTATTCCGGGTATTAACATTGTGCGTATGTTGTATTGTAGTGAACTAATCACATTTTTTGCACAAATACTTAATATTTTCATAAATATATTGCGTGGGGAAGGAAAGTATATTAACTTCTTAGAATTTATCTCCCAGAGATTCCCTACTTATATAATTATAGATTGCACGAATAGCCCACTTTTGCAGGATGAAAATAGATTCGACATCAGCTGCATGACCCCATAATAATAAACCATAAGTCATTAAGTTGTGAAAGTAACTAAGTAAGAGTAGCAAACAAAACAAATATGATAAAATGTACACTTATGAACGTCAAAAAAAGAAATATTCATTAAATGATTCTAATTTTACATTTACTGCCAGTTCTCAAATCAAGGGCGTAGAACGGCAGAGAAGAACTGGCAATAAACTCTCCGCCACTCTTTTTAATCGCCAAGTTTTTTTTACATAATGTTTGTAAGGAGCTGCAACCATTACACCATGTTCCATATGACATCTCGCTTGTAGCTAGGTAACGAGTCAGTAAGCGATGGTACAATAAACACGCATTAATGTTTATTAATTTTGTGTGTAAAAACCACTCCAGTAAATCATACAAATTGAGCCTATGTTTACGGCCGCGACACCTCAAATCAAAATGCAACGTTTTTGGACCACGTCCAAGCCAACATTCATAGATTCATGGCCCTCAACTATGAGACCACTTGAATTTCAGTGCTGAAGTTTAAGTTGATCGGTTTGTGAAGTAGATTTTCTTTTCACGTCTTTAGTACTCTCAAAGCTATTGTTCATTAAAGTGTTAAAATGTTGATAGTCATTGGCGGTATTTGATTACTTTGTGACTTGCCGATATTTGAACGAGTTTTTGTTTGAGTTGCCAGTTCAAATTTGGTATTTTTTGTGTTGATTGAGCGATTAAATTTTCCAGTATTATGTCGATTTTGAAATTTTTATTTATTAACAATTCGAATGTATAGACATATAATAAATTTACGTAATTAAAGGAAAAATGGCGGGTTTATCGATTTCAAGCGACTAGGTACATAATGTGAGAAAAAAAAATTATAAGCAAGCGCAAAAATACATAAGACATATAGATTTAAAACATATGTTAACTGGACAATATTAAAAAAAAATATAACTAACTACGATCACAAAATATAGCACCGCGTTAACTTGTGTATACAATGAAGACGTCATTAAAATTAAACAATATTTTTATCTTAGTCCGAAATAATTTTTAAGTTTACTTTCGAAGATAACAATATTTTTTTTCTTGAGGGTTATTCTTGAACTTAAATAGCATTCACTATACACTACTTAATTACAGATCGGATTACAGATAACGCTATCCTGCGAAGGATATCTCAGTCACAATGATTAAAGATTATACATTAAGCTGTTTACTAAATTAACGAGCTGATAAGTGCGATGTAACACATAACATCGCTAATTTAATAAACATACCTATTAATTTTTACGAAATTTTATTTACTTTTGAAAAATTAATTAAAAAAATAAAACTCCATTTTTAACGCTTCTGGGTAGAACGTATTGCTGTTCTATAAAATTAAGCGCAATATTTCATATGAGTAGACAAACTGTGAAAGCATGGAAAGTAAACATAAAGTAGAATTGTACGGAAGCATTAAGGCGCAGTACATTCATATAAATGCTTTTTGCAATTAGCGCCATTTCACGTAGAAAATATGCATCAAAAGCACCGCACTGTATATTATAATTCACAGCATTTTTATTCACATTTTCGTTACTTTTGTTTTCACGAATTTAAAAATTTAACAAGCTTTTTAAGCGTTGAATGGACAACGTTATAATTTAAGTTATGTTTTCCGTGTCCTCGTTTGTTTAATATTTTTTGGTTTTTTAAAGTGGCGATTAAATTAGTGATTGCTTTGATGATTCATATTGTACATTTAATTCAAGTCTTTCCTTATTCAGAATATTCGTACAGGCCTTTAACTGAAAAAACTAAAACAAAAACAGATGTATTGTTTAAAGAAAACACTTTTTTACCGGATTGAAGCTACGTTTTATTGTAAACTTGTAATTACTTAACATAATTTTAAATTTATCCGACGTTTCGCGTGCTTTACAGCGTGCGTCGTCATGGTGAGTACTACTACTACTAGATGTATTGTTTCGTCGTAATCCTATTCCAACATTGGACCAACCAAGAACCTCGCAATCGTGGCGAATATTCTCACCTCCTTAAATAAGATACTTAAAGTATATAAACTACAAGAACATTCTAGCGAAGTTTTTATCCTAAGATTTTTACTGTATGGTTAAGGTAAAAATGTATTGTCTTAGGTCAGACTTGCCAGCTGTGTCAAGCAACAACTTACGGCAATAAAAAAGTTTTGTGAAACAACTGAATACATGTATTGAATTTGACAAAAGTTCGCAATAAATAACGCGTCAACGTTTCCGATTTTATTTCGACGCGAATATAAAATAATTTCACACAAAACCTGAATTTTTATTCGATCAATCATTCGACGTTGGATGCAGCTTGTTTTTAATTGAAAGTTACAAATAAATTCCGATAAAATTTCTATTAGTGTTGTTAAGCTTTGATATTTTAGATAGAGAAACTATTACTACTCGTAATATAAATATATACATAATAATTTATAATAAATGTTTTTTGACATAAATTGAGATTATTTTTTATATAAAATATTGAAACTAAGGTTTTATAGCACATGCATGAAAACAAAACATTGGTGGCTTCAAGGACGAAAATAGATTTTAGAAAGTCGTCCCTTGCTGAAAAAATATAAAAGTAATTTAACTCATAACAAGTGTACAAATTAAAATAATTTAATTAAGGTGAAGTTACAAATGCACAGGCGCTAACTAAATATTTAAGTTGGCGCCTGGAATGCTGTCTTCTGCACTATTGACATATTTATATATATATTCGCTGAGTAAGTTCACAGTTCCGATAATGTATATATTATATGTTTAATAATATATACTTTATTATATTTTATTATTCTAGATATAATCGTATTGACATAGTCTGTAAAGATAGTGTACGTATTTCTATAAGAAAACAATACTAAGCTGGTTAAGAAAATTGTTAATATAATATATAAACTTGTAATATAGTATATTTGTGTTGAAAACAAATAACTTGTCAATATCTAATAAGTTTCAATAATAAGTTTGCTAAAACCAAAGTGACTGAAGTCTGTTATAATTAAAATATAAATAATTGACTTTCAAATTGAAACTATCTTCATGCTGTTCCGTATACCAAGCTGAACTGGTGGCTATTCTTAAAGCAACTCAAAGGATCCTTTATCACCCAGAAGCAACCTACGGCGTTTATAGTGACTCCCGATGTGCACTCCAATTTGTTGCGGGCAGTCGCTCTTTCAATCCGCTTGTAGTTGAAATCCGTGAGAACATAAATAAAGCGCGTTTCAAAATCATCTTTTTTGGGTCATGGTGCATGCGGGCGTGGAGGGGAATGAAAGAGCAGACCTACTGGCAAAAGAAGCTGCGCACCTAGAAGAGGCGCCCGTGTACAATAGATTCCCCATATCGCATTTGAAAAACTGTTTACGTGGAAACACGATAGAAAAATGGAATCATAGATATCGGAACAGTGAAACAGCGGCAATAACAAAGTTATTCTTTACAAATGTTGTTACGGCTTTTTCGATAGTCAAACAAATGAAACCAACAGGATTGATTATCCGATGTTGGCAGGTCACGGTGGATTCTTGTGGTACCATTACAGATTGAGGATTAAACAAAGTGCTGCCTGTCCTTGTGGCGATGCGGACGAGGAGACGGTGTTACATGTTCTGACCGACTGTCCAATGTATGGATACGATAGGCTTAACACTGAGCAAGCTATGGGCATAAAAGTAACGGAGACAAATTTAAAGGAAATAATGTTAAACGTCAAATTGAGAGGCATATTTTTGGGATTTGCTGTAGTGGTTATACAAGGGTGCTTAAAAGAAATAGGTAGTGGTGCATTATCATCGGAGTTACCCAATACCCAATACGACTTATGTAAGATACTTAATGCCTCCGACGACTACATAGTCGGGGTATTGTCTAGAAAATATTTAAAAAAAAAATATATATATATACTAAAAGTTATACATTTTCAAATGATTTATATAACTATGATTCGAGTGCTTTACAATTGTTGTGTACTTTAAACAGATAAGATATATCATATATCTGATTGAACTAATAAACTTCTTCGGCTAGTTTGTGGTCTTTTGGAATGTTCTATGAATACACACGGTGCAGAATTTCTGTGAGACTTTATGACTGAATACTTTGGACACATTAATCAAAGTTCAAGTCAATGCTATACATTCTAGAGGTTACAGATTAAGTAGCTTTCAAAGAATGACTAAAAGCGCCTGTTCAATAGTTTGGAAAATTGAAAAGTGGGTGGCGTCGTGCTCTCGACTCGGAGAAACTAACTGAAGACTAAGAATTTACATTAAAGAGATTTATATGTTTTGTTTCACGACTTCATCGCCTTCAAGTTGTATTACAAGTTTTGCAATATAGCGAAAAATATTATGTCAACTTTATTCATATTGAATCGCAAACATGTCCTTTTTTCGCAAATAAGGCCATTTAGTTAAGAACCATTAAATATATTTAATTTATAGCGCAAAATCACCTGCATCATAAGCACACCCATCACGTACATACCCACACTTTAACACCATCACACAACACAACCAATTTAGGCTTAGTTAATTAAATTAAATCACAATTAGTTAAATGTTAATTTTGTGTTTGTTTGTTCCCTTTTATAAATCTTTTTGTTGTAAAATGTATCATTTATTCCATCTTTGGCTATATTCTCAGTGTATTTGTTTATATTTATATATCATTTATGTTAGCTGTAGGAGTACTAAATAAATAAATAAGTAAAATATATATTCTTACATTCCATTAAAATGGCCCTCGTATTAAAGTTTGCACAAATTAACCTTAAATTCTTAATAGGCTTAAATTAAATAAAAATTCACAGCTAATTCTATAAAGCGAGAAATATTATTTCCCAGTCAAAAATTACATTGTAATAGGAACGAAGGTATTATTTTTGCCCGAATCTGTACATTTTTAATGATGTTTCTTCAGTTTAATATTTAACGAGTGGATGGAAGATAGCTTTGTACTTTATTACGTTATACCCTTTCGCATAATATTTTACTAAGGAATTATTGAACGTTTCAAATTAAGGTAATTTGAAACATTATTAAGACTTTCAATTGTTTTATATTGACATTGATAAGCACACATAAACGTATTCAAAGTAGAGGAAATATCATCAAATATTATTTCACACTTGTGTAACTTAGGTACGTATAAACATTTACGCGTTATCGATCATTTTAATTACGATCGTCAACCATCGAGAGAAAACGCAGTACACAAGCCGTGTCCCTATTACGAAGACTTCCGCTGTATCTAGGTCGGTATGAATAGTCTTTAATATTCCGCAGTGGCTTGGCGTGAATTAAAATAGGTGACAAGATTCTCCAACCGCGAACCTCCGGGGCCTAGCCTTTGTGAACTTTAATTGCTTGTTTATCAAGCTGAAACAATTTTACATGACCGCCACTGGAGGTGTAATTGTGTAAATACAACATTTAAAATTTGTATTTTACTTTTAAAGTTTCATTTGAATTAAATTTAGTCCTTTTCTCCTGCTTTCATGACAACCTCCATATAACCGTCGGTTTTAAGTACTGTTGACGTGTCCCTTCTCTGTTTTTCTTACTTTGATGCCACAAATCATATTCTGGCAACGTGCTGTCCGCAAAACTCCATCTTTGGACATTCATACGTCGAGCGGGCCTGACGGAATCCCCACAATTGTGCAGCGTTCTTATGCAAATTGGCTCCGGTCCTAACGTGACATTTTCAGTAGAAGTACTCGCTCGTAACTGTCTTAAAGTTCTGGAAGACCACTTCGAAGGCCGGAGAAGCACCAGCCCGCTGACATTGAGATTGTTCATCGCTTAACATTAGGGGAGCCTCCTGCCTTTGTTTGTCCTGGATTTGGTGATACGGTAAACGGCAGCCCTGTGCATCCTACTCGTAAGCCGCTAATTAACTTTTCTAAACCACCATAGGGTTTAAATATATGCCCACGACTAGAACTAACCTTCTAAAAGGTATATTAATTGTCAATGTGTGTGTATTAGAAGGAAGACACCTTCTAACTGTAAAACCTCTTACAACTTTCTACCACGAATTCAACAATGCATAACTTTTTTCACACGTTCACAATCAACGCTGCTGTAAGTTATTTTAATTCGAATTTATTTTAAGTAACTTAACTGAACCCTTTGTCACGAAATCACGGGCGCCAGTAATTAATAAAATCAGAGCGAGTTCGAAAAACATTTTAATACCACAATTTTAGTGTTTCATTCGTAGGCCGTTTGTATAGACATTGGGAATAATTGAAGTGCACTCAGAAATCTTCAATTTGTTATCGGCATCGGTATCTCCGTTGAAATCTACTAATTACTCCGCCATCATTTATTTTTATTTATTGCTTTTTACTTTATTTCGCTTCGCAAATTTACACAATTGTTTTTTATGGAAAGTGGCTGCATTTTTGGCTTCCAAATTGAAAGAAGAATGTGATTTTATTATTATGGGTTATTTCTGTAATAAAATAAAAGAGTACAGAAAACTTATAAAAACTAAAAAGAATAAAATAACTGATTTAAAACAAAACAAAATTTTAACATTCACTTAAATTAATTAAAGTGGGCCAGAAGCATTTGTGGTCTATTTTACCTATAGTCCAGTCATTTCGTCCGAAAAAAAGGCAAATAAAAGAAAATGAATTTGCGCTTCTAATTTTTTAATATGTTGTAGGGGATACCTAGAAAAGCTTAACTTGAGATTGTCGACCAAGCTTTCCTAGGAGCTTTCGCCGCCATCTTGGAAAACGCTTAAAATTTGTTTTTCGGCAATAACTCGGCTATCCGATGAGATTCGAAAATTTTTGTAGGACACTTTTTGTAGCTTTCTTTGTGCTCTATAATAACGCCCGAACCATTTTTAGCGTATCATGCATCGTTATCGAGATATCGATCGATAAAGTCAAAAATTTAGGACACAATTTTTGTTTTTTGCTTTTTTTTCTTTGGGTCTTAATAAATATGAAAAATTGTGGAATTCGAACTTGTAGAGCATATTCAGACCTACAATTTACTTCTTGGATTTTTTTATGTTGGACAAAAATTACGATCTCCAGCGCGCCGCAAAGTCGGTGAATCCACGCTCAGTGTCGAGCGCGCTCAAGTTAGCATATCGTATCGTGTTGAGTTTTGGCTGTGCGTAGTGTAAATCGAGGGTTCCGATATTCTGGGCAAAAATTTCGATATCTAGATTTTGAGGACGCGGATACTCTTATTGTGAACACGGCAATTAAAGAAGCGTCGAGTCATGACTCCGTGAAAATCGTCGGCGAAGATATCGATCTTCTGGTTTTACTCGCCGGGCTTGCTCCGGATAAAAATAATATATTTTTCCGCAAACCAGCAAAAGGAAATACGCCGGAAAAGTTGTACTCGCCGCACAGTTTCAAACACAAGTCAGTTCTGGAGCACATTCTTTTCATTCACGCTTTTAGCGGTTGCGACGAAGATGATGTCGTCATCATCTTTGTATAACATCGGCAAGTCGAAGTTCATTAACACTCTCGAGAAAAATCCAGAGCTACGGTCATCGGTGGAATTATTCAAACAAGAAAAGGTCGATCCGGAGGTTCTCACTTGCGCGGGAGAGCAATTCCTTATCGCCCTATATGGTGGTGATAAGCACGAGAAATCCATAAATATTTTGCGATTCCATCGCTTCGCAAAATCAATGACAGCGAATAAAGTAAATCACCTCTCACTACTCCCGCCAACCAAAAGCGCTGTGCGTCAACATATTTTCCGGGCGTATCTCCAAGTTCAAACCTGGCACGGATATTTCAAGGATCCACAAGGATGGGGTTGGCGTCAGACCAATCGAGGGCTCGAACCAATCACCAGCACCGCCGAACCCGCTCCGCCTGAACTATTAAAGCTCATTTCCTGTAAGTGTAAAGGAAATTGTGAGGCCGCCTGTGGGTGCAGAAAAGCGGGAATCAGTTGCTCCGTTATTTGCATGCACTGCAGTGGGCAAACATGCAGAAACGTCGCCAGAGTCGACATTTTGCTTGACGACGACGACGATGTCTGTAACGATGATGATGACGATGCTCTCATCGAATCAGCATCATTTCCAACGTTTCAACAGACACAACAACTCGAAGAGTTTACGGAGGACGAAGATCTTCAGCCTGGACCATCCAAGCGAAAAAAGACATGAAAAAAGTCCATCGTTCGTGTCTCGAGTGCAGAAAAAAATATTTTTCTTTCCGTTTATTTTGTTTTGTTTATTTTTGTAAAAAAATAATTTTTTTTACTGCACAAACAAATTATTTTTTTAATAAATTACTATTGTGTGATCCTTAATTTGTCGCTCTATGTACTCATTTTTTATCCCATCAATTTCCTGAACAATTTCCCATTCGATTCGATATCCAGACAACCGAGCGAGCAGCTCGCTCGACGCTGAGTGTGGATTCACCGACTTTGCGGCGCGCTGGAGATCGTAATTTTTGTCCAACATAAAAAAATCCAAGAAGGAAATTGTAGGTCTGAATATGCTCTACAAGTTTGAATTCCACAATTTTTCATATTTATTAAGACCCAAAGAAAAAAAAGCAAAAAACAAAAATTGTGTCCTAAATTTGTGACTTTATCGATCGATATCTCGATAACGATGCATGATACGCTAACAATGGTTCGGGCGTTATTGTAGAGCACAAAGAAAGCTACAAAAAGTGTCCTACAAAAATTTTCGAAATCTCATCGGATAGCCGAGTTATTGCCGAGAAACAAATTTTACCCCTTTTTTCAACATGGCGGCGAAAGCTCCTAGGAAAGCTTGGTCGACAATCTCAAGTTAAGCTTTTCTAGGTATCCCCTACAACATATTAAAAAATTAGAAGCGCAAATTCATTTTCCTTTTTGAATGTACGTAATGACTGGACTACTAGGGTTTTTATGTTTTACCGTATGTTTAACATTGTTTATATAATTCGACTGATATAATATAAGCAAACAATTTATTAATCAAGAATATCCAATACACGGCAATAATCTTCCGTGACATTCTTTCCACTACTGTCAACATATTATATACATAATTTATAAATATAACTGCTCTAAAACAATTCTTGTTTCGGCGAAAAACAAACGGAAGACCGCTACCAATCCATTAAAAGCGGAATTATTATATGACTTAAATTCGTTGTTCAAAATTAGTGTTGTTTTTGCATTTTGTTGAGGGTAATCTGTAATTGGAGACGCTTGTTAGGGTATCATTCAGAGCTGAGTTTCAGTCGAGCCAAAGTTTAGACTCGATCGCTCTGCTTTTAGTCTTATTATCACTTCAACCTTTTCATTTATGCTTGGCTGTTTCTGATAGAAAAATAACTAGTATTCTTATAATGGTTAAATCAGGTTAAAGCCATCGATTTTTGAGTTACATCTATTCTGTCATAGGTTAGTGATATGGTGATCCCAATATGGTCAGAAACGTATGACATTCAAGCAACCGAGCATCTGAATTATTGCATTCCTTATGATCATATTTTACAGGTGACATGATTTTGTTACGATAAGGACCTTGGTGAGGCACAACAATGTTGCGATTATAAGTAGATACATTATTTCTTTTTATATTTGCTACATCCTACATTTTAAATATTATAAGTAGATACAATATATTTTTTTTTATCGCAACGTAACGCCAAACTTCACGTTGCATAAAAAAAATACAGTCTATTAGTCACACACTTTGTAACAGTGTAATAACATTTCTCACATAATAATTCCTTTAATAATTTGGTCAATGACAAGTGATTTGTTTAGTTTTTTAAATTTCCCGGTAATTTATTACAAGTTTTTATTGAGCAGGTCAATGGCACTGATTGATAAAATCTACGTCTAAGCAGGGAAGTTAATATTCCTCTCTCCTGTCGCCCATAGAATGTACTGTGAGGTAAAATATACCACTTAGGATCCAATATTCAGATGACTGCATAAGGTTATTCTTTACAGTATATAAATGAGTTGAACAATGATGATGAAGTAAACATGAAAAAGGCAAATAATCTAATAGCAAAATCTAGGAACCCTCGCGGTCGTGTTTTTGGTCGCCTAAGTTGAATGAAGTTGAGTCCCTCACGCTTATGTTGCGAGTAACGTATAAATGAATTTTCAGAATTTTTAACAAAAAATAATTTTAATCACAATAACATAGGCAATACTAACTAACTGCATACAAAGTCATAAGTTCCTTACATTATTTTATGTAACAGAACTACACCCCGCGGGTTTATGATGCGTTCTGAACTTTTATGAACATAAAGTTCATAAACCGAAAGTTATAGCTGCACTGCGCTCCTATATACAAACTAATCAGTGCTTTACTAAGCTGATAATATAAAATGACATTGCGTTTTTAACAAGAAATATAATCCGATTTCAGGAACGGTATTCTGTTACTACTTTGTTAGGTCTTTACGATTAGTTTCGACATACTTTGTTTTGTGATCGTATTTTTTTTATAGAACAGGGGGCAAACGGGCAGGAGGCTCACCTGATGTTAAGTGATACCGCCGCCCATGGACACTCTCAATGCCAGAGGGCACGCGAGTGCGTTGCCGGCCACTTGAATTGGTGCGGCCCTTTAGTGAAGGACCCAAAGTCGAATGGGTTCGGAAATACTTCAGAGGGCAGCTGGTTCCACATAATAATATAAAAAATGTGAGCCGTCACGGGACGCCTGGCAGATGTGAAACATCGAAATTATTTTGTGAAGTAATATGCAGAAAAGAACAGATTGTGATAGGAACTAAATATTATGTCATAATGATAAAATAAAATTTTACGATTTTGTTTTCCAGATAACGATGACTATTTAATGAATAAACATTTATTTTCATTAAATACAAAAATTTACTACTGCATATAGATTGTATGTATATAATATCATATAGCGTGGCGATGCGTCGCCACGGCATGCGTCGCCACGCCAGAAATCGGTTTTACGTGCGGCTATAGATGTTTCACATCAATATCGATATACAACGATAAAGTTTCGTACGACCAGAGACAATCAAAAGTTTAAAGATAAAGTATCAAAGCTACTCAGTGCAACGAAAACTATACATCACTGTTCATTGCTTTTCGCTTTAGACACGAAAATTGCATTCGGAAAGCTGGTTTTCCCAAAAGTTAAGTGTGGTAATAAATTCCTGTTTATTCCTAAACACTGTTGCAAAATATTTGGAACAGGCATGTATTAAGTTATATTTTATAATTATATTAATCATATTTATTTACTATCACGATATACTTTTTAAAGGTCTTTAGAGGTAAAGTATATACAAAAAAATTCAAAATTCAAATTCAAATTTTATTTATTCATGTAGGTAACAATGTACACTTATGAACGTCAAAAAAAAGAAATATTAAATGAATTTAATTTTACATTTACTGCCAGTTCTCAAATCAAGGGCGTAGAACGGAAGAGAAGAACTGGCAATAAACTCTCCGCCACTCTTTTTTTTTTATACTGCGGTAATGTTGGAGAGACTGGGGCTGCGTGTGCCAAATAACCACACTCGGCGTGGTAAGCGATCTCAATTGCTGGCAATGCCTCGGGCGAAGCACTATTTACGCATGTCTTGCGAACCCAAAATATTATTGCTTCTGAGACAGATGTAGTTGCACATTGGCTGAATTCACAAGAATTGCATTATACATAATTAGTTATAAAATGTTTTCAAGTTTTCACTTATGTTTATACTATGTTTTTAGTTTATTTTTCTTTTGTTTTAGTATTAAGTTACTGTAAAAAAAGGAAATAAATAAATATATTATGTTATATCTGTTATAGAAGGATACACGCTACTCTGATCTTTCTTTATGCACTTATAATATATAACATTATTTTATATACACTTTCTGTAAAACTATTCATACCTTATAAAAATATTATTTGTTTATATATTTAAAAAAAAGTACTGGAACAAACGTATTTGATCCATGATGAAATAAGACAACGAGGACGCTTTCTGGTTTACAATAATGCTTCAATATGTCATATTTTATTTAGTAGAACACATACCCACGCGTCTGACAGTAGACTGTCATAGACAAAACACAGTTAATAGTTATAATTAATATATTGTGTGGTAATTATTCAACCTTCATATAAAACCCTCCAAACAAAGTTTATTGAGCGGTAAGATGACCATTTATTAGTGGCTTTCCATAACTCGCTCAACTTTAAAAATATAGCTTATTAAAATTTGGAGTTTATTTTTTTATTTCAATTCGACTTTATTATGAAAACTAATTTTATTTGGCTAATTAAAACTCGCAACTTGATTCATATACAAAATACTTTTATATATAGCAATTATTTTTCTATTTTGGCGCCAATTACCACAGATTTTTCATCCGCCAAATAATATCCACAGACTACATTGAATCTTATACTTTAGTAAAGAGTTTGTATGTTTTATTTATATTGAAAATTAATTCTGAGATAACATTCAAGTACATTTTCCTAGGCGTATCAAATTGCAGAGATTCCCTGCATTATGTGGAATTAGGTGCTCAGAACAAAAACTGCGATCCAGGTCGGCCATTGTATGTTTTTGTTGCTTTGTAGCCATACATAAAGATGAAACCATCTTTTGTGTTGTCGCATAAACGTATCGTGATGTTATTTAGATGTCAATTACATATCTGGATGGTGAAATGAACATTGTACTTGAAAAATTACGTAGTTAATTACCATTGGCGTTTCCATTACCATTAATATTAGATTTCGGCATTCGATCACATCTCTTTATCATTACGAATGTAACGTACAGCTGTGAATTATGTTTAATAATTAATTGCTGTAATTGCCGCAGCACAGCTGCAAAGTTATAATTAATAATGTATAAATTATCACTTATAATAACTGTATTTGAGGCATCTTAAAAAATCTGAACATTAATAAAATGGATTAAAATTTTCTTGTGTAATTCCAAAGATGTTTCCAAAATTTATTAATTTCATTTCAATTTGCCTGATAATAAACCAACTAATAAGCATTTGTTCTACTAAGTTTTCTATACCAACAGTGAAACGTTTGCATTTCTATAACTTAAGATTTGAAAGTATAGTATGAATACATTGTAAGTAGAAAAGATTAGTAAGAAACATTCTGAAAAAACGGGCGTAAAAATTATGGAAAACAGAACAAGCCACAATGCGAAGAACAAACAATGAACTAAGTCGAACACAAAAAGGCGCATTGTCTAACAAATTTCACGAATTAATCTAGCCCGGATTTTTCAATAAACTCGCGATTAACATTGGACTATTTATTGTCGTGGATAATGTAATTTGCGTAAAATGAAAATGTGTTTTAGTCGGTGTATATAGAGTTCATTTTAGCGTGCCAAAGTGTTAGAGTTACGTCATTTAATGCGGTGTCGAGACATGCATGTTTCATGTGGTGCAGTGGAAAGACTTGTAGCCAACGGCAAACACGGAATCGCATTTACTGGATGTGATTAAATCGTTTAGACTATGAATAAATATGAATAGCCAGTCGTTTTAGAACTAAAGCTTTTAGAGTATTATAGACTTACAAAAGTATTTAGTAAAGATTAATTATTTAAATATATCAATTATCTTTAAAAGATGATTAAATTTAGACAATTATATTTATATTTACATAAGCTACATTTCTTTGAATCAAGAAAGGCTGGGTGTATTGGGCATTATCAATTAAAAGCTATATGTTCCAGGTAGCCTACACGAATAATACTTAAAAAATAATGACAAAATATTTATATATGACTATTTAGTGTTGTGACTAAATTCATATTTCACTACTATTTTCCCACACTGGTCCACACAGAAGTCAGAAGTTTAACGTTAAACTAAAAGTTAGAAATTTTACGATTATTTAAATGATCCTACTCCTTGGAATTGATTTTTCCAGTTGAAACAATTTGTATGACTCAATTTTGGCGATTAAAAAGTGTAGCGTAGAGTTTCTTGCCAGTTATTTTTGTCCGCTCTACGCCCTTGTCTTGCGAACTATTCGTAAATGTAAATTTAGAATCAATTTAACATATTTTCTGTTAACGTTCATGTATGTACTTGGTTAGCTATATGAATAAAGTTATTTTGAGTTTGAGTTTAAGATGGGTACCAATTCTTAAGTAGCTGGCAACGCACTAACTTTCTGACAGTGTGAGTGCATGGGCATTTAATAACAGATGAGCCTTCCGCCTCTTGTTCTATAAAGAAAAAGAATTACTTTCTCAGGGTATTAAGATAAACTCTATCGTTAATAGTACTGTGGTTTTAGATACTGAGATGCGTTATTGTATTACAGTATAATATAATATTGTACTTAACCTTATTCCACATATTTCAGAATCTTACAGAAATTCTATTTCAGCAGTGAGATTTCATTACACACCAGGGACAACTGATTTTGCGCTACTTGGGGGTCTAGTCAAGCTAGTGTCGACAGTTGGTACTGTCATTTTCATACAAATTTAGTTTTCGACTTTCTACATACACTACTGTTAAGCTGTCTTGACTAGACCCCCTGAACCTTACAAAATGTATGTGACTGATCTAGCATGACTTAGATATGACGACACTTTATTTAACGATAACATATTGGTAAAATAAAATTAATGTCTGTATATTTTGTTGTTGGTACCACCGAGAGTGTTCAGAGGAATTGGTTGGATTAATATTAGTTAATATTATTATTATTAATATCTGCATCTGAGTTTCAACACCAGTGTCATGGTATTATTAACATCATGTGAGATTCCTGGCCACATCTTTTAAAAAAAGTACAGAAGTGTCATGTCAGAATTGAAACTTCGTAAATTTATTGTTACTAATAACTAATTGTAAAAGGCCAAACAGATGATCGTGTAGCAGTATATGATCACTCCATGTATTTGTTATCTATATTCACATTTTTTATACACTAGCAAAGCCTAGTAAGAAAAAAATACAGTGTAAACTGCACAACTATGACATTTATATTAATACAATAGATGTAGTCGTAAGATTCTGCAGCCACTGGCGATCCGTCATCGATTATAAGAAAAAAATATATTAAATATTAAATTGCATATTAATTGTCTTATCTAATTGATTGTCTTTAATTTTATGTTCTATTCTCTTGATTGTAATGCTTCACTTTAAATGATGTGCACACTTGTTATTGATGCATATTTTGTGTTTTATGTGATTCTTTAGTGTGCACAATCAAATTAATAAATAAATAAAGTGATGTTGAATGTTATAGTATTTAATCACTTTTTAAATCAATCGAAAGTGAGTAAGTTAAAGGTTCACAAATAAAAGAAACTGTTTTATTTCGTCATTATTTTAACAGTGCTTAATATTATTTTATTGTAGTTTATGTAAGATTAAACTAGAAATCATTAATTTGTGTGTTTATAATGTGATTTATATATAATCACTAAACTTGATACCAAATACTAAGTAAGCTTCGAGCAGTCACAAAAAATAATTCGATAATATTTCAATAGATGGCGTAGCACAAAAAAGGAAAAATGTGACCTAGCTTCGTCCATTATCAGCTCTACCGATGGAAATCCGGGCTTCAATTAATTACGTATCTGAATTAACTTGGAGCTAGATTAAATACAGCTATTTTATTTGGAACGAAAACTGCTTCATCCACGTCAAAAAAGTAAAATGACTTGACTACATTTGTTGACGGAAAATAAAAATTATTCAGACCGCAATAATTATGTATTCTTTTAATCCATTGGGACGTGCTATGCTTCAAAACACGATTCAACCTTTGATATATCATAAAAACAGAAAATAAACGTAATTGCGGAGACAATCCAAAGACTTTATGCGACCTTAGTACAATGAATTAATAAACTTGATACAGTTCCACCTCAGTTGTTATTAGTGTGCCACTCATTCGAGTGATGGAATATGGTCTAATGGCGCTGAACTGGAGCAAGAAAGCGTTAGCCGTAAGGGCTAATGTGCTGGTCCGATGGTTTTCTCTCACCGGAAGTCATTGTTGTTCTCTTCTAGGCGTATTTTATCGGCCAGTCTTACACAGAAGAATTCACTGCGTATTCAGTTTAAGAACACGTTGTTGCTATTCTGCCTAGGTTCTGCAGTACGTCAGTTATGATTGCCGAGAACGGAGCCGACGGTTTAATGCCATCATTCGGAAAGGGGTGGCCTTGTTGCCTCAGGCATAGCACCAATGGTATCCTGAATATGTTAATTACAAAAAACCCGCATATCTTAAAATATAGTGTTCATGCATGTGTATTAAAGAATTTTTGTTTAATAAGGCAGAATTTTTACATTAATCAAAACTAAATATGGTCATAATTAGAAATAAAGGAATTATTATTAATAGTCAAAGGTTAAAAAATCATTTATTCATATAGGTGACACATTGTACACGTATAAACATAAAAAAAGAAATATACATTAAATGCTTCTAATTTTACATTTACTGCCAGTTCCCAAATCAAGGGCGTAGAATGCAAGAGAACTCTTAATCAAATCAGATCAAATCGTCTCAAAAATCAAAATCTTTTATATTAATTATTTAAACATTATTAAAAACTAACTATTTCAACATTGAAAAGGCGTGTCTTTCATGATATTTCACATTGTGTTTTATTATGTAATTGGCCCTTTGATTTGCAATACGCTATTTTCCCATAGAAATATAGAAAAGAATTGTTTTTATTATAATTGCATGAACACGTCCTGTAGTTATTTCTGAAAAATATTGAAAAAGTACGGTCAATATGTACTAATTATTAGCTAATCTTTAGCTATGTTAGTTACATATATATGTAACTTACAGGTAGATATGTTGTGTTCTGTGAATGTAGCCCGTGGCAACAACTTTCCTTAATATTGGAAAAGTATTTTAAAAAACAAATTATATCTGTATGTGACAACGGTAAGCAAACTAAAAAAACTTTAGACGGTTTTTAAGAAGGACTAGAACTAATAATACTATATTATTTTATACCTAGTCATTAGTAAGCTGTTATTAAACATTCCTTCCAAAATATAATATCGAAACGAATTTTACGTACAATTCCGTCTTACGATGTTCGTTTATTGAAAACGTAAATGCAGACGCGTCTAATGAAGCAATAGCAGGCGGCCGAAGAAATTTAGCAATAAACGAGATCTAATGAAAAATTTCTATTGATATATTTGCCGTATCTATAGGCAAAAAATATTCATTGATGCTTAAATTTCAATTAGAATTTTATTAATATTTATAATGACCGGTCAAACGGTGTAAGGCTTTTTTTGTTAAGGTTTACCAATTTTTATTATTTTTTTAAATTGTAAGACATTGCTTTTCTCATTCATATAAATAATGAACCACCAAATATACGATATGTGTGAGTGAGATCCATAGAGCATCAGAGACAACGTATATGATATTAGATACTTTTTACCAAGTAAGCAAAACTATAAAATATAAAATCAGTAAAGATTTGTATATAAAGCAGCGATTTAACTCTGTCGCGTTGAGAGATTACAGAGTTTTATATCAAAATAAGCTTCTTATTTTGAAGTGAAATATTGATATGATAATTGGATCGTCGCTCTGAGCTCGAGACAGAATCGGTAGCGAAGCTTGCAAACAAATGTTTTCATGTATTTTGGCACAAACTGTATAATCGTGGTATTTTTCTTTTTGGAGTTTTACACTACATTAGGTAACTAGAGATGTAATGAAGCCTGATTTGAGTTGAGTAAATACTTAATGAGATATAATGTTAATTGATACGGTAAAAAAATAATCTTCTATAATGTCTCTAATATCCATTGTCTAGTATTTTAACAGACAAAATTACTCAAATTCGTCAGTTTATGTACAAGGATTAACTTAATACAGTGTCTGACAAAGACAGATCAATTTCTTAGGTTTAATCTTGCATGGACTGAAGTTAAGTACGTGGCGATTGTTGGATGGATGTTCAAATAAATGAAACTATTTGAAACCATGAGTCAACTGTCGTTATTCGTATAAAATATGAGTTTATAACTAACGTAAGATTACGGGTACTGGAGTTGCGAAGCTGGACTTACAAAAAATTTAAAATTACTATATTTATGTCTATCCTAAAACTAAGTACAAGTTACTAGAACACAATATGATTATTTAAATTCAAAATCAATTATTTATATAAAAAATAAATATACAATAAATGCTTCTAATTTTACATTTACTGCCAGTTCTTAAATAAGGGCGGAGAACGGAAGCGAAGAACTGGCAGTAAACTCTATACCACTCTTTTATAAGTAATGATGATGATTATAAGTGATGTTGACCTATTGTACATTGAATGTATTAAAAACTACTGGGCTCATTTATCACTACCAAAATTGATGTTTTATAATTATAAGCTATAAGTGTAAGATGATTTACAGTTCGTTTCACTTTTTATTATTAACTATGACATATGTAACTTAAATAAAATGTTGGATACTCACTCACTCTGCTAGAGCCAAACTGAGCCACGGCCTTCGAATATTATATACTATAATATTAACTAGATTATGGTGAAGTATATTAAAAACGATTTATTTGTAGCACTGTGCTTGTGACGTGTGAATCAGATGAGAAAAATACAAATTAGTAGTTACAAATGAACGATACTAAAATACGCCTGTTCAAGTGAATGTCTTGTTCCAATAAAATTTATGACGGATATAAATTTTATCAGGAGTTTTATGTTGAAGCCCATTCTTACTACCATTTCGTTTTATTATAGTGCGGAAAATTTATTTGGGATAGTCAAATGTTATTTCATGTTTTTGCATAAAATGTCAAGTAACTGATATTAATAATAATAATAATACTACAGTGGCGCCACCACCTTATATATGGGCAGATAGCATCTGCTTCTTTAAACAATTTTTACCGTCGGTTTTTTCCCTATGCTTTCTTCGGTAAGCGAGTGTTAGATACTCACATGGACAGAAAGTTCAGTGGTGTATGACCGGGAACCGAACTAACTCATGGATGAGAGTCACGAGCGAAGGCTCTAAGCCAACACTGCTTGCATTTATACCTGATGTCCTGATTTAATCTTGCCGTTACTTATTTAAATAAAAACTATTTGATATTTCTGTAAATCAATATTTTATAACCTGTATTGCATAATAAGACTGTTTGTCATTTCTAGTCAAAACATAAATTATTAATTTCATAATTGGTATGAAAGTGTGTATATAGTGAGATTCTGAAGTATCTTTATAATTTAAACCCTTAAATTTAAAGAAATCAATACATACGGGCAAAGTACCTTAAAATCCTATCGAAGATTTCGTTAAAGATTTAGGATATAATAAAAAAACCTCTACGGAGCAAGGATCACACATAATTAATGTGTGTACAGGTGCCCACTTCGCAGTGTTCGCTATATTCAATTTTCGTAGAGGCGCGCCGAGTCGGCATTGCGGTAGCCGTGACGTCATCGTAGCTATGCTACGACGTAGCGCTACGTAGCTGGATAAAAGTCATTATACAGCAGGCTTTATCATGAATCTATTGAAATGGATTGTAAATATTACTTTGAACCCGTAATCATATATATAGTCTCAATGGCTTTTATGGTTTCAAAGTTGCTGAATCAACTTGTTTACTACGAACGTAAGTTTACTTTTTAGGCTCGACCTAAAAAAACCTTCTTTAAATTTAAGCTCAGTATAGTTTGCGAATAGTTTTAATACTTACATAATTTTTTTAATAATATATTATTATGTTATTAATAATATTTAAATTTAAAACAGCGTCGACGCCATCAAAATCTAGTAAAATCGATTAGTTGTTTTTTAACAGCCAAAAAGCAAAAAATAATATCTTTAATACAAGGTAAACGTTATTTGATTAAACGTCATAATCCTTCAAATCTGTAACTTTATGCAAAACACTGAATAATGAGACAAAAACAATTCCGGCAGTAAAACAATTTGGCTCATTTGTCAGATTTAAGAGCAAACTTCTCGAGTGCTACTGAAACTGTGCAATCGTGATATTGAGATAAGTACTTTGCTTTCTTATATGGTATTTTTTTTTTAATTTAATAAAGACATTGACATATTTACACAACTTAATCAACTTACTGACACTTAAGCTAGGAAAGGGTTAAAATTATCATCGATGTTAAGGTTTTATAAAACAATGTGTGTAGTAGGCATATATTTGTTAATTACCTCAGATTTGTGCGTCTGTTTCAGTATATTCTCATATTCA
Organism: Pieris mannii; assembly: GCA_028984075.1. Lineage (NCBI taxonomy): Eukaryota > Metazoa > Arthropoda > Insecta > Lepidoptera > Pieridae > Pieris > Pieris mannii. Next base: position 1,026,178 of record CM054776.1, read on the forward strand.
TTTCAATAATTAATTTATCCTTGTAATGCCTTAAGCCATGTGCCTTACCCCACGACTTTGTCGTTACAATACGAGCAAGTGTTGTTTAAAAAATTAAGAAATAAAAATAATTTATTTCAGACCGATTAATAAGTATATATGTTGTTAGTATAGTAAAACTTATAACTATGTTAGTAAAATTATTAAAAATATTTAAATATTTAATTAGTCTACGTTGATTGGATAAATAGAAAAAAAAACAATTTCCAATTTTTATACACTGCATTATAACTATGTCATAACTGTCAAAATGTTGCTAGAGTTAAAACTTTTTAAATTTGTTTTTTTTAATTTAGCAAAAAATCTGTATATTTGTTTTGTATGTTAAGGGTTTAATAAACATACTTATTGATTATATGCACGTGTTTTATACGATTACAATGTCTGCTGTTATTTAAAAACCAGTCAGTTTTTGTCCTTGTAAGATTGATAACAATTTGAATACACTTTGTTGTAATTAACAATATTTATGAAATGGCCTCGCAAAATGACGACCAAATGGTAACAGAGAGCAATTAACAAAACAATAATGACATGTGACACAAAAAAGACAAAAGAATCACAATAATAGTGGATGTAATTGTGAATTATATAACCATATTTCTGCAAATACAAGGATAGTTTTAAGAAAACATTTTTTAATTATTTTCTATGAATTTATGTGTTATACAGAAACTCTTGACAAATTATTTTTAATGTTTACTAAGTTCTCCTGGGAACTTTGATTCAACTAATGATATTTTCTAGCTATGATCCTCGATCTTATCTGACAAATTACGTCCCCCAATTGTAACCACAAAGCCGTACGCTACGCAATAATGTGTTTTTTAATTTCCGTGCACACTTAATAAGGATTAATAAAAACGTTAGATACTCGCTGTAGCTAGATGGGGAGTCTGCGAGTCTCCATCTCGTTCGGTCTTGAGCTTCGTATTTCACCTCGTTTCAAGTCTTCCCAGCTCTCCTTGCCTCATCTGCAGCCGTACGGCGCCAGTCACGTTTCTGATTTCCTTGCGGGTTCCAATCAGATTGCATCTCCTTGGAAATATGATTGGGATTCCTTCGGATTGTATGGTATCCAATTCCTGCTGGCTAATCGGGGCAAACCCGCGGTATGAGACACGTTAATTCGGTCAAAGCATGATGTGAGGGGTCTTGATAAATTTATTTATTTATTTATTTCCAGTATATTTTCCTATCTTAACTTACTTAAGTTACTAACTTAACTTACTTAACTTAACTTAAGTTACAACTAATGCGATAGAATTCCAAAATATTTCCCACACCAACTAACCTACATACAAACATTAAAAAATTAAACTTAAATTCCTAAATCTTATAACTAACAATATAGTATATATAATATAGTAATAGGACATTATCAATGTCAATACAAAACATACGACTTGCTTGCCCGTGTGTTTCTAGGAAATGAGTCATAGCACACCATTGGACCTGAAAACACATCAATCACCGTCTACAATTTGTTATATAAGAATTTTTATCATTAATTATAAAAATAATTAATGATTTAAATGCTCTTTAAGCTTTGCAAACCCGAATGAAATCGCATTCAACGCTGAGCGGTTTTGTCCGGCGCCATTTCGTTTTATTTTGAAAGAACTACAGTTTTTACCCTTTTCAAACGCTATTCAAGAGGAAACAATGAATTAACGTGTATATTCTGAATTTAAAAGTAATTAGGATTAAGTACATGATATATAATTGAAGTACTGCAGCGACGACTTGAATTATTATAGAAATCTTTGTAGAAATTTGTATAGATAGTATGAGTATATAAATACGATACTAGAATATATTTATTTATCTATAAATTATTTTTTAATGATACACGTTATGTACCTGCCAAGCCAAGTCCAAGAATTGAACACCGTATATATCATTGAATACTTCAGTAATGTCACAAAATGCGATTTACTTTTAATTACAACAAACTTGCTGATTCCATCTGTAAATCAGTTAAACACGCTAAAGTAGGTACTAAATCACATTTTTATTAAAGTTGTTAAAACAATAATATCAATGAGTTATTAGGGTTATTCCTTTTTTATATCTGAAGTCGATTATTTTTAAATATCTTTTTCCTTCACAGTTCGTGTTGATTAAATTCGTACATAGACAGAAAGTCCATTGGTTCACAGCTGGGAATAAACCTAAGACTTCTGGTATGAGAGCGGCACGCTGAAACCACTAGGCCCACGCAAACCTAAATGTACTTTTAAATATAAATTATAAAACCATAAATTTCATTGCAAAACATTTACATCAATTATATATTAAATAGGGGGCAAACGGGCAGGAGTCTCACCTGATGTTAAGTGATACCGCCGCCCATGAACACTCTCGATGCTAGAGGGCTCGCGAGTGCGTTACCGTCCTTAACTATTTTTAAGCAACTTTAAAGAAATGTTATTATAACATTTAATTAATTTAAACGGGTTTCTCCTGAAGGTATATCGTAGTGTTTTGGAATCCTCTATAAGTTCGAACTCATACTTAAATAAACGAAGAGTACTTTTGAGTGTGCGACCAACTAGGCTCCAGAAGATAAACCACTCCTTAAATGGAAATTAGAGAACTATCAGTAAATAAATTCAAAGCTCTGATTAAAAGTAAACTAATTAATAAAGCCTTTTATAAATGTGACGAATACTTAAATTATCCTTATCCTTGAGATTGATTTGCTCCAGTCCAAACAATTTGTATTAAAAACTTGGCGATTGAAAAGAGTGGCGGAAAGTTTCTTGCCAGTTCTTCTTACCCGCTCTACGCCCTTGACTTGCGAACTAGTTGTAAATGTAAATTTACAATTAATTTAATTTGTTTTTTTTGACGTTCATAAGTATATGTTTACCTATATGAATAAAGATATTTTTCAGTTTGAGTTTGAGTTACTAGAATAGCACGGCAATATTTCCTTGTATTACATCTTAATTGTATCGTTTCTAGTAACGAGACAATGATTTTTATTTACATTCCTCTCAGGTAAAGGCAAATCGTAATTCAATAGAGTGAAAAGGGATAATCTGAAAAGATACAAATTCTAAATAATGTTGTTTTCCGGGTTAGTATTGCTTAAAGCTACGGCGTAGAGCTTCTCTGTATTAATAAAATAGATTGTTTACATGGCTAAGCTTCATATCCTATGCACAGTTGTTGTTTCTTGTAAATTTAAGTAAATTTCCTTTCTCATAAAGAATGAATCAGAACACAGTTTTTGCTAAAGGATTTTCATTCGTTCCTTTTTTCTTGCGCTGTGATACACGAACTCGGATCATGTTTAACACAAACAAAAACGATACGCAAAAAATTATTTATGTATTAATTCCTTAAACTCTAAGGAAGGTATTGTATGGAGAGAAAATATGGAAAAATATATGTTTTTATTTTAGAACATCGGACAGTCTCTATGGGGTAGCATAACTAAGTATTCCATGTGTTATTAAAAGGGTATGTAATAACTAAATAGGTAGGCTAAGTAAACAACATATTAAGGCGAAACGCAGGTAGCGAGGGCAGCATTTTTAATTTTTTTTTTTAAAGTAAAACAATTACTGACGACTTTGTTATAAATCTTAACATCTATGAAAACAGTGTTTGTAAAAAAAATACAAATTATAAAAGTTCGTTTTTAGAATTGTTCGAAATGCGAATTTAACTTTACTTTACGCATTAGAATTGAACACGGAAATAATTTCGCGTGTTGGGAACGCGTTTTTCATTTTTATTTACAAATTAGTTTTGCCCCAAAATGTGTTCGGGAAAGTGGTGAACCAATGAAGTAGTCACGACATATTTTGTGGGATCATTTTTATATCTGATCCAGTTGGTTATTTGTATTTTTTACTTGAGCGATAATCAATTCGCATTAATTATCATTATTATATATTGAAATTAGTTTCATATTTAATTTGTTCGATTTTTCCTGATCTTAACTCCTATTGACACGGAATTACTTCAATGGGCAGTTACTTCCAGATAATGGTTGTGCGCGGCAAAAACTGCTGGTATTTCGAATTCTGCCTTGACTTCCGTTGATAAAACTCAGCTGCAGGGAATTAATCCGAACAACTCCAAAAACCAGAAGAAGTATAAAGACCGTATTACGACTACGCAACTCCAAGAGATCAAGCCGCTCGGAAGGTGACTGTTTTACGACTATTCGACTATTAATCACTCTTCGTTTAATATGGTCAAGTGCACTGTAAGTGTAGCTGTACTGGGGAGCTCCCGCCCAGAATTATGAACATAGAACATGTAGGCCCGAAATTGAGGTGGCCTAAAGTAAAGTACCGTTCCGCCTTGCTGAGTTCACCAAGATTCTTCGAGGCTAATTTAGTGTTGCCTTCCAGATTACGCCATTCGAAGTCAACTCCCAGTATTCAAATACACGCTTAGGATTTAATACAAGTGTATTGGGGAAAAAGAGTTTTGATAATACCGAGTGATTACAGGTACCGTAATAGGCATTAGGAACTGAGCCAACTCAGAATATACGAGTATACGAGTATAAGGGTGCTGGCCCAGACGATATTCCGCCCATTTTTATACGCAAATGTGCTAAGTATTTGGTGGAACCTCTACTTACAATTTATAATAAATCTCTTAACTTAGGAGTTTTTCCGGACAAATGGAAAATGGCTAAAGTGGTACCTATCTATAAGTCGGGGGAAAAAGAGTTAGTAGCTAATTATAGACCCATTTCTATTCTTTCCTCCTTTGCTAAAATACTTGAGTCTCTAGTATGTCCCTATCTTTATAAACACTTTGAACAGTTAATTGCTTTATCACAACATGGGTTTATGCAACGTAGATCAACCACAACTAATCTAGTTGAATATACTGAATTCCTAAGTGATGCTTTTGATCGTGGTCTCCAAGTTGATACGATTTATACAGACCTCAGCAAGGCTTTCGATCGAGTTCCTCACTCTATACTTTTAAATAAGTTGTCTAGCTATGGCGTATCACCACGTTTTTTTAAATGGATTGAATCTTATTTAAGTAATCGCAAATTTTTCGTTGTCGTTAACGGCTTTAGCTCCACTATACATGAAATATCTTCCGGTGTACCGCAGGGCTCTCATTTAGGGCCTTTAAATTTAAATAGTATTATTTAATATATTTGTAAATGATTTAACAACTTGTTTTAAGCATTCTAAGGAGTACATGTACGCAGATGATCTCAAGTTTAGCCGTGTTATCAGTAGCTCCGATGATTGCTCGATGCTCCAATCTGATCTGAATGAAGTGACCTCATGGTGTGTCTCCAATGGTATGGAGCTAAATGTTCGAAAGTGTCACTTTATTCGTTTTGCTAGAAAAAGGGATATTTTAATTCACAACTATCATATAGGTAGCGTAAGACTTCGAGAGGAAAGAGTGATTCGTGACTTGGGGGTACTTTATGACAATAAGCTAACGTTCTCAGAACACCAAGACTTTATAGTTAAGAAAGCTTCTAGAATGCTTGGTTTTGTCATAAGAAATACGAAAGGATTTCGTAGCATCAAATCAAAAATACTGTTATACAATAGTCTCGTGCGGAGCATTCTAGAATATGGTTCAGTTGTATGGAGGCCGCATTATGCGACGCACATGCTACGACTCGAGAGATTACAAAAGAGGTTACTGTGGCATCTGCTTTTTTCCAGTAGCATCTCGAAAAAAAAGTTGCCAACGTACGAAACCAGGCTGGCACACTTTAATATGATGTCATTGGAGAATCGCAGAAAAATTATTGATATATCGTTTACAGTAAAGATATTCAATAATAAGATTGATTGTCCGAACCTTCTATCTAGATTTAAGTTTCATGTACCCTCTCGATCCCCTAGGCATCCCGTTATTTCATTTGCCCCTCCTTTCCGTAGGACGCGTTTTGGTCAAAGCTCTCCGGTGTCCAGATTAAGCATTCTGATAAACAAGCTAGGTCTGGATATCCAGAGTTGCTCCCCTCACACTTTAAAATCGATTTTAGTTTAGTTTTTTGTAATTGTTTCTTTTTTGTAATGTTTGTTTTGTTTAAAAATTGTTTCGATTGATATTTGTATGTGCTCTAAATGAATGTCATGTTTGCCTCTAATTGCTTATCACATTCAAAATTGTATCTAGTGTTTGTTTTTACCAATGTATCAGTGTGCCGAGCGTTGGCAATCTTTATCAATAAAAAAAAAAAAAAAAAAAAAGAACAATTTTGCCATCAAGCCCACTCGAAGTATAAATGATGATTGAGCTTTGACTTTTGCATTGTCAAGCTAACCTTCATTCATAATAAAAAGGAATATAATTTCAAGCTTCTTTTTTCTTTCTTGTTTCTTCTCCTGGTCATTCAAAGTCATGTTTGACGCATGAGACAGCCCGGAAGAGCAGCCTTTTTCATCGCGGTTCTGGGCCAGTGAGTTATACTCCCTTTGCAATCGTCGATTGGAAGGCTGTCAGAAATTCCCTTCGACAGCTTTGGCAAGAGACCTCCGAAGGAAGGCGGACCTATTTCACGTGAAATCAGACAATGGGCTCTGAATTTTGAAGGATCTCGAGGCTGAGTTATGAGCATTTTATATTGGCTGATAGTCGCATTACAGGATGTCGCCACTTCTGTCTGTCCATTCTTGCAAACGACGCAAGGCTTGTAAGACCGTTGAAACCAAGACTGGGACACCGCAGATATTAAATAAATATTTAATTTCTTAAACTTAGACCTTTTTAATCTGAGAGTGCGTTGTTTATGTACTTCTTAATTTCTACGTCAAATTCTAAAATATTGTAGAAAATAACATCAGTTAAAACTTATTTTGCACTCGCTTTGAGACCGATAAGAATACATCAAACGATGACCATCTGTTTTAATTAAAACATACCTACTCATTGAAGTCAGTTGAGGTGAAGACCTCTCAGAGTTCTTTCAAATTAGAAGCTTCAAGGTGAGTGACGTCTTGACCTAGATTCTTAATGCTCTGGCTGACCTCTTGGATTCATACTCTTGTGATTATGAGGCTGATTAATAATCAAAGAATCACGCTACTTTTATACACTGTTTTATCTAGCGGAGATTCTGAACTTTTATGCCCAATTTTTGCTGTTGCGCCATTTGTTTTCATACCTCGTTTCCAAATTCGCTAATGGCATAATGCGTAGAGCGATAATAAATACAAGAGCGATGTTTGTTTCAAAGCCTGGTCCTTATCCAGTTTTTAATTGGTATACTGACATCCTTGGGAGGGACGGACCTGAATTTTCACTACACATATATGTTTGATGATAAACAAATGTACTGTGCGTTATAATATGGGTTTATATTATATTAATTTTTGAAACAAAATTTACATTACAAATAATAATTTGTTTGAAATTTTTTTTTTGATTTTGATTTTATTTATTTTTAATTATTTCAATTATAACTTTAATTGTAAAGAAGTAAATTTAATATTTTTAATAAATAAACTGTAACTAAAACTAATAAATCAGGCTTATACGAAATATTCCTAAAAATAATAAAGACTTTACATCATTGAATTTCGCACAAATATCCCTCATATTAGTACTTAAAACCAATAAAAAGCTGCGTATGTAAAATGTAAAGGAACTTGTCATCAAAAAAAAGGTTATATTCAACCGCTTAAGAGGCTTGAAGGGCTCTTCAAATATTTTTAAAAATCACATCATAAAAGATATAAAACGGAAGGAATTTTCTATTCATACTTTAATGAGTCGCGTGCTTTATAATTAAGTATTAGAGTGTATATATAATAACGTGAATTTATTTTTTGATTTGCTGTACTTTGTTTGAGTATAATAGGTCTAGCGGATCGCGTGTCTGTGTCTTCGTCTTTAACAAAACGTATAAAGAAGACGACTAAACAAAATATAATTAACTTAATTTAAAATAAAGTATATAATAAAAGTTTACGTACAAATAAGATTAAATGCAAAAGATGCATACGTATGTAGATTAAGTTCAAAGAAAATTCAAATGTAAATTTAATTAAATGCAAAATCTGAAGACAAAATAAACAGTGTAGCGTTGAAATTTCTGCAACACCGAAAATGTAAAGCTTAAAGCATATGTGTAGAATATATTATTATCATTCTGTGACCGAGGCATGTGGCAACACTGAGATTAATCCGGGGCATGAACAGATGTCTGCTGAGGTGGTCTTATTGTTTCCACTGGTTTAATAACGGGCAAAACTTGTTTACGTCCTATTTCCGTTTAGTTTCTTTAGAAATAACAAAAGACGTTTGAGTCTGTTCGTGCAAATGTATCGGGATCTTAGTTACCAATATTTCTTAATAAAAAGAAAATAACCATTCGTAATTCGTAAAATAAAAATTAAATGTACTTTAATTTTGGGAAATTTGTCCAAAAAATATATAATATATCCTTAAAAAGTTCCAAAAAGTTATTTTAAACAAACTTAGCATTTTACAGGACGATAAAGAATTCAAGAACGTTTTTCAAACACACACACAAGATTGATATCAATAGGTATATCATTACTGTTAATAGTGAAGGATGTAATAAGAACCTTATTTTTTTTTTCGTAGTTTGTAAATATTTCTAGGAAAAATCTCGTATTGTAAAAACAAGCTGTTTTGGAAAGTTTAACAATGATTGTTAACAAAACATGATAAATATTCTGTAATAAATAATTGATCTTTTTTTATATAAATTTATATATTTTTCGTTATATAAATTTATAAGTGTACGTGTTTCACTTCTTATATCTATAGATTAATGTAAGCTAATCTAGATAGCTAGTCTAAAGAATTAAAAAAAAACAATCACTATTATTATTAAAGTGTATTTAAAAAGATACAAAAAATACTGTTTATGCACCACTGTTGCCAAAAGGCACCACTTATTTATTTAACATAGTCTATATTATTTGCCAACTTTCAGCTCTTGAAATGAAACTGCGACTTGTTCTTGTTTCTTGCTTCGCCGATTGAGACGAGCTGTGATCCACGAAGGATCACAGCTCGTTGTCACGGGATAGAGGAAAGAGTCCAGTGTCCCCTGTTCGTACCAAGTCGCTTGAACACGTGTCTATTTATTTATATAATAAATTTACATTTATAATTTAACAATATTTCTCACTTACATTATTTCGATATTTTGTCTTACTTATATCTCTTAAAACTCATACTTAATTTCGCTCACAATGTTCTAACCGAACTTATTATTTATTTATATTTCTATTTATGAGTCGCCAACAGTCTATATATTCTACATCTATTTAGCAATTGATAATGTTTGTATGTATTGGTTGTAATAGGTCCTGGCTACAATCTTATGCCGTGGAGCAGTAAATAATAATATTAACAGATATGTGTGTATATCGAATAAAATATTATCACTGTATTGTAATTCGTTTTTTTTGAAACTATAATATTGAAATCACTTTTTTAATTATCATCAACGATATGACGAATGTATGCGGTCAGACTGCGGTTGTCCTCTAATATTGTGCACATATTTGCCATTCAACCACAATGCGGATATTCACACATGGCACTTTCCATTTAATTACTAGTATTGCTTAATGCGTTCCGTTGTAATATAATCTACATCGATATTAAGCTTGTGGAATGGAGTGACGTTCTGTATCGGAGGATTGATGGCTTTCGCAAAATAATTATTCTATTTGCATGGAAACCGGCACATGTAAGACATAAAAACCGACGTTTATCAGCCCTATTCCATAAAGATCATGAATCGTCGACGATTAATCCCTCTCTGAGCTGCTTGATTCCTTGGCGTAGGAATGTAGGGAATTCTGCATTTACCATGAAGAGTATTCAGAGGAGGTGTTCAAATTAATACATGCAGTTTTTCATCATCGGACGTCGAGGTAGAATCCGAAATTACACAACGTGCGCCGTTGAGGCAATTGAGCGTTTTTAAAAGGCAGTTTTTGCCGTGTACCACCACTATGTGGAACTTGGAAGCTGCCGGCAACGTACTCGCGAGCCCTCTAGCATTGTGGGTGTCCATGGGTGGCGGTATCACTTAACATCAGGTGATCATCCTGCTAGATTTCCCCGTGCTCTATATAAAAAAATACTCGTTTACAATAAAATAAAATTAATCACGTAACTATCGTTTCCCTTCATATCTTACTTTATTATGAGACAGTAATCTCACCGCGAATCATTTTCGTGATTCTCTTAAAATTTAACTTGGATTTCCAATGACATTTAAAAAAACAAATCTATATAGCCAGTATCTTTAATATTTAGTACTGACTGATGTGAAAGGGATCTAAAATTAATAATAGTAATTCATGTGCTTTTTTCTTTTTCATGTGCCCTTTTTTAGTTTAGTTTTTGTCCATTTTTTTACGTTTGTCTCAATAACTATATGAGTTATATATTTTTGCACTTCTTGCTTGCTTTATCTAATTCAATTTTTTTCTCACATTTTCATTTAATTACGTCAATTGTAAATATTTTTCTACTAGAGTTCCTATATCAGTCGTCGTTCATATCAAACTGTGAAGATGATTAAAAGTCACCCATCTTACTTAACTCTAGACTCTATTACACAGAACACATTAAGCAATAGCTAGTCTGTGCACGTACATGTAATTCCAAAGGGAAAGACAATTGTCAAAGTGACGTTGTGGTAGTATGTGCCACATAACAAAGATTACGGTATGATTATTTGTCAGAATCTTATTTTACGAAATAATGCGGCATTGCATGTAATAAAATTATGTATTACCTATATTAATTATTATAATATTAACCCAAAAGGAATAATGGGACCTTTTCCAAGCATGAACCTACCCGTACCCTTACAGCCAGTTAACACGAAGTTAGCGAAGTCATTTTGTAAACAATGTGCGAGACAGCTGCCGTGTGAAGCTAACAAGTTTTAGTCTTAGTGGGATTGAGTGCTTGAGTTAGTTTGTAAATTAAGTTATGGTAACATACTATAGTCAATCGTATAAACATTATTAATATACATATCTTAATTGTTGTGTATCTGATAAATACAATAAGATAGTTCATACGTAGATGAACAATTTAAAAAAATCGGTTGTCTGTAAAGCCGGTTTACTGACGATAGTTGTACGTGACAACGTCATAAGAAAATGCTGATGGAATAGTTTCATTTTTAAAAGGAAAATTTTAATTTTATTTGTTCGATAGAGATTTCGTATGGATATATAGAAGGTGGTAAATGGAAATCACGCACGCATAAATATAATTATGTAAATTTTCTAACGAACGAACGCTGCTGAACGCGGAGGCCGATTGTGCCTCTTTGTCGCTCGTTCCGTGCTCTACTTGCACTTCAAGCCTGAAATGGAACGCTTCAGTGCGAGGTAACGCCGCATTCAATGTTTTTTCATGCGTGCAGCTGGCTTCATCGACTTATAAGACGTTATCACGTCAAAAAAAAAGTGTTTATTCATTATATATATAGATTTTGGGAATTTATTTCTTAAAAATAATACCGTCTCAATGTAGACCCTAGAAATGTAGTAGTAATGTTATTGGGTAGCCTACAAATGCCTATAAATTAAACGGCAGCTCATGTCAGCGTCGTACTGACCAAGCAAGCATCTGAAGCGGACAATCTGTTTTTAACGTTTTGCTCGGCGCCTCTCTTATGACAGTGTATAGTTTAAGGATGAGTCTTTTACTTGATCGGTCTATGGTGCCTTCTGGAAAAGATCACGTGGCTATTTACACATTAGTTCGAGGACTCACTACTGCGGTGCACTGCGTCGGCGCATCTGATCAACACATTGTATACTATATAACAATTTGAATTGTAAATTAATGTTAGTGCATGTTAGTCAGTGGTAAGTAACAAAATAGAAGACAAGAATAGTGTCTTCTTTTTAATAGAGACTGTATGTGTTAATGGACACTTTGTTATGATAAAATTCCTTTTTAGTAAATGAGGTTAGACTTAAATCACTTATTAGTCTTAAGTTAGTTAATCTCAGTGGATTTATATTAAAAAAAAGATCTTTTTAACAGAAAACGAGGCGTCTTTCTTAATCACTTAAAGGGGGAAATCTTTTTAAATAGAACTTTCGATTCGAGAACGGATAACTGTGCAATTTAAAAGTTCTCAGCTTTCAGTGTCAATTACAATTTTATTGGAGAAATCAAGTAACAACTTCTTTCATCTACATTTAAAAATATTATTTTATATGCTGGATGCGAAGCTTGGCGCAGAAAGCAAGCTTTTGTTGCTATCACATAAAGTTTAGCCGAGAATAGCCTGGAATTAATGAGATAGGATTTATTGTGGTCATAAAGCTTTGTACAAGCGAATAAAGCATCATCGTAAATACGGAAGTTTCACACTATACTGAACTATCAATTGGTACTGATTTATACTCAATAAAGAATGCTTTATTTCGGATTGTAAAACTGATTAAATAAATAATATTTACGCGAATAAAATTCTTAACATGATGATATAATGTCTTTATGGACAAATTTATAAGACATATATTTTGTATAGGAATACATATTTAGTGTCGATAACTAACACCGCCTTTCCTTACATGCCATAAAATAAAATAAATCAGTATCGCTACAAGCTTTTTAGGTTTGGGCCTTAGATTTCTAAATCTGTTTTATTATCACTTATCAATCTAGTTTACGAGTAGGTGAGCAGCATGTACCTGAAACACGCCGTCAAAGTTAAATGCACGTATAGAATGAAAGTCCATTGGTGCACAGCCGGGGATCGAACCTACGACCTCAGGGATCGTCGCATGTTGAAGCCACTACGGCAGCTATACATACCATACATACAGGCAAATCAAATATTTTCTTTTGATAATAGAAGCATAGTATAATCTATATTTGAAGAACAATTCAATAAAGATATCTTCAAAAATAAACAAATAAGTAATAGAAGTAATAAAGCATAATCATTTACAGTTAAGTTTTGAACAAGAGACGCGTCTGGTCTCCATTGATTTATTTAGAATATCTTATGGAAATCGCAAGACCCTTCCTTGGAAATAGACTGTAAATAAATACATGTTCCCAAATTGAGATTCCATGGGGTGCGGCGATATTTTGTGACTGCTTTAATACGTTTTATACTATAAAACGGTTTAGAAAACAAATTGCTACGAGATGGCTCCAATATTGTTAGACAAATATTTAACATTCCCAATTTTGGGAGGGCAAACTAAGAAAACAAAATTTCCATGGAAGCCAAACTTAGATCTAATGTTAACATTATGAAATACACACTGGACTAAAGCCCTTTTAATAATTATAACTTTGATTATTGTATCACAAAGATTTTAAAATATTGAATTTAAATATAATATAATCATGATAATCTTGAATTAGATTATCATGATTCATGTGCACTTTTTACTTTTTGTTTTTTTTTATGTATCCTATATCAGTTTAGTTTATTTTTATTTACTTTTGTTTCTGTTAAGTATGTTTTTTTCTTCTTATTTTATTTGTAATATGTTTTTTTACACGTCTTGCCTTACCTTATATAATTTACTCACAGTGGTTGTCTGGAAGAAATCGCTCTAAAGCGATAAGGCCGCCAGTTGCTTTTCACAAAATTATGTTTAATATTTTTTTTCCTTTTATGTAATGCAACGAAGTGTTAATAAATAAATAATGTAAAAGTTTGCTTTTCGCGAAAATAACACATTAAAGTCATTTATAATAGTGCATGTGAATAAATATAATACTCATTTATAGTTTCAGTATATCCTTTTAATTTCATATAAAGTGTCTAGATGATTATTGCCGATATAATGATATAATATACATATAACAATTCAGCGACCTCAAATCATAGTAGTCATATTATAAGGGGGAGATGTAACGCACTTCACGCCGTTTCGCCATAGTTATAGGTCTAGCCTATAGGTCTAGCCTAGAGGTCGTCCTGATGCACTCATTGAGTAAACCTCCTACTGCAGACTCGATCTGGTCACTCCAACGCATAGGTGAAATAGATTTTTTCGCATAGGTGAAATAGATTCTAATGGTCATACAAAAATATATCGTTATATAATAATAGCTTAGAGGAAAACATTATTTTAATGTAAAATATTACTTTACAGACGTTCTGCGTGGTGTCGAAGAGATTTCGAAAGAACTACATACACCGGTTCACAGCCACCAGATCGCTTTTCTGGTGGTCCCCCTGGTCTCCAGTGCGGCGGGCCTGCGTCTACCTGTCAACCAACCAGTACTTCGATTACTTCGTCATGGCTACCATTCTGCTCAATTGTGTCTTCCTCGCCATGTCGGAGACTATCGAAGAGGCTGAGTAAGTAGAATACAATAGCTATTATATAACAGTTTCGTTCTTAACGTTTTCGTTTCGTGTCGAGAAGAACGGGCAAGAAACTCCACACGGAAGCCCTTTATCATCAGAATCAGCCATGTCGTAATTAAGTTGTAATAATGGTAGGAACAAGAGAAACATCGAAGTCATAATCAAAACCGCACAAAGTATCTCTCTTACAGAAATTCACTAAAATCTAATCACTAGTATTTAGGGAATCACTTAATCTATCACTTTTAATTAGTTTTGAAACAACAAGACACAAGATTACTCGGAACAAAAGCGATTCGGCGCAAACGTGGTGCGCTCGCCGTTGACGTTCGAACTTCGAAACCAAGTCAACATGGCCGCGCTGACCATCGACACGACGCTCCGCCAGACTGACAGTTGTCAAATCTCGTTCCGATGTATTTCTCATTAGATGCTGCTAGCAATGCGCCGACATATAATTTACAATATTTGTATACATTATTTAAATAATTGTATGTGCAAGATTTACTCTGGAATAAAACTACTAATTAATGCTGTAAGAGAAGCATCTTGTTAACCTCTCAATAACTAACAAAATCACATCATATCTCAAACTCCGAACTAGTTACTCTTGATTGTTCCCCATCTCAGGAGACTTACGAGGTCCAATCTACTAATGCAACTGTGCTTACTGGAGTCAATTTACTACGTTTATTCATAGCTTGTATTAAAACGATCGAGGGATTAACACCGGAATAAAAATAGAACGTTATTTATGGTTATACTTTTCTGTAGTCGATTTAAAACAATAAATTAGCTTCAGATTTCGGAATATATGTATGTATTTTTATGCAAGTATGTGATGAACATTAATATTTTTTAGTATAACAAATTTTGTATCTTTGTTACGGTAATAATACTGTATGGATTTACAATTTTATGGACTAAATACTAAATATCTGAGAAAATATTGTAAATATTATTATTGTGAACGGTTTATAAGTTAATTTTTATAAATATTTATAAAATTTCTCTAACTAGTGGAAAAATCTAAAAACATTGCAGTTGACCCGTTTTCGTAACAATATATTTTGATACCTACAATTCAATTCCAAATCCTAGCGGATATATTTATAATTAAAAAACGGTCACCTTTTTTAATATTAGTTATATCCAGAAACCTATTAATACTGGCAAAACAAAGAAAAATTAATCGGCCTATTTCATTTATAAAATCTCCAAGGTTGCGAAAGTAATAATAAGTTGGAAAAGTAAAGTTGTAAATCAATGGTTAACTAGCGGAGTTTTCTAAGTTTAATAAACGTTAGTCTATGATTACACTGGGTAATTAACGGCCCGACTTGAAGACTGAGTGTGAGAACGTGATAAGCTTAACAAAGTGTACAAAAGCTAACAACCACAGATAAAATGTAATCAGTTTTTTGCGCTATTTATCAATGTCAAAGACAATTTTTTTTTTGTTGCTCGTCGTAGTCTTTGGGCAGTTTTTGCCACGCACCACTATATAGAACCATCTGCCCACTGATGTATTTCCGTATTCCAATTCGACTAAGGCCCAAAAAAATGGTATTAATTCTTAAAAGGCCAGCAATGCACTTTCTTGCTAAAAAGAAAACCATTCGACCTTGTGGTTGATTATATCACTACACATTGACTGTTTTGGTTAGTTGTTTTCATTTGAATATGTAAAATATATTCTTATAATATTTTGTATAGCCTATCATATAGAATATCTGTAAATATGAAGTTAAGTGCTATACGTCACATTTATCAATCCTTTATAGTAAACATGACTAGCAAAACACTTCGAAGATGTATTGCCACTTCAGAACTTCTTCAAGTTGCCACTTTTTATTTTCAGTTATTTATCGTTGATATTCATCTTTCATGTAATGATTTGAATTAGAGATTTTTTAATTTAGTTATATAAATATACTGTATGCCCCGCGGTGCTTTGGACGCTGCTACGCCCGCAAAATGGTGGTACAACACTTTTTAGCATCAAATTGCCAGCAATTATGGAGCCAAAATCGCCAACCCGGTATGGCTAGGTGACACATCATTGAATTTTTTCTTATCATCACATCTTGGACTTGTAAGATTTATTCTCTACTAGATTTTGGAGTGTATATACGAAATAAAGGACGATCAAAAAAACGCGATAATTCATATTTACATAGGATAATAGAAAACAAATACATACTAAGATTAATCTATAAAAGTCGCCAAATCTAAAATAAAATAAAGTAAAATTCATAACACGAAAGCATTGTAAAACACCGGAATTGAAAACTCTGAATAAAACGTGACAATAAGTCGGATATGACCGAAATTGAATTTAAAATGAGTAATATTGATTGTCATCTGCACAATGTTCCCGCTCCCAAACTGCACATTGAAACACCAATGACAATAAATAAACCATATGTCAAATTGACAGCGACAACATTATATGTATTTCCCGCCAATTTAATGTTAATGTACTGCAATTGACACGCACTGCACAACATTTTGAAGTAAAGGTATTGTTTTTATTGTTATTAATTGTCTACAATGTAGAGAACGCAATTTACATGTAAATGTCCTAAAGAAAGCTAATAAAATCGACATTATTATGACGAATTCTAACCATACCAACCCAAGAAATGGGGAAGAAGAGAAAGTATATTTGTACTATTTGTTAGTGGATCAATCACTCCGTTAACAAAAGAAAAAAAGTAAATATAGATTAAACATTTTATTATTTCCTTAATATTAGGTTCACAAATCTGGAAACTAATTTCGAAGTTAATACATACTTAGCTACTTAGAGATAACAATAAAATGCAAAAATACTTCATGCGAAATCATAGTTTCTGAATTCATTCGTAACAAAAATACAAATCTCTTTATTCATATAAGAAAGCTACCAAAAGAACATGAGCCAAAGTATGTTGTTGACAAGTTCAGCTGCGTCGTATTTCTGTGCTAATTTATGACTGGGCTTGTTTGTTTGGAAGTCAGATAAGATCTAATAGAACACGGATCTTTTGTAATACCCGTACATAGTGAACTGACATTGTAACTTCCGAACTTTCGGCATTGGCGACAAGCCAGGTGATGGCAATTTCTGTTGGATTTGCAAATACTTCTTTGACAAATCTGGATTTGCTTTTAACGTTGTGTGAATTTGATAAGGAGATCTTTGGATACGATGTTAATGTAAATTTTCTTCACATTTAGTCACTTTTTGTCGTGCCTTTATTTAGAATAGGAGGGATATAAGCTTGTTGGTATGTGAACACACACTACAAAGCTCCAGGTTTTATCCACACCACAATGAAGTTTAGAAGTATTCTTCAGTCCGCTTTTCTAAGTATTTACTTTTGCGAACTGGCAAACTGACGAATCAGCTTCCATTGTAGCACTTTCCTAGACTTTCAAACTTTTAAAAATAGAGCTTCTGAATTAAAAGCACGCAACGTGTAGCTGCGGCAGCTGCCTTTTATGGGTGCTCCGTAGGCTCCTTTTCCCCACTTTTTATCGTGTAAAAAAACACGTATTATTGAGTTGTGTGTGTGTATCTTTGTTTTATTTATTATACAAAAATATACTTAAAAAAGCAGGTTACACAAGTTAGGCAACGGGCGATCATAACGAAATTACGTTATTATCGGCCGTTGTTATTTTGTTATTTTGTTATTTTTTACGTTATTTTGTATTGGTTATTTTAGTTACAGATTTGCAAATATATTCCATTACTAATTCATATCCAATTCATTCATTCAACTTCCAAAACTTATAAAATTATTAAGTAATTAAAACTAGACCATCTCTTAGTCGTAGAATATTCACTCAACTATGAAAACTAAACAAATACTCTGCCAAAAGAATGCAGTGACCCTTTTCAACATACAAGAAATAGCGATTGACATACCAACGGTCAAAAAGGATTCACTTTCTAAGTTATGAAGTGATTCACAAGCACCTGTTATTAGTTGCAAAATATGTCAGATATCTTTCGTCCGAGCTGTTGATTGGATAGTCAACAGGTATCGATTATCACCGGAACCCGCCATATTGTTCGGTTAAGCTAATCCGTTTTGCTTGACGGATTCTTTATCGAGTGAAAACGGAAGCACTTGGGTGTGATAATGCCATGTAGATAAACCAATGAATGACAAGCTCAAATTTATATGTGTTAATAGGTTTTAAAATTTTATTTATTTAGTACTCCTACAGCTAACATAAATTATATATAATTACAAACAAATACACTGAGAATATAGCCAAAGATTGAATACATGATACATTTAACAACAAAAAGATTTATAAAAGGGAACAAACAAACAAAAATTATTTAATACATATGACTAATTGTGATTTAATTTATTTAACTAAGCCTAAATTAGTTGTGTTGTGTGATGATGTAAAAGTGGAATGGAAAGAACCATAACATAATGTGTGGATAATCCAAATCATTCCTATAAAAACCGTCGTCTGTAAATTTCGGTTTAACAACTGTTGTGACAACGTCATAAGATACGGTAGAATTGTTGCATTTTTCAAAAGAAAATTTTAATTTTAATGGAGATGGAATAGATGGATATCACAATTGAATTGATCAAGTTACACAGTACAGTTATGTAATTTTTTTTAATAACGAACGATTGTGCCTCTTCGTCGCTCGTTCCGCGCTCTCGCTCTCTCCGAGGCTGCGTCGGTGGTATGGAGTTGTGAAGGTTGTGGGGGTCTAGTCAAGAAAACAATAGAGGTTCGAAATTGGACATAGATGGTGATGGCGAAGTGTAATTGATTTTACACACAATTGGCTGTGTAACCATTTATGATGATGATATGTATGTCTTTTATTAAAAATAAAATTTAAAAGTAAATAAGTTTTCGCAACTGCACTTTTTACTCACCTTAATTAAAATCAAAGGGTTTTTAAGAATTTATGTATTTATTATTGAAATTAATTGATACGTAAACCCGTTACATATGTTAAAACATTCCATAGTCTTGCAACAACTCGACTATTATATCGATGAAATTATTTTAGAGCTTAGTGAAATTGTATTGGAATATTCATGTAACCAATATTTCCTAACTGCGAGCGGCATCAACTGTCTGAAATCAATCATCCGATCTGCCAATTATGAGCTTACGGGAGTTAACTAACATAAAGCTTCTATATTGATATTATCCACGCTTATTTTAACGGGATTAATATTTATACATTCGAAGATTAATAATTACACATAAAAGGAGTTTTAAATGACTTCAATTAAGTAAATTTCTTAAATAATGCCGTAAAAAAGTAACTTCGTGCTTAGATATTTAAAAGTACACCGCAAGGAAGGCTTTTAAGGAAAGACAAGATAGACATTGTGGTAATTAAACGCATAATTAGGACTTTGCTTCAAACTAAAAAGTCGCCAGCGTATGTCAGGCATGGGAGACTGATCACCCACTTGCCTATAAGACTGACATAAAATAGATACAGAATTCTGAGGCCCACATCTAATTTATTTTCATATATTAACGCAACTTATAAATAATGAAAATTAATATAAATTTAAAAAGTTTGTTCCCTATGGCAGTATACCTATAACTCTGGCAACATTTATTGGCTGTATAATACTTATTCGTTGAGCGAGGATTGCACCAGCTCTGGGGTCGACGGTTTTATAAATTAATTATCTATTAAAAATAAACGTCCAATGGCAAACAGTTTAACCAATTTCTTAATGACTGGAAGAAACTAGCGTTTAAGGTACAGGCTAGGCCTAGTTTAAACGCTAGTGCACATAGATGTATATTATGTATAAGGTTAACCACACTGAATATTGTAATATGTAGAATGTAATATTTGTTTTGAGTCAAATAAAGTAATTTAAAAAAAAAAAAACACATCAGTGAACAGTACATATCCTTTACAATAGATTTAACAACTGATTGTAAAAACATATGCAGTTTTAATATATAATATTTTTGGACAAAAAATCTCTTTAGATAGTGTGTACATTTTGGTCAAAATATTTTCAGCCTCCAACAAAAGCCTTACATCTATATACTGTATTAGAGATCTAAAGCTGCTCCTAAATAAATAACCATTTGTAATAAAGGTCTACCCTCTCACGGCGACGGTAATAAAATAATAAAATTATCATACAAATTACATGTATATATTAATACAGGCGATATAAGTGCTAATTTAGATGTTCATGGAGCATTTGTAAGCTGTAGGGATTTCTTTTATCTACTAATTATTATACGTTTTAATGATTAACTAAGCAATATCGCATTTACAAATAAAAATATAAGAAACGTATAATGCAATGAAATTTATACACAGTATTAAGAATGACCCTGGTAACAGTTAAGTAACGTTTAAACTTCAACATTCTACAATTGAAAAACGCGGAAAACTTAAAAAACAATTGCGTAATCGGTAAAAGCTTAAATACTTTCGGAAAACATTTAATTTTCAACTTGGAACTATAAGAACTTTTCTGACAAGAGAAGACAATATTTTATCCACGCCAAACCAATACTTATACCTTTCAACCTCAAAGAATTTTGTTAGAGTGTAGCAGTATATCGATGTGTATCGAACAAGCATGTCTGTCTGTCTACGGTTTGAAGGTATGAATACACAACATTTGTATAGATTTTATCACGGCATTAACCGCGGCGACCCAATCAGGAAATTCTGTAACGAAAATAAACCTAACACACGATGGCGTCATATAGGTGCGGCCAATACGCGTTAGAGTGGGACAGAAAGCATGCTGCGTCTCACTTTTAGTGCAGCAAAAAATACTGCATAAATCAAAAATAATAATAATTCCATAAGTTGATAAAAAATGCTTTGCAACAGCTTTTAAGTGTACTAATACCAACAACCAACAATATCATAGAATATATTCTCGCAGAAATCTCGCTATCGTTTTGTTGGGAGAAAAGGAGCGTCGGTCGGTGTTGAATAAGTTCTCTTATGTGTTATTAAGTCCTTGTAAAGCGTGAACTATAGACCATAGACAAAAGCGTTATCGTAGACCACTCGCCTATTTCATTCAATTTTGTAAAAAAATAAACGCAAACAAAGTAAGTTTTTAGCAAGCGACTTAAATTCAAAGTACCTTTTAAAGCTACTTTTTAAAATTGCGAGGTGAAGTTTTTGTTACGTTCGTGCAGTGAAACTTGTTTGCAATATTGGCGAAGTGCCGACTAGCTAAAAGCGAAACGACTGGGTATTATTTAACTGTTGTTCAATTGCTTCATGAAAATTATTTGTACTAACAGATTTATTGAAATTTGCAAAAAAATTACGGAATACACCCATGTTTGCAATGTGAGATGGTTGTTATTAAAATCATCGATATTATAACATCTATCGGCCGCGTCAATCTGGACACAATTAATTCTAAAACTACCAAATCGATGGTTTTCATCAAAAAATTTAGGAAATGAAGTCTCTCTGCGTCTTATACCGCATTTACCATGGAGAGTGTTCAGAGGAGTTGTTTGGACTTACAGCTTAGTTTCATTTCTGAAGCACGTCAAGGCAGAATATCTAGAATACCACATG
This sequence comes from Pieris mannii, assembly GCA_028984075.1. Taxonomy (NCBI): domain Eukaryota; kingdom Metazoa; phylum Arthropoda; class Insecta; order Lepidoptera; family Pieridae; genus Pieris; species Pieris mannii. The sequence continues at coordinate 1,048,107 of CM054776.1, forward strand.
TATCACAGTCGACGTCCGTCGTTCCACAATGAAATGAAATGTGAAACATCTATAGCCGCACGTAAAACCGATTTCTGGCGTGGCGACGCATCGCCACGCTATATGATGGTATATACATACAATCTATATGCAGTTGTAAATTTTTGTATTTAATGAAAATAAATGTTTATTCAATAAATAGTCATCGTTATCTGGAAAACAAAATCGTAAAATTTTATTTTATCATTATAACATATTTAGTTCCTATCACAATCTGTTCTTTTCTGCATATTACTTCACAAAATAATTTCGATGTTTCACATCTGCCAGGCGTCCCGTGACGGCTCACATTTTTGCTCACCACCACTATTTAAAACCAGTTTCCCACTGAACAAATTTCGAACCAATTCAACTTCCAAAATTCCAAAAAAAGAGCGTACCGATTCTTCCATCGCACTTGCGATCCTTCTGTGTGCCAGTGCATGTGAGTGCCAGAAGTGATCATATGTAATAGGAGGCAAACGGGCAGCAGTCCTATTACATATTAAAAAAAACGTTTTGGTGTAAGGTATCTCTGTGATAAACATATCACAGCTGACAACAGTCTTGATAATATAATCATTATATGGTTATTAGATAAGGTTGCAAACACAAAAAATAATAATATTATATATCAAACACCTAATGGTAAGGCGATTATAAATGTATATAACTAATTACCATTTGTTTGACCAAATTCTTGAAATGCCAAGGAACGGTTTATAAGCGTCGAAAAGTTTCCTTTTGAAAACAGGAGTAAAGTTATCAAAAGAAAAGTTTCGGCAAAATTAATTTTATGACTCAACCAAGATTCCGAAGTGATCGGTCGGATCCGTGATTTATGTAAATTTATTCTAAAACGCCATTAGATAGTCAATCTCTTTTGAATTTTGTTTAAAATTCATAGATATCTTGCATTTAATTGGCTCTCTCGTCGCACCGATATCTTATACGATTTATTGTAATTTATTAGAGGCTTATGATTTTATACACAATTCACGAAACAACTTTTCGGTATTCGGCTGGAAATTGCACACTTTTCGTAAAATATAGCAAATCTTGAAAAACGCGCTAGTTAAGTTACGTTGATTAAGTTACATATTACAGTATATTAGTTATATGTATATACTAGCCGACCCCGCCCGCTTTGCTGGGCGAATTTTCAAAGGAAATAAATTAAATTTATCTTCTTTTTTTTTTGCTTTTTTTGTTAATTTTTATTTATTTTTTCTGAAATTTACAATATTTTTCAAAGAAGAGTCAAATTCACTTAAAATAAAATTTATTGACATAATAAATTATTATTATTATTATTTTTATAATAATAAATGTTGATGAACAACAAAACAAAGAATAAATGGAAAAATTGTCCAATAGAAATGGTCTGATTCATGGAGAAATGAGTATTAATCTTCCTCCATCTCACATTCGACGACTCGTCGCTTGTAAGTTGAGTTTGCCGGGACGTAAAACATACTCGTTAACATAACGGAGTTTAAGTATAATAAGAAGGTACTTCACTTCAAAATAAACCATAGCCATAAACCATCTAGGAAAAATTTCGCATCGAATGGTGGTAGTTACATGTCGATACGATCAGTGGTTTAGGCGTGATTGAGCCTCAAACGAAGACCATTTTCATTATATATATATAGATATATATATAAAGAAGATATATAAATAAAAAAGATAGAAGAAGAAAAAATTAAAATTTTCATTGTCAAACCACCCCCGCAACCCCCTGTGGGGTGAGCTACCGTAAAATTCGTTCATAGACTATTTTTAACGCACCCGTAATCCCCTTTGGGGATTTTTTAACGTTTTAGCAGATTTTTTAAAAATTTTCTTACATATAAACATTCTCCTGACAATTCTGAAGACAATAAAAAAAAATTAACCCAATCGGTCCAGCCGTTCTCGAGTGATACTCGATCATAGATACGGCATTTTATTTTAATCAAAAAATGAGAGTGGGTGTGCAGGGGTGCGTGGAAGTTTGTAAGTAGATTCTTAGCTGAATGTAAAAGAACATTATCCGTTTAGTAAACTCCGTTGCCATGGAAACAAAAGAATCAAGAGAAAACGCTTGCAATTAGCGGTATAAATGTTCATAAAAGTAAAACAGCAATAAAAAAATGAAGGAACGTTAGAATTCGAAAAATAAATAGCCATAAACCATCTAGGAAAAATTTCGCAAAGAATGGTGGTAGTTTCTTGTCGATACGATCAGTGGTTTAGGCGTGATTGAGCCTCAAACGAAGACCATTTTCATTATATATATATAGAAAGATACATATATACACATAGTTGCGAACAAATTGAAAAACGTCAGTTTTGCTAGTAATAAATGAGACATTTAGTGTTTCATATATTTCATAAATTATCGTTTTCGAGCATGTTCAATAAGTCGTCATTACTTAAATTTTCGTTATAGGTAAGAGATGAATCACAAAGTTTTATGAGCCCCTGGAGTAACAGTTTTTGGTTAACCAGCCTCACACCCCTAACTCTCGTTTTAAAGAATAATAGATTATCTTCAAACAAAGTATTTCATTCATTTCAACATCCCTGCAATAACCGCCGCCGAACCATTAACGCGCGTTAGTGGTTACAACTATTAAATGGAAACTTTATTCGAATATACCACAAAATAAAATACTAAAAGTTTTGTTTCAATGACAAAGATTTTTTTTAGTGAAACTTCTTTACGCGCATGAGGTGATTAAAATTTTATTTAACGGAACGTCACGAAGATATGCAGCGTTTTTGTCGAAGAGGATTATTTTATTTATATATTTATATTTATTAAAAAGAGAGAGAGCGATTGAGACCAATTCAGAGAGAGTGAGAAAGGGAGATCGAGAAAAAATACATCCTATTGGTTGATTATTCGTTTAGTAGTTACAAATTAGAACTTTAGATGGCCATTCTGTCGCATAAGGTCTTGTAAACGCAGATTTTGTATTTATCTTTCTTGATATAATAACAAAACTTGTGTAGGTTCATAGTAAAACCTCTTTAAACGTCTTTTACCATCCACATAACCGACATCTGATAATTATGATGCCAAAATAGCCCTTACATATAAAAATTAATAAATTGCTCCGTTTTAACTAAAGTACTGATCTGTCTCTTTCAATACAACGTAAACATAATTTTACCAAAGATGTCTTAAGTTATATGATTATTATTTATATATGTTGGTATATAATAAAAAATACTTTGCTGTGAGAGATTTCTACATCCTATTTAAATATTACGTATTTCTTAAAGATAAAGTTATATAGAATTGAAAACTTGTTAAGATTCAATATGAACAATAAATAAATAAATCAGTGGCACTACAACCCCTTTAGGTCTTGGCCTCAGATTTCTGAATCTGTTTCATGATCAATTTTTAAATATAATAGGCAAGTAGGTGATCAGCCTCCAGTACCTCACCCAAGTCGTCGACTTTTTGAGTCTAAAACATGTCGGTTTCCTCACGATGTTTTCATTCATCGTTCGAGCATATGTAAAATGCGCACACAGAAAGAAAGTCCATAGGTGCACAGCCGCGGTTCGAACCTACGACCTCAGGTATGAAAGTCTCACGCTGGAGCCACTAAGCCAACACTGCTCTTCAATATGAATATGAACAATACTCATCCATAATATACCCAGATTTTAAACCGCGTTAAGTGGACCGTAGCGAAGAGTTGGTCTTTCTTGATCAAGTGTACGCAACAGTAACACAAACCGGGGTTCCTCAATCAGTCAAACCACTTATTGGTACGTCTGAAGAAGGCCTGTGTGTGCCCATGTATGGCGCTATCACTTAACATCAGGTGAGGCCCCAGCCTTTGTATTAAAAACTTGGCGATTGAAAAGAGTGGCGAAAAGTTTCTTGCCAGTTCTTCTTACCCGCTCTACGCCCTTGACTTGCGAACTGGTTGCAAATGTAAATTTACAATTAATTTAATTAGTTTTTTTTGACGTTCATAAGTTTACAAGTGTACCCTTGTTATATGAAAAAAATTACGTATTTCTAAACATACTCAGTGGCCGGAATCACTTTGGCAAGCCTGATAATACAGCACCAGTCGCAGATTACGCAGAACTTTACCGTACTTTATCTAAATATCGATAAAGAAATATAAAACGTTCAATATGTTAACTAATTTGTATTAAAAAAGGTCTTATTTGGGTGGTACGTCGTCTAGGTAATATTGATCAGCTGTAGCGGTCGAATGTCGATAACCTTTTATTTTAGTAAAGTCGTTTAGTATGGTAATATTGTTTCACCATTAAGTTAAATTACAGTATAGTAAATAATCGGAAACAGATGTTTAATTTTTCATTCCTTGACAAAATCAATTGGTTGCTGATCTAATTTTACACATCTTTGTTATTTCTTGTTTTATAATAATACGAACTGTAATTATTTTAGTTTTATTGTTTTTTTTATTACTCTTTAATGAATAATATTCTACGTTTTCGATAGTTGTAAATAAGAGCGTACCAATTCATAAAAGGCCGGCAACGCACTCGCGAGCCCTCTGGCATTGAGTGTCTATAGGCGGCGGTTTCACTTAACATCAGGTGAGCCTCCTGCCCGTTTGCGCCCTGTTCTATAAAAAAAATGTCACGAACATGCTACTATATACTAACATTACAATAATAGACCTGTATACCTAGGCGTAGATTGTATTCACATAAAATTATTTCACTAATGTAGGTATACAGATATTAAAAACTCTATTTTAAAAGAGTAAGTGGAGTTTCTTACCCATTCTTCTCCACACGAAAAGGGAACTAGAACCATTTTGGAAGAGGCAACTAGAATCATCTTTATATTTTATTTAAGAATCAAAAGTGCCATTTTAGGTGGTCTAATTGGAATAAATGAATTTGACTTTGACTTTTGAAATGTTAAATCGATTTGTGACTATAAACTCTTCAAGAGTTGGGGAAGTTTTAAGTACCTACTTAAAACTCTAAAGATATGTATGTCGGAAAGAGTTACCGCATAGATATTGACATCGAGATTAGCGGGATCAGTGGGCGTTGTAAAAGACACGAATAATTATCGTACAGTATTTAATTTAGATTGATTTCTTTTAACAATAAAATTAACAAATTATAACGAGCAGTGGGTTCATTTATCTTGATATTTTATCCATAACCTACTAGACCCAACCACTGAGTACTCAATCAGAACTGTCACGTGTTCCCCGTACGCAGTTTCAAAAGTCAAGATGGCGCCACGTATCTGTTGAGTTTAAGAATGTTTCCAAAGTATGAAACAATTAATTAATATGACAACAAATCAAAGAAAATTAAATTATAATTCTTAAAAGTAATAAAATAATTCTCAATGTTAATCAAAATCAACGGTCAATTGACTCGACACTGAAAGTTTAGGCCGGGCGTTGGAATCCTCCATCAATCAGGTTTTATTATATAAATAATACTGGAACGGCGAAGAAAATCTTGGACATATCTTAGATCAAAAAGGAGTCAATGTGTGACTATTAGTATTATTATTAAAGACAGTTTATTTAAGCTTCCATGTGTAAGAATTGTTTCTCCCTAAACCCCACAAATTTCAAAGGCTAATCCACATTAAAATGTGAACATTATGTTAAATCCACTTATAATACCGGTAATTTCTGGTTACAACTGGTTCACATCACTGTCCCTTTCTTAGTTAATTCTAAATGAAAAAAACGGTTCACTACTTTATTGTAAAAGTAATAAAATAGCAAGCTCGAGTCTTTGATGGCTAAAGACATAACTAAATTAGTTACGCTTAAGTGCCCCGAGCGCTCTACAATCTATACTTCAGTCTATACTCTATGGTCTCCCACTAGAGCCAGAGACTAATGTTTAATCATAACTTTATTTATTCTGTGCTCGAACTTCTATGCAATAGCTTTAAACTTGAGAAAGCGTTCTCTTGGCGTGAAAGTTTAGAAACCCAACTAAGACACCACAATATATCCAGTAGTTGACTCAAACAGTATTTTAGAAGCTTAAAACTTTATTTTAAAAATTTCAATAAATTACTGTCGATAAATGTGTCTTAATATAAATATCGTCTTGACTTTAAAACTGGTTTTTTTAACTGTGCGATAGAAATTGTATATTATTATGCGTGATGTGATTTGTAAAAATATTTAAGAACGCGATCAACATGGCAAAAAAATTAAAATTAAAAGGCAGTTTGTTATATATTTAAATTATAAAATAAATAAATCAGTGGCGCTACAACCTCTATAGGTCTTGGCCTCATATTTTTGAATCTGTTTCATGATCATTTTTAAATCTAATAGGCAAGTAGGTGATCAGCCTCCAGTGCCTGGACAAACGTCGTCGACATTTTGAGTCTAAGACATATCGAACCTCACGATGTTTTCCTTCACCGTTCGAGCAAATGTTAAATCCGCACATAGAAATAAACTGCATTGGTGCACAGCCGGGGATCGAACCTACGACCTCAGGTATGAGAGTCGCACGCTGAAACCACTAGGCCAACACCGCTCATTAAACAAAAAATATAGGTATTCTAAAATCTCACGGCTTATCGCTTTAAGGCTATCGAATGCCATATTTTGAAAATAAACCTAAAATTTTATTGTCCAAGCAAAATCGAGCTTTCGAACACAATGCATATTCTGCACATTTTTATTCTATTTCCTTATACAGTTTGCGAACTGGCTATAAATAAATTAAAAAGCATTGTTACGTATGAAAACTGCACAATTCGTTGAACAAAACTCGGATTATCAACATAAAATTTATATAGTATATTTACATAAATATTAATGTTTGGAAATTTTGTTTCTGCTTCTGTAATATGCATAACGGGTACAATTTGATATCAATTTAATTTTATCAATTAAACATGGCCGCGTATAGCAAACATATGTAATCATAACTACAAGGGTTTTGTGTTCTAGTAAAAATGGTGGACCTTCAACGTTTGATATATCAACGGATATATAATGTACCATTATACATCATAGGATATAAGGTAGAATATAAAGATCCAATAGAGCGTACCAATTCTAAAAAAGCCCGCAACGCATTTGCGAGCCTTCTCACAATGTGAGTGTCACCATCCTTATCACCTTGACATCGGTCGTTCCACAACTGAGCGTTTTCTATGTCAGTTTTGCAGTTCACCACCGCTATTTGGCACCAGCGGTCCACTAAAGTATTTTTGAACCAATTCGACTTAGGATCCAATAGAGCGTACAAATTCTAAAAAGCCTACAACACATTTGCGAGTATTCTGTAATAATAAAGACATTAGCGAAATACTAAATGATAATAGTGTATTACCATAAGTAATTATTATTATTAACATTGTGTTAAAGTTGTTTTAATTAAACATATATAAACCGTCTTTGAGATTATATCATAAGATCAGAATTTTATCATAATGCCCTTGTTGCAAATAATTTAAGTTTTAAAGGCTAATGATAATATTGCATGCGTTTTACCATAAATCTTTCTTATAATAGCTTGTAGCTAATAAAGTTTCTCTCGTTCAACTAACTGCTGCTCGACCTCTGAACTATAACGTAAACGTTAAAACGCGTTTGTCATAGTTAAACGTTAACTGTTAAAAGTAAATGATTACATATTAACTCAGAGTGGTTTGGACTAATAGCAGATGGATCTCTCTAAATGCGCAAATAACATTATGTACCACATTCGTGCAATAAATAAATTATTATAATATTAATTAAATTAAATTAAATTTTAATTTTGCTGAATAATAATAGTGTTTTTTACTATGATACATCTTATACATAGGGATTTTAAAGTTACATCATTAAGATGTATAAAGTAATCCTACAGTTAATATCAATCAATATAACAAAAAACTGAGTGAACTGACCTTAAAAATATTTATTAAAATATATTATCAAAAGTCTGTTTAGGAATTTAAAGCGTACATGGCATATAATCCACTTCAATAAAATACAATGGCTGGTTTATTTTTTTTGCCAGAACGTGATATGTCATCGACAGAATATATAAAAATATCACAAATGTAATATTTGCATATGATTTTGTTCCATTTTTAAAATAAGGAATCCCTGAGAAGAATTAACTCATGTGCGATGCGCGTCTATCGAATCAAGGGGGGTAATTCCCCGTCGCTTGTTTTCAGTCGGGGTATTTTTCGAAGGGGGAAAGGTAATAAAGGCACACGCGAGCCCAGAGCCCCACAAATTCACGATCCATACATGGTTAAATGGCATAGAGTAATAAGGATTACCTAATTAGCTTTAATCTGAAGTACGGTTTAGTATGAGGGGGCTAAACTGACTGTTGTTTTCATAAGAAAAATAGTACTAGGATAACACGATTAACGAGGAGTCGCAAAAAGTTCTTGATTTCACTTCTAAAAATGTGATATTGTTTCAGATACATTTTCCTGGCGATCTATACGGCGGAGATGATAATTAAGTGCATAGCGAAAGGCTTCATACTAAACAAGTACACGTACCTACGGAATCCCTGGAATTGGCTGGATTTTGTTGTTATCACATCTGGATACGCCACCATTGGCATGGAGGTCGGAAACTTGGCCGGTTTACGAACATTTCGTGTTTTACGAGCGCTGAAAACGGTGTCTATTATGCCTGGTGAGTTTTATCATGTAATTATAAGCTGATATTTGAAACTTGGTTTGCGTTGTAGAAACTTTTAAATAATTCCTAAATTAAAAGATTTCCGAATGTCATGCAAATGTGTATTTTAATTGAACACAGAAATTTGAACAAATTTTATTTATTATATATAAGATGGTATTACTTTATTTCGGTCAAGTAATTAGAGACTGATTATTTTGAATTTTATTTATTAGTTCGAGTTTATTTTTAGTTTTATATAATTAATCGCGAGTTAGGTTTGGCGGCGGTTGTTCTAGAGATGTTCTGTCATATGTTAAATGAAACACTTTATTTGGAGTTGGGTGTGAACTGAAACTAACTAGAATTATTGTAGGGTTCTTTAATCTAAGTAACACTTATGTTAATAAAGAATATAAGTGTATCGACCTATCGGACATTATCATCATTTTTATAACTATAATATATTATGTTAGATATCGCGCGGCATATACGAAAAAAACTGTATTAATTTTATTGATAAATTGTTTTTAAATAAAGATTCGCCGTGGCAGATACTATATTATAATTAACAATTAATAACATATTTTTTTGTTTATTAATAATTGATTGTGTATATAAAATATATCACCAGATTCTAAATAGGAAAATCCTACTTAGCTTCTAGGTGAAAAGGGATTTCTCGATTTACTTTGAAGATTCTTAAAGGACCCTTTTAAGCTCCAGTTTATAAGGGGATGTTTGTGAGCGATCAAATTTGCTGACTCACTAATGTTTATATTCCTTGAAGAAATGGGATAAGCTTAAGCCACTAGCTTTGTATCTTTAAAATATAATTTTGTAAATAACGACTAAAGTATATTTTACTGCGATATGCTAGTGTTTTTCAGTACAAAGGAAGTTAGTGTTCATACATATTACTACAGTATGTAGTACAGGTTCCTTCTTCAGGCGGAACTCGCCAAACAGTCTAAACTAAGAGCTGTTAGGGCTGTTGCCTGATTCAAAATAATTATATAAGATTTGTATGTTAAAATTTTATTTCAAAGTATACTGTTATAGTAAAAAATAAAATATATGTATATATCAATAACGTATGATAAATTGATACCAAAATTACAAAGCTTATTGTGCTTTACATCCAGGTAACTCCTGATTAAATTTTATGTATCTAAGTAATTCAAACACTCAAAATCCAATTGAAAATAAAATACTTTGTATCGCCACTCTGACTAACATTGCGAACACTGGAAAAAGAAGAGAAGAAGACAGAGCAATAGATTAGCAAATGATATGAAGAATATAGTCGACACAACTCGGACAAGAATAGCTAATATTATAAAAAGCAGCAAGGCAGTTGAAAGAGCCCTTTATTAGATTAAGTTAAGTTATGTAACTAAAACAATGTTTATATACATATATTACTCTGTATGTCATAAATAAAAACTTAGTTATAATCTCAAGACCGTTTAATCTATGAAAATTACTTATAAACAACGTGACATTAACGATTCGTAATGTAGACACACTAAGCGAGTAAAACAACTATAATATATGATCAAAATTCATTATCCGTCTTGTATTGTACGCTGAAAAAATTAATATATACAATAGGGAAAAACACGCTAATAAAACCTTTTTTCCATTTTATTCTCCTGCATATATAATTCAAGATTCATCAATTCTATTGTCTTGGATTGAAGCGAAATTGGACGGTCTTGTTTTATTAATTAGTATTTCGAATTGGTAGAATTGTTTTTGTTTGAATTGTAATTTTACATGTCAATGTTATTTAAATTACAGTAGAAATTTATTGAGCTTTTCAATTATCTGCTTCACAACATGAATATGGTCGATGGTAGAATAATGCGCGCGAAAACTGATGGAGAAGGTCTGCCAAGGATAGAGAGACATGGAAACAATTGGGGGAGGCCTATGTCTATGGACAACCTGGCCAGCGCGGTGAAGAACAAATTATTGTTTTTGCATTTTGTAATTAGATAAGGAATATACTAATATCTATATAGTTTAATAAGAATAGCATTTAAGCTAAATGGTCAGCGAATAAAGGGCTTTTATTATTATTATTATTATTATTATAACAGAAATTTAGTAAAAATAATAGGCGTTGTACGGTACCTGGGTCATGGGGATGCTTTACACAAAAGAGGATTTTAGTTTTACTCTAATAACCACTCGCATTCAACAATAGAATATGAGCGAAGTGTTAAATGCTATGCAACACATAAATGTAATTAGAATGTTTACGTCTGGCTATACTCTCGGGTCGTTACTCCAACGATTTAGGAAATTCATCACGCTTATAAAACTAAGAAAGCCTAAAAAAATTGCTCATACTGGGGTAACGTAATGATAGGTATTGTACGGTTCCTGGGTCATCAGGTGGTAGAAATAATAGAAGATTTGTTGATTATCTTATATTCACCACTTCCGTATAACAATAGACTATGAGCGATATAATAAAATTATAATAAAACAATCGAAGAGAGTGCCGACGTCTGGCTATCCTCTGGCGTGACTCCGACGATTTAGGAAATCGTCCTGCTTATAAGTGATCCAAATGTATAACCATGGCACGTACATACATTGGAAATCTTCACGTTTGTAGCTGGGCAATCTGTATGAGCCAAGGCACGTATATAGCGAAACATCACGCTTATAAAACTAAGAAAACCTAAGTGAGCAAAATGTACAGCCTTGGCTCGTACAGGTATATTTAAAGAACTAGCTCAAATTGAAGTCAAGATTTTGTTCAATTGTCCGTTTATTGAAGAAGTTTAAAACTTTAATATCATATACTAATATTAAATTACCGAGAGCAATCTCGAGGCTCGATAGTAAAATATTACCTTATGTTGGCTCTTGTCTTAAAAATTCATACTCAAAAGGGGAGAGGGTTCTCTTTTGAGTACTAATTTTATTATTATTTGTGAAACCAGTTGCCCACTGAAGTATTTCCGAACCAATTCGATTTAGTGTCCTTCAAGAAAAGAGCGTACCAATTCTTAAAAGGCCGGCAACGCACTTGCGACCCCTCTGGCATTGAGAGTGTCCATGGGTCGGTATCACGTAACATCAGGTGAGCCTCCTGTCCGTTTGCCCCCTGTTCTATAAAAAAACTATTACTAACCCAAGGTTGATTCTTGTTGAAAAATGTATAACTTATTGGTGACTTTTTTGCCAGTTCTTTTCGTCCGCTCTAAAATTTAAGAACTGGTACAAAATGTAAATTGATAATATTTCTTTATTATCAATTCACATTTCATATCTTTATCATCTTGATAACGTAATAAATATGTATAAATTGCATTTTCACATAAATTATATTATCTTGCGCAGGTCTAAAAACCATCATCAACGCACTTCTCCACTCGTTCAAACAGCTGGCGGAAGTAATGACGTTAACAATATTCTGTTTAATGGTATTCGCTTTATTTGCACTGCAAGTGTACATGGGAGAACTGAGAAACAAATGTGTGAAGAATTTGGAGTTACCCGTGGGAGAGAACTTCACTGATGAGCTTTGGGCCGAGTAAGTTATAAAGAAATTTCTTTGATACTACCGCAAAATGTAATAATTTTTTTTAAAAGTAACCATGAATCATGATAAATAAGTGAGTTTCATTGCTCTTCGGAAATAAGTTGTAAATTTGTTCGATGTTCTGGTTGACAGAAGTCAATATGATAATAACTCTCCTGATTAATTTATTTATATTATAATATGGGAGAGTGCTGTAATAGTTATACATAAATATTATTTATGGCGTAAAAAAATATAAATAAAAGGCGGCCTGGCAAGAATTGTATCAAGTAACAATACAATTCTTGCCAGTCACAGCCACAGTCTACGTTCACTGTCAAAATATTTGTGGGAGAAATATCGTCTTCATCGTTTTTGACATCATCATTCGCGGGTTTAGTGGGCGTTATGACCCACATAACGCTCATAAAGTGCGAGAACAAAAGACACCAATAATTACATTGCAATTTTTTATTAATTGTCTTTGCTTACCTAACCTAGCCAACATTTGTCACACTACAATTTTACACACACAAATTACTATTCTATGATGTTAACAGTTTTGACAGACCACAAGACAAGATTTTGATTTGAGGCAAGTGTAGGAATATAGGCATCTGAATAAACCATTATTCCTGTTAACAGATGGATAAAGATACCTGATCATTGGATGATGAATGATGACGAGCTTCCAACCCTATGCGGGAACCTCACAGGTGCTAGGCACTGTCCAGCAGGTTACACTTGTCTCTGTGTGGGGCCTAACCCTAACCATGGCTACACCAATTTCGATAATTTCCTCTGGTCCATGCTGACAACATTCCAACTCATTACCCTGGATTATTGGGAGAATGTATATAATATGGTAAGTTCTGGGCATATATTTTGAAATATTATTTGAATATTACCAATATATAAAGATCTTCTAGATGAAAAAAGTCGCTTTTCCACAGGTATTGTTTAATTTTTTTTAAGTAGGATTATTTAAGGACAACATACTTCAGCAGTAGTAGGTGACTTCGTAACATTTTATTTATTCTAGACCTAAATCCTAATTTATATATTCTGTGGAGTCACAGCATCGTAAAACTTAATAATTCGTTACTAAGATTTTATGTTTTTCCTGTTTTGTTTTGTTTTTATTAATACATGACATAAATTTCGTGTACATAATATTGTTTTAATAAAAAAATAAATAAATTAGTGGCGCTACATCCTCTTTAGGTCCTGGCCTCCGATTTCTGATTCTATTTCATGATCATTTTTAAATCATTAGATTTATGATGCGCACATAAAAAGAAAGTCCACCGGTACACAGTCCGGGATCGAACCTACGACCTCAGGTATGAAAGTCGCACGCTGAAGCCACTAGGCCAACACTGCTCCTTATTCGATCCGATATTATTGTTTTAAGTTACATTATTTATTTAATGTTTTTTTTGTTTGTTTATATCAAACAATTAGAAATAAATGAATGGTTACTGGAAATGAAATAGCTGACATTAGTGTCATTCCATCTAAGTTTATAAAACAGTCAACAAGTCCTAATGTTACGCGAGCTTTTATTGTCAGGTAACAAAGTCATAAATCATTCATTTGTGACTACTAAACGAGTTACAACATTTTCGGTATTTATGTGTCTTTAACTCGAGCAAATTTCAAACAAATGGACATGCTTGAGTGACAGCTCGGAAGTAATTGTGATATAAAGTACAAATTCCTTGTTACATTTTCACTCTACCGCAACAAAGGCAGTAACCGAAGGCTTTATGGATATTAATTAACGTTCCTAATGTATCTCATGTCATGTCTCATTGTCATGGGCTCATTGTGGATTATTTAAACCTCGAGTTTAATCAATACCAACGTCCTTTGAGATAGGCTTCTAATTTTTATTTTCTCATATAAATATCTCAGATTACACTTTTATTTACAAAATGTAGTGCGTGCATACAAAGTACACATGGTAATACTATTTAGGCAAATGAATTATTAAGTCTTGTTTAAATTTATTCAAATATAAAACTTTGGATTTCGGAGACTTGGAGGATGGGAAAAAATGTAATGATAATGTAAAAATGAAAATATGTAAGGAAGTTAATGAATTACATAGCTTTCAGTGCAAAACATAAATTACCGAATATAATATTTCAATCTTTATATGTACTCTTCTAAATGTACATAATAAATTAGGATAATATGAGTTATTACGGAGAACCCGAATTAGTCAAATTTAGGGTAATTGGGTTCGCATTACAGCCTCAAACGAATACAAGGATATTTGAAACACAAATAACTTTTACAGAACTTTTAATATTTGCATACATACGTACTTAAAGTAGAAAAAAATGTACTTTTTAGAATATCTCAGCAAACCGATCAATTGTGGTTTATTGACCAAAAATATTATCAAAAGTAAAATAAAATAAAATACGTTTATTTTGGAACATAAGATCATCTAGGTATCGCTTATTCCACGTCATTAAATTCGAACCTAGTAGACTACGTTGTTACTTTGTTTCACCACCCAGTACCACCAGGTACATTGTATATATGTACATTGTCAGAAAATACATTTATGACATCAATCAGCAATGCCTTTCAAAGTTTACATATGTCATTACAGGTGCTATCATCATGCGGTCCAATGTCTGTGTCTTTTTTCACTGTGGTAGTGTTTTTTGGATCCTTCTACCTCATTAACTTGATGTTGGCTGTCGTTGCGCTCAGCTACGAAGAAGAATCTCAGATCACACAGGAGGTAAGCTCAATGTAATAAAGAAATTATTGGCATTTCAGAGTGTATCTCATTACGGATAACATAAACACACTTTGTGTTATATTTATTTAAAACTAAACAAATATAGAATAATTTTTATAGGCAAAGTTATTTTAAATGTATTTATAAGTAAATAAATCCTATCTTATTTACATAAAGATATAATTGTTGATCTGATAAAAAATTACGAATTAATGTAAAATTTAAATGTTTATTTCAAAAATCAAAGCAATACGAACTTTTAGAATAGAACCTTCATGGTTGCGATATAATGTATACTCTATATTAAAAACATTTTTTATTAATAGGAAAGAAAGAAAGATTTGAACGAACACCGTGAAGATTCAACATTTAGTTTCGATCCATCATCACTGGCAGTGCGGACCCTCGGAAAAGACAAAAAGAAGAGGATAGATGCGAGAAAGGGTCTTTTATTGGCGTCCTACTCAAGAAAGAGAACACGGAGACGCAAACGAGGCAAGACTGTCCATCACGCTGTTACAGGACCTGAGGAAGCTAATAGGTTTGCATTTTTTTTACTATAATCTGTACTTATATCCGTATTTGTTACTAAATCGAACAGTATTGGCTTCAGGTGGTTGGTTCGATCACCCACTGTGCACTAATGGACTTTCTTTCAGTGCACGCATTTAACATTCGCTCGAACAGGTGATGGAAAACATATTGCCTTAAAACGGCGGTCGACGTCGTGTGTCAGGCACAGGAGGCTGATCTTACCTGACCTGCTCGCCATCACAATCACAAATGATCATAAAGCAGATACAGAAATCTGAGACCTTAAATGGTTGTAGTGCCACAGACTTTTTTTATTATTACACAACTATTCTATTATTTATATTGTATTAAGAGTTATTGACGCCAGTTGGCAATTCAATGAAAGCGTGACTTTCAGAAGTTCGGTCAAGCGTAAGCACTGTATTAGTGTAAATTTCAGTAAGTTATAGGTTCCATTAAGTAATGGAAGATAGTTTCTGCAGCAGCTAGTCAGCTACTAAGAGACCCCAAGTCTCTTAGTAGAATGCTAATGAAGAATAAAATGCTTTGTAATCATCAGCTCCCCATCCCCCAGCATCGGACGGCTAGATTTCGTGGGAGTTTTTAATATAGCGTGACCAAATGTTGGAATAATATTCCTCCTTTGTTGAAAAATCTTCAATAAAAACAAAATTTTCGTTGCAGTTATAAATAACATATACTTACAGAACAAAAATCTCATATATAGTTTTAATCGACCCAAAAATATTTATTTATCTATTTCTTAACAATTACAAGACATTTTTTCATTACACTGCTAAATTTAACTACTATTTTTTTTCCTAGTAAGTGTTAGTATCATTACATTCTTATCCTTTTTGCTACCGAGGCGCAAACTAACTGCTGTGGTCTCTGGCAAAATGACCAGCGCTGTGGAACATTCTGCTCCTCAGCGTAATGCTGAGCCAGTTCTTTAAATAAAAATATCTCTTTCTGTTTTTTTTATTTTTTCTTTGATTATTGGTATTTTGTGTGTCGTGTTCTGTTAGTAATAAATATTATGTCTATGAATATGCTTTCCCTTTAGTACAAAGAAAAGGTATCATGACATAAAATTTGATATTCTCAGACGAACACTAACTAGTTACTTTAAATATTACAAGGATCTACAAAGTTTTTATGACTCCGCCTGAAAAAGCTTTTAAATGCGTAATAATGATGAATACTTGATTTTGGCTAACAAAGTCCACTAGCGATGGTAAAGTTTCAAAGGTATTATTTTTCTCGGGCCGACATAAGGAAACATCAATTTCAATGTATAAAGACCCTTATAAATGAAACTTACGTAGATATTTATATCCTCAATCTGTTGGACATAGTTTATTGATACGAATTTGTTACCCATCAATTCAAAATGAGTCTCATTAGAAAATCTTTATTAGACTTATTAATAATAAATGTACAGTTAAAAGAGAAAGTGCACTTGCCACCCTGGGATTTCCTGTGTCAGTCAAATAATTTATTTCAATTAGGCCTATATCATAAAGGCACTTTTGCTAGTTATTATTACAAAATAATATTTTTTTTAAATGACTCTAGTTGCCTTTTCCATAAGTTAGTTTTATATGGAGGAAAATGGCCAAGAAACTCCATATTCTCTTAAAATAGTTTTTATAAAATTTTGTATACATTTGATAATTATATGTAAACAACATGTACCAAAACAAAAAAATGTGTGGCACTCGGTAAAGCTCAGTAAAGCTATTGGGTAGCAGTTTTTATCAACTTATGCAATCATAATTATTTATTTATTTTTTATTTATTATATTTCTTATGGTCGCCACGTTCAAAGACCGCGATAAAATCTAAACAATAGCTTAAAACTACTATACTAAAACAAAATAGGCGCATGGTATTGTATAAAATAATGCAGCAGATAACTAAATTATAATGTAGATACATGGTTCTAACATGATTACAAATATTGCAACACTTCATATAATATACTTACACAAAATACGTATACATAAGAGAAATAAAACTTATATGACTAATATATTTGGGATAAAATACCGCGTCGTTACAATAACGGTCGTTAATTCGAACGAAAAGTCGAGAACGTTAATTCGAAATTGTATTGGTGAAAGAATCACAGAAATTTAAAATGAAAATAAAGAAAAATTTCTGTCGGTCGCGTCCATTGTTTTAGTGATTATTGAGGGTGGGTTCAAATCCTTGGAAAAATATAACGTAATTTTAAATTTTCAAATATAACTTTTATGATAACTTAGAGTAAGTTATGAGGTTAGTAATGTTTTGAGCAACACCTTGACTAAAATAATAATAGTATTTTATTTATTTCAGATTATATCGAAATGTAGTTTGAGTTAGAGTAACATTTTGTGCTAAGTTGTTAGTTAGTATTGGACTGCATTCCGTCGTGTTAAGATATTCTCCGTAATTGGTCCTATGCTTATACATCACACTGTAAGATTGTCACAAAATAATGTTTTTAAATTCTCCATTAACAGTCGTTGATTCACTGTGTATACACATACACCTATTCTAGGCCGTGCCTTTTAAATACGCTGCGGTGTTGCTGCCGAAATAGTTGGCATAACTGCCTGATCAACTTAATTGTTATAACGAAAAGAACCTTGGACCTTACTTTAACAATTGACCGAATTGATGCATTATAAATACTCGTAGTTTAAATACTAATTGTATTAAGCGTAGCGACGTCGTAGCAAAAGCGTAGCACCTGTGTAGCAGATGTTCAAATCTACGATATAATCCAACTTGAACATTAAGCAGCAAATTGCTTCTGCTAATCCATTCATGCTATTGCCTTGTTTTTTAATAATGCTGTTTTTGGAGCACTTTATGTTGTTGTATATAATAAATCTCTTAAAGACGTGATTTTTAAATATTTGCCCACCAACCGAGGCCCACTCACATTTTAGGTGTGCTACACTGGTACTTTTTAATCTACCAGACGACTGTCTGGTGAGTGACTGACATGTCCACACACATATGGCCCATAATTTATAAGCATATTAAAAGATGATGATGAAGGAAAATCTATTTTACCACTGAACCACCACAAAAATAACCATCTTAAACGTAAAAATGTCCAATAGTCCAATACTTTGTATAAATATTAACGTCATATTTCAAGTAATTTACACATAAAACTACATGAATCTCTGTACAGTTTTTTGAGTTTACAAGCATAGAATATCAGCGAAATTTGTTTATTAATATGTACATACTCGACGTAACGAGTATCAGTAGTGATGGTGATCAAGAGAGAGCTACATTATGTTAACAGATTTTCCATCGATGTTGCTAGCTATAAATATTGGTGTAAGTATATATAGTTATTGTCAAAATCGTTGACGCTAATTTTCAGATTTAATAATCATTGATATGTCAAGTGCCTACTCTTGTAGCATAATACAACTTATACGACATTATTCCGCTTATTTTAACTACTTTATATTATTTTAACTTGATTCTTTAACCGTATAAAAGTTGATAGGTGTTTAAATAGCTTTATCGTGTCCTTCACATTCTTAACCGCAATAACTTCCGTCTGTTTTGAGTTTATCGCAAACAGACGATTCAGAACAGACGGACTTTTTATAGGCATTATCAAGTTCTACATCTACTTTGCAAATCCGACTACAACGAAAAAGGCATTTTGGAGTTATACTCCTTTTGGCGCGCGGGAAAAATGATGAGAGAAAATTTTTACGATGCTCTCGCACACCGTCACTCTAAAGTTAGCTGACTAACAATTTAGTAGTGAAACTCACAATGTATTAAATACCATTTTTCTATTCTTAGTGTCGTTTGTTCTACAAAACGTAGAATAATTTCTTTGAAAGGAACTGCTACTGCTGATATTAATGCGTGTATATAAGTAACACACACGTTTTTTTTATTTTTTTGCTTTATATTTGTATTGTACCAAGTATATAGCCTAAAACACTCACACGTGGATTTTTGTAGTAAGATAATTTTCAAATTTCGGTTCAATTTATCCAGTTTTTATATGATATGGATATAACATATGACCACTAAAAACGGCAGTCATCACAGGAGGGATAGGCCCAATTTTATTGTGTGCGCTGCAAGCCTTTGAGGGACACAAGATTAATTAATTGAGGTTAGTGTTATTATAATTACTCTATAAAAAGAGTTACAAATTTAACAAAATATGTAATAGTAACCGCTAAAGAAAATCTTTTATATGATTATAACATTAGGTTAATCGCATTTCTAATGATATTTTATCTTAGTATTATCGCATTACTTCGCCGATGCGAAATAACGAGATTGCGGCCGAGTGTCATTAAGTTAAGCCATGACTTGAGTAATGAGACGGTGCAAAAGGACAGATAAAATACAATAAATTATTATAATTAATCCGAGAAAATTCATGTATTCGGGTTAATTGCTTATTTGGTTGTTGTTACACTATATCAGTATTTTTGATGTAATTAATGCGAGGATTATTTTCTGCGTGAGTTTTAGAGACACGTAATGTTTGATAATTATTGAATTTTCTTATTATTTTGTATTGCATTATAAATGTAAGTTGAGCTTTTAATTATTTTTGATTAAGTTTGGTAATTGTATAATTTTACTTTTTTTATTCGTAAACGAAGTTTCAATAAAATAAATTCAGTAAATTACCATTTACTGCAAATAGAATCTATTACTGAATTTTAGACCTTTGATCACAAATCAAAAACTATTTTTAAGAGTGAGTTTTGTAAGCAATTTACAATTTACAAAAATTACAATTAATTTCCAATTTGCAAAAATACAATAAACTAATGTAAAAACATATATTATTATAATGAATTATAAAATTGATTTATCCTTAAGGAATTGTGGCATACAGAATATAATATAAAGGTTCTGATAGGCATGAGTTCAACTCCACATATTACGCGATTCCCGTTGAACCTTACTTACTATTGTTACTATAACTTAAGATTGGCATTCCACGTGTTTTCCGCATGACATCATTACGTTCCGCAAGAACAGAGCAAAACTTCCAGTTAACAGAACGTAGAAAGTTCGCTATCCCTTATATAGTTTGCTGTTAAAGTAGGACTAACGTTAAGAGTGATCTTACTCATTAGTGTTTGACATCTGTGTCATCGTGCAATTATTGAATAGAGTACGCAATCTGCACTACCATATTTTGTGCGTGGAAGGCTAGCCTCAATAGAGGTTGGTTAGGCCTATAGAATTTTTATTGGCGTGCCCAATCTCTCCTGGAAATTTTAGTTTACATTTATAAAAGGCAAACTATTATAAAGAAATTTCACTTAAGACATGCCCGTAATTAACGATATTTCTTGGCGTCTTTCCACAATTTTATTACTGCGATGTATGGTTTGTCGTGTTTGAGCAAAACAACATACTATTTTTACTTCAGTGTAAATAATCGAACCAAAACGCGTTTTACTGTGCAAGTTACAGACAAGGTGAGAATTCTTTATACGTTTATTACGGGTAGAGCCAGTAAATAAACAACATTTAAAACGTCATCATTATTCTAAAAACTACGATATTGAACTATGTATCTTAACTATCGAAGATTTTGTCGATTCGGTTATAGCTAAATTTCATTTTACCCTTTTTTATTTTAGAGTGTTCCTGACCTATTAATAAAGGTATTTGGTGTCCCCAATGATTTTTTAAATAACGTATTTATAACAGAAGCAGCTAGCTTCAGTGTGTGACATCCTTGAGGTCGTAGGTTCAATATCTGACTATGCATCGTTGATGCATCTACATTTTTGACATTTATTTGACTTGCGGTGAAGGAAAACAGCATACGGAAACTGGCACAGACAGAAAGATCTCAAGAAAGCTGAGGCCCAGAGATAAAGGTAGCGCCACTACCTTTTCTAATATATACCTACTCGTAACTTTGTTGTAGACCGTTCAAAATGATCATGTTTCTTATTGTATAGAAGTTGTGATTTTTTCATACATAGCTAATATTGCTTTTAAATTTTAATTTCGTATTCCCAAAAGAAATATCTAAATGCTTCACACTCGAGATAGTATTCCGGTCGACGAGCAATTTCCCACATATTTTCCGCGTTTTTAAAGAGATGTAGCATTTTTTATTAATACCATAATTTCGTTAATACCCATTCGTTATCCATCTCTAACTTTGGAGTATTTACAAATCATTTTCCTTTATAATTGACCAGGGTGTGGCGTTTAACCAGACATGTACTGGATAGGCGTGCCCTCTGATAAGCCACATCTCATTTAGCATAGTGTGAAGGCCAAAGAATTTGGCCAAACGTCTGTCTAGTTCTGTGTAAAAAAATCTTAGATCAGATTCTGTTTGGTGCAGGCTACAAAAGGTGTATCAATATAAGTAATTTTTGTGATTGTTGATTTTTGTGGTCTCCGTTTAACCCTCACCAGACGCAGTACACATTCAAACATACACACTATTATTTCTGTTAGTAATTGCGAATACTCATGTGTATTAACATAACATTGAGCTTCTTTGTACTCATTAAATTACAGAAAATATTTTAATAAAAATTCCATTTTGCCTTACAGAATTTTAATAAGAAATTCAATATTTCAAAGTGTCTATTACGAAAAATGAAAAGCATGCCCCACTTCTGTCGGTTTCGCTTGATAGAGGAACAATCTAGGTTTTTTCATACAAATATCTAAATCTTTCAATCGTAATATTCCGGCCGTTGAGCGCGCGGCGAGGCTTGATTTCCGCGCCAGGGGATCTCGCGGTCAGCGTTTAGGATCATTTTGAGATGTTATTGAAAGAAGATATTCGATTTTAATCAAACAAACGTCTATATGCTTGGTTTAATTTTATGTTTTGCCATAGTTTCCTGGTTTCGTTAAGAATGCGATTTTATTTTATTTTTACATGGTACAAAGTAGTACATTTAGATCGATTAATTATAAAAATCCGCACAATCAGGAATATTAAAATAGGCTTGCAAATGTCATATTAACTTTCAATAAGTGTTATAATAAGAACATCAACACAAAGTCGTAATAATAAATCTTTACAGATTTAATCATCTGTAACTTATGTTGAAATCTATTAAATATCTTCCAATTAAGAAGTATCTTTAGTAGGTGAGCTAAATGTATTTTTCGTCATATGAGCGATTGTTACAAAAAAACTTAAACGATTTCAAAACAAATGGTGACTTTCACCAGTATAATACGCGTAATAGAACTAATTTGAGTTTGCGACAAACCAGGCTCCAGAAGATAAATCACTCCTTATATGGAAATTGTATTCGTTTTTACAACAAACTCCCAAGCGAAATTAGAGAACTGTCACTAAATAAATTCAAAGCCCTTGTTAAAAGTAAATTAATTAATAAAGCCTAAAAGGCTATGTATATATAAATGTGACGAATACTTAAATGATCCTAATCCTTGGGATTGATTTGCTCCAGTTCAAACAATTTGTATTAAAAACTTGACGATTGAAAAGAGTGGCGGAAAGTTTCTTGCCAGTTCTTCTTACCCGCTCTACGCCCTTGACTTGCGAACTGGTTGTAAATGTAAATTTACAGTTAATTTAATTTGTTTTTCTTGACGTTCATGTACATGTTTACCTATATGAATAAAGATATTTTTGATTTGGTTATATGCTCAGTTAAGTGACTACCAAACTCCATTGGTGCACAGCCGGGGATGAAATCCCCAACACGACAAAAATAGACTAAATTATAAATATAAAACAAAATTGTGTATAACAGTTTTAGAATCTAAATTTACAGAAGCTAATTAAAATTGGTAATTAGAAGCCGCCTAAACGATTTCACCTGTTTGTGGAAGTACAATTAGTGAGCTAATCAACGGTTGATTGATGATGTTGGGATTGCATTGTAAAATAATCTTAAGATTATTTGCATATCTTCCGGACGGGACGGGACACGTCTCACTTGATAAACTAATTAAAAACTTTTGTGATAATATATAATAATGTATTAGATCTGCATTAGAATACAATTAACACATACTATATTCGACATTTAAAGATATATTATTGCCATTTTCAGTACTAGTTATAATTTATTTATTATAATTATGAATTGATGACTCGCCTGTACCTTATAACATAAAGTACGGTTATCCAGTATTCAGTTCCACAACCGAGCGTTTTTAAGGCAGTTTTTACCGCGCACTACTGCTATGTGAAAACTAGCTGCCCACTGAAGTATTTCCGAACCAATTCGACTTAGGGTCCTTCAAGAAAAGAGCATGCCAATTCTTAAAGGCTGGCGACGCACTTGAGAGCCTTCTGGCAAAGTAAGTGTCCGTTGGCGGCGGTATCACATACCATCAGCTGTGCCTCTCCTGCCTGATTGCCTCCGGTGTCATAAAAATAAATTGTCAAAAGTTTTTGCTAAAGTAACGCTGCACGCACGAAAAAACATGACGCATGCGGCGTTCCCTCGCTTTTGACGCATGCGACGTTACCTCACTCTGAGACGTACCATTTAAGGCTTGAAGTGCAAGCGAGAGCGGGCAACGAGAGACAAAGAGGCACAATCGGCCTCTGCGTTCGGCAGCGTTCATTCTTTAAAAAGTTGACAAAATTGTATTTATGCGTACAAATAAATGTAACTTGACCAATTCAATTGTTGTCCATTTACCTCCTTCTCTATATCCATACAAAATATCTATCAAACAAATGAAATAAACATTTTCTTTTGAAAAATCCAAACATTCCATCAGTATTTTCTTATTACGTTGTTACATTCAACTATCGCCAGTAAACCCACTTTACTGATTTTTTTAATCCAGCTAATATGGTTTACCTACAATTACAATTGTTCCCAACGAATTACCATCTGATCAACCCAATTTGTTAGGTCTACGCCCTACTTACGATCACGATAGCAGTGAGGCGAAAGAGCTCGATTTGAGCAAACTGCTTGCATGAGCGATGCTTGATATCGATTGCGAAACCGTTATTTAATGACGTAATGTCGTACTGGTTTCCGTGTCAGCCGTTAATTATGACGCACAAGGCTTTAACGATCGGCTGTAATGGATTTGAACGCTTTTTTTAATTGAACTTATAGTGTTCTTAGTTATTAAGCAAAGAACAGTAGAGCTTTCAGAGCGAGTTACCAAAAATAAAAATATACAAAACACAGATTATCGTTTCGCTTTTTAAAGTCGTTTATTAAAACATCTGCTGAGTAACATATATTGATACATTTTAATTACTCATAAAAAAACGCAAACTTAAAAGTGTAGCCTATAAATAGTAAAACGTCAGTTTTAGTAGTATATAAATTAGCATTTTAATCATTAATATGTCATAACTACATATATGTATGCAAAGAGACCCTACAAGATAGATTAGATACCTAAACGACAATTGAATTAGAAAATGTTTAAATGTAAAAATACCTAAATTAAAGGTTTTATTATTATTATTAAAAGTGAAATAACACTTTTTTGTGATTCCAGCGTCATCTCCTAGTCCTTATATTCTTTACAACTATCAAAGGCCGTTGAGAGTTAGATTCGACCAAAATATTTAATTTACTTAAACCCTCCAATAGTTCCACCGCACTAACCTAGCTGTTAAAATAATTCTTTAAGTTTATATCTACTATAACTGACCGGAGAGTGACATCGTCAGTATAAATTATTAATGAGTCAATCAATAAAACAATACAAGCCTCAAGAGGTAATGATGAGACTTCTATCGACATTCGTTTCTTTATATGGACGTGTATATGTTGACAATTACTTATATCTCCTCCTTAGCGTAGAACTAAGGCAAAATATAATGAATAAGTATTGTGACCCGCATCCCGTTTGACCTATATGTAGCGTAAACAAGCGGAGAATTTGCATGATAATAATGTTTACAAAGACCACCATTTAGCATTGTAAGTTTGTGCTCAGCATACATACATATAGTCAGAGTTGGCAACTAACTCGCAATTTATTCGATCCTTGTACTTAAATCTGGGTTTACTTTAACCGACACATTTAAATTGCCTTAATCATTCATAAAAGATGCGAAGAACGATAGACGAACGAAGGACACCATAAAAAAGGCGCTCCACGTCACAACAACTAAAATTATGCAACTTTCAACGCAAGACTATCATAAAACAAGATACTTAAATCGTTTTTTTTTATACAGGCAGCTTGTTCAACAAAGTGGTGGTGCGCGGCCAAAACTGCCTTGTAAAACGCGAAATCTGAACAAATCATTGGGAAAATCCGAAAAGAGAGCTTTTACCTTAAAACGGGCCATTAAATGCTAGACCACAAACATTTTTACAACGTATACTAACACACGTAACACTCATGAGAAATCTTAACTAATAAATTTTTGTATGGGTTCATTAATCAAGCTATAATAATAATAACCATTACATATACTGTCTCTGATTACATAGAATTAGATAAAAAGGTAGAAGCATAGTTAATTTGTTTGAATAAAAGCTAATAATTATTTCTCGCCGGTGTCGTTAATATGAAATGTATAATATTTTTATTCAAAAAGCAACTGAAAAGCATACAAAACCGTACCATTGAATTCTAAACAAAACTTCTTGGAAATTATATACTGCTATGTATATATCTATCTCTTGACCACTTATGTGGCCTTGGTAATTTTGTCGTCTAAAGATATTGGAACTTCTTCCTGCCAGACCCGTTAAAACAGCCTACATTATTTTTTTACGTTTCAGATCGCGATCCCGTTCACGATCGCGGTCAGTGACTCCAAGTGGTTCCCCACCACCACTACCACCAGTACAACCTCCACCACCACCACCACATACATTACATCCTGATAATGCTTTAGGTATGTATTACTTAGATTAAGCTTTTTACAATATATCTATCTATATATATCAATATAAAAATATATATTTTGAATATTCATTTTTCCATTTATCGAATAACAGGCCGTGGTGCATTAAGTGTCGCTGGCAGACAGCTAAGTGACCACAGCAATAATAGGGAATCCTCTCTTGACGATTCTGGAGTGGTGGATGATCATGATGATGGAGAACACACGTCTGATGATCAAGCACCTCATTCGCTGCCAAGAAGACATTTGCTTCCACCTCCGCCTCACCCGCCACCTATCACTGTTACAACAAAACTGGTAATTTAATTAATACAAAAATAAAATATGAAGCCCACAAATAATAAAATTTAAGAATTACACTTACCAGGTAAATTTAATTAACATTAATTATTAACTTTTATTCTATTGACCTCTCTTTATTCTTGACAATATTATTTTGAAAATTATTACTGATATATGTAAGAAATATACAAACTATTTCCAGGAAACCAAACACCCGGAATCCAAGAAAAAGAACGGCGCAAAATCTGAAATAGATATTGATATAGTGAAGAAAGAGAGATGTAGCATTCAAGAAAGGTATCCATTGAATCCCGACTACCTCAACCAGATCGTGGTACTAGGTAAAATATTTAAATACTATATCAAAATATAATATTGCTACCAAAGACTTTGTTAATGTTATTTAACTTTGTTAAAGTTCTTTAAGTCGATTTATCGAGTCTATTTTTCGCCTGTTAGCCCTCCAAATCTTCCTTAATCCTTTAGAATAATTTAAAATCTCGGCTTATGGAGTCTATGTAATAATTTGGTAGCATTATCAAAATTATTTCCTTCAATAAATTGGCACGGCTTCAACACTAATCAGCACAATGAAGAAGACACAAATTGAGCGCTTCGCAAACACTCAAAGGACCATCAGAACTTTAAATTCTCTTAATACTTCTTGATAGTTTTAAAGTACTTTTTTTAAATGCATGTCACAAAGACTTTTTCTACTTCAAAGTTTCGACTTAGGACTATTAGGTTTTGTTCCTTGCTTGAACTATTAAATGCATACAATTCATGTACAGACCCTTGTCTTTCTCAGATTTAAAGTATTTTGATTGATCAATTTCTAATCACTCTTTTATTTATATCTGCAATCAGATGATATTTTCTTTGGATTTATGAAGCACTGTGTAAGAACTTATTTTAGTTATTAACTTTTAAAATAACGCCGTTTGTTTTTGGTTCCATCCATAATCAAGCGGCGTCTTTGGTGGCGTAATATATTAATATTTAATACGTCACTTAACGAGCTACCGAAGTTCTAGGAACTGTTCGTTTGCAAATTAACAGCTACACAGTTAAGCAACCACGTTTCCAACCGTTCCGTTTAATTTGATTTGGGAAAATATTTCATTAATGCACATCACAGTCATTTGCATGGATTGTGTACGATTAAATGATATAGTTCAAACAATTCATTGAAATATTATCCGAGATCTATTGGCCAGTGGCTCAGTCTTATTTGGCTCAAATTATCCGCAATTTAATTGGCGCTAAAAACAATGAATGGTTGTCTAGTGGCTGGTAATCACCATTAGCTTCACTGTCCATGGGCTGGACGTCCGTTGGATTTAAATGACACTTTGCAATTTCGCTTCTACCTCATTAATATCGTCAGGGGCGGACTGGCCATACAAGCACGCGCCTGAACTCCCCCAAGCGGAGGCGACGAAAATTAATGAGCTCAGTTTATTGGCAGCCACGCACAAAACTCATATGGGCAATTACCAGCAAAATTGCACTTATTTCACAGGTTAGTAAATGACGCCAATGCTTCAGCCCCCCAGTCCACCCCTGTTCCTAACAGGAAGACTGCAGGGTGATGGTGGTGATTGGTTTATTGGTGTTCAGTGTTCGGATCGCATTCAAGTGTTTCAGAACTTCTATGCGATTCATTTTGATATGATCCCGACGAAATTTGATGTTGTACATTTCCTGCGTTTTTCCTCTGCCCTTGTATGCATGCTCTTTTACACTTTCTAGATTTGAATACGCTTCTGCATTGTACTTATCTTCGCTTCACGACGCTTCGCTCTTCCTGTATCCATTGTGGTGTGTATTGCTTGTTCCTTATAGTGGTTCCTTATTAACATTTAACATTTTGATCGCAGATGAACTTGTGGATAGAAATTGTGAATGCTGCGTCACATGTTGTATTGACTATGAGGGTTGGCTGCAATTCCAGAATGGATTGTATGGTATTGTGAAAGACCCTTTATTCGAGTTGTTCATTACAACTTGTATAATTCTAAATACACTCTTTCTTGCTTTAGAACACCATGGGATGAGTGAGAATGTTAGACAAGCTTTAGATATAGGGAATAAGGTAAGAAAAGTTTAAAATTTTGCTAATATATTTTGGAATTCTAAAAAATCTTATCTTTCTCTCCAATTTAAGTGTTTGGAATAATGTTATTAAATTCTTTAATATTAGGTCCTTGCATATGAAATTGACGTTTTGGCTATCAGCTAATCAGCCATCCACCGTACTCAAAGGACCTTGCTCCAAGAGATTATTTTTTTTACCAAATTTGGATAACTTCAAAAATTTCCTCTGTGATGGGGCTGTCGAAACCGCATGCAAACATTTTATTTATTTCCATCCCAATGTTTTTTTAGTAAATGAATCAATGAACTACCTACAAAATGGCAAAAGTTTAAAACATATATGTATATGCACTTTACGCAAGATATATGTATATCATTGGTATATGCCTTGATTAATAAAATATAATCTAGTTAAAATCTACTTTTTGTTCTTCCCATACTTGCCCGCTCTACGCCCTTGACTCGCGAACTGGTAGTAAATGTAAATTTAAATTTTTTTTTTGACGTTCATAAGTGTAAATGATGGAAATAAATATATTTTTTTTTGTTGTTGTTGTTGTTAAACGCGAATTTCATATGTAAAGACTATATAGAAAATAACGTCTTTTTAAAGACGGAAAGATTTCTAAATTGTCTCTTATGTGATACTTCTTTGTTCGCAGGTGTTTACTTCTATTTTTTCTTTAGAGTGTATAATGAAGGTGATGGCAATGAGCAAAGATTACTTCGCATGTGGTTGGAACATATTTGATTTGATCATTGTATCGGCTAGTCTTTTAGATCTCATCTTTGAACTTGTCGATGGGCTGTCTGTTTTGAGAGGTTTGAGATTGGTACGTATTGAAAATACATTTAATAAGGCACTTTGGTAAGGCACTAGTAGGTTAAAGAAAACACTTTTACCGAATTGAAGCTATGTATTATTTTAAACTTAGAATTATTTAACATAATTTAAAATTTTTCCGACGTTTCGCTTGATATACAGCGTGCGTGGTCATGGTGTCAAAAACTGAATATCAGCCAACCATTTAACACAGCTGTGGAAAAAGTTATATTATCTGTATTTATTTAAAATTATGTTAAATAATTATAAGTTTATAATAATTCATAAAAATCCGATCATCTGGTAAAAAAGTGTTTTCTTTTAAAACTACGTAAAGTACATCTAAAGGAGGTTTTATTAATGTAAATATTTAACGTGCTACAATTTATTTGGAGGAGAAATTTAAAATGTTTACAACCAAAATCTGTTATAACGACATCGAAAGGAAAACTCATATTCTTATAAACCGATAGTCGTAACAGCAAATGACGTTGTTATTAAGAACCTAATACAATAGAATTCAGCCGGGACTTCTGATTTTGGTCAATATAACCGGTATGTTGTTCTAAACGATGTCGTTGTAAATGGTTTGACTTGTTTAATTAAGTTTAAACTTATAATGTCAACATTTTAATTCATTAGTAAAATAACGCAAATCTTAAATCGAATTATGTTTTTAAAACTCGTATTTGTTTACACATTCTTACAAGTTGATATTTTTTTTACAGTTACGGGTGTTAAAGTTAGCTCAATCATGGACGACAATGAAAGTTTTGTTGAGTATAATAATATCAACAATAGGTGCTCTCGGTAACCTAACATTCGTGTTAGTTATAGTGATATACATATTCGCCGTTATCGGTATGCAGTTGTTTTCAAAATCATATACACCGGATAAGTTCGACCCAGACCCAGTACCAAGGTAATTTTTTATACATATATTTTTTCTTTTTTTGAAACATTTTTTTATATTTTTTCATATTTATCATAACTTTTCATATTTTCCATATTTTTTTTATTTTACTTGATATTTTGGAACAAAGTTCCTTATCGCGTGTTGCGAAAGATGGCTAGACGGAAAAAAATAAGATGAAAAGGTGTAATCACGAATCTTGCGTTTCTCGTCAATATGAAATACAATAAATTAATACAAAATAATAATGTTAAGCACTCTAATTACTAAAATTGAGACTACTGATTAAGTTTATAGTACATTATATTTGTTAAGTATATTATTATAACTAAAAAAAATATTACAATTCCTTCATTAATTAATCAAAGGAAACTTCGTTTCATCCGAGTGTCCGACACCTCTCAAGTTTTTTTTTAAATATTTTTCGATATTTTTATATTTTCCATTTTTTTTTTCGATATTTTTTTCCTATAAAAGAGCCAAATATTAATATAGTTTATTTTTTTACTATAAATACTAGCACGGATATGCAAAATTAAATATTTCATTACTGTTTATATATTTCATCAAAGCACTCTTTATATTTGATCTAAGTATATTATTTACTAATGACACTACAGCCTTTTAGGTCTGGGCCATTACTGTATCTATAGCTTGATTATTACTAATAGGCAAGTAGATGATCAACCGTCTGTGTCTGACACACACCGTTGAGTTATATACACTACACACACACATACTCATCTCGATAATAACTCTTAAACAAAATTTTCAGGTGGAACTTCAACGATTTTTTTCATTCATTTATGATGATTTTTCGGATTCTCTGTGGTGAATGGATAGAGCCTCTTTGGGACTGTATGAGAGCGGAGCAGGCAAGCGGTGCCGAAAGCTGTTTCTTTATATTCCTTCCCGCACTTGTTATGGGCAATTTCATGGTACTAAATCTCTTTCTTGCCTTGCTGCTCAATAGTTTTAACAGCGAAGAGTTGAAGAATAGGAAAGAAGTAAGTTTTTATTTATTGAAATTAATACAAGTTACAAAGAAATTAATTACAATACATTATCATAATAAAATTTGATAAATGCAATTCATTGAATGATTTCTGAAAATACTCTTATTACACCTGGGAATCGATCGTATTAAATACTAAAAAGTTACCAACATATGTAAATTATTTCCTATATAAAAGTCAAATAATAACTATTTTCAATTCTACCACTCTGTATTCATAGTCTAAAAGGGCACGTTTCTAAGGTTATTTTTCATTACTCGTAATGGGTCACACTCATCGAATTTTGGGTCAAAACGTGCCATATTTTATATATTAGAAATAAATGGCGCATATAAATGGATATGTTCGGTAAATAACTGAAGTTTGAACGCTGTTTTTTTTGGTTCTTGACAACAAGACAAGACTACTAATAAATTGTCGATAGGAAAAGAAATCTTTTGTAACGTGGTAAATTTATAATGCTATACAAACAAACATTTAAATTCTAGGAAGTTGGAGAGGATTCAAAATTAGCTAAAAGTTTCGATAGATTACGTTCAATAGTGAGAAAAAAAGGTTTTCTTATATCCAAAAGTAAAGAGACTGAGAAGAAATCCAAATTAGAAGAGTTAGTCAACGAATTTATGTTGCAACATCGCACCATGAAAGAAGCAAAAACCTCAATTCCGAGTGAACAGCGGTTTTCGGGGTCCATTCAGGAAACCATATTATTCCCCCACGACAATATATATAGTCATAGTTATCAGGAAGCACTTAACAGGTAACAATTGTAATTAAATTAAATGTTCATTCATTAAGAAACCTATTTAGCTAATTAAGGCATGTGTTATGTTTTTGCCCCTGAAATAGATTTTATTTATAAATGAGGATTTAATATCTTTTATAAATAAAATCTTGATTTGATTTGGTTAACATATTATCAAAAGAAACAGAAGGCGTTACAACCCCCTAGGGTCTTGAGTTTATGGCAGTTTCGTGATCATTTTTTTCTCAATATGCAAGTAGGTCAACCTTAGTCTGGATACACGTCGTCGATTTGGTGTACATCGTCCTGCTCTCCTAACGATGTTGATGATAATAGACTTTAAAAAAAAACTATTGGTTCGACCTCTGGGTGTACGACGCATGCTTAATCTACTAGGCTGCTCGACTAACACATAAATTATTATTTTCTATTTAAAATATTTGTTGCAGGCCTATCTCTGTAGGGTCCGATTTCGCGTATCCCCATCTCTACCAAATGGGTAACCATGGCAGCCAAGAAACACTAAAGGACGTCCGGGATTTGGCGGCTGAACATAAAATAACCAGTATCAGAGAAGATTCAAAGGAGAATCTCGATGATGCGACAGACCAAGTTGCCGCTCAGAGGCTTCTTAATCAAATGTCTTCGGGGTATCACACACAACCATCTGATTCAAGGGGTAAAGTAACACACGTTTTGATACTTCATAGACAAGTGCAAAGTTTAGGTTAGTATTTATTTTTTGGGAAATGGGATACTCTTCTTTAATAAAATCTCAGAGGCTCTTTTATCTCTGCATTTTAATAAATTGAGAAATGTATTAAGGAAAAGCTGTGTAATAAGGCTTACTATAAAGTAAACGATTACTTGATAAACGGGCCTGGGACTAGCGCTAGACGGGTAGCCCGTTCTAATTAATTTGCGATATTTGGTTTAAAATTAGTGTTGTTTGATAATTTGCTATTTTAAAAGAGTAGGGAGGCTATTTCTCTCGGCCTACGCCCTCTGTCTTCTTTGCTGATTAGTAGGGATTTTGTGACAAATTTAATGACTTAGAATAAGTAATACCTGGAATTAGTGTTGCCCAAATGCAAGACCAAGACGAGACTTAGACCAGTCTTGGTATTGGTCTTGCGTCAATACACCTGGTCTTGATCTTGGTATTGGTATTGCGCTCTCAGTCTTGGTCTTGGTCTTGATCTTGCAGCAAGAGTCTCGCAAGTCTCGCAAGACTTGCAAATACCTATTAGCCTATTGCTATTTATTGAACACGTTAGTTTAGATTTTAGATCATGATTCGCGTTGTAAGACGTCCAGCGCGAATAATATTTGAATCAACAATCTAGCACTAGCCTGCAAATTGCAAAAAAAAATGAGTTTCGCGGGCTATCCTATGCTACCTATGCGGCCAAAATAAGGAAGTGCGTGTGTGTTGAGATGTAGGTACCTACTACAACAAAATTGTATTCCTTAGAAAAATAATCGTCGTACCTACACGACGATTAGTTTTATTTATTTAGTAAATCTATTTAAATGTAAATTTATTTAATTATTTAGTAAAGACGATGATTTTTTAACTAATAATAATTAATTTGTTTAATGGAATGGGTTGGAAGAGTTGTAGAATAAAGACAATCTATGCAATTTAACATTTATTTCAATAAGAAATTCGCAGTACAGTACACAATAGCATTGACATAATTAACTTCCAGTAGACTTGCAAACGTTATACAAAACGAGTTCGAAAAGTTATAAGTACAAATCAAAGCGTTTCCTTACACAAAAATTCTCCTAATGTACCTATGTAAATACCTATGTATTATTGTATCTACCTATAAATTGGTAAAAAAATGATATGAACGGCTCGCCAACATGCAGATATAAACCCCGAGAGGTTTTTGTTGTGTGGCTAAAACTAAATGTGAATATGGTTGTTTTAGAATAAAAAAAAATTGGTTACTTTATATTAATTCTTCCCAAATCTCAGTTTGTCCTAACTGCAAGACGCAAGAGTATTGCAGGCTTAAGTATTGTCTTGCTCAAGTCTTGCAGGCTTCAGTCTTGGTATTGGTCTTGCTACGATAAGGCGGTCTTGGTATTGGTATTGGTCTTGCAAAAATGCAAGAACAAGACCAAGACCGATTTTGGGCAACACTACCTGGAATATAAGATCCCAATATAAATATTTTTTTTTTTTAAGTAGAAGGCAGATTATGTTTCTACCTTCTACGATCTTCCTCACGATGTTTTCCTTCACCACTGACTTAACTATCTATTTAGCCCAAACTTTTATAAATTGATATTAAAGTTCACATGCAATAGTAGTAATACAACTAATATTTTAGACGACAATGAACACTACGAAATGACCCAAATATCGTGCAAGACTACACCGGAGAAATCCCGACGGCAAGAGTTGGCAAAATTTACTAGAGACATCATCAAGAAGCCCGGCGAAGAGGACATGAAGCGTCCCTGGCAAACCTTGGTCTCATATGTAGATGAGTTAACTGTTGGTGGAAGGAAGAACTCGCAAGGACAATACACTGACCCGATGGGAAAATTTCCAGGATTTGGTAAACGGAAAGAACCAAAAGATCCAGAAAATTGCTTTCCGCGTCAATGCTATAAAGCGTAAGCCAAACATACTACTACTTCTTTATAAATCCAGGGGCTCTTGGCCTCATCTGTATCTGTTCCGTGACTTATTTTATTCTAAAAGGCAAGGCCTTCTGAGCCTGATACATGTAGACTTTTTCAGTATAAGGCTTTAGCAAGGAGAATATAGTTTGCCTTACGAGTGAAAGTTAAATTGATAAAATTGTTACGTAAACTGCCTTAATAAATACAGACTAGTAGTAGCTGAGTATAATCATCGGACTTCGAGGCAATACAAAATTCCACCCTTATTACCTCGACGTCAGCCGTTCCAGAACTTGTTTAAATCAGTTTTTTGGTTCAGAAATACTTTCCTTGAAGACTGGCAACGCACTCGCGATCTCTCTGGCAATAAGTGTCCATGGCCGGTGGTATCATCTAACATCAGATGAGCCTTTTGCTCGTTTGTCACCTGTTCTATAAAAAAAATGGTATATACTATAAGTGTTTTATTTATTTGCTAAATTTTGCTAATGAGTTCCCATCAATGTTGTCCTGAACATTTAAGTATTGCGCCTGACCACAAGATGGCACTATTACAAATATTTTAAAATACTTGTCAAGCATTTAGTATTTTAAGATGTTTTCAATAATTTTACAGCTGTTCGTGTTGGGACGCTTGCATACAAACAAAGTTAGGCCAGAAGTGGATGTTCATTCGCACGTACATTCTTCGTTACGTGGACACACCCGCGTTCGAATGGTTCGTCTTGGTGCTCATCTTCGCGTCCAGTATCACTCTGTGTTTTGAAGACATCCATTTGGAAAAGAATATACCACTTAAGAAAATATTGTACTGGACCAATCTCAGCTTCTGCATGATCTTCGTTATCGAGATGTTTTTCAAATGGATCGCTTTGGGGTTCTACAGATATTTTACGAGTTTCTGGACGCTATTAGATTTCACGATAGTTTTTGTGAGTATACATATACTTTACTAATTACGTGTGTAATGTATATGCCGCAGCATTATAAGCCGTTTAATCAACAGCTCTTAACTAAACAGCGCCGTTTAACTAGCGGCCTGACAGATATTCAGCCGTAGCGTTTATTTATTTACTTATTTCGTAATCCTTAAAATTATTTAAAAGTTTGTAACAACATTTAATAATAGTATTGTCTTTTATTAACATAACTTTTACACATTTAAAGAAAAACACTTTTTTACGGATTATAGTTATGTATTATTGTATTTAACACCGTGACCACGCACGCTGTAAAGCACGCGAAACGTCGGTTTAAATTTAAAATTATGTGTAAATAATTATAAGTTTAAATACAATAATACATAACTATAATCCGTAAAAAAGTGTTTTTCTTTAAACATTTAATAATCTGGCTGGCTAATGCTTTGGCCATTCGTACGATAGAGCGATCGTGTGGCATATCATTTAACATCAACCTATAAAAAAATATCTATGTAATAGTTCTTAACGACTTACGTAGGATTAACTTAGGATTATTTATTTACATCCTTTGTATTTGTTACACTTTTAAATGTATATGTTTGAGCCAATGTTTAAACCAATAAAATCATGTTCCAGGTTTCAGTGTTTAGTTTATTGATAGAGGAGAATGAGAATTTAAAAGTGTTACGATCTTTAAGAACATTACGAGCCTTGAGACCTCTGAGAGCGATTTCAAGATGGCAAGGCATGCGGATTGTAGTCAATGCGCTCATGTATGCAATACCTAGTATTTTCAATGTATTGCTGGTCTGCCTAGTGTTTTGGTTAATCTTTTCAATAATGGGAGTGCAGTTTTTTGGCGGGAAGTTTTTTAAATGTGTGGATGAGGATGGAGATTTGTTACCCTTAGAGGTATGTATAAATATAAATTACTGACAAACATGATTAAGTGACACCAGTAAGCGAGAAAACTATTAATGTTTATGTACCGGGTCCCATCATTGCCCCCCTAAAACGTCTCCATTCGTCTCTAAACGAAACCTCTATAAGTGACATTCATTTTTCACGTATGAACCTCTATAAGTGAGATTGATATTTGCCTATTTAGTGAGATAGCTCTATAACAGTCGAGGAGATCATGGTCCTTTGAGCTCTCATTTATCCAGATTTGACTGTACATTTTGATTTAACTATCCACACATTCATGAAATATAGCTAATGGGTTGAATTTCCGTCGAAAAAAACAATTTAACATTAGTCTCTTATTAGGGCTCCACCACATTTGGATATTGAAAGACGTACTTTTTTCAAGTTATAACAAAATAGTTTATTTTTGCAAATACTTAGCATATTAGTTAGAATTTGTGGTATCTGTATCACATTGTTAAATAAATTTATATGTGACGTATTGAATTACATAAGCATTTGTGAATTGAAATTATACATATTATATACAATTTAACAATAACCATATTGGTGCGGCATTATTACGTACATCAGTGGGGCTTATCCAATATAAATTAACCTAACCTAATCTTTTAGCTCTGAGCCTCAGATTGATGTATCTGTTTCATGGTGATTTGTTAATCTAATAGGCAAGTAAGTGATCAGCCTGCTGACACACGCCGTCGACTTTTTCCGTTTCAATCTTTCTTTCACTGATGAAAGAACGTCTGTTGGTGCATGGCAGGGATCGAACCTACTGCTATAGCCATCTGCTACGACTTATAAACTTATTAGTCATAGGCTTGGTAATTCAATGTCAGAGAAAATCTTTTAAAATAATTTATATTTTCAGATAGTTAATGACAAGTGGGAGTGTTATTATAACAACTTTTCATGGATCAATTCTAAGATATCTTTCGACCACGTCGGTATAGCGTACTTAGCGTTATTCCAAGTTGCGACTT
This sequence comes from Pieris mannii, assembly GCA_028984075.1. Classification (NCBI taxonomy): domain Eukaryota; kingdom Metazoa; phylum Arthropoda; class Insecta; order Lepidoptera; family Pieridae; genus Pieris; species Pieris mannii. The sequence continues at coordinate 1,085,801 of CM054776.1, forward strand.
TCGAGGGTTGGATGGAGGTTATGGCTGACGCGGTGGACGCCAGAGGAGTAGACCTTCAACCAGCGAGAGAAGCCAACATCTACGCCTACATTTACTTCATAATATTCATTGTATGCGGATCATTCTTCACACTTAATCTATTCATAGGAGTAATTATAGATAACTTCAATATGCTCAAAAAGAAGGTAAGCCAGCTGTCAAATTGCCTGACGTTTGACGTTTGATGCTTGACATTTGACAGTTGATATTTTTGATAAACCGCTCTCTTGTTATAGTACGAGGGAGGCGTGCTAGAAATGTTTCTGACGGAGAGCCAGAAGCATTATTACACCGCGATGAAGAAGTTGGGCAGAAAAAAGCCACAGAAAGTAATAAAAAGGCCGAGGAATCAATTTTTAGCAATGTTTTACGATTTGTCGAATTCGCGTAGATTTGAAATAGCTATATTCGTATTGATATTCTTGAATATGCTCACCATGGGCATCGAGCATTATGACCAACCGCATTCCGTATTCTTCGTGCTAGAAGTTAGTAACGCGTTTTTTACAACGGTTTTCGGATTAGGTGAGTTATCTGCTATTGTATTTTATAATTGGTTTTTGAAACTATACTTAAACTAACGGATCCGACAGACGTCTTAAATACAAAATTAAAATCTAATTATATAAATCTTTCTCGAATCCACTTGAACACGCGAAAGATTTCATCAAAATCTGTCCATCCGTTAAGAAGTTTAACAGGAACACATGCACAGAAAATTTATTCATTGCTACATAGATAAATGAACTAAATACAGACTGCATCGCCACCTGCCGAGCTGATTTTTAAAAAAAAACCATCCAGGGCGCCACCCAAACGCATACAAAAAAAATCAAATATAATAACAAAACTAATACCCATCTGATTTATATATTTTATAGAGAGGTATAAAATTGGCTTTATTCCTATAAATTTTATTTGATTTGAGATCAATGTAGGCATAAGTTTTATGAGTGGAGATACCCATGTTGTGAGTTCGATTACCAGGATATTACATAGTAAATGGTGTGATTCTCTATCTTTACGTTATACTTATAGCACATCTTCCTAAAGCCCCATTGGGAAGGTGAATTGTGGGTAATGATTTAATGTATATATATTTTTTCAGAGGCAATAGTAAAAATTATAGGTCTAAGGTATCATTATTTCACGGTACCGTGGAACGTATTTGACTTTCTTCTAGTCTTGGCCTCAATATTAGGTATATTAATGGAGGATATTATGATCGATTTACCGATATCGCCCACGCTATTACGAGTAGTACGAGTTTTTCGCATAGGAAGAATTTTAAGACTGATTAAAGTGAGTAGACCTTTTTAAACTAAACTCTATTCTTCTTCTTCTTTTAGTACTTCTCTATTACTGGAGGTTGGCCGTCAGTGTCTTGCCTGTGCCAGATTCAGCAACTCTTCCGCAGTTGCAATACCCGTCCTCACCCTAACTTTGCGAAGCCATGATTACTTCCTTCTACCAACACGCCGAAATTTATAAGTAGCAGTTTTTCCGAGGCACCATCACTATGGGGAACCCGGCTCCAGTTTACGGGTTACGTCCAAGCTACGGGCAGTAGGCTCATCTGATGTTATACCGCCGCTTATAGACACTTACATTGTCAGAGGGCTCGCAAGTGCGGTGACGGTCTTTTCAGAATTGGTACGCTGTTTTCGTAAAGAACCCCAAGTCGAATTGGTTTGGAAATATACCAGCGGGCTACTGGTTCCACATAATGGTGTTGTTTGGCAAAAACTATCCTAAACACGCTCATCACCTCGCCGTTCGATGATGAAATTTTCCATTTTTGCGTAGAAAAAATAGTTTGTTTGTTGTTTTGCAGGCCGCTAAGGGCATTAGGAAACTGCTATTCGCACTGGTCGTGTCTCTACCGGCCCTCTTCAACATCGGTGCCTTGCTATCATTGATAACGTTCATCTACGCTATCATCGGGATGTCTGTTTTCGGCCACGTGAAAGAGCAAGGTGCATTAGATGATATCGTCAATTTTCAAACGTTTGGTAGGAGTATGCAATTACTTTTTCGGTGAGTCTTACATTCATTTATTATACCACATCATATGTAATGTATAATCTACAGTATATGTTATATAGAGTCTATCTATTCGAACAAATTTAAGCGTATGACCGACCAGACTTCAGAAGATAAATCACTATGGATAGAGTATTATTTTTACTGTTAATTAATCAATAAAGCTTTTATATCCTCTTAAGATCCCTATCATTGGAATTGATTCCCCAGCTCAAACAATTTGTATGTCTCAAAACTTGGCGTTTAAAAAGAGTGACCGAGTTTCTTGCCGCTCTACGCCCTTGACTTGCGAACTGTTAGTAAATGTAAATTTGAATCAAATAACATATTTTCTGTTGACGTTCTTAAGTGTACTTGAATATATAGTCAGCTATAATAATAAAGTTATTTTGAGTTTGATATTGATATATTGATAGTCATTAGTGGTTTTAGTGGGCGTCATGTGGGTTAAGTGTGAGTCCAAAAGAAGCGAATAAATACGATACAATATTAAATTTAGATTCCTTTTAACAACACTAACTTAACTTTTTTACGAACAGTAAAGTTCATTTGCTCTGCTCTGATTGGTCGTAAGAATATTAGTAATTTATTAGTTAAGTAATGATTTAAAACTATGAAACAATTAAATAATAACAAAACCAATAATTAAAATATAATTCTTAAAAGTAATCTCAACGATTAACCAATGCAATAAAACGGTTAATTGTCACGATCATAACATCAGATAATCCTATTTCTGACATTAAAAAAAAATGTAAAACAAATCGTTGATTTGTTTTGAATCTCTTAATGGTAAGAATAATCCTCTCCATGGGTGACACTTGGCTGAACTTTCTTTATTCCAAAACATTTATATACTCTTATTTTTTTTCCTTTTCAGTCTAATGACATCGGCAGGATGGAACGATGTCCTGGAATCGCTTATGATTCAGCCCCCAGACTGTGAACTCGGTGACCATGGCCACTCAAATGGAAACTGCGGAAGCCCCCTCTTAGCGATCACTTACTTCACATCATTCATTATTATTAGCTATATGATTGTGATAAACATGTACATAGCGATAATTCTAGAGAATTTTAACCAAGCTCATCAAGAGGAAGAGATTGGTATAGTTGAAGACGACCTAGAAATGTTTTATATTCGATGGTCTAAGTAAGTATTAATGTTATTAAAAAAAATATCAACATGCAAAAAGCATATGAAGCACTGACATAGCCATCGCATAGATGGCTATCGTCATTTTAGGTCTAAGCCTCGGATTTCTGTATCTGTTTCATGATTATTTCTTAACCTAATAGGCAAGTAGGTTATTAGTCTCCTGTGCCTGACGCACGCCGTCGACGTTTTGGGTCTAAAGCAAGCCGGTTTTCTCACGGTGTTTTCCTTTACCGTTCGAGCGAATGTTAAATGCACACAAAAAGAATGTCCATTGGTGCAGCCGGGTTTTCTATACTGTCACACACTCTCTAAAACACCTGTCAATACATTATAGTCCGTCTATAGCAGTGTTTTCCAAGCGTTTTGTAAATAATTAATACATTTTCTAAAATCAAATTCCCCCCTCACTGTGGGCCTGAGCCTCACGTAAGGGAACAATATTCTACAGAGATTTCTGAATCGCGTGCGTTAGAAAGTTTCTTAACGTCCTTAATAAAATAATTCATAGATTAATAAGGCGATTTCAGTTAAAAAGAAATATATATCTAATTTGCTAATGTCAGTGATCAGTAGTGCTAAGCACAGTTCTAACCAGTTATATTAAGTAACGAATGTTTCCAGGTACGACCCCCACGCAACACAATTCATAAGTTTTGCTCAACTATCAGACTTTATAGCGTCTTTAGATCCCCCTCTAGGTATTTCTAAGCCAAATACAGTAGCGTTAGTCAGTTTTAACCTACCCATCGCGAGGGGTAACAAGATCCATTGTTTGGACATATTACATGCCCTTGTAAAGCACGTGTTAGGACACGTGGAGGAAACAGACACATTCCGACAGCTACAAGAGCAGATGGATATTAAGTTCAAGAAGCAATTTCCGACGAGGAAGGAATTGGAAATCGTTTCTTCTACGAGAATATGGAAGAGAGAGGATAAGGCGGCGCGCACGGTGCAGCGGACGTGGAGGGATTACCAGAAGTAAGTTTTTTTTTATGGAACAGGGGGAAAACAGGCCATACTACATCCATAGACGATCGACTATTGTAAGAACTCTTAAATCTCTGAGTGATTTATGTGAAGTCTTAAAGCAGCATATTTGCTTTAAAAGATACAAAAAAAGACGTCACAAATTGTACACACAAATACTTTGTTTGTCAATTATATTAGAACATAAAAATTTCAAACTAGAGATATATAAATTTAACTTTAGTTTCTATGATCTTGTTCTAAACCTTGACAAAGTATTTCATTATATCAATGCCACCAAACATAACTCGATAAAAAAAACAAGCAAACAGTAATAATCTTAATAGAACTTAAACCTCATTAAGATCATGAAACAGAGAATTACAGTAATCAGATTGTTTTAAATATATTTTCAATATATATATTGGAAAGGAAGCGGTTCGCCATACGTGAGGTTGAATCAAAAATTATAAAACGGTGATCGGTGTGTAGTCTAAAAAATATTTTTAACGGCCGGAACAAATTCCTTAGGACGTTTCAGCGTATGACGCCATCGCAGTGATAGTAGCAATAGATTGTAGGCGTACTACAGATGCAAAACCTGTTATAAAAATAAAAATTAACGTATCTGAAAGCTTATTACAGACAACTATTTCAGGCGTAAAAATCGCAGCCCATCGCAAGAGGAGGAGAGTACCAAATGGTCGCCTGGCGGGGGTTGGGGTGGCCGGCTTAGTGCTTTGCTCCACGTCCGAAGAGGATCTCACGCTTCTAGCAGAAAGTCTTCTAGAGCCTCAGACGCCTCCGATATCAGCGAGATCGGAGGCGCTTGGCTCAACTTGCCGCTATTATTACTACCTGGAGCGCCACCAGGCGACCAGGTTAGCATAAAACATATAGGAGTCGCATGTCAAACTTGTAGGAGTTCTAGATGAGTAAGATTATAAAGGGTTTAGCATGGTTCATTTAAACTTATCTGTGTATATTAAAATATGTTTTTGCGACATTTACTTGTGCTTGTTTAAAAAATAAACATTGCTTCCATTTTCAGTTTAAAATTAGGAATATTGGATCATTCATCCAATAAAAAAACGTGTGTACATAAAAGTTATACTTCTTTGGCGTAACAAGATAAAAAAAAACATTTGAACATTTTATTCTACGTTTATAGAAAAAACGATGCTAACAATAGAAAAAAAGGTATTTAATACATGGAAAGTTTTATTATAACGCATTATCTAGTTAAATAAAGTCGATTTAAATTTCACAACTACGCAAAATGTTATAGCTAACTTCAGGGTGTCGGTTTTTTGTGACGGTGTACGCGCGCATCGTAAAAATTTACTTTTATAATTTTTCCCTAATGCGTGAAAATATAACTTCAAAAACTTATGGAAAGTCTTTCCATTCCGAAGTTTTTTGCATAGTACAAATGAAAATACCAAGTAAATGCCTCAAAACCTAGTGTAAACATTAGAATCTAGTGACTAGATCATTAGCATTTAGAATCATTATCATTTGTTTAAACGTCTATAGGCTAGCGGTTCAGAGGGTCCTCCCCCACGACGGAGGTCAGCGTACGGTTTGCCACTGTTTCTTCGTCATCAAGACGCCGTAGATGAAGACGGTGGCCCGAAACGAGCAGGTTCATATGTAATGTTTGGCTTTTTGTGTCTTTCCTTATTGTAGCTTATTGCTGGAGGATTTTTGCTCTACCATAAAATATAAAATTGTTTACGAAATGTGTCGACACTATTGTCGAATCTGAATATAACGTCAATAAAAACTTTGGTAACACCGAAGAGAGAGTATGGCAAAAATTACCAGCATTATTTTAGCCTTTCTTCTTCTTCTCTTGTGTCGCCCTTTAAATGTTTAAGTGGTATATGCTTGTTTTATAAACACTCCCAGGTCGGCCTTGATATTTGGCGCTGATACTATATGCTTTGGATGTTTGCTTATTTTTTACCCCTGGAAGCTCATAAAATGGGAAAATATTTAACAAAACGATATCCATCACCCTGTTTTCTTTCGTCTCGCCTGTTACATTATTAAGACATCACATTAAAAGCTCTACGCATAAACAACTTTTATACCTTAACACATAATTGCTAAGCTGATAATTGCAGGTTCCCTTCGGGTAACGTCTCGAAATTCCGCGCGACGAGCCACAACCCCAGCGAGAGTCGGCACTCCATCGCCCAACGCGAACAGCTTAGTCAGCATTTTAGTCACCGAGGCGTCTCCGGACGCCGTCCCACCCCCATCGGCACCCCCTACCGTCGTCAAAGTATTAGTACACAGAGAGAGCGACGAACAACCCAGCTGATCTACAACTGAAGAGCCTCCGGCTCCAAACTAGCCAATAAACACTTAGTGAGTGTCAAAATCGAATATTGTGTTCAGACACGGGTATTTCAGTGATATAGATTTTATTTCGAATCGATAGACTAGCGACGATAAAGTATTAAACAAATATTAAGATTGACACATAAACTTCCGAAATGCAATAATATAATAATTCGACGAGCAAAAAATTGCTTAGTTAGATGACTTTGTTAAAATTGTTTTTGTCAGCTTTTAGTGCTGATTCGTTTGAGGCTGTTTTGATTGCGATAGAATAGTTGACAGTTGTTATTGTAAATATAATGTTTAAGCTGTGGCCGAAATTTAATAGCTTGTTATTATTCATAACGCGTTAATAGGTAAACCAATGCCGTTCGAATCAGATAGTAGTAAAACCACAGGATTGCCTTAAAAATAGTTTTTAAAAGTTATTATGCAATTGCATGTTTAGTATCTACAGTTTCGAAATTCCCCGCCTTTACCTCGTCACAGCGAATGTGTAAAGCCTTCTCTGCTGCCAGATTTAACAGTAAACAGCGTATACACCATAATATAAATTTCCCTTATGTTTCTAGCTAATGTGAACTTGGAGTTTTAAACAATCTAACAATTTCTGTTTTGGCCGAATTCCATTTATAGAAACAAACCAAATCAAAGGCAGCAGCGGAGTCTCCATTTTGTTAGCTCAAATCATAGAAATTATAACTTAATTTTAATTGCAATAAACCGCACAAATTACGATTTATTAGAAATAGCCATAATAGTAATTAATTCAAACTAAGCTTACTTATTAAATGCACCTCGCAAACACGCTATATATAAATCAACAGTATTATTAGTTTGAATTGGTTAACCTCAACACGACAGTCTTAAAGAATAAATGATCAATTAAATAATATATCCGGCTCGAAGGATCAAAAGTAATGTAGCAGCGAATACAAAAAAAATAGACCAAGGGGCAAGTGGAATGCGGTGTATAAATATGGAATCACCACTCACCGTTATTCCTCCAGAAAATGTGAAGAAAAGACAATAGGTAGGTACTTGGAAGGACTGAACAACACATGGGCGCTTCTACAGTGTGGAGTAACTTTAATATAATATTGACTGTTACCTGTCCCGCCAGAGATACATAATTCTTTATATTCATAAATTGTTACTTGATTTACAGGTATGTATAGCGTGTAAGCGTGGGACTTTATATTCGACAATATTCCAATGTAGGCTGATATTTAAACGAAATCCTGTCAATTTTAACCTTGCCTTTTATCTTTACAATGTTTCTAGTACTTTCATCTATATTCCCGTCCAAATATCTTACTTTAAAGCATTTTCAGCAAGTACGGCTTAGATTAGCTTTTAAACGCCGTTTTCTTGTATAATTCAATACGCAATTTATAATCTGTTTGGGGGATGTTGAAATTTCAAAGTACCGTATCGCACTTTTGATGCCGCTTCGGTGAATTGTTCGCTGAATAAAGCGCGTGTTTAAAATCTTTTAATACTAGTTAAACATGAACATGCAAGTTCATTATTAGTTTGAATCGTGCATTGTAATGGCGCCCTTATTACTTTGGCTTTACTTTTTTTTCTATGCACACAAATTTAATCGAACTTTCTTTAACGGCATATAGACAATAGACATTTTTCAAAACGCTACATTTTAATCTAAGTTTATTGAAGTGATTTGTAGTTATCTATCATTTTACTTTACGTAAAATAAAGTTGGTTAAATATTGAACTTGACTCAAGTTACACTTGTCATAACCGGCAACGTCAATCAGTATTTATTAAATTATGAAAATTGGTTAATATTAAACTTGATTTTTTGTCTATTCCAATGCTTCTTTATCTATGTAGAATCATTCTCAAAACGTTATGTAAATAATTACTGCAATAATTTTTCATATTAAGTAGAATTTAAAATAGATTACTTTTTAACTCTATAATGTACAATGTACATTTAAAAAATTGTAGTTAGCGAAATTACATTATAGTCATGTGTTGACGACATATGATCATTTTAATATACTGTATAATATGTAAATAAATGTTTAAGAAAAACTGCGAAATATAATTTTCTTCCGAGGTACAAATATAAATTAACCATGTTGAAAACTATAATTAAAGAAAAACATGAACTTTTGTATTATTTATTTATTCCTTCCCTTACATCTCTAGATTTTTAATAGTCAGAGTGTATCAGCTGTAAGTAGTTCATAAGTAGGTAAGCCGAATTCAAAACCGTAAATTTGAATGAGATACATTATCTTGACATAGAATTAAACAAAGCTTTCCGCGCTCCTCGCTTTTTGTATTAAATAAATTTAATAACAAAAAGAAATTAATTAAAAAATGTACAGAACGGTGTAAGATAAAATTTATTTGTCGTAGCCGGCTGTAAAAATTGTGAATGGGCATTTCTGGATACAAATTAATTCTAACTAGAATTAATTAGAACTTCTTTAGTGTGATATTTTGTATCTTCTATTATATATTATTAACACATCAACTATGTACTCTTTTAAAAATGCCATTTAATAAGGAATTTAAAAAGAAACAGTTATTATCTATTGAAAACATAACAGTACCATCTACAATATTTGTACACATATAACACACTTCCTAACTTTTTTCAAGGCTGACGCACAAACCGTGCAGGCAGGGTTGCCAACGTCGTCTTCGTCTTCTACATCTTTTTTCAAAGATCCACCTATTTTAGGCTTTTCCTGAAAACCTACGAACTTCAGTCACAGAATCTACGTATTTTTTTATTATATATTTTTTTCTTCAATAAACTCACAGGATTTACTATTTTTTAATAAAAAGTGGTCTGAAAAGTAACCCTGAGCCAACGCAAGATCATATTAAACTTTTTAATAAAAACATATACAAAATTGAATTTACTTACCAGAAAATAAAAATGAAAAAAAAACTCGCTTTATTCAGGTGTATCAACCCTACCCTCTTTATTTCACTCATAAAAAAAGGACATAGATCTATGAACTTTTCCTATACAACTAAGAATCTTCTAATAAGCCTTACAAGTTGTTGTTTGCTTGTACAATTTCAAACTAAAGATGTTAATGGCATTGAAAGCTTTATTTTATCTCTCTAGCGGAAGTGATTTTCTTGTGTTGTACAGAATGTATTAAAGAAATACACTGAACATAAAGTATGTGAATGTAATATAAATAGTAAAATGTTTAGGGTCATACACAGATGTTAAATTAATGTGCCTTGATATTGATTAAAAGTAGTATTAAATTTCTATGATTTAATATTTAGATTGTTCTAAGAATATTAAAACTCTATAAAATTAAGCAACAAACTGTAATGTACTTTAAATCTACTTGGTAGAGACTCGGGTACGACGGTTCCATGAGAAGTTAAGTCCATAGCTCTTTGTCTTGAATTCTTTCTCTGTTTTGGGACAATCAAGATACCACACCCAACCATTCTTTTCGCAGTGTTCTATGGCTTCATCAGGGTTTGTGAACTGGAGTTTCATATTAGATAGTGGGTCACCAGTTGACGTCCAACCCATGAGAGGATTCTCCCAACGCTGCCTTGTATCAAATTCCATTTCCCAGTGGTGTATATTGTTGGTACCACTTTGCATAGAATTCTTTGGTGGTTGGTAAATACGAACTCTGCGGCATCGGACATGTTCCTCAGGAACTCCAGTAATTGGTGATAGGTCTACCTATAATCGATAGAAATTAAATAGCTACAAGTATTCTATATATAATCAAAATAACATGGCAATATCAAAAATATCTTGGTTAATGTTAGCATTCTAGTTAAAAATTAGAAAAATTGTGAGAAAAATTCCTCTGCTATGTTAATTTTACTAAGGTGGGGCCCAAATCTTAGGATGGAATAAAATTTAAATAAATGAAATCTTAGGTTTTCTCCTTAAAGACAAACTGTAGACTAAAATATATTAGATTTCTAGCTGCTAACCTTAGTTGGTACACAAATTTGTGATTCATATAGCTGCTTCTCCTTGGTTTCTTCAGGCAAGGCTATTACGGTTTCTGTGTCAATTTTTGGGGCCTCCTTCCGTGATGTAGGGTCCTGGCTGGCAAACCGAGACGAAGATGTTGAAAACGCAGGAAGGGACCTACTGAGATGGTTTGGTATATTAGAATTAGTTTGATTCAGATAACAGTAAAGATTTTAATAAAAAATTGCAATATTACCTTGATAATCTAGGCATGGAAAGCCTTGTCGCTGTTGAAATAGCTTTAAGCATGTTTCCAGTGGTGGTGGTCTACCTTTTTAAGATTCTCTTGTTTCCAAATTTTGTGATTATCCAACAATTTTCATCGAAACTCGAAAGATACACTTTTCAAATGTAAATTGTAATATGTCACTTTTGATCTTCGTATAATATGTCAAAACTCAAAAGTTTTTTTTTTTTTTTTGGCTTTAATTAAACTCAAAAGTTGAGGAAGGTTTTATTTATGGCCATGCCATTTGATGTGTTTTGCCTTTCTATTGACGTTTCACTGTAACGTTTTACAAATCCGTCACGATGACTTACAAACTGAACTTCATCTATTTGAATATTGACACTGTTAAATGAAAAGTTCAATTAGGGCTTAAACTTTTGAGTTCCAAGGTGACTGATAATTTTGCCGAATATAATTTTTTAATACTGCATAAACGGTTTTGATTTCAATTAATTTTAAAATCAAATGCATCAAACTTGCTACCATTTTGCGTGAATTATGGTGTCATATTACTTATTTAGTGCTCGTAAATTTTGTGCAGCTGGTTACTTGTAAGGGTATGTTTCTACACTAATTCTATTTTTATATATATTTATTGGCCTACAGCGAATGATATTTTCCTGGTATCTGATATATGTTCTGACACACTTATATCTGAGGGAATATAATATGTTATTTTCTTGCAGTTTGCTATAAAAACAATTATGTCGTGTTAGAGAAAGGAAGACCCTACAGGGGTCTGGCGAAGCCGACCTCTGTCATTGATTTGCTCATCTTAGATTAAAAGTGTCATATCTATATTGTACCTGCTAATTAGTCTATATACAGTTCTTATACTATTATATGAAGTAATAATTATATAAAATGAGTAAGTCACCTGAAGCTGATTGCACAATTAAGTGTAAGTCTAGAAGTCATGGCCAAATCATAACAAGTGCTATCACTAAGAGATCTACAAGTGACAAATCTCTTGCAAGTTTTATTAGAGCCACTTGCAGCAATTTCACTAAGGCTTTTGATTTTGAGGTAAGAGAATTAAATCTCAATTTAAATACTATCAGCATTATAAAAAACAAATTGTGACCTGTGAATGTCTCTACTGTGATTTAAGGGCCGTACAGCTCTGCATATGGCCGCATCAAGGGGCAGAAACAATCTTATGCAATGGCTTATAAATCATTCATCAGAAGCATTTGTTAATGCTAAAGACAGGGAGTCTGGATACACACCGCTACATAGAAGTATATTTTATGGACAAGTACATACTGCTGTTGCTTTGATGAAAATAGGTAAATTAAGTTAAAACAGAATTTATATCATTACATAGAAATAAAATGTTTCTTTAAATGCAATTGAAAAGTTACAGAGAGAATTATTATTGTTTGTTTTTTACTTACTTATCTTTTAACCTTTATTATATTATTCTATTAGTGAATTTCAAAATTAATAGTTCCTTTCCTAATCCCCAAAATTATTATTCAAATAGATTTTTGAACTTGAAGAAATAGATTTAGTAATACATAATTTTGACAGTATATTCTGACTATTATCCTAAAGAGTATAATTTCAGGAGTATACCCGGATATTTTAGACAAAGATGACTACAAAGCATTAGAGCATGCAATGCTTGACCGACAATACATCTGTAAAGTTGGGAATGAAATGCCTGGTGATGTCTATGTATGGGGAAGCAACACTAACTATACATTGGGTACTGGATCGCAGCAGTCAAAAAATGTGCCTGATCTCCTTTCTTGCTTCAGTAGAAGTAATGAGAATATTAAGCAAGTGAGTTATAGGCTAATGTTTATCCCTACCCCTCTCCAGAATTTTTAAATTCTATTTTTTATATATATGACATTTTTTTGTAAACAAAGTCTTCTGTTACTCAGGGATATTGTAGCATTCTAATGGTTAAAGATTAAAATCAGTTCAGTAGTTTTTGAGATTTATTACAAAATACAATTTTTTGACAACTGAAGTTGCATATTAATTATGCATATAAAAAAACATTAAACTAAATTATTTTTATTACCTGTTTCACAGACATTACTTATATGAGATTGAAAGTAATGTATAGCTAATTTTAAAATATCAATGCGGCATGAACAGGATAAAACACTTCAATCAATGTTCACAACTTTGTCAAAAAGTTTATTACACCTTCTTGATAAACTGTTTGTGACATATGTCACGGTGACATTAAAAATATAAGTATGAGGACCGTCAGACATTTGTAATGTTTCTAAATCAATTTTAAATTAAAATGCACTCAACTGGGCTACCACGAACCTGTCTCGGCTTCACCAATTTACTTTTCTTCATATTTGGTAGTGTTGGATTGCTGATTTGTGTCTGGTGTGCGATAAACACTGACTTTTTTAAAGATGTAAATTATACAATTACCAAAAGCTCATTCGTAACAAGTATTGCCAACTTCGTGAACTTAAAACTATGGCTTACTCCAATGACGACAATTCTAATACCAATCGCTGGCTTGGCCATGTTAACATCGTGTTGTGGGCTCTTAGGAGCTGGTTGCAGGACGAAATGTGCGATAAAATCTTACATATTCCTTGTAACGGCGTTATCGTTATCAACTTTTTGGCTCTTCTTTGTATTTGGTGTCCATAATATATACACAGACAATCCGAAAACAAGAAAATATCTGCGATCAACCTTAAAGACATACTATGGCAAAGAAAATGATTTTATGACTCATATGTTCGATTACATTATGGTGGAATACAAATGTTGTGGCGTAAACAATTATAAAGACTTTGTAGATTCAGCATGGCAAAGGAATAATATGGATAAATTGTACCCTAAACTTTGTTGTGTAATGGATAGAAACTTCGTCCCAGTATCGAAGGCGTGTACCCAATCTCTCGATGTCCAAGCATACGCCCATATCGGATGTTTTGATGCTTTACGGCAGTCTATTAAAGATAACAAGGGATTGATTATATTCTACATATTTCTGCTGCTCACAGCGTATACTGTTGTGATATTTTTCGCATATTGTATAATTCGCGGTGAACCGCTTTTGGGTATAGCAGAACCGGTCTCGTTTGTCCCAAAACGCATTGACAATGTGGAGAATATAACTCCAAATTCTTCGCTCGATAATATGATGTTTGTTGAAGAACCACCGAAGAAAGTCGTAAGGGTCGTGTCAGCGATCAACCCGTCACAAACATACAAGTTCACGCCAAATATGTATAGCGGCAATTTTCCTCAGACTATAAGAAGTCATACTTTACAATAAAACGTTAAAAACTTTCTTTTTGTTTATATATGGTATTATCAATAATTTTTAAGATATTAAAGAGCAAATATGAGGTAGCTTTCGTAATATCTTGTGAGTTTCGTGTATTTTGGCAAGATTTGTGTTTATGTCATAGATACGAGTCACACATATGCTAGCTGATGCCCAGATTTTTTAATTTGTATTAGGCGCGTAATCTAAAAAGTAGAATTAATTTTAACAATCATTAATTTGTCAAGTCAGCACTGTTATTTGTTTGTATGTATTAAATAGGAGGCAAATGAGCAGGTGACTCACCTGATGTTAAGAGATATCGCCGCTCGCAACTGCGTTGCCGGCCTTTTAAAAATTCGTATTGATGTATTTATCTAGCGACACCTACGATCACTGCGTCATAGCCTAAAACGCGCTAACAAAATTGTTCCGACTGTAAAATTCTCAATTACGTATAAATGAGTGAAACCGTCAAATTACAATCTTGAAATTGTCAAATTTTCAACTGTCCAAAGGCTGTCCCTGATTGGTCGGTTTTATAGTTGACCGTAGAATAAACAAATATGGTGGCGCGGGGCATATGCCGTTCAACCAATCAGCGTGCGAGGTTCGTTCCGTTTCACTATTTGACGTTTTCACTACGATAGTATACAATCTACCGAAATAATACGTTAAATTGTAAGCAGGACGTTGAGGTTCATAATCTTTCGACAGTTAACAATCTCGCGAGATAGATTAAAACTTAACGGTATAATTACAATTTTACGGTCACATAATATATAACTTATATTGGGGTCTTTGAGCCAACCAGTTAGTAGTTAATTAAGACTTGTCAAGAATCTTAGAATTGGGGAATGTTCACTATCATTTTTTTTTTCATTTTGTTTTCACAAAGTTTTTGGTACGTGGTACGTACAAAAACTTTATTTACATTTATTACGAAATATCGCTCACACAATCAATTAATTATTTGTATCCTATGAAGCGTAGATAGTAATAGATTAGTGAACTATATACATAAAGTATTAAGTATGTCATTCATTTCCTTAAGTAAAATCTAACTTTCAGGTCTGCTTGGGTAAATTCCATAGTGTATGGCTATGCGCATCTGGATCCGTTTGGTGCGCCGGACAACCGGCACGTGCCGGTGGCTCTCCAGCTACGGCGCTTCGGCCCACGCTATTGAGACTACCGGAGCCCTGTAAGGAGATAGCATTGACGCTAACGTCTACAGTGTTCTTGCTACAGAGTGGTGCGGTATGTTAAGAAATATAATCTCTATTGTTTAAACGTAACTAATTTTATCCGATAAAAATCCCCAGTCTTATTAATGTTGTCACTAAGAAGAAATAACAGTGATATGCTACTTAGTTATCTTTAATAATAAAACTTCACTTGCTCTAGTTTCAGTGGCGCTGCAACTCATTGAGTTCTTTTATACGAAAGAGTTCAATTAGACTTATGTATAATGATTTCAGATGATCCAATACACCTTTAACAGTTCAGATAATACAACATCATCGTCGAAAGTGGGAACAACAAAATATCAAATCTCTCATCCAATTGGAGTTTGTGCGGGACGGTCCCACGTTGTACTTTGGAACGCAAAGGGTGTGTACACATGGGGACAAAATATAGGACAGTTGGGACATCAGGATAAATTAGTGCCGACACCAAAAAAGGTGATTTTTTTACACTCGTTTAATACCTGTCAACATTATTTATTTAATTAGCTATTTTATACACGTTCCCTTCAGAATGTTGGGGATACTCATATCTCAAAAAATCTTCTCATATCTTTGTGCGTGTGTAGAAAGTACACGTCAGAAGTGAAACTACTTTGTAAATTAATTATTAATATAGTGAAAACCCCAATCGATAACCATATTATGATCATTCCATGTATTTGTATATCTCTATTCACACTGTTTAATACTAATGATAATATAAATTAGTTAAAAATCTGCGTTTACTGGACAAGACTTTATGCGACAGAATGACCATCTAAAGTTCTAATATGTACCTAACTACTAAACAAATACATTAACCAATAGCGTGTATTTCTTCTCGATCTCCCTTTCTCACCCTCTCTCTCCATCTTTCTCACTTGCTTCCTCTCGATTCCTATTTCATGGCTATTTCCTTCATGCTAAGTTCGCTCTTTCTCACTCTCTCAATCGGTATCTATCGGTTTCTCCATTTTTTTCTACAAAAACGCTGCACATTTTCGTGGCGTTGCGCCTTAAGAAGTTTCACTTTAAACATTTGACGTTTCTAGTCAAACACTATTTAATGAAAGTTTTGAATTTTTACATTTAAATGACAAATTAACTCATAATAACTTGAAATTTAAGTATATTATTTTTTTATTATAGGTAGCGATATCTATGAATAGCAAGGAGGAGACAAAGTTTGAACTTGTTGACGCGTCGGATGCTGCGACTGTGGTGACAACCAGCCGTGGAGATGTTTATTTGCTGCATAAATATATCTGCAAGAAAATCGCTGTTAAGTAAGTTGGAACCCCTTAGCTATACACAATTGACTTTTTGGCAAGATTCCATAAACTATTTTAGATAATTCATTACTGGCAATAAAAAAGACTATACGCTGTGGCATTTATTGTTCGTGATATTGAAATATTTCTTATTTTTCTTGTGTTATGTTAGATCACTTGAGTAAGTAAATATTTAGATTTACCTTTTTGCAGGTAAAGCATAAAAATACGTAGCATTTCTTTGAGATTTTTTTTACTGTCCTCAAATTTGTGCCAATTTCGGTGGAAAACATTTTAGAAGCAACACTGCTGAAATATCAAAATTCTATGGAATAAAAAATCGGAGTATAGCATCAAACCAATTTCAATAATTAAAAGTATCGTATAGTTTATAGAGTCACTGTAAAATGATCTGCTATTGGTTTTAATAATGTTATGTTTTAAGAATGTTTAAGTGGTATTTGGTCGTTTATCAATTGTCCTTCTTTATTGTTATTTTTAGGCAAATAAATCTTCACCAAGTGCGCGTGGAAGCGAAAGTTAGTGAGGCGGGGAGCTATTCTCGAGTCACGGTTCTTTTGCTTACAAATGTCGGACAGTTGATGATATGGCAGGACACAACAAATAAACTCACGAGGTATTTATTTTTTATTAATAATTTGCTGTAAGTATACGGAATTACAGTACAATTAAAATGATTAAATAAAATTGATAGCAACTGGCGGCTCTGTCGCTTCCGAGTTATCTCTTCCAGCCAACTACTAAATTGAACATTGTATGAAAAATTTGTTTCAAGTGATATGAATTTAAAAATAAAACTCCTTACGATTTTTTTAATAAATGAAAAAATACAACGGGCAGGAGGCTCATCATGTTAAGGGATACCGGCCAAGGGGCTGGAATGCGTTGCCGGCCTTTAATATTTTATACCTTCACTTAATAACGTGTTTATAATATTTTAGATGCGTGTTTGGCCTCAATCACCAAATAAAAATAACACAAATGGCGCTAACGCACGACGCTTTATACTTCACGACTAAATATGGTGAAGCCTTCATCGGTTATATTTCTCGTAAAACTCCGTCAAAGAAAGAGGACACGACCATGAAGAGGGAGAAGGACGGCAAGTCGATTGTCAATAGTTTAGAAAGAGACGACTATACGTCTGTCAAGATCGTCAAGATACCAAACGTGCATAGAGCCACCGCGATATCTGTGGACTGCGAGGGACTTAATTTTGCCTGTATACAGGTTGGTCTATACATGTAGTTGATGAAAAATGTTCGTAAAATTAAAAAAAAAAGAGAGATTTGTTAGAATTAGACTTTAAGATGGAACTAAAAATTTATTTTTTAATTTCTTTTCATACTAATACTATCTTAATATTATTATATAATTGATTACGATTTTTTTATATGCATTTGTCGGGATACCATACAAGACTGCTGATGGTTACATTTATACACAGTAGTTTTCCAATGTACTATTCGGTAAACACACACACACACCTATAACGCTATTGCTGTCCCGAATAACACTAGTTTCCCCCTATAACGCGAAGATTTCTCAATCAATTTCACTTGCGTAATATTTATAATAAATCTTTGTTGTTAAAAAATTAAACTAATTAACTTTATTAAGACGTTCCTAGTTCCTAGTAGAATTGTTCAAAAAAATATTAATACTCCTACAACGCCATTTACTATAACGCGGGCCGAGTCTACCGCTATCCGCGGGGATAACTGTCTCATGATTTTTATTATATTATAATATAAAATAAATAAATTATGTAAATAAATCATTTTATTTCTCAGCCTTGTCTAATATCTATTTCTGCTATGTTTCTAATCTATGTCGCTATTTTACCTTAAGAAAATATTGTAACTCCGATTTCATCAGTTAATTTGTCAAAAGCTTTATATGGTTGGTAAACTGATATCTGGACACAGTTAAGTTCTTTTTCTATTTGTTATCTTTTTTTCAGAATAAACCAACATGCGGGCTTCTATCAGTTCCAGAACTTTCGCCATCTTGTCTATCCAAGCACATGGAATCTTTATTTGAGACAGCAGCCGATGATGACATCTTACACGATGTCACCTTTAAGGTACATATGACAGAATTAGTCCTAAGGCACTCTGTTCTCACTCTCTAACAAAATATTATTACTAAGGTAAAAGCCCCAATATATGATTATGTAGCAGTATATGATCATTTCATGTACATATTTGTATATCTACATTCACACTTTTGACACACTGTATATGTGCTAATGATAATAAAAACAAATAAAAAATCTGCGTTTACTGCCCAAGACGTTATGCGACAGAATTTCCATCTAAAGTACTAATGTCTAACTACTAAACGAATTCATCAACCAATAGCGTGTATTTTTTCTCGATCTCTCTTTCTCTCTCAATATTTCTCAATATAGCTCTCTCCCACCCCTCGCTGCATAATATGACATTCACGTGATGCGACGTTAGCTATATTTCTCTCTCTCGATCTTTCTTGTCTTCGACAAAAACGCTGCACATCTTCGTGACGCTACTATTATTATTGCGTTTAAAATACCAGAAATCTGAGGATCTTGTCTTTAGATTTCTTTCTTTCTTTGATTCTCCTCAGATTTCTGTATGTTTTGTCAACCAGAGTCAATCTCATCTATCAGGAGTAATAGTCCGTATAGGTATAAAAATCTTTATCAGAATTTTTTTTAGGCTGGATCGAAACTTTTCCCCGCGCACATGTTCATTATAGCCTCAAGTAGTGAACTTTTATACAAATTATATCAAGAGGCAACACTGATTGATGAAAAACCTACAATTACATTAGAAAATGTTCACCCTGAAGTATTTGAAAGGATCTTAAAATATATGTATACGGGTTCATGTGATGTTGCCGAGTTGGGTCCGTGCAGTTTGAAGATAAGGAAGGAAGATTTGATTCCATATAAGAAAGAAAGAGAAGTCGATATTGATAATACAGAGGTCATTGGTGAGTAAACTTCAAATTTTTAAATATTAAATTGTATCTCCTACGACTTATGATTTCCTGGTACAATCAGAATGACAATTAAAACTTTGAACCGTATCTCATCATCATCAAGTCTCTTTATTTCGTCCATTTCTGGACATACGCCTCTTCCGTTTTCCTCCAGTATGCCCTGGCACTGGCATGGTCTGAAAAAAATTGTGGATACACAGATATACACAACAAAAATTTTCATGTAGACAAGTATCACATCCAATATTTTACATTCAACAGGATAGTTTTATTGCTTCATATTAAAATAAACTATTAATTTTAATTTAAAACTGACACAGAAATGTGTCTATCCCATTTTTTTTTTTCATTATTCCTACTTAACCAAACGCTATGTGGCAACACCTACTGTTATACATATTTATTTTATAAAAAAATTATAAATATACTTGGCAAAAAATTAATTAAAAACTCCTTTGGAACTGCTTTTTCTCAGTTACCATGAAACGAACGAACACAACGCTCCGCTTACAAATTAACCGAATTTTTTTTTTAGAAAATCCATCGGAAATATCGGCTTTTGAAGTATACAAAGAGCAAGATAAGAGAAAGAATAACAAACGCCGACATAACAATACAAACATACAAACACAGAGGCTGTACTGTGATCCTGTTAAAATGGTCCAAGCGTCTGCTAAGAGGTTGCAAGTCATGGGCCTGCATAAACTTCTTGAGAAGTACTAGTGAGTATGAATTTGAGTTCCAACTAGGGCATGCAATATCGAGGCGAGACCGTTAATTCTAACTTAATTTCCCATTACAAAAAAAATGTATTTCAAAATCAAAAAATCAAAATCAAAATTTATTTATTCAGTTTAGATGCGACTTAACGCATGCTTATGGATGTCAAAAACGTTTACAAAATTCGCGAAAGAGCAAAACTACGCCATTTATTTAAATGAGAAACCAAATACATATGTATATACGAGATACACGTCGCCATTAGCTGTCCCAATTTTAGTTTACTTCTCTCTAACATGCACCTTTAATGCCTTTTTGAATTTGTTAAACGCGTTAATATTGCGAATTTTAGACGGTAGTTGATTAAATAATTGCACACCCTCATACCTAATAGACTTCTTCAAATAATTTGTACGCGGCTTCGGCAAGATAGCAAACACGCTCGATGAGTATTGCGTGTAGTTGTGTATTTGATTTTTTTTAATGATAAGCTACTATAGAGTTATTTAATTTTTTTTTAATTAATAATTTTAGTTTGTTGGTAGATTTATTAGTCTGTGTTAAATAATTTTATTTAAATATTGTTTTTATTCATTTATTTTGTAGTGTTTGTAAGTTAGAAATTTTGTTTGTGAATGCTGTACCCCCTGTATATTTCAATTAGATATATGAACGTGGCTTAAGTGAACAATTATAAATTCTCGTGTGATTAAGAACCAACTAAACCAAACCAACGAAAAACCGATAAAAGTTTTCATTTCGGAAAACCGAACAGTGTCTGGGGTAGCATAGCAATATATGACATGTGGCTTAAGTGAACAATTATAAATTCTCCTGGCATTAAGAACCAACTAAACCAAACCAACGAAAAACCGATAAAAGTTTTCATTTCGGAAAACCGAACAGTGTCTGGGGTAGCATAGCAATATATGACATGTGGCTTAAGTGAACAATTATAAATTCTCCTGGCATTAAGAACCAACTAAACCAAACCAACGAAAAACCGATAAAAGTTTTCATTTCGGAAAACCGAACAGTGTCTGGGGTAGCATAGCAATATATGACATGTGGCTTAAGTGAACAATTATAAATTCTCCTGGCATTAAGAACCAACTAAACCAAACCAACGAAAAACCGATAAAAGTTTTCATTTCGGAAAACCGAACAGTGTCTGGGGTAGCTTAGCAATATACGACATGTGGCTTAAGTGAACAATTATAAATTCTCGTGGGATTAAGAACCAACTAAACCAAACCAACGAAAAACCTATAAAAGTTTTCAATCCGGAAAACCGAACAGTCTCTGGGGTAGCATAACAATATATGAAATGTGGCTTAAGTGAACAATTATAAATTCTCGTGGGATTAAGAACCAACTAAACCAAACCAACGAAAAACCTATAAAAGTTTTCAATCCGGAAAACCGAACAGTCTCTGGGGTAGCATAGCAATATATGAAATGTGGCTTAAGCGAACAATTATAAATTCTCGTGGGATTAAGAACCAACTAAACCAAACCAACGAAAAACCTATAAAAGTTTTCAATCCGGAAAACCGAACAGTCTCTGGGGTAGCATAACAATATATGAAATGTGGCTTAAGTGAACAATTATAAATTCTCGTGGGATTAAGAACCAACTAAACCAAACCAACGAAAAACCTATAAAAGTTTTCAATCCGGAAAACCGAACAGTCTCTGGGGTAGCATAACAATATATGAAATGTGGCTTAAGTGAACAATTATAAATTCTCGTGGGATTAAGAACCAACTAAACCAAACCAACGAAAAACCTATAAAAGTTTTCAATCCGGAAAACCGAACAGAGGGTAGCATAGCAATATATGAAATGTGGCTTAAGTGAACAATTATAAATTCTCGTGGGATTAAGAACCAACGAAAAACCTATAAAAGTTTTCAATCTGGAAAACCGAACAGTCTCTGGGGTAGCATAGCAATATATTATGAAATGTGGCTTAAGTGAACAATTATAAATTCTCGTGGGATTAAGAACCAACTAAACCAAACCAACGAAAAACCTATAAAAGTTTTCAATCCGGAAAACCGAACAGTCTCTGGGGTAGCATAGCAAGTTCCTTGTTGTATGTACTAAAAAAGAGAAACGAAGTTCGCGGGGGTAGCCTCAACATAGATAATTTAGAACTCTGGGCCAATTATTGTTTGAGTTGTCCTAACTTTTCCTTAACAATGTTCACTATTTTATAATATTTTAATTAATAAAATATTTATTTTAGCTACAAAAACGGTACAGTTTGCCTCCGAGACAGTGCTACATACACTAAAAACACAATGACATGGGACAGACAGACATATCCCGAATTAGTGGATACAAATGTGTGTTCAAAAGATGGTGTGCTTTTATCTGCGCATAAGTGTGTGTTAGCCGCTCGCTTGGAGTATTTTAGTGGAATGTTCCTGCATTCTTGGACTGAGGTTAGTATAATAATGAGAAATAATTAATCTGACTAATTATATGGGGCCGTTCGTACGTACGTACCTTACGTACAATCCACTTCCAACTCCTATTTTATACATAGGATTTTTTTCAATATTTTATATTGCGATTACAATAACATTGAACTCTCCTCAAAATCCTTCAATCCTTTCCATATTGTTTACGCTTTTAATTATTTACTAAAATATATATCTGTAATTTAACTAATATTATGTTACACAACTCCAGTTTTATAAAATTTTATGGCTAAAAGAAATTCGCAAAATCCGATAGTCCTAACAGCGGACGACCTTCTCGTTAAGAACCTAAAACAATAGAATTCTGCCGGGACCTTTGATTTTGGTCAATATAACCGGTATGTTGTTGTAAACGATGTCGTCATAAACGGTTTTGATATACTATATCGTATGTTATTAAATCTTAAATTAATTTGTAAACAGTTATTGTTTTGTTTCAGAGCAAAATGTTATCAAAAGTAACTATACCAATAAATCATAGTATACTTCTCCCGGTTATAAACTTTCTTTATACAGACACATGTCCCGAAATAGATAGATCAGACAGCATTGACTTTATCTGCAGTATGCTTATTGTCGCTGACCAGCTTTTCATTGGTAGAATCCGTGAAATGTGTGAAGTTGCACTTGCCAACCTTGTGACATTAAAAAACTGTGCTGAACTTTGCCAATTTGCACACACCTATAACGCAACACAACTCAAACAGTACTGCATGGAGTATATTTCTTTGAACATAGCTAATATTCTTGAAAACCGGACTTTAGATCTTTTAGAAAACGAATTACTGGAGGATATAAGTAAATACTACTGCAAATTTAATCCTATTATGTCGTCAAGAATTATAACACCATTCTCAATTGCACCTACTGATGAAACAGTGGAGGAAATTGCTAAAAATTTCACCATAGATTTAGATTTCATTGATGAAGAATATATCAAAGATACAAGTATTGTTGAAGTGCCAACAAAAACAACCAAAAGAGCAAAGTCTAAAAAAATTGAATATACAGAGAATGAGAAAGCTAGAATGCGATATGAGTCTGTCAGTTCTATATCGTCTGATCTGAATGATTCGGGTGATATAACATTATCTTTAAAGGAAATTTCTAAAGAAAGTGACAAGTCAAACAGCAATTGGACTCAAGTGTTATCACCACAACAGAAACTGGTACAGGCTCGTTTGAAAGCAATATCTTCTGCAAGAGACATCATGAATGAAACCCCAACAAATTCATTCACAAAATTGACAAAGAACCCACCAGTTGACACACCAAGTACATCCCAAATATCAACATCCCCAAAAGAATCATTTATTGACCATACCCGGAGTTCTCATACAAATTTAGTTATAAGCCATGTTGGTCCCAAATTGTCCCAAAAGCAAAGAAAGAAATTAGCATCAATGGACAACCAGACTCCGCAGACATTAGACAACTATCTAGTTAATAAGTTAACACTTGGATCACCCACGGATAAGCCAAAGAACCCTTGGAAAATTTGTGAAGCTCCAATTGCTAGCAGCAGCCCATGCAAACCTAAAAGTCTGGAATTTAATCAAATCCTTGCTGATCAGAAAAAACAAAAAGATGATTCGTCACGGATTATGACTAAGTCTTTGACATTGACCCAGGTTGGTTATTCTAGTTACTGATACACGATTTATTCTTGTTTTAAAGGTAATTCTTTCCCGAAATTATGCATTACATAATGAGTGTCCATTACCTACATTAAACTTACATTTTATACACATTTTTTTTATGGGCTCAATAGGATAGCATTAAATCTTGTGCGCAAACTAAAATGTATTGCTACATGCATATAAAAAATGTAATGCCATGTGAAGCCAATTATATATCATTATAGTCTTGTATTTTCTTAGTGATACATTTTAAGGATTAATAGTCTGAGTAAATGTCAAATTTCAGTCTTTTAATTTTATTATTATTATTTTTTTTTATGTAAAATTTTCTTTTAATGCGCTGCACTTGTTTTCTGCTTTTTATACACAATATGTTAATCTATGTAATCTGTTTTGGCTTTTTGTATTATATTAGTATTTTGTATAATAATATGTATTAATTAGTAAGCTGTTAGATTACTTTAAATAAATAAATAAAATTTATCTTGACTTACCAATTTGATTTATTTTTTCAGCTTGAAGATAAAGCCATTGAAGAATTGGAGAGATTCTATAACATACATGAAGTAGATGATGAATATATAACTGTAAGGCGCATTGAGCTTCAGGTGTCTTCACCACAGTGGATCAACACTGCCCCAAAGTGATATTGATGTGTTATTTTCTATTTTACAAATTGAAATAAAATTATGAAATATAATGATTATATTATTCTTATAGTTTTTTTTTAAGAATATATAGAAACCTCCTTTCAGGATTTATTACCTAGTGTTTGTTTTATCATGGAGTTACAAGAAACCTTTTATTGGTAAGACTAGGTCATGGTTTTGCACATTTTAAATAATTAAGGTAAATAATAGATTGCATACTTAATAAAGATAAATATGATTTCTGTACATCCAGAAACATTTTAAGGTATTCTTAGTTAAGTATTATGCAAAATTGCCCTAACCACACTAAATCTCACCATGTTGTGCTGAACACTAGAGGCAAAGATTAAAAGAATGCTGACGTTACAAAGGCAGTAACATAAAAGACAAATTATAATAATTCTACATTTATTAACCAGGTATATTCACAATATAAACTACTATATATTATATACTATAGCTATATTATAATGGAGGAAAGCCCTTTAAGAGTTGATTTAACTGTCTATGAGTAAGTTTCTTCTCGCCTGGAATAAGAATACCTTTCTTGCCCATTTCTCTTTGAACCTTAGCTTTCTGATTGTAATCATTATAACATGCTTGGAATGCAGTAACTTCCTTTAAGCACTGCTTTTGATCAAATTCTGATTTCTTAAAACAAGCAAATAGCACAGCCATTTCTTGCATACACGCTGCTTCTTTTGTTTTATCGCTTTTACCTGATACTTCTTTCTTTAGTTTAAGAGGGAGTAACATTTGAAATGGTACAGGCTCTGTTTGGAATCTTCTTGCATGGGTACTTTTTGGGGCCAAATTGGGAATATGGAGCCTCATTTCTAAATAATTAATTTACAAAATGTTGTACAGTAAATTAATAACTCAAATAGTTTTTAGCCATTCAAATTTTAAGAAAGGTTAACTTTAGAAGTTCCTAGTATTTTGAAATAAGATGTTAATTGTTATTCAGATCTATCAGTTGTCACTTTTGGATTTTTCTTGTGACATCCGTATTTACATTTTACATTGACAGTATCTGTCAAGTATCAACTGACTCAGAAGATTAAAATATTATTTTGTGAACCAAACTGTCACAAAATTATATTTTTGCCATAAAAAAAACTGTCAATTTGTAATTTAAGAATAGTGAAATTGTTGCTGTATGCCCTGGGATACTTTAGGTGAAAAAAGAGTAATTATTTTAACTAGCCACGTCCAAGTTTTAATAACGTTATATCTTTTTCTTCGTAACAGATTAGAAGTTATAATCGGGCCCGCCCTTTATCTACACAAGACTAATAAAACAAATAAGAACTAAAAACCGCTTAAGGAACAAGATTAGAAATTCGCTTCAAAAGTTTTGTTAACGAAACTATCTAAGTATTTCCGAACGAATGATGGTATTAATTTTAAAAAGGCCAACAACGCACTTCCAAACTATTTGGTATTTTTAGTGTCCATAGGTATCTGAAGAATCTGTACAATATAATATCAAAAAATAATTATTTGCTCTTAAGCCTAATCATAAATATGATTATTTAAATCCACTTTATCGTTTGATAATAAATAGAGCTCACAGTTATCACATAGAATTTACAATTGCCTTGACTGCGGGAACATTCACAATTGGTACCTGTTTTACCGAAAAACAGAAACAAGAATTAAGAAATGTCTTTATACTTCTTCGCTGCGTGGTACAGCGTTCGGCACTAAAACACACAATAGAAATCAACTAAAAAGCCATGGAGGAGGATTTTTATAAAAATAATATAACACTTTGATTAAAGTTGGATTAATCTATCTATTAATATCCTTCGTGTAGTTTGAAATTGCGTGTCTTCATCTTTAAAAAATCGAAAAGATTAAAAAAAATTGTTACAAATCTTGGTTTTAGATTCATGTACCTATCTCTTTTCAGCCTTCTATATGTCAAATTCAAGTCGTTTTTGACATAATATGGAAGTCATCTTTCGCAGACTAGTTCTGTGAATATTACTCACAGACCAAATAAAAGATAAAATATATTACTGCACAGGCAGATTTAAACGCAGGAGAACGCATGTCGGCTTAGGTAAATAAATAAATAAAAATAAAGAATAAATTTTATTTTATTACACATTTTGTTAAATTACGGCCATAAATTACTTTAAAATGTTACATTCTCTACGCTATAAAGTTATTGTACCTATTAACAAAAGATATAAAAATAACAATAGAAAACTCTAGAGTCTAGAGTTTTAGCAGTCGTGTAAAGAGTTGTTTTAAATCGTTGATGGATTTTTATATATAAATAAAACTACGAATTTATCAATATGTACATAACATGATGATTCAAGGTCTTTTCAGCAAGCGTGGCCAGCGAGAGAGACTGGAGAATGCAATTAGTTTTAATCAATCTTTTATTTATATAACAGGGGTAAAAGACAACCACCCATAGACACTCACATTGAGACCTTGCGTTGCCGGCTGTTTAAGAATTCTCTCTCCTTCACTCTCTCGCAGCTCATGTCTGAGCGTCGTGGTCAGTAACGAAGCATCTAGTATAAGAATTGGTACGCTCTTTTTTTGAAGGATAAGGACTTCAGTGAGCAGCTGGTTCCATATAGAGGTGGGACGTGGCAAAAACTGCCTTAAGTAACGCTCTGTTCTAGACGTCTGATATTGAAATTGTGCTGCAGCATACATCTGAGACTGATATATTTTATTTCAGCGTAAGTAACGATAAATACTGTTTTAGCTTATTTGTCTTTATTAATAATGTTTTATTTGCTTGAAAGTGAAAAGTGTGGAAATAAATAATTACTGACATTTAACATCGACTCATAGTCCCACATTTAAATAGAATCTATATAGTTCTACTTAAAGTGTACCTACTACACCTGCTTGTTCTGACAGGACCACTTTTATTCACTTTTCTATAATAACCCTCGAATAACTCTAATCAGCTTATTTATACGGGATAAATATAAATAAGACTCAACGTTATAAGTATTATGTTATTAACCTTCGGGGCAGTTTCCAGATTAGTAAAAAGTCACGTAGGTATAAGAAAACAAGATAATAGGATGAATTATTTATATAGTATTTAAATTCCTCATTACACAGATAAAAAAACAGGATACCCAATCTTTTTACGTTTCTAGTTGAGGGTCTCTGGGAGGATGACGGCGCCGTCAGGGATCAAAGGTGTGCCAATGTTGATGGTTTCAGCGTCCAGCTCTGGCTTGGGGTTCTCCACAATAAGGATTGGGTCGGGAATGATTTCGTTTTCAATCACATTGATGTTGTCGGGGATAAGTTCGGGTTGGGATCCATCAATGATTTCTACGGGGCTAGGAATAAGAGCGGGGTTCTCTGGGTTGTAAACTTGGTCTACGGTGACGTCACCAGCGGATGCGTCAACATTTATGACAACCTGTACAAAGGGTGCTTTGATGCTGGCGGGCTGGTCTTCAATGATAGCGGGTCCGACGGAGATGTCCTCGTGTTCCTCAATCAGAGCGGGTCCGACGGAGATATCCTCGTGTTCCTCAATCAAAGCGGGTCCGACGGAGATATCCTCGTGTTCCTCAACGAGAGCTGGGTTGGTGTCAATAAGTGCAGGTGTTTCCTCGATGATAGCGGGTCCAGCAGAAATATCGTCTAGTCCATGTCCACCGAGGAGATCGTGGAGCATTTGCTGTAAAGCAGCAGCTGTGGCTGGGTTGGTGCTGGGGCTGTTGATAGCGCTGATGATCTCTTCGATCTCAGCTGCTGAGATACGGTTAAGAGGGACTGCCGAAGCGACGGCGATGACAGCAAATACGATTAGGAATTTCATTTTTGCGGTTTCTGTAAAATGAAATTTATTTATAAATATACTGTAACAACTTCTTAATTTTAATGAATATTACTACCAGCGGAGACACTGAAACCAGCGGTGCGCATTTGCTATTATATAAGATGTGATGTTTAAGTATACTTCATTGGAGATAAAAAAAACAGACACAAATTCTTCCATAAGTAACTATGACTAACATTTTAGTCGAAAAATTTACAACTTTAGCGGTTAATATGTTAATACCTACTAAAATAGTTTGATCAAGTTATAATATTGTACTCACTTTTAGTTTTCTTCCAATACTGAACTAGCAATAGACTTATTGGTATTTTATATTAAAAAATAATCTTGGTCCCATAAATATTTTATCTTAGGATTAATGTCATACCCAGAAGTAATATAAGTTTTATTTTTCGTAAGACAGGATTTAATAGTGGCAATATTTATTATAATAATATAATGAGCATACAATTGTCTATGTTATTACGAATTTAAATTTAATTTATGTTATATATATTGTATATATGTTGTTTAATTCGCAATAACTTTCGTTTGTAATGAGAAATATTATAAAACTATAATTAAATAATAATTAGACCAATGTCGCGAATGGGTTGTTATCGGAACAAGAATTATTTTAACTAATTCAAGCAGGGCCTTATCTTAGCACCATTGCCAGATTAGCCACGTAGCAAGATTAGCAGATGCTACGGGCCCCGCGAATTTGGGGGCCCCACGCACCAACGTCGGGTACGTTAACGTAATAATTTTTTTTTAATTAATATAGCAGTGTGCCTTGCCTCACTTCCACTTAAAAATCTATCGATATCGTCACGTTAAATCGTAATAAGTAAAATACCGTAACGTTAATGTTTAATTTTAATCGATACATTTAGACTAGCATCTATACCACATGTAACTTTTAAGCGGTCAAATTTTTATTATTTTGAGAGAACGTCTTAATCATCTCACTTTGGTGAATAATGAGTATAGATCATGATATGCTTAAATAATTATTATGTCTAATTAAAATGTTACTATGTCTATATATAAACGTAACTATAACTATACTATACTATAGTAAGACTTCTGTAGCCATAGATTCAAAGAATTATCGTGGAATATGGGGAGACGTATTACTTACACAAATTTAATATACGTGGGTATGGTCTTTACTTGATTTAAATTCAGAAAAAAAAAAACAAAAGTTCTTAGTTTCCGGCCAACTAGATTTCCCCTTCTTTTGCCATTATACCAATAGTGGCTTCAGCGTGCGACTCATCCCGTGAGGTCGTGAGTTCGATCCCCGGCTGTGACCAATATACTTTTAATAACCGCATTTAACATTCGCTCGACCGGTGAAGGAAATGGTGCAAAACCTCAGACCCATAAAGTCGACGGTGTAATAAAAACGATTATGAAAAAGATACAAAATTCTGAGGCCCAACCCTCGGGTAACGGTTGTAGCGCCACTGATTTATTTATTCTTATTTAAGATTTCCCTAATACCCTGATAAAAATCCTTTTTAGGTTAGACCTAAATTACTGATTAAGTTAGGCTGGATCGTAATAATGGAACATTGGATGTCTTTAACGCCCGAACCCAATAATTAATCTACAATCTCAGATTGAAAACAATCTGATATCAGACCGTCACAGTCGATTGATCTCTATCTGCATCCCAATAACCAAACCCTACGAAGACAATCCATTTTTGAGAAAGGATAGATTGCAATCTCTTCGCTCTTTACACTCATATTTGATAATCAATATAAACCAAATAAAGTTAGTTAGTGAACTTTATCTATTTTAAAAAATTAGTGTAAGCTAAAATCTTATGATAGGATATTGGCACAGTTGAACTGTCATTTTCATACAAAGGTACCACATACACCGATCCGACCTACTATGGATAGCTGGTATCGACAGATGGTTATTACAATCGTCGATTGGTTATTGGCACACTTTTGTCAATATTTGGATTAAGATGTCTATCTCAGATGGTCAAAAATGGATTGAGATAGGTAATTGGGTTTGGGCGTAAGTGAAGACACATCTTTAAAAAAAAATTAGATTATCCTTTGGAATAAAAATCGGATATATTACAGTGTGTTTAATGTCAATAATGAAGATTTTTCATGAAAACGAAATTATGCTTATCATCTCACTATTTCCCTATTGATAGTGTAATACAGATATTGCACGTTTTAACACTACATGATAGCGAATCGGATTAAGCTTCTATTTTATGATTGATTTTATAATTATTTATGGTTTATAAATTATTTATGGTTTTATATCATATCTGATTACAACTGTGTATTTACAATAAGATCATAAATTTTAAATTGTTTTGATATCGTCAATCAGCTGATACAAAGGCGACATTTTTTGTTTACTTTTCAATAAAGAATAACCGTTAATAATTGTCACACAAACATTATAATATCCCCTCATTGCTTTTCTTATATTTATTTCCCATATTATTGGATCTTTACAGCGATTACAATAATACACAGATAATTCTATAATTTAAAATAAAGTTAATTGAAAAGAAATATATATACCCAGATATAATAACTAATTATATTATAAGCAGCTCTTGTGAACTCGGCTAGAGTACGATCTGGTCATAACCCACCATACCTAAAATAAATAGGTTCGGGTGCATAAGTGGATTCCAAGGATATACCATACAACCTTTTGTTGTATAGGGAACGTTCAAGTATTCAAATTCAAGTACCATATGACATCTTAAGTAATAAAGAATAATAAAATAAATTAAAAACAAAGATTTGTCCTCTATCAGCAGTAGGCAAGGTGAAATAGGAGCACGCACTTACATACTCGTGAGATCAACACGCAAATACATAGTAGAAACAACTAATATCACCGCATACACGAATTCAAGTACCACAAGTAGCACCCGTTGACGAGTATGACGCATAGCCAGCCATCGGCCCCCTCGCCATATTTTAGGGAGAGAGTAGTTTACGTAAGCACTATGGGTAGGTCTTTGATTTTCTTATTTGGTGATTACGTCAACAGTAATTAATAATTATTACTTCTACTATTTACACATAATACCCACACATTGTCTAGGCTTGAAAACGAAATGCATTTTCGAGCATTACTACAAAAAAATAATACGTTTATGTACTATTTATTAATTTTGAGAGCTTTGCTTACTTTTGCAGACAAGATTGGGGGAGAATGAATGGCACACCGTTATTCAAAACGGGCAGCACTTTTGACCCCACAAATTTTAACCCCATATCTGTTGAGCATTGAGTAAAAGCTTTAAAAAAAATATTTCTGATCAATTAAACAAGAACGTTTTGGAATTAAGTTGTATTAAAAAACGACACGACTCATGACGACGGTATTTTATGATACGTTAAAACCATTTACTAAGATTTCAGTTGGTCCATAATGAGTAATAATTATGGTAATACTTAAAATTATAATTTAAATTTAACAATATGTTCGTAAGTTCCTAGAAATTAACAGATAGTTCAATGAGTGATTGGGACCTTTCCATTGAACCCTTACGCCCAAACCCAAACCTATCTCAATCCATTTTTGTCCAACTGAGACAGAAATCTTAGTCAAATATTGATAAAAGTGTGCCAATAACCAATCGAAGGTTTGTAATAGCCATCTGTGGGTACAAGCTATCCAAGGTAGGTCGGATCAGCGTATATGGATAGACCTTTGTATGAAAATGACAATTCAACTGTGCCAATATCCTATCTTAAGATTTTAACTTACATCAGTTTTTTAAGATAATTAAAAAGCTATTTGATATGTTTAAAAAACCTGTATATTTTAATATTATTTGAACCGTTTTATTTACTTTATTTGGTTTCTATGGATTATCAAATATGAGTTTAAAGAGCGAAGAGATGGCATTCTATACGTCGCCAAAAATGGATTGTCTTCGTAGGGTTTGGTAATTGGAATGCAGATAAGATATCGATCGACTGTCACGATCAAAACGGCCAAAATCTCAGATTGAAAACAATCTGAGATTTTGGATTAGTTATTGGGTTTGGGCGTTAATAAAGACATAAAATATGCGTCATAATTTTGTTTGGGCATTAAACATACTTTATTCCACTGTAGTTATGAAAACACACCTATTCATAAATATATTACAATTTGACTAATATAATACATTATGTCAGCGGTTATACCATGTTTTGGGTGTGCAACAAAAGAATGCGAACCCGCAGACAATACTTTTATATTTTTTTACAGTTATGTATAAAATAAGTTTATTATAGATTTAGTTAAACTCTATAAATCATTTTCCATTTATTTACAGCAAATCGGGTATTTACCATCAGATTCACAGCTGTTATAGCTAGTAAATTTAAATTTTGAGCAAATTATGGCTTATTTGCTCTCGTTCGGAAAAAATGATTGGCATTTGTCATTGAAATCTTCAAAAAAGTTCTTTTTGATGCCTAAGCCTAATCGCCTTATCTGAACGGCGTGCCTTTTATTTAGAAGGTTGTTAATCATGATTAGGACAGCAATAAATTATTGAAACGTGTATAAAGAGTTAATAAGAGAAATTATGCATTTTTTTAATGTTGACGAGGTCGTAGTAATAGCGATTAAGTTAAAAACTATCATTATCTATTACTACCAGTCGCGGCTTCGCACGGATGGAAATTGATTTTTTAAACAATATAAGTACGTTCTTTATATTATCAAATGGTGAAAGAATCTTTAAAATTTGTCTATTTCTTTGAGCTAGTTCGTTATAAACATACACTTACATACAAATCATAATTAGTATAGAAATGTAAATAGCTCAATTAGGGTATGATATCTTTAAGTATAAAGCAGCGAATCTTACAAAAAATATATTTCAAGCTTTTTTTGTAAATCACTCTAAATCTTGATTAGAAAGCATCGTTTTATTGCGAGATCCTGCGTACGTGTTCTACTTGCCTAGTATAATATAAGTAGGTATGAGAGATATTTCCGCCATATCCGGAATACCCGGAATCTATTAAGCCCTTTCTTTTACTAACATAAATGAAATTCGGTTTAATATATACGATATTACTATATAAAATAATAGTAAACTAAAACATAAATTGTTAAATTTTATACACTAAATGTGTAAGGTCTGATCTTGGAGATTTTAGCTATGAAAAATGCCTCCCTTACGAATCTAAATATTCGCATAAAATTTCTAAGATATTAAATATATAAAAACATAATATCAATTAATTATTATCGTGGAATTATACCTGGGCGATATTTATTGAAAAGCAAAAATTCTCTGATAAGCTTGTGATAATGAAATACTATAAAATCTAACAAAATTTGCACAAATATTATAGTTTAAAAGATACTGCATAGGTAAGCAGTTTACCATCATATTATTATAACATCGAGCTTCTAATAAACTAAGCTATTCAATTAGTTTC
Source organism: Pieris mannii (assembly GCA_028984075.1). NCBI lineage: Eukaryota > Metazoa > Arthropoda > Insecta > Lepidoptera > Pieridae > Pieris > Pieris mannii. The sequence goes on from CM054776.1 coordinate 1,120,124, forward strand.
CACCGCATTGGAGCTACATAGGATCGTTTCGATTTGCAAAGCACTATAGGCCCCTAAGACAAGACGTCTACCCAGTTTTTAGAAAATTTCTAAACAATTAGATTATAATATTCACTAAACATTTTATTTTTTTAAATCATCATCTTTTAATTAAATGTCCTCGCTTAAGCCACAGACAATTTTATAACGATGTTTCTAATTTTCAGCTATGAAATTCCTAGTATTCGTTGCACTCATTGCCATTGCGGCCGCCCGCCCTCCAAAGAGTGGCTCGCTCATTCCTGAGACCGCAGGACCCATCATTGAAGAACCAGAAAATATCAACACCAACCCAGCCCTGGTTGACGAAACCGAGAACATCAACACCAACCCAGCCCTCGTTGACGAAACCGAAAACATCAACACCGACCCAGCCCTTGTTGACGAAACCGAGAACATCAACACCGACCCAGCCCTTGTTGACGAAACCGAGAACATCAACACCGACCCAGCCCTTGTTGACGAAACCGAGAACATCAACACCGACCCAGCCCTTGTTGACGAAACCGAAAACATCAACACCGACCCAGCCCTTGTTGACGAAACCGAGAACATCAACACCGACCCAGCCCTTGTTGACGAAACCGAGAACATCAACACCGACCCAGCCCTTGTTGACGAAACCGAGAACATCAACACCGACCCAGCCCTTGTTGACGAAACCGAGAACATCAACACCGACCCAGCCCTTGTTGACGAAACCGAAAACATCAACACCGACCCAGCCCTTGTTGACGAAACCGAGAACATCAACACCGACCCAGCCCTTGTTGACGAAACCGAGAACATCAACACCGACCCAGCCCTTGTTGACGAAACCGAGAACATCAACACCGACCCAGCCCTTGTTGACGAAACCGAGAACATCAACACCGACCCAGCCCTTGTTGACGAAACCGAAAACATCAACACCGACCCAGCCCTTGTTGACGAAACCGAGAACATCAACACCGACCCAGCCCTTGTTGACGAAACCGAGAACATCAACACCGACCCAGCCCTTGTTGACGAAACCGAGAACATCAACACTGACCCAGCCCTGGTTGATGAAAACGAGCCAATCTCAACTGACCCTGCTTTGGTTGACAAACCCGTTCCAGCTGGTTCTCCTCTTGTTCAAGTTATCATTAACATTAAGTCCGCCTCAAGCCCAGCTTTGAAGCCTGAAGCCATTGACAACAGCCCAGCTATCATCCCTGAAACTCCCATAATTCCAGACCCAATCAACATTGGACAACCCGACCTTCCTCTCATCCCAGACCCAATCAACATCGGAGTTCCCGTTCTTCCCGACTTAGCCATCAACCTCCCTGAGGAACTACACTAAACAGTATTCACAAACAAACAACATGTACAACTGCAAATAAATGATTATTTTTATATTCGCTTATACTTAATTATAAGAAAAAGTCCCGAATAAAAACAGCACACTAAACCGCCTCCTTGACTTAGTGGTGTGTGGTTTCATTTCCTAAAGATATTTAGTTCATTCACTGATAAAACGGATAGAATAATAAATAAAAGATCGTCTAGGTGTTAAAAATTGATCGCTTATACAGATTTTCTGTACATAGTTTTGACCCTGTAAGTACCGACTATAAGCTAAATATAAATAATGAAATAAATTCACATTCTATAACATCTGCCGCCCTATTAAAATTGATACAGATTAATTTTCTACGTGGGTAACACTGAAAATGTTAAGAACTGGCCAGTTACAAACATTGCCAATAAAAACTTTTTTGAATTTCAATTTTAGAACTCTAGGTAACCTAATGAATTACCACATTGCATTCAGGTCAATTTTTTTGTGAATTGGCGACAAATCTAAAACTTTTGTTACACGTGAAAATGAACCTAACCCGAGAAAATTTTCTTTTTTTATAATGACTTTCATTTACTTAAAAACAAAGATAAGGTAGGCTGCGATTGGTATTTCTTAATGAAGCCCCATCACATGCCATTATTTACAATTATTCGTTTAACAAGTTTAAACGTGGACGTACCAATCTTAATGATGACCCGCGAGAGGGACGTCCTTTAACAGAGACTACTAAAGATAACATCAGTGCGACGCATGTTAGAGGAAGATAAGAGAGTACCTATCAGCAGATACGGCCAAGCCTCAAAAATAATATACGAGCATTTAGGCGTCAAGAAGCTTTGCACCAGATGGATTCCCCATATCTTAAAGGACGAAACACCTTCTCATGGACTGGTGTCGCCAAATGTTAGATAAGTGCAACGGCGGTGACTCAAATGCTGTTTTTGACATCGTAACAGGTGATAAAAGCTGGATATATTGCTACGAACCCAAAACCGAAAGACAATCAACTCAGTGGGTGTTACCTTTTGAGGATCGGCCAATTCAGGTAAAGAAAGGAAGAAGTCAAGGAAAAAAGATGATTGCCTAATTCTTTGGTCGTAAAGGTAATTTCGCGACATTTGTGCGAGAAGATTGAAGGACAGTTACTGCAGACTCGTATATGTGGTCTTGGAAAAAAATCGACAGCAGCGCCCTTGTAGCAGGATCCTCCTTCACCTCGAAAATACTTCAGCGCACACCGCAAAACGGACTATTGAATATTTGACTATGGCAGGTGTCGAGATATGAGTCATCCGCCATGCAGTCCTGACCTGATACTCTGCGACTTTCATTTATCCCCAAGAACTACATATAAAATTCAAGGCTTTACGACCCCTAAAGATGCGGTGAAAATGCCAAAAACTAACCCTAAGGAAGAATGGGCCCACTGCTTTTCTCAGTGGTTCCATGTTCCATTCCATAAGTCGGTTTTCATTTCATTCAACGATGGAATCCATCACTTGAGAATGTAAACAATGCTTTCTCCAGCGTAGCTTAATACGAATAATCTTAATCAAACAAAAATATATTAAACTTAAAACAACAACAAATAAAGCAATAGGATTTGTTGATACGACCACGTTCTTATGTATCAAATCAAAATTTATTTATTCAATTTAGATGCGACTTAAGGCATGCTTATGAATGTCAAAAACGTTTACAAAATTCGCGAAAGAGCAAAACTACGCCATCCGTTCGCAAGACTACCAGGAGGTCTTGTTCTGAGAAGATTGTTGTTGATTGATGTATTATTATATATATTATAGATTGTAATCTCTAGTGGGCCCACAAATTGTAAGTCTCTCGAATAGGCTAAGCTCTGGTTTTGCAGTGAAAAAATACAAGATCTAGCGATATTACAGCAAAACTCGCCAACTTAATCAATTTTCATAGTGTTTTGGTTTGCTGATGGTATTCTTTTGTGGAGTCTAACAACGATATTCGTGGTACGCAAGCAGAAGCGGTTCGAGCGATCTGAGGAAGTCAATACACGCCCAAACCCAATAACCTATCTTAATCCATTTTTTACCATCTGAGATAGACATCTTACTTTAAATATTGATAAAAGTGTAATAGCCATCTGTCGATACAAGCTATCCATGGTAGGTCGGATCCATGTATGTGGATAGACCTTTTGTATGAAAATGACAGTTCAGCTGTGCCAATATCCTATAATTAAATTGTAACTTACACCAGTTTTCAAAATAATTAGCTATTTGTTGTAAAAATAGACATGTATATTTTAATATTAGTTGTACGGTTTTATTTACTTTATTTCGTTTACATTGATGATCAAATATGAGTGTAAAGAGCGAAGAGATTGCATTCTATCCGTCGCCAAAAATGGATTGTCTTCGTTTGGTTATTGAGATGCAGATAGGAGATCGGTCGACTATCACGGTCTGATCTAACCGTCGTAGTCGTAATTATAACATGACTAATTACGGGAAGAGCAAATGAGCATATTTAAGGCATTCGTGACTTACAAAATTAGCCTGTGTCTGACCTTACACCAAATAATATTTTTTTGTAGATATAAAAAGTGCAAACAAGATTTATAATTTCTTTGTGTTATTTATGACAAGGTTATAAATTACAATAATATCACCGGACTTCAATTAAACTGTCATGACTTTTCATAGCCTCTGATATCTGATGTAGACATCAAGTCTAAACTTAGCCCAAAAAAAAAATTAGGTACTTTATTTGACTCAAAACAAACATTACATTCTATATACAATATTCACTGTGGTTAACCTTATACATAATATACTTCTATGAGCACTAGCGTTTAAACTAGGCCTAGTCTGTATCTTAAACCCTAGTTAACAATATCGTTTGGGCTATAAATCATCTGGATTTATTCAGTAAGTAATTCTAAGCTAAGTTAATTTACCATTGGAGTTTATCCAACGTACTACTCTCAGTATGGGTAAATTGATTTCATTCCTTTAAAAATTGATTACCCTTCTGTTGTCATTGATATCTTCGAAAAAGGTTTTATTTGACTTCTAAGTCATATCGCTTTATCTAAGCGGCTTGCCTTTTAATTAGAAGGTTATTAATCATGATTAGGACGTTAATAGTTTGACGATGTTAATACAGCAATAAATTATTGAAAAGTGTAATAAGAATTAATTTGGTGCGATAAATTATGAATTATTAAAAGTGGTTGTGGTCATATTAATAGAGATTAAGAAATACTATTCGTTTAATAAGTAAATAGCTTAATAGTGAAATATTTAAGTAAAAATAATTTTTAAAGCTTTTATCTTATTTACTTAATATCTCTGAATTTTGGAGAAAAATCTTTAGAAAGGATTTTTACTTCGAGACCCTGTGTACTTCTGTACATGTTTTACTTGCCTAATAAATCGGATAGGGTAATCCGGATATATCTCTCATATTATATGAGAGATTATATCGTATTGATCTTGGAGATTTTACTAGGCAGCTATGATAAATGTAACCCTTATGAATATATAGAAAGTTCAAATATATACAATACAAGCATATCTATTTATTATCATCGTGAAATAATACCTACCTTGACGATATTTGTTGAAAAGCAAAAATTATCTGATAAGCTTCTCTGATAATGAAATACTATAAAATCTAAAAAAATTTGCACAATTATTATAGTTAAGAAGAAACTGCATAGGTAAGCAGTTTACCATCATATTATTATATAACATCGAGCTTCTAATAAACTAAGCTATATAGCTTAGTTTATTCGTCTATTCAATTAGTTTCCATCGCATTGGAGCTACATAGGATCGTTTCGATTTTCAAAGCACTATAGGCCCCTAAGACAAGACGTCTACCCAGTTTTTAGAAAATTTCTAAACAATCAGATTCATATTCACTAAACATTATATTTTTTTAAATCATCATCTTTTAATTAAATGTCCTCGCTTAAGCCAAAGACAATTTTATAAAGATGTTTCTAATTTTCAGCTATGAAATTCCTAGTATTCGTTGCACTCATTGCCATTGCGGCCGCCCGCCCTCCAAAGAGTGGCTCGCTCATTCCTGAGACCGCAGGACCCATCATTGAAGAACCAGAAAATATCAACACCAACCCAGCCCTTGTTGACGAAACCGAGAACATCAACACCGACCCAGCCCTCGTTGACGAAACCGAAAACATCAACACCGACCCAGCCCTTGTTGACGAAACCGAGAACATCAACACCGACCCAGCCCTTGTTGACGAAACCGAGAACATCAACACCGACCCAGCCCTTGTTGACGAAACCGAGAACATCAACACCGACCCAGCCCTTGTTGACGAAACCGAGAACATCAACACCGACCCAGCCCTTGTTGACGAAACCGAGAACATCAACACCGACCCAGCCCTTGTTGACGAAACCGAAAACATCAACACCGACCCAGCCCTTGTTGACGAAACCGAAAACATCAACACCGACCCAGCCCTTGTTGACGAAACCGAGAACATCAACACCGACCCAGCTCTTGTTGACGAAACCGAAAACATCAACACCGACCCAGCCCTTGTTGACGAAACCGAGAACATCAACACCGACCCAGCCCTTGTTGACGAAACCGAGAACATCAACACCGACCCAGCCCTTGTTGACGAAACCGAAAACATCAACACCGACCCAGCCCTTGTTGACGAAACCGAGAACATCAACACCGACCCAGCCCTTGTTGACGAAACCGAAAACATCAACACCGACCCAGCCCTTGTTGACGAAACCGAGAATATCAACACCGACCCAGCCCTTGTTGACGAAACCGAGAACATCAACACTGACCCAGCCCTGGTTGACGAAAACGAGCCAATCTCAACTGACCCTGCTCTGGTTGACGAAGCCGAGAACATCAACATCGGCCCAGCCCTAGTTGATGAAAACGAGCCAATCTCAACTGACCCTGCTTTGGTTGACAAACCCGTTCCAGCTGGTTCTCCTCTTGTTCAAGTTATCATTAACATTAAGTCCGCCTCAAGCCCAGCTTTGAAGCCTGAAGCCATTGACAACAGCCCAGCTATCATCCCTGAAACTCCCATAATTCCAGACCCAATCAACATTGGACAACCCGACCTTCCTCTCATCCCAGACCCAATCAACATTGGAAATCCCGTTCTGCCCGACTTAGCTATGAATCTCCCTGACGAACTACACTAAATAACTGTATTCACAAACAAATCAAATTTATATTTATAAATTATTATTTAAACGCAATTAAATGATTATTTTTTATATTCGCTAATCCTAATTATAAATGTCCCGAATAAAATAATTAAACCGTTTCCTTAACTTAGTGGTGTATAATTAATAAAAGTTCGAAAAGGTACTAATAATTGATAGCCTACATACCTACATAGATGTTTTGTATATAGTTTTGAATTTTAACCCTTTAAATACTGACTATAAGCTTAAAATAAATGTACATTCAAAATATTACATTCATCCAAAAATAAGTTCTGAATTCGAAATAATATTATACCATTATAGATATTTAACTGGATACAACTAAAGTTTTGTAAATTATGTTATGTAACATCTGCCACCGTATTGATTGCAAACGATTTCTATGTGGAATCAGAAGTTCATAGCAAAGTTAGCTGCTATGGAATAACACAACATTTAAATTACTTATTAAAAAAACAAATATCTTAGAAAGATCTGTATTTAATTTACAATGTAAATATAATGTTTAAAACAAACAAAAGCACTCCTTGGAGAAATTCCAGCCGTGATATCGTGAAGGGAATCAAAACACCAAGATCCTAGTTGACGGTGAAAATCCGACCTAAAACCCATAAACGCTGGAGTACCCCAACGCTGTCCCCAACACTTTTCCTCCATCTTATAACGATACAAAATCACTGGGACGTGTCTGTCACCGGCGGTGCAAATATTTCTCAGGTTGACGTCCACAGCAGTGTCGGGACAAACCCTTGCCTAAAATCGAGACCCTGTTATTTGGCCATCAAGAGCAAGCTTAGAATCATACAAGCTTAGAAGATAGGAGCTTGCAAAGTTTTTGGAGTCGGAAATGTCCATGAGCGGGAGAAGTACTTAATTTTAAGTACCTCAGAATAGAAAGCACAAACAGCAATATTTGTACTTCAATACAGATATGGATAGTGCAATTCTCGTCGTCACTTACTCGTTTGTCTTGTTACGTATAAAATAAATGCGAGACGTTTTAACCCCGAAATAACTGTTAACACAATGGCATCACGAGAAAAACGTTAAAATACATGTGATCATACCTTAGTGGAAGAATAAAACTAATAAATTCACATCATCGTCCGTTGGAGCTTTTTTCCTCATCAACTTAACTCATAAATATTTATGTTGAACGTGGTAAAAGAGCTTTACAAGATAATTTGCCAATGACATTTCAATATGATTTAAAGTGAAACGACGGATTCCATCACTCGAGAATGTAAATACTTCATATCCAGCGTAGTTTATAACAACATAAATTACTTATACAACACAAATATACAACAAAAATTTATGAGAAAAGAAAATAATAGGATTTTTGATACGACAACGTTCTGAGGTATAAATTTTAGATTGTTATCAGAAATTAACATTTTATTACTTACCTCAAATAGTACGAATTTCTTAAATAGACATAGCTCTGCTTTTGCAGTGCAATACGCGATCTTCTATCGATACAGGAAAGCGTATCTACATTACCACTATCTATATTGCTAATGTTTCATATAAGGTATATTATTACATGGATCTGATTTTCTACAGTTTTTCCATCGTTTAATGATGATTTTAAAGCGCGAGAAATTTACGATTTTTAATTTACATTAGTGAAGAACAAATGAGAATATTTTCGGCAGGCGTGACTAACATAGCCTCCCACCGAATAACACGCAGGGAAACGCCAGTTTTTCTAGATATAAAAAGGCAAATATTTTTTGGTGTCATTAAAGACTTAGTTATAAAATATTATACAAAATAACAATTTAGTATTACTGGTTATACTCAAATTTTAACAATATGAAAAATTACATTCACACATTGGAGTGGCGTTATGGAAAAATAAAAATGAATTCATTAGAAATCTTAGACGATAGATGAAATAGCTACTTCAAATACACTCCTAGTTTATTTTTATAATATATAATATAGAACGAAGCCTGTACTCTTGATGAGCTAAAGTATTTCTGTCAATTTAGTCCTCTGTATTGTTTGCATAATGTATAAAATGGTAATGTACCCATATAATTAGTTTGTTGACAGTTGTATTATCTGTACTGTTTACATAATAAGCGATTAAACCTAGATTGTGTTCTTTAGTTCAAATGAGAGGACTTAAAAGGTTGCCTGGAAGAGATCGCTTATTAGCGATAAGGCCGCCCGTTGCATCCCTTGTAATTTTTATGTATTGTTTTATTTTTGTTTCTTTGCAACGAAGTGTAAATAAATAAATAAAATAAATAAATATTAACATGAAATAATAAATATAATTTTAACCTAAAATGACCATAAAAAAGCACACATATCAGAAGTGAAACTTTTTTGTATATATATTATTACTAAGGTAAAGGTAAAAGCCCCAATAGATGATCATTGATCATGTATATAATCACTCAAAGTATTTGTATATCTAAATTCACACTGTTTACTATTATAGGCACGTAAGTCTATCGCTGGCCGATACGTGGAGGAGATTGCTGCGCATGAGTACTGTGGTGCGGGGGCCGGAATGCGACTGGAGAGCCAATCGACGCTCTTCATCCCGCTAGGCCCCCTCAGGTACCTTATTTTTTACTTCTGCGCAATAACGGTCAGCGCTAGAGTTTCGTGCCGCTACTTGTACAGACTCTTAGATACATGCTAATGAATATATGTATGTAAAATAACTCTGCGTTTACTACACAAGACGTTATGCGACAGAATTGCCATCTAAATTTCTAATATGTAATTCTACTACACGAATACAATAGCGTGTATTTTTTCTCGATCTTCCAAAATGCATAACACCTGGAGTTCCTCTGTTTATTAAACGTTTAGCAAGGATAACACCAGCTCTTGAGTTTCCATTTTGTGTTGCTTGAGGTTTCAAGTATTCGCACGATTTCGTTTCGTTGTTTCACTGAAGATCTAAACTTCAAAGATATAGATTTCTAAGTTCGGCATAGCATTGATATAGGGTAAAATTTATAGCGTGATAAGGTATTAGGACAAAATGAAGATTCAAAATTTTACTTAAATATTGCAATTAAATTGCATTTAACCTTTATTTTTATTAACTTTCAAAAAACAGCATTGTTGTTGCAAATATCGTCAAGTTTCTTTGCCAGTGACTTAGTTTAATTCTTCGGGAAGGTTGATAGCAAGATCAGGCAGGATAGGGACTCCAATGTTGATTGGATCTGGAATAATGGGACTTTCAGGGATGATGGCGGGGCTGTTGTCAATTTCTTCAGGTTTTAGCGCTGGCTTGGAGGCAGCATTGACATTTACGATAACTTGAACCAGTGGAGCGCTAACTGGGACATTTCCTTCGACTAATGCTGGGTCAGTTGAGATAGGTTCATGTTCATCTAAAAGAGCTGGCCCGATGTTGATGTTCTCAGCCTCTTCCACAAGAGCGGGGCTTTGGTCAATGATAGGCTTTAGTTCACCCAAGATACTTTCTAGTTGCTGTTCAAGAAGAGCAGCGGTGGCGGGGTCGGTGTGAGGGCTGTTGATGGCTTCAAGGATAGCATGGAGATGCGCCTCATCGTGGTTGATGGGCTTTTGCACAGGAATAGCAACTGCCAAGGCAGTCAGAGCAGCGAACGCAATAAAGCACTTCATAATTGCCTGCAACGATATTCTATAGTAAGCCTACATTGATTTTGACTGCTATTTAAATTGTATTGTATGTTGGATGAAAGAAACAATAAATGTTTACATTATTGTAAAATTACATTTATTTAACCCTTGGCGTTCTTTATGCCCAAACATGTAACTAACTTCAAAAGTATTTTTGGTTTAATTTTTTCACATCAAGAAAATGAATGCAAAGCGCAATTGTTAACTAAGTAGAGTAGAAAACAATAATTTATATTTTTTGCTCGAAAGATTTATTTATACAATTAACAGAATAATCACATTTATTATATTGTTTTTACTTATAGGAAATAAACAATTATTAGAAAATAATACTCACAATTAGATCACAATTTTGCAATAATACAATGCGTTGAATATGCACCGGTTTTTATACTTTTTATTCTCCTATCGGGACAATGAATAAATTCATAAAATCATAAAATATCTTCAATTGCTCGTACTTTAGATATGAAAGATATGATACATTAATATATTATAAATTCGAGAACATTCTTTCGCTACCGGAAATGGTTTAGTTGTGAGACAATAGAATGTCTATCAACAGAAATCCACACCGACTTCTTCGCATTTCACTCTCTTCATTCAAAGCCGATTCCAGAAAAATCGTTTCGAATTCGAAAACGTTGTTTATTAAGATAGGACCAGCCCGATACATCATACGTCAGTTGATACAACAGCTACTTTTACCTCATATTTGTGTATTTATTTAAGTTCACCACATAATGTATATTGTTTTATCTTCAGTATATTTGACAAGTTATATACTATAAAATACATGACAATTATGGTACACATAATATTACAAATGAAACACCTACAGAGAGAAAAGTATAAGAAGTGCATAATAAAAAAAAAAGAAATTCAAATTAAAATGCAACTTTAACTAAAATTAAATAAAATAAAATATAAATAATAATATTTACATATTATTACTAAAACAGACATGTAAAAGCTTTTCCAAAGGTTAATTGACTCACAAGTAATATATATAAGTAGCTAATTACGAGGTAATGATCAAAAATGTTTTTTTAAAATAAATTTAAAGACTGAGCTCGTCTGATATAAATAGGAGTGATAAGCATTCAGTTTTATGAATAGAATTTTCAAGAATTAGATTGTCTAAGGAACGCAAATCAAAACTACCGCCAGAGAGAAACATACAATTTAGCTTTCAGAAACTAGGAGTTTTAGGATTAAAAAGAGCATTATAGAGAAGTTGTAAAATGTGCATCTTACGCCACAGTCGAATGGTTAGCCATTTAAGCTTTCTCCGGAACTCCGACACATGATCAAATTTACGAAGTCTTAATATAAATCTGACGCAAACATGTAAGTGCTCTAACTTATCAAGCTGCAACTCAGTTAAATCTGGATAACCACACATCGGCATAACCACAACAACACATCTGCATAATCATGAATGGAAAGTAAAACAATTCAATTCGAGCATGAGTAATTTTAGTAAGGATAGGCAAAACATTGCGTAACTTACTAAGCACATGACAGGAAGAAAAGACGCTTCCTTCTGGCCTCCACAGAACACGTGACGTATAATCTTATATAACATTTATTAGTAAATTATTAAGTTTCATTAATTAAAAGAAGAAGCAGAAATCCAGCAAGAAATTTAATTATAATTTGCATAACCTTATGTTTATCTGAATCGGTAACTCAGTTTTTATTATAATATCTAAATGATATTAAAATTATAGCACAAGATATTTGGTAGATAGATAGAATGTAAAACTCAATAAATTGAAATCATAAAACATATGTACTTAATATTAATTATAGATCCACATGGTGAATATTTTGCGGGATTTATTATATTATAGTTAATAAATGTGAGTAATACTTTTATCTTTAAGACATGGTCGTACCTCAAAAACCCAACATCATCACAGCCGTTTTCATTGTGTTATGTGTCCATTGATTTAAACCTCAAATCGACGTTTGGTCTCAAAAATACCGAGATCTGGCGAGATGTAATTCTTAATACCGCCATCGTTAATTCAATCTCGACTCGAGATTCCCTAATACTCACGTCCGGTAATTGGGGAGTGCGTTGCTGGTCTATGAAATTGATACCTTTACTTGACTTAGGTAATTTGTTGATTTGAACCAGGCACTTCACTTAGAAACTTATTCAAGGAAATCAGTATTTTGACGGTACCGTCACAATATATCTACAACTGTATAGTTTTTGTGCGTAGTAATATTAGTTCTCTTTTAAAGAACAGTGACATTCACAATAGGAATACAAGAAATAAGGGAAAACTTTTCCAGCCGTCTTACAGGTTGCAGAAAATAAACACTTCATTTATAGGCCTAAGTGTACGCTGCTATAACATGATTCCTAGTGAAATATTGGAACTGCCTCTCAACAGATTCAAAACACATATTAAAAAAACCTTAATGTGTAAAGGTTACTACACAGTTAATGCTTACCTAGAAGATAAAAACGCTTGGCAATAGGTATAATTATATTGTTATAATTTGCTTTGTTCTCTTGGAAGTGTTGTGAATGTAATGTAATGGTGAATGTGGTAAATCACAGAACAGATTTTATTTTATTTTTACTTATGTAACTTAAATGACGTTGTGGTTTATGACATTTTCTTTTGAATTATTGTATGTAAAGGGAGGATAAAACTTGCTGAGTTTCTTGCCCGTTCTTCTTAGAACAAGACCTCCTGGTAGTCTTGCGAACGGATGGCGTAGTTTTGCTCTTTCGCGAATTTTGTAAACGTTTTTGACATTCATAAGCATGCGTTAAGTCGCATCTAAACTGAATAAATAAATTTTGATTTGATTTGATTTGATTTGATTTGAAGTAATTTATATAAAATAATATTTGTATAATTGCCATTCCATAACAATAATTAACATATTTTACAATTTCAATAATTTTGAGGGTTCTTGATTAAGTTGGATTTAATAATAAGAATTACGTTTCATTATCAAAATTTATGATAAGCGATTTCAATTACACATTGACTGTTAGTACTAGTGTTAGTACATTGATACTATCGTGTTCATATTGTCATTTGTTATTTATTGTCTTAATAGGAATAGTAGACAAGAACGTGTTGATATCAGTATGTATTTATTTATTAAAGTACCACGACATTTATAATTTTTATAGTATAACTTATGTACAATCTATCTCGTTGTTTATAAAATATTCACTTGTAGACACTAAAGTTAATACAACAACGATATCGTTACACAACTTGACAAGTTTATTTCATTATAGATATAATAAGGAAATACCTAAAACGTTATCCATGTATTCAACGACTGTTAGTTTTCGTACCTATAACATTCATAATACCTATATATGAGTTTTGATACTCGAAGTATTTTTTTTTTTATCTTATTTATATAGTAATTGAAAACAGTTAGCCTAGTGGTTTCAACGGGTGTCTCATCCTTGAAGTCACACTATCAGGCACAAAAGGATCACTCAGTTGTCATACACAGATAGATACCTGAGGCCTAGAACTTAAAGTATGTAGCACTAATAGTAGCATTTAGTTATGGGGCACACAGGACATTATGTGCGTAGAAAATAAGGCGGACAGCACAACAAATATCACCTTGGGTCAAACATACCGGTTTCCATGCGTGATGCGATGTTCTTCGCTGTACGAGTAAGCACAACTATGATAAGGGCTGGTGCGACCGCATAGCAGGTGGTAAATAATAAATGGCTCAAGTATAAGAGTCTTTCTTCCAACCTCGATTTCATTCCCTTTGGGGTAGAGACTCTTGGACTGTGGGATGCAATGCACAAACGCTAATTAAAGAATTAATAAGAAAGTCGGTGTTTTACTTATGCTGCCAGCCTTAAAGGTACTCTGCCATAGGGACCGAACTTTCTAAAATTGTTAAAATTTTCTATTTATCACCATTTTTACTACGTAGGTTATGATAATTTGTAATTACTATATATCTAAATATATAAAACAAATTCGTGTTAGTTACACCACTTGTAACTCAAGATCGGCTTGACCGATGTTAGTTATCTCTTTTATGTTTTTGATTCACTTCCGCAGTGGATAGCAAAATAAGTAATAAAATATTGGATAAGTTATCGAATAACAATAAATTAATGTAACAAATGTAAACAGCATGTGGTGCCATCTGTTGAGAATACTACGCATCATTTTACATCGAACTCGTGTCAGTTCAAGAAATTCTGATCTTGAGGTGAAAGAGGAAATGCATATCCAGGCTTTGATCTTGATCGAATACATATGTTACCTCATCAATAAATGTTGTATATTTGAAAGTGCTTTAACATGCAGTATCGCAATATTGGCGCTAGAAAGAAGAGGCCTAATGTGTAAAACTGCCATTCTACATTCGCAATGGCAAGCAAAAAAAATATTTCTGTATTTGCAAAAAAAGTTGAATTAATGAAATCCTAAATTAAGTTTAATTAAAGTTAACACGATACTATTATACTGTTAGGTGGCACTAAGTAAATAAAACAAATGGGGTTTGAACAAATCTGTTTAAAAATCTCTCGAATATACCCTTCACGAAGTTTTAGTCAGAGAGGTTTTCTTTAAATGACATTAACTATATGCTATTTAAATGTAAATTTATTTTAGATAATAGAACGGAAGGTCTCAGATCGACGTATTGTTAAATGATAAAGAATTTTTTACATATTTTACACTGTGTACCATTTTATTATCGTGTTCTAAGATTAAAAGGCTGGATGAATAGATAGGTGCACGTTGCAGAGATAAGTACCGTATACATACGATACTCGTCTGTATTGCGGTGATATAGTTTTCTTAATGTGACAAGAATTTATTGGTGACTATAATAGTTCGAGTACGAGGCTCACTTACTTCAGCGGGCGATTCCCATCCCTGAGGTCCTAGGTTCGATCCCCGGCTGTGCGTCAAAAGAGTTGACAATGTGCGCACAACATTCGCTCGAACGTCGTGAGGAAACCGGCTTGTCTTAGACCCAAAAAGTCGATAGTTTGGGTCATAGAAGACTGATCAGTTACTTGCCTATTAGATTAAAAAAATGAGCATGAAACAGATACAGATATCTGAGGCCAGGACCTAAAAAGGTTGTAAAGCCTCTGATTTTTTTAAATCATACTTTGAATTCTATACCTCCATTATAAATTTATTTATTTTATTTATTGTATACATAATCTTACATAGAAAGAAGTTGGTGTCGTGGAAACACAAACTGGACACAGTTTTTCTGTCCACCAGGACGTCGAACAGAAATCATCAACAAAATCGAAAGTAAAATTATTTATTTTGTTAAATTCAACATAGGTTCCTAATCCAAGTTTATATTAATGTCTTTATTTTAAATATCAGGAAGGAGACTAAATGTTGAGTAATACAGCCGCCCACATTGCTACAGGTCTCGCAAGCGTGCTGCCGGCCAAAAATAATTATTATTTTCTATTAGAGTTCATTAGACGGGCTGTACAATGTTTATCATCAGTTTTATCTAATGTCTGGTCTAATTCATTCTCTTTATAAAATATTATCATCGATAGCCAAGAGCATGAACAAGTCATGACCTTATGCATATAAATTATTACATAAATTAGTTTACATATATATACGGCTTAAGTATTTACAATCCACTTCAGATTCACCTAAATACATGCTACAGATAAAGGGTTTTTTTCGACTTATTCAAGTCAATTTGTCAAAATTATTAAAGTACAAATCTCATAAACTATTAGATTGAGTTTGATGTAAACTATTCCTTAAGTGGAATTTAAATCGAAAAAACATAATCTAAATATGATGCTAAATTTAGCACACACGTGAAATCGTCATACCGAATATTAATTTGATTATATGTGACTATAACTTGCATATTATCTGAGAACTTTTGTTAGAATTGTCCACCATTATCACAGACATTCACGTCAAACATACCTCCATTTCTTTAATTCATCTGCTATCTCGGTCCCTACTTCCTACGACGAAAGACATGTCAAGCAATCATTCTGATGAATGGTATACGATGCTTCGTTACGCTAAACAGAATATCCCACCCAATACAGTCGTAGAAGTGGATGAAGATTAAATTTTTGATTTCAAAGAATATATACTAAATACTGGCTAAAATATATGAACTCTATAAGAAAAAAGACAGACAGAAAGAAGAGAGATACAAATAGCCTATTGCGATAACTGAAGCAAAGTACAAGGACTTGATTACTTTGTGTGACAATGATAATTCCACACAAGAATCACGAATTTTATAAAAACATCTTACTAAGAAAGTCCAGGATGATAACGAAGATGATTTATTAGATAACTTAGAAACTAATTCATTTTATTTTTGCTACTATGTTGAAAAAATATTAATAAACAATTTATAAATTATATAATCATACTAATCAGACTAAAAAAAACTGTGATGATAAATTGATAATTAAATTAGTTAAGTACATGTTCTCATAACTAAATTATTATAACAGTGTATTGTTAATCTCTTTTTAGAATAGTTGATCGTGTAGCTTTAAATGTTTAAAAAATTAGATAAGATGATAATTGCATACTAAACTTATTCAATTTAGTAAAAAATGTTACTGTATTAATAAAAATCATGCTGATTTATATTTTTGTTTTATTTCAATTCAGTACATATCGATATTTACATTCTCCTTAGGCTTCATACTTTAATAAAACCCTATAAAGAGATAAGTCTAGAAAAGTATTTTTTATTGTAAAAGGTAAAAGTCTTAAAATATTCAAGTCGTACCTTTAATTATAATAACATAAGTACACGTTTTAAAATAAATTTAATAAAAATCTACTTAATATTATTAATTTGATATCACCTAAGTATAAACGGTTAACTTAGACTTGACCGACAGGGTTATATAAAATTTATAATGTATAAACAGTCATATATCGAGTTTTTCATGAAAACATGTATAAATATACAAATGGTTAATATAATCATAAGCTTCCAATATCTTATCATTCGTTTTAGTTTTTTTTTCAATAAGTGGAAGATACATTTAGAGAGATTCAAACATTCATTACACTCTCCTGAATACTTCTATTTTTGACAAGTCGCTTTGTACGTAGGGACTGTCAATCTATTGTTTCTACAACCAAAAAAACTTGTCTTATCTTTGGTAGGTAGAACCAAAAATAACGAAATAGAAATAATTTCCCGAAAAGAAATGTTGGTTACATTACTAATATCTCTGGATGATATACAAGAAACATCACAATAGCTAGTTAATGATATAATCTACTATGCAACGATCTTAAAATACGTAAAACTTATATGTATGAATGCAGCAAGATGGAATGTTCACGGAGATTTTAGTTTTGACATTGCATTAGGTATTTTGCAAAAAAAAACATTACGATATATTTAAAAATACCTTGAAAATAATATTTGTTATCGTTTACTTTCTCATTTCTGTATAAGGTAGTTGTAGTAGTTAGTAGATATCTTAACTATGAAGTTTTATGTCCTGTAGGTCACGCATTCATTTTTACGACCCTGATCGTCCGTCGAAGAAAATCTAATTGTATGCTAATAATAGGGTAATATGGTTTTTGGTTTAAGTGTGTACGGCGGCATGGCGGTATTTATTAATAACAAGCAGTCATTTAAATGAAGTTAAATTTAATGAAAGCAAAGTTTTATTGAATAATGTTATGAGATGAAGTACGCAAACAGCTGTTACAAACTATATAAAATATACGCAATATCAAGAACTTAATGATGTTTAAAATCCTATTAAGTGAAGTAATTATTAATTATTTAAAATGATATTATTATAAAAAATCCATGGAACTATTGCGGGAAAAGTTACATTGCAATAGTTTTCCTAGTTAGGTTTCTTTAACCCAACTGTTCTAACTCTAATGTATCATATAACAATGAGGAAGGTATTTTTAAAGCACAGAATGTCTAAAACATAAATTATTAGAAAAACAGGTGTAAATATAGTTCCGTATGCATCTTGGTCCTGTGAGAAGGATTTCACACTCTACTGTAACAATTTCCTCTTGTAAACAAATGTGAGAGTATAGTTTTTTAATAGACAAAAATATCCAAGAAGATGTTATAGAAACAATAAAGTTTAAATAGACAAAAGTAGGATTAATAAAACATAACTTCTTTGCACAAATTTAATATTCAATTAACAAATACATTTTATAAAATATTGACAACACTTTGTGATGAAATATCTTTTTAATGTTAAGAATATGTTCCTAATTCTACAATAAATATTAGTGTAATAGTTTTCCACAAATAAACCATGTGAAAGTATATTTAGTGACTATTTTTTAATAAGTTCCGTCCCAACCTCAAATACTTACAACCACCAACAACCCATTAAAAATAGATTAACATTACAAACATTCTAATAGAGTGCTATTGATTTGTTCCTATATTTAAAAAAAAACATAACCAAGGTATAGCTTTGATACATAAACAATTTCGAATTAATTAAGAATTGAACATGCATAACTAAAATTAAATACAATTTGGCCTTATAAGCCTTCTTTGATTAAATTGATCAATCTATTTAAATAGTTTTATAAATACATATACTAGACTTAATAAAGAATACTTTGCACAATTTCCCTTCAATAAATATCTACAATTTTCTATTATATGTACGCCTTCTTTGGTCATCAATTTTAATGAGGTAGTATGTACCTGGAAAAAGTGTGTCCACTGGTCCTGAGGGCTCATAAGGAGCAGTGTGGTAGTTTTCTGTTCTAACTTGCATATAATCTGAGAACTTTTGTGGTTCTACACTCATACGTTTCTCTAATAGTGACACACTTTCATTAACAGAATTTATTAATTTCTCCAACTTTGATCCAGCACTCATGTCGTTGCAAATGTTAATTGAATACATAGTTGATGCTAAACCTGACCCGTATGAGAACAAAGCAAACTTTTTTCCAATCAATTGTTCTGGAGACTTGCTTACAAGATAGGACACAAGACCCCCATATAAAGATGGAGTATACATATTACCCACATTTCGAGCTAAATGTAGAGAAGGTTTTGTTTTTGCTTCAAATAAATCTTTACTGTAGGTCATAAATGCCTTCTCAACATCTCTATCAAAGTAGGTGTTTTCCCGCTTGAACTCATTGAACTGTGAGAGTCCAGGGAATTTACTTTCCCTTTCTTCATAAGGTGTATTTAGGAAATCATTAAAACTCACTCTAGCCAATGATTTTTGAACTAATTTACAATATGGTGAGTGAAATAGCATTCCATCCAGACTCAATAAACCTTTGAAGTTAGGATCTATGGCCCTCATTTTTTTAGAAAATAAATTATAGCAGTTATCTAATGCACTAAGGTAGCACTGAATAGAAAGCTTCCCATCAACATAAGGAAACTCAGATGCAAGATCGGGTTTATAGAAATCATAGGCATGGGTCATGTATGAAGCACGAACACCACAATCAAACACTAAAGGTGCATCAGGAGCTATGAGCATTGCAACCGCTCCAGCTCCTCCAGTAGGTCTAGCTGGGCCTTTACCATAGACAGCAATATCACCAGCAACCACAATAGCTTTCCTTCCATCCCATGAAGATGATTCAACCCAATTAATAGCATTAAATAATGCTGCAGTCCCTCCATAACAGGCATTAGTTGTGTCTATGCCTTCAATATCTGTGGCACCTTCTTTGGCAAACAGGGTCATAAGAAATGATTTTACACTTTTGCTTTTATCAATAATTGTTTCAGTACCAACCTCAAGGCGTCCAATATCATGAAGATTAATGTTGTTCTTTTCAATAAGTCTATGAAGCACTGTGAGGCAGATGGAGTTAATATCTTCTCTGTCTGTGCAAAATGCCATTTTACTTTGCCCTAAACCAATTGTATATTTGCCAGCAGCAACTTCATCAAATTTTTCCAATTCCACTTGATCAACATATTGGGAGGGAAAGTAAATTTCCATAGCGTGGATACCCACGTTTTCAACTTTGCCTTTGCCCATTGCGATAAGGTTAACTGATGAAGCACTAATATATTGACACAATTTTCTTGAAAATAACTGTAACTTGCGTCGCGGACTACTAACTCACGTCGCGTCTTGATTCAGACTCGCTACGGCAACAACTCGTTCAGTGTCGACGTCAGACGCAACCACTATTGACTATACCGCCGGTATGCGATCATCATACCATTGACCTACTACGAAACCGTTAACCTAACTTTCTTTTACTCTTACGCTGCTGACCGATAACAATGTTAATGTGATGCAAAATGTCTGGTTATATACGTAAATGCACCATTAAATAACTATGTTTTAATTACATTAATGCTTTTGTTTCACAACGTGTAATTAAAATTTCATTCTATTCAAATTGTTAATTTCTGCAAGTCTACGAACATTTAAATTTTGACGTTTAAACTTTGATTTACGACTTTTGTCACCTATTTCTGTTTGTCAGTGTCAACGTTTTATAGGTTATTAAGAAAGCCTATTTAAAATTTTCAAATAGTACAGATTACTTACGCAATTCTCTCTCCCGTTAATTGAATATTTATTTCCATATATGGTTTTTCGGTGTAGACTGTAATAGCTTAAGATTTCCCCAGATGTCCCATCCTGATCACTGTACAGCTTGCCAGCCGGTGGTATGTGAAATGTGTGGTTAAATTTATATGTATCAAGTGTCAGGAGTATTTATCGTATATCGTATCGCGCACCTTCAGCAGTTGAATATAGAAAAAACCACGTGAGCCATGTCAGAAGTTTGTCAACGTTTTAATAATACATATTGATATTAATTTTGTGAGCTGTCGGCGTATCGCATCTTCAGCTATTATAGCAGAAGATGTCAACAGATGATCAAAGTTCATGAAATCTAATCAATCGCTATCCCATGTTTTTTACCGCTTAAAAAAACATTAATCAAAACTAATATGAAACCCATATACACCAAATATAACTAATGAGTATTTTTCCATTTATTAGTACCCCGATACAGACTCTATTTTGTCATTAAAAAAATTAAAGGTTAGTAGTATCATTCTTATTCCACGATGGCTCAGGCAAGAGATATATAATAGTGCATATTATTTATACAGAAACAGACGCTCTTCTCTAGCCTTCAAAACACGATGGAACGGAGGTGTCCGATAATTGGAGTACACGGCGAGATCACAGCATTTTGCGCGCCCTTATTTCTTATAAGACCAATCGCAATGGCAATATTTCTATACCAAATCTGACAGTATGAGTACATCAAAGCGTTTGAGAAAATGTGATTCATGATATTAATAACTACGTACTTCAGTTTTCCATTGATAAACAATGTACTGTTTTAGAACTCTTCAATTTCTTACTTTCTAACATGGACTAGAATTATTTGTTTGATCATCATTCTAGTTTGACTGTGCTCATAAAATATCGTTATATTACGTTAACTTTCACTATAGCAGTTGTAACGGTCTCTCTTAAGGTCAGTATCGCCTATTTAAATTCCATGCGCCACACAACTTGACCGACTTCTCGAAGAGTGTGTGTGTAACAATTTGACGTGAATAGGGAATTATTAAAAGGCTATGTCGCTGAACCATATAAACTTTTTGTGCTGTAAGCAACACAAACATGTATAATATGTTAATTACGTCAACACCAATAAAATTTAAAATATTATGTTCAATTAATTAACTCTTGTACTCGGAAAGATTAAATATAAATTTAATCTTTATTATTTAATTAATTACCGCCAGTATTTTAATAGACACAGTAGGGATGTCTCAGTGGCGCAGTGGGATTCTGTTAACGTTGATTTTTTGACAGTTGATGCGAAATATTAGGATAGTTTGATTTTAGATTTTGTTGACCGGACCTAAGAGTTTTACTTCCGTGAGATTCGTGAGACCATTTCATGACACGATCTGTATTTTCTATAATGTCAAAATTTCATTATAAATTCATAGCTCTTGTTAAACGTAAATTATTCGAAAAAGCTTTTCATTTTGACGATTATTTAAATGATTCTACTTCTTCGAATTGATTTGCTCCAGTCCAAACAATTTGTATGACTCTAAATTTGGCGATTAAAGTTACGCAGACTTCTTGCCAACTGGCCGCGTCTACGCAGTAGACATGCGAATTTAGAAAAAAAAGCAAAAAACAAAAATTGTGTTCTAAATTTTTGACTTTATCGATCGATATCTCGATAACGATGCATGATACGCTAAAAATGGTTCGGGCGTTATTGTAGAGCACAAAGAAAGCTACAAAAATTTTCGAAATCTCATCGGATAGCCGAGTTATTGCCGAGAAACAAATTTTACACCTTTTTTCAACATGGCGGCGAAAGCTCCTAGGAAAGCTTAGTCGACAATCTCAAGTTAAGCTTTTCTAGGTATCCCCTACAACATATTAAAAAATTAGAAGCGCAAATTCACTTTCTTTTTTGAATGTACGTAATGACTGGACTAATTGGTAGTAATGTAAATTTAGAATCAATATAACACATTTTTGTTGTCGTTTATAAATATGCACTTGGTTACATACGTATATATGAATAAAGTTATTTTGATTTGTATTGCACAATCGTGCAAAATCCATTAAAATAACTCGCAAATGAACACAATTATGCTTAATATTCATAGCGATATTAAGGACTGGTCGCAATTAAATTTATTTTATATGTTTTTGTTCGAACCGCTGACGAATGCTAACACGTCAAACTCAGACGTTCTTTCTAGGCAGGGGGATTTATCAACATTCCAAGAGCAACCCCGAATCAATATTGACTTTTAGTTCCACACGATTCCAAGGTACCCAAGGTAGGCAGGGAATGTCGAAATGTCGATGAACGTAGGAATATCGGAAGCGGTAACGGTATCGCTGTTGCTAATGGAAGTTACATAATTATGACCCTGATTTTTGAACAAAAACAACAACACGACATTTTCCTTCACCGTTACTAGGCAGGAAAGAAAGAAAAATCTATTATTAACGTCATTGTTAAAAAAAGGGGTAAAAAAAATATAAACCGTTCGATTGTTTACCAGGCTTACATAAAATAAAACAATCAGTCTAATCATATCATTTAATACTTAATAATTAATTTCATTGACGATTGGTTATTCTGGTGACTTTTATTTCATTTACTTTTATTGGAGTAAACTTGTAAAACTTGACACCTGCAACAAAAATATTATTAAATGTTATTAGACACTGGATCAACATTTCTGAATTATAGTTACTATATATATATATATACATATATATATATATTTATATATATATATACATATATATATATATATATATATAAATATATATATATAGTTATACCAATCCATCAATTGTTGATCATGCGTGCTATATGGCGAGCACTTTGTTGATCCGAAAACCTATGTTGATCCGGGTGGTTTTTGTTGATCCAATATAATATTTTTCATACAAATGTGGTTCCGACCGGATCAACGATTCACTCCGTTGAAGTTTAGGCAACGCAACCAAAATGTTGATCCAATATACAAATCCACTCCGATAGTTGTTGATCCGATTCAAATGGGCCAATCAGAAGTCAGCAAGTCCTCCTATTGGACATACCTAAGGTATATGGATGGTTTAATTCCTATAATTTATTGCAAGACCAGTAACTTTCTTTATTTATTCAGTTTTTATGTTTATAGGTATGATATATATATATGGTAAGGAAATTTGTTGACGACACGCGCTTGTCGCTTACCCGATGTTAAGCTTCGTGGCCAGCTGCATGCATGCCAGCAGCTCAATGTCATACAGAGTATGTGATATTGTATTGCACTCAGTAATCCTGAGATATAAGATCTAGAGTCTCGAAGCCCTGTTATTACTCCGCAAATATGGCCCTTTATCCCGGGAAACCGTAGCGTTGTTTAGCTACCGCTTGGCCGTTGATTAACTGACAAAGGTCTGGCCTTTCCTCAGACTGGCCTTCGCAAGAGTCCTACCAATACTCGATATAGTCTTATATAAGGACAATTTCTAATTGTTATTATAATGTTTAAGTGGCATGGTTACATATATTAATTAAAGTGATCATTTAGAAAGGCAAAAAATGATCTTATCGCATCATATCAAAGTTGAGTTTGGATGACATTTAGAAAAAAACATTTGTTATCAATCATATTTTTTGTTATTATATTAACATCTTTAATACGTTAGACATTACTAACATTTACAAAATAATTTTGAATTTTTTTTATTTTTATTTATGTATGATTGGAAATATTTTTTGACTAATTATATCTCTTCATCCGACCACTTTCTATGACTGTTTATATTGACATATGATATTTTTATTTTTAGAATCTTTATGATATATATTATTTTCTTTGGCTCGTCTAGTTTTACTTCGTTTCTGAATCTGTTTATCATCATCAACATCGCTTTCACTTGTACTACTTGACCATTTTCTTTTCATGTTGCTTCTGTTTGGCTTAATTTTGGGGTCTTTATTTTTAGGATCTTGGTTGTAATGATTTCAGGTTGAGATTTCTATATCGTCCATGTTCTTCTTTTGACTGTTGTTTCTAGTGTTTCGATAGATATTTTGAGGTTTGTAAGTAAGATGTTAGATTGGTCGCTTTCTATTGCCGAATTTTTTGAAGATCTCTCTTCCTCAAAGTTTTTAATTTCTTGGTTGAGACCTAATCGTTTGTATTATTTTACTCTTCTTCTCCATTAATGTATTTTCATATTCTAAGAGTTGAGATCCTACAACAGCTTTTTGGAGTACTTGCATATGCAATCTATAATTTTGTGCATGAACTGATATATCATGCCCTAGAAATCCTGCCAATTGCTCAGTATAATGATCATTTTGTTTAGAATAAATTTGGGACATTGTAGCAATATGATCTCTCATTCCGGTTGATGTAATCATCTCGGAGTGTTTCAAATTACACTGTTTTTTTATCATATCCAAACACTTACCGCCCTCAAAAGGTTCTTGTGTACCAGGTCTTGGAAATAAATATTGGTTGGAGCTTGGAATTTTTAAATCTTCACGGCAAGCTTAAATCTATGTTTTCTCGCATTATTTTTGTTAGCAGAATAGGCACACCCCTTGTTCTTTTACTGGGAATCTGATATAAGTCTAATTCTTTAATACATTCTTTCTATTGATGTATAACGTAAGTTCAGCTTCAGCTACGTCACCTGAACGATTTCGGTCCAACATTATAATGTGAGCTATTGTTACTATGCACAATAATTCATAATTTAAAACACATCTATCTTTTCTCAATCTGCTCGCATATTTAATTTCTAATTTATGGATTTTTTGCATAACGGTATTAATGTCACTATCCAACGGCATGACTTTATCTTTCGTTAAGTGATTTCGTTTTCTACTTTTCTCAGCGTTCGACGAAATCTCCCACTCCCAATTGATTTCAATTAGGTAAATATTTAAAGTCATCTAGATTTTTTTATATGCTTCCTTATAGGCTGTGGATTCGTTTTGCATCATAGATTGTGTGTATAGTATTTCAACACATCCCAAGACAGCGGGACGCATACGTGAGGGTATGCTTATAATTTTGACCATGCCTGTTTGTTCATTAAAGCCACACATTTCTTTTATGGCACTTACAAATGTATCATATTTTTCAGGATCAATTGCGTCAGTGAGATTTTCAATAGTTGTGTCTTTTTTCCGCAATAAAATTAAAAGAGTAGCTAAATCTCTCATTTTGGAGCAAATCGCTTTACGACTTCGTCGTTCTTTTTTCTTCTTAAAGAGACGAGCACCGTATGCTATGATTAATGGATCATTTTAAACTACTAATGAAATTTCATCAGAACGAAGATACGACAGTATTTTTTCTTTTAGCTCAGTCGAAGCGTTCGCCGTATTGGGAACGATTGTTAAGCTGTGATTAATCTATGCTTTTCTTTTAAGTGACGGAAGAACATGTTCAGAAGCTTTACAATTTCTTAAATGTCTGAAAAATGAAGATCTTTTAAATGTGCCCAAGCATATTTTACTAGTAGCGTAAGTTGACGGACTAGAGGTACCCTGGTTGCTTCGTTTTGATGGTAATAAGGTTAAATGAGCGTCCCGATAAAAGCTCACTTTAGAATGGTGTAAAAAATTTCCCTTGTATCTCAATTTATCTGTAATTTTTTGTCGTTTAAGCTTTCGTATTTTAGGGTCTGTATCATTGATAGCTTTATACTGAAGAAAGCTGAAGAAAGTTGTACTGTTGAAGTTTTAACTTCGATTTCATCTGCGTGGTTACGTAAAAGATGTCTAGAATAATTAATTACAATTGCTTGACCACAATTAACCACAACCAACCAAGGTTTAAGGTCAAAAGCCCTCGGATCAACGTTAGTTAGTAAGATTTCGCATATAAAACGGATGCACATTTGACTCGTCGGTATAATATTTGCGACCGTTACGGATCTACAAAAATATTATGTTAATGTATTTTTTGATGGCAAGTATGTTGCAAAGCGACCGATGCAGATCCCCAAACAAGCCTTCCATTTCTAATTCGGCACAAAGTATATCAGTTATATTTGTTAAGAGCCAATTATACACTGCAAGAAGGTGGATCAACATTTCTTTTAATATCTTACTAGATCAACGTTTACATAGAACGGTTGTTTATATATATACATATATATATATATATATAAATATATATATATGTATATATATATAAATATATATATATAATAGTGTGTTGAACACGAGAGTTGTGTGTGAGAACACTCACAATGCCAGAGAGCTCGAAAGTCAAACAAAGAACTAAGAAACGCTCAGTTGTGGAACGACGGACGTAGGTGTTACGAGTGGAATTTCAAATTCTGCTTCGACGTTACGTGAACAACTCCTCTGAACACTCTCTGCAGTAAATGCGGTAGAAGATGCAGAGAGACCCCACATCTCTACGCAACGCCAAGGGAACAAGCCGCTCGGAAAGTCACTGGTCGTCGTCGATTCATTAAATTGCTTACGTACGGATACGAAGTGTAAGTCGCTGACCACGACTGTCGTATAAAAATTGTAACGTAATTACGATAATAAACGTTTAATTCAGTTTAAAAAAAATGTAATAATGAATTTCACAAATAATGCAATATCGTAAAAAAAATGCAATAGTTTTTAAAAATTCACTTGTCGTGAATTATTATAATTAATATATATATAACGTAATCATATATTTCAATAATTTGATGATGAAGTGATAAAATATTATAAGGATTGACTATATTATGACTCATATGTAATATCTATGTAAAATTCCATTTAAGACAAATTTGCACGCCATTGTAATAAGAATATGCGAACATTAGATTGTACCACCAAAACATTTTTGTATCGTATACTTGCAAATAAAATATTATCATTATCATTCGAATCGCTCTATGTTGAATACTCTTGAATGTTCTGAGAAGCTCACGCCCAAAGGTGAGTTACTTGTGGTCACGTTATTATGTTTCAGGTAAAATGCTGTGAATAACTATACTACTAATGTATCTGTTTTAAGTACATACTATACACTTTTTAAGAATCAACAGAAAAACTGAATACATATAACTGAAATCTATTGGATAAACATTAAAGTAGCTTACCCGAAGGATTAATTCTAGATGTGAATTTTTTGTCCTTTGTTCCGTAAGATCGCGAAGCTTCTTGGTCAAAAAGCTCCTGCAAAAAACAAGACTTTATGCAACAATTACAGTATTTTATCAGCAAGTATAAAGCCCGTATGTCAATTTTGACATATGAAAGTCCATTCGCGTTTCAGAATTTCATACTCAGAGTCAAGATATGTTCTGCACCTAAAGCTGACTCTTAAGGTTTTGATGTTAGTATTGCATTCAGAGCAGTGTTGGCCTAGTGGCTTCAGCGTGCGACTCTCATACTGAGGTCGTAGGTTCGGTCCCCGGCTGTGCACCAATGGAATTTCTTTCTATGTGCGCATTTAAGATTTGCTCGAACGGTGAAGGAAAACATCGTGAGGAAACCGACAGGTCTTAGACCCAAAAAGTCGACGGCGTGTGTCAGGCACTGGAGGCTGATCACCTACTAACTGATACTAAATGATCATGAAACAGATTCAGAAATCTGAGGCCAAGACCCAAAGAGATTGTAGCACCTCTGATCTATTTTATTGCATTCAGCTAAGACACAATCGATTTCAATCTAATTTGATAAAAGTAAATCTTCTTATCTATGGAAAATTGACTCTAAAGATTTTTCCAATGGTATGTAAAAAACAACGATCTAGACCAGTGTTTCTCAGTGTGGGGATAACGCCCAGTAAGGAGCTATTTCTTTAAAAAAATTGGAATTTGAATTTAAGTTTTTCATTATGTTTTCCTATTATTTAACAAGAGCGTGAGTAAGAGTGTTATTTTTTTTTCTTAAACATTATATATGTTACATAGGGGAGAGATAAGAATTTTAGACAGGCTAAGGCGATGCATGGTTCAAAAAAAACATGTCTGGGAAAACCAAATCTAGACGATACAAATGTCTACGTTATAATGTTCATTTCTTAATTTAAAGTTAAACTTTCAGCACTTTCCAGTGTTATGGCAGAAATATTATAAATAATAACAATAAACTCATCATTTGAAAGCGGCACCAAAGGATAATGTATGTCAGTATTTAAAAGTAAAAAAATAAAAATAAGTATTAATTATACTAATCTTTTTGTTCAAGAACAGTAGAATTTATTGCGCCAAGTACCTACAATCTTGTCCTTCACAGTAGTACACTTTCTCTTTTAACTATATGCATTTCTCATATGAAAAATATCAAAATAAAATATAAAAAAGTAATTTATCTATGGGCTTTTAATTTAATAGCAATGCCATCTACCTCCACATAGTAGTTCTGTGCGGGTACCCGCATATCATCAAATGTAGCGGCTACAGTGTAGGGGGCGCCATCGTCGCGTCTGCTCACAAACGCCACAGCGTAACCATTCGACAATTCACGACTCCAAATCTGCGTATTGAAAAGCTTGATAAGTTGTATAACAAAGTATAAGCTCTATAGATTAATAGACATTTTTAATTGTCTATTGACTTTGGCAATCAATTGAATCATGTGAGTTTGCTATGTACAAAATAGTTTGTCCTTTTGTTAATAGTTTTATTAATTATGTTAATATTCGTAAACATGTAATATTTAATACAATCAAGAAAACAGTGCACTGCGACAGGGACCAAACTATTTCAATTTGTTTTCATTTTCTTTACAATAAATTTTTAATTATTTTTATTACCTACTACTTTGAGGTTAAGAAAATTGTAAATACTTTATTAATGTGGTGTGGATTTTGTACAATAAATATTAATGTTGTTTATTCATTTAACAATAGTTCATTATGTGTAAATTCTTCTTTCGCTCCATCTGTATGTATATACATATATATTATGTGTGTGTGTGTGTGTGCGTGTGTGTGTACAATATATACATGTATGTACATATACATATATTAATTTTCTACAAATATTAACATTTATTTCATGTTTTCATTGGTAAATTAATATTTTTGCATAGATCTTTTATTTTTATTCATTATTTTCTGTGATACTGACAATAGGCCTGCAGTGTGCTTAGATATACAGAACGTATTTGGCTATGAGACGAAGAGAGAAAGAAAATGTGCGCGCGTACTGCTGTCTCTTGCTTATCCCCCACTCAACTTCCGTTCGCCTTGCCCGATCACACTTTTCGTAACGCTTACGTCACGCGTTCGCCAGCTTACCCCCCAAGTCAAGCGTGGGTAAAGAAGTTTCACTTCAATAAAGAATACTATCTTAATTGCTCTATATTTCCTCCTGAAATCAACCTACTTCCAATAAAAAATCCCACTTCACTACCAAATCTTACCTCGCATTTAGACTTATTCCACACCCGCATACCCTGTTTTCCCATTTCATCTTGATCAACTGCAATAACTCTATCATTAAGTAGAATATTCTTGAACTCGTCTTTGATAGTATTCAGATCGACGCTCATCATCAGAGGTGCTGCCATGATCGACCAGACTGCCATCTGCACCCTTGCCTGGTCCACAGACAGACCGTAGTTGCCGATTAAAAGCTGTAATCAGAATCTCATTATTTCTGAACTATCTCCTCTATGTTGGAAGTTCCTTCGAAAGAAACTTCGTTCCAAATGGGTGAACCTTGACACCTCTCAAGCAATTTTTTTTTAATTTAAGTATATTTACCATATCAGGGTCGTTCCAATGCCCGGGACCAGCGAATTCCACCAGTTCAGGTCTTTCCGCAAACCAGTCCATGATACTGGTGAGAGAAGCCCAGGAGTCCTGTATATCATCAGTGTTCCTCCACAGATTGCAATGTTCTCTAATCGACTTGTAGTCGGGCTGTAATAACCCTTAAATTTACAATTACAGCAATAATGGAATTTAACATAATTGTTTTAATTATTTGTATGAATCCTCGAAAATGCATTTCAAATTCAAGCATAGATAATGTGAGGTAACATGTGTAAAATAGTAAATAATTTCTGTTGACGTAATCAACAAATAAAAAAATCCACCCTGTAGTGCTTACATATAGATAAATATATACTAGTTGCCCCCGCGAACTTCGTTTCTCCTTGATGTGATTTAATCAGCCTACATTTTTAGACTTTAGTACATACCAACATGGAATATTTTGCTATTTAGAGATTGTTCGGTTTTCCTGTGATTTTTTCTCTATATAAACCTCAGAGTTCAAGTCATAAGTTTTTAATTAACAAATAAAAATTAAGGTAGAGGGTTGAAAATTTAGAGTTGTAAGTATATTTTAAAGTAGTATCATAAAAAAATTCCAAATCTAATCAATTTTAGATTTAATTTTAAAACTAAAATTTTAAAAAAATTTAGGGGTGGATTACCCTTAAGATATAGGGGGATGAAAAATAGATGTTATATATAAATATGCACACAATATTTCATGAGAATCGGGAAAGCCGTTTCGGAGGAGTTTAACCAAAAACACCGCGACACGAGAATTTATATATATAATTAAATAAAAAAGCTGGGTCGGCCGCAGAGCAGGCGGAAAATAAACGGCTCAAATATAAAAGTCTTTTCTGCAACTTCGATTTTGTTCCCTTATAAATAGAGACTCTGGTGCCGTGAGGTTCAAGTGAACAGGCGCTAATTAAAGACTTAAGTTGAAGCCTGGTAGATAGTACCGGTGACAGGTGGGTCTGGTGCCTTCCTCGCTCAACGAATAAGTATCGCAATACAGCGAGGAAATGTTGTCAGCGTTAAAGATACACTGCCACAGAGACAAAACTTTTTAAATTGGTTAAAGATTTTATTATTATTTTGTAGGTTAAAAAAATTGTAAATACTATATATTTGTTTATATTTTTTAGTTTTGGGTACTAATAAATATATATCAAAGCCCATATAAATTGAAATAAAATATCGTTGTTACAACTTACTTTGTCTTGATACGCAGGCCAACTGCACGAGTATACCATTGGTCGGCCACTTTCATTCATTATTTTACCAAATTCAGGATATCCTGAAATAAATATACATTTAATATTGTACATCTATCTAGGTATACTTTAGTCGATTGCCGTATTTTTGTGTTCAACGGGGCCTTGAAACTTTCGGTTTGATTTCCTATGAAATAATACTCAAATGTAGCTATCTCCTTCCATTGAGACGTTAAGAACTTTCTTACAATTTATTACGTGAAACAAAAATATAATAAGTAAGTTGGTATCGTCTTTAATTGTATATCATATCAAGTCCCTTTTGCACTTTTTTAAATAGAAGAGTATGATTTATTTTTAACCGATTTCGCGAATAATGCCGCATTTACATTCAGCCGTAGTGAACAGGGAAGAGTTTTACACTCGTCCTGCCAACTTCCCTGCTTGGGTTGCCAGGTGTAAGGTTTCCATAATATCCACCAGGTATCTTACTGAAACTGGGGGTGCCTCGAGAAATTTTCGCAGTCAATCAAAATCAATTGTTCACCCTAATATTTAATTATATTTTAATAAAATTAATTAAAAATGAATTTATTTAAACATTTGACTGTGGTAATAGTAATCGTAATGAAAATTAAAAATTTATTGTACTTAGGAATCTTTTTCAAAATTTATCGCAATTAGTATTACCTGTATCCATTTTTGACAGTTCGACATTACACCCGTCCAATTTTATATAATCCACTCCCCATCCTACAAATGAGTCCACGTCGATCTTTTCATGGCCTAATATGCCCGGGTAGCCCGCACATGTCTTATTTCCATAGTCTTGATACAGGAAGAATTTCAAGCCTTTAGAATGAAGCTGAAAAAGAATGTTTTATAATTAATTTATTATTTCGTCTTACGTTACACATTCTCACGCCTTCGTATATTCTGGGATTCCAATGAATTAATAATTTATCACATTAACTTATTGCCGATTCCAATAATTAACTATGTAATCTAATGTAGTTATTTCTGTTCTATAGTTAGTTCTGTTAAACTTCTCATTAATCGTAATCAGCGTTAGGAAGATAGTCTGCTAATTTATATGTTCATGCGGTCATATTCTTAGTTAACTCAACGAAGATTCGAAAGAAATATTTTGTGCTTTTCTGAAACGGTAACAATGAGAAAAAAGCTATTTTACAATTTCATCACCAATAACAAATAAGGTTATTTCATTACAAATATTGAGTAAATAATTGATATAATATAACTATTTTATTTTTTCTTTGTCGATTGTTTAAATACAATGAAATAGTTTATTACAACTAGACATGAATTAGAAAAATAACTCTTGAATGGCTATTTCGCAATAAATATAATTTAATTATAATAATGTATATTAATTTTACCTTCCATAAGGCGGAAGAGACTTGAACAATAAGTTATATTTTTAATTTCTAAAGAAGAAATAAGTCAAAGGTCATGTCATGAAAGAAGCGAGAGATGCGAGAACCCACCTAAGATCCGTGGTTCCGGTTTCGAGTTAAAGGCGTGGTAATATATAAAACAAAGTCATGTTAGTTATAATTCAAATTCGGCTGGCGATGTTAGTTATCTCTTTTTTGGTGGATTCTTCTCTGTTCCGAATAGCAATTAATTAATTTTACGAATGCAAACAGCATGTGGTGCCATCTGTTGACAACACTACGCATTTACATCGATTTCGTGACAGTTCAAGAATTTCCGATTTTGAGGTGAATTAGGAGATGCATTGGATATGCATATCTTGATCGTAGACAGGTGTTACCTCATCAAAAAATTGTGTATTTCAAAAAGTGCTTTAACATGCAGTATCGCAATATTGGCACTAGAGAGAAGAGGCCTAATGTGTTAAACTGCCATTCTACATTCGCAATGGCAAGCAAAAAAAATATTTCTGTATTTGCAAAAAAAGTTGAATTAATGAAATTCTAAATTAAGTTTAATTAAAGTTAACACGATACTATAATATTGTTAGATTGAACGAAGTTACCCGGGTCAGCTTGTATTATTATAAATAAAGTTTTCCACGATAAATAATACTAATTCACGCATTGCACCAAACAAATAATCTTCAGATATGTAATATTAGTACAGATTCTCACATAATCACCAATTCCCTTCATGCCATTAGGGAAACGTGTAGCATCCGGTACCAGTTTGCCATCCTTATCACGATCTTTCTCCATCCAGCAATCATCTATGCCGACGTAATTATACCCCGCGGCCAAATAGCCGTCGCTCACCATTTTATCCGCTGTACGCCTTATTAAAGCGTCGCTGCAACAACAATATTGTGATGATGTGGGAATATGTGAACTTAATGTCTTATCCGAATTCCGACTCTTTTTATAGAACAGGGGGCAAACGGGCAGGAGGCTCATCTGATGTTAAGCGATACCGCCGCCCATGGACACTATCAATGCCTGAGGGCTCACGAGTGCGTTGTCGGCTTTTAAGAATTGGTAGACTCTTTTCTTGAAGGACCCTAAGTCGAATTGGTTCGGAAATACTTCAGTCGGCAGTTGGTTCCACAAAGTGGTGGTGTTGATAAAGGACTCTTGTTTTAGGAAAATTAAATCATAACTAAAATACTTCCTAGATTAGATGTGTTCTTGATTCATGTGGGAAACATATTATAATGAACAATACTTAAACGTAAACCATTAAATTGTAATTATTTTCACATTAGACTTATTAGTCTTAATTTCAATGGAAATATTTTCTTATCTATTATCGCAAATTTAAAACCACAAAACGTTTTAGTAGAATTTTAAAAATCTTGAATATGTTATTCAATCAATATAGGGTATATATAGTAGTGACGATTTCACAAAGAAATATTTAAACGCCTGTTATAAATGTTTTAGCAATGTCGATGTCCTACACAATAGTATAACTAATAAATTAAGGATAAAATTAAATGCTTACATTAAGTTGTTAGCCTATATTACGCAAACAAATATTTAAAAATTAAAAAAACAATTTAACATTTATTTCGGGTTCTTTTTAGTCAACATTTGTACGTTAATTATAAACGATTTTATTACACATTTACTTGAATGTTTCCATTGCTTTTCACCAATTGTATTAATTTACATGATAAGTTACAACTTCTAAGTTACAACGCAATGTTCTACAATAAGCTACAAGTTTACTGTAGTTTTATATTCGGCGCTGACAAGACTCGTGGACTATCTAATATTTGCCATGCCACAATTTTATTATGACATTAATTAGTTATTATTATTAGTAATAAAGTTCAACGATTTCCTCCTACACACAATTATTTATAATAACCGCCGACATTACATTAATTAATTAATATATTAATGCGCATAAGAGACAGATAAAAACTTATAATATAAAATATCCGTCTTATACTATAAAATTACATTTACTTGAAATTAAGAAAAAATCAAAAATCAGAGACTTTCAAACGACCTAATCTTAAATCACATCTTATCTGGATTATACCTTAGGGAGTAATACATCGCGTTAAGTGTTAAAAAAACTATAAAAGCTAGATCGAAATCAGTCACTGTATCTTTAAATCTTTACTGTTACCTAATACATTCATCCGGATACATCTTGCAGTCTGTGATGCATCTAAAGCGCTGCCATGTCAACCATCCCATAGGCGGGGTCAAAGCCAGTCCATTTTCCAATGCTGCGGTTACGCCAATCACGCAAAATAACAAAAGCACATACATCTGTGAAATTGAAATTATTATAACGGCGATAATATTGCTATACAAACGTCTATAGCGTAACGATGTCCACTTTAATATGCAAAGTTATTGTTATTATCAAAGGTTATTGACCCTATATTCAGATGACCATTGAAATTAATATTTGATAAGAATCGATAGTTTAAGGTATGATTAAATATTTGTAGTAACTAATTTAACTAAATGATATCTCTTTTCATTATAGCGTAAACTTAATTTGACAGAAATAAACATAGTCAGTTCTTTAGTTAATTGATTTTATTTTTAAGTATTATGTTATACGTTATACGCTATTTTCATTTAATAAGAAACTGGAGTAGTCTTAACAGTGGAATGTCAACAATTCTAAATACTTAATATTCTGATATTTCTATAGCAAGTGATATATAAACTGAACGTGTCAAAAATAATTAATTAAAATAGCAACGAGGCAAGCTACAGCAGTAAGATTAAACCTTGAAACATTGATTGAGAAACGAGACGTTGTCGTACGGGACAGGCTTAGAGCTGATTCTTATTTCTGACTATTGTCCCATAGTATTGAAACACGAGCACCTTCACTCCTTCGACTAAAAGGGAGTAATCTCGTCAGTGTGACTGACTGGCGTGAAGACCTTAGTTAAATTTCTAATCAACAGAAAAAAATGAGAACGCCAGCGTAGATAGCTTTGATGGCTCGGGCTGTTTTGCTATTTTCCATTAGGCTCGCACCGTGTGCGGTCTTGGGGTTAATCGCCTGGACGGCGGGACGAAAGGGTACAGGAATGAGCAAAGAAGGAAATAAAGAACCTTCGGCGGTTAGATTCAGGTTTTAAGGTGGCGGAAAGTCCACCTTAAAACCTAAATCTCATTTAGATTCATAATTGGTCCGTCGTGCGGAAATTCCTGGCTAATTTAGTCAACCTAACTCCTTCCAGAACCATAGAAGTCTCCTGGGTACTTCACAGGCTTCGGAATCGGCTAATTTAAATTTTAAATTAAATTAGCTTATCGGCTTATATGTATATATAATTGGCTGATTTATGGAATTATCTGGGTCCGTTAAACATTTCGAGTGCTCCTGTTGTCGGGAAGGAGGGACCGCGCAGTGGCTAAGGACGAGAAGTTTCAAATATCCGATTCCAGGAACTTCGTTAGAGCATTTTATTATAAGTCGCTACATGGCATCGAGTAAATCTTACGCTTAATTAACGTTTTAAGAATGGTTATATGTCTCTAAATGAATTTTGAAGCATTATTTCTCTGACACAGGCATTGGCGCCAGCAGTGGAAACGTCATACGACCAATTAGTAGAAGTAGTATTCAAAGAAATAAAGATTATTATTATAATTAGAATTTTTTCTTAGCAGTTTGACCGTTGCGTTTTATCTCAATCAGTAAGAGGCTCAAAAGACTAACATTATAATATGTCTCTAAATCAATTTAGAAGCATTATGTCTGTGATAAGTCCTATGTAGCAAGATTAAGATTCAATTAAGAAAGTATTTTTCTTGGCTGTTTGACCTCTTATCTCAATCATTAAGCCTCTTTTTATTGCCCTTACTATGTAGCAAGAATTAAAGATTCATCCCACACGTTTTAACCATAATAAAACTTCCTACGCCTACTGTCTTGAT
This sequence comes from Pieris mannii, assembly GCA_028984075.1. Taxonomy (NCBI): domain Eukaryota; kingdom Metazoa; phylum Arthropoda; class Insecta; order Lepidoptera; family Pieridae; genus Pieris; species Pieris mannii. Next base: position 1,157,220 of record CM054776.1, read on the forward strand.
TACGACGTTTCAAAATATACTGTATAGAATACACAAAGATAGGAAGTATGTTTCGGGATTTTCATAACCTAATATTTACATAACATCTCACGAGAATATGTCGAAGGTATTGAAAATAAAGTGTGACATCGAGGAACAACCCCAAAGCCACTGCACATGTTTTGTTATAGAGTCCGATGAATAATGTATCTATGTTTTCTGCGATCCTGGTAATTATAATTTTCGTTACGAAAAAAATTCAAATCTAGTAAAATAATGTTTATTTTAAATATAAAAAACTAAAATGTTGACTTTAGCTTACTTCAGGGTGTCGGTTTTTTCTCACGGTGTGCATGTGCATCGTAAAAAATTATTCTCATCATTTTTCTCTAACGCGCAAAAATAACACTAATGGCTCGAAGTGGGTATCAGATTATGCAATAGCATAATTTTTAACGCACTAGCACTCGAAAAACATTTCCTATACACATCTTAAATACAAAAAAGTACATCTTAATATATTATATTCTCTGATCCATACACGTAAATTTTTTATCTAAATCGTTCTAGACGTTTAAGAGGAGTTTAATAATATAAGGATTTAGAATGTTTAAAACACATCGTAGTACAAAACCCATAATTCGTAACTATTCTAAAATTTACACGTAAATGTATTTTTATCATACTTAAACTCCAGTTATTAAATAAAATAAAACTTCATTAAAATAGTCAAATATATTAGCACTTACCTCCTTAGCAGAGTTTTGAAAACAATGTCGAGTGTACCGCAATATATGTGTTTAGAAATGCGATAACAAGGGAATTTTTTAGGAACGCAGTAGCAGTTATCTCTCTAAGTTTCCATTACTTACTCACTGCACTCAAATTTTCAAAGTAATGTACACAAAAAGATACCGCACAAACCATTGAAGACAAATTAATTGTTAAAATTGTTGCGTACTCTTTACAAAGTGGGTTAAACTTTTGTAATTCAAAATATAAAAATCTATAATTTTTCATGCTCTAATAATTGTCAGTATTAAATATTACAAGTGATTCACGAATACACCGTGTGCATGAGCATGTGAAAAAAAATTCAAAACGAGGCGTGTTTTGTTTGATTGGAAATACATACAGTCATTTTGTATGATTGGACCCGAGATGCTCTTGTCAAAATGAAGCGAACTGCGAAATGCGCCATTACTTTGTATAATATGGTTTCACATTCTCACTATAGTATGACTTTATATAACTTGAAAATTGGATTGGAAATTGCGCATAAAATAGAAATAGGGCACTGCGCATCCTAATTCTTGCCAACTTATGTATGTATTGGATTCATGATCTGTCAAATATCAAATTGACAACCATATTTTACACATTAAAAATTGATATATTTTTATAGTTAAAGATGTTGATAAAAATAATTTTTAACAGGCCACATTTAATCTATAGTTTTGGCGCTGCATCGCTGAATATCTCATATTTTCATTAAAAAAGAGTGTAAGATACTAGGAAGTAAGACGCGTTAAATTCGTTTTACCGCAGGATAAGTAATCTTTTACATGCGTTGTAGAAGCATGCTGCGTGTAGTGAAGTAAATTGCTCAACTATACATAATCACGAGCTCTCTTTATGTTCATTGTTCTAATGGCTTATGCCGGCACGGACATTGAACTCACGTACATCTGTAACAACCGTGTATCTACCTAGGTATAGTAGAAGAAAAATGGTGTGCTAATTTTAACAAGCAGCAGCAGTAGCAAGCGGGCATCGAGTGTCCATGGGCGGCGGTATCACTTAACATCAGGTGAGCCTCCTGCCCGTTTGCCCCCTGTTCTATAAAAAAATTGTATAAGTCTACATCTGTAAAGTTTTGTAATTGTGTTACGCAGTTTTTATAGATTAACCCTTAGTATTTCTTGATTTATATTTCCTTACTAGTCCGTGCTTTGAAGAGATCAGTTGTAAGCGACAAGACCGCCCTTTCCTTAATAATTTATGTTTAACTAAATGTAAATTATGTATCAAATATGTGATGCAACAAAATACTAATAGTGTTTGACGTTTTTAGCAAAATATATTTTAGTCCGGTCAATTTAGACATCCAAGGTTACAAAAATTCCCACTTGGCTGAATAATGGTAGGATTGCTCAATACACTATTATAAAGGAAATGTGAAAAGTCCTCATCGATCCGGCACGTGCAAAAAAATTTACTCGGGGTCAAAGGTCACAAAAACGGGTTTTTCGCGATTTTCAGCAAAATGGTAAGTTTTATCATAAAATTAGCTCAGACAAAAATTGTATATCAGATAATTATCTATAAAAAATGTCTTAATACTTTTTTTCCTAAGAGCCACCGTTTTTGAGATATAACGATTCAAAAAGTTGAAAGAGTTGTAATCGTCATAATATGCACACGTTTCCACGCCACCTTTGTAGTGTACTTAGCGCGTTTTTTTTAATGTGGTTTCCCCGGTAGGCCTATTCCACTGATCTTTTATGATTCTGTTTAATTTGAAACTATTGAATTACTGTAGATATTGACAAGGGTTGAAAATGATGAAAGGGGTGTAAATTACAAAAAATAAGAAAATTTATCCGTCTGAATCTAAATCATCATTAACTTCTGCTTTCTCTTGTTCTTGTTCTTGTTCTTCTTCTCTTCCTTCTCCTTCTCCTTCTTATTCTTCTTCTTCTTCATCTTCTTCATTCTGGGTGTTAATAAATTGTTCCAATAATGACACATCGCATGTCTCTTCGTCAACATCAAATGAATCTTCAATTGTTGGCAATTCAACATTGGAGCATGACCGGCCTTGACAGTTTGTACATGCTACAGAACAAAACAGTCCAACTTTTTTGCAACCACATTTTGCACTACATCCTTTTTTACAATTGCAAAAAATGGTGTTGAGTAGTTTTTCTGGTGCAGGTGGAAGTAAAGTTTGAACTGGCTCTAATGAATTGTCGACCAACTTCCAACCCCAGTCTTTTGGGTCTAACTGATTACCAAGCCACACTTGAACTTGGTAATATACCCGAAAAAGATGTTGATGAGCAGCCGCTGAGGTTGGAGGAAGACATGCTAACTGCACTTGTTTTTTATTTCGAGTATTTTTAACAAAACATGCATATCTGAATTTACCTAAGCACGTAATTTTTTAGGAGCTCCATACATAGCGAGAAGAAAGCGAATTCCGTTGGTGATAACTTCTTGTGGAGTTGAATTACTCTTTTTAAAAACTTCAGCACACTGAACTAAATTTTGTTTTTCAAACATTTTAAAAACAGTTGTTTTACCTCTCCTGAAAACTGCAGATGTTGAATCACAACCAGTTATTGCATGTAAAAATAGTGCATGATTTTGACACTTGGCAAAAGTCGATAAACTGTTTGATGAATATATTACAGATTGTTGTTGACCTTTTCCAGGTTTTAAGAAAAAAATCGTTTTTTCGATTGGAGTTCGAGCAGTGAGTAACACGAGTAAGTCCACATCTTCACCTACAACAATAGTTGTATTTGTTGAATTGAATTGTTCTATTGCTGTTTCAATTACAATCACATCAGCATCATTATTGGCTTGTTTTACCAGTATATTTTCCGCAGTAAACTTTTCTTTCAACATAGAAATGAATCGAGATTTATTGTGAATATTCGCAAGAAATTTTTGTTGACTGGTAGAAATTGTCATATTATGACGATTACAACTCTTTCAACTTTTTGAATCGTTATATCTCAAAAACGGTGGCTCTTAGGAAAAAAAGTATTAAGACATTTTTTATAGATAATTATCTGATCTACAATTTTTGTCGGAGCTAATTTTATGATAAAACTTACCATTTTGCTGAAAATCGCGAAAAACCTTTTTTGTGACCTTTGACCCCGAGTAAATTTTTTTGCACGTGCCGGATCAATGAGGACTTTTCACATTTCCTTTATAATAGTGTATTGAACAATCCTACCAATATTCAGCCAAGTGGGAATTTTTGTAACCTTACCCCTATTTTTTAGTCTAATTTGACCGGACTATTTGATTTGATTTGATTTTGATTTGATTTGTTTATTTAAAATAAAATTTATTCCTGCTACAATTTTTTTAGCAAATTGGCTCATACAAAAGTTGATGATATATTGATCAAAGGCATACCATATATTTATTAGGCCATGGTGGTATACACGATTTTCTACATGATTCAACATAATTCTCCATCAAAATGTAGATTGGTTGAGCCTAATTCATATTGTGTGGGAGGACGGAACAATTTATGTGATTTTTTTATTGTTTTGGTCATAAAAGTCTTACAATAGTGTCTGTTAAAATGATAATCCATAAAGAAATATATAATTAGATTTAATTGTAGAAAATATATGTATATTAAGTAGCTATATACCTATGTACGTAATTATTATTAATATTATATAAACTAAAGAATATTTAACCAAAGAAAGAAATAAAGTCCCTATGGCAGTTTAATTAAATATTTACAACATATAGAGAGAAAATAAGATACACATATGTATTAAATTAATAGACATTATAATAATATGTTAATATTCACAGCCCACACACAGAGATTAGCTTATACATTCCGTTAACCAATAAAGCCTTGGAGATACCCACCCGTATCGACTGTTGTTATCCAGAATGGTAACTATTTAGATTGAAAATTTTATATAATTTTTTTTTTTACTATGGGTATAATAAAAAATATATATTAAATACCTAAATGTGAGTTTCTTCCAGTCTCCATTTCAAACTATGGTAAATTAATCTACCATCTACCATGATATATTAAATCAAGTATTATTAAAAAAATCCAGTTGATCAGAAAACTATTTTGTGGACATTGATGTTTTATAATAAAAATTTGGTTACAAGCAAAAAGCAAATAACCAAATTTTTATTATAATTAAAGATCAACCTACCGAACTTTTAAAGAAATTAATAATATTGCGCAACTTTTGTAACATACGCCTGACGTGAACGAATAGACCGTAGAAAGGAACGCGAGTCGCAACCAATCGTAAACAAAGACTCGTGCTGTAGTGCTGCGTTTAACGTTAATTTAAAATTACAAAAACAATCGAGCTTGCGCGTTGATCGAACGTGCCTTCCTACTCTACGATGTTTTGACTTTTAGAATATTTATTATCAACGTTTCGTGCAATGAAAAAATAATAAGAACAATATGATAATGTGAGAGTGTTTTGGCTTTCGTAATATGGAATGAGACGTGATATCGCCAACAGGAAATCCTGCAGGAAATGAAGACATACAAGTTGCGAACTTGTAGACTTTTAATTTAGTTGCCTTTCGCGAAAATCATGGGCACATCGTTTAGAGAGCTTTTTAAATTATACGATTTGATTCAATGTGGGGAATCAAGGTGAAAAAAGCGTTCTACAATTATTCTACGATTCTTTCCATAACTTCTATACATGATCGAATTATTTTTGCAGTATTGTGGAGCGGTACCTGAAGGAAAATACTATTGATTTAAATATTATATTACCATGCAAAGGTATAGGAGTTTTACATTTAGCAGTGGGCATAGAACCATTAGAAAAATCAAAAAAATGCACAGAAATGATCCTTAAATATGGAGGTGATCCTAACATTATGTAAGTATTTATGATACTTTTTTATATTATTAACCATTATTGTAACTTGTAGTACACGTGTATTTTAATTATACAAACAACTAGCAATATTTTGGTGTAATAACATTAATTATAGTAACAATTTTGAGCATTTTTTATTTCATTTGTTTTCATAATTATTTCTAGAAATGACGATGGACTAAGCCCGGTCCATATAGCAGCAATATGGGGCAGAGTGGAAAATCTCAAGCTTCTTATTGGTTGTGGTGGAGACCCATCTCGAAAAGATATTGATGGAATATCTGCTTTTGACTATGCAGCCAGGGAACAACAATGGGAGGTTTTTGACTATCTACGTAATGTGGTTGATGTAACAGATGACTCATTTGGATCACAATGTGCTTATACACTGGATTTAGGTAAGATAATTATAATTGTAATAATTAAAATTATATAAATAGGATTAACCAAAGGAAGAATGCTGAACTAAAATAAATTTAAAGACCATGGTCCCTGTGGCTGTTTGTCAATTAATTTATCTATCTACTATAAAACATAACTTATTGAAATTAAAAATTTTCAACAATATGAATTAATATAAGAAATATTTTTTATATTTATGTAGAAATTTGGTTCTACATAAATATAAAAAACTGTTTGCACTATGTTTCCATAAATTAGCAAAATTTTACTTCATTGCACAAATAATAATTAAATCAAGGTTCATTACAAGAACAAAGAAAAGGCAAAATTCCATAGCCTTGTAATAATTGAACTTGGGTCATATTTTAAAATTGGATCATAAGTGCTAATAAAAAAATTAACCTTTCTCTGATTAGATTAATTTAAAGGTCTGAATGAAATTAACCTTTCTCCGGAAAGGAATAATTTCTTTCACTTATTACATCTCTGAATAGAATGAGTCAGAACAGGTGCTCTCAATCAAGTTTAAATGCATGCAGCTTGTGCCATAAGCACAATAAATAGCCAGATGTTGCAAACATGCACCTGCTAATTTCTTATACATTCCTGGTATATTTTTATATATCTTGTTTACAATATTTTAACTTTCTGTTATTTATACTCAGGGTCCTTTATTAAGGGTTACTTAAGGTATACATATATCTAAACAAAGATTTAAAACTTAACAATTAAATAATATATTATATTATTTAATTTAATTATTATCTTTAGATTCTAAGTTCACTAATCCAATCGGCATGGTGTCAGAAGTAACAATTTTTTTTTTAGATTTCTTATTACCTCATAATTATACAATAAGTAGTAGATTTTTTATCATTGTACATTAATTAAAAGTTTATTTGACAAACGCCCGTGAACTATTTATTTATTTACACTTCATTGCAAAGAAACACAAATAACACAATACATAAAAATTACAAGGGATGGAACGGGCGGCCTTATGGCTAACAAGCGATCTCTTCCAGGCAACCCTAGTAAGAAAAGAAAACGATAAATAAATAATGATGAGTGCAAGAAGTGCATAACCAAAAGTTATATAAATATATTTATGTTAATCTATAGAACCTTAGAGAGTACTCTAGAGAAAATAAAAATAAAAAACAATATTAAATAACTAACTAAAACTGAAAAGCTAATCCTTAATTCAAGAATAGCTAATAGCGATGTAATACAACAGAAGAGCAGATACAGGAATTATATAGGTCACGATTGATCAGGATATGATAATATTAGTATAGTAAATATTTAGTTTTAAATATTAAAAAAAATGCGGGAAATATTTAGTATGTAGTCCCGAAGTTTCCCCATACGAAGTTGTGGACAAGTAGTTGGCGATTTGTTTACCTGTCGTGAGAGAATAGGTATTTCGTAAGATTATGTATTCATAACACTTATAAGTATGAGTCACGATGTATCAAAGTTTCACGAGTCAACTTCCTTTGTGCAGGAATAAACACGTTATTGCGGGAAATACTGCATTCTAAAGCTTATTATAGCGTGGCATTTCGCGAAAGTTACGTATTTAGTTCACTTCCCACGGTTTCGATTTCCTAACCGATAAGGAATTAAAGATAGTGTCATTAAAAGTACCTATTATCAATTCAAACTTCACGCAAAAACTGCAAATCAAATTTGATCGTGATTCGTAGAAAGGCTGTATTTGTGGCAGGTGTTATAAACAAAACATTAAATTACAACTGACCTTTTTGTACCTGTCCAGCCCAAATAAAATCGCTCAGATCATAGATGCTAGACGTTTAAAATCAAAAACAAAACTCAGATAATTATGCAATACAGACGAGTTACTTGTTAAAAGTAAAACACGATATGAAATACGCAAGAGGTCCTTCAACCTTCGACGCCCTTCGGTTACGGTTCGATTCCCTCGAAGCAAAAAAACATTGATTACTTGGTAAGGAACACAAAGGTATATAGGTAGGTTACACGTCTCTCGTTTACAAGTTTAAAGTTATATATAAGACTTAAAACATAGTATGTGCACCACCGCTATGTGGAACCAGCTCCCACTGAAGTATATCCGAACCAATTAGACTTAGGGTGCTTAAAAAGAGCGAACCAATTCTTGAAAGGCCGGTAACGCACCTGCGAGCCTTCTGGCAATGTGATTGATACAACAATTGAGTGATGCAATTAATTTTTTACATTTTATGTAAATCTAAATGTTTCATGTTTTCTCATTGTTTAGCAATTTTCTATCATTTATTATTTGGTTTACCTGATATGATAAATTATGAACACAGATAAATAAACATTACACAGTGTATTATTATTTACTCGAAGCAAAAGAGAAACGCAAACAAAACCAAAAGCTCTGAGGAAGTTTGAATAGTGCTAACATATATATTACACGCCTTTTGAGTTTGAGGCAAACACGTGAAGTGCTTAAATAAGACTTCGCTGGATATACATGCCTCTAACTATTGATTTTATTGACATTTTGTAATAAGTGCATATTATAAATTCATTTGTTTTCATTTAAACAGTGTCTTTTATTAAAAATATATCATGATTAGACTTGCAACGAATAGTATATTCGGCGGTATACCGAATACAGAATATTCGGCGAAGCCCCTGACCGAATAGCCGAATATTAGGCAAAAGTATTACCAAAAACTAGTACAGATGTGATTGTTTCGCGCTCCTTTTTTTGTTCTAATGTACTCATCGCCCGCGCGCCCGCTGTTACTCTGCGCGGTATATTGCTAACGCACTGCTTGACTATATAATGAATGATTATAACAGAAATGAAAATATTAATATATACGTAATCAATCGATGTAAATTTTTAAATTTACCAATTATTTCTCTATGACAAAATATATTATTTAAGTATTCGGTATTTGGCCGAATATAATAAAAGCAGCCGAAGAGACCGAATACCGGAATAGTAGCCGAATATTCGTTGCTAGTCTAATCATGATAGTTTCCGGTTCAAAACTGTAATGGATCAGAGACGCTTTTTATTTTAAAATAATTTTTTTTTTCATTCACTACGAAAAACGACGATAGCATCACACTCTTGTTTAGAAGCTTTTACTTCCGCAATAATCTTTTTTCCAGAACTTAGAAATAACGAACCACTCAAGCTTGATTCGCTTAAAACTGTGTAGGTGGAATATATTAATTAATGAACTATTAAAAATACGGCCTCCGCAATCATTGTGATTAAGCAACATTTTTAATAAGCACTTATAAAATCTGGGAGCTTTTACTCATTGACTACTGCTTACTTTAAAAATGTTGTTTAGAAAAACCTGCTTTTTGTCCATGAAATTGGCAAAACCCAAAGCGAGTTGAATGTAATATTATATTTAATTTAAATAATATCTGAAAGTTTTCCTTCCTTATGTTTGTCGATACATTGATTCCCGTAATTTTTACATACAATCAATTTCGTTAATATGTATTGTGTGTTAAGGGATGTAAAGTGTAAACACATTAGTGCTTCTCTTGTTTCAAAGTTATATTCCTAATTAATTTGTATTATTCTAGACAAAATCTTAGTGACAACCGACCAGGTAGTGGCAGAATATGAGCCAATAACGGATGACCAACTCAGCCGAATGAGCATACGAAAGTCTGAAATGGTTCGCGACTGGTGTGATAAAAACACTATTACTATGAATAAATTATATCCAACGATACTCAGCGAGACATACCTCTTGGACCACGAGTCTGAGCCCTGGCTAGACGACTTGACAAATGACTTAGATGACACTATCAATACATACAAGACCTGTAAATCCAAAGACATTCAAATAAGCGGCATACAGCCTTTAGAGCAAACTGTAGAGAAGACACAAAGCACACAGACAAAACAGAGGCTGAGTGTCTATGAAAATTTCTCGTTGCCGGGATCGCCGAACATAACACATATCAATTATCATTCAAAAAGCAGTTTGAAGAAGAAAGATCTGTTTCGTGATACCCGGGAATTGGACAAAGCGATGATAGTGGTTCAAAATAAAACAAATGAATGGCTCTCATGCGAGGAGAAAAGAGTTTGCAATACCAGAAGATCATCAGCCAGTAGCGGTGTCAGTAGCAACTTCTCTGGAAGCATAGTGTTGGCAAACGTCCATGAAGATTTCAAATACGAAGACAAGGAAGAGGATGTTGTGCTGATTGAAAGGAGGGTTCGGGTCTCGCCTATCGTGTAAGTCTCTGATTTACGTGTATTGTTAGGTCAATTTCACAGTGATCATAACAACCTAAAATTACTAAGAAGTTTAAATAATAATAATTAAGGCTTTATTCAGACAAGACACAATTTTACTTAAGCTAGAAAGAAACATTTTTAGTATTGAAAAAAATCCCTTAAATAGAGAAATTCACTGAGGCCCAATCCTAAAAAGATGTAGTGCCAATGATTTTTTTAATTATTTAAAACACCCCGATAACCCAGGAACTGTACATTGATAAGGTAAATTTAAATGTTTTTTTAGACCGCTATTAGAGTTTGCCTACAGCATGTGTGGCGAAACAAGTGGCTGATTGGAATAGGCTTCGGAAAAGTGTTTATATTGAAAAAATCACAGCAAGGCCTAAAAAGTTTTCATTTTCTCTGGGGTAGCATAGCAAAATGTTCCTATGTACTAAAAACGTCTCTATTTTTTTTAGGTTACCAATAGAAGAAGGCAACCAGACATCTCCAGACCAAACAATTCTCTCAGTGGCTTCCTCCCTTCCACCGTCCATGGACTATGACACGGACACGCTAAGAGCCGAATTGACAAAGCTAGGATTCAAACCGGGACCTATACTTGAAAATACGAAAACGCTTTACTTGAAGAAACTTCACGCGTTGAAGAAAAACCCTATAATATCCAAACGGAATGAACAAGGAACAAGTAAGTTAATTCAAGTTATTTTTATCACGTCAAGTATTAGCAACATGTTGCGACCAAAATAACACGATTCGAATCTGGGGGAGAAATTATTTCCATTCCAATCCTACTACGTAAATTTAGCTATTTCATCTCCATTCCAATATTTATCGTACATACTTTGCGGTAAATAACATTATCGAGATATCTCTTATTCAATAATCATATAACATACGAATTGGAATTAGTTTTACATACTGTTTTACTTAATATTATCTCAGCATATTATATAGGTTTTAATATATTAAGAACTCTTTTAAAGTAAATCAAACAAATAGGTCAAATATAATTTCTGCTAATATGATTTGACAATCTGTCAGTTTTGTAATATTTTGTAAATGTAATTTTAGATATATTTTATTTTTTATATATTTACCCAATGACGATTAAAAAATTAAAGGGTTTTAAAGCTTTGCTATGTGTCAAAGGTACTTTTTTTACAAATAATTAAATTTTATACTGTTAAATGCTAATATTAGATATAAGAGAAACGCAGGTTATCGCAATACTAAATAGAAATGTTTCATTGAGAATCAAACCCCGATTATTAAGGATAATGTAAAGATAATTAAATATATGTATATTTTTATTATAGCATATAGCGTTGAACTGGAAAGATCTCTTCGGAACCATGATTGGATACAGAATTTATCTCCATACATAGAGTTAGAAAACAAGGCAAAAGTGGACTTTTTGAATCCGAACAAAAAGTGGAGGGAAGGCACAGCTAAGACCTCCTTTACCTACCTATTACTTGACCCACGATTGACGAACAACCTTCCAGGGCGAGCTGGTCAACTTGACCCACATATGTCGTGGGTCACATTTGTGAACTCAATATTTTATGTTGGAAAAGGTAATTGATTTTAACTAAATTATTGAATATCAAAAAGGCGGTACAAAAAATTACAAAAGCAAAAGAAAATATCAATTATTTACTCAAGTAATTTTTTTTTATTACAGAAATTGTTAGTGTATTGTGTCTCCATAGATATTTTATTCCCAAAAAATCGTTGTCTGTAACAGAATAAATATAGTCGAAATATTTACTAAGCATTTATTTATTGTCCAACTATGCAGTTTTAATTTTATCACAATTTTTAAGTAACTGTCTTTTATTGGCCTGTACAAATTGAGGAAAGGCCAAAACATTTATTCGTATAAGGAAAATATTTGAATCAGGTATTTTGAATAATTCAAATGAGTCTCGCGGAATATCTAAAATTGATTAGTATGAATATAATAATTTAGAAATGGATATGTTTTTGGTATTAATAAAAATTTGTAAATTTTCCTTTTAAAGTTGGACCTGGTAACAAACCTTTAGGCACAACAATTTTCTTTATAATATCTATGGAGACCTGTTTACAGCTTTTTGGAGAAAAAAAATATTTGTGGTTTAATTATGGTCGTATGTTTTGAAGATATTATGACTTATTGATGATATTATAACGATTTTGATAGCTTATCAAATGAATTGTATAATTCAAGTACAATGTCAATATAAGATAATAATGATTGATAATATTTTAGTGTTATTGTAGTTATCACCTGATAACATTTTATTTTATCGATAGTTCAGAAATTAGTCATTAATGTTTTTAAATAAACCATTTTTTTCAGGCAAACGATCCCGCCCCTACTCCCACCTCTACCAAGCGTTGACTCTATGGAAACGCGACTTCAAACAATCCAAAGACAAGAAAGTCCAACACATTCTTGACATATGGTCAGACCAAGTAGGTGTTATATGTCTACATATATTCCAAAATGTCATCCCAGCTGAGGCGTATACATACGAAGCCTCAATGATAGATGTACTAGGGTTGCAGAACTTGAAGAATCTTAAAACTGGCAATTACTATGGAGTTGCAGCTTCATGGCCACTCAAAGAACGCCGTATGCTAGGCTTGTATTTATTGTACAAAGCTATGAATATCTTCCTGAGTGAAGGCGAAAGACAGTTGCGACCAAATGATATAGACTGATAATACACGATCTCCGCAGTACCAGTGGTATTGACGATGTTAAATTTAGCGTGCAATTTCGTTATATCCATAACGGCTTGTCTTATTTAAGATGTATACCCCCTTTTATTATCAATTAATTTGTCCGGAATTTTTAGTCTGTCTTCCGTTGAAAGTAAACTTGACAGAAGCTCTTCTTAGTCTTTGATTAAGATACATATTTTAAATTTGGAATCCGGCCGAAGGTTTAGTTCTTTTTGGTTTTTAATATTTTTTATATTCAGTATTACGTATTTTATAATAATTGTCTTGCCCGGTAATTTATATTAATTTTAAGATAACGTACCTTTAACCTTTCTTACAAATAACAGCCAAAGAAACCCTTCGACTGATTTATTGGATTAGGTTAAGAGATATTTTTAGCGTTTTCTAGTGGATTGTATTTATCTTATATGTAGAATTCGTTTATTACCAAAATACTTATTAACTAAGCATTAAGTAAATTATATTTTTAGGTTGTGATTTTTATATTCGATTAAGTCTACCATTCATTCCCCTTAATGAAATTAATTCTCAGTATTTTCTTAAGTTATTTATACTTTTAACATTAATTTATAATTCAACTAACATAAGTTACCTTTTTTATATTTCTATTAAGAATAATTTGTGATATGTTACTAACACTCGTTCATCTTTTAATCAATAATCAAAATTCGTAGATTTTGGTACTTTTTTTAAAGCGTTTCCGCATTCAATTGATCGCTCTGTAAACATTTTCGATCAAGAATGCGATATCTACTATGTCCGAAACACGGGTGGACCTTATTCTAACACGCGAGTCAAATTTAGCCTTTAGAACTGTCAAACCATTTCTTCTCTATGAACATTTTTGACAGTACTGAAGACAAGGTTATGACTTGACATGTTTTAGCATACGAACCTAAAATTATCTGATTTTAAGGCGTGGTTGAAAGTGACATTAACTGGAATTTTAAATTTGACTTTAAAATTGTTTATGATTTTGCTACATCTTGACCAAGCGCTCAGTACTTTATTTTGTATAAACTGTTACGAGCTGCATCCTAGCGTTCTTTATGGTACGAACCAGCCATGCCTTGGAATTTCTTATCCCCTAGTCACTTTGCATAATAAACACGACAATCTGTATCATCAGGATAAATAAATAAAACACTGTATAAGAAATAATTTATTTTTATTCCTTTTTAACGTCTCGAATTTCTTTTCTAAGAAAATCAAACTTTGCTTTAGTTACATGAAAAAAATACACAAATGTATATAATCGATACTATAATACAACGCTCTCTGTGCAACCGATTGGTACAAAATAATGAAAGCATAGACAACGTGCCCAATCATTAAATATTTCAGTCTATAACAATCAATGCACCGCGTTGTACGAGATCATACATTTTGAATACACGAAAATTAAAAGTCACATTTACTCAAATCACTGGTTAAAACATAATTTAGGCCACTAATTTTATTTTCAGAAACAGGTACAAGCGTACATTGACTAAAGTTGAAATAGCGAGTGGAGCTTCACAATCGCTTCCCACACTGATGATGCTACGCTTAGCGTAGGGAAGCAAACAAGGCAGCAGACAGAAATGTTATCTTTAAATAAACGTCTAAAATCGGAAGCAATTGTATAGCTCCCAACTATGAAATATAACTACATATTGAAATGCAAATCGGCGTGTCACAATCGCCTTTTCTTAATATTACCAGTAACATTTAAACGTGCCAACAAGACAACAATGTTTCTAGGAAGAGTTAACGAACACAATGGGCTGGGCCCCGGAAATTGCAAGTCGACCATAGACGTCCAGAGAGCATAATTTTATATCTATAGGCAGTTATGAAGTGTTTATCTGTATCCAGCAAAGGATGAGAATTAGTACGATTCATTGAGCCGAGTATAACGGCTAATTAAACTATCATGAATGTTAAAGCTTACAGATTTACAATATCGCAAACAATTACACGAATTTTCGTATCACATAGGTCATTGTTCTTTACTACACCTAGCTCTATCAGAACCCGACTGATGCTCAAATGGAAGACTGTTTTAACTGAATATTCAGAATAAGAATTTTATCGATAAAAATAACGTTGCAGAAAAATACAGTCCTTAACTATGGTGCACGGAAGTCATAGTCTAATCCCTCGTATGAGATATCGAACTATATATTATCATTAAAAGCCAGACATACATACGCACAGCGTCACACTCCACGGTCTATAGGATGCTCTCTACGTTAATACAATATAAATAGTCATTCATCGGGTAATTTGTGCACTCTACGACTCGATATCATCACATTGACGCCTTTAAAATTAAACTAATATTAATTATACAACTAGGTATGTTTCCATTTGTTTGTGGAATGCTCATAAATAAAGATCTTACGTTTCGGGGGCTTCAAATTTCAGTACAATGCCCGGTATTCGATGTTTTTACAATACGAAACACTAATTGGTAATTTACACGTTACACTAATATGTACAAAACTAGTTTGTGCATTCACTAGTCGAGAGAGTCTAAGCGCACACCGTCCTTCGGTACACATCCACTGAGTCAGCACTCGGGTATCTGTCATCTCACTCACATTCAAAGCACATTTTCACACGAGATCACAGTATTTATTATGGCTATTGGCATAGATAGTTCACATGTCCATCGACTTCACTATGTTTAGTCCACTGTCACTGCTACCCGGGAGGGTAGTTGCGAAATTAGTCCGATTTGTCGCACGACTACCCTCATTTAGGGGGAGTCGGGAAGGAGTTGACGACCGCCTGCGTGCTCGCTAGCACGGCCGCTGCTGCAACACACAATCCTGTATTAGAGCGATTCTACTCATCTCTTTCCCGAATGCTATCTTTAGCGTATCGCTATACTTGCGCGGGACTGTGCCGCTTATCGGCCTGATGCTATCGAGCCCCTGCAACCAATCACACCGAGTTAGCCGCGAGCCACAGAAAAGAAAGCATTCGAGAAATAAACAACTCAATCCAAAAGAGGAAAAGTAAAAATCAAAATTTCTTTTAATTCAAGGAAGAAAGTGAATTGTTTGTAAATGATTTAAAATAAATCAAATGCTATAAATGCGACACCTACTTGTTCGTGTTCATACCTGGATAAGGCGGAGGGTAGAGCGGGTATCCGAGCCCCACGTGGGTATGGTGATGGGTATGGACGTGTCTCTGCGGTGGGGGGGAGCGCGGGGACTCCTTGGGGGGCTCCGGACGAGGAGGTTTGCCCTGCGGGGATTTCGCGTGCTCTTGCAGCTCGTGAATTTTGTGAGGGGCGGAGTGGGGCGGGCCGTAGTACTGCGCCCCATGGCCGGGGGGAAGTAAGTCCAGTTTCGAAGGCGCCCCCGGCCTGGACAGGTCTTCCGGGGCGTGGTACCGCGGGACCGTCCAACCGCCCCCGAAACCAGGGACCAGCATGGGACTCAAAGGGGCCCGATAGACGGGGTCAAAGGGTAGAGCGCCGTAATGCGGGGCTTGCATATAGGGCGGGAGGTAGTATTGGGACGTGGGAGGTGGAGGTGGCCCTTGCGTCTCTGTCGTCGGCTTCTGCCCTTCCTGTTTCACCTGAAATAATAATAATAAATATTAAACTATACGAGAACACTTCAAGTTATGTTAACATAAATCGTATCGTATCGTACAAATATGAACGCCAACGATTTTACTATGACGTAAACAGAATATTGAAATAGAAAAAAAATATAGCATCATTCATCAAAGCAACAAATATTTAACTAGCAAGTAATACTCTTAGACTCCTAAGGTAGCCTGATTAAACTATTAGCAGCCCACCTTGACCTCCTCTTTTGGCTTGTCATCTTTGTCCTTCATCTTATGTGCAGGCTGCGGAGGCCGCCCTCCAGGTCCTACAGACCCTGGTCCCGATTTAGAGTCGCCCCCTTCTTTACGGCGCTGTTCCAAGCTCATATAGTATCTGACAAAAAAAAACAAATATAAGCATAAGATAATCTTAATATCAGTTTCTTATTTGCGTGTATACAAAGTAGACGTGTCAGAAGTAAAGGTGTCAATTAATTATTACTGTTGTAAAAGGCAGTATAATGTACCAGTATATGATATGCGACAGGATTGCCATCTAAATTGCTCTAATAAGTTGAATACAACAACCAATAAAATAAAAATAAATCAGTGGCGCTACAACCTTTTTAGGTGTTGGCCTCAGGTGGCTGAATCTGTTTCATGACCATCCTTTTTTAAATCTAATAGGCAAGTAGTGATCAGTCTCCAGTACATGACACACGTCATCGACTTTTTGGGTCTAAGTGGGAACATGTCCGTTTCCTCACGATGTTTTCCTTCACCGTTCGAGCAAATTTTAAATGCGCACATAGAGAGAAAGTCCATTGGTGCACAGCCGGGGACCGAACCTACGACCTCAGGTATAACCAACAACCGTTTTCTCGACCTACCTTTCTCACCCTCAAAAAAACTTGTTTTTTTATTGTCCACCATTGTATAGAACATAAACTATGTCACTAGTTTTCGTCAAATAAACAGGAATCGTGGACATAATATATTATACACGTATCTAGTTCCCATACTATGATTAACAATGTTTTTATTAAATTATTTAAAACGGATTATATTATCTTATTTACTTCAATATCTATGAATTATCTCTGTTTAAATGTAAACTAACATTTACTTTTTTAGTATCTAAATTACTGAAATGTATTTTTGTTAAGTCCATCTTATCAGTACAGCTCATTCTTTTACATATAATAATTTATTTGCACGAATATGGTACAAAAATGTTATGATTGTATAATATAATGTTCGCATATTCTACCGCTCGTAATGGCGTGCAATTTTTTCTTAAAAGGTTGAAAAGAAGTTACAATTACATTATTATAGTCAATTCATATTTTGTATCATCACGTTTATCAAATTAATATTAATTATAAAGTTTCATGCGAATATTCATTTGGATATTTTTCTACAAATTAGTACGTAAATTAGATTTTTAAAAACTCTAATAGAAAGATCTTTGAATGTTTATAGTAAATTAATACAAAAGGCATATGGATAATTATAATATTAAAGTTTTACTATTCGTTCAAAAAGTCATAGTCAAATCACAAATAGTCGTATATTTACATTTTCCTTTAAGTAGAGTATAAATTGAATCTATGAGTATGATAATATGTATATTATTAAGGGTCTGTTTCACAATGTATGGATAAAGTACCAAAAAAAGTTCCGAAGGAATTTCGCGCTATCTGACAGTCGTGAAACGCAAAAATACTGTTTATCCAATAACTACTACCAATAAGTAATAAATAGCTTATTTGGAGGAACTTATCCGGACATTGTGAAACAGACCCTTAGGCTTTCAAATTTCGTAAGTGTTCGTTCGTCGTGTTTTATTTCAAAAAATAATTATGATAGTACTACTAATTGGTTTAATTTTCATAATTATTAAATATATGTTTAATTTTCTCGTAACATTACAATATTAAAATTATATGACGTGGCGTGCGTTCTTTAATTTTCGTTCGTTAAGTTCGTTTATGAAGAAGTTAACTTTAGGGTTTGGGATGGTAGGAAAAAAAAATATATATATTATAATTAAATAAAAATACATTTTTAAACTACCTTCTCAATTCCTCTTCTCTCGCGTGAGGTGGCCTCTGGAAGGCATAGGGACCCATTTGGTTTTTCATCTCAATGCTTTCTTTCAGTATCTGATGCGTATCATTTGGCCTGGGAGGCTCTTTTCCATCGGGTCGAGGCTTGCTTTTGTCCAGAGGACTAGGTGTGGTCTTGGACCTGTCCAGGTCTTTTCCCTTGTCATCTAGAGGGGGTCCAGGCGGCGGGCCCGTTTCTACGTTGTATGGAAAATTCGGGACGTAGTTGTACGGATAGAAGTGCTGTGGAAGTACTTTTTGCTGTCCGCTTTCTGGTTTTCCGTCCTGAAAAGTTACGACATAATTGGATTAAGCACAGGATTAGAAAGAGATACACGATTGCGTTTATTATATATATTTTTTAGATATTCTTTTTAATTCTTCGTACCTAATTGTATTGGAGGATGTACAGAGCCACATACATTTCTTGGCCGATAAGAGTTAAGAGTCGCTGTATGTTTGTATCGCTGTGTCGGGATATTAGTATTGCCAGTAAATAAAAATAACCCATTATATAAGGGGATTTTGAAGTCATGCAGGTAACTTAATAATCTATTGAAATATCTTAATACAATTGTATACTATTATCTAGAAAATACAATATGCTTAAATAATTAATGTGACACAAATTAAGTAACAACTGATATGATAGGTTTTGTTAATATAATATCTTTTAAGATACCTAGAAATCAGAACCATTCGATAATTAAAACTTTGACATTGTAATTAATAATGCAAGGAATAAAAATAAATATATTTTAGTTGTATTTTCATTAGATATTGGTAATAAAATTATTTATTGTCCACACCAAAAATTACAGAATATAAACAATGATAGACTGACATTTCAAAATGGCGACGGCCAAGAAATGCATATTGACTGCACACGGGTGCGATGACGTATTTTTTTACATAAAGGAGCTTTACCTTGTGATCAACTTTAGGATCTCCTTTACTAAGGTCTTCCTTGCCTTTATCGGAGTTGGGAGGCGGCGGCTGGTTTGCCGGATGTGTAGGCGGCAGATACGGCGGCTGACCATAGTACTGGAATGTAAATTATAAATTAAGTTTTATTAGTTAATTTGAATTTTATTTATTTTATTATCAAGAGATTAAACATATGTCGCCTGTCCAAGAAAAAATAGATACAGCTAAAAATATTTGCATTGCAATAAATTTTGTAGCTACTAGGGAAACAAGCGACAAGTACCTGATGGAACACTGGGAAGGGCCGATGCTGAGGTTCATTTTCAGGCGCTCCCTCTGTAGGGGCGTTGTCATCTGATATGTCTGAATACGCCGGGGATCGGACCCCAGGTGTGGGAGACCGGCGAGCCCGCCGCTTTCCTGGGGACTCATCTGGAGGAGACTCGGTGGATTTCCGTTCATCTGAAGGCATCAGGGCTGACCGTGGTTTTACCTGTAATCGTATGAGATTAAGATAAGCAAGGAATTCATTATTATTTATTTGAATTTCAGATAGATGGATGTTGAACAAATCAACGAACCTTGAACTGCGTAGGCTGCAAGGGTAAAGCCTCAGGTGGTGGCGTGGCTGGGGCGGGCGGTGTTTGAGGCGGTTCCACCGGAGGGGTGGGCTCTGGTGTCGCCGCGAACTCCTCGAACCGAGGTTGGGGCGGTGATTCTACAGGTTCCGACTTTTCAGGAGATTTCTCCTCACTCTTATCACTTTTCTCTTCAGGAGACTTGGTCGGGGTGGGAGATTTGACGGGCGTGGCTGGGGTCGCCGGCTCCGAAGGCGGCCGGGCCGGGGAACCCGGTTCTGGGGTGGGTTCTTCCTGTTCAGAACTTGACCCATCTTTGTCTTCGTCATCAGGAGTCCCGTGCGCGTGCGACCGGTGGTATTTAAGGCCGTTCGCGTGTTTGTACTTTTTGGAGCAATTCGGTTCAGGACATTCTAGGAGAACTGGGTCCGGTGGGGGTGACGAGGGGGTTGGTGGGGGTCGTTTTGCCTTGGGGGTTGGGGGTCGTTCCTCTGCCTCCGAGTTGCGTTTTCTCTTAGAGTCTGGTCGTGGGGGAGTGAAGGGCGTGGGAGATGGGAGGGCCCGCCGTCCCTTTGCCCCGCCATTTCGGAGTTTGCTGTGGACCGACGAACGGGTTTCTGTGAAGTTTATCATATCGGTGGGGTTTGCACCGCGGCCACGTTTTGCGCGACCTTTTGGTGTCCGCGCGTCTAACTCCTCGGTCGGTGAGTCGCAGAATCTGTAAATCAATATATTTATATGAAATAAAAACTTTAAGAAGTTAGGTAGGGCTATGAAGAACGATGAGGAAAGCTATTCTGAATTCTGAATATATTTAAATATTTTGTGAGTAAATTCTATATGTATTTAAAAGTTTTTACAAAGTACATAAAATATAAATCATTAGCTTGCATACGTAGTCCATTCTTAGTTTAAGTTATATGGGTAATATTTGCTTGAGATTTTCACGCATACTCGGTCATACGGCATATAAAACATATAGGTATTACCTCGGCGGTGCCCAGTCATGTCTCGTGCAGTCAAGCAGTGTGCCAACGTAAGTCTTCCCTCGCCATGTTACATTCACCACAAGCACTCCTAAAAACAATAAAAATTATTATAGAAATTGTTTTTACTTCTAAGCGGAACACAAATAAAGATTCCTAAAGTAAATATTTATTAAAATGTTCCTTACGGTTTGTGGAAAGAATTATAAGGGTTTGACTCAGTTTTCCGTTATTTTCATTAATCAATCTACAATCTGAAGCAGTGTTTCCAAACGTTAAGAAGGGCTAAACGAAAATGTATTAATTAACATTATTACGAATTTGGTTCTGAGTTTTTTATCATAATGTTTTGAAAATATACGTACTGGGTTTCGGTAACAATTTCTTAAAACCTAATTAAAGGTTCTCAAGTGAGTAAGTCATATGTTTAATATTAATAATTATGTATTACATTGCAATGACAATTTTAAATTGACAGACAAAAAAAAATGTTAACAAATTTACGACATATTTTACTAACGTCACCTTGTGCAAAGCATTTTTTTAAATTTAATAGTTAATCTACATATAAAATTTCCTTAGGGCATTCATTAAAATTAGCAGTTTCAAATACCTTCTTTTTAAATACCAAACAAAATATTAAGGTATTCGACCACCGTTTGTGGCAATTTTACACACTCGTACGATAAAAGAAAGCATTATGGAAAACTTTATAAATTTGAGAATTTCATTAATAAGGATAGATAGAAGACCTGAAGATAAATAAAAAGCGATAAAATACATCTATGAATATACAAGATCTTCGAAATGGAAGTTAGAAGCTATTGGAGCTCGGTTCTGATCCAATTTGTTACGAGCCTCATTTGCATAGACGCCCCCTTGCCTCAGAACGTGACTTTAGCCGCATAGAAGGCGCGTTACCCGACCGGGCTTATCGCTAGCGTGCTAACTTATGCTAATTTAATTAATCAATTTAGCTCGCAATTTTTAAAACGTATAATAAACGTACCACAATGATGTCGCATAAGCCTTAATGATACTTTTGAATACCAGGGGATTAGCACGCATTTGGAACTAATAATAACATTGCAGTTTATAATAATAGCCAAAACCGTTTAGAACAATATATCGGTTATTTTGACCAAAATCAAAGGCTGAATTGTATTGTAGTAGATTCTTAATAAAAACGTCATCTGATGTTATGACTATAAGTTTTTAAAATCGTAGAGTTATAGCTAAACTTGTAACAACGGGTATAGCTTTTATTATGTTAGTATCTTTTCTTTGTATCATTGGTCCAATGTTCAGAATAATGTGATCAACACTGACATTCGTGTTACAGTTTTTAGATAATTGTTTGAGTCTTAATTTTAGACTTCAGAATTAAAATATCTAATGTTATATATAATGTATTTTTTTGTTTTCACTTTGCTTTTAAAAGAATGTAAGCTGCTGTTGTAGGTTTGAGTTTGTCCGCCTTTGGAGCGATAGGTTCTAATCGTGTGAAGATAAAATAATAAGCCATATATATAAATAAGTGAAGAAATATGGCCGAGATATACAAAAACCAATTTCAGATTTATACATATAGTACTTTATTAATGTTTTAAACTGAAGATTAAATTTAAATTAAACATGGTCAGCAAATCTCCTAAGTAGTTTATGACATGTTTAACTTTTGAAGACCCTATATTAATAAACCGTAAGAAATAAAATGCTGTCAGTATAATCCTCTTAATCTTTAAGGGACGATGTAAAGCTTTTGATATTTTAAAAATGTTTAATAACACGACAGCGGTTATTAAAGTATGAAAATGGGCGTAGCTGGTAGGGTGGCAGCCGGGCCAAATTTTTTGGTCCCCTACTAGGATGTCCCCTCGGGCCCCTTACAGTTACTAGAGCAACATAAACTCTAATGGAATATAAAATAAATATGTCAGCGGAAAAAAGGGAGGCCGAATAAAGACAGACTGATTGTTTAAATA
This sequence comes from Pieris mannii, assembly GCA_028984075.1. Classification (NCBI taxonomy): domain Eukaryota; kingdom Metazoa; phylum Arthropoda; class Insecta; order Lepidoptera; family Pieridae; genus Pieris; species Pieris mannii. The sequence goes on from CM054776.1 coordinate 1,180,346, forward strand.
TGCATCACGTTCTATGTAATGGGTAGAAAGTGGGAGAGAAAGAGAAGACGCATTGTAAGGGTGAGGTGCAAAGTGTTGCTGTCTACAAAAAAAGAGATCAAAAATCTTAAAAGTTTTCTACTTAAGTCGATAAAAATACACAACAAATAGCACGATGCTTTGTACATATTATCTACAAATCTATTCTTTCATGCACTAACTACTTATCTACTAGTCGGAGACAAACTTCATAAAAAAATCCTTGCCAGTGAAATATCATGTTAGGTGCAATTCATAAATATTAATGCGGAAAACAGGAAATCAGATCAGTTACAATTTGTCTTCGATTAATCAAGCGTGGGCCGGGCCTGTCATCGAATTTTCTCAAAACTATGATTTATTTAAAAAAAGTTCTTGTAGTGAAACCTCTTTGTAAATTAATTATAACTAAGTTAAAAGCCTCAATAGATGATCATGTACCAGTATGACCACTCCATGTATTTGTCTATCTATATTCACACACAATGTATACGTGCTAATGATATTATAAATCAATAAAAAATCTGCGTTTACTGCACAAGACGGTAAAGTATGCGACAAATTTACATCTAAAGTTCTAATATATAAGTAGTAAACGAATACATCAATCGTGTATTTTTTCCCTTTTCTACGACAAAAACGCTGCACTACTTCGTGACGTTCATCCGTAAAAATTTAACCTCACCACTACTGACTAAAGAAGTTTCACTTCTTAAATCTACTAGGTATGTATAATACAAAATTACCATTTCTTAATTGTTTAGCAAAAAAATTAATTATTTCATGACTACAAAATAAGTAAACTACGAATATCAAAAATTACATGATTGGCTCACGCTCGTCGTCTAAACATTTATTACACTAATCAGTTTGTGGAAAAATAAATCTTAACTAAAATGGAGACTTTAGTAGTTTTTCGCGTGCATCGTCTCAATAATTCTCAAACATCATTTATTGTTCCACGAACAATGGACACATAAAACATTTCTATTAGCTATTAGCATAAAATGAGCGAGTTATATTGTACGAGATAAATCAATGGACATGAAAATGATAGATGAATTAAATTGTCAACGATTCGCTGGACAATTCACCGCGGATGATTTTAACTTAAATGGGATGGCTACTGGGTATTTCAGATATTTGTTATTGTAATTATTCAAGACGTTTTTGTTTTTTCGAGCATTTTTATGTTTCCCATTCACGTCACCTGAAGTATCCGGGTTGCATAAATCTTAAGGGCAACGAAAGGTATCTGTGTAACTAAAATATATATACGGATATAATATAGCTACGGAGCTGGCGAGTAAAATATCTATATTTGAAGAATATTAAGGACAGTGTTCGTTTGGAAACCATGCGATCGACCGCAGAATACGCTGCCACCATCGTATCGCTGCGTTTTCTATTAAGAGCGTTTCAAAAGAAGTTTGCTTCAAAACAAATGATATAAATTCATTATTCATATTATGTATAAGATATTTATGATTTTTGATACAGGCAGGCAGAGGCAGACGCGACTCTTTATGTGTCGTTTATATTGCGTAGAAAAAAAATCAAGAATGTCATATAATTTGTTACTTTTACATGTTTTTTTCACATCGTAATTCGCGGACTTTAACGAACTGTAATGGAAAGTCAGTAAAGTAAAATGTCTGTAATTTTTTTGGTAAGTTTTAAGGGTTCTTATAAATCGACCAGTTGGGCCGATCGAGTGAAAGACTCCGTCCTCAAAACTAACGCCCAAACCCAATAACATATCTCGATCCATTTTTGACCATCTGAGATAGATATCTAAATCTAAATATTGATACCAAAACCAATCGACAGATAGCAATAGCCACCTGTAACAATACAAGCTATCCATGGTAGGTCGGATCGGTGTATGTGGATTGATCTTTATGAAAATGACAGTTCATCCATTATATATTAATCTTAATATTTTAACTTACACCAGTTTTCAAAATAATTAAAAAGCTATTTGATATGTTTTAAACATAGACATGTATATTAGAATATTATTTGTACGGTTTTATTTATTTTTCTGGTTTATATTGATTATCAAATATGAGCGTAAAGAGCGAAGAAATGCTGCTATCCGTCGCCAAAAATTGAGTGTCTTCGTAGGGTTTGGTTATCAGATCGATCTACTGCAACGGTCTGATATCAGATTGTTTTCAATCTGAGATTGTGGATTAATTAGGGTTCGGGCGTAAGAGAGGCGCTGTACAGAAACCGGTGGAAACAGATACATCGCTCCAGATACCATCCTGCTGACCACGATAATCATTAGATTAAGCCAATTTTGTTGTATGGGTCCGAACTTTAATTTCTATCAATACGAAAAACTAGCAAATCATATAAGTATTTTGCTCCTAGTTCCCTTGTTACAAAATAAGATAATTAATTATATGATATTTAAAAAGTAACCCTTTCAATCTACTAGGGTAACTTACGGGTTAAAACGGGCCCCACTCTCAGCAAAGTTAAATTAAAGGGCGGGACCCTTTTCTTTTGTTTCGTATATGTTAAATCTTATTTGCACCCTTGTCAACTAGTGCGGAAAACTTTTGGACCTCTAGTAAAATTAGATTTGCTGTGAAACTTCATGAACACACACGCAATACAATTATGAAATGTTTTAAATGCGCACCAGGAGATCAGAATTCGAAGAAGTTGTAAGCTAGGCGTAGCAAAAGGCTAATTAAGGTGTTAATTACCTGCCGTAATCAAGTGGCAAAGTAAACGCGGAAATTAATTCAACTCCTTTTTGTTATAAGACCTTAGGATTTTGTATACGTTATAATAGTATTATATATTATATATAATTGTTTATTTTTTTTTTTTCATTTTTAAAGCGGTAACTTCATTTTGGCTATTTTATTATCATTGTTAAAAATTTATATTCAGCACACAGTTTCAACTCAATTAGAATAATTAATTAACAAGCCGAACCAACAACATGAAGTTCCATAGTAATTACAAGTGCAATTTGTATTCCGTGAATCTTTCTTTGTAGCGGAAACGTTAGCATAAAAAACTCATTAGCACAATTTAAACGCATTTCCAACGAACTTTGTTAATCGATAAATCTGAATTAAAAGTGGAACCATCCGTATAAGGTTGTAACTTTCAATACATAAATTCTAATACACGTTTTGCACATTTATACTGGACGTGAGACTATCGAAACAGTTGCACGCAATGCTTACGGTCTTATATAGGAGATCGTATACATAGTCTGTGAATATTGTTGTTTATTTTATCTGTGGCAAATCAGTTTGTATTGATCTTCGAAATTCGAACTTTTGATTGTTGTAGAAGCTGTATCGTTTAAATAACTGAAAAAACTTATTTAGAACAAAAAGAATTGATAATAAATGAATGAATCCAGTAAACATCTTAAAAGTGAATTTGTAAAAGAAATATAAATATAAATATTTCCTTAACTGTTCCTTTATGTAGGATATCTGTGCAGGATATTGGATCAATATTCAGCTCGAGTCCACAAATAAAGGCGGCGGCTTTGAGGCTCATCTGGAACTCATAATGAATTCCATGACATTAAGCCGACGCATGCTCTCCCCTAATTACGAGAACATGTGATGGCACCGATAACAATTATTCCACTATAAAAGTTTATTAACGCGTCTAAACGGTTATATAAATTGTGCTGTGTAGTCTGGAGATGCGATTAAGGAAATAAAATGTAAATGAGTATGAAAGATATCGTTATCCGAGTAGTTAGTATAAACCCGTTAAGTTGAGAGCTTTGCTCGGGGCGGCTATTTTAATTAACTTTGTGGACGAGCTTTTAAGAGTGTAAAGTTTGCTTTGCCGCTGAATGGATGTAAATGAAATGGTCGGAAGTTTGTTCGGTGTGGGAAATAATGGGCAGGTCTGATTAGAGCCGGCGGACGCCCACTCGGTTTGTATAATAATCCTTAGCGCACAATGCTATTAAAATGTATTCCTAACACACACTTGAACTAACTGTGTGTTAGGAATACATTGTGTTCAACTTGTGTTCTTGTAGTTAACTCAAACTCATCTTTATCATACTATATATACGATATGTACCTCAATATTTGTAACTGAAGCTTTAGTTCAAAATATATAAAGTACCAGGAAATTATGTTACTCTGAAGATGTTTGTAAGAACCAACAACGGATATTATTATAGCCATATCTCGTATGAGAGATTCAATAGGTTAGCATCGCCTTTGTTCCTGCTCCCTAAACAAATGCTTATTGCTTTCGAGTGCATCGCATTTTTCACTCCAACTGAATGATAGCGCCAAGAATACTTACTTCACCTTTGTATACAACAAAATTTTTCTATGCAATATTTCACCATATTTCAAGTGTCTAATAAATCTATGTTATCTTAATAAAAGATTTATGTAATGTATGTATATTAATAACACTTTCTTTATAAACGTGTACATTTTGTTTAAAGAACCTTAATATAGTTAAAGCTCGCTTCCTTAGTTCAATTTGGGAAGTGGCAACAGAAAGCAGATGGTGATTTATTATAGCTTTCATAATTACACAGAGGCATTGTTTACGATCCCTAATGGCTACCAAACAATTTTCATAAATTGTTCACGCCAAAAGCGACCGTATTTATAACGCACGAAAACCGTTTCGTATATTTCTATTGTGTGATGTATTGTTACTCGAGGGGTATTAAATCTAGCTTCATTGATAGTTTTGGACGTGAAGATATATGTTTAACAATTATGACGTCTATTGTGATATAATATGTATATCTCTTGAGATTACTTGAGTTATAATAAAAACGTCACAACGGTTTATTTTAATAAAAAAATGCGGGCGTACAAAGTATTACTGTGTAAATTAATTATTAGTAAGGTAAAAATCCGCAATAGATGATCACGTACCAACTACTATATCATTTGTATACCTATATTCATACAGACACACACACTGTATACGTTCTAATGATAACAAAAACAAATAAAAATCTGCGTTTACTGCCCAAGACGTTATTCCACAGAATTGCCATCTAAAGTTCTAATATATAACAACTAAACGAATACATAAATCTAATAGCTCGTATTTTTTTACGATCACCCTTTCTCACTCTCTCTCAATCGGTCTCAATCCCTCTATCTCTTTTTCGACTAAAAACGCTGCACATCTTCGTGACGTTTAATCCGTAAAAAATACCTTCATGCGCCTAGAGATTTTTCACTTTAAAACGGTTTTTATACAAAAACTTAATTCACTTCTTATAAAACCAGCATTGCAACGTGCATATTTTCAATGTCCGGCCGTTTATAAAATGTTTGGAGCTAGCTTATATTTTAAATAACATCAAAGACTGTAAAAGTTATATAAAAAGCCTGTTATATCGTGCTGCGAAAAGTTTGCCAGGCAACAAAGAGAAGACGTCAAAGTGTTGACCTGATTACTTGTAAGAGCCTTATGCAGTTTAAAAGCGCGCTTTAATTTTCCAAGAAAAATGTTGCTTTCTTTCATACTGAAATACTAAGTGGCAACTTATACTAAAACTAACCTAAAAATGTTTAAGTTTTATTTTCAATTGACGAAGAATTTTAAGTTAAATTTAAATATAGCACTATCAAATTGAATACGTACTTTCTTGCCTTCGACGAGAATAAGATACTGTTTCGTTACTTAGGAGGTACGCCATTGATTACAACGTAATTTTTAGCACTCATTAAACATGGCTTAACTAACCGTTACTTACGAGATGGATACTAGGATAACATAAACATGTAAGAGCCGCGGCTTAATAGGTTTATTAAAATTCAGTGATGCGACGCCTGCGTTGAGCGTCGCATAATTATATGGCCATTCTCATTGACTCTGTTTTATGTATGTCATGAATAAATTATTTCATGACAGATGTAGATATAACGGTCATTTATATACGATTTTAATTATCTTTGTTCGTAAATTTACCTTGCTACATAAAATGTATATATTTATTCAAAAATACATTTTTTTTTTAACATACTATTCCGATGGCTGTTGTTCACAATTTTCTTTATTCACTTGGTGTGCATAATTGGTTTCTTTTTTAATTTCATAATTAAAAACAACAGATTGTTTTAATTTGTGTCATGACGGTTAGATTTGGCATTAGCTGTTATTAGCGTATAATCTGTTATTATTTCGCAAATATTCTAGTCTATTTGATATGTTTTTTCATCATTCAATTCAATCCGAGTAGGATAGATTCTTGTTGACGATCACTTGTGACAGACATTAAAACTGTGTTCGTCATTTTTTTGTGAAAGCGCTTATTTGACGTGACGACTATTTTAATTGAAAGTTTCACGGTTATTAATTTCCACGCTGCTAATAGCGAGTACCCTTTGGCAAAAATTGCAAAAAGGCCAGGTGTGCCGTTATTATAACTGATACGAATAATTATGACAAATTAGGGGTTACAGAGAGTCAGGAAGGTTTAACCCCTTACTGAAGAGATCCAATGATACTGATTATTTTAGCGATTTATTTAAGATTGTTATTCGGTTCTTTCGTCAACTTTATAAAAATTTTGAAGTGAAACTTCTTAAGGCTCATCGAGAAAAAGTACACTCTATTGGTTAATTTGTTTAGTAGTTACATAATATTAGAACTTTAAATGGCTATTCTGTCGCATAACGAAACGCTGCTTTAACGCTGATTTTTATTTATGTATATTAAAATTAGCACGTAAACAGCGCGTTAACTGTGTGTACAATACATGGAGTGATCATATACTGGTACAATGATCATCTATTTTACCTTAGTAATAATTAATTTACAAAGAAGTTTCACTTTTGACGTGTGAACTCTGTACGCACGCACTTTTTATTTTAGTCGCATCGTAATAAGCTAATCAAACCCTGGACTGACTTAACCAAGTGAGGAATTCAGATAAACATCATTGGACATTCCCTTGGCTACCGTCATTTTTTGATATCATTATAAAAATGTAGCTTGTGGACGCAATTTTGTTCAAAACGTTATTTCTAAAAGGTTTTAATTACTAATTACTTACTGTAAAGGCTTTTAGATATTCATGTCTATTTTACGTTACACGTTTTTTTACTTTTCTATGATACTTCGTTAAGAATTAATTAACGGGGAGGGACTGCAGTAATGAGGAACAGCGCCGAGCATAATTTGTTTATTTAATGATGCTCGAAGTGAAATATTTTTTATACTAACATTTCAATAATTTGTTGCAATATCCGTTTTATTTGGAAGTTTTTAAAGGAGTTTATTTAAATTTTTAATAAACATTTCGTTTTTAAAAAAACGAAAACAAAAACAGTGCGTTTTTCTTTGCGATTTCATGTATGTATGTATGTATATATGCAATAGAATTTTTATTAATTTAATACCGACTTTGAGAAATCCATATCAAGAATGTTTGTTTTTCTTTATGTGAGTCATCTGGGCAAGGAAAGGGTGGCCCCAATGTTAAAGAGAAAGATTTGCAATAAGCGGGATCAAATACTAGGCGTGCAGAAGCGTGCTGGAAGTAATGAGGCGCTACGGTGCGTTCGTGCGCTAGTAACAAACTCACCACCTTCCGTTTCGTGCCACACGATGCCCTCCAGCGTGACCGATGTACCAGGCTCGCATGGGCCCAGGCAGTCTGGTTCAGTGATCGTCCCCACCGATGTGCCTACACACACTTCCGCAGTCTCCTGTGAATAAAAATATTTTTTAAATAACCTAATACATACATACTTAATTCAGCTAACCCTAACGAATTTGTTACTACTATAAAATATATACTTTATTTCTATAGAACTAGTAATTAGAAATAACTGGTTTATATTGTAAATTGCAATGGCATCTTTATTGCTTTCCGTTAAGGTTTATTATACAATAGGCAATAATGTATTTCAGGTTGTTTTGAATTTGTACATGGTAATTATGAAGTAAATTAAAACTCACGTATTTAGACCGAAAATCTTTTTACCGTTCACTCACATTTAAAACATAAAAGTTCTTAATAATTCAGTTCAAAGCAATATAAAGCTAACACGTAATAACGTTCTCATAAACGCGACATAAAATGTATTTATACTCCATAGTACATTACTGAAAAATAAAACTTTATGGTCCAAGCCAAGTTTAAATAAAACAGATTCATATATTTTTTTGTAAAGACATTAACACACACTTTAAATATGGTTGTTTACTAAATTAAATGCGAACTTCTTTGAGGAATGTTTGTCACTTGTCTCCCTTTATGTTCTTCTTGAAACCTGTAGAACGTTTCTGTCGGTAAATCCATGATAGTATAGCTCGATCCAAATCTTTGCATTTAGGTTTCTGTAATTTTTTGTAAGATTTCCCCTCTTGCTTGCTTGGAGAGCTTTTTCATTATTTTTTCATATTCTGGACACGGTAAAGCAACTAAATCCAAAGCGTTTGCCAACATCGCGTATTTTCCCAGTAAAACTTTTTCATCAATACACAGTGATTTTCTTTTACAAGCCTTGTTTACAGTTTTAAAGATGGTGAGCAACTAAGAATATGATACCGTATATAATATACTCCATAGCTCCTATATATGTCATGGACAACATGTCTATTCCTGCAAGCAATCCCAATTTGTAAACAAAAGAACGAATTTCTTAGACAGTTCGTATGCATGATGCTGATAATAAAGTGAAAATTTGTACACAGCTGCGCAGTTTTTACAAATTGTAGCAACTTTAAAAGTACTTTGTTACTTAATGGATGTCGTTATTGACAGTGGGTGTGACAATTTTAAAGTCAATCATATATAATTATGGAAGACAATCTAAACCAACCAAAGACAAAATTGATTTCGACGCGTCGTTAAATCGAAGAACGTTAGATGGAGTTTACCTTATATATTCGTAATAGATAGAATAGAAAAGTATAACACGATAGGAGTTAACTCTTAAAAGCAAAGTAAACAGTTAACATAATATCTTAATTTATAAAGTTGTGTCCAATTAGCCATTGTAATTCATTTCAAATTTTTTATATATTGATTATTTCTTCACTTTACGTAGGTACTTTAACAAAGAAAACATTGTTTTTGTTATGTCTGATGCTCTTCTAGTCAATCGTTAGCGGACAAATGCAGTCTAACAAAATACAAGCCATTACGAACTTTAAACCTCAGTCAACTATATATTTCATCGTATTAAATGGTATTTGTGTCCATTTGCTTTATTAAATCGCTTGCAAATTTGCTATATTGTAAGAACCTAGGTATATGACTTGCAAGACATGCCTGAATATATTTATGATATCCTAGTATTTTATAATAAGCATAACTAAGAAATTGCACTATTGATTTGATTTCCGTTTTTTTTCTGACAAATCATAAATTTAACTATATAACATTTAAATTATTTATAATAATAACACGGGTATAAATAACAATTATCCATCTTTTCAACACAACATTAGTTACAGAAAGAGAGGAATATTGTTACAAGTGTTCTAACACCGATATATTCATTTGACATATTTGACTCGTTCACTTTGTCAATTGGCAATATCAAGCATTACGCTGTCGGCATCCCAGTGATTCCGCGTGGAATAGCGGCATAAACGTTCCACGATATAAACAAGACACCGGTATTTATTGCCTTGGCACGCCACAGACCACCATAAACGCGAGCACTAAACGTGCCGTTTGCCTAAATTATTTTAATGATCCGGGAATCAAGTTGAATACGCGTTTAATTTATATGGTACCTTGTAAAATACACCTTAATATACCGCAATAAGGCTACAAAGATTTGTCTCATCAAAATATTGATATATGTTATACGTCATTTGACACAAAACAGCCACAGATTCTTCGAATCGACGAAAGCCTGTTAAAACACGTCCTTTAATTTCGTCATAGACTTGTTGATCGAAATAAATTTAATGTCATTTAAAAACTTGACATTAGTTTAGGCATGGTGACAGAGTGCGACGCCATCTTGAGTAACAAAGCGTCTTGGCGGGTTGAAATTAAAATTGTCGAAGTTAATTTTAATAAAATAAAAATTGGGATAGGTCCCAAGCTTTATTAATAAACGGATACTTTTATTATTTTGTTTATAAGTGCTAAAAACCATGAGTTTTGTTAGTGTTCTAGAATTTCTATGGGCCCCTAGGGTATAAGCCTCCTCTATAATTTCCGTCCTAAGCAACTTTCATCTAGTTTTTTCCCGTAATTACGTCCCTTCAATTTTTATTTGTTCGTCCATCTCTTTCCAGGATAAGCCCTTGTCACTAATAAATAATCATAAATTAATAGCGACAGACTGGAATTGGAATGCTAGCGGGTTAATAAACCCGCTAGCATTCCAATTCCATTTGGATTCCAATTCGTTTAAAGGTACCCTTTAGCTGGAATATCTCCTACCGCAATTTGTCGCGGTCTATAGCCCCGCGTATATTACACGTATTATGAGTCAGGGGTCGGAGACATCGTTGCGACTCATTTACTATGTAGGTGTCTCTCGCTTTCCATTTGTGGCCCATCTGCAATCTCTCACAATGGGATTTAGATGTCAAACAAATCTGTTCCAGTACTTATTTGAAAATCATCTGCATCATGACTGTGTATACCACACACCATCGCACAGCACAGCCAAATTTAACACGTATTTAATCATTTCTATTGATGTTTTCCTTTCGTAAATATTTATAGCTTTTTATTTAATAAATATTCTATTGTTTGCTCTATGTTTTATATAATTTATGATAAATGTATGATTATTTTCATACATAAGACGAAAACAGATGGACAGTTGGAACAGATTTAAAAACTTAAAAAATGCTTTTTCATCTCCAGATCACCTTTGCTCTTAACGTGAATATGTTTCGAAGCAGATGACGGAAGCCCTGAAACACTCCAGTATTTTATGTATATGCATCAAATACTTGGCGATTAAAATGGCGGAGATGGAGTTCTTTTCGTCTACGCCTTTAATAAAATTATTCATGTAAACTGTTTTATGAAATTTATGCACAAATACTTATTTAACATTGACTTTATCAGAACAAAACAAAACGCAAGAACGCATAATTAATAAGATACTAAAATATTAATTAATACGAACACAAAAAGATTGCATCCATGACTTTATCAAAGGCTTACGTAATCGCATAATTCTTTAAAATTACACAGGGTTATCGGTCACGTGAAATTTATCGTGAAATATCAATTGTAAACTCAATAAGTCGGATAGCTCAACCCTCGTAGCTCCCTTTAAAACCATAAAGGATTTAATAGCGACATGGCGTGTCGAAATATTAATGTTTGTGGCTCAACTGTACACACGGCATTGTCTCAACGCTTGTGGGCGTAAGAAGCACATTTGTCACTAACAATGAACGTTTATACACTCCGCGTGGGTAAAGATCGATAATTTGCTTTATCTGTGTGGTTTTTGATGGTTTTCTTTAGAATCAGTAGTGGTCGTCATTTCGCGGGTTTAAATTAAGGTTTCAGATGGCTCTACACATAAATTAAAAAATTTGACTATTCGGCAATTTAAAGAAATCATTGTTATATCATCGTCAAACACTCAATCAAACATTGATATATGAAATACTACACTTGAATGTATGTTTATCGGATTATTAATCTAGACAAGCATTTTCCGATAAACTAAAATAAACATTGTTATCGCAATAATACTCGGAATTTATAAGGGTCACACAAATCAATTCTCAATCGTTCTATTACACAGTACTTACTGAAACGTGAACGAAAGATCGAATAATTCACATAAAATTTTGTTATTTCTTCGACTCTAGGGATCCAGTTCGAGTTGAGCTGGGTACGCCATTAAATGTGTGCGTGAGTGAGATGGTAATGCAATGGTTGTCTTGCTCGCGTATCGGCGCTGAATGTAAATAGCTTCATTTGATTATGTTTCACACAACTTCTGTGCATTTATGCAACCTTAGTACCAACGACGAGAGACGGTTACGTGATTTTTAGTAATTGCAATGGACCAGAGTGACGTTTATATGATGACTGTTTGTTTGTTTTCATTGTGTTGTTGAAATTTGACATCCGTACTTTGGCACGTTAGCTTAAGAATAAAAAACATAGTAAATAATCACAGCACTACTTTACATACTTGCCTTAAATATCCATTACCGTAAAATTTAACAGCGCTCCGTAAGGATTTTATACAAAGCCAGAACGTTTTACGGGCAATAGTAGTCCCATTCTGTAAACTTTCGCACATTTACACTTTACTAATAGCACGAAAACCTTGTCTGATATGGAGCTCACGTTTTAAGCGCAAGCACGAAAACTATTATGCCTACAAAGTTATGAAACACAAAATAAATAACAACTCGCAAACCGTTCACAAATACAACATTAAAAGTTTCTTCGTTTTACATATTATGTAACTCGAAATACACGATAATCAAAACCACAGATTACATCAATTCAGTCAAGACGAACGTTCTATTATTATATACATTGTAGTTAGCGAATTACTGAAACAATTATCTACATCATTCCAATGCATTATATTTGTAATTGTGACAGCTAAACAAGATATATCGATAATGACAGCACCACAAACATATCGGTGCCATTATAGAATTGTATTAAAGCTTTAAATACATATTAATTAATTTGCATTCAATGGATTTAATTATAGACAATGTTGCCGTAATAACGACCCACTGATGTGCACAAAACATCAGAAGCGTATAATAATTATTTTAAATCATATAATCGTCATTTGGTGTAGGTAATTTTTGAAACAGATAATAAATACGTTAAATTTAAAAATATGTTGAATGTTCTGTGCTCGAAAAACAGTGTATGTATAAATATCATTCGAGTTAGTGAAAGCTGACACACCCCAACTAATTAAGCGGCTACAATTGGATTTGATGCGCAACTGTTTTAATACAGTTATTTCACCCTCGCGCTACCGAAATAAACAGATTTTTCGCTATTTTTCTCCACAGTTTTTACATATCTGTGGTAATTCTTTTATGTCAGGTCGGGCGTGTATTTAAACGATACTATTGGATTTGAAAGTTTTATATATATATATATATATATATTTTATAGGCAACATCGTCTGCATATAAATATTTAAGTTCTACTTTTATACCTGAGACAAGCCTAATTTTTGTTATATGCAACAAAGAGCTCAACCTTTTCACAATCGCTTCTATTATTTCCAAACGTATACAGTATGTATGAGCAATAAAAATTCAATTTTAATTTAAGCCGAGGTAACCCTTCAAAAACACGCGTCACAATAAAACTTCACGCACCGACTGGTTCTTCGATCAGATAAAATTAATCTCATCATTTTTATTTCGTTATTATACGAGTTATTGTTACAATGAATTTATGTGAAATTGCAACTTCATTCTATTTCGGTTCACATAGTTTCTTCTTTAACTGACTATTCTACAAGTTTGATTATTTTATATTGTGTTTTTTAATTGATTCATTTGGAATTCTGCAAAGCCGAGCAAATGTCCGTTATAATTACGGTGCGCTAATTAACTAGCATTCAGCGTAAACATTGGAAACGAAATTGAACTGTTTCCTCGTTAAACAATCGCCCTCAACGGAGTCTCGAACAATATTAATTAAAAATAAAACCTCTTTCCATCTCTTGGCAACCTGGTAATTAAAAGAGAAATTATGTTTTTTATTACAGTGGATTTTTAATTTTGACTTAATTTGAATGAAAGCCGGTTTTATTATATTTTTATTCATTCAAGTTTAATTAAATAAATTATGACAGTTAATAATTTACTAGTTTATATAAAGATGTATCATAACAACCTAAGGCGGAAGTATTAATTTGTTTAAATCATTCATAGTTTATTAGAATATTTAACATAAATAACGTCATTCATTCGGCCTGACGTGATAATAAATATAACCAAGATTTTGGCATTAGCTTTTATTCCATTTTTAACATTCCTCTCTACTCTTTGTCGCTACAAAGAATTTATCTATGGCGCGGTATGTAGTAATTTAGCCTGTGCACTATGGTGCAGTATGTCAAGCTTCCGTTATTCTCGCTCAAAATGCACTCAAAGCTTGCAAAGCTAAAAATAAGTATCGTTCTTTTTATGCAAGCGAATATCACCACTACACTTACTTTTGTTAGAAAAGCATTTGTATAGAAATCGTTAAAGTACAGGAAATTTGTTCGTTATTTATTATTAACGCATTACAAGTTATTGTAATTTTCTTTATAATTTTTACAATAAAACTAATAAATAGCGCAGTATGGGTAACGTCAAAAAGAAAATTCTAGTTAAGCACTAAAATAATGCCACTACGGATAAATCGAAAACGACAAAATAGACAAAAGCGACGAACAATTTGTATACCGTGATATAAAAAACAATACAAAACAATCTCTATTGCGAAAATGCTCGATTGCGTTTCTTGTTCTTGTGATTCACATGAACAAGAAATGTAAAAATCGATTGATTTGAAATTACGTATTGTGATAAATTGTTACTAGGATGACATAAATAGGTGAAGGTATTAAATAGAAAATATTTTCGTTAAATTTATGCGAATAACAATCTGTTTTCATACAATTGTTTAATTAACAATACATTAAACAAACACGAAATCTATAGAGTAGGAATTTTACAAAATGGTTTATAAACGAATTAACAAATTTAATATAACATAAACGTAAATATAAAATCTATTTGCCAGCGGAATCTGTTATCTCATTTCGTAATAACCTCTGTCGACGTAATTGATTGTTCTACACCTACACATAATATTTTGTGGGATAAATTAATTTTGATTTAATAACGAGTATTTGATTGACAGGTATATTGAGTTGGTAAATTTATCACGGTTTTATGAGATTTACCGAGAATTATTTTTTATGGAACAGGACCCAAATAGGTAGGTTCTTTAAATCAACTATATATGTACTTTAAATGCCAGAGGGTTTGCGAGTGCTTTGCCGGCTTTTTAAAAATTGGTACGTTATTTTCTTGACGAACATTCCACATAGTGGTAGTGAGCGACAAAAGCGGCTTTAAAAAGGCTAAATTCTGGAACGGCAGACGGCGGATTCTGTTTTGATAATTGATGATGAAACCCAGTTGTAAGTTATTCGAATAACTCCTCTGAACACTGCGTGGTAAATGCTTAAAAGGACTCTTATCTTTGAATGTCTACATAAGTGCATCTGTCTGCCATATATGTCCCAGACGTAAGAGATAGGAATTCCCACATTAAACATTTAATGATCGCTAAAAAACTTCGAGATAAAAATTCTACGGCTATGAAGGGAGGGAACGTGCAGTTTGTAAGTTTCAACAGCCCTTGTGTGAGTGGCAACCCTCGTTAGATGGCATCCCTGACCCGACAACGTTATTTATACTCCGGACAAACGGTTTTACAAGCACAATATCGAAACTCGATTTTTATCGCTTCAGGGGAAGATAAACGAACCTCTTCCCCACTTATGCTTCCCTATTCAGAGCGAACATTAAATTAGCTCCCATTTATAATAGAATAAACTACGTGCGTACAAAGTACATACATATCATGTCAGAAGTGAAAATTCTTTGTAAATTAATTATTAGAAAGGTAATTATTAAAAAGCATAGCAATAGATAGAATAGAGATCATGTAGCAGTATATTATCACTCTATGTATTTGTATATACATAGAGTACTATTAACATACTGTACGTGTACTATACGCGCTATGATAATATAAATCAAAAAGTGTGTGCGTGTAACCTTTACGCGCGATTGAAGTAAAACTTAGAAGATAGAACAGATATTTAGGATAGTTAGTTTGGTATTAATTTATTTCTTCCAAAATGGTAAAGTACGAAATTAAGCGAAAAAACTGGCCGTATGTATATAACAAGAGAAAAGCGACGGGAACCTGCCCTCTTTAGTGGAATTTTAATTTGGTCACATATTAATAGTATGGATTTTCATTTAAAAAATAAATATACTAATAATAGCAAAATTACAAGAATCAGTATCAGATAAAAGGAGTGAATGCTAATAAAAATCCTAAATAAACACTACCAAGAAACCGACTTAAATCAGTTCAAATAATGTACCACTAGATGGCGCTGACGGAATTATGAAACACGCTATCGTTGTTATTTTTAAATAACGGAAACTACCCAAGCGTTACTTCCGTCAGAAAAAAATCTGAGTTACTCTCTAGTCGCGCCTAAAGAAGTTTAACTTCAATCAAAAATCTGAATTGCCATCTAAAGTTTCTAATATGTAACTACTAAACGAAAAGAATTGACCAATAGCGTGTATTTTTCCTCGATCTCCCTTTCTCACTCTCTCTCAATCGGTCTCAATCACTTTCTTCCTTTTCTTCGATAAAAACGCTGCACATCTTCGTGACGTTCAACGTTGTTTAAAATAAAAAAAATCAGTTTCACTTTAAAAACTCATAAGCTAAATTATATTATTATTATACTCTTTAAAACTTGGCATAACGTAAATATTCATGAAGCTTTACCCAGCGTTAATAAAACAAGATGCCAACTCTGCCCTCACTCGAAGCATTTAATAATTCTGACGGTTCTCGCGTTACTTTGTACACACTTGATTGTAAATTATTTTTAATTGTGTAGGAAACATACGCCGTAAGCTACTCGGCTTGTCTAAACTATTTGTAAAAATGTAACAGAACAATGATATTTTATAGATCAAACGGGCTGGAGGCGCACTTACATGCCCATGTGCAATCAATGCGAAAGCGCCCTGTAGGAATTTTTACGCAGTTTGGTTTGGTTCGAAAATACTTTAAGCAGCTGGTCCTACATAGTGGTGGTGTGCGGCAGAAACTGCCTCAAAAAACACACCTTTTAAGAATTGATACGCTCTTTGAAGGACCCTCGAATTAGTTCGGGAGTCGTAATTATTTAATTTTTACAATTGTGCGTAGGAATTTTAGCCACGATTGAAATTCGCGTTTCATGACAACAAAGGTTTGAATTGTGAAAAGGGTAGCCGGACAGTCTCGGCCGACGACATTCATTCACTATTTACACGACTCCGCGCGTACCTACCGTACCGCGACTGAATAATGCATGAGCGCGAATGTTTTAAAAAGTTAACAAGGTTTTCCGAGCTTTCCTTTGTTCTCCACTTACAGGGAAAAACAAATTGCCTCCACTCGAACAACACTAAAACATCTAACTATCAAGACGCCTATGAATTATTAAAGCGTTGATGCGCGCGAAATATTATTTTATGAAGTCTGAAAATGAGTCATAAACTCACTTCAGATATTGCAGCTGCCATCTCAACGCCCACGCGACATAATGTTTGCTCGAGCCAAGTAAAAATCATATTTATCACGTGCCTTGTTTATTTTTATGCACTCTGAATTAATGATTTAAGACGTTTCAGACTTTCTTTTGTTGTGTTTTATATACCTTTCTCGATTTACATTAATTAAACCTAATCTCTTAACACAAACAATTAGGAGCCCGAACTAGGGTTGGCTTTTAGCGCAAAATTTGCGGTTTCCCCATACCAACTGGGATATCTACCCGATAACAAGATTACCTTGCCCTCCGAGTTACCGGGTAATTTGCAACCCTATAGAACTCCAAGACGTTTATGTTCTCTTGGTATATTTTGTGTGATCTTCGTACCTTTTCGCTTCCCAAACACGTTCACGTTATTTCCTTATTTTTTTACAAGAAACGTTCCAAGATTCTCTCTTTTTATTTATTTATTTCAGAAATTTAAATAATGGGGAAAAGGAATTTCGAGGTTTGTGCCTATGTTGTATGAACAGTGCCACATACATACCTACTTAAATTGCCGGCAGCTGAAATTGGTATTACCGACACCATTTTGTTGCGTACAACAAAATTCCAACTAAAATTTATTTATTTTTATTCCTAACATTAATAACAATGGCGAATAATTATCGAACGGTTCTGATTGCTAGGTATCTTAAAAAATATTATATTAATACAGGTAACAAAATCAAAAATGTGTCACATTTATTTAAGCCACAAACTGTATTTTCTATATATCTAGTATAAACTGTTTCATTAAGAAATTTCTATAAATTATCAAGTTAGCCTGCATGGCTTGAAACTATTCCCCTTATAATAATTATTTTTTATTTACTGGCAATATAATATCCATGACAACTACGTTCTTACCTGCTAAAAAAGTATGTGGCACTGTAGTAACTGAAGGAATTAAACAATGTTTATGCGTAAATAGTGACAACTATTTGTATTCTCCATTTGCAAGTTGATAAAAATTATCTTTAAAACGTAATCAATAATACTGCAATGCTAATAACTCGATGTTTTTAATTACAGGAACTGCAATCGTTTGCAAATTAGAAAGGCCATTATAAACAAACGATATGATAATCAGTTGAATTTGAATTCAACTCTAATAAAAGTTTAGAAAACATTTGAATTTAATTAACGACTTCCGGTCCATAACGGCGTGACTGAGCCATGGAAATTATTTTGATATAAGGTTTTGACGGTGCCATGAAACCTTTACGATGTTATAAAATGGTAATGGATTAAGTTGATCGCAGACGCTTAACGAGCACCCAGGGTCTCTGGCTTCAATAAGTCTTTTAGCATGATGGTGACCCTTGGGGCTTTGTAATATTAATGTTTATGGTCCGATGGACATAGTTAAACGTAAAATGTTATAAAGTAGTTTCAAGATGGTATCGATCGGAAAATATACTCAACAAGAGATTCTTTAATACTTCTAGATTATGAAGTTGATAAGTTTGAGTCATAAACGATGCCTGTCTCAAATCACACATGTCTTTATTTATAAAACTGGGGAAACCTTCGAATAACGAGCTAATAATCATTATTTATAACGGTATAAGAAGATTTCCCAATCATTTTTAGGACGCATGAATTTCGATGTTGCCAACGAGATATAACGAATCGAATACCGTTTATCACCGAAGATTATAGAGGACCAGAGGGCAGAATTGAGTGACCCTTTGTGGCTGTAATCGTATTTATGACTCGACGATACGCCAATACGAAAAGCCACAGAGTATTAAGTTATATGTGGTTATATGAAACTGTCATAGATTAATGGAAAGCTTATTAATATATTTATTTATTATAATAGAACCAGGGCCCGAGAGACCTACGAGAGCATTTTGTAAGGAACGTACGAATGAAATATGTTAGGCAAGATTGACTAAGCCGGCCGAGAACATCAGAAAATTAATTTGGCCTATGTGACATTTTCAAAACGGCGTGTTACCAATTTTAAATGTAATTTGTTTTAATGGCACGAAATCTAGTCCTATACCTTCAATCATTAAAAAAAAAATTTCATTAATTGGATTCAAAAAAAAATTCATTAATTGGATTTGTGTTGATTAAATTGTATATAACATAACAGAAAATTTAACACACATCAAAAACAATTTAATTAATTTCTTCATAAACGGTTTACGATCTCACCGGTCACGACGAAAAAATTATTCAATTAAACTTGTCAAATGTCAAACGTCAACGTTACAATTAACATTTTATTGATGCAGATTAACGTTACGATGAGGTAAAGATATTTAAATGTCGATAGAATAACCGATGTTGACATCGTTGATAATAACTGAATGTTGATAGTATAATTAAACTGAAGGCAGACGATGCCAATTAGTTTTAATATCGCTTTAATAACTGCTCATCTGATATTATTCATGTCATTATTGAATTTTAAAATACGTATCATGTATACACTGTACATATGTCCAAATTCATTTAAATTGTTATTATTTGTTAATTGTATTGCGTTCATTACATTCGTTTAAGGCTTTTTAAATTGTGCTTCTGAGTAGAATGTGTATTTTTATTTAGCCTTTTCCCGAAGAGATAGGCAGAGACCACACTCCAGTTGCTACCTGACATACGTCTCTCTATGGGTACTTTTAACTTGCTTCTTCAATAATATATGAAAAAAATAAATACGACTTGAAGTTTCAAATAAATGCATAAACGCAATTCAATCCACCGATATACGATAATTTGATGAGGGAATGTAGAGAATATATGTATAATGTAAAAATTACACAAGAACGATTTACAGCCGCCTTAACTAACATTTTATTACAAACATACGAATAATCTAAAAGCATGATTTTTGATGATTTACATTATTCATGAAAATGTCAGAAATCACGTGTTTTGTGTTCATACATTGTTAAATTGTGTACACTGAAAAAATATTATACCAAATTTAAAGCAACTAGATTATGAAAGACATCAAAAATTACCGGTTGACAAAGCCAAGCGAAACTTATTAATTATTACAAATAATACTTGAATGTCGTAATTAAGAGCCCATTTCGCGACAAGCTCTTAAAATTCACTCCAGGCTTCTGGCGAAATAATTAAAGCGAAGAAAATGTAGGGTGCAAGATCCTTTGATCTCCCCTCGCGTAAATAAAAGGAGATATTTGATACATGGCAACTGACTTTACTAACGACTTTACTATTGAGAAATTCTACCCCGATTTAAGTTTCTTTACTTTTTTTTCCGAAGATAAAAAAAATTACGTCATTTCAATAACATGTTTTTAAATAAGACTAGGGTACTATGAAACAAAAAAAGTTTAAATTTTTTTTTTCACTGTCATTTTATTCTGTAAATAGGACCTAACATGATTCAAATATGCATTATATTTGTGTATTATGTGTTTATATTCAGAATATAATAAATCGAATACAAAATGGATGTTCCAAAGCACAAAACCTTGCTATACAAATATAAACGTTCTATAGGCAAGTGAATAAACAGCGGTCAAAAAATAATTACACAATTAACAGCTGTCGCTGTTGTGAACGTGTAATGAATTCCAATTCTGTTAATTACAACCCAATTACGGGATAATTAAACCTTTAATTATTTAATAATGATAGTTTTGCCCCCTTTGAACAATGAACGTTTTTATGAGATGACAATAGGTTATAAAAGTCTCTTTAATCTTCTGAGGCCCTGGTAAGTAGAAATTACCTTGAGTGAAAATACTTTTTTCCGACTTTTATAGAAAAATATCCTTCTTAATTTTATTAACGAAGTTGATGAGATGGACCGGCAAACCGAGCCACAAATCCCAGCCTCACGTTTGTTTATCAGAAGCAAACTGAACTAACTGACTTTCAGTGAAAACTGTTTGCGAAATGATGCGACTTGTCACAAAATTCATGACAATTCGAAACATTGTTTTATAAATCTTTACGAACAAATATATAAATTATACTACATACTACTTACTATCAGGTCTGTGATTGCAAACAATGTATATTTATTGAAATTAATGTATGTATTATGTAACGCATACTCACCCATCGCTTGACTGGTATTGATGTAAATTATACAGCATTTAAACCAGCTCGTGACTTACCTGTAAAAATAACAAACTACAATCAAAAGTAATTCGTGTTATTACTACTGTAGATAATTTGTTTATGATTACAGCTTACAATAAAACAAGTCATTACATTGTATAAAGAAATATTTTCATAAAGCAATGAATTCAGTGAAATTTAATAAAAACATGAGGACAATATAGTTTTGTAATGGATATTCAATTAGTCGGTGAGTAATAAATTGTCGGCGGTTTTCCAACGACACGTCCGTTTCAGTTCGATGGCATTTATCATTTAAAATATCTTTATTTCACCTTGTTCGAGATTGCTTGATAGAGGTTTTAAATTGGCTTATTCTTACTTAGTTATAGATTCTAAAATGTACAGTCAAATCAGTAAATAAGGGGTCTTTGTTGCATTTACTTTGCTAATTCGAATTTCGAAATAATTCACTTGCAAGCCCGCTATTAATAACAAAACTTAGTCATGAATGAAATACGAAGCGAGTTAATTGCCTTTGCTGAAAACGTTTTTATAAACTATAATAAAATAAAAGCAAAAAGCATTATCTAAACGAAAGTAAACTAGGCGTAATAACAGTTGAATTTTATTGCGGTGAACCTTTTTGCGGTTTCGAGAAATCCTTTCAAGTCACAAACTCGTTAAACAAACCCAAATTGTTAAAAATTAACATTGAAATTAGGGGTGTGCTATTAGTGGAGTGAGCTCTCATAAATCGTCTTAAGGGCGAGGTACGGCGTCGACATAGTACTAATAAATGAAGCAGAAAACTTCGCCTGTTTTATGTAAAGAGGATTTAAGCAGAACATACATCTATTTTCATAGACTTAGAGCTCAACTTTCAATGAGAATATTTTTTATAGTCTTACACGTCCATTCCCACCCGCTAGAAAAGGATAGGGAAGCTTTATAGCTTATAAAATAAGCGTGGCTTCATGTTTCCTTGGTAAAGAAAATGAAATTATGAACGTGGCGCGTGTAAAGAAACAAGTTCAATTTTCTTCGAAGTTTTACTAGTAAACAATTTGGACTTTAGTATTATTGGTACATTTCTTCGGTTTAAGAAAAACGAAATAAAATTGTTCATTGGTTAAAATATATCTAAATTAGTCTCTAAAATTGCCAAGCCTTTTTTATCATAGCGTAAACACAATTTAACAGAAAGCGATGAAAAAAGCATTATTATGCATACGTGCATACATTATGCCAATTTTATGCCTAGATCATCATTACATTAGATACAAGGCAGTACACATTTAATGCTCCAGGTGGTTTTAATGATGCCTTTTCAATACGCCTTTTTGATTGATTGCCGTTTTTCTTATCTACAGCAGATGTTCGGGCCATTCGTGACCACTGATGGGTATCGGACCGAAAACGAATTGATTAATATTAAATAATAATGTATTTCTTTGAATTAAGCCTTAAGAATCACCAGACCACTGAATCATGTAAGCATGAGGTTCAAAGTTGCAACATTAGTTTCTATATTCTAATTTATTTCTTTAATTATAAGTAATACTTAAGCTTATAAAGAAATATCTACATATTATAAGACCATTTTACCTTATACATATTATAAAAGCCAAAACAGATTTCATAGATAAACAATATATGTTTATAAAACAGAAAACAAGCAAGTGCATTAATAGACAAAGATACCTTTTAAAAAAACTAAAGTAAAGTGAAATTGTGCATTAATAGACAAAAAGATACCTTTAAAAAAAACTAAAGTAAACTGAAATTTAAAACGACAAATAATACTTAGAATTTAAAACTACTACTTAATCAAAATCAGAGGCTTCCCGCTTCTTCAAGTATTTCTTGACATCTTTTTTTTTTGAGGTGGTAAAGATCAATGTGATGATGATGATGTCATAGTTTGATAAAACCCGAAATCAAACAACTTATTTAAAGCCTTTAAACATTAACAACAAATGTCATGTGAAGTGATTAAATTCGTTACAAGAACTTCTTGATGCCGTCAAACATACAAGAATACTTACTACCACTAACGGCCTCTTCAGTTTGGTTTAAGAAACTAATTTCGCTTCGATTCACGGTACAAACGTAAATACCAAATTAATTTATATTTAATCACGTATAAGCAAAAGAATGTGTTTGTTTATTTCCGTTTATTACCGTTTCTTCTCGTTATTTTAGTTTCTTTTCATATCGTTTATTTTCGTTTAATATTTTATTTTATTTTATAGAATTACAAGTTACACTGCTACATGTATTTACAGACACATATGCAATGAAAGCTCAATTACAATTTTTCTTAGCCCAGATCATTAATTGTGGACAGTTAGTGGCGCTAAAATATAAAGTGGTCAGACAAGTAATAGAAAGCAGTGTGATCGTTCCAGTGAATAAAAAGCGACTGGTGATATTTAGACGTAATATAGGTACACACCTTCATTACCGTTGAAACACAATACAACTATCTTAGTGATTGTTTTAATAAGGAGTTCAACACCACATTTTAAAGAAAGTCTGTCATTCGGCTGCAATTTCTCTGTACTAAACTATCTAAAGTTAGTTATACTTTTTTTGAGAAAAGGATACTTTTAATATATAATTTCAAATAAAGCATTAAAATTGGTCAGGCCATGAAAAATACATTTCTTCAATTCTATGATCTGTTTATGAAAACATAACGAGTATTATATATTGAGTTCGGAATTCAAACTCATAGTAATCGCTCAATTCCGTTCATTACCGACAAAACTCTATTATTTGTTATTTAATTAATAGTTATGTTTTAATTTGTTTTTCCTCATAAATTTGTATAATCTGTAAATCTTTCATTTGACTTCTTGTCGATTTAGGGTCACTTGTTAGGACAGGACTTTCTTTTCATAAAAAAAAAATTATTTAATTTTAACTATTGGCTTATTAATTAATACCGGTTCCAATTAACACATCGCGTTTGTAAATTTCAATGTTATCAATGCAATATAACTGGAAACATCATTTGATGTCCAGTATTCTGAGAATGCTTTGTTGCTATGAAGTTACTAGTTTAAAAATAACTGCCGCCAGCATTATAGGTACACAGGGACCAAACTTTTAAAATTATTTTTATTTTGTATTAATTAATTATTATTATTACTATGTAGTTAAAGAATATAGTAAATACTGTATAATTGTATAATGAATATATGTATAAAAAAGATAGATCGCCTTCATAAACCAGAGTTTTCCAACTTTTTGAAGTGATATTTCTTTGGGCTTTTACTTAAAGTGCAACAAATACAATCAACAAACTAAATTTTTTTTAATAAACGGATTTTGTATTTTCGTTTAAAAATACTAAATCGAGATAAACAGTACTGAAATCTCTGTACTCCGAGCACCAAGAATTACTAATATACCTACAGGTTCTATAGTTTGTCCTTTGTGTTATTTGTGTATTAATAAAACTTTATATTCTACATAAAAATATCTCTTAGTCTTAATAATTATTCTAATTGATTAATAGGATACAATCAATACATCAATGTTTTGTATACAATAATTAATTACATTTGTAATTAATTTATTACAAATGTAATTAATGATGGTTTACGGTATTATAAATTTAGAACAACGTCATCTATCGACAATGTGATGATCTATTCAAATGTCTTAGCAAACACACCTTCGGCAGTCACAAACTCAAAGACTTCTAATGGGATACGGTACAGGCAGAATATCTCATAGGAATTTATGTTCCAGCGAAACCAAATGTCAGTTAAAAATAAATATACAATTTGTATAACGAGATAATACCAACATCAACCAGAGCCCGCGTTTGTGGTATTACACATATATAGTGGTATAGGTATACAATTCGCTAACTAAAATCACAATTCAAATTTTATTTTGTTGAAAGGATAGAATACTCACTAAGAAAAATATCTTTATACGCATATAAGACACACTAACTTAATTAAGACGGGTTTAAATAGAGAGAAGATTTAGAAAAAAATGTAAAAGTACACTCAGCCACACTCTCAATCTCGATACATTGACGCATACTTAATATTAACTTAACGTACCTCGTACTTTATAAAAGAAAAAAAGTTATCTCTCTTTCTTTTTTTTTATTTCTTTGATTATTTTTATTTAATGTATTTCTGTAAGTGTGTCTTGTTAGTAAAAAATGTTATATCTATGTCTAATGTCTTATATGACTTACGTTTCATTACTACCAATTATTTAAAAAGTGTTTTAAAAATGAACCACGTAACTAATTACCAATAATAAAGGTGCTACTCTAGTGTGGGTATTAACTATAGATGAATTTTTTACAACCATATTGCTGCCATGAATAAAGTTTTTACTATTTTTTACGCACAAATGAAACAATTTATACGTAAAAATTTACAATTACAAATTAATTACGATTATGCTTATTTATTTCCGGTCCGTAATTTAGTTTGCTACAATGTCTGATTTTCAAATG
Organism: Pieris mannii; assembly: GCA_028984075.1. Classification (NCBI taxonomy): domain Eukaryota; kingdom Metazoa; phylum Arthropoda; class Insecta; order Lepidoptera; family Pieridae; genus Pieris; species Pieris mannii. The sequence goes on from CM054776.1 coordinate 1,206,221, forward strand.
TGGGAAAATTATTACTGTAATACTGAATTTTAATACTGAATCTTTCAAGACGGGAATTCTTGTAAATACATTTAACTTAAAATATGTTAGAAATTTAATATCGTTTTGTTCCTCCAACCATTTTAATCCTCCAATAATTTTACATAATTATAAACGCCTTACACGAATTTTAATAAAACATGAATAAACATATCTTTTAATGTATTGCAAGTAATTTCATCATAAATTATTTACACTTTACAATAATTAATTTTTATTTCGAAAAAACCATGGCTGTTGCGTACAGCTAATATTTACTGTCAAATTACGTACCACAGTTTTTTCCATAAAGTACAAAGTGTCATTAGGAGAGGCCGGGGTCTCAAGAATTTGCATATGGTAATTTTAACTTTATTTTGGCTTAATCTTATGCAAATCTCGCTTTCGATTTATCAAACGCCTATCGGATATCGATCGAATATGGTTAATTAACTTGTCCTGTTAATTACGAATGTTAATTACTTTGATGTAATGAAAAAAAATACATATTTATTTAATGTACATTTATAATGAGAAAAGTTGGGACAAATTGAGCGTAAACTTGATAATGGGTGATCAAAAACAAAACATGTCGATAAATAAAGGACGCAGATTACAAAATTCATAAACCGCTTTCGCCAACCACAGAAGAGGGTGTTTCTTAAAAATAATACTTGTCTATGCTCTAGTCCTAGACAAGTATTTATTTCAGCATAGCCAACTCTGTATATGAAAGCTTCACAAATCTCTAGCAGCCTGGTAGAGCGAGTGCTTGGAGAGGCATTCGTGCGTGAATCAGCGTGTGCTCAGCTCATTACGTACTTGTGTTGCGGTATACATTACTCGGCGTAAAACGGGCAGGGTCCATTCGCCTGTGTAATTGATCAATGCTTTCCACACACATTACGGCATTGTTCTGAAATGATTCTACTTGTACTGTCTGTTAAGCGAAATCAAATGTTTAGCCATAGTTCGCACCCTATAAACTGACATAATATTATTCCGATGAAAAAATAAGTTACTCAATAACATATTAATAAATTGTTAAGCAAATTGCCACGCTTAAACTTGTCTCAAACCCGTCTTAAGACACGTCAACCATATCCGATCCTCGTTGAACTTAATAAAATTACAGCAAACGGTGCGAGACGAGCTGTATAAAATAAAAATTCATATTTTTTTTACTTTCATTTACATTGAATGATCTTTTAGTTGGAGCTCTAATGATGTATAAAAGTGTATGTGCAATAAGGTATCGTCAGATCCCGCATTAATAATTCATACGGCGCTATCGAGAAAGTGCCGTGTGGCTTCCATACTAATGATTTTTTTAATTTGCCTTGGGGGCAGGCTGTGAAGTCTTTCGCCCATTCTCTTTGGCTTTAGATTTTTTTCTTTTCTGTCTGAATATATTTAATCATTTCGGCAGAAATATGAAAAAGCTAAAGCTTGCAAATACAGGGGTCTAGGCTCTGAATATGATTTTGTCCCATTCGGTGTCGAGACCTTTGGTCCGTGGGGTCCTAGCGCGTTAAGGCTTTTTAGGGAGTTATCAAAAAGGTTAGTCGACATCACAGGAGTACGAAGAGCTGGCAGCTACCTCGCACAAAGAATTAGTCTAGCTATTCAAAGGGAGAAAGCAGCCAGTATTTTCGGAACCTTTAATTTAATAATATTTTTTAATAATTAAATTTTAAGGTTAGTTATAAGGTAAATTTTTATGTATTATGTTATTTGTTTTTTACAAATTATTATTCAAAAAGTTTATTATTCACGTCAGTCTCTGCATGTTTTTAAGTAAATCTACATACAAATTTTCGTATGTACAAAGATAATTATTTATGAGGTTTTTAAATACATTCTGACGTATTGATTGACAACTGAATACACCTGTTTTTTTCCTAATAATCCATCAATAAAGATGGTCATTGCCCAATCCCGTAATAATAACAAAAATACATTATATAATCAATAGTTACTATATTTTTACAATAAACAATATCTCGCGCTTACGGTGTATATTTTTGAAAAAATAAATAAAACATTAAATTAAAAAAAATATAACAAAACACTGTCGAACAAATATTATTTGAAAACTGAGACAATACGAACGCTCCGAAAGCTCGTCTGTTCATTTCGAGGGGTCGGGAGAATACGGGGGTGGAGAGGTGGGTATTTCATCGACTCGAATACAAGACGGTAGTTGTGGTTGATAGTTTATAGTTATAACGAGAGAGTGCGACGTGGCTTTATCACATTGTAAGCGATGTTATCCTAGTACAATAGATTAAGTGAACTAGTCCTTAAATCCCTAGGAGCTGGGATTGTTAAAAACGTATCGTCTCTCTAGAATTCGATACATAATTTAGATGAACATTTCCTATTAAAGTAAATTTAGGATAATAATAATTTTGAAAACTAATTTTTATTTAAAAATGGAGAAAACAATACAAGACTAATATTTCATAATGGAAAATTAAAATAAAGCCAAGCCATCGTTCGCTATGTAAATTTTGTATAAAACAAAAACAAACAAAACAATAAAACACAATCGCAAATAACCTTATGATCTTAAAGAGAATTTAGGAGTCATAAACATAAACAGAATTTGAATAACAAATGAGCATCGGCGCTAAAACACCTAGAAATGGTAATTAGAATAACTAAACAAAAACAGATTTATTTATCCTATATAAGAGTTTTAATTAAAAATGTTGCTAAGAATTTATTCCCCTAGTGACTTCAAAGGGAAAACATAAATCTCAAGTATACACGGTATCACCCTAAAACGCTTGCAATACGCTTTTGTGATCGATCGCACTCACAATCGTCCCATTTCATACGTGTATATGACGCGTCATTTATTCTTTCTTGTCGCACCTTTTTTCTGAAATATTTATATTAAGGTAATGAAATGAAATAAGACGCCGGCTTACTAAACTAGACAACTGTTTAGAAATGACAAACCGCTGGTTGGTTGGTGGCTGTCTAATATCAATTTAATTTGATGGTTTAAACTTAGCTGTTTTAGATTTTAAATTAAATTTCTCAATTTTACCTTGAACATCCCGAATCAATAGTGACCTGGGCACTATAAGCGTGAAGACGCCAAAGAGTAAATAAAACGGGCTCATATCACAAAAACGAAGGATATTTGAATACTTCAGAGCTTCTTTGAAGCAATACAATAGACGATAAAGTTGAATGTAAGAAGCGAGACAAGCGACTGTGATTTAGCAAGAACTGAGATAGCCATCGGTACTCGTGACGGATTGCGGCCCGTCGAGAATTCCTGTCAAAAAGAGAAGTCAAATCACGAGAATGTATTCCTTGTTAGGGCAATTTACCTTGGGGCTTCAATGATCAAATTTGTAAAAGATGTTTTTAGCGAAGAATTTGAAATTAAAATAAATCCACGCCAGAGACGCCATGCCTCAAACGATCTCTAGTGGTTAAGTAATAAAAAAATTGCAACATGTTTTTTATACGACGTTAATGTAAAATTAATAACTTAGTCGTTAAGTGATGAATTAATTTTTTATTTTATTTTCGCACCATTTACAAGATATTTTTTCGAAATAGAACGCGCTCGATAACATCGTTTCTCGTCTGATTTCAATTAAAAGTTTTATTAATTTGACGACGCGAAGTTAAGAAATTCCAGCTAATATAATTTATTGAGAGACGCCTCAGCTCGGGATTCAAATCTGTTTTTAATGAACAAAAGTTTACGCCCTTTTGTTCAAAAGTTAAATAAATAATACTTTGTGTCACTTACACTTTAAGCTCCCTAAACATTATCGAGTGCTTCAACGTTTATAAGTTCCTGGTCCAATTAAGTCGTGTTCATTGATACAAATAACAAAAATAGAACGGTTAGTTCTGGGGTGATTAGTTAGCAGCCGTAATTAGCGGCATTCTGGATGCCGACGGCCATGTGCCCGTTTGAAACGGCCGACTTCATTCACTAATTATTTCTCACACTGTCATTAATTTAAACCACTTTATTTTTGAACATTTAGTAAGCGTTGATTGTATTTAAATAACGAATGCTCCGAAAAGCAATGGTTAAATAACAAAAGGGGAGAGTAGGTACAGCAAGAATTACAAACGAAGAAAATGAAAATGCTAGTAACGTAACAGAAATTTATGGAAAAAACATTTGATTTGAATGTGAAAAATAATATGTAAAACAAGCAAGTTTATATTTCCTATTATAATTGTATGTTGTAACTGATCCACTGAGACCCGGCGGCGCAGTGATCCCAAAATGGGCAATGAATGATCAACCATGGGCAACCACGGAAAGGAATTATTACCTATGAAATAAATAATTGAGGTGTAATAAAAAAAATTAAATAAATATAAAATTTGGTAATCTGCTTATATTTTTTATAGAAAAAAATATATGCAGACACAGATAATTTTCGCTAATATTTTTTGAAAACATATTTTCGGTGTGCAAAATTAATCGGACGAAATTCTTGTCAATTATATACATTGGATGATATGTATTAATAAATTCAATGCATAAAATAAACATTTGCATATTGTTGCGAAACAGTTTTTCTTTTGTTTACGAGGGTTAATAAATTAATTCCTTACTTAGTAAATTAAATTATGGTGAAACCACAAATTACGATGGCTCAGAATCAGTGCCCACTTTACCAGGGCATAATGAAATTTACAGTGGTTTAATTGTTAAATGCTTTAAATTTAAAACACATCCAACAGTCAATTCAATACAGAAAACGATGATTCAACCATTAAAACGACCGCCAGCGTATATTGAAATGCAAAGAAGCAATTCATGCCGTCTCAGATCAAAGATCTAAGATACTAATTGTAGTCTGTAATGTTTTCATTCGAATTGCGATTGTATCGAATTATCGACTCGCGAACGTGATGCGAATCTATCCAAGTTTTTGTTTCGTTATTAGTCGGCTTTAGATGTTTTATACGTGTAAAATGATATATGAACAAATAGAAGATTAATGTCTTACTTTAAGTTTATGAATATACAGAAATTTAAATTTGGACCTCATAAAAGGCAACCTGCTCCGAATTTATACAGTTCTAGTAACATATTAGTTAATTTCACACCTCGCAAAAGCTTATTGCGAAAACCCGTTCGACAGTTAATTATTTTCAGACGGACGCAGCGGGAGTCATTATAATTAAATTCGTCATGGTGCCACATTTCTAATACTTTAAAACTATTTTTGCCCGGGTACTTTAAAACTATTTTTGGGTGAGCTTAACTGAGAGTTTTTGTCTTAAGGAACCGTATTTTCATTTAAACGTCTATTTTTCAATTGCTAAATGCCAACCAGGTTTTATGATACATAGCCGTAATAAATTTGTTGGAAAAACATTTATGGCGGCCATTAGAGTTTTGCGTCACAATAAATACGATTGGCCGTTGTTAAGGTCGTAAATTGCAAAGTTAAATGGTCCCGCAGGGTCTAGGCAGTTAGTCACGGGCGTGGGTAATCAAAGAGCGGTTCTTGCGAATATTCCCGGCTACTTCCTTGAACTTAAGCTAATAACACTAATAGCTTTTCCTTCATTTCGCTTTACGTTCAAAAGTTCTGTTACTATTTACAAGCTGTATTTAGCAACTTGACAACGTGAAAACGGGCAATTGTCACGCGATAGTCCTGACATAGTTAATTAAAATTATTTATTCTAAATTTTATTTGACATAATTAAATGAAAAGGAGCAGAACTGGCGGTCTTATCGATCTCTTCAAAGCAACCACATTATGTACTATTTTAAATAAAAAATAAATCAGTGGCGCTACAACCTCTTTAGGTCTTTGCCTCAGATTTCTGAATCTGTTTCATTATCATTTTTAAATTTAATAGCCAAGTAGGTGATCAGCCTGTAGTGCCTGACACATGTCATCGACTTTTTGGGTCTGAGACATGTCGGTTTCCTCACGATGTTTTCCTTCACCGCTCGAGCAAATGTTAAATACGCACATAGAATGAAACTCCATTGATGCAGAGCCGGGGATCGAACCTACAACCTCAGGAATGAGAGTCGCCGAGAGAGAGAGAGAAGCTGCTAGGCCAACAGTGCATGTACTATTTTAGCACACTATAAATAATTCTCGTTAATACACAGAAAAATGGCGCTATTAAATTGACAAGTCTTTCGTATCTGAACTGGACTATTTACATATAAGTAACTAAAAACCAATCTAAATGCTCGATAGAAATATGTAAATGATCTCTTACACCAAGAAAACCATACAAAATTGCCTCGCATCGTACTCTTTGTCATAAAAAACGAAATTCATTTAAAATAAATGATCCGCACACAGAAAAACAGAACAGTTTGATCTGTCATGTCTCTGAATGTTACATTAAAAACATTAATATCGAGTAACATATACATATTTTCAAGAAAAGAATTCAATAACCCTAATAAGATTAGTTCGAGAACTAAAACGGGTCGACCGTTTTTTCTCGCTTTGCCTCGAGGCACTTTTAATGCCCCTTAATGACCCTTAAAGTACGTTCTAAAGACACAATACGAATAACGTTAGGTTCACACGCATCGCTGAACAAAGTACACTTTTTCTTCACTTCACGGCTCATAATTTATCATTTTGAGCGAAGTTCCGTATTTGCACAGCGTAAGTAATGTAAATATGCCGATGAAGCGCGAAAAATTCAATGTGAAACTCACGTGAGACGCTCAAATTTATTTTTAAATTATGTGGAATAAATAAAAATTATATTGGGAAGTGTTAATACACGTACATGTACAAAGTATGTTAAGAATTATAACAATGGAAATGTTTTGCGTTATGATAAATAAAACGAAACGATTCTTAGAACAAAACTAAGCAAATATTGCTTGCGTGACTTAGGTATTTGACCGCAAACGGAGATATCTGAAATCGGTAGATATATAAATAATTATTACTATATTTATCTTATCATCATGGGATATTTAGAAACGAAATAATAAATATAAATTATATAATATGTAATATATAAAGATGACCATGAACAGTTGTTACTAGGACTCCATAAAAATATTAAGGTAAAATTAGAAGACAATAGAGCATATAACGACGACGCATTAGTGTAACAACATTTAGGGGACTGAATGCGTGCAGGCGACAATAAAACGAGACAATAAACTTCACACGACATTTACGATAGATACGTTATCCGAAATTACGTAAAATGTTGTGTAATTTTTTTGTTATGTCAAACCTACTTTTTAGAAAATGACCACTCTCACCTGGCCGCTCTCGCTTACCTGCAAAAAACAAAAGACAATTAAAATTTAAAACGAATAATTGTTTATTAAGTTAGATTAATAAATTTACTAATGTGTTTTCCCGACAACAGTATAAAAAATACAAGAACTAACTGTATTATTTGTGTCCAACAAAACGTTTCTCCAAAATGTTTGAATATATTATTAATTATTTTGTTTTAATTAGGTTGTCTTATCTATGTCAATACTTAAAATCCTTAATATCCTAAAATAATAGAATTCTGAATTAAGCAAAACCTTCGCACTGGCAAGCATTAAAAAATAGTTTTAAAATAAAGCAAACGGATGCAATACCGTGAAAGCCAACTGTGCTAAAATCGATTTAACTTGCTGTACTTGTGTTCGACCGTGAACAATCTGAGTACTTGGATAGAGGCTCCATTTGTGTGGATGTAGCTCGCTAGATATATTAGCCTTTCGTGACTCGAGTTCTGATTACGACTTAGCCTTGCTCCGTGCTTGGAAAACACGACAATGATTTAAACATTTCGCACGTTGCACAATGCTCATATGGTTTTATATTGATAAACTTATTTGAGAATATCGGATAATAATAATAAAAACTATTTTTTTAATTGGATAACACAATAAAAACATAAATAGGGCACACAGATAATGCAGTGGAATAACGGATTGCGTCGAAAACATGTTTTTATAGGGTTTTTGAAATGTTTCAAAGCCCGGCTGTATTGCGAATAAAACAAAGGAAGTACTCAAAGGTCTGGAATACGCTCGACAATGGAAGCCGTTTGTGTTTCGTGAGGCTATTCCGACCAGCCGTTCACAAATGTCTTTATGACTACTGCCTTTCAGCTATTTCGTTTCAATTTTCAGTATCCTATTATGTAGTGCGCAATCTTAAGTGCAATAATAAAACGTAAATAAAGCTATTCGCTGTTTATATGAAACGGATTCTCGTTTTGCATTTACAGAAATGGAGATATTTATTATATTAACAATTTACACAGGAAATTAAATTATCGTAAAGAATAAAAGTTAGAAAGTAAGTAACGTTTTATTATAACCATTTTTTTCTTAGAAGCATAAAATTAATTACTGAAAATATGTATATATATGTATAATAATGATTTTCTATTTTTATAAAAATTAACGATGATTCCGCATGCATGCATGCATGTTTGTTTTTTATTTATGTCGCTAGAAAAAATTTAAGCAATCAATCAATTCCATGATAGGGCAATGTCGAATCGTAGTTACCAGGGGTTCATGAATGATCAAGCGATCGAGTGAGACGCGGCCAGCGGCGAGCCAATTACCGCGACGCGTCAGCAGTGATTTACGATATAATGGCTGTTCTCGACGCCTACATTGTTTAAATGCTTCGCGACAGATGAGATCCGCTCACCTCGATATACAAATAGGATTTATGTACCGGCACGGGTTTGATGTATCATAATATACTCAAATAAATCTGCGGATCTGCATAATTTCCAAAGCGAATTTTCGATCAAAAAAAATTAATTAGAAATTACATGATTCACTACAAATTTAATATAGGTGAAAGACAAATTGTATATAATTTGAATGTTAATTAATGTTGTTAAAGCAGGTGTTTATTACTTCCTTGTAAGTTTTTGAAGTGAAACTTCTTTATACGTATGGGAGTAATTTTGTAAGCAAACGTCACGTTTTTCGTTTACGCGCCATGTTGCTTTTTTTATCGAAGTTTAGTATAGTGACGTAAAGAATATAATGTAATATATGATAATAATAACAACAATATATTAGTTTTGAAGTTTGGTTTGAAATAAGAATAACAATATATTAATTTGAAAGTGATAAAATAAAAATACTTGTTCAAATTTAAGTGAATTCACAAGAAAAGTGAGAGTGATTATACATTTCGTTTAATAAATTCAATACGTATGAGCATGATTTTAATATTTATTTGAGGTTAACCTCACTTTTTGATTGTAAGTATCAGTGAGTGTATATAAATCTGTTAAAATTAGCAAGTATTAATAAATATGACTGAAAAAATTGTTTTTCTTAAAGCTTAAGCCTTATCTACCCCATTTTCGTGAAGTTAGAAGTAGAAAAATGATATGTCGTAAAGAAGTTTCACTTCTTACCTGTGTACTCTGGTACACACACATATTTTTTTTGTTCTTAGAAATCGTATCACGCTGCAATTATCATACAGACATTATGGGTCAATTTGTCGCATCACTACGGGTGGGCTCCCATCTAATTAATTCACTTAGACTGAAGATGTTTGCAGCTGCATCAAACATTTAATGATCATTACTTTTTATAATGACCAAAGTAATGATAAAAAGTTGTTATCGTTGAAGCCATATAAATATTGTTTGTAAAAACAAATTTTATTACCTCACGATAATGAGTGATGACAATTACTAATAATGTTACTAATTACTGTCACCTTGTGTATATTGCAAATATATTATTGTAATTTTTGGTTAAGTTCTTATTTATTACTAAGAAAGGTTTAATAGTTTAAATATTTAAAATACACGGAAAGATGTAAAAAACATTTCAATTATATATTATTAATTATATTCATAATTAAAATTTAATTTAATTTGGATATTGGTTTTAAATTTATTTATTTATAAAATAAATACAAAATAAAAATAAAAATAAACAGTAACTAAGGCAACAGAAGCAGTAAGGAAATGCTTCGAAATTGGCACTTGATTTTCCCGTGATACATCAGTATCATGAAATTAGAGAAAAATTTAAATTGAAAGTTCGCAAAGCTTCTGAAAGATAAAGCTTTCCCTGTAAGAGTATCCTAACCACATTTCATTATTTCTTAATACCTTTGCGAAATTATGCATCTACTATATTCATTTTCGTATTTGCAACTAGAATTTTTGTACCAAGATCAGCTAAAGTGCAGTTATTATAGACATACCTTAAGAGAAATGTGTTTAATACTCGCTTGGTATGACATTTATTAAAAGAATTTATGTCAATATAATTGGACAGACTCGAGACTTTATATGGGGGCCCGTGGCGTAAACGACCAACTGACATATAATTAAGGGTTTAATTTAAAAATTAAAGTGCCTGACTGGTTTCTGAATTGTTTATACACATAACAGTTAGACTTTACAACGTAATTTAATTAAGAAACTATACATTTTTCAAGATTTAATTTCTTATGAGTAATAAATGTGTAATGTAACAAATAATTTGACGAATACGACAATTTTGATTTTCTATTAAAGACACATTCTAATAAATATAATATTAACTATATTGATTTTAGAAATTCCATATACAGTTTTAATAACACAAACGTAAACTTGACCGAATTCGTGAGCTTCTCGCATTTTACTTTGAATTTAACATTACTTTCAAATAAAAATGTTTATTTCAAAATCTTTTAAAACATTAAACAGGTCCCACAATGCCCAAACTAAAAGTATGAATGTTATAAAAATTTGAATTAAATTACGATCATTACGCCACTGATGCCGGTTTTCGCAGTGGATACCAGCAATTTCAATTATCAGTCGGCGATCTGTGTAATTGTTGCGAAGACCGCTGTTCATTCATTTGCTTAACGATTCTGTACTATTAATAGTTTCAGATCTAATTGAAATTACACGAGTTTACAAGCCTCGCCAACGACTGTTTAGTTTATTGTTTCTACTTTCTTATATAGTCCTGGTATGTAATAAATAAATTACAAGGGCAGTCTATGTCACTTAAGAGCAACATTATTTTTTCGATAAATCGTTTGCAGATTTATTAATTTACTTAGTTTAACAATTTAGAGTTAGTTAGTTACGCACATATATTTTAAAAGAGTAAAGTTATTAATTATCACTTGACGTAGGTTCTTCAAATATTTGTAGTTTCATATAACAGCTCGCATTACAAGTTACTTTGGTATTTTCATTTAAAGAAGCCGTCTCATTAAAGACGTGCTCGGCGTTCAGACGGCTGGCAATTAACGCTACGAAACTTTATTCAACCCGCGACCGCTCCCTCTGTGCGAGGAAATTATACCCCTCGCGAATTCCGCTTCATTTGCTAATGTTACCCTCCTCGCGTTCTCTGCTACCCTGGTATTTTGCCACAAAATGTACACACACAATAGAAAATTGCGGGATTATAATTTATTTGAATTCTACGGATAGTTTGAATAAATCAAGTTCATATTGACATATATTCAGTAATGAGATGGCATTTATTTAAATTTACAGTGCTAAAATGCTACTCTTAATACAGATAGATTATTTATAAAGTACTCGTTGAAATAAGGAAAGAGGAATTTTAAATTATATGTGGCGTTACACGAGTCATACGAAATGAAAGTCTTCGGAAAATGTACTTGCATTTTACGCTGCAGAAATGCCGGGCATTCACTGCACTTTTTGTTACTCGACGCTGCGCTTCTCTTTGTTATTTTATATACAGCGGTTTTCATCTGTTCCGTTATTTGTATTTTGAATCAACACTTCATTTTTTCACAATATTAATGCAGCTCATGATATTCTGAATGATTTTTATAAAAGGCTAGTTTTTTACAAGCTTTTATCTGTAGTATAATTTTACTGGACAAAAGGCTACAATCGTTATGATAGAGGTATGTTGTTGTAATTATTGTTCCATTATTCAAGCATTAATTGCAATTCAAAGTAATCAAACCGTTTCGTCGGCCCATTTTGGTTCACATTAATTGGATAAAGATAATTGCGGAATTCCAGTGCTTTCATTCTTTTTACTGAAATATAAAGCGAATAATTAAATTAAATAGTTCATATTTTCACAAACGAAATACGTAGATTGAAGGTAATTTAATAAAGCGTTTAACTTTGCTGTTTAAATATTTGAAAAGGTTTTTATATTTGTATGAAATTTACTTCAATAATTAACACAATTATATTTATTATGTGCTATAATATCATGCATTCGTAGGTTTTTCTTAACTTCTTAGTACCCTTTAACTGATTCAGTCAGGGATTTCGGTTAAATAAATTTATTTCATTTAAATTCCTGCATAGTTCTGACAGCCGTGTATATTTTAATTAATGGTAGGTACATTTAATGATAATAATGACATTACTCCAATGTCACGGAGATAAAAAATGTTGTTTCTTTAATGACTCATGACGTTATATATCATAACGTTAATCATAATTATTCAATAGACTTCATTTAGCTAAACAATATTCAAGCTATTATTAATCAATGAAAATATTGATCTGCAGAATTAATCTTTTAAAATGATTGTAAACAAGTTTATTTTCGAAGCAATTTCGTTATGTTAGCCTATATAAATTAAATAAATGAGAAACTTTGTATTAAACAACCCGTAATAATATACAAAAAATCGTATAAGTTTTTCATAAGGGGATATGATATAAAAATCTATAGGTAACACACACACATGTCCGCCATATGCCAAGCTTGCTTATGGAATTAGTTAACTTCTTCACTCATGTTAGTTTATTCCATATTTATTGTTTTTTAGACACATATAAAAACAAACGTTCTCTGCTTGATTATAAATAAAAACTCATAAGTAATATATATATATTTAGTATAAAGATAAAAATATAAAATTATTTTAATTAAAATATGTAGTTGGTTTTTTTATTCAAACCAACAAATAAAAGTGTTAAAATCATTCTAAATACAGACAAAATAGAATACAAATTGTCCATCTGAATAATTAATTTGCCATTAGAATTATCGCCATACATTTTTATAATATATGTGACTAACTACTAAACCACTAACTGAGACATTTTTGTAAATTAGGAAATAAATTAAAAAATGTTTTAAACTGGTTAAATAAAAATAAAAAAATTGTGCTACTTACTGTACTATTAAAAATAATAAGTACCCGGCTCACATGATAGCCAAGAAGTTGGCAAGTCCCGGCTGAAACCGCCACGTAAATAGACTGCAGCCGTTGCGTGGGAGTTACCAGATCAAAATAATTACAGTAAACAACCAAAATAGACACATGAAATCATACAAAAATATTTTTAATAACAATCTCTCTCGGACGTATTGTCCATTCAGAGATATAGGTTTTATATGCGCAATAGATAAAAATAACTCTTTAAGTCTTCTTATGGCTATATTTATAACGTGTTTAGAATGCAATTATTGAAATCAGAATAAAATTTGCATTACAAAAAGCTCAGGCGATTCTATGAATAATTTATCCGCGGCTATTTTTATATTTATAAGTACTTACTATTCGACCGAGAAAAACATCCTTACCGCTTATGATCGCTAAATACTTACTAACCCATTTATTTAATCATAAAACTTTAAATAACCTACAAAGCTCTTGAGCAGACAGGCACGAAGACAAATAAAATAAATGTGGCCTAAGGTTATATCCAAGGTTGCATATAATAAATAGGCTGTTTTATATTGTGCTTTTCTTGGTTTTCTTTTTATTAAGAAAGCGGCAGATGATGATAAATTACGCCTACCTAACTAAGCTTTCACACGATAGGCGGTTTTGCGGTGTGCCATACTAGTCTCCGAGCTCAGGTACTAGGGGAGCATGGCCCGAGAGAGTCAACGTGCCGGTAATATGAACAGCACACAAGGTACAATCGATACAGCCCACCCCTTACAAGGGGATGAATTTAAATTATTCACAGCGGGTATAATTCGCCACCGTCTTTCACAAACAAATTACGTATGCACAGCTATTAACGATACACTCAGCTTCTGGGCCACACAAAGCTTTCAATTATACTCTCGAGATTAGCGTTAATACCTCCAATACCTAATTACCTCCTTCAACAGTCTGCTAACCGATTATATCAAATAAGCGCTTGGCAATCAATATAAAATTTACGAGAACAACAATTTTCAATTATTTTGGATTTTAATTTGTAAAATCCACAAAATAAATTATAGAAGAAACAAGTAGGGTCCGTGGTAATTCCAGAAAATGAAATAGACAGCAAATTGTAGCATTGAAATTTCACGTCAGTCTCAATCATATCTTAAACGCCCAACACAAAGTAAGAAGGGGGAGAAAATAGCTGCAAAGAGATTGAATATCGATTCTCGACTCGACAGCAATCTGAGGGCGAGGCGGAGGGGGGAAGAGGGCCGCTCGTGACAATTTATGTTATTGCCCGGACCTGGACAGTGGTGATACGGGCCCCTCATGTAATTGTTAGTTACCACAGGATATTGGGGCATTAAGCGAGCGGTGATTGATTAAGCGGCGATAACGATTATCGTCAGGGATATTTCGAAAAATACAAGGGTAACACTTCGGTTGAACTCCGGTAATTAAATACCGCGGTAATTTACAAAACAAACCCTCGATGAAACGCAACCTCCCTTTATTAAGCCAGAAGATCAACAAATATTTTAATCCTACAAAATAACATCGCATTTCCGACAAAAACCCAACACATGGACGTGAAAAAACAGAGTTATTATCTTAAGTCAAACCCAACAGAACCCATTAGTAAACAACACGGGCGCAAAGGAGGGCAAAATAGCGGCTTATAAAAAAGGTAACAAAAAATCGGCTTTTGATCCTCGGCTCCCCTATATTGCATTTCGTGAAGGTTTTATTAGTCTGCGGACTGGTCGGACAACTTTTGTTGATTCTGTGTAATCGTCTTTCGTACATTATTTGAGTTTTATTCAGCGCACTCTGTGGCAAACCATATGACAAATTACAGTTGAATATTCACAAATCGATCTTCAACAATCATGTAACGTCAATTAATTTATAACTACCTAGTACTTACAAATATGTAGTTTAATATCATTAATTGGCTTAAGAAAATAAATAATATTGTTTATTTATTTGACTGCCTAATTTGTCTACAGATAATAAGCATTGTAAAATTGTCAAGAATGTTATCTTGAAACGCCATTATTTTAATCATACCCTTATTCATAACGGTGAAGTAAACTCAGCATAATGGAGTTGAACATTTTCAAAGCGTTTACTAGCAATAACATTGGTGTTTATATATTTGGGGAGCATTTACTGCGACAAATTCGTTTCGAAACTTTCCACGCGAACAAAGAGCCGGCCAGGTACACGCCAGCTGGGGATTACTGCTCCAACACACTAATCGACCAACCGGTCGCACGACTTTGTCGACTAAAATTTATATCTATCCCGAAACGAAATATCCCTTGGCACGTCTTAATTATTCAAAAGCATATTTCAATATATTTTAAACCGTTAAAGTAACTGTAAAATGATGAATAATAAATATGTCAACGCGAAAGTCTACATGGCTAACAGCGAGCGCAATTAATTTTGAATCAATTTGTAATGGAGTGAATTATGTACTCAATTGTTCATGACATGAGTAGCTAACTAACCGCAGGGGCATAATGCGAAACGGAAATAATAATGGCATTTGTTAGATGGCGCCGCGGGCCTCACATCCTAATTACGCCAATAATAATTATCCAGTAGGCCGCGACTGGCAGCTGACACCTCCTTGCGCCTTCTGTTGCCTTGTCCATTCACGGACGAATTAAGATACGCGCAGTTCCTGTTATTATTTATATGAAAAATATGTTACGCGTTGTTTATCCTGTAAAAGATAAAATAAAAAAAAAATTGTTCAAGCAGAATTTCAGATTTATTCAGTGAAATGTATCCATCCACATACGTTTGTAATATCAATATCACTTGAAATTCAGCCAAGCGCATCGGTCTCAGATCTATTGAGAATGCTTTCCGCATGGGTTCTTAAGGAAATTTTAATGTTTTTTATTTATTGCTTGTGACTATCGAATATTAGTTAGTGCACCAAAGGAGCGTTATAGCAACAAAATAGTCTTTGTTTAAGTACAATTGTATACAAATGAGAGGAACTTCGCTTAGTTTGAAGCAATAACCTTTCGTAAAATGAATGATGGATACGCCCGAGGCAGGTAACACGATACGTCCGTTCCAAGATATAAATAAAATCGTCGAAGCGAAAAAATCGAATTTATCACTTATGTTCGTGAAGGCTTGCGCAAATATCCTCTACACGCACGCAGATAATTAAAACATGGTTATTTTATTGGTTTTAGTCAATGAGGAAAAATTACAATTCGACTTTGAATATCAATGTATTTCAGCTTAATAGTCAAGTTAACTGAGAACATTGATCAGCTAACTACTAATCAGCATGTAAATTTATTCAGAGCTATCAGTATAATCGAACGCGACGGATATTAACCTCATTTGAAACGAGACATGTTTATCATGTTACCCTGGTCAAAGATAGAAATCTTATTAATTTGTCACATTCAAAGGCCGCCACACATAATTAGATTTAAACAACTTGTTTTATAAACTTACTTGGGAATATTAAACGCTTTTTGGTTGAGTAGCTCCGGACAAACAAAGAAAATGGCTGTTGACAAAAACTGTTTGGCGTGACGAAATCAATTTACCCCAATAATAGGATAAATAAATCTATTTAATAAAACATTAACAGTAACATCGATTCTTTTTTTTAAAACGCCAGTTTTCTTTTAAGTTCATGAAAGGTAGTAGTTACAGAAAAATCGAAACAAAAGAGCAGTGAAGTGCTAACACTCTTACATTTTAAAACGAAATTGATATCTCCTTTAATTATCGCGAAAGTTCCCGGTTGGGGAACGTAAAATTGATTCCGCTTATACTTTAGAAGTTTTTAGGGTCCTCGACAGTGATTAATGAATGGAATTTCGGAGAGCCCTCACAAGAAAAGCAAAGGGAGACGACCCTTCCATCTTTACACTTGAAATGCTCGAAACTCGTCTTATATCTAAAGCGATCCAATTTACTACGCTCATAAAACATTGTGGCAACCATCTGCACACATAATAAAATAGACAATACCATTTCTGAGCTCAACTTTAAAATTATTCATTATGCAAATACGAATACATGCTTGGCGTTTAAATTGATTTCTAAAAATAATACATTTGACATTTTGGTTTATGACTAACGCAAAACAAGTCTTTAATTTGATATTATCTAAACAATCTGTTTGTGAAAAACTAAACCATATAAAACAGGCAGTTGTATCAATAGCGCAAATTCTATTATTATACGCTTGCTAAACTCGAGTAATTAATCTGAATTAATAAGTGAATATATCGATTGGCCTTGCCTATATAAATAAGATTAGATTAGGCTGGAATTAAAAAAAATCTCTTTTATCTGCAATATAAACAGAGGGGTGATGCAGGTTTTGTTCAATGTTTAACTTAAAAAGAAATTACGCGACCAAAATAAAAAGTCAAAAGTTAAATAGATATCTTAAATCTGGTACGTTCATCTCACATTACACGTTTATTTCTCAAGTTGTCACCATAATTTGATGCGGTCTGACGCGATGGCAGCTCTTTTGATAATGTTGCAGAAACTCATGTTGCAATTGCACGTCACGTTTTGATTAATGACACTTGCAACATTGCGGTGAAATGCGCTTTTATTATGACTATTATGGCTTGATGAGTATGACCTATTAAGATCTTAGAGATCGGAAAGCCGTTGGCTTTACAAAAACTACTATCTATAAAAGGGCCTTTGTTTACACGTAGCACAATGAATACGTAGACGGTTCAATGCGGGCGTATTTATTTATGACCGTTATGATCTATTAACATTCCTAAGCAATTCAGACTTTGTTCGACGGAGCAGTTAATGCTAAGTCTAATCAAATCTTATCGGTAACATCTGCGGTGTCTCAAAGGCAACAATATCATTAATTTGTCGAGTGCAGCGAACATGGTCGGGCGGCGGGGTGATTTAATGAACCGATGCGGGGTGACAACGCGGATTACACCCAGCGCCACAACGCCCGTTTGCACTCAATCAACCCAGCAAACAGCCCTAAGCCCCGCCAATTAAATACACTCCGAAACAATTGGATACATGCCCGATAAGAGCAATCGGACAATTAACTGCTGATTATTCTCATTGATTGATAACTAACATGACAACTCTCCGCTAAACTAGATCAAGGCTCTCAGATAACTGGTTGTTATATTTTAAGTATTCATACACGACATACGGTTTTAAAATGACATGTCGCACAACAGAAGTTTAGAAAAACATGTGGCACGGCATATAATAGTGATTGATTACATGACAGAGACAAATGACCTGCCCTACGCTTGACAATTATTTAACGCACTACCGATGCAAAAACGTTATCGCACCTGTAAGTCAAGTTCTTGAAGACAGCAATTAGAATGGTTTGTGTCGACTAGTATACCTTCTAAAGAATCGCTCGCCCGGCCGAATGGCCTCGCCTAGCTCTGATTGTATTGAAGAAAAGGTGGCAGTAATTGTATAGTTTAAAGTATTTAGAACTTACCTTAGACTCAGTTTTCTGTTTCTTTGCAGGCGGTTGCGAACTTGGCGGTTCTTGCCGGGAGTCGTCCGGCTCTGGCTTGGCAGGTGAGGCGACAGGCGCGGGCGCGGGCGGTGGGGGAGGTACAGGGACGGGTATCGCGGGCGCCGACGCTGTCGCCGGCTTGGGTTCGACACGCGGGGCCGCCGGCCTCGAGTCCGGCTTGGGCGGCTGGGTAGGCGCGTGAGAGGCTACGTGTGGTACGTGGGGCGCATGCGGCGCGGGCTGCGATGGCGCAGGCGGGCCGGGCGCATTGGGCGTCGGGGGCACTCGCGGCACGCCGTTAAGGTCGTGCGGCGCGTGGGGATGGTGGTGCTTGTCACGTGCCTTGTCCCGCCGGTGACCGCCGGTGCGCTTAGCGGCGGCGGGCGGAGCGGCGGCCGCGGCGGCCGTCTTGGGCTCACCGTTCATTTCGTTCGACTTAACGATCTCGTGCTTTGCCTCGGAGCTCTTGGTGCCGGGCTTGGTGCGCTTGATCTTCATCTTGAGCGCGGTGCGCTGCGCGTCTGGTTCGGCGCGTGCCGCCATGCCGCCCGCCTCGTCGGTCTTCTCTATGTCGGCATCGAGGTCTATTATGAGGTCTCCGATGCCGATGTCCCACTCGTTGTCATCGTACTCGAAGTTAGCGTGGGGCGCGTGAGGCGCGTGGGGCGCGTGGGGCGCGGGGCGAGCTCCGCCGGCCGGCGCGCCCTCCCTCATTGGCGCCGCCATGCGCGCCGGCAACCCGCCGCCGCCCCCCGCAGCCACGCACACACACACACCATTGTAGCCCTGCAACAACAACACACCATATTTCACTTAAACACCAGGAATCAGCAACTATGGTAACCTTAAGCAGTATAACGAAATACTAGGGTGACATAGTAATAAGGAGCGGGCAATTTACGAGTCTCGATTTCCAAGGGCTAAAAGAAACGGTAATGACATAGAGCACTTAATTACTTTACCATGGCATTACGGACGAGTTCGTCCTTTATCGATATAATGAGTTTCGATATTCCTCGACCTCTGAGCCGCTATAAAAATTAATATGGATCCATAAAAGACTTAAATGAACATATCCATTTAAATTATATACCTCTATAGAAAATTTCATATCGTCCGGAGTTATTACCAATTCGAAGTGGCAATAATCGTAAAATACTCATAAAACTCGCAGATAAGCACGCTTATTCTTGTTGAATAAACCTAGAGGCAGTCATGAGTGAGAAAATAAGTACCTTATAAGATTCCTCGGTTTATTTGTTTATCGATTTCGATAGGAAATATATCAAGAACAATGATTGATTTGTTCTCAAGCTTGACATTTCATAATATGTATTTACCTCTGTTTAACTTGAATTTTCGTACAATTGAGTAATTATTAGAGATATGTCAGACAGATGAGCGCTAATATTGATTTAATATCAAGACCTTAATTACAATGCACTACAGAGTTTCAAGAGATATTTCAGGAATTTCGCTTCTAAGTCTGTAGATTAAGAAATTTAATTGGATATCTTGTATTTCGTAGAATCAACTTAGTCTCTTGGTTCAAATTATTACTTATTAATATTATCAAGCCCTTATTGTTCACACACATCTAAAAGATCAGATGTGCTCAATGTGTCCCGCCTCTTCCAGCCGCTTCCATTATTTTCTAATGTTTAGCTCTTCTTGTCTAAGTTGTGCCTCCTATTTTCTTTACATCGTCTGCCCGTCTCTTTCTCTATCTAGCTCTTTTAGTTTTACCACCTCGTGTTTGCCATACTGTTGTTTTTGTTCAAATCAATCTTGCTATCTATCTATGTGCCCGATCCAGAGCCATTTCAATTGGCTTATTTTCTTTATAAGGTCCTCTACTTTAGTCGTTAATCTTATCTCTTCTGCTTTTTTGCGATGTCTCAATACCACCTTCCAAGCATCTTTCCATTCCATGGCATTTTCTCAAATAACAATTCTTCAATAAATTATATGCGTTGCCGTTTTATGAACCAGAGCCTTGAATTGCGTAGAGATATGGGGTCAATTTGCATCTTCTTCCGCATTTAACATGGACTTTTTAGAGGAGTTGTTTCTGATCAATATCTGCAGCTGAGTTTAAACATCGAACGTCGAGGCAGGTTTCCACCCGCATCATCTCGACGTCCGTCGTTCCAGAACTAACCGTTTTTTAAGGCAGTTTTTGCCACGCACCACCACTATGTGGAAACAGCTGCCCACTGGAGTATTTCCGAACCAATTCGATATATTCTTCAAGAATAGAAAACTTTACAATTTTATTTGTTAATTTGCCAATCAATAACAAATTAACCTATTGAAATAATGCCTCCATTGGCAGTCGGTTAAGCTTACGTGTACAGTTTGCGAGTTTTATGTTTCACCAGTGTACTAATAAACACTGAACAAAGTTAGCTCGGTAAAGTTAAATGTTACTACGTTGCGGGAACTGACAGTTAATTTTCATATGCGTCGCGCTCATGCAATCTGGATAAAATAAACGTTTCGACTTCAAAAATAACTATTTGGTTTTGTTCAAAGCGTTTAACAGTTAATGTTAGTTTACCGCGCGTTTATGAAAATTATATTGTTGGTATTTGTACTATTTGACATACTTACAAGTTTCTTGTAATATTTGCTAACAAATTGCCTTACCCAGTTAACTAATTGTCAGTGAGAGAGAAAAAAAAAACCGAAAATAAAATACCAGGACTAGGTATATAAACGAAAACAAAATTCTTATTTTGCCAATAACCTAATAAAATACAAAATATACAATATGCTCGACGGAGAACGGACGAGAACTGGCAATCTACTATGTATATGCCATTTCTGCAAACACTGTGCCTTGTTGAAAAAGGTGCTTGAAAAATTTATTGGAAAAATAAAAAGAGTGTTGACTAACTAATTTATATAATACATATTGTATTTAGTGGTTTTTTATCGAGTGTGTCCTTTAAGTATTGTTTTGAGTAAGAAGAAAATGATCACACAAAATATGTAGAAACTGTTGTTACGTTATTTTAGGCATAGTTAATTTTATGTAATCCTGGTATCAAAATCAGGGTTACACGGAAATAACACTATTCAAATAAATTACGTTTAACCAAACTACATTCTGAAATTATATTTAAATTGCCATATGAAGAAACATAAATGTTAAAATCATTACGAAACTAATTTTCCGACAACCTCATTTATAAGCCGAAACCGTGCCAACAACAATAAAACTTTAAATATTTTGACTTAGTTCAAGGAGAGATACATGAAAACAATGAGTACAGAAATTAAATATATTTTTCTGTACAAGCAGTGTTAGTTTAGTGGCTTAAGCGAGGGATTCATCCGTAAAAACGTAGGTTTGAAGTCCGCTGTGCACAAATTAACTTTTCTATCTGCGTATTAAACGGACATAATCAAAAAAGTCAATATGGCGTGTGATAAAGCCTGATCATCTTCTTGCCTTTTAAGCAAATGATAACGAAAGAGATGCAGAAATTTGGCACCAATGGGCTTTTTTAATAATTTTCTACACATAGACATTAAACAATATATCCAGAGAGACAAATAGTACTTCTGTAAGATGGCATCACAATAAGAATGTCTAGTAAGCATTGGAAAATTATTTACAATATTCAGATTAAACTGACTTATTCTATACGTCAACTGTCAAATTTCAGTGACGTATGTACATAAAAACAGTTAGGTATCTGAAATAAATTTATGTCGCGTGCTCAAGAGCCGTTAAATAAATAAATAAAATGAAATGCATGAAGTTGAAAATTAAAAATAAATGTCAATTACACCTGTCATCTAAATTGCATTGCGTGCGTCCAATTAAATATTAAACGTGTCTTCATCAGACAACTTTAGCATGCGAAATTGTAAAGATTCGTGAAGATATACGTAAAGAATAAATCAAAAAGTTTGACAGCAAAGAAACAGTTTATATTCTAAGTCATTATTTTCGTTAATAATAAATGTATTAGCGATCTTTTTTCGTCTACATATATAGAAATCTCTTGTACGACCTCCTCCGAAACGACTTGACCAAATTTTATGAATTTGACTGTTATGGTCTGAGCACAAGTCCGTAAACTATACACAATACTCCTAAGTCATACGGGTGACATTTTTTTTTAATAATTCGGCGTCACAAATGTATATATACAAACCTTAATTATCATCCTTATATCACCAACCCTAATTTATTTGATTAATAGTGTTATAATTATCAACTATTTGTTACTATCCCGCATCAAATAATGACAGTTAAGAAGCGATAAACGTCCAATCAGATGACAAATAAAATCAGATTTCAAATGGCGCGTTCAATTTAGATTATCTCCATAGATGATGCTAAATCTACGAATGCATTTATAGATGACGATTAACACGACGCTCAATGCTAAACGCTTTGTATACTTAAGTTTAACCCAGAATTCTATTTCGGGAGAAAATGTATCGTTCACATTCATCTCAATTATCAGCAATTACGTTATCAGATAATAGTTAATTACACCGCATAAACACTTGTTAATTATCATTGTTTAATTATTTATAATAAGCATTATTGTTTAACACAATTAGTTCAAATGTCCCAATGGGATATAAAGTGAGCTAATGACATTACCGTTATAAATTTAGAATTCGCGGGCAATAAATAACCGCTCGGAAGCACAATACGTTCATTATTATTCAAACATTCACGAGGAATTCGAATAATAACTCTAATTTTGAACATTATTCATCTTAAGAGCTTAAATCAGTATGGAAAAGAAACGATATGGTGGCCGATTCCATTAAAACAGAGCTATATGTTTGTCGGCTTTGCACGGCTGATTGGGGCCTCCTCGAAACGCTGCGAGCCTGGTACGCGGTGATTTACGGACAAGCCGCACTACTTGGCGCTGCGCCCGTGCATCGAACCCGTCGGAGAAAAATTGCCCGTGACGCAAAGTGCAGTTTTCTGGTATATTAAAATTTAAAATTAGTTCAGCCAAACAAACTGCTTGCATTTAGAGTACGGAAGTAACTCCAGAACCGTTTGATAAACTGCCACTGAACGAATTGTAAACATTTCAATTTGTCTACACACTGAAAGCAACAAAGAGTTAGGAGTTTGACCGGTACAGACGCTTCTAATTATAATTAACATAACAATTAATGCCCTGTTTGTGAGTTAATGGCAAAAAACTTTTCCAGCTTGTTATATTAAAAGGGAGAGTAGTGTTGGCCTAGTGGCTTCAGCCTGCGACTCTCATACCTAAGGTCGTAGGTTCGATCCCCGGCTGTGCAACAATGGAGTTTCTTTCTATGTGCGCATTTAACATTTGCTCGAACGCTGAAGGAAAACATCGTGAGGAAACCGACATGTCTTAGACCCAAAAAGTCAACGGCGTGTCGGCACTGGAGGCTGATCACCTACTTGCCTATTACATTTAAAAATGATCATGAAACAGAATCAGAAATCTGAGGTTAAGACCTAAAGAGGTTGTAGCGCCACTGATTTATTTATTTATTTAATATATTAAAAGGGACTCGGTTACTTACCCCTCAGCTGAGTAATGACATAGAAGACATAGGTAATAAATGTCCAATTGACAATTAACATTTTAAATGACGATTTACATAATTAATGCAACATCGTTTTAAAGAGAATATAAATTCAATACGTTAAAGTATCATCAAACCAAACAACATACCGGGATAAATAAACATTTGCGCTCCGAGAAATGAAATCTAAAAGCTTTTTATGATTACGCCATTTGGAGCTTTATTTACTCGACTACCGTTAATGTTAAGATAATCTGGGATCAAAAGTGTGATAATGGCCTCGAAAGATCTCACGTTTACAGTAAAATTCCGATGCGTGTTGTGAGAATCTCTTTCAATTGCTACATTATTGGTGTAAATACTTAAATATGGCGTCATTATTATCAAATCTTTATATCAGATTGAATTGAAGCCACGTAATTTAGTAAGAATTCAAATATTACCTGAGCTAGCAATATGGAAACCCTATACCGTCTTTTTGTACGTACAAAACATTAAAAGCTATACACGTCCTTTTCTGCCTCGAGTGCTATTTAATCGTGTGAAAGGGACGCGTGAATCCGAAATAAAGCGAATTTCTTTGAAGGCAATATTTTCTTTGTAAGGAAGGCGAGCGTGAATTGATTTGGATGGCTATTCATCTCATCTCGAGTATCAAGTTAAGCGTGAAGCTTGAGAAACGCCAAACAAGATTATCTTGAAATTATCGTAAAGAAAGACGCAAACGGATGTAAAAATGTGCACGCGAAAGACAAGAGTTTAGAGTACCATGCTTACTGCTTTTCTTAGCAAACAAAATACAGTACTAGATTAAACCAAAGACAATATAATTCATATCTGAATACATATTATATATGTAGTTGTGAAATAGGTAACATTAGATCTATACTTATGGGGTTGTACAGTTTTTTCGTCATACACAATAACTTAACAACTTCATTTAACTTGGAAATCTTATTAAGCCAAAACCATCTAATCCCATTCAAAAGTGTTTTTATTACTTAAAACAGATTTTCTTTTAAAACAAATACGAAAGCATAAAATAAAAAGCGGTAAGCCGAGTTCACTCATTCCTCATCCCTTTCTGACATGTTAAAATTTATCGTGCTGTTCCGCTCACTTTTATACTGAGGCGAGACTAAAGAAAAAGACTGCCGGATTTGGCATTTTTTTAATAATTATATAAGAGATCCACAACTTACGGTGCAGTTACTACATCCAAATTTAAGATTACGACTCGTAATTTGGCGAAACCGGGTGTTAGTAGAAGCCATAGTTTTTAATAGAAGGAACATTTGAAACATTTTGAGAATCTGATTGTTTATGGCTTTGTCTATGTTTAGTTTATGTCAATCAATTGCTCTTGATAAACCATGTGGGGATTTATCAAATCCTATAAAATATATCGTTTACAGAGCTTGTCTCTAGCAAGCATTATTCTGTCTTTTTCTCATAAAGAAGTAAAAAATTCAAAAGGCTCTTTGACGTTCAATATTCGATTTATCAGAAGCCTAGAGAGGACTAAAAATTATGTACACAGTTCTTCAAACACGAGCGTATTCCAAAGACAATAGAGAATATTACTTGTTTATGACGCCGTGACGTCACTTAAATGAGAAAAGCCAACATTGCAACGTGTCATATGAGCACAAAGACACCTAAATATGCGACTTTAATATATCACTTATTTATACAAAACATATTTGCTATTTGTAATGTAAGTACATCAAAAATTGTGCAAATAACTTAAACTTACACCAACCAAGAGATAAAACTGTTTGCCCATTACGTTATCAAAAGTTAAATACTTGATAATTTCTTACCGTTCCCAATTTGTTCTACCGGTGACTGGCGATGACAATCCCAAAACCACACAATCCATTCAGCACTTACACTTTGGTTAACACTATCACTTGGTTAGCAGCACGAATGCACCATCACTCAACACTCCATGCCTTCCAAAGAAACACGATACACCTACAAAAGAAAAAAAACCGTCAAAAACACCGGGCACTCAAACGCACGACTTTGAACACAACAAGCGCGTGATATGTACGCACGCTTGGCGGATACTGAGCGGCTGCGGCGAGCGAAGAGACAGCGCTTTAAGCGATGTAGCTCGTTCACCGAGTTGTGGTATTCGAAATTCAAATACATAGCCGATTCTCTAGCGGCAATAGTCATTTCACGCTTCACTCAATTGAAGAGTAAAGTGTAAAATTACGCTGATAATAAAACTTCCATAGCGGTAAAACAAACTTACCATTGTAATTGTTTCATTGGGTTTTTGGTGTTTTAATGTAATTTGTAATGTTATTTAAGTGTTATATTATATATTTTTATGCTAGAGAACAAGAATTCAGCGCTTCGTGTGCAACGTGGCGAGGAGGCGCGGGTTAAAAGGGGACTCGGGCGAGAACACGGCTTCCAAAATTATTACACAAACATTTATGCATGAAGGGATAACAAAATGTTACCGCTGTTATACCATTCTGATTGAAGCGGATTTATTCATTGCGTCTCAATGTAAAACGAAACTAATTTACAGAAATTATTATTGCGGATATATAATTTTGTACGAGTTATAAAAACTTAACGATATCGTAAATGTAAACATTGAACATAAGTAGCATGTGTCCGGGCAGCCTTAATGGCGAACAGAATTCTGATTAAAATTGGTATAGCCAAATGTGTTTTTAGGTACATTTATGTAAACGTCATGTGTCACTAAGTCCAACTAATGCGCCAACTTATATAGCGAAGCATACTGTAGTAAAATATTGTTTTTTATAAAAAAAGAGCGTCTGCAACATAACACGTGAAACGATAAAAAATTAATGCTCCGTTCGACTCGAAAGTTTATTTGTGTTCGTACCACTACAAAGAAATGTATTATTATTACAACAATGTACTTTATCGTTCTTTATATTAATGACTGAAACTTTATACCGCGATTGGTTGAGTAATATTACAGAATGTGTAATAAAATCAATTTTCAGTACTTGTTAGTTTTCTTTAGTTAACAACATGTTCCATGACTCATGGAAACCGTTTAGATTGTAACTTTATCATGTTATCGCTGTTACCTCAAAACAATTGGCTTTCTCAGAATCGTCGTAACTCAGCCGGATGGAGCTTCCTCGCCCAAGCAAACAATGCACACAATGGCACGTAACGTATACCGGAAACAAATCACTAAGGTTCTACTTGTCAATGTGTTATCTTCCTTTGAAGTATTATTACTTGTAACTTTTATTATATGTATATACAATTTTTTTTTGTTTTTTTTTTAATTTAAGTAGTAGCAAAAGTATGTTGCATAATGATTCAACAGTTCGAAGTACTAGACGCACATAAACGGTAAAGAAATGTTTTAAAATATCAAGGAGACTAGTGTACTGTTAATCACTGAGCTGACAGCAATTTGTACACGATAACCACAACTGCAACTCAACACCATATCGACCCACTCTAGAATGATTGATGGCACGGTGTCAATTTCGAATTATCGCTAACACTTATTAAGTCCTGGTATAAAATCTTTCGTATTACTAAATATATATCGCCATTTAAAGACTTTAATTTTATTAAAGAGGGTATTTATTAAATAACTTTAAAATTCGATTTAAATGTTTAGAAGCTATTAATGGATCATTCAGTCATTGTAGTATATCTTATTATGAATTAAAAAACTTTAAGATTAATGATTACTTTAGGAATAATGATTAAGTCATACTGTCGTCGCCAAAGTTACGGTAGTAAAACCATATTTTTTTTTTATCTCCACTTGCTATACAGATCTTATCTATCTCTCGCATCACTCTCTTTCATGAAATTCCTCATGCATGCTCGTCGATTGGTACTTGTCCCTCCTCTTGTATAAATAAATCCAGGTATGTACGACAAGACCTATCCGACTTGTCCAGGTTGCCTTCTCATTCATTCGTTTAACCCAGCAAAACCACCTAAGGATTCCCTTTCGTACCCTTGTCATAATGTCTGTTAACCCACACTCACATATCACCATTACTTATCCAATCACGCAACGTTATGCAAAAGAAGATATACATAATTTATGCTTGCCTGGTTATTACAAAGAGCCTGGTAGTTACAGATTTAGCTTTTTATCATAATCAAAAATAAAAATGGCGTGCTGCTAAGGTTGTGGAATCTAATTATCCAAAAGCAAAATACAAAATTTGGATAAC
The DNA here is from genome assembly GCA_028984075.1 of Pieris mannii. Lineage (NCBI taxonomy): Eukaryota > Metazoa > Arthropoda > Insecta > Lepidoptera > Pieridae > Pieris > Pieris mannii. The sequence continues at coordinate 1,234,633 of CM054776.1, forward strand.
TATAACATGACTAATGCGGTATGTTCAACTAACAAAAGGCAAGACAGATTAGTGTCGTATTGTCTCAGTTTAATTTATAGTTTAGGCCGACGTTTTTAAACGAAGAAAACTAAATAATTACCACGATTTTGTATGTTAAATGTAACGGTAAGTGGCGAAGTGAATGAAGCGTACAACAAATTATTAACGCCCCAAACAATTTTGACAATACAGCGAACAGCTTTCGAGCGCGACCCTCCATTCCCAACCGTTTTTAACACTCAGCGTAATTATTTCTACTTTTAAACGATTAATAATAACTTCTATCCTCATTGAGATATTAGATTTTTAAAGAATATTTATATTTAATTATTCATGACTATGCAAAGGCGGTTATTGAGTTAAAAGGTTTTATAGAACGGTGCGAGCCAACTAGAAAATTATGTGTAATTAAACGACACCTGCCGCGTTCGTGTCACCCCTTTCTATCCTTGCGGGCAATTCAAAGTTCTCGTTGTTAAAATACCACGTATGTTTGCTACAATATGAAACCTAATTTATTTTTATAACAAAAATAAAAGGCAGAAACATAATTAAGCTGCTTATAAGTTTATAATAGGTATAATGTTCAATTTAAATTAATCTTCGAGATAAATCATTATCAAATCCACCCACGCGTGTCGTTTTCCAAACCTCGAGAGCAACGATATTATCGCATTATTGGCCAAATCTCTTTGTATTTATGCTTGCCTGGTTGTCGAGTCACAGATTTGATGGCGGCTTTGTTTTTTTATTGTTTATTAAAAAACACAATAGCGTAAAGAGGTTGTTATCGTTTATAATAAAAACTTTAAATGTCTTCAGTTAAAATAACTAAATATTATTGTTATTGAAATCCATTTAGTTAATGTTAATTTAATCCGTATCAGAAATTTTATCAGTGATACTTGTTAGTCACAAAAAGTTTTTACAATATCCAATTAGATAAGCAATCAAACCACTAAATACGATAATGACAATATATACGAAATATAACAAAGAGGTTAGTAATTATCTTAGACGAGGTGGTTATTGTAGATCCATCAAACGTCAACCGCAATAAGAAGGAAATAATTGCAGCGGGTCTATCACAGCACGTCCAATGCGAACAAAAGCAATTTGTGTCCGCACGAAGTGGCTTTGTACGTGCGTGGCGTCGTAGGTGTTTATTAGTGTTCGATAGTTAGATTATACGTAGATATTGTTCGCTAGAACCGGCCGAATTGCCCCCCGAGTCACGACCCACTGAGGTCGCTGGATATCGCTTCGTTAATCTCGAATTCTCGACGCTAACTACACGTGTTTCGGCCGCCGCACTGACCACTTCTAATTAATTTATCGGATGTAACCCGCTTCGTAAGCCGACACAGATAAGAAAACTGTATTATTCCCTTCGCATTCTTGCTAACTCGGAAAACAAAGTAACATTTGGCGGATATCCAACGTCACTATCATATTATCTGATTTAGTATTCTTGCATGACCAAAATGGAGTCGCTACGAAAGTCGCGGTTGAGTATTCGTATTATATCAACTTCGTGAATTGTGTCGTTTGTAACGGAGAGGTCTTTGAATCACCTAGGAGTAAATAAAAAGATTTTCCCGATACCCGCGGACACGACTTTTAAAGATTCTTGGCACCGAACCAAAGCCTCATCACAATAACGCAATACGCGAGCATACTTTAACGACAAATCACGACGATAAATATTAACGATTGATATGTTTTGACGTGTTGTTAATAGTAGCGATTTTTTACTGAAACAATAAAAATGTATCACGAAAGCAGCTGATGTGATAAAAATCTTTATCCATTATTCCGGGGGAGACAAATATCGCTCGGCTCACGGCATTCCCTCATTAAAACGTCCCAACGGCTGTAGACTTTCGTCCCCTTCGATTCGATAATCGATTTTATAGCCGAACGATATAAACTAAACGATAAACGTTGGTTTACTTCAAATTCCGTTGCCCGCAAATCAATCATCATGTTATTTCAACACGGGTTTATTATGATATGACGGATTAACTAATCGCACTAATTTGTTGGCAACGAATGCTGCTAGATGTAATTTATAAACATTTCAATTTGAATTAATTAACCATATCGTTATCCGATAACCTCTAAGCTGTAATAATAATTGCAAGATTTTACAAAACTAGAAAATACGTCCACAGCTTAGGTCGCCAATTTTGTTATATTTTGACAGCTCCCTTCACTTCAAACAACTATAAGCAGTCATTATGTCTGTTAATTAACATAAAACCATTTTTATTTTGTTTATTTATCGTAATCTTATAGTTAACATTCATATTATAAAAAACAAAACATACATATTATAATAGCCAAAACGGATTACATAATACTATATGTATTGTTTATACGAAACAGAAAAGATAAAACAAACATATGATAAAAATGTAATAAATCTGAAATTTAACATCAAACAAACGACAAGAAATACTCAATATTTAAAAAAAACTGGATTATTACTGCTAAACAATGTCAAAGCATTCCCGCTTCTTCAAATATTACCTCACATCCTTATTGTTATGGTGGAATATATGATATTCTCATAATTAGTGTCATAGTTAGATAAAACCCAAAATTTACCACAGAATATCTATAGCTGGCCAAAAATTATGGACAACTTAATTATTGTAAGGATAGATGCACCAAACCATATCAATATTAAAAAATGCGTGTGTTCAAATTACACATGTCAGAAGTGAAACTACTTTGTAAATTTATTATTACGAAGGTAAAATCCCCAATAGATGATGATGTAACAGTAAATGATCACTCCATGTGTTTGTATTTCTATATTCACACTGTTTACACAATTTATACGTGCTAATGATAATATAAATAAATAAAAACACTGCGTTTACTGCATAAGACGTTATGCGACAGAATTACCATCTAATGTTCTAATATTAACTAAACGAATATATATTTCTCACTCTCTCTCAATCGGTCTCAATCGCTCTCCCATTTCTTCGACAAAAACGCTGCATATCTTCGTGACGTTTCCACCGTAAAAAAAATTACCCTCATGCGCCTCAAGTAGTTCAAAAAACATACATACAAAATTAATTGTTTTTATGTTCTAAATGGCCACTACATATATCTTCATGAGCGCAGATACTACATATTGTAGAAAAGTATTGGCATACTATTTGAAATGATTAGCCCACATTTGGCATGAACAATATATGAAATTTTATTCGAGAAATTTAAGTTGGAAACATTTATAATTTAATGCAGATCCTACAACGCTGTGTAGTTTCACAGATAATATGCAAGGTAGTCGAGCAAAATCCTCGGTTCTCTGTCTACTTGCATAATAATGTAGTCGGTGGGAAGTCAGCTCTCCGAGTAAATTTGCTTTGAATCCGCCTGCACCTCCCCCATTTATGATAAAAAATGTGCACCCTAAGCACTTAAAAAACTCCGAATCCACAAACTGCTGCCTCTAAACGATTACTTTTCTTTTTTAATACACTTTAAGAGTTTTGCGCAATCATATTTCCCGCAAACTCATTTAGAGCGAAATATTACCAACGAATGTGCTCAAATGTTTATATTAGGTAAATGAATTCAAATTACAATAAAATTAAACGGTAAATGGTTTTGTCATCAATCAACGTCATAGTTATGAAAAGGCGCTGAACAATTCTTTTGTGTCCAACCACGTCCATAAGCAAGAAAAATGAAGGTTTAAAACGTTTTCTTTGTATAAAACAATAATAGATTAAATGCGTGAGATACATCGAGCGTGGCGATAGCATAATTAAATGACATGATATCGCTAAAAGATTTAACAAACAAGAATGTTCGTTCTGTGGCAATGGAATTAAAATACTATTAGGCCAATACAAAGTTGATTGAGTCGGCGAGAGGAACGCGGTTGGCAGCAGCCATCCGCTCGCTCCGCTCCTGTAATTTGATTTGGGGCGTCGCGGGGAGGGGGAGCCGGGATCGATATGGCGGGGGGTGGGGTACCGCGGCGAGGGGCGCGGGGGGTCCACCAGGCGCGTGTTGTTATGGAAACCGTAGCTACCCCGCGCCGTCAGATTTCACCGAATGTCACACTAAATTAAACAAAGGATATCGTTTTCAGGTGCCCGAACTTCAGTAATTATAAATTAAGTTGGAAATTGGGGATTTCTGAATGCACCATCACTATCGACTAAAGCAATAACTTGAGGGACTTTATAGTAAGTAATCTCGCTTGATCAATTTGTTTTAATTGTTAATTTTCTTTACTCTCTTGCAATGGAACGTCCTTCTGCAAGTAACCAGGATCGCATAACGCTATCAGTATTAGTGGAACGCAATATAGTCGAGATATGGCCCTCGAATTTCAGGCACAAAGGCCTACGCGATCCGTTCGAAATGCGATTATTAAGATCAACTTGCTCGGTTTCCTCGCTTAAAATTTAATATTATTCACTTGAATATTATTAAATTGTCTTGGAATCGATTTGATTTGATTGTAGTAATGTGAAATGTTTAACACTAGATTTATTAGAAACAAAAGAGGTTGTTTCTAATGTGTGTTGGCCGATTGTTTTCCTATGTTAAAATATACCATCGCCTATTTCGATAATCATTTTATAAATTAAACGCATAAAATGGCTTACAAGAGAGTAAGATGCAGATATACATCTGTCTCGTTTCCACTAGAGCGTTCCGTGAGATTTAAAAATGGAATTTTTAATCCGAACATTAATCCACTCTCAACGATGAAATAATAAAAACCTCGCGAATTAAAGCGCCAAATTGTTATTCTGAATCCAGACAAAAGTATCATAAACAATAAAAAGTAAATTGTTTTAGTACAGACATAAAAATACAAGCTTAATAACTAATAAGAGATCAAAGACCGTAGTACATAAGATCGCTCCAAGCGATAAGTACACCACACGTTTCTTTGTACATTTTTTGCTCCAAATATATTAGATAATGTGTCTTTGTGGACGTGTTTCGCATTACAATTATAATAAGCGTAATAATATAATTACGTTTAGTATGCTTATGAGAAAAAAGATGTATGACTTTTCAGTTACGGTATTTAAACTAAGAAATCTAATACGTGACCATTTGTTCAATTCCCTAAGCAAAAATCAATTTAATTAAACTTAAATATCTTGTAAAACCTTTGAAGCGTATAATAGACTCGAAATCGTGTTACGAACTCAGATAAAATATTTTCAAGAAAAAGGCAAAAACAGATGCTCACTTTATGAAGGATAATATTTTTTCTGGTGTGGTTTTAAATTGTTCTGAGACAAAGCGTATTTTTAATTCAGGGATTTAGAAGTTTTAAAATACGTTAATTATATATATTATAAGTAACTAAATTGATTTGCATCATAAAAAAAGTAAGTTTAGAAATCGAAAAACATTACACATGAAAATATAGACTATAATTAAAATAAGTTGATAAAGGTTAAATCTGATAAATTCGCATTTATCGTAGTCGTTTGTCGAACTTGGTTTTAGAACCAAGGGAAAACAAGATGGTCTCGGAATAGGTAATGACAATTGAATTACATAATGAACATTGCCCAGATTAAAGAGAATCTTAAGTATAGGCACAAAACTACGATTTTTAATCTAGTATGTAATAATATATACTATCTGTAATGATGTTTGAAGATATAAATTATAGAAAAACGTATATTTTTTAATAACCATAAACATCTTTAAACAATAATCTATGGTTCACATTTCATTCCAGATTCCTTTGTTTTAAATAATAAATCTTATAATATCTGTTATTTTAGTTTTTTAAATGACACTTATATTCCAAGATAGGACAGTGTATATATGGTAGCGCAGAATATAAAATTAAGTTTGCGTAATATTTGTAGAAGTTATTGTATTTTTTGACGAATAAATGTGGCGTTATTCGTAAAATGCGTTTCGAGAACAATGAACGAATTCTGGGAAAGAGAAATTAATTGCTGCACTTGAGTCAGACGTTTGCGAGAATAAACCACTGGATCCTGGCTACAATAATTATTGTAACAAAGAAAATGAACAACCTATTAAAATTGTCTCTGCTTTTAATTTTTTGCAATTATTTTCATGTAACTTGACTTTGGAGTGAATTATTTCTGAATTATTTTTTTACCCATTTTTATTAGAGATATTTTTTGTTACTAAATATGTATTTATACTAGGAAATTGTAAACTGCGGATAAACTACGTGTCCACGCGTTTCAAAAATCAATCATGTATCCATCCACTTAATTTTTTTCAATAATAAGGTTACAAATCCTTCGCACTAGTTCCTACCATGGAGTGTTCAGACGAGCTGTTCGGTCTAATACCTGCAGCTGAGTTTCATTATCGGACGTCAAGGCCAAATACAAAATTACATCCGTATCACCTCGACGTCCGTCGTTCCACAACTGAGCGTTTTCTAAGTCAGTTTTTGCCGCGCACCACCACTATGTGGAACCAGATGCCCACTAAAGTATTTCCGAACCAAAAAAAGAGCGTACCATTTCTTGAACGGCCTTTCAAGAAATGGTACGCACTTGCGAGTATTCTGGCAATGTGAGTGTCCATGGGCGGCCGTATCACTTAGCATCAGGTGAGCCTCGTGCCCGTTTGCGTCCTATTACATAAGAAAAAAAGTATCAGGAGAGCATAGACTTAGTAGTTGTCTCAACAATAAATCTGCTATTACATTCAAATCAAAAATCATTTATTCATATCGGTAACATATGAACGTCAAAATATACTTTAAATGATTCTAATTTTACATTTACTGCCAGTTCTCAAATCAAGGGCGTAGAACGGAAGTGAAGAACTGGCAATAAACTCTCCGCCACTCTTTTTAATCGCCAAGTTTTTTTTACACAATGCTTGTTAGGAGCTGCAACCACTACACCATGTTCCATATGACATATTGAGTAATAAAGAATAATAAACTAAATTAAAAACAAAGATTTGTCCTCTATCAGCAGGAGGCATGGTGAAATAGGAGCACGCACTTACATACTCGTGAGAACAACACGCAAATACGTAGTAAAAACAACTTAGTAATACATATCACCGCATACACGAATTCAAGTACGACCAGTCACCACAAGTAGCACCCGTTCACGAGTATGACGCATGGCCAGCCATCGGCCCCCGCGCCATATTTTAGGGAGAGACAACCCGACGCATGGACGTCGCCACAAGCAATGACATTTAAGTGAGCATGACGATCCTTGAAATGTGGACTTGGCTACACAAGAAAATAGTAATAATTTAATAAATTAAACCGAAATAATTAGATACCACATGAATCACGGTCTGTTTAGACTTTACATTTTAAAAAAGTCGTAGATGTCGACGATCGCCCCATACTCTGAAAATGCAGGCGAGAGATTCAGTCGCGTTACCTATTTATACTGAAGCAATTCATATCCAAGCACTGTGATCGTTTAAGTATTCATTTATACAAATAGGCCTTAGCAAGCAGTTTTACTTTAATGTACGATTTATATTTATTGATAATATTTGTCTTTATTACGAGTACTAATTTTGTCTTTATTACGAGCAATATAATTATGGAAGCTACTATTCTTTTTAAAGATATCTGTTTTTTCCCGCACATACAAAATATTCTCATAAATGTATTGACTTGCCAAAGTCAAAATATGTAATTCCTTAAACTTCCTTCGGACTGACTCCCGTGGGGACAACCCACAGATCGCTCTTATAGCCCGCTTTTGCACTACAAATATCGAATTAATGTCAGCGGCATTACCCCACAAAATAACACCATATGACATGATACTATGAAAATAGCTGAAATTTCCAATTTTTTGAAACCTTTGCTGTATTCTCTTATCCGTAAGATCTAAGTCCATCCGTAAGCCTTTTCGAAAGACCTTCTATGTGTTGGCTCCACTGGAGTTTACTATCTGAAGTAATTCCCAAGAACACCGCATTATCAACAAAGTCTATTTCCTCGTCTTTAATTATTACTTTTTACATTTGTAGTTTCAAATTTAATACATTTCTCGTCTTTTCGTTTAACATAAGATTATTTTTACCTTTTGAATTCTATCGCACATATTTCATAAGATGCGCTTTTTCGCCAATGCTATAGTGTTGAAGTTTTTTGATAAGGATTTCGTGATGGACACAGTCAAAAGCCTTTGATAAATCGCAAAAACCTACAATGACACCATAAGCATTTTCCCAAGCATTTAAAATCTCAGAAATTAATTTAATGCCAGCATCGGCTGTAGAGCGACCTCTTGTAAAACCATACTGCTGGCTATGCATAAGTTTATTATTATTAAAATGTATCAGTAATTGATCAAGAATAATTTTTTCAAAAATTTTACTCAATGCAGGCAGCACAGATATGGGTCTAAAATTTGTGGGGTCAGAAGTGCTGCTGGTTTTGAATAACGGTGTGATTTTACTAAACTTCATCTGGTCTGGAAAGACTCCACAATCTATACATTCATTACATCACATGGGAATGTCTTTGTTGTGTAATCATAAAATATATTATTTTCACAAAGAAATTTGAGAATACAATTGTGTGTATTACCTTTCACATTTATCAAAATTCAATTACTATTTCGCAGTGGACAGATTAAAGACAATGCGAAAGAGTCATTGCATTTTCATAAACTCATTTAGTTGACAGGGGATTTCACAGTTTTATTGATAACGTAACACAAATAGCAATGGAATGTTTTGTGTTTATCACTCCATGGTCACTATGAATACATAAGTAACAAACCATTATATTGAACTTATAGTTTCCTAGTACATTTATCAAAGTCGTCTAGTAAATTATTTCTGATACCCTTTTTTTTTTCTTTTTTTTTATAATGTCTAATCAAATCAATCTATTAATTAATTATAACGGCTAATGGCGACGTGTATCTCGCCATATAAAGTTTCTCACGTAAATAAAATATATTTTTTTTGAAATGATAAATAAAGTTCTTATACACTAAACATTATATCTGATGCAATTGTAACTTTCTATTTGGATCTATAGTTAGAGTCAATGCTTACGAAATTGTTTATGCTGTCTAAAATAACCCTTACATGCAATTAAAGCAATGTGAATAATAAATGAAGCTACAACTCGATCAGGTTTACAAATAGTTAAACTTGTTGCCGGTTGAAATTCTAGTAAAACCGTAAAATATTTATTCAAAGTGTGATGGATGTTTGAGCGTTGGCGTCGAGCGCTGTTTTCATCTAAATTTTATCGTTTTATTCGTATTGACATATCAGACGAGTCGCATTTTAAATTGTATTCGACTGGAATAGATCACTGTTTTATTAAATTGAAGCGTATCACAGCTTTTTTAGGAAAACTAATATTTTAAAATTCAGCACGGGATCAGAATTATTTAAGATTTTTGTATTGATTTACGTAGTTTTGAGTAATAAGTATTATACATATATACCATACAAAACACACTTTTTAACATAAAGAGACGATTATCATGATTTTATACAGTAAGATAAGATTTTAACATAAATAAAAATATCTTATTTCTTATTATCTTCTACAGATCATACTTCTTACAAACTTTAAAATCGAACATTCTATAACATCCTAATTTTAAAAGCAAAACGCCGTCATATACATGTCGTTAATCTGTGTCAACACACTAAAACCACAGACGATATACTCTATGCCAACTCAAACAAAACCAAAGAGCCTGACCTTATTTATAAATACACGTATTATCAGTTTCAAGTTACAGTACAATGTTATTATCTTGTTAGGCGACACCAGCAAAGCCTTACATCATGGCTCAATGAAGGCATTAGTCCGTAATCGATTCTTGCTTCATAATGTCTTTATATTTAGTAGATTATATCGCCACTTGCGTCACTTGGTTGATAGGGTTTTCTCTGTAAGGTTTAATGATTTACTTGAACCTGTGAACTTTACGTCACAGACAACATGTAAACACAGATAAGAACTATTAATTTGTAATGTGCATCTTATGTAAGAACAGATATGTTATTCCTTGCAAATGAATTGCGGAAGAAAAGGTTTTAGTTTCAAGTTAAGTTTAAGGTACCCGTAAGAAATTACTTTTTATAATTCGATTGAAAGAAGTTTTTTATGTTCAATTACGTCATTAATCCTCAATGAAGCATAAGAAGATAAACATTTAATCTTTTTGAAAAGAAATACTCGTTATTCTATTCTATTCTTTATTTTTAATGGCGACTTCTGTGTCAATCACAATTCCGCCAATGTCGCGTTCTAAGTGTTATCACGGTGAGGACAGATTTGATGGATTGAATTTAATCTAAGTAGTGTTACCCAAAACAATAATGACTTCACAAAAAAAAAGACAACACACACAGATCTATAATAATATATACAAGAGGTTAACATTATACTACAAGTTATGGAAGGGAGAATCTTATAAGTTTAATTTATTAACAGAAATAAATTTCCCTAACATTTTGACGATAGGACTGGATAGTATTTTATTTTACATATTAACAGTCATGTCAACACTGGATCAAATTACTTAAGAAATCTTGTGGCATACATGTTCAGTAAGACGAGGCTTGCATTTTAATAAGTTTATAGCGGCGAAATGGCTTCTGTGGCTCCGTACTTTGTCCCTACATTCTGCCAGTATTCGTTGGCATAAAGATACTTCAATACAAAATAAAACATCAAAAGGAATACATGCAAAAATAATAATATCTGACACCGTTTAAACTGAGCCATTAGTACGTCAAGTACTTGAATGACATAGACAGTGGTCACTCGTCACAGACATTATTTATAACGGGTCAATTGTCAATTGAACAATTTGTTAGCGAGTACTTAGTTGGTGTAGTTTTGTTCCTCAAGGGATTTTTGTATATTGTTTTATGAATTTATAATTTACAATAGTCATGTTTATAAACACCGTTTCTTTAGTTCCACATAACCTCATATAGTGAATAAATGAAACGCACGAATAAGAACTAAAGTAGGTTTACCCTGAATTCTAGTAAAGCTAGAGTGTTCAGTGTCAACTCTTAGGGGGTGTATCATCTTATGGTGAAGGAAACCGGCAAGTCAACCAACCAACTGACCACCAACTTGACTGTGATTAATGAAATAGTAACTATCATACTCTTTGAAGATTAAACGGACAAATTAAACGATTAAATAAAATATCACTTAAAGGTAATAAATAGAATCATTGAAACAATGTTTTCCGATTCACCTCGAGGCCCGTGAATCTGATCTCTGTTTTTAAGGCAGTTCTTGCCGCGCATCGAACCAATTTGACAGTTTCCTTCCAGAAAGGGCCTGCAACGCACTTGTGAGAGAGAGCGATTATGTGAGTGTCTATGTGCGGCAGTAAGCTTCCTGCCCGTTTGCCTCCTATTACATTAAAAAACAGCAATCAAGGTGTAACATATTAATTAAAATTTATATCCCATTGAGCATTTTATAACTCAACGCATATCATGTTTAATTGAGGAAGTATACAGATTATACGAAATCGGACCGTGTACTAACAGTAAAACCTGCCAGACCGTGGAAAATCCGGCATTTTAGGAAAAAAAACTACGTTTAGCGTTTCACGATAATAAAATTTACAAATATCATTAAGATTCGTAAGGACACGAACAAAAATAATGTCTGCTATTTTTAGTTTGTGAATTTATTATATTTTCCGTTGATTTGTTAATTACCGATTTAGTTACATAGTTTCTCGTTTCAGTTATTAATTTAAATTATGTGCTCATAATTAAATGCATAATTAACATTAAATACCTGAAGGTGTTCACGGTGCAATTGAATAGGCTCATTTATATCACCCAGGAGATAAGCAACATAAAAGGGCGGGCGATGATGCTAATACAGTGAACTTAACCTGGCAGGCACCTTGCACGTCGATTCGTCCCAAACTGGTTCTTTCGACCTTCAAGTCTTGCCTGACGCCTCGCATTTATGTTACCCTGGTACTGCCGATCGGTATACCTGATCGGTTTTTAAGAATCGATCATTTTTTTTATTTTTCATCGATATGATGGACTAAACAAAATCCAAATAATGTTAGTTAATAATAATAACTAAGTAACTAAACTAAACATACGTTACAGTCGAACAATTAAATAAGTAACTGAGTGATGAAACAAAAACATCGCAAATTGACTGAGAGAAAATACAACTTTTTACTGACGTGAATGTCATAAAGCCGTAACAAAATGTTTTCTTGTCACAAAATACTATGACTCTTCGCATTGTATACAATATTTACAATAACGTCCATGTAGGTTTTAAAAATGATCGGAATCGTATTCGATTTATATCCGCATTGTATGCGGTAAGTGGGCGGCTTATCAGAACGATCTGGCCCTTACGTTGGCCCTTGCCGCTGGCGTGTACTATCTTTTGTATATTTACACATTGCTTCAACATTTAAATTTATTCTCTCCAAGGAGTCAAGAAACGGGAATGTTCTAACGTTTTGGAGTCGCAATAAAGCGTCAAATGCATAGTCACATGTTAATAAGTTATGATCGCTTGGTAAAATCGGTTAATTAGATTACGTAAACTCATGATAATAATTACTTTGTAGGAGACGTTACTGACTGTATTGTCGGGATATGTATAATTAAATAATATTATTACTACCAATAAATTATCATTAATGTTAATGATAACTTGAAGTTATCTCAATACATATAACTTTACATGCCACTGGCGTCTGGTTATGATAACTAAAATATACTTTATATCCAGAGAAATTACATAAATGTGGAACATTGTTTGTTGTATTTTGTGGAAAATCTAATTTAATCTTTCTAAAAATAGATTAAAGGAAAATGTAAATAATTAGAAATAATATGTTAATCAAAAAGTACGAAACTTGTCGATGTTACTTTGGCCGCTGACTATTGAAGAAAGAAGCGTAAATTTGAAAAGACATCGGAATGTGGCGTGGCACTTTGGGCTAATGAAAGAGTGCTCAGTCTAAATGGCGGGTTATTCGTGAATCGCGACAGTATAATCGCGTGAACGCCGTAATTGGTCTTAATCAAGCGAGATGGCGTGCCGCTCGGGGCAATGTCGGTTCTATTGAAACTATTAGTAAACTTTATTGCTTGAATAATTTAATTGTGGATCCACTCGATTCTAAATTATCGTAATCTATACTCGTCTACTGCCATTACGTTATAAGTTTTACTACAGCCATTTGTTAACGTAATAAAAGGCTCCTTTTAAAGCATGAATAAGTACTCATTCATGTATTATTTACGGCTCGCTTCTCAGCTCTTTGTGGTTTAAACATAAATTGAGTTATTTATGAAAAGATAATGAGAAGGCTTTGTTGGGAACAAAATGTCGTCGCCGTTTATGAGATTGTAAGATTTCATGTCGGTAATTGCTTGTTACGTCAGTCGGTAATGTCCTTAGACATTTCTCTGGGGAAATGGAAAACAAGTGAGCTGTTATCTCGCATTACCGCCTGGTATGGTAATTTACGATCCGAGCACTCTGTGGCTGGTAACGCTCCGTAGAAGCCGGTTTGGTCCAAAAGACAAACCTTGTTAAGATGTGAATTGAATGCTAAACGTGTGGACATGAAATGCATGATTCCATTTAAACAAGTACTGCATGGCGCGAGAAACGTGTTTCAAACACCTATTGAGCAAATAATGTCACAAGACTCGGCTCTTCGACCTTTTTTAATATTGCTAAAACGATAAACGAATTTATAGCCTTCACAACTCTATCCGCACATTAAAATCCTTCTGGGAACAAATTGTCAAAACACTCAGGTAGATTTTAAATAGAAAAAGAACAAAAGAATCCTAATTTACCGATGATTCATGTCGTGGCATTTTTACAAACAAAGTAAGTTAAGTAAGCTTCATCGAAAGCAATAAAACAAACTGTTTTCGAAGTCTCATTGAGTATTTGATGTTGTTGGTGGGTCGTGATTAAATGGAGCCCCATTACATTAGCATAGCGTTTAGTTGAAGAACAAGTCTTGGAATTGAACATTGGATGCGATGCGCCGCGGGCACGCGGCAAATTGCCAGTGGGCGGCGCGGCAATATGATCCCGCGACCCCTCGATAAATATTCCATCTAACTCGCATGCCTCCCACCAATAAAACATTTCAATGTCGAGAATTCCTAACAAAAAGCACGAAACAAAGAAAGAAAGTCTTTGAATGTAAATTAAAATTAATCCACCCGGAAAACAGAAGGATATGAAAACTCAAACAAAAGGGACAAAAGAATTTCAAAGTGGAATCGGACGGAAATGAAGGAGCAAAAAGAAAAGGTAGAGAGCTCTCGAGCCGCGACCTGTCGGATACCAGGAGTGCATACCGCAGCGGAGTCTTCAAATTGAACATCGAAATCTAATCAAGTGTGATTTTAATAGACTAGGTGGTGATTGATAAAGAATGAATAGATTCGAAATAGATTTAGATTTTCAATTTTAAATAACAATGGAAAGCAAATAAATGTCTGGGAGTTGACGCGAATGACACAATAATAAAAAAAGAAAATACGTATTTGTGTTTGGAATAAATCCATCGAAAGCGGTCACGGAGCGACAACATTTGTTTCATTCCAGCGTTATATTGTTCAGGAAATAAGTGGTGCGCGTCAATAGGCGATTCTATAAAAGCGAATAGCAAAAGTTCGTGTACAGAGCTCGTAATGTTTCTGTTTCGCGGACCGCCCGCAGCGCCCCCTGCAGCCCGAACAAAAAATCCACGGAGTGGAGCACTAACGACGCGGCTTATAAAAAAGCAACGTGACTAATTGGATTCAGATAGTCAACTGACCGCGAACATGCTCATGATTGCACGTCATTTAGATAATCATTCGATTTATGTTTCTGATTAAGCTATGAATCCATTTTGCAACTTAATATCATAATCAACTAGGTAATAATGCCTATTTTAAATATAATATTAGCTAGCGCCCACGCAGCTCTGCAGCAATTATTTATTTTTTATCTTAAACTTATATTTATTTTTTATTTTTTTTTATCCATGCTCACAATGTTCTTCGTCGTTAATGGCGTAGCAAGAAATTGGAACGCCCTTAGCCTGAGTACCAGAATAACATTACACTTAGTAGGTATAATATTAATATATATATAACAACAGCTATTAGCTACCTAGCTTTGCGAGTGTGTGCCATAAACTATACAACACTTAAGATTTTTAAATTTAGGCTCTGTGTTGCTAAGATCGACCCTAAAATAAAGCTTGACGAAAATAATTTCTTCCATTTTTGCATATTTTTCGCGAAGCTTATAGCTAAGAGCTAAATATTAAATAAACAGTTATTAGAATTGCTTAAAAAAAACAACACATAAAGGAATAATTTCTAAAATAGTTATCAATAAAATGGCAAATTCTTGAGTCCATTTAAGTATTTAAGTAAAATGTAAAATGTCACAGTCTCATCAACAGGATAAGGTGTCGAGTTAATTATGCTAATAAAATGTTTCTATGAAGATTAAATTAACTGTTTATTATGCTAAATAGAAGAATAACTTATAGTACTTCCATAAATGTGGATTAAAAACTGCACTGTTAAACCGTAAATAAAAGAAATTTATAAGTCTTCAATTGATTATTATTTTATATTGTAAATAAAAACTAAATACCAGGTTATATTACGGAATGGTGCCATGTGTAAAGATTATAATATCGCTTTGATAACAGTGAGTTAATATTTTAGACGCTAAAAGTATTTTATTTTATTTATTTATTTAATTATAAGTAATCTAACAGCTTACTTAATACATATTTTTATACAAAATACTAATACAATACAGAAAGCCAAAACAGATTACATAGATTAACAAATTATGTATAAAAAACAGAAAACAAGCAAGCGCATTAAAAGACAATTTCACATTAAAAAAAAAACATATATTTTTATCGTTTGGCTTATTCTCATTATATGACTATTACTTCTCCTAACTAACTGAACAATATTAATCATTGTTTTTGAATTATTTAGCATATTTATATTAATTTTGTATCCTCATACGGCATGGTATTTCCAAATATATTTTAATTAATGTTAATTCAACTTGCAATGTCGAAGGTCGAAAGCCGGGTACATGAAGTTTTTATGCCTTTTACGAACGATGTAGACGTCTTGATTGTTGAAAAAGGGACCTTAGAAATTGGTCTTTTCTTTTTCTGTCTGATTAAGATTTTTCTCTTACTCTTAATAAAATGCGTATAGGTGTATACATGCGATAGGGACACAACATTCAATAGATTTAGTGACATGTGTTTTTTACGTGTTTTAGACTAACGATGAGATTTTATCTTTATTTTCGTAATCGGCAAATCTGAACTATTTCATTTTGTCAAGAATTAATGCTCATGATATATGCGATAGGAATGTAGACTCGATTACTGAAATATTTTTACATACGTTTGCTTTTCGTAGTATTACAATACTTAATGCATTCGTTGCACATTTTCAACAAAAAATAATAGAAAGATCTTTTACAAAAACTGAGGGTTTTAAATAAGTAATTTTAAAAGTAAGATAAATCAAATATTATATTGTTTTCTTATCATCTCATGCCTGTCGCCTCCCAACACATTAACTGATCTTATCTAAGTATTTTCTTTTGTTTCGAATACTACCTATAGAGGTAAGTAGTATGATAAGGTTTTCTTTATTTAACCGGAATAAAAAGGCTTTATATTTCATTTAGAGTATAAGTTATATTTTATATTTATAGTTAACAATGTTCATAACCTACATAATATTAATAAAAAATATTAAAAAGTTAATTTAGTTGTATTTTGTTGATCTGTGTACGGATTAAAATTTAGAGGTTACTTTTTTCATTCCTATGATTGAAAGCGGCGTTTGCATTTTGTAATAGAGTCTCAGTTACACGCCCAATATAACCTGAAGTCTCAGTTCATAACATTCTTAAATATGTATACTTAAAACTTAGGTTAGTTTCAATTACGATCACGTAAAGATAGACTACTGAATTTTAAACTGATGACTCTTTGTGGCTTCCGAGAAGATTTAATCGGGATGTTATTTATAATTTATTTTTAAATAAAATTTCTGACAAAGCTGTAATAGAATGTCTATAGTTAAAATTATTTTTAATGAAACCATATCCCATGTTTTGTTAGGACTTTGTTAGCAAAGCAATTACTTTCGGTATGTCTAGGGAAGGCTTGCTTTCGGTTCCCTTGTGGTCTAATGGGACGGCAAATAGCCTACCGCGTGTTGACACGCTGTGATTCGGATGCTTAATAGATATTTCGAAGGCAGAGCCATAAGCCATTATCCCATTAGGAACTGAAAAGGGTTATTACTCACCCACGTTGTGTTATCCGCTTTGACTCGACATAACTTACTGATAGACGCATAAATTACCTACTCCCAGAATTTTCAACGTTACTTTGATGTTTCTACATTTTAATCTTTGTGTATCTTACAACTGATTTAAAATTATCAATACTTTGTTATAACAAGGTTCAGTTTCGAGCCACTTACAGGAGATACCCCTCTCCCCACTTCCACTTCCCGCACTACGCTTGCCTATATCTAAAACCCTGGATGCAAAACGATTTACTATATGATAATCTATACATAAAGCTCACCTTAAGCTTAGCCGGCTCAGTCCAACCGCCAAAACAATCCACAGCTTTGTTTCAATACGATCGATACGCACCGAGCACACCGTAAAAGCAAAGTAAAATACTTTTAATCACCATTCAACACATAAACGAACACGGCCGACTCGTTTCACAATATAAATCGTTTCGAACTTCACACATTCACGTTCAATAGAACATACAATCGCCAGTCAATCCTTGGGGCCATGTAATCAAATCCATAGTAGGTATAAACAAATAACACTGATGATTTCACGGTAGAAACACTAGTTTTGCGTAGTGCACGTCAGCGCCGCTTCGAGTCGGCGGATGACCGCGGAACTCGTGAAGCGAGGAACGCTACGTGTCGAGACCGGTACGACATGGGAGCGAGCGGGACGGTCTTATCCTGTTAGTATATAAGTTAAGAAAGGAGAGCTAATACTTTACGGGCTGTAGATGAAAAGGGCGCATACTGATTACGACTGGCGGCGTCTGTCGCAGCATTTTACTATCGGAGATTTAATCCGGAGACGGACCGGAATGAAATAGATAACAATTGCGTCCTCAGTGGCAGTCATGAACGCTCATTCATTATAATTGAAATTATCTATCATAAGTTGCGTGTACGGTCATTGACCTCTTGTTACTAGAACTAATTAGGAAAAATAAAACAAATGTAAAAGTCAACTTTCTTGCTAAAGGGCATGGCAGAAAAACTTTTAAGAAATTCGCCCAGCCATTTCGCATTAAGAATTTACACAGAATAGGTTTTAAATAAAACACAATGTGCATCATATTTACACGTTTATTACTAGATTACAGACCACTTTGAAAGTGTCACAAATGCTTCGTAGGCAATCTTGAAACAATTTAATTTAAACATCTTAAATACCTAAATAATTTAACCTTACTCTAATGAAAACGCTAAACCAAGACGTATGCGTAAGACAAAATATCCACGAGTAGGTAGTCCTTTCATCTTCGGATGCGATTAAAAATATCCCGTGCCTCTTCAACCAAATTCTCCGTAAACGTACCACAGAACAAAACGTTTAATTGAAGGTAACAATACAGTTTAAGCTGACAGCTGATATGAGCCGGTATAATTATTTGCTATGGGATTCAATTAGTGGGTACTAATAAGGAATTCTTGTTTTAAAATTTTTTGCAATACTTATAGATGTTGAATGTCTACTAATTGCCAAATCACAAGTGGAAATGCGTTTGCGCATCCTCTGCCCCTCAAAAGTAACAGTGGGTTGAGCAATACCCACTAAAAATCTCGGCTTAAAGAGGTTTTGGGGTCGCTCCCGCATACTACAATGCGGTCTTTATATAAAAAAACCATTCATTCATCATTCTTCTTCACTTCATTCCACTTTTATCATGCTTTTGTGGTAAGACGCATCAGACACGAATTAAAAAAAACTGATTACAGGATTAAAACAACTACAGTTATTTGGCAAATAGCCGTATTTTTTTAAATTCACATAGAAATATTTACAAACGCAACTTACAACTCCACAAACACAGAAATTACCTTAATATTAAGAGATTTAATTTTACAAAATTAGAAGCTTTGATGACTTCCAACTTTCTTCCGTCAATTTAAATCTAGCGAAGTATCCGTATTTAGCTTGATATAAAAAATTCAGGCTTTAGACTACGCGCAAACTTTGAGAATCAATACCGTTTTGACATGAGCCTGCTAATAAAAAGTTTCCTCACAAGATCTTAGTTGGTGTTGAACCTAATGATCGCTAACACTAACTCTGCTTTTGCTGTATAGTAATTTACGTAAACCATGCAACCGTCAAAATGGTAGATTTAGTTTTTAAATAACGCGACTATAGTTACACGACATACAATTTAGATTCAATACATTAAACAATATTGAAAAGAAATGGCAGAGAATTTCGTTTCGTGTTTTACAATATTTGAGATATTTAATATAATTGTACAAAAAAGCATTTTATATGATCTGCATTTAATGGAGTTAAGAGGATATGTTTCACTGAGTAACCTGACTGTATTTATTTTCTTAATGAAAAAAAAAAACCTGATGACACAGCTCCTGCCGATGCTAATATAGTCTTTGCAGCTTCTTGTTCACTCTTTTTCAGCTGGTGACTCATAGGCGACAATAGCAGCAGCATGAGCAGTGACCTATTTACATGCTGCTCACTTGCCTATTTGATGAGTATAGATATGTCTAATGTAATAAATAATTACATGTATTTGTAGTAAGTGTAAAGAATTACTAGCAATTAAAATTGTCTTCAAAACCCAAATACCAATGAAAATTAATAAAATATAAACTAAAATAATTTAAATATCAATCGCTGATCTTTGAGAATATTTTTAAAGATACCTTATTGTTTAATTGGAGCATTATACAAAGCCAAAAATAAATTCCCGATGCAAATATTTAATAAAATGTAAATAAATCCAGTAAACGGATTTCAAGGATCAAGGATTCTTCTAACAAAACCCAATGATCATTCTAATAAATCACTTTCATAAATTTAATGAAGACAACAAAATATTAAAAAGTTTTTTATTTATTACAAGATATTCAAAGTAAATGCAACAAAATCAATTTTTCATTCCATATTGAAGTTATTTTTATTGTAAAAAATATTTACACGTAAATTTAACGTATTTTTAAGTATATATTTTAATTTATTTATGTTAATTTTGTAGATTAAACGATTTTTAATGAGAGATTATTGCATGAGAACCGGCGTGGCGCTTATTTTTATAGATTTTTAAAGTATAAAAATAATATAAGGGAGCGTCATTAATTACGTGAGGTTTAAGGGGGAGGGGGTCGAGTCAAATCTCATTTAATCTTACGTTGGAGGGGGCTCGGCAAATATCACGCATTTTATTTTTCTGATTGAAAAAAAAATAGGAAATCGGTTGAGCCTAAAGTCTCAAAGTTTTTATTAAGTACATTTATAATTAAACTCTCAACAATATTGAATACTATAATAACCGTACAGCGACCTTAAATCTTGCGACGGTTCTCTTTGCAGCTTAATAAGTTCACAATTTTTGTATTTAAAATTGATAAAAATATACACAGATGTAATTGGTTAAAATCATGCAATATAAGAATTTGCCTGAAAAAAGATAAAAGGATAAAGCCCCTCAATTTAAAAAAAAACTCCATTACCACGTAACGCCACCTAGCGGAACATTTCGCAATTAATGTTACTGTTCATTTCATATTTTCACCATATCGTTTTATCGTATATTGTATGTAAAAATTTATTCTTTAATGTTTTAATAAAATTTGTTAAATACTTTTTATATAATTGAATCAATAAATATCAAAGAGAAAGATTACTCGGTATACGATTTCTCGAATCTACCAAAAATGCACGCTTCTCGCTGCTATGACATATGAAGGCGCGTTTTAATTCGAGTTATTTTTAGTACAATTCTGCTATTATGTCTCGAAATTATACTAAAATATCACACAGTTAACTCTAAACTAGATATTAAATAAATCTAGAAGTAACAAACCAGCTGAAGACAAAATGTCGTCTTAAGATCATGGAATAACATTTCTGCTTTAGTTTGTTAAAAAAGAATTTTTTTTTCCATATTGATCTAAATCTACCGAAATGCACTATATGCCATACTTTACTAATATACCTGTCACTTTCCTTCATAGCGTAAATGCTATTTGACAGAAAGAGACAAAAGATTACTGTTGAACCTTAGAAAAATTTACGACGACGCATTTTATACTGAGTCGTCGGGCAATAAATGCCACTGGTTTTGCACTCAATGCAACCCCTTATCGATCTATCTGCGCACGCGAGTTCGGTGCGTCTATGTATTTTAATTGAACAAGCACCACTTCTGATTACAGATACGAAAGAGGATTTTTGATGAACTATTCTTAGAAATATCTCTAGAAAAAATTAAAAACTGTCTACATTACGATCTATACAGTTTCTCTATAATTACGTCCAAACAAACATTTTATCTTACACATAAAAAAATAAGATATCGTAAAATTAATCCTATTAATACTTAACATAATTTAACATATCGAACGTACTTATCTCGTTATCGATACGCACCTCAATTATTCTTACGCACATCACTACACCTCTCGATAAGACCAAGTGCGAGCGAGACAGATAAATATGATTAATGATCCGAAGCCTCAGTTCCTACGTTTTTGTGTTGCTGTTGCGTCGTCTATAGTGAAATTAATGGTCATATATATATATATATAGACACACATATCTCGCATAAATGTATGTTGTTAGTTGCAATAATAACGCTCTGTACAAATAAAATAAGCAATAAATGTAAATTTAGGCATTTAATTTTTTTTGAAATTCGTGTACAAATAAGTTTCCTACATATTAAAATATACTTTAATCCCAGTAATAAGGAATTTATTGGATGAAGTTTTGATTTGAACTAAAAAAGGACTAGGAGCGAATGAAGCATGCAGTGGTTAAGTTTAAACACCCCTTGATTCTACAATTCCGATCTTAAAAAGGAGTTTAAGTTTTCAACAATTGTTGCCTTGTTTTTTAATAACTAAATTAAATTTTATCAAATTTAAAATGTGTTTTAAGTCACGCAACTGAATTAGTGAGATTACCGTTTATAAGTACGGTTATTTATAAGCCACTTAAAATTAGCATCAGTCAAAATAGGGTTTTTATTGCAAAATAGCAGAGTTGGAATATTTTTACATTTAATTCGCGTATCTTTATCTTTCAGTGTACTAGGACTGTATGAGTGACACCTCAGCGTAAGTTTCGTCCTCAGAAGAATGACCGGATAATAATTGGCCACTCTTCACTCCGAGTCAGTATCTGTAAAAACATATTTTTTTTAATTAGAAAAATATAATTGTGCATACTTAAAAACCTAGTCAAAATATATAAATAATAGACTAGACAAACATTTATATTTTAATTGAGCTAAAACTCTCCAAAGCATAATACCATAATATCGTTTATTAAAAGCCATACATAACATCTACCTGACACTGTTATTGAATGTTTTGTCCTTATCTCTTTCAATATATAGAAACAGGAAAACATATTTTATTCAATGATTTTAAAATATATGCATGCATAGTAAAAGGCCGGCAACCCACTCGCGAGCCCTCTAGCATCGATAGTACCGGCGGCGGTATCACTTAAGATCAGGTGAGCCTCCTGCCCGTTTGCCCCGTTTAAAAAAAATAATAGTATTAAATATAAAGAAAAAATTACCAGCAAAACAGCGGTTAGGTATGAAATAGGCACTTAACAATACTTTCTTTAAAACCGATACTGAATATATCCAGCTCCGAATAAGTACTGTTTAATCAGTTAAAATCGCGAAGAATCAGAAAGAACTGAACCTCCTATATTGGTTTTTGCAGGAAGAAAATTTGGAAAATTTTGCTGATTTGAGAATAAGTAAGGCACATTATACTAATATACTGTAAGAGGATTTTTATTTATAATAAAAATTGATTGCTCTTATACATATGTTAATTGAAAACTTTACTCTGATTTTTAATTCCATAGAATTATGACAGCTATAATTTTTTGACATGTCAGGGATGACAAACAGTTTTGGCCGAGCAGGTACTTCAAATTAATTATGTTATTAGTTAGTTGTTATATCAATTTTATTAAGTGCAGTGCTTCACATTAAAAGTGGTTTTACGGCTATTGACAATGACATCCCTTTTCGTGAGAAACAGTAAAAGACACAGAAGTAAAGATAATTTTTTTTAATGTTTTTACTTTAAACTGGCATAAAGTTCTATTGCGATAAAAGAAAAAAAAAATAATTAAAATTAATTCGATATATTGTTGTCGTGATGTTGAGATATTTGCTAATTTTGTATGAGGTCATTTGAGTAAGTAAATATTTAGATTTATCTTAATAAGTAAAACAAAAATACATAGAATAATTTTCTTGCCCTCAAATGGGTCAAATTTGTCAGTGGAGAACTTTTCATAGTAGCAACACTTATGACATGTCAGAATTTTACGAAATAAAAAATCAGAGTATAGTATATAAAAAAAATTGGTTGCCTGTAAAGTCGGTATACGGGCGAAAGTTTTACGTGACAACGACTTTGAGTGGTAAAATAATTTTAATGTGAATATTCATTTGTATAGTAGGAAGAAGGATGAAATAATAGTAACAATTTAAAACATTTATTTATACAAAGAATTATATTTAAAACATTAATTTATACAAAGAATCTCGCACTGAATTTCATATTAACAAAATTTCATTTTTACCTTTACACATACATACGTATTTATATACAAATATATATACAATAACTTGCAATACATTTGCGTACAATGAAACAGCGTTTACTACAACTTAACTTGTTCCTATCTGAGTGATTTTGTTGAGGATAAGGCGATGATAGGAGAAATATGAAATGAAAGGAAGTGTTTCTGCTGTAATGTGCCTAGAAAATGTCAAGTCAATGGTTGTTCCTTTTAACGTAGTAGACTTAGACATATCTGATACGCAATCAAGATTAAACGTATCTTTAATGAATTTGAGAAACTTGTCATCAGACTTCACGTTTTGGTTGAAGTCACCGCATAGAACAATCGGCATATTAGGATCAACTTGCAGGAACGGTGGCACGTACTGGCTGTTATGCACGTATGGAAGAAGTGCCTGGTGTAGCAACATTCCGATGTCTTGTACACTTGATCCTGGATGAATATAAACAGCATCGAGCACAAATTTGAAGGTAGTATCAGCGGTAAAGCAAGTAACTTCAGCCAAGCACAAGTCACCGCAGGTTTTGATAACTCGATCAGTGTCTGTGACCGCAACATCGATCACTTTTCCTGTTGATATTGATGATAACCTACGATAGATCGCTACTCCACCTGCTGCGTTGGTGTCTGAGTTTGTTCTATTATTCTTCCTTGATATGCACTCATAATTCTTGATTGGATGTGGTTCACAAGTGTCGCGCATCCACGTTTCGGTCAGTACTAAATAGTCAGATCTTGGAATCACTGTATCTGTTTCAATGTTTGAGGCATGAGCACTCAAACTTTGACAATTGATGTTCGTCACGATAGTTTGTCCAGCACTGGTAGCATCGTCACAGAATTTGACTGCCTTTTAAGTGGTGGTTTGCAAAGTGTGTCCTTGGAGTCGAATATATTCAGTGCGAATATCTCGTGTAGTTTGTGAGTCGTTTCCTTCGCGCCCATGTTTGAAAATCAAAGGAGAGTCCTTCTCCGTGATGATATGCAATCCGTTGATACTCGTTACGCGGCTCATGGCTACATATACTAATTGTTGTGGTTGCTTGGAGGAGTACTTATACACGATTACATCAAACGTCCCACCTTGTGATTTGTGAATCGTAATGGCACAAGCAGGTACGCAAGGAAATTGTTTGCGTTTGCATTTAACTGTTTTTGTCAATGTGATGTTGACCACTTTTTTGTACACCGGCACCCAATCAACGGACAAAGTGTTTGGTTTGCTGAGTACATGTGGTCGACTTTTGAGTTTTGCACTGGCACCCGTACTTTTGTCTGGAAACTCGAACCAAAGAGTGATAATTTCATCTTTTGTGGGCGGTGACGTCGTGCTGGTCGGCTGGATCAGCTGGCTGACGTTCGATGTGTCGCAAGACTCCAATAGCGCCGTTTACCAATCAATCTCCTACGTTGATGTTAGACGTTATCATGTAAGGGTATCCCACTGCTAAGGGCAGCATGTAAGGCAATCCGTCTGTCTCTGCAACCGACATCTTGTGAAGTTTTCCTTGCTGTTGGCCCCTCTCAGAATTACTGGAATATCCGAGCATGATATCAGTGGCAATACAGTTGTGTGCGTTGTTAATTGCTTTTCGATTGTATGAATCAACCTCAAAGTTACTGTAAAACAACCGAACAGCGTCACGTACGTTCTCTTTGTTGTTAGGCGAAATGCTGAACTGTTGTTCCACCAAGAGGTACAGCTGCTTTACCTGTGCTTGCACAAGCAACGTAGGCGTTGTTGAGTGAGTTGTGGTTCTGAGTGTAACGATTGTACGTTTCCATGAGGGCCTTCAATGTATACGTTTTGCCACTTCCTGCTGGTCCGGTGAAGAAGATTTGTAGAGCCTGTAGGAGCTCATCTCCGCAGCCATGTTAACGATGTATAGCCTCAAGAACTACCTCACGTTGTTCAGCATTTGTAGTTCGTAGCAGCTCACAATATTGTTGTTTTGGCATCACGTTGCTTCGTTTTTTTACAACTGACAATCCGTTTTGCGGCACGATTTCATTAACATCATCGTTATTTTCAGCTCCCTCTCCTCCTAACAGCTGTTCTACAAACACTCTTCTTGACTCTGTTTCCGTTGGTTCTGTGGTGTCTGAATTTTGCAAAATCATCATTGCTTCTAGCTCTTGCATCACTTTGTCGATGTCAATATTGTTCTCATAAAGTTTTCTGCGTTCCATGATAGTTTCCTTGTTGTCATTGAATAATTGTATAAATTTATTACAATCAACAATGTCAGCGACTTCGTTGCGAAAGGGCAAGTACAGCAGTACCATCTCACGTTGATAATTGACAGTTTCATCTATGTCGTAGCATCTGTATCGTATGATTCGACCGATCAGACGTTTGCAATATCCTCTCGATGTCGTTCTTTCTCCAGTCGGCGGTTCAGGATCGTCATCTTCATGCACGTTCAAGTCGTCTTCATTGTCAATGAAATCACGAGAGTTAGCATACCACGACGCAAACTCGGCCAAATATACATCTTGCAAAGATGGAGGTCTTTCTTCATACCGCTGAATGATGTTTTTGGTCCACACGTCTGTGCTGTCCTCTGCGATTCCTTCGCGATCCAATTGTTTCCGACGTTTGCGGCAACGTTGTCTCTCTGAGGGCCACACTGTTGGTATGTACACAATTTGACGGCTTGCTTCGCTCATCGGCTGTCGTAACAAATACCATGCTGCTTCTTGCGCCGACATTTCAACTCCATTGAGAAGTTTGACACTCAATGCTTTTAATTGACCAGTGTAATCGCGGTCAGGATGTTCTTCCATAATTTTAGTCAACTCTCGATTCAAGTTACCCATTCCACGAGCTGATTTGTTCACGTATTCCACGACGTACTGTGCGCAGCTGTATTCATCTAAGATAAACTGAATATCCATGTTGGAATTAATTTGACCAGCAAGGTAAGGGTTGAACGTGTTTGTCATAAGTTGATCGAAGTTACGTTTAAACAACAAAGTTGGCCTGCGAAGGGTTGAACGTACTGTATCAAGATATGCATCAAATGTCAGACCATGTTCCCTCAGAAAGTCATCCATGCTAGGGTATGTACGTTCGCTGAGACACGTTCGTAGCTCCTTGGATTTTTTTTGGAATGTTGACCGGCGTCCATCAGTCTGAGGCATTGGAACCAAGACTCGAGTAGCAGGCATTGGCCAGTACGGGATCCCAAATCTGCAAGTCGTCTCACCTCGCTTCGTGCAGGTGAAAGTGTGCTTGTGAATTTGATTGGCGTAGACGGTCTCGTTGGGCATATCTTCTTTGGCGACAGAACTCAGCTTCTCCACGAGCTCGATGGTCATTGGCATATTTTCTGACACGGCCTCGTGTGGATCATTATTCAACCACACCAAAATGTGTGCGTGGGGGCTTCCTTGATGCTGGAACTCAATGCGAAAGAAATAATCTTTAACAAAGTACTGGCCAAATGGATTATATGATTGTTTTGCCTTCAGCATATTCATCAATGTACCGACGAGTTTGTGGAAATATATGCAGCACGTAACTGGATCGTCGCTCACTAAGTTGCACCGCTCTGACGTGTTTAGATCTTCAGCAACTTTTCCAGGATACTTGTTACTCAATTTGAGGAGTAAGTTCAGTAATATCAACCAGCGTACTTCGTTTGCACTTAAAGTGAGAAATATGGTCGGTTTACCTAGTTGACGGAGCATCGCAAACAGATCTCGTTTGCGAGAGGCCCAATACTGGACGGAATTGGGTACTGACTTCATGAAGGCAAGATTTTGAACGACAAATTCTTTAAGAAATTCCGGGTCCTCCAACATGCGTCGAGTTACGTTTTCCGTGGTTGACCCATTCCGAAATGTGCTGTAAATGCCATCTGCCATGCGGAGACGTAGAATCTTCATAGCAACGTACAAGACTTTTTGAGGCGTGGCTCCGCGTCTGTCACTTCGTCGTAATTCACTGGTTGCCATCATGTAAGGTGTCACTGAAACTCCCATGTGGAAGCGACGAGGCTGGCCGTAGTATATTGCAGGAAATGATAGTTCTTCAGCATGACGGTCGTAAATGATGTTCAGAGGCATGGCCCGATGTCCTAGTGCGATGTCGAGGCAATCCTCTTCGTTCCACAGTAGTGTATGCTGCCTGGAAGCAAGAATTTCTGACTCCGGAGTACACTCGGCGGCGATTGTTTCGATTCGATGAGCCGAGTCATCCTGCAAATCTTCCTCTGGTGGCACGACAGTTTGCAGCCTTGACAAATCTACTTTGATATCGTACAAGCGATATAGACTTGAATTTTGAAGTACATCCAACCATTCTTTGATCGTCCTTTTGGACATGTAGCCGCTGATGTAATTTGTTTTGTGTGCGAGATTCCGTTTGATGTTGACATTAATGACGTCGTCCTCATCTAAATGCCGGGGCAAGCATTTTACCATGTCTTCTACGTTGACTGGAACGTTGATCACTTGACCAATAATTCCATAAGAGAAGTCATGCCGCAGACGACGCACTTGCATGAATGGCAGACGTGGTGAGATTAATCGTTCACTAATTGGATCCAGTGGCGGTAAGCCAGGAGGTATTTCTGGATATGAGAAGCCATTCACTTTTGCAAGGGCAGGAAGCTTATGTTTGTTCAGCGAAAATCTACAGGTGTTGCAAATATGCGTATAATCCTCCTCGCGTAGTTGCCTATTTTCCTTAACGAACCAATCCGATATGACCTGTAGTTGTGCAGCAGTGATGATTTTAAGGTCATTCTTGAACCACAATCGGTCGCAAACAGAGCAAGCGTGGCCAAATTCGTTGTCCAGAAATGTAGTTTTAAACCTCTTTATTGACGACGACCATTTGATATTCCAGGTTGATTGTTCCGGTTGCACTGCTGTGTGAGTCGGTGGAGTACTTATTTGTGAAACAATTTGAGCAGCTCTACGCTGTCTGTAAGCACGTTGTCGCTGAGCGCTGGTCTGGGCAGTAACTGTTCTTTCCACTACCACAGGAGCAGACACTGTGGCTGACTCTAGCGTGCCGGTGTCAAGAGCTGAGTTGGCGAGTCTACGTTGCTTGCATCTACGTTGTCTTTCGGCGGCTGCTTTTGCAAAATCTGCTGCCTCTGCTGGAGTTCTTTCTGCGGCCTTACGTTTTCTATACATACTTTGTCGTTGCGCTTTGGCGTTATGGGGTGTGTGTGGCACAGCGAAAGGTATGGCAGACGTTGGTGGCACGATATCATCAGTCTCCATCGGTGTACTGGACGTTGAAGGAATTTGTACATCTGGCTCCATTGTACTAAAATTGAACAAATTATAAATTATTGTTTCTCATATTTTTAAATGTTTTCAAATACAGTGTAAACTCTTTATAACATCATTCTTTATAACAATAAACTCTCTATAACATAGAAAAGATCACAATTTGGTTGGTTTACCTGAGGTCCCGAAACTGCTGAGGTCGTAAACAGCCGTTTCGCTTTTGTTTTTGTTAATTGCCTTGAACACGTGCTTGGTTTGCTTGAAAATGATGGTCTCGAACTAAACATCTACGAATCGTACCTATTATCAGAAGTACTGGCAAAGCAAAAAACGTCAGGCAAAGTTAACTGACTATATGTATTAATTTTATCAAAAACATATTAAAGATTATAGTTAATTTGGTTGTTTTTCTTTCTTCACTCCATATAACAAGAACTCTCTATAACGATAAAAAAAGATCGGTCCCTTGAGTTACGTTATAAAGAGTTTACACTGTACGTATGAATATGAATAGTCAATTTAAAATGAACAAAATTTGTTTGTGTTAAATACCTGATTTGGTTCATGTTATGAATTAATAATAATTTGGAAAATTAACAAAATTTGTTTTTGTTGAATTAACTTTTTGTTTCAAGAATTTTTAAAAAATAAAAGTAGTTTTAAAAAGTTACTAATATAAATAATTAATTTGAAATTTCACAAAATTTGTGTCTGTTAAATTCAATTTTATTTCAAATTTTTGCATAAATTGAACTTTGTTGAAACAGTTATTAATATAAATAACAAATTCAAGAATTCACAAAATTGGTTT
Organism: Pieris mannii; assembly: GCA_028984075.1. Taxonomy (NCBI): domain Eukaryota; kingdom Metazoa; phylum Arthropoda; class Insecta; order Lepidoptera; family Pieridae; genus Pieris; species Pieris mannii. The sequence goes on from CM054776.1 coordinate 1,264,635, forward strand.
ATGTTAAATCAATCAGTTGTTATAAGTTATTAATAAATTTAACTTGTTTTACATTGTTATAAATATAAAAACTAAATTTAAAAGTTAGAACATTTATTTAAATCACATTAATTGTTAATATCAATCGATTTTAATTCAATGTGTATTTTCTAAAAGGAGAAAACAAATTCACATTTGATCTTTGAATTTGTAAATCGCGCGCTTACTACCTTGCGCAGTGATTGGTCGTCTCGGTTTGAATGTTTGAAAGTTTCGATTTGACAGATTGGAGGTTAAACATTGTTATTTCAATTTTTTACATAGCAAGTCGCGCTCATTTTTTCATTTTTTTGTTATATTATCAGTCTGAAATTATTTACCTTTGCTGTTTGAATTGTTGCGATGGCCGAAACTACCTTCACATTATCACTACACAATTGTTTCACAATTAACTGGCAACGTGTAAACTTGTATGCAGGCGCCTAAGCGAAATAGAAGCGCAAGACATGAACCGGTGTGTATGCCTATCTCGCTCACTCTCTTTCTCTCGCTCTTAGGCGGGCTAACTGTGCTCGAGTGGAAGGGACGCGCGCCTTTCACTTTTTATGTCTGTCTCTCTCGCTCTTAGGCGGGCTAACCATGCCCGAGTGGAAGGGACGCGTGCCTCTCACTCGCTCTCATTGTGAGCGCATAACGTGAGCGGAGCGTAACGCAGTTTCTTGAAGTGTCACCCGGCAAACCAATTTATAAGACGTTGTCACGTCAAAATAAATTATACGTAAGATACCTTCTATAATTGTCATTTTGTTCGGCGTCTGCGTAAGGCGCCCAATGGGACGGCGACGATACAATCTGCTCGCGTTCACTATTACTCGTGCCTAAAAGAATAAAATATATAATTAATATTTATTTAATATTAGCTCTGCTGTTTCACTTGGGTTATTTGGCCGTAAACGTATGCTGTATAAACTCAAATTCAATTAGAACCAGCTTAACCAGTAAAGCTTCATCAACCAAACGTTAATTAATCAATATTATAAATTTGACGAATAAATGATCCTAGTCCTTGGGATTGTTTTGCTCTAGTTTAAACAATTAGTATGACTCAAAACTTGGCGATTAAGAGAATGGCGGAGTTTCTTGCCGGCTCCACGCCCTTTACTTGCGAACTAGTAGTAAATGTAAATTTAAAATCTTTTCTGTTGACGATCATAAGTGTACTTGGTTACTTCATCAATACAGTTATTTTGAGTATGAATTTGAGTTTGAAGGGATCTAAGGAAAGTCTCAAAAGGGATTTTTTTTATGTTTTTGCACTTTTTTCAATTGATCCTTGGCACCTATTGATTTTTATACAGCCTAAATTTTTCACTTAAGTATTAATTTTTAATAAATAAAATTTCCACGTAATATGGTCACCAATAAATTACTAGCCGCACATTTATGTCTATGGCAGTTTATAATTTTACTTAATACTTATCTGTGGCAGCGGCCATATTGCGCATTTGCCGCCATTGATAGATTGACAATGAAAAAGTGGGACATGTACACCAAATATATTATATTTCATAAACTAAAATTATTTTATACATTGAATCAAATTAGTAAATTTTAATAATTTATGTATTTTAAACAAAAATATCAAATGAGTCTCCTGCCAAAAACGACTTACAATGTTCCGGTGAGACGCTGCTAGTATCGGTGGCACGTGGCTGCGGAGATCCCGCTGCGGGGGGCGAAGGGCTATCTAGCGAGATGACGCCCCCACTGTTGCTCGGGGATCGGTACCCGCTTGATGATACGGCATCAGGACCTATAATAAGAGAATATTAATATATTAGACAATTAAACAATAAGATTTTATTCTAATTAAAGTATCATTAGTTAAATAAAATATAAAAAAAGGAATTAAAAAATTACCATTATTAGTGTTATAGTTTTCTTCTTTCGGAGTCTGATCAGCTATAGGAGGAGTGAACTTTGGTGCTGGAACTTTTCTCTTCAAAGGCAGTTCATCTTCAGAGTCGGAGGTGAGATCTACCAGGACTTCATTCGGCTTAGGAGTACGATTTTCTCCTACAGCCGCTTTCTTTGCTGCATTGTTGCCTTCAATTGGTATGACTTCTATAAAATAAATATTTGATGGGCTATTTTATTTGACTCAAAGGGCACCTTGTAATTTTTTGTAGTATTTCTCTACACAATCTTATTTTATTTATTTATTTCTCGATAGCAAACATTAATCAGCGCAAATAGAAATTAAATTCCATTTTTCTGTATGTGTTTCATGATCAGCCTCTTGTGCCTGACACGTGATTTTCTCACGATGTTTTCCTTCGCTGTTCAAGCTGCCAATCCGTATTAAATGTAAAAAACAGACAAACAGAACAAACAAACAACAAACAGTCCTTTGATACACAGCCGGGGATCGAATCTACCACTAGGCCACCGCATTAATATATTTATTTGTTACAATCTTATATCATCAGTATAAGATTATAACAAAACAAAATGAGTCAACTGCCCGTTTGCCCCCTGTTCTATAAAAAAAGTTTAAAACAATCTCCACTTGAATTGTCAAACATGTCAATAATCAAATAGCAAAAGTGATTTGACAGTTTAATATTATTAAACCTCACCTAACTCGTCCGGTATGAGAGTGACAGGCTCCGCGACGGGAGCCACCTGCTGCACTCGTGGAGGAGGGGAATGCGCCGACCAGCTCCCGTCTGCCAGGAGTTGGATCTCATTGCAGTCATTCGCTAAGCGGGGAGAGGTCAGTACCTCTTGGAAGTACCTGCCATTTACATTGTTCTTTTAATTTGGACCAAAAACGTTTATAAAAAAACAGCCTATGTGTATAAAAAAATTACTCTAGCCTATGTTTGTAATGAAATTAAGATTCTTAAAAATATATTATTGACTATAGAACTATGTATTACAAATTGCAATTTTTGATTCTGTGTTTATTTATAAATAAAAAAATAAATCAGTGGCGCTACAACCTCTCTAGGTCTTGGTCTCAGATTTCTGAATCTGTTTCATGATCATTTTTAAATCTAATAAGGGAGTAGGTGATCAGTCTCCAGTGCCTGACAGACATCGTCGACTCTTTGGGTCTAAGACATGTCGGTTGCCTCACGATGTTTTCCTTCACCGTTCGAACAAATGTGAAATGCGTTCATAGAAAGAAACTCCATAGGTGCACAGCCGGGAATCGAACCAACGACCTCAGGTATGAGAGTCGCACGCTGAAGCCTAGGCCAACACTGCTCTTATTTTTATTTATTTATAGTTCTACTAAAAATAAATAGTAATTTCAAAAACTAAGGCAAAATGGCGTCGCACCAATCTTTATTACGTGCCATTCTTCTTAATAAATCACACAATAACACAATATTTTTTATTTATTTTGATAATAAGCTGTTTATGACGTTATCTTAAGACTAAATTAAGCTTAGACAGGACATTCATTACAAGCATGTTGCGTCATCGTTGTTTCGACTGATAAAACCCATTCTATGTCACGTGACTGACAAATTAATGATTATAATGCATTTAAAGCCACATTTTGTACAGATTATTATCAATAATCACCATTGTTGTGGTCTCTGGCGAGAATTACCAGCGTCGAAACACACACACTTAAAATGTACTTATTTTACTTTCTATAATTTTTAATTTTTATTATTATTATTTAGTGTGTTTCGTTAGTAATGAATTTTGTTATGTTAATAATTATTTATTTATATTCATTCTAACAAAAAGTCTATTATAATTTAAATATATAAATAGACTTATGAAAAATTTCTTTTAAATAAACATTCCAATATTATTAAACATTACTTTTTTTTCTACTAAGTATTAGTATCATGACAACTTATTTTGCGACTGAGGCGCAAACTAGCAGCTGTGGGCTCTATCAGAATGACCAGCGCTGTGGACTGCTCCTCAGCATAATGCTGAGCCAGTGCCAATTACAACCACAGCACACACGCATTACAAACTTAAAACATACCTTGTTCTTTAAAAAGAAATTGTTTGTAATCTGTCTATATAAAGTTCATACTTAATCCAATTCAACTAATCTCTAAATTCAAAACTCACCCGTCAACAACCAGCGAATCATAGGGCGCCGGCCTATCGCAGACCGGGCAGAGCCAAGTGGGTTTCCTCTCATTCATTTGCAGGAACAAAGACGCGTCGAAGCACTGCAAGTGCGGACAATTCGCGGGTCGACACGGACAAGACATCCGCATCTTGCCCAGCGGACACATCAGGGACACGCGGAGCGACGTCGTCGCAATTTCGTTGTCATAGTCTTCCGCGAGCTTTTCTTTAACTGTTAAGTAATAATTATATAAATAAAAGTTCTACCGTAAAAGATTATCGTTCAATCCCCCCCCCCTTTATCTTGTCAGTAAAAGTAAGCAAAGCTCTTAAAATAATAGTACATAACTTTTCTTGTAGATAAATATAGTCCTCGAAAATGCAAATTTCAAGCATAGACAATATGCGGGGTAAACGTAATCATAAAATAAAAAAATCAAAAACCCCCTCCCCCTTAAATGCTTACGTAATATTTGAACGCCCCCGGGGGAGAATTAACCGTTATATGTATTTTAAATGCAGAGCAGTGTTGGCCTAGAGACTTCAGCGTGCGACTCTCTTACCCGAGGTCGTAGGTTCGATCCCCGGCTTTTTTTGCTTTCCGGAATGCTATGTGCGCATTTAACATTCGCTCAAACAGTGAAGGAAAAACATCGCGAGGAAACCGACATGCCTTAGACTCAAAATGTCGACGACGTTTGTCCAGGCACTGGAGGCTGATCACCTACTTGCCTATTAGATTTAAAAATGATCATGTAACAGATTCAGAAATCTGAGCCCAAGACCTAAACAGCGCCACAGGTTGTAGAGCCACTGATATATTTTTATGTATTTTAAATAATGATTAAATTTGCGCTTGATCAACTTTGTCAGTTATAAATTGCTATACAGCTCCTAGTGGGCCTTAGCCTCCTGGTACATTTCACCATCGCAATCCATTTCGTGCTTCTTGCATCCAACTTCGAACGAGGGGTTCTCTCCTCTTGTTCGGAAGTCCTTGACATCTCCATCCCACAAACGCAGCCTCGATCGCCAGAATGCCAATGCCGGAGGGCTCACGAGTGCGTTCCCGGCCTTTTAAAAATTGGTTCATTTTTTTCTAGAAGCACCTAAGTAGAATTGGTCCGGAAATACTTCAGTGGACAGCTGGTTCCACAAAGTGGTGGTGCGAAGCAAAAACTGCCTTGAAAAACGCGCATTTGTGGAACTGCCACCAGGTTCTGAGTTCAGTAAGGACCTTGAGGTTCTATCATCCACCAATTGGACTGTACCAGTTAGGAATATAAAACAGTCTCAGACATACTGAATTTAAAAATAACTTACTAAGTGATCTAGTATAATCAACGTTCTTGGTCCCTTTATTCTTCAGCCTCATGAGTAACTCGGCAGAGGTCAGCTTTTTCACCATGAAAACACTTAACACGTATGCCCTTGTGAAGTCTGCCGCCCATGTCACCTGGATAGTGTTCGCCACAGTCGGAGACAGTTTCACTAGGGATGAGATATTGACTGGCCGTGGAGGTCTCTTTGGCTCTGGAGTTGGTTTGTTTGTTGGTATTGGATTCTGGAAAAAAAAATTGTCATTGAAACAATTCATTACTTCAAAATCTAAAACGTTAAAACGCAGTTCGAAAAAAAACTACAATAAACAAGTATGTAAGAAATTTGCATTTTGAAGTTATACATTTGGCGCGATGGAGAAAGGTGATGAGAGTGAATTTTTACGATGCGCGCACACACCAACACCTAAATTCGACATCGTAAAGTTAGGTCTAGGTGGCATGGAAATCGATAACTATGTATGTTCAAGTTGTATATTCTAGTATTTTTATATTTAGAACACGTGTTTCGTAATGGTACAATTACAATTAAACAGTGTGAATAAATAAATATTATTTTGGTGTTTTTAAATCAATTTCATATACGACGGTGATAGTATTTACAATTTATTTATTTAAATAAAATATTTTTGATTAATTTTATATCGTTAATCACTACTGCATAGTATTTTTTTTTTTCCATACGCCAAAGACGTATAACTTATAACGCGTGTACATAAGTACACACACTCTTTTTAATTTAACACAACAAACGATGGAGTAAACGTTTAATTTTCATATTTAATTATTATTTAAGTGAAGTGATTTGTTTGCGGTTTAGAGGGGTATATCAGCATTTCATATGGGAACTGAGAGTTATAGGTTAAAACGAGTGCAACGTACGTATACAACGTATACGTAACAAAAATTGTTTATTAATTTTCTTATCTTCTTAACTTGAAGCAATAATATAAACTAGTATTCTTAAGATCAGTAACATAGTAGTAAAGCGAAACATTTATTTGAAGATCGGCATGAGTTGATTCAACAACTCTGCTGTGCTGAAAGTTTTTCATTGATATCATTTGTCAGGTTTTCTGCAATGCCTATATTGGGTCTTGTATTGCCAAGTTCATCGTCCAACTTTGAGGTCCATACGTTAGTACATCTATACAGTTATTGAAGAGCATTCATGCTCGTTTTATTTTTCATGACTTTTTAAGCGCCCAAAAGCTTCAACCACGCTTTTGCATTTTGTAAAAACATTGACTATATACTTAGTTATTATAACGACATTTACATATCTGTCGTTATAACAACTACAAATCAAATTTTATTTATTCAGTTTAGATGCGTCTTAGGGCATGCTTATGTCAAAAACGTTTACAAAATTCGCGAAAGAGCAAAACTACGCCAGCCGTTCGCCCAGGCACAGTTCGCACCAGGAGGCCTTGTTCTGAGAAGAACGGGCAAGAAACTCAGCAAGTTTTACCCTCCCTCTACATAACAATAATTCAAAGGAAAATGTCATAAACCACAACGACATTTAAATTACATTTAAGTCTACAACTTTAATATATAATATTTATAACCCTCACATTTTACCAGCCGCTGACGATGTTATTAAGAACCTAATACAACAGAATTCAGCCTTTGATTTTGGTCCAGATAACCGGTAGGTTAACTGTAACGCTATATTAAGATAAATATGAAATAAAGTGAAATATACTCACTGGCAGTGGACACATTTTATTGTTTACTTTAACATTAACACTAGGTGGAAAGTAGTCTTCTTGTTCGCACGATGTCTCTAACAGGCAAAACCTTAATTGTGCCTGAAAAATAATAAATCAAATCAAAATCATTTATTCGTGTAGGCAACATAATGTACACTAAAATAAATATACATTAAATGAGTCTAATTTTACATTTACTACCAGAATCAAATCAAGGGCGTAGAGCGGAAGAGAAGAACTGGCAATAAACTCTCCGCCACTCTTTTTAATCGCCAAGTTTTTTTTACACAATGTTTGTAAGGAGCTGCAGCCATTACACCATGTTCCATATGTATACTTCATCTATAACGCCAGTGGCGTTACAAGTCTGGTTTCTTATAAGCAAATAGGCTTTTAACATCTAAAAAATTTACACATAGAAAGGCCATTGCACAGCCAGGTTTCGAACCTACGACTTCAGAGATGAGAATCGCACGCTAAAGCCAATAGACCAAAACGCCTTCTTAGGCTTTTTAAACACGAACTAATTTCGTCTTGTAAGTATTTTTGTCCACGAATTTCTCGGAAATACTTAAAGCTTTAATATAAGGATAGGTAAGGACTTAGGCCCAATTAGCCTGATATAGCTATAAATATATATAAAAAGTTAAAAAAAATTTTTTAAAAATCAGTTTGATGGACAAAGACTTACCCGACGTTAAGAAAACAGATACCTAACAGTAAACTTTAAGTCGTTTAATAAAAATAAAATAAATTTCAAGTATTTTATAATTTAATTTGTTTAATAGCTATAATATAAATAAAACGTTACGATACGGGGCGGGGATTAAATTATGCGTTAATGTTTATATTATTTTCGACTTTCCGATACTTTACACTACATAAATGTCAACTTATAGGTATAACTAAAAAGTATAAAATAAATTAATAATTACAATTTTTTTTTAAAAATATAAATAAAACGTTACGGCCCGTTACATTGGTCAAGAAGCTCCGAAATTGCGTGACGTAATACTTACGGAGGGAAAACAAATTATTAGATTTTTATTTCCAATCGCCTCAAAATATGATGGCAAAGACTCTGATTACAGATGATTAAAATAATAATTAAAATACAAATACACGATTTGGTTTTCACATTTAGAGTCAACAGATGGCGTTTTCACAAGTCTGCAAACACTGTCATATATTAAACGTATACTCACTTGTATGACATAATCAAGTTTATTGCTTGTTCCAACTATATCCTTTCCTGTGGCGATTTCTGTTGCTTGCTGCGGTGTGAGGTGGAATATGAAACTGCCTTCTTGCATTCGGCCTGGTTGTATCGGCATCATTGTGGACGGCTTCATAAGTTCCGCTAACACATCATAGAATGGTAACCTGCCACAAAAAACTCTTTTGTAAATTATAGAATATATATATATTTAAACAACCTTTTTCTTTTTAAAAATTCTTTTAAAATTTGTATAGATAAGGGTAGAAGCGAGTCAACCCCAACACAATTGTCTCTTGACTACATCCTTACGGGGGGTTGTCTCATACTAATTTATTGATGTAAAAAAATTTGAGAAACAACAATAAAATTTTTAATTTTTTTTTAAATTTAATCTTTGTATAAGAGAAAACGTCTAAACCAGTGTTTAAATTGAATTAAATATATACACTATCTCGTCAGTTTATTCTTGAAGCTTTGTTATAAAAATACAGGACACTATACACTAACAGTATGTACAATATCGATTTTAAAACATGGTTTTTTCATCAGTCTAATACATACTCGAAACAGAACAAATCTAAGCGTATGACCAACCAAGCTCCAGAAGATAAACCACTCCTTATATGGAAAATGTAGTAAAGCGAAATAAGAGAATTATTACGAAATAAATTTAAAACTCTCGTTAAACGTAAATTATTCAATAAAGTTTTTTTTATAAATTTGACGATTATTTAAATGATCGTTATCTTTCGGAATGATTTCTCCAGTTTAAACAATTTGTATGACCCAAAAATTGGCGATTAAAACGGGTGGCGAAGAGTTTCTTGCCAGTTCTTGCCCGCTCTACGCCCTTGATTTGCGAACTGGTAGCAAATGTAAATTTAGAATCAATTTAACACAATATCTGTTTATTTTGATGATTACAACTTTTAATCTATGCCCGAGCTGTCGCCGCTAGATCAGCTTTCAAATACCATATAAATCCATTATAAACTATTCGTTTAGGAGCTACGGTGTCAAAGACAGACACATGGACACGTCTACAATATTTAATAGAAGGTCGTGCATTTTTTTTCATTATCAATGCTAATATGTTCTATCACAGAACCGTTATCGCGCAACCATAAGTAACAGAAGGCATACTCACTTTTTGAACTTAACATCAGGATGTACGGGGAACGGCGGCGGCATGACTGAGGTGGGCGAAGGTGAAGGCATCGGTGCCAACGTGGCTGCCCCCGCTCCGCCATACCCGTGGTACATATTACCCGTGTACATCGGGTTCTGGCGACCCTGCCACGTGACAACCATTTAACCATACCTTAACATACAATAAAGCTACCTATCCAATTCTATCCAAAACTATTATTTATATCAGGTATATAACCATCGCAGAAAAATTATTGATATATCGTTTATAGCAAAGATATTCAATAATAAGATTGATTGTCCGAACCTTCTATCTAGATTTAAGTTTCATGTACCCTCTCGATCCCCTAGGCATCCCGTTATTTCATTTGTCCCTCCTTTCCGTAGGACGCGTTTTGGTCAAAGCTCTCCGGTGTCCAGATTAAGCATTCTGATAAACAAGCTAGGTCTGGATATCCAGAGTTGCTCCCCTCACACTTTAAAATCGATTTTAGTTTAGTTTTTTGTAATTGTTTCTTTTTTGTAATGTTTGTTTTGTTTAAAAATTGTTTCGATTGATATTTGTATGTGCTCTAAATGAATGTCATGTTTGCCTCTAATTGCTTATCACATTCAAAATTGTATTTAGTGTTTGTTTTTACCAATGTATCAGTGTGCCGAGCGTTGGCAATCTTTATCAATAAAAAAAAAAAATGACTATATGACATGTTGAGGCCCAAACTTTAGCGTGCAAATATATTCGTGGGCCGCGTTTAAAAGTACTTAGTGCATTATTAGCAGTTATATTTTTGCGATAGATGTTATACTTTAAATAATACGTCAATGTTATTATAGTACCAACGGTACCACCCGCTTATAGGCAAAATTAAGGAACTAGTTTAGAATAATTAAAAAGCAATAAATATTTTGAACTTCAAGGAGATTTATCGACTAAGTCAAGTAGCCATAAAGAAAGAGGCATCAAATTTTTTTTTATTAATTTGTTGATTGCCGCCTCACTTTCACTCCCGTGAGTATAAGTAACAATGTAATAATTTTTTAACTGGGTTTTTTCATGTCTCGCGGGCCCGATTATATCTCACAGCGTGCCGGTGGTTGCCCATATATGATTTATATTCAGTCAAAAACATTTGGAATGTACCAGTTTTTTGTTCCTACTTATTTTATCGTACTCGCAAAAATTCTCCCGATCTGAGCCTCACAGGTTCAGATCGGGTACGGGGTAACCCTTCGCTTCCACGAACTTTGGCCAGCCTTCTGAGACCCACAAAAAAACCCCGACTCGCATGTCTGCTAGAGAGCTTCAAACTAAGAGGCGAACTTAGGGTTCAAACCTGATTGGAAAAAAACTAAAGGGATCTAAACACAAAATTGTGTGCCTCATCATTGATTATAACATACCCTACATTGCTTAGACAACAGTGAGTGCTTGTAATTTAATATGAACTTTATTGAAAGGAAATTTTCGCCGTAAAGCTTGGACTTCAAAAACATAAAAACAAATTGGTAAAATTAGTCCAGGCGTTGTGCGCCTACGCTTACCAACACGTTTTGCGTACCAAGCCTAGGTTTAAACTTTAATAAAACTAGTGATATTGAAACTAAAAATTTAGTACTGTTTAATGTTCACTAGTTATTGATTACAAACAAAAGATATTACAGACAAAAGGTTCCACAAGATGTTATTTTTTTTCAATTATATTTTGACAAGTTATGTTCTACTTAAACTTTCAATTTCATAAAATTTTAAATGTAATTAATAATTAAAATTAATTATTAACAGTACCCTACTATACCAGGTGCATGAAGAAATTAATTCTAGATAAATAAACTATGACACAAGTCCACTTTTTAGGATTAAGGCAAGTCGGTTTCCATACGATGCTTTTCTTAAATGTTCGAGAATCTTAAATGCATCAGAAAGTAAATCCATTGGTGCACAGCCAAATTGAGAAACGGTTCAAAAAAATAGGTTAAATAATGTCATTATTTTAAGTAATTAAGTTTGTTATGGAAGAGCTGGAAACCCTAACGCAGGTATTTTTACTTAAAAGGGTTTCCAAATCTTACACTTTGAAAAGAAAATGTACTTAAAATGAATAAAGACTTTTTTATTATTATTATTATTATTACAGCCGGGGTTCGAATCTACAACCTCAGGGAAAGAAGTCGCAAACTGAAGCAACTAAGCCAACACTGCTTAATTCTATATAAAACTAATGAATTTCATATAAAAAATACAGGACACTATACACTAACCGTTACAGGTAGGTTCTGTGACCTAGAATCCTGTGGGTTATTGACTATACTGTAGCCACTGACCACTGGGTGCTGGCCATACATGTTGCGGGAGCCCTGCATCCCTGATGCTAGTGGATCTTTGCCTTGGGAACCTGTGCCGGTTGCACCAGATTGTATTGCTTGGTTGTTCCTGCAATAAATATTAGGATTCCGAAATTGAAATAATAAGAAAGAGATATTTCTATAAATAAAACTGTAAAACCTTAGTGCATGTCTTGCTCTGTGAAGTATTTGCTAATTCGAACATACTGATCACTCAGCTTTGATCAGAATAATAGCACATGGCACATACAGATTTATTGTCCTCCACCAAACATGCAAATTTGACAACACTTAAAATAAAAGGAGAGTAGATATTTCTAATCTACAAACACGGCCCAAAAATCCTCTAAGCTAGAGCCCAAAGACAATCAGAATATCAGACCAAAGGGACAGAATTTCGACGAATCGCAAATTAATGACACTTGCCTAGAATATCCTTTATTTTTCGTTCTAAGATCAGATGAGTTTCCATTTGTAGCTGATGAACCCTGGGCTGTGGTGACTACTCTCGCTGAAGACCTTGTTTTAACCATTGTTGACGACTGAGTTAAATCGCGTCAACTGAAATTAAGGTGTCCGGAATCGGACAGACAACACTGTAATACAGCTTAAGGCAGACAAGTTCTGGAAACTTTCGACTTTAAAACACCTTATTTCTCTTACCAATGAGCTGGGACTAAGGAAGGTACAAACATCTGCAATTGAATAATAACCCATTAAGTCTACAATGGTTAAAACATGTCTTACAGCTTGATTAGGTAAACCGCAATAATCCAAGACGTAAGGAAAGAAAAGAAAAAATTGGCAGTCCTCTACTTTTAAAGTTAACTATTCCACTGCAGCTGTGAAGCTAGAGAGAAAAATATAGTTATCCTTAATTAGCGGAAAAGGAGGATATTTTGGGATAGGAGCGAATCAGTAAGAGAAATAAGTTGAATGTTTTGTCCAAGGAATTTTCCAGATTTGTACAGAAATTATTTGAACTATAAATACAAATTATAACTGGATATATGAATGCATATTTATATTTGGACAGGATAGGACCACCACTATAATAAAAAATAAACTCTAATTAAGTATTACTCTAAAAGACAATATTTCCATTAATTAAATAAAGAAAACAGGGTTTTCTAAAAGCTTTGAATGATTTTTTAATATAGCAATGACGCAAACAACTGGTATTAAGTTTCAAACTGGTTAACACATAATAAACTAATATTGAAAAATGCATTATGATTTCAGCATTTACATTTAAACTTTATTACATATTTTACCTTACTCAAAAAAATGCATAAGCAAGTACTTAACAAAACATTTAAAATAATAATTTTACAGGATGAAGAGTTAAACGTTTTTTCAGATGCATTTTATGTTTTTATATTACTTGTGCCTTGTTTATACTACCTAACTAAAATAGAATCATAAGTATTGTATTGCATTTCTTAAATGTTGTTTTTGTTCTTCAGGATAAAAAATGAAATGAGTACATGTCAAAGTCAGTGATGCCATGACCTAATTAATTTAATAACTTTACTTTTATTACTTGTTTAAGATTTTATATAAACTTTTGGATAATAACTGGGCGCTTTTAAGTAAATTTGATAAAATTGCTTTAGAGTTAAACTGCTTAGTATTAAACAAAAGTCTATGTTCCTTATTACAATATTTTATTTTAATTAGTTGTGATCCTTAAAATTAATTACCTCAATATAGTATTGAATATATTAATATTATTGTTCTGAAATTTATTAAATATCCACATTGGTACATCTTGAGACAGTTTTAATCCAATTTCCAGATCTAACCACGTTTGAAATTTAGTAAACATTGACCGGCAGCGAACGTGTTCGTAATTTTAAGTTAGTTGCTTATTGAAATTTACATTCAAAATCATATTTTTTAAATTTGTAAACAACTATAATATTATGGAATTGTATGAAAACGTTTACAAATTTGAACCGACATGAATGAAGGCAACAACTACGTTTACTTACCATGATATAGCGTTACCATAATCGTAATATCTACTCATAATTAATTTTAAGTTATTATAGGTACACTGACATTAACCACACTTATAAAAGTTGTTATTTACTATATCAATGTCTTTCACAAAACGCCATAACTTGACGATCTCCACTTGACGCTAGCTGACTGTCCGCCACATTGGTTTGAGCATAGACAAACTCATATGTTGTGATTAATATCGGTTCAATGCTATGAAAACGGAAAGTTTAACTCACACTGAGTCGAGAAAGGGTCAGTATAGTGGTACACGGTATTGAATAGTTTGAATTAAAATAAATTAGTTTAAGTCACAAAAATAATACTCCTTATTATTTTAAATGAATTGTAAGTATTATTAATAAAATTTTCATAGACAATCAATTGCTAGACTGCACGTAATATCCGTTTCCTCTATTAGGGCTGCCCAAAATATTTATTTGATCCGCGATTAGATATTTTGGGTTAAGCTTGGTTATTGTTATGATTATGACGTCTTTGAGCCTCAACCTAATAAAAAATGTAAAATATATTAAACAATTCAATAACTTACACGAGTAATAAAGGAAAAAAGTATAATATATGTCATTGCCACTACGAATATCCGATTTAGTAAATGCAAGAAATTTAACCGATACTAAAAAAATAAATTATTTTTTATAATTTTATGTATTTTGTAAAAAATACAATTTATTTACATTGTCTTCTCCTAAAATTCATTAGATGCTGATTTTTTATTTCAGATTTCTCGGCGTGATTTTAAATAATAGTTTTCGTCACTACCGTTTCCGGGCAAGTAGGGCTGTCAATATTTTTATTAACATGTATAAGGATTCTGAGAACACCAGTTTGACCACAGTGGGGTTGTTTGTATACCACGTTGTTTTAATCGTAAATTATGTAAATCAAGTCTTGCGTGTACTGGTCGAGTTGCAGATTCAGCTCGGTCTGACCACAATCTTTCTGCCAATGCTGCTGCCCTTGGCCAAATTCTGGAATCTAATCCATCTTTACTCAAAGTGGATGTCCACACGGTTGCTTCACCACCTTCCAAGGATTTAATTGCTTTTCTAGTCCACGGCCTGTGTTCGTAAACTCTCTGCCATGAGTTAAAATTTGAGTTTCCAGTTTCTTCATACCATTTGCTGTAGCCGTCATTCAAATCCCAAGCATCTTGATGGGATAGAATTAACCGTACCCCACTTATATACTTCTGGGACGATGCTAAATCGTTAACTTGTAATCCAAGATTGCGGTAGTATGGTTTTAAATCCGATTTGATACGATCTCTCATTTTGGAGTCCCAGAACAATGTTAAGTTTGGTAGTTTTTCATTCGCAGTTTCCAATCGTTGTAGTGCATTAGTTGTGAACACAAGCCAAAGATCCATGGGGTCGGCCGCATTGAACTTCTCAGCCCAACAACGTAGTGATACATCGCCGTTACCCATATGGAAAACGTCATCCACACCGGTTAATTGAATAATTTCCGCATACAACTTTTCGATCATTGTATACACTAAAACGCTTCGGGGATTTAATTGTCCACATGGCGGTTCGTCACAATACTCAGTCCATGGTTTGTTTTTCAAGCAAAGCACAACATTATCAGCAAATTTTCTTCCCTGCCACATCCAAGCTGCACTTACATGAGCCGGCAAGTTTACCTCTAGCAAAACGCGAATGCCACGTAATCTTGCGTACTGAATGACAGTGCGTAAATCTTCTGTGGTGTAGATGGCTCCTGGGCCATAAGCACCGTAATGCGCTAATTGAGGCAAACTATCCAACTCAAGAGGAAAGGATTGAGCATCAGTAGCATGCCAATGAAATGTATTAAGTTTGCAGGAAGCCATTCCATCTATTGTAAGTAGTAGATCACTAACAGGAAAGTAATTTCTAGCTGTGTCAAGCATCAGACCACGATATTTAAATCGTGGGGCATCATCAACGCTAGCTGCCTCCATAATGAAAAGTGATCCAGCGTAGGGATCAAACCAAATAAGCTGGGAAACAGTTTCAAAAGCATGACGCACTCCACTAAATGAATTTGCTGATATATCAACTTGGAGTGACCTTGATGTGCCGTTTCTTGGTCTAAGAGAAAACCGATAACTTTCGTCAGTCTCCAGTCGCAGCCTTGGATCTCCTTGCCCGCTCTCACTTATAGCTACATATACAGCAACTGTCCGCCAGTCCTCAAAAACACGTATGTCGTGTTCCATTTTTCGTAAGACGCCCTGAAATATCTCAAATGCGCCCTTGACGTGTTCCCGAACGGACCTTGATGGAAACGATAATATTTGCAGGTGAAATAAGTCTGATCGGACTGGTACGGCAGATGTTGATAAACTAACTTGTCCTGTAGGCTGTGGCCAAAGAGTCATAGAAGCGCATAGCATATTACAGGTCATTAGAGACTGGAGTCTTCCGGAGAGCGTTGCTTTTGTTGGGACGCATTTATCGTTGATACAATCCCAAGTCCATAGAGGTAAGGTTGCTCTAGAAATTTAATCATAATTTGTAATATCTGCTCTTATGAGTTCTTAAAGTATTTTGTAATAAGGGTCCAAATAGCTAATTTTATATACTTGTTTATAACAAAATACTTACGTTGAAAAGCTGCCAATAAGTCGAATTGTGATGAATAATACAAAAGTTGACCATAAAGATATAAATTTATTCATCTTTAATCAAATTAATAAACATAATTTTAAGCGCTTTAAAAAATTAAAATAGTTGAATAGGAGATCAAGAAAAACTAAATGTGTATTTATAAGTCGCGCCAGAATACACAAACATGTGTCATTTATGTAACTTTGTTTTCAATGAATTTACAGATAAATAATAAAAATACATAGTAGTAGTAATACAAACTTCTCCATTATTAGATATATCATTGATTTTCCATATCCGGGTTTGCTTGAACACATGTTCATAGGGACAACTTAAATTATAATTATAGAAAGTTATATGTAATTATAAACTAACTAAGAAACATATTAACAATTTTTACACAACAATGTTTTATAGTAGTTACATTAAACAATTTTACGGTAGAATGCCTGTCTACAATTTAAAAAAATATATAATACTATACAAATCCATTTAAAAACAGCCAGAAAAATATTTCTTGTAGAATACTGAATAATTACAGCGATTGTCGGTGGCACAGTCAAACGCAGACTTTCGACTGTCTGAGGTCGTAGGTTCACATTCCGGGTATGCAGTAACTCCCTCAACACTGCATAGTACGTAAGACTAGTGAAGGAAAATTTGGAGAATAAACCGACATGCCTTATAAACAAAATTCATTAAAAGAGCCGATGACCTTCTGTCCTATAAAACAAAATCACGAATCAAAGGTTTTTTAAATAAAAAATGTAAAATCTCAATACTTTATTGAACTTAGATCAATAAAATTCAACATTATTGACAGCTTTTAAAGAAAGTACTCGCACATAAATAAGATAAGCGCACAAAGGTACTCCTACTAAAAACGAAGTCATCCCAAACAGCACTATAAGTAGATCCTTAATTAGATATACATTATAGTATCCATAATCGTTGGGGTACAAAATACAGAGTTCCATCAGAGCTGGAAATACGAAAGCAAGCATGGTGGTGCATAAATTGCCTACAAATGCCACAAACGCTCCTTGTATGGGAATAAGATAGCATATGAAAACTGAAAAGAAAGATTCTTGATTAGAGATTATATCAGAGCGCGAATTTATCGTTTTCCACTCTTTGTTCCATAAAGTTCGAACTCCGAACACTTTTGTATACTTATTTATTAATGTATTATATACGTTAAAAACAGTGCCGGGTATAGCATTACGAGCATCCTGGGCGAGATTTCTATGGCCTTACCTTTTACTTTACCCCTAACTGCCGTAACCCATAGGAAAACAATATATAATAGACCTGTATAGTAGTTTTATACTAGGAGTACATTATCTTCACACATAATTATGTGACATTGTAAATTCTATTTTAAAAGAGTAAATGTGGAGTTTCTTGCCCATTTTTCTCCACACGAAACCTTTTGGAAGGGGCAACTAATCTTTATATTTTATTTCACTTTCGAAAGTACCATTTTAGGTGGTCTTATTGGAATAAATTATTTGATTTAAAAAAATGCAATGGATATAATGAAGAAACCACTCATAAAGTAAGTCACTATTTATTCAAAAACAAATTTCATTTATAAAAAAGTCGATGTTTTCATCAATTTCATTTTCAATAATCTTGGCAATTCTGACAATCTTGATAGGGATATTGAATCGCAGATGGGTTTCGTCCTTTTCCCAGCGACTGTTACTGATAATATTAGGTTAGGTTAAGAATACATTTATTTCTCATAAGAATTGCATACATAATTAATTTACTGAGAAACAATATAAACTAATATGAATAATTATTAGAGCGCACAGATGTAGGTACGTATATAAAATTACAAGACAAAATACGTATATAAAATATAAGAAACAAAACAGCAAGAAAAATGTGGGTAGACAGTCAACCAAGCAAAACATAGATGTTCGGATTAAATTTTTTACTAGCATTGATGGCATAGTGTGATAATATATTAGTTTATATTATTTTATTATTTTTATAGAACTATTTTATTTTAAGTTTATTCTTCTATCTATTTATCTAAACATTTATATGATTTATATGGGTTTATAAAACGTTTTAAGTACTGGGTTTTTGTTTAATAGTTAATGTTAATTATTAATTAATGTTTAAAATTTAGCGGTGTAATATTGCATATCTATTCATTTGGATACTTGTAGTCTTATATCTTTCATATCCACAATTCTCCTTTAAAGCCAAATATTTTTCCTTTATATTCACCTAATTGGCATACCACTGACCCCTGTAATCGTTCAATTTCAGTCTGCACTTAAAACAGCAATAATAACGTCAGTATTTCACCAGTCGATTTATTAACAGTCAAATATTAAATAAAATGAAATGAATTACTCTCTATTTTATCATCATCTGATGATAAATCAACAAATCGTATTGTCCCTGAAAGTTGTTCTACATGAATATACTATAAAAGTATTTTAATTTACTTGGCGGGTAGTACCTATAATTTCTAAATTCACTTTCCTCTATCCTATCCTATCTCTAATGTCTAATTTTATGGATACCTAGTCATTGTGGTATAGCGGGTAATGAAACCGCTGACTCTTGTGCAAAAGGTGCTATTTTCAGCGGATCTTGTCTGATTTGTTCTCCCTAACATCTCAGCCCACGACCTAACAGCTCTTGCATATTCCCACCTTTTAAAATCCTAGACTATTGATTGGCAATCTTCTAAAGAAAAAACCGGCAAGCACTATGCCAATATTCAATATTCCATCCCTTCTTCGCCGTGGTTTTTTAAACAAAAGATTTTAAGAAAAGGTCACGTCTATAATCTGCCGTCTTCGAATAGGGCACGCTTGTACTGCCTGTTCACTTAGCCAAAATTAAAATTAAAGACAGTTCTCTCTGTGAGTGTGGTATGGACGAAGGCTCGTCAGATCATATATTTTTTAACTGTTCTCTAATTAACGACTCGTTATTTGACCATCTTCCTTCAAACTTCCCTCGTCCATGTAAACTTAACTCCCTTCTTTCCATCCCATCCAGTCCTATCGTCAAAATGTTAGGGAAATTTATTTCTGATAATAAATTAAACTTATAAGATTATCCGTTCCATAACTTGTAGTATAATGTTAACCTCTTGTATATATTAGTATATATCTGTGTGTGTTGCATTTTGTTTTGGGTAACTCTGCTTAGATTAAATTCAATCCATCAAATCCGTGATAACACTTAGAACGCGACATTGGCGGAATTGTGATTGACACAGAAGTCGCCATTAAAAATAAAGAATAAAATAGAATATCTCTAATGTCTTTTCCGGAGTAGTGGTTTGAAGTACGACCCTTCATTGCTAAAGTGCGTCTGTATAACTGCAGAAAATTTGGCTAGTACTAAGTTGTACAAATGGTAGGGGAGCCCACGATGCTAAATGGGGATTTACTCGAGCGTCGTGCAGACCTATTGGGTTGCAAAGCTTAGATGATATGAAGAAAAAAATGTTATATGATATATACCTTTTCATCGGTGGGGAAAGTGGCTATAGATGTTTAAATATATAAAAAAAAAACTGTTGCATGGACATACTCGAGCGCGTCAGATATTGATAGCATCAATGTCCTACGTATTTTTAATAATGTACGTATGTTAATCTGATCATTTGCATGATGGGGGTGGTTGTACGTAAGGGTTAAAAATGAAAAAAAAAAAAATTTAATCGAGCGCGTCAGGTTTTCTAAGGGGGTGTTAAGTGCACCAAAACAAAAGCTCTCATTCAATAATCTGACGATTTCGATCTGACGCAAACTCGCAGCCATTATTATAATGTGCAAAAAAAAAATCGCCATTTTGAAATACTCGAGCGCGTCAGATTAAGATATATATGGTTCAGATTTATATTCTAAACGTACTGTCTCATAATCTGACGATTATCTAGAGGGATTTGCCTGACCTGACAAAAAAAATATTAGAAAAACGGTTCACCCTAAAGGCCATCCCTGCAGTTCCATTCCTGGGCGCTTAAAATTGTACTTATGAGCTTGCTGAGTTCAAATAAATAATATTTCTATGCGTTTGAGTTCTCCCAGCTCGAAAGTCTGATAGAAGTTTCATAGAACACTATTTTTGAAATTTTCAAACCCCAATAACTTTTGAATGGATCAAGCAATTTTCCCACGGTTGACGGCGATCGACGCATTTTAAAGCTCTAATTATTTAAATTCATCAAAAACGATAATCCGATATGAAATGTCGAAGTTATGTGATAGAAACACTTTTTTCGGTTTTCTTTCGTTCACGATATCTCTCGAACGAATCAACCGATTTTGACCAGTTTGGTGGCGATCGACGTCGTTTTTCAAGCTTAAAGGTGGATTAGTTTTTTGAAGTTGGTGGATAAAGCCGTTTAAAAGTTATTGCAAAAAAACACTTTCAAAAAAACAAATTGTTATTTTTTTAGATTTTTCAAAATTTCTCAAAATCTATCGGTCCGAATCGGTTCAAATTCACATGAAATCTAATTTTGAGGGAAACGCGGAGAAGGAAATGTAGGCATCACGCAGCTGCACGCGTTTATCGCACGAACTTTATCGACGAAATTTTGTTATTTCGGCTTGCGGAAATCGTCAGATTATATATTTTTCAATATACTTGAATTATTTCATTCAAAATAAAAAAAAAATTGGCTACGCTCGAGAATGTCAAGATGACGTTTTTTTTTTTACAACTTTGCTGCCCTTCCCTCTCTTTACGTCACTCTCAAATTGTCAGATTAGTGGAATATACACTTTTTAGGATGTGATTAACTCACACTACCTTAATCTGACGCGCTCGAGAATGTCTGATGATCAATTTTTTTTTACTAATCTGATCCTGTATCCTTCACGGGCGGCCTTATATATGGGCCTCATATTTGGTGGAGGTACTTAACCGGGTACAAGGTATCCCCCTGTATATTAATCTGCCGCGCTTGAGTAAATCCCGAAATCCCCTCTTGGGCTCCCCTACTAAAAGCCCACTCTCTGTTTTCAAATTAAACTTTTCGTATTAAAGAAATATGATTTTAAATCGCCCTAACCTTCGAATAGATATTTTGAGTGAAAGAAGTTTTATTTGTTTAAAAGTCATCAAATTTTCAAAGGAATTTCGTATGTTAATAAAGAATTGATATTTGGCAATACTGTTTTAGCTAAGGCTTGGCTTGATAAAAAATATTCGGACTTAAAATAGTATAGACTAAAATAGGAAAAAGAAATCTGTAATAATTTTTAACGTAAAAGTTTAATTTTGCAACCGAAGTAGAATACGATTTTACGATATTAATATTGCATACTATGACACAATTACATAAACATAATATATAAAGTAGTTTTACGCAGAAACGTAACAATCATCCGCATCACCTCAACGTCCGTACGTATCTTCTTACTATCTCTCTCTCTCTTCTCTTATCGGATATGGCCGTGTTTGTGTTGATTGTATATTTTGTTGCGACTGTTGTTGCGTCTGTTGCTAATGCTGATGAACATTTTCAACGACTTCCATTTAAGTTGCGCTAAAATAATTATTTGTAAATAAATATTGAACGTTTCCATAGGTAAGAGACAGAGATAAAGGTGCTTGCTGGTTAGAGTTTTTTTGAGACGACAATAATTATAAACACTATCGGGGAAGATTGTTACCCTTCGTACGCGGGGCATCATACAGCTAAAATAAAACTTGAACTAACCGATGTGAGTAAAATAATTACAGGCATGGACGTGTTTTGACAAGTGACACCCGGTAAGTAATTTTTTGATAAATGTTTTTGTCTTTTGTTACCGTAGATAAATAAGTTTTATCTATATCGACCCCTAGGGATCTATGACAACCTGCGAGGGGCCTACGTCAACGCAAAAACAATTAGGGGGTCCAAGCTAGTGGATCTCAACAC
Organism: Pieris mannii; assembly: GCA_028984075.1. Lineage (NCBI taxonomy): Eukaryota > Metazoa > Arthropoda > Insecta > Lepidoptera > Pieridae > Pieris > Pieris mannii. The sequence continues at coordinate 1,287,023 of CM054776.1, forward strand.
ATACACTGATAGTACCTATTTACTTACAACATACTATCTTATAATACCAAACAAACAAACAAAAAATTCATTTATTCATATAGGTAACAATGTACACTTATGAACGTCAAAAAAAGAAAAGAAATATACATAAAATGATTCTAATTTTACATTTACTGCCAGTTCTCAAATCAAGGGCGTAGAACGGAAGAGAAGAACTGGCAATAAACTCTCCGCCACTCTTTTTAATCGCCAAGTTTTTTTTATACACATGGTTTGTAAGGAGCTGCAACCATTACACCATGTTCCATATGACATCTTGAGTTATAAAGAATAATAAAATAAATTAAAAACAAGGATTTGTCCTCTATCAGCAGGAGGCATGGTGAAATAGGAGCACGCAGTTACATACTCGTGAGAACAACACGCAAATACGTGGTATAAACAATTAATATCGCCGCATACACAAATTCAAGTACGACCAGTCACCACAAGTAGCACCCGTTCACGAGTATGACGCATTTTTAGGGAGAGAGACAACCCGACGCATGGACGCCGCCACAAGCAATGACATTTAATTGAGCATGACGATCCTTGAAATGTGGACTTGGCTACACAAGAAAATAGTAATAATACTAATTATACTGAAACAATTTGATACCACATGAATCACGGTTTGTTCCCACTTTACATTTAAGAGAAAGTCGTGGATGTCGACGATCGCCCTATAGTCTGAAAATGCAGCCGAGAGATTCAGTCACGTTACCTATTTATACTGAAGCAATTCATATCCAAGCACTATGATCGTTTAAGTATTCATTTATATTATAATAGGACTTAGCAAGCAGCTTTACTTTAATGTACGATTTAAATTTATTTATTGACAATAGTTGTATCTCACTAGGGATTTTGTTGAAAAAACGTATGCAATTGCCTTGGAAAGAATTACTCGTTTTATACAGCCTTGTGGTTGGTGCGCTAATTTTGTCTTTATTACGAGTACTATAATTATAAAAGCTACTATTCTTTTTAAAGATATCTATATTTTTCCGCACATACAAAATATTCTCATAAATGTATTGACTTGCCAAAGTTAAAACACCAAAACATATACATTATTTATAAAAGTACCTATGAAGTAAAAAAAATATTATATATGTTTATAAAACTGTGTAAGTTGTGGGATGTTCGTATTCGCTCTGTGGTCGCAATACATTTTAACTTGTAAAAACAAAAAAAAAATCAATTAATAAATCTATAAATTAACATGTGTTTTTACTTTAAGTTTTTAACACTAAACTTATCAGGTAAGTAGGGGGTCTACCCAACACGGAAAAACATGGCAAGGGGTCTACGACACAAAAAAGTTTGGGGAACTCTGATTTAGAGTATTTTATCAGTAACGAGCAAAACATACTTAATATAGAGATTCTCTAATACTAAATGTAATACCTATTTCTTAATATTTTTTTAAAGATTTAATTTAGAACGCTTGTAAACCAGATTCTTTCAACACATAACTATTCCGTCAAAAAATACCTTATAATATTATTATATATAGCTTCTTGGAAGACAGTTTTGACACCAGAGGCAATTCGACCTGTCCTATCCGACTGTTGTAAGAAGCAATAAAACAAATGAAGGACGACGTGAAAGGCCAGGCCAGGAAAACCAATACTGAAACACCCGAAAAAATGTGATTCTAAATCTAAAATCACTAATTAAGTTTTGTTATGCATGTAATTTTGGTTGATTATAAAAAATATTTGAATTCTGTTTAAAAGAAGTAGAATCTTTATTTTTGTGTATTTTTTCATTGCTAATAAAATAATTGTGTTTTATATATGTAGTTTAAATCACACGTACGGAATTACCCCACAGCGTACGAAGGTCCCCCAACATTGTTCGAAGGGGCCCCTTTGTGGGGCAGATTCTTACATATTCTAGATTTAGTTTAAATAATAATTATGGTTGAAACATCTGATGAAATCATTTCTTATTTTTTTATATGAATCTCAGATAGACTACTGTGTGATTAATCCATGGAAAAAAAAAAAAATGTGAAAACCGAACGAAGTGTCCACCTTCTCTTATACCTATATATCAAGGTAGAATGGTTGCGTGGTTGTTATTGATAACTCGTATTATATTATTAAACTTACCTTTTGTTAGGAGGTCTATAATGTTCCCAAGCATCATCTGCTTAATCCATCATATATTTTGTAATCACTTTCAAAAACGGTGATATTTTTTCTAACACATAATTTACACTGAGTAGAGAGAGGGGAAAGCATCTGTCTGAAATATAGCTACTGCGGGTTTGAGTGAGAGAGGAAGAGCCTCCCTACCACAGCCGTATGCGTGAGAGAAAGGGAAGCTAAACAGACTGGCCGTAACGCGTTACGCAACGAACGGTTTACCCTCCCATAAGAATTTACTTCTTTAAAAATACTAATACTAACTATATGACTAATTTTAGGGTCTAAGAGAGGACAGTTTCCTCACGATGTTTTCCTTCACCATGCGAGCGAATGCGCACATAGAAAGGAGCTTCATTTGTGCACTAGACCTCAGGTATCAGATTCGCACGCGCCCTCAGATATACTCAATTAAATACCACAAATTTAATTACACACATGAAGTGATCACAAACACGGGTCTGGCTGCAGCCTCAATCCATTTTAACATTTCATCGGATGGCGGGTCTTGCGGGTGCCAATTTTTGACAACATCTACAATCATGGATATTGCCGGATAGCATTGTATGGGGTACGCGAAGGCGATAGCAATAAGGTATAAGCCAATCGAAGCCATAGCTAAACTGAAAATGTATAGTTAGAGAAATCGACCGACACTGCTTTGCCGTTAACTTGAAACGTCGTGTTTTGTGAATAATAAATTCTCGTTTATACCGATACCGGCAAACATCTTAAACAAATGTCCTTGCCTGCGCAGAAGCGATTTTTAGGTATCACTGGGATGGGGGCGACAGTGACGTTTTGATCGCGTGATTGGTAAATTTGTTGACGTTTGTGTCCCTCGCTGCGATACGATGCGCAAACTTTCCCCCACTCCTTTCTTTAATGCTCAAGAAATTTGCCGGTATCTGTACAGTTCTATATTTTTTGTAAGCTACAAAATTAACAGGTGTGCCTGTGTGCGCGCGCTCATATGTGTTTGTATACTAGCGTTAGCGATAATATTACATACTAATCATCGAATGGCAAAGATCTTAGGACATTTTCCTCCATCGTGCCAAAGGACCAGTAACCAAGCACACCGAACACAGTTGTAAAAACGGTTGGAATAAACATGCCCACTGTGAGCATTCCGCACGGTTTCGTCAGTACCTTTGGATCCTTTAAAGCCTTGTCTATGGATAGTATCTGAAAGCAAAATGTATAATTTCTGCCCTTTGTTAAACGGCGCTGCTTAGGAAAGAGGCTAGGCTGTTGAATGAATGGCTCATTATGGTAGTTAGCTACGACATATATACCTACAACTTCTCAGACTTAGCCACTGGAGTAAATTCTTTATGTCGGAGGAACGTACTTAGTGTAGTGCATATAATACGAATTAAAACCGAATAATTAGTTCCGACTAAACGCACTAATTCGGAATTGTTCGAATTACATTTTGTACTTTAACAATGTTCTTATTTGTATGTCGCAGCCAACTAGTTTAATAAGCCGTTCAATTACCAGCCTAGCCTTTTTACTTAACCGCGCTGTTTAACTAGTGGCCCGGAAAATTAGCCATAGTGTTTGTAACAACATTTAATAAACTGGCTGGCTAATGCTTAGGCTATTCGTAGGATAGAGTGTGTGGCAACAATTAAACCTCTGACATAAAATAAAATTGCTTTAGTCAGTCACAAGTAAATTCATATTATACTTTGGAAAACACCATCCAGGTTGTGGTTTACCAACGCCATATTGACAATTTGAAGAAATTCGTTTCGAGTTTCAAAGTGGCATAAAGTGGAACTAAATTAGCAGCCACCAGACTAGGCAAATAATGAAACGTCATCGATCCAAGTCATTTGCATAGCTGTTTGATAAACTGGCTGAATAACTTTCAGGCCGCTAGTTAAACAGCGCCGTTTAGCTAAGAAGCTAGGCTGTTGATTGAACGATTATATAAGCTAGTGGGTTGCGATATGTACACAACAAAGGCTATATAACATCACCAATAGGAGAGGACCATAAAAAACATTGCTATACAGGAGAAAAATCCTTTTTACTATTAAATTTTAAATACGATTACACTTACGACAGCAACCGCGCTTAAGTTAAACAAGATAGTTCCAATGACGAAGAATAAAGCTAAAGGATCCGTACACGCGTATACGATTACTCCATGAGGTGCTAGGAATATGTGGTATATTATCAATACAAGTCCCGCCATGTTCAAGTAATTACCTGAAATATTTTTCAAATACAAAATCCGGGACCTGATAAAGAAAGTGGAAGAGAATTTAAATGTCAATGCTAATAATTAAAATAAATTGAGAGATATAAAAACTACTAGATCGAATTTTAATCTGTTTACTTCAGGCGTTATATGCATTGTATAAAAAGGGGGTAGGGCATTAGGCTCATCTAAGTTATACCACGCCCATGAACGCACAAGGCGTTGCCAGTCTTTTAAGAAATGGTAGCTCTTTCTTGAAAGACCCTAAATTGAATTGGTTTAGAAATAGTTCAGTGGGTAGCTGATTCCACATAGCGGTGGTGCGCGTCAAAATATTAGAAGCCTGATCATACTTGTCTATTGATAGATATTACTTTTATTACGCTCAACGTTGCCAGAAGGCTCGCAAGAACATTAGCAGCCTTTAAAACACTTTCCAATCATAGCCAAACGACTTACCAAGCATTGATATATAGCTGACAATTGACAATGTCTTCATAAAATATTGTAGGAATAGATACGGAATCAACAGAGACAATATAGCCGGTTTTGAAGTTTTCCAATCCATAATCTATAATTAACATAACAATATCTAGTTTTAATTAAATGCATTAATATGTTTTAGATGTGTAAAAAAATACTAACATCCCTTAAACTATCGGTTGTAAATATGACGAAAACCGTGCAAATCCCCAATTGACTCAAAAGCATAAATATTGATATTATCATTCTGAAAACAATAAATATACATTTTATTCAAACTCTTTTTTAAATTGCCTGCAAAGAAAGGAGTATTTAGTTACAGGAATGCCAAGTTCCGATTCAACCATTTTTAAATAATTTATATTAATTGAGGACTGAAACTGGTATAGACAGATTGTCCGCTCCGATGTTTTTTGCTGATCGCGACGCTACTGACTGGAGAGAGAGGTACATAGTATACATTTATATATATACTTGATATTATAGAATGGTTGAATAATGGAAAAAAATATATTAAGTAGACCAGATTTTAAGGATAATTTGAAATTAATTTATTTCTTCCAAAATTGTAAAATACAAAATTAAACGAAAAAAACTAGCGGTAGGTATGTGTAACAAAAAAAGGAAGCTAAGATGGGAACCTTCCCTCTTTAGTGGAATTTTAATTTGGTCACATGTTACTAGTATGGATTTTTATTTTAAATATACTTATAATAACTTAATTACAAGAATCAGTATTAAATAAAACAAGTAAATGCTATCCTAAATAAATACTGCCAAGAAACTGACTTAAATCAGTTCCACTAGATGGCGCCGACGGAACTATAAAACGCGGATCATTGTTATTTTGAAATTGCGGAAACTACACAGTAAGCGTTATTTCCGTCAGAAAAATATAACTCCTCCTATCTCATTTTAAGTCTTATGAATTTATGTTTCTGTCCCTTTTTCACTTCATAAAATCCTTTTAGACAACTTACGGGCCCCTTTCTCCGATTCTGTGCAAAATGGTAGGTCCATGCAAAAGTGCTACGCGAAAACCATACCTGTATGATATGTATGGAATCCTCAGTTGTCGACTGATTTCATTAAGACACCATAGCTAAAATAGAACATACACAATTTAGCAACCTCACAACACGCATGAAATGTCAATGTTATACCTACACCTACACCTACCTGTTACACCTACGAAACAATCATAATCTAATATAAAATTTAATTTTATAAAACAAGCACTGTAATCAGGAATCGAACCCAGTTACCCAGGCAGCTAGTAATTGAGAGGCTTGACATATGCTTGTTTAAAGAATTTATCATTAAGAAATGAATCTTACCAAAGTCAAATGCATGTGTATAATAAGAAGGCCCAACGCAGTTGTCATTATGGGTCCAAGAATGATACCGGCTTGACTAACGGCTAAAGGCAGACCCAGCACACCAGCGCCCCATAATGTTCGCATGAGATTGAAATACGCCATCCACGGTCTTGAAAACACAGCACATTTTCAATTACGAATATAGTTTTTTTTTTCATTTATAAATTTTCTAACATTACAACAACTAATTCGATAAAAAAATTCCCGGCATATAAATTTGCAGTGCTGAGATTTTCAGTTGCCTTTTTTCGCCTATGGAAATAATTATCAAGTAACAAGCCGACACCCATATTGTTATAAAATTATCGCAAGATGTTAACCACTAAATTTTGGCCTATTATTGATGACATGGATATCACTGAAATGTGGTTTCAACAGGACGGTGCCACATGTCACACAGCCAATGAAACGATCAATTTATTGCAAACCAAATTTCCCGAGCGCATAATTTCGCCAAATTCAGCTGTTAAGTGGCCAGCCAGATCGTGTGATTTAACACCACTGGATTATTTTTTGTGGGGCTTTGTTAAAGACAGAGTCTATACGGAGCCAATCGAATCGATTGCAGCCTTAAAACTCAATCCGTGATGTCATTAACGAAATAAACCCTCCATTTTGCCAAAAAGTGATTAAAAATTTTGATGAAAGAATCAACATCAGTCAGCGTGGTCGTGGTGGACATTTGCCAGATATCATTTTTCATTCATAATTGCCAAACTTTTCTCTTTGTAATACAATAAAAATTTTATTCATTTTCCTCTAAATTCTTTGTTTTATTTTGTTTTAGAAAACAAAGTTCTTGTTGCAATACCCTTTATTAGCAGCACCACATTAATTCATTCTTGTAGCTTCCGCAATTTGAATTAATGTTGCTTAATTTGCCTCGAAGAAGTATCAGACAACACCTATACAACTTTATAAAAGCAGCTGCCACTCTAAGTATTTCATAAAGTAGAAAGACCTGACCACAATGCCATCTTTTGACTTATGTTATTTTAATAAAATAAAACTATTACAGCTTTTATTTAACTTGGGTAAAAAAAATTTTTTAAATTAATTTAATCAAAACTTAGTCAATACATAATCAAAATATGTAATGTTATAAGAATAACAGTGATAATGAATACGTCATGGCTTGAGGTCCGTTTCAATACTTCGATATAAAATTCTTGTAAATTGAGGTTGCTAATAATATATACTTATATCATTTCCGAATACCACCTCTGTGCTGTACGGCGCGGAGCAGTTCGCCTACGGGAGTAAAATACGTACTTAATAGGAGCTTTGGGTTCTCTATGGTCCCTTGGATCAAAATCATCGTTAGGTGGCTTTTCTTCTGGTAGTTGAGTTAGTCTAAAATCTATCAACGACTGCCGATCGAAAGGCCGAACAGAAAGTTTACTTACGGCCTCAAATGCGGCCCTGGAATATATATTGTTAAAAAATTAAGGTAAATATTAAGGTAAAATTAATTATTGAATATTATGCAATCTTACATTTCGGAACTAAGTAAATTTATAATTTATGACGTTTATTTTGACTTACAGAATAAACTACAAAATATTGTGCTTAATGACTTTGATTGATTTGGATTGAGGCCGCAATTATACGGCGGTAGTCGAACAACTTCATGGCCATGTTCCGCTAATACTTTGTCCATAATATATTTTTTTGGAACTTTGTGATTTTTTATCAATAAATATAATTCTGGTTTAGTAATGTGAACAGGGAACTCAATATTATTAGCTTGGAGCCACTTTCTTCCTTTTTTGAGCACATATTCGACGTTCTGTCTTCCTCTTTGCTGAGGTATGGGGCGTTGTCCATAACTATAATGCAATTAGGTGGTATGTTAGGAATAAGCTTTTCCTTCGACCATTTACTGAAATTTTCTGTGTTCATCTGGTCGTGGTAATCACCAGTTTTACTATTTGCCTTAAACATTAAAAGTGCGCCATCGACAAATCCGGATTCATTACCAGCGAAAACTATAATCCAGCGGCGACCAGGGGGTCTAGTCCAGACGGATTACAGTAGTGTATGTAGAAAGTCGAAAACTAAATTTGTATGAAAATGCCAGCTAGTGTCGACAGTTGGTACCAACTACAGCTGTCATTTTCATACCAAATTTAGTTTTCGACTTTCTACATACACTACTGTTAAGCCGTTTTGACTAGACCCCCTTGGCTCTCATTTTTTTTACTACCACATCCGTATCTGATTGCCAACACTTTTTTACTGTATAGTGAGCATGAATCCAAGTCTCATCAATATAAATAACTGGCTTTTTGTCGGCGCCAAGAGAAGCATTCTCTTTCATGCGGCGTAAATACTTAGCCCACCATGCCTGTATATTAGGTCATTCAATTAATGTTAATCTTTTTTGATAACATTTTTTTAATCTATAACCTAAATTATCTTTCATAATTTGACGTAAGGTAGTCTCACTCCCTTTATAGTCTAAATCTTGTTTAGCAGCCATAATTTTTCTCATAGTGGGCACTTCCTTTCGTACTATGTATATAGAATTTATTATATTTCTTAAAGCTGCGAGAGGAAAACTATCCAAAAATTCCTTTTTTCCCCTCTTTTTTTTAACTAACTATACTACTAAGCTAGCTATCTCGTCACAACAATGAACTCATGAGCTAAAACATTTGAACTTAAGCCGAATTCCTAAATTACCACAAGTAACTGTACTAATTTTCCAAGAACAAATGTTACGTCCTACATTTGTGAATAAAGATTTTTTTTAAAGATTTTATTCATTTATTGATTGAACTGTTCCTAATCACAACAAACTATTTTCCCTATGAATTATCATCTGAAGTATCGCTTACAGTTGACAGTGACAATTCACAAAAGTCAACGAAATAGTTGCCGCCGATCGCCGTTGACTAGAAGTACGCAAAAGTAAAAAGTGAAAATTATAAACCGCAAACTTAGAAATCATAAAAGAGAAAACTTTGTTGATTTAACAGCTGCAAAATATATATAGTTACAAGTGCTTTACGATTCATTTAAATCCTGTATAATGATGTCAACAACAGAGGGAGAATTGGACATAGAAATATCTCATGAAAAGGAAGATGGCGAGGTTAGAGAACTTGTTAATTATTATTACTTGAGCTAAAAATTAATATGTTAGTTCTAATTTAAAAATTAAATTATTATAAATTTAGAAATATTAAGCTAATGCTTTCTGAAACAGTTTATAAATATATAATTTTAATAAGACTGGCGTTAGTAGTATTAATATTGATGTTTGCAAATCATTGTTATAGTTGGATGACTCTGATGTAGAAGAGGGGACTTATATACCCCTGGAGCGCCCGGAGGTTTTTAACCCGCCATCACTTGTAAACATGCAAATACAGGATGAACAAAGTGATGAAGCTTCACTTGCTGAATCTTCAGGCTCAGAGTCAGATGAAGAGCCAAGACGTCGTGCAAAGCGTTCTAAAGTGAGGCCACGACGCCCACAACAACAACAATCTAGCCGCAACAATAAATACAATATATGGTGTCAAACATTACAGGTCATTATTTCTTGGGATTTTAATAAGCAATATCTTTTTAATGAATATAATCAATCATTTCTAACTTTTCATTTTAAATTTACAGGAAGACCTTTTGACGGAGGACATGGGCACTTGTGATGTTTCAAAGAAAAGCAGATATGGTGTTGAATCTTATGATTATACTATTAAGTATAGATTAGATGATAAATATATTTCTAAGAAAGTATTTTCAAGTAGTGATTATAACCAGACAAATAAGAGAAAGTATTCAGATAGATCTAATGTAAAGTTAAGATTGGGGAAAAGAGTTAACAGCCACCAGCCTGTAGAGGAGAAACAAGAGCCAAGATTTTTACCAGACCTAGTTGTCACATCAGAAGATTCTATTGCTAACCTTGCAGCAGATATTGCTGAAAAGCTAGGTGAAGAAAAGAAAGATTTAGTTTGTAAGTAATGCCCAATAATCTTTATACAGATTTAAAATTATACTACATTTTTATATAAACTTCTCTAAAGCAACTCTTGTGTAAACACTGGTACATTCAATTTTGAATTCATGGCAGGTTTCTATATCAGGAGAATAAAATATTATGACAAAAACTATTATCATTTTATATGAAATCGTAGCTTCCAAAACTAATTGTCAAGTGAAATTAAAGGACTGTATGTACATCATCATATCAACATCTTACATATTACAAACATATAGCAATATAAGAAAAGTTTTTGCTGAGTATTCTATAATCCCTTTTCTTCCTTACAGCTAGAATTGTAGAGGTGCTTGGTGCCAGTAAGGCTATTGAAATTTATGAAGAGACACAAAAAGTTGAGTCTGAAGGGGGAATGCTTGTAATGGTATGTATATTGAGATACATTTTAATCTGTGTCTTTTATATTTTTCAATTTAGATTTTAAAAATCAATTATTTATTAATTTTTATAATGAACAGACCATTTATCAGTCTTATAAACCAAATTCACATTTCAGAATGGTACACGTCGACGTACACCAGGTGGTGTTTATTTCTTTTTGTTGAAGAAACATGATGATGTGTCACAGGCTATGATAAATCAGATATTTAATGAAGACCGTAAAGAAACAACACGAAAAATTAAAAAGAAGCGCGCTAAGAGTCGTCAAAAAGTAATGGAACAATTAAAACAAAGTCTAACAGGTATGTTTTATCCAGTGCCAATTATGAGTAATCTTACCTCAATTCCTTACAAAAATCAACTACAGTTAGGAGGGTGTGACAGCTTTGGCTATTTTGGTGTCTACAAACACTAACTTATGACAGTTTCAGTGAATTGATACAATACTCTTATTTTTAAATTTCAGATTCTGAATTACCATCTCTTCTTTCAAGAGGAGAAGCAACCGTACAAACTGAACATGGTTCGAATCCACCACCATCTCCAGCTACAGATGCTAGAGAATGTTCAAGCGACACTGACACTCATACCGAGCATGAGCAGCAACCATCACCAATTAGGCCCTCATCACCAATACCTGACACCCGACCAATACAAGCCTATGATGATGATGATTACCTTGAAGTGATGTGTAATGATGATATGGATATGCTCTGAAGTATTGTGATATGTGATTAAGTGTTGTTAATTATGAGCATCATTTGGTATTATGAACATACCATTAAAAGTGCTAGATGCTTAAATTATAAATGCAATAGTGCTATAACAAGTTATGGTATGCCCCAAAATGGATAGTAGATAACCAATTTATATTGTTTAATCTGTTTGTTATGTTTTATCAAAAGTGACATAATTGTATAGTAAAACTAGTTAAATTTATTTCACACTATTTGGCATATTTCATATACAAATATTTTAAGCAAATGATCTGATTAAGTCAATGACATAGTTCAGACAGTTTTGATAGAAACTTATTAAATTTAAATGTCTGCTACAATATTTCTCATTTTTGCATGGCTTGAGCACTGATATGGAGACAAACTTATTTAAATAACTTTGTTGGTTATATCTTCTTGGGTTTGGTATGGTTGTTATCAATGAAGTCTATGTTGTGCTAGGATGAAATGAGCAGAGTATTGTTACTGTGCAACTATCAGGCTGTGATTTTTCTACTGCGGCCCATTTGCCTGCCTTAGAACTAGTTGTCAAGTGCTATTATTTGTACATTATTACATGTAAAAATACGAACTAAGCAGTAATATTACATGTCTGTGTAGAATAATATGTGTACCTTAAATAAGAATTAAATTTTAGACACTACTTTTAACACTACTGTTTTCTTTATTCTGAATTTTATATCCAATCTACCAGTCGCATTTCATTCAAAACATGTTAAATACTATGATTACAACTGGTAGGTATATTAAATATAGAACTTGTGAACAGTGAAGCTATAAAATAAATTGTTACATTTTGTATGACAATACAAATACTGATTGTGATTCTTGTTTGGTAAATAACTAATGTTTGGGAGTAAAAGGCCTAACTAACCAAACTTTCAAAGTTAAGGGTCTGTTTCACAATGTATGGATAAAGTACCAAATAGTTATACGCAACACATAAATTATTTGGAAGATAAAGTTTCTGAATCATTTATTTTATGAAACATTTACGAATAGAGCTATCTGACAGTCGTGAAACGCAACCATAGTGTTAATCCTACCAATAAGTTATAAATAGCTTAATTGGAACTAATCCAGACATTGTAAAACAGACCCTAAAAATCATTGTCATTGTTTTAAAAGTTATTTCCTCAAACTGTTGACACAAATGTAATTCATAAAATAGTTTTTGTTTGAACAAAAATTTTTTTCATAAATATGTGTACTGTCAAGTATAATTATATGTGAAAGAAAACACATTTTTGTATGAAAATTTAACACAATCTGTAATTTTTATCTAAAGAAATATATATTGTATTTATTAATAATAAAATTTAAAACTTTTTTTTGAGTTTGGTACTACAAGCATGAATTTTTTCAAGTAATTTGTGTTACATAGGAATGCAATACCATAAAAAACCTTTATATATTATTTTTTATTTAAAGTAGTGAATCTAGACTCTAAAAGATAGTTCCCTGTATAAGAATGAATAATTAGGTAGTGTTAAAACTTGTATTGGTAAAATATATCTTGTCAAATAAAGTATTTTTTACAAGCTTTTACTGTTACTGAGTAGTTTATGTACAGTCCTACTGTTAAAAAGAAATAAAAATAAAGTTTTTTTTTAAATTTGTTTCCATACCTAAAAATTTTAATGCCTCATTTTATGTGACGAAAATTGTTATTCATTAGACACCTACTGCTGCTTAGTTGTAGAATGCTCTGCTTACATTAATAAAACCACAAGCTCCCACATAATAATTTATTAATATATATTGGGCTCCATTCTCAATTATTAACAAAAATAAGTCAATTTAGAAAATATATTCTCATAAATAAATGAATACATAGAACATTATGATAATGGCACATATTGGATGTGATGGGTGTAATCAAACCCTATGAGAAAGTTTGAAATTTTTTTTCACAGTTATGGAAAGTCCAGCATCTGAAATGAAGAATATTTTTATTTTACATAATGACCCTAGAAACCACTCTTTGTAAGAGCAATACTAACCAGCTGTGGTAAACATTTTTCAACATGCTCAATGTCAACTTTGTCGCAGTTTTCTTTCAATGCTTGGCTAGATGCCCGAAGGCAAGTTTCTGTGACAAGACATTTTGCCACTTCAACAACCAAAGTAAGAGCATCGTTTCCAAGCTTTGTTTTATTGTCTTGAAATGATCCATGTAGAAGCTCTTTTATAATTTCCTATAACAGCGTCACAAATGTAGTTAAGCCCCCATCAAATGACGCATTACCCGTTATATATTTTGAATTCAGCACGTACCTGCTTGATATTATTTTTAACGTTAGAAACTATGGTTGCTGGATCAATATTTCCATCTGCGGTCTCGTTACTATAACGGGCCATTCTAATTCTATTGATTAACAAATAATTTCCAAATATCAAAGTACTCAATTCAATATTTTATTATAATTTATTTAAAACAACATTTAAAAAATATAAACAATCCCATACACCATTGTCGGAACAATCAAATCTATCTACTGTCAAGTGTCAATGTCAAGTCGTGAGAAAATATAACAGTTAATCTAAGCGAAAGAATTTTTCTTAGAGTCTGAGGAAAATAGTCGTAGATTGATGCACTTTATTTTTTATGTTGTCAACATTGTTACGTCATAATAATTTCAAAGTCAAAAGCAGTTAGTTTTTGTGAAAAAAATAGCAAAAAATAAATTAAGTAGTATACTCTAATAGACTATGGATAAAACAGCGTTGCGAACATCAGTTACTCGAAGTTAACAGCTGGATAATCTATATGCTATCATCAGATCAGCTATAATCATATTATGCATAGGGGTTTTTCCTTTTAGGAACTAAATAATGATTTGAATACATTCATATAAAATTATATTGTATCATTTCAATAGTATTTGCAATAAATACAAAATTCTAACTCTAATATCATGCAAGGACTTCTTTGTAAGTGTTTTTGCAATAATCTGTGGAATATTCTTTTTTTCAAGTATCTCAACTATATTCTCTATCGAATTATCTGTTCTCTCTTCTGGGTTCAGCTGTATGAGAACTTCAAGAATTAATTTATCTTCCTCTCTCCCCCATTCAACATCCTTTGTACTTTTTTGATCAGAATCACTTAGTGGATCCACCTCTGTCTTAAGGTTATTTTCATCGATTGGGATAAATTCTTCTTCGATAATATCACAAATTTTATCATCGCTTTTTTCTTCCTGAAATAAGAAAAACAATGAATTCCTTCGTTCTTCTTATATCTTATCCTATTTTTCATTGTATTAATACACATATGACATAGTATCCTATATGCTAGGTTACAAAAGGCTGAAATCATCACAGACTCACGCGGCTAATATGTTTTAGTAGGTACTAACTTACTTCATAGAAATATTATAAGTAAAACAGGACCTATGTTTTACCGAAGAGTTTCGAATCTATTCTGTAATTTTACGCATATGAAATGCTCTGGGAATCAATACACTCAAAATAAACATGCAAGTTTTAAATACCCTTACTTTTATATCCACCAATGGCTTTTCTTCAATATCGTCTTCATCGTCATGACTTTTATCACTGTAAAAAATATGATAATATTAAAACGTTTTTATAAGCTCAATAAATTTTCACTTATCTTAATGCAACTTTCGTAGTTAAGATATCAGTAGCTTTATTTCATATTATGGCCCTGGATATTATATAATTATATTTTTACTTACCTAGAAAGGCAGATAACATCAACATTATCTTCACATATCATTAAAGCCCCTTGTTCAGTTTCATCCCCACCACTATTGTCGGATTCATTCATTTCTTGATCTTGGTTTTCTGTTCCACTTTGATTTTCGTTTTCTGATTCACTATTTTTATTACTTGCTCCCACTTCATTATCTTTCCTAACTGTATTATCACTTTCTTGGCTATTTATTTGCTTATTTTGAATTTCGCTGTTTATTTGATCTTGCGTTTGATCTGGGCCTATACTTTCTTGTGGGTGAACTTGTTGGACGACTTGTGCATTTATTTTGTCTTTGTTTAAAATCGTAATTTTACCATTGTTGTTGGAACTTAGAATCCCATTATAGTTAGTGCTTAGTGTTTCATTTGGTACTATTTGAGTTTGTGGCGATGTCTGTTTGGAATTACTCTTTAATTCTTCACTTGTCACGATGCGCCTAAAGTATAAATGTAAAATGAAATATCAGATTTTTATCCACGTTAAAGTATTAATTGATAAACTATGTTTTCTCTGGTCTTAAATTATTTTGACTTAGAGCAAACAGCATTATTGAATTATATAGTAAATATTTTAAAACTTATACTATTCAGGTTTAAGAAAACCTTAAAGTGAAGTAAAATAATTAGCCAACATTGGACAAAATTCTATGACAGCCAAGTATATAAAATAATGTAAATATGATTTTTATGAGAAAAAATGGTATCAATTTAAAACAAAAAACTCAGAATTTAATTCTAAGAAAAAGAAATGCTTCGCTATGGTTGAAAATTACTTAAGTTTGCCCCATTTTCAAATAGTTCGACTTACACTTTCCTTCGATGTGGAAATAATGAGAAACAATATCGAGCAAGTTGTGGGTATTGGCGCATATTGTCCATAAGCTTAGTGCACATCACACACGACATTGGACTATTACGAGACAACGTAGACAAGTACTTCAAAATGTTAATTTTTTTGCTTTTATCAGTAACAATTTCCTGAAAAAAAAAATTACTCGATATAAACTATCGCACATATGTTTATCACGCTCGACTCGAAATTTAAAATTCAATATTTTATGTCTATGGATGTGTCTGAGTAGGAACATCGTATAAATTGTAATGAAAATCGACACGTTTGATCTGTCAAATATTGACAATTATCAAACATTGGTGCCCATGTTCAATAGAACATTTCTCTTGCCTGTTCTAAAAAAGATAAGGTCGAGTCATAACTTACCTCAGTCTTCTGAATCAAGTCATCCATAGCATTGCTAATAAAATACTCTCGAAATTTATCAATTTGGTCCGCTTGTTCGGGGTTCAGGAAACCCAAAAATTCATTATACGTGTCCGCTAACTCCACGTCACAAGCTTTGTAAATGTCATCCATTAATTTAAGCGGATCGTCTTCCTCTGATTTAAATCGAGACAGAATTGTAAACAGAGTTCTTTTTGTCCGTGTATTCCTAATTTTATTTTGACGCAGGGATAATCTCATTAGAAATGTTCTTACAAATTCTGCAATGAAAAGGGTTGCAATATTGTAATAATAATAATTAATATATAATTTCCCATATGCCAGTCCTTGATCTTCTTATTTGGTGATTAGGTAAAGAATAACTATTAACTTTCTTAACAGATATTACGCACACATTGCCTATAATTGAAAACGAAATGCATTTTCGAAGATTCCTAAAAAAATAATACTTTTATCTACTAATATTATATGAGAGCTTTACCGATATTTGCTATAGACGGTTTGGCGACAATTTTGGAACTAAGACTTTTTTAAGTCAATCGTAAAGAATTTTTTCAAATAAATATAATACCGAGTAGTTTCTTGTCTTAAAATCTTACCTCTATCTTTGGCATCGGTGAGTCTCTCCTCTGCTTCTTTAGCTATACCTAATTTAAAAACTCCCGGCTTTCTAGCCGCTTCGATCCTACTTTTCAAATCACTAAACACATTCTTGGAACAATTTTTATAATAACTCAACAATATTTTCAATCGATTCGTCATTTTCGGATATCGTATACTCCGACAAGGACACTGCATTTTAACGACAAACTTCTTCACATATTCAGTTATTCTTTTCTGTTTATATTTCGATATTTTTCTCAATAGCACACAACAGGAGCAATGTTCCGTGTTCATTATGACTTCTGGCTCTTCTATTGGCTCTAAATCTTTTTCGGGGTCTAATTCGTTTGTTGGCTGTTCTATTACTATATCCATTCTGTCCGGGTTAGCCGGTTTTAACGGATGCAAGTTTATCCGGTTAGAAACGATCTCTTGTGTGAATTGTATAGGTAACGGAGGCTTTGGTTTCTCAATGATATTGACCTGGGATATTTCAATGCCTTTTGGCGGTTGAAAATTTGTTGGACGTTTCTTTTGCAAGTGTTTCTATGGAATTACAAAAAAATTGTTTTCGCTTAACAAAACAAGTATGTGTGTTATATTTTTATTAGCGTTAGTTAAAGGGCATCGCTTAGAAACTTTAAAAAACAGAAAATTTATTATGTTTAAATTTTACTTCCAATATATAGATAGGTAAGTGAATCATGTTTTTATCAGTATCTGCACAATTGTTACTTCTAAAAATAGAGAATGTTACTAATTTATAGAAAAAAATAAGATGATATTTATATACAATTGTTTTATGCGCCTCATACGAACACTAATTATTGTTTCGGATTTTACAACAATACAATTTATGAAAAGTTCACATTTTCCACCTTAACAATGACAATGTAAGGAACAATTTTCAGACTTAATTTAGCAATAGTAACAATTTAGATTAATTAATTTCAGTTGTCTTTTATTGACGTGACAACGTCTTATAAATTGGTTTGCCGGGTGACACTTCAAGAAACTGCGTTACGCTCCGCTCACGTTATGCGCTCACAATGACAGCGAGTGAGAGGCACGCGTCCCTTCCACTCGGGCATGGTTAGCCCGCCTAAGAGCGAGAGAGACAGACATAATGTTTTAAATTGTTACTATTATTTCATCCTTCTTCCTACTATACGAATGAATATTCACATTAAAATTATTTTACCACTCAAAGTCGTTGTCACGTAAAACTTTCGCCCGTATACCGACTTTACAGGCAACCAATTTTTTTTCAATCTATTTATGTATTTTTTCTATTTCATATATTTTGTTTATCCATGTTCTGGTTTTGTAAAAAAAGTGTTTTCGTTTATAATATATGTAACTGTAAGATTCCTTATATAACTAAATACCGATATCTAAACTTTATCTATCTTACCCGAAATCTTTTACTGCTTTTCGCCAGGTATCGTACCCAGATCGATGGAATTTCTGATTCAGGTTGCTCATACAATGTCAGTTCAGCGTTAAACGGAATCAAGACATGCTTTGTTTTAGGTACTTCTCGTGTTTTGAAGTATTTCTGAAAAAACGAAACACTTTACGATACAGTTTTCAAGTTTATTTCATAAACATAGGGATAATACAATATTTTTTAAATATAAAACCTGACACGGTGAATATGAGAAATCGCTTTATTTCCCACTAATATAAAATATATAAACGATACATTTCTCTTAATATTATCTATTATAAAAATAATGTGACTGCTGAATCATCACACATCGCAAAGCCGGCAATCGCTGTCTTCGTCTGAAAAATGACGTTACGCGCTAACTCTCTTTCACTCTACCTTAAATATTTATCATCTTTAACAGCCGGTAACCCTTATTTGCGGCAAGATTTAATTAAGCAACCTCATATGAAAATTAATAGAAAAAAATTAGCTTCAATTTGACAGAAGTATAATTAATAAATATACGTTATAAACGTATGAATTTATCGAAATCATACCTGTTTACACCTGGCTGCAAAGAGGTGCGGCCAGGTGCGCAACGGCAACCGTGATTTTTTAGAATCTTCAAATTAATTACCTATATATTTTATTTAAAAATGAAATAAACGAAATTTTTTACCAAAACTCAATTAAAAATAATGGCGGCCAAATTTTGATAGGCACCCTAGTATTCTCCTAATTATAAATAAACATAAAAATTTGGTTTTAAACAAAAAATCGATGAACGCACCAATCTTGCAGCGGGATCTTAGACTATTGTAACCTCTTTATAAGAAAATTTCTTGCATGGTCACGAAAAGCAAAATAGGTTGTGAGTATTAGGCTGTACTTACGGTAATCATGTGATCAGTCTGTTTATTCTTCCTCACTGCAGAAACATGCCCTGCTAAGGTCTTAGGGCTTATCCAAGGGAACATATACTTGCACACTAGGTCTAATGTGATTCCAATACCCCACCGATGACGCAGGTTTTTTATCGGTGGGGGCGGGTACAAATCCGGATTCGCTTCTACGTAGGACCAAAATTGGTCAATCCCTAAGATTATTAATCTGAAATAGTAATATTCCCTATATTCCTATTCCAATTTCGATCCTTATGTTTTTTATATAAGAGCAAACAGGCAAGACGGGCACCAGGTGTTACGTGATACCGCAGGCTCTGGACACGCGCACTACCAGAAGGCTCGCAAGTGCGCTGCCGGCCTCTTGAGAAATGGTACGCGAGTGTTAATTACGTCCCTTTTTATCAGCAACAGTAAAATACGCACAAATAAAGATAAAAAAAATCGAAAAGTTGTTAGAAACCTGGAATAGGCAGTGATGCCTATAGAATAAAATAAGTAATTAAAATTAATTCAATATCTTGCTTATGTTTTTTAAATATTTGTTAGTGTTGTTTAGGTCACTTGAGTCAGTAAATATTTAGATTTACTTTTTTGAAGGTAAAATACAAAAAAAATCATTTTAGATTGCCCTCAAAAGGGTTAAATTTTTACCTTTTTCGGTGGAGATTTTCTTTTGTGACAACACTTAAAAAATGTCAGAAAGCTACCGAATGAAAAATCAGAGGATACGTCGATCATATGACTTAATGTGATTTGTATAATAAATAGATTTTTTTACTTACTTATCTTCAGAAGGTAAATAACATGTTCGCCTCTTGATTTCAACTCCCCGATAAGGCGTGGAAGGCAACAAATAAGGGTAGAGGAACACAGAACTGTTAGCGGTCACTTTCTTGAATTCCTCGGGGAAATCTCCTGGATAGTAATTCTTTCCTAGACTTCTTCGACGGCTAAACAAAAAAATTGTTCATAATTATTATTATTAAAGAAAAAAACATTTAAGTGTACTCAGGAAAGCAGATTTAATTTATATTTTCTACAAATACACATTAATTTTCTTTAATTACCTAAATTGTATAAGAGTCAATCAAATGTCATTTTATTTTTTTTAATCATCTAACTTAATTTCTATACAGTTAATAAACCTCACCTTTTATCCGCCTCGGATTGAATGAATCTGAAATTAGACGCATATATGAGAAACAAGATAATCTGAATTACTATACATTATCTATAATACATATATAATCAGTGGCGCTACAACCTCTTTAGTTACATGATTATTTTTTTTAATCTAATAGGAAAGTAGGTGATGAGCCTTCAGTGCCTGACACACGTCGTCGACTTTTTGGGTCTAAGACGTGTCGGTTTCCTTCACCGTTCGAGGAAATTTTAAATGCGCACATAGAAAGAAAGTCTATTGGTGCACAGCCCGGGATCGAATCTACGACCTCAGGTATGAGAGTCGCACGCTGAAGCCACTAAGCCAACACTGCTGTACATTATCTATTCTATATATGCATATATAAAAATGAATTGCTGTTCGTTAGTCTGGCTTAAACTCGAGAACGGCTGGATCGATTTGATTAATTTTGTTATTTTAATTTTCAAAGTCCAGAGAAGGTTTAAACGACGGGAAACATAATTAATACGTAAAGAAAAATAGAAAATGACGTTTCCAATAAAAACTGTTAAACAGTGAATTTTTCTCTTTACAGAAATATAAAATGGTCACTTGGTTGGATTTAGCCTTTGGAAAATTGTATATCATTAGTTTATTTTTAAAAGTTTGTATTACATTTGACGCAAGTATATGTAAGCGATACGCAATTCACCGGTTCATCTAGTTTATAATAATAAAAAATACTGTGACATAAAATTACACAGTATCAAACACATACACATTCTAGAATTTTCTTGTGCTATTGAAAAATGATTGTGTTCATTATCTTCCAAGAGACGGTAGCCGTCTAAAATAATTGGTTTTCTTTAATATTTAAATAATATTTTAAACACTTGTTCTAAAGACCCCATGGCATACATAAAAAAGTGCAATTCTCAAAAATAAATTTGCACCCCCATCATTTGAAAGCCTACTTTTGACAATTAACTTCTGCCACATGGTACAAGACCTCGGTTTATGACGAAACAAATCGGTTGATGCCGCAATCTAATCCCAGTAAAAAAATCCACCACCACGCTACCACTTACTGAACCATCTTCTTATTCTCCGGCGTATCTTCTGACACACAATCCTCCCAGCTTTTGACCAGTTCAAGGGCAGGCGACAAGTTACACACTCTCGCCACTGAGTTCTCCTGTTTTACCACCATACCTTGTAAGGTTTCCTGCAAAATAATACAATGTTGCAAAAAATTGATTTTTAATAGCATTAGCCTACCAACATTGATGTATCCCGGCGAGTGTTACAGTGCCAAATACTTTTCTTAGCCGATTACAGCGTCGCTGTCACGTATTGCCAGTAAATAAAAATTAGCCATTATAATGGGAATAATTTGAACTCATGCAACTTAATAATGAAACAATATATGTGGCACTGTAGGTTTTTTTCAATGTTCTGTATGAAATAAATAATAGATATTTTATCTATGGTTATTTTTTTCCGCAAAGGGGCCTTTATTAAAAGTAGGTCTGGTGGGCTTGACTTCAGTATATGGTGGAATTATTTTTATTTGGTTTTTATGTGTTAAGTTTGACGGATGAATATTCACTACAGACACAATTTATCAAAAAAGTAAATATTCTTAAATTTTACAACTTTATCCAGTTTAATAAAATGATAAATTCTACAAAAAACCACTTGGCAAATAATTCATTAACAAAATTGAAACTCACCAAATACTCCTTATATTTAGGCGCGTAAGTCCAATATGCTGGATTGACAAAGAGCAAAAGAAAATTCGATGTCGCTATTTGTATGTGCATGCGCAACTGCTGTTGAAGTATCAATATTTGCTCATCTGTTATCTAAAAAGAAACTTGTGTTTTCTTAACTTTTTATTATTCAATTAATCGTAATGTATAATATATATATATATATATATGTATAATAAGGATTTAGATAAAGTATTTTTTTAAACAAAAATATGCATAAGAGGGTAATAAAAAAAATCCACAAGTTTTACATTTCTTTATAAAACGTACATAATTATCTATACTAATATTATAAAGAGGAAAGGTTTGATTTTTTGTTTGTTTGTTTGTTTGTATGAATTGAATAGGCTCCGAAACTACTTGGCAGATTTGAAAAATTCTTTCACTGTTGGAAAGCTACATCATTCCTGAGTGACATAGGCTATATTTCATTTTCAAAAAAAATAGGCATCCTTACTAAAATTACGATAACGTAATCCAAGGTGTGAAAAAAATATCAAAAAACTACCTTACATCGCGTGCGCTGCGAAAACTATTGATGATAGAACAAAATGATATTTTAGAACACACCATTATCTACAAAAAATCAGCGGCAGCATATCTCTAACTATTACAGTCATGTCACAATAAGCGTTTTTTTATTGAAAAAAAGAAATTAAAATACCACCGCTACAAAAAGCTCTTTATTTGTACCTTGGTATTAACCCTTATCAAAATAAATGTATGTAATGTAATGTATTATTTAAGACTGCTTCAATATCTTTATATTACTTTTTGAATTATTCGATTCTGACAATCCATTCAAAAGATATCACGAGTTAAAAAAAAATTAAAAAATAAACTGTATTCGGCTAGCTATGCGTTGTAGGCGTCACTCGGGCAGGGGTACGGGAGGGGGGTTAAGATCACGAAATAAACTTGCCGCGCGGCTCACTCGCGCGGTCGGCTCCCTACGTGATGGACGTGTGCGGAATTTACGCTTAAAATATTGTTCACTTAGTTATTAACCTAATAAATTACTTGAATATTTTTCATGATTTTCAATTTAATTTTAATAAATAGTAGGTAGTTGTGTACGTTGTAATATAGTAGCATATATAGCTTACAGTTATGCTAATTTAGTTCAAAGGCATTTTTTCTTTTGTCATTTTGAAATGCCTAAAAGATCAAGATCTCAACTTTCTAGAAATAGTTCCCAGGCCAGGGCATCAAAAATACGTCGAAATGAAGAATCTTCATCAGAAACTGAAAATCGTCTTTCAATTCATAGACAATATGTGGCACAATGGCGTGCTAGAGAGTCGAGTACCGAGCGTTCGCAACGGCTCGCTGAACAAAATATGAGAACCGCTCAAATACGCGCGCGAGAATCCAGTTTGCAGCGTTCTCAACGGCTCGCTGAACAAAATGTGAGGACTTCTCGAGTCCGCGCGCGAGAGTCCAGTCTTGAGTGTTCAGAGCGACTAGCTGATCAAAATTTGAGAACCTCTCAAGCACGCGCGCGAGAATCGAGTCTTGAGCGTTTACAGCGTCTAGCTCAACAAAATTTGAGAACCTCTCAGGTACGCGCGCGAGAGTCCAGTCTTGAGCGTTCGCAGCGCCTTACTGAACAAAATCTAAGAACCTCTCATGTGCATGCGCGAGAGTCAAGTACTCAGCGTTTGCAGCGGCTTGAAGAGCAAAATATCAGAAATATTCAATCTCGCACTAGGGAATCAAGCTCTGAGCGTTTCCAACGCCTTCAAGATCAGAGAGAACGACAACAGACGTCAAGAGCGAGAAGTCGCAATCAAGTTTTAGCCCACAGTAAAAGATCGGCTTTTAGATACGATCCACAGATTGATTATGCTCAACAGTCTTCCGTCCAAATCGGCGACATGAATAAGATCTGCCCTAAGTGTTCAGCCAAAAAATGGGTCGATGAAACTAATGGCATGTGCTGTGCTTCTGGAAAAGTTAGTCTCCCCAGTATTCAGGAACCACCACAGCCAATAAAAAATCTTTTGACAAATAATCATTCGCTATCTAGACATTTCATAACCAACATCCGTAAGTACAATAGCCTATTTCAAATGACTTCGTTTGGGGCCAAAAAAATAAGAGAGGGTAATTTTATGCCAACTTTTAAAATAGAGGGACAGCTATATCATCTTATTGGTAGCCTTTTACCACCACCAGGCCAAAATCCACAATACTTGCAGGTATATTTCATTTCAGACGCAGATCAGCTATCATTGAGGTCAAACATAGCTCCAACGCTGAAAATAGATTTAATTAACGAACTACAGACCGCACTGAATAGCCACAATGTATATATACGAAGCTTTAAACAAAACATAGAACGCAATTCTTCGGATAATTTAAAATTAATTATTCATTCCGACCGCCCACCACAGACAGCACACCCGGGTAGATACAATGCTCCAGCTGTAAACGAGGTAGCCGTTCTCTTGGTTGACGAAGAAAAAGGCCTCAGAGATATAGTGCTCCACGGAAGAGACGGCCAACTTAAAAGGGTCTCTGAGTTACACCGATCGTATGATCCACTACAGTATCCCTTAATGTTCGTGAAAGGAGAAGACGGTTATTATTTAACCATTTCGCAGGAAGGTACAGCGCGTAACAAAACTGTGACGTGCATGCAATTTTATGCATTTAGGTTGATGGTTAGAGCTAACTGTTTTAATGCATTACATTATTACAGGGACTTATTTAGTCAATATATTGTCGATATGATGGCAAAAATGATATCGGAACGATTGAATTACATATGTCGTAACCAACAGAGACTAAGGGCTGAAGAATACATTCATCTCAGAGATGCTTTAAATCAAGACGGAAATGTTGACCCATCAAATATCGGTCAACGCGTAATCTTGCCATCTTCATTTACAGGTTCTCCGCGTTACCTGCATGAAAAAACCCAAGACGCGATGACTTATGTCCGAAATTACGGGAGACCAGACTTATTTGTCACATTTACGTGCAACCCCGAATGGCCTGAAATTAAAGCGGAACTACTACCTGATCAGCGATCTTTCGATCGTCATGACATCATTTCAAGGGTGTTTCATTTGAAAATGAAGAAATTCTTAAATTTATTCGTTAAAAATGAAATATTCGGCAAAGTGAAATGTTACATGGCAAGTGTAGAATGGCAGAAGCGAGGTTTACCACACTGTCATTTGCTGTTTTGGCTAGAAACAAAAATCCAACCAGACGAAATTGATAGCGTCATAGTTGCGGAACTGCCCAACCAACAAAACGATCCGATATTGTACGATATCGTAACAAAAAATATGGTGCACGGACCATGCGGAGAACATAACTTATCAGCATCATGTATGAAAAACGGTATTTGCACAAAAAAATACCCACGACGTTTAGTCAACGAAACTCAGACTGGAGAGGACGGATATCCAGTTTATCGTCGTCGTGATGCCGCAAATGGAGGACTGAGCGCTTCGCTAAATATCAGAGGCAGAAATTTCACTATAGATAATAGTTGGATTGTCCCATATTCTCCACTTTTGTGCAGGACGTTTAATGCTCACATAAATGTAGAGTACTGTCACTCAGTTCAAGCCATCAAATACATTTGTAAATACATAAATAAAGGATCGGACCAAGCTACATTTGGCGTCAGAAACCCAAATGATGAAGTGGAAAACTACGTAAATGGCCGTTACATAAGTACTTCCGAAGCTGCTTGGCGAATATTCGAATTCCCGATCCATGAGCGGCATCCTACAGTTTTGCAGTTAGCTGTCCACTTAGAAAATGGCCAAAGGGTGTATTTTACCACAGAAACGGCTGTACAAGTGGCCCAAAATCCACGTAAAACAACATTGCTGGCTTTTTTTGAGCTCTGTAATGAAGATGAATTCGCAAAAACACTTCTTTACCACGAAGTCCCGCAATACTACACATGGGCCAATAATAAGTTCACCAGAAGGAAGCGTGGTGAGAATGTAGTTGGCTATCCAGGCATAAAAAAAGATTCCGCTTTAGGTAGAGTCTACGGTGTCCATCCTTCTCAATCCGAGTGTTTCTATCTTAGGATGTTGCTGCACCACGTACGCGGTCCAACTTCATTCCAGTACTTGAAAACCGTTGACGGAGTTCTGAAAGAAACGTATCAAGCTGCTTGCCGTGCTAGAGGTTTGCTAGAAAACGATGACCATTGGGAAAATACTCTCAGAGAAGCTTCGCTTTCTCAATGTCCGTTACAATTGAGAGAATTGTTTGTGGTCATACTTTTATTTTGTCAGCCATCGGAACCATTAAAATTATGGAACATTTTCAAAGACGATTTATGTGAAGATATTAGACACAGAATCAGACAGCAAAATCAAGACATCACCTTACCATACAATGAGGACATTTATAACGAAGGTTTGATACAAATAGAAAATAAACTGTTGCAATTAAATGACAAAAGCCTAAGTGATTTCGGATTACCATCATCAGTTCGTACAGAAAGCAATGCAGCAGAGACTATGACTCATCGCTATGATACAAATAATTTGACCGCTTTTGTCAATGAAAACCTGCCAAAGTTAGTCCCAGATCAAAGACATGCTTTTGAAACTATAGTCGATAGCGTCATTCATGACAAAAGAAAAGTTTTCTTTTTGGTTTTTGGATGCACCTGGTGGAACGGGAAAGACGTTTCTTGCAAATTTGATACTTGCTAAGATAAGACAATCAGGGAAGATAGCAATAGCAGTTGCTTCCTCAGGAATTGCTGCAACTCTCTTGAAGGATGGCAAAACTGCTCATTCTACTTTTAAACTTCCACTATCCAATCTTGAACAACAATCTACATGTTCCATCCGCAAAAATGGACCTATTGGTAAATTACTACAAGACGCCTCATTGATTATGTGAGACGAATGCACGATGAGCCATAGAGCACATATAGAGGCCGTGAACAGAACCTTACAGGATCTAAGGAACTCCTCTGCAGTCATGGGCGGGATTACTTTTGTATTTGCTGGAGATTTTCGACAGACTCTCCCCGTTATTAACAGAGGCACGCGAGCAGATATCATCAAGGCATGCTTGAAATCGTCTCCCTTATGGACTACGATTGAAACATTAAAATTAAGGACAAATATGAGAGCTCATCTTCATGGAATCACTGATAGCGATTTCCCACAGCAACTGCTAAAACTTGGGGAAGGAATTTTTCCAACTCCAAATTTGAGCGGTCATTGTGACATTCTTCTGGATGAGTCTCTAGGCCAAATACTCCATAATTTGGAAAATTTAATAGATTCTGTATACCCTGATATCGAGAATTTGCACGAAAGAGACTTCCATTGGCTGTGTTCTCGGGCTATAGTATCACCTAAGAATGATACTGTCAATGAAATAAACAATCTGATTGTTCAAAAAGTCCCCGGCCAAACAAAAACATACAAATCGATCGACACTGTAACGAATATTGAAGATGCAGTCCATTATCCACAGGAATTTTTAAATTCGTTGAACCCTTCTGGACTGCCACCCCATGAATTGACGTTAAAATCGGAATCCCAATCATGCTTTTAAGAAATTTAAACCCTCCGAGCATGTGTAATGGGACGAGGCTGCTTATTAAGGAGTTAAAGGACAATTTAATAGTAGCAACTATTATCACTGGCCCAGCAGGTGGTCAACTAGCTCATATACCGAGGATACCGATGATCCCAACTGATCTGCCAATCCCATTTAAACGGCTTCAATTTCCGGTAAAAACATCTTTCGCATTAACAATTAACAAGTCCCAAGGCCAAACCTTCGAATTAGTAGGGATCGATCTGCGAAAGAAATGTTTTACTCATGGTCAACTGTATGTTGGTCTATCGCGAGTCGGAGCCCCTGAAAATCAATTTATTTTGCTGCCACAAAATAAAACAACATCAAATATTGTTTACAGAGAAGCTCTAACAAAATAAATGTATTTTCTTTTAGGGTTATGACCTCAATAATTGAAAAAAAAAATTAAAAAAAAAAAAAATCAAAAAAAAGAAAAAAAACCCCAAAAATATACAAAAAAAAACACATAAATACAAAAAAATTAAATAATATCTGAATTTAATTATTCTTATTTTTTTTTTATTTACTCTTTTTTAGGAGCTGGACGCAAAAAGGGATGAATATGTGTCATATTATTATTATTATTATGAATGTGTTAAAATTAACAAATCTAAATGTAATGTTTAATGCCCGTGCGAAGTCGGGACGGGCCGCTAGTTATGTATATACAGTGTTTCAGGCCAACAGCTTGAGGTCAAAGGTTCGATTCCATTGAAATTGAATTTCTATGGGCATTTATTATTATTGCTTTAGACCCAAAAAGTCCATAGCGTATATCAAGCACCGATCATTCTTCTTTTTTCATGAAACAATTTTTGTTTCATGCAAATGAAGCTAAATAGCAAATATATGAACTCACCACATCGTTTTCAATAACAACCTTCAATGTGTTATCAGGGGGTTCGATGGCACCTCGAACAGCTGGCGGAGGTTCCACCACGTCCATTGGCTCTTCTACTTGTTCTTCTCTGACGTCTACTGTTATTGGTCCTGCTCTGGTTAGATGGTTCCAAATATTAACGAGAGCCGTAAATATATAAATGTATATTTATTTATTATTTGTTAAAATATATATATATATATATATATATATATATATATATTTTAACAACTTTGTCAAAATATTAACAGATGCCTTAGGTAGGTTTCGTTGGCAAGATTTTATTATTAATGAAATTATATTGTGAATTTTGCGACTTTATTATACGTAAGACTTATAACAAAAAAAATGGCGATTAAAAAGAGTTTATTGCCTGTACGCCTCTTCCGTTCTACGCCCTTTAGCCCGAAGCATTTAATATGTATTTCTTTTTGACCTGCATAAGTGTACATTGTGTTAGCTAAGTGATTTCATTTATGATTGATTTATTAAAAAAAATACTTTTTTCTTTTCTCCTTAGAGGTATTGAACTTGTGAACTTTTCCCGTGATAAATATCAACAATGAAAAATGAGGAACGAACTTGTCGAGTCTTTTTGCCTTCCAAGTAGGATTCCAGGTAGAAAAATGAAAGGATGGCGCAAGTTTGACGTGCATGAGTATATAAATTGTACAGAAAAAGGCATTAATAACTTTATGCTAGACGGAGGTCAAGCTGGCCTTCCTACAGACGATAAAGTTAATTCATTTATATATTTAAATACCCTTAAACTGCACAGAATGCCTATAGGCTTGTGTATTAAGAAAAATAATGACAACGAAACAGAGAAATCTGTTTTTTTATATTCGGCGTCGTTACACCGTGTGCCCATATAATTTCACCATGCCTATTGCCCATAGAGAACATTTGTTTTTTATTAATTTATGGATTAATACATACTAAAATTATTTTTAAAAACAAAATTATATTTTTCAATGAGTTTTTTCCCAGGCCAAAAAATGGTACTAAATATATTTTTTCATTTTTTATACATACATAACAATATCACCAATCTCCTCGTTTTCATCGTGTTCTGTCTTTCCAATAGAAAGTCGTGGTGGATCATTTTTCTCAAACTGAAGTCTTCTGGAAGACCGATCCTCGTCGGAAATTGGTTCTTGCTTACCTTCCCATATGGAAGACGGCTAGAAATTGTTTGTTTTGACATATACATATTTAACAAAAAATTATATATTTATTTATATATTCAGAAGATTCACAGCACAATACAGAAATAGATGTATATATAGCATTATGGGCCAATTACAAACCTTCACAAATAGTTCATTTTTTTTAAATATATATATAACAAGAAGGTAAACATTTCAAAAATTTTTAGTGTTAAACAACAAAAAAAAAAAGAAAAAGAAAAACAGAATTTAATTTGTTGACAATGAAAGGTTGTCATAGATTTCATTCATCCTGGTTGTAATTATTTTGTACCAAAGCTCTCCTTGCTGTCACCACACTCCAAGTGAACATATCAATATCAACCATTAAGTCATTAAATTTGTTTTATTATTATTTCCTAATAAATCTATAATAATTATTAGGAAATGTCATGATTGAGACCATTGATTTTTATTGTTGCTTGGGTTAATTAGTGAGATTCCTTCATTATTATTTTTTTCGTCCAGGACTCGGCGCTCTCAACAAAAGTAAGACAAGAAATTACATTTGAACAATCAACTAACATTTAGTATATAAGTTTTGAAGTGCAACTTATTACGCGCCATCTTTTTCTTGTCCCTACCGCGGTTGATTCGAAGAGATTAGAAGCTATTAATAACAAAAAATATAGTAACGATACAAATTATACTAATAATTCTCTTACAAATAATGAAATTCTGTAATAATCTCAGTAGTAATAAGTAATAATTGTATTTTTGTATATGATAATAAAAGCCTTTTCTTTAAGTTTATTTAACCAACTAATGTAAAGTTACATAAAAGAGTAGTTATAGATAATTTTTCGAAAAATATGGTAATAAAGGAGTTTCACTTCTTGTGTACACGCACATATTTTTTTTTAAATTTCTATATTTATACTATTAAGTATGAATAGAAAGTATAAATAACACTAACCTCTTTCCCATTAATTTGAATATTATTAATTTGTTCACTGCCATTCAATTCTGGAGTAAGTTCTGATTCGGGCATAACATTAAACAGTTCTGTGACCAAGTCATTTAATTCCTTTTTTGATATCTTTATCAGACTGTTCTCAAGAGATTCTTCATCTTCTTCAACTGGAAAATTTATTGAATAAGTTCACATGAATTAATGAGATTATGCAGTATAACTTTTAATTAATTAATATAAGAATTTAAGAAAAAAAAAAATATTTTTTTCTTTTTTGTCGTTAAGTTAAATATGTGTATGTGTGTGGTTGATATTTAGTGTAAAATTCTGTGTACACATGTAATTGGGTTTCAGATTTTCAAATTTTGTTTGTGTGTAATAACTATATGTATCTAATCAATCTGTTTTCTGTTTCTGTATCTAAATGTAAAAATAAAAAAAAAATTAAATAAATTAACTGAGAAACTGCAAGAATGCTGAAATAATACCTAAATTCACAAAAAAATGAAGAAAAATACACTTATAATAATGATAAATACAAATGCAACTGACATGCATTCAGTATTAAAATAAGTTGCTTGCTGGAGCACGGTAGGCACATAGTAAATATCAATGTGTGTGTTTTTTACTTTGAATAAAATACAAGTACTGAGGTACAGATGTATTATTAGTAATTTTGTAACTGCATCTAAGTTGTGAGGCTGTAAGAATGTAAATATAAATATAGAAATATTATTATTGAATTAATCAATAAATGATATAATAATTTTACCTGCATCAGGATCAGCAGCCACATTATACTCTGGGTCAGTTTCATCGTCATCCTCATTTCTAGCGTTGGCTGCTGGGTTGAGGCACTCCTTTAAGAAGTCATTCCACAAATCGTCAACATCTGGATGTGGTATATCATCTGGCGGTACAAAAGAACTCTCTATATGCTCTATCGGAGTTTCTGAAAGGCTCAGTTTGGACCGAGTTCGAAGAGCTATTGTAGCTTCCTCTTCCAGAACGAGTTGTCTACGAGCCTGGGAAACTGTCTCCTAAAATAACATTGTATTTGCTTAAGATATGTCTGTGTAGCTCTGTAGATAGTATGTAATATCAATACTTTTATATAAATATGGTTAAGAATATTAAAAAAAAACACTTGTTTCCTTTTTATTGGGACTAGAGCTATCAATATAATAAATACTAAAATAATCCATAATTTTTTGCATTAAATAATCTCCTAAAGTAAAATTACCTTCAAAATGCAGACAAAATACGATGTTAGTTATTATTTAAAACACACTAATTTACCTGTGGAACTTTAAAAGGTCCATCTGTGATAACTGCAGATTCAGATTTTGTTTGGCTTTTAGGTGTGGAAGGTGTAGCCGGGAGAGAATCAATGTCACTACACGTAGCATGGTCATCATCACTCTGAAAATGTCTAGATTAAGTTTTGGCCACACAGATAACACCCTACAATCAACTCATTTAATATAAATTAACCTCATATATATTACTGAACTTTTTTCAGTTTCAAGTCAAGTTAGTTATTACCTGAACTTCATCATTAGTTGGCTGATACTCTTCATCATCTTCATCATCAGGTAGCTCTTGAGCAATGAGAGCTTTTACCTCTGGTCTTGTTTTAACATGTATATGTTTAATTGGTGTCAATTCTAAATTCCATGGTGCTGATTTAGGTGAGGCTTTCATCAGCTCCCTGTTGAGAGCAATTGTATGGTAACTAATAAATGATTCATGAACTTTATCTAATATAACCAGTAGCACTGTAATTCATGCTTGAATAATATTATTAAAAGTTTCAAGATTATTCAAGATTTATTTAACCTATTTGACCCGTGTTAAATAGTTTTTAGCAAGATAATTAATTAAAATAATTGTATTATTTTACTTTAGTTTTCTCAGACAAGTACATAAATGGTTTGAAAAATAAATAGATGATTTTATGAGTATTCTAATATTATTAAAAAAATATGTACTCTTTAGGGGAGCATTTTTACAGAACTTACTTGGCTTTAGCTCTGGTGATTGGTTGCACATTTTCTCCAGCCTCCACCGTTTCTTCTTTTTCACGCATTTTCACGAAAGCCAGTACATGATCATTTGTTACCACTTTCTATGAAATACAGAGAGGTGTTACGAATTAATTGTATAGCATTTAACTTCAGCACATTAATCGATAGACAACTTACTTTCAGTATTTTTTTCACACTGGTATCGTCTAAATTATTTCTTACAGCTGAGGCGTGAAGATTTTTCTCCATTTCAAGAGTATTATCTGGAAGGACATCGTCCTCTGTACTAGACTCTCTAAAATGTTTCAACATATTATTTAATCAATAATAATATTAAACGAAGCATAAGATGAATTTATAAAAAAATATTTCAAAAAACAAACCGTTTTCTCTTCTTTGCTCGGCTTTTGAATTTGTTTGTTATTGTGTTATCGTCGCTTGACTCGTTTGAAACGTTCAGGGAAGCCTGATCAGGAGTTTCTGAATCCATGGTATTTAAACGACTATTTACTTAAATAAATATTACATATTTTTATTTCAATCAGTCAAATAATAATAGAAAATCCTAATTTATTAATTTTGTGTTTATAATTCATATGTCATATGCCATACTACAGCGCCAAATGTTATCTTCACAGAGTAAAATACAATTTCCACAGTGAATTGCCATCGCAGATTATAGCATTTGTTTATTCAATAACCTAAAATACAGTAAAACCAGATCAAAATGGGCTCGTCTAATAAATCTAATTTGAATAACACTATTTATTGAATGATATAGAAGAAGGAATCTTTATTACTATTCATTTATGTGGGTGATTATTTAAAAACGTACATTTTTGATGTCTCGCTGTGAATAACATCTTAAACCTAAATAGATTTTGATCACTTTTTATACATAATTGAAACAAGTTACATATAAACATACATAAAGTAACACGCAGATCCCCTTTCCGACAAAATTGCGATCTGTAGCGATGTACGCGTTTGAAGGCTCACTTATTATACTTCTCTGGACGCGTATAAAAGGGGGAGTAAAAGTCAATTATAAGTCCCAACGGCTGCGCGCAGCGAGTCGAGCCAATGCCTCCTCGCGCGAAGCAGCCCCTACCAAGGGCTATATAGCCTGCCCCCGTACCGCCCTGCGCTCAGATGGCGATCAGCAGGGCGCGAATTAACAAACCACCCGAAAGAGCCACAAGCCCGAACGAGTTTAAGCATCCCCCTCGCGAGGGAGGATGTAACAAATACCAAGTCGAATTATAAGTTATTCGCTATCCAGACGTCACACCTGAAGAGCTCCGACTGTAAAAATCGCAGTGAAAATGGATACCACGGCAGAAGAAGCACCTCAAGTGGTGGCCCCACTGCAAACCAGACTACGGCAGGTTGAAGTTGCTCGGTAACTCAGCTGATTTCGAGCGCAACGGAAATACCGACAATTCAAGAGACTGGAGGTTACACCAGGAGACGTGCATTCGGGAGACGTCGCTGCACTAGCGTCAAGTTGATCGTTACATTGTGTCAACGTCTTTTCGGAAAAGCTGCTCCAACGCTGTGGAGCTACAGCAGCGGCTTCGAACTACTCGAAGGACAGCAGACAGCGTCTCCACTTTCAGAAGGCTGCAAGAGAAGAATTTTTCCCCGGAGAGTTGCTACCAGGAACCGTTTTTCGAAACACATGGGCCATGGACATTCAACCAGTGGAGGAATGTCCTCAGAAACACGGTGTGACGCTCATCAGGTCCATGACTGACCTTTTGGAAGCTGTTCGGAAAGCTAGAGGAAGCAACACTAGGGTTTAAGACTATTTTTTAAGGATTTTATATTGTTTCTTTTCTCTGTAATTGGATCAGAATACACATTGTTTCATATTTCTCCAGAATTTCCTTTATTTATGGGGGTGGTGGCCAATTTTCCACCGTTTTCAAATAGTGGATCTCATTAGATTTCAAATGATACTAATGATAGGGTACAGGAAGGATCTTAGGACATATTATAATGTCTTGACACGAATTCTAGAAAAGGTACGATTTTTTTCACGTCGAGTGTTTATTATATTTACGAAAATTACGAAAACGAAATAATAATACTTCAAAATAAATAAAAGTTACGGATCACGCGATTCAAAATCACAACGGCCAAACCGTGCGCGCCAAGTGACTGGGGCACCTGTGAGCGTGAACAAAAAACCGATAACAAATGGATCACACGCTCTCTACTCCGTCGCGCACGGCACATCCACACCACCTGTACATTTGGGTCGCGCTCGTGCCGCGTGCGATTGAAGCGCGATGGATCCACCGGTGTGGATGCGGCCAATCAAAATCAGATTGAAGTATTAAACCACCTTCACCATGGGAGAGCGTGGACCTTTACTACTTTCTTCGCTGATCGCTCACTTCCACTTCTGCTAAAGCTTCCGATCGAGGCTCCTTATTTTGATGTAGTTCAGGGCAGTTTCTATCAAGTACTACTCTTTAATCACATGGACTCATTTACCTCTAGAATTCTTTATATTTTGATTCTGCACTTATTT
Organism: Pieris mannii; assembly: GCA_028984075.1. NCBI lineage: Eukaryota > Metazoa > Arthropoda > Insecta > Lepidoptera > Pieridae > Pieris > Pieris mannii. Next base: position 1,322,355 of record CM054776.1, read on the forward strand.
AAGTCTGTATTACGTAAATATTAATTCCTAAAGAAGAAACTAAGTACAAAAAGAATGAAAAAAACCAAATGGTCAGTTGTCAAATTAGTAAAAAATAGATATAGTTGGATGAACAAAAACAACTTAGAAGAAATAAAAATTCTACCTACACGTCAAGCAATGAATATTAAAAAAATATGAACCTTATGGTTATTATGATATATTTATTCATATATACATTGATTTGGATAATTCAATTGAATTCTTACATCATTGCCAATAAATATTGGCCTAACTTAACCTTCATTGTTTCAATTTACTTGATGCTAATCCATAGAACTCAGAAAGTAATTGTTTCATATCATCATAACCTGACAAGTCTTGGGCTTGTGGTAAAGGTAGCCATTTGAAATCCTGATGTTCATCTGAAAGTTTCACTGGTGCTTCTGGGTTAATTAATTTCGCTAGCCAATATATGACTTCTTTGGGTTTTCCATTTACTTCATAAGAGAGAACTTTCTTTGAGGTTTGATCAATCTGTAATGTCATTTAAACTTAACTATAAAAAACTTTATTATTGAAATCTGAACTATGGAAAATTTAATGTCTCGAAATAATACTTTAAGGATCACCTTTCCTTTAGTACTTATAATGACTCCCTTAAATTCAACATAATTTCTAAATACACTTATAATAGAAAATTACCTCTAAATCATCCTTTATGTAACCAGCTTCTTCTTGTGTCTCTCGTAATGCTGTCTCCCAGTCAGATTCCCCTGGATCAACATGACCTAAAAAAATTTAATCATACACATAGTAATAAATTATAAAACTAATAATCATTCAAAAATATAAATACTTATTGTTGTACCTTTAGGAGGAGTCCAATGATGTATACCATATGAGGTTTGTAAAAGAAGAAACTGTATTAACTCATTAGAGTACCGGTATATAACTAAACCTGCAGCTCGTGTCGGCGACATAATCTTGTTTTGAAAAGGAAATGCAAATGTAATAATATGCTATAATTAAATTACTTATATTTTTACCTTGGATTAAAGCTTATTGTGCAATAGTGCTCTTGTTAACAAGAAAAGACAGTTGTAATAAGATTTTAGAGTTTTTTTTGGTTAATAACTAATTACTTATATTAATAGCTCATAAATCATTTTAACTTGTGAGAGGAATATTTCCGTTCCGGTTTACCTTTTTCGTGACACTAAATAAATGTCTTATTTTCGTGTGCAAAGGATGATTTCATTCGAAAATACTTAGTTCAAGTCATACATTAAATTCCATAAAATTGGTATAACATAATAAATAAACAAAATCCTTTTCGATATTTGTTGGTGTTAATTGTCAAAGTTTCTTAATTCTTCTGTCCTTACATACCTGTCTATGAACGTAAAGAACGGATTTTATTTCATTTTTCATGTTATAATTTAAAAACTATTTTTTTCGGGAATCTTATTAAGTAAAATATATTTACAATTTAAAAAAATGTTGTAAGGTCTATTATAAGTTTAATCATATTTTAAAAGTAACAGTAAATTAGGTTTATCTGTAATTACCAACTGTCAACATTTTTAACGTTTCGTTGGAGATTTGAAAAAGAATACCGAATCAAAAAACAACTTATTTTCAAACTGCAACGGCTTGTGATCAACATTACAACATGGATTTTTAGGTAACGACTTCTAATTTAAAAATAAATTATGTGGTATTAACCTTCTAGGATTAGTGTTTAATGCGGTGCAATTTTTAATTTGTGTTTACTTAATCAGTGCGAGATTGAAACAGAACGTTGACAATGTTGAAAAAGTGGAAAATTATTATAACAAACTGGGTAAGCATTTTCATAAACATTTAATAGACTTTATCGTGATAAAGATATTATAAACCTGTTATATTGATAGTTATATTTGTATTTGGGTAATTGTAATATCGTTTCGCTTGTGTCCGTTATAACAACGGTTGGGTCTATAGGGCCAGGTGCGCAGCTGTTGCCGCCAGATGTTTTGCTTGACTTTTAATCCATACTAAATTTGTAGTCACAGTTTCGTATTGAAACATCCTTTTCTTCATTCTTTTCTTTATATCATAAATTTTTATTTCAGATAAATTGTTACTTTAATGATGAGAACAAAAAAATCTTACAAGTAAATTTGGAAACCCTTGTTGGTTTAATATCCCATTTGAGGGATAATTTTAGTTTGGATGAATCAAAATCATCATTGTTGGATGCTCACACAGTGCAAGAGTTTATATTAGAAAAGTTTCCTAATTTTAAATTTGAAAATGGATCAACAGAACCAGAATCAGAAGATGAGGTGTATACAGCTGCTTCATTACTGTTGTACTTTGTGTGTGTCAACTCCAAAGATGTATATATTAGGAGTGCCATGTGCAAAAATCTTGAAATGGAAGATCAAGAAATAATATTAAAGTTTACTAAATGCTTGATGGCATGCTCCAATATTTCACTTGATAATGTTTGCATAGCTATTAAAGGTATAATAATATTTTAATATCATTTGATAATTGTTCAATACATATTTTTCATACTTATTTTTTAATTTCAGAGTCTTGCATTCAAGCTATTCCAGGGTCAAGCTTGGATCAGTTTTCAGTATCTCAAACTCCACCAGCATTACGTTCACTTCATACTGAAGTACGACGTTTGCAAGCATCTTTAGATGCTGAACGATTTGATCGAAATTTTCTTCAAGAAGAGCTTAGCAGGACTAACTTGAAGCTTGAAAAACTTGGTACTTTTAAAATATTGACAGAAATGTACTTATAGAATTAAAATTATTGTTTATTAACATTCTAAATGAAATCTTTTCAGTCAAAGACAAAGAAAATTATAAGTTGGAGGTTCTTAATTTAAAAGCCAAAATATCACTATGTTGTGGTCAAAAACAGGAGTCCAAGATGTTAGAGCCGGAGAAAAATAATTCTGCTAAATTAATGAAGCAATTGGAAGAAACAGAACAATGTTTGGTAAATGTTCAGGAACAAATGGATGATTTGCAACATGAAAGAGATGTATATAAGAGTAAAGTATGTACATATTTAACATTCTACTTATAGATAAATAGATAATTATATTTAAATCTTTTTAAATATATTTTATTATTTGATATATTTAAGCTGTGTATAGAAACTGAAGTTCACATTTATTGTCATAAAAACTCCTAAAACTCCTAAACTCCTAAATGTAATTTAATTTAATTTGTATTCTGCCTTGATGACAATCTACTTTGTATGGACAAATACCTGTATTTATTATTTTTTATTTGTAGTTGGATGAAACCAAACGTCAATATGATATTTTACTTAACCTGAATCAACAAGAGGCAATCCGAGCTAACCAGTTAACTGAAGAGTTAGAAAATGAAAGACTAAGGACACAATCTCTTGAAGAGTTAGTGTCAGAATTAAGGCAACATAATCGTTTAAATGGTTTAGAGAGTAGTCAACTGGAATGTGATGATAATGACATTAGTTTACACTGTCCTCTGAATAATACATGTGAGTAATGAGAAATTCTTATAAATAAGTCGGTTTTATTAAATAAAAATTAATACATATGATTTCTTATGTTTTAGCTATTTGCAGTGAAGCCTGTGCAAATGTTATTGAAGTCCAACTTGTAGAGGAGCGAGCAAAGATAGTTGTCCTTGAAACACAAATTAAAGAGCTTGAGGTAAATATTTATAATAAATTAATTATAATTGCCTTCAATATAAACAGGCATAAATCTTAAATTGTTATATAATAACTCAAACTTTTTAAATCCCATTTATAGACCAAATTCACTGACCTAAGCAAGAAGTTGGAAAATGAAAATATAGCTTTTGGTGTGACTGTATCCCAGAAAGATACTGAAATACAAAACCTAAACCACATAATTAATGAAGAGTTAGAAGTAAAAAATTCCATGAAATTACATTTTGATAATGAAATAAATAAACTAAGCAGTGACCTAGATGAGATGCGAATAAAATTAAAGGAAAGTAATGAAACATCAAATAGAGTTATTGCCACAAAGATGCAGGAAATTCAAACATTACAAGAAGAAAAACTATCTCTTCTACAGAGTCTACAAAATGAAGTAGCAAAACTAGAAAATGTTATTAAAAATCTTCAAGTTGACATTGAAGCTGAAAAGTCCTCCAAAAATAAATTGAGAGAAGAATATGAAACAACAATAATGTTATTGAATGACAAAGCACTCAACAGGAATAATGAGTTATTTGAATTGCAAGATAAAATTAATAAAAATGGTGAAATGATTGAGAATCTTCAAATGCAGCTAAAAACAGAAAAAGAAATTAAGGATGACATAGCCAATAAACATAATAATGATTTAATGAACCTTGCTACACAAAGGTCAGCCCTCGAAAAAGAACTACAAAACAAATGTCGTGAACTTTTAGATGCACATATTCAGTTAAAACAATATACTGATGCTAATGAAGAGTTAAAGACAGAGTTGGAATGTGTAAACAATAGTTATACTAAATCTCAAGAAGAGTGCAAAGTCTTAGAAGAAAGTAGAGAGAAATTGCTAAATGAGATTAAAAACCGCGACACTAAAATTGAAAAATTAGAAAAAGACATAGACAGTCTGGAAAGTGGTTATGATGAAATGAAAACCAAACTGACATGTGATTTAAATGAATCTCAAGCTACAATAAATACCCTTAAAAGTCAATTGCATGATGAAATAAAATACAAATTAGGTTTGCAGAACAGAATATGCGAACTAGAAAATATTATAGCAGAGAAAGATAATACAATTACTGAAAAAGAATTAAAATTAAAAGAAATACATGAAAATTTTGTTACTGAAAAATCTGTCTTTAAGGAGAAATTGGATCAACTTACAAACGACATATCTGAGAAAAAAACGTTCATAAAAACTCTTAAAGCAGAACAAGCTTCAATTTTGAATGATTTGAAAGATAAACTTCAGTCTGAAGAACAAGAAAAAATAAAAGAGCAAGAAAAAAATATTTCATTGTACAAAAAAAATGACAACCTTCAAAAAGTATTGGAGGAAAAGTCTTCAATCATAGCATCTTTACATGAAGAAATTAATAAATTTACAAGACTTCTCGAAGAAAAATGCACAGGTAACGTGTTCATGCTTATGGTTCATAAATTGTATAATATTTTTAATGCACGGCTTTACCCTGTTTTCTTATATAATGTAATCTCGTTGGTTTTGCAGTAATTAAGCAATTTGAAGATTCTGCTGCAGTTAACAAAAAACTGTTTGATGAATTACAACACGATTTTAACACTGAAACATCTAAATTAGCAGTTAAACTTACTGATACAGAAAAATCACTTAAAGAATTTAAATTTAAGTCTAATTGCGCTAATGAAAAATACGAATTGACTATCCAAACATTGAAAGTAGAAAAAGAATGCCTTAATAAAATGATACAGGATGAACGTGAAACACTTGCTGTTGTTGAAAGCGAAAAAACATTATTACTTCAGAAACTCACTGAAGAAACCAGTCGAAAAAGTAGTATTGAAAAAGAGTATCTTAAAAAATGTGACTTGTTTAATAATATAACATCTCAGTACAGTGAAGAAATTTTAAAAAATAAATCAGAAATTGCCCACCTTTCTAAAGTTGTAAAGGAAATGGAGACTGACAACACAAAAAAAAGTGCTGGTAAGTCTATACCATATCATACTTCAAACAATAAAGGAAAAGTTTGTAACTTTTTATCTTTTTCAGACTTAAAGAAATTAGAAGGTGACATATCACAAGCTGTAGAAAATCATAAAAAAGTAATTTTGCAGAAGGAATCTGAAATTTATAATTTACAATCTTCGGTCGAACAATTAAAGTTGATTAATACAGAATTGCAAAATCAACTAAAAACAGAAACTGAAATTAAAAAACAAGCTTTCGACGCTTTACAGCGAGAAAATGTACAACTACAATATACCTTAGAAGAGGATAACATTAGCCATGAAGTGATTGTCAAGGGAAAGAATAGCTTGATAGAAGATTTAGAAAAAAATGTGCAGTCTTTAGTGCAACAGTTAGAAGTAGCAAAACAAAATTATAACGCTGACACAAAGAAATGGGAGAAACTGATATCTGAATTAGAGCAACTAAATAATCAAAAAGATAAACAAATTCATGATTATATTGACATTGTTAAATCTCTAAATGAAGTGATTGTTGAAAGAGAAAACGCTATTGCTGATATTAGTGCGCAAAATAATATAAATCTGGAGATTATTAGTGAAATGAATAAAGAGATTGTTGAACTGAAGAAAGTGTGTGATCAAGAAAGTAACGATTTAAAACATACCCTTACTACTGAGAAAGCAGTAAGAGATTCGTTAGAATCAGAAAAGAAAAACTTATTGGAGGAAAATAGCATTTTACTACAAAAAACTTTAGATGATCAGACATCTTACAGAGTTTTGGAAGCTGAACGAGACTCGTTGCTTAACGAAAAAGCTATAATGATTCAAGAACTGCTGGAAGAAAAATATGTTAGGAAAATGGTTGAAGAAGAAAAAGAGACCATAGCTTTGCAAAAGAAGCAAGTGATAGAACAATTAGAAAATTTATTGAAAATTAAAGAAACATTAATTGAAGAAAAAGAATGCCTAACACAGAAACTTATAGATGAAGGTTTAAATAAAAAAATGTTGGAACAAGAAAAAGGCAACATAGCTGATAATAAAGCAGAATTAGATGAAAAATTAGCAACAGAGATATTAAATAGAATGCATCTTGAAAAACAATTTAACCAACTGACCATTGAAAATGGAAACTTAACAGAGGAAGTATCGAAGCTTAAAACGATGATAAATGCGCTTGAAAACAAAAAATCTAAGCTTTACCAGCAGGTGGAAAGCTTTATAGTAGAAAAAGAGGAGTCTCTCGCTCAAATCGAACTTTTAAAAAGTAACGTGTCGGACCTAACAAATGTCAAAAACGATTTAATGCAGGAAAAAGCCGCTATAACTCAAGAAAAAGTGTTACTTACGAAGATATCAAATGAAATGAAACAAAAACTGGATGACATGACAAGTGAAAAAGATCAAATTAATCAGCGATTTGAAGAAATAAGTCAAAAATACTCTGCAGCCACAGTAAATTCAGATGAAGAAATGAAAAATATAACATCAGAATTCAAACACCTCCAATCTGATTTCAAACGTATGTATCAATTATTTTCCTGTTGATATTTATGTATTTAAAATAAAAAACTATTGATTGAACATTCGATTTCAGACTTAAAAGGTGCGCATGATCAAATTACTTCCGCATTAAATAGTGGCTTCGATACATTTATAGAAATAATAAGTACTAAAAACGTTGCCAATTTAATTGAACATAATTTAAAATCTAAAGATCTCAATTCAGCAGAGAAATTTACTAGTATTTTGGACGTAGCTAAATCTATCATTCAAGAATTGACGATTTCAAAGAAAAATGAAAATGATTTAAATCAGGAAATTAAAATATTAAAAGAGGCCAGAGATGAACATAAGCAAAAAGTTTTAACACTTGAAGAAGATATACAGAATCTTCTTAAAGGTATTGGTGAATACAAAATAAGTAAGTTAATTTCATTTTTTTCCTTTATAATTTCTTTAACATCACTGAGTTTAACCACATTTGCTTAATATATTAAACAAATGTTATCGCACTGACGACAGTTTTTCTAGCTGTAACTACAGGTCACTTACTTCCCGGTAACTTAAGTCCACGCATTTGAAATTGAGTCGTCGGGAAATAAATAGCACTGACAGTAGGTGCACGCGATGCAACCCGTTATCGATACTTTGGATAGTTGTTTTTCTATATAATGTTCCTGTGTTTCGAGAAATAAAACTGACCCCAAAAGCTTGCCTCAATTTAAAAATAAATAAAATTCTTACTATATATACTTTACATAATTTAGTAAATCATAGCGATAGCGATAACCTGATAGCGATATTCACTTCTATAATTCTTACACACATTACTACACCTCTCGATAAGATCTGTAAGTACTAAGAGCGGGGCAGTCGGATAAATATGATTTATATTATTGGCCCGAAGCCTCGGTTCATAATGCGTCGACTATAGTCTACAAATAAGAAATTATCGCCGCTAATATAGCTCTCTCACACATTGTACCATATGCCGTAAGTCTTTTTTTATTTCAGAAATTAGTCAACAAAGTGAAATGTTAGAATCAAAAACAGCAGAAATTAATAGACTACAAAAAGGCAATGATTCACTTCACAATGAATTGACTGGAGTAAGAATACAATTAGATGAAAAAGTACACTCGTTGAAAGACAAACTAATTGATAACGAAAATTTGACTGATAAATTAAAAGAAACATATGAATGTCAAATAGATAACTTAAACATGATGGTAACAAAATTGACTAATTATTTAAAAGATAAGACAGTAGAACTGGATGGTTTAAGAAATGAAAGAGATAAATTACGAGAGACTATTGATAAAAATAACCAAGGTAATTATTACGTACTAAATTTGCATGCGATTTAAATAAAATATACTTTTTTTATAAATCTTTGATATATGTTTGCTGTTTTACAATATAATTTTACAGTATAAAGCTATATGATTACTAGAAAAAAATTAAATCGTAGCATATTATTTTAGCAATAAAGTCATTTGAAGAAGAAATCAAGACCCATAAACAAATTCAAGAGAAGTTAATAAGCGAATTTGAATCAGAGAGGCAAGTACTCAAAAACATGGTTACAGTAACAGAATCAGTTATGGAGGATCAAAAGACGAGTCTCAATAAAGTTATTATTGTTCACGTGAAAACAATCGATGCGTTAGAAGGAGAAATAGCAAAGTTAAAAGAATTAGTTGATGTTGAAAAAAATAATTCCCTCGGCAAACTTCATGAAAAAGAACAAGCATTTGAAGCACTATTTAGAGATTTAGATAATTTGAGAAAGGAAAAGGAAAATTTGGAGACTAAACTGGAATCAGAGATAAGTGGTTTTCAGAACCAAGTGACTCAACTTATGGTTGAAAAGGGTAGTTTATATGAGGAATTTGAGAAATGTAAAAAAGGTATGGACTTATATACTATGATTGTTCTTTTAATATTGAAGTTCCCACAGAAAACTTATAAGAAACCATGTGTATTTTTGCAGATATTGTTTGCAAAGATGAAGAAAATAATGAACTAAAAATCAAGTTGGATGGAGTGGAAAAAGAGCGTGATTCACTTAATAAAGACTTGTGTGAACTCAAAATTAATAACAGCTTATTGCAAGAGAAAATACAAAGTCACACCGATATTCTTAACAAACTCACGAATTTGGAAAGAGACAGATCCATTTTGCAACGGGAAAAGGGGGAATTAATGAAACAGATAAACGAATTAAATGTTAAACTCGAAGAAAATATTGTAATTGAGAAAAAAAATATTGAGTTGGTCAAGATAAGAGCGGAATTAGAAGAAGAATTAAAAAACAAAGAAATGGGTAAGTTTCATAATTAACAATACTTAATTTTATGTAGATTCCGAAAATATAAACTAAATATACACGTAGCTTTTGAGCGAGTATAATAGACTACTCACTTTAGGGAAGATTTTTTCTTCTGACATTATTTGCAATCATCCTAAGGCTAAGAGCGAATCAATTCTGTGGTGCTGTCATGTGGAGTGGCATCCAATTGGAAGCATCTACTCCTCTTCCTAGAGCTATTGTCTGTCTTCTAACTCTCGAATATGCTGACGTGTCGTCGTCGTCTGACATTTTATTCTATGGTGAGTTTGTTCAGGTGACAGGTAAACTGCTCTTTGTATTTAGCTGCCAGTCTCCGGATGTTCTCTTTGATAGTTCTCATTTTAAGGTGTTCGTGAACTTCGTCTGTTCTGTTGTCGCTGGAGGAGTATATTAATGTTAGTATCACTTACGCTGCTCCACAGTTGGGGGCTATATGCCAAATGGGATTAAGGATGACTCTACTATAAGGAGTTCGTTGTCTAGAGAATGTGTCGACTTTATTCCTAGCATCCATCCTAGAATAGGCTTTACTTTAGCTACTTTACTAGTACTTTAGCTGTCGATCCTGACTTTTAAATATGATCTGTTAAGGGAAGAATTTAAAAAGATCGTATTTTTTACAGAAATAAATGACATGAAATCACGTTTCGACTCCACATTGGATGAAAATAAACGATTCTCTCAAACATTAGATAAAGAAAAGCAAAACCTTATTAATAAATGTAATCTCCTACAAGAATATCACGATAAAGCGTTAGTAGAACTAGAAAGTAAACAAAAAGAGATAGACGTATTGCAAAAGGGTATAGAAATGTTAAGAGGTGAAAGAGACAACGCTATTTTGTCAATCAACAATAAAAATTTAGAAATAAACGAAATTAATAGGAAATTGATAGAAGAGAAAAGCGCAAAAGAACATTATTTGAGAGAAATAAAGGCTTTGAACTCAGATGTTGGAGATTTGAGACAGCGTTTAGATGATGCAAAGTCAGATTTGGAGGTTGTGAATGTACTAAGAAAGGAAAATGAGGAATTGATTCAACTTGTTGGACAAAGAGAAACATGTGAGTATTAAGAATATTATATAAAGTATGAATGTGACAACTAACTTTTTATATTTCAGTATTTAACAATTCGTTAACTTGTACGTAAACATTGAATTGTTCCAAAATATATAATCAAAACTAAAAACACTTATCTTTTCAGTTGCAGTAACTAGCCGAGAAAAATCACCTCACAGGCATCAAGTGGAAATGGAACTCCGTCAACTTCACAATCAGGTAGATAATAACTCCACAGACTCACACACCTCAACGGACAGTTACAAAACCATTTCAGACCTGGAGATAATTCTCCAAGACAAAAATCGCACTATCACCTCTCTACAAAGCGATATTACGTACCTCAAATCTCTTCTCGCTGAATCGGAAAACAAACTTCTCGACGTCTCCAAAGATTTGGAACTCAGTAAAGAAAACTGCCAGCAGCTTTCTAGTCAGATTAAGAAAATAGTCTACCAAAAGAACGAAGAAATCGCCGAACTCAAGAAGCAAGTGTCCAAGATGAGCGTAACAGAAACTAGAGCCACGCAGATTATTAAACTCTCGGCCAGATATCAAGCTATGATCCTTAAAAGAGTCGCCGAAATTAAAAGCAACAGCATCTTAAAAGAGCTGTCCAACTTTGGCAATTCCACAACCAGCGACAATGATATCAGGCGAAATCTCAATGCGGGAACAATAACCATGGAAGATCTCGAGAACTTTTTGGAAACTACAGATAGACATCTCAAGAGATGTTCAGAAAAGCAGATCGCTCTTCAAAAAGAAAGAGATAGATTGTCGGAAGTGAATAGGATAAACGAATCCGAAGTTATCAATATGAGAAAGTTTTTGACGGAGCTATCTGTTAGTGTGAAGACATTTAATTCCATGAAGGAGCTTTACAGTCAGAAATTGAGTCGAGTCGTGTCATTACAACGGACGGTTAGACGGGAAATTCTTAACTTGGACGGCCACATAACTGACGCCACTATGTGTAAATTAGAAAGAGGTTATGCCGCTGTGATGCAGGATTTGTCGGAGTGTGCAATGAACATGGAGAGATGGGTGGAGCGATGTATCGGTCGAACGATATCTTCCGAGAAGATTAAGCAGGCTTTTACCAGTGAAATGGATAGACTATCGCTATCTTCGTCGGGTTACCAGAACGCGAGTTTAGAGGTTCAACTCGGGGAGCTGGAGAATTCGTTCCAGAAGCTTTTGGAGGAAGTTACCTCGGCTAAGAGCGGAGATGGGGCGAAGGATGCGCAATCTGTGACATTGATGGAGGTTCGGGCGGAATACGAAGACAAACTCAACCGGATGAAGGCTAAAATGGTCAGTATCGCCCCCATACTGTTGTTGATATTATTATACCAGGTTGTGTGGTGGTTCTATCTACAGATGGATTATTGAGTGGCTTAACATGTGACTTGTTATTTATTAAATAAACGTTTTAATGGTTATTTTGTTTTATTTGCGTTCATTAAAATATGTAGTTTAGTTTGCTTCTGCACCCTTCAAGGTAATTGTTTTTATATTGCATGGGCATGTTATGTATTTATTTATTATATGTAACATGGATTATACCAAACTGACAGCATGTATAATATCTGTTAGCTATTGCCATTACATGTATCGATATTTCAGAAACAACTGTACCAAGAGCAAATTTCCATATTCAAAGAGAGACAAAAAGAAGAGGTATCTGCATTGGAGAAAGAATTGGAAGAGACTCGTAATAAGCTTGAGGAGTCGAGTAGGACTTACCAGGAACATATAAGGTCTTTGACCACCGAGCTATGGAATGTCGGAGAGAAGTTCTTGATGAAAAAGGATGAGGCGGAATGGCTGAGGAAGACCCAGCGGTCTGGTTCTCTGATGTCCCTTCAACACGTGCATTCGGTAAGACAACCTTACATTTAAATGATATTGAGAATTTATTTTTTCCTTTTGGCAGAGTTTTGTTTATTAAATTTTTGTCATGAATGTGTTAACTCTTTCTTAGTCGCCGTTTAAAAGGTTGATAATGCTGGGGTCTGCAATACAATGGATATAATCATAATAATATATTTATCTCCGTAAATTGTTTCAGTCTGGTCTCGTAGCTCACCAAGAGGAGCCATCCAGACCTTCAGATTGTCATTCATTGCGCTCTCTGCCCGTCAGCAACAACACTAAAGGTACATTTGGCAATAATGTGAATGGCGCAAAATTTTGTCACTCTAGAAATTTTCTTGTGTCTATAAACTAAAACAATGCCTATCTTCAATCAAGTTATATCAAAATGCAAATCTTATATAAAGATTTTTTTACCTATTTTATAAGTTTTTAAAAAGCTAACAATACGGCTATAAAAACGTGTTTAGTCTTAGATCTTTTCTATTGACGTTCAAAAGTAGACTTGTTTACCTATTTAAATAAAGTAATTTTGATTTTAATTGCGTTAGTATATAAAAGCGATAGAATAAAAAACCTAAATTTTATAATCATACTAGCAGACTCGGCCAAGCGTTGCTGTGGCTAAGGTTTTTGTTATATTACATAGTAGGAAACTATTCAAGGGAAACTGTAGGAGAACTTATGTGAAAGCTTATGTAAAACGTTGGTACTTTTAACACAGCGCCATCTGTTAGAATTAAATCAAATAATAAACAAATAATTTGCAATAAAATAAAATTGCGACTATAATTAAAGATCTTAGCTATCCTATCTCTTAAGTTGGACCAGACTGCACACGGTGTGCAAATTTGATTGATATCGGTTCGGTAGTTTAGGAGTCCATCGCAGACAAACATCGTGACAGGAGATTTTTGTATATTAAAATTTTGTCCTTATCAGTTTTAACTAACTTCTTCAGAAACCCGTGGCGTCCACATGTTAGACGAAGAAGGTGAGGTTTTCGACAACAGATGGTTGAAAGAGTTGCAATCTACGCCCTTGAAGGAGAAAGTCCCAAATAATGGTCAACGATTGTCCGAATTGAAGTGGAGGAACTCACTTTGTCCGCCTCATCTTAAGAGTTCTTATCCGGCTGAAACTCAGTTCGTGCACGCTTTACAAGAGGAGGATATAAAAGTATGTATGGCTTTGGTCTCTTGTTAAAAATATTAGTCTTTATATAACCTTTAAAGCTGGGAGAAGACTCTAAAATTTATTTATTTTTAAACCGGTATTATTATATTCGTTACATTACCGGGAAATCAGAATTCAGGTAGGATCATTCGGTCTAAATTCATCATCAAACTGATAAATGAAACAAATCATAAAAGTTCTATGTATCATTTTACCTTGAATTCAATTGTTATTGGTACAATTTCTGGAGTGATTAAAAAATGTCATTAAATTATTTCAGATGGGCTCAATGTCCCTGGGTGGTAGAGGGGTGCGCAAAGAAGTGGGTATTACGGCGTATAAGAAACCTGGACCACCAACGCCCAGTAAACAGGCCGGAAGACTCTCAGCCACTGTGAGTATATTTCCTAGATTATATATATATATATATGTATGTCTATTTCCGTAGAATTTCGATACTACTATGAAATTTTATAATTTTGTGAATATATGAAATAGCGGCTTCTAGCGAAATCTTCCTCGTCAATTGAAAAGCGCCATCTGTCTTTTTGTTTTTAAAACTATATTTTTGCTTCAGAAATAAAATGGTGGGTCGCTTGGCTGTGATTGGTTGACTTTTAATCCAACGTTCTAATTTTAAAAATCTAATTCTATCTTATTCCCCTCTCTTATAAGTCAATTCTAAGTCAAACTAGTTCTTTGAATGGGACAGACAGGTTCCTTATACTTTAATAACAATTTGAGTATTGAAAATTGATATTCCAGGACTCTGAACTGCGAGAGTCTCTCCGTGTGGAAGCTGAGCCCAACGCCTCCCGCAAGACTAGTACTCCATCGCGTCTTCGCTCGTTATTCCGTACCAACAAGAACGATACCACCGATGTGAGTGATACTGACATTCCATTGTTTATTTAAACTACATTTATTTTCTGTAGAACATAGCGAATGTTTGTGGTTTGTTGATGTTTGCCTTAGGATCGTTCGACAGAATAGGCTTGTAAAACTAGTATCAGTCTCAAATAGTTTTTAATATTTTGAAATGCCCAATTAATTACTTATTCTTTGTTAACACATGAATTCATAATTTATCCTAAAAACTGTATTCATTTTTTTATATCAATTGTTTTTTTCAAAGTTTACTTGCTCTAGTTTAAAGTTTTTTTGTTGATAGCTACAAAGTCTTTTGTTTTTCAATATTACATATATGTTTAATTACGTTATCTATAAAATATATATAAGCAATAAATCTGATACATATTATAAAGATAGTTTTAATAATATCTCAATGGATATGGGACACAGTTCTGTTAGTCATAAGAAATGTGTCACGTTGCCTAAAATTTGTTTTTTTTAGATTTTCTTAATATAGTAAACAAATATTTCTTTGCTATATATAATATATAATATAATATATATTTTCTTAATTTTATATCTTTTCAGTCTACACCGCGGTCCAGACGACTGAGCAACATTTTCAGAAAAAAATAATTTCACTGTTTTAATATATTAATTTATTTTATTTGGATTTAATAAAACATTTTGTCGATTAAACTGTTTTTATTCAATAGAAGTACACCACAAAATTGCTTTTAGCACCAAAACATTACTTATAAAACGTACAAAGTTGTGCTATTAACGTATAAACACACGAATAGGCTAAAAACTATGACATTAAAAAAAATCACTCAAAGAACTATTTCTTTTCATCACAGCGTATACAACTTGATAGAAAGAGAAAAATAACAGATTTTTTAAATTACCGTAATGTTGTACTTTGGTGAAATTGAAATTGCTTTCCATAGATTCATATTTATACAATTATAAACAAAATAGAGAGTAGATTTCAAGTTTTTTTTGTATTAAACCAGCACCGGTACTATGTTATTACATATAGCGAATCCTGACATTGAGTTTTGTACAATACCATACATTTGCGACAACAGCGCAGTATATTGAAAGAAAACTGATAAAAAATAAATATATTTTGTATACAACATTTTTTTTAATAAATTGATACATAATAAAGATACTACAAAACTAGAACAGGGAACTTTACTGCGTAAAGCAAAATTGATTTATTATTACTTAATATAATTTATTTATTAATATTGATCTGCCTCAAGGTGTAATATTAGGTCTGCTATATTTCATTAGTTTTAAAAAGGGAACAATGAAATGATTGTTAAATTTTAAATTTGAAAAGAATACATTGGGACGGTGGAAAGGAATGCAGTTTTGTAGTTACGAGTTTATAGAATATTAAAACCTAACACAACACCTAAAATCTACTTTTATAAACAATTTTCATCAAAATTACAAATATATTAAGAAATAAGTCTCAACCCTACTCTAAAATAATGAGTATCATTCGTTTTGACAACATTAGTAATAAATTGATCTCCTAAATAGTCTTAGACTTATATTAGTATCAAGCAGTTTATCAGTGCCGAACAGACCTTAATAAACCTTTTAGGACAGTCATACATACTGTAATATCAGCGCCGACGATTATCGTGTCACAAATCAGCCTTAAACATACGAACAAATGACGTAATAAAAAATTGATTTATAGATTCACAACTAATATCGATAATTTAAGCAAATTTTGTGACCTACTTGGCAGTACGGATACATTTGAACGTATTGAACTATCTAAGTTAGTGCTTAGTCTAATTATGTCTTACGCCTAATTACAATTCTGTACAAAACATAGATTATGTACATTGATTTAAGTTAATTAGCCTTTCTACCTGAAATACTTGGTCTCAGATATCTCGACATCGCACACTTTATTTATTATCGTATTATCGACTTCGTTTTTCCCTCGAAACGCCAAGTTAAAGATAATTTAACCGTTCTATGATTACCATTTTAGCATCATATTATTTGTTCAAAGACAAAATTTAGTTATCCTGTTCAAACCTGTATAAAGAGATTTCAAGTGCGTTACAGGCAAGCGTTAGGATTGTGCGTGCACCATCTTGGCCATAGAGGCATAGCCTCCACGCCTTTGGCTAACATCCTTGAGCGTTGGGTGTCTAGTCTAAGATAAACATCAGCAGTTGCACCTTCTGGTCTATCAGACCATAGTCTTTCTGCGACTGCAGCTGACCTTGGCCACAGACGAGCGTCGACTCCACCCGGACCGGACTGCTCTGTCCAAAGACACACTTCTCCACCATCGATTCGCCAGGGTTCTGCCCCAGTGGCCATGCCGATCATTTCTTCTATCCAAGGTCTGTGCTCGTAAATTTGCTGCCACGATCTATATGGCCCGCAATGTCCATCTGAGCTATCTCGCCAGGAACCAAACCCACAATCCAAATACCATGCATCGACGTGCGAAAGTATCGATCTAAAGCCAGAATCTAAAACCGCTCGGGATTCCGGCCACCGCGAGGCTCCCCAAATTTGAATAGCAAACCGTTTCTTATCCAATTTTTCCAAGTACGGGGACCGAGTCAGCCGTGACGACCACAATAAAGTAACTTCTGGTAATTTACCACCATTAGCTCGTTGCAACGACGTCATAGCTCGGTTTGTAAACTCAAGCCACAAATCCATTGGATCCGTATCGTTGAAGTGTTGCGTCCAGCATCGTTCAGAGACTTCATCACCACCAAGGTGGAATATGTCATCAACACCAGTCAACTGAATAATTTCAGAGTATACTTTTTCTAGGATTTTATAGACGTGAGGGTTTTTGGGATTGAGTTGGCCGCATGGTGGTTCGCCGCAGTACGCACTCCAAGGTTCAACTTCTACGCAATGCGCTAGAGGTCCAAACCCTGCCGCTGATCCCCATGACCAGGCACGTCCCACATGAGCTGGAGTATCCACTTCTATGAGCACCCTAATCCCACGTAGCTTAGCTCTTTTCACTACATTTCGGACATCGTCAGATGTATAAATAGCACCAGGGCCATAAGCGCCATGTTGCGTTAATTCAGGAACACTATTAAGTTTTAAAGGAAAAGATTGGGAATCACTGATATGCCAATGGAACGTGTTCAATTTATTCGCAGCCATAGCGTCAATTGTCCGAATAATTTCGTTGACAGGGAAGAAATTGCGAGCCGTATCCAGCAAGAGGCCACGGAATTTGAATTTTGGGGAATCCTCAATACTCGCAGCTTCAAGAGCCAAAAGTGAGCCTGCGTACGGGTCTATCCATATCAACTGTGAGAGCGTTTCGTAGCCGTGTCTAGCACCACAAAACGAGTACGCGGTGATGTCGACATAGAGAACATTGTCAGAGGGATGCATGGTCAGCTTATAACTCTCGTTGGTACTGAGAAGTAGTCGTGGATCGACGGAGCCATTAACAGCAACACGAATAACAACGTCTCTCGTAGCACCAATGTCGTTTCTTCGACTTTCTGTATTCCCATTCCTCTCTAACGCTTTCAAGTCTTTAATGAAAAGTGAGAAGGCACCGGTGAGATAATTGGAGACTTCACGCGATGGTGAGGATCGTATTTGTAGGGTGATCGAATCAGCTCGGACGGGTACTGCGGCAGTCGCTAAGCTAACTGGACCAGTGGGTTGCGGCCACAGTTGCGTGGACGCGCACAGCATGTTACACGTAGCTAGAGACTGAAGCAACGTTGTTTCTACTGCAAGGAGTCTTTCGCAGCGCTCGTTTCTACATACCCAGGACCATTGCGGCTCAATACCTCTGAAAAGTGAGAATAACTTTATGAATAGATTTCTTCTATTAAATGATGCTTATTTATCTATGTATTTATTTTGATATTCATGTCTAAATTACTATATCATCCCACTCTTTGTTTAACAATTCAATTATAATGGAGCAGTGTTTGCTTAGTATCTTTAGCGTACTACTCTCATCCCGTAGTAGTTCCGGTCCCAGGTTGGACCTTCGGCTGTGAACCATAGACTTTCTATTTATGTTCGCATTTAACATTCGCTCGAACGGTGAAGAAAAACATCGTGAGGAAATCAGCTTGCCTCAGACCAAATTATTCAACGGCGTGTATCTGTCACGGGGAGACCTATTTTCCAATCATATTGAAAGATCATCATAAAACAGATACAGAAATCTAAGTAGACCTAAAAACATTATAGTACTACTGAATTTTATTGTTGAAAATATATTTACCGACAGTTCCATTGATATACAAAGTAAATTATTTAAACATAGTTTAGAAACGAGAAACTTACGAGTAAAGACTGTGTATTGGTCTGTGCGCCTGATCGGCAGTCTGTTGCCGCCAATAGAGCAGCGCCACCCCGGTACAAGCAACCACAGCGAGCAGGAACATCGCCCGCCGGAGCCGGCCCACACGCATGAAATGAGCGGATGCATTCCGCACTAGCGCTTCGCCCCACGACTTCATTGTCATCAAAACAGCTGAAACACACATTGACACATGATAAAACTGTTTTTACGGATAGGTTACATTACTTAAAACATTATTTGTGCAAACTTTTTTCATTGTGACAGAAATCATAATACTTTATTTACACCACAATAACACGAAACAGGATATAAATAAGTTTAAATAAATGAAGAAGAACAAATATATAAACGGGCGGTCTTACTGCTAAAAGTTTCTTCCTGACAACCCTAACACAAATAACATGAACATTAAAAAATAGTGTAGTTTTTTACACAAATATATTATATGTAAAAATACGAAAAAAGGGTAAACAATGTTGTCTATTGTTTCTGTATTTAAAGTGAAACTTTTATTACATCGTCTCAATCTTTTATGTCTCTGTGGCGTATGTCGCGTGATGGTCGGCCGCGGAGTAGGGATAAAGTGAAAGGCGCTTGTCAGTGCAGCTAAGGCCAATGTGGGGGCGTCTATAGTTTGCAGCAGCTGACCGTGTAGTGTATAGACTATTATTCATTTGTGCCAGTGCTCCACGCTATTTTAATATGTGTATATAATCTAAATAATTGTTAAGTTTTATGTATGTCGTACTCTCTAAGACACAGAATTCAATAAAAATATTAGTCAGAGACAGTCTAATTTTATTAACATTCCAATTTTCCAAGTATAAAATTAAGATTGATAAAGCGACTTTTATAACATGGAATATAATATTATTCGAATTTTTTTAGTTAAATGTCTATACTGTGAAAAAAAATTCCACTTTACCGTGGTTTCATAAAACCACACAACATTTTTATTTACTATAACACTGTTTATAACAGAAATATAAATACAATTATTAAAAATAATGAAATTGTTTGTTAAACTGTTTATAACAGAAAAAGAGAGCAACGTTCGCCACGACCGACGACCACTCCCTTTCCGAGCGGATTAATCCCCTTGGCGTTATTTAGAGATGTGGGATCACTGTTCATATTCTACAACATTTACCATGCAGTGTTCAATAAATAAATAAAAAAATATTTATTCATATAGGTAACATAATGTACACTTATGAACGTCAAAATATACTTTAAATGATTCTAATTTTACATTTACTTGCCAGTTCTCAAATCAAGGGCGTAGAACGGAAGAGAAGAACTGGCAATAAACTCTCCGCCACTCTTTTTAATCGCCAAGTTTTTTACACAATGTTTGTAAGGAGCTGCAACCATTACACCATGTTCCATATGACATCGAGTAATAAAGAATAATAAAATAAATTAAAAACAAAGATTTGTCCTCTATCAGCAGGAGGCATGGTGAAATAGGAGCACGCACTTACATACTCGTGAGAACAACACGCAAATACGTAGTAAAAACAACTAATATCACCGCATACACGAATTCAAGTACGACCAGTCACCACAAGTAGCACCCGTTCACGAGTATGACGCATGGCCAGCCATCGGCTCCCTCGCCATATTTTAGGGAGAGAGACAACCCGACGCATGGACGCCGCCACAAGCAATGACATTTAAGTGAGCATGACGATCCTTGAAATGTGGACTTGGCTACACAAGAAAATAGTTACAATATTAATTATACTGAAATAATTTGATACCACATGAATCACGGTTTGTTCCCACTTTACACTTAAAGTCGTAGATGTCGACGATCGCCCCATAGTCCTAAAATGCAGCCGAGAGAATCAGTCGCGTTACCTATTTATACTGAAGCAATTCATATCCAAGCACTATGATCGTTTAAGTATTCATTTATGCATATTATAATAGGCCTTAGCAAGCAGTTTTACTTTAATGTACGATTTAAATTTATTTATTGACAATATTTGTATATCACTAGGGATTTTGTTGAAAAAACGTATGCAATTTCCTTGGAAAGAATTACTCGTTTTATGCAGCCTTGTGGTTGGTGCGTAATAATTTTGTCTTTATTACGAGTACTATAATTATGGAAGCTACTATTATTTTTAAAGATATCTATATTTTTCCGCACATACAAAATATTCTCATAAATGTATTGACTTGCCAAAGTCAAAATATGTAATTCCTTAAACTTCCTTCGGACTGACTCCCGTGGGGACAACCCACAGATCGCTCTTATAGCCCGCTTTTGCACTACAACTATCGAATTAATGTCAGCGGCATTACCCCACAAAATAACACCATATGACATGATACTATGAAAATAGCTGAAATAAACGAGCTTTGCTGTATTCACATCCGTAAGATCGCGTATCTTTTTCACTGCGAACGCTGCAGAACTTAGCCTATTCGAAAGACCTTCTATGTGTTGGCCCCACTGGAGTTTACTATCTATAGTAATTCCCAAGAACACCGCATTATCAACAAAGTCTATTTCCTCGTCTTTAATTATTATTTGAGAATAACTACTTTTAACATATGTAGTTTTAAATTTAATACATTTTGTTTTCTTTTCGTTTAACTTAAGATTATTTGTACTAAACCAGTGAACCACACTGGAGATGGCACTTTTTACATTCTCAAGTGATGGATTTCGTCGTTTCACTTTAAATAAAAGCGAAGTGTCATCAGCAAACAGTACTATCTCGTGAAGCTCCTTTACAAGAAATGGTAGGTCATTTATATAGACGAGGAATAAGAAGGGACCAAGTATGGAGCCTTGCGGTACGCCCATAGTAACAGACGATCCCTGTGATATAGCTCCATTTACATTTACCTTTAGAATTCTACCGCGCAGGTATGATTCCATAAGATTTAGCGCTTGTTCGCCAATGCCATAGCGTTGAAGTTTTTTGATAAGGATTTCGTGATGGACACAGTCAAAAGCCTTTGATAAATCGCAAAAAACTCCAATAGCACCATGAGAATTTTCCCAAACATTTAAAATCTCGGAAATTAATTTAATGCCAGCATCGGCTGTGGAGCGACCTCTTGTAAAACCATACTGCTGGCTATGCATAAGTTTATTATTATTAAAATGTATCAGTAATTGATCAAGAATATTTTTTTCAAAAATTTTACTCAATGCAGGCAGCACAGATATGGGTCTAAAATTTGTGGGGTCAGAAGTACTGCCCGTTTTGAATAACGGTGTGATTTTACTAAACTTCATCTGGTCTGGAAAGACTCCACAATCTATACATTCATTAAATATTATAGCCAACTCTGAACTGATAGCATCGATTACTGATTGTAAAATGAAAACAGATACACCCCAAAGTCACCCAAAAATCTTTAGTTTTTTTTATTTATAGCTAATATAAAAATAATAAAAACATTTAAACATGTTTTTATTATATCATTGCAGCTAATGCGGCTAAATATAAACTCACGATTGCATACAGGAACATTCTGTTGCAATAATAAAAGGGCGGCTGATGGCGAAGAATTTAGAACGCTGGTTGTATTTAGTGGTATATTAGTAAAAAACTCTTCAAATGCAGAGGCTACTTCGAGGTCGGAACTAATTACTTTGCCGTTTATGTTCATCTTATATTCAGAATCCTTTTTGGAGGTTCTTCCAGTCTCCTCGTTTATAATTTTCAAAGTAGCCTTTATCTTATCAGAGCTGTTGTTTATTTTATTACTTAAGTGTTTTGCCTTAGCGATTTTACACTCTTGCCTAAATTTTTTTGAAAATGTCCTAACATGAGTTTTAAATTCTTCATTGTCATTATACTGTTTTTCATCATACAATTCATACAATTTCAGCCTTTTTTGTGTAACTCCGGAGTTGCCCAGTAACAAAAGGTAGGTTTCTCCGAGACCAAAAAAGTCTTTGGAGTGAACACATTTTTGAATTCATCAATAAATGATTCAAAGAATGTGTTATATAAATTATTAGGGCATTGGTTGCTACGCAAAAATGGCATATTAAATATCAATTTTTTTCTAAATTTGTCTAACCGATCATATGTTATAGGAATTGTGCATATTGTCTTTTTTTGGATTTTTACATTTAAGTATATTTCGAAATTTAAACAATTGACCGGAGTGGTCAGAGGAGTTGTTCGCATTGAAACCTGCCGCTGAGTTTCATCATCGTTCCACGACTGAGCGTTTTTATGGCATTTCTTACCGCAGCCCACTGATGAATCAATTCGACTAAAGGTCGTTCAAGAAAAGAGCGTACCAAATCTGAAACGCGTGCAACGCACGAGTCATCTCGCAATGTGTGTCTATGGGCGGTATCACATAGTATTAAGTGAGCCTTCTACCCGTCACATAAAAAAATGCATATTAATTTATTTGGTATAAAATAAAACGCATATAACCACATGAATACAAATAATAATCAGACCCTACAATGTTATGAATATTGAATCTATTTTAAAATTTAATGCAGTGCGTAATCTACGATACCAGATTGTGTTTTGCAATAACCATGAGTATAAATTTGCATTCTGAAAGCCGAGATTTCTATAAGCGTATGAGGAGCAACATTATTATGCGATGTAACGGATTATTAGATTTCATAAATGTATTTACTTCTAAGCAGCTGTGTTTGCCTAGTGACTTCAGCGACTTTCATCGTATGACAGGTTCGATTTCCGACTGTGCACCAATAGACTTTCATTATATGTGCGGATTAAACATTCGCTCGAACGGTAAAGGAAAATAACGTCAGACCCAATAAGTTGACGGCGTGTGTCACTCACGAGATTGACAATTGACAATGAAACAAAAATCTGAGATCTGATTTATTATTTTAATTTACTTACGTCAAGACTCGATCAATCCCGATGAGATTTCCATGTTTTTCTTTACATTTAAAACGATTTTAAAATAGCTTGTTAGCGATAAGACCGCCCGTTGCCTAATAACTTATGTAACCAATTTTAATATGTATGTTATTATGTGATTTTATTACTAAACCAATTTTAACTATAAACTCATAGTATATAAAAAAACTACTCAGTATAATGCATGCAATACTTAGGGAATACATAGGAAATTAGTATAAGAAAAGTATTAATAGGGCCCACCATTTCGTGTATCCCCAAGATAGTCGGTATCTATTTCTATACTGAGACAAGTTAAAAGCTTCCAGACGCTTCTATTTGGGTCATATCGTCAGTGCGGGGATCAAATGTAGTCCATTAAACTGTCTTATGGCTTCTTCTTCTAACTTTTATAGGAGTAAATAAATATATATTCACGGTTTCATTCAACACGAGATACAATCAAACCAATTAAAAAAGAAATTCATATAGTCACAGTCAATTTTCACAAGGCAACCAAATTACAAATGTAAATTTACTTTTGATAATAATGTCTGGGTTTGGGTAACAATTTTAATTATTTATTCACTCACATTACATTACTGTGTCGTTGTAAAAATTAAATTAAAAAAAAATATTTGTCTGAGACAACGTCAAGGACGTTGCGTATACTGAATGAATTAATAATTAACGAATATATGTGCAACATACTGGTTCTGGCCTTTGATATCGATATCAACATAGGTCTTCATTGTCGCCCATATCCCGTAGGTACAAAGATACCGAGTGCTTGGAAGACAATTGGGTTGCACAGCGGGAGCTGACAAGACGTAGTCGTAGCAGATGGTAAGCCAGGAGTACCCTCTTCTTTCAAAATTATACACTAAGTCTTTAATATTCCGACAGTTCACCTTCGATGACGTTTCCAACACGAAGAGCGACACTGATTATGTTATACAAAAAATATTTGGTCATTTACAATCTGCGTATATTAAAATCATACCTTCACTTTAAACGAGACGTCGACTATGCATTATGTTTCCGAAAACGCTACCGAATATTAGATCCCTAGAGCACGAAATAAACAGGCAGATGGATGGTTCCATCTAGAAATTGTTTTATTATATTACATTTACGTCTATAGAATCCCCTTTTTTATAATAAAAACAGCCATGATTCTATCATTAAGTTTATCTTGATTCAATACTAGACAGGACCTCCGAAATAATAAACGTCTCCAATCCAAATTCTTCCACTTGTCTCGTAACTTCGCTAATATTTTCCGATTTTTTTTTACAGAACACGGGCAAACGGGCAGGAGGCTCACTAGATGTTAAGTGATACCGCCGCCCATGGACACTCTCGATGCTAGAGGGCTCGCGAGTGCGTTGCCGGCCTTTTAAGAATTTGTACGCTCTTCTCCTCTCTCTTTTATTTAATGTTCCCAGGTTTGTATTGTGCGTTTTATTTTATAGCGAATAATGCAACAACATACATTATACATGTTACATAAACAATGACAGGTGGTATATTTATTGATCAAACAAAATTCAAACATGGTAATTGTAATTTAGACCAGTATTCAAATTGCGCATCGGGTGCAATGTGTGCGTAAATTAATTAAATAATCAAAATTGACAGAACTAAGTTATTAACCGGATAAGGCTCTGCTGCTACCACATCCCACCTAGTGTGTATGCCTTGGGGTTTAGTGGTTATGTGCAATAACGATTCCCATAATCCTCTCGCAAAAAGCAGTCGCGCCCCGGAATGCGCAATGCATTTCCCCAAGTAATAAACTATGGGTGATCGAAAAGAAGCTAAGATAGAGAACTTTGATTACAATAAAAACTTGAAAACGGCTGCATCTTAAAGGTACCTACTACAAAAAAAATCAAAAATTCAAAATTCTTTATTTGTTTAGGATTCATACTACAACATAATACATTCAAAGATTCGTTATATATGCAATATTTTGCAGTCTTAAAGTTCCTGATTGAAGTTTGTGTCTTTTCTAGGGCGCCTACATATTTTATTTGGTCTCAAAAGTTTGAGGCACAAAATTCCTTTCAACCAAGCCTTTTCATTAATATTTGATATAGTATTTCTCATATGAGTATTTTAAACGGAAATCGCTTAACCGTGGTTTAATGGTA
Organism: Pieris mannii; assembly: GCA_028984075.1. Classification (NCBI taxonomy): domain Eukaryota; kingdom Metazoa; phylum Arthropoda; class Insecta; order Lepidoptera; family Pieridae; genus Pieris; species Pieris mannii. The sequence goes on from CM054776.1 coordinate 1,348,217, forward strand.
ACCTTTCTTCACAGTCCACCCGACCAGCAAGGCTTAAGATATTCCTCTCGTATTGCACATGAGAAATAGTATTTTTTATACCCAGGGGAAATACCGCGCAGACGATTTTGCTATGACTCAGTTTGTAAAATTATTATATTTTTTTTTGTATTATGTTGATTAATCAATTACCATCTCAAATTCGCAATATTGTTGTGTTTGACAAATTCAAAAAGCCAGTAAAGATGCATATCACAATGAACACACTTGACTAAAATTAAGACGGCTAATGGCGACGTGTATCTCGCTCGTATATACACATATTAATATTAAGCTTCTCATGTACATATTTTTTTTTTTTTGTAATGAGAAATAAAGTTCTTTTAACATTAATATCGAAATGTTAATATTAATCGTATCAGAATTATTGTAGAGATTATCATAAAATTGGATTCAATAAGTTAAATCTATTGATAAGCTTTACTGAGTGTAAACAGTATAAAACAAAATATTATGTTATAAATTAGCTACTGTCTTTTAAACGAGGATATATAGAAATGGACATGAATTTTAATAACTTATGATATACCAATTTTACTGATTTGGCTTACTGATTTAAGCACTGGGCGATAAATGAATTTAGATTCCAATTGCATCTTGATCTTATTTCAATCTATATTAAATGACTTAAGCAAACGTTACTCTTAATGAACGACTCCGAGTACGGGTATTTGACGTTGATTAAGACTCATAAAGGATATTTTACCTTCAATTAAGTTTGTTGACAACCAAAATTTAATGTATTTTATCCTACTAATATTATAAACAAGAAAGTTTATAAGTATTGATGGATGTTTGTTATTCTTTCACGCAAAAACAACTGAATGGATTTTAATGAAACTTTACAATAATATAGCTTATACATCATTATAACACACAGGCTATAATTTATCAAGATATTGTAAGAATTGAAACTATCATGTAAGTAGGAAAAAGTCTACCATCTGCGAGCTAATCTGGCGTGCGCTGCAATAGCCGCTAAAGTTACACACATGTAGTGTACGATGGCAATGAGTATTTTAAATAGCCCTACAAAAAACGCGTATATATCTGTCTTATGTGTAAGTCTTTATAGCCAAAATAGTAAACAAAAATTTCAATAAAAATTGTTTACACTTATTGTAATTTTTGTATTACAATGAATAAATTTCACGTTTGCCAATAAATTGATTCCTAAATGAAAATAGATACTTTTATCGTTAAAATATCATTTGGTCAAATACGGTTTTAATCCTGCGCAAACGAAGTTGCGGTACCAGCTAGTTTTAAATACACAATGTCAATAATGGAACGAGTTATTTATAAGAGTTTTACATCTAAACTGAAAAATATAAAATTAATCGTGGGGAAATTCAATGAATATTCTAAAATACCTTTCAGCTTAGTTGAATGGAGGTTTCGTTTTTATAAGCGAGGTCGTACCAGGCTTGCATCAAGTATGCAGAGCGCGTTAACTTCTGAGAGAAGTGACTCCAGGTTGAATGCATTATTGATTATTAGCAGGCGCAAAACTATCGATTTCATGGTATATAATAATAGTTAAAATCAAACCGGTTTAGTAGTAGCAATTTGAAAAGCACAACGTGAATGTATTAGGAGCAATGGGCGCACGCAAATATGCTTGCATTATATCAGCGTAGTAAATAAACTTCTATAGAACATCACAACAAACCAAAACTCCCAAGCGAAATTAGAGAGTTATCATTGAATAAATTCAAAATTCTCGTTAAACGTATATTAATTCATAAAGCGTTTTATAATTTTGACGATTGTTTAAATGATCCTAATCCTTGGCCTTGATTTGCTCTAGTTAACACAAATTGAATGACTTAAATATTGGCGATTAAAAAGAGTAGCGGAGAGTATCTTGCAAAACAATCAAAAGCCTACGCCCTTGACTTGAAAACTGGTGGTAAATGTAAATTTAGAATCAATTTAACATATTTTCTGGTGACATGAAATCATTTATTCATATAGGTAACATAATGTACACTTATGAACGTAAAAAAAAAGAAATATTCATTAAATGATTCTAATTTTACATTTACTGCCAGTTCTCAAATCAAGGGCGTAGAACGCAAGAGAAGAACTGGCAATAAACTCTCCGCCACTCTTTTTAATCGCCAAGTTTTTTGACATAATTTTTGTAAGGAGCTGCAACCATTACACCATGTTCCATATGACATATCGAGTAATAAAGAATAATAAAATAAATTAAAAACAAAGATTTGTCCTCTATCAGCAGGAGGCATGGTGAAATAGGAGCACGTACTTACATACTCGTGAGAACAACACGCAAATACGTAGTTTGTTTGATAGTCGTGGTAATTCCGACGAGCCGCTAAGATAACGTTCCGCTATTAAGCATTTGTTATTTGCGCACAATTATTGTTTTCAGCCGAGATTCAAACACAGAATGCCGTTAAGTTAAATCACTACTCATTGAAGGATAAAGTTTTATTTCGACTATCCTTGTTAACTGATAAGTATCTCCTAACAACTATGTTAAGTATGAAGGTTACAAAAGCGATTCAACTATGCACTCAAAGTAAATTCTTGAAGCGAAAGTTACGAGGTAGAACTTGTAATGCAACGACAGGTACCATAATCCTTCAAATTTATGGCATATAAGCAATTTACGTTTACGATTTTTTAATGAAGTTACGTAATTTAAAACTGGAAGCATTTAAATGAATAATAGACAAATGAATCACAATTAGTAATTGTTTTTGGAAAACAATCACTAATCCAAGACACGCGGGAGTCGTCCCGCTATCGCACAAAATGTGGCGTATACTTTTACACCTACAGTCATATTCATAACCCACACGCACCAAAAATGCAATTTTTGATAAGTATTTTCTTATTCTTAAGGTAAGTGAAAACAAAACAAAACAAAACAAAACAAAACAAAATTTATTTATCAATGTACACTTATGAACGTCAAAAAATTTAAAAATTGTGAATTTACATTTACTGCCAGTTCTCAAATCAAGGGCGTAGAACGGAAGAGAAGAACTGGCAATAAACTCTCCGCCACTCTTTTTAATAGCCAAGTTTTTTTTTTTACACAATGCTTGTAAGGAGCTGCGACCACTACACCATGTTCCATATGACATATTGAGTAATAAAGAATAAAAAAACAAATTAAAAACAAAGATTTGTCCTCTATCAGCAGGAGGCATGGTGAAATAGGAGCACGCACTTACACACTCGTGAGAACAACACGCAAATACGTAGTATAAACAACGAATATCACCGCATACACGAATTCAAGTACGACCAGTCACCACAAGTAGCACCCGTTCACGAGTATGACGCATGGCCAGCCATCGGCCCCCTCGCCATATTTTAGGGAGAGAGACAACCCGACGCATGGACGCCGCCACAAGCAATGACATTTGAGTGAGCATGACGATCCTTGAAATGTGCACTTGGCTACACAAGAAAATAGTAATAATACTAATTATACTGAAATAATTGAAATAAAAAAATAATGGATTTATATACACAAAATAAATGTGTTATATATACATATGTGATATGTATTAAATTATATAGGCTAGTTAGCATAACAAATAAGCAGGCATGTACCAGGTAACCATAAAACATGCAGAGGGTGCCTTGTAACGCGTAATATACAATTAAAATACAATTTATTTAAAAGTTTGGTCGCCACCTCGGTTTATAATTATGTGAACTATATTTTCGTAAATACAACCTTTTTAAATTCAAATATCACGCATATTCCAACAATGAATATTAAAGAAGAAAATTAGTCTAGCTTTTGTATGACGCATGCATAATAAAGTCTAGCATATGGTATCGTCTCTAGAGAACTGCCAACTGCCACTAGCTTGTCTTGATCGATTAAACATAAGTTTTCTATTAGCGTATTAAACTGTACATACATTCAACGTGTATATATAAGCCTTTCATAACGTGAGAACTGTTTATATATAAATATATATATGTAAATACGTACGTATCATCTCTAGAGAACTGCCATCTGCCACTAGCTCGTCTTGATCGAATAAACATAAGTTTTCTATTAGCGTATTAAACTGTACATACATTAAACGTGTATATATAGCTTAATACGCTATTATATTATATTATATATGCCTTTGATAACGCATGAACTGTTTATGTATATATGTATACATAATACTTTTACCTGTTTTAAGTATTATTATATAACTGTGTGTAAGAAAAACCTTGGCGATTAAAAAGAGTGGCGGAGAGTTTATTGCCAGTTCTTCGCCCTACGCCCTTGATATGAGAACTGGCAGTAAATGTAAAATTAGAATCAAGTATATTTTGACGTTCATAAGTGTACATTATGTTACCTATATTAATAAATGATTTTTGATTTGATTATATATATATATATATGTATTGCGTGAGATTTGTTTAAATAAATTTTATCTCAATAAATCAACAAATACAGAAATCATGTTTTATACAAACAAAGAAAATAGGTCAAAACAATGGACCTTAAACTTTCTAGTTCATCAAAGGTATCGAAATCAATCAGTCTTTCATCCGCACGAATGTCGGCTAAGTGGTTAAATCGGAACAAATAGCTTTTGTCTCGCGTTAATCACAAAAGATGAATGATTCGGAGCTAGTTCTCAAAACGACGCAGAAACCAGAATTGTCGGTCTTAGAATGAATGAAGAGCAAACCAAACTAATGACCAATTCCAGAAAGGAAATAATACTATTAAGCAACACTGTTATACAATATGTAGCCAAACTTAAGTGTAAATGGGCGAGGCACATGGCAAGAGGAACAGATAAGTGGACCAACAAAATGCCAAAGAGGAAGACAATTTAGAAGGTTGATAGACCAGATTAAGAAAACAGCAGGTGGTACGTGTCAGAGAATATCAACGTGCAGACAATTATGATGGTATTTTTTTATATATAAATTTCCCAATATCCCCGACTATTGTGGTGCGTATTTTGTACAAACATACATACATTAAGATATTTCCCAATAGATATATATCCATACATACATATACATATAATTCTATTTTATATTCATGGGCTAGTGGGGGCCCGTTCACCTATGCTACGCTCTTGTTGCAGTGAGTGACACATCTCACTACCCAACCGCAGAAACTTCCAGTTAAATTTCAAGTGTCTTAATATTTCCGGAAAATGCTTGGTTACCATTATATTGATTTGTGGCTCGAGGTGCACCTGGTGGCTCCAAATACAGGTTATTCTATAATGAGATGTATCACGGTCTGACTTTATTGTTAGTCGCACGTACACGACACATCTGACTTCAAGCAAAATCTGTGCAGGTATTCAGCAAACGCCCCATGTCCTGCCAGATCTGCATCATTTGTGGGCTAGGTCTATGATGGTATTTGGAGAAAGCTTTTACCAAAAAAGGGCACACAGATACCTAAAAAGAATGAAATGATAGAAATACGTCGTCGACGTCCACCGTTCCACAACTGCGCGTTTTTCAAGGCAATTTTTGCCGCGCACCACCACCTTGTGGAACCAGCTGTCCACTGAAGTATTTCCGAACCAATTCGACTAAAGGTCCTTCAAGAAAAGAGCGTACAAAATTCTTAAAAGGCCGGCAACGCACTCGCGAGCCCTCTGGCATTGAGAGTGTCCATGGGCAGCGGTATCACTTAACATCAGGTGAGCGTCCTGCCCGTTTGCCCCCTGTACTATATAAAAAAAAACAAGTGTAAAAGACTTTGGACTTTAATCTATGTGCGCATTTAACATTCGCACGAACGGTAAAGGAAAACATCTTGAGGAAACCTGCTTGCCTTATAATTCATCACAGAAGCACTGCGAGCATTTACCAAATTGTGCATAGCAGCTTATGCATTCTCGTGATTTTGGTAAGCAATACTCGGCTCTTGAAACCTAAACTTCTCTAGAAACTTAGCAAGGTTGATCCGCTAGTTTCACTTCAAAGTCTAATCTGTCTGTTAGTCTGTTAACTTCGATGGATTGGCTAAACTTAACCTGTTGTTTGTATGTCAGTATCTACTATAAATGGCTGAATGTCAACATTATCAGTAAGTAGAATAAATAAGAAAGAATAAATTAAATAGGAGCGGTAGCACGAAGCGAATGGAGAAAGAGAACCATGGACGGAGACAGTTGCAAAAAAAGCTAGAGAAGGCTTTTACCCGTAAAGAGATTCCGAATGACGGCACTAAGTAAATAATACATAGGATAACAAGAACAAAAATTATAAATGTACAAGTCAAATCTAAGCAGTAAATTTTTTGTAATGATTTTATTATTATTAAGTAGAATAAATTTAAAAAGAGATATAACACATTTAAGAGATATAACATTTTAATTAAATGTGAGAAGTTGTAATTAGCGGTATAAATACTCATAACCGCTCAATAGGTGACGGGGAAGAAACATCGTTGCATATATTTCATTATTCGGAATATTAAAATTGTATAAGGTAAAAAAGCAATAAAAGTTTTTTACTGTAAGCAACAAGCTAGGTTTCATTAGATGGTTGGGGTCTTAGTGGCAAGAGACCGCAGGCCCAACTTAAGGGCGTGATAAGGGCTCGTGGGTGAGGTCTTGCTACCCCTTTGGATAGCAGAAAGCTTTCAGTGTAGATCCAGCTCCGATGTCCAACAAGTCAAGCTCCGAAATTCATGGCGCGGGGCTGCGGAAGCGCATTTTCTTCCAAATTAAATTAAAAAAATGTGCTTAAATTCGTGACGTTATTACTTGTATGTGTTTGCGACAGTTAAAAGAGGCTGTATATATCCTTGTTTTTTGCAGATGTGAATGGCCCTTGCTGAGCCAAGGTCCATTCGACATAATTTGTGGCCGCAGTTGCCCGTGAGTTTTAACGGCTGATCGCGTGGCTGGATGCAGACAAGGCTGTTACCATGTCCTGCCTCGGGCGCTTGTTGGTGGCGCCGTGGGGTTTTTGTGGGTATGCACAGTAGTGAGTCCCACCATAACCATTCACCACCAGGCAACCGTGCCGCGGGAGGGTATGCGTAACGCATTTCCCCACGAAAAAAAAAAGAATCCTTGTTTTATAACATCAAAACTGTTTATTAAGAGCATACATTTTTTAAGGCAACGGGCGGTTTAGTAGCAAAAGCTTTATATTGTATTTATTTAACAAAAATAGAATTTTATGAGACATTGATATACAAATTCTACGACCGAAGCGTCTAACTTAAAACAATTAACTATAAAAAATTCAAACAAGGAATAACAATTGGTAGAAAGTGCGACTGTTAAAACCTATTATTGACGCCCAAACCAAATGTTAACGTACAGAAGGGTTTTCAAAACTACTATATTTGTACAAGTCGGTAAATATGTAGTTAGGTAAATAAAAGAAACAAAAACATGAATATTTCTAACTACAGTAAGTTTTGTAGTTTAGTATATTTTATACTTTTGATAGTCAGTTTGTCATGTAATGTTTCTATTAAGGAGTTAATTAAATTTGAAATTATATGCATAACCTTACAGCTGCTAATATACATTTATATATATGATTGCTTTTATTTAAAACCGTAATTGTAAAACTATCAGAAAATGGTTGAGTGCATCCTACGTTATTTTACATTGTTCAAAGTTAATGTTTAAATTCAATGAATCGACGTTAAAGGTTACACACTAGAATAGTAATATAATACCATTGAAAAGTTAACACAAATTGTAATCTATTTTCGTCGTTTCTAAATCAATAAAGGAGCTTTAATTATCCGAATGGATTTCCAATTATTACATCAATTACTTTAATGGCTTCATTCTATAAACACAGTAACAGATTAAAAAGTTTACTTACTTATTTGGGCAATCAGCTGTTTGTAAACCATATATAGTTAAATATTAAGTTATTAATTTATTAATTAGTAATTTATAGTGTAAAGTTTATAAGATTAATAATAAAGTAATAATACATACAAAGACACACACACATACATACATATACCCTTATATATAATTAATAATAATAATCTCTATACTTTCTCTACTTTTTAAGACGCTATGTCGATCAGAAGAGGTTGGGGCCTGATGACCTGTAACTCTTACCTTTAGCAAACATCAGGCTCAGATAAACAAGCATTTCCCTCAATAGAAGAAAGCCAATTATTTACGTATAATAATGAAAGAGTTATTGTAAAGTTATCCTTTAAACAATAAGCATTACACCTAATCCATACAGACGAAGGCCTTACCTTACCTTACATAACCTCAAAACTCCCAAACAATAAAAAGTAGATACAACATTTTTCAACTATAACGGTAGTAAAATATGTAAGAATAAAAGCAACTTCGTAGCGAGCTTTTAGCTACGCCTCTACGGCTACGTGTCTTCGAGGGTCTACGATGTCTACGGTATCTACGAGATACATGGCTATAATGCTACATGATATCATTATTACATTCGATGTACTGTTATTTCTCAGTTACGGAATGTTCTAATTATTTCGGGTACATAATTATACGTTAATGATCGCGTATTTTGTTTCGAAATAATATAATTATCCTTTATATTATTGACCTCTATATTACTTATTGTTCGGATAATAAAAAAATACGATAATAAATTAAATGTAATCACTTCAACAGTGATAATAACCTGCGTCACGTCAGGCCTACGTGGCCCACCTGACCGAGCGATACGACTTAATATTTTATTCACAGCAATCGATCAATATATCTTCAAAGAAATTATTGTTAGCGTACATCGAGCATATTTGTCAAATAGAACGTTGTTAAAGAAAACATATTTTACCGGATTGAAGCTATGTATTATGAAACTTATAATTATTTAACATAATTTTAAAATTTTCCGACGTTTCGCGTGCTTTACAACGTGCGTGGTCACGGTGATTGAAGACAAAAGGTGTTGAATAGCAAAAAATATCACAGCTGTAGAAAAAGTTACATTACTGTATTTATTTCCCCGGAGTTGATATCGACTAAACGATGAAGGGTTTTTGCAGAAATTGCTCACGGTATCCTCTCCTCTCTATATTTTGGCGGATAAACAATCCGTTTTCAGATTTTAATTTGTATATTATTGGATCCCAGGTGATTGACAATTTTAGGCCATCTTCTCTATTGAAATTAGGGTGTTTTTGATTTTAATGGCTTCGCGTATCAATCTTGGAACCACGCACGCTTTAAAGTACGTGAAACGTCGGAAAAATTTAAATTGATGTTAAATAATTATAAGTTTAATAATACACAGCTTCAATCCGGTAAAAGTGTTTTCTTTTAATGTGTAAAAGTTTTGTTAATGAAAGACAACACTACAGAACATTGTTTTTACACCAATAGGTTTTTAACGCAAGTTGTTCAGTGTTCTCTGGGCTCGTCAGGCACGATCTGATGCCTAATTATTTACATGATACCTAACACCTGCGAAGTTAATGCACTTTTTTTTTATATTCCAGGTGGAAATGCATTTGCGCATCCCCTGCCCTTAAAAGTTGCAGTGGTATGTGGGACTCGACCCACACCAAAATCTCAGCTATTCTGGGTGAACAATACCCACTAAAAACACCTCGTCAAATTCCTACAAAGCCGTGTTACAGAGGCTCCGGGGTCGCTATCGCATTCTACCGGGACATCAACGGCATATTACTCTAAAAAACCTTTGGTGCAATATACACTATATATTCGGTACAATATACACTAACTACATAGGAGGTAGGACATGGGCATATCTTCTCCTATTTACTCCCCGTCTTCTACCCCTAGTCCTAAAGGAAGTTAATGCACTAGAAAAATAATAACGAGCTGTAAATTACATTTTAGTACTGTGCATTTAAATTGGGATAACAATAGACTTGTTTAATTTGTAATATGCAGGGAACACCGCGGGTAAAGATAGTGGGTTATAAATTATACAAGAAACGTTCCCTACGTGATCGCGCGAAACAGGATAAACGGAAATTCCTATTTACAATTTAAATTTGGAATATTTTTCAAGTTTAAGTTAGTTAAGTGCGACGAATTTTTGCACCAGAAAAAAAACCTGGTCTGAATTGTAATATTAGGCCCTTACATTTGAAATTTGCGTTTTGTCGTACTAGCCACTTTAACCGCAAAACCTTTTTGGTTAGAAATTCCAAATTCAATTTCTTACAGCTCGGCATTCGTGCATTTGTTTTCGAAAACTATGATTCATTTCATGTTTCTTTTTTTTTTTTCTTTGCGTCACTCTATTTATATAATGTTAACATGAAATATCGCTGTGAGGGCAGTCGAAACCGCACAAACAAAGATTTTATTGATTCCCATTCGAATTTTTTTAGCCTATAAGATGGCAAAAGTAGATAAAAAGCAATAATACATACTGTGATTAATTAAATATATTCTATTAAAAATATATATATTTCTCCCATACAAAAGGCCAATTTCATATGTTCCCAATAAAAGACTGATTAAGTATTTTTTTTTTAAGTGTGATACTCGAAGTATATTCTCATCCTACCTTATGAAGTATATTCTAATCACTATAATCTTTAATTTTCTTATTTGGTGATTACGTCAACAGTAACTATTTACTTTTTTACACATATTACCTGCTATGCTAAAAAACAAAATGCATTTTTGAGAATTATTTTTATTACATTTATGTATTTTTGAGAGCTTTGCTTACTTTTTCTGACAATTGGATTTGGATAAATTTCAGTGAATCTGCTTACGTGATACTTAAACGGCTCCATATATGGGCATCACTCATTCTTGTAACATCTTATTTTAGTTATATTACAAAAGATTTCTAAAGAATTGCACCTAGGTCTTTAGTGAATAGCTATGAATGGGTCAATACACAATACGTTCATATGATGTAGATTGGAATTCTTACTATTGTGAGAACTTTCCGGCTTTTGTTGATGCTGAGTAATAGCAGAATATACCAAAGTTTTGCGAGATTTACTTTATTTTGTTACAACTTGAGTCGATATTGTTTTGTTTTATTTCGCCTACTCTATATCGGTCAAGCCGAAACGTTTAATTGTCGTAGTTTTATTGTTTTGAGCCTGAAATTGTACTTACCATAAGTACCTTTTTAAATGATGAACTAAATCAAAAATAGTTTATACATTATTTATTTATTTATTCAGAAGATTGACAGCACAATACAGAAAAAAATGTAAACATTGTGGGCCAATTATAAATCTTCTTATACCCATTAAGACTTGAGCTTTGTATGGATATAGAGGAGGTTAATGTAAATCACAATAATTGAATTGATCACCTCGCCTCAGTGCGAGGTAACGCCGCATGAGTCATGTTATTTCGTGCGTGCAGCCGGCTCCATCGAATTATAAGACGTTGTCACGTCAAAAAGCGCTTTTCTCCCTTTAAAGTTAAAACTACCACAGATGTCTAACGCCCGAACCCATAGATCAGACCGTGACAGTCGACCGATCTCCTATCTGCATCCTAATAACCAAACCCTACGAAGACAATGCATTTTTGGCGACGGAAACAATCCAATCTCTTCGCTTTTTACACTCATATTTGATTATCAATCATAAACAAAATAAAGTATATAAAACCGTATAAATAATATTAAAATATGCATCAAATCAAATAGCTTGTTAATTATTTTAAAAACTGGTGTAAGTTAAAATCTTAAGATATTATATTGGCACAGTTAAAGTGTCATCCACATACACCTACCAAGGATAGATTGTATCGACAAATGGCTATTACAATCAGTCGATTGGTTATTGGTCCACTTCATCAATATTTGGATAAAGATGTCTAACTCAGATGGTCAAAAATGGATTGAGATAGGTTATTGGGTTTGGGCGTAAGAGCTGCAATAGCTGCCTCATATGGTTATTCCGTAGGCCCTATCATATATATATATAAAAAACAATGACTCGTTATTTCACCTTTAATGATCGCTGCTGTATCTGTATCTACCGTTTGTTTATGTATCTCAGGCATTTTAACATCTTTAATAATTCATAGACAAGGATTTCTATGTGTATTCTAAATAATGGAACCCTTTCCTATAGAATACGGTCATATAAAAAACACATAAAGAGCTTTTTAATTTGGAATTAAAGGCCTGAAATATGCTGTGGCGTTGTCACTAATTACTGACCAGTGTTATCAACATTCAACCTTGCTCATTACAAACAGTAATAAAGCAGCGCGGCCTACAACACGCAAGTTTACTCATTAAGTGACAAAAACTTTTATAAGTAAAACATTAATGATGTTGTAATGAATTGTTTTATATATAGCTCATAAAGTATTTGCTAATTTAAGAACTGCGTTTCTTTGAATTGGCACATTCTTTGTTTTTTTTTATATAACCCACGCAACATACAAAATTGGGCTTGAGGGCTTGCAAGTGCGTTGCAGGCCTTTTAAGGATTTGTACGCTCTTTTCTTGAAGGACCCTAAGTCGAATTTGTTCGGATATACTTCATTGTGGTAATTAATAAAAAGACAGCATTGTACGGTTATAATTAGTTGTAATAAAAATACATACACAGATATCCTTTTTTTGTTTAAGTATTAAATGGCAATAGTTATAACTTTATACAACTATCCTTTACACTTTCCCTGATATCGCATACATACGTAAAACAGATTGACGTAATTTTTATTAGTGGGACGTCAGACGTCAAGCTACCACGAATACTATCCAATTTAACACGCGACCGAGAACGAGGGTAAACATTTGGATAACACAATTTTCACACATAGAACGGTCAAAAGCAGTATACACACACAGGCATAAAACGTTAAGAGTGAATAATTATATAAATGCGTTTATTTATAATTAGTATTTTTTTTAACACGGGCAAACTGGCAGCTCCCTGGATCTATGTAATACTGCCGCTCGTAGACACTTATATTAAGGGCTCGTGCGTTGCCGGCTTTTAAGAATTGGCACATTCTCGAATGATCCTTAGTTCCTCCAGTAGGTTCCACATTGTAGTGGTAATCTAAACCAATATTACGAAGGGGCAAGATTTGAATGTCTTAAAAATTCAAAAACAATTGAAACGAATTATTTCCTTATTTCTTATGATCAGTTAGTACAATCCAAAATATTTTTGAAATAAATATAGTGCTGTGTGTGGAAATCGACTGAAGAAACCGTCGAAGTGTGTCAGGCTCAGAGGACTGATCACCTATTGTCTATGAAATAAAAATGATCAAAGAAAGGGATGTAGTATATAAAAAGACCATTAACTGGAATGGCCCAGTGTTCAAAGACTTGGGAAGATGAAATACAAATGATAGCAGAAAATTGTCGCGAGGAATAGTGGAAGAATTGGGTGGAGGCCTTCACTCCGTCGGAGGTCTAGTATTGAAAACATAAATGATTTGGACTTAGTGTAACTTAAGTGTACTTGAATAAAGGCTATGTTTATTGGTCACATATATATGTGTGACCAAAACCCATATAGGGTTTGCGCGCTACTACTATTATTAGACCTATAAGTTTCATGAATTTATTTATAATATTTCTTTCAAGTTAAGGAATCTACAAGACAATCTCTCACTATTACAACAAATCATGGGTCTTCAGGATGCACATCCTCAAGCAGAATAGGAAAAAAACAAATCAGTGGCGCTACAACCTTTAAGGTTAGGGGCGTAGATCTGTTTCATAATCAATCTAATAGGCAAGTAGGTGCAGCTTGAACCTAACAAACGCCGTCAACTTTTTGAGTCTAGTGATTTGGTCTAGAAAAAGATTTCCTTTACGAAATAGCATTAAGAGCATTGTCCGTTTGTTAACATTCTTTATTTCTGAATGCACCTTGTAGCTAATTAAATATAGTTAGTTGGTATTAGTCTGAAACTATAAAAGGTTTTTTTTTACACATCTGTATTGAGACCTTGATGAATTGAAAATAAATCATATCACGTTGACATTTATTGTCAATTATACAACCAAGAAGGTTCAATATCCGGCGGGACAATAATTATTTCAATTCGGTACGTATAAACAGGTAAAAACATTCGTAAGTAAAAATATACATTCGTGACGGGACAGAAATCCGACACCCTCAATGGATCTTATCCAATAGATCGGGTCTTAATAGATTTTTTTATATAGATGTAATATCTAAATTAGTAAAGCGAACAAAGACTAGGTAAGTCTCTAGATATGATATCTTGAAGACGTTCTAAACATAGCCATGTGTCAAATACGGCCTTCTCCAATTATTTATTTTTGTGACCGGGCGGCTATACTATTTCAAAAATTTTTTTAAATTTATTTGTAAGTAAAATATGTATAAAATTTTACACACATACACATAAATTATATTTGAACATAAGCGAGCTAGGAAATATATAAATAAACAACCACACAATAAAAAAATATATAAAGTTACGGTAAGTTTGGTGGAAGATTTTTGTAAAATATGTCAATATTTTCATGTTTCATATTTTAAATATTAGTTGTAAAAGCGAGATACCCTGTTCAATGAAGTATATAAATAATTTTAGTATATTCTGGTATTAACGCTGCGATTATAAACTATCTTAAAATATAATACAACAAATTAAAGTACACGAGTATCTCTTGATCTAACATTCCAAATTTAAACATAAACCTATCTCCTACGATTACTACAAGCCTAGTACAACGGAAGCAAAAGTGATTCATACAATTTTACACATACCAAATAACTAAGACTAAATAGTAGCTACAACTGTGAGTGCGCATGCCCACAAATGAAAGGTACAAAGGAATACTTAAAGAAAAATGAAATACCATAAAGAAAAACTACACATTAATTTGTAACCAAAATATAAATAATTAACGAACACGCGGTTATATTGAAATAGTCACGAAGATAGACGAAATAAAATATTAAATTATATCACACAAAATAAAAGGCTACTGCATTACTATACGGTTCAAAATGGGTTGAAAGACATGGGAGGGAAGGTCAGCGATTACTTACTCAGTGGCGGCGCTGGGAACGGCTACACGCGAAGTGACAGAGTTTATGGATTGGCGCCAATATTCAAGGCTTGGCCACCGTTGGTTGAGACTTGCCAGGCATATTAGGATTTTATAATTACGATTTCATCAGGAAGAGATTCAATTTAACGATTTTAATTCCAGCATAGCGTAAATGAATTGTATTTTTTAGATATGTGTACACACGTATTTGTTATTAACCTATATTTTGTTTACACGTGCGAATTTATTTAAATAATGTTTAATACAAAAGCTAATATACGGATATTGTACGCACGTTGGGCAAGCAGTAAAATACGTTGGGCGGGCGGTTTTACCACTCAGTGTTGAAGCCTTGGGGGTGAGAGTCGCGCGCGGGCTCCCGAGACTCAATAAAACTTTCCCGCGTCCGTGAAACCGTTCTATTTTTAAAATAAAACGTAATTTTCAATAGTTCACAGATAATAATCTAGTGGAAACTTTGCTCGTTGAATTAATCTGTGGAGGTGTGTACGATTTCAATATTATATTTTAAAACGAGCTTATTTAGTTTTGTTACAATAAACAAAGGTACAGAAAATCGAATTATTTAAATTAACAATGATATAGGTAGCATTCAGATAAGTAACAAAAAGTAAAATAATTCTCTTCTCATATCATAATATTAAAAAAATAATTATTAATATATTTTATCGGTACTAATTAAAATAAAAATATAATATTTTTTTAAAATGGTCTAATGAGTTATTACGAAGAATCACATCAATCATCAAGCTTACTTACTTACTTTGGTATTGTTAGGGAACTTAAAACTCATTACCCATTATTGGTGTATATGATTTTTTAAATAAACACCTATTATCAGGTACATATCAGGCAAAAGCACTCCACCATGCCATTATAAATAACACGCCACGTTAATTCACTAATGGAATAGTTAGGTTCCTTGTAGGAGATTTCGTTGAAGCGACATTGGAAAATCAAATATCTTCGTCTATTTTTAGAAACCTTCCATTTTCAAATGCACAAAAATATTTTCCTGCAGTGTATACAATAAAATGCTTACGTATTATATCGCGTGACTTGCAATTTTGAGTTACCATGTACCGCAATCGAAGAAACATTTAACACAAAACAATTAAATACAAAATTTAGAATGCGAATAAAACTGTGACGTCTAATCGTAAAAGGTAGATATTTTTCTAAAAAAAAAAAAAACTATTTAAAATATTATAAAAATATTAGCTTCTATAAGATGCGCTTATTTATTTTTTTAGCTTTTTTTTTTACTATGGTTGTCTGGAAGAGATCGCTTGTTAGCGATAAGGTCGCCTTTTGCATACCTTATATTAAGGTATTGTGTTATTTGATTTTGTTTAAGTATAACGCAGTGTCAATAAAAATTTAATAAAAATTTTAAACAAAGTTTTATTAAACTGCATCATGAGCCAACACACTTTGATGTAATTTTTGTTATTTCTTATGTTCTATTTATAATCCGAAATAAATATAACTATATCTCGAACGTGCTTTACCCTCTAATGGCCGTTTAAAATCTCCATTACTACCTTTACCTATTAAGAGCTAAGTTTTATGAGTGATCCGCCTAGTAATCGTTTTTTAGACAGAAATAACATTTATTACTAATAAAACATACAAAATAGTAATATTTTAAGGGTAGTGGAGGTAACTAACTCAGCATAATTTAGTGGAGCAGACGTTTTCCACAGAGCTGATTATTCTGCCGGAGACCACAAAAGTTTGCACCTCAAATGAAAATAATAATAATTAAGTAATAATAATAAAGAAGTCTTGAAAATTTTTTGTGCAAAAATATAAAGTAATTTAAAATATTAAAATTAAGAGTAATTGTTACTAAAACTACTACAAGAAATAGATATTTAAATAAATGGATAAATATAATAAAAAATAAATAAATATTTTTGGGCGGATTAAAATCTCTAAAAACTCTAGATTTCGTTATTAGATTTTAGTTGAGTAAACTGTACTTTTCCATATAATTCATTGGTTTTATTATGTATATATGTATTATTAGGTACACTTACGTAAGGTATTAAAAGACAGGAACAAATTAGTCTTTTGGCTCAAACGAGTAAGTAATTTCGATTTATTTATAATGATTTTTTTTATTGTTTCTCAAATTTTTATGAGTATGAGACAACTAATTTAATTATTAATATTTTTTTCAAAAAAATTATTAAAAGTTAAAAGTTTTGATGTAGATCTCAAACAGTATTACGTAAAAAAAAATTAATTTTGTCTTAGGACTTATACAAATAACTTTTTGACTTTTTATAAGCAAAGTTGCATCCAGCATTTGTACTTTCCTCGTTATGTGCTGGTTTGATACAAAACTGATTCATAAGAACATTACTTTTGTAACAAATTAAATTCATTCACTGAAGAAAGAAAGCCACTTTCGGTACATACAGCCCTTGGCCTATATTGTTTCATGATGATTTGCGATTACGAGTATTAATGCCCATTTTTTCAGGCAACGTACCTTCCGCGGCTGATAACGTCGTTGATTTTACGCTATCGGGATGTGCTCATTCATCATTCTAGTGTTAATGCGCATTTCCACTTAGAATTTATTTAAGTTGTCGCGTTGCTCTTTGTATAATATAAGTCTGATTATACTTCTCCGGTGTTCAATTTTTATTAAATATAGTTAATTAGTATGCTAAACGAAATTCAATAGAGTATCTAATGAATAACCGTAATGAGTTCCATTATCCAAAATACACTCAATATGCGGTCCGCGATTTTTTCTAAATTTACTCTGAACATTTAATTTGCATTTTTACGCGAAACTCAATAAAATGATGGTAATTAGAATTTTAACGCGCTATTCGTCGCCACTTCATTAATAATGGGTGATGTTAATTGCTACCAGTTAGTGTCGACAACTTGACAGTTAGAATGGTGCAAATAATAATATTCTATTGAAAGCTTAGTCACGTTTCTAGTAATGATTTACGGATATCGTACGCGGTACTAGAGAAACCTTTTTTAGCTAAGCGATGTTTTTATAGGAATACTAGCTACCCTTGCGAACTTCGTTTCTCCTTTATGTTATTTTACTAAGCCTACCTTTCTTGTACATACCAACGTGGAACATTTTGCATTGCTACCCAAGAGACTGTTCGGTTTTCCGGAGTGAAGACTACTTTTTTTTTTTCTGTATAAACCTCAAGAGTTTTAAGTCATTAGATTTTAATTAACAAATAAAAAATAGGAGTTCATCGTATATTAAGGGTTGTATGTATTTTTGTATGCTGTATGTAAATAGATATGTCAATTAAAATTAAAATTTAGCAGTGTTGTTCACCCTTAATGTTAAGGGTGGTCCACCCATTTTAGAACATTTACATTAACATTAAGATATATATTTATTTATTTATTTCAGACATACACACATATGCACACATAATTTCACGAAAATCAGTTGAGCCATTTCGAAGGAATTTAACTACAAATAATGTGACCCGAGAATTTGATATATTAGGATTTAAGTAATTTAGTAAAGTATATATGTAATAATAATAGTATAGCCTTTTTAATTCCGAAACTCTTCGAAAGTCACTTTATATGTTTGTAGTAAAGTATATTATTATTATTTAAAAATTTTACAACACATACTATAACGTTTGTTACAGATGTCGTGTACCAAGTGGCCAAAATCAAATCCGAGCTGATACAATTTTCGTAAAAGGATTCGGATCCGAGTTGCGGCTGTCGCGCAGGCGGCGCCGCTGAGTGCGGTTGTGGATCGCTGGCGCTGCTTCAGCCAGATAGTCTTGGCGAGCATCGTGGGCGCTCAGCGTAGCCCCTTAGGCTGGGCAATGGGCAGCTCGCAGCGACTTGCCGCTGTTGCGGCAGTTTCTCACGCAAAACATTATTACAACCAAACTCAACCGAGCGTTGTTCATACCTCGTCCACGCATTATAACATCAATATCTTCTTTGTAAGGTTAGTTATACTTTACCAATACACGTAAAACTTAGCAGGTTGTGGGCAGTTTACGGGAAAGTAAAGGTATAATAAATTGATAAAAAAAATTTTAAATAACTCTATCCATAGTTGCTTGACGTTTAAAAAAATCAAATACACAACGACACGCAATACTCGTCGAGCAAGTTTGCTTATCTTGCCGAAGCCGCGTACAAATTATTTGATGAAATCTATTAGGTATGAGGGTGTGCAATTATTTAATCAATTACCATCTCAAATTCGGAATATTGGAGTGTTTGACAGATTCAAAAAGGAAGTAAAGATGCATGTTAGAACGAACATAGTTAACTAAAATTGTGACGGCCAATGGCGACGTGTATCTCGCTGGTATTATATACATACATATTCATATTGTTTCTCGTGTAAATAAAATATTTCTGTTTTGTAATGAGAAATAAAGTTCTTTAAACATTAATAATGGTATAAAGATAACTTACCACTGTTATGAAGACGGCCTGCCATTGCGTCGGATCTGAAACAAAGGTATCATTCTAAATAAATATAGTTTATATCATATGTAAGAAGATAAAAATATATCATACACGCAAAATAACTTTTTCCGATAACTGTGTTTTAAATAAATAAAAAAAAGGTTTTGCACAATTAAGAACCTCCTTCGATTCGGTTAAAAATAAACATCAAATGTATATCCAGTAAAAACGAAATTAGGTTAAATCTAAAATGTTTCAACCAGCTGTTAACAACGCCCTTTAAAATTGAAGTATAGTATCGTGTTTACAGACTCAAATCTGGATTAAATCCCGTCACATAAACCCCTGGTCATCCCAACTTTATTAAGCAATCAATTTTTCACTACAGTAATAATTCTTCAAGAGATTTACGCTTACGATTTCGAATAGGCTACACCAGATTGACAAATAAAAATGGTATCAGACGTCAAAGTATTGCATGGACGAGGCATATAATAGACATAGATTGACAAAGATTCTCATAGCTTCTGCAGTCTTAGCATAAATTATGTATTGACAATTGCCACGGGGCTACTTAGCTGATTTGACTACTGACACGTGCGATATGACATCTTTAGTCATGTCAGATAATTTGAAACACAAACATTGATATAGTAAATCTATAAGGAAATATTTATGTAAGTAAATAAAGTTCACCAGCGCCGGAGGAAGACTTAAATAAAAAAAATATTAAATATATTATTAAGTGTACTTTATAAAATATATATATACTTTATATATACACTTAGATAAAGTTGTTTAGTTTATAGAATAAACATTTTTAAGTTATTTTGCACAGGCTTTGCGCGGCGACCGAATAAAGGAATTCCGTAACGAAAATAAACCTTACACACGATAACGTAATACAGTATAAATATAATAACAATACGCGTTAGTATGTGAAGATCCATCTATGTACGTTACTAATAATAATAAAAACCATCAATATTTATAAGAAACAAATAATTTAAATTGTGAATACAAACAAAATGCAATTCCCATAGGATATTCAAGGCAACCGTGTATGTGATGTCGTTTTGGGTAGCCCTTGTCTTACTTACCTGGACCAAATCCAGGAGATACTGGAGAAGAGATAAGTAAAGAGTAACCATAAACGACGAGCATGCATGGTGATTGTCGTGAAGTAAAGCGTTGTATGTCAGGACTGATGCAAGTGAAGATCCTCTGCCTAACCCTTCCGGAAAAAGGCGTGATAAATAAAACATTAATCTGGTTTGTAGAACGATAAACTCACTAAAACAGTACAAATCGTTTATCGATCACCATTTCCGAACTCGGTCATCAAATAGTAAACAAATAGACAAACAAAATAAAGAAAACATTTATGAACGCTAAAACAATAGTTGGAGGCCTTTTCAACGTGAAAAAGTAATCAAATTCATGTTTTCAATATTTGATTCAATTTCTGTATTGAGTGAAGGAATAACATTTTTAATTTCTCTAGTTTTAGTACTTTTATAAAATCGTAGGATACGGGAGTATGCATTTCACCGCGACAAGTATCCGATTATTTTTGGGGTCTTTTAATGGGTTCATTAAACAAACGGCTAGGAAGGCTCACCTGATGTTAAGCGATTCCGCGGACCATGGACACACAATGCCAGAGTGCTCGCGAAAACGTTGTCGACTTTTTAAGTATGACTACCTCTTTTCTTGAAGGACCCTAAATAATATAGTTTCGTAATTACACTGGTGGGCAGCTTGATGATCTAATTCTAAAATAATAAAATAACACTCACCAATAATGACTAAGGCATACTGATACTGCGTTTTCTCTACTATTTATTTCTAACAGAAAATAAGAAAGGGGAAAATGGGACAAATTTGACATAGAACATTAACATTAAGATTACTGGTTTATTTTCGTCGAGCCTCCTCTTAACCAATGATAAGCACGTAAGATTTTTGTCACGTCCGCTGATAACGTTGACTTACAACTTATATGCAAATCAGAGAGTACCTGATATGTCTAACAAAACTGACAATTATTACGTTTGATAAATTACATTAAAACACATAAATCGGCAGCTAACATATCAGAAACTGGGTTGGCCTAAAATGCGAATCTCAACGCTGATTCGTTTACATCCTGGCCATGCCCAAGCGGATTTTTCTTTTCCCCCTAGTGTAAAGACAAATTTCAGTGGAAGACTGTAGTCTGTATGTCAGACTAGTATGTAGTCTCTTTCTTGAACATCTCCATTAATGGGTTGGCCGTCAGTCTCTTGAATCGTGTCATGTCCTGTACTTTATTAGACATTTTCATGATTACTGAATACTAGGGAAAATGATTGGGCAGTGGTTTCCCGGTGCCTTCAAGGGATTATTTTCACCCAAAGTCGCTGAAGCCTCTACTAACCTGTTGCCGAATCAGGTGTGTAGATATACAGCCACTGATCGGCCACCAAAGCTTCGTCTGTTACCTAGCAGGGAGCACTAAATTACGTTGACAATTGGGGCGGCCCTCTCGCATTATTCCATTCTCCCCTTATTCTTAAATTTGTAGTGCCGCGTGTTAAATATTATCCTATACGTTTTTTATGCGCGTTTAGTTAAAAACGTATACTATTTATGAGACAGCGAACTCAAAAAAAAAAACATTACACAAGTGATGTGTTCCCGAATCCCTGACCTTCCTCACTAAATTCGTATTCTGAATACATTCTCTTTGCCCCGACATCCCGTGCATGAATTAATGAATGTGTTAATTTCAATTATCGCCTTGTAACTGGGTCAAATGTTTTTGTTCTACGAAACAAACAAAACTTTTGTTACGATAATGAAGTAGGAGCGGTAATATCTTATACAATTTGTTGAAAAAAAAAAAAAACAGTAGACTTCGGCACGCACAATGTTACGTCTTCACTATGCTGCTCTACGGCGCTGAATCTTGGAACCTAACAGAGACTTTTTCTAAAAAACTGGAAGCGATCAATATCAGAATTTACCGAGGTATGCTTAAAATATCTTGAACAGACCGCATACGATATACAACTAGTTAAAAAAAATAAACTTCAATATTTCGGACGCGACTTACGTATCGTTAACAATACGAGCTGATTCAACTCAATGGTTTGGTCAACGTACCAAGTCATTTTTCAGAAGCGCGGCATCCAAAATGAAAGCCATGATGATCGAACTTCGAGGATAAGAAGAAAAAATCTACTTTTGCCTTGCAATCAAAGTATGGTTTAAAAATAAATATTGCAAAATAAATGTTGTAAACTTACAAGCCATCTAGAAGGTTTTGAATTTAAAAAAATAATGAAATAATATTTTAAAGGTCACAAAATCACCTGCTCATGATTTATAAGCGACACACAGTAGAAGGGACGAAAGAGATATATACAAAATAGAATTCATTTCTATTCATATGTTGATGAAATTTAAATTTATCATAGTATACTTAAATATAATACCCTACGTCAAATCACGATTAAAAATTAAATTTTGAAATATAAACTACAATAAACAACTTGGACACTCTCAATGCCAGAGGGCTCGCGATTGCGTTGCCGGCCTTTTAAGAATTGGTACGCTCTTTTCTTGAAGGACCCTAATTCGAATTGGTTATAATAAATAAATTATTTATAAGCACTGAGTTGCATACAGAAATATAATACAATTGACATAATAAAATGTAAAAAAGAGCTTTATCGCTTTCGAGCGATCTCATCCAGTGTGAAAAAAAATTGATAAAGTAAACAAGAAGTGCAAAAATCCATAAAACATAGTTTTTTTTTCTCAGAAAACAAAGAAATTAAAACATGTAAATATCAGGATAATATTAAAAATGTGGACATGAATTACAATAATTTTAGATTAGTTAATACGAAAATTATGCGATGTGGGCCGGTAATGTACAGTAGATTGATGTTTATTTATTTGTAAGATAACGAAGTTTTAATAAAGGATTCTGCAAAGGTTTGAACTTCAAATAGTCAAGTGCATCACATTATTAAGAATTGTTATCGTGATATGTCACTAAGGGCCTGTTTCACAATGTATGGATAAAGTACCAAATGGCTATGCAACACATAAATTATTCGAAAGATAAAAGTTCCAAATAAGATACTTGGCATTTCATGACGGATAGCGCTATCTGACAGTTATGAAACGCAAAAATACTGTTTATCCCACCAATAAGTAATAAATAGCTTATTTGGAACTTATCCGGACTTTGTGAAACAGACCCAAAGTATCTTATCTATATAACTTTTTATCTAACTAATATTTTTTTTTTATCATCATCATATCAGGGTATTCAAACAATAATACAAAATTACATGTCTAGACTAGTCAGGCTGGAATCAAGAATAAATTGTATCTGGCCTAGAACTTTTACAACGCCGGTATTTCAATACGCCAGATCCTCAAATTGTTACCAGGGATCTAAATTTCAAGTATAACCTCGATTTTTCAGACTCCTTCAAACGAAAACTAATTTCCAATAACAGTTTTGCATATCGGTTTAGGAGTCTTTCAGTAGAACATCGGGGTGCACACATATAATATATGTCGACGAATTGAGAATCTCCTTTTTACGATCTGTTTATACAATATGACATAATTAAAATCAATAATTAAAAAACTTATTAATTTGAGTTTATATATGGCACTTTATAAGCTAATTATTTTTACAGAAAACACTGTTAATAACAGTTTTTTTTTCAATGGCTTGGTGATAATTTTGATGTAAATTGAAATTTAATTTAAACACTTATGAACGACAATTCATAAAAATATAATGCTCATAAGCTTACATTCACTGCCAGTTCTCAATTTAAGGGCGTAGAGCGGACGAAATAAACTGGCAATAAACACTCCGCCACTCTTTTTGACCGCCAATTTTTTTTGTTATACACAATGTTTGTTAGGAGCTGCAACCATTACACCATGTTCCACATGATATCTTAAGTTTTTTAATTAATAATAATAAAATAAATTAAATACAAAGACTTGTCCTCTATCAGCAGAAGGCATTTACCATGCCACTTAATAAGATTACGCACTTACATTCTCGTGGGAACAACACGCAAATACATAGTCGAAATAACTATCATCACCGCATACACGAATCCCAGTACGACCAGTCACCACAAGTAGCACCCGTTCACGAGTTTGACGCATGGCCAGCCATCGATCCCCTCGCCATATTTTAGGGAGAGATACAACTCGACCCAATTACCACACACTACTTTAATTTAGTTACGTGACAACATATGATGATTGGTATTATCAGTATTTAATTTGACGTCCCGCGTGATGTCTTGAAAAGTGTGTTAGCCACACATATCTTATATACTTACTATGTATAAAATAAACACGTAATTCGAAACTAAATAATAAAATCGCAAAATCAAATTAAAAGGCCGGCAACGCAATGGCAAGACTTCTGGCATTGAGAGTGTCCATGGGCATATCACGTAACACCAGGAGCTTCCTGCTAGATTGCCCTCTGTTCTATAAAAAAAGCAAGTATTGTACACGTATGAAAGCTATCTAACAAAAATAGTAAAAAAAACCTGATGAAACTGGATAAATGCCGGCGTCAACTAGATAAAATTTCAATTTTCGGTATGAATAAGCCCATATTCTGCCTTAATTCGGCCGTTATTGGAACTTAAAAGAATTTTAGCGTTGACATTTCATTACACTTTGTTTGTACTTCCATATCTTTTTATATGCAGATTCATCTGAATAAATGTATCCGAGTCTAATAATTTATTTAACGTCAGGGTGAATTTATAGAAAATTTTAGTTACTTAGTTTTATATAACGAACGCGTTATAATACCGCTCATTGAAAAAAGGGATCAAACTCAATGTTCGCTATAAATTAATGTTTTTAGTACTTGTATCATTTGTGACACACATACATGAAAGCCTGATATCACAAAGAAGACTAACATGATATCCAAAATTAAATAAAAACAAATATAAGAATTTTTGATTGAATTACTATTTTAAGTTTAATCTGATACATTTCTGTAAATAATTTTTTTTCCCCATAATTTATAGAAAAAGCCTTTGCCAATAATACATCGACGTGACGTTTAACGCTTCGCGTCAGTATGTCCAATTAGTTGGTTTGCAGCGAGCGTGCAATATTTACTTTCATCTGCGCGATTTAAAGTATGCGAAATTTTTCCGTTCCATTACGAACGGGTATTTCCTAAACTAGTTCATTTTATATGTGTTCGAAACAAATTATTTTTATAATAGGTATTACGGTAAGAAGTACTATACTATGAGCTATATATCTATCTATACGGATTTAATTAAGAGCAGTGTTGGCCTAGAGGCTTCAGCGTGCGACTCTCATCTCTGATGTCGTAGGTTCGAGCCTCGAGCACAATGCATTTAACATTCGCTCGAACGGTGTAGGACATCGGGAGAAAACCGGCTTGCCTTGGACCCAAAAACATGATAGCGTATGTCAGGCACAGGAGTCTGATCTTGCCTATTAGATTAACAAATGATTATTAATCTTAGTTTATTTTAAAGACAAAAATTTATTCTCGTCTTACTTTGGTGGCTGTTACAACAAATAGCCTAAAATTTATTAAAATATTATTTGCTTATATATAGTTTATTAGCAAATCACATATCTGAGAATGTAAAAGTCGTATCCGAAATTAAATATAGGAATACCAAAATTGTTTTAACTGGCTATTATATGACTTCCGGTCATGTGCGTTAACCACTAAGCCACAGTGGCGTTTATTACGTTAGCTAAATTATCGTATTAGAATTTTGACAGCGTTGATTGTTTTTCAATTAGGGGAACCACTTAAGCCTTTTTAATTTATTGAAAGCCCTTATTATAAAAACCGGGATTACATTCCCTGAGCTAAAAGGGTTTGTATAACAACGTAATTAATGTGGGTAATACCGAGTCTCATTATGAGTAAAATTTCTAAAGAAAGAATAAAATGTAGTCTCGGTCATCATTTTATAATCTACTATTAATTGACACCAGCGTCATAAGTCCTTAAGCTTTTTAACTTCATAAAATCATTGTGAAATATGTGAAATATAGGAAAAATCTTTGTTTTTTGTTTGTTCGTATATACAGGGTGGCCAAAAAGTCGTGGATCAAACGCAACCAGGTGTTAGATGGGGTCATTAGTTGTTTTATAAGGAGATTGACTTTTTTAAATACTTATTAAAATTCGAAAATATGTACCCGCATCTTTTTCATAATATCCACTCAATTGGTACTAACGAGATCTTGTGTTAGACATATTATTTATGGATATTTATTGGGTGTATTAAAGATAATATTGAGTTATATGTTGTAAAATCAAATCATAACTTTTTGGATACTTGGGACCGCACTGTGAAAAAAACAATACTGTACCGAAAAGTATCCATATCTTTATGGGACAAAATAAACACACTGTGTTACCTAAATGATTTTTAATTAATTTGCATTGACATAATAATTTAGTTTCAAACATTTTGATGATTTAAACTTTTCGATAATTATATTTGTTAGTAGTTTCGTCGTTAGTGTTTTGTGCGTTTTGCAACGTAACAACCTATCTCGACTGACAATTGTGTGTCTTATTTCATGTCAAGTATATATCGAAATGAGGTTTGTACGCAGGACTTATTATTTTAGCGTAGAATTGTGCCGAAACCGTTCTTTGTGATACAGAAGGAATACAAGAACATTATTAAAAAATCCGTACACTGTCACACAGGGCAATGATGTGCAAAAAAGTTTCTTAAAACATTATATAAAGGAAGGTACACCTCTTTTATTTACTACTACCCTACCCAGATGGGGGTTTTAGCTTATGATACACTAGACCTTAGCTTTGTTTAAAATTGACTTAATCATAATGAATATCGGAAAGCGCATACGTGCCGGAAGTGATTGTGTGTCTATACGTTCCGGTATCACCGGTGGCAGCTTAATAGTTTTCTCGACTCATCACCGGAGAGCGGCCTATTTGTTAGGAGTATGAGGATATTATTATACAATGATTTTTAAATATACTTAGAAATCTTAATGTGTTACAAAAGGTTTTCTGTTAATTTTATAAAATCACTTAATTGTATTATTATTATTATTATATATATATATAAACACACTAACAGCTAAATAAGCTGATACGCGCGTATTTTGAGATTTGGAGAAAACATCCAATCGATTTTTAAAATAGTTCAATGATGGTGCACTGATTACCCTTTCCGGAAGCCTATTCAGGTCGGCCACTACCCGGTTTGGGAGAAAGTTCTTAAGGGAATTTGTGTTATGTTGTGTGGTCTGACGTTTAAAGAACTACCCCTCAAATGTGTATTTTAACTTAAAATAAAGAGCTTCTTGATTCCTGGAACACAATAGACCACTAGTGAGGATTTAATAATAGTGATTTTCAATGAGATTTCCTCTTAATCGCTTACTTCCTAAATCAGTTAGGTCAACTGCCTACAGACGCTCATTATAAATAAATAAAACATATAATCGTCTCATATATCCAATGATGACATTTCAGCATTAATTCAGAAAATACAAAGTATAATAAAAAGTTTAAAGTCTACTAAAAAGCCTAGTGCATCTACTACTACTTACAATATCGTTATCCTTTTAAAATATGCGTAGCACTATCTACGCCGTAGCACATTGTTGTTTGTTGTGACCTACGTTATTTTAGCAACAGCTACATCGTAGATTTGTTTTCCAGTGCTACGCTGTGTGGTGTACTGGTAGCGGTGTGTGCCGCATGTTGCCGTAGAAATAGATCAACGGATAAACCAGAAGAAGTGACAGAATGCAGAGGAATTTACACTGTTAGTGGAGATGCACGATTGAGTCAGGTTAGTGACTTATATGGATAAATAAACATATTTAGTATTACATAAATTAATCAAATAAACTGTATGAGTTAAAAAGTAAACGGGTATCATTAGAAGCTTTTATATAAGTAAGTTCCTTTTCATATATTTTTTGACTTGTTATTTATTTATTTCAGAATTATACACATTATCCTTACAGCCTATGCCAATAAGATAATTTCGAGAAACATTTAATAAAATGTAATAATGTACATAAAAATTAAACACATAATATACACAATATCGCTACTGTGAATTCATTCTGCGAACATACTAATATGTCGATAGTGTCGGATACAGCATTAAGTAGGCGCTACGACCTGGATAACGGGGATCTGTGCAACAGACTGGTTCTTGCCTTTGGTATCGCAAATAACCTAGGCTTTCGCCATCGCACATTTACCATAGGTTCTTGGAGTACACCCTCCTAAAGACTTTCAGTACGAAGTAGGCCAATAGTAAGTCCCGTCTAGTTTCCAATTTATTATACTCCACCATTCCCAAGACAAATAACTGTTAGGATGATACAGAAACCAGTCCAGAATGTACTTAATTTTGACATACAGGAATCATCCTATTGTTATTGTTTCATTTAAATAAATATTATTTCATTAAATAATCCGTTACTTATTCCTGTGTGTTAAAATTACACTTACTTGGCTAAAAGATGTACCTATATATTAAAAAGGGCAAAGATCGCAATCATTATAGCGTCGCTTTGTGGCGTGTGTCAAAGCCTAGAGCATTTAACTGTAAAGCATCTTGAGAATTCTTAGAATCCATTTTAATTGTGTTAAAACGTCTGACTTCAAAGTTGCTATTTTTAAAAATAGAAACGCAACTCTATAACATTCGACTTATCAATTTGATATGGAATAAATAAATAAAATAATAATTCTTCTTTTAAAAGTTTTAATATTTCGTTTGCACGATGGATTATATTTGATTGAACATCATTTTAAATAAAAATGCATCGTGAATATGACAACAAAAAACATTGCTTCACCCCGTCTATCTAAAGCCCGGAGACCTATTTGCCCTATTTGTCTAAGACTAATCTCAAACTGACACGTGTTGCACTTTCATCAATCGACCATATAGTCCGTTTACAATACGTTGACAATTGAAGAATACATCTGAAGCGGATGCATAGGAACTAAATTTTTTAGTCCAATCACAGACACGCGACATCTCTATGACCAATAGCAATCAAACGAAACGCGTCGTCGTTTCGTCTACCGTTTGACATTTTCACGATACGTTATACCGCAAATATGAACTTGATTATTTTAAACACGTTCAATTTGTATTTGAAAATGTTCATTTAAACCCATTAATTAAGCCAAGTCAAGCAAATTGAAGTCCAGCGGCCACTCAAATCGTCAGAGTTGTATAAAATTCAACCTTTTGGATTTGAGTGCCTCTTTAATTAAAGTGATGCTCGTTGCGTATTTTTAGTTATTAAATGTCCATAACTAGTTTAAATAGTAAAGATTAATAAAGTAACATAACTATATTTTATTTTAAAGAAACTCGTGAAAAAAAATTAAGAACGCCAAATATCATATATTTTATTCATAACGAACAGTTTAATAGTACAGTTTTAAAGTAATCTGTCTCTTTGATTACTTTTTATAAAGAATTTTTTTTGTATTTGATATTTTTTTTTATAAAGAAATATGTTAAAAATAAAAAGTTGTCTCTAAGATTAATAGCACTGCATAGAAATCAGTGCATATATATCATAAACTATATACATATATATATATTTGCTTTCTTTGAATTTGTTTTTCGACGATTTACAATGAAAATAAAGAAAAAAGTTTTTTTAATGCATTTTAAATGGGAAAGGTGACTCCCCCATGCACCAGCTCAATTTTCGAGATATCAAACTTATTTTTTAGGAGGTTTTTTATTGTCTAACAAAGAAGCTTTTTAGATATATTTACAGATTTTTTTTTATTTTGAATCAGTCTAATTTATATATATATGTATAATTAATGACGTATATATATGTAAACGTAAATACATAATAATCAATATTTTATTTTAGTTTTGCTCTCAAAGCACATGTTACAACGGGCACAATCAGATACTTACGAAAATAACACGAAAACTTAAAAAGGCGCTAACCAGATTGGCGCTCCCTAACGATCGAGTAGTCCGCAATATCACAGCACACAACTCACGAATTTTTTTTTTTTTAAATATGGGCCAAGGAAAATGTAGTTATTGTCAAATATGAGAAAGGTTCACAATCATTCAAAATGTTAGGTACTGATTTGATGTTTACTAGTCCCGCAGATATAATTTACCAAACATCAGTACTTACATTCGATCTATTTAGTATTCCTATATTTCCGACTGAGTTTGCGTTATTAATTAGAAACGCCATTTCACTGTGCTAATCACGAATTTGCCACTGATTTAACCACAATCGACTAATTGAAAGCAAATTTCAACACGCCGAAACTTTTTCCAATATTGGCAATTTTAGTGTGATTTTTTCAGTAGCTTCCTACTTCACGTCTCATTTTGTCGGGAGCTTTTCGGTTTAAAATTTCTAAAGAATTTTTAAAGAGTTCAATGTATTTGGTGAAAAATCAGATTTGTGGTGATTTGAGACGGATTTAACTGTATTCATTGAATAAGAATAGAAAATTCGAGCTAAAAATATACATATGTACTTGACCGCATCGTTTCGTAGATGAAAATTTCGACGGAGAGCTTGGAAGACCTATGTCTATACAATGAGAGTATGCACAAAACTACGTACAAATAAAATATTGTCTAATAACTAAAAAAATACGTTTATTATGGAAAATAAGATCATCAATCACTAAAAAATAGCTAAGGCCTATTATAATATAAATGAATACTTAAACGATCATAGTGCTTGGATATGAATTGCTTCAGTATAAATAGGTAACGCGACAGAATCTCTCGGCTCCATTTTCAGACTATGGGGCGATCGTCGACATCTACGACTTTTTTAAATGTAAAGTGGGAACAAACCGTGATTCATGTGGTATCAAATTATTTCAGTATAATTAGTATTATTACTATTTTCTTGTGTAGCCAAGTGCACATTTCAAGGATCGTCATGCTCACTCAAATGTCATTGCTTGTGGCGGCATCCATGCGTCGGGTTGTCTCTCTCCCTAAAATATGGCGAGGGGGCCGATGGCTGGCCATGCGTCATACTCGTGAACGGGTGCTACTGGTGGTGACTGGTCGTACTTGAATTCGTGTATGCGGTGATATTAGTTGTTTATACTACGTGTTTGCATGTTGTTCTCACGAGTGTGTAAGTGCGTGCTCCTATTTCACCATGCCTCCTGCTGATAGAGGACAAATCTTGGTTTTTAATTTATTTTTTTATTCTTTATTACTCAATATGTCATATGGAACATGGTGTAGTGGTTGCAGCTCCTTACAAGCATTGTGTAAAAAAAAAACTTGGCGATTAAAAAGAGTGGCGGAGAGTTTATTGCCAGTTCTTCTCTTCCGTTCTACGCCCTTGATTTGAGAACTGGCAGTAAATGTAAAATTAAATTCATTTAATATTTCTTTTTTTTGACGTTCATAAGTGTACATTGTTACCTACATGAATAAATAAATTTTGAATTTTTTGAACTTATTCAATAAATATTCCACGTCATTAAATTTAAACCTGTTGGCATCACTACTCATCGACAAAGAAGACAGAGGGTGTAGGCCGAGAGAAAAAGCCGGCGTAAAAAACTCTCGGTACTCTTTTAAAAAAGCAAATCACTATCGTAACGGTATCAAACACTCGCTTCATTACAGGCGCCCTTTCCCATAAGAGAAACAAATTATCCTTCATACATAATAAGGTTATAAAAGCGAAATACCAACGTTATAAGGCAGTGACTATTTATGGAATAGCTAGGCGGCGCTGTAACGCATTTACCGCGGCTTCCGCCTCGTGATTGTTGTTCCGTCGTTGACTTTGAGGTCGAATCGGGATTGCCAACTCAGTTATATATAGCATCCTTCATAATATAAAAACTTATAAGATTTCACATTGAACCAGTTTTCGTGAATATAATTTACTCTTCAACACAGCTGAAAGGGCAATCTCACAATAGAATACGCCTTGACGTCCGTTGTTCCACAACTGAGCGTTTCTTTAGGGCATTTCTGTACCAATACTATGTGGAACCAGCTCCCCACTGAAGTGTTTCCGAACCAATTCGACTTAGGGTCCTACAAAATAGTGCCAATTCTTAAAAGGCCTTCAGACTTGGGAGCCTTTTGGCAGTGCGGGTGTCCATGGGCGACGGTATCACTTAACATCAGATGAGCTCGTGCCCGTCTGCCTCCTGTAACATATAAAAAAAGACATACGTAACGCCGTAACTATAATTTAGGTGATACATTTAATATGTAAAACAATACTGTCAAGTAGAAAAATATTTAACCCCATCGCGATACTAATTATCACACAACACAAATTCTACTTATTCAGAAAAACTAATTATTTCTTATTAAATAATATACAGTAGAAAAAACAGTCAAATAAAATAGGATGTATCCTAAGACAGTTTGACAGTAACAAAAAGTAACTATATACAAACATGACAAGACTAATTGCAAATTTTTCAGTGTTAAAAATTTATTTATTTATTGTCCTTATTTCCTATTTTTACAGTGACTTAGTACTAATACAATAGAAAACTAATCTAAAAACATAATATAAAAATAACAAATAAAATCTTAAAACCTAAACCATTTTATAACTAATAATAAAAAAAAAGAAATTCTTGTGAATTCAGCCAGTGTGCAACACTGCCGCAACTCTGTCCAAACATCGCTTATCACGCCGAGTGTGGTTCTTTGGTACACGCAGCCCCAGTCTCAAAATAAAGTAAAATCCCTCTCATTTAGTCAATTTAGAGATAATGCATATTATTAACACATAGTGAGATTTTGTTTTCATAAATAAACCGTAACTAACTCACTCATACAGATTAAAAGCTCAATAGAACTATATCAAACTATTCCAGCGGCTTACGAGGCAACTAGCCGCGCCGTGAGGCTCACAAGTGTCAGATAGTGGAACTGTTTTAGACTTTATTACGGTGAAAATTTCGGGTGAATCCGTCAAAGTTATCTTGACGGAAGTGAAAAATAAAAGGGTTCGGATAGTGATGTTAACGAACTTTTGAGAAAAATAAATTCATTTATTCATGTAGGTTATGTAGACGTACGTATGCACGTTAAAATAAAAAAATATCCATATTTACATTTATTTATTCACACTTCGTTGCAAAGAAACACAAATAACACAATACATAAAAATTACAAGGGATGCAACGGGCGGCCATATCGCTTACAAGCGATCCCTTCCAGGCAACCTTAGTAAAAAAAAATTTTAAATGATGAGTGCAAGAAGTGCATAACCATTTACCTACTAGTTCCCAATCAAGGGTTTAAATACGGACGAGAATAATAGACAAGAAACTCTTTTTAATCGCCAATTCTTTGGTTTTATCCTCAATTGACATATTGAAGAAATGAATCAATAATAAAATCGTAAACGCTAGCATTAGCAGACAAATTGTAATACTAACGAGAACAAATCAATATCTTTGACGGGTTTCTCGGAAGAGCCGATACATCTCAACTTCTATTACATGAATCAATTTTCTGAGAAAGTAGAATACCCTCTGTATTTTTAATGATGAGGAAATATGGACAAGTATAGACTTGTCCTGGCTAATGTGTGGCTTGGCTATCCATTGCGAAAGCCGAAAATCGGTTTTTCAAAATTAAAAAATAAATAGCCTATTTTTATTATAAGGTCCAAGAGATAAATATCACATCGTCACGATGGTTAACATTTTCTTTATGATGAACGCAAATTTATTTTTATAAATGTTTTTGAACTATTTACAGAGAATATACAAAAAAAAAACAGTAAAATAAACTTAATATAACCTTTGTATTGATTCGTTTTACTGTCAGAAACTGTCGTCTTTCATTTATCCACAGTTTTATCAAGGAAATTGTGTCTTCGTACTGTGAGCGTTGCCAGATAGCATTTCCTCTGTTTATTTCAATTTGATTTAAAATACAGTTCATTATTGATACAAAGAAATGTGATTGTTCGTGACACAATTTCATGAATTACAAAAATACACTTGATTAAAACACCTATTATCACAATTGTTGTTAACTTTTCTCTCGGTTTTCCGCGTTTAAAGTAAGACAAAGTAAGACACGTAAGAGAAAAACTATATTCAAAATTACCGCGGTTTACCGACCTATTTAACTGACTTAGAATTAAAAAAATCCCGACCTCGCTTACAGCGTCGTCACGGTGACAAACTAATTTTAAATTACTCAAAATTAAACTCGCTTAATTTCTTAATGATTTGGAATAAACATTACCCAGAATTTTCAGAAGTTCAGTGAGGATTAAACGATGTTGGTTAAACATGGTTATACAGCTTTGATAAATAAGATATGACTGTAAATGTGATATTGAAGCACATTGGACTTTGCCCCAAAATTTGGAACCTCTACTGTTTGTACCGATCGATTCGCTTGAAACTTAAATTGTTTATGATGAATATTATTATAATGCATGGACTACCAATCATCTTATAGGCCCTGAAAATACGAAAACTTACTTAGTGAAATCAAGAGGCTGCGCTATTTTTAACGCCCGAACCCAATAACCTATCTCAATCCATTCCTGACCATTTGAGATAGACATCTTAATCCAAATATTGATATAAGTGTTCCAAAAACAAATCGACGGATTGTAATAGCCATCTGTCGATACAAGCTATCAATGGTAGGTCAGATCGTTGTATTAGACAGACTTTTGCATAAAAATGACAGTTCAACTGTACCAATATCCTATCTTTAGATTTTTACTCACACTAGTTTTTAAATAATTAAAAAGCTATTCGATATGTGTGTGTGTGTATGTTTTAATATCCTTTGTACGGTTTTATATTATTAAATATCAGTGAAAAGAGCGAGGTGATTGCATTCTATCCGTCATCAAAAAGTTTTTTGGTTTTTGGGATTCAAATAGGAGATCGATCGACTCTCACGTTCTGATCTCCGATTGTGGATTAAGTATTAGTTTCGGGAGTTAGTAATTAATACCGTATTGTGATTAAGTTTCATATATATATACATTCCGACGCGACAATATTTATTTAGGCAAAACGATCCCCTACTTTAAAATCCTCCTAAAATAATACTTGAGGCTCCTTGAACGTATTCAATGAAGAGCGGATCGAATTGTCGACCACTCCCTTTCCGAGCGGCTTGATCCCTAGCCGTCCGTCGTGTAGAGATGTGAGACCATTCTGCATCTTCTACAGCATTTACCATGGAGAGTGTTCAGAGGAGTTGTTCGGATTAATACCTGCAGCTGAGTTTCATCATCGGACGTCAAGGAGGAATACAAAATACCATCCGTATCACCCTGACGTCCGGCGTTCTACAACTGAGCGTTTTCTAAAGAAGTATTGCCGCGCACCACCACTATGTCGAACCATCTGCCCACTGAAGTATTTCCGAACCAATTCTTTTTTTATATAATAGGGGGGGCAAACGAGTCTATGGGACGCCCAAAAAGACAGTCGTCGCAGCCCATAGACACCCATTTTTAGTGGGTGCGTTGCCGGCCTTTAAGGGAGGAGTACGCTCGAACTTTGAATTTTTGGAGGTGGTATCTCTCTGACTTAGGTTCCTTCAAGAAAAGAGCATACAAATTGAAAGGTCGGCAAAGCACTCGCGAGTCCTTTGGCATTTGCAGTCCATGATTTAACTTTACATCTGGCAGCGTCCTGCCTGTTTGCCCCCTGTTTTAAATAAAATATTAAAGGGGTTACACTATTATATAAAATTATATAAACGCTGACTTACTTAATTCAAGGCTCATCCTTTATGGTGAATCTTAAATGTAAATCCTTTGTACCTGTCTCCTTTGATCCGGTTAAGGAGCACTAGACACAATTTTCGAGGGTGCAAGGCGGAGGGCAATACGTTTTAAATCGACAATAATTTGAGAATTGGAATATTAACCCTTAAAGCTTTTGTTACGTTACTATGAAACCAACCTCTTTAAGAAGTGTGTCTTGCCATTTATGTAGTTCACGCTATGACGTCACGTATGTCTAAACCGCTCAGGTCTTAACAATGTAAAGAATGCGAGGGCCTCTTGCGGTCGCATTAGAACTATCCAAGGGGTTTTTTTTTTTAATTTTAAGTTAGCTTACTGTTGTGGTCGCCGTGGTACGTCTGCTCCACAGCATAATGCTGTGCCAGGTCTTTTTTTTCTTTTCATAATTTTTTGTATTTTTTTAAATTATTATTTTGTGGGTTTGTAATTAATTAAGTGTTTTGCGTAGGTATAGCTCAGCTCACATATATTAAAAAAACAGTAACAAAAAAAACTAAATCAATGGCTTCGGTACAAGGAATATTTCAATAACAATGACGCCAAACAATATAGTTTCAAATTAAACACTGGATATTAATTTAACGAGTATAATAATACGATTTATACTGAAAATCAAACGTAAACATTGTAATATTCAAGTGGATCATATTATTTATTTTAATTGCAAAGTATTTATACACTGGCGTGTGTACGTTTGGCAACGATTTGGAAAACACAAATGATTGACGCACATGTTGCACAATATTAGGTATGATTACAGTTTTGGGTTGAAAAAATCGAAATTCATGGGAACAAAAAAGTATTTAGAAATATTAATTTTTGTGCAAACATTGTCTTTAGATTATTTCATATATATTATATATTCTAGTATTTTCTTAAAAGTATTGCCTTTTAATTTTATTGTTAGACAAGATGACGTTTTCTCAGTTGTTGTTAAAGCCTACATATTTAATTATGCAAATCCGATATAACTAAATACGAGTTCTGGACATCAATGTACACACGAACATAACAAACTATTCCACCGATAATTGAATCTATAATTACTTTATTGTAATTAATAGTTTTTATTATTACTACCAATTAACTTATTATTTAATTTAACTACACATTACACATTAACTTTGGCTAAGTTCCAGTAAGTATAAAATAAAATAAAAATAGGTAAAAAAACTTTTTAAGTTAAACGGTTTTATGTTAAACATACATTGCAATGTTTAAGATAAATGTACTAAAAACCAAAAAATAATAAAATAGATACAGTCATGGGAATTATAAACATATGCATAGACTAGACTAAAATAAAACCGTGGGGCACGTCAATTGTCTACAAATTATCGACTTAATGTGCGATAGAAGAATCGTTTAATTCGTCGTTAAAATAGGCAGTTGGCCCGCAGACGGTGAGGAAATTACTTACTATTTTCTTGCTCATGGAAATTCCCCACGGTTTTATTTTAGTCTAGTCTATGCATATGTTTATAACTCCCACGACTGTATCTATTTTATTATTTTTTGGTTTTTAGTACATTTATCTTAAACATTGCAATGTATGTTTAACATAAAACCGTTTAACTTAAAAAGTTTTTTTACCTATTCTTATTTTCTAGTTTTTAGTTTTTATTTCGCATTCTGTTTAATTTATTTAGTGGTTCATTATTGCAAGGTTTCTTGCCCGTTATTTATAGTATATTGTATTCTGCTTGTTGAGCCCTTTCATTTGATACCCATATTGATGGGATTGATAAAACCTACGTAATCCGCCATTTTGTAGCGGCTGCCATCTTGGATTTCAATTTTTTTTAAATAATATATTGTATTTTGCTTGTTGAGCCCTTTCATTTGATACCCATATTGATGGGATTAATAAAACATAAATTATCCGCCATTTTGTAGCGGCGGCCATCTTGAATTTATAATGATAATGAATAAACATAATTGTATTGTCACCAAAATCCAAAGTGTATACAAAATTTTAGATTAATCGGTTGACAGGAAGTGGGTGAAATTTGAATTACTAAATTTGACCCAAGAAAAAAGAATAAAACAAACGGGGTGAGCTAAATAAAACCGTTTAAAAATATTTATTATTATTTTCAAATTGTATAAGTTCAGATGGTGGGCGTATCTAGCACGTGTAATGTTGCCATCAATACCTTTTTGTTCGAAGCTTTTAAAAGATGTTTACAAAAACGTTTCATTAGCGGGATTAAAATAACTTTCTTCGTATCCGATCGTAGTTGGTAAAAATAGCTTACAATCAATTCAAAATTGGACTATGACTAAGGAAGGTGATTAATTTTTAATTAATAAAGGCAAGTGTATTTACAGCTTTAGCTAGTACTAATACCGTAACTTTGACAACAGTTATAAATAACTTAACTCATCATTATGACATTGTGTTAATATTTGCTGGCCTTTTTATATTGTTGATTGTGGTGATTTTTATAATTAATCGATATAAATGTACCACCTTCTTTAAAAATAAACGATTTATTATTAGTATATAGCCGTATAACGCAACCACTCCGTGACTAATAATAAGAGTTTTTTGACCACGTTACATTTTATTGTTCGTAGTATAATCAAACACTCATATTTTGGATTGAAAAATGACACGTTTCATATTTGCGATATCTCTTTTACCATAATAATACATAAACTTGGAAATTTAATTTAAAAAAACTAATGTAAATGTTATATAAAATTTTTGAATTTTTTTCATTATTTCTTCCATACCTGAATTCAACTGCATCATTTAACAGTAGTCGTCTAAAATTTTACCGTCGCTTTTACCGTAGTAAGTTAATTACGATACAAACACATAGACGGATAACACATCTGTTACCGTACTGTAACCGATCAGTGAAATTTATTTATTTATTCATTTATAGCTTTATATCAGAATACAAGATATATACATTACAGCTATTGTTTTTGTTAATCTACGATAACTGATTCTATGTGCCCATGGGCAAAGGCCTCCCCCATTTTCCTTAAGTTTTCCTTATTGTATCAATCTCGTCCAGGTCTTTCCAGACATTTCCACAATTTCCTTCCTTCGTTTTGAATTTCCTACCTCGGTTTCTTTTATGGCCTCTTGGTTGCCATAGTGTTAAAATTTTGCACCATTTATCTGCTCCTCTTATAGTATGTCCAGCCCATTTCCATTTTAGTTCTTTTGTTTTTTATCTTTGAAATGCAAAAGTTCAAACTTTTTTCTGATACAATCCACTATGACTAGGTGTTAAGTCTTTCTAGACGTGCCTTCATCAATGTGACCTAACGAGTTAAGTGTCTTGAATTGTTCAAGCAAAAAAGATGAAAATATTGTACATGATGTCATCATTCGTTGCTTTGACTTTTACTACTACCAGTCCAGAAATATATGGAAATGTTTGTATCGAATAAACTTAAAATTTCACCGTTAGAATGCTTCATTATCATATGGGTGACTTTAGGCTATAATTATTTCATATATTTTAAATATAAACATCGGTATGCTAGCTATGAGGCTTCCTGGAAATCAAACGATAAATATAAAAAAAAAAACTAACGTATTAAGCTAATTAAAACTTACACGTTTTTGTGCTTTCATTTTATAGAAATCAATAGTTTTTATCGTAGTAGGCATCTGTATGTACGGTATTATTTGTACATAAGCAGCAGTTTCATGCAATTAAACATTTGATAATTTCTATTGCGCTATACAAAGTAGCTTCTTTCATGTAAATTAGCGATTACTATCTTTTCAAGGAAAGCGTTGTTAAAGGTCGAATGCGATACGTGTCGATTTTCAACTAAAATCGAATATTCTGTTCATAATACTTACGTCTCGATTTATTTTCAATACAATGACAGCTTAATAAAGCTTTAACTTTTGAAAGTGGGACATATTGGCTCGGTCAGAAATAAGCCTCAAAGTGAAAATTTGTTTTTTATGAACACTATCACCGAGTTATATAATTATTTTAGTAATTATAAAAAAAAACTTTGGACACGTTTAAAAGTAGACCAGGTCTTTTATACTTATAAAGCTCCTTTAAATTACTTTTAAACGATATCCAGTAAACCCAACAAACGTGCAAAGCAAATACCAGGAGCGCATAAATGAAGGAAGATACAAAATCCCAGGAGCTATACGAATTCCACTTGCAAGTTTAGGAACAATTCGAGATGCATCTCACATGCCTGCATTCACAGCACATTACCCTGTCCTAACCTGAGCCACATTAAATG
This sequence comes from Pieris mannii, assembly GCA_028984075.1. Taxonomy (NCBI): domain Eukaryota; kingdom Metazoa; phylum Arthropoda; class Insecta; order Lepidoptera; family Pieridae; genus Pieris; species Pieris mannii. Next base: position 1,388,768 of record CM054776.1, read on the forward strand.
ATCTGAGAATTTACATCCTGTCAGAATTAATGCGAATTAAATATTCACGAATAGAGGGAGCCAAGTCATGTACTTGCAATATCGTATTATGGTGGCTTCGTCGGGAATGGAGAGTATTAATAAATGCAATATCAAGAATATATAATACCTCATCAACTTAGTGCAGCATTATTGTATTAGGCAAAATTTTCATTAATAGAACTGATACATCTTACGGTTCTGTTTAGGTAAATCTCAATTTTATTACCCATATTTTTTTAATTTGAAAATGATAACCTACAGCTTCGATCGCTTTTTCTGTCGGTTAAAAATTCCCCATTACTCTTAAATGCCTATTTTACAACTACTTGGCGGTATAATAGTACTAGGTGTACAGAAGTGCTAAAGAGTCATTGTTGAACGTCTGCGGAATTAACGATGTTGGTCGAAATAAAAACCACGCTCACGATAATTGGATTCGCTTCGATGAACGGTTTACATGCTCCAACGAGGGTGAGATCTAGCTGAAAATAGTTACTTGTTCCTGCAAGTATACTATTTACCAGACAACACACTTAATTCATAATATTAATACAATTTGAGATGCCTGCCTTGATTTGGAAATATGTACATATTAACATATCGACACACTGAAGAATTAACTATTATTGGATTATTATTTATCTACTTATATCAATATAAATCAGTGGCGCTACATTATTTTTAGGCCTATAAGTTCGGTATCTGTCTCATGATCATATCTGAGTCTAGGTAAGGGGTGATCAGCCTCCTGCGCCTGGCACACGCTGTCGACGTTTTGTGTCTAAAGCAATCCGGTGTTCTCACGATGTTTTTCTTTACCGTTAGAGCGATGTTCAATGCGTACATAGACAGAAAGTCCATGTAAGCCCGAATCTACGACCCCAAGGAGGAGAATCGCAAGTTAGGCCAACACTGCTATTTAATGTGTTAGTAAATAATAATCAATCACGACGACAAGGCAAACAATAAAATGAGTGTGGTTAAAAACAGCAAATCAATTTAGGATGAATTAAGGCCAGTTTGCGATGACGCACTCTTGTTTAGTTCCTCATCGTTTTGTTAATGGCGTTATCCTGATACGGTTATCTCAATGCCATGTTTAGTATCGATTCTCACAATTAACAAATACTGTTTAATATTTATATAACCGTACACTTATTACATACAAATTCGAAAAGCAAACGAAATATATAATTTACACGTTACATTTTTTTAAAATACGTCACATAGAACAAATATTATATCTTAAATATTACGAATCTTCGTTAAAATATCGAACAAAAATTATATAAATATCTTTTAAACTATTAAAGAAATATTATTTGTATAGACCGGCGATTTTGGCTACAGTTAAACTCAAAATAACTGCATTCATAGAAGTAACCAAGTTCACTTATGAACGTCAACAGAAAATAAGTTAATTCGAAATTCACATTTACTACCATTCAAGTCAACGGCGTAGAGCGGGCAAGAAGAACTAGCAAGAAACTCCCCGCCACTCTTTTTAATAGGCAAGTTTTGAGTCATACAAATTGTTTGAACTGGAGCATTCCATCTCCAAGCATTAGGATCATTTAAATAATTTTCATATTTATAAAAAGCTTTATTGATTATTAACGAGAGCTTTGAATTCATTTAGTGATAGTTCTGTAATTTCGCTTGCGATTATGTTGTAAAAACAAATACAATTTCCATACAAGGAGTGGTTTATCTTCTGGAGCCTGGTTGGTGGTACGCTAAGATTAATCGTATCGAGTATTAGTTTGTGGAGTAGAGGCGTGTAGAATTAGAAGCTTAAACCACATAAAAATTTGACCTATTGTCCAAAAATTCATGTTTAATGCTTCGAAGATGAGACTATTTATATAGAGATAATTAAATTATAAAAAATAATGTATGTTAAAGTATCAAAAAAGAAATATATAAAATGAAAATACTGTATATATAGCAGTTATCACATTACTTATTTAAAACAATATATTTCGATCTTACCGCCAGAATAATGTACTGGTTATTTAAAGAAAAAAATCATCATTATTCCTAGCTAGATCGATTTATCGCCCCCGAAACCCCCCGTATACTAAATTGATCATGAAAATCGTTAGGGCCGATTCCGAGATTCCAATTATATATATATATATATATATATATATATATATACAAGAATTGCTCGTTTAAAGATATAATACATATTTTAAATACACAATGAAGATCAGCCTTCAATAATATCGTATAAATTCGTATGTAATTCTAAATTCTGTTATTTCGTTACAACCTTTTCGATTCAAAAAACCTTTCCAACTTCCTACTTTAACCTTCCCAAGTGTATTATTAACACGTCCCGCTATTTTCAGACAATCCATTTTTCCAATTCAACCCCGAGACGGACCTTTAAATAGAAACTATCGTTCTATTGTCTATAATACGTTTTTGCTTCTACTGTTAGTTAAAGTGCTTAAAATACGGAAGTCATGAAAAAACCTTTGCCGTTGAGTTTGCACTCATTACACGAAGCTGCTGAGTCCTATGCCTCAACCAATAACTGTTTCGAGCATGGAGAATGGAGGGCGACTTCCTTTCAGATCAATAAATACGAAGATGGCCTCCAGAGGTTACGGTTAAAAAACGGTAAATGAGTAGGATAAACGAGATAGCCTACAAATTTTCCTTTAAATGTAATCCTAGAGTTACTTGGACTAAAAGTCTTCTATACGTACCCACGGCTCGCATACCAGCTAGTTTTAATGGTCCAGTGAATAGACCTTGGCGCTACAACCTTGTCTTGGACTTTGATTTCTGCACCTGTTTCTTGTATATTTTTTGTCTTTCAATTTTGATCAACGTTCTGTGCCTGATTCACGTGAACATTTTGCGTCTACAGCACGCTTGTTTTATCACGATGTCTTTCTTCATCGTGCGACTATTAATGCGCACATTGACAGAAAAATTGATTGAAATTGACTTCAGTAATGAGAGTTGTCATTAATAAAAATGATTCACTCCCATGATACAAAAAGAAAAAAGCGAGTTACCTAGCTCTGTATTAAATTATAACACTAATAAATTCGAAACATATTTAAATATAACTTGCCAAGGTAACAATTAAATTACATTTAACTTAGTTCCCAAGTATTTTGATACAATTTCCTTAATGCACCTAATTAAAACTTTGACTTTTGAGATTTTCATAACGTTGGATTAAATTATATTTCAAACTTTCATTTGAAACGGGCCAAGGACTTACAAGAGAAATAACATGTTACTTAGAGATAGCATAGCAATGTTTTATTAAATTTATGTCGTTCCACAATTGCGCGTTTTTTACGGCAGTTTTCTGAAGTATTTCCGAATCAATTCGGCTAGGGTCCTTCAAAAAAAGAGCGTACCAATGCTTAATAAGCAGGCAACGCACTCGCAAGCCCTCTGTCAATGAGGGTCTCCATGGGCGGCTGTATCACTTAACATCATGTGAGCCTTTGCCTGTTTCTATAAAAATAAATAAACAATTGCGAGCGCGTTGCCTTTTAAAAACATCTTTCTCTTCAAGGATAGTCAAGGATATTGGTTGAAAATTATCTCGACGGCCAGCTTTTTTCAAATAGCGCGGGGCGCGGGAAAACAAATCCTTAAAAAAAAGGGCAGTGGAACGATGGGCGTCGAAGGATCTATCTATATATATATAATGAAAATGGTCTTCGTTTGAGGCTCAATCACGCCTAAACCACTGATCGTATCGACATGAAACTACCACCATTCGATGCGAAATTTTTCCTAGATGGTTTATGGCTATGGTTTATTTTGAAGTGAAGTACCTTCTTATTATACTTAAACTCCGTTATGTTAACGAGTATGTTTTACGTCCCGGCAAACTCAACTTAAACGAGCGACGAGTCGTCGAATGTGAGATGGAGGAAGATTAATACTCATTTCTCCATGAATCGGACCATTTCTATTGGACAATTTTTCCATTTATTCTTTGTTTTGTTGTTCATCAACATTTATTATTATAAAAATAATAATAATAATTTATTATGTCAATAAATTTTATTTTAAGTGAATTTGACTCTTCTTTGAAAAATATTGTAAATTTCAGAAAAAAAAATAAAAATTAACAAAAAAAGCAAAAAAAAAAAGATAAATTTAATTTATTTCCTTTGAAAATTCGCCCAGCAAAGCGGGCGGGGTCGGCTAGTATAGTATATATATTACATACATATAATACATATTCTGCCGCGAGTCGCGACGTCCGATGATCAAACTCAGCTGAAAGAACCAATAAGAATCAATAACTCAGAACACCTCCTTATTAGAGAAACAAACCATAGTCTTTTGCGATATTGTGAATTTTCCGTATTTCATACTTTACTACTATTAATAGTAATATTGCCTTTTACGAAAAATCAAGAACTCAGTTCAAGTTACGAATAATTTTATATTAGAGAAAAAAATTCCGGAAAATGCAATACAGTGACAAATTCACTGTATTGAAGGGATAACTTTAATTTCGTTGTTAAATATTTCTAAGTTGCCTTAGCCACACTTTGTACTAAAGTATACTTTTAATTTAGGCGACTTAGATATAACGTCGTTATAGCGAATGTCGGAATAAATGAAATACACAATACTAGATCTTAAACTGATGTAACTGCAATATTTTATTAATCTACGGAATTATTAAAAATAAACCAAACAAATATCGTATCAATAAAACATCAAATAATTACAGAAATAATCATGTCGTATCTTGAAAATATCATTAAACTCGGGAATTCTGGTTTTAATATGATTGCAGTACATGCTATGGCGGACTTGAGATTAAAAATAATATTTTCCAAGATCTCTCGATATTTCCTTTTTATTACAAACAGTAAAATACTCAAAGGTATTAGAATATTATTTTTCCGATACTTCTCGGAGAATGTAATTCCAAATATTTTCGATTTCAATTAATGTTATTAACGAAGATTTTTGTTTGTAATCGAATATCTTATGTAAAAAACAAAAAAACTTGAGAGGTGTCAAGGGACACCCGGATGGAACGAAGTTCCTTTCGATTAATAAGTGAAGGCATTGTAATAATTTTTTTTTTTTTAAGTTATAATATTTTTTTTTATTATTAACAAATATAATATTATTAAAATTTAATCAGTAGGCTTTAGTAATAATTGGCTTGTGGTAATTGAAGTAGGAAACATTGGGTTCTATTTTATTTATGTCTTGAAAAAACTGCAAAACAAGCAATACACCGGTATTGGCATGGCATATTATACTTTGTTATTTTCATTAAACCCTAGGAAAAGAAAAAAAAGACAACATCACGAGGTGTTCCCAGGCGGTCACCCATCCAAGTACTGACCTCGCCCGAATTACAACAACTATAGCAAAAAGTGTCGTGACAACTTTTCGTAAGAATTTTTTCCGTCTAGCCTCTTTTCACAACGCGCGATAAGGAACTTCGTTCCAAATATACAATAAGCTGTAAAAACGTCAAGTGAAGTGTAGCAGTGGGGTATACTGGACTAAACTGGTTTTCAGGCTATATACAGCGCGCGCGGCGTGAAGTCCCCGCACACAATTAGCCCTTTATTACACTTTACTAATTTACACAATATCTCCTCTAATACATTTTCAACATTAATATAGACAGCTGATGGAGGACAACATAGACATACAACAATGAATTGCTCCAGTTCCACACAGGAAATTTCAATAGTTAGTTCTACTGAGAGGCTGATAATATCCTTTCTTTCTTTGCATTTAAGTTTTTTATTAATTAGGATTCAAGAGCCACCATGAATTTCATTTTCTCTGCAGAACACACTACCAACCCTGTGGTTACAAAAATTAAACAAAACTTCATATTTTTTTAGCCAGTGCTCTGTTATGCACAAAAAGTCTATTTTTTGGCTATTCAAGAATAGTTCGATTTCTAACTCTTTATTTTTAATTCCCTGTATATTTTGATGCAATACAATAATTTTTACCACTAATACTCACCTTATTATTGCAAAAGCGGTGCTCTGTTGTGTTCTTATCTAATTTAAATAAATATTATTTGGAATTCCTTCCAAAGTCTTAGAATCTAATACTTGCTCAATAGAAGCAAGGGGTCTAGCCAAATTCTTGGCTGTCATCTCTATAAAATATGATAGCGAGATAGCTATCTGTCTTTTTAAGAAAGCAGGTAGATAATAATATCTATCCATTGTTATAAAAAACTTTTTTATATACCTATTATCTATCTATGACACAAAATGTATCATCTCTCAAAATTTATCAGCTCGCATTAGATATAGACGTTACTTATACTCAATGTTGTTGAATTTGTGGTTATTTGTTGTTTAATAATTAATAGAAATTGTGTGGTTAATTTCGTGTAATCTAATTGGTTACTTTTTGGTAATTTTATTTGTTAATTTCTTACTATACATATTCATGGTTGGGACAAAATTGATCTAACCGACACCATGGGAGCCTCTGTGTTGAGTGCATGTGTGTATGTGCATGTGCAATTACTCGTGCATGGTTTAAAACATTTTTGAAAGAATATTTAGTTTAACATTAATCGTATAAGACTTACAGTATGCGTGAATGTATAAGTATGTGAATGAGTGTGTGTGCGTATAATATAATCTGTATTTGAGTGTGACTGAAAGTTATAAGCGCGCTTTCTCTGTTAGTTTTTGGGAACTCAGAGTCATGTTAATATATGTCTAAATTTCTTACATTCCTTAAGTTTAATAAGTAATAACAACAGTGATGATAATTAATTTAAGTCATGCAAGAATTTGTCTAGTGGCTTCCGCGTGCGACTCTGAGTCGTAGGATCGATCTCCGGCTGTGCACAAATGTACTTTCTGTCTGTGTGCGCATTTAAAATTAGCTCGAAAAACTAACACTCCACGATCATAACTAACATAACTTTCAGCTACACTCTCATATACATGCGCATACACACCCATTCACATTCATTCTTAATTTTTAACACTAAAATTATCATTATTTTTATTCTACCTTTTTTAAACTGTTTTAAACATGTACCATGTACCACGGAATAACAGTCTTCTAGTTACCCACAACTTCCTTAGTGTATAGCGATATATGAATGGTGTCACAACCCTCTTGTCATAAAGTTTATTATTATTATTAGACTTAAAATGTCGACGGCATCTATGCCTATTAGATTGACAAATAATCACGAAAAACGTACAGAAATTGTGAAAAAAGATTGTAGTACCACTAATTTATTACTTTTATTTTTTCATACAAAAAACCGCGTGCAAATAGAAATTTATCCTACCAATATTATTACATATTGGTAGGATAAATTTAATAAATAGTATGCTTTTCACGACTGTCAGATAGCGCTATACGTCATGAAATGCCAAGTATCTTATTTGGAACTTTTATCTTTCGAATAATTTATGTGTTGCATAGCTATTTGGCACTTTATTCTTACATTGTGAAACAGGCCCTTAAAGACTTTAATTTCTCAAAACAGACAAAAATGCCACTTACTTGAGAAACAATACTTCAGGTAAACATAACATTGTAGTCGTTCTCAAATAATTACAAATCGTACATGCAACAAACCTAAAAGTAACCAGAGATACACGAATAAAAACCAATTATAAGTAAATAAATTAAAAGTAATTTTGTTTGACATATTCACCCAGCCTCGATTTGAATGCATTGAAAGAAGTAATATTTTTTATATTTGTGGGTAGTTTATTATATAGCTGTGCGCCTTCGTAAGTTAACATTTTTTACCGTAGTTCGTGCGTATTTTAGGAAGTGCAAGGTTCTACGCATACTTCTATGATTCACACGTTGCGGTTTGGAGAAAGTTAAACTAGTGTGGAGAGAACTTTTTATAATTTTTTTGACAAGAATACATGAATTGTAAATATAAAGTTGTTGTAATTTCATTAAATTGTGCCTCGATACACATCTATGGTAGGTGAAAGATAATTATACAGGAACAGTATTTTGATAATTTTAACTTCACTGTTTTTTCTTCTTGTCAAATTAAAACAATTTATACTACACACTTTATAACTGAATATGCTTAACAAGCATTTGTTTAAGTCGATGTCTGACTGACTTAAGTAAATTTATTTAAAGCTCCACTAGTCCTGCAAAAAGTGAGGACTGCAATTAGCAGCGTCTTTAGCGTTAATGAAGAGTTAGTTGTGCCCGTCTTCGCCGAATTATGTCATAAAACTTTTGCTTTTGGTATGTTTTAATTGTAATCAACGTAGGACCTTTGTGCACTTTCTGCTCTGTATAAGTGATTGCCTTCTTAAACTATAAAAGCCTGACATATCTTCAATCTGATTGCAAACACTTGCTCGCACAATGACGCATCACCGGCAATTCTAAAAAGAGCATACTCGTCCCTCAAAGGCCGGAAACGCAGTTAAATAGGCTGCGAGAATTCCAATTTAAAAAAAAACCTTTTTAAGCGTCCAGAAGGCTTTCATTTGCTTTTTTTTATAGAACAGGGCACACGGTCAGGAGGCTCATCTGATGTTAAGAGATACCGCCGCCCTTGGACACTCTCAACGCCAGAGGGCTCGCAAGTGCTTTGCCAGCCTTTTAAGAATTGGTACGCTCTTTTCATGAAGGAGCCTAAGTCGAATTGGTTCGGAAATACTTCAGTGGGCAGCTGGTTTCACAAAGTGGTGGTGCGCGGCAAAAATGCCTTGAAAAACGCTCAATTCTGCCTCGACGTCCGATGATGAAACTCAGCTGCAGGTATTAATCCGAACAACTTCTCTGAACACTCTCCATTATAATAAACCTTGGCTTTAAAACTCGTAATGATAATAGAAATGGACGCAGCACTGTCAATTACTTCGGGGTATTAGCAAAAAAAATTCAAACACACCTTGTTGATCAGATGAAAAATGCCTTTATGAATGTATAATTTTATTAAATTTTCCACTTCTCTCAATGAATTGATATTCCTGTAATATTTAAGGAATACACTTGTCACAGGTGCAGCTGTAAGCTGTGCTCTTTCGCCAGTATTAATTCTATCATAGCACGATTTTCTACAGCCTTAAGCTTTGGGTTCATAGACTTTTAAATGCAAAATATTTTTTGTTAGACATTTGGTATTGCGTACTCTTCTGTAGATATTGATTTCTATTGAAAAAATTAAGATAAAGCAATCCATAAGGATTGATTGATGGAAATTGTATTCGTTTTCACAACAACACCCAAGCGAAATTAGATAATTATCATTGAATAAATTCAAAGCTCTCGTTAAACGTTAATTAATAAAGCTTTTTATAAATATGACGATTATTTAAATGATTCAATGCTTGGGATTGATTAGCTCCAGTTCAAACAATTTGTATAACCACAGATATAGGCGATTAAGAGAAAGAGTGCAGAGTGAGTCGAAAGAGTTTCTGTAAGTTCTTCTAGCCCGCTCTACGCCCTTGACTTGCGAACTGGTAGTAAATATCTATTAAGAATCAATTTAACATCTATTGTCTGTTGACGTTCATAAGTGTATTTGGTTACCTATATGAATAAAGTTATTTTCACTTTATCATAAGATTGTATTGAACCGGACTCCAGACTTTCATTTGACTTTGACCGGATCACGACTGGATATTTATTTAAATTTGACATTGCTTATTATTGCCTCAGCCTCGACTCGACTCTATATATGTAATTCATTATGAAGCGTATTTCATTAATAATTCCCGTTCCATAAATAACGATGTATTAATTTTATCCAGAACTACGTATGTCTAAAATGAAAGCTAATTTCATAGACAAACCACAGACCAAACCACAACCAAAGCTAATAGTAAGAATAGAAGCGGAAAGCGGTGAGCCGCTGCTGCAGCTGAAACAAAACCCTATTTATCGAGTAATATTGTATCTCGCATTTACACATTAAAATATATTTGGCATTCAGCAGACTTTTCGCTGACCAAAATTGGTTATACTGGATTTATTTATTTATTTGAATTCAATTCTTGAAACAATATTTGTCTATTGCTCAAATTTAAATATCTTCTTAAGTACATATATTCATTAGGTGACAATAGTAGTCGGCTTGAAAAAAAAGAAATCTAACCGAATTTTTTAGAAATTATTACTAAAAACTTTGTATGGATTTATTAAAAGGTTTAAAAATAATTTGTTTTTTAATATAATAGGGGGGCAAACGAGCCTGCGGCATGCCCAAAAAGGCAGTCATCGCAGCCCATAGACACCCATTTTTAGTGGGTGCGTTGCCGGCCTTTTAGGGAGGAGGACGCTCGAATTTTGAATAGTTGGAGGTCGTGTCTGTCAGGGAAGATCTCGCCGGTAGTTGATTCCACAGTTCGCTAGTATGCAAAAGAAAATGCCTTGTGAAACGGACTGTGGAAAATTTCCAGCCATCAAGGTGATGTTGGTGAAATTTAGTCATGCGGCTCGTTCGATGCTGAAACGAGGGATCATCCCAAACAATTCCTCAGAACACTCACCATAATACAGTTTATAGAAAACGCAAAGAGACGCTATGTCTCTGTGTAGAGAGAGAGAGAATCATTAGGTTTTCGTGTTTTAATACGACAGTTCTGTAACCTGATACGCGATAGATTTTTTCGTCCTTAGAGTCTGTTTTGAAACGTTTACTCAAAGCACTATCCTATAAAAAACGACTAATGTTTGCATTTCCTACGGCCCGTAAAAATATAGTACGCTCAAACTCAAATTAACTTTATTCATATAGGTAAACAAGTACACATATAAACGTTAACAGAAACGTTATTAAATTGATTCTAAATTTACATTTACTACTAGTTCGCAAGTCAAGAGCGGGCGAAACGAACTGGCAAAAACCACTCCGCCATTTTTTTAACGCCAAGATTTGAGTCATACAAATTGTTTGTTGAACAGCTATATTTGAAGTGGAGCAAATCGTTCATAAGGATTAGGTCACATTTATAAAAAGCTTTATTGATTTGAATATATTCAGTGATAATTCTCTAATTTCGCTTGAGAGTTTGTTGTAAGAACGAAGACAATTTCCACTCCCGTGGTTTATCTTCTGGAATCCGGTTGAACGCTTAGTAGTATTGAAGTAAAATTCACTATTTGTTTTAGTTTATATTTTTACACATACACATTTAGTACATTGACTACGATAACATTTTTCGTTACGTAGGCACCCTTAAAATGATCTAATCCGTAAAATGCTATATACAATCTCAATCACAAGGTCTCATAAGAATCTACATAGTTCGTAACACACGTTCCAAAGAATACTTATAATAACACTTTCTACATATCGTTATTGGTCATTAGTATTTCATAAGGATCTCTCCGTGATTTCCCCAACCTACAATAACAATTCGCATACCTCGCTTGGGGAGTCTTGATCCAAATCACATTATCCGTAATTGATACCAGAACGAGATTATATTTCAAGCGAAAAATGTGTATTGTAACATTTAGTATTCTACGCGAGTACTATCTAGTATTGTTCGTGTGGCTTTCGGAATTTAAATGGCAAAAAGAAAGGTCGCATTCAGGCTGCCCATGGATGCCAGTCGTCCAGTCCAATTGAAGAAGAATGGAGGAGGTCTACGTCCAAAAGAAAATCAAAAGAACAGCGTATCGTTAGTTAGTTAGTTGTTTTTTTTATATAATATAATGGGGGGGGGGGATCAAACGTGCCTGCGGGACGCCCAAAAAGGTTATTATTATTATTAGAAGTTAGAAACAAAAGCGAATTTCATTATTTACTTAACTCAATCGTAAACATTACAGTTGTGGCCGAGAATCTCTATGATTTCAATTACTTAAAAAAAAGCACTTGCTTCAGATGTCTAAATCTGTTTCATGATCATTTTGAAATCTAACAGACAAGTAGATGATCAGCCTCCAGTGCCTGACACACGCTGTATACCTTGGAAAATTCAGCAGGATCCTGGATCAAAAGGCACGAACTACCCAAACCTGGCTTGGAACCGGAATTTATAATAAGTGAGTACTGGTCCTCACCAAGCCCAGGCCTCAACTTTTTAGACTTCAAATTGGTCAGTTTTAGTGGACATAAGCTGCTCTAAACGACACGGCAACATTGAGTCCCGTTAAGAGTCTTTGGTTGCAGTGCCGAATTTTCCCATGAAAGGTGTGCGTAAATCCATAGTCGTTGGCAAGTAGACTAAAGGCTTGTCTAAAATCCAAAGGTGGCCATTTCGAATGAAATATTGTTTTCATCATTGCTGAGACTTTAATAAATAATGTTCGCTTTTAATATTTATTAAATTAAATTCTAAACATTTTTTATGAAACATATTCTAAAAATCTTGCTACATGTGCGCATGGCAATAGGCAATAGTTACTAATTTGACCCGTTCGGTTGTTTACGAATTATTACGAATAGACTCGAACAACTGCTAGAAGTGTGATGGTCGGGTTGGAGTACGGAACAGATAATACAAGAGGTTGCGCACGGGCAATTCCTTTGTTCAAGTTTGAAGTTACAGAGTTTACGTAGTAGTGAAGTGAATTACAGTGAATCAAGTCATCATTGGCGTGTTTAATTTCCTGCCCCAAGAACAAGATCAACTAGCCTTTACAATATGTAGGTATAAATTTTAATAATATTACATCACTTTTTTAAATTCATTTGCATGCCTATTTGTGTATGGCGGATTGTGTGGATTTTTATAATTAATATAAATCCGGATTGTAGGCAAACGGCAGAATATGAAATTCCACCCGTATCACCTCGACGTTCGCCGGTCCACAACTGCGCGTTTTTCTAGGCAGTTTTTGCCACGCACCACCTCTTTGTGCAACCAGCTACCCACTGAAGAATTTCCGAACCAATTCGACTTAGAGTCCTTTAAGAATAGAGCGTACCAATTCTTAAAAGGCCTGCAACGCCCGCTGCCCTGCCGAAAAAAATGTATCTAATTGTACCACTATCTTAGCAAATACAGTCAAACCTGGATAAGCGAGAGTTTAAGGGAGCACAATCTCATTCTCGCTTATAGAGGTTTCTCACTAACCCGAGTTTCTCGCTAATGCAGGTACATGTGTAGCGTTTCTCTCTTATAGAGGTACGCAGCAATAACAAGACATATATTCATGCACTATGTAATTTTATTTTATTTAGAACTTATTTACACTTTAAAAAATCCGTCAATTTCGTTTGGGTTTCTGTTTCTGTATTTTGAATGTTTTTCTCTAACTCATCAATTTTATCGAATATCGCTTGATTCAAAGTACTGATGGACCGTCTCCAACGCATTTAAAGCTAGCTTCATTGGAATGATCTTAACAATGGTATGAAGTTCCACGAAAGTTAAGAATGAGTCATAAAATAGCAGATGTTAAATTTTTCATTTGTTCCCCCTAAATAATAATAAATAAATGAAGCTCGACTGTCGCTTATAGAGGTATAGATTAGTAGCAGTCTCACTTACGGAGGTCCATGAGGGAAAAAGGACTCTCTCTTACAGAGGTTTCTGTTTCTCGCTAATAGAGGTTTTGGGAGCTTAAAATGACGGGTCCTGGCTATTACTCTCACTTATAGAGTTTTCTCACTTATCCAGTTCTCATTTACCTGGTCTGACTGTACACGATTTCAGTTCATTTAAAAAAAAACGCATTTTCATGTGTAGATGTTATGGCTGGATGAGGTTTATACTAAATACTTGTTATCCTTAACGAATCCATCATTAATATTCGTATAAGTACTGTTTTTTACATGTTATAATATCAAATAACATTGACTAGTGGGTGGAACAATTTAAATGCAAATTTCGTGTGTAAAATTACTTATTTTAATTTATTCAAGTGGAGGTAATAATAGGTATACTCAAACTCGCCACTCGCTTTGATAGATCACAAAAAGAATAGAAGTTTGCTGATGACATCTGAATTTTTAATCAATTTTAAAGGTACCTTAAGTCTATTAAGATAACAAATATGCAATGTTTGGAACATTGGACGAAATTTGATGTTTTTTGTGATCGATACAATTATAGCCAATAACAGGTGAAGCAACAATCAAGTATCCCAGATTCTTATGGTACTGAGAACTGTGTTTGTAGCTTGTGGCTTTCCAGACCAGTGATTCTCACAGGGTGGCAATTTCATTGTTAAGGGTATCGAAAAATTAATTTTCTTGTTTTAAGAATATCCATAGCGCAAAATCACCTGTAACATATTTGTTTTTTGTTTGTTCCCCTTTGTAAATTTTTGAACCTTTTTGTACTAAAATCTATTATATATTTCATCTCTGGCTATATTTTCAGTGTGTCCATTTATTATTATATATAATTTATGTTAGCTGTAGGATGACATAGCCAAGCCATTAGAAAGGCTAACTAAGGACCACCTTGCACCACGTGCACCAGCACGCCACAAAAAATACTGAGGCAGACTATTGTGTACCAACATCGATCATTGATTATTTACCTAACGTTTCTCCGTGGCCATCAAGTTATTTTCATATTCTTACATTTAACATGAAGCCCCCCACCAGCAACTGTAAACGCTGGACATACTAAAATTAATGAATCGATTTTTTTACTCCTTATATCACCAATAGCGAAAATACAACCCTATTATGACACTGTGGTAAAAGTACCGACGTTTCACATACGCTTTCACATAAGTTATCCTACCCTAACCCTTGAATAGCCATATACCTACTATGTAATAAAACAAAAATAATCTAAGCTAAGGTAGTAAAATATAAAGATAATTCTAGTTGCCCCTTCCAAAGGGTAGTTTCATGTGGAGAAGAATGGGCAAGAAACTCGGAATTTACAGTTTTAAAAAGAATTTACAACATTTGTATACATTAGTCAAATAATTCTGCCCTGGGATCTTGCTCTACTAGAATAAAAATTTAACGTTAAATCGCAATTTTTTACGTACGTCAAAAATGTAAAGAACTTTTCACCTTTAAGCTATAAAATTGCCCTTGATTAATCAAGGGAAATTTTTGGACAACAGACATCATAATAAATTAGTTTAAAGTCTTGTTTTATTATGAAATACTTTGTTCGTATGTACGCACATGTTACCGTCCTCCTTTACATTTGT
This sequence comes from Pieris mannii, assembly GCA_028984075.1. NCBI lineage: Eukaryota > Metazoa > Arthropoda > Insecta > Lepidoptera > Pieridae > Pieris > Pieris mannii. The sequence continues at coordinate 1,403,867 of CM054776.1, forward strand.
AAAAACCGAACCAATTTGTTTCATAATTACAAAAGTAAATTTAAAATACATTACACGGTAAATGGAAATTCCATGTCAATTTCAGTAATTTGTTTAAATTAATGAGTGACGTCTCATTTAACACTAAATTATCTTTCATTTCATTACACCACCCTTGCTCAGTGTCTGACACGGCATATGTAACGCAAAAGCCTGGGTTTGATTAACTGTACTAACTTCTGTGCCTAACAACGAAAAAATAGTTTTCCAAGGTACCAAAGTCTCTAAAACATCAGAACTATTTTACTAAACGAAATATAATTATAAAAGCTGTCACGTCACAAAATGCTACACTAGATCAGTAATGGTTATCAAATATTTCGTTCTCAGGACAAACATACTGAGAAAACTGATCAAGTAGGCTGATACTCCTGAGGCTATCACCAGGAACATTCTCTATCTTCATTTGTTTTTTATCCTAATCTTTATAATTTTTCATTCAAGTCTCAAATACTCACCATGACAAATAGGTTAAAGATATTCCAATAACATCAGCTTTGTGCATCTGAAAAAGAAAAATATTTTAAGTTAAACACAAATAAAGCCGTCACAGAAAGATATTTATTAGTTAGTGTATGCCAACATATGTGAAAACAATTATTATATACAAAGAATACATTTAATGCTTTTAATTGTCCAAATTAAAAAAAATCAGAATAATAATTATGATAAAAGCCTAAATCTCAGATACATTAACATTTAAACACAATTCTATTTCAATCCTCTACTAGTGTATGTATTGAATAACGATATTGTAATCAGCTGTCTAGAGATTCAATTAACTTTCTGATTTACCTACTTTACTGCGACAGATACATTAGAATAAATGTTGAATTTATTTGATTAATTATTATTTTAAGTCGAATGAGGGTTCTACCCTTTAATTCCAATTAAACTCTAAAGGGAGTGTTATCGAAACATCGTTTATTTGTTCAGCTGAGTTTTTTTTATCTTTTAACTGTTCGTTTAATGAATAGTAGTTAATGAGCGCAAATAATACCTGTCTGAAACATATATTTGTTCTATTTTAATAATTCCATAGCCATATTTATTAAAATATTTTTTTTAATTTTCAAGAAAGTAGAACAGTATTTTATTATAGGAACCATATAAAACTTTGTAGAAATTTGTTAAATAAAGATGAATAAGATAAAGTTTAAGAAGGCTTTTATTATCACAGACCTGAATACAAATAATTTCATAAATTGTAATAGAATTATTACTATTATTTTTATCGTTATTATAAATTGTTGTTTAAGATAGCGCGTAACGGAAAAATGTGACGCGTAACCGAAACATGTGACGGTAATTTTTTTTCCCGACGCCAATAAAGAAGTTTCACTTCAATGAATCAAGACCGAATTAAGATGACGTGAGGCTGTTTACTAAATCTAAGCTGAAAATATTGAAACAACGAATTCGTTTGATTTGTTTAGACAGCACGGCCAATCAACCAATCAAACGTCAATATGCACACAGTACACTCAATTGATCAGCGTAAAAATCACGAAACTTTTGATAAAAGATATTCATAGCGATGGCTCTATCTGAACCACTGACGTACTTTCGAAATGAAACTCCAATTGGAGCTATAATTGTTCGGTTTATTGGTTGAATGCTAGCGGTTTAGCGAAACCTTCATATGTAGTGAAGCTTTCCGTAAAAGTTAAGTTAAAAGTTTAAAAAAAAAATTAAAAGCTATTTATAATAAATAAATAGCTTTTAATTTTTTTTACAGAAATACATACAGTCGTGGTCAACTAATTAGGGACACTATCACAAAAAGAGCAAGAGCTTCCTTCGACATCAATAAATGTTTCTAATCACGAAGCTTTGAAGTTTTATCATTATAAACAAGTTAAGGGATATTAATTTTAAATATTTAGTGGCCAAGAAAAGGAAAAGCTACTTGCCGCCACAAGTTTTTCTACCTAAACTACACTGCTACTTTCTCATACTGATTAATGACTGGCCAACTAATTAGGGACAGGAGGAAATTTGACTATTAATTTAAAAATAACGAGAAAATGTTAAGTTTTAATAATGCAAAAAGTATGCAAACAAAATTTTTATAACAAAGAAAATAAAAAACATAAGTTTTAATAACCAGTATGGTTGCCATTATTGGTAATCACCATTTGACAACGGCGAGGCATTGACGTAATTAAATTGTTGCATGTTTCTATTGAAATATTATTCCACACCTCTGTAAATCTCTCGTAGAGCTGATTTTGAGTGCCGGTACGTTGAGCCGCAACTTTTTTTTTAACTTCGTACCACAAATGCTCGATTGGGTTTAAATCTGGGCTGTTTGCAGGCCAATCTAGTACCGTCACAGACTGTTGTGCCAGGAAATATTTCACTGATTGAGCTGTATGTTTTGGGTCATTATCGTGTTGGAACGTCCAGGTCACCGGTAAAACTTCTTCAGCATATGGTATCATATTTTCTTCTAAGATTTGCTTATACTGATACTGATCCAGTTTGCCTTCAATTTTTTTTACGGGCCCTACTCCATGTCCAGAAAAACAGCCCCAGACTTGAATATTTCCGCCCCCATGTTTTACTTGTTTCTTGGTGTATTTAGGATTCATTTCTGTTTTTATAGGACGTCGCACGTATTGTCGGCCATCTGATGAAATTAAATTTATCTTAGTTTCATCTGAAAATAATACATTTTTCCACTGAGCTGGAGTCCAATGTCCATACTTTCGAGCAAACGCCAGCCTTGCTTGTTTGTGTTCCTTCTTCAGCAACGGAACTTTTCGTGCAACTCGTCCAAAAAGCTTTGCTTCAACTAGACGCCTTCTAACGGTTCTTGCTGATACGCCGACATTCGGTTCAGGTCCAAAAACTTCAGCCTTAATAACTGTAGAACCTTTAAAGGGGTCTTTCTTGGCTAGAATGACCATCCTGCGGTCATCTTGTGGGGTAGTTTTTTTTGGCCTCTTCTTTCTAGGAACACTTTCAGTTGTATTGTGGGTTTTAAAATGGCTCACTACATTGCATATCATATTTTTGGAACAGTTCAGATGATCAGCTATTTTCCTGTAAGGCCATCCACGTTGATAAAAATTAATTATCACTTTTCTCATTGTTGCGTCACAACTCTTGGTTCGACCCATATTTTAAAAATTACTGTTATTGTATTGTACGTACGAAACTAATGTTACGATTCAGAATGGCGCCAAAATCAATTTTACGCAGAAAAAAAAAGTTTTTTATTTTTATTTTTTTTAATTTAGAACTCGGTAATTTTACTGTCCCTAATTAGGTGGCCAGGACGTAAATACCATAAATATCGATTCAAGTGATTTGATTGAAGTATTTATTAGTTTAGTCACGTATTATTTTTGTTTATTTTGTGTATTTTGGTAAGGTTTCATAATAGTTATTATCACTATAGTGTAATAGGTAGAAGTATTAATATTAATGAGTAATACAGAGGTATGAATATTTAATATTGTTTAGTGTTATATTTGTCCCTAATTAGTTGACCACGACTGTACATTATCCTTACAGACTATGCCAATACAGTAATGTCGAGAAACATTTAATAAACAATAATAAAGTACATATATAATAGTATTGTCTTTTATTAACATAACTTTTACACATTTAAAGAAAAACACTTTTTAACGGATTGAAGTTATGTATTATTGTAAACTTATTTAAACATAATTTTAAATTTAACCGACGTTTCGCGTGCTTTATTTACAGCGTGCGTGGTCACGGTGACTGGAGACAAAAGGTGTTGAATGTCAAAAAAGTATCACAGCTGTAGAAAATGTTGTATCTAATAATGTAATCTGTATTTATTTCCCCGCGAAATGTCGGTTAAATTTAAAATTATGTTTAAATAATTTTAAGTTTACAATAATACATAACTTCAATCTGTTAAAAAAAGTGTTTTTCTTTACATATATAAAATTAAACACATAACACATTGCTACTGTGAATTCACTCTACGAACACACAAATATGTCGATAGTCTCGGAGAGAGCATTCAGTAGGCGTAACATCCTGGATAACGCCGTCGCACATATCCCATAGGTACTAAGAAACCCATTTGTTCATTTAGGTACAATTTGTACACTTACGTATGTCAAATTTACCCATCCGTTTATTATTCTACCAGGAGGCCTCGTTCTGAGAAGAGCGAAAACTCAGCAAGTTCGATCCTTCTTTTACATTATTCTTAATTATACCGGAAAAGGTCAGAATTCATAAGTTCAAAAAATAATAATAATAAGATAGAATTATGAAAAAGAAAATTAAAACAACTAACTCATATATATACATACTTACTAACTTGAAGAAATAATATTAATTAAACAAAACGCCATTAAAAGGCCGGCAACGCACTCGCGAGCCCTCTGGCATTGAGTGTCCATGGGCAGCGGTATCACTTAACAACAGGCGAGCCTCCTGCCCGTTTGCCCTTTGTTTAATAAAAAGAAATTGTTTGTTGTAATAATACGTTATATTTGGCTTTGAGTTCTGTCAGAACATCTCTTTGATTAACTTAATATTTCATTTGCAAAGCAGACAATTGGTACCACCGAATGACTACTGATATGATTTATATAAATACTTTTTAGTACTAATGTAATCAAAAAAAAAATTGTCATAGCCCTATATTTTCTTTAATTCTTTAAATCGTTTATTAAAATCTAAACATAACAAATATACAGTATTTACAAGTTTCATGACCTACATAGTAATAATTAAAATAATAAAAAAAAAAATAATACAAAAAGTGTGGTCCCTATAGCAATATACCTTTAACACTGGCAGCATTTCCTCGCTGTATTGCGATACTTAAAGGTGAAAGGTTGGTGGACTTAGTTTCCGCACTGACACTCAATATATTGCGATACTTATTAGTTGAGCGAGGAAAGCACCAGCTCTGGGGACACCGGTACTATCTAACAGGCACCAACTTAAATGTTTAATTAGCGCCCGTTCACTTGAACTAACACAATAAAACTTGTTTCATTAATTAGTTTTATTGTATTAAATACTATGTTAAACCTATGTTGCCTAATATTTTTTTCTAAATTATTTTCAGTATAACTAATGTTTATGTTTACGATTTTATTTTTTTATTTATTTATTTATTGTATACATAATCTTAAATAGAAGAAGTTGGTGTGGTGGAAACACAAACTGGACACAGTTTTTCTGTCCACCAGGACGTCGAAAATATTTATATAAATAACTTATATACATACTAAGGCCAGTGACATAATATACAATAAAACATTTTTACCATCAAACCATCAAAAATAGTACAAACAACGTAATAAACCAATTGAAACATTGCCGCGTCATAGATAGCCGGTTATATATCTAACATTTATTGTGAGTAAACTGTAGGAGTATGGTCACCCACACAGGAATGTCCTAGTGTCAGTGTGGAATGCAATAATATAGAAAACATTTCTTAATAAAATATTGATTAATTAATACTAAAAATTTCAAATAAATAAATTCGTTTGCACAATCCTACTTCTAAGTGTAGCTTTATTTTAACAACGTTCTGTTCCAGGTACAACAAGAGGAGGTTGCTGGACCACCACCAGCTTATGATTTGGTGGTTGCAGATTCATCACATAAGGATTGTATAACATTAGAGGTAGGACTTACCTAGAAACTTACTAAGTACAATTTAAACTGCTTACACCCGAAAAGAATGTACCAAATTTTCAAGAAAGGAATGTTTAAAACGCCGGCAACTTAAACGCGAGCCAACTGGCACAGAAAGTGTCCATGGGCACTTAGCATCATCACTTAATATCAAAGTCAAAATAATTTTATTCATATTGGTAAACAAGTACACTTATGAACGTCAGAAAAGAAGTCAAATTAATCATTTGCATTTACTATCAGTTCGCAAGTTAAGGGCGTAGAGCGGGCAAGAAGAACGGTCAAGAAGAACTGGCAAGAAACTTTCCGCCACTCTTTTTAAACGCTAAATTTTTATTTTTTTGAACTGGAGCAAATCAATCCAAAGGATAAGGATCATTTAAATATTCGTCAAATTTATAAAAAGCTTTAAATGAATGATATATTTCTTTAAAATGTACTAACTCGATTGAAAGATCCTTAATAGATGTCAATTAATTTCAGGAGGTGGTCTCTGAAGCTTGCCCGCGTTGCCACAAAGTGAAGACAGATAGTGAACTGCCTTCGTACGAAGCGGCTGTCTTATTAAAAGACACCAGGTTATAATAAATAGAACATACACAATTATTTAAGCTATTGTCATTTATAAATAGATCGAACAGCACAAAATTATTCTGTTTCCGTTCGCGTTCCATTTTTAAAATTTTAATGGCGACCCCAGTCACATGATTGACTGTCACTGACAATCAACTATCGTATCGTAGATAATAAATTTACATCTGTCAAATGTCAACTATTTGTCAAACTTGAAGCACAACGCATAGAACGCCTTAGCGAATAAATATCGACATCTTTAACATCAATACAGAAAAATAGATGTTATGATATTGTGCAAGGTGAATGATATATGTTTAATTTAATTTAATAAGATTAACTTATATAGTGACAAAGACTATATTCCACACTTTATAAGACCGCTTATGGAAATTACGAACAACATATTCCCACACCAAAGTTTAATCATTATAACACCGATTCGGAACTAATTTAACCCACGCTGAACTAGGTTTAATGCTACACCGGTTTGATTGTTTTGTATAATTAACAAATTTAATGTTGTGAAGTTCGATGCACCAGAAATTATTAGTCGCCATGATGTGGTGGTGTATGCATACGTTATTCAATATATAGTAGGAAGAGCATGAAATTGATTGATTGATTTACAGACTGTTGTAAATGTTAGGCATTTATTAATTATATCTGTGGCATTAGGTCAGAATATGATAAATGCAATTTCATTACTTTACAGGATAAGCAATTAAATTATTAAGAATTCTTGAAGGCACTATTAAAATATAACACTCGATATATTAATAAGCCATACAGAGCTAAAATGTACTTATCATTATCTGATCTATGGCCACAGATTTATATTCATTTGTTCAGTTTAGTGTACTATGTTTAACGCCTATACTTTCTCTAGTGTTTGTGTATATGTGACTTTTGTTAAAATGTATTCAAGACGAATATCAGTTCAATTAAAAATACATAATTATATCGTTTATTATATTGGTGTTTGAAAGCGTGATTTTTTTAAATACGAAAATACAATTGGATTTAAAAAGTTTTTGGTAGTATCATACAGTACGTATATATTGAAATACATACCTATGTATTTCAATGTACTTGTGTTAAGATTGTTAACGTTACGTGTTAAAATTATTTTCGACACTAATAATACAGACGAAGTTGGCAGACAGTACACCAGTCGAAGTTTTCATAACATACAAATGTGGCTTATGTCGGGGACAGTTCCCGAGTCAGTAAAACTGAACAATTGTTTCTTTGAATTATCTTGAATTATAGGTTCATATTAAGTTTATTTTAGTTGACTATATGTACAAACATAGTAATCCTGCTTCAGTCTTGCTTAAGCCATTCCACAAAACTACTGAACAGGCTTAGCTAAACGTAAAAGATAAATTCCTGGTTCCATATATTTATTTTATTCCAACTTCTGATAAGTGATACCAGCTGCTTACATGATTTGATGCAGGCCTTAAACGCTATCAATCACACATAAGTTTGAGCTTATTTTTACGTGTCTAGATGTAACGGTAATATTGACTCTTATGACTAGTCTAAGATTATATAAAACATAGAATGGCATTGTAATACAATAGAAAGTTCAGTGTTCTTAATATTATAAGACGTTTATTCGCTATTATGTTAAAATTCACAACTATTATCATGTACTAGGGCTAGGCAGTGAAGTGGGAAGCGTATATGAATGTCATCGCCGCTGTTCATGCCGCCGCTATTGACATTATTTCTGTAAATTAATAAAACGTACGTCTGAACTGAATTCTCATTTATTTCAGCAATAAGTAGTTACGCAATATATCCGGTAGCTGTCTGATTTTAGTAAATTACTTTTTTTGTATAAATTTAATAATATTCTTGTAATGTATATTGACGTTACGGTTAACTAGTGTTAGGCCTAACATAACCAGTAACTCAGGAATCAGGATAACGTTTTTAAAGAAGGAAACAATAGAATTAATAAACACTTTATATTTGCACACTGGTATATAATTCACTATTTTTATGACCAACACTAATCGCTCCCGAAACCAAGAATGCCCCGCGGCCCGCCAATTCTTAACTGCCGACTGTGGGTCTTGTCAATGGAACTATTTTTTACAAAATCATATTTAATATACATATCATTGTATCTATTTTAAGTAGTAATAATTTAAGATTATAATTATACAAATCATCTGTTTTTAAATGACCTCAATTATAACAAACTTGTATTTATTGTAAAATCCACCGGATATTGTTGTACAAAGTAAAAAGTATCATAGTCTGTGATCCGTTGCTATGGTTGGCTAGCGTCTCTGCAGGAGCATTGAGGACAAATGTAAGGCATACAATAGAAGTGTTATTTATATTCTAATAATTAAATGCAATAAGTATATATCAACTACTTCGATATAAACCAACCATAAATAAACATATTAATTATGGTAAAAGTAGCAACGTATTCATTATACAATTTTAGAAACCCTAACACTAGTAAAATTAAATCAATATATAATCTACCATCACATAAATCTTTGTTGCAATTTTTATCTGTTAGTAAATAATTAGTTACGGCAGTAATTAACACAATCCCGATACGAGGCCTGCATAGCATATTATATTTAAAACGATAGTTTATTAATTAAAAGTAAGTTAATCTGTAATGAACAGGATAACTGTTTTTTGTTAAAGAAATGATATAATAATTTTAGCTTGCGGAATTGTATTTTTTTATATTAATCATTACATTGTATTGTACACAGAAAAGATGCTTAAAACTTCAACAGCTTATCCTTAATCACATCTCGCTTCCAGCACTGTTCTGAAACTTAAAAAAGATTGTGTTGAACCTCTGCTTGAAACTAGACTAAAAACTAAACTTTAAAGTGGACTGACGTTCATGAAGTTGTCAGATACACAACTTATTGCAATGATAACCATGAACACAGATATCAAATGTTCTGGAATATTGTTGCTCTGTGGACGACACAGTAGCATTTCAAATGTCAAATACCCACATTTTGTCTAATTTTCTACTTATTAATATTTTAGCCACGTGTAGTCATGTAAATAATTAATAAGTATGTCAGATACGTGATTTGCTTGTAGAAAATATAATGTATTTATTACAATATTTGTATTTTATTTAATATGAACAATTTTAACCCAAGAGATTACTTACATGTGGGTAAAATAATACATACCCTGGTGTGGGTAGAATCAAAAAAATATTTTACGCTCTTGATTTGGATATTCAAATCAAATCAAATCAAAATATCTTTATTCATATAGGTAAACATGTACACTTATGAACGTCAAGAAAACCAAATTAAATTAACTGTAAATTTTACATTTACAACCAGTTCGCAAGTCAAGGGCGTAGAGCGGGTAAGAAGAACTATTGCTTTTAACTCCAATTTACATACCTCATGGTAGCCTCGAAAGTCACGTAGGGTTTTTATTTATTTACAGCAAAATGACGAAGCCTGTCGGAAATACATCCACTACTGGTCCGTAACAGGGAAAACGGTTAAGTAGCGAAATCATACGAGCAATTGGTGACTGCTGGCGGTATACGAATAATTTTCATACAGCCCAAGCAATGCCGACAGCAGACCCATTAAGTCTGTTCTAACCTTAAAACATATAGTGCAAAGGACGTATAGATTTTTTTTGAACATAAGATCATCATGGTATCACCTATTCCACGTCATTATATTCGAACCTGTTGGCATCCCTAATCTCTATCCCTACTCATCGGAAAAGAAGACAGAGGGTGTTGGCATTTGCGATTGCTGACTGCTCTCTCTGTAGTTCAAGTGATTCATACAAGCGTCCATCAAAAACGTACAAAAAGGGGTAATACATATAGTTACGCCGGATTCTTTTTTGTACTATTTCTATCAGCCGCTTATATTTTCGTACATAAGCCATCCTACTGTGCATTATCGATGATTCAATAAATATATATATTAAAACGTATGAAAATGCCGTTAATAAGAAAAAGCAATATATAGCGTGACAATTGGAAATTCAATTCAGTATACCAAGTATAGTAAGTTTTTATTATACGCAGACGATGTTTTATAATAATTTCACATTCCTCCACAATGTATTTACGTAACATCTCAGTCATGTATCTTCAGATTAAAAAAAAAATATTACTATAGCCTCTTTATTTACATAATGAAAAATATATTTTAAACAAGTATATCATATGATTAATTATTACATAACATGTGTTGCATGCATCAAAAAATAAACTATCACTATTTTATTAATCCTTAAATTTAAATTATAATATAATCATAATTAGTAATTTCAATGTCTATAAATTTTAAGTAATAAATAAATTTAAAAATAATTAAAATCATAAATCATTATGGACCGCTCTACGGTTTAAGGCCTCCTCCATTTTGCTCACAAATATTAATATTACTTAATTGTTAAAATACCAGCAAATAAATATATTTATAGTAGCTAAAAATGCTTGAAGAATGTTATGAAAAAACTCTGATATCCTTTATTAGATATATTGCCTTTGCTATGCCTCTTTTATATTAAGTATATTATAATTACTTAAAGCATATTACAATTTATTATATTAATATTTTTTGTATAAGTATGACGGCGCATTCGTTAACATTAGACATCAGGTTGTCTTTTAGCTGTCAAAGTCAGCCTAGCGAATCGTCTTTGTCGATGGTTGTGAGAGCGGCCATCTTGACACACTGTTGTTCGAGACGGCGCCCCCACACCACGCTTGTGACGAATCGCTTTGAATCTGAGTGATAGTTATATCTAGTGTTATAATTAAGTTGAAGACGTGTTGCTTAGACTGTACATTGCTCATTTGACTCTGTATTTCGATTATTAAGCCCCGTGCTGATTATACAACTGTAATTGTAACAAGAACACCTACCTACCCACATACATCACACAAGATGAGTTTTGATGAAGGCCATCTTCATCAGGCCATCTGGATCAGGCCTTCAAGTATGTAATAATTGTTATTGTGTTTTGTTTGTTTTTCTTTTATATTACAGGAGGCAGACCCATGGACATTCGCACTGCCATAAGGCTCACAAGCGCGCTGCCGGCCTTTTAAGAATTGGAACGCTCTTTTCTTGTAGTACCCTTAGTCGAATTGGTTCGGAAATACTTGAATGCGGAGGTTCCGTTTTTGGTATAATATTTACATATTGTATAATCAGCTGCAGGATTACAGATAAGCAAATAAATAAATATGAATTTATTTTAAAAGTATTCAATCACTTTTTAATACGCTACGGAATGCACCATCAATGAGTCTTTTTATATCAAATGTGATTGCACTTCAACCATTATTGGGAACTTTATAACTTCAACATAAAAACGCTTTTTATAGATTGGCCGAGTCAAGTTTTGCAGTTGCAGTTTTATTGCACTCGTCATCTTTACTACTGGATAAAACTCAAACGTACTAGTCTCTTTGTTTTATGTATTAAATTGCATCGCAAATGCAACTACTATAAGTATTAAATGTCTAGCATTGCATTTAATGTCTAATATTAGATGAAAAAATATCATTATTACTGCAACTCCTCGATGCATCCTATATTGCTGACATATCCTGTGTTATATCCTTGTCATCATTTCTTCCCATGCATCAACAACCTTACATTCCCATCCAGTCAGTCGTTCTCCTAACTCTCATCCGAGCAGACGTATTCTTAGTTTGTTCTATTTCGTGCTAAAGATCCTTCAAAAAAAAGAGCGTAGCAAGTCTTAAAAACGTGAGCAACGCACTTTCGACACTTCTATAAGCTTAAGAGTTTTAGGTAGGCTAAAGTGGGGCATAGCACAAAACAGATTGAGAAACACTGGTCTAAACGTACTCTACGACATAAGTAATAAAGGAAATTAATATTTAAGGGTTTCAGAATGTTTATTACTCTCTTTTAAGGTATGAGAGTTTCCTCTCCTCCTCTTGAATCACTGAACCGGGGTAGGTTTATAGGTATAGGTAGGGCAAGTTGCCGGCATTTAAAAGGAAATATCTCAACGAATAGCCCGTGTTTCATACATTACATCTTTGATCCGACAGCTGGTGCTGCTGAATCGCAATAATAGTGTTCAATGTACCTGCCAGATCTCTACGCTCGCACAGAACCTTTAACCTTCTGACTCCCAGAATCAACATTGGGTTCGGAGAGCCTCTTCACAGGATGTGTGCTACTTTGGATTCTGCCACTAATATCCACCGTTTTTCGCTCAACTCCACCTCCACTCCTCCACTTAAATGAAGTTAAGAATAAGTAAAAACAACTATAAATGTATTGCTGTCATGTCTTGTTTTGCTTTGTGTCTTATTTTTTATCTGTGAAACTTTTGCGGATATATGTAATGTATTTATTTATGTTGCATTTTTAGTATTGTAAGGATAATGTATGTATTTCTGTAATAAAAAATAAATTATTGTAAAGAGATCTATCTTATTTGTTTCCTTAATAAATAAATACATGTATTTCGTATCCTACCGAACTAAGGTAATGCAATCCATGCGGTAGATTCAATCCGGAGGTTTTTGTATGCAATTTCAATGTAGTCTCAATATACGTCATAGGGAATCGCGCGGCACAGAGACTTATTAAGATCTGGTTCGTTATTGGAAGTTACAGGTTCTGACATTTTCCACAGTGCCTGAGGATCAAGTTGATTCAAATTCAAAATCATATTCGTTTAGGTCAGTAAAGAAATACATATTAAATGTTTCTAATTTAAATTTTTTTTTGACCCCTACATCCTAGCCTATCAGGCACGCAATCAGGCAGATTTGTGACGGAGTGGCTAAGCAGCAGGGGAGTGTTATAAATCTCCCTTTTCCTAAAAAGGGACATTATTAATATGGAGGGTTGCGTCTCCCGCCGGGCCCGGGCGGCAACTACTCCGGAAATATTGTCATAAAACAACTCGCTAATACTTAGTCGAAATAACAAGCACCACACATCATTATAAACGAATTCAAGTTCGACCAATCACCACAAGTAAAAAGTAGAAATCGTTCACAAGCATGGCGCATGGTCAGCCATCGGCTCCCTCGCCATATTTTAGGGAGAGAGAACCCGACGCCTGGACGTCAAGCAACAACCAGAAGCAATGACATTAAGGCGAGTATGACGTTCCTTAATCATTGATCCAATCATTAGATAAGGAAGGAACTTTTATAAATATCAAATAAATGTAGTTTTGAAGAGTACAGGATTTTTTAAATTCACTATACGACATTGCATAAACTACTTTGCGACTAATGTTTGTTTGTGAAGGTAAATGATATAAAATGCTATTTTTAATTTTAATTGTAATGAAACTTTTAATGAATAGCGCAGACAGCCCCGTAATATGACTTTTATGAATCTTTTAGAAATGTTACGTCTGGTTTATCTCACGTTTTATATCACGAAATGAAAAACAAGAAACCAAAAAATTGTGATAATAACATGATATTTGAAACGAAAAATGTTGAATTAATATAATATGCTAAAAACTATAGTGATTATCAGAGGACAATGCCACTTTTGTGAAGCCTATGCACGCACGCATTGCCAAGGCCCGAACAACTTCCGCCTGTATGTCACGGATTTTGAAGCGTCGAGTCAAGGTTAAAAGTTCGTATACAACGTCAAACGTGTGCTGCTGTGATGAGTGTGAACGTAAAAGGCCACTAACAACATCTCACATCGGCTCCAATTCTTCCTAAGCCGCTTTTCTCGCCGTATTATTGGTATCCCGAAAAAATTTATCAAATATGAAATGGATAGGCCCGAAGAACTCACTACGAAGAGATTACAATTATATCCCCAAGCCGGCGCTTGATTGGAACCCATAAGGGAGGCAAGAGCGTTGCCGTCCTAAGAAATCTGGCGTTGTACATTTCCAAATGAGACAGAGAGAGCCAGAAACACTTGGAGCGAGGTTGGAATACGAGGCTCAAGATCGAATGCGAAGGAGACTCACTGTGGATGCCCTCTGCCATAAATGTTATAAGACATCAAGTCAAGTAAGCTAAATGATACACCAGGGTTTGTCTTTTTACTTGGGGTATGCATTGCATATACCCTACCGTGACGCGACTGCTTAGTGCGGGAGAGATGTGTCACTGGCGATTGTGACTAAAGCCTGAGGTGCCACTAGCAATCGCCTTTGACGGGATTTCGTGACAGCAGAGCCTATGCAGCGGTTGCGTCCGCCTCCCACGGCCATTATCATTGACACAGCAAGCATTCTTCACTGACCGGGCCACTCGCTTTTATCAAAAGCTAGGAGAGATCGGGTCCCAGTACTTGCAGGAATGGATGCCTTCTTTGGAACGCATGGACCACTGCTTCCCCGCACACACTTAGCTAATATAAAATTTAAACTAGCTGCTGTGGGCTCTGGCAGAATGACCAGTGCTGTGGAGCTGCTCTTAGAATAATGGCTGGCTTAGGCCAGGGCCTATTACACACAAGCACACATTATACACTTAGAAGTTACCTTTTTCTTTCATTCTTGTTTTTTTTCGTTGATTATTGTTATTTTGTGTGTTTCTATATTGTTAGTAATTAATCTTATGTGTATGTCTATGAACTAAACCTTGGCTATCAGCTTTAAGCCCGAATCTATAACATTATATACTCAACTGTTCGTATATGATATGCGACACTGACAGGCCACTGCTAAATTCGTGATTAATAAAGAAAGTATTTATTTAATATACTTCTCATATGCTTTAGAAATAAAGGAAAAGGGCCTTTTTATTTATAACGAAATTCTGTGCCTCGTGAGATCTTTAACATTTTTCAAAACACAGATTTATACATATTCGACGAAGCGTTTCTTTTAAAGGAACGACTTGAATTAGATTCGTCACTTCACATAGCACAAATTTCGACTTGGGGAAAACTAGAAGTTAAGTAAGTTTATAAGAAAATTAAGGTTCCAACATGTTTAGGCAACTAATTTTTGTTTTTTGTTTTTACAGAATAGGAGGCACACGGGCAGGAGGCTCACCTGATGTTAGGTAAGTGATACCGACGCCCATGGACACTTTCAATGCCAATTGTTAAAAAAGTTGTTACGTTTAAGCGTGCATTTCAACACCATCGTACTCTTACCTCCCTAGATTGTTAGCCATAATGCTCACTCATCATCTGCATCATTTGAGGATTACTTTGACTAGTGACTTCAGTTAGTCTGCGTGTATCATTCTTAGAGAGCGGTTGTCTAATTTTTGTATTGTAACTACTATTTTAATTAAATCCTTTTTTTTTTAATTTAATTCCGCGGCCTAACAGTGCGTTCAAACTCTTTATCATTGTATTTGTTTTAGGTTATGTAACTTTATGTAAAGGTATTTAAACAATGGCGGAGGCCTTCTTTCAAACGAATCAGAAATTATATATAGTTTAGTATCGATATCTTATCTTAATATATATAAATCTCCAGTCACGATGTTTGTCCGCGATGGTCTCCTAAACTACCGAACCGATATCAATCAAATTCGCAGTTTTATCTGACTTAAAAGATAGGTAGCTTACATCTCAATTTATACCCGCAATATCATTTTATGGCAAATATTTGTTCATTATTTGATACAATTCTAACGGATGGCGCTGTATTATTGGTATCCCGAAAAAATTTATCAAATATGAAATGGATAGGCCCGAAGAACTCACTACGAAGAGATTACAATTATATCCCCAAGCCGGCGCTTGATTGGAACCCATAAGGGAGGCAAGAGCGTTGCCGTCCTAAGAAATCTGGCGTTGTACATTTCCAAATGAGACAGAGAGAGCCAGAAACACTTGGAGCGAGGTTGGAATACGAGGCTCAAGATCGAATGCGAAGGAGACTCACTGTGGATGCCCTCTGCCATAAATGTTATAAGACATCAAGTCAAGTAAGCTAAATGATACACCAGGGTTTGTCTTTTTACTTGGGGTATGCATTGCATATACCCTACCGTGACGCGACTGCTTAGTGCGGGAGAGATGTGTCACTGGCGATTGTGACTAAAGCCTGAGGTGCCACTAGCAATCGCCTTTGACGGGATTTCGTGACAGCAGAGCCTATGCAGCGGTTGCGTCCGCCTCCCACGGCCATTATCATTGACACAGCAAGCATTCTTCACTGACCGGGCCACTCGCTTTTATCAAAAGCTAGGAGAGATCGGGTCCCAGTACTTGCAGGAATGGATGCCTTCTTTGGAACGCATGGACCACTGCTTCCCCGCACACACTTAGCTAATATAAAATTTAAACTAGCTGCTGTGGGCTCTGGCAGAATGACCAGTGCTGTGGAGCTGCTCTTAGAATAATGGCTGGCTTAGGCCAGGGCCTATTACACACAAGCACACATTATACACTTAGAAGTTACCTTTTTCTTTCATTCTTGTTTTTTTTCGTTGATTATTGTTATTTTGTGTGTTTCTATATTGTTAGTAATTAATCTTATGTGTATGTCTATGAACTAAACCTTGGCTATCAGCTTTAAGCCCGAATCTATAACATTATATACTCAACTGTTCGTATATGATATGCGACACTGACAGGCCACTGCTAAATTCGTGATTAATAAAGAAAGTATTTATTTAATATACTTCTCATATGCTTTAGAAATAAAGGAAAAGGGCCTTTTTATTTATAACGAAATTCTGTGCCTCGTGAGATCTTTAACATTTTTCAAAACACAGATTTATACATATTCGACGAAGCGTTTCTTTTAAAGGAACGACTTGAATTAGATTCGTCACTTCACATAGCACAAATTTCGACTTGGGGAAAACTAGAAGTTAAGTAAGTTTATAAGAAAATTAAGGTTCCAACATGTTTAGGCAACTAATTTTTGTTTTTTGTTTTTACAGAATAGGAGGCACACGGGCAGGAGGCTCACCTGATGTTAGGTAAGTGATACCGACGCCCATGGACACTTTCAATGCCAATTGTTAAAAAAGTTGTTACGTTTAAGCGTGCATTTCAACACCATCGTACTCTTACCTCCCTAGATTGTTAGCCATAATGCTCACTCATCATCTGCATCATTTGAGGATTACTTTGACTAGTGACTTCAGTTAGTCTGCGTGTATCATTCTTAGAGAGCGGTTGTCTAATTTTTGTATTGTAACTACTATTTTAATTAAATCCTTTTTTTTTTAATTTAATTCCGCGGCCTAACAGTGCGTTCAAACTCTTTATCATTGTATTTGTTTTAGGTTATGTAACTTTATGTAAAGGTATTTAAACAATGGCGGAGGCCTTCTTTCAAACGAATCAGAAATTATATATAGTTTAGTATCGATATCTTATCTTAATATATATAAATCTCCAGTCACGATGTTTGTCCGCGATGGTCTCCTAAACTACCGAACCGATATCAATCAAATTCGCAGTTTTATCTGACTTAAAAGATAGGTAGCTTACATCTCAATTTATACCCGCAATATCATTTTATGGCAAATATTTGTTCATTATTTGATACAATTCTAACGGATGGCGCTGTATTACAGGTACCAACGTTTCACATAAGTTCTCCTACCATTTCCCTTGAACAGTTTACTACTATAACAAAAACCTTAGTCACAGCAACGCTTGGCCGAGTCTGCTAGTGTTTACTATATGTTTATAGCATCTGTATTTTAATTAAAAAAATAGTAGCTTATCATTTATAAAAATCACATCGACTACACGCAATACTCGTCGAGCGAGTTTGCTTATCTTGCCGAAGCCGCGTACAAATTATTTGAAGAAGTCTATTAGGTATGAGGGTGTGCAATTATTTAATCAACTACCGTCTAAAATTCGCAATATTAGCGCGTCAATAAAACAAAATGCGCTTTACCTTTGTTTTTATAACCCAGGTAACATTTTTACGCAAAGCAGGATTCCTAGAACGTTTATAGAACAAAGACTCCTCGAACACTGGCGTCTCAGCCTCAATCCTACTTATAAAACAATACGTTCCACTTGTATTAACACTCGGTTTACGCCTCAATTTGTATTACATTGTGCCCAAGTACCAGGGTTCCGGTGTTTTATTCAGAATAACAACGAAAAAATCTCAAATAACGTTGATCTTTATTCGTTGTACCTCAATTTCGAACAAAAGAAATTCAAGTGATTTTCAGCTTTGGGTAGTCTTAATAACTGTTTTATACGTGTCATTATTGAGGATTTATTGGTATTGAGGTGAATTAGGGATTCAAATGCTACAAGCCTAGGAATACTTATTCAAACCGCGAATTTCTTTGCGATTCCATATACTTATAGGTGTCATTCAGACACTTGTGAAATGTCGTTTTAGGTAAATAATTATATTTTCTTTCTTTTAGTCTATTACGTATAAAAAAATACGTTTATTATGGAACGTAAGATATACAGGTATCACTTATTCCACGTCATTATATTTGAACCTGTAGGCATACCTACTCATCGGCAAAGAAGGCAGAGGGTGTAGGCCGAGAGAAAAAGCCAGCGTAAATAACTCTCGATACTCTTTTTCTTTAACTTACTTATGTTTAAAAAAAGAGTTGCGGAGAGTTTATTGCCAGTTATTTTCTTCCGTTCTTCGCCCTTGATATGAGAACTGGCGGTAAATTAGAAAATTAGAAGCTTTTCATATACATTTCTGTTTTAGACGTTCATAAGTGTACAATGGTTACCAATTAGAACAAATGATTTTGAATTTGAATTTAATTTGTTTCACATAATATATTGTTTACCTATGTTCAACTGTTTTAGCTTTGTATATTGTCTAAGTGTTGTTTTTTAATATCTATGTTAGCTGTACTGATTACTTATAAATATAATGGTTATCAACTAAACAGTTTTTTTGCGACGTATTTTAATAACATCAAAATGTTATATTACAAGTAATTAAGGAACGTATACAGTCATTTGACGTTACTTATAAAAATGAAACGGGTCTGCGGGTACGATTCAGATTCCAAAAAGAGAAGCCGATTGGACTTCCGTAGCACTAGATCTAGTTCGACTTGAAAACAACGCATGGCGAAAGGAATCAATGAGGGTAGATCAAATAGGACATGTGACCCAGATATTTACTAGAGGGCCATACAGTAGTGGTGACTAATAGAGACTTACTATAAAAATTTTCAGAACAATTCTTGCGCACCATCGCTTTGTGGAACCAGCTGCCCAAATAAAGTAATTCCGAACCAATTCGACTTAGGGGCCTGCAAGAAAAGAGCGTACCAATTCTTAGAAGGCCGGCAACGCACTCGCGAGCTCTCTGGCATTGAGTGTCCATGATCGGCGGTATCGCTGATTATCAGGTGAGCCGCCTACCCGTGTGGCCCTGTTCTATAAAAAAATATTTTGTATAACGCAGCTGAAATAATTCTTATTTATTTCGTTTCCTGACGTATTGCAATTCGGTTAGCACAATTCATTTTGTTTCGGTGTCAATTTGCGGTTACTGAAATCTATCGCGGATCTATTTAATTTTGCCGCATCAAATTATTGAGGCTTCGATACGTATTAACAAATGTAAATTATTTCATTACATTCATACGTAATTAAGTATGTTTGAATTAAACAAATGCTCTCGAGTTTACTTACAATTCATTTTCACATAATTAGCGGGAAGCTAGCAATATCTGTAACAAAAACATGTATTTATAGGTAATAATAGAACACAAGAACATAATTCCCTCCATTTATAAGTGTTATTAGACACTTTTTTAAATAGCCTTATAAATAAATTAGGTTAAACCTAAATTCAAACTCGAACTCAAAAATATCTTTATTCATATAGGTAAACATGTACACTTATAAACGTCAAAAAAAAACAAATTAAATTAGTTGTAAATTTACATTTAGAACCAGTTCGCAAGTCAAGGGCGTAGAGCGGGTAAGAAGAACTGGCAAGAAACTTTCCGCCACTCTTTTCAAACGCCAAGATTTTAATTCAAATTGTTTGAACTGGAGCAAATCAATCTCAAGGATTAAGTATTCGTCACATTTATAAAAGGCTTTATTAATTAATTTACTTTTAACAAGGGCTTTAAATTTATTTAGTGATAGTTCTCTAATTTCGCTTGGGAGTTTGGTGTAAAAACGAATACATTTACTTATTAAATTAGACTAGATCGTTATGTTCCACAACACTTCAAAATAATGCATTAAAAATTATTCAATTAGAAGTTGGAAAATAAATAATAAGGTCATATTTGTCGTTTTGTATTCAAAACTTAAGTAAGATTTTGTCATTTAGTATTTACTTAAAGAAGTTTATGTAAACTGACAAAATCTCTTTCGAACCGGAAGCTTGTACGGGTGCAATAAATTAATATATTCAATAACGCGTGTTTACGATATTCTTTAATCCGATTTTCATAAAATTCTTGAACTACCAAATTCATCTTCTTCAAGTGCCTCTCCATTACTGGAGGTTGGCCGTCAGTTTCCTGAAACGCGTCTCGTCCTGCGCCAGATGTAGCAACTCTTCCGCCTTTGCAATACCCGTCCACTCCCTAACGTTGCGAAGCCATGACTTCTTCCTTCGACCAACACGCCGTTTACCCAGGATTTTACCCATTATAATTAGGAACTACCAAATTAAAAGTTTATACCATAAAGTATAGGGAGAGCTTTAGGTGTAACTTTTTTCAAATTTTACGTAACAGTGGAGGAGGCTCTTATTATATAAGTGATGGACTATGAACACTCACATTGCCGTTTCCGGCTTTTTAAAATATGCGCTCTTTCCTAATAAGCTGATCCTGAATCACTGATTAGTAATGAAAAGATAAATTCCTGGGATCTATAAGATGTTTTCTGATCGGTTACATTAGAACACACACTGAATAACAGACTGCTACAAAATTAGAGGACCTTCCATTGGAAAGTCCAAGACATCCATCGTACTTTCCGGACCACGCTCTTCGGATAACTTCTTGTAAGGTAAAAAAAATCAACTCTTACGGGGCAGTCAAAACCGCCTTCCAACTTTATTGATCCACGTCTGATTTATTTTTTAATAAAGGGGTCAATGAACTGCCTATAAGACGGAAAAAGTGCATAGCAATGGTACAATACTATGATTGATTATGATTGATCCTAGTAAAAAAAAACTACTTTTTGTCCCTATCATACAAAACGCCAATTTATTATATTATAATATACAATAATTCATTTAATTTACAAAAAGCCGACTTCGTCAAATTTCATAAATTAATAAGTAAAGAAGATATTATACATGTATAACATCATTTGAAAACTCACAGATGCATGAGTTTACATTATAGATAATACAGCTGATAAAATAACAATACGTTCACAAACATTACAATTTAGGAGCGTGCATTTCTCTATAATAATTTCCACATGAGCTAAGCAGTAATCATATGTTCTGTACAATAATTGATTTTTAATGAGTTTGTTCGACGTTTAAAGTATGTTTCGCTTTATGTACAATCAGCAAGAGGTTTACAGGCTTCCGGGCATGTCATTTTTTTTTAAAATAGATTTTTTAAATTTCGAACGCATCATACTTTGAGTGATTTGTCCATCATGTACGCGATACATGTATCACCAGAATGCGTTCCGATGTCGCGTTTCATTTGACAATTAGAGCACGATTCAGCAAGCACTATAATTTCCGTAGGTTTGAGGCTTTTCAGCGTAAACGCATCAGTCACGCACGTAGTCCTGGAATGCGTAGATGTGGCTTAGCAAGGAATTGAAAGGAGCAGAGAGGTGAGTTCCGTGAAGCCTGCTAAGGAAGGAGCAAGACGAGCTGCTGAACCTTGAACATGATGTTCGGCACACAAAACGCTAACTCTCGACTTCCCAATTGACCAATCGTAATCATACAAACGTGCCATCGGTTCGTCTTTGTTCTTTGGTTTGGTCAGTTCCGGAACTTTGCAAATGACACAAAAAAACAGGCAGTTACACAAATTCTAATTTCAAATTTAGTTTTTCTACCTACCTAGCTTAACAAAAATAAAAAATATTCATTTGCTGATAGTACGTGCCCAATGCAATGTCAAATAATTTATTATTGATTTGAAATATCAATTCTCTCGCTAGGAAAGCTATTATTATGCGACGGTATTGTTACTCGACCATTGTTATTATGATTAATGTTTTTTTTTGTAATTTCAATCAAGATTGAATGAAAATAGTATTTCTTAAATACTTATGTTGAATATTTGGAAATTCTATTTATTATATGATAATTATTCATAAAAAAAAACTAATAAAATACTTAATTTAAAACCATATTGCAAGATTTCAGTTTTATCGTGAGTCGGCTCAGGGTCCTTCAAGAAAAGAGCGTACCAATTCTTAAAAGGCCGGCAACGCACTAGCGAGCACTTAGGCATTGATAGTGTTCATGAGCGGCGGTATCACTTAACATCGGGTGAGATTCCTGCCCGTTTGGAAGGAGGGGATGGGGGTTAAATAATTGCAGTAAACCTGCTTACGTAATACCTACTTGAACGGCTCTACAGTAACGTATAATGTTAATTTACGTATTATATTTACATAAGAAACTAAATATGTATATGCGAAATATCGGTCGCCATTAACCGTCAATTTTAGTCTACTATGTTCACTATAACATGCATCTTTAATGCCTTTTTGAATTCGTTTTTTTTAACTTGTATATTAAAATTAATTGTCCAACACCTTAGTATATCTGCAGTTTGACCCTTCAACATATGACACAGCTCCAGGCATGAGAAAATTAAGAGCTCTTAAAATCTCTTGTCCAAGGATATTGCCAATTTTGTACTCCGGTGAACTTTAAAGATGAAATGTTTGTTTTAAAATAAAATTCACAAAGTAGTTTATAAATTTAAAACCCTAAACGAGAAATGTCATAATATATGTATTTATTTATTTACACTTAATAATAGTACATAGGAACAGTGTAACGTTAATAGAGACTATAAGTAGTGTTATTGGAGACTTTTCTATGTAAAATATTTAGTAAATATGGCTTAAAACTAAATTTTATTAAACTTTAATTGCCTATTAATCTTAACTTAGGCTAGTCTCACCTAAGCTTTTCTAGAAGAAACTCAAAAGGTTTGTTTAGGAAAAAATCACTAGGAAGATTTTTTTATATTTACACAGTAGGTAAATTTTCAAAACATAATGTAATGTATACGTAAAGATGAAATTTAAATTCCAAATAATTTTACTTAATAAAATTTTAATTAACAATCATAATAGGACCCTTGTGGGGCGTAGGCCCACGTTGGGAAACAATGGGCTAGATCGTATTATACATTTCTGGACAAGGACACTGTTAAATTGTCCTTGTCCAGAAATGTATATTAAACAAAACAATAAAAAACAAAAATACAGTAAAATAAAAATAATTAAATAGAAATGAGGGCAACTTTTCCAGGCAATGTCAGAATAATAATTAATTTAAAGCGCAAGAAGTGGGAAACTACATAAGACATAAAATTACTCATACAAAACTCAAACAAAACAAAGCAATTAAAATGTATTAATATATCAACGTAATTAAGTAATTAATCATACAATGAACCTTATATACAATAGTGATAATTTTAGAAAGTCGATAACAATTTCAATAATATTGCGTCTGAGACTGATTTATTTAATAGCTCATTGACTGAAATTACAATTATTCATAAATTTTTTTTGCAATCGTCTGCAAACGTACGAAGCTCATTTGGACTATTTCAAGTTGGATACTCTAAAACTCTGACGTACCTCATTGATCTTGTTTATTTATATAAAATATTTAACTTTTATTCACACTAATCTTTTTTTTTATTTATAAGTAATCTAACAGCTTACTTAATTATGTATTAAGTTACTTATAATTTATTATACAAAATACTAATACAATACAGACAACCAAAACATATTACATAGATTAACAAATTATGTATAAAAAACAGAAAACAAGCAAGCGCATTAAAAGACAAAGATACATTTAAAAAAAACAAAAAAAAAATAAAATAAAAAAACTGAAATTTGACATTTAAAAGCAACAAATAATACTAAGAATTTAAAACTACTACTTAAAAAAATCAGAGTCTTCCCGCTTCTCCAAGTACTTCTTGACATCTCTCTTTTTGTGGTAGAAAAGATCAATGTCTTGACAATGGTTGTCATAGTTCGATAAAACCCGAAACATTGGAGAATTACGCAGGAGGCATTTTAAATGAAATTAACTCTTCTTACAAAATTTTAATTTCTTTGTAATCATAGAGCTACTCGAACTAAAAGTCTACTACTAAACGTACCTACGGCTCGTTTATCTGCTAGTTTTAATGGTCCAGTGAATAGGCTATCTCGCTCTTACAGTTTTATTACAAACATTGATGAAAATATTGATGTGTTTTACAACAGTCTACCAACTTACCGTAACTTTGTTTTGCAGGCTCTTAAATCTTAACCCTTAGCACCACACGCTATTTCTGGCCACGCAACTACACACGTGGGGGAGCGTGGTCCCCCAAAAAGAAAAATTATATATCAGTGCCATTTTTATCACAAGACCAGTTTCTTTTTAACGAAATAAATAAAATGCACTTACTGAATATTATAACAGTATCTATTTATAAATTTAAACAAAAAAATAGACATTTCTAGTGTCATACAAAACAACCTACAAAAACTACTAAAATTTTTAAGAGGTAACTTTAGGAAGAAGTTGTGACTTAAAATTAGGGACAAAATATAAATTGAGTCTTTTTATGTAGTTACTCTAATCTTATTAATTACAAAACAAGCATTTAAATCTTTGAAAATACTCAAACGTCTAAAATCACAAGAGGAATGCACATAGTACCTAGCAAATATCAAAAATCAGTCAAGTTGAGGAACATTATTTCAGTCTCCATATTTTCTATGAAAATAATAATAATAGCCTAATTAATGTTTTTTTCTGACATTCGACAAGCCTCTATCATCTTCTCTTGCAGATTTGAATATGCCTGTTAGAAACATCAACCCAATAAATGCCAAAATTTCGTCTCTATTGACATGGTAAGTCTAGGCTGAGTCAGATGTATGATTTTCTGAATAATTTGTGATTTTTTCATTCGTATGTTCTAAAATCAAATCAATCATATCTTGAGTAAATAGACAAGACCATGCTTCCAATGGAGGAGACATTTCATTCTTGGCTTGTGTGCAGGGCCTCTCAGACCAGGCAAATGAACAATAATGTTATGAGCTGGCACCCGTGATCGTGACGGTGGTACTTTTTACCATTTTTATCTGTTTTTGCCATAATAAGCATTGCTGTTTTGGCGTTGTTCATCGTTGTCACTTGAGTCTTCGTTTTCAGAGATACTTTCCGCTTCTTCTTCACTTTCGGTATCGTGATCACTGATTTCAGACTACGCGTCACTCAAATCCGATGATGGTTCCGGAAAAATGTCCTCATTCTCATTTTCATCTAAGTCTAACTCATTTAAGACATTTTCTATCTCCTGGGGATTCAAACTTTTATCCATATTGCGCAACTAACCTTAAAAGAGGCAAATAAATAAGAAAATGAAACTACAAATAAACTAACGTAATTACATTCGTGGGGGACTAGGCTCCCCCATCGACTCATACCTCTTAAACTAAGAACAGTAGCCAGGTGTGCATCAACTCCCCGCGAGACCTTGGGCGGCACTGAGAATACCCGAAAACTCAAGCGCATCGGGTTTAAAGTACTTAAAATATTTGCTACAATCGGTGCGGTGGGGGACCTAGGTCCCCCACGTGTGGTGTTAAGGGTTAATGTGGTTTTAAGTTTTCATTTTCTTTGTTATAACTGTTATTGAAGTGAAACTTCTTTACGCATGCTTGACTTGAGGAGTAAGCTGGCGAACGCGTGACGTAAGCGTTACGAAAAGTGTGATCGGGCAAGGCGAACGGAAGTTGAGTGGGGGATATAAGTAAGAGACATTTTTTTCTCTCTTTCTCTCACAGCCAAATACGTTCCACACGTTCCTAACAGAAGTATGTTAGATATACTAACATACTTCTGTTTTTTATAAACCTATTGTCTCGGTTTTACAATCAACCACAGTAATTACGGATGTATCCAATAATGAAAAAAATGAATAAAAATAAAAGATTTATGCAAAAATATTAATTTACCAATGAAAACATGAAATAAATTTAAATATTTGTAGAAAATTAATATATACGTACATACATGTACATACACACACACACATATATATATTTATATATATAGATATAGATACAGATGGAGCGAAAGAAGTTTCACTTCAGTCGTGTGGTCATAAGCACACCCGTTTTTTTTATCTTTTAGTTATTATTTTCTTACATTTATTTTTGTTTTTTTGTGGTTGTTTCTTTAGTTTTTTTCTTTGATATATCGCTTATGTTCTACTATAATTGATGTGTATGTGTAAGTGTGTCAAATTTGTGAATTCATATTTTTTTGTATTAGTTAAACATACACATTGTTTTAGAATGTACATAAAAAAATTAAATAATTTGCAAAGGTTCAGGCTTTTATTCCGGTTTTGTTAACAGTTACATGGTAAATTCAATTTTCATACATATACTGCTCAAAACAATTACGAGAACAAAACTTTAAAGTACAACTAAACTTTTTACTTAAGGTTTTAATTATTACTGGCCACTAGATAATGTTAAGGCATTGTCGAAGAAAATAAAAAAGAAAAGAGCATCGGCGTTTTGGTTAGTAGTCCTATAATAAAGTGGCAGTGTGTCTAGAAACACCTAAAAACAAAGTGACGTCTTTGAATTTTCATTACTTTCTAATCATAGAAAACACATTTTAAGTAGTTTTTTCAATCTTTTGAGTATTAATAGAAATTGAAGTGAGCCTTTTGAGTATTGTTATTCATTGAAGCGAGTGAGTTTAGGTCATAATGCCAGATCTGACTGAATTGCATGTCTCCCGAGCTATCTCTTTGCTTGAAGAGGGTCGAACTATGCGTTATGTAGGAAATGATCTAAGAGTAGCCCCTTCTGTTATCTACAGACTTTGGAAGCGATACCGTGAGACGGGAGAATACTCACGAAGGCGTGGTCAAGGTCGAAAGAGAAAAACTACACGTTTGCAAGATCGCTACATCGTCAACTGTGCTTTACGTAACCGCACCACAACTGCAAAATACACTAAGGACGGCTACTGGAATATGACAAATTTGGATGTGGCTCTGTGATGGTTTGGGGCGGAGTTAGTTTGGACGAGCGCACAGATCTCGTCGTTGTTCCCGGGCGCTTGTGTGCTCAAACTTACATTGAAAATGTGCTCGAAGATCATGTTTGGCCCGCAGCATATGGTATGGGCCCAGATTTTCTTTTAATGCAAGATAATGCCAGGCCGCATACTGCAGCCATCACGTCAGATTACTTACGGCAGCAGGAAATTCGTGTAATGGAGTGGCCTTCCATGAGCCCTGACCTAAATCCAATTGAACACATTTGGGACTTGCTTGACAGGCGCATCCGGAAGCGTCCGATTGCACCTCAAACACTGCAGCAGCTCACTGAAGCGTTGATTGAAGAATGGGAGCGAATTCCACAAGAAGATATTCGGAGGATCATACGAAGCATGCCGCGTCGTTGTCAAGCCGTGATTAGGGCTCATGGAGGCCACACACGTTACTGAAAGTCACTAAAGACGAATATTCAAACGATGTAAGAATATTTCTTTGATGGACCTTTTTTATCACCAATTAGTTTTTCGTCTACAATGCACATTTTAATTTTTTTTTTGATAAAAAAAATACAAATTGAATTTTATTATTAATTGTAGTAATTAACAAATTAACAAGGTAAAAAATAGCGTACAAGTTAATTTAAATCTAATTTTAGTTTAAGCAATAGAAAGGAGAAAAATGTTGTTCCGCTAATTGTTTTGAGCAGTATATTTCGCGAAATTCAGCTGTTAAGTGGCCAGCCAGATCGTGTGATTTAACACCACTGGATTATTTTTTGTGGGGCTATGTTAAAGACAGAGTCTATACGGAGCCAATCGAATCGATTGCAGCCTTAAAACTCAAAATCCGTGATGTCATTAACGAAATAAACCCTCCATTTTGCCAAAAAGTGATTAAAAATTTTGATGAAAGAATCAACATCTGTCAGAGTGGTCGTGGTGGACATTTGCCAGATATCATTTTTCATTCATAATTGCCAAACTTTTCTCTTTGTAATACAATAAAAATTTCATTCATTTTCCTCTAAATTCTTTGTTTTATTTTGTTTTAGAAAACAAAGTTCTTGTTGAAACACCTTTTATATATATATATAAATATATATAATATATATCTGTCACATTTAGAGCTTGCCGCTAAGCTCTCGAATGTTCGTGTTTTGCACAACTTAAATCAGATTAACTGACCAACGAATAGGGAAAGTTTGGGTCTAAGCGTATTTTGGGTTTAAGAAAATGATACCTGTAAGCACAACACTTTGAAAGGGAGGATAAATCTTATATGTAAGCCGAGAATCAACAAAGCTACTAGCACACTAACGGCTGATACGCTATTGAGACAATATTTTATAAGACATATACATATATATACTTTTAAAAGATTTCTGAAAACTAAAAAAGTATTATCATTTGAGGTGTAATTATTTTTTCAAATAACATAACATTCTCGAATTTATATACATATATACTAGTAGACTCAGCCAACAGTTGCTGTGGCTAAGGTTTTGTTATATTACATAGTAGTAAACCAATCAAGGGAAACGGTAGGAGAAATTATATGAATGGTTGGTACTTTTAACACAGCGCCAACTGTTAGAATTGTATCAAATAATAAACATATTTGCAATAAAATAATATTGCGGGTATAAATTGAGATTTAAGCTATCTTTTAAGTTAGATCAAACTGCACACGTTGTGCAAACTTGATTGATATAGGTTCGGCAGTTAGGAGTCCATCGCGGACAAGCAACGTGACACGTGATTTATATATATTAAGATATAAATTCGCCCGTACACATTGTTGTGAACCCCTAAAAATTACAAGAAAGAAATCACAAATTTACTGCACATAATTGTCGTCCTTTAAACTTATAATTTTCATCCTTCCACCACCAAACACCATCTTTAAATACCTATGATACTTTTATAATAATCTTCCACTAGATTGATAACCGATCACTTTATATAGCAAAGCAAAGACAAGTTTGTATAGAACTTAGAGGGCTTAAACCGAATCTCTCCATTCGGCGGTTACAAGAGATAATATGTTTTTTTATCATATAAAAATGACTGATGAAAAATGGAACGTAAATAACGGGCTTTACAGCGGTAAAAATTTGAAAAGCTGCTTTAGGCCATTCGCGTTTCGAGTGCTCAAGTGCCATTACTGTATTAAAACGCGTTTTTTTCAACCTCTTGATGACTTCGATTTCTAAATTAATTGGCTTCTCGTCAAGCACACCCTTAAGGTTGTGAAAAGGATCTATAGATCCAATATTTATCTTGACCGTACACTTCTATAACATAAATAAGCCACTCGATAACTCTGTCTGTTTTAATATAACAGGAAACAGGATGCTCACCTGATGTTAAATGATACAGCCGCCCATGGACACTCACATTGCCAGAAAGATTGCAAGTGCACTGCCGGCCTCATAAAAAATTATTTGCTTTTTTTTTGAATGACCTTAAGTCGAGATACTTCGGTGGGTGACGCGGGCCTGCGTAAGCTCATTTTAACGTCATTTAAATAAAATAAAAAAGTTGCCTGACATGCGTTTTACGAAGAATGATGATTGTCTTGTGTTGAGAGTCCTATTCATTAGACTAAGATTTTTACCGTATTATAATTATTCTGATATATTCCATTCGACCTAATAAATAATCCTTAACTAATTTACAGTACATACAAATATAATAAAGACATATAAAGAACTGCGTGTGCATAAAGTATACATGTCATAAGGGAAACTACTTTGTAAATTAATTATTACTAAGGTAAAAGCCCCAATAGATTATTA
Organism: Pieris mannii; assembly: GCA_028984075.1. NCBI lineage: Eukaryota > Metazoa > Arthropoda > Insecta > Lepidoptera > Pieridae > Pieris > Pieris mannii. The sequence continues at coordinate 1,434,109 of CM054776.1, forward strand.
TATACTGATACATATACGTTCTAAAAATAATATAAATCAATAAAAAAATCCGCGATTACTGCACAAGACGTTATGGGACAGATTTTCCATTTAAAGTTCTTAAATGTAACTACTAAACGAATACATAATCAAAATATAAATAGCGTGTATTTTCTCGATCTCCCTTTCTGACTCTCTCTGAATTTAAATTGCTCTCTCCCTTTTTTCAACGAAAACGCTGCATATCTTCGTGACGTTCCGTAAAAAATTTACTACCATGCGCTTAAAGAGTTTCACTTCTATAATAATATTAAAACCAAATATGTATCCCAAAGATAAAATTTTAATTCGCCAGAAATATCTAGACCGCTCTTCAAATTATCTACGATCTAGCTTTCAAAAGAATCGTCGTCTAAGCATAATCGTCAATAACATAATATCGTCTTGAGTCGTTTCTGAAGTTAAAATCTGAACATTGAGTCTAAAAGTACAAGGTTAATTTACGCCTGTTTCTATGTAAAATTATTTTTTTCTATTTATTTATAAACTAAGAAAAAAAAGAGTGGCGGAGAGTTAATTGTCAGTTCTTCTTTTTGGTACACATTTCATATACATTTCTGATTGCACGTTCGAGTGTACTTTATGTTACCTATATGAATAAATGATTTTGAATGTTAGTACAAGAACAATTACTGTAACATCGTATATTTAATGTGCTTTTAGGGAATTCAGAGTGAGAACATATAAAAATACTAATGCGACCGAATACATAAAAATAGCATTTGAATATTGACAAATTTATCGTGTACAGTGTCGTGGGGAGTGGGAGGGTCTATCTGGGATGTGCAATAAACCCTTAGTCTTATCCACTTTAACATTTAAAACAGGAGGATATTTTAATACCCTGCTGGAAATATTATTCGCAAAGGTCTATTTGTACTGTTCAAATTAATGTCAGCTGTCTTCTTTCGTATGTAATAATATAATAATAATATCGTTAACACAATTTGAGAGAAAGAGATTAAAAGAAAACACTTTTTTAACGGATTGAAGCTATGTATTATTATAAACTTATGATTATTTTACAAAATTTTTCATCTTATAGTCGATATCAACTCCGGGGAAATAAATACAGATAATATAAGGTTTTCTACAGCTATGACACTTTTTGACATTCAACACCCCTTTGTCTTCAGTCACCGTGACCACGCACGCTGAAAAGCACGCGAAACGTTGGAAAAAATTTAAATTTTCTTTCAATGTGTAAAAGTTATGTTAATAAAAGTCAATACTATAGAAAGAGATTTGCTTTGCTTAAGAGTCAGTAAGATTTTTAAATGGATGGGGTTGAAAAGGTAAAATTATAAAATTAATGTAACAATAAAAAAATGTTCACAAGAACAGAGTGTCTTCCGTATAACAGAGACTGAAAGTCCATTGGACACTTTCTTATGTATATATATATGTTAAATATCCATTTGATTAAATACGCTTTATTGGCTGAGTGAGTGATCAGTGTTTCCCAATCTTTCCCACGACCTAAGGGGGGCAATTTGATACGTATTGATAGTAAATGGGGGCTAATCGAAATTAATTTCTGTTTTTCATTATGTTTCACTGAGTTTCGTAAAGTTTCCAAGTAATTTCTTCCTAAAACCTATCATTTATGTTTCTTAAGTTAATTTACATAGTATGGAGAGACGGTCATAAGAAAGACTTTTGACTATGGGGCATGACACAAAAAAATGTAAGATGTCTTTGAGCAGAGACAATTTATAAAAAAACTATTCACTATCTCTTACCACAAGTACAATCCTAATCGTATACATACATAAATTTTGCGTGTAGACATGCTTCAATAGACATTCCACCAAGTTGGTAAAATGTTCATAATTCCATGGATGACAGTTCCTATATTTATCAGCAAAACACAAACTTCACTGATAGGAGTTAATTAAATCTGTAGCTATTTCCGACGATTCCGAATTTCCGCCGTGAGAAATAAACTTGGTCGTGAATTAAATACGTAATTACAAACAGGAAGGCCTGATCTCGCTAATTCCAGCCGACGTCCTCAACTTTTAACGGTTAATTAGCTTGACAGTTCAAAGTTTAAATACTACTTAAGAGGTAACATTCATTAATATGTTGTCGTTACCAACGTCCGCAAAGTCCGAACAACCCGAGTTATGACCTCTCACTTAATGAAGAAAAGAGTAGAAGTTTGTCTGCGCACAGATGTTGACGTGTTGCATTGTATTTTTATTTATTACTTTATTATTATTTGTTTATACTACGTATTTGCGTGTTGTACTCACGAGTATGTAAGTGCGTGCTCTTATTTCACCATGCCTCCTGCTGATAGAAGACAAATCTTTGTTTTTAATTTATCTTATTAATCTTTATTACTCAATATGTCACATGGAACATGGTGTAATGATTGCAGCTCCTTACAAACATTGTGTAAAAAAAAACTTGTCGATTAAAAAGAGTGGCGGAGAGTTTATTGCCAGTTCTTCTCTTGCGTTCTACGCCAATGATTTGAGAACTGGCAGTAAAATTAGAATAATTTAAAGTATATTTTGACGTTCATAAGTGTACATTATGTTACCTATATGAATAAATGATTTTTGTTTGTTTGTTTATTAACACTTCATTACCTCATATAAAAGCATACATATAAAAAAGCAGGTTACATAAGTGGTTACAACGGTTATTATGGCAACTGGCGGCGTTATCGCTAACAAAAGATTTCTTCGTGGCAGCCCTTATATGGAACAATAAAAAAAGAAACACCTATAGAGGGTACAAGGGGGAAGGGCATAAATAATTAATGTACTAACAAAAATGTTAAATCTGATCCAAGGGGTAATTGAGTCACGAGTAATATATATTAGTAGCTAAATTTTAATCGGCAGACATAATTAAATACAAATATTTGATAATGTTTTTCATGTAAGCCTTGTTAAAAACCAGCTCCTATATCTTTAATAATTATATATTTAAATGTTCATTACTTATACGTACAAAATTCAAGGTCTTAGTACCGACGTCTTGCCCCAGCTATTGGGAAAAAAAAATATCAGAATACGTTATTGAAACATTTTCTTCTAAAACTGTATTCTGAAATATGACCTCACAGTTTGTAAGTTTATTAGATTTTCCACAAGTTCGTCAGGATGTAAGAGCATTTCCTTGCTCTGAATCTGATTAAGCTTTAAATTTCCCGTTTCAGTACATCGAATACCTACTTGCATAAAGAATATATCGTTCAATAAAACAGTTACAATGAATAATAATTTAATATAAACTCATCTATGATTTTAGTGTAATTGACTCAAACATCGTATACATGTTCATTATGTTTATTTGCGTTTAAACAGTATATTCTGTGCACTTGAGTAACATAGATAAATAGAGGTTTTATAATCTACGAAGCGTAACATACTTCATGTCGCTAGAAAATTAAACTTAATTATATTAAACTGTGATGGAGCAGCGTTGGACTAGTGGCTTTAGCACTCAACTCTGAGGTTGTAGTTTCAGTCTTATACCCAAAAATTAGTGACGATTAGATTGACAAATGATCATGAAACAGATCCATAAATCTGAGGCCCAGGCACAAAAAAGGTTGTAGCTACTGATTTATTTTTCACTGTAAACTATAATATCAAATAGTATTAATCTTACATTAGGATAGATTGTAATGTCTAATTACGTGAAGAGATGAAAATTTATTTTAAAAGTAAAGACAGGATAAAGGCATGCGTTCATAAAACGCTAGTTAATCCTTTAAAACTAAATATCGAATGGAAAAAAAAACAAGTTTATAAACTTACAGTTATAAAATTAAATGTGAACATTCAAAGGAGCATAAACCTTCCTATGGGTTTATTAAAGGTAAATTATATATAAGAATAGTGCCCAATAAAGTGAAAATGGAAAATAAGTTATTATCACAACAATAGTTGCTACAATTGAGTCGAAAGGGAAAGAGATTTATTATCTTTTCATACACACTACATTCATCTTAAGACTTTGAATTTTGACCACGTCTAGTCTTACAATGCTTTAAGACTTTGTTTGTACTTCTTTAATACATATACATATGGTACAACGTGCCTATTTGATACCTAAACCGCTATTTAAAATGTTAATACTCAAAAAAAGCTATAATTGTCATGTACCATAGGCTATGTAAGCTATCTTAGCTTGTAACATATAAACAAAATATATGACGAATATTTTAAGCAAATAAATGAAGAACAATCCTTTTTAAAGCGAAGGGTTCGAAAAGACATATTTCTCTTTCTTTCTTTTTTATATTACATGAATTTGAGATTGATTGGTGTATGACATAAAATTTTATAACATTTTCGTAAACGTTTCGAATACTTGAATGTTTCAGTTCTTTTCTGTTTGCGCATATTTGCAATCAGCCCCATGACAGAGATTCAATCAGTGCTGTTGTGCCGTCATGTTGAGTGGCTTATATCGAAAGCATCTATCGTCTACTGCCTAGAGCTACATCCGTGCTTCTAGCTCAAGAATATAGTGACGTTATGTGAGTTCATACACTTCGAAGGGATCCCAATCATATTCCCAAGCAGGCGCTTGATTGGAACCCGCAAGGAAAGCGAAGGCGTGGCCGTCCCAAACAAACCTGGCGCCGTACAGTAGCGGACGAGGCAAAGAGAGCTGGTAAGACTTGGAGCGAGGTGAAACACGAGGCGCAAGACAGAACGCGATGGTGACTCGCTGTGGACGCCCTCTGTCCCACCTAGGGGTTATAGGACATGAAGAAGATGTGAGTTAGCTCATTCATGTTTAGAGATCTAATAAAATATAAATTAATTTTTTTTTTATGAAAGCTCTTTTATATTCTAACAACAGTCAGATACTGAAATTCAATTACATAAAATATATTCAGTCACCTAAAAATATATTTCTAGGTAAAGCCAAAATGATAATAAAAATATTTATATCCAGTTGATTGGCATGACTGTACGCATTTTATTATATTTGGATTACTCCCGGATATTAATACAAACGGACAAATACAGACCTAATTAAATTGATTTAAGTATATTTCACATTTGAGTATCAAGTAGCAAGGCCTTCTGGTAGTTTTGCGAACGGATGGTGTAGTTTTGCTCTTTCGAATTTTGAATTGCGAATTTTGTAAATGTTTTTGACATTCATACGCATGCCCTAAGACGCTTCTAAATTGAATAAATGAAATTTGGTGTTATTTAAGTATGCTTACTAATTTGATTAAATGTTCAACAGTCTTAAAGAAAATGATAGAGTAAAGAATTACACCTTTAAAACGTAGTAGTTTCTTTGATTAAAGCTTCAGACACCAGGTTATACATCAAGACTTGGAGGCGGCTAACCTTTCATTGGACGAGATAAAATCCTAGTGGTGCAATAGGCAAGATTGACCAGCATTCTAAACTTGACACACGTCTTCGACTGGACATTATATTGGAATTCTAAGGCATGCCAGTTTCTTCATGATGTTTTCCTGTGTACTAGCGAATGCTAAATCCACAAATAGAAAGAACAGTCCTTAGCAACAGTTGCGGTTGGAACCAACGACCTCAGGAATGTGAGTCGCAGTTCATCATTCATTTCACAAGACCATCAGGCTCATTGCAAATTATTAAAGAATATTCACATCACAAAACTACAGAAAAATACTTTTAAGACCTAAACGGCGCATTTTAATTAATATTAAGTTCCCACAATATTTCTTAATAAAAGTCTGAAGTGGAAAAAGTCGGCAAACAAAAGAGTCATAATAAAATTAAATGACAGAACCGCGTTGAAATAATGAGTAGCAAGTGCGAAATGCAGACTTTAGATGCACGTACAGATTATATCACTTTTAAAGTGAATTAAGAACCGCTAACTATATAATCGTTCATAAAAGTACTTTATTAATTTATAATTTATTAACGCTATTTCTAATTATACAACTATAACAACATTATTCATAAAAATAAATTATTTTTAATTATGAAACTATGATTTCGATGACATTGGACGGCTAAATTGCAACATCTTAAATATCGTAGATAGGATATTTCGCTAAAAGATTTTATTTTGTTTGAAAAGTAAGTACCTATTACTATAATGCACAGGTGCTTTGAAATATTAAAAAACCAACAAACTCAAAATTCAAAAAATATCCAATTTTAACATTATCAGTATATAAATTACAACATCATTCAAAAAGTTGATACAAATATTATTGTGCTAAGCCTAAGCTCTTTTTTCTTCATTAATTTATTTATTCACACTTCTTTGCATTCAAATAACACAAATAACGCAAAACATAAAAATTACAAGTGATGCAACGGGCGGCCTTATCGCTAACAAGCGATCTCTTCCAGGCGCCCTAGAAAGAAAACTAATGTTTAAAAAAAAGAAGTAAAATAACGAGTTTAAGAGCCAGAAATGCATGAACATTATTATTATCTATACGAGTATGATTGTCGTTGTCCTTATTTATATATTCTGTGTTGTATTATCTACTTAGCTAACGTTCTGTATACATTATGCTTATCTATATTAGAAGCAGCGTTAATTTTTGAAACAGTTTGTGCATATAGCCAATGCGTTAATTATATGTGTTATTTTTTAAGTTACAGAGACACACATACATTTTATAGAGAGTTAATTACTTACCTAAATAAATACAGGCTTTCAACTTGATAACTTCGTTGATTACTTCACTGACATAAATGGAGGCACCATTTAAGTGAGATAATACGAGTAACTAGCAATAAAAAAATACTGTTTACATTTCAATCAAACCACAAAGCGTACAATTTACTACTCACACTAGAGTGCGGATGGCAGTTGCATTAACATTAGCAACAAAGGTGAATAATACAGAGGCTTCGATTTAAAATAGACGTAATGTTTTTTTTTAATACAGTTGCTCAAAAAGTGGCATATTGCAGGGACGTATAGCGTTCGGGATGTGAGCTATTACACACTCGTGCTTTTGCTTTGCGTTTCCCACACTCGTGCGTTCTCTTTCCCAACTGTCAAAACAATGTCTATTAAAAAGAAAAAACCAACCACGAAGGTTTTACTAAAAAAAACGCATGGAAGTTTTTATGATATATGCAAATATATATTTCTAAAAAGTTTACTAATAATAAGATTCAATAAGTTCGGTTAGGTTTCTTTTCATTTCATATAAAAAAAATATATTAAAAAGAAAAAAACCAAACACGAAGTTTTTACTAAAAAAAAATCACAGAAGTTTTTATGATTCAGCAAATATTTTAAAAAGAAGCTACTAATTTGTTTCAATATCAGATTTCATGATTGGATTCAATGAGTTAAGTTTGGTTTCATTTCGTTTTCACATTTTTTGGCAATAAACAAAATTATTATTATTATTAAATAAATGTCTGTCCCATTGTCACATATTCATATTACAAATGTATATTCCCCAATCTACTTATTATACCAATTTAAAGTATCAACCCGTGTCAGATTAAAAGTTTATAAATTATAAACATTTATGAAGATCTAAAATTTCTATGTACCAGTAAAATACTTGCTTATCTACATCCGCCATAAGAGAACGTGTCTGTTTTTCGAACAAAACTTATTTCCTCTCATATCAGAACGTAATCATCTTATGAATTTGAATAATGATCCTACGTACTTTGGTACGCTTGCGAATATTCAGTATTTAATGACGAGAACGTTGAAGTTTGGAGTTAATACTAGAATTATTTTTTTAATGTTATTAACCTCCTCCTATTACGGGCAACAGGTTAACGGGCAGAAGGATCACCTGAGATTAATTGATACCGCCGCCTATGGACACTCACATTCTCAAAAGGCTCGCAATAGGCCGCAATTAAGGGCAGAGAAAACTGCCTTAAGAAACGCTTAGTAACTTTTATTGCATAAAGAAAGATTTCAATATATTCGTACCACAAACAATCGCGTCTATGGGCTGCGATGACTGCCTTTGTGGGCGTCCCGCAGGCTTGTTTGCCCCCCTATTATATTAAAAAAAATGAATATGGCAACATATCATGTGGTTCATGTAAACTGTACAATACAATATTTAGATGCTTAAAATATAAATTATTACGCCACCTAGTGTTAAAAGTTTGAACATTTATATCCCTAAGTAGTCCCCTGCCTGCATCCCCAAAAGTCTGAAAACTTGCGCATAAGTTTCAATAAAATCTGGATAGATGGCGTTATTTGCCTTTGCATGGTACTTTTTACCCTTTGCACGAGCAGACGCTACATAATCTGTAATTTAATACGAATAAGGGAATAACTAATAGTTTATTGATTAGTTAGATTTTACTACTACTACCATAGCTTTTAGGATTAGAGTCAACATTAATCGCTGGCTTTCTTCTGTCAAATCCGATACGATTTTTATTACTTAGCCCCCGAAGAACATTTTTTTAGAGCAGTGAGAATAACATAGAAATTCATAATAAAAATAATAGAGAATAACTTCTGAATTTTAAATTACTATACATTGCCCTACATCTCAATCTCGTCATACGAATACAGGAAGATGCTCAAAAAGTGTAACCAACTGGACTGGCACGAAAGGACCAAGAATCATGGGCAGACCAAAAGACAAAATCGTATTTATCTTTCTTTCTTCATCATAAATGATATGTTCAATTAAAATTTTAATTAACGATATAAACGGCAATAAATTATCAATTAATCATAATTTAATTTGAAATTACACACAATTGAATCGGCAAGGTCTCTACGCAAAACTTTGAATAATTAAAATAAACTTTATATTTATTTTTACAAAATAGTTTATTAATCTAGCAAAAGTGTATTTTTAAGTAACTTATAACCACTAATATAAAAAAATATTTATTGTAAGATATCTTGGTCAAATAAATTAATCTGATTTAAATAATAAAGGATTTTATTGTTACTCTATATTAAGAACTCGCTTACAACAATGGAATATAACATTAATTTAATATTTTAAAACTAATAGGCATCATGCAGCCACACGTAAACTCCATCGACGAATGTTTCTTACTTCGGCTTTTGAAAATCGTCAGATTATATGTTTTTCGTCATCCTTGAATTATTTCCTTCAAAATAAAAAAAAAATCAGCCACGCTCGAGAATTTCAAGATGACGTCTTTTTACAACTTTGCAGCATTACGTCACTTGCAAATTGCCAGATTAGTGAATATAAAATTTTTAGCATGTAATTAACTCACCCTACCTTAATCTGACGCGCTCGAGCATTTCTAATGATTAATATTTTTGTTACTCTGATCCTTTATTATTGACGGACGGCATTATATATGGGACTTGTATTTGGTAGAGGTGCTTAAACAGGTACAAGGTACACCCTGTATATTAATCTGACATGCAACAGTAAATCCCGAGATCCCTTCTTGGGCTCTCCTATAAGCGAAATAATGTAATGTTAATTGCTATGTAACGATTGAATGCAATGTAACAGTTGAAGAGCGTGCCTATACTCCCGGGGCGTGACTCCGACGTATTAGAAAATCGCCACGCTTACAAAACTAAGAAATCCTATGTGCATCAACAAACACACATAATTCATTTCTCTTTACAAATAATATATACAGAGAAGCCACCATAAAACTATAAATTAAGGTCCTATAATGCGAACCTATAAAATTTAACCTATTTTAAATAACATTTATTTTCCGTCCCAACAAGCTAAGGTTTTCACTGGTTATTGTTTCAAAGCAATCTATTTTATGACCAACTAGTTGTTTATTGCTTTAGCAATTTTCTAGTTAATATTTACGACGAAAAGCGATAAAGAGTTATGTTTCATTTTGCTCTGATTGTTTCTACGCATAATTTGCAATTAACTTGAAACATAGCTGTATGGTGTAAATTATCAATGATTTATTTACAAACTAGCGGCCTGTCCCGGCTTCGCATGGGTGGACATTTTTTGTAGATATTGATAAGTTCTATAATATTGTGGAACATTTTATTTTTCTATTATAGTTTTCACAGCGCATGCGAAGATATTTTATAGGCATGATGGCCTTTTCAAAATTGGTAGGCGCATGAAAGAGCTTAAGTCTAATTGGTTCCGAAATACTTCAGTAGGCATCTGGTTTTACATGGTGGTGGTGCGCGGTAAAAACTGCCTACAAACCCTCAATTTCGGAGGCCTCTGAACAACTCGGTACAAGTATTCAAAAACTTAAACAAAACTATACATCCAAACCAAGCAAACCAATTCTATACAAACCTTATACAAATAGAAGTTTTTCAATCAATTCAATATCGTGTGTTTCTGTACAGTATTTTTTGAAATATTGAAACTATTGTATTGTTTCCATCTGTTTAAAAAATGTATATTTACAACATAATACCTATCTGAAATATTTACATAACATACGACCAATTAACAGTAATTGGGATCATGCTCTACGGTGCTACTGATTACTTATTGCAATTAGTCACATCATAAGTGAACACTCATAGTTGCATACCCGTAATATTTTACATAGTTTAAGATTTTAAGTAATAATAAAAGGGGGGTAATTTGATTGTAAAGGGGGGGGGTATCGAAATTGTGTGTGTAAGTGCAACAATAAATAAAGTAAAAAGTTTATTAAAATTATTTGGGTTTTTGAATTCCAGTAAATCAAATAATATCCTAGTGATTTCGTGATTTTTTAAAACCTATCATTTAAATTTCTTAAGTGAACAATTAAATTTTATAATTCAAAAACTATGTATGTCACATAAGGTGTTTGTAAAAAAATGGTTGGGAACAATTTATCAAATAATTTTATAATTAATAGCACCTGTATCTTAATTTAAAAAAAATTAAATAACTCTCTTCAGAGTTGTTTATCATTTAAAAAAATCAAGTACACAACTACACGCAATATTCGTCGAGCGAGTTCGCTATCTTGCCGTAGCCTCGTATAAAATATTTGAAGAAGTCTATTAGGTATGAGGGTGTGCAATTATTTAATCAATCAATCTCAAATTCGCAATATTGGAGTGTCTGAAAAATTCAAAAAGGCAGTAAAGATGCATGTTAGAATGGACACAGTTGACTAAAATTAAGACGGCTAATGGCGACGTGTATCTCGCTCGTATATATATATTAATATTAAGTTTCTCATGTAAATAAAATATATATTTTTGGTAATGAGAAATAAAGTTCTTTAAATATTAAACATTAATTAGAAACATTGTACGTAGCATTAAAGCAGGCTTAAGTAAAGTATGTAAACGAACAGCGTATACGCATTTCTGATGCAACACTCGTATTAGCGTTTAGTTACGAAATTCGTTACTATCAAGTTAAGCTCCTCTTCTAAGACATGTATGAACATAAACAGTGGTTAATAAAAATAATTATTTCACATCTCAATCTTAAAAAACTTCTTGATTAGATCATGGCGTAGAAATTGGAAGAAGAGAGACTCCCACACAAATATCAACAATGATTCGGAATTGAGACTTAGCGCAAACCACGACTTATGTATGTCAAATACCAATACTTTTTAAACATATGGAAGTTATACTAACGGCCTGTTTCACAACGTACGGATAAAGTACCAGATAGCTATGCAACACATAAATTATTCGAAAGATAAATGTTCCAAATAATATACTTCGCGTCTCATGACGAATAGCGTTATCGGTTGTGAAACGCAAAAATACTGTTTATCCTACCAATAAGTAATAAAAAGCTTATTTTGAACTTATCCGGACATTGTGAAACAGACCGTTAGTCATACACTTAAATACGGTTCATGTCATACATTTGACAGCCTTTTAACATAGAACAATTACAAAAAACAGTAATGTATGTATGTGTTCACGCGTACGTTTATAAAAACGTACATGTGAATACTCATATGTTCGCACATAAAATAGCAAAATACAACATACTATATATTATATGTATATATTAACATTAGATAAGAGCGGAAAATACCACTGCATAACCCATCACATACTGCTGACTTCCCACAGGCTAATTAAGAAATACCTACGCGAAAATATCGAAACGTGTTCAAGTATTGTAACGTATGGCCTCGACTGTTCTTCAAAGTATGCTGATAAGGCACAAAGTATTTTTGACGTGCAATATATCAAAGGCTATGTTCACTTATTTGATTACCTTAATCACATTTCAGATAAGTGGATAAACCTTCAAAGCTTAGGAATTTTTAATACGGCCTAGACGTAATTTTTACAACTCACAGCAGAGTTTATTTCAATATCTCATGGGTAAACATATCCGTAGTTAGATAAACTATAGTTTAATATGCACTGCGCGTGAAGTAATATTTATATATATATATATTCTTATTTATGTATCTCTCCTCTTGTTGTAACCGAACATTGGACTATATTTTCAATATAATATATAAAAAATTAAAGATCTAAATATTTACGATTAGCCCCCAAATTAAGGGTGTTAAAGTGGCAAAAATTCTCCACCACTCTTTTAATCACCAAGTTTTTGGGCTTGGTGATTAAAAGAGATTAGCTACTGCTACCATTAAACCATGTGTCACTTCACATAATGATAATATTGTGTACATAGTTTTCCAAACACACCATACTGAAACAAACGTTTGCTTGCTTATCTGCAAAGCAGTTAAATCCAGTTTGCGGGCAATTAGCCACCTAAAGATGAGCAAACACAGCTTTCAAAAAACCATAATTTATTGTTAAAAATACTATACAAGAGTTAAATTATAGGTAATCCAGGAATTCAGAAAGAATTTATAAGTGAATTCCATCTGCTGTTTATAGGGGTTTTATCTGTAATTGTTATCAATATTGAAACCATTGTGAATGATTGGTTAATAATATAGACTGACATGGCTCATATATTATATGATAAATAGTTTATTTAAAAAAATAATACCAAATCTTGGATAAGCCAGAAGTGTGATAAGCGTGTTGAAATTGACAACTTTAAGGAAAAACATTAGCTAATTAATATTAGTTATTTTACTAATGTTTTATTTTGATATGCTAAAAATAAGTTATGGAGGCCTTTTTGAAAACAAACTTGTAATATGCATTGTCAAACATATGATTAGGCCATTCGCATGAAGTATAATGAAAGAACTGATTCAACTTTTATGAATAAAATACAACAATTGATGCATTGTCCATTTAAAGGTATAATGGCTGTTAAGCAGTGATATTATTATACAACTTTACTATTATATTATGATTATTATAATACATTTGTAAAGAGTTATTGCAATGGCATAACAAGTCTATTGTTATTAAAAATATAAATCTATATAAGTATATATTTATTGTGTGCATAATACATATATGTAAAAGATATGTAATACATATGTAGTGACATCTTCATGTTTGCTTGTTCACTTGTTCTAAGTGTTCTTAGTTAACCTATCTGACACAAATAGTCTTGATTTTTGCATGTCAATTTGTCATTCATAAATATTAAATACTGAGTTGATATACAGATTTTATATACTAATCTAAAAGCCATATAGGTTTTACATATAGGTTCTCTTTTCATGTAAATGAATAAGTAAATTGTAATTGAATCTTTGCATAAATAATGGGCTGTGTTTTTATCATTACTTTATACAATTATACTTTAACAAATATACAGAAATAGGATGCCAAACAATGACTAAGATTATAAAGGTGTGTTTTTTTAATTTAACTTGAGACAAACCTAATTCCAATGATATAATGAATTTAAATTGAAGTAAATTAATAAAACTTTTGACCAAAAATAACAACATATTAAGTACCAACATATAATCACGATACTTCATTTTTTATTTTGCATTTAGCAAATATGAAAATAAAATATTTAAACAAGCATAGAAATAAACATGCCGAATGCCTCAGAATGATGTTAGTGTAATCAAACAATTTTTTTGAGCTATGTTTAAGAATGCAGTACATCAATTAATATGGGTGATATGTATAACAGTAGCATAGATAAGTTCCATTATCAGTTATTTATTATTTTATAATATGCAACACATGTCATGTTATCTTTATTGGTTCTTATCTCATAAGCAATAATAGTTAATTTTATTATTTTTTAAATGAAATTGGCTTATATTAATTTACTTGAGGTTATTTAATAGTATAAGAAATTATAGTAATTCCAGAATAGAAAGAAAATTAAATAATTTTTAATTATTATTATTAATAATTATAATAACTATACATTTGTAATATTGTACACAATTGTAAATGCAAATTTCTTTATAAGAAGTTTGAATATTTTAATTAATTATAGAATATTTATATATATTTATTTCTTGCTTTATGTGTTGGATATGAATTGGTATCAAGCAAAATAAGTTTGTTGGTTTTAAATTTGATAAATATAAAAAACAACACAGATTTTTTATATTACAGTCAATAAAACAACTACTTATACCTAAATAAGTTGCATCCTTCAGTGAAAAAATATTAAAGAAGTATTTTATAAATATTGAAAGTATCAATATTCTGCAGTAAATAAAGATTGTGTTCCATTATTTTATATTTAAATAGGTACATTGTGAAGTTATGTGGGTAAAGGTAGGTAGTTAGTTAGCTTATTGTTTTTGTAGCAGCACTTGATAAAGCTAGAAGTTGTTTAACACACATTGACGTTAATTAAAAGCATATATTTATAATACAAATTTGTTAGTTATCATTCTCAGCGTTATGATAAATCATGACAGAAAAAATCTTACCTGTGCCTGCGAAGTGTTATTGAAAACCACAAAATATTTATTTCAAAAATAAACACAAATGTTTTAATTAAACACAATTATCACTTTCCTCGGATAACCGCAATATATACTGGCTCTAACGAATCACCCTAAATCGAAAGTTCTATTTTTATTTATGGTTTGTAATTACAAAACAAGAATATGTTGGAAACCGATGTAAATTTCAATAAAAGTTTTTGATAACCCTTTTGAAAATTGTCATTAAACCCGAAACACAAAGTTGGCGTAGATTTTAAAATAAAATCGCAATTCATTCTTCATACTAATCAACTGCATATAAAATCACAAAATAAATTGACCAGTGAAATTATAATCAACATTCAACAATCAGCTAAATGAAAACACTATATTGTAATTGTACCTCTGACATCTTGTCGACTGTCAGTAATCAGTTCACTACTCTCAAAAAAATAAAACTAAGACGATATTCTCACAGATTAAAAACTACAATCGTTTCCATTAATAGTATCATTGTTATCTTGTTTCAGAGCCCAGAATTCTTCTTAAAGAACTTTCTTACCGTATCACTGATTAAAAACTAAGTATATTTTATAAACACCCTACTTTGATTAGTAACAGTTAGAATAGTGTTGAATAAAATATGATACAATGGGTGAGGTGGTCGCGATTATGTTTTAACGGTATTTAAACAATACTCATTTGATCCAGTAGATAGATATTATATTAACAGTTACATCGGTAACAAAATTTAAACATAGAAAATAACTGTAATGTTAACTTGTTTTTCAATCTTTAATAATAATTGTTAGGTACTCCTGTGCTTATTGTTTATATCACGTAACCAGTACCTACATATTTGATAGACGCTAAGGTTTCGTTTAAGCAACGAATAATAATTAGCATGTTCCTGCTAATTATTTGTTTATTTTGCTATCATCACGTAAAAAATCCTTCTATAACAAAGACGTCTATAGCAATATATATATTTATGTAATAAAATATCATTCATTGATTATTTTGTAAAACCATGAGTCATCGGGGTCACTTTCCGAGGGGCTCGATCCGATTAGCGTTGCGAAGAGCCGTATCTCTATGATGAAACTCATTATCGGGCGAGGCAGAATACGAAATTCCACATGCATCTCGTCGACGTCCGTCGTTCTATAACTAAACGATTTTTAAGGCACTTTATGCAGCGCACCACCACTTTAGGGAATCAGCTGTCCACATAAGTATATTTGAAATAATTCGACAAGATAGAGTTCTTAAAGATAAGAGCGTGTCTATTCCTAAATGGCCGACAAGGCACTCGTGAATATTAGCAGTGTGACTGTCCATAAGCGGCGGTATCACTAACATCCTACCCTTTTGTTTTTATAAAAAAAAAAATCAAAACAGAGTTACGTTCGAATTGAATAAAAAACTACAAATCGAAAGGATTTTATTAACATTGCAAATAGCATCACAATACAATTCATACTTAACATTAAAACTAATGAATATAATAACATTTTGTATATTTCATTAGTTGACATTTGTGTACAAGCAGAAGTATAAAAGGGATTTTCAAAATCACTACACTATTTTTTAAGTTTCAAAAAAGAGAAATAGATTATAATATAAAATTCTAATTTATAAAATAGGCTACAAATAAGTTAATCTGATTTAACGTCCATGGGCGTAACTTTCAGACGTTCAGCCAATGCTGCGCTTGACTCGATTTGCTGCTTCACATATGAAACAGTCCCTCTTTCGTCCGTTGCTTTCGCCGCTTTCTTTTCCTTATCTCCTGGTGCCATTACCGGATATTTCGGATCAGTCTGTAAAAAACGTTTATGATGGCTACTGTAACAAATTTTATTACAACAACTTACACCCTACAGACGTCCTGCATGTCAAGCAATTAGGAAATTAAACAACCAGATATTTAGTTGCAGTATAAATAAATAACCTAGATACCGACTGCAGTACCGGGCTTATTTGTGAATCTTAACCATTGAGGGTACCTCTTACGCACACAAAAACATAATTCAAATCGGTCCAGCCGTTTAAAAGGAGTTCTATGACATACACATACAGTAGAATTATATAGTATAGTTTAAATATGTGATGCAATGTAGTAATATTTCAATAAAGTTAGAAATAAGGACACTATAAATTTTA
The DNA here is from genome assembly GCA_028984075.1 of Pieris mannii. Taxonomy (NCBI): domain Eukaryota; kingdom Metazoa; phylum Arthropoda; class Insecta; order Lepidoptera; family Pieridae; genus Pieris; species Pieris mannii. The sequence continues at coordinate 1,451,001 of CM054776.1, forward strand.
TATCGTAAGAAAAGTCAGGATTACCTAATATGGTGGTTAAGTTTTCTTAAATTTTCTAATTTTCCACGCAATTTTTTTTATTTTTAGCGAAATTCGTCCAGCCGTTCACGCATGATGCCATTACCAGGGTAATACGGATTTATATATACTTAGATTTATTAAGACACCTGAAGTGAAAAAAAATATAGCGCCAAAAGTGACATGTCATAGAGATATACTGTCTCTATCATTTTTAAATGCAAGTAGATCTAGTTTTATTCGCAAACCAGAAACAATTATTGTTTGCTCTTTGGATTACACGGAATTTTACGCTTCAGTGGGTACAACTTTTTGTATGTAACTAAAACAGCCGTCTACCTATATGGATTATTATAGTTTCTTTAGAAGTCGACATTCGATGTAAACGGATTGAAAGAGATCGTAACCAAATGTTTGCATACAATATTTGTAACCATAGATACCGGCTCTAATGTCCGCCAATGTTGTATGCAGTCTGTGAGTCGGTCGGAAAAACCGGGTGCAAAGCATTCTGGGTCCAATGCGACGAAACAGTGACCTAAATTCGCAGGCCCACCTTTGCCTGTGTGTGACCAGGATCGGATGTGGTGACCGTAGTTTGAACCTAAAACATATAACATTTTATTTTTGAAAAAAAAAAACAGACAAATTATAACAACTAAAACTAATACTTAAAGTTTATAAAAAAAAGTAAAGTAGAAAAAAAGTCAATAAAAGCCTTTCTACTATATATATTACCTAGTACATAAAAAATGTGAAGTATTTTAAAGACGTATCACTAAACGACTAGCCGATTAATTTCTATTGTAAAGCTTGTCCTTGGACAAAGGCCTCCTCTAAGAGCTCGCATTCCTCTCGGCGTCTAGCTTTACGTATTCAAATAGAACCAGCTGCAAACTTATATCATCCTCCCATCTTTTTATTCGTCTTCCTCGTTGTCTTTTGTCATTCCGTCGTTTTTTTTCGCCCTTTTATCATTGTCTTCCCTCATTATGGGTCCTGTCCTTTTCCATTTCCAAGTAAACTTTGATTTCTCCTAGTTTTACTCTTTCAATTTGAAACCTAGAACACTCCTTTCAATACTACATGTATTTTGACATATTCTTAGTTTATTTACTTGTTTGTCAGTGTTGTTTGAATGTTTAAATGGATGAAAAATATTTATTTTATGACTGTGTAACGTACGATTATAGTACATTAGCCAGACAAATTACCTGATAGTATTCCACAAAAAAGTTCCACCATAGCTGCTAATCCATACCCTTTGTGACCGGAAGTATGCTCTCCGCCTCCAAGTGGCATCAGACATCCGGTATTGAAGGCCTAAAATGTATATATTTAAAATTATTCTTTTCATAAATAAAAATGTATAAGTGAAAATTATAAGACTGAACAGTTCGTACAGAGGCTAAGCCATGTCAAAGTCAAAAACTCAATTTGTATGAAAATTATTGGTGCAATATTTTTAATTTAACTCATAGATTTCTTGCTAACCAATGTTTTAATGTAATCATTTATTGTATTTCACTTTAGCACGTTTTATTAGCATAGACTAGGGAGGTCAGCGCACCTAGTGACGAAAAAAGAAGACAGTTGGTAACAAAGTGTTTACATATACACCTATGAACTACATTATACATTTATAAACTTTCAATCAAAATGATAGTTTGTGTAGACAAATTTTCATCTGTCGCAGCAAACTAGTTTAATTAGCTGTTCAGTTAACAGCCTACCCTCTACTAAAAAGCGCCATTTAACTAGCGGCCTAAATAACATTCAGCGGAGTTTTTGTTACATTTATATATTATAGGATTCTGTAATGACAGTTTGTGTTGGTGGCAGAAATTGGAACTAAATAGAAATGAACAGGACGAGCAAGTAATTTAACGTTATCGATTCGAGTCATTTGTCTAGCTGTTTGATTAAATCGCTGAACATAATACAGGCCGCTAGTTGAACGGCCTTGTGTAAAGGCAGTTGATTAAAGGGCTAATCAAGCCAGTTGGTAACGTACCTATTGTAATTATTAAGTTGACATGATAGCGTGATTGTTAACTTCTGAGTTATTATGAGGTATCGATTGGATAAGATTTAGAATTAGGAAGTGGGTACATACTAAACTTGCATCTTTTGTATCTTTCCCGTCCGGGCCTTGCGCCCAGCCGCTCGGCAAAGGTTCGCCTTTACGCATTTGCATTTCTATCTGAAATATATAATATAGTTTTATTTATTTTAATAAAAATAACGAAATCTTTTTAATAATACCTTTCCGACGGCGACAGCGGTAGTAGCCATATCCAAATAGAAGGATTCACCGTCTGATGCTGGAGCAATCACTGCTAAAGGATTTGTACCCAGTGCAGCCTGAAAAACGTATAAAATATATGAACGTATGCCATAAATAATATTTAAACAAAATAAATGCAATTAATATTAAAGATTATTTTTTTATATTTGATTTGTATAGATATTTTTAATTTTCTTTTTATTATTACTATGCATAAAGATAATTGTAACGACTGTATATTTGATTATTATGTTTAGGTTTTATATATAAAAGATTATAATTACAGATAAGTTAGAACTTGATATCGGGTAATGGATAATCAAAGTCTAGTAAGTAAACACCAATTTAAATGAAACTACGAAATATATACCTTTTTGCTTCTGGTTGGAGCTAGTAATGGTGATGTGTTGGTGTAAGCCATACCTATTAGGCAGTTGTCTGCCGCTTTTTTTCCCCAATAGCCTGCCATACCATTGTGATTAGATCCTGTAAAATTTGAGATTTCCTTTTTTATCGTTGTTCATACAGGTTACGTATATTACATTGTTCTTACTTAATTGTTTTGAAATACGAAATCAAAGGGGTTCGGTGGACGGAATAGAGTACGGCGGCATTCTATATTATTCGTTTTAGATAGGATTAAGTATATTTATTTAAAAATATTTTGGCGCGATAAATGGCCCGTGGGACACATGTCCTCGCCTAGCTGTGAGGCGTGACTCCGCCTTGAGGTCAGCCTTCTACATGGACTCCTAACTTTGTTATTTGCGTAATAATTGTTATTACTTTCCTCTCTCTCACTTCAACCATTTGGTTAGAATTTTACTCTGAATGGTGGATATCTGCTTCCTGCCTTGCCTTACCTTTGGAACTTTGATTTTCAAAAAAAGAATGAAATCCTAAATACGTTAGTTCCAGCGTACGATAAATACGCGGGAAATAGAAAAGGAATGGATTCGCAGAAAAACAAAAATAATTCATGCTGTGCAACATGTCCTCCAACTTAAATGGAGATGGACACGTAGCCATAAAACAGTAACCGAATAGACTGGACCAAAGAAAAGGAACAATGGCGGACCAATGGAGCGATGGGGCGACGGGATCGTCTGGTGGTAGCTGGAATATAATAGAGTGGAAGAAAAGTTTGAGAAGGCCTTCGCCCGGACCGCATATTAGGAGTAGTAAAATTTTTATTTTTGTCAAATGTATATCAATAAGATGTCTATAAATAAAGGCTTATTAGTATTATTTATTACTCTATAGTCCTAAACGTTCAGAATAATTGTATTAATAAAAGCGAACAGTCAGTATATGATTAATTTCATTTTACCTTTAACTGTCACCCAGCCAACTCCCGTCTCCTTCGCCTTTTTAATAGCAATGTCCATTCCGAAATGACTTGCCGTCGCTCCTAGGACATTATTTGCATCAACCCAAGCCGTAGACGGTGTCTCTTTCAGGATCTTTGGCCTATTGTTTGGTGTACAAGCACCAGATAGAATATCGTTTACGTACAATTCTGAAAACGGATATCGCTAGTTAATATATAGGTTTTGTCGGCGTATGTAGGAATCCGTATATAAATACGTGAGTATATAATAGAAGTAAGATTTGAGTCGCCTATTACCTAATCTATTAAGTCCATGGCTTGGATGTCCCATTCTGTCAGCTTGAAGCAGCAAATCCGCCTGCTGTTCCGCTGCTTTCGCTGATGCGCCAGCGGCTTTGAGGCAGTCTGTCATGAACCGCAACGCTTCCCTGGTCGCGACTTTACCCATTTTACCTAAAGAACACCATATGTTTATGCATTGTTGTATGTACAAAAAAATTTAAACGATTTTAAAACAAATAGTGACTTTCACCAGTATAATACGCGAAATAGAAGTTATTTGAATGTACAGGCTCCAGAAGATAAACCACTCCTTATTTGGAAATTGTATTCGTTTTTACAACAAACCCCCAAGCGAAATTAGAGAATTATCACTAAGTAAATTCAAAGCCCTCGATAAAAGTAAATAAATCAATAAAGGTTTTTATAAATGTGACGAATACTTAAATGATCCTAATTCTTGGGATTGATTTGCTCCAGTTGAAACAATTTGTATTAAAACCTTGGCGATTGAAAAGAGTGGCGGAAAGTTCTTCTTGTCCGCTGTACGCTCTTGACTTGCAAATTGGTAGTAAATGTAAATTTACAATTAATTTAATTTTTTTACGTTCATAAGTGTACTACCTATATGAATAAAGATATTTTGAAATTTTATAATTTTTAAGAAAGTTGGTGAGATTTTATCCATTTAATATTTTTATGGGAAGTGTTAGGTCTCTCAAATGACGGTTTAAAAAAGAGAACGATAGATTTGGTAAATATTTGCACACTTATTTAGACTTCAAAATTTTTGTGACAATCTCTAATCGTTCTCCAAAATAGAATGTTTACTTGAACCTCGAACAACTGAACCTAGCCCCGCGCTTGATTGTTTCGCCCTTAACCAATTAACGCCCTAGAGAACGCCGACATTTCCCTGGTAGTTTTGCGAACGGATGGCGTAGTTTTGCTCTTTCGCGAATTTTGTAAACGTTTTTGACATTCATAAGCATGCCTTAAGTCGCATCTAAATTGAATAAATAAATTATGATTTGATTTGATCAAAGATATTAATAATACAAATCATCTATTAATAAATTTCCTGATAACAAACTCGTATTTATTGTGTAAATCACTGGGTATTGTTGTCTGAAGTATGAAGCATCACGGATCAAGCGGATTCTGTGCAGAGCCTTCGCGGGACATTAAGAACAAAAGTGAGGTTTACAATAGTGTTTTTTTTATCCCCTTTCGAATTATTCGCTATTTTATCGGATTAAAAAGTACTTATTACTTATCCGGAGCTGGATATATTCGGTAATGGGCTGATCTGTTTTAAAGAAAGCATTTTTAAGTGCCTATCTCCAAACTGTCCAATGTATGGATACGATAGATAACACTGAGCAAGCTATGGGCATAAAAGTAACGGAGACGAATTTAAAGGAAATAATGTTCAACATTAAATTAAGAGGCATCTTTTTGGAATTTGCTGTAAAGGTCATACAAAAAGTAGTTAAAAGAAATAGGTAGTAGTGTTTTATCATCCGAGTTACCAATACCATTTATGCAAGCTATTTAATACCTCCGACGACATAGTCGGGGAATTATCTAGAAAATCGTTCGGAATCCGCTGCTGTCCTGGTGATTTTCTTACAAAAATTCTGGTATTTTTATTTTTACGTGTATTGAATTTTAATTGTATTTTTTAATGATTTTTAAATTGTCATACATTTTTGCTGAAAGAATTTGAACAGTAGATTAACTACTCTGCGTGATTTGCGCTTTACTCATTATCTCATTATAAAATACGATAAGTAGTTTTATATCAATTATATCGATATAATATAAACTAACCATAAATAGAATTATTAATTATCGTATATGCAGTATCGTATTTGTTATACAATTTTATAGCCCCTTACAGTTTGTATTCCGAAATAAGTATTAAGTACGTACTGTATATGTATCCTTTGTTAATGCATGCGTTATTCTCCAGCTACCTCCGCTCTCAGTGATACCTAAAAGATGTTTGCCGGTATCTGTAGTGCCTTGCCTGACACGCCGTCGACTCATTGGAAACGTGACCAGACGTTTCGTTTTTAACGGGACTGTATCTTTTTCGAATTATGAGTGCCGGTGTCCCCGAAATGAACTGTGGGTCGCAAATTGTCTCCTTTCCAGAATGCGCGCGAATATTAAAGCAGCAGAGTATAAATCCTTTATATAATTTATAAAAAAAAATTGTTCTAATAAATTACTAAACATTTTGGATACCTATATTTTGTGATTAACGTAACGTAACTTTCAAGCCAACTAACTTTGAAAAAAAAAATTGTTTTTCAACTTTTTTTTCATTGTCTATTTATTACTTGACCAAAATTAAAACAGTGTCCCGTCAAAAAATAAATTGTCACTTTACTCAGTGGACATAAAGCATGCCACCTACTTTCCTTCACCACATATTTATTTATATTTATCTACACTAATATTATAAAGAGGAAAACTTTGTTTGTTTGATTGTAATGAATAGGCTTATAAACTACTGGACCGATTTTAAAAATTATTTCACCATTCGAAAGCTACATTATCCACGAGTAATATAGGCTATATTTAATTTTGAACAAAAATAGGGTTCCGTAAGATATTAGGGTTTTTCGGACACAAGGTGTAAAAAATCAACCAAAAAAGTTACTTATTTTGCGTACCCTGCCTAAACTATTAAAGATAGAACCATAAAATGTTCTAAGTAATTGTAGATCTTATAAATATCTACAAAAAAGTCCGCGACACACTATACCTATCTATGTCGAGTGAGGCACAATAACCATAAATGATATAAGTACATGGCAAAACGATGTTTACCAGGTCAGCTAGTTTGAGGATAAATTGAACCACAAGCTAATTTCTTATTGTATTTTCCTGGGTTAATATACCATATATGTTATATAAACACATGTCACGTAGCCATATATATTATATATGTTATACAGAGGAAACACAATTTCACATATTAACCGGTTTGAACAGCACAATTCGAAAAATTTGAATAATTAATCTGTGCTTACAAACACGATTCCAATCTAAATAAATATCATTACAATTACAGTTAATTATGACACTTTTGTCATTTTTGTTTTCAATAAGTTAAAGCGTAAAAAAACTATTGTTTGCATCAAATAATACCAAAAATATTGCGTAACTCAAAAATGAATATAAATAGCATATTAATAATATAATAATAGAGATTCTTATAACGAAGTTATTTCAGATTTATCGTTATTAATAGAAACAATTAATCAGTGTATTTGTTTTTCAACGCAAAGATTTTATATTCAAAAATTATTACAATGATTATTGAAACTATAGCGATATATTTAAAGAATTAAAAAATTGTAATAGACTTCGAGAAAGATTGCCGCTATAAGTTGAGCAGACCTGTGAATTAATGAAACATTCAAACACCTATTCCATAACATAATGCCGCAAATTTAGCTATAGTTAGACGGAGGACATAAGGAGGATAAATAAGAATGTTTTTCAAAATCTATTATTACCTATTCACAATTATTTTACTACTAAAATATAATTACCAAATAGACACTTACTTCAAAAGATAGTAGTAACAAACAAAACAATGTATGAAGATAAACAAACTATTGATAGCGATAACACGTCCGTCGGCAATGCAATAGTTTTACGACTGAAGTTAGCAACGGCCAACTATAACGAACTACAAGCTGCAAACTTCATTATGTTACGTACTGTATATATAATATTAGACATACACAGGCTAATACGAAAATAGCTTATTAATTCTTAGGTAACATCTAATCATGCATTTATTCCGGCTTTTTTGTAAAATTTGTTTTAAAATAATGTCTAGTTGTATTTGTTTCAATAATAGAAATGCTATTTTAGGGAAATCACAATACATGTAGTATTGGAAGCGAACACTACAGTCATATACTGTAGATAGCAAACCACTTAATAATATAAAGCATAAGCAAAATAATTTTTTCTTCGATTCCTTGTAGGTTGTAATTTAGTATAACATTACTTCTATTTACATCGTAAACAAGATACGTTAATATCTATATATATGTGTGTGTGTGTGTATATGCATTGTATAAACACAAAACACGGTACATATCATCATTGGGTTTATTAAACTGTATAATGTAATAAACGATCGAGAGACTTCCATTTAATATAAATATAATAACGTTCCTATTTGTTTATTGTAGATGTATGACAAACTAAATGTACGTAAGTTTTCGCTTTTTCCTATTCACTAAACCTATACCTATGTTTTAATGTGCAAATAAATTAATAACACTAATACAGCCTTACTTACTTACACTTTTTGCGCCTGATAAAATTAATAAAGCAAATAGTTAAATTGAGAAATATTTATGAAACTCTATAAATATTCTGTATATGTACTGTTTAGGCGCTGGACCTTGTCTAGCGAGCTCCAAATATTTAAAAAAAGGTTACTGCTACCTAAAAGGCTGCCAGAGGTTTGTGTTTAACAAAAAGTTTCATACACAAGTTTGTAAATTAAGCAATTGAATGCAATTCCAGTATAAAAAGGATTTTTGTTAAATACAATTCAATAAATTCTATTTAATTATTAATTAATTCAATTCAATAAAGGACTGATTATATAAGCTGATTGATAAATATGTATAATATTATTAATATAAACTCCATAAGAGGATTGCGACACTTCAAATAAAGCGACCAATATTTTTTTGGCTATGGTGGCTATGGCTACTTATGCCTCATTCGTAATAATCATTATCTGAGTAACTTTGATAAAAAAACAATTGTTTCGGATTGGTAGACATACATCATCTACTTGTCTTAAAAAAGTAATTGAGTAGACTCAAGATTCCAATATAGTTGTGACATACCTACTGGAGCAAACTTAAACTCCGGTACATCAAAAATGTTTTAAATTTTGACATACGGAAGTCCATATATAACGCTAAGTGTTGATTCTTAATCTTTCCCTAAGCACTTATTAACTAAATATATTCTATATTTTACCTTGACACTCCTCCATGGCAACTATTAGGTATAACTTTATTAAAATATGACTGTACGGCACGACGCCCACAATTGCATTAAAATATATGTAATGCATTATCTTAAGTATAAACAAATGTAAAGTTAATAACCTTTACTTTGAATGATAAAGGGATTCAACTTCCTAGCGACTACGCCCAGTACGTAGGTACGTTCAGTATATTCTTTAGAACATTATTACTATTATAGTGATAGAGTGGTAGATTAAACAAATATCGAAGAAAAAAAAACTGCACGTGTAAAAAATGAATAAATAGTTATAATTTGATAAAAAATGCTATGCAATAGCTTTACCGCGCTAGTCCTCGAATGCCCCTTAGTTTACTTAGTAACTCTGGGGCATTGGGCATTAATCAGTTAGCCCGGAAATGAACCTAGAATTACACGCAGCGCCGCGTCAATTATACGTGCGCCATAAAAAGCATTCATGATTCAATACACATTAAACTGTAACTGTCATAGTCATTAGAATAAATTAGCAGAATAATTGAGAAGAAATAAGCGTGATCCACAAACAAGGAAACAATAGATTCACTAGTTGATCTAAAAACCAATTATCAGAATTTTGGAGATTCTTTGTGTACCGGCTCCGTAAAGAGTAATTAATTTTAATATAATTAAATTTTAATAAAGTAATTTTAAAAAAGAGTGGCGGAGAGTTTATTGCCAGTGTTTCTTTTCCGTTCTACGCCCTTGATTTGAGAACTGGCATTATCTAAATGTAAAATTAGAATCATTTAAAGTATATTTTGACGTTCATAAGTGTACATTATGTTACCTATATGAATAAATGATTTTTGATTTGATTTGATTTGATGCAAAAGAGTTCACCTTTTATGAGACCACTATCAGTGTGGTTACCGAGACTTCTAGAAAGTGGGTTATTGATTAAGGACGCAGAACAAAAGTCATCGAAAGATGTTAAAGCATCTGATACTTCTCCTCTTACTCAAAGACAAGCTAGTAGCTGCTTTATCTTTCTTATCCTTGGTTATATAGTATCAGTGATTGATTTTGTTGTTGAAATTTTAATTGTTCGATGGCGTAGATAACCTGTATAAAAGTTAATTAAAGTCAAAGTTCAATAGTAAATAATTTATTTTACATTAACTTCAATAGACATATAACATGGAGTGAAAAAGAGTCAATATTTAATTATTAATAATATTGCAAAATTTGTAATTAAAAAAATTTTAATAACAAAATAAAAAAAAAACAAACAATAACTGATGACATATTATAGGTACACACGTATAATATAGGTATAGTTAAGAGTATTGAAAAATAGTACTCACTTCAGAGTGCTGTAAAACCTTAACTATTGACTTAATGAAAAAATGATGCGAATAAAAGACAAAGTTTTTCCTCAAATCTACAAAAATGGTAAGATATCATTTTTTCGTAGAATGATAAAAAAAAGTTACATCGAAAAATATATTTTTTTTCTCAAATTTCTGAAGATTTTCGCTTATAACTTTTTTATTTATAGTTCTACGACCAAAAGTTACTGGACCAAGAATTTAATTTGCAACAAAAAATCTTAACAATTATTTTTAATCAAATAAATAGTTTAAGAGATATATCGTAAATACCATTTCAACCCCACAAACTTATTTTTAGCTTTAGCCCCCCCACACATCGAAAAAATAAAATTGCGTCCTCTAAAAAACTCAAGGTTAGTCCTAAAACATGTCACATTTCAATGGACTAATATGAATAAATGATTTTTGATTTGATTTGAATACGAACCAAAACTGATTCTCTCTTAAACAATTCATTTCTCTTATAAATTAAATTGATTAATTTAAATGAATACGACGGAAACATCGTGCCGTAAAATAATAGGAATGCTTGATTAAAATTACAATCATGAAACTAAAAATATTAAAGAATACTAAACAACACGATAAATACAAAAACAATCTGAACTTTGCTATCAAACAAAATATAAATACTATTATGTAATGAACCCAAAGTTACTTATCGTGATACGCTAAACAATGTATTTAAAGCAGATTGATATGCGACAAATCAGTTCGGTGCTGATATTCGAAGATGGCAGTTAGCATTGATGAAGTTCATAGATTTATGGTGGAAAGTTTAGCAGCTGCTGGGGCTCCACTGGCGGAGGCGAAGGCCCAAGCGGATCTTTTGATCCATGCCGATTTAGTCGGCCACTTTAGCCACGGCCTCAATCGTCTCGGTGAGTTTTGATATGACAAATTTTCTAGATCTAATTTTATTAATAAAAGCGAATAGAAAATGTTATTTCAGATAAAAAATATATTTTTAATATTTATATATTGTTTAAAACTAATACAGTAAAAATCAAGAAGAATTAAAACTTTCAGTAATGATATGTTGGCATTAATATAATATGTACAGTTAAATCTATACAAGCGTAGTATAATCGTAGAGTACCTAGTCAATAAACACTGATGATAAATAGATACTGCATTTCTTATGTGATGCATTCTTGAATACAGAACTCTATATCAATGACATGAAGAACGGTATTTGTAAGCCAGCTGCAAACCCGGTGATATTAAAGGAATCTGCCGCTACAGTTTGGGTGGATGGAGCGCATGCTTTGGGTGCTACAGTGGGAAACTTCTGTATGGACTTAGCCATACAAAAGGCAAAAGAAAGTGGAGTAGGATGGGTCTCAGCTAAAGGTAAGATTTGTCATGTCTTTGCTTTGCTTTCGATTATTGACGATTCTTGTCCGCTGTATTTACTACTGGGAAAACAATTCTACCTATTGTTAAATAAACATTATAATGAAATGCATAATAATATATGTAGATTATGAAGATTAATACCAATTCTTCTCAGGTATCTGATACAGCTGATTTCATAACATGAATTTATTGACGACGTAATAAAAAAATTCAAATAATACTTAAACGTCTATATAAAAATATAAGTACATTAAGAGTAGGAGCATGATGCATTACTTGACCGTCAGGAGAACTTATTGTGAAGACCTCCCATGCCTTTCCCAACGAAAGTATCCTTCCTGATAAGTACATCTCTTCACTGCTCATGATCAATTGCGACAAATGAGCCTTAATTATATAACATATAACCGATATGTTTAATAGCCTTTTATAAATATAGTATGTTACTTTGGGTAGGATGTAACCATTTTGGCATGGCTGGCTACTGGGCTCTAAAGGCCGAGCGTGAAGGTTTAATCGGCATGGCTTTTACCAATTCTGCGCCGATTATGACACCAACGAGATCTAAGAATGTAAGGTTTAATTTATATTAATTATTAAAGTTATATTAAACTATGTTACCTGCGTAAATATTTCATAAAAAGCTCCAGACTTACAAAACTATAAAGGATTTCATACATAAAATTTGGAAATTTAATATCCAGTAATTTATTAACATTAATTTCTTAGAATTCCTTATACTAGAGGAATGAGACGAGGCATTGTACACAGAAAAGGATTATTTTTCTTAATCTTAATTAACTACTCGTAGTAATATTGTGCCTTCAGAAACATTTTTTTAGCCATTACCGGAATCGTCACGCATATATTGCTGTGGCTTTACTTTAACGGCTACCAAACTAAATTTATATTATAGAGCGCAAATGGTACGAACCCCATCGCGATGGCAGCACCAGCAGGTGACGGCGACTCATTAGTGGTTGACATGGCAACTACCGCGGCTGCTATGGGCAAGGTAATATGTCATCACTGTAACAAGTACATTTCGATTTCAATAATGATAAAATCATTTTTAATATATGTCTATGTCAACCCTACTTCATCAAGCTATTTATAAAACTGTAATATTATAAATATTACTTTATATATATATAGGTCAGAATAAAATGAAGATTTTTCAATGGTCTGCTCATCTCTACTTGTTTCTTAGCATTTTTTCAATTTCCATCGACAGCGTAAGATTTATAATTTTTTGTGAAAATATTTTAGGTGGAAATACAGATGCGTAAAGGAGAAAAGATACCAGAAGGCTGGGCGCTCGGGCCAGACGCTAAGCTAACTACAGATGCAGAACTGGTACACTCTATTTATAAATAGTCTTATGTATCTCTGTAGTGTCTCTGTCTACTCTGGGTTACAGATGTCGCGCATATGAGTTTGTCATCTATACAGATTATACAATTGATAAATTTGTTTACGGACAAGTAGGTGATCCACCTTCTGTCTGTATAACTTAGTTTTTTTCTTAATAAATCGCCAAAAAGAAAATCCGTCGCAAGCATTTATTATCTGTGCACAAATAAATTACACTGGTGCACAGCTTGATTGAACTTACCAACCTTTGGTTTTGGACCCAGCTGTTTGAATACTAGAGCTGTTTTAGTTTATTAACGACCAAAATAAATATTCATTTTCAACTATGATAAATACTAACTCCTGTCAAAAAAATGTAACAAATTGAACATGACGTAACATAAGTTTGCTCACAATTTATTGCAGGCGTTTGAATCTGGCAGACTTATGCCGCTCGGTGGTTTCGAGCAGACCAGCGGTTACAAGGGCTATGGTTTAAGTGTAATGGTGGAACAGTTCTGTAGTGGTCTATCTGGTAAGTAAGGTGCGATTATTTAATCAATTACGGTCAAAAATTAGGAATATTAGCGCAATTAACACATTTAAAAAGGCATTTAAGATACATGAACATAGTAGACTGAAAATGAGACGGCTAATGACGACGTGTATCTCGCTTGCACATTATAACATATTTAGTTTCTCATGTAAATAAAATATTTTTTTTTGTAATGAGAAATAAAGTTTTTAAACATACGGAAATTTTTATAAGCGTGCAGTTGTGTATGGCATACATGTGTGTGCACATAACATGGATCACTAAAAAAGAAAAAAAAATTTTTTTTAGAACTTATACTAACACAACTAATACTCATATGAAGAAATGTATAAACCAATGATTGTATGGATTTAATGATAAAACTTTCATAATAATAAATGAAAAAATGCGGACATGAATTATAAAATTAACAATATACAAATTTTCGTATTATTTATTAAATCTGTTATCTTCGAAACTTTTAGGGTCGAACCCATCTCATAAGGTTTCCGGTTGGTCATACACACAGACTCAACCTCCCAACATGGGTCAATGCTTTGTGGCTATCGACCCAGAACGATTCGCACCTGGCTTCCAAGGCAGAGTAAAGGATTGCCTGGATCATTATAGAAGTCTGGAACCAGTAAGTACCAGTTGTATATAATACTAGTATTCTTTCTCTTTCTAAGATCGTAGTCAGTAAAGTTTGTATATTTTCCTTCCCGATGCAAATCAAATAAAAAATAATCACTAAGCCTAAGGTCTAAGGGTATAAAAGTGTTCGGTAAGAAATGTCACACTTCATTTGACCACTGATGGTGTAGCCGAAGGAAGGCGCTGGACTTCCTCCGACCTAAACTGGTCGACCCGAAGGCACCACTGGCTAAGATAGAGAAGTTGTATATTGTATACTGAGCGGCCCGATTAACTTGGTGAGGGCGTTTCAAGACAGAGACATCACAGAGATTATAGATGTCGCTTTAACGGTTTGTCTTAAGCCGGAATTACATTATGAAATTAGTTGCATGAAACTAATTTCTTTTCCGAAAAAATCGCAAACACACAATCGCAGTCATAAAATGAATGCATGCATTACGAAAAAATTAAATTACACGTTAAAACAAGATTTACACCAACCAACGTAAAACTAATGTCACGAGCGGCTATTCTCGAATGCACCAACGTCTTTTTTTTTTATTTATAGTCTTTTTTAAGTAAATTGATAAGCATCTAGATGCAGTTGGTTACTGCGATTTTGTGGATTTCACGATACTAATGATTTTACAAAATTACTTTCGCTGTCAATCCAGGATAAACGAAGAATATTAAGACGATGTCGTATTTACAAATAGAAATAGGTTGTTAGGGAGGTTTCATCATACGTTTCAGACCTATGATTATTTTGGATTTACGTTACCAACATAGTTATGTAGGATGAATATGTTATATATAGTTATAATGATTCACGTACTTCAGGTGAATACTGTTGAATAATTCATACATTATAACTATGTAAGGGTTTAACAATCATTAGAGCCAATGCCAACTTTCTTTTGGCATACGTTGAGCCATGAAAGATCCGCTTACAAACGTGACCTAGGCCATAGAAAGTCTCAAGACGAAACGACATCTAGACGCTAGAGCGGATCTTGATGTCGTTTTATCTATAAAATTAACTATTTTAATCCTATGCACAATTATATTAGAATTATTTTATGTGATATTTTTGTATTTAACTAAAAAACATTACCATAAGTCTAAACGTTTCAAAAAAGTTTTTATATGTCATCTTCTATTTTATAAGCTATTAATTTGGTAAATATAATATTTTTTTTTTAATGTCATATAATATCTGTTCTAATATATAAGTTGCAATTGACATCATAATATGTCACAGAGCTCATAAATTAACAACATTAAAGTTTAATCAGCTTAACCATTAATAATCGTGGCTTATTAGATTTGCCAATATGCTAAACAAATATTGATAGCGACTATTTGATAATTATACGCTATAGTAATTTCTTAATCTATATTATAAAAAGTATTTTAATATGTCAAAGCAATTGCATCAGTGTCAGATGCCATTGTCATTATAATTTAATAACTATATAGTCGAAATACTTCCAAACTGTTTATTTTAATTACCATTGTAGCTAGATCTATAAATTACGTCTTTATTTATTATCTTAATGCATTAAACCTTTGAAACTAAGAGACCGTCAATATTAAAGTAATCATTTGCAGCTCATTTCGGGTGTTCGGTCGCGGAACGAGTTCACGAAATGTCACAAAACTTGTTTCTGGTTGCGCAAAAATACAGACAACCAGGGTACGGCCCTCGTTCACCACCACCACTTGGTACTAGGTCCTGTGAGCTTCCGTAATGCCCTTTAGGCGATTGACTGGCCCCCATAGCCAAACCCGAGTTTATTATCGTTATTGTTATAATACTCGTTACTCGTTATCTTTGCCAGTCTTTCCCACTTTTTCCGTCAATTGTCTTTGTCATTCCTTAATCTCTTAACCTAATCACTACGTCATATAAAATAAGATCTCAAAACTATGAATATGAACCTTAAAAAGAAATTATTCAAAGCTGAGTTACATACTTTTCGTACTTCTTTTTCTCATCCTATGTTAGTTTTTAAGTGGACTGCTATATAGTTTTAATAATGTTTATAGGTGGTATATTATTAACATTTATCAAATAGATACAATAAATGAAACATTTAATAGTTAAGCCGTGCGTGCGTGAACTTATTACTTGTATGAAATTGTAGTGACATATATAAAATTGTTATATATTTATAGCTTGATACAGGAAAACTGCGCAAATGCAATAATAGCTGTGATTAATACAGTAACAATTCCGTACCTACTAAAGTTTCAATGTTAAATTAACTTATCATTTCCCATTTTCCCTTTATAGATTTCTAGAAAACATTCTTAAATGAGTCATTTTCCCATACATATTAACTGAAAAGGCACTGAGCCGATTACCAAAATCTACCTACATCAGAATTTTATTATCCCTGAGTAAAATAGGCGATATTTAGTATTGTCATTTATTAACATAACTTTTACACATTTAAAGAAAAACACTTTTTTACGGATTATAGTTATGTATTATTGTATTTTGTTTTCGCAAAATTTCCAGTGTCGCTTTACCAGCCTTTCTATCTTCTGTCCATAGTTCAGCAAATCTCATAAGTAAAATTTTAAGGGCATCCCCTTCAAACTTTGAGATTGCTGGCTTGGAAGAAGCTAGAAACGCTTTCTTAATTGCATGCCCAGGTCAAAATTTTCCATTTTCTCTAAATTCACAGAGGAGCTGGGACGACATAGACAGTAAAATGACTTATGACAATCTTTTGAGCCGTAGTACAGGTTCAGCACGTGCTAGGCTTTTGGCCGTGGGTACGCATGAGGCCGGCTACTGGCTTCACGCTTACCCTTCGTCAAATACAGGAACTTTTCTTGAACCTGACACGCTCCGAATCGCAACCTGTCTGCGGCTTGGGGTACCGGTCTGCGCTGCTCATACATGTCCCTGTGGCAGTGATGTCGACAAACTAGGACATCACGGACTATCATGTCAAAAAAGTGCTGGCCGCTTCTCGAGACATGCCGCTCTCAACGATATAATACGTCGGTCCCTTGCCACCGTCAACGTGCCAAGTCTACTTGAGCCGACTGGAATTGCTAGAGACGATGGCAAGAGACCGGACGGTATGAGTTTGATTCCATGGAGGATGGGTCGGGTTTTGGTATGGGATGCCACCTGTTCAGACACACTGGCCCCTTCCAATCTTCATGGAACCAACAACAGAGCTGGTGCGGCTTGTGATGCGGCTGAAAAAGCTAAAGCCTGTAAATACAGGGGTCTAGGCTCTGAATATGATTTTGTCCCATTCGGTGTCGAGACCCTTGGTCCGTGGGGTCCTAGCGCGTTAAGGCTTTTTAGGGAATTATCAAAAAGGTTAGTCGACATCACAGGAGAACGAAGAGCTGGCAGCTACCTTGGACAAAGAATTAGTCTGGCTATTCAAAGGGGGAACGCTGCCAGTATCTTCGGAACCTTGCCTAAAGGGACTACTTTTAATAATATTTTTTAATAATTAAATTTTAAGGTTAGTTATTAGGTATATTTTGATGTATTATGTTATTTCTTAGGTTTAATTTAAGCTTGTTAATTATAAAGGTTGTTAATATATAAATAAATTGTATAAACGAAAAAAAATTGTATAATTAAACTTATAATTATTTAGACATAATTTTAAATTTAAACCGACGTTTCGCGTGCTTTACAGCGTGCGTGGTCACGGTGACTGAAGACAAAGGTGTTAAATGTCAAAAAGTATTACAGCTGTAGAAAATGTTGTGTTATCTGTATTTATTTCCCCGGAGTTGGTATCGACTAAAAGATGTAGGGTTTTTGCAGAAATTGCTCACGGTGTCCTCCATTTTCGCGGATTGTTTATTTTGAGATTTTAATTTGGATATTATTGGATCCCAGGTGTTTGATAATTTTAGGCCGTCCTCTCTATTGAAATTAGCGTGTTTTTGATTTCAATGGCTTCGCGTACCAATCTTGGGAAGAATCTTTTTTCTTTCGCAAGTACTTTCGGTTGGTCAAAGCGTATGTAGTGATTGTGATGGCAGCCGCTACAAAATGGCGGATAACGTAGGTTTTATCAATCCCATCAATATGGGTATCAAATGAAAGGGCTCAACAAGCAGAATACAATATACTATAAAAAATTTAAATACAAGATGGCGGCCGCTACAAAATGGCGGATAACGTAGGTTTTATCGATCCCATCAATATGGGTATCAAATGAAAGTGCTCAACCAGTAGAATACAATTACTATGCACAATTGAAATCTAAGATGGCCGCCGCTACCAAATGGTCGTAAAATCGTAAAATTGTTATCAGCCATTTGGCTGATAACAATTTTTTATCAATCCCACCAATATGGGTATCAAATAAAAGGGCTTGACAAGAAGAATACAGTGCACTATACAACCTCAATATTTAAGATGGGAGCAGCCACCAAATGGCGTATAATAATAAAATTTAAATTTAGAAATTGAATCTGTAATTTAGGTATCTGATTAATCCAGCCTGAATCCACCACCCAAGTCAAGATTTTGTATCGTGTTGAGGACTGTGTGGCGTTAGGGTGGCTAAAAATGATACATACGTCGTTAGCGGTACACCACCCAAGTTAAGGTGAAAGGTTAAAACGCGCCGAGAACTGTATGGCAAACTATTTGCGAATAATGAGACAACAATGGCATCAGACAGAATTTTTGATTGTCGACGAGATTTCCATGGTGTCTTATCAAATGTTATGCATGATGGACGCTCGATTAAGGCAAATTAAGAACTATGAAAATGAGTTTTTTAGAGAAGTAAACGTATTACTTTTCGGTGATCTTTTACAACTACCTCCTATAAAACGATCAGGAACACCTGTTTTCAAACAGCCAGAACATCTCCAACCAGCTACACATCTCTGGCGTTTATTCACGCTGTGTGAATTAACTGAAAATATGCGTCAGCAAGGTGACCAGACTTTTATTGATATTTTGAATGCTTTTAGAGTCGGTGAGCTAACAACCCAACATTTTAGTATTTTAATGGGAATACTTCTTCAAGATACGAGTGATGAGTTTGCAATAGACAAAGCGTTAAGGGTATACCCCACAAATCAACAAGTTAACGACCACAATTCTGCTGTATTGAATTTGTACAGAAATAATGGCGCTCGCATTTACAAAATAAAAGCGCAGGATCAGCTAGTACACGCCACACGAAATGCAGACAATATGGATATAGCTACTATAGTACCAGCTGATATCAACAAAACTGGGGGTTTACCAGCGGAACTGCAAATATTTGTGGGGGCAAAAGTCATGCTACGGTCCAATATTGACGTTTCAAAGGGATTAGTAAATGGCGCTATAGGCTACATCAACGAAATCGTTTGGCATCAATTTCGTCGAACTCAGATGTATGCAACAGATGTACCTTCCGTCCGAATTGATTTCGCAAGAGATGGAGTACATCTTATACACCCGAAATCCATACAGTTTCCAGCTAAGTACAATTACGGGACGGCTGAAAGAAGAATGTTGCCTTTAATACTATCATGGGCTTCTACAATACATAAAATGCAGGGCAGCACTGTGGATCACGCAGTCGTATACTTAGGTGCGAAACTGTTTGAAGAAGGTCAAGCCTACGTGGCTCTTAGTAGAGTAAGATCTTTGCAGGGACTACGTATAGAGGAGTTGGACTGCAATAAACTAACGGGCAAGAAACCTTGCAAAAATGAAACACTAAATGAATTAAACAGAATGCGAAATAAAAACTAAAAACTAGAAAATAAAAATAGGTAAAAAAACTTTTTAAGTTAAATGGTTTTATGTTAAACATACATTGCAATGTTAATGTAAGATAAATGTTCTAAAAACCAAAAAATAATAAAATAGATACAGTCGTGGGAATTATAAACATATGCATAGACTAGACTAAAATAAAACCGTGGGGCACGTCAACTCCATGTAATGGGGCATCTCCATGTGATGTCGAATGTTGTCTTTGTTAAAATCGTGAAATTTAGTGGCCTCTATGGGCAGTACGGTTTTCGCGGACAGGCAGTCAATTGTCTACAATCGTTGATTAAAATGTTTGTTTTGTAATGTTACACTATAATTAGGCAGTTGTTCAACCGACAACGATGGACGTATGATAAGTAGGGCTAGAATGTGGAAACAAGCTAGCAAGCTCGATTATAAGCGAGTGTTAGGGTTTCATAGTGGTGAGCGAGTAGTACTTTTATCATATGTTTTGTCGATTAAAGACAAACTACGAGTAGTGAAACGATTCCTCGCCAGCCAGCAGTGTGAATGTCCAACGATAAACTAGTTGAAACATCTCTTTTATTTACATGGAGTGTATACCTATTGGAATTTCCATGAGCAAGAAAATAGTAAGTAATTTCCTCACCGTCTGCGGGCCAACTGCCTATTTTAACGACGAATTAAACGATTCTTCTATCGCTCATTAAGTTGATAATTTGTAGACAATTGACGTGCCCCACGGTTTATTTTAGTCTAGTCTATGCATATGTTTATAATTCCCACGACTGTATCTATTTCGTTATTTTTTGGTTTTTAGTACATTTATCTTAAACATTGCAATGTATGTTTAACATAAAACCGTTTAACTTAAAAAGTTTTTTTACCTATTTTTATTTTTTTGTACAAGTATGTGTCTATGGAACGTAAGCATCAAATGAGTCTCCTGCAAGTTTACCCCCATTTCTATAAAAAACTTCTTAGTGCACACATGTTTAGTAGGGAAAAATTGCGTCATCCTTTTGCTATTAATGAATAATAAACAATTTACAATTATAATTATTTTAATGCACGAAGTACGGCAAAATACCTTAAATATATATTTTATTTGACGTGTTAAACATAGGTTTAACTAGAATCGTGATAGTAAGGGCCAAGGGAATCTTGATTTCAACATATGATGTTTATTTAAATGTTCTAATGGCATATAAATAATACTGTTATCAATATGATGAATGTTTTGGCACGTTTCGTTAGATTCTATTATTATCGTTTAATCTTACATTTTTACTTATCACTTAAATATTACAATAGACATTTCAAATAGAAGTGACTGAATGTTTATGTATTTAGTTTTAGTTAAATGTGTTGTGATTGTTTATTTAAAAGTATAAAAAGATTTTGAATTATAGGTATTTTGTATTGTAAACTTGTTAATAAATAAATAGAATTACTTAAATAATATAGAAATTAAATAGAATTACTTATAAAGTTTTTGCGGATTACTACACGCAGATGTTAACTAGGCACCTCACTGTAATGATGTAATATCATCATACTTATGTTCTAACTGCATAAAAAATTTAGGTAATCTTTAAGGCCCCCTCGATACTCGCGATACTAGATTTCTATTGATTATTTATAATACCAACGTTAATCAATAAGGGGGTTAAATGTAGGTATATTTTTTGGTAACAGTTCTATTTCCATAGTACAAAGAAATATAAATTTAAATTAGTTGTTTATAAAATGACAACGTAGTATTTAATTTACTGATCGTACTGTCGCGTCAGGGGCGAGAGCGATAGGTGGTGTGGTGTGGTGGGAGGGGAAGCACATTCCACCCACGTGCCAAGTTGATTTGTGCGTGTAGTAGCGAACTGTCAAATCAACCCCCGGTGGGCGTCTTCCCTGGATACAACGATACCATTGTTGAAACAAAATCAATCTCCTTCGTGCCTTCTCCGTCTACACGACACTGGCGAAGTACCAAGTAAGAAGCCCAGTTGGCACAAATTAAAGCCATTTAAAAAAATATTCCTCCCATAGCGCCGACGACGCTCCCATTGAAATGAGCTGCAACGTCTATATTTTTTGGATTTTTTTCGAAATAAAATACTTTTCAAACGTTTCTCGAGATATAATTAACACTACGCATAAATTGTTTTTCAATTTCAGGTTAACCCAGCGCTTCCAGTTTTAGCTCCAGGTGACAAAGAGAAATATAATGAATCTATAACAAGAGAGAGGGGAACAATCATTTATCCTCAAGCCCAAATCGAGTCGTACAACAAATTAGCTGTGAAAATTGGTGTAGATCCCATTAAAACAGAATTTATATAATACGATCTTTTTTATTTAATAGTGCCTATCTGATACCTAATCCGCTGTTATGCTAGTATTATTTTGACTTTAAATTTTTTGTACTGTATATTTACCATAATTGTCATGAGTAAGAAAAGATTACTTGTAAAATATACTGTAGATATAGCAGTATGACGTGGTGAATTTTAATAAATAAATACACACAATCTCATTTTAACAGATCAGTGAATGTGATGACTAAAAAGGGATTATAAAATATATCTTGATTGAATATGCGAACATGTTTCGTCTATTATTTCTATCCTAATTATTTATTTTTTCATTATTATTTATTTAGTTGAAGCGAGGTCTTCACATATAAATGATAAATTTCCGTCTACAAAAAACCCACCTATTTGCTTTTAAGCCTCGAGTTTTTGTCCCAACTTTTTAATATACTCAACCATCAGCTAACCAATAAAACGATTATACGACCTCATTAGAAATTAATAATATGTATTAATTGAAATACCTGAACAGTTACATGCACAAAAAATTAACTTAACTGTGAATGACCGTAACGATTACTTATGCAAATATTTGACAAATAGCTTTTTATTGCTCTAAATACATAGTCATATTTATCTTTATTCATGATCATTCAAACCCATACATATCTCGATAAATCATACCTTTTTTATGAGGTCAAAAGGCTCGGCTGATGCCTCCGCCCATGGACAAATGCTGCCAGTTTGCTTGCAAATTCGTTGCAGACATTTCAATGTGGTACGCTCTTTTATCGCAGGTCATTTTACGGGCAGGGCATTTTAAGTCGAATGGGTTCGGAAATACTTCAGTGGATAGCTGGTTCCACATAGTGGTGTTACGCGGCAATAAGTGCATCTAAAAATGCCTAGTTGTATGACGTTGAGATGATACAGGTGGAATGTAATATTCTGACTCGACGTTCGATGATGATATTCAGATGCAATTAATCTGAACACTCTCCATGGTAACCGCGCACCAGCTGCTGCCGCTGGTCTGGTACAAAACAGAAAATTCATCATAGAACTATAGAAACTGATTTCAAAGGCAACCTTTTTGGCTCTGAGCTTCAGATTTCTGTAACTGTTTCATGATCATTTGTCAATCTAATAGGCAAGTAGGTGATCTGCCTGACACACGCCGTCGACTTTTTAGGTCTAAGGCAAGCCGGTTTCTTTGCAATGTTTCTTCACCGTTCGAGCGAATTAAATCCGCACATAGAAAGAATCTTCTTCGAACTTACTATTTTTTTTTATATAATAGGGGGCAAACGGGCAGGAGGCTCACCTGATGTTAAGTGATACCGCCTCTCTTACCTCTACTCACCTCTCGATGCTCGAGGGCTCACGAGTGCGTTGCCGGCCTTTTAAGAATTTATACGCTCTTTTCTTGAAGGACCCTAAGTCGAATTGGTTCGGAAATTCTTCAGTGGGCAGCTGGTTCCACAAAGTGGTGGTGCGCGGCAAAAAAAATACCTATTACTACCTCGGGGATGAAAGTAACACGCTAAAGAACTAGGCAAAGCCCAAATATTTTGAAGTCTTTTTTTCAGATAGTTTATCTGTTACTATATTAATATAAATTTTGTTGTAGAATATTAAACTGAAATCCATGCTCGCTAAATAAATAAGCAAAATCGCTATTTAGTCTACGAAGTACCAATGTACTGTATAACAGACGCATAAGTGTATTGCAATGTGTTGCAATATCTCGATCGGACATTTTTATTTGGCTCGGTATGTTATTTACGATACAAAACAGATTTATTTGTCACGTTATACAAATATTTGCTTAACATACTTTACGGACTTCTGTAATAAACCTACGGGGGGTAAATGTGAATGATGATATTGCTTATTTTAATTATTATAATAATGTACATTGATTTTCAACAGTGTAAACGCCATGTAATGTTCTTCGGTTGAACGACTCAACATCCTAAACCGTCGATTCACACGCCTTTGGTTGGTTTAACTTGTCTTCCATATAATGCCATACACTCTATATAGCATTACACCCACCCAAAATTACGACTATTCAAAGGGGGAACGCTGCCAGTATCTTCGGAACCTTGCCTTGAGGGACTCCTTTTAATATATAAATCTTAATATTTATTATTTTAATATATAATATCTTATATTACATTTTAAGGTTAGTTATTATATTATAAATTATTTCTTTATTGACGTTGATACATTGTACGTTGTACATTGCGTATATTGATCACGAAAGAGATACAAAAATCTGAGGCGCATCTTCTCTTGCAATAACCAGACCGGCAGCATCAGCTGGTCCACAGTTACCGTAGAGAGTGTTCGGATTAATTGCATCTGGGATGTGAGTACCAGATACTACATTGTCGCTATACACTAACCCTTATAATAAAAAACTGTATGTTTGTAAATGAGTTATAAATCAGAACCGTTTAGAAAGATACAGAACGTTTCCAACGTACGTCAAAATTTATCGGATTTTCTCACACAACCACGTTTCAAAAGGCCGGCAACGCACTCACGAGCCCTCTGGAATTGATAGAGTCCGTGGGTTATCACTTAATCATCAGGTGGGCCTCTTGCCTGTTTGGCCCCTGTTCTATAAAAAAAAAATCGTAGAAAAAAGTTCCCTCTTCTGAATTTCATCCTGATAGTACAATAATTTTTCTTTCTTCTGTACATTACTGGTCGGCCTTCTGCCTCGTGAACGAAATCGTTTCTTTAAATTGCAATAATTGTTGGTTGAATATATTTTAATAAAGTTATAAAGTAAATTAACTGACAGTACAAACATCGATTGCTTAATAACAAAAAATTTACGAAGACATACGAAAATAATTTTACACGTTATTTTGGATAAGTTTATGTGATAACACGTCGTAAAATAAAAAATATCATAAACAGTAATTGGAGATGAAATTATATTAATTCTTTTTCAAAGTATAATGTTTTAACTTATATTATTTCGCCAACAACATAGACATATATATTTATAAAATCCTGAATGGGCCAGACATATTTCTGCCCGTTCTATCGTTTCCGCTATAGGCAATGGGGATTAGCTTTCTGACACGGTTCTTCGATTTAGATAAGTCGAGTGTTTTCAGACATAAAAATGGTCACGTAAACTGATAAAGACATTTAAAGCCTTTGGGCGGAGTTAGTCAAACGTCAAAACTCATTTATTCATATAGGAAACACGTATGAACGTCAAAAAGAGAAAAATACATGAAATGCTTCTCATTTCACATTTACTGCCAGTTCTTAACTCAAGGGCGTAGAACGGAAGAGATTTTTTGATCGCCAATTTATTATAGGATATCTATTGACTGTGTGGCATGGCATACATCGTTGTATTCCTACAATAAAGTTCACAAAAAATAGTTCCATTTTTCATGAATTACAATCTATACAAGTTTTGGCTAATAAGTAACATATGTTGACATAATTTGAATGGCTTAAACTAAGTTAATTAATAAACAGTGTTCGTGTATGTATCATTGAGAGCTTGTTTTTCAGATTCTGAGTAAGCATTGTAGCTCCATATTGAGAAGAAGTTGCTTAGAAATTCATACAAAAGAAGGACAGCTTCTCTCTTACCTCTACCCTACTCAGTTCTTGATGGGATTCTAGAGTATATTTCTCAACAACTTCGTGTAATCAAATTTGGTTTATGCTTAATAATGTAACAGTGCATACATTTTGGGAGTGATTATAAGTTCCCGACAATTATCACCCCAAAACATACCCCCATTTCTGTGTATACGACTGGCACTGTCAGCATCAACAAACTCCCATTCCCCGGTCAGTCTCGCAGCTCGATAGATTCTCGACTCTTTGTCAAACGACTTTTTGTTAAACGTATGAAAGTATTATAATATACTTGGATAGGATTAATGGGTAGCAAAAGTTTTCTATGGTTTTATAGTTCTGTGTAACGGTGGCTTATGTGTATTGTAGTTGGCCATATATGGGCTGTAAATAAATAAAAAAGAGCGTACCAATTCTTAAAAGGTCAGGCAGCAACGCACTCGCGAGCCCTCTGGCATTGAGAGTGTCCATGGGCGGCGGTATCAGTTAACATCAGGTGAGCCTCCTGCCCGTTTGCCCCCTGTTCTATAAAAAAAAATGGTTAGTGGAAACATTACTAAATTGTTTTATTTTTAGACTGTAATCACGGTTTAGGTATAATAGTTTAAGGTAAATAATACAATTTATCTGTTTTGTTGAAAGTTGACTCCCTTGAGTAAACAAATGTTTCGTGGGTTGCCCAGATACAGATACAGGTTTGCAAGGTCTTTATTTGTATTATATACATATGCAAAGAACATTGACTAGATCTGAGCGTCATCAAATGTCACCCCTATGTCAATGTTAATGCAGATCTACGCCCTTGATTTGAGAACTGGCAGTGAATTTGAAATTAGAAGCATTTAATGTATATTTCTTTTTTTGACATTCATAAGTGTTGCCTACATGAATAAATGATTTCGAATTTGAATTAAATCATGGAATGAGTGGCGTACAACAAAAATATCTGCCATTTATGGTAGATTATACAGGGAAATATACTTATTATCTTACTAATTCTTATAGGCCGGCAATGCACTTACGAGCCTTTTGGCAATGTGAGTCCATGGGCGGCGGTATTGCGGTACATAAAAAAATAATTAGTGGCGCTACAATCTTTTTAGTTCTGGACCTCAGTCTTCTGTAACTGTTTCATCATTTGTCAATCTAATAGGTAAGTAGGTGATCAGCCTCCTGTGCCTCACACATGCCGATGAATTTTTGGGTCTAAGGCAAGCCCGTTTCCTCACGATCTTTTCTTTAACCTTTGAAAAAATGCTGAATGCGCACATATAAATAAATTCCATTGGTGCACAGCAGGGGATCGAACCTACGACCTCAGAGATAAGACTAGCATGCTAAGCACTATACATCATATAAAATGACCTAGATTATTACAAAAATGCATAATTCTCACACGGTTTATTTAAATCTCGGTTTACGAAAGACTTAAGAGAAAAAATTAAAGTATCCTAACCTTGATAAACAACAACAATATTTCAGCTAAATATTTTTTTCTTACGTTCACTTGCATTACTTGCCACTGGATCAAATATATTTGAGGCTGTGGTAAATAATTAAATTAAATTCATGTGTTATAAGACATTAATTACGCTGCCAGTATCTTGGGAACCTTGCCTAAAGGGACTCTATATAATAATATATTTTAATTATTACATTTTAAGGTTAATTAAGTAAGTTATTAAAGGTATATTACAATTAAATTTAATTTATAATTATTTTTAATTGATTAATTTATAATCGTTAATAAAGAACGCTTAGGCTACGTCCGCACAGACAGGCGGCTTGCTATGCGCCTTTAAACGTTTTTAGAAAACATTAATAGATAAAGTGACGTGTAAAAATGACACATTTCGTGCAATACATATTTAAGTTTGCTCTTGGCAATGAAATAGTAAGGCCGTCCAACTAGTGAACTGATAAGAATGCCATGGAACTAGTTATTGCAGATAAAGGTACAAAAAGGCTTGCATTGCCATGTTTACCTGCCTACTCGTAGGCGTAGGTGCAAAGCTTGTTTTTCAAGATCAAGTACGTGTAGGACCTAAGTGTAACTTCTGATAAACTCTAAACTTGGATTTAGTCATACTGTCGATGATTAGACAACAATATTTATTTTTATTATTTATTACTAAACTATACAAATATAATCTGTCCAAATATCTATATTAATTTTTTTTATTTAATATTTTCTACACAATTCCCCGACTATGTAGTCGTCGGAGGCATTAAGTATCTTACATAAGTCGTATTGGTAACTCCGATGTTAATACCCTATGCCTATTAGATTAAAAGGAATCTATATTAATATTATAGAGATTTATTTCAGATCGTATATTGTACATATGTGATGTTAATTAGTATTCTTGGTCCCTGGCAGTGTACCTATAACTCTGCCAGGATTTCGATCTTCTGCGAGGAAAGCACCAGCTCTGGGATCACCAGTACTCCCTACCAAGCGCAATATATATAGATATTAGATTTGTTTTTTCTACATTTGTAAATTATATATTTATTTCGACAACGCATTTGCGTGTTGGTCCCACGGGAATGTAAGTGCGTGCTCGAATTTATTTTATTATTATTAATTACTTCAGATGTCATGTGGAACATGATGTAATGGCTGCAGCTCCTTAAATAGAGTAGCGGAAAGCAGATTAAAAAGTTTTATTGCCAGTTCGTCTCTTCCGTTCTAGCCCTTGATTTGAGTAGATACTGGCAGTAAATGTAAAATAACAAGCATTGTATATACATTTCTGTTTTTGACGTTCATAAGTGTATATTGTGTTACCTATATGAATTAATGATTTTGAATTTGAATTATAATTATAATTTTTAGTCAATTTGTAAAAACATTTTCTGTTATATACTTTTAAAATAACAGATGGCTCTGTTATACATATTAATAAAGCACCCTATTTAGTTAAATAGATAAATTTAAGTTTCTAAAATAGTTGCCAACATATGAAACCAGGCTGGTTAAGATGTTGTCATGTAGTATCGTAAAACAAGAGTTAATGCATTGTTTGCATTTAAGATATTTAAGCGTCAGTGCTCTAGATACACCAGGCATCCCAGCATTACATTTGACCCTCCTTTCTATGTCTAGATTGGGCATTCTGATTAACGAGCCTGAATCTGTATATCCATGACTATGGATCCCACCTCACACTTTAAAAGCTTTTGTAAATAAATAAATAAGTAATGTTTAAAGAACTTTATTCCTCATTACAAAACAGAAATATTTTATTTACACGAGAAACTTAATATGAATATGTATATATGCGAGCGAGATACACGTCGCAATTAGCCGTCACAATTTTAGTTAACTATTTTCATTCTAACATGCATCTTTACTGCCTTTTTAAATGGAACAACGCTTATATTTCAGGTAAAAGCATTGTCCAAAGTTTAAGAAGAAACTTCTTTTGATCTTAATAAACAAAAAGTTTAATTAGTTGTTAATGTAAGACTATAAGAACCTTGGCTGTCAGATCTTGATTCACAAGTCATTGCCCTATAATGCATTTTTAACGCATCTTGTTTCAGTTTCTTTGGCTTCACTAAGTATTTATTAAAGTATATTATATATACATATGTTTTATATGCTAATGTACGCGAATTTGCGATCAAATATGGGTAAAACATTGTCAGAATGGCCTAAGGCTTTGTAGAACGCAGTTTAAAAAACAAGTGTAATATACAAAACTCTCGTGTCACGGTGTTTGTAAATTAACTCCTCTGAAATGGCTCGATCGATTTTCGTGAAATTTGGATCTGCGTATCGGATAACATCTTTCACCCCACTAAACGTTGGTACTAATCTAATTTTTTTTGTATTAATTATTAGACAAATTTATTGTTTTTTTTTTTTTTTGATACAGCATACAAAAATAAATACCAACCTTAATTTAGGGAGGGGTGATACTCTACGATCAAGCCCTATTTTTGATTTGTTGATTAAAATAAATAAATGTGGTTCATAGTATGGAGAAAAATTCACAGAAAAACCTGCAGAAGTTTTCATTCCGAAAAACCGAACAGTCTCAAATCAGGGCTAAATTTATATGAAAATAAAAATATTTGAAATTCACAGACACAATGTAGCAATAATAAATTGGCGTAGGCAAAAATGAAAGGTTTAAGAGTTCTAGCAAGGAAGTTTTGAATTCTAATTAAATTTATTTTAATTTTAAATTTAATTAATTAACCTTAAAAAAATATGTTCAAAATAACACTTTCAGACTATACCTAAGAGGAAAAACGGTAATTAATTTCTTGGAAACACTCAGTTTTCGTGCAATTCATAGTATGTTGATATTAACACTTAAAAGTTCTTTGGAAACCTTTTCAATTATAATTATTCACGGTAGTATAAATACGTTTTTGTATTATTGCTAATAATAATTATAATAATTTTTATCCTAAGCTAAAATAATTAAATAAATTGATTGATTCTGTTCCTTGCGGGAAAAATACCTTAAAATCAAAATTTAAGGAACATATATTGAAAATTCATTTTATATGATATTAGCTTTCCCTTGTTTTTCCACAATAACAATCTACTAAATAAATACTACTCCTCGCTCGGCTTGCTTTCTGAGATATGAAATTTAAAAGTATTTTGATTTTATATCCACTAAAGAAAATAAAGAAGATTCGGACTTAAAAACAGCGTTCTTAGTTAACAAAATTAACAGCATGCCAAACAATATTTTCAAGATATAATTTAATAACTAAAAATATTATTAAAACATACATTTTGAATTAATGTATGTTATGACCAAATAAATGTTCTCTCTTTCTTTATTCTTTCATAACAATCTCTCTCCTTAATCGGCTTTAAACGTAGTCAGCAAGGCAGCATCTGGAGCAGGCTATCTGTTTCTACCGATTTCCGTGTACAGTTCTGAGGATGAAAAGTCTTTCTCTATCTCTTTATAGCAATACAGTGCGTATACCACCGTAAAAACATAAAATACTTGTCACTTAGAGAACAAATTAAAAAAATAAATATATTACGTACGCAGTTAGATTCCATCTACCAAAAAGCTTCGCAGGCGCCATTTGAAGCGGTTTCATTGCTATTTCCCGTAAATTAAGAAACATCTGATTTTAGGTACATTTATATTATTTATGTTATTACTTGCCAGTATTTAAGGAAGACAGGGACCAAACTTTTTTTATAGAAACTTTTTAAATTTCTTTAATTTTTCTATTTATAAAATATAAATAAAAAAAAAGCCTTTATATTTCTTTTGTAATTATTTTTAAGAACATTAAACTTATTTTTATCTGTTAGTTATATCTATTTGCTAATTACTTTGAAGAACCCTTCCACAAGTGAAGGCCTCCGTCAAGGATCTTCTGGTATCTCGTCTGCAGTTAGTTGGCCTGTTTTGGCATTTAGATCGCCCGTAACTATATACGTATTATATGCAAGATCCAAGGTTCGATACAAGTGTTCCATTTATCCATTTTTCATTATTATTATAACCATGTAGGTTAGAATATTATAAATACGTAAAAAGTATTGCCATAATCAATTATCAGATAATCTATTTTAAGAAATTTTTGACATTTAATTTATATTCAAAAAATATATTTATGCAGATATGCACCACGCAGTCTAACTTGATAGTGCATGTCTAGCAGCAAAGCCGCAAAACTTAATATGCCTATTACTTAACCGCGACCGCACACATACATTTCTACAATAGTATTGTCAATGGTTTATATTAATGTTTGTATTGTTTAATATTTCTATGATCTCTTCTGTATGTCATGTTTGCCTATAAGTGCTAGTCATTAAAAATAGTATTTTCTGGTTCTCTTTCCGATGTAACAGTATGCCGTTGATATCAATAAAAAAAAAACAATGTGTGTGATTCCACGAACAGCTGATAAATGTTGCAATGATGCAACGTCTAATAAAAAAAGTATTAATTAAAAAGCCACGCATAAATATGAATTAAAATGTTGATACAATAAATTATCTTTAAATAGCGAAATTATTATTCGTCATAACAGGAGACCAGAGAGCTGGCAGCTAACTCGGACAAAGATTTAGCCTAGCTATTCAAAGGTCAAATACTCCAGTATCTTCAGAAAAGATTCCGAAGATAAGATAAGATAGTATTATTATTTGTTATAATCTTACTGCTATACATATTAAAAAAAGCACTTAGACAATATATGACGCCAAAACAGATTACATTGGTAAACAGAACGAAACAGAAAATTTTTTTTAAATAAATAAAAAAAAAACGATGTACAAATTATTTTTAAATCTGTAGTCTTTAAAAGCTGTGATTATTTTGTTAATAAAACTGATATTTATATATAGTAGCTTAAATATTGGTTGTTCATCCATAACTATGTATATACGCGCGTTTCTGGCTCATAGACATATCAACATCTTTATATGTTTATTTATTTTATTTATTTACACTTCGTTGCAAAGAAACAAAAATAAAACAATACATAAAAATTATATAGAATGAGTTTATTATGAAAACTCTTATAGGCAAACAAGTCGACTACAGGATTTTTGTTGTTTCAAGTGAATCTTTGAGACTTAAAAGTGCGAACATCTCTCCAGACAGAGCAAGGTCCAATGTTGTTATAAGAAGCTAAAAGATAATTAAGAAGAATCTTAACACAGAAAGGATACAACTTTCACTCGCTTTCACTTATTAATGAAGGCGTGAATTTTAAATAAAACATTAACCTCATTATTTCAGTAAATAAGAAATTAATTTTTACGTGCTTAATTATGCTAGATAATATAGATAGTTGAGTATATTTAACTAGAGATTTATAATTATTACTAACATAAAAAGGGTTCACAATAATTTATTGGGAGGTTTGGATCGATTCGTTTCATGGCTAATTAGCAATCAAGGCACATTATGGTTATATGTATTACGTTTTAACAGTTAAACTGATAATTATAATAAAGGTTATATGGCAGTATAAAAACTAAAGTAATTTATTTAAGAACGTCCCGTTTTGAAAGAGACTGTCCCTTTTTCCAATTACGAGTCCCGGTGTCCCCGACATGAACTGTGGAAAGCAAAATTGTCCCGTTTTCAGAAACCGCAGAAATTCAAGCAGTATAAGAGACCGTGCCAAGAGTTTCATTCTTATTTGAAATCGTCAAAATCTCTATAAAAAAATTGTTCTTCTGATAAATAAAATATAACTAAACATTTTGGGGACCTATATTTTGTGATTCGTAACTTTCAAACAGTTTCTAAAAAAAGACTTGATTGATTGACCAAATTTAAACCAATGTTTAGTTTTCCGCAAAACCGGTTTATCGGTTCTAATGCAAAAACTAAAGGAATTAATTAATCGTACATCACATTCTCGCGTTTACAAAAACTTAAAGACTTATATTTCCGTAAAACCGCCCCATATAATGCAACTACAAAGAAAATCACAATGCAAATATATCACGTACGCATAAATGCTTTAAATATTTTACCGTGTAATGCGTTAACAAGAAACTACGCAGTTGGATAATTTATTCCGCCAATTAATATGATGTTTTATTGCTAACATGAGCGCATCAATTGAGCCAATTTATTCACGCTATTTACACATTATAACAAGTACCTTTGATATATAGATCAACTACTCTGTAAGTATGTTTTTTTATGTAATAGGAGGCACACGGACAGGAGGTTCACTTGTTATACCAAGTCTGCCCCCTGGTATTAACCAGCTGTTATAACGCGAGATAGTTCGGTAGTTATCCTCAAAAAAATACTATTACTATTATGTCAATATTCAAGATATATAGTCATTCATTCACTCACTTCTTGTATTATTATGAGATTTAATAACATTTATTTTGTTAATTATATTTTATACGAACTAAGTTCTGACTATTACGAATGAAAAAAATATAGTTATCTTATGTAGACGCATATATATTTTGGTGATATTAATTTAAACAAATTGTACATATAGTAATTCTAATATACCTAATAACGAACCTTAAAATTTATTAAAATATATTATTAAAAGGAGTCTTTAGGCAAATTTCCGAAGATACTGGCAGCGTTCCCCCTTTGGTGATTATTTTTTGATGTGAAACATCTATAGCCGCACGTAAAACCGATTTCTGGCGTGGCGACGCATGCCGTGGCGACGCATCGCCACGTTGTTGATGGTAAATATATACAATCTACAAGGAGTAGTAAATTTTTGTATTTAATGAAAATAAATGTTTATTCAACAAATAGTCATCGTTATCTGGAAAACAAAATCTTAATATTTTTTTAATCATAATTACATATTTAGTTCCTATCACAATCTGTTCTTTTCTGCATATTACTTCATAAAATAATTTCGATGTTTCACATCTGCCAGGCGTCCCGTGACGGCTCACATTTTTTTATACTGATATATCTAAAGTAGTTCATGTTTATTATAAGTTTATTTTTATATTTGTAATACATACCGGTTATACTGTGTGTGTATAGTTGTATGTGCACACATGTGCACGATGCACTAATGTATTCGTAATGTGTGTATAAAACATTATAACGTGTTATAATGCACGATGCATCTTCAATTTAATATGAGAAATGCGATAACAAATCCTAGCATTTACGTATGCTCTATAATTACGTACTAAGTTAATCAACAAAATAAAACATGTTTCCGTTTTCCTCTGTTCTCTAGATCTCTGTTCAAACCGAAGCCTCGTCCGTCTGTCACCTTCAGCCATAAACATTATATCTTCTATTTACCTAGATGTGTATGTGATTAACTAGATTGTGACGACACGTTTGCCCCGTCTCACCTCCCTCAGACAAGCAAAACAGCTGGGGCGGTCGCAGAGCAGGTATAAAATATCACTGTTTTCTTCAACTTCATTTAACATTTGCTCGAACGGTGAATAAAAATATCGTGAGGAAACCGACATTTTTAGACCCGAAAAGTCGACGACGTGTGTCAGGCACTGGAGGCTGATCACCTACTTGCCTATTAGATTTAAATATGATCATGAAACAGATTCAGAAATCTGAGGAATTTTTTCTTCAACTTCGATGTTCTTCCCTGTGGAGTAGAGGTTCTTGAGCTGTGTGGTTCAAGTGCGCAGGCGCTAATTAAAGATTTAAGTTGGTGCTTGGTATATAGTACCATGGACCCCAGAGCTGGTGCTTTCCTCATTCAACTAATGAGTATCCCAATACAGCTGCAAATGTTGTCAGCGTTAAAGGTACACTGTCACAGGGAAACTTTTTAAATTTGTTGTTTCTTTCTATTAATTTTTAATTATTTCTGTTATTACTATGTATATTAAGAAAATTGTAAATACTGTATTTGATTGACTATTAAAATGGGCGTTAAATTAAAAAAATAAAAACTCAACATAAATACGTTGTTTCAATCCTCTCTTAGTATAAATGTTATCCAAGCGGCTACATAATATTACCTGTATTATTAAGACATTACTATAATAGGCGTATTTAAATCGAGATTAGTTCCTTGTATCATTGATTGACATCATTCAAGACTTATTAAGCAGTCGTCTCAGACTTTGATGGATTGCCTGCAATGCCATTGAACGCCTCCTTGACTTAAAAGCTTTATATTTTGGAGGTCATTTAAACAAAACAACGGTGACAAAAAGCTCAATCTATGCCTATGCAGGTACTTTTTATACACGGAAAAAGAAAGATTGTGCCACCGTGGTTTTTACTGGAGAATGTTGCATATTGTATTATTTCCTGTCTGTTTTACGGAAGGAAGAACTTCAGCATCAGATTTGTTGTCTCCTCTTCTATTCTAATCGATGGTTCCTCAGATAGCTGGACTCAAACAAGAGAAATTACAAGAAAAGAGCGTACCGATTCTTAAAAGACCGGCAGCGCGCTTGCGAGCCTTCTGACAGTGCGGGTGTCCATGGGCGGCGGTGTCACTTAACATCAGGTGAGCCTCCTGCTCGTCTGCCTCCTGTAACATTAACAAAAAATAAAAAAAAATACCCCAAATGTTGTTTCTGTACCGAAATCTTTGATATTAAACCATTACGTGACATACATACGAG
This sequence comes from Pieris mannii, assembly GCA_028984075.1. Taxonomy (NCBI): domain Eukaryota; kingdom Metazoa; phylum Arthropoda; class Insecta; order Lepidoptera; family Pieridae; genus Pieris; species Pieris mannii. Next base: position 1,486,923 of record CM054776.1, read on the forward strand.
TACATGACGAGAGAACCGCGCTTTCCAAGTCAGTGCACGAACTCGGTGGTTAGATTGTTCTCGCTTTTACCAGGCCTCCTAAGTAGGGTGTAGCACGCGTTCATTGCATTCTAGGCCCGTAGCCACACACTCCCCACGTAAACTACACTGCTTAACCCGGCTTGCCAATCAATTAAAAATAAGTTAAAAAGCTAGCCAAGGTGTTAAATAACCCGCAAATTAGTATCACCAACACATATCAATGGTGGTACTATTATAATATATTATTGGAATAATTAGAATACAAGCTATTTTATATATTAAAATCCTAAAATAAACCCACGAGTACCGAAAAGTGCCAATCTAAAATTCAAATTCAGAAAACCTGGAAGTGCGATAAAGGTCAATGTAAATTCATAGACATTGTGATTTGTGACGGATAAGGAAGTGATTTCGACCACAACTAATTTGAATTATTGCATGTTACTCCATCAGATTTGGTGTTCACGTAATGTGTTCGTGTTATCTGATAAATGTGTACCATTATTAAACTATATCTAATAAAGCGTGGTTTTTTATGCACTTTTTTAAAAATAAATGAATCAGTGGCGCTACAACCTCTTTAGGTCCTGGCCTCAGATTTCTTCGATTGTTTCATGATCATTTTTAAATCTAATAGGCAAGTAGATGATCAGCCTCCAGTGCCTGACACACGTCGCCGACTTTTTGGATCTAAGACATTATCATGTCATATGGTGTTATTTTGTGGGGTAATGCCGCTGACATTAATTCGATATTTGTAGTGCAAAAACGGGCTATAAGAGCGATCTGTGGGTTGTCCCCACGGGAGTCAGTCCGAAATAAGTTTAAGGAATTAAATATTTTAACTTTGGCAAGTCAATACATTTATGAGAATATTTTGTATGTGCGGAAAAATATAGATATCTTTAAAAAGAATAGTAGCTTCCATAATTATAGTACTCGTAATAAAGACAAAATTAGCGCACCAACCACGAGGCTGCATAAAACGAGTAATTCTTTCCAAGGCAATTGCATACGTTTTTTCAACAAAATCCCTAGTGAGATACAAATATTGTCAATAAATAAATTTAAATCGTACATTAAAGTAAAACTGCTTGCTAAGGCCTATTATAATATAAATGAATACTTAAACGATCATTGTGCTTGGATATGAATTGCTTCAGTATAAATAGGTAACGCGACAGAATCTCTCGGCTGCATTTTCAGACTATGGGGCGATCGTCGACATCTACGACTTTTTTTTAATGTAAAGTGGGAACAAACCGTGATTCATGTGGTATCAAATTATTTCAGTATAATTAGTATTATTACTATTTTCTTGTGTAGCCAAGTGCACATTTCAAGGATCGTCATGCTCACTCAAATGTCATTGCTTGTGGCGGCGTCCATGCGTCGGGTTGTCTCTCTCCCTAAAATATGGCGAGGGGGCCGATGGCTGGCCATGCGTCATACTCGTGAACGGGTGCTACTTGTGGTGACTGGTCGTACTTGAATTCGTGTATGCGGTGATATTAGTTGTTTATACTACGTATTTGCGTGTTGTTCTCACAAGTGTGTAAGTGCGTGCTCCTATTTCACCATGCCTCCTGCTGATAGAGGACAAATCTTTGTTTTTAATTTGTTTTTTTATTCTTTATTACTCAATATGTCATATGGAACATGGTGTAGTGGTCGCAGCTCCTTACAAGCATTGTGTAAAAAAAAAAAACTTGGCGATTAAAAAGAGTGGCGGAGAGTTTATTGCCAGTTCTTCTCTTCCGTTCTACGCCCTTGATTTGAGAACTGGCAGTAAATGTAAATTCACAATTTTTAAATTTTTTGACGTTCATAAGTGTACATTGTTACCTACATGAATAAATAAATTTTGTTTTGTTTTGTTTTGTTTATGTCAGTTTCCTCACGATGTTTTCTTTCACCGTTCGAGCAAATGTTAAATGCGCACATAGAAAGAAAGTCCATTTGTGCACAGCCCGGGCTCGAACCTACGACCTCAGGTATGAGAGACGCACGCTGAAGCCACAATGCACTTTCTTACTACCTTTAAAATATTTTGAAAATAAATAATCAGGGATAATGGTCAAAGAATCAAAGAATCGGCAGTTCTGGAGTTTTCAAAAATGCAAATATTTACTCTTTATAATATCAGGATAGACATTTTTATTTAACAAAATTTAATTGTGTAGCATTTACAATATTCTTATTAACCTATATAGCTTAATAATAATCAAAAAAATAAATATTAATAAATGTGAAATTAAAACAAATTGAAAAGTTTGTTCCCTTTAACGCTGGCAGCATTTCCTCGCGACATCCCATCCGGCCGCTTGCCATCGTCTTGTTATCAATCTTAAGAAAAGTTATATATTTTTTTAAACTCCAGAAGCCACTCGTTGACCACGATATGTCAATATGTAATGTAACATGCATTTATATATATATATTTTTTCATGTAATAGGAGGCAATCGGGCAGGAAGTTCAGCTAAATAATACAGCCGCAGCTGAGTTGAGGACGTATTCTGCCTTGACGTACGATTTACGTTTATTAAAACAGCTTTTGTTGTAACAAAGAATATTTATTACTGTAGATTAATGTGTATAACAAATTAAATATTTAGTTATTCAAATTAAAGTCCTTTTAACTATACTTATCTATTTCGTGATTCATAACGTAACGTCTGAGATTTATCTTAACTGAGTTTTTCTTAAAGTAAACGTAAATAATGACCTTGACTTCAAACAAGTTTGAGCATGAAAAGGCTGTTGAAGAGGAATGCTTCCAGTAATTTCTGATGCATTAGTTCCGTATTAGGCCATGGAGCAGACATTTTATTTTCCAAACAAGTTGCTGGGTTGCCTATGCCTATTTCTACTTTTAGTCAGGAAACACATCCAGATCTGTCAGGCCTACAACGTGTGCAATAACAGTGCTACAAATAAAAACTTACTTATTCGAACCATATACTAGGAATTCTTATGCTTAGAATAAGGAGATCATAATTTCTTACTTATAAACTCGTTATTAGGTTTGAATAACTATTCCACCGTTGCCATCGACGACAACAAAATGCAATTCATTGATAACTTAAGAAAAAAAACAGAAACTTGTCTATGATAACCATGTTTCCGTCAGTTTGACGTTTCAATTCGCGGTGTTTCCGATCACTGTACACAATTGCATAGTAAGCATTTTTTAGTGTACCTCCGGGATTCGAATGCATGGTAACAAAGTTTACCGACAGTCGCAGACCACTCTAAAGGTTAGATAAATATATTTTTTTATAGAACAGGGCATTCGGGCAGGTAGATCAACTGATATTAAGTGATACCGACGCCCATGGACACTTAATGCCAGAGGGTTCGCGAGTGCGTTGCCGACATTTTTAGAATTGATACGCTCTTTTCTTTAATAACCCTAAGTTGAATTAGTTCGCAAATACTTAGTCGTCTTTAAGCCATACTTATGTCATTTACATTTGATTTTTATTTTCAATCCATTAACATATTACGACTATCGCCCGAACCCAATAATGTATCTACAATCTCAGAATGAAAACTATCTGAGATCAGACCGTGACAGTTGATCGCTCTCCTATCTGCATCCCAATAACCAAACCCTACGAAGACAATCCATTTTTGTCGACGGATAGAATGCAATCTCTGCGCTCTTTACACTCATATTTCATAATCAATATAAACCAAATAAAGTAAATAAAACCGTAAATAATAATATTTAAATATATCAATATTTTAAAACATATTAAATAGCATTCTAATTATTTTAAAAACTGGTTTAAGTTTAAATCTAAAGATAGGATATTGGCACAGTCGAACTGTCATTTTCATACAAAGGTCTATCCACATACATCGATCCGACCTATCATGAATAGCTTGTATCGACAGATGGCTATTACAATCGGTTTAATCAAAATATAAGTTTACTCTTAAGAACAAGAACAAAATTAAACAAAGATTAGCTATCTCTTTTCTTTACGAAAACTTATACATTTACAGGCACTAAGTTTTTATTTGAAAAATTTCAGTTTTTATGTTAAAAATTTGCTGATAGGCCAGTTGTTTATTTTTTTCCGTACTTTTATTAAATAGATAAACATCAATTTGCTTCTGTAATTGCGGTGACATTCTTAAGTAGAACTGGTCTGTAATTGTTAGATAATTAAGACTTCCTGTAACAATGTTTATGACAATTAAAACGGGCAATGTACTGTTATAATGCAAAAAATACACATTAAGTATTGTAATCAAAAAATGACAGCCAATCTTTTGACCATCTGAGATAGACATCTTTATCCAAAAATAGCAAAAAGTGTGCCAATAACCAATCGACGGATTGTAATAGCCATCTGTCGATACAAGCTATCCAAAATAGGTCGGATTGCTGTATCTGAATAGACTGTTGTATCAAAATGACAGTTCAAATGTGCCAATATCCTATCTTAAGATTCTAACTTACAAGTTTTTAAAATAATTAAAAAGCTTTGATATGTTTTAAACGTAGACATGTATAAATTAATATTATTTGTACGTTTTTATTTATTTATTACTTATTAGTGACCCGCCCCAACTTCGCACGGGTGCAATGCTGATGAAAAGCAGGTTTTTATTATGTACGTATTGTTATTTCCGTCACTGGAAAGCTCCGATAATATACGCGACATATACGATCACGGACTTTTCTGTTAACCTTTTCATTGTGTACAGTACTTAGTACATTATTTTGATAAAACTCGTAGGGTTCAGCCTGCGTTTGCAATGTAAGCGGAAAAAATGTAATTATTTACGATATCACATTAGAAACCTCAAAAATAACAGTAGTAGTAGTATTTAATGGATATTATTATACATATAAACCTTCCTCTTGAATCACTCTATCTATTAAAAAAAACCGCATCAAAATCCGTTAGGTAGGTTCAAAGATTTAAGCATACAAAGGGACATAGGGACAGCGAAAGCGACTTTGTTTTATAAAGGGTATTTCAACAAGAACTTTGTTTTCTAAAACAAAATAAAACAAAGAATTTAGAGGAAAATGAATAAAATTTTAATTGTTTATTATATTACAAAGAGAAAAGTTTGGCAATTATGAATGAAAAATGATATCTGGCAAATGTCCACCACGACCACGCTGACAGATGTTGATTCTTTCATCAAAATTTTTAATCACTTTTTGGCAAAATGGAGGGTTTATTTCGTTAATGACATCACGGATTTTGAGTTTTAAGTCTGCAATCGATTCGATTGGCTCCGTATAGACTCTGTCTTTAACATAGCCCCACAAAAAATAATCCAGTGGTGTTAAATCACACGATCTGGCTGGCCACTTAACAGCTGAATTTCGCGAAATTCTACTATGTAGTGATGATGAGTGTAAAGAACGAAGAGATTGCATTCTATCCGTCGCCAAAAATGGATTGTCTTCGTAGGATTTGGTTCTCCTTGCCCGCTGTACGCCCTTGACTTGTGAACTGGTAGTAAATAAATATAAATTTACAATTAATTTAATTTTTTTGACGTTCATGAGTGTACTTGTTTGCCTAGATGAATAAAGACATTTTGATTTGGTTTGATTTGATATTGGGATGCAGATCGATCAATTTCAAAAATTCCACAACTATTTATGATACCCACAAATAACAACTATGTGTCCCAGAATGGTCCGCTCGCCATGTTGATATTGTGATGTATTTATGAATTTAAAAATATTATTCGCGGTGAAGACTTGCAACCTGAATAACTTTTTTTTTTGTTTTTTTTTTGTCATTAAGTTTGACATAATATGTCTATTGTATACCTACGGTATGTAATGGTTAATATTTAGTAAACCAGCGTTGAAGATGCCACTAAAATGCTGTGAACAGCAAATGCTTGGATAATAAACCTGTTTTCTGTTTTTGTACTAAAATGTAAAAATAAAAATAAAATAAATTAACGAGTAATTATGGCTTAGCCTATTTACATAACAGAATATATTCACAATGTTAATAAAAACCCTGTACATTTAATGTTTCTATTCATTAAATAAATTATATTATTAAAATACAGTTTTAAGTTTTAATGTTAAACTTTATGTTACATTTTAAAAAAGTATTTGAGCTGATAACTAATAATTTATAAAATTAGATCTATAAACCGGGTATAAGACTGATTTATCCTGGCAATATATTTAAATAATCTATAGACGTCATAGCAAAGAGGCCTTACATGTAAATCACGAGATAGAAAAAGGGAACGAGAAACACAGAGCAATAGATGGCCAGACGAAGAAGAGCTACTCGTAACATTAGAAAATAACATGAAAAAAACTGGCTCATCTGATTTATTAGATTACAGTCTGTGCAAAGGAACTACTAGCCATAACTCGCGACGGAAAGATCTGTGAGAATACATTTTCGCACACAGCGGCCAAGCGTCTTATTTAAACTTTAAAGTCTCGATGGATCGCCTTAAGTTAAAACGCTTGGAGCTCTAGAAGAGTAACGTTATTCGTTTATTTAAAAAAAAACATAAAAAATGAAGTGGAGATAATCCCCCATCACTCATGGACATTGCATATGACTGTATCATGCGGGGAGGGTTTTCGGGTAAGTGTTTTAATCGCGTAGAATTTTATTTGTACAGTTTTAAATTTAATTTGTTCAATTATTTTTGCCTTTTCTTCTTTGCTCTTTGTAGCGACAAGGAGCGGCGTTGGGACTGCGAGCACCGAAGAGAACAATTGCCCACCTGGGACAACCAGTGGGTCCGCGACGTTTTTTGTATTCGGTGGCTCTTCGAGGTGCGATTGGGTCGCGACGTCCATCCTGAGGTCGACTGGGGCCACCCGGCATGGTCGTTGCCGGATGAGGAGTTGGTGGCCTACGATCCGGATTATTAGATATAAGAATATTTCAATCGTCATGAGCGGAGTTGCATAGGCTCGCTCTATCCCATACTCGAAGATCGCATCTTAAAAAATAGTACAACGGCTTATCTATCAAGGCACTTCAAAAAATGATAACTTCAATCTCTTGAAATGAGACCCAAGAAGCGATAAATTCCCCAAACTACAATAATAGAAGCAGTACTATAACTGTTATTAACGATTGAGTTTGGGAAGTTCTCAAAATGAAAAGGTCAACTGGGGTTGGGGAATTTACGCGTTATCAGCTCGTGGTCACTAAATTTCAATTGATAACGAAACGCTTATAAGAAAAAAATTTGATCGTGCTGCCAGTCTCATCTAAACATCACAGGGTGCACAACGTTTTTGATCAAACAGTTCTTCCACCAATCTCTCCAATGGCTTCTTCAACTCAGTCCCAGCTGCAGCAGTCGTTCTCGAAGCTATCGACATCACCGACATGGTACGTGTTCTTTAGCAGCAAAATTATAAACCTTCCACCAGATTTCCTAATGTTTAACTAATTTATAATTTTAATGACATTTTTGTTTATTTTATTTTTTAGGAATGAAGGAAGGGTGGTTATTCCGAAGCGACAGTCGGCCGCAACTTCTTCCCAAATAGACTACATGATTAAGTACCTCGAGTTGAATCCTCATATGGTCAACAAAAGATGCGACACGCCGCGCTACAGAGAAGATACAATCGCTGCGTGGGAGAAGCTGGCGACCATTCTGAACAGAATGTCAAAAACCACGACGCCGAAAAACGCTGAAACGTGGAGGACCGTAAGTCGATCTGCAAATCTGGTCTTCCAGCTGTAATATACTTCTGTAACTGTTGATGATAAACCTACTGAACATTTTGAAGATATGGGCCGTCCAAAAGAAATTGGTGAAGCAGAAAGTGGAGAAGGCTGCCTCACAAGACTTCATCCATCTTCGGTCGCAGCTGAACGAGCAAAGCCGGAGGATTTTGTCGCTCATCGACTCGAGCAACGACGGGGACGACAGGCCGGCAACGCGACAACAGACCTTCCAGGAAAAATCGGTAAATAAATATTCTGCAGTCAGTAGTTTTATGAAACTGTAACTGTGGTAAATGTAAATCTTGAACGTATTATCTTTAATCGTTACAGACACCAAGCGAGAAAGCAACTACCACACAGAGGGCCAGAGAAATGCTCATAAAAGCTGACGTTCATTCCCCGAACCTCAAGAACGCTCCTAAGAGGCCCAGTAATTCGGTTAATTCGTGTGAGTTTTTGGATCTTCACGCTATATCACCCACCATAACAATTAACGTTTTCAAATCATATCAGTAACGTATGATTTTTCGTTTGTGTTTTATTATAGGCTCCACCAGAACCGCTCCATCTCGGGCTGGTCGACGAGTCTCCGTTTACAAGGCGAAGACACAAAAAACCAAAAAGCCGATAGCAACCAAGAGCCGTAAGCATCGTTACACGATCATCAAGTTTTGCTATGCTCATCTGGAAAATGTCCTTTGTTAGAACGAACGTTTCGTTTTTCAGATAAGGAAACACCAGCCAAGCGGCAGCGAGTAATGGGGCCAGGCTTCGTGCCTCTGGGCGAGCGACGAGTAGCTTGCATGGAGGTAACGATTCAAACTAGCTGTTTAACACATTCACTGCGTTACGAGAAGTATTTGGTCGTAATTGAGTTTCGCTCTGTGCGGCAGCTAGTTTTCCTTGTTTCGCTCTCCGTGAGGGGGTAATTTTTTCAAGTATTCGTACAAGTAAAAAAGAGATACCTATATTGCCGGTGTCCTTACTTGAAATGTATTATAATTTACAAATAACGGGAATTTTTATTTCGTAACAGTGCGATACGGGAACTATTTGGTCGTATTCTCAACCCCGTACCGCACTGAACGTGCGCGTGCGTCAGTTAGTTTATTACTTATTAATTTCGTTAAAAAATAGTTTCCGTTGTTTGTGTACGACCTGAATAAACAATAATTCATCCGATCCAGCAAAAATAATTTACATATTAACTTCATCCAATATGACTGTTGTATGCGCCACGACAAGTATTTTTTCCGTAAAATCAACCATTTGAAAAAAATACCTGTACCTTTTTAGATATTACTTACAACCCCGTGCGACTGCTCCTGTGTATACCCAACGATGTAACTGTAAATTGATTGGTACAACAAAAATATGTACTGTGGCCTTTCTATGTCTCTGTGGAGTTTTGAATTCAGGGCTACATACGGGAAAATAGACGGAAGAAAGTCTTAATCTAGCACAGCAGTGAAGATGTTAAAGCTTCAATCTCATCCCCGAACATGTTACCGTGTCGCTAAGCATTTCAAATCTCTAATGAACGTTATTTCTGTTGTTTGCAGGACCTCGCCAGAGCCATGAATCAGATGGCCAAAAACGACATGCAAAGGGACGACATCCTCCGCATGACACTGGAGAACCAGACAACTCTAACCAAGAATTACTCGGTCGCGATCCTCTCGTTGATTAAGCTGCTGAAGAAGAAGTGAAACTCTGCTCGAAGCTACTTGGAATAGTTATATATGATCTTGGGCTCGCCAAGATTTTAAATTCTTTCTACGGCCTGTGACCGTTCGATAGTTGTGATAGTTTCTTTAAGTTTAAGATAATAAAGTTTCCATTTACTCGATAAGTCTTTCTCATTTGTTTACAAGTCAATTATCCCTCAGGCCATAACGAAGTGAGATCTAGGTACTAAAGTCGTTGGAAGCACCTGAAGGATGCATAACTTGTGGTTACCGTTTCCAACTACGTTAAGAGACGTTACCTTTCAAGAGTTACTCTGGTCAGCACTGACAATGCAATCTGTAGTCACTGCAACTTGGCGTAACGCTCAAATGTCACGTAAAGCATAAAAGATCGCTGCAATGCATGTGGTTACGTGACGGTGTCCTCAGAACCTGTTGCATATGCTCTCAGCTACCATAATGTTCCGTTAACTGATGAGGAATAAGTATAATAAACTCCTCCACAATTTCAACTAAAATGGGACAACCCCAAAATAGCAAGAATGACGCATACACGCATAATAGCACTCTTATTAGCAAAACGTAATTATTAGTTGTAACCAATGGTCCACAATTGGAGCTTCGGGTTATCTTTATAAAAATTTATCAGCCGCGGTCGGATTTTCGGGTCGGATCGGAGAGTTTCTTTCCGCTTCATGGGTATACAAAAGCAAGATACTAAAGTTGATTGCACACTGAGATAGGACACGTGCGACCTGCAGAAGGGTCTATCGTGGGTGACCGGGGTGTTCTGGCTCCTGAAGGAGCGAAAACTTGTATGTTGTGCGAATGCAAGTTCCTTGAGATTATATTCCTAGCCTCACATGCTCAATATGTCAGCCTGTTGTCGTTTAGGAGAGACCAACTCGTTGCTCCTGCCACCAACCGTCTCCGACTAACGAGACTCGCGCGGGCCTATATCTCGATCGACGAACGTCGCGTTTCGATCAAAAGACTAGGTTCATCCACCGATTGACGCTACACGCTGTAAGATAGTTGCTCGAAGGTTTCTGGCACTATTCTAGCCCAGGCAAACACGTCGAATAACCTGTATGTTTTATTGAGTCTGACTGATGGAAATCGTACGTCGTCACTGCCGAAGCAATAACCCCATTGCGTCACACAGTTTTCTTCCCTGAACCCAAAAATGTCACTATCGCCTTACCTGATGTTTGCTTCACAAGATACAGCTCGTACAGTCTCTTGTCTCACTTAGTTAGGTTATGTAACTAAAACAAAGGTTTATATTTATTACTTTTAAGCAAAGCCTTAATAATAATGTCATTGAAAAGACATCTCAATGAACTAGTCAATTAATTGCTAACCTTAATTAATTAGAGACCAAACAAATCACTAGACAAGGAAGGAAAATTAACTAAAGGCCATACTGGCGTCTCTTTAAATGATGCATATATACTAATTTACTTATTTGTCAGGCAACAATTAAAGTTTGTAGAAATTTTTATTTTTGGAGATTATCTTTATAAGATGTCTTACTTCTAGGCCCCAGGAGGTAATTTTCATGTATCCAACATTATTTGTTCTTAGTTCTGTAGGCTAGAACGAGCTAAGAAAACGCCGAGAATTCGCGCTTGTGATGTACTTAATAAAGTTAAGTAAAGTCTTTACATGGCAAGGACAGTAATTCGGCAGTACTGCTACTGCTCCTTAGCTTCAATGTGCCTGATGGGTACGTCAGAAAGCGACATCTGCAAAGGGCACGTGTTATTCGGTGTGCTAATTTACTTAACAAAATACATAAGTGAGCGGACCTTTTTTATTGTCCGTTGAGTGAGCTGGCAGAAGTAATATTATTGATGTGAAACATCTATTATTGTATTTAATTATGTAATATATTTTTGTATTTAATGAAAATAAATGTTTATTCAATAAATAGTCATCGTTATCTGGAAAACAAAATCGTAAAATGTTATTTTATCATTATGACATATTTAGTTCCTATCACAATCTGTTCTTTTCTGCATTTTACTTCACAAAATAATTTCGATGTTTCACATCTGCCAGGCGTCCCGTGACGGCCCACATTTTTTTTGTTAGTTCCTACAGTTAGTTAATAAATTTCTTGTGTTTTTTTTTTATTTTGTAATTTCATGTTTGTTTTTTTGTGTTTCGTCTGTACCTAAAGTGTTCAAATTAATGTTCACTCGTGTCAATTTAGGGTCACCTGTTAAGGCAGGAGTGTTTTTATAAAAAAATAAACAAATAAAAAAAATCCTCTGGGTCCGCTTTTATGTTATAAATACTTAGATGTTTACTAATTCTTCTGTTGTTAATAAAACATTACACAATTATGTACATCAATTAGTATGTTGAACAAATTTCGAATGGTTGAATAATCAAATAAAACTAAATTAAATAACATTCAAGTAGCCAGAAAAAAAAAAATGAACTCAACATATGGAAGATCATTTTGATCCAAACAAACACATTACCATAAAAATAATTTGTTTGTTTCCTTTTCCAGTATAAAATAGCGAAACTAAATGTTAAAATATTTTATAAATTATGTGAAATTCCCTTGGATTTTCAAATGAACAAAAGTTGGCAGAAATTTAGTGTAACTTGTATACTTGTATGATGTGTATCGAATTTCATGAAGAAATAACCCGGAAAATCATAGGAAAATAAATACACCTGAACGTATCCCGCTTCGTCATCGCTAAACTAGACTGGAATAGAAAACTAATTAGTTTTTCTGTCTGTCGCTTGAACGAAGAACTGTAAAAATATTATTTATATTATGGTGTACATTGAAATAAAACGCGTTTATTTTTTAGCCTTTATTACTGACACAGAATAATACACTTATTTAAGTTACATAAAAAACTTAATTGTAATACATTCATAAAACTTAATCTAATACAGCACTTGACCCGTTTTGCTAACCAGCATGTCCTGTGTCACATAGACCTCTTCCAGCTGCCTCCATTATTTTCTAAAGATAGCTCTTCTTGTCCAAGTTGTGCCTTATACAGTTAATATTGGTTTATTTTGTAGTCATAATAAATAAAGGAATCTGAATTATACATTAATGTTTTGTCTTAAAACGAAATTTATTTTATTTTATAAAAAAATAAAATACGCTTTCTCAGAATCTGTCCTAACAATAAGTGTCAGCTAAATAGTCGTAATTTTCGTTGGCGAGAACTCGGTCATTTAATATAAATTTTCATACTTAACAGTTATTTGCGACAGATAATTAATATTCCACATAGTGCAGTAGGTTAGAAGGTTAAAAGCGTAATAAGTACTTATACAGACATATAATACAGTAAACTTTCTATATATTTACAGTTTTTGTATACAAATAATTTCATTTTATTGTTACGCGATTTTCTTTTGTTGCTTTTTCAAAAGAAGTTACACTTCGTTTGGCGCGTTAGGGAAAATTATGAGAGTGAATTTTTACGATACGCCGTCACAAAAAACCGACACCCTATTGTCAACATTTAAGTTTTTTGTGATATTTAAAAAAACTTTATTTAACTAGATTATGTGTTAATAAAACTTTCAATGTATTAAATACCCTTTTTCTATTGTGAGTGTCGTTTTTCTACAAACGTGGAATAAAATTTTAGAAAAGATCTTTATCTTCTTACGCCAAAGAAGCATATCTTTTAACGCATGTAGATAAACACACACCATCTTTTTACATACTCGGTTCCCTCATACTAATCGATGCCAAGATTTTTTTCGACTATTTCCTGCCTGACAGTGCCTGACATGCCGTCGACTTTTTGATTTACAACAAACCGTTTTCCTTTACCGTTCGACCGAATGTTAAAAGCGCCCACAGAAAGACCCATGGGTCAATGGATCGAACCAACGATCTCAGAGATGAGTAACCGCTCTGAATCCACTAGACATAGGTCCATTTTATTAAAAAATATTTTGCCTACATAATACAGTAAAAATTCAATAATTCACTTTTATAATATTCAGCAACAAATTCTAGATTATATCGTTACCTAGTTCGTATGTAATATTCTAAGCCTGATTGCTGTTCCGAATGGCTGATCTAGTACAATAGAACTTCCTAGACTTAATCGCTTTGTGAATCTATAATTATTTAGTCATCTACTGAATGTGTGATGTTAAATGCATAATCGAAAGTTAATGTAACATTTAGCAATCGTTTAATGACTTAAAGAAGTTTTCGCTAGTATGTCAAAGAAAACAAAGATATATTTGTATCACTTGTTTATCGGTAAACGATGATTAGAGATGTGGGATCACTCTGCTAGCGCATTTAACATGGAGGGTGTTCAAAGGAGTTGTAGAGTAGGCAATGTCCATTGACGTATCTTAAGATTAGGTGAGCCATCTGCCCGTTTGCCTCCTTTTACATAAAATAAATAAATAGATAGTAGAATTCGATGATTCTCGTGTTTAAAGATATAATAAGTTTTTATTGAATTGTGTTGTGTCGTGAAATGAAATTTTAAATTATGTCAATGCCAGTATGAAAAGTTGTTATTGAAGTTTTATAAATAAATTTAAGCTATAGAATATTTATTATACGATTAAACATTTTATATATAGGGGCTGTCCAGATGGAATCGAAATATTATAATTTTGAATCACAGATTAAATGTATTTTTAATATAGTCTAGTCTTTATTTTTAATATAGAGTTATTTATCTTATTATAAGTGGTTTCTTTATGGTACAGTAACCATAATTGTTACCATAAACACATTTTTATCCGTTTATTGGCACATAAAGTTGGATAGATTCAATACCATATTCTTTAGTCTGAAGCCGGTTTACTCACGATGTTTTCCTTTACAGTTCAAGCGAATGTTAAATGTTCACATAGACGCAAAGTCGATTGGTGCACATCCGAGAATCCAACCTACGACCTCAAAGATGAGACACGTTGAAGCCACTGGGCCAATACACCTCTCAAATTTAATAATTGCATTAAAACAAACAATTTTTGCTTAAGATTTAAACTATCTTAGTTCTCCTGCTTCTAGTATTTAATTTTGTTTTATTTTTAGAATCAAAGATCCGCCATATATAACCCTTCACTGAATCCTTTTGCCCTTGATTTCTTGCTCAGCAGGCGTAAAGCGGTCACTTGTTTTTAAACTACCGGTCGAGTTGAGCGCGCAACACAACAAAACACAATCTCGACGCGAACGCACGAATGTCACCAACATTCGCGCGGGAAACCGCGAAGTACTAATTTTTTGACAATTGACGAATACATTTTCCCACAATGCGGCTGTTAATAGTGTTGTGTTTCTGTGCCAGTGCGGTGTACGACGTTTCGGGTCAAGACATTGAAGCTATGAAAAATATGCCCAAATATGATGCTCGATATGATTATTTAGATGTAGATGCACTTTTTAATAGTAAAAGACTAGTCAGAAATTACGTGGAGTGTTTAATTAATGGACTAAGGTGCACACCTGAAGGAAAAGCTTTGAAAAGTGAGTAATCAATCATAATCGATCTCATTCCTATAAATAATTAAACGTTTTTAGTTTAAATAGAAAATTAACAATTTATTTAAGTTTGTTATATAAATCTTAGTTATAAAAAGCCATCAATAGAACGCGAGCTACTCTAATTAAATTTTTTGTACGACCGCTATTATTTTTAAGTGAAGGTCAAACAATACATAATAAAACTTTTAAGATAATATTAAATACTTAAGAAACTGTTATGTTCTTTAGACTTAGACAGTTCATGATGGTGAGCAATAACCGCAAATAAATGATGCCCAGTAAATGATGGCCTAATTCTTTAATTGGGGAAATGCATTTACCCACCGCCTCAACTGCTTAGTGCGATAGGGTTATGTGGGACTCGCGATTGTGCATTAAAACTAAAAGGCGGCACCAACAATCGACATAGGCAGGATGCGGGTTACCGCAGCTGTTAAGCAGAGCCATATCCAGAACCCATGGCATTTTTCACTGCATCTATTTTTCCGTTTCACTTCACTAATTATAAAAATAAGTGAGTTGCTTTTAGACCACATTATTTTCCGGTTATTAATTTCTTTTATTTTGTCAAACAGACCATAGAATCTTTCAAACCACTTGTCCTGTTGAGCTTAAAAGGATATTCAAACCCATAATAGATCAAATACATATATATACATATACATTGTTGACATACGAAATTTATACGTAGCGCCAAGAATCGACTTTAGGATAGCATTCAGTAACGTTAGTCAGAGCAAAGGGTTGATTACCGACAACGTACCAGTATTACAAGTTTAATGTTGGTTCAGCTACAACGAGCTTGAAAATTCTTACATGGCAAGGACTAATTTGGCAGTACTAGAGTGCCTTATCTACAATGTGCTTACTGAATACGTCAGAGATACTTTCACCCGCGGTAACTTATACGCCCGCAGCTAGAAGTAACCTTCTGAAAAGGGCACATATGATTCGCTTTATTACTTTAGTTAATTACATAGGTTAACAGGCCATTTTTATTGTCCATTGAGTGAACAGACTTTTCGTCTATTGTCAATGCCCATAGCAGATAGTTAATTTTTATTATATAATGTTGCTATTTCTTATTAATTTCTTATGTAATTGTAATTTTTTTCTTGGTTATGCATTCTTGTCGATTGACGGTCACCTATTGAGATAATTTTTTTTATCAAATATAAAAATGTATTCTGACATTACGAATCAATAATCTATCTTAATATATATATTTCTTCTGTGCGTGTGTATGTGACTGAACTCCTCTCAAACGACTGGACCAATTTTGACGAAATTTTTTGTGTGTGTTCAAGGGGATCTGGGAATGGTTTAGATTCACAATTTTGTCCGCTGGACAATGTTTTTTTAATTATTTTTTAATTTTATTAGTAGTTGTTGATTTTGGAATGTTTTACATTAGATGCGACAGACGGCGCTACCATCGCAGTGTCAAATTTTAAATAATATTCCAATTTTAATTTTAGTCTATCCCGACAGTTAGCGCTGCGATCAAATTAAAAAAAAGTTTTGTTATCATTGTGTTATTGTAGACCATGTGCTGGATCGTTAGATATTGTCATAACATTTGAATAATAATTTTCATCAAAATGGTCCAGAATGTTAAAATAGCTTATTAAAAAAAGTTTGAAATTTTCAAATTAAAGACGTGTAGACAGGACAACGTCTGTCGGTTCCGCTAGTATTAATATAATTATTTCATATTTACACTATTTCTTTACTAAGTTATTACACGTCCTTATTTATATTTTCGTTTCATTTATGTACGAAAGATTGTTGTTTAATCTTAGTTCCATGTTTTTCGATGATGACCCATTTTATAATTTGAAATTTAAACAGTTAACTGTTCTCCAATTTTATTAATTAGTACAATTTTATATATCAAAGTCTGTCCCGGCTTTATTCTCTAAAATATTTTGTAGTTAAATTTGAACTATTTCATAAACAGTCCTCGAAGTCTCTACTCTTATCTTTGCATATAATAATAATAAAATTTTATTGTTTCTCAAATTTTTACATCAATAAATCAGTATGAGACAACCCTCGTAAGTAGTCAAGAGACACTTGTGTTGGGGTTGACTCGCTACTTCCCTAATCTAAACAAAATATGAATGATACATTCCGAGTTTGCTGAAACTAAATAGAATAACTTCTTTAAGTGCCTCCCCATTACTGTGTTCTTTAATTCTCTTGATGCTTCTTCCTGTGCCAGATGCCTTAACTTTTCCGCAGTCGCAATACCTGTCCTAACCCTCTCGATCCCCTAGGCATCCCATTATTTCATTTGTCCCTCCTTTCCGTAGGACGCGTTTTGGTCAAAGCTCTCCGGTGTCCAGATTAAGCATTCTGATAAACAAGCTAGGTCTGGATATCCAGAGTTGCTCCCCTCACACTTTAAAATCGATTTTAGTTTAGTTTTTTGTAATTGTTTCTTTTTTGTAATGTTTGTTTTGTTTAAAAATTGTTTCGATTGATATTTGTATGTGCTCTAAATGAATGTCATGTTTGCCTCTAATTGCTTATCACATTCAAAATTGTATTTAGTGTTTGTTTTTACCAATGTATCAGTGTGCCGAGCGTTGGCAATCTTTATCAATAAAAAAAAAAAAAAAAACGTTGCAAAGCCATGTTGTCTTCCTTCTACCAACTTTTAAGCTCGATTTAACCCATTATAATTAATTATAGCAGGTACTAGGTACAAAACATACCGACGTTCCAACTCGTTTAAGAACCTTCTCGTTACAGACCTTCTTAATCCAGCTTATACGAAATTATAGAATAAGAGATTATTAAATTATATTTTTTATAAATCAAGATGGCCGAGCCTTCCATGAGTCCTTGCCTACCTTATAGGGTCTCGAAGGTTGGAGGAAATATTCTGCTGTCAATATTAATACTGATAAGAATAGTCAATACCAATTTTAATTCTCATTGACGTGAATTATACTTAACTTAGTCGAGTTTATGTTTCTCGAGCACTGTTGCCCAAGTGGCTTCAATTTAATACATTGATGTGTGTCAGGCATAAAAGTCTGATTACCTAATGATTGAAGCGCCAATGATTTTATTATGTTCCTTGATATTTTGTTAATGTTTCACCGAGAATTGAATCCAGATTCTTCGAATTCGCAATGGCAATCATTAATGGCGGTCAAAGTGGATCATAAATTATAATTCCATATTTAAACCATAAAATAAATTTTTAATTATATTTCACAGATTTACTGCAAATCAATATGGATTGAATTACATAAATCATTCAAATTAAACTCAGTGATGTATGCAATCCGTATACACACCTCGGCGGACCCATGCGATTTCTTTAATGTAATGAGTCCCCCTTGTATGAATATACTCGAAGTTAGCGGTGACGTTTCTTCAGTTCTCGTTTCATTTTAACACATGTACATATATCCATTTCATAACATATTTCAATAAGAATGTGATTAGTATTGTCTTTTACTAACACTTACACATTTAAAGAAAACACTTTTTTAACGGATTAATACATAACTTTAATCCGTTAAAAAGTGTTTTCTTTAAGTATGTGATTGTCCATAGTTTAAACATGTGTGTTGATTGAGAGCAAAAATTTACGCGCAATTAACTGCTTGTAAAACAAAAGAATGCGTGATAAATATCGAGATAAGATCACTATGTCATGATCTTAAAGGCGTTTGACGTACTATATTAAATTCAATATTAATTAACTAAGTGTTAGATACAAATAGTTCACCAATGTCTGGTCATTTTGCTAAGTAGCTCAGTGAAGTGCTGATTACAGCCTAGTAAAACAGATTATTAACTATTTTCATTGATATCATTCCATTTAATTGCGTCTTTAACGGAGACAAATCGGCATACATTAAACTAATTAGATCATTGCGTAACAAAGTATTAATGTTATAAAAGCATAATTAACTTAATTACAATGATCAAGTAATTGATTTACGAAATACGTGTAAGATATGTATATTAATTACTATTATTACCTATATTTAAATAGATATATACTATTTTTATTTCATATACGAAGAAATAATAAATACTTATATAGTATTAAATTAATTCACTATGTCTACACAGTATTTAAACTATGTATATGTAATAAATAAATAAAAATAAAGAAGTAATAGCTATGCGTGTATATATTGGTTAAACTTTGTTTGTTATTAAGAAAATAGTTTTGTTTTACCAAAATTCATAATAAAGTGACTTTTACCAACGATTTCTAATTACACAGATTATATTCCTCTTCCTCATTATTTCTCTGCTCTCACAACAGCCCATGGGCCCGTTTTACCCAGAATGCGTTGAACAATACGTTTAGGCTTAGGGATTGCCCAGATTCTGCAGTGCCTCAGTTATGTATGCCGTGACGTGAACTGACGATTTAAATGGCATCATTCGGAAAAGAGCCCTTGACCTTGATGCATCGCGATAGGCATAGCACCCAATGGTATCCTGAATGTGTTAATTACAAAGTTCACGCAACAAAATTATCTTTAAATGTCGGTATTTGTCCCCACAATAGAAGTGTTTTTTTTTATAGTAAACGGGCAGGAGGCTCACTTGATGTTAATGTAATATCGATATATAGTTTTAGTTAATATATAAATTATTTAAACAATTGGACAGAAATAACTTCTTTAGGGCAGATAAACAGTCTAGTTTATTAAAAAACAAATCTAGTCCGGAAATCTTTAATTTTACGGAGCACGTATGTAGGTATAACCGCTTTGGCAAAAAAGCTATTTTTTGATATCGCATACAGATTACGCAAATAATGTTTCGCACGTAGATAATACGACGTAACGATTTATCAAACCATCCGTAACCAGTTCACAAACCACTCGTTGAATGTAAAATACTGGTTTCACATCAAAACATTTGATTTGTGAAAGTTATGCCTTTCTTTATGACATCGTGTTATGCAATTCTTTTCGGATGTTAACCGCTTACAAGAAAGTTGTATTTTAATATTTCGCCAATTTGCACAGTACAAAATTGGTACTCTAACCCTTTAAAGGCCTTAGATGTCATCCGTTTCTTTGGTCATTTTCATTCCAAATATAAGGAGGTGGTCAACCTTCTGTTCCCTTCTAGCACTACGCGACTACTTTAGCATCTTCTAGATGTAAGTCATGCCAGTTTCCTAACGATGTTTTCCTTCACGATACGGCCGAGTTACTTTGAGACACAAAGTTCATTGGTGTTCAGCTGGGATACACCTCTGGGTTGAAATACGCTGGCTGCAGCCTCTGTTCTTTCTTTCACTCTTCTATCAGCAAACCTAAAAGTAGGTAACAACCCGTAAATTTCCCCGTACTAGACTGTCTAAAGTTAGTAATTCTTTTTTGGGAAATGGGATAGTCTTCTTTAATAAAATCCCTGAGGCTCTTTTATCACTGCCTTTTATTAAATTTAAGAAATGTATCAAAGAAAATCTGTGTAAAAAGGCTTACTATATACTTGGCGATTATCTAGTTGGTAAAAGGGCCTGGGACTAGTGCTGGGCAGGCTACTTCTAATTAATTTGATACATTTGTTTTAAATATTGTTTGATGATTTGCTTTTTTAAAAGAGTACCGATAGTTTTTTACGCCGGCTTTTTCTCTCGGCCTACACCTTCTGTCTTCTTTGCCGATGAGTAGGGATGCCAACAGGCTCGAATTTAATGACGTGGAATAAGTGATACTATTATGATCCTATGTTCCAAAATAAACGTATTTAATTTTATTTTACCATTAAGTCATATTTTCCTGTCATTAAGATGCTTTGCTTAATATAAGAAAGGTCATCTATGTGACAGTCAACATAAGCAGCGATCGAATGATGTTTAAATCCAATCAAGAGTAGTAAATTAATATTGTTTGGGTCGACACTTCAATATCTTTATGGTATACAAAACTTTGATGGATATGGTTTTAAATAGTATGCTGACAAAGGAAATATAGTTATGCGACAAGATACATAAAATTGTTCCATGTGCCACGTACAAACTCGAATTACCTCCATATTTCCCCAACGTTTCGGGTTTTATCAAAGTATGACACGAATTACCAGGAGATTGATTTCCAACTCACAAAAAAAGATGTAAGGATATACTTGAAGAGGCGGGAAGTCTCTGATTTTGTTTTAGTAGTAATTTGAAATATATTATTTTTTGTTTCAAATGTTAAATTTTTTTAAATGCATCTTTGTCTATTAATGTACTTTATACATATTTTCTGTTTCATATATATTGTTTATCTATTTAATAATATGTTTGGCGTTCTGTATTGCCTTAGTGTTTTCTTATATAATATGTAATTAAGCTGTAAGATTACTAATAATTAAATAAATAAACAAAGTTGTGCCGTGTATTATGTGATAATAGAGAAACATGAACCTATGCATTTATTTAAAATCATCTTGCTCACAAACATGGAATTATTAATATGATAAATTATACATACTGGTCATTTCCTTAAACGTTTTGAGTAAATGTATCAATTTCCGGCCGCCGACGGCTACTCTTCAGGCGTGGTTTATTTTCCATAGAAATAAATTAATAACATCTTGACATATGATTTTGAATAGTTATTGTTACAAACATATTTTATTTACGGTGAAATATTATGATGAGTTTGTAAATTATTTTGTATAAAAAATGACGTGCCATTTTATTTGTGGCTTAAGCGTGCGACTCTCACACCTGAGGTCGTAGGTTTGAGCCCCGGCTGTGCACCAATTTCTTTCATTCTATGTGCGCATTTAACATTCGGTAAAGGAAACATCGTCAGGAAACCGGATTGCCTTAGACCCAAAAAGTCGACGGCTTGTATCAAGCTCAGGAGGCTGATATGCAAGTTGGTGCATATTAGACTGACAAAAAAATTGTCATGAAACAGATACAGAAATCTGAGGCCGAGACCTAACAGGGTTGTAGTGTCATTGATTTATTCATATGAATTAACGGTTATAATAATTAACTTCAAATTTGCTATGCCCCACTGTGGGAATATTATATAAGCGCAAATAAAAATAATTTGAATGATGTACTAATTAATTAAAGAGTAATTTAAATAATAAATATATGGCCATGTGTCTAAATTATTATTAAAATTTATACCTTTATATTTATTAAAGTCTTTCTCATAAAACAATATGCTATTTTATTAATTTTTTATATTTAAGGGTAAGGTTGGTTGATTTTACATTTTTTCATAAGATTTAGTTATGCACTTCTTACTCTACCAATCATACTTATTTTTTTTTAGTTTTTTTGCTACGGTTGCATGGATCGCTTGTTAGCGATAAGGTCGTCCGTTTGTATCATTTATATTTTTTATTTTTCTATAAATGTAACGAAGGTTAAATAAATAAATAAATAGAAAACTTCATACTTTACACATCGATTTTAAATTATCTATAACTCGTTTTTTAGCAGTAGAAGTCAAAGTACGGAAATGATACCAATACACTTCCGCGGATATTATTTTAGAAATATGTGTTCGAAATGGAAAGTTTACTTTGCGTAACGTGGGTTGTTAGTGTGTGAGTATATGAGTGATTTTTATGAATTAGGGTTTTATACATTTATATTTACTTAACATTTTACATTTCCTAGTTAAGTGTAGTAGTTTTCTTTATTTAAATTGTATATTTAGTTTCTTAGTTTATTTATATTCACTTTACATACTTTCATTTATTTTAAAAATTTAACATTTTGGTCATTTTGAATTAATTGCAGGGTTTAACAATATTCCGGGCGCCGTTGAATCTTCCCGTCCGCCCCAGAATCCGCTCGCAGAATTTTTGCAGGGCCGGTCTGTAGACATATTCGAGCCATTAACGTTAAAATTATCGGTATACTATACATTATTATATTATATGCCTACACACCTATCTATACCCGAATTTAAAACAAGCATACGTTACAAAAGTATTGGCGTTGTTAACTAAAAACAGCAAAAAAGCTACACAAAATGTTGAAAATCCTTGTGAGAATTAAGCCAAAATAATCCAAGTAATTAATAGTCACCTTAATGTTACACCTATACTGTGTCGCCGGTATTTATTTAATAGCTGGGTTTATTTTGAAAGTATTTAAATAATTCCTATATTTACTTCCTATCAAGGGTAAAAAATATGTAAAATTTTATTGTATGCTTAAACTAATCAATTGTATATAATATGTATTATATCTAATATCACGGATCGTACGTAACGTCGAAAAAGGCGGTTTAGTTTACAACGTTGTTTAATCTATAATAATAATGAATAAATATATACTTATATAAAAATCATTACCTAAGTCCCTAGATATTAACTCAAAATTATTGAAACAAAAAAATATATTTTATAATTTAACTTATTGTAATATAGTATAAGTATTATTTATCACGGTTTCACATTTCTTAACTGTTTATTAATAATTTCATTAATGATACATTCATAAGTAAAAAATAAAAAAACACACGTAATGTAAAAGTATCTGTTTTAAAGTAAAAACTATAGAGGAATTGGTCGTAACTTTCTTTAAAATTTCTCTTTCATTAAACACTATGCTTGACAGTGTTAAATGTATACTACACGTACACACTGATTCCATTTGCACATGAAACGTTTCTGTTTGGTTTTACTCATGTAAAATGGCTAATATTTGAGTATGATGACCTATTTAGTGCACGTGTGCTTTCGAAAATTTTTATAAAATAAAATCCTTATCAAGATCTTTTTTATTTGTATCAGATATATTACAAGATCGACAGTTAATCAAAATCGGTTTCATAGATTTTGAGATACGTCTTAATTATGCGTAATTCGTATGCGCAATCTGAATTTTTAATTGGTTTGATGGTTGACAGAAAAACATAACTCAATGTATAACTGTCACTGTCACATGATTTTTGAAATCTTCAAAATATAAATGAAAATATCTCACCTGTAAATATGTAAATTGTTCTTGTTTATGTGGCCTAGTTTATTCAATTGTTACTCTATTGAATATGGATGAAATTTTTACGATAAAATCTATCGGTTGCAACATTATAACCCTCATCGCGTTATAGATATGATATGAAGATGAAAGACAATCTTTAGTCATTTTAGTTTTTGAAAATGAAGTAAGTACATTGATGAAGGAAAAGTCTTTCAGTCATAATTGACAGAGATGTTGATCATTCTTTTTTTCTACTTTTACAAATTGAACTGAAACCTTTTTGTTTGATCGAGTCGGGAAAAAAATACGTTCCAATTTTAAAAAGGCTGGCATTGCACAATGCCCTCTGGCATGGATGTCCATGGGCTTGCCCCCGGTTCTAAAAGATTGTCACCGACTAGGGTTGGAACATGTTATAATTACGGTGTATCACGTCAAATAGAGGCTTGCTGATTTGAAGGGTCAAAACATGGCGACTAAAAAGAGTGGCGGAGAGTTTCTTGAAAGTTATTCTTGCCCTTGACTTGCGAACTGGTAAATATAAATTAAGAATCAATTTAACATCTTTTCTGTTGACGTTCATATGCGTTTTTGGGTCCCGATTTGAATAAAGTTATTAAAAACATATAAATGTATAATTGAGTAACTGTAATTTTTATTAGCGTGAGTAGAAAGATGTGACTTATACGTACTAAGCAATGTAAAAACTAAATCCACGCCTGGGGTATGCTAAGCTTGGAACGTGTTAAGTTTATTTTAGTCACACGAAATATTCGTTGAATGCTTTAGATTGACAGGGTGACATTATGATGACATTCCTCTAAATTCCATTTAAAGCATCAGTGAAACTAAAATATATTTTTGACCACTTTAAAACATTTTAAACAATACAATTTTATAAATCTTAAATAACATCATATTTTTAATATTTTTTGTATTGATTTTAAGATTTCCTACTTGTATCCTTGGTTTTCCATTGTTTACAGTTTAAAAAAAAGTTAATTTAAAAACAAACATTATATTGTGATGCGGAACCATTCTCACGGAAGTACAAGGATTACCAATGCAAAGCTCTCGACTACGTGACCGAACAATGACATAAATAACTTAAATTCCTCAAATTTTTTAAAATCTTAGGTTAAGAAATAATACGTTTCGTGCCACTTCAGACAAAAGACGATAAGAGAAACCTTGATTAATCTTAGTATTTTTAAATCGTCGCGGAGTAATTTTATATAATATTATAAAATTAATACTTTGAAATAGAGATATAAGTATAGTTTACAGCTCAATAAGATGATTGTCAGCTACGTTACATATTATATACTTTTGGCGAGAGTCCTAATAAAGTCTCTTAAGCTAAATGGGTGCTTGTAATAGAGATGAAACAACTTCTTTTTCCTAGAATGTCAAGAGGTTTTTAATATAAATCTTAACATGTTAGTTATAACGTTATTCATAACAAATAACATAATACATAAAAATATACCCAATAACTAACCTTAAAATTTAATAATTAAAAAATATTATTAAGGGACTCCCCCTTTAGGCATTTTTTTAGGTTCCGAAGATACTGGCAGCGTTCCCCCTTTGAATAGTTAGACTAATTCTTTGTGCGAGGTTGATGCCAGCTCTTCGTTCTCCTGTGATGTCGACTAACCTTTTTGATAATTCCCTAAAAAGCCTTAACGCGCTGGGACCCCACTGACCTCGTCTCGACACCGAATGGGACAAAATCATATTCAGAGCCTAGACCCCTGTATTTAAATAAATCTTAGTCTATTATTCTTGTTATATAGTTTTAGGTTGTACTAACAAAATCCTTATAGCAACTTCTGTTCGAAATTCAGAGATTCATTTATGTTTTACAGTTTAGTATAGGTATAATAAAAAGGCACATTGACTATGGTTTTTAATTGATATAACGTTATATACCATGCTATATAAGGCTTTATTTATTTTATTTTATTTTATTTATTTAAGTATTCCTACAGCTAATCATTAAACAATATCCAAACAATTACATTTTGTGTGTAACAAAAGCCAAAACGGAATACACATATAAACAGAAACATAAAGCACAGTTTTACAAAGCACAGTTGTAAGATTAATTGATTGGTAGTTCAAAACATATATTCAACATGAAAGAACAAACAAGCAAGGCTTTATAGTTAAAACTTTGTTGTGATTAAAACGTTCTTTTTAAGATGTAGAATTTATTGTTAATATATTAAGGCTGTTTATTTCCAATCTTTACATATGTTTTTTTATTACTCGATATCCTCGATATACATTTACGGGTGTGGCCTCTTCCGGGTTTTTTCATATATCCCTCTATTTATCTATCCATGGCTTTCTTTCTCCATTCGCTTCCTGCTAACGCTTCCATATCTTCCATCCGCCAATTTAAGGGCGTCCTCTTCTTCTTTTTCTTGGTCCTATCCTTATATTTAGTTTGTCTTTAAATAAGTCTTAAATACTTATTCTATTCTATTCTTTATTTTTAATGGCGACTTCTGTGTCAGTCACAATTCCGCCAATGTCGCGTTCTAAGTGTTATCACGGTGAGGATAGATTTGATGGATTGAATTTAATCTAAGCAGAGTTACCCAAAACAAAAATGACTTTGCAAAAAAGAGACAACACACACAGATATATAATAATGTATACAAGAGGTTAACATTATACTACAAGTTATGGAAGGGAGAATCTTATCTTAAATACTTTATCGACACGAATTGTTTCATTTGAAGCGGTATAAGAAATGACTACAACTAAAATATATTTATGTCAATATCGCCGGTTATTCACACCTGATTGACACTTTGACATAAAAGGATTGTAGGTCATTAACTGTTATATGCTTTTGTATGGTTGACTAGCGTTTATGGTTTCGTTCCAAATGTCAATGGCCCATAACAATTTAATGTTAGAAATCTAATACAATGTCTCCGAAGGCGATATTATCGAAAAGCAAACAAAATATTCATAACTATAGAACATACTAATAGAAGCTCAGATTGAATTGTATATAATCTGTCCGGTCTGCTCTACGAACAACTGGACACATGGCATTTCATCGATTTCACTTATAAAACCATAATTTTGTTTACATACAATGCTTAGTCTACAGAATGTACCAGAGCAAAGTTAGTCATGACTAAGATAGTCCAATGGTGTACTATTACAACCCATATTGAATCTTATAAGATTTAAATGCATCAATTATTCTTAAGACAATACTGTTTCGATTGTTACATATTTATAAATATATAACAGTAGATTAAACGAGTTCGATGCCTTACCTTGAACTTGTCTGTGGACCTTAATTACTTACATATCTTCTCTATAGTATTCCATAACGGTTACGTATCTTATGATGTGCACAAACTGTTTTGTGTAACTGGCCGATATCAAATATTATTTTAAACAAACATTTAATTACAGAAGTCTGCATATCGATTTGTGTCATAATCATTTTGGCCATTTTTATCATCATTATTTACGTAAGAGTTTTTTAAGAATATTATAGATTTTGATAACTCTACGATTTCTCGATTCAAGGCCTTTCTTAACGTCGAATAAAATCTTACGAAATTTGTACTGCAGAATTATAAACATACAATTACAATTCATAAGGTTTAATAGGAATAATTTATGTGGGTTTTTGCATCAGCATAGACATGGTTTATGACAGAACTAACTCCAAGCTGACCCCTGACACATGAAGACAAAAAGTAGTATTACCACAGTTTCACAGACTGTACAACACAATTTTTCATGTTTATCAATGATGGGACTGCTCTTATAAAATGAAATGTTTATGTTCGAAATAGATAATTTTTATTTTATCATATTTAATGAGGGTCATGAGGGTGATCACAAAAATATTTACTCGGCCGATCCGCACATATTTCATCAGTCATTGTTGAGATTACTAGGGTAGTAGGTTGAGATACTTGGGTAACGTTAGATGCATTTTTATATATACGGTTTTGTTAATTTCTTATCAATAGTTACGTCCTCGATTTAGACTTTTATAGTGAGTGTTTTGTGCGTGTTCGTGAACTGTTATTGTAAGGCAAGGTACAGCATCTAAGGTCTAACCTATCTTTATTCCCAAACTAACAATTTCTCCATATTCTTACGGCTGACGTTATTGTGTGCTTTTCGTACATACCTCTTTGTACTAAGGAGCAGTACAACGAGGTATGTACCAGGACTTATTTTAGTGTATGATTATGTATCGACGGCCACCAAACCGTTCTTTGTGGTACAGTTTAAAGTCAGTAGTCATAAAATTATATAATAAAGATTTAAAAAACGTTCATATTAATAGAAAATACTTTAAAAAATATTGAATGGACGACGCCACAAACATTTACGTCTGCGGTGACCCACAGCCTCATAGCCGTCCTATATGATTCATTGCTTACCACACCATCTTTTTTTTTATGAAGGAGGTAAAAATGTACAAATGCAGGCCCGCGAGCTTATGCAGTCGCTATCGCAGGGACTGTGGGGATGGCTATCTCTTAATCCGTCTGCTTACTAAAGGGGAGAAGACCGACCCACTAAAATTTCCTCCTGGACCCTCCATACCGCCTGCGGTGCTAAACTACACACATTCTGAATGAATGACGTCTAGCAACGCATTGAGCTCCCGGGGGTCTCTCAAGGCATTCAACCCAGAAAGCTCAGGCGGGTATGTCCGCATAAGGGCCTGGCGGCGACGCAGTGGGACGCAGTTGGACCCACGCAACTATGCGTTTGGGCCCACCCTGCGCCCTCCCACCCTTCACCTTGCCGTCGCCAAGCACAACCCCACCGCTCATCTCAACGCACATCCCGCTGATTCGCCATACTTCTTGGCTACCTACCATTGCTGCAACATCACTCGGCAGCGAGAGGCCCATCCAGACGACCGGCACCAGATCATGCGTTGCCTCGATCAAGTGGCACATTCGGCCAGGGTGTGCAGTCATAGCCCCTGAGGCGCGTTAGAGCTTCTCAAAAACCCCTTTAGGAGACCGGTGCAGCTATGATAGTAGTACCACACCAACTTCCATGGGAGTCCTCCCCACAGCTGTCCCAACCCTTGGTGCACTCGAGCCCTTCATCTTTTTCGGAGGGTTGTAGGCCCTGTCCGCCAGCCCTGGCTTACCAGCCGCTGAGCAGACCGCACAAAGGCGAATAGCCGTCCTGGCCTTGGTCAGAACGTCCGCTTACGTTACCCCACGCTCTACCGCCTCCCTCCGCAGTGTGACCACTGCGGCAGTGTTCGGCGGAGTGAGCGAAGGCTTAACCCTGACAGGCTTCCTTGCGGCTGCCACCTGCCCAGTCGAGAGACCTGCGCCGTGACCTACTCCAGAACTGTACCTAAAACCATAATAGACATAGATTCATTTATAAATATCTTAAATTAAATAGATTCATTATCTACATTTATTGATGGTTTCGGTGTTGTCTATGTAAGTTTTCAAACTACTTTTTATGTTCGATCAAATATTATTCTTCTATAACATCTCACCACAAAAAAATCATTCCATTTTACGATCTTATTGTCATGCATTGAACGCAACAATTACTCAGACTTAAGAGAAAAATTGAATCAGTCAGTTTGTTTACATTTGTATCTAATTTACAAACCATTTATAGACATTGGTTTTGTTACGGAGAGTATTACTCATTTAAAGGACTTAAAATAACAAATATATACAGTATTTACAATTTTCTAAACCTACATAGTAGTAATAAAAAAATGAAAAAAAAAATTGCAGTACAAAGTACACATGTCAGAAGTGAAACACATTTGTATACGTGCTAATTATAATATAAATAAAAAATCTGCGTTTACTGCACAAGACGGTATGTGACAGAATTTCCATGTAAAGTTCTAATATGTTAACAAATAAAGCCAAGAAAGCACCAGCTCTGGGATCACCGCCAACGAGAATCTTAAATTAGTCCTTGTGCATTTGAAAATAAATTTACATTATTTACATTACATATTTAAGTGCTATACAGTGAGAGTCTTGCTCACCGCGACTCCTATAAAGTGTTAATAGAGATAATTGCTTCAAATTAAAATGCAATACTTAGGGTCCTTCAAGAAGAGAGCGTACCAATTCTTAACGCAGTTAACTGCCTTTTAGAAAGAATCCATGGGCGACGGTACCACTTAACCTCGTGTGAGCATACTACCCGTTTGCCTCATGTTAAAATCTTTCCACTAGAAGTCTACTTACGCTTTTTACTAGCACCAGTGCCCTTGTAAAAGTTTCTACTACAAATGGAACAGAATCGAATTTGGGACAAAAGTATTTCTGGCGTTTATTAGATGCGCGTCCGCGTTTTAGCCTTTTTATTTTAAAAAAAGCATTTCCGTCCCAGAAACAATTGCTCTCCACATGTGTATACATCGACAATTATTTAAACATGTTTATAGGCCTTTATTATCCTATTCAACAAGGAAATTGTTAAAATTCGATGTCGCTCGCTTAACTATTATTTTATTCACAGCATACATCTTCAGAATACCAATGCAACGACGTAACATGATTTTAATGTTATTTGTACATTGTTTACGAAATACCATTCTGGAAATGGAAAGTCAGTAGTGTTTTGTGTATTAATGTGTCTTAATGGGAAAATAGCTTAAAACGGTTTTCTCACGGTATGTGTAGAGAAAATTGTTCCCATAGTTAGAATTGAAATAGTCGGTACAGAGACGTTCGTCTAGCATCGCACACGTTGTATGCAATCATATAAGTGATTCCTAAAAAGGTATTTGATAAAATCGCGTCTAATTCACCACTGGGGGTCTAGTCAAGACGGCTTAACAGTAGTGTATGTAGAAAGTCGAAAACTAAATTTGTATGAAAATGGCAGCTAGTAGTTAGTACCAACTGTCGACACTAGCTGTCATTTTCATACAAATTTAGATTTCGACTTTCTACATACACTACTGTTAAGCTGTCTTGACTAGACCCCTGTGATGAGATTTTCAAACTCCACCGCTTAGAGACCTAAGAAAATGTAGAGCTACAATCCCTGGTTATGGCCCCAAATATCTGTATATGTTTCGTGATTATCTTATATCTTTAAACGAGCAATATATTTCTTGTTATATTTCTTGTATAAATATATATAATTGGAATCTCGGAATCGGCTCCAACGATTTTCATGAAATTTAGTATTCATTTCTAGAAAATGACATTTTATTCGTGTTTTATCAACTTAAACATAGAATTGCTCGTTTAAATATGTAAGTCAAATAAAAACTTAAATATAATTATCTTTATTCGATAATTATATTCATATTTTATTATTTTATTAGTATGTAATTCGTACTTAAATATAATTTCCAAAAAATACAACTTATAATAAAAAAATCCCGAGCAAGGCTCGGTCATCCAGGTACTTTGTTTATTAAAATAGGCAAGTAAGTAAGCCGTTACCTGACACACACAAAACACACAGCATAAACACAAAGCACAAAACGTACCCCTGATCCAGCTTCATGACAGTATTTTATGAACAAAAATAATATTTAAAAATAAAATACACGCAGAGAGGTATACATAATATTGGTATATCTTAATTAAATATCTTCAAACAAATCTATCTTTAAAAGCATGATTTACTTTGATTAATATAACATCTATACTAGGAATGTGGCAAATACAAGTAGGCGTTAAATATCACTGGTTTTTGTGGCAATTATAGTATTTAAAAACCTTACTATACTGAAATTCCGTTAGCGGTACGGAGTTTCAATCGTTAGTCGTAGCCTACCTTAGAAAAAGTAAACATTCTAGTCCTCAGCAGCAATAAAAGTCAATGACTTCACATAAAAAGTCATCCCACGCGGCTTCCAGTAACAATGCTTACTAGTAATCATAAATCATATGCAATATTACCACAGCTTCATTAAGAACAAGATTGCAGGAGAATTACATGTTTTTATAAATATTACAAATGTTAATCGCGATAAGAGCTATATTATTTAGAATGTAGTTAAACACATTCAAGTAGGTCACGCAAATGGCTCTATCATGAGCGAGATTTAAAACAATATAAAAATTGTTTATAAAATTATTTTACTTTGGACATTACATTGTTGATAAAAACAAATGAAACAAACCTTCATTTGTTTTTGTTTCTTGCGATCGAAATACATTAATATTTCTTGCAATGATCGGCTTGCAGTAGTGTGTATGGTATCCAATAAGTTTTTTATAAACGGAAAATTGTTGTGCTAAGGACAAGTTCATTCATTCATTACATAACACGCATTGTACTGCGGCATTGTTGGGGTGACGTCAAATCAGTCATGGTATGAGGTTACTCTGCATCTTGTTTAGGTGGAATACAAAATACCATCCGTATCATCTTGACGTCCATCGTTCCACAACTGAGCGTTTTCTAAGTTAGTTTTGCCGCGTAACATCACTATGTGAAACCAGCTGCCCACTAAAGTATTTCCAAACCAATTCGACTTGGGGTCCTTCAAGAAAAGGTTACGGATTCTTAAAAAAGTGGCAGTGCGCTTGCGAGCTTCTAGAAATATAAAACAAATATCTTGAATAGAATTGGACTCAAAATGATGTTATGAGTTAGTATAAAGTATATTAACATCATATATAAATAAAAATTACTACGCCTATGTTGAAAAATAAGTTCTTTTTTATCATTATTCGAGCTTTATTAATGAATCCATAAAAAAATGGTTCGTTAAAAATATTTAATATGTAAAAATATTAAGTTTTATTTTTTTATGGTCTAGTATTGTATGGTCCCGACAATGTGGTGATATGGGTTGTGATCGTTTCCTTTAAGAGTCTGTCTATCTCTCCTTTATTATCAGCTTATCATAGTATCCACTTTTCTCGTCTTGTTCTTTCTTTTACAGATGACTTCATCTGTAGGGTAGTCTCTCGTTGCATTTTGTTTATGTATAAACATGTTCTTTATTATACAATTATTCATTTTACAATCAATTTCATAGCCATTCGTTCTTTTATTATTATTTACAATAGCTAAAAATCTGGTGACTCGAAGTTTAAACTAATATTTCTCTGGAAAGAATACTTCAAATAAAAACATAACCTTTAAAAAACTCATCAAGAAGCAAATTATGATCGAATTCATTATGACGATTATTAAATTTATAACTCAGTTGTTATTCGCTGGTATTTGAAACCAGTTATAATAAAGTATAATGTTATTTTTCTAATGTCAGTTTCGGCCATTAATTATGGAATTATGTATATGATTTTTTAAAGTTGCAATTAAACTGTAAATATATATTTAATTTTAATTAAACCGCATGCCAGGCTTTTAGTCTACCAAAAAACCATATATCATTAAGACTAATATTATTATGAAAATTTAAAAATTAGGTTTTTTGACATATCAGTCACAGACTTTAATTAAATGTCGAAACTTAACGCCAAATCCGAGTTCCAAAAAAGTGATGAATTTGACATAAGGGAGTCAGTAAGCGCCCAACCTGCAACATACCTGTGGCGTTTAACCATGAATAAAAAGACAATGTTTACACTCTTTCTCCTCTCCGTGTGTAATTAATCGCGTTTTGGTTCCTTAATGTTATCATCAAATCTTCTGTCTGTCAAAAGTCATTGATAAAATAATATATCCCACCATCTTTTAATTAGATCCATTATAATTATTTTATTACGTTAGTTGAAATAGAAGTTAATTTTTTATATAAAATTTTAATTACCAATAATGTTTTTTATAAAACCCGTGGATATGATTATTGAAATAGTGTTAAAACTTAAAATTATCTTTTCAGGGCTCCTTCCAGAAGCATTAAGGACGAAATGCGTCAGGTGCACGGAGAGACAGAAGAGAACAGCGGTCAAGATTATAAAGCGGTTGAAATACGAGTATCCTGAAGAATGGGCAAAATTAGCCTCAAAATGGGATCCGACAGGAGACTTCACCAGATATTTCGAAGTGTATCTGGCGAACGAACAATTTAATGCTATCCCGAACAGCAGTAAGTACCGCTATTTCCAAAGCTATATAATTTTGATTAAATCATCAAAACATAGTCTTATCTTAGATGTTACACATATAGTGTAAGTGGCCTAGAAAAATAATTACCGAGGTTGGGGTACAATCACTCAATACAAATCAATCGCTTAGAAAGGACTTGAAGGACATGGTGACCGACGAGGTTAGCCGAGCTGTTGAGTTGGTAAAGGCTGACTTCACGACGACAACGGATTTTATCATCTTAGAACAAAATGATTTGAAGTCAAACATTGCAGACAAAGACAATCGAATCAGGGTACTCGAGACTGAACTTACGAAATCTCAAAACACGTTATCAAAACTCCAGAGTCGTTTATTTACAGTTGAAAAGATTTCACGTGACTTAAACCTCGAGATTCACGAGGTACCCGAAAGCAAGACTGAGAATCTGATGGAGTTATTCAAAAAACTCTGTGAGTGTTTAAATGTTGTGGTATCTGAGAGTGATGTTAAAGCATGTCGTCGTGTAGCTAAGATGGACTCAAACTCCAAAAGGCCGCGAAACATACTAGTTACCCTCTCAACGCAGCGTCAGCGTGATACACTCTTGTCTGCGTTGACTCGCTTCAATAAGTCCCACCCTGACACCAAACTATCTACTACCGATATTGGTATTGGCGGCTCGTCGTCGAGCAGGATATACTTGTCTGAACATTTGTCTCCTGAAGCTAAAGAGTTACACCGTGCGGCACGTAAATTTTCTACTGACAAGAACTACAGGTTTGTTTGGGTGCGATTTGGCCAAATTTATGTTCGTAAGGATGAATCAAGCCCGGCCATTCTAATTAAAAGTCATGATTCCTTCACTAAATTGTCTTAATTGTTATTACTACTACTAATTTGTTTGTTTATCATTGCTTAGTAAGTTACTTGATCAATTTTTGTTTTTATATACTGATTCACACGTTATTTCCACAATGATTAATATATTTTATCAAAATGTGAACAGAATTCGTAGCAAGTTAACTCAATTTTCTTTAAATCTGTTAAATTCTAACTTCGATATTATATGCTTGACGGAAACGAACTTAAATATGAGTGTTTTCGATGGCGAAGTTGTTGACGCCCGTTACAATCTCTTCAGACGAGATCGTGCGGATTCCTCCTGTGCTAAAACCGAGGGAGGTGGAGTTTTACTCGCCGTCCATAAAAAATACCAGGTCATCCGTCAAGCATCGTGGGATAGTGATATGGAGGATGTCTGGGTTACTCTTATTCCTGAAGCACGTGACACTTCTCGCATAAATTTATGTGTTTGCTATTTGCCTCCTGATATTAGAATTAACAAGCTTGAACTCTTTTATAGCCATTGCCAAAATTTACTTCTTAATCGTTTCCCTTTGGATAATTTCTTATTAATTGGTGATTTTAACACACCTGATTACTCTGATTCGATTAATCCCTCTCTGTCAATTTCCCCTAACCCGAGTAAGAAGCTCCTTCTACTAAATGAATTAATGTCACTGTGTAATCTAAAACAGCATAACTTTATCACAAATGCAAACGCTCGCTTGTTGGATTTGGTGCTTTCTAATATAGATTGTATAAGTGTCAATGAAACACTTGCATTAAGTTTGTTAGATAAAAATCATCCCGCAATTTTGATTACTCTTTCTCCGATTCAGATTTCTAAAGGGCTTCAACGCGCTAACATTAAACGGCTTAATTTTGCTAAATGTAATTTTGAAAACATTAAATCTGAACTCCAGTCTGTGAACTGGTCCGAAATCTTATCGTCCCCTTGTATTGATGAGTGCACCGAAGCTTTTTATGAGCTTTTATTTGAAATAATATCAAGAAATACACCAAGTTGTTGTAGCAAATTCTCATCTTATCCAGTCTGGTACAGCAAATCCTTAATTAAATGTAATAAAGAAAAAAACTTATATCATAAACGGTTTAAGAGGTTTGGGAATCCCCGCGATTACGACGTTTTCTCTTTGCTGAGGGAGAGATGCAAATTTCTTACCAAGATTTGTTACGACAAGTATATCGCATCCATCGAGGACTCGTTGGCCAAGGACATAAAATCATTTTGGAGATTTGTGAATAATCGTAAAGGCCATATTTCAGTGCCTCACACCATGACACTTGAAAATACTTCTGAGACAGACGGTCAGGGGATATGTGACCTTTTTTCGCGATACTTTGGTTCAGTTTTTGACGATAAAACTAATAAAACTATATACACTGACCAATCTGGTGCTGTAAATAACACGTATTTTAATATATTATCTGGCTTTTCTATTACGGTAACAGATATCAAACGTAAAATAGATAGTTTGGATATTAACAAAGGGGCGGGTCCTGACCTTCTGCCTCCTATTTTCATAAAAAGTTGCGGAAAGGAGTTGTCCATTCCATTATGTGTTCTCTTTAATAAATCGTTAACTAGTGGTGTGTTTCCTAAGCGCTGGAAAACTGCCCACATAATACCTATTTATAAAAGTGGTGATAAGTCCAATTGTAAAAACTATAGACCGATAAGTATTTTATCTTGCGCTGCTAAATTATTTGAGTCAGTGATGTATACTCATCTGTTCAGTCATTTTAAGCCTGTTCTTTCAGACAAGCAACATGGTTTTGTTAGAAACAGGTCTACGGTCACTAACCTTCTGGAATACAAAAACTATCTCTGTCAAGTGTTTGCCACAGGTGGCCAAGTTGACTCTGTTTACACTGACTTCTCTAAGGCTTTTGACAAAGTAAATCACCATCTGCTCTGTCATAAGTTAGCGTCACATGGTATCCACGGCAGTTTATATAGATGGATCTGCTCATACCTAGACTCTAGAACTCAGTTGGTTGCGTTAAAGGGCTTCATCTCTGCACCTATCGCAGTTACATCGGGAGTACCTCAGGGATCCCACTTAGGGCCATTATTCTTCGTAGTTTTTATTAATGACCTTATTCAACAACTGTCCTGCAATTGTCTCTTATATGCAGATGACTTAAAAATATTTACTTCTATTACTAATTTAGATGACTGCTTAACATTACAGCGTGATATCAATACCGTATCACTATGGTGCAAGACGAACTACATGTATTTAAATATAGACAAGTGTTTTGTCATATCGTTTACTAATAAACGAAACAAAATCGTATGGAACTACGTCATAGATGGTCAATTAGTTAACAGATCAGATGTTGCAAAAGACCTAGGTATCCTGTTCGATGACAAGCTTTCATTCCGTGCCCACTATAGTCACATCACGTCTAAAGCAAACCATCTACTGGGTTTTATTCTTAGATCCACAAAAGGTTTTAAAAATCCTCGTAGCACCTTGTACTTATACTTCAGCCTCGTAAGAAGTATATTAGAATACGGTAGTCCAATATGGTCGCCGAATTATAAGGTGCACATTGACGATATTGAACGAATTCAGAGGAAATTTCTCAGAATTTTATGTTATCGTATAAAACCTGGCCGGTCTAACTTAAATTATTGCGATAGACTCCTGAAATTTAAAGTTCAACCATTAGAATCCAGACGCATAGTCTTCGACTTAGTTTACCTTTACAAAATCACCCACTCCATTATAGACTCTCCCGAACTACTAGCTCACATTAGCCTTAACATTAGATTTAGTGCCCGTAGAGCTAACGAAGTCAATTTATTTTCCCTTCAAACTTATAAGAATAACATCTCTTTTTACAACCCTTTGACCAGGATGGCTCGTCAATATAACGAGATGGCAAAGAGCAACCACTTACTTGTGGACATATTCTGTCGCAACATCAATAAATTCATTAGTGTCGTTAAAGACATCCTCCATCGTAGGTTAAGTGCTGACCCTTGTGGTCCTGGTTAACGTTACGTTAAATTGGTGTCGAGGAACTTATTATTATTATTATTATTGTTTTTTTTTTACTATGTTACCTTTGTTAGTTATGAGCCTTTTATTGATGTAACATTAATTTTGCAGTGTGCACATGGTTTTACATTAGAATCCTGTTCATAACTATTAGTTTTAAGTTTATTTTTGTAAAGATTATAATGTGTTTTGTGCACCAAATAAATAAATAAATAAAATAAATAAATCACACATAATTATTAAGGTTCTTTAACCAGGTAACGAATCCTTCAGGTTTCACCTTTGTAAGACCTAAGATTGTTTATAAAAATAATAAATCTTCGTTCTCATTTAAAAATTAAAAATTTTTTTTTGTCATAACGTTGTTATTTCTACGAAAAACACGATATGTAGTATGTTTACATTGTAATGGTTATTATAACGGGTTGAGGTTCATTTATAAAACTATGTGGCACGGTTTTTTATGCCAGATCTTAAGTCTTACGTATTACCTGATTACATTATATATGTTTCTCTTGGTAATTAACATGGGCAAATGGAGAGGACGCTCATCTGATATTAAGCGATACCGCCGCACATAGACACATTGCCAGAAGGCTCGGAAGTGCGTTTGCCAGCCTTTTATATATGCTGTATGCTGTTAGAAGGATCCTAAGTTGAATTGGTTCCGAAATACATCGGGATATGATATGGGAAAGACATAGTACTCTAAATAGACTGGAAGTCGATGCCATCAAATGTTTTTTAACCCAGCGTTTATTGAAAAAATTTAATAACACAATTTAACATACAAACACATCATTTTGGTAGAAATATTTTGATCGTCGAAATAACAAATGATTGGTTCAATTAAAAATATTAACAGACGTATGTAGTGAACAAAAAATACTATAATTTTTGCGTTAAATTGCCTGGTACAAAAACACGACAACATTGACCGTATGATAAATTGTTTAAATTTTAAATAAGTATTATAAATAACGGGCAGAGGCGATCAGAACTTGGAAAAACGGATCGTGCTTGGTAACACAGAAGGCAAAACATCAAGTGGCCGTTCACCAACTAGCCCGACCGATTCAAAGAATGTCTCATCGTCTTCAAAACTGTACATTGTCATAAAAGAGGCGGAAACAGAAACCGGTGGAAACAGATAGTCCTCTCCATGAGCTGCCGATTAAAGAGATTATAAATATACAAAAAATGCATGCATTAATATTTTTTTTAATTGAATTTATTTATTAATTGATGACACCACATACTTCAGCAATATTTTCTTCTTCGGTGTAATTGGGAGCTGGCTGTACACTTCTGCACGCTCGACGACTCTATTGTACATTTCTACACTTTTTTTATATAGAACAGGGGGCAAACGGGCAGGAGGCTACCTGATGTTAAGTTTTACCGGACACTCGATGTTTGAGGGCTCGCGAGTGCGTTGCCGGCCTTTTAATTTGTACGATCTTTTCTTGAAGGTCCCTAACTGCACAACAGGTTGAATTCAACCTGAGTGAGCAGAAACGTACTTGCTATTTAATGTATATATTTTCAGATAAGCTCAACAATTCTTACCCACCGTATAATCTTTCAGGCGTCGAGATGCCGTCCGCCTCGCCGCCGCCAGCACCACCCACGTCTCCTCCAGTGACATCACAAGAACCCGTCACAGCGCCAACTCCACCTAGACCTCTTCTACTCAACAGGTACTTGATCAAACCCTTTTAAAATATTCCACAGTAAAGAACTAACACATAAAAGATTTTTGTAAATATTTTTTATATCCTTATCACTTGACTTGTGATTGTCGAAACAGATTCGATCAACAGGTTTCTTGCCCTTACGAAACCAAAATCAGGGAATAAAATTACGATATTTATAAATTATAATGCGACTGTTATCTTTACTAGAGACTTTAGTCCCTTCCCTATCTCCTATAGCCTGGTGTAGGTTATGACTAAACTGTTGATAGTTAAAAACTTACCTATTTTAAATTGTGTGTGCTTGAAAGATATAGATCTTTTTTATAAACACTAATCTGTCTATATATTGGCTCCAGTGTGGCGGTATCAATTAGTAATCAATTTATAATATCCAATAAAGATGTGCGGATTGAAAGATTTGCATACAATTATTAGAAAAAACTAAGGAAAACGTTTTAATTCTTTATGATTTTAAATTGATTTTGTAATTATATCTGTATTTTGAATGCCAGGATATTTTACTTGTGTATATAATTACAGATAATTGATTATCATGAGACTTAATTTGTGAAATAAACTAAAACAGGTCCTCGCGACATGACAACTGACAACTGGATTTTTATACTTTGAAGATTTAATTATACATATTATGTTATTACTCATGATTGTGGTGTCTTTAAACACAATGGAATTTCAAATATTTTTTTTTAGGTGCATAATTATTATTTTCACCGATCAATCTCCTTCGTGCCTTCTCCATCTACATACTGGCGAAGTACCTTGCTGGGCACAAGGCACAAATTAAAGCCGTAAAAAAATTAAAAAAAAATATACAGTTCAACTTTAATATTTTTAAAGTTGAACTACAAGTATCTTCGTATTAATAAGTGTAAAGTGCAAAAAAAGTTTAGAAATAAGTAGGTTCATAAAAGGAAGGAAAACAGTATAATTTATATATTATTTTTTCTATTAATATATAACTTATATATTAATAAAAAATATTACGTAGATATTTTTAAAATAGTAGTTACTATGAAACAAATAATAGAGATGGAATGAAGGCAAACGAGTGCTATGGGATCAAAATTCATGCTTCATAGATTTACTGGCGCTTTCTTTACTCAATACCAATTCCATTTTACTACTGGAGATTGATATTTCAATCCATTTTTCATAAATTACTTGTGGTAATTAAAATACAAAATAATCTTATTCATATGTTACAGTCAAGGATATATACGATGTTATACTAACAAATTTTACTTTATAATATACAGTCATTAAGTTTTTTAACTGAAATAAATTGTGTACCTTCCAGTAACAACAATTCTTCATTAATTATTAATTAATGAAGAATCTTTTGACTTTCGGACAGACTAGATAACAAATTTACTAAGTCAAACTAACAAAATAAGATTCTTTCACAAAAAAATGTGAAACTTCACTAATTAGTTATTTTTCTCACGGCCTTTTGTTTATACTATTGTTTTTATATAAAAATCGATACATACAAGGGACTTCTATATGAGACCAGTAGCATCTGTTGGGGAATATGTTGGCTTTATTGTTTCATAATGTATTTTCAGATTCGGTGACGACGGAGAGCTAATGGTGGGTAGTCCATCGTCGGGAGTGGCTACTCAGCGCACAACTCTGCCGCCAATGTGGTCTACCGTTCTACCAACAAGGCCAGCTAGGTAAGTTTAATAATAAAAAAATTGGATAACATTAGTTCGGTCATGAATCTCAAATGTGTACCATGAGTTATATATCTTTCATTTTATTCTTTGGTGTTGAAAATATCCTTTGGGTTTGATTTTGTTATTAACTTATGCCTTCAGTTCATTCAACCCAAAAAAGGGTGTATTTATATCTTTCTCGTGTAACCGAAACGTCTCAAAATATTTCAATAAAACATAAACCTGATTAAAACTTTAATGGGTTCGTTGTCTTTACAAGTAAAAAGTATATTTTATACGCGATATCAGGGAGTATCTTAATGTTAAACTCTGCGCTGATCCAGGATCGCTGATTGATCCTGATTTCCATCAAGCGAAGTTATTTAAATCGTGTATCGATCTATTAAAACGGATACATAAACTACTCAACTCCACCATATATTTCCATTCTGCCTACTACAAGAAATGATTTCGTCATGATGCAAATCAAAATGGAAAGAAACAATGTACATTTTTGGAGTTTGGTCCTTAAGATTATTAATATCGCATAGCGCCATAGGAAGCCATTAGCCAGTTAGGCCATATCCAAAGATCGTCGTGACGCCACACTAATTATCATTTTCAATTACTTAACTAAGTATCTAAAAGTGTTGTAAGGGTTAAAATTAAATTGTCACAGATAAAATAATGCATTAACCATTGTGAAACTATAGAACCTAATGATTGTGATCCGCAACTTACTTATCAAGGGAAAATATCTGATAGAAACAGTTTCGAAATGTATATTGCATGATATTCATTAGTTACTTGAATTGCGCTTAAATCTTTATTACTTAATTTAATTAAAATTTAACACATACAATTACTGACGACATACGTTATATTAAAATGCCTCGTCTAAATACAAATATCGTCGAGATTGTTCTTTGGACATCAAAATTATGATAAACCTAATATTTCCAAAGTAGTCATAGTATTTTTTTATATATTTACAATACTTTTAATAATAATAAAAACTTTATTCATGACAAAAGGGTTGTGACAAAATTCATATATTGCTAGCTAGTGTTGTGGGTCTAGTTACCTAA
This sequence comes from Pieris mannii, assembly GCA_028984075.1. Taxonomy (NCBI): domain Eukaryota; kingdom Metazoa; phylum Arthropoda; class Insecta; order Lepidoptera; family Pieridae; genus Pieris; species Pieris mannii. The sequence continues at coordinate 1,529,139 of CM054776.1, forward strand.
CAATTATTTCGTGGTACATTATTTTGAGTAATTTTAGTGTTATAACTATGTTTTATAAGACATTATGTATGAGAATGTGTGAGTGTGTATGGATGTATTTGAGATTGTAGCTGAGAGTTATGATCGTGCGCTCTGTGTGTGTTAGTTTTTGGAACCTCAATTTCCCATAACGTTTTTCGTAACAATTAACTGTAGCTACATTAGTGGTATGAGCTCAAAAGTCAAAACAGTCTTAAACTATTCACCATCCCAAGCAATGAAATGACTATGCAAAGATTACAATCGGATAAGATTTCCGTCTTGCCTTTATTTCATACAAAACCTATGTAAGTTTACATTAAGCAATAAACAATCACTAACTAATCTAACACTTACTAAATTTACAGCAAAAGCAGAAAAATTACAGCATGTATTCAAGTCCAAGCTGTTAGATTACTTATAATTAAATAAATAAACATAAATTATTCTATTTGCCAACCGATTTCCTTATATAATAAATGTTTTTATCACAAGGCTAACTTAAGTTATTCAATTTATTTATAATTGCATCTATAGTAAAAAAGCTATTTTTTCTCTAAACAATAATTAGTAAAGTATTCGCTTTAAAATTATTGCCATACCCCATTGCTTTGTTTCTTGTTTTGGGGGCAGTGCCGGTCAACGGGTCAAGTCGTGCAAAAAAGCAAAAAAGTACGTACTATCCTTTTCTCGAAGCAGTTTTTAAAAGGAGTCATAGCAGACGAGTGGGAACGTAACTCTCAAAACATTATTAAAAACATCGTGGAAAAGGCAAAAGGAGTTCACACTTGTTCACACAATTAGGGTTTCACATTTATAACTTTATTCCATCTCGGCTTTATTGCCGACTACTTCGAATTGTCATATCGGTTTAAAAAAATTAACATAAAATAATAAAAACATCGCCAAAATTCACTTCACGCGTTCTGATTATAATTATGTTATTAACGTAGTCTGTATACCTACTTATACATGATAAGTATACAGACTACGTCACACAATTAAATTTCATTTAATTAACAGACATCATCCTTAGAACGTAAATTCCCTTATGTGCCCGATTTTTTATAAAAAAAATTTAAGTCAGTCCACCAAAATTCTTCTTTGTATTGCATAAAGGTTGTGTATTGTAATGGCATAATCGTATTTTTAAAGTTTATCCTTCTCGTTTTACGTCAAAGTAGGTGATAAAAGGATATAGTATGTCAAGGATTTGTTTTAGGGAATTTTCATAAAAATAAAATCATTTTTAAGTTGTGCAATCTGTGGTTCTTTTTTAAATGTATGTGGTGGAATAGATAATAAAAAATCTGTGGCGCTACAATTCTAAATTGATCTCAGAATAAAATAGGTGATCAGCTTCGGTGTCTGACACAAATCATCGGTGTCAGACACCGAAGGGGTTTTTGGGTTTGGTACATGCCGGTTTCCTTACGAGGTTTGCCTTCGCAGTAGGAGCAATTACACACATAGAAAGAAAATTCCATTGGTGCACATGATTCGAACACACAACCTCAGGTATAAAGATCGTACATTTCAGCCACTCCGCCAACAATTATATTGATATAATTGAGATTTCAATATTATTTCGTTTCAGACCTACACCGGTAAGTTGGGCGACGGCTGGCCAAGGCATGACAACGAGACGCCCGAAGACAGAAGAGCCATACACAACAGCAATCACATTCATTGACCAGATTGGGATAAAAATCATCAGGACAACAGAACTTGTGACTGACATCTTGAAGAATACCGTTCGAGCTGTCGTCGGATGACGTTTACTAAACAGCAACTGTCAGTTGTCATGTTAGATTCTTGAGATTACGTTTCGTTTTGCCATTTAAAACGCCTCAAAAATATTGTTATTAGCCTTATTTATATGTCATAGCGCCGTATTAACTAAAGAACTCGTGTCGTTTCGTTGCATCGTTCATTTTACAATTATAGGACTGACCAAAAAGTACTTTAGTTAAAAGAGCAATAAGACGTGTCGAAAAACATTTACATAATAAAACATGTAGGTTTTATCAATAAGGGGTAAATCGTTATACAATTAAGAGGATTTTTGTTATGTAATAATACAAATTATTAAATAATTATTTAAAAGTAACTTTATTTGAATTTAAAAGAAAAGATTGTCCTGTATTAAAGCAAAACATATTAAGTTATTTTTGAGGTTATCTTCTTTTATGCTTGTCAAGGTAATTTACGTTTCGAGTGGTGTATGGGAGAAAATAGGATTTTAAAATAAAATATCTTTACTATCGATTGCTTTGGAGTCGTTTTGTGAGATTTTCAGTAATTAAGACTATGCATATTATGTACATTTAAATGGATTTACGGCCATGACAATTTTAAACATAAATGCAATCTTAAATTAGGTTAGCTATTAAATTATTTATATATATATTATTCGTACAAATTAAGAAATATAAAACCTTTTTTGTGTGTAATATTTAGGCAATGTTACGATAAGTAAAATAGCTACAGTGAGAATTAAATTTTTTTTAAATCCCACATGTCTTTCATTATCAGTACATGGAGACTTGCTCTAATCATATTTTTATTATTACTAAGTATATTCAATAAAAATATCACTATATATTTCCATATTTCATTAAGGTAGCATTATTTAATGACGAAACGTCAGTAAGAGACTTGAGTAAGAGAGTAAGATAGTGTGTCACGGTTATGTGGGACTCGCTGTTGTGCCAACTAAAACCAGGTGCCCCCAAGAATCTCCTTAGGCAGGATGTGGTAACTGCAAAACCCTATCCGCTTCAAGAGGCTAAATACTGCCTTTAATCTCGAAGCATACAGAATAAATTGGCACGATACCTCTATAACAGACTGTATGTCGTCTATGCTTACTTTCCTTTGATGTACCCAACATTACTTGTCTTAGGGATGGTGGGGTACAATAAATTGGAAACAGACGGGATTTACAGTTGGACTAATACTGAAAGTCTTGAGAGGTATAGTGTGGAACCCAAGTGTACTTTAAGAACTGAGTTTCTTTGTACCTATGGGATATGTGCGACGGAGAAGGCCTTTGCGATACCAGGGGCAAGAACCAGTCTGTTGCACAGATCCCAGTTATCCAAGACGTTGCGCCTACTGAATTCTGTCTCCGACACTTTCGACTGTGTGAGAGCGAATGCACAGACAGATATTGTGTATATTATGTGTTTAATATTATATACCTATGTACTTTATTATGTTTTATTTAATATGTAAATGGAATAGTCTGTATGAATAATGTATGTATTTCGGTAATCAATAAATTTTTAAATAATATATAATTTCGACGCTATAATGTCGACTTCGTATGTATATTAAATTTGTGTTTTAAGCAAACTCTAAGCAGTTATACCAAGCCCGACTGTACATCAAGCAAACTACCTACTAAGTATCTATGTGAACGAGTTCTCTGTTTTATAATTACACACGTTTTATTACAGGTAGGTAACGGCAACCCAAACTGAACGAATAATAAAGCGCCTTATAAATTTTGCGAGCAATACTATGTAGTCGTGCAAGCAGTTTTTTTTAATGTACGGGAAACGACTCTGGCCCGTATGTTCAGGCGGTAAGACCTTCATTAGGGAGACCATAGATCCATAACCCATGCAACCGAATTTAATTCGCCTGACCACACTTTTTAAACAGGTTCACTGTTTCTTCAACGCTAACCTTACTACGGACTCCTACTAATAGCCTACAGTTAAGTAGAGGTAATAACCCTGGCTGTGCCAACAGAAATGCGACATGTATACAGCATCACTAATATGTAAATTAATTAAGATACCTAACGAATATGCATGCCGCTGAACGAAATCGCGCTTTATGGGACTTCATATACCAGCCATTTCTGGGAAATTGTAATACATTGCGTCATAAAGCTTAGATCAACCTTGATTAAGTGAAGTGTTTAACTGTTCTAGTTTTAAACTTGAATTCGAACTTGATATATTTTTTTCTTAAAGATTAGGCGCTCTCGTAAATATTCGTAAAGTACAAAAGTTCTGCAAGGCAGTTCATTACTTTTCTATAAACTACGATTTTGGATAAACGTAATAGATCAAGTGGAAAACAATTTAATTATTTATTTGCTTACAGTACCTTCATAAGTGTTCCGAGAAGGAAGTATGTAGTTACTTCCTGAATTCGTATAATTGAATGCGATTGTTTTTTGGTGGAACCGGATTAAACTTGTTAATTAATAAGCTCTAAAAGAACTAATTTTTCTTCCTTTACAAAAAACTATCCAAATAGCCACAACAGTTTTGAAGCATGTAGAGAAAGATGTTTGGAGCAGGTACACTACATATTTTAGGTATGGTAAATTATGTGGACGCTGTTTCCGCACTTAGGCGCAATAGGTCCGTTGTACGTAAGGTACGTTTTATGTGCTGACCAATTCGAAACAATTATTTTTTCCACAAGATCGAACCTGACAATGACAATATGGATGGGATGTACGAAAAACACGGAGAAATTATTTGAGTCATATAAACCTATTTTCCTTTTATAATTTTGTCTCTGTAACCTGATTGTTAAAAGATATAGTAATCTGTTATTTGGGAATTCCAGTTTCGCGGATTTACCCATTAAGTGACACATTACATTAGAATTCGTAATAAACAAAGAATTAGTTCCTATGACGTATTATTTTTTAAGCAAGATATATTTAAGTTAAAATATATACATACTCAGTTTCAACTTGTTATAATTGAAGGGTCAATTGAAATCTGTAAGGTCATACTTATTATTTCTATAAGTTAACCTTGGCCTTGTTACTTACTGGCTGATAAAAATGTAAGAATATCTTTAAAAATATACCATTTACAGAGTAAATTGGAAATAAAGATTTTTGCTCCCTCAAAATATTTGTATCAGGTATTAAAACAAATAAATCTTTAACAACATTTAATATATATATAATCAAACATATAATCACATTAACTTTTGAGCCTAACATAATGAGATTGTTCCCTTTACACTTAGAAATAAATTCTGTATAGTCAAGCAATTACCATCTAATGGAAAATACATTTGTGGGTTATTAATATAGTCATCAGCACATTAAATATCAATCATAAGTAATCTCAATACATATATTAGTATTGTGGCAAGATTACTGGACAACAGCTTCAGTAATATTATTCTTAGTAACTAATGCTACAAGACTTCCACTCTCAGGCCGGTTTTCTCCTTTTAACCATTTATCAAACAGCTCAGCAACAAAGCTTAATGGTGTCCATGTACTGAAATCGGCTTTGGGCATCCACTTTCTATTCATTTCTGTATCTAATGTTATTGGCAGAATAGCAACAGCTAAAGAGTTCTCTGGTAAACCAGAATCCTTAGCACCTAAGGATTTAGTGAGTTGATGCACTGCAGCTTTAGCAAGGCCATAACCAATCATACCAGGAGTAGCTTCCAGAGCCGCTTTAGCACCAGTTAAAGCTAACAAGCCACCAGGAGACAGGTATTTCGAAGCCAAAGTTGCGGCTATAGTTGAACTCCATACAGATTGTCTCCACATTAAATCAGCTTGTTTACTCAAGTCCTTAGCAGCATTACCGCCGGCCCAGCCTCCCGCGACACAAATCACAGCATTCACTTTCTGACCTTGTAGTGCAGCACCCAATTCGTTGACTACGTGCTCCTCTTGCTGTAACCAAGATCCGTCCTTGGGGACAGTTATATTTACGTCTGCCTTGTCATTTGGGTTAAGATCAACGTTTGCAACCCAGAAGTTTGCATTTTTGAAGTGGTTAATACATGCAGAACCTAATGCACCACGGCCACCGTAAACTATAATTCTCCCACTTGCCATTGTCACGTCTAAGTTTCGCGGCGACTTTTCGTCAACTAACAAGTGGCCTATGATACCGCCGAAGTCCGAAGCTAAGTGAAAAGATCGATATTGTTAGGTAGGGAGTAGATACCGTGCGGTGCGGTTAAATGGTAACCTCGACAATCACTTAACCATTCACTAGTCCCGAGAGAGAGACAACGTAATTACTAATTAGTGTTCAAGTGTTCAAAATGAAAAAAAATATGATTTTGGTTTACTTTCAACTTAGTTTAATTTTTATTTCTACTAAACTACTATTCATATTACGACATAAGCTGTTAATTGTCATTGTCATTTAATCTGTTCCTTCTTTTTTGACTGTTTAGTTACTTTATTAATATCATAAACAGGTTAAAATAATTTATTTCAGCTTTTAAAAATAATGTATATATAATGTCTTATGATTTTTTTTCGTTGTCAACATAATATCTTTTATGAGTCTATGGTTACAATCAAGTGTTTGTCTTTGCGTTCCTTTAGTTTATAATTTTTCCCTCCATCTAAATGTAAATGACACTTAAAACAAAGATTGAAATAAAAGGTTATTTTAAGAGTGAAGAGATATAATAAACAAATAAACAAAAATGTTGTCCTATCAATTATGATCGTAGTAGTATAAATCAATTATATCTTATATAAAATACAATTTACTATATTATATTGAACTATACATTCATAAAAAATTGTTGTAATATTTTTAACAAGTTTATTTAAAATAATATTAAACTGAAAATTATAAAAATTGAAAATAGTTGTATTACAGAAAAAATTATAAGCGTTTATGTTTTGTTTACAGAAAAAAGAGAAAGTGGCTATATTACAGCATTTAAAGTTGTTGTTATGGGACCAGGAACTCCATTTCCAGTTACATCCAGGGAATAAAATACCGAAATCATCACATTTACTACAGTGCTAACTGTTTTAGTGCCCAAATAAAGATTATTTAATATTTCGGCGCGTTTATGGTGGGGTTGGTGATTGATGTCGAAAATAAAACCAAGAATCACTGAACCAATGGATGAAAGTACCTAAAAAAAATAAAAAAGTAACAGAAAATAAGACAAATAATATGGTGCGAAAGTTGAGATCCCTTTCTTACGAGGTAGTTAAACTTAAACTAATATTTTTTAAGTAGTCATGCTCAGATAGCGCAGGGTCGAGGCCAAAATTCATTTTGATGACGTCACAGAAAATAACGCCCGTCATCAGACCTACAGATATTTGATTTAGCCAGTTTGTGATCTTCTTATGGCTATCAGCGTTCAATGACGATGTTATGAGGGCCAGGATCCCTGCGCTTACCTGTGACAATAAAAACTTCTTAATAAAATATAAATAATTAAGTTATAACCACATTCCATAAATTAAAACTAAATTGTCGTTAAAGCGTCGAGTTTGCTCTTTTTAAATATCCATTATTCAAATATTTTAAACGTTCCAAAACCAATGGATTGTTTGAATATTCTATTCCAAAAGCGGATATCACGATATTAATAACGGATATCACGAAAATAAATATAACAATGATGTCATTGAGAATGACAGCTGATGGCTGGTCCAGGTGGTCATTCAAATCCAATCCTCCAATTAAAACAAATAGCAATCCGACCACAAGCTAAAACAATTACATATTGAAGAATGAATAGCACGAACTATAACTTGCGTATGTCAAAATCTAATACGTGTGTGTCAACGACATCATACTTAGCTAAATACAAACTTACGCTTTCCCTCCTTATTCATAACTCAGCCTGAATCTTGGAATGACATGAATTTGACAGATTTGTGAATGAGTGGGTACTTACTCTTTTCTTGGAACACTTCATATTGATTTAGTGTCTATGAATAAAGAAGGTATAAAACGAAGATGTATCTAATATAATTTGACCGTGAAGTCTGTATAACCCACATACATATAAAATATGATAATGCATAGTCATACACGCAAGATCTAATTTTTAAATAAGTATTAAATTTATTGTATTGTTTTATTGAAATAAATTACTGCACGATAACTATTGTTAATAACACGCATCGCTAAATTCAATAAATTCTTTACATCCGCCGTTTTTTGCTTGATCGATTGTTCCCGTGGCATAATCTTTTTTATTAACATTCTTGACTAATTGTACAAAAATTAGATAACTTTAGAAATCCGGTTATTATTTAAAGGATGAATACTAGAATAAGAAGAAAAAAAACATAAAGAGTATTAGTCACAAGTTAAATACAGATCCCACAGTAACATAATATATTATCTATCGTCCAAACCCAGTAACCTATCTCAATCCATTTTTGATCATCTGAGATAGACATCTTAATCCAAATATTGACAAAAGTGTGCCATTAACCAATCGACGGATTGTTAAGCCATCTGTCGATACAAGCTATCCACGGTAGGTTGGATTGGTGTATGTGGATAGACCTTTGTATGAAAATGACAGTTCAACTATGTCAATATCCTATCTTATGATTTTACTTACACGAGTTTTTAAAATAATTGAAAAGCTATTTGATATGTTTTAAACATAGACATGTATATTTTAATATTATTTTTACAGCTTCATTTACTTTATTTGGTTTACATTGATGATCAAATATGGGTGTAAAGAGCGAAGAGATTACATTCTATCCGTCGCCAAAAATGGATTTGTCACCGTAGGGTTTGGTTATTGGGATGCAGATAGGAGATCGATCGACTGTCACGGTCTGATCTTAGATTGAAAACAATCAGAGCTTGTGGATTAATTATTGGGTTCGGGCATATAACAATATAATAATTGTGACGAGTTGGCACTGAAAGCTGCTCACCAACTTGCTTTCAAAAGTATCAATGAAATGAGTCTTGCCCTCTCGAACAGTACTTTACAATTCATCGAACTGCAAATACATGGCAAGCGACGAATCGAAAGATGATATTAAAATATTGATTGCCGTGATAATAAATGCTGTCGCTGTAGTGACATAGTTAATATTATTAGCTGAAGTTCTGTAGCGAGGCTTGTGGAAGCAGCAGTCGTGCAGCAGGTTTAAAGACAGCAGTACCAGCCCCATCAGCACCTAATTTTTTTTAACACTAACAATATATGAGATTTAAAAGCGCGTAGTAGGCGTGGAATAACTGTCATTTTGATATTACTTTTGTCTAGACATCTACCTACATCGATCAAGGCCCATTTCTGTGAATCATGGCTAGCTAATAATTTTCGCATTATCTTAAAGTCTGTTAGCCTCCAGGCCGTTCATTCTGCCACTCCTTAGTAAAAATTGAACGAGCAAAGTACGAACTCAGAGGAGAACTAGGAGAATCAAGCAAGGTCTTGCCCCAACAAACCTAAATAATTAATCGAAATTATTTAAATGTATCTCGAAATGATAAAATAGTCGAAATTTGTTGTTGTATTGTTCTTTGTATGATTGCCCTTATTCAACTTAGAACGTGCTGTCAAAACCGTTACCAAAAATGAAGAACATATGTCCGCGAATGTTCTGCACAATTCAATTTTAATATGAGCCAATTCTCTTCGACGGTCCCAAATATATGGCTAATGTCTTACCTGTAAAATGATAGATATCGTGATGAGGGTGATGAGCAGCGTATAGAACTCATGCTTGCTGCCAACTTGGAGAATATATTTCAGCTGCGATGCATTCGATGTCAACAAAGCTATGTCCAGCAAGCCTTGTGCAACGGTCTTCTTTGTCGCGTAACGGTTAGCATCTAATCCTTTAATCTGTAAAGAATATTAACTTTTATAATAGTTCTTAAAAACGAGTCTGTGGAATATTCGTTAGCAGTGTTACTAATGTCGAGCAATGTCCCTAGAAATGAATATCTATGGGAAATTTTTAATACAGATTCATAGACTCAAAAAATTACAATTTTAAATTTAGACAAATATTCAACAATATAACGAATTTTATTAAATAAACAATAGATTCCTGGCACAAAAAATATGAAGTTTTAATTTCTAAAGAATGGAACCGTGTGAATGGAATTTAAAATAAAGTGCCATAAGCTAAGAAACATTGTTGAAGTTTTCTCAGCAATCATTTTAATTAATGTCCATATTCATAGTATAACTACAGGATTTTAAAAGTTAACAGACTATTCTTTTCGAATACAAGATAGAAGAATAATATAATGACTCATTTATGATGTCTTTTTACTACTAACAATATTTTTTGTTCGAATGGACTACAAAATACACACTTCCGTAGAAGACCCCTCCTGAATAGACATCTGCTCAAAATTCACTTCATTCGACGCTATCGTCTTTTTCGCGCCCTCACTTTTTCCAGATTTTTCCTCGGACATCTTTACAACTTTTAATCGTGTTAACCGAAGTACGTGTAAAATTAAACTGCATTGATATAAACATAATATTTTAGCATAAATTTCGGTTTCCTGCGTAACAAGGCCAGTAAAAATCCGGACACACGCACGAAACTAATTACACTGTGGATTACACAGAGAACAAATATTGTATAATTGCAAGGAATCATTAACAAAACAGTTTCTATCTTAACTAATCGATTTTAAAGGTCATACTGAATATTCGTAATTGTCTATCATTTATCGACTTACCTAACCCTTAAGCGTTCTTAATATATCCTATAATTATCACTATTGTTTAATTTGGTACCTCAATTCTGTTTTGCATCTTGTATATGCTGTGTAGCTTAGATATTTAAAAATACAAAGAACAGCGTTTAAAACTGTTTTTTTTTTATGATAAATATACTTGTCTTTGTATTCTAAAATTAAACATATTGCTACTGTGACTGAGACCTTAAACATATTTTAATTAAATAAAATAATGAATGGTAAACTCTTACTCCATTTAATCCCATAGGTATTACAGCAGCCATGATTCAATGAGTAGCTTACTTCACTTTCATGACACGCCTTTGTTAAAGGTATTTAAATTAAAAATGATAAAGAGCATCGCATTATGGTCTTCGGTCGATTCGGTATCTAGACAACCGCTTTAACAACACAAAAATTTTAACAGCTTTACTCAAAGTCGTACGCTTTTAAATTATCTATAGTGAGATTTTAAAAATTAGTCTTAATGTCATGGATGCGAAGGGCACTGAAATATTTTGGACTTATTAATTTTATTACTAATGGCTCAATTTTTTAAGTCACCATTTACATAATGATCGACTCCATTATTATTGTAGTATTGCCGTAAATATGATACATACTAAAATGATTAAAATTTATTCTAATACAATAAATGTATTAGAATAAATTTTAACCAATTATTAACAAGAAATAGTACATACTATAACACTACTTGCAATAACGGTAAGTAAAGTAAGCAAACAAGTGAAAAGACAACAGCCAATATTAATTGTGTAGGTAAGTAACTCTTCTTCAAGTCTCAAGATACCTTGGATATGGTTAGATATAAGTTTTAAAGTCTTACTACATGCAATAATCCTTTTTAGAATTATTGTTTATTTAGAAAGTTATGTGTGTTTCGTTGGGTGTAATAAATAGTAAAGATTAATAAAAATGAATTTGATTAGGTACAATAATTATATCGGAACTGGCGCGCGCGCATCACAACGTTTCATTTCTCTACTTCCATATACTAATTAATGCTGATTACTTAAAACTAAATGATTGATTTTAACATTCTTTATACAGTATAATATAAAATTTTATAAATAATTGTATTAATTGTCAAATTATAAACCTAATATCATTTATAAAAACATATAATGAAACGTCTGAAATTTCGAAACTTCGTCGCTCGCGCCTTGCGTGTTGTGTCTCGCGTCGTTCTTGTTGTCTGTCAAATAAAAATATTCCCAGTTTTTGTACGATTTGTTTTTTAATTCTTGTATACGTATTCAATATTAAATTATGTATTTATTGCACAAGCTTGTCTCAAAGTTTCAAAGTTTTGGTATAATAAAGTGATTGGTTTGTGGAACTTAAATCAAGAAAGCAGATTAGTGATATAGTGTGAACATTCTATTCGAAGAACTGCGAAGAAGATAAATTATTTCTACAAATGTTACCTTCTATGCCTGTATTATTCAGCAGAGAGAGTCAGGATGCATTTGGAAATAAATTGGAGCCAACAACAACCTTTTTTCCCCAGAATATATTAACAAAAACGCCCTATAAACAAGAGGTGAGTCAGGGAGTACGTGATATTTTTATGTAACTTTTGCGAGATATATTAGGAATAGTTACCAAATTAATTTGTGTCAGTGGTGCACAAAATCTAGGTCAAGGATTTAAAGCGGTTAAAACCTCGAAAATTCTGATGTACACCACTGATAAACCTTAACAAATTTCTGACATTAGGTAAGTGGCTGCCATTTTAAAATTTCTCAATCAGTTTATTATTTCAGACGCATATAATAATCAATGGTGCTGGAACTTCAAATGAAAGCCCCAAGGAATCAAAGGAACCTATTGGTAAAATCAAAAATGAATCAGACAAACCAAAAGTTAATGAAAATCAGCTGGAAACAGGTATAAACAATGCTTACTAATTAGAATAACTTTAAATTTACTTAGTGAATTATAGATTTTTTTAAATGTCTTTTTTCATTGTTCACTAATATTGATGTCTTTTTTTTAATGCTACTAATAATCTTCAAACGTTAATAAAGACTCAAAATATAAAGAAGCTTTTACATATGACAATAATTATGGGTTTAGTTTTGTGTTCCTAAATTATTTTATATTCTAATTATTGAAAGCTTGTACTGTTATATATTCAATATAATATCAACATATGTTTGAATAAAACTTGTTCTTCTTTTGCAAACAGCATGTAAAATGATCTTAAGCAATGAATTCTAATTCTTTACAGCATTGGTCAGATCATACTATTCAAAAGTCAGATCCCGCTTTTCAAGTTCATCATTACCAGTGAATAAGTTTGCACAGTTTCGTATGATATTAAAAGCATTTGATCCTGGGAAGGAAACTCCTGTGGATTTATATAGAAAGATAGAGGAACTTTTTGGTGATGAACACAAAGATATAGTTGAAGAATTTCTATTATTTTTAAAACCAGGACAAGCAGCTGAAGTTGGTAGATTTATGGACCATTTTGTGCTGACACAATTGACCAGCTTTATAGTTTTATTGCAGGTATTATACTTATGATTGCTATGCGAATGATTTAACTTTAGGCTTAGCTTTCCTTGCCCATAAATTGGTTTATCTATGTAAAACAATATCACTTCCCTTAATCTTATCTATATTAAGTTTTTTGAATTTCAAAAAGTTTGACCTGTCTCAATTTGTAAAATGTAATCAAATCCAAATTCATTTATTCAGTTGAGATGCATCTTAGGGCATGCTTATGAATGTCAAAAACTTTGACAAAATTTTAAAACCACAACAAAATGTTTAATAAACAAGTTACTTTAGTTAAACTATTTTGACATATGATTTATATTGCTTTATCTTATGACTAAGTAACAAGCTAAAAAGTTTATTAAGTTTAAAGTACTAATATTTTCAAATCAGTAAGACATTGTGGATTTCTTAATCAGTCTTATGTTACACGTATAACTTACACACTTTTTCCTTTTTCTGTACAATTTCTTAATAAATTCACTGATTTGTCTTATAATACTGATTAAAGTAAGTAAAATTAAGACTGCTTAAAGTTTTATGAATTAGGAATAGTGTTAAATCACTACATAGTATAAAACAAAGTCGCTTTCTCTGTCCCTATGTCCCTTTGTATGCTTAAATCTATGTATGCGGTTTTTTTTAATAGATAGAGTGATTCAAGAGGAAGGTTTATATGTGTAATAACATACATTAAATAGTGGAGAAGTACTGTTATTTTTGAGGTTTCTAATGTGATGTCGTAAATAATTACATTTTTTCCGCTTACATTGCAAACGCAGGCTGAACCCTACGAGTTTTATCAAAATAATGTACCAAGTATTGTACACATTGAAAAGGTCTACAGAAAAGCCCGTGATGGTATATGTCGCGTATATTATCGGAGCTTTCCAGCGACGGAAATAACAATACATAATAAAAACCTGCTTTTCATCAGCATTGCACCCGTCCGAAGCTGGGGCGGGTCACTAGTTAATAATAAATAGTAAACTGATAGCTGCTTTGACTTAACAGACAATTCCAACACCTGTGTATATCCTGTTTATTGAGTTGTTTTGATGTTTAATAAGTTATATAAATCTTTCTTGTATTCCCTTTACTCATAGGTGTGGATATTAAATAAGCTTTGGCGTCATTTTGACCATGCATAGAACTGAAAGTAAAAAAACTTATTTACCAAACCGACATATGCATTCAGGCCTAGTGTGTGGAAAATAAGTCAAGATTTCAAATGAAGTACCTAACTCAATTTTTTCTCAAAATTTGTCTTGATAAATATACACTTCTAAAGTGGTAAAAATGTCACCAACCTATTAATTACAAAGCAAAAAATAATTAGCAGGCAAAAATAATAGTGATGTTTTGGTAAGGTCTCTGTTCATGGGCAAGTCTATTTCACACTGAACAACCTTAAGAGGATGAACAAGATTCCTTGTATAAAAAAGTGTAAAGAAATAAATAAATGAAAGACTATGTAATTTATTCGTAACACTTTTATTTCTAGAAAACAATAGGACGAAAACCTACTGTGTACCGTAAAATTTTACGAGCTATCACCGCTGGCATTAATAATGGATCAAGCCAGGAAATGAAGAGTCGGGTGTTGCCTCATCTCCGGTCAAATCCTAAGCTTGCACAGATGTTTAAGTCTCTGTTTCCAGATGAACGTCCGCCTGATAGGTATTATTTTATAAATTCATCCATGACCGTTTCTATTTTGATTTGTAAAACCATTATTAATGAATAAAGATAAATGTAATCTAACTGTTATTGAGAGAGAACCTACAAGTTTGATTCACACAATAACTATCACGTATTTTTTCTTTATTGGTTAATCTGGAGATGATAAAAAAATATACTATACACATTCTTATTTATACTTAAGAGAACAATTTCTACGATTCTAGAACGATAAGTCTGCTTTGCATCATCAATAATGAAAATCTTTAATTTAATACTCTCTCACAATATTTAGGATATTTTTTTTTAAAATATCACCTTATAATAATAATGATAGTAGAGATGGTATAAATATAAAATATTGATTTTCAGTGCTTATGAGGGTAGTACAGATCTTATGGATGAAAGCTGCCTGGAATGCGATAAGGGCTATGATGTATGGGAGTTTGAGCTGGAAGATAAGAAAAGACAACTGGATGTAAAAGATGGCCTTGACTCAGCTGTAAGTATTGATTGAATTTCTACCCTCAATTAACTATGTTTCTTATTAAATTCATATAACACTTACATGTTAAAAGGGCCTGGGACTAGTGCTGGGCAGGCTACTTCTAATTAATTTAGTATATTTGTTTTAAATATTGTAGAATTGTTTGATGATTTGCTTTTTTTAAAAGAGTACCGAGAGTTTTTTACGCCGGCTTTTTCTCTCGGCCAACACCCTCTGTCTTCTTTGCCGATAAGTAGGGATGCCAACAGGTTCGAATTTAATGACGCGGAATAAGTGATACCATTATGATCCAAAATAAACGCATTTTATTTTTTTAATAAAAAGAATTACGTACATTAAATAATAATTAAACCCTTTACCTTGGCCTTAGATTTTTAGATTTAATATTTTAAACTGTTAAATGAGACGTTGTCCATTGATTCCACGAATTAATTTCACACATAAGTCCATTGGGTAGAGCCTGATTTTGAGCGCTGCCCTAAACCCCGGGCAAGCAAGTCGTAATAGATTTTGACTATATTAGTATATTATGAGTATGTAGAGTTTAGAGATATTATTTCGTTTAATAGGCTGCATTTTCCGGTACATTTTCTAACTTGGCTCTTCAAAATATATTATACGGAGCTAATTCAGTCCTTATGACATACAGATTAAGTAGGTAAATTAAAAATCTTATATAGTTTTTAAGTCTAAAGAGGCTTAAGTGTCACCATTACTTGTTCCAGTACCTTCATGGTCGCGTTTTCCTGCAACACGGCAGGTTATTAAGATCCGCCTGCGTTACATATCCCTACAGCAAAGAACCTTATCGAGTCCACTGGAGGCGGCTGGCTCCCAACACATTTATCTCCCCCACAGACTCTGAAGAAGAAAGATCTACTAAAAGAAACAAAAATCGCAAAGTTCCCCCCAAAAAATCCAGAAAACAGACCAAATCACCAACAAAAACTGTTAAAGACGTTAATGATAACACAAAAAAGGATATCAAGCAGATAAAAGTAAAAGGGAAAACTAACGATAAAAAGAAACTGAATGATAAAAGGGGTAAAGAATTAAAAATGAGTTTAAAAAAAGAAGACAGAAAGCCAAAAGATGCTAAAAATGAAATGAAAAGTTGGACGAGAGATGAGGATAAGACAATGCTAGAGGTTTTGAAAGGGGAAGGTGGGTCAGATAAGGTGCTAGTACGAGTGTGTGAGCTGCTGCCGCATCGTTCGCAGACTGAGGTCAAAGAAAGGTTCTGCCACGTCATGAACCTTCTCCAACAGATGGCAGTTAATGAAGTTACGTAACGGACTGAATTTATTAGCTCTAAGATATTTATAGTTTTATAAAAATATAAATATTTTAATCAGTGCTCTGGTTTTACTTAATAACTTGTATCTTTTATATATTGAACCAGATAATAATACTGTCTTCTTCGTTCTGTTTCTGTGTATACGTCAATCTCCATTGCTATATACATATTTTTGTGGTTTTATTTTATTAAATCTGATGCTGAAAAAGTTAAAGTATACAAGGCATACAAAGTTGCGAGCCCTAGTTAGTCAAAAACAATTTTATAAATTAATAAAAGTATCTAAAATGTACAGTCCTCCTTTTTAAATAACTCCTCTAAAATCGGCGATTCGTGAATCAAGTTCCGTAGTGAATATGCTCTGTTTTCGGCGAAGGAACTGGGCTCTTTATCTAAATCTGATCCAGCTATAGAGCCATCCACGATCTTGAACTTTGGTTCAGCGGCTTTATCAAATAGCCTGGATTCAACGATTAACCTCTGGAATAATTTTTCTATTCCTTCATCTGAGAAACAAGTACATAGCTCTTCAAATTCTAAATCAGAATATTGCGTACATACATTCTTAGTCTTAGATTCCACCTTCTCAGGAGTAGGTGGAGGAGCTTTCTTTCCTCTTGCTTGTTTTACTAAAATCTTTAATGTATCGAGAGGACATGTTTCATAGTTTGGCAAATCCACCTCTTCATATGCTGACAGTTTTCTCATGTATGCCGGCAAATGTTCTTCCAGATGTTTCTTAGCTCTTTTGCCGCATTTGCACTTTTGTGGTTCGACGTATTTCATATAACTGTCCCATTTAGGCTCACGTTGATGATCCAACTCAACTTTACGCGTAGTAATTTTTTCACCCGATGATATTTCTGCTACTACACTGCGTTTGTCCGCCTGAATTGGTTTTTTCATTGCAATTTCTGAAGCGTGCAAAGGACTACAGAAGCAGTACGGAATTTTACAATAGCAACACTTGGTGGGAACATTCCTTATATTTGGTATTTCTTTTTGTAATATCTGCATTATAGAACTCTCCAGCTTTAGTTCAAGAATCTGCTGGGATGATGTACTTTTCACGGGTATATCGTATGTATAATCATGGTCATCAAGCACATCACTGTCCTGTCCTCGATTTCCATCAATAAACATCTTAATTTGTTCTGGAAACGTATCAAAGTTATCGCATTTAGTGTAAATCAATTTGTTATTTACTATAACTACCGGGAAATGCGACGCACTGGATGTACAATGTTTCGGACAGAGATTCTGATCTATTTTAGGCTTAAAGCCCTTATCACAAAATACATAAAAAGGATGCGGTCTTGCAACTGGATCCTTATCCGATTCAGGCTCCGGGCTGAAAATACTTTCAGAGCTAGGATTTTCCATAGCCTCGCTTAGATGTAATAACATCAGTTTCTCCATATTAATAAAGAAATCAGCATGGTTCGGTAATAATTTTAAGCAATAACCAACGAACTCTTGAAATTTTTTGACAACGTGGCACACCTTTTTCTTCCAAACTTTAATAAACTCTTGCCTTTTCTTTTCCTTCTCTTTGGAAAGTTGAATTTCGAATTCTTTCAAAGCAATTTCTTCCTTTAACTTTTTTATTTTTTTCTGGTGTACATTCTCAGATTTTTCCATATCTAATCTACATTCCTCTCTTTCCTTTAGAGCAACATAAGCTTGGCATGCTAAATTCTGGCATTCAACAAAAAGACGTAACTTTTCTACTGCTACATGTTTATCTAAATTTATATTGTGTAAATGATTTGTTGTATTCGTACGAGATTTTTCTATGTTTTCCAAAAAAATATTTTTCAGTCTTGTTTTTTCTTTATCTAAAATATTTGCATATAAATCGTATAATGTTGTTGCTTGTTGCTTCATGAACTTTTTAAATCTCGCCTCCATCTTTTTGTGTGCAGCATCACTTACTGCATCTATTTCTTTAATAGCTGCGTCAAATAGCAAAGCTTCAACGTTATTTATTGAGCTGGTATATATTATCCTAAATTCTTCAAATGCATTTCGTATTTTGTTTGTATTGTTGTTCGCGGCGTCTTTGGACGTCTCTTCCCATTGTTGTCGTGAACATATTTCCACTTTTCTTTTCCAATTTGCATCATTTTCTTCTAGTACTTGTTTTTCTTCCTCATCCATGTTTTTGTAATGTTGTTTGACTAACTGGTCTCCAAAAAAGTCGATACCAATAAATCCCAGTTTTGCAAGATGTTCTTTTTTCTCTGGCTTTAAAACAGCTTTTCCTTGTAGGATGTCTTGAGGTGGCACATACCAGTCAGTCCCGCCTCCCTTCATGGGTGGTTCAAGACCAGCTAGAACTTTAAGTTTTGGTGTCATGGATTTAAAATATACTTCAGCCAGAGGAGGTGTCATTTTATTCTTCATCACGCTCTGCGTTGGCACTTGATCTCGTTCGAAGAAACATTTGCGCTGGTAATAGTTGTCACTAAATTTGGGCATTTTTTAAAAACCTAAGGAGCGTGTTGTTAGTGTAAAATTATAAAAGACACATTTTTTGATCTCGGATTCTCTTGACAGTGAGTTGGTACTTTGACATTTTACAAATATAAACCGAAACTTTAACAAAAAATATAATTGGTAATTTATTTTCAGATACAAAGTAATTCGTAACTGGCAATATGCCTCAATGTCTATTTCCGAGTCCTTCTGAAATATTTTGGTTTATCAAATCACCTAACATTTTAAATAAGCATAATTCAGCATGGTCTCAACGAAACAATAAAGAGAATTAAACATTTATTTATTTCTAACATAATTATTAAAACCATACTGTTATTACTAATGCGAATGAATTACTTACATAATAATACCCACACTTCGATAATTCTATATTTAATGCAACAAGCAACTTTTGTTTTCTCAACCGTAGTACAAAGAAATAGGTCTACCTCCATTGAAACCTTATATACATTTGTCGTTCATGAAACATCGTATCGCCACACTTATGTGGACGCGTACATAACAGTTGGTATTTTCTATTCATATTCTTGCATAGACCCGACCAGACCGTCTCTATTTTATCCACGTAATGCACCCGACTCGCAGAAATCCTAAATAGGTATACTCTCTGGTCATAATCCACCATTCATACCCAGTGTCGCGAATCTAAAGGATAAATCTCTCCGAATTGTCTCTTGTAGACGTAACGTTTGTATTTATTAAGTACTTGCTCTAGCGTTTTTCGCTGCACAAAGGGCCATTGCAAAAACATCGATCTTTTCTACTACATAATATAGACCAGTTTCTCAACGCCATAGTTCCACGTCCCAAATGTGGACAATTCTATTAAGAGGTGAATTCAAAATTATTTGAATTTCACTTTCTCGTTAACAATTTACTAGTAATTTCTTCCTAAAACATATAATTTCAGTTTCTCAAGTGAATAATTCAATTAGTTAAATAAAAATTATGTATGTTGAATAAGGATAGGGGCCATAGGAATTTTAGAATGCATTCTCTGGTGCAGTGTTAAGAAATAAAACATCATTAGATCTATAAAATCTTTAATTAAAAATCACTGCGATACTGTGTAATGCCTGTTTCGGCTTCGCGTTGACAATACGTGTTTTTGTGACATTCGGCCAAATATAAATACAATAAGTATTGTGCAGGTATTTGCACCTACCGCTCGTGATTGAACCCTTATACATTTCTTAAATATATCCTATAACTGAAACATCAAAAATCAACGATCCAAGTGGTTATTCGAGGATATCATTCATTTTCGAGGATACTGACGGCCAAACATACACATAATCTCAATTGTTGAAGTCGCAATCGTAATTAGGTCCGATTGGAATTGGAATTGCTCGAACATTTCTGTACCAACTGATCAATTTCTGTACTTTAAATGCAGCTTCCAAATGGTCGGATATAAACGAGAATTTATTTCATTATTTAAACTCGGCGTCTCCGAGTTATTATATGTTAAATAATAAAAATACGTAAGAGTTTTATTTAAATGTGAAATACAGGTTAAATCCGGACAAATGCCGAAGACACGAGAGGAGAATTTAAAAAAATCGCGCTTTCGATCAAAACAACATCGTCTATCCAAACTTTATTTCTTAGGCATACAAAGGTACTATCCCCTCCCACATGTATGTAAGTCCGTCTTTCTAAATGGATCTAGCTATAGAGATCATCATCTGCGCCTTCTTCTTGGAAGGTGGGCTGGTCTCCACCCGAAGTGCCCGTTCCGCCTGCCGCACCGCCGCTTGTTGGGAATCTGTTAATAGTAACAAATTATTTATTATTGTATTGATTTTCATTCCTATATAAATGTTTTGACACCAAAAGATCACAAAATCCGCGGGTTTAAAATTTCCCTAGGATTGTAAACGAGAGATAAATTGTATTTTACGCTCACATTCCCGCAAATTTATCTTGCGACGTCTGGTAAACTTATAAACTATATAACTTTTAATTCGTAATATCCTAAATTGTTAGGTTAAGTAAGTGACTTATTTAAAGAATCAGAGCGCACAATCAGTTTGGTAATCGCTTTCTTATTATTTTAAGCGTGATTGCGGTAATTTATAAATTCCCTATGAAATTATTTCTCTTATTATATTCCGGTGACAGTCTTTCTGTGATTTTTACGTGAAAAAAAATACTTGGGCAATAATCATAAATTTACTTTATTATTATGAATTAGTAGCATTTATATACCTATTTTCTTTCAAATCAAATCAAAATATCTTTATTCATTTAGGTAAACATGTACACTTATGAACGTCAAGAAAAACTAATTAAATTAATCGTAAATTTACATTTACCACTTATCTATCTTATATCTTTAAACGAGCAATTCTTGTGTATATATATAATTGGAATCTCGGAATCGGCTCCAACGATTTTCATGAAAATTAGTATACGGGGGGTTTCGGGGGCGATAAATCGATCTAGCTAGGAATCATTTCTAGAAAATCTTTATTCGATAATTATATTCATATTTTATCATTTTATTAGTATGTAATTCGTACTTAAATATAATTTCCAAAAAACACAACTTATAAAAAAAAAATCCCGGTCATCCAGGTACTGATTATGAAATCACTTTAAATACAAAAAAATTAAATCAAAAGAACCTATTTGATATCATTGCTATAATTATATTAACGTACTACTATTTTAAATTACCTGAAGTTAGTGCCAAAACCACGACTTTGCTGCAGCGTCTGCGCGAACATCTCGTACTTGCGAATGTCGTTGTCTGACACCGAGCGACGTGCGAACTTCATGGCCTCTTCGAAGTGGGCGCGGCTTATCTCCGGCACCGGGTCTTCTTCATCCATCTAACACGATACGTGGGATCGTCAGTCAAAAGTACTAAATAGTTTACTGTTTACGAACTAAATTCTTTTCAATATGGGGTAGGGCTGTTGATAAAATATCGATATATCGAAATATCGATATTTATTACTAATATTTTTTTGGACGATATATCGATAGTTCGATATTGTTATGAAAATTAAGTTAGCCGACATTCGATAATTTTTGATTGTTTTTATTAATTAAAAATTAGAATTAAAAAACTAATTTTCAAAAATTCCGGGTATAATTTTTAAAATTTTCTACTCGTGAAAATTTTTGTTTTAATTTTTTTAAAATTATTTTTTATTTTTTTTTTAATATTTAATTTCTTCTGCTACATCTGTAGCATCTGAACGAGTTGCTTTTACAATCATTCTCTTAGTGCCTAACAATCGTTGTAGCCAAACAGCTGAACATATAAAACAAAAGATTTAAAAACTCTTACTGAAAAATATTGGTATACATAATTGTTTTATTTAAATTTAAAAAATAATTACTAAGAACTATAACCTAATTCTTATGTACATTCATAATTTAATTTATTTAATAAATCTACTGGACTATAAATTGTGTAATCATTTTTGAGCTGACGTACGATTTTTTTTTTAAATAGAGTCGATATATCGAAATATCGATATTTTTTATCGATTTATCGAACTCCGATATTGATATATTTAAAAATATCGATATATCGAAAATCCGATATTTTAAAAAATATCAACAGTCCTAATATGGGGTCACGTGCAATAAACACGACTAGCCGTCAGAATGATAAGATTTTATAAGATAGAATATATTACTAGCTAGATATATTTTTATATCATTTATTGTTACATTAAAACATGTATTATTTTTCTTTATGTGCCACTAATGTATTTTCTGTATAGTCAAGATTGAACAAAATAAAAAAAATATTGGTATAAGGCACAAATGTATATGTCGTTAGAGGCGACATATATTAAATACACTCACATCCATAACTGCAGCGGCGGTCTGCTGTTGGCGCGATCTCTCCTTCTGAATGTCAGCTTCGATGGCCTGTCTGATGGCCAGCTTGCACGCGCGTTGGCATATCTCTGTCAGATCCGCACCACTGAATCCTTGGGTAACCTGTTATAAAAATATTTTTAGCTCCAAAAAATATTGCCACGAAGTATTATACTTAATTTTCCGACTCGCTTTAGGTCGCTTTAATACATTTCCTATGGTAAACAGAAATTGAGATAAGTATGACGTTTTATCTTACACAAAAATAACTGACAGTAAATGTAAAATTAAAGTGAGACATGAGCGGCCATTTTGTTGTACAATCGAACGCGCTTTTTTAAAGAATGGACGCACGTTGACGAAAATGAGAACGATTATTCTGATACCGATTTCTTTATCGACCGAAAGCGACAAACTATTTGGAATGTGGAAAGTCCTGATTATAAAAATATCATTTTAGGGCGGTTACAGGCTAGCGTATTTTCTGAGCATATATAGTCATTTCAGCATACGTGCTTCAAAAAAGCTGGACGCGCGTTAACTATTATATTTCGGCGTGCTCGCTCAAACCTATAGTGGCGTCGTGTCAGTATCAACATGTATCCTGTCGAAGGAACATACTATTTGAGTTTATTTTACGCCATTTTTTATATATGTGTATATATATATGCGCGTAAAAACGCTAGTCTGTAACCGCCCTTAAAAATACGTAATAAAAAAATATTTAGTATATAAAAATTAAAAATACGTAAGAATTACGTATTTTTAAGAGGCCTGAAAATTACGGTGTACGTATGTATTCTACCCACCCGCGTCGAACGCAAAACGATCATGTGTACTCGCTCTAAGTCATTTTCTCAATGGATAAACATACTTAGACAGATACACCTAGCTAAAAAGTAAACTATATTATACCTTGGCGATGTAAGTAAGATCAACGTCCTTGGCGATAGGCGACTTGCGGAGATTGGCTCGCAGAATGGCCTCGCGGGACTTCTCGTCTGGCAGAGGAATGTAGATCAGCTGGTCCAGACGACCGGGACGCAGAATAGCGGGATCGATTATGTCCGGACGGTTTGTGGCGCCTGAATTATGAAACTATCGTTACCCATGTTCGTTGAATTCCGTCTTCATTATTTTATAGATTACTAGATGCCCTAGCGTCTTCGTTTCTCCTGAATGCCTAGCCTACCTTTTTAGTACATACCAACAAGGAACATTTTGCTATGCTACCCCAGGGACTGTTCGGTTTTCCGGAATAAAAACTTTTTGAAAAATAAAACAAATAAAAAATAGGGGTTGATCGTAGAGGGTACATGAAAATTAAGGGTTGCATGTATTTTTGTACTTCTATCATAAAAAAATAAAAACATGTTTTGGAATGGACACCGATTTTATATACTTCTTTATTGACGTTCATGAGTATACAATGTGTTACCTAAATAAATGATTTTGAATTTGAATTTGAGTCCATAAGATATTTAAAAATAAAATTTTTGCACACATGGGCATATGAAGGACTTTTCCATCGGATACGTGTTGAATATATTTTAATCTAATTGATTGAAAAAAACTGGTAACATAATGAACTCTAAGTACGGCTATTAAAAAAATAAAATTAAATAAATGTTGTTTCTAGAAATGTTCATGTTTTAGTATGATAGGATGGGTCTACTCACCGATGATGAAGACATTCTTCTTAGCCCCCATACCGTCCATCTCTGTGAGAATCTGGTTGATGACCCTGTCTGCAGCTCCTCCGGCATCCGACACAGAGCCCCCTCGTGATTTGGCGATCGAGTCCAGCTCGTCGAAGAACAGCACGCAGGGGGAGGCAGAACGGGCCTAAGAATGTAATCAGTTAATGAATAACGTAATACTTATCAAATTAAATATTAAAAAATTCAACGAAAACACTTTTTCAACGAAATGAAGCAATGTATTATTGTAAACTTATAATTATCAATAGAGGACACCGTGAGTAAATTCTGCAAAAACCTTAAAATAAAAAAACCCCATCTTTAAGTCAATATCCAACTCTGGGGAAATAAATACAGATAATATAAATTTTTTACAGCTATCATACTTTTTGACATTCAACCTTTTGTCTTCTGTCACCGTGATCACGCACGCTGTAAAGCACGCGAAACGTCGGAAAAATTTAAAATTATGTTAAATAATTATAAGTTTATACATAACTTCAATCCGTTGAAAAAGTGTTTTCTTTAAATGTATAAAAGTTAAAAAATAACAAATAAATTAATCTAAAATATTGTTTACTATAAACCTCAAAACAAAATGATAATTTAAAAATTGATTTCTTTTACCTTGTCGAAGATATCTCGCACATTAGCCTCGGATTCACCAAACCACATGGTGAGTAGTTCGGGGCCTTTCACCGAGATGAAGTTAGCCTGACACTCGTTGGCAATTGCCTTGGCCAGCAGGGTCTTACCTGTACAATGATAATATTATCGTCATTAATTTGCCCAAAATCCTATCAGGGAAAAGTTCAGACACGCAAAGAAGAAGGCTAACATAACGTTTTGTGTTTCATTGACACCAATATACTGGATCATATATATATGTGTATATTGGGATTGATTTGCTCCAGTTCAAACAATTTGTATTAAAAACTTGGCGATTGAAAAGAGTGGCGGAAAGTTTCTTGCCAGTTCTTCTTACCCGCTCTACGCCCTTGACTTGCGAACTGGTTGTAAATGTAAATTTACAGTTAATTTAATTTGTTTTTCTTGACGTTCATAAGTGTAAATTATTACCTATATGAATAAAGATATTTTGATTTGATTTGATTTGATTGCTTTGCGGCTGACACGTCATGTATTAGCCGCGGTGAGTTTGTGATTGTCACTTCACAAGGTATGATGGGAATATTTAAAAATTGTCACTCAAAGAATTATATTTTAAATCTATGTATATTTAAAAGAAAGCCGTGTTTGGTTCACTGTGCAACTCAAGACTCAATCGATATGTCAGACAAATGAAAGGTAGCTTAGAACCAGGATTACCTTTTATCCTGTGGGACGTGACAATGTTAAAACAACAGAAAAACGACCGTTCATTTGTTAAAAATTGTATAGCAAAAACGTAATTGACAGCTAAACGTAATGTAAGTACAATCTAATCTACTACATCTCTAAAATTTGACAATTAGAAGTTTTGAAGTTGATGGGTTTATTCTGAAATTCTATTATGATTATATCTTGCCGATATTATTAACAATGCCACGACCAAGATGATTGAATGTTTGCCTACAAAGCCGTAATGGAATAATAATTTAAATAAAATTGACATATTTGATGAGTGTTTAAGAGGGGTCGAAAATAGTAGTGTGTGTATTGTCGTTTGTCGGTTCCGCTAGTTAATAATAAGGTGATTCGGCGATTTCCGTAATTAAAAAAAACACTCAATTGATTAGACGAATTTAATTTAAAATTTATATATTATCCGAACTCTAAGGTATGCTCTTGTTTTGTAGTATTATTAAAAAACGATAACTTACCACAACCAGGCGGTCCATAGAAGAGAACTCCGCGAGATGGCTGCATACCAAACTTCAAGAACTTGTCAGGGTGTTCCACTGGGTACTGAACCAGCTCTTGGAGCTCCCTCTTAACGTTCTGGAGACCTCCGATGTCGGTCCATGATACGTTGGGCACCTCCACAACGGTCTCACGGAGAGCAGATGGCGACGACTTGGTCATAGCGTACTGAAATTTTAATATGATAAAATGACATCATTTGTGCCGATTCTTGCGAAGTGTGTGCGCACAAAGTACACATGTCAGAAGTGAAACTTCTTTGTAAATTAATTATTACTAAGGTAAAAGCCCCAATAGATGATCGTGTACCAGTATATGATTTGTATATCTATATTCACACACACACACACACACACACACACACACTGTATATGTGCTAATGATAATATAAATAAATAATCAATCTATGTTTAGTGTACACGATGTTATGCGACAGAATTGCCATCTAAAGTTCTAATATGTAACTAAAGGAATACATCAACCAATAGTTCGCTCGCTCTCTCTCAATCGGTCTCAATCGCTCTCTCCCTTTTCTTCGACAAAAACGCTGCACATATTCGTGACGTTTCATCCGTAAAAAAATTACCCTCATGTGCCAAAAGAAGTTTCACTTCAAAAATAAAGCACTTGTCTATGATCCCTTAAATTACTAGGCTGTAAATATAAGCTTACGAAACGGTATTATCTACAAAGAACAAATCACCAAGAATCAAAACTTACACGGAAGTTGTCCATGGAGACAGCCAAAGAGTTGAGCACCTCCGCATCAATCTGGTCGTCCTCAAGGTCAATAAGATCCATCTTCTCTCTGATTTGTTGCAGAGCGGCCTCTGAGCACAGCGAAGCCAAATCAGCACCAACATGCCCGTGAGATTCTGCTGCTATCTGTTAACACAAAGAGAAAACATGATACAAGAAATACTTTATTAAGGTCTGGAAGAAAGATAACACCACCCGTTGCATCACTAATAGTTTGTATGTATTATGTTATTAGACTTTTTTATGTAACGAAGTGTGACCAAATTAAAAAAAAATCTTAAAAAAATAAAGTCTACTTTTAAAGATATTCATTCTCATAATAGACAGTAGACGACATGAGAACACTTATATGCTAAAGATACAATTTATCATGTGGTGGTGGTGGTGGTAGAACTTGGGTGGACAAAAGATGGTCTCTTAATCTTAATTTAAATAGGCTAGACTAATGATTCCCAAAGTGGTCTATATCAACCCCTAGGGGTCTATGACAACCTGCAAGGGGTCTGGGTCAGCAAGAAAAAAATTTGGGGGTCCATGAAATGAAAATGTTCACGATAGTGGATCTCAACACATACACTAATAGTTACATCATACTCCTTATAATATCAAAACAAAAATTATTTATAAAATTGTGTAAGTTGTAGCATGTTGGTATTCACTTTGTGGTCGCAATACATTTTGAACTTGTAATTTTTTTTTAAATTCAATGAATAAATGTATTAATGTGTTTTTACTTTAAGTTTTTAACACTAAACTTCATTACTTAGAAATTTACAGGAAATCAATATCAGGTAAGTAGGGGGTCTACCCAAGACGGAAAAACATGGCAAGGGGTCTATGACACAAAAAAGTTTGGGGAACAGTCTACTGTCTGCATTTTTTTCAGCACTCAGCACTCCCTCATCGATCAAAGTTTTTTGCCATAATTGGTTCTATACTTAGCAGTATATTGTTCTCTTCTTTTGAAGTGTTCCTTTACAAGGTTATGTAAAAGAAATTATACCTGTTCCAAATCGACATCATCGCCCAGCTTCATGTTCTTGGTGTGTATACGTAGAATTTCAAGGCGGCCCGTGGCGTCCGGTATTCCGATATCAATTTCGCGGTCGAACCGCCCGAAGCGACGTAATGCCGCGTCAATCGAGTTGGGGCGGTTGGTCGCCGCCATTACGATCACGTGGGATGACTTTTTCATACCTATCGGTGTTCAATATTTTAAATATAAATATGAACATAGATTATTTATAGTTAATGTACAGTCAAAATCAATTATTACGACATCAAAGGGACTACTCATGTAGTCATAAAAACCGAGTACTAACAGCCGATGACGTTGTAATTAAGAACCTAATATGTACAACAGAATTCAGCCTTTGATTTTGGTCAATATAACTAATATGTTGTTCGAAGTGATGTCGTAAATGATTTTGAATGTGTTTGTATTAAGATAATAAGTATGTTCAACATTTAATTAAATACATAATTTAATTAAATATATTTTATGACTGTCTAACACTAAGATTATCGTAAGAAAACAGGCTCGACTTAAACGCTAAAACAAATGACAAATGATCATGAAACTGATAAAGAAATCTGAGGCCCAGAACTAAAGAAGTTGTAGTGCAACTGATTTTTTTATACTAAACTTAATATACACTAAGAAGGTAAAAAAACTACTAATTAATAAATACAACATACCATCCATGAGAGTCAAGAGCTGTGAAACAATACGTCTTTCGACTTCACCGTGAGTCTTCTCCCTCTTAGGGGCAATAGCATCCAATTCATCAATGAAGATGATGGCTGGGGAGTTCTTGTCTGCCTCCTCAAAAGCCTTACGCAGGTTGGACTCAGATTCACCAGCGAGCTTGGACATGATCTCCGGACCGTTGATTAGGAAGAAGAATGCACCTATAACAAATAGTTCATAAGTCAATACAGCTGTGTATGTTATTTGTAGTTGAATGTTAAGTGTGGTTATGTCTAAAGAAACTACTTGTGTTTAATATGACTTCAGCGTGCGACTATATCCCTGAGGTCGTAGGTTCGATTCCCGGCTGTGCACCAATTGACTTTCTACATAGAAATGCGCACATGCTCATTTTACACTTGATGTACGGTAAAGAAAAACAGTGAGGAAACCGACATGTCTTAGATCTAAAAAAAGTCGACGCTGTAAGGGATTTTTTTAAACCCTTGAAGCAACTGTTATATTTTATGCTAAAAAACAGAAACAGGATGAAAGTTATGTTTTTATTTTTCAGAGATACCAATAACAAACTTGACATGTGATTTCAAAGCATTTCACACAAATTCAAATCCACAATTTAGAGTAGTAAACGATTCTTTCTTACCTGTTTCATTAGCAACAGCTCGAGCAATGAGAGTCTTTCCAGTTCCAGGTGGACCATACATGAGAATACCACGTGGTGGCTTCACACCAATAGCTTTAAAGAGAGACGGGTGTCGCAGTGGCAGCTCAACCATCTCTTTGATCTGTGCAAGCTGCTTACGGCACCCACCAATGTCGTCATAGCCCACAGCGTTAAGTGCCTCCTCCTCTTCCTATGGATCACAGATTCCAATAAAATAAGGCTATTTTACAGATCATATAGCTATAATAGACTAAATATCTACTACTAACCTTAAAAACACCCTAATTAATAAAATACCATAAAAAGAAGGTTTTTTGTTCTTTTTGCAGAGATCCTTATCTATTATAGAACAGAATTTTAATTACTGACCTCACGCTTAATGGGATCACCCTCACAATGTATAACAGTGTCAGGTGCTACAATGCAGTATGGAGCGGGGTCTGTCTCTACCACTTTAAATTCGACGGCGCGCATACCACCACGAACCATAAATGTATCATCTCGGTGTATGGGTCGGTAGGCTTCCATGAAGTATGGCTTCAGGAACACTTCGAACAGATTTCTGTAAATAATGTTATTTATTTACATGCTGTCTGCAAGAATTTTCATGCATTGTATGCTAGCATATACAATACATCAAAGATGACTCAATAGCATAAAAAATATTATTATTTTCATATATTTTTTAGATTTTCAACAGATGCGATAAACTGTCAAGGCAAGGAATGGGCGATAAAAATAATTTAAAATCTCATAATCTCAACAATAATGATAATATGCAATAATGATATATATATATATAAGTATCATATGAATTAATTATTAAACAATTATCTTTTTTATCTTATACAGCATTAAATTTTATTAAACTAAACAAAGTATCATTTGTTTATATATACCTTTCATGATATCCCATTTAAATGACTAAAGAGAACTTAGTCGTAAATCCAAATGTATGTATATTAAATGAAGAGTCAGACTTAATAGTAATTCATTCAACAATAAAAAGTTATTTTTTTTATTTACAAAATAAGCTTACCCTGTTAATCCTTCAACTGAATCATCAATCGGCAAAATGTGTACTCGCTTTCCATACTTGACTGATGGGCATGGTGCTATTGATACAACATCAGACAGCCGAACTCTTAAATTGTTTCTGACAACACGATTCATGCGAATTTTCTCATCAGGGCAATTGTCATCTGAGAGGACAATACATACTGTCTCTTTACGGCGCTTTCCCTTCAACAACACTGTGTCACCTCTGAAGAGTTGGAGCTGCTCCATTTTTGCCTATGATTAATTAATATATGTAGGTAAATTCTATTCTTATAAAATTTTGGAATAAAACAATCTAGACTATATTATTAATAGTTACTGCTAGGTATTTCATCATATGATTTGGCAAGAAAATGCTAATTCTAATATTTCCACATAGATATTTAAATTTTATAAACTATACTTCTATATCAAGTAAAGTTAAGCAAAAACCTTTGTTAAAATAAAGAAGCTTAAGGTCAATGTACTCAAAAGACATCCTAATGTCAGTTAATTTTTTTAAGTCCTGTTAAATTATTTGCAGTTGAAGCTTCTCTAATTGGAGTTATATTTTAGCAGTGGCAAAACTAATATGACAAAGGTGACTAACCTGTGATAACGCCACCACTGAATTATCATCGCTGACGGCTTCTTCGACGATCAAGCGGTTAGGTCTGTCCTTACGCCGGAGAATCGCGGTGGAGAGATCATCGGGACTGTTACAAATACATAAGATATAAATGCATATAGCAATTTACTAGCGTTAATTGTTGTTACTCGCCCCTGTGGGGTACTATTACAAATGTGAAATTTGAGTCTCCTAATTAATTGTCAGCTACCTATAACTAAATATAAGAAACAAATTTGTATAATAAAAACTGTAATGATTTGTAAAAAAAATTTACATTTAGACCATTGTTAGACATGATGACAAGCCAATTTTCAAAGTTTTGTTGCTATGTTATCACATAAAGATATGAATAAGTACGCAGTAGTCATTTTTAACATCGAAATTTGATTAAAATTGATCTTACCTTTTGTTATCAGCCATTTTGTGAAGAATATAAAGTTTTAAATAATTTTATACAATTTAAAAACGCCGAATGACTATTCACTTCAAGTTTTAACACTTCATGAAAGCGTGACGTTGCCGTATTTCATTTGTTCTGTCGATATTTTAGGATATTGCCATACATGAAAATATAAAAATTAAACAGAGTACAGGTTACTTGAAAGTTGTCTATGACATATTTATGTTTTTAGTTCATATATTAAACTTCTCTAAATCTCTCTTTATATTTACTAAAGAATAATTCACATTGCCTGTGAATGAAATGATAGCAATTATAAATATTTACTTACGTAGTTATATCTTGAAATAATAATTCTACGACCGGATATTTTAATTAATCAATTTACCATAACTACATAAAAAAATACGTTTATTTTGGAACATAAGATCATCTAGGTATCACTTATTCCACGTCATTAAATTCGTACCTGTAGGCATCCTTTAATGATCTTAATGGTATGATCCTCAATAAACAAGTGCTGTCATATTAAATACACAAGAAAAAATGTGTATGAGCTTAACGGCGCGCCATTGAAGGAGGTTTAGTATGATATCACTGTACGATCATCGAATCATGTACAGAGCAGTGACTTCTTGCAGGATATTAAAATTGTTGTCCCATATATCCCTAGGTCTAAAATCAGCATTTTTTCCAATTTCCTTCTGCCAAAACCAACCTAGGAGTTCAGGCATCTCTCGTTCGAATTCTTCGCGAGCTTAACGTATTGAACAGCTTATCCGGAGCTGGATATATTCGGTAGTGGGCTGATCAGTTTTAGAGAAAGCATTGTTTGGTGCCTTTCTCGAACTTAATTCACTGTTTTGCTGATGACTTTTTGTTTCTGCTTTAAGTATCAAAAATTTCTGGTAGTAATATTTTATTTTATTGCATGCTTATCTTATCTTATGAGTGTTTTAATGGTTTTTTTTAAACTTATGTGTTTACTCTAATTTCATACGTTTTAGATGGAAATTTTTGTAAAATAATCAGTACACTTAGTACTATGTATGATGTTGTAAATAAATAAATAAATAAAAATAATCAAAACCTACAGGTATACATTTTACCTTTAAGAATTTATTATTTTTTTGAAGCCACTTCTAGCATATACTTTTATAGTTTGTTTGGAGTGAGGCCGCACCTTTGATCGTAGACGTGAAAAAAGATAAATTTAAGCATAAGGTATAATTTAATGTTTATATTGATTTTGAGTCTTTCTAGTCTGTGATCAAACTGTCAGATAGAATGTGTGTATAAATTATGCATCTTACTTCTCAGTATACCGAGTTTTGGACTTTGGACTCGATATAATGTGAATAAATCTAAAATGATATATGTACTAGGAATTAACTATCATAACTATTTACAATTATGTAGCTTTACCATATGTGCGACAATTCAACAAAGTTGTTAAAGAGACGTTTCATAATAATTTGTCACCTATGGTATTTTCTTAAGAAAGCTTTTTCTTATTTATGAAGCGTAGGTCAAGTAGTGGTCATATAAAATAAATTAGGCGTATTGTTTTAATTTATATTCAATTTAATTTTGTATGTATAATTCATCTTAAATTAATGCAACCACCTGAAGCATACCCACTTTCAATACCGCCTGTCGGCTTAAATTCTTAAAATTACCATGTCAGTTAAACTAATTCAAATTACATTTAAATAATTATTTACACTTCAAAATTATATGAACAACCGAAACCACCGGAATTGGGTCTCGTGTATTGATGTCATTATGTTTCCTTGTTTAGTTAAGTGGGGTCACTGAATTTGGGATGCACATATACCAATCGATACTTCGCGAATAAATCATAGAGAAAAGCTAGTAGGTTTAAAACGAGAAATATTTTTTACTTCCGTGAATTGAATTCCTTTAAAACCTTTTTTAATTTCGAAGCAATGTCGTTTTGTGCCTTTGAATTTAACTTTAAAATACTTCCTATAATAATGTAGTTAATTAGCTTCTTTGTTTCTTCATTTATTTTTAGTTTATCGTCAGTACCAAAATCTCTCAAATCATATAAATAATTGGTGAAGAACGCTCTCTGTTGAAGAGTAAATGCTTCATTAATTGCTGAGAAAAAATCAGCTCTTAGCGTTGTTGTTTTATCAAGTTCTCGTCTATAAAACTCGAGTTCTCCGATTAATTCATCTTGATATTTTCGACAGAGACTTTTAAAATGTTTGCCAAATTTCCTGGCTATGCGGTATTCGGAATATCTTAATTCTTTATATAAAATCTTGCAATATTTTTTTAGTTTCTTTGCTTGAAATTCGGGCGTTGTGAGTAAATCTACGAGTTCCTTGAGAAATGATTCAAAGATGTCCTTTGATCTTGCAATGTTAAGATTAATTTGGTTAAAAGAATGTTTTAAATTGTCTGTTTTTGTATTGTTTTCACTTTTGCAAATATTAAGAAAAATCAGTAATATAAAATAAGACCACATTTTCAATAAAGCAATATTTATCGTATTTTGTTAATTTAACGGAGTGCATTCCAATCAACGATCAATTTAATTTCAATTACTACGTTTTAGATTTTCGCCTTCCATGTATTCAATGACTGCCAATTTAAATTTTAATTCAATATCATCCTTAACTCTTTCATCTTGTTTCTCAATTGTACGAAATATTACATCTTCAAAAAGTCTTCTAGTTCTCACATAAATATTTTCCTTTCTCTTATATCCAAATTTTTTCAAATAATAAATATAATCGTCCATTTTGTTATCTTGGTAAACAGTAAAGATATTATTTAAAGCCACAAATAAGTCGTTACGAAGTGGTTTTTCCTCTGCTAAAATTTTTTGGAATTGTTTTATTTTTGGTCTAATTATTCTGCCATTGTATGAAGACAGCTTCAAAAGTTGTTTTCGAAATCGTTTTATCTGTAATTTTAATAGAAATCCAGACCCCAAACGTTTAAGACTTTTGCTCAGTACTTTCATGTATCTTGGAATCCTGGAATTGGAAAAGTCTTCCAATAGAACATCACAAATATTGGTAATAAGATTGTAGAATGGACCAATAGGTTTAGTAGGAGATGATAATTTCAATGATGAAACATCAACGACTATATTTGTAGAAGCAGCAAGTGGTATTGAAATTATATTGAAATTAATTTGAAAAATTAAAATTGGTAAGATGGCGGCCATCATTAGACTTTAATGCCAGTTTTTTGCTTGAGATTTCTAGACCCAAACCACAGTCGCAGTTCTTTTAGCATCTGGAAAGATATACTTATATATATTTAATATATTAAAATATTGTCTCGGCCTGGTTAAGCGTGTTTTCTCAATTATGTGACCGTGCATTCAAAAGCTTTATTGGGACTTTTTTGTTGGCGCATTTGACTCTTAGTGAAGGTAAACATCAACAACGAAAGTAGAGAAGAAGTGGAGATAAGGCTCATAGGCAATACTAAGAATCACTTTCGTATGCCAGAAACATACTGACATACGGGAGACATAGTTCGCGATAAGTAAGGTTTAAAATAATATCATTAGACAAAAAATCACCTCCCCACCTGACTCGATAAAATGAAGTGTACTTTGTTTATTAACTACCTAAAACTTTAGGATAAAACAAGTAATATATTTGTTATTATTAAATAAAAAAATTATAAACCTACTTGGTATATTAGAATAGTTGTTACAGCTGCAAGTAACGAATTATTAGTACCAACGAAAATCGAACCAAATAGCATACAGTCGAATGTTGCCAGCGTCCATTCTTCACCCCACCTGAAAGTTAATTTTATGGTTATTTTACTCTTTTTATTCTATGAGTTATACAGCTGTTGCTTTCTAACGCAAAGGTTTCTTCCCATAGAAACAAAAGGAGCATCTTGCCATTTGGAAGGTACAAAAAGAGGCTCAAAAAGCAGTTTAGTTATTTTACTGAAACAGATAAGTTTACACCATACCCCTTATGATTGCGGAACTTCTGTAACCTATGAGGGCATAGACATAACTTAAAAATATATGATGTGCATATATAACAAAAATTAAGTAGGTACTATTATTTATAATAGAAAGTTAACAGACTTCCAGTTCGCCAAACTAGCCGACGAACCCGAAGAAATTATTATTTCGAGGTGAATCGAACTTAGGACCTCAAAGCTAAATAGGTTCTATTTATACTTTACCATGTTAAAGCCAAACAAGACGGCGTGTTGTCATTGATGTCATACAGCAAAGTGCTCACATTGCTTCCTTCTCTGTTTGTTAACTCTACATCAAGAAGCCTTTCTAGTATTGTACGTTCAATCGCCACCCAACTTAAACCATCAAGAGCCTAGAATGTTTAAACTTCGATTACAGGTTTAATTGCGAGGTATAGTTCTGACTCTGACCACGATTGCTGTAAGGCACATCACATCGTGTTTTACGAATAATGTAAATTGTTGCATTATAAATGTATAATACTCGAATAAACTAAAGACATAATACAAGATATTGGAGGATAGTGCAGTGCCTTGTGGAACCCACTTAATTGGTCAGGATAAAGATCCGAAGCACACGTCAATACTATGCAAGGACTTTTTAAAATGAAAAGAAAAACAACAGGTGTTGAAACTCACGATATGACCCCCATAGTCCCCTGACTTAAACCCTATTGAACTATTGTGGGATCAGTTGGATAGACAGATGCGAAAAGTTGTCCCACATCTCAGGAAGACTTGTGAAATAAACTGAAAGAAGAATGGCAGAAGATAACGAAGACAACATTGGAAAAAATCGTGGCCAGGTTGCGGAAGGTTTGTGAGGCTGTCATTCAAAATAAAGGGGGACACATATGTAGAAGAGACCAAAATTTAAAAATTTAATTCTTTTTATGTCTAAAAATAATGAATAAACATTTTAAAATAATTATGACTTTTGAGAGGTAGTATGCATTGCGCTATCATACGAATATATTCACAGTACCATAATACATACACAGGCACATAAAAACAAACCAGAGGAGGCTTAGTCAAGATGCCAGTAGGTAGTGTATGTAGAAAGTCAAAAACTAAATTTGTATGAAAATAACAGTTCGTGTTCGAGCCAAGGCTATACAAGCCAAGCATGAGTGAGCAAAATGCTCACTTCTTCACTTCTTAGTATAAGCGTGATTATTCCCTATGTATGTACGTGTCAAGGTTCGTACATTTTAATCACTTATAAGCATGACGATTTCCTAAGTCGTTGGAGTCACGCCCCGTGAGTATGGCCGGACGCAGGCGCTCCCTTCATTTGCAATTAACTAAATCGTCGGAGTTACACCCCCAGAGTGTCGACAAATTCTTAACTAAGCCCCTAGCAGTTTTGTGCCCCGACAGTAGAATTTAGTGAATCCTAGTGCTCTAGGATTCATTTCAGGATTCTCTAGGATTCAGCATAGTTTGATTAGAATAATGAAAAGGAATTGTTTTCGCTACTGTATTTTCTAGCTTATAAACTTTTTATAATATTCTCCTCAGATTACTAACCCTTTCAAAGAAAGCCGAAAGAAACTTTGATAAGAGTAGACGGTTCGACTCGTTCTCTTGCCGAAATAAATCTGCAAAAATACTTGTGTTACTGCTAAATCTATAAAGTAATTATTTTAATAAAAGTTTCAATAACTTAATATTTACCGTCACCATTGTGTGCAAGCTTTTTGTACACAGTTCTGAAAAGGTATAAGCATATATAAAAAGAGTCAGCCCAGACTTTCACATACAGTGTGTATTATAATAAAGTATAATACCAACATGTATTATACAGAAAGAGTGTTATCTTGCACTAACTCGATAGTGTGGGGACTATCGTTAGATCAGTTGTCGAAGCGTTTAATTACGTATGATAGAGCCATTATTTGGTAGAAAAAAAAGATAAAACATATGACATATAAAATAATTTCTTTTAAAATTAAATTACTTAAGTCAAATTAACATTATTATTATCACTACACTATTTCATTTAACTCGTTGTTTTTCATGGAAGTTTGAAAAACACCACCATATGTTTAAATTAACAGTCAACAGGCTATTCAAGTAATGAAACGTCATCGATCCAATTCATTTGCCTGGAAGTTTGATCAACTAGCTGAACATCTTTCAGGCCATCAGTTAAACGGCTAGGCTGTTAATTGAACCGCTAATTAAGCTACTTGGCTGCGACATCAGTTGATTATTATTATTAGTTTTCAATTTTTATCGATACCTTATTTGTGTTGCACACACGACCCGACATGTTGCAAGGGGGCCCGGAAAATTCACACTACTGTTACAGTCCTCATTTCTATAAAAAAGTTTCAGATATTTAAACAATGTTAGATTTTTCCGGATGATCCGTTGGGTTGCAATGCACTTCATTATAAATTTCGATTTTTTTTTTAATATTCCAAGCATTTCATTTTTGTGTTAGAAAAATTTCATATACATATGTACATTCCTGTTTTTGACGTTCGTACATTGTGTTACCTGTATGGATCGATGATTTGAATTTGTCTTTTATAATAATTTAATAACTACTTTATAGTTAAACTGACTGTAATTATAATAAAAGCAAATCCTTATAGCTCTTGTCATATGTTTAAATATTTTGTTAAAATTCCTTCACTAATACTTCTTCAAATTTGTATATTCTAATCAAATATTAGAATCTTTTTAATACATGTCTTAACTAACGTGCTTCATAAATATTAAAGTACTAAAAAATTACAAAGGAAATTTTTAATTTATAAAAGCGCTGTTAACCTTATATTTTTTTTTTATAGAACAGGAGGCAAACGGGCAGGAGGCTCACCTGATGTTAAATGATACCGCCCATGGACATTCCCAACGCCAGAGGGCTCGCGAGTGCGTTGCCGGCCTTTTAAGAATTGGTAAAAATATAATGCCCTTCATATAATGTATTAAATTTTTCTAATTAAACCGTTACCTCCCGTGAACATAATGCGCATAAAATTCCTCTTGAAATGCTATAAGTGATAGTTCTGCCCCTGAACATATACTTAATAAACTCATTGGTCTTTCCAGATATCTATGTTTTATCCAGTTTATTAAGAAAATTATGGAATATGAAAGCCACCATGCTATAGTAGCAATAATCCATTTATATCCATTGCTTTTAGGAATATAGGAGTTCCACAGCTCTGTTACCTGTTAGAAAATAAGATTTTTTTATTTATTAGTGTATATAAGCAAGCATATATATATATTATTTTTTATGATTAAGGTTAAGAAAATTGTAATTACTGTATATTTGTTTGTTATGATCACTCATAATTTTAATGAGGCATTACCAAACCACTATGTTTAACTTAATTACATTAACATAATAATAAAAAACTAATATATTTTTAAAAATAGATTCATGGCAGATTCAAATAACAATTTACTATTTATATTGTAATGGAGTTATTAGCTAACACATTGTCAAATGTAAAACTCCCTCGTTTATTATATAACTTTGTAATGCGTTATTTACCACTATCCAATTTCTCACAGGTTTTTTTAAATTATACAGCGTTCGATTCTTTATAAACGTACTTGTAAAATTCCAAGAGTACAAATAACTGTAGCTATTGGTGATGATCTCCGTTTGGCCTGCCACTCCATCCACTCTATAGCAAGCAAAATCGATCTCCAGTGGTCACTACTTCCAGTGGTTGGCGAATCTAAAAAAAACATAATTATAATCATAACACCTAAGAGAGAAAATCAAACATTTTCTTGACAATTGTGAGTTACCAAGACTTTTCTATGGGCAGCACTTTTAGATTTATTTTTCTTAGATTGTGTCTCGAAGAGAGAATTTATTAGCTGATATATTATTTCTTTAAAATAGACAGCTAAATATAAAGCACAGCAGAAAGCAAGCCATGATCGTGTAATTAATACGACTCACTATATTAAATAAACAAATGAAGGTGTGATTTAGGGTCGAAATTTGGAGCCGTTACTAAAATATATATATATATCGCTTAGTCTCGTCACCAAATTCCACCTCTTAGACACTATATTGGCCTCTCTTTTGTTGAGGACCTCTCCTATACCCGGCCCTAACTAAAACACTCAATTTTTTTAATAAAAATTTCAGTCCCTAGTAAAAATATATAAATACCCAACTAAAATGTGAATTTTCCTATAAGCGTATTTTTAAACTAATAACACTGTTATAATTAATAAATATGTACCTACCTGAGATTGAGAAATGACGTTGTGACCAGTCTATAAAAAATACATCAACTCTACATTGATTCCAGTTTATCCACACTACTTTTAAACTCTACTGAAATATAAAATTTATAAATAAATATTCAAGTAAGCGTTATTACTATACGAAGAAGTGAACTAGGCAACTCGCTGTAATGACGTCATACTGATGTATCTACTAACTGTACCAAAAATTCAAGTAATCTTTAAGGTCCTTCGAGACTCGCGATAGTAGGTATCCATTGATTATTTATAATACCAAATAAGGGAGTTAAATGTAGGTATATTTTTGGTAGCAGTTCTATATCCATAGGTAAAACCTAACGGAAACGTAACGGTAGTATTTAATTTACTGATCGTACTGTCGCGTCAAGGGCCAGAACGGTAGGCGGTGGTGTGTGTGGGAGTGAAAGCACATTCCACGCTGGTGCCAAGTTGAATTCTGCGGGTAGTAGAGGCCTAATTCCTGATAGCGTGATTACCATAGATCTTATTATCGGAGAAACAGTAATTGATTTGTGCTGATTCATCAAACAGACGTAGATATACCTCTGCCCCGTGTTAGTATATAAAAATTTAATTTTAATATATGTTGAAAAATAATAAATGACCTTTAAAATGATTACTGAATACAATACGATTTTAATTATGTTTTCTTCTGTTTGTGAGAGAGGTAATGTTATTCCAATGTTTCCCGCCTCAGCAGCCAATGCGTGAAGAGTTGAGAATGAAGTTGCCTAAAATGAATATGAAAATTGTGGTTTCGTAAATATTTGTAACACAGTTAAATATAAAGTATTAATAGATATAGTTATATTAATGTTAGCCTGATTAACCGAATGTATATATTTAATGTGGAATATGTAAATTTTCATACATTGTATTGTAGTAAGTTAAAAACCAAATCATTGGCATCACGCAGATCATACTTCTTCGTACGAGGCTAATGAAACAATTGTGAATATCTGGTCGCTT
Organism: Pieris mannii; assembly: GCA_028984075.1. Taxonomy (NCBI): domain Eukaryota; kingdom Metazoa; phylum Arthropoda; class Insecta; order Lepidoptera; family Pieridae; genus Pieris; species Pieris mannii. Next base: position 1,569,940 of record CM054776.1, read on the forward strand.
ACGGGGATAGATTATTAAATAAATATATGTGCCATAAATCGTATGTTGAAGGAATACATTCTTTAAAAAATAGACGTGTCATTCATCATATTTCCCCATAGACAATGGTTCTGTCTTTGAAGTCGAAATAATATACATATTCTGTTATGTCAAAGTCAAAATAACGATATTCATAAACACTTATGAACGTTAGATAAGAGTTAAATTAATTCTAAATTAAATTTTAAGGTTAGTTATTAGGTATATTTTTATGTATTATGTTATTTGTATTGAAAGTTATTTATTTAATTATTAAGTTCTTATTCTAAATTTATATTTACAACCAGGTTGCAAGTCAAGGACGTAGAGTGAGCAAGAAGAACTGGCAAGAAACACTCCGACACTTCTTTAAATCGCTAAGTTTTGAGTCATACAAATTATTTGAACTGGATCACATCAATCCTAAGGATTAGAATCATTGAAATATTCGTTAAATATATAAAAAGCTTTACTAATTAATTTACGCTCAACGAAAACTATGAATTTATTAAGTGTTAATTCTCTAATTCCACTTGGGAGTTGGTTTTAAAAACGAAACTATTCAAACTGTTAATATGGCGTCGGAAAACCACAACTTTTATGGTGATTTATAAACTTTCATGAAAAACAACAAGTACAATGGATGACAGTAGTGACAATTAACTGCGACGTTTAGTTAAACGGCTAGGATGTCAATTGAACGGCTGATTAAGCTAGTGTGCTACAACATGTATATTATTTCGACTTGGAACGTACTCGATCAATGAACAGTATTTTAGTTCCTCTATCGACACTTAAAAAACCAAAATCATCGGTCAATTAGCAGCGTTCAATTTACAAAAATACTTACAAAATATATGCCGTCAGCTATAGCAGATGCCATTAAAGGAATGATTGAAATAAATAATCCACCTCTACGCATAACGCCACGCCATTGAACAAGGGCATATATGCAGAACAATGAACTAACGATAGCTCCCCAAATCTGTAAAAACAAATCATACGTCTACTACTTTGTTTACTAACAACAAAGTTCGTAAACGCTGAATAGTACGGTTACAAACAATAATCGAATGTGATTTTATATTTCTATTAAACGTAAGTAGTTGGTATTTCCGGGTACTGCCTCAAAGGCAGAACCCGGAAATATTTTGTCCCGCCCAAGGGACAAACCTAAAAATCATGGCTGACCAAAACTAAAAAAAAAAAAAAAAAAAAGTTTGTACTCTATTCCCACTAAACAGGGCGTGCGGAGCCGAAAGCACTCACAGCCGAACTGATATCTCTAACCGTTTAAAAGTTAGCTTTCGCAAACCCGTAGCTCATTAACTTATCACCACCTTATCAGCTCCTATTTCCTGCACGAAATTCCCAGTCATTATCTAATGAATGCCTCAGTACTAATGCATCGCGTTATCTACTTTCCTACATTCACTAACCCAACCTCTTAAATGAAAAATAATAAATATATATTTAAAGTAACCTAACGTACGATTCTAAACAAATTATAATAAATATACCTAACCTTTAACACCACTACCTATAAATATAATTAGATGTAAGGGTTACATGGTAAAATAAAACATTTTTATTCCAGGTATTATTTTTTATTTATATGTTCATTATATTTTTATACAAATTTACTAGCACCATATCATTATTCACTGAGTCACATGTGAAATTTCTAAGGAAGTCTTCTAATCTCATCCCCCTGAACTTGTAATATAAATATACCAAACAGTACTCTCCACACACCGCTGATAGATAATCTTGAACCGTAACGCTATTGTACCTCCACATGCAAGAATTCCTCCTTAAAAACCCTTCTATTGCCTCAATAGGTTTACGTCCAAATGAATCAAAATATTCACCAACTCTTTCGACGCTTATATGTACAGCCACCCAATGAGACCCCGGCTGTGAATCAGGGTCAAGATTGCATATTATAAATGCTGGCACCTGAGCATAAATTGGCAATCGATTTGAAGGATATACGTTGCTTTGGAGGCTGGGATGTATCATACGAAGACTCATTTGCACTTCTAGTGTGTTCATACTTTAATACGCGTTTACTCCGCTACTCTTTTGCTCTTTAACTGACTACATTTCTAACTATCAATTCATATTTGTACCAATGAATTCATTTAAACCCACATAATATGATCTCAACAGAAGTAATGATTCTTTTTATTAAACAAGTAATGAGGTAAATAAAAACCATGTCATATTCGTTTAGGTTATATTTTATTATTCTTAATATCATAATTACATAAGTGATTGCTTAACTACTATAATCCACACATACATTTCTGTTCTTATCTATTTCTATAATATTTGAAAACTCTGCGTAAACTACACAGTTAATAGTTTCAGTCAATGCGCTCTCGAATCTTACTTCCATTCTTACACTACCATGGCGAACAAGATTCCAATGCACATTAGAGTTAGCCGACAAGTCAGGTGTTAAATCAAAAGCTAGTAAACAGTATCCATTTGAATATTGCTCCCTCGATATTCCATTACCTTCGTTAAGAAAATGTATACCGGTGCCTGAGTACAGGGTGTGGTATGCGCTCGTAAATACATCGTTTGGAAATGATGGTTGTAACGATTTTGAAGGTATCTGTTGACCATCTATATATAGGCTAAATGAGCAAATACCAAAATTTTCAAAGTTGAAAGGATTTTTAACATAACTACCGTTGAATGCTGTATTATTCACAAAACATATTCTATAAAATACTTCAAAAAGTAATGCAGCTAAATAAAAACCGTGTCATATTCGCATATATATATTTTATTGTTCCTAACAATTACATGACGTGATTGCTTAACTACTACACATTTCTGTTCTTATCTATTTCAAAAATGTTTTAAAGAATGCATTGTCCATTAAGATTGCAAAGGGGTTTAGAGTGCCCTTTGTATTTCTTACGCACATTTTACTGATAGGCATGGATACAAGTGGTATATTTTACCAAACAAAATCGATAAGTTACCTATAGGTCATTACAAATTTTTTTGTATGTAATTAAGTTAATCATTAATAAATTCATAATCAATAAATTTTTATTTTACATGTATTATGTATATACGTATACATTAATATTGTGATATTACACTTACATTTTTCTGTATATACCATATAAATATCAACCATTTTTAAAATATCAACTTAGTTTTACTCCTTTCCCTGATGAAGACAGAAGTCAAAAAATAATGATTCATTTTATTCATCCCTTTGCTGCCATCGTAGCAGGACCGAGTGGGTGTGGAAAATCTAACTTTGTTGCAAATTTCATTAAGCATAAAAATAGTATATGTAATGAGATTTTTTTGGAAATTACATGGTGTTATGATGAAATGCAACCGCTATATAATATACCCGGTGTAAATTACCACCAAGGACTACCGGAATATCATATGTTTGATGGTAAAAATCCACATTTGATTATAATAGAGGACTTAATGAGGAAATCTGATGGGCGAGTTGTTGATATATTTACAAAAGGCAGTCATCATAGAAATTTGAGTGTTTTTTACATAACCCAAAACTTATTTCATCAAGGAAGAGGACAGCGCGACATTTCACTTAATTCAAGTTATATTATTTATTTTAAAAATCCCCGTGACAAAACACAAATACGATTTCTAGCTAGACAAGTTTCCCCGGAAGACACGAAGTTTATCGAAGATTCATATACCGATGCTACTAAAGAAGCTCATGGTTATTTAATGATTGATTTGAAACAAAACACTGATGATGCTCGCCGCATAAAATCTAAAATATTTGAATCCCGTAATTTTTGTACAATATATGTTCCTATGAAAAGGTATAAATATCTTTGTAATCAGCCACTCTAAGTCAGTAATGAACCATGTATCAACGAATAACAACGCATAAGGAATTGTTATCAGCTTTACATAAATTAAAGCCCAAACATCGTAGGATATTATTGAAGTCTTGTAATAATCAAGAAATTAACTGTATTTGTGAATGTATTCACAATGTTTTACAAGGAAAAGTACCTTTAAAAGAGAATACAAAAACCAAATTAAAAAAAATTAAAAATATCTTACGTAATCTGATCAGTAAAGGTAAAAGTTTTGAATACAGGAAAAATATATTAATACAAAAAGGAGGGTCCTTTCTTCCAATAATTTTGGGTACAATTCTAAGCACCCTTGTAAGTTGTTTTAATAAATCACAATGAACACAAAAAAAATGCTTCTCGTTGAGCAAGACTTTATTGATAAACTGAAACATCAGAATGAAAATAAAGCAACACCGCAAAGTAGATTGGATTTAGAAATGGAAAAAATTATATCAAGTAAATTGGATGATCGCGAAAAATGGGCGCTTTATCTACAAATTTTACAAAGATACTTACATTACTCCAAGGAAGAACGTCAACCTCAAGAAATAACAATAACTGAAAAGGTAATAAATGATAATACTAACCAAAACCGTAACATCAATAATATAACTACTAGTGAAAATGAAAAAATGCTAAATGTTAAACAACCCTCAACGGGTGAAGACATCGCATATGGGTTACCACCTAAAGAAATATTAAAATTAATTCCTAAAACTTATATGAGGAGGGGTGAATTATTGATGGATACAATATTAAATAAAACAGATCAATTGCAATGGAATAATAATGGAACAGTTGTCATTAGTGGACAAGAGATACCAGGAAGTAATATTATAGATTTAGTGAATGACATCTTAAGACCCTCGAAGAGATCCGATCCAATCGGTTGGGAAATATTCGCCAAGTTTTTAAATGATATAAATACCCCACTAACATACATTGGTAATCTGAAAAGAATCAAATATATATCTAACCTTAAAAGTATAGATAAAACATTGATTCAAGAACCACAAACTGAGGTTTCTTCAACGCCAACTCAATCTAAATACATCAATAAATTGAGAAACAAAAGTGATTGGGAGAAATGGACCCCGTATTAGAGTTACATCGCATCTATTATGATATTTCACATCCAGCCGGTTACAGCAGTGTCAATAAGTTAACAAAGGCAATGAATGGAAAAATCTCAAAAAGTGATGTTTTGAAATGGTTGCAGTCTCAAGAAACATATACATTACATAAACCGGTTATAAAAAAATTCCCGCGTAATAAATATATTTTATCAAATATTAATGAATTGTGGCAAGCTGATTTAAGTGATTTAAGAACTTACATGCAATATAATGATGGATATAAATATATTTTGTGTGTTATTGACGCCTTTAGTAAGTATGCTTATGTTAGAGCAATGAAAAAGAAGGATTCATACACAATAAAAACGTGTTTTACTAGCATCTTTGATGAAGCTAAAACTGTTCCTAGACATATTCAATCAGATAAGGGCACGGAATTTGTATCTAAGGATGTCAAAACTTATTTAAAAAGTAAAAATATAAATTATTACACTACAAATAATCCAGATATAAAAGCAAGTATAGTAGAACGATTTCAGAGAACATTGAAAATGAAAATGTGGCGTTATTTTACACATAAGAATACTTATCGCTATACAGATATTTTACAAGATTTGGTTAGTTCTTATAATCACAGTGTACACTCTAGTATCAAGATGAGACCATGTGATGTTAAAATGGAAAACATAATGGAAGTTTGGCGGAATTTATATTATGATGAAAGACTTATATTTCAAGTTTAAACAAAGTACCTAAGTTTAACGTTGGTGACTATGTAAGAATTACAAAATACAAACATGTATTTCAAAAAGGTTATGAAAGTAATTGGAGTAATGAAATTTTTATCATTACTTCGATTATAGATCGTTCCCCGTGGGTTGTATACACTTTAAACGATTTAGACAATGAATCAATAACAGGAACTTTTTATGAGAAAGAACTACAAAAAATAACTTTTTCCCCCACTTCCGAATTTAAAATTGATAAAATCATCAGATCACGTAAAAGCGGTATTAGAAAGGAAGTATTAGTTAAATGGAAAGGATATCCTAACAAGTTTAATTCTTGGGTCTTACTATCGAATATTAAAAATCTGCAATGAAGGAAAGTTTTTATTTAACTTTACTCAGCAATAGTTCTACACAATATTTTCCGGGAAATATGACATCAAATTTTTCTACAAAACTACCTAAAGCCATTACATTAGAAGGAGAATGGATGGTAGGTATAGTTGAGTTTCAATATCCTTCTACTATGTTTTCCGTGCAAGAACATGAAAATATTATGTACATAAGTAAAAAAACTACCATCAATAACGAAGAGACCACACTGATGTATAAGAACCATATACCAGCCACCAACTATGATAATATACAAAATATTCTTCTAGCTTTAAATTCGAAAGAGAAAGTTAGTTTTCGCCAGGACACCGTGACAAAGTTTGTCTCTGCTGCAGTAAAGGATCCATCAATAATTTCATTATCTCTATCACCTAATTTGAGCTTTCAACTTGGATTTGAGCCAGATACCAATTTAGTAAATCATAATATCGGTAAACGCCCTGCTAATCTACATTTGGGGTTACCATCACAATTATTTGTGTATTGTGATATTATAGAACCACAAATTGTTGGTGATGTAATGACACCCCTATTGAGAATTATACCCTTAGATCCTGCTAAATACATATATGGTTCAAATAAAATGCATATATTTTCACCACCACATTATTTGCCGGTAATGAGAAGAGAATTTGATGTTATTGAGATAGATATAAGAACAACCACGGGAAATGCGGTACCATTTCAATACGGAACATCGTGTGTGAAACTTCATTTTAAAAAAATATAAACTATATTTCCTTTTTAAAATGTATACACCTCAAGATACATTTATATGTCCTTATGAACATTATTATTCGAAACAAGCTGGGTCTGGTATAAATGTAATCTACAAAGGAGCCTTACATCAACGTGGTCATGGTATCGGCAGTTTTCTTGGGGGGTTATTTCGAAGTGTGCTACCTTTACTCACTAGTGGTGCTAAGGTGATTGGAAAAGAAGCACTTAACGGCGGAATTGGGCTTTTGTCAGATGTTGTGGCTAGTCGTCCTATTAAAGAATCCATTAAAAATCGATTGAAAGAGGCTAGTTCTAACCTTAAACGCAAAGTTGATACCAAAATTGATAACCTTATGACTGGATCGGGTGTTAATAAAAGACGAAAATATTGTAATGAGCTCATTCGAGTTTCACCCCTCAACGTGAAAGGCACTCTGAAGAAAACAAGGAACAAAAATATTAATAATTCCAAGGATATATTTTCAAACTAATCATAATGTCATTTATTCATAATCATTCATGTGAGTGCGTTAAATCTGAATTGGATCTGTTTGCTCTTCCTTCCACACAAACAAGTATCGAATATGGACACTGGATACACTACAAACCAATTTCTTCATTAAGTGATGATGGACCCATCGAATTTCAAGTACCTGGTACTGGAGATGACTACATAGACCTTTCGCATACACTACTCCATCTCAAGGCTCAAATTAAAAATCAAGACGGTTCTGTAGTTAATGCAACTAATGTAGTGGCACCAGTCAATAATTGGTTACATTCTTTATTTAACCAATTGGATGTTTACCTAAACCAAAAACTTGTGTCACCCCCAAATAATACTTATGCATATCGTGCTTTCATAGAAACTCTATTAAATTATTCATCATCCGCCAAAAAATCACATTTGACATGTGGTTTATGGTACGAGGATACAGCTGGAAAAATGAATGAAACTAATGAGGCAAACAAGGGCTTTTACAAAAGACAACAACTTTCAAAGGATGGTAAGGATGTTGAAATGATTGGGCATTTACATGGGGATATATTCAATCAAGATAAATTCCTCATTAACGGGGTCGAATTATCTATAAAATTAGTGAGATCGAGAGAAACATTTAACCTCATGTCACAGAATGCAGATAATAAGTACAAAGTCTGTATCACAGATGCAACTTTAATAATACGCAGAGCAAAAATTAATCCATCAATACTAATAGCCCATCAAAAGGTTCTTGCCACTACTACAGCTAAATATCCTATAACAAGAGGTGAAGTGAAAGTCCTGACCATACCATCTGGTGTGCAGGGTAAAACACTGGACAATATATTTTTAGGGCAGGTTCCTAAGAGATGTATTATAGGTTTTGTGAATAATACAGCATTCAACGGTAGTTATGTTAAAAATCCTTTCAACTTTGAAAATTTTGGTATTTGCTCATTTAGCCTATATATAGATGGTCAACAGATACCTTCAAAATCGTTACAACCATCATTTCCAAACGATGTATTTACGAGCGCATACCACACCCTGTACTCAGGCACCGGTATACATTTTCTTAACGAAGGTAATGGAATATCGAGGGAGCAATATTCAAATGGATACTGTTTACTAGCTTTTGATTTAACACCTGACTTGTCGGCTAACTCTAATGTGCATTGGAATCTTGTTCGCCATGGTAGTGTAAGAATGGAAGTAAGATTCGAGAGCGCATTGACTGAAACTATTAACTGTGTAGTTTACGCAGAGTTTTCAAATATTATAGAAATAGATAAGAACAGAAATGTATGTGTGGATTATAGTAGTTAAGCAATCACTTATGTAATTATGATATTAAGAATAATAAAATATAACCTAAACGAATATGACATGGTTTTTATTCACCTCATTACTTGTTTAATAAAAAGACTCATTACTTCTGTTGAGATCATATTATGTGGGTTTAAATGAATTCATTGGTACATATATGAATTGATAGTTAGAAATGTAGTCAGTTAAAGAGGAAAAGAGTAGCGGAGTAAACGCGTATTAAAGTATGAACACACTAGAAGTGCAAATGAGTCTTCGTATGATACATCCCAGCCTCCAAAGCAACGTATATCCTTCAAATCGATTGCCAATTTATGCTCAGGTGCCAGCATTTATAATATGCAATCTTGACCCTGATTCACAGCCGGGGTCTCATTGGGTGGCTGTACATATAAGCGTCGAAAGAGTTGGTGAATATTTTGATTCATTTGGACGTAAACCTATTTTTTTTTTTTTTTTTAGTTTTGGTCAGCCATGATTTTTAGGTTTGTCCCTTGGGCGGGACAAAATATTTCCGGGTTCTGCCTTTGAGGCAGTACCCGGAAATACCAACTACTAACGTACGATACCCGTCTATATTCTAATATGTTGATGTGGGCTATAAACTCTCGTACGGTGAAAGAAATCGGAACGCCTTGAACAGAAAAATCTATAAAAAAATAAACGATTCCGAAACAGACCTAGATAGTAGCACTGGTTTATTAACTTATTTGTATTTTACGTCCCAACTCTGGCATGCTGCATAAAATCTTTAACTTATTTATAGCGGCAAAACTCAATTCCGATTCAATAATATTCATAATTTTTTTATGCATCTTATTTGAGAATTTACTTATCTAATCTATTTTATCTATGTTAAGTGCCTATCTCTAAACGCGGTTTTGCTGGTACTTTTTCCTAATAATAAGCATAAAATGACTATTTTTTGTAACATTTATAAACATAAATGTTACATAAACTATAATTGTCATATATTATGCAACAAATCATTGAACTCTTTTAAAAATAGATTGGATATTTTCTCCAAATCTCAAAATACGCGCGCATCAGCTTATAAAGCTGCTAGTGTGTTTTAATATATAATAATATTAATAATAATATATTCACTGTAACATGGCCACACAAGTAGTACTTGCCGCGTCTCACCTTCCTTGGACAAGACTTTGGGCCGTGCAATTCAAGTGCACATGGGCACTAATTAAATATTAAAGTTGGCACCCTGTAGATAGTACTGATGACCCCAGAGCTGATGCTTTCCTGGCTCAACGCAACGGCAGCATAGCCTCGCAATACAGCGAGCCTATGCTGCCAGCAATAAAGGTACGTCACTAATCTTTTTAAATTTTTTTTTTAAATTCTGTTAAATAATTTTTATGATTACTTTGTAACTTAAGAAAATTAAAATTACAAATTATACATATGTCGCATGATAAATTGATATATGTAGTATTATGTGTGTTGTGCTGAATATATGCATTCTTACTTCTAATCCACGATAAACGCTAGCATACGGCATTTCGTGATCAACAAGTAGACTCGTTGTTATGTGTTGGACCAAAGGTGATTTTATAGCAAAATGTGCTTCAGTGTTGACGTAAAGCTTTAACGATCCTTTTAATTCTCTTTCAATTCTGTAAAGTTTTATTAATTATTATATTTTATAAATATTTTTAAGAACTGGAAATACTTTTTTACAGCAAAATTTAAACGATGTATTTAATAAATATTGTATGCACATAGGACTTTCACCCGTTCTTAATATTGTTATTCTTTTTTATTATACGATTTGGTTCGTCGTATTATTGAAACAGAGCAGTGGAAATCCCAGTATTCATAGAACATATTGAAGGTTCTAGGAGGGATAGGCTCTTTTTTGACAAGCCTGCTTTTCAAAGTACTCGAGAGATAGATAGCCAATCGCTGTCCAGTGTTGTATATTTTTAAATTACTGACAAAATATTTTTTACAAATGAATATTGAAAACTAATTGCGTGACTCGCTTTCATATTCTGTCCTATTAGAAAAAGAAATACCGAAACGTAATCAGAAGTTTTCTCAAGTAGACTATTGTTGTCATATTTGTGGTCGTAGAAAGAATCTTATCGATCAAAAATATCTTTCTAAATTTTGATCGAGGCCATGAATCCTTCTGAAACAAAAGATTATTATATATATTTGGTGTTGCATCTATCATTGTGATTCAGTAAATTGAATTATAATAAAATCAGTTTTGATTTATATTTCCGCTCTTGTCACTAGTTATAATTGCTTAACCTCATAAATTTTTATTCAAATAAATATGACTTCTATGGTATTGTATAGATTACCAGTATTATATTTTGTGCAGTAACTAATGCTCTACGGCCAGAAATTTCAGACAGAAAAATGTACAGTCAGCAGTGTTGGCTTAGTGCCTTCAGCGACTCTCACCTCTGACGTCGTAGGTTCGATCGGCTGTGTACCAACGGACTTTTAATCTATGTGTGTATGTGACACCAGTCGTTCGGTGAAGGAAATAATATCTTAAAGAAATTGGTGTGTAGAAATCCAAAATTGAATCGAATCGACAGGTGTCGGACACAGATAAAAAAATGATCACAGATATAGAAGAAGTAGTTGAAGCTAGAAGTTGCAGCGCCACTGGATTATCGTATCGAAATATGAATACATAAAAAATTATTTCACAACTAGTTATCATTTACTTCGATCAACTGATTTTAAAGAATGATTACCCTACCTGAACAAAGTTCCCATCAGGTTTTAGAATGGATATTGGGAACGCCTTATACTTTTCACCAGGCATAAAAAGCTCATATAATTTTCCAATATCCGAATTAAGATCCGTAATATTTTTCGTACAGTCAACACTGAAAATGGAAATATAGTAATAGTATTACTTTATCAATTATTACAAAGCGTAAGAAGTGCAATACTTCATAATTTGTATAATTAAATGTTCATAAATAATAGAACAAAACAAAGCAATGAAAACACAAGTAGACAATATGAAACATGAATCACGGTAAGTTAGTTATTAAAAGAGAGATCTAATTACAACCATCACAGTTTATTAATAATAAATAATATATCCGCCAGCGTCGTCAGTAAAAAAAACATTAATTGTTCATTCATAATCTCAAAGTTACTTACGAATATCGCTCTCCAACTTTAATTAATATAGGTGGTAAGCAAGAGAATATTCCTTGTGTTTCATCTTGAAGTAACTGTAGAGCCCCATTGGGAGAGTATATCGCCATTCCTAACAATAATGTGTTCTGAAGAGTATAAGAAATAAGTTATAAAGATGGAATAAGCAGTTGTTACGAAGACGGGTTGACTTCTTTTTCACTAGCTAGAGAACTTCAGCAGGCTGAAATGGGATTTACCGTTTCAGGAGAGGGCCAATCACATATTATAAGAATATTGTAATTTTAAACTTATAATTATTTAAACATAATTTTAAATATTGTAATTTACATAATACTACCCTAGTTTTCAGGATAGTGAAACATTGTTCAGGCAGTTACAGAGCATGCGTAGTCGAGTGGTGTAGATTTCAGTAGACCCTTTTTCAGGCGTTTTCATGAATAGTTATACCCTTTTGACGGAATATTCTAGACTGAATTGTCTAGGTGTGCGACAAGGATGGAACAATACGCGAGAGAGAGAGAAGATCAGAAGCTTTTCGAAGTCAGGCTGAACACACTAGAACGCCGTTCGACAAGGACGGTATTACTTTCAAGTACGTCGTTCTCGAATTGTGCACTGTCATCAATCCAATCCTGTCGAAATTCTCGAATATTGTTCAAGATTATTCGTAGGGATATGCGAGCCGAATCGCGATTAATTTAGTTTAGTTAAGTCCCAAATGCGATTTCAAAAGATAAATACCGAAGAATAAAGTGCGAATAAAGTGAAGACAAGTGATAAAGTACAGCGTGAAGTGCGCGTAATTTCAAGTAATTAGTGACAGTAATTTGTGTTTATAAATTCCTCATTGATTTATCAAGATATAAATCCTGGAATGAACCAGGGCATTTTCTATCCAATCCCCTAGCTGGTAACAATGCCTTAGTCAATTTATAAGTTACTTCCACTAATAAAGGTCAGTCAATGATAGCATTAACCTAGCCATCAATTATATCCTCAGATTTAAAAACACACCGAAAATAATCGTTAAACTAAAGTTTTACAAATAACTTTAATAGGCTTCATTCAAATGCGTCATTTTCGAATTAGAAACAAAGGCTCTGAAATTACGAAATGATTCCAGTGCGCTACCATCTTATTTTTTTTATTATCTTTATTTATATTTATATTAAATTATTATAATGAAATCTAAAAATCGAAAATTAATAATGACTAAAGCTAAAAAGATAATTTACAATAATAACCTAAAAAAAGTGAAAACTTAAACCTCCTGAACTTGATATACAAGTTTGAGTCTTTGATGTTTCTATTAAAATTGCAGGTTTTTAATTAATACAAATCAGTAAATAATAAACACGATTGGAAATGTTATGTTAATTTTTAACGTTTAATCTTACCATTCCGCGGCGTAGAGAAATCTCCTTTTTATGAGACTCGTGTACTAGATATGGGAGACCTTTAAAAAAAATTGGAAAAATTAATTTCACCAAAAAATTGTGTACATGTATATATGAAATCGTGAATAATATAATTAAAGATCTGTCAAAGATCAAGACGAATCAAGTATAGCTTTCAGCTGATAAGGAATTATACGTCATGAGATGCATAGTAGTCTAGTAGAGATATATACAAGATAAGTGGTACAAAGTCAATTTATCTATTAATTACCTACAAAGACAAATTACTTATTACAAGAAAAAATAACATCATGTGTGACCCAAGAATCAACGATCGTGATGAAATAACAATTATTAAAGGCCGTAATGTTATTATACATGTCGATGAATGAAAACATTAAGAGAAGTGTTATAAATAAATAAATAAAATTAATAATACAAAATAGGATAAATAGATTTTAATATAGTGTACCTAGAGCAATCTTTACAATCTTCTGGTGGGAAGATAGAACTTCGGAATTCATTATATTAAGAGATAAAGTCTAAAGTTTGCTAATATACAAGGTTTATTTACCCTTATAAGTACTATTTTTCTGAAGCCAAAGTCTACATGGACCTGCCAAGTCTGTAGGGTATAAATATTTGACACACTCCCTTGCTAGAGCGTGACACGCTCTGATATCTGCTTGCTAAAAATGGTAAAAAAAAATGTTTTGTAGTGGTAGGGGAGCCCACGATGCTAAATGGGGATTTACTCGAGCGTCGTGGAGACCTATTGGGTTGCAAAGCTTAGATGATAAGAAGAAAAAAATGTGATGATGTGAGGTGTGATGATATATACCTTTTCATCGGTGGGGAAAGCGGCTATAGATGTTTAAATATGTAAAAAAAAACTGTTGCATGGACATACTCGAGCGCGTCAGATATTGATAGCATCAATGTCCTACGTATTTTTAATAATGTACGTATGTTAATCTGATCATTTGCATGATGGGGGTGGTTGTACGTAAGGGTTAAAAATGAAAAAAAAAAAAAATTTAATCGAGCGCGTCAGGTTTTCTAAGGGGGTGTTAAGTGCACCAAAAAAAAAGCTCTCATTCAATAATCTGACGATTTCGATCTGACGCAAACTCGCAGCCATTATTATAATATGCAAAAAAAAATCGCCATTTTGAAATACTCGAGCGCGTCAGATTAAGATATATGTTGTTCATCTTTGTGTTCTAGACGTACTGTCTCATAATCTGACGATTATCTAGAGGGATTTGCCTGATCTGACAAAAAAAATATTAGAAAAACGGTTCACCCTAAAGGCCATCCCTGCAATTCCATTCCTGGGCGCTTAAAATTGTACTTATGAGCTCGCTGAGTTCAAAGAAATAATATTTCTATGCGTTTGAGCTCTCCCAGCTCGAAAGTCTGATAGAAGTTTCATAGAACACTATTTTTGAAATTTTCAAACCCCAATAACTTTTGAATGGATCAAGCAATTTTCCCGCGGCTAACGGCGATCGACGCATTTTTTAAGTTCTAATTATTTAATTTCATCAAAAATGATAATCCCATATGAAATGTCGAAGTTATGTGAAAGAAACACTTTTTTCGGTTTTCTTTCATTCACGATATCTCTCGAACGAATCAACCGATTTTGACCAGTTTGGTGGCGCTCGACGTCGTTTTTCAAGCTCAAAGGTGGATTAGTTTTTGAAGTTGATGGATAAAGTCGTTTAAAAGTTATGGCAAAAAAACACTTTCAAAAAAACAAATTGTTATTTTTTTGAGATTTTTCAAAATTTCTCAAAATCTATCGGTCCGAATCGGTTCAAATTCACATGAAATCTAATTTTGAGGGAAACGCGGAGAAGGAAATGTAGGCATCACGCAGCTGCACGCGTTTATCGCACGAACTTTATCGACAATTTTTTACTATTTCGGCTTGCGGAAATCGTCAGATTATATATTTTTCAATATTCTTGAATTATTTCATTCAAAATAAAAAAAAAATTAGCTACGCTCGAGAATGTCAAGATGACGTTTATTTTTTACAACTTTGCTGCCCTCCCCTCTCTTTACGTCACTCTCAAATTGTCAGATTAGTGGAATATACACTTTTTAGGATGTAATTAACTCACACTACCTTAATCTGACGCGCTCGAGAATGTCTGATGATCAATTTTTTTTTACTAATCTGATCCTGTATCCTTCACGGGCGGCCTTATATATGGGCCTCATATTTGGTGGAGGTACTTAACCGGGTACAAGGTATCCCCCTGTATATTAATCTGCCGCGCTTGAGTAAATCCCGAAATCCCCTCTTGGGCTCCCCTACTATAGTATGGTTTATATATTTGTTCTTTTTTTTCGGAGACGTTTATTAAACTTTACTATTGCAAAATTTGTTTAAGATATCTAGAACTGGAAAGAAGATACCTTGGTGGTTAGAATGTAACGATAGAATTGCGTTTAATTTTCATTGGATGAAATGAAATTATGACATAATCATGTTGTGTGTTTACATGAGTACGAATTGATTTAAAAAAGTATACGATTTTTAAACCCTGTTAACTCAATTGGGTACCCAATTTTCTTTGAGAGCAAGTAATTGAAATATATATGTTAGTAGATTGTTACATTTTCGGGAATTAAAAAAAAATAGAACTTTAAGAGTAATTCGAATATTAATTTAAACCAACCATACATAAATACTCCAGTTTAATAATATCCAAAAGAGCATTTGGATGTAATTTATTATCACTGTATTTCGGCCTCTCCATAACATATTTCTTGGGCAGACATTTTCCACTAACGGCCATCTCATTTCTCCCACATGAACAGACCTCGCACTTAACACATTTGTTATGATAAGCTTTGTACCCGCGATGGCACTTAAAACATGTTACTTCTTTCATTGGCGACCCGTCGAAGTTTTGTGTGACTGTAAATAACAACATAGCTTAAAAGCTTTTGTATCTTTTAATTCATTAAATTTATATCGAAACGGACACAGTTTGACAGTTTTTAAAAGCTTGTTAATCAGACAACGTGTCTGCAATTAATACAAAAATTCTATGTCTGTTTCGTTTGGTTGTAATAGGTCGGCTGAAAAGTTGGTAGTCTGACACATAGATGGCGCTACTAGTATTATATTCTAAAATTGTTGCTAGTCCTAAGCTTAAAAGAAACGTGTATAAATTCGAAAACTGACGTACAGTTAGTTTGTGAGATATTTTGTGTGAAGGAACTGTTGTTTATTATAATAAAATAATGAAAAGGAATTTCGAATAAGACATTGCTTTTAGACGAAAAAACGTCGGTATAATAGGTAATAAGTGGTCAACAGAAGAAAAAAAGAAGAAGAGAAACTGGTATCTTATATCTTCGATTGGGCAAGCGATACTTTTGATTAATAATTATACGAAATGCCTAAAAACATAAGAAATCTTCTTGTGTTTGATTAACATATCATTATATAACGCTTCGGCTTAGTGTACCATTATCAAGATTCAAAAGTAATTATTACATTATTACGATAAATTTTTGTAAATTGCAAGAACTCCATTATTACTTTGAATTAAATCGTAGTGACAAACAAAGATGGTATTAGAATAGTTTCCAATAACAGATTTTGGTCACTGTACGTATGAAAGCATACACTTTTATTTCCTTTGAATGATTGAAAGTTAAAATTTTTAAACTAATCGATTTACCTACCGGATATGTAATCAGCGGGGCACCTCCTGCATACGACTCTTCCACCTGACTTTTGGCACCTTCGAGGCACACAAGTGGTGCCATCGGTAGATATTAATTCTGTTGCATTACATGGCTGACACATATTGACACTTTTTTGGATGCTGTCGGGTGCACAGGTGCAACCAAAACCTTAGAAATAAAATATATTTGTGAATATCTTAAAGATATATTGAATTTATAAGGAACTTTTTGCGTTCTAATATTGAAAGTAATAAGGTTTATAAAATACGCCTAAAGTCAAAAAGATAATCATTAGGTATCTACTATATGCACTGGTACCTATTGATTAACTTACTTCAAGAAATACATTTTTAGGAACATAGAGTACATACCATCATCTGCAGGTATTAAAGAAACATTGGCGTTACAAGATCTACAATCCATTCCAATAGAATCATAATATTCTCCAGTTTTACACAAGTTGGATAATTTATACCCTGAGACTTGTAATACAAAGAAAAACAAGAGATAAACCATATTTATATTACACGAAAATATGTATGTTAAAAAAGATTACACAAATTTCAATTCTAAAAATACGTAGGTATCTATATTAAGAAAAACAATAAATCATGAGAAAAACAAAATACAATTAATTTTCATTTGTTTTCATGATGGTAACTGTTGCTTAGCAACGTAATAACTTCACGCGATTTGAAATTAATGATGTATGTATCGGTATAGTTCTATCTTCACTCGATTTAATACTGTGAGACTATATTTTTACTAATAAATTTGATGGTAAATATTTAAACGGATTAACTATTTAAAATCAACAAATTACTTATTACAGCTGTCTTTCTTCTATTTATTATTTCTTTGTAGCGACACCTACAAATGGGACTGTAATTGTGCTCAGTTGCAATAAAATGTTCACATCGTTAAGTGAACTGAGAACCTTTTGACGTTTGCTTCTGGGGCCTTCTGGGCATCCTTCCTCCACATCTTCTTGTCCCTGGCTTTTTTCAGACAACAGTTTCGTTCTCATCTAAAAAAAATTGGTTGCCTGTAAAGTCGGTATACGGGCGAAAGTTTTACGTGACAACGACTTTGAGTGGTAAAATAATTTTAATGTAAATATTCATTCGTATAGTAGGAAGAAGGATGAAATAATAGTAACAATTTAAAACATTATGTCTGTCTCTCTCGCTCTTAGGCGGGCTAACCATGCCCGAGTGGAAGGGACGCGTGCCTCTCACTCGCTCTCATTGTGAGCGCATAACGTGAGCGGAGCGTAACGCAGTTTCTTGAAGTGTCACCCGGCAAACCAATTTATAAGACGTTGTCACGTCAATAAAAATTTCACGAGTACTCTTTTTTTAACTTCAACAATATATTTGATACAAGAAATTATGAAGTGTCTCTTTTGTTATTTCCATTCAGACATAACTTGTACACAATACATGATTAATTGTTTGATCCTGAAAGCATAGCAATTAAACTGTTTTATTAACAATTCATTTTGCGAATAATCCAAATGGAAGACTCAGTCACAACAATATGATGGTGCTAAGCACCTGATCTTATCTATTTTTCAATTAAAAAATATTCTATGATCACTATTAATTAATTGTGACTTTACTTACTTTTAACATAAGTATGTTAATTCGTGTAAGTGAACGTTCTCTTAATTGCCGTCTCCTTATACTATGTGTATGGATTTTAATGATTTCTCATTCCTATGGAATTGTTGCTAAAAGTAAAGAAGAGAAAATTATTCAAACAGTAGTTCAAGTAGCAAATATCGATTTTGAATATAGATCGCAAACTACTGTTATTGCGAGAGATGTTAATAGTTTTAACGGGAAAGACAATACTACATAGCGGAGCCAAATTTTTAATAGTTTTATTCTCAAAACCAAAACGTCTTGAACGAATTTTTAGTCATATGTGGAACTATTATGCTGTCGATGTAGTGGTCATCGTCTATACTAAAATTAAGATCGCCTTGTACACATATTTTCCGTATAAAAACCCGTCGAGCTGCGAAAGTATACAGCCAAGTTTGATAGGACTCTGGGGAGAAACTGATATAAACCCAAAAAATTTCTATCCAGACAAAATGTCTAACATGGACGGTTGTCCTTTATTCATATCAACAACTAAGGTCTACCATCCAGCTGAAAGGAAAATTCCGTTGCAAATGATAAAAAAATCCATGCATCATATATTGGGGGACATAATGAATTTCAAGCCTGTAATAAGCAATAAAAAATATATAAGTATAGACTCAGACGGTGCTGTGAATTGGACAAATTCGCTCAATGATGTTATCACTAGTGCGGCGAATATTTCCACATCTACTGTCGCCCTAGGATACGAAAAGGCAAATGTCCTTGATTATTCCGCACCCTATTTTAGAATACGCCTGGCTTGGATCGCGCCCTCTACTACCACTGGAACAACTGGTTATTTGTGGCTCCTTCTTGTCGTCACTCTTTTTGTCAAGTTCGTTCCATATGGTATGAGAGTAGTTGGTATTTCCGTAGGAAATATTTTGTCCCGCCCAAGGGACAAACCTAAAAATCATGGCTGACCAAAACTAAAAAAAAAAAAAAAGTTTGTACTCTATTCCCACTAAACAGGGCGTGCGGAGCCGAAAGCACTCACAGCCGAACTGATATCTCTAACCGTTTAAAAGCTTTCGCAAAACCGTAGCTCATTAACTTATCACCACCTTATCAGCTCCTATTTCCTGCACGAAATTCCCAGTCATTATCTAATGAATACCTCAGTACTAATGCATCGCGTTATCTACTTTCCTACATTCACTAACCCAACCTATGGCTTTAAATGAAAAATAATAAATATATATTTAAAGTAACCTAACGTACGGGTCTAAACAAATAAATTATAATAAATATACCTAACCTTTAACACCACTACCTATAAATATAATTAGATGTAAGGGTTACATGGTAAAATAAAACATTTTTATTCCAGGTATTATTTTTTATTTATATGTTCATTATATTTCTATACAAATTTACTAGCACCATATCATTATTCACTGAGTCACATGTGAAATTTCTAAGGAAGTCTTCTAATCTCATCCCCCTGAACTTGTAATATAAATATACCAAACAGTACTCTCCACACACCGCTGATAGATAATCTTGAACCGTAACGCTATTGTACCTCCACATGCAAGAATTCCTCCTTAAAAACCCTTCTATTGCCTCAATAGGTTTACGTCCAAATGAATCAAAATATTCACCAACTCTTTCGACGCTTATATGTACAGCCACCCAATGAGACCCCGGCTGTGAATCAGGGTCAAGATTGCATATTATAAATGCTGGCACCTGAGCATAAATTGGCAATCGATTTGAAGGATATACGTTGCTTTGGAGGCTGGGATGTATCATACGAAGACTCATTTGCACTTCTACTTTAATACGCGTTTACTCCGCTACTCTTTTGCTCTTTAACTGACTACATTTCTAACTATCAATTCATATTTGTACCAATGAATTCATTTAAACCCACATAATATGATCTCAACAGAAGTAATGAGTCTTTTTATTAAACAAGTAATGAGGTAAATAAAAACCATGTCATATTCGTTTAGGTTATATTTTATTATTCTTAATATCATAATTACATAAGTGATTGCTTAACTACTATAATCCACACATACATTTCTGTTCTTATCTATTTCTATAATATTTGAAAACTCTGCGTAAACTACACAGTTGATAGTTTCAGTCAATGCGCTCTCGAATCTTACTTCCATTCTTACACTACCATGGCGAACAAGATTCCAATGCACATTAGAGTTAGCCGACAAGTCAGGTGTTAAATCAAAAGCTAGTAAACAGTATCCATTTAAATATTGCTCCCTCGATATTCCATTACCTTCGTTAAGAAAATGTATACCGGTGCCTGAGTACAGGGTGTGGTATGCGCTCGTAAATACATCGTTTGGAAATGATGGTTGTAACGATTTTGAAGGTATCTGTTGACCATCTATATATAGGCTAAATGAGCAAATACCAAAATTTTCAAAGTTGAAAGGATCTTTAACATAACTACCGTTGAATGCTGTATTATTCACAAAACCTATAATACATCTCTTAGGAACCTGTCCTAAAAATATATTATCCAGTGTTTTACCCAGCACACCAGACGGTATGGTCAGGACTTTCACTTCACCTCTTGTTATAGAATATTTAGCTGTAGTAGTGGCAAGAACCTTTTGATGGGCTATTAGTATTGATGGATTAATTTTTGCTCTGCGTATTATTAAAGTTGCATCTGTGATACAGACTTTGTACTTATTATCTGCATTCTGTGACATGAGGTTAAATGTTTCTCTCGATCTCACTAATTTTATAGATAATTCGACCCCGTTAATGAGGAATTTATCTTGATTGAATATATCCCCATGTAAATGTCCAATCATTTCAACATCCTTACCATCCTTTGAAAGTTGTTGTCTTCTGTAAAAGCCCTTGTTTGCCTCATTAGTTTCATTCATTTTTCCAGCTGTATCCTCGTACCATAAACCACATGTCAAATGTGATTTTTTGGCGGATGATGAATAATTTAATAGAGTTTCTATGAAAGCACGATATGCATAAGTATTATTTGGGGGTGACACAAGTTTTTGGTTTAGGTAAACATCCAATTGGTTAAATAAATAATGTAACCAATTATTGACTGGTGCCACTACATTAGCTGCATTAACTACAGAACCGTCTTGATTTTTAATTTGAGCCTTGAGATGGAGTAGTGTATGCGAAAGGTCTATGTAGTCATCTCCAGTACCAGGTACTTGAAATTCGACGGGTCCATCATCACTTAATGAAGAAATTGGTTTATAGTGTATCCAGTGTCCATATTCGATACTTGTTTGTGTGGAAGGAAGAGCAAACAGATCCAATTCAGATTTAACGCACTCACATGAATGATTATGAATAAATGACATTATGATTAGTTTGAAAATATATCCTTGGAATTTTTAATATTTTTGTTCCTTGTTTTCTTCAGAGCGCCTTTCACGTTGAGGGGTGAAACTCGAATGCGCTCATTACAATAATTTCGTCTTTTATTAACACCCGATCCAGTCATAAGATTATCAATCTTGGTATCAACTTTGCGTTTAAGGTTAGAACTAGCCTCTTTCAATCGATTTTTAATAGATTCTTTGATAGGACGACTAGCCACAACATCTGACAAAAGCCCAATTCCGCCGTTAAGTGCTTCTTTTCCAATTACCTTAGCACCACTAGTGAGTAAAGGTAGCACACTTCGAAATAACCCCCCAAGAAAACTGCCGATACCATGACCACGTTGATGTAAGGCTCCTTTGTAGATTACATTTATACCAGACCCAGCTTGTTTCGAATAATAATGTTTATAAGGACATATAAATGTATCTTGAGGTGTATACATTTTAAAAAGGAAATATAGTTTATTTTTTTTTTTAATGAAGTTTCACACACGATGTTCCGTATTGAAATGGTACCGCATTTCCCGTGGTTGTTCTTATATCTATCTCAATAACATCAAATTCTCTTCTCATTACCGGCAAATAATGTGGTGGTGAAAATATATGCATTTTATTTGAACCATATATGTATTTAGCAGGATCTAAGGGTATAATTCTCAATAGGGATGTCATTACATCACCAACAATTTGTGGTTCTATAATATCACAATACACAAATCAAATCAAAATTTATTTATTCAGTTTAGATGCGACTTAACGCATGCTTATGAATGTCAAAAACGTTTACAAAATTCGCGAAAGAGCAAAACTACACCATCCGTTCGCAAGACTACCAGGAGGTCTTGTTCTGAGAAGAACGGGCAAGAAACTCAGCAAGCAAATAATTGTGATGGTAACCCCAAATGTAGATTAGCAGGGCGTTTACCGATATTATGATTTACTAAATTGGTATCTGGCTCAAATCCAAGTTGAAAGCTCAAATTAGGTGATAGAGATAATGAAATAATTGATGGATCCTTTACTGCAGCAGAGACAAACTTTGTCACGGTGTCCTGGCGAAAACTAACTTTCTCTTTCGAATTTAAAGCTAGAAGAATATTTTGTATATTATCATAGTTGGTGGCTGGTATATGGTTCTTATACATCAGTGTGGTCTCTTCGTTATTGATGGTAGTTTTTTTACTTATGTACATAATATTTTCATGTTCTTGCACGGAAAACATAGTAGAAGGATATTGAAACTCAACTATACCTACCATCCATTCTCCTTCTAATGTAATGGCTTTAGGTAGTTTTGTAGAAAAATTTGATGTCATATTTCCCGGAAAATATTGTGTAGAACTATTGCTGAGTAAAGTTAAATAAAAACTTTCCTTCATTGCAGATTTTTAATATTCGATAGTAAGACCCAAGAATTAAACTTGTTAGGATATCCTTTCCATTTAACTAATACTTCCTTTCTAATACCGCTTTTACGTGATCTGATGATTTTATCAATTTTAAATTCGGAAGTGGGGGAAAAAGTTATTTTTTGTAGTTCTTTCTCATAAAAAGTTCCTGTTATTGATTCATTGTCTAAATCGTTTAAAGTGTATACAACCCACGGGGAACGATCTATAATCGAAGTAATGATAAAAATTTCATTACTCCAATTACTTTCATAACCTTTTTGAAATACATGTTTGTATTTTGTAATTCTTACATAGTCACCAACGTTAAACTTAGGTACTTTGTTTAAACTTGAAATATAAGTCTTTTCATCATAATATAAATTCCGCCAAACTTCCATTATGTTTTCCATTTTAACATCACATGGTCTCATCTTGATACTAGAGTGTACACTGTGATTATAAGAACTAACCAAATCTTGTAAAATATCTGTATAGCGATAAGTATTCTTATGTGTAAAATAACGCCACATTTTCATTTTCAATGTTCTCTGAAATCGTTCTACTATACTTGCTTTTATATCTGGATTATTTGTAGTGTAATAATTTATATTTTTACTTTTTAAATAAGTTTTGACATCCTTAGATACAAATTCCGTGCCCTTATCTGATTGAATATGTCTAGGAACAGTTTTAGCTTCATCAAAGATGCTAGTAAAACACGTTTTTATTGTGTATGAATCCTTCTTTTTCATTGCTCTAACATAAGCATACTTACTAAAGGCGTCAATAACACACAAAATATATTTATATTCATCATTATATTGCATGTAAGTTCTTAAATCACTTAAATCAGCTTGCCACAATTCATTAATATTTGATAAAATATATTTATTACGCGGGAATTTTTTTATAACCGGTTTATGTAATGTTTATGTTTCTTGAGACTGCAACCATTTCAAAACATCACTTTTTGAGATTTTTCCATTCATTGCCTTTGTTAACTTATTGACACTGCTGTAACCGGCTGGATGTGAAATATCATAATAGATGCGATGTAACTCTAATACGGGGTCCATTTCTCCCAATCACTTTTGTTTCTCAATTTATTGATGTATTTAGATTGAGTTGGCGTTGAAGAAACCTCAGTTTGTGGGTCTTGAATCAATGTTTTATCTATACTTTTAAGGTTAGATATATATTTGATTCTTTTCAGATTACCAATGTATGTTAGTGGGGTATTTATATCATTTAAAAACTTGGCGAATATTTCCCAACCGATTGGATCGGATCTCTTCGAGGGTCTTAAGATGTCATTCACTAAATCTATAATATTACTTCCTGGTATCTCTTGTCCACTAATGACAACTGTTCCATTATTATTGCATTGCAATTGATCTGTTTTATTTAATATTGTATCCATCAATAATTCACCCCTCCTCATATAAGTTTTAGGAATTAATTTTAATATTTCTTTAGGTGGTAACCCATATGCGATGTCTTCACCCGTTGAGGGTTGTTTAACATTTAGCATTTTTTCATTTTCACTAGTAGTTATATTATTGATGTTACGGTTTTCGTTAGTATTATCATTTATTACCTTTTCAGTTATTGTTATTTCTTGAGGTTGACGTTCTTCCTTGGAGTAATGTAAGTATCTTTGTAAAATTTGTAGATAAAGCGCCCATTTTTCGCGATCATCCAATTTACTTGATATAATTTTTTCCATTTCTAAATCCAATCTACTTTGCGGTGTTGCTTTATTTTCATTCTGATGTTTCAGTTTATCAATAAAGTCTTGCTCAACGAGAAGCATTTTTTTTGTGTTCATTGTGATTTATTAAAACAACTTACAAGGGTGCTTAGAATTGTACCCAAAATTATTGGAAGAAAGGACCCTCCTTTTTGTATTAATATATTTTTCCTGTATTCAAAACTTTTACCTTTACTGATCAGATTACGTAAGATATTTTTATTTTTTTTTAATTTGGTTTTTGTATTCTCTTTTAAAGGTACTTTTCCTTGTAAAACATTGTGAATACATTCACAAATATAGTTAATTTCTTGATTATTACAAGACTTCAATAATATCCTACGATGTTTGGGCTTTAATTTATGTAAAGCTGATAACAATTCCTTATGCGTTGTTATTCGTTGATACATGGTTCATTACTGACTTAGAGTGGCTGATTACAAAGATATTTATACCTTTTCATAGGAACATATATTGTACAAAAATTACGGGATTCAAATATTTTAGATTTTATGCGGCGAGCATCATCAGTGTTTTGTTTCAAATCAATCATTAAATAACCATGAGCTTCTTTAGTAGCATCGGTATATGAATCTTCGATAAACTTCGTGTCTTCCGGGGAAATTTGTCTAGCTAGAAATCGTATTTGTGTTTTGTCACGGGGATTTTTAAAATAAATAATATAACTTGAATTAAGTGAAATGTCGCGCTGTCCTCTTCCTTGATGAAATAAGTTTTGGGTTATGTAAAAACACTCAAATTTCTATGATGACTGCCTTTTGTAAATATATCAACAACTCGCCCATCAGATTCCCTCATTAAGTCATCTATTATAATCAAATGTGGATTTTTACCATCAAACATATGATATTCCGGTAGTCCTTGGTGGTAATTTACACCGGGTATATTATATAGCGGTTGCATTTCATCATAACACCATGTAATTTCCTAAAAAATCTCATTACATATACAATTTTTATGCTTAATGAAATTTGCAACAAAGTTAGATTTTCCACACCCACTCGGTCCTGCTACGATGGCAGCAAAGGGATGAATAAAATGAATCATTATTTTTTTACTTCTGCCTTCATCAGGGAAAGGAGTAAAACTAAGTTGATATTTTAAAAATGGTTGATATTTATATGGTATATACAGAAAAATGTAAGTGTAATATCACAATATTAATGTATACGTATATACATAATACATGTAAAATAAAAATTTATTGATTATGAATTTATTAATGATTAACTTAATTACATACAAAAAAATTTGTAATGACCTATAGGTAACTTATCGATTTTGTTTGGTAAAATATACCACTTGTATCCATGCCTATCAGTAAAATGTGCGTAAGAAATACAAAGGGCACTCTAAAACCCTTTGCAATCTTAATGGACAATGCATTCTTTAAAACATTTTTGAAATAGATAAGAACAGAAATGTGTAGTAGTTAAGCAATCACGTCATGTAATTGTTAGGAACAATAAAATATATATATGCGAATATGACACGGTTTTTATTTAGCTGCATTACTTTTTGAAGTATTTTATAGAATATGTTTTGTGAATAATACAGCATTCAACGGTAGTTATGTTAAAAATCCTTTCAACTTTGAAAATTTTGGTATTTGCTCATTTAGCCTATATATAGATGGTCAACAGATACCTTCAAAATCGTTACAACCATCATTTCCAAACGATGTATTTACGAGCGCATACCACACCCTGTACTCAGGCACCGGTATACATTTTCTTAACGAAGGTAATGGAATATCGAGGGAGCAATATTCAAATGGATACTGTTTACTAGCTTTTGATTTAACACCTGACTTGTCGGCTAACTCTAATGTGCATTGGAATCTTGTTCGCCATGGTAGTGTAAGAATGGAAGTAAGATTCGAGAGCGCATTGACTGAAACTATTAACTGTGTAGTTTACGCAGAGTTTTCAAATATTATAGAAATAGATAAGAACAGAAATGTATGTGTGGATTATAGTAGTTAAGCAATCACTTATGTAATTATGATATTAAGAATAATAAAATATAACCTAAACGAATATGACATGGTTTTTATTTACCTCATTACTTGTTTAATAAAAAGACTCATTACTTCTGTTGAGATCATATTATGTGGGTTTAAATGAATTCATTGGTACAAATATGAATTGATAGTTAGAAATGTAGTCAGTTAAAGAGCAAAAGAGTAACGGAGTAAACGCGTATTAAAGTATGAACACACTAGAAGTGCAAATGAGTCTTCGTATGATACATCCCAGCCTCCAAAGCAACGTATATCCTTCAAATCGATTGCCAATTTATGCTCAGGTGCCAGCATTTATAATATGTAATCTTGACCCTGATTCACAGCCGGGGTCTCATTGGGTGGCTGTACATATAAGCGTCGAAAGAGTTGGTGAATATTTTGATTCATTTGGACGTAAACCTATTGAGGCAATAGAAGGGTTTTTAAGGAGGAATTCTTGCATGTGGAGGTACAATAGCGTTACGGTTCAAGATTATCTATCAGCGGTGTGTGGAGAGTACTGTTTGGTATATTTATATTACAAGTTCAGGGGGATGAGATTAGAAGACTTCCTTAGAAATTTCACATGTGACTCAGTGAATAATGATATGGTGCTAGTAAATTTGTATAGAAATATAATGAACATATAAATAAAAAATAATACCTGGAATAAAAATGTTTTATTTTACCATGTAACCCTTACATCTAATTATATTTATAGGTAGTGGTGTTAAAGGTTAGGTATATTTATTATAATTTATTTGTTTAGACCCGTACGTTAGGTTACTTTAAATATATATTTATTATTTTTCATTTAAAGCCATAGGTTGGGTTAGTGAATGTAGGAAAGTAGATAACGCGATGCATTAGTACTGAGGCATTCATTAGATAATGACTGGGAATTTCGTGCAGGAAATAGGAGCTGATAAGGTGGTGATAAGTTAATGAGCTACGGTTTTGCGAAAGCTAACTTTTAAACGGTTAGAGATATCAGTTCGGCTGTGAGTGCTTTCGGCTCCGCACGCCCTGTTTAGTGGGAATAGAGTACAAACTTTTTTTTTTTTTTTAGTTTTGGTCAGCCATGATTTTTAAATATTACTGCCTCAAAGGCAGAACCCGGAAATACCAACTACTTATGAGAGGCCCATCAGAAATTTTAGTTATGGGCTTTAAAATCCTTAAAAGTATAACGTTTAGAACCTGTTGTGTTTTGATGGGTCAGCCAATCCGCGTCACGCCCAGAAAGTATAGAGATTTCTATATCATCGGTTTATGGTTATGGTTTACATTTTTCGTAAGGAGTGCTTACCAGAGTGTTTTAATCGGAGCGTTAAAACAGATACAATTGTTGGAAATTTTGCCAATTTGCAAGAAGCTGTCGATGAGGGGTTGACTTTTGGTGGAAGATCAGGAATTTTAGGTTATTTCGAGCATGATCCATTTTTTAGAGGTTTTAAAGGTATAACAGATACCGATTACGAACAGATATTCCGCGATGTTTTAGATTGTAAGAAGAAATTCGTCATAGCAACGTCGTTGGAATATGCTTGGACATTATGCGAGCAGCAGCAGAAGCGATCAGCGAAGAGCTTTGTGGCTGTCTTGCCGGATTCCATTGTCGTTACTGTCGTTTGGATGCAAAAGAGTTCACTTTTTATGAGACCACTATCAGTGTGGTTACCGAGACTTCTAGAAAGTGGGTTATTGATTAAGGACGCAGAACAAAAGCCATTGAAAGATGTTAAAGCATCTGATACTTCCCCTTACTCAAAGACAAGCTAGTAGCTGCTTTATCTTTCTTATCCTCGGTTATATACTATCAGTGATTGTTTTTGTAGTTGAAATTTTAATTGTTCGATTGCGTAGATAATCTGTATTAAAACTAATTAAAGTCAAAGTTCAATAGTAAATAATTTATTTTACATTTACTTGAATAGACATATAACATATCTAGATAAGTAGTAAAACATTAATTTGACATAGTTTTAACGATAACATTATGCAAAACAATGATTATGAGAATAGATTCGTATAATAATTTTGTTTAAATAATAATATTCGTATGAAATAAAGTAAGTCAGATATTATAAATAAATAAATAATTAGTTATGTTATATCTATAAAGTTTCATATAAAAATATAAATTGTGTTACAAAACTAAATAATGCATTTGCTATTGAAAATGATAGGATTTAGTCAATTTTCACTAAATGTTTTTAACAAAAGATTTCCTCATTAGACACGTAACATGATCCCTTTAATTAACGTTAATTTATGTTTACAGAGCTTTGTAGATATTAAGATTAATGAGCTTTTGCGAATTCTTCATTACTTACAAGCGTATATACATAATAACCATACCCACGAAAACCGTACCATATACACGAAAATTTTCGGTATATTATCGTTTCACTTATGAAACCTTCTATTAAGGAAAATTAGGAAAAAAGCGTGTTAAAATCATATTATATTTAAATGTGCATTTAAGTAAGTTCATTGGAATGCCATTGTTTGGTTGGGCCTAAACGATATATCTTAAAAATTTCGATTACATTGAAATTATGAATTTAAAATAATTATAGTTATATTTTAAAAAGTACAGCGGTATGACAGTCAATGGCAGTCTTGAAGAATAATATAATATATATTTTAATTTTGTATTCTACCATGGTTGTTGTTGTCTTAATATAAAAAAGGGGAGAGAAATTGAGATAGCTCAACTTATATTATACTAATAAACAGATGACAATATCAATAACATAAATTTTATAAATAATATTTATAGTATACAAAAACCAAATTACAGAATATAAAAGTAACACTTACTTATACTTAAAAATATAATATAATAGCTAAAATAAATTTTTAAAAGCAGTTCCTTTAGGCAAGGTTCCGAAGATACTGGCAGCGTTCCCTTTTTAAATAGCTAGACTAATTCTTTGTCCGTGGTAGCTGCCAGGTCTTTGACCTTCTGTGATGTCAACTAACCTATTTGTTATTTCCTTAAACAACACATAATAACGTAAAAAATGTAAATAAATGCTTTATTCCGAGAATATAAACAAATTAGAAATTATTAACAAAAATATGAAAATACATCAATAAAGTCAGTAGCATCGTTTAAGCTGCAATTGTAGGTGGTTCAACTACTAAATATGGTGTGTGTATGATTGGGGGTTGTATAGCGGGGAATAAAATGGGGTACTGGGGCGGTGGCTGTGGTTCATGAACCAGACGGGCTTCTGGCTCCGAGCAATGGACCAGCCAATGTGTTAGCATTCGACCGCGTCCTTTTAGTTCGACATCACCACGACGCTCGACCACAAATGTACCCCATTGATCCAAAAGTGACCGCGTGCTTTCGCTTAGATGTATGCGGAGTGCTGTAAACAATTATTATAGTTTTAGCAATATTGTTTTTCTTTCAATTTAACGCTGTAACAGTTCGTGACACGTGTCAAAATTTTAAACGTCACACTTTATGTAATATATACTATGCATGTATGTATGAGATATATATATATATATATATACTTCGTGTTTGTATATACCAACTTATGTTTAAATATTTATTTTATATTTATTTCCAAATCATAAATATTCAGTATTTAGAAGATACTTAACCTACATAGTAAAAATACTAATAATAATGCAAAACAATTTTTTGTAATGGTAGTTGTGTTCCCCGTGATAGTGTACCTTTAATGATGGCAGTATTTCCTGGCATATTATGCATTGCGATACTTATTCATTCAGCGAGGAAAGCAGCTCTGGGTTCACCGGTACTATCTACCAGGTCCCAAACTTTTTTTTTTAATTGTGTTCTTAAAATCTGCTTGGCTTGACTGGTTCAAGGTTAAGTGAATTAAACAGAACTTACGTTGTCCAGTAGACTCCATACGACTAGCAGTATTAACAGTGTCTCCAAAGAGACAGTAGTGTGGCATCTTCACTCCCACCACACCCGCACACACGGGCCCAGAATGAATACCTATCCTCACCTAGAAACGTTAAATTTTTTCTTATAAAAGCTTATATTAATTAGATAAATACTTGACCTTAATTTGCAATTGAGACTGTAAACAACTACTACGCCATAGGATTGTTTAGGGCTATAACTTATAAGTATTAAATAGACTAAATGAAATAGTGTTAATTGCTATTTTCTTTAGGATTTATTGTTCGAAAGTCGATAAATCTCATTTACAATCGTGGGTTTGAAGTGTGGTATCGGCAAAGAGCTGTGACATCTGAGTTCTTTTGTGGTTTAAATAGTGTATCATAAGTTTTTATAATACTCAGTTTGTCATCTATTTTTAGTTCGTTTATTGCTTTCTTATATAAAAATAGATAGTTGAGTTAAAATGATGTTTTTTACCAATCCAATTAATTATTAAATACTTAATTGTATGTAAACATTTGTTTATTGGCGTAAAAAGAACTTTATATTTAGTAAATAAGTTAGTTATAAGCTTTAAATCTTTCTAAGTATAAAATAAAAATATTTTTTAGGTAAAAAAAAATATTTTTATTTTGCGTTACATATATGCATCTAAGACGGTGTCTTAAAGTATATTCAGTTCAAAGCCTCTGTATCTCTGTGAAAATTAAAATTTAAGGTAAGTAGCTCGTATAAAAATATTAGTTGCTCGGCAAATTTTAAAACCAACTATGTAAGTTCGTATAAAATAAGAAACAAAAAAAAAATTACGAGTACGCCAACATTTTTCGTTTGTGTATGTACTTTGTTTACTTGTGTGTAATGGTTACAAGACAGTAATGCGGTAGTACGACAGCCTTAGCTACAATGAGCCTACGCAGTCAGAAGGCTACATCGTCGGCCGTTACGTCTCCGCAGCTAGGACTAACCTTCTGAAAAGGGCACGTATGAAGGTCGATTTATATCTACAGACATTGAGTGTGGCAGACACGAGCCGTGGCAGACACAATGATATTCTTCCATACAGTAACTATTAACGTATTTATATCTATCGTAACACGGCCGTACAGACGCTTACAGACACGTGTCGTGCCCGGCCAGTATTCTCGGAAAGAATATTTTGTCTGCGCGGTTCATGTCTGTACGTGTCCGTGGCTCCTTGCCGGGCAGTGTGAATAGAGTATCGGAAATGCCAGTGAGAGCGGACGCCGATGACGGTGTCTGTCGGTAACCCGGGTGTCTGTCACGGCACGTTTCTGCCACACTCAATGTCTGTAGATATAAATCGACCTTGATTCGCTGCATTACTTTAGTTAATTACATACGTCAACTAATACCTTTCTTCTTATTGACCGTTGAGTGAACTGACAAAAATTCTATTATTCTTAGTGTATATTTAGTTATTTTTATATGTGACTTTGTTTATCCTAATAATTTCTTATGTCTGTTTTTCGTTTCGTGTGTAAATTTTTTTCACCGGTTATGCATTCTTCTATATTCTAGCTTTTCTCCAAGACAGACCAATGTTATGCTAGGAAGGAATTTACGGTGAATTACCTCAAGCCTATGCGTGGGACGATGGCGGACGACAAAAGTTCTGACAGCCTCTACTATAGCGAGTGCCATTAGACATATTTCTCTTGCATGCTGATCTCCGTTGCGTTCTGGTAGACCCGATACCACCATATACGCATCACCAATAGTTTCTACCTATAAATGTCAAAGTCAAAAATGTATTAATATAGGTAACACAATGTACAATTATGAAATGGTACTAAT
Organism: Pieris mannii; assembly: GCA_028984075.1. Taxonomy (NCBI): domain Eukaryota; kingdom Metazoa; phylum Arthropoda; class Insecta; order Lepidoptera; family Pieridae; genus Pieris; species Pieris mannii. The sequence goes on from CM054776.1 coordinate 1,602,700, forward strand.
TTTACATTTACTGCCAGTTCTCGAATCAACATCAACGTCATCATCTTGAGACTGCCCGTTTGCCCTGTTGGTAAAATTATACAACAGGGCAAATGGCTGGTTCCACATGGAGATGGTGGTTTAACAGTTGCTCTTTCGATGAAGATTGTAAGGAAACCGGTATGCGTTAGAAAGCCGGTGTGTATCGAGCACAGAAGACATCACCTACTTGATTATTAGAACAAAACAAATGATCAGAAAACTGACACAAAAAAATTTATCGTTTTTTTGCATATATATAGTAATCACCCTTGTCATTCATGTACAAGGCATCAAAAACACACATGCACGTTCTATAAAATATACATACTTTATAAACGTCATAAAACCCGATGATCCGGTCAAAGGTGCTATACAGATCGTTAAGCAGATCCACCACCTGCATAGGTGTGGAGGCCGCGCAGAGTTCGGTAAAGCCTACAATGTCACTGAAGTATACTGTCACACATTCGAAGCTCTCTGGTTGGACCACTTCGCCTGCCATTAGCTGCTGAGCGACTGGCCTAGAAAGATATTTTTACTGTGTTTTTTTTTTATAGAACAGGAGGCAAATGGGCAGGAGGCTCACCTGATGTTAAGTGATACCGCCGCCCATGGACACTCTCAATGCCAGAGGGCTCGCGAGTGCGTTGCTGGCCTTTTAAGAATTGGTACGCTCTTTTTTTGAAGGACCCTAAGTTGAATTGGTTCGGAAATACTTGAGTCGGCAGCTGGTTCCACAAAGTGGTGGTGCGCGGGAAAAACTGCCTAGAAAAACGCGCAGTTGTGGAACGGTGGACGTTTTTTTTAATACTATATAAGTTTTTATTGAAGTGAAAACTTCTTTAGCATCGTAGTGATTTAAAGAATAGTCTAATACTACATTTATATAGTGAAAAAACTTAAAAATTAAAATAACATTCGTCTTATTATCTTGAAACCAAAACCTTTGAATAACAACCTATTCAAATACTACCAAGTGTGAATTGCACACATATTTTTTTATTGGTATTAAAATATATTGGATACCAATATCGATACATATTTCTAATCTAAATAAAAAAATCTATATTTATTTTCGAAAATGTAGTCTGCGTTACAGATAAGGTAATGAATATCTTTTATCTACATATATATAACATGGACAAAACTGTTAATTCTTATAAGCTATGACGCAACACAAACATACGCAATTATAGTTTGGTCGGAAATCGAAGCCTCTTAGCTTCTAGCTCTTAACTTATTTACTTGGTTCCTTCTGAACCTAGCTTTAGATTACAAAAATCCTAATCCTTATAAATATATTGAATTATCACCTTGGCAAAACCTGGTATAATAACTCCTCGGACCGTTTCTTCTCTAACGATAACTGTTCAGTTTTTTCTTCAACAAGTGACTCCAAGTTATTAGCATACTGCTCCATTCGGCTCAAAAGATCATCCATGAGATTATCGCAGTAGCCTCTGTAAATAAAAAATGCTTTTCATACTTGGGTTTTTCTCTTTGATATACGTACGCTGTTTACCAAGGTGGGAAATATATGTGTGGGCGACCAGTGGCGAAGTAATGCGCTAAATACTTTGATCATAATCTCCACATATAATATATATTTAAATATGTACTAGTACCGATAATCACCAGGGTACACAAGAGTATATGATTACTTTACAGTAAAAAAAATGGCAATTTTTTTTAAATACTCAATATTTTTAAATATAGATAATAAAAGATAGTTAAAACGGAATCAATACCGGAACAATGGGCAAACTCGACGATAACACTTATACACAAAAAAGGAGATAAGAGTGACATCAACAACTACAGGCCCATAAGCTCTATAACGAATATATACAAAGTCTTCGCTAAAATAATTCTACATAGACTTGGTAAAATCTTAGATGACAACCAACCTATAGAGCAGGCAGGTTTCCGGAGTGGATATTCGACAATAGACCATATCTTCGTAGTAAGGCAAATCTTAGAAAAAAGCAAAGAATATAACCTCCCAATCTACCTTACCATGCTTTGTTGATTATTCTAAGGCGTTTGACTCTCTGGAACATGAAAAAATATGGCAAGCCTTGCAAAGTCAGGGGATAAACAATAAATATATAAAAATAATCAGGAATATATATAAAAATGGAAAAACTAGAATAAAAATGGATAAATTAGGAGGGATTATAAATATTGAACGGGGAGTGCGACAGGGAGACCCTCTGTCACCTAAACTGTTTTCGGCTGTTCTGGAGGAAATTTTCAAAAAACTAAGTTGGGATAAGTACGGACTAATGATAAACGGCGAAAGATTGAACCACTTAAGGTTTGCAGACGACCTAATTCTATTTGCCTCAACACGCGATGAACTGGAGAAGATGGTCACAGACCTTGACACAGAAAGTAGGTTTGTCGGTCTTAAAATGAATACCGAGAAAACCAAAGTAATGACGAATTCCAGAAAGGAAAAAGTACTGTTAAATAACAATATTATAGAATACGTAGATGAGTACTTGTACCTCGGGCAGACAATTTCTATGACCGATTCAACAACAAAAGAAATCGACACAAGAATAGCAAAAGCATGGAAGAGCTTTTGGGCGCTTAAAGAAGTCATGAAGAATAAGAAAACAAGCATGGTAATTAAAAGAAAGGTCTTCAATACTTGTAAGGGCACACAGATGCACCAGAATTGGATTAAAATGGAAATTTGTTTAAATGTATATAAAATATATAATGTAAAATGTATCTGAATAAAGGCTATTATTATTATTATTATTAATAAAAGATTAAGGGCCTGTTTCACAATGTATGGATAAAGTGCCAAATAGCTATGCAGCACATAAATTATTCGAAAGATAAAAGTTCCGAATAAGATACTTCGCATTTCATGACAAATAGCGCTATCTGACAGTCGTGAAACGCAAAAATACTGTTTATCCTACAAATAAGTATTAAATAGCCTATTTGGAACTTATCCGGACATTGTGAAACAGGCCCTTAAACATCTTCATACGCAGATGCAACACAAGACGCAACAATATAAAAAGCTTCGAGATAAATCTTTGTATATGGTATCTAATATTAAGGAACCTATATTTTGCACAGATTTTTTAATATGAATCAATATTATAATAATTTCTACTTACTTAATATAATTAGCATTTATGACATCAAAGGTCGGCCTTTCGTCGGGCGACTCTACCCAGCATCGGGCAGCCAGTTCCAGTAGCTCAGTGGCTGCACCCCCTCCCCCATTAGCCGCTGGTTCAGTAACCCCCACTACGGGTCGAAAAGGGGGGCACTCGTGGGCACATACACGAGACACTATTTCTACAAGTAAGGTTCTACATTAGTAAGGCACACAGTTTGTCTTTTTTTATATAATAGGGGGGCAAACGAGCCTGCGGGACACCCAAAAAGGCAGTCATCGCAGCCCATAGACACCCATTTTTAGTGGGTGCGTTGCCGGCTTTTAAGGGAAATGAAATGAAATCGTTTATTTGTTAAGATAGTGGTACAATTAGATGCATTAATTATAAAAATCCGCACAATCCGCCATATATAAATCGGCATGCAAATGTCATTAATTTTATTATGTCATATAATAGAGGCATTAACATAATGTGGTAATAATAGGAAAGTTTAGTTAATTAGAATTGGTGTCAAACTTATGATCTAGATACTCGCCCTTGCTATAAAAGCACCTACAAAAGCCTTCAAAAACCTAATTACCTTCCCCTTGAAAACATTACATGGCAGCGATCTATAACTTCTGGGAAGGTGATTAAATGGATGAGGGAAAAGGGAGGAGTACGCTTCTATAATTTTTCTTGATAATTGAAAATTCGTTATAAAGAGGTTGTTCGCACAAAATGTTCGTAATGTAACTCGATGTCTTACATTGAATCTTATGAATAATTCAAGGGGATTACGAAGAATTGTTTAAATCGCGGAAGTTGTTGATTGAGGTGCGTTGTATTAAGGATGCACTATATTTACTATCTTAACTCCACACAAGTGGAAAAAAAAAGTGTGCAAGCAATAAAATTGTAGGAAATATAGACAATAGAAAAGAAAACATAGATCATACCTTTATTCGACATAGTAGAAGTATAATGGTGAAATGGGCCAGCTCTCAGCACAATCTCCTCTAATATTATTCCGAAACTGTATACGTCCCCTTTCAGCGAGGCTACTATGCCGGGATACACACTTCCTGCCACATGTTCTGGCGCTGTCCATAATAATTCTGAGGAACAATTAGAAACATTGCTTCGGTGATAAATACAAAATTCAACGAAAAAAAAAACAAAATAAATGAATCTAAAACGAAAAACCAAAAATATAATAAAATATATGTATTATTAAAATGAGTCCATTCAGGCAAGGTTCCGATGATAATGGCAGCGTTACCCTTTTAAATAGCTAGAAAAATTCTTTGTCCGAGGTAGCTGCCAGCTCTTCGGTCTCTTGTGATATCGACTAACTTTTTTGCTAATATTAGTAGGAACAAAAAATATATAATTAGAAATAGAAAGCTTTACATAATATCTGTAATTTTCGTGACTATGTTCGTCTAAGAATAAACTTCGATTTCTCTTAAATTCTCCCAAATTCAGGCTGACGAATACTTTATTTTATTATTTTACCATGTCTCCTGCTGATGAAGGACAAATCTTTGTTTTTAATATATTTTATTATTTTTGGTTACTCAAGATCTCATATGGAACATGGTGTACTGGTTGCAGCTCCTTACAAACTTTATGTAAAAGAAAAAACTTGGCGATTAAAAAGAGTGACGGAGAGTTTATTGCCAGTTTTTTTTTCGTTCTACGCCCTTGATTTGAGAACTGGCAGTAAATGTAAATTTACAATTAATTGAATTTTTTGACGTTCATAAGTGTAATTGTTTACCTATATGAATAAAGTTTTTTTAAGAACTTTTAGATAATGTCGTCCCAAATGTACAACGAATTTTGAAACTATAAAAGTTCCACTGAATATCGCAAATGTAATAACCATAAAATCATTATTACTTTACAAAGTTCTAACAGTTTCAATAGCAATCAAGGTTTGGTATCTTATTAAATTTAGGCAATTATCTTTTACACCTTTTGAGATTTAACATAAAATAGTAATGTTGGGAGGTTGGGATATTCAAAGTTTTAATAATAATCGTAGTAATTTATTTTTATATTCTAAACTTGCCATATTCTAACACACCTAATGGCGTGCAAATTTGTTTTAATGGGCGGCGGTATCACTTAACATCAGGTGAGCCTCCTGCCAGTTTGCCCCCTGTTCTATAAAAAAAGCCTTGAGCGCCATACAAAAGGTGGTTTATTTTTCTTTGCTTAGTAAAACCGTAAAAGTATTTAAAATTTTAATGCGTATGTATTTTTTTAATTATGTTGGCCCTAAGAAAAAATAAAAATTTACGCAATCTCCTATTCGTCAGCTCAGAATGGGCTGTAAGGCAAGCGTAGCACATAAAATAATTAGGGACGATTAAAAGTTACATCTTAAATCTTAATCCATCATCGTGGCGAGCGGTACTAGCCTCATCTGATATTAAGTGATAGCGTCGCCCATGGACACTGCCAATCCCAGGGGTATAAACCGGCCTATAATTGCCAATTTTCTTCAAGGACCCTAAGTTGAATTGGTTCGCAATTAAAGCTTTTCTCTCTAAGACTCTCAGCTGCAACCGAGCCTGCGGGACGCCCAAAAAGGGCAGTCATCGCAGCCCATAGACTACCATTTTTTGTGGGTGCGTTGCCGGCCTTTGAGGGAGGTGTCCGACACAACGGTATCGCGCTTTAAGAGAATAAGTTCTTTCAGTTTAAGATCGATTAAATATCAGCAATATATATTAGACCAGGGCCGAAGCCTTCAAAAATGGTAAAAAATGAAAAAAAATTACAGTAGGATGAAACCCATTAGAAAAGCAGGGGAACATGATCAAAATGAAAGGAAAAATAAATTACGGTCGAGCCGAGTTCGGGAAGTGGGAGGGGGTGAGTTTTTAAGGGTGAAAAATTGTTTATCTTGATTTCCGGCGAAACTACCAGTCCTATGGAAAAAAGTTAAATGGCAAAGTTGTAGGTCATAAAAAGATCTACAACTTTTGTATTTACAATTTTTTCACATAACCTCAAAATTTAGGTGAAAAATTCAAAAAACCAAGTTTTTGGTTTTTTATTTATATCTTTTTTAAAAAGTTTTTTTTTCTACGAAATTTGGTGAAAACTTACCTTATTTTGTCCCAAATATACTGTAATTTATTTGATTAAAAATATTTATTTTTTCGCCTCATTTTAACTTAATATCAAAAAAGCACCCTTATTTTCAATCGAAAATTCTGACGTCAAAATTTCAGCTTTTTTCAAAAAGTTTGGGGTTTTGTTCGTTGAAATATCTACTTTCTGATGGTGTTAAAAAAATATTCATTACAATAGGAAATATTATTAGAAAATGCAAAAAATTTAAAAAACCTCAAATTCGAAAATTTTTTTTTAATTACTATGTACAATTTTGAGGTATTTATTAAAATTTACACTTTAATTACTCAAAAAACGTAAGATTTCATGTTTTGTGACCTACAACTTTGCCATTTAACTTTTTTCCATAGGACTGGTAGTTTCGCCGTAAATCAAGATAAACAATTTTTCACCCTTAAAAACTCACCCCCTCCCACTTCCCGAACTCGGATCGACCGTAATTTATTTTTCCTTTCATTTTGATCATGTTCCCCTGCTTTTCTAATGGGTTTCATCCTACTGTAATTTTTTTTGGTTTCAAAAATTATCGACCCTGGTCTATATAGGGAACTACTTGACTTATGAACGTTTAAATATCGAAAATCACGCAAAATCCATAACCCAAAAAACATTTCTAAATTTATTCATAAAAGAATAAGTATATTATGGACGTATAGTTAAGGAAAATCTTATAAGCGCCTTATGTAAATACAGTTACGTTTTCCCTCGAAAAAGAGTTTCAAAAGAAATATAACTTTACCTGCCGCCTTAGTTATTTGGTTACGCATTTGATGAAACGGTTCAAATCAAACCACTAAGCCTCTGGCCAAGTAATATAACTTTTATAGCGATCGACAATCTGTTTAGTAGTTTTAGGAATGATTTTCTACAGACGTTATAAAACATTTTACCTCTTTATAATATTAGTGAATTATATAATGTATTAGAGCGTTACAATTCTGTGGTACATTTGTGTCGTTTTTATTTCCTATTTATTTAAAAAATAATTTCAGCAGGGTCAAAGCAGATCGTCAAAATTAACTTTGATCGTGTTTTAAGTGATAAAGCCATATATTTAAAAATAAAATTATTTGCCCGTATTAAGCAGTTTAATACAGCTTGTTCTCGTATTACACAATATAAAAAATTAAATCAATGAAAAATCTTAGTTTGCTTTGGGTTAGTTTGTTTGTATGACTGATAGTAATTTTAATCGATCTACCATTTTTCTTACCTACATAGTAATAATAAAAATAATTATAAATTAATAAAAAGAAAATTATATCTTTCGCTAGCTCTGACTGCATTTCCTGACGCTGTATTGCGATAATTCGTTGAGCGAGGAAGCACCAACTTTGGGGTCACCGGTGCTATCTACAAGACGCCACCTTAGGTCTTAAATTATCGCCTGAGAACCCCATGGCCTCTTCGAGTCTCTTCTCCAAGGGGAACAGAATCGAAAGATGAGGAAAGCCGACTATTATAATGATTTAAATATGTAAACTATATTTGTTCATGTTAACTTACTGTAGTAATAAGAGTCATCTTTTATCAAGTCAGTGGGCGTGCATAGTGTGTTAAGTCCGTAGTCGGATATTTTGAGCACAAAGCGTCCGTCAATCAAACAATTCGACGAGCGCAGTTTGCCGTGTGCTCCTAGTCCACTGTGTAGGTAACACATACCCTGGAGATGTAAAGATTACAATATAATTAGTATTAATACTGAAAATATTGGTAAAACAGCAAATTATGGACACACAGCGTTGAATTTGCGTAGACTTATGTTTGGTGATTCCATATTTAGGTGTGTTCTAAAGCCAGTCATTTAACCGCTTTTTTTTGGATTGTGGACGGTAAGCGGGCGGATTTAGCAGCCTTTTTAATTAATTGAAGTTTTACTTCTTTTGGCTCTTTAGGGAATAATTAAGAGAATAGAGTTTTTACGAAGCGCATTTCGTCACCAAAATCCGACACGCTGAAGTAAATTATAGTCAATATTTTATTTTTTTCTATTGTTAGTGTTGTTTTTTCTCATAACGCAGAATTAGCCGAAAGATAACATTTTTAATGGGATTTTTAACTTTGCATAAGTGCACACTCATATTTTTTGTAGATATAGCTTTAGATTTAACATACAGAAGTCGCACGTAGCATTAAGACTTGGCTTTCATTCTTACCCTTATTGATTACGTTTATACTTAAGTTAAGACTTCCTTCAGAGCGTCTTATTGTGGATTTAGTCCATGAGAGTTATATGCTACCCGTATAAAGAAATAACCAGGTGTACCTGCACAATATCATGTACGAGCGAAGTCCTAAAGTTCCAATCAAGTTGTAACTCTTCATTCGCAAGTACATCCTTCAAGGAGCCCTTAGGACAGTACTCAGTGAGAATAAACACCAGGGGGCAGTCCACACATGCGCCGATAAAGCGCGCTGTGTTTTCATGAGACACGTTGCGTGCCTGAAAAAATTCACTGTGTACAGTAAACTATAGTTTTTTGTATATGTCGCTGATATTGGACATATACAAAGTAATAAACAATGCAACCTTTATTTTGAGAATACAAGACCACTACTTAAGCCTCGAATAATATGCTTAAAAGGAGTATTAAGAATATCCTATATTATAAGCACACCTCACATAATATACTGGTATCACAGTCCCACAACGCAGCCGAATTAAGTATTACTTAGTTATATGTATTTTATAATTTTAATTGATTTTTTTAAGTTCTTAAATATTTGGTCTTTAAAAATACCGATATGTATTATCTAGTCTATCTTTGGCTAGATATTTAGTATAACTAAAATAAATAAATACTTCTCATTAATTTGCTATATTTGTTTCAATTTTGTTTGATGATTTTCTTTTTTAAAAGAGTACAGACAGTTTTTTACGCCGGCTTTTTCTCTCGGCCTACACCCTCTGTCCTCTTTGCCGATGAGTAGGGATGCCTACCGGTACGAATTTAATGACGTGGAATAAGTGATAGCTTGATGATCTTATGTTACAAAAATAAACGTATTTGAGTAAATAACCATTAATCCAAAAAACTGACCTGTTTTATCTCCCACAAGAGTTTTTTATTTAAATCCAATTTCTTTCTATGTATCTTCTTCACAGCGACTCTGTTTCCCTTATATAGACCAACGGTAAATGATGACAATGTTATCGACTGAGTACCGACTGAATTTGTGTTGCGTATGTTCCAACCTAGAGATAGCTAAAAACAAGACAAGATATTGAATGATACGTCAAACAGTTAGCTACTCATAATCCCTTTGATTGTATTTATAAAAGAGCAGCGCAATCAGGCCATTTAAAAAAAGAATATCTATAGTTTAAAGTTCTGATGAGAATCATCATCATCATCAATGGCTATACAGCCCCTTAGCTACTAAAGAGATCTTTCATCATCGCACTATACCTCGTGCTTCTTCCGCCCAACTTCAAATACCTATTGTTTCGTGGTCTGACAAATCCATCCGACCAACGCAGGCTCGGTCTACCAGGGTTTCTTTTACCACCAGGTTGTAACTTCAAGTATGGACCTTGGGATTCTGTTGTCTGTCCTGTTCCAACCACTCGAGGCTGTTGTATTTTATGAATTGGACGATGTTGACTTCGTCAAGGACGTTATAAAAAACTTCATTGAAGCGGAAAGGCCAAACGCCGTCGTTGCTAACACGGGCGGGGATTCTTTGAAGAATCAAAAAGTTGAGAATACCTACATTTATATTACATTACATAAGTATTCTTCTAAAGGAAAATAAAAAACAAATATTCTAGAATAGGTCGTCTATTAACTTTCTATATCTAAAATAAAGACAGGTCGCTAATAGAAGTCAATCTGTACTTTATGGACTACCGTTACGGAAATTGGTTTTTTGTCTAAGCAGCCAGCACTTTGTTAGCTTAATACCACTAAGCAGTAAAGCCTCAGACATGTAAAGGAGTACCAATATATACGCTTATCTATGTTCCCATTTCAAATAGTTCTAGGTAATTGCAAATTACTTTTCACTTCAATTACTAGAAGGCTTCGTTTAATTGGTGCCCGAGGAACAAACAATAAAACACAATGCACTTACTGACTGTTAAATTAAATTAACTCTATTCACTTCATACGATCCCTTTAACAATGCCATCAAATTAATTAATTGAAAGTGTATTAACCATGTTTTATATTCTACGCAGTTGTTCAGTTAACGATATTGTATTGCCTGCAAATTTCTAGGGAAACAAAAGTCATCGATACGTATCATGGTATAATTGTTTTAACTTATGTTGGTCCCTCAAAAGGAATGAAATATTACTGCCACAATATATCCGGCAAATGTCATACCCGAAAGTGCACGCAAGTTTATCAAAGTATGAGTTTTGTCGCTGGTGGTATTTATGACTGGCTTGAATACAAAAGTTATAAACATTCATTCATAAACATGTTATCAGTAAATGTATGGAGCAAAGTTTCATGCCAGTTCTTCTAATGCGTTGTAGAACTATTGAATTGAATCGATGTTCACAAGTGAATAAATTATATTTTAACCATATTTGGATTCGATATAATCTTTAATTTTTTAGCCCGAATGCTAGACAGTAGTTATGTATAAGTTTGTTATAAGTTTTATTTTAGTTATTTAAAAATTAAAATAATTAAAATTTAAAATATTTAGTTATTTAAAATCATGTAGCTAAGAAAGCTTTATGCACACATGCTAAAGCGGCAATTATTAGAATTTATAAAAAATATTTGACGGGAAATCTGAATTAATTTATTCATTTGAATATTTATTATTAGCAATATTATTGTACTTATACTATTTAATGTTATAATATTATTGTCTAATTATACCTTAATTTATTTGTAAGCCTCTTGAAAATCCATCTACAATACTCTAAGCAGGCATTTATTATTATTATAAATGCTGATAAGTTTACCTTTAACACCTCATTAATGCTGTGAAGAACGGGAGTAGTTCCAATGCCAGTGGCCACTTCAACAAGAACCTCTTCAGGTCTCACACGCCATGCTGTGTTGTTCAATTCCGCATCGATTTTCATCTGCCTTTAAGAATTCATTTGAATAAGATGCACTTTAAAACTTTTTAATTTGATTCGACGTGATTTTTTTTTGTTCTCTATTGAAGGTTCTATGTTTATCTTTATATTAAACCTAATTAAATTAATTCCAAAACCACTTACTGTGCTAACTTAACACCGAAACAGGTTGTATATATAATAATAAACGAATTATTCGACGTGTAAATATATATTTTGTATAAGATTTTGTTGATACTTACTTGTATGCAATACAAGATGCAGTAACCGCTAGTGTAAAGAACACAGCGAGTCCGATAAAACCATATATTATAACAGTCTGTGCTTCTGAGCAGCGTGTAAACCATAAATATTCATTAACTTGACCCGACTTAGACGATAAAAGTTATCCAATTAAAATTATATACAAAGTTAAACTAAGGGTTAAAAACTTCGAGCAATACACGATGGTGTAATGTTAAGTATTGTATATGGAGATTTCATATCAACCCATTGGGTAGTAAAAATACATATATGTATATGTATATCTACGAAATCCGGATAGGATTACTGGTTGTTTTGTTTTAAAATTGAAATATAATCTACGGTGTTTTTTTTATCGTCGGAGGTTTTAAATAAATTACGTATGGATATGGATTATAAACAATTGGTAAAACTTCTTGCACATATTAGTTCTTTACCTCCTTGACACAAAGGATCGTTTCCAAGGAAGCCACAGCGTGGTTTATCTGGAGGTGGACTGCGACGACCCCCAGGCCAATGAATTGCCTTGCCAGCTACTGGCTTATAGCTCATATTGAGACCATGGTAGAATGCCACAACCTACAGTGAAAAAAATAGACATAATCTCTGAATATGATTTTGTCCCATTCGGTGTCGAGACCCTTGGTCCGTGGGGTCCTAGCGCGTTAAGGCTTTTTAGGGAATTATCAAAAAGGTTAGTCGACATCACAGGAGAACGAAGAGCTGGCAGCTACCTTGGACAAAGAATTAGTCTAGCTATTCAAAGGGGGAACGCTGCCAGTATCTTTGGAACCTTGCCTAAAGGGACTACTTTTAATAATATTTTTTAATAATTAAATTTTAAGGTTAGTTATTAGGTATATTTTTATGTATTATGTTATTTGTATTGAAAATGCTTTATAATATACGAGAATATGACATAATCTATTGTGAAGCAGAATTTTTTTAGATGTACCCTTGTACCCAATACTGTAGGAAAAGCGAGAAATAATACTTCGTCTTACTAGCTAGCATGGAGCATGATGAGCTTTGGCGCTACAAAAGTAATAAAAGCCGGCAACGCACACGTGAGACCATTGAGAGTGCTCACGGTCGGCGGTATTACTTAGCATCAGATGATCCTTCTGCCCATTTGCCCCCTATTCTTTAAAAATAAATTTAAGGAAGTAGGTTATGTGTCTATCTACTTCATATCAATACTTTTTCCGACTCTAAAAGTTGCTGGTAGTGCAGTTCTTACCTCAAATTTTCCGGTGACCGGATCTAAGTCAAGAATGGCGTAGTCAGCATCTCGGTCCCCCACAGCGTCGATTCGCACGTGTCCAGTTATACCTATTAAATTAATATAATATACTTAACAATATTTTATTTCCAAAGAATAAGAAAAGAGGTATTTTTGTTTTAAATTGAACTGTGTAAACCATAATATATTTCACAAAAAAATCTGCTTATTTGATTTAATTACTCGGTATAAACAGAGTATCTGTTTCTTGTAGAAATAATTTTACCTTTAAAATAGGGCAACAGACATTTTTATGTTCCTATATTCTGTTCACCAAAGGACCATTATATTCAACTATAGAGAAATAAAACTCGCTTTAATAAAAGACCACAAACAGGCAGATAAATGTGTAAATTAATCCAGAAAATTATGAAAATTAAATCGCACTCACCATGAAAATCCCGACCCCACATACGACGAGTAATATTTCTTCCGTCGCGAATGTCTCCCCCCTCAGTCAGAGTCTCATTAAGAGCCATTCCAAGTAAATATACACCATCATAAAAAGCCCCAATGAAGAAATTTACCTTAAAGACAAGATTAGTTTAGACAGTATACATTTAATTTGCGACATGAAAGCCTACGCGGTATGGCGTAGCACGTAGACACATAATTTCTTATCTATCTATTATAATCGTAGAGATAAGGTATGGACTTAATATATATGTAATTTAAATGTGTGTTATATACATACAAATAAAGACGCATTTTCTACAAAATAATGCTGAATAACACTTTGAATGTCTTCAACCTCAAACTTTACAGGTTTAAGCTCTTTATAGCGCGAAATAAATAAACAGAAAAGTATTTAAGCCATATGGGCTTCTATTTCTATTAGGTAATCTTATCTTGTTATATAGTATTTTACGCGACTGTCACTATATTCACTGAATTAAAACGCATTAAATTATTGCAGTTAATCTGGTTTGAAGGTAATTAAACCCTTCGTTAAACTATCGTCCGTAAAATAGGTTAACAAACGATAGTTTAACGCGCTAATGAACGTAACGGGACAATGAGTCATGATTTTTAGACGTTGTTACGTCAGTAATAAGAAACTATTAAAAATGTCATATAATATCTATTATGTATATGGAAAAGTATTTGAAGGAATTTCAAAAGAGCAATTCAAGCGCGATCAATCTTTGAATACTATCAATTATATTTAGATTCATACAAAAATCTTTGTCCCCATCACACAAATTAAACTTACCTCTTCACCGTCCGAGAAAGTGTAGTTATAGTGCAGTTTTGCTCTATTGCGTACTGTGTCCGCAAATTCATCAAATCTGTCTCCGGTCGGCAACTTAAGTGAAACTCGAAGTAAGGCTTCGTAGGCCGCGCGGGCTGCTGCATCGCGTTCATCACCGGCTGCCCAACCCGTTTCACCCCAATATCCACCCTTTTTTAAATATGTTTATTATAATTTCTTTGTGTATCTTTTCTATTTGATAAGTTTCGCACTTTCTTGTAAGTAAATTTATGCATAAATAATAATAGTAACGGAAACTAAACGTAAAATTAAACTAGATTCTGAACTAATTTGAAAATTCACAAACGCGCAAGATTTTCACGAAATAATTAACCAGTTCCAAGACTCAAATTGTAAGATTAATCGAGTCAATTTGCATACACAAATGGCCGGAGGTTCGGAGTTAATTGTTTTTATACTACTAATATAAATAGATTAGAAAAAGATTGATTTTAATGCTCAAATTAACAAGAAAAGTTGATAATACTTTAACTGCCTAATAACGGGTTTCACCACAAAAATTTATCTGCTTTTATAATAGCAAATTTATATATCAAAACAGTTATTTTTGAAAGTGATCGGTAACTATAAGAGAAATAGAGTTGTTTTTCAGAGGGCAAAGGCGTAGGAGCTCACCCGAAGTTATGAGATACCGTCGCCCATGGACACTCAATGCCAGAGGGCTCCCCAGAGGGCCTTTTATGAATTGGTATCCTGTTCTTGAAGGAGCCCAAGTCAAATTGGTTAGGAAATACTTCAGTGGGCAGATGGTTTCATTTGTAGTTGTGGAACGGCGAATGTTGAGGTGATGGTGAAATTTCGTAATCTGTCTCGAAGACTAATGATGTGACTCACCTGCAGGTATCCGTACATGTTAAGTGATAATAGTTACTAGAACACTTACACTACAAATTAAAATATGCTATGTGATATTTTAAATATAATTAATAATAAATTAATTGTAAATATGATACTCTTTATAAGCAATCATAACAAGCAATATACAGTAAATTAACAATTTTCTTAATCTTCATAATAATAATAAAAATAGTTAACTATTAATAAAATAAAATTCAAACAAAATTAAAAAGTTTGGTGCTTGAAAATAAATTATGCAGATTTTTAAAAGAATATATAAAACACAAGAAATTCGACAAATCCTACATGAAATCTAATAAAGATTTCCCTCTCTGGTATCATTCGTAAGAAACAAAGTAACTGAATGTCGATATCAGAACGTCGATAAATCCAAAATATAAAGGGATTTGAAAGATAGAATATAAAGCATTTGATGGATCGCCTTTTTTGAATCGTTATACACGAAATGCCTTGGATAAACAAGAATAATACTCAATTTCCTTGTTGACCGGCTTTAAGACAAAATAGTTTTGGTAACTTTTTTACTTATAGGTATAATAAGGCAGTCCCTATCCACAGATTTGATTTGATGATTGATCCACCTGTATTAGAAATAAGTAATTTCCTAGCTATGAAGGTTAAACTAATTAGAAGAGATACATCAAGTATAAAAATAAAGTAACGGTGTAAGTCAAGTTCAAGTGATTCTTTCTGTTGAGAAACATTCTTACTTCAAACCAATCTGTCCCACTTTTATTTGTACCCAAAAACTTTGTCTGTATCTACCAAATTGATATTAATATGCTAATAATGTTATTATTATACAAACTCAGTTTTGTATCGCGCTGCCCGGACATACAATGACCACTATTTGGGCCTTGACTTACTTAGGTTATCGCGGAATGTGGTTAAAAAGTGTATTAAGAATATCCATAGCGCAAAATCACCTACATCATACGCACACCCCTCCTACACACCATCACGTACTTACCCACACTTTTACACCATTACACAACACAACCAATTAAGGCTTAATTAATTAAATCAAATCACAATTAGTTAATTGTATTAAATACTTTTTTTGTTTGTTCCCTTTTATAAATCTTTTTGTTGTAAAATGTATCATGTATTCCATCTGTTGCTATATTTTCAGTGTATTTGTTTGTAATTATATATAATTTATGTTAGCTGTAGGAGTACTAAATAAAAAAAATAAAAAAAAATATTTAGATCTTTAAAAGTTAAAACAAAGAAACTAAATAATTGTAATGAGCCATTAAATTTTGTGTGATTATTTACGAACGAACGAACGTGTAATATAAGTGATATTCATAATATAATTTGTTACTATTTGAATTTATAACGTATACGTGTACGTTAATAGGAAATAAACTTAATTGTCGTTAATAAGCGTAAACAAACTCGATAAGCTTAATACGATATTGACGTTTAGTTTTTCTTCGCATGACAACTACTAAATTCCCAAATGTATTAATTAGATTTTATTTTATCAATTTAATTTTCTCCCCTATTGTAAATTGCTTTCAACCGCCTTTATTTAAGACTCATCAACAACGCGTGCCGTATTTTATTGCAGAATAATTTTAATATAAGTGATCTCCTGATATTACTTGAAGAAGTCCTATATAATTTGTATTATTAAGATAAGCTTCGCAACGGATGTTATTTTCGTTGAATATTGACAACCAAATCAGAAAGATAGACTTACATGGGATTTCTTTCGAAAATTCACGGCCAGTGTGGAACCAGCTGCCGATGTACTTACGAACCAATTCGACTAAGGGTCCTTCAAGAAAACAGCGCACCAATTATTAAAAAAAATGGCAACGGATTTACGAGCCCTCTGGCAATGTGAGTGTCTATTATATATCACTTAACATCAGGTAAGCATCCTGTTTGCATACATAAATATATATGTGATATACATACCTTTTGTAGGTATTGTAGGATTTATTTTGATTAAAAAAAATTGTTTAATTGGTAAAACATATCTTTGTCTGTTTAATCTTTTTTGTTCTAACTTTTATATTCATGAATCGAGCGCGTTGACGTAATTTTTATTAATTAAATAATAATAAGCAATTAAATTATTATTTCTGAAAATTAAATAAATACCTGAAATATCTCAACGTCAAGAAAAGCCCATTCCCCTCTCGTCATGCCTAGGGAGTGGGCGGCCAACAGGAACTCACGGACCAGCGAGCCTCGAACACTCAGTATAACAACTGTACACGTAAGATAAGGAAAAATATAATTGATTTGAAATGAAACATGTTTTGTTCCTTGTAATTGCTATGAAATGCGGATCTCGAAGTTATTTTTCGTATAAGAAAAATAACGAAATACTAACATTGATCAAAATATTGATATATTGCCCCATATTAGGCTAAATACAGTCTCATGTTAGAGCGAGTACAAAATAAATTCACTCGCTACCTCTACAAGAGACTGTATGGAGTGTATCCCTTGTATCCGCTTATGTACCCGACCCTGTTTGTTCTGGGTATGGTGGGTTACGACCAGCTACGCCTCAGAAGAGAGTTAGCTGTGTCAGTGTATATATTTAAAATACTTACGGGTCGGGTGCATAATCCGGATATAATGGAGAGACTGGGTCTACGGGTATCAAGTAGAAACCTGAGGCTTACGTCTAAGCTTTTGGATGTACCGCGCGCACATTCCAACTTGGTTAGCAAAGCGCCACTCACGCGAGCAATACAGATCATTAACAAAATTTCCATTGAGGTGGACCTATTTGTTTGTACGCTGGCTGAGTTCACAAGAGTTGCTTGCTATATTGTTAGTTATAAGATTTAGGAATTTAAGTTTAATTTTTAATGTTTGTATGTAGGTTAGTTGGTGTAGGAAATATATTGGAATTCTATCGCATTAGTTGTAACTGTTAAGATAGGAAAATTTACTGGAAATAAATAAATTTCACAACCTCCTTTAAATTTGTTTATCATGATTTATTTAAGTTTCTATTTAGTTTTGGATATTATTATCTACTCTTTGTATTTTACTTATAACTTATTTCTGTGGCCACAGGTCAGAATATGATAAATCATACTGAGTAGTTATTAACTTATCTGTCTGATCTATGACCACATTTTTTTTATTTAGTATTTTATGGCTTTATAATGTTGTTAGCTTGCTTTTTCTAATATAATAGATGTGTAAGTGTGCAAATTTGTGATGTCACATTTTATTTTTAAATTTTATGCATACATGTTATTTTAGAACTAATAAATAAATTACGTTTATTCATTATATAAATACTCGAAACGCTTTTAGACGAGTACCTACTACCACCTTGAGATGAAATACACTTTTAATCCTTTTTTTAAACGTCTATATGCATGCAAGAGTTTGGGTCAACTAGCCCTCATTAAAAATTTCCTGTTAAGAAAAATCTTCTATTTTGTTTTTTACTCAAAATGAGATTTCCCACCCGAAATTCATGAACATTCTAAGCTAGACCAAAGAAACAGTTGCATATTAGATGCAAGATGCAAGCATAAATCATAAATATTCATCGCTCCGTCATAAATTTATCGTCTACGTGAAATGGCGCGAACAGTTGTCTAATTGTCAGGATAAATGTTTCAAGTCGCTTCAATTTGAAAAATAATTATTTATTTTTGTTTAATTATATTTCACAATGTTAGCAAATCGAAAAGAAAACGATTTGTATCCTCCTTTAGAAGTCACGTACCACATAAAATGTGGTTTTCTGTAATAATGTATTATCTTAAATTAATTATAATGACGTTTAACGATTGACAATTTACCTCGTGCATACATACTGACATCTCGCAGCAGAGCTTCACATGATTCGCGCTCATTACCGTCTAATTCGCGGACAGCTTTCAGCACGCCCTCTTTCCTCAAGCCCCATTCCAAACTTTTACCTATTTAACAGTGAGCCAAAAGTTTTAATAAACACCCATTTTTGTTGGGAGAAAATGAAAGACTTTAATAAAAATACGGATAATACAGCTAGTATAAAAGTACTAAAAAGTATGGTTGGTGTCGGAGAACAAAAATTGGATTTATTTTATTTTATAATCTGACGAAATTGGATATTTTGACCTTCGAGGTATTGCTTATATTCCAGCTTAATATTGTAATTTTATTAATTGTAAAGTATATTAAAGTCAATATTATGTGAAAAAATGTCGTTAGGTCTCCTTACCATTCCTATGATTTGCTAAGAAATTTAAATATATTTGACATTTTGCTAGAAATAACAATCCTTCGACATTTTGGGAACTAAGAATAAGTGAGAACAAGCGGTACTGTCGTAAAACTTTGGGCAACTAGACGAAAAAAATACTCACCAACTGTTAGAGAAAAGAGATCCGATTTGTCAAGCAACAACGCCACATGTGTCCAACCAAACCGCTCGAATACGCTGGTAAAAACGCGTGGTAGCCGACATTGGCAGTAGGACATTCGTGTTAACGTTGGATATTTTCCCTTGTCATTGAATAGCGTCTGTGGCTAAAAAACAACATAAATTATTACATTGTTTTGATACAAAAGTGCTTATTTATTTTTACTCTTTATTAAAGTGAAACTTTATTACATCGTCTCAAAATTTTTGACGTCTGTGTGGCGCATGTCGCGTGACGGTCGGCCGCGGAGTTGGGATTAAGTGAAAGGCGCTTGTCATAGCAGCAAAGGCCAATATGGCGGCGCACATAGTTCGCAGCAGCTGACCGTGTAGTGTATAGACTATTATTTATTTGTGCCAGTGCTCCACGCTATTTTAATATGTGTATATAATCTAAATAATTGTTAAGTATTATGTATGTCGTACCCTCTAAGACACATAATTCAATAAAAATATTAGTTGGAGACTTAGTCTACTTTTATTAGTCCCATTATCATTCCAATTTTCCAAGTATACAATTAAGATTGATCAAGCGATTTTATACCCTTAATGGAATATTGTTCCAAAAATTTTTAGTTAAATGTCTATGTGAAAAAAGTTTCACTTTTACCGTGGTTTCATAAAACTACTCAAATTTTTTTCATTTTAGATAACGATCAATTTCGACCACAGAATGGCAAGATAATTTTCAAAATAATTGCAGTGTAAACATAGTTAGGACACAAACATTTACTTTTCACTTAGTTGATATTGTCTCTGAAACATAAAATTAATTTAAATGACGATTTATTACTTACTCTGGTTCCTTTTCGAAGATTTCTAAGCCTATGCATGCGGCTTACCACACTCGCAGGAGCGGCGAGCTCACCTTCAGATGGTGGCTGTAACAATTCATAATATTACATTCCATCAATGCGTTGTGTTTTTTTTAAAGTACACTTTGTAAACATATAACATATTAGAGGATTATATTAAAGATTAGACTGCTTGGAAACATTCTGATCCTGCTCCATATGACGATCATGGAGGCTTGACAAAATCAAATTGGTTGCTGATCTAATTTTACATATTTTTGTATTTTATTTATTTATTTTATAAAACTACAAAATGTAAATATTTTATTTTTATCTCACACACTGCTTTATTTTTTTGTTTTTTTTTTTAATCATTACTCTTTAAAATATAATATTCTACGGTTCATTATACGTGAATATGCGAGGAACATGTATACTAAAAACACAATGATTGACCTATCCGCTGCATTGCTTTATTAGTAAGTGAATACTTTGTGCCTATTTTAGTATCATAGTTTTATTCTTGGAGTCTTCACAAATAATTATTTAACTCATCTATACAAAATATTGTAAAACCTATTTTAAAACAGTAAGTGTGGAGTTTCTTGCCCATTCTTCTCTACATGAAACTAACGAAGGGGCTACTAAAATCATTTTAATATTTTTTTTATATTTACAAACGTATAGTACCAATCAATTAACTTGAATGCATGTACAAAAAGTATTGAGAAAAAATATGCCGTTCCATCGACTTGGGAGAGTAATAAAGTAACAGATCGTATTATTTAGCACACCTCTCATTTTATTGAAACAAGTTGACGTTGAAGTAGAAACTCTACTACGTGGAGTCTCCGACTGGGGCAGACTAAATCTAGTCCAATTTAACCCCAAGAAGACACAAGTTTGCGCGTTTTCCGCTAAAAAAACACCCTTTGTCACTACTCCTCTTTTCGAAAACACTCTTCTTAAAGCCGCAGCCAGCATTGGAATACTTGGCGTTGACATAATATCGAACGACGTTCAGTTTCGCGGTCACTTGGAGGGAAAGGCTAAATTAGCCTCCAAAAAGCTTGGTGTGCTCAACAAGGCGAGACGGTACTTCACTCCGGGCCACCGCTTGCAACTATATAAAGCGCAAATTCGGCCCCACATGGAGTACTGTTCTCACCTCTGGGCGGGGGCTCCCCAGTACCAACTCCTTCCACTTGACCGTGTTCAACGAAGAGCGGTTTGAATCGTTGACGACCAATCTCTCTCCGAGCGGCTTGATCCTTTGGCGTTTCGTAGAGATGTGGGGTCACTCTGCATCTTCTACCGCATTTACCATGGAGAGTGTTCAGAGGAGTTGTTCGGATTAATACCTGCAGCTGAGTTTCATCATCGGACGTCGAGGCAGAATACGAAATTCCATCCGTATCACCTCGACGTCCGCCGTTCCACAACTGCACGATTTTCAAGGCAGTTTTTGCCGCGCACCACCACTTTGTGGAACCAGTTGCCCACTGAAGTATTTCCGAACCAATTTGACTTAGGGTCCTTCAAGAAAAGAGCGTACAAATTCTTAAAAGGCCGGCAACGCACTCGCGAGCCCTCTAGCATCGAGAGTGTCCATGGGCGGCGGTATCACTTAACATCAGGTGAGCCTCCTGCCCGTTTGCCCCCTATTATATATTAAAAAAAAAAAAAAAACTTTAAAAGACCCCTATGGTGTCAGTATAAAATGAGATACTTATATCATACGTATATGTTACGTATGTAAGAGACTAGATTTCATACAAGATGGATGTGAACTTTATTCCCCCGATATAAACTTATATGGCGACCCTGCGAGCGCGTCGCAAAGGCAAGAAGAATTTGTAAATATTGAGTGATGCAATTGACATCATTATGTATGTAACGGTGTCGTCCACGGTCCACGGATCCACGGCTGATTTTCACTTAATTATTCAATTTCAAAGTCATTTCTTCATATATGTAACATGTATACTTATGAACGTCAAAAAAAAATGTGTAATGCTTCTAATTTAACATTTACTGCTAGTTCTTAAATCAAGGGCGTACAAGAGCCACTCTTTTCGCCAATATTTTTTGTTTTACACAACGTTTGTAAGGAGCTGTAACCATTACCATATTCCACGTGACATTTTTAGAAATTCGTAATTAAAAAAAAAATATTTGACCTCTATTTTAAGGAGGTATGGTAAAACAAGAGCACGCACTTATTGCGAAATGACTTACATCACTGCATACACGAATTCAAGTACGACCAGTCACCACAAGTAACCCCCTTCGCGAGCATGACGCATGGCCAGCCACCGGCCACCCTCTCCATATTTTAAGGAGCTACCATATACCTTTTTAATCGTAATATATATGATGCTGACTGATGGTGAAGTTATTTGGCTTGGAGGATATTATAGAAAATGCCATAGGATAAGGAGTTACATATACGTATACGTTTGTTACAGGTATCCTATTTTATACGAATACTATACATAATCAATATTTTATCCATAAAGGAGGTTTATATGTTTGCACCAAATGATTTATTTCGTAAAAATTTATTAAGATTTCAGCACTGATAAAAAGGTGACCGAACGAATGAAGGACAAAAATAAGCTTCTCTAACAATAGAACCTTACCTTTAATCTGGATATCAATACAAATAAACTTTGCAAACACACAACCTTCGATATAAAGCAATTCAATGAGTAGATTTGAAAAATTCATTCGGTGTTTTCTTATTATAAGAATACAACAATTGAATGTACATATGTATTTATTTTTCGCTTCATTAATCGTTTAGGGGTTTCACAACCTTGAGCTCGTAGGTTTGGACCCCGTCACATGAAAGAAATTTTCTTTATAGAAATAATAAAAAAGCGCATGAGCGTTGGCTGCCTGCATTTGACTTTGAATAGAGGTCAACTTCACGGCAATAGACTGAATATTTCCATAATAACGACTGGTTACAAGCTAACCTACGTACATGTAATGTTTCAAGTGTTGTCACAATAATTTTTAACCAAAGTTACATAGTGATGGATTGAAGCTTTTCCAAAAAATAAAAGGCCGGCAACGCGCTCGCGAGCCCTCTGGCATTGAGAGTGTCCATGTGCAGCGGTATCACTTAACATCAGGTGAGCTTCCTGCCCGTTTGCCCCCTGTTCTATAAAAAAGCAACACTAAATACTATTTAGATTATCTCAATATAGGAACGGATAAAAAATTTAAATGGATAAAAAAGGGCTTTAGGACTCAACGTTGGAGTCCTTTCTCACGTTGAAACTGAGCAATATACAATAGAGGGATCCTGAATATTTCATTAGTGCTATCCAAAGAGACGTCTTCGTACTGTAATTGAGATGTCAAGGAGCGAAGGTTTTTAGAAAACCAGTTTCAGTTATTACGAGATACAAAGAGAATGTAATCTTTGGATCAACGTTAATAATAATTCGGTTTATAATGTACTTATAGCGCCATATATATGAGCAGTGTTGGCTTAATGGCTTCAGCGTGCGACTCTCATACCTGAGGTCGTAGGTTCGACCCCGGGCTATGCACCAATGGACTTACGTTCTATGTGCGCATTTAACATTTGCTCGAACGGTGAAGGAAAACATCGCGAGGAAACCGACATGTCTTAGACCCAAAAAGTCGACACTGGAGGCTGATCACCTACTTGCCTATTAGATGAGGCCAAGACCTAAAGAGGTTGTAGCGCTACTAATTTATTTTCTTTTTAATGTACTTATATGTACAATGTAAGGCTTTTCTGATTTGTTATTTGTTATCGCATAGTTAGTACGGTATTACACTCAAATAAGATGTTTTTATAAAGATTTTCTTACGTGTTCTAGGCATTATTTTAAGGAGCTGGTAGTAGGTATAAGTCAGAATCATGGAATTTTTGTTGGCATTTAAAAATGTGTTTGTTATGCTTTGAAACAATATTTATTACAAAACAAAGAGATGAAACCCTAAAATTTTATACTAAATAAACCGTCTTCATTTTCCTTTGACTTATAAATTCTTTTAAATATTTTGACCTAATTTTTCTGTAAATAAAGAGCTATATTTTTGTATCTTAACCACGGAACCAGTATTTGTTAACTACGAAATATTTCTCTTTTATGTACATTTATAGTTCCAATAAAATTATAAAACGTGAAATAAAATAAAAACGTTTATTTGCTAAGATAGTGGTACAATTGGATAGATTAATTATAAAAATTCGCACAATCAGCCATATATAATTGGGCATGCAAATGTCATATTAATTTTTATAATGTCAAATAATAAAAACATTAACATATTGTAATAATAATAATTGAAGTTATTTAGTATTGTTTATGGTCTAAATACTAGCCCACGTTATAAAGGCATCTTGCTTTTAAAAAATTAATCACCTTCCCCTTGAAAGAATTACACGGCAGTGATCTATTACTTCTAGGAAGGTAATTAAATATTTTATTAGCCATGGTGTAATAGTTTTAATATAACTTTACAAAATGTACACTTAACTACAATATTACCGCAATATTTAACTTTCGAACGGCAAAATATTTTTTTTGATGTTAGGAAAACGATGGGCCTATGAGACGGCTATTAAGGGCAGCAACCGCACTATGGACACCGACGTTTTAACGGCTGTGCCGGCCGTAGAAAGAAGTACGAAGTATTTTGAGCAATTAGATGTTTTTTTGTTTGTTTTTTCAGATTGAAATTTAAGTAATCATAGTATACATATATAATGAACATAGTTAATAATGGACCTTCAGCTTAGAGCTATAAAAACAATCAATTCCAAAGAAATCCCAACCTTATCAGATAGTTCTCCCGTCTCATTACATCACAATGCAATCCATTACGATACATATATATATATATATATATATATAGATATCGTCAATGCCAAGTTCGCGGCTAGTGATGTGTCCACTTGCTTTTAAACTGATTTGTTTATGCCCTTGACCATTTGCGTAGTCGACCGATTTATTGCGCACTGAGGTTTGTGTTGAAAGGATTGTCAATATTTGCTGACGTGATTGAAGTTTTACGCAAAAAAGATGACCTTTTAGGATGAAATTGCGTTTTTTTTTAAAGCCGCACCCACAAACTAAAGAAACAATAATTATGGAAATTGGCTGACGCACTAATATGTTCTTGGCTGCATGTCAATTCAATCCACGAACACTTGAACATATATTAAAATGTGGTTTGGTTTTTGTGGTAAGTGTGCTTATGATGTTTAGGTACACTTCCTGAAAATATCGTTGACTATTGCTTTATAATAGTGTCATGTGCATCAACATTATCAGATGATAACCAGTCAGTTAGTAGATAGCCTAACGTTAAACTCCTAAACAAGTCTTCTTTGGTTACATTAATACAAACATAAACGTCATAATAAAACATTACTAATCAATTGCATACTTGTATGAATTGAATTGAATTATTATAGGTAAATTATCATTATTTTTGTAATACAAAGAAAGAGTTAATCGAAATTAATTCACACATACTTGTTAATTCCAATCGTTGCTTAGTAACAAAGAACAAATATATGACGTTAAATCGCTAATCAAATTCTTAAAATGCAAACATTAAGTTTGCTGCAATTTTTTTTTAATAAACAATGGAATTCACATTAACATTATTAACAGTTGATCGATTTATAAGACGACACATGAAAAAAAACAAGAAAATCATTCACGATAAGAGGTAGCTTTGCGACATTTTAATATGTACGAACAAATATCGACAGATTTCTGAAGAATATAACAATACAATATTTTGTTTATGACTCCATATTACACGGGTGAACGTTGTAATATAGAGTTTCGAGGTAAGTGTCAAAACTTCGATGATTTATGTTCGTGTTACAATCGTTTACTATATTATTATAACTGATATATTCACCATCTATAACCATTATTTACGAAATCTAAGTTAATAATTGAGAAATACGTAATCAAAATTAATTATTGGGCATAAACGAACAATGGCGGAGGTAATAAATACAAGTGATTTGTAACCATGAAATAAATTGTACTGGCATCTGCAAATATTAACTTGTTGCTATTTTTCATGTTTTTGTTCATAAATACAGTATTATTGCCTTCCAAGCAAAAACATAATAAATAATAGTAAAAAGGTATCCTTAATTATTGGTATTTATTGAGCTGATTATATTATGATACACAATAATATGCGCATATGAATATAATATCAACGCCTTAAATACAGTAACATATATGTCGGATTAATGGCGCTGGTAGAAGCAGTAATATGTTGCTGGATCAATAAATTAACGACTATTCAATATTATTTAATTAATTAAAGTCATTTGACTTCGATGTTATTAAATTATAATGTAAATGGCAGCTGATACCAGCGCCATTACTCCGACATATATAATAATAAGAGAACAAAAAAGGTTGGTCACCATCTCTAGTAAGTGGTATTACAAAATATCTTTAATATAAACACAGCCCCCAATTCGAAAAGATTTTTCGGATTAAGATAATCCCTTCCAAACAAATAGAGAATAAAAAACATAGTTCTTAGTACAATTTAATTCTGCAAACAAAATGAATACATCATTAAAAATCATAAAAAAATCTATTGCTTGATCTAGATTGGATATTCCAGATGCCACAAAGGAGAATATATAAAAGTTACCTTGGCATCAAGTATACAAATACAGCATAAAAATAAGAAATAGAAGATATCTGAAAAAGAACAATCACTGATGTTCTATCTCTCTCATTTCCAAGGAAATGATAATGGGTTAGACGCGTGGCCAGGGACAACGACGACAGGTTGTTGGAGACTGGTGAAATGACCTGGCCCAAGAGGCAAATATCGAGAGGTCGGCTTTGTGCAATATCAACAGACGAAATTGCGATGACAGCAGGGGATAGGTGGCTGCATAACAAAAATGGATAAATGTGGGACACCTAAGAGGTGGCTTTTACCTCTGAGAGGCCCATATACACATCAACGTACATTTTACTTTATTTCTATGAAATAAAGCTATAGTAATCATCATTATTGATTGACTGTAATTGTGCATTAAGTATATAAAATTTCTACATTATTCAGAATTAATGGAGCAAATTTATTATTTTACAACAGTCTAAAGATATAAAGTAATGTTATAAATTGGCGTTCGAAGTTTTAATTAAATGTAATAAATGTTAACCAAAGACAAGCTCGCGCGAGAGAGAAAAATAAGCTAAATTTAGATTGTTTAAGCATAATTGAACAAAGCCTTTTGTCGTCATTTGAAGGTAAAAGCATATAAAAACGATATACAAAATAAATCTTCGGGTACTATCTCTCGCACTAATCAGTGCTAATACTTAGCTGTATACGATAGCTTCGACAAGACGTATCTAATATAGTTTAACACTATTTGAATTTGTGGTTCAGTTTAGTTCTAAATATGTTCAATGAGCACTTAGCACAAAAATAAACTGTTACATTTAGGGTCTGCTTCACAATGTATGGATAAAGTACCAAATAGCTATGCAACACATAAATTATTCGGAAGATAAAAGTTCCGAAGAAATTTCGCGCTATCTGACAGTCATGAAACGCAACAATAGTGTTTATCCTACCAATAAGTAATAAATAGCTTATTAGGAACTTATCCGGACATTGTGAAACAGGCCCTTATAATAATTACGTTACATTTATATGACATATTAAACCAAACAAACAATGTATCCGATTTTCATTATTATATAACTTGTACATATTGGACAATAATCCAAAACAAGTGTCTCTAGACACCTTCACATGTAAATAATAATAATTAATTTGCAATTACAAAAATGTTATCTTCGTATATTCTGCCACTTTTATTGGTACGACAAAAAAACAAGGAAGACGAATAAAAAGGGAAAATGATATAAATAGAGCAGATTGACCTCAGCTAGACTCTGATAAGAGGGAAACTCTTAGAGGAGGCCTAGCCTACGTCCAAGGAAACGCTGTAAAATAGAAATTAACCGGCTATAATTCATACATATACATTTTTATGAATATATTTTACAGGAATAAAGGCTATTATAATTGTTATTGATGTGCAAATTTGATTGACACACAACGATTTGTCGATCACATGCCAGTTTCCTCATATTTCCTTAATTTTTAGAGAAATGATTTTCTTTTTGGAATTCAGTGGAGTAAGTACTATCTCATTACGGCTTTCGACTCTTCGCATTACTCGCAAAGGGTTACCAACCCGTGCAAGCTTTTAACAAGATACGCTTAATGTTTTAATTCTATAAACTAACCTTGGCCGTAAGGATAATGAACACCTTGATTAAATTTTCAATGTCGGGCACGAGATTCTCTAGACGCTCATGAGAAACTAACGTCTCACTAATTATTCATTCGTTTAATTGAACATTAAGTTTAGCTAAAGTTTCGAAGGAATAATACAATAGTAAAGTTAATACACCTACCAAGTTGTGTATATATTCCACCCGGAATTGTTACTGCTTGCGTTCTTAGATTATTCATTCCTCAGAGACATTGATATACATTTTTTTTATGTAATAGAGGCGGGCATACGGTACGCTCGAAAAGGGTCTTCGCGGCCCATGGGGACCTATATTCGGTGAGGCGTTACCAGCCTTTGAGTAAGGAGTATACTCTAACTTTGATTAGTTGTAGATCTCTCAGGGAAGACCCACACCAGACACAACAGTTTGCTAGTTCGTAAAAGAAAGTGTCTTATGAAATGAACTATGTAAAACTTCCAGCCTTCTTACTCGCAAATTTTATGCAAAAGTTATGGGACAAAGATATTTTTTTTTCCAAGAATTACATTCACTTAACGAGAAAATTTAGAATTGGCTAGTTATATACATCGTTATATGAAATTAATTGAAAATCAGATATATAAAATAAAAATATTACTTTCTAGCAATGTGTACAATATTGTTTACAAAAGTGCAGGTAGGTTAGGTTAGGTTAGGTAGGCATATTACAATATACATTATGTGTCTATTGATAGTAATAATTTTTTAAACGCTCGTTCACAGTACATAAATAAAAGCTAGAAAAGCCTTTTTGAAGTTTTGTAAATACATATTTATATAAAGTTCATTATTTTTAACGTTTTATTTTGTATAGAATTTTCACTAGTAAATACAATTATTCCCACGAGTAAAATCTACATAATACCCGTTGGGACTGTTAACAATGATGATTTTGGTTGAATCGATACTTTGTTCGTATAAAGTTACGTTTAGTTATAAAGTTAGTTTTTACTTTAAAATTATTTGTTTTTCTGTTACTTTAAAGTTATTTTGCAATTATTTTAATATATGATCAGCTGACAGCTATCTGTCTAGTAGGCTTGAGCATACTATCCCTGTAATCTAGACCAAAAATGTCAACGGCGTGTGAAGGCACAGCCTATTGCTTATTAGAAAAAATATCACAATACAGATGCAGAGGTCTGTGCTGTTTTGTTTATTGTTGTTTCCTACTTGACAAAATACATATATATATTAAATATGAATACGAATATTCATTCATAAATTATTCGAAGTAAAATACTTCAGTTTCAATTGTTTACAAGTATACATCTGAAACATGTTTCCCAAATCTGTGTTTTACTCATTAAAGCTGCTGCTTCTTAAATAACAGTGTTAATGAATTGAACAAGACTGGATTTTGTAGGAACTGAAAGAATGCTGTTGCACTAAAAAAAATTGTAAAAATACTATATATAAAAAGTATTTATGGACAGTTCAATTTAGTAACATTAACAAATTGCTATAATCTGTGTCTGTAATTAAGCCCAAGCGGCCTGGAGAGGCGGGTTCGTATTTCCTCTAATCAGTTCGCTTTGATGATTAAAGGTAACTTTTTCTTAAAGTGAAAAACATCAACTTAAATTTCCAAAGGTTTTTACCATTTAGGTAATTTGTTTTTTACTACCCTTAAGAATAATGAATACTAACAGATAAACGATTTGTATTTAGTTTACTTACTCTTGCATAGTAATCACATATGTAATAAGTTAAATAACAATTACTGTATGATAATTTACAAAAAATATTATTGTCTAAATAATATTTATATATTATAAAAATAACTAGTATTTATGAATTATAAAATAAAAATAAATAAGTGGCGCTACAACCTCTTTAGGTCTTGGCCAGATTACTGTATCTGTTACATGATCATTTTTAAATCTAATAAGAAAGTAGGTGATCAGCCTCCAGTGCCTGACACACGTCGTCGACTTTTTGAGTCTAAGACATGTCGGTTTCCACACGATGTTTTTCCTTCACCGTTCGAGCAAATGTTAAATCGCACATAGAAAGAAAATCCATTGGTGCACAGCCGGGGATCGAACCTACGACATCGGATAAGAGAGTCGCACGCTGAAGCCACTAGGCCAACACTGCTCTTTAGTATTTATGAATTCGCATTGCTTTATTACAAATGAACGACAACAGAGAGGTAATTATATCATATTTTATTCAACGCATGATTTTGGGATATATATTGCTTATTAAATAAAATAATTCTATAAGAGCCTTTCTCTATGAGGTATGTAGAATCGAGAATCAGTCATTTTAATTTGAATACGTAATTTTTTAAATTAATTCATTTTGTATTGTTTATAAAAGAAATAGGATAAAGTGCTTTTTTCCCACAGTATGATAAATAGCATTTAATTTATTTATATTATCTCTCGCACCATATTAGATCTAGTATTGTAAATATAGTTTTCAAGGAAAATAAGCTCTTGTTTTCCTTTCGTATTTCATAAGCATCTCAAAATTCAAACAGAACTATAGTTTGGGGGGAACGTGCAGGTAACGTGTCGTATAACAAAGTTACAGGGCAACGGCAACGGCACGCTTATTCGTTTTGCTGAAATTGAATGAGGATTAAACAGTTGATTACTCAGTGTTATTCCTCTGTGTTTATACAAACCTTAAAAACGAAACGGTGCAAGACGAAAAACGAAACGGCGATTGAAAAACAGCGTACACTATTCACAGATTCGCGACAAGTTTTTCTTTTGTTTGACCAATTATATCCATGTGGAAATCCGCATTTCTTTTAACATTTTCACTTCATTCTAAGTTGTTTTTGTACGTTTTAGACTCATAGTAGAAAGCTTTTTCATTAACTTATATTAATTGAACACAGGTAGAAATGCCACACTCAGTTTGGAAAATAAACGTCTCATCTACAAAACTGTAATAAAACCAATATGGTTCTATGGGGGTCAGCAAGGCAGTCTAATATCGAAATCCAGCGGCTACAAAACAAAACACTGCGAAATATAAGCGTTGCGCCATGGGTAACACGAAATGCTATAGTACAGAAATATTTGGGAATTGCCACTATCGAGGAAGTCATTAAAGGTCAACCGTGCGATACAAAATGAGACTTACAACGCAACAAGTCAACTCCCTAGTTTCTTGCCTCTTGGAACCGACGGAGAGTGTGAATCGGCTGTAAAGGTCGCCGCAATCGCCGTTTCGACGAATCGAAACTTGCCGCATTCTGACAGTTTACGAATTACGGAGGGAATAAAAAAAATATTGGATTTGCGTTCCCTAATTGCCATAATTTATTAAGAGGCTGATTGCAGATGGATTAAAAATACATAAAAAAATGAATATTTAATTACTAATTACGAATAGACACTATATGTATATAGGTTAGACATAAGCCCATGCTTAAATGCTTATTACTTACTAATTCGTAGATATTTTCATACCTGTGTGTATAATATAAAAGTTACCTGATCTCCCATTCCCGTAATTATAGGCGTATTCCAGTAAGCAGCGAGGCGGGCAACTGGTTCCAAGGCAAATGCACATGCAGGCCCAATAAATGCTATGACGTCATCCTTGAAGTGCATATCTGCTGCCAGACCCGGAGCTAACGCGCCGGAACACGTCGGGTAGCTATAAGAAAAAAAATACTATGTTGTTATTATATAAAGCGAATGTTATTACAATGTATCGAAGAGTCGTTTATGTAAATCATTCATAGATAAATAATGTTAGAAGAGCCTTTCTATATCTTATGTGATGTAGAAATACAACATGCGTTTTATACTCGCCTACATCTTTCTTAAATACTTATTCATATATTTTCAGATAGAGAAAATTACTGTATTGGGCTATGAAGGCCCATTGTTGAAGTTATACTTCTTTTGGCGCGATCGTGAAAAATGATGAGAGTGAATTTTTACGATGCGCGCGCATACCGACACCTGAATACAACATCGTAAAGTTCGTTCTAGGTGGCATGAAAATCGATAGCTATGTTTAAGTTGTTTATTCTAGTATTTTTATTTTTATAACAGTACAATTAAACAGTGTGAATAAATAAATAATATTTTGGTGTTTTTATTAAATTAATTTCACATACGACGGTGATAGTATTTATATTTTTCACTACCGCATTTTAGTTATTTTTTTCCATACGCCTTTAAGTATAAGTGTACATACCTACACACACTCTTTTTTCTTAGGCTACGCCCGTAGACCTGTGAATCACATAGATCATAGAGGCCCGTAGCGTTTGTCCTATGAATGTGTTCGCTACACTTTATGATTTTATCTTTGTTTAGGTAAGGTTCTTTGTTTAATCAGCAGCTCCTATTTGAGCGTCGTGGTCAGCAAGGAAGCATCTGGACTATCTGTTTCCACCGGTATCTGTCCAGTGCCTCTTTTATGACAGTTTTATACTTAAAATAATAAATAAATATTCTATCTTGAATCGAAGCAAAACACGATATAATATACAAACTTAAAATAATAAAAATTAAAATAGTGTTTTAGAGAGAAATTAAATAGATGATTATTGGTCGTTTTTGGATGGAAGTTTTTGTTGTGACTACATTTTGTATTGATTATACAAGAAATAGGATAAAAGTCATTTTCAACTGAAATAAAAAACTCTAAATTTTGTTTCTTAAAATAAATGATTTTGCAACACATTTGTTTTATTCTATTTATATATTGTTATACATATTTATTTGAACTTGATTTTGGTATTTTTTCCAAGTTTTTATTCATTCTCTACACAATCATTTCCAGCAAAAGAACTACTCAGAGCAGTTTTAGCTTCACCGTGTTCCATCCCTATAATCGCCGGTTCGAACCCCGGCTGTGTACTAAAGGATTTTCTGTCTAAGAGCGCTTTTATCACTCGCTCGTAATATGCCTAAAGAGACCCAAAAGACTCAATGGCGTGAGAGCCAGCGGTGAAAACCAAATTATATTTGAATTACTACAATAATTAAAATTCTACTAAATATCACTATTTTATTTGGCCTGATATGAGGTGCACGACCAATAACCTATAATATGGACTTATTACTAGTTGAGAACTTGACCGCTTAATACTTGCTTATTAAACATAATTACGAAATATGGTTGATTTTGTATCCTCCTCATAAATTAATTTTTGGAAGCGCTTTCTAAATAAATTGGGCCCGACCAAGTACCTTTAAATTACTTTAACGTGTATAAAAATAACGATGACTTAGAAAGCTGTTGACTTTCATTTCACGCGAAAGGTTGTAAAACAAGTGGAAAAGGCGAGAGGGTTTTACAGGCACTTTATGAAGCCACCGTGAAAGGTGATTCGTTAAAATGCGATACCGCGAGATATGAGTTTTTATGAAGATTCTTTGAAGGTTGAAAAGATGTGAAAATTTAAATTAATAATTGCGCAAGTTTACTTGGTTATTTAGGTTAGGTTAGATAATAAAATTGAAAAAAATATGTTTATTGTGGAACATAAGATCATCATGGTATCACTTATTCCACGTCATTAAATTCGAACCTGTAGGCATCCCTACTCATCGGCAAAGAAGAAAGAGGGTGTAAACCGAGAGAAAAAGCCGGCGTAAAAAACTCTCGGTATTCTTTTTAAAAAAGCTAATCATCAAACAATGTTTAAAACAAATATAGCAAATTAATTAGAAGTAGCCTGTCCAGCACTAGTCCCAGGCTCTTTTATCAACTAGATAATCGCTAACTTTATGGTAAGCCTTTTTACACAGCGTTTCCTTAATACATTTCATAAATTTATTAAAAAGCAGAAGTCAAAGAGCCATAATAATAATACTTCAATACAAATGATTTAGCTGTTATCTGATAAAATACGAGTCTGAATACGGGGGCTATATTTCCCCATCCACCAGGCTCAAGGAAAGCATTACTAACTAAAACTAATGTGAGTACTAGCTGCATTCGACAGTGAGCCTTTTGTTACTACTAACTCGAAATTATTGTTTCGCCGGGATCAAACCATCGGGGTACACCATGAACGATATCTTCACAGACTGTAAAATGTAACATGTCTACTTAGCTTATAGTATGCCTTTTTACACAGCTTTTCTTTAATACATTTCTTAAATTTATTAAAACGCAGAGGTCAAAGAGCCGTAATAATAATACTTCAATACAAATGATTTAGCTGTTATCTGATGTTAAAATACGCGTCTAAATACGGGGCCTATATTTCCCCATCCACCAGGCTCAAGGAAAGCATTACAAACTAAAACTAATGTGAGTACTAGCATTCGACAGTGAGCCCTCTGTTACTACTAACTCGAAATTATTGTGTCGCCGGGATCAAACCATCGAGGTACACCATGAACGATATCTTTACAGAGACTGTAAAATGTAACTGTAGAAAAGCGGCACGTTTATTAGAAACTATAACCACGACCGTTGTAAAAAGTTAATGTTGATAATATTTGATCGGCAAAATATAAAAATATACATGTATGCATAAACCCCGGCTTTTTCTTCTTCGTGAAAAATATCCTATCAGATTATGCATATTACGCATATCAAAGATATTTTATTCATAGAGTATGCAATAAGATTGTCAAAGAACATAAGTAACACTAAAATGGTCGTAGATTTATTTTTGGTTAGAATTTAAATATACTTAATTTATTTCCTGTCGTTCATATTCAATCACTAACAAGTTAATTTTTCAGGCATTCCTAGTATGAAAAGGTAAAAAAGAAACTTAATGAGTAGCATGTTAGGATATAGGCTTAGTTATAAAATAAAAAAAATCTGATATAGGGAAACTAAAGTTTTATTTGTTTATTTAATACTCCTAACCTAACTGGTAGGGTCACCTGTTAATTGACAAGAGTTCACAACAACTGAATAAAATGTACAGACGAAATAAATGTAAGAAATGAATTACATAATGAAAAATTAACGCACACAAAGTTAACTAACTGGTATGGGCACTAACAAATAATATCGCTTTTATCAATTCACTTAACGGACAACGAAAAAGCTCCTTTAACCACATATAATTTGTTAACTAAATTTATGCACCAAATCATATGTGACCTTTTGAGAAGGTTTATCATAGTTGTGGATTTATTGCGTATTCATTGCCAAAATGGGCAAGAAACAGGGACGAGCGGTAAGACGATATTCGTATCACGCGTAGGGCGCGTCTGATAAGAAGCACTGGAAACAGTTAAAGGTGTCCCATTTCAAGAGGCACATTTCCCACGTAACTGCGGAATTTTGGTAAGCGTTATTTACTATTAATACTGTAAGGTGTGTGTTGTTGTGTAATAATGGCTCTTATTATAAGTGAAGGGCTAGAAGTGCTGACAGTTTTTTCAATTAGAGTATGAAATTATTATTTAATGTCACATTAAGTGTAAACAAAATATTTAAAAATTTAATTAATTTATTGGCTAAGTTATTTAATTCTTTGTTCTGTATAAAACGTTTATGGTAAATTGTTATAATATATAATATACATAAATGGAATAGTTTTTCTATAGAAACGTATAAAATATCGATATAAAAGTAACATTATATTGGTATTTAAATCTCTTTAGAAATAAATTAAGACGAAGTATAAAAAAACCATTAAAAAAATCTTCTTATTTTATCTTGTAACTTCTTATCTTAATATTATTACAGAATTACAGAATATTCACTTTTCAGCAAATTTAAAGCAATGTGCAGTATAAATATAAATATTTATAATATGTAATATAAATATAAATAATACAAATAAAAAACATTGCCTATAGAACTCATATTCAAACATCCTTAATAAAATGTATATGTTTTGTTGTTCGTTTAATAATCAAAAAATCATCATTCACATATATATCTCACCTCTCCTGGACTTTTTGCAGTTCAACATTATGATGCGCCAAGAACTTTTCGTTAACTGTATCTAAAGCAATATCTACGGCTGGACCACATCGTTCCAGGTCAAATGGGGAATCTAATCGGGAAGCCATCAGAACCCCAACCTTATAAACAGTTCGATCTGTCAATATACGCTTTATTATAAATGCCAATAGAAACAAACGGGACAGCTTTATTAAATACATTTTATAAAATGCGCGGGAATTTACAAAAAGTTTATATTCGAGTTGTGGACGCGACCGTCTTTCAGCGAGGTTGTGGGAAACTGAAAGCAGTCTGGAACCATTGTTTGGTAAAAGATGCGCACTTGTTGATTCCCGCCATTCGTCTGTGAAAAGTGAAATTGTGTGTTCATTAGGGAAACATTCATTCCGAAATGATTGCAAAAATTACATGTTTCAATATAGTGTTGTGGGCGAATATACAACGCTATTTATAAATGTATAAAATATTAAACTTTAATATTTTTTGATTATTAAACTTTAATATTTTATACAATACTAACATTCTTAAATAATATTCCTTTCTCTGTGATCCTAGAGTTACTAGAACTAAAAGTCTTCGATACCTACTTACGGCTCGATTATCTGCTACGTTTAATGGTCCAGTGAATCTCGCTCTTGCAATTTAATAACTAACATTGATGAAAATATTTATAAATTTTCAACAGTCTTCCCACTTACTTTGTATATCATGCTTTCAATTAAGTTTAAGTTTTCATTTAGTTTTAGTATTTTTTTGTGTTTCCTATTATTATTACTTTTTTGATATTATTTTGTGGTTGTTTGTTAAATTTTTCCCGTGCTAGATTGCTTATGTTCTAATATAATTGATGTGTTTGTGTATAAAATTTATAATATCAGATTTTTTTGTATAATTTTATGCGAACACATTGTTTTAGAACTTATACATTTACTGTAGCTATAGGTTTAAGCGTAAATATAATAAAGGTTTTAAGTTCCTGTGACACAATGACAAAATTATTCTAAACATCTTGAGAAGTTCCTAGTCTAAGAAGCATATGCATAAACATAACATAAATCGCGTAAACTTCATCATATATCACGTGGCTCAGTCCTCTAACATATTCCACCTTGTGTCACAAGCTAACTTTCCTCCAATAAACTATAAGTATTATATATTTGTATTTTGTAATAATCTAAAACAAATTATTGTAACAAAGTGTTTTGTTCCCGCAATCATTATTAAGAGTTCTACACAATACGGTATAAGTATTGCAAATGACTCAATACATAGATGTCTTGCATTATATTATATAATTAATATATTTTAGTAGCTATGCATTTTGATTAACGTGCATAAACATTTACATGTTTACTTCTTAAAATAGAACTACCTATAACCTAACCGTTAAAGGTATTTATTTGGTAAATGTGTTCTGTTGTAAATTTTGTTTTTGTAATAACGTGAATAATGGTTATGGGATGTTATCGTTAAATCTTATTTAACTGCGAACCTAAACTGAAGTATTTCTGCATTTAATGGTTAGATATCAGAGCCACTCATAATGGTCCTTGTGGAGGTCAAAAGCTATTAGGTTTACTATCTTTTATTAGCTACGACTAACAAAATCATTGCTGATTTATCATTGTAATTTATTTCTTATTACTTGACTGTAATAAAACAATTTTTGATATACGTAATGAAAATGTTTGTAATTACTATAACCATGTCTTGGCATTAGATTGCGATTTGTTAGACTACAAAATACAATTCGTATCTACTCGATGTCTGTCGTTCACAACAGAGCGTTTAGCAGCTTCAGCAGCTCATGACATTTCACTTCAAAAAATAGTAATATCAGCATTTTGTGCCCGAAATATTTACCTATTTTATCACATTTTTAATGTTTTCCAATTTGCGTCAAATAGTATTGTCTTTTATTAACATAACTTTTACACATTTAAGAAAAACACTTTTTTACGGATTATAGTTATGTATTATTGTATTTAATTTATGTGGTCACCGTGACCACGCACGCTGTAAAGCACGCGAAACGTCGGTTTAAATTTAAAATTAAGTCTAAATAATTATAAGTTTAAATACAATAATACATAACTATAATCCGTAAAAAAGTGTTTTTCTTAAATTTGCGTCAATACAAATATCTAACGGTAAGTACACTGCCGGGGTCAAGCAGTGTCGAGAGACATTTATTTATAACTACTGCAATAAACGAATTCCACCGCGGATACTTACAGTTTTTAAATCGGTTAGAACCTTTTTATAAGGAATTAAAGACGTTACATTAAAGCATTACATTTCTATACTCCATAACCGGATGTGCCATTAGATAATTCCTTCATAAAACACTTGGAGTGTGAACAAAGAGCGTCGTGCACGAGTCAGTGGACACTGGTGACTATTATTTCAAACTTTACGAGCGAGTGTCCATCTTGAGAACAACGGTTAGCGTGATTTTATTGCTGAGCTGTCTAGTTTTATAGTAAGTTATAATCGATGCGTTAAAGAGCACTCAACTTTAACATGAAGGTCAAAATAGGTCTATTTTATTATGCGTTAACTCGTGCGACAGCAAAACCGGCTACGTATTTTTAAGGTATACCTAATACTGAAACTTATAACTATATCTCTACAAAATAACCAACATGTAAAAACCACTGGTATAATACAGTCTAATATTGTACTACTTTTGGAATAAATGTATGATTCTATTAATGATTATTATTAATTTGTAAACGTAATAACATA
The DNA here is from genome assembly GCA_028984075.1 of Pieris mannii. Taxonomy (NCBI): domain Eukaryota; kingdom Metazoa; phylum Arthropoda; class Insecta; order Lepidoptera; family Pieridae; genus Pieris; species Pieris mannii. The sequence continues at coordinate 1,641,833 of CM054776.1, forward strand.
TTTTAATATACTGATATTGTGTCTATAAATAATACAAAAATTGACTATGGCTCATAATGTATTTAATAACTTCTATGTAAAATTCATTTCTGTGACAAATTTGCACGCCCATATAGGCAGCAAGCAAACTTTACATTATACCATAATAACATTTTGCAAATAAATTATTATTATTGTTAATATAAATAATTCAAGTGGCTAGACTGATACTTACAAGATTATTTAGCGCTCCGCTTTTAATCAGTTTAAACTGAAAAGACTTGACTTGTTCGATTGACGATCGATAAAAATTGCTCTCAGTAATACAACAGAGCACATGTCTACTGGGCTGTCGCTTTGCGCCGAAATCTACTTGGGTTAAAAAGACACCACCGACATTATTGATGTATGAACAAACAGCCGCAGTAGTCTTGCACCTAGATTTTTGGCTCCAAGAAAAAATAGCAATGAAACCGGAGGCCTAGAACCCATACGGCCTTGTTTGGAATTCACGGGCTTACCCGGTCCTTTAGGATGCTTATTATTAAAAATAAAACACATTTTTAACATGACATTTATTCAACAAAACCTCTACACACTTTTACAAACTATACATAAAATATTTTCTTACATACAAGGTACCGTGTTCAATAATTATCATATAAAACAATATAGGTATACAACATTAAACACAAACAAAAATAAAATCTTTGAATATAAACGTTATTAACAAATAAAAAAATTTATAATGTGAGTTGTGACTTGGCGCCAAACTGTCAAATATCACTATTAAATGTCATGTCAAACAACAAATAAATGCAAAACGCTACTGTCTATGGAACTTAGTATTTAAAAAATACAGACAGGGGGAAGGGAAGATTCAGAAACGAGACTCACGTACTACTAAAATGAATTGGATTTTGACATAAGCAAACCGGCACAAAATCTTGTTTCTAAATCTTAACTTGGCCGGTTTTTTACGATGAAATTTTTGTATAGTTCATTATATGAATTCTCGCAGTGTACCTAATGGGGTTTTGTTTCCATATGGTCTATTTTACAAGACGCGATAATCAAACACCTTGACCCTTTGATAGTCATGGTTGTTCCCAATACTGGTAACACACGATTTAAAAAAAAATTAAATAAAAAAATATATAATTTAATACATATTAGGCCTTTAAACATATTGGGGTTACGCTATATTATGTATTGCAATGATTTAAGAGTTTTTAGTAGAGCCTGGTTTCTGTTAGTTACTATTAATGAATACATATATTATTTTAATTATATATTCAGTCCGAAACTTGGTGAGTAAAAAAATTATGTATAGATAAGCGCTCCAGACCTTAAATTTTATTAGAACGTAGACTTTCTCGCATCTAAATTATTAGCCCCTTTATCCTTTACCGTTGCCCGTAGACAACCAAATATGTAAATTTTAATAGCCATCGTAATACAATAGTACTGTTACATTTTTAAATGAAAAACACAAGAGGCGCTCCGTACGCATCTTTAAAATACCATCGAGAAGTAGACTATATGTGTACACGATCTCGCTCCTTGGTCTGCAATTTCTGTACACAGCGTGACTCAACACACAGCTTTTGTATTAATTATTTAGAAAAAAACTAATTTTGAAAACCTTTACAACGACCAGTCTACAGAACACATCGATAATTCTCTAACCACGCCTATTTTGTTGGAGTCCATATTCATAAATCTTAACACTTAAGCCTTCTAGGGATGTTTTCAGGCCTTGGGGTTCTATTCCTATCATCTACGATACATTCCATAACAACTAAAACAATGACTAGACATAGACCATACAAACACTACTTACTAACCCACGGAATATTTAAATTAAATGCATATTTGACATTACTGAATTTAGGTTAAATTATTAAATGTCAAAGCTTCGTATTAACATATTCAAATAATACGAATTAATATGACAATGTTAAAATTTTATGATATATACCAGCTACTATTGACTTTCAAAAATTATGCCTCCTCTACTATTACTATTTAACTGTTTAGTCTGTGCAATGTCATTTTATAGGTTGACCTTTTTGGTCAACAAAAAATTGCTGTGTTAAACAACTTTAGAATTTACCATAGACAAAAGTAAAAATTATTGAAGCACGCTTTTTTTAGTACCGTCGTCCAGTGAACTTTCAACTTTATATTTGAAGAGCCACAGTAAATAAAGCTAAGTTTTAGAATAAAGATGTCATAATTTAGTATAAATCAGAAGGTAAATACTTTGAACGCTTATTCCAAAAGATATCCAAGTTAGGACTCGTTTTGGGAAAAAATGATTTGACAACTATTGTCACGGAATACAAACACTAAATCTACTTTGACACGATGTTATTGCACTTGAGTGAAGTCACTCTGATTTACAGTAGATTAATCTAGGTACAATTTGTCGTACACACTCACTCTCGTATAAAGCGGGCATAAAAGCACGATGTTTTGTTAAATGGCAACACATTGTCGGCACTATTGCGCTTCCATATTTAGTTAAATATTTTTGTATTTATTTTATTTAGTCTGGAAGTCTTGGAAGGAGTATAAAATAAAATTTGTAATAAATTAAACAGAGTATAAATAATATACTCGTATCGACTCTTTTTTTTTAGATAAACTAAGTTGTAAGTGATACGACAAATGATACCCAGCCCTTATACCTACACTCGGTAGAGACTACGTTAAAATTTGTGCGTATCGACCTAAATTACGTTATCAACATTAAACACTAATAAACACACATCAAATTAATTTACCATATAAATATATAATTCTTTATCTTATTGCTGTCTCTGTCACACAGATTAAGGAGCTCATTTGATCTCACTTATACACTTAATTGTACTTTAAGGTTATTAAAACCTAATGAAATGGCAACACTACAGTGAAAATTTAAAACTCCTACGAATTCTAATTTCAATTTATGTATAAGACAATAAATACTTCAAATATATAACAATCAATACTTTTTATATACATCAAAACATTATTAGTGCCATAATATGACATCATATTCATCATAACATAAATTCTATGGGGTTTAAACTGTATGTCATATATGGCACTATAATCGAATAAAAGGCCATTTGACAGTATGTATAACAAATAAAGTATTATTGATATATTCTGTAAAAAACGAGCATTCAAAAGCGTTATCTTCTATAAACAAAAAATAAATTAATAATAAATCTATAATTTAAAATAATCATTTTCATATGTCAGTTACATGAAAGAAAACGCTCACAAATTAGACGAATCGACGACATAGCATATATTTGTGTCATTTAAGAAATATACTTAAGAAGTAAAAAACTTGAAACTTGAACAGGGAAACACTTATAATTAATCTTAAATTATTTTTAAAACCTTGTCAAATAGCCCATTATACCAAAATATAAACGTAACCGTTTTAAATACTCCAAATAAAATATACATCAAAATAACATTACACACTATATATGTGGGGTATAATCTCACTATATCGAAAAACTATGGGCCGATTATGCGAGGCGTTAGATATCTCTCGACAAGGGGGTCTAGTCAAGACGGCTTAACAGTAGTGTATGTAGAAAGTCGCAAACTAAATTTGTATGAAAATGACAGCTAGTGTCGACAGTTGGTACCAACTACTGTTACGCCGTCTTGACTAGACCCCAAGGGGTTGTTAGAAATGTTGTTTAAAACGCAGCTAAACTAGCGTATTTTGAACGAAAGGGCACGCAATTTCGCTTTTCAATCCATTTTTATTACATGACAATGGATACAAGTCTTTTAGTCAGATAATAAACTACAAACTAAATGTATGAAAAAGTTTAGTGTTGCCAGCATTATATCGTTTATGGTCATGGTTTGTGTATGGGTCGAACAAATGTCGGTTTGAGAGATATCTCACGATTTCATCGCGTATTGGGCGGATTATAACGCCCTAAAGAACTATATTATCAATTCCGTTTTAAATCGATTACAACTATATTAAACTAGTGACAATTAGGATTTCTACGGGTTCTCTATTATGGATCTTACAAAAATGCAGTTATCACTATGCAAATCGACCACGCGTGGTCATTAGGGAATTTAATAATTTTATTATTGCTTGCTTGGACTCACGGAAGACGTTGTGCTTCATTTTCAATAGTTACATGTTTTTGTAAGACGTAATTTAAATGATTCAAGTTAAACACTGTAATCTTTGTAGTGCATACAGATTTTAAAAATAATGGTAACCACAATGTACTAAAATTAGTAAAAAAAAATTCAACCTGATTAAGGATTTAAAAAATATTAAAAAAAAATTGAAATCTCATTTTTTTTAAAGATTGAAAATATTTGTTAAATTTAGATTTCAAAAATCAGATAAATTACGGAAGAATACATTTTTGGTTGAATTATTTATTTTTTATTAATTAATCCCTATGTTTCTTCCTTGATTCATGTTTTATATTATGTTATTATTCTCTTATTATTTTGAAAATTTAATTATCGCAATAGAAACTTCATTAGGCCTTAATGTAAAACTAGGCCTTGAAAGGCAGAAAGTCCTAAATAATACAGGGTGTGCTTAAACTATTCGAACACAATATGTAGACAGCTAAGGATAAATATGAGGTAGTGAAAGGTATAAAAATTAGTTATATTAAGCCTTAGGGCTATAACTACAGTGCAACCTTAATGTAACGTAATCAATATAACTCAATATAACGAATTTCTGGATTTAACAAATTCTTCATAATGTCCTAGAATTGTTATTGTTTAAAAACCTTCATAAGGTTCCCACCAATATAATATGTCTCTTAGGGTCTGTTTCACAATGTATGGATAAAGTACCAAATAGCTATGCAACACATAAATTATTCGGAAGATAAAAGTTCGGAAATAAATTTCGCGCTACCTGACAGTCGTGAAACGCAACAATAGTGTTTATCCTACCATTAAGTAATAAATATCTTATTTATTACTTAATATTATAGTGTGTGATTGATGTCATTCACTATGATAAAAACTTTGGCAAAGCTAACAAGTGGAGCAAACAACAGGGTCAGTTAGTCAGGGTCGCCAGAAATCATGCTGGAAAAACACCATTGCCAGACTTTGGGACTATACTGGACCAGAGTCGCAGAAGATAGAAAACAATTGAGAGAGCTGGAGGAGGCTTATGTCAAAAGGCACGCCGAATTGCGAGACGTAATATAAAATGACACTACATACCACTAATTGTTTACCTTCAACAAGTATATAATGTATCACTTTTCTGGAAATAATTTATTATTATTAGTCATGTCGCGACAGGTCCGAGAGGCTGTTTTCGTAAAACAATCATTGTTTTTTTTAAAGTAGTGAGTAATTTTAGATTTAATGGATCCGACATGTACTTTGGCTTGGCTTTGACATGGCTTTTTTGCTAATTTTTTTTTTTACGAAAAGGAATTTAGTCCAACCCAACCTAACCTCAGTTCAACGAATTAATTTATACGATTATTTATTTCCCTCCAATTTGTTCTATCAAGGTTGCACTGAATAAAGAAATACCAGGGTAATAGAAGCCGAAACAGCATAGATCTTAAACCTCCTAGTATCCTAGTATTTCTAAGAACCTGTACACGGGATATTAGACAGAATGATCTTAATTTATGAATATAACCTCAGTATCAGAGGTATCTTTTAACCAATCTATAATCTCAACGTAAATATGCGAGAAACTTGTAAAAATTAAATTTTAAATAATAAATGCAATTTCCTAGCGCGTTAAAAGCACCAATAAATGAAAACCTAAGGTTTTAGTCGAGAAAAAACGTGACCACTTTTATATAAACTTAAATGATAATTGGAAAAATACAGACAGCAAATAACTGAAATTTATTTGTCTATGGAGTTGATTGAAAAAAAAGATCTCGTGATCACTTGAAATAAGATATGACTTTTAAATAATTATTAAATAAAGCGATTCCTGGGAAAAAGATTTACATATGAGTTTGCAGTTACCATTTAGGACTATTCAATAGTGCGTCTGCGCCGACGAAAGACGAGCGCAAATATACTGCGCAGGCGTCGCCAACGGCGGCGGCCACCGCCTGTCGATATTCCGGTACCCACTAGAGATGACTAGAAAAAGATATGAAGGTGAATCTTCAATACTATAGCTGAAAACGTTTATACGCTGTGGCAAATTGATACAGAGATAGTTTATGGAATATTCATAAAAAAGAAATCAGTTGTAGAGCCTGTGTTAGTGTCCACTAAATTAATACAGGGCTCTACAACTTAGACTTACTTTTTTGTTTATACTGTGACGTAAAATAAAAATAAATCAGCGGTGCTACAACCTTTTGGAGATCTGGGCCTCAGATTTTTGTATCTGTGTCATGATCATTTGTACATGATAATCTATTACGCAAGTACGTAATCTTGTGCCTGATACACACCGTCGAATTTTTTGGGTCTTAGGCATGCCGGTTTCTTCACGATGATTTCCTTTACAATATTAATCTGGGGATCGAACCTGCGACCTCAGTGATAAGAGTCGCAAGCAGAAGCCACTAGGCCAACACTGTTCTTACTGTGAGATACTTATGTATGTCTTATGACATAGAGTAAATTTTTTTAATATTTGGTCCAAAAACTATAATAATTATTATTTAAATACTTTTACTGGCAACACTATGATATAGTCTACAATAAAGCTAAGAAATGTACATGTAAAGACAATTTCATTTTATAATTGTGCAAATGCATTTGTTTATGTACAAAGACTGATAAGTTAAGTAATTTGTGATACTACAATAGTTAGTTTACCTGTCTTTGTCTTTCAAGTCGGCGAACCTCCCTGACCAATGCGTGGAAAGCATCATCAACGAAGTGACGCAACGCGGCTGATGTTTCGAAGAATGGGCAACCCAGTTGTGTAGCAAGTGCTTTACCCTCTTCTGTAGTTACCTATAAAAAAATCATACAATCTAGATATTCTCATGTTTTACAAGAGGGTATTTTATTTAAAAGTTAATTAATCTTGATCCAGGAATTTTATTTGAATTATGCACTCAAATCAGTGTTTGTCACCAACCCTCATTCCACATATTATGCAAAATGAATTCAATTATAGTTATCACAGCAATGGATGAACTAAAAACTCAGTCAATCTACGCCTAGTTTTAAGACAAACATCAGAATGTATCCCTTGTTATTGTTATTAACTACTAAATGTGTGTATGTGTAATATTTATCAGTGGTTTTACTTTAAAAATTAGCATGGTTAAATTTAATTTATATGTTAAATTTTTAATTAGAATATTACCATCCAAAAATGTTCATATAACTAACCTGTCTAAATCTAGGAGCCAAATCCAGTTTATTACCAACCAATACCAATGGCAGCGTTTCGGATGGTCTTGCCTGTGCGAGCAACCTTTTATACTCTGATGCTGCTCTAAATGATCTTTTGTCTGTCACAGAGTAACACAGCATAAAACCTTCTCCACATCTCATGTACTGTTCCCTCATAGCTGTGAATTCAACCTGAAAGTTTTCACCATCCATGACTACTATACACTCTCACACTCAGCAATACAAGGGCCTAACTTTTTTTTATAAAGATAGATTTTAAATGCTATGGGCATAAACTGAAATTCTGCAATGCTGGAGTCTATTAGCACTGGGAGAAAAAGAAAAAGGACACCAATAACTGTGTAAACATATCACCTCTCTTACACCCGGGATGTACTTTACTGCTGCATGTATATTACTAATTAGTAAAGTTTTTATATTTTAAGAAGTTCCACCACAAAGACAATCCACAATTCCTTCAAACATCAAGTGAATTTCTATACAACCATTTAGAACAATTCATATATAATCCAAAATATAGTTATATAGTGGATCTTTTATTTACTAAATCCCTATATTGCGAAAAACTGCAGTAGTTACAAGAAATTATTCATGACGGATTCTGTGTATTGCTTAACTGCAGTTATATTCTTTGTACTAAATGGCCCAGCTTAGCTTTTCTTAATCAATCTTGCTTTATCAAATTTATAAAAATTAAAATTTATTTTCAAAGCTGAATACAGATATATATATAATCAAATAAAAATCTGTAGTTTCATAACCAAGATTTTAAAAAACATATTATTTAAAATGTGTAACTGTACTGTTTATTTATTTTTGAATTATACCTTTGTATTACTGAGGATGTAAAGATTAAGTTTAATACTTTATACATGGGTTTATCAATTAATGATTTATTTCTAAAAACAAAACCTATAAACCATCTGTAAAGTATCTGAGTTCCAATAGAACAGTTTAATTCATACTTAAAGGATATAACACACACCTGTCCCGCAGTATCCAAAATATCAAGTAAGGCAGGTTCTCCATCAATTACTGCTTGTTGTTGGTATGAGTCTTCTGTAAAAAATGTTTTGCTATGAACAAAACATATTATTGTAGTTATGTTAAGACCCTATTTAATGCATCAACATTGAAAGGTCCACAACATATCAAGTAAAGTTGTAGTTAGTTTGATATTTGTAAATATGTGAGGAATATGTACACTAATAATACAATAATTGACCTTTTATTCTTTGAATTTAACTTTTGTCTAACTAATGTATACAGATATTGTAAATCCAATTGTAAGAGAGTGAGGAGTTTCTTTTTCCTAAATTTCTCCACGCTAAACTACCATTTGGAAAGGGCAACTAAAATCATATTTATATTTTCTAATTGGAATGAGTGATTTGACTTTATCCTTGTTTATAGGATTATTTTTGTCTCAATTCATAACAATTTGCTTATTTCTATTAGTTGTGGTAACAACAACAATATAGGAACCTTATTATTCTATTTTATTCCTACAATCAAGCCATGATAATAAGGCTCTTACTGTCGATAATGCATTACCAGTTGTTAGGCTTACCAATGGTGGGATCATGGTAATCAAGGAAGCTATGACTGACAAACTGGAGGGTGACCGCCGACTTGCCCACCCCACCGTCGCCAAGGACCACAATCTTGTAGACGCGAAGGCCACGCGACGTGCCCGCTGCCTCTGTCATACCGCTGCATGCCTGCGTGCTCGGGGGCCCAGCCGAGCCGCGCCCGCCGCGGTCACTCGACAAACTCCTCGCCCGCCATCCGCAAAGACCGCCGCCCAAAACCACCACCTTGCTCACGTTAATGGTAAGACATTAAATTCCACTCCATTTAGGACACAGTTTATTCATCTTTAATTGGCCTAATATTATAATTTAAAACAAATAAAAAAGTCGCAAATCTACAGCTGATTAATGAAAAAATTCAAGGTTCGTAGACTTGACAACTGACAATTTTCTTGATAAGTAAAGATGAAAACTTCAAACTTCCGGAAATTTTACTTGAAACTGACATAAAGTTTAAGCTATTGCCAAAGACCTTTCATTCTTGTGTATTAACACAAGACAGTAAACAATAAACATTGATTTAATGTGTTTTCATTATATTTAAACATGATAGTTTAAAACACTATCTTTAAACTAGCTCAGCTGAAAGTTTTATATTTTAGGTTTAAATGTTTTTAAAACAATTTTACGATGGCGCATTTACAATTTGTGGATGAACTGGTTCGTGAATATTTATTGTTCAGAGGATTTGCATCTACCGTAAAAGCATTCGAGACCGATTTGAAGGCTGATAAAGACAAAGGATTTAGAGTAGATAAAATTGTAGAACAAATAATGCATTATATAAACGTTTCCGACTTATACGGGTTTAAAGACTATTGGACTCATCTCGACACTTTAGTTTTTACAAAACTTGAAGTTCATGTTCAACCTGGTAAGTTAAAAATGATTTCTTGAACTGTAGCTATGTTTTATTAAATAACAATATTTCTGTTACAGCTGTTCGTAAAATTGAATACAGCCTGTACAAACTTTACTTAGTAATTGCTACACAAAGTACAGGAGGTGTCAGAAATGAAAAAGTTACAGATTTCTTTTCCAAAATGCTTCCTGAGCTCCAGGGTCAAAGTGAATGGAGAGATTGGTTTAGTAAGAAAATTTTTCTTTCAATAGTATGGTAGTTAAAATCAACATTTCACAGTATTTCTTTCTTCAAATTAATTATTAATAGTATTTCATTTTATTATAACCCCTTTTTTTAGTGTTACCATACATTCAAAAACCTGAAGAGAATCCCTCATTTAGCCTATACTTTACAAGGGCCTGGCAAGACAGTGTATTGGTATCACTGCACAATTTACTAGCAACCGTCTTTCAATGTATGCCTCAACCAACACTTACAAGTTATGAAAGTGATGCAGCATTAGTAAAGAGACTGCAGGAGGAAATTTCTACTTTAAAAGGAAAGGTAGGATTATAGCATTTTTTTTAGAAAACACAAAACAAAACAGAAATTATTTTTAAAATCAACTATATCATATAAAACTAATGTCAATGTTGTAACATCAATAGAATTATATCTTCAGTAAATGGCAATTGAACGGATTTTGGAATTATTAACAGATTTTTTGGTTTAAAAGAACAAATTTAACCGAGAGTTGAATGTGACCATATTAAAATATATATAATGCTTGATTTTCATTTTAAAAAATTATGAATTATTATATATTCAATCGCTATTATTTTTTCAATTTAACGTAGTTTATGTATTTTTAACTTTCTAGTCACTACAGCCAAATGAAAAGATTTCACCAAGTGGTCATCAATCTCGACTAGCTCAATATTCAGAGCGACTAAGCGGCCCTTTACCTTTAATTGATGATTTCTCTGCAATACCCACAGAACACTTAGACAGTGGATTGAGAGAAGCAAAAGGGTTACGTGGTCTGTTGCGTCAAATGGGAGGTAGCCCTGTTATGGGCAGAAAATCAGGAAGATCACATAGCCAAAATTAATTTTTAGTTCTTTAAACAGTTTTAATTAATAAACACAATATTAAGAAGATCAATAATGCTTATTCAGAATATAACCTTTACTTTACAATAAGGGCTGTAAATAAAATAAGATTTTTATACTTAATTTCCAAACTTGATCAAGGACCTGTCATGTTCTTCATTACTGCTGTGTTCAAATAAAGTAAAAATGTAGGATTCATTGCTTAGTTTTGGCAACTAATTTAAATAAAATATAAAAGGTAAAGAAGTATATGATTTAGTATGCCCAAAGATACAACCTCGAAATAAGTAATACTACAATATTTTAAAAATAATATACTACAGCAAGTACAAAAACAGCTTGCTAAAGTTATAAGTGTAAAAAATGTAAACTTGTATTCTAATTATCAGAATATTCTTTAACACCATGATAAAAAAATTCAAGGCTGTTGCTATTATTCTTAAGCAAGTTTTTTTGGGATAAATCCGAGAACTAAGAAGTAACACATCTCTACAGTCCTCAGATTAATGCTAAAAAACCTCAAAAGAGGGAACACTACAATATTTTAAAAATAATATACTACAGTAGGTACACAAACAGTCTTCTAAAGTTATAAGTGTAAAAGATGTTAACTTAGGTACCTCTTATTCTAATTCTGAGAATATTATATTTTAACACCACAATTAAAAAATTAAAGGCTGTTACTATTATCCTTCAGCAAGTTTATTTGCGATACATCCGAGAATTAAGAAGTAACACATCCCCACACTCCTCAGATATAAATATCCCTCGCTTTAAAATAATAATAATTATTCAAAAAATAAAATTCTCTTGAATTGCAAACAAACTAAATTACGGTTTTCCTTTTCACTATTTATCAATCAATTAGGATGGGTGGATGACAACCCTGTTTTTAGGAACACTGTGGCCAGAGGCGGTCAATTGTCAAATTAACTAAATTGCAAATAAAAGAGTTTGGCGCTTCGCGGTTATGCTTATGACTCCCGGCAGATTTTGGTTAACGAAATAAACGCTACAGCCAACTATTATTTGATAAAATGAAATTCAACTGAGGACTAACTTTGTGGTTTACACTTATTAAAGGATTACTGTGTTTCAACAAACGTTAAATAAATTAAGATCACAATGACCGGGTAAGCTCAACCTTATTTTACAAAGTAATATTTATATTTTTTTATATTCCTACACTTATTACTAAGTACAATATTTCGACGTAATTTAATTGATGGATACTAATTACTATATATGCTTAACAAGCGTTATTAAATTTTATTTACGGTTGTATTATTGTTGGTACTTTAACTGAAATAAACCAAAATGGAGCCATTTCTAAAAACAAGCCATGAATGTTTTGTAATAGTAGTTTAGTAAATGGACTTTACTTTACTAACTGGCAATCACGTAGTAAAAAAACAATTTTTTGTTGTTTATTAAGGTTTTATTGAACAATCATATAAAATTCGAAATAAACAGATTGTTTATTCTTCTTAAAGGCTAATAATACTGGCTTCAGTTATTAAACTAAAAAATATATAGAAGGGTCCTCTTTACATGATTGTAAATAAATATTCTATATACATAATTAAAAAAATCACCTACCCTCCCTTGCCTTACAAATCATTAAAATAATCCCCTTGATTTTCAACTTACTGTTTTCTGTTTATACTCACCCAAATCATTTAATTTGTAATTAAATTTGCAGGAAAGCTTACACTATGAAGGAAATGAAGGCTATTGTCAACTATTTAGTAGAACATAAAGCCTTCAGTGAAATACGTGGTAGAAAAATGTGGATGGATTTTGCCAGTTCTAAGGTAAAATATTTTGATATGTATTATGAAAGGCTCCAAGGCTCACCTTATTTCAAGTGTCACCAACAATCATTGGACCCTGTAAATTTTTTGCTAGAGCATGAGTTTTTAGAAAATAAAAATAAGTTTGCATATAAAATATTTCTTAATCATTGTTTTGTAATAAATTTTAGGATACAACGCGAACTTGGCAAAGTTTGAAGGAAACATTTCTAAAAAGAATTTTACCTGACATACACAACCCATATTATAAACTATCTCTTGTAGAAATTGCAAGTTTTAAGCAAGGGTAAGTTTTAATATTAAGCCACTTGCTATTTATCATTTGTTTAAGGAAACCTTATAAAAACTATGATTATTTAATATGTATTATTAAAATGTTCTATTGTAGATTAGACATTGAATCAAAGCTGGATCACAAGCTTGACGTCGAACCAGTGAACAATCAACCTATACCTGGTACTTCTAAAGGTATGATATATTATTGTGTTTATAAAGCATTATACTCTATACTACATAGTTAAAGAGCATACCAATTTCAAAAAGGCTGGCAACATGCTTGCAAGCCTTCTGATAGTGAAAGTATCCATGAGCAGCAGATAACTTAAGATCAGATGAGCCTCCTGCCCATCAGCCTCCTAACATAAAATAAAAAAGAGCAAAAGTTTCATAACCCAATTTATTAAATTTGGTTTTAACTTTGTTATTTCAAAATATTGTTTTTAGAAAATGGTCATAATGGTGAACAAGCAGAAGATGGCGATAAAAAACAAGAAAATAAAGAGAATGGTGAAGAACAATCAGGTGAGGGCCATGTTAAAATTTCTGAAAACTTAAACAATATTAGAGATTCTACAGAGACACTAGTACTGGAGCCTTGCTATCATACTGCTGACGATATACGAAAAGATTTAGAAAACGATAATGAACAAAATAAAGCTACTCCAAAAGATGATCAAAAACAAAATGATCTCCTGGAGCAGGATCCTGCTGCAGATTGTGAAAACAATGATAAAATAAATGATGTTATTAATAATACAGTAGAAGAGCAAAATCAACTTCCTATAGAAATCTCAGACTCAGAAGAAAAACAACCAGAATCAAAAAATATCGACAATGAAACTGGCACAAAGGAACATGATCAAACCATGGATAATAATAATCCTAAAAATACTTCAAATTCAATTTTAACCTCAAATGATGCAGACCAATCTAAAAATCTGGTGGAAAATAAAGAAAATCTTGATAAAAGTAAGAATACAACGCAAAGCAGTTCAAGTACAACAATTGATACGCAACTTCCCAATAATCCAGAAGAACTTAAAGTATCTGAAAAAATCGAAACTGCAAAGAAACTAAATAAATTATCGCTTGACCGTAAAAGAAGTAATAGAGCGACATCCGAAACCGTACCAACGAAACGCAAGAAGATTCAGCAAAAATCAGTATCTGACACAGATGCTGTAAAGAACTGTAAAATAGAAGAAAAACAAGCGGAAGTTACTAATTGTGAAACACAACAGGAAAAATCTGACGTTAGTAAGGCCCTTAACATGGACGTTGATAAAGAAATAACACATTCAGAAAACCTGAAAGAGAATCCCGAAAACCAAATTGAAGTTAGTCACAATGCCCAAGTCACAAGCAATGAAGTAGTGGACGCGAACGATGAAAATTCCCAGTGCGGACAAATACAAGTTACTCCAGAAATTGAAAATCCTTGTCTGAAAAGCGTAAATTTGTATGAAGAACAATTTTCGTGCACAATATACAGTGACTCCGACGATCAGCCGGGGGAGAAAAATAAAAAGGATCCACCAAAGAAAAATGAAGCTATACCGCAGTGGCCCAAAGAAAACATACAAGTTATTCGTTCGTCCAGTACAGATGTGCCTAACAAATCGAATTTGAGAATTGTCGAGAAGAAACTTCGGGAGAATGCATTAGCACGGGCGATTGGTTTTTCAAGTAGTAAGTTGTTACTGAAATTTACAGCTTTTCCTACCTTCTTGATCCCTTTTACCACTTTATTTCTCACAGCACGCATTGCATGGTTTGTAATTTAAAAATATTTAGCAATTATTCAAATATAATTTGTTATAGATGGCCCTCGCAATCGGAAAAGAAGCGTCAGCTACAATAAAAGACGTCCAAGTTCTCACAAGAAAATGTAAGCCTTACTCCTGTACTGTAAATTAAATTTGCTGCTTAATATCTACCCGCTCTCCGTCTGCAACCTTATGGCTGAATTTAATCTCACGCCGACCGCACGCGCACCGTCAGCGCTGATAGATCAGCGTGTAGTTCATCAGCGCTAAGGCTCAGCGTGGCTCGTTTTAGTATCGTACTGACCCCCTTACTGTATAGACGAAGACGTGTACACGCTGACGACGTCCGCTCCGTTCGACACTACAACGCTCACTGAAAACAGAGGCGCTCTAGCAATCTTCAGCGCTGACGGTGTGCGTGCGGTCGGCGGTCGACCCAAAACCCGAATAAAGGACTGGCTTATGAACACGCCCTATGCATAATTAGAGCTGCTTCTGAGACCTGATATGTAAATACACACTTTACTCATTCACTCACTGACTCACTCATTTACTCACTCACACATTTGCACCCACACACTTACTCATGCACTCAGGCGTGTTGATAACCGTGGAAAAAAGATAGATAAAATAAGGTTAAATTATGTAATTATTTTAAGTAATCAAGAATTAAGTTTGTTTATGGAAGAGCTCGGAACCCTGACACAGGTATTTTTTACTTAAAAGGGTTTCCAAATCTTACACCTAGGAATGAAAATGTATCTACTTAAAATGAATAAACACTTTATTATTATTATTATCAAAAACATACGAAGCTTGAAGAAATCCATAGCATAGCTGTTTTAGCCTTTATCTGCTTTTCAGCGAAATATCCTCGGATTCTAGTTCCTCGAGTTATGATACTGAATCAGATTTCGTGTCACCGCCGAGAGGCAACCACAAAAGACATAGAAAATATTTGTAAGTATTAATCAAACTTGATAAATAGGTGAAAATCTTTTTGAAACATAGATATTTTTTAACATTTTATTTCATAGGCATAGTAAATTAGCTATGTTAGTATAGTGTAAGCATCAAATATTAATATTTAGTACCTGGATGACCGAGCCTTGCTCGGGATTTTTTTTTTATAAGTTGTGTTTTTTGGAAATTATATTTAAGTACGAATTACATACTAATAATGATAAAATATGATTATAATTATCGAATGAAGATAATTATATTCATATTTAAGTTTTAATTTCACTGACATCTTTAAACGGGCAATTCTATGTTTAAGTTGATAAAACACGAATAAAATGATTTTTTCTAGAAATGATTCTTAGCTAGATCGATTTATCGCCCCCGAAACCCCCCGTATACTAAATTTCATGAAAATCGTTGGAGCCAATTCCGAGATTCCTATAATATATATATATATATATATATATACAAGAATTGCTCGTTTAAAGATATAAGATTAAAAAAAAAACAAGACATTTCTTTATAATATTTTGCTTGGTTCATAAAGTATTTAAAGACTATAAAGGTAATTATGTCTATTTAGGAAACCTGAATCTCATAAAATCCTTTCACTCGGAGAAGAAGGCACTCTGTTTGTTATGAATGGGAGGAAAATATATCCAGTTATAAAGAACGGAAGGGCTTTGAAGACATATGTGAATTACTCTTCAGATGGTGAGTCATCATCTTTCTTGGTAATGGCTTGTGGTAGTGAAACAGATAAATAACGTGATCAAATATTTCGCGTAAACGGAAAGCAATATCTTTTTTAGAATTGAAGTGTGTTTCATTTCAAATTTGGTATTTCTCTTATAAAGCTAAGCAATATATTAATTAAATATTGTAGAATTGTTTGTTTGTTTTTTACGCCGGCTTTTTCTCTCGGCCAACACCCTCTGTCTTCTTTGCCGATGAGTAGGGATGCCAACAGGTTCGAATTTAATGACGTGGAATAAGTGATACCATGATAATCTTATGTTCCAAATAAACGTATGGCATTCCATTTCAAATTATTTGAAAGAGTTTTTTATCTATTTATTTAAATGTACATTCTAAAACAATGTGTATGTTTAAAAAATACAAGAAAATATGACATCACAAATTTAACACACTTACACATACACATCAATTACCTAAGAACTTAATTTTCTTACTTTTGAAAAATAAATCAGATTCGAGTTATGTAACTCAACTTTAGTTAATTATGTATATCATCGTTAATCATAAGAAGCGCAATCCAAATGTTAGCAATCACACTAGAAGCCAAAACGAGCCCTTTACTTCTATTTATTTATTGCATTTTAGGAAGGTTTACAGTATTTTAACAGAATGTAAATTATGATTACAAAAAAATAAAAACAGTATTAATTACAAATCTCCACCTATTGATAAACCATAAATACCTTCTTCCCATACTAATAATTTAACTGGTAATTTTATTTTATGTTTTATCTTATATATATATGTTTTAATTGTTTTTTATAACAGTTATGTTAACCTCAATTCTCATACGTTTTAGATGGAAGATTTTGTAAAATATGCCATAGATTTAGTACTGTGCTAAACTTTTATAAATAAAATAAAAATACTGAAACCATTAAAGTCAGTTGTTACCCAGCTTCCAACAAAGTGTTAACATTTATATATATATTCTTGCGCCCGCGAACTTCGTTTCTCCTTAATGAGATTTTACTGAGCCTACCTGTTTAGTACATACCAACATGGACCATTTTGCTATGCGATCCCAGAGACTGTTCGGTTTTCCGGAATGGTATCTTTTTAGGTTGTCCTGTGAATTTTAGTCTGTGTAAACCAGAGTTCACAACATAAGTTTTTAATAATGAAATAAAAAATAGGGGTTGATTGTAAAGGGTTGAAAATTCAGGGTTATATGTATTTGCTAATGCTGTATCATAATTTTTTTTATCTAAAATTGAAAGAAAAAAAATAGTGGTATAGGTGTAGGGGGAGGTATTATTAGGTGGATATATATATACAGTTAATAAAATATATCTACAACAAACGGTACGGGACTTAAGTCTCGTAAATTAATTTTATTGAGTTACATTAATTCATATGCTCTGTGACACTAACGGAGAAATGTCTGCCTCACGGAGATTCGGGCCTTTTACGGTTATTGCAATATTTCAGGACAATCTGACAATGAAGAATCCTATTGGAAGTTGAAGTATGTCGAAGAAAGGAAAAAAGCAACGGAACTTGCCAAGTCAGTACTTCTAACGAGTCATACATTCTTTGACTAAATTTTATTATCAATATTCAAATAATTATTATAATATATTAAATTTTATAGGCAATTGGAAAATTTCACAAAAACATTAGCTAAGGAGAGTAGCGTTGTCCCTGTTGAAAAGACCACTAATGTGTAAGTATTTTTTTGTGTTTGTGTATGTGTAAATGTCATGTATGTATGTGTAAATAAAATTAAACATTACTCTCACTCTGTTTAACTAGTTACTGTAAACTACAAAATATTAAATAAATTAATGAGACCTTTATAGATCCATAGATTTCTGAATCTGTTTCATGATTTGGCAATCTAATGGGCAAAGGCTCACAATATTTTCCTTCGCCGTTTGAGTTAAATGCACACAGACACAGCAGTCCATTAAAAAAAAAAATGGTGGCGGTGATAAAACCTACGACCTCAGATAAGAGAGTCGCTCGTTAGCGATAAGGCCGTCCGTTGCGTAATAACTTACCTGTTTTTTTATGTAAGATTGAGAAGTGTTAATAAATACAGTTAATAAAATATTGTTAATTATTTTCAGAGATGTTCCCAAAGAAATCGCTAAGCCACAGGCAATAGGTAAATATATTTGTGCGCCTATTAATCGTTTGTTTTGTTTTTGCATTCTCACGTTTTCTAAAATTTTCAGATGAAACATGTTCTAAGTCCATTCCAGTATCAAAGGCAACAGATGAAAAATCCATTAAAATCAAAATCACGAACAATGAAAAAGTATGTATACATATTTGTTATTATATTCAAATAAAAAGTCAATCTGTTTATTGCATCTTACTCATAAACACATGTAATAGTTACATTAATATATGTATTTTTGGTAAAATTTTGACGCATGAAACGTCACGAAGACGTGCAGCGTTTTTGTCGAAGAAAAGGGAGAGAGCGAGTAAGGGAGATGGAAAAAGAATACACGCTATTGGTTGATGTATTCCTTTAGTTACATATTAGAACTTTAGATGGCCATTCTGTCGTATAACGTCTTGGGCTGTAAACGATTTTTTATTTATGTTATCATTAGCACATATACAGTGTGTGTGTGAATATAAATAATACAAAGCATATACTGGTACATTATCATCTGTTGGAGCTTTTACCTTAGTAATAATTAATTTACAAATTCACTTCTGACATGTGTACTTTGTAAGCACGCACTTTTTTTGTCTTGACATTATTCACAAGCCTTCCGATAAGATACCGTCGCATCCAAATTGTTTCATGGAAAAAATGGATTTCTTGGATCATATGAGTAAAAATTACAGGAAGTCCAAGTGGAAGGTCCCTGGTCCTGCATTAACCCAGTGTTGGAGCAGGTTGTTCAAATGATGAAAGACACAGAACAAGTTCCAGTCAACAAAGCCAGAAGCAGCTCTTTGGAACTCATTGCTCTTAGCGGGGTATCTTCACCTGCTGAAAATTGTAAGTTTTTTACAGTTTCGCAATGTTGCAAAACAGTG
This sequence comes from Pieris mannii, assembly GCA_028984075.1. Taxonomy (NCBI): domain Eukaryota; kingdom Metazoa; phylum Arthropoda; class Insecta; order Lepidoptera; family Pieridae; genus Pieris; species Pieris mannii. Next base: position 1,661,315 of record CM054776.1, read on the forward strand.
TCAATAAATAAATTATTAATTCAGGTACCGGGGTTCTAATCACGGTGAAACTTTGTATTGCGTAAACAAATCACTTTTACAATTTTTTTTTTAGCGAATTCTTATGGCTATGGCTTTTCACCCTCCGTCCCTATGCTTTTATCTCCTTCTCTGTCTTACTTTCAATCTCTACTTTGTGTCGATTTACTACTCTACATGTTTTAATTACTTTGTTCTGTTATAAGTTCACTTCTTGCGCTCACTTTAATTAACTATATAGATATCATTTTCCTTATCACCTGTTTGGAAAATATGGCTCGGAAGATAGGACGTTGCCCTATTATTTAATTATTATAATTGTACTGTATTGAACATGTGTTAAAGAAATCAATATTTCCCTTACATAATGATCAGTTTTATGGATGCAAGATCCTGTTAATAGAGGTAATAAAGGCTTTTTAACATCAGTAGATAGTATTTTATTTATCAATTTATGTGTTTTTAGCTGCAAAGCGAGTAGCAGAAATGGAGAAGGAGATCTTTAAAGAGATAGAAGAGATTGATAAAGCGGAAAAAGAAGAACCAGAGATACAGAAAGAGACTGAAAATGAAGCGGAGACTACAACTAGGTATTATTTTATATATATGCAATTGTGTATGCGGCATTTCTCCATCTATCTGTCCTGATATTTTTTTTCCTCGGGAATCAAGTATAAGCCTTGTTAATGATTAGTATAATTATAATATATATTAGGTACAGACATACAAATTATTATGAATAATCGCTAAAGTCAAGACGATAACTTATATATGTATACAAAATTGACAAATTATATTAGTATATAATTTATTTTTATAAGTGCATCAGAGCAATAATATATCTGTAAAAACATTTAATGGTTTCTTTGAATCAAAAAACTGTTTAATTTTTTATTTCACTTTAGATATATGAATTTCGAGACTAGCTTTTATACAACATTAAAAATGTATAACAACTCAGTATTTCCAATACAAACATGAAACAAACACATAATGAACATGTAATTTTCAGAAAACGTACAAGAAAAGGGAATGTTTCAGCAAGTAAAGTTGCGTCGAGTACGAAAAAAGCGAAAGTTGATGAAACTAAGACAGACAATTCAAAAGTACTCACCAGACGCACCCGAACGCCTAGAAAAGTTAAAGACGATACAAATGGTAAGCTGTATGTAATATATGTTTTATAATCAAACATCCCCTCCAACATACAAGGAATGCTTAAATGAGATGCGTGCTTGATGTCCCATTTATGAGATTCGTATATTTACAAAGCATTTTGTAAATTAAGTTACCATTCACCCTGTAGAACACTTCAAAGGTTCATAATTATTAATTCACGTTTGAAATGCGTGTAATATATATTTATATAGGCACCTTTTTTCCAGATATTTATCTGATCGCGATCCGTTTTTTCTGGTCCTTCGAAATTCCGCTTTTTGTCTATATCTAAATTGATTTAATTTAGTTTTATTCAATTCACGCGAATTATGTTAAATAACATTATTTAAGTAACATATATTTATATCAGTTAATAATAAGACGAGTAAACCAAATGTAAGCAATCATCGCAAACTTGAAGCAAAATGAGGCTTTTAGTTTTTCCCACACTCATAATTTGTAGTATAAAATTCTCGTTGCCGATAATGTGAAATACTGCACTTCTATTCTTCAAATTTTATGACGTGGAATAAATGACATCATGATGATCTTATGTTTCAAAATAAACATATTTTATTTTATCTTTATAGGTAACATAAGTGTTATTTAGATTTAGGAACCCTTCAAAAAAACAAGTTAGTTTATACAACCCCATTTCCCCTAATTTTTATTAGTTATAAACGAACTTAACTTACACTACCATTTTTTCTTAAAACACATTATTAATACATGTAATAAGAGTAAAAAATGAGATGAATCAAGCTTAAAAGTTCTATAATTTTTTTACTTATACGAGCTGTCCCCGTGAACATCGTTTCTCCTAAATGCCTAGCCTACCTTTTTAGTACATACTAACAAGGAACATTTTGCTATGCTACCACAGGGACTGTTTGGTTCTCCAGAATGGAAACAATTTATTTTTTTCTGTATAAACCTTAAGAGTTCAAGCCATTATTCAAGTGATTATAATAAAAATAGGGATTAATAAAGGCTTGTAATTATTTTTGTATGCTGTATAAAAATAAAAATAAAACTTTTTAATTATTTCTGTACAAATGTGTTAGGCGTGGACATAAAATATTTGTGTCCATGGGTTGGTTATGGCTAAGTGTTACTTTTAATTATTTACAGATACCCCATTAACGGCAAATATAACGAATAAAAGAAACTCTGATAAGTCGGAAAATCAAGAGCAAGATGAAGATATTCTATACAAGTTCCCCTCACCTCCAAGAGAGTCAAACCGCACTAAGAGGGCGCCACCAAGGCCCAGATAGTGAGTTATTTATACATACATACAATCTTAAAGCAGATTATAAAGATTCTATAAAATATCAGTAATTGATACGATTCGTAGATTGTTGAATGAACAGGAAAAATTCTACTAGACATAACCTATAAATGATACTATGTATAGGCCTTAACATCTTTGCATTTCATTTCCTAATATAATATTTTCTCAATATTTGTCTGGGAAAATAGCCAAATCTTCCATCTTAAAACTTTTAATGGAGTAATGATTATATTGTACTGATGATGTACTTTCTGCATGTTTTCAAAGATAAATGTAAAAGCCAGAGACAAGTTTATGTGCCAACTGTTATCTGTCAAAGGGTTAACGGAATTTGACAGATCGGAAAAAGTACGGATTTAATTTGTACAACCTCTTTTATTTTTTTTATCTATTTTTTGCTTTAAGATTAATTTAACATAATATGTCAAATTTTATTTTTCTAGTACGTATATATTTCCTTGTTTACTATATATGAGAAATATAGACTTCTCTTTATATATATTTCTCATATCTAGACTGGATGATTCTTTATTGGTCTGAAATTTTTCAATATCGTTTCTATTCTTGTGTACGTAAATTTAAAATATTTTTTTTAAAATGAAAATAAGGACTTTTTGAATATTATGAGAAATTGAATGACATATGAATAAAATGAACATTAAAATCATATTTATATATATATATATATATATATATATATATTAATGTATTTGTTGTATAAATATCCAATTACCAGACCCTTGTACAATCATAATAATTACACTGGTAATCGAACTATATCATTTTATTATTTATGCTCACACATATTAGCTTCAATAATCAATAATCACTAATTTTCTATTTTAAAAATAACTATTTCATTAACTATATAAGTTTGTATATTGTTTAGAATATCTCAAAACGATTATTTTTCCAGATTTTATCCAGATTATGGCATTTATAATTACTTAAGTCAAGTGTGGTTTTAGATTCATATTATTAAGTCTTGTACAAAATTTAAAGTACAATTCTTTCAAATCAACCTTCAGACATATTTTTATATATAATGACTTTTATTTCTAATGTAATATGAATTATTAAATGATTGTAAACGTGAATAATGTAGTGAAATGTATTATTTTTAAGTCACATTTCGTTCTTAAAATGGGAGCAGGTGTTTTAAATAAAATTTTATCAGTAAAAATGTGTTTTGTATTCAATATTTGTGTTAATTTTAGTTTTCGAATTTTTTCTTGTGTATTATATGTTTAGTTGTGCAATGCTTTCGTTTGTATTCCAAGCTTGCAGCTTATCATGGCATCTCTACCTGCTTCCATCCCGCACTTTGCCATCGGCTTCTAATGCATGTGTTCTTTAACAGCACTTTAAAAACCGCAAGAATCTACTCCTCTCCCGATCACCTTTCGCTTCATTCTGAAGAAACACAAGGTTACATAGATACAGACTGCAGTCCAGTTATATGCTTACGAAGGAAAAGAAAAACAAGCATTGTGTCTCGCAGACTCAGCCGCTACCGTAAAAAATCTATTCCTAGCATCACTGAAGATCTCTCTAGTGAATCCTCTTTAGTTGCTGCACCTATTCAAACACAAACATTCATTAACTCCAGTCTAAGCAGTCAGATCTATAGGTCGGATTCCTACCAGCTCCTAATGCCCAAAGCTAAAGTCTCATCTAATTATTTAGAGAAGATTGAGGAATTTTCGATGAATTCCAATGAAGATGAATTACCTGGTAAAAACGGCTTTGGAGCTGAAGATAATTTCGATAATCCAAACAATTTCAATGATAAAGACCAATCCTGCGATTTGTCGCTACCGACATCTCCCGTACTTTCAATTGTAGAAAACTTTTCTGTAAACAAGAGTCTTCTTAGTAACCTAGATGAAAATGATGAATGCGAACCAATTACACTTAATAACCTCATGCCTGCAGTAGATGTATCTATGCCTCTAATGGAATCCAACTATGAAGTGAAGAAAAAAAGTGAGGATGGAACACAATTTCATTACAATTTGAGAGATCGATCAATGTCCGATTCTCTTGTAAACAAAGTGAGCACAGTGCAAATTGACGATGTGCCTAATTCGATCAGTACAAAACTTAGAAACTTAGTTATTGAAAGTGCAAAGAAAGATGCTGCGAAAGTTAAATTAGTGGAAGTTCTCAAAGAGCCGATAATAGCCGAGAAGCCAAAAGCAGATAACAAAAAGGCTAAAGCAAAGAAACGGTCTTCGACGCCTAGAAAGAGACAAAGTACGCGCTCATTAAAATCCCCCCTTTCAGAACCCTGTATTGAAGAACATACTGAAACTTGTTCCAGGGCCGTGAACCGATCTCAGCCACCAATAATAAAAATTACATATGCAGATTCGGAACCACCCCAGAATATTGAAACGAAAAAAGTAACCAGGGGAAGAAGAAAACCTAAGAAGGATATTATTAAAGTAAAGTTGCCCAAAGTGGTCTCTAGACGAAAGACTGATATTGCTTCTAAATCAACAGAAGATATGGGTGTTAGTAATGATACGGAATCCGGTATTTTCCTTCAAGGATTTAATGATAGCGTTGAATTGATACACAATCATTCGGACTCGTGTTGTAAAGCTCATGAATGTATAAACGACAGTTTGGAAATAATAGAACCGTCGCAAAAATCGATTATAACTATCGAATCGGATTCCGGTCCTAACGACGAATATAACACTGTTATGGACAAATATGTTGCTTTTGAAATGATTAACCAAAACGCTCAAGATGGCACGGATTTAATTGCAGGTAAATATTTGAATATATTAAAAAAGTGTACAAAGTACAGTCAGAAGTGAAACTTTTTAGTAAATTAATTATTACTAAGGCAAAAACCCCAATAGATGATCATGTAACAGTATATGATTTGTATATCTATATTCACACTGTTTACACGTACGTGCTAATGATAATATAAATAAATATAAAATCTGCGTTGGTTCTCTCACTCTCTCTTAATCGGTCTCAATCGCACTCTCTCTTTTCTTCGACAAAAACGCTGCACAGCTTTGTGACGTTCCGTAAAAAGTTTACTCTCATGCGCCTAGAGAAGTTTCACTTCAATACGATTTAATATTTACTAATCCATTGATTCAATTCAACCGGTGGTCAAAGTGTCTTTATGAATTTTAACTGCATTATTGATGCAGTGGACACAGAATCTCATTGACTGTTGATTTTTCTCAGGTCTAAAATAAAAAATATATTTTATAAACCAATTTTCTAATCTTACGGTATTTATTTACAGCCTTAGCCAAGATCCGCTCTTCCTCAGAGATATCAAATAGCCTTCTTACTGATGACCTTTCTGAGGAAATCACGACTCCAAGATCATCGAAATGGTATTTGCTCTCCGAAGAAGAAAATTCTAACACTCTACAAGAGAAAAATAGTCAATACAACAGCTATGGTGCAAATTTAAACGAAATATTTCCAATTACTTGCGCTGTACCTAATCTCTCTACCATTTCCGAAGCATCCAAAGACATTGATGAAAACTCTAGGAATGACGCTAATAGAAAGTTATTTAATTTTTAAGGTACATATTTATTTAATATTTGTATGATTTTTGCGCCGTGCGTTATTTGTAATATTGATTAATGAACATTAAATTAAATTGATTATAAAAATACTTTGTTTCAAATCTCCTATATTCTTATTTAGGTATATACCTACTAGCTGATTGTTTTGCCATGTATGTTATTTCTAGGAAACATATTTTTAATTCTACTACAATTATAATATTTGATTGCCATCTTGCAACCTTATTGCGGATCTGTGGATAGTTTAAAAAGACTAAAAAACGGGATGTAAAAATAGGGGTTGGTCGTATAAGAGTGAAAATTGAGAGAGAGACATGATTTTTTTTTATTCTAAGCCATGACAAAATAAAAAATAAGGGTTGATCGTGAAGGGTGAAAATTTAGGGTTGCATGTATTTTTGTATGGTGTATCGTGAAAAAATAAAAACGAAAAATTTTGTCTAAAAAATAAATAAACAAAGTTATGGGTGGACCCTCCCCTTAACATTTAGGGAGATGAAAACTATATGTTGTCCGATTCTCAGACCTACCCAATATGCACACAAAATTTCATAAGAATCGGGACAGCCGTTTCGGAGGAGTTTAACCACAAACAGATCGACAAGAGAATTTTATATATAAGGTAATAGACAATCTAAAGAAGCTTTATGAAGAAACCTGTATAGCAATTTTATTCTGGGAGAACTTGTCTTCACATATAATTATATAACTGATGTATACAAATATTGCAAATCCTATTTTAAAAGAGTAAGTGTGGAATTTCTTGCCCATTCTTCTCCACAGTTGGTTCATGTTCCTTTTGCAACTAGACTATATTTGATTTTACGTTCAAAAATGCCATTTTAGGTGGCCTTATTGGAATAAATGATTTGATTGATTGATTGAAACACCAAAAAGCTAACGTTTCAAAGTTCAAATATTTCATAGACTAATTCTAAGTTAAATTATATCTAATAAAATAAATCAACAGATTATAATAAGCTATGGTCTAAATGCATTAACAAAAATTAAAAAAAAATCTGAACATTTTTGTCTCTGCCAGTTTGACAATTACTTAAATTATTAGTAACATTTTAAAATTATTAGTGACATATCTATAGAAAATCTTAAAATATAAAATGACACACGCATATTACGCGGACGCGTGGAGAAAATCAAATAGGCGACAAAGAGTATGGTACACGGAACATTTGATGCCGGCTCTGCTGGCTGCGAAAGAGAAACGGGTTCGAGATATCGACACTCTCATAGGTATGACGCAAGAATTAATCGATGTAAGTATTTGATGGGATTTTTTTACAAAAAAAAACTTCTGACAACTGATAACATAATTGCAAACGACATAGACGCCTTGGTATCTAATTAATCCATCTACCTAATCTTGCCAATAATAGTTTTATTTTGTAAAGATTTAGTTTGATGGAGTTTCAATGGCTGAGAACGTGTATATATAAATATTTAAGATATCACAGGGTATCTCAGTATAAAAGTACAATTTTCATTTGTACACAAAGAGCCTATCGCAGACCGCTTATATACAAAACTTTACTTAAAATCTGCTCTGTAACCTTCTCGATTTAAGATATCACAAACTAATGCCTACTATCTTGCATTTATTACTTTTTCTTTTGCGTGAGGTAAATATATCTTAATTGAAACTCTGTTTGAGCTGCCTGAGCTTATAACTAAGATAAAATTAAGTTGCGACCCTGGATTAACATATAAACTAACTTGGCTTTTAAGGTTTTTTAAATCTAAGTAAAACTCATATTTATATAAGTTAAGTAGATATTTCAACGAACAAAAAGCCCCCAAACTTTTTGAAAAAAGCTGAAATTTTGACGTCAGAATTTTCGATTGAAAATTAGGGTGCTTTTTTGATATTAAGTTAAAATGAGGCGAAAAAATAAATATTTTTAATCAAATAAATTACAGTATATTTGGGACATAATAAGGTAAGTTTTCACCAAATTTCGTAGAAAAAAAAAACTTTTTAAAAAAGATATAAATAAAAAACCAAAAACTTGGTTTTTTGAATTTTTCACCTAAATTTTGAGGTTATGTGAAAAAATTGTAAATACCAAAGTTGTAGATCTTTTTATGACCTACAACTTTGCCATTTAACTTTTTTCCATAGGACTGGTAGTTTCGCCGGAAATCAAGATAAACAATTTTTCCCCCTTAAAAGTCACCCCCTCCCACTTCCCGAACTCGGATCGACCGTAATTTATTTTTCCTTTCATTTTGATCATATTCCCCTGCATTTCTAATGGGTTTCATCCTACTGCAATTTTTTTTGGTTTCAAAAATTATCGACACTGGTCTAAAACGCATAATTTTGGCTTCAAATGTACGATGATTGCTAACATTTGGTTTACGCTTCTAATTATTATTAAAAATATATTTATAAAACTTAACTAGTATATTATATAACTCGTGCTGCAATTTCTTTTGTAATTTGTGATTAACAAGAAAAATGATTTCTTCTAATCTGGTACGTATTTACCTGTTTACGTATAGATATATAATGAACCGGCTGCGAAAGCAATACCCGTGAGTCCTCGTGTTGTGGAACAAAGTGACGATCTCAATCTGATGAAACCTATTGAACCCGAAGTGCTGAATTTATTGTATGGAAGCACAGAAAAGGGTGCCGCTGAGAGATATCTTAAGGCTAGGTATAAGAAGGCACCCGAAGATAAGTAAGTATTGCCTTAACGATTTTGATAAATACAATTTTCGTAAGAATTTTTAGGCCTTATCTCGGTCGGATTTCTTATAGCACTCGAATATAGGCTTTTTTATTAAGCTCAATTAAATTATTATTAGAAAAACAAAAAACAGCTTTGTAAACTGTGGGCAAAATAAGAATAAAGAAATTGTTACCAGTATTTACAGGTGTCATTATCAAAAATAAACGCTGAGGCATATTCTAGAATAGTTAATGATTGATTCGTAAAAAATATTAGCAAAGATTCTCATTCACCGGCGAATTCTCGTAAAAATGCGCTCATGACGTGAATTTACGTATTTTTGAAATTAAACTTCTTTAGGCGTATAAGGGTAATTTTTTACGGCTCGTCACGAATATGTGCAGCGTTTTTGTCAAAGAAAAGGGAGAGAGCGATAGAGAACGATTGTGAGAGTGAGAAAGGGAGATCGGAAAAATACACGCTATTGATGTTGATGTATTCGTTTAGTAGTTACATATTAGAATTTTGCAATTGCGATTCTGTCGCAGTGCTATTTTTTATTTAGTTTATTTTAGTTTATTTTTAGTAATTATTAATTTACAAAGAAGTTTCACCTCGGACTACTTTGTAAGCACGCACTTTAAAATCTTATTTAAATAGTATCTGCTAAGTCGATACTCTTTCTTGTACTAGTTCTTTAATGAGTACATGTTAAAAATTACTGTTCAAGGTTTTATTTCCGTGTCGCAACCAATTTTGACTATGGATGGCAACAGAAGCAGGGTCGAGTGGCTCGAGACGTGAATCATGGTCGTTGTGCAATACTACGGGATACGTTCTATCGCAAAAACAATCTGGCACCAGATCCCATACATTATTCGCAACCTGCCGGTGGCGAAATATCGATTTGCAGCGAATATTCGTGTCATTTCAATTAAAAACCGTTTAGATTACCATTGGATAAGAAAAAATGTTTTAATTCCTTCATTTCTTTAAAAGATAAAATTTCAGACATTTTAATAATAATAATAAAAGCCAAAAAAAATTTCAGACACATTTTTATTGCTATAATTTTATTCTTAGCTATGTGTGCCCTTTCTTGTGCGGCCTCCTCCAAATCCACCGGCTCTGTCTGCACTGTGCAACTCTGCCATGTACCTACCTTCTGTTTTCTTAATCTGGTTACCTTGAGCACCAGTTAAATACTTTCTTGCTCCACTTTTCTGTTCCTCTTGCCATTTGCCCCGCCCATTTCCACTTAATTTTATTGTAACAGCTGCTACCTTTATTTTCCTTATGATGTATTCTTTATAGATTTTGTCCTCAATAGGAAAGAAAATATATTTCATAGTGTAATAAATAAAGACACATTTATAGCAAAAAACATATATTTTATTATTTACAATAGTTCAACTTTTATTTACATATTAACAACAGCAAATGTACCCACGCGTAAGGCCGCATTACACTGTCTATCGGAATAATCACATAAATGTATACATGTTAATTTACAATTCTCGTCTCCGAGGTGTTTTAATGGACAGATCTATGGAAGAATTACTCCAATCTAATAAAAAATATAACTACGATAGTGTGACGTAACTATACAAAGCGAATCCGTCCATCAAAACATTAAAATTAATTAACCAAGCCCGTGTACGGTATCCATAGCGTACGCATACGTGCCGTTTACGTACGCGTACGTGTATAGGCTCCGTACGCGTACGCGATTGCGTAATACCACACACAGTTCAGACGATCGTCAACTAAATGTCGCTAAAATAAATATGAGACGTCTTTGTTCTTTAATCGATAATATTTACAAACAGCCGCATTCGACTGACATTCGTTTTTCCGTAGATTGTGCAAAATATGGGAAAACCTAAGTCGAAATATAATACGTAGCTTAAAAGTGCAAGGTTACAAGAGATCTACTACTATTTATTGCCAAATTTAATAAATTATTGGTCAATCGCTAATTTTAAATCAATTAACATGTCGGCGTTTTAGGCTCGTCATTTCAATAATTAAATTTAACTTACACCCGAACCCAATAATTATTCCACAATTATAAATATTAGACTGAATTGATAAATCTCCTATCTGCATCCCAATAACCAAACCCTACCAAGGCAATACATTTTTGGAGATGGATAGAATGCAATCTCTTCACTCTTTACACTCATATTTGATCATCAATGTAAACCAAATAAAGTAAATAAAACTGTACAAATAATATTAAAATATACATGTCCATGTTTAAAATATATCAAGTAGTTTTTAATTATTTTAAAAACTGGTGTAAGTTAAAATCTTAAGATAGGATATTGACACAGTCGAACTGTCATTTCAGTACATTTTCTTTTGTTCTGTCATACAAATGTCTATCCACATACACCAATCCGACCTACCATGGATAGCCAGATAGATTTTTATCAATATTTGGATAAAGATGTCTATCTCATATAGTCAAAAATGGACTGAGATAATTTATTGGGTTTGGGTGTAAGACGGGCCAATTTATACTGTTATCAGCCATACAAATTATCACAAAATCAGTCTGTCGCATACATACTAAGTTTGTACTGTCTCTGTTAATTGATTTAATGCAATATCACTATTGTTAATTCAATCGAGAAACTTAGTACATTAAAGGGTGGTGAAGGAATAAAAATAAGTAATAGATTTTAACAAACCAGTGTAAAGATAAGGTGGAAATGGTCACAACCCAAAGTTTAACCGTGCTGTGCTCATTTCCTCTACAGCAGCAGCAGATCGTGGTTTCCTTATCTTATAACCCAATTAAATTTTTCATGTTAAAAAAAAAACATTCATCCATGTGACAAAAACACGCACAATCTCATTTTTTTCCGTGTTTTATTTGCTATTAAAACATCTAGAGCGTTAAAATTGATTTGTTTCGTTCAAAAGTTAATATATCAGTCTGACAATATAAAAATTCTTTATCGCGAAATGAATAGATTTTCCAGACTTCACCGGTTGACACATTCCAACCACATCCAGAAACTCAATGATATCCATACCGACGGCTGCTGTCTCAGCAATTTGGCTACGTGTGACTAACGCTAGGGGCGGGCAACGCCGGGGGTGGGCCGCTAGTCCAATTTACAAGGGCGTGTTGGGGCAGCTGCGTGGCCTGGAAATGGTCTTTGAGCAGCGCCTGGGAGAAATTGCAGTGCATTTGATACGCTTCGTTCTCGCGCTCCGTGTCACCCGCGAGACGGTAGAGGTCTGGAAGATAATTGTCAAATTTGAGATTGCAAACGACAATTTTTTTTTTTTTTTAATATGTGTATGCCTAAAAAATATAAGAAAATTATATCACAAATTTAACACACATACAGATCAGGGAGCGTTAAGGTATTACGTCACGCAATTCTTGGAGATTCTTAATAACAGATAACGCGCCGTAACATTCTTCTGTACCAAATAGTAAAACGTTTCGTGACTCATTAAACCTAAAAGTTGCCATTTATGTGGTGTACAGTATTGGAAAGTCGAAAATAATATTCACAATAACGCATAATTCAATCCCCACCCCGCATCGTAACGTTTTACCCCCAAGCCCCGCCCCCAAAATTAGTAACGTAATATTTGAAGGCTCCCTATGTTGCAGTAAGGTAGTTAAATCAAATACTTAATTGAATCTCTAGACAGTTCATTAAAGCTCAATATTCAATCAAGTAGAGACTGTCTCGAGATTCAAGTAACTCTCTGAATTAACCACTTTACTATGACATATATATAAGCATTTTTTATACCTTTGAGAATAGCCGACGCCCACAATTGCACGTGCACGTCCGGTATTTTACTAGCCAACTGCATAGCAGGTGTCACCATATTCATGCTTTCGCGGGAATTGTTGATAGAGAGGAAGATATGGCCCAAGAGTACGAGTGAGCAGGACGTAAGACGATTTAGGTCTTCGGCGTTCGCCATCTTCAACGTTTCACGTAAATACCGTCTGAAAAAAATGTAAATTATTGACATACATAAAAAACTATATTCTCTCGTTATCAGCCGCGTATCAACGCACTTGCAAGGCTATTGGCAATGTGAGTGTCCATGGGCGGTATCTGTTAACATCATTAGTTTATTCGTTTTTTTATATTATATTATGTATTCCATCTCTGGCTTATATTTTCAATTTAATTGTTTGTTATTACATATATATAATTTATGTTAGCTGTAGAATTACGAGATAAACAAATAACTAAATCAGATGAGCCTCTTGCCCGTTTGCCCCGTATTACAATTAAAATTTAAAAAAAAATTCACGATTTTCTTGCTACAATGTTTAGCATTAAAAAATTAAGTCAATATTTCCTTATTATATAACTTATTTTTAAATAGCTATTAATCTATCTAATCTAATAATATCAAATATTTTAATAAAAATATACAAACTTGGCTTCATTATATCTCGCCTGGAAGAATGCCTGTAGACCTAGTACGTAGTAAGACGCGGCGCGAAGGCCGTGCGCGTACGCAGGTAATGCTTCAGGCCGCACCTGAAAAGAATCACAATGTTTACATTTAACAAAATGAATCCGCATGTCTGTTGGTTAGAACATGGTAAATCTTAAAACTACTGATTTGCCAATATCGAAATAGTAGTTTTTTATGTAATAGAAGGCAAACGGACAGAAGCCTTGTTCTTAAGTGATACCGCACTAACATTGCCAGAACAATCGCAAGTGCGTTGCTGCCCTTTTAAGATTTGACTTCTTTTCTTGTAGGACCCTAAGTGGAATTGGTTTGGAAATACTTCAGTGGGCAGCTGGTTTCACATTTTGGTGGTGCGTGGCAAAAACTTCTGAAGAAACGCTGTAAAACGACGGACGTCGAGGTGACACGGGTGGTATTTTGTATTCTGCCTTGACGTCCGGAAAAATATGCAAAATACACGAAATCCACACGGGCGACGGCGCGGAAAACATAATAACAGACTGTATGGCGTCTATCTTTACTATCCTTTAATGTACCCAACATTATTTGTATTAGGGATGGTGGGGTACAACAAATTGGAAACCAGACGGGACTTACATTTGGCCTACTACGTACTGAAAGTCTTGAGGGGGATAGTGTGTAACCCGAGTGTACTCCAGGAACTGGGCTTCTTAGTACCTATGGGATATGTGCGACGGCGACAGCGAAGGTTATTTGCGATACCAAAGGCAAGAACTAGTCTGTTGCACAGATCCCCGTTATCCAGGACGTTGCGCTTACTAAATGCTGTCTCCGATACTATCGACATATTTATATGTTCGCAGAGTGAATTCACAGTAGCGATATTGTGTAAATTATGTGTCTAATTTTTATGTACATTATTATATTTTTATTAAATGTTTCTCCACATTGTCGTATTGGCATAGGCTGTAAAGATAATGTGTATGTTTGAAATAAATAAATAAAAAATAAATCGTCAGTTAACACATATCATCTTAAGAATCTAATCAAAAAATAATTATAAATCTCAGATTAGATTCTTGATTACCTGTTCCATAATTTGGGCTAGATCATTATCTCTCCGTCCTCGCAGATACACAATAGCCAGATTCAATTTCGCAAACATCCACAGATCTCTCTCTTGTGACATCTGAAATTCAATAAAAAAATATTAACAACAATTTAATTAAAGAGATAGTAAAACAAGTGGAAGAATTTGGAGGAGGCCTTCACTCTTCACTCAAAACAAATTACTGTCACTAATCACTTCATAGATACCTAATTAGTTTTGTGTATAATAAGTGGATAACTGCAAGTAAATTCCAGTTTATACCATGATTTATTGAGAAACAAAAGCTTGAAGAGATCTACGGCATTTTCTATCCGATATATATAATATCACTAGCTGACCCGGCAAACGTTGTTTTGCCATGTTTTTGTGCCAAAAAATTAAAGTTTATAATTAACAAAAAAAACATAAGGGATGATTGTAAAGGGGTGAAAATGTAGGGTTGCATGTATTTTTGTATGATGTATCATAAAAAAATAAAAACTAAAAATTTTGTCTGAAAAATAAAAAAATAAATTTAGGGGTGGACCACCCTTAACATTTAGCGGGATGAAAAATAGATGTTGTTCGATTCTCCCCCCTGGTTAGTATCCTCGATAAGGATCACGAAAATCGGTCGAGCCGTTTCGGAGGAGTTCGGTTACTAACACCGTGACACAAGAATTTTATATATAAGATACTATCAAACAGCCAAGAAAATAATGCAATGAAGGTCAAACGCATACATCTGTACTGTGCCTATACGAGGGAATAAAGGCGAACACTTACGTGTATGGCGGTGTGGAACTGCGCCTCGGCGGCGTCCATGCAGTTCATGGACATGGCGTACAGGCCCAGCAGGCAGTGCAGTTGGGGAGTATGAGCCGCTGCGCACTGGGCTGAAATTAAGAATGACTGGAATTAAGTATAGACATTTTAGCTTCAGCGTATTGTGTAGATTTAGTCTACCGCGGCCCAAAATGAAAAGTACTCAATGGTCGAGAAGAAAATAATCAATAAAAGCAAAGCCTTTAAATTTTTAAAGACAAGTTACTTATATAGCGTAGGCAAGTATCTAGATTATAACTTTGCCAATGGACGTTGTACCCGCCTAATAAATTTAAAAAAAATCTTTGACAATTATTCTAAATAACTTTACCATATTATTATGACATTATGTTAATATTTGTATTTTATGAAATTATAAAATTAATATGACATTTGTATGCCTACTTATATATGGCCAATTGCGGGGACTTTATAATTAATCTATCTAATTGTACCACTGTCATAGCAAATAAACAATTTCATTTCATTTCAATAATTTATTTATTGAAGCTTACGATCGCTCAACTCAATGATACATTGCTACATTAAAAAAAATTACTAGCAGAACTGACAGACATTATCCTGCACGATATTGAGAGATTAGGATATGACACAAAGTATGAATTATGAAAGTACCGACTACAGCGCCATCTGTCGGGCTCAATTGTGAATCTAAACCGTCCAGGGCGCTACCCAAACGCATACAAAAAAAATATTCAAAATCCAGTTGTTTAAGAGGAGTTCAGTGAAGAAGAAGTGAAGAAGTGTAGAAGTAATAAGTGGTTCACTTAACAGCCTAGCATTTTAAAAAATAGCGCCGTTTAACTATCGGCCTGACGATATTCCTCCGAAGCGTTTGTTAGAACATTTAATAAACTGGCTAATGCTTAGGCAATTCGTACAAAAAATAAAAAGATGAAACATAAGACAACATAAGGCTAGGCTGTTAATTGAACGGCTTATTAAGCCAGTTAACTGCGGCATATATATAGAGATATCTCAAAACACTCCTTTCTAAAGAATTGAGATCTTTTTTAAGAGTGTAAACAGATACTAGTTGCATTATTTTAGTAAAAAATAATGCAATTAGCGGCCGTTCAAGTATTACGTAAGCAGATTTACTGTAATTTATCCCCCCCCCCCACTCCTCTTGTTAGCAAAAGTAAGCAAAGCTCTCAAAAATAAATAAAATTATTATTTTTTTTAATTCATTCATTTTCAAGCATAGACAATGTGTGGCTGAAATCGCAAATAATTGACTTGAATTAAATGTTGACATCATCACCAAATCAGTAAATCCAAGACCTCCCCCCACCCCCCTAGCTAGTCCGTTAGACTGAGAAATTAGTCTGTAAAAAGCTTGCGTTTTATTGATAAGCAAATCGTGTTAATTGAAATAAATTAAATCATAAAATGCTCACCATCCGGGGGGTGCGTGAGCAGATGGGCAGCCCGCGCAATTTCGTGCAACGCGTGAGCTTTGCCTCCGGCCACGAGGCGGCATAGGGCCGCGTGCTCCACCAGAGCCATGCGTAGACGCCAGGCCAGGGCTGCGCCCCCTCGACGGCCAGCACCACGACCCGCGTTGACCAACCCTGGCTCTTCGTTGCCTGCAATATTTTATAAAATTGTCTTTGGTCTATGCTTTGCGAATCGTTTTTTTTTAGTATTTTTTATCTAGTAAAAAAGCAGAAATATTCTTTTATTTATTTATTACCACTTCGTTACATCATAATATAAACATTGAACATAATTAAATGAAAAGGAGGGCAACTGGCGGCCCTATCGCTTTCGGGCGATTACTTCCAGGCAACCACTTATTATAATTACAATGTATTCATTCATTCGTCTTTTCAATTAAAACTCCAATTTTTAATAAATCTATCATTTTTCTTTTAGTGCTTTTCTCTGTGTTGTATTCTGAGGTCGTAAGTTCGATCCCTGGCTGTGCACCAATGGATTGTCAGACTATGTGCACATTTAACATTCACCTATACGGTGAAGGAAAAGATCGTAAGGAAATTTCTTCTAAAAGGCTTTCCTTATACCTAAAAAGTCGACTTCGTGTGTCAAGCACAAGTGGCTAGGCAAGGCAAGAGGCGATAACCTTGCCTATTAAATTGACAAATGTTCATGAATTAAAAACCTAAACCTTGAAATAAAAACCAAACCAAAAAAAGTTGTAGCGCC
The DNA here is from genome assembly GCA_028984075.1 of Pieris mannii. Classification (NCBI taxonomy): domain Eukaryota; kingdom Metazoa; phylum Arthropoda; class Insecta; order Lepidoptera; family Pieridae; genus Pieris; species Pieris mannii. Next base: position 1,678,586 of record CM054776.1, read on the forward strand.
ACTCATTCTTCTTTGCTTTTCTCGAAATAGACAAGCAGTCACCAAGAGGCATCACCATTTATTACCAACTTACAAAAGAGCTGATCAATTCTACACGAAATTTATTACTCACAATTGAGCTTGTCGATCTGAGCCAAGGCTTTCTCAGTGTACTTGTGCGCCTTGTCCATGTAGCCGGCCTGCGCCGAATGCATCACCGTCACCAAGTAGACCAGCACGTACAGCTGCTGCCGAGACAGCCACACGAAGGATTCGCCTCCGGGACTGCCGCCGCACACAGCTGGAATACCGGGTACTTTAGTTTAAACCAGGTATGGGCCTTTGACATGTTGAGGACCAAACTTTAGCAAGCAAATACATTCGCAGGCCGCGTTTAAAAGTTCTTAGTGCATTTTTAAGTAGTGATAATACTTTTTGCTATAGATATTACACATTGAATAATGAAAAAATTAAGGAATAATCTGGAATAAACTAGATTAGAATAATTAAGAAGCAATCAATATTTTTATGTGTCGCCCGTGAGGCTAACCTCAGTAAGAGTAATGGAGATAATCAAAGAATGCGGCGGAATTTTTTTTTTGATTTGATGGTTTAACCTTTAATTTAATAGAAATTGTCAAAAGTCAATAATCATTTATTTAGGTAACTCAACTTTACAAGTAAGACCAGTCACAACAAGTAGCACCCGTTCATGAGTATGCCATGGCCAGCCATCGAACCCCACGCCATATTTTAGAGAGAAAGACAACCCGACGCATGGACACCGCAGCAAATACTACGGGCTCCGCGAATTTGGGGGCCCCGCGCTCCAACGTACCCCAATATTATAATACCCGTACGCGAATAATAAAAAATAATATCCATAGCAGCGTAATATCTTACCTGACTTTCACTTAAAAATCTTAAATTCGATTTCGTCACGATTTGTATCGTAAAAATAAGTAGGTATTTTACAAACTATTGATTATAGTAACATTTTATAGACTTATTTAAGCTGATGATTTGCTATCTCCAAATTTGACGATAATAAATCCAAAAAAAAAAAATTTTGTACCGGTTTTGTTTTATTGCCCTAAACTTGAGACGGGCCCTTTATAGAATTTTCTGGGTAAATGGGTAAATTGGGCACTGACGCCGCCACATGCTGTATTCTGAAGGTACTAATTTATTGAGCTGTCATAGAAATTTAAATGATTCATACTCAACACCTCACACGGCTTTGATTTTGTAAGTAAAATCTTATCATGTTCGAAAGATGATAAACATAATACAAGACAAATCTGATTATAACTATAAACATTTAGGGTGAAATTCGGACTCAAGACTAATTTAACCCCGATATTTAAAATCCAATAAATATGTGCAAATCAAAAATAGAAATTGACTCAGGACTTATGCTTAAAAACCTGGATTGTTGGGTTTTAATATGAAAAAATCAAACTTCTTCGAACATAGCAATTTGATATATACAATATAAGTACTCTACTAAGTCTTAAGATTATATTTTTATAAACTCACTGTCATCATCAGGCCACGTTGGTGCCATAATTGTCTGAATGCTTTGTTGTAATTGCTTTAAACAGGGTTTGACACTCTTGACTTGTCCGGCCATTAAATAGTGACACACCTGAAACAAGAATACAATAATTATGTTTTAATATATAATAATAAAAATATGTTTTTTTACTTAAATCCATGTTTAAAAATGCTTATAAATACAAATCAATAATTAAACAAATAAATTTCATAAATATCTTTAATAAACTTGAGCATAAGTTTATTTTTCGTATCATTTACGAACTGTATTTGGTATATGTTAAGTAAATAATAAAGCTTTAAATAAACATGCAATTATTTTTCACATTAATGATAATAATAAATAAATAGCCTTTTATTCAGACCGACGTATACTTAACATAGATGTTAAACTAGGTATTAAAGGTTGAAAAGAAACTATTTCATTGAAAATAAATATTTGTATCATGCTTGATTTCCCCTTCCATAGGGTAGCATTGTGTCACAATTTTACTCCATTTGTCATTTCCTTTTATCATATGTCCAGTCAATTGCCATTTATGTCTTCTTATTTTGGAGATAATGTCTATGACTTTAGTCTCTTTTGGTCTGGTTTGTCAATGTCTCTGATGTCTTAATGTTAAGCTTTTTAGTCATGTTTTGTGGTAAGCCCATGTTTGGCTAACATACATAAGCACAGGTGGAATGCAGGTGTTAAATATTTTGATTTTTGTATTTGAATGTAGCTTGTCATCTTTCATGACCTCACTCAAGCTCCAGTATTTTTCCCGTTTGTTATTATTCTCCCAACAAATAGGATCTTTTTTGTGTCATTAACTGGCCTAGATAAATGTATTATTTGGTATATTATAGATCTGGGTGTGCCTTAGGTCAATGGTCTTCTCCATTCCATTAGCCATAACTCATGGTTTATCCAGATTAAGTTTTAGTCCTACCTTCTCTCTTTCTAACACCAGTTCGTTTATAATTTTTCCAAGTCTTCTGGTGTTATACGTAGTTGGCTCTGTCACTGTCACATTACTTTTAAATTTCGAACATGATACTATAAAAAAATTATTTCATTCTATTTTTGAATGTTTGACTACTGTTTTAAACAAAAAACCAATGACTTTCTATAATTTTTCACTCACTGAGTACCATTTTCAAGTTGCTCAAAAATTGGAATATAACGCTTAGGTTTGCGTACCGTACTATTGATAGGTACATTGAAGTCTCCAGTGTTGAGAAAAAGAACAGGCCGGCGACGCTCTGTAAGACCACCAGCAGTAATGAAAGCTATCAAGGCGCGGATAGCAAGAAATCCTGACCGAAAACAGAAGTTGATGGCTTTGCAGTTGGGTCAGTAGGAAAGCAGAAAAGAGGTTTTAAATGAAGATCTTGGTCTACGAGCATACAAAAAAAAGAGTGGGAGCTTACTTTATGCTCATCTAGCAATAAGGCTTAAGAGATCGCGGGTATAGTTACAGCGGTACGCGAAAAGCCGACACCGTGATATCCTCTTAACAGACGAAAAAATGTTCACTGTTGAAGAGAAGTACAAATAAACAGAAGGATAATGTTCGCTAGGAGTTCTGAAGAAGCTGGCAATAAAGTTCCGAGGGTGCAACATGGATTTCATCCAACATCAGTAATGTTCTATTTGGGAGTGTCCAACTTATTATGAGGTTAATATTTGCGAAAAGGGGCTGAAAACCACTATAAAAGTGTAGCAAGAGACGGTTTAGGATCGGCTTATCAGGGACCTACGCAGCAAGCGTTGCAGGACATCACTACGTATTCCAACAGGAGTCTGTGCCTGCACACAAAGTCAAGACCACTTAAGCCTGGTTGGAGTGTCAAAACATAGACTTAATAAGACATGAGGATTGGTCTTCCTCAAGGACCACTGAACCTTGATTCTTTGGACTATAAAATTTGGCTGGTCTTAGAGAGGTTTGTGATAAAACCTATAAAAATTTGTGGGGTCTGAAGTCATCATTAATAAAGCAGTTACTGAAATCGAAATGAATATGGTGCGTGCTGCAAGAGACGACTGGCCACTTAAGGGCCTCTATTAAAAAAAGGGAGGTCATTTTGACTAATAAAATATAACTATGCTATTTCTATTCCTATTTATGTACTATTTAAATTAAAATATCACTCATTAAAAACTGTCACTAAATAAATTCAAAGCCCTTGTTAAAAGTAAATTAATTAATAAAGCCTTTTATAAATGTGACGAATACTTAAATGACCTCATAATGAATCCTTGGGATTGATTTGCTCCAGTTCAAACAATTTGTATTAAAAACTTGGCGATTGAAAAGAGTGGCGGAAAGTTTCTTGCCAGTTCTTCTTACTCGCTCTACACCCTTGACTTGCGAACTGGTTGTAAATGTAAATTTACAGTTCATTTCATTTGTTTTTCTTGACGTTCATAAGTGTACAAGTTTACCTATATGAATAAAGATATTTTGATTTGATTTGATTTGATCGGTACTTTTGTTTTTATCATTACTTCCATTTATGACTTTGAGACCAATTATGTAGGGCACAAAAGTATGTCATCTGCATTACATTGTTTCCGAGATTCTCCCAGTTAATTATTAAAATACAAAAAGGTTAATACTTACTTGTAAAACAAGAAAGAATACTTTAAGGTATTCCTTTTGGTGTGGACTTCCGACCCAGGACTCGACAAGATGTCCAGCTTGATTTAATAATGGTAAAACTTCTTGAATCTTCTTATCTATTAACAGTAACTGTAACCAAATTGCATAGCCTTAATATTAAATTTAATAAAAGTAAAAGCCATATGTAAAAAATATACTAAAAACAATAATATTTACTATATTAGTTCACAGTTACAGTTACTTCACATAATAGCAATAGAGCTAAGGTGATGACTACAATGCAATTACATTACAAAGTATGTGTTATATTATAAACACAATCTTGTTAAAATGTTTGTCTCTTTTTTATGATTAATCAATCTAATATTTTGTATTACGGCCTACATTTTATATTACATATCATATGCTTCTTATATTTCTACCTATAGTTTGGGTATTTTACAGACAACATTGGTACAAAGTAAGAGTATATCAATTAATATATAATAAAATAACAAGAAAACTAACAAAAAATTTACATACCATAACCCTACTTAAGAGAAAGAGCACCCTTGTATAAGCAGCATTTGATATTTGGGCATAATCCACACCTACTCCTAGTAGACTACTTGCTACTTCATATTCTTTTTCTGTTGCATGAATTTGCTGAAATTCAATATATAATCATGATATTTATGCTAGATGATTATAATAATTTAACTTGTATGAGCAAAGAACCCTCTAAATATGTAGAGTAAAATTGGTATGATGTCTTTGTAACAAAAAATACTGCATATGATGTTTTTCATAAGAAATTTATTGAAAAAACTATCAAAATACACATATATATTAAAGTATATAAATTTAATTTAACTAAACCAGCTGAGTAAAATTTCAATTAATATATATTAACTTGATACTCACTGCTAGTTGGAATATGAGCCTGCAGTGCCAGTAAACACTGTGTTGTGATAATTCAATCGCCTTTCGTAATATAGGCTTTGAATGAGTTGGCTGACCCTGTTGTTCAAACAAATCTGCAAGTACACTCGCTGCTTCAAACTTAACATCGTCAAATCCATTGATACTTTGAGATAAACACCACTGAAAGGAAAATTAAATATTTTTTATGACCCACATTGAAAACATTGTTTATATTTTGCATTAGGGATACCTTCTAAAAATACCTCAACCAAGATTCGAACTTTATATATTCAGTCGTTACCACTATACTAACAAAACGTCTTGATACCTAGAAAAGAAATACGGAAAAACTTACACTTTGCTCTAAATGAGTTCTCGCCAAGTCGATGTTTTTAGTGTGTGTCAAAAGGATATTCCCAAGTTGTAAATGGGTTCTGGCTTCAACTCTTTGAGGTGGCTTGAAATTAAAAACAGCTTGTAAACATTGAATACAACTTTTTATGTCAGGGGGATTAGATGTACGAAAATGTTCTGCTAAACCAAGTAAAGAAATATACCAAGCGTCCTGCGTTGACGCCATTTTGACATTTCTGCTTGGAGGGAACGGTGTTGACAACACTTTGGTTACCAATTATTTGTAGTTTGACAATGTACAGTTTAGAGTTGCCATTTTAGTTACTTGAGACCACAGAGAAGTATAAGTCGAAAGTTCAATAAAAAAGCATACAGTCCTAGTAAATACGCCTATAAAACAACTGTAAACTGCAGGATCATTAAAAAAACAACAAAAAGCGGAGGTAGTAAGTGCGAGGGTGTGGATAGTGCGTTCGTGACACCCCGTGTGTTGAATTGGTCAACACGAAGTAACATTTCCATATAAATTTTAGTTTTCGACTTTCTACATACACTGTTTAGGCATCTTGAATAAGTACCTAGACTTAGAGTGTGCCATAGAGAGTACTATTCTATACATTATCTTAAAACGTATGACAACTGACAATTAACAAACGATTATGACAAACCAAAAACAAAACACAAAAATTATGATTATGACAATTAACAAAACTACTCATCTGAAAAACTTCAAATTTTATCATTCTTTTTCGGCGAGCTGTCACCGTTTGCGGAACGTTCCTCGGACGGTTCGCCTATTTAATCCGTAGTTATCACTACCGATTCCAATTATTTTTTTGTAAATAATACAAAATAATAGTTTAATATGCCGCCCAAATTCGACCCTAACGAAATTAAAGTCGGTAAGTAATCGTTTTGGGTCTTAATAGACGATAATTCCAAGTGTCTTTTTGGATAATAAGTTTTGTGGTGTTGTTTCAGTGAACTTAAGATGTATTGGAGGAGAAGTTGGAGCTACATCGTCTTTAGCTCCTAAGATCGGTCCTCTTGGTCTCGTAAGTAAAACTTCGTTACTATTTTCCCATGTCCAATCGTAAACATAACCTCATAATTTCGCGTGGCAGTCATATTCGGCAAATACTGTGTACCTCTATGGTATGTGATATAGAGACAATTATAATCATTAGGAGTTTATATACGAAATTGGGCGTTTTAAAATCAATCATTGCATACAAAACTTTGATTATAATTGGCTTGTTGTGTGATGTATGATCCTGGGGGGTGCCCCCCTACCAGGCGCGTCCTTCCGGGTGGCGGATGGAAGGAACCCGCGACTCAGGATACCGGTTTCCCTGTCGCGGCTACTCCGAATGCCCAATAAGGAGTCGCGGACCAGGCTGTATGACTGCCGCGATTACCATAACTATAATTCCAATTAAGGTTCTAGATTGCTGTAGGTTGGCTGTTTGAGTTCCACTACTATATTAAAAGATGATATTTTGTACAACAAGAGCTAATTCATTCATTTTCATAATCTTTTGTTTGTGTTATAGTCCCCAAAAAAAGTGGGGGATGACATAGCAAAGGCAACTAGTGACTGGAAAGGACTAAAGATTACTGTGCAGTTGATAGTACAAAACAGACAAGCACAGATCTCTGTTGTGCCTTCTGCTGCTGCCCTGATCATTAGAGCTTTAAAAGAACCCCCACGTGACCGCAAGAAGCAAAAGAACAGTATGTATTTTATTTATATCAATTTTTTTAATAAATGTTCTTTATAAGCTGAAAGAATAACAGTTGAATGTCATTCATATTTAAAGTCAAATTTTGTAAAGAAGATTTGTCTTGTTTCAGTTAAACACAGTGGAAATATCACCTTAGAAGATGTCATTGGTATTGCTAAAGTCATGCGGGCCAGGTCAATGGCACGTTATCTGTCAGGAACAGTTAAAGAAATCCTTGGTACAGCTCAATCTGTTGGCTGCACAATAGATGGTAGACCACCACATGACCTTATTAATGACATCAACAGTGGTGCTCTTACTATTGATGAATAAACTATAAAATAATCTTATTTCTGTTTTATTATTGTTATTCTATTGTAACTCTTTTTTGTATCAAAACTGCTAGTACATAATAAATAAAATGTTATCATATAATGTAAAATTGACTGTCTGAAAATTTTTATTTGTATTGCGGACTTAGGTATATAAATTAATATAAAAATTCCTGGTAAATATTCCTTTTCCGTATGGTAAGTAAAATTATAAAATGTGCAGTGTTAGCATAACAATTTATATTAATAGTATTTGGCAAAGACTTGTTACAGAAAATTATTTATTTGAATAACTTTTATCTTAGTAAAAAAAAGGACACTAGAACTGATATAATATGAAAAACAGGCTTACATATTTTATAATACAGCAAAAGAAATCTTGTAACACAATTTACTGCAAGTTAAAGCCACGAAAATGCGAGGTTTTTTTTGAGAAACTTGTAGCATTTGTATTGAAATAATTATTAGGTGGGCTTATAAGTTATTTAAATAACTTTTGTTCTTGACATTTCATTACAAAAAGTCGAAATCGAAATGTTTCTCTGAAATGAGAATATTAAGATATCTATGATTAAAATTTGAAAAACTTTAGTTGGTATCGTTCTAAAATAAATTATACAGGTTTATTGGTAATTCTTTCATAGGTAATTTGAAAATTTTAACTCCTATTTGCGTGTGCAAGAGCCTTTTTTAAGCTGTCATTTAAGTCGAATATGTTCTTAAAAATAGGATCAATTTCAATCTAATTTAATATTTCGATTCATACTTCAATTTTAAAATTTGATACCAAAATCTGGTTTTTTTTTCACTTAAAAAACAATCGTTTCTTAGGGGTCTAATAATGCATAACAAATACGAACTTATTTCGACGATAATGAAAAAGGCGGAAATTTAAACTCGAAAATCTCTGTTTTAATATGAAACGGTTCCAACGATAAGAACGCTGCCAGAACTGGCGAAAATCCATTAAATGAATCTAATGTATTTTCGCAGATTTTCAGTGAACTCAATCTCGAGAAACATTGAGCCTAAAAGTCACAGAAAACAAACCCACCACCTTCACGAAGTTGTAAAACTACTAAAACAGCATAGACAAGGTCATCAAATTGCCGCCAAATCATTGTAATCTCAATCTCTTGTGAAAAAAGTTATTGGAGCTTGGTATATAGCCAAGTCCACATTACAAGGATCGTCATGCTCACTTAAATGTCATTGCTTGTGGCGGCGTCCATGCGTCGGGTTGTCTCTCTCCCTATTATATGGCGAGGGGGGGCGATGGCTGGCCATGCGTCATACTCGTGAACGGGTGCTACTTGTGGTGACTGGTCGTACTTGAATTTGTGTATGCGGCGATATTAATTGTTTATACCACGTATTTGCGTGTTGTTCTCACATACATAGTGTAATGGTTGCAGCTCCTTACAAACAATGTTTATAAAAAATAAAAAACTTGGCGATTAAAAAGAGTAGCGGAGAGTTTATTGCCAGTTCTTCTCTTCCGTTCTACGCCTTTTTCTTTTTTTGACGTTCATAAGTGTACATTGTTACCTATTTGAATAAATGAATTTTTTGTTTTTTTTTTTTATAAAAGAAGGTGGCGCCTATAAACCGATAAAAAATTAGAAAAACATCGCTCGTATTGGGGGCGGAGGTTATCCCTCCAACCACTTCAACGAAGAGCGATTCGAATTGTCGACGACCAGTCACTTTCCGAGCGACTTGATCCATTGGCGTTGCGTAGAGATGTGGGATCTCTCGGCATCTTCTACCGCATTCACCATGGAGTGTTCAGCGGAGTTGTACGGACTAATATTTGCAGCTGAGTTTCATCACCGGAGATCAAGGCAGAATACAAAATACTATCCGTATCACCTTGACATCCGTCGTGCAATTTCTGCCGCGCACCACCACGATGTGGAACATGCTGCCCACTGAAGTATTTCCGAACTATTTCGACTTAGGGTTCTTCAAGAAAAGAGCGTACCGATTCTTAAAAGGCCGGAAGAGCGCTTTGCGAGCCTTCTGGCAGTGCGAGTGTCCATGGGCGGCGGTGTCACTTAACATCAGGTGACCCTCCTGCCCGTCTGCCTCCTGTAATATAAAAAACTAGTGTGCTTATGACCACACGACTGAAATGAAACTTCTTTCTTTCTAATAAAAAATAATTTGTTATTATTTACCCGAAAATTCACAAAACATGAACACCAAAAGGAATTTACAGTTTTATTTACTTTATACGTAGAATATTGAATGTATTAAAGAAAATATTAATTCATAAAACTGTTCAAAACGAAAAATAACCAAAGAACGTAACGCTAGTAAACTCGCAAACGAACTACTGATTGAAATATATATATTTCATTTACTAGTTATAAGAGAAAGAAAATGTGCGCGCGCACTGTTCTCTCTTGCTCCTACAATGTGATACAGACAATAGACCTGCACTGTGCTTAGTATTTGGCTATGAGAGGAAGAGAGAAAGAAAATATGCACGCGCACCAGTGTTCACAACAGTACGATAATTATCGTACATATACGATAATTTCATAGCTACGTACGATGGTACTCGACTATCGTACGCAGATTGTTACGATATTGGTACGATAATTTACGTTCTCATCAAAAATTTGATGATTACATAGATAGCAAATAGCCCAGTAATAACTACAGTTTTTTAGTGTTAGTAACATCTATTGGCTCATTGTTTCATTAGGATCACATGCTGTTGCTTCATGGCGCAATCCTTTCATTGGTTGTTACTGTTGTTCAATTCTAATTATAAATTCGAAATGTTGGCATGTTCATCACACTCGAAGTGCCCATGTCCACTCCCAGCTCAGGTCTTGCCATACGTCAAACATTTAATTTTAATTATTCTTTTTTTTCAATTTAAAAAACATAAATTTACAAGATTTAAACTATAAATCATTTCTAACATATTATTGTCACGTTTCATATGATTTTAAAAGTATTTTATCCATTTTCCTGACTTTTACGATACATTTTATCATTTATATTTGCAAAACACTTTAAAAAATCTACTACTATGTTTGTTGATACTTATTAAAAATTTCTTTTTTAGTTTCTGCATCGAGATTTATGATAAAACTAAGTAAAATTGAGTTTCTTACGCCAACAAGTTAAATAAACTAAAGTAAACTCATTATTCTTGTATAAGAACCAGTAAGCCATTTGTGTTGCTCATTGATTAAAAACTACCAAATAAAAGAAATGTGTATAAATGGTCACTTCTACCTATTTATAGCCTGACATTAAGAAGGTTACTGTTGAAGATGCATACTATTAATACTTGGAACAATCGTATTTAGACGTATTATGGTACTTTAGTGCCATCTGTATGCGCAAGTTAGTAAACTTTTCCTTATTACGTGGCCAAATTAAACAAACATATCACTGGTAAGAGAAGTATATCAAAAGATGACCATCTTTAAAAGTTTTCTTTATATCATCGCAATTCCAAACTTTTTGTACAAAGAGGCTTATTACACTACGTGATATTCAGACAGTCTTATTAAGACTGTCTGAATATTAGGAACGCTGTGGTTATTAGGAACGCTGTGGTTATTAGGAACGCTTTGGGTACACTAGAATCGTTTTTTGTAATTCCAGAGAAATTTTTAAAAACAGACTTTGTTTAACAAAAAATTTTTTTATGGCCGATCTAAGAAATAATGAAGTAAGTGTTATAACACGCTAGAATCCTTATTCAATGCGCGAACTTTTAAAGCTGCTTGCCAAACTGGAGTGGTACATTTTTTTTCAGGACGATCAGTTGAACTAGTGCGAAAAATTAATTTTGAAAACTTGGTACGGTATAAAATGACATTTTCCTACAAGTTGGAGTGATCGGCACAGGGTTTAGGATCATAGGTAACATAAAGCACTATTCGGGATGACGTAAGAGAAAAAAAATTGGCAAAAACTAAATATTTGTAACAACAGGAATGAAAAAACTGTCACATGGTGTACATTTTCTGGAATAAAAGGAAAATTTCCATAACTAAATACATGACATTACCTATGCGAAAATTTCGACTTGACGTCGACTTTTGGGACTGTCTATGAAGAAATAAAATTTAAATTTATACTTTTTAGAAAAAAATTTTTAATGGTGCGTTCTTGTATATTGTTCTTACGAATTAGCTTAATTACACAACGTGGTATAAATAGGTTTAGTAGTTTTGGAGATTAGTGTGATTATACGACAAAGAAAAAAATAGTAAATAAAAATTATAAAATCTAATTTAGTAGTAATTCCCTTCTCACATCGCCATTCATATTAGGTTATTTTTCAAATGACATTAAATTTCTACTTCTATATTATATCTATAGATTCTCATCTCATTATTGTATTTATGGGTATTGTCAAACGTCAATATACAGTTTTGACTTTTTAGTTTGTGTGTAATGTGTATAGATAATAGAAATCTACATGAAAATTGTGATTTTACCGAGATGATGACAAATCAAGTTATATTAAATTGGTAACGATCACTATTGAAATAAATTTCATCTGCCTAATTTATTGCCTCAATCTTAATTATTATTACATCAAAATGTCTAACGAAGAAAATGCTCTAAAAGGATTTCTTACAAAATATAAGTATCGTGACTTTACCTCCAAAGAAGTTACAAGTCTTATACAAGTATATCGGGGCTTGACTTATCGTCTAGAAGCTTTTGTATTCAACAATGGAGCAAGAAAGGATTTGCTTAATCTGGAAGGTACTATTCCTGTGAATTACAAAGGCGCCTATTATAATATACCAGTATGCATTTGGTTGATGGACACTCATCCACAAAACGCACCTTTATGTTTCGTGAAACCAACTCCAGACATGTCGATTAAGGTCTCTAAATTCGTAGATAGCAATGGCAAGGTGTACTTGCCTTATTTACATGAGTGGAAGCCTAATGGGTCAACCCTACAGAACCTTGTCCAATGTATGATTAATGCTTTTGGTGAATTGCCCCCTGTTTACTCCAAACCAAGAAATGAGGTTCGAGCACCATACCCTGCTGGGCCGTTTATGCCACAACCTTCAGGGTACCCATATGTTCAGCTTCCAGGACCACCTAACCAACCTCCATATCCAACACCTAGCCCTTACCCAGCAACATCAAACTTACCATATCCTAATTTTGGCACGCCTTATCCAGGACCAGCTAATATGAATGGCACTCCTTATCCTCCAAATTTTCCTCCAGCAACAAGCTATGGTCCAAGCCCTGATGTAGCAGGTGGTACAATAACAGAAGAACACATTAAGGCTTCTCTACTATCAGCTGTAGAAGATAAACTAAGGAGAAGGCTAAAAGAACAATCACAACAATCACAAGCTGAGCTTGAAACATTACGTAGAACTCAACAGGAGTTACGTGAAGGAAAAACAAGGCTTGAAGATATACTTGGTCGTTTACAAAGAGAAAGATCAGATTTAGATAAGAATGTAGCTACTTTACAAGAAAAAGAGAAAGAACTGCAATCGGCTGTTGAAAGACTAGGAGCACAAGAGGGTATAGATGTTGATGAAGCAGTAGTTACTACAGCACCCCTGTACTCACAGCTATTAAATGCATTTGCGGAAGAAGCAACACTTGAAGATGCAATTTATTATATGGGAGAGGCCTTACGAAAAGAAGTTATTGATTTAGATACATTTCTGAAACAGGTGCGTACCTTAGCACGACGTCAATTCACTTTAAGGGCCCTAATGCATAAGTGCAGGCAAAAGGCACAATTGGCTTGTTAATGAAACAATTTGTTATCTGTACTACCATATTACTCACATGATAAGCTGGGCTTGTATTTATGTTAGCTTAGTTTTAATCATACTGCTATTTACTTGAGTAGAATTTTTTTTAATGATATATGGCCACATTATTATTGGTTAAATGGTTCTGCTGTTTGGTTCGTTAAACCAAATAAATTTTATAAACCATATAAGTGCTATGTTTTTGAATTAGCTTTTAATAATTACCCTAACATATCAGGGGTTGTTTATTTCTTGTATCTCTAAATGTAAGGCATGAGAGATATTTAATTTACATTTAATAAGGTTTGTATACATAGACAATAAGACTACACTGAGAAGGCTGCATAATTGTTGTGGAGCACAGGCTTTTATTTGTATTTACCACCCTTAGGATTTTTATGCAATTTCATAGGTGTTACCTAACTACAATGTATAGAATGAATTAACTATTTGCAAATTGGTTTATCTGAAGAAAATACAAACCTAAAAGTTTGTCCTTCAGAATTACTGCCATTTGACACTGTAGAGATCTCTAGTACAGTGTATCATACACATTTAGTTCTTACTTAAGTCAATATTATGTATAATAATACAATAGTATTGTAAGAACTGTAGAATACTCTTCAAAATGAGAGTAGATCATTTGAGTTTATTTAAACATTGCTTATGCCCAGAGAAATTACAGGAGTTTAACATAACAATTGCCAAAACTTATATGTACTATGTTAATAATTACAAATATACACAATAAAATATTGAAATAAGATACCAAATTATAAAAGGTGTCTGAAAATAAATGTAATTGTATTATAAAAATACAAGTAAAAAAACATGTCTCTATGTAATCTCACAAAAACTGTAATATATTGTTTAGATACGTAAATGTGCATATTATAATCACTAGATTGTATGTTTTATCTAAATAAAATTGGAAAAAAAAAGATTTTTTATCCATGAGTCCTGAAGTGTACATATGCTTGTTACATTAGCTTTTGTATTTATCCTGTATTAACTACTTTGATAGTGCTACATTATAGTCACATACTGAATATGTAGCTCACTTTATATGACAAACCGATTATATTTCTTGTATTTATAAATATTACCAACACCCAAAACAAACATGAATAAGGTCATGGGAAGGCAGCTCATTTATTTCATAGTCCTAATAGAGGCACATAATTTATTCAAATAAAATATAAAACAGTATGCTTAGCAAAATAAATAAAATGCTTCAGATATATAAAGACCAGTGAATTTATTTCTTCTTTCCCTTTTTGGCAGCGGCTGCTGCTTCTAAATCAATAGGGGCTGGTTTCACAAATGGTATTACTTCTTGATACTGTTCTGGCATCCATTGCTTTAATGCTTCTGGTACCTGAAATATTATAATTGACTCTATAGTCTAAATGATTAATTTGGTAATTCAAGATTTACTTTAAAATAAGGATTAATTAATTTTTATCCTCAAACTAGTTTTCTAATACCTGAATGCCGTCCTCAGTTTGGTGTACTTCAAGTAAAGCACAAATAACTCGCGTAGTGGCACACATAGTTGCATTGAGCATGTGCACATACTCTGTTGCTGCATTCATTTTCTTTGTTTGACCATACCTTTAATAGCAATAAATTAAATAAATATTTGTTTTGAGTTATTTTGTATTACAAGTGTTTCACTCCATGGTTTGTAGTTATAAATTAACAGAAGATGTGATCTTTTATAGAAACAATGCAGGATTTATTAAATTATTTTGTACATGCAGAATAATGGCTCATTTATGTAGATTAAAATTACAAAACTGACCGAACAAGCAATCTCCTGGCCTGGTACTCCAAGCAATTACTGCAGGAAACTAGCTCCCTAAATGCTCCTGATCCAGGGAACCAAGCTTCTAAATCCAGCTTTTTAGAAGCTGCATGGTTGAGTGCCCCAGACACTATGTTAACCACTCTATATGGAATGCCTAGTGTTTTGTAAAAGTTCTCAGCATTGCTTATCATTTCCTCCATTATCTCCCAAGATTTGTTATCATGTGGGGATGTCAGGACAAATTGTTCTATCTGAAAACATAAATAATGCATTGTATGTATATAATTTTTTTTTGTTTTATACTTCACTATTGACCGACTTGAATAATTCTTATTTTGTGTCTTAGTTTGCAAGACAATTATAATAAAATTTTGCTAAACGAATTTCCGAAGTTTTGGAAATAGAGGGACCCTGTGTGGACATGTATTGTGCAGGAGGTTGGTTTAAAAATGAATGAAAGGGAAAAATACCTTTTCAAATTGATGAACTCTGAATATACCTCGTGTGTCACGGCCATGAGAACCGGCCTCTTGTCTAAAACATGTTGATATACCTGCATACCTAAAATAAAAATAATCAATGATTGAAATAAATTTGAACTAATTTATTATTGTTGCACATAGGAATACCAAAATAATGTTTTTTTAAATAAGAAATATTTTATACCTAATAGGTAATGCAGATTCTGGGAGCCACTCATCCCGGTGGTAGGCTGCAATTGGTTGTTCTGATGTAGCAATCAAATACTTCTCATCAATGCTATTGTCTCCTTTGTTTTCAGAACCCTTTCCAATTACTTTGTAAAGTTCTTCATCAAATTGTGCAAGTTGAGCTACTTCTTGCATCACCTATAACAAATTTATTATTTAAATTATTGAATAAATAAAAAAATTGTAATATTAGAATTTAGATTATAAATAATTACCTCTTTTCTCATAAAGAATGGGGTATATAATGGAGTGTACCCTTTGTTAAATAAAATTCTTAGGGACAATTGTACTAAAGCTTGTTCTAAAAATACAGCTGGGCCTTTGAGGTAGTATCCCCTGCCACCAGCTACAGCAGACCCTCTTTCTCCATCCATACCTAGAAATGTAATAAAGCAAATAAGCAAGCTTTATATATATGCCAGCATATAATAAATGTGTGTATGCATATGGTTTTCAAGTGAAAACAAACTTAATATATTTAATACTGTTAAGCAAGCATAAATAATATTTGTACAAGTGATTCAATAGTCTAATATGAATGTAAATAATGTTTTATATTATCAAATGTGATTACATTACACCTACAAATATGAAAATGAACCTTTTGCTTACCATCAATCATGCATATAAGATCAACATGAGAGTAATTTTTCTTCATGGTACAGTCACCAAAGGTTCTTTCTACAGCATTATGATCTTCATCATCATCAACAGGTACCGATTCATGCAGATGGTTACCAACCTCTCTTAAGGCAGATGAACGAAGCTTCTCAGCAGCTAAAAGATTTTGCTCATTTTTTGTAATAGCTTCGTCAATTAGGACACGGACCTGGGAGTATAATCCTAATTAGTAACGGAAATAATCGAAGGAAATAGTATAAATTAATATTTCACATATGTATTTTCATATATTCCTCATTAAAAAGTTACCACCATATGGAGAGATTGGTGTCTTGTAACTGTATGTAATAAGTAAGGTAAAAGAAATCAAAAATTAAATTTCTTACCTTCTTAATTTGATTAACAGTCAATGGCTTTAGCTGTTCATTTGAAATATTAATAAGGTTATCTGCTACTTCAGATGGAACTGGATCATCTTCAGGCCCGACTGGCTCTTTGTTTTTCATCTTCAACCCAATTTCTTTACTGCACACATTTTTCAGTTTATTAAAGTTATCCGCATCATGACGCAACTTTCTCCAAAGTGTGTCTTGTTCTACTACAGTATCCACGAGTGCCACATCCTTGTACCGCTTGCGTTGATTCTCTCGAATTTTATCTGGATCACCATCTTTATCGGCTCTGAATAGATCTAAGTCTAAAACCATTGTTTTAAAATATTATTTAAAATGAGTTTTATGGCCGCGAGTTGAGAGAAAGAAGAATTCAATTTATTATTATTTGAAAAATGAAAACCCTATTATAACCCTGAGTAGACTACAATCCTAATTAATGCAATTTGCCGTTTTCGAAAGATCCCGTTTGTGACAATTGTCTGTTGAGATGTCAAGTGCCATCGCAAAATGATTTATGAGAAAGATATATTGTCAAAATAGTGAAAATGAAATGTCAAATTTGTCGACGGTCGGCAAAGCTGAAATTAACAATTTTTGCATCTCGGTAAAAATTAGATTCTGATTTCTGGTAAATGTTTTGTGTATTATGTGGATCTTTGTAAAAGTAAGTGTCAAATGCAGTTAAAAACAAAGGATCTCCTACAAATGTAAGTTTTTAAAAACGTCGCTTTAGGTTTTTTATTTAAAAACTGTTAACAATCATTGTTTACACGTCTTAAATTCTTCTATTTATAAGGGGAGGATTCAATCAAATTTATATGTTTCAAAAGTAGCGTTCATAGTAAGTAGTAAAGTTAATTTATAGATAAGTAATATAGGATTTTTTATTTGTTCTAATAAGATTAAATAAAGATTTATGTATCTATAGTTATTAAGTATTATATTCGATAATATTTCCTTAAACCTTGTGTAAATCTTATTAGTTGTAGCATTAGTTGTTTTAATTTTCTCATGAACTACTTATTTTTTACATAATTCAAGAATTACTTATTATTATGAATTATTGTGGATTAAGTACAATAATGTAGAGTGTTTTACAATTTAACAGCATAACAAATTTTATAATATTGAATTATAAGCTATGTATTCCAAAAGGTGATTTTTATTTCAGATGCTAAAATGATTCCATTAAAAGATAATCAAGATGTTGCATCATTTCTTGTCACCAAACACTCATGGAAGGGGAAGTATAAAAGAGTGTTTTCTATTGGAACTCATGGTATCACAACCTATAACCCAGATAGATTAGAAGTAACTAATAAATGGTTGTATTCTGATGTAGTTACAATTTCTTCATCAAAGCATTCTAACTCTACCACTAATCATGACTTTACTCTGGTTATGAAGAAGGAAAAGAAAATAGATTCTATGAAGTTTTCCTCTGAACATAAATGTCTTATTCTAACAGAAGCTTTTAAATATCGAAACCAGTTTGCTGAAAAACCAAAGGATGTATATGTATGTTTTGTCTTTCTATAATTTAGTACCTCATATTATTTGACACTTAACCACTTTAAAAGAGCCTCAGTGAATAAAATAAAGTTTATCTCCACTATTGTTTAAAATAATTATATTATGGTACAAAGTTAGGTATGACAAAACCATTAAAACTATTATTATTTCATTAAGCTTTAACTCTTTATTGTAGAGATATCAAGCCTACAAACACCATTGGAGTGGCACTCGTCTACCTATAGTGCTTGAAGTAGGACCCTGCTCTCTAGAACAACTGGATCCATCTACGCACACATTACTTGCCAGCTACCCATATAATGATATCCAAGGAATACTACCTGTTAAAGATGTTCCCGGTGGTTTTGTGATAGCTCTTGGGGGATATAGTCGCTTACACATGTTCTCCAATGTAATGGATCATCAAGGAATTGTAAATAAAATGTTAGAAATGGCAAATCTTACACTCAATATAAGCATTAAAGTTCTATCAGCCATGATCACACTTGATGACTGCCACAATCAGAGATTTGGAAAGTATAGGTAATGTTAATAATTCGTTTCTATAGTCATTGCTTACAATTTGTAGCAGATATATGTAGAATACATAACAAAAATTCATCATTTCTGTTTGACACAAAAACGTCTCACTAGTTTGTTTAACTTTAATAAAGTTTACGGTAGAGAAAAATAAGAAATGCAATCAATAATAGAAATATAATTGTATTATTGTAATTTGATTTATTTATCCTTCAACAAGAATAATCTATAATCTGTGATTTTATCAAATTAACATTAACATGGCATTTAAATTGTGTCAACAACTATTAGTCATAGAGCTTATCTTAGTAAAATTCTGTTTAGCATTAACATAATGCATAATTATGCTTGTGATTACCATTTGTAAAAATTGCAAAACATATCTCAAAAATACAAATTATAATAAATGCTGCCTCAAGTAATACTTACCTACAAGTTATGATATAAAAACTGAATTCTTATAGTATATGTAACTTATTGATGCTATAAGCTGTATAGTACAGATTGACAAGGCCACTGTTGCATAATTTTTTTTTATATTCTTTGGTGCACAATAATTAAATATCTTACTAAAGGAAAATAAAATAAAATCCGTTATTTTAGCAACATTCACATTTGCTTTGACATTTATTTTTTAAACATTTTTTTGTAGACAATGTTATTTTATTAAATATTGTGGCAGATTATTTTCTTCTTTTATCAATCGTTTTCGCAGCGCATGCGATAAAAGATATTTTAAATGCATCTTTTTTACACCTTGAGTAACATTATTAAAGTTTTTTCTTGCAATTAAAGTTAGCCTATATTAATAAGCGAAAAGGTAGGATTCAAACGGTGAATTTTTTTTAAAAATTGGTCTAATACTTTTGAGACAATTCGTTACAAACATACTTACATACAAATCTTTCCTCTTTATAATAGGAGCATAGATTATTTAATATGTTACAAAAGTGATAATAAAACTGTTAATAAGTGAAATAATTAAAAAAAAAAAGAACTTTTCAGTGGCGACCAACATCAGACATCTTTGAGTGAATTTTTAGTACATAAAGTGAATCCTGCCAGACATATGGAACCAATGCGGCGCACGTTATGTCTATCTGATACTTGTATTTTAGAAAGAGATCCACAAACTTATTCTGTAAGTTCATTGGCATAATATAAATCGAAAAATATGCAATCTTTTATAGTCTTCTAAATAAATCTTATTTAATTCATTTTTATTCTTTCAGGTGGTTTGTTTGCGACCGTTAAGTGACGTTTTTGCACTGGTTCGAGACCCTGATCATCCACAAAAGTTTTCTATTGAGTATTTAAACGGACAAATGAGAACATATCTCGCAGGAGAAAGGTACTGCTGAATATATTACATCTCAGATAATAGAACATTCATGTTTCTTATCGTTGAAGATGCATATTACTTTTTTTTACTGACTGTGCATATGTTTACGCATTTTACAATCTCAAATGATATTATATTTATTTTCCTCGTTAAATTTTCCATCATCCGGATCAGGGTATTTTCCGGTTCAAAGGACCATAAACCGTCGTATTTATAATATATAAATTTTACCTAAAAATAAAATTTGTATTATGTTTCCTAAGACGTCCGAGGTCCATTATGAGAGTACATCGTTTCCGTTTCCGCCCAAATCGCTAGTTTACTGACCTTTTCCCACCACGTGACACCGCCGCCAGCGCCCAGCGTTTGAAACTGGAACTAACTTTTTATCGCGCTAAAGCAAGCCGCCAGAATTCTTGTTCATTGTTTGTCTCATAATTAGAGAACCAGGAAGAGCTTGTTTGGACCTCGGACGTCTTAGGAAACATAATACAAATTTTATTTTTAGGTAAAATTTATATATTATGTGTTCCGTTTGACGTCCGAGGTCCATTATGAGAGACGTGTTTGTTATCTCCTGGTGGCTTGTAAAGTTATATAATATAACTAAAAAAAAAAAAGGCAACAATGTGATTTGAATTATTTATTTCCGATAGAATCATGATGAAATAAACAATACAATCTAACTAAAGCCTAAGCTTTAGTACCACTTAATAAATATGGTAAATAAATTTTCATTGTTTATAATGAAGTAGAAAACCTGGCTATTCATTAAGCGGCCGAAAATCCTACTGAGAAAGACTTTTCCGATCGAGTCTCAGCATTCCGACTATTATTTTCTAGATTTCGACAATAATATTTCTTATGTACTTTCATGACGCCACTTTGCCTTGGCAATAATTTAATTTATGAGAAATCTTTCTAAAAACTTTAGCGACGCTACACCTAATCAACTACACGTCAATGATTCGATACCCGATTTCAAAGGGTTTTCTTAACCTAGCTCCCAATAATTGCGGGGGTAGCTGGTCTTACAGGATCTCTGGTTGTAATAAATAAATTTGTCAAGGAGCCACGCCTGTTATTAGAGATGGTTATGAGTGTCCTAAGACAAATGACGGATTTAGATGCTTATTCGGGCAAGAGAAAAACGTCCAACTTGATTGTCTATACTGATCTGTTTTAGAACCGAAAACCAGATGCAAAGTGATGGAATTACGGGTAATAATAAAATGATGAAGGTCGCTACGCAAGAGTCAAATCATGAACTCTGCGCCAATCAAATTATAATGGATGTGCATCCCATACTGGCAATTCCTGCGTGATTGGTTTAGCTATAAGCGATATGAGAAAAGGAAATGCTTTACTATGTACGTTTTTAATAAATTATTATTAGATGGAATCTTAACATCGCTTAGAGTCTCACAAATTGAACCATATGCCAGATGATCATTTGATAAATCATTTTGCTAAGTATCTAACTACATCAGGAGGAGCCGGGAATCGACATATTCTGTTGACAACAATTTACCTATTTATACCAAATAGGGGCATATGTTTTCCTTGTTGAAGTTCTTCAACACGACGAAAGAAGTTTTTCGTCTCGTGTCCAGTTGTCTGTTAAAAATTCCTAGACAAAAACGCTTCCAACTGTAATTTCTGCACTTAAGGAGGAGGTTAACTAGTTACGGTATATATCAGGGTTTTGTTTAGATTCCGTACTGATAGCGAGGGTGCAAGTGTTCGGACTATCAAATCCGGGCGCCAAAAAATGCGTCCTCCATCTATCTGGGTGCTATTATTATGCTATTATTTCCCTTAGAATGATATGAAATGGTGCAGCATAGATCGTATCTCCAGTATTTGCTTAATGAAGGAGTCGTTAAAGCAAGCGTTCGAGTCTAATAGTTTAGCGACACAACTTGCTACGACATGAACCTCTCCAGAAGCGAAAAGATCTATATCCGTGGTTGCCATTTTAAAAGATGCCATTTGGCGCCCCTGCGATTGTGCGAGAGGTAATTGGCTTCCACGTTGTACATTCCCGGCAAGTGTCGTGAGGGATAAGTACAATATTCAAACTGTACGTCAGTGCCAGAAGATCTTTTGTCAATTTTAACAGCATTTGGAACCTTGTTCCTTCTTCGTTTTTTATGTACTATACAACAATTTTGCTGTCGCTTTGCAGGATTAGCGTGGAGTTCTTTAGGACCTCGGAGTGTGTCAAAGAGATTGCTGCTACCAGAGCGTGCATCTCCTTCAGATTACAATGCCACTCCATCTGACTGTGTCCAAGAACCTTTCATCATCGGTGACAATGTAATGCATATGCCTTGTTTCGAAATGAATCAGGGTCTTGTGACTGAGGTTATGCAACCACCATACCATGTCTTGATTCACCCCCACTGCAAGAAGACTCGGACAAAGAGGAGGTCTCCTTAATGAATCTCTTTGTCGCTGCAGTGTTTAACAATGCAACCTTCCCCGGTGGGTGATGAAAGTCGCAAAATTGAGATAGGTTATCCACTATACCATGTCTTGATTCACCTCCTCTGCAAAAGGACTCGGGCAAAGAGGAGATTTCCTTAATTCATTCCTGTATCGCTGTAGCGTTCGGCAATGCAATCTCCCCCGGTGGGTGATGGAGGTCGCAAAATTGACATACCCTAAGAGGCGTTTAGCCTGCTTGAGGGTCCAATTTGCCGGCTGATAGGCGTGTTAACTAGCACTGACGAGTTTTGATTACTTTTTCTGCAGGTGAGGACTTTGTATTTGATATTGTGTCCCACGTGATACCCGGAAAATCGATCGACCTCATTGGAGTGCATATCGACTTCTCTAGATTTATGGTCCAGTCCAGGTTCTTAAAGATAAAGGGCATGGCTACGAGAACCTGGGAGTTCAGAATTGTTCTGTCCTGTTGGACCAGTAAGTAATCGTCCAAGAAAACGATTACTAGTAAGCCTTGACGGCGTAATAGCTCGGCTGTCCAAGTTGTCGCCGACGCAAAAACTTTTGGAGCTATGGCCAACCTAAGAGGTAGACATGTCATTTGAATGAGCCTTCCCTCATAACTGGTACACAGAAAGAAACGATGTTCGTGGAAAATCGGTACATGGTACTGGGTTTGGCCGAGATCCGTCACCATTGCTTTATTATAGGAAATTTGGCATTTGGTGGTGATGAAACAGATGAAAAGGTTCTGGTTTCATGAAAATAAGGATCTTGGGTTGAAAATAAATCTGATTTATTTATTTATTTTTTCGTTATTATAAAAGAGCAGATATGAACAACGGGGTCAATAGGGCTGGCTCCAGTATTTATTATGGTTTAGAATCATGAAATAGATTTCCAACTACATCGAAGTTGAAACAGGTGTTTGCAACTTTTTTAGTTTTCCCGCGTTGGCATTATTACTGGCGGTTTTCGGTTGAAAGGTATTCGAGCGGAGGTAATTTTTATTTAAAAAAATTTTTTGAATGGAAGAAAGAGGTTTTAATATCGCCCAATTTTTTGTGATAGTACCTTAAACAACCGCCCGAAAAGCCTATCGAGTCACTTTTACTTGTATTTATTTAATCTGTTATTTTTTGCACCCCCCTTTTTTCTTTTCGTGATCATCGAAGTTGTGACTCTTTTGTCCTAGTTTTGAGTTGTATCGGTTACAAAGAAAGGGCTTTTGACTGACCTGAGAAGTTGAAGCTACAGGCTATTCAGAACGTACAGGTGATTTAACGCGTATTGTTTTAGGTTGGTACCCGCGAATTCTGCCAAATTTGTCAATACCACCAACTTTATGTCAATATGTAGATAATAGTTCCAGATTGAACATGTATTCCGAAGAGGGGGAATTCTTTTTAGGTTTTTTAGCAATGATTTACAGCGGGATTCTAAGACTTCGGCCCACTTGCCGCAAATAATTTGTAAAACGTCGTGAGCCCGTTACTCACTTTATACTTTGACCAAAACATTCGTACAATTGATCATGTATAGAATTTAATTAAGCGTCACGTTCAAGTGAGAATACCACTAAAACGCTACGTAACGCCTTATTGACTAACTCATTTTGAGCTACGAACGCGTTCGATAAGACCGCAAAACTTCGTTCCATGATATACAATTATAAAGAATCCTCTAGGAAACGTCTTTATTAATTTTGAAATCGGTAAAAGCAGGAAAAACAACGTATTTCTTTTGTATATCATATAACGTACACAGTTCCTATCAGAAGTGTTAAGCCGCATGGTTCAAAAACGGGTCGTTTAGGTTTGCATTATTATTATATATAGATTCAGGCACTTTTTAAACATGCCAGATGACGCAGCATAATTGGAGAAAGTATTATTAAGATGACTCACCAATATCTGCGACAATTACTCAAACCTTTAAAACAAATCTGGAGAAGAATCACGTGAATTACTGCGCACGTGGTTATTTCGTATTTGTTTTGGCGGCGGTTCTTCATCCTCTTCACTCGTGCTAACTTTGCGAAGAACTCGGCTTGTTAGAACTTGCAGAGACAAAATCTTCCGTGACATTATGAGAAAGCTTTGTAAAGTGCGGGCTAGGCACGTTGGACCGCGTGGCCAACACCGCCGATTTTAGCACTTTTATTAACCATTTTGTATTTATAACGTGAAAACCGAGTTCACCAATTTACGTATATATAAATATTTCCACTTTGAAAATAAATTTTAGGTCGATATAACTTTAAATATACTGATTCGTTTTTAAGTTTGCACTAGCGACTGTGCTAGACGAAAAACGACGCAACAATGAACAAGAATTCTGGCGGCTTGCTTTAGCGCGATAAAAAGTTAGTTCCAGTTTCAAACGCTGGGCGCTGGCGGCGGTGTCACGTGGTGGGAAAAGGTCGGTAAACTAGCGATTTGGGCGGAAACGGAAACAATGTACTCTCATAATGGACCTCGGACGTCAAACGGAACACATAATATAAATGTTCACCTAGTCACTAAAATATGAAAAGATGTTAACCCGCACTCACCGAAAAAGCATATAAAGAAGATTTATTTCCTTAGAGATGCATTGCTAGCGTCTCTACTAGACGGTGTACGTGGCTCTGGTCAACGGGACGTACACGTACGTATGACGCGTACGCCGCGCGGCTATCGATTGGGCCCGTTACATCAGCCCGTTGATGAGGAAACGGAGTCAAATCATTTGCGGTAGGTGCTTTATTTAATTATTTTATACATTCAAATGATCAATTTAGAGATGAAGGGTAGTAGTATAAAATAATTATGTCTAATTCCATCACAGTAATATATATCTATAATATGTACTATGAAAATCTACTAGTCGATAATGAAATTCTACTATTAAACCTACCATTTCGGGAATTTTGGTCGGTTCAAAATTGTTTATGTACTTAAAAACATTTAGAAATTAAATAATTTCTCTGAATTTACAAAAAAAAATACTTTTACAGGCTTTTCCAAAATCCAGTGGGTATGTCACGAGTGGAAGTTATTGAACGTTTCAACTCAAACATTGGATACAGTGGCCTCATATACTCAGTCAGTCAAGACGTAAGAACCATTTTTATAAAATGAAAATAAATCACACAAAAGCGTAAATTTTTCATTGCCATTTTTACTTATTAATGAAAGTTTTAGTTTTTGATACTAACATTGATAACAGTTCGCAAGAAGCATGTTGTATTTATGATTTCAGTTAATATTCAAAGGATAGTTTTACGTTTCATTACGTCTCATGATTTAGTATTAAAACATCTAATAATATTATAGGGTTAAAAACCTTGAATTATACAGGCATCTCCTGAACTGGTGTGCCAACTTATAGGCCGTATCTCACTTAACAATAGGTGGGATTGTGGGTCTGTATAAACTTGTCTTAAACAAAAAGCGAATATAAGAATTGACTTATTGATATGACTCAAAATGTATATAACTATAATGTAATAGTCCTTTCATACAAATTTGCACACCATTATGTGTGGCAGCATATGCAAACTTTAGATTGTACCAAAATTTTTTGTACCATATTCTTGCAAATAAATTATTATTATTTAATAAAACTAACCGTTTACTCTGAAGAATCTATTGAAACATTATTGTAAATTAATTTTACTCGTTTATAATATTTCCTATAAGCATGGTTAAGGGTTGATAGAGGTGTTTCATAATTTTAAACTTACAATTCTATTGACTTATAGAATTTCGTTGATTTTTTTTGTATTTAGAGCAATTCTTTGTTTTGATGAAAACTACGTAGTTAAAGGCTTATTACGCATACAGATTATCATGAGCACAGCTTATATCATTTAATCATCAAGTGGCATGTAAATTTTGTGTTGTTGCCTTATAGGCTCGTCCCGTGTTGTGGCTGTTTCTTACCTGGGATCTTGTAAGTCCCTCATGTTTTATGTTTCTATTGGGAATCTCTTTCTAAACGCATGTGTATATATACATTTTTTATCATTAATAGGGTTTAAATTAACTTTAGGTTGCGTATTGGTAGAATGGCTATTAAAATGCATTTATTTATATAATCATATTAATTTTTGACGTTTGTGTGTGTCTATTATCTATATCCAATAAGATCCTACTGATACTTATAACTATCTACAGTGTCATATACTTTTTTGGCCGCTAAGAGCGTTGCTGTCTTGGATATTAGTATTGCCTGTAAATAAAAATTAACAATTATAAAGAGAATAATTTGAAATCATGCAGGCTAACTTAATAATTTATTGAAATTTCTTAATAAAACAAACTTAAGATCAATTGATATGATACCTGTACTATTAATATTATATCTTTTTAAATACCTAGCAATCATATCCGTTCCATAATTAAAACTTTGCCATTGTTAATGCAAGGAATAACATTTCCACTAAATGTTGGTAGTAAAATTATTTATTTTACGCACCAAGAAATAGTCAATGTCAGCCTGGCATTTCAAAATGGCGGCAGTAGTACAAACCGCCGGCTAAGAAAAGTATTTGGCCCTGTAATTATCAAGGCATGCCTTGAGCAATTTATTACAATAAATTGCTCAAAATTGATTTCCTATGATCGGTTTGAAGCGTAAAACTTTGAAATCTATATAGTTACGATAGTATATAAACGTTTATAAAACTTTATTAAAATATCTCATTAACAGGTTTTGGTGATTTTATATTGTCTTGTTGGGACGGATAAATATCAGTCCCAAGAATAATTTTTCTCTTAATTTTTTATTAATTCATAAAGTAGGCGTGACTACAATATTTACGCTAGAATTTAAACCAAATTATTATAAATACAATTAATTTAGCCTATTTATGTATAAGGAAAATGCTTAACATTCTTTACGTTTTGAAAGTACAAAATGTATATGTTACACATGACTCTCGTTCGTCTTTGGTCCTCTTTTCAAAATAACTATTCACACCAACTATTAGGAAATTTCCTAGAACTTGTAATCTTGGCTGAATTTACCTAAATTTATTTGTTGGCAGCGTCTCTTTTCGGAGAACAAAGAAAAGTTAATAACTGGTGCACTGACGGCGTTGGTCAGTAGTGCGCCCTCTGGGTCTAATCTCACGCCGCGTGAATTGGAAGCACAGTTTCACGCACTAAGACGATTGTGCGCAAGCAAAGTTGGGTTCGCTGCGTTTACTGCGTTGCCTGGGTATTATTTTAATCTATAACAGTAATATTACAACCACAGCACACATGCATTACATACTTAACACACACTTCTTTAAAAAAAGGTACTCATTCTTTTTTTTCGCTTTAGTTATTGATGTTTGTGTGTGTATTTGTGTTTCTGTGTGTGTGTTAATAAATGTTATGTTATGTCTATATTCACTTTTGTTATAGGTAAACTTTGTTAATTTGCATACATGCATTTAACGTTGTATGCCTTTCATTTAAAAGACGCATCTAGATTCATACACTCCTTATGATAATATTCTAAGATCCCGCTGCAAGATTGGTGCGTTCAGTGGTTTTTTGTTTAATCACTGTCTTCGTCTGACAACCAGTTTAACAGCCAGTAACCCTTATTTGCGGCCAGATTTAATTAAGCAACCTTATATGAAAATTAATAGAAAAAAAAAAACTTCAATTTGACATATAATTGATAAATATCCGTTATAAAAGTATAAATTTATCGAAATCATACCTGTTTACACCTGGCTGCAAAGAGGTGCGGCCAGGTGCGCAACGGTAACCGTGATTTTTTAGAATCTTCATATTTATTACCGTGATGTAGACGTTATTTTATTTAAAAATAAATTAATCGATTTTTTTTACCAATAATCAATTTAAAATAATGGCGGCCAAATTTTGATAGGCACCCTAGTAAATATATATTCTCCTAATTATAAATAAACATAAAAATTTGGTTTTAAACAAAAAAACGATGAGGGCACCAATCCTGCAGCGGGATCTCGTACCTACTATAACCATTTTTCATAATTTTAGAATTTAAAAATTAATATGTATTTAACGTCAAATGAAATATATAGTGTACGTGAATTATAATCATGTAGTTATTTTATGGAGTCAAAGTTAATTTTATAATGTTTGTAAGAAAACTTAAAAAAATATTTAAACAAGCTATAGGCATCAGTTTGAATTTATACGTAGGGAGAATAAGGATACTTAAAAAATAATTTTCTTTCTTTCTTTATATTGTATTTGTTATAATTTCCATAGTTTTCGCGAATGGATAGGCAGTGCCGTTGTATCTGCATTGAGACGCGAATCTGCCGCGTGTTCGCACGCTGCTTTAGAAGCTGTATGTGCACTCTTGCAACCGATGCACGCAGAACCCGATCTGAGACAGGAACAGCTAAATAAAGCCAGCATGCTTTCCTCTCAGCCATTCCTGGAGGGACTATTATCTATGTGGGCACAGCATATTGTAAGTATATATTTTTATTCGGAATGGTAATTTTTTAAAGTGCAACTTCTTTAGGCGTATGAGGATAATTTTTTTACGGATGAAACGTCACGAAGATGTGCAGCGTTTTTGTCGAAGAAAAGGGAAGAGAAAGTACAAATGCATGGAGATATCAATATACTGGTATATGATTATCTATTGGGGCTTTATCTTAGATATAATTGATATACAAAGAAGTCACTTCTGACACGTGTACTTTGTACGCACGCACTGTATTTTAATAATAATGTAAATTTAAATATAATTTTTGTGATACCAAATTACTTAAAGATATTTTTTAATAATTAAAAAAAATCAGACTGCAGGTAGCGGCGCCCTTGTAGTAGGAGCAATGTTGGATTTCCTTACGTTCGCGCTATGCGTGCCATACAGTGAGACTACAGACGGAAAGCAGTTTGACCAGCTTCTGGAAATGGTCGCTACAAGGGGACGGGTTATATTTAGACTTTTTGAGGTAAGGAAAGGCTTGAATCGCCCGTTTGGCCTGCAATTTTCCTATATATAGTATATGAAATTTAAAGTAAAATTTTGTAACATACGTAGTTACTGGTCACTGGCACATTTTTTAAAATTTCGAACATGATTTTATAAAAAAAAAATATTGCATTCTATTTTTGAATGTTTGACTATAGTTTTAAAACAAAAAACAATCACTTTCCGTTTCACTGTTATTGCGTTGTGCCACTGTAGGCACTCGCCGAGTACCATTTTCAAGTCAAAAATTTGAATATATATTTTAGTTAGGTTTGTGTACCGTACTATTGATAGGTACAATGAAGTCCTTAAATGATGAACACAAGAAAAGAACTGAACTAATTAATGAACTATAAATCGATATACCACTCATTAAAAACTGATCAGTAATTTTGTTTTTTGGGGTGGACTACGTAAATAACAAGTGAATTGTATAAATCAGTATTAAAATATATTTTTTTTTAAATGGTGGGCGGAAACTTGATTCAGGGCTGTCACATACTCACAATATTTAAGGAAACCATATCTTGAGATTTTATTGGACTAATATTTCAGCACCCGTCCCATGCGATAGTGAAAGGTGCTGGACTAGTAACGAGGGCGTTAGTCGAGGAAGGCAGCGGTGGAGTTGGTACCAGGATTCAAGGCTTGGCGTTAGCCGAAGCGGCCCTGCCCAGACATTTGCTTACAGCTCTATACGACCAGACCAGACCGCGGCATGGCAACTTGGCCAGATTACACCATAGACATTTGGCACGACATCTGGTTGCGTTGTGGCTGGTTGATCATCCACCTGCAGCGGATCTGTTGAGGAGAATTATGGTGAGGGTGGCAAGTTCAGATAAAATAAGGCTAACCTTAATATAAATATTTTTTTTTATATGTTCTTAAAACTTTGAATCCTGATCACAGCGCCATCTGTGTAATGTCTGACTAAACGAAAATATATTTCAATTTTGAAATAGTGATTGAGAGTTGTATCCATCACTTTCTTAACCGTCTTAATATTCCAATAAAATACTAAAGTAGAAAAAGCAATTGATCCGAATTATTTATAAAAAAGCATAATATATATTTTGGCATATAAATGTATGTATAATAACTGTTTCCTGATAAAATTATTTCATACAAATTGAAGTGAAAAACAATATAAATATACATAAATAAATAAAAAAATTACAGCGCTAATTATCTTTCCAGCCATCAGGTCTTCTAGCGTTTCTGGAATCAGCTGATGCTCCACCAGCGGCTGTGTTGGAGGAGGAAGCATTGCAGGAACGAGATAACTTACAATTGGCTCAGGCGGTGACGAAACCACGGACGGGTAAACATTGGGACGCTGTCAAGTACGTGGAGAAACATTTGGAGGTTAGTTTATCATATTAGAGTTATTTTTTATTGCACATTATAAAAAATGTAATTTGAAGGAAAAAAGAGATTTAAGTGTTTTTCTAAGACACATAGAGTTTCCTCGGGAAACTGTAGCTAAAACAATTGAATTATTTTTAATGGCTTTGTGCCAACTGGGCACAAAGTACTTCAACAGTGTCGTGTAGTACTTCTTTCTGGATCTGGGCCTCAAACTTCTGTATCTGTTTCTTGATCATGTGTCATATATAGATATTAGAACATAGAATTACAAAGAGCAGACATGAAAAACGCAAGTTTAAAGTAAATACTATATCTCTGGTGTGCTGGGTAATATCGGGAAGACTGTATTTGGTTTAAAGAAAAACACTTTTACGGATTATAGTTATGTATTATTGTATTTAAACTTATAATTATTTAGACATAATTTTAAATTTGAACCGACGTTTCGCGTGCTTTACAGCGTGCTAAAAAGTGTTTTTCTTTAAATGTGTAAAAGTTATGTTAATAAAAGACAATACTCTGTATTTGGTTACCCATACATGGACCATTGCAATGGAATACATGTGGTCTTTAATATATTTTAAAGCTAAAGGAAAACATCATGAGGAAACTGGGTTGCCTTAGACCTAAAAAGTCGACAGCGTTTGTCAGGCACAGGAGGATGATCACCTACTTGATGAGGCTCAAACCTAAAGAAGTATAACCTCCTCAGCGCCACTGACACTGACACTTTGCCATTTGTTAAAAGTTTCAATACGAACGTTAACCTTTACTTTAGCAAAGAGTTTTTGCAGCATTACGCATCAATGGCTCTACAGCACTGGGCCCAAAGGGCTCGCAGTACGGACCCTCGGAAGGAGATACAAGCGCGTCCCGTGGTATTGCGCAGACGCAGGGAACGACTCAAATCAACTGCTAATTGGACGTTATTCTACTACCAGTTTCATAAGGATCATGCTTTGCCTAATCTCATTTGGAATCATACAGTAAGTTTTCCTGCATGACATTTCAAACGATTTTGAAATTACTGACTGCAGCGCCATCTGCCCGGCTGATTTGTGAATCTTAACCATTTAGGGCGCCACAAAAATGCAGACAAAAAAAAGAGTGTAAAATTAAATAGGTTTATTTTGGAACATAGGATCATAATAGTATCACTTATTCCACGTCATTAAATTCGAGCCTGTTGGCATCCCTACTCATCGGCAAAGAAGACAGAAGGTGTTGGCCGAGAGAAAAAGCCGGCATGTGCACTTATGTACACGCGTTAGAATTTATACTAAAAACTAAAATGCAGTGGTAATTAACGATAAATATTAAAATTAATCAAACCGATTTTATTTAAATAAATAAATTATTAGTAAATACTATCACCGTCGTATGTGAAATTGATTTAAAAATACTAGAACATATAACTTCTACATAGTTATCGATTTCCATGTCACCTAGGCCTAACTTTACGATGTCGAATTTAGGTGTTGGAGTGCGCGCGCATTGTTAAAATTCACTCTCATCATTTTCTCCATCGCGCCAAAAAGTATAAATTCAATAATTCATCCAAATCCATCCAGCCGTTTAAGAGGAGTTCGGTGACTTACAACTATACAATACACTTAATATATAAAATATATTTGTGCGTAGAATTAGAAAAAAATAGTTTTCATAGCATGAGTATTAATTATACTTATCAAACGAAAGATGAGAGAGCATGGCCCTTGCGAACTTCTAATTCTTGTATGCGTCATTTCATTTATTCGCAAAAATATATACTTACAATTATTTCATATTAAGTAACAATAAGTAGCAGTAGTAGTATTTATATGATTACTGTCACTATAATGACGTAACAGTTTTTTTTATCATATTGTAAATATAATAATGTCGCTGGCTAATCTTTGCTTTTTTAACTTGACTGTGGAAAGACTCACTTTGCCCATATTCTTAAACATTTCCTCCACAAACTATTTATATAATTTTTTTTCTAATAGAATATATAGAATGTAGCATGATGACAAATATCTTTCAGACAAGAGAGGAACTTCGGAATGCACTTGAAAAAGAGCTCCGTGACTTCACAGCTGATAGAGAAGTAGCTGGAACTACTCTCACGTCCTGGAATCATGCCGAGCTGGAAGTGCACTACCAGTGCCTTCAGAATGAGGTCAAAATTGGTGACTACTATTTGAGGATACTCCTGGAACAGAAGGATAATGATGACAGTCCTATACGGAAGTCGTAAGTTGATGTTTTCTGTACTGGTTTCGTCAATATTTAATAGTTTTTTTTATTACGGCTTATTTTGATGCTTAAAATTGTATCTTGAATTGTATCTTTTATTAAATAAAAACTAAATTAGTGGCGCAACTTCTTTTTAAGTCTGGGCCTCAGATTTCTGTATCTGTTTCATGATCATTTGTCAATCTATTAGGCAGGTTATCAGCCTCCTGTGCCTGACACACGCTGTCTACTAAGGTCTAAGACATCCTCGGTTTCCACACGATGTTTTTCTTTGTTGGGGCTGCCCCGCACGCCAGGGATGCAATTACTTTAAATTTGCGTTTTTCTGTTGCTGTCTGCTGTTTGTAATTTGTATTTTCTAATATAATTAAGTGTAATATTTATAATATCATATTTTCTTGTATTTTTTAAAGTGGTTTTAGTATTTATAAACCAAAGTTAAAGACTCTTGTATCAAGTTTAAAAAAAAGAATTTTCAAAACCGTATAACGAGGTTAGTTTTTATTTAAAGGCTTTAAATTTTTTTGTAACTTTTACGTAGATGGCTTTTATAAGATATGTTCGCTTGACTAATGAACATCTTTTGGTCGGCTAAAACCCGAAATATAAGATTCCACAAGTAAAACATAAATTTTATTTAAGGTACGAATTCTTCAATGATCTCTATCACCGGTTTTTGTCAACCCCAAAAGTGGAAATGAAATGTATGTGTTTGCAAGCGATGACTATTGTGTATGGGCGGTACTACGAGGACATAGGCCCATTCGCCGATACTAAATACATCGTGCAAATGTTAGATAGAGTAAGTGAATTGAGAAATATCAATATATTAAATTTTTGGCGCGTTTGGGCAAAATGAGGAGAATAAATTTTACGATGCGCGCGCACACCGTCACAAAAATTCGACATTCTTAAGTTTTATTTTTATATATTAGTCAACATTTTTAAATAAAAAATATCCATTTATTTAAATAGATAATGCGTATAATAAAACTTGTTTCTATTGTAAGTGTCGTTTTTTCTACAAACGTAGAATAGGGCGAAAGACAAAATTTTAAAAAATATTTTTATCTTGCTACGCCAAACATAAGTGTGTACATAAGTATTCACACATGTTTATGTTATATTATTTCGCCTTTTTAAAGTAAAATGACCCGCAATGTTGTACAGAACTCAGATAAAATTAACCTATTTTATTGGCAAGATTGTTTAATTATTGTTCAAACTTAAAATAACTTTATTCATATAGGTAACTTATGATTATAAATTTACATTTACGCAAGTCAAGGGCGTAGAACGGACAAGAGTAACAAGCAAAAAAACTCTCCGCTACTCTTTTTAATCACCAAGTTTTGAGTTATACAAATTGTTTGAATTGGAGCAAATCAATCCCAATGATTAGGATCATTTCAATAATCGCCAAATTTATAAAAAGCTTTATTGATTAATTGGTTTTGGTATTTGCGATTGCCACGAGCTTGGTGCGTTGAGTCTACGCGTAGTGCACGTTGTGTGTAAATTAAAGTCAATGTTTGCCTGTTTAATACAATATAATTAATCATTGCTTATCGAGTTCTTTTGATTATTTATTATAGATTTTAAACTGTCATTATGTTGGCTGAAAGGAAATAAGATTTATTTTTTTCATATATTAATTACTATTGTATTTCAGACGTGCGACAGAATGGAGAGGGATAGACTGGTTCAGTTCCTAGCGAAATTAATATTACATAAGAAGAATGTTAGTGAAATTTTGGAATGGAATGGTATACGGTATGTATTCATTTTAATTTTATTGCGGCTCGGAAATTAGAGCGTACATATACTTAAAAGGCCGGTACGCACTCGAGCTCTTCGGAGCGTCCATAGGAGGCGATATCATTTGACATCAGATTAGGATACTACCTGTTCTATAAAAGAACATGTTTTATAAATCTTTTTTTTTTATCTTTTTTTTTCTGCCTCGTAATTTGCTATTACTTACATATATTAATAATGAGTAAATTAACATTTGGCAGAGCTTTTACATGTCTGTTTATACATATTATTTTATATTTTTTCTTCGTTAATTTTTTTTTAAAATTATTTATTGAATTTTAGTTATAGTTGCATGTTTTGAGTTTCTTTTTGTTTATTAATTATGCACTTCTTGTATTTTACCTTCGGTAGGTGTTTCTTTTTTTATTGTTCCATATTAGGGTTGCCTGTTGCCTAATAACTTATGACATATATTGTGGTAACGAAGTATAAATAAATAAATAATTGGTTAAAAAAAGTTTTTAAGCAATTTTTGTCTGTAATGACTTACTTACTTGACTTAATGACCTGAAACCCCTAGATGGGGCAGAGGACGTCCACAGTGAGTCTCCATCGCGTTCGGTCTAATGCCTTGTGTTTCACCACATCTGCACTGTGCGGGTTCCAATCAAGCAGGTGCTTGGCGTCCAAGTCCAAATTATCCATTTCTATAACCATCATAACCTCTCCCCCCCCAATACGTAACGTAATACTTGAATGCTCCCTTATATATTACGCATTTATAAACGTGTATACATACTAAATTATGGATATTTTTTCAGAATTCTAGTTGACCTCATGACTTTGGCTCATTTACATACATCGCGCGCAATGGTGCCAACTCAATCAAACGTCATCGAAGGCCCAGCTCAGACAAGCGATGGAGATAGAGAGTGGTATTATAATCTGGAGAAAGGAGAGAAGGTCGTCAGAAAGGGGCCTGTTAGTTTTCAACAGGTATAAAGTGGTGTTTTATTTTTGATACAAACAAATGATACAGATACAAGAAAAATATAGTCAATGGTTATAGATATATATATTTAAAAACAAGTTTCATTGTTAAACAAATGCATTTCATGAGTGTTGCTACTAAAAAAGTTTTCCACCGAAAAAGGATTCAGTAACTAATAAAATGTATGTAAAGACTCATATGTTCTGACGCGTATTGAAAGTGAAAAATGTGCCCGGCCAAAAAGGTTTGCCATCTCTGATATGTCAAAAAATGATAGCTGTCAGAATTCTACGTAATTAAAAATCAGAGTATAAATTATTGCTATATGGAACAGACCATATTTCATTAAAATCGGTTTAGTAGTTTTGAAGATGTCTACGAATTTTTGGAGAGGACATTAGTAAAGGTACATTAAGTTCCAAAAAATCTTTTTTAAAAACTTATACTAAAAGAAATAATAATGAATAACACCAGATGATCTCACAAAATAATGCTTATTGCAGCTAAAAGATCTATACAAATCAGGGGAAATCAACAACAAGACGAAATGCTGGGCCAACAGCATGGAAGGTTGGAGGGCAGTTGCTGGTATACCACAGCTCAGATGGAGCATTGCCGCTCGGGGACCACCGGCCCTCACTGAAACAGAGTTGGCAGCGACTGTACTTGACTTACTTATAACCTGCTCCAAGTATTATCCTAGCAGGTAAGTGTACGCAACTGCAATATTAGCATATATTATGATAATCTGTATCTTATTGTCTATGAAACTTCTGTGCGAAAGTCTGAAGCAAATAAATTTTTGAAAAAAAAAAAATTTGGTTCAATTAAGTTATACTTGTAAAAATATAGGCCTACAAACAGAATGGGCTTAGTTCTATGATATAAGTACTTAACAATGATTTCTTTAAAATTGATCAGCATACTACCAAATATATATATATGAATTGTTCAAACAATTTGTATGACTCAAAACTTAGCGATTACACAGAGTGGCAGAGAGTTTCTAGCAGGTTCTTCTTGTCCGCACTACGCCCTTGACTTCCGAACTGGTAGAAAATGTAAATTTAGAATCAATTTAACATCTTTTCTGTTCACGTTCTTAAGAGTACTTGACGTTGAATTACCTTTATTAATAAAGTTATTTTGACTTAAGTTGATTTGAAGAATTCGAAAGTGAGGTGCCTGAACTTTGACTTACTGAATGTTTACTGTGCTGTGATTCTAAATTACGATCTAATTATAGAGATGACGAAGACGCAGTAATAAGACCTCTACCGAGGGTGAAGCGGCTGTTATCGGAACCGGCTTGTTTGGCGCACGTCGTACAACTCTTATTGACCTTTGACCCTATACTTGTTGAAAAGGTGGGTTCGAGAAGTTTTTGTAAATATTATGTTGTAAAGTATTAAGTATTGGTCATATTACGAGGGCTTAGGGTTTATTTAATTACAATTGATTACTTCTGTGATGAAGGGATTTATCGGGAGTTAGTCAAGAAAGTAGAATTGCATTTAGATCGATTAATTATAAAAATCCACACAATCTGTCCGATTAAATATAAACCTGTAATTCTTGAAATACCATTTAAGGGAAATTTATTTGTTTTTTTTAATGATAATTATGTAGTAAACATTGATTTTGTCAATGAGAATGTTGCATCTTAAGAAAATCTTTACCTCAATTTTTCACACTTTAATTTAAACACCTGACTTTACTAACTTCGTTTCGCCTTAAGTGCCTGCATACCAACATATGGAAAATTTTTGTAACTGTTCTCCTCCATATAGACCGTTCACTTAATTAGAACTAAATGTTTCTTTTTTTTGTATTCCCAAGGAATTAATGAACTGAAACTCGCAGTTGTCTTTCGAAAATTTTATTTTCATATACAAAATGGTTTATTTTGTTAGGTGGCAACACTGCTATACGAAGTGATGCAGGACAACCCAGAAATTTCGAAGCTTTACCTCACCGGAGTATTTTACTTCATGCTGCTCTATACTGGTTCTAATTTATTGCCAATCGCCCGGTTCTTGCGGCTTACGCATATGAAGCAAGCTTTTAGAGCAGATCAGGTAATAAAACACAAGTGAATCTTTTTATCTAGTGATTTTGAGACTAACTATCAAATTTGTATCTGTCAAATGTCACGCTTCGTACAGAAAAATATTTAAATTTAGAACGCGACATTGGCGGAATTGTGATTGACACAGAAGTCGCCATTAAATATAAAGAATAGAATAGAAAATAGTTTGACAGATGTTGAAACTGAATTCGAGTTTGATTGCCTTTCTAGAATACATAAACGTTTATATACATGTATTTGATTTCTTTAGCTTATTTTTTAATTAATAATATTTATTTTGACATATCTCAATATATGTGTAAGGGGATTGCAATCATTAATATAAAAGTAAAATTCTAATGTAAGTGATTTTGTACGAGAAACACATCTTTAAAACTTTATAAGAATAGATTATTTAAAAGGTGGACCGTATTCATAAATTATTTTACAATTTAAATGCCAATCGGAGAAGTGTCTGATCATTTAGACACTTTGAAATTAAATTACTGCATTAATGTATGAGAATATAATATATTGCTAATTATTCTCGATATTTTGTGTGTTAAATTTTATACTCGTCTGTATACGCGTTTCAGTAAATTAACGTATCGCGCCACCTATTGGTTAAAGTAGTCGAACTATTGTGATTTTCAAATTTACTTGTTCACAAGTATATATCTCAAAAGTTACCTATATATCTGTATATATATAATGAAAATGGTCTTCGTTTGAGGCCCAATCACGCCTAAACCACTGATCGTATCGACATGAAAC
The DNA here is from genome assembly GCA_028984075.1 of Pieris mannii. Classification (NCBI taxonomy): domain Eukaryota; kingdom Metazoa; phylum Arthropoda; class Insecta; order Lepidoptera; family Pieridae; genus Pieris; species Pieris mannii. The sequence continues at coordinate 1,717,362 of CM054776.1, forward strand.
TACCACCATTCGATGCGAAATTTTTCCTAGATGGTTTATGGCTATTATTTTTCGAATTCTAACGTTCCTTTTTTTTTATTGCTGTTTTACTTTTATGAACATTTATCCCGCTAATTGTAATTTAAAATATATTCTCTACATGATTAAATATTAACTTATTACCCTACATAAATCATTCTTTTGAACACTTATAGTAGATAATTATTTTTATTGACCTATAAAAATGTTTCTTACAAATAATATACATGGCAAAACAACGTTTGCCGGGTCAGCTAGTACATATATATAATGAGAAATAAGATAATAGCGAGCATTAATTCCGCACATAGAAGGCTGGTGTACGTTGACGCAAACGAACACTCTCAAGGTTAGCGCGGCCCTGGTCAATATTAATTGTGTAAAAAATGTTAATTTTTAATATTGATATATTTTCCCGTTTCCAGTCGACATCAGATATAATGCAGAGATCGATTCTTGGTCAATTATTGCCTGAGGCGATGGTCTGTTATCTGGAGAATCATGGCTCTGAGAAATTCGCCCAAATCTTCTTGGGCGAGTGGGATACGCCTGAGGCAATATGGAACTCCGAAATGAGGTATATTAAAATATATATTATAGCATTTAACATAGTAACCCATAAAAGATGTTGTAATTGTGGCTAATCCGAAAGATGGTTGAGCTATGTATTTTATCTTTATTTTTAGTATTGAAAAAAAGAATTCGAAAGTACGGATGAGAGTTCAGGTTCAAGTTAATAGACCAACATTGCTCTTATTATAAAACGACGTGCCGTGTTTAATATCGAAACAATGGTATTTATAGACTGTTTATGAGGCATAATTTCAACATTCATACATTTTTAAGTGTAAGGTGACAGTATTTTAAGTATACATGGATTTTTAAAATTGAGTTTTTTAGGTTAAAGGCAATAAAAGAATACAACTGTGGTCTCCCTGATTTAGATTTACGGCAAAATTGTGTTACATTCGGATTGAGTGGTATTGTTGTGTCTTAAGTAAAAGAGTCTTCCGTCTCTTTCTGTCGAATTGTGTCTACGCTGAGAGTGTGAAAAGAGACAGATTGAAATGCAATTGAACTAATTTAAGAATTCATATCGTTCCAGACGCATGCTTATAATGAAGGTGTCAGCGCATATAGGGGAATTCACGCCGCGGCTCAGAGCACACATAGCGGCCCGTTACCCGTACTTGGCGATTCCAGCTGTCAGATACCCTCAACTCAGTCACGAGTTGTTCTGCAATATGTTCTATTTGCGCCATTTGTGCGACGAGCACAAGTTCCCGGATTGGCCAATACCGGATCCGGTATGTATTTAGATTAAAAAAAAATTCAAACGTATACAAAACACGAGCGTGCACGAGAGATGTCTTGTACGCACGTCTTAACTATAAGAAAGTCACAAATTCACTCAAATTTCATCAGTCGTTCCAGCCTTCTGAGGAGTTTAATTACAATTACACGCATAGAAGATTTATTTGTATTACATACACTACTCTATGTATAATATATGAATAAGCAATGTAATAACGTTAAATTGCTTCTTGAAAATTAAGGTTCCTTTAGAAGATCCCTTGGAGTCCTTAAATTATGTTTTGCATACGCATGTATAAGGAGTTCGAAAAGTCGAGTGGTATAGTTTTTTTATCTATAACATACTTAAATCCAAATCACATATAGGGAAGATCATAAACGTTTTTTATTACTACAACTAATTAGGATAAATAAGAAGAAAAAATCTTGCTTTTTTCCAGTACTACATACTAAGGTTTACATTAAATCCATGTCATTTTTTAAACAATAGTAGAAGACCCACAGAATGAAGGCTTCCTTCAAATTCTTCCTCTTGTCTCTCATCCTCTCCACAATTTTCCAATACACCTAAATATTACATCTGCCCAGGCTTCTGTTAGGCGTCTTCTCTTTCTTTTTCCCACTGGGCCATTCCAAGTAACCTTTACTTTACCCATGTCTCATCGCAAACACGGGTAATATGACCGGCCTATTTCCACTCTTTGCAATGTTGCGATGTCTATCATACGTCATAGTATATAAATAAAAACAAGATATGAGAATCAAAGAATATTAAAAAATAAAGTTATAAATGAATATTAATAAATGAGAGACGTAAAATCTCTGGCAGAGTGACCAGAGCTGTGGAACATTCTGCTCCTCAGCATAATGCTGAGCCAATTACAGCCACGGCACACACGCATTACACATCTAAAACGAACAGAATGGGAAAAGATATTTTTTGTTTTTTTATTGTTTTTTTTATTTTTTTCTTTTATTATTGTTATTTTCTGTGGTTAGGTGGGTGTGTTTTGTTTGTAATAAATGTTATATCTGTCTATCATGTCTGTAATATTCATTTTATTATTTAAATGTTTACTAGGTGGGTCTTCTAAAGGACGTGTTAGAAGCGTGGCGTCGCGAGGTGGATAAAAAGCCAGCGTCGATGACAGCGGAACAAGCGTATATGGTGCTGGGGCTCATTGGGAGTGGGCCACATGATGAAGCGGCTGTTCGGAAAGCATATTACAAATTGGCTCAGCAGTATCACCCTGATAAGAACCCCGAAGGACGGGTAAGATATTGACACATTAATGCCGCTTTTTTGACATAAATAATTGGTCATTTTTGATTGTAAAATGTTATTCTTTTTTCATATACAATTTATGGTATTTGGGATACATATATTTTTCATTTAGATTTATGGTATAATCTAATAATGTCTAAGGGACAATGTTATTTTCGATCCTGAAACTCATATTTCTAAACTGTAAAGTAAAGGGTTATGTTCGTTTGATTAGACGCGTCAAAAACGAGAAGATTTTAGTTTAGAATTATATTATTTTAGTGATTTTTTCTTAGTTATTGATGCACTTTTTGTACTTCACCTTTAGTAGGTGCTTCTTTTTTATTTTTCCATACTAAGGTTGTCTGGAGGAAGTCACTTGTTTAAAGCCACCCGATGGGTAATTATTTATAAAGCCTGTTTTCACGTATGTTTAAAGTAACGCAAATATATAAATGTATTTATATTTCAGAAAATACATCTTTAATGAACATTTACTCAAAAATAAACTTGCCCCTAACGGTCATCACAACAATAAAATTTTCGTTGTGATTTTTAATCTAATTATTAATATCTAAAAATAAAAAGCTATCATCGCTATCTGAGCTTTTAAGAAGCTTGATAAAGGATTCCGATATAAATAGTTGAAATGTGGATTTTACATGTTCTTAGTTTTGTTTACTAATAATTTGATTTTATACAGTGTTTTTCTAATAATTTGTCAATCTAATAGGCAACATAGCTAAATTACCATAAATTTTCTTACTAAGTGAATGTAAATACGAATGTTTTCTTTGAGAAAATAAAGTATCTTTGGACCGATCTCCATCACTCCATGTTGATTTTAATAAAATATTTTTTTACGTTTATAATTAACCTAAATTAAAATGATTTGTGTGCCATAAATGTTCTGAAATAAGGATGTATAGTATTTTAATATTTTCACAGGATCGTTTTGAGGCCGTAAATCACGCATACGAGTTCCTCTGCAGTCGCAACGTGTGGTCGGGTGACGGACCGAACACGAATAACATTCTGCTCATATTACGCACTCAGACCATATTATTCAAGAGATATTCTGAAGGTAACGGAAACTGTTGATATTTAGTTATTTAGCATCGTAAACATTACTCCATATTACATTAAGAGCATATCACTATATACATTAGAATTCGACCTCCGACGGATTAAGAATCTCCTCCAAATCCTTCCACTTCCCTCATCCACGCCACCATTTTCCAATGCCGCTATCTCCTTTACTCCATTTTACCATTTATTTAACATATAATATAGTATTTTTTCAAGTGTTTATTTAAATTTTAATACTGTGTTAATCTAGTGGCTCCAGTCTGCGTCTCTCATCTGAGGTCCAATTAACTTTCTTTGTATGTCCGTTTTAACTTTATCTCGAATGGTGAAACCGATATGTCTTAGACCCAAGAAGTCGACGGTATCTGTCAGGCATAAGAGGCTGATCGCAAACAAAACTCTGAGGCCCAGGCCTAAAAGGATGTAGCGCCACTGATTGTTATCTTTAATAAGACAGTACGTAATAAAGCTGATTATATTATATTATTTACAGTACTAGCCCCATACAAATACGCGGGTTACAAACAACTCCTGCGCACCATGCAGTTAGAGACAGAGGGAGAGCAATTGTTCGCGGAACAAGATGCATCGGTGGCCCTGTTGCCCGCTGCTGCTGAACTTGCGCATGCGACTGTACACTGTTCCGCCTTGAATGCGGAGGAATTGTGCCGCGAAGATGGTTTGCAGGTATAACTAGAAGAATTTTACCATTATCAAATGTTATTGATTCTAGTGATCTAGTCATCGAGTGTGTACTTATGTATACGCGTTAGAAGATGTACTTCTTTGGCACAATAAAAAAACAAATTAATGCCGATTAACAGTATTTCATTGACATCACACGTACAGTAGAATTATATCTATAAAGATACCTGGAGTACCTAGGGCTACCTATTAACTAAGTTATTTTGAATTAAAAGTTTAATTAGAAGTTTAAAATTAACTATTAGTTTTTAATTTTTTAGCGCTTTATCAGATTATGGAGCTAGCTTAATATGAAAGCCTGGGCTCTAAAAACTGTAGCCTTCTTTAGGTGTAACTGAAAATACCATTTTCGGAAAGTAATTTCTTTTGTAATTGACAGGTCTTAAGTTCGGCTCTATCTCGCTGTGTATCAGTGTTGGGTGGAAGTAAAGCGGACAGTACAGCGGCCCGCGTGTGCGCACATTGCGCTCGTAGCTTCGCTGTTGCTGCCGGTTTTCCTTCTTGTCGGGCTGCTGCTGCTGCTCTGCCAAATCTTGCTGGAGATCTAGTGCCATTGCTCAAACGGCCGGTAAGATAATATAACATTGTAGGTTTAAGTCAGTTGCAACAATACACCAATATATAATAATAAAATAGTACTTAAATATACACTTTCACTTCGATAGATTACAATCTGCCAAATGATAATTCGTTTAATTGTAAGCAGTACGTTGAGGTTCACAATCTCGCGAAATAAGCTTACAACCTAACGGGAATTATAATTTTACGGTGACATGAAACCGAAACTTAAGTCAACTGTCCAAAGGCTGTCCCTGATTGGTCGGTTTTATAGTTGACCGTAGAAGGAACAAATTTGGTGGCGCGGGGCATATGCCGTTCAACCAATCCAGGTGCGTTCAAGCGCGTTGCGCTTCACAATTTGACGGTTTCACTGCGATAGATTACCGAATCTTCCGAATAATAATACGTTAAATTGTAAGCAGTACGTTGAGGATCATAATCTTTCGACAGTTCACAATCTAGCAAATAGATTACAACCTACCGGTATTTAGAATTCAGTTTTTTAGAATACTGTGACATATATAACACAACTTTCTTCTTTTGTTTAAAATATTCACACATTAGTTCTGTTCTATGCTATATATAAGTTAACGAGACTTTAGACCCTATGCACTCTTTTTATACGTATACGTAAAGTACGTAACTACGTATACATGATAAATAAGGCTCAGCTGGCGACAAGCTTTTACAAAATAAACACATTCAAATTTTCAACCTAACTTTCATTGTTAATAATTTAACTTAAAATTACAGCAATTAGGTGATACGGCATGCGCGGGCGCAGAAGCCGTAGCGGCGTTATCAGCAGAACCGACGTGTCGCGTTTTACTTGCGAAGGCCGGTGCTGTTCACGCGCTGTTGTTGCCCATTCTGCAGTACGACTACACGCTCACCGAAAGTGGAATGGACACGGAAAAAGCGGCTAGTAAACAGGTATTTCATTCATGAATATAAACACATTTTTAAACACACGTACGTATACGTACACACGTACGTATACGTACACACGTACGTGTTGCCTTTTCCTAAGGGGTTTTGTGTTAGTATCTCTGCAACCGAGAGCCGTAAAATTGCGATTATTAAATGTTTCACTTGGGTTTTAATATATTATACTCTATCTCTAATATAACGATGATGACGATGACGAAATGATGTAAGATTTTTAATGAAGAGTGAAATTATTTGTTTATTTTTGATGGCAAAGGGTGCAAATGTTTATAAGGTAAAGTGAAACGGTGGATCGAATGATACCTTGTGAATATGAATCTTATTGTGATCGCTAAAGTCCATATCTTAATTTGTATCTCGAGTTACAGTGTCGTCTTGAGCGCTGGAAAATATGTCATCATAAATCAATCAAGTTCATAAGGAAACAATTGTTTGACAGCTCTTGAAACTGATTTCAGTTTGTATACTTTTATTTAGAATATTACTGTTTAATGGCTTCTATAAAGTTTATGTGTACCTGATATGATAATTCTGGCACAAAAGGCTGATCCTAGGTATTAAAAAAAAAACATCCGAGGTGTTTTTTTGAAAAATATACAATGAATTTCTTTGTAGGAGATCGCTAACCGCCTAGCAGTACAATGTGTACGCGCATTGTCTGCGTTATATGGACCTCATGAAGAGAATTCCGCAATGGATGACAATGTTAAAGAAGCCCTACATCTTCTCCTGACACCATACCTTTGCTCCAAACTTGCCAATCCTGATTCGCATGAGGTAAGTTTTCTTATTAAACTAAACGTTAAAGATCGCGGTTTTAGTTGTGTTAATTGGAGATTCGTTAGAAACTTGCACGCTGTCCTGGACCATTATTGCGGGGGTTATTTTGAAAACTATGACAACTTATTAATAGCCTAGCATTTGAGTAATTATGAAAAACTTAATTAGCATCACCTTGATAGCTGGGAGTCTTCCATGGCTTAACAAAACATTTTCTATCGCGAACTGTGGATTCGACTCCCTGTTGTGGTCTTCTCTGGGAGATAATATTTCCAATTGTTTAAATAAAGTGTACACTCCTCTCTCAAATGCCGGCAACGCACCCTTCTAAAATATGTGTCCATGGCTGCCCATTTTGGGCGTTTCTATCCTATAAAAGAAATACCTTCGAATTAATAATTAATTTCTATCAACTATCCATTGATTTAGAACGAACTTAAAAATAATAAAAAAAGTTACATTATACGGAGGGATAACATATTATTGGATTCGTATTCCCTAATTGCCTCAAAATCATATCATAAAAGCTGATAAAAGCCAAGAGGCTGATTGCGGATAGGTAAAAAAATCGCCCAAAAAAAAATTTTTTTTTTCCGATTTTAAAAATATTTTTCTTCTTTTTGTATAGCCTCGCTCCATCTATGGTCACACAAATATTTCTCAGCAATTCCTGATATTACCCCGTTACACTAACTTTTTAGCTAACAAAACTATTTATTTGCTAAAGAGTCAATAATAAATAAGTTTAGTCGAATAATATTATTTCGTATAAATTTTTAGCTCCTAAAAACCCTAACATCCAACTGGAGAACGCCATATCTTGTATGGGATAACAGTACAAGGGCAGAACTACGAGAGATGCTTCGCGATTATCGCTACTTTAGTGATGATGAACCTCTCATAACACCATTCGAATATTCTGCCCATGAGCGTTTGTTACTTGTTGGTGGGGTCTACTTGCACATATACAATGAGCAGCCAGAGTTTACTATAGAGGTGAGTTATGTTATCAACTTCAAACTTTAGGAGGGAAAACGGATCTGTCAGTTTGACAAGTTGACAATTTCATGATGATATATGTTAAATTTCGTGGGTGTCTGTTTGTTCAGAAATTCCTCTGAATCCAAAAGTCGACATGATCTTATTTAGATCAGCTATGTTCCAACTTAGACAACATATCAAAGTTTTATCAAAATCGATACTGTATACGCAGTTTATGGTTAACATTATATTATTTAATTAGAAAATTTGACATGTCGGTATTGATTTTTTTAAGTAGCTGACATTTGACATGTTTGACATTTTAAAATAACATTGACATAAAATAAAGCCTACTTTAAGATTTATGTAAAATTGTGGCAGATTTTAAAAAACGTAACTTTTCGTGTTAATTAACAAGTTCTTTGGATTTTTTGTTATTATTTTTAACTTTATTGAAGTTAAAACATTGGATAACATATATGTTATTATATATCTATTATATCACCAATACAATGACAATATAAATTGCATAATTATTGATTATTCATTTTTATTTACGAGTCGAACTTACCTTCACATTTTGACCATCTTATATTGTCTCAGTAACAACTTGATGTATTGCTTACTTGCAGAATCCTCAACAATTCGTTTTAGACTTGTTGAAGTTCGTAGAAGGCGAAATACGAAAAGACTTGACGGCTGAAAGGGCAGAACATATCACCCTCGCGTTGAATTCGCTCGCCCACTGTGTTATTAAGAATCCAGGTTAGTATATCCTCTATAAGTCTATAGGCTTTGTTTATTGTTCTGCTGAGCTGTAAATGCTGTTCATCATCGGACGTCCAGGCAGATTACGAAATTGCAGCCGTATCATCTCGATGTCCGGCGTTCAACGGGTGTATTTCCAAACCAGTTTGACTTAGGGACCTTTTAGAAAAGAGCGTACAAATTCTTAAAAGACCGGCACGCACTTTCGAGTCCGGTAATGCATTTATAGGCCGCGGGTATAGTTTGTTTAGTAATTAAACGCGATACTTACGACGAAGTATCGCGTTAACACATTCGTCCTACCCACTTCCCTGCTCACTACGGCATAAGAAATTCCAAAATCGTTAGTTTCATCTGTGTTTGTTGTTATGTTTAAATTACTTTTTGTATTAATTGTATTTTTTACTCTTTAGTTTATAAGCAATTTAAAATTTGTACTTATGCTATGGTTTTTATTTTTGTGAGGCCGTCTTATAACTCTTAAAGTCGACGGCTTCTGTCAAGTGCAGAAGGCCTATTAGAAAAAAATGATCACAATATCTCAGACGTAATGGTCTAATGTGCGCTCTACACTCGCTCGCGAATCGCGGCCGTGAATCGCGGCCTCAAAGAAGATGGACGACGACGACGTGATTGTAGCTGCTGCGGTGACGCTCTGTGCTATATCTAATTTCAACTACCTGTGTATTAAAAATAAAACACAAATAAAAAAGAGATGGAGAAAAAGACGATGGTGGATGACTCAAATCCATCGCGGGAGAACCATATTATATACTAGATACCATATAGTAATGATTTATTTAGCATATTGGATGTAGACATAATTTATCTGGATTTATTATTTATTTATTATTATTTATTTAAGTAGATTTTTTTTTCTTTATTTAATTACTAGAGTTCCGCCCCGCACATTTCCGGTTATATCCTTCACTTTCTTTCTATATGTCCTATAACTGGACATAAGTGAATCCTTTTTTTTTCAATTCACCCACAGGTATATCCAAAATATCACTTATCCGCGTCCAGGCATTGTGGATCTTATTTTTATTTTTATGGTCCTTGTGTTTGGACTGCCAAAGTATTGGTTGGGGTTTTTAAAAACACTCAATAAATTTTAATTCAAGTTCATTATTCCACGTAGTACTCATTTTAAAAAAAGAAAGTTGCTAAGTACAGTACGCAATAAATAATGCACAACCACTTGTGGAGACGTCTTCTCAGCTACTGCGACAAACTGCGAGTGTGGATTGTATTCGCGTTCGCGCGCTGTGAACCAAGCGCGAACCTTTGTCGCGGGACAAAAAACCGACAACGAACGGGGAACGGCGCGAAGCGAAAACGCGAACGCGCGAAACCATCTACACTCGCGTTTCGCGGCTTTCGCGGCCCTTCGCGCCGCGAGTGTAGAGCGCACTTAAGAGTTATAAAATGATTTATTTTTAATTTTTCGTCCGAGTTTAAGAGCCGTGTACGCTCGTCATATATTGCTTTACTTACGCAGATTTACATAAAATTTCAAAATTGTTTTTTAAAAAACCTTAAATATTTATTATTATATATATATGCATAATTTTGGAGCTAAATTCTTCAATTTTAAATTCTAATTTAATCATCAGTTGCTTGTTATAAGAAGCCGTACAAAATGTGTCTGACGCGTTGAAAAAAAAAATATTGTAATTCAATTAACTAACAAAGTTTTTATATAAAAATTGTACTATATGTTATATATGAGTGAATTAAACTAAATATTCCAGGAGTAGAAATACAATGCAACGGCCAGTTCGGTTTAATCTTCGGCCTATTATCTGCTCGGTCCCACCCACCTGTTTGTATTGCGGCCCTCCGCTGCGTCTCGGCTACGGCTGGTTGCCGCGAGTGCGTCGAAGATGTTGCCGCCAGCGGCCTTCTGGGACATTTGTTGCCGCTCCTTGTGGCCTCGCAACAGGTTGAAGCCGTGACCGCCTTGTCCGCTTTGCTTGCCAGTACTGCGCTTGTTAGAGAGGCGTTGGCAAAAGGTATGTAAAGGCTAATAACCACAAGTGGTTCTTAATATTAAATTTAAGGGAACAAACGATGATAATGACAAGGGTTTAAATCTAAAATAAATCAATGAGGAATTTATATACACAAATTAACAGGAAATAACTCGCAGAAATTCACACACAAAACAATATACTGTCACTAATCACTTTAATGACGCACACTTTACACAGTACTTTATCACTTGTGTTCACTTTATTCGCACTTTATCTCTACGGTGTTGGATATCGCATTCGAAACGGAATCAATCGGCTGTGTGGGAATAATCTTGAAAGGTGTTCGAGAACTCTCTAGGCAGGAGTGCTACTGAGAGCGATTACACAATTCAAGAACGACGTACTATCTATCTCTTTCGCGCACATTGCTGCGTCCTTGTCGTACGGCGTTCTAGTGAAGTTAACCCGTCTTCGTAACAATAATTTAGTTTAAGTTAAATAATGTTTTGTTTATTTATCTATGACAATAGTTTATACTTTTTGGGTATTCGTTTATTTATTTAGTTCATAGATAATATGTGAATTGACATTATTCAATGTCACAGGGACACGTTACTTTTTCCTGGAAGGCAAAATTCGGTAACTCTGCCAAATCACTTATCGATTGGAATAGTCTTTAATGATTGATTCAGCAGTGTTGGTCTAGTGGAGTCGTAATAGTGGTCGTGCGTTCGAATCATGGCTTGCACTAATGAACCTGTATATGTACGCATTTCGCCCTCGTTTGTACAGTGAAGGTGAACGTGAGGAAATCTATTAAAGAATCTAGAAACCCTAGACCTTAGGGTGTATCGCTGTTTTTAAATGATTCTCACTATTTGTCTTACCAAGCCGTATTGACCAATAAAACATCGACTATTTTTCAGGGGCTGTGATTTACCTTCTTGACCTGTTCTGCAATAGCAAGTTACCAGAGATGAGAGAGGCTGCTATAGATTTGTTAGCTAGAATGATGTCTGATAAGTTGCATGGACCTAAGGTATATGTGACACAGATTACCAAATACTGAAATTTTAATTTACAATGTACAGGTTTTTCTAGAATTAAAAAAATAGAAAAATTATGATTTACATTTGTATCCTTATAGACGTTAACAGCGTTTATCGCCAGGCTGAGATTCTCAGCTGAGTTTGAATAAAGTATGTTTCATAATTACTAATTAATTGTTGGATTCTACGAAAATTTTGACTTGGTTAAAATATGCATTAAAAATAATTCAGAAAGCTGTACTTGTTTTGCTGCATTTTTTTTTTAATTTTTGCTCTATCAATTTCCGCAAGAGGATTTTTAAATACGTTCAAAATAATTTAGAACCACTAATCTTTATAATGCGCAGTAGTTCTTATTGTACAAGTTTTCACATGTTGACGAGTATTATGACATAAATCATTCAACTGTTTATGACTATGTTGCCATTACATAATTATTCGACTGTTTTTTTTTTGTAATTAATTCTTAGCACTTTCTATGTATATACAAAGACTTATTATTAATATAGGTCCGCCTAAGTATATCCCGGTACGTCCCGGGCGTATTTGCCGAAGCCATGCGGGAAGCGGGGGGAGTGAGTGCCGTTCACATGTTTGACGCGAGTCACGAGCATCCTGAACTTGTGTGGAGCGACGAGTCGAGGCAGCGGGTCCGGCATCACGTTGCCCAGCTTAGAGATCAGTATGTATATTTAATACGTATATATTTGTATTATATTATGTTTTATATATTTGTATTATATTATGTTTTATATATTTGTATTATATTATGTTTTATATATTTATTAGTGTTTTCCGTGTAATAAAGTACTAAAAGTAACTAAATAAATATCCGTTGATTCATACGTAAGATAACGTGCGCGTTCGTTAGTTATTGCTCAAACACGCATTACATAATTGAACTACTCTACTGTCTATACTTCATCTTCTAACACCCGAAACAGCTTCCCTGTGTTATATTTCATCATATTGTATGCTGGCAATTTTATTTTTAATTCAAATTAGTTCGAACCCGTTAAATACGAATGGTTTATTTATTTTGTTAATACTGCTAGATATATAAATAAACGACTATTTAATGGGCGATAATAATAATACTCATAGATATTATAATTATTATTATCAAAAGTAATGATTCATAGTATTAAATATGAAAATTTTATGACAGGAAATAAATAATATTGGCAATTAAAGCAAATAATGTTTTTGAATTCATTTGACATAGATGATATTTATTGATATATATTATTGACCACTTTGTCGATTGAATGTTTAAGAAAATGGTTCTAAATGAAAGAAGCTCTCGATACAGCGCGATATTATTTTATCTCCGCCGTTGGATTCATAAAACATAATACATTTTCTTGTCATTCTAGACACTACTCAAGACAAGTCCGCGATCCGTCCGTTCACTTTGAAGACCGTGAGGCAAATGACAGAAACGAAGTACGATGGGCGCCCCCTGGTGAAATCGTAGTCGGAGATGTATATCTCAAACTCTACCTACAGAATCCCCATTGGTCCCTACGAAGCCCTAAGAGGTTCCTACAGGAACTGCTCAGTGAAACTGTTACGGCGTTGGCTAAGGATACTTCAGAGGTTAGCTTTTATTCAAATATTGGAATAAGTTGAACTGTTTTTTCCGTTTACTTATTTGCGTAATGATACGGGAGTGACAAGGACAAAATATTGAATAGCTATACTTAGTAGCTAGTATATTAAGGAATAATTAATTTAGGACTAAATTTGTATTACAATATACTTCTTATGTCATAGTTATAGTTAACCATGTAGATTAATGAAGTGTAATGTATGCATATTTATCATTTAAAGGGAAACATTACAGTCATAAAAGAGACAATAAATAAAACAGTAAAAGTAATTGTGTTTTATAATTTAAACTCTGATTTTTCACTCCGTAGAACTCAGACATTTCATAAGTGTTGCAAATAAAAAAAGTTTTCCACAGAAAAAGGGACAAATTTGACCCATTCGAGGACAATAAAATAAAATGCTACGTATTTTTTTATGTTCATTAGTAAATAAATATTATTATTTACTTAGGTGACCTAATACAAAAATAACAAATATTTCAATATCCCGAACAATATATCGAATTAACTTCAGCATAACTACTAATTACAATTAATTAAATAAACCTTAAAAAACTGTTATCTTTACTTGTGTTTTTTTTACTGTTTGTCATGAAAAGGGACGTAATTATCGCTCACCATTAAACCAGTTTTAATGTGGAGCACCGCACTTAATAAAATGGATACATTCACTTACTAATAAAATGTATGTAGACGTTCAAACTCTTAGTGAAATTGAAAATGGTGCGCGGCCAAAAAGGCTTGTTATCAGTTGTCAGAATTCTACGGACATAAAAATCAGAGTATAAAAAATTAAAAAAAAAAACAAATACCAATTTAGGGCAGTCGCGGTGACATATGCGCGAAGGCTTTAGCGGTGTTGGTCCGATCTCAGCCAATGTTGGCGGAGGCTTGTGCGCAGTTGGGCGAAGTGCCGAGACTCACCCGCCTGCTCACTTCGTGTCCGATACACGCCGTGCCCGTACTGGCTGCGTTGGCTAATTCACAGGTAAATATATAATAAAACTTGTGATGGTTTAGAGTAAGTGTATATTGTAAAGTTAATTTCAGTTGTCAATATTTGACAATTGACATGTAAATATTGACAGATAGCGATCATATTTCAATATAAATGTTGCTCTTTGGGATATTTTAAGTGTCCAATAGCACGACTTACAGTCTCTATTAAAGGGAGTAGACAAGACAGTCTGTTCTCTCTCAATAAGATTTGATAATAAAAATTCACGTGTATTTGGTAAAAGAGATTTTTAAAATTCAGTACCAGGGATTCCTACAAATGAACACATGCTTAAATAATAAAATATTTCAGGCTTGTGTAGCGGCGTTGTCTCAAACTGAAGTGATGTCGGGGCTTAAGACGGCTGTGAAGAGTTGTCGCGAAGTGGTCGGCGGTGTCTGTGAGGCGCTCGCTGCTATCTTTAACAGCTCGGCTAACACAGATAAACTGGTTTCGCAGGTATTTTTTTTATTGTTCAATACCTTTAAAAGTAAATCTCGATTATCTGTATCATCCAGCCTCCTCAATTGTATAGTATTGTACTCATATATTGAGGTAGTGATGATATTTAAAATAATTACTTTTTCACAAAATCACATACACTATCCTTACAGAAATAATTCAATACGATAATGTCGAAAGAAAAAGAAATATATCAAAATATATAATAAATAAGGTATAAAAAAAAAATAAAGTATAAAATTACTATTAAAAAGTTCAATTTATTTAACGGTAGATCTAAGAATCCTAACAAAGTTATTTTATCGTTGTGAAGTATTAAAGTTAAATTGTTAATATAATGTGCGGATTAGCGGTAATCTGGCCCGGTTCAAAAGTCTATAACTGTCCTTTGAGATTAAATCTAGATTCAAAATGGCCTCTTTCGAATTTTGAATTTGAGGAAAAAGAAAATGATATTAAAAATGTATACTAAATCTAAATATAAACTAAAAATTAATAATAGACTACGCAGTCTGAAGTGTGCATTTCTGTTCAATGTATTAAAACGTATTTTTACAGGCTTTAGACTCCGACCTAATAGGAGAGCTTCTATCCCTTCTAGAAAGTGGTATAGAAGGTGAAACAGCGGCAAGACTAGTGAACGCCCTCAAAGCGATGGCCCGTTCGAACGTGTACGGCGAACGCGTACGTACGACGCTCGCTAGATCACGTGTATGGGAACAGTATTCTGCGCAAAAACATGATCTATTTATTACGTCTGTGCCTAATCAACATTCGCTTACAGGTATGTTAAATATAGCTGGTGCATTTCATCGAAATTGTTTTTGTACGGCTTAGTTTAATATTACAATTAATTTCTTATTTGTAATAAAAAATATTTTTTAAATCATTTGTCATCAAAATTGTATGCGCCTTTATTGCTCTCCGGCAATCTCCGTTCTAAAATCTTAGAATATTTTCACGCAGTAATCCAGAAATACCTACAAATCACTAGTTTTCTCTAGTTCAGAAAAACAGATGGATTAATTTGATTGATTTAGAAATGTAATTATAACATAAATTGAAAGTACACCAATTATTTATTACACGTATAGAAACTTGCAGCGTGCAACGTGCACGATCATACGTTCGAACCCTGACTATACATAGATAATTTTTCTTGCACAATTTGATAATGTGAAAAAAAAAAATTTGATAATATATCGTGTGTCAGGAGAGTCACCTAATTGGTTTTAAATATATATAAATGTGAAAAGAATCTGTGGCCAAGTATTCTAATAATTTACGCTAACCTATAATTTATGCTCTAGTCAGATATATTAGGTTATTTTGTACAAAGTATTGATTCTAAACATGCTAAAAAGCAAAAATCGACGGAATTTCTAATTAAATTTGAGCCAAAATTTCCTTTCTTTCAAAATCTTTGAATAAGTTTGCTATATGTTTTTGTGTTTACAGTTTTAGTTTAATTTAATAAACAATTTAATTTTTAATTTAAGAAACTGTCGTTGCTGTAAATGTAGGACGTTATTACGATTGATTTTTTAATTTTCAGTTCGATATTTAAAAATTATTTTCATTTCAGCCGCCCCTCATTCAGCGGGTTACTTGACAGCCCCGCCCGTCAACATTCCTGCACAGCCACCGCCCATAGACTGACGCACGCACGTCTCACTTCTGGCGCATCCTCTCTAGTACGCTTTATCCTACTAATATGTTTATTAAAATATTTAGAAGACGACTGATTTCGATTGATTTTTAGTAAATACGGCTACCGTCATTTTGAGTATATTCGGATAACAGACACGTGACATGAGTTAATGTCATAATCACGTGCTTTAGTAAAATTTAATATTTCTTTTTTTTTCATATTGAATTCTAAAAAATATTACCTAATCGATTTATATGATTAGTTTAACAATTCGATATTTTTTATTTTAAAGTTTCACATTTCGCCGACTTTTTGTTAAAATCCACTCATGTTCAGGCAGGCTTTTTAATTTTAAATAAGTGCTATAATGAACGCGTTTCAATGCAGTAAAACAGATTTATCAAAACGTACTCTGTTTTAGTGTATGGTCCGGCTGGCTATTTTTATATTCTCTTCAGTTGTGGTAACGATATCAAAATTTACTAAATCATATCTAAGTGTATTTATAACGATTATATTTTGCAATAGATAATTTAATTGACTGTCTTGTCATGAATGCTGAAGTTAACGTTTTAAAGAAACCCTAGAAATTTTGTTGAGTACTTAATATGTACACAGTTCTATATAGGATAAACATCATTAAATACATAAATTTATTTAATTTAGAGCACATCGCACCGTAAAATATATGCTTGTAATGTAATAAAGTTGATTTTACAATTGTTTAAGTGATAATATCACTAAGGTTTATTTTAACTATCTAATGTTTTTGTAATATACTGGGTACACTCTATATAACGTCAACCAAAAGATAATTGAAATTTTGACACTTGCACCAAGTGGTCGTTAAATGGAAAGAAGAAAAATCTATATTGTTATTGTTAGTAATTACATAAAATACAATTCTTATTTGAAGGCTATTGTTTAGTCTGTTATTTTCACCTGACGTCTTTTGCTGCATCAGGAATTATGTTGTTTTTTTACTAATTTTATTCATATCTTGCGATCTTTGTTATAAAGCACTCTCAAAAAATCCCAAATCGTGAACAAAAGAACGGATTTCTTAGAAAGTTCGGTACTTATGATGACTTTAGTCGAGTTTACATCAAAATAACATACACAGCTCCACCTTTATAACTAATTTGTTCGATGCTTTTGTGGGATTTGTTGTTAAGTCAAGAGACGTTACATAGAGTTTACACGGTATTATTAAAAATCAGTTATGGCGGTTGAAAAATCTATAATTAAATATTTCATAATTTCTGTTTTCTGATTGATCCTATGTTACGTTTGTGCAACGAATTTTCTTATGGCGCCTGTTCGACCTCAACTATAAGATTTAGCCGAAACTGTCCAATGTCAATACTTAATCGTTTCAATTGAATTATAATTACAAATTCGTTTTTTATATATGAAACGGGCCGGAGCCTCATCTATTGTTGAGTAATACCGCCGCCCATGGTCACTTCGGAGAGCTCGTGAATGCGTTGCCAGTCCCTTAAGAATTAGTATGCTCCTTTCTTGATGGAGCCTAATTCAAATTGCTGCAGTAATACCTCGACGGGTTGCCGGTTCCACATAGTGAATGTGCGCGGTATTAAGTGCCTTAGTAATCGCTCAAATGTGGAACAACGGACATCGAGGTTATGGGCATCGCCTCTGCCTCGATGTCCGATGATAAAATGATGTTTGAAAGGAAATGTTTTGTAAAAATCATTTAAAATTGAGATAATATTAAAAGTTTTTTTTAATGCTGGCATTCCATATTGACGTTCATAAGTGTACATGTTTACCTATATGAATAAAGATATTTTTTATTTTGATTTGACAATTGACCGTTTCAGTTGATTTCAGTGTGGTAGTATTCTGTTCATTTATCGTTGCACCATCAATTAAACGTAAAAGAACATCGCAAACGATAACATAACCGTCAAAGCAAGACTGACACATTACATTTTTGTGCATTGCAACACTAACACTCATTCTGCATAATGCAGTCTTGTTAAAGTCATAAGGCTCTGTTGATAACACGTTTGATTTTGTTGCTTAAGAATTTGTATTAGTGTAAATATGCATTGGGTGATAAAGGACGCTGGAAGAACATGTTCTATGGAATGATATTTAATATTTTTATATTTAGATTTAAGAAATATCAATGTATAGTAATATATTAAAGGATAATTGTAATAGAGCTGTTTTATTTCTATTGTTGTATTTATATTATGTATATTTTTTAGTGAAAACGGTCAGACTATTTATATCAAATTTTATGTTCTGTGAGGGAATGTAATCAAATTACATTTTGGTTTATAATCTGCATTAATAAGCATAAAAAAATAAGAATGAAACCGTGAATTGAACCCATTTTGTAGTCAATTTGTTTATCAATATACACATTTAAATGATTTTTTTTTAAATCTTAATTATTTAATAAGCCATACATATTAAGATCGGGTTTCTTTTAAATAAATATCAAGTCAGATGAAATTTTTATTTTTTTTAGGTCAGTAGATTTAATTATAAGTAAAGGCTGGTTCAAATTATATCGTTTATTAGAAAAAATAATTACAATAATTAAAATACATCACAACTTTTTTAATCAATAATTACACACATCGCTTACAGAATAACGTAAACTATTTTATCAAATTAGTCAATACGAAATATATAAAAATAGTCTTATTAGTTTGTTTGTAATAGTCAATTCTTATAACTACGCAGTATAAAAATAAAACCTTATTTATACACCGAGATCATAGGAACATTTTAATTAATACTTTAAAACTACCTATGTACAATCAATTACAAACATACATATTTTTAAATAAACGAACGCCTTAGTTAAAACAGCGTTAAAGGTTAATTGATTTTCAGTGTTTAAGGCGTCTGATGTATGAATGAAGTTATGCGACTATAATGTAATATGCAGCGAGCTTGGTCAAACCCAAGTAATGGTGATACCTCAGCATTTGGTCGGATTAATCGGTATACATGTCGTAGCCAAGTTTAACGGCGCTTGTACCGAACACAACAAGTACAATGAAATATAGTCACAATAATAATAAGAATTTAACTCAAATAATTTAATTTTAAAAAAATATTTTTGAAGATATACTTCTTTTGGCGCGATGAAGAAAAACGATGAGAGTGAATTTTTACGGTACACCAACACCTAAATTCGACATCGTAAAGATAGGCCTAGGTGGCATGGAAATCGATGTTCAAGTTGTATATTCTTGTATTTTTATATTTAGTATACGTGTTTCGTAACAGTACAATTAATTAACACCTTTGGTGAAGGGAGTTTGTGTCAATTTGTTAAACCTATATTAGTATTAGAAGTCGTTAGTTAATTATTTACAGCTGAAGCGTACTTGGTTGTGAGAGAACGTTGATAGCGGTTCGTCCACGGCCACTTGCCTCTGAAAAATTTTCACATTTTTAATTTGTATTTGAAAGTACGTAATTTATTTTGGCATTCAGTTTCGTTGTTCGTCATGATATTACAGAATGCGTTTTCAAACTGATAGTTGCAGAATTTTCGCATAAAATATCCCCGCGTCGGTAAATAGAAATACCTTTTTATCGTCATTATTCATTTATATGTAGTTACTACCTGATCCGGCAAAAATCATTTTGCCATATATATCATTTATAATAAAAAATGGGGGTTGATCGTAAAGGGTTGAAAATTCAGGGTTATATGTATTTACTAATGCTATATCATAATTTTTTTTTATTATCTAAAATTGAAAAATAAAATAGGGGTGGATTACCTTTAACATTTAGGGGGATGAAAAATAGATGTTGTCCGATTCTCAGACCTACCCAATAGGCACACAAAATTTCATGAGAATCGGGAAAGCCGTTTCGGAGGAGTTTAACCACAAACACCGCGACACGAGAATTTATATAACAATGAATATCAATTTCCCTTGGTCATCGCATCACGCGTGAAGGAATGAAACAATTTTGCTAATTTATTTTTTGTTGTCTATTATTGACAGGAGAACATAAGGTAAGGTTAAAAATGTAAGCATTTTCAAATTCAAGAAAAAAAAAAGATTAAGATTTTTAAGACGATTTAATTTTGTTAAGACAGGATAGTGTCTGGTCAATGGCTCGGGATTGCGAGATTTTTCTTATTTTAAATTAAGGCTGAAACAGAACTTACCGCATAATCATCCGTACGTATCTTTGTGTCGTAGGTCGCGGATACGCCGGTTCCGGCGGAAGTTGTAAGTCGAGGTAGTGGTGTGCGCTGGCGCATAATAAACCATCCAATGCGCGATGCAGCTCCGTGAATGTAGGACGGGATCGGGGTCGCTCATTCCAACAGGATAGCATTAACTCATAGCTGTAAAAGATGAATTTCAAATAGGAATTAAGTAAATACATTTATTAATATAAATTCATTTTGCATTGGTCTTAGAAGATTTACATCAGGTTCAAGCTGTTTAAGTATGACACTAATTATGAAGATGTTGATTTTTCCACCTCACCAAAGAGGATGTCAGGTAATATTTGAAAAGGCGGATAGACTTAGTAGTAACAATCTAGTTTTTTCTTTGAAATATTAATATAATTGTTTGTTTAAAGTTAAGTTAGTGGTTGCCTGTAAGAAATGGCTCGAAAGCGAAAGCTCTTTTCATTTAATTATGTTCAATTTTTATACTGTAATGTAACGAAGTGGTAATAAATAAATTTCAGTTTTCTTTTCGTAAATTAGTGTGTTCTGTTTTATATATATTGTTTATCTATATAAATTATAATCTGTTTTTGCTTTGTATACTGTCAACGTCTTTTATAATATGTAAGTTAGCTGTTAATAATAAACAAATAAAAAAACCCAAGTAAATGAAAGAGGAACTTACAGTTGAGCTGAACAATTAGAAGGTTTGGGCATGCGGTACCCGGCTCGAAGCAACCGAGGCAGTCGAGCAGCACCCACTGACGGGTATGGGGCACCGCCCACGGTGACAATCTCCCACATTACCACACCGAATGACCAACTGGTAATAAAAATATGACTTTGTACATTCCTATACAATACAAATTAATTTAAGGGAAACATAACTTATTTATGGTATCATGTTGTAATTAGGTTAAATTAAATAAATTTAATTTTAAAGTTTAAAATCCGATATCGGATACCGATATATCGACAAACAAAAGTATAGGCGATATGTTAATAGCCGATACAACGATACTCTTTAAATTTCGCGCTTTAAAACTAATTTTTAACGCGAATCTTGTTTCATCTAGTCCGATGCAAATTCTCACCTGCTTTGTATCGCGTATTCCATTTCGATAGACACTTTAGTTGGCTTTTATCGCGCGTAGTATTTTTTCGACACCAAATTAAATAAAATAAAGAATTACAAAAAATCTTATCAATGTTAACTTTGATTATTAACAGTTATTTATTTTACTTAAATTCAATTATCACTCCAAATTCTGAATTTTAATAAGTAAACCTTTGATGTATTCAAAGATTGTGGGTGTATTTATTTTTTAATAAAAACTTTAAAGCGAACTTGATATATTTTATATTAATTTAATTTTAATTCAATAAGTTGGTATCGGTATCGGCGATATTTCTATAACGGTATCGGTATCGAATCGGCAAAAGGCGTATCGATGAGTTATAACTTACACATCACTCAAGGTTGTATATATCCTATGCGTTAGTGACTCCAAGGCCATCCATTTTACCGGCATCTTGCCGTTACCCTTCTGTTTATACTGGTTTTCTTGGTACACGTCTCTTGAAAGCCCAAAATCTGCTATTTTCAGGGTCCTATCCGCAGTCACCAGAATATTTCTCGCGGCCAGATCCCTGTGAACTACTCGATTCGAGGCCAGAAACTCCATGCCCATAGCGATTTGTCTACAGAAGGAGAGGAGGTCTAAAACTGTTAGTTCCGTGTCGCAAATTCCCTGTAGATCGTAAAGTCTGTTAATTACGAGCTGGGAATCCTTGGTTTTGATGTCTCGATAATCCTGTTCTTCATTGTTGTTGTAGTTTGCATTGCGGCGAGTTACCATTAAGTCCCAGGAGCATCTGAACAAAAGCGTCAAACAATGACGACAAAAACCAAAAAAGGGAAAATATAATTATAAGCAGGTAGTTTAATAAACCATATTGTTGAATAATTTTAATAAAAATTGCGTTTGAATTTAGTAAACAAAATTTTCTAGATTAATTTACAGTATTTACAATTTTCTTAATATAATAAAAATAATTAAAAATGAATAAAAAGAAAATTAAAAAGTTTGGTCCCTGAGGCATTTTACTTTTAACTCTGGCAGCAATTCTTTGCTGTATTGCTGATTCGTTGAGAGAGGAACCATCAGCTTTGGGTCACCAAAACTATCTACCGGGCGGCAATTAAGCCTTTAATAAGTGCCTTTTCACTTAAACCACACGGCTCAAGACTCTCTTCTCCAAAGGAAACAAAATCGAAGTTGAAGAAAAGGCTTTTTTTTATTTTTATTATTATTATTATCTTTGAGCCTATTTTGCTTGTCCGAGGGAAATTGAATTGAATTTAGTTTTAATAAACGATACTTTTATCGATTTATATAACTCGAAATCATTTTCATTATATCAATAAACAAGAAAATAAATATTTGCTCTTGCTCGTTACTTAAGCATAAAATGGTATATAAGTTTTTTTCTTTGTACAGATTTGCTGTTAGCCAAAAAACAATCAAGTCTAATATTGGAGTCATCAGGTATGCACGTACCGAAGAAAAGTGAGCAAATCTCCCCTGCTGCAGTACTCCGCAATGATGAAGGGTTTCCGTCCCCTGAAGCAGCCCACTAGGCTCACGACGTGCGGATGACTTCCCACACTCTTCATCAATTCCATCTCTGCTCTGAACGACCTGATCTCTTCTACTGAGGGAAAATCTGTTCAAGGCAAAATCTTGTTTATCCCAATCTTATATAGGAAAAACTCAAGTAGTTGTTTCTAATATATTATCAAACTCGCAGAAATATTTAAGAATTAAACTTTAGGGTTCCAATCTAATTCACCAACGCTGATACTATAAGAACAGTCAACAAACAGTGCCGAATTAAGACATCGCGGGACCTCCGCCTGTAGCGAATTCTATCAAGGGCCCGTCTCAAGTTTAGGGCAATAAAACAAAACCGTTACAAATATTCTTTTTTTGAATATATTTTTGGCAAATTTAGAGATAGTAACAATTCAATATTAAGCAAACCAAATCATCAGCTTAAAATATAAATATTTATAGTGTTACTATATTCAACAAAGTTTGGAAAATACCTACTTATTTTTAATATTAAATGTTACGAAATCGAGTTTTAGATTTTTAAGTGGAGGAGAGGTAATTATTATATATAATATATAATTAGTAAATATTTTACATAGCAGCGTATATATTATGTTACGCTGATATGTAAAATAATATATCTTTATTAGGGTTACGGGTATTTTTATATATATGGGTAAGTTCGAGTGCGGGGCCCGCAAATTTGCGGGCCCCGCAGGATTTGCTACTCTCGCTACGTGGCTAATCCGGCACTGTCAACAAAGTTAAATATTATGTTCTATTAGTTACGCATTTTTATATATTCATCGTACATCTATTTACTTATCAAAATTAACGAACGTTAAAGAATTTTAATAATACAACAAAAATAAATAGCCCATCATTTAACCGATTGCGTTTAACTGTTAACACTTAACAGTTACCATCACAAAACAGTAAAGAGGCGATAAAGGCTGATAATTGAATAATTGAAAGACGATAATTAAAATACTATACTATGAGTGGGTCATTGGAGTGCTTTGAATTAAAGAGGATTTTTTTTACTTTATATTAAGCACTCGCATACAACAAAATAATGTAAGCAAATTATTTAATGTTAATTATTATGCAACAAATGAATGCAAAGTAACAGAAGAGAGTCCCTACGTCTATACTCTCGGGGCGTAACGCCGACGATTAACGCCCAAACCCAATAACCTATCTCAATCCATTTTTTACCATCTGAGATTGGCATCTTAATCCAATGTTGTATAAAGTGTGCCAATAACTAATCGACGGATTGTAATAGCCATCTGGCGATACAAGCTGTAGGTCGGATCGGTATCTGTGGATATCAGTTCAACTATGCCAATATTCAATCTTAATTTTTTTACAGTTTGTTTTACGGGTGATACAATGTGCAAAAAAACAATGTACAAACAACAAAACTCGGTTAAATGGAACGACAAAGGGGGAAGAGATTACATTCTATCCGTCGCCAAAAATGGATTGTCTTCGTAGGGTTTGGTTATTGGGATGCAGATAGGAGATCGATCGACTGTCACGGTCTGACAATCTACAATCTCAGATTGTTTTCTATCTGAGATTGTGGAATAATTATTGGGTTCGGGCGTATGGAAATCACAACGCTTAGAAAATAAAAAAGCCTGAGTTAGCAAAATGTACAGTATTTTTACTCTACCTACCTTTCAGCATTTTCACAGCGACAATCTTATCTTCAGGAGACAGGGTTCCTCTTCTCACAACTCCGAAAGCGCCTTCGCCAATAACCTCATGAAGGAGCAGGCGTTCAGGCTTCACTTCCCACTGCTCCTCAGAACCGGATTCTACGCAACAGATCTCCAACTCGCCGTCTTTTAAAACCTTTTCCCTAACGCCCTGTTATCAAATTTATGAATTACTAAAAATACCAGCTTTTCATTTGATTACAATTCTCTAACTCTGACTCTAATCTTTTATTTGCGCAAGTTAAACTCATATATTCCAAAAAAATATGACGAAATGCCGCAAAATTAGAGTGTATTTTAATAAATAAAATACTGCAATTGCATTTTTTATAAAAAAAAACAGTATTAGATACAAAAAGTAACTTACAATTTCTAGAACATAAAGTAAACATTTATATTTAAATAATTATATTTGCAAAAAATCGAAAAAAACGGTAGATGAAGATATATAGTTATTAGGAAGCGAATGGAGAAAGAAGCCACATGGAAGGAATTTAGTAGTTTTAATAACAAACCCAAACTGTATTTTCAACATTTGTTAAAATTGGAAATAAACGGGCTTTATTATGATTAAATACCGGAAAATACATGTTCCTCTTCTTAATGTCGCGTTGTCGCTTCCACCAGACAAAAAAAGTTGCGATTATTGTTGATATCACGATAAGTTCAGCCCACGCGCCAATCAACAAACTCAATGACGCAGTCTCTCCAACGGCTAAAACATTTAATTCTAAAAACTTATGTTCTATATCCTCCTATGCTAGCTAAAGTATGAGAGGGACTGCGGCATTCATTAATTATTTTTCAAGATTGGTGCATCCTCATGTACATTGCAATGTAAGAAAATTATAATAAAACGATTTTCAGTGCACACATTTCAATTAATTCATCACGGCATTCGCCTCTTTCCACAGCAGTTGTTTACTAAATGAACATTCGTGACAACTGTACATAATTTAACAAATTGGAAAACGTAAACTACTTTTAATTAACATTGTTGTACAGATAGAAACAGCGTTTATCTTAATTTTGATAAAGAAATTATCGGACTTATTAATTGTTTTAATTATTTATCGCGTCTGTGCGGGTTGAATGCAAATATATCGTACTTTTTCATAACTATACTATATATTATCACTATATTTAGTCAAGGCGCTATATTTAGGTAATGATACTCACGCGGAAATACACTTCTCCGGAAGTTTACAGCGTGGCCAATTTTGTTAATCGCATCTACCGTTACATTGTAATATCCTCTGCCGGTAACATTCATAAACTTTGCTTCGGATGACAACTGAAAGTTTAAATTTAAAAATGTATTTTTTTTAAATATTAATTTAACTTCATACAAGAATCTCTCTCTTCGTCTAAATAATAATAATAAAAAAAATAGACACGCTTTTTCGAATTTATAAGAACAGTCCGACGACAATGTGTTGTAGTTGGACTAACTACAATGTAAATAAAATATAGGAACACTAATAAATACTTAGTTCGCATATGAATTTCCGCCTGCTTGTAAGTATTATTTATTTCAGTTTCTTCGAAATAAGTTCCTAGAGATGCATTGTTAAAGAGCTAACAAAGCGGTTATTTTTTAAAATAATCTGCAGACCTAGTTGCTTAACGATTTTTTATTTAAAAGGCACGGTAGTGCAGGGAAATCTTAATCTGAAACAAAATCGTTTTTCGTCTCATTCTAATTTATAACGTTGGTTGATAATTGTAATTTAAATAATGATAAACAACTAGAGTTTAATCGTTTATATAAATCAAAAGAAAAAACATAGGTTAAAATTGATGTTTTTAAATAATTTATAATAAATTTAAAAAAAAAATCTCAAAAATGCTTCACTTTTGCATGATGCATCTGTGGGGTACATATCACCTCGTAAAGGGATTATTGAAATTCAATAACCCAGTATAGATATGCATAATAGGATGTGATTTATTATAGTGTGTTATAATCCATTGCAACATTGAAACTGAATTTCCAGAATTAATGGATCTATTGACAAATCCCTCGGCTATTTTCACACACAAGGTCTCTACGATGCATTAGTGCAATTGGTATTTTCAACACTAAATATTATTGGGATTTGACTATCAACAATTTCTTTAAAAACTACATTCCATCTGAAATTTATCGCCTTTTTTATTAGTTTTTGGGCAGTATGTTCGTACATTAGTTTTTAGGCTGATCACAGCACCCCTGTGTGCTGTGTGTTATGTGCTATGTATGTGTATCTTTTGATTATCTATATATATATAAAATTCTCGTGTCACAATGTTACTTCCCATTCTCCTCCGGAACGGCGCGACTGATTCTTATGAAATTTATTATGGATATCCAGTAGGTCTGACAATCGGCTACTATCTATCTTTCGAACCCCTAAGCGATAAGGAGTGTCCAGCCCAATAATTTATTTTTTTAATTTTTAGACAATTTTTTTTTGGTTTTTTATAATACGGATAAAAAAATACATACAACCCTTTAATTTTTAACCCTCTACAATTAACCCCTATTTTTTATTTGTTAATTAAAAGCTCTCTCTGAGGTCTCTTTTATTTTAAGGAGAAACGAAGTTTGCGGGGGAAGCTAGTATACTATAGATTTTATGATCCATATTATAAAAGATTTTAATATAACTTTATTGCAAGAAAAATCCATATTATAAAACTTAAAACAATATATTCTCATAGAATTACTGTCTGCAAAGGTACATATACGAATATCCACAGGTCTCATTATAACCCATCTTAACACGTATCAATGTTATATATTTTTACGTATATTTTTTTATTTATATAGAAAATATAAAATAAAATTTTACTTTATCTGACTCAATACAAACGTTACATTCTAAATACAATATTCACTGTGCTTAACCTAATAAATAATATACTTCTATGATTCTTTTATGTTAATAATTTCTAGAAAAATCAAAAATCAAATCAAAAAATTTGTGCTGAGTAATGCGATATATGTGGTGTATGTGCTACCAGATCTTTCTGTAGTAATAATATAACTTTTAAAATCTTGATAACCTATAGAAATACTTACATAAGACACGTTAATAGTGTATACATTATCCGCTCGAAGTGTAACATTGTAGTAGGCGGGAGGGTGCTTCGGCGGCCTCCATTTGACACTTACAAGCCAGGAGTCACCATTTCTTTTAGCCGTTAATGTTACATTTTCCGGTTTTTCAGGCACTGTGACAGCGGTAATACATATTTATGTGATTAGGAAAAATAGAACAAAGAGTAAGTAATTCATATCAGCCATAGGTTCTGTTACAAACGAAAATGCAATTTCTTTTTCAATGAAGTAATTTAATATTATTAGAAATAATACCTTTACTTATTTATTGCAATTTTTAAAATAAAATGTGTGTTTCAAAATCATAAAAAAATTCATTTGCCTTTGTAACAGATGTTATAGCCGGACTAGTTATGTCACACTTGTTAAAAAAACTCATCCGAAACGGCTAATTGTATGAAGATATTTGTGTGTAATTAGGTCTGTCAATGATATTTTTATACCTTTACGTGATGGCACGATCTAATTTTTTTCTTCTCGTTATAAAATATATGTATAAAACTCTTCACACTTCTACCAGAACCGCTATTTCAATGGCAAATGACAAAACAATGTTTGTATTGAATAATGAAAAACTATCATATCTGTATCGGCGTAAAATACATTTATGAAAAGTACAGCACCTCGGACACACAACTAAACATTATAAATAAAGGTTACCCTTGCTTCAAACTCATGCTAAAGCTTATAATGTTAATGTATGTATTTCATAAAACTACAGCCAACATAAATTATATATAACAAATATCAATTATACTAAAGATATGAAAAAGATTGAATACATAGTATATCTATACAAAACGGGTTCAAACAGTCACGAGAGGAGTATTCCTTGATGTTTGATTCTTTGATTATCAATAATAACTATCTATAGTTTATTGGAGTAGTGAAACATTCAACTGTTAATTCAAATTAAAAGATAAAAATATAATTGTAATATACCTAATAACTAACCTTAAAATTTAATAATTAAAATATATTATTAAAAGGAGTCCCTTTAGGCAAGGTTCCGAAGATACTGGCAGCTTACCCCTATTGAATAGCTAGACTAATTCTTTGTCCGAGGTAGCTGCCAGCTCTTCGTTCGTATTATTAGTTACATTTAGCTATGTTAGACATGATTCGTCTGTGTTGTATGATAGTTATTTAGCCCAATGGATATTCTAAATACTACTTTTAAGCATATTCCATAGCTCAAACAAGTGCAGGCTTAAATAGTGGTCGTGGTATGTACGGGCGATACAAAACGGAGCTTTTTGCATAGTTGATGTTGAAGTGAGGAACGTGAAACAATGCACGATTACGACTCAGTAATGTATTTAATGTAAAAGCGTACCGAGAGTTTTTTACGCCGGCTTTTTCTCTCGGCCTACGCCCTTGTCTTTTTTGGCGATGAGTAGGGATGCCTACAGATTTAAATTTAATGACGTGGTACAAGTGATACCTGTCTCTTATGTTCTATAATAAACGTATTTTGTTTTATCACATATTCACAGATACTCACAGTACTTGCATCCCGGTAGGTCATAACACGACGGAGTTTGATATTCAAATTTCGTAGCTCCATATTTCCCCTTCACTAGTAATGTGCATTTATCATCTAGCGGCACTGTTGCTATTAAAGAATTGCTCATGTCTGGCTAGAATGGCATAAAATATATATTTTTAAATAGGGTTTTACGTGAAATTATTACCAGCGGGTTTTTATGACAGATACCGGCAAACTTTTTGAGCATTAAACAAGGGAGTGGGGGAAAGTTTGCCCATCGTTCACGCGGACATAAACGTCAACTGATTGACCAATCACGCGATTGACACGTCATACCTAACCTAACTAAAACAAGAATAATATATGATTGCCTCCATAAATAAATAAAATATTATTATGACTTGACATATTGAAACAAAACAACAAGAAACAAACGCGGGCAAGCGGGAATAATAAAAACAGATATACTAACCCCTATACTTCTATGCAATACGTTCCCAAGTGTCTTACTGTTGCAACGATTGTAAACCTCGAAGCAGGAATCACTTGCTAAAAAGATATGAAATGAATTTTAGTGGTTTCCACAGAGTAAATTGGCAAGTTTGAAAGTATAATTCGTGTTACAAATACTCACGATCCGTCGCATTCCATGTTAATTTCACGTCAAGATCCGCCGTATTATTATCAAAATTGTCAAATAAAAATGTATAATTAACTTCATAATTTCTTTCCTCAATGTCAGCAACTGTGTCATTCCAGGCTTCTAATATGGAACTCTTTTTCCAAATAGAGGGACTCCCTGAATCATTTACCAGTGCCGACCAAAGTGTAAAAGCCCCAGGTGGTGTATAAATAGACCCAATTTCTCTTGCAGGTTCCATCGCATTGAATATAAACTAAAAAGAGATTAAAATAAAAATTAAACACCTTTGTGAAGTTCAAAGCAGCTGTGTTTTAATTAATTAGACCATAATAAATATATGTAATAGTTAACTGCTTTTGAAAACTCTTTCATCGGATATGTAATTGACTTAATTTAACTGTCTGGCATTGAGAGTGTCCATGGGCGGCGGTATCACTTAACATCAGGTGAGCCTCTTGCTCGTTTGCCCCCTGTTCTATAAAAAAAAATGAACACAAGTTTAATAAAGAAACAGTAGTTTCTCGTAAATACTTATGTACAAAATTTTTCGCGATAATAAGTTATACTTCCATGCAGCGGAGAATCCAGGTTGGGGTCATGGGGTTAATGACCCCCCTGACCTGGTTCCAGTACTTAGTTGGACCACTAATTGAACATAATAATTTTATTTCAATATTTTGTCAACATCCAGATTTTATGTTACGACATACCTTCAATATTTAACTAACTTAATATAATATAATAGTTATTATATATCATATAAAGTTTTGTAAGAGGGCAAATGTATAAGTTCTTGACTTGACCAAAACTATGTGACCGTATCCTGGCGCCAAAGCTGGATCCAGACAATATTAAACAAAATTATTAAACCAGAGACAATATTAAAACTCTACAATTTTTATTTAAAAGACATTGATTGTCTAGTCAATGCATAAATTCAACTGAAGCGTAGCTATGCTACGTAGCCTCGCTGATTCAACGACATCAAATCGGTCGTAGCCTTCGATAAAAAAGACTATCCAACATAAAATATGCAATCAGAACAGATACAAAAACTTCAGTTATATAAAATTAAATTGCAATCAGTTTTTCCTTCGCCGTAACGATCACGTGTAGACGATATGAAGTAGTAAACAAATGTGTATTTTTGCTGTTTGATTGATTCGATTGTTTTGACAGTTCCTCATTGCGCACTACGCAGTCAATGAATCTATTTTGATTCCACCGACCCCTTTTGCACTCAGGATAAAGCTATGTATAAATTTGGACATTGATGGAAGGAGCGTTGGCCTAGTGGCTCAGACTCTCATGCCTGAGGTCGTAGGTTCGATCCCCGGCTGTGCAAGAATGAAGTTTCTGCGCATTGAACATTTGGACAAAACGTGAGGAAACTGGCTTGCATAAGATACCCACTTCCTTTAGTGACAAATGACGATCATAAAACAGATACAGAAATCTGAGGACCTAAATATATAGCACCACTGTTATTTTTTTAAGCGTTTAACTTATTGGCAACAAAGACAGCGTTGGTGCTGAGTGTTGCGGTTGGATATATCTTCCACAGGAGTATTGCGTAAAGGATTAAATAAAATAAATAAATGTAATGAGGAATAAAAAGCAATTCATGACTAATTTTGACGAATATCCACTTGTATCCAAATACTAATATTTTGGTTTTACAACCACATCAACATCACTTATATTCGTAATAGGTAATAGATGAGTCACGCGTAGTTTTAAATACCTATTATCGCTAATTTTATGTTAGTTATAAGTTCTCAACCTTATATAGACACTTAACTGTGTTTCATTTACTTGAAAATGCCTCCCACAACCCCATAACTTACTCCCGTGATGATGAAAAAATTATTTATTTTTCTATTTAGTAATCCTACAGCTAACATAAATTATATATAATTACAAACAAATACACTGAGAATTTAGCAAAAGATGGAATACATGATACATTTTACAAGAAAAATATTTATAAAAGGTTACAAACAAACGCAAAGTATTTAATACATTTAACTAATTAAATAAGCCTAATTTGGTTGTGTTGTGTGATGGTGTAAAAGTGGGGGTATGTACGTGATGGTGTGTATGTGGGGTGTGCTTATGATGTAGGTGATTTATCTTATGAAGTAGTTATCACATTTGATAGCTGCTTGTTCTGTACATTGAAAAATTGTAAATTTTTTCATTTCGAAAATCTTATTATTATGTTTCTAACCGCTGTAAAGCTTTTCGTATAGATACTTACATACTCCATCATGTCAACTTCTTCAGGTATTAAAACCACGAGCTGCCAATCTTTAGACTGTGGCACTGCGAAGGTGAGTTTCTGTTCTGCCCTGCATTTCACTTGCACAGAGGGAGGTTCTGCATTTGTTACGAAGCGATTTCCTTAAAGTCATTTACACATTAGTTTCACAGCGCACGAATTGCGTATAGAAAAGAAATAATATAAAAAAAATTGAATCATACCAAAAAATTTATTCGCACATGCCGTTGCTTTCTGAAAATAAACATATGGTGAGGTTAATATGAATTATTGATCAAATTACATATTCTGTACCCAACTTTTATATAAATAATGAATGTAACCGCTTTACATTTTAACTTAAAAACATCCTTTGGACACTTGAAATATGCACCAGGTTTGGTACACTGCACTGGTCTCTCTTTTTTGTTCATTAGAACGTTATGGACTTCAACATCTGCGTAACTTCAAAATAACGCGACATTTAAATTATCCGTCATACTCTTCAGACAAAATATCGTTTCACCCAATACCGACTGGACTGGACGTAGCTCAGACATCCTCATATTACTGAATTTGAAATTATAAGAAAAATGACATCAGAATCGTTTCCCACGCCACATAGAACTTTTAGCAAAATAAATAAACAAACTTTAGCTGTTGCTGTTAATAGCGCGTGCTCAAGCCGTGATTGAATCACCTACACATCACCTGTTTATCAACAAATCAACACACCGAAATAAATCATCACCTTTCATATTGCATTTCTTTAAATCAGTAGGTATTATAGGTATTCATATGCCAAAAAAATTAATTGATTCCTGCAGGATAAATTTAATGAGGTTTGCCATTCTATACCGAATTGTGGGGGTTTCGTTGTTATATTTCTTATACAAGACTTGTCTTAATAAAGCGTCTGTTAAAAAATATACTTATCAGTTCGTAACTAAAGAGAAGATACATTTATTGCCTCATTCAAGAGCGGAAGCAGAAGCCCGCGGGAATAGAGGACCTGAGTAAATAAGAGAGATGGTTTTGAGTTAAGTAGTATATAACTTTTATACTTCAGTCATTAATACTAAATACATAAATACAAATTAAATAGTAACAAAATCACTTAAATGTTGCCCACAACAGAAAATGTATTCCCCTATTAACCATGTGTTCGGTAGAACTATACTAACTTTGACTGTGTGATCGCTCCCCTCTCTGACGCCGAAAGCAAGATCTCTCAATTTTATTTAATAGCGGCGAGAAAAATCCAAAATATATTATCTTCATAGATGGTCAGATAGCATATTAATTTAAAACCTATGATCAAAGCTTCAACAACAAAACATTCAAACAAATTGATCATCCATAAATACTTGCGATTAAACTTTATAATCGATAAGAGGCAAAAAAATATAATTGAGACAAACAGAGGTCTTTGTTAAGTTATGAGGAGTTGAATAACCCAAGTATCGGGCATTCGAACAAAAAACCGTGTCAAGTGTTTAGTGGTCACGCTTCAACGGTCTATTTAGTACA
This sequence comes from Pieris mannii, assembly GCA_028984075.1. Taxonomy (NCBI): domain Eukaryota; kingdom Metazoa; phylum Arthropoda; class Insecta; order Lepidoptera; family Pieridae; genus Pieris; species Pieris mannii. The sequence goes on from CM054776.1 coordinate 1,751,094, forward strand.
AAACATAATTTTTTACTTAAATACGAGCTATTATTTTGAATTACTGTCTCGATTGTATAGATTGTTTCAATAATATAAAAAAATATTCGATCGCTTACGAGACAAGTGAGTCCCGGTACTAATTGAAAAATTGTTTGGTGATAGTTCACTTATTTAGTATTGAAGAAACCTGAAACATCAGCCCTGTATTCCAGGGTAACCAGGGCTACTGCCCCGGGACTACACAAAAGAGGGTATCTACTACATACAGACATTATTATTATTATTATTAGACCTAGTGAAATAATCAATCCTTGACTTCACAATAAATTCCATTTGGAATCATGAATGAAAAAAAGTTCCATTTCATTTGGTAAATAATTTGGAACCACCACCACCTTTCTTTCTTGCATCGACACCACTTTTGTCTAGGACCCCAGGTAATATTGGATTATTTTATGTCAAATCAAAAAAGAAACACATTTAATTCTTCTTATTTTACATTTACTGCCTATTTTCAAACCAAGGCCGTAGAACAGAAAAGAATAACTGTAAATAATCTCTCCGCCACTCATACCTCTCTTTGTAAGAAGCTGCAACCATTAACCATGTTCCACATGACATCTTAAGAAATTAATAATTTTAAATTAAATTAAAAACAAAGATTTGTCCTCTATCACCAGGAGGCATGGTGAAATAGGAGCACGCACTTACATTCGTGGGAAGAACACGAAAATACATAGTCGAAATAACTAACATCACCGCGCACACGAATTCGAGTCCGACCAGTCACCACAGGTAGCAGTCGTTCACGAGTATGACGCATGGCCAGCCATCGGTCCCCTCGCCATATTATAAGGAGAGAGACAACCAATTAGGGTTTCCCAGATTGGCCCTTGTGATTTTTTTGTGATAGAGATTTATTTTTTTTATAGTGAGAATTTGTGATAGTGAATTTATGTGATAGAAGTTCCGGTGGGTACTACAACATTTTGTGGTGGGCAATGGTCATTCAGAAAGACAAAGAGCTTTTTTATCTCAGCTGCTATTATTTGCAGTTGTCTTTTGTCGGCCGAGTTAATATTAACGTTCAGAATTAAATCTCCTTATTAATAAAAGTTGAAAGTGTGAAGTTTCTGATGTTAACTTATATAACTGGCATCTGTCAGGTAACCGAACTTCAACCCTACATTGCTTACAATCTTGTACAATCAAAGACATTTAAGCTACTGTTCGTTTAAAGACACCTTTGGTCGGCCGACGTAAGAATCTTCGCACACCTAGCAACGCATGGTCACCAGATATTGTTAGACGTATCGATTGATAATGTGATTCGTACGATAGATCGCCGTCGATTTTTCAAATTGTGACGATCGATTAAGAATTTTCTTATTTAAGTAAACCATTTCATTGAAAAAAAAAGCGAAAAGAATATTTTCACATTGGACTATATTTTTTGACACAATAAAAATAATCAAACATTGTACGGTTAAGCCGTGGAATTTTCTATTACAGTAAAACAAATTTACCGCGCCCTGTAAACCGCAGCTTTTAATACTAATTCATAGCGAGTTTAAAGCTTTTTAACGGCTTTTTACCTGGTATTGTGGACGCGGTACACCTATACGGGAAACCGCACAAGAAAATGCATCTATTTCCTTGAATGAACATTGTTTATTGCATTGTTTACCCCCATTCTATCTGTGTATCGTATATTATTTTGTTTATATACAGTGTTATGTATTTATTTGGTTTATTTGATAATCAATATAAACTTAATAAAGTAAATAAAATCGTACTAATAATGTTAAAATATACTTGTCTATGTTTAAAACATATCAAGTAGCCTTTTGATTATTTTAAAAACTGGTGTAAGTTAAAATCTTAAGATAGGATATTGGTACAGTTGAACTGTCATTTTCATACAAAGGTCTATCCATGGATAGCTAGTATCGACAGATGGCTATTACAATCCGTCGATTGGTTTCTTTGAAGATTTCTTTTTCAGATGGTCAAAATGGATTGAGATAGGTTATTGGGTTTGGGCGTAAGACATAAAAAGTCGACAGATCCATAAATGTCCAGCCGGTTATAACGCCACTACCTTTTTTTAAATTAAATACACATCTTTTATAATAATAATAATAATAATTTATTTATTTAAGCAGACCATCACAAGCCCATCTATGTGGGTTATTAATGTGTTACTTACAATATTGCCCTATTATTATATTAGCAGGTTAGCTTTAAAGTATATTAAAAAAACTCGAGATATAAGTTTGAAATCTTTGGGGTGATTTATTGACAACTTACATCAATAACGGAGATAGGCAGAGATGAGATAGACGAGAATTTATATTCTTTATTTAAAATACTATTTCACATTAGTCCACAACTGCACGTTTCTTAAGCAATTTTTGCCGCGCGCCAGCACTATGTGGAACCAGCTGCCAACTTAAGTATTTCCTATTCGACTTAATGTCCTTCCAGAAAAGGGCCTACCAGTTCTTAATAGGCCGGCAACGCAATTGCGAGCCGTCTGGCATTGTGGCAAGCGGTATCACTAAACACCAGATGATCCTTTTGCCAGTTTGCCTTCTTTTACTGCTCATCTAGATCTTACGATTAATAAAACGTTTATCAAGTTATCATAAATATTAACTCTAAAGTGCAACGCTACGAAGTTCCTATTTCTTACTATACAAAACGCAATGTTTAATTTTTATCGTTATAAGGGAAATATTCCCAATCTATGGTGATAGAGTGAGTCCATTATGGATTACGATATCTTGCCTCAGATAGCTGACAAAGCCATAAAGGTCGCCGCTTTTATACCATAGACTGCTACTATATTGAATATAATAAGCACGTCATATTTAGCTTACATTGAAAACGAAAACATATTTCGCTTGAAGTTGTTACAAACAGGGGATTTCTGGTATTTTAAAGGCCACAAAATTAAGCTAACTTGTGTCCTAATAATAAAGCAATGTAATAATTTGTGTTTATTAAGAGATATTTCCATCTCTAGTGACTATAAATATATAAATAAGGATGGAGAACCTCGCAACAGCGCGCCGTATGTATAAAAATTATGCGCCGCTAAATATCATATAAACAGATTGATATATGTGTGAAATAACATCATATAGGGTTAACTAGGCTACCTAACTTAACCTTACCGTAAAAATTTAGTTTTCACCTCGTAAGAGGATTTACTATTCGTCCTCCCGTTATAGGCGAACCTCAGTAAACTTATTTATAGGTGGCATTTCAACTGGGAATCGAACCCTAGATGTTACGATCCCTATTCGAAACCAAATTTTATTTGTTCTATTATTTAGGGCTGCACGAAAAATTTAACCTTTCTGCAGTTCTTACCTTGAAGTTTAAGAATTTAGGAAAGTATTTACCTTTCCAAAATTTAAGTTAAGATATATGTACATATTTTTGCCCCGAACCCTCTAAATCGAAACAATTTTTGAATTTGTTCTATTGATAGAACTTTCTTCCTTCTTTAAAGGAAACTGATCTTTGCCTGACACACGTTTAGGTCCAAGACAATCCTGGCTAAAGTCTACACTATATAAAAGTATTGTGCAAACTGAATTATAAACTAATTTAGATAAATTCAACATAAGTTCTAACTTCAACTGCCTTATATCAATAATGCGTGGATCTCTCAAAATTCGCTAAATGCGCAAGGCAACGCTCTATTGGAAATATCTATGGCTGGTCCATGGGCGGCGGTTCCCTTAAACATCAGGCCTCTCGTGTTATATAAAAAAACACCAATTTAAAATAAACCCACATAATCAAACTCAAATATAATTTCAACCACATATTTATAGATGAAATTAATAACCTCCTTTTTTGAAGGTGGTTAAAAATCTGTGCACAATCCTGAGCATCCGATCCGATCCGATTTTATTCCGTATTTGTATTAAAATCTGTAGATGTTTGGCGAGAAACTGATGCGCATTGCACAAATCCGAGATCTTAGGATCAGCCAAATAATTCTCAAATTTACGAGTACTTTTGCTGTAAAACCCGTGGACAAGAGCATTAAGCAGCAATTTGTAAAATAAACCATACAATAGTGGGTACTTTTAAGCAAATACCCGATGATTCAATTTTTAAATTAAATAAATATTTGATTAGTATTTAATACAATATAATATATTTCTAAAATAAAATATTTTAAGTATAAAATCATACTCACCGGTTCGTAGAAAATATCATGACACACATCATTCGCTAACTCCTCAATCTGTTCTTCTGTTAATGGTAAATTATTAAACAAAGTATCCGCAAATAATCCCGGCAAAAAGGCACAAGTTTTAATAATTAATAACCATTCATTTATCTTTAAATGCATTTTATCAATGACTTCGGCGGAAATATTTTACAACAATAGTATTTCTTATCGATAACTTAGTTTACGCATTATCACACGTACTTTAATAACATCGGCTTAATAAAAACAATATATCGGTGCAAATAAAAATTTTCGTCATCTTATTTGTTGAATGTAATTAAATATTATGAAATCGTCACTTGTATTACAAACTTATTCCCATAAAATCGCCAAAAAAAGAATTGTTTGTTTTATTGTCTATGGTTCACATATGTCAAATGACAAAATTATTTTTTTTATTTTCGAAATTCATAGACCACACGTGTGCGTGACTTATTCGCGGTACTCGCGCTCGGTATGATTGAACCTCGTATTGTAACTGGAGCGCAGCTTATAAGCTTACGGGAGGAATATTCTACCTGCTAGTGTTATTTTATTAACCTTGATAATCTTTAATCATATTCAGAAATTTCAATGTGCAACTATATATTTGCAAAAAAAATAGTCTGTCGGTATAGTAAATCTTGAAGTTATTATAGTACTGTCAGTCAATAAATATATTTGAAAAATTTACTGAAAATGTTTACAAAATGTTATCTATCTTGAAATATTTTTTGAAAAAGATGGATTATGTTTATTTAAATTGTATCATGTTAAGCCAAGCCTCATTGTCGATATTTAGTAATTGTAACTTTCCTTTGGCCCCAAATTAGAGTTTAGTCGGTTGCATAACTAATATAAATATGACCGGTAAATCCGGAACAAACTTTTTATAATTCGCAATATAGGAAATGATTACGCAAAATAAACGTCATTTCAAGATATAGCGAACCACATGAAATGATTTTGAAGAAAAAATGTGTTCGCCATTGCATAAAGCGCATTTTGGCTATCTTCGGAACCAGAGAAGTGTGTCTGCCTTACTTCCTAGTGGCTATAGGCTATATCCACTAATTATTTCGAGATAGTTTTTTATTATTAATAGGGGGCAGACGAGCCAGCGGGACGCCCAAAGAGGGCAGTCATCGCAGCCCATAGACACCCAGTGTTAGTGGGTGCGTTGCCGGCCTTTGAGGGAGGAGTACGCTCGAATTTTGAATAGTTGGTCGTATCTCTCAGGGAAAACCCCCACCGGGAGTCGATTCCATAGTTCGCTAGTTCGCGAAAGAAAATTAATTCACAATAAGCATTCTTATCGAAAGATAAACAGCGGTGGACACAACAAGTTAGAGGCAGAAGAGTACCAATTCATCGAATCAGCTTTTCCATCATGTATTTTAAGATATTCAAAAATTTTAAAGTCCCAATCTTCGATAGAATACAAAATTTGATACTACATTTAAAATCATTGGTTTGAAGGCAAAACTTGGTCATAACAAGATCGAGAATTCATTTAAATTTCTAATTCTTCAGGTGTGAATTGTCCATTCCCACAGAAGACAATTTTAAGTTTGTTATCAGTATAAGTATAAGTGAGATCTGTACACTTTTTTATTGTTTAATGTTATGCAACGAATATTCATCACAGACAATAATTTAAGAGGTTTCAATCTCATATTCATATCATAGTCAACTTCTATATTGCTTATAACAAAGTGACTATGGGCAATTGCAACTGTTACTAGGTAGATACTAAACGACATATTACGAATCTGCACCGTCTATCTTTTCTTCAATGGAGTTATCACGGGCAGATAAAATTTGTAATCTCGCGTTATTGAACGAATATAAAAACAATTAAACGGTAACCATATAGTAAAGATAATGTCAAGAAAGTTATTTTTATTGTGTTCCTTATGTTTTGATTCATTTTTATGTTTGCAATATTCGATCGTTTAAATTTCAACTGTTTCAATTGCATACACTAGATTTTATTTACTTCTATTTTTACGCTTTTAATATTGTAAGCAATAACCACACTTACACATTTCCAAATATAAAAATATACGATTTAAGAGTGGATAATTTTAAGTTGAATTACACTATTCTAATTATATGCAGACGAATCAGCCATATTGTAAAAATCTCAGTACGTAATTTAGCCAGATTTTGGTTAAAACAAAAACAACATCTGCGCATGTGCACTGTCAACTTATTTACCGAAAACTAATAAAGTTTTAGTGGTCAAGTTATTTAAAAATAAAAACATAATTGATTAATTTCGGTAACAAAATGTACTCTTATGAAATTCAATAAAAAATAATGCTTATATATTTTCATTTCATATTAGTTCAAATAAAGGGCGTAGAACAGACGAGAGAAGCTTGCGAAAGTTTCACCGGTGTTCTCTTTTTTGTTAACAAGATGGTTGTTCCGTGTCACAATTTTTTCAAGGTTCCCTTAGATATTCTTAATACCCCCAAAATAAAATATATTTTATCAGCGTCTACAGCTTATACCGAATGTTTCTGTAGATGCGCCTACATTGACTTGGATCGTCACATCATCGTAGTAACGTCACAAATTCACAAATCGTAATTATTTTAGTACGAATTACGGAAGGAAAAAAACCGCGTATTGAAAGGCTAGATCTAGAGCTTTATTGATTTTGTGCCCAGTATACTGAAATGTTAGTTTTTTTACTTCAGTATACTGGGTACTTTGAAATTCCACCCGTATAACCTTGACGTCGATCGTTCCAGAACTAAGCGGTAAGACAATTTTTCGCGTACCACCACGACGACGATACAGACGTATTTCTTTCTTCAATAAAGAGCATACCAAATTTTAAAGGGCCGATAACACCCCTGAAATCTTACTAATTTCAATTTGTATAAGTAAAAAGCTTAACTTTGTAGATTAAAAAGCTTAACTTATCTTGTTATAAGCTCCTACAAGTTTATTTTGACAAAGCTTTGACTTTTTAACAGACGTTAAGTTTTTAATTTTGTTACACGACACGAACGTAACGGATATTTTATGTTTGACCCATTTGCCAGTCAGAATCGGCCGTATGTATAATTAATTGATCCATTTCATATTGATAAAACCACCGAATGATCGATTCGGCAATATATTTTAATATGATAATGTATTTATGTTGTTTTAAAATTTGCCATTTATATATCGTCACTCAAGTGTTTAAGAATTTCCTATGTTTTTATTTGACCTAAAATATTATAAATATCATAAAATATATATAATTTGTATGTTATAATCTTCGCGTGTTTTTGTAACTAAATTGTACCGATTTAGATTTTTTGGTTACGATCTAGTCGATGCGAGTTCCGGTATAGATTTACAATTCTATTACAACCACAGCACACACGCATTACACATACACACATAAAACGTACGTGATTTTTTTAAATAAAAATATATATATATTAATTTTTTACACTGATTATTGTAATTTTGTGTGTTTCTGTGCGTTAGTAATAAATGTTTTGTTATGTCTAAATGTTTTTTTTTACTCCAAATACATATTAATTATGTATTTAGAAAAATATATCGGTTACAGCATCACAATGATTATACATTTTACGAGAATTCCAAATATGTAAAAAAAATATACACTTATCATGGTCCACATTTTAGAATATCTTTATAAACCCCAAACCATTCTTGATTATGTAAAGATATTTAACTGTTATTTATTTAATCATGCTGCATTTTTAAGAAATTATATGTTACATGTACCATTTTAATCGTAATACAGGGTCAAGCGCCTTTGCGCACTGATTGATTGATTGATAGACGCACACGTCTAGAAATGTTAAGTGACATACAGATACCGGCAAACTTCTTGAGCATTAATTAAACAAGGGAGTGAAGGAAAGTTTGCGCATCGTCGCATCGCACCGCGGAACACAAACGTCAACTGATTTACCAATCACGCGATCTACACGTCACACCGGCCGCTCCCCCCCCCCTCACACCTAAAATCGCTTCTGCGCAGGTAAAAAAATTTGTTCAAGATGTTTGCCGGTATCTGTAGAAAATTTTGTAGACAAGGTTATCCACCATCTGTGCCTCGATATTTGCATCTAATACACGCTGATTTCGTCACAATATCCTTCCTTTGCCGAACAATTGATGTTCTCATAACACGATAGGTCCCTAAAAATCTTAGCAATATTAAAGCCCATTCATAAAAGGCACGTACTTGTAAACGATACAGTAAAATGTAACAACACAATTTATACGAGCGTCAATAAGGTTCTGTTTACGTTACCAACAATACTTAGAAAAATTCCATAAGTTTTTGCTTGTACTTCAGAGGGCAGCGCGCCATTCAGCAACCAGGAGTCTGATGTAACCTTCGGAGGTATTTCGTTAGGAAAGGCCGGCCAGTGACCCCGTTATATACTAGACAACTAATCAAATTGTGACAGCAAAGGACTCTAAACCTGGTGTACTATACAAACACTTTTTTATGATCAGTGGCGTGATATCTTTAGCGTTGAATATACAGGGTTTATTATTGTACGTTACTAAAGGTTAATATTTTGTTTGCCGCCTTATGAAGGTTGCTTTTCATGCGCCATAATAATCAACAACGGAAAAAAACTGATACTTTAGAAAATCAACATATTTCGTAACAGTTCGATTACTTATTTGTATTGACTTTTTGTTTTTTAGCCTTCAGTGTACGGCCTGATTTATAAATTTAAATATATACATATTTAATATTATATTTAATCCTGACAAAAGTAACATCCTATAAATAACAATCGCCAGCATATTTGGAAATCATGAGTTGTTTTGAATCAAAGTACTTTGGCGCCAAAATTCCGCATAAAAAACTACGACCGACCGTGACTTTAAAGTTGGCACAAAAACTTGAGTTATTGAACGAACAAACAAATAATATATATTCGCATTATCAATGTATATTAAAAGTTAATTGAAAAGTTACAGATTAAATAATTCGATAATATATTGTACATAATTATATTGGATTAGGGTAAGATCTAGAGTTGAGACTTAGCAAGAACTTATAACATCCGTATGTCAAAATACCTTTTAGAAATATGGTGTATAATTCGTAAGTCCATAGTCTTATTAATGTCTCTTAAAAAATAAAATAAAAGATTTATAATTTATTTATTAATATTTAGAAATATTAAGTCAAGTAAAGTTTATTATCACCTTTTGGAACTAGTCTAGAGCTAATAAAACACCTTCAAGTTAACCTGTTTGAATTTAGTCAAAACGCATACGTAGTCAACTAATGCTAATACTAATAACTGTCGATTCTTGGTGATACATATTTTTTATCTCCTGTCAGTTTTCCGCAGGCAATTTGTCTTTCTCGCTCTTTACGCATTGCCTAGAAAAAGTTGTAAACGTTGTTCTAAGTTCGGATAGTCTATGATAATATTCTAGTTTCTCTACTCTACAGAATAAAAATGAAGTCAAAAAGACCCTTAACGGCTACATTAATTGTCAAAGCAACCGTATTACATACCATGTATCTTGCGAACTGTTTTTTTAATGTTTGACATTCATAAAATTCATCAATCAAATGCTGACATTTACGGAGACCCCTGTCTAAACCATATGCTTCAAGACATCCCATCATATCCGCCTCTGGCTTAGCGCAGCGTCCCAACATTTGGTAATCAGACATAGGCCCAGTTATATCCGTAAAAATTGTACGTATAACTGGTGATACATGCGACATTTTTTATATTAATATAACAAAATTAATTTTAAACTTGGTGACTGTCTCAGTAAATGTGTTTAAGCAAGAATATTGACGTGTGACGTCTCATATCTTTTTAATAAAATATAAAACCTTTAACTTTATTCCTCTTTATTATCAATCAGTAAATTTATCTAAGCAAATCTTTGAGACAAACTAAAACTATTTTAATTATATTTCTGGTTTTTAGACTTATCTATTAAATTACAAATCACGTTTTTGATCCTCCGACCCAATGAGAGGATTCTCGCCGAGTATAACAACTGGCCGACCCAAGGCTCTAGTGGCTAACATCAAGATGTATTTATTCTTAGCTTTATTAACGGGATTGGGTATGAATTCATAACAGTGATTATATATTGTAAGTGGGTTTCTTTAGATATGAATAGTACATATAAATGGATTTCAATAATACATTGTGTCTTATTAAAATTAATAGCAAAGTTGTTTATAATAATAACAGAATTGTAATAAAAATAACGTGTTTAACTCAAATATCTTAATACTTACCTTATCACTGTATACAAATGTATCTAATAACATTCCAAGAGATACAGAGTTCACAATGTTTTTCCTATATTCACAGAGAGCACAGACAAAATAAACATAACCCCAATAATCTGGTATGTGTATGCCGCATAGAAGTTTCAACTTACTCCTGATAAAATAAAAATTTATAAAAAAACGGAGACAGACAGGCTAGTCTCACTAATGGAGCATGTAGGACCACAGGAATATTATTAATAACTCACAATGCAGTAAACAGCTATATTACCTAATTAATTATACAATCCATGGTTTTAATTCACTTAGTAACTATCAATTCTGGGAGTAACATACTTTTTGTCCCCAGTTAACTTTCCTTCAGCAATTTGTCTTTCACGTTCCTTTCTCATAGCCTAAAACAATAATCCATTTTAATATTTAAATGGTTTAAGATATGTAAAATATTAAGAATGCAGTATCTAAAGTGTAACAAATTTTTTTTTTTTTTAATGGAATAGACAGTAAATGGTCAGTAGGCTCATTTGATACTCAGTGATACCCCCGCCTCTAGACACTCAATGCCATAGGGCTTGCAAGTGTGTTGCTGGCCTTTTAAAAATAAATGGTAGAGGATGCAGAATGCAGTAAGTATCCTGCATTATTCCTCCAACCTACAGCGAAAATCCTCAACCCTTCTGACCATTGACTGGAAGGTCACACAGGACCTAAAAACTGGAGGTTGATAGTGTTTTTACAAACAGCTGTGCTTGCCAGTGCCAGGTTCTCTAAGATTTTAATGAGTAGGAACCACTGGATTTCGCGTACTTTTCAGATGGGTCGGAACTATGTGCAGTACTATAAACATTTAATGTACTATATAAACTAGAGTCGTTAATTAACTATAGTACTAACCATAAATCTCTTGAACTGTTTAGTCTTTGTTTGACATTCCTGAAAATCATCAATTAAGTTAGCGCATTTTCTACGGCCGCGTTCTAAACCGTACGCTTCCAGGCAATCCATGTAGCGCATTTCCTCTTTTTGGCATGTACCCAGCATTTGATGAGATACCAGCCCTCCGGTGACATCAGTAAACGGTGTACGTAGGAAAGGAGAAATCGACATTTTGTTACTAAAACAAACCGAATAATAGGGTTAGAGTTACGTAAACAAATTAGTAAAGTAACTTCCCAAGTGTACTATATGTTGATGGCCTTTTCATGGTTTTTAAAGTTTTTTTGAAACATTACCTGTATATTCTATTAAATTAATAGTACTTGTTTATCGCAAAGTTAAGTTTCGAAATTTAAATGTATTTACAGCTGATATTGAAGTTAATTCACGTCACATACAGTAGTTTACGTCAAAGTCAATGTCTCCATACGCCGTAGGGCGTAGACCGTAGTGATTATAGGAGTAATATTTGTATATTAACATACAAGATATTAACAATATTATCTAAATTAACCTCAACGGACTTACAGAATATCATCATCATCATCCAGTGATGCTACAGTCTACAACTGGATTCGATCCTTTGTGACTCATTTCCAGTTCGAATACTTTCCATGACTCTTAAGTCCTCTTCAATGCAATTTTCTCATCCCTTCCTAGCCTAGCATTACCCTTTTCTTCTATTGTGGCATCCACTGAGTCATGGTGTTTGGAGGTCTGCTCTAAGGCATTCCAACCAATGGCCTACCGTAACAATCTCTCAGTTTTGCAGAATCTGAGTATATTTCATGGTTTTTAGGTTCGTCCAGTTGATATTTTCCATCAATTTCCTTGATGGGTGTAAATACGAAGGTTAGGTTATATTATCAGAACATTCCTATAAAAAAGATCCAGTCTCCTCTAACCTCCTAAATAACGTAGGTACAGTGTCAACTATCTTTATGTTACAAAAACAACACACGTCATAATAGTACCCGACTCGGGTTTTTCTCTATATGTATAATTTACATTCTACGGTATAGTACGAGATCCGGCTGCAGGATTAGTACGCTCATCGGTTATTTGCTCAAAAACTTTTTTTATGTGTATTTATATTTAGAAAAATGTATATCTACCAAGTTGCTTTTCAAAATTTGGCCGCTAGTATTTATAATTAAATTATTTTGAATAGATTTTTGGGAAAACCCATATTTTGTATTTGTTAATCTCTTAACATTTTCTTAATTATAAATACATATAAAGAAGTTTTAACAAATAACTTGCATCCGGATCTTAGACGATTATTAAATGCCATGCCATTTAAAATAACATAATTCGCTTAATCAAATCGAAGTAAAACTAAACATCGATGAGGTAACGACTAATGACATTCGGTGACTACTGAGTACTGACTATTGACTACAGATGACAGAAACAGTTTAAATTTTAAGTTGGAACAGCTGGCAATTATAAAGAGGAAATACTTATCTTATATCTACAATATTATTGCAAGCAAGTTTGCATTATTTTTTTTTACTAATAATTACTTAATCTGATCAAATCCAATTGATTATATTTGATTTATATAAAAATGGAGGAGTGGCTTAAAGAAACTTTATCAAAAGTTTTAGATTTCGAAGTGCCTCCTGATCTAATAACGTTGGTTCTTGATTCCTATATCATGTAAAATATTGTGATTTTTATATGCTTTAATAGTAAATATATTTATAGATATGTTTTATCAATGGACAATGAAGCAGATATAACTGAATATATGAAAACATTAATTGATTTTGAAAATCCAGAACATAAATCCTTTTTTCGAGAACTTTGTAACAGGAAATTTCCCTCAAAAGGTAACTATTAAATGTAAATTTTGAAGGATTTAGCTAGCAAAATATGGCATGTAGTATACAGAATATTTCACTTTTAGGGTCTTCCTTACCAAGACAACTCAAGAAAAAAATTTCAAAAAATAAACAGCAGCCTGATGTGCTGCAGGAAAAACCGATACCAACACCAAATGCAGAAGAATCAAAAACTAAAAAGAAAACAAAATATGTTAATCTTTATTCACAAGAAGGCAAAAATGCCCAAACTATCTTGATTAAAGGTAATGTTTCAGTTGTTAAATATTCAGGCCCCACTTTTATTTGTTTAGAACAATTTTTATATATTTAGCAAAGAAAAATTTACAGCATTCATTACCATTTAAGTTTATTATATAATACTGAATTTGGCTTGATTTAAGTTTTACCCAATTTTATTTACAGGCAGACATCATTGTGAGTGTCAAGCATCAAAACATGAACTAATTAACAATTGTTTGCACTGTGGTCGAATAGTTTGCAAACAAGAAGGTTCTGGGCCATGCCTTTTTTGTGGAAATTTGGTAATTTTTTTTGGCAGAACTAGTTAAAATTTATTTGAATTAGTTATAAATATAATTAATAGGTGATAATCTAGTGATACCACAAAACTAGTACATTTAATTAAATTTGATTGACATATTTATTAAATAATTTGTTTAGGTGTGTACACCCCAAGAGCAAAAAGAATTAAATGCTAAGACTAAAGCCAGTGCCAAACTAATGGAATCTTTAATGGATAGAAGCCGGCCTAAAGGCTGGGAAGCAGCTGTTACACACAGAAATAAGCTTTTGGAATATGATCGCACTAGGTTTGTCAATGTATTCATTATTATTTTATATTTAAAAGTAAGAAAATAGATGTAAATGATTGAAATCTCAACAATAAATAAAACTATTCACTTATGTTGGACAGGAACTAAATATATGAATAGTGAAGTTTCAAGTTGTACTTCATATTTAAATCTTTCTTAATAGCGAACGTCGTACGCGAGTAACAGACGATGATAGCGATTATTTCAATGCAAACAGTGTCTGGCTTAGTGCTAGTGAAAAGGAAAAACTGCAAAAGTATCAGCTATCACTCCATGAAAAGAAGCACACATCTAGACTCAATAAAAAGATGACATTTGATTTTGCTGGTATGTATAAAGTGCGAAAACTAAATGTGATGTGAATATAAGAAAAATTGGATCTATGCCACTAGATGTCTCTTATCTTGTTCTCAACCATTATCTTATTCGCTAAATCGCCGCAAGATGGCACGGTCTGGCTGGAACGCTTGGTATACATGTGGATATTATCACACACAGATGTCGCCATGTTACTTACTCTTATTCTAAACGGCAGTATCTAAACGATTTGAAATTTATATATATTCGTTGGATTATTTTAATTCAGCAAGACCTTACTTCATAGGATCATTTCTATAGTAAGCTCTTCACGCAACTTCTCACTATACGTGGGAAATATCCAGCCATGATGAAGAGATGTGGCGCGGTACCCTGAGCGTGAGGCTGGCGATGATGTTAATCATAAGCCCTCGATGATCGTTCACTTCTTCGCTTGCGAAGAAGCGTGGGGTACTGTCGCTGTCTGAGTGGCTTCTTATGTTATCATTTATTTGGATTTTGGTGTATACACATTAATGTATTGAATATTTAGAATCTTTATAGTTTATTCTCAACCTTTTTTTTATCAATTGTTTCTAGTCGTAAATTAGAAAATATAGAGTATGTTATTTATTAACATTATCTGGCAGTAGGCACGCACTTAATTCCGCATTCGTTTTCTTTTTATTTATAGAAAGTAGAAACGAGTGTTTTTAGAATTTGCTTAAAACTTAAAAGTGTAATATAGAAAATACACAATATATAATACACAAATACACAATAAAATATTGTAGTATAAGAAAAAACCCACGTTCATATTCACCTTTTGCTCAGTCATCAGTGGTAAAAACCACTACATATTGCAATCATTTGATTTTTAAGTTTATCGAAAAGCTTAGTATATAGCTTTTTATTTTATTATACTAATAGACATCAAAGTCAAACTGAAATATTATATCAAAAATAAAAGAACTGATTATAATTTAAAGCGTCCACGAGCTTTGACATTTTATTTTTTATTAATATTTAGTAATTATCATAATTCTTTCTGGAATTTTACTCGTAGAAATGTTTTGAGAAGAATTTAACTAGTCCTAAACTAAAACAGGTCGCCAAGTGATTGAAGACAATACAATAGATTATGAGGTGGACGAAGAACAAATAAGGAATATTACAACCGGGAACGCCCAGGGTGGGCAATTCCTAAGAACGGATTTGTTAGCCGACTCTTCGACCGACCGGGACGTCGCTCCTGGTGTCAATGCTAATTTATTACAGGTATAAGATTTTGAAATCTTACAAGCTTACAATCATGACTTGTTAATTTTAAATAATTATATTGAACTCTTTTAAAAATCGACTGTTTATTTTCTCCAAATCCCAAAATACGATACGATATATATAATCTCAGATTTTTGTTGAAACAATTATTCCATCCTCGATATTTTACCATACCTCTTTGGAAAGATTTTATTTTTCTTTCTTTTGTTTTAGTTCGATGATACGGTCGGCGCTGACTACTCAAATGTTACTAAGGGTTGGGCCAGGGAATCTCGCGTACAAGACTCCCAATTGCAAGAGATGACGGATGCTGGGAAATGTCTGTCAATGCATCAGCCCTGGGCCTCCTTGCTGGTTGAGGGGATCAAACTGTAAGGACTCTGTTAATACGTGTAGGAGTGTGGCTTTAACTAGATAATGAGTAATTAACAAAATATTAAATCTACTTTAAATGCCCGTCAACTGAAAAGAAAACTTATGTATGTAAATAATGATTTACTGAGGAATTCTTGATATGATTTCGAGAAATCGTGGCAAAACATACATATATTTACGAAGTTTAGGACATTTTGAAGCATAAATATATTTAAATATTAAATTTAAACATTATCATATGAATACAGGTCAAATTGATAACCTTAATTAATTCTATTATTATACATATATTAATATTTATAAATACATATACTAGCGGACCCGACCGACGTTGTCCTGTCTTTATTCTTCTTTATAACCAAGTAAAGCAAGTTCTATGTTAGACACGTGTATTTTTGTCTATCCAAACTAACCAAAACTCGATATTAAATTGAACTTTAAAAACTAATAGTGGTAATGTAATATGTATTTCAACAATATTGTTAATATTGAACATAAACCCCGATCAAATTATTTATTTTAAGCGATTTTAATTTATCTTACATCCTCTTTGATGATATTTGTAGCACGCATTCTGTCAATGTTATGTCAATCGCCATAAGGTTACATCAAAAAAGTTTGAATTACTATTATACTCTACTATTGGAGTCTAGATTACTTGATTACCTTTTTCTAACTTTCCGCTCAATTATTTTATTTTTTTTTCTGTCATAAGAACCTTCTCCCGACAGTGACAATCACAACAAAAAAAGAATTAGAGAAATTGGTCCAGCCGTTCTCGAGTGATGCTGTGACCAATAGGGATTCATTTTTATATATATAGATAAAACTATTACAATATATTTTTAATATTGTCGTTCATCGGTGTACGTCATTGCCAAAATTTGATTTCATTCTCAACTCAACTCTTTCACAATTAAAATCCTACATTGTCACTGAAGCCTATGTTCTTCAGTGACAATGTAGGTAGTAGTAGTATCTAGAGATCTGTATGAAAACTTAAGTAATGTAATGCAAGGGGTAAAAAATACTAAAAAATATTCCAATATCGGGGCCAATATGCTGCGTACACTATTGACAATAGATTTATTCTATTGTACACTATAGTTTTGTAGAAGATTTTTTATAGATATTGCCATAATTTAAAAAAGGGTAATGTGTATTTTACATTCTACTGTCAAAGTGTGGTGTCTCCATTTTTGTAGTAGGATGGCGGTAGCAAATTAAAGTACCTCCTTTGATATTTCACGGCCCACCAATCCTTTGAAGGTGAAAGTACTTTCAACTGGGCATTAGACATACATATATAATCGATAAAACATTAAATTTCAAAATAAATGTTTTTTGAACAAAAATATGTTTTAGCTCTGAAGGTCGAACCTGGTACTCAAAACATCGCGGCCGGCTGTGGATAGCCTCCACCGCGAAACCACCAGAACAAAGCCTTGTGAGGGAAATCGAGAACAGATATAGAGTACTTTATCCAGGTACTATGTTGTTATTATGGTGTCTCGACTAAATTTATTTAAAGAGGACGTCATGAATTTTAGAGAAAAGGTTTGAAATTGAAAAATGAATATAATTTTACATATAAAAACTCTTTGAAAAAATCGTTATTTATCGTCTTTTTAAATTAACTGCCCTGATTTTGATTTGTTTGGATGTATTCTATTCATGTCGAAATAATATTAGTTAAATTGAACTTGATTTTTTTATAAACTCTATTCTTGACTTCCGAATTATTTTAAATGTTAAAAGTATCAATAAATTATTTTCAGATAAACAATTTAAATTTCCGTCTTTCTACCCAACGGCATGTCTGCTCGGTTGCGTCAACGTAGACGACTGTTTACCGCAAGAAGAGTTTCAAAAACAGTATGTAAATTTGATTTTAGCTTCGCGGTCAAGATATATGTCGTAGTAAAGTAGTTAAATCAGAGAGTTATAACACTATTGCTTCAACATAAGTTATAAACATTACTACAGGCTATGAAATAGTCTGTTACTTTGTAGATTTTAACTGATTTAAACTAATTTGACGTTGAAGTTATTAAATAATGAAAATGGCATCTTTTACCAGCGCCATTGCTCCGTCATTTATATATTGCGGTGATATATTTGACGTGTTAATACTGTATATAATATTTAATTATTGCGCAGGATATCATTTCTAAAGTTAAAAAATCTTAAAAGTTTATATATTTTCGTTTTAGATACCCAGACGGTGATAGTGACAGCCCGTATGTGTTCGTGTGTTCGAACCCCGTCAGTCTGCGTCTGCGCTTCCCCGTCAAAGGGCAACATAAGATTTGTAAGTTTTAATGTTGTTGTAAGTTTCCAACCAACGTAAAAGATATTTACAATATTGTACCGAGACGTAAAATTTACATTGTTATAGTAGCCGGCAAACTTGTCCTTGCCTCCGTAGAAGCGATACTTACGTATCACTGGAAGGGGGGCGGCGGGTGGAGTGACGTGTCGATCGCGTGATTGGTTGGATTGGAAATCTGTTGACATTTGTGTCTCGCGTTGCGATACGATGCAAACTTTCCGCCACTCCTTTGTTTTATGTTCAAGATGTTTGCCGACTAACGGGCCTTATAAATCCCCTTTTTGTAAATGTTTGCTATCATCGATTTTGTGCTTTCAGGGACTTTGGATAAGTCAATACATCAAGCCGCGCTCAAATGTTTACAGAAAATGTCAAAAATAGAAGCAGAACAAGCGAATGCAGCCTAACTTTGTAATCATTTTATTATGTAACTGAATAAATAAAAAGATTTGTTAAAAGAATTTTTATTTACAATAATCCTTAAATCTAAATAAATAGTCGAAACACACTTATACACACACAAAATGTATGCAGTTTGTCAAAAAGTCTTGGTCATAAAACAATGTTATTCTAGTTTTAATCTATGATTAATTCAGTAGTACCAAGAGTTTTTGACGAACTAGAAACATTTTCACATAATACTTCGTATTAACTTAATATTAAGAGCACCGAAGAAGGGAAATGCAGGTGGGGTCTTAAACCGATTAAGATGCCTGTTTATTGAGATTTAAGCGAAAAAATTTTTTTAGTTTTTACTTATGTTTCGATTTTTATGTTCAACGCCATCTTGTGCGTGAAACTCCAAACAAAACAAGTATTATAAGACTTAATTAATCTCCAATCTCTCATTAATTTTCGCTGTTATAGTTAATAATTATACTAAACTTATAGAAAAGAATGACGCTTTGGCAGACAAGTAGGTTTGGTTTAACAATAAACTAGCTAGGAACGTTAGGATTCCTTCTTTTGGTTGAGCTGAGGGAAAAATGCTTGTATTGGAAGAATGGGGTCGTCAGTTGCTATCGTAAAGTAATTCGGTATTCGTCTGCTATTCGATGATACTGTTTTGAACATGCCTGGCGTGTTGTAGTCTTTACTAGCTGCTAGGGTCAAATCTGAAACGCGTTTAGAATGCTCGAATAGACGCTCTATATGGTCTTGATGCCTTTTATCCGCTATTTTCATTATAGCACTCTCAGACCTCGTTCTCTCTGAAGTTATTTCGTTTTTGTCAGCGAGTGTTTCGTTTATAGAGACGTCTTGAACGGATTCTCCGGTTTCAGAGTCTTTGATTTTCTTCCTCAAAGGTCTTTTGCCGGCGATGGTGCTTGATGTTTCAATTGTTTCTTCCGTGGGCTTCGGTCGTCGTTGGCCGTTCCTTATACGTGCTGAGATTTTTTGTGTTGTACTTTCTGCTGTTTCAGTCGTTTTTTGTCTGTTGTGTATGCGTGAATGTATTTCCTGCTCATTATTTTCAGTTCTATTTAGCTTGTGCCGTGGTTCTTTTGGCGTAAATCGTTTTCTTTCCGTTGTAGTTTCTATTTCAACATTAATTTCAGCATATGGGTTTTTTCTTTGCGGTCTAGGTTTGGGTGTATTTTCTACAGATTTTTCCGTGCTACTGGTAGTTGAGCTGAGCCGGTTCCTGTAGTCTTTAACACTAAATTTAGGTCGGTCATGCTTAAGCTTTAATTTTGGCCTTTGTATTTTTCCAATATTTCTTGTAGTTTCTGGTCTCGCTGTTGTCGAGGTAGTGGTTGTTTCAGCTTCAGTATTCTCGTGAGCAACAGTAGTAATTTCCATGGGCCTCACGTCTCTATGAAATGAAAACTCTTTCAGAATATCAGCGGTATTTTTAAATGAATCGGCCAAACTTACGGCAATATCGCTAGTAGGAGTATCTTTTTCATCTTGCTTATGACTATAATCTGGAACTTCGCTTGTCTTGTATTCATATGAATGTTTTGTTGTTGGGGGTCTATTTGCTATTTTCATAATAGGTGACTCTTTGTTGTGATCAAAATCTCTGGTGTGGGTAGTCGTTTCAGTTTTTCCAGTTGTGGTTGCAAGAAATCTTTGATGGCTAAGTTTCTTCTTCATCACAGTAGGTGTGGTAGGTGATATGGTTGGTAAAGCACTTGTAGTTAAATCAGTAGTTGCACTTACTGTTGTTACAGGAGATTCTGTCCTTGATTTTACTGGTCTGATTCTAGGCCTGATTGTATGTACTTCTTCAGTTGTTTGAGGAACAGGATCAGTTGTTGTCGTGGTTATTTTAGCTGTAGTAGATTCTTCTTTGATTCTACTGCCTATTGGTCGCCGCCGTCTTATTTTGTTTCTTTTACGAATTTTGTCTTTATCGACGGGTTCGGAAGCACTCGGGCGCCTAAAATGTTGATTCGGTGGCAAAGTTGGTAGGGCTTCTACAGGTTCTTCACTTACAACTGTCGCCTCTGTGACCCCTTCTTGTATAATCTTGGACGGCTTTTTAGTACGCCTTGTTGAAGGAGTTGATACTTTATAGTAATAATCTTTGAGTTTATGTTGACCGATGGGCTCAAAATCATCGCCTAATGGTCGCCTGCTTTGAGTGTCGTAATTACTTTCGTAGTTATATTCATTTTCATAATTTTTTTCTGGTTCAGTTACAATAGCGTATTCTTCTGGTGGTTCAGGTATGACAGTAGTTGGGTTAGTGAACAGTGCACTGGAATGTTCTGGCTTTGATATAGTCTCTTCAGTCACTTTTTGATTTGATTCGTAAGTATCAGGTAGCCAACCTCCAGTTGACGCATGAGTAACATCGTCTGCTTCTTTATCAGTTACTTCATATGTCGGCTGATATGATACCGAGTTTACAGCTCCAAACAAGCTTGATGCTCCGGGTGCATTTATATATTGTTGATTTACTTGCTGATTTAGGCCAATATTATCATAAAATTGCTGTTGCTGATTGTAGTTAATATTTCCAGTTTGCTGATCATAATTTAACTGCTGTGTATTGGGAATGTTGAAATTATATTGATAGTGATTGGGAGATTGACTGTAATATTGATTAGGAGACGATGTAACCTGTGTAATCGGTGTAGCTTGAGGATTATACGTTGTGATCTTATTGAATTCTGTTTGCTGCTTGGAGAAGGGATCTTGTGGGCTGGGCTTAAAACCACCGCCACCGGTTTTCTTTCCAGAATTCGGGTCGATTTTTGTCGGGGCTATAGGTTTTGTTCGTGGCGTGGGTACGTTAGCCAAGTCATTAAACGTAGAGCTAAAGAATAACTGATTCTGAGCCGGTTGGACTTTTGGAGTGGATGAGTAAATTGTAGGTGTAGTTTTAATGGTTTGTGGGAAGTTATATGGACTGAAGAAAGTCTGTTTAGTTGGAAGCGGTTGTTGAGATTGTTGGTAAGTAGCCTTTGTAGTTGGATATGCTGGGTCTCTACTTTTCACTGTCTGCACTGCGAAAGGTCCAAAAGAACCTGAAATAAAAATATATGATGTTACATACCACGCTATTATATAAATTACCTATATATAGATTTAAGGGCATATTAAAATAATAGTAAATAAAAGTTTTCTTGTCTGCTTATAAAATACACACCTATTATACTCGGAGGCAACTGCTGTATTCCAGCTAAATCCTGGAGTGAGTATTGGAAGTAAGGTCTGTTAGGAATGTTCAGGGTACCAATAGACTGCTGCTGAGCGGTTTTAACTTGCTGCGTTACAGACTGAGACACTGGATCATTGTCCTGTAATTTATACAACTCTTGCTTGTAGATTTCAGTGCCCGACTGAGGTCGCTTACCATCAGGTCTTGCGTAAACTTGGACTGGGTTTCCGAGAATATTTATGGGGGTCGGTGTAGAATACTGCCCAAAATTAATAGGTTGGACACTAGTCAGTGTTTGGAGAATGTTATTATGGTATTGCTGGGATAGTTTCTGTTTTGTTTGTTGCTTCTGTTGATAAACCGGGCGTGAAAGGTAGGGGTTGTGTGTATTTCTGAATATGTTGTCGGTGGGATAGTTCTGAACAAATTTATATTGAGATAAACCATTATTAGGTAAAGAAAATGGATTGAGGTATGAATTTATTGCTTGGTTTTGGGCCGGAGAAACTGGCACCGTCCGTAAAGTTGTTGGTCGGTATGATTGTGCTATTGAAGTTAGTTTGGTGGCATCTCTCGTTGCAACAGGGCGTCCAGTTGATTGATAGTAATCCTGTATTGGTTGTTTGTAAGGGGCGTGGAGTGGTGCGGTGTTCAGTGAGCCATATAATAGTCCGCTAGAACCGACAACAGGTCTCCATCCACTTTTGGATACCGGCAAATGCTGGAATACAAAAACTTTGTTAAGCAAATATAATATTTATCACAGTAGACTTTTTTCTTTAAAATAAAATTACCGAATGTGATGCCATAGACCGACGAAGGTGTTTAGTGCTTACTACAGACAAAACTAAACTTTGCAAAAGCAGCAACGACACCCATAGCCGCTCATCTGAAAATAATACTTTATTAGTATAAGCCCATATATTTTTCTATAAATCAATCCCCTAAATAATATTGTATGGTATTAGACTTTTTTATGAAGCATAGAGTAATTAAATTGAATTATAATTAATCGTAACAAAAACTGTATAACCAATAATTTTAATAACGCTTTTCATTAATAAAACTACATATAGAAATGAACATAGTTAGTTAGTTAAAATTGTGACGGCTAATGGCGACGTGTATCTCGCTCGTATCGTATTATATATACATATATATATATATTAAGTTTCTCGTGTAAATAAAATATTTCTGTTTTGTAATGAGAAATAAAGTTCTTTAAACATTAAACATTAGAAATAATTCCTAAACCTTTTGGTTTTCCTACAATAGCTTAAATTAAGAAATTGATCAATTACGTGTGTTCACGCCATACATTTAATCCATTATCTAAGGTTCTCTTCGTCCTCATTTTCTGTCCTATCCGCACCCATTCCTCATACACCACTCTGTCTCTTTTACGATACTCAACCGCCGACGCGAGGTCTCGCGTGTGCTTGGCGGTTGAGTCTTCTCTAAAACGCGGGAGCATGTAGAATGGTCCTTCCACACTTGAATATCGTAAAACAGGAATGGGTGCAATTAGGACAGAGAGGATCTTAGGTAATGGATTAAATGGATGGCGTGAACAACGTGTATTATGCAAAACATGACGTGAGAATATAAGTGTAGCGTAAAAACATTATCAACAATACGCGTATTTCAAAATTGTATCAGTTTCAAGCTTGCCAAATCGATTGAACTCGCCTATACGTCGAAAAATATAAATATATGTAGAGCGGAACTGAATTTGACCGTGAAGTTTTCGTTCCCACGAAATTTAGCCATAGTTATTTTCTAAATTTAGTTAGTTTGTTTAAATAAGAAAATAGGAGTGATTGAATAAACTATACACAATTACTAAACATCCGTTGCAAATGGAGTGGATATCTTTGATGGATGGATTACAACAGATTCGCACTAAATATATTCATATGTAATATAAACTATCAAATTTTGTATCTAACAAACCCATTTATTAATACAACTTAAATTTTTTATATTAAATATAAAACACTACATTTGCACCATTGTAAATAGTCCTGTATACTTTAATCGCAAGTTATCGCAATTTGACAGAAAAAGTTCATATAGATAGATTCGATTATAGCATGATTAAAAAATTTCATGCAATCGGAGAGTAAACCATTGACAATTATAACTAACTCCACTGTATTATAATATTGTGATAATTAATATGAAATTTGCATGCCTATTTTTATAAGGCTGATTGTTTCTATAATTAATATTATGTATACGTAAATTTACACATATACTGGCACGTAAAAGAAGTGTGGCTAATGAATAGTGGCTTTCTATGTAGCATTTACCACACATTGTTAATGTTGCACGGGGCATATTACGCCATAACTATGGGAGCTGTTTTGAATGGGCAATGACACCGAAAGTTACCTGACGTGTGTGCATGGTACTCATGACGATATGATCGTCATGTGTCATATGTAAAATGTACGAGGTATTTTTACAAGTATATAATCTATTTCACATTTGTTTCAGTTGTAAGCATTATGTTGCTGACGTCCGCATCTATTATCAATTGGTTATAAAACGTTTAGCTTGTTTGTTTATTTTTTGTAGTTGTATTAGATTAGATAGACGTCGAGGCAAAATACGAAATTCCACCCGTATAACCTCGACGTCCACCGTTCCACAACTGAGCGTTTTTCAAGGCAGATAGTGCCGCGCACCACCACTTTGTGGAACCAGCTGCTTACTGAAGTATTTCCGAACCAATCCGAATTAGGGTCAAGAAAGGAGCGTACCAATTCTTAAAAGGCCGGCAACGCATTCGCGCGCCCTTTGGTATTGAGAGTGTTCATGGGCGGCGGTATTACTTAACATCAGGTGATTCCTTGCCCGTTCGCCACATGTTCTATAAAAAAAAAGATTTCCGTTCTATTTTGCAAGTTGTACTAAAAGTTGTGTTAATTATAAAAAATATCAAAGTCTTTAACGAATACTAATTATAATATAAATATTAAATAAAAATATCCCTAATTGAAAAATATTTTACCAATTATAGTGTGACTATGGATGACACTTTTCTGAAATGAATCTCTCAAATGAATGAATCACGAGACATCAGGTTACATTCCGATAACAGTACATACATAGATTAATAACTAAATCTAAAGAATTTATCAAGAACTCTATAGAATGGAGACTTGTTTGGGTGTGCGTTCGCGTTGGGCACGCACCATGACAGCCAACCTAATCACTACGATTGATCTCACTGAAAGCTATTTTTTATATTCTAAGCATAAAATTGATTAAAAATCTTGGGGCGCTTCTCGATTGGATTTCCATTTTGTCAAATTGGCGCGATAGATCGTAGAATTCACCAGGTATTTTGAATATGATTATAAAATATATATTTGTTTTAATTTTATCAATTTTGAATTATTATTATAACTATGTTGGTTAAGAATATTAAAAAGCCTGTATATTTATGTATTGCCTTAATGTTATATTTCAGATAATTTTATAGACGTATATTTAAATATATAAAATTAGCTGTCTTGAATATACTGTATGTCTTCTCACTTTTATAGGAGTTATACAATTAAACGATTTGATTATATGTTGTATAATATTATAAAAAACATTGCACAAATCAACTTTGTTCATACAAATATTTTCGGATCTTTATTCTTCTTATAGATGCCTATGCTGCGTTATGTTGCATATTAAGGATAACGATTTCTTTTGCGACGTGTGAAAATTCGATCACGTAACATTAGAAAATAGAAAATATAATTGCACGTTTTTGTTTGCGGTGACATCTCTTAGACAGCCAACAATTCGTGCAACAAAATACCGCATTGATAATGTGTAAAATATTAATACACATAACGCCACAGAGTGCCTTAGAAAATATAGCCCATCAATGCTAGCTTTGGAGGATATGTTCGCCTCCTTCTAAAGTCTAAACCCACAGGCTATGCTGCTTGTACCTAAACACGTGAAAACTATTTCCTATTTACAATGTCAACAAAAGTTGGTCGAATCGTTTATTTTCATCAAGTTTTTGTAATGTCGTCTATTAAATTAAACTTTTATTTATTTATTCTTTTATATAGCAAAGTAATTACTGACTTTTCATGGTATCATCAGATAGTAGATTTAATTTGTAGAAATAACGCAAATTGCAAATGCATTGATAATTTAGGTTAAATAAAGCTTTCTTAAATTACAATATTTTTGTGGAAGGTATGCTAATTATTTTATTTATTACCAATTCTTAAAAGGCCCGCAAAACACTCGCGAATTACCAATTCTTAAAAGGCCCGCAACGCACTCGCAAACCTTTTGGCATTGAGAGTGTCTATGGGCACTTAACATTAGGTGAGCCTCCTGCCCTACAAAAAAAGCTATTAATTTATCCTTGATTATTATTAATTTTGCAATGTACTATATGACATCCCGCTTGCTCGCAATGCTCTTCGGACCGTAGCACGTTTCACTCCAGCTATTTGCTACGAGAAAATACATTTTTATGCCTCAGCCACACGAGAGAGCGTCCACAAATAAAAGTGCACTTTAAAAGGCTGAAATTAAAAGTGATTTTCATGTAATGATACTGTATGCATGCGTTCGAAGCTAATCACTGCCATCATTATCTTGATTTGTGTGATTATGAGATGTAGTTTATAATATACATGATACAGAAAACAATTCAAAATTTTACTTTATTATTAAACTAAATAAACTCTAAAAATATAGTACGGATGTTTTATATTATTTTTAGCGTCGTTAAATATACAAGTGCCTAATAAAACTATGTTTGATAGTAATAAAAAAGAAACATTTTTAATACACTGTTCAAATATGAATGGAAGAGAAACTCAGTTAAAAATATAATACTTTTATACATCTTGCATTAGAATTAATTGTTATGTCCATCTTTTTGGAAGGGAAAACTCGTCGCATTTGTCTCTTCGTGACCTCAATATTGGTAAGATGTGTCAACCTAAAACAATTTTCAATTATGTCAGTAAACTACACGATATAACCAACATCTGAGAATAATTTATTATAAAAGGCAGTAATAGTGAGTTTTCAACTAACACGTTAGATTTGGAAGCTTGAAATTGCTCTTTCTTAAAGAAATACCAACAATTTCAGTGCCAATTTAAAGTACGCCCTTACTGGACTTAGAAACTATAATTACGGACATTTCAGACGTCTTTCCATGAAATATATGGTAAAATATGGTATATACATTATATACGAGGAGCATAAAAAAGGCAACGTATTGAATAGAGCGCGTTGAACTCTACTGTATGGCCAGTCCGTGCTACCATCGCGTTGCTACGGAGTGATTACGGTACGGTTTATACCGATAAATTGATTTTCACACCACATTTAATTGTTACGTATTTATATGTATTTTATTGTTACAATAACATATCTAGGTTACCTACTAACATAATTTTAAAAAATTACGAAATTTTTACAATAAGGTATTACATATATATCTATAATAGTGATTGAACGGTTAACATTTTTGAGTATATCTCTATCTAAGCTCTAAAAGTAATTTTTCGAAGAGCTTTTCGTTTTTTATTACCAGTACCATTTTTAAACTATTTGAAACTCCAATCATACTTATCCAAACTAAACAGTTTATATGTATGTTTTCTTTGTTAAATTATATAGATCACTGTTAATTTAGTTTTGAATGGTTGCATGTTCGAATAGCTTTTCTATTTAGTACACTTGCTTATGATAAAGGAAAATGTGGAGAATGTATATCTTAGACTTAGGTTTGGTACAGAAGGCATCGCCTTCTTGCCTATAAAAAAAATGGAAAATAGAGCAGAACTCTGAGGTCAAGACTCTTATTGGCCTCTTTAGTTCTACGCTAGTAAGATGCATAATGTGGCCGCACCTTTCTAAATTCCTTACAAATACTAGATGTTCCGTTTCCGACTAAAATCTCCTGCCTTTTGCTTCATCCTTTATTGTATTATAATGTATTCTTCTTTCATAGTCAATAATAATATTAAGATTTAATATTTGTGTAAATATTATGTTTTTAACTAGCTTATCCTTTGTTTTCTTTTGATATGTTTCTTTATTTCTACTCGCGCGTAGTTTCCCCTTTCTACCTTGTCTTTCTACCTTTTACTGGCATAAAGTTATAACTATTGTATTTCATTAAAAATACGCTATTATAACATGCAAATAAGCTATCCCACAGATATTTCCTTGATTTTTATAGCCGTAATTTTCAATTTCACACACAAATTGATAGATGTCATTGTCACTGTCACTTTCGAAGACCATTCTTCAGCTTGTGGGAATACAGTGTTTTGTTGTTGTAAAAGTTTATTCAATGTATTAAGTAATATGCAATTATCTGTGTAGAACTGGTAGTATAGTGTTTCCTTTGTAAAAATTATATAATTAATGACGTTTACAGGCTAAATATTATATATAATAAAATCTTGATTTGCGTATTAGATTAGTGTTTTGTATCCTCATTTATTTTTATATTGAAATGCAAATAAACTTATAAACAAAAATATATTAAGAGAAATTAATATACAGAAAATGAAAATAAATTATAAAGTTTGATTCCTGTGGTAGTGTACCTTTAACGCTGGCAGCATTTCCTCGCTGTATTACGATAAATACAGATGATAAAATAACTTAATATAACAGGAAACAATAACTAACCTTAAAGTATTATTCCCTTCAGGTAAGGTTTTGAATATAATATAAATAAATATTAATTTATGTTTTTATTTGAATTTATTCATAAGTAAACTGAAATAAAGTGCTAAAAAAATTATGGATATAAATATAAATTTCTTAATGTATTACTGTTAATTTTTTAAATATTTATATTATTAAAAAATATGTATTCGGAAATTCAGAATTGAATTACGAGCAATAAAAATGTTTTGAATCGGTACAGATGATTGGGTTAAATAGTAGCCACCTCCTACGATGCCGGAAGACTTGAAACAAATAACATGCCACTAATATAATTAATTTCACCAGTAGTTCCAGTGATATATGAAAATCTTGTTAGCTATAAAGCAATTAATTTTGACTCGTTTGCCACTAGCGAAGGATCCAAAAACAATAATGTATCTAATACGACACCTAATGAGCATGTAATGACGACGAGTACCGGAACGAGCAAGGCCTCATTACGATTCACCGCCCGTGACCTTCGCTGGTCACTTTCCATAACAACGTGACCCGACTACAGCTATGCCAATTCACTTTCTTCCAAATATTGCGATTGAACTAAGGTTGTTGCACTTTGTATCCTTATTTTAAGGCTTTCGGATGAATGTTTTTTAATATTTTATACATATTTGTAACTCTTTATAAAGGCTCAAAAGTTAGTGTACTACGGTTTTGGATTTTTGAAGACCTTTTTATTTAATTTAATATTTCTTCATTTTTAATTTCGCTTAAAAATCGTTTTCTATCCCTTTAAAAATACCATCGTTAGAGTACATAATATAGATATATAATATTTAACGCTATGCTGATTAAATCAATTTTCTTGTGTGACACTCGCGTAAAAGATAGTAAATTATTATATTTCTAATAAAGTTATGATGTATATGAAACATTAGATGTATCAAAAGTAAAGAAACTCTTTGCAAAACAAGGACTTCTTATCATTTAGTAAGTTTTTATTTTTTGCTTGTACTACTTCCTCGAATCTATTATACACGTTGCAAAAATGAATTTGAATTTATTCAAACCACGTCTTACTTTCTCATGCATTTTGCAATATAATATAAATAACCTGACACATTTGGCATTTAAATAAGTTGCTTATCGCACAAGTGAAATTTTATTACAGACACAAATTGTATAGAATAATGCATCATCAAATCAAACTGACCTGTGACTCATGACACGCATTAATGTAATTTGAATTTGACTCTTACTATATATATACAATTCGAATGTGTTTAAAGTACCGTAAGTACCCAATGCATGCAACGACGGTTAATTTCTATTGAAACTGAATCCAGCGAAGATATAGTGTATAAGTGAGAAGTACTGACATCTTTAAAACTCTATCCGAGGTACGAGGGACGCAACATAAACTTAAAGAACTGCTACAATTAATACAAACACTAAGGGGGAACGATGCTACCAACTATGCTAGGCGGAAAGCGTTTTGTAAAAGATAATTAAAATTTTCACGTTTTCTGTTTTATTTAGCATAATTACGTAAGGCAATTAAAATAGAAGAATTTACCTATGCATTTCTTTACTAAATTACATTGACATATGTTCAAAAAAATTTTGGGTCAATTAACAAAGATATATGTTAATTAAACACAGTGTTGGCTTAGGTGCTTGAAAACACTTGATAAATCAAAACGTATCATGCTCCATGAAGGAAATTGGGTTATAGAAACACAAAAATATGTCTGTTAGAATTAAAGAGCTGATGTGTAGAAATTTGTGTATATTGAACATTAATTCTTGAATAAAATAAAATTGATTTTATGTTTTTGATAATGCATATTATTAATTATATTTAATTAATAAATTAATTATATTTTTCATTTGGATATAATTTAAGTTAAATGTTATTTTGAGTTTCTTTTAGTTAATTAGTTATGCACTTCTTGTACTTTACCCTATGTAGATGTTTATTTTTCTAATTAAGATTGCCTGAAAGAAATCGTTTGTTAGCGATAAGGCTGGTTTGGCTATTAATTTATGTAACCTGCTTTCTTTGTTTTTTTATATGTGTTATTGTATATTACGGTAACGAAGTATAAATAAATAAATGCTTTGTAATTTAAGTTAATGAATTATATAATGAAATGTAGTATTACATTACATATAAATAGTTAAGTCATGGACAGTTGTAACAATAAGGTTCATAAATGACGTAATAAACACTTAAGGTCCCATAAAATAGTACGATACGCACGCGTGGTTACAAAACACTACCAATTTTAAACAAACGCTTTTCTTTAGCGAAAGTTAATGATAATAAGCCGAAAATAGAGCGAATTACTGTGTCAGACTGTTAGAAGCTTATGGCATGTGTGGGAAATATTGTTGCGAAATTCGAACCTACTAGTATTACACACTTAGTTACATTTTCCTTAGAATTACCTTGGGACTTGCGGGAGAAACGCTTGTTTATAGCCACTAGAATGTGAATAATTAATTTTCTTACTTCTGGGGAAAGATTTGTAGATATAATCCTGAAAATTGTCGCGTGATTCGCGGTCACGGCTATATTGCTAACGAGTGTCATATTAGTCACAAAATATCGGTCTATTAAGAGACTCATTTTGAGTAAAATATTATTTTTATTAGCTTTTAAACTTTTCTATTATTCTTATATACCTATTTAATAATAATGTCAATAATGTTTTATGTCAACAATTATAAATATCTATCTTTTTTTAATAAAAAGACCATCTAAGGGGCGGAAAAAGAACCAGGTACCGCTTTTAGTTTATCGCGTACATCCAAACAGATAATCAATAATCCTATACAACTATGGTTTGCTGGTTTACCGTTTACCCCGTGAAAACAGTGTTAACTTTGTATGCGCGTTTTTGAAGGCAGTTTTTTGCCGCGCACCTGCACTTTGTGGTACCAGCTGCCCACTGAAGTATTTCCGAAGCAATTTGACTCGGGGTCCTTCACGGAAAGAGCTACAGGTTCTTAAAAGGCCGGCAAGGCAACCGCGAGCCCTCTGGCATTGAGAGTGTCCATGGGCGGCGGTATCACATATCATCAGGTTAGCCCCCTGACCGTTTGCCCCATGTTCTAAAAAAAAGTGTCTGCTGGGCCGCAACAATTTCTTAATATAATAACTTAAAGCATTTAAGATATAAATCAAAAGTAGTTCGTTCAAACCATTTCCTAAAAACAGTCATTAGTATACTTCCGGGCGTAACCTATATTATAATTTGGTGTCATGCTGCACGGTATGTTACACTCCATTTCCTTTCCTTCCTTTATTATTTCAAAGACATATAGTTATCGACCGATATCTTGATAGTACAATAACAGTCTTCGGTTTTAATCTACAATGCGCCGTGCTTTCGTTACTATAGCATTAATTATATTTAATATCCACGGACCCACGGCCAATAATTTTGTATTACTAGACTTTGTGCGAATTAGCCCCTACAAAAAGGTTGTGATGACGCCCACCAATAAGGATCACCTTTAGTGAGAGAGAGGATCTCACAATATAAACATAGATGGCCATGATATGAAAATCTAATTAAGAAAACTTGTGACCATTTCACTTTACGGCTTTGGAATTATTCATGGAGAATCTCTTTTCAAAGTAAGTATAACCAAATACAATGCCTTCAAGAAAAAAATTCTAAGAAAATGAATGGTGTTATTATCACGTTTTTGCCACAATAAATAAAATACTATTGATTTAAATTACCGCAAATAGTGACAAAGAAGTGAAACTGAATAATTGATCACGTTTTGCTTTCTATTTTTAAATTTTTCTCGTGACAATATTGTTTTATAGGCTCTGAGCGTTGTTTTATTTTTTTAAATCTATTTGTCTGAATGTCCTGAATGTCAAAATATAATAGTAATTATATATAAATGTAGGTAATGACTGACTGATACTCTGAGTTGGATAGATTGCCATTCAGGGCATAGATTCGACACAATTGACAAATAGAAAAAAAATGTTTTATTTTCTTGGATATAACTTACATTTCCTGAATTCTTTATGGCGCCGATAGAAGCGTTAATATTCAATTTAAAAACTATCTTGACCTCTATCTTCATTCTTGACCATTGAAATTGAGTAATTTTGACTTCCTAGTGACAATTGACATCGAAATAAATGTTAAACATGCAATCACTAGTTAAGTTTAGATTCACCGTTAAGCACATAAAAAGTGGCATCATAATGCTAATTTAAGCCGGTCATACACGTTCTTGTGCCTCTACCCCAATAATTACATATAATGTGAATTAATATGTAATTTACGATTATTTTCCATCGTTAGAAAGACGTTCACCCACTTGCCAGGAAATGCGTAGTGAATCTGATTTCCGGTAGAAATTAAAGAGAATAAGTTTTTATCATCGATATGCTTGCGTATTGGTTAGATAGAACGGGTCACAGGTCTTTATTAAATAGTTCTTATATTGTTTGATATTTCTGTCGCTATTAAAAGTTTTCTATATTCAAGAGCCTGTTATAAAAAATAGTTTTCGTAAATTTTATATTAGATATTCAGTCAACTTTTAAGATAAACGATTTAAATTCTACTTATTAATTTATAACACAGAAGAGTTTCTCGAAAATACATGAAAAATATTTTAAGTCATATATAAAAATGCTCCAAATTTAAAATTATACCATTTTTATTCAAGCCAGTAGATAGACACTCAATATTTTTGAAGTTTCATTAAATATCTACATTATCCAATGGCAATTAATTAATGTTTAAATAGAATTAAGTAGTTTAATATGTTAACAAGTGTTTGCATTGAATTATAATTTCCGCTCTATTTATTGATAACGGCTATATTTACATAAAGGTATAATTTCTTCCATATTGAATATTCACGAGATGAAAGTAACTTTTTTAAACAAAATAATACCTATACTTAATCTATGTTTTCTTTATAAAATTACAATTTAAAAAATACAAAGTAATTCATTCATTCATCGTGTTTCGGTTATTAGGATCAGGTAAGTCGGACAGGAAGGACAGATGTTTACGTACTGGGTTTTTTTTATTATTATCTTAATTTTGTAGACTTACCGTTCATTTTCCTACGGCTTCGACACATGATCACAATATTAGGCTTGATATACACGCTCGCATCACTATCACAACACTATCACAGCGCGCGCAGGTCGCGATGCTAACTGACTTCGAATGCTTAAGACGATGGTAGCAAAACCACTGGGGTGGGAAAAGTAACTATAGTGTTCGTTTTCATTGCGTCGAAATGTAACTAAAATTGGCTTGTGATGAATCAACAGAAAAGTATTTGCTGTACTTGTAAGTTTATAGGTGTGACATACATAATTATGTTAACAATCGCTTTGACTTAAGCATGGATGAGTATTGGCGATATATTTTTCTTGTAGTAAATGTTTTTAGATTTTTGTTAAGTCTTGCTTACGGCTTAATGAATGTAGTCAAGAAAATTTATCAATAGTATAAAGTTATAAATAACTAAATAATAAGCTAAATTAAATTGACGCTGTTGAGATCATCTTAAATTTCAACTTAAATACTAAATAATTTATGGTAACTTTTGGTATGACTGACGCAAAGCAGCAATGACGTCCATATTAATTAATGATGTATTAAATAGGTATATAGGCCGTAAAAAATGTTGTTTTCAGTCAAATAATTCTAAACTAAAATCTATTTAATTTCAAATCTACGGCTCGCCACTGATTAGGGTTGCCTGTATAAAATTTATTTTTTATTAAAAATAAATTTTATTTAGAACGTACAACAAAATTTAAAAAGGAGCTTGAAATGCATATGGCAATAAAGTTACGAAACTTATAGGCCCTTAGAATAGAATAATGGCCATGGCTCGTTCCAATAAATTATAATCTATGGAACTTACTTTCATAATGATTTCTATTCATGGCGGTTAACATGTGATTCTATAATTTCTCCCGGCTGAATATAAAATGTATGGAAAGTGATTCCAGTATATTTGGGCAGCCGATAAAATAGAAAGTTGTAATTAAATTATTACGTATGCTTATTGTTGTCCTTGTTCAGAATTTATATAACTATGACGTGTTATGTATATTTATAGTGTTCGTAATTAAACACAGATCAAATAGGAAACAATTTCTTTCGCCAAAATCGTTGAGTGAAAAATTGACTCCCTTATAATCAAAACATTCTTGCGCAGTTTTATCTTAGCTGGCAGTGTCTCCTCTCCAGAACTTATTATTTCATCGTGCGTTAACTCAGACGATGGCGAATTAAAAACAAAAAAAAAAATACTTTTTTTACTTAAATAAATTATATGCATGTAGCTGAATTACAGCTGAAACACAACGTGATTATGCAAGAATATTCATAACACAAGGAAATATTAAAAGTAATTTCCCTCACATTACCGATATTATCTAATCAATACCGGACATTCGTTACTTAATTCCGGATAATAGATAACTCTATTGTATCACGACTTTAGTTTCACAGACTATATACATAAGAATGGAGGATAATACTTGTAAACAGTAAGGATCATATCTCATTTCTTATACATACCCGTTTACCTTAAATAACTAGCCATGCTCATCAAAGTAAATCAAGCATAATTGCAAACGTCATAGACAGTTTTTTTTATTCTTAGCGGCGTTTTTGTTTTGGATGAGCCTTTTAGCTTTACAATGTTACACAAAAGTATAAAGACATGAAAGAAGCGGTTACCCGATATATTCATTCGCCATAGATAGTTTGACACACTTTTTTGTAATTAGCCTTTTGATATAAAATATATATATTTGTGGGATATCCATGCTACATACAATCTTTAATAATAAAACAGTACGAAAATAATTTATTAATTAAATTCTTATAAAACATTAAATTAAATTACATCTACGTATAAGAAAAAAAAATGCGGTTTACTTAACTTGTAAGCCAGATAATTATTATAGAAACTAACAATTACTTTCTATTAAAACATTCTTCCAAAATATCGTCAACTATCTTCGATGTTTCGGAGTAATCTTCGCCTAAAGACTTCTTCAACAACGCCATAGTACGAGAAACTAGACCATAATTCGATATACGACACTTCCTCTCTTCTTTACCCTTCTTAATCGCAATTTTAAACAGGTTCAACCAGTTTTTGAGAAAATTAATAAACTCTACTGTGATTTCTTGGGCAACTTGAAATCTTATAAGCGTAAATATCCATGGTTGGGATGTTAGAATTGCAACTAAGTCAGGGTCATTTTTGTAGACTATAGCGTGACGGAATATAGTACTGAGTGTTGTCCAACCAGTTGATGTGCGATTCTTCGAGTCCTAGAATTATATATATATTATGAAAAAAATTAAATCAGTGACGCTTTTGCAAATTTTCATCGTATAGACTGTGTTTTTGCCGCCCCTGCCTCTAAAATTGTCATGTCTATTACATGTCTGTATATAGATTATTTTTCCAATATAACACTCTTTAAGAATTGGACGTGAAATTATGTTAAGGTTTGATAGGTATGATTTAGGTATGATTTTTGATATACACAAACCATCCTGGCTGCGACAGTCAGTAGTATGATTGACAGGTATGGGTTGATAGGTGGATGAAGGAAATACATTTTCTGCAATGTTGCTCTTTTATTATTGTGAGCTGAGGGTGCAGAAGTATATTATTGGTTAATGAGCGATCTAGCTGTTTTACTCTAGAATATGCAAGTTTGCTACAAAAGTGTACAAAAGTGAGAGGGGACAGTTATCGGCAAAATTTGTTGCATTAGAAGATCGTCATGCGGATATCCTTTTGATTTCTAAGAAGTAACAAAAAAAAATCGCTTCCCAAATTAGCCGCCGCAAAAATGTGCCGCTCTAGGCTTCAGCTTACTCAGCCTGCGGGTAAATCCACCATTGAATGCATACGACCTTATTAAAAACTAACAATTTTGTAATATAATTACCCTCTGAATTATATTATACCCTATTCACACATAGTATAGCGACACTAGCAATCTGTGTCAATCAGTAGGATAATGTTTTAATAAACCCTAAACCGTTTCCAACGTGATCGCTGCAACATCTGAATCAGACATTGGAGCAGTGGTTCGACTAGTCGAGGATCCTCCTCTAAGATCGGTAGAAGCGCGAATGGTGGAATGCACTTACACTATACTTTTTTTATCTGACTAATATAAAATCTATGCTATGAAAATAGAGACATCTTTATCTGATACCTCTCAATCAAAATTAAAAACTATTCATATTAAACTTTCGCATAGCCTATTTGAATTTCTATATATAAATGTATATGATATATACACTAGATAACGAGTCGCTAGTTTCTAGGAGTAAAATATGTCAGTAATTATATATTACTTACCGTATTACATAAAGTAATCTGAACTCTAAACATCAATGCCCTAAACGCATCGTATTGTTGGTTCTCTGCAGGAGTGTTAGTAAGCATAATTGGGGTGTTAAAACCGGAAGCCAGCACTGTATGTATGAATTGGTGCAAGGTAACTGTATGCTCATTAGAATTGTCCAAACGAAGGGATTTTACTATAAAATCTGTTTTTATTTGAAGATAGGATTTTGGCTGCAAGTAACATTTTTATGAAAGTATGCCTAGAGAAGATCCCGCAATAGTGTCATTAGCTAACTTATTCGTTTTTCATAGACGTATTGTGATTCTTAGAAAAATATGCAAGAAATGTAATATCTTCCAATATTTAAGAAAAAATTTCAATCTTTATGAAAACTTTTCATAATATAGAATGAATGCAGTGTGCTAATTACAAACATTTTTATTTAGTCCTATAATTAATAAATATCATTTAAAATAAAATATTGTTATTTTAACACGATATACACCCAGAAATCGTGCGATCGAACCCTTATATTTTTTTCCGTATGTATCTGCTATGAATAATTGCGTGTGACACAGCAAAACTGATCGCCTAGAAAGAAATCAAGAAACTAGATTCAACCAAATCAGCGCATTTTTATTATAAAACTCACTTGATAGTTATTCTTGTGGTAGTAATGGACCAAGTATGACAGTAGACGTAAAGCTGCGCTGGCGACTTCTTCGTCCGTGCTACTCGTACTTGTTATTACATTTGCCAAAAACACTGGCTTATTTGTAAATGTGAGGATCACTGTAAATGTATTGTAGGAACACTGATTGCACGGGCCAACTCATTTGACATTGAATTATAATTTCGGTATTTTATTTGATGAAGAACACTTTGACATAAAAAGGTTTCCTTTTGTATTTTTTGTGATTTTTTTTTCCAAATCAGTGGTTTCAGAAATGATGATTATAATAATAACAAAAGCGAAATTTACACAAAAAACTATATTTGCTTTTCACAGTTGTGCATAAGTAACCGAAAATTCCCAACCCAACTTGGACAAGAAGAGAAACGAATGGCAGCAGCTGGAAGAAGCCTATGTGGCACAGGACACGCTGATTACCAAAACCGCTACATCTGATCTTATTAGATTAGGGTAGGTTATTTAACCAAAATAAGTGTATATAATATTAATCATAAATTATTTTGGGTGTCTGCAAGAAAGGCTTAGTAATAATAATAAAAAATATGTACACGCGTTAGAAGTTAGACAAATACACACAAGGGTTGGTTTCTAAAAACCAGATTTTTATTGTTGAAAGGCATGCTATGCGAAAATAAATGGGGAGGAAACTGCATCCTGGTAGTCCATCCATAGATCCAGCTAGTAATGATAAAAACTACTACAAAAGTCAATACACAAACCTTTCGATTCACTCTTGTCACAGGAAAACTTCAAAAGCAGGAGGCTTAAGTTCAAGCAAACATAGTTGTAT
This sequence comes from Pieris mannii, assembly GCA_028984075.1. Taxonomy (NCBI): domain Eukaryota; kingdom Metazoa; phylum Arthropoda; class Insecta; order Lepidoptera; family Pieridae; genus Pieris; species Pieris mannii. The sequence continues at coordinate 1,789,616 of CM054776.1, forward strand.
TGACATTTGGTTTCATATTCTATATTTTCAGTAATTGTTTTAGAATATAAGGATGTGATTAGTACAGCTGTTTTGTAACATATACTTTGGTCTAACTCGGCTGGAGGTAGACTTATTGCTACGTCCAGTATGTGACATATGTTTGTGTCTGAAATATGTCTAATATGTTTTAAATTTTCTGTACACAGACTAAATTTAATAGGAAACCTAAAACTGACATTTGAATACGCGTCATTAGAGGAAACTGCTGAAAAGAATGAGCCAATGACTATAGGAGGCTCATCTGATGTTAACCTTAGACAGTGGCGTAGCGACCTTGGGTGCGGTGTGGAAGGTGGTGGTCACCCCATCAAAAGTTAAACGCAATAAATTTTATATGATTTTATATGATATAGGACATGGAACATTTATTAAAACATCGCGAGTATAGGAAGGGGAATCCCCCACGACAGCGTCAAGCTCTTTTGCGGGAATCCCCGAATTCTACATAGTGAGGTAGTGCTATAGGAGGAATCCCTGAACAATAAATTTTTATGTTAGCGATTTTTTTTTGTTTGTACTTTGTTCTTAAAGTTGTGAGGGTGGGTGTCACCCCAAAAGGTGACGGTACGGACCCCCCCCCCCCCGTGCTACGCCACTGAAAACACACAAAAATCTAATAATGTAAATCATTCTAGACTCCACTTGAACACACAAATAAATTAATCAAAATCTGTCCAGGCGGTTAGGAGTTTAATTACGATTACTTGATCAAAGGATGTTTACTAGCGGTAGACCTAGACCTGCAGTGCTGGACAATGAGTAAATCATCCAGGGTGAATACAAAAAATTCATTATATATTTTCTGACTTAGCTACAAATACGTACCAATATCATTTTCACAGTCAATTAAAGTTTTAGACAATACTTTCGGTAACATAGCCCATATAGTTACACCAAATTCCTCTTTTAACTCACTATCGCCTTCCTCCATACAATTGGAGAGGGCTTTCATACAATTCGCTACGATATTGACATCCTTCGATTGTAAAATTACATCTAAGAGTATCTCCCATACTAACGGTTCCTTGGCTATCTCTTCAGGCAATGTTGTTTCTGTTTTAAGCCATTGGCAAAACTAAAATATTCTTTATTAGAGGTCGCTGGTAAGAAACGAATATCATTTGATGAAAATCAAGGTCAAAACTATGATTTGATAAACGTATTTTTGGATAGCGATTATTTCTTTTCTTGAAAATAATTGATCACTGTCAGAGAGCTCACGAGTTACCGGCCTTTTAAGAGTTGATACGCTCTTTTCTTGATGGACCCTAAGAAGAATTGCTTCGGAAATACTTCAGTGGCCAGCTGGTTTTGTTTTTTTATATAACAGCGGACAAACGGGCAAGAGGCTCACGTAATCTAAAGTCATACCGCCGCCCATGGACACTCTAATCCAGGGGGTCTAGTCAAGACAGTCTCTACCAACTGTCGACACTAGCTGTCATTTTCATACAAATTTAGTTTTCGACATACTACATACACTACTATTAAGCCGTCTTGACTAGACCCCCAGAACGCTCACGAGTGCGATGGCCTTTTAAGAGTTGATACATTCTTTTCTTAAAGAAGCCTAAGTCAAATTAGTTCGGAAATACTTCGGGATGGGCGGCAAAAACGCTCCGTTGTGCAATGACGGACAACGAGGTGATACGGGTGGTATTTCGTATTCTGCCTCGACGTCGCGTTTTATGACAGAAGGCCTACAGTTACTTGTTTACAAAATAAAAATAATCCCTAATCTATGGCCTTGACCCATTTAGGTATGTTAGACACTAGATTAATATTTATTTTGTGACAAACATTTTGGATTAATTATAACAAAATCAGACTCGTTTTAGCATAAAATTCTTTTTTCTCTTCTCATCACAGCGTAAACACAATTTGACATAAGGCAATTAGATTAGTCTTTTGGTTAGATTTTTAAAAGGCAAAACAAAATCGAACAGTCCCATTTAGTGTAAACCCCTGCAGAAGGCTACCCGCAACACTGAGAGGTTAGCAAGTCAGTTGTGGGCCTTTATTCTCGATGTCTATTTGGTTTGTAAATACATCGATCAATATGAATATTACATTACATTTATGTAATAATTACCTATGTTCAAGTTAATAACCGCTAGGTAATTGTTTTACTTTCTAGTGTTTAGGAAAACCGGTTTAGAGATTCTAAGCTTATTTGCGATCGTAAGGATTTCAATTTGTAATTTAACGATCTTTGAATTTTTTTTTCCTTTTTTATTTTTTTTTTGCTTTAAAAATGTTTTGTAAATTTAAGAAATTTTTTATATTCTTAGAACTGTGTTACGTTTATCTTCATTCTGTTGAGAAATCTGTATCTTTTTTACTAGATTTGTGTGTTAAAATTTGTAAATATTTGAAATAGAAGAAACGAGTAGTCGAGAGCGTGTCTCAACAAAAACCAAATACACATTTAAAACATAAAAATTCCATTTCATCATTAGAAGTGAAATAAGACTGCAAATTTCCATCTCGACGCCTGGCATACCACAACACAGCGCTTTGTAAAGCATTTTTCCCACCTCTTTTGAACCAGCTGCCAGTAGAGGTATTTCTAAACCGATACGACTTAGGAGCCTTCAAGAAAAGAGCGTACCATTCCCTGATAGGCCGGCAACACACCCGGTAGGCGTTGCAGGTGTCCATGGGCGACGGTTATCACTTTTGAAAAGTGTCCTCCTGTCAGTTAGGCAATATGCGTTCGATTCCTGACGAAAAAGTATTTGTAAATGGTCATTGAAGTATTAAATTACCAAATGCATTTGAAATGAAATCAAAAACTGTTATTAGTATACGTACCACAACATATCTAATATTTTGTGGACTCCTTAACGACGTGAAAGCCCAGAATAAAATAGCTGGGTTATGGGTATAAAAAGCAGCTGGCTCTGGCTGTAACATGGACACTAGACGATCTGATGCCTTCTCCAAGTAGACTCTTTGGTCTAACGACTCTAATGAACCGTTTGATAAAGTCGACATCTGTTAATAATTTAATTATGCAAAAGCGTGTATATCTATATGCTAAATATAATATATGTGTTGTTAAGGATTTTAGAATATCGATGGTACCATTGCAAGTATGTAATATGTATGCATATTGCATAGTTATCTGTATATAGCGCTGTTGCAATGAAACAAAAACATTATTGACACTGTTGTGTGTGCTAAAATTAATTTGTCTTACGCAATATAAAGTATGTATTGGTGTGTGTCTTATTAGTAGTATTGTTTGTATTTTATAACACAAGAAGTATTATAAAATACAAGCGGGCGACAGACGTTATCTACAAATAATCAAAAACATCCACAAACTCGGTCCAGCCGTTTACGAGTTTAGTAACACACGCGATTGTTCGTTATATTTTGAATTTAGTTTAACATGACAGTATTATAAAGAGAGCAGCGACTCAATGTTGTGTTAGTGTGTAATTTTTTTTCTTAAAAAAGGTAATTTATTATGTATGTTATGTATAAAATAAAATGCATGTAAAAAAAATTAATTACGAGATACATACAGCAAAGACTAGCCATAAAGCCTTTATTATGTACGATGGAGGCTTGAACGTTTTCGGTAAACGTAAAATATATTGCACTAGATTTGGAAGTAAAGTTGCCGTAGCTGATTCAGGGCTGGAACACAAATAATTTCTATGAATTTTTTTATCAGGGACTTGGCGATTTATTTCCGAGTTTAATAGATATACGATTAAAAAAAAACTAATAATTCCACTTGAATGTGATTGGTCTAGACACCAATTAGACGGTACAGTCTTTTCGCCCGGGCAAAATTAAAAAAAAAGTCTTTAAATTATTAATCTGAATTAAAAAAATAGGTTACATTCTGGCTTTATTAAATAAAAAATAAAATGTTAGTCTGTCGAAAGGTCAACTGAAGCCTTAGTGGGATTTAATATTGAAAAATATTGTTATAAAGTATTACTTCTCCGTGGACTGGCAGTAAAAGTAAATATAAATCAGTAATGTATATGGGTGATTCTTTTGCAACTGTAGTCCAATATTTTGCGGTTTCTCTAATCCATTTTGAAGTTCAATCAGACCCATCTAAAATTAAAGTTAACATACAAACATACGATCTAGGACCTACAACCCATTTTAGTAATGCCACTAGATTATTATTAATTTCTAACAATGAAGTGGTAAATTCGTGATTAACGGATATTCACACGGTTAAGATCAATGTGACCCAGATACGTCATAAAGTTTCATATTAATTGGCTTCCTCTCCCAAATTAAATACTGCGCTTCCTCTTTTTACTTTATTCACTTTCTATACAAAGTACTTTCTAATTATAAATACATTGGACGTATATTTGCAAACACAACAGAAATACAATTTTAATTCGGCAATCAGCTAAACATTTTAAAAGGTATGTTGGTAATTCAAATGCAAAAAAAATCATACAACACTTCTCATATTAAAATATTATTTTACGAAAAAATTCTTGTTTTGTAAAACAATACGTATACCAATGTAAACATGCATCTACAATGATTCTTAATTTAATCTATTTAGTTTTAATTTAATTAAAAAGGCTAATATATGTCGCGGCTAAGTACCGAAGCTTTTTAGTTAAAACTCCTTGTTACTAAGTGGAGGTTTATTTTTGTCAGTATATATGTCACAGCGATGGCGTGACTGTCAGTTGTCACTGTCATTATATATCACAGATAAAGCACCCTCAAAGTCATCATTCAGTCATTTAACTGTTTTAATATAAAATATGCACTTACATGAATTTCCTTGGAACATATTTCCTTACAGCTTGTTTCTTGCACGTATAAATATTTCTCAGCGAGGACTTTAAGTAATTCACCAAGTACCAATGTACTTACTTTTCGCACTGTTATATCGTTCCTGAGAAACGGATTTTGTAAGGCCTCGAAATATGACCTGGGACTTCCCAGCATAAACAATTGAAGAATTTTTAATCGCTTATGCTGCGAATTCACGGGTTCCTAATACACAGTAATTACAGTAGATAAGGAGACTGGATTGCAAGCGTTTAATAAAACTGGCTTGTTGTGAATAAACCGATCTATGTACTGAGGTGATAAACTGTAGTAGACTTCTATGGATTGCAACTGACTTTTCCTATTTAATTACGATGCAGTTAGGAATTACGACTGAAATTGAATTCAGTTCGAAGATAGGAATAACTATATGTAAGTTTTATAAATAAGACTTTTTATAAATAAAAAAGATAACATATATTAATTTCGTTAAATGACTGTTCATATCATGTGCTGGTCAAATCTACATGCACATATAGTTGTTTTTTCGTATGTTTGTCTTAAGATATATGAATTAAAAAATATTCAAAATATATACCTTACAATTTGTACTTGAGGTAGAATGGCCAAGTACCCCTTAGATAATAAAAGTTCACTAAAATCGAACAATGTTTCTGAGTCTACTTGGTGGTAAAATTTTAAAACCAATTTGATGAAAGTACTGTATACCTCAGTTGTTATATCTTGTATGTTATCCTAAAAGTATCATAGTATATATTGTAATTGAAATACACTGATATACAAACAGGCATTCCAAACTTTGTGCTAAGCATACAAATATTGAAGCAGAATTGATAAATTGATAATAAATCGTAGAATCGTAATAATCAATTAAATGTTGTAATTGTGTGTATTTAAATATAGACAGTAGACAGTGTTTTCATATCGGACAAATACAACTCAGCCTACGGTGACATTGCTAATAGTCATGAATTCAATTTAGTTTTACGCAGTTAGTAGTTACGTCAATAAAAAAAACATTATATTTTATAATTCGGGATTCTTTAAATAATAAAGGATTATATTGTTACTCTATATTAACCATTTAGCGTACAACAGTGCGAAATAATTAAATGTTAATTGTTATATGAAGAATGACCTCTAAAGATACTCTCGGGGTGTAACTCCGAAGATTTACTATTCCACGCTTATAACACTGAGAAAGAAAGAGAAAGTGCAATATATGTTTAATTACTGGAGGTAACTTAATCTAAATTTAATATTACCTTAACAAATATCACCAAGTCATTGAGTGTTCCATGTATGTGAAGTTTCATAAATTTTGAGCAATCCTTCAAATTATCGATCTCTTGATTATCCGCAAGGATTTTAGTAACGTATGCCGTTGGAGGCTTCGCTTGGTCAAAAATCTTTGCAAGTCTAAAAGTAATATTATTATGAACTAAGAATAATAGTGAGTTTATGAGACAAATGACGACACATGTACTCGGATACATGAGTCGTCGCATCCAGTCAGTCAGTCTTTCCTTGTGGAACGCTGAACGTTACGTTTATATGAAGATATCGTATGAAGTGTTTCTATTTTAGTAGCATCTAGTTTAATCAGCCGAGAGTGACAACGAAGACAGTAGTCATATGAATTGGAATCATCTAAACGATCTCCATGAATTTTTCGTGTCTTAATAATTTAGCTACTTCAAAGTCAATTTTATCAAATACTAGATTGGATGCTATTTTTTCTAGAACAAACCTTAAAGAGAACCCTACGGTAGGAAGTTTAAGGAGTCTCTGGTATACATATAAATATTTTTCTTAAGTAATGAATAGGGTGTATGATCTAGAGAACATTGCTCTTGATTTTTTATAGGCGGTTAAAATGTAAACCATAATAGGAGTTTGATAAAATACCCGTCTTGTAAACTTAGAATTAAATATACATCACATCTTTGTAAAAATCAATAGCGCGTTTTTTTAAATAAATTCAGATTTTTTATGCATATTACTTACCCTAAACAATCCATCCCTATTTGGCATGTAACGACGAAGAGCATACCAAGTTCGTCCGGCTTGCCAGCTAACGCAATATGATTTAACCCAGCCAATAATAACTCCAACCACTTATTTACCACATTTACTAAATACTTAGCTATACTACTCGGTATAGTAAGATCGTCAGGCTGATAGGATATCAGCTCCTGAAGCACTAAAGCGCTAGATAAAATATTTTTGGTATCAGCTATAGCGTTAATACGAGTAGCTAAAGTGCTGAATGAAGCGAGTAATTGATCAGTGCTGTAAGCGCTTTGGTGGGCAAGGGGTGAAGGTGTTTTGTTTGCTCTAATCCTAAACGGAAAGATTTTATTGTTATTATAGTGATTAAGTAAAATTATTAATAAGATATTCTTGTAAATAATTTATGTAAATCTCAAAATATGTGCACATATTTGAGATTAGAAAAAATAAAAGGCTATTAGTTTGAACTCTATGTGTATTATTACTCATACAGGTCAGATGTTTATATAGACAAAAACAAATTACTAATTTTCGTGTTTAGGTCATAAATTGTTCGTAAATTATGTGATATCGAGATAATGTAAATGGTAAATTTAATATAAAGATATATTTCAACTTTGGAACAGTACAAGTTTTAGAAGAATGCGATCAGTAGGTAGTAGTTTTTGAGACCTGGGTTCTTGAAGAAACAAACATTAACTAATTCAAGGTAAATTTATTATATCGTTCAGGTTATTTTCAGTTAACAAATATTTAAAGTGGGGTAAATATTTATATATGGTGATTAGTGTAATTAATTCAAACGAAAACATTTACCCATTTAATAAATCACAAAGGAAATGTAAGCAAGATTCCACTGCGTTTAGGTTTGTTGCAAGAAAGTGGTTCATGGCACGCAAGACAGCAGACATAGCGTGAGGTGCATGGTCCTCGTTATAGAAACTTGGCAAAGACGAGACGAGTCGTAAACATTTCAAAACAGACCTACGTAGAAATATTTACAGGTGTTTTAAAATGTGTAATTATATTGCTTATTATTATTTAATTACAGATGTACTTTCACCTACCTTAATAAATTAAAATCCAAGTTACAACTTACTTCAGACAAGAAAACAGTTATGTCATTATCGAGCAAATATTGCACTAAATGAATTCTGTCCTCGGAATTTTTGTCATATCGGCTTAGAACTTCTATCAAATAACCACATGCTTTACTTTGAGCGTTTATGTCTCTTGATGTAAGCAGTCTTTTTAAGTCAGACAAAGCATTTTGCTTGCCGTTTGGATTGTAAGTGCGATTATAGTTTGAGTTTACTAAACTATACATAGTGATTATGTATACGAGGGAAACGTAAATGAAATATTTAAATGTTTGTCTAATTTCCCGGTAAAATATGCCGCCCTTTTTATTAAAGTCTTTTCTTCACGGCGTAGATAAAGTAAACAATTATAGACTTAGGATTAGGACACTAAATTATGTTTTGTATTTACTGTGGTTATAAATACATAGTATTAATATATATAATGTAGGTATCCTTGATCTAATTTATTTTTCCGCAACTTTAATAAAATCGAAATCGAACTGGGAGAATTAGTGACAAACGATTAAAATAAATAATAGGTACATAAAGTGGTATGGAAAAGCCAAGTAATGAACTATGATAAAAATATATATTTCAGTTAGGAAATATTACCTTAAAACAAAATAAAAAAAGTGACTATTTTTTTCTTACACGACCCGCACGGTATGTGCATTGTGGCCCAAAGTGACTAATTATAACTACTCCTGGGGATCCCGGTCTAGTAAAGACGGCTTAACAGTAGTGTATGTAGAAAGTCGAAAACTAAATTTGTATGAAAATGACAGCTAGTAGTTGGTACCAAATGTCGACACTAGCTGTCACTTTGATACAAATTTAGTTTTCGACTTTCTACATAAACTACTGTTAAGCTGTCGTGACTAGACCTCCTGTTACTGCATACCTAGCATTCATACATAACATTGATTAGTATTGTAGTTGTCAATGTCAGTTTTAACTTACTTGTAAAATTGTGAGTTAGTGCATAGTTGATAGTACATACTTCTGTGATCTGTCAACTAAAACTGTCGCTGAAAATATTGAATAAATTAAAGCGTAAATTGAACATAATATTTCCATTATTTAACGTTTTGTACGAAAAACTGTATTAGCTTAGCAAAGTCAACACAAATAGCATATAAAATGGTAAGTATTGTGATAATTAATGAGGCGGTTCTAATTATGCCCCATTGTGTAGAAATTGACACACTTATTGTTACAATCTCTATTTCAGTCGGTGTTGGAATTTTTAAAGGACCTTCCATCATACAATGAACAAAATTTTACGTTGTTTAATACTGACAATGGCATTAGAAATAGTTCCAAGAGGCCTTCAATATACCTACCTACAAAAGACATTCCTTCTGAACAAAGTTGAGTAATTCTGTTTTTCCAGAATTATGTTATAATAAAATGTATTATCACTTATTCAACAACTTCTTAAGACAAGATACAATTTTTAATTTAATCTTTTTATTTCAGTAATTGTCACAGAAAAAACAAATATATTGTTAAGATACTTACACCAGCAATGGGAAAAAAAGGTAATATTTTAGAGATATTTTATTTATTTATTCATAAATGATTCCAAAGATATAGTGCAGTGTTGGCCTAGTGGCTTCAGGGTGTTAATCTCATCCTAAGGTAGGATTCATCCCTAGCCATGAACTTATGTCTAATGTACTTTCTATGTGCATATTTAACACTTGCTCATAACTACACATGTGTCAGCTGATTAACTTCTGATCAAAGAAAGGGATGTAATTTGTAGCCATATACATAGTAGTAGTATATATAACTCTTAACTGTAACAGCTTATGAGACATTACCACACATTATAATACCACTCATGGCAACATATTATTATGATTTTCCCTTATGTTTTTTTTTCAGAATAATAACACTTCTCCTAAGAAACGGGATCTGAGTAGTGTTGAACAAAATGGAGATGAGAGGAATGCCCGTAAAAGACCACGGCTGAATTCTCCACTAAACTAACTTATGTTTTCAATCTTAATTTCTCATTAATTTAGCATCATTGATATGCAATGCAAAATTTTATTGAGTATGCTAGATAAAGTTTATACTTTGAACCAATTATTTTATTATGACATCTAAATTAAACTTTACATTAATACATGTATTGTTAATTTCAAAATGACATAGTAGTAGATAATTATAGCATATGGAGTAAATTGTAAACAAACTTCTAACCCGTGAGAATTTATATTATACAGTATCAGTAATGTATTATTAAGCAATAACATAATTACCTATCTATGATGTTTTATTCTAAAAGGATTTTTGGTTTTTCCTGGTAATCAATAGGTTAAGTTTATACTAGCTGGCAGCAAGGGTGGATTGCTTGTTTGTATTTATATAAATCTGAGGCTTCAGGATTATTACCCAAAGCAACATTTTTGTCCCAACTGCTTTAAAACCTCATAATTATAAAAAAATTGGTTTGATAGATCCTGAAATTAAATTTGATTTACACTAAGATGCTTATGCCTCATGATTGATATATGTATGATTTGATTACATAGTATTTTGTTTCATACATGAATATTTTTGTATTTATTCTTTAATTTCTTAAAAATGTGTGTTTTAGACAAACTGTGTTTTAATACTTTACCTTAAAGTGGATGCATAATTTCAATGTCAAGGTTTTAAATAAAACAACACGTAGAATGAAAATAACTTTATTTTAAATTTATACTTACTCCACAAATTGCAGAAAATTATACTGCAAACACTTCAAAACTCTGTATCTAGTGGAAATATTAATCATCTTAATATTATATTTTTTACTTACAAATCTAAACACCAAGTTACTAGTACATAAAAGCCTTATTAGGAATAAAACTTAAGACAGATATAATGTATACTTGATACTTTTTACTAATAAACATAAAATTTCTGGTTGAAACAGTAGTTTAAAATGCTTTTCATAAAATCAGTACTTATTTCTTTCCAATGATATTCAATGTCTCAAAACTTAAATCTAATCTTTAGCTGGAACCTCAATCACTCTAGGTTTGTCAATAATTCTAGCTGTGCGGTTACCCTTTTCTACAATGCCAATTATCCAGGCTTGGTAACCTTCCTGTTTCTCAATATCTTTACAGTAAGCTGCAGCCTGTTCTCTTGGCAAGCAAATAAGAAGTCCACCAGAAGTTTCAGGTGCATGGCCTTGTAACAACTGAAACATATTGCCACAAGCTTTAGCAACTGCTGCCATTTTAGCAATCACAGGAAGGTTATGGATAACAAATGAAACTTCATTTTTCTGGTGTGATGCGAGGTTCTGAGCATGACCAAGCAAGCCAAATCCAGTCACATCGGTAGATCCGTGAGCATTATACTTATGCATAAGGCGAGCAGCAATTCTATTGAGCCTGCTCATAGAATCCATTGCACGATGATATGCTTTTCGAACATCTTCTTCAGATACTACCAGTTTAATTCTATTCCAACGTTCAGGTTGGTCTAGCCATTGGTGAGCATTTACTGCAACTTGAGTTCCAAGAGGTTTAGTTAGAACAAGAACATCTCCCATTACTGCATTGTCTGGTACTATATATTCATTGGGCTGGCAGATAGTGGTTGCTACCCCTCCAATAGTACACCATGGGTTGATAACGGTTTGACCGCCAGTAACAGATGTTCCTGCTTCCAAAGCAGAATCTTTGAAGCCACGCATGATAAGAGGAATAACAACATCGCGCTCCTTTTCAGTCATTTTAGTTGAGACACCCAATAGCATTAACATATTGTCACATTCAGTTACACCCATAGCATACAAATCACTAAGGACATTGGCACAAGCTATTTTCCCCATCATGTAGGGGTCGTCAACCAACGGATAAAAGAAGTCTGTAGTTTGAACCAAACACAATCCTCCGTGGCGAAGTGGAGTAACTGAGCAATCCAAACCAATTCCAATGCGTGGAATCGCCACATGCATAAATTGGTCATCTTGCTGGGAATAGTCTTGCTGCAGTGACTCGACAAGTTTAGACAATACATCTTGAGGTACTTTACAACTTCTTCCCTTGAGATCGGCAAATCTTGTAAGTCGAAAACTTGCTTCCAAGTCGTGAGCTACAGGGTCGAATGGTCGACGAAGCGCCAAAGTATTAGGGTTACCGGCCATCTCTAACTGTGCTGCAGCCAGCGAGTCTTGCGCTACACTCGACTGATATGACATTTTAAAAGATAGGAATGCACTATTTTTATTTAGTTTTAATGTAATTAGCGTTAAACACTAAACTCAACACGCCGCCAAATGACGCTTGCAAAATGGCGTCTCTCTTACACAGGGAAAATGATGCGAGAAACAGACTATCAATTTAACTTCTGATTGGACGAAATATGTTGTAAACAAGGATAGCCGCTTTATGATTGGTTATTTTCATTTGTGATACACAAGCTTGTAGACGAGACAGACTTATTTTTTGATTTATTCCATTCTACGAAAAGATGATGTTAGAAGCAGGCATAAAAAAAGTAAATTTAATGCATAGTCTTTAAATAATTATAACAATTATAAAATATATAATTATTATTATTTATTTGTCTTCAACATTTTTTTTACTTGTTTAGCTTCTGTTTTTTTTATTTTCAAAAGTTTAACGTTTGATCTTTATAAATTGTGTATATTCCATTATAAATGTTGTCAATTGCCAAATCCAAGGACTTAAACTTTTCAATAAAGTTTTTTGAATAATTAAAGACGGTTATAAGAATAGGAGTTCCAATCATTTTTTTTGGTGAATAAATTTGAAATCAAACCAGGACATGCAATTAGTGTAAAAGTATTATAATGGGTTCCAAAAACTGGCGCAAGGTAGAAAATGAAGATGGATATCCGTGCTACATTGAGTACGCCAGCAGCTTTCCCTTTAGATCGGTTCTAAAGTTTTTTTCGAAAAATAATATTGAACTTTTTACTTTTAGGGAAATTAGTGGTGAAAAGGAGTTCAATCACCCAACGTTTAACAAAATCGTTTGTTTACTTGATGAATATGAAGGTATAAAGTACAGTGCGTATAAAGTAGCATTCAAAATATTTACTCTTCAAAGACAACTAAAAGGTATTTCGCATAGCGTATCACCATCGCTTTAATCTATTATACAGGCGTTTGTATTCTGAATGTTCTTTTTAGTACCGCCACTTCGTATAAGTTCTGGTGTGTTTGCCAGACATCAACTAAGTCTTTCCGAGAGTAGTTTATCACTAGACACAGCAGAATTGGAGGCTGTTCTTGCTGATATTTATTTTGCAGCAGAGAAGGAAGGATTGTTTGTTGGTGATGTTGACTTGACTGTAGATCTTGTTATTAATCTACTTCTAAATGTTTATGATGTGTAAGTTTTTTGGTTTATATGGTGGTTATTTGGTTTATTTCGACTTTAAAGGTGATTAAATTAATTAACATAATTAGATTGTTATAATACTATTTTTTAATTTCTCCATTAACATCTTAATCTACTGTTTCTTTATAATTAAGAAAATATTAAATTTAGTTTTTTTACATTTATACTGTATGTGTTAAAAATAATATTACATTTACAATATAACATAATGTAAACTTATTCTAGGAAAAGAAATGCTCCAATAAGAGTTCTTGCAGCTAAAACAATATTAATTTTATTGAGCGAAGAGTCAGTTAAGGACAAATGGCTGGCTTTAGCCAACTGTTGTGCGGACCACAATGGTTGTGTCTCTCCAAAAAGGTTATCTGCATTATTACATCATGTTGTTGCTTTGACTAAGTATCTGGGTGGTAAATGTGATCAAGTTCAGACTGATATTGATGCATGTTTTAGTAAGGTAAGTTTGATTCAAAACTGAGTTTAAATCAAGTGTAAATTGGGGTTTCTAATCCTATATCCTATAATAATTTTATTTTATTTTATGATTATTGTGTATTAAAAGTTCACAAATAGTTATTTATTTAATATTTTTGTAGGTCTAAATGAAAGTAATATTTATGACTTTTAAACATATCTTTCACATTCTTCAGTTTCATAATTACTGTTTGATGATAAGACTACTAAATCATGGAAGGAAATATGTTTACAGAGCGCTGGAATGCTAGGAATAAGCTGTCGTTTAGTAGCAGAATGGGGAGCCTCTAGTTGTGCTAGTACTCGTTGGCTAATAGTTGTACAGCAAGTGGTGTCAAGCCGGAATTGTGCTACAGCGAATGCTACATGTGTTGTTTGTGTTCAACCACTTATACAGGTAAAATTACAACACAAATGTATAACCACACACATTGAAAAAATATTTAAGCATTGATTCAGTCAAAAATATGTTAGTATGGAATAGGTATGAAACTGACAAATAAAGTTAAAATTAAAAAAGTTTCCTCCCATTTGTCCTGAGTTGAAACTGAGGTTCTTAAATTGCCCCTGAACTTAAGACATAATTTACATTACATCAATCAATGTCATACCAAATTTGCAGGTTCTGAAATTTAAATGCTCAAAGTGCACAGATTTATATTTCTGTGAGAAGTGCTATTTGTATGACAAAGATTTAAATAATATAACAGGTCACAAGAAGACACATATAGTGTATGAAGTACATGATGGAGAAGTAAGTATGAATTTTATTAATGTCAATACTAAATGGAGAAATGATTTTTTAAATATTTTGGTTTGCTATGAGTTCAATGAGGCTTTATAAAATCTATGAAAATGTCCATGCAGAGGTAAGCAATAACAAAAATTTACAGAAAATGATTGTATAACAAATTGCACATACATTACATTTAGTGTGGTTTGGGCTTGTGTGAATGTTTGAAATAGATGTGTGGTCATTTTAGCAATAGTTTGATGTTTGCTGTAAGGTTTCGTACCGTCTATCTTCGTTCGCGTTTATATCCGTTTAAGAAATTTTATTTAAATACATTTAAATTTAGATATGAATCTGAATACCATTATGAAATTAAATTCAAAAACATACTTACCGCTTACTTCTATCTTTATCTTTTAGATAAAACCCACAGAATGCCTTAGTTTTATAAAGGGCATAAAACGTTTCTTCTTCTGTACAAAGACTGGTAAGAAGAAAGCAAAAGGTGCAAAAAAGACTGAAAAAGTAAGACAAGCCTCGGTTCGGAGGAAGAGCAAACCGGCCATATTTACATCAACAGTTGGTAAAGCTTCGGGCAATACTGCAAATGATCCAGCAAATACATTGCAAGACATTATTTCACAATTGGAAAATCAGACTAGGTAGGAATACAACTTAATATACAGAGTTATTGGTAATTTGACAATTAATTAGTGTTGGAGATGAAATGGGACTATTTTAAACCTCCATATTACTATCAATAGCACTCATTCAAAAGTACCAATTTTGAATTGTGTTTTTTCTTGTTATATTTCTTATTCAAAATAACTATTAAATGTAATTTAATAAATATATTAAAAAAAAACTATCAATTTAAATCTTTTTTTTTGGGACTTATAATAACAATTTAAACAGGTTATTTATCAAAATTAAACCAACAAATATCGACTTTATTTCTATATTTTTTCCACTAAAATGCCTTAAAAACATTATGAAACTTGGCTAGCAGATTCTTTTTAAAATAACCGTTTTCTTAGCTCTTTATTATTACTTAACAGCTGCGAACTATTTAAAACAAAAAACAGATCACAAAGGAAGCAGGGGGAAATCTGTATTAAATTCGAATTTGTAGTAAATTAAACATGTGTATAATTTCCATAAAACTAAACAATACACAATTAAAATGAAACAAAATTTTTAGTCTTCTGTTGTTGTAAAAAAATGTGTTAGATTTCAGGATATTTGGCATATTATGAAGATTGACCATTTCATTTGTTTACCGTTTCAGAGCTCTAAAGGAGATATCCTGTCAATTAAAAGAAGTTGCAAAGGACTGTGATGACGAATTTAAATCAAAAGTGGACACGCATTATAATCAAATATCAGCACAGATTAGTAGGCTTAAGGAGTTAAAGGTATTAAACTCAATTTTTATTAAGAATGACGGATTAAATTATCTTGCGTGACTTGGAACTTACGGTTTATTTTCATTTTTAAATAATGAAGGCAAAAAAATACATGAGAAATTTTAAATTTTTTAAAATTTTAAATTAACGTAAACAATGACTTCGACTATTTAAGTGATTCTGGATTCTTTATTTTATGAATAAATGAGGATGAGAGATGTTTAAAAAAAAAAAATTGTTAATATTGAAAAGTTGAAATCCTTTAATTATATATACTATGAAAACATTGTACATGAAATGACATTGAACGTTTATTTGGAACATAAGATCATCATAGTCATGGTCATGGACATGATCACTTATTCCACGTCTCATTGTTTTGACTTCCATTTTAATTTAGTTACCACAAACATCCTATTTCAGGACAACCTAAATTTTGAACAAAAAACTGACAAATTGGAGCGACCACAAGCATTTGACCTCTTCAGCCCTATACCGATGGATGAAAAGCAGGCCAAGTTAACCAACCTCAACCAGCCTCGAGTTTTAAGTATGGATTCTGGAAACTTCTCAGTGGCTTCGAAGCATAATCATGTTACAATGGCCGGAGATGAATTAAAACCTGTGGTCCAAGTCACATCGGACAGTATATCAGCGGTTTCTATGAATGATATGAGTAATTGGTATAATGGTTAGTAAAGTATTGATAACAGCTTAAATTACTGATTATTTTAACTGACAGTATTAGTATTGAAAAGTAGAATATAATGAATATACCAAACCTATTCAAGACTGGGTTGCTTGATATTATTGTATAAAATAATAATTTCATTTTATTTTTATTAGAATTGCATAGATAAAAATCTATATATTTTTTCATATTACAACATAGAGTGTCGGAATTAAAACATACAGTCTACACACGACACTGAAGTTACTATAACTGTCAGAATTAAAACGAAAAATTTTATTTCAGACTTGTGTCAGTAATTAGATAAAATACGTTATTTTCGCCTGACTTCTATTGCTGCACCAGAAATGTGGTATTTTTTATTGATTTCTTGCAATATTGAGGCATCTTCCTGATAAAGCTCTAAATTGTAAACAAAAGACCTAATTTCTTTGAAAGATTGATATGTTTGATGTCTATAGTCGAGATTAATACGGGCTAGGGCGTTGGACTCTAAAAATTGTTTTAAGTTTGTCTGTAAAGTTTGTTTGTAATGTGTGTGTGTACAATTTAAAATAAACATATAGACTATATATTTAATATGTACAGCTAAAGTAATATATAGGAAATCATCTCTTAAATATTCTTCAAAATTTTGCATAGATTGTCAGACATGTCACTTACAAATCAAATCAAATCAAAATATCATTATTCATATGGGTAAACATGTACACTTATGAACGTCAAAAAAAACAAATTAAATTAACTGTAAATTTACATTTACAATTACACAAATAATACAAATACAAAAATAGCACGAGATGTAACGTAGGTGGCGCCGGGCAGCGGGTCCCAACTCGCAACAATAAATATTATGACAATATTTTCGGAGTAGTTGTCGCCCGGGCCCGGCGAGAGACGCCAATACTCCATGTTAATATTGCTCCTTTTTTTAGGAAAGGGGAGACTTCGACACTACCCTGCTGCTAAGCCACTCGGTCACATATCTGCCGATAGCGTGCCTGACAGGCTAAGATGTAGGGGTCCCACAAAAAAAAAATTGCATGAACTAAACACTGTCATAAACTTGGACAATATTTTTTCAAGTTATTTTTTGTTTTAAAAAAGAGTTCTATGGCATATTTTAATTAAGGCCATTCTTACATTTATTTGTTAGATGCGGCCTTAGAAAGATGAACTGTATAAAACATACGAAGTACCTATTAAAATCCATTGCCTAATCGACTCATGTTTAAATAACCCTTATTGACAATAGCTGTATACACTACAATTAAATATCGTTAATAAATTTTTATTTACTGATAATTTTCCAGACACAGTATCAAAGCACCCAACGAAAGGTCTCAACCAAACGTGTCAAAACTTATCAATAAACGAACAGCGGTTTTCGGCGGACATGCGTACAGTCGAACAGAGCAATGACAAAATGAAGGAGTTGAACGCTGACCTTGACACAGTGTTGGATAGATTACAACAGATTTTGACGCATAATTTTACTGTAGATGGTAAGTTATATTAAATTAACACAACGTTTAATAATGATAAATAGTAATTTTACGTAGGTCCATATTTTAATTCGTATGTCAAGTCACAATCTTGAGTGCTGTCAAGTGTCAAACGTCAAACTGAAAATTGGTTTAACAGCTCTTAAAACTAGATTCAAGTTTGATTTATTTCTTAAATATGAACCTAAATGTTTGTCTGCTGAACTGAACGGCAGTTATCTACAGCGATAAAACTCTAAAACATCAGTTGGGGTTAAAGGAATTTTAACTGAAAAATATTAAGAGAAGGATGATGCTTAAATAGAGAGATGGTGAAGTGGATTATTAAATTGGGTTTATTGAAATTTGTCTTTGCTTGAGCTGTCAGAGAATTTTGACAGCACACATTTTTTGCTCTATGTTGGAAAACATACTGTTATGGAATTATTGCCATTACTGACATTTAAATTATAATTGTATGGCGTACCAAACGATGACGTGGGTAAGAGAGAACGTAGTGACAATGATACCAAGGGAATGCTTAGAATGAGAGGCGTGGATGGTGAAATCGGGTTGGGCTTTTTCGCACCTACCTGGACCAAATCCAGGAATGGTATAAAGTACCCAGAAGTGAAAAACAAAACAGACAACTAACTCTTTACAAGAAAGAAAAAAATAAATAAAACGTAAAATAAATTTATATATTGGATATATCCACAAAAAGTTTCACTGATAAAAAATAAATTACACATTAATCAAGTACAACAAAACATGACAGCACAAAATTTATAGGTTAGAAGAACAAAAATCTAGTGGCTATAATGAAGAAGAAAGATAGGCTTAGGCGAGACATAAATAAACCGATAGATATGTCAGGACCATAGCAAGTGAAGATTTGTCGTCTCTGTCTACCCCTTTCGGAAATAAGCGCGAATCACTACATAGTATAAAACAAAGTCGCTTTCTCTGTCCCTATGTCCCTTTGTATGCTTAAATCTTTGAAACTACGCAACGGATTTTGATGCGGTTTTTTAATAGATAGAGTGATTCAAGAGGAAGGTTTATATGTGTAATAACATCCATTTAATAGTGGAGAAGTACTGTTATTTTTGAGGTTTCTAATGTGATGTCGTAAATTATTACGTTTTTTCCGCTTACATTGCAAACGCAGGCTGAACCCTACGAGTTTTATCAAAAATAATGTACTAAGTATTGTACACATTGAAAAGGTCTACAGAAAAGTCCGTGATTGTATATGTCTATATGGTATATGTCGCGTATATTATCGGAGCTTTCCAGCAACGGAAATAACAATACACAATAAAAACCTGCTTTTCATCAGTATTGCACCCGTTCGAAGCTGGGGCGGGTCACTAGTATATAAATAAAATAAATTGATATTATTTTCAGAATCCTGTTTTGACAACAGTCAGTTAAGGGAGACGGCAACAGAAATGGAAGGATTACTCGGATCTTTGATTCGGGGAGTTGAACAAAGAGCAACCTTTAATTCCAAAGGGATGGTGTAAATCTATTTTTTTTAATTGTGCTAAAATGTCTAAAATTAAAAAAAAATGGTAAATAATTTTGTTGTAATTGTGTCATTACAACAAACTTATTTAATAATGTTTGTGGGGAATTAATGAATTAAGCTTCATAAGGCATATAACAAAACATAGAGTAAAATGTTTTTCATCTTTTGTCTGTTTTTCCATAATGAAAACAAAAACAATAAACTTTAGAAGTATAAACTAATAAGTCGTATGCCTTATGGTCTACATAAATATTCTCTATGGGACATATCCATTTTCAGACTACGAGATCTGTAGAAGTTGAGACTTGAGTTTGACAGTTTTAGAATGACTTAATATTAAAACTTTTCAAAGTAAAAACTTTGTGTTGAGATTATGACAACTTATAAACCAGACTGACGACTGATGTATGACAAAACGTACATCCAGTACACGTACACACAACGTACGCAAATCAAAGTTCACGCTTCCCTTCTAAGCCTTCTTAGATTCTCTGTACAAGTGACTGAAATATTATTTATGTCTGACATAACAATTTTGTGATATTTTGACATTCCAAAATAGATTGTTGTACTAGCGTGTTTTATACGCATTATATGAATTAAATATCATTAATTAAATGAACTTATAATTTTAAGATGACATTGACGTTAATTTAAAGACTTTTCTTATTTTAATGGCTGGACCTACTTATGCATAATATGTAAATTGTCAATTTTTGTTAATGTGTTTAAAATGTATGTTTAAATTTTCAATGAATTATATGAACGTAGATCTGATTTCTTTGATCTCAACAACAATTTGAGATTCCTTAAGTTTTTATAAGTATTAGATAAATGACGATAGAAGAATCGCTTACGGTTTATATTATAACAAACTTTATCGGTTACTCAAATTCTGTATCTACCCTCAAAGTGGATAGTTTTTGTAAGTACCCCACATTTTTTTTGTTGTGCATACCCACCTGATATGTTTTTGTATACTTATAAACAGTTGTGTGACATTCGCCGTCCATTGGTGCTCAATAATATAAGCTTTAATTAGAAAAAAACACATTTATAAAAGTAACATGCGATATAATTTGTATAAATTTACATACACATATAAGTTATATATTATTAAGGTTAAGCGTTTGGGCAACCTATAAGTATAGAATGTGCGTCTTTTAAATAAAAAAATATTTACAGAGTAAAAAAAAAATTTAAACACCACCGGAAGCAGAAGTGTATCCGCGTAATATTTTTTAACCGCTTTAAATTCATATAGAAAACAGCGATCTCTTATTCCTAAATACGAAAATTCTGAGAATAATGTGATATTTTTTTAATGTAAAAAAAAATTATATATTTTCCAACAAATTTTTTTTTAATGCGGTTTTATATAAAAACAGTTTCTCGACCGGTGGTGATAAAAATTACACTCAATATAAACTTATTTTTGACATTTTTGATTAAATATTTAGATTTTTAAATTGATATCATATAGTACTTAAACTACGGACGAATACCGGTTTCAACTAATAACTTACAGATTTCGCATCCGTAAGCTTTTATTGGGAATCGGTTATTTAAGCCTAATTTAGCAATTCAATTGCCTAAGCACAACCTAGATTAAATTTACAATTTATGTAAATAAATGGAATCTCTTAAGGACGGGTTGTTTTATTTATCTACATTTGGATATATTTCTTAATAACTCCTATTAATAACTTATTATATAATATTATTGCAATGTTAGCTCACTGTTAACCAGCGTTTAATGTATTGATACTATGGATTACCAAATGCTTTAGTTTTTAAAATCCTCAATAGGTGGCGCTGTAATATGTTTTAAATACTAACGGCTTTTATGCTGATATTTAACTCACATCACACACTATTTAATTATGAACCATAACATAACACACTTAAAGCCTACAATGGTGTAGTAAGTATGAGAGCCAGCTTCTACAAGATACAAGAAACTTATACTAATTCCGTTTGCTGCTGTTAATGAGGTATTTACAACAATGTGTCAGCAAGTGTTTCTCTTTTTCTGTTGAACCGTTTTGATGTATCGCTGTTGGACCATTTCGCTCGCGGGTGTAGATATCCAAGCCATATTGACCTGTGAATCATGTTATGTAATTAACCAACGGGTTCAGAATGGGCCGTAAAAGATATTACATTTATATAAAGTATACATTTTTGTCTTGTCTTAGAGTCTGTAGGAAAAGATAATCGGAGCTTATGTCAATTAATATAATACTTATTTGCTACGCGTCTTTCATTTCTTCACAAAAATATACTTTTTTAACGTTCCCATACTTAATCAAGATTACTTTCGAACTGTAATGACGAAATAGTGAGGTGAGTATGATAAAAAACATTTGACATTTTGCAACAAATTTTGTAAAAAGTTTTTATAAGACTCTAGAAAAATAACTTTTCGGCCAAATAAAGATTAAACCTAACATATACTCAGACTCCAGAACAGTTTGACAAACTTGAAAGAAGATTTAAGTTTGAAGGCTTATGATTTTGATGATGTGGTTCGTACTTGATGTATGAATCCAAGAAAAAATACGCTCAGATTTCTGGATAATTTAATTTAAGAGTAATAATAATTGCTCACCTTCTTCCGGGAAAGTAATATAGAAGGACACAATGTCATCAGACACGTTCTGATGGACATACTTTGACAGGCGCTTCTCATCAACTCCGTTCTTGTGTAAGGTCGCCATGAAGTCCGCTAGAGGGCGCGACATGCGAAATTGTATCTCTAGTTCTCGCCCCGCAAATACTAATGCTTCCTGTTGATAGTCAAACACTTATCTATAGACACATATGAAAGAAGTACTAATTTTTTTATTGCCTCAAGAGTTCTGAATCTGCTTAATAGGAAAGTAGGTGATCAAACTTCTGTGCTTAAGGCATGCACGGTTTTGTCGTGACTCGTTGGTCTACACTGCATGAGCGTGTGTTAAAAGTCCATTGGTGCTCATGTTCGAGCCTCAGAAATGAGAGTCATATGTGAAAGCCAGTGGACTTACATCCATTGTATATTATCATTGCAAAAAAAAAAATTTATTGTTTTTTAATTGAATCAAGCTAAATCTATTGAACAAAACAAAGAACCAATAAAAAGTAGTTAAAAGGTGGTAGTGTTTTATCATCCGAGTTACCAATACCATTTACGTAAGCTATTTAATACCTCCGACGACTCGTCGGGAAATTATCTAGAAATTATTTATAAAAAAAAAACAAAGAAACAACCAATTTTTTTACACAAAATTCAATTTTTAAAGCACTTAATAACCTTATTTATTTATTATTATTATTATATTACCTGGTGCGTTATAGGGACGAGTCCAAAAAGCCTGGTAGCCTTTGTGGGGCCCCACTCACCGCTCGCGCAATCTGGGAGCGGTACCATAACTGTCTGCAGCTCAGCACAGCATATCTGCGTTGAACATTTTATTTAAAACTTTTTTCCTAAAGTTACACATAAAACATTATTGCATAATAGCAACGAACAAACGCTTTTTTTTAAATTTACTTTATCAAATTTTTTTAGTTCTTGCGTATATTGTGTTATCGTCGCAATTAATTTGAGACTACTCCGCGATGAGATTAAAAGGCCGGCAACGTGTTCGCGAGACCTGTTCTATAAAAAAAACACTTAAAGTGTGCTCCACACATTTCTACAGGCTACTCTATACATAAATACATTTATTTTGTCCATGATCCAATTACCTTAAATTTGCAGACACTCTTGAACTTCATAGGTTCCCCTGTAAGGTACTCCCGAGGTGTGACAGCATTCGCGAAGATGTCTAGCAAGAAAGCTCCGCTGCAGGGTGCGTGCACACGGAACGACACGATGTTACCAACTACGGACTAAAAGTAATAAATGTTAAATTGTTTATTTTAAAAAGACACACTAACGATATACATACTGAGAACACACGACAAACAAAAAACTTACACGAATTATTACAATGAAAAAATAAATAATACAATTAAAATAAACAACAAAAACCTAGATTAAGAAATATTAAAGGAAAGTTGGCAGAAATTAACAGAGTAAAATGCCAAGAATGTAAAAACATTACGAAACTTTAATACAATATAAAACACGTGTGTGCGTTCAAATAGGATAAAATTACAAACATGTCTCTTTCCGCTATTCCTTAGTAAAACTGACTTAGGGCCACGAAATGAAGTTTATAGTAATGTAAATTACTTTATTCGTGTACCTGCATGACAAATCTTTTAAGACTAACTCCGTCGAAACCGTCTCCCTCAGTGTCGTAGAACTTGAGATTGTAGTGGAAGATGAGAGAGCTCTGCATGTGTGCCGGCATGGCTATTCGCATAGTCGCCGCACCTATATTAAATCACCACAATCAGTAATACATAAAATATAGGCATTAGGCATGCAAATGTCATATTGATTTGTATTATGTCATATAGTAAGAACATTAACATAAATGTCACAATAATAAGTTAAGTTATTTTGAATTGGTGTCAAACTTATGGGCTCAATAGGAAGTGTCATTTGTAACAAATATGTATTATTAATAGGAGCACGTTTCGAGTGATTGTCATTGGTTAAATGGAAAAGATCGCGTTGCACCTCTGGACTACGTGTCACCACGACGTCCGTCTTTCAACAACTGAGCGTTATTAAAGGCTTTTTTATATAACAGCAGCAGGCACATGAAGTGAGCCTCCTGTCTGTTACATAAAAAAGCAAATATGGCTGGATCGTAATGTTAAATTGTGTCTATGTTTCTCTATTCTTTGTTGTGTTGTCTATGTTTATGCAGAGGCAATTTATAAAAAATTTAATTATCTTAATGAATAAAAATTACGGAGTCTCTATACTCAGATTATTTAAAATATAATTTTATACATTTAATCTTCTCTTCTTTTTTAACTCACCAGTTGAGTCCGTAAACATAACAGCTTTTGTGTTAGGATCGCTAAAGTAAAGTCCATATCTGAAGAACAAAGACCTGACGAAGGGCAGCTCCTCAAAGTCGTGAAGAGTGATGGGTGTCTTCAGAAGCTGCCAGTCCGGCTGCAGCGGGTAAAACTCGTAGATGAACTCCCGTGGGTCCGTTAGGAAGTAGTGATCATCATATTCGTACCTATAAAACGGTTTTTGAAAAAATGTATTACCTTATTTTCCACCTAAAATTGGTGTCTTTGATGAGTTGTTGTCTGTAGATATTTGATAGAGAACTTTATATTCTCGAGTTTCAAAATATTTTTTTTTAGTTTAAAATAGAAAAGTTATTAATACATAGTAATTACGAATCCAAGTTTCTGTACCACGTAATTAGATGGAATCGATAATATAATAAATTAGAATAATGACGATGTTAGACAACTTGAAATTGCGGCCAATATTGAGTTTAACACTGGCATTAATTTTTTTTTATTTATATTTTTTTTATTAAATAAAAATTCAAAACTTTAAAAAATGTAATTAAAAAACAAACTCACCTCAAACTATCACTTTTTCCTCTATTGCCAGGTTTAGGTGCATCCTTAGCATTGACGAGATGTCTCGCACCCCAGTTGCACTGCACGAATCTCCAGGCACCTGCCACATACACCGCATTCCAGGAATTTCTGAAGCGGTTGTCTTCAAAGCGCACGCCTGGCTGGTAACCAGCTGACTTGCTGTAGCCTTTTATAACCACACAATGGAGACCAGCGTAGCTGAAAAGTTAGTTATTATAGTTATTGAATATTATTTCTTTTTAAATTTAACTTTCTACACTTACTATGTGATATGAAAGGAATTATAGCCATTGAAATTTTGGAAATTTATCAGTCTTAAGTAAATTGTTTATTTGCAAAAAAGTGGTATTCATCAGTAATAGAAAAAATGATAGCACAATCAGCTATATAAAAATAAAAATGCAAATGTCATATTAATTATCATGATATCATAATAATAAGAACAGTTAATTATAACTGTTGTCAATACATATGATCTAAATACTCTCCGACGCTTTAAAGGCACCTTGACTTTAAAAATTTACCCTCTTTTTATAAGCATTATACGGCAGTGATCTTTTAGGAAGATGATTAAATATGAAACGCTTGCATTCTTATGAAATACGTTATGTATGTAAATTATAAATTATTATAGAAAAAAATATAGTTCCACAGATTCAAAATGTTTGATCAATGGTCTGAATGTTCTGTAGATTTCAAATTACCTGCAAAGCCTCTTGAAGAGGACATGGTAACTCTCTGTGCCGTGTTTAATGCCTCGTAGTAGGCCTAATGGCGAATCTCCACGTAGGTTGTCATCAAACTGTATGTTGTTGAGATTTTTGACAGTTATCCAACGGAAGATTGTTCGCGCCTTTTCTACGTCCGTCGCACACCTCCCAACCAACTGCCGGACTAGATCCGTGAATGTCTTTTGATCCTCTTGAGCCACCTTAAAATTAAGAATTAACGGTATTACTTGCGTTTGTAACGAAAAATGAGAAGTATATATTTACAACTCAAATTTTAAATACATATAAATTGAAAAATAATGTAGTGTTGGGAAATTTAACAAAATTTAATTTTTTAAGTGAAAGAGTAAAAAAGAATTTTTTAAGTGATATTAATCGCATTTTCACTTAATGAGTGACAATTATATATATATGTAAAAAAACTTGCTCCAGATATTTAATTTAACTGTAACTAATATAAGAATCGACAAAAAAATCATTTATTTATATAGGTAACGTAATGTACACTTATGAACGTCAAAAAAAGAAATATACATTAAATGCTTCTAATTTTACATTTACTGCCAGTTCTCAAATCAAAAAAAAAAAAAACTAGCCCGAGGTTCTTGTGTGCTGGTCGCAATTCCGCACATGCGGCAGAGTTGACTATTCAAAATGATCATGTGTGACTGCATAAATGTATTTTTATTTTGATTATATATATCATATATACTCACAGAAATTGCAATTTTATCGACATCTGAAAACTCCATAGGGTCGGTGTATATGTGGAACTTAGAGACTAAAGGTGGTTGAGGTGGAGGAGCCCTAGCAGGGTAGGGCGGTGCTTCTTCTCCGTCTAGGTAGAGAGAGGATTCTGCCATGTATTCAGACCTTCGCTCCTGTATAAGCTCCATCATTTCGTGACTCTGCTTTTCTACCAACGCAGCCGTCGCAGCTCTGAAATTTATAATTTCATTTTGCTTATGATAATTATTACGTTTTCCCACTAGAGTTGTCTGGAAATCGCACTTCATAATCATCAAATCAAGTTTTCTGATTTTAATTTGTCCTATTAATTCAGTTATGTTTAAAAAAGTAAATTAGTAGAAAACTGGACATTTTGATTATTTTACCCGTACACTATTTTAAACCAAGGTTTAAGCTATACATAAATAAACCCATGCTTTGCTTTCAGAGTCATGTCTATGTCTAAGCAATTTTATATTTAATTTCTGTAGAAATTAAATATAAAATCTAGAGGATTTAAACACAAATAAAAGTTAGAGAAATATATTTATTATCTACATATATTTTACCTTTCATGTTCCAGCATCTTCCTAGTCAGACTCTCTTTTTTCTTATCTCTTCTTAAAGTCATATTCTTCTCTAGATCTGCTCTTTCCTGTTGATGCCGTAACGTTAAAGCACCCAATTCTGAATCAGGTCTTCTTTTCTTTACCTGCATCTCTTGTTGAAATCTGTTCGTCAATCGTTCTAGCTCTCTTTCCCACTCATCCTGGAAGATTTTTTTATATATTAAATATTTTCTATATAATTTCTCTTTTAACGGAGAATGATTCTGCATTTAAGTCATTAGATAAAATATATTTTTGAAAACTATTTCATACCTGGATCTCTTCCCGTATTCTTCTATTCTCTTCTTCTCTGTGTTTTGAGAATTTTCTATATAGGTCGTCTTCTTCCTGTCTGTGTTTCATTTCAAGCTTCGTCTGTTCATCACGATCCTGTAAATATCAAAGTTAATTGTATAATTTTTTAAGCAATTTCCAGATGTAGACAAACAGATTTTCCTTTCAAACAAGGAAAACTACTACTAACTATCTACTAAAGGTAATGTCTTAAATTGAATACTCGACACATTAGATATGATACAATTTTTTTAAAGAACAATGCCAGAAGGCTTGCGGTTGCGTTGCCGGCCTTTTAAGAATTGGTACTCTTTCCGTGAAGGACCCATCGTCGAATTGGTTCGGAAATACTTCAGTGGACAGTTGGTTCCACATGGTGCAGAGATGGCAAAAAATCTTAGTTACCTATGTAAGCTTAGAGGTCAATTAATATGACCATAATATTTATATCTTTCTTTCCATTAAATTGGTTTCGAGCAGCGCTTAGTCGTGGTCAGCACGAGACAGTCAATTTTAGCGCGTAAATCGGTTTTATTTATCGCTAGGAGTCGTGTTGAGACTTAGCCAGAATACACTTTTTAATTTAACTTTCTATGTTTACGAAATGCGTGTCTTGATTGATGACACAAGAAAGAGATTGCGTGTGAACAGCCGCAACAATAATGGGCGCAGTATTTTGTCCTAACTCCCAAGCAATTGTACTTCCTAAACCATGTGAAATGTGTATAATATGCACTGATTTTAACTTTGATTTCCTTGAATGATAAAAGTGAAATTTAATGAGACCGATGTTTTTAAGTGCCGTGTTTGGACATGAACACGTGATTGAAATTATATATGATAAATGAGGAACATTATTATCTAATGAGACAGAAATAAAATGTATTCTTATTCACCAGTTTTTCACTATGAAAATGAGTTTGTGAAGCATCTCAGTATGAAAATCTTGTTTAGAAGCTTGCGGTTTATCAGTCGAATTTTATAATTTTACTTTTACTTGTAAAAGGCATTTAATAACTTTTTTGAATTACGTTTTAAAGTTTAACATTACTTTTACGTCTGATTTGTTTTAATTATTTACTTACTTTGACCAATTAAGAGAAATTTTATCTGAACGAATAAAAAAGCTATTAATATGTACCTAAGATTTTACCAATTTTATGTATGTAATTTCACAAATCATTG
Organism: Pieris mannii; assembly: GCA_028984075.1. Classification (NCBI taxonomy): domain Eukaryota; kingdom Metazoa; phylum Arthropoda; class Insecta; order Lepidoptera; family Pieridae; genus Pieris; species Pieris mannii. The sequence continues at coordinate 1,818,300 of CM054776.1, forward strand.
AATGCAGTTTTCTTTACCTAAAACGAAAGGTAACTTAATTTGCTTACAGCGATTACAACAAATCGTACGTTTTTCAATTTTAAAGTATTTTATTTTGTAAGATTAGCCATTCATCAATCATCATCCATCCAAGTGGCAAAATCGCGTGAAAGTACAATTTTAAGATTTCAGATGAAAAGTTCGTTTTAACTGCACAGCTATTTACCGTATGACACTACAGTCCGCCTTCAGGTGGTAATAAAAATTCCACTCTCTACATCTACCTAAGCATAATTTCCTTCGAAGTAAATTGACCATGAAAAGACGTGAAAGTTTACTACATTGCAACAATTTACGCAAATTGTCAGTTCATGAATGGCATAGAAGCAGTTATTAATGAATATCTTTATATATATAATTCTTCTGTGAGTGTGTATGTCACTGAACTTCTCTCAAACAACTGGACCGATTTTGACGAAATTTTTTGTGTGTTTTCAAGGGGATCTCGGAATGGTTTAGATTCACAATTTTGTCCGCTGGACAATGTTTTTTTAATTAATTAGTAGTTGTTGATTTTGGAATGTTTTACATTGGATGCGACAGACGGCGCTACCAATGCAGTGTCAAATTTTAAATAATATTCGAATTTTAATTTTAGTCTGTCCCGACAGCGCTGCGATCAAATTAAAAAAAAGTTTTGTTATCATTGTGTTATTGTAGACCATGTGCTGGATCGTTAGATATTGTCATAACATTTGAATAATAATTTTCATCAAAATGGTCCAGAATGTTTTAGCTTATTAAAAGAAATTTTTAAATTAAAGACGTGTAGACAGGACAACGTCTGTCGGGTCCGCTAGTTAATAAATAAAATACAATTTGTTAATGTAAGTTATATAAAGTACAGTTACTCGTATTGCCAATAAAGAATACACTTATGAACGTCAAAAAATTAAATAAAACATAAAATATACCTTAAAATTTAATAATTGCAAAATATTATTAAAAGGAGGATAAATTCTCTTTTGGCAAGGTTCCGAAGATACTGGCAGCGTTCCCCCTTTGAATAGCTACACTAATTCTATGTGCGGGGTAGCTGCCAGCTCTTCGTTCTCCTGTGATGTTCACTAACCTTTTCGATAATTCCCTAAAAAGCCAAATATAAATTTAGTCATATAAAAAAATAATATGACTAAATTTACATTAACTGACATGAAAATCTTCGCCAATCTTTTTATTTACTTCAAAGACTATTTATGAAAGAATTGATCCAAAAATATTATTTAATTATTTGTCCGGTCGTACTTGATAATACTATACCTCGATATTGTTTCCAATGCATACTCAAATCTTTCAAAGCAATGCATGTTCATACTTACGAGGCACACTTATAAATTTCAATTGCTATCATCAGGTGATCATCGATTAAAGAGGTTACATGAAGTAATTAAATAACTTGCTTACATTTTAATTTCTTGTATAATTATGACATCTTTCCCATATGTATCCCTTGTACGTTAAAAAATGTCGTGGAGCAACGACCCATAATAAGCTTTAAATCCAGAACAGAAGAGCAACAATTAAATGTTATAAACTGTGTGTTTAATTTATATTAATTATTTAATCAGTTAAATAAGCAAGGTTATGACGCAATGTATAAGTACAGTGACGTAACTCATCGGTTACATATTCTCGAGTTATGTACCATTCAAGGCTTTATATATTCTTTACGTTGGTCAAAATAGTCATTACATCATTGGCGACATATGTAGGTCATTGCAGGCCATTGTGAATGAACATATTTGTTATGAATACAAAACGTACAATTATAGCCATAAACACGTGTGATAAATATTATTTAGACATTACTATTTACATTCGACTAATTGCTAATAATTGAAACTCTTTAACGCTATAAAATAACCTAACGGAGGCCAAATCGTGACCATAAATATTACATAAATTATATTAACAATAGCAGGCATTATCATTCATTATGCGAGTTTTTATCAAGTCCGCGACCCGAGCGACGAATTTGTTTTTGTACGATTTAATCAGTCTGATAACGGTACTTGTTATCGTCAGTAGCGGGCCAACAACTTGTCAACCGGTCGTGTATAATAATTACAATTCACAACGAAAATGCTCAAACTACTCAGAGGGATACGGCGATTAAAGAACCAAAATCGGCAATATCACGGCGCTACAGTTATAGGTAGCGAGCCGAACAAAAATGACCCCTACTACCAAGAAAATAAGGCTAGAATGGATGAACTTGTTGAGGAACTTCGTCAAAAAACAAACGTTGCTGTCAAAGGCGGACCCGATGAGGCGATAAAAAGGCACACGGCGAGAGGAAAATTGCTTGTACGCGACAGGATTAACCGGTTAGTGGACGAAGGGAGTGATGTATTAGAACTAAGCACGTTAGCTGCTGACGGCTTATACAAAGGCCAGGTTCCGAGCGCGGGAATAGTCACAGCTATAGGCAAAGTTCAGGGTCGCGATTGTATGATCGTCGCGAATGACGCGACAGTCAAAGCCGGAACATACTTTCCAATTACCGTGAAGAAGCATCTACGGGCGCAAGCAATTGCACAGGAATGTCGACTTCCGTGTATTTATCTTGTCGACTCGGGAGGCGCTCATTTACCGGACCAGGCTGATGTGTTTCCGGATAGAGAACACTTTGGCAGAATTTTTTATAATCAAGCCAATATGTCAGCGGATGGAATACCTCAGATTTCCGTTGTGATGGGATCGTGCACAGCAGGAGGAGCTTACATACCGAGTATGTCCGATGAGAGTATAATTATTAAAGAACAGGGAACTATTTTCTTAGCTGGCCCCCCATTAGTCAAAGCAGCCACAGGAGAGACCGTGTCATCTGAAGACTTAGGTGGCGCTGACCTGCACTGTCGGCAGTCGGGAGTCACAGATCACTTCGCATTAGATGATGAACATTCTTTATATTTAGCAAGGAAAGTAGTCGCAAATTTAAACTGGAACAATGAACAAAAAGCAAGGATTTACCCTACGAATGTCGATGAACCCGTTCGCGATATCGACGATCTTCACGGCATTGTAGGAGCAAATATACAACGACCTTTTGACATCCGAGAAGTTATAGCCCGTGTTGTTGACGGCAGTAGATTCCACGAATTCAAACAACTCTATGGAGAGACTTTAGTATGCGGCTTCGCTTCTATTTATGGGCATCCAGTTGGTGTTATAGGAAATAATGGTGTATTGCAATCGGAAGCTGCATTAAAAGGCTCACATTTCATTCAGCTTTGCGCGGCACGTAAAATACCGTTGCTATTCCTTCAGAATATAACCGGTTTTATGGTGGGACGGGAAGCGGAGGCTGGTGGTATTGCTAAGAATGGTGCGAAAATGGTGACCGCCGTGAGTTGTTTCAAGGGCCCTAAAATAACTGTTCTTGTTGGGGGCAGTTTTGGAGCAGGGAATTATGGTATGTGCGGTCGGGCTTATTCGCCGAGTTTCTTATATATGTGGCCAAATGCGAGAATTTCGGTGATGGGTGGTCCTCAAGCAGCAACTGTGTTGTCTCTAGTGTCTAAAGATAAAGCTGAGAGGTCGGGCAAGGTATGGACTGAAGAAGATGACAGGAAAGTCAGAGCGCCTTTAGAAAATCAATTCGAAATGGAAGGAAAGCCATACTATAGTACAGCCAGAATATGGGACGACGGAATCCTCGCTCCAAGGGATACAAGAAAAGTAATTGGACTTAGTTTGTCTGCGGCATTAAATGCGCCATTTAAAGAGAGTAAATTTGGTGTGTTCAGAATGTAAGATAAGTTAGTTAATTAATGTAAATTCTCTTATCAGTGGTATCAACGAAATCAAGACTGATATACAAATTACATATAGAAGTAGAATACTTCAACGTATCTCATATCTGTGACATAATCTCTTAATGTAAGATCTTACTTTATAATATCTGTAACGCATGTTCAATAAAATTATTTTTGTTATCAAATAGTATCACTCTAGAAGGCTCCTTCTTTTCTCAATATTTGACCAATGAACCGTAAAATATAATCTATTATATATATTCCTCATTCAAATATTCACTAGTACCTGAAAATATTAATTTTTTATGATTTATTATTATTATCATTCTTAAGAATTACCAAACTTTATTTTGTTTAGTCGACCCGTAAAATAATATTAGGAAAATCCTAATCTAATAGAAATACGCACTCTTTGCTACAAAGACAATGTCGTTGACGTTGACAATTGACGAAATAGAGTTCTAAAGTTTAATGACAATCGAAAGAGAATGTTCACCGCAATCATAACAAGAACAATGGCGCTACAAAAACAATATCCGCGACTACATTTATATGCAAATGTACGCACCGACTACGCTACGATTCACATGTTAGATACAACGGTTGTTCTGTTGTGAAGTCAAGTATTTTTGTTTAACCGCAACGCAGACTGATTACAATTGGGTCATGGTTTTTTTTAATTCAGCAAAGAGAACTCAAAACTTCTTGCTGTTATTAAATTCTTGAATTTTTTATTATAAGGGCGCATGGGATTTTTATATTGTGCCTTGTTTTATTATTTTTGCAGATAAATAGGACATCAATGCTGTGGTTACACTTACATTCTTGGGGGGTACCAAGGGCCAGAACCAGTTGGTTCCACATATCCCAGTTGACAAATACGTTGCGCCTACTGAATGCTGTCTCCGACACTATCGACATATCTATAATCGCAGAGTGAATTTACAGTAGCGATATTGTGTATATGTCGAGTATTATATTTATTTTTTTCTCGAGTCACCGGTTTTCAAATCATATAATATAAAATAAGTTGCAATTTGTATATGTATATCACAACAGATAAAATTGACAATAGAGTGTTCAAATAAAATCGAACCGATATTTAAAATACCATAGACAGTCAGTATAAATGATCTACTATACATCATAAATACCGCATGTTACATCTTTACGCTTTCCAAGCACGGTGGTATGTTTTTTACACGGAATTCTTCATAAGAAACCATCCATGATGCGCACACTAACTAGATAATTACCGATTAATATGCCGAATGGACATGCCCTGCTTCTAATTTTACCATTTAGTGCTGTAATAGCTGTGATCAATTACAGATAACGTTTTTATTGAATTCCCAATTGAAACTGTCATCTATCTATATCACCAAAGACAATTTTAGTTTACATGGCCAGTACAAGTGATAATCGTAAAATTTAAGTTGTCTATTAGCTGTAGCATCCTTTATGCAGTAAAAATAATGCATTTAATGTTTTTGTTTACTAAATTTATTCTTATATTTAATCTCTATAATATGATCTTTATAATTTGATCCTGTATCAGGAGCCAGTCTTTTATTTAACATATGATTATAAAACACTTGTTTTATAAATATTAAAGTATAATACATGATTTATAGAGTATCAAAAGTAGCCATTAATTCATGAGTATAATATGAGAAGTAATGAGTTTACACTATTTCATTTTTCACAGCAAAGAGAAAACTTCTATATTTAAATTTTAAACCAAATTTTCAAAGTTTAGAAAGTGTGGAGGGAATTATTTACGTCTTTTTTCTTTTGTTTACGTGTTTAGGAATCTTTTATTACCCCGGGATCAACGACTTCGAGAAAGTTAATTAACGTAGTGATTGGCGTCCGATTGTGCAACCGAATGTAACAGATAAAATATGACAGTTAATAAATAACGTGCGCTTTTGGCGGGAAAGTAATTATCTATGTAATAACTAATGAACGTAATAATGACATGAAACTGTTCGTAACAGAACATGTGCATTGAGAAATTTAATGTCTTAATACGTGTGAACTATATTATAATTATACTACATATTTGTAACGGATTTTGAATCTAAAATTTTGACAACTTTAGCGCAATTAAAGAAGCAAGGTAATGGGGTAATGCATAAGGCGTTTAGCTGGTTATAGAATGTAGAAGGCAACATAAAGGCGTTGTATGCGCCACCTTCTATGTAATCATTCTAATAAATAATGAAATCAACATACACATGCCCACGAATATTTAAAACAATAATACAATGCACTGTAATATATCAATTGTGTCAAATCCATGTTGGTAGAAATTAATACTATGCCGATGTTTCAAAACCTCACCCATAGATGATGACAATGGCTCATACTGACAGTTTGTAATCCTAACATTGTTTCATATCCATTTAATTAAAAATTAAAACTTATAATTTATTCAAATATAGAATTTCTTAAAGCGGCAAGACTTGGAAATAACTGAAATCCTTCGAGAGGCGCCTATTAATATAATACTAAATATTTTAATAAAAAAACCAAATCCAATAACCTGCACTTTTTCAACTAAGGTCATGTCAAATCGAGCTGATGTAGTTAACATATATTTTATTTTGGGTGGAGTTTCCTTCCCCCTCTGAATAGCAGAAGGCTTTGAGTGTAGACCCAGCGCATGGCACGGGCCTGGGTAAGCGCATTTTCACTTCATTTTAAAAAAAGTAAAATACATTGAGTGAAAAACAGTCAAACTGTTTTAGTTTAAAATATTTAAAAAGTAACTATGTATGCATACTACGTAATTTGTATTCTATATAAAAACATAAATAAATAATTAGAATCTATCAAATGCTCGTCATTAACACAAATCCTCAATTCACTCTTTTAATTTTTATCTCAATTAAGGTGCAATTTATTTAATCGATTGAAAAATTAGCCGAGATATCGTAAATCCATTTTAAAAATTGTAACATGGAAAAATACTTTAGACTAAGTTGTTTTGAGAATTCTGGTTATTTGGGCCAGAGGCTATTACGTAAAACTAATAAAATCTAAAATCATGATTTTCAATTTAAGATTTATTTATTTAGTAAAGTGTTTAACTGAAATAAAAATACAACAATCTCTTATATAAGCCTTTTTCTATAAGCTTACTCTATAAGCCTATACGCTAATTTTGATTTTATACTAATTTGATCAAAAGAGGTATATCAGGTTCCTAGAACTTCCGGATCGAATTGAATTGTAGATAACACTATTGTATAAGATAGTATATTTATCGAAGACGGTTGTATAACATTACGTCTTTAAGCCGTCTCTTTACGTCGAATCTCTTACGTGATTGCACTTTTATGCGACTCTCATCTATGAAGATAGTTTCGTACGGTCGTACACCAATGAACTTTGTCTATGCACGCATTGAACTCTCTGACGGCAGAGGAATACATCGAGAGGAAACCGGCATGTCTTAGACTTAGTCGACGACGTGTGGCAGGCGACGTCAGGCACATAAGAAGGTTCTTGCCTATTAGAAAAATCAAAATGATCACTAAACAGAAGAGGCAAAGGGTTGTAGCGGTTCTTTTGTTTTTTTTTATGACAGTGCATATAGATAACTTATTATCTTTACAGCTTAATAGTCAAGGAAACACTCGCACTATAAAATTAATAATGACTATCACATCTAATATTTGCATACAAAGAGCAGATGTGTTCCAAGACTAGAAATGACCTACGAATGCTAATTTAAATAGCAAAACAGTGCATCTATTGAAATCAATCCGTGATTTCTTGTTCTTGCGAAGGTTAGTAATAATTAATTATCTTCATAAAATATATAACACTGGAATCTTTGATTAAATAATATTCTTAGATTTTCGTTACACTTACTCATTCACTCACATGCACCCATACACTCACTCATGCACAAAGGCATGTACGCATTGCGTATGCTATTAAAGTTATTAGAAATAAAAAAAAATATATGTATACTTTGTTATGGTAGAGGGAACCTAGACACATATTTTGTATAGTTACAACCACAACGCACATACATAAAACGTTTAAAATGTATCTTATTCCTTTTTGTCCCATAATTTTTTGTTACTATTTTGCGTATGTTCCGTCAGTAATAATTGTTATGTTATACTTAAAATGGTTCCAAAATCTAACACATTGTTAAGCATATCTACTTATAATAAAATAACACATGTTTATTTAAGGAGAGATTATTTACACAAATATTTAACATTAGCATTAACGATAGACGACAAAGAGAAAACCTAATAGATTAAAAATTTCTTTCGGGCTATTAAAATATGCAACATATTCAGATTATATTTCCCTTAAATAAAATGAGTGTCTATAGAGTCTTAGACTACATTAAACACCGAACAAAGTCATGGCAAACTTTATTTAACTTCTTCGCTAAGAGTGATGTTATAGAATGAATTCCCTGGCCTTTTAACCAAATTCGTAATACACATCAACATTTCACTGCTAGTATGTCAACTAAACAATAATAATTAAAGTCATGCCTTCAGCCATTATAAAATTGAATGCAGTTCGTTGATATCATTTAAGGTTGACAGGAAATAAAAGGCTTCAAATTAAGCAAGAATATATTCCCAATGCCTACATATTATATGTATTTAAATTATATTCATTTGCCAATTAAATTGCACCCACGACCTTATCGGCGCTTTATACTTGCGATTATCAAATCTACATGTTTCTACTTGAATTATGTTATATTGTAATTCATATCTTACATACCGCCTTCATAGGTAATTGTAGTGAAGTAGGCAGTTAAACTAGGTAACAAAAAACATCGCTAACAACAATTCGCTTTAAAGTCCTAATGAGTACTATTAATAGTCATGTATTCTTAAAAACATCTGAATCTCAATGTTACAACTATTGTTTTTATGAAACCTACAAATCATTGATCAGGCGAAACAAGTGTACATGGATAGGCCATATACTCTGAAGAGATTCCGTCCCATGCAAACCTGGCGTTGAACAGTTGCAGATAAGGCGAAGAGCCGGAAGGTCTTAGAGCGAGGTGAAATACAAGGCTTAAGACTTAGGGCCTGTTTCACAATGTATGGATAAAGTACCAAATAGCTATGCAACACATAAATTATTCGAAAGATAAAACTTCCAAATAATACTTCGCGTTTCATGACGAATAGCGCTATCTGACAGTCGTGAAACACAAAAATACTATTTATCCTACCAATAAGTAATAAATAGCTTATTTGAAACTTATCCGGACATTGTGAAACAGACCCTTAACGTCATGGAGACTCACTGCCCCAACTAGGAGTTATAAGACATTAAATGGGGAATCATGGGGCAGATATTTTTCGTCTAAAACACCTACTGTGCCTGAATTACACTGTTACGTTTGTGCTCAGTATATCTATTATATTTTATATAAGAAATTAACTTTGTCATAAAACATGTTCCGAGTTTTGTAGTCCTGGATAAATACGTCTATCTTCTTGCAGCGTGAATAAAAAAGAGTCGATTGAGTAATTTAGTTTTTACTAACACTTATCAATTAGGAGCTGTCAGTGGCTACGATATTATAAAGCTTAAAAGTTAGTGTCAAGGTTTGAATTGAATTTTTTTTTCATATTATCCATTAAAGCAGTAACTACACGGCTGGTTAAATATATCCCTTGCAATATTTCATTTTCCTCCCGACGATAACTCCCGACGCTTTTATAAAAACGTGCGAATACACTGGACATTATGACAATATATTTTTTTACTGGCATTCCAACAGTTTCCTGCTTTTGTAGAAGCTCAGGCATATGAATTATACGTTTGTATAACGGTACACAGTTCTCACGGCACGCCGGGTGTTCGTGTATAATGTTTACAGATATGAATTATTAGTAATACAAGTTAAAGATGAATTATTAAACGATCAATGATTGATTAGCGAATGAGTTTTATATAAAAAAAATCGTATATATTGTTTGTGAGACATCTTATTTAATTTCTTGTTTACGCAGCTTATATAATTCACTGTCTGGAGTGAGCGTCGTAGTTTAAATTTTATTAAATTATCTCTTTACAATAATTGTGCAAGAAATAAAAAAAATCTTAGTTTTCTTTCTCTTAAGAACTTCTCCTACAAATCTCTCTCATCTACCAGTTTAATAATATAAACATAAATATATTAGAAAATACCAATGGTTCCTACTAATTATATAAATAATTTATGTGCGATTTTAAAAACTTGATGTTACAAATGAATATATGTATAACTTTTTAAATTGAATGTTAATAAATGTTAGTATTCTAATATTTCAACGTTGAATTGCTAACAATTGATTTTAAGTGCATTTACGATGTGAATTAAATTAGACCCATTTCAACAATGAGGTGTTAGATTAGCAAAATAGTTAACTGCGGTGAAAACTTCGTGAGGAAATTAGCGTGATTCAATTCCAAAAATTGATGACATGTGTCAAAAATGATTAAACAATCTGATTGAGTCTGTGAATCTTTATATGGTTGCAGCGCCACTGGATTAATATAATTGTTAAGTTTAAGGATTTTGAAAACACGGAAACTGACTTGTCTGCAAATAAATTATCCACGAAACATACAGGCTGCATGTAATTTGTAGCTTCTTATTTATTAAAAAACCTGATAAGTTTTTAATAAAATTTGTATTAAAGTATAAATGTCTTCTTTTTCTAAACGTAAACTCAACAAAACAACCAAAAAGTATTTGCGAACGAGGTCAGATATGATATGCCGCTATACGCTCCGCTACTACGCTAACGGTATCATAACAATGGATTGTATTACACCACGTAATGAACCTCGCATAGATCTGACCTTATATAACATCTTATTGAACGACTCTGATTGAAAGTCTTTGTAATAAAAATTACTTGAAATCATTGGTGTAATAAAGTGGAATACTCTGATCCTTATCATAATGCAGGGCCCATTACAACCACAGCATACACGCATAACATACATAAAACGTACCTTGTCCTTAAAAAAAAATAGTATCTCTCACTTTTTTTTTTCTTTTTTTTTCTCTTTGATTATTCATATTTTGGGTGTTTCTGTGTGCGTGATTTCTTAGTAATAAATGGTATGTCTATGAATAATAATATCTGCCCGCAGATAGAATATAGAATAATATAGAATATTTCGAACCAATTCGACTTCAAGAAAAGAGCATACGAATTCTAAAGGGCCGACAACGCACTCGCGAGCGCTCTGGCATTATGTGTCCACGGGCGGCGGTATTGCTTAACCTCAGATGAGCCTCCTGCCTGTTTGTCTCTTGTTCTATAAAAAAATAGAGAGATTTAGTATTTGACGTGTATACAGAATTTGATTACTTGTCTCTTTATTAATAACTTTTATCATGTCAACTTTTGATTTATTAATAAGTAAAAGTATTTTACATTGTCTACTTTCGTGTCTGATAGCAAATAATTGTTAAAGTATATTAACCTAACGCGTCTTAATTAGGATATCATTAGTGGTATCCTGAATGTACCTTTTGATAACCAAGATATCTTGAAACTAAATTAAATAACTATATATGGATATAATCAAATAAGTTATTATAGTTAATTGAAGCGGTATTATAGTTATTTATTTATTTTTGATAACATTAGCCAAAATACCTGCTAAATAGAAACAGACATTACAAACTGTAATGTACTTATTCCCTATACTTAAAATATTACCTTTTACTATCATACTTTCTATTCTTATTTAAATATACAGCAATGCTGGCCTAGTGGCAGCATCAGAGTCGAAAGCCTGTGTCAGGCACAGGATCACCTACTTGCCTAATAGGCAATTGTGAAATGTTCATGAAACAGACACAGAAATCTGAGGCCGAGACCTTAATTTTTTTTAAACATTTGTTCATGCACTTCTTGTACACATTATTTTTACCTTTTTAGATCTTTTCCTAGTACCGAGAGTTTTTTACGCCGGCTTTTTCTCTCGGCCTGCACCCTCTGTCTTCTTTGCCGATGAGTAGGGATGCCAACAGGTTCGAATTTAATGACGTGGAATAAGTGATACCTGTGTATCTTATGTTCCATAATAAACGTATTTTTTTTACTAGAGTTGCCTGGAAGAGATCGCTCATTAGCGATAAGGCCGCCCGTTGCATCCCTTGTATTTTTTTATAAATTTTATTACTTGTGTTTCTTTTATTAATATTATTAGTAGGTATTGCAACAATGTGTGAATAAATAAAAAACTTGTAGGGTCACTAATAATTTAAATATCAATTAAAATAGTATTTTGCTTTTTCGTAGAGCGTGAATTAAATTATGCGTAGGCGCAAGGCCGTGCACCCACTCAAACACGGGCTGCACCGGGTGACATTTGATCTAGTTCCAAATATGTGGGCGACTTCGCAGTTGCAGGCAACAATGTATTTGTTTCTGTTGACTGTAGTTGCCATAACGACAATAATAATAACACTTCGTTATAAATAACGTATGATAAAAAAATCCCTGGAAGTTCCTCGCTTCGGACACATTTTGGATCACAAACTTTTGGGGCACGACATATTGACTGAATGAATATTTTTCGTCTTTGATTCATCTACCAAATAACATATAATTTTCTGTTTTTTTAGTTAAAGCGGTGTTCGCATTCCAAGAATACAAATAACGTTCTCTGCTATGCTACATATAATAATGTCTATAAAAAGTTAATACTGGGCTGAGAAAATTGTTATATAAAAACTTTTTTACATTGCTTGATGATTGAAAATCAAAGCAATGTATATAACTTCTTCGCACTCATCGCGAAAAGATCTGCGGGTATGGCTGACATAAAATTAAAACCGATTACCACTTTAACGACAGTGAAACTAACACAAATCAACCTTGACTGAGCTGTCCAGATGTCACATGGGTGACACTTTCTTTATACAACTTTCATTATATGTAATATTTTCTATTAATGTGATCAGTAATAAAATGTGATCAGTGCCCGATTTATAGATTTTCAAGAAATAGGCTGTGAAGTTTTGGGCACCCTTGCATCTACAAACGTCCTAATCTATTTTTACTATCCAATAATTTTATTGAAATTGCACGTAAAATAGTTTTTGGGTTTTTACACAAACCAACCAGTTCGCAGCCCCCCACCGCCGCAGTAGTATGACTGCCATGTATGGGTTGAGGAAAGAGGCAATTTCTCTCTTTTTACAAGTGTGACCTGAGGGCGCAGATGGAAGTTTGGTACACCGAATAAACAAAGACAGCGACAAGTGAGAGGGTAAGGTCAATGGCAAAAGTTGTTGCAGAGTACTATCTGTAAAACGTGAGATGTTTTCTGATTTCTATGAGGTAGCTAAAGAACGGTTCCCAAATTTGCCGCCCGAAAAAAATGCCTGCTGGTAAATCCGCCACTGTCTGTGATTGCAAATTACAAAGGTAGCATAAGAAATATTGAAAAAAGTAGCTTACAGATTTGAAGATTATATTAAAAAAAATGGGTCCAAACAATTTTTTTTTTAATTTTGAAAAGGTTTTAAGCTATGACGCTTTTTTTTACAAATAAGCATATTGTATATACTCTACGACTCCTTAATTATGTTTTTACATTATATATAAACAATTGTAAATTGTGACTCTTAAGTCTTCTTTGTTTATAACAAGGACAATTAAATGTTTATGCATTTGTGTGATTAACCTAAATTTGAGATAAGGTTGGCTTAAGTAAATAAAATACCGTTTAAGTTTACATAGCGGACGCCTTTTTTATATCATCTTTTGTTTAAAATGCATACCACATTTGAATAATATAGGTATACTATATTTAATAAAATACCATAATTCATCTATTTTGTACAGTAGTTTTAGTAACAATTATTTATAGCAAAATTTAAAAAATGCACATAGTTAATATTCAAGTTTTCACTTCTGGAGTTCAACCCGTCGTTTTTTCTTTATTAGGTACATACTTTTACACAAAAATCTTTTTTACTTACACTCTTAATTTTGATTACTATTATTCCTTTTATATTTCCATTTTTTTTGTTATTTTTTCTTTATGATGACTATTATTTTGTGTATGTTTTTTAGTAATAAATGTTGTGTCTGTAATTAAAAACAAAATTCACTTCTGATCATACTATATGTAGATTATAACTTGATACGCAGTCGTGCTAAATAAGTGGACACTTTATTACTGTATGGTAATTATTTCAACAATTTTATGTAGTAACATGAGAGTAGTACAAGATCTACTTGTTAACGGAACTGCGATTTCAAAGAACCTCACTGGAATCTTCATTACTTCGACGACACTGAATGATTCATTCACAAGGTATTAACTTTATCAAATAGAAAATATCTTTGTCCGGTTTTCACCGCAAGAGTTTTGCATGTTTTATTCACTAGCGCCAAATATGAAACAAAATGTTGTAGATTCTTTTAAATCGTTTTGCTTATATTCGTAGAGGAAAGGATATTAATGACAAACAGGGATCGAAACGCCTGGAAGTCTTCACCCACCAATACAGGGTTTATAGGAATTGTAATATGTAGTTTAAGATAGATATATTTTAATAATAAACAATCGTCATAATGTATTATTTTGTGAAATAATTTTAATTACAACTGACTTTTCTTCAACAGATTACAATTTTTTTGTATAACTAAAAGGTAATATATTCAACTCTGTCGGTATCGCCTTCAAGAATTTATTGATTCCCGTTCGAATAATTTTCTGGTAAAGTGATCAACCTATAAGATAGCAAATGTGTATAGATGGCAATGCTACATACTATAATTGATTAAATATATATATCTATTAGAAAAAATCTACGTTTAGTTCCTTCCATAAAAGGCCTATTTCATATGTAAGGACCTAATATATAAAGTCCGTTGCTATAAATTGACAGACAGACAGAAATACTTTAGCTCATCAAGAGTACAGGCTTCGTTCTATATTATATATTAAAAAAAAGAAAAAAAATATTAAACAATTAAAAAGCTCGCAATTCCCGAAACTGTTTGTAATAATTCTTATCTAAAAAATACAACGATTTAATCGTTAGGCTTCTTTTTCTTGTATTTAATAACATCTGAAGTGATGTTCCTCGCGTTAATTTCAAACTTATGATCTAGCTATAAAAGCACCTTGCCTTTAAAAACCCAATCATAATATACAATATAAATGATGATATATAATACATACACCGATAGATACATACAACACCTCAATAACTGAGATCGGTCCACGGACACGGATTGTTTATGTAGATATACATAAACAATTATACAAATCGTTTTGTCTTCTCGTTTTTTAGTAGGCTTAAAACGTGATTTTTAACATAATAACGATTAACTTTTTAAAGAAAAGTCATATATGGCAACATTTCCCTGGGGCGAGCTTTTCGTTTGGGTAATATTATCCATTTTATTATATATTTTAGTTTGTTGGTTTATATTTGAATACTAAAAAAAGTGCTTACATTTTTGTATATTATGTAAAATCGTAGCTTTATTTAAAAAGATAGGCGATGAATTAAGATATAAATAATTTGTTTATCTATTATTATAGCTATCTATAGACAGCTTTTCGTTTAGTTAATACTAAAATATTATTACAGTTTAAGCTTTTCATCACGATTTCTCAAATTGGCCAATCTAGGCCAATTTTAATCTTAATTTATTTCACCTGATGTTAATGCAACGCGAAACGTGTCTAGAATTATAATTATGAATGTGAAATAATTTCCTTATTAATTACATACATAGAATTACATTATGCTTTTATGTCACTGAGAGACAAAATAATATGCACACGGATAGACTAAGCTTTGAATTCACGTGCAGAAATCTTTGGAACAGTTAAATCACTCCGTGAATCCTGCGAAGTGGCCAGGAGGATTCTGTGCTTTTGGACGGAGTGAGGCTGGCTAAGTTAGCCAGGACTTTACGCATAACGGACCTGTTGAAAGTCTCAGTGCGGAAACAGAGTTCACAAACCAATAACCAACCAATAAATGCTTTAAATTCATATACGACGTGTTAATGTCCCAAGGACAATCCGAAATCTGGTAATAGGGTAATAATGAACTCCAGAAAACAATAAGAATTCTGTAACGTATTTTTACCAATCACAAAAGAAATTCCTTTTTTATATTCGAAATTATTGTTATATACGAACGTATTAAAAAAATCACTATGCAATGTTGGCAAATGGCGCAGCCAGTTAATATAATAAGTACAAAAAAGGAGAGTGGGTTAAGTGACTTACCAAATAGCAGTCAATGGGTTTCTCTCTCGGTCTGTGGTAGGCCTTCTGCAGCTCTGTCTGTTTGAGAGCGTGTGCGATGTGTAGTGCGCTTGCGTCGAACCTTCCATATTGGTAGTCTGGTGTATCTCTTGACAACTCACGCGCTGGGGAGGCCTGTACGCTGTTGCCATTTGTAGCTCTGATTGGTGACACTGAAAAAGGATTTTTGTTACATAATAGGAGTTTTTTGTACACCGTTAAACTACTTGTACTACACTGGCGTGTAACAGTTTTTCTTTATGCTTGTAACCCTTGCTCGCACGCCAAAGGAAAGTCGGCATATAGAGCTCAAAAATCAACGACATATGTCACTGAAGAGAAATACCGATTATACAAATGATAATGAAACATATTGTGCGGCTGCCTTTGGGTTACTGCTCTATATAGAGTATCCTGCTATGGAATTCCCTACCAATCGATATTAGACGAGCGCAATCTTTAAATGTATTTAAAAAGCTTCTTTTTGATCATTTTCTTTCTACCTCGTAATTAGTTCTGCTTATATATATTTATTTTTATAGGTTAACCTTTTTATTTGCTTTTAAATTTTTTTTATTTATTATTATTGCTATTTTTTTCTTTGATTTTGTTTTATTATATTCAATTAGTTATAGTAACGCATGTTTTAAGTTTTTAGTTTTTTTGTTTTTTTTGTTGCTTTTGTTAATTGATTTTTTTTTGTACTCTACCCTCTGATGGTGTTTCTTTAACGTTGTTTCTCATTAGGTTGGAAGAAATCGCTTGTAAGCGATAAGGCCGCCCTTTGCCTTATATCTTTTGTAACTGTTTTTTTTATTTTTTATTTTTGTTATGTGTGTTTTTGTATAAGGCAATAAAGGATAAATAAATAAATATATTGATACACTTCTATATTCTTAATAAAATACGATAAAAGATGATTGCAACCCTAAAATCTTTTTAGTCAACCCTTGCTGTAAGAGAATGAAATGCTGAACTTCAAAAATATTTGGGAATTGCCACTGTCAATTAAGATTTTAAGATCAATCGATCTACACAAAGAAAACTTCAGCAACACATCAACCCCTTAGCTTCGAGCCTCTTGGAAACGGCAGACTGCGTGTTTCATCTGAGAAGGACGAGACATTAAAGCATTGTTTCTAAATATATATTTTTTATTCAAATGAATATTTCTCCATACTATGTTTCATAACAGAAATAAGAGTTACCCAGAACCTCCATTCAAAACTAAGGTACTAAAACTAGCCTACTTTACGTTACGTAAACATTTCCAGCTATTTAAAGAAATATGAGTCTTCATCAATTGATTGAAGTATGATTTTCGTTTAGCGGTTTGAATCGTGCCAACGACCGTTCGGATGTAGTTTACTCATTTTTAGTTGTACAAAAGAAGGTTTCATTTATGATATCGTATTAAGAAAGATAGAGATAAATCTAATAAAAATCTTGTATTGGATTTTGTTTAGATAGAGATTATTATGATTTTCATAGCTAAACAAATTTGAATACTAGAACGTTTGTCGCTTCTATATAACTAAATTTACTTTATATTTTCACATCAAGCAAGCAAATATATAAAAACATATACTGAAAAAAATATACTGTTTGTTTGTTATATTGTAATGGTTTTCTTATGTTTAAAGCATTTAACATTTTTACAATATGTTCGCTTATCTAAACAAATTTGCGAAGACAGCGGAGAGTTGAGGATGGTGTGCGGCGCCACTTACACGAACTTCAGAAATAAAGAACAACGGAAGAAGAAGAAGAATTTAAAAGAAGCAACCCAACTTCTTGATACAAAAGGGACAAGACACTTTAAGAGAACTTAGGATAAAGTACTGAATATAAGTGGCAGTAGGATATCTGAAACACATGATCATAGTGCTAAAATTTTATGGAAGTACAAGTGTTCATAAACAGTAAAACTTTTTACAAACATGAAATCAAACGAAAAAAATTTACATTATTTTTATGATGAAATTAACAGAAAGTTCACTCAAAGTAGCTATAATTAATTTGACGCCGTTCTTTTTTTGATTTTGTGAATTTGAAAGAGATATTCCTATTACCCAATGATAAGATCAAATATCTATATCACATATCGTATTTCTACTGTAATCTCTAATGTCTATACACTGTGGTTAAGATATTCATAGACCATAAGCTCACGTTCTAGGAAGGCATAATACCTTGTTAGGTTTTTAAGCCGGTCAAGTTGTGTAAATTTATTTAGAGTATTTTACAAAATACACATTTAGGAATGCGGCCCTTAGTGGGTGATCTTACGAAAGAGGATGTTAAAATTTAAATTTTAATGATAAGTAATTAAATTGATATACCCTGCATTTGTTGACTTAATTTTTAACCACGTTTTAATAGTAAATGTAATGTAAAGCTAAACTTAGAACGTAATATATTTTTTGTATAGTTATGGGTAAGCTGTTATTTCGGTCGGATTTCAGCAGTTCCTCTTCACGCTGCGAGTATGTATAGAAAGTCTTACAAATGTAGTTGGCGCCACGATGAAAACAGCGTTACGGAAGCCGAACTTTCATCGATAGGGTCTGATGACTCTGAGCCTACACTCAGAGCCCTACTCAATAGAGAACGCCTCAGTTCACTCCACACGTCCCACAAATAGTAATCCAGTTTACTTTTGATAGATCGGTCGTTATCGTTAGGAAGTAGAATATTAGAAGTGGCAGATATGATGCGTTTCACGACGTTCCACCACCGTTGCTTAGAGGATATCCTGCTGCACTCCAGTGAACCTCCCACAGCTGACTTGATTTGGCCACTCCAACGCGTAGGTGACCTTCCGCGCGGTCTAGAACCTTCCAACTTTCCTTGGACGACAAGGCGTATAGACTGATCCACGCCGAGATACGTGTCCGAAGATTGTAAGGACGCGAGATGACAAAACTCGGGCATATTTAAATGAACATTATTGTTAAACATATTTTAGTATCAAAGTGCGTGTATGTAAGTGGTCATTACAAAGATGTATGCAAGCATTCCTATTCTTTTTATATCATAACTTTCTTGTGAAACTGTGCAATTGGTTTTTTTAACCTAAATAGTGGTAATGTGATTTTAATGCTAATTGTTACAAACATACTATAGAACGATACGCTATTCGAGTACGTAAGTGAATGGCTACTTATATAATTTCCGAAATTTTTATTATGGATTTTAGGTTTATTTATATTGTATACCTAATTATAATTTTACAGGTTCTATGTTATTTAAAAGTGCGTTTTTAATTTTTTGTTTCGCCTTGCGTCTTTAATCATGTTAAACGAAATTTTATTTTAGAAGATTTTTTTTCTAACAGAAAATACAATTAATTAGAATCACAAGCTTATCACAGCTGTTTACTATGTTGAAAATTATAATTTATTTTGGTGATTTTTACTCCGCCAATGGATACTCTATTCTCCCATCAATTTAGAGCTCTTGCATTATATATTCCACATATATATTAAACAATAATAAAGATAATATGTAGCCTTGCCGCACTCCCCTTTCGGGCTTAATTAGACTGGAAACTATATCGTTGATCCTCACAACCGATATGCCGTTCTAAATTTAGAACTTCCATTTCCGTAAGGATGTTCAACGAGTGATCGTATTGTACGCAGTAAATGCCCTTGTGTAGGCAATGAAGCGCACACAACATTTTCATATACGCGTGCAATAAAAGTAAAAATTTCATGGAATATATAGACCGCGTTGCCCAAGCTCCTAACTTACAATTTCTTAATACAATTAACAGCACCTGTTAATAAAATTGGGCGTGAAATGACTGTTTCTCACGCCACGTTTTAGCATAGGTCAAAACACAGGTCCACAATCTAGCTTTAGGTCACTGGGCTGTACTGAGGAATGCGGCCTTCTTGCAAGTTCTATCTCTTTCGCTCGTATGGGTTATGTCTCTCTTAAAGCCGAGGACTGGCGAGACTTGACGAGTTCCGAGTGCTAACCGCTGGTGCCTTCTTCGGAAGTCCGACTGGATTCTTGCTTCACTGATTTGAGATAGTTAGAGATTTATTGTGGCGTTTACATTCTAAAAGTGCTTGCACGCAACTAAAGTCTTTGAAAATGTATTCAGAAGTTTAGGCGAAGTTCTTGATACAGGCTATGTACAAACTTGTTTCAATTGTTTTAGTCCATACAACTTACAAAATAAACATCAGAACAGAATAACATTACAGTATACATCAATTATATTAGCTATTATTATAGCAGTTAAGTAATTTGTAATAGTTGATGAATTATTATTATATTTAGTATGACATTTGCATGCCGGTTTTTTAATAATTCAATGTAAATATACCACTTTCTTTGCAAATAAACGATTTGTTATTCTAATCTTTGGCAGGCGGTCTTGGGTGAATCTCTCTATATATAATTAGCTTTTGATATCTCAGCTGTGGATAGAATAATTTCCAAATGCCGTTTAATATAGATGATTGAATGTAGACCTTTTTTATTCACTTACTGATACAAGAAAACAAACTAAGAGTATGTTAAAATAGAATTGAAATGAGTGTTCTAGGTCTGAAATTGAAAAACTGTTAAAATAAAAGACATGACAAAGTTGAAATTCTGTCACTTCTAGTAAAAGATTGAAACGGAAATGGGCAGGACACATTATGATAGAAGACACAGATAAATGGACGAAAAAAGCGATGGCTTTCTCGCTATGACAAAAGAAAACGAGGAAGACAAATTAAAAGATGATAGATGTGTGTGATGATGTGGCTACGTGAAGCTAGACAAAGAGAAGAGTGGGAGCTCTTAGACTAGGCGTATGTCTAAGGACGAGCTGTAAAACGGAAATTAACCGGTTTGCCGATTAATTATTAGTATTTATAGTACTTCACATAGGTATATACTAGGATAAGTATTTTACAGCAATAAGGGCTATTATTATTATTACTTATATACGTAATTTTCTATTACATACGTAAATACATCCGTGAAATCAAATCCCAATCAAAACCAACCAACCAATCAGGCACAAGTTCATGCATTAAAATACCTATTATGTGTGTTATTACATCAATTAGACCTAGATGACTTGGATTTTTGATGTCTTGTTTATTTTAAGTTTAGCCTCTGTGTGGTCAGTGAACCGTGACGAGCCTTGAAATACAAGGTTAGTTGTATTGTTTCAATGTTTATGGTCTAAGAACACTGGCATCGATAGTGTGACAGACCCATATAGTTGTTGGTTGGTAAAAAGAGGTCTAATAGTGTATAACGAATAGACGGCGATAATCTCGGTAGGATTCGACTAGTAAATTGTCAACTGTCAAATGGTTTAAGGTAAAAAATAGATACTGTCTGTGAAATTTAGTCTGTAAATCGAATTCAAATGTCCTATCAAGTTTTACTCAACATATACAATATTTATATATATTTTATGTTTGAAAATATATTGTTTATTTTAAAAGCTCTGGGTCCCAGATTCAATCAAATAGGCAAGTATATGATTCTATGCCTGACGCACGCCGTGAACTTTTTGGGTCTAAGGATGTTACTCAAAATGATTTTTTAAACTGTTCGAGCGAATGTTAAATGCGTACATAGAATGAAAATCTATTAGTGCACAGCCGGAGATCGAACAAACGATCTCAGGTTTGAGAGTCGCACGTATTAAAAAAAATCAAATTATTGTTTAGGTATATCAAAAAAGTTACAGTTAAGATACCGATGAACAAATTAATTTACATTTATGTTTAGAAAAAAGATAATGTATTTCCAAAAAAAACTATGTATTTTCAAGCTTGAATAAATAAATATTGGATTAGCCCAAATTTTTACGAATATGCATAATTAACTATTATCTATGGTATCTATCATCTGGGTTTAATTAAAATTTTGTTCTGTGCTTGCGTTTTGAACAATAGACAATCAAGTTTACGAATGCGTTTATACCTATGTATTTATTTTTATTTTTTAAGGACGCTAATCTGGGATCACAAAACCCACAGCACCAGAATGATGATTATAGATAAATCATTTTTATATTTCTATACAATACACTTACGTTCAGTTTCATGACTGTTTCTAGCGTGTCCTCTAATCTGTTCATTCACATAGTTGTTACTTTTTGGAACATTCAGTGCACTTCGGATGCCCACGGATGAATTGTCAAGATGGCCAGGACCGATTTTAGGAACATGGCTCGAACAGTATACTTCCTTATCCTCTGTCCAGTGTTGGTTATTGTAGTATGTCTGAAAAAAAGATAAAATGTAAATAGAGAAAACATATCACATCAAAGCCGAGGGATCAAGTAAGGTATCAGAACAATTAAAAGTAGCTGATAATGATTAAAAAAATTGAAAGTAGAAATGGAAATAAATATTTGAATTTGGAATCCAGAGAGAAAATGAAAATGTGACTGGCAGTGAGAAAACGGAAACGTCGTTATTGTTCAGTGAAAGGTAATGGAAGGTAATTACATGACTTAAAAAATCATAAAATTATTATACGAAATTTACTTAATATATGAAGACATCATGACCTCCATGAATTTATCTTATTGTTTATGCTTACGTTTAATCGTAAACATTAAAAGTTCAATGTTTAGCCAGTAGGTACGATATGATATGTATTAAAAAATTTGTATATGTATATATGGATGATCCTGACCAAAGGGGCTATTTATTAATTTATAAAAGGTAGCTAATGCTTGGCACACTGATGCTAAAAAATTAAATTCAAGATTTAATTTGACATGCACTTATAGACAATACAAACATGAAGAATTAAAAAAAAAAAACTTAAACAAAATTGAACGTAAAGTAAAAACTATGGATATCCAAACCCAGCTCGTTTAGAATGCTCAATCTCGATATCGGTCAGTTTTCGCTAAAACCCTTTCTTCTTAAAGAAGGCTTCTAGTTGTATGAGTGTGTTTCAACAGTTAAATTGTTCAGGGACATGAAACTATATGTTAACACTTGAAAAGTCAGAAAATAAAGTGGGTAATGGGTAAACAATGATTTTTAAACGTATCTAAATCAATATTCAATAGATATTGTTTTCCATTGAGGCTCGATTACAAAGGCCATGTTACAGTCGTTTGAAGCTCATTCACGGAATGGCCAATGTAAAATGACCCCGTGCACAAATACGATTCAAATACGCAATACAAATATAAATACATTCATTACAAATTCTTTGAAGCATATTTTATTTATGTTTTTCTCAATAATTACTTAATTTTTCAAATTATTTATTGTAAAACAATTAACCTATGTTCTGAACTATAAGCAGCAGTTTTTATCTATAACATATAATATTTTATTTATCACTTGAGATATATAATATCCTAAAATGTTCTGTTGCCTTCCATTTTTATTTGAATATAAATTCAATTGATTATGATTTATACGTCTAGAAAAATCAAGTTTTAGACAAAACTATGTACAAGCAGGTAATAAAAGTGACATCGTCGTAGAGGTCACGGGAGGTCAGACAATACTGGTTGTAAGCTAATGAAATAATGTTTGTGATACGCTTAGTTATCGTGGACAATAAAATTTAATTCGAAACCTTTAACGCTGTGCCACTGACCGTGTTATATTACCGTTTTCATTCATTTCGTTTGCATTAATTCGAAAATTAAGTCTGTATCGAATTATGATGAAAATTCTGAACTTCATTCATTCATAATTTAATTCGATACTTTAAGATTTACATACATTTATATCTTATTATTTTAAGGTATCTCTGTGCCATTTTTTGGCAAGGCCTCCTCTCAATCCAGAGATTCCTGTTTTTACTATTTACTGTGCCCACTATGCCTTGTTCCATTGCTGTTGCTTAGTATGGTCTATCCATCTTGTAAGTTGTCGTCTTTTTCGTTTATTTTTAATTGCATGTATATTTTTAGAGAAATAATTCGACCCTGTGCAGAAGTTGCACCGGCCGGTGCGGGATCGATCGACTAAAATCGAATAAAAAATATTGTTGGGATAACAAATTTGTCGATTATAATACTTCTGTCTCGAATAAAAACTTTACAAACCTGTTAGAAGAGCATCACCCATTTTCCTATCTCTTGAAAGATGTTAAAACATTTTATATAGTTTTATTTTAATTAAATAAACAGTATAAGTTTAACAAATAATTAACACAATTTCTATTAAGGTAGACCTATTCATTTGTACACTGGCTGAGTTCACAAGAGTTGCTTGCTAGTAATAAATTGTTATTTATAAGATTTAAGGCCTGATTCACAATGTATGGATAAAGTGCCAAATAACTATGCAACACATAAATTATTCGAAAGATAAAAGTTCCGAATAAGATACTTCGCATTTCATGACGTATAGCGCTATCTGACAGTCGTGAAACGCAAAAATACTGTTTATCCTACCAATAAGTAATTGTGAAACAGGCCCTTAGGCATATAAGAATAATTAATATTTGTTACGTAGGATAATTGGTGTGGAATATAATTGATTTAGGTAACACATGTATAATTATTAAAAAAAAACGTGGAAGCCATTAAAATTTTTACAATAGCACTAAGCCTTGAAATTTTGTAACCGTAAATAAATATGAATTACATAAGACATGAGTAATAATTCAGGTTAATAACTGGTGAGTCACAAGAACATCTGATCTGAATTACTCATATTTATTTACTTTGAAATTCAATGACACTGACTTATTGTATTCAATACGTTTCAGCACCGGTACTAACTAACTTTGAAAATATCAAAATTCCATACAATACCGTCGATCGCGGTCTTTATATAAGGTACAGGGTAGTATTATGTCAGTTTTAAACCAAACACAACATATAGTAATAGTAAATCTGATATCAATCTTCTATTTGATGTGAGATGTCATAACATACACAAAATATTTTGAATTTTTTAGAACATACGATGCCTACCGTGACCCTACTCACCTGATGTTGAGTGATACCCATGGACACTTTCAATTCTAGAGGGTTCGCGAGTGCGTTGCCCGCCTTTTAAGAATTGGTACGCTCTTTAAGTGGAATTGATTCGGAAATACTTCAGTGGTAGGATTTGACATAGTGGTGCGTGCAAAAACACTCAGTTGTGAAACAGACGGATGGAATTTCGTATCATTCCTTACGATTGTAATACCGGGGCTCCTAATTTTACATTGGAGAAACTATTACCTTCTCAAATTATACGAAAAAACAATCCAATATATATTTAAAAAAAAAACAAACATAAAGTTGTTTGTTACTTTGTGCGACAAGAACAGGTTTTGTAACATAGTAGGCTAATTGTAGGAAACGAAAATTGCAAGACAATATCCGTACAAGGTCATCTAAATGCCACAAATCGTGAATTCGTGATGATATAATATTATCACGGAAAGAGAAATCATTTATTATGTTTATATAATATGAACATTTTAAATGAAATAATAATAATACAGAACAAAATTTAAATAAATGAAAATGGGCGGTCTTACCGCTGAAAGCAGTTTCTTTCAGACGACCTAAATTATTAAGCTATTGTGGAATTAAAAAGACACGGAATGTAACATAGTAAACTTAACCGCCCTTATCTTACTTTTATTTTTAGTTAGTGTAGTGCTTTCAAATAAAGACATTTTCACTTATTTTAGAGTAATACGATAGATGCAGTATTTTTGAAGAAAATGGAACAAATAAGGAATTCTGTGAATTATACAGAGCGCCAAGAGCGCTCCAGTAAAACTAAAAAAAATGATTTAATAATTACGTTAACTAACTTTACTTAACTTTATTTGTATAACATTATAAAATGAGGAAATTAATTAAAAATAATAATTGTTGTAATACAGCGAGGAACTATTTCAGTATTAATGGGAGACTGCCATAGGAACCATACTTATAAAATTTATTTAAGTCTTCTATTATTTATTTATTTATAATTATAACTACGCTTAGTAATAAAACATTTGTATATACACGCGTCCGAAGTTATACTTCTTTGGCGTAACAAGATAAAAACCTTTTTTTAAATATTTTCTTTCCCATTATAAAAATATTATCGCGCATTATCTAGTTAAATAAAATTTATTTAAATATCTTATACTATGTTGACTATGCTAACTTCATGGTGTCGATTTTTTGTGACGGTGTGCGGGTGTCGGTGTTTTTGTGACAGTGTGCGCGCGTATCGTAAAAATTTACTCTCATCATTTTTCCCTAACGTGCCAAAAGAAGTAAGTATAACTTTAAAAATAGACTTTATTGTGTATGTATGTACTAACCTTCAAAGTCAATTTTGTCCCACACACAGCACACTTGAAGCATCCACTGTGGAAGAATGTAAAGTCCTTCAGCGGTCCAACTCTGTCCACTTGGTACACAATCTCGTTGCACCGAAAGCAGGTGCTTTCGTAAAAGTTTGGCCGGTACATTGTGACACTTACGACATAATTTCACTTCACTTGCACTTCACTATATGATGATTAGTACTGTACCCCTGAAATTTGCGATCATTTTTTATAAAAAGGTTTCTTTTTCCTATTTTTTACCAGAATTAATAAACTTAGTATTTTTTCTAGCTTTAACACGACAAATATAACTTAAAAAGCATATGTTATTTTCATTCTTCGACCTTTTTAAGAAATTTTTGTCGGTAAAACCTACGCTCTGACATTGTCGATAAAAACGTTGCGTGTAATTGGTGTCCTATATGGTTTTAATATACGGTAATCGTTTATAATTTTACCTAAAGAAGCTTATAACGAAATCACTAGAAACTATGCTTTTAAATTCATCAAATTGGTTTGCAATAAATTTTGAAAAATTCTTATAAATATAGGGATAAAGAAGAATAACCAAAGAAATAAAAAAATGGTCATTAAATACGATGTCGGTTAACTTAATACTAACTAAAAGAGGATCATATGAACTAACATTTCCTTGCTTTAATAATAGCGTGTGTATTGATTAAAAGACCCCTCGCTATGCCGCTATATGTATATCACGCCACGCACTTTAGGAAATACCGACTTTTGAAGGTTGGGAATATTTTAATAACGTTACATATAATCTATTCATATATACTTATGTATGAGATATATATATTTATTTCCAAAAGGATTTCGTGATGAAATTATTGTCGTTATTATTAACAAATTTTTGTTAAAAGCCTATGTAAGTAATTAGTATGTGACGAATTTCTTAAAGTCTTAGTTCATAATACGTTTTATTTCTTTTCACGACGAAATGTTTGTATACAAAAGGTATAAATTGTATTTCTTTACGGGAATCACAAATAATATAAAATACACATACAAAATGTGTTTAATACTTGTAAATGTTCTAGATAATTTTTCAAGTATAACATTGAGCAGCTAAGTGATCAGCAATTGTTTTCCGTTTCTCTTCAGAAATAACTGGTGTTTATTAGCAAATCAGTGCTTGCAAACGGCTAAGCTTAGAGTAGTCTAAGTCATAAGATGACGGGAACGAGTGATATTTTTTAATATAGGAGTAATACCGAAAAAACCTATTAAAAATTTTCAAATATCAACTTCTCTAGGTATTTTCATGAAATGGATTCTTATATCGTAGCTAGTACATATTTAAATTAAAAAAATGGTTGTCAGTAAAGTCGGTTTTTTGATGACAGTTTAACGTGATAACGTCATAACAAAACATTGATGAAATGATTGCCTTACAATAGGGAATAAAATGTTTTTTTGTTTTATTACTATTTTGTATGGATACAAAGGAGTGAATCCTCGGACGGCCAATCGAGAGGAAGAGAGATACATACGGCGATAGCGTACGATGAGCGTAACGGGACAATGAGTCATGCTTTTTCGTGCGTGTAGCAGTTCATCGACTTATTAGACGTTGATACGTCAAAAAAAATGTGCAAAATTTACCGCAAGTGCTTGGAAACCTAATTGGATTGCAGGGATTAAACAATTAAAATACCTAAATATACTTAAAGCATATGGGTTAAACTGAACCAACGTTTTTAAGTAGGTAAAAATTAAAAAAAAGTTTTATAATATTTGGTATGCATACTGTGTTTATTTATTGAAGTCATATTTTACAGAAAAGAACGATGCTTTTATGCCATTTATTTATTTATTTATTTGGAAACAAAACAGATACATCTTTACAATCAAAATAAAGGTAAAAATAAAACATAAAATAAACACATTGGATTTATCCACAATAGGTGTCACTAATATAACTATATCATACAAACAAAACAAAATATGACAACGACACATATACATGGAAGAGTTAGGACATTAACAGTTGTTTTATTTTTTTATTAAATAAAGCAGTAGAGGAGTGCGAAAAAGGGTCTATGTTTTTGACAGAATCTAAAGAAGAACACATCCAAGTGTAAGTTTCAGCTTTCTGTTTAATGATCATTTGGCAATCAAATCTTCATTGAACTGATTGAACCTTTTAGGAAAAAACTTTTGGTTTTATATAGATTCCATTTTTTACGTATTTTTAACGCAACGATTTGACTTTACGATGATTTTCAAATTTTTTTTCATAAATATTTTTTGTTCTCGAAACGGCGAATATCACATAACTTGCTCCATACGTTGAAGGCATAACTATTGGAGCGTGCCGATATAATGATAGACCATGGCGTTCATCTGTGCGTTGTATTCCTTGTACGTAGCTGCATTCCATACTCAGCTATAATCGATTGTTAATTGTACTGTGTATTTTAAATGAAACAAATACGTTTGGTAACAAATAAGTTGAAGGTGATTTACAAATGTGTGTATGATAACCGATTGTACCAAAAAATTGTTTTTGGCCTTAATTTTATTAAATAAATGATCTAAAGTTAAATGCACAAAAACGTAAAGAACCTTGTTTATTTTAAAGGTTGCTTTTGTATAAATACTAATTTTTGAAACCAAATTTTCATAATTCTTGCCCTCTTACACCGACCGACATAAATAAAAAATAAACTTTTTGATGTCATTTTTTTTTTCTTCTTAACGACCTAAAATTAAAAATTTCAAGGAAATTCTAAATTTTAAAGTCAATTGTGTTGATAAGTGTAATTATATTTCAGTTTTGCGATTAATATGTATATGTCTCAGTTAACTAGCTTGATTAGCCGTTTAAGAATCTCGAATTTAACTAAACGGCGTCGTTTAATTAGCGTCCTGAAAGATATTCTGCTAGGTAAATGACTTAAATCCATGAAGATAATGATTTACATATAACAGAATAGGCGATATCCTGTTCATTTCTATCTAGTTCCACTTTCTACGTGCGTACATCAAATCAATATTGATTTTTATATTCACTTAAAATTCTATAGTTTATTGCATACATTTTTTTATAAAACAGGGGGCTTATCTCATGTTAAATGATACCACGCCCATGGACATACGTTGCCAGAAGGCTAGGAAGTTTGTTGCTAACTTTTTAAGAATTGGTAAAACAGCAAGGCAGAATGGGCATTTAGTATAATTTTTGTACCATATTTAAAAAAAAAAATATTTTGTTTTTGATAACTTGCCAGCATCTTATATAATAAAAATTTTAAAATTAAAAAAATATGCTTTTATTCGATATTAAATTCTATTATGTTGTGGGTGGTCTATGAGTTATAAGAAAGGCGACACAAATGTGACCAGTTTTCAAACATTTATGGTTTTATTTGTAGTGATGTCATCCTTGAAAACATGCGCAAATTTTAAGAATAATAAGATTATTGATATTTAATACTAGTATATCACAAAGATATATTACAATACTGTTAAAGATGGGTTCAGAGGATATGTTAGGATTAATCTGCAGCTGAGTTTCATCATCCTGTATGACATCGACGTCTGTCGTTTGACAACCCTGTGGAACCAGCGTTTCACTGAAGTATTTCTGAACCAATAAGCCTTATGACCCTTCAGGAGAAGCGTCATAAGGCTTCAAACCAATTCTTAAAAGGCTGGCAACGGACTTGTGAACCTTCTGGCAATGTTAGCGTCCATGTATCACTTAAAATCAGGTGGCCGTGTGATTTCTGTTTATTAAAAACCGAACATTTATGACATTAAAAAAAATTCAATTCATTACACAAGCCAAGTGTAGTAGATTGGGAGCAGTTTCGTAATTTTTCTTGTTACTCAATTCTATTGAACTATACGTCTGTATGATCAGCCCAGTTTCTACCGTAGAAAGTGATATTTGAACAACTCAACAAACTGAACATCGTTTTTTTCTTCTGCTATGTATGTGTTATTTAATGTATGAATAAATCAAGTGTCTAAGTCACTCAATTGCTTTGAGAAGTTAAAAAATTTAATTTCGTATAAATGTTTAAAGAACTTTATTTCTCATTACAAAAAAAAAATATTTACATGAGAAACTTATTATGTACCTATATACGAGCGATACACGTCGCCATTAGCCGTCCTAACTTTAGTCTACTATGTTCACTCTAACATGCATCTTTAATGACTTTTTGAATTTGTCAAACGTACCAATATTTCGAATTGCGTGCGTGCGTGTCCCCTATTAATACCACAGGCATCCAAACATTCCTTTTGTCCCTCCTTTCAGAAGAACGTGTTTTGTCCAAAACTCTCTAATGTCCTCAGAGTTAGCATTCTGATAAACGAGCTAGGTTGGCATATGCTCACATTTTGAAATAATTTTTATATCATTATTGTATAAAAAAATTAGTATTTATTTATTTATTAGTGTTTGTCATATTAGATCTTGCATTACGTTTTTCTTGAGAATCTGTGTGCCAAGCTTCGCAAGGATATAAATAAATACATTTTTAAACTGTCCTAGTATTGCACTGTCTAAACTGATCGTTGTATGGTTTCCAAATAACTAAAAGGATTTGGTCACAGAGACAACAAACATACATTGCAAAATATTATACAAATTCAAAAGTTTACAGTACAACACAACTGAGCGATACTTAACGCAGTTTTCACCACTATGTGAAACCAGCTACTTACTGAAGTGTTTCTGAACCAATTTGACTTAGGGTCCTTCAAGAAATTATCTATTTTTCTCTCCTTGCCCGCTCTATGCCCTTGACTTGCGAACTGGTAATGTAAATTTACAATTAATTTAATTTTTTTGACGTTCATAGATGTACTTGTTTACCTATTTGAGTAACGATATTTTGAATTTGAGTTTGAAAACAGCGTAAAAATTCTAAAAAGCCCCTTTTGAGTGTCTATGGGCGGTATCACTTAACATCAGGTAAGCTTTCTGCCCTGCACCCTGTTATCTTAAAAATAAATGATAAAATTACAAGAAATCTCTAATTTAAAATATATATATATATATACATATCATTAAATTAGCGTTTTAAATTTGACCTTCAGAAAAATCGTTACGTTTCTGAATAAAGTTACATAAGTCGATTTCATTTTTATTGCTTCCTTCACATTTAAGTGGGAGGTGATTTTGGTGTTGGTCAACGCATGTAGGCTTGTCGTGGGATGAGGTACTTTTACTACATCAATGAACCATTCATGAAAACTACTTGTTGCATTATCGTTTTGCAAGGTGAGTTAAAATACACACAAATTGGATTTGCCTAAGAGCAATATTAAATCAAATACCATAATTAATTATTGACGTCTTAAAAGCTTCAGAACTTCAGAGACGACGAATGAAATATTTGTTTGTTATGGATAAACTTATAAACATACAAACAAACAAAAATAATATGTACATGTATTAGTGTACATATGTGAAAAGTGAAACTTCTTTTTGACTTTTTTTTCAAAAAATATCTATTATATGCAATATTACAGAAATTTGTTAATACATTTACATTAGATAAAGTTTAGAAAAGGCTTTTATTTATTTAGATATGAATACAAATAATACAATTATTCCATTTGACCACTAAAATTATTAAAGAATTTGATAAATTGTTATAGATTTATTACTATTATAATTATCGTTATTATATTTTTGTTATCTCGAATTTCTCGAATCAACCGTGATAGGGACAAGAAATAGATGGCGCGTAACGGAAAAATGTGACGGTAATTTTTTTCCAATGTCGAGACGTTTCATAAAAAAAACTAATAAACCAACGGGATTAATTATCTAGATGTTCACCGTAGATATTGTATCTTTACACGTTCAGGGTTAGACCAACTGCTATCTTTGTAGCCATACAACTGAAGAGACGGTGTTTCATGTCCTGACCGACTGTCCAATGTATACGACTGGTATAACACTAATCAAGCTATGGGAATAAACAGAGATGAACGTTAAATAATTAATGTTCAACAATAGGTTAAGAGGCATCGATTTGGAATTTGCTGTAAATGTTTCACAAAAAGTTGCATAAGTTAGTAATGATTACTCATCCGGGTAACCCATATTATTTACTTAAGTTATACATAAACGTAAGTTATTGAATACCTCCGACTAAATCATATACATATATGTCAAACTGATTATCTCCCATTTAAAACGCTTTAACATTTACTAGCCGAAACATTTATTCTTAATTTATAGATTATAGAAAATGTATATGCATCAACGAGGCTTAAGTATATATACTTTTTTTTTTTCTGGAGGAATTTCCTTGTTAGCGAAAACGCCGTGTGTTGGCTCCCAATAGATAAAGCCCACGTCGTTTTGTAAACTTAAATATACAGATTTAACGATTTATACATATTTCTATGACGAAAAAGCTACTGGACCGATAATAATTTTAAGCCAAAATAAAAAAAGATGCGTGAAAAACCCAAGTACAACAGCCATATATTCATATAACGCGACGTCCCCTATATAACGCGGGGATTGCGCACGTTTATATATCTGTTCTGATATATTTTTAATGTATATATAATATACATACAAATATTTCGTAGCAAAGATTTTTAATAAATATGCGATTTAAACCTCTATAACGAGAAAATTTAACCCTATAACGCGTTATATGGGGTCATAAACGCGTTATGTGAGAATGCCTCCACCAACGAGGAACCAATCTACCGTGTAGTATACTGTTTCAAGTTTTAATATATACCACTGTGACGAATCTATATACGGCTAAAGATCAAGTTACCAAAATGGTTATTTGCTAAGTCCAAATAAGCGAGGGCGGTGTACCAACTTATAAATGACCAATTTCGGTCATAAAAACTTTTGGCTATACAAATAGCTGATTTATGGTGTATTTGTGTGTGTATTTCATCCTCTTTCATCGACAATTTTTATTTTGATACCGAATGCCATTAGTGTCTATAATGCCGGTTTTCCCGCGGTATTTGGCACTAGGAGTGCTAATTGCGCAGCTAACAATGTGGTCAGGATTTGTCTAACCTAAAGAATCACACGTCAGACTACTAAATTTTGTAGGACTACTGAACATAATTTGCAGAATTTTGGTTAAGAATTTCATAGTGACGTCATCAGGGTATGATATCCACCATAGAAAACTAACTTGTAAGGCAAAAAATGTCTTGTATATTAAAAATACTAGTGGTTAATAGGATGAATAAATTCTACGCCTCGTTGAGATTACGATTGGTATTTGCGCTGAACTTACTTCAAATTAAAAGATTATCGCAAATAATGACTAATGAAATACGTTTTAGGATATATTATGCGGGTTTATAAATCTTTAAGACAACTTTAATTAACATTCTGTCTTAGTTAAGTGATAAAACCGGCATATTTTAAAAGTAATATATATTTTAATGTTAACATTACGATTTTGGATTTACATTAGACACAGTTAATGACAGTGGCGGCAAATTTATCCTACGTAAGAATCTAATAAGATCGCAATCAAAAAACCTTTTTTAACAAAACCTCATTTCGTATAACGCTGTGGCACTGGCAACCAATTTCACAATAAAAAACACTGACACAGGCAATAAATGATTAGAATACGTGCTCACTTTTGAAAAAAAGAACAATTCTTGGCTATGGCGTTTCACATACTTTTTAATTTGACAGGTGTAAGATTATTCGCGGAACGCGCGCCGCTTGCGGGGGCCGGTCGAACACTGGCCGCCCGCAATTGTTTACGGCCAGTGTTGCGTCGAAATGTCAAAGAATCAACAGGCAAGTCGCAGAAGGCTTTGCGTACTTAGCAATGTGACTCTGAGAGGCTGATTTTGCTGGCATATATGTCCGTTATTTTAGGAAAGACATTCTTGTTTATCTGCATGTTTGATCAAGCTTTAAGATTTACTGTAAGTTACAAAATCAAAAATATGGGTAAATTTAATTATGTAAAAAATTTTAAATATAAAGAAATTTATAGAGCTATAATGCGATTAATATCTAAAGAGCCCAACTTAAATCTTTTACTTATTATGCGTTTTGTTAATACATGATTTATTTAAAATAGCACAGTTTATAAATTTATCTTTGAGGAGAGATTCACAAGAAGCGGCGCGGGCCACAACGGGGCATTCCGAACTAAATCGCCCGCTGGAGAAAGTAAACTACGATTATAACAGCCTTATACTTATGCATTGAAAATTGTACCTTATTATCATTTAACAAAGTCTGAAATGGATCGAAATCGATAACACGGAGTCATGGCACTACAGGTGAAGTAATACCTGCAAGCTGTTAATGGAATTTGAATTTAGAATCTAAATTTAAATATAAGCAGGTTCTATATGAGTATGTTAGAAATATGCGTGATCAAAGATTTAATTAACGTTATTTATTATGTTTAGATCATTTACAGTTAATAATTAAGTATTTAGTGATTTTATATTATTTAAAATTTAAATCTCAAACTGTGTAATTATTTCGGAATGCTTGATTTGCCAAAGTTCGTTTTTCAGTCGATATAAAAGATATCAACGCGCTTAAAGTTTTTTTTAAATAAATACATTTAAATGCAATTAAACACATATCTGCTTCAAATTTATTTATTCATAGAAATTAACATGAAGTGAATACTATACATTTTATATTATTATAAAGTATTTCATTTTGTTAGATTCCTTCGAAAACTTATAACTCCAGAATACATATATAGTATCGATAACAAATTTCTTCTAACATTTCTTATTGCTTATAACAAAATATTTATTCAAAAACAAACAATATATTTGCCGAATATTTTTCACTAGGCGTTAATTGAGATCCTTATTTATTCTTAAAACTAAGTTAGTAAAATAAATACTATGTGATTGCATTATTAAGAACTATCTATTGCTCTTGGATATATTTTTCTTCTGATAATAGAAACATTTGTTTTCTGTGTGCATCATATAAAATC
Organism: Pieris mannii; assembly: GCA_028984075.1. Classification (NCBI taxonomy): domain Eukaryota; kingdom Metazoa; phylum Arthropoda; class Insecta; order Lepidoptera; family Pieridae; genus Pieris; species Pieris mannii. The sequence goes on from CM054776.1 coordinate 1,853,623, forward strand.
AATATTCCTTTTTTTATATAATAAGGGGGAAAGGAGCTTGCTTGTCGCCGGCTGCGATGACTGCCCTTTTTGGGCGTCCCACAGGCTTTGCCCCTCTTTTATATGCGCAATAAATGAACATTTCTTTTTTCTTATTTTATGTAAATTATTCGCACATCTTATAGTAAAACAGTAAATGAGTTCGATGTTTTCGTACTTTATACCGATCCCGCTTTGTGTTGTTGTGAACAGATTTCGAGCTGTGAAACTAGCTGGTGTTTACTCTTCGGCTGCAAAAGGTCTGTACCCCAGGTCCACTGTAAATAACATTGAATACAATTAAGACTTATACAATATAACATCCCGCCCGAGGAGATTTCGTGTGATCTCTTCATCAATATTCGTTATATGTCAGTAAATACATGGGTTATTGCAATGAACTACCCCTTTTTAATTCACGTTTTATTATAGTTTAAAGCTAACCTACAAATACAATATTTTGTACAATATTGTAACTAACATAATAATAACCATATGGAATTACGTTCGCTTAAATAAATAGATTATAATTATTATATAACTTTCATCATAAATCACACTACGAGTAAAAACCTATATTTATACTAACGCGTTAAACTTTTAAAATGCGGCCATTTTCATTTTATAATCTGAATACATAGAGTAATATGTATCTATATCTATGTCTGATTGATGATTTATAAATTACATCTTTTGTTTATGGGCATAGAACGCTCGAACGCACGAAACGGATAGTTGTGATAGACAAGTTAGGTACAAATCAAATAGAAATTTCGGCTTGAATGATTCTGTGAGTAAAACTATTAGTAGATCATATTTCCATAAATATTCTATTACAAGGAGCTGGTAGGAGCACTGCATTTTCTAAACATGTAATATCTTTATAGCTTTCACTGCGTTTATAAGCTATAAATTGTGGGTTAGTGAGAATCATTTTGGGTGTGTACATAGCACTGTTATTAGCACTGGTCAGAAACCGGTGGAGACAGACCGCTCCAGATGTTTCCTTGCTCATCAAGAGTGAGTGAGATCATTTACGAAAACTGCCATGAATTTGAAAACTAATAATTTAGAAGTAAAGTAGCAGATTACAATGAACGTACAACGAGAACAGCAAAAGTAAGACCGGTGAAGTACCCAGCGAGAACGTCACTCCAGTGGTGTTTGTAGTCTGTCACACGTGATAGGGCCGTGAACCAGCTTAACATGACAGCTGAGAACTGGAGGACATGACGGAAGATTCTAGTGCTGCGCCAGACCATCCGTTTTTCCAGGTAGAGCTATGAGTTGACAAAAATGATATATACATCTATTTATTGTGATACAATTAGATTATTTCATCAAAATTGAACTATAGTAAGAAGGAATCTATAAATATAAGAATGCATTGGTGTTCGCTGGTCTGACTAAAACTCAAGAATGGCAGAACCGATTCGATTAATTATGATCTTGAAATATTTGTGAAAGTACAGGAAATGTTTAAATGGAAACATAAATTAAGACAAAAGAATATTTTCCAATAAAAACTTCTAGCTGGAAAATATTTGATGAATTTTGTCTTTTTAGAAAAAAAATGTCACATAGTTGTCATATATTACATTTTTGTTTAAATGTATCGTTTATTTTAAACTAAACATAGCAAACAAATATACAGTATAACATATATATTTGGTCCGTTTAAAAAAAATCAGTTTTTACACATGTGTAGACGATACAAAGTTCACCAGGTCATAGTTATTAACAAGTATTTAAACCTCTGTAGTTCTGAAAATTTTAATTTCCTTGAAAATTATTCTATAGTATTATTTATATTGTTAAATAGTATTATTTATATTAACTTATATTGTTTTTTAAGAAAGTATTGCGTCAAAGGAATCTTATCCTTAATCTACTCTATTAACAAATATACTCACAGCTAAATATATCATAGTATACGCTGACAATGAGGAGTGACCACTTAGGAAGGACATGTGCATATCATTGAACTTATCAGTGTAATTATTGCCAGTACATTCGAACTCATGGCTCTCTATGTAACGATGTTGCCACTGTGACAAGCTACAATTAACATTTGGACGGCAAAGCTGAAAGATAAAATGTAAACTGTTTTGAATTTAAATTATGTTGGGAGATCAAATTAAACGTATAATGAACTTGTTTGACAAAGGGTTTTTTTTTAAATTTATATATGGACTTAAGCAAACCCTTTCATATAGCCTTGTTGACAAATACCAATAGCGCTATTATGATTGAGGTCTGGGCCTCAGATCTATATTTGTTCCGTGATCATTTCTAATAGTGGTTTCGCTTCTTTCAACTCTCTCGTCGTAGGTTCGAACCCATGCTGTGCACCAATTCAATTCAATTCAAAATCATTTATTCATGTAGGTAACATAATGTTTTATGAACGTCAAAAAAGAAATACAATTAAATGCTTCTAATTTTACATTTACTGCCAGTTTTCAAATCAAGGGCGTAGAAGGGAAGAGAAGAACTGACAATAAACTCTCCCCCACTCTGACTTATTGACTTTCTATGTATGTGTCTTTCTTTATATGTCAAAGCGTCGACGGCGTGTGTCAGTCCGTCCTGCCCTTCAGGCGATTGACCCCCCCGCGACGGCCCAAGCCGAGGTTCGAGTCTCACAGGAGACGCCCTTGCGCGAGTCGCGGGAACCCATTCCGGCTGAGCTAACCTCGCCAAAACAGCCCGTGCTGAGCTGTAAAGGCCCTTAAGGACAACAGCGAGATTCCATTCTCAAAAAAAAAAAAAAAGCGTGTGTCAGGCACCAACCAGAAGGCTTATGACCTACTTGCCTATTAGATTTACACATAATGTGAAATATGAAACAGATACAGAAATCTGAGGTCCAGACTTAAGAAGATTGTGGCAAAACTGATGGTTATCCATATTTCATTAATTTTAAGACCCGTTTAAAAAGTTCGTATGTTTACATAATAGCAAGCCTTATTACTTTAAATAGGATATTTATATTATACAATGCAAATAAACTTCATAAATGTAATTCTCTAGATATTCACTGTATCTTTATTGAGAAATAATTATTTGGAATATTAACAATATACTTAACCTACAGAAATAAAAATACAAATAAAATTTACAACAAATTTAAAAAGAATTCAAGAACGAAAATCAATTACTTACATCAAAGAAATGAGGTCGTGGTCTTCCGATGACGTTCTTCGCAACATTTGTAGTCAGCTCAACAAAACAGATCCCGTATGAGAAGCAGGCAAAGACGCTATAGAATCCTCTCATCCACAAAGGCAGAGGAAACTTGAAGCATGGCTCATCATCTTCTTTCCGAAGTAACATCCATTCGCAAAATAGAATCTGAAAGGATAACTCTCTCAGAAGGACGAAGGGTCGCAATTGTATATATATTTTTCTTTGAGTACCGGAATAAATAAAAAAAAAAATATTTTTTACAAACTGGTACCCTCTTTGTATTACAAATATAAATAACATCAGAACGACATTGTGGCGTTGTATATTTTATTTTTTTAAATTTTGACGCTCAATTTTTTTTACGCCTAACTAAATTATATATTTCACAGGTGATAATACGACATCACAAATAATGACAGATATTAGGTATGAAAATTTTTCAGTTCATCTCTTACCGCTATAGCGGGTAGGCCTATGCCAAACAGCCTCAGCATATCCGTTGAAACCGTGTCAGGTTTGTAGGGGTACATAAGGCTCTCATCGCCACAGAAGAAACCACGTTTAAATCCTTGCCATACATCTCTCGTTACAATTACCAGCGCAATCACTGGAAATATAAACATTTAATGTTTTAAGTTTTTTATGTTTGAGGTTGTATCTCTTGATGGGGTTATTAAAGTCCTTTTACCAAGAGAAGAGCACGTTATTTCTGAATGCCATAAGTAACTCAAGTACGGTGCTAGCCGTAAGTACAAAGTAAGTCGGAGAAAAAAAAGTCGAGCAAAACCTTTCTTAGGAACGCTGAACGATAAGAGATGTAATATGATGGAGTTCTAAAGATAACTTGTAAATTTTTAACTTAACATTGTCCCGTTACGATAATTGTACTCTTGCGCCGCACCTATCTCTTTTTCACTCGATTGGCCTATGCGTAAGTGATTCATTCCTTATTTATATCCATACAAAACAGTGATAATTTAATAAAAAATATACAATTTTATTCATAAACGTATATGCAATCATTTCTTCAATGTATTGTTATTAAGTTGTCACGTTAAATTGGGGTCACCGGTACTATCTACCAGGCGCCAAATTATTTAACGCCTGCGCACTTAAATCCCACGGGTAAAGAGACTATTCCAAACTTTAACAAAATCGAAGTTGGTAGAAAGATTTTGTTTAGCTCATTTTCAAAATAAGAATTGAATTTCCGTAAAAGAATATTGTATAATATAAGGTACAAAAGGCAGTGGTATAAAATGATAATACAACAATTCTATAATAAGATATTCTTATCGTCAAACGTATTAATATCAAACGAGGAATCGATGCATGACTCTTTCTAAGATATCCTATCATTTATCTAACACGTATTTCGTCCATGACAGTATTGACCCCAAGCAAAGATATTAATTGTTTTCTATTCCTAAATATCTAAAACATGATTTTTTTAGAGATATAAAGGTTTGAAAGTCTTCATATAAAATCTACGAGTACTATCCATTGATATATTACAAGTGTAATTTTGTAGGACGATTTTCATAATCTTGAATTAATACTTATTTAAAACAATAAACAATAGATATATTTAACACAATCTTCCAACTAAATATAACTTTAGCTACAATTCTCTTATGAGGTTTCTATTTCTTTTATTATTAAATGTATGTGTACGCACGCATATTTGACTATATATATACATCTTAAACCTTAATGTTGTCTTTATTTTGTCATAATATCCATATATATACATATTATTATATCCTTTATCGATGCAAAAAAACATTAAATGATAGGTTACGAAACTCATTAAATTTTATATTGGATTTTTTTTTACAGTTTTCTAATCTATGTAAATTTAGTTATTTTGCTATTTAAAGCGGTAATAAAGGTTTTATTGTAATACCCATTGGAAAACTTAAATACATATATTGAGTAACGTATATATTATAATCCGTTTATATTTTGTCACATTTCAAATAAAAAAATACAATCAAATCAGTTTATTTTTAATATATAATGTGTAAGAATCTATTTTAAGTAAAAAATAGCATTAATCTACTTATTATATAAACACTAGGTCAATTATTACAAATTTGAAGAAATAAGCGTGTTCCTTACACCATCAAGTTGTATAGGTTTTAAATCAACAAAATTAGTTTTCCTAAGGAGAAACTCGAAGAAAATTACTTTTGACCAGACGATTGGTAATAATTTAGTGAGAGAAAATATCATTTCGCTTTCAGAGTTTATAAAAAATGCATGAATAAAATTTTCATATAAAGTGAAAATTATCACGCACACATAATTCAATTTGTAGGTAAAATTGCTTACTAATCCGAAACAATTATTGAGGCGTTGGTTCGAACTACGAGCTAAGTGCCTTAAGCACTGAGCCAAGAAGTCTCTGAACCCTCAACTTTGCGATTGTGGGGTATGTACCCAGCTGTGCAATAATTATTCATACCATGCCTAGGAGCCAACGACGGCGTTTCAAGACATAAATAAAGTTCAACAAGGAAACAAAAAATAGAAATCTGGGATCCAAATGCGTTAGGGCCCACTGGTCATTATTGTAATTGTTTAAGATATTTAAAGTTTTAACGACAAGTGGAATATTGACCACAAAAAAAGGGGTTAAGTAGCGTAAATACCACGATTACAAAATCATTATGTGCTTCATATGTGTTTGGTGAATTTTAATTTTATGATCTAAAAACGAATTGTACTTTTCGTATTTTTTTCAGTTCTTGGTTTTTCTTCATACGTGGGCGAAAAGGGTTCATTATCTACTTGCCTATTAAGAAAAATTTTGAATAACACATTTAAGTACGAATTAATCACATACAAATATATATAGAATATATTTATTTCTAACAACTATTCGATAGAATGCGAGGAGCAAAAATATGATGAGTGATATTTTTTTATAAATAAATTTACATATTTCAAAATATTATTTTTAGGTTTGGAATTAGGAATTTACTGAAATGTAAAAAATAAATAAAAATAAAGAAAGTTCTAAGAACATACTTAAAGGAATTTTAAGCTTAACATGAATAGATTTTTAACTCACGTGCACATATACAAAAGCAGTCGATAACGAATTTTCTCAGCATATGCAGAGATCTCTCTTCTCGCGACATCTTGACGTACACAGAGCAGATAGACTGAGCCAACCACTCCTCGTACGGTATTTATGTAGCTGGTGCAAGATTACTATCTTTATTAGAATGATGGTTTAATATTCGTCCTGTTTTGCTTACTGACGTAAGATATTTTTCGTGTTTCTTTATTACTTATTTTCAATAGTATTCTTATTTTACTTCTCCTGTATCTATCACACAGAACAATTCATTTGTACCATAAAATAAAATACGAAAGCGTGAGAACAATTTTGGTTGAACAATTCACAAAATTAATATATGGGGTACATAATTAAGCACGTGAAGCTTCGGTATAGATGTATATATTTGAATTAAAAAAAATCTCTAATTTTTAAGTTAATATCTCCATATAGTGTTTTTTGTGTATAAATAAGTTTTTCCTTTGAATACGTACGAATGGATTTTTTCATATTGATTCACCCAATGTTACTAATACCGATTTTGAATATATAGGGTGTCTTTATGTATGAATTTGGGGCTTACTGGTAATTTTTGCTTACAAATCATCACACTCTAGTTTATTTTTAACTGTATTAATCGTAATTTTATATGCAGAAAAAAAACATTCAAAATGAATTGTTTACGTTATTATCGTTTTAAAAGTCAGAAAAGAATAAACAGAAAAATCTATGCGGTTATTTTTAATGTACTGTTATCATTTAAATTTAAACCGAGTTTATTAACCTATTCACAATTCATGTAGTTAACTACATATATGTTTTATCTTAATAATATGTATTACTTTATTAATAACATGTCAAATGACGTCCGTACCACAAAAAATAGCGTGTTTACGCTGATCTAATCGATAATAAATATATTTAGGTTAAAATTATTCAATCGTTTCGTATCGATTTAAATGTATTTTTACATTGTTTCAAATACCTTAGTAAAACCAGTTTAAAAAATTTCTAATATTTTTTGTAGTAGAATGCCTCATTAACAAACTAAAAAAAACGAAGGTTAGCAATTTATTGTTCCGTGTATCGAAACTAGAAACCTTTCTTCTTCAAACAAATTGGTAACAATAAAATTATTACTGATGGTCATCAATTATGATAACTTCTGAGTAATTTATGTTTTCTGCAGCAGTATACGTCGTTCGTTTCAGCCAGTTGACGTCCATACTGGATGTCAGTACGATCGCCTTCCCTCCACCATCATTTGTCTACATATTGGGAGCCTGGCCAACGTTTTGACTCGGGCATACACTTGGGCAAAGGATTCAAAAGAATCAAATCAAATCAAAAATCATTTATTCATATAGGTAACATAATGTACACTTATGAACGTCAAAAAAAAGAAATATACATTAAATGATTCTAATTTTAGATTTACTGCCTGTTCTCAAATCAAGGGCGTAGAATGGAAGAGAAGAACTGGCAATAAACTCTCCGCCACTCTTTTTAATCGCCAATTTTTTTTTACACAATGTTTGTAAGGAGCTGCAACCATTACACCATGTTCCATCAGTGTCGCTCAAATCATTTGCGCTACAATATTATTAAGTGTAGGCCTATGATGGCCTAGATTTATGTAAATATTTCATGATCAATTAAATAGGCAAGTGGGTTTCAGCCGTGACGATGGCTTTTGTCGAATGTCGACTTTATGGGTCGGCTTCCTCACGATGTTTTCCTTCTCCGTTTGAGGGAATGTTAAATGTGCACATTGAGAGAAGGTCCTTTGGTGCCGGGGGGTCGAATGTACGGCCTCAGATCTGACAGTCGGTCGCTGAAGGCAGCCAACACCGCTCAAGAGGAGGATACTATGTAATAATTAAAATTAATTTTATACCAATAGAATTACGCAAAACTGTGGTCAATAGCTAAATGATACATTCAGGGCACACCTGTCACAGATAACTAATCCATGGCAACAATTTTTTATCACAAAAGTCCACTATTACATGCGAGAAAATAGCCGCTATGGTGTGATTCGTGAGTCGTGGAGGCGTGTTCGTAAGATAATCGTTATCTAGAAACACATGCGCCGCATGTATAATATTTCGAGCAACGATTTTTCGCCAAATGACATTAATATGGTAAGGAAATGGCGTGTTTTGCCGCGAAATTCGATATACACATAAGGTAATTACTAAGTGTGGTCAAAGGCACATAAGACATTGTGGCACTGGGAAATTTTTTTTCATAAAAAAATAAATTACGGTCAAGTTTTTTTAATGGCGACCCTATCGTTGAAATAATAGTAGGATAGGGGGTAAACGGACCGGACACTCCCATGATACTGCCGCTCATGGACAGAGTCTTGCGAGTGCGTAACCGGCTTTTTAAGTATTGGGACACTCTTTTCGTGGCCCTAAGTCAAATTGGTTCGGAAATACTTCACTAGCAGCTGGATCCACATAGTGGAGGTTCGCATCAAAAACGTCGAGATGATACGGGTGGAATTTCGTATTCTGCCTCGACTTCCGGGGATGAAACTCGGATGCAGTTAATCCGAACAATTCCTGTAATTTTAGCTATACATTTTGAACAAGATCTTATTACTATGACAGATTAATTAGTTTTTACAAGTTCAATAAATTGTTTATTTCTGAACATATTTATTGGCCTATATCACCCTGGTGTTGGAGTGTAAAAGCGTATATATCTGTTCCTTTCACTTATAACGCTGTAAACAAAGACAGCGATAACTTTATATCTCTAAAAAATAATCTAAAGGAAATTAAAATTTATTACATTCGAATGAACTGAAGTATACACATTTATAACTGACATGGCGTAAACACTCCAGCTGAAAAGGTAAATGAAATCATTAACAATGTGTCACCGACCTATGAATACAATCAATATCTGATGTTAATTAAAATAGCTGTTATAATTACAACAAAATTAACAAGCATTTTAAATCAGCCATGATTGAACTAATTCTCAACTATCTCTCTATATATCTCAAAAAACGGTTGGATTTAGTGGAAAATAATATAAAAGTGTTTTACATGGTATTTCAATAAATCACCACTGAGCCACGGAGGTTGAAATGTGTTTGCGTATATTTAGAATACATAAATTATAAATGACGTCAACAGTAGATAAGTAAGTGATGTAACATTAGTTTTGTTTAAGGAAACTCTTAATAGATAATCCAATATATATAGTTCTCTATCGAAATAATGATAAAATGCTATTTTTATCTGTTTCATATACTTAAAAAAATTATTTAATAATAAAATTCTAAAATGAAAATTTACAAAAGTTATTGACTTACATTATGCCTTAAAACATGAGTGGTAATGGACAGATCGCAAAATGCAAAAGTAAGATTGACTTTAAATGCAAAGGAAAGGACCAAAGGTTAGAGTTAGAGTGGCCTTAAAAAATAATATAGGATATAGAAGTGTTATAGGAAGCGAATGGAGAAAGAAAGTCATGGAAAAATGTGGGATTAACCCGCTTTACCCTTGGTGGGGTTCCAATCAATGGTCGTAAAAGAAGTCAGGATTACAAGAAAATAAAATGTATGTAAGAAATCTTAAATGTACATTTGTAAAGATTGGAAATAAACGGGCTTTATTATCTATATAAATAAAAATGAATCCCTAATTCCCTTGGTCATGCATCTCGCGTGAACGGCTGGACCGATTTCGATAATTATTTTTGTTGTGTTTTTTATCGTCAGGAGCAGAAAAAGTTAAGAAAAATGCGCTGAAAATTAGAAAATTTAATAATTATTTTCAGTGCACAGCTCTTTTACAAATCAAACATTTTTTTTTTCCTTTCTTGGCCTGCAAAACATTTTTGATGTTATTGCTTTTGACATAACTTTGTCAGAATGCGTACTGCAAATATCGTCAAAGATGTAAGAAAAATGAATATCGTTTAAAAGAAATGCTTCGATCGGAGGATTATTATATTGATAAAATACATATAAAATAATTATAATTATATACGCGCCAGGAAATCAAACAAATAATATAAATAAAATATCAGAATGCATTAGAATAATGAACACTTCAGAACAGTTTCTGTAAAAAATTTTAGTTAATTCAATCATAAATGAATCAGTTGATCAAACAGGTAAGCAGGTGATTAGGTTATTCTTACAACTCACGATTTTGAGCATTTTACTCAATAAATAGTATCTAATTGAATTTATTTCTGAGCAAATTAAGAATTACTTTTAAGTATTTTAGTATTCTAGCTAAAATCACCCATTTTAGCTGATCCGGACTTCATCCTACTAATGATCTGTTTCACAATGTCAGGATAAGTTCCAAATAAGCTATTTATTACTTATTGGAAGGATAAACACTTTTGTTGCATTTCACGACCGTCAGATAGCGCTATTCGTCATGAAACGCGAAGTTTCTTATTCAGAACTTTTATCTTTCGAATAATTTGTTGCATAGCTATTTGGTACTTTATCCATACATTGTGAAACAGACCATTAGACTGGTAGATCAGTCACTGTATATAACCTATATGTATACAATATACATATGTTATTCCATGCCAAGGAATAAAGAAGCGCTCAGAAAGATTTTGGTATTAGGTTTAGCTAAATATTTCTAGGAATTTCAATTAAACGACTGTAAGTAAATGATCGTGACGTAAACTCCAACTACTCTTTCTGTTTGACAACGTTTCTTGCGTTGACGTTCAGTGTATGTTAGAAATATCATGCAGCACCTCCACTTGTGAACCTAAGATTTTATTTTGCGGAAATGTTGGAAAGACTGCGACTATGAGAGTCAAATAATCACACTCGGTAATGTAAGCGGTCGCGATTGCGAGCGCGTACAAATTTTATTATATTTAATTAATTTGCTATATTTGTTTTAAATATTGTATTATTGTTTGATGATTTGCTTTTTTAAAAGACTACCGAGAGTTTTTTACGCTTGTTTTTTCTCTCGGTCTACACCCTCAGTCTTTTTTGTCGATGAGTAGGGATGCCTACAGGTTCGAATTTAATGACGAGGAATAAGTGACACCTTGATGATCATATGTTCCAAAATAAACGTATTTTATTATTTTTATTATTACGCGGGTCTTGCGCCTCATTAATACTATTTCTAGTGAGGCTGATCTATTTCATTGCACACTGTTAAAACCAATCTCAACAATAAACCACAAATATTATGCGGCAATATACTGATAGTAATACGAGTATAATGAAAGTACAAAGGTCGCAAGTTCATCCCCTAAGCGTTAGTGTTATCTGAGCGGAAAAGCTAGCCGTGCATTTAATTACATCCTATTATAATTACTAATTGGTAGTATATTATATTCATATATAATTATTGTTTGTCGGTCTCGCATAACATTAGATTTTTTTCAATAAAAAATAAAATAAATCAGTGGCGCTATAACCTCTTTAGGGCCTGGGCTCAGATTTCTGAATCTGGTTCATGATCATGTTTAAATCTAATAGGAGAGTAGGTGATCAGCCTCCAGTGCCTGACACACATCATCGACTTTTTGGGTCTAAGACATGTTTTCCTCACGATGTTTTCCTTCACCGTTCGAGCAAATGTTAAATGCGCACATAGAAAGAAAGTCTATTGGTGCGCAGCCCGGGATCGAACCTACGACCTCAGGTAGAGAGTCGCACGCTGAAGCCACTAGGCCAACACTGCGCTTTTTTTGCACTGTGCTTTTTCTAGATTTTTTCAATAGATTTATAAAAAAAAATTAGTTTTATTTATTAATAGTGAAGTCAAATCTTTTTTGCATTCCTAATGATCGTACTTTTCAGGACACATAACAAGGACCACTTACGCACAGCAATGTGAGACGGCTTTAGTATAGTTAATTCTATTCTTATACATTATTTATTAGATTTATATTTGCTTTGACTTCATGTTGCAAAAAGGACAATAATTACAATTTGGTAAACCTCCAGTGATTGGTGTCACTCTTTAAATTTTCTGGTAATTTAAAAAAAAAAAAAAAAAAAAAAAAAAAGTATTTTATTGAATCACAAACATTAACATACATGTAAAATTGAGGTAGCCCCAGTAAGTTAAATAATACTTGTGATGGAGCAACCTCGCAACTTCCCTTAAATTATAGATTACAATGTTTGGACCAAAACAACTGAAATATGACTTGACAAACTTAGTTACAAAATATATTATTTTTCTATTTATTTATTTTTGAATTAAAAACTAACTAAATTAAACAAATAATAACGCACGGTCTTTGCGTGCGTGCGTGTGAGTGCGTGCATGTGTGTTTGTGTGTGTGTGTGTGTGTGTTTGTGTGTTTGTGTGTGCGTGTGTGTGTGTGTGTGTGTGCGTGCGTGTGTGTGTGTTTGTGTGTGTGTGTGTGTGTGTGTGTGTTTATCTGATTCTCGTCAAAATTAATTCTGTTTTTTCATATGTGATAGTTTTCAACCACCCAGTTACGGTATTCTTACAATTATATAATAACATCGGATATATATTTAATTTCTGATTCAGTTTATTATAGATGTAGGCAGCCTGTGTAGTATATTGACGTTGAGCAAAAACTGTGTGCACGCGTGGGGCGTATGCTACAATATCTTTACGTCTCTTCTTTAGTTTACCTGGACTAAATGGTAGTGTTTTGTGCATACGTAGGGTGATATGCAAAATGTATAATTTTCTAACGCTCAATAAGCCACTATTTCTGTAAAGGTCATCGGTAGAGTATCTATATGGTTTGTAGTTCATTACTTTAATAAGGGCCCTTTGAGATCTCTCTAAATCTAAAAACTTAGTTTTAGTTGCTCCTCCCCATACGGGAATGCAGTATATTATAATAGATTGAGCCAGGGCTAGATAAACTTTATTAAGCAATGACGCGGGCATGACGTAGCGTAAGTTTTTAAATATCCAAATAAGTTTTCTAACCCGGGCCATAATTGTTTCGATGTGTAAGTGCCATGATAACCTTTGGTCCACTGTAACTCCAAGATATTTGGTAGAGTTGACACGTTCTATGGTCTGACAGCTACAATTCTGGGCAATCGGATCACCACACCTATGAATCCTAACTCCAAAGTCGTAACCCGGCTGAGATCTTTGATTCGCAGTAAAACATATAAAATTTGTTTTATTAACATTAAGTGAAAGTAAGTTGGTATTAAGCCAGCCAGCTACTTCAGCCAGACCTAGTTCAGCTGCGGATTTCACAGCCATCCAAGTCGCTCCCGTGTACACAATCGCGGTATCATCCGCGTATGAGTAGATCCGTCCGCCATTGCTCCGAATATTACAAAGGTCATTTATATATATCAGGAACAATGTCGGGCCAAGCACGCTTCCCTGCGGGACGCCATATTCCACGGTTTCTTCTTCACTTATCAAATTATTAATTTTAACTTGTTGTTTTCGACCTTGTAGATAACTTCTAAAAAGGGAGAGAGCTGTATCACGAATTCCTATGGCTTCCAGCCTGCGCAGAAGAATGGGAACGGAAACGGTATCAAATGCCTTTTTAAGGTCCAAGAATATTGTTACGCATTTAATACCTCTGTCTACATTATCAATTATGTCATTAGTAAGTGCAGTCACGGCATCTTGTGTAGACAGGCCCTTCCTAAATCCGTATTGTGTGTTGGATAAAATTTTGAATTTATTTAAGTAATTGACCAGTCTATTGTTCAGTAACTTTTCTAATATTTTAGAGATACATGGCAGTACGGATATAGGACGGTAGTTATTGACGTCGTTCAGGTCCCCACTCTTATGCACAGGCGTAATCAACGATCTCTTAAATACGGCTGGAAATATTCCTGTTTTGAAGCAGGAATTAGCCAGCTGGCTAATGAGCGGGACAATAAAGTCTCTGGACATTTTCAAAAACTTTGTGGGTATACCATCCCAACCAGGTGCGCTCCCAGAATCGAGACCCATGAGTATAGCATCCACCTCACGAGGACTAGTCTCAAGAAGAACAAACGAAGACACCCGAGAACAAATGTCTGTAGTTGTTGGGTTACCGAAGTTAAGTAAAATGTCCTCAGCTAAAGTTGACCCTATTTTAACAAAGAATTGGTTGATACGGTTTAGTGAGTCAAGCGGATTCGGAGTAATATTCAGTAGACATGTATTTGAGGATTTGGGGGTTTTAAATTGAGTTACTTCATTAATTTTTATCCAAAGCTGTTTAGGATTTTTAACTGAGTTAGCTATTTGAGTTTTATGAAATTGTCGTTTAAGTTTTTTAATTAAGTTTGAACAGAAGTTACGAAAGCGTCTAAATGTTATTTTTAAGATTACGTTAAAAGGATTTTTCTTTAGTTTAAGTTGCATTTTATTGCGAAGTTTAATACAGCGTAGGGCTCCTAGTGATATCCAAGGTTTAAGAATTCGCTTGCTATTAGAGATTGTCTTAGTTTTAGTGTTACAAAGTAATATGGTTTTTATTTCATGGATAAATTTATTAGCCAAGGTCTCCGGATCATTGTAAATATTGAAAAATGACATGTCTGAGTTAAATAAGTCTTTACACGCGTTTTCAAAGTCAATAGAAGTTGAATACCTATGGCAGTTTCTAGTTACAGTTTTTTGTGCTAGGTTTAATACTACCATGGCATGGTCCGTGATAGTTGTAGTCAAGACAGCCACAAAAGCAGAGCTCTTAAGTTTATCGAATTTCAGAAAAACATGGTCGAGGCAGTTCGACTCTCTAGTAGGTAGACAGTGCCCGGGAAGCAGCCCATGTCCTGCCAGCATGTTTAAATAATTTAATCTATTGTGACGCTGTTGTAAGGATTCAGACTCTCTACCTATTAGGTTGATGTTTATATCCCCAGTTATTATAATATTTTTAGGTGTAGTAATAGTATCGAGATAACTATTTAGGGAAGTTATGAAATTATCTGCACAGGCGTGTGATGGGGAACGATATATACCTATAATAACGTATTCGGCGATAATTAGCTGTATAGCCGAGGCGTGCGAGAGTGAAACTTCTGTTACCCGACAGAGATGGTTGTTTTTTATGTATGCTACAACGCCATCATTTTGATTGAGCTGATTTGTAGTATGATATGAAGAGTAATTACGGAGGAGTGGTAAGCGTTTACTATTATTTAGTCTGCACTCTGTAAGGATCATAACATCCACATCATGATTCATTTGCTGTAAATTTACCTGAAGGTCGTCAAAATTACTGTAAATACTTCTAATATTTTGTGTCAAGACAGTGAAATTATTTTGCTCAACGTAGTTACTAAATTCTTCGATGTCAATTATTTTTGAGTTACTAATTTCTGTATTATCTAGTTCCCATAAGGTGTTTAAATGATTATCCATATTCAGTTACGCGTGCAGAATGGCGTAGCTTGCCCTTTACTCTATTGAATAGTTGCATGTAAGTACCGTTGCAGGATAACGATGTTTTGAGAGTACATATAGTGCTATTGAGACAGTTAAACTTATTGTGTAAGAGTGTGTATGATTTTGTGTATGTGTGTTTAAGTGTGTATGTATGTCCGTAAAAAAGGGATTTTACACTGAATAATACTTTTAGATACCGTAGATTACAACTTTTTGAACTACTGTTACTTGGTTTATCAAAACAATGTAGGTTAATTATAAATGCTAAAACTTTAAGTATGAATAGACTAATAATTATTTTCTTAATACTAATACATGCACAAAAAATAAGCGATAAGAATAGTAAGAAATAAAAAGAAGTTTCACAGTATAGTCACGTTTCCTGTAGCAAAAGGTGTACCTGGGCTTCGCTGTTAATGAGGATAACCCGAGAATTTTCATCTTTCTTGACGAAGACTCGGCCATGTTTAGTCCAGCAGAATTTGTACTCTTTTGATTTTGTAAGGTCTCGGGCCAGGAAAAATAGTCGGGCTCCTTTTGATGTTAACTGTTCCGATATAAAGACAGGGGTTTCTTCATTTTTGGTAAATCCGAGATGTTTAGCCTGTATCTTTGTTTTATTTTTAATATTGTAGCTCTTGACTTTCAGAAGTAAATCCATTTTAAGAATCGATGAGGCTAGTTCGACAATTATGGGGGTGTTATTTACCCCAGACTTTCTACTCTGGATTCTGTAAATATCTTTTATGTCTTGCTGGCTCATATTAAAATTTACAGATTTTGAGAGACACAATACCATATTAATTAAGTCGTCTCTATTTTCGTTTCCGTTCTTTGGCACATTTTTAATTTCAATACATGTCTTCCGAGTTGTCCTTTGCAGATCCTCTATTTTATCTTCTAGGATATTAATATACTCCCTATCTTTCTTAGTCTGTACCTCTAGTGATTCTATCTTCTTCTGAAACTCTTCTTGTTGAGCAAACAAACGCGTGATTGATGTTTCTATGTTACTGTTAGTTAATTGCATTTCCTTGAGATTGTTATTAATTTCTCTAAGTTCTTGTTGCTGAGTCTTCGTAAATGACGCGAACAATTCTTTCATGTATAATTTAAATTGAGAAAAATCCGAAGGTTCAGCGGGTGAAGTATGCATTTCCTGTTCTCTTTCTACTCTGCACCTTTTATTGACCCTACTATTTCGCATGGAAATAAAATTCGGTGGTGTACTTTCAATACCTGCTTCATTTATGTTACTGTCAGATAACGACTTATTTAACTGTGTTGCGGACATTGTACCAGGGAATAATGCACAGCAAAGTAACCACTAATGCGTATCTTACAACGGGCCAATTAGTCACAAGGTAATTAGCGAAAGGGGTGTCGCTAATTAGGTAATTATCCAGTGGCGCTTGTGAAAGGTGGAGCTTAGCGGTGAGTGGTCGCCTTCAAGGTCACGTATGACCAATAGTTAATAATTAGGTGTGTTACCCGTACTTCTTGTTCGCTGCGCAGGCGCTGGTTTGTTGTCGCCGATCTCAGGTACCAGGGTGGCAGGATCGTTTCTCTGTCTACGTAGTCTTCACACGTTGGGTATCTTCACACGCCGGTTACCTCTTGTGATTTTATGCGCTCCTATTTTCTTCTTTGAATTTAGTGTTACCAAATTTATAATTTAATATTTAAATAAACTTTTACAAGGGGTCCACTACACGTCTACACCTATCGGCGGTCCGGGGGAAGAGGATAATTTATTATATATATATATTTATTGAGGGGGTTAATGACCATGATTGACAAAAACGGGGAAATTACGTATTATTTAACGGGGAAATTCTCTATTGTATAACGGGTCTTCAAAGAGTATACAGGGCCAATTTTTTTCGGGTAACTATTGAATTGTATAATCTAGCCTATTTAAGCACTAAACAGTCACACATAAAATATCATGAACAGTGTCTTCAAAAAGCTGTTTTAAAGCCAGATTAAGCTTTTCACACTAATTGAAAACGTACTCAAACCGTAGTTTCGAGAAACTTCCCGTCCTGTTGGGCTTTGGTTTATTTTTTGGAATTTCGTATCCAATGTTTATGGTCATGTAAAATATTGTTTTTATGTAATCGTTTATTGTATTCAGTCTTAATTATTATGTGTCATTAATACGGGTCTTGGGAGGAATTCCGGTTGGGTCGAAGGCTCGGTGAGCCACGACGTACGACGCTCGACGAATTTCGGCTTGTACAAGTATGCAAACTGAAAAAAGTTAAATAGGTATTATAAGCATTTATATATTTATTGTTGTAGCTTCATGAGACATTTTGTATATATTGATACTAGCTGCCCCCGCGACCTTCGTTTATTCTTAATGTGATTTTACTTAGCCTACCTGTTTAGTTAACATTTAGCTGCCCCAGAGACTGTTTGGTTGAAAATTACGCAATTAAATTTTTTACGAGAAACTGTAACAAAACACGATCCGTGCTTACAGTAATTAGCGCTGCCACCGCTCCAACTGTGAACCCGACGGCAACGTCACTGGGATGGTGCATGTTGTCTACCACACGGGAAAGACCCACGTACCACGCGGTGAGTAGAACCACAAACTGTGCAACGTGACGCAACAATTTCGATCCGCGCCATCTAGCTCTCACTTGTATGTACAACTGAAAATAAAACATTTACCTAAATTAATACGAGTAGCATGTTATGTTTTACTCAAAGAAAACGTTTTTTTTTTAAATTGGAAACAGGTAATTATATTCTGTCTTTAAAATATATCATTTTTTTGTAAATAAAAATAGAATTCGATTTTATTCGTTATTTTGTTTTTTAATACTTAAAACTTTTATAATTTTCTTTCTTCGGTTGGTAAGGTTTACAAACATTTAGGTCGTAAAGTAGTCTAGACCTTATTTAATAGCTTAAAGAGCTATTAAACTATATTAATAGTATGTAGATTATATGATGTCCTAAAGTAATAAATATAAAGTCACATACTATGAAGAAAATGGCACAGTACATGGAAAAGCTGGCGTGCGCGCTTGGGAAGGAAAGACGCATATCTTTCAATTTTGCTGCACCCCCTGCGCCGGCGCAGGTAAACTCTGATACGTAACCTTGTCTGGTAGTACTCAAGATCGAAGGCACACACAGCTGTAAAGAAAGAAATTATTAAAACGAATATAAAAACATCATACATAATTATTTTTTTCACAGTGAATGCCTGGAAGAGATCGCGTGAAAACGATAATGTTAATGCAACGAAGTGTTAAGTGTGTTGTTTACGCAAAACGGACTAAATTTGAGACTAGTTGCGGAAAATGAGTCTACCTACCTACCTACAAAGTGTTAATAAATAATCAATAAAAATAAATAAACTTTACTAAACTAATTGCTGGACCTGGAGCTATCCTTCCACTTGACCACATTCAACTAAGTTTAATTCGAATCGTGGACGACCAGTCACTTTCCATGTGCCTTGATCCCTTGGAGTTGCGTAGAGTGGTTTCTCTCTGCATCTTCTGCCGTATCTACCATGAATAGTGTTAAGAGAAGATGTTTGGACTAATACCTGCCGCTGAGTTTCATCATCATCAAGGAAGAATACCGTTCCGCAACTAAGTCAGTTTTGGCCACGCACCACCACTATGTGGAACCAGCTGCCCATAGAGCTATTTCTGAACCAATTCGTCCTTCAATAAAATATCGTACCAATTCTTAAAGGCCCAGTAACGCACTCGCGAGCCTTTTGACATTATGAGTGGCGGCGGTATCACTTAACCTCTGGTGAGACCGTCTGCCTTCTGTTATTTAAGGACAATATCCAGCCTCAACAAGCTCCCATTCCTCCCCCCCCCTCGTTTCACGACTCTCTGGAGAGGGCGTATGAGGGGTTGAGTTGAGTATAGGGGGCGGAGGAGTTGAATATTAGTTTTAATATAGTGATATAAAAATGTACGTGTAGAAAAGGTAATGAATACTTAGTTATATAATATTGATTATAAATATGTTAAATTTCATTGCTTAATAAAGATTATATTTCAGGTACATAATACTTAATTTAATACGCACTTCAAACCTAAATTATGAAGAATTTTATTTTTAAAATTGAAGAAATCTGTATAAGACACCAACTTGAGTTACTTTCATTTGTTTTTTATATTGGCCAAAGTTTTGATTTAATGCGTCAGGAAGAAAATCGATTAGAATTATTAAAATATTATTATCACACAAATTGATCAAATTTATATAGTAAGTACTGTGTGATAAAAACACTTATCAGTGTCTTTAGCAAAAACATATATCGTAAAAAATTCCTTAATTAAAATTATAGTATTTTGTAATATGTCGCTACGAAATTAAACATGTGAATTTTTGTATACTTTTATCAATTACGAATACGTACTTTGAAATCGGTCAATTGCTTGACACATAAATTGAATTTCCAGGAGGACATTTTAGTGGGTCGGGCTTCTCCTCTCTGGTTAGTATAGGGATTAAGAGATAGCCATCCCCACAGTCCTCGCGATAGCGACTGCATACGCTTGCAGGCCTGCATTTGTGCATTTTTTCTCCTTCATAAAAAATCAGTCATAATATTTTATGGGATCCCATTTAACGCATAGCATCTTTTTGCATTAGTCGGTGATCGTTGCTATATCGAAGTCCAGACTGAATGATTACGTGTGACGGTTTCTTCACCGTACTTAAATACAGTGCGATAATGTACACAATAAATATTTGGGTGCAGTACTCGGTACAGAATTATAGATAAATGGTTCCACAGAGTTTTGTACTTACATCAAAGAAATGTGGTCTCAATCGTCCAATGACGTATTTGGTCATGGTAACCAATAGTTGTTGACAAGCGGCCCCAAATGTGAACAACCCAATGGCCACATATGACTCCGACACCCATCCAGGAATCTCAGTGCCGCAAAGAGTCTTATCCGAGACTGACTTGCCCTTCATATTTCGTATTATTTCAACAGTTAGTATCTGAAAATATTTAATAATTTCAATAATGTTCAAGCGTTAGATTTTGTAAATATTTTTGAAACTCTCAATTTTAAAGTACGCCATTGGCAAGGTCAAGTCAAGGTCAAAAGGTTATTCGATCCATATTGGGCGAACCAGTTGTGGTGTTTTCACCTGAAATCGTAAGTAAGTTTTCAATTAAATTTGCAATGGATTTGGTATTTCTTAATAAGAGTCCTTTAAGATATAAACTGAAAATTAATTTTGTAATAACACAATTCTTAGCTAACTCTGCTAAATAATCCTTAATTGTGGAATATGTTTGTATGAATATTTTGGCAAAAGTGTTCAAACGAAGATTATATTATGGCTTGGCAACTTACAGTGATGATTAATAAAGCAAATCCAAGGCCTGCAAGCAGAGTTTCGGAGATAGCTTCTTCTTTAAACGGAAGACTAAGTGACTGGTCATTTTGGAAATAACCTCGCTCATAAGGTTTGGCCCATAGAAGAAGAGCGAGCCAAGCGAATCCAACTGAAATAAAACAATATATTTATGATTAAATGATTTATTATTAGCAGAGACGGCCCGTTGCGAAGCTTCGGGCGGCCAGGTCTTTTTTCATTGTTCTTAAAAAGTATATGTGACATTAGGTCTGGTTGTTTTGTTTAGATATGTCATGATAAATTTCTTCAATTATGTATTGACTGAAGGAATTAGTTTAGCTTTATTTTAATTAGTCATCAAATCACATTCAAAAGTTTAAAAAAAATAGTTTGATATTTTTTAAATTTGCTTGGGTTTTTGCGCGAGGCCCTTGCAAGAGCGAGGCCCCGGGCGATTGCCTGTTCGCCAAACCCTAAGACCGACAGCATAACAGCGCAAAATTCTACTTTTAATTAAATGATTAATCCTTCTGTGCCTGATACTTTTAAGTTCAATAGATATTGTGGTTTCGCTATTATACTTTCCTCCAACGAGCAAATCTTCATCAACATTACCAAAGTAATATATTGAGAGAAGTTAAACACGCCTAGAACGAATTAAATAGCAAATTTCTTTAATTGACTTTGCGAAATGAATTACAGAGCAGGCTAGTCAGTTCATGAAGTATATAGTATAGTAGAAATATATTTGAAATATTATTTGCTCATTAGTCAAGAATACCTCCTAAATTTTCACTGTTAGATTACCACAACAATTGCGATGACTGGCACTCTATAATAACTTTTAATACGTAATTAAATAGCAATACTCAATTTTTGAATAGTTCCGTAACGCTTTAGGGACATCAACAATGCATGTCGCATAAGTATTGAAATGAAGTTACGTGGTACCCTGGCTGAATCGTTTTTATCTAACTATTGTAGCGTAAAGATTCTGTTTCCTCAACTTATCATTGAGTTTTAAACGTGACATAGAATGCATCTAAGTGTAACAACCTTGGATTAAAGAGAAATCGAGGAAATGTTTATGAACCGTAAAAATAAAAACGTTAAATTAAAAAATAAGTCATAGAAAAACAGGTTTTATAGTGAAGAAACTAAATAAAGATTGCGAAAACCATAGTATAGACTATACGATACGCATATAAAAATACAGACCCTAGTAAATATTATGTACATATACAATATATACTTACGGTATACCGTATAATATTCATACACATTTAAAATAAATAATATATTTTAGTTATTGAATTTTGAGGTTGGTTATTGATTTATTGTTTTTTTCGTATTTATTACATAAGCATTAAATTTGAATATAAAATAAAGAAATTTACTTGTTTTCTCTCTAACTGTGCTAGATTTACTATCTTCTTAGTATTTTCTGCTTTATTATCTTCGCCTATATTATTAATTACTCATTAATAAAAGTATAATCAGCGTAACACCGTTTAAAGCAAGGATTTGTCTTTTTATAGTGTAAATACAATATGACGGAAAGAGTCAAAAGAGTTCAGCTTAAGTGCTATTAAAATGATTTATTTTTTAATAAAAGAGGACGCAATTGTCCTAAATTAAATAAATCCAATATCAAAGTCTCTTTTTTTTATGTTGGGAAATCAATTTACTGACACCCGCGTCGGGGCAACCATTTAAAAGTGACGTGGGGAGTGTGGGGTTCAGCCCGTATGGTGCAATGGACCACTACCCACTAAAACCAAACAGCCCCATCTGTTCGCTATGTTCGGGAGACGCGGTAACAGTTTCCCTTAATACGTGTCTAATATCAAAGTACCCACTTCAAGTCAGGTTTTATTTATATTCTTACAGTAATTTACTAATGACCAAAGGAACTTTATGAAGGCTTTTTACCTTGTAAATAAATTGAAGCACAATATCTTTTAATTAAAAATCGTTAACATACTTATTAATAATTAGGAAAATTATTACTAGTGGGTAAGTACGTTTGCGTTTCAATTATTTTTTAATATTTATGGCCAGCGAAGTGTCATAGTTTTCTAGTCTTGTGAGTTATATAGATATTCTATCTACGTAGGAAATTATATGTCGTTAAGGCCCACGTAAATTTAATTATGTAATTATACAGAATTTATTGTCAGCGTATATATAAAAATACACTTATATTTAAAAATTAAATAGTTTTTTTTTCTATTTCTTGCCACAGCTGAAACCAGTACTCTAAACTTATTATAATCGAGAGAAATTTAATTTAAGCTTAATTTGTAAAAACATTGTTTTTTTTAAATAAGGTAGGTTAACTAAAATATATTATTTATTGCTACTTTACCTTAATTATGATTCTTCTCATACATGTGACGATAAAATTTACAATTTTAATGATTCCGATAAAGAATACAAACGAAATTGAAAACTTACCGATCAAGAGAGCTATGACATCTAAAATAATTTTTATTAACAAATTATGTTCTGTCATTTTCAAGATTTCCAAAAGACACAATTAATTAACACAATCACATAAAGGGATAACAATGTCTTCCATTTGACAGAAATCGCCCAACATTGATTATAATTCAGCAAATTTATCTAGGTGTGCGCTTAGGAAACAAATACGTACTGATAAAGTGAGATAATGCGAACATAAAACAGGTGAAGGTAGATGTGATTCATTTAAATTATATGTCAGCTGTCATAATAAAGAATAATACAAAGTGTAGGTAGTCGAAACGATGAGTAATATTTTTTATAGAGCGCGAAAATTTCCTGGAAAAAATATACATGTAGTAGAAAAATTAGTTTTCATTTAGCGCCATCTAGTGTTGAAATTTATAACTTTTAGACCTCAATTATTCCCAAGATGGCGGTTTATTAAAATCTGTGAAATTAACGAGGATAATAATACTATTATGATTTGAAAACCTGTCAATAAAACATATTGTGTAATAATACTATAATTAGTTATTTTTCGGAATTTACTGTTCAAATAATGAAACATGGATATCGACTGAAATAGATAAAACTCTTATCTGCGTCCTGATGCGTTGACATGTATTTCAAAGGAAGTTTATCTAGTTGGTTGAGTGTCTTTCAGGCAGGACGTTAACCGTTTAATTCATAAAAATGGATGTGCAAAAAAACGAAAATTGGTTTCTTTTAAGAAAAATGGTTATAGATGTTCTTGTCTTATGTATTGGTGAGTACCGTTTTTAATTTACCTACATGTAAACTTTATAACCGACTTTAAGTTTAACATTAATAAACATTAAGCAATCAGGATCAATTTTTTTTCAATTCAGGATTAATTTTCAATTAATCAAGGAAAAGTTTTTAATGTAACTAGTCATATATTGTATATGGCTAGTTTTCAATGTTTGGGACCTGTGCGTCAAACATGTTATTTGTATATGCGCCATCTATTATTATCGATATAAACTAATAAGGATGAAAGAATTCGTTCTGTATCATTATTTGATAGGTACACAAAAAAAATTAAATGGTTTATCTTATAAAATTGGATATTTAAACGAAAATTGTACTACTTATTATACACATAATACGAAATAATAAGAATAATAGTAATTTATTTATTTATTTTTTTTTTTTTTCTCACAAAAACATATACAATAATTGTCATTTTTCTTTGGAGCAACTGCTAGTGCTTAAGTGAGACTGATGCCTGTTAAAGGTTGTGCACCTGTGTTACAGGTCATCAGGCCTCCACCACTTCGGATCGACAAAATGATTATATGTAAAGAATAGACAATTATATTAATTATAAGGAAACCACATGGTGTATGTGTATGTGTGTGTGTTTGTGTATGTGTGTGTTTGTGTATGTGTGTGTTCTGAATAATTGACGTAAAAATACTGCACAACCACACTCCAAATAATTATTAAATAAAATTTGTATCAAACTTTTTGCTCAGAAAATGCTTATCATAACTATTTAGTTATGATAAGCATTTTCTCGGTAACCTCATAGATTAAGTCTAATAGCCACAGTGTAACCGTCTTCTTGCACTCATTTTTTGTTAGGGGATATATGGAGAGAGAAGTGTTGACCTTGTTATATAAGTAATCACCCAAAAAACAAAAGAATTTTTGAGCAAAGCTTGTGCGAAAGGGTTTTGTATGACACAGTGCATTTTTTCTACGCTTATTATCATTGAGGTGTGGGTCATATTTGAGAAGTGAGTGTTTGCGTAGTATTGTGGCAAGAATGAAGATTTGACGAACAGTGAGAACTTTCCAATGTTTGTAAGTCTCTGCCGTGGGGTACATGAACGGAAGGAAAGCGCTTACCTTGAGAATAGCTCTTTGAGCTCTTTCTACCTTCAGAAGTTGTGTTTTTGCGGAGCCACCCCATGAAGATATACAATAGCCCAGAATGGATTGACATAGTGATAAGTAGACGGTTTTTATTAATGTGTGATTAGCAATGTGCCTCAAAATTTTGAATATA
Source organism: Pieris mannii (assembly GCA_028984075.1). NCBI lineage: Eukaryota > Metazoa > Arthropoda > Insecta > Lepidoptera > Pieridae > Pieris > Pieris mannii. The sequence goes on from CM054776.1 coordinate 1,879,136, forward strand.
TAAATCAATTTTCTAATTCTACCGGTCAATAGATCAATATGAGCTTGAAAATTCAGGTTGCTATCTAGCATGACACCTAAGTATTTCAAGGTACTTGTGGAGGTAAGTTTTGGACATCCGCATTGCACTTTGGTTAAACATGATCCAGCATGTGACACAAGTTCAAGATTAGAAGGGATTTTACGCTTCGTAATTTCGAAGGTTATGAATTTGGTTTTATCAGAGTTAAGGGCCAGAGAACTTCTAAATAGCCAATCAGAAAATAAATTCAAACCTATCTGAGCATGTTGAAAGGCCACAGACCAATCCTGACCATGGAACAACAAGGCTGCGTCATCAGCAAAGGCTACAATTTTTCCATTTCTAAGGTCCATCCCACACAAATCATTTATATAAATAAGGAACAGTGTGGGTCCCAGGACGCTGCCCTGCGGCACACCGAAGGTCACTGGTAGCTCTGTACTAGACCAATCCCCCACCCTCACAATTTGCGTACGTCCAGAGAGGTAACTCGCGAAAAGTTTGTGAGTTATGCCCCTAATGCCCAATCTCTCCATTCTGTGCAGTAACACTACAACAGAAACGGTGTCAAACGCTTTGCTCAAGTCCATAAAGATACCGATAACTTTAAGTAATAGGACGAAGACTGCTTAAAATAGTATGTCCACGCCAATGCGGTGAATTCCCCTTCAAAAGCAACAAATTGTTTGAAAAAAAAAATTTTTTATCAACTATAACTGTTTTCGTTAGTTACGCTAAGTAAAAAAGAATTATTTTTATAAAAATTTTTGAATTCACGACATCTTATTGTTGCAGTTGGCATCCCGATACTGCTTTTCTACTTTATTGGATCGGCAAATGAACGAGGTTTCTTCTGCGATGATGAATCTCTGAAGTACAGCTTCAAAAATTCTACTATCACGAGTGGTGTGCTGTACGGCGTCGGATATAGTCTACCAATTTGTATAGTAGGAAAAACGAATCTATACTAACTTTTATAACTGAAGAGTGTCAAACCGTGAAAAGAAAAATTATGTTGTGGTGTTATTTATCGAGCCTTAACTAATTAACACGTTTATCACTGCAGGGCACTATCCAGTCATTATATAATATAATTTAATTGTAATGTAGGACTTATAAAAATACTGACAGAAGCAATGTCCAAAATACTACTGAAAATCGTCTGATCTGAAAGGACGATAAACCCGATTACGTCGAAAAATTAAAGATAAGAATATTTTTAACTGACTGTATCGATTTTGCCTTCATTCAGTACCATCGCACGTAAATTATAAGAAAGTACTAAATAATAAGAAAGGATATGTACTTATTAACAATTCGTTGCCTGTGCATTGTGAAGATATATAATACAATTGACATAATTAAATACAAAGAAAAAAAAGCTGATTTATTTGTTTAGTTAGTGAAAACTTTTTTAATAGAAAAGGGGGCCAACAGGAGGAGGCTCATCTGATGTTAAGTGATACCGCCGCCCATGGACACTTACATTGCCAGAAGGCTCGCAATTGAGTTGCCGGCCTTTCAAGAATTGGTACACTCTTTTCGTGAAGGACCCTAAGTCTTATTGGTTCGGAAATACTCCAGTGGGCAGCTGGTTCCGGTTAGGGGTGGTGCGCGGCAAAAACTGCTTTGAAAACGACGGACGTCGAGGTGATACGGGTGGAATTTCGTATTCCGCCTTGACGTCCGATGATGTAACTCAGCTTCAGAGCTGAACACTCCATGGTAAATGCCGTAGATGTGATGATGCGAATATCTATATAAAACACTACTAAATCTCAACTAATACTTTTTTTTTTGTAATATTAACTCAACATGTTTTGATAAAATCTGGAAAACAGTTAAACTTTAATATTTATTTTATTATTCAGATGTGTTTGACGGAATGGATCCGCCTACGCGACTACAAGGGCGGAGAACAACGTGTCATTCTGGGCCTGGAGATTCCCGCCTGGGTCTGGGAGTCATACCGATGTGTCGGAGTGTTTCTCTTTGGCTGCGCCTGTCAGCAGCTCACCACGGATGTCGCCAAGTATACCGTTGGTAGATTACGGCCCCACTTCTTTGAAGTGAGTTTTATTTATTGTAATAAGTTATTTGAAAAATCTTACTACCTCTGATAATGTTTATTTATTTATTACGTAATCCTACATAATCGTATGTATACCAAACAATTACACTAAAAATGTACCCAAAGATGGAATACATAATTTACCAAAGGGAAAAACCAATAATAAATATTCAATACATTTAACTAAGCAATACCTAATTTGGTAGTCTTGTGTGAGGGTAGTGAGGGTATGCACGTAAAGGTGTAGTATATCAGTAATACATCACCCGTATGTATGTATCGCAGATGTGTTCCTTGTATAATACAAAGTACAACAGACTACTCTGTATTATATAGTTGCAATCCTTTACGATAATAATTTACTACAATTATTATAGGTCAAGGTAATAAATGAAAACGTGAGTGGATGAAGGTGATATGTCGTATTTTCGGTATTTGGTGTTTTTTGTGTGGATGATGGTGATATACATAGTATAATAAATTATTATATTTTGTATACAACCATAGTATAATAAATAAAACTTGTCGAAAATACGACATATCACCTTCATCCACTCACGTCTTCAAATAGCTAAGTTTCAGCTCTCAGCTTTGAGGTAGTTTTTTCAAAATGTACGAAATCATTAGGAAGAAGGCAGTTACAGGAGAACTCTGCTGGTATATTCCTTTTATGTCTTGAACTGGATATGCTTGAGTAGGTAGTTGACCAGCATCCATAACAAAGCCTTCTAACCCGACCGTATATGATTCGGTCAATTACTAATAATAATAATTTTCTACGTTATGTTCTTCTGAGTACATATAATATTAATATAGAATAATGACTATATATACCAACGGCTTAGGATCCTACAAGAAAAGAGCATTAAATTCTTAAAAAGCCGACAATTCAATTGCGAATATGGCGAAGTGTGGACGCGGTATCACTTATCAGATTAGCCTTCCATCCGTTCCCGTTGATACCCGTTGGTATACACAAATCTTTTTTACAGGTATGCAATCCTACAATAGACTGCTCTCTGCCAGAAAACCAAAATCGATACATCGAGACCTTCACGTGCTTAGGAACAAATAAGAAGTTGCTTAAAGAGATGCGACTCTCTTTCCCCAGTGGACACTCTTCCTTCTCAGTTTTCTCAATGATATTTTTGGCGGTAAGTTATGATTTCTTTAGACAATATTACGTAGCTGTCCTGCGAATATTATAATGTTATAAGGGTGGCTGTTCTATTACGTAAGCAGATTTACTGAAATTTATCCTCTCCCCCCTTCATCTTGTCAGCAATAGTAAGCAAATCTATTCAAATAATAGTACGTCTATTACGTATTCATTTTTTGTAGGAAGCCTCGAAAATGCATTTCGATTTCAAGCATAGACAATGTGTTAGAAAGTAAATAGTTTAACTACTTACTGTTTTAAGTTAACGTAATCACTAAATAAGTACTTACGAAATACTTGAACTAATGTAAAAAAAAATATTTGATTTGCTAATCTCACTAAAATATCATTCAACAGCTGTTCTTATAGCAGCAACGGCTTCTGAGTGAACTTTTTTAATTGCTTAAGTAACAATTATTCCTGAATGAACGACTGTGTACAGCTATTTACCGGTTTAATTTTTTATATGTAAAGGTAATCAGCCATGTCGGTTTCCTCGCAATGTTTTCAATCAATCAATCAAAATTCATTTATTCAATTCAGATGCGTCTTAGGGCATGCTTATGAAAGTCAAAAACGTTTACAAAATTCGCGAAAGAGCAAAACTACGCCATCCGTTCGCGAAACTACCAGGCAAGCAAGAACGGGCAAGAAACTCAGCAAGTTTTACCCTCCCTCTACATTTCCTTTTTATACAAGAGACTGTTTCGCACATATAAGAACCCATTATAGACTGTAAATCATAATTTACTGTATACCTTGCATGTACTTAAATTTATATTTCCATTTTATTTTTATAATTAGTTATTTATATTCTCAAGTTTCAGTTTCACGCTATTGCTTGGATAAATTCTGCAGGCGTCAATATTTATATATCTCTTCACTAAGACAAGGGGCACATGAACTGTCAAATAGCGCGAATGAAAGATGAAACTATTTATTCAGTTTGTTACTCTACCAAAAGATTATATTATAATCTGTATAATGTTAATACTGTGGACATATACATATAAAGATGTCGATGGTGTCGGAGCATTTAGTACACGCAACGTCTTTGTTAACGGGGAGCTGTGCAACAGACTGGTTCTAACCCCTTGGTATCCCATACGACCTTAGCCTTAGCCGTCCCACATATCCATATATCACAAATCATCAACTAGGACAAAATTCTGAGTTTTTGGAGATTGTGGGTTGGTCGCCTTGCTCTTACAATTTTCGAATCTCAATTCCAGCTTTACCTACAAGTGCGCTTTACATGGAAAGGATCTAAGCTCCTACGACACATCATGCAGCTCATATTCATTATGATGGCCTGGTACACCTGCCTCTCACGAGTCTCCGATAATAAACACCACTGGGGTGACGTCCTTGGTGGTTTCCTCATTGGATTCTTTTACGCAATCACTATAGTAAGTAACCAAAATTCCTGCCAAGTTTCTGGTTAAATCTTTTGCTATTTCAATTTCTCAATTCTTCAATATTACGAAGATAGTTTGGACATTTCAATAAAACTTTCTTGATGGATTTTAACGTAAATTTAGTATTTTTACACAGCTCGACTGAATATTTTAGATAATTTTTTTTTATAAAATTTCTTAGTGTACTTTTTTTGTATTTTACTTACCTTACTGGGGTTGCCTGTAAAAGATCGCTTGTTAGCGATAAGGCCGCCCATTATAACTTTTATATATTGTGTTAATTATTTTTGTTTAAAGTGAATAAATAAATGAAATTACGCGTGGCATTTAATAATTAAATAAGTGCACATATCTGCTATAAAGTCAAACTTAAATAATTTAAGCATATTAAGAAAGCACCTTTGAGTCAATATTACAGATGCAAAATATTAGAAAGAAAGTAGTTGCCTCTTAAAAAAAGTACTTCGGATCTCTTATTCCCACTTCTTTCTACACTTTCAAGTTTTAAAGAGGTTTGGAGGACGCAATGTTTTGAAAATGATTTGTTTTTCAGTTTGCATACCTCTACAAGCCGCTGAGCCTCGGCACCCGCTACTCGGCGCTAATGGAGTCACAAGCACTGTCGCGGCCTATAAACTGATAGGCATACAAATACAAGAAATATATAACAAAAAACAAAACAATTAAAAACAAAATATTTAAAAACATCCCTCAATGATAATTACAAAATATGACATTCTGACTGCAGAGGAGTCGTTCAAGTACGTGAGCAGATTTACTGCAATTTATCCCCCCCTCCCCCTCCTCTTCTCGGCAAAAGTAAGCAAAACTCTCAAAAATAATAGCACTCATTTTTTGTAGGAATCCTCGAAAATGCATTTCGTTTTCAAGCATAGACAATGTGTGGGTAATATGTGTAAAAAGTTAATAATAACTGTTGACCTAATAACCAAATAACCTCCCCTATATAGTGCTTACGTAATACCTGAACGGCCCCAGAAGCTTTTAAATATTTTTAACAGCTCCATAATCATTGTGCACGCACCACATCAGTTAAGTTTTGGACCCTGGAAACTGCATGTCTTTGATCCAAAAATGCTTACAGCTGTACTTTAGATCAAAAAAAATATTAATTAAACAGTAATAGGAAGCCACAGGCAAGTACTTTATACGTGTCAAACTTTGAATGTTTTCCTAATATTATATTATATGTATCAAGTTATAACGTTAACTCATACCATAAGTATTAATTTGTTAAACGAATTTCATCTAATTGCACCGTTCTTGGTCAGGTCATCTCTTTTCATCATAGCCTCAACAAAATATGTCAGCAAGAGCCAGCGCAATACATTTATTAGTTAATAAGTCCAAATGTAATTAAAACACAATTAAATAAGAATCATTTTTATTATGCTTTATATTGCCTTAACTTAAATAAATAGCTGCCGTAAAACTAAAGGCAGTGAATCCCTAAAATGGTGCTGGTGTGCTTTTATTATGCATTGCAACAAGTAATAAATTGTATAAATATTGTATACTAGACGTAAAAGCCTCAAATACGAACAAAACATTCGACAACTCAAGGCTTTCAGTACAAATAAGTGCAGGGAAAATTGCATTTTTTAAAATGGCAACTTTAAATTAGCAAACGTAGCACCGAACTAGTTGTTCCAAACTGGTTACACAGAAAATTGCGAGTTTATATTGCTGTCTCTTTCTTTACAAAGGTAGTGAAAGAGACGGAAATATTATCAGAGCTTTATGTATACAAGCACCTAGTTCATACTGCAATATTTACACTTCTATATCACAGAGTAAAATACATTCCCAGTCTTAAAAACCGGGAATCCTATATCTAAAAAATAAATAAAAATACGAGCGATCTTTCAAAGTGCCTATCAACCTAATCTCAAATCATTCGTTAGCGATAATTTTTGTTTTTAATCATTTGTTTTCCAGTCTTGACAGTACCAGGCTCTCATAAGAATGAAATTTCATTATTTTTATTATGCGTTTGATTCTCTTCTTATATATCGTCTATAATTGCATTAAAATTGACAATTACTTAAAAATAGTGCAAATTAAGTGCGTGCTAAATCGCTACAATACTGGTTGATAAAAATGTTATAAGGTATAAAATATCGCCTAACTTCATGGTTAATGAAAATTTGCAAATATATTGCTTACTTCATGGACGTTTAAACCCACTTTGCTTAGTAAAATAAATTCTAATCAACAATAATCCTAAATTATAAAGTCGTCTTTTCGATAAAATAGTTCGACAGGTCTTATATAATGGAAGACACATACAAATTGATGTAAATAATAATTTGATCTTGGTTTACCGATTTGTTTTGATTTTGTCAAGTTTTGAACATTTTTAGTGCAAATATTCCTCTTCCTTGAGATTACAACTATATTGTACCAAACTTAACTTATAAATAAATAATTTGTTTAAATATTTAAAATCTTACTTTTCCAGCCATCTAATATTTACATAATTCCAAATTCAAATTTAGTATGAAAACCATGTCAATTGTCACAAGCCAAATTAAACAACTTTTTATCACCACAGTCATTCTAAACAGTTCTCTATGGTTTGCGTATGGCCATCCAAAACTTTCAAATTAAAATTTCTTAGCCTTTGGGCCTTATAAACCACTGGTTTCAAAAGTCTGTATAAATCTGGGAGACGGTGGTTGTGGGTCCTCCACCGTCAACCACGCTATCTGGTTGAGTGGTTGAAGGTCAAACCTGCCAACTAGGGGCCGTTCGAGTGGTGCCGTTGGTGGTCAACTCGTTGTCATGGCAACCGTTTTGACGGCGCGACGATTTGCGTAAGTCTGAGATAAATGCGTACTGTGGACAAGAAGTTTGATGTTTATGGACAAAGTTAACAAGTTGTAAATTAAAATAAACATATTACTGTGTCTTTTATAATAATATTATTACCGTAGTTTCGTATTATTACAGACTAGTTAATATTTTCGAATAAATAAAAAAAAACATCCGTTAAAAGTACCAGGCATAAATGAAAGAAGTCTCACCACAACAATAGCAGCAAGGAGTCCAATACTGAAACCAGCCAGTACATCACTCCAATGGTGTTTGTAGTCTGACACTCGGGTCATCACTGTGTACCACGCCATCATAATCAGGACGAATTGTATGAAGTGACGCAGGAGTTTGGACCCGCGCCATACGAAGCGTTTTTGAAGATATAACTGAAAGGATATTTGCAAATATGATAAAATATTGGTTATTTTGCCTTAGACAACATTATAACATTTAGGCCCGCTTTCTAGAACGTCAATCAAAATTTTACTACTTCTTACTAGTTTCAAAAGCTGTCAAACCGTTTTCTGGTATATAGTTTGACAGCGCTCAAGACGACATTGTGCCGTAAGAGGTGGAGTGACCTTAGTGTATTAGCGTATGACTCCCTTACAGTAAAATTCACAAATCATTCAGTAAATCGAATAAATTAAATTAAGGCACTTTAGGCATTCGCAATGTTTTTTAAATAAATATTTGACAGATATTACAAGTAGGACAACGTTATACAGAGTTTTCATAATCTTTCCCAGGTTATACAGGACAGTGAAATTCAATTACGAACATAATATTGAGGTTTTGTTAATAAAACAATAGAGTACAAAGCCTCATTATTGAAATTGCTATCACTATTATAAGTCACAGGAATCCCGGCTTATAGAGATACTTACAGCAAAATAAATCATGGTGTAGGCCGAGAAAGAGGAGTGCCCACTTGGGAAGGAGAGCCTCATTTCTTTGAGCATTTTTTTGTTTTCTCCGAGACACGTGAATTTCTCAATGTAACGCCATCTATTCTCCGGGAGAGTGCAGTCGATGTCCGGATTACACACCTGACAAAGGAATTTAATATTAAGAACAAAGTTTTTAGATATAAATTGTTCGCTGCTTAGATATAAATAGCTGACCCGACGAACCTAGTACCAATGAATATCGTGTACACTGTATAGATTGGCTGAATTTCATTAATGATTTTATGTAAATATGAAGTTATTAAAAAAACCTTGACTGCTTAGAAAGTAACACAATTTTTTTCATATATTTAAGTAGATTGATATATTTTCCTTTACACAAAATACATTTTTTAAAGGAACGTATAAATATTTGACAACCAATATATTATGTCAGTCCTTTTTCATTACTGACATTATTTTACATTTAAATAAAAACTATAAAATGTCATCCGAATATTGCACATATATCTTATTGAGACTTTACCGTACCGACGAGATGAACATGAAATGTAACAGTTATGAAACCTATCACCATTTTGTATTGAATTTTTTCTTGAATTTTTTCGTAAATTGTCTAGCCGTTCTCGAGTTATATGTTCGAACAAACTCGACTTTTTTTATATTAAAAAGATTATTGCTAAAAAATGAAGTTTGGTTTGTGTGTTTAAAGGCTTGAGTTAAATAGATATGGAAGACTGTATCATCCGACAAGTAGCTTGTTCACCAATGTAAAGCATTTTGGTTTGGCGAAATATCGAATCCTGTTGGCAACCCCCTATACAGCAAGTTTATACTACTGAGTTATTATAAGTTTTATTGATAGTATGTATAATTTTTTAAATACGTTGTTAATTATCTAACAATGTAACTTGTATGATTATATTGATTCAGGCAGAATACGAAATACTATCCGTATCACCTTGATATCCGCCGTTCCACTGAGCGTCTTTTAAGCAGTTTTTGCCGCGCCACTACTTGAAACCAACTACCCACTGAAGTATTTCCGAACCAATTCGACTCAGGGTCCATCAAGAAAATTTCTAAAAGGCTGGCAACGCACTTGCGAGCCTTCTGGCGTTGAGTGCTCATAGGAGGCGGTATCACTTATCATCAGGTAAACCAGCCCGTTTAAAAAAAAAATGAAAAAAAAAATACGATTGCGTCCTTGAGACAAAATCATAGTACAGTGTGTATACTGTACTGGCTGTTTATAAATTCAACGCCATGTATTTTTATTTGCTCATTATATATTGTCCTATAAACATAAATTTTGCATTTTCAACATAACGAGTTCCAATTATCCATTTACTTTTAACCGGTCGTAAATTGTCAGTCAATTAATATTTTTAAACCCAGTTTGAGGAGCGTTTGACTGATGGCTGAGTACTTGCATTGCTCGGGGCTATAGGGCTGGCAACGAGAGAATTAATATAAAAAAGTCTTGAATATCACGTGAAGCAAACCTACCAAACTTTAATCAGGGACAGTCACATTCCTACGATTGATTCATTGATATTGTTTATTTTTACCAATTGATGACTTTAACGGACTCAGAATCTAGACTTAGCGGTACGACTCGCGTATGTTTAAAATAACAGTGCGCCCGAAAAAGCCTTCACGGCCGTATCATTTTCTCGAAGGTCCTTCGAGAAATGGGTATTTTCGACCAACTTTGTTGTGGATAAAATTAGAAGCTTACATTATATCTTACTATACTTGTAATTTATGTCAAAAATTTCTTAATTTTGTCACTCGCTCACTGACTGATCATCAAAACTCTAAGGCACTTCTAGCAGACATGAAATTCGATTTTAGAATGGAAAAAAAAATCAATTAGGTAAGATAGATTCCGTAATAACTTAATAAATAAGGTCTCTTAAGTAGGGACTGAATAAATAGTATGACTGAATAAGTAATATAATTTTGATAGCATTTGATTTAACATACTGAATATTATAAGACACTCACTCCGCTACCTTTGGAACCCGAAAGTATCCTTCGAAATATGAAGCTAATAATTCCGTATACTTATGTAGCATTTAAATCTTCCATACAACATCTCAATTAATAACGCGCGAATCAAAAGGATTTTAACAATAGGATGCAGCCCTATTCTTGCAGGCTGTTTAAGGTGCAATTTGTTTAACAATGCTATCTTTGGAACGTGAGGTACCTTTTGTTTTAAAACGATTATTCAAAGGAATACTTGAACGCGCGTCAAACTTGATCCGGCTTTGATGCATACGAATAAATACGAGTTTATAAATTACTTTAAAAAATAAATGTATAAAATGGATTAAATTTATAATGATTCGACTATTTGATTTATATCAGCTGAAGTTAAGAAGTTTCAAGTTAAGTTATTGTATTGACCTAAGTAATAGTGACGTTTCTAAATAATGAAGAAATTCTTATATTAAATATACTATGTACTATAGTCCATCATGGGTTAGTGGCGATTAAAAATTTAAGCCAAACCGGCTATACAGCCGATGAAAGAAAGGCTCGAATGATATAAATAATTTTCAAGGTTTTCCAATGAAAAATTCTATTGTAATTAGGAAACGGAAATTTCATTGTTTTTTTAAGTTCTAAGAAATTTATTATAATTAAGAATATGCATATAAACAGTAAATATTTCATTCTCAGAACCCACACAATGCATAATTATGTATGGAATATCTGGACCATTAAGTATTGTTCTGTTATTATTACCTTAAGAAGAAAATTAATACATTCCAAATTAATAATCTATTGCGCATATAATCGTGATTAAAAACTATTAAGGAATATTATTCAAAATTCAAATCTGTACGCTTGTATTTAGTTATGACAGGTACTTTCCACAGACAGAATATCGTGTACACAGATATCAATTCATGGACAACTGTGAATTGAACCCATACTTAAAACTGACAGAATATACATCAAAACATTTATATTGTAAATAAATAAGAACTTATTCATACTAGATTTTATGCTACATGAGTTTACTTAACAAGTTGTGGAATAATATACAATTTTCATTGTATACTGGAAAATTACAAAGAAACTGACTTGAATACATAGTAGTTACGAACTGGTTAATATTAATAAGCGGTTCCAACGTATTATTACGACATTTTTTATGGACAGCAATCATCCAATCAGCGACGGTTAACAAGTACAAACTCACTTTTCACGATTCTAGAAATATTTAAGTAATGTAAGATTTGTAACGAATTTTCACCGAAATTTGACTGAATTTCTTGCCTTAGGGCCAAACAGCTGCTAGCAGTGATGCATAGTTGCTATTCATATACATAGTTTCGTCATGCGTTTTATATTGTCAATTCCGACACTCGGCGAAATAATCTTTCAGAGTTTTTACACATAGAATGTATATTATACGGGATTTTAAAAGACATACTAAACTAACTTTTTAAATGTATTAAAGTTGAAAATTAAAAAAAAAATGGAACAATACAGAAAAAATACGTAGGAAAATTTTATTCATATAATATCGTAAATGGGTACTCGGGACGGGACCGTCAAAAGGCAATGGTCATAGCTCACTATGCGGGCTTTTCAGGGAGGATACAGATCTCATTTCAAATAACCGGTGGTTATAACTCCCAAGGCCTACACTGGGAGCCAAGTTCACAGTTCTCCAGTTTATGAACATGTACGGTGAAATGAACCGTGTACGGAGATAATAGTTATATAAGATGATGCGTGATACGACATTTAAATGTATAACAACATTTAAATAAATTTTTAACATTTTTTGCGGAAGAGCTAACCGTCTCTAAGCATAAAAGCCTGTATCGCAAAACGTGACCGAAACAAATTGTTCGATACATTATCGTAGCAATAACACGTACTAATAAAATGCTAATGAATGTTCACAATTGTATGTAAATAACGAATTGGGTGAGTAATTGATGCACTGTTCTTAGATCGTTATAATTGTAAGATTTCTAGTTTAATTAGCAATATATAGTTTCTTCTATACTATCACTTTATGGATAATTACTTTTGTTAAAGTAGTGTGTTTTTTGTTTATTTTATTCTTTTTATTTCGTTATATTCGCGAGTTTTGTGTAAGAAAATAAATTTAATTCTGAAAAAATGCCATGTTTTAATTCGTATAATATAAGAAATTTTGAGAATTTCCATCCTCAACACGTCAAACTATGTAAGACGTAGTAAAAACTTAAATTTTACATACATTTCTCATACAGTTCTTTACTAGGTTTTAGGTAATGAATCGGCAAAAATTTTGTACTACCCAACGCATACGTAAAATAAATTTAATGTTGTTAGTTAATATAGAATAAGAATAAACAGTTTTACGTTAGAAAATAATTTTACATCAAAAAAATATCATTTGTCAAATGTCAAAATTGAAGTATTTAAACTTAAAGTCAAATTATACAGTCTTTGCCTGGAAGAGAGCGCCTGAAAGTGATAAGACCGCCTGTTTCCCTCCTTTAAATTCCATTATATTATGTCAAATATTGCAATGTAACGAAGTGTTAAAAAAACAATATATACAAAATAAGGACGTTGTAGTAAAAATATATTACATACATGCAAGGCAATAAAATGTCTTAAGAGACACAGTTGTTTCGGCTGAAATAGCTTCTGCGTGCATTACCGCATTTTATGGTTTTGTGAGATTGCGGTCGGGTTTTCTATGGAAGAAAGACGGGAAGTGTTAACAATTTTCATTGTTTCTCTTTGTCTTTATTGCATATACAAAAGTCAGCAATTCATTCATAATCGGCTTCTTGGGGCATCCCACATACACACCTTACGTACATAACACAATACTTAAATGTATGAATCTTTTATATATATCATGTTTGGCTATATCTTTAATATAATTGTATATTATTTTTTACTTTAGTATGATTACGCAATAAATAAATATACTTCTCCTGTGAACTGCTGCTACAATTTAATACTTATACAAATGTTTAATATTGATAATTTTCACAAACCTTCTTACTAACCACATTTTTTATTACGCTCTTAAAGAGGTTTAAGTTTCTATTTACTTTTAGTATTTACCGTTTGCCTGTGCCTTTTTCCTCGCTAGTTTAATATAAGTGATGTGTATATGTGGAAAATTTATGACGTCATATTTTCTTTATAAACAGGCATGTTTTTTTAGGACTTAAAACCGGGATTTTAACAAACGAACTGGACCTTTAACCGAAGTTAAGTGATACAAGACGAAGACATTTTAGATATAATGTAATATTTAAGGCAGAGCTTACAAACAACTTTGTATAACTCCAAACTTGGTGATTTAAGAGTGGCTGAGAGTTTCTTGCTAGTTCTTTTTGCCCGGTTCACGCCCTTGATTTGCGCACTGGTAGTAAATGTAAATTTAGAATCAAATTAACATCTTTTCGGTTGACGTTTATAAGTACTTGGTTACATGATATTAAAAAGAAATACTCGTACGAGTATATAATCTCTCACATGCTCAAAAAGAACTATTTATATTTTTTTTTATAGAACAGGGGGCAAACGGGCAGGAGGCTCACCTGATGTTAAGTGATACCGCCGCCCATGAACACTCTCGATGCTAGAGGGCAAATAAGTTCATTTGAGATTTCCTGTTATATTCAATTACATTAAAATTGTTGCCAGTCTCTAAGACGAGTGAAAAACCCGTCGATCTATTATTATACTCCATAGTAAATAAAACTTTTCTTACATAATTACACCAACATAATTTTATATCAACATTATTAAACGCAAGCGGCGCCTTTTGGACCAACCGGTTTCCGCAAGGAATTAAATCTATGATTGCAAAATTTATTCAACGATAATAGCGGAACGGAGAGCAATAAATTTACAGCTCATTTAGATATATTGGTTTAATTTGTGTATAATTTATATTTTAATTCCTTTCGATAGTTAATTTACGAGTTAGATCATTTATAACTTCTCTATCAATATTTTAATATAATTTTAATTAATACTTTTCAATCGATATTTTTGGTCGGCAGCGCGCTGGCGAGCCTTCTGGCAGTGCCAGTGTTCATGGGCGTCGGTGTCACTTAACATCAGATGAGCCTCCTGTAAAATAAATAACACCAAATACCTACGCTAAATGACTTTTTCGTTCGTTCATACAATTAAAAAAATATTAATTGGATGGAATCTCGTTGTTCGACGGTATGGGCTTAAACTGCTGGGGAACACTTTCCTTGGGCAACCACAGTCTAAACTACAGTTCATAAATATAAACAAATTTCCAGGCATGCGCAATTGAAAGTTCAGTTATAAAAAGTTGTATAAAACGATTTTTATAAGTAGTTCCATTATACACTTCTGCATCAAGAGATAATTAAATAGCAGACAAATTATGACTAAAAGACTTTTCTAGAAGTCTACTATGATTGATACTATAGCGGACGATGTCGCGTGCATAGCTTACGATAGCCTTTAAGATCAGAAACGTAGACTTGTATATTTTAAGCGGCTTCATAAATCCAAGGGAAATAATGATGAATTTTCATATTTTTTGTTATATAACGGGCAAAACATGAGGCTCATTTGATGTTAAATGACATCAGTTGTCACATAGACACTCACATTGCCAGAAGGCTCGCGCGCGTTATTTTTCTTAAAGGACCTTAAGTACAATCGGTAACAAAACACTTGTGGGCTAGTTCCACATCGGTGTAACGCGGCCGAAACTGTCTTAAAAATTGCGCAGTTGTGGGACGACGGACGTCAAGAAAACACTTAAATATAATATGAATACAGAATGATCAAATTATCCTATTTAGAATATACTCTAGTACTTAGCTTTGATACAATAGCATTACGTATTCAAATCATCAATCAAAGAGTGATATCTCAATGGTTTCAAAGCAGTGATATACAATGGGCGAATGATTGATCGAATGAATGAACGATAAAACATTATGGCGGATTAGTGGCAATCACCTCGTGAAATATTACGCATTTGAATGAGCAATGTTGGAACAGTGGCTAGACCGACTTTTCTCAGGTCGTTCGAACCTGGGATATGAACCTCTTTTGTTTCTGTATATAACTCTAGCTCGTTCGTTAGAATTGAAAACACGATTTCCTTATCATTTACTTGTCTATTAGAAAAAGCCTAATAGTACGTCTACAAACGTAGATATGTCGCTGCCTGTACCAGTTCTTAAAAGGCCAGAACTCACGAGTCCTGCAACCAATGTTCGGCGGCGGTATCACTTAACATCAGTGTCGGCCTAGTGGTCTGCGACTCTCATCCCTGAGGTCGTAGGTTCGAGCCCCGGCTGTTCACCAATGGACTTTCTTTATATGTATATAATCGAAACTTTATTAACACTTTTCCAGTAATTCAATTTCTGCAGCTGATCATTATGTCAGCTTTAACTATTCGCTGAGAGAAAAATTCGTAACTCTAGTGCATAAACAGTTAAACTACGGGGGCGCTCCAACCTTAGATATTATTATGAGAAATATTTTTAATATAATAATAATAATAATAATAATTTTTTTTATTGTTTCTCAAATTTTTAACATCATTAAATGAGTATGAGACAACCCCCGTAAGTAGTCAAGAGACACTTGTGTTGGGGTTGGCTCGCTACTTCCCTTAACTAAATCTAAATTAACTTAATCTATGAATGCGTGTATGTGTGCATGTGTGTGCTGTGTGTGAGCGAGTGTGCACGCTGTCAAGTTCATAATTCGGCCCGTCTCAAACTAGCGAATTCGCACCAAAATGTGCTCAGTTTCCTCGTATGTTAGAGTTCTCAGCCACCCTGCTACAACCTTTTTACAATCATACAAAACTCTATGATGAAGTCGGAGTTTAGAGTTCAATTGGTTGTAAATATATGCAGACTGACTCACGTACTGACGGCTGGCAAAATTTGAATGGACCATTACGGAGCGGGCCACATTATCACTCCGTCTTCTATCCTGGCTAGCAGAATTAAAAGGAACACATTTATGCAGATATAAGATGACATTTAGAAGATATAATTGCCTTACCGATAACAATCCACTTGATCTGTACAAGTTAACTGTGGGATATCGATATGGTTTAAAATACATCACTTTTATTAGAGACCGCTGCGCTCTTTCCAGCTCAAGAAGTTTAGTTTTTGTGGCACCACCCCATACTGGTATGCAATACGTAATTACTGATTGAGCTAATGCAACGTAAACATTACTCAGTATCACAGGAGACATCACATGGCGTAGCGTCTTGAAAATCCATATCAATTTCCTGACTCGTGATATAATAGTAGAAATGTGTGAGTGCCACGATAGACATTCATCAATAATGATGCCCAAGTATCTTGTAGAGGTAACTTTTTGAATAATTTGACAGTTGCACTTCTGTGTATAGTGGTCCGCACACTCATGTATCCCAAGCCCAAAAGTAGCACCCGGTTTAGATCTCCGACTTGGAGAAAAACAAATGAAGTTGGTTTTTGGAATATTTAGGGTCAGCAAATTAGCCTTTAGCCAGTCAAATATAACGGCAAGACCTCGTTCAGCATTCTGGCGTACGGATTCCCAAGTTTCTCCATGGAAGATTAGCTGTATCGTCCGCATAGGAGAATATTTTCCCTCCGCTGCCCAGCAGGTTACATAGTTCGTTAATGTACACCAGGAACAGCGTTGGGCCAAGCACACTCCCCTGCGGCACACCAAATAAAACATTTTCTTCTTCACTGTAAAGGTTTCCTATTTTAACTTGTTGAGTCCGATCTCGGAGATAGCTATCAAAAAGACACAGAGCTGTGCCTCTTATACCTATCGCCTCAAGTCTCTGCACAAGGATGGGGATCGAAACGGTGTCAAAAGCTTTCTTTAAATCCAGGAATACTGTCAAGCATTTATATCCTTTGTCTACCCTACCTACAATCTCAGTTGTCAGTGCTGTAATAGCGTCCTGTGTCGAGCGTCCTTGTCTAAATCCATATTGCGAGTCAGAAAGTATATTATATTTGTTCAAGTAGCTAATAAGTCTTTTATTTAATAGTTTTTCTATAATTTTAGAAATAGCAGGTAAGACAGATATGGGTCTGTAAGTGTTGACATCACCCGTGTCCTTCCCCTTGTGCACGGGCGTAATGATGGAACGCTTCAATGCTTTCGGAAATATTCCCGATTCGAAACATAAATTGGCCAGTTGACATATAAGAGGAACTACGACGTCCCTAGACAATTTAAGGAAGCCTATAGGTATATCGTCCCATCCGGATGCACTTCCCGAATCAAGAGCCATGAGTATGCAGTCCACTTCCACTGGATCAGTCTCCAACAATACAATTTATAACAACTATTAAATTGTATTTTGAGTCTGTGCTAACATTTTTAAATCAGCCCATGTATTTATATATTTTCTTTCATCAAACAAACGTAAGACAGCTTAAGTTATATAACTAGACTAATGTCAATTACGAATATAGTTGCTTTTATTAAATGTAAATTACTATATGTAAAATATTGTTATATATATGTATATCAATAAATTAATTGAAGACAATCCATTTACAAACATTTTAAAACGTGAATGTATCCAAAACAATGTATTAATGAAATTGATAGCGGTCAGTTTTCAAACGATTGCTTTTTAAACAATTGAAACGTGCCTCAAATCGATTTCATATGATATTGAATATTCGCGATTTATTAGCCTAATATCTGAGTATATAAATAATCTAATTTGCTCGTAAATGATATTAATAAAAAAAAGAAAAATAATAATCTAATAAGAAAAAAGAAATTATAATTTCCTTAGTTATAACAAAAGAAAAGTTCGCGTTATTACAGTTATATGCAATTTATTAAAGAAATAAATAAATAATTACTAACACGCACACATATACTCGTACTGTTTATGTAATTACTATTTGTGCCTTGTGACCACGGCGCTGGGTCTATGAGACCATTGAGTATATTGAACGTACAGTTGTAGTGAAATGTAAAAAATAAATATATTATACAATAAGCATATCTTATTGTATAATATATTTATTTTTTACATTATTTTATTATTACATTTATTTATTATTATATAATATATTATCTTAAAAAAATAAATAGTCAAGTAGGTGATCATCCATCTGTGGCCATTAAATGCGCACATATAAAAAAAAATCCATTGTTGCATAGCCGGGGATCGAACCTACGACTCCTGAGATGAGTGTAGAACATTGAAATCACTTGGCCAACACTGCTCATAACTTATAATTATATTATTTAATGAGAAATGAACGCATTAATGAGATGCGCTTTTGTCGAGTGAATTTATCCATGGGATTTTGAAGTTCCCCTGATGGAATGCTAGTTCAACTCTGAAGACGCGGCCTTTAAACACCCGAGGCGGTTTTTGTGGGTATAACTTACCCAGTCTCTGAATAAAAGAGAATTTGGTGAGGTCAAATCCCACACACCTTTATTACTTTCCGGGTCATCCAAAGCATTTATACTCTGCATATAAAAACGTATACTGATACATAGAAGTCATTATAATATTTAGTATGACATAATATGTAACAAACACAAGTGACATATATACACAGTGATAGCAATTCGCTAGACGTATATGTGAGACGTCAACATATTTCAATGAGTTAAGTCAATATTTATATCGACAAAGACTAGATAACGGTAGAACGTTTCAAGAGATCTAATATTTGTTCTATACGTGCTTAGTCATTCAGCAGGCAACATCTAAATGATTTACATTATATATTTTATGCAAAAACATAAGCAACATAACAATAGTATATTTTTTTAATTGTCTATAAATGGCACTTTATAATAGCAATAACAACATTCTCAACGTACGCAGCTATAATAATAAATAGAATTTAAACAAATTCATAGTTTCGTCTGTTTTGTTTTGTGACCGTGTACCTTTAACGCTGGCAACACGTCCTCACTATATACTTCAGACAAGAACTAATACATGTGTACCAATATAAGTAATACATGTGTACCAATTTTGAAGTATATTAACGATCTGTATTTTATTCATAAGTATATATCGTCAGAAGCTGATGGCGAGAAGGAATTGAATGTTTGAATGACAGCACTTGAATGGCTTCATCAAGAAGAAATCATGTCTGAAACACAAAGATCCATATCAGATAGAAGGCTTATCATGTTCGAAGAAACGATTGCAATCTGAGACGATGGTTAAAAATAATAATTATGGATATATATAACAAAATGGACTCTTAGTACAGTCAGTATTTATATCTTCCTAGGAACAATACAATACAAAGAGAATGCTAATCTATTCACTTACTTTATTTCATCTTCAATTAAATAAAACTGTGTAAGAGTAAACGAACTCTGCGGTATAATAGACTCCCGAACCGAATGGTCCGTGGTCCGTCCGTGGGGTCCTAGCGCTATAAGGCTTTTTAGGGACGTATCAAAAAGGTTAGTCGACATCACAGGAGACCGAAGAGCTAGCAGCTACCTCGGACAAAGAATTAGGGTCTGTTACACAATGTACGGATAAGTTCCAAATAAGCTATTTTTTACTTTTCAAAGGGGAAACGCTGCCAGTATCTTCGGAATATTGCCTAAAGGGACTCCTTTTAATAATATATTTTAATTATTAAATTTTAAGGTCATTGGGTATATTAAAATTAACTACAATTATATTTTGTATGAGTAACTTTGTACTTAAGAACATAAATATTATATTATATTACTAATAGAGAGAATAAATGTCTTTAAACCTAACTCTGAAATCTAGTATCACAATTTGTCGGTTCTAAAAAACGCATGTCATGTATCCTATCTCAAAATAGTCAGCCCCTCATTCCTATCAATTTCTACTCAATATATGACAGCTGATTCTACTAAAGCATTTTAATTAAAACCTGTGACGCATGCTTCTATTATGACCTTACATTTTAATACGTTGATTTGTTGGTGTTCCCCTACCCTATCACGGCAAATATATCATGACCTCACGTTGTTTCATAATACTATTGTGTTGTTTACGTTTCGGAGGTCTTTAATACTGGTCATTTTTAATCCTAACAATATGCTTTATGAATGGAAGCCGACATGTCTCTTTTCTTTTATTCCCTGGTGTCATTGCCTGATAGGGGATTAGTGGTAACGTAGCATTTAATTTACGCATGACTGAGTACAAAAACTCTCGCCTTATATTGATTTTTTTGGACACGAATGCACCTGCAACAATATATAATTTTTTGTCAATCTTAAATCATTTAAAAAATATAAGGGCTACTGCGGGAATTTTTATTAAGACTTGGAGTTTTTTCGGCAGAATATACGGTTCGGGCTCCCGGTATTACAGAATAAAGATAAATACTGATTGTAATGAAGTACCTAGTATGCTATTATTTAGTTCTTCTGTCCGTAACAAGCCCTGGTTGGCTCGGTACGCTCACTTTGTAAATAGCTGTAAAACAGTTTTTCAAATTAAGAAATAAGCAATATTATATAGCAAGCTTATTTCTACGTTTTTAAAACGTCAAATAAATGAAGGAAGATTTTTCGGTACTTACATTATACTGCCATTAATTTAATCCATTTTAAATCTATAGAAACAAAGAAGAATAAAAACATTTCTCACGGGTCACCTATCGAGATACAAATGACATAGACACAAAAATAAATTTATCGACTGACATAACCAGTAGGTTTGAAATCTTACTACTGTAAGTCCAAAGGATTTCAAACATAACTAGTGATCATTTATTTTTCTTAATCAAATCATAATCATTTATTTGTCTTAATAGACAAGTAGTTGATCAGCCTCCTGTGCCTGACAGACGCCGACGACTATTTTGGTTGTTCGGTTTGATGATTTCCTTCAGCGTTCGAGCGAATGTTAAATGCGCACGTAGAAAGTCCGGTGGACGGCCGAGGATCGAACTTACGACCTCAGGTATGAGAATCGCACGCTGAAGCCACTAGGCCAACACTGCTCTTATATTATATGCTGCTATACTGCAATTATACTTAATAATCAAACCCCTACTCAAAGCCTCAGGGATGAGAAAACACTGATGCCACAAGACCAACACTGTTCTTTTGAACATAAAATCTATCAAATTAGCAGTTAAATCATTCCGAGACGCGCAGAAAATAGAAGTTTATATATTGTCTTCCTCTGATGTGATTAACTTAGCGTTGGTGTTAAGTGATTTGTACGTACGAGTGCATCGTTTATTGATAACAATTGCTTTTGATTGTCGACACAAATGGATTGAGAGTTATTTATTTGTTGTTTAGCCACGGACGTGAGGTAATTAATTTTTATTGATGATATATCGAACATCTTCACATAAAATCTAATACTAAACTATGTATCAAGTATACATATATCTTCTATCATAGACGGAACGATTGTCACGTGGTTTATACTACGTTTTTGAAAATAGATTTGCAAAGTTCCTTTAAAAGTTATTTGAGAATTGAACGTAAGATTTTCAAGATACTAGATATTATATTATATACTTTCAAACTATAGCTCAATAACATATCTTTATTTATTTATATTGGAATATATACACTTTAGTTATATGAGACAATTCTGTTTTATAAGGAGTATGCTTCACCCGTATCTTGCTTAATACTCTTGAGATCTAAGTACTTAAAACGACACAACTTAAGCCGGTGGTGTTTTAACAATAGCTTTTCCATCGGTATTCATAATCTTATATGTTAATAATAAACGTTTGTCGCT
Organism: Pieris mannii; assembly: GCA_028984075.1. Taxonomy (NCBI): domain Eukaryota; kingdom Metazoa; phylum Arthropoda; class Insecta; order Lepidoptera; family Pieridae; genus Pieris; species Pieris mannii. Next base: position 1,901,313 of record CM054776.1, read on the forward strand.
ATCCTTTTAGCATATATGTAATAGCATACACACTAAAGCTCCCGGGTACATACAGAATACCTACTAAAAATAAACCGAACGATAAATAGAAGTCAGAATCATCATGCAATCAACTTGTACTTGGCCAGACTGGCACAACTCAACTTGGACTAAAAAATAACAGTCACAAGCCGACTACAACAACCCCAAATTGGCAACATTATGTCTATGATAACGTCTACACGCTGCCACCGACTAAAATGAAAATTATTTAAAGTAAAGTAATTCATGCTAACACAAAGAGAATAATTCTAACAACCAATTGCTTACGTTCCATTTTCAAAATATGCAGAGTTAACAGTAGATTTTCAAAAATAGAATTAATGTATTTGCATTTCTCAATAACTTCCTCTATGTTGCAACGTACTTCACACTCAACAATATTATCTCAGTCAGCCACTTATCGTTGCATACCATCTCAATTGAATTTAAAAGACAATGTCATTATAGATTCATTCAACACTAAGGAACACAAACACTACGAGTACACATAAGGAAAATATCAAGTCATGTTTCTATATTAAATGTTAGTACTTATCTTCGTAGGGCGCATACGCTTTAGTTTATAACGATGGATACCAGCCGTAGAAAATTTTCACGAACCGCACCTAGGGCCTCTGATTAGACGATCCTAACATGTGTGAGTGTGTCAGGAAAGAGCGTCGTTGGATTTTAGGTTGCTGGAGCGATTTAAATCTTTTTTATGTTGACATCACTGAAACATCATTATAGTTTAATCTTGATACTAAACAGTCAATATATGGCGCGAAGCAAATACGAATTACATTACGACACATAACTGCACCGCGTTTTAGGTGTGGGGCACAGATTTCTGTATCTGTTTCATGTTCTATCCAACAGACAAGAAGGTGAACTGCCTTTGTGCCAAACACACCACGACTGTCTTGATCTGGGGTCTAAGGCAAGCGGGTTTCATCACGATGTTTTCCGTCACCGAATGTTAAATAACATAGAAGCAAAGTCCACAACGGGAGATCGAATCTATGACCCCGGTGATGATAGTCGTACACTGAAGTACGCTGAAGTACCAAAACAACTCTCACTCTACATAATGAGTATGAATTACTCTTGTGGCATCAAGAAACAATTTTCTCACCGAACCGAATCCAGGTACTCTCAGGTGTACGAAAATAACATTATAAGATTTTTAGTACATTTTGCTCCATAGATTTTTGCTTTCCAATTTGACTCTAAAGTGTTATTTTAAATGTACCGGGGAACTATTATTCTTCTCGATAACAGGGCTTATTGGGGTGTCAATAATAAGGGGCTTGGAGGCGTTATAATAAATATTACCCGTGTAATTGATTCTAGTAAATGGTTATGGTTATAATCATAAATTTCGATAACTTGAAGGGCTGGGAACTATTCACACGTGTTAGGATAATATAAAATCTATTCAATATATTTAATAAAATTGTCAAGATATACAATTTTATTTTAATCTGTTTGTTAAACTTTTTACATATATAATAACAATTAAAACACTAATAATAATGGTAATTTTTTTAAATAATTTTATACGAATTTCATAGTCATTTCAACTCGGAAATGGATTTGTTTTAGAAATTACTTTAAAAATTACTATAATAACACAATTTATAAACTAAGAAATAACCGTAAAACGTAAGAGCGTATTAATTCTTAAAAGGCCGGAAACACACCAGCAAGCCTTCTAGCAATATTAGTTTCCATGTTGCAGTGAGCTTCCTGCCCCTTTGCCTACTATGTATTACATAAAAGAATACTAACAATTTTCTACGTTTAAATTTAGTTAATTTATCAACGTTTATAAATTAATCCTCAATTTAAGTTAATAAGTAAAGATAACATTATTTTAATATCATAAGCAAAACTTCATACACTAAGTAATCAATTCCACGAAATTAAAATGATCAAAGACACAACTTAAATTTAAAACAAACAAATTCAGTTTTATAGTCATTACGTTAAACGTAAAGCTGTGGAAGCGGCATCTGACCCAAGATGTACCAGAAGATAATTGACAGTAAAATGTTTATGACAGAGGCCTCCGTACAAATAAACAAATAATAGGAAAGTGTATACTTGGTCTGCAAGGCTATTCAGAAGGAATAAAAAATCGGCAAAAGATATTTTTCTAAATAAAATTAGATATTTATTTTAATAAAAATCTATAAAAAGGAAACTAAAAAACTGAATAAAACTAAATTGTTGACGATAGCTAACTTCAGGGTGTCGGTTTTGTGTGAAGGTACGTAAGGTTACGCGCATCGTAAAAAAAATCTCATCATTTTTCCCTAACGAAAGTTTAGTTTAGGCAGCATTGCCAATATAACTTAACGCTATTTTTAATGTCTAAATAAATGCAATGCATTTTTAAAAATACAGCTAAACTACGCGCTGGCCAGTAAATACTAACGAAGATTAGAAAAATATACAAAAGTGTTTATATATTTCTGAAATTAACATATCAAAATATATTATATAACTCCCTATATTTTTAAGAGTTAAATATTATGTAATAATGCAAACTACCGTTTAGAAAATGAATAATACATTGCCAAAATAAATACTTTATTATCGCTTTTGTTTACGGTAGCAAAAATATAAAAGATTTGGGACAACAAAGAAATGATGAATTCTTGACATTATTGTTGACGCGTTGACAGACAATAAATGAAAGCAGATGACAGATGCAAATGTCGTTTGTTTGTTAAGCTTTTGCTAATTAAATCTGTTACAGATGTGACAGTTTTGAAAAAGGTACTAAGGAGACGGATTTAGTAAATCGATTCTTGCAATTATTGTAAAATTGTACTAAGTTTGCTTTGTTAATTATATTTAATTTAAACAGATTATTAATCGATTTAAGGCTCCTTTTTAGTCCGAAAACCGTGCTTTGGACCTAAACAATTGCGATTAAATGCCGATTTCCGGAGTTTTAAAATAATAATAATATTAATTTATTTTCTCACAAAAACTTCATACATGATAAGTTTCAACTATTTATTAAATAATCAGCGGGAATAATTAATTATTACCAAGGTAATAGCCCCAATAGATGACCACGTATAATTGACCACGATGACAGTGTATAATCACAATATTCACACTGCACAAGCGTTATGCGACAGAATTGCCATCTTAAGTTCTAATAATCTACTAAACGAATACATCAACCAATAGCGTGTATTTTTATGCTTACTTACTCTCTATCTCACTCTCTCTCAATCTTTCTCATTTGCTTGCTCCCTACACTTGCTCAATGACTATTTGTTTCATACTACGTTCGCCCTTTCTCACTCTCTCTCAATCAGTCTCAATCGCTCTCTCTTTTCTTGGACAAAAACGCTGCACATCTTCGTGACGCTAATATTAATATTATTGCGTTTCATCCGAAAAATTGTACCCTAAAGAAGTTTCACTTCAAAAATTGCAAGACCAATAGCAATATCGGAGATAGTAAAAAAACTCCTTTGTTTATTGTATAAATGTATTCATGTACAATTTGAATTAATTACATCAAATTGTAGAATCGCATCGTAAATAAATGTAACTAATGCCTTCGAGAACCAGTTCCTATAAGAGCTCTATCGAGATTAGAAAATGGTCGTTATGTCGACCTAATGGGCAATTGCACTGAGAAATTAGATTAATCTCGTCCATATCATTGTGATATATTCGAATATCAGAGAATCGTTCATTATATGCTATTTAAAGTTTGACAATCTTTAAAAGACCCTATGTCTCGTGTCTTATTATATGCACGTAAACCCCGTAGCATGAAACAGCATAGAACTGACTGGGTTCTTGCTCATCACTGGTTCATATAACATAATGTATACTTATTATATATTTGCGTGTTGTACCCATGAGAATTTAAGTGCGGGCCCCTATTAAACTATGCCTCACGCTGATAGAGGACAAATCTTTGTTATATATTTTTTGATTTTTATATTTATATAATTAACTATTAATTACTTAAAGATGTTATGCAGAACATGTTTAAAGGTTGCAGCTCCTTACAAAAATTCTGTAAAAATAAAAACAAATGTATACATTGGGTTACCTAAATGAATAAATGTTTTTGATTTGATTTGACTAATAATGTAAGGAATTTAATATAACATTTACTACCAGTTTTTAAATCAAACCAGTAGAACTAACGAAAACAAACTCCGCCACAATTTCAATCACTAAGTTTTCAACAGGCTTGTAACGAGCTGAAAGAACCATTTAACTTGGCATAGTCACAATTTGTGAATGATCCAATCGTCAGTCATTTTGATTTCACTTGAAGTGCGTATGGAAGACCGTTAAGAGTAACATAACTGGAAAAAATATATATAAAAATTTAAACTTTTAAGCGTATAAGTATAGTAAACTAAATACTATATCTAAGGCGACTGTTTAAGGTAATAAAAAAAATCCTAATTGGCACGTTGTAGGCTCTAATCCGTTTGGTTTTAAATGATAAAACCTCATTTAAATGCTTTAAACTGATAACAATATTATGCCTATATTTAAATTGAGTTTCTCCTACATTAGCCCTATCAAATTTAATTATAGTTACCTTATAAATTACATACAAAGTAGTCGTTGTAATGTAAAAGCGAAAGCGATTTATCCATATAAAACTATTATTTAAAATGAACAATAAATGTATAGCGCGGGCGAGTATTTTGACCATTAGTTTGACAACAGTTATAAAGCGGATTTTATTTATAATGAATCGATCTAAATGTACCACTTTCTTTACAAATAAACGATTTATTTATTTATTACGAGTCAATTTCGAAATTCGAGTCTATCTCTTTCCATATGTAAATCATAAGTTTGATTCATTATGATTATAGTAGGAAGGTGCTTATAACATAAATATTACTGTTAACATTATATATATATTTGGTAATTACAAAACTAGATCATATTTCGATTTTAATAAAAAGCTTTCAAGGTGCTCGATTCCAAGTTTGTGACCTCATACAAAAAATAATTTATAATAAAAATGTGTTTATTCTTTATATATATTATAAGTACAGATGTATGAATGTTTTTGTAATTATGTGTAAGGTTTGGGAACCCTTTTAAGTAAAATACTACCTTTGTCAGGGTTCCCAGGTCTGCCATAAGAAACTTATTAATAATAAATTCCTTATAAATAATTAAATTTAATCTTTTATTATATTTATTTTTGTTTTTAATTTTTCAACATTTTATAACACTTGTGACTGTGTGGGTGTGGTGGATGGGTGTGGTGGATGGGTGTGGTGGATGGGTGTGGTGGATGGGTGTGGTGGATGGGTGTTAGTGAATAAGTATGGATGCACGTGAGTGAGTGTGTCAATTAATGAAATGTGTAAATACATTTTACGTCTACATAAAACTACATCGAAATTAGTTATTATTTAGGTAGTAGCAACTTAGCCAACTACTGAATCGATTCTATGTATTACGGAGTAACCCTGCATCAAAATAAAAATCTCAATCCCTAATCCTCAAACAGATGGGTTTTCAATCGTCACCAAACAGATACTTCTAATTGGCTGTTTGAAGCACCGCTAATGCGCGGGCGCAATAAATATATAGTTCAATAACCCATGATCTCGGTGGCTATGCATTCAAAATGCTATCTTTGATCTCACAAGAGTATTAAGTGACAAGTGATTTATGGCTTGTCATGTAACTTATTAAATGAACATATATTGACTCCTTTTGGGTATAAATCTGTCAGTATGACATACTTATTGTATGATGTTAAAATTATATGCAATATGGTGTCCTGTTGTATTAGGATAAACATTATTTTAATATTTTTAGATTTTGAAAGCCAGCAAGTGGCGGTGAACAGGACATGAATCGCTGGAAGTTTCTCGTTTCGGAGACCAAGACACATTTTGGATCGAATAGCAGATGTCGGACCTGATGAAGAGGAGATGAGCTGACATTGAAAGCCCTTTGCTGGTTACTGGGATACCGACTGCGTATACACCATCCAAAAACATCTCAGACCGCACACGCCCCTAAAAAGCGAAATGAAGAAACCAATAAAAAAATACCATTATTTATTTTATTGGTTTCATTATTACCAATACCAGAACTGAACACTAAATTAATATGAATCGCGCGTTCGCAATACCAAATATCCACATCGTAAATAAGTTGAGAACTTAATCAACCACTTAATATTTTATGCGAAGTGGTTTGAATACTTATCAGATCGTAAATCAAAACTCAAAGAATGTTTGAATTTGTTAAATATAATAATAATTTAAATGCAATAATATGGTATAAAAATGTTATGGTGTTACAATCGTAAGTACGCATATTACATACAAATTTGTCTTAAAAAGAATTTTACATAGATGTTATATACATTATGAATATCATGAATTAGTCTTTTCTTATATTATTTATAATGATAAAATGTCACATGAATTATAATGTTTCACGCAAATAATAATTTATTTCCAAAAGTAGTACATGAAATCATATTTTAAAAATACTATTAAGAAAATCTTTTAAATGTTTTTGGTAAATTATTAGCCTTGATTCCCATACAAAAAATACAAATTAATTTTTGGCACAGCCAATTTTAAACTGCTTTTGTAAATCTATTTGACACTCACTTAAATACGTCTGAAGAAGAAGAAAAACCTTTAATATACATATTATTCGATCACATCCAGTTGATCACGTCAATTATAAGTGTAGTGTCATCAGCAAAAAGGATGCAATACGTATAGCATCTGTGAGATTATTTATATATGTTTATAATATATTTGGTTATAGGTAGAGTTTGTTGGTGCGTTTTTATAATGTGCTGTTACGAATATCACTGCCGCATTTTACTTACCTTAATAAAACCTTAACAATTTTTGGAAACCAGCGGAGGACCTTCATCTAAGTAGTTGTTGTTATAATAGTAAGATTGTCTACTTGTTGACATCAAAAATTTATTATTTCTTATCACACCATCTCCGCTGCTTATTGAACCATTAAAGTCTACATTACTAAAGTGATATTAGTTGTTTATACTACGTATTTGCGTGTTGTTCTCACGAGTGTGTAAGTGCGTGCTCCTATTTCACCATGCCTCCTGCTGATAGAGGACAAATCTTTGTTTTTAATTTGTTTTTTTATTCTTTATTACTCAATATGTCATATGGAACATGGTGTAGTGGTCGCAGCTCCTTACAAGCATTGTGTAAAAAAAAAAAAACTTGGCGATTAAAAAGAGTGGCGGAGAGTTTATTGCCAGTTCTTCTCTTCCGTTCTACGCCCTTGATTTGAGAACTGGCAGTAAATGTAAATTCACAATTTTTAAATTTTTTGACGTTCATAAGTGTACATTGTTACCTACATGAATAAATAAATTTTGTTTTGTTTTGTTTTGAAAGATTTTTTTGTAATAAAACGGGGCCACGGTCCAAGAGGCGATTCTGATGTTAAGTGATACAGCGCTGCCTATGAACACAATGCCAGAACGCTCGCGAGTGCGTTGCCGGACTTATAAAAATTGGTACGCTGTTTTCTTGAGGACCCTAAATCTTCGTAAGTTTTTTGTCATTTAAAAGTAATTCACGATTAAAGAATTTGGATTTTGAATTCGAAAATATTTAAAAAATCTCTTTTTGTCTAAAGTACCATTACAGATGATGACATACCCAAAAAAAACTATCAAAATTTAACGGCAAAATATTTTAAATAAAAAAGATAGTAAGCGATCGTTCACTTGCTCTACATCTGATGTAACGGGCCATACATAATCTCGTTACCAAGTGGGACTTCCGGCATAAAAACGTATTAAAACATTACTCCATTAAGCTTGTTAACATAACAATGTTCAGATGAAAAAGAACTCAATATAGGTCTCAATTGCCCTGCAATGAAGTCAAAACTGGGGCGCAAGGTTTTCTTAATTAAGTTCTCAGTATTATCAGACTTTATCGAAAAAGTGCCTGGAGTTGCAAGCACGCAATATACAGTTAGGTGCCCCCATATTGTCGTAAAATAAAGGTTTGAAATTTAATCTGTTGTTAATAGAAAATAATCATGTCGAATTGAAAACATAGTTTGGGTATTTTTGAGGAAATTTTTGGTTTTGGTAATAGAAAAAAAAATAAAGCTATTAAATATATCGGTATATATGAAAAAACTAGAAAACAAGCAAACAAAACAAGACAAAACATAAATTTTTACCCGAAAATTATTAAAATTAGTAATGAGCACTTAATATTATACTGTAATTTTTACGTATTTTTCGCGCCGCTTAAAGTAACTATAGGTATTGTCAATATAAATTGAAAAGCAAAGCTATTAGATAGATATTACCATATATTCAATAACTGGTAAACAAACTATCAAAACAAAAGACTGCATTAGACTTTAATTGTCAAAAAATGTCTGCGTCAAACAATTGTATGAAAATTATTTGTTTTGCTTGTTAAAATTAGTTCAGATTATAGTATTGTATTTTATTAACATAGCTTTTACACATTTAAAGAAAACACTTTTTTACCGGATTGAAGCTATGTATTATTGTAAATTTATAATTATTTAAACATAATTTTACATTTATTCGACGCTTCGCGTGCTTTACAGCGTGCTTGCGGTGAAGACAGAAGGTGTTGAATGTAAAAAAAAAGTATCACAGCTGTAGTTTAGATTATGCCAAACTCATATAGGTGGTAACATTTAAATCCTTATTTATTTGTTAAACTTCGTTGTCTCTATGCTACTTCCTTATTATAGGCCAGTATTCATAAGCGTATATCAATATATCGTAACTCAAGTCTTTAAATAGGTTCGTTCTATTTTAAGCTCGCGAAAGCACACAAATGAGACTTGTCATGTGTTCAATAAACGATTCGAAGAAGCAAGCTTTTTGCTTGCATCCGGTATCTGCTAAGCGTTTTAATTTTTATTGCATCTCTTTATAAATATTTACGCTGTAACTTTAATACAGTAGTTAGAGATAAAATGTTAACTTTTAATAAGCAATGATTATTCAACGTTGGTGATCAAATAATTTTATCTTAGATTTTAATAAAATTAAAAATAGGTTCGATTTCCAAAACACTGTTACTGGGAACAGCAAGCATTTTTCATAAAACAATTTTATTAATAAGCATTTTATCTAGGTCATGAAGAAACGATAGCATAATAAAAGTGCAACAAGATGTTTTATACATACTACTTGAATTGCAATATTGTCGCATAGTGTGAATTTTTTTTAATGGGTAAGAATTTTCTGGTTTTGTTTATGCTATATATATGTTGCAAGTTTTTGTTTTACGAAGTTAACATCTTTTTCTTACTCGTAGTAACGCCTTACACACATTCATGAGTTGATGTGTGGGAATGTTGATCGCAAATATTATGAGAGACGTTGAATTACTTTTATTAATCCTGTAGACTTAAAAGTAATAATAATCAAAGTCCTATCTACAAATGGCAGTACAGGTGTACAAAAGAAATAAAACTAAACTGTAAGCCACTCGCAAGTGCCAAGTTTGTTTGCGCCGGCGCATCTCATCTCATCAGTCACGCTATATTTTTTTTAATCCTTTTGTCCTTAGATATTTGCCTTGTCACGCAATATCTTAAATGTCATCTTTGTAAAAATTGCATCAAGTTAAAACGATTCATCTGACTCTGTTTTATTTAATGGATAATGTTTTTAAATAAAATATTTACAAATGTATCATAAAGTGTGTAGAAATCTACTATTGGCATAGTGTAGAGAGCCGATAGGTAAACATGATAATTTAATTAAAAACAATAATTATTTTATAAACAATAAAAATTAATATATTTTTTTTCAATTGATTATCATTTTCTTTTATATTTATGTTAAGAACATTATAAATACTGTATAATGGACATAAAAACATTATTTTATTGAATTTTTATTTAATATCTTTTGTAATCACACAACCTTCACAAATCTATATTACTTTTAAACAAAGAAATTGACCCAATTATGTAATCCATAAATTCCCATACATAAAATGCGATTACCTTTATTACCATATAAGTTCACTGACCACGTATACTTGGAGAAACGCCAGTTTTCCGTCGTAAAATGGAAATCTATGTATGCTTATCAGACTAAGTAGATCATTAATAAGGCTAATGCATAGTGATAAGCTTGCTTTGATCATCAATCAATGAGTTAAGATTAATGAAGCACGTCGTATTCGGTCCATGACATCGGTTACATTCGCCTACGCTGTTATTATTGTGTTTGTCTTACTCTTTTTATTTATATCTATTACTATACAATAAATCATAATCTATCAAAAACTGATCAGTGTTAGCTTTCAGCGTGGCACTTTTTTTTTATATACCCATTAATACTCGCTCGTATGAAAAATCACATCGTGAGGACGAAAAAATGATCACGTTATACAGAAATCTGAAGCATAAACATAGGACTGTAGCACCTTAGTCCAATCACGGACAAGAGACATCCGTCATTCTGATCTACCTATCGGAATGAAACGAAACAAATGCAGTTCCACATACATTCATTGGTCGGTAAGAGCGTCGCTGCCATGATTAATGTATTGTCAGTAAATAAAAAGTAACCATTATAAGGGGAATAATTTGAAATCATGCAGGCTAACATAATAATTTATTAAAATGTCTTAATAAAACAATGTAGTGTAGTAAAACTAGTGGAAAATACAGTTCTAGGCTTAAATAAATGAGACACATACTTAAAATAAAAAAATGATAGGTTTAGTTACCTGTACTATTGTTATGGTATCTGTTAAGATACAATATAGCCATAAGAACCGTTGCATAATTAAAACTTTGTGATTGCTATTAATGAAAGGAATAACATACATGTTGGTGAATAGTAAAATTATTTATTGTACGTACCAGCAAATTGACTATGTCAGTCTGGCATTTCAAAATGACGACAGTACACATGGTACCAATTTCAGCCGCCGGCGAAGAAAAGTATGTGGCACTTTAAATGATCGATTCTTGGTCGTATTTTAATATATTAAAATACCTACAATATAGAGCAAATAATATCACAGAGTTCGATTGCCACAATTTCTCTAAATGGATCTGTCAAAGGCTTTCTATAAACAATAATTCATCGTGCACAATTGCAACGTATTGCAGAAATTATATGTCAGGACCCAGTTCTTCAATTAGAGTGGGTTGTATAATAGTGTGCGATTTTGAATTGTGAATTAGTGCCGCCCACTTGGAATTGAATGAAAATCATTTGAGAGCAACTTTTATATCTTTTTGAAATATATATAAAATAAACAGGTTTTATCCACGGTATAACAATAAGGAAACACTGTAAAGAACTGATCAATTAAATGGCTATGGCCACATTAATAACGAAAGTCTATCCCAGACAATCTGACTTAAAATTTTTATCATAGAATTCAAGCTATAATGCTGTAATAGCTGTAATGCTGATATAATTTATTTTTTAAATGGTCAATATATTCTTGAAACCTTGTTGGATGTACAAGAAATATAAAATATTTTTAAACTAATCGTGACTTTCACCAGTACAATATTCAAAACAGAACAAATCTAAGCGTTCGACCAACCATACTCCAGAAGTTAAACCACTCCTTTTATGGAAATTTTATTAGTTTTATAACAAACTCCTAAGCGAAATTAGATAAATTCAAAATTCTCCTTAAACGTTAATTAATCAACAGCGCTTTTTATAAATTTCACGATTATTAAAATATTGATATATTTCAAAAAAAATTTATGATTTTGAGTATTTACCGTTAAGAAAAGAAAACCTGGGAAGACCACAAAATAAGACCGCGATAACCTGACGATTTTGTTAAGGTTTCTGGTGAGAGTTGGATGAAGGAAGCCAACAACGGATTCAACTGGAAAGTTCAGGCGGACCCGAAAGGGGTCCATACTGCAGAAGACAAAGAAAGAAACGTAGACTAACCAAACTAAGTAACCCCCCCCCCATTAGATGTGTATTTTTTTAATAAAATGGAATTAAAGTACCTTTATTATTATTATATCATGTATTTTAAAATGGCAATGTGTAGTTTGGCAAGATCTTTACGACCTCTTCAAATAAAACCATAATACAAGTAAAGCTTCCTAAGAACCACATTATTGGTTGACTCATCGCGTTTCTTAGTTTTATACTTACTAAGGATTACAAAGAGGCTTCGTTCTTTCAGAATAAAATTTAATGTTTGCTTTATTTATATTTCTCTTAATACCTAAAACCAGTTAGACTATTATGGCTAGAAATAATCCCTATTTATCAAACATAAGTGACGCGTCCGTGCAATTAAGTGTACCGTTAATAATGACCGTGGATTTGCAATTTAAACTTAACACAAACACGTCAAAATTACATCGCGTCGGAGCGTGGCTTAACTGATGATACGATGTGTTGTATACGGCTTCCATTCCGGGGTTTAGACGCTTGAAAACATATTTATAAAATTATTTCATGACCCGGTTAGCTTCGTACTGTAAAATGTACGTATATACCTACATTTCTGAAAAAAAATTGTATTGTATGTATATGAAGATGTTATGTACTTAAAAAAAATCAAAAGTTTTGAAGCTAGAACCGAAAGTTAGATAAAATTATTGATGCTGACTAATAGAGGATTTTTGTTTTAAATATACCCTTCAGAATCTCATGTTTTGACAAAAAGCAAAAGGTAAATGGCATTATAACCACTCAGTTCTGTGTTTATCAAATTATAATTGTACTATATAAACACATAATTAAGGAAATACTGGAATACTAAAATTAGGTTCGATTATAAATACATTATTAGATTTACTACTTATATAAATAGCATGACGCCTTTCTTTACAAAAACATACTAAGTAAATAGTGGATAACCCAGCTATTTTAATAGTAGCATTTAAATGCAAATATTAACATGGAAATTGCGTTTTCTCTAATAGGCGCTTGAAGCGGAAAATGCCAATCAGAGCCCATCAACGTCACACATTTTCCGCTCGAAAAGATGCATATCATTTAGCATACTTGATAACTAGTAACAGCCTTTTTGACTTAGAACGCACAGAGCGTTCGCGTTCGATTCCCTAGAACTATATTCGAAATCACTATATAAAAAATATATTAAACTGACATGCATCGATCTGACTGAAGTTGTTTTAAATATATATGTTACTAGCAGACTCGGCTAAACGTTGATGTGGCTAAGGTTTTTGTTATATTACATAGTAGTAAACTATTCAAGGGAAACGGTAGCACTTATATGAAAGGTAGAGAGCTTATGTGGAACGTTGGTACTTTTAACACAGCGCCATCTGTTATAATTGTATCAAATAACAACACAAATTCAGAGTTGATTCTAATCCTTTTGATCAAATTTACCAATGTCAGCATAGGGCTTGTCCAATTGTCAATCTCCAACGTATTACTGATCGGCTTGACTCTCTCTTTACGCAGAGACATTGCGTCTCTATGCGCTTTCTACAAAGTGTACGATATGTGAAGAATTGTTTGGGTGAAGCCTTACTGTATCGTTAAACACCGTTCGAGCCATATCAATACGAAATTTCATCCACATCACCGTGATGGGTGAAAGTCTTTGATAGTCACTTTCTTTTGCGAACTAGCGAACTGTGAATCGACTCCCGGTGAGTGTCTTCCCTGAGGGATACGACTGTTGAAAATTAGAGTATTACTCTTCTGGCAAAGGCCGGCAACGCACCCACGATTTAACGAAAATCCAGTTAGTTTATACATACATCAAGGAGTCTCGACTTGAAAATACTACTACTGAAATATTTTTCATACATCTGACTAAAGTTCGATTAATTTGTCAAACTTATAGTAAGGCGTTCAATCATGAGAACTTACACTAAGAAACACAATCTTTGAAACCTACACGCAATACCTGGATTAATTGGACGCCATAAAACCCGCTATGCGATTTAACAGTTAACGTTTATAGCTATAAATTATCGTCACTAACACATAATTAACCGATAACATATGGAAAGTAGGTAATGATTTTAACATGGCTGTTAATTTTATAAACAGTAATAAATTCCTCTTTAATTTAACTTCGAAAAGCACTAAAGGTCATGAGAAATAGGCTGTTTTGAAGAGCTTAATACTCTTATGCTTATTCTAATGCCGCGTGCAAGGGGCGGCGAGGCGGTATAAGTTAATCTAGGCTGCCTGGCAACCACCATAATAGACCAGATATTTATAAAAAAAACTATTGTAAAGAAAGATAATGATAATTATAAACCAAATTTATGAATAAAACTACTGTCAAGTGACAACTCTTAATGCCAGAGGTATAATATAACTACTATAATATAATATAACTAGCTATTAAGCTAGTGCATGTTTCCGGCCTTAAAAGCAGGTGAAAGTATTATAATAAATACTCATTACTTGATTCAATATAAGGATTTTATAAGGGTGACTGATTCATAGCGAAGTTAGTGTAGAAACGTGTGACTCTCACGCTGTGACCGCGCGTTCTGACGTCGACTATGAATTAACGTATTGTCTTTCTACGTGCAGTGTTTAGAGAGAGAGAGAGACAACGGAAAGAGATTTGACAGACGAATAAATTTTCGCATACACAAAAAGCTGATCGTACATTTTAAAAATGTCAAAGATGATTTAAAAACTTTCAAGACATCGGTCTTCTAAATGTACACAAATAATGCCGCAGATGTTAAAAATATTATGTGTTCAAGTTTTCGTACTAAATCCCATCCCGTATGTTTATGTGAGGGTGTGACGAACCACCCAGACTATAAAACGTTTAATAAAACCATACACGAGTAAATATAGAGTGAGATTAAAATAAATGGGATTCGCTTTAGTGGATTTGTTGGTTTAAACTGTTGAGTTACAAACATGTATATTTGAAAAAGGAATGATTTCTTATTACGTCACTAACGTCAAATACGTTAAAACGAATCACTATCGTAATCGAATAGTAACGTTTTTTACGTACGTAAACGGAATATTAGGAACTTATAGGACACAATATCCTACCAAAAAGTATGGAACCCACAAATTGTATAGAAAGTGTATGTTCGAGCTTTTAAAAACTGAAATAATGTTAAACGAAACTATCGTATAGTTAAAGCTAAGTCTTGTATAAAATAATCTTGAATGTATCTTTGGTTAATAATTTCCATAATGTATTTAAGATAAAAGTGTAAATTAGCGTATGTAGGAAGCAGAAAATTGGTTATTAATATTCAAAGGACCCGTGAAGCGATTATCTACAGGTTTATTGGAAATTGCTGGTAAATTATACGATGTACAAAATAACGATGCTTATCTTATAATATGCCTTCAGGTTGTTTACTTTAAGCACAGATTTTAAATCAATATTGGACCGCTAACATAGCCTATAGATTTAACGTGGCCTCACAGGCCTGGGGCAGACATATTTCTGAATTCGTTTATAGGTTTTACCAGGAAAATCTTTTAATGTTTCGAATTTAAGTAAAAAGTATCGCTATAGCCAATATAAAATTCTGAAGAGAATTTTTTTTATAATTATTTGATAAATTGTTTCGTTAGTAATAACATGTGAAATATGAGTAATATTAATGATAAACAAAATTACTCTGTTTATAATTCTTTGGTTAGTGCATTTAATGAACTTACAAAAAATAAACTTTTGTTTAAACATTATTCTTAGTGATTACTAATTAACTCTTGATCGTTCGAATCTGGGTTTATCTTTATCTTGGGACTTGCCACCCTGTCCACGTTTTAGCGCGCCTTGTTTTTCACTATTGGAGTGACATTTATATAATGTAAAGAAATTTAAAAACAAGTATTGTTTGAAGATTTGCCTTTTCAAAAGAGTACCGAGAATTTTTTACGCCGGTTTTTTCTCTCGGCCTACACCCTCTATCTTCTTTGCCGATGAGTAAGTACCTGTAGGCATTACAGGTTCAAATTCAATGACGTGGAATAAGTGATACCTTGATGATCTTATGTTCCAAAATAAACGGTTTCTTATTTTAGCAATGGCTATCGTATTCGTAATCAGGGTTCACCTGATTCTGATACACAAGCTTCAGCTAGTACAATTCCACATCTAGTTCACAATAAGTGACACCAATTAGATAATTGCTTTGCTCAATAGAATTATGCAGCGCAATGACAAGATGGATATTATCATGGCACGCAAACTGTAAAACCTTTCGCAATAGTTTGAATAAATTTTGTTTCATTCCAATTTTAGATCAATAACAGGTTTTCTTTACAAATTGTATTTTTATAATTTTGCATTTGAGACGTGCTTGTTTTTAAATTATTACATAAACACGAAACTTTAATTACTGTTTTGTAAATGATGTTCTTTTAAAAATATTACTGGTTTGTTTTAACCAGTCAGTTTGCAAGTATACTGTTGTATTTTTGGAGTCGGATAATAAGATGAAAATCTAATATGGCTTACAAGCGCGTGTTTATGTTGCTAAGTGTATGTTAGTCTACAGAGGTGGGAGCCAAAGGGGGTGAGTGGTTGGATTGGGTACTATAGTATAGTAATGGATGAATGGGAATGTGGAAAAAGCGGGAGTAAGTCTACCCGGAATGTAATCCGATCAATGGTACAGAAGAAAATGATGATAGAACAACTAACAAAATAAAGATGTATTTTAACAAATTTAAACTGTATATGTTAATAATTGTAAAGTTAGAAAAAACAGAATTTATTATGTTTGCCAAAAAAAATCTCGGTATAACAGACGATCAGAAGTCATTGCTATATTATTTAAATTATATTCCGAATTAGGGAACAGTCCAATTATAATGAATCATTTGTTTGTGAGGTATGTCTACCCACGCTGACATGTTTTAATAGGCTTTTATTAATCAAATTAATCACCAAGTCTACTACTAAATGAAATAAGATTTTCTATTTCCATAGAAAAGCAGGTGAACAATTTCGTAACTCAGTCTGTAATGTGCACTTTGCACAAATTATGAATGTAAACATTTGAACAATTGTCAACTAGAATGCTAAAAGTAGGTTACATATTGTGTAATGTCTACAGTGATAGTATGTACTTATATACAATATTAAGTATTGTCTTTTATTAACATAACTTTTACACATTTAAAGAAAAACACTTTTTTACGGATTATAGTTATGTATTATTGTATTTAAACTTATAATTATTTAGACATAATTTTAAATTTAAACCGACGTTTCGCGTGCTTTACAGCGTGCGTGGTCACGGTGACTGAAGACAAAGGTGTTAAATGTCAAAAAGTATTACAGCTGTAGAAAATATTGTGTTATCTGTATTTATTTCCCCGGAGTTGGTATCGACTACCCTACATCTTTTAGTATCCGTAAAAAAGTGTTATTCTTTACAATATTAAGGTTATATTTTTAATAGGGAAATACAGCTATATGTGGTATATTCCATCAGTTTCTTTATTCATATTTTATGAACAAAGATGCTCAAATGCAATAGCAAATGTTAATTGCGCAGTTAGAAAGAATCTTTTGTTTATAGCTTTAATTCGAAGAAGAGTGATAATTAGTCAGGCCATCACTGCTTTTTTATCAAGATTATGTCATTTTAATAATTACAGCCTATTTAAATCAGAAACCCACAGGCCAAGTAGAAACTGTTTAAAACAAAACATACCAACAAGATCTCTATGGCTTCCTTAGAAAAACGGTTTACATAATTGAAATCGGGACATCGGACACTTACCTCAAAGAAGTGCGGCCGAAGCCTGCCTATAGTGTACTTGGCGACGTCCGTGGTGAGCTGCTGACAGGCACAGCCGAAGAGGAACACGCCGATCACGCGATAAGCCTCCCAGACCCACGCCGGGATTTCCGTGCCAAGGATTACGCGGGACCGGCCGCCCTTGTAGTCACGTAGGCGAATCCATTCCGTCAGACACATCTGTTGATAATTTAAATTTTTGAATATCGAAGAAAATATTGGTAGTATTTATATTCTATTATTTAAATTGGTATAATACTATACAAGTGTTGCAACCTGAAACTCCATAATATGGTGTTATCTTCACTCCAATCAAAATTAAAATAAAACCAGTCCTATCAAATGATATTAAAATATGAGATACAGATGTTTCAATACAAAATAACGTCTAAAGATGGTTGGTTGCCTGGAAGAAATCGCTCGAAACCGATAAGGCAAGTTAAGTCACTTGGCCTTCTTTTCATTTAATTAAGTTCAATTTTTATATTATAATGTAACGAAGTGTTAATAAATAAATTAAAAACTGCTTGTTTACCTTTTTTAGAAAGCAATAAAAAAACATATTATTGCAGGAAATAATACGTATAAAGGCCGTAGCCTCGACATTGAACATTTTAAATCGAGGCTTGTGAGAGTGGGAATTGAAATGTCAATGTCTTAAAACATTGACCGTATCAAGAGAATGAGTCAGAAGCCGAGTAAAGTTTAAGGCTGTTATCAATATATTTGAAGGGTAATCTTCAAAGTTCGTCTCTGAAATTAAAAGATAGAGTAAAACTAGAAGAAATAAAGGACATGACGAAATTTAGGAATGCTTTCAGTTCTAATAAAAAGATTGAAAAGGAAATGGACAGGACAAATAATGAGAGAGTAGCTAAACAGAGAATAGTCGATGTCCTTATAGGAGGCCTATGTCTAAGAACAAGCTGTATAGTATTTATTTTTTATGTACCTAATATGTAAACACATTTATTGCTTTGTTTACATATTAGGTATATATAGGTAGGCTTTTATTATTTATTATTATTAGTCTTCAGAAGAGAAGTGGAGCAAACATCTAAACTGCTGCTAAAGGTACAGCAAACGGAAAAGAGGGAGACAACTTAGAAGTGGATAGACCAAATAAATGAAACATACGCTAAAATAAGAATAAAATGGAAATGTGTTAATGAATACAAATGTATCTGAATTAAGGCAATTATTATGATTAGCAAGTTATAGTATATACATAACAACTTTACAATGACATGGTTTAGAACAACATATCGGTTATATTGACCGAAATCAAAGGTCCCGGCTGAATTATATTATATTAGGTATATATATACATATATATAACATCGGCTGTTACGACTATCGGT
This sequence comes from Pieris mannii, assembly GCA_028984075.1. Taxonomy (NCBI): domain Eukaryota; kingdom Metazoa; phylum Arthropoda; class Insecta; order Lepidoptera; family Pieridae; genus Pieris; species Pieris mannii. Next base: position 1,920,464 of record CM054776.1, read on the forward strand.
AAATAAGACCAAATATGAGTAGGCCCTCGATGTCGTTATAACAGATTTTGACTGTAATTGCACAAATTTGGGATATTTTATTATTGAAACTTTTCCGTCTTATGGAAAATTAAAACGAAAGTCCGTCTTTATTGAGACAATAAAACACACGACTCTAGGATATTCTGCGGTAATATAAGTGTGAGAATTAATTTTATAGGTCATAATTCTTGTCACGTTTTTAAAGTCCTATTACTTTTACTGCCATCACGTTGACGTCAGGTTTTGAACCTGTTCTAATGACAGGTTTTAATACGCAAATCTATGACGTATAAACATATAGAAATACACTACTACATTTCCATACATTGCATTCATACTTGATCAAAAGATCCAATTTAAAAATACTGCCTGAAATTATTTTTGTATGTAAAAGCAGGCTAATCATTTTTTTTAAATTCAAAGTGGCGTTTGTGTTGTGGATCAGCGTTTTAGCCAAACAATAATGTTACACAGAATAATAAAGACGCAAGGAAGAATCGGCTATTTGATACTTTTCGTTCTTGCATCATTATAGCTTGTTACATGGATTAAAGTTCTTTATTTAAAGTGTTACAATACAACTTTATTAAATTAAAAAGTCGTTAAGAGGAGTTAAGACGACACAGTTTATATGTATAATAACATCCATTAAATAGTGGGGAAGTACTGTTATTTTTGAGGTTGAGGTTTCTAATGTGATGTCGTAAATAATTACATTTTTTCCGCTTACATTGCAAACGCAGGCTGAACCCTACGAGTTTTATCAAAATACTGTACTAAATAATGTACACATTGAAAAGGTCAACAGACAAGTCCGTGATGGTATATGTCTATCTCTTATAGATAACCCACAATAACTTTTTTTTGTCATTTACTTTTTACGACAAATAATGGCTAATTTTCGAAGCGATTTTAACCAATACAGTATTAATCCTTAACCAATCAAATACCTTGAATACATTGTTCATTTAATATAGATCTATACAGCCCATTACAGCTTATTTAGCAGCGATCGAACGCGTATATTATCGGAGCTTTCCAGCGACGGAAATAACAATACATAATAAAAACCTGCTTTTCATCAGCATTGCACCCGTGCGAAGCTGGGGCGGGTCACTAGTTAAGATATAAAATAAGTAATGGCATTAATTTAACAAATGTTTGACGTTTTAACCTAGAGTCAGTTCAGAGGCTTGTAATTGTTTGCTTATACATATGAATTGTTTATTTTCTCCCTTTCGGAGGTCATACAACATTCAATTAGGTGGTGTGAAGGCGTAAAACTCACCGTATGAGACAATTCATATATAATCTTGGCCAGGTCGAGGTGAGGTGCAGACAAGTGTCAATAAAATGTGTTAATTAGATGATGAGCGGTAAACGCACGACTTGACGTATCTATCTATCGTATAAGCCCTTGAGAATTATTGAAAAAATACAGGTTTTAAAAAGGGTTCATGAGAGAATTCCGAATCCTTAAATACTCTAAACTTATATATCTGCATCACATTTTAGCTCTCTTTAAAAAAAGTATAGGTAAGTATACCTAGGATCGATATACGAGATAATATATGCTTTCTTATACAATATACATCTTCTGCATCTATTGGAGAGAGTAATAATCATTTGAATATCTAGACGATTCATATTAATTTTTTTTGAAAGAAGACAGTAGCGATATTGTGTAAATTATGTGTCTAATTTTTATGTACATTATTATATTTTTATTAAATGTTTCTCCACATTGTCGTATTGGCATAGGCTGTAAAGATAATGTGTATGTTTGAAATAAATAAATAAATAAATAAAATTTATTATTCAGAATAAACAGGATATTTAGGCAAAATAAACTACTAAAAATTGTAATGGATTCCCTGTGTGGGCAGTCAGTCTCTCTCTTTTGAGATGTCAACTGTACTAGGCAATAATTTCTACATTTTATAATTAACAAATTTTGCACAATAGGAATATTTTTGTATCGGCATAGGACACGTTCACAAGATGTTGTTCAAGATTTTTTTTTTTTTGTACGTATGTAATGCGAGTTTTGAAACGTTGTTTTAAATAAAGTAGTTAATTAATAGTCTTATCGTCATGAAATTGATGGAGCAATGCCGCATTTTGTCACCGACTTGTTATATCTAAAATCCCTATGAAATATCTATTTCACATTTAGCTACTAACAACTATTAACATCCCTTTGTTATCGTATTCGTATACAATATTCTTTGTAATATTGATTCAATAACAGCTGAGTCAGCATAAATGCCACTTGTTCCACCTACTTTCAGTCAATCAACTGATTTACATACGCTATGCAAAAACATCGCCACGCCCCCATTGACATGTGTGCTGATACTGATCATGAATCAAACATTGCATACGATTGACACGCCATCAGATGAACAACTGTAAATGGGAGAAAGTCCGTTGAGAAATTCGTTAAACAAGACAGTTTAAAGGATATTTGCCTAGATACTACCCGCTGCGTGATTAGCTTATGAATATTTTATTTTTCGATAGTGGTGGTACCATCAAGTTTTGGTTATAACCTAATTAGCAGACTACGATTCCCGAAAAAAATTGTTTTTAAATTGGATCTAAACTATAAACGTATCTTAACAATGTGAGTTAAAAGATAAAAAAATTGTGTGTGTACTTATGTACACGCGTTAGAAGTTAATCTTCTTTGGCGTAACAAGATAAAAAAAATATTTTGCCTTATTCTTCTTTTGTAAAAAATCGACACTAACAGTAGAAAATAGGTATTTGATACATTGAAAGTTTTATTATAATCATTATCTACATAAATAAAGAAATATACATTTTTTATTTCATAATGTTGTCTTTGCTAACTTCAGGGTGTCGGTTTTTTGTGACGGTGTGCGGGTGTCGAGTTTTTGTGACGGTGTGCGGGTTTCGAATTTTTGTGTCGGTGTGTATATCGTAAAAATTACTTTCACAATTTTTCCTTAACGCGCCAAAAGAAGTATAACTTCAAAAACAATGGTGAAAAATGTTGATATGACTGATAAGTTGTCATGACCGCCATACGGCAATATTTCATTTATTCTTTGTATGTACACATTAGTACATACAAAACAATACACACACTCATATATACATAAAACCATAACAAAAAGTACAATAAAATATTAAAATTTATAAAACACCGAGCTATTTCTTACACAATGGAATAGCAACTGTGAAAATATGTTTCAATATTGGTACGAATTTTATGACTACTTAGACAACAATGATGTATTTTTTCTGCATCATTCGTAAGCCACATTCCAATAGCCTGAAAATTCCTTGAACATGGAGGGCAACTAGTAACGGAAGTAATTATATTATTTAACTTCCTACCTCTTTTTTAAATATGTGCAAAATAACATACTAAAGAACAAGACTAATTATTCCTTAATTAGTGTTATGGCTTTTCACAGAACCATGAAAATGATAAGTGGAAAATACAATAACTCATTTCCTTTCGTAGTTAAAGAATTAGTAGTTATCGTCAATTATAATACGTATGTAAAAATGTATATTGTGTAGATTAAAAGATATGATATAAATGATTATAGCTTATGAATTTCCTACAGTTTTCTACTTTAGTATGTAAAAAGTTTGGGTAAGAATTTAGTTCAGATTAATAAGCAAAATTTTTAAACGTCTACCAAAAATATTCATACCTTATAGGATCTTCTAGCTTGATGGATATATAGTAATAAACTATAAAACACTTTTAACATTTAATTAAAAACCTGTAAGAAATATTGTTATTAATTTTTTTTAATGCATTGTGGTGTAGGTTTTTATTAGAGAATTTATTTTAGAAATAAAGTTCTTGCCATGCAGCATTGCGTGTCTATCGCTCAGTAAATTCTACGCAGTCGAGGCGTCTTTAAAAAAATATTATATAAATTATCATAAAATGAGATAATATAAACAAATATGCTAATAATATTGAAGATCATTTAATCTCAATCATCATCTTTAAATGTTTATGGCGTATTGTTTATTTAAATTGCTAAATATATTTACACAATTTATCAAAGTGTTCATTCATATGAATTCACACGAACACAATTTGTCGAAAATATTATTAAATTTAGGTGATTTGCATTTCAAAACAACTGGTTTTGACCAAGTCACCGAGTATTTCAATATTAATTTTAATTTTTTTATGGTATGGTAGTCATATGACTCTAAAGAGATTTCGTGAGTAACAAAGAATTCGCGACACCATACATTCGCGACATTAACTTCTACTATTTAGCTTTAGTACAGTGTGGTCGCAACGGTTGATATATCATAAAAGTTTCTTTGTCTACCTTTAGCCATAGGCAATTTACCCGTGCCTAGCCCATTTGAACGCATTACCGCATCACTATCTTTATGGCCACATTTTATTGCTGTCCCCAAAACGTACAAAAAGGATTATCATTCCTAAACCTAACATAAATTTGGATATAGTGTACTTTTTCTGTCCAACTTAAAAGATAGAAAGGAATGCTATTTCGTAAAACCTTGTGATTAATTGTCATCTTCGGTATCTTTATTATCGGTATTTTCGGTATCTCCACATAGGACATCTTATTTAAAGATAAAAGATCCATACTATCACAAAAGGAAATACTGTAGAATATGACAACCGGAAGAAAATTATTATTTATGACGTATATTTAGGTGATGTTTATTAGATAAACAAAAAATAAATAGATAAAAACAAAACAAATGAAGAGAAGATTTATTCTAAAACTGAAGACGAGGATAAAGTTTCTGAAGACAAAACAATTACTAATCGAATGGTAAACTATATATATATAAATAATTAAGGGATTTTGTAACGAGCTAATAAAGAACAAAAAGATAAGAAGAATTATCAAATTGACCCATACGTGACAGCTGATGTAATTAAGAAATCACATTGATAACGTTTATTTATAGCGATAGCCGCGTTGCTGAGATAGAACCCGCATGTCATCTAAATTTAGACATCGGAACACCGGCAATGACACGATTAACGAGTACCCGACTTAAATTGCGTCCTTCACTAAATTTCGACAATTCGTTACATAATATACGAGTAACGATTTTATGGATTTTCAAGCTAGTTTCAATACGATCCACGTAAACATAATTCTGTAATTGACATTCACCAATAATATATCTAAATTGGACAAGTTTTTACGAAAAATAATTACATAATGAAAATTTTTTCTTTTTTCTTTAGATTTTATTTTAGTTGTAGTTTCTTTTTGTTATAGTTATGCACTTCAGTAATAAATAACACATCTAAAGATGTCTTAGGATTAAATTGAAAACAAGAAAGTCATTTGTAAAAGATGAAGAATACGACTTCATAAATTTGTTAATGCAGCATGATAGCACAGTTCAAAACCCCCAAGAAGCAACGCTAACGATAAAATAAACAAATACAATACCAAAACTAGACTAATAGCCGATAATGTGAACAAACGTAGTTTTTTGGACGCTATCAAACTTACCACAGGCATGACAAACACGTTAATGGAAAACAAATATGCGTAATGGGCCGTCTACACATTCTTAAATATGCTTTCAGGTGGTCAATTTTTACATAGTTATAAAAATAACTTATATAGAGTATATAATATATAAAAGACCAAACACCACAGACTATCATAAGGCATAACATAACAATGACTCAAAGTTGAAATGTGTCCTTTTATGATAATGAAACAAGAACGGTTTTAATAACACCTAAAAACAATGTTAGAACTGCATAATATTAATTCGGATAAAGAATAATAAAAAAAAGGGATATAGTTTTCAAAGTATAACTGTCAAAATAATAAACGAAACACCACAGACTATGATAAGGCATGACAACGCTGGCTGTCAAAGTTTTAACATGTCATTTTACGAGTATGACACAAGAATGGTTTAAATAACTAGAAAAAATGTTAGAACTACATAATATTAATTGGGTTGAAAATTAAAAAAAAGGTTCAAAATCAAAATAATCAAAAGAAATAGGAATTAAAAACGACAAACCGTACACGGACTTCTAAACCAGATAATTCAGACAAAACCTTAAGGTGCTAATGGATTCTGTCGCAGATAACATTTGTTTAAATTGATACAAGGTTTTTTGACGGTTGAGGCAACACTTGTTGCAGATAACATACTTAAATCAAAATTTGAACGTCAAAGCCTCTCTCTGTTGGTGGTCCCTTTTGAATATTAAAATAGAGTACATAAATGAATTAACTAGTGATGAAGTGACTGACATGGGCTCGGAGTTGTCTATTAATTTATGTGTTGAAAGATTAATAATTATATATCTAAAGAGGAGTTGCAAGTAAGCTACGATAAAATTCCACAATCCTTAGCCTGAACCTATAGGTTATAAATAAATAATATAAATATTTAAATACTTTTAAGTATTTGACTAGGTTTGGTTGTGTTACTGTTAAATCTGAACGTATTAATTTTCTAGGAATAAGGAATATAATTCTCTTTGACTTAGGGTCAAGAACAGAGCGTACCAATTCTTAAAAGGCCGACCACGCACTTGCGAGCCTTCTGGCAATGGTCTTTGGGCGGCGGTATCACTTAACATCAGTTATCAAAAAAAATAACATACTTAAAATATGTTAAATTAGATGGGCTTTATCTAGAATGACAAATGACGACATTGATGACCAGGTTCATTCTCGTTGACATTGTACATTTATCACTCTGCAATATTTCATCAGAGAGTTATTAATTGTTGTTTATTTGTTAACGCAATTATATGCCGAGTACATATAAGTCAAATATAACCGGACGCTTCATGTTAACCAGCAAGTTGTATAAGGGTTTGTGAAGTCGACAACGGACGCGGCCTAGCATTTTCTGTAATAACTTTATTCATATAGGTTATACAGTACACTTATGAACGTCAATAGAAAATATGTGAAATTGATTGTTAAAGTGTTGGGCAAGAAAAATTGGCAAGAATCTCTGCGCCACTGTTCTAAATCGCCAAATTTTTAGTCATACAAATTGTTTGTAAGAGCAGCCATAAACCTATGACATGAGGTAAGACTAAAGCATCATGTGTCTCTCAAGCCTCTTCGATTTTCCTAAACAGTTCCAAGGGGAAGTAAGACATAGCACGGCTGTTGGGGATTAGATATAAAAACGAATTTGTTAAATTATTTACGCAGTTTGAATGATGCTGATATATGAAGGCCTGATCCGTTATACTTAATTATCATTACAAATCAATAAAACATATACAAAAATGTCCGTCTTATACTGCAGGAATTTTATATAGAACTTAGTGTAGGAGGCCCACTACTATAAGGCTCGCGAGTGCGTTGCCCTTTTAAGAATAAGTAAAGCTGAGAGACTCAGGGTCATTACTAAGGGATTAGGTTTTGTTGTTATACAACCGTGGTATATATAATGCTATTTATTTATTTAGTAATCATACAGCTAACATAAATTATATATAATTACAAACAAATCCACTGAAAATATAGCCACAGATGGAATACATTTTACTAGAAAAAGATTTCGAAAAGGGAACAAACAAACAAAAAGTATTCAATACATTTAACGAATTGGGATTTAATTTAACTAAGCCTAAATTGGTTGTGTTGTGTGATGGTGTGGTATGCTATAACTTATTACCACATCCACGAGTCGATTCGCACGTGTCTTTAAGGTCATTAACGGTTGTGTACGTCTAGATAAGGCTGATAAGATTTCTGTGTGAACAGTCAAATTTATGAACGCTTCCTACATAAGTATGTTTAGGCTTCAAAAAATTTATATTTTGTTTGGGTTTATTGCAATAAAAATTAATGTAGGGCAATGTTAGCAAGTGTCTAAGATATATCTTAAGTGCTATCCAGAGACGAACCTTCCGTATGACAAATTTTGTACACTCCTAAGAGTGAGTTTAAGGAATGACTTTAGTACAAATATCTCTACTTATGTAAGGATTTCTTGGTTTAAACGAATGTAGTGAGTACAAGTCCAAATATATTTAATGCGTAAAGACTGCATTTTTTTAAAATTAGTGTAGTATTTATTTGGTTGTCAGGTTTGTTTTAAACTACTTATATATACCTATAATTTACATCTCGAACGTAATTAAACAATTCGGATTTCTGTCTCTAAATAAATGCAATGACTGTAAATATATCCTTCGATTAAAGTAACAAAACTTTTTTTTCACCCATCCGCAATCAGCTTCTTGGCTTCTATCAGATTTTATGATATGATTTTCAGCAAATAATTCGCAAACTATCAAAATGCAACAAGTCTCGTCCTTCTCAGCTGAAACACGGAGTCCGCCGTTTCCAAGAGGCCCGAAGTTAGGGAGTTGACGTATTGCTGAAGTCTTCTTTTGTTCCTTCAGTGGCAATTCGCAAATATCAGCCGAACTTCATTGTTACAATTAAGTAATCGTTTGCAGAGCCTTCAACTAAAATAACACTTAAATTTGTTAGGCATAGACAAATAAAATGATATTTAATATGAGAAGAGCTTTCGAAATAAACTTGCCGTAATAAAATAAAAATATCAACAAAATATCAGAGTTCGCGTAAACATAATGTCTGGCAGAGTGCCAACACAATAGTCAAGGTTACCGATCAATCTCCTTCGTGCCTTCTCCATCTACACGACACTGGCGAAGTACCTTGTGCCCAGTTGGCACAAATTAAAGCCATTAAAAAAAAATAGTCAAGGTCAAATAAGGATATCTGACACTAAAAGAGATTTGTTGTCTAGACAAATAAATAATGTAATAGATAACCATAATAAAATATTCGTTCGTAAAAGCACATTTAGACGCGCACGTTCATTACGCAGAACTTGCAGTTACGAACCAATACCACTTGTTATCTACGCTCTTTACGTATTGATTCCCATAAAGTCTACAACGCGCTCGCATTCTATCAGTGTGAATAAAAAATGTTATGTTAAGCATTTTTAGATAAATTTTTGCTTAACATTGTCATAAACGGAATAAAGAATAACTTAATTCCAAGTTAAGTTAGGAGCAAGTAACACTTTAATGAATTAAGAGTTTTATATGTAACCTTTTCCATATTTACAGTTAACAAATATACTTTTTTTATCATTTCAGAGTCATCATCGACATCGGAAACGGTCTTATAATGACAGACGACGTTATGTCATCAGGTATACCTAGAGATGAAATAAATGGAAATCACAATTGAATTGATCAAGTTACATTCATTTGTACTCATAAACACAATTATGTAAATTTTTTAACAAACAGAGAGGCACAATCGGCTGCCGAACGCTGCAACGCCGATTGTGCCTCTCTGTCGCTCGACGGCGCTCTCGCTTGCACTTCAAGCCAGAGGTAACGCCGTATACGTCATAAGCGAGGTAACGCCGCATGCGTCATGTTTTTTCGTGCGTGCAGCCGGCTCCATCGAATTACAAGACGTTGTCACGTCAAAAGAAAATAAAAACTCATTCTATAAGTTTGGTCCCTGTGGCAGTGTACCTTTAAAGTATTCGTTGAGCGAGGAATACACCAGCTTTGGGATCACCGGTACTACCTACCAGCGGCCAACTTAATCCTTTAATTACCCTTACACAAGAGTCTCTACTAAAAGGGAACAAAATCGGAGGAAAATTTGTAGGTTTATTTACTCTTCTGTCTATACTAGAGGTAACCCGACAGACGTCCGGTACACGATTAAAATACAAAATCTAATCATTCTCGGATGCACTTAAACATAGAATATGAGTCCGGAAAAATGAGTTCAGGATTTAAAGATTATTCATAAATTTGTTTTTGGAACAAATTATACAAATCACTATGGTATATACTGTCATACAATTACTAGACAATTAACATTTCCCCAATGATATTACTCAATATTTTAATCAAATACTTGATTAACGTAAGATATAGCGAGCGGGAATCCATTAATCAAACGTCATTAGATGAATTAGTCACCTCCGATAAGGTCTTAAGGAAATTGAACCGTCATTGAAAGGGAAAAATTTCCTTTTCTATATTACCTTGTTTACTTTAAGAAAGCCATTAATTTAATTAATGGAAAATGGAGTTTCCGTTGTGCATCATTTAATGACTTAATGCTTTCATTAATCTACTATTAAAAACAATTGTTATATAAAACCATATAATTTTATATTTAAAATAATTCTCACATCTTACACATGTAATGCATATATTATAATCTTAAAGGTACACTGCCGCAGGGACCAAACTTTTATTTTTAAACGGTTTTATTTAGCTTACCCCGTTTGTTTTATTCTTTTTTCATGGGTTAAATTTAGTAATTCAAATAAAACCGTGGGGAATTTCCATGAGCAAGAAAATAGTAAGTAACTTCCTCACCGTCTGCGGGCCAACTGCCTATTTTATTATTTTTTGGTTTTTAGTACATTTATCTTAAACATTGCAATGTATGTTTAACATAAAACCGTTTAACTTAAAAAGTTTTTTTACCTATTTTTATTTAATTTACTTTTTAATAAAAAAATTTATTACTCTGTAGGTTAAGAAAATTGTAAATACTTTATACTTGATTGCAATCCATATAACTAATACATAAACTCAAAGCTTATAAACACATTTTTATTTATTTATTTTACTAACAAAAATTAACGACTGCGCTCAATTTTTATTTGGCGTTGATAGAACTATATTAATTATAACCTAACACATAATTAATGAATTGCTATTTCTTTGCATTGATTGTTTTCATGTGAAGGATTGATTACAAACATATTGTACAAAAACCTTCTGACGGGGTTTATTGCGAGTTATTCTCGTGGTCTACGCCCTTTTTGAGAACAGGTTCTAAATTTAAATTTAGAATCATTTTCCTTTATATAAATGATAATTTGATTTTCATTGAATCGTTTTTTAATCGAAAAGAGGGCCATAAATATATTTTTACTGTCCATGGGAAAGGATAATATAATTGATTCCACGTTACATGGAGTAATTACACGGGCTCCAATTCAATTAATGTCAAATGATCTTAAAAGGAATTCATGAATGAAACTCGACAAATATGGAAAAAGGAGGTATACCGGTCTAACCACTACCTGCTCTGAGATTGTGAGATATTGTGTGTTAAAGATGTTATCAAATTGTCAGCAGCCTATAAATTGTCTTTACTATTTTTCTTCACTTGTTTTTATGTATTATTTGGTTTTCAAGTTCTCAGGAAACCCAAGCATCTCTTATTCTACTCCTAAAGCTAACTTAAATTACAACAAAAACTAAAAATATGGCCAAACATGGAATACGAGATATACAAAAAGGTTCAAATAATTACAAAACTTAGGAAGGAAAAAACCAATATAATTAATAAATGAGGATTAGATATATTTTTTTTACTTCAGGAACTTAATTTCTCATTACAAAAAACTTATTTACATGAGAAACTTAAAATGTCGCCATTAGCCGTCCCAATTTCAGTCTACAGTCTTTTGAATTTGTTAAACGAGAGTTATATTTCGAATTGTAGACTGTAATTGATTAAATAATTGCACACACTCATACCTAATAGACTTCTTCAAATAATTTATACACCGCTTCGGCAAGTTAAGCAAACTAAGGGCCTGTTTCACAATATATGGATAAAGTACCAAATAGCTATGCAACACATAAATTATTCGAAAGATAAAAATTCCGAATAAGATACTTCGCATTTCATGACAAATAGCGCTATCTGACAGTCGTGAAACGCAAAAATACTGTTTATCCTACCAATAAGTAATAAATAGCTTATTTGTAACTAATCCGGACATTGTTAAACAGACCCTAAGTATATCATGTGTTGTGTATGTAGGGTTGTGGTTGTGTTACGTAATATGAGGCTTTTTGAACCCAAAACCTACTTAACTGATAATAATACAGTTTTACTTATTTATGGTTCTTACTACTAAGAACAAATTTAATGTTTAACTCCTAAATTATAAATAGATAGCGCGGTTCCTGGTGGTTTATGTGAATTTAATAAAATATATACGCATATCGTATAAACAATTAGATAATGACGTTAGATAGTTACGGTAGTAACAGAAAAATTGTTATTTTTATAATAGTTCCACAGAATAGGTATTCTTATATTTTCTTATAACAGGTAACACCGACAGCGTAACAAACCATTCTCACACCAATAAAAAAGGCATAAACATTTAAATCATGGAATCTATTACCGAGTTCTTGTAATAAAATAAACCAGTAGTGATAGTAATCTCACATTTTTGGGTTCAGTTAAAAAACTGTTGTTAAATTGACAGAAAAGGTTTTTTTAATATAAAAAAATTACATACATAATAAAATATTTTAACAAACTTAAACAAGCACTAAATAGGACAGTGCAGAAAATTCTAGATCATAATCTTCTATTTTATATCTTAGTCGTTACTATCTTGCTACTAATACTACCTTTCCTATGGATATATCATCGTAACCATGGTAACCAAATATTATAGACATTTTCATTTATTGCATTTTTTGGCATTGTATAAAGCCGTATGAGGTTGTCTTTACTTTTCCTTTGACTTTCAATAACTCTGTACCACTATCTGTACCTCTCAGGACACATAAATAAATGTAAATAATAAAAAAACATTAAACAGTGATCCCATACTAGTTGCACAAAACCCACACATTAGCATTTATTGTTAAAATAACACAGTAGCTGTTAATCTTAAATTACATTAGGGTTCAGAGACGCGCCCGATCATAGATAACTGTTATCAAGTCATCTGATAACGCGATTCCTTAATGGAACCAATGTCAAATATAAACCAATAAACTTTATTAAAGTAAAAGGAATTAGGAAAGTCTCGTTCAGAGAGTTACTTGTGTGTGCTCCTCTTTAAAATGATGGTCGAAAAAAAATAAAACCCAGCAGTTTCTTGGCTTTTTAAACTTGGCGATTAAAAAGAGTGGCGGAGAGTTTATTGCCAGTTCTTCTCTTCTGTTCTACGCCCTTGATTTGAGAACTGGCAGTAAATGTAAAATTAGAATCAATTAAAGTATATTTTGACGTTCATAAGTGTACATTATGTTACCTATATGGATAAATGATTTTTTTATTTTATTTATTTATTTTTTTAAACGTTCTCCTGGTTAAGGAAAAAATCGTGAGGACCTTAGACCCAAAAATCGACGGCGTGTTATGCACAGTAGACTACTATAAACTATACGTACTATGGTATGTTATTCAAATCAAATCAAATCAAATCAAAATTTATTTATTCAGTTTAGATGCGACTTAACGCATGCTTATGAATGTCAAAAACGTTTACAAAATTCGCGAAAGAGCAAAACTACGCCATCTTATTTTCTTCTTATAGTGCCATCTCCTTGCGAAAGTTGGCGATCATAATGGCTATTTTAATTTTTGATGCCTGAACTAACCACCTTTGTGTTTGTGCTTTGACCAAACTATTGTCTCAAGTTTTTCAACCAGGACGTGCGTTTGCGGCCAGGTCTCCTTCTCTCCTGCCACTTTACCTTGTATGATTAGTTGAAGCAGCTCGTATTTTTTGGAGTTACGTAAAACGTGTCCGAAATTCAAGTTTCCTTCTCTCAACCGTCATAAGCACTTCTTTGTTCTTCTGCTTCTCCAGCACTGTTGTATTTTGTATGCGGTCCAAGATATTCTAAGCATACGTCGATAAACCCACATTTCAAATGCTTCTAGTTTTTTAGACATAGTCTCTATCAGCTATGTTATTATGCCGTAAGGTAAAAAGAGTTGTTATTTAAAGTTTATTTTAACTTATGGGGCTTCTAAACGGGCCATGTTTTGCTGCAATTGATGGCTGCACTATTGGCAAGTAATTGCCCGGCCGTCACAAAAATGTTTTAATGCAGCTGATGGCCGAGCAATCTATGGCCGGGCCATGTGTTGCAATATGACAGCAATTGTATGGCCCATGATGCAGACTCCTAAACGGGCTACACATACCGGCAACAATGGGTGCAGAAATCACACTTGTCGCAGCAGCTTATATTGTTTTAAAAAACAAACAGAAAAAGAAGAGATTGTGGATTCGACTTTATTTAAATAGGCGTAAACTGTAGACAAATTGAGTCTAGAAATAAGCCTTGATAATAAATTATTCAAGAATTATTATTATTATTTTTATGTAGTTGTCAAATCGCAAAACACAGAATAGAGCAACATATCGCGTAGAAAAGGATACACTGTGCCATAACAAAGAGTGACTGAAACAACAATAAAACTGGCTGTGCAATATTGCAGTTGAATTCGATAGCCTAGCGATCGTCCGGCAACATATTGGGGGAATACCGGCCATAAGTGGCTATACAAAACATGTTTGGCCATATGGCCGGGACATTACTGCAATATTGCATAATGTGGCTGCTATTGTTTGCAATGTTGCCGGGCAACTGTATTGCAGCCATCATTGCAGCAAAACATGGCCCGTTTAGAAGCCCCATTAGGTAATGTATTTTAAGCTATTTCTGAATTTAGTTTTTATTTGACTGAGTGGTTAGTGACGCAAACCAAAAAATATTTTATATCTATACGTAAACCGTTGCTCAGCCTTGCGTAAAGCCAGGTGCAAATAACTGAACATAGTGTAACAGATGTGTCAATCAACGTGTGCGATAAGGCATTGTTAGTCTGACGTTTTAATACCATATAGGATTTTAATTAATAAGATTACACTCATTTAGAAATTTATACCTTTATAATCTATAGTGAATAATGTTAGATATTTACCCTAGTTTTTCTACCACTAAAACAATCAAATATAAACATATCTTTGATAAAACATATTTCAAACTATGTTTAATTTTGTAAGTAAAGTGAATTTATTAATTATAATGAAATCAAAATAATGACTGATTAACCTAAGAACCACGAAGGCGCTCATAATAAACGGTACGCACGTAACATACTATATATATGTTTTTAATTAATTAAATTAAAAAAAAAAATTAATGTTTGAAAACATTATAGAATTGTATTCTAGAAACGGAAGGAGACAAAGAGGGCTCCAAATAAAATGGGAGATTCGCCAAGGGATGGCCAAAATAAGATTGAAAGAACGACATGAAAGCCTGTAATAGCGAATAGGAATAAAAAGGCTTTTGTAATAACATTACCGTTTAATCAAAGAAATATTGTTATTCAATAATTTATAGTAATTTGGGTCGAGTTTATTTTTTTAATAATTTATTTATAAATACTTTTGCGGTCGACAATCCAGTCCATATGAATTTAAAATTATTTCAATATTTAACATAACAAACGAATATTATATATAATAATTTACTATATATAATATATTTATAGGATAAAATATCTGGCAATAAGTGTGTGTGTATTTACAAGACCTTAGTAATATATAACATAAGCAAAAGGTGACAATACCTAATGGTTACTCAAACATTTCAATTGGTCAATATTGACCGCCGATGATCGGCTCCAAGAAGTCACACTTCGGTTACTGAGAAAGGTAATGTCAAAGTGTAAATTGTCAAAGGTACCAATAAACACGACGAAGTCTTAGCGTAGTATGTTGACAGAGTTTTAAATTTAAATATAATATTTATTTCTGTCTTTACTTTTCAGAACATATTTATACTACCTACATTTTTCCTGTCTTCTCTTCTCTTGTGTATAAGTAGTTAAATTATAAAATTGGAAGTGTTTTGTAGTAATTATTATTTCAAGTACCGTTAAATGGAAGATACTAGTCGCCCACGAAACAATTCTGAGATGGATGATGGAGTAAATTTTGATGATGCGCGCGCACACCGTCTCAATAAACCGACACCCTGAAGTTAGCTATAGTCAATATTTTAGTTTTTTTCTATTGATAGAGTCGTTTTTTCTTCAACGTAGAGACGAAAGATAAAATGTTTAAAATATTTAAATTTTTGAACTAAACATCCTTTTAACATAATAATGGTTATTTCTTTTGTTTTCTTTAATTAATAGCGTTTCAAAACATCACTATGGGCGGATGTAGCCTTTGTATGACTCGCAGGCTCACATTTTATTTAAAACAACAATAATGAAAATTATATAAGCTGATTGCATTTTTTCAATCACCGATTCATAGGTTTTGAAATACCCCAGAATCAATAGACTGGGTCGATATTTTTCCTAGAAGTAGCATTGCATTTCTTCATGAGAAAAGTATGAAGTATGATTATATAATCAAACTTATATTTCAAGTCCTAAAAGCATCATTGCCCAATCTGCGAGTAAATTCGTTTGTATTTCAGGCCTTTTAAATAATCTATAATTTTCTCATAGATGAAGATGAACTTACCGTGAATACAGGAAGACCAAGTCCAATGATGTATAGCATAATGTTGGTGACTGTAGATTCTTTGTACGGGTGCTTGAGGGACTCGTCATCGCAGAAGAAGCCTCGTTCATACGGAGCTCCCCATAAGTAGAAGGCGAGGATTAGGAAGCCGACTGTAACAAAAATTAAATGATTATTACACACATTTGTACGGCATAAATCTCTGTAGGCGTTTAAATTCTATCAAATTAGTTTAAACGAAATCTTTGATATTAAAGTTTAAAGGTTACTAATACACTTAAGTTTTTTTCTAAAAATGTACTTTACTGATAGATTCAGATAGATTAACTTCCATCGAAAATAAGGTATAAGTTTAGAAATAAATTAAGATTTACGAGTAAATTTATATATAGAACTATTCATAATATACTTCAAAGAATATAATCCGCCAACATTGTTCCAATTTTAAAATCTATTATCTATGGCATGTTCTCCATTCTATCGACCACAGTTAACACATTTTTTAGAACATCCACAAAGTTGTAACACCAACAAGGATATTAACAGCACATCGGTTATAAATCTAAAAACCTCTAAAAAGGCAATAAAAAATTTAAATTGGTGAAGAGTGATCCCATTTGAATTAACTATTGTTTTACGGATTGTTTCGTTTCCAAACAATCGAGGGACGGACAAAAAACAGCAGGTATGATATAGAGATAATTGAAGGGTTTGGAACAAATTAATAGATTTTTGAGGTGAGCGTCATATATTTGACTTTCACCGTGCACTTAGTTTATTTAAAATTCTTCTTTTTGATCATATATCTACTGTCTTGTAATTAGCTTCTTATTTATGTTAATTGTGGATTAGCTTTTATATTTTTGTTCATAATTTATTATTTTTTGCACTTCTTGTACTTTTTCATACTAGGGTTGCGTGAAAGAAATTGCTGGATAGCGATAAGGCCGCCCGTTGCCTAATAACTTATGAACCTGCTTTTTATATGTATGTTTTTGTATAAGGTAACGAAGTGAAAATTAATAAATATATTTCTGATTATAATTATTTAAAAAAATAGATTACTAGTGCTAATTTAAAATTCTTTTTGACACCTACAACAAAGTCTATAAAGTATGATATTTTATGGAATGATTCCGTTACTTTATATCCTCCTGCGGCGCGACTGCTTTGTGGTAAGGAGTAATGTGGGACTACTGTCTATACCCATAAAACATCGTAGCCTAGTCCGCATCACATGATCAGTCGTCAACGCCACGACCCTAAGCGACAATTGTGACAAAATGTATACCCCCACTCGTGCAGTAGTTCGCTAACTTCTGTTAGCGAACTACTGTACTTCTACTACTACTACTACTGTATTAACTACTGTATTTCTATACGCGGCGCTAAAATTTGTCAAATATGCATCAAATAAAGCAAAATTATTATTTCCATCCTATCGTAAAATGTGTAGTTGTATTAAAAATCATATCCAGTAGTTATATGAAACCGCGTTCCCCTTTGTTATTGATCCGTATTCCGTACTAAAACAACACACACTCCATTATCGTTCACTTTGTTCAAATCACTGCTGTCTACAGCTTTTACGATCTCTGCTAAGAGAATTATTGTTAGTTACTTTTTAAGTTTGTATTTTAGTATCCACTGTCCTCCACAATCTTTGACTAATAAACTTATATACTAAAGTAAGCGCATTGTATAAATAACTGTTTTTCAATAAAGAAAAGATTCTCAATAGTATTAACATTTCTATAAGCAATCTAATCTTTAATCACAACGTAAGCAGATTTACTGCAATATATCCCCCCTTCCTCTTGAAAAAGTAAGCAAAGCTCTCAAAAAAATAAAAATAAATAAAATTATTGCATTTCGTTTTCAAGCATACAAAATGTGTGGGTAATGTGTAAAAAAAAATCACCAAATTAGAAAATCAAAGACCCTCTCTCTAACGTGACTTAATTACTAAATGTGATTAAGTAATTAAGTAAAGATATGTTATATGTCTATAAAGATATGTTTTAGCCCGAAACCTACAACCTTCGGATTATATCCTATGTGTTATCCAAGGCATATGAAAACTTATGATATAACATTGATCGAAAACAGAAAGGGTAGAGTATATTATGTATACAATTTTGACAATTGACTTGTAAATACATTTATATAGACTGAGTTCATATTTCAACTTCAGAAATGTATTTTCTATTCTATTCACCATTACGATAACTTAAGTCCCGTAATTTTTATCCAGTCGAAAATTAAAGTTCCTTGCTCTATATATTAAAGTAAATATTGCATTGATTAAAATATTGGACCAAAACGTAGGTTTTATCAATATATTGCAATCACTGTACCTGACCGATAAGGGGTTGAATGCCTTGTATTGTGTTTCGATAAATTTATCATCTCTGAAATATATCACAAGATTTCGTATGTTCTACTAAGAAAAGCATTAGAAATACAAGCTAATGCATGTATGTGTTTTTACACAAAATAATATTTTTCGGTAACCAAAATGCAGTATGGAGATTTAAGCCTTGCACACGTAGCGTGAGTCACTATCAACACAGACAAAGGTGAATGACCTCTTACATAAGACATTACACATTGTTAGTTTTTCATAAACAATGATTTTATATATTGAAACTATAGACGGACGCGTATTTCTAGAACGTTTTTTAAATATATTCTAGGGGTTACGTAATTAAATTATTATAATATATGAGCTGTGGCCTGAACGTGCGACTCTGAAGGTCGTGTCTAATCCCGGATGTACACCGACATTTCCTTTCTTCGTGCACAAATCTAAACCCTCGTAGAATAAAGAAAAACATCGTAAAACAAATAATTTCTAAGCCTAATTCTGGCATCTTCGTCGATTTCCTTTAACATAAACAATCACATTCATATTCTAAACCTTATAGGTTTTTATTTTGTTTAAAAAATACTTCTCTCTAATTTTACGTTGACAAAAGCAGATGTGTTGTAAAATCTATCCAAATATCTAGCAGTTGAATAAATACTAAAGGAATTTACAGCCGCTGATAACAGTTACCGTTAAGTGAAGTTTAAAAGAACAGAAATTTGTCGCGCTTATTATAAATGTTAAAGAAAAAATATATTTAGAAATCTATTTAGATTTAAATGAATATACATAAAGAGTGCATGCGTACAAACTACATACATGTATACATACATATCAGAAGTGAAACTTCTTTGTAAATTAATTATGACTAAGGTAAAAGGCCCAATAGATGATAATTTACCAGTAGGTATATGATCAGTGTTTACACATATACGTACACGTATACGTGCTAATGATAATATAAACAGATAAAAAAAATCTGCGTTTACAGCATAAGACGTTATACGACAGAATTTTTATCTAAAGCTGTTCTAATATGTAACTATTAAACGAATACATCAAACAATGGCGTGTATTTTTTCTCGATCTCCCTTTCTTACTCTCTTTCAAACGGACTGAATGGTCCTCCCCTTTTCTTCGACAAATCCGCTGCACATCTTCGTGACGTTTTATCCGTAAAAAAATTACCCTCACGCGCCTAAAAATGGTTCACTTCAATAATTATATTAAGTAAACAAAAGTGCAACTTTAGGTAATTTGATAACCCTATTTCGACAGATGGAATTAAGATATATTGTGTTCGTGTATCAAAAACGCATGTAGCCCTAGTCTCGACTCTAAGCCTATGATAAGACAGACACGTACAATAGTATAAAACGCAAAAGAATTTTTGTAAACCATTTTTCATTAATCGAATCAAAGAATACAATCGATTTATATCTGCCAGACCGTAACATGTCTCATTCCACCGGAAAGCAGTAATGAACTGATGAATGAACACTCAACATTGTGAATTACGACTAAATGTTGCCGTAATTAATATCCAACTGTCGGACGACCATTGCCTTCATGATCATTTTCGTTCTGTGCCAAAATTTGTCAATACTTAAATAAAATTTTCGGGAGTGATATAGTAATTTTAATTACTATATCATCGTTATGTCAGTCATTGGGCAAGCCCAAATCGCACGTCTGATTTATCATCTTTCTAGGGTTTGTACCATATACAAATTTATTCATATAGATAACTTTTGAACAGTGTGCTTCTAAATATCAAGGGTCAAATCGAGGGTGTACAACGGACGAGAAGAACTTGTAGGAAATACTGTCTCTCTTCTAAATATCCAACGTTTATTTTACAAAATGCTTGTATATATCCTGCTATTATATGATGCTCTTCATCATAAGCAATAAAAAATAATATTAGATAAAATCGAAATAAACAGAAATAACGTTTAAATAGCAATAAAAAACATATTTCCAACCAATAAATGTGAATATGACGCACTGTTTTTTTAAGTCTAATAGCTTCTTAAACTTACGCCTACACAGCGGACGAATAAATGATGTCATAGCGCCAATAAATAACCTTAACTCGACCTAAGCACAAAGTGACACCCACTTAGTACGATCATTTTCTCATATCATTCTCCCAATAAAACCTCACAGTTGGAAAAACAAGTACCTACAGTATAATAATTATATAATAGGCAGAGCACGGTTATTGCGTTTGAGAGATCATTTAAAAAAATAGAATTTTGGCAATATCGGAATATTATCACAACAATAAACAAGGTAAGCGCAAGAAGTGCAAAACTACATAACTTACAAAGAAAAGAACATCTTGTACAGTAGAGATTTTCGTAAAAAATTAAAACTGATTTATAAATTACTTAAGGCTTTAAACCTTAAAACATTCATATTTTATACATTTTATCGGCTATCCATTTGCAACGCATTCAAAGATTATTTACTCGACACTGCGATTTCACTGGTATAGCATTTCTCATACACTACCATCAGCGACTAGAGAAATTAAATATAATATCACAGTACAATCGGGGATCTTTAACCGGTGATCCTCTCTGTATCAAAAAAATACAGAGCAGTGTTCTCTTACAGGACATTTACACGGTCGTCCCTTACTCATTCCTTATGTATAAAATAGCAAAATTTTCCAAATTCCTGCAGTGCAGGAGTTTCCTAAAGTGCAGGCAACTCTCTTTCGAAATCTTCGCGATTATAATGAATTAAATATCTGGAGCTGAATATATATCCAGAAATTAATAATATATATTATTCAGTAGTGGGGTGATCAATTTTAAAGAAAGCATTGCTTTATTTCATATCTATCTCATACATAACCCATTATTTTTATCTGCTACGTAAAAATTTCTGGTATTTATTTTATCTTGTATATATGTATTTTAGATAAACAAGTGTTTGTATGTAGTGTATGTAGTGATGAGGTAAACTTGAATAAATTGATTAGTTAAAACAAAAGACAAATTAATTCTCACACTCTTTAATATCGGCTAGTAAGTTTTATTAGATACAGAAATGAAAGTTAAAAAAGCGATTTAAAGTTCAGAAGAATTCACTTTAAACTATTTCCGAACCAATTCGACTTAGGGTCCTTCAAGAAAAGAGCGTACCAATTCTTAAAAGGCCGGCAACGCACTCGCGAGCCCTCTGGCATCGAGAGTGTCCATGGGCGGCGGTATCACTTAACATCAGGTGAGCCTCCTGACCGTTTGCCCACAGTTCTATAAAAAAAAATAGAAATATGGTCCGTTTACTTTCTAGACTATCTTGGTAGAAACCACGTTAGTGGGTAGAAATATTAGAAATTAAATAATTCATTAGCGGTTAATACGTTAAAAGCTTGAAATGACAAAGCAGTTTAAAGGAGGGTAGTCAGTAATAATTTATTGCTTTGTTAGCCAAAACAGGCATTGTTTCAAACGAGTCATTGTTATAATGTATGTTAAGTACAGCTGCTTCGAAAGCCTCATTTGCAACTACAAGCCTTCGTTATTTTTTAAAAGCTAAGTTGTTTTATTTTTTAGCTAAAGGTCACACATGTTGAAGAGTGATCAATATAGAATTTCAAAGAAATCTTTGGAATTTCTTCTCAAAACAAATGACAGAATGCATGAATAATCCATCCAATCCAGTGGCGCGACAACCCTAAATAGGTCTTAGCCTCAGATATCTTTATTTTAATTTTATTGGGTAGTAGCTTTCTGCGTTATCGATTTTTGGGTTTGAGACGCATATCTCCACGTTTCATTACGATCGACGAAAAAAATCATGAATTCAATAATATGTATAATGGAGCATGTGTTTTTTAGATAGTAGTCATAAGTAATTTAATTTTAGGCACACGAAACTACTCTGTGTAGAACTTGTTACAACAATAAAGGCTTTATTATTATTATTATTATGGAGCATATTTTGGCCCGTTAAATTATTACTTTTAAAAGACTAGAGAGGTAAGAAGGTTCCTAGTTTCGTCTACCCGAAACATCGCCATTAAAGTGGAAAATTTTATTAATTTGTTTAAATGGAACTTGTTAATTCAACTGTGTTGACACTTGAAGATTATTACATAAATCCGACACTTAAAGGAGATTGAAAAATAAATCCTACTGTCATTAATTAAAATATAAAGCGAGTAATTATATTCCTAATTAAATACCGTTTGTTCTCATTCCACAGCCTTTTAATAAAACACATTCTTACTCATAAGGTAATGCTGATATATATTTTTAATTACATCACAAATTCTCTATCCACCAGAGCGTAACCATTCATTACGATAATATTATAATAACGGATTTACATTGATAAGGTATTAATTTGCAACATAACGTGGTATATATTGTTAAAACATTCAGCAAAAATCCATCAATTTAAACAAACATGATCTTTAATAATTCCAAGATATAATTAATGTGTGAACACTGATTAATTGTCGAGAAGTCGGCGCGATTGAGCATTTCTTATATCAATTGTTGAGAGTAATTATTTAATCACTAACATATTAACATTGTCTTTCTCCACATATGAGCACGTCAGTATTAATTGCAATCGATTGAAAAACTCTTATAAGTGGCTTTATTAAATGATTTTAATTCGTTCAGACGAGAGTTGAACGGCATAACATTAAACCTCCAGTGGCGTTGCGTAGAGATGTGGGATCACTCGGCATCTTCATCCGGAGATGTTCAGAGGAGTTGTTTAGATTAATACCTGCAGGTGCGTTTCACCATCGGACGTCGAGGCAGAATAAAAAAATTCCACTCGTATTACCTCGACGTCCGCCGTCTCGCAACTGAGCGTTTTAGGCACGCTCCACCACTATTTGGAACCAGCTGCCCACTAAAGTATTTTCGAACTAGTTTTTTAGTGTCCAATGGGGCGGTATGACATACATCACGTAAGCATCCTGCCCGTTTGCCCTGTGTTCTATAAAAAAACCGTATACAAGAAACTGAATAATAAAACAAACGCATATGAAACAACTATATAAAACTAAACTAATGTTCGTTTATAACTCAGAAATAACTTAAAACAGATTAAGTAATTTCTGAGTTATAAACGAACATTAGTTTAGATCTAATTCTTTCATACATCCTGGATAACAAGAATGTAGCAAGTCTATCGAACGGGATCTTCGAAGAATAAAACTTTATTAATGACAGTCCCCAGAGTGTCTACTTAAAATAACTCCGTGGTTCACAAATAGTCTTTTTAACATGTTAAATCTAATTAAACTAGCGATCTATACAGCTTGTAAATAATACATAAGATTATAAATTATTAACTTTATGAACCACAAACTTGAAGGGACAAATAGAACCCACTAGAGATTCTTGCTTGATAGGACCCAATCAACTTTAGCGCCCCGAAGATGTAGATATATATAATAAATATAACTATAGAAATCGACAAACACACAGAAATAGAAATCGTTTCTTTCTATAATATTTGTAAAATGCCTACTAATCCTAATTAGTCAGGCAAAGTCAAAAGTGATATTAAGATATTCTATGTTACCTTTATTCCATTGGAAAATCAGCGATCGTAAAGTAGCGTCGTAAACAAATCCTCTTAAGAATAAGTTGGTTGTAAAGATATCCTATTAAATTGAGGAAGCAAACTAAATATGGAAACTGGGATATTTTTAGAAGCAATAATGGGAAAAATATGGTAAAGTACTTTAAGTCTAAAGATACAAGGAACTGTAGAATTAAGAGTGAAATTTTACTAATCTTACGGGCTCTCAAATGGTAGTAGTAATGTTTTCTCAACGCTAGTGCGTTTGAATATAGACTGTGCAATTGATTGATGTGCTCAATTACTGGTTCCTCGATGATAAAAATCTATAAAAGGCTTTATAACAAAAATAGATTAAGTACAACTTGTAAGCTCACGAATAAAATTTAAAACGAAATCACGCGAATCAAAACAACTTTATTACACACTGGGACCATTACACACAATTAGAATAATGCAATAATTAATTCAATATTATAAAAGTAACACATTTCCGCTAAATTAAATAAAATGATATATCAATTTTCTTTTGCGCAGCAAAAGCACCTTATCGTACAAAGTAAAAAAAAATAGAAAAATACTAAGTTTTTTTCTCTAATACCTGTAGATGTTCCTCATTATATTTACGTTCGTATGTGATTCCGCTGGGCGTAATGACAGGATCATTCAAAATTACATATTTATTTATAGCCAGAAAGAAACAAGTGAAACAAATTATTACCAATGTGCCACACCTCTAATATATGTGCGGTAATACCACCGACGGCGTACAAACACTTATAATATAACAATGCTGATAATAAAAAAGTTTAAACAAGCGTTGGTTTGGGCCTCAGATTTCTGTATCAGTTTAATGATCATTTGTCAATCTAATAGGCAAGTAGGTGATACGCCTTCTGGGCCTGACACGCTGTTGACTTTTTGGGTCTATTAAAAAGTTTACAAAGATACCTAAATATTTCAAAAAGGTACCTACTTCAATTATAAAGTAATATTAATATGTTTCTAAAATCTACGAAATTTATGGAAAATATCACGCTCACAATCGAAGTCATATGTATGCCCAATACATGGGGTAATTATAACTTTTCCCGGTGTATATTGGCAAGATTTTGCGGGCTAGGGAAAGTAATGCATTTGCAAAATATAATATTATTCTATCGCTAGACAAAATAATACTATAATCGTCATAAATACATACCGTAATAACATGTTAATTACATGCTTGTTAAATCAGCATATTTACTCGGAAAACATTGATACGATCTTGTAAAGAGAAATGCTTAATTAAGACATTAAACTGATTTATGTTTAAATTATGTTCTTTTCTCGTTGAAAATAGTATTTAAGCTAAAAACAAAAGAAAACGCAAATATTTTCGTCATTACTTTCGTAAATCGCGAATTAATTCGGATGAAAAAACTGGTGTGGTTTTAGTTAGCATAAATTATTACCGCCTCGTTTGACGAATGATTTACTTGCAAAGCCAAATATTTCAGAGCCGGTGAAAGCTTTACAATTCATTATAAGGGAGACTAAATGTGAGTAGTAAAATATACAATACATTGACGGCTTTACGCTCGGGCGAAATTCATTGTCAGGTTTCTCAACTAATGTAGACTAGTCAACAAGTTCAAAAACATGAAAAATAGAGATACCTTTATCTCTAACCTAAAAATATGAGCGATGGCTCATTCGATTCGGAATCATCTCTAGAAAAATGTTTTTTGGAGGATTTTGGTGCAGGTTAAAAATTGCAATTGTTATTAACAAAATAAGATGAAAAAAAATTATATTTCGTTTTTTGTTTATAACTCGACAAGTATTAACATTTAAGCAATTTTGAAATTTCCAATAAAAAAGTCCTAACTCCCGGAATTCTATCTCCATTATTTATTATTTTAATTAGACGTTGAAAATAGGAATCGAATGAGCCATCGCTAATATGTTTAGGACCTTTAATCTCTATTTTTCACGTATTTTTTGTAGAACAGGGGGCACACGGGCAGGAGGTTTTTGAACTTGTTGACTAGATTAATGTATAAGCATCAATTTGTGTTCCACTAGCGGACTTAGACGTTTTCCATTGCGTCTTAAACGCTAAAAAATTAGATATAAATAAAACATCTAATTGTTAATCTGAACCATTCTCAAATACAATCAATTATTTTTATATTAATTTGTATACAGCTCAATTTATAACATTTAGAAAGTTTCCGTAGGATATTATTATTCCATCAACTACAAAATTATACAGAGGAAGCATTTGTAGGATTGTAACAAATACATAAAGCTTTTAATACCCATCGAGTTCCATATCAAATAAAACAAATCGATTTTTGTTTAGTTTTTGTAATTGTTTCTTTTTTGTAATATTTGTTTTGATTGATATTTCTATGAGCTCTAAATGTATGTCATGTTTGCCTTTAAGTGCTTGTCACATTAAAATTGTATTTAGTGTTTGTTTTTACCAATGTGTCAGTGTGCCGAGCGTTGGCAAGCTTTATCAATAAAAAATAAAAAACAACAAAGTCTCAGTTTCCCATTTTCATACCAAAATATACATCATTTACAAATAAACTTTGATTACAATCACGATACCAACTACCAACATTTATAACGACGAAGAAACAGATCAGCGAAAACTTATGATTTTCCTGTCATTAACGAAGGATTATTTAAAATTAATTGTGAAGCAATTCCGTAGTAAATACCATGATTGTTTATGTTTTATTTTAATTGAGCAAAGAAAAATCGTGCAAATGCCTTCAAAAGGCATCGCACTGTGTGCACAAACCTAGAATCATTCCCCATACAAGATACAATTATGTATTTACAGTTTACTCTAGTACTGGTTATGCGCAATTGAACCTCAACAAGGCTAAACAATTCTCACTGTAATTCGTTTCAACGAAGTCTGAAAATCACGAAATTACGTATTCAGTATTATCTCTACTCACCTCCGGAATCTCAATACGATATTTAAGATTTTCTGACTTTCTCGTGTTTTTTAGTTACTATTAGTTTACGATTTCTGCGTATTCGTTACTGTATGAGAAACATAAGTAAACCGGGATTGAAACGCCCTGAAGAATCTTTTTTTATGTCACAGGGGGAAAACGGACATCTCATCTGTGATATGATTGAATTGAAGGTTTGCAAATGCTATTCCGCCTTTTTAAGAACTGGTACGCTCCTTAACTCTCGCAGTCAATTCAACTTAGGGACGCTAAGGAAATACTGTAGTGGGCAGTTGGTTTCACATAGCGGTGGTGCGCGGAAAAAGCTGCCGTCGAAACGCTCAGTAGTGGAACGACGGAAGTTGAACTGATTTGAATAGTTAAAATTACACTTAACGACTAGCTTTGTCGTATTTGTTTACTTCAATACCAGTATAGGCATATTCATATAAAACCTAAGCAATACACGATACAAATATTATTAATGCATTTAACACCATTGCTGTAAGGTATCTTACGTTTATTTATGTCTGCGGAGGCGGCGAGGCGTGTTCAATCCGGCCCTAACATTAATAACTGCTACACAAAAAGGCATGCAATACAATGAACATGAACAAATTTATGTGAGTCTATAGTACTTACAAAACATTTAGTAAGAAATAATGAGTTTGAAGTGGGAGTGAAACTAAAAAATAAGTAAGATGAAGGCGCAAGACGTTCAGTTGTTATTGGTCGGATAGACGCTGTGCGTGCATTGACAAATCAAGGAACCTTTACGAATATTTGTCATCTCAGCGATCAGCAAGATCATCTTAGAGATTTAAATTAAAGTGTTCAAAGCAAGCACAGTATAAGAAAAAAAGAGAAATTGACCATTATTAGAATAGTATCCAAGAAAAAGCAAAAAGAAGAGGGGATCTCAAGTTTATAACGTTACTAAACTAGGGTTGCCTGGAAGAGATCGCTTGTTAGCGATAAGGCCGCCCGTTGCATCCCTTGTAATTTTTATGTATTGTGTTATTTGTGTTTCTTGACAACGAAGTGTGAATAAATAAATAAATAAGCTACCAATTTCTTTTTTTATATCTATAAATGTACTTAGTTGATTTGTTTCGAAAATTTTGTATAGCAGTCTCTGTGTTTTCATCTACAATATGTAGGCTGTAAGATTACTAATAAATATGGTCGAAGTATCGTTCTCGTTCGCGTTTCCCGAATAACACTGTCAAGTATCGATTTCAACCACAACCCATTGAGTATCGACTTTTACTTCCTGCGGTCAGCTTATTATAGCAGTGATTACTGTAATTACTAATCGTATCGAGTTAGAAAGTTTGGTTTCGTCCGACTATCGTTTTTTGCCTTATTAGACGTTATTACTTACAATGTAAGCTCAGTAAAAGTATCGAAATAATAACACGATATTTTTGGCCAATTTCAAACAAAATTATTACAATTCACATTTTCGTGAACTTTTATTTACACTATGATGACAAAATCTTTATATTTGACTTGTTTTTGATCATGACTTACCGGGGCTTCATCACAAGGCCAAAGTAAAAACCATGAGATATTGCGAAATAATAGAAGATGCTTTTATAAATCAGACATGTCCTTTCTGAAGAATTTGCACAATTGAGACGCTAACAATGATCATCAAGGTACAAGTCATTGGTGTCCGTTGACAGGTGACGGCTTTTCAAATAGATTTTTTTTAATCTATTCATAATACAGGTAAAGATACAAACGTATAATACTTCCTTTCGCAGAGAATAACACACTATAAATAACATATGTTTATTCGTAGGTACAAACTAAATAAAATTAATGTTAAATAATTCAATTAGGAAATTTCACTATTTTTTAAGTTGCCATTTTATTCGCGTCAGTCTGAGTAAATCGTTAGTAGTAAAGCTTTAGACGTTTTGTTTTTGAGACCGTATCTATATAGCAGGAAGGTTCATATTTCTTTAAAAAATTTCATTGCTTTACGCGATTGTTTTCGTTTATTAAATAAATCCACTGCCGTATTTATGATCGACGATTAAGGCGAGGGTAATTGTAAAGGAGTGCGTTTTAAAATTAATTGTAATGTTTTTCATTTATTACTTTCATATATCAGACCTCACACTTTAGCATGGGCAATCATTATCTTAGCCATAAATTAATCCCGCTGTGTGTAGTCGAATTAACGTAACCTACAATTTAAGTAACTAACAGCGTACGATGCGAATATTGCAACAGCTCACACAAAAGAAAAAGAAGAAAATTGGTACGTCTAATAATTTTCTTATCTATTTAGTATAGATATTATAAGGAAAGATTTGTATGTAACTATGTTTGTATTAAATTGGCTCAAAATATGGACGGCATTAAAAAAAATCTTTCAACATTTGAATGCTAGATTATCACTGATTAATATGGGCTATTTAATTGCAAGAAAAAATAAGAATATAATATTCTAAACGTCAGTGAAATCTTTTTAGAAATTACCTATAGATGTCATCCAGCCAGCGATACACTATTGCTAAAAACAATATTACGTAGGAATTCCCGTATATACTGTATTTTTATAAATGGATAAAAAATAAATATGCACCCGTGCGAAGCCGGAACGGACCGCTAGTATTATAGAATTATTACTTAACATCCTACAGACAGTTTTAAAACAGAAAAATGATTATTGACCGGATAACGCATCAGATTGTGAAGCTGCAACTATTTTTTTTTTACTATTTACCATCAACTAAAATATATTTACGGAATATTCTATATACTCGTCAAAATTGCCATCCATGCGTCGGGTTGTCTCTCTCCCCTTAAATATGGCGAGGGGGCCGATGGCTGGCCATGCGTCATACTCGTGAACGGGTGCTACTTGTGGTGACTGGTCGTACTTGAATTCGTGTATGCGGTGATATTAGTTGTTTCTACTACATATTTGCGTGTTGTTCTCACGAGTAGTGCGTGCTCCTGTTTCACTTTGCCTCCTGCTGATAGAGGACAAATCTTTGTTTTTAATTTATTGTATTATTCTTGCTAACTCAAGATGTCATATGGAACATGGTGTAATGGTTGCAGCTCTTTACAAACGTTGTGTAAAAGAAAAAACTTGGCGATTAAAAAGAGTGGCGGAGAGTTTATTGCCAGTTCTTCTCTTCCGTTCTACGCCCTTGATTTGAGAACTGGCAGTAAATGTAAAATTAGAAGCATGTCTATTTTTTGACGTTCATAAGTGTTAATTATGTTACGTATATGAATAAACGATTTTAGACTTTTTGACTTTTTTTTGATATTTATAGATGATTGTATAACCTGTTAAAACAAGTCACAAAACTACGTATAGAAATATGATTAAAATTCTTCATATACACAAATCCATAAAACTTTTATAATATTTCCATCTTCGTGGGTGTGAAGCATTAAGAAGCCATAAATTCTGACCAAGCCATAACACCGAGATTGTTTCATTACTTTCAATCTGTATCTAGATAAGTTTTTTATTTCATTAAGTTTTGTATTCATGCGATAATGTCATTTCTCGCCGCCACCCTGGTTGGTTTTTATTATCACCTAGTTTTGATTGAAAAGTAAATAGCCGTGTCGACTATTAGCTTTTGCTTTTTCTTCTGGTCTTCTAATTCTCAATAGCGATTGCTCTGACATCAATATTTTGAGATGCGAACATCGCGACAGCTCTTAGAATTTTTAGTAAGGGCACTGAACGTAATTACGAGGATTTTTTGGAAAAATGACGTGGAGGGCAACATATACAACTGGGGGCAAACGGGCAGAAGGCTCATCTCATGGTAAGTGATACTGCCGCTCAGGGACACCCTCAATGCAAGAGGGCTCCCGAGTGCGGTGCCGGCCTTTTAAGTATTATGAAGAATACGCTCTTTTCTTTGAGAAATGTAAGTCAAATTGGTTCTTAAGAAGCTCAATATAATATTTATAATTGTGGTGCCCGGAAAAGCTATGTCCAGAATCAAGATTATGTTTTCACCACGCTATTGTAATTTACTTTGTTTCCGATTATGAATTCAATAAATAAATAAATTGGCGGTTCCAAGGATCCAGAGACGAGAATTCTTACCAAATTACTAGTCGTTATATTAAACAAACAAACAAACAAAAACAAAAATTTCCTTTATTAAGTAAATAGTCTTAAATCTACATTTTAGTACATCCCTTTTAAGTTCTAGAACCTGTGTTAGGGATGAACGCTCTTTCCTATATGTTGATACTTAATCTACTTAAAGTTATATAAACAAAACAGTGTAAGTACTTAAATAGGTAACAAATAACATATTTTAAAAACCCAAATCTAACAAAAGTTTATATTAAATCGTAATAACTACACAAGTAGGGTAGATAAAAATTAAATAGAAAGATCGCACCATCGTCTTTTGATTGTGTGTAAGACATGAGTGTAACTGTAGTGCAACTCAGACGAGTGTAGCCCATAGTTATATAGTTGTTATATATAATACGTAGCCTAACCATTTAATAAAATACGTACAAAAATAGATCTTTAGATGTGCGTAATAAATTAACCTTTTCGACGTTACCTTGATCTGTCGTGTTTATTATTTAAATTGTACTGATAACAGATAACATCAAGGCATATTTTACGATAAAACATGCGACGAAATCAAAGCATTTTAATGCAAGATATTTAAATTGTGCCATTACACGAATCTCAGGTCATTATGTCAAATAGATATTGGTATTTAAAATAAAATAAACTTTGACAAAATTAATGCCTTTTTTTCATAACCAATTTAATTTCAGTATTTCAATAATAGCATCATTTTATTAATTGTGAATTTATTTCGATATATGCACATATATAAATATAGCATATATTCAAAATATAATACATATAATATCATATCATATAATGTTTTACAATATAATAAAAATGTAGTCATGAAGTCAGTCATGTCTCCGTCATCTTTCCTCGTGTTTTTGTAGACTTAGACTTGGCCACTCCACCGGAGGTGTACGGTTCCTGGGTGCCTTAAATAATAGAGGATTTTAGATTTAACTCTTATGAACCACTCGCGTACAACAATAGAATATAAGGGAAATAATGAAATGTTAATTGCTATGTAACGAATGAATGATTTGTAACACTTGAAGAGAGTGCCTATTCATATAATATATATCATACTCTCGGGGCGTAACTCCGACGATTTAGAAAATCGCATATAATATGTGTCCATCAAAACAAATATCATATGTAACATAATATATACACTATGAACAGCAGCCAAAAAACATGATTCCACTTAAAAAATAATTAGATATGGCAATAAACACTACTCTCAGCTTTCTTTTGTTTTTATGTTACATTTTCTAAATTGAGAAATAGTCTATAAGTCTTGTTTAATAGTCCATTATCCATTAAATATATCCTATAGATCAATTTAAATAAAGTATACAATCAAAAAGCTATTAGAAACAATTTCAAGCGTTTACATCGTAAAGGCAACGATGCTGAACGAATTGGCCTATGCAATTATTCTCCGCGGATGCGCTAATTTCTTCACTTCCCACACATTAGGGGCAATCTAGTGTATATGAGAAATGCACTTAATTGAGGTACCTAGGTAATATATGGCTACATAGATATGGGCACAAAACGATATAATCATATTATAAAAGTATTGAGTTATAATATATTTATTAAGTTAATGACAATTCTGACCTATATAATAAGTTAAAAATATAATTGTAGTTCATTCTAATATACCTAAAAACTAACCTTAAAATTTAATTATTAAAATATATTATTAAAAGGAGTCCCCTTAGGCAAGGTTCCGAAGATACTGGCAGCGTTCCCCCTTTGAATACCTAGACTCTTTCTTTGTCCGAGATAGCTGCCAGCTCTTCGGTCTCCAGTGATGTCGACTAAACTTTTTGATATTTCCCTAAAAAGCCTTATGGGACAAAATCATATTCAAAGCCTAGACCCTAGAGTATTTTCAGGCTTTCGCTTTTTCATATTATATTATATTAGAGTAGGAATTTTAGTTAAATTTTATTTAGCAAATATCAAGGCACAGTGCTAAAACCTTTTAAACATAACCTATAAGTAGTTTTTGATAAAACGTCACGAAGATCAGCAGCGTTTTTGTTGAAGAAAGGGTTAAGACGGATTGAGAGAATGAGAAAAGGAGATCGAGAAAAAATACATGCTATTGGTTGATGTATTCGTTTAGTCATTTGAAACAACATTCTGTCACATAACGTCGTCTAAGTGTGGAAATAGTATGAATACCTATAGGTATATGATGATGATGTATTAGGGGTTTTACCTTAGTTATAATTAATTTACAAAGAAGTTTCATTTCTGGTATGTCTACTTTGTACGCACGCACCCTTTTTTCTCAAAACATTGTATTACAGAAAACTATCTCGACAATTATAGTTATTATAAACCCATAAAAACTTATGAGATCTGAGAATTTCTGAAGCCAATGCTGGAGTTCAAGGAGTCCAAGCATACAGAATTTTCCGAACTGAAAGTACGAGAGTGTTATGTGGGCTTCGCTATTACCCACTCAGTCGCCCAAGGCGCCACCAACAATCAGGTGGCGCGTGATGCTGTAACCGCAGATCCATACCCGCTTCCCAACAACCGCCTTTCTCTGACTTAACTGAGATTTCTTTTCTTAACGTTTTTCTTCGCCGTTCGTGTTTTTTTAATATATTAAATGCCCGCGTGCAGGGGGCACATCACCTGATGTTAAGTGAAAAAGCCGGCTAGCAAATCCGTTTCCGGCTCAGCTGCAGGTATGAACGATAAAAGATAGGAACATTTCTGAACGCTCATATAAATGCGGTAGAAGATGCAGAGAGATCAAACATCTCTACAAAACGTATCCATTTACATAGTACAGCAATATCAATATTTCGATATACAATAAACAACCTTTTTAACGACTATACATCAAAACTTATACAATTACATTTTTCTATCCAATATATATTTATGGCTGTTCGTAACATGTATCGATTCTATAGCAATCGATCCTTAATAGGAACTCATTTGAAAATCGATTCCGATTCGTTGGTGGTCCCAGTTAAATAGAACATTATGTAAAATATCGGTTACCTTGACACTGGTTTGTTCACCTTTTATGGCAGGTATTTTAATCGAATAATTATGTTATAGTATTTTAATTAGAACGACTTACATGTGTGCTATGTTCTATGTAAGCAATGGCTAATAATACTATATTTTAAGATACATTTTAATATGTGGTCAAACATTTTTCTTGCTTGTACGGGTCATTCCATAATAATAGAGTAATTAAAGAAATTAACCTATCAATGGTTTTTTAAAATTCCAAATAGATCGCTTATTGCTATTTATGATAGATATTTAAATAACTGTACCATAATAAAAGGAGCCAGTCACGTAATATATACTTTTACGAGTAATTTATAGTTTTACAAATTTGAGCGATAAACTGCTAAAATTAAAATGCATAAGGTTTCTCATTTAGTTGTTATCACAAATATTATGGAAATCAGTTACTGAACGCCCTTGACTTGCGAACTGGTAGTAAATGTGAATTTACAATTAATTTAATTTTTTTGACGTTCATAAGTATACTTGTTTACCAAGATGAATACAGATATTTTGTTTGTTTGAATCATAATAACTAAGCTTTTAAAGTAGCATCAGTCGTCAACACTATACTTATGTATATGTGAGTGAGGTATTGGAGAGTTGGCCAAATGGCTTTAGCATGCGACACTCATCCCTGAGGTACTAGGTTCGACCCCGGATGTGCATTAAATGTACTGTCTTTCTATATACGTATTTAACATTAGCAAGAACTGTGCCGGATTACCTTAGGGCTTAGACCCAAAAAGTCGACAGCGTGTATGACCGATGGCTGAACGCCTACTTGCCTATGAGATGGACAAATGATCATGAAACAGATACAGAAATCTGAGGACTAGACCTAAAAACGCTACTGGATGATTATTTTTATTAGTTTTATAAATTTATAAAATATAAAAGACTCATATCTAATACTTACCTATACACTTTTTGTTTAAAAATTGTTAATAATTTGGATCAAACTTTTATAGCTAGCAGATTTTATAGCTCCCTATTATCCGAATTTCATCAACAACCCATATAAATGCTATAAAATTAAGTGTAAAAGAATCCGAGCTCCCATTTAATGTAACAATAAGGAAATGGTTTTAACACGTTTCGCATAAATTTAAACTGTGCCATCCTGCGTTTAGTTAAAGCGGGAATATGAAACTAGACTCTAGACAAAATTAGCTAGGAATATGCGAAACAAAATACGTGCCTTGTACGGAAGCTGTTTGTGGCTATTAATGTACTGCAAAATAACTACTAAATATAACTTGAACTACTTTATAGAAGTTTCAAAAATATACTTCTTTTGGCGCGATGGAGAAAAATGGTGAGAGTGAATTTTTAAAATGCGCGGGCACCCCGGAGCCTGAATTCTACATAAAGTTTACTACGTAAACTTAGTCTAGGTGGCATGAAAATCGATAGAAATATTCTAGTATTTTTATATTAAGACATCGTAACAGCACAATTAAACAGTGTGAATAAATAAATATTATTTTAATAAGTGATTTAATTTAATAAATTCTTTTTCATTAATTTTAATGTTTATCGTTAATCACTACTGCATTTCAATTATTTTTTCCATACGCCAATGAAATATAACTTCTAACGCGTGTACATGAGTACACACACTCTTTTTTATTTTTTTATTCCACTACATTATTCTACCAGTCTGTCAGTCAGTCATTCTAACAGTTACTACTAATTCTGTAAAACGCCAAAATATTACCCAGACTTTTTTTTTATTAATGTTGTATACAGTGTGGAAACAGAATGAATATAGATATACAAATACATGGAGTGATCACATATGTCATGTCCAATAGATGATCATGCTGGTACATGATCATCTTTTGGATTTTTTATGTTAATAATAATTAATTTACAGACACTTAGTATACCAGAAGTGAAACACTTCTGATATGTCTACTTTGAACGCACGCACTTTTTTCTAAACAAAGGGTATTACAGAAAACCATCAATTATAGTTTTTTATTTTTTATTTAATGAATTTCTGAAGCCAATGCTGGAGTTCAAGGAGTCCAAGCACGTATGCTTATCTTCCGAACTGAAAGTACGAATATTGTATCACCCTAGACTAAAATTATAGTATGATGTTCACTGCAATATCGGTGTTTTGTTCAGATCTAAAATTTTGCGATTAAAAAGAGTAGCGGAAAGTTTATGCCAGTTCTCCTTGCCCGCTCTACGCCCTTGACTTGCGAACTGGTTGTAAATGTAAATTTGGAATCAAATTAACATCTTTTCTGTTGACATTAATAAGTGTACTTAAATAAGTACATAAGTACCATACCTATATGAATAAAATTATATTGAGTTTAAGTTTGAGAGCATAAATAAAATGAAACACACACAAGTGCAGTGAAGCTATCACATGTCCAAAACTATTAAAATACTGAATATCAATGTTATTAGATATAATTCAGTGAACAGAGAAATTTAATTCCATTAACACACTGTCAGCCCTATCGTTAAGCGATTTTTTAATAAAAAGCTAGTAGCTTTTGGCTACCTGTTAAGCCAAGTAAACATTGATGTGATTTGAAAGTTACAGTCAAGTTAGGTATCAAATTACGACCTCATATTAAGACATTTTATATACTTACATATATACCATATATATTTGTGGTTAACAACTTCATTTTTCAGGTCCTTGCATTTATAAGTTAATACATAAGATATTTATTAAATACCCGTTTTTTTATATTAGTAACTGTTATCAGTAAAGTTATCCCACTCTCAATATTAAGTTGTCGTACTATGTAGTAATGATATGTTTTATTGCTATAGCGTAAGTGACTATTGTTGAACGGATATTCAAGATTTGTTGTCTATTGAACACCACAGAACTTGAAATGGCGAATTGTTAAAGGTCAATCAGTCAAAAGAGAAACTTCTGGAGAGACAAACGCATAATAGTCGAAATGCTCATTAAACCCATAATTGTTAGAAATTGCAGAGCCCGTTTCCACCTGTACTCTCTCCTTCCTACGCTGTTACGACAACTGTTATTTGTCCTTGTAATATCGGTGTATTGCATATTACCTTATTAATTTATCAGTCACGAAAAATCACTGGTATTTTTTAAAGGGTAGGGTTACACGTTCTATTTCGTCAGGTCATTCAAGACACGAGTGTGTCTTGTGAGTAATGAGTTGGGTCGTTGGAAGGATTGGAGAGAATGATAATGTACGAATTATGAAACACCCAAGACGAAAGAAATTTACGTATTCGAATCACATGTTTATAGGTTGAGTACCATTTTATGATTTTTAATAACTGACCACAGCTTATAAGCACCAGAAACAAAAATTTTGAAATCGCATTTTATCTGTTACATAAATTAAAATATAGTTCATGTATACTCGACATAATATGGCAATTTATGTGTATGTTTTAGTAAGAATTTTGAGCCGTGTTGGCCTAGTGGCTTCAGCGTGCGACTGTCGTACCTGAGGTCATAGGTTCGATCCCCGGCTGTGCACCAATGGAGTTTCTATGTGCGCATTTAACATTTGCTCGAACGGTGGAGGAAAACATCGTGAGGAAACCGACATCTCTTAGACCTAAAAAGTCGACAGCGTGTGTCAGGCACTGAAGGCTAATCACCTACTTGCCTATTAGATTTAAACATTATTATGAAACAGATTCAGAAATCTGAGGCCAAGACTTAAAGAGGTACTGCCTTATTTTACTGATTTATTTTATTTTATTTTTAGTAGGAATTGCAAATGCAATTGCAATACTTGAGACGGCTACAGGCTACATACGCTGTTACACCATAGTTTAATTTTTATTTAAAACGAATCCGATCATACATCGATTTTACAGTCGTATCTTTGCTTACCATAGACAGTCGTTTATTTAGCGCACTACTAAGTTCTATATACAAGTGAATAGTATCTATGATTCATCATATTTATGATGACTTTTATTCATATGTAAAATTTAATAAACAGATATCTGGTGCAAATCTGACGCAGCACGATCTTTCACAGCTTATTCAATAGCCATAGTCCAGTTTAAAATTTGCTTAAATAAAATGCTAAGGATAGAATCCATAGCTCAAAGTTGTCAAGATAGGATCATCTCACACAAATCTAAGTGAATAAAATATTGAATCGAGCATGTCATTTATCATTACAGTGACTCTATTTCTCATTCTTACGATCATTATTTATGGTCTCCGTCCGGTGTGATTTAGCTATATTTCAAAATACTGAATATTGCAAATTCACGCGACGAAATGTTACTCTTACTGTGACTAAGTCGTGATCGTAGAGTCGCAGTTTCAATATAGAAAATAATTGTATATATACGCTATAGCTTATTAATGATTTGTAGTAATCGACCCGTTTGTAAAATATGAAAACAGTGATATAGTCTGTAACAGAAATATAAGCGTTCGTTTTCTATGAAAAGTTAATTTGCCTCATCACAAACATTGTATTTTACAGGTGTAAATGCTGCATTAACCATCTTTGTGAGAGGCTGGTGCCTATAAAAGTCCTGTGGTAACAGGTCACCATCTGGATAGA
This sequence comes from Pieris mannii, assembly GCA_028984075.1. Taxonomy (NCBI): domain Eukaryota; kingdom Metazoa; phylum Arthropoda; class Insecta; order Lepidoptera; family Pieridae; genus Pieris; species Pieris mannii. The sequence goes on from CM054776.1 coordinate 1,959,395, forward strand.
AAGTATACAAAGAGATGACAACATACTATGACTAAACTAAGGCAACAAACAAAACAAAACAAAAGTATGATTGTGTGTGTGTAAAATAACTTAATTTAGATACTACCACCTAGCTCAAATGACTTACGAATTTTCTGTTCTATGTCCACCCATTTAATAAAAATACAAAGAGAAGCGAAGAAAATATATCTTTAAGATGTATGCGTCTTTATGACCACCGAGTAGAAATCTTTTTTGACCACAACATTATTGAGATCCAAACGTACTTTCGAAACCAATATGTGTTAACTTAAATTTAATAAGAAAACCTTTTATTTGTTTAAAATCGATATTGTTAATAACACTCCAAGCGACAACTGCCCTACAAATTAAACACTTGTATTCAAGGATGCGTTATCTCGTCATTAAGTATTTGCACACATCAAAGGGACCAGATGTTAAGTGGTAAAGATATAGGAGCCATATATTGACAAAGTGTGAGATTCGTGAGAACTTTGGCCACAATTAGGCCAGTACTAAATACCTTCCAAGTTCAATCAACCAAGTTAATTATATGTGGAATGTACAGATTCCATATTCAAAATACGAATTGGCAGAATTATAACTACGCAAAGGTTTTTCTGCGCGTCATTTGAAGGAATAGATTTCTGACAAAAATAATGTTCGGAAAATTAATGGATATGTTATATTAAAGGTCCATGAAATGTTGTTACAACGATAACTTATTTAATTAATTAATTACACTCCAATTTAATTCGTATAATTATTCTTAGCAAACATTAATAATGTCCTTGTAATTGTCGCTGATAGGTCAACATTATTTTTTTATCATTATTTTACTCGCTACTTGGAACTATTTACGGGACAATTAATATGCGTAAGACAGATCTATATATTTTTTAAACCATCTGCTATCAGATTTCATGATCTGATTTTTAGACAATTAGAGAACACAAATCAAATAATTTGTTTTCCCTCTGTAACTAGCAAACTATCAAACTGCGGCATGCTCTGTATTTTTTAAAATACGTCTTCTATTTAAACTCGCGTTTTAATATTATTAAATAAAACCTACTGCATGGATTATCAAAGATTGGGTCAAATTTCTTTTTTCAATAAAACCTTTACTCAAATCAGGCAGAGCGAAAATTTAAAAATCACTTCAAGTTAAAACCATATTGGTACTTTGATAATTGTCTTATCGTAAATAGTCATTTAAGTGTGTTAAAGATTCATGTTTAAATAAGTTTTACCGCTAATTGGTTGAGGCAACATGTTCTTACAATAAAGATAAGGCATCGTTGCGATTGAGATGCCACTTATAATCTAAGAGAGCGTTTATTCTGCGAGTATGAACAAATGACGCTAAAAGCGGTGTTAGCCCCGTGGTTTCCGCGTGCGACTTCCCTAGGTCGTAGGTTCGATCCCCGGCTGTGTACCAATAGCCTTTATTTCAATGCATTTAATATTCACTAAAACGGTGATGGAATACATCATGAGGAAACCCACATGTCTTAGATTCACAACTCTCGGCACACTATAACAGAATACTATTGTAATGTGACAAGCACTTATAGGCAAACATGTCATACACGAAGAGATAATACAAATATTTAAAAAAAATTACTAATAAATTTTTCTTTACAAAAAACTAAATACAAATCGATTTTAATGTGTGATGAGAGCAACTATGGACATCCAGACGTAGCTCGTTTATCAGAATGATGAAGATGATACAGACTGTCTCTTAACTATTTCAAGTTATTTGCTCCTGTTTATTTAAAAGACCACAGCGTCAATCAAACGTCATTATTTCTGGGTTACCATTTTTAAGTCCCGGCAGGACTCTTTAGCGGATACAGTTAATCTGACAGGCGAATCTCGTCGGATGTTTTGACAGTGGGGCAATTACCTGCCACTCACGTTCACATCCTGCGGGCTCCTGCCACAACCTGGGATTAAAATGATAACGAGCGTGTTTTGACGCGAAATTATTCGTAAAGCAGATTTCATAATAGCAAAGTCGGCTTCGAGTAGAACAGAGCAAAGAAATGGCGGTTTGACATTAAAGCAAAATTAAAAATTACTTTTGTACTTTATTAAGTTTTTTGGATCTTGGTAAAATGTCATTAAAAATGAGTGGCCCTTCCCCGCCCTTAGCCCGGAAGGCTCGCATCCCTTAGGTCTAGGCCACAGATTTCTGTATCTATTTAGCGATCATTTGTCAATTTAATAAGCAAGTAGGTGATCAGCCTCCGGCGATACACGCCATTGACACTTTGGGTCTAAGGCAAGCCGGTTTACTCAGGATATGTTCCTTCACCGTTCGAGCGAATCTTAAATACGCACATACAAAGATATTCTATTGGTGCACGGCCGGGGATCAAACTTACGACCTCCGGGTTAAAGTCACTACGTCTACACAGCTCAGCTCAAAATGTTCAGTAGTAACACTATTGTTAGAGTTACCACTAAGTATGTTTAAAATAAAATAAAAAATAAAATAAGTTTACTACGGAACATAAGATAGACAGGTATCACTTATTCCACGTCATTAAATTTGAACCTGTAGGCAACCCTACTCATCGGCAAAGAAGACAGAGGGTGTAGGCCTAGAGAAAAGTATTCTTGTATAAACCACTACTGTTTAACCTAACCTAAGCGTATGCAATCCCTCTCTATTATCTTAAGTCTACTGTTAAACCTAAAGCAATATGTGTAAGGTCTAAAACCTAGACATAATAATTTACAAACGCGATAAATAAAAATAACCCTTTTGAAAAATTACTTTGAAAATCCCGGCAATACTGAAATATGTGGAAGAAGTTCCTAATTTTTTAAAATGAACGTTGAATAATAGATAATAATCGCCAGTTCAGTAGCGCTTTTGATTGCTTATCGAGTATAATTTTTGATTTCATTCACTATAACGAACCTTTATCGGGCGTAATCCTATTATGAACAATAAACAAAACAATAACAGTATTGTGTTAAATTAAAAGTCAGAAACTGAAACCAATTTGTTTGTTTTGTATGTTTGTAGAAGAGTTATCGATAGAAGAAATGAACCAGTGGCGGTACATTATTAAATCTGGACCTCAGATTTCTGTGTCTGTTTACGGTCATTTGTCAATCTAATAGGCAAGTCATCAGCCGTCTGTGTGTGTACTTTTTGGGTCTAAGCAAGCCGGTTCCTCACGATGTTTTCTTTCACCGTTCGAGCGAAGGTTAAATGCGAGCATAGATAGAAATTCTATTGGTGCAGAGCCGGGGATCGAACCTTATTAACATTGATATTAGTCAAATATAGGAAAACTATATAGTAGTAAAGTATATATATGCAAAAATTATTCTATATCTTAAATTTCTATATATTATTTGGCAATTTTTCTATGTTTGTTGACCGGCTCTAAAATCAGTTCTTTAAGACATATGCGTATGCGCTTACTGTATTAGTTGAAATAAAATTTACCATTAACTTTTTTCATTTGATTAGCATAGAAATTAGGTATTAGACAATTTATATTTTTTGTACGTTAAGGAGAAATTGTAATGAAAGAATGACCTCTCGGGGACCTTTGACAGGTCAACATCACCCCAAGGCATCGACCGTGCAGGATGCTTGGCAGACTGGAAGATTTTTTAAATTAAAAACTATAATAATTTTTTAATACAGTCTATAGTTCGCGATAAAACTATTGTTAATCATGAATGTTTCAGTATTATTACGCGGTTATACAAATATCTTACATAAAAAAATATTTTTTATATATACACTGCGGGGTTGAGAGTTCAAGTGTGCAAGGAGTGGTTGTTACAGCCCGCAATTTACTTTACATCAAGTTTTACTCGTTTGCCTCCTATTCTATATAAAACTCCAAAAGACTTCCCTGTATCAAATCCATTAGGTTTTTTCGTACGTGTAGTAGTATGTACGTAGAGTCACACCTAGTGCCAAATCTTGTCGTGAGATTCAGAAATGAGATTTAACGCGAACTAAAACGGTTCCGGTATATCAAATTCTATACATTTTTGATGTAATCAGACTAAGCGTAGTCTCCATCCTCAATCTCAGCCTAATAAAAGCCATATCAAAAATTAATCAGAAATCTTATAAATATTTTCATAACACATTTAGGGTCTGTTTCGCAATGTATGGAAAATGTACCAAATAGCTATGCAAGACATAAATTGTTCGAAAGATAAAAGTTCTGAATAAGAAACATCGCGTTTCATACCGAATAGCGCTATCTGACAGTCGAGAAACGCATCGATAGTGTTTATCCTACCAATAAGCACTAAACAGCTTATTTGGAACTTATATAGAACTTATCCGTACATTATGAAACAGACTCTTATTATAGTAAAGTCCTATAAGTACCACCGCGAGGATTCAGTGTTAGGTGCGGAGGCGTCAGACGATCAGAGAAACGCGAAGGAAGTATAAAGATACAATTTTAAATAACGAATTTTGAACCATCGATTCGGACATCATAGACCAACAGCGAACGCACGAAAAGTTTTTTTTTTTAATTTTTAATTCATGCTGGCCACTAATTACAATGCAACAGAACATCGAATTAACCGAATCGTGCATTAACCGAGTTTACACTGACGCATTAATGCATGTTGCACACACGGTGTCGAAGTTCCCATCGTACAATGAGGGCATTGATTGGTTCAAGTACATTTGTTACAAGGAATATGAACTGGGCAAAATAAATTATGTTTAGGATTTTGAATGATTGATATTTTTTAATTTATTTTTACATTATATACTAGTCTAACTATATTTTCAGAGTCCAATGTTTTTTTTAGTTGTTGTAAATTATATACCAGATTCGTAAAATGTGATACTACAAAAATTTTAATCTAACTTACTTAATATGTCACTGTTTGGTACTCAACTATATAAAATAAATTATATTACATGTTGCAATAGTAAAAATTTTCACAATCAAATATGTCACAATATAGCTAATTATTGATTCTAAAGTGATGAGAATAGATCCTACGCACAAAATCAGTAGCTTTTCATATGTGTATCCCTGTAGGTAACTTTATGAAATATACTTGAATACATATAAGAAATTTTAGACTGCAACACAAATTCTTAACAATTTATATATAATATCTTATAACAGCAATTATAACTGAATTAAACATTTTGCTACTATACTGATACATTGTACATATACAAAATCCAATACTAGTATTCAACTAGTATACCAAAAATTTTTTCAAGAAAGAAATTTTAATATACATACATGATATTGTGAACGGCAAATACAGTTTTTTTTATATATTTTTCAGCAATTTTAAAATCATAACAATAAATCCAAAATAACAAAACAAACAAATTTAACACATAATATAATAAATATTTTATCCTAATTCAGTGAGCCATGATATTTATAGTTTAATAAATACATTTACATCTACATTTAAAAAAAAATAAACATTTTAAAACCAGACAAGTTGAAATGCAACTGAAGCATTTTTAACTGCAATTTACCATTCACTTAACTTGTATTAAATATAATAACTTTTATTCAGTTGCAGATAAGGTAATATAACAGTAATAATTAATTTCATGTGAATTATCATACTACAGTTTTACATATTATCATTTAAATTTAAGAACTCCTTGATTGTAGGTATGAAGTATGTATTAAAAATTAAAAAATAATGTATTGATACGATATTGAAGGTCGTTGTTAATGTTATGAATCGCAAAAATTGTAACTAGTATCCGTTCTAGTTACCCTTATGAGCACTCATTACATATGAAAATGTAAATGATGTAAATAGTGCGACATTTAAAACTAAAACGTTAGATAAAATAAGGGCTGCATTATTCACGTACTATCTCTAATTGCATGTATTTTACTGTTTTGATAAATAAGTATACATGTTGTGTTTTATGATAAACTCAAAACGTATTAACTTATACGACGCTGCATTCATTAAAGCTAAAAAATATAAACAAACTTACCAATAAAAAGTACAGCGAAATCCATGAGAACTTTTCGCAATAAAAACTTAGAATCACGATCCAAGGTGATTGCATGTGTACGCGAATTAGTTTTACGTTCATTTCTCTCCATTTTTATTTATAAATTATTTAAATAAAGCGTAATAATTATAATTTTTTTATACTTTTACTTTAAGATGCACCACAACCGCACGAAACGTCAATGAAACTGGTTTTCAAAGCGCGAAAATCGAAACGTCAACTTAAACACGTCAAATTACACGCGCATGCGTGTATCGACTGCCTGGTTCCCCACGATAGCGCCCAATAAAGAGTAGCGACTAGCGAGAAGCTACGCGGTAAAAGCAGAGACGAGCGTCAAAAACGAACTGCATAACTAATAGCCGCAATGTTCGCTATTACGCTATCAGAACTTTGAGAACTACTTAATTACAGAAACATTACTTAATTAAAGATATATCATACAGATTATTAAGTATTGCTCGTACAAGTCCAACTAAATATGTGGAAGTCATTAGTTTATGAATAATAATGACATAATTATGTATTATATTTGATAAATGTCGAACAAAAGTATAATAAATAGCAAAAATTTATGAAAATACTCATTTAGATTTACATTTTTCAATCTTAAATTTACTTACCAATTTTCAAGTAATTTTTATCTATATGAAGAGCTTACAAAGTAGCCTAAGATTAATAATTATTGTCATTGAATTCCATTTTTATAATTATTAGTTTCTTTTTAGATTGGTTAATACTGCCATCTAAGTTTACTTTAAAAATAATATAGCTCTCACCAGTTGTTAAGCAGACAAAATGTTCATATAGACATGATATTTTTCTAGAGGGCGCTATAACAGATAAACATTTACAACCTACTACTACAAATATATGTTAGTGTTGCAACTCATCGATAGAGGGCAGTGATTTTAATTAAATTAATACAGCCGTCACTTAAATTCTACTTTTTGGTATTATTTAGTTTGTATAGGACTTTATTGCATTCGTACAGATTATTTAATGTCTAATTAGAAAAGGTTCGGTAAAGTAATAATTGTTTTTAATTAGTGAATTTTATTTTTTTCCGATAGAGAAAATCCAAAAGCCATGCGAGTTTTTGTATCGCTCGAACCCAAGGTCGTAACATAAGCATTTCGGATATTGAGAGCACTATATCGAAATGGCATACAGTTCTTTGTTAATTATGCAGTAAAACGAAACACATTGCTTTTATGTTCGTAAGATACATTAGTAATTAATAAAGTATTGTGTTAAGAAGTCATGTAAACAACCCATACGATTTGTAAGCAAATGAATTATTAAAATCATTTTCTATCCTCCGTTCCTGCTAATACAAGTTACCTCTACAAGGTCATATATTGGATAAACACAAACATGTTTTGCATATTTCCAAGCATAATGTAATAGCTAACAAGACGGTGGGCTTCGTAATCCGTCAAAGATGCTTGGATCTCGCAGCAAACATTTCTGTACGGTAGATAAGCTAGCTTGTTCAGATTAGCCCGTCCTTTGTAAGCTTAAGTACTTGAAGTTTGGGCTCTAGATTTGTTCGGAAAAAGAGTTTCCATAATATTTTTGAGATTTTCTTATATTTTGATGTTTTACTCTTTATTTGTTACTCGATTTTCCAAATAATTAAATATACTTAATAATTAAAAAAATGTGTTTTTTTCATTTTAAGGAGGACGACAAAATGTGAGATTTGGGAACCTTTTTAAGTAAAAGAAATACCTGTGTCAAGGTTCCCAGCTCTTCCATAACTTAATTATAAATTCCTTAAAATATATTTGTAATCTCTGATAAATAATTTCTGAAAATCTTAAAATAAAATTAAAATGATACCGCCCACAACACTCACATTTCCAGAATGTTCGAAAGTACGTCGTCGGCCTTTTAATTGGCCTGCTTTATTCTTAAAGGACCCTAAGTATAATTGGCCCGGAAATACTTCAGTGGGAGCATCCACATACCTAGAGGTAGTGCGTGGCAAAAACTGACTTAACGCTCATTTGTGGAAGGACGGACGTCGAGGTGAATTTTATGGCTGTAGGCTGTCAATAGGCTCGCAATAAGAGCTCGTAGTAGGCCAGGGAGCGTTCAAGTATTACGTAACGCAATTTGGGGGGGCGGGGGGGTCTCGTAAAACGTTACGATGCGTTACACGGGCGGGAGGGGGTCCTTCTTACAACACGTTACGTAACATTATTTCTTTTTTTATATAAAAAAGGGGTGCATGGTGGAGTCCTCCCCGCGGGGCACCCTGGAAACTCCCCTTGATATGACAGGTACGAGGCTAACATCCACCACAACGGCATAAGCCGTTTTTGCGATTACGGCCGGCACACGCCGATGAACTAGTTGAGGAAGTGCCGGTGTCAAGCCGTCTGCCGTCTGTCTGCCGTCAAACGAAAGATGAGCGATATCCACGAGGAGCAAAGTCAGAATACTGATGGGGAAACTGTGGAGACATCGTCTACGGAACCAGACAAGACTTTGGTTGATTCGGTCATCACTAAAAATGTTCCAAGCAAACCGGCTCAAGAAACTCTTATGAAGAAAATTGGTCTACTGCAACAAAAAATAAATGTTCTCACTGAAGCAAGGGACACTGGTATAGCCAAAGATGATGTTCATGACGAAATAAAAAAGCTACGCAAAGAGTTGAAAGAAGAAGAGAAATGTTTGAAGAAAAAAAGAGACTCTGCTAAGCGTGCAAAAAAATTTCGAGCCAAAGAAAAACTGGAGAAAACTGAACGTCAGAGAAACAATCCTGCTGCTGCACAACCTCGAACTGGCCCTGGACAGCCCTCTTTAGTTGACTCGCAACCTGCTCTCCTAGAGACCATAATTAATATTGCCATTCATGGCAGCGCTGCTGATGAACGCCGCCGAACAGAGATGATTAGGAGTTGTCTCACTCTGTCCGACCTGCATGAAAGGCTGTTGTTAATGGGATTCCAAATTTCTCGAAGCGGCACATATCTTCATTTACTCCCACGCGTTTCTAACACACAAGAGGGAAGAAGACACGTACGTACTGTACCCGTAAAGTTAGCAAGACCACAGACCGAGATGCACAAAAAACACGAGGACGGGGAATTTTGCACTGCTACAATCAGGTCATTGGAATCTCTCGCTTCGCTTCTGGGACCGCAGCAAGTATTCGTTCTCTCACAAGACGATAAGGCACGTGTACCGATAGGTTTACCGGCAGTAAAAAGTCAGAGCCCTCTTTTAATGCATATGGAATACAGAATACTTTTACCTGATCATGACTGGGTCGTGGCAGAGCGGCACAAACTTATTCCTTCTGTATACGCCGGCGTCAACGTAGAACCTAACAATTTCGGTAGGGAAGAAGCTGTTGGGTACAGCGGGCCGACACACATATCCATAAGGAGCGGGAAACACTCATCCTCCACAGCGAACACCCACGCTTATGATTTCGAATCACTTTTATCAATACCTTCATTCAAATCCTTAATGATGACAGAATCGAACACCGTGAAGCCAGTAATCATCATCTTTGTAGATGGTGGGCCGGACGAAAACCCGCGTTATCGCAAAGTCAAGAACTTTGCGATTGAACACTTTAAAAAATACAACCTGGACGCCCTGTTTATAGCGACTAATGCTCCTGGGCGGAGCGCATATAACCGAGTTGAGCGTCGCATGGCTCCCCTCAGCAAACGACTGGCAGGCGTCATTTTGCCTCATGAACATTTTGGTTCTCATCTCGACGACAAAGGAATGACTACGGATGATGATTTGGAAAAACGCAATTTTCAGCACGCTGGGGAAACACTTGCAGAAGTGTGGAGAGAAATGAAAATTGATAATTATGACGTTTCGGCGGAGTATAGACAGCCCGAAGATAGCATGCAGGATCCAGCAGAACCAAATCTGGCGTGGTATAGCGTTCACGTCCGTGAATCGCAATATTTCTTACAGATTATAAAATGCGCAGATGAATCCTGCTGTTCACCACCGAGAAGTGCATTGAAATCTGTGTTTACGGATACTTTCATGCCGCCACCTTGCCCAATACTTCAAACCCCAAGCAAGCTCGTAGTACCCAGTTTGTTAGACAAAGGAAAATCCAAGTTTTCGCCACTTCTTGTAAGGTTGTCCGTTAATCTGTCACCTCCTCTAGAAGGGTTTAAGCAGATGCCTTACGATTTCTTTTGTCCATCTGTACAATCCGACCTAAAGAAAAAAGTATGTCCAACCTGTGGGATCTATTTCACATCTCACAGGAGTGTTCAAATGCACTGTCGTTACGTGCATGGCAAGACTGTCCAAGACCATTGTGAAACTAGAGTACGGCCACAGCGCCTTGCTGCCAGAAGGGCAAATGAGCTTCTCTGCATTGTGCGTCGTTATGAAACATCGTCTGAGGATGCTGACTGGCTCGACGAAGACGAAGTTGATGCAAGTGGCTTAACAATTCCAGAACCGTCTTCGTCTGCACTCCAGGTGCCAGTGATGAAAGAATCTGAGTGGCTAGCAAACCCGTGGACAGAGGAGCAGTAATTTCAATCGAATTGTTTTTATAGACCTACTTAGATACTTGGTTAATAGTTGATTATTTTTTAATTTTGTTAAGAATACGATTTTATTTCGAGTAAAATGTTTAATTTCAGTTGGGTTTCTGTTTATAATTGCATTGCCAAAGGTTAAAATAAATATGTTATTTTATTTGAAGAATTTATTAGTAAAAAAGCTAAAATACTTAGGAGAATGAAGGAGAAAAACAATTGTGTTTTGTAAAGCCAAAAATTTATAAAAAAATAAACAAAATACGCAGGTGTTGCGAATTAAAAATCTCTTGTTTTATTATAAGGCAATTAAAACTATACGAAGGATAAAAACTATAACAACTTTTTGCGACTTCAGGGTAAAAATGATGACTTGAGTGTTACGTAACCTTTAGAGAGGGGGATGGGGGGGTACAGAAAAACGTTACGGAGCGTTACAGTGGGGGGGAGGGGGGGTCAAAAATCTTCAAAAATTGCGTTACGTAATACTTGAACGCTCCCCCACCTGTTCTAATCCGAGATTGTTCTTAGATTATAAGTTTTGACTTACACACTGGAACTGTAATTTTATTGCTTTTACATGTAATATTTGTATCCTGATTTTGTGATTATACAACTTTTGTGGCAAATATAGGAATTATTTATTTATCATATAGGGAAAAATGCTGCGGAAGATTTTCCGTACATGACGCTCATGAGACTACCAGCTATACTCAAGTGATAAAAAAAAACAAGCACAAGAAGGAGGTAGTCTAGACAGCTTGAATAATGAATCTGTATAATCATAATCAGTAGATTATAATAAACAGTAGTAAATTAATAGTAGTTAATACTCAATTAACAGTATCTTCGTTTGTTTCTTATTATGTTTTGTTCCTTTTGTATATTTAATTTTTACAATTTGCTTGGGGGTTTCGTGAAAAAATTACGTTTACACACTCGACAATAATACCTTCTACTTTATTGAAATATAGATTTAAAAAACAGACTATAAACCATACTTAACTATATTTGAAAGTATGTTCTTTTAAACGATGGTGAGGATGTTTAATTATGTCTTTGAAATGGTGAAAATGAGTATTTTTTAAAGCATAGTAACATTATCTCTTTGCAGTACACAGTACAGGAAATAAATTTTACAGTTATAAATCAGTTCCTAAATCTGAGTTAAACAAATTTATTATTAACCTAAAATAAAATACTACAACACCCTAACAAAAATATTTAAGATTGTTATTCTATTCCATTGATATTTACTAGACATTCAAATAAAAGGCTTAGCTAGGTAATTACCTAAGTTGCATTACAATTGTAACAGCACTCAACAGCGTACAAAGTAACCAAAATTAAGACACAGACCGCGAGAAGCGAGATCGTAAAATTCAATGGCAAACAAACGCAAAATTCCTTCATTACAGTACAATGCCTATAGACGCATACAAATAACTGGCAACGTCCAATTTAAATAACAACCTCGCAAAGCTGAAAAACAACCCGTAACCGAAGTTGAGAATAAATTAGCAACCACCCTCCACCCCCTCGTACCCAATGTGTACATTGTGCAAAATATTATTTGCCTTGCCAGACAATAATAGGATCTAATGCCCCGCCCTGACATTTTAGCTTTGCCGCGCCCCGCCCAAAGAGGCACACTTCTCTATTGGCTGCGGGCGGATTGCGTCTCTATCCTCGCTATACCGCGTCCCTCTCGCACGTATAGCTTTTCCTTCAACGCCCGAGGGGTAAATGTTTTGGTAGGAAACACATACGAGGGTTTCTAGAGCTGCGTATTGTTGAAACGATTCGCTCAGAGAATATTTTTTAAGCTCGTTTTATTTGAAGATACCTGAATGGTGTGTAAGAATTTCTCTTTATGAGATTTTTTCAATAGACAGTCCTTTAGCTGTGGATTAAAGGATCGCTATATCTTTGTAAACGTTTCCTTTACACGGCTTTATGATTCTATTCAGAGTTTTCTACGTTTATTCTATGAAGATTTTTATTTTTTACATTTATTGTTAGCCCTAATTGAGCAGTCGTGTAGACTAGAGAACACGGTTAAGGTACTGAAATATAAATCTTAAAACACTTACAGATTTATAACATACATAGTTTCGAATTGCATACAATCACTTAAGGTTTATTCTGAAGATGTTTGTACGTTTAAATTTATATTATCTTAGGATTCAAGAATTGTCGTTTAAACGTTAAAATAATATTTATTTAACCCTAAAAATTCACATCAACAGTATCAATTTGGCATAAAGCCAGTAACAGAAAAAAAATACCACAACAAAGTTGAATCGATACGAAGACTAATAATTATTAGTCAACGGCCTGAAATTCATGCACAAAGCTCCGACCCGCAGTAATAATAACGACAATTGTTGTGTTTACTGAAACGTAAACGCGTGGAGTGGGCCCCCCCGGGGGGCGGAGTTTCGGCCCGGCCTCCGCTGACGACCTCGCGCCAGTGCAGTCCCAGACGCGCCGCGCGCTGCAACGCACCTCTGACATGTGACGACAGCATGGAAGATTGTGATCTCAACCGCTACCGCGATATGATAATCGAGGGAGATTTGCCTCTCGACTTGCGTCCACCGCCTAGACTCTACCTACCTCACTATCTCCGCGACGACAGGGAGGAATACCAGCAGGATGACACCTACGTATCCGTCGACGAAGACACCCCAGAACACCCGCCACCGTCCAGTGACTCCGAGAGATACGACGCGTCCAGTCCCATCGATACCAAACCGAGCTCACCAAAGAAACCAAAACAGAAATCTTCGTCCCAGTTAATCAAACCCCCGTACTCGTACATAGCGCTGATCACGATGGCGATACTCCAATCGCCGCATAAGAAATTAACATTAAGTGGTATATGTGAATTCATCATGACGCGCTTTCCATATTACCGGGAAAAATTTCCAGCGTGGCAGAACTCGATTCGGCATAACTTAAGCCTCAACGATTGTTTCATAAAGATACCGCGCGAGCCGGGGAATCCAGGGAAAGGAAACTACTGGACGTTGGATCCGATGGCTGAGGATATGTTCGACAATGGGAGCTTCTTGCGGCGTAGGAAGAGGTACAAGAGGCCAGCGCCGTCGCTTCAACACGCTCACGCCGTGGTAGCGATGTTAGCGAGGGAGGCTTACGCTCCGCTTTTGCCTTTGCCATGTTATTTGCCGCCGACGCCTTTACTATCGTTGCCGCGCCCGCCGCCGGCGACATTACGCCCCGTGCCGCTGCCGCCGCGAGTTCCAGAAATGACTGACACTCGATGTAAGCGATCAAGGAATGGTTTCTCGATAGAGTCAATAATAGGGTCTCAAGAGAGCGAGGCCGTTGAACCGCGACGTAGTGCGTTTTCGCCGCTTCATTTAGGATCTAGCCCGCCGGACGACTGGGCCAGATGAATGTATGAAAACGGGTGCGTTGCTAATTACTTTTAAACGTCCCGATAGTTTAAGACTTGGACTTAATAATATTGTGTGTTAACGGTCATACTCGTATGTAAAATTATAAAGTTGTCCAGCCGACAAATTGCCAATTGCCTTGACCAAAGCAGTTATCAGTATTTTAATCTATTTACGTAATTTTCATCGGTTTTAAGTGGTGTAAGTACTAATAATGTTAATAAAATAGAATATTTAAGAATAAGTTTAAAGTTCGTCCGATTCAGTAGAGCAGTAACTTAAAAAAATAATTATTATATTCTATTATTTATTTCGTTTTCATCTATGTTATATTTTTTTAATATATTTGGAATGCGTCATTATAGTCGTATTAAAAAATGTGTTTACGCATTTTATTACGCATCTAATTGAGCATTTGTTATATTTTTTATGTTATATGATGCGATTAAATGTCTAGTCACTATGTACAAAGTAAAAGTAAAAATATTGTAAATAATTGTAAAATTTATTAGAGTAGTGAATAGATACTTCATATTTTGCCAAATACTTCTTGTATATTATCTGTAGTAACTTATGTATCTTAGTGATAAGCTGTAAAAAATATAAACTAAAAATACTCTATATTTTATTGTTTTTATTTTTGGATACAACTAAAACACAAGATGGATTTCAACATTGTAGGGGTAAAATTATATATTAAGAAGATGATTTTAAAGACTTATTATTATATATTTTTCTAAACGTAATTATTATTTTGTGCTATTTTTTATATTTAAATAATCACACGTTTTTTACAAATAAACTTGCAAGTTCAACTTAATAAAATAATTAAAAGTTTTTAGTTAAGATCTATAAAAACATAACTTAGAAATTAATCATTTTTTTATCAATTGCAATACAGACATTTATGATTTTAAAAATAGGCAATAACTGGCTGCTACGAAAATAGCCATATTTAGCGGGATCCAAACTTATTTATTTAACTATACTTAAATTATAATTCATTTATTAATTAACAACCAAGTATTTACAATTTTCTTAACATACAAAGTAATAATAAAAAATAATTAAAATCAAAATCAAAACAAATTTAAAAAGTTTGGTCAATGTGGCATTGTACCTTTAGCGCTAGCAGCATTTCCTCGCTGCATTGCGATACTTATTCGTTGAGCCAGGAAAGTGCCAGCTCTGGGGTCACCGGTACTATTACTAGGCGTCAATTTAAATCTTTAATAAGCGCCTGTGCACTTGAACCCCACGGCCCAAAAGTCTCTACTCCAAAGAGAACAAAATTTGGAGGTAATCGCCTTATATTTGTGGCGCTTATTATTTAACTATACTTATGAACATTTCTTCATAATTTAAACTATTAGAAATAGATTCAATATTTACTACCCGTACCCAAATCAAAGTCAACCAACAAGCATTCTTATTAATCTCCAAGTTTATCAGGAAACTGTAAGGAACTGCAAATAAGACGTCATGCTGATTTGAAACTTTTTTTTAACTTTAGTTGTCAAATATATCACGGGTCTGCTAGCCCACAGTTACTATTACCACAGTAAGAATACCATTTCATTATGTATTCCGTTGTTTTGTGTTTTTAAAGTAAGGTTCTATCAGCCTTGATTTGACGGTCATAAAACTGTATACGATATAACGAGTTATATTTATAATAATTTTAATATTCAAAATGTTTAAAGTATTTATAAAAACTCTCCTGCCCTAACAGGCGATGGCTAAATTGAGTGCACAAATATTTGAATTAAATTAATTAGGAAAAACAAAATGTTACTAACTATAAGCGCTAACAAATAATTTTTGCCAGTTCACTCATCGGACTATGAAAAAGGTTTGTTAATCAAGATAAATCGTTTACAAAATTAATACACCGTATCATATTTGCCCTTTTCATAAGGTTGGTCCTAGCTAGCTCATGAAGTAATGGCGAACGATGTCGCGTTCTAACGTACCCATCAGGTACGTTAAAAAATAAGCTGAATTACTGTCGAATTAATCCTCTCCTTATTTTAATAACTTTCAAATAATTGTCCTTGCCATTTAAAAATGTAATAAAGTACATCAAAAGCACGAATTCTCGGCATCTTCTAAGCTCGTTGTAGCCTACAGAACCAAGAATAAATAATTTCGGATAAATGAGTGGGTAAAAGGATACACACCCTACATACGTACGTACGTACATTATTGTGTAACTCCTAAAACAAAAAAATATTGTGAAATATAAAATAATGAGTACGAAAATCTATGTAATCTATACATATATTTGTTATACCTAATGCCTGTGTAAATAATTTTATGAATGCATCATGAAGTTAAGTTAAACATAACTTATCATAATCGTTAGAAACAGATAAGCAAACAGGCAAATGGTACGTCACTCAATGTAATATGACAAGATTCGAGGCTTTGATAAATCAAAATAAACTGTAATTTCTCCACAGATTACATAGCAAACATTTATTTTGTGCGTTTGCGCCGAGTCAGGGCTATAAGTTGTAATATTTTACAATAATTTCGCTGTAAACATCATTAGCAATGATATTTATGATATTGTTTCGTCGACTTATTTTGTATTGTTTGAAGTCTCTTTTTTATATAAAATTATTTCTGATAGTGTTAAAACATTTAAATCGTATATTTGGTAAAAAAAAAGAATTTGAAAACTCAATATTTTTTTTTATAGAACAGGGGGCAAACGGGCTGGAAGCTCACCAGGAGGATGTTACGTGATACCATCGCCCATGGACTCTCAATGCCAGAAGGCTCAACAACAAACCTTTTCATGAACGTCATTTTTAGACAAAAAACTTCAAAACGTTTCATACAATTTCTTTTGCGTTAAAATTAGGTAAAGTTGAATTACGAAGTATGGTGGCGGTTTTACTATGGAGATGTTAAAAAAAACTCTTTGTTTGAATCTGAGTAACAACTGACTTTAATGATTTGAAACATGAGCTTATAACTAACACAAAATTACGGTTAGACGGGATGCGACGCTAACAAAAACAAACTTGGCTCATCTGAGGGTTAACAAATCTAAATTAGATTTGTCACTTCCGTCAACGTGCCAAGTTTACTTGAGCCGACTGGAATTGCAAGAGACGATGGCAAGGGACCGGACGGTATGAGTTTGATTCCATGGAAGATGGGCCGGGTGCTGGTATGGGTCACCTATTCAGACAGACTGGCCCCTTCCCATCTTCATGGAACCAACAACAGAGCTGGTACGGCTTGTGATGCAGCTGACAAAGCTAAAGACTGCAAATACAGGGGTCTAGGCTCCGAATAAGTTTTTGTTCCATTCGGTGTCGAGACCCTTGGCTCGTGGGGTCCTAGCGCTATAAGGCTTTTTTCGTTAGGACAATGAATTAGTCTAGCGTTTCAAAGGGGGAACGCTGCCAGTATCTTCGGATCCTTGCCTAATGCGACTCCTTTTAATAATATATTTTAATTATTACATTTTAAGGTTAGTTATTATATTATAATTATTTATAAAATAAATATGTTCATGACACATGTTATTGGACATTATCGAAGACGAGAATATTAAAATACAATTTATAAGTGTGGTAAAAAGTAAAGGGCTCAATATTGGCTTCAAGTGTACGATGATTGTTTACACTTGGCTTACGTTTTTTACCTAAAATACATATATGTATAAATCACGACTTCACCTTCAAGCAGCTCATTTTTTCCGTTCGATTTTACCAAATATTGTTCCATTTTTTAATTAATAAGCTACTTCATTTCGCGGTTGTTTTGCAAATAGTTTTCTACTCGGAACTACCAAATCTTTGTCGTAAATTGATTCAATTATATTATATGCCACGGCATAACCCTAGTTTCAGCAACATTGTACGATGTACAATAACAAAATTAGCTAACTCAAACAAATCATCGCCTCTGCAAATTGTCGAGATAAATGTTTATTCTTTGCTTTATTTGACATTAATTATACTGAAACATTGTTTTAATATAATATACAGGTGATTCAATACATACTATCAAAGTGCGAGAACTTATCCGCAATAACTATTCTAATTATCATTTTATACTTGGCTCCTTCAGATTAGGGGGCAAATGGGCAGAGCTCACCTGATGTTAAGTGATATGGACCCATGGACACTCGCTATTTAAGAAATGGTTCGAAAGTACTACAGTGTTCCACTATAGTGGCGGTGCGCGGCACAAACTGCCTTAAAAAACGCTCAGATGTGGAACTACGAATGTCGAGGTTATGTGATGCGAGGATTTGTCAGACAGAAAGAGTGGTTTCGGCTTTTTCTGATTGGACCAGACGTAAGACTAAGCAGACAGTGATTTATTTTACGTTATCACGTGAAATTTCTTGGGTTATTAGTAAAAAATTTAACGTACATTTTTCCTCATAAATAAATAAATAAATAAATATAGCCTTTATTAACAATCCTTTAAGTTACATTTTATCCTACTTCTACTCTATACACTACTTACGCTTATTAACGAAATTAAATTAAGGTAAATGTAAATATTATCATATTATTTCCTATTAGACCATATTTTTGTTTGTGCAGCTCCATGTCTGTTAAATTATGTATACATTAGATCAATTGTAATCGCAATTAAAGTTGAATAGCGAGGATTTATCCGTCGTCATTTGTTCTACGGCTATTATTATAAATTATATTAACTTTGCTAAAAGATGTATGCGCAGGTATAGCTTCACTCTTGTTTATAACTTTCTTCGAAGAACTTATCTCAGGTGGCGCAGGACATATAACGATCATATACACAATCCAATGGGTTGGCATAGTGGCTTCAGCAAGAGACACTCATCCCTTAGGTCATCATTCGATTCACGAATGAGCACCAGCAGATTTTCTTTTTATGAGTGCATAACAGTTGCTCGAACGGTGAAGGAAAACAACTTGAGAAAACTGGCTTCCCTCAAAGACAAAAACTCGATGGCTTGTCTCAGGTACAGAAGTATGACCAATACCATTATACCATAACTTACCTATTAGATTGACAAATGATCATGAAACAGATTCAGCAATCTGAGGTCTAAGCCTAAGGTTGTAGCGCCACTGATTTTATTAATTTTTATTAGAACACTCTATATAATTAAATATATTAAAAAGTCCACACTATATGCCACTAAAGGCAATGAAATATATTTTACTTTTATAAAAATATCGCTGATATTTTGCTTAAACTGTATCCATATATTTTGTTATTATATTGGATATTATAAATAATATTATTACGTTATTGTATTTTAACCCTACTATATCAATTTAATAGAAAATAAAGTCGGCGTAGCTGAGATATTCAAAAGAAAAAACACGTATTCCTCAGAGACCGAATGCAACCATAAATACACGTACCTATACACATACCCTCTCTTTCACACCATTACACAACCGAGCCGAATTAGGTATTACATATTTAATTGTATTTAATAGTTTTTCCTTTTGCAAATATTTGAATATTTTTATATACATTATATTTTCCATCTTTGGCATTCCAAGAGTACAGTGTTGGCCTAGCGTGCGACTCTCATCCAATATGTAGTAGGTTCGATTCCCGGCTTTGTACCAATGGACATTTTTTTTCTATGTGCCCATTTAACCTTAGCTCGAAGGGTGAAGAAAAAACATTGGGAGGAAACTGGCTAGCCTTGGACAATACAGAAGGCTGATCCTCTGAGTGATTACAAATGATCATGCAACGGATTTTCAAATCTGAGCCCTAGACCTAAAAAGGTTGTAGCGGCACTGATTTATTTATTTTATTACAATTTCGCCTATATTTTTATTATAATTGCAATATATAATTGATTTTAGCTGATTACAAAATAAATATATACAAAATTTAGCTGTCCCTTACAAAGAGTTGTGCTAAACTCCATCATCACCAAATGGCGGTTATAAGGCGTCGAGGTCCCAGACACAAAGTATATTAGATACATAGAATATTAAAAAAAATATATATATTTCAAACCACTTCTCTTCTCTTCTTACTATGTAACTACCGTTGGCGTTATCAACACCGATTCCTTCATAAGTTCATAGTCAGTTGTTCCGCGCGACTTCAAGATCCAACTTCAGCGCTACGGGTATTGAAAGAACTAATCGAAAATGCATACGAAAAGAAAAGTGCGGGTGCAGACAGCAAAGGACAGATTGAGAAGTAATAATATAGTTTTTATGTTACAAGAGGCAGACGGGCAGGAGGCTCACTTGATCTTACCCGCTCTACGCCCTTGACTTGCAAACTGGTTGTAAATGTAAATTTACAATTTATTTAATTTGTTTTTTTTTGACGTTCATAAGTGTACATGTTTATCTATATGAATAAAGATATTTTTGAGTTTTGAGTTTTGATGTTAAGTGACACCGCCGCCCATAGACACTCGCACTTTCGCAAAGGCCGTTAGCGCTCGAAAGCGCGCTGCCGGCCTTTTAAGAATCGGTACACTCTTTTATGAATTATATATTTAATCCATACTAATGTTATTAATTTCAGTGTAAGTAAGAGCTTGTATGAAATAATTGTAAAAAGGTGAAAAAGTATTTTAAATATAAGAAAGCTAAATTTTGAACATATTTATTTTGTAATCAGTTAAAATCAATTCTGTTTGCAATTATAATAAAGATATAGGCGAAATTGTAATAAAAAAAAAAATCAGTGGCACTACAACTTTAGGTTTAGGCCTCAGATTTCTGAATTGTAAAAAGGTGGCAAAATAGGTATGTATTTTAAATATTGACATTGGATTCACAAAATATTTCGTACAAAATAGGCTTTGTAGTGAGTGATTTCAATAAATATCATAGATGTCGTTTACAAAAACTCCGCACTAAATAATACGATAAAAATACACGATGTATGTCATGATATTACTAGCCTAGATCGAACGATTCATAAAATTCCACAGACCATAAAAAGAAAGTAACTTACATTCAAAGGAGTATATATATTCTTCTATTGAAGAAACGGAAAGATATAGAATCGAGTTAGGTAGGTAGAGTTATTATGTGTCGTTGTTTATTTGTTGTTTTGATGGCATAGGTTAATTTGTTAGCTGCTTACTAGTTAGTAGGTAGTGTATTCGTAGTTACGTTATATTAATATTTTTTTTATAGAATAGAGGTTAAACGGGCTGGTGAGCCTTCATCTGATGTTATGTGATACCGCCGCCGCCCATGGACACTCTCAATACCAGAGGGCTCGCGAGTGCGTTGCCGGCCTTTTAAGAATTGGTACGCTACCAATTCTTAAAAGGCCGGCTTTTCTTGAAGGACCCTAAGTTAATTGGTTCGGAAATACTTCCGTGGGCAGCTGGTTCAACGCAGTGGTGGTGCGTGGCGAAAAGTGATTTATAAAATGGAACGAATTATCGGTGTCGCGTGCCCAATTTAGAAGTCACAAATGACACATAATCCTAAAACCAAGTAATAAATTACTCCACAGCGTTGTCTAAACAAATTCAAATAAACTATGATATCTGATAACATTCTTGAGCTTAGAAAAATGGGACATCCGTTTTATCTTTAATGTTAGACAAATTATCATTTTGAGTAATTACGAAAACTCATATAATATTTTGTTGATGAAATAGAAACGTAAATTTCCACATTGAACAACATACATCTTAGGAAAACAGAAAATATAAGAATTGTATGACTATTATTGTCTAGGAAAGCTATGGCTCAGGCCAGTGTTGGCCTATTAGAGTTCGACTCCCCCCAGCCCCCCCCCCCAGCAGTGCACCACGAGTTTCTGTGTGCATTTAATATGGTGGAAAAAATAGTCGAGAAATCGGCATAAACTGAAAAAGTCGTTGCTGTGTTAACTCAGTAGGAATCCTCGAAAATACAACGTTTTCAAGCATAGGCAAGGCATGGGTAAAATGTGTAAGAAAGTAAATAACTACTGTTGACGTAATCACCAATGCCGACCCCCCCTTTGTAATATTTACCCCTTACGCAATAATTGAACAGCCCCTAGACCTATCAATACTATAAAGGGAAGTTATCAATATATGTTTATTGTAACCTTAGATGTTTGTAACGCTAGTAAATAATCTTAACACCTAAATACTATCTGACCCCTCATCTCTGGAAATGTTAAAAAAAAGGCGTATCTACTATAAAACTTTCTACCCACTCGTGCACCGGGTGCATAAATGTTCATATCAAATGATGGATGCTACTTGTTTCTCTTCTTTTCTATGTAAAAGTATTGAAATTTTAAGGTAAAATTCGAGTCGAGGCTTAGCGATATGTCAAAATCGCTTTGAGATATAAGAGTCATCGAATCTCGACTTGAAACTTATTCACAAATAATATCATAGCAATAGAAATATTATGGAAAACAAAGATTGTATGTATTTTGGAATATTTAAAAATTTTTCTTGATTTAAGGATTTATTTTTCTTGAAGGTGGGGCAGAGAGCGTCCACAGCGAGTCTCCAAGAGTCCTGATATCGGTTTAATAACCTATTTTTTTTAATTGTTCCATAATATATTTACCCCTAAACATCGCTATTTTCATGAGCAAATCAAAAGCATACACTGTTATGCATACATTCTTTAAATAAATTTGTTGTTACTTCACTGTATCAAAATTAGCCGGTCACCTTAGCAATATCTACCTTGCATCCGTAGTGAAAATTATTTAATATGTCAATAATTATTATAGTCTCGTTAATAATTATTAGTATAGTAAATAAAAATTATTTAATTGTATACATTAAGAAAAGGAGTTAAAATATCGTATTTTTTATTATTTTCGTATCGTATTTAAACTCCTTTCCTTTTTTCCGTCAATAACCTGTTACCTTTACCAAATTATCAGTGTTCTAATCTAGACTTGATACTTCAACATACCAAGCTTTCGATGAACAGCTTTCTACAGCAGTTTTCCAAATATCTACTAAACGACGACGTGTGAGGTAATATTAAACAAACAGACAAACTGACGAGTACAAAAACGATGAGCCCTGGCTTACGATAAGACATTCATTACGTCACGAAAGGTCCAATTGGGTGGTCTCTAAATTTTCATGTTATACTACAAAATTTCAATCTCTTTTTCTGACACGTTCGACAACTTTCGAACAAAACAAAGTCGTCTTCGTTTGTGATTCTAATTTTCAACAATAGATGGAGTGATACGTTCGTGGTTAGTAAAATATGTTATTTAGCTATTTATATGTACCCATAATAATTTATACAATCGGCATAACTTTTAAATTTTGTTAAATTTTTTTTCGACTTTATTTTAGTTATATCAAGATACGTGTTATTTTTTGTAAATTATTTATGCACTTTTTGTCTTCATACTAGGTTTGCAAGGAAGAAATAGCTTGTAAGCGATAAGGCCGCCCGTTGCCTTCTAACATATGTAAATAAATAAATATACTTCAATTGTGTTTTAGAACCACATTGCTAAACCCGGCAGAATATTTTTTTGTGAGCTGAAACGCACAACACAAAGTCACACTTTTAATTACATGAATGTTTCACTTATTACACCATCATTCGTATATATTATGAACTACGCAAATAAATCCTTTAAAATATGAGCTATAAAAATGTATCTCCTTACAACATTTGCTTATGGCCTTGATTTCCGTTTTTTTATTCCTTATTAGGCAAGGAGTACCCTTGTCACATAAGATTTTTAGGTTTAAGACATGCCGGTTTCTTTTCAATGTTTTCCTTCACCGATCGATGGACAAATGCGCTTAGAGAAGAAATAATATATTTTTCATAATGTGGAGGAAGGAATAATATTTGTAGATCATACAATATATATTTTTTATTTATTTATTCACACTTCGTTGCTAGAAAGAAACACAAATAACACAATACATATAAATTACAAGGGATGCAACGGGCGGCCTTATCGCTAACAAGCGATCTCTTCCAGGCAACCCTAGTAAGAAAAGAAAACAATAAATAAAAAATGATGAGTGCAAGAAGTGCATAACCAGAAGTTATATAAAAAACAAATTATATATATTAATCTATAAAACCTTAATCTAGAGAAAATAAAAAAAAAACAATATTAATAACTAAATAAAACTAAAAAGCTAATCTTACAGATTCAAGAACAGCAAATAGTGAATTACATAATATACAAAAAGAAGAGGAGATACAAGAATCACACAGG
Organism: Pieris mannii; assembly: GCA_028984075.1. Taxonomy (NCBI): domain Eukaryota; kingdom Metazoa; phylum Arthropoda; class Insecta; order Lepidoptera; family Pieridae; genus Pieris; species Pieris mannii. The sequence continues at coordinate 1,983,556 of CM054776.1, forward strand.
TCACGATTGATCAGGATATGATAAGGTTAGGAAATATTTATATAGAAGAGTTTTAAAAGACAATAGGGAGGATGCCAATCGTATAGACTCAGGCAGCTTATTCCACAGCCTAATGGCGGAAATCCTAAATGAATTGCCTATGAAGGATGAGCTGTGGGATGAAATTTCCAATAGACATCTATTGAAAGAGCGTAGCGTATAGTTAGAAGGACCTAAGAATTTGAAATTTTTGAGATAAGAAGGGGTTTTGGGATTGAAAAGAATTGAATATAGAAGTTGAAGAATATGAGCGTCACGTCTGACGATATATACTAGTAAAACAAAATTCTTGGCGTTTAAAGAGATAGGCAGAGAGTACCTTGCCTCTTCTTCACGACCTTTCTACAGGACTTGACACACTAATGGGCGCCAATGCTCAGAAACTGAGTACATACACTACCTGCTGATTTGATAACTGGCTAATTTAGATTTTATGCGTTGGTGCAAAACTAAGATTCGAACGGTTCACCTCAGGTTTGAAAGTCACCTAATTCCTATATCCACACTGCTGTTTGTCTATAAAATAAAAGTCTGTATTCAAGTAAATATTATTCACATTGATCTTTAAATTTCGTCAGGCTTAAGTTAAAGTTGAAGAAACACAAAGCTTAACAAAGCACTGCTTACGATCACACGCGTTATTGACCGCGTAGCACTGTACGCTTTGGTTAATTTTTACAATACCAATAAAGAATATGTATTTTGCAGAACTGTCATGACCACAGTTTATATGTTTATTTTAGCAATTCTGTTTTGCATATTTCTTCGTTTTGATATAAATTCATATTGTATTAGGACTCACACCGACTCTAACTCTAACATCCGTAGTTAAAATTAACATTTTAAATTTGCAACTTCATACCAGACCCTCGAAGTTAACGCGTAGTGTTTATTGGCGACTTCTTCTGTTTGGTCGTGTAATTGATTTTAAAGAGTTACTCAATAATTAAAAAAAATATGGGACCTATGTACACGCGTTAGTTAAGTTATACTTCTTTGGTCTAACAAAATGAAAATCATTTGAAAAATCGTATTCAACGTTTGTAGGAAAAATGACACTAACCATAGAAAAAAGGTATTTAATACATTATAAGTTTTAATATAACGCATTATCCAGTTAAATAAAGTTTATTTAAATATCACAAAAACTAAAATGTTGCATATACATATACAGCGCATCGTAAAAGTTTACTGTCACAAATTTTACCCTAACCCGCCAAAAGAAATATAACTCCAAAAAATTGCAAGAATTCACTTCAAGCTTATAAATATACTATTATAAGCATACCGACTAATATTTAATTATCTGAAAGCCCGTGCCCATTCTTCTGCAAATGTATACGGTTTTACTTCAGTTGCATACTTAAAATAGCTAACACCTAATAATTAAAGACTGACATATTTATTTCTTACCTAAAAATGATTTGTAGTTAAAACATAAAGTGCACTGGCCTTCATACTAGGATTTCTTGTCCACGACACAAGAAGCAAAGACGCAGCCAGTGTCTTCCATTTGACATTAACAGTGTTAGCTACTTAGGGTAGATTCTACTTTACACTTTCAATTTATTATTAAACTATTGTTGCACAAGAATTTTACAAGTATTCTACTTCACATTCAAGCGTAGGAAAGGTTAAGAAGATGTTGTTTAAGACAGTTAGTGAATGTCTCCTCACGATGAATCCATTCTCTCTGGCATTTTATGATAATAGAAATATAATCTATGGCGTAGAAATCACCCGCTGTGCCCCTATAATTTTTACATATCAATTATGCAAGTACAAATGTAACATCTCTATATTATGACGGGTGCATTGAAGTGGAGTGGTTGACAATGGCCCTCAACCACATGGGTAGCCGATACGATTCTTATTGAATTCGTTGGAGATGTTTTTGTCGTGTTTTCGAGTGTCCCCGCTGTTAAGTGAGTAATTGTATTTAATGTTTGAGTGGTGTATTTGGAATAATTTGTGTTTTGAATGCCATTGTAGTATTAATGGTGCTGTAATATTTTTTATACATGCAAATGGTAACTTTTATTGCCAGTTCTTCTCTTCCGTTCTACGCCCTTGATTTTAGAACTGGCTGTAAATGTAACATTATAAGCATTTAATGTATATTTTTTTTTTACATATAATATGAATAAATGATTTTTAACTTTGACTTTGAAATATTCACATGTAATTTCGAAACTGCTTTTTGGACAACATGGAAACACGCGAATGATTAGTGACAAACAGCGTACCTAGTTTTAGATAGAAATTAATATAATTCAATCTTCTTGAAGAGAAAATTGTCTGTGGTAAGGTGGGAAACCTTATTAATTACCACAGACAAATTTGCCAACGTATTGACTGGCAACCACAAAACGGTTAAAAACAAATTTAAATTCTATTTAAATTTCGAACATCCAAATCGCCTTATATCAGCGAACAATAAAACTATTTAGAATTCAGACCCTTCCCTTAACGATTTTGCAATGTAAATTACATAATATAAACCGAACAAAAGGATCCAAATCTAATAAACTCTGGAACTTAGAAACAATTTGAATTATATGTCAGAAACGTTTGTGTGTTATATTGGATCTTGGGAATCTATTTATTTAAGGAAAATACGACACGAATGTTTCTTGTATTATAAACACGAAGTTGTTGTTATAAATACTTCAAATAATAAGCGAGCAAATACAATTGTAGAAAGTCTTACAGGATATCGCTTTGCAGAAAGATAATCCTTCGTGTACTTGGTCGTTTTTTGTCAAATATTTTCAAAAACTTGCGTAGAGATCTGGAGTCAATCTGCATCTTCTATATTTACCGTGGAGAGTGTTCAGAAGAGTTGTTCGGATTAATGCCTGCAGGTGAGTTTCATCATTGAAATTCTAGGCAATCAATCAATCCAAAGTCATTTATTAATGTAGGCAACACAATGTACAGTTATGAACGACAAAAAAAAAATTACATATTAAATGCTTATAATTTTAAAGTCAGTTCCCAAATCAAAAAGGGAAGATAAGAACTAGCAATCTTTTTAAACGCCGAGTTTTGTGTGCTTGTTAAAGATACAATTTGACTGTACGGAAAGACTTCGTTTCCGTTCCAGTACGAAAAGAGAGACCACCTCCAACAAAATGACATTGGACGCTTCCAGAATCGAATAAACGATTTTGACTTTGACTTTGACACAATTTAGCAAAGTAAATAAATTATTATAGTATTAAACTCATTAAGATCATGAAAAGTCTGTGTTTTAGTTCAATAGCATTGTAAGACATTTGGTTTATAATTAAGCTAATGTACAATAAGAAGTTCCTTTCGTTATTTTTTTCAGCTGTCATGATTTTTGACAATTGACAAAACACCAATAAAAGCGAGTGTCATTTAAAAAACCGCAAAATTTCCGCCCAATCACATGCATTGGACAATATTCACGCTTCTTTACCGCAAACAATTCAGACGTTTTATGAAATAGCCGGGCACAAATTGGGGGTTAGCGCAGCCGGGCGTTATCGAATTTGCCCCACCGGCAAAATATTTATTTCATTACTCCTATTCATGGACTCTAATCTGTGCTGTAGTTTAAATATAAGTGTCGGAACTTTTATAAAATTTCTATCTAAATTTAAAATTTATGTAAATTTTATGATTGAAAACTTAATTTGTTTAGTGTTATTTTTGGCAAATCACCATTATTTATGCGATTTTCGCTTACGTTACTTTTGACGTGTACAATGGTGCTAATTATTATTTTGCAATTACATATATTATATTTTAATATTTGATTGTAGAATTATTTAAATTAGCTAATCGGTTGTTAATTGCTATATTTTATTTGTATGAAAAACATAAAAGTCGTTTGATATATAAACATTACAATTTACTAAAATAAACGAATTTAGCCAATTGATAAACTGTTTTAAATTTGTTTACATTGTTTATCTGTAACATGGTGTAGAAACAGATCATAGCTCACTTCATGGGGCGTCACAGTCGAGGGCCGGATTTTTGAGCTCCCGTCGTGTTATTATCAACTATCACACTGAAAACCAACCTTTATCACTTATAGAATAAAGTTCAAAATTACATACAAAAATAAGCCATGAGATTCAATACGAGGCACTATTGTCGAGATAATGTCGCGATCAAACAGTTTCATTGTCAACTATAGCTGCGAATAAAACTACCGTAAGCCAATGTGTTAAGGTTCAAAATTGCGCTTAATTGCACAGCTTAAGGGGTGAGAATAGTAATTCGTTCATTGTCACTGGGTCTCTTAATTTCGTAAGAAACGCAGCGCTCAAATTGAGCCAGCTCCTATTAATATAAGTCGGTTGTATTAATTTTACTGCGGGTATACGTTTGAATATTAAACGCGAAAAACTGGGGTGTGATAATTCTGTGTTTATATGTTTCGAATCATACTGTTTACATGTGTGCAGCTGCTTCGTGTCAATGTGTGCAGGTACAGACTCCTGAGTTTTCCAACTTTCAAATTCAAAAATAATTTATTCATATAGGTAACATAATGTACACTTATGAACGTCAAAAAAGAGAAATATACATTAAATGCTTCTAATTTTACATTTACTGCCAGTTCTCAAATCAAGGGCGTAGAACGGAAGAGAAGAACCGGCAATAAACTCTCCGACACTATTTTTATTCTCCAAGTTTTTGTTTTACACAACGTTTGTATTAGCTGCAACCTTTACACCATGTTCTGAAACTCATAAGCTTGTCTTGGAGAAATAGACAGAACTGAACGCTCCAGAACTCGACAGAAATTAATCAAAATCGCTTCACGTTAAGCGTGAAAGTGCAACAAACATTGTCGATTAACAAAAGTGTTTGTCGACCGATGTCAATCTTCCCACAAGTATTAATTTGAAGCTCGAACGCCCCCAAAGCAGTTCAAACATATCTGTTGACTTTGCAAACTTAAAACTACAAATAAGATTGAAATGAGTGGCCGCCGGCTGCCATTTGTCATACTGTTTGCTCGGGGGAAATACAATAAATCGTAGGTTTGTGTGAAGTACTGAATGAGGTTTCAGGTTTGTCAATGAAATGAAATCTTAGCCTAACTAAATATCTGCTGCGGTCTCTGGCGAAATGACCAGCACTGCGGAAGATTGCTCCTCAGCATAATGCTGTCAGGACCAATTACAACCACAGCACACACGCATAATATACTTAAAACGTACATTGTTTTTTTTTTTAAATTGTTAGCTCTTATTTTTCTTTTTTTTTTTACTATTGTTAATTTGTATGTTACTATGTATGTGTTTTGTTAGTAATAAATGATATGTGCATGTCTTATAAAATTCGTTCGCTCAAGCACAGCACGGACGGCAGTAATCGCTATCATGAGTGTGTATAGTTGAATAATATGAATTGTATTCTATTGGATAGTTTAAAAAACGTTCCAAATTAACAAACAAGAATGCAGCAGACGTATATTTCTAAAAAATACTACGCATTAAACACTTGTTCCTTAAACAACCTTTTTATTTTCTCTATTCAATACGCAAACAAAAGAATGTATTCAAAAGATAATTAGCCTCACTTAGGGTTTATTACGGTGCGATTCGCTAAAATTTCACGAATAAAATATAAAGGGAGCCTTGTTTGCGAAGCAGCTTACAGTTGTGCATTCCCAGGAGTGTAGTGGGTTCAAATCACTTCGTCAAATAGTGACAAATGTTAGGTGGGCGAGATTTAGATTTAATTCGTTTTAAATATTTTTAATCGTTCTATTTTGAATTTCAAACACTAAAGTGTATACTATAGCTTTTTTTTAAATATTTAGAAGTAAATTCGAAAAAGTTTCAACTTAGTCAGGCCGATTAAGAAACAAAATGATAACGAAACATACAATCTGAGAGCCTAAGCTAAAAATTTCTAGTACCACTAATTACTTTTATGTCAAAATTAATTATTCTAAATTATAGATATTTAAAATAAAAAAAACTCAAACTATTTTAATCGACTTAATAAGACTGCAAGAAGTATAGTTGATTTGTATTTTTTTAGCACAAAGTCGGCCGTCGTCGGTTTTATGCTTAATCATCAATTAGGCTCATCGGCTGTCATGGCCTAAAAACTACCATATTTGAAAAAAAAAAGTTCTCGTTCAACAAGAAATGCAAGGCAAAATTCCACGAATTAGGCTTCGAGTAACTTCCGCATTCACTCCAACTTGGCCCTAGCTTTTCTCTGTACTCAGAGTATACTTACTGTATAGGAATTTTGCTCTGATGAAGAGGTAATCACCGAAACTGAAGCCTCTTTTGACGTTAAAGACAAATCCTGCTAAAAACATGATATTGAAAAATTTTAACACCGCTATAGTCCTTGCATCGCTCTGGAAGCTGGCAAGAATATTGATTAATGAAATCCAGTTCTATAAAAAAATACCTTTCCTATGTTAGCCTACGCATTTTTCATCCACCTAATATAATAAAAATTGTAAAGTTATTATAGTGTGTATATTGTTGTTCGGTTCGTTTGATTTGTGACAAAATTATATAACTATGAGTTTTGGCTTTAGATAGCTTCCGTTCGTTACTATGTATATAGAGATTGCGTATACAAAGGGATGTCGAGTGAAGATCTCACCGGCGACATGATCTCCACAAGTATCGGGAGCACAATATAAGCGCAAATAAACCGGATCCAACGCTGACAGCTTATACTTCAGCCAACATGCAATGACGCAAGGCAGAACGTAATATAATAAACTTGGAGAAACTAGTATGGAATAAAGTCATAGGCAAGAGAACATTTAAAAATAGTTGTAGTTTTTTTGTAATTCAATTTTTGATGTGAAAGATCTATAGCCGCACGTAAAACCGATTTCTAGCGTGGCGACGCATGCCGTGGCGACGCATCGCCACGCTAGAAATCATGGTACATACAATCTATATGCAGTAGTAAATTTTTGTATTTAATGAAAATAAATGTTTGTTCAATAAATAGTCATCGTTATCTGGAAAACAAAATCGTAATATTTTATTTTATCATTATGACATATTTAGTTCCTATAACAATCTGTTCTTTTCTGCATATTACTTCACAGAATAATTTCGATGTTTCACATTTGCCAGGCGTCCCGTGACGGCTCACATTTTTTTTTTAAATAGTTATTTGTTTTATTTAATACTAGCAGACTCGGCCAAGCGTTGCTGTTGCTAAAGTTTTTGTTATATTACATAGTAGTAAACTATTCGAGATTTTATGTGAAAGGTAGACAACTTATGTGAATTGTTGGTACGTTTAACATAGCGCCATCTGTCAGAATTGTATCAATTCATAAACAAATATTTGCAATAAAATAAAATTGCCACTATAATTAAATATCTAAGCTATCCTATCTCTTAAGTTGGGTCAGCCTGCTCACGGTGTGCCAATTTAATTTACAATCGGTTAGTAGTTTAGGAGTCCATCGCGGACAAACATCGTGACAGGAGATTTATATATATTAAGATTTGTATGATCTCTTCGTGAATGTCATGTTTGCCTAATATGCTTTATGGCTATATTGCTTTTACTAATGTAACAATGTGCAAGTTGGCAAGCTTTTATTAATAAAAAAGAGAATTAGCGGTACAGATTTTATTGTTTTTAAAAATTATAAAAATATACATTACATGTACTTCTTATTCTTTATACCAATGTGTTGTATTGTATTTGTAGAAATGTGAGTGTGAGGTATTTTAATAAGATAAAGCATGAATAAATCGAAACTATAAATACAATACTAGCTGACAAGTGAGTGTTTTAAGAGCACTTTTTGCCGCGCATTTGAGCTCTTATTAATGAGTTTTGGTGTCCTTTGCCTACCACCCCTTGCTATGCCTAATACTCGGCAGTTACGGTTAAAGTCAGTTTTAATGTGGTATTAAAATGAAAACGCCTCTTTATAGTGAGCATACTGTGTCGCCTAGATACGTATGAAAATAGTGCTTTTCAGTAGATGACACGTTTTAGACGCGACTTAGCGAGATAAGAGAGATTAGTGACGCTTTAGTTTTGTTCTCTGTATACCTACTCATAGGGATAGACAAAGGCTGTTACTAATAGTGAATATAAGTTTTAAATGAATCAATTGCTACGCCGTAGCTCGTAGCACACTGAGGGTCGTAAAAGTTTTACGTAATTGATTAATCACTCGGGGAAGAAAATAATCACGAAAAATTGACTAAACTATTACGAGGCAGGCAGATAAGGCAGGTCAAAAATCTGGTTTAATAAGAAAAAAATGGCCAAAACAACTGTAGAAATAAAAAACCATACAGGTTTCAAACAGTTTGCGATAAAATGTTATTTCTAAATAAAAGTTAACATGATTGTGGATGTATTCCTTTTATATGTATATGATGAATCAAACGTGTTGCTGAAATATATAGTTTAAGAAAAAAACGTTTAGAGTTTGCTTATTTACTTTAAAATAATCACATTTATCCAGTTTTTTTATAATCCGATTTCGAATTTGATTTAAATGTTAAGACAAAACCAGCATCTTTTCACACGCTAACGAATAAATTTAATGAAACATCAGTTAATATATAATTAATAATCTTCATAATCTACTCCAAGAAATATACATAATTATTTCTTTACATGTTTGTGTATCAAATAAACCTTTTTTCTATCTTCTTTTACAACAAAAACCAGATATATCCTTCTAATAAACCAGTGATGTAAATAACAAGCCAAAATATGCCAATAACAAGAAAGTAATAAAATAATTACAATAACACACGAAGTGTTTCATCAGTGATCAATTTCGTGTGATCATTGATACGTGTAATCGTCACTCGCTCGACACGTGACTGGCGTAATCAATTGACGCCTTTATTGCAACAAACAATGCACTTCTCGATATTACACGGTGATAGAGATTTAGTTTGAGTTTGTTTGTAGTAACGCCATAATGTGACCTTACACCCTCTAATTCTTAATAATAGTCCTGTGGGAAGTGTATAGAAAAGTAAAAATGATCAGTGGAGCTATAACCTTTTTATATCTGGGCCTCAGATAACAGTATATTCAATTGTTTTTAATTGCTTACTCATAACTGAAACGTGAAGATGCTTTAAAAGTGATTAATATATTATTTTAACCGCGTGTAGCATTTGCATGATAGAGTATGACTGTTTAAATACAACTGAATTAGTTTAGTTTACGTATTCATGATCATTTGTTAATCTAAACAGCTGAATTTTTGTGTCTAAGGCATGCCGGTTTTCTTATGATATTTTCCTTAGAGAGATTGGTGGAGTCGGGGATCGAGTCAAGCTCGAGGATACTGAAGTGCAATAGCGATTGCTTTATTAACATGTATTATAAATAATAAAACTTGTAATCAAATCAAATCTAATCTATCAAATCAAATTGCGACATTTTAAATAACGAAGTTATATAGAATATCAAAGTTAAAAATATATTATTAAAACTTGCATCAAAATACAATTTCGCCGTCTTCGTAAGGGGCGTATAACTGGTTGATATTGAGTTTCCGGTGAACGAATAACTGGTTACCATAATCAATGTTATAGGCGCAATGTGACTGCCCCTTGCCCTATTGGTTAAAGGATAGAAATGACTCGATATAAATTATTAATTTTATATTAATAACATTCACTCGTAATTTTTTAATTTTATTTACAAAGCATTAAATATGAATAAAGTCGGAATGAATTAAGTTGTCCGCGTAATGGCGCGAAAGTTAACTCCTGGATAATGAAAATTATTCATTCCCTTTCTTCGTTCCATGTTCATACTGCGATACCTATATTTTGTACAAATCGCGTCTTCATTTATTTTGAAGCAATTTTTTTTGTAGATAAAAAATTGTACTGTTAATTATTAAAATCGCTAATTGTCATATACAGAGTTATTAAGATACAGATGTCATAAAGATAAAAATATTATTTTATAGATCTGAGAGGAAGCTGAAAGACCGATCATGAGTAGACTTTTATAAAATAGGGTTCAAATAGGCTGGAGGCAGGCCTGTTACTAAGTGATCCCGCCGCCCATGGACACTCAATCAGCCGAATTGCGCTTCTGGCCTTTGGAAGTTATTATTTTTCACGTCATTATTTTGAATAAGTCGTACTGAGGACTAAACAGTTGCCTGTTGAGGTATTTCCGTAGGCAAACTAGTTGGAAAATGGGTTAAACATTTGGTTATATGCCTCAAAGACAATTCTATATCTCATAGTTCTTGAGATATATTTTTTTATAGAACAGTGGGCTCACCTGATGTTAAGAGATACCGCCCATGGACACTCTCGATGCTAGAGGGCTCGCGAGTGCGTTGCCGACCTATAGAATTTATATAGAACGAATGTGAGAGTTTTATATTTGCAAATGAAAATGTGTATTTTTAGAGAACAATAAAAGCTTTGTGTAGCAACTTCTCGTCTTATAAAGTTCAAAACTCTAACATCGAGTTGTTTTATTTTAAAGTTTTCACTCTACACTTGTATGTAGACTGTTAGTAAAAATAGGTACTGAAGTTTTAACTGTATAGATAACTTGGCTTTTAAATGTTAATATCTAAGCATATACTACTAAAACCCTGCAGTTTTTACAATTTTCTTTAAATAGTAATAATAAATAAAATAAAAAAAAAATATTTAAGAAATGTATATAATAAATAAAAAATTAAAAGAAAAGTACAAAGTTTGGTCCCTGTGACATACCATTAAAACGCGAAGCGAGGAAAGCACCAGCTCTGGGGTCACCGGTACCACCACCAGTTGCCAACATAAATATTTAATGTGTGAGTCCACGGCTCAAGAGTCTCTACTCCAAAGGGAACGTAATCCAAGTTGGATTATATTTGGTTTAGGTATTTTCCGCGTGCTCGTAGTTATACTATAAGTTCATACTATTTTTTTATTCGTATTATCATAAAGCCTTTGAGCGTGATAAAACAAAATATTAATTATTACTGTGACTGCTGATAGACTGTAAGGAGTCATTAACTTCTGCCCTTGCCACTGCTCCTGTTCGAGCCGCTGCCAGATAGCCTGCCGATATCCGCAGATAGCCATGCCTTAAATATTTCTTGATAATATGTAAACTATTTAGTAAATATTGACCTTTAAAGAAATCACTTATTTAACGGATTGAAGCTATGCCACGGTGACCGTGACCACGCAAAGCACGCGTAACTTCGGGAAATAATTAAAATTATTTATTTATTTATTTATTCAATTACAGACATGGCTAAACTCGCAATAAAAATAGACTATAATATATATAATACAATATTAATTAAAATAACATAAAACAGTATATTCTAACCCCTAATACCCTCCAAGTATACCCTCAAATCAGAGTACACTACCGCCATACGCTCACCAAATAGGTCGCTCTCCGGTGAAGAGTCGAGAAACACATTAAGCATCGAGAGTAATCGAGGAATGGGAGCTTGTTGACGCTGGACGATTTATTAAGAATTAGAAGATTATAATAATACGAGGCCTCAGACTTCTGTATTTGTTTCATGATCATTTGTCAATCTTATTGGCAAGCCTCCTGTGCCTGACACACGCCATCGATAGTTTGGGTCTACGGCTAGCCAGTTTTCTAACAATGCTTTCCTTCACCGTTTGAAAGAAAATCCATTGGTGCACAGCCGGGGTTCGAACCTACGACCGCAAACATGAGAGTCACACGTGGTCTCTCAGGTTTAAATTCATAAAAAAATTGTATATAATTTATAGTATCATAGTGTGAACGTCAATGAAAAATGCGAATCCGTCTGGTATATAATTGAAATATTTATAATTGTTCCTCCGCTGAATGATATTGCGTGAATGAAAAATGAAAATATAGGGAGGCCTTTAGAAGGTTTCGTTTATGGGAATTTGTTTCGTTTATAATTCGATGGAATTTCACAAATTAAGTGACCTTCGAATGAGAATAGACTGTTCGGAAAGAGAATCGTAGTTACTTATAATTCTTTGCTACACCTTTTTTATGTAATAAGAGGCAAACAAACAGGAGGCTCACCTGTCGTTAAGTGATGCCGCTGCCCTTGGACACTTACATTGCCAGGCAAGTTTATTGCCGGCCTTTTACGATGGTATTTTCTTGAAGGACCCTAAGTTGAATTAGCTCGGAAATACTTCAGTGGGCAGTTGGTTCCACATAATGGTGATGCGCGGCAAAAAAGAAACGCTCAGTTATGGAACTACGGACGTCGAGGTGATACGGATGGTCGTTTGTATTTTGTCTTGACGATGATGCTGCGTACTTTTATTTATCTATTATGGTTTATTTGCTATGGTTTCTGACAACCTATAGTGACGTTAAAGTATAGTCTGTCCATATTAGTTTAGCACTGCAGATACTTCAAAACTCACGCATGTCGTGAGTGTCTTTTCGCACTGAATCTTGAATAACTTCAAATAATTTCAATAAAATTAAGAAAAAGTTAATGAGAAAAGTTGCATACCAAAAAAAACGACCGCGTTTGTCAGTCGGATCCACAATCCATAATAATGAATTCACAATCTCAGATTGAATACAATTTGAGATCAGACCGTGACAGGCGATCTTCTCTCTCTTATCTGCATCCCAAAAATTAGATCTTACGAAAACAATCCATTATTGGAGACGGAAGAGTGCTCTTTTTACACTCATATGTATTTGATAATCAATAATCCAAATAAAGTAAATAAAGCCGTACAAATAAGTTTAAAATATAAATGTCTGTTTAAAACATATCATATAGCTTTTTGATTATTATAAAAACTAGTTCTTAAAACTTCTTCTAGGTTAAAATCTTAAGATAGGATATTGGCGCAGTTGAACTGTCATTTTTATACAAAGGTCTATCTTCACACACCAATCCGTCCTACCATGGATAGTTTGTATTGACAGATGGCTATTACAATCCGTCGATTGGTTCTTGGCACACTTTAATCAATATTTGGATTAAGATGTCTATCTCAGATGTTCAAAAATGGATTGAGATATGTTATTGGGTTTGGGCGTTACCTGCTTATAAGACAGAAACTATCACGTAACAGATACAGAAACCCATACCCTAAAGGTATATAGGTAGTAGCCCTGCGACATAGTGTAAGCTCTTCAATATAAAAAATGTTACAAACTTCATTACAATCTCTTTCCGATAATGGATCAAACGACAACATCTACTAACATGAAATTAAATGGCAATTATCATGACACCATCTCAATATTGAATATTGTCCATGGCACGTGGCCGGGCTCGCAATATTAGTTTTTTATTTGCCTAAACGCCCTTTCAAAAGTTGTCAACATTGTATCAATATAAAACCATTTTACGTAGAATCAAATTTGATGAACAAATGAATTTGAGCTCTGTTCGATTGTAATAGAGTTCATTTATCAAAGGTGCGTAATATAGTTGTAAAAGTAATTTTGTTTTGTAGTTTGCACATAGGATATTGCTGTTCTGTAGAGTGGCGCACTATTTGAGAATATTCTTTGAGTACTGGATGCCAATTCTCATGGAAATGGTATTAGGATTTTGTTGGTCTTAGCGATAATCGTATTTACATTGATTTATAAAAATAAATTAAAATATGTTTAATATGGAATAAAAGATATAGGTATCATATATTATACGTCATTAAATTTGTATCACAGATATCCCTACTCATCAGCAAAGAAGAGGGTGAGGCCGAGAGAAAAAGCCGGCGTATAAGACATACAAAAAAAAGAATTTTAAAATTATTTTCAACACAAAAATATAAAAAGATTTGTTTATTGTTCGGCATTTATTTCTTATTTAGTGTAATATTAGAAACTACTTTTTTTGTAATACAATTCAATGTATCAACGAAATTTGAAGGAAAGACGAACCTTTTCTTATTATTTGTGATGAATATGAATCAACTGTATTGTATAAATAACGATTTAATCTAAATTATCGACTATGGTAATTATTATTTGTTTTTTTATATAAGGGCAAACAAACTGAGGTTTACCTGATGCTAAGTGATACCGCTCACATGACTCACATGGGTAGAAGCATCGGAAGTGCGTCGCTGACCTTTTAATTATAATAATGATATGACAAGAGAAACCAGATTGAAATTGACAAAAATTCTTACAGAATGGCAACCACGCGATGGAAAGAGGAAAAGAAGAAGGCAGTGCAAGGAATGGGCAGATGACATAAAGAGAATAGGAGACACAACTTGGACAAGAAGAGCTAACATCAGAAAAGAATGGAAGCAGCCGGAAAAGGCAGTGTCACAGGACACGCCAATTACCAAAAACGTCATTTAACTTAAAGAAGTGTTAATAGATACATATATATTATACTGGGTGTCACCAATAAAGGCTTAATAATTATAACATTATTAATCCTTAATAATTTCTTTAATTAACAGACATCGCTATAAAATCAATATTACAAGGAAGCTCGCTAAAAAACGTCTGCGAACTTCATCAAAAAGGTATTTCATTAAGACTTTATCCGTTTGAAAGAAAAGGTCTAACATTCTTGGACGCCTCACTTTTCTAATGAAGAATGTCCATTTTAAAGAGTCCGACGGCTTTTTTCAAAGCTATTGTTTTAAGAATTTTTATTGAGTGCTTACGTTTATCAATTCATTTAGGAAAAATTCTTTTGATATAATACTTACACAAAATATAGACTTAGATTTATATGAGATCGATCTCTACCGATAGAATCGATCCAAACTCCGATCTCTGTGCTTGTTTTATTTTGGGTTTATTCATTTACACTTCGTTACAATTATATAAAAACAAACACATAAAACCAATAAGGATTACTTAAAGCATGCAACGGCGGACTTATCGCTATGAAGCGATCTCTGCCAGGTAACCGTAGTAAGGGAAAATACTTTAAAAAAATTATAGAATCTACAACCTGAATCTAAAATAATAAAATACAATTAATAAACTAAACTAAAAAGCTAATCCCACGAATTCATCAATTGCACAACAAAATAATAAGAATACAAGATTACAAAAATTAAGAGTGAGCAGGATAGGATATGATTCAGAAATTTTAAAAGATGTTTGGGAGGCCAATGATATGGAGTCAGGTAGCCTGTTCCACAACTTGGTAGAGATCCTAAACTAATTGCCTAACACTGAGTTTTATTTTATTCATATGTCTTCACAGAGACATCATGAAACATTACAATCTAGAATCTAGATTAATCCTATTAAGGTATAAACTTAATATATGAAAAATTTAACCTCATTACTTATATGTATATATTACATAACCAATGACACCACTTATGGTGTCATTGGACTACCTTATACAGACACTCTGTTCTTGTGTTCACTGACCATTATTTGTTTAGCATTTAAGACTAACGTGTACAAACAGTAATTCACAAATTCAAATGGTTTTTGACTTTTAAATTTATATTTGTGAATGCTGGTCTGTAACTGGGGACGATTTTTTTTTACAGAACAGGGGGCTCACCTGATGTTAAGTGATACCGCCCATGGACTGTTTGTTCCAGAGGACTCGCGAGTGTGTTGCCGGCCTTTTGGGAATTGGTTCGGAATTACTTCAGATGTTTCTATATATTTGGTACATACGATCCTACACCTGCATGGCCGCAACTGTGCTATTTCTTATTTAAATAATGCATATATACAAATAAGTACATTCAAATTGATCACGAATCTATTTTAAAGGTTTTATTCTTTCCCTCGCCTTGCATCATGTTATGAATGGATAACAGGTTAAATTTCTTTGATAAATTATACTACGTATTAACTATACCAAAATACAGTAGTTAATTTATAAGTTTATTTTGTGGATAACTAATCTATTAGTTAAGAATTAATCACGTCTTCGTTCTTCCTAATCTCTACCGTATGTCTCGAAAAAGTTACTAAACAGTTGAATAACGTTTCTCACTTGTAATGATGAATATCACATAGAATGTACGTAAATAGTGATTTGCTGGCAAAATGTTGTCTATTAAAAAATTATCAGTGGAACAAATTGTGTCTCTGTCCCTATAGGCTAAGTATATATGCTAGTTGTATGGAATCGAACGGAGAATAAATAATTATGTTCGGCTGGGGAGCACGGCGGGTCCATTCAATCGAATTAATGATGCAGAGCCTTCATCGTTCAGTTTTCAGTGAATTGCGCTCTTCCTGAATACATTCCGTAGTTAGTTCGAATAACTTCAATAATAAATGCTGTAGACAATTTTAGCGTTTTTTGTTTGAAACTTTGGTAGATCTTTGGATTATTTTTTAAACACGTAAATATATTTGCCAAGCTGAATTATTTATTTTGATTCGGTAACATATCATATTTTAAGCATTTTCTACAGTATATGTGATAAGTTGATTATAAAATACATGACAATTGTAGAGACCGTCTTTACAAAAAATACATTCAATTTTAGTTTTTACCATGAATTTCTTGGTTAACAATATAACTTGGGTAACTAATATAGTCGTATAGTATTTATTTCTACTTTATACTGTTTAAATGACGGTACCACATTTCGTTGACATCGTCCATTGGCAGCGGTTATTTTCTGATGAAAGTAACCGACTGTTTTTATTCTTAAAATATAAAATATATCTCTAACGAACTTACCTTTTTATATAAGTCCATATGTGTGTTTCTTTATATTTTATCTATATCAGTGAATGCCTCTGACACTTTAAAATGGAATGAATTGGAAATTTTATGTCTTCCGAAAACTTAGAAATATAGTTCATACCGGCTCCTTATGCAAAGTGGAGTTTTCGAGGATGATAATCTAATTAGAGGCACTAAAATAGTATGTGTATTGTACACAAATTTCTCGGAAATTAAAAGCTGATGATTCCAACTTGATACGAGAACTGGCAGTAAATGTAAAATTAGAAGCATTCGATGTTTATTTCTTTTTGACGTTCATAAGTGTACATCAAAAAAGAACCTACCTATTTATTGTATTTTTTATGGATTAATGGATTGAATGATAGGTATTGTAGTATCATCCACATCTGTTCAGTAGTTTTTGGTATACTTGCATTTCTAGACATATTATATCAACTTATCTCAATAATCAACTCAAACAGTGGTCCCATGTAATGCTTTGTACATAGAGATACGTTTAGATACAATAGTCGCACAATGCCCACAATGGTTTCACTAAGTGATTTGTCCGCTTGTCTGCATTATACATGAGGTTTAAGCGTTCTATATCTCCATGAACCAAAGCTATAGTTATATCTTTAGTATTTCTAGTTAAATTCATATTATAAACATTTTATTAACATCACCGATGAAAGCGTTCTCAGTTCATTTCGTAGTTAGTTCGTTGTTACTTAACCCAGACGGAATCAAAACATTTAAAATAATTATATGTTTAGTTACGGATTTTTAACTTAAACATATTTTTCTGCCTTTTATAAATGGGAATGTCTATTAATTTGACTTATAGTCATGTAAAGAAGAATCTATTAAATATTACAACGTGCGTGTGGAAAATATCCATAACAATTTTATTACTACAGTGAAGGAAATACATTCACATAAAAAAATTTAACTATAAAGTCAATCCGTTCTTGTTGAAAACTCCAATACTTTACAAAAGTATATTTTTTATAAATGGGAGCATACTTTATTTACATATATTACAATTTTTAATAGATTTTGTGACTGTCTTCGATACATAAATCAACTAATTAAAATTCAAATAACACACACACACACGTTTTGCGTTTATCTTTGCAAAATATATAACTTTTAAATCCTTTACAAGATTTATTTTAAATGTTAAGATTTACGTCTGAGTTGAATAATAGTAGAAACAACGAACTAACTACGTAACGAACTGCGAAAAGTTATCTACACATAAGTTATTTACACATAATTGCAGTTATACATATTATAAAACAAAACAAAACAAAACAAAATTTATTTATTCATGTAGGTAACAATGTACACTTATGAACGTCAAAAAATTTAAAAATTGTGAATTTACATTTACTGCCAGTTCTCAAATCAAGGGCGTAGAACGGAAGAGAAGAACTGGCAATAAACTCTCCGCCACTCTTTTTAAGTAAGTTTTTTTTTACACAATGCTTGTAAGGAGCTGCGACCATTACACCATGTTCCATATGACATATTGAGTAATAAAGAATAAAAAAACAAATTAAAAGCAAAGATTTGTCCTCTATCAGCAGGAGGCATGGTGAAATAGGAGCACGCACTTACACACTCGTGAGAACAACACGCAAATACGTAGTATAAACAACTAATATCACCGCATACACGAATTCAAGTACGACCAGTCACCACAAGTAGCACCCGTTCACGAGTATGACGCATGGCCAGCCATCGGCCCCCTCGCCATATTTTAGGGAGAGAGACAACCCGACGCATGGACGCCGCCACAAGCAATGACATTTGAGTGAGCATGACGATCCTTGAAATGTGCACTTGGCTACACAAGAAAATAGTAATAATACTAATTATACTGAAATAATTATATATTATATTCAAATGATTAAATTAAAAGGATAATAAGGGGCAGCCTTATCGATTTCCAGCGATCTCTTCGGTTAACCGCATATGTCTATACAATTTACACTAACATAATTATTCTCATTATAATTTGATAGTAAGTATCGTGTACCTTACGTAAGTAATTTACAATTTGTATACGTAATTTCCAACTGAACAAAGTTGTTACTTGATATAAAGTCACTCGAACTTAATATCAGCGATCTGCCCCAGTGCACCCGAGCCAGGAGGCGCTGCAGCTCGATTGAATTTGACGAGACAAGGGGAGGGGGTACACGCGACTGACGACGTCGGGCTGATGGCTAAATCGTGTTCAATTCGCACCTGACTAGCGTTATGAGGTGAATGTTGCTCTATTTATTTAATTCGTTTTGTAGAGCTTATTAGTGTATACATTGTCTCTGGTTTTATTATTCAAATACTGCCACGATAATGGATATTAACGAAAATTTTATATTTGCAGTTACAGAGTATATGTGATCTTGGTTGTCATAGCAACCCCTTTATTTCTTTAAATTATAAGTATGAATCTAATGTTTTGATTGATGACTCTGTAGTAGTGTGTCATTTATAAAGTTTTTTTAGTCTATAATTAGGTTTGCATACCTTTGAACTTGTTTTAATTGCTTCTTTAAATTTCTACATAACTTAATTAAATTAATCTTCCTAATTTTTTTATTGTTCTAAAAAACGATGTTTCAAGAATACTCCTACACCGCGATTACCTATACTTACCGCGTTATTACAATAGATAAAGAATTTAGGAGTTTATACATTTTCCAATTTGACTTACTTTTTAATTTTGACACTCGTTTAGTTTATTTGTGTGTTTTCCACATTTGGAAGTAGCAAGACATTTAGTCAAAAATATAATTTGAAATAAAACAATATTGGGCTTTTATGTAACAACTAAAGGGTCTGAATAAAATTATAGTAGAGCAACATTACATTAACGCCTCAAGTACCGCAAATGTTCGCCACTATAAACTGTTTCGTCACCTCGGCGCAGCCGACGCCGCAAGTTTAGCAACTGAAGTCGGAGTTGTTGCCAGTTTTTGAAATTTCAGGTCGCTTCTTCGAGTTGCAAGGAACGTGTCTTGTTTTCAAAGTCATATTTATGTATCATATATTTTATAGACCTATATATATTTATATATATAGTCTCAGCGTTTAAGTTTTAATTTCCGGAATATTTTCCGGCTTATAAAATTAAAAATAACATTTAAAAAACGCTATGCATCTTAATGAAGCCAGTGATATATTTAAAGTTAAAAACCCTGTACGTTGAGGTACCTAAATGCTCACATAAATTAAAACCCCTTTAACTAACAGCTAAAATTTTCAGTGATTTCATTTTCCACTTGCCAGACGTGAAACATTAAAATTGAATTTCATATTATTTTGTTCTCAAAAATCATTATCCGTTTACGCTTTCGCTGGCAATTATTTTAATCCGATAGCTAGTACAGCCCGATGTGGAATGAAATAATTTAATAGCCCCCCAGACCCCCGCTAGGTTTCAAGATGGCGCCGGGGCGGAGCTGGGGGTGGGGCGTGCCGCCTCATTTGAATTTCGAAGCCGAGCTTTTCGAACGTGTGTTTGAATTTCGAAACGGGTTTTCGGCCAATTAATTTCGGCATAATTTGGTTTAAACCGCACCGAATCTATTCGGCTTTATTGTTATTTAATTGATTATAACAGGTTGGGGTGACTATGATCGGTACCCTCATACGAGGTAATACAATTATTCAGAACTTGTACATATACATAAAACTCATCCAATAATTCGAAAATATTACCCTAATGGTCTCATCACATACTAAGTTATTCCCACAATTTGTGAATTAAGTCGCAAAATCTAAACAAAAATAATTTTAAACCACGAATTTCAGTAATTAAGAGCGCGGAAACGTAAACTCAGTAAAGGCTTGAAAACTAATCACAGGCGCCTGAAAGATTGAAACAAGTCGCGTTTTCAAACAAAAAGCCTCATAATAGGTCCGTAGCAAACAGTGTATTGTTAGAACTTTCACAATATTATGTAGAGTGGTGTAATGCCGCACAAAGGAAGGCCCACCCCGTTTGGTAAATAACGCTTTGTTCTACGAAGCCAAATTTTGACAATCACTAGCTCTCTTATACCTATGTTGTGAGGAGGTCAAAGATCATTTTTATTTTTTAAATATTTCTCACGGTTTATGGCAACCCTGAGCTCTCTCTTTTTGTTTAAACGTGTTAATAATAGACATGTATACAATGCATTGGTGTTTTCGATAGACAATAGTTTTGCGATTT
Organism: Pieris mannii; assembly: GCA_028984075.1. Classification (NCBI taxonomy): domain Eukaryota; kingdom Metazoa; phylum Arthropoda; class Insecta; order Lepidoptera; family Pieridae; genus Pieris; species Pieris mannii. The sequence goes on from CM054776.1 coordinate 2,004,432, forward strand.
AAATTTTTTTGATACAATTTGTATTTGTTTCAACTGGAATAGCGTTACTTTGGTAACCTTACCTAACAAAGAAAGCAATAACAACTGACAACTTTAGTTCCTAAATCCACATGAAACCTTATTTTACCGTGGTTTTTAAGAAAGATGATATTTCCATAGTAGAATTTCTACACTGTTACTTTACAGATAATTCATCGATCATATTAAATGTGTGTGTAATTAAAGTACTTATTTTTGATATTTATTTCGTGCCTTTATTATAAAGACGGCGTGTAGATAAGTGAATTACAATAAAAAATAGTAACATAATCCAGGATTCATATTCATAGTAACATCATGTATAAAACGAGTCGTCGCTAAGTTAAGTTAAGTTAATTTACACAAATGGGTGTTGATTTAAATAGGACTAGAATTTTATTCATCTAAAAGAAAAAGGGATATAAACGTTGCACAAGCGAATACTTATTTGTGACGAGCTAAGCTAGTTAATTAACTTAAAAGCACAAGGTGCTTTGTCTGAGTTATTATACTGTCTTCTGCCAAAAAAACAGCTTATAAACTTTCTCAATTCCACACCAGATCAAGACATTTGGGAAGAATTGGAGGGAATGTGTAACCTAAAAAACTCTGAAGTAAAAGTATATTATTTTTACGCATTATAATGTTTTAAAATAAAATTGTATCGCATCTTCCGAATTTAGTTTAATCTATGTCCTTCCCCTGTGTGCGTGGGGTATGGGGAGTTAGGGGAGCCAAGTAGGGATGCGCCCCGCCAGTCCAATGTTGACAATTGATGGATATCTCTTGTCTTCCAAAGGCAGGATTAATGTCCTGTCTCGCCGGAGAATGGTGACGATTTTCAGAGGATTAGCCTCTTAAAAGCGTGAAGACAGTCAATGAAACGCTTTGAGGAGTTCTTTATGTGACCGAAGATTTCTTTTGTGTAAAAATATATTGGACAATGGATACAATTCAGCCATGCAATGTATAGTTTTAAAATCTTTACATTTATATATTTAGATGAAAACACATTAATTTTAACATAAGCTAGTTGTGATTGTTATTTACACTCACATTACCCTAAAACACGCGAAACGTCGGAACCAAGTTTATCATTTTTAAATCTGAAACATGTAACACAATTGTTATAAGTAAACTCGTTTTTATATGATATAAAATACCACTATAAAATATAATTTCAAAATAAACAAATAAATTATATTGCGTCTATAGATAAAGAAAAACAATGCAGGGAACACGTAATACAAAAAATTGGTATGCCTTTGTCTAAGGACAAGCTAATAATATTCAGGGACCAATATTTTATTATTTAAGGCATTAAAGGCTTCTTTTAATTAACGTACCTAATTACACTTACTATTGCTAGTAAACTTCATTTATGTATTAAATAAATGGTACATTACATACCTCTTATAAATATTTACTCCACAGATTAAATCAATTATGTTTTCAACGGTACCAAGACGACGGTAAATATTCGTTCATATTCAAAAACCTGATACGAATCAATTTGGCATTTGTACACGCCAATATTATCGTTGACAACGCTTATTGCTACACAAGTATGCTGTCGGCATGTCCCAGCCCGGACCTTACATTATTGACTCCTCCAATAAACGTGGACGCTACAACGCCTTTTGTCAGCTTCTGCGAGCATAACATGGAGAGGAATATTTAAAAACAACAATAACGCGCTTGTTATATTCGTGTTTCGTTTAGTACCCATCAGGGGATTTTCGTTTATGAATTTACAGTTATAAAATTGATTATTTACGAAAGTACATACTGTAACTAAAATACATTTTCGTCGGAGTTGTAAAGTATATCTACTTAGATAAAATCACACGAAATCTAATTTTAAACCCACCCTAATATATATTTATTTCTTAAAGAAGTTTAAGTAACAATTATTCATATTTCTTTTACAGAATCATCTTCTCATCGTGGCAAAATGACCAGCGCTGTGGAACACGTCTGCTCCACAGCGTAATGCTGAGCCAGGACCAGTTACTACCACAACACACACACATTACACACTGTAATGTGTGTGTGTGTAAATGTACGCTATTCCTGTTTCTCTTTCCATAACTCCATCTCTAACAGTGGGTTTATTAGCCACTTAGTGAAGTAGTTTCTTATTTTTCCCTCGTGTATACCTAATGCTAATAAATTTTCACACGTTCCCAAGGCCCGAGCAACTTTCGCACAACTTCGGCGCATATGGCAATCACGGATGTGGACGCGTCAAATCAAGCTTAAAATATTCGAATCGAACGTCAAATGTGTTACTCTATGGAATGTGGTCACTAAAGACGTCTCGCTCCAACAATGACAGTGACGAATGAGATGGAGATCCACTGAAAAAATAAAAAAAATAAAATACGTTTATTTTGGAACTTAGGATCATAAGAGTATCACTTATTCCACGTCATTAAATTCGAGCCTGTTGGCATCCCTACTCATAGGCAAAGAAGACAGAAGATGTTGGCCGAGAGAAAAAGCCGGCGTAAAAAACTCTCGGTACTCTTTTAAAAAAAAAGCAAATCATCAAACAATTCTACAATATTTAAAACAAATATAGCAAATTAATTAGAAGTAGCCTGCCCAGCACTAGTCCCAGACCCTTTTATCAACTAGATAATCACTAACTTTATAGTAAGCTTTTTTACACAGCTTTTCTTTAACACATTTCTTAAATTTAATAAAAGGCAGAGATAAATAGCAAATTTAATAAGAGAGCCTCTGGGATTTTATTAATGAAGACTATCCCTCTTCCCAAAAAAGAATTACTAACTTTACACAGTCTAGTACGGGGAAATTGCAGCCTGCGTTTGTTCCGAGTATTGACATTGTGCGTATGTTATATTCTAGTATACTTATCACTATTTTTGTATATATTATTTATTTATATATTTTCATAAATATATTGCGAAGGAAAGGTAAGTATATTAATTACCTTAAATTTATCTCTCAGAGATTCCCTACATTTTAAATTATAGATTGCACGAATAGCTCTCTTCTGCAGAATAAAAATAGATTCGACATCAGCAGCATGACCCCATATAATAATAAGCCATACGTCATTAAGCTATGAAAGTAACTAAAATAAACAAGTCTAGCTGTGTCGACATCAGTCAGTGAGCGAATTTTTTTAACCGCGTAAGCTGCAGAACTAAGTCTCTTCGCCAATCCGTTGATATGAGGGGACCACTGAAGTTTTGAATCCATGGTAATTCCAAGAAATAAAGTACTGTAGATGCCCTCTGCGCCATCGCGGGGATTTAGTGAAGTAACTGAAGTAAGGTAATAAAAATGGTGTTGGTGACTTGTTCGTATTTAAAAAAAATAAGAGAAGATCTCATAAGTGAATTCATGAAAAAAGGCATTTATAAGTGAACTGTATAGATTTTGTTAATGAAGATCTTTTATACAACCCATACTTGAAGTTCAGGTTGTTTCCCTTTTAACATAATATTAGTCCTCGTGCATAAATAAAAAAATCATAATGTTCCATCTCCATATCTTGCGAGCCTTCGGAGTCCAGTATACTAGCACATTCCGTCGCGTGATTAAATGAGCCGCCGGCCATCGCGATATTGCCGACAATCTTGAGAACACGCGCAAATGTTGAGGGGGGAGCCATCTTGTTGACCCTTTGTTCTATCTATATATCGGCTATGGCTACTTCTAATAACAAACGAAAAGCTTTTCAACGGATAGTATTGTAAAAACATATTTTGTTAGGATTACTTAAAGAAAGTTCTAGGATAAGGGTGGGACAAAATTATTATTACGTTTTGAATTTTTAAAAACCACTTTTCGCGCTAAGCCTCGAGTAAGTTTCAGAAACGAAAATTAGGACCGGCTTCCGTATGTCAAAAACGTATTAGATTTTAACAAGTAGGATTCATAAGCGCCGTCACGATACAGATGTAAATTTAGTTGTAAGTACAAATGATATATAGAAAATTAAAACACTGTACCTATAACGCTTATAGGAACGGTGTTTTAATGTTCTAAACGAATGGACAGATAACGATACTTTTGTAGCTAACTGGTTGGATTATAGCAACAATTTTTGAAGATCTGTTTTAACGTTTCCGGGCCAGCTTTTTAGCTGCAGGGAAAATCTTACAAACATTTTGACTCATGATCCCCATTCCCAAGGTTGTCACAGTTGTTTAAAAGACTAATATTATACTTTATTTGATGCATTGGTATCATCATTACTTTTGTAGCAATACATTGGCAATTGCTACAAAAGTATTGGCAATAATAATTGTATTGTAATTTGTAGTATGTACAAAAGACAACATCAAAAAATATATTACAATGAAAATAAATAAACAATTTTGTATAAATAGTATTTCAAGAACCTTTTATTGAAATATTATGATGATGTATTTATTATAAAGGAAAACATTTAAGTCGACGAAGTATTATGAGCGATGCGGCCAAGAGAACATTTTTCCGAGTAACAAAGCGAATATTGGAGAGGCTCCACAAAAGCCACCCGCCTGAGACGAATAGTGTTGGGCCGCGTCTTGCACTTTCCTTATCGATAAAATATTTTAATTTATCATAACAAATTACATTCTACTTTATAATATTATTTTAGAACTCATATTTTATTTTTTATCTCTGTTAGATACTTTGGCGTAATTAGGCAAACTTATTAATTTTGTGGCGTTTAAAATCAATATAAGTAAATGATTTTTGTAGTAATTTGGTTTATGACAAATGTGTGAAAAGTAAACCTAAATATGCATGGGGCGTTGGAACAAATTTTATTTTAAATAGATGATATTAAAACTCTTATAATGAAACGAGTTTTAATCTGATACATTAAATAACAATTTTTATATCATGTTAATTATTTTTAAAAATTTCATCCGTGTTAAAATATATTGACACCTTAGACTCCCTGGAAGATACGTTCTCCAATTTAAAAAAAGAGCATATTCGTCAAAAACTGGCAACATATCCATTAAAATTGGTATGCCCATGAGTTGACATGATTATCTTAGTCGTCGTGTAGCCTCTTTTACCCCTCTATGCTGTAAAAAAAGTAGCTGGTTACCCGTTTTAGAAGTATGAAGGAAGATATTTTTTAAGAAATATGTATATTTATTTAAATAATATGTAACTTATATACTTGATAAAGCATACTCACGAGAAAGAATTTGCAAAAGTTGGCTTCAATTAAACAAACTTTTCTTTTGATATTATAAAAAACGATGATCAATAGCTACGGTGTCACAATGATACGTAGCACTGCTGCGTCATACGTAGCACGCCGTAGCAAGTTCATCGACAACTCCCATCACATCCGTCTGACTCAGCTCAAGCAAGTGCCTTATAGTTACATACGTAGGTGTAATTGTTGGTAAGTACATTTTTCTTTGAGGTTACTCTCTATTAAACGCTCAAAGCCAAATAGGACGCAATGGGCTTGAACCACAAAGGTGTAGAGATGAAAGGGGATGTTAATTGTTCCTCAAATTATTATGAATTTGATACACGGCTGAGTCAAAGGGCTAGCTCGGAATTACGCTCCCATTTGCAAATGAAAGTAGGTGCTCGGTGAACTTTGACGCGAGGGACTTGGAACTTGAGGCCGCCTTGAGAGGTTTACGTCCTTTTTCTATTTTATGCTTAATTTGAGATGTTTTATAGGTGTCATGCAAGGAGGTAGTTTGTACTTTTTTTTGTCTTTAGTTTTTTGAAATTTGTCTTTTGTTTGGTCAATTAGGATAATAATTTATGTAGCTGATGACAGATATATGTAGCAAAAGTGTATTAAAAATGTAAGGAATAAAGCAATAGATGTAAACGTTTTATGAGCAAGTGAGGTCCTTCAATGGCTAAGAAGTATGTGCGGATTAGAAATCTTATCAAAAAATCCGTGTCAACCAAATCCGTAATAAAATATATAAAAAATGTTTATCTATTTATATAACTACTCTCTGCCTACTTTTAAAAATGTCAATAATATTGAAAATGATGTGGAATACCAAAGTTATATTTTACATATACAATGTATGTTTTTTAAAATAAGAATGCGTTTCTTATAATAATTTTACTTTTACTATTTTCTTTTTGTATATCTAGTTTATTGCTTTAGGTGTTTTTTTGTATAATACAGGAAAGAAACTGGCAGAAGGTTCTAATCTGATATTATTTGATTCCGCTGCAATGGACACTCTTAATGCGAGAGGGCTCGGGATTTCCTTGTCGGCCTTTTATGAATTTATTTATTTTATTATAAGTAATCTAATTATTACCCTCTTTTCTTAAAATAACCTTAGTCGCTTCCTGTATTTGAAGCATTTAAATAAAATTACAATAATAACAAAGTATTAAAAAAATTTAGCAGTGTTGACCTGAGGTCGTAGATTCGATCCCCAGCTCACTATATGTACTCATTTAACATTCGCTCGGTGAAGAAAGCATCGTGAGGAATCCGCCATACCTTAGACCCAAAAAGTCAACAACGACAATACTGGAGATTTATTCTCCAGTAAGACCATGCATTATTTTTTTCTGCGACACACAAAGGATGGTAATGATAGAATTAAATAATTCATGGAATAGTGGCTACTATTACAGGGACTTTGCACCTGGGACCAAAATAACAAATAACGTGGGGAAATACGCAAGCAACTAAATTTGTTATGTTTCAGCAAGATAAGGCGCACAAGTCCCGATGGTTGCCATTCAAGAAGCTGTCTCCGAATTGATGCATCCTGCATAATCACCAGACCTTGCTTCTTGTAGTTTCTACCTATTTCCGTGGTTAAAGAAACAACTCAGGGGCCATATAGACGATAACAGTTGCCGCGGTACACAATTTTTTTAAAGACAATTTTTGATTGGAAAAAATTTGAAAGGTAAAATAAAAAATAATAAAAATTTACTTTATTTGACTCAAAACAAATATTACATTCTACATATTACAATATTCAGTGTGGTTAACCTTATACATAATATACATCTATGAGCATTAGCGTTTAACCTAGGCCTAGCCTGTACCTAAAACGCTAGTTTCTTCCAGTGTCATTAAGACATTGGTTAAACTGTTTGCCATAGGACGTTTATTTTTGTTTATTTAACCAAATGAAGGTTGAATCAAATTTAAATTGTTGTAGTTAGTTAGATTGGAGTAAGTGTGAACTTTGACTATATATTTTTATTTTAAATCTTGTGAATGAGAAACTTGGATATGAGATGAATTTAGTATCGTTGTTTAGTATGGAGTAATATTTATTATAAAGATTGTCTTTTTATATTAAATTCACAACAATATATTAAACACAAACATTTAAAAAAAAGATAATTACGTGATCCTTAGCCGGGGGCCGATGGCTGGCCATGCGTCATACTCGTGGACGGGTGCTACTTGTGGTGACTGGTCGTACTTGAATTCGTGTAGTTGCTTATACTACGTATTTGCGTGTTGTTCTCAATTTATTTTTATTATTCTTTATTACTCAAGATGTCATATGGAACATGGTGATTTGGTTGCAGCTCCTTACAAACATTATGTAAAAAAAATTGGCGTTTAAAAATAGTGGCGGAGAGAAGAACTGGCAATAATGCCAGTTCTTCTCTCCGCCATTAAAAATGCCGCCAAAAAAAAATGAATCTAATTTTACATTTACTGCCAGTTCTACGCCATTGATTTGAGAACTGGCAGTAAATGTAAAATTAGATTCATTTTTTTTTTTGACGTTCATAAGTGTATATTATGTTATCTATATGAATAAATGAATTTTGACTTTGACTTGACTTGACTTGACATGACTTAGTAGGTAGGTAATCGGGGTTTGAACGTACAACCAATTTCTCTAAACCACAAAACCACTAGTAAGAATCGTGTGAGCTAATATATTCTTTCGACTCTTTATTTCGCTGAGATTAATTTGTATCTAAGTGCAATTAGACAGTTTTAATTATGATGTTTGAACCTTTAATTTTGACTATCATAATTTTTTCTACTATTATTACATTCTTTTTATTTTTTTGAGTCAAGGCGCAAACTATTGGAACACGTCAGCTCGACTGCTTGAGCCAGGGCCAGTTACTACCACAACACACATGTTACAGACTTTAATATGTACAATATTCTTTTTTAATCCGTATTTTTTTTTCTTTTATGATAATTATTATTATTATTTTGTGTGTGTGTCTAGTTAGTAATAACTGTTATGTCTGTGTCTCTGTATGTACAAAAACAGTACAGTTTTTGTTATTATGTTTTCCATATTTGGCTTCATCTTTAGTATAACCTTTTTTATATATATATAATTTATATATGTAGGCGGGACAACGAAATAAATATATGTATTTCGTAATATTCATTATTAGCTCTATAAATTACAACAAAGCTTATTGTCTATGAATAGATCTGAAACTTTTAAATATGGAATCACAATAGATAGATAATCTCGAATAATTAAAAACAATATCCTTTGTTTAAACGCGAACAGTTGTAGACTCTTAAAGGGTTATTACGATGAATTTTCTCACAATAAAAATCTCATAATCGCTCGCTTAACCCTCAACGTAAATATTTATACAACATGTGTTTGATCAAATGGTATTATACTACTTTACTAGATTATTGAATCCACATTCCTTCGTATAATTTTATTACACTTTCGATTTGACATTCACATAGTGTTGCTAATTTCGACCCGTCTAAATCTGACATTTAATGTGATTTAAATGGGTTTGCCGTTTCATAATAATAAAGACTTCGTTTATATTTCAAGAACAAAATTATATTGTTTAAAATATGAACCAAGAATCTGGCATATGGCAACTCTGCGCTGAACAAATTCTGCGGCAACGCACTCGCGAGATCTCTGGGACAGAGAATGTCCATGGCGGTATCATTTAACATCAGGTGCTGTTTTAAAAAATAAACAATATAATAATATATTTTTACATCATTAGAGAGATTATTTTAAACATACATTATGATTGCGTGTCATATATTGCATACAAACTTTCTAATGAATTCGTTCTATTATTTACAAATTAAATCCCAATTTCACGTGTAGTCTGTTGTTGACTCGTAGGAGTCATAGATTATCTATACGTTATCATATTGATATTTCTTAAATAGATACATTTTTTATTAAATAAATGTATAAAACAATTTGCTTGCTTAAGTCATATCGATTGTAAAACAAACAAATATTTTATTGCTCATAAAGCATCCTCGATCAGACGTTATGACTAGTATTATCCTCTAACGCGCCATCTGTCGGCAGTTTGAAATCGTTTAATTGGTTTTGAACTCTGTGTAGCGGGATTAAGGTTGAATTTTAAATTATGTATAATTTAGTAGTAGTAAGTATGAACTTGCGGGTGGGCATGACCAACTGGGATGACAACGGGCCCTAAAATTGTGCTTCATTTAATTCGAAGTGAATTTGTTGTAGTGCATTCCTTACTTTATTCAGAATTTTTTTTTTCATAAACAGCATTGTTTAAAGAAAATAAAAAAAATAAAAACTTTTTTAAATCTATGTCTAAACAAAGACAATTAACATGTTTAAATCTTGAATTTATTGAGAACAATAATGTTCAGTTTCTTCATAAATTGATGGAAGGAAACTATATCAAAACTGGTATAGAAAAAATATCGAGTTGTACTTAGAAATCATTATTAGATTTTGATGATACTGATTATGTAGATGTCTCGGGGGACCTTGATTGGAACCACCTCCAAGTGATTTTTCCTGCAGGAATCGCAAAGAATTAAAAAAAAAATTGTAGTACTATTTAATAAATGACACCCATGCACAATTTTAGCGTCCCCTAAAATACTATCACAGGAATCGAATCCTTTATAATCTGATTCATTAAACACTTGCATAGGACAAGTGTTCGTAATAGGATTAGGATAGTGATGTCACGCTGGCGAGATTATGTGCTCTACTAGATCTTAGTTTATAAGTTGATTTTATATCCACACTGTTCTTCATTACTTTGTAACGAAGAGATATAAGTAAACACCAATTACTCTATAATTATTACAATTATGGCAAGAAAGGAATAATGTTTAAAGAACTTTATTTCTATGAGAGAAAATTATTTATATGAGAAACTTAATATGTATATACGAGCGAGGTACACATCGCTATTAACCGTCCCAATTTAAGTCTACTACAATTAAATGTTTAATAAAGTTATGAAAAGAAAAAATAAGTCACCGATCTGCGTGTAATTTGCGCTTTCATTTCTGCGTTGCGGTATTTACATACAAAACAATTTATAAATATTTTGAATATGATTTTGTCCCATTCGGTGTCGCGACCCTTGGTCCGTGGGGTCATAGCGCGATAAGGCTTTTTAGGAAATTATCAAAAAGGTTAGTCGACATCACAGGAGAACGAAGAGCTGGCAGCTACCTCGCACAAAGAATTAGTCTAGCTATTCAAAGGGGGAACGCTGCCAGTATCTTAGGATCCTTGCCTAAAGACTCCTTTTAATAATATTTTTTAATTATTAAATTTGAAGGTTAGTTATTAGGTATATTTTTATGAATTATGTTTTGAATAAATTGTTAACCTTATAATTATATTTAAATAAACTTTATACATATATAAATATAAAAAGGCTTAGATTTCCTTAAGCCACGTATGTCAAAATCCTCTTTGATTCTGACATTCGTGTGTCTTAGCGCTAAGTTTTGACTCTGAATATTTACACATATACACAATGCATAAATTAAATTTGTGTCCCTAATATTAGTTCATATGGAAGGAATTGACTTGAATTTTAAAAGCCCATCTAAACCCACATTTAATTTATTTGAATCATCAGCTATAGTTAATAATCTCTTATCATTCAGCATCACGCCCTTACGTTTAGGGTGGTTTAACCACAGAACATTTTATAACAGTAGGACTAAGCGTGTATTTTCGAAGTGGGACATAGGAAGCGTTGCACAGCCGGTAATCGCTATTCTCGTCTGACGAATGATTTTACGCGTTATCTCTCTTTCACTCTACCTTATATACTTATCATCTTTAACAGCCAGCAACCCTGATTTAATCAGGTACCCATATATGTTAATTAATAGAATAAAATAGCTTCAATTTGATATATAATTGATAATTATACGTTATACAGGTATGACTTCGATACATTTATATGTTATAAAAAAAATTTACCAGACTTTTTCAAATCATTATGTAATTTACCGTGATGTAGACGATATTTTATTTGAAAAACAACTTGACGACATCATTTCCTAAAAATCAATTAAAAATACTAGCGGCCAATTTTGATAGGCAACTATTATATCTCCTTATTAAAAATATGCATAAAAATTTGGTTTTTAGCAAAATATAACAGATGAACGCACTAATCCTGCAGTCGGATCTCGTACTAACTGTTTTTAATATTCTGTCCGGCGTTAAACGTTTGCATATTTCGATGTCACCACAAACAATAAATTATGGTATTAGGCGATATTTGCTATTTATTGGTTTCCATTATTACAATAGTGGACATGTGGACAGACAATTTATTTAATTCTTCCATATTCGCATAATCCATGGGATTTAAAATCGAAATGAAATATTTGCAGGTTTACTTTTACTATAGATCGTCCTTTAATAAATAAGCATGGCATTACAACCATTGATTTCTTGAATTCGTGTATGCGGTGATATTAGTTGTTTCTACTATGTATTTGCGTGTTGTTCCCACGAGAATGTAAGTGCGTGCTCCTATTTCACCATGCCTCCTTCTATCAGAAGAGGACAAATCTTTGTATTTAATTTATTTTATTATTATTTTTTTACTAAAGAGTTCATAGGGAACATGGTGCAATGGTTGCAGCTCCTAATAAACGTTGTGTAAAAGAAAAAACATAGCGATTAAAAGAGTGGCGGAGAGTTTCTTGCCAGTTGTTATCTTCCTTTTTACGCCCTTGATTTGAGAACTGGCAGTAAATATAAGAAGGATTCAATGTATATTTTTTTTTGACGTTCATTAATGTACATTATGGTACCTACGTCATGCCATCGACTTATGCCTTTCATGGCCATGTAAGTTTTTTGTATGAGCTAGAGTTTAATGCGCACGTAGACAGAAAAGTCAGGTTAAATCTGACGACGACGTGATGAAAGACGCATGCGCAAGCCTCTAGGCCAAGTTTGTTCAGAAGTCATACAATAAGATGTATAATATTTTTTTTATGCAAAGGCAAACGGACAGGAGACTCACCTGATGTTAAGTCATACCGCCGCCCCTAGACGCATTGCTAGAGGGCTCGTAAGTGCGTAGCTGGCCTTTTTAAAAATTGGTACGCTCTTTTCTCAAATATGGAGAACAGTATTACAGTATAAGTTTAGTGCATCCAAATCACGGGTTGTTGATTTAGACTTGAAACTAGTCAAATAAAAACAGTGTTTCAAGTCAAATAAAAAATAGAATTCTTGGTATTGTAAACGAAGATTGACAGGAAACTAACATGCCGAAAAAATAAGACAGCATGTGTCAGACACAGAAGGATGCGTAAAGAAAAAAAATTGTTAAAGAAATGAAGAGAGAATATGAAAGTACCTTTTTGGGACTATCCCTTTCTTCGCTTTCTTCTTTATCCATTTTCAAAATAACAAAATGTTCAATCACCATACAAAACTTTATACATTCGCTAGCAATATTAAACACCTCAACCTGTTCTACACTAAAACGGAAAGCATTCGTCTTGTGTAACAGTTGTTTAATTATATAGTTGGTATGTAGAACATATTAAGTCAAGTATCTAAAATAATTAATACATCAAATGGAAGAGACTAGACGTCTACGATTAAGAGACTCTTAGTGTGCTTTATCTTTTACCTATATACATTATGTGTTTTTTCTTTCTTTATTAATTTAAAGAAATATTCTTAAATTCAAATTTAAATTGAAAAATTATATAGGTAACATAATGTACACTTAAACGTCAAAAAAACATACATTGAATGCTTCTAATTTTACATTTTATGAAACAAACAACAAAAGCCTGATTCGATTATTTTAATACATTTTAACTCTTTATCTCTTTATTTTATTTCATTACACTTGTTTTGTCTTGTGTTATATATGAAGTAAATAATCGTAGAGTAATAAGAATTACCTTTATCTTAAGAATGCCCTGTTAGCTATTTATTATTTTGGATTAGTTTAAATTTATCTTAACAGACTATCGTAGACATATAACTAATATATATTGAACCATTTTATGGGAACATAGTCACACTGTTAATTGGATTTGAATAAGAAATACAAATGAGTAATTAGGTTAGAAGCATTTAAATTTATAGATTTTACACGTACCTAATAGTTAGATATGTAAGCAGTGTGAATTAAAAGATAATACTGAACACATAATTGAGAAGCGGCTTACAAAAAGTATACATGAAGCCGTGAATGGTGATGTTGCATTGGGTAGGCCTTATCGTCCATACCTGGACCGAATTTAGGAATTATTAGAAAAGGTAAACGTTCTCATAAACTTAAAAGTGGATGATGCTAGAGTTCTGTCAGGAACGTAGTAAGAGCAGATCTGTGGTCTTTGCATTCCCCTTCAAAGAAATGGGAGGGGGTAATTTAAATAAAAAGGGATTTTACTAACAATCATGGTTTTATCGTGAACTAGATTGCTGCATAATGATTTTCGTATCAGAATTTTAAATGTTTAAAATCTAATAAAACAGCAATAAACGAATAAACGTATTAAGCTCGCTCCACTTGAAATAAACAAAAGACTTGTAAGAATCAGAATGCGCTCTCCTCTTGACCATCTGTGATTGCTAAGGGGAGAATCGATTTTATTGTTCTCCACTACGGTATAGAATTTATTATGTCTCGATATAAAAAGGTACTAACTTCATTACAATTTTGAGGACATTTTGCGGTGCTATATTCACACCAACTAATACCTTGATTATTTATTACGTTAGATAAATATAATATTTTTAAGTGTTTTTAAAAGTATTCGGCGCCAATTCGGTTTTTCTATGAATTATTTGTAGCAAATTACATAAACCTACAATTATAATAAACTACTTTAATTGTTTTTGCCTATCGCAATAGTCACCAATTGCATATTAATGTAACTTTAAAAAAAGACGTTCGATACATTTCCATTGAGTAAATTTCATCTACTCATTATCGTGTACTTCACGTGGATCCATAAAATAATACCATGTTATTCTATTAGATATATACAATATATGTTCCATTATATACATTGTAACAATAAATTTTACAATGTAGAATTTAAAATGTATTTTTTATGTTGGTGATGGCTGATTGCCTTATTATTTTATAGATATTACAAGGTAAACCATTATTAAGTTTGCACTCTATTACTGCAGACGTTATTGCTGCCATCTATACAATCTCATTACTGTATGTTACTGTCTACACCGCCACCTATTATCCCATTTTGAATTTTTAGTCTGCTTGTCATTTAAGGACAGACTACCAAAAATCTATTGGGTCTACTAGAATAACATGACAAATTGTATATTGACATTCGATCGACGCACTCTGCGCCAAATTTTAATTCAAAACAATTTTGAATTGATTACAATAATTTTTATTTACAACCCAGTAATAAAATGATGACATAACATTATTATCCATTCAATTTTCAAATTCGTTTACCATGTGGCATTTATTAAATTCACAGTCCTGCCAATTAATAAAACAAAGGTTAGTAATTGTTTCATACAACAAAGTTGTGGTTAGATAACTGTACATTCAAATTAAACAGGAAATTCTTTAATTATATTGAAAAATTTTTTAGGCTTACTGCTTTGAGGAGTAATGGACATTACTTAAACCTATTAAAAACGAAACCATCGGATGCGGTGAAAAGATATATTTCAAAGAATTGTACAGAAAATGAACTTAAAGTTTTTCAAATTGCCCCTTGGAAACTTTGTACAGGCATCAGTGTAGGATTATGCGCACGTTTATTTTTAAGTGATACAGTATTTTGTAAAGCTCAAACACATTCAAGAATTATACAAAGAAGGCCAAATGTTCTTGATGATACTGGAAGGTTTGACTGGTCAAAGTTCTTAGAATACCTTAAACCACATAAATGGTTGTTAGTTGCTGCAGTAGCTGTAAGTATCTATCTGTCCATGTTTGAGAAAGAAAGTGAGAACTAGCTATTTATCAATAACAATTTCTATATCAATACATTATTTTTATTTTTATTGTTGATTATCTATTCACTTACATTCAGCTGAGTAGTTCAAGGCTTGTTAAATTATAGTATTATGTAAGAGTAATTATATGTTACAGTAATTAATTAAAAAAATGTTTTTATTGCATACATAATTAACAAAAAATTGTTCTTTACAGTCAGCTATGACAGTGGCATTTCTGAATATTTATATTCCAGCTATGTTAGGAGTAATTGTTAATATATTAGCTGAATTAAAACACAATCCATCTCTGGACTTCATTGAACAGATCAAATATCCAGCTTTTAAAATGGTCTCTTTATATATTGGACAGGTAAGCTTTACAATTTGTCAGTTTATTACTGTTTGATTTTACACTTTAATAATATCTGAAGCAATGCATTAATTAAATTGTTATTGAAGGTATTATTTTTCAGGCTTTATTTACATTTTTCTATATACATCTGTTAGCACAAGTAGGGGAAAAAGTAGCGGCACAAATGAAACAGGATCTATTTGTGTCTATATTAAATCAAGACATGGCATTTTTTGATAAGGAAAGGACTGGAGAATTAGTGAATAGGTGTGTAAATAAAAGCAAACTAAAATTTACTGGATCCATGCCTTTAATATAATTTATTTAAAAAAAAAATGATATATAATTATAGTTTCTAAAATAAATTTTTAAGCTGGCTTGCAAAGAAAAATGTTTAAACTATATGTCTACTTTGATCTAATTTCAGAATAACTGTTGATGTACAAGACTTCAAGAGTTCATTTAAGCAAACAATATCAGGTGGACTTAGAGCTATTACACAGGTATATACTTTTATTTAGATACATAATTTAATAGATAAAAGAATATACATAGAAAAATATTCGCTTAAAACATGTCTCTCTTATGTAACTACTCTATGTATATCGTCAATTCTCATCATAGGTGTGACTGGCAAGAAACTCTCTGCCTCTTGTTTAAAATAACTAATAGTATTGTTTTAAAAATATAAGTTGTTAAGCTAATTTACACCCTTGAATATAATTTTATATGTACTTTGCAGGTTGTGGGTTCGGCAGTGAGTCTCCTAGTAATATCACCTCAGTTAACTGGTCTCACAATGCTATGTGTACCCACAGTTGTTATTGGAGGGACTTTTATTGGATCACTTTTGAGGAAATTATCCAGAGAAGCACAGTCTCAGGTTCGATTATATTTAATTTGTTTAAAAAAATTTAATTATGTATATATTATCCTGAAAAGTAAAAAGTTGAATAATGCTGGCTATGAGTTGTGTGTGTTTGTCTGTCTTTTTATTTTATTTTGTAATATCTGCTCCATAAATTGTAAATAACTTAACTTTAATAAATCTACTTGTGATGTGAACTGTCAACAAATTATGATACATATGAAAAACTCGATGATACCTTATTTTTCGGTTATAGTCTATCAAAGTGTCAAAATGTAAAATGACATATGACATGTGTCCCGCCATTACTTAACGTTATATGTCCGAAATATTTCAATGAGAATTGAATTAAATGTTAACAATTCTAATAGAAACCTATTTCTAGATAGAAAAAGCAACATTAGTAGCAGAAGAAGCGATCTCGAATATGCGAACAGTGCGAGCGTTTGCAGGTGAAGAGAATGAGGCGCAAATGTTTGCGGAAGAATGCGATTCTGCTGCAAATCTTAGTATGGAACTGGGGTTGGGTGTTGGACTTTTCCAGGCGGGAACTAATTTGTTTTTGAATGGGTAAATAATTAACTAACTAATTTGTTTTTATATGCTATGTGAAAAAATTTCTAGAAAATCGATAATTACTTGTATGTTTTCCATCTGCAAAGGTTAAATATTTGGAGTTTTCAGAAATAGATAGGCCTCTCCACAGGGATCCTAATCATAACCTATCCTATACCCTGATGGCTGTAAATCTTTCACAGTCCTTTTAACAAGGCATTTTCTTTTGCGAAATTTCAAAATTTGAGTGTACTTCTCCCGCAAAGGCCGGCAAAACACCCACTAAAAATGGGTGTCTATGGGCTGTGATTGCCCATTATATACAAAAAACCTACATTAATCTATATATATTCTATTAAATAGAGTAAAGCTGTTCAAGGAGCAAGTTGGTTATTTGAAATTTGGCGCAACTTTACTTAATTTTTTTGTTATATTGCGATTTATTTTTATATGAATAAGGAGTTTTAGTGATATTGTAAATCCTAGACAATTGATGGTCCATTATTTGATTTCAAGTATGTACCAATTCTTAAAAGGCCGGCAGCGCACTTGCGAGCCCTCTGGCATTGAGAGTGTCCATGGGCGGCGGTATCACTTAACATCAGGTGAGCCTCCTGCCCGTTTGCCCCCTGTTCTATAAAAAAAAAAATTCGTACTTGTAAATTTTATCTTTCGCTTGCACGCATTCCACTATGGCTATGATAATAGGTTAATAATGTTAACAGATATTTAATGTTGGCTACATGTTTTTAAATATATATATTTGTATGAATGAAAAAAGGTAGTTTATAAATTTGTTATTTATATAATATTTCAGTATGGTGTTAGGAACAATGTTTTTGGGTGGTCACCTAATGTCAACCGGACAGATGTCAGCGGGTGACGTCATGGCGTTCCTCGTGAATGCACAGACTATACAACGGTCGGTGGCACAGATATCGTTGCTATTTGGATCTGTCATTAAGGGCATCAGTGCTGGAGGACGGGTTTTTGAGGTTTGTCCCATAGGTTGTTCACTCTGCAATAGGAAAATAATGTGCATTTTTTTCAAGCCCTCTAATAAAACTTTTAATGAAGATTAAGCTTATATGCTTATAAGCTTTTTATAATGAAAGGAATGTTTATTTTGCAAAAAAAAACGCATAAAAATGTTCTAATATACTCTCCACTTTATCACAACGAAAATTTGTATCAAAGTAATTTAAACTGAAGTATTTCCGAATTAATTCGGCTTAGTGTCCTTCAAGAAAGGTACCAATTCTTAAAAAGCCGGCAATGCACTCGTGAGCCCTCTGGCATTGATGGTGTCGGTATCAGTTACCATCAGGTGTATTATACTATAACTGGTGAATATAAATAACTAGGTACAAGTTATTATAGTGCTACACAGAAAAAAATAATAAGTCATTTATATGTAATAGATATGTGTATTTAATATTCAGTACATAAACAAGGAGCCTCAAATGGACACATCTGGTACAAAGACAATCAAATATCATGAGTTTCATGGTGATATAGAATTCAAAGATGTCACCTTCGCATATCCGACCAGACCTGATGCGGTAAGTGTTTTTGTACTTTAAAAAAAAAATTAAATGCTTCTAAATTTCTATTATTGCCAGTTCTCGAATCGAGGGTTTAGAAATGAAGAGAACTTGCAATACATCCAATTAGTTTTACGATATACCATATTTTATAACCGATAAATATTTTCTTGCTAAATATAATTTGGATGTAGGGAAAAGTCTATACCGTACAATAACATGATCGTATTTGGCCCTTTTTTGGAATTTAGGAAATCAGTTCCGTATTATAATACTCACCCAGTATGATACGGAATACGCGTATGATACGCAATACGCGTATGATACGCAATACGCGAATGATATGCAGTACGTGTATACGGTCTCATTAACCGTTTCCGAATATTGAGTTCTGTTTGTAAGGTTTATTTTTGAATTTCAGGTAGTATTAAATAACTTCAATTTGAAAATACCAGCGGGCAAGACAGTTGCAATAGTCGGTAGTTCCGGAAATGGGAAGTCTACTATCGCCGCTTTATTGGAAAGGTAATTTATTATTGATTATCCGGTTTCTATAGTCAAATTACTATAATTTTTCTAAAGTAAGTGCAAGTTTCATTACAAGTGTTCTATTTAAATATAGATAACTTAATTGAGGTGATATTTCGTAAGTTTTACATACATCCTGTAGAAGGAACTAAAATTTTATGAAAATCTGTGCTGTTAGTGACTTGGGCGTGTGACACTTTTCTGAGGTTTAAACCTCAGCATTACTTCCATTTGCGCATTAAACACTCAATTGTTATCCGATGTAATTTTCGCTCGATATAAAATTATTTTTCTTTACTATTCCGTTTCCTTACCTTTGTCTGTGGCAATACGCTCTGCGTGGAACTATTTATATAAAAAAACACACGTATGGTGAAAGACAAGGATTGCGAGGAAACCAGCATCTGTTACACTAAAAAGTCAGCTAGTTAGTATGTGTCAGGCACAGAAGGCACGAAACAAACAAGAATGTTATTCTGTATTAAAATTGTCTATAACGCCATCTATGATATGTTTAAGAAACTAAAATTTACAGGTTCTACGATGTAAATAAGGGTAAAGTGACAATAGATGGCGTGGATATACGCGAGATGAATGGGAACTGGCTTCGGGGTCGCGCCATTGGGCTGATTAGCCAAGAGCCAGTGTTGTTCGCTACTACGGTTAAAGAAAATATTCGTTATGGGAAACCGGATGCCACTGATGCAGAGGTAAGATTATGTGGAATAGCTAGTTTAATACTGTGAATGGAAAAAAAGACAAAAAGGCCGGCAACGCACTGGCGAGCGCTCTGGCATTGAGAGTCCATGGGCGACGGTATCACAACAGCAGAAGAGCCTAGTGCCCGTTTAGCCCTTGTTTTATATTTAAAAAAAAACATAATGAAGGTATATTTTTTTCACATGGCAATCATTATTTTACGAATTTTTTTTGTAGTAGCAACACTTATGAAATGTCAGAATTCTACGGAATTTAACGTCAGAATTAAGTTTATTGTGTACTGTGCGATTCCTCGTATCTCAAAACTAATATTTCGACAGCTTACAATAGATAATAACGTAAAAATAAATTTTCAGGTATACAGGGCCGCTCAAACCTCAAACGCGGACGAGTTCATACGCAACTTCCCAGATGGGTACGACACGATGGTAGGGGAAAGGGGAATGTCGCTCAGCGGAGGACAGAAGCAGCGCATTGCTATCGCTAGAGCCGTCTTGAAAGACCCACCTGTTATGATACTAGATGAGGCTACTAGGTAATGCAATGTTTATACTAAAAGGAAACAAACAGATAGAAAAAAAAGGAAAAATAAAGTTAGTTTTAGTGACTAAATGTTATGTTAGCTTAATTGATGCTTTTTCAAGTTATATTTTGGCGCGTTAGAGAAAATGAAAGAGATGAGATTTTTTAACATGCGCGCGCGCACCGTTACATAAAACCGACACCCTTAAGTTCGCTATAGTTACATTATCATTAGTACATTTTAGTTTTGAAGTTATACTTTTGGCGCGTTAGGGAAAAATGTTGAGAGTACATATTTACGAAGCGCGCACACTGTCACAAAAAACCGACACCCTGAAGTTAGCCACAGTCAACATTTTAGTTTTGAAGGTATACTTTTGGCGCGTTTGGGTATGTTGAGAGTAAATTTTTTTTATTGATTAGCATCGTTTTTTCTACCAACGTAGAATAAGGCGAAAGATAAAAAAAAACTTGTTATACGTCAAAGAACGTATAACTTCTAACATGTGTACATAAGTTTTACACACACGTTTTTTTTTCATATTTTTATGGGGTTAGTTTCATATTAGATGACGAGTCCTATAGCGTGTCAACGCCTATTGGCGAAGAAAGGCAGTAGAACAATAACAATCGAATCCAATACTTTCGGATAAACGTAAATTCCTTTGTTTTCAGTGCGTTAGACGCAACGAGTGAGAAAGTGGTCCAGACTGCGCTCGAGACAGCGTCGAAGGGGCGCACAGTGTTGGTGATCGCGCATCGACTTTCGACAATTATTAATGCTGATCTGATTGTGGTGCTAAACAAAGGAAATGTTGTTGAAGTAAGTAAATTAAGTCATGACCCTGTTTGTTCTGGGTATTGGGATACGACCAGCTACGCCTCAGAAGAGAGCTAGCTGTGTCAGTGTCTTAAAGATTCTTACGGGTCGGGTGCATAATCCGGATATAATAGAGAGACTGGTACCAAGTAGAAACCTGAGGCTTACGTCTAAAGTTTTGGATGTACCGCGCGCACATTCCAACTTGGTTAGCAAAGCGCCACTCACGCGAGCAATACAGATAATCAACAAAACTTCTATTGAGGTAGACCTATTTTTTTTTTGTACACTGGCTGAGTTCACAAGAGGTGTTTACTT
Source organism: Pieris mannii (assembly GCA_028984075.1). Lineage (NCBI taxonomy): Eukaryota > Metazoa > Arthropoda > Insecta > Lepidoptera > Pieridae > Pieris > Pieris mannii. The sequence goes on from CM054776.1 coordinate 2,025,853, forward strand.
TATTGGGAGTTATAAGATTTAGGTATATAAACATGTCTTTTTAAGGTTTTCTATGTAGGATAATTGATGTGGGAATAATTTTGGAATCCTATCGTATTATTAGTAACTGTTAAGATAGAAAAATGTAGTGGAATAAATAAATAAATAAATGATTTCTTCATACATTTTTTTATATCACTAGAAACAAGACATTTTTGTCGTTATATAAATAAAATAAATAGGGTGTTTTTATTACTGTATTTTTTCTCTTTACTTCATTTAATCAAGACGTATACGCCAAATGGCGTCCGTGTACGTTTTGTAAAAATTTGGCGCTGTTTTTATTCATCTATTCGTCATCATACAACTATCAGTATATATACCACTTTAAATATTTTTTTGATATTAATGATCAAGATGAAAATATCTTTTAAAAATTTCTTTAAAAAATCTCATTTTGTAAGTAGCTTTCCATAGAAATTAAACGGAAAAATTATTTGGGCTTTTCCTTAATACTTGGAAACTGCCCACTGAAATATTTCCAAACCAATTCGACTTAGGGCCCTTCTAGAAAAGAGCGTTCCAATTCTAAAAAGGCTGACAACGCACTCGCCTTCTTGCAATCTCTGGCAAAACTGTCCATCATGGAGATCTCTTAACATTAGATGAGCCTCCTACCCGTTTACCTCCTATTACATAAAAAAAACAAACGAGGGCGAACTGTTTGAGAGAGAGGGCCTCCGAGAGCGAGAGAGCCATATACAGTCAGTACCGTTTAAGACGACATTGTGTAAAACTACATACCGGTTATGTCCCAGCTAAATTCTATTGTATTAGGTTCTTAATAACGTCATCGGCTATTACGACTATAGGTTTTACGAATTTGAGTAGTCCCTTCGATGTCGTTATAACAGATATTGACTGTATTTAAAATTGACATAAAAAGGCGGGAAATTTTAATTACATTTAACAAGGTACATAATTTACAGATGGGAACTCATGACCAATTGAAGAAACAGAAAGGACATTATTGGAATTTAATTAAGCAACAAGATCATGAAACCGACAACCGTTCGTTATGAATATAGAATAAGTAGAACAATTTTTTTATTTATTTTTGTTATATAGAGAAATGGGTTTTGTATGGAAAATGTTTTGGTTAAATTATTAGTGTCACGGTATGAAACTTTTTGGATGTAATGTATATTGAAAATGTATTGGAAATCATTTAACTCTAGTATGAGATGTATTTTAAGTTGAAACATTAAATATGTTGAATCGAAAATCGTTTTATTTTCCTATGAACAGTATGTTGTTGAACAGTTGTATGAAGTGGCTAGAAAGTTGAATAACCACATGCAAAAGAGCTCTTAAAATTACCACTTCATTTGTTTTTTAGACCCTACATAATGGGCATTTAATAGTCTTACTAGAACTTCGTAAAGATTTTTTATATATATTTTTTTAATATCTAGTAAACTTTTGACCCAATTTATTAAATAAAAATAAAAAAGGAATTTTATTTCTTACAAAGGTAAACTGAATCCTATTATAATTTAAAAAATATATATTTTAAACCAATGTGTTTTTTTTACTAATATCTGTACTGTGTCTATTTGTGTTTTGAACATGCTCCGTGCTATAGGTTGTCGTGTATAAGTTGGCGTGTGGCAGAAAAACGTACTAATTTTGACAGTTGTGTTGACAGTTCTAACAGCTTGGTAGTCTCACGTGTGTCGGTGCTAATAATTTGTGTTTTAAAGTGTAAAAATCATTACGAAACATGCCAAAAGTAGTGCGGAGTGCAGCTAGAGAAATTATTCTAGCTGTAAAACGTTTTTGTGGAGAAGAGAAACGTAACAATGGGCCGATTATTCCATTTCAACAAGTGAATGCTCGAACAGAGGCTTTGACAGGTAAAGTATTGCCAGTTAAAAGTGATATTTATATCCCCAAGTTTAGGGAAAAATAATAATTGCTTTTGAAAGTAAATGTATATATTTTAAAAAATATTATGAAAGGATGGATAACTTAAAATATTTTTTGTTTTATTTAAGGTGTTTCTGAAAGAACCGTGAACCGTATAGTTTCAGAGGGAAAAATCATGGAAAGTAATTTTTCAGCGAGAACTGAAGTCCCTAATCTAGCAGCTCAAGGACCTTCCACATGCACAGCTTGTGATGACAATTCCACACCAGAGAACACTACTTCCGAGGCTAAGACGGTAAAACTAGTCACTCCAGGTAAAAGTAGAAAAAGAAAATTAACTGTTTCTGATTTGGATGACTTTGATCTTTGTGTTATTAGACGCAAAATCCAATCTTATTATTTAAATAATTCCGTCCCTACTCTCAGAAAATTACATTGTGATCTAAAGGCAGACATCAATTTCAAGGGCAGTATAGAATCTCTCAGAAAAATACTACACAAGTTGGGTTTTAGTTATAAAAAGAATAAATCCAAAAGGATGGTTCTCATGGAGCGATATGATGTTGTTGCCTGGCGATCAAGATTTTTACGAGAAATAGACAATAATAGAAGGAGTGACAATCCGAGGCCAATCGTTTATTTGGACGAGACTTATTTACACCCTGGCTATAAAGTTAAAAAATGTTGGCAGTCTGAGGAAACTGAAGGTGTCCTTACAGAAGTCTCAGAAGGTCAGAGATGGATCATAGTGAATGCCGGAAGTGAGAAAGGTTTTATCCCCAATAGTCTTTTGTGTTTCAAATCTCAGACTAAAGTGGAGATTATCACGACGAGATGAATGGAGATAACTTCAGTAAATGGCTACAAGAAAAGCTTATCCCAAACTTAGAGCCCAATTCATTAATAGTGAGGGACAATGCGTCATATCACTGTATTAAAATAAATAAACGCGTGACAATGAACAGTACGAAACAAGAGATGCAAGATTTCATAAAAAAAAACAATCTTTCATACTTGGAAACCATGAAAAAAGCAGAATTGTATGAAATTATAAAAACAATCAATCAGGAGAATGTCTAATTGATGAAATATTAAAGAAACATGGTCATAAGGCTGTAAGACTTCCGCCTTATCATTGTGACTTTAATGCAATCGAATTAATTTGGAGTTCGTTCAAAAGAATATTTGCAGACACAAGTGTTACTGGCCTCTCTGAAAACATGGAACAGAGAATCCATAATGCATTTTCCAAAATAACTGCTGAAGAATGGCAGAAACACTGTAATCACGTTATAAATGTTGAAAATAATTATCGTATAACAGACAACCGCCTTGAAACAGTAATGGAACCATTTTTAATTGATTTGAATAGCAGCAACTCAGATTCTTCTGACACAGATGACTCTGAAGAATTCATGGAAGGAATAATGCCTCTAACAGACCACAATTACTATAAAAAATAATTTTTTGTTATTATAATTTTTTATTTACCTTAAGTAATATCAAAGAAAAAAAATTGTGTTCAATCATTATTATCTTACTTATTTGTTTTATTTACCCTGATTAAGAAAAAAGTGGCAACACAGAGGGTTGTAGGAGGCGCCGCCACAGGAACGCCAACTTATACTTGACAGTCTGTAGGCCCCTTTGACATGTTGTGATTTTTCTTTTTAATTTGTCTGTATAACTTCAAATATATAAACTCTTTAGAACACGTTTTGTAAAAATGTGGTTAATATTATTCGGTGACTTATCGTCACAATGGCGCAGTGGGTGGAGCATACAGGCTTAGCGCGAGCAGCAGACAAATCACGCAAACGCCAACAATGATTTTTCCTTTCATATTTTTTTATGTTATATTCTTTTCTCATAAGCAAAAGTCCAAACTGAACAGAGATTATTGATGTTGTGTCATCTGTCACGTGTTGACATATTTGTTGCTGTTGATTGACCAATGACAATCAAACGGCACACGGAATTGTTTTGACATTTGTTACATTCTGCCCACTCAGATTCGTAAATCAGTGTATAAATCGTAAACAAAAACAGAGTACTTTGGATTGTCAGTCGATTGGGTTAGGAATTATATGTATTGTCTCAGCTTTTATATTGTATGTTTGTGTTTGAAATTTATTTTAGCTTTCTATTTTCTAATCATTTTTTATTGCATTTTTAAAAATTTGTTAAAAAATTTCTGTACTGTTACTGGAAGATTGTATAGGTTCACTGAAAATCAGTTTTGCTGGTGACAGCAACTTTAAAGCCGAGTTGGGCGAATTTTTGATTAGTGTTTGTTTGTATTTTTTATATGTGTGCTTTTCTTTATTTCTATGAAATTGTGTGTTATGGAAATATTTTTTGCCTCTTAACGATATAAAGCTTTTTTTAGCAAAACTTTATGACTTCGACACCTGAAATAAATTTCTGTGTGCGCGCTTCATACTCAAATGACAAAATCAGCCATACTTTAGACTAAAAACATCATTCATCCGAAGAAATCTTTATTGCATACAGAATCACCAAAATTATTTGTACAATAATAGTTTGAATAACACTGACAAGTTATTTACATTACTATAATTATTTACAAACATTTTTTAGAATATAATTCAGGTTAAATTCAAATTTATATTATCACACCGTAGATTTTTAAAATAATAATCTTGGATAAGTTACACAACTACGAAAGATGGTAAATTTTTTATTCGATTGACTACTAACTGAATATTTTTTTAATAACTAAGTGTTTTCTAAGAAACATGAGAAATTAATATTTGATTTTAAGTTTACATAAATTACTTATAGATTTTATACTTATTGCTAAGTTTAAATCTAGCCTACATTTTATTTCCTGGGAATTTGCGTAAACCTACTTTCATGTTGCGCTTTTGAAAACTAAACATTAATTAAACATTTTTTGCACAATATTTTCTAAGGGCATATAATTATATCAATTTTGTCAATCTCCATAAAATAGTATACCATATTATTTGAGAGAAAACTGGCGCAAAAAAAAGTATAAAGTTTTTGTCGAAAAATATTAATTCAGGAATGTCTTGAAAGACTAGCAAATAGTATTTATATTGACAGTTTAATGAGATTGACAATTCCGTCAGGGTACACATAGGGATTTTTTAATCCGAGTTATAAAATCGAATAACCATAATAATTTCAATAAAAGAAAACGAAATTTTAATCTAAGCCCTCAAGCTCAAAACGGAAATATCTTTGGAATTATTGACGTACATAATATATCTAAGATACTGTTTGAAAAGGAAATATCGAAATTCCATAGTTAATTTGGAGAGATCTGTGCAAGAAAATTTTTATTGACTATCAAAACATGTAAATTGTCAAATTTGTACACAATTGACGCAACGTTGACTATGTACAGTCATATCAAAAATGTATTTTACAGAATGATAACTAGGTTTACTAGGAATGATTGGTTTTCAAATTTTTAACATTTTGTGATACAAACAATTAATTTCTTACTCTAAATAAATTAAAACTAGTATGACTTACAACCGGACACAATTAAGTCTCACATCCCCATTGACACAAAAAATATCTGATGACACTGTTGTGTCATGAGGGGGCAGCGAAAAGTAGCATCTCCTAGAGACCAGTGGGTGCCGAGTCCACATGAGTTCGTATTAATTGCCTCGAGAAACGTACTGTGAAAGATTTCCTAGCCTTAGCTATACACGAGGAAATTACGTACTGCAAATTGAATTTGACAAGGCTTTAGGTTGTAATCAATTAAATAGGATTGAATTACTGATTTTGTTTTATTTTACTTAAAAGGGCTCCCAAACCTTTGACACAGTTTTCATAAATTAAGACATTTTTTTTCATTTACTTGCTTAACAGATGTTTAGAAAAAACGATTATAAAATTCGAAAACCAACCCAATACAATTTCAATCTATTCTTATATCTCAAATAATGTTAACGTATGTATAATTCAATATTTCAGTTACTACCTACGTTACAATATCTACTTTTACGTATAACTTTAGTATTAAGTCAATGTACATTAACGCAGTTTCATATGTACAGAGGGTAATAATTTTAAAGGAAATATTCTGCATAGACTATATTAACGTAACTTTATATTTTGACAAATGACAGTTTTATACAGGAATGTAACCGAAGACAGACTGCATATTATAAGAGTTTATGTGTGATTAAAAATATATTCCAATTGGGAAATAAAGTAATAAAACAAGCAATTCTTCTAGTATTAATAACATTACCTCTGATATAAGTATATAAGAGTTAAAAAACCTCATATAGATAAGAAAGGTTCCTTGTTCTGTTGTATTAAAAAAAAAGAAGAAACATACCATTGTCGATTTAGCTACGTCTCTAGTATGTCAACCATTGACAAAGACGCTGGGAACAATCTAATGGCCCAACATGCTGCTTCATACAAAAATGTTACTCATACATATTTATAAAGTAAAAAAACATATTTAGCGTTCACATTTTGCTTAGGAAAATGACGAAAGATTTTTTCATCATAGCAACACTTGTGGAAAGATTATTTGTATTATAATGTACAGATACGATACAGAAACGTTTAAAATTTAGTTAGCCTCAAATTTTTACAAAAGTATAATATGTATATATTATATATTGCAAGTAAAGTATAATTATTAATAATGGTAGCTCTTAAAAATAATTTATTTATTTAGTTATTTTAAACAATAAGGACCACCTCAATATGTATGAAATATCTTGTATCGGTACGTAACTTGACATGATTTTTCTTGTATGTATTTTAAATGTAATATATTGCCTTGATGTTTCTGTATTGTTATTTTTTAAGTTATTAATTAAGCATCATTACAATCATCTCTTATGTCTCACTGCCTTATAATTAATGTTATATTTAAATAATAACATAAATTCATTAAAATATATATTAAATATAATGGTATATTTTTCCTCAATTCCTGCCAACTTACGCATCGATACTTGTTTCAATACAGCGTCACAATATTTGGCAGTAAGATTTTCACAAAAGTAACATTTAAAGAAAAAAACTCCTTTACTTTTTTGACAATTTACCGTCATCGTACGACGAAATGTACCAACACAGAGGCTAGAAGAAGAATACACGTCACGCTTGAAGTAATACCATGGATGGCGCTAGTGTTGCGTCTTAGAATTGCCGCCATTTTGTTACCTGAAAATTACGTAATTCAAATCAATATATTTTTCAGTTCTATTTCCTTTATCTGATAGGTAGAGTAGCCTACGGTACAGCCCTAAAAGTCAGCTTATATTCCGTATTTTATACTATCCCAACATCATTTCAAACAATCTACCGCAAAAAGGATGTATTTAGCTCATGTAAGTGATAGGAGTTTTGTGTAGAAATATCAACGAATCTAGGCATAAAGTACGATTGGTATATACGCATACGTATAGAAACTAGGCATAAATAAAAAGAAAAGAAAGAAAATTAATTTTGAAATCTTATACAAATTGTTAAATAGTCAATTACAAAGTAACCCTTTTACAAAATATAACAATAACTTACAAATTCCGTATGTAAAACCATTCTTCAGTTCTTCACGAAAACAACATAATAAACGCTACTCATTAAGAGCCTTTTATATTCAGTAATAGGCAGATCGATAAAAAAAGCATTTTTAGCAGATATTTTTGTAAAAACATAAATTTGTAGTTAAGTGAGTGTAAATTTTTTATTAATTTTGTAAAATTTAGGTTCACCGTAATGTATTTATGTAAGTAAGGGTCTGTTTCACAATGTCCGGATAAGTTCCAAATAAGCTATTTAATACTTATTGGTAGGATAAACAGTATTTTTGCATTTCACGACTGTCAGATAGCGCTATTTGTCATGAAATGAGAAGTATTCGGAACTTTTATCTTTCGAATAATTTATGTGTTGCATAGTATAATTTGTATCTGTGAGTTAAAGATTTTTCAATAGTTAACTTAGCACTAAGCGTCCGTTATATATTTATTTCACATAAGAGCGACTTGTAATTAAAGAATACTCACTGCCTTCCGATACAAAAACGTGTATAGACGCCGGCTCGGTATTACTCGCACTGCAAGTGTAATTTCCTGAATCCTTCAAGGTGGCTCCCCGTACTGTGAGTCTCGATTGAGTCCTGGCTCCCGGCTCTGTCTCAACCGTGATTCCTCCTCGCGTCGCGTCGTAGTTAATCATGCGGTCATTGTGGTACCAGAATACGTATTGTGGTGGTGTCGGACTCTGAAGTAATATGACAATATATTTAATTATTATAAATTACTAGCTGTCCCAGCGAACTTAGTTTCTCCTTAATATGATTTTACTTAGCCTACCTTTTAAGTTCATAAAAACATAATTATATGTTCATCCTGGAGGGTAGATGAGAATTAAGGGGTGTATATATTTTTGGTATGTTGTACCTTAAACAAATTGTCTCAAAAAAGAAATTGGCGTGGATACCCCTTATCACTAAGGGTGTTTGAAAGATATTAGCCGATCCCCAGACTTACTGAATATTCATTAAAAAATCGTAAGAATAGGTAGAGCCGCTTCGGAGAAGTACGGGAACGAACAAAATTCTCGTGTCACAACACGAGAATTTTATTATAGACTATTTGCTGATTTAAATTAATCGATTTAGTTTTTTGAGATTGAAATATTAAAAGACTAAATAGTTTTTTTAAGTTTATACAAGTGTGTTAAAAAAATGAGGATATTTTATAATATATATGCCAAGACTATATGCACAATTTCCAGGTATGTGTGCTAAAGTGTGTATATTAACAAAAGTCTTGTAAACTAAAACACGTCATATTGAAATACTCCTTTGTGTTAACTACGTAGTAATACATGTTACATTAAATTTGATTGTTTAGTGCAATTGTCAAGTCAATCTTTACATTTAAAACGTAAAACATTTTTAATATTGATATTAGTAAGGTCACTAACCTCTATGTTGTAATAAGCTTAAAATCTTATGTTAGCTTATTACTAAAAAATGTAAGACAAGTCCCTTAATAGGGACTGAAATAATTAACCGACTTGGTATCACATAGATGTAACAACTTCAACGGTAATCCAATTCGTGTGTGTACCAACCCAGTATTTTTAAGTTTTTTACAAGTTATGTTTTTGATGGCGGTTTATGTAAAGATAAAAATCAACTTTACACAACGTGCCTACAAAAACATACATAATCTCAATAAACGTACCTTTTCAACAATGCATATGAGGTGTATAACGCTGCCGAGGTCGACGTGATGTTCACCCGATCCCAGGATGAAAGCCTCGGGGACCACTATCTGCAGTCGGACGTAATGCGACACGATGCCGGTACGGGTTGACACCTGGAATTATTAACTTGAGTTTGAGTGTGGCTTCATAATTAAATGATAAATATTTTTAGCATTCGGGGTGTTCCGGATAAAGATATCAGTGTACGCTTAAGTCTATCTCCGATATAGTCATACATATTGATAATAAAGCCTGTTTATTTTCAATTGTTACAAATTTTGACAATGTACAGTTTAGTTGCCATTTTTCTTCTTGTTACTTGATATTCTATTTTTTTACTAAATTTTTCTATCCATGGCTTTCTTTTTTCCATTGATATATCTAGTATATGCGATCCTATATGCCCATAGATAGATAGCCACGTCTGTTTTATGGAATAATGTTAGATATCTATAACTTTTATTTTTCGTCTTATTTTATCTGTTTTTGTTTTAGTACGCTTCATTCCTATGCTTATAAATATATACTGAATATGTTATTATTATATTTTTAATTGTATGTTAATAAAAATAAATTTTGTAATAAATAAAATATTTTCTAGGTAAATGCGGACTGAATGTTTTGGCCTATTTCATCAACTGTTTAATATTTTGGCAACGTTCTAACGAGCTTACGGAACGCCAAAAAAGTGGACTGCACTTTGCCCATGGACACTCACTTTTGTGGGTGTTTTGGGTTTAAATTATAATGACAAATATTTTTTTTGTGTTTGATAGTCCATGTATCGAGAATGGTATATATAGGAAATATGTATATATGTTTTAAACCACATAAAAATATAACAAGAAATGTGTTGGGTGGTATTTAGTTATTTTTTGGAAACTTCTTTTAGATATTAATAAATACTACTACCTGCTTCTGTAACTTCAATGCACATTGTAACTATCTACAAATAAATTGCGTGATTCCTCGGAGCTCGTTAAACATTTAATTAAATTTAACCGCTTGCCTAATTAAATCCAAACACGCAAGATAAGAGGAATAGAAGAGGTTTAATCAGAAATAACGACTTCTTAATTCCTACACAATTCCTTGTCCAAACATTCCACAGAGCAGTGTAATACGCAAACAATCACTTTGCTACGTGACCTGAATATAAGCGACTCTATATATGCTGTGGCGTCGACTCGGTAAACGTTTTGCTCTTTTACTTTATGATTTAGTTGAGAACTTTATAACTGGCTATGTTATTTGTAATAGGAATATAGCTGAGGAAATATACACCTAGGACAAAATACTATTTTGCTATATATATATATATTTACTAATTTTTTACGACTGAGCCACGAGAATTCTCAATGTAGTATGTATGAACTATAAAGGTGTTTGAACATTTCTACCCAAATGGCTTTGTTACATTTGCCGGACGTTAAATTTTTTATCCCCAGCGAAAAAATGTCGTGTGTTTTCTTTTTTATTTGTGAGCTTAAAAAAAAACTTAAATTTTTAGCTCTGTAAAAAGTAAAGTAAAACTTATTCTTTATATTTTATTTTGTTTCCTAGCATGATATCCAGGTCTTCTGTGCCCATCAGTATTGCCAAGGAAGTCTTATAAATCCGATCATACCAATTATGAAAGCAATTTTATTAAATATCGTTTTTTATTTAAATACGCACACAACATCACAGGCATTTTAAGAAACAGAAAAAAATAAAAATTAGCCTAGCTTATAGCTAGCATTAAGGTTCAACACATCGTGTGTGTTAGGTGTCAAAACTGCCTTAAAAATCGCCGGGTTATGGAACGACGGACGTCGAGGTGAAACGGGTGGAATTTCGTATTTTGTCTCGACGTCCGATGAAACTCACATGCTTGATAGTAAACCAAACGATTCCTCTGAACCCTCTCCATGCTTAATACGGTGAAGATGTAGAGTGACCCTACATCTCTAGGCAACGCTAAAATCAAGCGGAGAGGGTTTTGTTGACGACGATATTTAAAAAAAAATTACATTTAATAAAGAAAATTAAATTTCATCATCGACGTCGAGGTAGAATATGAAATTCCACTCGTATCACCTCGACGTCCGCCGTTCCGCAACTGCGCTTTTTCAAGGCAGTTTTTACCGCGCACTACCACTTTGTGGAACTAGCTGCCCACTGAAGTATTTCCGAACCAATTCGACTTAGGGTCCTTCAAGAAAAGAGCGTACCAATTCTTAAAAGGCCAGCAACTCGCGAGCCCTCTGGCATTAAGAGTGTCCATGGGCGGCGGTATCACTTAACATCAGGTAAGCCTCCTGCCCGTTTACCCTCTGTTATAAAAACAACGAGTATATAAATTATTATATATTATATTATCTTTCTACATGTAACAAAAAAAGCTAATGCGATTTCCATGTGTTACAAATCTACATTACGAATGAATACGAAACAACATATTGAACATAACAATCGTTTTATCAAGTTACGAATACATTCGATAAGTTCGTGTTTTTATTTTAGTTAGACAATTAATAATCCTGAAAACAATATTCGAATTCTCATACTATATACCATTTGTATTACATTGATTATATGTCATTGTTTTGTTTCCTTTGTATTATTAATTGGTTAGTTGCGTTCCCTTGTTATTGACGTATTTGTTTGTTCATCAAGAGTAGTTATTATACATCGATTACGTACGATAATAATAATTCTCTAACACAAATTTGTATTGACATGTGCAGATATACATTTAGAGAAATACATTGTTAGAAGCTGGGTTACATCTGGATTTAATTGTTTAAAACATGAGCTAGTAACTGAGACAAGATTAGGAGTTGTAGTTTTGCGACGGTGGATTAAAAAAACCCACTTGACTTATTGTAGAGTTCGTAAAGTTAAGTGACGTTATGTTATTGGACATTATCGGAAACGAGAATGTTAAATTAAAATTTATGAGTGTGGTAAAAACTAAGGGCTCATATTGACTTCAAGTCTGCGATGATTATTTAATTGTGTTATATATGACTTAACTAATGTAAGGTTACTTAACTTAAGATTTAAATAAAGTAAAAATTAAAAGTACAGGTCTTAAATACAATAAATACAATTATAATATAAGAGCGGACTTAAAAGAGAACGTAATGACAGGGATATGAAAGGGAATGCTTAGGTGTTTGGCCATGCAGAACATGGCATGGTACGACATGGTGATGCGAATGTTATTTTGTATTTTGCCTTGACATCCAATAATAAAACTCAGCTGCAGGTAGTAAACCTCATCTGAACAACTCCTCTGAAACCCTTCATAGTAAATGCAGTAGTAGAGGCAAACTGTCATGCATAACGTTCGTAAGTGTACATTGTAACTATGAATTTGAATTTGACATGGTGAATGTCATGAAAGTGGATGAAGAGAGAGTGTGCTTCATGGTCTTTGCTAACCTATTCGGGAAACTTCAGCATGATTTTATAAATAAATAAATACATCGGTTGTAACTAGTTACAGGAATACCAAGTTCGACTAAAACCGACAATTTGGTATTAATAAAATAATTATAATATTTAAACAAAAGCACACACTTTAGGACATAGTAAAGATCTTCAATTATAAATACATATAAGAGATCATTAATATTTATAACGTTCTATACGTGCGAAAGCTATCCCCTGATCGATGTCAAAAAATAATAAGAAATAAACCAAACAATACAGGTAGTCTAAAAACATCGTATTTATATATATTAGTTGCTAAACTCATATATTATACATGAGACATCCCCCAAATATATATCTTGACGATATATTTAGTGCCGACCACACTATAATCTTGTTACTGATGATTTACGACGACTTGGACGTCAAAAGTTTCTCCAGCATAGTTCCATTAAGAATGTTTTGCAAAGACGGCTACCGCTAAGCGATCCTTTGTGCTGACCCTTAGAGATGATTCATGACACGTTATTTGTTGAAGAGTCGCCCTTTCTGTGACCCTTGATAGGGTTGCCAAACTTTAACTTAACTTATTTTAAGAAAAAGCGCGTCTGATTTTACTCTTGCTGTTTAGATTAAGCTGTTTTATTGAGTTCAAGATACTTCGTTATTAAGAAGCAGTGGTCGCATAGCAGATGGATTTATTATTTATGGTATGATATAGTTGGCTTTAAATATAGTCAGTTAAAACTCACGGGTAATGCCGCGTGCACGAATCATTAGGGAAACTTTATTGAAGTCATTTATTGATAGTCAGATTGAGTTGAAAAATCTCGTTTAACTGCTGATTCCAACATCATAACTATGCATACTAATGCGCAGCATACAATCTTACATACAATCTTTAAGGCATTGCGGATGGAATCTCTCTTTCTATAAAATGTAACCGATTAATGCCGAAATATTCTGTGGTTCTTTTTATCGCTTAAAACACTTCCATTGTATAACATATGTAAACCCTACAAGATACCGCAAATATTCTTTTGTTTCAAGTGAGAATTGTGGAACCCGATAGGAATAATTTTATGTAAATAGCTGAGCCATCTCTGAGTGCTAAAAAATTCAGAGGGCCTCGTTGAACCGCCTTTTGTTTCGTTTCACGTTGTATTTGGAAAATGGAAAATTCAGGAAAACTTAATTCGACTGTCTGGGTTTTAGTGCCCATTGTAGCTTTTTAATTAGAGCCATAGAAACCGTAATGAAAACATACACGCAGAGTGTTTTTAATTGTGACTTATTGTCTATGGAGTGGGTTTTCAACGGTCTGCTACCGTCAAACACAAAGTCTCTTGGGTAAAATAATACTGAGGGAAAACAGACAAATTAAAAAATAACTTGTTAATGAATCAATAAATTCGCGAAATTGATAGTGGGTTAAAACGTAGATTAACGCCCAAACCCAATAACCTATGTCAATCCATTTTTGACCATCTGCGATAGATATTTTAATCCAAATATTGATAATAGTGTGCCAATAGTAGTCGACGGATTGTAAAGATGTGTAGAGCGAAGAGATTGCATTCTATCCGTCGCCAAAAATGGATTGCCTTCAAAGGGTTTGGTTATTGGGATGCAGATAGGAGATAGATCGACTGTCACGGTATGATCTCAGATTGTTTTCAATCTGAGTTTATTGATTAATAATTGGGTTTGGGCGTATGACAACAAAATCAATATTAATTCAACAATTATGCGTATCTTCAAAGCTTAAAAATCTTCGTAAATAACACTCAAACTTCATACAAAATTTAAGCCCGTCATAAATAAGTGTACAATGAAAACATTAAGAAAGCGAGGCGTGTAACTTGCAACCTCAAACTAAATGAGAAGACTCTTTGAAGTTGCATTAATGCGGTGCAATTTACTTTAAAAGTGAGTAAACAAGTCAACTCCAAGTGTTCTCGGATTCAGATCACGCTAATGGAAGTGCTAAAATAAATAAAACACTACACTCGCCAAATGGGTTTAATAGGGATGCGACGTTGGCGCAAAATCTATTTATCTTGTATTTTTTATCATTGTTAAAAGTAAAGAAAATGTAAAGGATTTTGAACCGTATTATTTTACATTTATAGTAGTTAAAATAGTAATGTTTTCAATAACTATTGTATTGGATTTTAAAATCAATCAATTATTTAGATACATTATTGTACATATCATGTATGAAGTTTTGTAAGTTTTTGTGAGAAAATAAATAAATATTATTATTATTATTGGAAAAAATATGTCTGTTAGTTTAAAATATCAGTCAGTAACTGCACAATCTAGGTATATAAATGTTATATTGGTTGTACGCTTCAAATATTAAAAAGTTCTGCACCGATCGATGAAATTTTTGCATAATATATAATCCGCACGAAGGATTGTTTTTATCTCTTTTTGCATCAGTCCCATATCTGCAACCGCGAAAAAACGATCAGCTGTGTACCAGTGACCGCGCCATCTGCCGGAAGCGACGAAAACACTCGCTGACAACCGCAATAGTAATGGCGCAGTCTTATGAGATCGTATATTGTGTGTTCCCGAGTCGGAAAACCAAATAGTCTTTATATCTACGCAGACAGTGAAGAAACAAAAAAATATTGTATTGCAAAAATACTTAATATGAAATGTATTCTTTGTTTTATTTCTCATTTCTCAACTATTCAATCACAATGCCACAGCGAAGCTTCGCAGGGCGCAGTTACTTCATAAACAAGTACCTATGAACGCTATTTTTCTGTATCTTCCGCTTTACGCTCTTGCTTCCAGGGTAGTCTGGAGATAGAGATTGCAATACGATGTTTTTTGTATGCAATCACGATTTCTCACAATATCTGTAGCTCTGATGCATTTAGAATCGGGATTACAAAATGAAAGAAGCAAAGTGTCTAGTACCACAATCTCTTATCGGGGTTTTTCTAGCACTTATTGATATTAATTCTAGCGAGATATAACGACGTTGCCAGGCTAATAGTAATTTTACATGCGCGATTCTGTCAAGCCGTTTAATATATCGGTATAAAATAAAAAAAACGTTTAGATTATTAATCTTTAAAAACTGACGGCAAAAAGCCTTGACCTCAGAGGTTCCTTTTCATTCATATATGCCTTTATAGGATAAGCCTTCTCTGCCTGACACATGTCGCTGATATGTTTCCGTATTTATTTTCATGATGATTTATCACCGAATAAACATGTAAATATTACTTGAGCACACGACTTATAGAATAGAATTCATTTGTTATTTAAAGAGTGTAATTAGACTCATTTTAATTATAAATTTCATAAGCTCCCGTTCTAAATTTAAATAAACGTTAAAAGGTAGTTCTTGAGCAGTATCTTTCAGACGAAACTCTACTTAAAAAATATATCTTAGTTAAATATATGGCTAAAACCCGATATCTAAATAGAATATGTGAAAGGTATTCCCACGTTGCAAACAAAACATTTGATATCTGATAAAATAGGAATACGTAATCCTAACCCAATACGGCTAAACGTAAAACGGAATTGCCTTTCAAAGCGCAAAATATGCTTGTAATACAAGAAACCTTTTTTGTTTTTATCACTACAATATCAACGCTAACCGACGAAAATATTCATAATAATGAAAATTCTATTCAAATATTATCGTAAACACGAATGTTTCTGGAGAAACAGCGCATAAGTAAATATCGAGGTCTTTAACAAACTCTTGGAATAAAATTTTCCCAATGAAATCACTGTAATTCGAAGCTGCGTTTTACAAATATAATTTTATTTGCCTGCGTTTCGAATGTAAAGGGAATTTGTGGTAATATAAGTATGACGATAATAAAATAATATATCTCTCGGTATGTTTTATTATTTTTTTTATAAAACAGGGGGCAAACGGGCAGGAAGCTCACCTGATGTTAAGTGATACCGCCGCCCATGGACACTCTCAATGCCAGAGGGCTCGCGATTGCGTTGAAGGCCTTTTAAGAATTGGTACGCTCTTTGATGTATGAATAATATCTGAATATTTATTTATATTAATGTAAATAATGACGGATCAATCATCTTATGAAATAATAAACAAGTATGCATAGTTATGACGTTGGAATCAGCTGCCATTCATGATTTTTCAACAGAATGTGACTAAGAAGCCTACAAAAAAGTTTGGTGGCATTACATCGCCCATGTACAAATCTTTAAGGTCCGTGAGTTATAAATATATTTACCTACCCAACAATATATCAAAATTTATAAATCCATCCGCCATGCGACCACTGCTTATGAATATCTCGGCTTTTTGGACTAAAAACTTACCTGACCAAATTGCCGTCTGGCCCCAAAACGTAAACCCAATCTAGTGATTTTATCAAAATTCAAACCCTGGACTTGTCCAAATTTTTCTTCTAATCTCTTATGACATCTCTAAAGACTAAAACCAACCCCAACGCTACTCGAAATAAAAGCTAACGTTCGAATGAATCAGTACTTGTTTACAAGTACTTATATTAAATATGAAAATAAATTTTAGGACAGAATTTGAACCCGCCACTTATGACGCAATCTACAAATAAGCAAAAAAGTAAGAACATAAAGATTTTTGCATTTCCTTAGTTAATAGAAAAAAAAAATTAAAGATAAACAAGACTTATGCTTCATTATAGATAGATACAAAATACGATTTTTTTTGTAAAATATATATCGCTAAATTAAACCATAACAAACCGCTCCGCATATATTAATCGTTAGTCAAGTGTTGAACATTAAAACGTATCAAGTTGACACGTCATGTTGAATAATTTAGACTTATGAATATTTTATTATGCCCGAGAACACTTTTCAACATGGCTAGTTCTTTAAACGCAAACGGTTTAGTTTGTATACTGTAAGTTTAAAATGTCCATTTTAAACTGGAATATATTTTCTTCATATAAGGTAGCAATATGTTTTATGAATACTAATATGACTTAGATAAACATTTATGAAAAATAGACTTTGATATAAAACAACTAAGTATTTATTTTATTTAATTACGCAATAATATGCCCATACATCCGTTCTTAGATAGGATCAGAAACTAGTAAAGATTTATGTAACTCAATAATAATTTCTTCATTGTTGCTATGTTGCTTGCTTGCTCTAAACGCATTTAATGTGTCTAATAAATTTATGAAAGACTGTTTGTTTTACTACATCCTTATTACATACTCTAGATATGAAAAAACATACAAGAGTTAGATATTAAAAGTATTTTTTATGTACTACTTATTTTGTTTTTATAGAACATGGGGCGAACGGGCAGGAGGCTCACCTAATGTTAAGTGACCGCCACCCATGGACACTCTCAATGCCAGAGGGCTCGCGAGTGCGTTGCCGGCCTTTTAAGAATTGGGACTCTCTTTTCTTGACGGACCCTAAGTCGAATTGCTTTGGAAATACTTCAGGGGGCAGCTGGTTCCACAAAGTGGTATTTTCAGGAATGATTCGTGAACTGAACAATTTTCACGAATGGGTTATGTATTATATGTAAATGCCAATATTAGTAATTATACTAGTAGGTATATACTACTGCTGGCCTGGTAGCTTTACCATGCGGTTCTCATCTCTGGTGGTGCACCAATGAACTTTTTTCGATATGCGTATTTAACATTCGCTTGAACGGTATGTATGTGGGGACTCCGTTTCCGCAATTACACTCTTAACAGGTCCGTAGTCCAGGAAAAGATCGTGAGAAAATCGGCTTGCCTTAAACCACAAGTCGACGACGTGTGTCAGGCACAGGCTGATCACCTACTTGCTTGACAGATAATCACAATAGTATGACAATTGTTACTAGGAGATTACCAACAAGCGTTTGAACCCTTTACCGTACTGCAACTGCAATTTGATTGATGCGTCAATAAATTTATTGAATCTCTAGAATTATTCAATAATGATAATTCTAATCTTCTTTGTTACACTAAGCCAAGTTACCCTCGTCCTAAGCTAGACAACGCATCAAAGCGTATCCTCTCGTTCTAATAAGAAAAAGCCGTCGACATGGTCAAATCGGCTTATACTGAGAACGAATTCGGAAGAGTAAATTATCAGGATAGATGGGAACTCGGCGAAAAAAGGTAAAATGTACCTATAAACGTCACTGTATTGTATTATTGCTTCTTTTTAAATGTAGTTATTCTTACGTATATTTTAGTCTATTTTTGTAGAGCTAGCGAGCAGAAGGCTCATCTGATATGTATTTATTTATAGGAAACAAATATATATATATATATATATATAAATATATTTGTTTGGTATAAATTAATACATATCAGATAAACCTTCTGATAATTTAATGACACATGTATCATTACATTAACACCTTAGATATATCGACAATGCCAGAAGGCTCTCGAGTGCATTACCGGCCTTTTAATAATTGATACATACTATTCTTGATAAAACAATTGACGATCATAAAAATTCTAGGAGGTTTTATTAAAGCAGAAGCAGTTGCGTTGCTAGAAAACATTAACATAGTTTTTTTTTATATCAGACTCCTTTTTTTGTTTATTTTTTTTATTGAACATATTGCAACGCTTTTCAACTGTTTCAGGTCAATCTCGCAACTTTCACGTAGTGTTGACGCAATCATAGAAATTGCATGCTGTGCAGACAGAAAATTTGCGACAAATAGACGAAACTTTTAACACTACAACGTTTTCGACACCTAAATTTTTGGTATGTTAAAAATAATATATTGTTTCGGGATAGGTGATCATAAACTCAAACCGAATTGAGAATCAAGTTCAAAACATAATCTGCTAAAACCTTATTAAAAATAAGTATATAATTATTTTTCCGTCTGGTGTGAGACACAAAAACAATCAAGCATCCCTATGGTCAAATACCAAATTAGACACTTGACGTGATTATTATAACTAAATATCTTTTCTCTTGGTTTTGTTAAACGTTTGACCGGTTACCCTCTTTTTCGCAGTTCGTATTTTTAATCCTCTTCATTCTTCATTAACTCTAACTCACTTGTAACGGATAGAGCCAGGTTTATATTGTATACATAAAGAATACATAAATTTTTTTAAATTATAATACCTCTTTTCGCGTAGATGATAAGAACGATTTTCACTTCAAACAATCCTTGCAAAGAGATTTTCGTCCGAAATAACGAAAAGGCTTACCTTCTGTAAACATCCTAATACGTCCAAAATATATTTAGTGTGAGAAATATCGGAATTCTCGCTTCCACCCTTTGTTGTGAAAATACTATGTAATATAAAATTCCTTTTAACAGCCTCTCTGTTTATATACGCCATTATTCCGAGTATACAATATGCATGGGTCATTAGATTTTTGTTTCTCGATCTTTCGTCAGCCCTGTGCCTGACACACGTCAAGTTTCGTGATTAAGGCCGGTTTCTTCACTATGATTTTCTTCATCGGGCGAGTTGCACATATAGAAGGAATGCCTATTGGTACATAGCCGTAATTCAAACACATGACTTCAGTGTTAAAGCACGATCAAGCCAGTAGAACTTCTTCTCTATGAACATATGATTTATAAAGAAGAAATAATTCGTACAAGTGTTTTATGGACGGGAAACGCATACAGTTTAATATTATTTTCTTGTATAGCCAAGTCCATATTTCAAGGATCGTCAAATTTCAAGGTGGTCTCTCTCCCAAAAATACGGCGAGGGGGCCCGATGGCTGGCCATGCGTCATACTCGTGAACGGGTGCTACTTGTGGTGACTGGTCGTACTTGAATTCGTGTATGCGGTGATATTAGTTGTTTATACTACTTATTAGCGTGTTGTTCTCACGAGTATGTAAGTGCGTGCTCCTTTTTCACCATGCCACCTGCTGATAGAGGACAAATCTTTGTTTTTAATTTATTTTATTATTCTTGATTACGGAAGATGTCATATGGAACATGGACATGAACATGGAGCTTTCAAACGTTGTGTAAAAAACTTGGCGATTAAAAAGAGTGGCGGAGAGTTTATTGCCGGTTCTTCTGTTCCGTTCTATACCCTTGATTTGAGAACTGGCAGTAAATGTAATTTGCATTTAAATACATTACATTTCTTTGTTTTGACGTTTATCATCATGTTACCGACATGAATAAACGATTTTTGATTTTTGATATTTGGATCAAGTCAAATATCACAAAAGCTGTTTTATCTCATAATAATCAGTATAAAATATACAATTAAATTTTTTAATGTTTCTTATGTATAGTATCTAATGTCGCCTAATTTAGATATTAGTCTCAGATTGCAACAGCTGTTATTTGAGCCTAAACCTGTGGTTTATGATTAAGATATTATGTTCTCATGATGTACGTTCGTAGCAGAAACACTGCTTTATGTATAGATGCAATTAATTAAGCAAGAAACAACGTCGGACGGTATCAAGATTAGTATCAGTGATAACCTATAATTTGATTTAAGACATCGCCTTGGATATTGAGTATTAGTTACTGTAATTTATGATGCAGCAATTTAGACGTGGCCTGATACGATAATTCTTGTTATTGAGTGGTTTATGATGACGTAAGTAGTATGAATTACTATCTTGGTTATTAAAATCTCATGTAGTAAGCTGAGATATATGCTGACTATTGTGAATGAATGTCGAATCTTCGGTGGACGGAGAAATTGGAACCAATTCGTGTTCCACCTTTACATAAATTTGGGTTATAAATAAATTAAAATCTATGTTCTAGACAATACATTTTTTTTGTCTTTTAGTATTTTTAAACACATCATAATAATTATTTGATTATATTTTGTAATTTAATAAAATATAAACTCGTACTAAAGCCACTTAAGATAAGCTCATGTGCTATTTGTTTATTTGATTAATTTTGTTGTTTACGAATTTACGTCCACACACATGCCTACAGACATTCTTCGTCTAACTTGGACGCTTAGTTTGAAGTGAATTATAGTGAATCATGTGATTAATAGATTGTTTAATTTGCTATCCTTGATCTAGGCTTTTATTATACTACACTATTATATACTAAAATATTTTTTTATGGAATGAATTATTAAGTTGTTATGGAAGAGCTGGGAGCCCTGAAAAAATCTACTTAAATGGGTTCCCAAATCTTACACATAACGAATAAACATAGTAACAGTTTTAGCAAATCAATGAGCGTTATACAAATAGGAATCTTTAAGTCATTACAATCAGTATATTATATTACAGACAAAAACCTGTACGCATGCCTCTACTAAAATATGTTTAAACTATAGCCATATCTAAATTCAGATTGTACGGTTCCTGGGTCATCGGGGTGCTTTAAATAATAAACGATTTTTATTTTATCCTATTTTAACCACTCGAGCGAAACAATGAAATCCAAACGTCATCCATCAATCCATCCAAACTCTCGGGGCGTAACTCCCACGATTAAGGAAATCGTCACGCTAATAAGTGAGGAAATGTACAGCCTTGGCACCTACATAGGAAATCGTCACGCTTATACAACTAAGAACTCGTACATACTCCCCCAGGCAAAAGATGAATCCATTATATGCTTAACAGTCTCTAGAAAATGCTTATAGACTCTAAAGTTATACTAACACTTCTTACACCAATTCATGGCACTGATCTCCAGGAAAATGGAGAAAAAGCGCGATCAACTGAAAGCTAAAGAACCGCTATTCCCAGATAGCTCGAAGGACCAAAATGTAAGGTTCCTGGGTTATCGGGTGCTTTTTATAATAGGAGGTTGTTGTTTTACTCATTAACCACTCGCGTATAACAATAATAAATGATACTTAATGCCTCCGACGACTATATAGTCGGGGATTGGTGTAGAAAAAAAAAACAATAATAAATGAGCGAAAAAATGAAATGCTAATTACTGTAACGAATGAATACAACTTAACAGTTCAAGAGAGTTACGTCTAAGAAAGCCTATGTGAGCAAAATCTACAGCCTTGGCTGGTACATAGAATTTCAGTGACAGTCTTTTACAGATACTACATTATGAAAATAATGAAAAGCCATACCTGACATTCATAAGTGCCATTGTCTCGCTTCTGTACAAACTTGATTTGAAGGGTCCAGTCCTCAGAACCCTCTCCGTGAAGAACCTGTAATTTTATTAACAGTATATTAAAATTTGTACACTAGAGTTGGTACTTTGTAAACTTCTAATTCTGGCTTTAATGGTGACTTTGATCGCAGTAATACATCGAAATTGTATACAAATACTTTTGATATGAAACTCTTCGGGCACCGGTGAATTGTATATTTGTATTAAATCGATTTTAGCAATACTTTACTGGTTACTTCTAAAATGGAACCAAAGCACCGAAGTAAACTTTTATTAATTAATTCTCTACGGAATATTGAAAAAGACTTTAGAATGAGGAAATTGCAGTTTCATAAAGCTTTATTAAGCACCACTATTTATTAAGAAAACTTTGAACTGTTATTATAATTAATGCTAAAAGTTGTACAGTTAATTTGGTCTATTATGCATATTTTCGTATACTGTTTTTGTAATATTTGTTCACTTGATTTGGCAAGAGATTTATTTTGACTACGTAATTAGGAAACAGTTTTCTTACACCGTTTATAACAAAAACAATGTTCTGTCCCCATTTATTACAGCAAAACTACAATGAGAGAAAAAGAGATACGTTATTATAGTTAATTGTAAAATATAGGTAAAATTTATTAAGGTTCACTAGAAATATCGCTGTGTTTTAATATTATTTAATTTATTTTACATGTCAATGTTTTAAGGTAAGTATAATAAAAACCACGAACATAACACCCATCTTTTTAATATAATTTTAAGACCAAATATGTGTAGTCCTTCGATGTCGTTATAACAGAATATGACTGTATATTTATTTTTTACAAAGTAAGAAATAATCCATAACATGCCAATAATAGAGTCTAAGTAAACAATTTAAACACGGCTTGTGTTACTTGTAATTGTACTAGACCGCAAAGTTTTGAGAGTTTGAAGATGTTGGCAGATCAGGTAAGTTGAAAATTGTTAATGACAACCAACTTAAGAGGTTTCGGCGAATCCTATCAATACTTTACGAGCTCTCAAAGCTAATTGAAAGTTCATTGTTTGATGGCAATCAGTATTAGTGTACGAACTTTAAAAATATAGTTATTTTTAGTATTACTTAGGTGGATTAGTTTTACATGATGTCTAAACTAATATTTTTTTTATAACAGGGGGCAAACGGGCTCCTGCCCGATATCAATAAACATCAAGCGAGCCTCCTGGCTGGCTGGCTTACTTGAAGTTAAGGGGTACCGACGCCCATGGACACTCACATTGCAAGAAGGATCGCAAGTCGATGCCGACCTTTAACGAATTGGTACGCTATTTTTTTATTGTACCTTAGTAGAATTAGCCATACTTCTGTGGGTAGTTGGTTCCACATAGTGGTGGTACGCGGCAAAAATGGGACTGATATTGAGCCACAAACACTAAAGAAAAGATAGTAAATTCTCTTTAACTTTTCCTTGATTCGTGTTCCTAGACGAATTCCACGTAAAATAAAATCTGACAGTTTATTTCTTTGTTTGACAAACGGCAAAATAAGGTAAGTAGAACGAGAAAGCCTTGGGGAAAGTCAAGTGTAAAGCTTTATTTTTAATATTATCTTGGAAACGATTTATTGGTTAACACACATGACGAATAGCCTCCATTCAAGAGTACATCGGGCTGGTATGCTAATGACAGTTAAAAATGCCCCCATGCTCCGTTGCTGCTATTACAGGTATTGAAATTGTAGTCTTGACTCATATAATTAAAGGCAGACAATGTAATCGGGATCTCTTTGGCATTGTCACAGTATAAATTGGCGGCAGTATCACTAAACACCAGAAAGAGCCTGCTGACCGGACCTTTATATTCTAGTTTTCATGACGTTTAATAAGTGATACCTGTATCTTATATTATGGAATATACATATATTATAAAAAATAAAAAAAATAAAAAAATAATTAATTATTTAAATAAAGGTACAAATCTACAAAACTTAACTCCCGATTAGTTAACAACGGATTTAAGCAAATATAGTATCCTCTAATTGGGATCTATGGTTAAATTAATTAAAAATTAAAAAGCTTTAAAAGTTAACTTTTAACAACTACTACAGAAACACCGTAAATGATTTGCTTAATATTTTGTCTAAATCACACGTTTTTATTTGTATAACATTTACCTTTAGTAAAAATGTCACTTCCATTTTCATATTAAATAAGTTAAAAGAAATACTGCGCGTCAAATTTGTTACCGGCAATATGATGAATGTGAGTACCTAATAAAATGAGTGAGCGAAACTTTTAGCTAGGAAATTTTACATTGGATATCCGATACGGCATCCACTAATATTCCGTTTAATCAATCTTCCTATTCGAACTGTCGATTAAGGTGTTATTATCATAGTTAGGGGTATCGATATTATGAGTTCTAAATCGAATGAAAAATTAGCAGGATTAGCCTTGTGGCTATTTCAATTCACGGATTACACTAATAGATTTTCCTTACGAATTTAACACTTACTACTGTCATGCAAAAATCAGGCGTAGAAGCCAAGTAACTCAAACTCATACTCAAAATATCACTATTCATATAGGTCACAAGTAAACTATTGAACGTCAAAAAAATTAAATTATATATGTTTCTTGATATTTTTATCAATTGGAAGCATGCGTGCCCATAACGTATTGTTGTCTTACGGTTAATCAACATAATAGTACAATAGTACTGTCTTTTATTAACATAACTTTTACACATTTAAAGAAAAACACTTTTTACGGATTATAGTTATGTATTATTGTATTTAAACTTATAATTATTTAGACATAATTTTAAATTTAACCGACGTTTCGCGTGCTTTACAGCGTGCGTGGTCAGGGTGACTGAAGACAAAGGTGTTAAATGTCAAAGAGTATCACAGCTGTAGAAAATGTTGTATTATCTGGATTTATTTCCCCGGAGTTGGTATCGACTAAAAGATGTAGGGTTTCTGCAGAAATTTTATTAGTAAATGATATTTTAAACGTAAATCTGTTTCGTTTGTCAACAGTCGACATCAGTGAGGATTAGTTACATTTTTTAAACCAATTAATATATTATTTTTAATTCCATCGTGTTTAATTTTCTAAAAGCAGCACGAGTAATATAAATAAATTATATACGAAAAAGGTCCAAGTCCAAGTCAAGACCGATTTGAATGTTTTTTTTTTTAAATTTGTTCGAATGGTGTTCTCGATGGTTTAGATTTACAAATCAGCCCGGCAGATGGCGCTGCAGTCGATATATAGGTTATTTATATATACAGCAAATAAAAGTTAGTTTAGTATAATATTCAAACAAGGAATCACAAATCAATTTAATTCACAAATCTTATTTAAAACAAAGTTGTAGCATTATAATGGAAATAATTTTATAAATGTAAGCACGGTATAATAATCGTATTTATAAATCTTTGTGCTTAACAGTAGATAAATAAACAGGCTCTATGCTTATGTTTGCGTCCTTGAATGTGTGTATCATTTGGGAGGCTAATTAGCAAATAAAAAGTTATAATGCGCAATTCTTGGCTACCACTGAAATTTACATATGAAAATATTAAGGAAGTTTTCAGGGCGCTCCACTTAGCTAGTGGGACCTCATGCATATTCACTAAGCTGCTAATCTGGATCAAGAATAATACTTTCAGCAGAATTTCCGCTTTATTCTGCTACTGCAAACGGCTGCAGATTTGTTTTAATTTGACTAACTGTACTATAAAAGCATAATGTGATAAAATCCTTTTCAGTGCTTTGTGTAGCAAAGGGTCTTTTTAGCGCGATTTTCAAGTTTTTATTATTAGAAATGTCCGATAAATTATTGAAATTTAATGAAAGATAGGGTAAATATAACGACTGTATTATTTTTAAGTTACGACTGATAAGCATAGATATTTTATTAATTAGATTTTGTACCTGAAAATGTATTTTTTCAAGTATTTTTGCAAGGTTAATGTTGTTTAACATTTAGTATTTACATATTAGAAGTTTAGATGGAAATTCTGTCGCAACGATTTATGCAGTAAACGCATATTAATTATTATATCATTAGCACGTATACAGTGTGTAATGAGTGTTAATATAGATAAACAAATAATTTTTTATTAGTAATAATTTATTTACAAAGAAGTTTCACCTCTTTGTACGCACGTTATTTTAAATATTTTGTATTGGATTGCAGGTCATGAAAAAAATGTGTTGGTATAGATTTAGATTGGTGATTCTATTTTTAGATCTGTCTCACTAATCTTACCTGAAACCGTTCATCATTGGTGTAGGTGAATTTTCCGGAGCTCAAGATATGCCAGTCGCGTTTTCTAATCCAGGACACTTGCTGTAAAGGAAATAGACCATTAATATATTGTCTTCTCACCCACTTCGCTTGAAAAATGAGCTATTATAACTCGTAAGTGTATGAAATTAAAAAAGGGAGTTATTATGGTATATTGTTTTTTTGTGTGAGTGTTCTTTGAATCCTCCTGGGCACCAATAGTTTTATAATAGTTAAGACTCGCTTGTAAAGCGCCGTCACGAGGATAGGATCAAGTTTAAAAAAAAAAGCATTTTGATGTTTATCTGCAAAAGGTTGGAGGGCCATTGACTTATTTGTTTGCGTTTTTTAGCTTTGATATCGTTGTCTGGTTTTCCAGTTTATGGTGTATCGCATATCGCATTCGTATTTGAAGAGAGAGAGAGTATAGGTATATTATGAACCTACCTCTAAATTATTGTAATAGGATAAAAAAATAACACAATATGGTCCGGTCAATTTAGACTTCTAGGTTACAAAAATATTGGTAGGATTATTTAATACACTATTTATAAGGGAGATGTGAGAAAGTCGTCATCGATCCGGCACGCGCAAAAAAAATTTCACAGAAACGGATTTTTCGCGATTTTCAGCAAAATCATAGTTTTGTCATAAAATTAGCTCAGACAAAAATTTTAGATCAGATAATTATCAATACAAAATGTCTGTTCATCGTTTCCACGCCACCTTGTAATAGTTTATACAATTAAGTAACATTAAAAAATCTTTTATCACGCAAATGAACGTCATTTTAGTCAATTGTATGAAGTGCCTTATTTTGTTTATACAAGGAACACAATATATATAGATATTTAGTAATACAAAAACATACAATTTATTAAAATACATCAATATAGCTTGACACACAATTATTATCTGCAATCAATGTTACACGCGTTCAATACGACTACTAAGACTCGTGTCTTAAATTTGACTAATTTATAATGTCTCATCGTAAAGACTTTTTATATAAAATAACCTAAATCAACCTGTTAAATTACAACTCATCTGAAAGGCATAAATCTAGAATCGGCACAAGTAAAAGCTCCAAGTACATATATGAAATTTAAGCTTTTTTCCGAAATTAATAAGAAAGTTTTTTAATAAACGCAACCTCTACAATGCATAGCAATTAGCAATATTGCGCAGAATCAATTACCACGAAACAGAGGAAACAAACTACATAATATATTTACACGAACCTGAATGAAGAATAGTTGTGTGACTCATATAATTAGTTTCATACGTACCCAGTTGTAACCAGTTAGTACCGGAATGCATGAATTCAAGTTATATAAAATTTTCAGCTGTAAAACGCTTGCTAAGCTCATAGCTGGCAAGTTGGCACAATTACAATCTGACTTGCAGTACAATTTGCATATCGCGCACGTCCACTTGATATTTAGAATTTCGAGATATGGAATATTGTGACAGCAATTTGTTTGAATGAAAGGCTATTTGGATTGATTGATGTATTCATGCTGTGAACTCATCAATTTTGTAATACTATTGAAAATTTGTGTTATCAACTGTGCTAGTAACGCAATGCTTTGTTTTTATGTCCTAAAATTTTTTGTGCAGGATGCTCATTAGATTTATTTATACTTTCAAATAAAATTTTATAAAAAGTAAAAAAAATATGACATTTAACACACATACACATCAATTTATATCATTAGAGCATATATAATCTATGAAAGGAAAAATTAAAACAAAAAAACTAAAAAAAAAGAAATTAATAATAACTAAGACCAAACAGATTACATAAAAATAACAATCACTACATAGTATAAAACAAAGTCGCTTTCTCTGTCACTATGTCCCTTTGTATGCTTAAATCTTTGAAACTACGCAACGGATTTTGATGCGGTTTTTTTAATAGATAGAGTGATTCAAGAGGAAGGTTTATATGTATAATAACATTCATTAAATAGTGGAGAAGTACTGTTATTTTTGAGGTTTCTAATGTGATGTCGTAAATAATTACATTTTTTCCGCTTACATTGCAAACGCAGGCTGAACCCTACGAGTTTTATCAAAATAATGTACTAAGTATTGTACACATTGAAAAGGTCTACAGAAAAATATGTCTATCTCTTATGGATAGCCCACATAACTTTTTTTTGTCATTTACTTTTTACGACAAATAATCGCTAATTTTCGAAGCGATTTTAACCAATACAGCATTAACCCTTAACCAATTAAACACCTTGAATACATTGTTCATTTAATATAAATCTATACAGCCCATTACAGCTTATTTAGCAGCGATCGAACGCGTATATTATCGGAGCTTTCCGGCGACGGAAATAATAAAAGCTGCTTTTCATCAGCATTGCACCCGTGCGAAGCTGAGGCGGGTCACTAGTTATAACCTAAACTAAAGCGTTTTAAAAAAGGAGCATTATGTTTCGTGATGCCGTGGACACTCACATTGCCTGATGTCTCACAAGTGTATAAAATTTTTAAATCAATTCAAAGATTGAGCTCGTTTGATATCAATTGGTAAGGAATGCCGTAGCAGGATATTTTGCACAGTGAAGGAGAAGTTATAGAGTACAGGTAGCTAATTAATTAGTGTATAAAGATAAATATAACAAAATAATTACATTTATATATATAAACATATAATAAAATATAGCAAAAGATAATTGTACGGTCAGAAACATGATCTCTCACGATGTTATATATTATCCTGTGATAATTGCTAGTCGTAGTTCGAATTTCCGTCAAACTTATTGTATTAAAGTTTAATAAGTAAGATTTCTCACCCCTCGTTCATTTAAGTGCCCCACAAGGCAGTGGAGATACGCTGTGCCCCCCAGCTGTGCTGTGACATTGCTGACTGAGTTGTTCGCTGTAACATCTGCTGGTGCAACACTGCCACGCCAACCACGGGCTTTCGATGCGCCGTGATGTCCTGTAAATATATCCATACTAATATCAAAAATAACAAAGTATTTTTATTTTATTTCAATTCAAAACTATTCTTATTATATTGGAAAAATCACCTTCAAAATCGAAATACAAGAAGTTAAACTTCTTATTAATAAATAAAAGGTGGTATATTTTGAAACGCAACCACTCAACATAAGCTGTCTTACCTACAAGCTTACCTCTCAGGGCTTTGTTTAATTAGAGTTTTGCCCTGGCACACATAATCTCATAAAGAAAAATATAATTACATTTCTGTAATTGAATCTCGCAACGAGTTATTTGAATAACATTATTTCAATTAAAATTTTTGTAATTTATAGGAATTTACAAATTTCATTATCTTTAATTAGTGTGCACTCTGTATTAATATTTAATTCTAAAGGATGTAATTCTTACATTTATTTATTTATTGTATACATAATCTCATATAGAAATAAGTTGGTGTGGTGGAAACACAAACTGGACACAGTTTTTCTGTCCACCTGGACGTCGAATATATTTAAATAATTAACTTATATACATACTAAGGACAGTGCCATAATGTGCAATATAACATTTTTACCATCAAAAATTGCATGCTTACTATATAAGTATATACTAGTTATATCTTTTATGATTATCATCGGGTTTCATATACAGATAGCTTATTGTTTTAGAATAATAATGACTACATGTTCTTAAAATTGAACGTAATATATCTGATATTAAAATATAGCTACAAAAACAAACTAAAATCTAAACTTATTAACAAATTCGCATATTTAATCATAAACCAAAACTGTTTTCAAATCAATTTTGCCTCGTTTCAAATGTTCTACAGAAGTGGGTCACATGTACGCCAGGCATATACAATTCCATTGTCCACATATAACCTTTCTATTGACCCTTTAAGCCCTTATAGCCGATCATTAATAGTTGATCTAAGCGGTTATAGGTCGATGCTTAGTCAGGTAGTATTGGAACGATGCTCTCTCGCCCGCATTATTGCAAGCCGCACTATTCGAAGGACCAAAACCTTGACTCCAATAGGGTCCTTGGGGAACACGAAGCGGCCAAAGTGAACCTCCAATTTCACTCATTTCACTAATACAATATCACAGTTGATCAGAGGTTTTTTAAGCTTCCTTGATTATTCACTTACACTTGTTCTGATCAACTGTAATGCCCATAACTTCAATAATTCATAAAATTGATATGTTATCGCTTATTAATAACAAGAATAGTAGGTAACATTTTTTTCACTTCATTTAGCCTATTTCTAACACAGATATGTGTCCAAATAACTTCTTAATAAACTAGTCGGCTTTCCACGTTTTAAATATTATCTCTGAAACCACCTGTGGTTGCTGTGAGAACAGATAAGTCGCTGGAATTGCTACCGTCGTTACTAACTTGGAACATTTTCATATCTTCTGACAAAGGAAACCGTTTGGAAGATTCAGGCGTTCAATGAGAAATAGTTGATGAACTTGCAGAATGGTACGAAACTTTAAGGTTTTATTTGCTCATCGTGCTAGGGAATCGTTCCGCTTGTAATTTTTGTACAAATTGTGCAATATTTTTTTTGGTAGGTCTGCAACTATTTTTGTGATTCCTTATTTTGGACACAATTACGATGTCCAGGCAATTGACATAGTTTGCACACGAATGACTCCGAATTAGGCAGAATTTAGCCCAGACAGGAAACGTGGTCATCATTAATTATTATTTTTTAAATCTAATTAGCTAAATTCTTGAAATTTATGAAGTGAATCTTCTTTATCGGCGTTGGTAAACAAACTACTGTTACATTTTTCCGTTAAGCGCCATATTTTTCTTGACTAAAATGTTGATTCGAGGAGTTTCGAAGCAAAATAACAAAAATACATTATAACGATAACAATGATTGTAAAAATTCTATTACAATGAAATTCTGTAATAATCTTATTAGTAGTAAATTAAATAATTGTATTATTTGTTATCATGTTTATGATAATAAAAGCCTTTTGTTAAACTTTATCTAATTTAACTTTATTTAACCAATTTCTGTAAAGTTACAGATAGTAGATCGAACAACAAGGTCGTAAAGAAGTTTTACTTCTTACGTGTTAAACTAATACACACACATATTGAAATTTTCTAATAATAACAATAATAACGCACACATATTTATTTCTTCTAATTCTTGATATGAAAAAGTTTTAATGTAAGCATTACGCCACTTGAAAAAGTTTATTGACATCTGAATAAGATTCATATAAACTTTAATACAGTATAACGTAAGGACTTTCAATTTTTATTTTTATAAAATCGAGATCATTGCCATATTTCAATGACAACTATCATTTGTCTTTGTCTGTCTAATTATGTTTATTTAGTGTAGGAAAGAGGCACTATATATTTGTAATAAGACTGAATTAGTTATTATCAATAAGTGTTTACTTGTTTATTTTTGCGTGTACACTTCACGCATCGCCATCGCAATCGCATATAGAATTTCCATTTTTGGCCAATATCGAAATGTAAAGTGGAAAGTTATGAAACGGTTTAAGTTATTGAGTGCTAACAAGTTTAACTGGATTGTCACGCGCGGATAAAATTGTTAACTGAATTGCAACTGTGTACAAAACCACATTTTTATAAACAACGACCTGTAGTACTCCGCGGTAAAGCGGTGATTGGGAATATCTTGATCAAAGCTTATATTCATGAAGTATCGCAGGCCAATGGGGCATTAAGGTGGCATTGGCTCTGTTTCATTAATAATTTTATAGGCGTAGTAAGTAAATTACTACTAACACTTTTTCCGTAATATTTAATTTTTTTTTCTTACCAGGGTTGGAAGGTCTAGAAGTGATTATTTGTTTGACATTCCTTCTTGAACTTCTCCGTCATGTAAGCTTGTGTTTTTAAATCAAATCAAATCAAAATATCTTTATTCATATGGGTAAACATGTACACTTATGAACGTCAAGAAAAACAAATTAAATTAACTGTAAATTTACATTTACAACCAGTTCGCAAGTCAAGGGCGTAGAGCGGGTAAGAAGAACTGGCAAGAAACTTTCCGCCACTCTTTTCAATCTCCAAGTTTTATAATCCTTATCCAGTCAAATTTGAGTATATAAAATCCGTGCCACACAGCAGCTCTAAAACGACTTTTTTGTTACCGTGCGAGGAAATATTCATTTAAATAGTACAGGAGCTAGCAACGTTTTCGAGAAAGAATTTCAGGTCAGCTTTTAGAGTACTATTATTTTGTAATATGTCGTCCTTCTTCCACTTTCGGCGGAAGCGGTTGCGTTCATTATTGCATCCTACCTGTCCAGGTAATAATAATCCAGGATTTTAAAAACATTTTAAAAAGCGTAATTTTTATTTTGTTGTTATTAAATAACATGACATACTTTTTTTGTTGCCAAATATTTTTGACAATGCTAACTATGTGCAATTCGCGATTTTTTTAAATAAAAATTTCAAAGTATTTTATAATGTCTGTAATTTTAATATTATGTTATTTAAAAATTGAAATTAATTTGCCAGACATTAATTCGATTGTTAAACCTTGAATTAAAATGAATAAATGAATGTATCATGTTCTAATAAATTTTAAATTCAGGATTTAAATCTTGATTACTATTATCCATTTAACACAAAAGAAATGGAAGAAAACTACCGAGGGTATTGCTTGCAATCAACAGATTCATCTTTATAGACTGGGCATTCCCTCTCTGTTAGATTGTGAATAGGTGAGGAACGTGATAATTAATTCTTATTAGATTTTCTTCATTGAGAAATCCTTATACTTTAGGATGTAAAGTAAGATGAATTGAATAATAATAGAATAGAAGTTATATAATAATAAAATAAAACAGTGAATTGACTTTAAAATTTGCAAAAAGGAAAATATATGAAATAAAATAATAATAGTAATGAATAAAATTATTTAAGGCTTAGTATTGTCTTTTATTAACATAACGTTCACAATTTAAAGAAAACACTTTTTGACGCAACACTGTTTAATCGATATCAATTCCGGGGAAATAAATACAGATAATATTTTTTTACAGCTGTGATACTTTTTGTAATTCAATACCTTTTGACTTCTGTCGCCGTTACCACGCACGCTGTAAAGCACGCGAAACGTCGGGAAAAATTTAGAGTTATATAAAATAATTATAAGTTTATAATAATATAAAGCTTCAATCCGTTAAAAAAATGTTTACTTAAGGCTTATACGCGTCACAGTGTCGCAACTTTTACTCTTACAGTCTTCGTTTATTAAGTCGCCTTTTCAGGTATTTTTTTTTTAATTCTGAATTACCATTTCGGTTAGTGTTTCTATATTAACAGAAATTTTTGTAAGTCTTTGTAATAATAGTACTCTAAATTTCTTATAATTTTCACTTATCCACGTATAGATTCGTGTGTCTAACCTAAAATAGGGACTTGTATTGGTTTTATTTATTTATTTTAGTTTCGACTGGCTTTAACAAATTAAAGTATGTTACGTTGAACTTATTTTTTTAATTAGTTAATAACTAACGTCATCGACTGCTTAGCATAGAATTCTTAGAGTTCGTCACAGGCCTAATAATTAGCAAACAGTGTTAAAAGACGAGACTGACAAATGAGCTTCAATCAATCACGCTTAAATAAGGTATTGTTTATTTATAATGTATTCACTGCAAATACCCGATTCTTACACATAATTGCATTAAATTTTTATAGCGTTTGCGAGTATCCAGATCATAAGTTTGACACCAGTTCTAAATAATTAACTAACCTGTTATGGACAAGGTTTATGTAATATTACAAAAAATATTTGGTTATTTTTAATAAATAATTTTAAAATTTATTTATATAGATTTGTTTTATGAATAATATTTTTAACTATATTAAAATGATTTTAGTTACTTAAATAGCTTAATTTAGAGTATGATATTGAAGATATTAAGGTGATAATTTATCTTTAGGTAATTTATAAAAATTACAATTTTATTTTTAGATTGAAAATGTAAAGTTTTATTAAACTATATAAATATAGAAATATTAATGGTAATTAACCACTAAGATTAAGTTAGCAGCTTAATGTTAAATACTTTATTAACATTATGTTAAAAATATATTACATTTGTATTACATGACACTATAAAAATTATTATGATATTTTCATGCCTATTTATGTATAGCGGATTGTGTGGATTTTTATGATTAATCTATCTAATTGTACCACTATCTTAGCAAATAAACGATTTACAAAAAGAAATAGTTATTATATACTTAGCAAGTCTTAGATGTAGCAGACGCTGTCATTCGCTGTCCTTCACTATGCTTGAATGTTTGTATAACTATCGTTAATGTCCTATAACCCCTAGGTGGGGTAGAGGGCGTCCACAGTGCCAGTCTTGAGCCTCGTATTTCACCTCGCTCCAAGTCCTAGCAGCTCGCTTTGCCTCGTCTGCTACTGTACGGCGCCATGTTTGCTTGGGACGGCCACGCTATCGCTTTCCTTGCGGGTTCCAATCAAGCGCCTGCTTGGGAATATGATTGGGATCCCTTCGAAGTGTACGACCTATCCAATTCCACTTGTATAACTAGGTATATCATTTAATCTGAATCTCAACTTTCTTTTATGAATTACGTAAACCCATAAAATATGCATGCTAAGCTTCGAAGTGTGAAATAAAGTTAATTTTCCTAATCTACTCCGAGATTCAACAGGGGTGTCTAAATTAACCAACGTTTCCTGGCTCTTGACGTAAAGCTTAACGCACCTTAAATTTAATCCGTTTGACACTCGCGCATAAAACCATGGCGCTATGTTCACGACAATAGCGATTACTATAGACCGCTTCACTTTTCGCTACTTGAGAACTTGGGAATTAATTCTTTAAATTTTTTTTCTCTATTTCATTTTATCAATTCAAGACACTGTCAGTGCATTGGCGGATTGTGAATATGTGGGGCTCTGGGCTATTACAGGGAAGTCCCCCATAATAGATGCACTAACGAAAAAATACACCGACCAAAAAGGAGCGAAGGTATTGATTTATCTCAGGGAATCGAACCTAATGTTTGAATTTAAAATAAAAAACAAAAAATCAGATATTTTTTTTAAATTCAAAATATGACCTATTCTTTACAGCGCGCACTTGGGGCACTTTGTATCGACGGGGCCTTGCGCTGGAGCCCAAAGGGCCGTAAGTAATCCGCCCATAAGTAGAAGGCACAATTCCTAATATAACTCGGTCAATAACGCTTTATAGAAACAATTTATTACTTAAATAATTCAAAAACATACTTATTTAAAGAAAAACACTTTTTTACGGATTATAGTTATGTATTATTGTATTTAAACTTATAATTATTTACCAACTCTGGGGAAATAAATACAGATAACACATACAACATTTTCTACAGCTGTGATACGTTTTGACATTTAACACCTTTGTCTTCAGTCACCGTGACCACGCACGCTGTACAGCACGCGAAACGTCGGTTAAATTTAAAATTGTGTCTAAATAATTATAAGTTTAAATACAATAATACATAACTATAATCCGTAAAAAAGTGGTTTCTTTAAATGTGTAAAAGTTATGTTAATAAAAGACAATACAACATACTTATTGTTTTTTTCACAAACCTACTTTGTTGTATTTTGTGATAATTTACAAACGCAACCAAACCGTCTCTCTCAGTGATACTGTTCATAGGTTTTACATATTTAATTACGTAGGAACGAAACGCTATATCGAAATCCACAGTCTAACACATTGGCTTCCAAATCGCACATAACCAGTATTGCACAGATGGTGCAAAATTTTTCGCTTACCGCTTCTATTGAGGTCATGGCCTTCTGTTTGATGGACTTTTTAGAATTCTGTTTTACAATATTCTCACAAAAGAATGTGATTGTGTTCTTGTAACAATAGATCTGTGATAGACAACGCTTTGTTACAAATGTATTGAAGTTTGAAAATTAATAAAACCATGATTGTCCATTTTCGGTGCCCTGCATGTGTAAATTGAATAACCGGGTACAACAATTTTCCAATCAATGTGATTGAAAATGAGTGATGTTTTGTTTTAGTAATGATTAATTCTTCACAACAATATAAGCCAATATTATACACAAATAATCGTTTTAGTCTGGAGGCTTAATAAGTATTTTTTTCCTATCTTGAATATGCTGAATAAGCTGTTCTCTATTTAGATAGATGTTTTATGATTGCCCTTTCATTCACTTTACTAATTACTGCTTTAACAAAAAATTATAAGTGTAGGTAGATTAATTTATCTGTATTAATATTAGCCACTTTTTCAGATGTAATTACAAATGTGAGTGTTTCATTTCTCGAAAAAAATCTTTAATATGATTATACAAGGCGACATATGTAGGTATGTAAATTTTGACTCCACGATTAGGTTATCCACGTTATCTGTAATTACTATATTAATTTACTTGTGTACATACATAAAGTAACTTACGTATATCTCCTGTGGATGACGTGAAAAGCGGCAGCATAAGGAGCACAGCAGCAGCAAGCGAAACGCCCATTCCGCTCGCCACTCCCCATTTCATCTGAAAAAAAAAGTTTACATTTATTTCGGATTAGTTCATGGTATTCAATATAGGGCTTGCCCGATAAATTTGGAGAAAACCTTCTTTTTCATATGATCCAAAACTACACCTATCAACATCCTGAAATCTAAATAATAAAACCATAATCGATAAGTCACAAGAGACTTTTTAATAGGACAGGGGGCAAACCACACCCAGTTAAGTGGACACTCTTAATGCCAGAGGGCAGACGAGGGCGTTGCCGGCCCTTTAAGAACTGGTACACTCTTTTCTTGAAGGAGAATATTTGTTTGGAAATATTTCAGTGGGCAGAATTGGGCAAAACCCGTCTTCAAAATGGTCAGTTGTGTAACGACGGACATCGAGGTAATACGGATCATATTCTGCCTCAACGTCCGATGATGAACGTAAACACGGATCTCATAGCGTTTTGTAGGAAATTAGTTGAAATTCTAATTACATAAGTTTTAAAAAGCATAGTAAATTGAGGGATATTTTATTTTCATCTTAGACGCTAGGTCACGTGAGGCTACCCAGAAATAGCGACACACGATGACCCGATTCACTCAAAATGGCCATCACAGTTGAAGGGTTTTTAGATAGACTATTTTATGTAAGAACAAGTCTTTGCGCTAATAGATTTCACTTTCAATATTTGCAATAAACACCTTCACAAATGGTGAACTATGTATTACAAAAAATCAGTAATCTGAACACTTAGAA
This sequence comes from Pieris mannii, assembly GCA_028984075.1. Taxonomy (NCBI): domain Eukaryota; kingdom Metazoa; phylum Arthropoda; class Insecta; order Lepidoptera; family Pieridae; genus Pieris; species Pieris mannii. The sequence goes on from CM054776.1 coordinate 2,064,040, forward strand.
TAAATATATCATTTAAAAGACTATGCGGCTTCTGCCCACATTTAATTGCCCTCGTTTCCTTGACGAATTAACCGTTGTGTCGATCGATCAAAATCGATTATAGGATAACGTACTTGCTAGCCAATAGAAAATTAAATTTACAATATAAAAAAAAGTTTAATACAATTTAAGTCAATCTAAAGGTGGCGACTAACATGAGCTCTTGGCCATATCGTAACATTTAAGGCGAGCGTGTTACGTTACGGCATTACCCAGGCTCGGCTCGTGGCGAACACTATACTAAATTTAAGGCGTAATGTTACACTCAAAGTTATTCGTAAAAATACTGACAATCGAGGAGCACAGAGAGAGCGGATCGGCTCGCTGTACGGACCTGTAACATTTCGTCGTAACGTAATGTTACGTTACGATAAAATGTTACAGTATCAGTCACCCGCTTTAAACAATATTAATTTCGTACACATATATTTACAGAGTGCTTATAAAACTAAATGTCAATCTGGAAATTCTTAGTATTCAAGGAAATGTAAAATTAGAATCATTTTATGTATATTTCTTTTATTTTTTTGACGTTCATAAGTGTACATTGTTACCTATAAATGAATTTTTTCTTTTTCTTTTTTCTTTTCAATAATAATTTTTTTCTTAAGTTAAATTATAAAAGTAATTTATAACCGTAGGCATTGAAAAAGGTTCATATATTTACAATGTATGTGTTTTTTCTTTCAGAACTCATTTGTGTTGTGTGCTTATCTCAAAGCTCGTGTAACTCACAAAACATAAACATGGAGTAAAATGAAAACAAAAGAGAATCTATTGAGATCAAAGCGAGGGGAGATGAAGTTAGAAAAGCTTCCGTCGTAAACTCAATCAATTGTAGTTCTGTTATTTGATGTTCATTAAATGTCGACTAAATAGTTTTACAGTGTTTATTTAACGACTTAAGACGTAAAAAAAATATTATTCATTAATATAGTAATTTGGATCGCTATACATGTCTCGCGGCGTTTCTATTTTTAATAACATATTTATTTTTTACGGAACCATGCTTAGGTTTGGCACCATACCTACATAATATATTGTTTCATTGACATAAAATATAGTCTAGTTGCTATCGTAAATTATTTATTTATTAAAAATAATCTGATAAAACTTATATAAACCGCATATAATTGTTTTTGTAATAAAAATATCAAAATCATTTAAAGAGCCTACCAATTCTTAAAAGGCCGGCAACGCACTCGCGAGCCCTCTGGCATCGAGAGTATCCATGGGCGGCGGTATCACTTAACATCGGGTGAGCCTCCTGTTCTATAAAAAAAAATAAAAAGATAGTTTCCGTCACGAATTAAACTAACTCTTATAATATTTAAATAAAACTTAAAGGGACAGCGAATTTATTAATTCGTTTTTTATCTAGCGACATATAGTACGCGATATACTTTGTAAAAGTTCTTTTTCAGTAAATATTTTAATATATGTGCAGTAGGTGCTACCCTAAACCAGAGATATTAGATTGATGTTTATATGTTTAGAAGTAAATTAATAACGCATTAATTAGGTAAGAGCAGAAATTGATTTTAATTGCATTTACGGTGAACTCATTAAAAGCTTTAGTAGTTCAAACTAACGACTCTGAGTGGCGCTGTGATAGATTTTATAGCAAGATATAGATTCAATTTTGGTTGATGAATGCACCAGTCAGTACTCGCACTTGAATTCATCCATGATTTATATCCTTAAGTAAATATTGCTACAGCGGTTTAAGTTGTGTCTCAGTCGAGGATATCCTCTACGGACGCGTAGTCGTTGAAAACTGAAATCGATTCGCCTTATAAAAATGTTGTTTGCAAGATAGATTGATGTAATATTGAAGTAAACGTATAAATTCAATACGTCCAGCTATTACCAGTGCTTCTGTATTTGTGCACCACCACTATGTGTAACCAGCTACCCGCTGGAGTATTTCCAAACCAATTTGACTTAGGTTCCTTAGAGAAAAGAGCGTATCAATTGAGAATCCTCTAACCTCGCCCTTCGAAATTCAAAATTTGAGCGTACTCCTCCCTTAAAGGTCGGCAACGCACCCACTAAAAAATTGGTGTCTATAGGCTGCGATGACTGCCTTTTTGGGCGTCCCGCAGGCTCGTTTGCCTCCTTATTATATAAAAAAATAGCATTGACAGTGCCCATGGGCGGCGGTATCACTTACCATCAGATGAGCCTCTTGTCTGTTTGCCCCCTGTTCTATATATATAAAAAAACGAATATCCGTTTGTTTGATATTTAATTCAATAGACTGGTATGAAAAATAAAAAACAGGTATGTGACGTTTTCTGAGGCCATAGATATCTGCATCTATTTTTGTTGAAGTACAAGTCTTTTATCTGCTTTTTTATACTTAACCATATGAATATAAATTTCTATGGGAATCAAACTCCTAGCATGCCTGCCAAGGCCTATTAAACGTGTATGATCGATAACTTCTAAAGTAGAAACTTTTATACACATTAGATACAAAAATCTGATTAAAAACATCGATTTAACTGTCCATTAATCTCAAGTCAATAAAATTATGTAAGCTCCGTCGTGTGGGCGTCGTTAGTGCTATAAAAGCCGTATCTTTACAAAGTATAATACCTATCATTTATAACGAAAACATCACGCGAGTCAAGAATCACGAACAACCATCGCAATTAGCCGTAATTTCTTATTAATTACACAGCGGAGAAAGTGTTTTTAGTTCTTCGTAATATTTAGTGACTCATAGATTTTTAGTATGTGATTTGATAGTTTATTATGAATAAACTTGTTCACGTCTTATCACTATGGATAATGCCTTGTGTAAACGTATATAGTGGTTGCCTGGAAGAAATCGCTCGAAAGCGATAAGGCTGCTAGTTGCACCTTGCTTTGTAATGTAACGATTAACGAAGTGATAATCAATAAATAATTAAATTATATTAAGTAGGAGTTATTTTGTGAACATGTTCTGCGGTATTGAACCGGTATACATATTTAATACTCTTTGTATTATAATATAAAAAAGTGTTTGTTTTGATTGTAATGTTTTAAGTGTGAGTTAATTGGCAAAGAATGGCAATGATATGGCATATTTAATTTAAAAAAAAAATTCAGTTCTCATACTCCGAGTTTAAGCTGTATAGCCCTGAGAGATTTTAAATAGTAGCAGCAGAGGTAGAGATAAATACCGGAAAATACCTTTACATTGCGGGTAAATACAGAAATTAATAGAACATTTCTCAAATATTCGACGGCCTCGCCGCAATCATTAAGAGTTGGACGGAGCTTTCATAACTTTCAAAGTTAGCAAGAACTGTACATCATACAATCAGTGTATAAAGATACGCTTTACGTCTTAATTAATTAAGATATACAATTTAGGCTTAAGGAACTTTAAGAAATCCTAGGTTTGGATATACCTCACTAAATGTACGATTGCTCCGTTTTTTAAGTACACGCAAATAGCCTGGAGTTCTGACGAATCTATCGTTTCAGGTTGAATGTTATTCCTTAAGATACTGATTAATTTTCAGAATCGTTCAGTTGTTTGTGGATTTAGCTTATTGATTTTAGCCATGTTCAGATTCAATAAGCGTGAAGAAGTTTAAAAATCCTTTGTTGGCAATTTTTTAACGAGATTTAGCTCTTTGAAAAGTGGCTAAGTTATTAAAAGTTTATATTAGGTAAGATTCCTGTCTACATAAATATTGTTTCGATTTCAAAGGCGTTAATGATGTTAAGCTGCCGTGCCGTAGGCAACTACGCGACTAAAACTTTCCATTTAATTAAACAATTGTATACAAATGAGAAAAAATAACAATCGAATACTTTAAAGATTAAAGAAAAACGGTGAACAGTTAAAAGTTTTAATTAAAATTTACTTGTGTATTGCGCCATTGTACATTCACAATGAAACGAAAATACGTGTTCTTTGTATGGATTTTAACGAAATTCCTTCTGTTCGTAGTCACACGACTTGAAGTAAATTACTTTAATTTGTATTTGTGATGTGAGAATTTCCAACCAGTTCTTGGTTTCTCTTGAGTACTATTAATGGATTAATACTTTTTATTAACTATCTTTTAACACAAGACTCGCCTAAATCGTTGTTTATCATACCATATAAAGGATAACGAAGAGCTGCCAGCTACCTCGCACAAAGAATTAGTCTAGCTATTCAAAGGGGGAACGCTGCCAGTATCGTCGGAATCTTGCCTAAAGGGACTACTTTTAATAATATTTTTTAAAAATTAAATTTTAAGGTTAGTTATTAGGTATATTTTTATGTATTATGATATTTTTGAAATCATATTAATCTTCTTATTTATGAATTACCATCTAAAATACAAACATGGTATCATACCATATTGTTTATGTAATGTTGATAACAATAGCCTTGGCTGGCCTTTTAAGAATTGGTACTTGTAATTCGTAGTCGCTTTTTTCTGTTGAGGCCTTTATTGTTAGAAACTATAATCTACTATTGCTTTTTAAGGCTAGTACGCTCAGTTAAAAGTACTCTGTTGTAAATGATTCAATGTATTTTAGGAATTGTAGACAAATTGTATGAAACAGCAGACCTTAATAGCACCGTATTTGCTACAAATAGTTCCACAAACTAATTATCTTGTCTTTCACAAGCTAAACGTGGCTAGGACTTGTCGGTGTTTATTTTTGTTCTTCAGGGTTGCAATTTCACAGACAATTTGACGCAAACTTTATATTTTGGTTAACAAGAAGTTTAAACGTTGCTAAAACATTTTAATACTTTTAACGAGAGTTACTGAGAATAGCTCTATAGGTATATATATATATATATATTAGGCACATTTGAATACTATATTTAATATGCTATGGCCTGGTTATATTTTAACCCACGGTAGAGTGGAAAGCCTATGAATGTAGCAATCCAGTAGATATACAAGGGTATATCTCACCCGGTTTGGTAGCAGAGGGTTCACTTTCAGTGATTTAAGCCCAACATACCACTGTACTTGTAAAAGTATTAAATTCAATATCACATTACTATACAGTTCAATCCGATTACGACGACATCGTTTAGAACCAATATACCTTATTGATCAAGATCTAAGGTCCCGGCTGAATTCTATTATACATATTACTTAATAATAACGTCATCGGCTATTACGACTGTCGGTTTTTACGCTCAAATATGTAGTAGTTCTTTTGATGTTATAACAAGTTGTGACTGTATTAAATTATCACGTAAAATGATATTCGGTTTTAACAGACATACATACATAATAGTATTGATGGGTTGATTGGCACAACTAGTAAATAACACATTTAATCATAACGACCAAATGTTGTATCTTTGTCTCGAAATCATCAAGAATTGCTAGTAGCAATATCATCAATGTGATTTTGGGAAGATTATGGACGTTTTATATATCGTATTAAAAATAATAGTGTATTGCAAATAAATAACGCATCAGATTGTAAAATTCAATCATTTACTTAATAAACAAGATTATTTCTTAATATTTGTGCGCATTATAATTTATACACACGCTCAATTTGTTAATTTCAACACGATTCTAAGCCCATTATAAATGAATATTTGATGAGTTGTACATTAATTGTGGGGCCTTTCCCCCCTGGCAAATAATCGATATTCAATTAACCTTTTTAAGTGCGTGAAGCTCTGACCGACTTCAATCGTTTGAAGTGATTTTCCAAAGATAAATTTAGTTATAAGAAAGTTGGATGGAATCTTTTGTTAGTTCGCGTTTACTTTAGCATTGTTATTATAGTTTGTTGGTTTTGTAGTTTGTTGAGTACTTGAAGTATGGATTGAGTTCTATAGGGCTTACAATAAAAGTGGATCAGCACGAGCGATTCATATAAGGGAGAGAGATAGTTTTATTTTATTTAAATATACAAATTTATATAGCATTTCAAACAAATATGTTAAATTAAATCTTTCCATTAATAAATATTTTACCACTGTAAATGTTTTTTTATTTGTATTTGTAGTTACAAAAATTTCGGTAACTGAAAAAAAACAGTACATTTTATCAGTCTCTTCTAATTCAATTAAGCTTGTGATAGTTGAATTTTAATAAAACTTATATATGACTGTGGTCAGCGGGTCGCTGACAAATATCTATAACCTAGATTTATGTAAGTTATCATAATTAGAATTCTCTAAAGTCAGTAAAAAGTAAAAGTAAAATAACACAAAAAACATGTGTGAGTACGTATGTACGCGTGGATTTATACTTCGTAGGCGTAACAAGATAAAAATCTTAAACAAAAAAATTTCGCTCGTAGAAAAAACGACACGTACACACAAAGTTTTATTATAACGAATTATCTAGTTAAATAAAGGTAACAAATCATAAATAATTATTTCTACATAATTAAAAAAATACATAAATTGAAATAAAATAAAATGTTGACTCTTCAAACTTAAGGGTATCGGTCTTTTGTGACATTCTAGGAAATCAAAAGAAGTATAACTTCAAAAAACATCTCATGAATTTCTATATCCATTATAGATAAATTGAATTTTTTTTCATGAATACAGATTGTATCAAGACAAATCAGTTTGACTTTTATTTAAAACGACTGTATTTATTTCGCTTCAGTTATCCGCAATCTCGCAATTGTGTTTATTCAGTATTATTTGTGCTTCTCAATTATTTATTTTATTTCATAATTGAACCTATACTGAAAGTTTTTTTTTTTTAATTTGGGTGAATCGAGTTACTTTACCTTCTCATAACATTGGTTTATTAATAAAGCAAATGTTGTGTTTAATGAATTATGAAGCATATTTAGGAAGAAAATGTGTATGTTGTTACAAAACGTATTATGTGGAAATCATTTGCCATCGTCAACATAAACAAAAATACTAAGTTTAGGCACATCAGAAACTGTCCAAGAATGTTTTTTTCTGTCTTTACCAAGACATCATGGAACATTACGATCTAGTCTAACTTAAGACTAATAAGGGGCGGGAAACGCCATCCCTCTATGTGAATAATGTCCCTTTTTAGGAAAGGGGAGATTTCAACACTCCCCTGCTGCTTAGCTCGGACACATATCTGCCTAATTGCGTGCCTGATAGGTTGGATGTAGGGCTCCCATAAAAAAAACATAAGTGTCCAATAACACTCTTTGGGTCTTTACTAAAAGGCCTTCTTTTACTAACGTGCACTAACACTAATTCACTAGTTTAGATAATCTAAACTTTGTTTTCGTATAGTTAGGCCATTCTGCACCCGTAGCACGAACGCTAACATTAACTAGTTAATGTTATATAATAATAACACAAAATGTTTTCGAAAATTATATAGAGCTTGTGCGTGGGAACAAAATGGGAGCACGAACACACGTCAAAGAGCATTCATGTACCATACAAATTTTATTGAAAATCAATTAATTGGAACGTTGAATGTTTGGATAAATGCATAAAGTATCAAAGTAAGTAATCAGTTGTTAAACTTACCTGAAAGAGACCTGAACCATACCTTAGTTGAATAGATAAATCACTGAATAAGTTCAAAACGTAAAATAATCAATAAAGGTTTTTATAAATTTGACGATTCAAATGATCCTAATACTTGGGATTGATTTGCTCCAGTACAAACTAGTATGACTCAAAACTTCAAACTAGTATGATTAAAAAGAGTGGCGAAGATTTTCTTGCCCAATCTACGCCCTTTACTTGCGAATTGTTAGTAAATGTTAATTTTAAATCAATTTTACATATTTCTGTTGACATAAGCGTGCTTGGTTCCCTATATCAATTAGGTTATTTTGAGTTTGAGTTTGAAATATCAACAAATTTGGTAACATAATATTAACAAATATTTAATAATTTACTTACGTTCATACAAGAATACAACTCTGCTAGTTATAATTAATAGTAAAAATACAATAAATATATTGGATTAAAACTATAACACCCATCCCATGCCTCAGTCGAGTTAATATTGACTGCGTCTCAAGATACTGCGGTTTTTTTTTAATAGAACAGGGGGCAAACGAGCAGGAGGTTCACCTGATGTTAAGTGATACCGTCCATGGACACTCTCAATGCCAGAGGGCTCGCGAGTGCGTTGCCGGCCTTTTAAGAATTGGTACGCTCTTTTCTTGAAGGACCCTAAGTCCAATTGGTTCGGAAATACTTCAGTGGGCAGCTGGTTCCACAAAGTGGTGGTGCCAAATATCCGTCCCTTAGTAGTATGAAAGTTAAAAAATATATAAAAACTATTTATGCGTAACTTTTAAACACTTATGAAAGTAAAATAAATTATATCTTAGTAAAATGCTCTTGGACACTCTCAATGCCAGAGGCTTCGCGAAAGCGATGCCGGTTTTTTATAAATGGGTATGCCGTTTCTTGAATTGGTTCGGCTTCAGTGTACTTCAGTGGGCAGCTGGTTTTACATAGTGGTATATTGCCACCTTGCTCCACACGATATGAATTTAGATAATGAGTACTTCTGATTAAAAAATTGGTTGCCTGTAAAGTCGGTATACGGGCGAAAGTTTTACGTGACAACGACTTTGAGTGGTAAAATAATTTTAATGTGAATATTCATTCGTATAGTAGGAAGAAGGATGAAATAATAGTAACAATTTAAAACATTATGTCTGTCTCTCTCGCTCTTAGGCGGGCTAACCATGCCCGAGTGGAAGGGACGCGTGCCTCTCACTCGCTCTCATTGTGAGCGCATAACGTGAGCGGAGCGTAACGCAGTTTCTTGAAGTGTCACCCGGCAAACCAATTTATAAGACGTTGTCACGTCAAAATTTTAATGATCTATCAGCAGAGGACATGCACTTATAGTAAGAATAACACGCAATGTATAAAAAAACACATTTTAAAGTTAGTTGAATTTTACGAATCACAAAATACAGGTATCCAAAATGGTTAGTTGTACATATTTATCAGGAGAACAAATTTGTTTTAAATTAGCTGGCGATTTCGAATAAGAATGAAACTCTTGGCACGTTTTTTTTATGATCCACAGCTCAAATATTCACGCGGTGTCTGAAACCGGGACAATTCTGCGTCCCACAGTTCATTTCGGGGACACCGGGTCTCGTAATTCGAAAAATTATGAGTCCTTGTTAATCTTATAAGCAAGTAGGTGATCAGCCTCCTATACTCATACCAACTTTTTGGGTCTAAGACAAGTTGGTTTCCTCACGATGTTTTCCTTAAAATTCAAGCAAAGGTTAAATGCACATAGAAATTCCATTGGTACACAGCCGGGGATTGAACCTATGACCTCAGGGATGAGGGTCGCACACTAAAGCCACAAGGCCAACACTGGTTTGTCATAGTTATTTACAACACTTTTAATATGAATAAAAATAATCTGGTTTAAATAACTGTATACAATTAATTCTAGTGTCAAAGTTGATATACGATCAAATAGAATATTTATGAAACGTGCGCTCACAACGAATACAGGAAAAAATTGAACACGCAATATTGCAATCAAATATTCTGTTAGACTATGAATGACGATCCCGTTTGCCATGTTATCAAAGATTAACGACATTTGCAGTTTTTTATATAATGTAGTACGAATTAGGGCTGTTTGTACAAAAATTGTATTATATTATATAGAATTTGTAACCTAAATGTTAATATATTTGTTCTGCACCAGCTTGGGCGCCATAGAATCCACGTAAGGTTAACCGTAATATATTCATGCTAAAGCCTTCTGCGATTAATTTCACGTACCATTAAAAATTAATACGAAACAATAGTATAATCTTATCTCTTCTTTTTCCGTTAATTTTTTTTTAAATTAAGAGAGAAGATGAAATGGGGCTTAGGTTTTTCAAGCCTGAAATCCTTTGAATTTAGTAGATTTCATGAACTTAACTAGATGATTTTCGGATGACAACACAGTAATTCGAAGCACAGTGAACAGTCTTAGAATTTTGTAATGAGTTTGACGACTGGAATCTATTTTGAATGTGACATCCGTAATATGTGAAACTAAAATAAAATAGTAAATGTTTTAAGAACAAATCTTTATCAAACTTTCGCTGAAACAAATGTAACACACCCGAAAGCCGAAATCGGAGTTATGTCGCTACACCAAATTAATCCCGTTTCAAAGTTTGTGCAAAATGTCACGTTTTTTTGCAAAATGACTTTCAAACTATTTCTATGGCTTATTTATCAATAAAAGAGTAATTAAAAACTATTTAACTGCGCACAATTATAAGACAACAAGAATATCGATATCACAACGTAAATTAAAAACAGTGGTGGAAAACTGAGAATAACTATCAGTTAAATTGTTAAACTTATGTTGTCTGTTATTTTTAAAGTCTTATTCTCAATGATAGATATGTAAAAAAAAATATTTAACAACCCAAATACTCTTATGATAGTGTATTAAGGTCCCGAGAAGTTAAATTACAGTAATTTTCACACATTTCAAACGCGTAGTTTAGTCCAAGGTAATTGTCATCATTTTAGATGTAAATTGTTACAACTGTTAATAATACACTTTTGTATTATTAATTGTTGTGTTGGATGTATATCGATTATGAAAACATCTGGCACAAAGAAACATAAATTCAAATTCAGTTTAATAAATAAAAATAATTAAGTGTCATCTTTGAATAATATGTAAAAACTGTAAGGCAAATTTTAATATCTGGAGGAGGAGACTTCTGTCGAAGGAATGGAAACAAAAGATATTTTTTGCCAAATAAAAAGAAATAATTTTATACTGCAATATAAAATTATATCTTTTTATTTGGTTGACAATATTAGTTAAACTGCTGATTAATGTAATAAAAATATTACAAATATAAAAATAAAATCTTCACATCCATCCATAGATACTGAACTTGACCTGAAATAGGGCTATGTAATAATTTCGTTTCATCAAAGGATTTCTATAGAACCGATACAGCATATGCCAATTCAGTGTAGAATTCCTAACCGCAAAATCATGTGTTTGAATTCTGGCTTTTTATTTCGAAAGACTAAAATCGATCGCCTAATCTGGCATATAATACCCATCCTTTAAATTATCGCAAATAAAACAACCTGATTCGTATTGCAACTTCAGTGCTTATCGCCCAAACCCAACTCAATCCATTTTTGACCATCTCAGATAGATATCTTATTTAAATATTGATAAATGTGTGCTAATAATCAATCGAAGGATTGTAATAGCCATCTGTCGATACAAGTTATCCATCGTAGGTCGGATCGGTGTTTATGGATAGACTTAAGATTTTACCTTACACTAGTTTTTAAATTATATATTTTAATATTATTTGTACGGTTTAAATATTTTATTGGGTTTATATTGGTTATTAAGTATGAGTGTAAAGAGCAAAGAGATTGCATTATATCCGTCGGCAAAAATATTATTGGGATGCAGATAGGAGATCGATCGACTGTCACGGTCTGATGTCACATAGTTTTCAATCTGGGATTGTGGATTTATTATTGGGTTCGGGCGTAAATAAACTGTATAAATTATACACTGTTTAAAAAGGCTGTACACCTAACTTATTAATAGGATACTAATTAAAACTTTTCAATTATAAGAAACGGGAGAAATTTCACTTACTTTATTTACCATCTAAAATTACAAATATGGACCAATCATCCGCCGATATCATTGCGAAATTATACAACTTTGTTATAACGGTAATAAATAATATTATTAATATAAAATTATAATAATAATTAAGCTATAATTAAGGTATAATTAAGCTTTTAATTAGTTCTGAAATTCTTTGTTAAACCCAGATTAAAGATAACCTGCTACGACTACGTATCAGTTGTGATTGTCAACCTGTGGTCAAAGTAATTTGCAGTGTAGCTGCTTGTGTATTAGTATACAATAAAGTATGACTTATATACAATAGTATACAATGTATATAATATACTAACGGCCCGTCCCAGCTTTTCACGAGTGGAGATTTATTTTTTAAACATTTTTGTAGATATTGATATGTTTTTTAATATCGTGTTACATTATTTTGTTCTTTCACAATCGTTTTCGCAGCGCATGCGATGAAAGATATTTTATGTGCATTATTTACACATTTTTTTCATGCAATTATTTTTAATTGCCTGAAAATAAGCCTATGTTAGTTTCAGTGCTAATTTAGAATTCAAATGGTGAAACATATCTTTCGTCTTTATAATATAATATTAGTATAGGTCACAGACAAGTTATTTGAATTTCTATATTAACTAAAAAAAAGCCTATGTTAGTTTCAGTGCTAATTTAGAATTCAAATGGTGAAACATATCTTTCCTCTTTATAATATTATATTAGTATAGGTCACAGACAAGTTATTTGAATTTCTATATTAACTAAAAAAAAGCCTATGTTAGTTTCAGTGCTAATTTAGAATTCAAATGGTGAAACATATCTTTCCTCTTTATAATATAATATTAGTATAGGTCACAGACAAAGTTATTGCGAGGAAAGCGTAGCGCAAATATTTGTCTTAGTTATCGACCCATACATGTTTTTTTTTTCTAGAAAAATACTTCATATGTACTACACCAATACATATTTGAACGAGAAGTACTGGTCTTCATTGACATCTTATATGTGGTTTTAACTTACTTTTACAGTGTTGGCCTAATGGCTCCAGCGTGCGCCCTGAGGTCGTAGGTTCGATTCCCGGCTGTGCACCAATGGACTTTCAATGTGCGCATTTAAGTGAAGGAAAACATCGTGAGGAAACCGACATGTCGTAGACCCAAAAAGTCGACGACGTGTGTCAGGCACTGGAGGCTGATCACCTTCTTGCCTATTAAAAAATTTATCATGAAACAGATTAAGAAATCTGAGGCCAAGACCTAAAGAGGTTGTAATGCCACTGATTATTATTATTATTTACTTACTTTTACATACCCATACAGCATAAATTATAAAGATCTCAACACCCCATACATCTCTGACGGCGTAAAAATGATCAACGTCGGAAAATAGGAGCTCAGCATTTTAAGTGCAGTTAAAATACTGATTTTCCCTGAGAACGTGACTTGATATAACGAGTTCATTCCCTTGCCATCAATGGAAATCGAAAATATCGTGGAAATTATCAAAGAAAAGCAAAATTGCAATTTAAGGCCTCTAATAAAACAGATTGGCGTTAATGGACTATGAAAAAGAAAATTATTTTGAAAATATTTTCATGTTGGCGCTTCTAAGGGACCGCATAATGGTAATCATTTCGTAAACAAATCGCTGTTAGTTAATTTTGATAGTGTTCGTTTGAAACTTGCAATCAATTTTGATAATGCAGTACTTAGTAACTAGGTTGTACCACAAAATGCTTTACGGTCCATTAATAATAATCGATATTTTATGTTAAAAAACAATTGTTTACTATGAGCAATTTGTACTTGAGAAGAATGTAAAAAACTCCTTGATTTCAATACAAACAAGATCGTTATTTCCCTATTGTAAATAATGTAATGTTATATGTGTACAATTAAAATAATTATAATACGAATGTTTTTTAATTTAGTATATATTTGAAATACTCTGCTTGCTTATTTGCAATTAATATGATCACCTGATGTTAAGTGATACCGCTGCCCATGGACACTCAATGCCAGAGGGCTCGCGAGTGCGTTGCCGGCCTTTTAGGAATTGGTACGCTATTTTCTTGAAGGACCCTAAGTCGAATTGGTTCGGAACTACTTCAGTGGGCAGCTGGTTTCTTGCATGAATTCTTCTATAGTCTTCTAACTTAAGGTGTGAAAAATCCTTATATACGGAAACTTTAATAAATACAATTTTATACAGAAAATCTCACAAAAGAGTCCGTAATATGTCGAACCACTACAGTTATGCCACAATATCTATTAATAAATAAAATACACTAAAAACGCCGATACAAACTAAGATCTATTTATTATTGTGTGTGTTTCCAATGTCGAGTGGAATTCGTGCATAATGTATATATAGTTATAGACGCGTGCGGAAGCTAGTCTAACAGATATAATAAAAGTTATTTTAATAACATAATCGTTTCTCAATTGGCATAGAGATTTTTACGCCGGCTTTTTCTCTCGGCCAACACCCACTTTTCGGTCTTCTTTGCCGAAGAGTAGGGATGCCAACAGGCTCGAATTTAATGACGTGGAATAAGTGATACCATGACGATCTTATGTTCCAAGATAAACGTATTTTATTTTTTATTTATTTTTTCATAACGAACATATTTCTTATTATTATTTAGATCTACGTCAACTATATAAAAGCTAAAGTTCCTTCTAAAATAAACTAACCAAATAATCTCAGGTAATTAGTTAACATAAGTTGACACAGCTTATTCAGACGAGGAAGGCTACGCTCCAACGATCAAAGCCTTCACACCTTTGGTGTTAGATTGGTTACATTTTATTACTTTACGTTGTTCACTTGCTTCGTTCTCCTATGCTAGACTATTCATCATTCTAGATTTCCTAAGACTTATTTCTCTGAAGCAGAATTCAATCAATTTATTTATTTCGTAAATTTCTAACATAGCTTACATATAACCAAAAACAATTATATTAAAGATAAATAGGAGCTAAAGATGGACTACATAATATATACAAAAGGTTCATACATTTACGAAAGGAAATTTATTACAAAGAACCCCAATTTTTTACAATTAATTAAAGAAAAAATTTACCGTCATAAATATTTGAGTACAACCATTAGTTCAATGAATTAATGTCTTTGATATAAATTATTATTTTATTGCGCTCAGGGTTATGATTCGATTTATGAAAATACTGTTTTGGATTTGGTTAGAACAACATTGATCACCTTCTCTCATATAAAAATTTACTAAAATTGTACAGCTGGTATAGGCTAACCTTCAAATTCTCTATACATATTTAATGAAATAATACATTATACAATATTTCATAAATGGTTTTAAAGGTGTGACAGTCTTATTCGAAATTAGATGTCAAAAACGGTAGATGAATTTCAATTATTTTACTGTTTAAAAACAGTAAAAAAGGCTTGTAAGGAAGCCAGTTAAAACTATGCATCTCCAATACATAAAGACAAACTCTCAGCAAATACATTTAAAAACATTTGACATTTATTTTAAATAGAACAGGGGGCAAACGGGCAGGAGGCTCACCTGATGTTAAGTGATACCGCCGCCCCTGGTCACCCTCAATGCCAGAGGGCTTGCGAGTGCGTTGCCGGCCAAAGTCAAATTGGTTCGGAAATACTTCAGTCGGCAGCTGGTTCCACAAAGTGGTGGTGCGCGGCAAAAAGTGCCTAGAAAAACGCGCAGTTGTAATTGTATAAAAACAAACTTATATCCAAGGGTAACTAATGCGTAAAAAGCGATAAAAGAAATGAATGGAAATTATCAAAGTTTTCTCTTTAATTTTATTTAACTTTCCCTAAGAGCTTTGTCCTTCAAAGATAATTATGACGATTGAAGCGGATCG
Source organism: Pieris mannii (assembly GCA_028984075.1). Taxonomy (NCBI): domain Eukaryota; kingdom Metazoa; phylum Arthropoda; class Insecta; order Lepidoptera; family Pieridae; genus Pieris; species Pieris mannii. The sequence goes on from CM054776.1 coordinate 2,079,512, forward strand.
GCTTTATGAAATAATTTTGTACTCGCTATTCATAGACGCAGATAACAATTATTTTAGTGAAATAATTTTCATACTAAATGTTTCTTTTAAAGACTATTACCATACCAACCATATTAAAATATATGTATATGTAAGTGTACAAACAACATGTATTTATTAGCAAAAATAAAAGTCTATTTTTTACATATAAAGTAAAATAATATTATAATATTTAATAAAAAATTTTGTCATGTGCGCATCGTGCAATCAGTCTGCTTATTATGAGCAGATAAGTTGTAGGATTTATTTTATATTTAATAAGTAATAAACGCTCTATCAACACAAAAATGTTTTTTTTTAACTGATCTGATTGTATTTTATTGTATATGTATATGTACACCGGCCACGAATAAGTATAGTTACAGAACTCGCCTTGTCTCGTTTGTTTTTAGTTGCCTGAGTTTTAAGGGCCTAAGTCAAGCAGAATGTTCATAGTTAAACTGATACAAAATAGTACGAATGCAGTGTGCGGTCATTTTAAAGTTTGAAACTCTCAACCTGGTTGAGGTAAAACAGTACATGTTTTATCTTGGTACACCGTATAAGAGCCGAGTTCTCTAAGCAAACTTAGAGGCAGCTAGTAAATTCTCTATTCTATAATAGAGATACATTAAATTAGCTTATTTGCAGAATACACAAAGCCTTTCCTTGATAATTCGTATCAAGTGGAAATAAACATCACGATCCAATTGGTATAACCCGTTTGTGCAAATCAAATTTTGATCATGAATACGTGGAATCTAACGAACATTTATCGTATTACCGTATACAATACTTTATATATGATATGTAAGATCAAACAGTGGTTTGAAGCAATCTAACTGGATTACATTACTATTAGTCGATAGTTTGCGGTTTCAATGACTATCTGTATATTAAACAGATGATGTGACATTAAAATGACAGTAAATATTATTGAATTATATTATAATTCCAATACAATATTATAATAGATTTTATTTATAACATTCGTTTAACACATGTGAATAAAAAAACGTATTAATAAAATATCTTAAGGATTTTTTTACATTTAAAATATACCGACAAAAAGTTTTGCATACTATGTTGCTTTTACTAATGAGTGTTAAAATTTTAAAAAAATCAGAAGATGCTTTGATTTAAATATTTTGATGTGTTTTTTTTATGTTGTACTAGCCTAAGGTAATAAATAAAGAAAATTTTAAATAAAATAGAATATATAATAGAATAGAATCATCCTTAAGTTTAGTTCTCTCTACCGTGCTAAACGTACTGCCTGAGTTCGACAAATAAAATAGATCACACATTTCTTGTTCGCTCGACCATACTGCCCCCATTTCCTCTGTTTCCTCTGCACTAATGTACTTTCTACAATCTTTTATTGTGGTTTCTGATATAATAATTTCTAAGAATAGCGATATTTCCTGACGCTACAGAATGCGGTGTAGCTAAGCTGGCAATTTGCAGCATCGGCTACGCCGTAGGCTATTTCCGTCGTAGCTGATATGTCGTTAAGTCTACGGTGTAGCGTCGTAGCTAAAGATAACATTGCAGTACACGTCAATTTATTAGTTACAATAAGGGTGAAATTGTAATAAATAATTTAATTATTATCGCGTGAATACATAGCAGGTTCTGATAGGGAATTGCGTGTTATGCCTTAATTATAATCATACTTAAATGCTATCTAAATTAAGCAAACATTTATTCAACAATTTATAATGAAGCCAATTCACGGCCTATTTCAGCTTTATAAGCGTCTATACCGTTATAACTTAATAAACCGACCCGGTACCCAAGTATTCTTGAAAGTGTCTTATTGTTCTTTGTCTTTTACAAAAGGTTTGACCTAGAAAAAAACTAACAATATAAAGCGAATTAACTATATTGTGGCCCGATTTATTGAAAAAAAAATCTTACGGAAAGAGGTATTTTCAAATAAATAAACTGAAGTGATATCGTACTTTATTGTGAAATATTATGCATTTTGTATATTGATTGAGGGTCCTGTATGCACTCGTACAGGTATTCGAGGCGTACCTGATGTTAAGTCAAACCGCTGCCCATAGACATCCTCAATGCCAGAGAGCTTGCCAGTACGTTGCCAGCCTTTTAAGAATAATATAAATATTAATTTGATTAGTAGGTAGGTAATATAAATTAGTTTGAATAATTATAAACGAAGTGTTTTATTAAGTTTTCTTCTTGGGTTCTCTGCTTTATACCCAAAATCTTTTGAGTGTAACATTGAAATGTTTGAGCGTCGAAATAAATATAATAAGTGCTTGGGATATGTTTAGGCGGATAAAATTAAGAGATTTAGTATAGTCATGTGTGGTGTCAACATTACAACAAATTGTAATGTTGCATTAAGATAAAGAATTTTAATTTATGTGATCAAAAAATATTTGTGTTCACCTTGTGTAACGCTTCAAAAATCAATCCAATCTAATTATATCAAGGATAATGCCAACAATTTAGCATTATCATTTGGTAAACGTTATAATCACTCAGATAAAAGGCTGACTTAGCATTCTATAGAACAGAATCCATTCTCATTAATTTCACGCGAATTCTAAAGGCAATTTAGGGCAAGCCGGTACAATTAAACGAATCCTTTTGTAACGGATAAGTCGAAATTAAGTTTTATTTGGAATGTATTGTTTAAGAAGTATATTAGTGATATTGTCTCTATATCATATCTAACGTACGATATGCCTTGTGTGTTATTTTACAGCGAAATATTTGAACATATTTAAATAAGAAATCTAACTAAATTAAAATACGTTTAATTTATTTGTTTTTTAAATGAAACCCTAATATTGAGACTACGGAAAATATATTTTTATGCTTAAGTAAAAGTCACGATTATTCTTTTTAACGATAATCTTAATGGATCTGTTTGACTCGAACAGAGAACGCGAGTAGTGGCACCAAAAGTTTTAAATACAAATCTATGGCATGGAAGTTTTGATCATTTCAACGCGACAATCCATGAAGACAGGAAGTAGTTTATAGGCACTGAAAGCCAATCATATCAGACAGTTTACACACGATGTGAATAAAAAGAAATTGTCTAAAAAATCGTTGACAACTGTCAACTTTGCCCATGACTCACAATATATTAACCCTTACTGTGAAAATATATGTTATTTATCAACATACAAGTTAAGAAAACGAAACAATTTGGAGTTTTTATTTAAATAAGTTTTATTAATGTAATGGACATGGTATGTTTAAATATATATTTCTCTTTTAATTATTAAAATCCCTATAAAGGAGATTTAGGATTATAAAAATAATTACAAATTCTAATTACAAAGAAAACATGAAAACGGAATTATTTGAATATTTAACTCAAAGCCGGGAATTAAAATGTCTAAATGTTGAGATCAGAAACGAAATATTTTACAGAAATATTTGGAAGCTCAACGGTATTTAAATAAAATATATGAAACTGGAGAATCATCAAATAATGTTATTGTTGGTTAAGGCAGCAATTTTAAATTAATAAATAAAAAAATAAATAAAACATATACATATAACCTTTCCTCCATTTTCCTCCACTTTGATTTGTTCTCTTTGGAGAGACTATTGAGCCGTGAGATTCAAGTGTACAGGCCCTAATAAAAGATTTAAGGTAACGCCTGGTAGATAGTACCGGTGACCCCAGAGCGGGTGCTTTCCTCGCTCAACGAATAAGTATCGCAATACAGCGAGGATATTTCACCAGCGTTTAAGTTACACTGGCAAAGGACTTAACTTTTTGAATTTTCCTTCAAAAAGATAAGTCCTTTGCCAATGTAACTTAAAGTTCCTTATCGCGCATTTATTACGTTTCATTTCTTATCCCTAGGAAAAGGAAAAAAAAGACAAACATCACGAGGTGTTCCCAAGCGGTCACCCATCCAAGTGCTGACATCGCCCGACGTTGCTTAACTTCGGTGATCGGTCGAGAACCGGTGTATTACAACAACAATAGCAAAAAGGAAAATTCAAAAAGTTAAGTCCTTTGCCAGTGTAACTTAAAGTTCCTTATCGCGCGTTGTGAAAGGGGGCTAAACGGAAAAAATCTTACGAAAAGTTGTCACGACACTTTTTGCTATTGTTGTTGTAATACACCGGTTCTCGACCGATCACCGAAGTTAAGCAACGTCGGGTGATATCAGCACTTGGATGGGTGACCGCTTGGGAACACCTCGTGATGTTTGTCTTTTTTTTCTTTTCCTAGGGATAAGAAATGAAAAAAAAAATATAATACTACCATCGATGCAGTTTTTTCAAGACATAAATAAAATATAATTCCAAAAATATGTTTCCTACTTCAATTACCACAAGCCAATTATTATTACTAAAGCCTACTGATTAAGTTTAAATAACATTATATTTGTTAATCATAAAAAAATATTAGAACTTAAAAAAATTAAATTTTATTACAATTAGTTCACTAATTAATCGAAAAAAACTTCGTTCCATCCGGGTGTCCCTTGACACTTATTATTTTTTTTATTACTATGTAGTTAAGGAAGTCGTAAATATTGTATGTTTGATGAGAAAGCTGTAAATACTTAAGTTTAGGTTTTAATAAACGAGTTAATATTTAATAAACAATCGAGACACAATTATATATAAGAAATGGTAAGCAAGTATGGAATCATCTGATTATTTGTTAATTTTGTTTTGTACTTATATTAAACTCTAATTAATCGTTTGGTATGCATGCTGTGTTTGGCTCGATAGAACTGAATATTAATAAGCTTCAATGAAAATTTCCTATTTCCTATTTAGTAAAGCGTTATTCAAAACAGTATTAATTACACGTGTCTAATCAACCATGTACGATTAAACATTGCAAAATGTGCGAGGTTTAGTGATTTATAAAATATGAACCCATTAATTTCGTACACGTATATTTTACTCAATGAGTCAGCGAATACGCCTAAGTCCCGTAGGAATGGGCGAAATCACTGTGAAATACCATATCAGTGAAGTGATTTACAACGGCCACAAAGATACTTTGAGTATGGTTTTAATACGCTCAGATAGATTAAATACAACTACAATTTACTTTTATACTCAGTGTTCAGATTTTGCTGAAACTTTGACCAAGTTCTTACAGTTGCTAGTTGTTCCAAATATTAATAGCTGAAGTTGCAATATACCGACAGCTCACAAGAGTAATTTAAAAAATGTAAATATTTGAACATTAACCACGATACACGGCTTACGTGGTTGTTCTAAATTGTAGCGGCTCCGAGTAGTCGGCTTACAGCATGGTGAGTGCTCAATCCTCGGATCCGAGATCTAGGGATGGCAATTCTTTAAAAAATGAACGGGACGCTCGCGCGGTTCCGAGTCGGCAGCACCGCTACTATGGCCCCGCTCCACTCGGATCCGAGAAAATAGCACGTAATGTGTTAAAACAAGACACGTAATGTGTACCCAAGCCCTTAATATCGTGGTGAGCCTGTCCGGTGTTGCCCTTTGACATAATCCCACCTTTGATCCTACCTGTAGAGCTTCGTCTGTTAGCTTCGGTCTCTTGCTGCAGTCATTCCATACTTAATTATATTCACTATTTATGTGTTCGGTACCCCAAATCTGTTGAGCTTGGCAATTGAGCGTTGTTAGGGCTCAGCCTCAAAAATATTAAGTTAACTAATGCTTGCCGATACACTACATATAACTCTAAGCTCTCCGCCACTCTTTAACAACATTTGTAAGTTACATTCTCGTGGGAACATCACGCAAATACATAGTCAAAACAACTAACATCACCGCATACACGAATTCAATTACGACCAGTCACCACAAGTAGCAGCCGTTCACGAGTATGACGCATGGCCAGCCATCGGCCCCCTCGCTCCTATACATCATGGTTTGGTAAGCTATGATGAAACCTGACCTGTCGTAATTAGTATCTGAAATCACAGTGATTTAAGCAGTGATTGTGCGTTGCACAAGTAAAGGGCTAATAAACCGTTAACTAGTGCAGGCTTGGTTGCATCGGCACGTACCTAATCAGTAGGTCGGCGGTCGTATGAGCACTGGCAATTGAGCACGGCCGGCTTAATGACCAAGCCAGTAGAAGTAATGACATTTTCACGTTTATTCATGATTATTGGACAGTAGTTTGGAATAAAACATTGCCGCATTAAATATTATAATAAATTATTCTAAATTCAGTCGCTTCTAGAATTGAAACGGCGTGAAAATTATTCGATATAAGTGCCTTTGAAATATTTCTATGTTTATTATAACAAACCAATGATCACTTGATCCTCGTTTCTTAGTTTACGAAATCATTTTAAATGTATTAAATTGTCAATAATGTTTTTCTTGTTTACTTAGTGAAATAAATGTATTTTTCAAATCACTTTGAATGTAAACGATTAAATCATTTCATTATTATTATTTTTTTATAGAACAGGGGGCAAACGGGCAGGAGGCTCACCTGATGTTTAATATACAGTATATAAAATTAAAATGTCATTAACCGTCATACCTAAAAAGCTGGTGTGGCTGCAGAACAGATAGAAGACAATAAATGGCTTAAATATTAATAAAGCGCGTACCAATTCTTAAAAGGCCGGCAACGCACTCGCGAGCCCTCTGGCATTGAGAGTGTCCATGGACGGCGGTATTACTTTAACATGAGGTGAGCCTCCTGCCCGTTTGACCACTGTTCTATAAAAATATATATAAGAGAACTCTTGGGCCGCACTGTACAAGTGCACAGGGGCTAATAAAAGATTTTAAGTTGGTACCTGGTAGATCGTGCTAGTGACACCAGAGCTGGTGCTTTCTTCGCTCAACGAATACGTATCGCAATATATTTAGGAAATGTTCCCAGCGTTAAACGTAAACTGCCACAGGGACCAATCTTTTTAAATTTATTTTAATTTTCTGTTTTTTTAATTATTTTAATTATTGAAGTTATACTTCTTTTGGCGAGATGGAGAAAAATGATGAGAGTGAGTTTTTACGATGCTCGCGCACACCAACACCTAAATTCGACATCGTAAAGTTAGGTCTAGGCGGCATGGAAATCAATATGTTCAATTTGTATATTGTAGTATTTTCATATTTAGAACACGTGTTTCGTAACAGTACAATTAAACAGTGTGAAAAATAAATATTATTTAGGTGTTTTTAAATCAATTTCGTAAACGACGGTGATAGTATTTAGTAATCATTTATTTATTTCAATAAAGTCTTTTTGATTAATTTTAATATTTATCGTTAATCACTACTGCATTTTAGTTATTTTTTTCCATATGAAGAAGTATAATTTCTAACGCATGTATATTAAGTACACACGCTCTTGTTTTTACTAAATAAATTATACATTTATTTACCAACTAGTTTTATTATATATGAGTAAAGAATCTATTCAAGTAAGTAATATAAAAATATTCTTATAAGTTCACACGGGCACTTGACATACCTTTATTTCCAATGTGATTGCGAAGCAAAGATTACAGAGCGTAGCAGACAGGATCCTCAATATTTTATGAAGAAATATTGGGATTACGCGGTCCAAGCGATGTGATTTAGAGTTTCTATATTCATAAATGTATTTGCGTAGATTTAGTGTGCGCTTCTTATATTATTTTATACGAAAATAAAGAAGTTGTTGTAAGTTGAAGTTTCCATTTACAAAAGATAGTTTGTATAAATTAATGAAACTTTATAATAAGGTTCCATTTCTGATGAAACAATTATTGTTTTGTTTTGGTAGGCTGAAACCTCAGGGCTAATGAAATGAAACAAACATAATATAAAAAATAATAATTTTGAATAATTAAAATGATGTGAAATAGAGAGACAAAAGATCTTCCTGATCAAACCATCGTGATGAGAGCAAAAAAGAACGGACTAATATGTTTTGGTTCTTGAATATGGTATAATCATTTCTTTTAAGATCAGTAGGTATACGTGTAATAAGCATGTGATTCTCAAGTCTAAAATCATGTGTTTGACCTCTATCCATCTACATTTTTACCTTATCTATGCGATCTACACTTGTTTGGGAGGAAATATTGTTTAAGAATAATATCTACGTACCTATATAAAGTTAACAAATATTATTTTACTTTCTACCATTTTTTTATCGTTTCATAACAAATCCTTAATGATTACTGTGTTCATTCCTAAGGACAAGGAGTAATCGGAAGCAATAAATTGTTGACCCATTAAGTGTAGACTATACCAACAGCTAAAGTATTGAAAGTTTTTGTCCTTTACTACAACCTAATCATTTGTCATGACCAAATAGGAATATTTGGTTAAAAAAAGCGTTATTTAAATAAAGAAAATCAGTTTCCTTTAGTTTCCCTACACAATTCACCAAAGCGATTTATCAATCGCTTCTACCTTATAATTTTCGTTCCACAGCAATGACCATTGATTGAACTTAATAAATGATATCAGAGAGGAAAATAAAGATTGATCGAGTCCATTTCTACTTACGTCCGATGGCCCGTGAAGTAATGCTTCCATCGGCTGATAAGATACCGATTTGTGATATTATTTATGGTTGCCAAGCAACAGATCATCGTTTCAGTGATTGAGTATTATTACTTCATTTTATGAAGAGCCCGAATTCTTTCTGATTATATTAGCTTCCCCCCGCGTAAATCTCGTATATCCTGCCAAAACTTTGACCTTTTCAAGAATTCAAATCTAAAATTATAATTTATTACATGAAATTATAATTAATTATACTTTAATCTAATTATCCTGAGCACTTCAATCTATCTTAGAACCTTACACCGTTGATTTGCGAAAGACGTATAAAATATGTGAGTTTATCGAGTTGAAATGTGGCGACCTTCTCCCAATTACCTAAGTCCTAAATATTTATTATATAACGAAAAATCAGAACATGTCAATACGTAGATTCCTAGTTGTATATATGATTCACGTATATAGGTGAGCTAATATCTAAATGAATAACAATATTTTTGTTATAATAATTTCCGCGATTAAAGGTTTTTTAAGGAATTATAGTCTAAAAACATAAAATTCAACAGTACTTAAAACATACTTGAAGGCACTTAAAATAAACTTTTGGTATGTAAGTTTTTACAAACTGATGTTGTGTGAAAGTTAAATTTACTGTTTTTCATTAAATACGACCTTTGCAAATCAATCAAGTCAAAATTGATGGTGCGATTTCTTGTAATGCATTATTTGTAAATTAAAGTTTCAGTATTAGGTAAATATTTAAACAAAAAAATTTGAGCCGTCACGGGACGCCTGGCAGATGTGAAACATCGAAATTATTTTGTGAAGTAATATGCAGAAAAGAACAGATTGTGATAGAAACTAAATATGTCATAATGATAAGATAAAAAAATTCGATTTTGTTTTCCAGATAACGATGACTATTTATTGAATAAACATTTATTTTCATTAAATACAAAAACTACTACTGCATATAAATTGTATGTATATACCATCATTTAGCGTGGCGATGCATCGCCACGGCATGCGTCGCCACGCCAGAAATCGGTTTTACGCGCGACTATAGATGTTTCACATCAAAACATAAGGAAAATATATTAACTGAAGCTTCTTCGTATTTGATGAGACAACTAAATGGTGTGTTTCAAAAATAATATCTCTATCTCCAATACTTCTCACATGACAATTGAAAGGCTATAGAGTATATAGAGTTTATCTATTCATAACAAACATTTTATATATTAAAAAAAATCAAATCAGTCTAGTTACACCAACTGTTTTAGCAAGGTCTCATCTGTGACAGATGATCTGTCAATTTTAATCAAAGTTGATTATTGAAGTGAAACTTCTTTATGGTATACGACGTATGAGAGAAATTTTGTAAGAAAACGTCACGTTTTTCGGTTACGCGCCATTTTGCTTTTTTAACGAAGTTAGTATAGTGACGTAAAGAATATAATGTAATATATGATAATAATAACAACAATATATTAGTTTTGATGTTTGGTTTGAAATAAGAATAACAATATATTAATTTGAAAGTGATAAAATAAAAAGACTTGTTCAAATTTAAGTGAATTTACAAGAAAAGTGAGAGTGATTATACATTTCGTTTTATAAATTCAACACGTATGAGCATGATTTTAATATTTATTTGAGGTTAACCTCACTTTTTGATTGTTAGCATCAGTGAATGTATATAAATCTGTTAAAATTAGCAAGTATTAATAAATATGACTGAAAAAATTGTTTTACTTATGGCACAAGCCTTATGTACCCCATTTTCGTGAAGTTGTAAATACATAAGCTGTTTAGCCTATGTATGTATTCATAACCTATGTAAGCAATGTTTTTAGTGTCCTTATTTTAAATTTTATCCTGGACCAATCGCCTATTATTTAGAATATCAAAACAATTTTCAAAGAGTCTAAAAACAATGTTATTTTATACGCATTTTCACAAAGAACTTCCATAAAAATCTATTATGAGCTCGGAGCCCCAAATGAGCTGTGTATTTTCCTTGTTTTTTCTTTGCTTACATAAATTTTTCATCGGAAACCTCCCTTCCGGTCGGCTATTGGGGAGAAAAATAATTTTTAAATAATTTTTTAAAGCAGGTTTTTATTATGTATTGTTATTTCCAACGCTGGAAAGCTCCGATATTATACGCGACATATACCAACACGGACTTTTCTGTAGACCTTTTTACGTAATGTGTACAATACTTAGTACATTATTTTGATAAAACTCGTAGGGTTCAGCCTGCATTTGCAATGTAAGCGGAAAAAATGTAATTATTTACGACATCACATTAGAAACCTCAAAAATAACAGTACTTCTCCACTATTTTATGGATGTTACGGTTTATATGCATATAAACCTTCCTCTTGAATCACTGTATCTATTAAAACCGCATCAAAATCCGTTGCGTAGTTTCAAATATTTAAGCATACAAAGGGACATAGGGACAGAGAAAGCGACTTTGTTTTATACTATGTAGTGATTCTGATTAATGTCGACGTTTAGGTGGACGGGAAAATTATAAACAATTATTGATTCACATACGTTTCTCTATTCTCATTAATTAAAAAAATGACAATTAAATATCAACCCACTTAAGCTATCTGGAATTATAAGCATCCTCGAGAATATTATATAATTTTAGTCTACGCTTTAGGTATTAATAAAATTTTTATTTCTTTATATAGATTTGATTGCAGTGATTTGGCTTTGAAAAGCAATTCCCGTCGTAAATTAAAGGGCATTTCATAGACAAATGAGCATCAAACAAAAGCTAACCACAATGCATAGCATTGAACGAGGCATGAAGTTTAAAGCGTTATTTCAGTGTGAAACGACAAATACAGTGAAAAGTAAGCAAAATCGCTGATGTGCTTGAAAACCGTGCGACAGCGTTCCCTTTACTGTGCGATAAAACTGTGCCGGCGGAAATGTTTAGCTGTTTTATTAAAAACTGGAACAAAAGAGATCAGGTTTGTACATTTCGCGTGTAGCCTTCTAAATGTGTTCGCAACAAAATCCATAACGCAATGTTTTTTGCGATGTGTAGTATTCTTTCTCCTTCCTTTAGTAATGAAATATACAGTTTTTAAAAATTTTAAATTATATTTGTGGAGGTTTATAGTTGTATGTCCAAGAATAGATTCTGTTTATCAAGAATACTTTTGTTTTATATATAGTATATGCGGTCTACGGGATTTTATATTATTCGTTGTAGATATTAACAAATAAATAGAAAAATCTGAGGTTAAGATTTTTATAAATACTACAGAAATTTAATGATTTAAAAATCGTAAATTTAAACGGAGGTTGAAGGTGTGAGCTGAGAGTTGCATCACCAGTTTTAAAGCTAGTCCATTCCCATACATAAAAAAAATATTTTTTAAAGTACAGGGGCGAAACGGGCAAGAGGCTCACCTGATGTTAAGTAAGACACCCTCAATGCCAGAGGGATCACGGGTGCGTTGCCGGCCTTTTAAGAATTGGTACGCTCTTTTCTTGAAGGAAGTCGAATTGGTTTGGAAACCTTCAGTGAGCAGCTGGCAGAAACTGCCTTGAAAAACGCGCAGTTGTGGAACGGCAGACGTCGAGGTGATACGGGTGGAATTTCATATTCTGCCTTGACGTCAGATGATGGAACTCAGCTGCAGGTATTCATCGTGACAAATTATTTTGTATTTTATTAAAATGAAGTAATCTTATGAAAAATTTCATTGAACGAGAATGTAATCAAATACATCTTTTATTTATAACCATTTTTAATCTGTGATACACGATATATCGGGATACGTTAATTTTGTTGGAGCGTATTTAATACACAGTATAGCAGTTGCTTGCAAAGTAAATGTTTTGTAAAAGCATTGATAAACAATTAAACAATGAATGAATGGAATCATACCAAAGTTGGAGAACTTTCATAGAAAAACAAAATAACTATACTATCGAACCATTGACTCACGCCAAACGCCAAGAAATAATTACCATAATTGTCCTCGCTATAATTTTAACGTCCGACTCGTTTCCATTAATTATAATTACGGCTAAATGTTATTTGACATTGGTGTGCATTGGGACCTTTTCATTATTAACTGGATGATTCATTCAATTTTCAAAGGTTGTAACCTTGAGTTTTGTTTAACAGACTACTTCTAATATGAAACTTGCTCCATTGAATATATAGACAAAGGAATAATTAAAATAAAAGGCTGGAGTTTTATTGACTGTTTTAAAAGATGACGAGAGGATTTTTCTTTCCGTGCTTGATCATCATTCAATCATTGTTTTAATGAAGCCATACTTTATGGTCTGCAAATAAAAAAAATGCAAATACTTAAAGCATGGGGCTAGAACGAACAAGAACTAGTAATAAACTCTCTGTTACTCTTTTTAATAGGAAATTTTGGTGTTACAAAATGTTTATAAGGAGCTGCATGTAACACCAGTTTCGTGTAGATAATTTTATATTACACTGTTAGGTGAAATTAGCTTGGAAGTAGTCAATATAGTTTCTACTTTTATTAGAAACCCATTTATTTATAACCTTCCCAAAATGTACCATATGTCATTATTATTTTGCACATATTTTAAAGGGGAATTTTAATAAGTCTACTCCTATTACTACGTCTACTTATACATTTTATTTTTTAGCTACCACTGATAAGTGGGCAGCAAAAGTGTATACACTAAATTAATTAAAAAAAAAAGCTATATATAAAAGTATGAACAAAGAACTAAGCGCAAAGAACTTAGCGATGTTCTGATACTAAAAGAAATACAATTGTAAATAAACTTAGGCTTCGACTTTTCGTAAAGCATGTTGTCTGCGTTTGGATGTGTACATCTACCATATCGAGAAAAACAAAAAGCTATTTATGAAACTATGAAAAATACTTTCGCCAAAGAACTTAGCTATTTTCTGATAATAAAGTAGATAAAATTGTGAACAAAGTTAGGCTGTGACATTTCGTAATAAAACTTCGCTATCATCAATCACTCGCTGTAAAGTAACGTATTACGTTTTCACGAAATACTAAAGTATGACGATTTAATATTCTCTAGCGTGCTCGCTAAAGTCGATATTTTTGAACTATTTACTAAGGATTTTAATAAATACATTTTGACAGACTAATAATTCTTAATATTCAATACCTATAAAGATGCGTCTGATTATTTTAATATTAATACTTTAGAATCTCGACGAAAACAATATGATTTATTACTATTACATGATATTCTCTCAAATAAAATTAATTGCAGCTCCCTACTAGAAAAGTTGCCCTTCCTTGTTCCTGCCTACAAAACTCGTAGTCGTGCTTTGTTTCATGTTCCTCAAATCAATACTTATGCAAAAAAACTCAGTTTTGTATCGCGCTGCCTGGACATACAAAGACCACTATTTGGGCCTTGACTTGTTTAGGTTATCGCGGAATGTGATTAAAAAGTGTATGTAGAATATAGCGCAAAATCACCTACATCACAAATATCCACTACTACTATACTTTTACACCATCACACAACACAACCAATTTAGGCTAAGTTAAATAAATTTAATCTCAATTAGTTAAATGTATTAAATACTTTTTGTTTGTTTGTTCCCTTATCTAAATATTTTTCTAGTAAAATGTATCATGTATACCTAACATCTTTGGCTATATTTTCAGTGTATGGGATGTTCTATATTTTTATAAATCACAACCCATTTTTATCTTTGAAAATTGATATATTTCTTCACAAACAACAGTAATTAATTTATATTCTTATAGAAACGCTCAAAGGAAAAATACATGCTCACTCATCTTAAAAGTCTGTTCTGAGTGACGTCTGTTTTCTTATTTTCTAAGTGTCCTGTATTTATGTTGCCACATACATCAAAATCGTATAGAAAATACCACACCATATAGTGTACATTTTTAGTGCGTATCAACGATACGCTACAAGTGTATTTGTTTGTAATTATATATAATTTATGTTAGCTATAGGATTATTAAATAAAAAATAAATATCTGCTTTAGTAGTGATAATAATCTAGCCTAAAAATATAACTAAGTCAAAGGATTAAGATATATATATAAATATACTTGACTCTATGTAATAGGTAAAATACGTCAATTACAAAAATATTCCATCTCGTTCATTTCCATATAAAGTGATGTGAGGTAGATAAAGACAGTTTGAAATCTTCTAATTTATGAATAGGGTTTTTAGTCGCTGCCAGGTGATGCAAGTTTTTCTACAAATCTATACGTAGATTTTATTAAACGTGTTGCAAAAACCATGAAAGAAAACTGTTCTATTGCGATTTATTAGCTCATGGTAAACACTATTGTGTTTCATTGGAAGACACGGAGAGCTCGTCACTCAGAGAAATATTTGATAACTTATATTATAATCAAAGAATAAATAATTATTATTTTATGTTAACAAAAACATTTTTATAGAACTTGAATTTTATAGTTTGTTCATTTGTTCGAAAATTCGATCTTTCTTTAATTTTATATTTAGTATATACCTTAAAGCCTGACACAGTACTTACTCGTGTAATAAGCGTAAAGTTCTAACTATGTAAGGTACAAAAAAAAACATAATAATGTCTGCTTAAAATGAAACCTAAACGGTCACGTTTGTAACAACTTATATTGGCACTAAACCAAATTTTGTTTTTAATGCCAACTACGGTATACAGGCGGTGAGATTTCATTAAAAATTAACTATATTACTGATACTATCTCGGCTAATGAGATCAGATAAACGTGAGCGCGAAAACTGCATTTTATCTCAATATATATGAAACGAAAATGACAAAAATTGTTTTTACTTTAGAAACAAAATATCCTTCAAAATATAGTTACCATTATTAGATTTTCTAAATTAAATTTTATATTCTAATATATGGCAGTGCGACGTTACTTGCATTGCACCTGTTTAGTGGTCATTTAATCTTATAGGAAGTACAGTTGACACAGGTCTAGACATGCCGGTATCTTTTGGTACATAAGATTGGAGATTTGGACGCTTTTGAAGAAGCTTTTTCTGTTGAGAGATGAAAGTTGCATGCTTAAGCTACTACGTCTACATATCTTAATCCTTAGTACTCAGGCGCAGCGATCCAAACTGTTACATGACATTTGTTAATATATTTCACAAATTATATTATACGCTTTTTTATTAAGTTTTTGACTAGGTATGGCTTATATACGTAATGGTCTTTCATTTATACTAGGACTGAACATTTAAATAATTTTCTGACAATATTTTAATATCGCTAGTTCCCATACTAGGGAGTTTCTGTTTTGTTGGTAACTAGATAGGTAGGGTCAGTATTGCGTACATTATATTTCTTTAAATATCACGCCTTTTTATAGCCCATTCTTTTTTATTCTAGGCTAGCCTGTTCCATCTCTACCCCAGACAATCGGTTCATCGTTTTACTTGACTTTCCTTTTTCTTTGCCTTCTTTGATATAAACCCCTACCCAGTTTCATTACAATAAAGTTTCATTTCAAACAAAACAATTACTCCAAAGATGAATGACCATTATGTATATAATTGTCATTCTTTGTAATATATAATATATGTTTGAAGTTTTGTAAGTTTTTGTGAGAAATAAATAAATATTAATATTATTATTATTTTTTTGTATTCTTTATAAAACGCCACTTACATTTGTCTTTTCTGTACAGAAGCAGAAGAAAACCTGACCATAAAAGAAGTTTCTAAAAAATCACTTTTCTCCAATTATTTGTTATTTTGTTTGTAAATAATGACAAAAAATAAATCCGTCATTGACTCAGATTATCGTTAAAATTTAAAAACTAAACATAAACATGCTTAGTTTTAAAATCACAAAAAATAAATATTTGTAACTTGCACATCTGCAAACTTTTATAATTTGTTCAAAATTACGCCATTTCAAGAGTTTTCAAAATACATTCTATTATGCACTGCACACTGTTCTCTAGCACATGTGTAAAGTGTTGGCTCGACTCTGCATATTTCCTGTTTCCTAGTAAAGTAAACACGGAGAATTACAAGCACGCAAGGCAAAGGCAAGAACAAACATTAATTTATCTTTGTTTATTCCAGTCGAGACTCAGACCCGTGTCACAAGTTAGATACAATGAATGATTATAAAGCGCTTTTTCATTTCTACGTGAAATATGACTGAGCTAATTAAACGGAGTGTATCAAGAATTACGCAATTTTATTTTTTGATATTATTGGACTATAAAGACTTTGTGAAACCAGCTACCCACTGAAGTATTTCCGACCCAATTCGACTTAGGGTCCTTCAAGAAGAGAGCGTACCAATTCTTAAAAGGCCGGCAACGCACTCGCGAGCCCTCGGGCATTGAGAGTGTCCATGGACGGCGATATCACTTAACATCAGGTGAGCCTCCTACCTGGGAAATTTATATAATTTATAGAAAAAAAAATAAAGGCTTTCTGTCTTGGTAATTTAGTAGTTATATTCTGGGAAAAAGATCCTAGGTTCGATTTCTTTATTTTTTTAAACAACTATTGAAATTTTATATAAATATTGATTGCCTTGTCAACATGACTATACTATTTTCCGGAATAAAACCTTCCAATTAAGAATGAAACATATTAGCGGATGCCCTGTTTCTTTCTTTATATGCAAGTATTAATATCAATTGGGTAATTAAAAACCTCATCGGTTCCCAGCCATTGTCTAAACGGTTAAATTCAGCTAGTGTTTCTTTTCCAGAAATACAAAGCAAAACAAGCCATATTACAAACAGTCGCACAGTAAGAAAGTTTCTTGTTCATCCCAACTTTAATAAGTCTGATTAATAAGTTTCAAGTAAAGTTCTTCAAATGAGTTTTAAAGTTTCTATATAAAGGTGTCACAAACAATTTGCTATTCAATTCAAAGTTGAGCCGAACCATTGTAAAGCATACCAGATGTTTGGCCAACTTTGAATGGATTTGAAACAATTACGTCAATCAATGGAGTTGCGTGGCTTCTCTTTTGTATGGCATTAAGATATTGATTTAACCACGAAAGCGTGGCTAATGTAAATTATGGATTAAAATTATTTTAATTCCTTTTTGTCTTTATCTTAATATAAAAAAATTCAAAATTCAAAAATTCAAAATTTATTTATTCATGTAGGTAACAATGTACACTTATGAACGTCAAAAAAAAGAAATATTAAATTAATTTAATTTTACATTTACTGCCAGTTCTCAAATCAAGGGCGTAGAACGGAAGAGAAGAACTGGCAATAAACTTATATATAAACCTTCTGTCACGATGTTTGTCCGTGATGGACTCCTAAACTACCGAACCAATCAAATTTGCACACCATATGCCGTTTGATCTAACTTAAAAGATAGGATAGCTTATATTTCAATGTATACCCGCAATATTATTTTATTGCAAATATTTGTTTATTTTTTGATACAATTCTAACAGATGGCGCTGTGTTAATAGTTTGAATAGTTTACTACTATGTAATATAACAAAAACATTAGCCACAGCAACGCTTGGCCGAGTCTGCTTAGTATAATATAACACATTTATACCTTTGGCCTAACTTGTGATAAACTAAACCCTGACTTTTGAGAAGTGCAAGAAGCTTAAAATTGGAGAACGAATGTTTAGTCGTCAATATATGTTCTTTAGTTTAGAAGCTAGATAATATGTCTTGAAAACAGTCAAGTTACGTTTGAAATTTTAAAATAAACCAACTAAATATCCAGTTGAATAGACTAAGGGTATGAAAAAAAGAGAGTACCAATTATTAAAAGGCCGACAACGTATTTGCGAGCCTTCTGGCAATGTGAGTGTCCATGGGCGGCGATACTACTTAACATCAGATGAGCCTCCAAAGAGCCACTAATAATCATGGTAGGCCTGGATCGAAAAAAATTTTAGTCGTCACCTCTTAACGAATAAACAAAACGATAGTTTTAGTATTAATCATGATTAAGATTAGCCATTTCGTGGCTAGTTACTATGTATGTATGTATGTATGTGGGGGACTCCTTTTCCGCAATTAGACTCTTATTTGGTCCGTTGTGCGTGAAGTCCTGGCTAACTAAGCCAGCCTAACTCCTTCCAAAAGCACAGAAGCTTCCTGGGCACTTCGCAGGCTTCTCGGAGCGACCTCATTGTTCCGAGGATTTCTTTACGTTGTTTAGCCACAGCCTCGTATTCCAGGACTACGTGGGTGACTGTTTCCTCTGCGCTGAGACAGCCTCTGCACATGGGGCTATCTGTCACGCCTAGGACAAAGAGATGTTTGTTGAGGAGACAATGGCCCGTGATTGTACCTATCATTGTTTTGAGGCTAGTTACTATGTATGATGCTCGCTACGTGAACGTAATAGGTTAAAGAATGCGAAAACTTTAATCTATGGTCGCATTTATCTCTGAATGAAATAAGGAGTACCGTGTCTGAACAAACACATATATCTAATTATAAATTAGTTTTGAGTAGACCTTATAACATTAATATAAGAGGGGGCGATAGATACGAGTTTGGCCCAGCTCCCACTTTCCGTTTTTTCATGTTGTGCATAAGTTTTTTCAACGTTCCAAGTTGAACACAAAACAAACTCTCATAAATAAAATATCAGAAAGAACAGAAAACAACAATTTAGATACATTAATAACACACAAGAAAACAAGCGAAGCGACTAATTCAATTTATAGTTTCACCTTGTTAAACTAATAAGGCCGCTACATTTTTATTTATTTTTCAGATGTTTTTGTGGAAATTGAAAGAAAGCCGAATCATCAAGGTCAAACGTGGCAAGTAAGGGTGTTTTCTTAATTTAATTATGTACTAATCAAATTACTATGACGCTACGATTGTGTAAGTGTATTGTGTTCTAAGAACCAAAGCTTGCGGAAACTTTCAATTAAAATTTAAAAAACGAATTATCCGAAAATTCTAAATTTAAACGTTAATTCACTGTAATTTTTAATTTTAGAACCAGCTTAAATATCTTAAATGAAGCGTTGTAATGGTCCAATTTACGCATTGGACGATTACCGCTCCATAATGTGGCCATTGAACGTGCTTTAATAGCTGATTGAACAACAATCGATGTTTTATGCACTACTGTTTATTAGTATTGCAACCTTTTATTAAATGGTATTTTAATAAATTGAGTTGAGGCTGATAATTTGTTTACAATGTTGAAATGATTATAATTTTGAAATAATCGTTATTGTTTTTGTAAGCAATTGTACTTGTATACCTATATAGGTGGGTCTAGTCTTAGTTTTTATGTAACAGTAAACGGGCAGGATGTTAAGTGATACCGCCGCCCATGGTCACTCACATTGGCAGAAACCTCGCAAGTCCGTTGCCAGCCCTTAGGACCCTTTGACTTTTGGTTCGAAAATATTTAAGTGGGCAGCTTTTTGCGGCAGAAACTGCCTCAAGCACTCAGTTGTGGAACGACGGACGTCGACGATAGAACATTAAATACGGTCAAACGGAAGGAGCTGGTACTGGGGAGCTCACGTCCAGTGGTGAGAACAGTATTTCATGGGAGGCTGAATTTGCGGTGGGGTTGCAAGCGATGGCCCGAAGTGAAGTACCGTCTTGCCTTGCTGAGCACACCAAGTCAAGCAAGGCTAATTCCAAGGACAATTTAAGACTCTTCCAAATGACTTTTGGATTAACCGCTGTCTCTCACTATTTATTTATTTATTATAATACTTAATATTTTTTTTATATAGTAATACTAATAGATGTATTTACAAAGAATTTAGTCTTCTCAAATAATCTCTTCAACTTGACTACGAAATTAAATAGTTAAATAATTAACACCTATGAAGTATATTAAATTTCATTTGAATTCAGACTCTTGCATTCAGAATTTTGTATTGAAGTGTAGAGGTTTTTGATGT
Source organism: Pieris mannii (assembly GCA_028984075.1). Taxonomy (NCBI): domain Eukaryota; kingdom Metazoa; phylum Arthropoda; class Insecta; order Lepidoptera; family Pieridae; genus Pieris; species Pieris mannii. The sequence goes on from CM054776.1 coordinate 2,099,907, forward strand.
GGATTAATTTAGTTTTAATGTTTGAAGGCTTGAACTGAGCTAAGTTGCTTATATGCTCACATGAACAAAGCGTATATGGTTTCCGTAACTAAAGCTAAAATTCATAATATAGAGATTATCTTCGCTATTCACAGCCCTCATACAATAAACACAGGGATACGATAAAATTGTCCTTGTTTTATGTAAACTTGTGTCAAGCATTTTAAAATACTGTAAATATACGTTTATTTTAAATATTTGGTCCATTTCTGCTTTTTATTATAAATATTTTGTTACATATTATATATTACAAGAGCTCTTAAGTCAGATATATTTTAGGGTGTGAACAATTTGTTTTCTTCGGGGTCAAATATGGGGTCATAGTTATCTTTACCTGGTGCTGTATTGGTGTTGAAAGATTTAGCAGATTTTTTTTATTCCTATATGTTAAATCGGTGCGGTTTCTCACTGTTTCGGTTTCTTGAATCGTTGTTTTTCAGGCAAGCAGGAGATAAGCCCACTGTGCCCTAGTCTAGTGGGGCTGCCACTTCAAAGCTTCCAGACCAGCTCGGTTTATTGCGGGTTACCTCCCTAGTGAGTAGATTCTGTTTTAAGGCGCAGAATGCTCGCCTTTTGCCCTGCATCCTCAGCTCAACCGCAGCTCTAGGTAGTGGGCTCGCGAAAGCGTGGCTGCAGCAGGTCCCAGGGTGGACGACTAGGACGTAGATGACTCGGACTGGCCGGGGTTCTGATTACATTAGTGTTCCACTACGTAACACAGAAGATGGTTTTATTTGGCTTTTTCTAGGCAATGCTGACCTCACTTCATCAGCGATTCCCACCAACACCATCCCCAGCTTCCCACCCCACTATATGTTAAATGATGGGTCTTATATTATCATCCTCCGCATTTACCATTTGAGGCAATTCTCTTATTTTCTGGTGCTCAGTGTTCTCATTTGCATTCTCGTCTTCCGGAAGATGTGTTTCGGCTAAGGTCGCAGAATCACGCCGAAGGTGCCTATTTTACGAGCCACCACAGCTTTTGTTTATTCACCATTAGTAGTTTATGTTAGATTCTAAAGTAACTATTAATTTAATAACTTTTTCTGTAACGCCATCTGAGACCGGCTGGACAAAGTCTGAATTAACCAATTGATATTATATATATAGAAATACATTTATACAGTAAATTAAAATAAGATATCTGGTTGAGATTTGAAATAACGGGTTTGGTTTCCAGAAGCTAATCATGCTGCCGAGAAAGACCATTAAAAAGACACTGAAATATGTCTGCCGAAAGCAATGTAACAGGCATCCGAATCCCGTCCGGGCATGTTATATGCCAACTTAAAGATTATTATAAACCAAAAACCCCTATATTAACGCAAGTTAAAACAAAAATGTTATTAGTACTCTTTGTACCTTTATTCTTTCGACGTGAAAATTGTTTTTTCATTGTTTCCCAGCGACTGCCGAGTCAGCGTTTTTTGTACTCTGCAATAATTCCTGTGTTGCTGACAAATATTAATTTTAATGAGAAAAATTTGGCGTTCTCAGCGCGCTTTTGCATATAACAGGATATTTATGAAAGAATATTAAAGGGAATTTTGTTTATTCTTTTTTGAGTAATTAGTATAGGTTAGGTTTATATTTAGTCTGGTTGATCTGCATTTTTTAAACACTTTTCAACAAAGCTATATGAAACAGCTACATGAATAATGTATTGAATATTAGTCGGAAAATAATATTTATTAATAGCGTGTGTGTTCTTGTGCACATTCAATAGAAGTAATACTTATAGATATTGATTATAGATAATGATACAAGAATAGTTTCTCGTTAAACAAAGTTTATTAAAACTAAAATATCGACTGACACATGACATATAACTTAAATGTGTCTGTTTTTTATGTGTAATTTAGTCTCGTCATTTTTCCCTCACGTGCCAAAAGAAGTGTAACTTCAATAATATTTTATAATACTTATAAAGAGAATAAAGCGAATTTACCGCAATAAAGTTTAGAGAATGTTAAAACTCGAACAGGCGGTGAAGATGTCTAAAGGGCTGTAGCCCCAGAGCTATAAATAAATATAATACATATAGCTTTTCCTTGAAGTTTCTTATAAGGTATAAAGAAACAATAAATATTTACTTTATTAGGTCTCAATACTAGAGCCATAACCGTAACTCTCTCCAATAAAACTATAATAATATATATACACAATAACAAAGTATATTTTCTATATGAATCTTATTATTAATACATCAATGTTATAAGATCATAGATGTCTCAAACGGTTGGCAACGTTTGGATATGTATTTCAATTTGATTGGTTACGCAGGAAGTAATTATAATATGTTAATTACGGTACTCTTTCGCCACCATCTGCGAAATTTGGTTTAAGCTGTAGTACAAAGCGATTTTTTATTTAGTAAATATGTTTATCTATATAGTTCCTCCTTAGATTCTATTTATCAAACAATATGTTATCAAGGTGCTACGTTATACACAGGAAAAGTGTAACAAAGGAAAATAAATAATAATTTTCAGGAAAATTGTTTTGTTTCTTTTAACAAAGATTTTTTGTTAAGAAACATTTTAGCTGGGTTATTGTTTGTGTATTACCAAAGCCGGTAATTAAACACCAAATAAAAAAATACCGAAATTCTCAGCCAATTGTCGTCATTGTTTTAATAATAAAAACTATTATTAATTAATACTTTCTTTTCCTAATTGAAAATAGTTCTTTTATACCGCGTGTAGGTTTTTGAATCATCAAGTCTAACAATCTAACAATTAACATTCATCAAGTCTAACAATTAACATTACACAACAATAAATTAACTAAATTATAAAATAAACATAACATTGAGACTCTGATTCGTTTTAATTATATAATAATGGCTTATGGATTCATACTTCATTTATTTATTTAATGCCGCGCAAACAAGGTGACAAAATACCGAAAAAAAGAAAGGAAAAGATTACTAAGATAAATAGAAATATAGTTATGTTAGTGGAGCGTAGATCCCCAAATTAGAGGGTATAGTCCATAGGTATCACTTAACATCAGGTGAATCGCTGTATTATAAAAAAAGATAAAAATGTATTCGCTTCGTCAACGTCAAACGTCTAGGAGCAAAAATGCATCATTTAAAACAAGATATGAGGTGAGCCCAGAAAGTTGTTGCACGACTTAAACGTAATTAGTGAAGTGGACCTTTACTTCGTACTTCAATCACTCCAGAGAGCTTCCGTCCTGCCCGTCAGGCGGATAACCACCCCGCGACAACTCAAGCCGAGTCGCGGGACAACGCCCATTCCAGCCGAGTCACGCTCGCCAAAACACTCCGAGCTGAGATGTGTAGGCCCTTATAATAATTTTGCTCAAATTATAAAGATGCATAGGATCCAATAGATCCCTACGACATTGTTAAGTTGGCGTTAAGTTGTAGTGCTCTAGGTGATTTATGCAGGAAGAAGTTATTTGCAAGTTTATCTTTAAAAAACAAGTACCAAATAAATTAATTGATTTATTTGGTAAAAGTGCAATGTGTATCTTAGTTTTTAAATATCTCTAAATAGGACATATTTATTGATGGAAATCGCATTAAAGTCCGTTACGTAATAGCGAAACGTTAAGACGGCGAAACCCAATTCGTTTTATATTGCTTTGAACATTCAAATGTTGCGTGAATTACGAATTCGACAGCCCGGACTCCCAAAAAAAACAATAATTATATAACTATTTATTAAGCTTATATTTAAATTACAAAGACTACATCTGTTATAGATGGTAGATAAGAATATAATGCTAACATATTCCATTGAATTAAAATTAATAAAACGCGGTAAATGATGAAACAGCAAAACGATTCTTTGAAGCCCGCGCGTAGACCAGACACGTGCTGCAACGTCAGCGATCTTCTTTATGGTACCGTATGTAATTCGTGTGATAGTTACTTAACCGTAACATTTTTCATAAACTTATAACCCTAATTTTTTTTTATAGAACAGAGGGCAAACGGGCAGGAGGCTCACCTGATGTTAAGTGATACCGCCGCCCATGGACACTTTCAATGCCAGAGGGCTCGCGAGTGCGTTGCCGGAAATATTATTGATAAACATAAAATATATAATAAACAGAAAAAATGTATAATAAACGATGACAAAACTCTTTATGTCTTTCGAAACTGTAGTTTGTGACAGTCTTAAAGACTCTACAACAAAAGACACATTTGTCATTTAATATGTCCCAAGTGGCATAACGAATGTATGTAACAAAGTGTACCAAATTATCGTGTAATTCCCACGACCTCTAAGTAAATACAGTCTTATTAGTTCGCCCGCATTCGGTACAAGGTCGGATGGATGAATCCGTTGCCCATACTACGAAACTTCATTTATAAATACAGGATTTCATAAAAGAAAAATCAGAATTATTATTCAAAAAATATCCATGGTTCCAGATAATAATTATATTTAATATTCAAGAAGTATGTGTATATCCAAATTCGAATACATATATACACACAATTTTTTATGGCACATTATTGTTTGTCGCAGAAGGAGGAGTCGTTTCTTTGTTTCTAGTCGATTGCTAATAGATTAAGGCGAATACCTACATATATATTCGTCAGCGGCAGAAGCAAAGTCTGTTAAGCGAATATGATATTAAATTTACTTTTGTTACTTATGGAATATTTGCGTCTTGTTCCCACGAGAATGTAAGTGCGTGCTTCTCCTCCTCATGCCTACTAATGATAGATGACTAATCTTTGTTTTTAATAATTAACTATTAATTACTAAGATGTCATATGCAACATGGGATAACCTTACAAATATTATGTTAAACAAAAAGCTTGACGATTAAAAAGAGTGGCGGCGAGTTTATTGCCAGTTTTTCTCGTCTGTTCCCTTGATTTGAGAACTGGCAGTAAATATTAAATTAGAAGTATTTAATATGTATTTCTTGATTGGCGTTCATACCTAAGAGCACATTGTGTTACCTACATGAATAAATGATTTTGAATTTCGAATTAATATGTTCGAAAGTTGTTCTATTCAATTTGTAAGTGTATACACAGTACAAGTTTTTCTTAGTTTCAATATTACGTTTTACAATTCTACTTTTGAATGTATTGGGGGTGAATAATCCTATACATTCAATTGTTTCATTACCGTGGTAATATAAGTAATATGGACGAAGGGTTGTTATTATACTAATAATCTCGTAGACAAAATACGCTTCAAATAACGGAGCTTTGTGTGATGTAAAAATAAATTGTTACTCAAATGTATGCATAATAACACATACATTATCGTTAATTTGATTAAAAATATATTTTTGTTTGTAGTCATTTTGTTCGCATACATGAAGAAAAATAATAAAACAACTTATTGAAAATGCCATATTCGTTCATTTGTTGTTGATGCATATAAATATAACCGATGCTAGGTTTGATTACCGGCGAAAAATTATTGCTTCGGATTAATATCAGAACGCTTATTCTATTCTATTCTTTATTTTTAATGGCGACTTCTGTGTCAATCACAATTCCGCCAACGTCGCGTTCTAAGTGTTATCACGATCAGAACGCTTATCTAGTTGCTAAAAATGTTTAAGAAACACGCGAAAAAGTGACAGCTCACCGAGCACTTTCTCGCTTTTTAAATTATTTCGCTTGTAGTGCAAAAAATGAGGGCCAGCGGTGAACCCAAAAAAAAAATGTATTGAAATACTTTAATTAAATTTCAACAATAATTAATAACTTAACTAAATATGACAATTAAGTCGGCCCGGTATTAAGTGCACGTCAATTATCTATATTATACTTATTTCTAATTAAGAATTGACCGGCCCGATGTGAGGTGTCCAATCAAAGCTGCTGGTATAAGTTGTCCATCTCTGTTTATTACGGTGTTGCATCAGAGGGGTACCGGTATTAGTTACGCGGGGCAAAAAGAGTGCAATGGATATGTAACAAGTCAAATCAAATCAAAAATCATTTATTTATATAGTTAACATAATGTAACACTTATGAACGTCATTAAAAAGAAATGTACATGAAATGCTTCTAATTTTACATTTACTGCCAGTTCTCAAATCAAGGGCCGAGAGATTCAGTTGCGTTACCTCTTTATACTAGAGCAATTCATATCCAAGTACTAAGATCGTTTAAATATTCATTATAATTATAATAGGTATTAGCAAGGTAAGGTAAGGTTTATTTTAATGTACGATTTCAATTTATTTATTGACAACATTTGTATCTCACTAAGCATTTGTTGAAAAAAAAAACGTATAAAATTTAATTGGAAAGAAACTCGTTTTATGCAGCACAACAGATACAAGTCAAAATCACCTACATCATAAGCACACCCCACATACACACCATCACATACATACCCACACTTTTACATCGTTACATAACACAACCAATTTAGGCTTAGTTAAATAAATTAAATCACAATTAGTCAAATGTATTAAATACTTTGTGTTTGTTTGTTCCCTTTTATAAATCTTTTTGTTGTAAAATGTATTCCATCTCTGGCTTTATTTTCAGTGTATTTGTTTGTAATTATATATAATTTATGTTAGCTGTAGGAGTACTAAATAAGTAAATAAATAAATTAATTAATAAGTGTCATGTTCATTTATATCAATCACATTACTGCTTTAATATAAAAACATTCAAGGATATCCATGTGTTGTGGGTGACCAGACTACTCCAAAGTACGAGTACGTACCTAAGCAATTAAATAGTAATATTCAGTAACTATTAAATGGAAAATTTTACACAAATTTGTTTGTAACCATACATAATATTTACTTAATACGATGCATTGACGCAAGTAAGACCGACCGGACCCAATAAATAAATCTATTTAATAAAAAGGTTAAAAGTTAAAAAATTATGTATTAGACAGGCACGATGCAACTTTGTACATTAGTTGGAAATGAAGAGCTGAAACAACATTACTTATATATTCCCGACACGATACATGCATAATCTAGACTAGAAGTAATCGCGTATTCCACAAAAGGCGCTCTGGGACGGTTTCTGCTTTAACGAGCTAACTAGATGCAAATATTGATCGAATATTGAGAGCTCATGTATAGTATACTAATTTTACAAAGGTGGAGAGTTTGTAAGTTTGAATAATGAATTGGGCAGCCTCACACACCCAGACATTCACGTCATCACACAATGTGAATAAAGGGTATTACTTAGTTAAATGTATTTTTTTTTTTTTTTTTTTTAATTAATTTTTCCTCTACTCCCCTGCCATAGTGTCCAGGGACTTTATATTTCACTGCTACTATTTATTTAACGCGTCGGGAATTACGCCCCGACTACATCGGTAATATTTTTATTAACAATATTCATGGGCGAGCCGGGGCGCAATTCCCCGCGAGACCCGCTCTTTCTGTTTTGTTTGCCGCCTTTATATATACAACTATTTTTTCACAGAACCGTTCCAGGCACGGTCTGTGCTTTATTAACATGTCCTGTAGGCCGTTACGGTCTACAGTCATCTGTATTTGTTGCTCCAGGTCGTGCCTGGACGATGCGAATATAGGGCAGTGTAGAAGCACATGTTCCACTGTTTGCTCTTCATTACTGCAGGCACATGTTGGGCTTGTCCTAATTTTAAATCTGTGCAGGTAATATGCAAAGGCTCCGTGCCCTGTTAGAATTTGCGCCATCTGGGGTGTGAAACGCTTCTCTTTTACCAATTTATACGCAGTTTTAACATTGCCTATAAATAATTTTGTAGTTCCAGCTGTTTCACCCCTCAGGTAGCGCTCATTCCATACTTCCAGAGTCCTTTGCCTTATCTGATGTTTAATATATGACAGGGGGTATGCAGCGTATTCAGGTCCTGACCTTAGTTTTTCTGACGCTGCTTTTGCTAATGTGTCCGCTCTCTCGTTCCCCGGCGTACCAACGTGCGCCTTTATCCAGAAGAGGCTTATATGAGTTCCTGTTCTCCGGCACTCTTCCAGGCTCCGGCGGATCTCGGCTACCTGGGGATCGAGAGATCGTCCACTCACAATAGCATCCAGTGCTGACTTTGAGTCACTGTATATTTTAACGTCGCGCTTGTTTTTATCTACGTGGCTAGTCGCGTTCCGTAGTGCCATCAGTTCGGCTTGAAAGACTGTGCAGTGGGGCGCCATCTTCATTTTCTTGCTGTTTATTTCAATTCTATCTTTCCATTCTGTCCAAGCGGCGCCCACTCCTGTACTTGTTTTGCTGCCGTCCGTATAGATTTGTGTGCCGCCGTGTCTTGCGATTTCTTCCGGATTTGTGAGCATCTTATAGTCCAGTTTTGTTTGTTTCGCCGGGTGTGGGAGATCCACATATTGCACTCTCTTCTCTAATTCCTCGCCCTCCTTCAGTATTTCCGTGCTGACTCCCCTTTTTATCTCGTATAAGGCAGCGGCTTCTTGAATACGTAAGTTAAATGTATTTAATAATTTTTATTTGATTTTTCTTATTGTACCTTTTTGTATTTTAGTTTTTATTTTAAGCTGTATATTAAGTATAATTGTTTTATATAATTTATGTTAGCTGTAGGATTACGAAATAAATAAATACAAATAGGTTAAAATAGGGACATAAATTTAAAATGTCTTATTTAGAGTTAAGAATATTGTGTGTGCTAGAGCCTTCAGCTAGAAATAACCTTCTGTAACACATTACACGATGCATTATTTTACTAAATCAATTGCTAGGATTTTGTATTTTCTGTTTTTCCTCTGTCATGTGCTTTTTTGTATTTATTGTACAAATTAAAAAAAGTTAAATGTTCAGTAAAATAAAAAAGTTTTCATTACGTGTGTTTCGTAAACGCTTTCACTGACGCAATTATGTATTGATTCATACATTTTAAACAAGATTTTTCTATTTTTAAATTTCTAAAATTGTGTAATCATCATCATAATCATCATATTTTAAGGTTTATGACATACGGGAGCTATACTTAGGTTTCTCTATACTTAGACTAATAGTAATACATCATAGGTAATAAACCTTTAAAAATACCAGTAAAATAGATCTTTATGGCATTTTTTATAAAATCTCTGCATACAGACACAATTTAATATTACGATCTAGTATAACTTAAAAGTAATTAGTAGTTTAAAACTAACACAAGTTACTTACACAAGAAAGTGTCCAATAACACTACTTAAATTTTCTATTAAGGCACTCTGTTCTTGTTTATTATTTGTTATCGACAAACGACGGTTTAGCACTTAAGACAAAAGTGCACTTACACTAATTCACTAATTCGAATGGGTTTTATCCTTTTCAGTCTTCTCTCTAGACCCGTGGTGTCAAGAAGTTAAATAGCTTCGACATTCACATGTGACACCTATGTTTGTGGGCTCTAGAAATTTTTATTAATTGTGATGACGTTCATACCATTTAAGTTAAAAATATTTTTAAATTTAATTTAAAATCTTATTAGTTGGGAGAACTCCTCAATAAAAACAACAATTATACTGATTTATTATTGTATGAATAATGGAAGTACCTTATATTATATTACTTACTTTTGTGTGTTGTTATAATAAAAGTACCTGAAACAGATATACACACATAAACATAACACAGTCATGATTGATGCTACACAGTTATATTAGCATAAAATACGTGATAGTACGTAATCTAAAATATATACAACTTGTGTATTAGACAAAGAGAAGGCGCGAAAGATAGATTATCGATTATAGTAATTTAGATCTCTTTTATATGAATGTTTTTATGATTATGGCTGTATGAGTGTGCTTCTATGAGTTCATTATAAATAAATATTGTTTTTTTACTTAAACTTTTGTAATGGTAAAATTATATTTTCTAACCACATTGTCTATATATATCGGTACTAAAGACAAAAGGCCAGTTAGGCTCAAAGACATTTATTTTAGTGGATGCGTTGTCGGCATTTCAGGGAGGAGACTCTTTCCTGTAACAATCGGAGGTTGTATCTCCCAAGGAGACTGGTAGTCAACCATTTAACTGAATAATATATCTCTTTTCATAATATTGGAACCACAGTTTGACAGAAATAAACGAAAGAGATAATAGAAACGATCAAATTAGTTTGATTATTTTTCTTTAATAAAATACATATGTTTAAGTATATGAGCCTAAAAGATATATAATAAAATCATTACTTCCGCCAAGAATTGATTTTAAAGCGTTCGCGGGCACTCTAAGGGTTCTAAAATTCACTCAGTAACTATATCTTGATAGTAATAAATCGTCAAACCTCTTATCACGATCTCTCCGCTTTTCAGTTTCCGTGCAAATGTATGACAAAATTATTAAAATAAAAAAGAAAATCGATGAAATATATAGTTTAATTATTATTGTTGTTTGATTAAAGTGAATATTAGTAACAAATAACATTTACAATAAATAAATTTACATAAATACAATTTTGTAATTTAATAAATTTTTTTTCTTTTACTCACAGTGGTTGCCTGGAAGAAATCGCTCGAAAGCGATAAGGCCGCCAGTTGCTTTTCAATAAATTATGTATGTTCATTTTTTTTTCTTTTATGTAATGCAACGAAGTTTTAAAATAAATAAATAACAATAAACATTATTCAAATACGTAGTTGTGTCATTCATTGAGTTTATGTTTTCATTAATTCAGTAAAAACTGTATTTAAAGTAACTGGAGCCGTCTAAATGCGCAATACTGTAATTTTCATTAAAACAAATTTGTGTTGAAGCACGTTTCAAACATTTCCCGTTGAAATTGTTTGAGTTCTGTTTATCAAGTACAATGTTCAATGTTACATAATAAAATTAACACTAGAGTATCAGGTGTTTTAAAAACCTTTATTATACATAGATAAGAAATTTGGAGGAAAAGTCCACAGACACAGAAGAACGAATCCAATCGTCAACGACCAGTCACATACCGAGTGGCTCCCTCGGCGTTATGGAGTCTCTATGCATCTTCTACAGCTATTTCTTTGGAGTGTTTAGAGAAGTTGTTGTAACTAATACCTGCAGCTTACTTTCATCACCGTACGTCAAGGCAGAATACAAAATACCATCCGTATTACCTTGACGTCCGTCGTTCCACAACTGAGCGTTTTTTAAAATTAATTTTTGCACCACCCAACGAATTCGAGTTAGGGTCCTTCAAGAAAAGGGTCCAAGTCTTAAAAAGCGGGCAACACACATGCGAACCCTCTGGCGATGTGAGTGTCCGTGCATAGAAAAAAAATGTTATTTAATATTTTGTATTTGACAGTTATATTACAAAATCGTAATTATAGGTTAAAAGGTGTACAGCATATATGTTTGTATACATGCATAATACATAATCTGTTACTTTACATGTGTGTGTAAAAATATCTACGACAACACGAGCAGAAGCAATCTCCTGTGACCACATGGCAATTTAGTATTATTATGAGCTTAATGCGCTCGGTATACGAGCTTTGTCCGGCGTAAATATTTCACACGAAATTTCCGTAACACCGTTAAATGCCATAATTTTGGAAGGTCTAAAAATGATTACTTTTATCACTTTAAGAATGTAACGTTTTATTGCCTCAAATTTGTACAGGCTTCTAAAAGCGTTTGTTTAGTAAAATTTATTAAACATTCAAACAAAATGTCTATCTATCTAGTACACTTATGAACGTCAAAAAAATTAAATTAATTGTAAATTTACATTTACTGCCAGTTCTCATATCAAGGGCGTAGAACGGAAGAAAAGAACTGGCAATAAACTATCCGCCTGTCTTTTTAATCGCCAATTTCATTCTTTTACACAACGTTGTACAAAAGGAGGTGCAAGTATACACCATGTTCCATATGACATCTTGAGTAATCAAGAATAAAAAAATAAATTAAAAATAAAGATTTGTCCTCTATCAGCACGAGCACGCACTTAGATACTCGTGGGAACAACACGAAAATACGTAGTAGAATATCACTAATACTAATATCACCGCTATATATACACGAATTCCAGTACGACCAGTCACCACTAGTAGCACCCGTTCACGAGTATGACGCATGGCCAGCCATCGGCCCCCTCGCCATATTTTAGGGAGAGAGACAAGACGCATGGACGCCGCCACTTCAATACACGTGACAAACGATGTCATGTATTGGATTTTGTTACACAGTTCATAGTTCACGCTAAGTCTTAACTTACTTGCCTCAAATTTACTGAAACAGACGTAGAGACGTAGAAAAAAAGGCAGGAGGCAGATAAGAAGACAACCCGAATTTCTGGCGCCTTTGCGTGCTAAGTTTTATTAAAAAGTTATGCTGTTATCTTGGTCTAAAATTTCATTATCTGATTCTTTGATCAGATTATTTTATCAGCTTTTTGTGCCAACACGTGTTTACCCTTACCGTACAGTAATCATACTTTTAAAATGATGTTGGAAATTATTCTGAATATATTTTTTAGAAATGAATTCTAGGTTTTAGCGAAATTTAATGAGATCTAATCACTTGATGCCGAAAACAGCGTATTAAAGCGTGTTTAATTTCGTTAATTTTGATTTGCTTATGTTTACTCGTGTCATGATGGTTTTAAAAAATCACCTGCTAATGTACAATCCTCCCGTTTCATATCTTATGCATAATCTTGATAAAATGGAGTTACCCAATAAACTTGCTTTAAGACAAAAATAGATAAGTTATAAAAAATCATGATCTATTTATATACTGAGTTTATGACATAAAACTTCGTTAATTTTATGGCGAGCTGAGCAGATTTCCCAATTTACGAGTCACGCTTGAGTTTATGAGCCTACAATATTGAAGTTCTACTCATTTCGTTGAAAACACGGTTATAAAATCTATGAATCTCTAGCAATATCATCTAAATTATAACGAGTAAACTTTCCCGATATATCAAAGGGGAAATGAACATCTAATAAAAAACTATACCCAAAAAGTCGCAGCTAGAATGCTTCATTAATAGGTTTAAAGAAGTTGTGAGCAGCTTGAAGAGGAGGGTCTTGAATGGGGTGTATCTCGGAGACGTGTGGAACTCTCTTGGCGTAAAAATAGGTTTATAAACCTTAAATAAATAAATAAAATATTATAGTTATATTGCGTAGGCCGCATTTCGTTGGTTAAAATTATTTCCACTTCGCTTCTGTCATGGCTGGCTAATCTTTATTAAGATTATATGTATGTATATATGTATGTAGATCTTTAGTGCACAGAAGGGTGCGTTGAGCTTAGTTTCCATTTTATTACAAACTGGCTTACGTCTCACCTAATCTTAGTGCTACTACCACCCATAGACACTCACATTGCCAGGAGGCTCGTAAGTTCTTTGCCGACCTTTTAAGAACTGATACGCTCTTTCCTAGAAGGACCCTAAGTCGAATCGATTCGGTAATCATTCAGTATGCAGCTAGCGTAGTGCGTGGTGCGTGCGTGGAAAAACGTTCAGTTGTGGAACGACGGACGTCGAGATTTTCTCTCATGGGATCAACACATCGATGGAATCGATGTCCTTCACGACGAGTGTATCCTGGGAGTAGGCGCCGGACCAACAGCTTGACATGTTTAACCAAAGATGATCTTCATATAAATTTGCCATTGAAATTCTAGTAAAATTCTAATGGCAACCGGGATTTAAATGTCAAATCTTTTCAAAAAAATAAGGCTACGAGTATAATAAGAGAAAGTGAAATATAGGGATATTCATAAAAGCTACTAGCCTTATCTCGGATTAACAATAACGCGAAATTTTAACGTTTTTAAATGAATTAAAGTCATTCTTTATAGAAAAAAATAAAATGCAAAATATGTAGTATTCCTTTTTTCCACTTCTCAAAATTCCTTGAACTTTCTGGAAGGTTTATAATTAGTCTTTGTGGCATAGCAATATATCGTGGGGAAAGCTAGTAAAAAAAAATACTGATGTAATTTCAGATCAATGACATATGTTAGTAATTAATAATTAAGTCACTGTTAGTATAGGATCGTTACTTTGAAGTATTAAGTTTTAATTACATCGAATTAACACACAAACATTTTTTAATAATTACTTTAGTGAATACCTTTCGACATCACTTTTAAACTTTCGTTGTTTAATACTCTGGTAAACCTATACTGGAGTTATGTAATTAATTTGAATACTGTGGTATTCTACAATTATGTTCATTTATCATCAAAACCCATATCCGAAAGTAAAGGATTAATTGAGTAAATATTATTACTACATTTTGCTTTTTTGTGCATCTACAATTTTTTTTATATTACAGTCATCTTGCGCTTGCCTAGATCGCGTAGTAGTGATAACGCGACCGTATGCACTACGATCGTTAATTTGTTAAGTGTAAATAAATAAAGTTGAAAAAACTAGCAATAATTGCACTTTGGATAAACCTTAACGATATTAAGTCTGCGCAAAGATGTAGCCTAATTATACTACGTATTTCGTTAATGTTTGTGAGTTACAATGATTATAATATAAGCTTAGTAAATAATCGTTGTATGCAAAGATTATTTCCATACAACGCACAACTCTATTTCATCAAAAATTCACATTCCCATGTTTACATTCCCCCACATTTGACAACCATATCGACTCCACAACCGAGTGAGTTTCTTAAGGTAATTTTTTTTTCCCCCACCGCTACGGAACGAACGAGGTATTTTTGAACCAACATGAATTAGGGTCCAACCAGTCCTCTGGCCCTGAGTGTCCATGGGTGGCGGCATCACAAAATATCACGTAAGCCTGCCCGTTAACCCCCTGTTCTATAAAATAAGGCCAAGCTAAGACTGAGCTATGACTTAGCCAGTTATTTATTATTGTATATATGAAAAAAGTAAACCAATTACATTACAGTATTTAGAATTACAGTCAAAACTATAATCTTTGAGTGTTGATATTAAACACACAATTAATATCAAAAGGAGAAAAGAACCAAAAACTTGCTTTTATTTTTTTGCCGTCAAATGATAATAACTCATCGCAAAATTTGTCATCCAACGATAATTACGAGTAAAAGCAAAATATCATGAGATGTGAATTTCTTTTGTTGCGACGTCTTTTTTTGTTCTTAGCTTGCTAATTAAGCTAACTCTGTTCCTCGAAGAAGCTCAGACACTTGCAGAGAGTAACGCAGGCCCATATAACAATGTAATGAAATAGGAATATGGTTTCCAAATAGAATAACTATTCCATTAGTTAATTAAGGTATGATACTTCGAAATTGAAACAATTAAATCATGAAATTTTTTTACATTTTATTTTCAGAGGTTTTTGCTGTGCACCACCATTTTGTGGAACCAGCTACCCACGAATTATTTTCAAACCAATTCGACTTAGGGTCCTTTAAGAAAAAAGCGTACCAATTCTTAAAAGGCAGGCAACGCACTCGCGAGCCCTCAGGCATTGAGAGTGTCCATGGGCGGCGATATCACTTAACATCAGGAGAGCCTCCTGCCCGTTTGCCCCCTGATCTATAAAAAAATTATACAGCCACAACAACAAAAATCAATATGAAACGATAACATTAATCGTGGATATTTCGTTTGTTTTTATAGGCCACATAGCAACAGCAATATAACGCGGTAGAGGCCGAAAAACTGAGAAATGCTTTAACAATGTTATTGGGTAGGATAGGGGTTGTTTCTTACGTATGTTTTTAACGCTTTGTTTACATGTGTTTTATAAGCATTGTTTAACCCTTTCCATAATAATGTAACACAAATAAATGTTTATGAAACAATTTTACGATGATATAACCTATAGAGTATAGGAGAGGAACATTTCTGTGGTTTTTGCTTTTTTTTTTACAGTAATAAGTTATTAATGTCTATATAATCTTGCATTTTTATATTTCAGGTATAAGTCAGAACTTTCCCAATAAGCTTTCTTTAACGTATTTGATCGCATCGTAAAATCACATTAATAATAAAATAACATTGGGATCGCCCCTATGACAACAGGAAAATCGCCCACTGTACTACGTTGGCACTTCTATAATAATAATTATTTAATTCTAAATTATTTGTAAAAAACATGTATGTCTTAACGAAACCTATTAAACGGCCGGCAATACACTTGTATTCCTTGTAGTAGTGTCCATGAGTGTTGTTTACACATTTTTACCAGCCTCCTATTGCCACCTTATTTTTTTTAAAGAAATCGATTTTGTTTTTATTATATTACGAGAACTCGAACATTAAATAGAAAATATAACAGAACCTGCAGAGAAATCAAGTATATATTGAAGAAAAATAAGTTTGGTGGCATTTGCCGTTTAATTACGACATGAGAGTGCACTTTTTAAATGTTTTTGCATAATTCTGAGATGAAACTAAGCCCCGCACCAGGCAATTGTAGACACAAGTGTTAAATGATTCATTTAATATCTTCAAGTTTAAAGTTGTCAAAAAATTACTTCAAATAATAATAATGACTATAAAATCACTATTATTATCGAGCATTGAATAGTTAATAATTTATAGATCTAGACACATTGACAAATCAAATAACAACTGTGTAACGGTCCTTAACTAATTTGACTTAGATATTATTTATTTATAATGACAATTGCAGCTGATACTAACGCCATTGTTCCAACATAATAAGTTTTAGTAATAACGACTATGGAATCACTATTACTATAGACTTTCAAATAGTCGTTAAAGGTACATCTAATAATGTTGGCTAATCGAATAAACCACAGGCAATAACAGTTTTGAACTAATTTGACTTTGATGTTGTTAATTTATGAACTCCGTGACAAATGACAATTGACAATGTCAGCTGACAGTGACGCCGTTGCTTCGATATAATAAATTACTTGTCATAATATTGACTATGAAATTACTATTTTTATAGATTATCAAATAGTTGTTATGATCTAATAATATTGGCCATTTGAACAATCCACAAGTATTTGAGGTTATAAACTGATTAGACTTTGACACTAATGACAATGTCAGCTGATACCAGTCCAATTGCTCCGACACAATTGAAAGACCACACTCTCTCCGTATATCTTTATGTATTAATAAAGTGTAAATACAGAAATGTACGTATGAACTTCAACAGATAAATGTGAAAATGGTACCATATTCCCGCTGGCTTCAGATAAGTTATAAATTCTAGAATTCCGAGATCTATTGCTGGTATATTGGATTGCGTGGGCGATAGATATCCCACACAATGGCTAATGTTACCGTCACTTCAGATATCTTTCGAGAAAACGTTCACAATTACGTTTCTAGGTCAGTTTAGTGCCTAGAAATGTGAATAGAAGTATTTTATCGCAACTTTACAAATAATATGCTGCTTAAATTACTCAGGGTTACTTGGGTTTAAAAGCTTTGTTGAATAGTTATTAAGGTATATAATTTAGTTTCTGCACTTATAATGACAGATTTCGAATATAGCGTCACGTTAAGCAGGAACATTTGTTTTTAGAATTAAGTTAATATAAAAAATATGTGATAAAAATATAAACACTTATTACAATAATATTAAAAGAGTAAAAATTGATTGTATGGTTGAATTGAATAGTTATTAAATAATTATTTAACCATTAGAAATACATATTACTTGATAAACATAGGCTTTAGACTATAATAAAATAAATGACATGTGCGAAGCCCGGTACTTCTTTTTGTCGTGTTATTCAGCAATCGTCGTCAATCAGTCTCAGTACATATAATATGTTCAAAAATGTAGTTGGTTTTTTCATAATTTAAATTTTAGGTCACGGTGACTGAAGGCAAAGGGGTCTTGAATGTCAAAAGGTATCAAACTGTACAAATAGTTAGTATCTGTATTTATTTCCCCGGAGTTTTTTTTAATATAATGGCAATAGTTATAAATTTATGTTCCCCGGAGTTGATATCGGCGTGCTGTAAAGCGGAAACGTCGGAAAAAATTTAAATTATGTAAAATAATTATTTTTTAATAAATAATTAAGTTAGTAGTATATATAGCTTCAATGTAATTTTTATTTATATAATTTGTGAAGGGGTATTTTTTTTTTCTTTTCGATTCTGAGTATATCTTTATTGAGATTAATGTCTACGTAGATGTTCTAGAGTATAAGATAGAGAGGTGCGCAGAGATTTTTATTCAATTTTTTTTATAACGGGCATGATTTGATTTCGGCAGGAAACCCTGATGCTAAGAAATACCCCATGGAGATTCTCAATGCCAAAGATCTCGCCAGCACGTTGCCGGCTCTTATAACATAAGTTTGTTATTGTATACAAAAATAACTGTATGCATATATATTTATCCAGAACGTTACGCCTACTAAATGCTGTCTCCGACACTATCGACATATTTGTATGTTCGCAGAGTGAAATCACAGTAGCGACATTGTGTATATTATGTGTTTAATATATATATCCACTTTATCATATTTTATTATATGATTCTCAAAATTAACGTATGCATAGTCTGTAAGGGTAATGTATGTATTTTTGTAATAAATAAATACATATTTTGCTTACATATAAATTAAGCGGTCTTGTAATTGTTCCCACGTCCATACGTAAGGCATAAATTTAGTACATTGCGTAAATTCAAGCAATTTTCCCCCAAAGACTCGTTCAAGGAAAGTACCCAAAATATACATATATTTCGAATACTTAAACAAACTTAGTTTTTATCAGTTCAGCACTGGCGAAATTATCTTGAAACATGTCAGAATGAATGATATTTTTTTAATGCTGCTAATCTAAAGAGTCTAAACTTTTAGTGGTGATGTAATGTTGAGCCAATGTTTTAATAATAATTGTTTATGTTCGGTAATTTTTTTTCCAAAAAAGCAATGAGATGCTGATTATGTCCGTTGTGTATTAAGTCCTGGCTAGTTAAACATGCCTATCTCCTTCAAGAAGCACAAAAGTCTGTCCTCCATGGATTTCTGTACGTTAGGAAGCCAGAACCACGCAACACAACATGGGTGACTAATTCCTCCGCGCTAAAACGGCATATGCACATTTCTGTCGCGCGTAGGACAAGATGTATATTAGGGAAATAGTGACCCGTAATTGTCCCTATAATTGTTTGAAATTAGTTCATTGAGGCTTTGCGTCACTAGGGGTTTAACTGCTGGCAAACCCTTTTCGGACTGTCTGCAGTCCGCGTTTCGCAGCCACCGGTGGTGTTGGAGTTGTGGATCTTTAGCGAATTCAGGTTCATGCTTGCGAAAGGAGCATGGGAAGAAGCGGATACGGGCCAGCCGGCATCATTCTCGGAATATATATTTTTAAGGTTCAGTAATTTGTATTTATTTAAAAATAAACTTAATTTTAGACTGAATTTCGAAAACGACTCGTTATATTCCAAACAAGTTATCGAGAGAAAATCCGTTTCATTTGGTTCTTTTAAAATATCTCAAAATTCCGTGGCCTGAAATTATTATCTTCTAGAAGGAAGGTCTTGTGTGAAGTCTTTAATTATATTAGAAGTGTAAATTTGAAACTCAAAAAGTTTCTGTTGTTACAGGGTTTTCAGAATTTCAATAGTGAATATTTAAGCTTCAAAGCTTAAACTGAGCTTTAGCCAAGCGTTATGGATCGTCGTTGTTTTCACTAACAAACTGGTTCGTTAGACGCTATCGTGGAAAGCGCTTTTCGCTTTTTTTAAAGGCTTATTTGCTGTTGAGCCTGCCACGTGTTTTAGTCGTTTTTCTATGGAGACTTATTTTGCCGTTCATTTTAATCCTTGATGAGTACCGAGTACTGCGTAGTTATAATAAATGATATGAGAGCGACATACTTCACTGATAGAAAAAGCAAAGCCAATTATTACAGACTTATTATTTGAGTACATAATAATAATTTAGACACAAAAGTCATTTTTTTTTAATTGTATGTTATAACCTTTGAACTATAAGAACCATTTTTTTAAAATCAATTATAACTTGTAACAACATTCTTCTTATAAAAAAAGATTTCACCGTTATAGCTCAATGAAATAAAATTAGATATTACAATTTCAAAATGGATTGTAGAAAATTGATTTTTGTAAAGTTTTTTGTTCGTCCTAAAAGCTGTTATTATTTAAAACACACGTGACCGTTGACAATATATTTTTTGTTTTAGCGAGACACGCTGATACGAGATATCAAACAAAAGTGGAATATCCACTGTTCTCTTGTCCATTGTTCCAATACCATTATCGCTCGGCCACTCAGATAATGGTATCCTGTGTAAATAGTATAGAACAGGGAAGTTGTTGGAGCAGTTGGTATGAAATTTAATATATAAAACTAAAAAATTGTGGAGTCAGCATATTTACACATTCTATTTTTTTTACGTTTGTATCAAAACTAAATTTCATAATATTGAGGAATGCCTTAAAAATTTATACTTATGTTCTATAAATTTGGTAGGTATATATTTACTTGATAACTTAACCATTTGCACTTGATAACTTAAAAGTAACAAATAATTAGATTTTATTTTCTTTATTCTTTAATTATTTTTTTTATTAATTATCATTTGATATAGCTTTAACATATGTCGATAATTTCAAGTTAAATAAATAATGTAAATCACTCCATATATTTCTATATTATTTTTGGTTATAAGAGAATAGGAATGCAGAATGTATTTATTTTTATGCGAACCAGCGCCGGAAGTTTATGAGCTGGGTATTTCCCATTTTTCAAAATTAATATTATCAATTGAAATTTATGTGTCATTTAATGTATATTTAAATTTCTCAGTTTATCAGTGTTTGTCAGAGAGTAAAGACTTACTAGTTAGAATATTGATACAGTGAAGTATTATAATGGTGCATTGTTTTGTAAATATGAGTTTACTGCTATGTAAGTTATTTATGTATATTTAATATGTTTCTCTGAAAAATTATATCTTTAATTTGCGAGTAGGCAATATCTTATGTTTTTTTAAAGAATTTATATGTTAGCATATACAGAATATAATTGACATATTAAATGGGTTCTGTCTCACATTTAGTCTTGTTTTAGTCCCTATTATTTTCACTGTTTTGTCTTGCAACATATCTTTTGAGTAAAATTGTCCTGCTTTGTCTTCGTTCAAGTATGAAACAATTATAGAACTCGCTTCATCTCATAAGTACCTAGGACTTAACTCTTGCTTCTAATTCTTTAAGAATATATTGCCATAATACTGATGTCATCCGCAAACTTTAGATGAGTAAGATGCCTCATCTAAATATTAATCTAAATTACTGTATAGTATCATTTTGAAAACTACCACGAAAAGTTATGCGATAAATTTCAACGCCTCGTTCATTTTTTTCGACCGGGGAGGTTTTTCTTTTACCTTTAACGTAGACTAATATCAAGAACTGTAGTCGTTTCTTCCATGTTTTTTCATTTTAAACATACTCGCTAACAAAATTTGAAAATCAAACGTCATTTATTAATTTAGGTACAATTTGTACACTCATGCATGTCAAATTTACGCAATCTCACTAGCTTAAAGCGGCATTAGTGTTATTATCTATGTATTCGTTAACCTTGTAACTTGCTTTTTTCATTAGGGTTTCCTTGATGTAACGTTTAAATTTATGTAACGGAAGTTTGGTTACATGATCTGCAATGTTGTTATATATCAGTATACATTTCCCCATAAATGAGTGAAGTGAAGAAATGAGTGAATTTATGAAGTCTAAAAGATTGAAAAGCAAGTCTAAGCCTACTTACTTCTTGTGTTTAAATTGTGACTGTCACAGCGCTATAGAAATAAGTTTTTATAAACGTTCATAATATCTTCATACACATATTGGGAGGCAAATCTTTAAATAATTGTCTTAGTGAGCCACAACAGGCTAATACAAAATAGGCAGGTAGCGGACATTTACCATTGTAATGGTGTCTATTCTGTCCTTAGTACCCAGTTGAAGAGCTGAGTTAGATATTGAAGAAGAATCAGTGCCCTAATTAGGTCTTTCACTTTTTAACTTTATTATGTAAACTTATCTCTTGTCCATTTTAACTGTTTTTATTTCTGTCACATTGATGACCCTTTCGAGTTGTATAAAAGAAATGATAAGGATCAAGTCCTTGGCATTTCTTTTATATAAATCTTGATAAAATTTTGTGATTTGACAACATCTGGTTTGGTTTTTTTGTACGTCGATATTCTATTTATATTTTATTTTATATGGAAGTTCTTTAGTATAACTAATAGCTTTATGGAGTTTTGTTTCTTTGTTTTGGTGTTTTTTTTAATATTTTATTTTTTGTGATGACTTTGTTGTTGTTAAGATGAGAGTACATCAGAGTGGTCTATGTACGGATGTTAATGCGATGTTTATGATAACCTCAAAATATGTTTAATATATACCATATTCTTAATATGTCTAGATGTTAACTAGCATGAGGTAATTTTTATCGTAGCTGTGTAGGTTAATTAGTTTTATTAATTATTTTTGTTTTCGTCTTTTGCAATAGGGGGTGCGGTGGGCTCCGCAGTGACCAGCCGTCTTGGGTGGTGATTGTAATGTTTCTGTATTAATTTCAGAAGCAATTAAAATATATTTCTTCTGTTATTTTTATTAAAATACTCTTAAGATTATAGAACGACATTAAAATATTTTTATTGATGACAATGAATTTATTTAAAAGTATTGAGAATGCTTGGCATTATTTTAAATAACAAAACTTAATTTAGTTAAATTGTAACTTCACGATTCTGTTACAAATTTTTTTTTTCAGACATGGCAGCATTTTGGCACTTGTCCTTAGCAACAAACAACTGCCATATAGATGACCAAACGCGTGTAGACTGCTACTACACAATCATTTGTGAGCAATATGCTGGTTCTGCACCAAACCCATCGTGCTCACTTGATCCCTACGTCACTTTTATAATTAAAAACTCCTACCTCGAGTACCTGACTGCTGGATTTTTTGGCGCAACAAATTTCGACTCGCGTGTCAGAAAAATACAAGCTGAAGACAATACCTGGGCGCAAATAGAAGAATCGTCAATCAGATATTTTACTAAAGCGGAAGTCATCGATTTTTCCAATAACCGTATTCAGCACGTAAAGAACTATGCGTTCAAAAATCTATTATCTTTAAAAAGTTTAAATCTGTCGAGAAATTATATTCAAACATTACCGAGTGGTTCTTTGTTGGCGACTGAGAATCGAATATCTTCATTGAAAGTTGTTGATCTGTCGTATAACAGAATTGCTAATATTACAACAAATGCATTTAAGTACTTATCTAATTTAGAGGAATTATATTTAAATTATAATAATATTATTTATATTGAGGATAATGAGTTTGGAAGTTTGAATAGCTTGGCAACTCTTAATTTAAAGCATAATAAATTAGTTTCAATTAATATGACATTAGTAAATCTGAAAATGTTGCAAAATTTAGATTTGTCTTTCAATTACATTAAATCAATTTCTGATTATGAATTAAATAGGCTCACATCTCTAGAAAGATTGAATATGTCAAATAATATTATTGAAACACTGGAATCTAATTGTTTTAATCGGGCTTTTAATCTGTTATCAGTTGATGTTCAAAACAATATTATTAAATCTGAGTTAGAAAACGTGATGTTTATAAATAATCATAATTTGAGTTATGTTAATTTTGAAAACAATAATATTACAAAAATTCAAGACGGCATTTTTAAACACAGTTCAATTGCGTTCATTAATCTTCAAAACAACAATATAGATGCGAAAATAACTGAAAATACTTTGAAGGGATTAGAAAACGTTACATCTTTAGATTTATCTGGACAAAGGTTTAATGATTTAACCGAAAATGCGTTTTCTGGTATGAAAAACTTGCTACATCTGAATTTAAGTAGCAATCAAATAAACTCTATCCATAGTACCACCTTTTCATCTTCAAACATTATATATAATTTGGATCTATCACATAATAACATATCGGATATAAGTTTTTTTAGGAATTCATTACCAAATGTTACTATTCTATTTCTTAATAATAATAAGCTAACAAAAGTCGAACAGGGATTATTTTCAAATCACATGTATTTGAAAACTTTAGATTTATCAATGAATAATATTATTAGCATTGAACCTTTATCATTGCCGTTATCAAGCCTGCAATACCTCTATCTCGCTGGTAATAATCTAAGTGGACCAATAAAAAAAGATGTATTCAGTCCAGCAAAACTCCTACGATTTCTTGATTTAAATAATTTTAATATAACAAAAATAGAAAAGCAAGCATTTATTAATTTGCCTGTTCTAGTTAGACTGAACGTGTCACATAATACAATTGAAGAAATAGACCCTGATAATTTTAAAGCAACTGCAAATATGATAAACTTAGATGTTTCTTATAATCAATTATCAAAATTTGAATTAAACATTTCGTCATTGGGTGGTACTCAGGCAATGTATTTGAATAATAATAAACTTAAAGTTATGCCAAGTGCAAACCTGACTGGGATTGTATATTTAGATATATCTAATAATGAAATTGATAACATATCACTCCCTATATTTAAAACGTTTCATAGTCTACGTGTTCTACATTTATCGCACAATTCATTGAACTCTTTTAATAACCCATACACCAATACATTAAAAGACCTCTCAGACCTCAATGTATCACACAATCAAATTTATTCTTTAAATATTAGTTATTTCAAGAATTTATCCAGTTTGGACATAAGTCATAATTGTATCAGTACTATAAACAGTACATTTTTACAAAACTTAGATTTCTTACAGTCTTTAGATATTAGCAATAATAACATAACATCAATACTTCCAGGCACATTCCAAAACTTAAAAGTTCTTAAACTCTTAAATATGTCATCGAATTCATTAACAAATCTTAGATTCGGGACGTTTAGGGGCTTACACACAGTTGAAGTACTAGACTTATCAAGAAATGCAATAGCTGAAATAGACGTTCATGTATTTCATGAATGTATTGCATTGAAACGTTTAGTAGTTGATTATAATGAACTCAAATCCTTCAATATAGAACAGTTAATAAGTATTTCACCTTCCCTCGATACAGTGAGCATTGGGGGAAATCCAATTGAATGTAAAGAAATTGTTCGCAGTATTAAAAACTTAACTGATTCCACAATGCAAAAAGCTTCCGATACAATCCGGATTGTACAGGTAACATCTGTTGACAAAATATATCACGAAGATAACGTCCATGGTATTAAATGTGGAGATGCGGATTACACAAACTCTACAAAGAAGATTAAAGAGACTGAACCTCAATCAAACATATCTGGATCGTCAGTCTCTGTAGGCATTTTACTTACAATTTTAGTTGTTGCGTTTATAGTTCTAGCGGGCTACGTAGTTTATAAACTTAAAAGTGGTAATATGCATTCAGAATCCCGATTGCAAATGAGACATTCTATGGATACTAGCATTTCTGACTTTCAAGGTAGTCTTTTAAATTAAATTACTTTACCCAAGTTAATTGATATTATAATCTTATAGTTTCTGATCTAGTTTGCTGGTGCCATTTTTGAATCGTTTAATATTAATTAAAAACCAGAATCAGCTTAAAAATCCTTATTATTCTTACGTTATGACCTGTTAACCTGTGTTAACTATAACTTATAAGCAAATATAAATGTTAATATATTTTTCTGTAGAAAATGATACTGTAACTAGAATTTATTTATATAAAGTATTATTATGTATTTATTTCAATTAGTACTTTAAATAAAAATAATTATGTTTTCTAAATTGTTTTTTTATCCTCTATATTTAAAGAAGTATATTACAAAATACAAAATGTTTTCATTGATATAGCTCACCTTTAATCCATAAGCATAAAACGATAAAGTGCACTAGGCCCCACTGGGATTACCTGTGTCGTGGACAGCTAGTCTCATCCTTTTGACGTGTAAAGGATACTTGACAATAATTTATATACAACACTTATATTTTATAATTTAAATATTATTGCACAATCAGAATATTTTCTTTTCAGCATAGAACATATTGTCACTAAGTATATAGGCATCTATTAACAAGAAGAACCCTTTTAAAAGCTTTAAAGGACGCGGGTGTACTTTATGCCTCGATGTGGGGTTTAAAATATTACATTAGGGTCTTTGAAGCTGGGTCATATGTGGTCATATCTTACCCAATATGAGATATTTGCATAAAATATTCATAATTACGGAACCTGTGTGGGCAGAGAAAACGGTTATCAAATACAGAAAGCTCTTTATTTTCATATTAAATTTGAAATGTAGATTTCATTTTTATAGTAGCGTTTTGTAACACCCACGTATAAAACATCAATGATTGTATATCATAGAATATTTTTCGTTTTATTGTGATGAATACAAACTATATCGGGATGATGGAAGTTCTTAGGCTGGTTTTAGTGTCACGCCGACCGCACGCGCACCGTCGGCGCTCATAGATCAGAGATAGATCAGACATAGGCTCAGCGTGGCTCGTTTTAGTATCGTACCGACCGCCTTACTGTACAGACGAAGAGATTAGTCTCCATGCTCGGTTTCGAATAATATAAAGCTATAGAATAGGGATCAAAATTTTTAAATCACCACTCTAAAGTTGATGGGTGTTGTTAAAAATTGAAATTAATGGAGTTAGTTCAGAAACGCGTGAATACTAAATCACTAATCATCAATGAAAAAACGAGGGTTGATATGTTTATGGTGTCATTGTGAAAATCTAGTCATCCAAGACAACGTTTTCAGAGAACGTATGTTTAAACTAAAACCTAGGATCCTTTATACTATCTTTGTTCTAAAAAAGTTGGACTTTTTTCTTCGTATACAATTAGCACCCACGTACACGGTAAAACACGATGACGTGTGTCAGACACATGAGTCACAACATCACAAAGCAGATACACAAATCTGAAGGCAGACAAACCCAAAAGGGTGAAGGCGTCATTGGTTTTCATAGTAATATTTGAAACAATAGAACTCCACAGATATGGAAAATACATCGTATATAATACACAACACAAGTTGTAAATATGATTTCAGCTGACGAAACTAAAGCAAGAATGGTTCAATAATTACTAATTACAGCTAAATGAAGAAGAATACCAGACATTCTTATAATTCACGGCATTGGTTGCAAGTTCTTGCGCGAACTTTCCCCATAAAATTCCTACCAAGATACGTGCCGATATATTTAGGCAAAGAAATTCGACGCGGAATCTAAAATTCAATATGCCTCAAGGACGTCACGAATCGATTATGCAAAGTTCCTCGGTATTTAAGGCCTATTTACGAAATACTGTCTTTTCAGCCTTACATACTTCTCAAACTTTGTTTAAGAATTTATAAAAGACAATATTTAGAATTAATGAATCCCAACAAAAAAACAAAATGTTTTTATTTAACTTTACTTAACTACAATAATATTAAGACTTAACTAAATAAGAAATTACTCGCATTGAGAGTGTCTATGGGCGGCGGTATCACTGTCAGGTGAGCCTCCTGCCCGTTCGCCCCCTGTTCTATAAAAAAAAATATCGGCCCGATATGAGATCAATGATATATATTATATCCCATCAGCTGCTGTTACCTGTTGTCTATTTCCTTTTATAACGGTGTTGCGTCAGAGGGGTACCCGGTATTGGTTATGCGGGGCAAAGGGAGTGCCATGTATATGTGACAAACTGGACTTAGTTTATATGGCATATGAAACTGCGTGTTATCATGACTAAACTAACGCATCATCACGACCGTTGCCACGTGTCAACGCGTGTTATTTTTTTTTCGAACAGGCAGAAGACTCTTCTGATGTTAGGTGATACCGCCGTCCATAAACTCACATTGTCTGAGGGCCCGAAAGTGCGCTTCCGTTTTATTAATACTGTTGATAACAAATAACCAGATTTGCGTTTCCGGTCTAAAATCGGTCTATTTGGTGCCTCACTCGCTAGGATAAACTTTAGACTATGTATTAAATTTAATTAATTATATATTTACTCATTCCAAAAAATCGTGTGCCGCCTGAAATGGCGTTGGGCAGGGCACACAGCAAGAAAATGTGACAATCGATGGAGCGAGGGAGTGCTACACTGGTACCCGCCGGTGACGCCCGCCAGCCATAGGGGCGCCCGCGCCGACGCTGGGCGGATGACTTCACCGCCATCGCCGGGGTTACCTGACCGCGCCTGGCCCACGACAGTCACGAGTGGAACTGGATGGACCAACCTGTCCAACGGTAGACAAACCAAAACCTAAAGGAAAATTATTATTCCTAAATGTTAAAGTGTATTTTTTTCTTAATTAAAAATCAATGAAACTTATAATCTGTTATTATTAAGTTTTGGAAATAATGGCTATTATTATTATTATTAAAAAAAAATCCACCAAAGGTCAATTAAGTTTTGTGACCCAATGGCCATTATCGTATTCAAATTACTTATTTTTTTATAAGGCAAACAAGTACTGGATGCACCAAAAGAGCAGTCTTCGCTGCCCATGCACACCCATTTCAGAGGGTACGTTGCCAGCTTTTAGGGGAGGACTATGCTCTTTTTTTAATTGTTGGAGGTCGTATCTCCTTGGGAAGACCTCTAACGGAAGTCGATGCCACAGTTCGCGAGTGCGCAAAAGAAAATATGTTGAGAAACGGATCGCGGAAATTTTTAGTTAACACCGCTCGTATGGTAATGAAACCAATCAGGTTTCAGAACAGTAAGTAGTAGTTCTCTTTAGTACACTTTGTACAATATAATACGATGTAAAAAATATCTTCTATACAAAGACTTATTAAATAATACTCATAGAAAAATTTAGTTTCAATCAAAAAAAATATTAGTATCATTTAAGGCTAACGTATACTGCGTATTCTTAATTAAATTTTCTAATTATATTCTTATTCAAAATTTGTAAATAAATAAATAAGCTTTGGACAGCCCTGGTAATAAACCTACATTGAATAAGCTCTTCGCAAGGTTATCATGAAAAGGAAAACTCGAACAAACTTTAGTCAAAGGGAAATTCAGTAAAGAGGCTAAGTTAGTTAGGCAGTTGCCTAATTTAAAGGTATCTTGCATGGATCCGATGCTTTTAGCGGATACATTATGAGCGCTCACGTTGCATACTTTATGTCCGTTGTACGATGAGCTTACGCTAGGGCTACCAAAGCCTTTATTAGTAAATATTTTACTTTAGTATAATTTAAAATGATGTGGTTTAACTCTTCTGCATAAATATTTCTTGACTATCTAATATCTGTCAATCTTGACTGTGGTAATCCTCTATTTCTTATTCTTATGTTTGTTTAATAAATATTTTTTTTAGTTTTTTTAATAAGATTTGGCACTTCTTGCACTTTACCCGTCATATTTTTTTCTAATAGGCAGGTGTGCGGTAAACCTAAAACTACGCATGACACTTTCTGTCGACTTTTCAGGGCTAAGAATGCCTAGTTTCCACTGGTTACACAAACTTTTCCTTTACCGATGAGAGTCGCTCGTTAAAACCACTAAACCAACACTACTTAAAATAGATATGCCCCAACCAAATCTGTCTCCAGACAGCAATACCTAATTTAAGCTATAATAAATAAAAAAAATATCAATTTTAATGTTATACATTCAATTTTAATAATAATAACAAAGCTAGTTATTTAATTGGCAGCCCTATAAATACTTCGCAACTCTTAAGTAACATTCAGAAATCTGTGAGCCGTCACTAATAGAAACAGATCTTAACTTTAACAAAATGTATTGCTATGTTCAATTTCAATAATTTCAAAATCATTTCTAAGTTTTCACAGACTTTAATGGGAAACTAAAGTAAATTTTAGAACTAAATATGTTTTTCATAACATAATTAGGGTAATTTTTCTATTGGATTATTTGCGAGTTTGCGGAGAATTATGGATATCGGATGGAAATACATAGAGATTTTATAGATTTTTCGTAGAGATAGGGAGGGGGCTCTGCATCTTCAGCTACGTTTACCATCCACAGAAGTGATTCATATTAATACCTGCAGCTTAGTTTCATCATCGTACGTCGAGACAGAATAAGAAATTCCACCCATGAGTTTTTGCCATGCACTACACTCACAATAAGCTACCCACTGAAGTATTTCCGAACCAATTCGACTTAGGATCCATAAACAAAAAGCGTGCCAATTCCTAAAAGGCCCTCTGGCATGGAGTGCCCATGGTGACTGGTATCACTAAACATCAGATGAGCCTCCTACCTCATGTTCTATATTTAAAAAGATGACGTGAATCAGGCACAGTTTGTGACGTCCGCCGGGACTATATCTTTAGATAAATGTCATTATTAATTTAATTAGAGTTATCGGCAGTGGCTTGTACAGTGAGAACATCTTGAGGAAACTGACATGCCTTAGAATGACAGCAAACGGACGGAAATTTCCATAATTGGCTCGCGTTCGTGTTGAGTGGACGTACGTGTGTTATATTTTTAGTTTTAAGTTTGGTTTAATTGTGTGCGAGTCCAAAAATTTGATCGTGGCAGTGGAAAAATACCCGCGAAAACGTTACTATACCCACTGGCGGCATAAATTCGAATACAATACACATAACGTCTGCGCTAGGATCACGCAAAACCTAATCTAAATTCCCGATCAGGAAACCTAATGAAGAAACCGTACGTATGCTGCCAGCCTGAGACGGTCACGCACAAAAGGCTAAATATCTTAATGTAAATTTAGCACAAATGAGCTTGGAGGTTTATTGAGTTTGTGGCGTATGGCAGTGAAAAATCTTTAACTTTCGCGTTTGGCCTCGACATCAGTCAAGAGAGCCTTATTACAGATAATCGTTAGACTATCAAAATTCTTCCTAAGTTGGAGAAATAATACACATCTCTAAATCTGATGAACTCACTGCTGTTAGTGTAACCTAATCAAAAGGGCTGTTAGTAATTTCATTAATTTTCAATTATCGATTCAAGCTCAGCCTCGTTTCGGTCAATTCAATTGGTTGAAGGTATTCTAGTCTCTTGTAAATTGAATTTTGGTTTCGCGTCAAATGCAGAGAAATCGGTTGTGTATTTAGCTTTCGTCTGTTAAATGTAACCTAGCGATGGACAGTTGTAATTAAGGTTAAATATGCAGCTTTCATCCCAGAATTGTGGACTTCTGGGTTTAACTTTGTAGGTTTAATAAAAACTAATATGTTTCAATTGAAGGCTTGGATTTATTAAATAGTATACTATATAGTGTATATGTATGTATGGATAACATAATAGGTAAATAAAGCACTTCGCTATTTTGCGCCGTTGGCCTATTTAGGTAAAGTCTATCATGCGCAGGAAACCTTCACTATATCCAAGGCACGACGTTGTACTCCATTTTAAAACTACCATTTATCTTTTTATAATGTGGCAAACAGGCTGATTTGAAGTGATCGGTGCCCTTACTTACGCTGTCTTGCAATTTCATTGGGCCCTTTTAAGAATTTGTACGCTCTTTTATTGAATTGAGTTTCATCATCGGAAGTCGAGGCAGAATACGAAATTCCACCCGTATCACCTCGACGTCCGCCGTTCCACAACTGCGCGATTTTAGGCAGTTTTTGCCGCGCACCACCACTTTGTGGAACCAGCTGCCCACTGAAGTATTTCCGAACCAATTCCTTACGAAGGACCCCTTCAGGAAAAGAGCATACCCATTCTTAAAAAGCCGGCAACGAACTCGCGAGCCCTCTGGAAATGAGTGGTCATGGGCGGCGGTATCACTTAACAGGTGAGCACGTTTGCCCCCTGTTCTATAAAAAAAAAGAATTGCCATAAGTCGATTTGGAAACACTTATGTGGGTGTGGTTCCACATATTGACGCGGATAAAACTTCCTTAAAAACGCTTAGTTGGACTACATTATTTTACCTTTGATCTACTGAAAAAATCTTTGTAAAATGTCTTTGACGTCTAAAAATAATAGATTCTGGAATGTTTGATATAATATCGTGCACGTCTTTCAGTAGAAATTGCTTTAATCGCACATTGAAAACTAAAATCCGCACGCGATAAGAATCCCTTAATCCTACATGCGAAGTTTTGAGGTCAGAAGTTTAAAGTTTACTCATTGTATATGCAGAGTTCTTAAGATTAGATAACTAGTTTTACCACTATATATACTCATGGTCAGCTTGTATAAGCTTTAATGGCAGAGATATCCACAGCCACACCAGTAGAAAAAAGGAAATGTATAAAGAAATATCTGTCTCTCACACGGTCAAGATAACATTGAAAGGGCAAGACGATTTCTCACATAAATCATGGTTTGGAGACCCAAAAAGATTGTCTTTTATTTCGTTTTGATTCTTTATAAAAACATTACTACAGTATGAATTAAACTACGTTTTAAGTTACTTAATCTAAATGCTGATATGTTGTCATTTGTTTTCCTTTTATGAATTTTTAATTACTATGTAGGTTAAGAAGTGTCAATACTTTACATTTGATTGCTATCTTTAGTTACACAAATAAAATATCCAAATGCTTACAATAATGGACAAATACCAGTATACGCGCTGGTTCATAAACGCAAAATTTTAATATTATTTCATCATTCCTAGCATACCTATATGTTTAAGTTATAATATTTTTGTTATTTGTAGACGGCATACATACAAATAGTTTAAAAGAAAATCAAATAGCATTAACATAAGTAGTTAAAAATTAAAATAAACACTTTAAAATAATAAATAAATTCCTTTCTTACATTTGTGCTCAGATCCAATAGACTTATATAGAGATTATTAAGAGTATATTTGTGTAATATTATTACGTCAATAATTCGTACACACACACACTCACATACACAGACACACACACACACTCACATACACAGACTCACATATATACACATACCACATGTGGTTTCCTTATAATGTTTACATTCCTTATGTAAATACTATTATAGATATATATATATATATATATATATATATATTCTTCTTTTGTTAACGTAACAGCCTACTATAACCATAATTGTATATTCTATTATTTATTATCATTTATCGATCCGAAGTGGTGGAGGCCTGATGACCTGTACACAGGTGCTCTAACCTTTAGCAGGCATCAGTCACACATTATTAACATACATTAATAAATAGCTGTAACTTATCATGTATGAAGTTTTGTGAGAAAATAAATAAAGACTATTATTATTATTACTTATTAAAGTGTGGTTAAGGAAATGTACACAACATTCAGTCGTACTAACTTATGGGCCCATATATAACAAGTGGGACACTAGAAATTCAAAGTTTGCTTTCGCAGCAGCGGCCTCTGGCGGAATGCCCACAACAGTGTTCAGTTTACATATTGAACGGTCATTGACCCAATCTTGACTGAGGACTTATGCGTAGAATTAGAACTTGAAGCATAACTAAAGCTAACTTAAAATTGTTTTTTTTTAATGTTATAGGAGACAAACGGACAGTAGGCTCACCGGATGTTAAGTGATTCCGCCGCCCATGGACTAAGTTGAATTGATAAGGAAATAATTCAGTGGGCAGGTGGTTCCACATAATGGTGGTGTGCAGTAGAAAATTCCTTTTGAAACACTCAGATGTGAAACGACGGACGTCAAGGTGATATGGATGGTAATTTGTATTCTACCTTGACGTCCCATTTTTAAGCAATGTAAGAACTAAACACTGAACTATGACATGGTACAAACAACGAAATACTGCCTAGGGGTAAATGGCTAACGTGACGTTTATATATATAACATACCGGATTCAATTTGGCCAAGATTAGGTTTCAAGTGTAGGCTGACGCTGAAACGTATTTGCCAAAAAACTTTATTTGTCAATTAGGTCAATTATAGAGACACTAGTGTTAGCCTAGTGGCTTGAGCGTCCGATCCTCATCACTAAGGTGGTTACAAACTGCTGTGTAACAATGAATTTGTCTATATATGTCAGTAATACTAAGGGCCTGTTTCACAATGTCCGTATATGTTCCAAATAAGCTATTTATAACTTATTGGTAGGATAAACAGTATTTTTGCGTTTCACGACTGTCAGATAGCACTATACGTCATGAAATGCGAAGTATCTTATTCGGAACTTTTATGCACTTGAAGCAAAACCTTGGCGATTAAAACGAGTGGTATGGAGTTCATTACCAATTCTCCTCGTCCTTTCTAAGATCTCCATGAGTCTTGATTTGAGAACTGGCAGTAAATGTAAAATTAGAAGAATTTCGTATATTTTTCTTTTTTGACGTTCTTAAGTGTACATTGTGATTGAATTCGTTGTCTTCATGGTTCATAGAATAAGATCCCGTATCCAATACGCTTTCGAGTTAACACCATTTAAGATAAAATCCACACGCTTAAATTTTTATTAATCCAAATGACTACGATTCACTTTCATTATAAATTAAAAATATGCAAAATATATCGGCAACTTAAAGAATATTTTATAAACGAGAAAGGTTTAAACCGGCCTTATTTGACTAGGGTTAAAATGACCTAAGCTTTTGAAATATTTCCAGCTATTGTATGGGAGCTTTCTGCTAGTATTGAGCTCGTTAAGCGATAAATGCAAACACTATCAATGCGTTACGGGCTAACGAGTTTGTCCTGAGGCGATGTTGCTTTATGCTATACAAACTGAATAAGCGCGGATTTGAATATTAACTGATATTGAAGAAACCATAGGTACGAGTATATGTGTGGTCAGCAATTAATATGATATAATTAATACGATATATTGATGACATCGGAAAACGTTCTAAAATGCATAAAACTTAATTTATTTGATTGTGACAAATAAAACAGTAGGAATCAGGAATAAGTCCGGTAAAATAAGCGACGATGTGAAATATTTCAATTTTTCGTACAGTTTGTCTATGAACTAAATTTATAAAATCATGAAAATTACTATAAGGAAATGACAGATGATTGGCTAAGATGCGTTGCACCATTAAATTTTATTATTCTTGTAATAAATGGAGTAGGAATAAAATATAATAAAACCACAACTTTAAATACGCACGATTAATTCATTTGCCTCGCTCATTTACACAACTTCACCACATTTTTTCCTAGCGGAAACTATAATATTTCAATATTTTCCGCTTTTTAATCATTGGGCAGCAAGTTTTTCGTAAACAAAGGCTTGGTTATGGGCGATTTAACGTGTACAGGAAACAAAACGCGTGACTACACAAATAAAGACCATTTTGACACGGAAGGAGACGCTATTAACCCTAATAAACTGGCAACTGCTACAATATTTAAGATAGACAAAGAAAATTGCCACCATAGTTGTTGTACTATACGACTCAATTTGCTTTTATGTGGAAATTACTAAATTGCAACCATTAACGTACTGAATCGTTTAGAGGTTTTGAATTTTTTTATTAACTATTATTCATCATTCTTAAGTATCATGTTGCGAACTGGTTGTAAATGTAAATTTATAGTTAATTTAATTTGTTTTTCTTGACGTTCATAAGTGTACATGTTTACCTAAATGAATAAAGATATTTTGATTTGATTTGATATCAAATAAATGTATGTGTGTAGTGGTAAGACTAACAAATGAGAAGTACATATTAACATATGAGAATATATGTACTACTTTTATATGCATTTGTCGCGCTCCTAAACAGGACTGATATGGTTACATTAATACTAACCACAGCGGTTTTCTAATGTAACATACTGTGATATATTGTATTATTTTGTAAAATAAC
This sequence comes from Pieris mannii, assembly GCA_028984075.1. NCBI lineage: Eukaryota > Metazoa > Arthropoda > Insecta > Lepidoptera > Pieridae > Pieris > Pieris mannii. Next base: position 2,135,555 of record CM054776.1, read on the forward strand.
GATTAAATAAAAAAAAGTATTTAAGTTATATATAAATTTACACAAGTTTGACGACATATTGGATTTAAAGTTTTACGTTTTGATTTCTTAATTTTTTTCAATTAAGAAGAGATTGCTGCAAGACAATAAGTTATATAGAATCTATTAATGAAGCCTTTATTTTTTGCTCTTAAAGGTTTGCTTTTGTCTTTAAGTCTCAGTCTCAGTTTAACAGGTATTACGTAAGTATTTATAATACTTTTTAGGGATCACTATCTCTTCTATGTACTTGCTACTCTTTCTCACTTGTTCTACTTTCTTTTTCTTGAAGGGCTTCAAAATGAACATAAACAAAACTATATATGTATATACAAGTGTATAGTATATATCTAGGCTGAAATATATCCTCGACATCTATCCTTGACAGTAGAACTATATAGATTAGTCACGAAATTGTTGTTTTACATAGAAAGTATAAACTAAATAAATCCGATACATGTAGGCTCCACTAAGTTAAAAAAATTGATATCGATAACTATATTCGAAAGAAGGCAGTATATTTTAAGAAACTGGCACAGATAGTACAAGCGTGTCGCATTCGGTAACAAAATTATTGTCGCAATGTCGTGCCAATAACAAGTGTTCTAATAAAATTGCAACTTCCAATGCATTGGAAGGATTTTTAAAGCGTTTACATTTTACTTAGAGATATTAAAATACTTACATGTTGTGTATGTTAGCCATATTCGTGAAGATTTTCATTCATAGCTAAATAGTTAAAATTTAATTTTAATTACTTTTTTGGTTTTTATTAATTCTTATTTGAGTCGCGTATTTATAACGATTTAAAAAAAGAGTGGCTCTACAAACCTTATGGTCTGGGCATTTTATTGCTTTGTCTGTTTCGTGATAATTTATTCATTTTTAGTACGCGACTATGACATGCCAACTTTCCCAGACAATTTCTTCATCGTACGAGCGAGTATTTAATGCGCACTTAGAGTGAAAAATCTATTACACAGCCGCGATTCGAAAGACGCTCAAGCCACTAGTTCAACACTGATAAGATTTTTTTGACGTGACAACGTCTTATAAATTGGTTTGCCGGGTGACACTTAAAGAAACTGCGTTACGCTCCGCTCACGTTATGCGCTCACAATGAGAGCGAGTGAGAGGCACGCGTCCCTTCCACTCGGGCATGGTTAGCCCGCCTAAGAGCGAGAGAGACATACATAATGTTTTAAATTGTTACTATTATTTCATCCTTCTTCCTACTATACGAATGAATATTCACATTAAAATTATTTTACCACTCAAAGTCGTTGTCACGTAAAACTTTCGCCCGTATACCGACTTTACAGGCAACTAATTTTTTTATTACTATGTAAAATTATTAATCAATAATACTTTTAATATTCTTATTACATATATATATATATATATGTAATAAGAATATATTTTATGTATATTTTATTATATATATATATAATATATATAGATTTTATTATATATATATATATATAATATAAATAAAACCATATTAACATACCAAAGTCGTTATATACTAAAATTAACAGGTTTTAACAATTTGTTGATTGGAATCATTCATATATAGGTTTTGTGAATTACAACTTATAAATAGAAACATTTAAGGTATTTTTCTTAATGTAATGCTCTCTCTCAGGTAAAAGCTAGTAGCAGATGACAAAGAATACTCAATAGAACTAATCCTTTTCAGGTAGTGTAACTTAGCAATTATAAACGTAGTGCAGTAAAAACAAAAGCTTTTATAATCTGTTACAAACTGTATATCAATTGATTAATGCACATCTAAAACATAATTAAGAAACAATAATTACTTTAATAAAATTAGAACTATTTATACATATATTTTGGTTTGATTAGTTTTTGTTGGTTTTAAGAAGAAATTAAACCTTAATTCTTCTACCTTAACAATTACTAGTAATACGATATAATATAATATAATATAATATAATATAATATAATATAATATAATATAATATAATATAATATAATATAATATAATATAATATAATATAATATAATATAATATAATATAATACACCCCCACCAATTATCCTACATAAAAAACATTAAAAAATTATACTTATATGCCTTAATCTTATTACTGCTATATTGTTATACAGCAAGCAACTCTTGAACCCAGCCAGTTTACAGACAAATAGGTCTACCTCCATAGAAATTCCGTTAATTATTTGTATTGCTTGCGTGAGTGGCCCTTTGCTAGCGAAGTTGGAATATGCGCGCGGTACATCCAAAACTTTAGACGTAAGCCTCAGGTTTCTACTTGGTACCCGTAGACCCAGTCTCTCCATTATATAACATTGGACATCTATTGCCTTAGACAGACTGATAGACTCCTGGAATTCCTGAAAATTCAGTTAGAAATTTGTAGATAACTTACTTAACGGTACAGTCAGACGAAACGCTTAGCTTAACTAAGCTCAGTTCGCGAAAATGGACACATCAATAAAGGAGACACTCTTGTCTTCGACGTAGCTCCTTTACAGCTACGTCGCAGTCTACTACATGGTAACGGCGTGGATGAGAAATTTTAAAATAAACGATTCCAAATATAATTTTTCTGGGATTAAATTTAAAGTTAACGTCACAGACATTTTTTTCTTCATTCAGTAAAACTTAAAAGTACGTGGATCGAATAATCGAAACAAGAGCTAACGATCTTCCAGCAAAGTTTCTAATTAAGGAATTTGTATATTCGTACCGAATTTCAATATGATTTCTCTTGACCAAGATCTTGCTTGATCCTTAATTAAACTTCGGAACGGTTTTTAAATTCCCAACAGGCCTGACGGATAAGATTGTGGGTAGTAAAAGCCAATTCGATATCTCTTCGATTAACATTCTTAAGAGTTCAAATAAACTCTACTTATTCCATATATTTAATTGTGTTTGTACAGAGGTAGTACGTTGTAGGTTTGTAGTAGAGGTACAAAATCCTGCTGTAAAGTCTACGGTGAATTTTCAAAAAGTATATTGCTCAGAGGTATCACAACATAATCCAAGATTGTCTGGATACACTTTGACTGAAGTTTTGACTCCTTTTTCACAATACTTTAGTTTTGTGACTGACATACGTGACCGTGACTGAAACCATTACTGACACAGTATGATGACCACGTTGTACTTTTTCGATCATTTGAGCAGCTTCTGTATAACTTGCATGGTACTCATTTTCCTTATTGTAGTGTTCTTCAATTGTGACAATTATTGTTTTATCGGTAAAGAGGATATTTCTGTGCTTTTCACCTGCGTATTATGATAGAAGGCGTTATGATCGGTCCACTCTCTTTAATTGTAAATTTTAATTTAGGGGATGTCCTGTATACAATAAACATTTATCCTCCTAGTGGGAATCTTCAATTCTCGCGATATATTGATTCTTTTGTGTTCTGTGGTTTCTGACTTGAATTCTGGGTTCAAATCAACAAGCTACCAGCCTTTGTTGTTGTTCTAACAGCCCGTGGCTTACCAAATCTTTTCTGACAGACAAAGTGTTGTTGTTGATAGTATGATATTCAAACATACGGCGGATAACAACCTTTTTAAATGTCGGTAATATAATGCGCCATACTCACTTTGTGCCTTGCACTTCAATCCATTTTTTTTACCACCCGATACAAATTGTTATTTAATAATACATACAAGAAATATATGAGAAATGGCGCAGAATCGATAGAAGTTTTTAAAATAATTACGTGTTCCAAATTCAAAATAGTTAAATAGTTGAATTAAATACATTATTTTACACTATTTATGACCATCTACTAGACTGACTAGACTTGATACTTTAAGATGCTAGTTTCGTGACTTTTCATTTCCAGGCAAGTAATAAATACTTACGATGTGATGAAAAGATGTTTTAGTAATCCTTTTGTATTTTGGAATATTTATCTTTGTCAATTATTATATTGTTATCATTATATTTGTGCAAGTCGTCAACTATTTTCGAGGCTACATTTTTATAACTTGTATAATTTTTTTTTTGTATTTTTCTCTTTGGTTCGGCTATAAATAAAAAAAAATGGTTGCATATTTATTTATAAATCATTCCACGTTTACTTTCAAAACAAATTTAAGCAAAAAATAACAGACAACGGCTGAAACTTTTAATGAACACGTGACACATGAGTATAAAACTGGTTAACATTAAAAATGTTTTTTCACATTACATCCCAGAGTTATTCAGGTGCGTTTAACATAACTTGGGTTTGAAAGCTATTTGAAAAGTTTGAAAGGGCTTCAAACTATTTGCTATAACGACAGCGTTGGACAACAAGAGCTTTATATAACGTTTTCATAATGTTTTTTGTTAATTTCAACGAGACTTCGTTTGATGGTTCCTCCTGGTATGTGTTGAATATTTTCATTAATATCTGCGTGTTGTCTGGATTTTATATTTCAGCCGCAGAAAATTTTATGAAATTTTGCTTTGGGAAAAGCAATTGACATCTTTCTGAGAAAGTATTATACGATTTTATTTTATATACCACACGAATCAAGGCTTTTGCTTACGCGAGTTTTATTACTTTTATGTAACCTCTATTGAGAATTGATTCAATTAACAAACTACGGCTAGATATGGGAATTTGTAGTGATTAAGTTTCCATTATTGCAGGAGACTGTAATTTGAATATTAACAAAAACCAGTAAAAACCAGTGTCGATAAAGCATTTTAGGGTTTTAGATTTCTGTGTCTGAGATGATTTTTATTATGCTTCAGCTTACGCGGGTTTTATTACTTTTATAAGTGTGACGAATTTGTCAAAACTGCACCCAGAGATAGTAAGATATAGGCAGTCAGCAATTATTAGCATATCTTTTATTTTACTTGAGTATAAATAATTTGAGCAGTGTTGGCCTAGTGGCTTCAGCGTGCGATTCTCATACCTGAGGTCGTAAGTTCGATCCCCTATGTGCGCATTGAATATTTACTCGAACGGTGAAGGAAAACATCGTGAGGAAACCGACATGTTTTGGACCCAAAAAAGTCGACCACGTGTGTCAGGCACTGGAGGTTGATCACCTGCCTATTAGATTAATAAAATGATTATCAAACAGATTCAAAAATTTGAGGCCAAGACCTAAAGAGGTTGTAGCGCCACTGATTTTTTTTTATAAATAATTTAAAGGATTCCGTTTACCCAGGAAACGTACAACATTTTAAATTTCACAATTAAACAACAGTACCTACTTGGATGACCTTGATATTTTTTGGACTGGATGGTATTTTTTTTATTGGAAATTATATTTAAGTACGAATTACATACTAATAAAATGGTGAAATATGAAGAATATTTTTCGATCTTACCGACAGATTAATAAATATAATAAAAAAAGAATTGAATTTATTTAAAGAAAAAAATCATGAGTGTGATAAAACACGAATCAAATTTCAATACTAAATTTCATGAAAATCGTTGGAGCCGATTCCAAGATTCCAATTAGATATATGTAAATCTAATTCGAATATAAGATAAGATAATGGTTGTGAACTATATGAATTCGAGCAATTTTAAATTTAAATTACTGCAAGAGTCAAAGGTACAGTGCCTGAGGGACCTCAATTTTTTTTGCAATAATTTTGAATTATTTTTATTATTACGGTGTAGGTTAAGAAAATTATAAATACTGTGTATTTGAAGATATTATAGATTAAAAAGATATCTAATGAAGATATTATAAAACGCAACAGGTTAATGTTTTTACAAAACATGAATCTAATTTTACAACCTTGCCTAAAGGGACTACTTTTAATAATATTTTTTAATAATTAAATTTTAAGGTTAGTTATTAGGTATATTTTTATGTATTATGTTATTTCTTAAGTTAATAGGATTTAGTTTAATATTATATTATGATTATAAAACTATATAGTATAGATATTGTTATACCTTTTAAGTTACAAAAAAAATCAAAGAAAATGCTACATATTTAAATGGGTAACATATTCAAAAAAAATATATTCTTTTACCGATTTGAGCACTATTTGTTATCAAAACCTTTTCCGTCCTCAAACTTAATACAATTTGTCTTCTAACGTCGAATTCTTCAAGTTTGGGATCACTTGTTTGTCCTAAGTTGGATGGACACTGTCCTTTTTGATCTCGCTTCTTTCATGTTTCTTTTATACTACTTTAGATGTATGAAAGACATTTTATATGTTATAATCAAACACGCGGTGACATTAGTAAAACTATTCTGTGAGGCTTCATAAAAGAATTGAGTTTGAGATGACGATTAATATATTCTCTATTTTTAAGATTTACTGAGAATACCAAATACACGCCTGACGCAAATGAGCATTCCTCTCTAAGTCACTTTAAATAAAGTGATAGCCGCCCCTGGACACCTGCAACGTCGGGGGTACAGAGGTGCTAGAGGGTGTGGCCTCAGGTAATGGAAAGCTCTTTCCTTGAAGACCTCTAAGTCATTTCGGTTTAAAAATGTATCTACTAGCGGACTAACAATTCTTAAGAGCACTCCGCATGATAAATGAAGTGAAAAATACTTTTTAAAACTGATGTTTATAGAGAACATGTTAATTACTTTTTTATATTTTTAAGTACACCATATTACACATACATAAATATATAAAAATGACTTGTTCAGAAGTATTTTAAATTAGTAATTATGGCGAAAACTATAAAAATAGTGAACGTAAAAAATAATTTAACTGCAAACTCAAACTCAAAATATCTTTATTCATATAGGTAAAGCACACTTATGAACGTCGAAAAAATTAAATTATTTGTAAATTTACAAAGTAACAAAGGCATTCATATAATGAAACTTTTAACGGAATATAAAAATTGTTAAAATTCTTTTACTAGTTAGGTTATCATCATTGGTAGCCCTTTTTTCATTATTGCGTTCAGCTCCTAGACTTTATGCCAGCCTTCCAATGCGAGCGGAACGGACTCATTACGGACTCCGCTATACTCGTAACGATGATTTTCATACATTTTGGTCGAACCAAAGCAGACGCAAAAACTATTATCAATTCAAACTCCATTCGGCCGGTCGACTATTTCTCGCTCAACACTTACGCAGTCGAAGGCGGGTATTAACCTTGATAGCGTAGCCATGACTTACTAAAAAAACATTCAAAAATCTTTTCATTTTCTTCGACCAAACCATGTCCTTAGCTCATCACGTCAAAAATCCCTGTCGCAAATTGTACATCGCTTCTAATGCTCTGAGAGCTCCTTCCTGTTCGTCTGACATTTTAACTATATATCACGCTCCTCTGATTTCATTTATAGATAATTATTTTTAGGATATCCGCCATAAAGGATTCAATTTTGGCTTACCGCCTACAACCTAAAAACTCTAATAAAGGACTGGCTTATGAACACGGCCTATGCAGTGTTGGAGCTGCTTTTGAGACCCACGATGTAAATACACTTTACTCATTCACTCACTCACACATTTACACCCACACACTTACTCATGCACTCAGGCGTGATGACAACGGTTCAAAAAATAAAAATAAAAAACCCTAATAAAGGACTGGCTTATGAACACGGCCTATGCAGTGTTGGAGCTGCTTTTGAGACCCACGATGTAAATACACTTTACTCATTCACTCACTCACACATTTACACCCACACACTTACTCATGCACTCAGGCGTGATGACAACGGTTCAAAAAAGAAAAATAAAAAGGAAACGGTTAAAAAAAATGTGTTAAATAATGCCATTATTTTAAGTAATTAAGTTTGTTTATGGAAGAGTTGGGAAACCCTGACACAGGTATTTTTACTTAAAAGGGTTTCCAAATCTTACACTTAGAAAAGAAAATGTACTTTAAATGAATAAAGACTTTTTATTATTATTATTATTACGTATAAGTTACCTCTTCAACGTCTTTTAAAAGTGTGCTAGATAAACAAGTAACCATCCCCTTAAACCGTAACTTTTGTGATTGTAAATATATTGTTTATAGGAAAATAAAGTATTCATTTGTCCTTTCTAGGGTTGTCTGGAAGTGACAGTTAGCGTTAAGGCTAATAATTGCCTCCTTAATAATTTATGTTACATGTCCTATAAACACAACAAAGTATTAATCAATCAATATGAAATTGGCTGCCATGAACACTTAAACTGAAACAAGGCCGCCGTCGTCCTTAGAAACAACCTTTATCATTTACCTTTGAAATATCGCTAGTAACATACCTGAAACAAAAGTTTGTTTAATTAAACAAAAATTATTTTTAATACGTGTAGCTGTAAGGTCATGTCTAAATTGTCTTCGTATAAAAATTAATATAGAACACATTGTCTAGACAAGTTCATCGTTCTTTAGCGCAGACGGACCAACGGTGTCAGCGTAAGCAAACTTGGATAATCCAGGATTAAACCTCGTTTGCTTACTATGTAACTGCTATTGTGCATTGATTCAATTAACTAACTACGGCTAGGTATGGGAATTTATAGTGATTAAGTTGCCTTAACAATTATTTACGCACATATTGAAATGAGTGTGAGACACAAGTATTGCATGAGACTGTAAAATTCTTGAATATAGAAAAAAACCAGTGGCGATCAACATTTTAGGATTTTAGGTTTCTGCGTCTGTGATCATTTTTATTTTGTAAGGCAAGTGAGGTATCACTGTTTTCGTTTACCGTACGCTGAAGTGTTAAATGCGCTGTTAGTTAAATGTGAAACAATTATTGCTATTATATACTGTTTAGATGTGAAAAGGAAGAGACTGGCTGCCTACAACACAGGGAATCCTAGTGTGGGGGCCAGTGCACTCTACTTTATCGAAACATTCCTGTATATTGTGTCTAATAAAGTTCTTTCTTTCTTTCTTTCTTTTATATATGCTAGGATGATGATCAAAAAGAAGTTTTGTTGTTGAATTGGGGGGATCTCCTCTTTGTGTTAGATCCACAGCGCCTTATTTTAAAAATCACTAAACGCTAAACGAAATATAATGAATATTTACGAGTTTTACTTTGTAGTATAAAAATATATGTAATTACACTCCTCCCGAAGCGGTCTTATTTTATTGACAATCAAGTTTAAATTTCGAATCGCAATTCAAATATTGGTTATTGCATGGCATCAAAAGATTTATGAAGCCAGTTTCATTAAAACACTTCAATATCGAAGATCAATTTGAATATAAAATAACTTCGTCCCTGCGAAGTAAAGATAAATGTTTTGATTTTAATTAAATGTCTATTTTTGTGAATTATTGCCTGTTATCATATAATTATTAGATTTTGAGACTTTTAGAAGAAAATTAGGAGTAAATTTTACATCAGAAATCGTATATTGAAAATTAGGATAATCACTGAATCAGTGCAGCAGGATGACCTCCAATAGGCAACGATGGCGGAACGTCGTGAAGCGCATCACATCTGCGCCTAATAATACCACATAGCGATCACGACCGCTCTGTCAAGAGCGTACCGAATAAGAAGAAGAAAATTGCGCATTCTGAAACTGACTTTTGACTCGTTTTTTGATTAAGAAGTATCAGTAACTTCTTGCGAGCATTTATTCAAAGCAAAGCAAGAGAGACAGTTTTAAATCGTATGTGAGAGCGGACAATGTATTTTTTATATAAGAAGAGAACAAACAGTTAAAAATGACGCGACGGAATAATAGTATTGTTGATACATCAACAGAGTTTTTTTTTTTAATTTTACGATTATTTTAATTCTTATTTAATTTTGAAAAAATGATCAGAAACATATAACATCAATTTCAAAAACTAAAAATTTCATCTAATAGACAGCCTAAGCAAAAAAATCGGTATTTAATAATGAATACTAGCCTAATGGAGAACAGTTAATATAAGCAAAGGGCCGGAACCGGAAGTGCCCCTCTCGCCTTTCCAAATTTAATTTATGGTAGAGGTTCAACGTGTAACATTTTCCAAAAATATAGTAAAAGCTAAGTTATATTTTTAAGGCGTGTTATGCATTTAGCATAAAGGTTTGAGAATAAAACATTCATTAATTCATGTAATTTCTTAACTATATAAAAAAATAACACATAAAATATTTTAGGATTTTCAAAAAATATATAATTAAAGGTAAATCAATACACTGCATTTAGATAAGACAAAAGAATCTTTAACAGTGGTTGACTAGCGTTGTTTATTCAGTACCTACCTAACCTTGCTTAGTAGAAAAAAGATTGGTTCCCCAGGAATCGAACGCAAGACTTACGCAAGTACTATTGTAACATGGCCACCATTATTCACACAAATGACTCAATCCTAAAAAGATTCTGTTAGTTTGTATAAGTAAATATAATGATGTTTTGTAATCAATACGAAAGTGGGGTTTTTAAACCATAATAGGTACTTTAATTATCGCCAGCCATCAACAAATATTGTACGAACGATTACGTATTGCGTTATCGTGCATACAAACTAAATAAGTACATTTGCACCGTTTTATCAAAAGTATCGTGTGTCTCTTTTAAACACAGCGTAAACACAATTTGACAGCAAAAGACGAAAGACTTAGTCTAGGTTTAGAGTGTAATAAGACTTCTTTATTATGAACAAGGGTTAACATCTCATAGGTAATTACTATGTAATTAAATCCTTTTAGAGGCGCAAGCAAAACGGCCATCAACTAATATAAAGTTATATGGACAATCTCAGCTCTAGAAGGTTCGCGAATGCCTTATTGTTTTTTAAGAATTGGTACGCTCTTTCGAAACCTAACCTAACGAATTGAAATCCACACTGGACAAAACCGAAATATAAAATATTAGTTTTTTTTTTGGATATTATAATTTCCCCTTTATCTGTGAATAACGACTAATGGTGTATTCAAAATCTGGTAATATTTGAAAGCACATTAGGGAGAAAGACGTCACGATGATGGAAAGTGATCAATCACATCTTTGTCGAGTCCGGGGCTATTTACATGAAAAATGTTGTCTTCTCGGATTAACTTTTTGATCATTTTCAATGCTCAAAATGGCTTGGGGTGCGTAAAAGAGATTATTACGCGAAAACTTAATAATTAGTAGAATAATGAGTTATACATAACTGCCTGATACTAGTGAGTTGAAGTTTATAATAATAATTAATAATAGCCTTTATTTCCAAAAAAATTTAAAATTTAGGGATGATAAAACGTCATTCAATTAAGTTTTGGTTTGTCCACCGTTGGACATAGGCCTCCTCCTTCCGGTTCCACTCGCGTCTGTCGCGGGCCAGGCGCGGCCAGGTAACCCCGGCGACTGCGATGATGTCATCTGCCCAGCGTCGGCGTGGGCGCCCCTGCGGCCGGCTCGCGCCGCGCGGGTACCAGTGCAGCACTCTCTCGCTCCATCTGTTGTCACTTTTCCTTGCTGTGTGCCCTGCCCAACGCCATTTCAGGCGGCACACCATTTTTGCCGCGTCTATTATTTTTGTTCTTTGTCGTATCGCTGTACTCTTTACCCTGTTTCTGAGACTTAAGCCTAACATACTCCTTTCGGCTGTAGTGAGTTGAAGTTTAATAAAAACTAAATAAATTAAAAATAAACATTATTACAGCTAGATCAGTAAAATACGATGAAGGAGGTTTGCTGTGGAAAATATATTTAAGTAATAAGTACACTTCCTTGGGTAGAGCAATCTAGATAATTGAGGTGACTATTTTTTGGTTTGCAATAATTACTTTACATGCTCAAACGTACAGCTTTTTTAATATATTGCTAATTTACTGCAACAAGCTGTCCTGTGGTTTCAACGTCCGTGCGTGCACATTCTTGCGGTCGTAGGGTCGAACCCCGGCTGGAGAAATAAAGGACTTTCTATCCACGTATTTAACACTCACTCGTACGGTGAAGGAAAACTTAGCTTGGAAACCAGCATGCTTTAGTTCCAATAAGTTTATTTTCTCTCTTTATTTTACAAAATAATAATATATTACAATATGTTACATTAGAAAACCGCTGTGGTTTGTATTAATATAACCATAGCAGTCTTGTTTAGGAGCGCGACAAATGCATGTAAAATTAGTTTTTTAAATTAGAATTTATGTTGCTTAGTGTTGCTATCTGTTAGGTGATTGGGTATTTATTATCCGCGGTAGCAAATACCGCAACGTTATCTCGCCATATACGTTGTATGCTCTCGATGTACATAGCCGATCTTGCGTTACCGCTCGAGTCTGTTATGTAAAAAAGTGCTCGACTAAAAGACATTTTTTTACTTACTTTTACTTACTAGTCGACGTTGTGTTTCAGATAGAGAAGGATGATTACATAGGATAATAGGAGGATGGTTCCGTAATTATATCTAATACGCAAAGTATTAGAAATAATAACGGAACATATACAGAAATTTGAGGCCTAATAGGTTGTACCAGCATTGGTATAACGCCGTTGTTAAATATTTCTACATGCACCTTGAAATGTAAAATGGCTGGTTATAAATGAGATATTATGAAATGAGTGACGTACAATTGAATGCTAGTTGAAGTGAAACTTCTTTATTGACGTATGGGAGAAATTTTGTAAGAAAACGTCACGTTTTTCGGTTAGGCGCCATGTTGCTTTTTTTATCGAAGTTTAGTATAGTGACGTAAAGAATATAATGTAATGATAATAATAACAACAATATATTAGTTTTGAAGTTTGGTTTGAAATAAGAATAACAATATATTAATTTGAAAGTGATAAAATAAAAAGACTTGTTCAAATTTAAGTGAATTTACAAGAAAAGTGAGAGTGATTATACATTTCGTTTTATAAATTCAACACGTATGAGCATGATTTTAATATTTATTTGAGGTTAACCTCACTTTTTGATTGTATGTATATAAATCAGTGAATGTATATAAATCTGTTAAAATTAGCAAGTATTAATAAATTTGACTGAAAAAATTGTTTTTCTTAAGGCTTAAGCCTTATCTACCCCAGTTTCGTGAAGTTGCAAATAGTAGAAAAATTATATGTCGTAAAGAAGTTTCACTTCTTACCTGTGTACTCTGGTCCACACACATATTTTTTTTTTTTTTTCTCATGATTTGATAATTGGGCGTTAATGGTACGTTAAATTCACAAATTTAAATGTTTTAATTAATTAAATTAATTAATTTATATTAATTTTTATGTTCAAAAGCGTACAAAGTCAAAGATTTATGTATACGTGGGTAACGTATACATAAACCTTTGACTTTAGACTTGATTTTTTTTTACTTGTTACAGATTACCCAATGAAATTGTATTAATCAAAAACAAATATAATTTATTCATACAGGTAACACAATGGTAATGAGTAATATAGAGAGCTTGTATAAACATTGAATTATTAATAAGATTATTTCAGGAGAATATAGTTTAATGACTCCTACAGATGTCATTTTATACAGGTTCTTGAAAATTTTCATACAATCACCAAGAACGACCAGTCGCTGATGACCTATAATTTTAGACAATGTAGAAATTAACATCAAACCGAATATAACGAGTCGTTCCCACAGGACTTTACTTTGACTAAATGTTAAAAGTTTTAGATGTTTCACCGCTAAATGGCGTATACGATTTTATACCCTAATTAAGAAAACTCCGAGTAAAATACGGAGAGATGTAGTACGATAAGTTTGTAAGATGTATCATTGAAAATAAAAGTGGCAGAATTTTTTTTTACCTTTCTGCCGTTTTCTATACTGAATCCTAAGCCAATTTTTAGTTACTAAAAATTGAAACAATTTTTAGTTCTCATAAAATACTTTTCAACAACCCATCGATGGATCGTTTTTGTCAAATACATATCTTTGAATTCGACACTTCGAAGTTTTTACATCTATCAATTTATATTTGCCATAATCTGTTTTGGCAATAATTTTAGATATTATGGTATAGAAGGTGGCCGTAAATTTAGTCAACTTTTGAAAATGGCATAAAAATGGAAATCTAACCTAAGATTATCCTAACTGTATAATAAATACATAAGTTTTACTGTTGTATAACAATATTTCTTGATGGTGATAAACTTACTATACTGTATATTATAAGTATTATATTTATTTAATTTAAATTAACAACAATTCGAGAAGAAAAGGCATGGGTTAATCTAGCTAATATTAACTACACAAAATCATATTAAGTTTAAACCGCCTTATCTTTATTGAATTAACTCCAGCGTGGCCTATTTTATAATTTAAAAAAAGGAAAAAGTATATATTTTAAAATTTTGCCAAAAATTTTGCTTTGCCTGTCATATTGTCAGATATAAACGATTGAAATCGTCAAAGAGATTAAAAATCTTTATGAAGCACCTTGTTGGGACCAATTTACTGCACACTCTTTGAAACCTTAAAAACCTCAAAGCCACTTAGAGAAAATCTCTTGAAGTGCATAGTTCGTTGTACGCGCTCAAAGGTTAGTGAATACAGTGTTCTAAAACGTTTGTAAATTCAAATTTAGAATTACAAAATGGCTGATTCGTGTCATTAGGGAAAACATTCACGCGCATCTGTTACAAACTAAGATACGCCCTTTTTAAATATAATACGTAATTTTTGATAAAAGCTTAATTTCTTGTGCTTGATCAAAAATCTTAAAATTAAATTTCTTTTTTTAATTAAATAATAATAAAAACTTAATTAAAATTATCTGTTTCATATTCGCCTGGCATTCCTATATATGAACCTCACCATATTGTTATACACATCACCATTCGTATATATGTATCGAAATCATACCTATTTACACTAGGCTGCGAAGAAGTGTGGCCAGGTGTATACGGCACCCGTGTTTTTTTTAATCTTTATCAAGCTGTCTAGCGGCCAAATTTGCAAAAAGCAACTTGGTAGATATACATTCTTCTAATTATAAATATACATAAAACTTTTTTTTACTTTTAGCAAATAACCGTTGCAGGCAAATGCAGCCGGATCTTAGACCACGAGCCACTCTCACCATCCTTTCAGCATTCTATCATATCTATATTAGTGATCCAATTGCAAAAGTGCAATTTTAATGGTTTATTGGTCATCATGTTATAAGTGTATGTCACTGGCCCTAGTAGGCGAAGTAATAAAACTATCCTAAAAGGATACCTTTTAATAATATATTTTAAGGTTAGTTATTAGGTATATTAGAATTAACTACAATTATATTAAGTGTTTTATGTGTAGTAGTATATAACATTAATATTTTCATTAAATATTCCTTTATTGACATTCATAAAACTAACTATATCATGTTGATATTCTAAAAAGAATATTGTTTTTTTTTTAAATACAATTACAAGTAACCAGAAGCGCACGAGTGATATTTTAAACCTAATAAAATCCCTACAACAAGAGAAAAACCACAACAATTTTCATTTTCATAGCCCCTTTCCGTTGTTATATAATGTCTAAGAGGATTCTATGGAATGCTAATTTATTAAACGTTGTGGCCGACAAAAAGTAGACGGGAGCAGCCACAGGCTGTGTCTGTTTAATAGAAAATGCTTTATGAGGGTAACTGTCTCCAACCCTTCACAAATATGCAGCACATTAACGTGTAGTGGTGAAATTTGTGATAGATCGCGGAAAATAAAAATAAATTAAATTTTACATTCGTTTGTTTTATTGATAGTTGTCCCAATTCGTCACAGTAGTATATATAATTAGTTGAAAAATATCGATTTTATGTGGATATTTAATTTCAAATATTACATACTAAAAATTTGATTTGTGAATGAAGAAACCCTTTCTCCAATTGGAGTCTTATGATTTGGTTATTTAGAAATATTTGTTTTTTACTAGAGAAGGCTTCAACGTCCAAGTCTCATCTCTGAGGTCGTCAGGCGTATTGTTCGATCCCCGATTATGAACTAACTTTCTAGGTTCGTATTTAACGATAATGTTATCACGAAACCGATACTACAATTTATGGCCTAGACCTTAAAAGGTAACGCAAAATAGTAGGGTTGTATCAGTATATCTAGAAAATTTTTAGATGTATTATACATCTAAAAATTATAGACCTGTTAAGAAAAATTCTCACTACAAATTCCATCCACTGTGGTATAACCCGAGTTTTATATCTCAATTTCCTTTTCTTCCGCGGAGATGACTCCGCTCCAGATATCAATCCGAGTTAATGATACGTGGGTAGTATACGAGTTTATTTGGATACCCTACGCGTTCTTTTTTATGTTAAGTAGCCTATTTTTTAGCGTCACCCCGGTCGAAGATAATTTTCCACTATATTTTTATTCTCTCATATACTATAAGCTTTAGATGGGCAGCGTCTTGTCCTTATCTCATGGCTAAGATAAGTGTTATCCTAGCGAGCGAACCATTAATATCTATACGAATATTTATATGTCTACTATTAATGTGTGAGATTAAAAAAAATAATCACGTATCTGTTACAGAAGCTTTATTTTTATCGTCTCATCATACTATCACGTATCAGGTAAGATATACTGTATACAAGTATGTATGTATATTCGTGACTTTTTCAATGAGTAAATGTGAGTAAAGTTTCATTATTGAGGTAATGTCATACTTTCTCGAAATATTATTCAAGTTACACTACTTTTGGCGCGTAAGTGCGAAACTGGCACACCGTCACAAAAATCCGACACCATAAATTTTGGTTTAAAATTTTAAAATAACAACGTCCATTTCTTTAATTATGAAGATTTAAAAAAAAAACATTATTTAATTAGAATATGCGTTATAATAAAACTTTTAACGTATTAAATACCATTTTTCTATTGTTAATGTAGAATAAGGCTAAAGTTCAATTTTTGTGTACATAAGTACACACACGTGTTTTTTAATTATAAAGAGGTCTACTATATCCAACGCTTGTGTAAAGTCAACTTGAAAAACTTGCTAACATTAAACAATTTACTTCTTCACATTAATACACATTCATATTAATTTAATTAATCACTTAATACACAACTACCGTTATTATTTTTTTGTACATTAATATAATCCGACAAGCCACAATACAATTCGAACCTTTTCGTACAACCACGATCAAAGCTCTTAAATAACTAAGCACATATTACAACAATTGAAATTATTTAAAAATAGAACATCGTTATAAATTTTTGCGAAAAATACTCGTAATTATTGAAATTGTATGGCGTGGCAAGTGTAAAATTGACGGGTCTACCGTATAGGTACAGTACAAGTTAAATTTTTAAAACCTGGAAACCTAGTTATTTACAGTGACCGGTGTGAAGCCAGACTTGGTGGAATGAATATTTATAACACACTAATTCGTCGACATTTGAACCAAACTTATCTACTGTGATCAGATACGGGGTCAACTGTGCTGTGGTTGGCGTATTATTTATGCACGAATAGATAAACAGAGTATAATATTAAAATTCTGTAAACACTAAACTGTACCCTTTATGTAGTTTCAAATTAGTACATGATAAAGTGAGATGTAAAGTAAGGAAAAATAAAATAATTTTTTTTATAAGAAAACAATAGACGTATAATATATTTTAATTATCATGTATAAGGAGCTAGCTTCGATATACACAGCCCCATAGCCAAATTCAGCCCGGCACCAGCTAGACTGAAGTATAGGGCAGCAGATTTTTGGAGCGGCACATTTGGGAATCGAATATTTTTTTGCTACCTGCATGACGGTTTTCTGATGTTTTACAGATAGAGCAACAAATTCTGCCAATGACTTTCCCCTCTTTCTTTCTCTGTAACTTGTACATTCAGTGTAGTAATTTCAATATTCTAGAGTACAACAGTTCAGCCCCCAACCAGTAATCGACTTTTGTGTCCTCATCTTACACTTTGTAAGAGAGAAAAGAGAAAAATTGCAGAGAATGTAATTCCCCTACTAACCCATACATATATCATTTCTACTACTGGTTGGAGGCTGGAAACTGGATGGTTTGTGTATAATTTTGTGATCATAGGGCTCATAGGAAAGTCTAGGACATGTGAATTGTAGACGCAAAGGCGGCAAAAACTTGCAAATTTATAATTCCGTTCCGTTTCCGTTTAAAATTTATATTATAGATAGATTATCTTAATTTAACGATTCTCTTATGTTTTAACCCTATCAAACGCAAGAACTGTACATCTAACAACGTCGACAGTAGTAAAATTTTATATGCATCGAAAATCTGCGATCGATATAAAGGAGCGGACTAATTCCGGAATTGCAAGTACGTTATATTTACCCGTTAGATGTCTTTGAAAGGTCTATTATGAACAAATGATTGTTCGACAATTGAAATTGTAATTGTTTGTATAGAGAATAGAGCATAGTGCATAGACGAGTCCTACATTAATGTAGAACTTTATGGCCACAAAGTAATCTTGTTGGAAACAAAGGGTTGAATTCGGCTCATTTAACACTGAAAATGTAACCCTATAATACATATTGCTTGTTCACGTCCGAACACAACATTTTATGGACCACATGTTTTCGTTCTTAACAGCGAGCTGCAATTTAGTGTTAACTGTGGTGACCAAATTTTGTTGTTTATAGTACGACTTTTGTTTAAATCTATAATCTTCACTTTCGGACGTCGAGGCAAAATAAGAAATCCACCCCTATCGAAACGATGTGCGTAGTGCCACAACTAAAGTTTTTAAGGAATTTTTTAACACCACTACTTGGAAGCCTGCCTGTATATAGTATTTCCAAATCAATTCGACTTCAACAACAGTACAAATTCTTAATTACAAGACCGATAAGGCACTGAGCGCTCTGTTCTATAAACAATAAAAGTTCTAGCAGTGTTGGCTTACGCACAAACCCAATAACCTATCTCAATCCACTTTTGACCATCTGAGATAGACATCTTAATCCAAATGTTGATAAAAGTGTGCCAATAACCAATCGACAGATTGTAATAGCCGTCTATCGATACAAGCTATCCATGGTAGGTCGGATTGGTGTATGTGGATACCCTTTGTATGAAAACGACAGCTCAACTGTTCCAATATCCTAAGATTTTTACTTACACCAGTTTTTAAAATAGTTAAAAAGCTATTAAACATAACATGTATATTTTAATATTATTTTTACAGTTTTTTTTACTTTATTTGGTTTATATTGATTATCAAATATGAGTGTAAAGAGCGAAGAGATTGCATTCTATCCGTCGCCAAAAATGGATGGTCTTCATAAGGTTTGGTTATTGGGATACAGATAGGAGATCGATAGACTGTCACTTTCCCGTATTCAGATTTTTTCAATCTGAGATTGTGGATTAGTTATTGGGTTCAGGCGTAGTGGCTTGCGAGACTCATCTCTGTGGAAAGTTCGAACCGCCACTGCGCACTTGCACATTTCAGTCTACGCATAAAACATTAACTCGTACGGTGAAACATCCTGAAGAAACCGGCATCGTAAAAATCAAATGATAAACACAGAAAACATACAAAAATCTGAAGCCCGGACGATGGGTTGTAGCGCTATTTTGTATTTGTTTTATGCAAAATCTTTTCTCTTTGTATAAAGTAGATTAAAGTATACTTTGAAAAGGGTTTCTCCTTTAAAAGCCTGTCTAGGATCTCTTTAGTGACTAGGGAATTTCTGTTCAAATCCTAGTCTCCGACGGATAAAAAAATATCAATGTAATGGCCCCGACCGGCAGTCGAATCAGTACTCAAAGCATTACATTCCCTTTACGAAACCGCGCTAAGAAAGACGCTAAATGTTTCTTTGTGTCTGTAGTTTTCATTAAGATATTAAACAAGATGATATTTAAAAAATAACACCATAACGCGTACTGTAATTCTAAAATTTTATTCATATTTTTGAAACATAGTCATTCTACTAAAGTATTACTATGTTACGAACACCGTCAGTCCCAGGTGGTTGCCATAATGTCCATTAGCAAATTAGTAAATATTAATCAAAATTTTGCCTTGTAGACATTTTATTTTTGACATATTCTGTGGCAGGGACAAAGAGAAAACATTATTTAGAACTCCCGCTTAAGAATGCTCGGAAGCTGTTACATACAGTACTAGGTCTTAACATATAACTTCAGTAGTTTACGTATGTGAGTGTATTTGAGCCGTTCCTTATTATTATTTTATATAATACAAACAAACAAGCCTGCGGGACGCCCAAAAAGGGCAGTCATCTTGCTTGCTTTTGTGCTCTGTCTGAGTGATGCACATATGAAGCTTCTCCTACCAAAGCCCGCCCAATCCTTCAAGGGATGATACATCCACGACTGACGAACAACCCGCACTCTTTTGACAATAGAGGTTATATGTAAGAATAATGTTTACCTTTTTGTTAAGAACAATATGACAAACATAGTTATTCTTACTATTCAATTTAATATCTTCCAGAATATCAAATTAAAAAATTCTAGAATTGAAATAAAAAATACGTTTATTTTGGAACATAAAATCACTTTTCCACGTCATTAAATTTGAACCTGTTGGCATCCCTACTTATTGGCAAAGAAGACGGAGAGTGTAGGCCGAGAGAAAAAGCTGGCATAACTCTCGGTACGCTTTTAAAAAAGCAAATCATCAAATAAATAAGGGTAAACTATAAACGATTCAGTTCATTTTATCAAAATATATATTTGAAGCGTTAAGTACTCAAATAATAGCATACCAAAGAAACTTAATTAGCAAATAGCTTTAAATTAGCTAAGCGCTGCCAAATAACAAGAATTCCTCAGCTTAACTGCAAATTATGCTTGAATTTACATACTATAAGCATATTGCTGTACGATATAGGTGACGACGAAAGCATTTTCTTATAAGCATTTAATTGTAATGATGTTGATTTGGATCTTACTAAACTGCCAAAAAGCCCGGGATAAAAATTATTATTATTAGTACCAACCAGCAAGTACGCTCTTTTTAAGTAAATTTTCAAAATCACATAATTAGAACGAACAATTTGGATTTTTGAAGTGAATCTTCTCTAGGCACACGAGGGTAAATTTTTACGTATAAAACGTCACGAAGATATGCATCGTTTTTGTCGAATAAAAGGGAGAGAGCGATTGAGACCGAATAAGAGAGAGTGAGAAAGGGAGATCGAGAAAAAATACAGCGTGACATTTTTTTGGTTTTATTGGTTGATGTATGTATTCCTTTAATAGTTACATATCAGAACTTTAGATTGCAATTCTGTCGCATGTTTTTATTTATTTATATTATTATTAGCACCTTTGAATATGGAAATACAAATACATGGAGTGATCATATACTGGTACATAATAAATAAAATATGCTTTTACCTTAGTAATAATTAATTTACAAAAAAGTTTCACTGCCGATATGTGTTCTTTATACGCACGCACTTTTGTTTTATAAATGGGTCTAATAGACTTTTAAGGTCGGATATATTGAATCAATTATTCTTATTAGTATATGACCAACTAGGGTCACCAAATTCATACTTACATTTCTTCATAGTTAACCAAGTATCCTTATGAACCACAATATTATCATTAAATAGCTTTTTTCTAAATTTAAATTTACTACCAATTCCCAAATCGGTAGAGCGGGCGAGAGGAACTGGCAAGAAGCTTCCCCTGTGTTTAAAATTGGAATTGCATTAACCGCAAAGTGAAATTTGATCTAATACATAGGTCCAAGGAGATCTAATTACACATAATATAATCATTAATGCTCACTAAGTGGTTTCCACTTTACCTCGAGGACCAATTCGAGTTAAATAGGCGATGATCAAATAAACAAAAGACGATCTTTGATAATACCACATTAAAATGAATATTTCTAAAGATAAGTTATTTTAATGATGCCGAAGCCGCGTACAAATTATTTGAACAAATCTATTAGGTAAGAGGGTGTGCAATTATTTAATCAATAACCATCTCAAATTCGCAATATTGGAGTGTTTGACAAATTCAGAAAGGCAGTACAGATACATGTTAGAATGAACACAGTTGACTAAAATTAAGACGGCTTAGGGCGACGTGTATCTCGCTCGCTTAAATAAATATTAATATTAAGTTTCTCATGTAAATAAAATATTTTTTTTTGTAACGAGAAATAAGTTCTTTAACCATTAATTAGTGTATATTTAATACATTTCGTTGCAGTAATACAAAAACACCATACAATAAATTAATTAGACAAAAATGAGGGCAACTGGTGCCCGGCTTTCCGGCGATATCTTCCGGGCAACCCTTGTAAGAAAACAAGTTAAATTAGATTAATATCAAACTACATTAGACATTAATTTACTAAGAAAAAAAAATCAATGAAAAATGTTAGCCGTGAAAGGTATAATAAAACACACGTTAAAAAAAAAGGATATCCAGACATTTATTAAAACATTTTTTAGAAAAGTCACTCAATGTTTAATATAAATTCAAGTTTGCTTTTTAGTGTCATTAATTATGACTATATAATTCTCTAGAATACTAAACAAGACATTTAAAAATCCTTATACACTAAGCTCTACCTTGCTAGGTATCTTAAAAACTCCAAGTAAATCTTAGCGAGTCCAACAAATTATGTAAATTAATACTAAGTGGACGTGCTCCGAGATATTTTACTTCGTTATAATTTTAGGTTCTTTACTTCGAATTTTATTTTTATAAAATTCATTAAGTATTTTCTTAAACTTGTTTAGTGTTGAAATTAGATTAGTCTATGGTATAAGTTTTAACGTCCGAACTTGTGAAAGGTACCTAGATTACATATAGAATAGATATATAGAACAAAGGTTACGTGAAACTTTGGTACATTTAACACAGCGCCTTCTGTTAGAATTGTATCAAATAATAAACAATTATTTGCAATAATAATAATATTGCGGGTATAAATTGAGATGTCAGCTATCCTATCTTTTAAGTTAGATCAAATTGCACACGGTGTGCAAATTAGATTGATATCGGTTCGGTAGTTTAGGAATCCATCGCGAAAAAACAAAACAACGTGACACGACAAAACAATTACGGGAACAAAACTTTAAAGTAGACCTAAACTTTTTACTTAAGGTTTTAATTATTATTGGCCACTAGATAATGTTAAGGCATTGTCGAAGAAAATAAAAAAGAAAAGAGCATCGGCGTTTTGGTTAGTAGTCCAATAATAAAGTGGCAGTGTGTCTAGAAACACCTAAAAACAAAGTGACGTCTATGAATTTTCATTACTTTCTAATCACAGAAAACACATTTTAAGTAGTTTTTTTCAATCTTTTGAGTATTAATAGAAATTGAAGTGAGCCTTTTGAGTATTGTTATTCATAGAAGCGAGTGAGTTTAGGTCATAATGCCAGATCTGACTGAATTGCATGTCTCCCGAGCTATCGCTTTGCTTGAAGAGGGTCGAACTATGCGTTATGTAGGAAATGATCTAGGAGTAGCCCCTTCTGTTATCTACAGACTTTGGAAGCGAAACCGTGAGACGGGAGAATACTCACGAAGGCGTGGTCAAGGTCGAAAGAGAAAAACTACACGTTTGCAAGATCGCTACATCGTCAACTGTGCTTTACGTAACCGCACCACAACTGCAAGAGATCTACAAAATACACTAAGGACGGCTACTGGTGTAGAAATTTCCGACCAGACGGTAAGAAATAGGTTATTGGAAGCCAATTTGAGATCACGCCGACCAGTTCGAGCTGTGCGTCTAACAATTCAACATAGACAAGCTCGCCGACAGTTCGCGCAAAATCACGCTAATTGGCAACTTCGACATTGGAGGCCAGTGCTTTTTACTGACGAATCACGATTCCGTCTAACACGTTGCGATGGTCGTCTCCGTGTTTACAGACGCCCAGGCGAGCGATACAGTGCAGCAGCAGTCCAGGAATATGACAAATTTGGATGTGGCTCTGTGATGGTTTGGGGCGGAGTTAGTTTGGACGAGCGCACAGATCTCGTCGTTGTTCCCGGCGGCTTGTGTGCTCAAACTTACATTGAAAATGTGCTCGAAGATCATGTTTGGCCCGCAGCATATGGTATGGGCCCAGATTTTCTTTTAATGCAAGATAATGCCAGGCCGCATACTGCAGCCATCACGTCAGATTACTTACGACAGCAGGAAATCCGTGTAATGGAGTGGCCTTCCATGAGCCCTGACCTAAATCCAATTGAACACATTTGGGACTTGCTTGACAGGCGCATCCGGAAGCGTCCGATTGCTTCTCAAACACTGCAGCAGCTCACTGAAGCGTTGATTGAAGAATGGGAGCGAATTCCACAAGAAGATATTCGGAGGATCATGCGAAGCATGCCGCGTCGTTGTCAAGCCGTGATTAGGGCTCATGGAGGCCACACACGTTACTGAAAGTCACTAAAGACGAATATTCAAACGATATAAGAATATTTCTTTGATGGACCTTTTTATCACCAATTAGTTTTTCGTCTACAATGCACATTTTAATTTTTTTTTAATAAAAAAAAATACAAATTGAATTTTTTTATTAATTGTAGTAATTAACAAATTAACAAGGTAAAAAATAGCGTACTAGTTTTATCTAATTTTAGTTTAAGCAATAGAAAGGAGAAAAATCTTGTTCCGCTAATTGTTTTGAGCAGTATATATTATTAGATTTATTTTTTTATTTTATTTTATAATGTATGGAGGCAAACAGGCGGGAGACTCGCCTGATGTGATGTAATACCGCCGCCCATAGAAACTTACAATGCCAGAAGGCTCGCAAGTGCGGTGCCGGCCTTTTCAGAATTGGTACGCTCTTTTCTTAAAGGACCCTAAGTCGAATTTTTGAAGGGTTTGGAAACACTTCAGTGAGCAGTTTATTCCACATACTGGTGGTGCGCGAGAAAAGCTTAGTTGTGGAACGACGCGCTGGTCGAGGTGATACGAATGGTATTATGTAATTCTTTGGCTTGTTTTTCCTAGTTAAATTCTTGTTTGTTTTTTGTTTCGTGTCTGTATTTTTTATTGTTGGTGAATTATATTAGGTCACCTGGTCATATTGTGTCTGGATAGGATTGTGTTAAATAAATATTCAGTGTAAATTTAATGGCATTTTAAAGCCATTAAGTTTTCTATAAACTTTAGTGTTAAATAAAACAAAAGACGACGGCGCATTTCACGGTTATGATGGACAAACTGAAAGACATATGTACCATATCGCGGGTTTATGATTAGTCTAGAGGTACTAACAATTGACAATCAAACAAATATTGTGTTGAACGGTTCACTTGTGGCCAGTTATAGAAATAGACATACTAATGAAAAGACATGAATATTTTTTTTTTCGTTGACAGTGAAAAATAAGTTAAGCTTAGTTTCATAACAGTACAAAAAAATAATCTTTCATTTTTTCTCCTTGCGCTGCAATAATAGTAATTTATAATTCTGCCTCATACTATGAAAACGGACAGAAGCGTACTGCCATAATCTTGTTAAAACATGAAATATTTAATTAACAATGTTTACTATCATGGCCGGGAAAATGGATGGAAAGAGACCAAGGGGACAGCCCGAAATAACGACCCGCCCAGTATCAAAACTTACGTACTTACTGACGTCATTCACCAAGCTGGTGTTTTCCAGAGAAGATCATAATATAATCTACTCATTGAGATCTTTTTATATGATACTAGCCGCCCCCGCGATCTTCGTTTCTCAAAGTTTCTTCTCGAAGAAGTTCTTGTTTTTTAATTTAATTACTAGCCTACCTTTTTGGTGCATATGGAATATTTAACTATGCTAACCCAGAGAATGTTCGGTTTTCCGGAATGAAAACTTTTTCGGTGTTCTGTGAATTTTTCTCTTTATAAATCTCAAAGTTCATGTAATAAGTTTTCAACTAACAAATAAGACATTGGGATCGATCGTAGAGTGTAGGTGAAAATTAAATTCTTAAAAGGCCGGCAACGCATTCGCGAGCCCTCTAGCCTCGAGAGTGTCCATGGGCGGCAGTATCACTTAACATCAGGTGAGCCTCCTGCGCGTTTGCCCCATGTTCTATAAAAAAAAGATGTTGTATGTATTTTTGTATGCTGAATCATAAATAAATAAAAACAAAAAAAATTGTTTTAAAAAGAAATTGTTTGTAGTGCTCACTCCTTATCATTTGAAAGATAGATAGCAGCCGATTCTCAGTTACTGAATATGCACAAAAATTCCATAAAAATCGGTCGTGCCGTTTCGGAATAGTACGGGAACGAACATTGTGACACGAGAATTTTATTTATTAGAACATAAAATATTTTCCTAAATGGGTGTCAATTTTATTCTATAAAAACATAAATATTCTCTCCTAATTAAGAAACAGTCTATCCAGATTCAATATCACTAGAAAAAAGGGCTCGACCTATTTATTTTTCCCCGCGTTCAAATACATTACTAACAGTTGATTAATCAGCTTTGATAAGGAGCCATTGAAATGGCATCCGAGATATCAATGTCACAAACAAATTATTATCATTATTTTTTAGAGTAGTATGTAAGATACGATAGTTTGTAGTATTGTCTTTTATTAACATAGCTTTTACAAATTTTAAGAAAACAACTTTTTCCACAGCTGTGATACTTTTTGACATTCTTTTGTCTTCAGTCACCGTGACCACGCACGCTGGAAAGCACGCGAAATGTCGGATATATTTAAAATTATGTTAAATAATTATAAGTTAACAATAATACAAGCTTCAATATGATAGTTTGATTTAACTGCATAGAATAAATGTTAATCGACCTAATTCCAAAGAAAGAAGTCTTAACCGCAATTATAAAACTTAAGGAAAATAAAGTTGTCTAATCAAAGTAACTTTGTGTCTGCATTTTTTCTTGAATTATAATATGTATGAATCTTTTTATTTAAAGTCTACAGTTTTTACTTATTTTATTTATATATTTCCTATTATAATTCATTAGTAAGAATGTAAATATTATACGAGCCAGACCAATTCCATGCAGTCCATTATGCAGTTTGTTGTTTAAAGTGGCAATATAAAAACTTTTTAACATAAAACCCAAAGATTCAGATATTACTCAATAATAATAATAAGCCTTTATTATCCACATCATATTTACATAAATAAAATAAAACAGATATAAATATAATTTTAACTAAGGTGCGGCTTTTGTCCGGGAGAAGCCTTCTCCAACTTGGCCAATTTTTGAATTAAAATCTCCCATAATGATTATTTTTCCATGAGCTAGTTTTTGTGCTGCGTCGATATTCTCATAAAAGGTATTGACGTCTTACTCCGGTGCATCACATGTAGGGGCGTAGACTTTTACAATTGATATATACATATAATGTATCAAATTTCAGAATAATCAGACAGACCCTCTGATATCCCTATATAATTATCAATATTTATTTTAAATATATTTTTGATAACAAACGCTCACCGAAATGACCCTTTGTCTTCCCTGTGTAGAGATTACTTACAAAAACCCAAACCTAAAGTAGATTAGCCAAAAAACAAATATCGTGCAAAAGTAATTTTGTTCACACGTATCAAAGCTACAAGCTGAACTCATCATTTAAAAATTTAAGTCTAAAGAAAATATGAGTCTTTTCCATTATGTAGACATTACGCTTACAAGAGATCTATCTAGGGTACCTAAATACTTGTGAGTGTGCTACAGCTGCAGGCAATTCAGGCTTTACGACCGACGATTCTAGAGCATTCGAACGATTTTTAACTCTGATATTTGCTTAATGCGAATTTAACTTTCCGGCTGCGAATGAATGTTAAATGGGTATTTAATTAAATCTTTCTTAAATTTAAACAATGCGATCTATTTATACGATTCGCGTATTGATCCTTACCCAACACCGCATCACATCACATCCACGGACATACTTTTGACATGAATGACTTGGAGAAATTGATCGTGGTTGATAACACAAGGCAAACGATCACGTGGTCCTCCAACCTCGATCGATGAAGTGAAACTTATCATTTTCAAAACTATACACTGTTATTAGAGAGATACTTAACAGGAACCCGTGAAAATAGATCAAAATAACTTAATTCAAGTACACTTATGAAAGTCAGAAAAATTCTAAATGTACATTTTATTAGCAGTTCGCAAATCATGAACGCAGAGCGGGCAAGATGTTTCTTTGTTGACCACGACGACCATTAGCCACTGATTGAAGACAAAGAGTGGCAAATACAGTGGCTAAACGATCCTTAGGCTTCGAAGCCAGTGCGTACGAACTGTGTACCACTGCTTCTTCTATAAGCACTTGCTTATACGTGTATGAAACTGATTAAGCCTTTCTCTAGACTAAGAGCTAATTATGACTATTAGTTCAATCTAATATGTTTTTGACTCTTGCAAATGTGAGAACTTGTTATTAACGCTTCATGAAGGAACTGCAGTAAGAACGCACTGGCCAACCGTACGCTTAACCACAACACTAGAATTACACTCGAGAGCAAGATATAGATCTAGTCTTTGAATCTGACTGTAAGATTAAACAGCGTCATGCGCAGAAGATTACATACTTGCCCTAAACAAATATTATTACATATATCAGTAGCCAATTTGTATAGCACCACTGGATGTATGAATATAGAAATAGAATATTTTATTATTTCTTTATTGTGTTTAGGTCGGCTGTACGCTTAGAACTTAATATCCCGTGATGTTTAGTTATTCCAATAAGACATCTCGGTTTCCTAACAGGTGTTAGATGCTCGCATAGACAGACAGTCTATTGGTGCACTAAGCCACGATCTCAGAGATGGGAGTACTTCGGTGTTTATATATTGGTCTTAAAAAATAGTTTAAAATTAAACCGGCAAAGCGGAGTTATCTCAATAAATAAGTAAAACTTTTTCACTCACATTTTTATTTTGACCCGAAAAAATGTCATTTGAACCACGCCTTGGCAAACGTCCAGATTTGTAGAGAACTTTAAAATTCTACAATTATTAAATATACTCATAAACACTGTTACGGCTTATATTTTGGTGAAATCTTTAAAGTTACATAGTACAAGTCTAAGAAGATTTGGCGTTTATAACGTTTATAAACAAAAATCGTCATTCGATCATTCTCCGTTGTGTGGATTAAATTTTAATTGTTTGCAAATATTATCAATACCCGTCGGCCTCTAGTATTCCCTATCCAGTATGGTGAGGAAACGTGGACTAGCTTGGTTCAAGAAAGGCAAACGATCGATGCCTTTGATATGTGGTGCTGGCGGTGAATACTCAGATTACCGTTCGAAGCGCACCAACAAATTCTGACCCAACATCGCATACGGACCCGCCTGTTTATCTTATGCCTACAGCAAATTTTCTCTTATTTCCGCCATACAATGCACAGAGGCGATAAGAACTTGGAGAAACTAGTCGTAGTTGGTTACATAGTTAGACCGATCAAAACTGTAAACTATCATAAGCGCTGGAGAGACACTGCTGGAAACAGATGGTCCGTTTCAGATGTTCCTCTGCTGACTACAACACTCTGCCGAGATGCCGATTAGAGAGGGATTTGGTGGTGAATTACTAAAATACGATTATGTCTATTTGTTAAATATATACCCTTACCAGCCTTGTTGTAAGTTTTTTCACCTATCGGTTCTGATGTGTGTGAATCATTAAAACCTATACATGACTTATTATTTGAGAATAAAGCAGTTCATAACGTAACTCTTGTGTTTACAGTTATATTTCGACTCACTATTATGAAACAGACACGAATATTTTCGTTTAAACAGTACTTTTCAAACACGCCATAAATACTATAGCTTAGACACGATTATACGTAGAATAGGACTGACTTGATTGACTTGAAGTTCGTATACACACGTCTTTGACAAACCACATTAAATGCGCTCTTCCCTTCGGATTTGAATTGTAATTTAACTTGATATCTCGAGTCTGCAGAACTGCACTTACAAAGCAACATTCCCTCGTGGTTACATTCGAAGTTAATAGAAACATGCTGCATGACGTGTACCACAATATTAAATAACCCTGGAGTGTGTGTATAAGGCTGTTGGGTCTAAAAATCCAGGTATTATATTATTTTCCACACGGGAAAGTGTTTTCGTACAAAAACCTATTGACGGAGGTTAAAGCTAAAGATTTAAGGTCTTCGGGACCTTAATGTAGTCCCTAACATAATTTTAAATTTAACAAAAGTATTTGAAAAAAGGTACTTACTACATTGAAAGTTTTATAACGCGTTATCTAGTTAAATAAAGTTCATTTGATTATCACAAAAAACTAAAGTGTTGACATTAGCTAACTTCAGGGTGTCGGTTTTTGTGACGGTGCGCATCGCATAAAAATTTACACTCATAATTTTCCCTAACGTGACAAAAGAAGAATTGATTTAAAAAAAATAACATTAATACCTATTTATAATTGCGTCTGTGAGTAACAAATGTGTCCGTAACTCAAAAGGCTCAAATGGAAGCAGAAATGGATCATCAATGGTATTACCCCAGTGATGATCCATTTATACATTGACATTCAAGAAAAAGGATGAGTTCCAAAGAAAGGATGTGCGATGTTAAAGAAGAAAGAAACTTAGCTCGCTTAGCGAGAACATAAGGCCTACAAGAAATTATTTCCGTCGATAAATTTTCTACCTAGGAATGATGCGAATTCGTTTTGACTTTATTGATTTAAACTTCTCCTCAATGTCTTTTTGATGACAGACATCAAATCTTCACATATTATAAAATGTCTCCCGGCCGCGTACGCCTATGTTTGTAGCAACGCGGTCAACTAAAAAACCATCATGCGGATGATATCCTGTTATCACCAATAGATAGTGATTTCTGAGGAAGGCATGTGGAGGAAAAAACTTGTGGTTTTTTTTGCGAATAAGCTCAAATAATTATGGTTGAAGAAATCGAAGTATCGTAGAAAAACTCATCCGGAAGAAGTTGCCTGCGGAAGCTATGACCACTCTTATTCCAACGGAAAACTCTTGCTTCTTACATAAAATAAGATTTTATCAGTAATATGTTTAATTAACAAATATAAAGCAAATAATGACGGGGCCACGAAATATCTTGTGAAATTTAACTCAGCGGCGTATATGGTGTTTAATTTAACTTGATAATAACAAATATTTATATATTGTGATATGATAGTACAATTTGTATGATTTTAGATGGCATTTATTTATTTCTTTGATTTTTATACAAGTATGTGTCAATCTGTGCCTGACACGTCGTCAACTGTTTTTTCGTCTAAAATGCATGCTGGTTTGAATGAAGCCTTCACTGTACATTTAATATTGCACTTAGAAAGAAAACAAT
Source organism: Pieris mannii (assembly GCA_028984075.1). Lineage (NCBI taxonomy): Eukaryota > Metazoa > Arthropoda > Insecta > Lepidoptera > Pieridae > Pieris > Pieris mannii. The sequence goes on from CM054776.1 coordinate 2,166,728, forward strand.
GGTGCCGTCAGAATTAGAGCGCGCGACTGCATGTTTCATAGTCACGCGGTTAAACTGTTATTTGTATTTGAAAAACAATGCACAGAAGTAAATAGATTTAAAAATTGGGACGGTATATTAGAATTAACGGTTGCTTCTCCGAACATATGTAGTACTTACTATAAACGAATAATAAAAAAAAAAACTTGAATCCTGTATCAACGTACTCACCCTTGCTGGCGTTGCAAATTCTGTTTAATAACTAAATATATTATCTACTAGATGTTTTATAAATCATTGATAAGCGCCTGGGGTTATGTTTTTTTTATAATTTAACAATTCAAATTTATCCAGTAAGTGTTAAATTGTATGTTGCTCCACCCCATATTAAATGAATCAACAAATAATATTTACTTGCAGTACATATACCTAGCAAAATAAACTAGTATTTATACAAAACCATTATAAAATGAACTATATTGTACACGAAGTTATATCAACATTATGTTGATACAGCGAAAACGATAGGTCATATTTGATTGGTTATTTAAATCAAGGTAATGCAGATAATTTTTTGTTTATATTATTATTCATTATCAAATTTAAATCAGTCGCTTTGTATATGAAGTGAAAAGACGTGTAAAATATTTTGATCAAACATTGAGATGTTAAAATGAGTGAAGTTGATTTACCAACATTAGCTAAAACCGGTAAGTAAATTATGTTTTTATCGTTATTATGCTTTTGTAATGTTTATAATACCTATTGTGTATAATATGTACTATGATAAAAGTGTTTAAGTTTTACTATCAGTGTGTAAATCGTTTATTTTTCACACTTCGCTAATATTGCATTTGGGAGACAAAAAGGTAAGGCAGTAAGTCTCACAGAAAGAAAGCTTGATTTGATGAAATAGATTTCTTCAATAGACTCTTGCATCAATTCAAACTGGCTTTTTGCTTTACAAGAAGAGCCCAGAATAAAACCGGGTTAAAACATGGACTACCCCTGACCTTCGTATTCTGGGGGGGGGGGGGATGCTGGTCTATCACTAATAACATCAATCAGTTATTCATCGATATTGGTGTATACGGAGCAGGGAACATAGCATACGCTGTAAAGACAATGTGTGTATGTCTGAAATAAATCAATAAATTCTTTCAAACTCTCCGTGGACTGTACAAAAGTTAAAAAAAATAAATAAATAACTTCTGGTTGCGCGTACACTGCGTTTCTACGCGTGTCTGTACTGTGAAGTGAAGTGTGTCCGTGAACAGGCGACTACATGCAAACTCAAAAAAGGATAAAACTCAGCCTTATTACCGTCAATCTGGAAATAGCTATGGAAAACTCAGAGTATATTGCCAGATTCGGCAAGAAATTGGCGGAGCTTGCTCCTGTCCTAACTTCTCTTTTACGGCACCTGTACGCTCTCTCCTCTCCTCGCCTCTGATCCGATGTACTCTGATCCGGCCATTGTGTTATAATAGCTATAAAGCGCTAATACGAACCCACATGGAGTTCTGTTCTCACTTCTCGGCAAGAGCTCCCTAGTACGAACTCCTTCCATTTGACCGCATTCAACGAAGAGCGTTTCTACCGCATTTACCATTGCTTAGATTAATAATTCAATTTCATAATCAGACGTCAAGACATTACACAACTAAGTATTTTAATGCCAGTTCTATCGACACACCATGACTAAGTATAACCTCTGAAGTATTTACAAAGCAACGCACTGGCAAGGCGAGGCTCTGGTATATTGAATTTTATGCAATATTTATCGTTTTTGATGTTTATATTGCATCTATAAAAGGCATAAAAGTTATTGCTTTTTGCGACAGTTGCATGAAGTAATTTCCAAAGCCTGTTTTTCGTCGATTCTGTCTCAAATACAAGCTCTCTCAATGTATTTTTACAATCTTTATCTGTCTCGGCATTAAAAAAAAAAGATTTTCGTATTCAATGACTCTCTTCACGTTTAAGTTGATTACTCATAAACCAACACTCAAAGGCAATCAGCTAGTAACTAAATTCAGAATTTAGATCAATACAATATGTATATAATAGAACTAATTTTGTCAACTAAATAATTTTCTAAACAATAATTGCTTGTAAACTCTAAAGTACTATGAGTTAGTTGGAATAGCGTTATGAATGTAACACAACAATTAATTAAGGCAAAATGGTTCAAGCGATCCAATAAGATCATTGAATATATTTGAATTTGAATTAGACTTCAACATAAATACTCTATTTTCAATGAACTTTATGTTGGTGTATGTAAATTTTCTTGGCGTTTAGTTGAATATTTTTCTAGCAATCGAGGTTAATAAATCTATTAGTATATATCGGTGTAGTATTGTCTTTTATTAACATAACTTTTACACATTTAAAGAAAAACACTTTTTTACGGATTATAGTTATCATTAGTCACCGTGACCACGCACGCTGAAAAGCACGCGAAACGTCGGTTTAAATTTAAAATTATGTATAAATAATTATAAGTTTAAATACAATAATACATAACTATAATCCGTAAAAAAGTGTTTTTCTTTAAATATATCGGTGTGTTAAATTGTTATGACTATCCATATACATTTTACATACGAGAACTTCACGTATTTAAAAGACAACTTGGCTTTCTTAAACACTTGTTTTTTAGAGTGCTCAAATCACTTTTCACGTGAAAAATTATTGAGATTTATGCTAATCACGCTTACCAACGTTTGAATTAAGAGCATCGATTTGTAAAACGATTTCCGTGGTTAATAGTCGTTAGTTAATTAAGCTCATATACGGGAAACTGCAGTGATCCTAACTGCGTTTTTCACTCGAGCTAATTGCGTCACAGCATCAAAGTGCGGTCTCTTTTCCCGGATAAATCCCCCTGAAGCGTGCAACAGACTGGAATACTTTTTGCGAACGAAAAATATGGGAAGCATTGTGCGGCTCTCAAAAAATCCGGTTCGCTCCCAAAAATAATCGTCTATCGAAAATTGCTAAGAGCTGTACGTTCTTTATTCGGCAATTGTGCGGAAAAATCCGTAGTGTAAACTAAGCTTTATAGATTTAGCCGATGGGAATTTTAGTTTGAATTCTATTTGCCACGCGTATCGCGTAAATGGTATAATATCACCGAGTTTTGCTTTGATATATTTTTTATGAATGGCCAATAAACACAGAATACAATTAAAAACTATGGAAATGTCGATTTTCGATATAAAAGTAATGGGCGATTTTTGTATGTGAAAATTATTGAGAAACGTCTTTAGAAAATAACATAAAAAAATACGAAAAAGTACTTGTCAATATCATTAATATTTTTAATTTTCAATTAACAAAGACATTGTTAGAAATAAAATATATTTAGGCTTTATGTTGTTTAATGGTTTTTTTGCCTTATCTTCGATTATTATATGTTAAAAGCCCCGCCCCTACTCTAGTGGTAAAAAGTGCAGTATTCTTTTTTTTAATTTGTGATGATTTATTTAACTTCAATTGTTTTTCTATGTAAGCTTATAGTGTAACATTATAGTAACTCTATTGTTGCACGTACACAAATATATTTTGGGCTTTTGCCGGTAGACATAATTTAGATATATTGGTAAGACAGAAGGCAAAAGATACAGAAGGCTGATTACCGCTTTACTAAATAGGCATTTGAAGCGCAGACATAGGATGAAAAAAAACAGGGCTGTTTTTTTGTAGTAAGCGCATGAATAATTCATTATTTATAATAACGCCTATAATAAAAATATGTTAAGAAATCCCCGACAGTGTAAGTCACAATTCCTAGTAAAATTAGAAGAATACAATATATACTATGACTATTAACTCAAAATAATAACTTGTAGAGAATAAATCGAATCAATCCTCCATTATTCAGAAAATTTATCAGGAATTTGTTATACGTATAATAATAATTTGCAAGAATATGGTTCAAAAATGTTCGCGATATATTCACAATAATACATTCTTGATGTAAATAAATGAACTGCATTTAAACTGGTTCATCTTGAAGCAATTCTAACCCAGTGTTTACTGAGTCAAATACAAGTTGCTATTAAATTGTATCTATGTGAGGCAGGAGGGGCCTATAGAACGAACCGCATTGTTTGTGAGAACGTATATTGAATATGGTTGAATGAGTGGTTATGGAACCTTTGATTAAATGGAGATCTTATTTACAAGACGTTGTCATTACTCTCACTGTCTTAGTCACATATTATACGACAACGTTGTCATATTGTGTTTATCGTGATCTCACATATTATACGAGAAACTCCTTCTTATATCTTTGCAATGTTTAAAGCAACTGCACATAAATCTGAATTAATTTAATACAGTCTCACTGAAATCACTGACAAAACAACTTTATCGACATTCTTAGTTGCAATTCATTTAATGTTTAAAGTTTATTAAGAAATAAAAATCTTACACCACAAACACTTATTGTAAATGTGACCTCAGATTTTACTAATACATAGATATTGATTTGTGAGAAATATGTAACAAATTTTTAGTTTTTTTATCACTTTGATCTATTAACACTCCCAGATTCTGTTTTGCGTTATTCGTGCGAATTTGTATTCGATTTTAGAATGGTTTTACCATACCTATTTTATTACCGAAACCTATTTTTATCTAAAATTCAGTCAAAGTTTCCTTTGTACTACAATCTCTACTTGAGATACACAATATTAAAAATGACACAACAGTTTTTGTTTTCAATAGTGTCTGCGAGATCAATTCCGGGAATAACTATTTGTTTAGGTTGAAATAGTGTTGATCTAGTTTCGTTCAACGTTCGACTCTCATTCCTGAGGACGTAGGTTTGGTCTCCTGTGTACTAATAGACGTTCTGTCTATGTGAGTCCTTAACACTCGCTCGAACGGCGAAGGAAAACATCGTAAGCCATCGGCATTCATTCGATACAATAAGCCGACGGCACAGAAGGCTGATTACCGCTTTACTAAATAGGCATTTGAGTCGCAAACTTAGGTAGAAAAAAAAGGGCTGTTTTTTTTGTAGTAAGCGCATGAATAAATTATTATATACTAGTGACCCGCCCCAGCTTCGCACGGGTGCAATGCTGATGAAAAGCAGGTTTTTATTATGTATTGTTATTTCCATCGCTGGAAAGCTCCGATAATATACGCGTTCGATCGCTGCTAAATAAGCTGTAATGGGCTGTATAGATCTATATTAAATGAACAATGTATTCAAGGTATTTAATTGGTTAAGGATTAATGCTGTATTGGTTAAAATCGCTTCGAAAATTAGCCATTATTGGTCGTAAAAAGTAAATGACAAAAAAAAGTTAATGTGGGTTATCCATAAGAGATAGACATATACCATCACGGACTTTTCTGTAGACCTTTTCAATGTGTACAATACTTAGTACATTATTTTGATAAAACTCGTAGGGTTTAGCCTGCGTTTGCAATGTAAGCGGAAATAATGTAATGGATGTTATTATACATATAAACCTTCCTCTTGAATCACTCTATCTATTAAAAACCGCATCAAAATCCGTTGCATACTTTCAAAGATTTAAGCATACAAAGGGACAGAGAAAGCGACTTTGTTTTATACTATGTAGTGATAATAATTATAATGCATTTACTAAAGAAAACAATAAGGAGTCTATGTGGTTTTTATTATGTTAAGAACATACAAGAAAATTAGTAGGTAACATAATGTACACTTGTGAACATCAAAAAAGAAGTATACATTGAATGCTTCTAATTATACATTTCTCAAACGAAGGGCGTAGAACGGAAGAGAAGAACTGGCTGGAAATAAACTCTCCGCCAGTCTTTTTAATCGCCAAGTTTTTTGTTTTGCACAACGTTTGTTCAACCTGCAACCATTACACCATGTTCAATATCAAATATCAAATCAAATAATCTTAAATAATAAAGAATAATAAAATAAATTAAAAACAAAGATTGGTCCTCTATCAGCAGGAGGCGTGGTGAAATAGGAGCACGCACGTAGTTGTACGATAATATTAAATAACTATTATTAGAATTAGAAAACAGTAAAATATCCAAGGACAAAAATCTATAGTAATATTAATGACACAACAAAAAGAAAATATAAAAGGGAAATCCAAAGCTAGAATTACTTTCCTTATTAGCCTGTCCCGGTTCCAGAAATTCATTATTTTTTTGTTTTATATTGACAAAAACACGTCCTAAATTCAAGCCTATTTGGCATGTGACCAAAAAAATGCCAATCGTAAGATTGACCGGCCTCCACGATACAGTCCTTCAGCCATTTCCTAACCTCCGTCAATACAAGTACTTACGGCTTAGCTTGAAGATGTACATTAATGTTTAAGGGTTACTTTTGCTTAAGAGAAAATGAATGTAATATGAAAGTTTTCAAAATATAATTCTGTATAAATGTATATTATTATTTTTATTATAAATATCGGATCAGATCCGAGTGCTTGGCATACAGTATGTTGAGTGCTGAATACTCGGATCCGAGAGCTAGGAATGGCTTTAAAAAATTAACGAGACGATCGCACGGATCCGAGTGGGTGGTACCGGTACTATGGCCCCGCTCCACTCGGATCCGAGAAAATAGCACTTAATGTGTTAGGGTAAGACAGATTATATTCTTAAAACAGACTTCGTAATTGTTTATATGGAATACTTATTTATATAGTACTTATTACGTCATATCAAATTATGTGTATAGCTGCTTACACAATTTATATAAATTTATTGTGTATAATAAGTTATTCATTCTTATTCCTTCCCCTTTCATATATTTAGGATTGACTAGCATTCGGATATCTAAAACAAAATACATTTTTACGTCTGTTCGCAAAAAAGGGTGTAAAACGGACGAGAAGAACTGGCAATAAATTGTTGGAAACTCGTTGTAATCGCAAAGTTTTCATTTATCAACGTGTCTATGTAGAATAGATATTTATGTAAACATCATATATGATTGTTATTATAATACGTATAATAAGATAGATTTTGTTCACATTTTCACTAGCATAATATTCAATTTCAACGCTATTTGTCTTAAAAATCTATCGTTTTTATTATATAATTATCATTATTATTAAGAGTTTTCATTCATTTTCGCATTCCCGAATTCATGCCTTCCCGCTTGTACAACTACTTTCCAACACTTGTTTGTTTAGTGAGAATCAGTTATTAAACCAGGATATCTAATGGCATAAATCAGAGTTAATACTAAAATAATGACTTTGACATACGGGAGATGCTTAGTCGAGCGATGTTGTCATAGGCGGTTGGGCACTTCTTAAACTGTATTTTTCTGGCCTTTAAATAAATATCTAAAGAATATAAAGCAATCGGAGTCCCAGCCGAAATGTTAGTTAAAATATAATATATAGGAATTAAGTTTATGTATCGTATAGTAAAGAACTTTCTAAAGGCTTAAGGCAATTGATTCTATAAAAAATATTTTACAAGTTTATAGGCTTAAAGGTCATCTATTAATTCATGAAATTTAACAGCCGCTCGATCAATTAAGTGGTGTCATATATTCTTGACTGTATAAATGCACGGGAAACTGACTGAAAAATGAAATTATCGCTCCGACGCAACAATTTCGTTTCAGCATATTATATTAACTTGTTTTAAAGTTACCTGATAGCATATTTAATGTTTTAATTATAAAATAAAGTAACTTTATTTTTCATGTTGGAGTAGGATTCAATCTTAAAAAACCAATTGCGATTACATATTTTACTTTTTTTATAGAACAGGGGCAAATGGGCAGGAGGCTAATTCGATGTTTAATAATAGTGGTGGTATTATGCCATGGACACTTTAAATGCCAGAGTTCGCTTGTCGTCCTTTTAAGAATAGGTAGCTCTTTCCTTGAAGGACCCTAAATCGAATTACTACTACTGCAAGACTATTTCTCAAAACGTAATCTTCCTATATCTATGAAAATTGTATCTTAATTAGTACAGCTAATATGGCGGGTATCTAGCTACTACACAAAATACACAAATATAATTTGACTAGACTGTAATACTGAACATGTATGAACAGACTTGATGTATACATCTTCAAAGGGTCGTGACCGGATGGTACATTAAATTTGCATATCATGGACATGTTTGCAGACATCTCGGCGTGAGTATACTCGAAATGCACCAGCAAATTTAAATGGACCCCTACTTTTTTACATTGTGTTGAGCAAACAAAAATTTACATGAAATGTGGTTTTAAACATTAATTGGGAAAAAAAAGTTTTATTTTTTTATTATTTTTTACATCGTTATTTGACGGAGACTGCACAAACTTGTATGAAGTTGGGAGCAAAATGTAATAAAACTAAACCTTAGTTTTGATAGAAGTAATGTTATTTTGTAATTACACCACAGATCACCATATTAACACTATTTGACAGAAAGAGACATAGGCGCTTTCATTTTGAAAAGGTTATTAGGCTGATTTAGTTTTTAATAAGCTTTCCTCCATCGATTTATGTTTATAACAAATCAATTTTGTAGCTGGTTGATTTGAATAAATTATACAAACAAATTTCTTCATACATTTTTACAATCAAAGTGTTATACGCCACTTATTTAAAATTGACAAAAATTGTCAATTGTCACTGCACATGTGCCTGTCAGCGAGTTCACAGAGTTGATTTTGGTGGCATATGTCAATTGTCAACCTGGACGCATGTTAAATTGATGCAACTCTTAACTTTAATGGCCGCAAAGACAATGACGCTGTTGGGTTATACCTTGAGAAGGCATATCGCAGCAGGGTCCCATTTGTTTGTTGTATTTGAAATATTGGGATTACCTGTTGGGCTATGCGATCAAGAGATATACATAACGCAAGACCTGACGTAGGGATTCATTTCGCCCGACTACCCTCAATTATGAGGAAAAAATTAAAAATAAGACAAATTCAGTGCTATCATGTGCTTAAATTCCTATAAGCAGATTAGAATATCAAGTCAAGTTAGTCAAAATAATATATTGGTATATAAATGTATATATATATCTATGTAAAAGCCTAGTCGCCTCCGTCCTTGTCATGTAAGTGTTTGTTTGTGTGTGTTAGTGAATTTTTGGCGAAACACATAAAATTCACACACGTTTCGTGTAGGCACAGATCACAGTATGCAGACCCATTTCCTAGGAAAATGATAATATTGGTGCAAAAATGTGTCTGTCCTATGCTCTATTATTATCAGACTTTTTGAGGTTTTAATTAAATTGAATATTTGATTACAGGTCGCGCTGCGGCTGAGTCTAAATCACAGTTTGCCTTGGAGGAAGTTAACCTTGCTTTAAAAGAATGTGGTTATGGCTTCTTCCATGTGCGACTGATGCTCGCGGTACTGGTGGGCCTGGTCGTGGGTGTTATAATGGGATCCAGTGCATCATATATCTTGTCGGAGGCAGAGTGTGATTTTGATTTGGATCTAGTGGATAAGGGCGTGTTGAATGCTATGCCTTATTTAGGTGTGCATGTTTTATTAACCAATTTATATTTCTACATATTATCTTTCTCAGCTTCCCCACCGGTACTGTGTAAATCTTAATAGCGATAGTGATAGCGATGCCACCACTAATGTTGAGTTATTGTAACACACAATTAATAATAATAGCCTATATTCAGATACATTTATGCCCTTTTTTGGCAGAGGCCTCCTCCAAAACTCACTCTCTACCATGTACCACCTGCTGTTGCATTTATTTGGTCTATCCACCTTCTGAATATCTTCTACTTTTTTTCCCGATTGCTGTACCTTAGGGACCAATTAAGTAGGTTTTTACTCCACTTTTCTGTTTTAAAGATACCGTTTCAAATTATGTTTGTAAATTTTAGGGATGTTAACATCTTCAATAATTGCCGGCTTCCTTACGGACGCGTTTGGAAGGAAGACATTTGTTGTCCTCGGCTGCGGTGGAACGTTCATCTTCACGTTTATATCTGGACTTAGTCAAACCTACCTAATGTTAACCATGGCCAAATTTTGCGAAGGAGTTTTGTAAGTATACACTTGAGTAAGATATTTTGGCTTTATTGGGCCCGTCAAGTATTACGTAAGCAGATTTACTGCAATTCCTGCCTCCCTCCCCCATCCTCTTGTCAGCAAAAGTAAACAAACCTCTCAATAATAGTATCAATAGTACATAAACGTATTATTTTTGTAGGAATTATCTAATATACATTTAGTTTTCAAGTAATATGTGTAAAAATGCAAATAATTACTGTTTATGTAATCACCGAATACGAAGGGCAACGAACGCAGTTGCAACGAAGTTTTGTAGAAAAGTATTCTCTTAACATTTTAGGAACGTTCTCTCCAAGTTTACGCGATTTGCGCCACGATACATGATAAAACACAAGTTAATAATCAATAAGCATGACTTAGCGTCTTTCAAGAAAAGCCGTTCTATAAAAAAAAAATATTGCAGCGGAACTTAGGTGTGCTAAATATTAATCTGGCATCGTAAACGAAACATTTCAAGTATAGCAATCAAGGTTAATAATAATTTACTAAAAGCATCCAAAGATCTTCCATATAGAGTTATTTGAGTGGAATATTATAATAAGTATTAAAATTAATTTGATACTGTACTGTACTTTGATATTTTAATAATGTGACGATTTAGTAATAAATTATGTAAGAATTGACTATATATGACTCTTTATGTAAGCGGAGCGCGGAGCTTAGATTGTACCATCATAATATTTAATTATTAATAAAATCGAGTCATAGTTGACATACCCGACTTAAAAAAAATTAGCAAAGTTCAATAATATGTGAATAAAAATTGATTCAAAATGTTGAATAATTGAAGACCTAAACAAGAAGTGTCACTGTACTACAACTTAATTCGATTCTGGTATAGTTACTACTAACAATGCATAATAATATCACTACCGTTAAATTCGTCGGGTCGAACTTAAACCAATCAAAGAAAATTATTGATTGGATTCTCTGAAATAAATTTCATTGCACCATCTTAGCGGATTGCTAAACTTCTTTTCTTTTATTATTGTTTTTATAAAATCTAAATATTTTATTTTATTTATTCACACTTCGTTGCAAAGAAACACAAATAACACAATATATAAAAATTACAATGGATGCAACGGGTGGCCTTATCGCTAACATGCGATCTTTTCCAGGCAACCCTAGTTAAAAAAGGAAATAAAAAATAAAAATGATGAGTACAAGAAGTACATAACCAGAAGTTAAATAGAAAAAAATATATAAAACCTTAATCTAGAGAAAAAAAAAATTTAATATTAATAAAAAAAAATTTAATATTAATAACTAAAAACTAAATAAATAGGTTATGTTACGCTAATAAGTCCCTTTCCATCACAATTCAATTTGATAGAAGATAAAAACTTTTTAGATTTTTTAGTCAAAATGTTTAAATTTAATGCTATTAAAATCAATGTCATCTATATTTTATATTTGCTCGAGAAACACCGTTCAGTAGGAAAAGTATCTGTCCCCATCCACACGCTCCTTTACGTAGCGTCAGCAATATAAATCGAAAATAAATTTCATTTCGGAAGAAAGAAAGTGACAAATCAAATTATCCGGCTTAAGAGAAAAAGAAAAGATAAAATACTCTAACTTTGGATGAAATTATTGAGTTTAAGTACACCATGTAACTTTCGGGATATTTTTCTTTATAATATTTTTACTTTATTTACTTGTTACTTCTAGACCTGTAGAGGTAACAAGATACGAATAATAATAATTGGACGCTGGGAGCCTTAAAATAACGTACTCTAGAATTGGAGTATAATGTATAGAATATTATATTTAATCGTAAATTATTAATTGTAACATCCTGATGGTTATAGCAAATAAGCTCGAATGTGCTGTTTGGAGACACTGGGTTCATATACATGCCCATGTATCTGGTGTCTCAAATCCACGTAGACTTATGAATTAAATATTTAAATGTTTAATTTTACTGCAGCAGTAGCAGTGTTGGCCTAGTGGCAGCGTGCGACTCTCATACCTGAGGTCGTAGGTTCGATCCCGGGCTGTGCACCAATGGACTTTCTTTCTATTTGCGCTTAACATTTGCTTGAACAGTGAAGGAAAACATCGTGAGGAAACCGACATGTCTTAGACCCAAAAAAGGCGACGACGTGTGTCAGGCACTGAGGGCTGATCACCTACTTGCCTATTATATTTAAAAATGATAATGAAACAGATTCAGAAATCTGAGGCCAGGACCTAAAGAGGTTGTAGCGCCACTGATTTATTTTTATTTTATTTAATAATTTTACTATTATAGTTATAAGTTTCAATATACTAATTGGTCTGAAATAAATATTTTTTTTAATACATTTAACTCCAGCAAAAGCCTTAGCCAACCTTTGGTGGTCTTGCCAGAATGAGTTCATCAATTAAATTTGTAGGTAATATGTAAAAATAATCTGAATTAAATTTTCCTATAAAATACTTTAACGGTAGCATTATAAACCTTCCATTTATTTAAATTATAAATAAAATATATGTCGCAGTTTCGCCGGAGCGTATAGTTCCATATTGACATTGACATCTGAGTTCTATCACGATGGAGTAAGAGATCGGATAATGCTGATTGCAGCTGCTGCGATTCCTTTGGGCCAAGTGATTGTCGCTCTTATGTCGTGGGGCATACTGATTCAAGATTGGAAAGTTTCGTTCTTTGACGGGGCGTTTGGTGAGTGAAATTATTTATGGGTTAATTTGTTACGGGTTCCCTGTAACCCAATTGGCCTATCACACAGAGAGACCTAGGACGATGGTGCACAAAAATCTATTATTATATAAACGTAAATAATCTTTTAAAATATTTTAACGCACAGACAACATATACCACTGGTTTGAATGAAATCTTGCATAATTAGATTACATTTTCTGTGTTATATATAAAAATTTCTGTGTATTGTAACAATGCGATATTTTAAAATAGTGCGATGAATAACAGGCCTGCGCAGGTGCGCGAGTATTGGTCATCGCGTCGCGCGCGACCTCCGGTCTTATTATCAAGTGATATAGAGCCGGAATGCGCGTGCGTCGCGTTATCGATGCTCGCGCTAGTCTTAGCGGGTGACTGTTCCTATTATGATGCCGTCCACTCTTTTGTTCTCGGTGCTACCCTATTTTTATTGTTAGTTAAAATTAATTATTTAGTTAAATCTAGATATGTCAAAATTGCAAATCTCATCTAAAGATTGCATAGTCCCAGTTTACCTCATTATTAATGCTAAACTTCGAAATATTATAACTTGAGTTTTTATCTGTTTTGTCTTATAAGTTTTTAAAAAAAGCAATACGGCTTTTAAAAAAAACGTGTTTAGTTATAAGTTTGTTACATTTCAGGAATTAATGTACACTGGACATGTAGCACTTTTAATTGTTATTGAACATTAAATAAAGAATTTTTGAAATTGAAAAAATTTAATTGATATTTTAAAATAAATCGGCTTTCAAATGTTTAATATTAAAGAGAACTGATGTATGGGTATTTTCAACATTCTAAGGGGTGAAGTGAATGTATACAGTTTCCAAGAATGAATATAGCTCTTGTCTGTCGCCTCTGGAAATTTACTTTATATGAGTTCTTGGAAACATCAAGAGCCTTTATAGTGCGAATCTATTATTCAAACCCCTAAATCACGTTTCCAAAACTGTGAGCTTATTTATAAATTACAGCTAGTCCGTCTGAACTCGTGGCTTGGTCAATTAAAAGTAGTTTAAAATCTTGTTATTTTTAACAGATAATTATTTACCTGTTTAGTCGATCACGTTGTGAAAGCCAGACACAAAATGAAACAGGCATAGAAATTCGTCTCATCCGTAAGGATAATCTAAATAAAATGTGCAAAAGATTTTGCGGGTTTAACATTTCGCAGAAAAGGTGTGTCCATGAAATAGAAGTATGTCTTTACCTTGCTTTGGAAAGGGACGGCTTATCAGCTCTCATTGCAAAATATAATTCATTTTAAAACTAGCTGACCCGGCTGACGTTGTTTTGCTATAAAAATATTACTAGATTACTAGTCACGACGGAAGAAGATATTATTTTAGATGCTAGATTTTGTGCCTGATACACGCCGTCGAGTTCTTAGCAATGGCGGTTTCTAACTATGTTTTACTATACTAGTGAGTTTGAAAGCGCACTTAAAAATAAGTCTATTGGTGCACTACTGCGGATTGAACCTACGACGTCAGGGAGGCGAGTTGCACGCACAACTCATGAGCCAAAACTGCTATATTTTCACTTAATATAAAACACGCTTATCACCTGTTTTCAGATCTACCGAATAATTTTAATAAGAGTTTAGTTTTAAACACAATTTTTATAGACAAAAAAAGTTTATTTTATTTGCTATCAGTACTAACGTGACTTCTAGACATCAGACGATGCCTAGGATATCAAATATGCCTGTCATAAACATGTGAAGAGTAATCGCGGTAATATTTCTTTCGCAATAAGCATTTCCAAGAGTTCTATGTTATATTCAACGTATTGTATCCTATATCATAGAAACCATAGCATACATTGTTACAATGTTGTACTACTGATGATTTAAGGCAATATGAATGTATATGTGTATGTACTTTTTAATAAACCGCGCTGTCTCAACTCTAAATATTATACTTAGCACTTGTAGTTTGATTCGTAGCAAATAAACACTGTCGTGTGTCTTAAAATTATCAATATGTAAACTTAATACTTTACGTACTTTTAATATCTCTTGTCTTGATCACTTATTGTAGTTTGTATTTGTTTTTCAGTACTTCATACTTGGAACTATTATTTCCTAATTGTTTCTGTTTGGGCATTGGCTGGAACGATTCAATACATATTACTGCCAGAGAGTCCAATGTACTATATTTCCCAACAAAAGTACGATAAAGCGAGAGAGGTATTAATTAAAATATATAAGGAAAATACGGGAAAATCAGCTGAAACGTTTAAGGTAAGTTTACTTCTTCAAATTATTTGTAAATGCATTTACATAAACTTATTTATATTGACCTTCTAGCCTTTAGAGTAAGTTAAGAATTTAATATTTCACGTCTATAAATAATAAAAAAGTAAAATTATAGATTAAAATAAAATATTATAACATACTTGAATTACCTTACTTTAGCATATTATCAATACGCACCAAAATATAATCTATATTATTAATAAGTATAATTGCAATATAGCAGTATATAATATAAGAGCAGTGTTGGCTTAGTGGCTCCAGCGTGCGACTCTCATACCTGAGGTCGTAGGTTCAATCCCCAGCTGTGCACCAATGGACTTTCTTTCTATGTGCGTGTTTACTCGAACGGTGAAGGAAAACATCGTGAGGAAACCGACATGCCTTAGACCCAAAAAGTCGAAGACGTGTGTCAGGCTCTAGAGGCTGATCACTTACTTGCCTATTAGATTTAAAAATTGATAATGAATCAGATTCAGACATCTGAGGCCAAGACCTAAAGAGGTTATAGTGCCACTGATTTTTTTTTTAATTTTTAATTTTACTAATAATTTAACAATATCAATAGTCAAGACCTAAAGAGGTTATAATGCCACTGATTTTTTTTTTTAATTTTTAATTTTAATAATAATCGAACAATATCAATAGTACACAAATCAAAAGTACACATTATTGATAGGAATGAAGAAAAGCTTTAGTGAAACCAGGCCTTATTTTAGTTCTAACAAATAAAGGGGTAAAGTAAACTTCATTCCATAATACTCTTGACGTTCTTGTACAAATAGGAAAGTACATCTCCTTAATCACGTAAGCACTCTAACAGAACGCAGCGATCTCGCGGCTTCCTCAAACCAAAAAATAGTTGGCCATTCTCCAGAATCACCTTGGCAATGATTATGTAATTGCACGACCAACTAAAATGTGTTTTTATGTCCCATTTAGCTGAGTTACAGCCGTGGATTTTAGTACGGATATAATTTATCAGTTACGTCGGTGAGGTTCCTTGTTTTCGTGGTCGCAACTTCGGTTTGAATTTTAAGTTGGGGTTAGAATAATTGTGTTCAATGTTTTTTGAATAATTTGTAGTCAGGAGGAAAATTAGTTTTTAAATAAACCTTATCAAACCTACAGAAATTTTCAAGTACTATCACTATTCGTTTCTTTCACTATTTTAATTAAGAAATAATACTTATTATACAGAAACGAGGCTTAAGAGCGATGAAAAAGAAAACGAGAAATTTACAAAATATAAAATTATTATAATAAACGTTTTGATCTTTTAATTTATAGTTTTATGTCGTAGATAATCTTACGAAAACAAAATCATCTATATTTAAAATAAATAACCGTTTTTTATCCTTTCTGTGGGGCTTAGACAGTCCAGTCCAGTTACATTAGTTAACGCAGTATCATTTTCATCAAGAAAGTTTATGTAAAAACTCTTTAGACAAAATAAAATATTTTAATCACGCTTCGGCAAAGACCCGATCGCATTGATTATTATTAAAATGTATTCACTCGCAACCTGCATCTTCATCATGCGAATATTTAACTTTGAAACTTCACTGAAACAATCTTAGGACTTTAATATTGATAAATTATGTTTCATTCGACCTTAAACAATCTAACTTTTAACGTGGAAGCCTCAATAGTGCAGCGGATAACTATTACGTTCTGCGGTTAAATCCTGGCCAGTAAGATTTTTTACGTTAGTAATTTAACACTCAACTTCAAAATAAACTAAAAACTTGTCGATTAAAAAGTATGGCGGAGACTTTTGTCAGTTCTTCTTCGTAAATGTAAATTTTTGTCTATTTTAAATATTGACAATCATTACCGTGCCGATATGAATAAATGCATTTAATTTGATCCCTTACTTGCCTTACTTATGAAACAAAAATCTGATATGATGATGAGTTAATTATTTTTTTTCTATTCTTAGGCGATATAAATCTCTAATTTTGAAGTTTCATATTCAATATACGTATACTATTTATTCGTTGTAAGGAACTATTTTTTTTATAGAACAGAGGGCAATCGGGCAGGAGGCTCGCCTGATGTTAAGTGATTCCGCCGCCCATGGACACTCTCAATGCCAGAGGGCTCGCGACTACGTTGCCGGTCTTTTAAAAATTGGTACGCTCTTTTCTTGAAGGACCCTAAGTCGAATTGGTTCGGAAATATTTCAGTGGGCAGCTGGTTCCACGGTGATGGTGCGTGGCAAAAACTGCCTAGAAAAACGCTCAGTTGTGGAACGGCGGACGTCAAGGTGATACGGGAAAACTTGATACATAAAAAACTCATAGTGCTAATTGAAGAAAATTGAAAGCTATACTCTGTATTCTATTTTTTGTCTAGTATAAATAACTCTAAATCAATAAAACACATCATCTTACTCAATAAAACTACGAGCAAAGAATAGCCGCGTCCTTGAATATGTAATCCACAAAATCGTTGCTCGGATTTTATAAATCTTACTGTAATCCGAGTTCATAATTCAGGCGATGTCTCCAATCACGATTTAGTTCGGAACGAACATGCTATGTAAAATTTTAATCCTCTTTATTTACGGAGGCTTATATTCGATTTAAGCTTCCAACTTTTTGCTGGGAATACGAAAGAACATTTTCATAAATACTTACTATGATGTATTGTAGTCTATATACATACATTATAACAAACGTCAAGCCAATGTTAGGTGATAGAGTAGGTTTTGATAATCCCCAGAGAATTACCAAAAAAATCAATGCGACGTATTTTTTAAATTATTTCCATTTTAAAAAGACAAACGCATCCTGTGATGTAACTTGGGACACCGTTCTCAGCTTAATATAGGGTATATATATTTTTTTAACGATTTCCCGACTTAACAATCACGAAACATTCCAAAAAATACTGACATACGTAGAAATCCATTATAATTTTAGTTTGTGTTAAACAAAGTTTTGAACATATTAAATTCAGTTGTCTTAATTTGCCGCTTTTCTATAAATATACCGCCTTAGTATGCACAAATTAATTATGATTTATGTCATTGGGTTTAATAATGAAGCTCGACGTTCAGAACAAAAACCGGTTTTTGTTTTAACCGCACACGACACACTTTTTATTATCAATCTATAAAACAACCTTCAGCTGAATTTCATCATCGTCCCGGCAGAATACAAAATACTATCCGTATCACCTCAACGTCCGTCATTCCACAACTGAGCGCTTCTTAAGCTAGTTTCTTACACCAGCTGCCCATTTAAGTATTTCAGAATCAGTTCCACTTAGGGTCCTTTAAGAAAAAAAAAATACTGATTCTTAAAAGGCTGGCAACGCACTTGCAAACTTTCTGGAAATGTAAGCGTTCATGGGCGGCGGTATGATTTTACATCAGGTGAATGCCCGTTTGCCTCCTATTACAAAAAAAGTTTATTAAAATTAGTTACAAAATTCAAAATAATTTATTAATTGATGTAATATAATGTACACTTATGAATGGCAATAGAAAATACTTATTAAATTATAAATGCTTCTAATTTTACATTTAATTTAGTTCTCAAATCAAGGGCGTAGAACAGACGAGAAGAACTGGCAATAATCTCTCGGCTAAAAAAAAATATCTCTATCAGCAGTAGGCATGGTGAAATAGGAGCACGCACTAACATTCTCGTTTTAGCAATATGCAAAAACTCTCAACAATGAATTCAAGTCCGACCAGTCACCACCAGTAGCACCCGTTCACGAGTAGGACGCATTACAGCCCCCTCGCCATATTTTAGGGAGAGAGTCAACCCGACGCATATCTTCTAATACTTGACAATTTACATCGTGAATAGCAAATATACGTTAAGGAATCGGAACATAAGCAACACTTAGTTAAAACAAAGTGATAAAACCCCTATTAGATAATTCGTCTGAAGATAAAATAAATCCGACTATCCTACTAAATTGGACGTCGTTAATTTAATGTTACGTGTCGGTGTGACAAGCGGCATTTTTTCATGATTACATTCTACCACGATATCACAGAATGATTATATCAGTACGTCAAAATTGTCTTGAAATACATAGGCCAAATACATTGCTGGCAGCATTACTGACACATATCAATATTTGTGATAGGTTTGGAAAGACTGAGAAATTAATCTAAGTTTTTGTTTTTTAAGTAGGTAAAAAGGTAGGTAAAAGGTTAGTATGTAAGTTGTTTGGCAAGTATGCTGTCATTAAATAAATAAATATAAAGACTGGACGTATACGCAACGCCATATTTTGCTAGTTTAGTCGATTACTGTTAATATCAATCTGTGCTTCTATGTAGGAGTCTTTAATAGCTAATGAAATTAATTTCACGGTAGTAAAATTATCAATTTAGTAGCTGTTGATGTAGTGAGCGTTGATTTAATCTTCGCCCAAGTAATTTTTTTCCAGATTTAATTATAAAACATACTGTAATCATATTAACATTTGATTAAGGGCCTTAAATGCAAGGAAGTCCATTCCTTTAAAAGCCGGTAACACACCCGTAATCCTCTTGAACATGCACGTTTTTGCAGCACATTTTCCTCGTATCTTAGAAATTTTTTACCATACCTACACACATGACCTACTACTAATGGAAAATAGTCACATTTCTCTGTCAAATTATAAATACGGCGTGTATTTTTTGTTGTTCTTTGAATAAGCCTTTTGTCGGCTATGACTGGATCACCGGAAATTCATCTTGAGCCAATACGTCAAGTACGTTACCAAGCTGGAATAAAAATGTTTCTTGGGGTTTATCGCGCAAGTTTCCTAACTTTTGTATAAAAACCTTCCTTAGAGTTCAAGGAATTAAAAAACTACTTGCATGGGTTTGGCCGTCTCCAAGTCTTATCAATTTTTTTTGCAATTCATTTTTATTTATAACGATTAATAATAATACTTAACTGCTAATTATAACTGGTTTAGATTTAAAAAAAGTAATCAACATTGCTGGTGTTACGGAAATTATAAATTTTAGCAACAGTACGAAATATTCCAGTTTATTCAAAAACTAATCATATATTCGAGTCATTACGTTGTATTGAAATACGAAGCTGCAGATTTCATTCGTAAATTAAATTTACAAAAACTGTACTTAAAATATAATAACCTTAACTTAATGAGAACATAAATACATTAAATACTCATTGCATTAGAACCTTATGGGTCTGGGTTTCATATTTATGTATATTTTGTTCCGTGATCATTTCAAGTTGGTGATCAACCTTTTATGCCTGACACGACACACACCGTCGACTTTTTTAAAACGCCGGTTTCCTCTCGAAGTATTTTTCGCGGGATGAATCAGTATTAAACGCACACATATATAGAAATTCCATTGGTGCACTGTCGCATTTGAACCTATGGGGGGAATCGCAACGGCACGAGAGTCGCACGTTGAAACCGCTTGGCCGACACAGCTGGTAAAAATACAATAATAACCCGCGAAGCAGCTCAGTTAATATGTGCCTCGGCCGAAGCAAGCGCGCGAGCTGCCGCGGGCGAGCGACCGACCGCCCGAGCCATGTTGGCTTTTTGGTTGGCACAAAAGCGCCTCATTCGTTTGCCGCGTGTACTCTGGGGGCTCAGGCTTACCGCGCGGCCGCCTCGCGAGGATGCTCGCTCTGTGTGGACGCGACTATTCATATTTTTCTTGTAAATTGTCATAACATATAATATTATTTTCAGTACAAAGACCTGTGGAAGGACAAACACTTGTTAATGCAGCGTCCATCAATATCACCAGCAAGTCAACTGTCAAATGCTTTCCATAACATCAGGCCAATGTTCCGCACGCCTCTTTTGGGATACCTCACTCTATTTTGTGTGCTGAACTTTATTTCGATGACATTGTATGTATTTTATTATTATTTTTTAAACCTAATAAGCTTTTTAGTATAACTTGCTTTTGTGTGATGTTATAAACTTTTTAGTGGACAAGCGGGTAAAAGGTTAAACCTTGTATTCCTATATTTTTTTTCTCGTGCGATTTGGAGTCAGGTGACTTAACAAAAAAATAGAAATTTAGAAACTTGAGAAATCCAATACTATTATTTTTGAAATTATTATGCAAAAAACAGTCTATCTAATTTCAGTACTAAGCTATTGAATAGATTTTATCACGGGCTTTGAGCGCGACGACCGAATCAAGAAATGCCGTAACGAAAAGAAACATAACATACGATGACGTAATATAGGTGCGGCCAATACGCGTTAGAGCGGGACATAACACATATTCACAACTCTCTGACGAGATCGGTAACATAGTGGAAGCGCGGCAGGTGCAACCTCTATGCGTTAGAATGAGACAAACTATATAAGCGTGTTAGTCTGAGTCTGGTAGAGTGGTAGATTGTCATTGTAGAATATCAAATAATAATAAAAAAAACGGTAAAAGTAAAAAATAAATAATAAGTTGATGAAAAATCTATGCAATAGCTTTACAGCGGCAGTCCCCGAGTCCCCGGCACACGTTTTTCTGTTTACAAAAAGTATTTCGTACATTAAAACACTCACATAGGCCGAATGCAGCACAGTATCTGTAAGTTTATAGAACAATTAGGAAAAAATGATATAAATAATCTAACTGATTGTGAAAACAATTTCTATTTGCGATGGTTACAGGATAACAAAGGGTTTGTTATAAATTATGCACATTCTGCACAAACCACGCAGTTTAAACTCGAATTACTGATGATAAATCGCGTGGTCATTGCGATTTTAACTTGAGTTTTTATTGTTTGATTTATCAAATATAACTTTGAAACTGTTGTGTTTAAAACCCCATAACGCAGGAATGGTTATTTGAATTTAGTTAATATAAGTCACAGACGTACTAAGAATGAGATTCAAGACTAAACGTTAAGTATAACTGTCACTGTCAAAACTTTATTTTGACATACGGGAGTCGTAAATTTGACGGCTCTGTATCAAACCTATAGAATGGATATTAAATAAATAATGGCCACTTAAGCTATTTATTTATATGTTTACTAGCTGCCCCCGTTAACTTAGTTTCTCCTTAATGTGATTTGACTTAGCTTTTTTAGTACATACCAACATACATTTTGCTATGCTACCCCAGAGACTTTCGGTTTTCCGTAATGAAAACTTTTTAGGTTATTCTGTGAATTTTCCACTAGATGAACTCTGTCGAAAATTTTATACATAATCTAAATGAACCATATACAGGTGAAAAATATTAATATGTGGTAATAGTGGTATCCTCGTATGAATAAGTTATGCTACCGTAGAACGGGAGAGGCAGCGCTTTAGGACGAATCCTAGGATTAGAAGACGGGGAGTAAATAGGAGAAGATAATATGTCCATCTCCTACCTCCTATGTAGCTTGTTCTGCAATGAGGTTTTTAAGAGTAACATGCCGTAGAGGTCTCGGTGGAATGCGAGGGCGAACTTAGGTAAAGAGCGCACCAATTCTTAAAAGGCCGGCAACGCACTCGCTGGTCCTCTGGCATAGAGTGTCCATGGGTGGCGGTATCACTTAACATCAGGTGAGCCTCCTGCCCGTTTGCCCCCTGGTCTATAAAAAAAAGTCTTCTGTAACATGGTTTTGTAGGATCTACTGTGGTTTTTGTAGGTAATGCTCACTCAGTCTCTAAATAACAGAGATTCCGGTGTGGGTTGAATCCCGTATACCTCTGCAACATTTGGGGGCAGCACTTTGATCTTATTTTTCGAAAAGTGATCTACTATATGCAACTTCACAGAAATTGGTTAAATAAAGTTAAAATAAATTAAGTTTAACAAAAGGCTTTTATTTAACAGTACTTATACAGTAAATGTAAAAAAAAATCACCATACAAACATTGATAATAAATCGTGTGTATTACGCTATATTTAATTTAATTAGACAATTTTTAAATTAATTTATCACATTTAAATATTGCAACTTTATAGGACATTATTTTCAATTAAAGTTTGTGTAAGTCATGCCTACAAAACACGCGACACGTCTGTTACAATATTGAGATAAGATTTTTTTTTTAATGTGATAATTGTGTTTAATAAAACAACTGAAATTCAAATTGACTTTGTATAATTAATTCATTTTTATAAAGTCGTATCGTAACTATTAATTCATTAAAAGTCATTAATATATACTATACTCTGCGTAGTTCGAAGATTACGGTAATGAAACAAAAAATAATACTTAACATTTTTTTCAGATACACAGTACTGAGAATGTGGTTCCCACAGGTATCTGCCATGTTTGAACATTATTCAAGTGGTAGTAGTGATATCTGCGTCATCATAGATTCTTACTCCAAAGACTTAAAACTGAAAACTCTTCCTGAAAGAGATGAAGTCTGCATACCAGTGAGTGTTTTATCAATTTATTACTATGAGTATCCAAATTTTATTTAAAACTAACAACCAACATACTAACAATTCTGTCTATATGCATTAAAGGATTGTAAATTTCTATGTTTCCGCCTGTAATCGATCACATGCTCCTCATCATGCATCCATGCATCCTCTGGATCCACCGTGTGATCCTCATGACAATGGATTTTGACCTCTGTTTTTTTTATTTGTAATACATAATTTTATAATAATATACTGTGGTGGTACGTGATCTTATTGTAGCTGAATTTTTTTAGCCTTTCCCTTGATTTGCCGACTACATTGATCTGGTTTTTGTTATGACTAATGACAACTAAAACTATTACATTTTCAGGCGCGGAGTGGTTCTGAATCTTACATCAATAGTCTCATTCTAGGCTCCGTTTGCTGTATACCGCCTATAATCAGCGGTGCACTAGTAAACAAAGTCGGTAAACGGAACCTATATATAGTCTGTGGATTTATAGCCATGGCCCTGACTATAGCAATGAGATGGACCAACTCTAAGATTACTATGGTTGCGCTGTTTTCAACAGACGTCGCCATATCAACTTTAATGGCCAGTTTGACACAGACTATGGTACTACAATATTTTCCGACCAACACAAGGTAAAACTTATTTCAAGTAAATAAACTGTTTTGAAAATTCAACAGTGATATAATTCAGGCCATGGAGGGGGGCAAATACTGGAAGCAAGAAAGATAAATTTTATTTGGCGAAAGACGCCATTAGAATTCAATTCGTTATTACTACGTTTTTTTTTTTTAAAAATTCTCTACTCCCGTGCCATCGTATCCAGGGACTTTATATATCTCACATTTTTTTTTCAACAAACAAAAAAAAAACATTTCACTGCTACTATTTGTGAAATACTGTATTGGAAGTGTTACGCGTCGGGAAATACGCCCCGACTACATCGGTAATATTTTTATTAACAATATTCATGGGCGAGCCGGGGCGCAATTCCTCACGAGACCTGCTCGTTCTGTCTTGTTTTTTCTTTTTACTAAGTATTACGAATAATAGTTTTAATTTAAAATGACACAAACACTCATCACCTTTTGCAATATTTTGTGCACATGCAAAATAATCTTGTATAAACAAAATATATTTTTTCTTAAATAATTGTCGTATTGTATGTTTAAAAAAGTATGAGATTACCTAGATTGTATTATTTATAAGTACAAGCGTATTATTTAAAGTATTTTAACGTATTTTCTTTTGGTTGAAGTGACGCCATAAAAGTTTCAGCTCCTTATTACACGATAAGTGTTTCAAGCTTTAAGCTCGCGAATGATGAAGCTTTTGTAAAATAAAATCTTTGCACGTCGATTTCTTCTGAATTCGAAATATAAATGTAGTCCACAACTTACGTAACAAAAACTCAATTTGTGCCACCGTGAGCCAAATGCGTTATATGAAAGGTAACAAAAACGTGGTGTAGAAAACTAAGAAGAAGCTTTACAATTCTTCAAAATTATTCTGTAAGCTAAATATTATTTGCACTTACACTTCTTTGGTGGATAGTTGGTGAATGAATCGATGGTCGCGTGTCTATGATTGGACAAGATATGCTATTGACAGGTCAGATTTAAGCAAAACGTGATTAAGTTCGCTGGCGGTTTTCGTATGGATTGTTCAGATATATGTTAAATTCAAATTCAAAATCATTTATTCATGTAGGTAACATAATGTACACTTATGAACGTCAAAAAGAAATATACATAAAATGCTTCTAATTTTACATTTACCGCCAGTTCTCAAATCAAGTGCGTAGAACGGAAAAGAAGAACTGGCAATGAACTCTCCGCCGCTCTTTTTAATCGCCATTTTTTTTCTTTTACACAACGTTTGTAAGGAGCTGCAACCATTACACCATATTCCATATGACATCTTGAGTAATAAAGAATAATAAAATAAATTAAAAACAAAGATTTGTCGTCTATCAGTAGGAGGCATGGTGAAATAGGAGCACGCACTTACATACTCGTGAGAACAACACGCAAATACGTAGTAGAAAAAACTAATATCACCGCATACACGAATTCAGGTACGACCAGTCACCAGTGAAATGAAACAGTTTCTTTAAATCTGGGTTACAACTGGTTTTAATTGTCAGGTTACAAAACTCACACATCATGTTTCTTTCTGTGTACTCTCACCCCTAGGGCCAATAACCACACGCCTAAACACTAAACACTATACTCTAAAGTTAGTGGTCGCTATAGACTCAGCACAAAAAACATTATTTTTATATAATTTAATTAAATTTCATTAATGTTAAAATATATCCTTACATCTCTCGGTCGTGTATGCAATAAATTCAACTATTGAATTCCTGAATAAAATTTCGGTATGTAATTATTTATGGTTTGAACTAAATTTACTCAACGTTGCGAAAAATATGTATATCTCTAGTATTTATATATCATACATAACCGTGACACAAATAGAACAAGAAAAAAAAACTTTATAGTATCATTTCTAATCTGTTTTTCCGATATTTTTCCTAGATACAGTTGGGATTTCGTTTCGTAAAAGGTTTTCACCGAAATCACCGCGTCTACGTAATTAAAACGCCAGCAAAATGGATTTCAGTCATTTTAAAATGTATTTCATACTTTATTTTTAATTAATTCCAACGCAATAAAACTGGGTTGATATTATTTTATTAATATCATAATAGACTATAGTTACCCGCGAGTTTTCTTATCTGCTACATTTTATTTTATTTTTTAATACAACGGGCAGGAGGCTCACTTAATTTTAAGTGATACCACCGCCAATGAACACTCAATGCCAGAGATCTCGCGAGTGCGTTGCCGGCTTTTTAAGAATGGGTACAGAAATACTTCAGTGGGCAGCTGGTTCCACAAAAATTGTCTTGAAAAACGCTCAGTTGTGGCTGTCGTTCCACAACTGAGCGTTTTTCAATTTTTGCCGCGCATCACCTCTATGTGGAACCAGCTGCCCACTGAAGTATTTCTGTACCCATTCTTATGTCTAGGTGATGATGGAATTTCGTATTCTGCCATTATTTAAATAATCTGGCAGTTAATGATAAATAAAGGTTATTCAAAAACGAGTAAATTTTGGGAGAAATGTAACCACATAATATTCGGTATTTTTATTTTAAGAAGAACACAAACCCGATTTGCGCTTAGTTTGAATAGTCTTACTTCCTCCAACGTGGACAATTTAATATGTACTCAATTTTGCAGATCGTTAGCTGTTGCTATAGTGATGACGATGGGCCGAACTGGCAGTGTATCTGGAAATATATTGTTTCCAATACTATTAGACATGGGATGCGCTGTTCCTTTCTTTTCATTAGCAGCTTTAGTTGGCGGTAAGATATCTGACTTCTAATCAAATACATATGTTACTTGCGATTGTTCGATAACTGGTACAGTGACTCCGTCCTATTTTAATAAAATAATTGGTAGTCGAGTAAAATATAATGTTTCTATAACGCTGTTTAGCAAATAATACATACATATGTATATATATATATCTGTGGGTGTGTTTGTAATTATTATTCTCTTAAACGGCAGGAGCCAATTAAATTTAAATTATTTCATTTTTATAAAGATTGACAATTATACTTATCAATTACATTTGCATGTCTTTTGTATTTAAGACGTGTGTATAGGACGTCTATATAAAATACACAATTAAGTACTTATTAAATACCTATTACTAATAGTATTGTCTTTTATTAACATAACTTTTACACATTTAAAGAAAAACACTTTTTTACGGATTATAGTTATGTATTATTGTATTTAAACTACACACTCACTACGCACGCTGTAAAGCACACGAAACGTCGGTTTAAATTTAAAATTATGTCTAAATAATTATAAGTTTAAATACAATAATACAGAACTATAATCCGTAAAAAAGTGTTTTTCTTTATACCTATTACTAATAAAGACCTCCTATGCTTGATATGCCATCGTATTGGAGTTTAGACTGGTTGACGATTATTGCCTTCGAGTTATGAGCAAAAGTTAATTGCACACACATAAATGAAATACATTGGTGCATAGGCGTTATTAGAACGCAAGCCAAATGGTAAATATATTGATTTATTCTTTACAGTCACGACAGGATTGGCGTTTTTGATCTCATCGAAGAAAGAATAAATCACCTTTAATTGAAAGAAATAAAATAATTTTGTTTTTAAAGTAAAAAAAAATATTTAACAAATGTGTATATTGTAAGACAATGTATTTGATAGTGTGTTATTTATTATAGTGATATGATTTTATTAAAATTATTGTGAAAGTACTGAGTATTCGACTTTTTTTAAACCATAAAACTTAGATGTGAAATTAAGGCCCTATCTCAGCGCGAATTGCTTTGTTAGTGTCTCGGTGTGGACTGCGATGCGCAATGGAGAGCTGGATCACTGAAGTGCGCCTGCCCGTAATAACAATTAGTTATGTAAAACATTAAATGAATAAATAAATAAATTTTATGTAATTTTGACAATTTTCTTTTTGAAATAGATTATTTGGCTTGCGATAAAACATATCGAGTAAATTTCAAAAACGTTTTCTGTATATTAAAAATAAATGTTCGTCATTGAATGAATTTAAATTGTCAGAAGACTATGTTTGGATTTTTTTCTACCTAGTGAAGTTATTTAAATTGTATATTGTATATCTTTGAAAATGGATAAATAAGCTACTCAACTCCACCATATATTTTTTTCCATTTCCTACTTTAAGAAACAACAATGTACTTTTTTAGAAGTTGGCGATCGGCTAGGTCATTAAAAAAGGGTATTAATTCTGTTTTATGAATTCATTATACTATTCATTATATGATGATTTCAAGGTATCAAATGATTTGATTAATTAATTATTTGTAGAAAAGTGTAAAAAAAATGTTACGAAATCAAATTATTATCAAAGTCCCCTTATTTATAAAAACTAAACCTATTTGAAGTGCGTCTCCTACAAAAATTGTGATCTCGCTAATTGCATTTGTTTAAAGGGTGCCTATAAAAATAGAACTGCTGTAAAAAAATTGTTTAATTATTTATTATTAAGGGAGTTTTAAACCGGTTATACTTATGATATTGACTGAATTATTTTATTATTATTTTTTAAACACTTCGTTACATTTATAGGGGTCATATTATAAGGGGTCTAACGGGCCATATCTTCAATGCCACTCCAGTAAAAAAAATCTAAAAATATATATATACTATGGGTAAAGTGCATAACCAAATCTTATAAAAGAATTGTAGAATCATCAAACTGAATCTAAATAACACAAAAAATTAATAAAATAAACTACAAACTAAAATTCTAATTTCACGCATTCGTGAATTGCGATACAATACAAAACATTATACACAAGAATTGAAATATAATTACACCAATAAATCATTTATAGATTAAATATGTTTAATTATTTAATTAACCTTAGTAACCAAACTAACAAGTCTTTTCAAATCATGCCCCAAAGTTGTACATAGTTTGCCAGAAATTTCTGCGGTATCTGTGCGCATGAATTATCCAACTTGTATAAATTTCCATTCTATAACCATCGCCGTGGCTTGTTTACGTTCTAAGTTTATTGCGTCCACCTGAAGGCTGCTATGCATGGCTGACCATGTATTTAAATGATCAGTAGATGCAGAAACTTCAAGGGTCATAAGTTCAAAGTATTTAATTCAAACTTTAAAAGTATTCGCTATTGTAGGTTACGGTTAATTCATATAATTTATTGCAACATGTCGTTGATAAAATAATGTATCTGTGTTAAAATAAATCGCTGATTAGAGATTAATTAATTGTATGTTTTTGTATGGTTTTATTAAGATAAAAATAACAGATATTAAATAGAATGACTATCTTGACTGATAAGAGTGCTAGCTAGGTATTTAATAAGGACTGTAAAAACCTCAGCCAAAACGAAATATAACTATTTATCATCCAAAATACATATAAAAATTTACAAAATAAGTATTATGTAATAAGTGAGTAATCATTATTTCCCTGGCTACATACATATAGAATAAATGTTTCTATTTAAGGTTGTATAATAAATTCCACATGTGGACAATTTTCCGCGCACTGTTAGGTAGAAATTATTAATGATTATACTGAATAGTGTCAAACTAGGATAAACACGTTCATGACATTATTACGAATACGATGATTATTATTATTTAGTTATTTGTATATTTAATAATTTTCAGTCAAACAGTTGTCCACAGTTGTTTAAAGAAACGATCTTTTATCTGGCCTTAAGTTTATATATATCTATTTGCCTGATAATTTTCCTGGCAATGTATTTGTGTACCTTACATCAAGGACTGATAATTTGCCCCTTTAGCAAGTCAACTCTCTCTATTAGCGATAGCGATATCGACCACCACTTCTTGTGTACTTCGATGCAGTTCTCTCAATAGTTCCACAGCCATAGATCACACTATTTTGATTGTTTGTAGGACCTTAGGTTTTAATTGTACAAACATTAAACATAGATGCCTGCCGGCGGCGTTTCTTGGACGAGAGTATAATAATAAGTAATGGTTATTACTTCTGAAATACACAAATTTCATCAGATACGCAAACAGTTGGCGAAAGGTATTTGCATTTAATTCAAAACGTGATTCTGATAATTTTATCTAAAGCTAATATACGAACCAATTATAGTTGAGCTGCCCGTTTTATGACTGTAAATGAATAATGAGTGGTTCAATATTTTAATAGAGATCTTCAAAATATTGTTTTGATGATAATTACTGTGCGCAGGAGTGATACCAGTAAAACATGTAACATTCCTTCGCTGTAATGCGTAGAGTGATGACGTGTATTTAATCAATATATTTTCTAATTAAAAATGGTTGAATTCGAAATCATTGATAAGGATGAAGGTATGTCAAAAGTTACATAATACTGTAGTTTTATACAATTTTAAATCGTGTTGTGATCATAGTGAATCAGTTGTGGTACGATAATAAAAAATCTTGTTATATGTTAACTAAAATTATTACGACGGTATTTGGTAGCTAGATGTTATAAATCAAAGTTTTGTTTGTTGGTCAAAGAATATTATTTTTATTATACTAGATGACTCATCCTATCCTTCATCGACATCTGTCTTTTGTCTTGTCATTTGTGTCAACGTTTTAATACAAAACAGTTCACAGAGATCGACACTCATACTAGAGCTAAAACACAAATTTCTCAATACATCTATAAAATCTATAAATATATGTCAACCAAGTAACATTTTTGTTTCAACCAAAATCCTTGAACTACAAACAATTTTCTTTGAAAAAATCTTAGTATTACAGAATACCTTCCCAGAACTTCCGTAAATATTTCAAAACCATAATTAGCCAAATCAGTCCGTTATTTGCGTGTTTAAGTAATACAAATAAATATGTATTATTATTAATATAGCCTCTTTATTTCCATAATTAATAATATATTTTAAACAAATATATAATATGATTATTTAATACATAGTATGTTGAGGCATTAATTTTCTTTTATAAATATTATTGATACATTAATGTTAATGAATATAATAATTGCGCATTTGCACACGGGAAAGCAAATTACCAATATTGTAACAACTATAATCTATTTTATTTTCTCCGATTGATTCGTAATCATATAAATTATTCACTTACAATTTTATCTCATTTAATTAAAGAGAGTATAATATTTTATTCAAAGAATTCTTTGACAGTGTTTTCTGTTGCCTTTAGCTGAAAATGTGGAGAAAAAACCGCCAACGGATATGGGGATGGTAAATTTAGCATTGAAGGAATGCGGTTTTGGTAAATTTCATTTAAGACTTCTATTCTCATCTTTTGTCGCGCATACTGCTGGGGTTATAGCTACGGCTACCACGCCTTACATATTACCAATAGCTGAGTGTGATCTTAATATGAACTTGGTGGAAAAGGGAGTTCTTAACGCAATACCTTATCTAGGTGAGTGCTTAAAATATATTTGTAATCAGAAAGACAATTAATCATTTATGGGTTTTAATACAAGTTTAAACAATTAATTATCAGTTGCAGTATCGAGCAATGCATTGATGTATCTATAGATGCGAGGATATATTTTTACTTACGCAGATTCACCATATTTATTGCTATAATAATATATATTTTACAAATTTAAACGGGCTGACTCCCCAGATGATAAGTGATACCGCCACCGCCCATGGACACTCAAATTCCAGAAGGCTCGCAATTGCACTGCCGGCCTTTCAAGAATTGGTACGGTCTTTTTGAAGGACCCTAAGTTGAATTGGTTCGCATATACTTCAGCTGGTTCCACATAGTGGTGGTGCGCGGCAAAAATATAACATTAAATATTTTTTGGTATTATTTAATAATTATACAGGTTGTCCCAAAAGTCGACGTCAAGTCGAAATTTTCTCATAGGTAATGCCACACCAGTTATCAGTAAAATAAAAAAATAAAAAATTAGGATCATAGATTACATAAAGCACTATTCGGGATGACGTAAGAGAAAAAAAATTGGCAAAAAGTAAATATTTGTAACAACAGGAATGAAAAAACTGTCACATGGTGTACATTTTCTGGAATAAAAGGAAAATTTCCATAACTTCAAAACATGACTTAATTTTTTTTTTTAATTTTTCTGATAACTGGTTTGGCATTACCTATGAGAAAATTTCGACTTGACGTCGACTTTTGGGACACCCTGTATGTACGTGAAAGAATTCTCTAGCGTTTGAGTTCCTGCTTCAAAAACATAGAAAATTTACATAACGCATAACAAACCAATATTAAATGAACTAGAGCATTCTGATAAGATTAATATGTTTAACTTACACTGTTCAAATAACTTCTTGCTTCTTCATTATAATTAATAACAAGGTAGGTCATAACAAAAATATTTATAACACTATACGTGTTTTAGGCATGATAGCGTCGTGTGTAGTAGCAGGCTTCCTAACGGACACATTTGGACGCAAGATGTTTCTATTATTAGGCTTTGGGGGTCTATTTATATTCTCAATGACTTCCGGCCTCAGTCAGACTTATGAAATTTTGATAACGTCAAAGTTCTTAGAAGGATTTTTGCAAGTATCTCATTTATTTATTTTTTGTATGGTATTTATTTTATATAAGTGTAGGGTTGACGTCAGTAGCAAAATGATAGAACTGTTTCTGTAGTAAGTCTTACCTAAAAAAAAGCCGCATTGAGAGCGTCGGGGACCGCATTAGGCTTTCGACCCAGGAGACAAAAGTATAGAATGTAGAATTGCCAACCACTTGTAATTACCATTCTTTGCTCAGGATATACTGTGACATAAATTCTATACTTCACAGTATATTTATAGGTAGCATACCTCACTGCTTGCCTTATAAATTAGGCTGTACCCTCCATCAGTTTAAGCAATCTCCCGATACCGTACAACACTACAAGAGGCCGAGAACAATATTAAATTGAAATAAAAACTTGCCCTCGGACCGGGAATCGAACCCAGTACCCCTCACCTAGATTTGACTTCAGAAGACCGCTAGGTCAAGGAACCCTTCATTGGTAACTAAACCTAACCTATGTTTGCGATAAGATTCAGCATATGTACTGACTGTTGATATTTTTATTAAAGTAATTTTAAACGTATGTTGCAATCGTCATTGTCTAAACGAAGAGATTATAGTTTTTACGATATTTGTACACCAAGCCTTCAATATCTACCAATCTGAGACAAATTGTTTCGCCAGTTATCAAACCCGGCTTCAAGTTATAGGATACAGGTTGGCCTATAACTTAGAGCCTTATTGTAGATTATATGTATCTACATTGTACTATGTACATACATAGAGATTCTAGGAAATACTTTAATGAGATTTTTTTTCAGATTTGCAATGTCATTTAGTCCGCTTTTAACGCTTACATCTGAATTCTGTCACCCTGGAAACAGAGATAGAATCATGTTGGTGCAATCGTCTTTTGTCTCCTTAGGACAAGTTGTTGTTGCTCTTAAATCCTGGGGCATACTTAGCTTCGATTGGAACACAACACTTTTTAATGGATATTTCGGTTAGCAGAGTGGAAGTGGTGGTTGTAGCGCCACTGATTTATTTTATTTTTATTGCATTTGATACTGTTTACTCCTTGCGTCACCACTCACCTGAAAGAGAAAGAGTTCCTTTAATATACTAATTAACGGTCCTAATATCAATTTACAAATATTTTGTTTCTTTAAAGGGTCGTAGGAAGGTGGTATAATATGCCTAACAAGTATTAGAAATCTAACGGGACCCTTTTAAGTGAAAAATTGGTGTCAGACTTTCCATCTCTTCATTTGTTACAAATTTTATCTAAATACGTTTGTTTATTTATTATAAAATAATCTTATTGAAAATATGGAATACACAATAATGTAAATACATCA
The DNA here is from genome assembly GCA_028984075.1 of Pieris mannii. Lineage (NCBI taxonomy): Eukaryota > Metazoa > Arthropoda > Insecta > Lepidoptera > Pieridae > Pieris > Pieris mannii. The sequence continues at coordinate 2,200,489 of CM054776.1, forward strand.
ATGACGCTGCAACCTTTTTAAGTCTTGTCCTCAGATTTCTGTAATTATTTTATGAATGAATCTGATAGAGCTGACGTCGTTGACGTTCGTCTAAGGCAAGCCGGTTTCCTTACCGTTCCCGCGAATGTTAAATACGCACATAGAAATAAAGTCCAGCCAGAGATTGAATCTACGACCTCAGTTTTGAGACATGTCACTAGGCCAACACTGCACACACATGGATTATTAACACTGCACTACATGTATTATTGAAAAGATAATATATATTATATTCGTTCTTGCTGAACATAAGTTAAGATAGCAGTTTGTTAAAAAAATTAGATAGTTATAAGTTAAAACATCATTGAATCTAGTTTATTAAAGAAAGCCATGAAGGTGGTTCATAAGTACTCAAACACATATGGATAAAAACCCGATAATCGATATCACCCGGATTCGAGTTAAAACAATTGGACAAACTTCCTTGACACTGTAACTAGAATATTGATTTCCAGTGCTTCATATATGGAATTTCTACTTGCTAATATTTTCAACTTGGGCCTTATTTGCGACAATACTGTACGCATTTCTGCCGGAAAGCCCTAAATATTTTGTCACGCAACAGCGATATGACGAAGCACGTTCAGTTTTGATTCAAGTATATAAAGAAAATACAGGAAAATCGGCTGACAGTTTTAAGGTAAGATCTTGTTATGACCTACTTGCTATTTAAGAGGAATAATTATGGAAAATATATTTAATTTAACCTAATTTTGCAGTTATAATGTGAAAGATGAGATGTCTGTATATAAACAGAAACTGATCGAGATTTCTGACCGCCCTAGGCTATTTATCGGGATACACCCTCTTATTTTTTTTTTTTTTCAAATTCAATAGTTTCTAAAAAATCACTTTCTATGTTCATTGGCGAAAGCGCTGTAAGTTTTTGCTGGCGGAGTGTGGTGCGCAAGTAACTTTTATCTGTTTTTGGTGCTGAAAAAGATCTTTGCAGCTGCAGTTGGTAACAGTCATCTATTTTGGTATCTTTACTTTGATTTTTTTCGAGTTTTTGACAGATGTTTTTGACCGTCGATTCTTCATCTAGTTTGGGTACTAAAATTTCCCATCTGCTTGTAGATCCAGTTCACAAATCATTTAGTGTTTGATCTTGGTCTAGTTGAAATATGCAGGAGATGATGCATAGGATCTAGCGAAGACGCGATTTCAGCGCGCCCCCCTAGGACGCAGGCTGCAGTTTGCCCTAAGGGTTAATCAGGCCCTATCTATAATACAGTGATTGTTGTATTTATTTCTGTCTTTAATTATCTGTGGGCACGGCAGTTCGTCCGCGAATTCGCGGCAAAAAGTGACAGTACATGTCAATGTATTTATTTAAAACATTGTAATATTGAAATGGTAATAATATGTTGTGAGGTTAGCTAATTATGTAATAACTTAAGAAAGAAACTAGGGACCGAATAAATTAACTAACTTTGATCTCACAAATTAAAAAAAAATTGTAAAAATTAAAATAGTTTTGGTTTAAAGTTTTGATTTTTATGGCACATCATATAAAATAATTACAATATTTGAAATTTTAACTAAGAATGTGTCATGAAATTTAACGGTTATTTCTTTCCAGTATATCAATTTGTTCAAAGACAAAACAAAGGATATTACCGAGAACTCAGAGGAGACGAGTATGAAAAGCAAACTATCTACCGGTTTTGAGAACATTAAACCTATTTTCCGGAAACCCTTGTTATTCTATCTTTTATTCTTTTGTTCAATAAACTTCTTTACTATGCAACAGTAAGTACGAATGCTTGGAATTTCAAAACTAAAATAAATTCATGCAATTTTTAAACTTAAGATACCTAAACCGAATTCAAACTAAAAGGCACTATTTGTGAAAGGTTTCAAAGTTTTCTTTCTTTACAATATTTTAAATATGGATGTTATTCCGCTAGATTTTAGTGTTTATTTACAGTTTCAAGTTTCATTTGAATAAATAAACCTATGAAAATACATTGACGCAAAAATAATATATATATTTTTTTTATAGAACAGGGGGCAAACGGGCACCTGATGTTAGTGATACCGCCGGCATGGACACTATCGATGCCAGAGGGCTCGCGAGTGCGTTGCCGGCCTTTTAAGAATTTGTACGCTCTTTTCTTGAAGGACCCTAAGTCGAATTGGTTCGGAAATACTTCAGTAGGCAGCTGGTTCCACAAGGTGGAATAACCTTGAATTCCACAATTTAATTACCCATAGAATATTTGGCTGAGGGTCCTTCAAGTAAAGAGCGTAAAACTCACTTACGAGCCTCTGGAAATGTGTCTTTAATCGCTGGAATCACTTCTTATACGCCTCCTTTCCATCTAAATGCTCATCATCATCATACATTGGAAACCATTATTTTCAAATGTTTTTAAGACTTCATTAAAGTCGATTTCGGCTATTTTGTTTCTCATGTGTTGTGTCAAAATCCTATTGCAATAAAACATTGTGACATAATTCACAGATTTTTTTTTCTAGTTCAATAATATTTAGCGAATTTTATATTGTATTGATTTCGGACGGATGTTTGGGCCTCTAGCTTTTTATCAAATACAAAAAACTTTGTAAAAGCTTTCTCATAAAAAAGTACTCATTTTAAGTAAAATATTCCCATCAACTTCTAACTAAAAACAACATTATTTCCATGAAAATGTGACAATTCATTAGAAGAACACCTTTCGAACAATATGTCGACGACCTACCGACTTGGCCATTCCGTTCATTTCTAAAAAATATAACTGAAAATGATATACCATAAATTAACTTTTTACAGATATAACGTTTTAAGATTATGGTTTCCTCAACTATCAACAATAGTAGAACACTATAGAAGAGATGGTGCAGACTTGTGTGATATGTTGGACACTTACACTGGAAATCTTACAGCGAGAACAGCCAACTCTACGTTTAGCGTAGCAAAGTGTGTTCCGGTATGTATGTTTTTTAAATCATTGACATTTTATTTTAATCATATTTATAACAAATAATAGATATACATATATATACTGCTCAAAACAATTAGCGGAACAAGATTTTTCGCCTTTCTATTGCTTAAAGTAAAATTAGATATAAATTAACTTGTACGCTATTTTTTACCTTGTTAATTTGTTAATTACTACAATTCATAAAAAAATTAAATTTGTATTTTTTTTAAATTAAAATGTGCATTGTAGACGAAAAACTAATTGGTGATAAATAAGGTCCATCAAAGAAATATTCTTATATCGTTTGAATATTCGTCTTTAGTGACTTTCAGTAACGTGTGTGGCCTCCATGAGCCCTAATGACGGCTTGACAACGTCTCGGCATGCTTCGTATGATCCTCCGAATATCTTCTTGTGGAATTCGCTCACATTCTTCAATCAACGCTTCAGTGAGCTGCTGCAGTGTTTGAGGTGCAATCGGACGCTTCCGGATGCGCCTGTCAAGCAAGTCCCAAATGTGTTCAATTGGATTTAGGTCAGGGCTCATGGAAGGCCACTCCATTACACGGATTTCCTGCTGTCGTAAGTAACCTGACGCGATGGCTGCATTATGCGGCCTTTCATTATCTTGCATTATAAGAAAATCTGGGCCCATACCATATGCTGTGGGCCAAACATGATCTTCGAGCACATTTTCAATGTAAGTTTGAGCACACAAGCGTCCGGGAACAACGACGAGATCTTTGCGCACAGAGCCACATCCAAATTTGTCATATTCCTGGACTGCTGCTGCACTGTATCGCTCGCCTGGGCGTCTGTAAACACGGAGACGACCATCGCAACGTGTTAGACGGAATCGTGATTCGTCAGTAAAAAGCACTAGCCTCCAATGTCGAAGTTGCAAATTAGCGTGATTTTGCGCGAACTTTCGGCGAGCTTGTCTATGTTGAATTGTTAGACGCACAGCCCGGACTGGTCGGCGTGATCTCAAATTGGCTTCCAACAACCTATTTCTTACCGTCTGGTCGGAAATTTCTACACCAGTAGCCGTCCTTAGTGTATTTTGTAGATCTCTTGCAGTTGTGGTGCGGTTACGTAATGCACAGTTGACGATGTAGCGATCTTGCAAACGTGTAGTTTTTGTCTTTCGACCTTGACCACGCCTTCGTGAGTATTCTCCCGTCTATCGGGATCGCTTCCAAAGTCTGAGAACAGAAGGGGCTACTCCTAGATCATTTCCTACATAACGCATAGTTCGACCCTCTTCAAGCAAAGCGATAGCTCGGGAGACATGCAATTCAGTCAGATCTGGCATTATGACCTAAACTCACTCGCTTCAATGAATAACAATACTCAAAAGGCTCACTTCAATTTCTATTAATACTCAAAAGATTGAAAAAACTACTTAAAATGTGTTTTCTGTGATAATAGAAAGTAATGAAAATTCATAGACGTCACTTTGTTTTTAGGTGTTTCTAGACACACTGCCACTTTATTATAGGACTACTAACCAAAACGCCGATGCTCTTTTCTTTTTTATTTTCTTCGACAATGCCTTAACATTATCTAGTGACCAGTAATAATTAAAACCTTAAGTAAAAAGTTTAGTTCCCGTAATTGTTTTGAGCAGTATATATATATATATATATAATGATTGATACAAAAAAATATAATTTACTTTTCTTAAAAAAAAATTGTATAATAAATTAATTCTTAATTTTTTATTTATATTATTATATATTTAATAATATCCATTATTTATGAAGACATTTAACATTAAATAGACGTTATGTAATATACCATAGTAAATATATTAAGTTAGACAATTTGTGTAAAAGTGATACTTATCAAAAGTCAAATTATTTTATGTAGATTTAATATTAATTAGGTTTTTAATACAATCGTTATTTAAGTCAAAAAAATTATGTCTTACAGGTGAAAGTTATATTCTTGGATTGTATTAAAAATAAGATTTTATATTATATGACGCTTATTTATTACATTTAAGCTTTTAGATGCCAACATTATGCGGGTAATCTTGATCCCACATTAATTTCACCCTCTTTATATAAAAACTTCATCTCAATATGTATAAGGAATATGTTATAATACCAATTGTTCTTCGCCTACCTTTAATAAAAATACCTATGGGCAATAAACGGATCGATGCCTGTTCTTCCGTGGGTGTTTTGTTTCGTATCACTGCTCGTTCCGTAAAAAGAAAATCGCGAGGAATCCGGCAAACACCCAAATTGATTGTGTATGTCTGTCACAGAAGGCCGATCACCGAATATTTCTTAATAGAAACAAAATACTTACACAGTTAGGGTCCTTCAAGAAAAGAGCGTACAAATTCTTAAATGGCCGGCAACGCACTCGCGAGCCCTCTGACATTGATAGTGTCCATGGGCGGCGGTATCACTTAACATCAGGTGAGCCTCCTGCCCGTTTGCCCCCTGTTCTATAAAAAAAATTGTGACGGAACTGTTTTGTTTTAATGTTATCATTATACATTGTGAACTCTTAAAATTATTGAAACCATTATTCAACTATTACATATACAAATATTGTCAGTATAACCGTATAGTTAATGTCGTTAAATATATCAAACTTAATTCCCGTTACAACAATATAAGTGTGTGATATAAATTTGTTGAATCTAATATCTGAAGCGATACAACGAGTAATTTTAAGCGATCATTAACACGTTGTTTCGAATTAGCGTAACCTGCACTAGTAGGTAGATAATTTGAGTATTATTATTTATTGAATACATTTTTGGAAGCCGAATTTTATCATTACATTAAAAGTAAAAAACGATATGGCTTTGTGTATTTAAATTACATGTGATGAATAATTAACACGCATTAATTAACCGATAACGACGTGCATAATAATTTGATTCAAAATAATTTAAAACATTAATTGGGCAGAAAATTCTCTTATTTGTTAGGTAGTCGGTAAATTAAATAATAGCAATTATATACTATATTGGTTACAATAACAAATTATTGAGTTATTGTATACAATTATTGACGTGCCAGGCTCGCATAAATATCGTTGCGATTATGTATGTAAAGTTTTTTTTAATTGTGACTTATTTGTATTTACAGCTTAACAATTAACTTAGATGGAGACATTTTGATATGCACAAATACAAAACAATACACGTTAAATTGTAGAGCTAATACGGTTATAAAAGATACGTAGAATTTGCTTAAAGATTTCAAAAAGTTGAAGTAAACATGCCGATACTTATCAAAAAGTAATACTCCAACGATAATACTCCTTCTATGATTATTAACTGTGTTACAACGCATAGTTAATCAGTAGCAACAACACAGCAATCCACTCAATTAGATTAAAGCACCTTGCTTATTTCTTAACATATAGCTTCTGAGAATGAACAACGAAGTGCGATGTTGATAGGATTTATTGAATTAGTTAATAATAATTATTGTGATGTATTTTATATTCTCTATTTCCTAGTTGTTTTAACAACCCTTAGACATAAACATAGACATATTATTTATTACAAACAAAACACACACACATAAATACACAAAATAACAATAATCAAAGAGAAAAAATTAAATGAAAGATATAATTAGAGGTATATAATTTTTTCCTTTTCCCATTCGGTTCGTCTCAAGCATAATGTTCCACAGCGCTGGTCATTCTGCCAGAGACCACATCGGCTAATTTGCGCCTCAGTCGCAAATAAATAATATATTAACACAGTAGGAAATGATAATAATAATTCTCTTCCCTTCAGTTATAAGCACCTACACATAATAATGTTACAATAAAATGCATTTTAATCCAAAGAATTTTTTGACGTGACAACGTCTTATAATTCGATGGAGCTGGCTGCAGGCACGAAAAATCATGACTCATGCAGCGTTACCTCGCGGCGCGTCGTTACCTCTGATGCGTTCCATTTAAAGCTTGAAGTGCAAGTGTATTTATGCGTACAAATAAATGTAACTTGATCAATTCAATTGTGATTTCCATTTACTTCCTTCTCTATATCCATACAACTTATTTATCAAACAAATAAAATTAAAATTTCTTTTGAAAAAGCAACCATTCCATCAGTATTTTCTTATGATGTTGTCATGTTCAACTATCGCCAGTAAACCGACATTACAGACAACCGATTTTTGTTTAGTAATTAATTGAACAACAACCAACGCTTCAATTAATGGTCTAATAAAATCTTTCACTACTAACGATAGCCATCCTCGATATTAAATATTAATAATACAATATACATATGGCTGAATCCGGAAAAGGACATGATGCAAATACATGGATAGGTGCTTATAGAAATACAAATTTCTAATCGTATACGGTCTAAATTTTAGAAATTTTAACATTATCTATGGCTGCAATACAAACTAAAAATAAATATATCGTTTGAAACTATTAATATTATTTTTTATAAAACCGAGGGCAAACTGACAGAAGGCTGATCTTAAGTAATGCCGCCGCCCAAGGACATTCTCAATGCCAATGGGCTCGCGTGCGTTACCGGCCTTGTGAAACCTTTCAAAAGATTTCTAGTTTTTCAGCGCGGTTTTTCCCCAGAATAGGAAGGGCAGCCTGTTCGTCCACCGCTAAATTCAGAATATTCCGATAATGAACGCCCAGCAGTTTATTAAATATCTTATTTTCAGGTACGCAGTGGTACTGAAACATACATAAACGCAGTTATAATAGGTTTAGTTTGCCTACTTCCCAACATCATAACGAGTATTTTAGTGAAACATGTTGGAAAGAAGAATCTTCTTGTAATTTGCGGTCTGATATGTGTGGGGTGTACTGTGGCGTTGCGATGGGCAATGTCAAAAACTGAGTTAGTATCTTTGTATGCCACTGTCGTGTCTAGTGCGAGGGCAATGATAAGTCTGACACAGACTATGGTGCTGGAGTATTTTCCAACTAGTGGCAGGTAAGTTTCGTTTTTATATACCAACATTCTGCAATTCACCAGTACATTACAATTCACTATACTTTAAAATTTTGGTATAATGCATTAAGTTGTCTTTTATTTTATTATTTACGCTGATCGTTTCAGTAGTCTAAAAAATGTGTTAAGTATAAAGTTTTACAGTTTATTTTTTAGTAACACCATAACTCTAATTTAAATCTAAAATTATTAGAGTCAATGTTACTATCATAAATATATACTTGGAAAACTAAATGGTTTTTACTATTCTGTCACTAAATTTAATATAATATGCAGATCTCAGTTTAGAATAAACATATGTTTCTTGTTTGGTTACAATATATGTTTCGGATAAAATGGACTTCACATCCTAAGATAGAACGGGATAGTAAAAGAGAGGCAATTATATTGCATAACAAAATGAAGCTACGAAAAATCAAACTTCAGTTTCTAACAAAAAGTGCACTAAGAAAATTCACCTAAACTAGTGGAGGATTAGTAGATTTTAATTGCCAGATTTAGAAATGGACTCGATATTTTGAAACTTTACTTACTGTGGTTCATTAACAATTTCCCAGTTATTTCTTCTTAAAACCTAATTTAAGTTTTTTATGTAAACATTTTAATTTTAAAATTAAATTTCTGTATGTTACATAAGAAAGGGGCATGGCATAGAAAATGGTTGAGAAAAAATTTGAAACCATGATTCGCATTATTTTGTGTAATTAATTATTAATAATTTATTTTAATAAGTTTATATTACAGGTCGCTAGCGATTAGCTTTATAATGATGTCTGGTCGTACAGGAACGTTAGTAGGGAATATCATGTTTCCGATATTACTGAGTATGGGCTGTGTTGTACCCTTCTTCACATTAGCTGCTCTCTTAATTGGTACGTATTAAGTTGTTACGAAGCATGTGTGGCTTTTCTGAAATTGAGTGCCGGCCGCCGGCCGCACAAAAGAAACTGGGCGTTGTCAATTTGAAAATGATCTTGTTTCCTTGATATATAAAATATTTTTGAAGTGAAACTTCTTTATCGTATGGGAGAAATTTTGTAAGAAAACGTCACGTTTTTCGGTTACGCGCCATGTTGCTTCTTTTATCGAAGTTTAGTATAGTGACGTAAAGAATATAATGTAATATATGATAATAATAACAACAATATATTAGTTTTGAAGTTTGGTTTGAAATGAGAATAACAATATATTAATTTGAAAGTGATAAAATAAAAAGACTTGTTCTAATTTAAGTGAATTTACAAGAAAAGTGAGAGTGATACATTTCGTTTTATAAATTCAACACGTATGAGCATGATTTTAATATTTATTTGAGGTTAACCTCACTTTTTGATTGTAAGAATCAGTGAATGTATATAAATCTGTTAAAATTAGCAAGTATTAATAAATATGACTGAAAAAAATGTTTTTTTTAAGGCTTAAGCCTTATCTACCCCATTTTCGTGATGTTGCAAATAGTAGAAAAATGATATGTCGTAAAGAAGTTTCACTTCTTACCTGTGTACTCTGGTACACACACATATTTTTTTAATATAATTTAATTTACAAAATTCTGACGGTTGAATTTTTTTTCAGGTATAACTTCGGTATCTTTGTTCTTGCCGAAGAAAAAGTGAATAACCAGTAAATATATTAAAACAGTTATTTATTTTATTAACCTGCAATCATCAGCTTCCTCATCCCGTAATCTTATAAGTTTGTTCTAAAGACAGAATCATCAGAGAAATCAGATCAAAATACAGAAGACAGAGGGCAGGTTGGAGATGACGTAGTGAAAGCTTTTCAGCCGTAAAAGTTCACCTTCATTCATGAACTATAAAACGTAAATAAACGTTATTTTATATAGTAGCATAAAACTTAATCACGGATTGCGTAATCTACTCAAGTTACTGTACTCAAGTTGAGTTAAAAATTAAGTAAAGGCTCACGTTAGGCGAATGTTACGCAATCAAGGCAATCTAATTTCACATCTATGGGCTTCTGCATCTTCTACCGCATTTACCATTTAGAGTGTTTATTTGTTCGAATCAATACCTGCAGGTGAGTTTCATGCAGTCGAGGCAGAATACGAAATTGCACCCATATCACTTCGACTTACGATCTGACTACGACTGACGATCGTATGACAACTGAGCGATTCTTTTTTTTTTTCGGCAGTTTTAGCCGTGAATCACCACTATGTAGATCCAGATGCTCACTAAAGAATTTCCGAAACAATTCCACTTAGGGTCCTTCAGTAAAGAGCGTACCAATTCTCAAAACACCGGCCACGCACTGACGCCCATGAGAGTGTAATATTTACTAGAAAAACTGAGAGATTAATCACCATTGTTAATTTTTTTTAATATTACTTTTTATAAAAAAAACATCAAATTAAATATGTTTTTATTTTATTTCATGCCAGGAAGGTAGGTAGTGTTTAATAAAATCAATTTAACAGTCTTATAAAAGTCATAAAGTTCAATATTACTCTGCACCCTTGGCAGGAAGTTTTCTGAAAGGCAGTAACACAATATTAAATAGTTTATCTATTAAATGTCAGGCAGTTTTAATGTGTCAGATTCAACACAATATAAATATTTTGTTCAGTAAGGTATTATACTCGGATTAACAGCACAGTTTTAGGGAAGATTCTGGATACATAAGCTAAGCTACAAAATAATCAGAGATTGTACGTAAATTTTGTAACGAGAGAATATCAAATATCGTGTCCGCTTTAGCTTTTCATAGCGCCAATTTGGTTGGTGCGCAATCCATTAGGCACGTCCACACAGTGAGAGCAGACTCGTGAGGCATTTGCTGAGCGAAGTAGCTCGGTTAGCGTGGACGTGTCTCAGCCGAGATAAGCGCGAGCGCTGCCGCGGACCAACGATGTCGCTTTTGTCAGGTGTCGCTTTTTGGATTTACTCAAAGGCATCTTAGTCGTTTGCCGTGAGCACTCTGGAGGCTCGGGCTTGCCTCGCGAGGCTGCTCGCTCTGTGTGGACACACCTAATTCAGAAAATCGATTATAGTTACAGTTTTTCGACGGTATTACCATATTATTAACATTTCGTAAGACCAGTCTTGTGCAATTTTAGCTTCAACTTTTTTTCTATGAGACTTTCTAACAAACAATCTAACGGTGAAGAAAAATACCGAAAGGAAACAGGCAGTATGGAACACCATATTAAATAATACATATCACGAAATAGATAGAGAATTTTGAGCCTTAGATATTGTAGTCGTATTAAAGATCGGTGTCAATAAAGATTAACGACAAAGTACGACGCTTTCATAACATACGTCGACTTTTAGCCAATATTCGTAGAAGTAGATTTACAAGAGAACGTTTCAAAATTATTTTACGCAAAAGTACTTGGTGCGATATCTAGCAATCTGACCTTAATTTAAGATGGTGCTTGCTTACGATATCGCACGTCTATTTGCCTAATATAATCAGCTATTGTAATACCTTCACTATTGTTCAGGTGTGTTGTATTTTTTAGTATCCGTACGTGTAGGTATGTATTGTAAGGCAAATGAACCAACCGATTTCTGGCGTGGCGACGCATGCCGTGGCGACGCATCGCCACGCTATATGATGGTATATACATACAATCTATATGCAGTAGTAAATGTTTGTATTTAATGAAAATAAATGTTTGTTCAATAAATAGTCATCGTTATCTGGAAAACAAAATCGTAATATTTTACTTTATCATTATGACATATTTAGTTCCTATCACAATCAGTTCTCTTCTGCATATTACTTCACAGAATAACTTCGATGTTTCACATCTGCCAGGCGTCCCGTGACGGCTCACATTTTTTCTTAACAGATCGAACCCACTACCTCTGAGTTATAATGTAGGTTAGCGGTGTTTTCTTTATAGAACTTAATTCTTTTTTGTATTTCCACTTTACCATTAATAACCTTTACTATCTTTTGTAATAAATTAATTAATAAAATTAATTGAAACTTAATTGGGTCTACGCGTTTAATCTCATAATTGGAAATGGTGCATATTTTATGGATACACAGCTTATATTAATAGAGTTTACTAAACCCCAAAAAATCACGGGGTCGATTCCGAACGTATCTATCGCTTAGCACGTATTACTCTCTTGAGCGATAGCAACTAGACCTTTGATGTATGGGATAATTAAACCCTCTATGTCTCTCCAAGCAATAGAAACTGCATAAAAAATAATATTTTCAGCTACATTAGCTACGAAGGATTTCCGCGTGTCTTTCTATATTAGTTATACGCATCATGTAAATATATTAAATATTTAAATATCTTCAACAACATCTTGATGTTGAGAAGTCAACATTTACAGAATTCCAAGGTTTGAGAGAAAAACGTGGAAAAATAAAATATTTACATAAATATGTAGAGCAAAGATCGCTGAGAAATGTATGATAATTACATTCTTGATAGCAAATCTATCTTATCTCAAAACAAATATGACCAATCTTATTTGATCTTTGCTAGTATCTGCTTTAAATCAAATAAAAATTAAAGGTGATTTAAAAATTTAAAATGTTATTCTATTCTATGCACATTTCAAAGTTATGATAGCAAAATTTAGCTGTTATAACCTTGCGTTCAATAATAAAATACATTTACAACATAAATGAAAAGTAGGGCACTTACGAGGAATTTCTTCCAGGCACCATTAAAATTTAACAAGAGAAGGTTAGCAAAAAGTACAAAAACACTATTAGCTAAACGGTATTTAGACCAAAGTTATGGAAGCAATTAAACTTTTAAAACATGTGTAAACAGTGGATCAGGACATTATATAAAAAGGCTACATCAAAAACTGCACATGAATCACGATGGTTGTAGATCAGTTAGAAAAATTAATGTTTATATTCATCAAACAAGTTTTCTTACAATTGTCTACGACATTTAATATCTTCAGACCAGTGTTAGCCTAGTGGCTTTAGCGTGCGACTCCCATACCTGAGGTCGTAGGTTCGATCCCCGGCTTTGCACCTATGGAATTTCTTTCTATGTACGTATCGTAAAATTTGCTCGAACGGTGAAGGAAAACATCGTGAGGAAACCGATATGTTTTAGACCCAAAAAGTCGACGACGTGTGACAGGAGCTGGAGGCTGACCACCTACTTGCCTATTAGATTTAAAAAAATGATCATGAAACAGATTCATAAATCTGAGGCCGAGACCTAAAGAGGTTGTAGCGCCACTGTTTTTTTTTTAATATCTTCAAGCTTATGTACCATACGATTCTCTGAAAAAGCTTAGCTGCAAACCCAGAATTAAGTTTAGATATTAATAGTAATAGGAGTTAAACCCTGAATTATGTTGACTTCAGGTAAAATGATATATTTGGTCTTTGGAAAGCTTTCCGAACTAAATGAAAACATATTTACGAATTTGCAACATCATTCAGTCCCTCAATTGGGTCCGCGGAACTGACATACGCTTATTACCTATTGTACGGTACATTTACTTAGAATAGTTGTCATTGGCCAATTTTAATGCTTGACTTGTTTGGAAATAAAGTGTTCTCGGTTAAAACTTTATTAGGTCATTTGTTAAATATAATTTAAATCCTCATGAAATGGATGATCGTATAGGTGTATTTCAGCAGCAGTGTTGGACTAGTGTCTCCAGTGGGCGACTCTTTGAAGCCGTAAGTTCTATCCCGGCTGTGCAGACTATGTCTATCTGTGTATTTAAGATTCGCTCAAGCAATGAAGGAAAATATCATGATGAAACCGCCTATCCAATAAATCGATGGCATACTTACCTATAAGATTGCCGAAGATTGTGTCAAAGATACAGTAATCACAGCCCCATAGGTTTATTTAGCTGGAGTTATGTAGCTAGGTAGATTCAATGTAAAATTTTAGAAAAATTAAGTCTGATAAGTTTTATCTATTTTATAATACATATATTAAATATATGGATTCATTATAAAAATATTAACGAATTAAAATCGCTTAAAGTTTATCTGAATAATCCCAAATTATTTTCCAATGTCCTTGTCCGAAATCAAACATTATTTTAGATTAAAAATCAATTTCCTTTCAGTAATATGGACAAAAGGAAACTCCATACATACCCCGGAAAGTGTGCACAAAGGCCAATTGTTGCGAGGTTTGGATATCAACCCTTTGTTTCAATAAACCCGTAATATCTCTTTCTCAGCTTAATGATCCATGTAATTTTAACTTTTAACTATGATGGAGCGAAATAGTTAATACTTCATGTATAAGGCTGAGTATACGCGTTTATTGATGTATTATTATGACATTTTGTGTCAAAATGTCATGTGAAGCATGACGTAATACAATACACCAGAACTTAGTGATTGAAAAGAGTTGTGGAGAGTTTCTCGTCAGATTTTCTCATCCTTTTTCCATTCTTCATTTGGTAACTTTTAGTAAATATAAATTAAGATCTTGGTTTTTTAATCTTTAATTTTATAAGTATTAGTAATTACCAACTTCAATTAATTAAGTATTAATTATGAAAATGTCTTAAAAGTCAAACTGTATGGAAAGCTAGAGTCTAAAATATATTAATTAAGAATAGTATTAGTCTGTCTATTATTTCCGTTTATGAAAAATATACTGGCTTGGTTATTCTCTATGTTTCATTCGCCACAAAAAAAATTTTAAACGATTTTGTTTAAATATTCCAATTATCCTTATTTAAAATAATATTTCTATTATGTTATATATTATTACAAGCAGACAAGATAGACGTTGTCCTGCATGATATTTGAAGCTATTAGGGGATTGGTTATTAAACAAAGTATGAACGTACCGATTTCTACCGGATGCTATCTATCAGCTTGATTTCTCAAACTAAATGTAGGGCGCCGCCCAAACGCATACTAATTTTAAACAAATCGGTCCAGCGGTTTAAGAAGAGTTTAGTGACACACACAGTATAATTATACATATAAAGATCCTGTTCAATTGTGTCGTTATTATTTTATTATTATTATTACTAGAAATTAATCTCTGTCGTACATGTAAGTAATCCATTTCCTTTCGGTATGTTCATAGTAGAATTTTTTGTATCATACTTTTTAAATGATGTATTCTGTTACTACACATGCATGTACTAGGCTATCATAAAGTTTAATATCATACAAGATGTAATTTATTTTAGTACAAATATACGTTAGTGCGTAGCAGCTGTAAACAGTTTGTAGCTAGCGGTCTACGGGCGAGAAAGGCAAGTGTTGCGCGGATCGATAGATCCACGAGGTTAGTCTGCACTTGACTTGTCCAGGTATAGGATGGGAGACCTTATAATATAAAGCATTTTTTATGTTTATTGTATGAATAGTGACATTACAATGTGTTCCTCTTAAATAAAGTTCTTCAAATTGTTTTCACAACGTTGAACAACGACAGTCAACATTTTATCGCAAAATCAATAGTACATTATATATCTGAATATAAGAAAAAGTAATCAAGAAAAATAAGTTTTTGTTTCAGAAAATTTGTACGTATTTTACTTACAAGAAAAAATACTACAGAAACAAGATTTTCATCAAAATATACTGAAAAGTATCGAGGTCGTGATACCTATCTAAACGTTATATTAAAACTCACTTATACTCAGCCTTATGTAGGGCAGAATCTTTATTAGACTTATCAATTATGTATGAGGCTTCGAAAAGGCTTTTCAACCGCTCTGTGGTTTTGATAGACCAAGATTTAGACATTGAATCAGATGACAATCTTTATTGCCACGACTATTTGTGTTCTAGTCGCAAAATGATTCTTCTTTCCTATCCCTTTGTAGTAATTTTAATTATTGGAATAAAATCATTGTTTATGTTTTCTGTGTTGGTTTCTTAATTTTTAAACGTTTATGATGGTAGCTTTACTAATACTATCAAAAGTCACACTAACCGCACAAATCTAGGGAAAGGCCGCTAGTTAATAGTTCACTTATCTTTTACTAACTTATATCAATTCTCAAATTGGTCGTAAATTTTTTATTACTTAGTATAATATAAATTAATAAAATACAATATGAATTTTGAAAAAATTAAACGGTCTAGCCCGGTCTCCTTCTTATAATATAAATGGCTTATAATCTACCTGTTATAAATTATAACAATATATATATGACGCCTGATATATGTTAAAGACTTTTACATATATCTGGCGTAGTATCTCTACGCGATGGTCTGGATAGTGGATTATTTACACCTCAACGATTTTAATTTACTCTTTCAATATAACGTATCAATAGTTATTTAATTCACGTCACTTATGCTTCAAATTTTACATATACTGCCAGTTCTCAAATCAAGGGGGTATAACGGATGAGAGAGCATTTACTCTCCGCTACTCTTTCTTATAACGAATTTTTTTGAAGTGAAAACTTCTGTGGCGGCGTGGTACGCTTTTTTTGGAATGGGTGATAAATGTTAAACTCGCGTCAGGACACGTTACCTGATCGAAAATTCGTAAGACGGATGGAGAGTGGACAGCTGGTACGGCGTATTTTATGTAATATAAATTGTCATGTTTGTGTATGATAGCGAAATAAATAAATAAATATTGTATTTTAGCACATAAATGATAGTACTTTTATAGTAAGAATAAAAACAAATTCATGCAAAATTATTCCCTAATCATTCAAAAATAAATGCACACCGTTAATATCCAAGTTTTCACTTCTGCCGGCACTCCCGGAGTTCAAACCGTCGTTTTTTTTACAAAATTATTCTTATAAGCTGCATCCATTACACCATGTTCCACATGACATCTTGGAGTAATTAATAGTTCATTATAAAGGAGCACTCAGTTACATTCTCGTAAGTACAATTTGCCTTATTCGCAGTTCCCTTGAGATATGTGAAACGATGTGTACCTAATAACACTATAGATTTAGCAGTCAGGCTAGCTAGAGCCGTCTAAGTCTGAACGATTTATATGACAAATGGTTGATTGACCTTGACATTCTCTCGATTTATAGCGTTGAAATATTTTGTACTGGTTGGAACACAGCCTCCCTTCATAGAAAGGTCCATATTGATTGCGGATATCAAGTAGGAAATTTTAAATGTAGGAAAAACGAAAAAGGTTCTCCATGGAGTGAGGCTTTACCACACATATTTTTATAAATTTATATTACGATTATATAACGCAACGAATCTCCATACAAATTTTCATCTGAGATCTTCTGCATCAGTTAATTTCGCATAAATTCGTTCAATCTCATTGAAAAATATTTAAAAACATTCTTGTTAACAGTACGTGCAGTACAATGCGTTTTAATAAATTTTGTTGACATTGTACTATAAATGGAACTCATTGGACTCATTTTAAATGTTTTTAATAAAATCCAGTATTGTGAATGATGACATACTTATCTCAATAATACTAGCTCATTTTCAACAAAATTACATTTTACTAATACCAGAGTTGAAAGGTAGATTACGATCTCGAATAGAATGGAATATGCGATAGTGAAAATGGAGGAAGAGAGAAAGAAAATGTGCGCGCGCACTGCTGTTTCTTGTTTATATCCCCCACTCAACTTCCGTTCGCCTTGCCCGATCACACATTTTGTAACGTTTAGTCACGCGTTCGCAAGCTTACTGCCCAAGTCAAGCGTGCGTAAAGTTTCATTCAATTAATAGCTTTCCATGCCTTAATCAGAAAGAATGCTTTAATATTGTCATGGAGCAATAAAATTGTAAGCACATGTGAATCACATAAACAGTCGACGCACTAAGCCACAAAAATTGTGCCTTTATTAAGTTTATATGTTTGTGTCATGTATTGAAGTGTCTTTAGTTTTTGAAGTGAAACTTCTTTAGGCGCATAATTTTACGGATGAAACGTCACGAAGATATGCAGCGTTATTATCGATGAAAAGGGAGGGAGCGATTGAAAATCAGAAAGGGAGATCGAGAGAGCACGCGTGTGTAAATAATATGAAATGAAACTGTAGATATAAAAATACATAGTGATCATGTGAACTGGTACATGACCATCTATTGGGGTTTTTACGTTAGTAATAATTAATTTACATAGAAGTTTCACTTCTGACATGTGTACTTTGTATGCACGCACTTTTATTTATAGAATAGGGTGAAAAAGGGTGACCTATGGATTCTTTCTCTTTGTCATCCTTTCAGAATCGGAAAGCTCCTTTTTTGAAGAGAAATCCTAAGTCGAATTGGTTTCACAATACTCCAAAGGACAGCTGGTTCCACATAATGGTGGTGCGCTGTGGTTTTAAGAAACGCTTAGTTGTAGAACAACGGAAATTCCGGTGGAATTTCGTAACCTCGACGACTTCTTCGATCTTACTTTTGGTGCGATTCTTATATCTGACTCTTGCCTTTTACGGTAAAGTAAAACTTCATATTTGACAACCGACGGTGACATGTTAACGAAGAATTACTTTTGGTGGTGGAGAGCGTAGCATGTTAGCTCTTCATCTTCGTGGTACTCTCGGGCATAAAGTATCATAGTCTGTAAGTTGTTCAAAAGTATACTTATTAGAAAGTCTCCAAGAACATTCAGGAAGCAGAAATGCAAAAGTTTTTATAACCCTAGTTTAAAGTTGAGTCATGCGAAAATTTGACTTACTAACCTCATTCCTGTGACACTAAAAACTTTGAATTAAAGCGATAAAGTAACTTTATTTTAAAAACATTACATTGTACCTACATAGTTGGATCTATAGGAAATTTTACTAGAACTATTTTATCACAAAGTACTAAATGCAGTTACCGCGACGCAAGGCCCGAGTTTGGTAAGCTTTATCAAAACGTGCTGAATTTCCTGTAACTGAGTTTTTCTCTTAGACATCGTAGTTTGAAAGTACCCACTACCACTAATTGCTAAGATTTCGGCTGAGTGGAGTTGAAAAAGCTATTTTTACAATTTCATCTTTAAAGTGACCGAAACCCTTACACAAATTGTATATGTTTATAGAATAAAATCATCATCATCGGAAAAATATATGTACTTGATTTTATTTACGTATACGCGATCGTCGTTATACCAGATCAGCGTTTCTCTAATATATAGAAACACTACTTTGTTGTCGTCCCACTAAGTTCATTTAACGAGCCTCCATGAAGTATCCTAAACACAATTTCCTCTAGCGACCTCTCCACTGTGATAGTAAAAGTCTGATTAGTAGTCAATGAAGGTCAAATATTCTGTGTACTAAAATATACAAATATCAGCATTATAAATATATCATAAAGTCAAAACATTATTCATAATTCACACTTATGAACGTCAGTAAAAAAGTGCATGATTACAAAATTATATTGGTTCTCAAATCAAGAGCGTAGAACGAAAGACGACGACGACGAACGACTAGAATTCGCGATTCGCAATTGTTTAATTCAAACACAATAATTTATATGGGAAAAAACATAAGACTATATTATTCCAAATTTAATAAACTCGCTACTAGCTATACTTCATAGTACTGGTATTCCAAGAATAATATTAAATTTAAATTTAAAAAAAGAAATTTTAAATAAGATATACATAACAAAAATTATGCTAATCAGACATCATCGTGATTTAATTCATATTCGAATATGGAACCACACCTGTATTAGAACGAGAATTGTCGTCAAGAACACGTTTCTAGCATCGGCTATCTATAGTGCGTCAATGTTTCAATTGGTTCACCATACTAAGTGTCTGTTCTATTTAAGATTATGACATGTACAATACAATAGAAAATAAATAAATAAACGTAGTTTTATATTAAACAGAAAACACAGAGTCAATATCACGCACCACGCGGAAAACTGTTTTCCCGGCAACATCTTGGCCCATTTGATCGTATCAGACCTCAGATATGCGATGACAGTAGAGATTGTATCACTGCTTTTATGAATCACCAATATCTGTTTATTGAAGCTATATCTCGATAACAGTCTTGCGATGAGCATCAACTTAACAACCATTTGCTATATTTTTCTTTTAGGATTTATTTCTTCAAGTTATGCTTAAACAGAGATCAGGGGAGACATCTTGTTTGAATAATGTATAATATGAATAACAGATTTTGATCAAGCAATTGCTTTTCATTAATTAATTATTCCATTAGCTAGTTAATTACATATAAGCCATACAAGAAAGCATATTTAATCACAAGCATAAACATTTATTTGAAATGACAAACCGAATTTATTTGAAATGACAAACCGAAATTTAATTAATGCTCAAAGTTTTGAAAAATATCCGAAAGTTTATTTAGTATACTAAATTTATTCTTATTCTGAAACCGCGAATACAACAATTCTAAACAAAAAAAAAAAAACATTATAAAAACGAAAAAATTCAAACCACAAATTGCTAATTAAAAATAACACAACGTTGTGGAATTGAGTTATTTTAAAACAAAAACAAATTTATGTTCCGCTGCAAAAAGTTCGGGTCGACGTACACCAAACAATTTACGAAGTTGCCGCCTCCAAACTTCCTGTAATTGCTTTATCGCACAGTTATGACAAAAATTATCGCACAGTTTTTTACCGCGTGAACAGTCATTCGGTAATGAGATTTTTAATATAAAGTCGCCGACCTATCACTCAAAACGTCACGCCAATACTATCTTACTGACTTATACACTCATTAACTACGCATACAAAAAAATAATTTGATCAACTTGAAATAATACGAAAATAATAAAAATCATCATAATTAATTTATGATGATGCCATCGCAAGTAACGAACACAGAGTCTGTCTAGTGTATTCTGTATTGTAGTCTGTATTTATTCGAAAATTCCACTTAATTCATATCTTCATTCGTATCCAAGTTTCTCATCTTAACTTATAAATCATTGTCAAAGTTCACACTTACTACGGTCTAACCAGTAAATCTTTTAATTTTGTCTTTAATTTATCTAAGCTGGTCTTGCACCAGCTTAAATAAATATATACCTTCATTAAGTTCAAAAAAACAATAAACATCAAATGGCAAAAACCTTAGCCAAATTCTTGACGACGCAGGAAGAAACTACACTTTAAGATACAGGCTAGGCATAGTTTAACCGCTGGTGTTCGTATAACTATATAATAAGGTTAACTACAGTAAATACTGTATTTTGAATTTAATGTTTTTTTTTGAGTCAAATAAAGTAGTTATTATTTTTTATTTACTAAAGATCTCTCTTTTCTTTAGTTACGTTATTTATTGCATAAGGTCTTAATAGGACAACATCTATCACTTATTCTGTCTTTAGTACGAGTATGTCTTACAATGTATGAGTTAAAAACTCGGCTGACGCAGCGAACAATAAATATTATTGATCTTTGAAACAAGATAACACATACTTCGGCGATTTTGCACAGTGCAATGTTTCTTGCTAATCGATTAATACAACTTTCATTTTATCTGTAGTGTGAGTAGTACTCAGGAATAATATAAAGGTCTAGTTTCTTCCACATTTCTGACGTCACTTAGCACAGGTTATCGAGATTCACGTCCCTGTTCATAGATGTTACAACCCTTAGACGGAATGACGTATCTTCACATATTGATTTTCAATCTATGAACTTTTTTAAATAAGTGTTTAAACTAAGCTAAGATTTAAAAATATTGGTTACCTTACACATATTTAATACTAATTTCCTTTAAAACTATATATAAATTTTCATTTGTTTTGTGATACTAATATAATTTATTAGTGAATAACATTAATAACAAAATGGATACGAACGTACTCCGCATTTCATTTGTACTAAACGGAACAATGCATATCTTCCATTTTCATTATCACAATAAAAATAGCTTTCGAAAGCGTGACAAGAGATAATTAAAACTATAAATTGGCCACTGAACAGCTTTCGCACTTAATAACTGGTACTTTGTAAACAGTTTCATTATTCACAAAATTTATTATCTGTATAATTTTTGCAGTTTTCACTCAGGGCCTTAATGTGCTGGGAAATATGACGTGTTGGTTTTTTCAGTTGTATTGCTATTTACTTTAAGAGCCTGAATTTGTTTGTAAAATTTCTTTATCTGCATCATGGTTGATGGTTTTGTCGTCTCATATAATGAGCTCCCACACATTTTCTACTATATCAACAAATATTATAAAATATTCTATTTGAAAACACTTACAATTCTGGGGTAAATCAGGTTTTCTGATACCTTGCTGTGCTTTGTATTTTCCAAAAATAGTCGGCAGCGACGAGGTATGAAATGCAGTGGTAATCTTCTGTGTGCAAGTAATGCCACAGAAGGAGACATCCTCCTGTAGCATTACTACTATTGCAGGACGAGAGAGGGAGACGCTTTAGAACGAAACCTAGGGATAGCAGAAGCGCTGTAAATAGAAGAAGATATGCCCATCTTCAACCTCCTCTGTAGAGTGCACAGAACCGAAGGTTTTTGAGTATAACACGCCTTTGTGGTCCCGGTAGAATACCAGAGCGACTACTTGAAAGGAACTTGGTGTGATTTTAGTGGGTACTGACCACTCAGTCTCTGAATTGCAGATTCTGGTGTGGGTCCCACATAATCTTGCAACGTTTGGGGGCAGTGTATACGCAAATTTATATCCACTTCGGATACAAAAAAGAAGGTAACGTGTTTGTTTCATATTGGCTTTGATTTAACGTTCTTTTATAAAGTTAACTGAATAAAAAAAAAGTGCCGCTAACTTTATAATAAAACATATTCGAAAGTAAAAGAGCAGATCCTTACCGAAGGCTCCTAATTTGTCATGTTTCACGTCTTAAAATAAATAAGCTTAAATTTGTTTGTAAATAAATAAATGTTTATTAAATAAGTAAGAACGTTTAGTACGAAGTCGGTGTTTTAAAACTAGAAATATTATTAATTTATTGTAAAGTGCTGTGTTCAATTTGAAGTACGGTTTGATTGCCTAATCATCCAGGTTACCCTAAGGGATCTCCAAAGAGAAGCGGTGAAGAATGAAAGAGAATATATCTCCTATTACTTAGAAAAATATATGTAATATTATATGTTGAACGTTATTTTAAAGACTTATTCTCGTTTTACTTATCAAACATTCATGCCCTTGCTTTCAAAATACATACATAATGTGCCATATATGAGAAGTTCTGTTAAAATATGAAGGAACTGAAAACATCCTTCAACTTATTCACCCGAAGGGAAAACTGTCAAGATCGGAATAACGAGACAAATCCTGAAAAGCGACTTTCGTGACGAGTGTGTCTTTTATTTTTATCCCCCCGAGTATGTAATGTAGCATTTTGTAGTCTAAGGGAATTTAAATGAATTGTTTGGATTCCCTTAAGTAACATTCACCTATAACCTTCTCTATTTACGGCTCGAATTACGTTTGTGTGTAGGTTACATGTGCGTATCTTTAGAAGAATCGTTATAATTTTTAATTGCATATAATTTAAAATATAGTTATAATTATTAGCTATTATTTTAATACATTGCAAGGTTTTATTGTTGTGAGCCTTTTTAGAAATATTTGTTTTTAGTCTTGGTAATAATTATCAAGTGTAACAACCCGAAATACGTCTTGCCCTCACCATACGTGTTAATAATCAACATGGGTAGAAAAATTGTCTGCCCATGTTGATTATTAATATACTCCTTTATATGAGAACTGCGTGCTACTAGACCAAAACTGCTGTCAACAAACAAACAAAAATCATTAATTCATATAGGTAACATAATGTACTAAGTGTACATTATGTTACCCGTCACACCGTCACCGTGCACGTCAAAAAAAAAGAAATATTCATTAAATGATTCTAATTTTACATTTACTGCCAGTTCTCAAATCAAGGGCGTAGAACGGAAGAGAAGAACTGGCAATAAACTCTCCGCCACTCACATTGAAACAATATCGAAAAAATATTGTATTAATTATTTTAAATTACGCGTCACTTGTAAGATATTTCGTATACTGTTGATCCAATTACAATTCAAACATTTAATTAGAGAGAAGAGCTTATATACTTTCGCATTTACGCTTGTAGCGAAACATTCTTTGCTAACGACATTTGGAGAACGTTTGAAGATAATCGTATTTAGCACCGTTTCCGTATATCTTGAACTTCCTTATTAAGCCTGTACATTTACTTCCGGCTTACGTGTATTCAAAGCTCTTTAAGGTTCTATGAATTATATCGTTGTTAATTCGCTTTACGTATCGTATACGATTTATGTAAAAGCCTTATGTAGGCTCACTAAATATTATTTTTAACAAACAATTGATGTGCAATATACATGTTAAATGCAGTTAAATAATAATTGAGTATTATTATCAATTTTCACATACACGTGTGCTTTTTAAAGTTATAAAGTTGTAATTTAAGTTTATCAACATATGTTAAGAAGACTAATTACATCCATATCGCTTAAATTATGCATATTTCAACTTAGGAAATAGTTCAAGTTTCATAAAAAGGTGTAAAATTATTTTCGTGATTATCTGACACTATTTCTGAAAGTTTTATTTGTACAGACTGACATACAGACATAAAATTTATTACTTACAAAACACACACATAACTACAATAAAGAATATGTACATACCTTGATTATTTGTGGTTACATTCTATGTGATCGAATTAGTAGCTCAAGCGACTTTCTTGTAATTAGGATCTGGAACAATATATAACATATGATTTGTTGTAATAAACGAAATAAAATAAATAATTGTTCTGAACAAACAAAACTTGTTTTTTTTTTGTTAGTTACGTTAAAATTGGTTAAAATCTAGAGCTTATAACTAAGGTAACACGTTGGACGGTGATACTATGTAATATTTTGCTACGAGGAAGTGAAGACAAAAACTACTAGAATTATTTATAATTTTTTTTAGCAAATAGGTGACGCTACAAAAAATATCGTTTATCGTAGCCTAAGCCGACGCATAAATATTATAAACTTAGATTAAGTACTAAAGTCAACATTACGTACATGTTTAAATATTTCTAACAGTTTATCTGACAAAACCAATCTCAAAATATGAATATTCCCAGATGTGTTGTATCAATACAATTTTCTTACTAAATATTTGCCTCCCATCTTTAAGACGTGCGCATACATATTATAATAACAAGTGTATTCACATCATCCTTTTGATAAAAAAAAACATTTAACCCTGGCTTATAAAAATAGACCAACAGGGAATTATGGTTTCTATTTTTATCAGCTACTAGTGACCCGCCCCAGCTTCGCACGGGTGCAATGCTGATGAAAAGCAGGTTTTTATTATGTATTGTTATTTCCGTCGCTGGAAAGCTCTGATAATATACGCCTTCGATCGCTGCTAAATAAGCTGTAATGAGCTGTATAGATCTATATTAAATAAACAATGTATTCAAGGTATTTAATTGGTTAAGGATTAATGCTGTATTGGTTAAAATCGCTTCGAAAATTAGCCATTATTTGTCGTAAAAAGTAAATGACAAAAAAAGTTAATGTGGGTTATCCATAAGAGATAGACATATACCATCATGGACTTTTCTGTTGACCTTTTCAATGTGTACAATACTTAGTACATTATTTGGATAAAACTCGTAGGGTTCAGCCTGCGTTTGCAATGTAAGCGGAAAAAATGTAATTATTTACGACATCATATTAGAAACCTCAAAAATAACAGTACTTCTCCACTATTTAATGGATGTTATTATACATATAAACCTTCCTCTTGAATCACTCTATCTATTAAAAAAACCGCATCAAAATCCGTTGCGTAGTTTCAAAGATTTAGCATACAAAGGGACATAGGGACAGAGAAAGCGACTTTGTTTTATACTATGTAGTGAAGTTCGCCTTATATACAGTTTTTATCTCTCGTCGTTACTTTGCACACATCATTTTAATTTCAATTGTATGAAAACTCATTAAAGCAAAAAAATATTCGAAAGGGTAAAGGGTTATATTTATTTTAATTATGTTTTTATTGATTGCTTGTTATATTGAACTGGGCTTATTTTAAATTTTGAAAATTTTAAGCCTATTTTGCTTTGTGATAACGGAGCATTAGGAGTAAATGTTTTGGAGTTACTCGTTAAAGCATACAAAACAAAAATTGTTCTATAATATATTAAAATATAATCTCTACAGAAAACTGTATCAATTAAATTGATTGTTTATTCAATAATGTTTCCATTTAAAACGTTGTTTTTTATCTCTTCAAGCGTTGAAAATGTATCTGATCTTTCACAAATTATGTATAATAGTAGATTAATTAGAAATCTAGAAATGCTATTTACTGTGTGGGGGCTGTCCACTAATCACGTGATGTTGTTTATATATTTTAAACCCCTTTCTCCCCCATTGTGATACGTTTTTAAGGCAGTTTTTGCCGCGCACTACCACTTTGTGGAACCAGCTGCCCATTGAATTATTTCCGAAAAAATTCGAAGGTCCATCAAGAAAAGAGCGTACCACTTCTTAAAAGGCCAGCAACGCACTCACGAGCCCTCTGGCATTGAGAGTGTCCATGGGCTGAGGTATCACTTAACATCAGGTCAACATTTTCATCATCACATTACGCCGAAAATCTCTCTCTCTCGATCTACCGATAGACCGTTTGACGAAAAATAAGTATACGTGATATCTTACTATAGCCCCCCCTTGTGATATTTCGCAATTTATGACAAACCTTCCTCGAACCCCACGAGATTAATGGACAGACCATGATAACTTGAAGATAAAATTATAAAAGACCCCTAACAGTTAGATCTAATTTTAGGAAATCGGCCTTAATGAATATGGATAAGATCTATTAGTAAAGGTTCAGTATTTGTCTTAAGAGATACTAAGCGGTTACTCACAATTCTGAATATTTGAATCCGTCTAAGTAGAAGGATTAAAATGACCATGGCACAGATATGAATAAAGGTCTCACACATGATAACAGAGTCTCCTGTTACATTTATATTTTATAGAACATCCTTGCTGTTCTGCACGTATACAAAACGATTACGTAAGTCCAAGTTTGCGGAGTACATAACACCTTATATCCAATTTTTATATTCAGCAAGATTGGCAAAAAGGTAAATGTATGTAGGGTCCATTTAGCGGAATTCCCTTAGTCCGGAAATCTTATTAGGAAAGGTTTTTTGCGTTCAATATCTTGTCGATTCAAGGGTGGTAGGTAGTAAACGCTATTTTTCTTTTGAGAGGGCTTTTAAAATATTTTCTATCGGTACTCCCCTTACATCGTTTGATTTGAAAATTTTCATTAATTATTATATCTGACATTAAATCATAGTTACACGAAAATTTATCCAGTCATTTATTTTATAAGCTTATTAAATTCCTGTCAAACAAATGTATAATATATCCATAATATATAACGCGGTGAACTCATCAAAAACCTTTCAAAATGAAAAAAATTAAATTTACGAGAAAACTAAAACACAACCGTCGCACATTACGTAAAAGTATCCCAATACAAACCGAAATAAAAACCCAACTCCATAATGCACTACAATAAATTATACTAAGGAAATACACAGAAATAAGCAACACATTGAATTCTTCAGATATGTGTATGTATAAAAAATGCAAACAAATATATAAAAAAAATAAATCAGTGACGCTACAACCTCTTTAGGTCTTGGCCTCAGATTTCTGATCTGTTTCATGATCATTTTTAAATGTAATGGGCAAGTTGGTGATCAGTCTCCATCCGTCGTCGACTTTTTGGGTCTAAGACATGTCGGTTTCATCACGATGTTTTCCGTCACCGTTCGAGCAAATGTTAAATACACATAGAAATAAATTCCAATGGTGCACAGCCGGAGATCCAACCTACGACCTCAGGTATGAGAGTCGCACGCTGAAGCCACAAGGCTCTCTCATCACACTCTGCAAATATACAAAATTTGTTAAAATATTATTCGGAAGCGTTATAACATTGGCATTCATACGAAAAAAAACAAGTAATTTCAATGCATTTGAGTCAATAGTGTCGTGGAACAATGAATTCCGTATTATTGTTTCATTTTGTATTCAAGAGAAGTATTTGATGATTTTTTTCTCTACTTCACTGTATTCATACTTTTGGATGATGTATTTTTATCTGATTCCCAGCTTTAAAATACAATTTTTAGTGGATATAAGCACGTTCCGACTATCTATATTTATTAGATATAACTATGTCTGTGAAGTTGATAGATAGCTATTTGAATATCAAATAGTTCATAATAATAATTACTGTAATTTGAAATATTTCCACATTCCACGAAATTGGTAATTGCAATATTCCGCTGAATTTCTGAGAAGTATGAAGCGACTGTCATAGCAAGCCTGGTACCCCGTAACCGAAAAAGTACCGGAAACATCTTAATATAAACGTCACATTTAATATTACAAAAGTTTGTTACGCAATACAAGTGTTTATATGTAATTAACTAGCTGACCCGGCGAACTTTGTTCCGCCTGAAAGTCTAACAAAATCGCGTCAAATTAAGTTACTTTATGATTTCATTATGTTAATGTTTTTCGCAAATACAGAAATGTTTTGTCAAAAGATGGCACCACATGCTGTTTGCATTCGTAAAATTAATTTATTCCTATTCGAACTTATCCGATATTTGATTACTTACTAAGCAAGTTGGAGCGGAGAAGAATCCACCAAAAAAGAGATAAAAAACATCGGTCCAACCGATCTTGAGTTATAAGTTCTGTAACTAACACGTCTTTGTTTTTTAAATTTAGATGTATATTGGAAAAAAGACGTATGAGAATTTAATTCCAAAGATAAACCAAAGAAGACGGTGCCAGGGTGATAATAGAATAGCCCAAACGAAAATTAACATTCCAAGGCCTTCTTGGAATATCATTAATTAATTGTTTGCAAGAAACAATTAATTTGAATCGTTCTTTTGTTTAAAATCCGATCGCGATGATCGCCGAGAGATAATAAGGGCCATTATTCATAAGTTATGTATCGGTATTCACCACGACAACAGTATTGAATATACGATACATTGCTAAATAAAATATTATAATCAGTGGTATAATGTATGTAAATACAAAATTGACAGGGATAGCTTTTGAATGAATAAATAATAGGCGTCCGTGTCCACGATATAAAATATATTTCCAAACGGACACGTGTGTCACTACCTTACTATGTATTATTCATGAGCGTTGAATATTCATATAAAATAATGATAATGAAAATATTAAAATCATGTTATTAAGAGTCTTTGAGACCTATATGAATAATTTGTCTATCTTTTTCATTAATACATAATTTGAAAGGTATATGTATATATATTAGGTTTTAACAGTTAATTCGATTAGATGTGCAATCGCATTAATTGCGGTAAATTTTGCATTTTCTTCGAAATCAAAAAGCGTTGCTAATATTAGCACGGCATTGGTTGTCATGCCAATTTCCATTAACATCTCTTTGGGAAATAGGTTTTGCCTGGCAAGTCTATTTTCTAAATTGCAACGACTAAAACCGTTGAAAAAAACCTAAAAATACATAAGAATATGTGCGCTTTGGTTGAAAAACAAACACGCTTTACGGTTTTCTTAAAGTCTAATTTACACGATCGAAACGCGTCATCACTTCGTCGTTCATATCAGTGACCGTGCCATACGTAAGATCGAGAACAACTTCGTCATCATCAGTACCGATGTTGAGAAAACAACGTCAATATATAGGAGTCGGGATTGCAAACGATTAAGAATGACCGCTGGTTAACAAAATCCAACATTTACATTGACCCTTAGCTCATAAATGCCGTCACTAATAGGTATCTAAGTCAAAGAAAACACTTTTTACCGGATTGAAGCTATGTATAATTATTAAAAATAATTTTAAATTTATCCGACGTTTCGCGTGCTTTACAGCGTGGTCACGGCGACAATAATACATAGCTTCAATTCGGTAAAAAGGTGTTTTCTTTAAATGTGTAAAAGCTATGTTAATAAAAGAGAATACTAGGTATATGTTGTTTAATGTTCATAAACAATTTAATAATTAGTTATTAAATTGTTTATGAACATTTTATGCCATGCTTGGTATACGGGAGCGAAACCTGGACGTTTACGGAGAGAGTGACGTTCAGGTAGTCCCCGGAGATCAATGGTGTACATTAGGGCGATGACTAAGATCACAGATGCGCTAACACACTACAGCTGTAATGGAAGTGGCCAGGCCATCCTTCCAGGTATGCAGGTAAATTCAAAGCCCTCGTTAAAAGTAAATTAATTAATAAAGCCTTTTATAAATGTGACGAATACTTAAATGATCTTGGGTAATTAATTTGCTCCAGTTCTTACAATTTGTATTAAAAACTTGGCGATTGAAAAGAGTGGCGGAAAGTTTCTTGCCAGTTCTTCTTACCCGCTCTACGCCCTTGACTTGCGAACTGGTTGTAAATGTAAATGTACAATTAATTTCATTTGGTTTTTTTTGACGTTCATAAGTGTACATGTTTACCTATATGAATAAAGATATTTTTGAGTTTGAGGTGTACGGGCAAATGAGAGCGGACTAATGAATTAATAAATATTCTCGCTAACATAAAACGAAAACGAAAAACCTCCATTCATTAAAGCCTTTCAATAAAATAAATGTAAACATCAATAAAATCGAAGCATTTTTCTTTTCAAATAAACTTGGACTTTAGATAGCGTCTCGGAACTTTGTAAAAACTTTATAAAACTGCGACACTAGTTTTAAGAAATTCACAGGCTGTCTTGAAATTTATCAAAAGAAAACGAACTCATTTATTTTTTAACATTACAACTAAGAATATTAATCGTTGTTATTTGTTTCGTGTCATAATTTTCTTTTATTAAAGTATGAAAATTATCTTAAAACCGGTATATCTGTATAAAATGAACATTCATTAACTCAAATACATTATCCAATTGTAACATATTGATATGTTTATAAACAAATCAACTTTTTGGTTGGTTTAACAAAACTTTCTACGAATGCTCGCATATCAATCGTATTTTATCATATAAAACAATATTCAAAAATTATATATATTTGAATTATGTAACCTAGCATTAGTTAAATTATTTATTAATTTAATTGTAAGCGTAAAGAAAATGTTAGCAATTATCGCACACTCGAAGTCAAAATGAGCCCTTTAGTTTTTAACACACTCATAAATTGTTTAACACTCTCGTTTCCGGTAATAGATATCATATGTCGATACTTGTATTAAAGTGTAACTTTGATTTATAAACCCTTAGATTGGATAGTTATTTTTTGTTAGTGTCACAAACCCTAATTGAATGTTAATAAGCCGATATTTTAAATTCAGTTATTACCCAGCTTCAAACAAAGTGTTTTATTTAACATATATCTGAATATATCCTTACAACAACCAATGCCAAGGAACTTAATTCTTGTAGAACAGTTATATAGACAAAAATATGTGTATAGGTCTTATAAACGGATCCCCGTACTTAAGAAAAGCCTCAGGCCCATCGATTTTCCAAAGTAAATGTAAATGAAAATTGTGAGCATTCGAGTTCCTTTGTCTTTTGAGGTAATGAGGGGTATAAGGTAATCAGGAAGAATTATTTGGGAAACGAGAAAATAGCATTTTCGTCCACATTTCGCTAGCATTCAAGTCGGAATTATGTCAAGTATCGTAAACTCATTTTGGCGTGCGATTTCTATGGAATATTTATGTATGTTTGGTGTGAATTAAAACATATATTTTATAATTTAAAACGAGAAACTCATCACCTCATTTTTATTGGTTAAATTTTTAAGTAATTTAATTAATAAACATATTTATAAATAATTTTTTAACTATATTTCAATTATTACATCTTGATATAAAAAATTCTCGTGTTGCGGTGTTTGTAGTTAAACTCCTCCAAAACGGCTTTCCCAATTCTCATGAAATTTTGTGTGCATTTTGGGTAGGTCTGAGAATCGAACAACATCTATTTTTCATCCCCCTAAATGTAAAGGGTAATCCACCACTAAATTTTATTTTTTCAATTTTAGATTAAATTTTTTTTTATGATACAGCATTAGTAAATACATAAATAACCCTGAAATTTTAACCCTTCAGTAAAAGTAAATCTCATTAAGAAGAAACGAAGTTCGCGGGGGCAGCTAGTATACTATAAAAATCCTATTAAGGGGTTCTAGTTTATTTAATTTTCTTCTTTTTCTTATGTGATTCCTTTTTGGTGCCTAATGAAGGTACTTGAAAACACATGAAATAGTAACGTTCGGATTTGATTAGATTTTATATTATCAAAATATTTATTAATTTAAATAGTATATGTTGAGTAAAATCTTTGATTAGGATTTTTTCGATATTTTCTTTTAAGAAATATTTACTTTGAACGTGAATATTCCGTTATTCAATAACGTTTGAATGGCCTAAGGCTAAAACCTTGTAGAGTTCAAAACACCTATAGAAAATTTGAAACTTTCCCTTAATCTGATTTCAGCCGCCTTCAATGGAATTATTTAATCGTTAAGATGCTATTTTAGTAAAATATTCTAAGAACAGCGATTCAAATATTAAAACCAACCTACAAACCCAATTCTTTTACAACAACAATTCATTTCAATTAAATTTTTGGACTGAAAGTTCAGTATAATATTTGTATAATAAATATCAATACGTTAAAGGTAATTAAATTATGAGAGACCAACAAAAAATACAACCATGTTTTGTTCATGCCTTTCGGAGGCAAGGTGAAAACAGAAAATGTTAAACAATTGTATGCTTCGTTCAATTTTTATTGATCAACGGGATCTCAATACGACATGCAATAAGATTCGTCCATTTGACCAATCACCTATTTATTTATTAACACTTTGTTGCATTAAAATAATAACAGTTGAAAATAATTAAGAGAAAAGAAGGACAAATGGCGGCCTTATCGATTTCAAGAGATCACTGCCAGGCAATCACTTTAACAGAAAAATTAAGACAAAACTAAACAAGAACAAAAACTAAATTAAAAAAGATTTATAAAACTTTATAAATTTATTTATTCGTTACAGAAACTTCAGCTGACCGCGGTTAAGGCCCTGTCCCAGCACAAATTGTACGTATGACTGAGGATTACGGGCAGTGGGCAGTTGGAGCACGCGCCTTAGTCTAATAATAATAATTAGTTTTGTAAAACATTAAATTTAATTTTACCAATTTATTTTCTACAATTGATTACTTGGCTTGCGTTTAAATATAACGTATAACTTTCAAAATCATACTCCATAAACATTTTCGTCATAAAATGAATTTAAAGTGTCAAAAACTATGACTAATAACTAAAAACTATGAAACTATTTTTGGATTTTTCTTCTATGAAGTGAAGTTATAAGAATCGTGTATCGATCTTTCAAAATGGATACATAAGCTACTCAACTTCACCATTTTTTTTCCCTTCTCCAAATCAATAACCTCAAGAATTGATGACGAAAAAAAAAAAAAAGAAATATTGTCCTTTTTGGATTTTGGTGACCAGATCGGTCCATAACGACTTTTGCAAAAGATTGAATTCGTTGTGTCAAATAATATTTAACATTAAAGTCTATACTCCGAATGATAAAGTATAAAGATCAGTCTCTTTGCCTATTAGATTTAAAAATAAGCATGAAACAGAATCAGAAATCTGAGGCCTAAAGAGGTTGTAGCTTCACTGCTTCAGACTCTGAACGAAACAGACATAATAATGTCAGATCAGAAATAGAAACTCGATTAAAACAAGCAGTTTGATCAGAATGCAAAATTGAACTTTCAGTACGGCGAACAGGCATCTGCATTATTCATCTTGATTCCAATAACCTTAGTCTTTACCAGGAAACTAAGTTCTGAACTTCTGAACATAATACATTTGGCTTAATAGCATATGTCTGGTTTAAACGTATAACATGAAATGTTACCCAGTGGATATAAATATATATATGAGTTATGTGTACTACGAGTTTATACACTTTAGTTTGAGAAAGCTCTATTTGTGTGGATTCTACATTATAAAATATCCTTCATCTTTTTTATCCAGAATTATTTGGGTATAAGATATTTTTTTGTAAATATATATTTTAGAATCTAGCAATGCAATGGCTTTTAGATATTTTTATTTTGATCTTGTGATTATAATATATTAATTATAAATAATAATATTTTTTTTTACTACTTTTGTCTGGAAGAGATCGCTTGTAAGCGATAAGGCTGCTGTTGCCATTGTTATTTTCGTTATCTGAATGTATATACGTATTGCAATAAAGTGTAAGATATATAGTTATTTCGTTTTAATTGCGCACATTTAAAGAATCTAATTATTTAGAGCAATAACTATAATAAATTTAATTAGCTTATTTCCTAAGAAAATAAAATTATAGATATCAATGTCGCCTTACACAATCACAAAACCAAAATTTTAAGAACTAGAAGCCAATCTTATAGTCATGAATAACATTTAGATTCTAAAATACATAAAACTATATATTTACAAAAAATATCTCACAGCATAATTATAATTAAATTAACTTATATGATTATTATTTATTACATCAATTTATTTAAATCGTTACTAACCCAGTCAATTATAAACAAATATTAATTATTTTAATATCACTACATAGTATATAAAACAAAGTCGCTTTCTCTGTCCCTATGTCCCTTTGTATACATAAATCTTTGAAACTACGCAACGGATTTTGATGCAGTTTTTTTAATTAGATAGAGTGATTTAAGAGGAAGGTTTATATGTATAATAACATCCATTAAATAGTGGAGAAATACTGTTATTTTTGAGGTTTCTAATGTGATGTCGTAAATAATTACATTTTTTCCGCTTACTCCCTACGAGTTTTATCAAAATAATGTACTAAGTATTGTACACATTGAAAAGGTCTACAGAAAAGTCCGATGTGATGATATATGTCTATCTCTTATGGATAACCCACAATAACTTTTTTTTGTCATTTACTTTTTACGGCAAATAATGGCTAATTTTCGAAGCGATTTTAACCAATACAGCATTAATCCATAACCAATTAAATACCTTGAATACATTGTTCATTTAATATAGATCTATATAGCCCATTACAGCTTATTTAGCAGCGATCGAACGCGTATATAATCGGAGCTTTCCAGCGACGGAAAACCTGCTTTTCATCAGCATTGTACCCGTGCGAAGCTGGGGCGGGTCACTAGTATTCCTATAAATAAAAACTATCGATTCGATTTTCAAAATAGTGGTCAAAAGCATTCACTACGACTGAACAAATTAAGTGTCAAGAAAAAAGAGAGTTGGAAAAATAGCTAACGTCATTGTCGTTGTGAAAACACGATGAGGGCAATTTTATCGTTACGGAAATATCCTAAACATCCCTCCGATGTGTCTGAGGTGGCGAAAGGTTTTGAAGGAAAAGTGTATAAAGCGTAGAATACAGTTTTCGTGATCGACATATTTTATTTTTGTGTCCAAATCTATACTACGTTATTGGAGAATATTTGTTTTTATAGTATAGGGGGCAAACGGGCAGGAGGCTCACCTGATGTAAAGTGATACCGCCGCCCATGGACACTCTCAATGCCTGAGGGATCGCGCGTGCGTTGCCGGCCTTTTAAGAATTGGTACGCAAATTGTAAATAAAATAAATTACTAATACAATTTTAATTTTAATAGAATAATACAATAAATACAATTGGCAATACAATAAAAAATTGGAAAAATATATTAATAATCAATGTTATTCAAGTTGAAATAGGGTACGAGAATGACTTCTTAATTCCTAAGTTGTTAAAACACATCTTTTGTATTCAGAAAAAAATGTTTCACCCATAACCGAAACTACTAGTTTTTATTCGCATGCGTGAGCCACCTAGGCACGAAAATAGACTTTTGTAGCTAGTGCTTATATTCTCTAAAAGCATACTTCAGATAAAAGTTTAAACACACAAGCAACAATGTTTTCAAAGGTTCAAGAAATTTGTGGTAAAATTTTACCAGGGCCTCGTGGTCAGACCCTTTTCATATTTAAAGATAATGTTTTTTATTTCTATCTCGTATTTACAGATTTAAAAAATACTGACATGAACGAAACCGATGATTTACTATTTAAATATAAAAATTGTCAATATATTATTATTGTGACAATCCATCGTTCTACCAATTATGGAATAATGCAAAAGTTACTTTTGGAGATTTTTTAAAACTGTTTAGTTTTAAATAATATTTATTTGATTAATTACAAATAATATTTTTTAGTACAGTTTGCTTACTAGGGCTTATTTAAAAACAAATCATCGAATATGTCTGCCTCGTCACTATTCTGATGTGATTGGACTTTGAAAAAGTAATAATCTTCAACATCAAAAAGTAACACTTCCAATACACTATTTCACAAATAGTAGCAGTGAAATGTATTTTTTGTTTGTTGAAAAAAAAAAAAAAATTGTGAGATATATAAAATCCCTGGA
This sequence comes from Pieris mannii, assembly GCA_028984075.1. Lineage (NCBI taxonomy): Eukaryota > Metazoa > Arthropoda > Insecta > Lepidoptera > Pieridae > Pieris > Pieris mannii. The sequence continues at coordinate 2,236,813 of CM054776.1, forward strand.
CACGATGGTAGAGTAAAAATTAAAAAAAAAACCTAACCTCGGGCATAGACTACTTTCCTATAACATCAAATAGTAATGCTGATCTGCAGTTTTGTTGCCAATCATATAAAGAATCGAGACCGTGAGACCAGAAGACTTTGGACTCCAAAGTAAGACTTTAGTGGTTAAGAAAAATAACCTTCAATTAACTAAGCTGTCACAGAAAATTAATAACACGTTCGCAAATTAACGGGATAAATTTTAAAGTGAATTTTGCCAGTTACAAAATAATACTTCATTACGAGTTACAAGATAACTAAACAATTATTAATTGAAGACGCCAGTGGCGTTCACTGTTAGTAATAAAATTCCCAGGATAATAAATAATTTTATTCGTCTGATTCCTAAATTGAAAGCAATTATTGAACTGTAAATTTATAACGCTACGACAAATGATAATTGTGAAACCAAGTGTTGAAATTTAAGCAAATATTCGCCCATAACAATCGTGACCTCTAGGGAGTGTACGCACGAAAATAATCTTTTTTTCATTGTGATTGGTTTTGTAATTGCGTGAAGATTTTTGTTCGTGACGTTCAGAACGCGGACAACCATGTTCGTAATTAAAATGGCCGCCGTATGTATCCGTTTCCGTTTGGAATTGAATTCGATTCGGCTCATCATTATGCGCGCCTTTTGATTGAGTGTTGAATATTTTGAAAGGTATCTGTAGTACCAGAGAGAATTATTAATATGCCTGTGGCTGCGTTGATGGAAGCACGATTCGAATCGTAATTCACGGCCGTTTTAGAATCAAATTTATGTGTTAAATTCATGTTGAAAGAATGTTGAATGTTCCACACGCTTAATTTGACGGTGGTAAAATTTATTAGATGCTAAAAGGAATATGAAATAAAAATAAATCAGTGGTGGTACAACTACCCCGATCAGTCAGCAGATCAAGAGGCGCAAGTGGAATTGGATAGGCCATACACTTCGAAGGGATGCCAATCATATTTCCAAGCAGGCGCTTGATTGGAACCCGCAAAGAAAGGGGTAGCGTGGCCGTCCCAAGCAAACCTGGCACCGTACAGTAGCGGACGAGGCAAAGAAAGCTGGTAAGACTTGGAGCGAGGTGAAATACGAGGCCTCAGACCGAACGCGATGGAGACTCGCTGTGGACGCCCTCTGCCCCATCTAGGGGTTATAGGACATGAGAGAGAGACAACGTTTGTTAGGTTTGGGCCTTACCTTTTTATTTCTGTATCTGATTCATGATCATTTGTCAATGTAATAGACAAGACAGACATAGGTCGTCACTGTTTTGGTACTAAGGCAAGCCAGTTTCCGCACTACGTTTTAGAAAGAAAATCTATTGGTGGTTAAAACACACTTATAATTAAAATTATGACAGTTTCAAATTAAAAAGCCGCCTCAATATCTCTCGTGACGATGCAACCTCGTGAAATATGTTGAATGGTTTTGCTAGACATAAAAACAACACACATTATAAACTGTTAATTAATGTATGTGTTAAATTAAACGTCTAGCGCCTCGGAGCTTGACATCTCTGTACATTCATTTATTTAACCACAGCTTAGAGACTTTGTGAGCCTTCGAGTAACAACACTTTGACCCTATTTTACTTTCAAAGGCAATGCTTTAAGCCTCTTGGAAAAATACAAATGAGAGTACTTCTTTCTTATTTTGATAGGAAGTGGGTTTTTTTAGTAAATAAATCTATTATATCGAGAAACTTAAAACTCTGTTTAGTTGACGGCTCTTACTACTAGTTCGTTTTAAAAATATTTTTTTGTTTAATAGTCCATTTTATAAAGAAAGGTTTTATTGAACATGTTTCTCATAAATATAACTGCAGAAAAACTAATTACAAAATTATAAAAAAATCGATTTGCAGTTACTAGTTTTATTTTACATTTGCGAGCCTTGTGGCTGTGTTTGGATATACAATCGATAATATTTAACATTAGGATCATCTTGCCCATTAGCATTTGCTTCAAAAGCGCCGTTTATATCAAAGGTCACTTATTTTTCTTTCATCTAATGAGTAATTGTATAGTATCATTTGTTTCAACTCAAAGTAGGTTAAGTTTTTGATTTCATATTGAAATTAAACAATTTAATAACTTCAGTGAGAATTCTTAATTAAGTCGTAAATCACAGATGAATTATATTCCTTAAGTAAAACTCGTCAGACCTCACAAAGGATCCAGGAAGCTGTCGAATAAATCTTTTTTTCTTTACAATTGAAACAAAGTAAATTACGGCTCGGTAGGGCTGACAAAAAGTTCTTTTTGACCCAAATAAATTCAACAAACTACGTACGGTACGTTACAAACAGGGCAACTAGCGGCCTAATCGCTTTTATTTGCGGCAACCATTCATTAAAAATATGTCTTAAAAGAATCATTATTATTCATCCATAACTATGTGGTATGTGCAAAAGTTCGACACACTATAGAAAACTACAATATTATCTTCAACTAACATTTTGTTTTTGAAGATAATATTGTATTATGTTTCATATCTATACGACCCAACAAAACGTTTAAGATGGATGACTTCAGAATTAAATCATATAAAACTGTGGTCGCTGTGTTAGTAACAAAAAACAAAGATTACTTTAACCTGTTATACAGAAAGTAAAGTGGCATGACATTTTATGCAATGCACGATTTTTACAGAAAATTTCAAAAAGAAAAATTCATTGATTGTAGCAGGCATGTCTGCATATGCTCATGATTTTAGGCATATGTCTATCATAATATAATAAAAATAATTTTAAAAGGCTTTTGGACTCAGTTTTCGCACTTAGATTCTTGCCAGGTCCGTTGCCAGCCAGCTAAGCCAGCCTAGCTCCTTCCAGAATCACAGAAATCTCCTGGACACTTTTTACGGAGCACCTCAACAGTAACCTCACTGCTCTGAGGATTTCTGAACGTTAATATCTTGTACTTGCTAAGTGTACAAATAAAAAATTCAAATGATTTAACTGGCGTAGGACAACCTCCGCCAGCCCTATGTTTGGTCAGTGGGCGGAGTATTATAAAGAATGTTCTTCGGTTATTTTATTACACTAGTTATTACCGTGGCACCTCATGCATGGTGCTTTATACGGTTTTATTATGATGAGTTGCTTTATTATACGCGTACATGATGTTAGGGAGTGAAGTAGTGAGATTCGTCACAGATTTCACTTCCGGTTTTGAATTCCTTCCGTTTCCGGAACTTCGCGTAGAAAATCTTGTTATATATATTTTAGAAGTTATACGGGAATAATATTATATTTTTGAACCATATAGCATTAAAAATTAATACACAATTAATTAACGAAATGTAGTGTCGTTTATCGTCAATGTTATTAACTAGAAATAATTGCTCTAATGTATTAATGGTATAGCGTTAGCAGTGGACGTATATTTGAAACGATGTGGACAAATGGATCTTTCTTCTGCTTAGTTGGCAATTGGCATTTGTTGGTACGATAAAGGAAGCCATCGTGAAAGATGTCTTAGGGTCCAAAACTTAACAACGTATGTCAAGAACAGAAGCCTCGTCAGAGCCTAGCATGTACTGGATACTGTAACAGGTACTGGGCATTTATATACATCCCTATGAAAAATGATGAGTTGATGTATTTAATTTATTGGAGTATCAAAATCAATATGAAATTATTAATAAAATTAATCATGAATATTTTCTTTCATCACGATAATAAAGTGTTTGTAAATGCAAGCATACTATATCAGACATACTTAATAGCTACAGTGGCAATCGTTACTTTATTAAAATTCTGTTAAAATTCCCCCAAACATAATTAGCGGAATCCGAGTTTTAACGTTATCAGCAAAATATTGAACACAGTCTTAAAATGTATTAAGTAAATCGTTATCAAATACATCCAGTCCTCGGTAAATAGCTAAAAATTGTAAATTTTGAGCGTGCTCTCCCCAAAGACTTAAAATAAATCACTGGCTCCTCGCGAGATAAGGTTAAACAAACAGGAAATGATTTCGGTCGGAAGCTACCAAGCCGAGATAAGTATGTTTTCTCTAGACCCTTATAAACTTGTTTCATTTAAAATTTACCCATGTTTTAGTACTAAATTGTTTGATTTAAGTTTGGTTAATAGTTCTGTACTATGGGCTAACGGTCAGGACTCTCTTGTGTCATGTGAGCCCATCGCACTGCCAGACGTCTTTTTATCACCCCTGAGTTAAATTGATTCGGTTACTTGAGCCAGTCGATTCGATTGATGAGTTTTGGTGCGCCTTTAAATGCACTCAGTGGTGGTGAACGTTGAGGTGATATGAGTTATGTAAAATTCTTATATTCAATTAAAAATTCCTTTGCATCGCATTTCATAAATCCGTAATATTAACTTTTTTTAGTTAATATTTTTATTATTTTTGAATTATTTAAGATTTCGGTTGATGATTCTATATTTTTTATTAAGATGCGCTTCTTGTACGTACCATTTATATTGTTTATTGTTCCTTGCTCGGGTTGTATTGTTATTTGTTTTTCTATAAACGAAATGTAAAAAAAATACGTATTATGTTTGATTAAGCGTGCATCTTGGGAATACTATAACTAGTGTTTAACCTAAATTATACATTTATTATTTTATCCATGTATTTCATTGAGTTACAATTTAACCACCTTTTAGGTCGGAACCTAAAAGGTGGTTTTCTTGGATTGACCAGTCTTACCAGTGATTGACGGCGGCTACACGTGTATAGTTGTATATAGCTTAACAATCGAAATAATTTCGTTAGCGCATATCAGGGTATGACGTCATCACAGTGATTGTAGCCGTAGACAGTACGTGTCGCTACACAATCACATGTAAATGAATTCACACCTGATATCCCACCATAATACTATATTAAATTTTACTTTTATTCTCTCCACAATTTAAGCATGATGGGCAAGCCTGTACAAACCTTTTCCTTGAATTTTAAATCTATTTTCTACTTGTTGACATCGTTCAATAACCATAGTCTCTAAATATTAAAAAATATCACACAAACGAAAGCTCTTTCGTTTTTAATCTAGAGACCTCTCTTCCGGTGTTGAAATATACAAACAATGGAGGCTTTTAAATCCAAGGGCATCAAAGTCTAGACATTTTAATTGTATCGACGACATATTGTATAAATGAGTATTGTATTGTTGCGGGTTAAAATATCGACATTACAATAACAATCTTTCAATTTGTCCCTTTGTTTTGGTGGAAGCTCACCGACATCCAGATTGAGCATTCTGATCAAGCTAGGCCTGGATATCCATAGGTGCTTTTCTCTCAATTTAATATCCATTTTCGTTGTATTTTTAATTGTGTTATTTAATATATGTATTATATATTCGTGTATGTTTGCCTATAAGTTTGTCACTTTAAAAATTTTACCTATATTGTAGTTGATCCCAAAATACGAGTGTGGCTAGCGTCGGTAAGCTAACGTCAATGGCAACTGCATCCATGGTAGTATTATATTTTGTTGTTGATTCTGCTGGATTATTGTTAATTCTTAAATCAAATTCTTCCTCTAGAAACTGTAGCAATGGTTTTGATTTATCATTACTGAAGTTGATGTTAAAATCACCGGCTGAAATGAGTGGAACTTTATTTTTTCCGTCTAGCCCCCTTTCACAACGCGCGATAAGGAACTTCGTTCCAACTGCATTGATGGCAGTATTATATTTTGTTGTTTTCATTTCTTATCCCTAGGAAAAAAAAAGACAACATCACGAGGTGTTCCCAGGCGGTCACCCATCCAAGTACTGACGTTGCTTAACTTCAGTGATCGGTCGAGAAACGGTGTATTACAACAACTATGGCAAAAAGTGTCGTGACAACTTTTCGTAAGATTTGTTTCCGTCTAGCCTCCTTTCACAACGCGCGATAAGTAACTTCGTTCCAAAAACACATAGTCATTGCCCTTTGAATAGGGATTAATTTTGCTGATTGCAGACAAATATTACTTATCAAATCGAAATTCTGGGGACGTGTGTTTGACGCCTAATTGTGTATCTATACCATACAGATTTTTAATTAACACGTACTATGAAACAACCTGTGAGACTATAAACTCACCGTATGTGAGATACGGCCCCATTGTCTAAACAAATAAAATATACAAATGTGTCTGACAGAATTTTATCAATACAATACTATCTATTATATTATCATTTTATAATGCCCAAATTTACCAGAATAAGTAGTATAAATTATTCCACTCTAAAACTTTCCGTCTTCAAAACAATTTTCTTTTCTTTTTGAAAGTAGGTTATATTGTTAAGTTATTCCTCACACGCAGGCAAAACTTTTAAAACTGCTAATAGAAGAAATATGAGAGCTTCATATTCCGCCCTCTAATTAATTTATAAGTTATGTAAAGACAATTAGATCTTTTAATATTTGTTATACTTGGTGCGTTAGTGAAAAATTATGAGAGTTAATTTTTACGATGCGCGCGCACACCGTGAAGTTAGCTATAGTCAACATTTTATTTTGTCATATTTAAATAAAGTTTATTTAATATTTAGAATTTTTACAAAATATAAGAAAGCTTAAATGGAACTGGACTGGACATGTAATGAGGATTTACAAAGAAAAATGGACTAAGGATGTAATAGAGTGGTATCCGAGGAACGGGAAAAGAAAACGAGGAGGTCAAATTAAAAGATGGGAGGACGATCTACCAAAAGGATGGAGAAGGTCTGCCAAGGATAGAGAGACATAGAAACAATTGCGGAAGGCCTATGTCGACGGACAACCTGACCAGGGCGGTTAAGAATAAATTATTGTTTTTGCTATGTAATTAGATTAGTAATATAGTAATATTTATATAGTTTGATAAGAATAGCATTTAAGCTAAATGACCAGCGAATAAAGGGCTTTTATTATTATTAATATTTAGAATAATAGAATTTTATTTTTCATTACAAAAATGTATTTAATTTACATAAGAAACTTAATATGTAAGTATATACGACCGAGTTACACGTCGCCATTAGCCGTTCCAATTTTAGCCTTCCATATTCACTCTATCATGCATATTTAATGGCTTTTTGAATTGGTTCAACGAGCTAATATTGTGAATTTGAGCCAGTAATTGATTAAATAATTATTTGTTATAAAGATAATAAGACGTCTTCAAATTTTTTGTACGCGGCTTCGGCAAGATAAGCAAACTTGATCGACGAGTATTGCGTGTAGTTAAGTATTTGTTTTTTTTTTATGACAAATTACTATGGAGAGAGTTAGTTAATTTTTTTAAATTATGATACATAGTGCTATAAGCATATAGTTGTTTAATCGTAATAATTTTGGTTTCTTGGTAGATATTATTAGTCTGTGTTGAAAATTATATCAAAATAATGATTTAATTTAAGTTAGAAATTTTGTTGTTGCTTGCTGTCCACTTTAGTTCAATTAGAAATATGAAATGGGGCTTGACCAAACAATTATAAATAAAGAAGTACGGATTGCGGAATACATTTTGATATCAACCAAAATCTGCCTATAAGTGATTTTAGTTTGATAATTTTGTATGATATATGAACGTTCCACTTTAACTATGTATCTGTTCTAAGACCCAAATATTTCTACCATTTTTTGTTAGATATTTCAATGTCTAGAACTTTTAGCGGTTGAATATTATTATTTATTTATTACATAACATCTTTTTGAGACATAAATGGTTAGCAGAATTTGTTGAAATGATAATGCGTTATAATAAAACTTTTAAAACATTTTTTCTTTTGTTTTTTTTTTTACAGAGTTTTTATCTTGTTACGCCAAAGAAGTATAACTGCCAAGGCTCTTCAGACTACTGTATCTTTAAAAATATTAGAGACCACTGGGACGTATTCGGGAAATTTCAAAATTCATATACAAATTCTTTAACAGCTTGATATCCGTTTGTTAAATACTGAAATCAAGCGTTAATGTTTTATGTGATAAACTTTAAGATTGTGAAAGTGTGAATTGCAGCCAAATGGGAATTATCCAAAGCCATTCAACCAATAACGACTTCGGGATTCGTAATTAAGTTTCAGTTATGATCTATTGATAACGACTTTAGTTGACCCAAATGCCACGAAAATTGCGTCATTTCACATTTTATAATAAAAACTGATTTAATTATCACGTACAGTTTAGCTTGTTCTGAAATTTTTTAAATTATTCTGTTGTAAATTATTGAACCTATTTGTATTGTTTATGTTATATATAAATAAATAATTGTTCTCTCAATATGTTCATTTGTAAAAATACTTTCTAAAATATATTTTTTGTATAATATTAGAATATTAATAATTGGGTGACATCATAGCAATATTTAACAGTGCCGGGGGCTAGCGGCTGTGTTGTCGACCTTCCGGGTAATGGTACGTTTCCTTTCTTGAAGGCCCTTTAAGTCATATCGGCTTTGAATTACCTCAACTCTTTCTGAACAGAAAGTGCCAGTGTAAAAAAACCTCTGATGATGAACTCGGTTATGATTCAGGGAGACGTGCGGTGAACTACGATCTCGTATGTCAGAATGCAAAATGTTTCTCTTGCTCGTTTATGTTCAAAACATGTAGCTCATATGAAATACTAATATAAAAATTGTTATAATATCCGTGGGCCGTAACAAATAAATTATACTTCCAACAAATTGAATTTCTCATCCAAAAGGTCTTATGAATGACCCTTTTTAAAAAGGAGAGAGCCCTTAGAGCACTTCATTGGAGTCTCTCAAAATATCAGCCTCTTTATGTGGGTGAATCCTTATTTCATGGACAAGGGTATAGTTAGCTTTATAACAAGCTGATGATAGCGACTGTGCTTACGTATCGACATATTCGATACGATATAATCTATAAGTGAATCTTGTTTATAAAGAAAAATAGCATATATATGTAATAGTTAAAAAAGGAACGTATGGATATATACCTACGGAAGTACTATACCAAATTGGATCTATCGTCGAGGCAAGTTTTGTGTAACAATAGATTTAAAAACTAACGATTTTCAAATTATATGTCACTGAATAATAAAACCAAAAGACTGTTCAATATATTCACAAAGTATTTGATATTTCATTTAGTGAGGGAGGAAGTATTCTGTTAAATTGTATGTTAATTATTAGTCTTTTATCGACTTTTAATTTATATGTTTCATGACAATTTACTTGGCAATAATAAAACAAAATGTTACTTTTAAACTAAAGTATTAAGAACTATATATATATATATATATATACATATAGTAATAAAAAAGTAATCCGCAACACATCATTTGGTTAAGTTAGGGGTGCCTCACGTCCCTAATAAAATACAAAAAAAGTCATTAAAAGGAACAAAGAGGAAGTTTTTCTATAAAACTGAGATTATGGAAGGGATACGAACTTTTTATGATTAAATATTAATTTTTGGAAAATTAACTTACGGGTTTAGACCGTATTTAATAAATATATTAACTTATCAATTACCGTGTTTAGCGCTGTGCCACTAAAATGAATGCACTATGTTAACAATCAAAGGACGATACAAAATAAGAATAACAAAAATAAGTAATAGGATGAAACCAAAACATATAGAATACAGTGTGAAACAATTAAAAAAGCGATGGACAGGCCATACGATAAGTGATAATTCAGGTAAATGTTCTAGTGTAGATGAAGTAGCAGGTCCACTAAGGAGACGGATAGCTAAGGACAGACTACAGGGGAAAAGCCTGGAGGAGGCTTATGTCGTAAGACAAGCAAACACCGAGAATGATTAAGCAGACTTATATAAATATCAAAATATATACATTCATAAGATTAGTTATTAGATGTAAGAACTTGGTTGTTTGAAATAAAGCCTTCGTTCATTCATTCATTCACCGTCCAGTATAGCGTGGGAGCTTAAAGCTCGTATCAAACGCTTCAGTTCGCAGCAAAAAATTACTGCTTCGTGCACATACGAATCACCCTCTTTGATGAACCTCAATGGTAAATTATTATTTAACGTACTAAGAAATGGACATTTGAGAAAAATATCACAAAACACTTAACGAAAAATAACTCGTTAAAGTCTAAGGTTATTCGACTTTCAAAAGCCTCTATTTAGATTGAGTTTTCTATATGCGATGTTAAACATCATGAAAAAATTTACGACCAAAATGTTATTTTTAGTTAGAATTAGTTACAGTATACAGGTAAGCTTGCAGCTTGCCTGTATATAGTAATTAGAATATTCATTTACTAATAGTGCGTATAATGCAAATAGTATAATCTCACTACAACTATATACAAAGTGAATGGAATTATAACAGATTAGGGACAGTGAACGCCCGTCACATCCTGTATAATTCATTGCGGTAATATTATATGAAGGAAATCTTGTATCTTAATCTTATATGTAACCTTACCTAACCGCTCAGAACGAAAATAATCGAAATCGATTCCTCTCTATGAGCGGGATAAAGAAATGCCGAGTTTATAAAATGGCTTTTAAGGGTAAAAAACAATTTTATTTTAACAATTTATTCGTGGGTGTTTCTTAGTATGTAGGTGGGCTAATACTGGCAGTAGTCTTTTTATAGAATAGTGTGGCATATAACATAGATAGAAACATCTGGAGCAAAGCCTGTACTGACTTTCAGTTCGTTTATTATTGTGTATGTAATGTGTGTATGTAGTAATTTAATACCTCTGAATATTTTTTCACACAATATTTCTGACATTTTGTCGTCTTGCTACTACTTACACTACTCGCAGCAGCTCCAAGTCTTCGTCAACCGATGTTTTCACCGTATTTTGGGCATCCTGGCCCGGGAAGATGTCTGATTGCAACTTTGGGAGCAGTCGAAAGCTGCCGAGATACTACGATTAGCCAGCAGATCAAGCGATGCAAGTGAAAATGAATACACTCCGCAGAGATTGGATCCCGCAGGGAAATCGGAAGCTTGGCCGTCCCAAGCAAACATAGAAAGAAAGCCAGGAAGACTTGGACCGAGGTAAAATATGAGACTTCAGACTGAACACAATAGAGACTTATAAAGGGCTGATACTAATGACTTATTTGACTACTTAATAACTCACATTATTACTTAAAAAACTTAACATTTGATGTATTATATATAGCCGATATATTGGTTTAATTAATCATATACATTTGAAAGCGTTCAGTTCGTTAACTCTAATAGGCATTTAAATTAAGGCGAGATGAGGGAAGATAGCATATATCACACAATGAAAAACTTGGTTGATTAATCGATGTAACTCCAATAACCTTTAGGTAGGTTATGTGTAAAGCCAAAACACATTTAGTATAAGGTTTGTTCGAATAAAATGGAAATAGTAAAACTGATTCTTTCATATTAGTATCGAGGTCAGATATCACTGGACGCAACTGATGTTTCAGTTTGTTGCAACAACAACACTAGTTCTGACCGACAGAAAAAAAAGTAAAGGAGACGAATTTAAAGGAAATAATGTTCAACATTAAATTAAGAGACATCTTTTTGGGATTTGCTGTAAAGGTAATACAAAAAGTAGTTAAAAGAAATAGGTAACGATTACCATTTACGTAAGCTATTTAATACTTCCGACGCCTTCATAGTCGGGGAATTATCAAGAAAATAGTTATAAAAAAACCCAACAACAACACTAAAAATATTGTTAGTGGAACCACTAATACAGAGCATACTTTGACAAACAAGTAAAAACAATCTGAGAAACTCAAACTATGCAAAATATTTTATATCCAAGAAGCGTCGGTAAAATTACACGAATCGCTAAAAGTTCCATGCTCAAGCTAAACAATTTTAAACACCTACAAACTTGAACAAGAACTCGATTGTTTCTGCAGTTCCACAAAATTTACATACAAAATTCAACGTACGTGAGAATTAATTACATATATTCGATATCTACAACTAAAATAAATGATTCTTATATAATAACTAACCTTAAAATATAATAACTAAAATATATTATTCAATGGAGTCCCTTTACGCAAGGTTCCGAAGACTGGCAGCGTACTGGAGGTAGCTGTCAGGTCTTCGGTCTCCAGTGATGTCAACTAAACTTTTTTATATTTCCCTAAAAAGCCTTATAGCGCTAGGACCCCACGGACCAAGGGTCTCAACACCGAATGGGACAAAATCATATAGACCCCTGTATTTGCAGGCTTTAGCTTTTTCAGCCGCATCACAAGCTGCACCAGCTCTGTTGTTGGTTCCATGAGATAGGAAGGGGCCAGTGTGTCCTGAACAAGTGGCGTCCCATACCAGCACCCGGCCCATCTTCCATAGAATCAAACTCATACCGTCCGGTCTCTTGCCATCGTCAAGAATTTGAAAGTAGATTTAGAAATTATTAATATACTGACGAATAATCTAAGCCGCGCTAAAACATAAAAGGGTTGGGTTAGGTCATGTTGTATAATTAATTAGAGGGAAAATGTCCCATCTCCCCAGTGGCTTCTAAATATTGTTTGATAATTAAATGCTCGTTATGTCATATTATCATTATTATACGATCCCTTTGGATAAAGAAAAACATGATAAACTACTTTACATATTTAGGTTAATAATTGCTCATCTGATAATTAGGCCATCACATGTGAATTTATCCGTACACCAAACTCGAAGTGTCGATCGATCTGAATGAACAATTAAGCAAATTATCAGTTTCAGCCTCAAATCCTGAAATATGGACGTGCCTCAAGCAAGCTATAAATAGTACTTGCACTAAGTTCCTTCAACCATCAGCAACAGTAAAGAAGCAGGAATGGATGACTGATTTCATTATACAGTTAATGGAAGACCGAAGATTGTGCAAGAATGTAGATCCTCTGCGCTATAAGGAGCTCGATAATCTTATCCGAAAGGAAATTAAGAAGGCTCGGGAGACGCATTTTAAAAACAAATGTGAAGTCATGGAAGAACTACACAACAAACATGATAGCTTCAATGTGCACAAAAATATTAAAGAAATGTTGGGACTTAAGTGCAACAATTTAACCAGCTTAGCCGATACAAACGGGCAGCTACTTTTCAGTATTGAGGCCAAGAAGGACAGATGGTTAGAATACATATCAAAAATGTTTGACGACCCAACAAGACACCTTGCAATGCCGTTAACTGGTAATGATACTGGCCCACCCATAATAAAAGCAGAAATTTTACATGCGTTAGAATCGGCTAAATTGGGTAGAACCACAGGTCCAGATAAGATCCCAGTAGAGGTAGTTAAACTATTGGAAGGGGATAATATAAACTTGCTTAAACGATTATTCAATCACATTTATGACACAGGTGACTTCCCAACTGAGTGGCTGAGATCTACGTTTATTACCCTCCCGAAAAAGAAAAACGCTCGAAAATGTGAGGAATATCGTACAATCAGTCTTATGAGTCACGTGCTAAAGTTATTTTTAACCATTATACATAACAGAATTAGAAATAAGTGTGACGAACAATTGGGAGATAACCAGTTTGGTTTTCGTTCTGGTGTAGGTGCACGGGAGGCACTTTTTGCTCTGAATGTCCTCGTACAGAAGTGTCAAGATATGCAGAATGACGTCTTCCTATGCTTTATAGATTATGAGAAAGCTTTTGACAAGGTTAAGCATGACGTTCTCATAAATCGCTTAATTGACACCGGTCTCGATGAAAAGGATCTAAGAGTAATCAGGAACCTGTACAAAGACCAAAAAGCAACCGTGAAAGTGCATCACGAAGAAACGGATGAGATTAGTATTTACCGTGGTGTTCGTCAGGGTTGTATATTGTCTCCGTTGCTATTTAATGTATATTCCGAAGCAACTATATCGGAGGCCATTGAGGGGTTAGAGGTTGGTGTGAAAGTTAACGGAAAGATCATCAATAATATTCGCTATGCAGACGACACTGTCTTAATAGCCTCGTCGATGGAGGATTTACAAATGCTCGTTAATAAAGTTCAGGAAACTAGCGAAAGAGACGGTCTGACTATTAATGCAGTGAAGACGAAGGTGATGGTGATTTCTCGAAACGACACTTTGGGTCCTAATTTATCTGTTGCTGGAAGAACGTTGGAACGGGTGCGGCAATACAAGTATTTGGGAACTTGGGTTACAAACGAGTGGAATCCTGATCAGGAAATAAGGTCTCGAATTGAGATTGCCCGAGGATCTTTCAAAAAAATGAAGAAAGTTTTGTGCTGCCGTCACTTGACCATTAAACTCCGAGTCAGAGTTCTCCTTTGTTACATATGGCCAATTGTTCTGTACGGCTGTGAAGCTTGGGCAATTAAAGAAGATACCCGCCGGCGCTTAGAAGCATTTGAGATGTGGTGCTATCGTCGCATTCTTCGTATCAGCTGGATCCAGAAGGTCACTAACGAGGAGGTTCTGAGACGAGTTGGAATGGCGAAAGGACTTATGCGGAGCATTAAGCAGCGAAAGGTTGCGTACCTGGGCCACGTATTGCGCCATGACCGCTACCACCTCCTTCAACTAATAATAATGGGTAAAATCCAGGGAAAACGGCGTGTTGGTCGAAGGAAGAAGTCATGGCTTCGCAATGTCAGGGAGTGGACGGGTATTGCAAATGCCGAAGAGTTGCTGCATCTGGCGCAGGACAAGACGCGGTTCAGAAAACTGACGGCCAACCTCCAGTAATGGAGAGGCACTTCAAGAAGAAGATGTGAATTTATGGTATGTTTGAATACGCCCGTATTTGTGAAGAGCAAGCTTAGAACACTGGGTTTCTTAGAAGTGTTGCAAGCACACAATAAAAAAAAATCAGTGGCGATACAACCTCTTTAGGTCCTGAACTCAGATTTCTGAATCTGTTTCCTGATCATTTTTAAATCGAATAGGCAAATAGGTGATCAATCTCCAGTGCCTGACACAGGTCGTCGACTTTTTGGGTCTAAGACATGTCAGTTTCCCCACGATATTTTCCTTCACGAACTAGACTAGAACGAAATTCCATTGGTGCACAGCCCGGGATCGAACCTACGACCTCAGGTATGAGAGTCGCACGCTAAAGCCACTAGGCCAACATTGCTCGAGCAAGCACACAATACTCATTAAAATTTAAATAATTCAAACAGGATTTATATCAAATTCAATTAGCGCTTAATGATCGATTTATCTATATATATAAAAATGAGTCCCTACTTCCCTTAGTCACGGCATCACACTTGAAGGGCTGGATATGTTTCGCTTATAATTTTCTTGTTGTGTTTGTTATTGTAAGAAGGTTCGTATGAAAGATTAAATTGAGAAAATCGCGCGGGAAATTAGAAAATGTAATAAGTAATCCTAGTATATTGCCCGCTCTACGCCCTTGACTTGCGAACTGGTAGTTAATGTAAATTTACAATTAATTTAATTTTTTGACGTGCAAGTGTTCTTTTTTACCTAGATGAATAAAGATATTTTGATTTGATTTATATTAAGTAATCCTGACTTTTGTACGATGACATTTTTTTTTTTGTGCACTTTTACAATTCAAAATTTTTCGAGGTAACTTTATAGCGTTTGACATAACTTTGCGTACATAATTAAATGTAGCTAGCGAATTAAATGTCCTAGTGTTATGTAGTCCCCACTATATTATAAATAATTCGTAAGTACACGTCATACAAACTTTGCGTACTACAAATATTGTCAAAGAAGATGTAAGAAAAATGAATATCGTTTAAAACAAATGGTCAGAGTTTTTATATTAAATAAAAAAAAATATGATTTCTAACAAATATGAATTTCTTAGTACCCCCCACCGACAGCTCAGAGCTATCACGCCTAATAATAAAAGTTCAATTTAATATGGGGTTTTAGTAAGTTTGGATAGACTAACATACACTATACGTCTTTCGGGTCCGCTAGTTCTTACCAAAAGTCTGTGTACTACTCTCGCGAGTAGCCGACGAGTAGCTCTTTACATTTCATTTTTTTTCTAATATCGTTGTAGTGAACATAAATAAACTAAGAAAATAAATATACAATTTAAATAAAGAAAACTGCTACACTCAACTAGGAAATGTAAAATGTTAAGTAAATATAGATGTTTATAAAACTGCTCTAAGAAACATAATATAAAAAAAAAAAACAAAATTGTAAAATAAAATGAATGAACAAATAAATAAAGCAAAACAAGGTCCCTGTAAAGCAAAAGTCAGGGGTGGGTTCGCAGCTCCATAAAAAAAAATCGTTGTAGACCTACTGACTACGAATTCAATTGAAATATCTTATTGGCCAAACACTAACCAAATTCCGTTCGAACAAATTTAAGACTAGAGACTAACAAAGTTAGCACATTAATATCAAAAAACTGCAACTGCAAAGAGCAAAGATGTAAAATGCAACCGAGTCAAGGGCGTGCAACATCTAACCAAATAAAAGCATCTATTGAAGTTTGAAACATACCGAAACGTTGAATATTTTTCCAGTGAAACGCTTTGAACGAAACTGGGTCAGTGTGGATGTACGAAGTGAATGGACTTGTGAGGGGCGTTATCTCTTTATAACTAAACACAACTTGACGTGTGAATATTTAATAATACGAATATGTTTGATGTTATATGTAGGACTTGCTTTTACAAGGTGAAAAGATGTTTCTATTTTTATAAAATAAATATAATATTATAAGGAATTAAATGCTTCCAATTTTACATTTACTGCCAGTTCTCAAATCAAGCGCAGAAAGGAAGAGAAGAACTGGCAATGAACTCTCCGCCACTCTTTTTAATCGCCAACTTTATTTTGGTACTATGGTCAGGTCAAGCGTTCAAGATGGTGGTATTATTTCAAAGATATCGGACATGCTCACCACGGTAATTATGGGCTTGAAATATTCTTCGCCATTTTGAGATGAAGTGAGAAATCAATAAGATCAAGAAATATTCAAATCTGATTTATTGTTTTAAAACAATATATTAAATACTAATTTCACCTATTCACGCAAAAATATTATTCTTGTGTCAAGTTGGTGCAACGTGGATCTTCAGCTGGTAAAAATTAGAACAACCACGTGAACCGCGGTATCAGTTTATTAATGTTTAAATGAAATCTGAACACAGGTAAAAAAATATATCTTATATCATTTAAAATTCTCGTGTCACAGTGTTTGTGGTTAAACTCCTCCGAAACGGCTTTCCCGATTCTCATGAAATTTATATTGCGTAGGTCTGAGAATCGGACATCTATTTTTCATCCCCCTAAATGTTAAGGGTTAACCCCTAAAAATTTTTTTTCAATTTTCCTGAACCCTGAATTTTCAACCCTTTACAATTAACCCCTATTTTTATTTGATAATGAAGGATTTAGGCATTAAGGAGTAACGAAGTTCGCGGGGGCAGCTAGTAATAATCTAAATATATATAAATCTCCTGTCACGATGTTTGTCCGCGATGGACTCCTAAACTACCGAACCGATTTTAAATTAAATTGGCACACCGTGAGCAGTTTTACCCAACTTAAGAGATAGGATAGCTTAGATCTTTAATTATAGTCGCAATTTTATTAATTGCAAATAATTGTTTATTATTTGATAGAATTCTAACAGATGGCGCTGTGTTAAAAGTACCAAAGTTTCACATAAGCTATTCCTTCCAAATAAGTCTCCGTTTCCCTTGAATAGTTTACGACTATGTTATACAACCAAAACCTTAGCCACAGCAACGCTTGGACGAGTCTGCTAGTATTATAATATAATAGTCTGAGAAAAGAAGCTAAGCAAGAATCCATTTATTTCCGACTATTATAAATGAAACACGTATTTCATTATTTAAGCTTCCTTATAGAGTGAAAACCTAATCCTCAAGACAAGGTTTCTTCTTTCTGTCGGAAACCGATCGACACCAATTTGGAGAATGTTAGAGTAGTTGGCAATGAGAATAAGAATGCACATAACTTATATTGCCGTGCCCCCAAATAGGTGCCTTCTTCCTTTTGATCAAATTCAGCGGAGGGCTTGTCAATGTCCAATCGTTATACATACACGAGGGCATTCAAACATGAGGCTCATCTGATATTCAGTGATACCACCGCCCATGGACACTCTCAATGCCAGAGGCAGCAGACGTTTTTGGTATTGGTATGCTCTTTTCTGGAAGTCGAAGTGGTATTTTTTTAAACTATTACTGTCGGCTGAAATCTCTCTTGCTACGAGGGGAGATTTCGACACTACACGTTTAAAAAGTGTTATTACCGCACGTAAATGATTCAACGTTTCATAGGTCCGTTATTCGAGAATCTTGCGAACTGTTGAGCTATAGAATTGACTTCCAGTGGAAGATACCAAAGTTTAATGAAAGTGCTTTTTATAACCCTGGATGGGTTGCCGGCCCTTAAATGAGTGGTAATGGTCCTGACATAGGTGTTCTTGTGTTGCGGCAACTGTTTTTTTTTCTTTTACAACTATCATAAAGTTTAAGATTTTTTAGAAAATCGTTGAATAAAACATTTATTATCAGTGTTTATTTTGTTTTCCAATTAATGTAACACTGATCAGAACTCGACTTAATTATTATTTTAATTGCATTCTTGATATCGGGATTCTCATTAATTATCTGTGAAGTACACTTATCTTTTTTATCTTGACTCTGATCGTGTTTAAATAGACTAAGCCAATGAAACACTAACATCGTATATATTACATAGTCCGACAAAGTATATATATATATAGCTACAGTGTCAGCGTTAAGAATGCATTTCCCTCCCATTCTGTAACCATGTGTTCATGGCGGTCCATACGCTTATTTATTAAAGTGCACCAGCAGAGGTCAGTAGTTTAAAAATAGTTTGGTAAATAAGAACAGAGTATCTTTAATAGTTAGTATTATCCTGTTAAATATTCTTTTTAGTAAATTATTTCAGTTTCAGTAAAGTAAATAAGATTTGTTCTAAATTACTTGTTAGTTTTAAGTTAGGCTAGATTGTAATTTTTATATGCATAGTCAATATATAAAAAATAAAGGACATGATATATAAAACTTTTTCTGTAGCATAGGTTGCAATCTACATTACATGACAATTGCGGTGAACATAAATTTTACTAAAGATAATAAAATATTTAACACATCGTACGTTAAAAACTTTTATATGGCGAATAACTTATCTCAGAAATATCCATTAATTATGATATTATTATGAAATAGCAGTAGAAATTGATTACATTTCAAAACATAACATTTTAATGCATCAAAATATAAAATGCATTTAAAATCTGATCGCACCGACTTATAATGATAGCAGATAAAATGGAATCGCTTCGAAGTGGTTTCTTTGAAACGTAATAACTGTCTTAAAAATATTGTACCACTATTTTACATATTTCACTGCTATATTTTAGTAATTCAGCATAATGGCAACTCGTTTGGCTCCTTTGGAGGCTTAAGCCTTCTTGGCTGTATTCCAATTTTTTGTCTTGCAATTGAGGCATCGCTCTCAGCAAAATATCTTCGGACAATTAAGCAAGCTAATTAATGTTTTGGTGATACACTTTTAGCGGTCGTATCGCTTTGTATATCGATCGCAATTGCGCGCGAATAATTAATATTTAATCGGTAGAAAGCAAGCCAATTTCTATACAAACTTGGCGCTGCGGCCGTACAGCTGCAGATGACGCAAGAGAGCCGGAAAGAGTTGGAAGGAATAAGATGGAGAACGTGGATGTGATGTGGACTGTGGTCTCCCTCTTCCCCATCTAGGGGTTACAGGACATCAAGTCAAAAGTAAGTAATGCTTACTGTCAAATGAGTTCAATTTAACACATATTTACACACCATTCTTGAACTAATCTATTGTAATTAAAATAATGTATCTTGTTTTTTTGGAATTATTGAGAGATACGTCCCAATGGACACAATGGCAGGGGAGTAGAGTATTATTATTAAAAAAAATGGCAATCATTAAAATGTGTGGAACAATATACAAACATCATACAGTACAAATAGTGTTATACAGAATTTCTGAAAATCCACAAGATAACGTGCATAGGGTAACGGGAATATAATATTTATATCGAATGTTAATTTTATAGGTCAGTTGTGTTAAAGAGTTACGGACCAGTGATCGGGTCAGGGCTAGGCCAACTCTATTAATTACTGACAGGACAACATGGAACATCGTTAAGACAATCGCGTTTATCTTGTGGTGACTGTTGGTCATTATGAGGGTCACAATATCTATTTCGTGGAACTGATTTTTGAAGTGAAACTTTTTTAGAATCGTTGTGATTTCAAACCGAAAGCAACGGAAAAAGCATGTGTATAATTCACACGTGGTAGAAGTGAAATCTTAATAATTTTAAAAACAAAGTTTTTGTATATTAAAATTTAACATTAAAATATATTCTTTTTACACAAAAGTTTAACCCTTTTAGATAGTGAAAAATGTCTTAATTCACAATATGTGGTCAATCATAATAACTTTGTTTTTGAAGGTTTCACTTTTACCAGGTATTCACCTAATTTTTTTTCCTTTATGTAATAGCTCAAAAATTAGAATTTGACGTAATTCGAAAACCATTAATAATAGATAACATTGACAACCATAGACTTACTTAACCATTTATATAATATAGTCTACGTTCTTTTCAAACAGATATAGGATAAGATTTTCTGGAAGGCAACAACGACACCCACAGACTAACCTAACCATTAATTGTCTATGTCCTTTTTTAAGAGATATAGAATATTCTGGAAAGCTTAAACGTGTTGCCAACTTTTTGAAAATCAGTACGCTTTTTTCTATAATGTAAGAGAAATCGATGGAAAACGGAATCAGAAAATATAATTCGATTACGTTTTTTGTTTATTAAATAATAGTTAACTTTCACAACTACACACATTTTATTCTATGTTACATTCTTAGCTTAGCTGTCATAAATATAAAGATATTGTTTATAATAATAATAATTAAAATGTATAATTTATGTTATATTAGGTTATAATGAAAAAAAGTGCATGTAGAAATTAATATGAGTCATGACAACATGTTGCTCATTGGAGATGGTGGGCTCAGGTTTAATTACTTAATTATCATAAATTACTAGATCAAACCAGTTATTCGATTCTGTAATGTTAATAATTAAGTTCACTCAGTTCATCCACTGAAGTGGTAGGCTGATTAATCGTCTCATGTGATTGCAATTTTCTTTTTTTATAGAACAGGGGGCAAATGGGCAGGAGGCTCACCTGATGTTAAGTGATACCGCTGCATTTGGTCACTCTTAATGCCAGAGGGCTCGCAAGTGCATTGCCGGCCTTTTAAGAATTGGTACTCTCTTTTCTTGAAGGACCCTAATTAATTAATGCATTACCCATTTTCATATTTTATGATACATATAGAAGTCAGGACAGCCATGTTAGCGGCATCTGTTGGCTTTTGATGGAGGACTACGCATACATACACAGTGAAGAATAATACTATAAGAATTATATTATTAAAGTTGTAAATTCTATCTGTTCCATGATCAGCTCTCAATTTAATAGGCAAGTAGTTCATCACCTTCTGTCCCTCACACACACTATCGACTTTTTGGGTCTATGGTGCACCCATTGCCGTTAGAAAATGTTTGTAATTAAATGTTGCCTAACAAATGTTTACAAACGTTACTCAACATATTATAACGGCAATGTACCATAAGAATAGTCTATTGGTGCACAGCTGGGGATCGAACCTATGACCACAGAGATGAGAGACGTACGCTGAAGCTAATATGCCATCTCTGATCAATAAGTATCGCAGTTTGTAATGTGAAATTTTAAAAACAATTTTTTTTTTGTGATCTAAATCTTTATATAATAAAGTGTTTATTAATTTTATATTCGTGGAAGAATCAAATTAATAAAAAGCATTATTCGTAAAAAATACACATAGTATTAATAGTATTTCTACAAAAAATACAAAAAAACTCAGTAGTAATTTTGCTTTTATTTCATCAAGCTATCAAGAAGCAATAATTTATTATTTCGTCGTTGCCTTAATGGGCTCCCTATAACTAGCATCGTTAAAGATACAATCTTTTTATAAGCCCACGTAAAATGCTTTACATTTCTTTTATTTACTTTCTTAAACCAAAGGAACGAAGTAAACATTTTACCTCCGAAACGGGATTCAAGATGTTTGGATAATAAGTTATTTGGCTCCAATATTAAATCTGCGAATCTGTCTCTTTCACACTTTTGCTGTATTTATAATAAAATTAATTAACTCCGATATAGAAAATGGTCAGCACGGGAAGCCTGTTTATGTAGTTTTCATTACTTCTTTGTATCACACGGTCAGACAGCTTCATAGAAGACAGAGACAGACAAAAGGCATATGTCAGTCAGTGTTAATGTGGTATGTGTCCTTGGCGTAGGAGTATAAAAATTCCCGTACCTTCAAAGTGGTACAACAGCTCTTTATTTTTTTTTTATATTTTTGTAACGGCAGATTAATGACAGGCGCAAATCTTCTTCATATATCACGCAATTCTTTAAAAAAAAGTAATGAAGTATGTAACAACGAAATTCCCGACAATTCCGTTTTATAATACTTTACAGAAATATTAATCCAGGCTCGGCACAGATAAATAATAAACCAAACTTATGATTATCATTAAATATATTTCCTTAGTCTTAATTCAAAGTTTTATTAAATGGAGTCACGACGTTATTAATTCAAGTTGATAAGTACGTAAGTTGATAGAATTAAACAAGGATTTGGAAGGGAAATAATTTTTACTTGCATTAAAATTATCAACATCATAAAAATCTACTATTGATTAGAGGTTACTATATCTAAATTCAATACTGTTATATAATAATAACAAATGAAGTGTTATTTTATTTCCTATTAATTTAGTTGTTATCATGAAGTTCATTAAATTATTTGTTTTCATTAGTTTATTGAAACCATGGATTGATTGAAATTTACTATTTAATATTTACTTTTGTTTATTAATCATATTACGAATTACATAATATTTAAGCAATATTTTTAAGAATTTCCAAAAAAGTATATATGGCGTATTTAAAAAACAAATTCTAATATTCTTACTACGTATTTTGAATTATGTAGTGATTCCTCGGAGTATGTGTCAATCACTTTTTTCGTAGTGATCTGGGTTACGCAAAGCCGCCCGTGCCGTGATTGCTTTGTGGTGGAGGGTTATGTCGGACTTGCTACTGCCACTATAACCTTACCTGCAATCCCCCAAGGCAGGACACGAAAATAGCGTAGCTTTGTCCAACTTCCGCCATGAAATCATGACACCCAACAGTCATGGGTGGCCAATGTCGGACTTAGGTACAACACTCTTGCAAGATAACGTCAATATGTGTGCAGACACATTCCTACACCTAAAACACTAAAACATCTCTCTCTCATAATAAAGATAGAACTATTACTATAGTCTCAAAAGTTTAATCAATGTTATTTACATTTGTTAGAACATTTTAATTTTTGTGTGTACTGTTAAAATATTAACATTTTAATACTATAACATCACTCTGTGACTTCTACAAACACACAACTACAAAAGTCATACTTTTTCTGTTGTAAAGCTGAAATCAATAGCCCAGTTTATACTAAAATTATCTAATTAAAAAACGTATCTCAAACTGAAATGTAGTGCAAAACAACTATTTAAACTACTTAAATTGGTAAACCATTAATGTTTAGTTATTAACATTAATGGTTTGCCAATTCATGCTGCTCTGCTGCTTTGCCAAGATTTACGCAAAAACGAAACATCTAAATCAAGTGTATGGGGCAATAAATAACTCTGCTAACGTAATTAACAAAAGAAAATACATTAAACATTCACAATAATTAGAAGGACGACTGAGACTCGCGTCAATTTAATTACAAAATACATTCACTTGAGAAGGAAATGTTTTATCACGCTTCGAAATTTAGTCAAGTATTTTTATAAATGAATAAATATATAAAGAATGGATCGTAAGAGAATGAGTTTTGTAGTTTAGTTCAGACTCTACTAAACCTACGTATAAGGTACTAAGCTAAACGTAATGTGTACAAATGTACTGTTAAAATACACAAAACACATAAAAAAACAATGCCACATATGTGGCTAATAAGCAAACGGGTAGTTAGCTCAACCGATGTTAAGTGATACTAATTATGAACGCTGACATTGCTAGAAGTCTCGCAAGTTTAAGGCTTGGTACGCTCTTTTCTTTAAGGATTGATTTCTATGTTAAATTGGTTTGGAAATACTTCAGTGGGCAGTCAAAACAAAGGTTAGATAGGAATATTTAAGACATGACGTAAAATAGATTTATAACAAAGAAAAATTATTTCAGCCGGAATCGAACCAAATACGATATTTGAGTGTTTCAAAAAAGCAACGGAGGTGATGAAGTTTTCTGACAGAGAAGTTTTATTTTTATAATATTAAAAACTCCTTGAAAATGTTACCGTAAAACTTAAAAATATTACCTAATGGCAGTGTCTTTGAAGTCAATTAAAGTAAAGTGGTTGCTGATGGGCTTTCAGGCAATATGCAGAGAATTTTGTATTTATACAGTTATTTGCTATTAAATTATTCAACGATCTTCGTATTTACATTTTACATGTATTACGATAATTGATCCAGGATCAGCGTTGATTTACATTTCGAATGAGTGCTAATTTACAGTAGGATCCGATGTCGCATTGCACCAAACGTATTGAAATAATTATATAAAGGAAACTTTATATAGTTGACGTATTAGATATATCTATCAACTATTAACTAGACTAAATATTTTTAGTCCGTTGTTCATAAAAATTAACTTCGTCCTATTTCACTCTTTTAACTAAAGTATCTATTATTTCGTGTCTATAAAATAGTATTTACGATGTGATAAAAGGGACTTATTATTTTTTCGTGAATATTCGAAATAATTTGTAATGACTTTAAATTCAACATGTCTCAACCATGAAAACTATTTTGTTAAATAGAAAGTTAATGAGAACGAGGCAAAATTACGTCTACCCCATTAAGACTTCATAAAATATAATGTTTCGTTAAATAATCCCTATACTTAAACTGTTAGACTCCAGATGTTTTTTAATTCTTTTCCATTAAAAAGTAAATAAAAAACGCTAAGAAAAACTGGATTTGACAAGGCGTTAAGCGTCCCCTCTCTGAATATAAATGTGTATTAACGCGACGGCCGTCGCGTTTATAACTTCCCTCCTGTTTTTATAAACTCCGCATTAGAAATATTTAATTGCGTTTGCTACCTGGTACGGGACCCTTCAAATAAATTGTAGTGAGTCTTGTAATCAGCAGAAACAAACATATTTCTGCGTCTGTTTTGTTGATCGCACTATCGCTATTGGAAGTATACCGAGAACGGCATGAAGGTTAAGCGATCAGCTTTAAAAATTAAAATAAATTAATCGTGCTATAACCTCTTGAGGTCTGGGGCTCAGAATTTTGAAACTGTTTCAAAATAATTTTTCAAGCTAATAGGCAAGTAGGTGATCAGCCTCCAGTGCCACACACCGTCAAGTTTTGGGTCTAAGACATGTCGGTTCCTTCACGATGTTTTCCTGTTCGACCGAATGTTACATGTGCACATAGAAAGAAAGTCAAATAGTGCACTGCCGGGGATCGAACCTATCACCTCAGGGACGAGAGTTGCACGCTGCTCGTTACCGACTTGAATACTTTGTAATATACTTTAATCCTGTAATATTCCTTGAAGTGGCCTATTTCCAGTGATTAAAGCATGACGGGCGTGTCAAGTATCAAACTTTAATTAATGTAATGCCTTGCGATATAACCTCGTTTGTCAAATCATGCCGATTGGTAATTATTCATTGTTGTAGTAGAGTAATTACATTGCCGATACTGTTACTCATAACAATGCATTTGTAGTAGTTTCAAGAGCTATTGGGCCAATAAATAAATTAAAATTCTGTTCATATCAAAAATCAAAATTACCCTTACTCGGTTGTGGCTTATTTCGTTCCGTCGTACAGTCGAATAATATCATTGTTACTTTAGGATTTCCTTAAGGTTATAACATTAATAGAACTTGCCATTGCGAAAGAAGACTGGCAGTTTTGCACATTAAGCAAGATGAAAGCCTGGTTATGCATTTCCTCTTTCACATTAAGATCGCAATTCGTGAACTGACATTATATCGTCGAAAATGGTGCGTAGTTTTGTCAATAGATGGCACCACATCCTGTGTGCATTAGTAAAGTTAATTAATTAATTTACTGTAATTCGATGACTTTTCCGATATTTTATTACTTATTCTGATATTCGGAACGGATAAGAGTCCACCAAAACAAACATAACTAACATCGGTTCAGCTGATCTTGAGTTAAAACTCGTGTAACTAACACATCTTTGTTTTATATATTTAAGATGTATCTCAACTATACGACAATATACATACTGCGTTTCTACTCACAGCACCTTGCGAACCCCCTACTCCCTGGACTCACGCTTTTAAGGTCCTTACACAGCTCGCCGACAAAGGGAAATGAAGGAAGATAATATGGCACACCAAGACAAGCTTTATTAATACAGAAATAATTTATCTGATCTATCATTTATTCATCAATAGGTCGTTCTACCAGATATACAATTCAACCTAGTTGAAGACATATTTATTATTAATTATTTATTAACCTAATTATATTTATTTGTTAGCTGTAACCTTAAACTACGGACCATATTTGTGTTTTATTACTTTATTAACCCTCTAGAAAATGAGTTTAACGTGTCTGTGGCATCGTAACGCGTTAACGAATTGACCTATTTTGATGCGTTTTTATGAAAGATGACTTCCTGATGAAGCTGACTTGAAAAGGTTGGGTTAATTTATAGTATTTCAAGCGTTTCGACCCCTTTTTACTACAATCATTTTATACATATATTAAGTTATATCTTTTGACCTATTATCTACCTGAGCTACTCAGATGATCAACGAATGATTTTAGATGAGGATAAAGCCAATATATCTTAAACCATTATTATTACCTTGCATAACTCATAAATTTGATATCATAGGAGCAAAATGAGAATAATTATATTCCTTCATAACTCCACGAAATCGAGTATCATGATTGGTGAGGAGTGGTGAATATTTTTCGATCTTCAATCGATTGATATATAGAATATTCATACTCATATATGTATTAAAATAATCGAACGCGACCGATTAGACGGTCAAAATAAATAACGCTAATAAACAACAAAATAGCCAATTCCCATTCAAGACAATGGACGTTTAAAATAATGATCTGTCGGCAAACGTGAAAAATCGCCCGTCACTGCGCCAGTCGCTAAGATTAAGCGATAAAATGTAATTAACTGTATGATCAATTAATTACATTATGACTTAGCCGATAGTGCTTAAATAATACGTTAGAAATGGATTACGCAGCTCAATGTCAAAGAATATCATTAGTATGCATTTTAAAGCGGCTTAAAGAGCGAAGAAATTGCTGAAAATGTACGTGATAATTTTGAAGCGTTATTCGATTTTTAACAATTATATATATAATTGAGCTAATTAGTTGCCCTTTACTATAGAAGTCTGCTGCATGGGTTGCGATGGCGTTTTGTACTGCCTGTCGTTAATGAGTATAATTAGAACAAAATTCCTTATCGCGCGTTGCGAAAGGGGTCTAGGCTAAAAAAAAATTGGATCAAAAGTTGTAAGGTCACTTTTTGTTATAGTTGTAAGCTATGCAGCGTGCGAGTGTATCTGTCTGTCCCTCTCTCCATCTCTGATAGAAAGCAAGCCAGTAATTTTTTCGTCTCTCTATACAGTTTTTTTGTACATAATAAATCATAAAAAATAATAACAATAATGAATCCTGACCGTGTTTCTGCACATTTTCCGGATATTGCTGATGGAGATAGGTAAGAAGAGATTTTAAAGAGACAATAAATGCTTAGGTATTTTTAGCAAGTACAAATAAAAAAAAAAATTACAGTTCCTTCACTACTTCATCGAATGGAACTTCATTCCATCCCTTGATACCTCTTAAGTTTATAAGCACATTGATTAAATTATATTCCCGCGTCCACGCACTAAGGCACAGCATCCACTTTTCATTTATTTCAGATAAATTGATTTATTCCTCCCTCATTTATAAGCAGATTCAGTAATGCATGCTACGGCGCATGTCTTGTTGTTGGTCACAAGTTCGTGTGGCACCTAAATATCTAGCCAGCAACAAGCTAACCCGTAGATTGAATTAGATCCGTTTCCACTAATACCTTCAATTTGTTGTTGTCATCTATGGTTAATGGCCAACCGCTCTTCAATAAAAAAATCCAAATTTAAAACGATTGAACATAATAAGCCGTATTAATGCAGTGTTAGGCCCATACACGTCTTTCACGGTGTCTAAAACTGCCACAATATAAAAAAAAACTAAAAACAAATGACTGAATTCGAAATTAAAATACTACGGATTTCGTATTTATTTGAAATGTGAAACGCGCTAATCCATAGATAATTAAATCTGTAAATTCTGGTATAGGATTCCCAATTACATAGGTTCGTAAGTAAGACCTATTTTATAATATTGTGAAATACTTTATCGGATATAATTAATGAAAATTTAATATTACGTAATATATATTAATTACATAACTCGGCGATGATTTTCGGTGTCAGCAATTGCCACGTCAGGCTGACGAACACCTAATTGATAATATGGTATATACTATTTCCGCGAAGTTTCTATTTGGTAAAATCTGCTGAAAAGAACGAATAATCTAAAATGGACATTTAGTGAAAGCGGTAAACCATTATGCGTTTTGATACACGAAGGCTTAAGATGGTGCCAAGGATGCCTCCAACGAGTTTTATAATTTTAAATGTTAGCCAAATTTAAAATAATGACTATATAACTATTACAGTTTATATTGAAATACTTTCACACAAATTCACCTTACCCATAAATTAAGTTCCCGTACCTACAACCATACAAATTTAACATAAAATAATTTAGCACAAATGAGTGGTTGCCTGGAAGACATCTCTCGAAAGCGATAAAGCCGCGAGCTGTCCTCCTTTTCATTTAATCATTTCAATTGTATTATATCTCTGTATGCAACGAAGTGTTATTAAATTAATTATGTAAATTTTACATAAATGTGTGTTCTTTCAGCCAAATCAACAGCCATCCGTAAAACCTCTAGGATCGAGAGTGTCGGAATGGGCGGCGGTATCACTTAACATCAGGTGAGCTTCCTGCCTGTTTGTCCCCTGTTCTATAAAAAAAAAACACGATCGAATCATAACCCACATAACTAAAATATTCCTTGAGCGGATTTAAGTCTAATTAAAAATCTCGGTACGCTAAAAGTCTTAATTAAACGCACTCTACAAATGGCTTAGTTACTGACGAATATTTCTAATTCGTACATTTGAATTATTAATGGAAAGCCGATTATATGTTTCCAATATTCAGTGACAGTTTAAATTTTATATTTGTGTACAAAGAGAAATGTTAATTCGAAGATATACATAAAATATTTTTTATGAAATTGACTTGAAACATTTATATTTTCTTTTTTAAATAAATGAATAATATTATGTTATAACTTGAATAAATGGAGAAAGAAGCCTAAGTTCTTATAAAATATCCATGATCAATTAAGACTCAAATATGGTCTTAATAACTTGAAAATAACTTTTTACATTAACTTTATGTTAAATTTATGTGGATTTATATTTTATTGTAGAAACAATTTATCACCAAATATATCATAGAAATTCAAATACAAAAGTTATTCAATAAAAAACTATAGAAAATATTTGTATGAACAAAACAATCTTATATAGACTTACATTTACCATTTGTCGCCACTGAGGCCAAAGACATGTCGTTAAATCCTAGACAGGAAATCAACGAATTTGAGGCACCGCAACCGCATGTCAGCGGTCGACTGCAAACGCTTTCATTAGTACAGTCAGCAATAAGGCCAGTTCAATTGTGGACTTTCAAATCAGTCCTTTTCTTGGTAACACAATACAGTTGAACTTTGAACATCGGCCGGTGAGGGTAGATTGAAAATACGTTATAAATTCTCTGACGATACATAACGATTTAGATTAGATTCGGATTGACACAGTGATTCCTCATTTTACATATTACACACAAAATGAGACAAATGTTCATAAAATATAAATATCAATTTAAGTTAGAATAATTTCATGTGAATTGTGATCAGAGAAAAAAGATTTGAAGACAGAGTTGGGTCGCAGGACTATCCTATTACCAATCGTTACTTATAACATATTGAAATTCTCACGAATCGAATTACACAATTTAATTCTTTTTGTCAGAATGCTTAAATAAATCGTAGATCACAGAGATGTCAGAATCATAAGAGTTTTTAGACTATATGTCCATTTTTATAGAATGTACATTATTATATAAAGGTTTTATATACTGGTTTATGAATAAGATAGAAAGCGAATATATGTTTTATATAACCCTAGCCCTATGGAGACAAATCACATTCCTTGAGTATTTCAAAAAATATTTTTTAGCTATTTAACATACTTTAAAAGCTAAGGTTCATTTTCAGAAGTTCGTTGTTGTTGTTAACGTCTAATATACAAAATGTACAGGTGGTAAATCTTACTAGCCTGTTATATTGAAAATAGGTGGTGGACCATTATGAAATTTATTATAATTGCTTGAAAAATAAATCTTATTTTTCCGTTTATCCGTTTCTATAACTTGTAAAAAATATGATGTAACCATAAAATAGTATTAAAATAATAAGGGCTTACAGTTTTAATTAGTTATACTGTATCTATTTTATTTCGATTTAGGGTCCATTTAGATACCAATAAAAGGCCTACGACGCACTCGAAAGCCGTCTTGCAGTGATATGCGGCAATTTCACTTTTTTAAAGCAACTTCATAAAAATCGAACTCCTAAACAAAATATATACGTATTGTTATGTACTACGTATTAATTTTTAAAATTATAATAATGTAATAAAAAACACTATAAAAGTTCATATAAAAGGCAGACTTCTTAAAAATAGTCCATCCCGCCTGTCCTTTATGACATAGAAGTACAATTTAACTTGTCATAACACAATTAAAAATTCAAAGTATAGACAAAGTTGGAGCCTTCCTCAGAATACAGTTTCTCGGTGACGTCCAAAGCTCGTTAAGGTTCAGCTTCAGTTTTAATAATTTTTCTTTGAAAACTTCGAACTCGTGAAGAGTCATTCCAATTTTAAAATTGACGTTTTGATATTCAAGTACTAAACTGTTGCATAGTGGAATAAAATGAACAAAAAAAAAATTAACATGGAAGACAAATATAATTAAATTATATTTTTTGTTTCATTCATTTATTATAAAATAGATATACAAGAGAATACACTTAACGTTCATTAGCAAAAATGCCACATGGCGATACAATATGTGTATATCTTATATATTTAAACGAGCAATTCTTGTATATATATATATATAATTGGAATCTCGGGATCGGCTCCAACGATTTTCATGAAATTTAGTAACCGGGGGTTTCGGGGGCGATAAATCGATCCAGCTAGGAATAAATGATAGAAAATAACAAAAAGGTGGTGTTTGAGTAGTCCCAATTTAAACTGAAAAATGAATCTTCCTGACATCTATCGGCGAATAATAATACTATTTTTTTTAAATTGCTTTAACGACACAACAACACTAAAGCTATTGCAGCATATATATTCTATATTGTTCATATTTCATCATTTTATTAGTATGTAATTCGTACTTAAATATAATTTCCAAAAAACACAATTTATAAAAAAATAAAAATACCGAGCAAAGCTCGGCCATCCAGGTCCTAGTAAATAAAATAGATAAAATATCAGTTTACAATTTAAAAAGCAATTAATTAAAACCTATCATAATAAAACAAAAAACACAAGAATAGACGTAGAAAGAGGTAGAGCATCCAATTATAAATGTAACAGTAAAAGTGAAGAATATATATAAATACGGTAGGTAAATTAAAACATGAATATTTTTTACTTAAAGCATATAATTCAGTAAAATCGTATTCCACTTCATTAAGTCTGTCGTTCTAATTACGTATGACAATTCGCAGTGACTAAATGTTAATTAACGATTGGTTGCTTTTTTAGTGATTTAACTAATGAATGTGTATTGTTTTAAGCAGAGAATGTAAATATATTGTTTGACTTAATATCAATCTGGCTCTATCAAAGCGATAGTATTGTATGTCACAATTACAATGTGTATTAACATATTGCGATTGTGTATCCCTTAGTCTTGATAAAAATAGTGACGGGCGGTGATTGCCGTGTATAAGGTTGCACTGTATTAAAAAATACGTTTTGTTGATAAATAAATTTTGTGATTTGTGCATTATATTATAACGGAACATTGAGAGCATTGTTCAAATGTTTTCATTCAAATGAAAACATTTGAACAATGTCTTTTTTATAAAATTTTAATGAGATAAACAGTTTGTTTGAGCTAATCTAATCCCCTGAGCTTAGTTCACATTCATTCTTTTAATTATTATAATAATCTAACTGACCCCGCAAACGTTGTTTTTCCATGTATATCATATATAATAAAAAATACGTGTTGATCGTAGAGGGTTGAAATTTTAGGGTTGTATGTATTTTTTAATGCTGTTGATACAGTTGAAATATAAAAAAAAATTTTAAAATTTAAAAAAATATTTAGGGGTGGACTACCCTTAACATTTAGGGGGATGAAAAATAGATGTTGTCCGATTCTCAGACATATCCAATATGCACACAAAATTTCATGAGAATCGGGAAAGCCGTTTCGGAGGAGCTTAACCACAAACACCGCAACACGAGAATTTTATATTATAATAAGAAATATATATTTGATAAGCTATAATATGACTGGATGTGTTAATCAGACCTACAACAATAATATATATTTTATATACATTATCAAAAGCGGATTTATGAGTAATATATATATATATAATTTACTCCACATAAATAGATGATGAAGATATAGTGAGCTTTCATACAAAAGTGTTTTTTTTTCGTTAAGGAAATAGGAGTAAAATTTTAACAAGCTTAAACGATACAATATTTTAATGTTTATCTTGCAAGTGTTTTAAGATAATTACAATGGATCGCAATAAAATTTGATCGCTAGGTTAACGATTTCGTCGAAACTGCTACGCAACTGCTACGCCGTAGCTAATCGCCATAATAAACATATTTAATAGTTGATGAAGATTGAGTTTTATCTAGATTTCGATTGCACGATATAAATTGGCGCGATGAAGTAGTAATGTTTTGCTGACCTTTGACCCTTGGGTTCAATGAGATGGCACATAAAACAATGGAAGAATTGTAGAATAGAAAAAGTGTAGAAGTTCTCATATTGTTTTTAATATAAGCTAGATTTTACTCAAATTGAATATATTTAATTAAAACTTAAGAATAAAATATTTTTTAGATATGTAAATTGTTGGTTGTAAACTATATTATTATACTCCCCTATACAATTACAAGGCCATATTTTCCAATGAAACGTGGAGATATTATATTTTACATATTTCATTAAAATTTGAAGTATCTGTCAAATATTGCCGAATATCCATATATCAATAAATTATATAATTTTTGCTACTTGTTGACCTTTAAATAAAAGGTATGCCCTTTCATGCCGCCCTTGACTTGCGAACTGGTTGTAAATGTAAATTTACAATGAATATAATTTGTTTTGACGTGACAACGTCTTATAAATTGGTTTGCCGGGTGACACTTCAAGAAACTGCGTTACGCTCCGCTCACGTTATGCGCTCACAATGAGAGCGAGTGAGAGGCACGCGTCCCTTCCACTCGGGCATGGTTAGACATAATGTTTTAAATTGTTACTATTATTTGATCCTTCTTCCTACTATACGAATGAATATTCACATTAAAATTATTTTACCACTCAAAGTCGTTGTCACGTAAAACTTTCGCCCGTATACCGACTTTACAGGTAACCAATTTTTTCTTGACGTTCATAAGTGTACATGTTTACCTATATGAATAAAGATATTTTTGATTTGATATGTAATAGAGAATTTCCCTTCCAGACTTTGTTATCAAGGTTTTAGGTGTCACTTTGATTAAAATCTGCTTGTTGCAAATTCATCTTGACGTCATCACTTTTTAATTACACCTGGTATATGTTCAATCATGTAAGTATGTATTTCCAGAATTATTGTGTAATAGTCTCTGATAAGTGAAAAATAAAGAGTACTAAATCCTAGGATTGGCGTAATTCCCGACGCGTAACACTTCCAATACACTAATTCACAAATAGTAGCAGTCAGATGTATTTTTTTGTTTGTTGAAAAAAAAAATTGTGAGATATATAAAGTCCCTGGACACGATGGCAGGGGAGTAGAGTAAAAATTTATAAAAAAAAAATCCTTGGATTGGGCATATTAAGGTGCATGTATACTAACAATAACAATCTGAGAGTATTTTCAGTAGCACTAAAGTGTAGGAAATTTAAAAGTTTTGATTAAATCATATGTTAATGTAAGGTCACATTTCTAAATAGTTTTACATGCCAACAACGCGTAACAATTATTTTGTTAAAACGCAATGCTTTGGTTATTCGATAAGTGTTTTTCCTTACTAAATTATAATTTTATTTACGCCAATAGCGCTGCAACCTCATAGATAGATCTGGCCCTCAGCTTTCTGAATCTAATTTGTGATTATTTCTAATAAGAAAATAGGTGATCAACTTTTTGTGCTTGACAGTTGATCATTGCGTCAACTTTTTGGGTCTCAGGTATGAAAGTTTCGTCACGATGTTTTTGTTCTTCACCGTATGAGTTTTAAATGCATAAAGAGAACGTCCTTTGGTCACAGCCGGGGATCGAACCTAGGCCAACACTATTTCGTGCACCAAATTATAGTTAACTTACAAAAATAGTAGACTGAGTCATGATAATAAGCACATAATATACATATTGTATATAAATATATAATATATATAATAATAATAACAATAAAGATCTGTAAAAAATGATCAATTCCATTCACCTAAGTCTTCATACCTACCTACTCATTATAACATTTAATTACTAAAAATTATAGCTAATAAGCGAAGACCTTTTAAACTGAATTAAAAGAGCTTTATTAGAGAAAATACACGAAATTAAACCTTTGTAAATTAATTAATTTCGCTTTGCCCGTCTCGTCGATTTCAATTCAAATAGTCCTTTAATTTAAATCACTATGATGAAGTCTTTCGAACATCAAAGCAATGTTAAACGACGTTCATTTATTTGATATTGGTTGGGAATATTCATCCATAGATGACATTAAAGAAGTCAGAAAAGACTTTCATAAAATAAATTGTACATGATTAGTAGTAAAGTAGCAAACCTACCAAACGCCTCTAGGGATGACAGTCAATTCTAGATTATCTTAAATGTAACTAGCAGTGTCAATTGTGTTGATTATACCATGCCAATTTACGAACCCAATTACCTATCTCAATCCATTTTTGACCATCTGAGTTCTCATCCTAATCAAATATTTATAAAGGTGTGCCAATAACCAATCGACGGATTGTAATAGCCATCTGTCAATACAAGCTATCCATGATAGGTGGGATCGGTGTATGTGGGATATGGATAGACTTTTTTATGAAAATGATAGTTAAACTGTGCCAATATCAAACACGAAAAATGAAAACAAAAAATGTCTTAAACTCAACTGGATTAAATAATCACAATAAATAAGACACATTATTGTTAATATGATATGCTAATTATAATAGTATCAGATTGACGTATTAAATTTCTCGTTCGTGCTTGAGTAGGTACATTATATGTATGGTATTTAAACGAATACAAATAAATTGTTCGTAGAAAATCTTTCTATTAAATTTTTCTATTAAGGTTTTGTTAAATGTAGGATAATAAACGTATAGTAATAATTAACATCGTATAGAAGTACGTTTAATTCAAAGCGGATTTTTTAATTGATTTGTTACAATAAACTTAATACTTTGCTGCGTAAATATTGATATTATGGGACTATGCTTTATAACACGTCTTGGTCTTTAATCAATAGAAATATTTGCAACGCGCTAAACGTTTTAACATGAAAGATCATAGCATAGGATTTCTTAGGTGACCTAGGTCTTGTATGTTCCTAAAATTTGTAGGCTAATATTAATCCATTAATTATTCTCTCTATCAAAAGAAATATGAAAAACTACAACTCAAGCGGGTTAGAACTTTATTTCTTTATTCTTTTTGGTATGACTAAATAAGATAACAAAACTAAATAATACATATTTCATTGTTAAAGTAAAGTAGGTACTCATTTGTTTTTTCCTGTCAAGTTGTGTGAACGCTATGATGAATGTTTCTCACAACAATTTTCACACAAATTGTGCAGTCACGTGACTAAATAGTATTTTCAAACGACACCCGGTTTCTACAGCCACCAAGCCATTTGTATAGTAATAGTGAATAAACTAAACATTTGACAAAAATTTCCGTTTTTGTAATAAATAATAGTAGTATCAAATTTGTTTTTTATATAGAACAGGGGCAAACGGAGAAAATGCTCATTTGATGTTTAGTGATACCGCCCATGGACACTCTCAATGCCAGAGGGTTCGCAAATGTGTTGTCGGCTTTTTAAGAATTGGTACGCTTTTTGTAATTTGATTGGTGAGTTATAGTGGTGGTGCGTGGCAAAATATATCTTTAACGCTGAGATTTGGAACGACGTATATCGCGGTGATATGGGTGGAATTTATATTTATTAGCGTCTTCTGCCTCAACGTCAGATGATGAAACTTAGATGTAGGTATTAGTTACCAAACGACTCCTCTGAACAGTGTTCATGGCAAATAGGGTAGAAAATGCAGATGAGTGATTTTGAGCAACCATGGTTAATAATAGTAATCAAGACATGCAGTCATATTTATAAAGTAGATATAATTGTTATATCTACTTTAGTTATATAATAGCTATTCTCACTTGTATTTGTTGAATTATAGAATCGTGGAATTGTGAAGTTCTAACGCCATCTGTATAGTCTCCGTAATAAATCGTTGAATATCAATTATTTCTTTTATTAGAGTCATGAACGACCTAAAATTATTTGAACTACCAGATAATTGAAGTGATTTGTATAGACGTCTTTTAGCGGTCTAATTCAGAAAATATTGCATGCTAATTTTTGTATTGTCATGAACGACTTGCTCACGCGATTCTGAATATGACATGAGCTATGGAAGCTTTTTGAATATGGAACAAATTTAGCGACTCAATGCACTGTATTGTATAATTCTTATATTAAAAATGAGGCTGATATTACATAGTCAATCTTTATTTTCAGTGTTATGGTGACCCAAGAAATAATTAAAGAAAAAAATAAAAGGGTGGCCAAAATAGAAAAAAAAGTTTAATTATTATTATCATAAAAAATTTAATCATTTCACTGTTTGAAATAATGTAATACATAATATTAAATAAACGATTAATACTTACTAAAACTATAGGACTTCTTTAAAAAAAATTTTTTTTTTACGGCTATAAAAAAATAGATTATAATATTTATGTAAAATAATACAACTGCGCAATGAAGTTTGTTTTATAAAAAAGCAATTAAAATTTGTATAAATTTCATTATATCACTCATTTTAAACCAAATACAGACCCCATTAGTAGGTCAAGTATTATTACTTTCGGTTCAATTAATTACACTGCTAATAAGTTATGTCAAATTAATAAAATATTTCAACAGTTAACTTGTTCATGCGTGAATAAATTGTATGCTCCCATGGACTCACTGGCACGCAAGACCTATATAAAATGCATAGAACAGTCAACAATAGGCGAAAGTATTTTCTCTATGTCAAAATGAACCGACCCATAAACCGATGACTCTGAAAAAATTATACACTTATAACACTTATATTTTTATAATTATTAAAAATAACTATTTACCATTTTCCAAAACCTTGATTAGTCATAACACTGTACACAGCACATAATCCCACTATCTGTTTCGCACTCAAAATCACTGTACACTTAACCAGAGTTTTGTCCGGATAGAAATTCGTGGCACGGCGTAGCACACGATCCGCTGCTACGAGACTACCGCTACGGCGGAACGATACCCCCCGAGCGAATCCGAGCATGCCCGATTGAGCGGGACGGACACTATCCGTTTCACATTTTACATCGGTTGGGCTAAGCAAAATCAGTACCACCAATTCAGCGCTTTTAGCGTCATCTGGTGTAAGCTAACTTAAACAAATATAGCGCTTCCACGTTAACTGTAACGTTGTTTGAACTGACAAAAGCTTTTATTTCTCTGATGAAAAAAATTAAATAACTAAAGTTCTTAGGAACATAGAATATATCATTTAAACTGTGTCAAATTCAGTTTTTGTTCTTATTATTAAGTTCTTTAATAAAAAAAATTATAACTGCATTAATGTCTTCATCATCTTCAACGTTCCAGGAACTTCTCGAATTACGTTACTAATATACGTTTCAACTAATATATATGATTTGACAATGTATACGTTAACATATTGGACAAGTAAATTGTGTCATAACGATATCATTAAATTAACAGACCACATTCACCAGTACAAGCGCTCGGATAGCGCCTTCTTCGCCAAGGGTTGGTTCCGTTTCATATTTTATAACGTTTGGGACGTAGCGGAATTATGAAGTTTGCTCTGTTTGGGTTTTTATAGTGTAACGAAACCGACATTCGAGATTTTATCCACGAAATATTTCATTGTGTGATTTTGATCGTTACGACGATTTTGTGCTAATTCGCTGGAAGGGTTGAAATTGGATATTATTTCATGTGATTATTAAGCCGTTAAGTGATGAAGGTTCGAGATTAAAATGTGGTAATGGACATTGTTTTACCGATCATGTGTTGGTAAGAAAGTCTGATTTCAGTTATAATGGCTTTAAAAATATATATGAAAAATGTAAAAATATTACTGTTAATATGAAATGCGTTTGCACCATAGCCCCAAGTTTGATGAGTAAAAATTACTATTGCTCCAAATTACTGGAGTTTTAAAGGTTTTTTATGATTTTATTTGCCTCTAAACGTATTAGCACTTATTTAGTACTACGATAATAAAGCTATGAGGATAGTATATATGTATGTATTATTTAATTTGTATTGTTGTATTATTTAATTTTATTTATAATCTGCGGGTACTCTTAAGCCACGAATAACAAAACATTTTCTCTGTTGAAAGAGTTTCTCGTTCACAAAGGGATAACGCGTGAAAGAAAATAAGAAAGTAACAACATTCTTTTCGCATCTAACACAATTTAAGTGTTCTAGCAATAGACGGATTTAGTTAATACCTCAAGATTTTTATATCATTGTAAGGCGAACTTGTCAGTCATTTATCAATTTGAAACTTGGCTGTGCGCATAACATTTTAAAGTTTTATTGCATTATTCGCAGTTAAATTTCAAAGAGTTTTCATTCGTGGGACCTTAGGAATTGAGGGAGTCTACGGACGGCGTCATTATTTAACAGTAGTCTGGAGCCTGTATGTTACCCCCTGTTCTATAAAAAAAATAGCATAACCGATATATAGAAGTTCTTGTCGGAGAGACATAACCTACTTCTAACTTGACTTAAAAAGCAATGAAATGGGTGCAGAAATATGTCTTAATATCTTTCATAAAGAAAATTTAAGGCTTATAAATTGTGATTTGTTCAATTTTTGGTGACAAATTAAAATATGGGACACTACTATTCTAGTCTAAACCTTAATAAAAAAATACTAAGTAAACCATGGTGACTTAAAAGCTTACGTTTTACGCACATGTGAAAAAGCCTATAAAGTAAATAAGATGGCCTTCCGTAGAGTTTATGAAGGTTGAGACGCAATGTCATATTTTTGTTAGATATTATAAAACTCGGTCGATATTACGCAAGTTATTTATATATCAAAAAATTGTCTATGTAAAACAATTTAGCCTTTATCTCAATTTATTGTCTAAAAATATAAATTCATAAAAATGCTAGTGGGTAAAAAGTGCGCAAAACGAAGCGTGCAGTTAAGTTAAAATTATTATTAAAAAAAAGTTTCTCAAATTCTCTGACGTATACATACTACATGTACATTTAAGTTTACTTATTGGAACATTTACGAGAATCGTTATAACCCCTTTTACGTGAACCAACCAAATATTCCTAAATAAATCAATGAAATTTTACTTATTTATTCACACTTCGTTGCAAAGAAACACAAATAACAAAAACGGGCGGTCTTATCGTTAACAAGCGATCTCTTCCAGGCAACCATAGTAAGAAAAGAAAAAAAATGAGTGCACGAAGTGCATAACCAGAAGTTATATTGAAATATTTATCAATAGAACCTTAATAAAAAAATAGAATATTAATAACTAACAAAAAACTAAAAAGCTAATCTTAAGGATTCATGAATAGCTAATAGCGATTTCATAAAAAAAAAAATTGATCTTTAATAAAATAAAAACGGAAATTTTGCACACAACACCAAAGTTTTTTTTGGGCCAGTCACCGTGTCGTTAAGAGCAGGCCATGCCCTCTAAAACTCACCATAATTTAAATTCTGAAGGGTTGAGGTCTGGGCTATATGAGGGCCAATCTTCAGCTCTTACAAACTTCGGAACGTTGGTTTCAAGCCAGCCTTGGGTAGTTCGTGCCTTGTAACCGCAGGTCAAGTGTGGTGCAAAATCCTCCTTGAAAGTCCACCGTCTAAAAAAGTATATAGCTCAGAGGTTTCACAACATGATCCAAGACTGATACACTTAAGTTTTCCCTACGTGACTCATCGATCAGACATGCCCTACCAAACCGTCACTGATGCAGGACGATGACCACGTTGTACCTCTCCGACCATATGAGCAGCTTTTTTACAACTGTGAACGTACAAACAAACAAACAAAAAACAAAAAATTCATTTATTCATAAAGGTAACATAATGTACACTTATGAACGTCAAAAAAGAAAAGAAATATACATAAAATGATTCTAATTTTACATTTACTGCCAGTTCTCAAATCAAGAGCGTAGAACGGAAGAGAAGAACTGGCAATAAACTCTCCGCCACTCTTTTTAATCGCCAAGTTTCTTTTTTTACACAATGTTTGTAAGGAGCTGCAACCATTACACCATGTTCCATATGACATCTTGAGTAATAAAGAATAATAAAATAAATTAAACACAAAGATTTGGCCTCTATCAGCAGGAGGCATGGTGAAATAGGAGCACGCACTTACATACTCGTGAGAACAACACGCAAATACGTAGTATAAACAATATCACCGCATACACAAATTCAAGTACGACCAGTCACCACAAGTAGCACCCGTTCAGGAGTATGTTCAGTTCAACTTCAAAGTTTCAAATGAACAGTTCAGGCTGTTTGAGAAATACTCTGCATAGTCAGGGGGATAAAAAACTTTGTAACAAAAAGCTGAAAAATATTTACAATTATCAATCATCTGTTTATATAGACGGTTGGGTGTACAAGCTTAATGTTTTATTTGACTATTTTGAACAATATTGGGTTCAAGTATAGCCTAAATTCTGCCGTAAGGCTTCACCCGGTACCAAACTGTTTGTAAACATCCCTATTATGTTTGACTAAATCTGGCGCATATTCCTGGAATATATAGTTTGGACGATGGATCTACTTTAGTAAGGCATACGCTAGATTTATGTAGACTCGAGTCAATACAGTGAAAATGAATTTATTGTCAAAAAATCAGGCCGGTAACTGATAACATCGAAGGACACCGATGTGAACCAAGTGGATTATCGTCTAATAATATTTTATATTATTTATCAACCATGTAAAATTTGTGAAGTTATTTTAAGCATATGTGTTGTTTTTAGGACTTATAAATTAATAAATATTGTTGTTTAATCTAGATGGCTACCTTTAAATCTCTGTTTACAAATAAACTCGTCCTGAACGGCTTTCATCCGGTCCAAAGCGGTCCGATTTTGATGAAATTTTTGTGAGAGAAGTGGATTTGAGATGATACGTTTTTTGTTGGTAAATTGTTGTATTTTAAACGTCTGTGCAGAACGCCTGGGGCGTACACTAGTTATTCATACGGATATAAGGATCTCGAATTGGTAAAATAGAAACATTTTGAAAGAAGCAATGTGGGTGCTTGCCCATAACCAACTTCCGATAATAAAAATACATTAAACTTATAACCCGTTTAAATCCGGTTTAACACAGTTCTAAGTTGTAATTATATTGCTTTCATGTTTTGCTCGGGGAATTAAATGTGAGCAGACAGCACTTTCCACTATACTAATAAGTTGCAAAACACTAATTGTGTTGCTTTAGATATTTTAGTTTGTAATTTGGTAGAGACATTATTTTGTTACATGAATGTTGTATGTAAAATATGTTTAATATGATCGATTGGTAACCATTTCTTACACAATGATACTCACTCACTCCACTGGCTCTGTGACCCAAAATGTGTTTGGCCTCCGAAATCAGAAACGTCCACTGCGTGTGCTGTACCACCAATTGCTGGCTTTCAGCTCCAGCAGATCCTTCACCATCCAACGAAGTTATATAGATTGAAAATTATAGTATGTTGCAAATAATATACAAATAGAAAACTACACATTCTCCAACTAGGAAGATGCAATAACCAGAGCCAAAAGGTTTAAATGGAGATGGACAGGACACCTGCTCAGAGGCCGGAGAGCAAAATGGTCGAAAAAAATCACTCAATGACACTTCGCTACAATATCAAGCGAAGGAGAGAAATACCATGTGCACGGTGTGCTGATGACTTTATAAAAGCTACAGGTGTGGCAAGGGCTTGCCAGGAATAGGAAGCACTGAAAATAGCTGGAGGACGCCTTTGTGCCACAAAGGCAAGCATTACAAGAGGACAGCTTTGCTACAAAACATTCGCAAAGAACTTTTTTTTATATACATATATATTTTTATAAACTTTATCTTGTACTAGTTGAAATTAAAGGTTTGAAATTCAAGTATGAAGGTGTTACGAAGTTCACCGGGTCGTCTATCATATAATGATTAGATATAAGGTTCGTCCTTTGTTAGTTGTGATAATTGCATTGTTTGTTTCTATTACGGTGTGAAAATAAAAACAAACCGATTGTTTCTGGAATTTTCTTGCTTCTTTTTAGAAATCGATTTTTTTTAACACCAAGTCAAGTGCAAGTTCATGATATGTACATGAACGTGATAATTTCTAAAAGTCCGACAACGCACTTGTGAGTGTAAGTGTCCATATTTGTGTCATTAACATTAGATGAGCCAGCGATCTGTTTGTATAAAAAAAGTTAAGAAGTTTTATGAACGTGTTTCTGGCATAAACTTCATCTTTGCACCAAAGGGCATAGGAAGAAAATGCTAATAAAAAAACCTTCGTCTTGCTACATAAAGCATAAATGAAAACGAGGAAAATTGAAAAATTATAAGGATCGTAAAACCCGACACATTTTTTGTAAATTGAAAATTACATTTTATCACCTCCAACATTATGTGAATCAAAGCGTCCTTATTTACAATGCAATAAAAAATGGGGCAATTACTTTGGAAGAATTGAAGGGTGTGTCAATTTATGAATGCGCTCGACTCAATTTGTTGTGATCGCTTATTTCGCTCATAAACAAACAAACAAACCAAAATACCTCATATATAGGTAAACAAGTACACTAATGAACGTCAAAAATTAATTGTGAATTTACATTAACTGCTAGTTCTCAAATCAAGGGCGTAGAACGGAAGAGAAGAACTGGCAACAAAAATTAGTTAATACGAAAGTTAAGTAAAAATATTTACTTGAATATGTGTTATCGAACCCAATAAACCTGGGCAACTATGTGTAAAGTCACATATACCCCTTGGGACTTGAGCTGGATCTATGTATGTATTTATATCTAATATAAGCTTCTAGGCCTCTAATTAATAGGAAGGCTCTTCAGTTCTGCCATTAAATAGTAAAATTTCTGATTGAAATAAATTATATT
Organism: Pieris mannii; assembly: GCA_028984075.1. Lineage (NCBI taxonomy): Eukaryota > Metazoa > Arthropoda > Insecta > Lepidoptera > Pieridae > Pieris > Pieris mannii. Next base: position 2,280,837 of record CM054776.1, read on the forward strand.
TAATTCAAAATCATTGATTCATATTAACACAATGTACACTTTTGAACGTCAAAAAAGTAATATGAAATGTTTCCAATTTTACATGTACTGCCAGTTCTCAAATCAAGCGCGTAGAACGGAAGAGAAAAACTTGCAATAAACTCCGCCATTCTTTAATCGCCAAGTTTTTTATTTTACACAGCGTTTGTAAGGAGCTGCAACCATTACACCACGTTCTATCCATATCCACTAACAAAAACCTTGCTTACCTACTTAATTGTAAAATCTAATATATCATGTATATATCCAGAATTACAACATAATACATCCTTTATACATATAAAACTTCGTTGTAACAAGTTCTTAAACGTTTATATCATTTTTCCAGGGATTCCTGAGCAAAAGATGGTATTATTTATTCAACCACCCACGTGCAAACAACAGAAATTATCGACGTACGTGCCTCGACGCATTGTGTACAGTTTGCTTACGATTTAACGGTGACATTTTGAAATTAAGCTTTTCACCTTTATTTCTCAGCTGTAAAGCTAATCTATGTAAATAAATGTATTTACATAGATTAGCTAATAAGATATTTATTCTATGCTGCGTTGTTTAGTGCTAAAGTGATGGTAGTCTCGAAGACAGCACGTGACTGACACTTGAGCCATTTTGGTCGTCTTTTTATACTTCTTATGGCACATATGTGTCAGTGTGAAGCAAATACATTTTCGAGACTTTTATTCGTTTCGAGTTTCGATATTCTTTTAGTAAAGACTCGCTGAAGTTAGTATATAGCTGAGAATGGTCTAATTTTTTTTTATATAGAACAGGGGGCAAACTGGCTCACCTGATGTTAAGTGATACCGCCGCCCATGGATACTCTCAATGCCAGAGGGCTCGCGAGTGCGTTGCCGGCCTTTTAAAATTAAAAACTTTTTACTGAATTAAAATTATAAAATACGAGTAATAAACAAATATTCGCTTTTAGAGATGAAGAATATGTAAGCTTTTGTATATAAAACAAATGTTTTACAGTATTAAGTTCTATTGAAAAGTTTCTTAGTATCTGTAATTGGATTCCAAACAAATAAAAATAAGATAATAACCTACAACATTTTCAGGCTACGAATTTTAATAGGCAGCTTTAGTTAAACAAGCATATTACATTATTTTTATGAAACCTTAGCTATGTTTCATTATTAAATGCCACAATTTAAGCTTACACCATCTTTTGATACGATAAGGACGCCTTGTCTGTTCTGACTCAGCTGAACGTTTTCTTAGTCATACTCCTGACTGATCTAGATATTTCCTGGTCTCGTAACTCGGGCACTTAACTACGTGGAGTGCAGATTCTACCCCTCAATTGTACTTACAATTTGAGCTGCTCAAACCAAATCTATGTGAACATACAGAAAATGGGCCACGCCCTAAAGGCTTGTGTTACGGTAAACTTTATGTCTTGTGAAATCTTGAAACTTTATGTCTTGAAAAATCACACTTTGGTTGTGGTAACACATACGTTGTTTATTCTGTCTTAAACATAACATTTGTATGGTTGATATAAAAACAACAAAGTGAAAAATAAATTTGCTTACGTCTCTTGTCTAGTCGTGCAAATCACTACATAGTATAAAACAAAGTCGCTTTCTCTGTCCCTATGTCCCTTTGTATGCTTAAATCTTTGAAACTACGCAACGGATTTTGATGCGGTTTTTTTTAATGAAAGAGTAATTTAAGAGAAAGGTTTATATGTATAAAAACATCCATTAAATAGTGGAGAAGTACTGTTATTTTTGAGGTTTCTAATGTGATGTCGTAAATAATAACTTTTTTCCGCTTACATTGCAAACGCAGGCTGAACCCTACGAGTATCAAAATAATGTACAAAGTATTGTACACATTGAAAAGATCTACAGAAAAGTCCGTGATGGTATATGTCTATTGTCTATCTCTTATGGATAACCCACAATATTTTTTTTTGTCATTTACTTTTTACGACAAATAATGGCTAATTTTCGAAGCGATTTTAACCAATACAGCATTAATCCTTAACCAATTAAATACGTTGAATACATTGTTCATTTAATATAGATCTATACAGCCAATTACAGCTTATTTAGCAGCGATCGAACGCGTATATTATCGGAGCTTTCCAGCGACGGAAATAACAAAACATAATAAAAACCTGCTTTTCATCAGCATTGCACCCGTGCGAAGCTGGGGCGGGTCACTAGTAACATATACAATCAAGCGAAACGCGTGATTGATATTCATATGATATTCTAACCGTAAATGTTTTGACTCGTACCTCCAGCAGATGGATTATGGCCGAGAAATATGTTGGTTGGAAATTCATTTATAATTGTATTTGACACTCAATTTATTAAAGATACGATACAAACAAGAAGGAGAGGGTGAAAACGCATTGCAAGCCAATTTAAGATAAAAATAACAATCGTTCTTTTGTTTTTTTAACACGTTGAAAAGCACACGTCGTTTTCTATAACTAGATTTCAAACTGTAGATTTTTTATCGAGCCTCCACCTACAAAGGGAAAAAATGCCAATTTCGATCCGATATGAATAACCTAGGATGCGGACAAAAGCGAATCACGGGTCGATTCAAAAAATTCTCATTCAACTGTAAACTCTTGGGTCTGTGATTTTTTACAAAACGCTTAATAAGTTGCCTTGAAGTTGTGGAGTATTTTATTGTTTCTTGAAATAAACTTTAATTAAGTTATACTTTTGTACGTTTGCGGCTTTATTGCTGTTATTTATAAGCTAAATTTAAATTAGAATGAGTTATAATTCATCTGAAGGAGTTTTTGCAGCTTTTGTGATGGTTTGCACTTAGTTTCTAATGAAAATAAAGAATGTTAACTTATATAAACAACAAAATATACAGGCATTTAAGGTGTGGTGTGGGAGGATAATATTGCGGTTCCAACTTCGTTCTTAGCTATTTTGCGATGACAGACGAGAACTGGATAGTCTCGACAAACTCGATAATAGTCGGGAGAAGTGATGGCAGGAGCTCGGCGTCGATCATCCACCCATTTGTCTCACCAAATTAATACAATTATGGGTCTTAAAATTCTTAATACCCCTGAACTGATCGAAATATAGTGTAAAGACAGCATCTCCCAGTATTAGCTTTTCATAACAGGCTATTGCCTGTTGCCTTGCCTTCGTTAATGAAGACATAATACAATTCTGTATAATGCTGCGTATGGTTTGACAACAAGATGTAGTTATATCAATTATTAATAACATTATTATTATTTTTTTTTAATTTATCTGATGTCAAAAGTCTAATCAATTTTCAGATTACGGAATTATTCGAATTAACTTTGTCTAGTAATAACGTGTACATAATCCGTTTCACCTAGACGTCCGTCGTCCGCACCACTATATGGAACCTTCTGCCCACTGAAGTATTTCCGAACCAATTCGACTTAGCGTCTTCCAAGAAAAAAGCGTACTAATTCTTAAAAGGCCGGCAACGCACTGGCGAGCCAACTCGCAATGTGAGTGTTCCTGGTATCACTTGACATCAGGTGAGCCTACTATTATATATAAAAAATCGAATTTTGTTAATTTAATTTACGTGTTTTAACAATGCTAATTGATGAATTGAACAAATACTAATACTTTCTTTAATTTAAAATAAATAAAAATTATTAAGGGCATTATTATATTTTTGTAAAATACTAGAGTATTCTTGTTGAGTACAGGTTAAACAAGAAACTATTGAAGCTAATGATTATTTATTATTTTAATATTATGTTACAGGAGATTGAAGTTAATTCTCTAATAAAAGCAAATCGTACAATTTGCCAAAGCATATTTTTTTAATATATAGGTACAGTAAATTTAGAGGTCTCAAAAATTCAACATAATTTCAAATAACGTTTACTGTTCAAATGCTCTTTTTCAGACATAGCGAGATTGTATTCAGAACTATTTCAATTCTAAAATAACATTCAACACACATGTTGGGATTTATATGACACGATACCGACGCGGCATACGATATAAGCGATGAGTGCAAATATAACAGGAAAGTTAAGGCAACTATAAAAAATTGACTTTCCGAAAAAATACAAGATAAAATTAATTAATATAAATTTATCCAACTCAAAATAAAACTAATGATTCAGTCATTATTTGTATTCAGAAAATTGTCATGAAACGCTTTTATAAACGCTGTATTTTAATTGAATTTAAAATACAAAACACACGTTTTGAGTGACGAACGATGACGATCATTTAAGTATTTAATACGACTGAATGTTCACCAAAGTAATATCAATAGAATGTGATAATATGATATATCGTCATAGAGGGCTACTAATGAGGAAATTACAGAAAAGCTGTGTAAAAAGGCATACTATAAAGTTAGTGATTATCTTGTCGATAAAAGGGCCTGGGACTATAGCTGGGCAGGCTACTTCTAATTAATTTGCTATATTTGTTTTAAATATTGTAGAATTGTTTGATGATTTGCTTTTCTTTTAAAAAGAGTACCGAGAGTTTTTTACGCCGGCTTTTTCTCTCGGCCAACACCCTCTGTCTTCTTTGCCGATGAGTAGGGATGCCAACAGGTTCGAATTTAATGACGTGGAATAAGTGACACCATGATGATCTTATGTTCCAAAATAAACGTATTTTATTGATTTTTATTTAAAAATACTGAACGTTTTTCATTGAAAGTTAAAAAAAAAATTTATTCACCTTCACATAACAATCAAATATACAGTAATTACAATTTAATGTATAATTTTAATTAAGCTAAGGAAAAAGAAAAATAATAAAAATACATTTAAAAAGTTTGGTCCCTGTGGGAGTGTATCATATTCTCTCTCTCTGTAGTCGGCAGCTCATTTCTGAGCGTCGTGGTCAGCAATGATCTAGAGTAAGTAGTAGAGAAGTACCAAATTAGTAGTTATTTAATTAGTTAAGAAGTCTCTGAACATTAACAGTTAATATATGTCAATACAATTTAGTAAAGTAGTGATGTGTAAACTCACTAAAAGATACACTAATTTTAAATTGTAAAACTAGTTCGTTAAACTGTAGTTTAAATTCTACCAATTGTTTCTGATAAAACACATATTCATTGATTTGCAAAATAGGTTTGAACAGATTGAGAATGGTTTCTCATAGTAGAATTGATACAATAAGAGACGTTATGAGAGCGGTGTGACAGTTGTCGTGACGTCATGATAAGTGTTAATGTATATGTTACTGTAAAAGCTGGAACTACGGTTAATCTTAAGATTTAATTGTAATTCTTAGGATTTACCGACATGAGTTGGTAAATGTAAGTATTTCTGAAAATACGACGATTTTTTCGAGCTTTTACCATTCGAATTCAGTATATGCTAGGTTTTACCACTGTCAGCTGATAGATGTTGGTTTTAGGAATGAAACAATGAGTTATCTTAATTATTTTTTAAGTGAAATGTTTTTACCGTACCTATTAATCAATTACATTTAATTTCTTTTTTTACTCCTAAACCAGCAAAACCAGCTGGTAAAAGCTCGAAAAAATCGTCGTATTTTCAGAAATACTTACATTTAGCAACTCATGTCGGTAAATCCTAAGAATTACACTTAAATCTTAAGATTTACCGTAGTTCGAACTTTTACAGTAACATATACCACAAGAACGGTTCGGTGGCCGTCGATGCAGAATTTATTCTATAAAAGTGTGTGAGTACATTAATAAATACATTAGGTAAAAGCCCCAATAGATTGTACCAGTATATGATAACGCCATGTACTTATATATCTATATTCACACAGTTTATACACAATACATGGCAATCATAATAAAAATAAATAAAAATCTGCGTTTACTACAAAAGACGTTATGCAACAGAATTGATATGTAAACTTTTAATATGACACTACTAAACTACATACATCAATGGCGTGTACTTTTTCTCGACTTCCCTTTCTCACAATCGGTCTCAATGGCTTTCTCCCTTAATTCAACAAAAACGCTGCACATCTTAGTGACATTTCAATCGTTAAAATTATACCCTCATGCGCCTAAAGAAGTTTCACTTCAATAATATGTCCTGAGTACATACCTCGTTACGATGTATCCTAACCTCAATAATTGACAGTCGTTAGAATTTGGAGACATTGTTACCTTGCCTCAGGATATTTCACAAAAATGCACAAACAAGTATAAAATTATGAATTGAGGACGTAACTATTAACAAATATAATTGACAAAGAGGTGTGCATCATAATATAAATGCGTCTAACAGAATGCGAATAAATCTCAACCATGACTTACCAGGAAAGGTTACGATCGGCCCATCAAATTTTATTAAACAAAGATTATGTATTTCAAACAATACGTATATATTTTTTATAATGGAGAAAATTTCAAATTCATGGAGAATAACAGGCAGGATGCTCAGCTGATGTTAAGGGCCCACGAACACTTAATGCCAGAGGGCTCGGGATTTTGCGTTGTTGGCCTTTAAGAATTTATACGCTCTTTTCTTTATCTAATAAGTGGTATCAACCCGCTGATGTCCTTCGCAAAAATAATGAAAATCAACTTAGCCACTTTAAGTAGTTAGTCAGTTTTTCATGAGTATTTAAATTATTAGAAAGTCGAAACATCTTTATTTAACTTTTGGCCACTGAGAAATCGAACCCGTGACTCCATGACCTGGAGTAGACTTTAGCCATTGATGAAACCGATTTAGACCAATGAAACTGTAGATAACTAAGCTGATATTGAACTATAACTTATAACTGAAATAAATCATCAAAAAATTCCATTTTAGCGAAACATAATGCTTAAAGAACTTTTATTATTTCTCGTTACAAAAAAAAAATATTTACATGAGAAACTTATTATTAATATGTATAAGCCGTCTTAATTTTAGTCAACTGTATTCATTCTAACATGCATCTTTACTGCCTTTTTGAATTTGTCAAATACTGTAATATTGCGAATTTGAGATGGTAATTGATTAAATAATTGCACACCCTCATACCTAATAGATTTCTTCAATTAATATGTACGCGGCTGGGGCAAGATAAGCAAACTCGCTCAACGAGTATTGGCTGTAGTTGTGTATTTGATTTTTAAATGATAAGCAACTAAAACAAACGGACACATACGGACGCAAGTCGCATCTAATAGTTGATGACGACCTCTTTTTTGAAGTGGGTTAAAAAGCTATGTTCAATATTAGAAATTCGCAACTTTCACGCGACAGCTGAAGTCAATACCTTTTGTCAGTATTGCGTATTGATTTTCACCCGTGAAAATTCCAAAGGGTTTTTGAACACTTTGTATGGCTGACGTGTATCTGTGAACGTGTCTTTGTGAAATCCAATATTAGGTGTGAATAACTTCGTGACTGAATTGTTTTCGACTTTTAAGTACGGATACTCGCTAACAGGGGATTTGATTCTCTACTTTTTACAAGTTCTGAAAATTTATTCTCGTGTTTTAATGTAGTCTGTGAAAAATGTTTTTCCATGAATATTTGTTGGAGTTAGATACTCCTGTATGGTAGTCGAGATATGGTGAAAATCTTGCAGCTTGAAATAGGCTAACCACGTTGCCTGAATGTTGGAAGTACTACGAAGGCTCGTACAATATGGGCAGGACCTCCACGAATCACGAACTGAAAGCAAAACTTACGAAATCGGACGGGCTGGATTTTATTGCTCGACCAGTGCAAGTTCCAATGAGTTGTAGCGTATCGATAACTATGACGATGGCTACATCGAATCGCTGAAAAGCTGTGTTCATAGGAAGGTCATAGCAAGTTGGTGGTCAGGTTTTACTTGACTATAAGAACGCATGTTTGGCTTCAAAGTAAACTGATTTCGTCGGGTCTATGAAGTTAGCAGAGCACTTACCAACAGAGCACAAATAATAGTTCTATAGATTCTAGAAACGTAAACCGCTAAGTTCCCATGTCTGTGCAATATACTTTTTTAGTTTGATAAAAAAAGCTTTTTAGCTGGAAAAATCATCATTATTTTGTTTTTTTTAATCTTCTTTGTAAACTATAGGTAACTATTTCTATTGTTTGTTTTATTTTAAGGAGACGAAATTTATCTGTATTCAGAAATACTGTTATTTTTCGCTTTAAAAAAAATTCCTGGGTTAAAATGGCCAGAACTTGTTCAAAAACTATCAGGAACTCTTAAACTATTGTGTGTGCTATTAAAACTCCAATGTTTGGAGCTCAGCTAACTTTACAGACACAATTTCCTCGCTATGCAAGAACAGGTATTTACAACAGGTACAATAAGTCGTACAGTCGCACCGTCGTAGTTCAAAAAAACCATCCTAGATTTCTGATTCGCATAAGTATTATTTGTGTGTGTTTTTTTTTATTACTATATTTATTATACTTAAACATTAGTTTAAGTTAAATTGTCATTTGTATTTTATACAGAGTCAGTGAACAAAGAAGGAAAAATACATTATTATTGGCCAAATCAAGTTGAATATCTATATACTACCTTAGTTACTCTTACAAAACAATCCTTATTAAACCAGTGCAAACGGATCACACACACACACTTTAATATAAAATCACGCAAGGTATAATAAATTACATACATTTAATCAACGCGAACTTCACTTGCAAATATTGAATTAAGCATTCTCTTTGATTTTCTCATTACATTAAGTAGTGTTAATATTTTCTCTTTGATTTTCTCATTACATTTAGTAGTGTTAACATGTTTCAGAGAACAATACAAGAGTGAGTACAGCGTTCATGACTAGACTTGGCTAGATTATGCACATTTTATAATATTAGGTCCTAACATATGAAATTGGCGAATTTCGTACTGGCCACTTTAATCACGATGTTCTCCTCTTTGGTAAGGAATTCCAAATTCAAATTTGTACGGCTATTTACTCATGTATTTGTGCTTCGATGACCGTCATTCATTTGTTTTTTTGTTCTGTTTTTAAATTATTATTATTATTTTATTAAAAATAATCATTTATCTTATAGTGTCTATGGGCGGCGGCTACTTAACACCAGGTGAGCCTCCTGCCCGTTTGTCCCCTGTTATATAAAAAAAATTGTTTTTAATTGTTGTTATTGTTCAAAAAAATATGTTTATAAATAGTTAAAATTTAAAGTCGCGTGGGTAAAAACTTTGGAATCTACCCATTTTAATCATGTCTGAGCCTGTCTACAGAGAATCTGTAGACAGCTTAAGTAGGCAGGACGACTTCATTCAGGACAGCACTTCCCTGCTCATTACGGCTGAATATAAATGCGGCATATAACAAAATCATAAATGTTAACAACACTTCAAAATATACATACAAAAGAAATAGTATACCAATTACGTTAGCTGCCGCCGGAGGTCCCATAAAAACAAGCTCTATAAATTATTTTAATTAAAATAAACTTATAATTTAATTACAAAGTGAATGACAACTTGATGCTGCGCACGTTTGGTTTCTTACAAATTAAGATTATATCTAAATTCTAAGTACCTTGTACTAATACGTACCGCGGTCTTCATTACGCCCAGTATGCATAACTTTGATTGAAATTATTGGTAATTTGTATTGAAACTTGAGTATTTCGGACCCGTTTTACGTAACTACAAAAATATGAGCTCTTTTTTTTATATAGCACAACTTCTACTAATCATACAAGGCAAAGTGGCAGGTAGAAGGAGAAACAGCCGCAGACGAACGTCCTGGTTGAATAACTTGAGACAGTGTTTTGGTCAAAACACCATGCCACTGTTTAGAACCGCGACATCCAAAATTAAAATAGCCATTAGGATGATGCCTTAGCCATATATATGAGACGAAGGTAAGTAGTCTACGACTAGTAACTACACTTAACTAATGTAAGAAACAACATATGAACAGGTGCTTAGAAGATATAATTCAAAGCAAAGTATATATTTTTTAGTGAGTAAATTCGGTTCCATAAATTCTTTATTGAATTCAACATGATTAAAAAGTGCAAATAAACATTGAAAATAGACCATTTCAACACGTTATTGAATCGAAACTAGTAAACATTATGAAAATATTGCTTAAGATTAGATGGTTTACGTGCTACGCAGAGGATTAACGAATAATTAATAAGCAAGCAAGCCAAATCCATTTGATAGGATTTACGCATAGCCCTTAATCGAAATTTTATGCCACAACATAATAACGTGTATTTATTTTAAGGCTACGTATTAGTGTCAATTATATATCAATTACATAAATACTATTTTATTATCTCTAGGCTTTGACAATTATTGAGGTCGCCATGATAACGATGTAGTATAATATAGTAAGTCAGTAGTGCATAGAGTAATACTATATAATTGTATATGTATATATATATATATATATATATTATTGTATGACTCTATCCATTTGATAGGAATACCCAATTTCCCAAATTATATTTGAAGATTCAAATATTTCGTAAAAAAAATTTTCTTTGTACATTTTTTGACTTAAAGCTTTGTGCAGTGAGTGGTCCGCTTAAATTCCTCTATTTAGCCCAGCCATTTACACAGAAAAGTATAAATCATTCGGCGCACTCGTTCGCAGATCGTAACCCACCCACATCCATGTAATACCCCCATAGCCCCATTGTTGCCAAATTGTCTCGTAAATATTCGCCGTGCCCTCAGTTATGGCAATCACGCGGTTCTTAAAACTTTTATTAGTGACGACGTTTTTGGCTCGCTGAGTAAAAGGGATTTTATGCGTCTGATTACGGTTTAACAGCGGTTTCCGATATGGTTTTATGTATCAGATATCGCTTAGTTGTGAATTACACTTCGTGTGGACCAATTCTTCAATCTTACTTTGAGCTCCGAAAATGTTCAAACTGTATTTGAATTAACTCATGACATTATATTTAAAATCTTTTTAAATAAAGCTACATTACGCTTTATTTGAAAACTGCATTAGCCTCATTTTATATCTAGTAAAGATTTATTAAAACCTATAGTTGTGTGTAAGAAAATTAATCGATGTAGTGTAGATTAAATTAAATATCGCGCTATTCGAAATGTTTCATCTCAGTTTAAAATAGTGCAATTAGACTATACTAAAACGTTTAATTCGATTCCAGATTTGAAGATTTCAGTGTTGCAACGTTATGAAAAGGACTAAATAGTGACGTTGCGAAATTATTCGATACGGAAATGGAATATTTCCGGATCTATTCCTCTGGTTTATAGTAGTATATCTAAACAAATACTACTTTATTAGAAACTAAGTATATTAGGAAATTTAATAATTCTGAACGGATATTTAGTAATGACGATTAATTTTATTAAGGGTCATTACTTTTTCAGTAACAGTGAAAGCTTTTCGTGGAGGTTTTTTTTTCTTGGGGACAAGAAAACATCCACGTCTTTTTGTGATGGACTTGGGTGATGATCCATTTCGATGGAAAACCAAAGCAAATAGATTCACTCAAAGTTCACAAAAAACTAAAAACTATACTATAATAAAAAACAAAAATATTTTTTTTTTATAAAATAAAGTAGCGATTACTAATTAATAAATAATTATGATGAGTAATTATGTATTTATTTAAAGAAAAATCAATAATTTAGTCTTTAATTGGCACACCAATATTATGATTACATAAACATAAATCGCGATTGTTTATCAATTTTTGTATACATGACTACACTATTATATGTGGTACCATTATTTTACAAAATGACAGTAGCTAATGTCAAATAGTTTCAAGGCAGTAAATGTTTCATTATCAGCAATGGCTACATAAACACAATTAAACTTGATAATTGTAACCTTATCAATTAGAGTGCTCTTGTCGGTCTCTCCATCACCTCACGTCACACTTGCTGACAGATGATCAATCAAAGAATTTGTTTAGGAGTATTAAGCCCGAACCGGGTAAACGTTGCGTTTTCATTCTGTCTATAAGAAGTGAGCTGAGAAGACAAGAGGGAATGATGAAGACAGTTGATGTGAAAAGAGAGTGACACAGAGAAAGTGGAACGAATTCAACCGAACTGAGTCGAACCAAACTTATTAATTCAGGTTTTGTTCATTTTTAATTGAAAAACAGGACCTGTTAATAAGTTTGCACATAATACAAATACTAAATAATGCACGTAAAAAAATTCTTGTTGGAAACAGCCGTTTAATTTCGACATTAGTTATTAATTTATTTTTGTATTCTAAACAATTCATGTAAAACATTTGAGTTATGATGAATAAATATTTTAACTTAAATCTAATTTATTAGGGTAAAGGTCAGAGTCAGATAACCTTTCTGATAGACACACCAAATCTCTGCTTTCAGTGCCTAAGATATTATAATGCGCATGTTGATTTTATAGTTATATAACCAGCCTCTTGACATGATACAATTAAACTTATTTAATAATAGTGACGGAAGACTTTTCGTGACTATACCCCTAAAAGATAGTATATCGTAGAATTCGATTCCAATTTATCTTGATGGGAGTTCAAAATACTTTTTATGTTGGTATGTAAGAACTATATGCTTTCAAATAAATTACGCTGTTTTATGTACGCAATTCCGTATGCTATAAGGCTATAGACTGGTATATAGTCTAAGGAAGACAGAAGGTATATAAAGAATCGTGACCCATACTCCAGTACTCCCATTAAAAAATCTGAAAAAGTCAGACTCCCAGGTGTCTGCCTTTTTGATTTATTTTATTTAGACAAGGTTTCTAAACATTAGCCTTAAAGGCAGACACTAGCAACTAAACTGAATATTAGTATTTCCGAACCATTTCAACTTAGGGTCCTTCAAGAAAAGAGCGTACCAATTCTTAAAAGACCGACGGCGCACTCACGAGCCCTCTGGCATTGGGAGTGTCCATGGGCGACGGTGTGACTTATAATCAGGTGAGCCTCATGCCCGTTTGCCCCCTGTTCTATGCAAATAAATGATTTAGTATCCGTGTTTTTTTGTAATATGTTTCAAGGGTCAATTATCAACGCAACGCTACTGCCGTGGTGGCCAATATTCCTTATCGCATGATTATCGATTTTTAAAAGTTTCGCTAGCTATGAGTATTATAAATTGTATTTATTTTTTATTATTTGGTTATGTAAGTTTTGCACTTTAACCATCTAATTTTTTTTTAGTTTCTCTTTACTAGAGTTACCTGGAAGACATCGCTTGTTAGCGATAAGGCCGTCCGTTGCGGTCATACATGCGATCTCTATTTTTATGTATTATGTCATTTGTTTTATATACATGTACCAAAGTGCGAATAAAAATTTAATAAAAGTCAACAAGTTAAAATGATAGATCAAAACTACGCTAGGCTAAAATATGTATAAAATAATGGGTTATAAAAGTACATATTACATAGAACAGTATTCAAATTTTACTACAGAGTTTTTTAAATAAACCAGTCGACTTTCGTAAACGCATTCCGCATTTAAACGTGGGCGTTTTAGACTTTAATGGTCTTATTACAAAATGTGAACTAAAACTGTTACCATTGTTACAAAGTTCTTTTATACGTAAGAACGGTTACCATGGTAACACGGTAAAAGTCCGCGTAATAATATACAATTTCGTTTTGCTAATGCAATACGTCTAAATTCGAAGCGTAAACTATCTGTGGCGCTGTCATTGCGACATTGGATTTTGACAGATGTAAGAAGTTATTCAAGATTAAATCGCGCCTAAACTTGTCTCGGAATGTAAAGCTAAGATTAATAAGTTTGAATGTAATCCTACCTGTCAATCCTATATCCATTTGACAGCCGGAAGTTAGTACACATATAAAGTTTATTTTTATTTATTAAATATACTTTCGATAATACTCATTTCTCACTTTATTCTATTTGAGGCGTTGATGAAAAGATAGTGATTTAAGTTAAAATTAAGTATGACGTTAATAATTTAGTTCTTATAAATTTAAAAATGACGTAGTTCCTACAATAGGAGAGATTTACCTTTTAACTTACTTCTTATACATGATATATACACAATTGGCCAACGAATTTTGCATTTGCTTATAGTAATCGTAGAATCACTAAGCCCAGCCATTTTATCTAATACCCTCTATCGTCACAAAATATTACTTCTTATCGCCAGTTCCTGAGGGTAAAATTTTAAAGGATCGATCACAGGTGTTGCTACAAATTTATTAGCCACCCCACTGCGATCTTTTTATTGCCAGGATAAATGATGCTTAGCAGCTTGCGAACATTTTATAACCTGACAAAACGGGTTTAAGAAATGTATTTTGTAGGTATTGGCTTTCTTATTGTTACGATTATTGGGGTGGAATTGTAATTGATAATTTTGTTTGTTAAATGTAAAATGGGCTGTGTAGAACTTACAAGAAAAAAACCAGTACTACAACATTTTATAGTCTACAGTCTGGGAGTCAGATTTCTATATCTGTTTCATGATAATTTATCAATCTAATAGGCAAGTAGATCTTCCTAACACACGCCGTCGACTATTAGTCTTATATGGTTTCCTCACGATGTTTTCCTTCAGCTGTCGAGCGAATGTTAATTGCGCACATAGACAGAAATTCCATTACAAACACGACCTCAGAGATAAAAGTCGCACTCTGAAGCCATAAGTAAAGTCAGAATTAATAATACTATTTATTAAAATGAAAACCTAATATGACTACGTATTTACAATATTCTTAAAAGGTTGAGTCCCAGCGTACCTTTAACGCTGGCAGCTATTCCTCGCTCCAATACAATATATAATACATATCGTTGAGCGAGGAAATTACCAGCTCTGGGGTCGTCCGATAGTCAGCTCTCATCATCATCATAATTAGTTAAATATACAGTTACTATGGATTTTTATAACATTTGTATACCCAAACTCAAATATTCATGTACGGAATTAATGAACGTAAAAAAACTAGCAGACTCAGTTTGTCAATGTGCATGACCGAAGTCCCAAGCTATTTTACTGCTGAATCAATATTAGCCATGACCAAACATATCTTTATTAGCGAGAAAGACTAGAATAATATTTTATGTATAATAGGAGAGAAAACAAGACTACGGGACGCAGACGATGAAGGGCAGTCAAAGAAGCCTAATTTTTAGTAGTTGCGTTGCCGGTGTTTGTGCGAGAAGTATACTCTAACTTTGATAACTGGAGGTTGTAGGGAAGACCCCTATTCTTATCGTTGTTTTGTATCCTTATATAACAAACAATTGTACATACTTTGACACATACATATATTAAATTACATAACTAATCCAAATGTACTCAGGATCATGTAAACTAACAATTTTACAACCAATTAAAGATTTATTATAATCCTATATAGACAAAGCGTTAGGCAGCAGCTAGTTAATTAAAATCACTTAAGCTGTTTAGAACCAATTTAATATAAAGTTTCGAGTAGCCCACAACTTTTGACAGTACCGATCTAACATCAATATTAAATTAATCTATGAATAACTTAAACACTGCTTGGGATAAAATTGATAATCTAACAGTCTGCCAAGGGTTTATCTTATGTAGTTTATGTATTTTGTATACTTTAAGTATATTGTATCAAATAACATTCGCGAGTACTTAGAAGGAAAACAAATAGATTAAACCTTCATGCATTAGAACAAAAAAGTTGGCGGTGTATGTATTGCACAGATGGTTGAACAACTACTTGAAATACTTATAAGAAATGAAATCAAATCAAAAATTATTCATTCATATAGGTAATATAATGTACACTTATGAGCGTCAAAAAAAAATACATTAAATGATTCTAATTTTACATTTACTGCCAGTTCTCAAATCAAGGGCGTAGAACGGAAGAGAGTTTATTGCCAGTTCTTTTCGTCCGTTCTACGCTTTTACTTGAGATTGGCAAGTGTAAAATTTATTATTTAATATGTAGTTCTTTAATTTAATAAATGATTTTGAATTAAATTTTATTCATTCAATTGGTCCACGATTTGCTCTGAAACTAAGTAACATAAAGATGTTCCTTGAAAAAAATTTAGAGGGATATATTATCAGTTTTAGTAGTTGCCGTAGTTATTGAGACACGCGTATTATCTTAATATATATAAATCTCGTGTCACAATGTTTGTCCTCAATGGACTCCTAAACCACTTAACCGATTATAATAAAATTCGCACACCATGTGCAGTTCGATCCAACTTGAGAGATAGGATAGTTAAAATCTCAAATTATAGTCGCAATTTTATTTTATTGCAAATTATTTGTTTATTATTTGATACAATTCTAACAGATGGCGCTGTATTAAAAGTACCAAAGTTTCACATACCTTTCACATCAGTTCTCCTACAGTTTCCCTTGAATAGTTTACTACTATGTAATATATAAAAAAACCATAGCCACAGCAACGCTTGGCTGAGTCTGCTAGTAACTTATAAATTTGGTTGACATTTTGACGGTTTATATTACTTTTATAACTGTCAACTAATATTACAGGTACACAAATACCCTCTTCGTATATTATATAAAGTATTGTATGGTGGAGATGGGATTACAGTTTATCGTATTAAGAATTGAATTTAAAAAAACATACCTGTATTAAAAATGAAAATTGGCAGTTTCGTCATGTCTACATTAGAGATCAGATCACGGTTCACCTTTACGTCGCCGCTCACGCCTTATGTAAATGATATGCCCCAGATTATAAGACGGAGTCCTTTGTTTTAAGGACCGGAAGCCCCATTTCAGACAAATAGCTCGAGCAAGGAAACATTATTTTCCTTTTCTTGTACATTTCTTATAAAAAACATGTGTTTTCTATAAAACATTGCACGCCTGTTTGTATAATGATTATATCTGGCAATAGTTAAAAAAAAGAATACAATATCGTAACGTTCTTTAAAAATCTAAGAACAATTATAATTAGTAATTATAACATTTACTAAATGATACCGAGTGATCTCTTGAATTAACTCGCATTTTTAAGCAGGGTTTATACACTTCATAATAGCTGATCAGTTTTCAACTCGATATAAGGTGAAAAAAATATTCACGATAAGTTACGTTCTAAATTAACTCATAAATAGAAGTATTTTTTTGGATGGATGAAGTAAGCAACAAGTATACCACAAGGTAGTAGTTTGATCACACTTAGTATATTATTCAAGTTTTAAACACAACAAGACATCACATCACATCACATTTAAAGACATCTTTTAAATTCTAAATAAATACAGAGGTTTATAGTAAATAAATACAGAGGATTGGTAAAACTTGTTAAAAAGGTTACGTAATTATTTACAAAAATTAATGACATACCTCATTAAATTTCCACATTATTTAGTTGGCATATGTAAGCCGATTATTTAAACGGATTTAGCCTACTTCATTAACCTAGATTTCATATGTTTGAGCTTTGCATTCGTGGTTACATGAAGATGAAAGACGCGACGTTTATAGTTTAGCGATATCCCGACCGCATTTGACGGCTGTTAAACTCCCTATTAACATCCGGTTTACCCCGGTTATATCTAGTTTCTATACTGAAGTGATCGTAGGAAGATAAGAGGATTATTTTATGCTCATCACACAAGATTGGTAGTTGATTTTATATCAATTACTACATAATAATAATATCTTTATTAAATCTACGATACGTACGAAACTTTCAAAACTAATATGGCTAACAAAATATAATAAAAATACTCACACATGAGTTCAGCCCTGGCCTCGTTTCAGTGTTGTCAGTATATCTGACTCGCTTCTGCCTCATTTGTTACCAGTTTTTACGCGTTCACAGGAATCCGATGGGAGAATAAATAGCGAAAGTGAAGAGTTATTTTTTCCAGGTATTGAGAGAATTTAAAACCAAAGAAACGATTTGTTTCGGTTATGTAATTTATCGACTTGCTATTGTTGAAGGTTATAAGGCTTTTCAAATTAAAAAAAAAGTAAATAAGGTAATATTTTTTTCGTATAGAAGTCTTTCAAGGCTCAATATGAATACATGTACTAAACTTTTAATGTCTCCAAAAAAGTCTTTGGTTCCTGTTAAGTTTTTTTTTTCTTCTTATTATATGTGTAATATGTATCATTGCACTGCTTGCCTACCTTATGTGATTTAATACAGTTTTTTCCTTTACTCAAAGTGGTTGCCTGGAAGAAATAGCTCAAAAGCGATAAGGCCGCCAGTTGCCCTCCTTTTCATTTAATTATGTTCAGTTTTTATATTGTAATGTAACGAAGTGTTAATAAATAAATAGATAAATAAAAATAACAAACAGTAGCGATATTTGTGTATGTTACATATTATTTTTAATTTTGATATTATAGTAATGGATATAGTATGTACTTATTTTATGAATTGATAAATAAAATATAAAAAAAGGATTCTTATTATTTGATTTGCATAAAAAAATATAATCGTTTCCAATATTATAACAACTACTAAATTGGAATCATAGTAAATACAATTTTGCAGCTAATCATTTAGGATCTCTGTAAGTCCAGACTCACACAATTTACGGTAACAAATACAAAAATCCATTTATTTATTGATGGCGGTTTGCCTCGCTCATCACTAGTACTTAAACATAAATAACTCCTTGAATCTTATAAGTATCGTCTTTCCAAGAATAATTGGATACGAATTTGTAACATCGTTGTATATTACAAGAATATTAAGTATGCAAATTTGATCAGTGCCATAGAATCCGAACTGGCTGGCACAACTTCAGAGTTATACAAAACTTTGACATTTACCAAGTAACTTTGATTATTGCGTTACAAGACTTCTTTGGCCTTCTGTGATTCTGGTTATAGTTGGATTGACATGACAAAATTACTTTGTTTTATTGGCTAAAACAGAAATAGTATAAGGTATTTTTTTAATAATAATTTCCCAAATGCTAATATGAGATATTTACAAAAAAAGCGGCAAGAACGATTTTTGTGACCTTGAAATTTAATAGTTGCCATATGTAGGTTTTGAGACAACTTTTAGAGTGTCAATATACATGTATTTACAGACTTACAGCTGGCTATGTCGAATTCCGAGGTAAAATTTCTATAATGACTGGACTATTAGCTTTCTGTATTATCTTAGTGTTTTGTCTGATTATAATATGTATAAGTATAAGCTCTTAGATTACTTATTATTAATTAAATAAATATATAACATATTTTAAACAAGTAGTAAACGGTGGTCAGTACCACAAATAAGACAGAGGAAGACAATTAATAAGGTCGAGATTTATTTTTAGTCTTTAATTATTGTCTGATACAATTATTATCTATAATAATTATTATCTATCCTATGTGTTAGTAAATAATTTTTTTTATCCACCTTGTATATAAAAAAATTGAAGATGGACCAAAGTAAGGAAACAGCGGATAGATAGGTGTAGGCACAGTGCAGAAAGAAATAGAGGCAATTAGAAGAGGCCTTTGCCAAAAGAAGATTGACAAAGTGTTTAAATGGAAAAGTATATATAAAATTCTTTTATGATTATTTTATTAATCATCAAATATTAGTTACAAATGTACAACAGTATTGAAAATATTCTTAAAAGAAGTAACAATTTCAACCTGTATTACACCAGTGAAATAAAAAAAAATCTCACTCGACTTTTTCTTAATGGTGCACCACAAAGCGTATTTTTGTAAAAATAAAATATTCGGGCATAGAAGTTCTGACACGTTATTGAAGTATTAATTATAATTATAATTTATACGCATGTTTAAAGTGTTGAATGAACATTTCAAAAATGAATGCTTTAAAATGCCAACACTGCGAGATTTAGAATAAAATTATAATATTTTTCAGTTACTACTGTGATACTTGTAAAACGGATACATAAGCAACGATGTTTTATTAAAATATCGTAAACACTTCAATGCATCTCTTTAATACTTAATCAAGGAAATTATTTATCTAATTAACAACAATAGATCATTAGTATCAAGCATTATTAATTAATCTCGCGGTTAACAGTCAAGTATCTAGTCATATAGAAGTATACTATATTATACAGATAATAAATCAGTAGACACCGCGTGTCTACGTTGAATATATTATCTATAAAAACAAATGAATATATTTATCTATATGTTTTATACAATATTTTAAACTGATTTTTTCGTGGGCTTCTATATACATATCTACTAATATTATATTGACCTAATGTGTGTGATTAAAGGGTAGGAGAGTTGCAGGAGGAATCTCTGGAGCTACTGAACTGATTTTAAAAATCCTATTTCCAATAGACAGCCACGTTATCTGTAAATGTGACAAATGAAAAAACTTTTCGAGAATAAAGTTTGTAACGGACGTTGACAGATATTTGATTAAGCTTTTGAGAAAATTTGTAGAGCTTGATGATAACTAAAACTTAACTTTTATATTACAAAAAGGAAATTCCCCGTGTGTATTTCTCTAACTGTTCGGGATAAACTCAAAAACTTCGTGCTGATTTTCCAATTTTAAGAATTAAATATGATTAAATAGTACATACTTTTTCAAAATACGGTTAAATGTTACCTGTGCGAAGCCAGCTTCGACAATATATTATTAATTCCAACTTGAATCTGCTATAAGCAAATTTATTGATGTGTCAAACAAGAGTGCGTAATTAGTCCAAATTTCACTAGTAACTAGTAATTAGTTTACCCATTTCTTGTATATTATATAAAGTACCGTAAACACATAAGGCAAACATGATGACATTTTACGAATCAAGTATATAACCATTCAAATGAATCTACTTTTCATTTATAACTAAAATACAACAACTGTATACATTTCTGCACATCTTTCACTTTTTTGAATTTTACAATTCTTCTCTCTTGAATTATTATTTTGTTTTTTCATTTCTGTCACCAAGCAAGTATTTAAACGTGCACATAGTATGGACGATGTAATATGATATGGAAAATATAGGTAGGATTTGATCTATCGATAGTTAAAAATAGCTTTCGTTAAAGGTGGCTAATTAATATAAGGAATTACACATATAATACTTACTAACATTCCATCTACCAAAAGATATAAGAACCTTAATTATTTCTATACTCCTTTTCAAATAAAAATGCTTTATTTTATTTTGCACCTTCAAAGGAAAAACCTCGCTAAAAGCACTCCTTTGATGCATTTCGTTTAAAACGATCTCTAGGATTTTCTGGAGCCCTCGATCTACGAGAAATACGTGCTCAGTGTGGGGACTACGCCAATTGGGTTACGACGCCACTCCGGAATACTAAGACTAAGAAATGGTGTAGGTCTACCACTTTCAGTAGCCATTTGGCTGTCGCAAATGGAATAAAAGTGTTTTCTTACTAGGCTGACTGACTCACTTTGGAAAACTTTATACTTCAAGATTGAATTGAAACACATTTTTTCGTCGTTAAGTCATTAAAAATATCTTTTTTTTTATAGAACAGGGTGCAAACGGGCAGGAGGCTCACCTGATGTTAAGTGATACCGCCGCCCATGGACACTCTCGATGCTAGAGGGCTCGCGAGTGCGTTGCGGGCCTTTGAATAATTTGTACGCTCTTTTCTTGACGGACCCTAAGTCGAATTGGTTCGGTAATACTTCAGTGGGCAGCTGGTTCCAAAAGGTGGTGGTGCGCGGCAAAAACTGCCTTGTAAAACGCGCAGTTGTGGAACGGCGGACGTCGAGGTGATACGGGTGGAATTTCGCATTCTGCTTCGACGTCCGATGATGAAACTCAGCTGCAGGCATTAATCCGAACAACTCCTCTGAACACTCTCCATGGTAAATCTCTTGTTAATTGCTTATTTAAAGAATATCCATTACGAACCCACTTAAATCTTTACATATTCAAGTAATATTACGATCTAAGTACAGATGAGAATGTTTAATTTAATATTAAAATTAACTAATTTACTATTATCAAAGTACTTATTTTAATGTTAGCAAGTTTGTGTAAAATGATTTTTTAAATATTACGCCTACAAGATACCATGAGGACAAAAAGTTATACCATATCTTGGTCTCAGATTTCTGTGCTTGCATTGTGATCATTTTTTTATACCAATATGCCATACAATCTTAATATCAGACTTTTTTGTCTAAGACACGACTTTTGTAACTTGTTCGGACTAATACCTACAGCAAAGAATTTGCCGACAATTTTGGCGTTTCTAATAGTTAGAGGTAAAGACTTGTGATGATTCTGTGAATAACGGTTATTAATATAACATCTTAACATAAAAAATATTTATCTATCTATTCTACAAATACATCCGAGTTTTATTTCAAAAGTTGAATAAAAACGCCCCACATGCAGTTGGACGGAGCATATAATAAATGTGCATAATACATTCGAAATGCTGACGGTAAATCTATCAGAAACAATACGGAAAGAGACAAATTCGTGACTTTGTGGAGGCGAGATAAACAAATTTCAGGTTGTGATCGTTAAAGGGTGCTAAAATAAGATTTATTCGACCAACGCTGACGGCACTGGCCCAATGATGTATGGACCATACGTAGTGACAATGCCATATAATACTGGAAGACACTGGTTTTTGTCGCTACACATACATTCTTGACAATTTTTGATTACCTAAATTCTTCTATAACACTTCAGTTATGTCACTCTATGCTCATATGAGTACCTAACGGCATCTGAGTTTAGACCTCGAATTCTTATGATCCAGCTATTCTTGTCCGGGCACGACTTGGAGCTTGGCTTGAAACATCAAAGAACTGAAATAGATTTTGTTTAAAGGTAATTGGTTTTTTATGGGACAGGAGGCAAAAGATTGCACTATGTTTATATTGCAGGTGCAATACTGGAAGATAACGGGTATGTTGCCGGTTTTTGAGGAAACGAACGCTATGGAAGGCCCCTAAGTTGTATTGATTTGGAAATATTTCTATTGGCAGTTCCTGTTGAATGAGTAGAAATAAGGACTATTTTATTTTTTGAATAAGTTTTTAGTAATTATCTAGTCAAATATATCTAGGTTACAGCCTAGCTTGCTGGAGACAGCCTCGGATGGATTTATTTATTTTCCTTTGTTTTAATACAATTGAAAATATTTATTATCGTGACCATTCTTTAATAAGTTTTGTCTAGTCTACAGAAAAATAAAGGCGAATAAATTATTGAATTTATACCTTGGAATCACAGTTTAGAAGAGGTAACTTTAAAGGAAATGACGAACCATCGCACGATTTACTACTAAAAAAAATCCTATAAGAAGTAATAATGTTCACCATACTGTTTCGGTCACAAAGGCTTCCTAGGATGCGCTGTAAGCAAAAGATATAACATACAAGTCAGACACAAGTGCACTTTCACTTCCACAACACTCACTACGGTAAGACGGCTGTATGACATCTGTATCTTTGAAGCGAGACAAATTTATGTTTTCATCTGAGGCAGAATTTTTATATTTCGCCAAGTATCTAATGGCCAAGTTAAATATCAAAATCTTTGAAAAATACATTGTCGCTTATTTATTATTAGTAAAACTAAGGGCCTGTTTCACAATGTCCGGATAAGTTCCAAATAAGTTATTTATTACTTATTGGTAGGATAAACAGTATTGTTGCGTTTCTGATAGCGCTATTCGTCATGAAATGCGAAGTATCTTATTCGGAAATTTTATCTTTTGAATAATTAATGTGTTGCATAGCTATTTGGTACTTTATCCATACATTGTGAAACAGACCCTTAGTTTATTATATAACTATAGTAATCGAACATGAACTTCCTATATTACTAAGAAGTTATAATGAGTGTTTAATAAACGCCCTATAATACTCAATTTCCGACATTATAAATGGTAATTGTTCGTAAGTGTTTACTTTGTTAGGAACTGTTGCGTTACTAATTGGAAAAGTTGTTTTTCGAACTGAAAATGGTTAGAGGTTGGAAGCATAGTAATTTTATTACTCGTATACTTATAACGACATTCCAACCGATACGGTAACCAATAACAATACTAGTTTATTTCCGTAATATTTCCTTAGAAAACTATTGATTGCAAAACATTATTCGTGTGTTCATACGCAAAAGTCGTGGTCGGGAGATTTTATTTATAATATGGAAGCATATATATATTTGTGGATTCCATGCACAAAGTATTAATACACAGCTTCTATATATTAAACAGTTAATAAAAACAAAAGACGCACGAGTAAATTATAAAAACGGGAAAAATGGATTTAATCGTTAATTATTCACGTGAATCTTATGATGTATTGACTTATGGACACTGAACAAGTTCTTTAACCAATATAAACACAAATGTATTTCAGTATCCATAATAATCGCTAATCCTTCTAACATGTAGTGAAAAATCCTTAATACTAAGACAGAAAACACGGCTTACACTAAGCCAATTTAGTTGTGAGTGTATTTACTTCGAAGTAAGAAGGCATTATCTCAGATGACTCGCGAAAATGGGAAATGAAATAAAAATATAGGCACATCTCGTACGTTGAATATTATGGAATTTCCTTTACTTGAATATTTAAGCGTCAATGTTTCTCGATATTACGGATATGTTTGATGTTGATGCCTTTAATAATTTGATTTCTTTACACTACATTTTCCATTTCCCATTTCCATATTCGTTAATAATAAACAGGCCAGTTTTCATCAACCCATGGCAAATAATATGTGTTAAAGTAATACAGATTTTATAGGAAAACCTTGCTTGTTTTTTTATACATATCAACAATTACGAGCATTTTTTTTACACAACAAACGGACAGGCTCATCTGATGTTCAGTGATACCACCCATGAACACTTTCAAGCCCAGAGGGCTCGTGAATCATTGCGAGCCTTGTAATAATTAGTACGCTCTTGAAAGAGCCTAAGTCGAACTGGTTTAGAAACACTTCAGTGGGCAGTTGGTTCATATGGTGCGTATTCATAAAACTAAAAATATACTAAAAACTTGGCAGGCGTGTGCGGAATGAGTCTATGACCATTTCACATCTCAGAAGGCAAACTGTTATAAAGACTCGTTCGGAGATAACTTACATTTTCGGTTAGTGTTCAGCAACTACAAATACACATTCAGCAACGTTTCTTACATATGTTATAGCAAAAAGCGTTGAAGCAATTTTAAAGCAAATGAGTAAATATGCTAAAGCCACAAACATTGTCAGTAATTCCCAGAGTTTGCATTTGTCTATACGAAAACATTGTCCCTTAGTTTGGATTTAAATAACATGAACATTGTTTGTGTTCGCAGCCTTTATAAACATGAATGTAATGTTGGTAAACAAGAAGAAAGATTACTCGTACAGTGAAGTTTTAATAACATACTTTGCAACTTGTAATTTGAAATACAAAACAATATAATTACATGGAATAATCTTATATTTTCAGCCATGCTATATGTAATAATATATATCAAAAAAAATCAAAATCAAAATCAAAATTTATTTATTCAGTTTAGATGCGACTTAACGCATGCTTATGAATGTCAAAAACGTTTACAAAATTCGCGAAAGAGCAAAACTACGCCATCCGTTCGCAAGACTACCAGGAGGTCTTGTTCTGAGGAGAACGGGCAAGAAACTCAGCAAGTTTTATCCTCCCTTTACATACAATAATTCAAAAGAAAATGTCATAAACCACAACGTCATTTAAGTTACATAAGTAAAAATAAAATAAAATCTGTTCTGTGATTTACCACATTCACCATTACATTACATTACATAAACATGTATATATATACGATGTTATAGCCTGTAACGCAAGAGTTCTGTCATAATTTTTTATTGTTTCTTCCCCTTTTGTGCCCTTTTCAAACTAAATATTTTGTGTTCCATCTCTGGCTATATTCTTAGTATAATTGATTATTTAAATTACAGAAAAAATAAACACTATGAATATTGTAAAAACGAACAAATGGAAATCCAAGCGGTAGGTGTGGTAATTAAAACCAAACGATACCTTTTGGTAAAATTGACCATATACAGTCCACCATTTGATTTAAAAATTAAAGTTTCCACAAGGATCTTAATGTATAAGAAATTAAATACAGTAAGCAGTTTGCCTCAGCTTACTTAAACGGGCTCCATAACTCTCTGAATACTGAGGTAATCCCACTTCTTGACACAATAGGAGCAAGACACCTAAAGAGAACTAAACCATTTGAGTGAATATTACTTATGAGCCATTGTATAGGCGCTCGTCATAGCAGCCAAGGCCAATATGGTGGCGCACTTAGTTCGCAGCAGCTGACCGTGTAGTGTATAGACTAATATTAATTTGTTCCAGTGCTCCACGCTATTTTGATATGTGTATATAATCTAAATAATTGTTAAGTATTATATATGTCGTACTGGAGACTACTGGAGACTACTTTTAATAGTCCCATTATCATTCAAATTTTCCAAGTATAAAATTAAGATTCATAAAGCGATTTTATACCCTTGATTATTCCAAAGATTTTTAGTTAAATGTCTATAATGTGAAAATAAGTTTCACTTTTACCGTGGTTTCATTAAACCACACAACATTTTTTTTTCGATCGAACTTATCTTATATCACTTAATCATAATTAGTTAATTAAGTGTATCCTAATTTACTAAAAAGTAACGTAACGTAACGTAAGAAAGTATCATACTCTAGTCACAGCCTGTATTAGGAGAAGACAGTCTGTTCTTGTATTATACCATATTTTCATGCCAATCTTTGGATTATATCCCGGATTTTTGTTAATAGATAATGTAGCGGCGAAGGCAAAGAAATATAGGCCGAGGGGCAAGTGGAATGCGGCGTAAAACTATGGAAACACCATTCACCTATAGTCCTCAGTACCTTCACTCGTCTCCGTAGGAGAAGACAACAAATAAAACTGAAAGCACAAAAATGGAAGCATAAGCACACGAAGCAAACTCGTGTCGGCGGTTAAGTCCTCTCTGAAACGCGGGCGCCTGTAGAATGGTCCCCTCCTCACACACTTGAATATCGCTAAAGAGACAGAGTGGTGTTTAAGGAATGGGTGTGGATAGGACAGAAAATGTTTATTCTATACAATAGGTATATACAGACTACGTAATTTGATGGCGTGAATAGATTATCTTTACCTCAAATCAGCTTAAGCTTAGGTTAGGTAATACAACTTTGTAGAGAATATATTTGAAGTTTATTAAATTATTTCCAACCTTAAGATAAATAGAACTAGAATAAAGTAAAAAAATTAAAGAGTAAATACTTTTTACAGCTAATTTCTCAATATAATATATATCTTTAATCGACAGCTCATGTATGAGCGTCACGGTCAAAAAGGAGGCATCTGAAGCTATCGCCGCCAGCACCACTTTTCAAGAACATTGATCCAGCTTTCTCTCGCCAAGATTGTCCATTTGTCTACTCCATACTCCTGTAGTTGAAACTAAAGTCCGTATCCGTTTTATTTCGGATGATGTTTTTGCAGATGGACAGAGCGAGAGAGACATTATATATAGGAAATAGGATTTGAACCAACCCCAGAAAAATCTTAGCGCAAATAATTTGTCAATCTAACGTCAGAAATATAATAATAAATCATTATCTTGATAATAATTTGAAAAACATAAAGGTTTAAATATTTTTATAGCAATTACCCGATTCAATGTGCTTGGCCACGATCCCACCTGATGTTTTGTGAGATGTGGCCTATTGAAGGACACACTCTCCAGAAGTCTGTTGTTGTCTGCATGGCTTTTTTCAAACTTTAAACTTTAGTTAGGTAATATATCATTTTACTATGGCTTATATTGACAATACAGCTAAACTACAAATCAGCCTGTACACTGTCCTGTTAAACCCGGGTAATCCGATAAAAGCGGGCATGACTAATGATTGTAACACGAGCACTATTTATCTTCCATTCGATACGGTTCACATACCTGTGAAATTAGATAATATCCATATTATAGAAATCCATAAATAAAACAACAATAGAAGCATTATTGAAAATTATTAAGCATTTGATACCTAAAGGAATAACTGTATTAGATCTACTAGAGTCCGTAACAATTATTAACAAGTCGTTCTTAAAGCAATAAATAGTGTAAGAAAAGTTTTTTGCCTTGCCCTAGCGAAACTTAGGTTTTAACTAGCGTTGAGTTAACGTAGTAATTATAGCAATGTTCGAAACTAAATTTACATATTGATAACTATTTAAATTACCAGGACGGGTCTCAAAACTCAAAAATAAAAAAGGCGTTTATTTGAAACAACTTCACCTCGGGTCAGGGGCTTCTTTTGGAAACACGTGCAGGGCTGTACCAAAGAGAAAGATTGCCTCACACTTCAGAGCCTATACCATAACCAGTGTAAGTAGGTTGGGTTCTCTGTTGCAATGTTTATCATTTTTTTATATAACTTTGTTGGCGGCAAACGTGTAGGACATTAGCAGAAGGCTCGCAAGCCTTAAGAATATTTTTTAATATTTAGTATTTTTTTTACATTTGAAATAGTCTGTAAAGTAATTTGAATAAAATAGCGCACGTTAGTTGTCATTTAGTTACAATTTGGGGCTTCACCGTTGACACCTGACAGCTCAATGTCAATGTGACATCTAATGAAAGGTGATGTTTCAGCCATGTTTAGCCATGACGTGAGTTATGTAACCTAACCTTAATTAATGTACATAAATATTTTAGAGCGATTAATTCCAAATGTCAACGATAACATTAACTTCAACACAATACATTTGACGAATTTAGTTTTTTTTTAATGTAACAGGCAAACGGGCTCACCTTAGCATAAGGCAAATTGGTTTATAAATACTTCAGTAGGTACTTCTACATATTGGTGGTGGGCGGCAAAAACTGCCGTCTGAAACGCTTCGTTGGTATTTCGAATTCTGTCCAGACTTTCGTTGATAAAAGCTGCAGGTAACTAACCGAACTCCTCCGAGCATTCTCCTTTGTAACAGCGGTTGAAGATACAGACAAACCTCACATCTCTACGCAATGTTAAGGAATTAAGACGCTTCGAAGGAGACTGGTGGTCGACGATTTGACGACGTTATTATACAGCATAAGCCAAGCTTTGGTTTTCTAAAGCATTATACATAGCATCTTTAATGAACCAAAAATACTAGATTTTTGGTCGAGTGAATGGACTAAAAATGCGGCGGTATGCTACTTTGCTGCCAAGTAGTCATTCCAATCTAAAGACCCTCCACAATTCCGTATAAGAAATTCCTTTTCGTTCCTATTCGCTTATTTATTCAAAAGCTAAAGACTATAATTTCTACTTTGCGTTGCTTTATTTATTTTGTGAAGAAAATATGTATTTCTTAGAATAGGCTAGGTCACAAGAATAACAAATATTGACCTACATTATTCTGCATATTTATTAGTTATATATAAATTATTTAATAATAAATAATTCATGTTAAATTTTAGTTTTTAATATATTTAAAATAGCAGTGTTAGCCTAGTGGCTAAGCGTGCTACTGTCAGCTCCAGGTAGTCTTCATTTCCGGTTTATCTACTTGACAAAAGCGCCTTTTAAATAGTAGACAAATAGCGTAAGTACGTTCGATAACAATTAGCCATTTAAATTTTATTACATTAAATTGAATGTGCGAGAAAACATACGTATTTGAGAAATAAAAACAAGAAGTACTATCTACCACTGTACTATCTAAGACTGGTGTCTTGTGAATAGTACGATGATAGATAGAGATTATGTAATATTATCAACCGTTTTACGCTCTTGATTGGGGAACTGGCAGTAAATGTAAATTTATATACATCAATTATATTTTACTTACATAAGTAATAAGAAGAGGCGTAAGACAAGCCGTAATATAAAAGCGATATCGAAGAACTGTAAGACCGATATGGTCGTTGTAGCGCTCTCGAAGGAACTATGTTTTTAAGCCTACTTTTCAGCTCATCCATTACATGTTTGATGATAGTTTGAGACTTTTGGTGTTTATCTACTTTACAGTACAATTTTTTTACAGTATATTTTGAATATCGAAACTATAATGAATAAAAAACAAATTTAACTTTCTCATGTAATTATTAATGCATAATTTCAACTTTATTCCATTATTCCAAAATGGTAAATACCCACTCTTAATTTCTTCTTTCTAACATTTAATGATTAAATCTTATTCTTATTATGAATATAATAGTGTCACGGAATAAAGAATTTGTATACACATCACTGTGTTGTACATACGTTCTTTAAAATGTTCTTCACAACAAGCGAACATGTAATTCTGTATACGACAAGATTTTCGCCATAAAACTTGGTGAATTTCTGGGATTTGACCTTCTGAAGTACATTAGCCCGCGGTTGTAATGTCCAATTTTATTGCTGCCAATTTCTGACCGGTTTTAATGAGAATTCCGCAACCCCAATAATTGTTTAGTAGTTTTCCACTGAAACTAGAATATAATGGCTCTAAAATAGCTTTAGAAAGGCCAAATAAATGTATTATGGTCTCGACCATAACTTTTTTTTATAGAACAGGGTCGAACATGCAGGAGGCTCACTTGATGTTAAGTGATACCGCCGCCCATGGACACTCTCAATGCCAGAAGTCGCGTTGTTGTGTATTAATTTAATAACAATAGTTATATCAGACAACAATTCTAATTAATTTGCTATATTTGTTTTAAATCTTGTAGAATTGTTTGATGATTTGCTTTTTTTTTAAAAGAGTACCGAGAGTTTTTTACGCCGGCTTTTTCTCTCGGCCAACACCTTCTGTCTTCTTTGCCGATGAGTAGGGATGCCAACAGGCTCGAATTTAATGACGTGGAATAAGTGATACTCTTATGATCCTATGTTCCAAAATAAACGTATTTTATTTATTTAACAGTTCTAGATACAACCGCGTCACGTGATTCTGATTCACCTTAACCCTTTATCCCCACTACTTTAACTGCGGATCGATTGAACATTATCGTTTCAGAGCTGCCAAGTTTGTTTCAAAATTTATCGAAAAGGCTTACAATGACTAGTGAATTGAATTTGAAGAATGTTATGAATATAGACATTTATTTATTTACAGATAATTTTTTAATCTTTAATGTTAAACAATGCGATAGAGGTACGCAATGCCTCCACCTGGATATTATTATGTATAAGTTATCCACCTGGATAACTTATACATAATAAACAAGTAAAAAAAATCTACCTAAATACGAACGAATAACTCAAGTTTATATCAATAAGAATAATCAATTATTAACTAGAGTAAAATGAAATATGTCTATCTCCGTAAAAAGTATTTTCTTGACATTTCAACATGGTTCCTCATTTCAGCGTTTTACAGACGAACTCTGTTGATTATAATAAAAACGTGTATGCATATAATATTTACAAAATATGACATCTCAAATTTAACACATGTACACATAAATAAGCGATCAAGGGAAACAATAAATAAGCAAACACAAAATAAATCAATATTACTTAAAACTAAATGGAAAATTAAATCTTATAAAGAGAATGAAATGTTTCGGACACCGTCCCGTAACATGTGAGACACCACATCTCACAGTACATAAATGAAAATATTCACAAATGTACCAGCGAATCTTAAGTGTAAACACGAGAATATCGAACGTATACCGACTGCGATAAAAACGGGGTGTTACATAAATTATTCATAAAAATCTTGACTTTCAACCGAGCGTATGTACTCTGCCTACTAAGAATTGGATACGCCTTGGTTATCCAACCTCACAGGTGTATTTTATTCGGATGTTTTAACATATATCACCTCGACGTCCGCCGTTCCACAACTGCGCGTTTTTCTAAGCAGTTTTTGCCGCGACCACCGATTTGTGGAACCAGCTGCCCACTAAAGTATTTCCGAACCAATTCAACTTAGGGTCCTTCAAGAAAAGAGCGTACCAATTCGTAAAAGGCCGGCAAGGCACTCGCGAGCCCTCTGGCATTGGGCGTGTCCATGGGCGGCGGTATAACTTAACATCAGGTGAGCCTCCTGCCCGTTCGCCCCCTGTTCTATAAAAAAATATATATTAAGAAATCAGTTATCTTATATAACTGTTTTATTGTAGAACCAAGGTGCCGTTCAAGTATTACGTAAGCAGAGTCACTGCAATTTATCCCCCTCCCCCCCCTCCTCTTGTCTAGAAAAGTAAGCAAAGCTCTCAATATAAAAGTACATAAATTGTTTGTAGGAATCCTCAAAAATGCATTTCCTTTTCAAGCATAGCCAGTGTTTGGGTAATATGTGTAAAAAAGTAAATAATCACGATGTCATCAAAGAAAATCAAACCTTTAGTGAGTGATCTGTTTTGTTAGCTGTGGCTTGTTTTTGTCAGACGAACCTTACATTAAGTAGTGCTAAGAAAGCCTACTTAAAACTACTAACTTTAAATTGTGTCGTAGCTTTCTACGACATAAGGCCTATATAAGTAACGTCAAATGAATACAATTTTAAACAACCGTTACAATCGTTGACACGCTTTTGAATAATTGTTAAGTTATTGTCAGACACATATATTAGCTTCTCATGGTTTATACCATGAGAACTGAACTATGTGATCCTCATGTTAACCTAGTTGTTGAACTTAGAACGTGCAACCACGTGGTATACCTCGATAAATGTTATGAATAAAGTTTATATGGATACCAAGTTGTTTGTACTCTGGCAAAATTCATAAGATTGGTTGGTTAGTTTATTATCTATAAGGTCGGAAGGTTTTTTTATTATTTCTTTTTTACGGATAAAACGTCACGAAGATGTGCAGCGTTTTTTTCGAAGAAAAGAGAGAGCGTTCGTGACCGATTGAGAGGGAGATAGAAAAAATACACGCTATTGGTATCCACCAATAGCGTGTATTTTTTCATCTTTCATCATTATACATCCGTATCAGTT
Organism: Pieris mannii; assembly: GCA_028984075.1. NCBI lineage: Eukaryota > Metazoa > Arthropoda > Insecta > Lepidoptera > Pieridae > Pieris > Pieris mannii. The sequence continues at coordinate 2,313,635 of CM054776.1, forward strand.
TATAGTACATATTAGAATTTTAGATGGTAATTCAGTCGCATAACGTCTTGTGCAGTAAACGCAGATTTTTATTTATTTATATTATCATTAGCACGTATGTAGTGTGTAAAGAGTGTGAATATACAAATACATGGAGAGATGATAATTTACCGGTATAATATGATCATCTAATTGGATTTTTACCTTAGTAATGTTGAAGTTATCTAGATGTGTAGTTTTATGGCTTTTGTAAAAAAAGATTGTTCATCACGAAATAATTAAATGCCAATCAAAACATTCAGGCGACTAAGCTGCAATAGTCTGGGCGGAGGTTTCACTTATAACGATTTTTCGAAGCTTCGTGTAATATTCAAATGTTAAAGGTAGACGCACGCACGCTGCAGGTGAGCTGAATTTTTCAGACAGTCAAATTTTTCACCCGTTTTACGAGAGAGCCTTATGTTAGTACAAGAATACATTTCATTCGGTTTATAGCTCTGTTGTGTCCTTCATAGACAGTAGGTCGTATACTTGTAAGTGTTAAATGAATATTGTACTTTAACTAAAATTTGTTTGAAATATACATGTTTACTAACAGCGTGTGGTATATTTCTTAAATTCTTGAATTAAATAAAGCCTGTCTTACTCAAGTGTTATTTGCAGCCTCATGTTGAAATTAAAAAAAAAAAGTAAACATGAAAGATGGTGATGGTGCAGCTATGAAATCGTAGGCTGGCAACGCATTCTGGCAGTGTCCATGGGCAGCGGTATCACTTAACATCAGGTGATCCACCTGCCTTTTACTCTTAAAAAGAAATATAATGCCTGATAAGGTATTTGACTCACTATTTACCGAATGGTATTGTTTTATGGTTTGATAAGCCATTTTTTGTTGGCTGGCCATTATTAATAGTGTGTAATATGTAGTTTAATACATTTTTTTTCTTCACTCACAGTGGTTGACTGTGACACACCTCTAAAACTTTAAAAACAAAATTATTTAAACCGTCAATAAACAAAGCATATTTAAGTGTGACTACCAACGCCTGATTCCTAAATAACAATAAATTTTTAATTCTAGTAACATCATTTACAAAATAAATATTTTCTTAAAATGAATTTACTTAAACGTAGACGCTTTATATGACTAGACTAGTCGAGGATGCTATAAATTACATTATAATATTATATCTCTGTCGTTTGATATAGTGAGTTCATTCACATTTCTCCACCGTTAAATAAGTAAATGCTTAAGATTTTTTCGTAAGAATATGAAAAAATCTTATTAAAATATTATCTTGATATTATATTATATTTATCGAGATCTTATATGTGTTCGATAACCAGGAATCTAAAATACCTGTATTATTATGATTCTATCCAGATTTTCTAGAAAAGAAATGCCGTCAGTATAAATATAAATTATATACCATAATTTAAAACTAAATTAAGTGGTTTTAGGTTTTGAGCGTAAATGTTACGAAAAATAAATATACAGTTAAAATACTAGTAAAACAACGGATTACGATCATATCGGCATTTAACATCTTTTTTAATTGATCAGCCAGCTACCGAATATGGCAAGCTCTGGATAAGTAGTGTTTATTCCGTTATATTCGCGACTCATTCGAGTGAGAGGTGCCTGAACTCCCAGAATATTATTTAAATAAGAATATATAAGTTTTTCAATAAAACATTCCAGCTGTAATCTGTCCAAAGAGATGATATATTTAAGAAGTATCATTTTCCGTAAATAGTGGCTAACAATAACCCTTGAATCTTAGAAAAATGTAAATGATTTCGATACCTTTATAATTTAGAATAGATAAAGATACTAGTAGTGGGGTAAAAATGTACAGATGTTACCGAAGTTTATGTTCCCTGTTGAACAGCACCGGTGACCTCAGAGCTTTCTTCGTTCAGTAAAAGGATCGCAAATGCCAGCATTAAGTTAAATTTGTTTTCATTATTTTCTTAGTTACTATTTTTATAGAATAGGGTGTAATTAGGCAGGATGCTCGCCTGATGTTAAGTGATACCGCCTCCCATGGACACCCTCAATGTGAGGGGGCACGCGAGTGTAAAAGTAAGAATTGATACGCTCTTTCTTGAAGGAGCCTACGTTGAATTAGTTCGGAAATACTTCAGTGGGCAGCTGGTTTCACAATGTGGTGGGGCGCGGCAAAGTCAAGAACGACGGACGTCGAGGTGATACGGGTTGAATTTCATATTCCGCCTCGACGTCCGTCAATTAATTATATACTATTCTAAATTGTTGTTTCCTAATTCCGTCCAACTTCTATCCCGAGGTCATAGATTCAAACTCCGGCTGTGCACCAAAAAAAATTTAGTCTGTATGAATTCAATCCACGTGAAACACGGCATGCCTAATACTCAAAGAGTCGACATCATATGTCAGATAGGCAGAAGGCTAATCACCTACTTGCCATAATTGTACAGGCACTATTAATGTATATCACCACCAATTTTTATAAAATAAAATACTATGTAACTCACAATAGAATTATAACCACGTAAATAAATTTAAATTCGTATTTTGATGTCACCAGTTGTTGGGTGATAAATAATTGTATATTTATCTGAGAAATGCATGACTCTGTATTGAAGTCACGTTCCTGCGCGGCGAAAAACAACTGAAGATGTGCTGTTCTCACTAACAGGATTACAGCTATATTTTAAAAAGTGCCTTAACGTGGATGATTTATTAAGTAGCAATTAATTACTGTGTCTATTCCTTCCTACTTTAAAACGTAAATTAAGTCTGTTCTAAATCGTGTAAGACAATAAAGTTATTATGTTTAAGAAACCTCTAAAATCATAATTTATATATAATTGTTGAACTATTTTGTGCAAGATTCTATTTTAAAAGTATAGTATACAAATCAAATCAAATAAATACAGTATACTTTACACAGTTATAATTAGTATTAATCCAACTTAGGGTCCTTCGAGAAAGAGATTACCGATTCTTATAAGGCCGGCATCGCACTCACGAGCCCTCTAGCATTGAGTATCCATGGGTAGTATCACTTAAAATCAAGTCAGCCTCCTGCAGTTTGCCCCCTGTTCTATTAATTAAAAATAAAAATTCTGTTTAAAAATAAATTCAAGCAGAAATTCATCTTTATATAGGCTTTTTGTACGTGATATACCAAAACGAGCTTTCGCATCGTAAAATGAATATAGAAACTATAAGTCAATTATGGTGCAAGGCGCCCGACATTCCTGGCATAGCAATTGTAATTAAGTTCCAACTAAGGCAATATATTGTAGGAGTATGTTCAGTAAGGTTGCGTATAAGCTTATCTTCACTATGTCCATAGAAGTGGGAAATTGACTCTGTTCGTATATATATAAAGGCAGCTTAACTAATAGTAGACACAATACCAACAAGGAAGCAATGAAGTATTGAAAATTTTAGCCGTTAAATCAAAAGACTAAATTCAAATAAATATTATTGAAGTTAGGGCGAGATAAATGACCTTTCATTTATCTAGCCTGTGCACGTTTTATGATTCGAATTGTGAAAAAAATATTATTTTTTGTGCAAGCAAAACTGTGCAATAACCCTTTAGGTCCTAATTGTTTGGTATATTTTATCACGACTGAAATGAGAAATTATTTTTAACTGCCTTTTGGTTGCACTCACGCCAGTAATTTAAATATTATATTCCCTATCTCAAATTTTCTATCCTTTTTTTTCTAGAACAGGGGGCAAATGGGCAGGAGGCTCACCTGATGTTAAGTGATATCGCCACCCATAGACACTCTCAATTCCAGAGAGTTAGCGAGTGCGTTGCCGGCCTTTTAAGAATTGGTACGCTCTTTTCTTGAAGGACCCTAAGTCGAATTGGTTCGGAAATACTTCAGTGGCAGCTGGTTCCACAAAGTGGTGGTGCGCGGCAAAAACTGCCTAAAAAACAAAAATTTAATTTAATACCAAGTTTGTAAATAAAAAAATATATATTCCTACGCTAGTTAGTATTCGAGGATATATTTTATTTTTAAGATGAAGAACGTAAAATTTCCTTCCTCAATAAAAAATGTGTAACATTTCCTGTAGAGCCTCCACGAGTCGAGAGATGAGTGTCTTGGCATAAAGATACTTGACTTATTTAAATGGTTTATGCAAAATAATTCTATTTATATTAAATATACTCTTTTTTAACCATGTATGTCTTATACTTAACAGAGGCGTACTGCGAGTATATTGAAATCACTCATTACGAATTCTTATGATATTTAGTCAAAGTTTTATATTCTCTATAATTCTTGTCATATACAAGTTCTTTTTAACTTCCTTTCGCAGAATTATTCTTTAAATTATTTTATTTTATTTTGTCTAGATTTGGATTCGATTTAGACAGATTTATTTACATTTATCATTCCTTTATATATTTTTTATTTTTCCTTAATTTTACAAAGACATATATTCCGTACCCACCGCACTACTCTAGAACATACTAGTGCCTGCAAGAAAATGTCAAGTAACATTCGTAGATTCGTCTGGATACTTAAGAAAATTCAAAGGTTTAATTAACCGTACTAGAGAAGTTTTTGAAGGACAATTCAATTTATTTATAAGTTCTAAAACAACGTGTATGCATAAAATTATACAAGATAATACGACATCAAAAGTTTAACACACATACTCATTAATTATATTAGACCTTGCCAGCTAGCAAGGAAAAATTAAACAAGCAACCACAAAAATAATAATAACTAAATAGAAACTTAAACCCCATCAAGAGATTATAATCGCCAAGTACTATTTATATTTGTGTTAAATGTCCCTTTTATATATACATTATAGATATTTCGATAATCTTTCGACCGCTAACGAGCAGAACCATTAATGTAAAGTCTCGAAATTGAGGTAGGCATAAAGATGATTTACAAGGGAAGTATTTTAAGCGATTTAAAATACGCTGTATTTAAATTTGTGATAAATAAACAATTAAAAACTACGTTTGATTGTAGATTGTGGGGTAAGAACCGGCTTAATCCTACAAGGCCTAGCTGGAATAGAAAAAAAACAGCCTAAATTCAGACCTGACTACAGGAAGCAAATGACTAAAATCCCTTTAGAAATCTTAAAAAAAAAACGCAATAGGAGACACGACACAATGGCTTTTTTTATGATTTCTTTTTTATATTCATTATCAATATTAAAAAACTTTGTTCCATTTATGACTTTGGTTCAGAACGAACGACGATGCTTGTCATATGTAGAAAATATGTAATTAGCTGCTAAGTTTATTGTAGATTTACTACGAATTAGTATAAGTAATGGCATACCTCGTAAATTAATGCATGTTTTGAGTTGAGGAATTTCTGTACAATGCAACATAGTGTACTCAAGTATTATGTACAAAGTGAATTCTTGGCGTCTTTAGTGGGCATCTAAGATTACTACACCCTTGTATAAGATAGTAAATTTACAATAGAGATAAATTGTTGGCGACTCATAAATAGAAATATAAATAAATTACAAGTTAGGTTAGAATATTGTGAGCGAAATTAAGTATAAGTGTTAAGAGTTATAAGTTAGACAAAATATGTACACAGATTTAAGTGAGAGTGGCAACAATATAAATTTTCTTAGAAATCATACCAAAATCTATCTTCATCCTGTGATAATAACGGAAATAAATTTTAAGTTTTAATTGGTAAGACATGTATCACTTGTATAGCCGTGATTCAATTTTTAAATGAATGATGTCAAATTTCAACTCAATAAATTGGACCAAAAAATGAAAAAAAATTTTTTTTTTCATTAGTTCTGAACCTACCTAGTAACCTACGAATACGCTGCATCGATTCTAATGTTTCTTTTACCGTCTATAGCCTAGATTTTGTATAAAAAAATAGTATATTTCTCTTAAGTACTTAACATTACTTTATACAAGCACCTGACATTAACGCAAAATATACCCGAAGCTTAAGAAATTACATTAATTAAATTCCTTTTATGTTTTACCGTATTATAAAAGCTAGCCAGTGTACTAAGAACTCCTGACACTTCAGCTATCTTCGTAAATAGTATGGGTTATGCTCAAGTTCAACTGAATGTCGGAGGTCATTTTAATTTGGCCTTGTTGGCTTTTTCTGTAAATTTGCGCGTACTTAACGAGGTATAGCTTTTTTATTAATCTTACAATTTAAAGGTCATTATTACTATTAAAACATTTATTTTCAAAAAGGCCAGGTGTAAACCTGATTAAGGAATTTGTTCTAAATAAATAGGCATATTTTGCATATATCGGAATGAGGTTTATTGAATTGGGGTGCTACAAAAAAGATATACATTACCTGTCCACATCATTTTCTTAACTGATCAAAAATTATCGTGATTTATGAGCACTTTTTCTTTTTGATGTGTCCTTTTTTATAATGCCCTGATCATTGTTTAAATATGTTTTAAAAGCTTTGCTTTGTTACATCACTATATGTCGTGGTTTTACACATCTTGCCAACCTTCTCTAATTGATTGGTATTTCTCATAGTTGTTGCCTGGAAGAAATCCCTCGAAAGCGATAGGGCTGCCAGTTGCCTTCCTTTTGATTTATATCAATTGTATTATATTCAACCAAGTGATAATAAATAAATTGTGAAAAGGCAAGAGAATTTGAAATGTACTTAATAATGAAATAGAACATTAATAGTAAGAGTACTATTAATGTTCTATTTAATTACACTCACACTCCTTTAAAACCCCTTGTTAATTGCAATTTAAAACGTTTAATTAATACACATTAATAATAACTGTTCTAAACTACGGCAATCACTACTGATTATACAAGATTATATAATTGCAGCGTCTATGGTTACTGAGATAACAGACTTTAAACATTATTATTCTTAAAACATATTATTCAAACGTGCAAAGAGGTATTCTATACACATTGGAAATTCCCAGTGCCGTGTTATTCAAGACTTAAAAGTTTTCATGTAGCTGCAACTATGACTGGATGATACAAATATTGTGGATTTTAAATGTATAATAATTACATTAGGTACTAAATATATTTTTTTGACGTGACAACGTCTTATAAATTGGTTTGCCGGGTGACACTTCAAGAAACTGCGTTACGCTCCGCTCACGTTATGCGCTCACAATGACAGCGAGTGAGAGGCACGCGTCCCTTCCACTCGGGCATGGTTAGCCCGCCTAAGAGCGAGAGAGACAGACATAAAAAGTGAAAGGCACGCGTCCCTTCCACTCGAGCACAGTTCGAGATTCTTTGTATAAATTAATGTTTTAAATATAATTCTTTGTATAAATAAATGTTTTAAATTGTTACTATTATTTCATCCTTCTTCCTACTATACGAATGAATATTCACATTAAAATTACTTTACCACTCAAAGTCGTTGTCACGTAAAACTTTCGCCCGTATACCGACTTTACAGGCAACCAATTTTCTTTATTAATTGAAATTTATTTATTTTTTTATTTAGTACAGCTAACATAAATTATATATAATTGCAAACAAATACACTGAGACTATAGCCAAAGATGGAATACATGATAAATTTTACAACAAAAAGATTTACAAAAGGGAACAAAAAAACAAAAAGTTTTTAATACATTTGACTAATTGTGATTTAATTTATTTAACTAATAACAGAAATAATAATAGAAATTTATACAACTTCATCAATATTTAATTCAACCGCCATAATATAAAGAGGTTCCATAAGATTATATTGATCTGTGGACTAGCATCTGCTAATCTGTGCTATAATAAGACGAAATTCGCTATTCTATGCTTTCTGTTGTTTATACTTATAAAATTAAAAACTTACTTATCCATACATGCAAGAATAAGTCCTACATATATCTTATAAGATTGGACAACTAATAATATATGTTCCAAACATTATTATTTTTCTAATACTTTATATCCTTGACATACGCCTTCACTTCAATCTCGTATGAAATTCCGACTTCATATAACACACTATAAAGTCATGATCACAGCAAACAGCGAAGCGGAAAGTAAACATTATATTTCCGTTAAGATTTTTCAGTTATAATATAGTTATAGTTGTAATATGATTTTTTACCAACAAATAATTGACGTATTATTTTAATTGTTTTTTTTTCTTTAAAAGTTTTCCACCTTATTTTATCCTTTGCTGTCAGCTCTCGTTTAGTCTGCCCTTGTTGGACCGTCCTTTAGGGCTATGCACCTTAAATGGGTCACCTGACCATATCTCTTGACACGGTTTGCACAATTCTGAATATTTTTTGAGGTTTAAAGTTCAAAGTTCAGTTGCATTTGTACGGCAATAGATATTTACTCGTATATATATTATCGTATTAGTAGTATATTAAGGTAGTATAATCAAAATTAATTCCGAATATATCTGCTGTCTCTGTTAACAATTATGTTCCGAACGCACAGAAGTGAAGAGACATTTAACGAAAAACATACAAATTCATGAATCTTATAAGCCGCTGACGCCGTTTCATCATCTAGATCCTTAAAACCAATAATATGTTAGACCAGGTTGTGTTGGAAAACTCTTTTGTTGTGTTTAATATTTCATCTTGAGTTAATAATAAATGTAAAAGCATAATGTATTTTATAAAATATTTATATATATCTTATAATATATTAAGATTACCTGTTTGGACAGTGAGACACAGATATAGACACAGACGAGAAGGCACGAATTTTGACATAAACTGGACCTGCAGATATAGAGATATAGCAGTCGTAGAAACGATTACTTTCAGATTGTCTGTTAAAAGCTGTTATATATTACTTTTAATAATAATAATGACTATAATCACTATTATTATAAAACATTATAAATCTCGCAACATTGTTAAATCAAATTAATTGTACTACCGGTTTTAAATTTATTTGACTTTGATGTTATTCAATTATAATGACAGTGACAGCTGACACTAATTCGAGATAAAAAAAAACTATGAGTACAGCCGATCTAATAGTCGTTAATTTGTAGATCTAGAAAAATTAGCAAATCGAATAAACCACAAGTGTTAAAGATTATAAACTGTTTAATTAAACTAAGACGTTGTTAATTTACTAAGCTCTGTGACACATACAATGACAAGTGACACCAGCGCCAGTGCTTTGATAAATCAAACTAAATTGAAAATAGTGAGTAGGCTTGGTACCATTTTCACTACCGTAGAAGTTATAGGATGTTCTATATTTTTATAAATCACAACCCATTTTTATCTTTGTAAATTGATATATTTCTTCACAAACAACAGTAATTAATTTATATTCTTATAGAAACGCTCAAAGGAAAAATACATGCTCACTCATCTTAAAAGTCTCTCCTGAGTGACGTCTGTTTTCTTCTTTTCTAAGTGTCCTGTATTTATGTTGCCACATACATCAAAATCGTAAAGAAAATACTACACCATATAGTATGTACATTTTTAGTGCGTATCAACGATACGCTACAAAGTCCTTATAATATAAAATCACGTCTATCGAAGGTAACCTCAATTAGAATATTTAAATCAATGTCCATTTAAGGCATATTAACATTCAGTTCAACCCGAGAGCATCGTAAATTGCCGCAAAAGCCTTAGATAACGCTCCAATATTTATGGTCTTGTAAAACCTTTTACTTGTAACTTATGTAAATAAAAAACCAAATCTCTTACATCTATGAAACTTAATAGTTTACGAACCAAATGTAAATCTTGAGTTCCAGTACCCTTGATGGATGAAATATGAATATTTGTGGTACATATATATGGGATGTTGTGATGTGAATGATTGTGATGATGTGATGATGTGCTTACCAGATGTTAAGTGATACTGCCGTCCATGGACACTCACATTGCCAGAAGGCTCGTCATGCATTGTCGGTCTTTTGAAAACTGGAACACTCTTTTCTTGAAAGACGATAAGTCAAATTTGTTCGCAATTATTTCAGCAAGCTAGTTCCATACAATGGTGGTATGCAGCAAAAACTACCTAAAGCAACTATCAGTTACATAACGTTCTACGTCGAGGTGATGCAGATGGTATTCTCATGTTTGAACTTTGTAAATGTATAAATATTTTCCTTAACACGCATGCAGGCGTATATAAGCGCATTTCATACAACTTTAATCGTCTTATAATAAATTGATATAGATACGTTTACACAAACCACACGCTACAAATTATTAATTTTCTTTTATAAAAATTGATATTAATTTTGAACTTATACAAATAAGACAATACCAGTACATAATATTGTAAGATGAAATATTGTAATCAACACCATAGAGGGGGGCTCGTACAATGGAAAATGCTAAAGGAAACCGACACCGATAGATGGACGGAAACCAAATACTAAATTCCGTTCAATTATAGTTTATAAATCCAGATTGGAAAATAGGAATATTTTATTTTTAGAAGAATTATTAGATAGAAAGATAAAAACAACATTAGTAGCAAAAACTTGCGGTAAGCTGATTTCTTTGTCTGTTTCCTGAATATGTATTCTTTACAGGCAATACTAATATTTTCTCTCATAATTAGAGGAATTAGTTGGGCACAACATATAATTATAGTTTTATTCTAACCTAGGTTAATAAATCTTAAGTACCAAAAACTGCACAAAATATGTGAAGTCAAGAATAATAACTAATAATTGAACAATAACCTAATTAAATTATAGAAACAACATAAATAGTTTATTATTTCATGAAAGTTCTTCAAACAACTATTTTAATCTAAGTCCTGATTAAAATCCGAAAATTCTAACAAAAAACTTCTTGAAGAAATTCAAGTTACAAGACATAACTCGCGTATGTTTCCACAGGCTAAAAACTCTTAATGCTACAATGAATTAAAACGTCAGTTTTGACACATGACAGATGATTAACAATGTCTAAGAATTATCATTATTTATTTACATGTATAATCATTTAATGTATGTCAAAGAAATGGTATCACTGTCAACTGCCATGGTCGTTATGTCAGAGACTATATAAATTAACAACACCAAAGCCAAATGAGTTTAAAACCATTAATACTTGTACCTTATTTGAATCAACAAAACTATAGACTCTTTAACTAAGCATTTCCAAAGAGATTAGGAATACGATTGGACGTAAGCTTATACTTAAACCTCCAATCAAAGATAAGAGAGAACATAACGGACAATAAAATTTCACAGTCGCAAGCAGTTTTCAATTAAAACTTGAGTTTGTTATCTTCGATGTGTAGGGTGGCACTAACTTTAGTATTCTTGAAACTTGCTAAATTGCAGGATGAATATTTATTGTCATAAATATTGTATATATTTATGACAATAAATATTTGCTTATCTGTCCTGACAGGTAATAAATATGTGAAAATTTGCCAATATACCACGAATAGAGAATTTTATTGATGAAGCTTGTTTGGAATATACTTAGAGTCTCACCCTTTCCGTATAGAAGAAAGTCCTTGTCTATATTTCCGATCACTTCTATTTGATTGGCCGATTAAAATATGATAAAAAATAAATAGATCGGTGGCGGTACAACCTTCTTAGGTCATGGCCTCAAATTTCTGTATCAGTTTTATGATCATTTGTAAATCAAATAGGCAAGTAGGTGGTCATTTTCTTATGTGCCCAATTTTAGCAACAAAAATATTATTTAACATTTCACTTAGTTCTGGTATTTATTGTTCCCTCTTTATGGCTGCCAATTGCGTGCCTTTTTTCGTAAGATTGAATCAAGAATATAGATAGGGAAGAAGAAGATAGAGCAGTTCTGTGTTGTACATATTTTTTAATACTTGACCGTATTTAAGTTCTATTTAAAGCATGGTGTCATCATCGATTTAACGCCATAATTAGCACCAACTTTCCGTGAAGCACCTATTCCGGTTACTTATCTTAAATCCTGCTTTTAAATAAATAATTTTTATTGCAGTATACAGCTACTACATCAAGTAACAGTACATACTTGTAATTATTTTACTGTTACTTGATATAAAATTTCAGTCACCGAAGAACATTTTATTATTATTATGTAATTTCATGTTTTGTCAGTAAGTTTTATTCACTTATTATTCACTTTTGTCAATTTAGGGTCACCAGTTACGGCAGGAATGTTTTTATAAATTAATAAATAAATAAAAATATTGTTAGTATAACATCTTAACTTTTTTAGTCAAATTTAATTTGGGATCATCACTTCTATTTTTATTTTAAGCCTAAACAAATATTAAAAAGCTTTTACGAAGATTCGTTCTATCAGGGCATATATTATGCGCAGGTACTTAAAAGGAACAAAAGCCAGGTGAATGATCCCTAAGGGTGCTTTGATCACTACTTAGATCAAAGTACAGATCAAGTAGTCATCAAATTTTACTTTGAGGTAACCATGGCAACTAACAAGTGCAAAATCGTACCGGTACAATAAATAGTGTGGGAAAATGCATTATGTAGAATATTATTTTTAGGTTGAAAGTAGATGATGTTTAGTCAAAAAAACAGCACAATATCTATATTTGTGGTGTTGAGAAAAAGTTTAAAAAAATAGCTTGTCACAGAAAACTTTCATGTGGCAAGCTATTAATTTCTTGGCTTAGATTGTTGATGAATTTATGGCATAGTTTTTGTCTGTACTTCTTACTAATGTCACCTTATTAAAATACGTGTGAACTAAAAAGGCAATCTCTAAGTCTAGGTCATTTAAAACTATTACTAGACAACAGATAGACAAACAGCAGACAACATAAGGGAGGACACCACTCGGGAAAAAAAAGAATGGGCAGGCGAAAATAAGTGGCCTGATAACTTGATAGAAATAGCAGGAAAAGGCTATTGGCAAAGAGAGTCATCTGGATAGGGTTAGATGAGGCTTTCACCCACATGCGACATATTACTACCGATAAGTAATGATTACTATATATTTGTTGGGTACACACGGCTTAGTACAAAGTAACACAGATTTAAGCCAGCACAGAAGGGCAAAGATGACGGGCATCTCAGTACTATTTATTTGAGTTATTATTTTGTCTTTTATTGTGAATAAAATAAATAAAGTCGTATTATAAGATGACTAGGGACTGTTGTTGACTAATGTTAAATTTTTATTTCAAAACTAGTGCGTTATATATTTCAAGAACAGTTGCGTTAACATATAAATACAGTAATGTCAGTCTGAAGTCAATCAGAAGACTTTTATATCAAATCAAATCAAATCAAAAATATCTTTATTCATATAGGTAAAAATGTACACTTATGAACGTCAAGAAAAACTAATTAAATTAATTGTAAATTTACATTTACAACCAGTTCGCAAGTCAAGGGCGTAGAGCGGGTAAGAAGAACTGGCAAAAAACTTTCCGCTACTCTTTTCATAAAGATATGTTATAAATACGTTTTCTTATTGTGTGGTATTTCAAACAAGTATAATTTACGTTTCATACATTTTTTATAGAGAGTTTATATACATTTATAACACAAACCTTCTATTTATTCTATTTATAACCAAAACGTTACATTTAAATATCATATATTGGTACCCAAAAAATAAGAGAAGAAAACGAGGTAGGCAGTTTCGAAGGTGGGAAGACCAAATAAAAACTATAACTGGGAAAATATGGCAAATAAAATGTAAACAGATGGGTTGTCGATCTCTCCGACTCACCAGAGACAATAGTTTAAGATTAAAATTTCTGTTTGAGTAAAGGCTTATAGTTATATTATTTTACATTTAAATAAATTTATATTTCTATTCTTATTTATATCTCATTTATTTATCTGTGTGTTGGCAATCCATTTCTGTCTGAATGTGCACACTACCTTGGTGTTTAGTTAATCTAGCTTATCTACTTTCTAAATTGTCGTCCTCGTTTGCCTTTGGCACAGAAGTACAGAAAGTATTACATTCTTGCTCCACTTTTCTGTTTCTCTAGTATCTCGCTGCGGGATGTGTTAGACGCGGTCGCAGTAAAAATTAAACCGGCATTTTATAAATGTTGCCATTTGCGCCGCCGGTTTCCACTATACAATAAGCAATATATAAATCCGGAGGTATAAGCTTTCGACGGCCTTACACTGCGAGCTTTAGAAACTCGATACATCCGAAGTAAATTTGACGTTCAGAGATATTATGGTACCTATACATATAAAGAGAAAAGTAATGACGATGAATGATGATGATGATGATGATGAGAAGTAATGATGAATTACATTTAATTCATTTTTCACAGCAAGGGCGTTGAACTAACACGAACTCTCCGGTACATGTAATAAGCAATTTTTGCTAGTTATTGCTAATTAACAAATAGTGTAAACGTTCAGTAAGTACACTTTAGAAATAATATATAAGTATTTATATATCCAATATCGCTTTAATATGTGTGTTCTATTTAATAAGATTTAAATTTTGTAAAATCATTAATAAAATAATTTTTATAGAATAAAAAAAACGCAACCGCACAGGAGGCTCACCACAAGTGAAACTGCCCACAAACTCCCTTAAAGCCAGCGGGCTCGCAAGTGGGTTGCTGGCATTTGGTACTTCATTGCTAGTAAAAATCCTATCGAAAATTAATTTAATAGCTTTCAATTGTTTCATCGTTTCAAATCAATTACGACACACTCGCAAACAATTCAACACTATCTGTAATTTTAGATTGATTTTACTTTTATAGGTCTATTTCCTTTGAAATCTGAGAATTACTGCCTCCCGTAATGTTTTTTGTTAGTTAAAATTGGATTCTATGACAAGATATTAAAGTTGAAATTTCGATGATATCGACAACCACTTAATTTTGCATTGCAATTCGTTCGCTAGTAGGGAGTATATTCTCATCGGCACAAAAGTCTTTACTAAGTCAGCAATGGACAGATAAGCCATGGATTTGTTCGGTATGTTTGTTTTGTTTGGAATTTAGAGTTGGAGTGTTCTAGCAGTTGAGTCTGGATTTCTGCGTACGTTATCATGACTTATATGACAATGAATATATGTTTTCGAGGTAATGATGTGAGAAAATAATATGTTTGAAGTTATACTTGCAACGACGTTATTTTATGTGCAAGTTTAAATTACAAGGATTTAAATAACCACGAGGGGGAGAGGTACTCAAGTAAATAAAGGATTGGCCAAAATTCGTGAATTATTATTTCTATATTATTATTATGTGTAAGAGCAATTAAAAAAATATGAGCTCCTTCAACTAATCATACAAGGCAAAGTGGCAGGTAGAAGGAGGCCAGACGCACGTCTTGGTTGAAAAACTTAAGACAATGGTTTGGTCAAAGCACCAAGTTATTGTTTAGTTCAGCCATCCAAAATTAAACTAGCCATTATGATCGCCAACCTTCGCAAGGAGATGGCACTATATAAAGAAGAATTATTAATTTTGATTTGTTACCGCCCTATCAGCCTTCTCAACACGCTGAGCAAGCTGTACGAGAAGGTAGTGAAAAAGCGCCTCCTAGATTATGCCCTAGAAAAGGGGCTCATTCCCGATGAGCAGTTTGGCTTTAGGCCGGCCCACTCGTGCGTCCATCAAGTCCATCGGATCACGGAGCACATCCTCTCCGGGATGAACAGCTCCCTGAAACCGAGAGCCACGGGTGCGCTCTTCTTCGACATAGCGAAGGCTTTCGACAAGGTGTGGCACAACGGCTTGATTTACAAGCTCTACCACCTTCAAGTGCCACTGAGACTCGTGCGTATCGTACACGACTTCTTGTCCGACCGTTCAATTCGTTATCGTGTAGAAGGAACGTTATCGTCTCCTCGTCCAATCAGGGCCGGAGTCCCTCAAGGCTCGGTCCTTTCGCCCCTTCTCTTCACGCTGTATACCGGCGACATCCCTAGGGCTCCGAATGTGGAGCTAGCCCTCTATGCCGACGACACCGCTCTCTATACCACTCATAAAGATAGAGGTGTCATCGTGGACAGACTCCAGACCGCAACCACGTCGCTAGGCGAATGGTTCCGGAAATGGGGCTTTCAGTTAAATCCCGAGAAAAGCGTTGCAGTTCTCTTTGCCAGGGGCAACCCCGGTGCTAACGCTAATACTCGGGAAAAATTTCTCCTCAAAAAAGAGGTCACCCTTTACGGACAAGCCATTCCCTGGCAAAAGTCCGTCAAATATCTAGGAGTCACGCTCGACAGCGGCATGCATTTTCGTAAGCATGTAGCCGCCGTTCGCAAGAAGGCCGCTTTTGTCCTCTCTCGCCTCCATTTCCTCCTAAATAAAAGGAGTCACATGTCCCTTAGACACAAGGTAACCTTGTACAAGGCCTGCGTCCGACCGTGCATGACCTACGCTAGCGTAGTCTTCGCGCACTGTGCCCCCTCGTATATCCACCGGTTGCAAGTGCTACAGTCGCGTTTCATGAGAATCGCGACCGGCGCACCCTTCTACGTGAGAAACGTCGATCTCCACTATGACCTGGAGCTCCCTACCATAGCCCAATGGATGAAGTTGGCGTCCAAACGCCACTTCGACAAGGCTAAACACCATCCCAACCCACTGGTGCGTAATAGCATCAATTATTATCCCTTCCCGACTAAAAAGGCTCGCAGGAGGCCCCGACACATACTAAAGGATCCGGATGATCCAATCACAATAGCTAACAATAAATTAAAAGCCGCCCGCGCGGCCAATAATAATAATAATAGCAGTAGCAAACAGATTAGGGTTAAAAACCGCCTTCTCCGGGGAAGGCGAGGACCTTTACTTCGCATTTCGCTCACTCCAGTGAGCTTCCGTCCTGCCCTTCAGGCGATTGACCCCCCCGCGACGGCCCAAGCCGAGGTTCGAGTCTCACAGGAGACGCCCTTGCGCGAGTCGCGGGAACCCCACCCCTTCCGGCTGAGCTAAGCTCGCCAAAACAGCCCGTGCTGAGCTGTAAAGGCCCTTAAGGCCAACAGCGAGATTCCATTCTTAAAAAAAAAAAAAAAAAAAAAAAAATTTGATTTGTTAGTCCGTAGATATTTTTGAGTGAGTCACTTATGTATTTGATTGTCTATTGAACTTTTCAAAACACAATTGCGAGCCTTTTGGAAATGTGAGTGTACTGTGTACATGGGCGGCGATATCACTTGACATCGGGTGAACCTCCTGCCTATTTACCTCTTGTTACGTAAGACTGAAATATGATGATTGATTTAACATAGTTAACCAAATAGGTTTTGAGTAGTCAATGATTACTATTATTTTATTGATTTGAGTCAATCGCGTCATTTAAATAAATCTCTCGGATTGATTTTCCTCAAGATTACAACTATATTTAAGTTTATTTCCTCAACATTCTAGTAGGGCACTGGATTTTCATAAAGTACATGAATAAATAAACATTTCTTCTTGCAAAAAAAAAATTATAATCAATGGCTGTACAACCTTTTAAGGTTTGGACTCTCTCTGCCTTTCTCTTAGACTTTTTCAAGCTCGAGTCTAAGGTAAGCTAGTTTCCTCATGATGTTCTTCTTCATCGAATTTTAGATGCGCACAAGACAAAAACTCCATTGGTTCACAGCCAGGGATCAAACCTAGACCTCAGGGATGAGCGTTGCACGCTTAAGCTATATATTATATTATAGAAAATACTACACTAAATGTTTTGCTTAATGTACTACTATTAAAATTTTGTCACGTACAGGTTTACTTAACGTAGATGATCGATACATCAGTACGGCGCTACTTTGCTATCGATTATTCGATAGAACTAACATTTCATAGATGCACTATAAAAACGCTGTAAGCTTTTGGACGTATAATAAAATGATTTTGCTTTATTATTATGTATGGTATATTACATATGATTACGTATATGACAGTAGTCAATCATGTATGCTTTCAATATAAACAAAAAAATAACATCTTGTGAACGTGGAATAGAATATTACTCCACTAAATTTAAAACTAAATGTAACTAGAAATAAAACACCAATTATTGAAGCACTTTCCCATTATAAGGATCTGAAGTAGAAATGGGAAGGCCACGCCGCTAGCATGAACAGTAACAGATGGACAAACAGGATAATAAGGTGATCAGGGCTACAAAGTAAAGAATTCAAGGTCTCCCTCTTGCACGATGGTCCAACAATATTATTAAATAAGTTAGTGGGGAAGATCGGGAGAAATTGCTCAAGATAGAGAGAGATGAAACTAGTTGGAGAAGATCTATACTCTGTAAGAGGTTCTTAAAAAATAATATACTTTGCATAAGTAAGGTAGTAGTATCTTTTGGAAATATGCGGCATAATTATTATTATTATATGATTGAGCAGAAGCTCAGTTATGACAAAATATATACTGATATATATGATAATAAATACACGTGACATAATGACATTGACAGCTGATAGTAACGCTATTCTTATGACGTATATTCAAGAAAGTTAGTCATAGATATAAATAAAGTTTGTGTGTTATCAGCGAAAGAAACCTTGCTTGTTGGCTCTGAAGGCGAACTGCTTCCATTAGCAAATATTTCTAAAACATATGAAGCAATCTGAGGCAAACTCAACTCGCCTGGAGTTATAATTATAAGGACTTCTTGTTGTGTGAAAGAAACTTACGTTACGTAGAATTTACCGCAACGAGAGCGCAATTAGTCCACACAAGTTTATAATTTCGTTCCTGGTTTGGTGTTGAATAAGCTTATGTATAGAATTTCAACAGTTTATTTCCACATACCTTTAATGTATACTGTTATTACACTTTTGAGTATATATACGTTGTTGGCGACTCATAAATAGAAATATAAATAAATTATAAGATAGGTTAGAAAATTGTAACTCTATAAATAGAAATTAAGTATGAGTGTTAAGAGTTATAAGTTAGACAAAATATGTGTAAATGTAAGTGAAATATTGTTAAATTATAAATGTAAATTTATTAAATAAATAAATATAATGCTTCGTCGAATAAAAGGGTCACACAGCTCTCGTCGCGGTATACCGGCGCAAAGATATGTAAGCGTAGCTCTCGTCGCGGTATACTTGTGTGGTACTTAAGTTCGGCGAGATCTACGCTCAAAAACAGCTTCCTCCAAGTCCTGTTGGCGGCCGGGCCTCCTAGTAGGCACGCGATAGGGAGTAGGTACTCCAACTACTTTCCTTGCAACCGGCTAAAAACAGGTCCACTGTTGGACGGGTCCTGTCACATCCGTAGGGGCTCTATTTACCCAAACTCCTACGGGCTGGTTAGGTCGGTGACAAACCACACCTCCGCTATCACCAGCGGAGACGCATACACGCTAGGGCAAATAACATTAGCTTAGGTACACACAACAAGTAGGCGTAGGTACTCACTCGCCGCCAAACTGTTGGCTTCCCGCTTTCAGAATGGCAACCGAGGATCCACCTGACATGAGCAAAATGTTGCTCTTCTTTCAAAAGCGTTTTCCAGACGCAATTCGGGCTTTCAATGAGTCCCTAATCGCGGATTCGCCGCGTTCACCGTCACCGTCACCGTGTAAGACGGTTAAAAATGCCTCCGCGAAGGCATCGCGAAACGTAACCGACCAATCCGGGTCTCGCTCGCACCCCGACGAAAAAGTATCTCGTTCGCGTACCGACCAATCAGGTTCTTGCTCGCGCTCACGCTCACCACGTCGTGTAATGGGAAGCGTAAGCGATGAGACGATGAACCAAACACGGCCATCGTCGCGTAGGGCGAATAAAAATGCCTCCGCGAAGGCATCGCGAATCTCAACCGACCAATCAGGGTCGTGCTCGCGTTCCGACAAAATAGTTAGCTCGCGTACTGACCAATCAGGGTCTCGCTCGCGCTCGCGCTCACCATGTGAAGTGGGAAGCGTAAGCGATGAGTCGATTAGCCAATCACGGCCACTGTCGCGTATGTCGACCCAATCCGCTCGGGCGGAATCATTAAACGAAACGTCGTCGAACGAATCAGACGGCTTCGAAACGGTAGGGCGCAAGAAAAAGCGCTCGGCTAAAGGCGGTCCTCCGGCCAAGAGGCCAACCCAGCCCTCAAGCCCTCCTAAGAGGGATCTTAGCTCCCTATTATCGGGAAAACCCGCGCCGTCCGCTCCCGCGGACCGTATTAAAACACCGCCGCCCGTTTACATTAGGGATAAGGGTGTATGGCCCGCTCTCTCAAAGCTCCTCGACACTAAGTCGATTAATTACAAAGCCCGTACGCTGCGGGATAATTTATGCGTACAGGTGTTTTCACCGGATCACCACCGGTTTTTAACCTCCCACCTTCGCTCTGAAGGTATCGGAGGACATACTTTCCCCCTACCCGAGGAGCGCGTCCTTAGGGTAGTTATCAAGGGCATTCCGAAGGAAATAGACTCCGGGATAGTCCAAACCGACCTAGTAGAGCAAGGGTACCCCGTTAGGGAGGTATTCAGAATGCTCCAACGCACTACAAAAGAAGCGTACGATATGGTACTCGTAGTGCTAGACCTCACCCCGAGCGGTAAAAAGATATTTGGTCTCAGAGAGTGTTGTAAGCTCTCGGGACTGAGGGTTGAAACCCCCCTCAAACACTCATTCACACGACAGTGTCATCGCTGTCAACTCTACGGGCACGCAGCCCGTAACTGTTTCGCCAGGGCGCGGTGTGTTAAGTGCTTAGGCGACCATGGCACCGCGGACTGCAAGCGCACACTTCCGTGCGCCGAGCCGCCGGCGTGCGTGCTTTGCGGGCAACAGGGGCACCCAGCGAATTATCGCGGTTGTCCTCGAGCCCCAAAGGCGCATAAGCCGGCGTCTAGGCGCACGGCGGGGCGTGACGCGGCCCGCCGTGGCACGGGACCAAAGCCAACTTACGTGCCGCCCCACAGCCCGAAAGTAGTCCCTGGGTCAAGCCCCCGGTAACGGAGGGCCCTCCCCAGCTCACGTCAGAGGCCTTCCCGCCTCTACCAACCAAAGCGGCATCTGCGGCGCCTTCCCAGGCGTCAGCGCCGACACCCACCGCAACGGAGAGGACCACCCCTAAGGCAAGCCCTCCTCCTCAAGCCCTCCGCCCTCCCGCGGAGGCATCTGCGGAGTCCGCAAAAGTTAGCAACGCATTTAATCTTGCGTTCAGCGTTATAGGCGCTTTAGACTTGGATGCCCTCGTTGCATTCCACGAAGCCTATACATCCGCTATAGACGTGTCCGCTAAGGTTAACGTCGTATCTCAGCATGCCCTGCTACTTCAATCCGTGCGGCAATTCGTAGAATCCAACACACCGCAATAGCTACGACCACGTCTAGGGTCAAGGCTCGATCGCTGTCCGTAGTGACATTTAACGCAAACGGTTTCAAGCCGCAGGCAGATTTGGTCCGAGATTTCCTCGTTCGCCACCAAATAGATATTTTCCTAGTACAGGAATCGTTTCTCAAGCCCAGCGTTCGCGCGCCTAGATTCGCGAATTACGTCGCGGTTAGAAACGACAGACCTACGGCGAAAGGCGGAACGCTCATCTACTATAGACGTGCGCTTCACTGCTCGCCGCTAGACCCGCCGTCGCTAACAAACATAGAGTGCTCTGTGTTACGCGTGGCTATGACCGGTCATCAGCCGATTATTATCGTGTCGGTGTATCTCCCTCCCTCTAAGGACATCCTAGAGAGCGATCTAAGGACTCTGTTTGCGCTGGGCCCCTCGGTCTTATTGGTCGGGGATCTCAATAGCAAGCACGGGGACTGGAATAGCTCAAAAGAAAACCCTAATGGGCGAGCCCTCAGTAGACTTATTGACGTGCTCAATTTCAATGTCATTGCCCCCATTCAACCGACTCGTCGCGGTATAACATGTAACGGCCTTCTCTCAACGGACGTCTTAGACGTAGCGGTTCTACGAAACGTAGCACTACAGCCGCGTAGCGTAGAGGTGCTACACGAATTAGACTCTGATCATTTCCCGGTTCAATTTGAATTCGGCCCACCTAACACCCTAGAGAAGAGGTACAAGTCCATAGTCGACTGGCAGAAGCTAGACGAGGCCCTCAAGCCCGTCGAAACGTCTGACCTCTCTAATATCCCCGACGATTTAGTCTCGTCCGCTCACGCGTTAGACGCGATCTCCTCGGTCACTAATTACATTCAGACCAAGGTCGCCGAATCGTCCCGGAAGGTCCCAGATGAGTTCGCTCAACGCTGGGAGCTTCCCCCGGACGCGAGGCGTCTGTTGACCGAGAAGAACGCGGCGACTCGCGCCTTCGCCAGAGCGCCGACCGACGATAACCGCAGAGCACTCCGCGCCTCGCAGCGCCGAGTCAAAGAGCGCATGCGTGAAATTAGAAACGAACGCTGGGACCGTCTCACCAGCGAATTGTCACCTTCGCACACGGCCTATTGGTCTCTCGCGCGTTCCCTTAAAACCGACACGGTGGCTTCTATGCCCCCTCTCAAGCGTCCAAATCTGCCTGACGCATTCGATGACGACGAAAAAGCCGAGTGCTTAGCCGTCAACCTAGTGGAGCAGTGCACGCCGTATCTCGAGCATAGCGACCCGGCGCACGTCGAACACGTGAACCGCGAAGTCGAACGCATAGTCGCACTGCCCCTCTCTCCCGAGCCGCTCCCGCCTACGTCGATAGCCGAGGTCAAAACTCTTATCAAGAGTTCACTGCCTCGTAAATCTCCAGGTCTCGACGCCATCTCGAATAAGGTCCTCCGGTGCCTACCGCCCCATCTGATATGCTTGCTAGTGGCCATTTTCAATTGCCTACTCGAAAACTGCACCTTCCCGGCGCAGTGGAAAGAGGCCATTGTCATCGGTATTCACAAGCCGGGCAAGCCTCGTAACAATCCCACCAGTTACCGCCCTATCAGCCTCCTCAACACGCTGAGCAAGCTGTACGAGAAGGTAGTGAAAAAGCGCCTCCTAGATTATGCCCTAGAAAAGGGGCTCATTCCCGATGAGCAGTTTGGCTTTAGGCCGGCCCACTCGTGCGTCCATCAAGTCCATCGGATCACGGAGCACATCCTCTCCGGGATGAACAGCTCCCTGAAACCGAGAGCCACGGGTGCGCTCTTCTTCGACATAGCGAAGGCTTTCGACAAGGTGTGGCACAACGGCTTGATTTACAAGCTCTACCACCTTCAAGTGCCACTGAGACTCGTGCGTATCGTACACGACTTCTTGTCCGACCGTTCAATTCGCTATCGTGTAGAAGGAACGTTATCGTCTCCTCGTCCAATCAGGGCCGGAGTCCCTCAAGGCTCGGTCCTTTCGCCCCTTCTTTTCACGCTGTATACCGGCGACATCCCTAGGGCTCCGAATGTGGAGCTAGCCCTCTATGCCGACGACACCGCTCTCTATACCACTCATAAAGACAGAGGTGTCATCGTGGACAGACTCCAGACCGCAACCACGTCGCTAGGCGAATGGTTCCGGAAATGGGGCTTTCAGTTAAATCCCGAGAAAAGCGTTGCAGTTCTCTTTGCCAGGGGCAACCCCGGTGCTAACGCTAATACTCGGGAAAAATTTCTCCTCAAAAAAGAGGTCACCCTTTACGGACAAGCCATTCCCTGGCAAAAGTCCGTCAAATATCTAGGAGTCACGCTCGACAGCGGCATGCATTTTCGTAAGCATGTAGCCGCCGTTCGCAAGAAGGCCGCTTTTGTCCTCTCTCGCCTCCATTTCCTCCTAAATAAAAGGAGTCACATGTCCCTTAGACACAAGGTAACCTTGTACAAGGCCTGCGTCCGACCGTGCATGACCTACGCTAGCGTAGTCTTCGCGCACTGTGCCCCCTCGTATATCCACCGGTTGCAAGTGCTACAGTCGCGTTTCATGAGAATCGCGACCGGCGCACCCTTCTACGTGAGAAACGAGAATTGAATGCAAGTTGTGGCGACCTGGAATTATTGGAAACCCCGATAGAGGCACTTAACGCTGATTCCAGGAGCAATCTTATAAAATCCAAAGAATGCCTACCGCAATCGAGAGATGATGCTATCTATCCTATAGCTGATCATCTGCATAACACAAAATTCAAGATACATATAATAGGCAGTCAACAATGTCGAGGACTTGCCTCGGAGCTTATACGATCGAGATTTAATACACGATACGGACGTTTTGAAATTACCTCAATCATTAAACCCAATGCAAAAACGTGTGATCTCCTAAGTACAGTTGACGGTTTGGATGACTTTGTGGGAAATTACCTGGTACTATGCTTAGGTGAAAATGATACCAACCCATACCAAATATTTATAGAACTATGCGCCTTACTAAAAATTATCAAAAACAGCAAAATAATATTATTAAATGTCTGTAATAATAGGTTTCTCAATGAAAAATTACTGAATAATATGTTGAAAATGATTTGCAATAGCTCTAAAAATTGTTCATATTTAGATATTGAACGTGGTACTAAAAAGCAATATTTGGCAAGTGTTTGTAAAAAATTGAACTATATATTTGACTATGATTACTATATCAAAAATTTTTTGACTTTCAATAAAAAAAATGAAAAAAAAGTATGTAATCGCGGCGACATTCCTAGAAAGGGTACCATACCGTACTATTTTCCCGTGATAAGACCTAGCCAGAACTCACATGTAAATAATAGAGATTTTTTAATGAAGGCTCTAATTCCTCACGAAATGACCTAATCAGCAGCTCTTGTTTATTACACCAAAATATAGCAGGACTTCTTAACAAACTAGATTCTATCGAACTAAATCTTAGCGACATCAGGTACACTACAAATACTACTCCTAAAATTTTATGTTTTTCTGAAACTTTTGTAAGAAGAGGTGATGAAAGTAACATGATTTTGAAGAATTTTAAGTTAGCCTCATCATTCAGTCGGTTAAATAAAAAGCGTGGCGGGGTATGTATCTTCATAGATAAATCTCTGGATATCTTGCCGCTTAGCTGTTGCAACGACATATCAGTAGAAAAAATATTTGAATGTTGTGGCATAATAGTACCCTCAATTCAATGCCTTATAATTTGTATTTATAGAACGCCCGATTCTGACGTATATAGCTTTTTTAATATATTTCAAAACCTTTTACATAAATTAAAAAATAAAAAACAGCGAATTATTTTATGTGGTGACATGAATATAGACATTTTAAAGATAAATAATATAACTATGAATTACAATGACATTCTATCAAATTATAACTTGAAACACTTTATTAACGTACCGACTAGAAATTTATCCTGTATTGATCATATATTGAGTAATATTAAAGATGCTAAAGGCGAAACACTCCGTTTATATATGTCAGATCATGATACGTGCCAAATTTTAAGGTTTCCCTTCACAAAAACAAAGTCAATTTACTTAAAGTGGTGCATATTTAGAAGAGATTACTGCTCTGAAAATATGAAAAAATTTCGGGAATGCCTTTCAAATTTGTCCTGGAGCGAGGTATATGAAGAAAGTTCTTGCGATAAAGCCTTCCAAATTTTCCATGACAATTTATCATTATTATTTTATCTCTGTTTTCCAGTTATTAAAGTTAATGTTAACAACAAAACGACAATACCCAAGTGGATTACACCAGGGCTTAGAATCTCTAGTAGGCGTAAGAGACAACTTACTTTTAAATATTTTAGAACAAAAACAAATGAAAATAAACAAGCATACAAAAAATATAACAATTATCTGAAAAAATGCGTTATTACATCTAAAAAATACACACATTTCATGTATCTAAAAAACGCAAAAAATAAATCCCGTGCAACTTGGCATATTATAAAAGACCAACTAGACCAGAATCGAAGTCCGGTAGTTGCTTATAAAATCTTAAATGATAATAACCAACTGATATCTGATCCAAATGAAATAGCGAATTTATTTAACAACTATTACATAAAGAATAAAACAATTAAGAAACCTAGCACTGATCTGCAAAACGTTCATTCTGTAAACCAATCCTTATTTCTAACTCCATGTTCATGTGACGAAGTTTTCAAAGCTATAAATAATCTTAATAATACTAAGGCAGCAGGTTATGACTCAATAACTACAGAAGTGTTAAAATTCTCCTCACAACAACTAGCAAGTATCCTTACCCATCTCATAAATTTATCTTTTACACAGGGTATTTTTCCCAGCTCTTTAAAATTATCAATAGTTAAACCTATGTTTAAAAAGGGTAATACAGAGGATGTTAGAAACTACAGACCTATAACTTTAATACCTACCTTAGCTAAAGTGTTGGAAAAACTTATGCACAATAGGTTGAGCTCTTTTTTAGGCAAATTTAGTGTTATAAATGATGAACAGTACGGTTTTCAAAGAGGTAAAAACACTATCCTAGCAGCTTTCTCTGTAGTTAAGGCAATTGTAGAACATATCGATAGACGCAAGCACGTATCTGTAGTTTTTTTTGACATGAGCCAAGCATTTGATTGCGTAGACTACAACATTCTTCTTCAAAAGTGTAGACTTTATGGAATCCGAGGATTGCCTTTAAATTGGCTGGAAAGTTACCTGACCGGTCGCAAACAATACGTCGAAATCATACATACTTCCTCTGCTAAACATATTGAAAGGAGTTACAAGTCTGTGGCTATAGATAGCAATAAAGGCGTTCCTCAAGGGAGCATACTGGGTCCATTGCTGTTTCTTCTGTACATTAATGATTTACCGAATTTGGTTAGTAATAAATGCATTCTTTACGCGGATGATATTTCAGTGGTCGTGTCAAATGATACAACGCGTAACCACGAATCATTATTGAATGAAACAGTAAAGAATGTCACAGAATGGTTGGACATTAATAATTTAAGTGTAAATATAAAAAAAACCAATTTTATACAATTTCGGAACTATAATAATTGCAGACCCAATAACCTCAAAATTAATTATAAGAGCGAGTTTATTGAGGAAGTTGTATCAACCAAGTTTCTAGGCATAACACTAGACCAAAATCTTAATTGGAAACAACACGTTTTAACGATATGCACGCGCCTTAATAAATTTGTTTTTGCTTTGAGTCGAACTCGCAAAGTGGCTTCAAAACACGCAGCAATTATTGCATATTACGGCTATGTTGCCTCAATTTTGCGCTATGGTATCCTTTTATGGGGAAATTCGGTAGATGTGAGTAAAGTTTTAATTACTCAGAAAAAATGTATCAGGGCTATTATGGGCGTTGGACCTCTTACTAGCTGCAGACCGATTTTTCACGAACTCGGTATTCTGACAGTACCGAGTTTGTATATCTTAGAAGCAGTTATGACTGTAAAGAGGTATCCAACATTATTTGAAACATTTAAAGAAACTTCCTTGCATATACCGAGGGATCCAACACGGCTGCGGGTACCTGCATGTTGCACCACGCTATATTCTAAAAATTGTTACGCCATGGCTGTTAGAATATTTAATCACCTTCCTAGAAGTTACAGATCGTTGCCATGTAATGTTTTCAAGGGGAAGGTGATTGGGTTTTTAAAGGCAAGGTGCTTTTATAGCGTGGGCGAGTACCTAGATCATAAGTTTGAAATTAACGCGGGGAACATCACTTCAGATGTTATTAAATACAAGAAAAAGAAGCCTAACGATTAAATCTTTGTATTTTTTAGATAAGAATTATTACAAACAGTTTCGGGAATTGCGAGCTTTTTAATTGTTTAATATTTTTTTCTTTTTTTAATATATAATATAGAACGAAGCCTGTACTCTTGATGAGCTAAAGTATTTCTGTCAATTAAGTCCTCTGTATTGTTTGCATAATGTATAAAATGGTAATGTACCCATATAATTAGTTTGTTGACAGTTGTATTATCTGTACTCTTTACATAATAAGCGATTAAACCTAGATTGTGTTCTTTAGTTCAAATGAGAGGACTTAAAAGGTTGCCTGGAAGAGATCGCTTGTTAGCGATAAGGCCGCCCGTTGCATCCCTTTTAATTTTTATGTATTGTTTTATTTTTGTTTCTTTGCAACGAAGTGTAAATAAATAAATAAATAAATAAAACGTCGATCTCCACTACGACCTGGAGCTCCCTACCATAGCCCAATGGATGAAGTTGGCGTCCAAACGCCACTTCGACAAGGCTAGACACCATCCCAACCCACTGGTGCGTAATAGCATCAATTATTATCCCTTCCCGACTAAAAAGGCTCGCAGGAGGCCCCGACACATACTAAAGGATCCGGATGATCCAATCACAGTAGCTAACAATAAATTAAAAGCCGCCCGCGCGGCCAATAATAATAATAATAGCAGTAGCAAACAGATTAGGGTTAAAAACCGCCTTCTCCGGGGAAGGCGAGGAC
This sequence comes from Pieris mannii, assembly GCA_028984075.1. Taxonomy (NCBI): domain Eukaryota; kingdom Metazoa; phylum Arthropoda; class Insecta; order Lepidoptera; family Pieridae; genus Pieris; species Pieris mannii. Next base: position 2,341,803 of record CM054776.1, read on the forward strand.
CTTTACTTCGCATTTCGCTCACTCCAGTGAGCTTCCGTCCTGCCCTTCAGGCGATTGACCCCCCCGCGACGGCCCAAGCCGAGGTTCGAGTCTCACAGGAGACGCCCTTGCGCGAGTCGCGGGAACCCCACCCCTTCCGGCTGAGCTAAGCTCGCCAAAACAGCCCGTGCTGAGCTGTAAAGGCCCTTAAGGCCAACAGCGAGATTCCATTCTAAAAAAAAAAAAAAAAAAAAAACTCAAAAACAGTCTCGGTTCAGACTTGACACGGTGCAGACACGCGTAGAGACTCGGGCTCTTTCCTCTATCCCGTGACAACGAGCTGTGATCCACGAAGAATCGGCGAAGCAAGAAACAAGAATAAGGCGCAGTTTCATTTCAAGACAACACCTACAATTACGCACTAGCAGGGGTGCGTGGGTCGAGGCGGTACCAGCGTAACGTCGAGCCGTCTTGACAAAAGTGTACGAAGTCAAACCCCACCGGTATACAAAGCCACACCGAAGTTACTTTGGTTACCGCACGGGTGTTATCAAACGAACACGCTTAAACGTATTATCCCGTGCGGGCCTGAGTATATCTGAGGTGTCGTGGGGCTTGGCGCAATCAATAGTGGTCCTTCGAGCCGGATCCCGCAATCAATAGTGGTCCTTCGAGCCGGATCCTGCAAAAATAGTGTAGTGAATCAAGAAGTGAATATTGCGAGAAGAAAATGCCAGTCACAAGATCACAGAACGGGATGCAGCGAGGGGAATCGACGTTGACTGTTACCTCCGCCACTACGTCCGAAGTCCGGACTACAGGCGAAGAGATAACGATCGAGCAGTCCACGTCGACGAGCGCAGCCAGCCACTCAGAGCAAGCATTGACTCTGACACCAGCGGGTGATACCCGGCGGGCCGCATCTAGAGCCGTATCAAAAGCCAGCTCAAGAAGACTAGCCGAGGCCAGAGAAGAGTTGGCTCGCTGCGAACTGCGGGAAGCGCAGGCAGCAGCACGCCTGGCCAGATTACGATTAGAAGCAGAAACGGAAGAGGAAGACTCCGTTCTAGAAACCGTTAACGATGACCATGAAGAAAAGGTAGCAAACTGGATGCGCTCATCGGCACAAAAGCCAGAAGAAATTGAAACAAAAAGCGGCATTCGAGCAATAGCCGACGCAATAAAGGAAGTCATGACGAACCATGTAGCGCCGCAACCGAAATACATTCAAGAGCTGCCGATATTTGAAGGGGACAGCTCCGAATGGACGGCGTTCCGGGTCGTATACGAAGATACATCTCCGATGTTTTCTGACATTCAGAATATGGCGCGGCTACGTAAAGCGATTAAAGGCACGGCGAGAGAGAGTATTAAGAGCCTCTTGTACTCAGAAGCGACGCCGGAAGAAGTAATTAACGCTTTACGCCGAAGATTTGGTAGACCCGACGCATTGGTGCTAGCTGAACTGGAGAAATTAAAGGCGCTTCACAGAACGACGGAAAATCCCAGGGACATATGCGTTTTTGCGAGCCAAATAAACAACAGTGTGGCCGCCATAAAAGGATTGAAGAGACCGCAATACCTCTACTCACCTGAAATCGTGAAAATTATCATAGAGAAGATGCCTCCAATTCTAAGGTTCAGATGGTACGATTACACGGCTGCGAGGGAAGAGGAATCGTTCTCTGATATTCAAACAATAAGCAACTTCCTCAATTTAGAAGCGGATAAATGCGGTGCATTCGCGGTACTCGAAGACAGCAAAAGGGTGTCGACGACCGAACGACCGAGCGCAACGATAAAAAGACCGGTGAAGCAAGCTACTTTTAATATTGCTGAAAAGAGTAGACCAGAAGAAATCAAGTGGCCAGACTGTGAATGCAACCATAAGCTCAAAGACTGCCAAAGATTTCTGAATGCGGCAGTTAACGAGAGATGGGAAACGGTTAAGAGACTTAAAGTCTGTTTCAAGTGTCTCACTGGGAAGCACCGGAAAGAAACATGCCGAAGACCACCGTGCAAGTTGTGTCGAAGATGGCATCATAGCTTATTACATATGACATCGGAGAACGATCAATGTCACGGAGAAGCAGCGACCGAGACAGCGACGGTCAATACAATTAGTACACCAAAAGCCATTCTTAAAAGTCTGTAGAGAGTTGAAATCTTTAAATATTAATAAAGGTTCAGGCAGTGATGGAATACCTTCAATTTTTGTACAAAAATGCTATAGACAGCTCTCAAAACCTTTGACAAATATATTTAATCAGTCGCTTAATATATTTTGTAGTTTCCCATCCAAATGGAAAGAAGCCCACATTGTTCCAATCCACAAAAAAGGATCTAGAAATAAAATAGATCATTATCGACCAATTTCGATTCTAAATTCATTTGGCAAATTATTTGAAAAATTAGTTAGTAAAACCTTAAGTCCCCTTATCCTAAGACAACTACCACAGCAGCAACATGGTTTTACGAAAAATCGGTCAACTGTCAGCAACCTGACTGTTTTTACCGAGTATATATTAAAGGGAATGGACGAAGGAGAACAAGTTGATGCTATCTATACGGACTTCGAAAAAGCTTTCGATCGGGTCGATCATGTCATTCTCCTCCATAAGTTATTAGCGCTAGGAATTCGTGGAGATCTATACAGATGGATCAAATCATATGTAACCAATAGAAGGCAGGCGGTAGTAACGGGGGGGCATAAGAGCACATTTATAAATGTGACATCTGGTGTACCTCAAGGGTCCATACTGGGTCCGTTGTTATTCAACGCTTATCTATATGATATAAAAAGTTGTTTCAAGTATTCACAATATCTCATGTTTGCAGATGACAAAAAAATATTTCTAAAAATTAAATCTATGGATAACTGTGTTCAGCTTCAGCAGGATCTTAGTAGATTGGAAAACTATTACAAAAAAAATAAACTTTCTTTGAATATTGGAAAATGTAGTAAAATTACTTTTACTCGCAAACATAAGAAAATACAATTTTGTTATAAATTAAGAGATACAACAATTAAAGAAGTGAATTTAGTTAGAGACTTGGGGATACTAATAGATGATAAAATGTGTTTCTCTAATCATATAGATAATATAACAGAAAAAGCATATAAACAACTTGGCTTCGTCAAACGTGTATGCAAATCTTTCAATAACATAAATTGTATAAAATGTCTATACTTTGCTTTTGTTAGGAGTACACTAGAATATGCAAGCATTGTTTGGTCCCCCAGTTACAAGAAATACATTGAAGCAATAGAAAACATTCAAAAAAAGTTCCTTAAGTTTTTAAGTTTTAAGGATTTCCAAAAGTTTAGTAGCTACTTGGATTCCTGCAAGTACTTTGGTATTGAATCCCTTGAATGTAGACGTAAACAATGCGACCTTATATTTTTACATGCTATTTGCAATGGTTTTATTGACTGCCCTGACTTGTTATCGCTTTTACTATTTAAGACCCCTTCGTCACCCAATACAAGGCAAATCCAATTATTCGAAATTCCTCGTTCTAAGACCAACTATTTACGAAACTCGGTTATGTATCGCATACCTACAGATTACAACATAAATTACCAGCAAATCGATATATTTAATGTGACTAAAAAATTCTTAAAAAATATTTTAAAAACTCAGGTAACTTTTACCAATAATGGCTTTGTTTGTTGTTTCATGTTGAATATATGTTTTGATCTACCAATCAATCAATCTTACAACTGTGCTTTGTAAAACTGTGCTGTATGTTTCTGTTTATATGTGTATTCCGTTTTGGCTTTTGTGTGTAATGTAATTGTTTGGATATTGTTTAATGATTAGCTGTAGGAATACTTAAATAAATAAAATAAAATAAAATAAAATAAAATGCTTAAGGTGGAGATATACGGACCGACTGGGAGCAAACAGGTACTGGCGCTGCTAGATGAAGGCTCAACGGTGACACTGCTCGACGAAAATGTGGCTGCTAGCATCGGTATTAAGGGTCCTCGCGAAACCTTAAATATAGAAACTATCGGCGGCGGGCAAATGAAAAGTCACGACTCGATGATTTTAGACATCGAAGTGAAAGGGATCAAGCAAGATCGGAAGAGCACACTGAAACGAGTTAGAACTATCAAGGAGCTCAGATTAACCCCACAACTCGTCGATAAAACCCGACTTAAGAAGTGTCATCATTTGCGGGGTTTACTGGAAGACGTATGCTACAAAGCTGAGGCGCCGAAGCTGCTCATTGGCCAAGACAATTGGGAACACATTGTCTCGTTAAAAATACGACGTGGAAAGCCAGGGCGGCCGGTGGCGTCAAGAACGAAGTTAGGGTGGGTTATCCATGGCTCCGATAGCAGCGGCGTGTCACCGATCAATAATGTGAACACATGTGCACACGTAAGCGTCGTCGAAGACAAAATAAATCAGCCAGTGAGGGAACTTCTCAATATTGAGTCTTTGGGGGTTCAGCCGAAGAAGCCTTCAACGGCTATAGAACAGCAAGCTCTACAAATATTGGAAAGAAATAGTCAACAATTGGAAGATAACAGATCCGAGGTCGGACTGTTGTGGAAAAGGAAAGACGTACAACTTCCAAACAATTTCTCAGCGGCCTTCAACAGATTTCAAGGAATCGAAAAAAATCTGCGTGAGGACGCTAAGTTTAAAAATGAATATAGCACGCAAATAGATCTGTTGAAAAGCAACTACGCTGAAGAAGTAACAGCCGACTGCACATCGAACAAAAAGTGGTACCTGCCTCACTTCCAAGTGAAGAAAAAGCTAAGTATTGTCTTCGACGGTGCAGCCAATCACAACGCAGTTAGCCTCAACGACGTTCTGCTGTCCGGACCGGACTTACTACATTCAATATTTGGAGTGTTACTGCGAGTACGTCAAGGTCTCGTATCGATAGCGGCCGATATAAAAGAAATGTTTCTGCATGTGAAAATATGTGAAGAAGACAGAAACTGTCTCAGTTTCCTTTGGCGAAAAGACAAGGAAGCGGTAGTGAAGGATTACAGAATGTTATTAGTGATTTTTGGAGCCGCATCGTCGCCTTGCACCGCGATTTATATAAAAAACAACAACGCAAAGGCCTTCTTTCATAAATGCACCGAAGCTCGGAAAAGCTACCTAGAGCATATCGGTAGAATAAAAGACAATCGGCTGCCGCGATGTATGTCACTATTCTGCACTGAGGGGGAGCTGCATACTGTCGCAGACGCAAGTGAGTCAGCGTATGCAGCCGCAACTGGAGGTAATGGAAAATACTCAGTAAACCTCGTGGATGCCAAGTCGAGAGTAAAGTCTCGGAAATCAATATCTACGCCGAGACTTGAACTGCAGGCAACCTTGTTGGGGACAAAACACATAGACAATTCTAGACCAATAACGAACCTAGCTGACAATTCGGAAGAGGAGGCGCTAAAACCAAACTACTTTCTCATTGGACGATCCAGTGGAGCTGCGCGCATACGACATTTTCCTGATGCAAAGCTGGTGAGCAGAAAAGATTTGAAGTCCGTCCAACGACCCTCTGATCACTTTCGGAAGAGATTGCTACGGGAGTACTTGCCTAAACTACTGTCCAGGAAAACGACTAGACTACAGAAAGGCGAGCAGCTGCAACCAGGCGACGTGGTTTTTATCGTAAAACGCACGCTACCACGATGCACTTGGCCGAGGGGAATGATCGAAACTACATACCCCGGGCCCGACGGAATAACCAGAATCGTGGACGTCGCAACCAAAGGGGGAGTGTTACGAAGACCATCGTCGAGGATCCTGATCTTGGTGCCTGCGGAGTCGCCGTGCAGGAACGACGGTGCTACGCACGAGGGGGAGAATGTTGGCGACTCATAAATAGAAATATAAATAAATTATAAGATAGGTTAGAAAATTGTAACTCTATAAATAGAAATTAAGTATGAGTGTTAAGAGTTATAAGTTAGACAAAATATGTGTAAATGTAAGTGAAATATTGTTAAATTATAAATGTAAATTTATTAAATAAATAAATATAATGCTTCGTCGAATAAAAGGGTCACACAGCTCTCGTCGCGGTATACCGGCGCAAAGATATGTAAGCGTAGCTCTCGTCGCGGTATACTTGTGTGGTACTTAAGTTCGGCGAGATCTACGCTCAAAAACAGTCTCGGTTCAGACTTGACACGGTGCAGACACGCGTAGAGACTCGGGCTCTTTCCTCTATCCCGTGACAACGAGCTGTGATCCACGAAGAATCGGCGAAGCAAGAAACAAGAATAAGGCGCAGTTTCATTTCAAGACAACACCTACAATTACGCACTAGCAGGGGTGCGTGGGTCGAGGCGGTACCAGCGTAACGTCGAGCCGTCTTGACAAAAGTGTACGAAGTCAAACCCCACCGGTATACAAAGCCACACCGAAGTTACTTTGGTTACCGCACGGGTGTTATCAAACGAACACGCTTAAACGTATTATCCCGTGCGGGCCTGAGTATATCTGAGGTGTCGTGGGGCTTGGCGCAATCAATATACGTATTTTATTACGTTCAAAATAAAAGTACGCATTACTAGAGAAATATACTGACCTATTAAAGTTAAACAAAGCCAAATTTCGAGCGGATTTATTTTAATATCGTCATAGAATAGTGACTATTTTTATATATTCATAGCACTTTAAAGTTTTTACACATAAACAAATTAAAATTAAAATTAGTTTAAATTAGTTCGCGTGTAAGAGTATTATTTTGTTAATATAATATATAAGCTTGAAAACCACACATAGTTTTAATATCTCCACGTTTGGGGGAGCGTCCCTGTGAATACAAAGTGGCTCTATTTCGGATGAACAAGAAATCAGTCTAGCGGGAGTTCTTTGTGGTGGCCAAGAAATCAGCGCATTTTTACTAAGCATTAAACTTATCTAAAATACGGCATAGTATGCGTGCCCAATAATTTATTATGTGACTGAGTGATATAATATTTTGATCTGAGTCTGGTCTATAAGAGATCAGAGATCCAACCAAGGCAATCAATTGAGAAACCGGATAAGACGGACAGAGTTTCAGATGCCGAACTAGGCACGATAAATAAAAAACACGAACTGAATTTAAAAAAAAGATGTACCTGTAGATACGTTATAGAATATTTTTATTTTCAGATAAGTTATGCAAAAATTAGACTGTTGACAACAGGCAATTTCGACATTAGTCTCCTTTTTTTAAATGGCTAGAGGCTGAGGCTTTTAGAGGCTGCCGCTGCTTAATCGAACTCAGGACGGCACCAAATAGTGCCTGTATGTATGTGTGTAGCAACCAGAATTTGTGATAAATAAGTTTCTTGATGGTCTTTAAGTTTAAAAGATTTAAAAGTATGTTAAATTTATCATAATAATAATAATGACATTAAATCACTTTAACCATCGATTATTGAATATTTGTTAAAATAATATAGATATAGCAATATTGACAAATCAAATAATCCACCAGTTTAATACTGGTTTTTTTAATTTTTTAATACTGGTAATTTTGAATTTATTTGACTTTGATATTATTAAATTACCATAAAATTATTACGGGATATCGTATAGTCTACCAAATAATCTGTAATTTGTAAGTTTACTAAATGCTTAGAAAATGCCAGCTTATACCAGCGCCATTGCTTCGACATAAACAATATGAAATTACCTTGTAGTGTAGGTATATTAAAACGAGGGTATAAAATATAGTCTTCATTAAAATTCACAAGACATAGAAATGTGAAACAAGTATACTGATGATATCCTAAAGAGACGTGAAATGGAGATGTTATACACTATCATATATGATTTAAAAAAATATCGAACAGATCAGGTTCTCCACGCATCACCTTCCATATTTATAAAAGGCTTGTGAGTCTTGTAATTGCCCATAGGCCGCAGTATCACTTACCATCCGGTGAGCCTCTTGCCCTTTTTTCTCTAAAAATCTGATAGCTATAAAGTTTCCTCTCCTTTATTAGACGGTAGCTGTCTAAAACACCAAACGATAAATTAACGATTAATTAAATCTGTACAACGATTTTTATGGGAAATATCGATGGTATTGATAATACAAGGGATAGTAAATACTATAGAAAAGTGCTTTCTGTCTTTGTAATCTTTGAGTGTAATAACAAAAAGTGCGGTGTGAGTGGTACTCACAAACTGCCAGTAGTCACCAATTCCGCTTATGATCTGCTTAGCTGTTCTGTTCTACATTACTAAGTTAATTTAAGTTACGTTCTCAGTTCTCCACCATAATCATATTTGTAACAGTTTTAGAAAGACTGAAAGATATTGTAAATAAATAAATATATTATATCACAAACTTGCCCATAATAAATCGCTGATTTCATGGCGACTGGGGGCTCTGCATTGCTACAGATAGGCTTATACAGCTTAACTTGCTCCACTTGTTATGCTCTTTTTCTGTGAATAATTTTATACTGAAATTCTGGAGAATCAAAGCCTAACTTAAGCCTTTTAAATACCAACCTTGAAATTACTGAGCTGTGAAAGTGTAATCTATTATTTTTCGTAAATATCTATAACGTCAAAGTCAAAAATCATATTTTCATATAGGTAGCATAATGTACACTTATGAACATCAAAAAAAAGAGAATTATACATTAAATGAATCTAATTTTACATTTGCTGACAGTTCTCAAATGAAGGGCGTAGAACGGAAGAGAAGAACTGGCAATAAACTCTCCGCCATTCTTTTTAATCGCCAAGTTTTTTTTACACAATGTTTGTAAGGAGCTGAAACCATGTTCCATATGACATCCTGAATAATAAAGAATAATAAAATAAATTAAAAACAAAGATTTGTCCTCTATCAGCAGGAGGCATGGTGAAATAGGAGCACGCACTTACATACTCGTTAGAACAACACGCAAATACGTAGTATAAACAACTAATATCACCGCATACACGAATTCAAGTACGACCAGTCACCACAAGTCGCACCCGTTCACGAGTATGACGCATGGCCAGCCATCGGCAAACATTATACGGAGGAAATATAAGATATATATTCTAAATCTCATTGAAATGTTTTTAAAATTTGCCATTGATGTCATTTATTTTATCATTTTGGTTTCATCAAGTCCTGTACGCAAAGGGAATCAGCGAAATACAATATTATTTTAGTATGACCCCATTTACTGTGTATTTACGACAAAATTTTTAAAAATAAATGTCCACCCGTGCGAAGCTCTGTTTCAGTATCCGAACGTATACAATAATAAGTTATAAATCACCAAAATTTTTAAATAGTAATATCACATTATTTCATAAAAAAGATTCTATTAAAGACTAATTTAATTTACAACATTTAACAAATTCACGCATATAGCGTGAACGCAATTTTCTCGACGATTATATTATTTCAGACAGTGTATATTAAATTATTTTTTATGTGGCTGGTGATACAAATATCAATCAAATTGGGCCCCTTGCGCCTATTTTTATTTAAATGAATTTCATTCTTTAACATGGTATAATTACATTGGCGCTATTAAAGTTAACAAGAGATGCTATATACTCATTTGCATACAAATGAAAGCAATAGATGCAAAACGGCTAACTTTGTTATACTCTAATTAAACTTAAATTTGAATCAATACATGAACAATGATCACAATTAAGATAAATATCCATACATTTTAATTTGTACATAACATTACGCCTATTAATTCGGGTAGGCGACTAAAAACTGTAGTTTTATACAAAGTTAGTTGTCCGCTCTACGCCCTTGACTTGCGAACTGGTAGTAAAAGTATTTTTACAATTAATTTGATTTTTTTTGGCGTTCATAAGTGTATTTGTTTACCCATATGAATAAAGATATGTTTGTTTATTATAAATAAAATAAAAAATCAGTGGCGCTACAACCTCTTTAGGTCTTGGCCTCAGATTTCTGAATCTGTTTCATGATCAATTTTTTAAATCTAATGGGCAAGTAGGTGATCAGCCTCCAGTGCCTGACACACGCCGTTGACTTTTTGGGTTTAAGACATGTCGGTTTCCTCACGATGTTTTCCTTCACCGTTCGAGCAAATGTTAAATGCGCACATAGAAAGAAACTCCATTGGTGCACAGCCGGGGATCGAACCTACGACCTCAGGTATGAGAGTACTGTAGAAATGTATCTTTTCCTATTCGCGTCAGCGTGTGACTCTCATTCCTGAGGTCCTAGGTTCGATCCCCGGTACAATATATAGGCTAATATGTATACTCATTAGAAATACTAATACGAACAATGGACCTTCTGTGTGCGCATCTAAGATTCGCTCGATCGGTAAAAGCAAACATCGAGAGAAAACCAGCTTGCCTTAGTCCCGAGGAAGCCTTAGAAAAAGTCAGGCACAGTTGACTTATAGCTACTTCCGTATATATGATTCACAAATGATCATGAAACAGATACAGAATTCTGAGGCTAAACAAAGTTAGTGTTATCTTAGTAGTAGGTAAACTAGAAGCTTCCAAGCTCATAAAAGGTTTAAAAAATATATATAAATCACCTGTCACGATGTTTGTCCGCGATGGACTCCTAAACTACTTAACCGATTTTAAATTAAATTGGCACACCGTGAGCAGTCTGGTCCAACTAAAGAGATTGGATACCTTAGATCTTTAATTTTAGTCGCAATTTTATTTCATTGCAAATTATTTGATACAATTCTAACAGATGGCGCTGTGTTAAAAGTACCAACATTTCACATAAGCTATCTTCCTTTCACATAAGTTTTCCGTTTCCCTTGAATAGTTAACTACTATGTAATATAACAAAAACCCTAGCCACAGCAACGCTGGGCCGAGTCTGCTAGTTGAATAGTGAAGATAAGTTTTATTTAAAAGGCTTATTAAAAATTATCTATAATTTATTAAACCTTCAGATGATACCCTACAGTTATCTCGAAATCGTAGTTTAACGACTAGGTAATAACTCAAAGGATAACTTCAGTCTCATTTCTTTCGTGAAATTCTTAGATAATATTTTTAAAAGTTCATTTAGATAAGCAAGCATATTTCAAGCTGTTTCAGTTCGGATGAACTTTAAGTTTATGTACTTGCTTACTGTGAGACTGGAGATTTACTTACCGGCAATAAAAATAACTTTAGCTCCGTTAATAAGAAATTCACACTAGTATACTGTAATTGTATCCGGGAAGTGAGTTAGTTACTACTATTTGTTTAACATTGATAAATGTTTAATAATATTTAAAGGAAATCGATCTATTAATCTTACGATTTTGTTCCAGAATGATAATGGTGGCAGCTCTCAGACTAATAAGACTTAAAAAACAAAAACGTTTAATAGCTAATTCTGGCATTGAGAGTGTCCTTGGGCGGCGGTATCACTTAACATCAGGTGAGCCTCCGGCCCGTTTGCCTCCTGTTCCATAAAAAAAAAGTTTTTAGAGTTTTAGAGAGGCGAAGAGGTTCTTGCTAATTCGTTCTGCACAACTGGTAGTAAATGTAAATTGTAACAGTTTTATATTTGAAATATAAATGTTCCTACAATTTACACTGAAAGAAAATATTGTTACGAACTAGAGGATCGGATAGTTAAAACGCCGTTAATCTCTACAAAGCTTTATTTTCCAAATAATCAACGTGGAATTTAATTGTACTCAAAAGACAGAAATTACGCAGAGCAATACACTTTAAATGCACAAAATTCTGTCACTAATTACTTCAATTAGGCGCACTTCACACAGCACTTTATCACTTGTCTTCACTATACCCACTTTTACCTCTTTAGGTTAATCTCTCGGAATCGCACTCGATATTGAATTAACGGGTCCCGTTTCGGCTTCCTGGGAATAATCGTAAAAGATATTCGAGAACTTTCTACGCAGGAGTGGTACTTCACACAATTCTAATACATAAGTATTATTTCTTTCCCACTTTTTGTCATACGGCGTTCTAGAATGTTCAGGCTGGCGAGAAGGGTATCATCCCTCCCCTTTGCATATCATCCGTCCTTGAGTCACATCTAGAATATTTCTGTATCAAAGTATCCAAAAACCCATGAAGTGCTCTTTTCTCGGATCCGAGAGGAGCGGGGCCATAGTAGGGGTGCCGTCCACTCGGATCTGTGCGAGAGTCAAGTTCTTTTTTTAAAGCATTGCCTTACCTGTCTCTCTGATCCGAGTATTAGGCACTCAACAATGTTTGGCGACCATTCGGATCTGAATTTTTTTTATAAAATAATAATGTACATTTATACATACTTTCGAATATTCATAATCAAAATCGTTCTACATCAAAGTTCGCCATAAAAGGTTTGGTTTCCGACTTTTACTTTGTATCCATGGTATAGGCATTCCACGTTTTAAAACATTCTTAGGAAATAGTATGTAATACTAAAGCCAGGTTTTTATGATACATGTAGATTTGTTGTACGACAAGACATACCTATGAAGGCTACTCTTTTTTTGTATTAAAACAGTCTTTTTTTCTATTTTTTATAAAAAATATGTCTTTTTCATAACAGCATACAAACAATTCGACCAAATAAAAAAGCACTTTAGTTAAAAGAGAACAATTATAATTATGTTATAAGACCATATTACCCAGAAAAATAATACGAACAAATAAAATCATTAAATAAGGAAATTTCCATACCATTTCATGGAAGAGCAATGTTTCACCCGGACGATTGGACGTTTTCCTATTACCCGGATCCTGCCCGGGCAACCATTATCCCGGGTATGACATATTAAGATAGTTTCACTAATATTATGTCTCCGGTATCTTCGTTTAATTTAGTAGTATCATCCTTGCTTATACATGATTTACATTTTTTTAGACTAAGGAAACAAAATTAAGCTACAATTATGAAACGTTCGTTAATTGTTAACATTTTATTCGTATAAAATAACCAGCATTTCTTTTACATTACAGTCGTGTAATGTAAAAGAAATGCTGGCCTAGTGGCTCCAGCGTGCGACTCTCATCCTTGAAGTTCGATCACCAGCTGTGCACTAACGGCCTTTTGATGTGAAACATCTATAGCCGCACGTAAAACCGATTTCGAAATATTAAAAAATATGCCAATCATAATTAACAACAACAAGTGTTTGTATTAACCGTTGTTTTAAATACACCAGTCATCAGTATATAATGACATTTACATAATAACATTATATAATTCATCAATATAACATAAATGTACAATATACATCATCATCAAAAAAATAATCAAAATAATATCGTACCTTAGATGTTGTCACCTTGAAAGTCAAGGAGAATGGAATTGAATGGAATCTCGCTGTTGGCCTTAAGGGCCTTTACAGCTCAGAACGGGCTGTTTTGGCGAGCTTAGCCCAGCCACTGAACTACACCTTTTTTTTTATTTTATTTTTTAAGAATGGAATCTCGCTGTTGGCCTTAAGGGCCTTTACAGCTCAGCACGGGCTGTTTTGGCGAGCTTAGCTCAGCCGGAATGGGTGGGGTTTCCGCGACTCGCGCAAGGGCGTCTCCTGTGAGACTCGAACCTCGGCTTGGGCCGTCGCGGGGTGGTCAATCGCCTGAAGGGCAGGACGGAAGCTCACTGGACTGAGCGAAATGCGAAGTAAAGGTCCTCGCCTTCCCCGGAGAAGGCGGTTTTTAACCCTAATCTGTTTATTTGAACTACACCACTGTAGGTAGCTCCGCTCTTTTATACCCGTTAACAAACAAGTATGATTCACAAAATGACGGTAGGACAAAATAAGTTTGCTTAGAATTATTAGTTTTTACAATCGAGTATAAAATATTAAACAAATAATAATGATGTCATTTATAGGTACATCTAGCATTTATTTTTAAATATTAGTTATAATAATTACATTTATAAATTATGCGCATTTAACATTCGCTTGAATGGTGACGGAAAACATCTTGAGAAAACCGGCTTGCTTGAGACCTATAAAGTCGACGGCGTGTGTCAGGCACAGGAGGGCGACTGCCAACTTGCCTATAAGATAGACAAATAATTATGAATAAGATACAAAAAGCCGAGGCCCTAAAGGTGGTAGTCCACTGATTTATTTAATCATCATCAACATCGTAACCATGGTAACACACTCATTAACTGTAATTCATTTGTTTCTTTCCGCCGAATAGTGTTTATACTGTTTTTAAAAACAGTGTTTAGAATGAAAATATATTTCAATATTTGAATTATTATATTTCCGTCTATAACATTATCAATCTTTCTTCTATCTTAAATACATACTAATCTAACGTTACGGTATCTATAATACTGTGTTTGTTAACGCATACATATGCAAAACTTTTCAACTTAAAATATTCAATTAAGAGATAAGTTTGTTATCTTAATCAACACTTGACTCAAAGTAATAAAATAGAATAATTCGTTTGAGAACTAATAAAAGTAATAATTATCGGGAATATCCAAATAAATTAAACATGAAACTGGATATCAATCAACACAACGATTCAATCATTATCTAGTGTTTGATTTACGTTTAATTAACGAATTGTTATTGAGTTACGGTTTCGAGGCTTAACACATTTGGTAGTTTCAGTAGTTTTTTTTTTACAGTACAGGGAGCAAACGGGCAGGAGGCTCACCTGATATTAAGTGATACCGCCGCCCATGGATACTATCAATGCCAGAGGGCTCGCGAGTGCGTTGCCGGCCTTTTAAGATTTGGTACGCTCTTTTCTTTTACTATAAGTTCAGCCTTTTTAACATTATTTTTTTGTAAAATCAAACAGCTGGAGTCCTTCATCGTATGTTAAGTTATACCGCCGCCCATGGACACAAACACCAGAAGGCTTGCAAGTGCGTGCAACTGACGCTGTTTAGTAAATTGGTCAAATCTCAAAGCTCTTAACTAGCACAGTTGTCACTAATTACACATTTTAAAAAAACGAGACACTACAGGCAGTTTAGGTCTGGGCCTCAGTGGTCTGTATCTGTGTTATTATCACTTGTCAATCTAATAGGCAAGTAGGTGATCAGCCTTCTATGCCTGACACACGCCGTTTCGGTGCTAAGAAAACCGGTTTCTTCACCATGTTTTCGTTAAACTTAAACGAATTTTAAATGAGCAAATAGATTATGACTATTTATATATAAAAAAATCAGTCGTCAATGTCGTCGACTCTTTGGGTCTAAGACATGTCGGTTTCCTCACGTTTTCCTTCACCGTTCGAGCAAATATTAAGTGCGCACATAGAAAGAAAGTCCATTGGTGCACAGCTGGGTAAGGAACGTACGACCTCAGAGATGACAGTCGTACGCTGAAGCCACTAGGCCAACATTGTTGATAATTAGATGATTAATTTGGCAAATAATGTTCTCAGCAGTTTTTTGCTTGGTGGCAGGAAAATACAGACCATAGGAGGATGACCCATTCCTTTATTTCTTCACAGTGCAAATAAGAATTTTTGAAGCAAAATTTTGTGCAAGCTCTAAGAACATCTACCAGATAAGGATGGAACAAAGCTATGCCTGGATATACGCTGATGAAAAGTGTGATGTTGGAATCCAGTAGTTGAACATAACCAAATGTAATAAAAGCCTTCGACTTAATGAATTGGCAGAAGCCGTAGATCAGAGTTATAAATAAGAAAACAATACAAGAAACAAATAAAGTGAATTATTGAATTGAATCTGGATAAAATAAATTAATTTTTGGCTAAAGTTACTCTGAGAATGTAATACAGAAAGCTTTATTAATATAATCAAAGAGAAGCCTCGAGCGAAAACAAATGAATAATACGTTTACAAGATGAAAATGTATTTCTCACTGTAGAACCTTGGAGTTTTTCAAAATGGCGATTTTTTTGGCACATTCTAATAATGCCCGCAAGTTTGCGTGACATTCAAATCGTCAGATTATTAGATGTCAGCTTTTTTAGGTTCATCTGACGCGCTCGATTAAATTTTTTTCTCAATTTCAACCCTTACGTACGACCACCATCATGCAAACAATCAGATTAATATACGTACATGATTAAAATTACGTAGGAAATGGATGAAAGGGTATACATATATGAATTTTTTTCTTATTATTTTATAAGATTGGAGCCCTGCTATATTTAGTTGGTTAATTTCTGATATAGTTTGCAGATTTGAGTACTGTTTGGAGATAAGGCGTAGTTCTCGAAAAGTTATCACCAAATACATGTTTATTTAAGCAATCAATAGTTTATCTTACCATTGTATAAGGCAAATATGAAAATGGCTATTCATAAATTAATAACTATCAAAGCCATACAATAAGTTTGCCTGTTTACCGCCAAATTAACCTCATATTTCAACCGAGCAAACAAGCTGGGTTATTAGGCATTTAGAGCATATTAACTTGGCTATATCTCCGAATGTCCTCAGTTTGGCCATGTATAGGTTTTTGTATGAAATTTGTAGGAGTTTTGTATGAAACTTTTGCTTTGACCTGCGGCCACGATGTGAAGGCTTATCTATCTTAATTACACTTTTTTTGCCAAAACATTGAAGATCACGGCTTCTGCCTATTTCAAATACCTATTTTTCATATGAGAAATACAATAAAGATAACTTGTAATCAATTTATTAAGTCATTGTGTATTGGATTCAAATAAATTTTTACACCTATAAAAATTATTGATCCTAACTTCATTGGAATCGTATATTTTAACAAATACCTATATTTTAAGTGCGCTATATCCAAAACAAGTACGTCTTAAAAATTTTCGAGGAAATCAGAATGGTTTAGATCCAAAAATCAATATTGTGTTTCGAATTGTTGATAACCTACTTCCCTATATAAAAATACGTTTTTTATATACATATTTACAACTACTACGCTTTCGCTTCAGATATATAAGCATATATCTGAAGCAAAAGTGTAGTGGCGCCACACATAAAGTATTGTTATTATTCCAAAACGGATGAATGATTTGTTTACGCTCGTGATATTTTAGTATACGTAAAAGCTGTAAAACTATTCTACGCTGTAGTGTCTACGTGAGCCCGTAAAGTGGCTTTAAAAATCGATGCAATTTTTCTGTACACCCGAATAACTGGATCGCTCCCTTTGATGTTTTTGTATGGTCTGAAAAATACTTTACTAAAATAGAAGTTTTTTCTCTTGAACGATAAATTGTTCAATGTAATGGGTATCTTTAATGGTTTCACAAGTCGAACCAATTTCACCGCTATCGTGACAAACTTTGCACTCTTTTGTTTGAACTGTTAAAATTCCTAGTTCCTTACCAACTATATGCTACAGTAGTACCTTCAATCTTCTATAATCGTATCAAAAACCATCAGCTATTTTGATACTTTCTCATAAACTAATTGTTAATTTAAAACACTTTGCAAAAAACGATTATACTTTTACTTAAGTTCATTCATTAAATAATATAATTTAAATAGATGAAATAAACTAATATTTAAATACATTACGTAAAACAAATTAAATGTAAAAGAACTATATTATCAAACATATATGAACTCTACACCGGAACTTCATACAGTTCTTAGTTATTTTGCGAACAGTACTAACAAAATATATGATTTGTATGCGGCAGCCGAACGACGATTATTTAAAAAACGTGACGCCCAAACGCAAAGGGGCCTGAAACTAGTTACTCTAAACTCGTGAATGGCTAAGGCTTACGACAGTTGTAAGACCTTGAACTTTATATCCCCTAATTCTGTCAAATAGCACCGTACACACATCTCTTTCTTTTCATCTTAGCGTAACCACAATTCAACAGAAAGAGACGAAAGAGTACAGACCTGAAAGTAGAATTAGAGGAATGTTTGTGTTTCGTCTAAAATATATAAACATTTATTTAAATTATTTTTATATATTCAAAAGCAACAAATGTACAAGGTTTAGTGATGTTAAAATCCACACCTATTATTCATACAGCCAACCAGCCAGAAATAGTAAATAATTAATAACAGTAATAGTGATAATGTATATATATATATATATTAAAATCATTTCTCATTGAGCAGATTTATTTGGCCTCATGTGGGTAAAATGCGGGCGCAAGAGTCACTATTAAATTACATTGATTCCTTTTACGAATTACACTTTA
Source organism: Pieris mannii (assembly GCA_028984075.1). NCBI lineage: Eukaryota > Metazoa > Arthropoda > Insecta > Lepidoptera > Pieridae > Pieris > Pieris mannii. The sequence goes on from CM054776.1 coordinate 2,359,835, forward strand.
TTAAATTAAATTACCGAGTACCGATAATACTTTTAATCACAATCTACCCAACCAAAAATCACATAGACCCAATTCGGTCCAACGTCATCACCACAATAAGAAATAAAAATAAATCAGTGGCGCTACAACCTCTTTTAGGTCTTGGCCTCTGATTTCCGAATCTAAATAAAATATTTAAATCTAATGGGCAAGCAATTCGTATCACCTCGACGTCCGCCGTTCCACAACTGCGCGATTTTCAAGGCAGTTTTTGCCGCGCACCACCACTTTGTGGAACCAGCTGCCCACTAAAGTATTTCCTTCCTTCAAGAAAAGAGCGTACAAATTCTGAAAAGGCCGACAACGCACTCGCGAGCCCTCTAGCATCGAGAGCGTCCATGGGCGGCGGTATCACTTAACATCAGGTGAGCCTCCTGCCCGTTTGCCCCCTATTATATAAAAAAAAAAAGGTGATCAGTCTCCAGTGCCTGACACACCTCGTCGACTTTTTGGGTCCAAGACATGTCGGTTTCCTCACGATCTTCACCTTCACCGTTCGAGCAAATGTTAAATGCGCACATAGAAAGAAGGTCCATGTGTGCACAGCCGGGGATCGAACCTACGACCTCAGGTATGAGAGACGCACGCTGAAGCCACTAGGCCAACACTGCTCACATGAGGTCATCACCACAATGCTTCTTCTTCCATAATAAACCATCTTGCATTGCCTGAACGAACTCCCCAAAAGTCGAGATGACGTCTCGACTCTACCGCAGACATTTTCTCGGCTCTGATTGGTCGTAAAATGTTTCTTACTTATTATTTCTATTAACTCATTATGTAATGATTCTATAAAAGAATTAAATAATAACAAAACAAAACGAATCCAAATAAATTATTATTCTTAAAAGTACTATAAGAAATCTCAAAGATTTACCAAAGCAACATTATCAAAAATTTTTTTCGGAAGAACGTGTTTTAAAGTAAAAGTACATGGCTTTAATATTTTGTGTATAATTAAGAATTACGTTTATTTAAACTTATATATAAAATTGTCATACCCCTAAACGGTCCGATTTACATAGCTACGGCTAGTCGTACATGTATATTTGCCCTTACCACGTATAACCTATAAGCCAGTACAGTCAATGTTTTGTTTACGCGTTGCAGATTGAAGGCTCAATCCCCGAGCACGCGATTTTCAATGAAACCAGCTTATATAAGCTGTTCCTATTCGCTTATAAAAATAACAGTAAATAAAATCCACTTTCAAAGGACTGCGCAGCCATTTTGTGATGGAAATTGCGGGAGATCAGTCGAATGTTGATATTTATGTAATATTTGTGTAGTTTTATAAATTTGTTTTTGTGCAAATGGCATGTATTACTAATTTAGTGAAATTCGCATATTAACTTCATCACCATTTTCTGTATTACATTGCTTTTCATTTGGATGACATTGCTTATTAATAATATGTAAAGAAAAAAACGAAGAAGAAGACGTTTGAAGTTATATTTCTTTTGGCGCGATGGAGAAAAATGATGAGAGTGAATTTTTACGATGTGCGCACACCAACACCTAAATTCGACATCGTAAAATTAGGTCTAGGTGGCATGGGAATCGATAACTATGTGCAAGTTGTATATTCAAATATTTTTATATTTAGAACGCCTTTTCGTAACAGTACAATTAAACAGTGTGAATAAATAAACATAATTTTGGTGTTTTTAAATCAATTTCATATACGACGGCGATAGTATTTACTCATAATTTATATATTTAAATAAAATATTTTTGATTAATTTAAATATTTATCGTTAATCACTACTGCATTTTAGTTACTTTTTTTCATACGCCACAGAAGTATAACTTCTGACGCGTGTACATAAGTACACACACTCTTTTATTTTAACGGATTCAAGCTATGTAAAACTTATAATTATTTTACATAACTTTAAATTTTTCCGACGTTTCGCGTGCTTTACATCGTGCGTGGTCACGGTGACTGAACACAAAAGGTGTTAAATGTCAAAAAGTATCACAGCTGTAGAAAAATATGTTATCTGTATTTATTTCCCAATTACGTGTTAATTAAATAAACTCCGGGGTTGTGAAAAAAAAGTGTAAAAGTTATGTTGATAAAATACACTATTATTGATATGGTTGAGTTTTTTAATAAATCAAATGTCAACAAAAAAAAACCAAGCTCCATCAAGTGTCAAGTTTGCTGAGCTAGCGCGAAGATTTCGCGGGATTAACAACATCTCAACGAATCAAAACATCTTGTTTTGTATAGTAACAACTTTGAAATATGATTCGAAAATTATCTTTAAATTTCAAATCATGTGCAGGAAAGGAAAGAAGCAGTGATTCCCAAAGTGGTATATATCGACCCCTAGGGGTCTATGACAACATGCAAGGGGCTACGTCAGCGAAAAAAAAATTTGGGGATCCATGAAATGAAAATGGGGGTCCACGGTAGTGGATCTCCACACATACACTGATAGTACCTATTTACTTACATCATACTATGTTATAATATCAAAACATATACATTATTTATAAAAGTACCTATGAAGTAAAAAATTATTATATATGTTTATAAAATTGTGTAATTTGTAGGATATTGGTATTCGCTTTGTGGTTGCATTGTGTAATTGTATAAATAAAAAAAAATTGAATTCAATTTATAAATAATATATATATATGTATGTGTTTTTACTTAAAGTTTTTTTTATAAAATATATGTATATATATGTGTTTTTACTTAAAGTTTTTACCACTAAACTTCACCACAGTAAGAAATTTACAGGAAATCAATATCAGGTAAGTCTGTCTACCCAACACGGAAAAACATGGCAAGAGGTCAAAAAAGTTTGGGGAACTCTGGACAAAAGAAACTGGCGAAACACTCTCCACTATTTTTGTTTTTCAAATTTTTTAACGTGCTTATTGAAAAAATTGTAAATCTTACGTAATATTTAACCAAGACCTAAGCACATTACGTAGCTTCCAGTAAATGGCAATGTAACACGATTTTTCACTTCCGCTTAGATCCTTAATATTATGTTAATATCGCTTATAAGGCAGAAAAGCTTTTAAGGTATCATTATGTACATAATTATAATCCTTACACTTTAGAACAATGGACTTTTTTGTATCTTTCGTAATACAAAATAAATGAAACTAAAATCCAGGGCGCTTTGAATCTCTGACTCTTATTATTGTCTAATATGAATATTTAAAAGTGCTATATTATATCAATCATACTTTTTTGGCATACGGGATGAAGATCCCCTATGTACGGGCCATGAATATTAGGGCTTACCCTAAGTCAGAAACCAAAATAGTTAATATTCATCGCACAACTAATTGTTAATTGCACATATACAAAGAAACATCAGTTAGTTCGCAGCCGGGCCTTGAACTCACAACCCTTAACTCTCATTACATAGAGCATTTTTTTTTATACAACAGCGGGCAGCACAACTAACGGGCATGAGGCTCACCTGCATAGGAGTACAAAACCAAGAATTATGAATTTGGTGGTTGTAGTCAAATAATAATTCAGTTACGATGAAGCAGAAATCAAGATTGGATACAATAATCAAAATATATATATGTTTTGGGTAGAAAACTATCTTTGCAAAGGATTCTTAAGGCTAATTTCAGAAAGTAGTTTAACGGGGATATAGCTCAGTGGCAGAGCAATCGACTGCAGATCGATAGGCCCCCGGTTCAAATCCGGGTGTCCCCTAGCAATATTCGTTTTAACAAATTATATATTTTATTAATCGCATTCTTAATTGCCTAAAACTGATGATTAAATATATTTTAACAACTACTAATTTTTATCGAAATTATAAGGTCTTATCTATATTGTAAAAGGATTAATAAAGTATAAAAATAGGAAATAGTTTTGCTATTTCGGTTAATCTTCATATTTAGTGCCAAACCAAATTAATCCAACAAAAGTTTATTTACACGCATTTTCAAAAGTATAATTCACAAAAACAACCTACTTTAATAATAATTAAGAGCGGAAACTCTTTTTATTTCAATTGATTTTCACTTATTTATCGTTCGTAACTTACACTTACTTAGAGTATATAACTTACATACGATGCGAAAAGTGCAATACATTACTAAAACGAATGAGCTGTATGGCAAATTCCTTAAAGCTCCTTGTTATTTTAAATGGTTTAAGCTTACAGGCAGAGACTATGTTAGTTTTAATTATACAAAATAGCGATTTTTAAGAAACTCTTCTGGATTCTTTTCCAATTTCTAGCTCCTTTCCATTCTTACCGAATTTGTTAGTATGGTGAGTAAATAAAGTGTTTCTAACGTTATTTAAGTATTACTATTTCATTCTATAAATTGAATTATCCTTTTGAAATTTACGAATCCTGGTCTGGTAGTCCTGCATATCTTAATATATCGCACACCGAGAACAATACTGAATTAAGTCAAAAAATCCTCGAATTGACTTATTTATTTAGTAAAGTAGGCATTTTTTTTCCGCACATACCACAAAGACAGCCATATCTTTATTTGTTAAAACAGCCAACAGATGTCGTGCTAAGTCTCTTTTGGTGAATGAATAACTGCCTACTCGTACCGCAAATAAGAATCTAATTCCAGTTGCGACTTGTTCGTTTATGGAAGCACCAAATAGTGACGTTACGTAACAGTGAATTATTTTATAATGGTTAAGTATTATTGAATGAAGTAGAAAATTACTCCGAATTATTTAGATTTAATGCAGTGTTGGTGAATTTCCTGCTTCTGCTGTTTTGATAGTATTTCTAAATAATACTGTATTGGTGACGTAGGTATGTTATATTTTTTTAATTATTCAAAAATAGTACAGTGTTGTTTGATAAAGCTGAAAATTAGTTAAATAATGCACTATTGATGGTAAATCTGAATATTGTTATAATTTCTGGAAATAGAGCGATATATTATTTTTTAATACTCAGAATTACTACTTATTATCTAAACTAAAAGAATACTTTTGAAAATTGGTTTTAGAATTTATTTTTAAGAAGATTTAACATATTTTTTGAGATAATGCAGTATTAGTGAATGAAATTGAATATTTTATGTTATTTGGCAGATGATGAAGGGTCGGGGTCTATTGTTGCTTGATAAAGCATTGGAAGCAACGGCAACCCAGGCTGCGTCAACCGCTTCACAAAGAAAAATAGAAATTTGTGTTGAAAATGAAGCAAAAATTTAGATGCATCACCATCATCAATCGTGGTATCACCAGTTACATCATTAACTATCACGGTATCAGCTGTTGCAGCATCAGCTCTCGAGGTATCATCTATTGTAGCTTCAAAAAAGTCTTTGACACCCGAAAAGTGTAATGAAAGAGATTTTATAGATGATTCGGATACGGATCCTACTTTTTCTATCCGAAAAATACAAAAATTCCGGCCACCTGTAATACCTAGACGGGCAGGAAGACGAAGGTAGAAGATATTCAGCTCATCGTCATCAAGCTCTAGCAGCTCTAAAGTGCTCATCTGACAATTAATACAATAGACCAGGCCTATCGGCAGTAGATACCCGAAACCGATGCGAAGCGCGGTGCAAGTGAGATCGGGAGTTGTGTCCTTGCATACATTGAGTTGATACTTTCAAAAAAGGATGCTAATAATGATGTGGATGTTATATTCTATAGCGACAATTGCTTTCGGCAACAAAAAAACAAATACTTACTATCTGTCTATGCTTACGGATTTACGTTACGTTAATTCCATAACACATAAATTTTTCCGCGGACATTCTCAAAATGAAGGGGACAACGTCCACAGTGTAATAGAAAAACAGATTAAAAGACACTTAAAATCTGATCCTATTTATTGCCCACAGCAATATGCTACTTTAATTCATACTGCGAAGAAAACAGGAGAGCCGTATCATGTAAAAGAAATTTTACACAATAACTTTTATGACCTGAAAGCCCTTCAGGAATCTTGGGGCAATAATTTTAATGTGGATGAGGAGATTAACCAAGTCAAGTGGCATTAAGCAACTTCTGGTTAAAAGCAATATCCTTTGAGTTTCTTCTATAAAACATTGTACAGTGCGACGAATTTTAACAAAGTTTGTGTTCGAAGGCGCTACAAAGATCAAAACTTTTCTCTACAATTTCTTAAAGCATATACAGAAAAACAACCTCTGGCTGAAAAAAGAAACTTGTGATGTTACACTGATGTGATTTGAATAAGATGTGTTAAACTAAAAAGACTGGTTAGAGAAAGTAGTACATACGTACAAATAAATATATTATACTCTATGTTCCTATTAGGCTAACTTTCTAATAATGTCTATTCCAGTTTTTGGATTCTTTTATATTACAACTTTTGAATCATTGTTTTTTATTTTTTGGTTTAAGATTGCGTTTTTTTAGCTTTGATTTATAGGTCACAAACGACCCCAAACATGTAAGACTGTTTTTCTTCATAACATAATATAGCTGATCACACTGTCACAGTGTATAATAAAAGTGCATGCTGATTTTCATAGATTCCATTGTTTTATTTACTGTTTTATGAATACATTCTTGAAATTGAAACAAATAATTCTTTGTTGAATATTTACGACCAAATATATTATGATAGGATTACACTGCATTATTTCAGAATCAATCAGTAAGAACGGAGTAAATAGAAATAATTCTTATTTTATTGGTTCAATAGTTTTACAACAGTGAATTAACTTGAAAAGTAAGGATTAAACACTTAATGTGAGTTTTTTACAGTAATTAACTAATGTCATATTGATGTGCATTTGATTCTTCACACAATATTTAAAAAATATTAGTAATAACTTTACATTTTATATGATACAACAGTTTTTAGTCGATACTCAAAAAAGTTCTATTTTGACTTAGTGCAGTATTGATCTGGGGGTGCGATATATAAATCTCCTGTCACGATGTTTGTCTGCGATGGACTCCTTAATTATAGTCGCAATTTTATTTGGCTGCAAAAATATTTGTTAATAATTTATACAATTCTAACAGATGGCGCTGTGTTAAAAGTACCAACGTTTCACATAAGGTCTCCTACCATTTCCCTTGAATAGTTTACTACTATGTAATATTGCAAAAACCTTAGCCACCACAACGCTTGGCCGAGTCTGCAAGTATTTTATAAATAAAGAAAAAAATGTCATTATCACATCAGTTTGGCCTTTTACTCTATTTAGCAGCGTGCGGTGTTGATTTTAAAATACCTTAAATAAAAGCTGAAAACAAATCCTGTATGATCTCCTAAATATTTGGTACTACTGCGCGCTAACTGGATTTGCCATTAAAAATTCCCATGTTCTAAGCCGTTAATTTATATTGGATAACTTGTATTAATTTAGCATGCATCGGTTTCCACTATTGAATAACCGCAGACCACCGATGTTTACGATACAGCTCGATTCCAAACCAATCCTAAATTTATTGTCCTAATTCCTAAATTATTTTAACAATTATATTACAAATAAACTTCTTCGGGATTTATATATATAAAGTAAACTGTTAGATTTGTTTCCGTGATCACGATTTATTAACACACGAAATACCTTTTAATCCATTTTTTTAAGCCAACAAGATTTCCTCCATTCAAAATACTATACCTAACAAATTAATTTATTAAAGTATTTAAAAGGATAAGGCTAACTTAAATCATATTAATTTAATACTTCATCTATATACCAGCCTACGAAGTTTTGAGCCCTTGTTATATATTTTGAACATATGAATCATAGCCATTATTATGTACTTGAAACCTTCCAGGTTATTGCATATTAAGAATCATATATGGTGTTACCTAAACGATTTCATATCGATAAACTTTCAAAAAGCACAATAACGTTTTCATAATAAAGTTTCATTAACCCGCCAATGCGATCGTTACTTGATTTAGTGTTATTAAACTGTCACTCCCCACGCCAGTGGCCTCAGAGACCGTGGCTGAACAATGCCACTCGATTAACGGACAAAATACGAGCAAATTACACGACCTAATGTACTTTATAAATTAATAAATATCATTAATCTTTCATGTAATTGGATCGAAAGCTTTTGTTAATTACGTTCCGATATTTTTGCATTTATATACACTTTTATACTGTTAAGTAAAGATTTTCAATAAATATTTCGGCAGCTATTACATTCGGAGTGTAAACCTAGATATTTAACGTATTCACAAGGTGAGGAAAAATATGGTGATGAAAATGACATATACAAGTCCCACCCATCGACCAACATCAGAAACAGAATCTTGCAAAATGGTCAGTGACACAGATGCAGAAATCTGAGAAAGACAGAGGCTTGTAGTGTGTATTATCACTGTATTATTATTTTCCATATATATATATTTGTTAAGGACAAAGCTCTTTCCATTGCATTATCTAAAATGGCGTGCATATTTTGGCCGAATTATCAAACTATCCTCAAACATGGCGGTTAGTTAAATTTTACATTGCCATTAATTGAGATAGGCTTGCGCTGTAAAGAGACGCGATGTGGTTTAGCTGCAGTAATTTTGGTTGCAACAAAAGCGTTGTGGTCAACATCTAAAATATAATTTCAACTAAAATTGTATGCGGTCTTTTGAGCCAACAAGCACACTGGGGGGTTAATAAAAAGGCTGACTGCATTTTAATTGTATTTGCGTAATTAGCGCCCGGACGTGGCGTGCTTTTGCACTTTTTTTAATCAAACAGTGAAATAATGTAAACTAAACGAAACTAATAATGCATGGAAAAATATAAATATGATTGCATTTGTTTGATACAAATATCACTTTTAGTCATAGTATAAAAACAGATTTGAAAGAAAGAAACGAAAAAGTATTTAAATTAAAGAAATGCAAATAAGTTTTTTCCTTTACTCACAGTGGTTGTCTGGAAGAAATCGCTCTAAAGCGATAAGGCCGCCAGTTGCTTGTTATTAAATAATGTTTAATATTTTCCTTTTATGTAATGCAACGAAGTGTTAATAAAATAAAATAATAAAATAAAATAAATGACTTAATTTTTATGAATTTATATGAATGGATAATAAATAATTCAATACTAAAAAAATCATATATTTTGCGTTTGTCGATTTGTTAGCCATATAGGAAATGATTATATAAGTATGTATATAGTGATTATATATTAATGTATATCAATACATAAATAAAATTTAATGTGAATTACGCAGACGAATACGCGGGCGTCGCCTCGTCATAAATACAAAATTACTTTAGAGAATTACCTACCCGTTCTAACTTTACCGCATACAAGTTATAACTTTGACTTCAATTCGCTCACAAATTATGCTTTGTACGTTTAACTATTTTAAATAACGTTATTTACTTTATTTAGTTCGCAACGCTCGAACAATTGGCAGATTTATGATTTTTTATGGAGAAACGTTTGAAATTTATAAATCAACTCAAATAAAAGCAAAAAAGAAGCTTCCAGAAGAGGATGGAGGACTGTTTACATTAATAAAAAATCCCACCGATAGGGAGCCCACAACTGAGACATAGTAAAACAGAATTGGTTTGGAAATACTTCAGTAGGCAGCTGGTGCCCTTACTTACTTACTACTTAATGTCCTATAACCCCTGGGGTAGAGATGGGGCAGAAGACTACCATATTGAGACTCCATTGCGTTGTCTTGAGGCTAGTGTTTCACCTCGCTCCAAGTCTCCGCCTCTCTTTGGTGTCCTTGTTACTGGTATTTCCGAACCAATTCAACTTAGTCCTTAAAAAAAACAGTGTGCAAATTCTTAGAAGGACGGCAACGCGCTTGCGAGGCCTCTAGCAGTGTCCATGAGCGCATATATTTTTTTTATTTTTTCGGGAAAAAAAAAAAACAAAAAAAAGTTCTAGAACAGTTTCTATGGGGTAGCATAGAATGAGGTTCCATATATGTAGCTACTAAGTGAAATAATCACATTGAGGCGAAACGACGTTAGCGGGGGCACCTAGTCGATAATAAAATTATCGTGTAACCAAGTCCGAAGTGGTTTGGTAGGTCATAAGTTTTTTTTTACTCTTTCTGTATTAAGAAATACATATAATCCTTATTTGTCGCCCTTCTTCAAGCAATGATTTTTAATAACGATCTACTGTAACACTCTAAGTAAGCAAAATCTAATTAACATGTCGGAATTATTATTGTTACATAAATCAATTTTACTTTTATTACAGTCATACATTGTGTTAAAAAAAACTTGGCGATTAAAAAGAGTAGCGGAGAGTTAATTGCCAGTTCTTCTCTTCCGTTCTACGCCCTTGATTTGAGAATTGGCAGTAAATGTAAAATTAGAATCATTTAATGTATATTTCTTTCTTTTTTGACGTTCATAAGTGTACATTATGTTACCTATATGAATAAAATGATTTCTGATTTGATTTGATTCATACTCCAGTGGCCCTTATATGTGATTTTTGTCCATTTTCGAAATTTGAATCCACGGCCTTTCGCGGTCAAACTCCACATCACCATCCACCACCACCATTTGTTCGCGTAAAAAACACAATCGCTTACAAATTTTACTATAAATTAAAGCAATTAAAATGATCCAGTACACTGAATCGAAATTTCACGCAGTGCTTGTATTGCAATTAAATGCAATGAAACGCGTTGCTTAATTGGTAACGTGATACTTGTTACTGTATCGAAACTGAGGGGAAATCATAGACCAATTGAAAATACATATCGAATTTACATTGGCACTTTATTGTCATACCCAGAATCAGAAAATATAGGTACATACTCCACGGTAAATGATAATACTCTAGAAAAACTAAAGATTTATTTTCAATCGCTTTAATATCTACGGCTTTAACTTAGCTACGTGGGGGCCAAGGGATATCCCCTCTAAGTTAGTGTAGCCGATTCTCTGACTTACTAAATATGCATACAAAAATTTAGTCAATTGTAGGATTTTTTATGTTAAACCAATTGGCGCCACAACCTTTCTGAGCCTCAGATTTCTGTATCTTATTCGTGTTATTTTTTTTAATTCTCAGGAATGTCAGCCTTTTATACTTGATAACAGCCGTCAACTTTTTGGTTCTAAGGAATGCGAGTTTCCTTACGATGGTACTTCACTGTAAGAGCGAGTCTTAAATCCACATATAAAAAAAAATCCATTGGCATCCGGGGTTCTTAGCCTGGGAACTCAGATACAACAGAAGTACGCCAATACTGACTCAAGCTGATTGTAATAATAATAATAATAATAATAATAATAATAATAATAATTTATTCATTGCACGAATATGGTACAAAATGTCAAGGTGGTACAATTGTCAGTCGTTCGCATATTCTGCCACACACAGTGGCGCGCAAATTTATCTTATTTTAGATTTTACATTATTAGTCAGATTCATATCAATTAAGTCAATTATCATACATAATTAAATTTGTATAAATTACCATGTCTCACACAAATAATCGTTTATTGAGTAGTACGTTTTTTCTAAAAGTAATGCACTAAGTCGCTTTTTAAAGATTCTTGTCGGAAGATCTTTAAGTTCTTTCGGTAATCTATTGTAAATTTTAATTGCCATACAGAAGGCGTTTTTCCGAAACAATTCTAAATTTATTTTTGGCACAGCCAATTTCTCCCCATGTCTACTACTTACTACATTCGATTTAAAAATATGTATATTTCTGTGTACGAACAGGGACATTTCTAATATATAAATACATGGAAGAGATAACACTTTGAGTCTCTTAAATAGAGGCACGCAACTATCAATGCAATTTGCTCCACAAATTGCTCTAATACATTTTTTTTGGGCCTTAAATACCCTATTCACTTCGACTGAATTTCCCCAAATTATAATTCCATATCTAATTATAGATGCAATATATGCATGATAAGCAGCTAATACCGCAGCATGGTTAACAGTTTCCCTTAGTCGTTTTAACACAAAAACAAAACGGTCTATTTTGTTCTGTAGTTTTCCAATATGTGATTTCCAATTACAAAATTTATCTATTGTTATACCCAAAAATACACACTCGTTCATTATGTCCAGTTTATTGTGTTTATATTGTAAGTCTATTAGTGTTTTAGAGTTATATGTCTGAAAATGAATTATGTTAGTTTTGGTAGTGGCAGAGTTGAAAACTACAGGCCTATCGTGATTCTTTGTACGCTGGCGAAGGTGTTTGAAATGTCTTTGCATTCGTTAATGTTGCCTAAATGCATTCCCCACATCACTCCTTCCCAGCACGCCTTTCTCCCACGCAGATCAGTTAATACTAATCTATTGTCGTTTACTGACATGGTATCGCGTGAAATTGATAAGCGGTGTCAGGTGGATGTAGTATATTTGGATTTTCGCAAAGCATTCGATCGAGTAGACAATTACATTCTTCTCCAAAAGTTGGCCGCAATTGGGTGTGGACCTGTTCTGCTTAAGTTTTTTTCTAGTTACCTATCAAATCGTAACCAATACGTTAAATATGGACAATATATCTCACAGCCATATCCAACAAGTTCTGGTATCAGCCAGGGTTCAAACCTGGGACCGCTGCTATTTTTGATAATGATTAACGACCTTCCGAGCTGTTTTAAATATTCCAAAGTTCTATTATTTGCCGACGACGTTAAGATTTTTAAAAAGATTAAGACTGACAATGACTGTCTATGTATGCAACGTAATTTGGATGAACTGCTGCATTGGAGTGAATTAAATAACCTCCATCTCAACTATGACAAATGTGAAGTGATAACCTTTAGTGCCTCTCTGAATAAAATACTCTGCGACTATAGCATAGGATCTGAAGTTATTAGGCGCGTAGACAGAGTCCGCGATTTGGGTGTTTTGTTTGTTCCTGACCTTTCATTTGCGGAGCATATTCGGATGATTACGGATGCTGCATCTAGAAGGTTGGGGTTTGTCCTGAGAAATTCAGTTGGTCTATCGGACACTGCCACTAGGGTACTATATTCATCTTTGGTAAGGCCAATTCTTGAAACCAGCTGCGTCATATGGTCCCCTTATGAAAGCTATTATGGGGATATGGTTGAAAGGGTGCAAAAGAAGTTCCTTAGAAACCTGTACAAACGAAAGTACAATTTTTTTCCTTACCTCTACCCTACTAAGTTCCTGATGGTATTGGGGGTATTGGGGTGCAATTCATTGGAGCTTCGTAGGGATTTGGCTGTGGTAAGGTTTGGTCTAAACGTTATTAAAAACGAAACGGAAAGCGCTTACTTGATGGGGGAAATCATTAGACTGTACGTTCCGGACAATTATTACCGCTGCCGGAAACATAACCTCTTTGCTGTGCGTTCGGCTCGCACTGTCTAGCGTCAACAAGCTCCCATTCCTCAATTACTCTCGATGCTTAATGGGTTTCTCGACTCTTCACCGGAGAGCGACCTATTTGGTGAGCGTATGGCGGTAGTGTACTCTGATTTGAGGGTATACTTGGAGGGTATTAGGGGTCAGAATATACTGTGTTTTATGTTATTTTAATTAATATTGTATTGTATATATTATAGTCTATTTTTATTGTGAGTTTAGCCATGTCTGTGATTGAATAAATAAATAAATAACACTGTTCTATAGGTTTTTTATGTGTTAATAAATGCTTAAAGTCAAAGCAGCAACAATAGATTTTGGACCAAATTAATCACCAAAATATAGGGATATAGGGATTCATAGACACAAACATATATATTTTTGAACACTTAGCTGTTTCATTATTGTATGAATAATATTTTGTAAAAGATCTTAAACAAAACGTTCAGACACCTCCTACACCTTTTGTTTGTTTTTAAACGTAATTTTATTGAACAATTTATATGTGCGTCAATAAAAGATATTTTTAATAGCAATATTCATTCTCTATATCGTTTCTAATTTCATTTTGTCATACTGAATCACAACGTTTACTATAAGCAAAGCTCTGTCTACGTATAAAATGAGATGAAAGTCGTTCAAAGTCATGTCATTATGTTTCTCAACAATTGCAGTTAGAAGTTGGCTCGTCTTGGCCGGGATGCGTCTGCGCTGTTTCAAGATAATAAATAGTATAATAAACAAGATTAACGACGCATAAGGAGGCACGTTTCATGGACAGTGATATAAATGCACATGCTATTGTGGCTGACTCTTACACCGAAGTTTGATAGATTGTTTTTCAATATTTACTCAAATATATTTTAGTAATTTTTGTTTCGCACTATAGCAAAAGTGCATCTACTATACAAAATAGCATAGTAATAGTTATTCAAATCAAAGTCAAACAAACCATTGATTACAATTGAGCCAATTAAGAAGAGATTTGTGAAAGTCAAAATAACAAGTTAAAAATAAATTACAAATTGACTAGTTGTCCCTCCCAAAAGTTTCATATGGAGAAGGTTAAGAAAGAAAGTTCATACTTACAATTTGCATTTTAAGGTTAGTTATTCTATTTTGTTTAATATTAACTTTTAAATAAATATACTTATATTTAGCTATTGCGATTTTTTAAGTTATACTTCTTTAGGCACGTTTGAAAAATTGATGAGAGTGAAATTTTATGATGCGCGCAGAGAACAGGAGGCAAATAGGCAGGAGGCTCACCAGATGTTAAGTGATACCGCCCATGGACACTCTCAATGCCGGAGGGCTCGCGAGTGCGTTGCCTGTTTGTATTTTGTAAGTATTACTAAGTCTACTCCGAGGCTTTTGTGTTCCGCTGTTTTTTTTATAAAGCAAAAAATACAACAATTACGAAAGCTGGACGTCGTCTATTGAATCTGCTGAATGAAAATTTTGACACAACCCTATGTCATCGCTGCTTAGTATTATCTACGGTATTATGTGATGTAAACATCAAGCCTAGTTTACATGCTAACATTTGTTGTTCCGCCTACACAGCGAACCTCACTATGTAATATTTATTTTTATTTAAGTAAATATTGTAGTCTTCTAAGTTCTTTAGTCAGTATTAGTTCGACAGAATCAAATATGTTAACGTTCGTGAAGCCACGGGTCGCTTATAAGACCATGATATTTTATTATTTGAATAATATATAAAATCGGTGTAAACACGGACCGTCAAATACGCGGTGCGCATGCCCGATTGCAGCGAAGCTTGACTCAAATATTTATTCCGACGCGGGCAGTTTCGGGCAATAAAATTTACATTTTTACAAACCCGGTTCACTCGCTTCATAATATTCGCTAGTTAGTCATGTTTTTTAATAACATCTGGATGTCATGATACGGGGTATCCCTTAGGGATATTAATTTTCATAATCTTCCACTTTAAACCAGCATTCCTGTTTATATATATAACTTAAATATTTCTGTTATTCATCAATTTAATTCCCATATAGAGGAAACCAGGTTAGTCCTCTGAGATTATTGAGAGTCATCTGTAATAGGCTTAACTACATTAATTATATAACCTGGCATTATTTATAAAGACTTATCATGTATGCATGAAATTATGAGGCAAAAGTATCCTGTTACATACATATTATACAAAGGGAATATTGATATTGTATTACTCTACAAATCATCTAGGAACTAAGCCCTCTAGAGAGCTTCACTGCCGAACACATCGAACACGATGAATGTTTGATGCAATGTAGTCTGCGGTTTTGTATGTTATAATTAATTTTTACCTTTATTAAACTGTGTATTAAATGTAATTTAATTATGAAATGCTGTGTTATGATATTATGTGAGCCTCGCCTGGAATGCATCATTATTGTATAAAACGTTTATCGTAGTATAAGTTAGACGCGTATAGCAAATAGAGTACCTCACCTCCACGCGGGAGTTTTCCAGTTTCCACCTTTCACTTCGAGTCGCTTTGCATTTTCTTACGCATTTACCATGAGTACTAGGAGGAGTTGTTCGGAAATATAACTTTCATCACCTGATAATCAGAAGTTGAACTCCACGTCCAGGGGGATAGTTCCACGCTTTCAGAACCAGCTGCCCATCGAGGTATTTCCGAACCGGCTCTGCTGTGAGGTCCTGCTTATTTACCCTCTATACTATAAGATAAAAAAATAAATGGTATTACTGAAGAAAAATACAAAATATGGTATTATAGCTGTTATATGACTTGTTATATTTGATTATCTTAACATTTAATCATGTTAAGATATTCAAATATATCTATTTAACGTCAATTATAAAATTTTATAATTAAGAATATTTCAAAATGGATGTTAAATTTATTACTTCATTTCCTTGTGATAAAAACATTGCGATCAGATAATTAGGTTCGGTTTGATTTATTACTCTCAAAAGATGATTTTATCCTCAATGTGAGAGTTTAATTGTAGATAACAACACAATATAGGTACACTGCATTAATATATATTGTTGATATTATCACAACCACACCCGGTTTTACTTGGTTAGCTTAACCGGAAGACAAAAGTTCAAATAGTTACCAAGTTAGTAGAACTACGTAATAGTAAGCTAATATTAACTTAAATATTTAATGTTTAATATATGATGTTCCAAAACTTGTGGTCATGGGAAAGTACTCAGTTGGGACGTTGTCTCTCAAATGCTCATGATGTGATGAGAAACCTTCGAACCTTCTTATTTATTTATTTTTATTCTTCGTTGCATTAAAAATAAACCCAAAAACAAAATGCATTAAAACTACAAGGAATGCAACAGGCGGTCAAGCGATGTCTTCCAGGCAACTCTGTTAGAGAAAAACTAAAACGAAAAATCATGAGTAAAGAGCACTTCTTGTGCATAACCAAATGTTTTATAAAATAAATTTAGGAACTTTAATCTTAAGTAATACAAAAAAATATTAAGAATAAACTAAAAACTAAAAAGCTTATTTCACGGATTCATGATTAGCAATGCAATACAGATGAAAAGGAAATACAAGAATTACACAAGTCACAATTGATCAGGAGAGGATAAGGTTAAGAAATGGTAGCCAGTCAAATGCAGTCGGGCAGCCTATTCCACAACTTAATGGCGGAGATCCTAAATATGCCTATGAAGTATGAAAAAAACTTCGTAGCTAGGACACAATATCCCACAAATGGATGTGTGAAGAGGGCAAGTGAACCCACCTTATTTATCGAATTCGAGAAGAAATGCATTGCTGTACTCGGAAACCGATTTTAAAATTCAACCTCTAAAAACTATCAGGAACTATAGTATTGTGTGTGCTGCCAGAACTTTATTTTTTTGTGCTCTGCTGGTAAGTGCTCTGCTAATTAGACAGACACAATCTATGGAGCATCTGTGACCACTCTAACTATAGACTGATCGACTCAGAATTTTTGAAAGCTCAATGATTATATCATCGTACTGATTGTAGTCGAAGCAGATGCGCGTTCTATGTTGTTCATTAATCTTATCTTTAAAATTAAACATATCGTACCAACTTATTTATAGTATTGTATTTAGCAGGAAGAAATTATAACGATTACCACGTGAGAAATACCAAACTGAACACAGTTGACGTAACTTTTAGTGACTCAAAGTTTCTTGTAATTCCTCTCACGTCGTTAGATGCTACAACTTGCTAACTGTGAACTCGTTTTTGTTTTCTTTATTTTCTCTTTATTGCATTTACATATAAACTTTTGAAAGTGGGACAAACTTGCATTTGCTGTTTTGTTTCGGGAGCTAAATTGAATTCTCATTAAACTCGTTTTTATAATAATAAATTTGTCTATGTGTTATGTCGGTGAATTCTATTCGGGCAAACTAAAAGGTTTGCGAAAAACGTTCAAAGTGTACTGTGAAATTGATTTTAACCTTAACCAAGCTTAACTTAATGAAGACCCTTTTTATAAAAGGGAGACGACACACTTCCCTGTAGACTTTATTCTCGGCAACGGATCTGCCCGATCGCCTGAAGAAGTAGGAGTAACATTAAAAGTGATAAAAAAAGGTACTAGAAAAGAAGATGAATCAGGCCCTAAATTATCGTAGTTGTCAATTGCAATTTGTCTAATCAGTTGCTATTTCACCCAAAATAATAGTCAAATAAATAAATCAGTGGCGCTACAACCTCTTTAGGTCTTGGCCTGAGATTTCTGAATCATGATCATTTTTAAATCACACGTTGTCGACTTTTTGGGTCTAAGACATGTCGGTTTCCTTACGATGTTTTCTTTCGCCGTTCGAGTAAATGTTAAATACGCACATATA
The DNA here is from genome assembly GCA_028984075.1 of Pieris mannii. Classification (NCBI taxonomy): domain Eukaryota; kingdom Metazoa; phylum Arthropoda; class Insecta; order Lepidoptera; family Pieridae; genus Pieris; species Pieris mannii. Next base: position 2,377,985 of record CM054776.1, read on the forward strand.
AAGAAACTCCATTGGTGCACAGCCGGGGATCGAACCTACGACCTCAGGTATGAGAGTCGCACGCTGAAGCCACTAGGCCAACACTGCTCATAATAATCGTTAAAGTTTAAACCATTTTTTTCTAGTAAATAATTCTTTTGTATTAGTGTTAGAACATGTGACAGATAATGCACAGTGTGTTACGAAGTTAAGACCTATATTTAAACACTGGCATCGCACCCACGAACACGGGCGTCGTTTTATGTTACATAAAAAATCTACTCTCACTAGACATATAGCTGACAGGGCCTCGTCACCGTACTATTTGTAATTTTAATTATTACTAGCTGTTTCTCCTTAATGCCTAACCAACTGTTTTAATACATACCAACAGGAAACAATATGCTATGCTAAGCCAGAGACTGTTCGGTTGTAGGTTTTTCTGTGATTTTTCTCAATATAAACCTCAGAGATCACGTCATGAGTTTTTAATTACCAAATAAAAAATAGGGGTTAATAGTAGCGGTTGAAAATTAAGGTTTGTATGTATTTTTGTATGTTGTATCAAAAAATAAAAACCATTGTCAAGACATTGATCTTTTCTACCACAAAAAGAGAGATGTCAAGAAGTACTTGGAGAAGCGGGAAGACTCTGATTTTTTTAAGTAGTAGTTTTTTTTAAGTAGTAGTTTTAAAGTCTTAGTATTATTTGTTGCTTTTAAATGTCAAATTTCAGTTTTTTAATTTTATTATTATTATTTTTTTTTAATGTAAAATTTTCTTTTAATGCGCTTTGCTTGTTTTCTGCTTTTTATACATAATTTGTTAATCTATGTAATCTGTTTTGGCTTTTTGTATTGTATTTGTATTTTGTATAATAATATGTATTAAGTAAGCTGTTAGATTGTTACTTATAATTAAATAAATAAATAAATATATAAAAGTATTTTGTCTAAAAATAAAATTTTGGAGTGGACACTCCTTAAATTTTATTCCCCCTCATTAATGTTTGTGTTGGGGTTGGGGTATGAAATATAGATAGTAGCCGATTCTCAAACTTACTGAATATGCATAAAAAAATTCATAAGAATGGGCTGAGCCGTTCCGAAGAAGTATGGGAACGAACAATATGACACGAGTATATTCAATATTATGTACCTACGTAAAAATACAAAAATCGTATTATGTAAAATTCTGCAGTCTTTAGTTTACCTATTAACTAATAGGTAAACTAAAGACTGCAGAATTTGGTAGAACTCTACCAAATATCCCCGCTTGCTCTAGTAAACTCTTTTACTTTCCTTGCTTAATTTTTAATGCGAAAAAGTGAAGTGGTTGAAATTTTGCAGTTTTTCCAGAGCAAAGAAAATTGTAAATTCATCGTACGCTGGTAGCTGCTATAGCTTAATAAAACTTTGCTTAGCCTTACTTTAAATAATAATTTATTCCACCCGAGTATTATATTACCTGATATAAACTATGTATTTTAATTAGTTTTTAATGAACCACGATACACTCACGATTCTTTAAGGTTATGTAATTTCTAGACATATTTATAAGCCTCTTTAACAGATAGAGGGCATTGTCTGGGCGACGTGACGCAATTAAAGACTTATTTCTTGCAAGACACGCCACATAACTGCAGATAATGTTAAAGAGAATAAATTAAAATTCATTAAAATGTATTGTTTGCAAATCTGGTGTTTAACGTCCAATAGTATCATACACTATAGTATCATTAATTATGATAATAGTATCACAAATAATGATTTACGACGTAAGAAATTTATATCGAGCTTGTTTTCACATAAAATGATACGTTGTATGAGCAATCAACCAAATTGCGGGTACCTGCAGATGTTTGTTTTTCTCGTTTGTTATCTGTACCAACATTTCCGAGCGAGCTTCCATGTATCTAAAACAAACATAATATTGCATTGTATAATTATACTAACTATTGGGCTTTTTTATCGTTTAATCAAACTAATAGCACCGTTTCAAATAAAGACCTCATCTATCTGTTTTTATTGAGATCTTAAGAGTGCAATAAGATTTTACTGCCCACTGTTTTAATAATTTCAGATTTACGGCAATTTATATCGCAGACGAGGGGGGAGACCTTTTGTTGTCAGCAAAAGTAAGCGAAGCTCTCAAAAATAATAGTAGTAGTAAGCATAGACATTAGACAAGGTGTGGATAATATGGGGTAATATGTGACGGCGCATCCGTTAACGTCAGACATCAGGTTGACTTTTACCTGTCAAAGTCAGCCTAGCGAAGCGTCATTGTCGATGGTTGAGAGAGCGGCCATCTTGACACACTGTTGTTCGAGACGGCGCCAGTACACCACGCTTGTGACGAATCGCTTTGCATCCAAGTGATAGTTTAATATAGTGTAATAATTAAGTTGATGACGTGTTGCTTAGACTGTACATTGCTCATTTGACTGCGTATTTCGATTATTAAGCCCCGTGCTGATTAAACAACTGTAATTGTAACAAGGACTTGTGATATTTCTGCTCCCGTCCACCTGCCTACCTAACTACCCACATACATCACACAAGATGAATGGTTTCTGCTTAAAGGTTCTTTGTAAACGTTATATGCTTAAATATTATAATTTATACTAAGTTATAAGCGCGGTTAGTAGCTATGGCGAAACAATACAATAAACAAACACATAAACTTAAAAAACCTCCGTTTGTTCTCAAATGCAATAAGACATATTCTTCTAATGTATTATATTATATACTTCGGTCATTCCTTTTACTCCGTCCTCACTATTTAGGTAATATATAGTATATGTACCTACGGCTCGCTTATCTGCTACTTTTAATGTTACAGTGAATATACACTTGCAATAGATTACTAATATTGGTGAAAATTAAAATAAATAAATATTACTTTTTTATTTATTATTTTTTAGTTGCTTGTTTATTTTTTCGTTGGTAGCTTGCTACGTATCAATTATATGAGAACAAATCCAATATAATTGATATGTATGTGTATGTGTGTTAAATTTGTAATATCATATTTTGTATAATTTATGCATACATATTGTTTCGGAACTTAGAAATAAATAAATAAATGCCAATGCGTTAGCTTCGATATCATATAATTATATTAAGCTTAATTGATAAGTTAAAAAAGGCAAAGTCCAGGCAAATTTTGATAAAAAGTTAAATAATACATCTTTTTTATAATATTGTTAATTAGTCTTATAAATGTGATTATCTAAATAACTTAATTAAATATACATATAACTTATTTAGTATTTTTCATTGAGTCATCAAAGTGAAGCCATTATAATAAATGCAAAGGTGAAGTGGTACATTATCCCTTTTCACCAAGAGAATTAAATAACCATGAAAACGCGATATAAACAAAATAGTGGACAGCAACTATTATAGATTTTATATAATATGACGTATTCAATACTGTTTTCCCAAGATCAAAGTAACGGTGTCTACGTCGTAGCAGTTCGTAGCACTGTTTGGCTACGCTGTTTTATACGTACATAATGTTGGTTATATTTTGGTATTTTATAATTTCCTTTGTTAATTAAATATGATAAAAATAATTAAAAAATGAAAGTCCGGTTTAAAAGAACGTTAAAGACCGCTTTTCTTTAAGCATACGACTATGATATAGCAGTTCGTACAAATATTAATATATTTTGAATTTATAAAAATGTAACCTGCACCTTATTTATTTATCCACTGGTATGCAATTTTTTTTTTTCAAAAGATTGAATATGTAGAGTACGATATTCTTTAAAGGTATTTTTTGTAGATATAGGAAAGGAAGTATAACTTCAAACTGTCAAAGGTTTTCGCTAAAAACTATAGTTTTCAAAATTATTACATTGTTTAGTTCTTGTGCTTAAATTTCATTAAGATCAGATGATATTTCATCTGATTTTATTTTGAGTATAGTTGATCTTTAAACTACATAGAAGTATAGATACACATTTTCCTCTAATAATAGAAATTAAGTCGTAACTTATCTTACTAAAATATTTATTTTATTAAATTGTATAATTTACTTTTGTTGTACTTTAATAGACTCAATATAATAGATTTTCATGTTCATTGTAATACCGCCACATAAGCCTTTACAACGTAAAATACCATTTAAGGATATGCGAAGTTAAATTTAGACGCAGATCTATGGTTCGGCTAAACAATATTCAGTTAACGTGACATGACGATTAGGTTTGCCCCTACTATCGTCTCGCTTCACGAAAATTAATATTCAAAATGAACCTTTGTTTTCGACTACGGACCTCCAGTAAAAAGACGATGCTCACCTACAGTTTCAAGCACGATTTTAATTTCAATGACACTTTTCAACTTTTCATACTTGAGGTGTTTATTATTGAAAGGTAGCTCGAAGTTTGTCTTGTCGTGGTCGAAGTTTTCTCTTGTACCGAAGGCCTACCTTCAGATCAAGTTGCGCTGTATGATACTTAGAGCAGACCGGCCGACAGCCAATGCGTAAATTACGTGTTTAAACAATTCTAAATTTTAATGCATATTTTAACTAATTTAATATTTATATTATGATTTTCGATCAATACTGGTTTACAAAGGTTCATAGTACTGCCAACGTCAGAAACAATGAAAAGGGTAGGTCGACACATGTCTGTTTCTAGCAATATACAGAGGTATCCTTAATTAAAGGCTTTGTTCCCACTCGTCTCGTCTGGGAAACATCTAACGGTGAATTACTTTTTAATTAGTTACTAATATGTCACTCCCTAAAGACTGCTACGGTTCGAACTGGAATAATTCAATTGCTCCTTTGAGTAAGGTATCGAATTTGTTACGAAATTTATAATGAAGTTCTTTGAACTTAAAACATAACTGAAATTTACGAGTATAGTCCTGACCGATCGTAGAATTTATTTTACGAAATGGTTGACTAGGCCATATCAATGAATGGATGACTCATTGCATGGTCATTTTGTGATATAGCCATGGTCAGTAACAAATTGTAAAAAAAACTTTATTTACCGTTTGTTTTGTTACCTCAGATTACGTACAAGTTAGAATTATTTATGTTTGTAATTATTAAAATGGAATAGACATGCTTTGATATTTTTGGGAATTAACGTTAAAAATATTATTTATTACTAGGTAATGCCTTGTCACAACATAATATCATACGTAGACTAGAATTCCAACATATACACGAAACTAAATTATATTTAAAGCTTGGCGAAAATAATATTTCAAGATCATAACGCAAAAGGTTATATTTAAATAAGTTTTTCAAACACAATCCTAACTAAATCTTATCAACCCTCGCCCCTTTTTATAAAATTCTCACCAAATTACTTTTTGGTTAACTTTAATTTTCCTTTTTGAATTGGGGAAGTTACATCGAAATTTTGGACAAAAGTTTAGTTAGATTTGTTTTTTCACGGTTCTACTTAAAGTTATATTTAAATTATATTGAGGTAACTAGAGAATTTTGGATAGGAGATATAGATGAAATCAAGGAAACCAATCAATTCATATAAATTTCACTTACAATTTATTTTTGCTTTCAAACATCCTTCAAGAAAAGAGCGTACCAAATCTTAAAAGGCTGGCAACGCACTCACGTGCCCTCTGGCTTTGAGAATGTCCAGGGCGGCGATATCACATAACATCATGAGCCTCCTGCCCGTTTGCCCCCTGTTCTATAAAAAAAACATCACCCATGCTACCAAAAGGTCAATAACATGCTTATAGAAGATAAATATGTTTGAAAATATCAAGAGAACTTAAGAAAGCGCAACGCTATCGAACTCCATACAACATTCTTACAATCGAGTAGCCCACAATATCGTAGCACACAAACTCAGGAGACTCTTTGTATTGAATAATTATACAGGAACAAATAAAATAATGACAAAAGCTACTAATTAACTTGAGACTACAATAAAACAAAGGAGAATGGCAGGCCTCCAACCAAGTTTGGTTTCCGCTCAAAAGTAGCTGTGCCCATACATTTATGACAAATAAAATATCTTTCTAGAAGTAGTTATAGAAATGGTTATGGCATTGATATGTTAGAAGTATTAGTTTTTCGATCCAAGTGTAGGAATCAAGGTTATCAAAAACCACAACCGTACTTCTTAATTCTAAATAGCGTCATTGCGATCTTGATCTAAATGTTAAAATTGTACCACACGACTCTGAGGTTACGTATTCAGCTCGATATTGGAAAGCTTAAATCAAACCTTCATAAAAACACGTTGCAATCGGTATTTCTATCGCCGTTGGATGCTAAAGAGTACCAGCGCAGTTCATAACATTCCACATTATACATGCAAAAGTCTACGGACGGAAATCTTTGCTACATTAGAATTGTAAAACTTATCTAGTTATAATCACGCTTAACTCAGCGGCGTATATTTATGTCAGATTTCACAAAATAATATATTTCATTAAGATAATTAGAATTATAAATAAAGTGAAATTAGTGAAGATTTTATACATTTTACATGATTATTTGTCAATCTAATAAGTAAGTAGGTGGTAAGCCTTCTTTGCCTGACACATACCGTCGACTTTTTGGATCTCAAACAAGGCAGTTTCCTCACGATGTTTTCCTTCACCCTTCGAGCGAATGTGAAATGCGCACATAGAAATAAAGTCCATTGGTGCAGAGCTGGGGATCGAACCTTAGACCTCAGGTATGTGAATCCTACGCTGATGCCTGATGATTTTGTAGGATTAAAATCCCTAATAAAAACTGAAAAAAAACTATTCCTTAGCCATTAAATAAATGCTGTAAAAGTTACTGAGAACTGGGGTATATAAATAACTATGCTAGTTATAAATCTAGAATTCTGACGGAGGTCCCGCTTGCGCTCGGGGACTCGAAAAGTTACAGAATAAAATACCGTTGGAAAATTCAGCGCTTGTTTAATAATCCAGGTAGGTACATTAAAAATTTAAGAGCTTCAAGATTTTAGCGCACTTTTTGCTTGGAAATGAGTCGTTTGCTTTCCACTTATGCCTTTAAATAAAAATTGGTGGAAAGCAATACGGGCGCCTCGTTCAAAGTATGAATAGCGTTTCCCCTCTACTTATTAATATGTCGATTATATAGCAGCGCATTTTGTTTCTTGTAGCATTTGTTTTTATTTCCGCATTTTTAATATAATTAATCTTCCTAATAGGTTCTATAGGTTCTATATATAATATTAGGTTTCGGATGGTAAAATATCGCCTAAAAGTGTCACGATGCCCCGATCAAAGAACTATACGAAACTGTTAACATATATACTCTAAATATTTTTTTATTGGGTCCTTATAAAAGGTTTATTACTTACAATCAAACAAGGCAAGTTAGTTAATTTTTTTTTATTTATTTATTTGTAAACATAACAGATACATCCACACACATTGGATTTATCCACAATAGGTTTCACTAATAAAGATATACAGAGCAAAGTAAAACAAAACAAAACATGAATACGACACACATACATCTAATATTTAGGACATTAACAGTTGTTTTAAATTAATTTTAAATAAAGCAGTAGAGGAGTGCGAAAAGAGTCGATGTTTTTGACAGAATCTTACATGACTTGACAAGAAATATTGTTACTATTAAAATTTTCTACTACCTTTAACTGGTGAGGATTGAATTACCTCTATACCCCTCTATATTCTGTATAACTTTTATATATTCAAAGCTAAATGCTTTGAATACCCGGATGTCTCGATTCTCGGGGAAACACAATAAATGTTTCCGTTTTGAAGGCAAACAAGACGGCTTGCCCAAGAGTTATATTAAACTAAACGTACGAATCCCATTCACCGAACTTCGTGCTTACGGAACTTATCGGTTGAAATAGATTTTTAGGCGCATTAATTAGATCAAGCAATACAATGGTACTAAAGTTTATACACTATATACATAATAAATATACAATTCCTAATTTCAGCAGGAAAATAATAAACCACTAAAATACTCTTTAAAAAAATACTTTATTTGACTGAAAACATTCTAAATACAATATTCAGTGTGGTTAACATTATACATAATGTACTTGTATGAGCACTAACGTTTAATCCAGGCCTAGCCTGTATCTTTAACGGTCGTGCCTTCCAGTGTCATTAAGAAATCATCCTCTTTCCTTCAACTATGATTTTGATCCCTTTGCGCTGCACAGGCGCTAATAAAGGATTTATATTGCCGCCTGGTAGTACCGGTGGCGCCAGAGCTGGTGCTTTCTCACTCAATAAGTAACGCAACATAGCGAGGTAACGCTGCCATTAAAGGCACACTACCTCATGGACAGAACTATTAAGTTCTGTTCATGAGGCAGTGTAAAATTAAAAATTTCTATTTGTGCAGCTTTTTAATGGTCATAAAATTAAACAGTCTTGTTATAGAACCAATTCATTGCAGATCAAACAAAGTTAGCTGGTGGGACATTAAGCGCGGTGATGCGATGGAAGAGTACAGGACACTCTCTGTCCTACTCTAATTAGTCCACAGTCATACATTCAATCTAAGCAGATTTCACACCGTTGTTAAGAAATACATAATTTCTAATCATCGCTGACATATCTCTCGCCTAAAGTCGAATGTAGTAAATCGCAAACCAAATGTTCGCTGAGCCATGTGCTTCATAAACCTATACTTTAAAGAACCAACCGAATACATTTACAAAGTTATATGCCCCGAATATCACGTGGGAATAACTTCGGCACACTTCAAATAGAAACTTGGCATGTCTCGCGATAGATCTAAATATTTTCAATAACAAAAGTTTGTCGATCACAAAAGGGAGTAATAGATGTCTGAACTCCACCAATTTCTTTCGAACAAACTAAGTTAGGCGTATGTGGGATATTGTATTTTGACGCTCATCTTATGACTGTTTTTACTTTATGGGAATTATAAGTCGATTTCTCCATGTTTTTCATAGGAGTATGGATATTGTCTTTGTGGTAGTTTTATATTAATAATTATTAATATTTATTTTAAGAGCATTAAGAGCAGTGTTGGCCTGGCTTCAGCGTGCGACTCTCATACCTGAGGTCGTAGGTTCGATCCCCGGCTGTGCACCAATAGAATTTCTTTCTATGTGCGTATTTGACATTTGCTCGAACGGTGAAGGAAAACATCGTGAGGAAACTGACATGTCTTAGACCGAAAAAGTCGACGACGTGTGTCACGCACTGGAGGCTGATCACCTACTTGCCTATTAGGTTTAAAAAAATGATCATGAAACAGATTCAGAAATCTGAGGCCAAGACCTAAAGAGGTTGTAGCGCCACTGATTTATTTATTTATTTAAGGAGACGACTATTAGTCCGTGTGGTTATTTATAAAATAAAATTACCTTTACACACATCACCGCCACACAACCACACAGCTGTTTTTGCAATGACCCACGGACATTCCAGCCTTCAACTCCAGCATACTGTTAGAGTACCACCACTCGTCCCTCACCAGTTATGCATCTAGCTTATGACCAAACAAATTGTAATGGAAAAATGAGTCCAATAATTTTTCAACGAACTACCTAAAGTTATTAACAAAAATCTATACGCATTTTCATTGGAAAGCAAATTCTATTAATACTATGTAACATAATGTTATAAACTCAACAATAAGTAGATTATATGTCTATGTATAAATACCGTTCGAGAAGTTCATAAGATATGTCAGGAAATAATTGCGATCAGGAAAATGCACGATTTATCAGTTCAAAAGCCATATTCATCCTTACAATATATTTCATACGGCTGAATAAAAGTCCATTGCAGATAAATTAATAAATATGGTTCTTTGAGCTTAATACTTGTACGATTTTATTGAAACTCAAAATGAATATAAATATTGAAAAGGATAAATAAAAATAAATTCACATTATAGTTTCATACAGCCTTACTTATCTGTAACTAAAAAGCTTATATTTTTTTCTACATTCAAACAAACAAACAAAAATCATTTATTCATATGGGTAACATAATGTATACTTATGAACGTCAAAAACAAAAGAAATTTTCATTTACTGCCAGTTCTCAAATCAAGGCCGTAGAACGGAAGAGAAGAACTGCCAATAAACTCTCCGCCACTCTTTTTAATCGCCAAGTTTTTTTACACAATGTTTGTAAGGAGCTGCAACCATTGCACCATGTTCCATATGACATTAAGGTATGATGATAAAACGTGTTCATCAAGGGAAGATAAAAGATTTGACTCTCAGGGCAAAATTCAAGATGATAAATTGATATATACTTGGTTAATATCTTGCTAATTTTTAACTATTAAAAATTGAAAAAACCTTTAGTGGCGCTACCACCTCATTAAGTCTTAGTCTCAGATTTCTGAATCTGATTCATGATCATTTTTTAAAATCTAATAGGCAAGTAGGTGATCAGCCTCCAGTGCCTGACACACGTCGTCGACTTTTTGGGTCTAAGGCATATCGGTTTCCTCACGTTTTCCTTCACCGTTCGAGCAAATTCTAAATACGCACATAGAAAGAAAGTCTATTGGTGCATAGCCGGGGATCGAACCTACGATCTCACGTATGAGAGTCGTACGCTGAAACTAGTTTTAGTTAGGCAAAATTATCAAATAAAAAAAATATAATTTGTATTACCAATTTCACTATGATTGTCATATGTAATGTGATGTTTAATGAAACAAATAAATACTTGATGAAACTGTTGTTCAAATCGCGCCATAGATCTCATTTATATTCGCTCGCATTTAGAGCAAATAGCTCTTTGTGTATTTTCATAAATGCTACAGGGTATAACCCACAGCTGCCACAAATGCAAGTTAATATTCAAATGCAGGATACAAGATATTAGAACATCCACTGCCTTATTGTTTCATACAGTTTGATATCTTTCAGTACACTGCTGGTACAGAGATTAATTTAAAATATATTATTTTATCTCGACTTAAAAAAGATTTTGCTGATTACGTAAACACTAATACTTAGTGAAGAACCTTGAAAGAGTAGTGGACTAGTAATATTGGTGGAAAACTCAAAGTAGGTTCCATCCTCTACTGCCCACCTATAGATTTTCTATGTGCATTTAACACTTCTGTCGTTTTTGGTAAGGTTTTCTAAAACGAGCAGAGTTGGCCTAGTGGATTCAGCATGCGACTCTCATACCTGAGGTCGTAGGTTCGATTCCCGGCTATGCACCAATGAACTTTCTTTTTATGTGCGCATTTAACATTTGCTCAAACGGTAAAAGAAAACATCGTGAGGAAACCGACATGTCTTAGGCCCAAAAAGTCGACGACGTGTGTTAGACACTGGAGGCTGATCACCAACTTGCCTATTGATTTAAAAATGATCATGGAACAGATTCAGAAATCTGAGGCCAAGACCTAAAGAGGTGGTAGCGCCACTGATTTTTTTCTAAAACGACATCGTGTTGGCACGGAAAGTTGACTTGCCTATTAGACAAAATGATCAAGAAACATTTGTTTTATAATAAACGTAAATTAATCAATAAAGCTTTTTATAAATTTGACGATTATTAAAATGATACTAATCCGAGGAATTGATTTGCTCCAGTTCAAATATATATGGCTGCTCTGCCCTACAAACAATTTGTATGACTCAAAACTTTGCGATTTGAAAGAGTTCCCGAGAGTTTCTGGCTTCTCCTTGCCTGCTCAACGCCCTTGACTTGCGAACTGGACGTTAACTTTAAAATCAGTTTAAAATCTTTTCTGCTGACGTTAATAAGTGTACTTGGTTGTGTGAATAAAGTTATTTTGAGTTTGTGTTTTAATTTGCATGGTGCCTATAGAAAAGAACACGGCGAGGTTGGCTGATTGAATACTTTTTATGCAATATACATGGAATAGTTATTAGAGTCTTCATAAATTGAAGAACGCAAACGTGGCTGTTAATTCCTACGCAATCTAAGATAGAGACAAATAAATATACTGATTTAATCAAGACGAAATTTTAGATCTTTAAATCTTCTTAATATATAGATCTATAATCTTCTTATAATTTTTTTTGAAGATAGAAATATCGGATAAATTATTAAATTACAATAAAATTATTAATGAATTTTACGAATGCAAACAGCATGTGGTGCCACCTGTTGATAAAACTACGCATCATTTTACATCGTGTCAGTTCAAAAAATTCTGATATTGAGGTAAATGTGGAGATGTATAACCAGGCTCTTGATTGATCTGATCTCGATCGAAGACTTGTGTTACCACATCAAAAATGTTATAAATCAGAAAATGCTTTATCATGCAGTATCGCAATATTGGCACTAGAGAGAAGAAACCTAAGGTGTAAAACTGCCATTCTTCTTTCGCAATAATGGAAATGAAACATTTCAGTATTTGCAAAAACTGTATTAAAGTTGAAATAATGTATTACCTTAATGAAATCCTAAAAAAAGATAAACTAAAGTAATAATATATTAGACTGTAAGGCGGAACGAAGTTAGCCGGGTCAACTAGTGAGTAATGTAGCAATGATAAATATAGTCCTCTCCGTCCCTGTGTGTTCTGTGTTTTAGTCGTGGGCTTGATTTCCAAGAGCTGAATATGAAATCCTTTAAATGAAAATTGTATTCTGCCTATGTTTGTTACGCAATAAAGCTATTGTATTTCAATAGAACCCGAGACATCTGTACAAAAATATACTTTCTGAAGACTCTTTTGATACAAAGAAAGTGATTTCAAAACATCAGTGATCCTTTCGTTTATTATACAAATGAACGTATTATCCTTTAATTCGCGGAAATGGATTTGAAGGAAAGCTTTGTTTGAATCAGAATGTCTTTAAATATTTTAACAATGAAAGTTTTGTTATAGAAATATATATTTCTAGATTGTAAGTAATACATTGGGGTATTACTTAAAATCTAGGAATATATATTTACTACATATTTTTTAATTATATATAAGGTCCATAATTTTACCGCCCCTGAAGAACGTTGAACAACACCTGCTTTTACAGTGAAGGCAAACATCGTGAGGAAATCGGCAAGTATTAAAACCCAAAAGTCCAGGACTGGTTACAGTATTCACCGATTTGTCTTTAGAAATAATAAAGAGATGGATGCGATCTTCGGCCATATTAGTTGTAGTGTCACTTTCAAATTCAAAATCATTTATTCATATAGGTAACACAATGTACATTTATGAACGTCAAAAACAGAAATGTTTATGAAATGCTTCTAGTTTTACATTTACTGCCAGTTCTCAAATCACGGGCGTAGAGCGGAAGAGAAGATCTGGCAATAAACTCTATGACACTTTTTAAATCTCCAATTTTTGTTGTACACACTCACTCATTCACTCTCTCACACATTCACACCCACACACTTACTCATGCACACACTCAGGTGTGATGATAACGGTTAAAAAAAAAAAAAAAAAGTAAACGAATTGGTTAAATAATGATATTTTAAGTAATTATGTTTGTTATGGAAGAGCTGGGAACCCTAACACAGGTATATTTACTTTAAAGGGTTCCCAAATCTTACACTATGAAAAGAAAGATGTACCTACTTAAAATGAATAAAGACTTTATTACACAACCTTGTAAGGAGGTGCAACCATAACACCATGTTCCATATTACATCTTAAGTAATCAATAATAATAAAATAAATTAAAAATAAAGATTTCTGCTCTATCAGCAGGAGGCAGGGTGACGCTTGATAGTAATACTATTTTAATGTCATATTCCACCATTGAATGGAAACTTTTAAGATGGTTTCAAAATTGAGGTTACCAGGGTGGGGTAGCACACACACTTTCTCGGACAATGACTAGGCGCGACAGCCACGTAGTCCTGGTATGCGTGGCTGTGGCTTACCAAAGTATAAAAATGCCATGCAGCGAGGCCTTCAAAGTGCCTTGAAGACTTATGTGCTTCTCGAAGGACCAGAACTTTACGCACACAGACCTAGTGAGAGTTTGAGACTGAGTCCAACGAACAAACCTTTAACCTTTCACACCAAGAACGTGGCACCAAGTTACAAATCCTTTTATATCTAGATGTGATGAATATTTTTTACTGCCATAAAAACAAACATTAGCGCTACAGCCCAATGTCTTTGCTCCAGATTTCTGTATCTACTTTGTGATATTTTTCTGATATCAGCCTATCAGAATAAATATCCTATTATGTCTTCTGTGCCTGACTCGTACTGTCAACTTTGACTTTTTTGTCGTCGGTTTGATTTTTAATTGCCTCATGATGCCGTTCACCAAACGGCTGTGCGAGCGAAATTTAAATGCGCTCGTAGAAAGAAGAAGAAAGAAAAGCTGGGATTCGAACACTTGGCCAACAGGTTTTCATTAAATGCAGAAACTAATGCTATTGCCATTTTACCGTCACAATTTAATAACTCTACAGTGTAACACATAAAAATATCTCCCTTAATATAAAGTAGCAACCCTTTTAACTAAACAAGGTATTGTGAGGCGAGATATAAATTATCAACGGGTACGCCCTGCGGTTTTATTTGCTCGTATTAGTATACGGGCTTCTACCACAGTGTGATAGCGAAAGCAGTTGGTCCCAATTATTTTTAACAACGATAACCACACATAAAAATTCTTAAAGAAAGGATTACTGTGCGGTGTAATGCGTTGCTAGTGATTCACAAAGATTTTGCCTTCATAGTCGAGAATTAGCGCTTACTCTAGATTCTAAGGTGGTCAAGAAATAAAAAAAATTATAGTTCAGGGCGACCCGTAATAGCTCAATATTTATTATACTGAGCTATCACGGGACGCCCGGCATATGTGCAGCACGAAATTTTGTATGTATGTATATTGTATATAAATCCATAAAATAATGGATCACGACAGGAATTTAATATCGCAACCAAAAAAAATGTATTGCTTCAAGGAAGTGATTAAAAAAATTAAAAATCTGATATTTATTTCGAATTGCCTATACCTAACAGTTTTGCCTATTGACTGTTCAGTGTTAGTTTCAAATCTCTTCCACTTTCTGTCACTAGCAGCTAGCGCCGAAACTGTCAATTTGTAATACGTTTCATTTAAAACATATCATCTAAAGAATGTCTTATGTCAGATATTTAATCTTTTTTATTTCTGTCAGGTCTATCGTACGAATGGTTGAATATCATTCAGGCCACTACATAAAGGGTGCTGTTTCAGCTGAGACAGATATTTAACAACATTTGTACTTCTATTTTAATTCAAAAGAAAATTATACAACTTAAGCGACATCTCATGCAAAAATCAATAGAAACCAGACTTAGCAAAGGTGGAGTAGACGAATGTTTCTGATTACTATTATCGGGCTTGGCCGCAACGCAGTCTAACAATGACGACTCTAAAACACCCTAGGATTCGTAAAAAAATATGTGTTCTTTTAAGTGTTGGATCTTTAAAACACACACAAATTAAATTAATTTGTTTTGTAGACTGTGGCTCACGTCCAATTTGGCGTATCTTCACTTGTTACCATAACACATCGTGTTGGCGAACTGCAAAATTAATATGAACGTGTAATTTGTCATTCTGGATCCATATTTTCACGTTGTCTTCATATTAATAACAGAAATTAAAATAGAGAAAATATACTAATTTTAGCAATATTTAGTAAAATAACAAATTACCAAATTAAAGGCTTATTTAATATTTTTTCTACTCGTACCTAATCGTATAATTGTAACCATCTCAAGTAGCCTCGTTTAAACTTAGCAAACTACTTCTCGATGGTAGATTTACCCGGTGCAGAGTCCCAATTTTGTATATCAAGCTAAACCTTGGCTTCAATAGTATTTTTTTTGCCAAAAAGCAAGCAAAAGCAAAAAAAGGTATACACAGAATTATTTTTTATCTATTTTTTATCAAACAAAAGTTCCTATATTTGACTATTAGTATTATAGTTGTCAAATGTATACTCAAGGTAGGCTAACTAAAAATCATTTAATTTAATACTGGTAGCGCCACCTATGTGCCAGCCCACGAACTTTTCATCCCATCTGATATAATATATCCCGGTGAGAATGCATTGTACCACATAGAATGGTTCAGTGACCATCGATACACAATCTATCCTAGAATATATAATCTTTACTGGAAAAATAAGTCCTGAGTACATATATCTCGTAACGATGTATCTTTACCACAAGTGTCAGTCGTAACAATTTGGAGAAATTATATTTATTTATGAGAGGTTGGACTGATATCTCTTCACCGGAGAGCGACCTATTTCGTGAGCGTATGGCGGTAGTGTACTCTGATTTGAGGGTATACTTGGAGGGTATTAGGGGTTAGAATATACTGTTTTATGTTATTTTAATAAATATTGTATTGTATATATTATAGTCTATTTTTATTGTGAGTTTAGCCATGTCTGTAATTGAATAAATAAATAAATCTTGCCTGATAGTTTACAAAGCCCACAAAACACTTACTTTAAAATGATAAATTGAGGACGTAACTATTAATAAAAATAAAAATGCGTCTAACGTAACCCGAGTAAAACTCTACATGTGACGCTCGGCCGAGTAAAAATATTTTAGAACACCCTCATCAAATTTTATTGAACTAAAATTATGTTTTTCGAACGTGCATAATTGCTCAAATATAAAAGTCTAAACAAGACAGTGAGTGTACTATAACAAATCGCGGACATACTCTGAAATACAATGTGTAAGTTACACACATACACACGTTCACAATCTTACACTCACGCACACGTAAGAACTTACACGATTATCAATTAAAATAGATTTAAGATGATGACTACCTTTTCTTAAATAATATCATCGTATAAATAAGTTTTAGAGAGTATGGTTTTCGGACACGCATCTTAAATGGGATTTTTCACATTTTAGATAAAACTATAAATTAAAAGCGCTCTTCAAGGACAGTTTAACTTCAGAGTTCAGGCACCTCTCATCAGAGGTTGATATATTGGTAGTGGGCTGATCAATTTTAAAAGAAACATTGTCAAAGTGCCTATCTCCGATACCTAAACCACACTGTTAAGCAAAACATTACTATCTATCTAAAATTTATACTGGGAAGTGTAATATACTAAAATTTATACGATACTTCGATACCTAAACCACACTGTTAAGCAAAACATTACTATCTATCTAAAATTTATACTGGGAAGTGTAATATTTTAATTGTTTTTTTTAAATTTATGTTCACATATTTTGAACCGTAGGAAATGCATTATTTGGTGTACTTCAAAAAAATAGTTTATTTATCTATAGTTTTTAGTTTGATCGAGACAAAACTGATGCTCCAAATCCAGTTTACACGCGCGCCTCCTTTTTTCATATACCAGGCTACAACAGAATAATCAAGAAATCCGTTAGATAAGGATCTGACATTTTCTGCCGAAATCTAATAACGTAAAGGTTGAGCTTACGTAAAATAAAGCCAAGGCACTCGACAAAGAATCCCCTTTCTTAGAATATTATATCATGTAGATAAATTGTAATTTATTTGCACACCTTTGTAGTTTGCTAAGATAATAGGGATGTGAATCTCACACAAATAGCATACTTTACTAAATAATACTAACAGGTAAAACTTTCCTCTAATTGTTGATTGACTATCCCAAAAAGTAATCTAGAAAAGTTTTAATTTTTAAAGAACTTATATATGTTTATACGAGCGAGATACACGTCGCCATTAGCCGTCTCAATTTTAGTTAACTATGTTCACTCTAACATGCATCTTTAATGCCTTTTTGAATATGTCAAACGGACCAATATTTCGAATTTAAGATGGTAATTGATGAAATTATTGCACACCCTGATACCTAATAGATTTCTTCAAATAATTTGTACGCGTCTTCGGCTAGATAATCAAACTCGCTCAACGAGTATTGCGTGTAGTTGTTTATTCGATTTTTTTAATGATAAGTTGGGTGCTATAAATATATAGTTGTTTAATCGTCGTAATTTAAGGTTTTGCAAGGATTTAAAACAAAAGAAAGACAGGTAGAGAAAAATGGATAAATCACATTAAGGTAAACGAGAAGGGATCGCCAGACTCTAAAATCACTATCCAAATCAAGACTTGAAAATAAACAGCAACACAAGGATGACATAACGAATGGACATAATAAATGGAAAATATGGAGGAGCCTTTTACCCTAAACGGGGCCATACTAGACCACTGAAATTTAACTTAAGTTTTTACAACTTTTACTAACACCACTAATACCCATTAAGACATGTTAATTAACAAATTTTTGTATGGATTCATTAATAAAGCTCCAAAAATATAATAATATTTAAAAATAACAGTATTACATTTGGTAATTTGTTCCGTTTTTGAGGGCATAGAAAATATTTTATAATAAACTTCATAGTCTGAGCTTGGTTTGTACTAGGAAACAGCTTCGTATTTAACTATCCTTCGAAAGTTTAAAAACGGTATGCGTTGAAAATTTTATGGATTATGTGAAGAAAATTTAAAGACTTACTGAATAAAGATACTTTACAGTGATTCACTAAAAATCGAAAAACCACAACATCAATTATGTAAGTAATTAAATTTAAAATAAGATACTAAGACTAGTTCGAAAAAACTTGCTAGTATTTTATAACAGTGATTTTATAGTAACAGCGACTGAATGACGTACCTATTATGACCCACTCCTATCAACGTAGCTAATAAGATACGCTTTTAATATTCACATAATGTAACATGAGTTTGAATTATGGGTCGGCTAATTTCTTTGAGATAGAGGTTCTTCCTTTAGTCATTTATTCATAGTAAGTAAAATTTTCTGTCATAATTATTGCCTACTAAAATAATATTTTATTAGCGCTATTTAATCAAACTATAGTTAAAACACTATAGTTTGATTTTTTGAGAATTTGGTAACCAATTAATTCGTTAACATTATATTATGTTTGTTAAATTCACATCATACTCGGTTCCAGTATAAAAAAAAACAAAAAATTAATAATGTATAGTTTTTTACTAGTAGCAAGTTTACAGTAATAGATGGCGTTAATATCATCAAATTGTTAATAGTAATTTGAGAAATGCTTCCCTGACCATTGCTATGTGAATAATGCAAAGACAATCCAGTTTATTATATATATATCAATGTATTTTTTTAGTAATAGTGTAACAAAGAAAACTTTTTTTATAGAACGGTTCAAACGGGCCTACCTAACGTTATTGATACCCGCCGCCCTTTGACACTCTAAATACCAAAATAATTTTGGCTTTTAATATCTAGGTACATCTATTTCTTGAATGACTCAAATTGGCTAGTAAATACTTCAGTGGGCAGCTGGTCCAATTCTAATGAATTTACCAAAAATCTTTTTCATTAAGTAAAACTAAGTAACTTACTATAACTATGCCAGCATTAAGGACCTATCCCATCGACAAACTCCAAAAGAGCACATTGTTTCTTTCGATTTTTTGTAATCGTTTCTTAAAGTAGCATAACAGATCTGATGTATCCATTTCGAACGATCAAAAGACGATTTCAATAACTTCGCTCTATAGAAAAAAAACAAACATAGGCAATTTTTGACACTGTCAATTCATTTTATGACGAAAATTTATATAGAACATGATATTAAAATCGACACGATATATTTTATAGCAAGCCAAGTAATCCATATCAGAAAAAAATCGACAAAATCACATTCATTTACTGTTTCATATAACCATTTGTTAGTACTGGGCGCATAGCGCACCTCAGTCCATCCCGAGACACTGACACAGCAATTCGTGCTGTGATAGGGCCTTAAAGGTAAGGGAACAGATTTCAAAAAAAAGTTTTAATTTTCTATTTTTCAATTTGACATTTTGAATTGTGAATACCATGTGAGTTAATTATATTAATTCGTGTGTTGGTTCAAAATCGATTTAACGTTTATTAAAAATAATAAATTGCTACTAAATACAAAGTATGTCAAGGATTTCAAGCCAATGGCAGAAGATTGTGACCAGATGCAAGTCACCGCGTAAATTACCAAGAACGACATTATTATTCTCACCCTCGAGCTATTTATGGAAAATATCATTTATCATTCAAATTAAAAGCCTTGTTTAGGTTACGTTGCGATAACAAGTCCTTTTTCTGTGATAAAGATACTTTTATCATTTCTTACCGTGAACCGAAGCGAATTAATTTATCTTCGAATTCTAAATGCTTGTAATATTGTGAGATGACGTATTAGGTGAGCTGAAAAGTTTGTAGTTTGTTTGTTCAGAGGTGCGCGGTATAATCTGGCATAAATAGGACGATTTAGATTTTTAACAACAATAGGGGTTCTCAAGTGGACGCGGGAAGCACTAGATAGATCGCGATGGCGAAGTGTAATTAAGGAGGCTAAGGCCCACAAGGGGCTGTATAACCATTGATGATGATTTTTAATAGATTACCAAATCTCGTATTCAATTAAAATTTTTATTGTCACCTTGACGTCCGCCGTTCCACAACTGAGCGTTTTTCAAAACCATTTTTTGCCCCTTTGTGGAACCAGCTGCCTACTGAAGTATTTCCGAACCAATTCGACTTAGGGGCCTTCAAGAAAAGAGCGTACCAATTCTCAAAAGGCCGGCAGCGCACTCACGAGCCCTCTGGCAAGTTCTGTCATGTTGTCAATCTGCAAATTAATTACAAAAAATTTCTCGTAACTTTTCTAAACCGGTAAATCCGTCATGTATCTATCTGTATTCCTATTTAACGTTTACTTATTTACCTTTTGTCACGCCTTTTCCCAATTTAAATATTATTATTATACTATCTAGGTGAGGAAAATCGTTAATACCATTAAAAAAACCAAGATACACAACACAACGACTGAATTTTATTATACTGTGTACCCTAATAAACTATATTTGAACAAGAATCTAACCGAAATCTCAATCTAAAAAGGAAAAAACAATGTTACAGTTAACTTGGGATTGAAACCGAAACGAGTTTTCTCATTTTAACGAGTCACATTCAAGTCGATGGATAGAGTCGATTTTGATTCACTCGAATTGTTGTGAACGACCAGCAAAAAATCCGCATTCCAAAGTTCAGTTCAAAAGTTCAATTTGTAATTGAAACGAAGTTTTAAATACTAAAACGGGTTGGTATAAGATTTAAATTATTGGGTGCACATTTTGCCTACGTGTTTTTTTTTATGGGACAGACACTTTGAAAATGTTATCCGCCGCGCATATGCACACCTTGGGCTAACGTATTTAAAATTAGTTTTTGTAGATATATAAAACACAATACCCTATCACACATTATTTAGTTCTATCTTAAAAAGAGTAGGACGCGTAGGCGGCCGCGACTTCGATGATAGTTCCCAGGAGCTTTGCCTTTTCCAACACTTTCGATTATCGTCGTGTTCAATATTATACGTAGATCCTATTAATTAGTACATTGCTATTAAATCCGTTTTTAAATTTATCACGAACAGTCCAACCACATGATGCGGTGATCAACTTTGTTTTATTACATTGGTTCGTTCAAAATACATTGAAAGCTTCCTGCAAGCTTTGCATATTTATAATTTTAATGATATATTTTTAGTACAGAATCATGTTCGTATAAAAATGGGATTGTAGCTTTAACCATAATTCACATCAGAAAAATAATGCACCGAAGAGTAAATATTTTGATAAACGAAAATATGATACATACATATAAAAGTGAAATAATAAAATGTTTAAGGTCCCATACATCAAACAATTTGCATGAAACGCTTGAAACAACGTTTTTTCATTTGTTTATTGTTCCATAAATAAACGGTTTACTTTTGATGTACTTTGACCGAGTTCAGAAACTAGTTCAACAGTCGAGCTAATTAAATAAATTAAAAAGGGAATGAGAATACAAATACTTCCCAAAAATCCTTTTATATTTACATAGGCCATTTGCTCAAAACAAAAGCTCACAAAAGCTTAAATACGTTGCCGCTCAATTAGAAAATTTGTATATTTCGATAAATCGCGTTTAAATTTAAACTTATATTGAAACCTGCTATAAAGTATTCAAACCAAAATAAATTGCATTTTTATCTTACAAACTACTCCACATTTAAACTGAATAAAACAATTATTATATATATTTACTAATAACGAGTGTAAAGTCGAAAAATCTAAATTTTATTTGCAATATATGAACTTTTTTTACGTTAAACGGTGATTTGACATACTACATACAGATTTTACTGTATTTTTATTTGGTCCTATAATACTATAAAGTAAAGATGTCGCGCGTGCTTAAGAAAATAACTTCGACCTGTCTAGCCACTGACTATCCTAGAGGATAAGTTCGCGAAGATTAATAGCACGATTCAGGGTTTGACGTCATCGCAGTGATTTAAAGTGTAGATTGTTTGCGCGGCTAATTTAAGTTTCGACCAAGTTCGTCATAATATAGCGGCAGCATTTACAAAACAGAGCCATTTCTAATTCAACAATGGAGCTTTAACGAACGTATTTAGTAAGACAAACATAGAATTAATTCAACCAAGATTTAACTATGAATTGCAATTATCTGTCAAATTCAGAATGTAACGAATAGGTTAGATACATTTTATACCAGCATTGGGAGAATGAATGCTGCGAAACTTGGATTTCTATTAAAATTTCAATGGAAAAATCAAAAGAAAACGTTGAAAATACAACTGAGCTATTGAAGAGTCTCGTTGATGAAAGCCATTTAGTAATATTTTTTACTTTATAAAGATAACCCCCGATACAATGCGAGTCAACTACTTCCATCTGTATTACCTGCATTTATGAAGTAATATTGTCGTAAGTACTTAATATAAAAAGTAATGTAAAACGTGATTGTGATTGACGTGCGACATATTACTGGACCGTTTCATATATTTTTATTGTACGAATACACATTTAGTATAAAAAATCATTATTACATTACATTTTTTTAAGTGTAGATGTTTTGTATGTGAACCGGTTTTGTCTAACGTATTCTTTTGTTTCTTTTCAAACACAATTTGATAGAAAGAGACTAGAGATTATTAAGTTAATAGGGTTCTTAGGTTATATAAAAAAGCCAAACTAACCGTTACAGACAGACTTCAAGACTGACAGTGTTTGCAAGTTTTTATATATAAGTAATACAATTCTAACAACTTTTTTATAACACTAGTACAAAATTATATAACACTATTCATAACAAGATTTCTGTTAGAAATGAATTAGGTTTATCATTTTTAATATCATACAAAGCTAGTTAATAACAAAATATTAATGATTCTAATTTATAACAAATCCCGGTGGCTTAAAATCTTCCATTTTCATTACTTTAAAACATTTGAGATCCTCCGAGGGAGGTATTTAATGTTGAACTGTCAGGGTGATTCCGCTCTAAGCTGCGGAATCTTTTGCTACTTTATAATATTGCTTTCTCTATTTAAAATCTCATTCATTTTATTAACTGTGTCTAAAAAGGAGGAGGAGGGTAATCTGTCAAATGTATTTTATTTGTGGTCTCACAAATTGCTTTTACAAGCATGTATTTGTCTTGAACCTCTTGGTTCGAGAAGGGGTCGTATCGAAACCAAAATATCATTTATGAATTAAATTAATGTACACTTATGAAAAATATGTCAGAAAAAAATGCCTTCAAATATACATTTACCGTCAGATCCTCAAGATCGTAGAATTATCGAGAACTACTATAATAATAATACAATTTATTTGCCTCTTCACATTGCATTTTACAGGTCTTACTGTGTAGGTACTGGCCATCTTTGTGAGAGGCTAATGCCTTCCATCGTAGACAGAAAATATAAAAAGAGATGACTACATACTAAGACTTAACTAAAGTAACAAACATGAGTGCTTGTGGGTGTGTGAATATGTGTAAGGGTGTATGAAATAATTGAATTTAAAGTCTACTTCAACAGGCTATAAAAAATTCTATTGCACCCGTAATCAAGGCTTTGATATTTAAAAATAGCTGTTTTTTATTCTTACTGTAAATACTAACGCAGAAAGAGTTATGCGTATAATGTAAGCAAAATAAATTTGCTTAGCAAATTTTATCCTACGTCGTTTATTTGTTGGTGTGTGGGTCAAATGTTAGTTAGGAATGTTGTTTTAAGATAAACTTTTGTATTATTCTCATGGCATCCCTAGATGTTTATATTGAAACCCTTGTATTGGAGATCGGAATAAACTCTTTGTCACTACTAAATCGCCGATGCTTTTGTGAGAAAAAAATTGTGAGCACCTGCAACCATTACATCAAGGTCCTCATCACATGTTAATTAACGTCAGACAATTAAAAAAAAATGAATAAATAAATAAGAAAACCAATCTTTTCACCTCTATCAGTGAGGTATGGTGAAATAGAAGTTTACACTTACTGTGGGAACATGACGGAGCATCATACAAATACGTAATAAGAAGATTAATATATTACTAGATATAAATATAATAACCATTGACTACAACCTTTCTCGAACTAAATAGGCAAGTAGGTGATAAGCCTCCTGACAATGATCTTCCGACTGGACTCTTTAAAAATATACTTGGTTTATTCAATAAATTTTAATATAATTATAATTTATATCTGCAGTTGATAAAAATTATGATAGTTGATAAAATTATCTGATATGTACGATACAAATAATATAAGAATAGACCAATATATAGTATTGTCTTTTATTAACATAACTTTTACACATTTAAAGAAAAACACTTTTTTACGGATTATAGTTATGTATTATTGTATTTAAACTTATAATTATTTAGCGACAATCCGCGAAAATGGAGGACACCGTGAGCAATTTCTGCAGAAACCCTGCATCTTTTAGTCGATACCAACTCCGGGGAAATAAATACAGATAATACAACATTTTCTACAGCTGTGGTACTTTTTGACATTTAACACCTTTGTCTTCAGTCACCGTGACCACGCACGCTGTAAAGCACACGAAACGTTGGTTAAATTTAAAATTATGTCTAAATAATTATAAGTTTAAATACAATAATACATAACGAAACATAAAAAAGTGTTTTTCTTTAGACCAATATTACTAATAATATAAAATGTAAAATTCCTTTAAAGATACATTTTCGCACCATTGTGTGTGGCAAAACATGAGAACTGACGATAAACTGACTATATCATAGCATTTCGAAAAAAATTATTATGATTCCGATTTTTTACAAAAAGTTATAAATGCCTTACATTTATACCAAATATACTTTATACCAAATCATTTGAATATATTTAATTTAATACAGAATTTACTAAAGTTCTAGTGCCACTTGTATACTTACACTTTAAGTAATTTTATCGCGTTTCAAAAAGTCCGATTCTTGTGCCTGATTTAGCCTCTCAACCTCTTTAAAAGTTTATATTAAAGGATAAAAAATATTTTATATACGCAAGGCAAATACCTCTGTGATAATAGAGTTTAATTATAACGGCTAAGCAGCACCTTAGCGGAAGTCGCTTTGATGGTATTAAGATGTATGTATGACTCACTCATTAGTGTTCACCGCTGAGTCAGGTACTCACTACTTACTCATTAGCTGAGAGTAAAGGTGCGGCCATTGCAAATGGAAGGAGCGTTTTATCTTATGAAAGTTTCCATCACCTTCTTGGCTTGTAATTATTTTATACTAATATAGCATTCTATTAACATTTAGTCAGATGAAGGACTCTTGGGTAACGTGTACATAAGAGAAATATGTAACTTTCATCAGCTTCAGCTCAGCCGAAACCCACCGATATTGCCAATCGGAAATAACCTTAAACACTTTGTGATATCCAATTTCCCAGGAGGAACATAAACACTGCTAGTTCCTTTACTGAAAATATAGTATTGATCACTTAAAAAGCGTAAAATATTTTTTTTTTCAATAGAATAGGGGGCAAACGGAGGCTTGCATGATGTTAAGTGACACCGCCGCCCATGGACACTCAATGCCAGAGGACCCGCAAGTGCGTTGCCAGCCTTTTAAGAATTAGTACGCTCTTTTAATGACCTTCAGTCGAATTGGTTCGGAATTACTTCTGTGGGCAGCTGGTGATGCACGGCAAAATCTGCCTTAAAGTACACTCAGTTGTAGATTTTCGTATTCCTACACGTCCAATAAGAATCAGCTGCAGATATTAATCTGAACAAGAATCCACTTAAAACAACATCAAAAGATTAATTAACATATATCTTCTGAACCGACAAATTTGCAAGTATTTTGTGTAATTTACGAGAAAGAATTTTGTCTAATAACTGTAATTAGAGGTTTTGCGATTTAAGCACTGAATTTTAATAATAATCTTATTGCATACGACTATAAATAATAATGGTCTTATGGTTTCTTGTACTATACTTACAATACGTCTTCTTTAGTTCACCATTTGCTTCGTTTACGTATTTCGATAAGTACAAAATACTTTTCTATGAAAGCCCCCAGAGCCGAGAAGATACAGGGCTCTCCCGTTTTGTACGAAAAGAGTTCTTATTTAGGTAAATAACATTAGGTGTTCTGCTAACAATTCCTTCATGAGCGAATTAGATACATATTAATATACATTTTAAATGTTGAAATCGCTCATGACAGTTATGAACCATTCCTACACGTCTCGTCATCTTGAATAGACTGCAAACATCTCTGGTGCAGGATTGTACATCCTGGAATTATCTATGACATTCAAATTTACACTTTATATGATGCTAAACAAAGTTGGTTTTCAATAAACACTAGCAAATAATAGCTGGATCACAAGAAGACATCGTTTGCTGTGAAAGCAACTCTATGTTATATGTGTTTGGATCTATTTTTGCGTGACGAAAGTACTTGAAAAGGGCAACAAGCGATATCACATAAATATCTTTATAAGTAGCATAGTGCCTTTATGTCGTGATAGACGCATCATATACAAAAAACCGGACGCTTTTTGTTTTATTTTTTTTTCTTGGGGGAGTGGAGTTACTTTCGTATTCTGAGCTTCTTTCAACAACGTGAATAAATAAAATAGTCCCAATTCTTTTTTTACAATATTTTTAGTTTGAGTTGCTTAGTTTATAACTGATATTAACGTAGTTATAATTATAAAAAATCTTTCACATTAGCTCAAGAGAAGATCGTTCCTCTTCTGTGACAGCTGGCAAAGCTCTCGCAAGCCTTCTGTTGTTGCAGCTAAATATATATATATAGCTACATAGGCATATAGGCGGCGATTGGCGACATATTAGCGCCTGTTGTTTTGCCAATGCAGTATAAAATCCCGAAAATGTTTAAGCTAAGACACCATAAAGCATAGATAGTATTTTCATTCTTTACTATTATCATTATATTATTTTATTACTTTATTGTTATTATATTATTATAATAACACTCACTTTGTTTCTCCTTCGTTTCACAAAATTAATTTAATTCATACTTTAGCCTCAATAACACATGGTAATCATGATATTGAATTGTAGCTTATATGACACGGTTGTCGGTTTACCATATCAGTGCCATCTATTGATTACTTACTCAATCCAGTCGAAAAGTATCGACATCTGTTAGAATCTTTTGGAGTTAACAGATAATTTCAACTGTCAATTAATTGTAGACAAATAATTTGCAATAAAATAAAATTGCGACTATAATTAAAGATCTAAACTATCCTTTCTCTTAATTTGGACCAGACTGCTCACGGTGTGCCAATTTAATTTAAAATCGGTTATGTAGTTTAGGAGTTCATCGCGGACAAACATCGTGACAGGAGATTTATATATATTAGATAACACTTTATTTACAATAAATACTGCTGAAAGAAGTTTTTCTCAGAAACCCAAACATAAATAATATAAATAAAAAAAATACATTACAGAACGTTTAACAAATATATAGAAGAACGACATGTTGGTAAAGCGTACGGTAAAATATGGATGGCAAAAGTTGTCAGTTAATTTTTGAAAATAACTTAATTGTATAAACATTTTAAATTTGTTATGCTGAAATTTGTTCATACAGTCTCTTTTAATAAATAATGCACATAAATTTCCTACTAAACTAACCATACTTAGTCCTTTAGTAGTCAAAATCGACAATCCATGAATGCAGGAATCTATTTGAAATTCATCGCAGACGGACTCAAATATAAACTTGCTTCAAACTTACCAGAGCTGAAATTTTATACTTAAGTGAATCATAGAATGTAAATACGGGGCCCCAGCTTAAGTTTATCTTTTTATTCCGGGTAGGGCCTTAAAATATTTTGCTTTGTATGTAGGCCTATATCAGGAATTTTGCGATGTTCGTCAAGTGCCTACTTCTGCGTTACACGAAGAACACACGTGTTGGAAAATTATCGTATATGCCACCCATGGACACTCACGTTGCCAGAAGGCTCGCAAATGCAAATGCGTTGCGGCCTTTAAGAATTGGTAAGCTTTTAAGGACCGAAATCGAATTGGTTCGGATATATTTAAATGGGCAGCTGGTTCCTGCTGCCTTTAGAAACGCACAGGAACGACGGACGTCGAGATTATGTGTGAGGTGAGGTGACGCCCGCTCTACTGACTAGTGAAACAAACGTATGAATGAAGTTCGCGTAAGATGAAACGGACGATGTAGTGTTTTGCGGAACAACAAAATAAAAAAACTTTACTCAATTATATTTTATTTAAAATCAAGTATAATAAAATATTTTAACGGCATAAATATAGGTCTTTCCTCCAACTTCAATTTTGTTCCCATAGAGTAGAGACTCTTGGGCCGTGGGGTTCAAGTGCACAGGCGCTTATTAAAGATTTAAGTTGGCGCCTAGTAGACCGCCTAGTACCGGTGACCCCAGACCTGACACTTACCTGGCTCAACAAATAAGTATCGCAATACAGCGAGGAAATGCTGCTAGCGTTAAATGTACCAACAATTTTTCGAATTTCTTTTTATTTTCATTTTAATTATCTTCAATTATTTCTATTATCACTTTGAAGGTTAAGAAAATTGTAAATAAAATTTGCTAGTAATATCTCTTGGATGAACGAGATGAAATTTGCTGTTGGTAAGAAATTGTTTGGCTAAAGCTATTACGTTTAAAAGTTAGTAGTGACTTAGATTTTTGTATCGAGAAATGTATATGGTATTGTGTTCTTAATTCGAGTCAACCATTAAATATATACAGAAGATCAATACATGGATAAAATCAAATTTGATTAATGATTTTGGTTAACGCCTGCTCTTTAATTGCAAAGACGGCTTAGGGCTTCTAACAGCCAAGGTTCGTCCCTGGCGCAACCAGGTCATACGTGACTTGAGGACCGAGTCCCGAACTTCGCTCGCACGCCTCAAGTTCTTCCTCGAATAACATACTTCTCGACTTCCTTCCATACTTCCTACTACAAATATATATTAGATATCCTATAGTTTAATGAGTCAGCATTGAAACTTTGATTCGGACGACCGGCAGTTTCAATGGCATTTTGGACTAGCTCACTTTGTGTATTCATTCTAATAACACTTATGTATCTGTCGCGGCCGATTAGCTTAATAGGCCCCTAGCCTCTTATAGAAACAGCGCCGTTTAACTAGCGGCCTGAAAGATATTCAGCCGTAGCGTTTGTAACAATACTTAATAAATTGGATGGCTGATGCTTAGGCTATTCGTATGATAGAGTGGCCACCATGTGGCGAAATAAAAAAGAAAAAAAATCTGACATTGAAAGTATTTGTTTAATAATTGCTTGAGTCAGCCACAGCTATTTTTATTTTCACTACCCTGTTTCGTTGCAGTTGTTGTTTCTGATAAAATATTGGAAAACACCATCAAAGTTATGGTTTGCCGACGCCATATTGACAGTTATAGAAGTGTGTGACAGAGTGGCAGAAAATAGAACTAAATTTAAATGAAGAGGCGACAAGCTTGGCAAATAGTTAAACATCGAAACGGCTAAATATCTTTGAGGCCGCTTATTAAACAGCGCTGTTTTCATAAGAGGCCAGGCTGTTAATTAAACGGCTGCGACATATCCATTCCCAACTTATACATTTACGCATACTTAATGTCTTGTGTTTGATTAGTTGTATTTATTCATTTATTTTATTTATTTACACTTCGTTGCAAAGAAACAAAAATAAAACAATACATAAAAATTAAAAGGGATGCAACGGGCGGCCTTATCGCTAACAAGCGATCTCTTCCAGGCAACCTTTTAAGTCCTCTCATTTGAACCAAAGAACACAATCTAGGTTTAATCGCTTATTATGTAAAGAGTACAGATAATACAACTGTCAACAAACTAATTATATGGGTACATTACCATTTTATACATTATGCAAACAATCATCATTATCATTAAACCTACTTTTTCTCAAAAAACTATTTGAAATATATACCATGTATCTAATGGACTACTCATAGATGAAATTTTTCACAACAAACAATGTTTTTTTTTTTATTTTTTTATCAATTTTAAAACGGGTAGTATGTTGATATAGTTTATTGCCAGTTCTTCTCTTCCGTTCTACGCCCTTGATTTGAGAACTGGCAGTAAATGTAAAATTAAATTCATTTAATATTTCTTTTTTTTGACGTTCATAAGTGTACATTGTTTACCTACATGAATAAATAAATTTTGAATTTTGAAATATAGATTTCCGTGCATAAAAAAGTCGTCGATTTTTAGGTAAGGTACAGTAAGACTGAATAATACGGATTCTGACATATATAAGCCGTAGCCTCAAGTAAGAATAGTTCGACTCAAATCTGATCCTATGATATGCCGGTGGAGTTTTCCTTTGACCATACAAGCGAGATTTAATAAGTAAGCGGGGAAAGAAAATCTATTGTAAAGTATCTCAGGCTGGTAATTGTATTAGCCACGTCCGTGACACATGCTGGAGTACAATATAAATACGTCTTCAAAATATTAGAAAAAGAAAAAAATTACCTACTCGGTAATTCTTGATAATAGTGAATATTATTCTTTTCACAAATGATAAAACTTAAAAATTGTTTATTTTTTAATTTAATTAAAAATAGTTAAAAATAAAATTTATTGTTTTATAAATTTATAAAGACATTTAATATAATTATAATAATTAAAAAAAATATATATATATATATATATATATTATAATTATTTTATTTTAATATTTATTTAAGCTAAAAACTACAAATACAGGGGTCTAGGCTCTGAATATGATTTTGTCCCATTCGGTGTCGAGACCCTTGGTCCGTGGGGTCCTAGCGCGATAAGCCTTATTAGGGAAATTTCGAAAAGGCTATTCGACATCACTGGAGACCGAAGAGCTGGCAGCTACCTCGCACAAAGAATTACTCTAGCTATACAAAGGGGGAACGCTGGCTTCGGAACCTTGTCTAAAGGGACTCCTTTTAATTATTAAATTTTAAGGTTAGTTATAAGATATATTAGAACTACTGTATGTTATTTATAATCAAATTTTATATCTTTGCCAAATTAAATTTAAATACATAATTTTCCCTTAATGCAATATGTTTTTGTATTTTAAACATAGAAATCGCCACATTAAAGAAAAATTATAATATTTTGAAATAAACCTAGTATTATGTAGGGATGTTACATAAACACATAAAATATCTTATACGGAAAAGGTTAAGGAAAAAGTTGGAAAAGTGACCCAATGTCAACTTGACACCAAGTAACAAATTACGGGTTCACTTCGTTTTAAATTTACGAAACACCCATTGTTAGAGAAATGTTCGTTCTGTGTAATTAAACGAAAATTTTCGCAACCAACGCGTACACCGCCATTCGTGGTTACATAATTATGGTTTTATTATGTCTTCATTTATAAACTGGGTTAAGATTTGTTCCTTACATATATAAATAAGGTTTTAAGTGTCTAAGATGTGAAGCTTCTTTGTCTAAGGACTCTCTTTTACTACAGTTATTTCGCATTTTACATTCCTTAAGTATGCCTGTATAATCACTCGCCACACAAAAACCGCTTCATCCCTCAGATTCATTCTATTTCGTGATATTTGTTTCGAAGTAGTCTGTGATCTATCTTTTGTGCCTTACACACGCCGTCGCCATTTTAGGCACAGTTATTCCTAACCATGTTTCCTTCACGGTACGAGCAAAGGGCTAGAAACGCGAAAAAAGGTCCATTAGCGCACAGCCTGGTTTCAAACCTAAGATATCAGGCATAAAAGTCGCAGTCAAAGCAATACGCCATCACTTGTGGCCACCGCTATTTATGAGTTCTGTGGTTCCTCCAGAACTGTGTTTCTATGCATCTCTACCTCTTACGTCACGTACACATCGTTCCTAGCACTCCTTAAGACGCGAGTGATGCCATCGTAAATTTATAATAAGACGCACCCTAACAGTCCCGTTAGGTTCTATTACAGGTTAAAAAAATTCAAATAAGCACAAAATATATAATAATATTATTAAAAACGATGGAGAGAAATGTAATGAGAATTTACAGAACTTCAAACGATATTTTTGAAGTTATACTTCATTTGGCGCATTAGGGAAAATGATGGGAGTAAATTTTTATGATGCGCACGGACACCGTCAGAAAAACCGACACCCTGAAATTGGCATAGACAACATTTAAAAATAAAAAATGTCAATTTCTTTAATTACGTGGAAATATTTTTTTTGTGATATTTTAATAAACTTTCCTTAACACACTATGCGTAACTGCTGCTTTCAATTTATTAAATACCCTTTTCCTGTTGTTAGTGTTAGTACAAACGTAGAATAAGGCGTAGATATATAAATAAAGATTTTCATCTCGTTACGTCAAACAAGTATAACTTCGCGTGTACATAGGTACACACACTTTTTTTTTATTAGCATAGGGTGCAACAGGTAGGCTTACAGGAAGCCCAAACCGGCAGTCGTGACAGCCCATAGACACCCATTTTAGCAAGACCGTTGCCAGCCATTGAGGGACGATTCCGTTGTTCGCTAGTTCTTATGAAGTGGACCGGAAATAACATCCAGCCCTGGACTCAAATTTTAAATATTAAAGATTCCCTAAAAAACTCACGCAAAAATATGTTTATATAAATTACTAAGCAATTAATCATATAGACCATCACACACAGTTCGAAAACGCAAAACCACAGACTAAAACCAGATGACAAGGGCCCAGCTTAGATCTGTCATCGGAACACGAAGTGTCTGTGAAAACAATGGATTAACTAGTTGAGCAACTGTTTGGCTTTGTAACCATTTCAATTCGTAAATGTATTAGTATCGATATATATATATTTATATATAAATTTATTAATGAGCAGTATTGGCTTCAGCGTGCGACTCTCATCACTAAGGTCGTAGGTTCGATTCCCGGCTGTGCTCCAATGGACTTTATTACTATGTGCGCATTTATCATTCCCTCGAACGGTAAGGGAAAACATTGTGAGGCTGATCACCTACTTGCCTCAACTCAATAGATGGTATTTTTATCTTTTAAATATTGCTAAGCTGCCTGCACTTTTTATATTTTGTGGGAGTCTATTATACTGCAGCACAGATGTTATAATTTGTATTAAATATATGTATGTATGTAATGTGTGGACTACTGCCTACAATGTCGGGATCAACTCACTCTGCTTAATTACTTTCCGAAAAAGAATGATTACCTATCAAGGAAAGCTACATACAAACATAAAAATCTGTGGCCAAAAACATGGCTATGTTGAACTACGGTTTATATTATAATGTGTGAGTATATATTTATTCTAATCTCTGTTAATGTTATCATTATAATCTATTTTTTTAAATGGGTTGAGGTTAGGCTGTAAATCTTGTCTTCATAAAAAAACACCATAGCATAACCTAAGTTATGCAATTGCATGAACTATAAATGTAAAAGTCGAAAATCCAACGTTTGTATGGAGAACGCGACAAAAAGGGAGCAAAGGAAATAATTACAGAACTTTCTCGAACAAAAACTGTAACAATTAAAGTGAATAATTTAAGCGCAAATGAATTCAAACGGCTTAACTTGAAACTTAACTACGCACTCGGCTTCGTTTAATGGACCTGTATATTTGACCGTTTAAGTCTTGTTGGACACTGTTTCGTCCACGAAATATATTTTAACGTTCATAAAATTTAATCTGACCTATCAGCAGTTCTTTTACACTTAAGTTAAATCTACCCGCATATATTACTCTTCCTTCGACCTGTCTGACCACTTACTCGTTGGCACAGTCTCCAGTGACTAAGGTCAAGAAGTCGCATATTATATTAGCGGTCGGAATAAATTCGTTTGCGTGTTTCAGAGTACTTCACATCGATTTTCAGCTGTAATTTGCATGTGTCGCTACAAAATATGTTGTCTATAGTTTAATTGTGTCGTTATTTTTTTAGCTATTTTAATCTCTTTGTCGGCAAATGACTCGATTATTAAAAAAATATTTTAAAGAATGCGTTAATTTGAGGACAGGCTACACCTTTTTACCAAAGTGCATGAACAAGATGGCGGCAATATTTCAACCACACTACGTTCCGCTAGTGATTTTATATATCTGAGTCACTTTCGCAACATTCGTAATGTATGTTCAAAAAATTAATGAACCAGATGTAACTGTCTTTTTTATATTCGGTTGAATTCACGAAAGT
This sequence comes from Pieris mannii, assembly GCA_028984075.1. Classification (NCBI taxonomy): domain Eukaryota; kingdom Metazoa; phylum Arthropoda; class Insecta; order Lepidoptera; family Pieridae; genus Pieris; species Pieris mannii. Next base: position 2,412,506 of record CM054776.1, read on the forward strand.
ATGGCTGTCATATTTTAAGAAAAGATTATTAATAATCTATTTAAACCATCTAATATCGTACACACAAACCTATCAGTAAGGCGAAGTATTCGATGTTAAACCTTCAACTGCAAATATAAGACATCTGGAAAAACCGTTCGTCAGGAATACAATCCGTAGTTTAGATCAATAAGCCACCACTAAGTTTATTATCAATGACATGGATATTTGTTGATATCGATATTTATTGAAATATATAATTCAGCATATTATTACTAATATTTCTTTCTAGTTGCTTTTTCTGTATGTAATTTTAACCGATTATTCGGGCTCAAACATTAACCACAGAAAAATCAATCGTAAAGAATCGAACCCACAATTTGGATACTTAAGCGCAGTAGCAAAGGGGGGTATTTATATTGAAAACTTATCATACCGGGAGTTACCTTTTTTGGGGTGACACCCACCCGGTATCTCAACATTAAGAAGAGTGTACAACCATACCAACCAACCAACAGTGGGGGATTCCCCGTCCCATACACGCGATCTTTTAATAAACGATCCATGTCTTATATCATATAAAATTTATTGTTTTTTTACTTTCGATGGGGTGACACCACCAACTTTCGCACCGGGTGCTACCCAAGCTAGCTACGCCACTGATTAGTGTTAACCGCAAAGTTTGATAACTATTCAATATATTTCTTAAAATGTATACAATTCAATAAATTGTATTAGTATATTTTGTTGTCGGTTTCTCCTATATGTGAACAGTAAAAAATAATCCAGCTCTAACATCTGCCATGTGAAAAAACATTAGTCAAGAATCGGACTCATAAGTTGCATTAATATGCACTTAATATAGTTGTATTCTATACTATATTACTTAAAATGTATATATTTTTTATTGTAATATATGAACACTATCTAATTATTCGTGTCACAATGTTCAATTTGTCCATCAGCATCAAATTTGTATGCACAGAGTACCATACAAGCGATGTTCGATGATATCCATTCCATTCGATTGACAAGATAACTCTACAAATGAAGGCATCGACAAGTTATCTGAATGGAGCCAATTAGCTATCTCTCCGCGTCATTTCAACCCTTCACTACCATACTCACTATACGGAATAGGGTAAGTGCTCTTGTTACTAGTGACAATTTATTACGTTCATTTTTAACGTTATGAAACTCGAAACGAGCTAACGAGATACAAAGGTGCGTTTCATTAAAATTTTGATTAAAATAATACGTACGAGGGCTTAGCGCCGCACGCTTTTGATATTAGACGTTTTTAATTACAGTTTCTAGATGTATTTTCATGACAAATATTTGAATGGCTACATTACGAAACAAAGTCATATGGGTTAAAACCCTCGAGGTACCTAGAAAGATTTACTTTTATTTTGTATAACATAAATTTCTACTATTTAATTTGTTAATAAACATTTTTTTTAACTTCCCCATTGTATAACATACAACAGTTCGTACATATGTCATAATATATGCCGGTTACTCACAAGTTGTCACTCAAGTGACAAATGTGAATGCATTGCATGCATGCATTAATAATGTTACTACACAAAGGGTTTGGATGCGACCGAAATGTTATTAGTTCAATAAAATTACTATAAGTACCTACGACTAATCATCATCATTATCAAATTAGCGACAAAGCTAAAGTGAAGTTATCGTGTGTAGTATTACTCAACTTCTTGGGAAGAATCGAATTAGGTATATTAACTTAAAACACTGTTTCGTACCCAATATATATTCGTATAAAAATATTTTTCATCAATAACACTTATTACAATGTTATTTAATTACCTAGCCAGTGTATGGGCTGTTTACCTTACAGATACGCCACTTTTTCCGCCATTGAATCGATCTATTGAACCTAACAGCCAATGGGGTCTTTTCATCGGGCAGAGAAAAAATTAACTTTGTATCTCTCGTGTTTAGTCTGTGGAACAATGCGCTATTCAGAAAGTAGGCTAACGGCAACTCGAAACCTATACCTAGTGTTCTTTTTCAAAATTAGTGAGCCTTTATTGAATAACCTTTCCTAGAAGTCGATTGAACACGGTAACTTGTAAGTGGTCAAATATTAGGTTGGCGAAAGTCTTTTCGCATCATAGTATATATGAAATTGTAATAAAATCTCTTTGGTATTACTATTTGTATCTGGCGGATTTTAGTATAATTAAAAGTTTAGATTTTAAAAAAGATAATTCCATATTCAAATAAGGAAAATGTGTGATTTATATTTGTTTTTCGTACTGTCAAAATGAGTGAATCTAATGAAGAAATTCGAAATTCGAAATTCGAAGTGAATCTAATGAAGAAAGGTAAAAATCAAGCAAGCCGCAAAAAATTGCGATGTTTATGGACCTAGTGCAGTGTCTGTGAGAGTTGCACAAATCAAATCAAAAATCATTTATTCATGTAACACAATGTACCTCAGAAAAAAATATACATTCAATGCTTCTAATTTTACATTTACTGCCAGTTCTCAAATCAAAGGCGAGAACGGAAGAGAAGAACTGGAAATAAACTCTCCGTAACTCTTATTAATCGTTTGTAATAAAAGCTATTATATAATAACACTATGCTATCATAAAGGAAATAAGCCGAAAATAATACGTACCTGACAAAAGGTAGAGAAAATATGACTACGTCAACAACATTTTGATAAGCACCAGAATATTTAAAAACGTTTTTGGTTCTGTACCATTTTATTTTAATCATTCGTATTTAAAATTTATTTAAATTTTGTTTTTATTTTAATATTGCTTAATTTTATTTTCTTTTTACTGTTGTCTTTTCATAAAATTTTTGTTTTGTTAATCAAGGTTCGACTTCCAGGAATAAGCATTTACTTTGCAATCATCGATCAGTAGCTGCCCCATTTATCATTTGGGGTTCGGTAATACTAATACTACACTTTACTTATCTGAGAGCAGCGTTGGCCTAGTGGCTTCAGTGTGCGACTCTCATACCTGAGATCGTAGGTTCGATCCCGGGCTCTGCACCAATGGACGTTCTTTCTATGTGCGCATTTAACATTTGCTCGAACGGTGAAGGAAACCGACATGTCTTAGACCCAAAAAGTCGACGACGTGTGTCAGGCACTGGAGGCTGATCACCTACTTTCCTATTAGATTTAAAAATAATCATGAAACATATTCAAAAATCTGAGGCCAAGACCTAAAGAGGTTGTAGCGCCGCTGATTTATTTTGTATACTTTACTTACAATTCAACTATAACAGGACATCGTTTTAAGAATTAAATTACACCACATCTCCAGAAACAATATCATTTTTGAGTCAAAAGCGACCATATTTCACAGTTATTGCACTCCTAGACAGAATTTTGACGCCGGATGCGCTTTTATACGAGTATTTTTAAGGAAGTATTGTGTTCTTTATCAAAAACCCATCTACGTTGTACAAATTGAGTTTCGCAGTACACAATGGTATATTTCTAAATATTATAACATATTTGGACGTAAATTACTGCGTTTTATATTCTAATGCTCTATTCGACTTTGCGGTATAGTTGTTTCTATTACGTATTTGCGTGTTGTTCCCACGAGTATGTGCGTGCGTACATGCCTTCTGCTGACAGAGGACAAATCTTTGTTTTTTTTTATTATTCTTTATTACTTACTTACATATGGAACATGGTGTAATGGTTGCAGCTCCTTACAAACATTGTGTAAATGAAAAAACTTGACGATTAAAAATAGTGGCGGAAAGTTTATTGCCAGGTCTTCTCTTACGTTATAAGCCCTTGATTTGAGAACTGGTAGTAAATGTAAAATTAGAAGCATTTTATGTATATTTCTTTTTTTGACGTTTATAAGTGTACATTATGTTACCTACATGAATAAATTATTTTGAATGGAATTGAATAGGTATATAAAAAAAAATATTTTTGAATAGATATAAAAAATCATATTAAACTTTATTAATTTGTTACTTATGTTTTTATTGGAAATTTCCTATTTTTCGAACGCTACTATTTTTCGAGTTATTAATAAAAAAATAAATATCATTTTTTTAAATCTTATTTTGTTAATAACAATTGCAATTTTTAACCTGCACCAAAACATTTTTCTAGAGATGATTCCGAATCGAATGAGCCATCGCTCATATTTTTAGACCTTTATCTCTATTTTTCACGTTTTTGAACTTGTTGACTAGACTAAGTGTTAAGCCATCTAGTTTTAGCCCCATGGTAATGATGTTTTTTTCAATATGTTTGCCATTATAACAAATCGCTATTATTAATTCATTTAAAATATAACAATGTCGATATTAACAAACGACGAACTATGAAAATATATGAGATTGTGTAAACTGTATTTCTGTATAGAAACCAACACACCGGTTGTTCAAAATCATTCAATATCAGAAACGCTTACTTTAGTCAGATAAGAGAGAATTTGATTTAATTTTTTTATAAGTTATACAAAAATTATAAATCAAATCGCAATGTTTGAAGTATGATATGAATCTGTGCTCTGCTAAATATAAAACATAATATATTAAATAAATAATTTGACATAAAATTACGGAAATTAACAAGTGTATTTTTTTAGAGTAAATCTGATTTAAATAAAACAACTGGGAATCAGCGCAAAGGCCTAAAAATATGGTTATTATTATTACTATTGTAGTACTCGTTAAGTCTAGGAACAATAATTTATGAATATAACTAGGAAAATTTCCACCGGATCCCCAATGCCTGAAAGCCATCTCGCAAACACTCGAAGAAGAAAATTGCAACGACGTCTAGAGACTCGCATAAATTCATAACTTTACATCATTTAAGAGATGGACGGCATTAACGGTACCAGAAAAAACGTCATTTTTCGGTCTAGTTAACAAAAATTGGCTTATAATCTGCCGATCACGTCAATCTATTTTTATCACAGCTTTATTTCAATTTGACGGCACAATAACACTGATTTAATGTTTATGAAAAAGTATTTATCAGTTTATTTAACATTGTCACTGATAGTAATAGAGAATACGGCAGGCACACATGTTTTGTAAACCCCAAAAGAGAATGTCCTTCTCAAATTTGTAATTTTTTTTATTGGTACATAATATACAAAGTAATTCAGTATGATTGCACCGTTTAATATACAGAGATTTACTGTATCTTCACTGTGTAGTTCTTAAAATACAGAAAATTAAATTACACATTAACTTGGTAAGGCAGACTTATATAAGAAAAAAATTGGTTGCCTGTAAAGTCGGTATACGGGCGAAAGTTTTACGTGACAACGACTTTGAGTGGTAAAATAATTTTAATGTGAATATTCATTCGTATAGTAGGAAGAAGGATGAAATAATAGTAACAATTTAAAACATTTATTTATACAAAGAATTATATTTAAAACATTAATTTATACAAAGAATCTCGAACTGTGCTCGAGTGGAAGGGACGCGTGCCTTTCACTTTTTATGTCTGTCTCTCTCGCTCTTAGGCGGGCTAACCATGCCCGAGTGGAAGGGACGCGTGCCTCTCACTCGCTCTCATTGTGAGCGCATAACGTGAGCGGAGCGTAACGCAGTTTCTTGAAGTGTCACCCGGCAAACCAATTTATAAGACGTTGTCACGTCAAAATATCTCCTTGATAATTGGCAAGCGATATCTATAGTAATGTAAGCATATTATGGTATAAGTCATTCAATTAGATCTATAAAATGTTCACTTGTTCGATTAATTGATGTATTTTTTCGTTACTTCAACAACTTCTAATTCATTAAAAAATTCATGGTTATAATATTTTTATCTGTTTTCTCGTAGTTGAATTCTTTTATTAAGCCTTAGAATGAGAGTGAAGCATATATTATGTCTATCTTTCCTTTGTGTATTGTTCAAATATTATTTTAATTGGTTCGTTGGGTATACCGCAGCGCTACTACAACACAGGTGATTTTTGTTTCAACCAGTACGGAAGGACGGCCTTCTTTAGCACGTGATACTAGTATACGTAATTATAATTTTATTTATTGTATTGTATTATCAGAACTATAAAGATTCTCTGTTCTCCGAATTTCTGATAACTGAAGTATTGCATTTTTAGTTATCACTTATCAGCATCACTTCAGAATGTAATAAATGAATAGCCAGACAAGCAAGTATCATCTTTGTATTATTATGTAAAACGTTTTTGAACCTTAAACTGTAATAACTATTTTAATAATCATATTATATATTTATTAACTAAATACATATTTAAACAACAAAATTTTTTTACCATTCTGACCCATAGATAACAGCAACAGACTGTCAACAAACATTGTAGACAATTGACATCGTTTAAAAAAAAACGAATTGATCATAAATTTCTATGTGATATACATTCTACATACATGATATACATCTAATTGAGCATACATTCGGTATTCTAAGGCAAGGATAATGATGTTTAGTTTAAGTTTGGTATACTCTTTGACGGCATTTGTGCCTATCGTTGCTTTTATCCACAGCACAACCTTTTATCTATTGTAGACCTCAAATATGAGCGATACATTACTTAGTGTTAACTTGTGTTTAAATATAAATCACAACTATTTAAAATTTGAGGTTGTCTAATCTGTTTTGTACCATTCGTATGACCTTGACATCCGTCATTCCACAACTGAACGTTTTAAGGCAGTATTTGTCGCACACCAACACTGTGTGGAACCAGCTACCAACTTAACTCTCACCAATTCGACTTAAGGTACTTCAAAAAAAGAGCTTGTCAATTCTTAAAAGGTGTTCACGTCACGGTATCTGTTGGAACATCCACGGTGTTCCAACAGATGAGCTTTCTGCTCGCTTTTTGTGCTTCTATAAAAATTTACTCAATAAGCCGTCAATGATGCCTTCTGTTATAGTTATAGTCTCCTCCCGTATCTGATCTATTTTACTCGTGGACAATGTAGCATTCTTATGGTAATAGAAGTTTTGAATTACAAGTCCACTTCATTCGTTACAAATATGTGAAACATGGTGAAATGGTTACCTAGTTAATTCTCAATGCAGATCTAATTGTTTTGGATGAAAGGTATTACGTTAAAAGTGCATAATTTTAATTGTCACAACAATCAACAATTAATTTGGTTTGTTGACTCATTAAGAGACACCATTTGGCACTGTATATGTGAAGATAATTTTTTTTTATCCTTCAAGTAGTTTTCAATAAAGCTATATTAAATATTGACAACCTCTCGCTGCTGAAACTTTGTAATTAAAGTAACTTGGCCAACGAGTTGAGGCAACCTTGTGTAGTTTAACACTTTAATTGGTGATATCAAACTTAGAATATTTATGACACACAGAATCTTCTGATTCACATCAATAACAATAAAAGTTATTTTCCACCTGCTCTGAGGTGGATACAAACAATTAACAAAGAACAAATTGACTTTATATTTCTGACAGTTTCATATTCATCTTTGATTGTTATAAAAAACTAGCTGACCCCGCGAACTTCGTTTCTCATTAATGAGATTTTACTGAGCCTACCTGTTTAATACATACCAACATGGAACATTTTGCTATACTATCCCAGAGACTGTTCGGTTTTCCGGAATGAAATCTTTTTAGGTTGTTCTGTGAATTTTTCTCTGTATAAACCGCAGAGTTCACAACATAAGTTTTTAATAATGAATAGGGGTTGATTGTAAAGCGTTGAAAATTTAGGGTTATATCTATTTACTAAGGCTGTATCATAATTTTTTTTTTATCTAAAATTGAAAAAAAAAATTAAGGGTGGATTACCCTTAACATTATAGGGGGATGAAAAATAGATGTTGTCCGATTCTCAGACCTACCCAATATGCACACAAAATTTCATAAGAATCGGGAAAGCCGTTTCGGAGCAGTTTAACCACAAACACCGCGACACAAGAATTTTAAAAGTATATAAGTGAACGCCTTGAAGTTATAGTCTCCGATTAATGAATCAGTTTCGTGATATTTTCTTTAATTACACCAGCGTTACGCCGATCACGCGTTCGATTTTAGGTCTAGTATAGTCTAGTATAGTCATCCAGCCTCAAGACGTCTATAGGTAACATAAAGTAGATGTATGTAAACAGAAAAAATTGAGCCGTCACGGGACGCCTGGCAGATGTGAAACATCGAAATTATTTTGTGAAGTAATATGCAGAAAATAACAGATTGTGATAGGAACTAAATATGTCATAATGATAAAATAAAATATTACGATTTTGTTTTCCAGATAACGATGACTATTTATTGAATAAACATTTATTTTCATTAAATACAAAAATTTACTACTGCATATAAATTGTATGTATATACCATCACTAGCCGACCCCGCCCGCTTTGCTGGGCGAATTTTCAAAGGAAATAAATTAAATTTTATTCATCATTTTTATTTTATTTTTTGCTTTTTTTGTTAATTTTTATTTTTTTTATTTATATTTTTTTTTGCTTTTTTTGTTAATTTTTATTTTTTTTTCTGAAATTTACAATATTTTTCAAAGAAGAGTCAAATTCACTTAAAATAAAATTTATTGACATAATAAATTATTATTATTACAATAAATGTTGATGAACAACAAAACAAAGAATAAATGGAAAAATTGTCCAATAGAAATGGTCCGATTCATGGAGAAATGAGTATTAATCTTCCTCCATCTCACATTCGACGACTCGTCGCTCGTAAGTAGAGTTTGCCGGGACGTAAAACATACTCGTTAACATAACGGAGTTTAAGTATAATAAGAAGGTACTTCACAGTATAATAAAGTTCTAGCAAAATCATCTCTAGAACATAGATTAAAAAATTCAGTCAATGTAGTTTTCGCAGGAGGTATTGCCAAATTTTGTATGTTTGTCGGATTGAAATAAACTCTTTGACCATTGTCCAAATGAACTGCTAAATGAAACACTGTTGGATTTCTTTCATGTATTGGGCAACCTAGTATTCTCCAAGTAGCTTCTGAAGAACTTATATATCGACCCGATTGAAAAATTTGGATTTCATTATTTTCATTACTAACTGAATAAGTTGCTTGGTCAGTTCCTTTATTCATGTACTTGCATATAATTGAAATCCTCTTCCCCCGGACCGCCGATAGGTGTAGACGTGTAGTGGACCCCTTGTAAAAGTTTATTTAAATATTAAATTATAAATTTGGTAACACTAAATTCAAAGAAGAAAATAGGAGCGCATAAAATCACAAGAGGTAACCGGCGTGTGAAGATACCCAACGTGTGAAGACTACGTAGACAGAGAAACGATCCTGCCACCCTGGTACCTGAGATCGGCGACAACAAACCAGCGCCTGCGCAGCGAACAAGAAGTACGGGTAACACACCTAATTATTAACTATTGGTCATACGTGACCTTGAAGGCGACCACTCACCGCTAAGCTCCACCTTTCACAAGCGCCACTGGATAATTACCAAATTGGCGACACCCCTTTCGCTAATTACCTTGTGACTAATTGGCCCGTTGTAAGATACGCATTAGTGGTTACTTTGCTGTGCATTATTCCCTGGTACAATGTCCGCAACACAGTTAAATAAGTCGTTATCTGACAGTAACATAAATGAAGCAAGTATTGAAAGTACACCACCGAATTTTATTTCCATGCGAAATAGTAGGGTCAATAAAAGGTGCAGAGTAGAAAGAGAACAGGAAATGCATACTTCACCCGCTGAACCTTCGGATTTTTCTCAATTTAAATTATACATGAAAGAATTGTTCGCGTCATTTACGAAGACTCAGCAACAAGAACTTAGAGAAATTAATAACAATCTCAAGGAAATGCAATTAACTAACAGTAACATAGAAACATCAATCACGCGTTTGTTTGCTCAACAAGAAGAGTTTCAGAAGAAGATAGAATCACTAGAGGTACAGACTAAGAAAGATAGGGAGTATATTAATATCCTAGAAGATAAAATAGAGGATCTGCAAAGGACAACTCGGAAGACATGTATTGAAATTAAAAATGTGCCAAAGAACGGAAACGAAAATAGAGACGACTTAATTAATATGGTATTCTGTCTCTCAAAATCTGTAAATTTTAATATGAGCCAGCAAGACATAAAAGATATTTACAGAATCCAGAGTAGAAAGTCTGGGGTAAATAACACCCCCATAATTGTCGAACTAGCCTCATCGATTCTTAAAATGGATTTACTTCTGAAAGTCAAGAGCTACAATATTAAAAATAAAACAAAGATACAGGCTAAACATCTCGGATTTACCAAAAATGAAGAAACCCCTGTCTTTATATCGGAACAGTTAACATCAAAAGGAGCCCGACTATTTTTCCTGGCCCGAGACCTTACAAAATCAAAAGAGTACAAATTCTGCTGGACTAAACATGGCCGAGTCTTCGTCAAGAAAGATGAAAATTCTCGGGTTATCCTCATTAACAGCGAAGCCCAGGTACACCTTTTGCTACAGGAAACGTGACTATACTGTGAAACTTCTTTTTATTTCTTACTATTCTTATCGCTTATTTTTTGTGCATGTATTAGTATTAAGAAAATAATTATTAGTCTATTCATACTTAAAGTTTTAGCATTTATAATTAACCTACATTGTTTTGATAAACCAAGTAACAGTAGTTCAAAAAGTTGTAATCTACGGTATCTAAAAGTATTATTCAGTGTAAAATCCCTTTTTTACGGACATACATACACACTTAAACACACATACACAAAATCATACACACTCTTACACAATAAGTTTAACTGTCTCAATAGCACTATATGTACTCTCAAAACATCGTTATCCTGCAACGGTACTTACATGCAACTATTCAATAGAGTAAAGGGCAAGCTACGCCATTCTGCACGCGTAACTGAATATGGATAATCATTTAAACACCTTATGGGAACTAGATAATACAGAAATTAGTAACTCAAAAATAATTGACATCGAAGAATTTAGTAACTACGTTGAGCAAAATAATTTCACTGTCTTGACACAAAATATTAGAAGTATTTACAGTAATTTTGACGACCTTCAGGTAAATTTACAGCAAATGAATCATGATGTGGATGTAATGATCCTTACAGAGTGCAGACTAAATAATAGTAAACGCTTACCACTCCTCCGTAATTACTCTTCATATCATACTACAAATCAGCTCAATCAAAATGATGGCGTTGTAGCATACATAAAAAACAACCATCTCTGTCGGGTAACAGAAGTTTCACTCTCGCACGCCTCGGCTATACAGCTAATTATCGCCGAATACGTTATTATAGGTATATATCGTTCCCCATCACACGCCTGTGCAGATAATTTCATAACTTCCCTAAATAATTATCTCGATACTATTACTACACCTAAAAATATTATAATAACTGGGGATATAAACATCAACCTAATAGGTAGAGAGTCTGAATCCTTACAACAGCGTCACAATAGATTAAATTATTTAAACATGCTGGCAGGACATGGGCTGCTTCCCGGGCACTGTCTACCTACTAGAGAGTCGAACTGCCTCGACCATGTTTTTCTGAAATTCGATAAACTTAAGAGCTCTGCTTTTGTGGCTGTCTTGACTACAACTATCACGGACCATGCCATGGTAGTATTAAACCTAGCACAAAAAACTGTAACTAGAAACTGCCATAGGTATTCAACTTCTATTGACTTTGAAAACGCGTGTAAAGACTTATTTAACTCAGACATGTCATTTTTCAATATTTACAATGATCCGGAGACCTTGGCTAATAAATTTATCCATGAAATAAAAACCATATTACTTTGTAACACTAAAACTAAGACAATCTCTAATAGCAAGCGAATTCTTAAACCTTGGATATCACTAGGAGCCCTACGCTGTATTAAACTTCGCAATAAAATGCAACTTAAACTAAAGAAAAATCCTTTTAACGTAATCTTAAAAATAACATTTAGACGCTTTCGTAACTTCTGTTCAAACTTAATTAAAAAACTTAAACGACAATTTCATAAAACTCAAATAGCTAACTCAGTTAAAAATCCTAAACAGCTTTGGATAAAAATTAATGAAGTAACTCAATTTAAAACCCCCAAATCCTCAAATACATGTCTACTGAATATTACTCCGAATCCGCTTGACTCACTAAACCGTATCAACCAAATCTTTGTTAAAATAGGGTCAACTTTAGCTGAGGACATTTTACTTAACTTCGGTAACCCAACAACTACAGACATTTGTTCTCGGGTGTCTTCGTTTGCTCTTCTTGAGACTAGTCCTCGTGAGGTGGATGCTATACTCATGGGTCTCGATTCTGGGAGCGCACCTGGTTGGGATGGTATACCCACAAAGTTTTTGAAAATGTCCAGAGACTTTATTGTCCCGCTCATTAGCCAGCTGGCTAATTCCTGCTTCAAAACAGGAATATTTCCAGCCGTATTTAAGAGATCGTTGATTACGCCTGTGCATAAGAGTGGGGACCTGAACGACGTCAATAACTACCGACCTATATCCGTACTGCCATGTATCTCTAAAATATTAGAAAAGTTACTGAACAATAGACTGGTCAATTACTTAAATAAATTCAAAATTTTATCCAACACACAATACGGATTTAGGAAGGGCCTGTCTACACAAGATGCCGTGACTGTACTTACTAATGACATAATTGATAATGTAGACAGAGGTATTAAATGCGTAACAATATTCTTGGACCTTAAAAAGGCATTTGATACCGTTTCCGTTCCCATTCTTCTGCGCAGGCTGGAAGCCATAGGAATTCGTGATACAGCTCTCTCCCTTTTTAGAAGTTATCTACAAGGTCGAAAACAACAAGTTAAAATTAATAATTTGATAAGTGAAGAAGAAACCGTGGAATATGGCGTCCCGCAGGGAAGCGTGCTTGGCCCGACATTGTTCCTGATATATATAAATGACCTTTGTAATATTCGGAGCAATGGCGGACGGATCTACTCATACGCGGATGATACCGCGATTGTGTACACGGGAGCGACTTGGATGGCTGTGAAATCCGCAGCTGAACTAGGTCTGGCTGAAGTAGCTGGCTGGCTTAATACCAACTTACTTTCACTTAATGTTAATAAAACAAATTTTATATGTTTTACTGCGAATCAAAGATCTCAGCCGGGTTACGACTTTGGAGTTAGGATTCATAGGTGTGGTGATCCGATTGCCCAGAATTGTAGCTGTCAGACCATAGAACGTGTCAACTCTACCAAATATCTTGGAGTTACAGTGGACCAAAGGTTATCATGGCACTTACACATCGAAACAATTATGGCCCGGGTTAGAAAACTTATTTGGATATTTAAAAACTTACGCTACGTCATGCCCGCGTCATTGCTTAATAAAGTTTATCTAGCCCTGGCTCAATCTATTATAATATACTGCATTCCCGTATGGGGAGGAGCAACTAAAACTAAGTTTTTAGATTTAGAGAGATCTCAAAGGGCCCTTATTAAAGTAATGAACTACAAACCATATAGATACTCTACCGATGACCTTTACAGAAATAGTGGCTTATTGAGCGTTAGAAAATTATACATTTTGCATATCACCCTACGTATGCACAAAACACTACCATTTAGTCCAGGTAAACTAAAGAAGAGACGTAAAGATATTGTAGCATACGCCCCACGCGTGCACACAGTTTTTGCTCAACGTCAATATACTACACAGGCTGCCTACATCTATAATAAACTGAATCAGAAATTAAATATATATCCGATGTTATTATATAATTGTAAGAATACCGTAACTGGGTGGTTGAAAACTATCACATATGAAGAAACAGAATTAATTTTGACGAGAATCAGATAAACACACACACACACACACACACACACACACACGCACACACGCACACACACACACACGCACACACAAACACACAAACACACACACACACACACACACAAACACACATGCACGCACTCACACGCACGCACGCAAAGACCGTGCGTTATTATTTGTTTAATTTAGTTAGTTTTTAATTCAAAAATAAATAAATAGAAAAATAATATATTTTGTAACTAAGTTTGTCAAGTCATATTTCAGTTGTTTTGGTCCAAACATTGTAATCTATAATTTAAGGGAAGTTGCGAGGTTGCTCCATCACAAGTATTATTTAACTTACTGGGGCTACCTCAATTTTACATGTATGTTAATGTTTGTGATTCAATAAAATACTTTTTTTTTTTTTTAAATACTTTTTTTTTTTTTTTTTTTTTTTCATAGTTGAAGAGTTACCAATTCTTGCAATCCATAAGATGATTATTGAAGATGAAGATGAAGATTAAATATTATGTGTTAATATATTAATAAACTTTTTTTTAATAAATTAATTACTGTATTAATTATTTATCAATGACAAACAAAATTTATTTAATCATTTGTATGTATATATATTTTGCGGCTGTGGACCGACATGTGCTTTATTGTACCGTATCTACCCTGTGTCCCATTATTCGGCGGAACACAGTGACATGAGGAAACCACAGAGAAAACTCACGCCAGTTCAATCGGTGATAGGCAAATTTTCATTAATCACTAAAATTCTGCATTGTAGTGATCAATGAGCCTTTAACTTATACCTAACAACAATGATGTTCATGCAGGCCAATCGTATTCTTAAGAAGATCACCCATCAAATTACTAACCACTCTAAAAGCTGCATAGATTTGGTGATCAACCGAATCATACGCCAGCTGCATAGCTATCACTGCCGCACTTATATTAAATAATCTTATTACAATTACAATAATAAACATTAATATTTTTTTTAAAATAGAGAAGGTAGCTTGAAAATGAACCGAAATTTAGAGCTAAATGTACGTCAATGTAGATCAATAATATTATTTTCTGGACATTTTCTAACTTTCTTCTTTATTTTTTAATCTTTTTTATTCCTCTATTTTTTCAATCTTCTCCTTTTTTCCCTTGTTCCTTCGTTCTTCTCCTTATCCACTTTTTCACCTACTCTTCCTTCTATGACTTCTTCGTCTTCTATCTCAGTTGATTCCGTCGCGATGTTTTTTTCATCTGATGGGGTTGTATTAAAATTAAATTTATTTGTTATGTTTTATATAAGTATCTCAATCAACAAATAGAAAATTATTTTGTCCCGCCCAAGGGACAAACCTAAAACTCATGGCTGACCAAAACTAAAAAAAAAAAAAAAAAAAAAAGTTTGTACTCTATTCCCACTAAACAGGGCGTGCGGAGCCGAAAGCACTCACAGCCGAACTGATATCTCTAACCGTTTAAAAGTTAGCTTTCGCAAAACCGTAGCTCATTAACTTATCACCACCTTATCAGCTCCTATTTCCTGCACGAAATTCCCAGTCATTATCTAATGAATGCCTCAGTACTAATGCATCGCGTTATCTACTTTCCTACATTCACTAACCCAACCTATGGCTTTAAATGAAAAATAATAAATATATATTTAGAGTAACCTAACGTACGGGTCTAAAGAAATTATAATAAATATACCTAATCTTTAACACCACTACCTATAAATATAATTAGATGTAAGGGTTACATGGTAAAATAAAACATTTTTATTCCAGGTATTATTTTTTATTTATATGTTCATTATATTTTTATACAAATTTACTAGCACCATATCATTATTCACTGAGTCACATGTGAAATTTCTAAGGAAGTCTTCTAATCTCATCCCCCTGAACTTGTAATATAAATATACCAAACAGTACTCTCCACACACCGCTGATAGATAATCTTGAACCGTAACGCTATTGTACCTCCACATGCAAGAATTCCTCCTTAAAAACCCTTCTATTGCCTCAATAGGTTTTCGTCCAAATGAATCAAAATATTCACCAACTCTTTCGACGCTTATATGTACAGCCACCCAATGAGACCCCGGCTGTGAATCAGGGTCAAGATTGCATATTATAAATGCTGGCACCTGAGCATAAATTGGCAATCGATTTGAAGGATATACGTTGCTTTGGAGGCTGGGATGTATCATACGAAGACTCATTTGCACTTCTAGTGTGTTCATACTTTAATACGCGTTTACTCCGCTACTCTTTTGCTCTTTAACTGACTACATTTCTAACTTTCAATTCATATTTGTACCTATGAATTCATTTAAACCCACATAATATGATCTCAACAGAAGTAATGAGTCTTTTTATTAAACAAGTAATGAGGTAAATAAAAACCATGTCATATTCGTTTAGGTTATATTTTATTATTCTTAATATCATAATTACATAAGTGATTGCTTAACTACTATAATCCACACATACATTTCTGTTCTTATCTATTTCTGTAATATTTGAAATCTCTGCGTAAACTACACAGTTAATAGTTTCAGTCAATGCGCTCTCGAATCTTACTTCCATTCTTACACTACCATGGCGAACAAGATTCCAATGCACATTAGAGTTAGCCGACAAGTCAGGTGTTAAATCAAAAGCTAGTAAACAGTATCCATTTGAATATTGCTCCCTCGATATTCCATTACCTTCGTTAAGAAAATGTATACCGGTGCCTGAGTACAGGGTGTGGTATGCGCTCGTAAATACATCGTTTGGAAATGATGGTTGTAACGATTTTGAAGGTATCTGTTGACCATCTATATATAGGCTAAATGAGCAAATACCAAAATTTTCAAAGTTGAAAGGATTTTTAACATAACTACCGTTGAATGCTGTATTATTCACAAAACATATTCTATAAAATACTTCAAAAAGTAATGCAGCTAAATAAAAACCGTGTCATATTCGCATATATATATTTTATTGTTCCTAACAATTACATGACGTGATTGCTTAACTACTACACATTTCTGTTCTTATCTATTTCAAAAATGTTTTAAAGAATGCATTGTCCATTAAGATTGCAAAGGGTTTTAGAGTGCCCTTTGTATTTCTTACGCACATTTTACTGATAGACATGGATACAAGTGGTATATTTTACCAAACAAAATCGATAAGTTACCTATAGGTCATTACAATTTTTTTTGTATCTAATTAAGTTAATCATTAATAAATTCATAATCAATAATTTTTTATTTTACATGTATTATGTATATACGTATACATTAATATTGTGATATTACACTTACATTTTTCTGTATATACCATATAAATATCAACCATTTTTAAAATATCAACTTAGTTTTACTCCTTTCCCTGATGAAGACAGAAGTCAAAAAATAATGATTCATTTTATTCATCCCTTTGCTGCCATCGTCGCAGGACCGAGTGGGTGTGGAAAATCTAACTTTGTTGCAAATTTCATTAAGCATAAAAATAGTATATGTAATGAGATTTTTTTGGAAATTACATGGTGTTATGATGAAATGCAACCGCTATATAATATACCCGGTGTAAATTACCACCAAGGACTACCGGAATATCATATGTTTGATGGTAAAAATCCACATTTGATTATAATAGATGACTTAATGAGGGAATCTGATGGACGAGTTGTTGATATATTTACAAAAGGCAGTCATCATAGAAATTTGAGTGTTTTTTACATAACCCAAAACTTATTTCATCAAGGAAGAGGACAGCGCGACATTTCACTTAATTCAAGTTATATTATTTATTTTAAAAATCCCCGTGACAAAACACAAATACGATTTCTAGCTAGACAAGTTTCCCCGGAAGACACGAAGTTTATCGAAGATTCATATACCGATGCTACTAAAGAAGCTCATGGTTATTTAATGATTGATTTGAAACAAAACACTGATGATGCTCGCCGCATAAAATCTAAAATATTTGAATCCCGTAATTTTTGTACAATATATGTTCCTATGAAAAGGTATAAATATCTTTGTAATCAGCCACTCTAAGTCAGTAATGAACCATGTATCAACGAATAACAACGCATAAGGAATTGTTATCAGCTTTACATAAATTAAAGCCCAAACATCGTAGGATATTATTGAAGTCTTGTAATAATCAGGAAATTAACTGTATTTGTGAATGTATTCACAATGTTTTACAAGGAAAAGTACCTTTAAAAGAGAATACAAAAACCAAATTAAAAAAAATTAAAAATATCTTACGTAATCTGATCAGTAAAGGTAAAAGTTTTGAATACAGGAAAAATATATTAATACAAAAAGGAGGGTCCTTTCTTCCAATAATTTTGGGTACAATTCTAAGCACCCTTGTAAGTTGTTTTAATAAATCACAATGAACACAAAAAAAATGCTTCTCGTTGAGCAAGACTTTATTGATAAACTGAAACATCAGAATGAAAATAAAGCAACACCGCAAAGTAGATTGGATTTAGAAATGGAAAAAATTATATCAAGTAAATTGGATGATCGCGAAAAATGGGCGCTTTATCTACAAATTTTACAAAGATACTTACATTACTCCAAGGAAGAACGTCAACCTCAAGAAATAACAATAACTGAAAAGGTAATAAATGATAATACTAACGAAAACCGTAACATCAATAATATAACTACTAGTGAAAATGAAAAAATGCTAAATGTTAAACAACCCTCAACGGGTGAAGACATCGCATATGGGTTACCACCTAAAGAAATATTAAAATTAATTCCTAAAACTTATATGAGGAGGGGTGAATTATTGATGGATACAATATTAAATAAAACAGATCAATTGCAATGGAATAATAATGGAACCGTTGTCATTAGTGGACAAGAGATACCAGGAAGTAATATTATAGATTTAGTGAATGACATCTTAAGACCCTCGAAGAGATCCGATCCAATCGGTTGGGAAATATTCGCCAAGTTTTTAAATGATATAAATACCCCACTAACATACATTGGTAATCTGAAAAGAATCAAATATATATCTAACCTTAAAAGTATAGATAAAACACTGATTCAAGAACCACAAACTGAGGTTTCTTCAACGCCAACTCAATCTAAATACATCAATAAATTGAGAAACAAAAGTGATTGGGAGAAATGGACCCCGTATTAGAGTTACATCGCATCTATTATGATATTTCACATCCAGCCGGTTACAGCAGTGTCATTAAGTTAACAAAGGCAATGAATGGAAAAATCTCAAAAAGTGATGTTTTGAAATGGTTGCAGTCTCAAGAAACATATACATTACATAAACCGGTTATAAAAAAATTCCCGCGTAATAAATATATTTTATCAAATATTAATGAATTGTGGCAAGCTGATTTAAGTGATTTAAGAACTTACATGCAATATAATGATGGATATAAATATATTTTGTGTGTAATTGACGCCTTTAGTAAGTATGCTTATGTTAGAGCAATGAAAAAGAAGGATTCATACACAATAAAAACATGTTTTACTAGCATCTTTGATGAAGCTAAAACTGTTCCTAGACATATTCAATCAGATAAGGGCACGGAATTTGTATCTAAGGATGTCAAAACTTATTTAAAAAGTAAAAATATAAATTATTACACTACAAATAATCCAGATATAAAAGCAAGTATAGTAGAAAGATTTCAGAGAACATTGAAAATGAAAATGTGGCGTTATTTTACACATAAGAATACTTATCGCTATACAGATATTTTACAAGATTTGGTTAGTTCTTATAATCACAGTGTACACTCTAGTATCAAGATGAGACCATGTGATGTTAAAATGGAAAACATCATGGAAGTTTGGCGGAATTTATATTATGATGAAAAGACTTATATTTCAAGTTTAAACAAAGTACCTAAGTTTAACGTTGGTGACTATGTAAGAATTACAAAATACAAACATGTATTTCAAAAAGGTTATGAAAGTAATTGGAGTAATGAAATTTTTATCATTACTTCGATTATAGATCGTTCCCCGTGGGTTGTATACACTTTAAACGATTTAGACAATGAATCAATAACAGGAACTTTTTATGAGAAAGAACTTCAAAAAATAACTTTTTCCCCCACTTCCGAGTTTAAAATTGATAAAATCATCAGATCACGTAAAAGCGGTATTAGAAAGGAAGTATTAGTTAAATGGAAAGGATATCCTAACAAGTTTAATTCTTGGGTCTTACTTTCGAATATTAAAAATCAATCAACGCAATGAAGGAAAGTTTTTATTTAACTTTACTCAGCAATAGTTCTACACAATATTTTCCGGGAAATATGACATCAAATTTTTCTACAAAACTACCTAAAGCCATTACATTAGAAGGAGAATGGATGGTAGGTATAGTTGAGTTTCAATATCCTTCTACTATGTTTTCCGTGCAAGAACATGAAAATATTATGTACATAAGTAAAAAAACTACCATCAATAACGAAGAGACCACACTGATGTATAAGAACCATATACCAGCCACCAACTATGATAATATACAAAATATTCTTCTAGCTTTAAATTCGAAAGAGAAAGTTAGTTTTCGCCAGGACACCGTGACAAAGTTTGTCTCTGCTGCAGTAAAGGATCCATCAATAATTTCATTATCTCTATCACCTAATTTGAGCTTTCAACTTGGATTTGAGCCAGATACCAATTTAGTAAATCATAATATCGGTAAACGCCCTGCTAATCTACATTTGGGGTTACCATCACAATTATTTGTGTATTGTGATATTATAGAACCACAAATTGTTGGTGATGTAATGACACCCCTATTGAGAATTATACCCTTAG
Organism: Pieris mannii; assembly: GCA_028984075.1. Taxonomy (NCBI): domain Eukaryota; kingdom Metazoa; phylum Arthropoda; class Insecta; order Lepidoptera; family Pieridae; genus Pieris; species Pieris mannii. The sequence goes on from CM054776.1 coordinate 2,433,078, forward strand.
ATCCTGCTAAATACATATATGGTTCAAATAAAATGCATATATTTTCACCACCACATTATTTGCCGGTAATGAGAAGAGAATTTGATGTTATTGAGATAGATATAAGAACAACCACGGGAAATGCGGTACCATTTCAATACGGAACATCGTGTGTGAAACTTCATTTTAAAAAAATATAAACTATATTTCCTTTTTAAAATGTATACACCTCAAGATACATTTATATGTCCTTATGAACATTATTATTCGAAACAAGCTGGGTCTGGTATAAATGTAATCTACAAAGGAGCCTTACATCAACGTGGTCATGGTATCGGCAGTTTTCTTGGGGGGTTATTTCGAAGTGTGCTACCTTTACTCACTAGTGGTGCTAAGGTGATTGGAAAAGAAGCACTTAACGGCGGAATTGGGCTTTTGTCAGATGTTGTGGCTAGTCGTCCTATTAAAGAATCCATTAAAAATCGATTGAAAGAGGCTAGTTCTAACCTTAAACGCAAAGTTGATACCAAAATTGATAACCTTATGACTGGATCGGGTGTTAATAAAAGACGAAAATATTGTAATGAGCTCGTTCGAGTTTCACCCCTCAACGTGAAAGGCACTCTGAAGAAAACAAGGAACAAAAATATTAATAATTCCAAGGATATATTTTCAAACTAATCATAATGTCATTTATTCATAATCATTCATGTGAGTGCGTTAAATCTGAATTGGATCTGTTTGCTCTTCCTTCCACACAAACAAGTATCGAATATGGACACTGGATACACTATAAACCAATTTCTTCATTAAGTGATGATGGACCCGTCGAATTTCAAGTACCTGGTACTGGAGATGACTATATAGACCTTTCGCATACACTACTCCATCTCAAGGCTCAAATTAAAAATCAAGACGGTTCTGTAGTTAATGCAGCTAATGTAGTGGCACCAGTCAATAATTGGTTGCATTCTTTATTTAACCAATTGGATGTTTACCTAAACCAAAAACTTGTGTCACCCCCAAATAATACTTATGCATATCGTGCTTTCATAGAAACTCTATTAAATTATTCATCATCCGCCAAAAAATCACATTTGACATGTGGTTTATGGTACGAGGATACAGCTGGAAAAATGAATGAAACTAATGAGGCAAACAAGGGCTTTTACAGAAGACAACAACTTTCAAAGGATGGTAAGGATGTTGAAATGATTGGACATTTACATGGGGATATATTCAATCAAGATAAATTCCTCATTAACGGGGTCGAATTATCTATAAAATTAGTGAGATCGAGAGAAACATTTAACCTCATGTCACAGAATGCAGATAATAAGTACAAAGTCTGTATCACAGATGCAACTTTAATAATACGCAGAGCAAAAATTAATCCATCAATACTAATAGCCCATCAAAAGGTTCTTGCCACTACTACAGCTAAATATCCTATAACAAGAGGTGAAGTGAAAGTCCTGACCATACCGTCTGGTGTGCAGGGTAAAACACTGGATAATATATTTTTAGGACAGGTTCCTAAGAGATGTATTATAGGTTTTGTGAATAATACAGCATTCAACGGTAGTTATGTTAAAAATCCTTTCAACTTTGAAAATTTTGGTATTTGCTCATTTAGCCTATATATAGATGGTCAACAGATACCTTCAAAATCGTTACAACCATCATTTCCAAACGATGTATTTACGAGCGCATACCACACCCTGTACTCAGGCACCGGTATACATTTTCTTAACGAAGGTAATGGAATATCGAGGGAGCAATATTCAAATGGATACTGTTTACTAGCTTTTGATTTAACACCTGACTTGTCGGCTAACTCTAATGTGCATTGGAATCTTGTTCGCCATGGTAGTGTAAGAATGGAAGTAAGATTCGAGAGCGCATTGACTGAAACTATTAACTGTGTAGTTTACGCAGAGTTTTCAAATATTATAGAAATAGATAAGAACAGAAATGTATGTGTGGATTATAGTAGTTAAGCAATCACTTATGTAATTATGATATTAAGAATAATAAAATATAACCTAAACGAATATGACATGGTTTTTATTTACCTCATTACTTGTTTAATAAAAAGACTCATTACTTCTGTTGAGATCATATTATGTGGGTTTAAATGAATTCATAGGTACAAATATGAATTGAAAGTTAGAAATGTAGTCAGTTAAAGAGCAAAAGAGTAGCGGAGTTAACGCGTATTAAAGTATGAACACACTAGAAGTGCAAATGAGTCTTCGTATGATACATCCCAGCCTCCAAAGCAACGTATATCCTTCAAATCGATTGCCAATTTATGCTCAGGTGCCAGCATTTATAATATGCAATCTTGACCCTGATTCACAGCCGGGGTCTCATTGGGTGGCTGTACATATAAGCGTCGAAAGAGTTGGTGAATATTTTGATTCATTTGGACGAAAACCTATTGAGGCAATAGGAGGGTTTTTAAGGAGGAATTCTTGCATGTGGAGGTACAATAGCGTTATGGTTCAAGATTATCTATCAGCGGTGTGTGGAGAGTACTGTTTGGTATATTTATATTACAAGTTCAGGGGGATGAGATTAGAAGACTTCCTTAGAAATTTCACATGTGACTCAGTGAATAATGATATGGTGCTAGTAAATTTGTATAAAAATATAATGAACATATAAATAAAAAATAATACCTGGAATAAAAATGTTTTATTTTACCATGTAACCCTTACATCTAATTATATTTATAGGTAGTGGTGTTAAAGATTAGGTATATTTATTATAATTTCTTTAGACCCGTACGTTAGGTTACTCTAAATATATATTTATTATTTTTCATTTAAAGCCATAGGTTGGGTTAGTGAATGTAGGAAAGTAGATAACGCGATGCATTAGTACTGAGGCATTCATTAGATAATGACTGGGAATTTCGTGCAGGAAATAGGAGCTGATAAGGTGGTGATAAGTTAATGAGCTACGGTTTTGCGAAAGCTAACTTTTAAACGGTTAGAGATATCAGTTCGGCTGTGAGTGCTTTCGGCTCCGCACGCCCTGTTTAGTGGGAATAGAGTACAAACTTTTTTTTTTTTTTTTTTTAGTTTTGGTCAGCCATGAGTTTTAGGTTTGTCCCTTGGGCGGGACAAAATATTTCCGGGTTCTGCCTTTGAGGCAGTACCCGGAAATACCAACTACTTTCGTTCTTGTTCTTTTCTCTCAAAGTAAGTTCGTATTTCTTGAAAGTATATTAAAGCGTTGTAAATTCCGTCAATTAACGATTTCTAGATAAATTTAAATATTTTTTATTACATTCATAATTAACTCTTAAACTTTATCATCACTTTATTTTATTTTTTATGCACATTCACCTCTCTAATCTCTGCAAAGGAAAATTCACTTATATTATCGTATTCTTCAAAGCAACCAATAGCTTCATGGAATTTTCTGTCACTTAAGCGATTCGGACTGTTGTGAAACATCCAATATAAGACTTTCTTGATTCTTTTGATAGTTAATGTAGAATTATTAATAAAAATTTGTAATTTACAATTTAATTATATATCAATTTTTTTTTTTACAAATCATTACTTACCTAAAGTTTGCGCTTTTATCTCATGAGACCAGTTTTTAGAACCAAACACATAGTCAGCACACAAACATAAACTTGCAATACTTTCTCTCTCTGACATTTTTATTTCACTTCTCAACCGCTTATGAACTGACGTTTTATCATAAAATTAATTAGGTTATATAAAAACAAATGAAATTAATTAAATAAAAAAAAACAATTGACTTTATTTAACCTTTTCTATTTAAATAGTAAAAAAAATAATCATTTGGAGTCTGTAGAAGTTACAGTTTGGAAACATAAATTTAACATTCTCACACCCACCCCCGCAATCCCTATTGGAAATAGAATTTCGTAAAATCCTATTTGAGATGCATGACAAATAAAAGATTACTACCAAATTTAAAGTCTATAGAGGTTACAGTTTGGAAATAGAAATTTCACATTTTAACACCCACTACCGCAATCTTTTTCGGCGGTGGGTTGTTGTAAAATCCGCTCTTAAATCATTTCTGCATCACATATAGACGACTCTAGCTAAATTTGGAGTCTGTAGGAGCTACGGCTTAAAAAATAAAAATTTTCACCCCCGCAACCCCCTGTGGGGTGAGCTACCGTAAAATTCGTTCATAGACTATTTCTACATCTCTTACAGAAGATTCCTACCAAATTTGGAATTTATAGGAGCTAGTTTAAAAACGGGAATTGTTCATTGTTAACACCCCAGCAATCCCCTTTGGGGGCTGAATTTCTTAAAATCCGAAAAAAAAAATTTATAATTGACCTCTACATAACGAAAGTAATATTCCTACCAAGTTTCACATTTCTAAGTCCTATAGTTCCCGAGATTTCGTGATGAGTAACTATAGAAATTGGAATACTTCGATTATCATCGAAATTTTTAACGTTTTAGCAGACTTTTTTAAATTTTTTTTACATATAAACATTCTCCTGACAATTCTGAAGACAATAAAAAAAAATTAACCCAATCGGTCCAGCCGTTCTCAAGTGATACTCGATCATAGATACGGCATTTTATTTTTATCAAAAAATGAGAGTGGGTGTGCAGGGGTGCGTGGAAGTTTGTAAGTAGATTCTTAGCTGAATGTAAAAGAACATTATCCGTTTAGTAAACTCCGTTGCCATGGAAACAAAAGAATCAAGAGAAAACGCTTGCAATTAGCGGGATAAATGTTCATAAAAGTAAAACAGCAATAAAAAAATGAAGGAACGTTAGAATTCGAAAAATAAATAGCCATAAACCATCTAGGAAAAATTTCGCAACGAATGGTGGTAGTTTCATGTCGATACGATCAGTGGTTTAGGCGTGATTGAGCCTCAAACGAAGACCATTTTCATTATATATATATAAAAAAGAAGATAGATATACGGTGGCGATGCGTCGCCACGGCATGCGTCGCCACGCTAGAAATCGGTTTTACGTGCGGCTATAGATGTTTCACATCAAAAAAGAAATATTCATTAAATTTTCTAATTATACCTTTGTTACAATTCAAGGAAATAATACACTGGATATGTACCACTGAAAATTTTTGAAATGAAATAAAGAATTTTTGTAATCGAATTGAAATGATAGATAACGAAGCTACTGGGCCACCACTACTGAATGTTGTAGATCCAAGGCAAATTCTACTTCCTTACATAATGTTGACGCCGATATATTGTAATGTTAGTTTTTGATTCTTGAGTGGAAAATTTCAAAATTAAAGTATATCCATGCGCATAGAACAAAGAATATTTTCACTCCAAGTTTATAGCAGAAAGCACCACAGATTATCATAATATACAGTTGCTCTTGAGTTTGAGCTTATTTTGCATTTTATGTTACATGATCACTCATATTGCCAGAAGCCTCGCAAGTGCATTGCTGACCCTTTTAAGAATTGTTACGCTCTTTTCTTGAAGGACCCTAAGTCGATTCGGAAATACGTCACTGGACAGCTGGTACCAAACGTTGGTGACGTAAGGTGGTGTGCGGCAAACATTGCCTTAAGTAGTCACTTAGTTGTGGATCGATATAATTTTACATAAATTAGAACTATCAATGCTCTACAATTAATTATATGTTTTCGAATTTGGTCATTTGTAATATAGTTAATTGAGCTTTTAGGACTTTTCAAAGAATGGCGGAGAGTTTATTGCCAGTTCTTCTCTTCCGTTCTACGCCCTTGATTTGAGAACTGGCAGTAAATGTAAAATTAGAATCATTTAAAGTATATTTTGACGTTCATAAAATAAAAATACGTTTATTTTGGAACATAGGATCATAAGAGTATCACTTATTCCACGTCATTAAATTCAAGCCTGTTGGCATCCCTACTCATCGGCAAAGACAGAAGGTGTTGGCCGAGAGAAAAAGCCGGCGTAAAAAACTCTCGGTACTCTTTTAAAAAAAAGCAAATCATCAAACAATTCTACAATATTTAAAATAAATATAGCATATTAATTAGAAGTAGCCTGCCCAGCACTAGTCCCAGGCCCTTTTATCAACTAGATAATCACTAACTTTATAGTAAGCCCTTTTACACAACTTTTCTTTAACACATTTCTTAAATTTAATAAAAGGCAGAGATAAAAGAGCCTCTGGGATTTTATTAAAGAAGACTATCCCTCTTCCCAAAAAAGAATTACTAACTTTACACAGTCTAGTACGGGGAAATTGCAGCCTGCGTTTGTTCCGAGTATTTACTTTGTGCGTATGTTCTATTCTAGTATACTTATCACAATTTTTGTATATATACATAATATTTTCATAAATATATTGCGAGGGAAAGGTAAGTATATTAATTTCCTTAAATTTATCTCTCAGAGATTCCCTACATTTTAAATTATAGATTGCACGAATAGCTCTCTTCTGCAGAATAAAAATAGATTCGACATCAGCAGCATGACCCCATAATAATAAGCCATACGTCATTAAGCTATGAAAGTAACTAAAATAAACAAGTCTAGCTGTGTCGACATCAGTCAGTGAGCGAATTTTTTTAACCGCGTAAGCTGCAGAACTAAGTCTCTTCGCCAATCCGTTGATATGAGGGGACCACGGAAGTTTTGAATCCATGGTAATTCCAAGAAATACAGTTGTATTATCCAGATTCAATTCCTCATTATTTATAATTGGTCTAGTATCCATAACCCTTGCATTTTTTGCACAAAATTTAATGCATTTCGTTTTTTTTTGCATTAAGCAGAAGGTTATTCATACTAAACCAATGGACAATCGAAGAGAGAGCTTTGTTTACATCGTCAAAATTCGTTATTTGTCGTTTGATTTTAAAAATCAAGGATGTATCATCTGCAAACAAAACAATCTGATGTTTTTTCTTTACCATGAAAGGTAGATCATTTATATAAACAAGAAAGAGGAAAGGGCCAAGAATTGAGCCTTGTGGTACTCCCATATCTACTGCCGACCCAGAGGACCTCTTACCATTCACTTCAACCTTCTGAGTTCTACCGTGTAAATAGGAAGTCAGAAGATTCAGTGCGGTATTTTTGATGTCATAGTGGCGGAGTTTCCCGATTAAGGTCTCGTGTTGGACACAATCAAATGCTTTGGATAAGTCGCAGAAAACACCTAAGGCGTCATGCGACTTCTCCCAAGCCTTAACTATATATGTATATAACTCAACACCGGCATCGGCTGTCGAGCGACCCTTGGTAAAACCGAACTGATTATTATGTAATAATTTGTTTACATTAAAATAACTTACAAGTTGATTTAATATAATTTTTTCAAAGATTTTACTACAAGTAGGTAGTACGGAAATTGGTCTAAAGTTACTGGGGTCGGACATACTACCTGCTTTAAATAATGGAATTACTTTACTATGTTTCATTAGATCGGGAAACTCGCCACTTTTAATATAATTGTTGAAAATTATAGCTAGTAGATGTGGGGCAATTACATAAATTATGCTACTCATTATTTTTACAGAAACACCCCAAATATCGGTAGTGTTCTTAATATCAATGGTTCTAAATATTCTAACTATATCGTTGGCACCAATGGGTCGGAATATAAAACTGACCTTGCACTCCTTTACATTATCTTTGAGCAGTGATTCAGCGAGGGCGGGAGATGATTGAAGAGACTTAGTAGTCGAAATCGGAATGTCAGAAAAGTACTTATCAAAAAAAATCGCTATCTCTTCGTTAGATTTGATTATAGTGTTATCGACACATAGTTCGATATCTCTATTGCGATCTTTGACTCTTCCAGTTTCACTATCAATTATCTTCCAAGTCATTTTAGTTTTATTTGTACTATTTTCAATCTTTTTTTTGATATATAAGGACTTAGCCGCCTAACAAACTTTTTTAAATAATTTAGAATAATTTCGAACATAGAGAGTAAATTCTTCATTATGATTGTATGACTTTTCAGCGTAAAGGTCATACAACCGTTGTCTACTTTTATAAATTCCCGCTGTCGCCCAATCACTAAACGAGTTACACTGCGAATGAGAGACTTTCTTTGGAGTAAAGATGGTGTTGAACTCCTTATTAATACAATCACTTAGATTGTTGTATTGGGTATTAACGGTATTACCTACCGGTAATAGAGGTAGGTGTTTACCTATATTATATCTGAATCTCACCATTCGCTTTTTATTTACTGGAACAAACACACTGCTCTGTTTTACTTGTTTCACCACTTTACATTTTAGCGACACTAACTGTCCACAATGATCTGATCTAAGATTTGTTGTAATTGAGGTTTGCATTGCCTCTGCATCTGTAAATACATTATCTATACATGTGGCAGTGGAGCTTGTAATTCTAGTGGGCTCGAGAAACAAGTTTACAAGATTGTAAGATTTTAATTAAAGATTGAATTTTTTACTTATGGAGGTATTTTCTAATAAGTTTATGTTGAAGTCACCACATACAATTATATACTTATTGTTCTTAAAACTAACTTTACACAGAATTTCCTCCAACTTTTGTTCAAACAAATCGTAAGATGCACTTGGTGGTCTGTAAACACTTAAAATAATACAATTCTCAAGTTCTACACAGGCTACCTCCAAAGAGTGTTCTACAGATAGACGAACGATGTCATTACGCTCTTTACACTTCAAATTTTTGTTAACAATAATCAAAGAGCCCCCATGAATCGCCGACAATCTGCAAAACGAACTTGCAACTTGGTGCTGATCAAAGTTAAAGATGATTTGGTATTCTTTAAGCCAATGTTCGGTAATGCAAAGGACATCAATTTTACTTGATTTTAAAAATAACTCTAATTCTAATTCTTTGCCCAACATACCTTGCATGTTTTGATGCATTAAGTTTAAACAGTTGTTGTTAGTAGTATAACATGTTTGTGTTGAGCTGAGTTGTAAAAAATTTTTGCTAGAGGTCGCCTCTATTGTCACACTATCTAATTTAAACTATTATTAATTAATGAAGTGTTACTAAAAGTATCACTACATTCTTTTAAGAAACTGAACTGCTCAATAGAAGCAGTTGTCTGAAAAGCTAAATGTTTAGCTTTAGTTGTAAATAAAAAGTAAGATAGCATAGTAGCTACCTGTTGTAAATAATAATTAGGTAGGTGGAACCTATCCTTTGTCAATAAATAATTATATTTACATAGACAATTTGTATCAATTAAATTAGGTAGTGTACCTAAGTCACAATTTAATTGTATATTATTAGTTGTTAAGCTGTTGTGCAACAGCATGTTCAACTTATATCTAATTTTATTTTCCCTAGGTGCACCTTTGATGTAAGGAAATGTAAACAAGATAATATTCTTTACATTAAGTGATTTTAATTTGTCAATATAAGACAACAATTCACTTTGTTCTACATTTCCCCTTTTCCCAAAAAGCAATATAATGGTTGTGTTACTTGTATAGTTTCCACACAAAACTTTGTCTAAAATGTTTACAGGGGTGGTTCCAGGCATACAATGATTCTTTACAATTTTGCCGGAGGATTGATATAATTTAGTGGCAATATTTTTCCCTATATCATCACTAAACAACAAAATTTCACTTCTATTTATATAGTTGACTTTTTCTATGAAACTGTCACTCTGTACTCTAGGCTCACATGATAACAATGGTGGTCCAACATTTGTCTCATTAAAATGACACTGGCAGTTATTGGTCAAAGACAGTAAGCGTTGTTCATTGTATTGAGACAACAGCAGAATCTCATCCATGGCCGATATGTGTTCCCCTATTTGTTGCTGGGCACAACTGTATTTATCTGTCATGTCTTCAAGGGAATTATGAAGACTTGTAATCCTCAAATTTAATGTAAGAATGTCAGCTTCATATTTATTTTTTACAGAGTCAACCTCACATGAAAATATTTTACATTGATTAATTACATTTCAATATTTTTTTGATAAGTTTATGTGATTCCTGTAAATATTATCTCCTTTTATTAATCTTTTGGTTTTTTTAATGAATTTTTGCAATTTAATATATTTCTTTAATTTGTTTTTGCTGTTACAATTGAATTGAGTTGGTGTATGCGATACAGAGTCATCACCAGTCAAGTCAATTGTTGCAGTGGACCCGATACAGTCTTTATCTTTATTTAACATGACCAGTTCTTCATACAGACTTTGAGTATGAGAAGATTCTAATTTGTTAATTTTAAGTTCGAGCTGTTCAATTGTTTTGTAGGCACAAGAGAGTTGAGACTGCAGCTCAGACATGGTTCTTAAATTCTCTTCATATTCAATGGCACAGCGGTCAAAGTTGCCTGTTTGTCTTTTAAGTCGGTCTCTTTCCTCCTGTGCCTCCAAGCAAAGAGAGTGAAGCTGTGTCATCTCAGCTTTAAGAAAAGTATTTCTATTAATGACATTCAAAGTCTCTATTTCGTTGTCATTCCTTTCGACAATTAATTGTTCACACTGCTCCTTGTACTTTTTGAGTTCTTGGAGCGCGAGTTGGAGTTGGCTTTCCAACTGGCGACTCTTTGCACTGCGAGTAGTCATTATTTATGATTTAAATTACAGAACTTGACTAAGAAACAAAGATTAATAAAGTTAGAATAGGTACAAAGGGGCAGTATGAATGTAAGCTCGCGAGATTATTTGTATTGCAATAGGTGCTTGTTTAATTAAATTTACTTATTTTACACTATTGATTCGTAGGAAATGAAGAAGAAATACAAATTATCGAATTTGGATGACAACGATTCGTATTAAGTACGTTATACTTAATACGTACGTATATCACTTTAATACTTTGCAACTATATGCTTAAAACAGTAACTTATGTATAAATAAGAGATATATAATAATTAATAATAACAATAAACACTCAAAATATTTAAAAATTAGTATTTTGGGAGAAGTAGTGTGTTGACGTTAGGGCACCGTTCGAAAAAAAAATAAGTGTACATTATGGTACCTATATGAATAAATGATTTTTGATTTGATTTGTAATCATATTGTGCTTATAGTAACAACCGATTCTTATGAATTTCTGATACATTTCGTCAGTGGGCCCCGCTATCACATTTTATTCCACCTTACAAAGACTTTTAGAGAAATAATTAAATTCAACTGTTCCTGTTACGCTGTGCCTAATGTTTTTTACCGGAGAAAATTTACCTGTAATTTTAAAGTGGACCATGCATTTTCCTAATGAAGATGTGAGATAGGTGGTAGTATATAAATTAATTTCTCGTGTAATGGCGCGTCCTTTGAGATTAATATTGTATCAGGAAAACCTTTTACATTGATATGCTCCCTTTAAACTTCGCTTAGTACTTGAAAAAGAAATCACCATCAAATACAATAGATATCCATTCTGGTATTATTGGATCTAGGTGGCTGATTGGGAAACTGATAATAGCAGTAGCTAAGATCGGAAGTCTTGATACTTGTTAAAAATTAATAAAAACAAATTTAAAAAGTTTGGTACCTGTGGCATTTTTATCTTAGGTGCTGCTAAGCATTTAATAATAATAATAAGCCTTTATTCTTCCACGTCCTATTTACATAAATTAAATAAAATAGATATGAATACAATTTTAACTAAGATGCGGCCATTTATCCAGAAGAAGGCCTCCTCCAACTTTTTCCATCCTAATTTATTTTGTGCCATCATCATACAATTTCTTCCTGCTGCACCCTCTCGATCCCGTCAGCCCATCGCTCTATTGCTCTTCCTTTGTTTTGTTCCTTTTGGACCAGTCCATTCGGTTACTGCTTTAGACCATCTGTCATCCGTATAACGCGCTACGTGCATACTTAACCTGAAATGGTTTCCGGAGCAGAGGTCCCGCTGGCGGCTCGCTTGAGGAAAGTACCGCTCTCGAGTCACCAGTACTCTCTTCAAGGCGGATTAATGTTTAGTTAGCGCCCGAGTACATGAACCCAACAGCCCAAAGGTCTCTTCTTAAAAATGAATAAAATCAACGTTAGATGCTCTAAATTTTTGCCGATATATGCTTGTCCGAGAGAGGTGAGACGGGGCTAACGTATACACAGTAGTACGAAATCTCTTCTCTTCTTCCTTTCTGTTGATAGAGGATCTTTGACAATTCTTTGTTTTTATTTTATATTATTACAATTTATTATATATATTTATTAAGATGTCATATGGAACATGGTTTGATGGTAGCTCCTTACAGTGTGTAAAACAAAAAAAACTTCACGATTAAAAAGAGTGGCGGAGAGTTTATTGCCAGTTTCTGAAAATACGACGACTTTTTCGAACTTTTACCATTCGAATTCAGTATATGCTAGGTTTTACCACTGTCAGCTGGTAGATATCGGTTTTAGGAATAAAACAATGAGTAATTCTTAATTATTTACTTTACTGAACTATTAGACAAAACAGGTACATAGTATTATAAAGGTATATGACAGTACAAACTAATACCAACTTATTTAAATTATTTTGAAAAAACATATAACGTACATCTCTGAATATCTTAATCTCTATCATATCTATCTAACTGAATCAGTAGTTCTCTATTTGGAATTTAACAACGAAATACAAACATAATGCTTACATAAGCTAGTCTAACTTAATAATTATTTTTCTTATTATTTGGTTTAGAAGTAAAAAAAGACAATACAATGTAATTGATTAGGTAAGGTACCTAAAAAATCATTTCACTTGTTACAACACGGATTGCTATTGTGGTGTTTAGAATTACAAAGTAATCCTGATGATCTGCAGGTGCATTTTTTTTGTCGAGCATTTGTTTTGACAATTAATTTTTTTGAATCCTTGTCCTCCAGTTAACGACAATTTTCCGACAACTTCTCGAAGACTCACTTCTTTATCAATTCAATTCAATTCAAATTTTATTTATTCATGTAGGTAAAAATGTACACTTATGAACGTCAAAAAAAAATTTAAAATTACAGTAAATGTAAAATTAAATTCATTTAATTTTACATTTACTGCCAGTTCTCAAATCAAGGGCGTAGAACGGAAGAGAAGAACTGGCAATAAACTCTCCGCCACTCTTTTTAATCGCAACAACGTCTATCCGTAACAACGTCTTCTATGTTTATAAAATCCTCAGAGCTTGTGGCGAACTGATTCTTCATGTTAAGCTGTTTTAGTATACCCATTTTGGTACCTAGTTGTTAAAACTCATTGTCCTTTACATGTATCAACCACAATAAAGCTTTTTGGGTCAGTTTTAAATATTTTTCAACATTTACCGTGCCATTTATGTAAATCCTAAGATTTACCAACGGAATGGTGGTAAGAGTTCGAATCGCGAACCTTTTGGGACATTTACCATTAGGAATTGGTAGATCTTAGGTTTTACTGGAATATCTTAGGATTTACTTTAGTTCGAGCTTTAACCATAACATATATTCCTTTTTTTCACGTGTACATTGTGCTACCTATGGTCTAAGATCCCGCTGCAGGATTGGTGCGTTCATCGAGTTTTTGTAAACCAAATTTTTATGTTTATTTATAATTAGGAGAATATATATTTACTACGTTGCCTATCAAAATTTGGCCGCCATTATTTTTAATTAAATTATTTTGAATTGATTTTTGGTAAAAAAATTACGTTCATTTAATTTTTAAATAAAATAACGTCATTGTGCTACCTATATGAATAAATGATTTTTGACTTTCGACGTTTGACTTCACCTCCTTCATCATATATATATATATATATATATATAGTTTAGAGAAGGAATTCTTCCGTATATATATATATATAGAAGAATCATATATCGGAAGAATCATAATTTTTGATGAAGACGTGTGATTACATTAAGATTTCCAGAAAATATAATAGGTTAATTTTTTTTAAACTAATGGAGGAATAATAAAATATATTGTAACAATATTGGTGTTAGTTGAAGCTTCTATAAACCCTTCCTAATAAATTTCATCTATTTCATTATAAAGTTATAACAAGTAACCTTTTCTATGAATTAATAATAATTATATCACATCATATGCTGACAAAGGCGATTAATATTTAACATATTAGTGTTATAAGTCTCTGCAGATAGTCATCTAAAAATTTATTAGAAAGGTTAAAAGCCATGACTGTTTACGTCCGACGTCCGCTCTTAAACATAGAAATGGAAAATACAATGGAATCTAACTGAGACGGAAGGTCTCGAAGTAGTAAGATTAATGCGTTCGCGCATGTTAATAAACCTGCATACGGCGAGATATTTTTTTTGAACTATGCACACTAACTAGCTCAATGTAAGCGGACCATCTCTTGAGTATAAAGCAATCTTTCTCACTTAGCTCAAACCGGATTCCATAGAGAATTCACCGAGTACTGAAACGCTCTGTTTGCTATTAATTGTATTTACTACAGAAATTCACTTCAAATTCACACACATGTTGTCTTATTTAACAGTACCTGGATGACCGAGCTTATCTCGGTATTTTTTAATTTTTATAAATTGTTTTTTGGAAATTATATTTACTTGCTGGACTTAAACTTAATTATTACTCAACTTAATTAACAATATGTTACTGTTATAAGTTATATTCTTCATTTCGACTACACAATTTATGAAAACAACGCTTCTTGTGTTTATTCAAACCACACCATCGGTTAAATGAAGCCTTTACAAGCAATTTAGGATCCCGCAAACTACTCATTTATGTATCCCAAAGCCATAGGAGCCGTAAATAGCGCGTTTTACTGACCCCCATTATAGGTATTCGTTATTTGTCCCTTTGACCTTACTTTAACTTAGGAAAATAACGAACATATCTTACGATTACAATTTGTGGGTCCAAATTGTAAAAAAACTAAACTTTTTTTAACTGTTCGTTAAAAATAACTATTTATAGTATCATTAGAATGTAAAATTATTGCTTTCCGCAGCGTTATGGTGAAAATATAAATAACTCGCATTCTTGCCACCCAAAATTGCTTCACTGGATCTTTATACCCTTGCCTGTTTTGACAAAAAAAAAATTGTTAAAGTACATATACCTCGTAAAATTTCAGTGTTTTAAATACAGTAATCATATAAACATCTATCTTTTTTTCATCAAAACGACTACAGAATTTCACTGAACGAGACGAAAGAATACTCAAGTTTCACTTGTTTTGAGTTGTTGATTCCATTCATAACAATATACTTTTACTAAATCGGCCAAGTAGTATGGCCCACGTCATATTCAAATTTTCATTATCATTTTCTACCCATACTTATATAATAGTTTATAAGTAGGTTCACTTTAATATGACTGATACATGGCAAGGCAAACCTAAAGGCGCAATGTATCAAGTATCAAAACTTTAATTTTATTACGTTTTTTTAAAATAATACACAAGAATATAGCGTCTTCTCTTAAATAGAGACTGTAAGTTATTTGAGTGTTTTTTTTAATATCCTTTAGTAAATAAGGTTAGTTTTAAATTACAATAGTCTTTAGTTAGGCTACATCGTAATGTAAAATTGTCTTTGTGCAGAGACAACGGATAAAAAATTGCTTTTATTATGCCTTTTTACTATAAAATAATTTTGGGAACTAGTAGGTACCTAGTATACCGTCTCAAACCTAGTAAGAAGAGACAAATACAATAACAATATTAATTTTTAATTTTTTACGGTTTAGAAAAATACTTATAACCTTTAATTTTTAATTATTTGGTTACTTACTTTCGTTTCCTTATATTGTAACAATATAATATGAATATTTCGTAAAATGCGGTGTTAGTATGTTTTCATCCAAGAGAAAATATTAAAGACAGAGCGTCGAAACTCATTAAACTTTAAAAAGATATTACTATGCAACTAGTCTATCGTAAACAAACACAGATTATGTTATGAATCAAAGACTAAAATAATGTATTATCTATGATCCGTCACAGACGGCAACGGAATATTCCTACAATGAATATGTTATTATTCATTCCGTAATTTGACTTATTAACTGGGGTCTACTTGTCACAAATATTATATTAATTAAATCAAGTAATTATTGAAGGCTTATACAATGTTTTATATTTAAATAGATCTTATGGAAAGCGGATAAAGTATATATTTTTATTATCTGCGATTAGCACTGATTGGTCATGATTAATTTGACACCTCAAACATAAACTTCGATCCACAGATAACGTAGAAAGAATACTATTTTTTTCGTGTTATACCTAAATGAAATTACAAAGTTACACCATCTATTTTATAGACGGGACTTCCCCGAAACATCAACGAAGGAAGAAGCAATGTAAACAGTTTTATCATTAGCCCACTCTACCTACGATAATGCTGATAAAGCAGCAAAGTAAGCAATCACACGAGTATTGTTAACGCACATTTATGGTAAAATTATTTTTAAGTATGCTTTAATAAATGGTCATTTTTTTAATACTTTATTACAAGATCAGAAATTTACAACGCCTTCATACTTGGCCAAAATATCGTTTATTCAAATCCGGGCGAAATATCTAAGGCAATTTAAATGACATATATATAACTTGTTAGAGACTATATATATACCTACTATATATATACCTACTATATAACTTTTAATCGCAACTTTACAAACATTTATTTCAAGTTAAATAGAACAGGCGGATAATTCTATTCGTTATGATCTAGAAATTAATAAGAAATTAGGTTTTGAATTTTTCGTATAGTGATCCGTAGAAATTAACGCACTTCTTTAAATGCAACGATGTCATATATAGTTTACAGTGAAAGTGTAGGTATATACTGTATGTCTCTTGATGTCATGGCTAAGTCAAGTCACATAGAAATAATTCGCAAGTTACCATAACGCTAATACAATGGTGTTTGTCAACAGAAGGCTAGTCATCTACTTGCTATAAAACCAAGATCTACCAAAGTTTGTAGAGCCTCTTATATATTATTCACAAGCTTGATTTGTCTAGCTGTCTCTTTTAATCACAGCGTAAACGCATTTCGCACAAAATTACGATAAGCACTGTAATTAAAACAGCATAGTAAGATTGATATGTAGTTATAGACAACAGAAATCATTGATCCCCATTAGGGAGGCAACGTTTCATGAATTATACCTAATAAAAATCAAAATATATTCCTATAGGTAACATCACGACAACGGTCAATTCAGTATATCATAATACTACACAACGCTATATATGACGTATTGACGCAATGAATCCTAAAAATAAATATAGCCAACGTGAAACATGAGCACATACTTACATTATAGTCAAAACTATACCTAAGCATATCATATCTGTTATGATTGATATTATATTCTGCTCTTATTAACATTATTATTAACCTATACATAGTTCAGTTCCATAATATCGAGTACGTTGAAAGGAGAATAAAAGTAAAAAAAACAAGATCAATTAAATGATAATTTTATTATTCATACAATATTTATTATACATACTAATTAAGATCGCTTTCTAAAATAGACTAAGTAAGACAAAACTAGACAAAAAATACCAACCAAACCAAAAGTTTATTAAAATGTGTTTGCTATTGCTTTAAATTATACATACAATACCTTCTTCAATATTATATTATAGTAATCTTGTATTACAAATAATTTTAAATATAAATTGTGCGTTTATAAATCAGTGTGGTTGCAAAGCTACTGCAACCGCTCTTTAGCGCTTTATAATCGTATATAACCAACTTATCGACCTGGACCTCTGGGTTAGTAAGTGGGATCCTACCATATTATATCAAAACATTTTAAAAATAATAAGTAATATAACATTTACTATTATGTCATGAATCTAACATCGATATAACTACGGGTATTATACGCATATAAATCACCCAAGTATGTGCTAAGGTAAAATCAGGCAACAATTGGAAACATTTCTATTATAAGTTCGAATTTCCAATGGAGTCTGTAATATATTGTGTGCTATGTGATGTTTGTCTAGATGATAGTATGACGTGTTTATAAATTTTAAACGTCGTAAAACACAACAAAATTGTTAGAATTAAAGCAACGCAGATTTCTGTAAACAGAGAACTTGAATTATATGCTTTGAGTTCGCGGTTTGCAGTTAGTTTCTCTGATGGCTTGATTGTTGGTATCCCATCAATTTTTTTATTTACAAGTAATATTTTATCACTTACTTCTGCTAAAATCTTTTCTTTTTCAATTGTTAGAGCATTATCAAAATCTTGTTTAAGTCTAGCCATGTAGGCTATACTTTCGTTAGTAGTATTGTATTTTAGTACTGGTAAAGATGTTGTTTGAGTGACAGTATTAAGAGTAACGATCATTTTTAATATTCTCTCTAACAAAGAATTACTAACGCTTTGTTCGTGTGCAACCTCGTGGGTTATATTTTTTAACGACTGAGTAAAGACGCGTATCGACTCACTGGTATTCTGGCCATTATTTTCGTAAAGAGCCGTCCTTATTGTTTGATTCAACAATGTTTCTAGTGAATCTAATTTAATATGTGTCTCATCTACTTCTACTCTCTTTGGAAGAATTCTATTTGCTACTGATAAATTTAGTAAGATATCTCTTATATCGATAAGAATATTATCAGTGCCATTCATTTCATGGAAGTTTCTTTTATTTATATCATGACCAATACAGGAAACTCCATCTATGTTTTCATTATTACTCACATCTAAAGTGATTGCAGTTATAGTCATACTTGATTTCTGTTTTAGTTTCATTAAATAATCGCAATGAATAAGATTCCCTCCTATACTCAGGACTGATAGATAAAGTGGGAATTCCTCGACTTCGATACTAGAAATCTTATTAAAATCAACGATCAGCGTATTCAAATTTTGAATCCCATAAAATCTCTCACTTTTCAACTCTACCAGCTTGTTGTAAGATAAATCAAGTTCAGCTAAATAGGATAAACCACTAAAGATACCATAACTGATTGTATTCAAATTGTTATGAGAAATTTTTAGGACATTTAAGTTATAATTATCTTTAAAGACACCGGGTTGTATAAAAAACAAATTATTATGGCTCAAATCTAAAAACCTTAATCTTGTTAAGTTAGTGAAGGCTCCAACTTCTAATTTTTGCACTTCATTGTTATTGAGGCTTAAAGAATTTAGGTCTTGTAAACTTCTTAATCGAAGGGTGGTAACATTATTTATATTACATTTGGACAAGTCCAGATCAATTATTGATAACTGTGTGTTTTCGTTAAAAGTTAGAGCTTTTTCAATTCCTGACATGTTAAGTTTTTGCACGGTTGGAATTTTATCTAAAAGAGTAGAATTGAATCGTATATTTGTATTATATGATATGTCGAATGAGACAAGCCGTTTCAAATCACAGAATGTTTCATCATATAAAAAAACTATTTTATTGTGGGCTAAGTTAATCTCATGAAGCATGCTTAAATTAGCCACAAAGTCGTGTGCTACAATTTCAATTAAGTTATGGTCAAGGTATAACACTCTCAGATTAATCAAAGTTGTTCTATTGATACTAAATTCACTTAATAAATTGTGCGATAAATCAAGAACATTTATATTCCCGGTATTAATAAAACTATTGAAACTAACTTCATTGAGAGTGCTGCGTGAAATATTCAGAGTACGAAGACTGGCCATTTCATTAAATGAGTTATTTTTGATAACTGTAAGTGACGTACACGATATATCAAGAGCAGGCAAAGAAATCAATCCCATAAATGTATTGTTTTCCAATGCGTGAGACAGAGGGTTATTACTTATATCAAAACTTACAAGTTCATTTAAGTCCTTAAACGAAAAAGATTCAACTTTTGAAATATTGTTGTTAGAAACATCTAAAATTTCCATTAAATTTAAACTATCAAAATGTCCCTTTCCTATAATTCTTAAAAAATTACCTTTTATGGATAAAAATTGTAATTTCAAAAGGTAAAATACCTCAAAATTCAAATCATGGATTTGGTTATGTGATAGATCTAAACGCCGTAAATTCCGTAACGAATCAAATGAACTTTTTGATACATTTTGTATTTTGTTATTATTAAGCATGAGAACTTCTAACATATCCAGTCCAACAAAAGCAAAGTCTCCAATGGATGTTAACCTTTGGTGGCTGATATCTAGTTCAACTATAAAAACTAAACCTTCGAAAGTACCCTTTACCAAGTCTCCTTCCAAAAGATTTTGTCTTATATCAAAGAAAGATATACTTTTTCCCTTAAAAATACATTTAGGCAGCTTACGAATCTCATTCAATGACAAATCAATAGATTTCAAAGCAGTTGTGTTAAAAAACATACGTGGATCCATTGAATTTACTAAATTCTTCTTGATATTAAGATTTTTTAAGTAAGGCATATTATCAAAGACATTTTTTTCTATTGAAGAAATAACATTATAGCTTAGATCTATTTCGATTACTTTGTTTAAATATCTTAAGTCAGCTAATAGTATGCTTGATAATTCGTTGTTATTTAAGTACAAATATTCAAGTTTTGTACATCTAAACAGAGACGAGCTTATTTCTTTTATTTTGTTATGAGCTAAATTTAAATATAAAAGATTTTTCACTCCTTCGAAAGAAAATGCATTTATTATTGATATTTCATTGTGTGACAAATCTAAATATTGTAATTCAGAGAAAACATTGAAATATGCATCTCTTATGTCCAACAGTCTATTATGAGACATATTAATTTTTGTTAGACTAGTAAAAGCAAATTCATCATTATCAATTTGAATTTCAGTTATCAAATTGTTAGAAATATCAATTTCTGACAAAACCGGGATACGATTAAGTGAACTTAGCTTAGCTGTGGTTATAAGATTACATGATATATTTAAAATTGCCAAAATATTCATAGCTGGCAATGTGGGGATTTCAACATACTGATTGTCACTTATATCCAGTAATTTAATACAATTGCCATACCAATTGGTGTCACCATTCAATTCAAACATAGAATTCACATTTTCAACGTTTCGTACTTTATATGTTAAGTATGATGGTAGGCAATAAGTCTCGTAATCAGGTTCATAAATTACGGATTCTTGGCAATATTCTATATTGGGATGATTATAATTTATTGTGTCAGGATTTATATTGCCAGTGCACTCTTTTTCTTCTATGCACCTTTCTTCATCATAGCGTGTTGTACATTCTGCATTTGTTTTTGATTGCAGCCATATGTAATTTATCAGCATCGTCCCTGAAACATATTAAGTTATTTTACAAAATGGCCCATGGCCCAAAAAAATTTAATGCAAAAAGAAGTAAAGTGTAATTGACTTAAATAACATGGCATATATACTAATAATTATTATACGTCAGTCACGTGGCTTCAACCTCTTGACACTGACCGTGGACTTTACCAACGTTAGGGGCCCAACTCTAACATCAAAATTGTTCGCCAATATTAATAATAAATAATATTAATTATTATTATTTATTTAAAGTTTTTTTCACAGGAAAAACTAATATCTAATTACGTCAGTTACTTATATAAACAAAATTAGTCAGGTTTATCTGACGCTGAACTAGGTGTGAACCTGTATTTCAGCATACAGCGCCTAACCCCTTAAATATATTAGACAAAAACTCTAGCATCAAGTACATGACTCATTGGCGAAACTTATATGTTATAATTTACAATCAATTTAACTAGTAATTCTATTATGGTGTGAAGTGTTCTCCCTGTGAGTAAGGTGAGAGGGTGTATGTGTGTGTGTGGGAGAGTGTGTTAAATACTATATTACTCAAAAAAATACTATTAATATATTATATCTGTACATAAATAATATAATAAATAAATGCCTTTCAATGTCTATATATTAATCATGTCGCAAAGTTATTTCTACAAGTAGTTATATCTATTCATTAATAATCAAGAGTTCCTCAGTTTTATCGTAATTGAGGCTTTGTAACCATTTAGTGACTTCCTTTTTACACCATACCTACTCTATTATATCTATGTATATTTAATATTTTATTAACTTTATTGTATGTGTAGGGGCCTAGAAAGGAGAAAAATCCTTGTGCAAAAGTAGTTGAGCAATGATGAATTTGTTTAAATACTATATCGTTTCTTCTACTATTTAATGTGAATGGGTTAAAAGTTATAGTACTGTGTTGTTTATTTATTACGCGAAGTTGCTATCTGTTGAAGAGTACAAATAATAGAAACCATTATTAACGGCTAGCTTCTGAGGTATCCAGAGGGCCAGCTTTTTAATGGACGGGTGACGTTGCATCATATTGCCTTTACGCTGGTCGGGACAAACTAATGTTTGAAGTCGAACTACATGGAGTCTTGAACTGAGGTCTATTTAATCTATCACTTCAGGAGATTCCACCTTTTCTACTAAAAATACCCTTGGTCTCTTCTTCTCCCTCTTTATAGTCTAAGCCGGCATCGGAATACTGGACACATTGGATAACGTTCAGCGTCGCGGTTATTTGAAAGGAAAGGCTAAAATATCCTCTAAGAAGCTTAGTGTGCTTAGCAAATGGAAACGGTAATTATCTACGGGATTCCTCCTGCAACTCTATGAAACGCAAAGGTATGAAGCTCTAGGAAGCGCTTGTACTACTACTACTACTATTAGGGAGTTCCCTAGAACCAGCTCCTTCTACTTGTCCGTATTCAACGAAGAGCGATTTTATTTCGTCGACGACCGGCCAATTATTGAGCGGCTTGATCCTATGACGTTAGAATATGGGCTCTGCTTCTTCTATCGGTTTTACCATGGAGAGGGTTCAGAAAAACATGTAAATTAAAACAATAAATTCCCTTTACCCGTAAAAATTATAACCTAAGAAATCGTCAATTATTAAAGTTTAATTTACGTGTTTTCATTTAAAGTAACATTGATAAAATAATTTGACATAATTCAACAATATTTTTCAATAACACTGAATTGGTCTTTAGAATTAAAACATAAGCCCAACAGGGGGGAAAATTGATTATTAAATGGAGCTATTGGAAATTATTTTTAAATAATTATTTGGAATGTCAATTATATGTTTCAAAATCTACTTGTGTTTCGTGAACAATTTCCAAGTAATTTTTTCCTCAAACCTACCATTTAAGTTTCTTAACTATTTTAGATATTTAAAATTATGTATGTTACATCCGAATTTAAGAAATGGTAAAACGAGGCATGTCATAAAAAAAAGGTTGGAAAACACTGCTATAGATAGACGTTATTGTATTCAACGATAAGCGTTTCAAAGTATAACTTATAAAGAAAGATAAATTTTTAAGACTAAGAAAGGCATACATACACTATATAAATAATACAATAATCAAAAATAAATATTGATGTAGCTTACATTAGATTAATTAAACAAGATTGCAAAATCACTGTAGTGTTGTTTTAAGGACGTGAACTACTATCAATATAATAATTATATTTAAATCTTTCCAAGCTATAGGTATCATATTCCGTTATAATTATTTTATTTACACATATTTTTTGTATATATAGGAAAAACATTCATGACTTATACATATACAATTTTCATGCACGATCAATTATAATAAGTTTTCTAAGTATACTTACACAAAAAGGACTTCATTGTGAATAAATCTGTGAAATAAATTATTTAGATTAAATAAATTGAAAAGGTTTATAGATTATAATTAGAGTGATGTTGGCCTAGTGGCTTAAGCGAGCGACCCACATCCCTAAGATCGGGCGTTCGAATTTCAGCTGTGCACCAATAGAAATATCTATCTATGTGCGCTATTAGTTCCTGTGGTATGTTTCAAGAATATCTAGGAACGGTGAAGGCACTAGTCATGTAGGACACGGGTATTTTTAATAACGTAAAGTCGAAGACCCCATTTTGTCTATACCCATACAGGCTTACTTATAGCGTCGCTAGATTATTATTATTAATACATTAGTTTTTCTTTCATAATAAGCAACATAGATAGACGTTTTAGTTCTCGCACATGAACGAAGGGTTTGATAATAAAAGGACAAAATCGTACGTGAAAAATCATTTAAAATTTACTGTGTATAGCTAACCTTAATTTGACTAAATCATAATTTTATTCTTATTATAATAATCAAATAGCACAGGCATAAATTTTTTTTAATATGCCCAAAAGTAAAAAAATCGCAGTAAATTTGACAAATTTAGTGGTGCAGGTGAGCACATCATTTCAGAAACAGCCCTCGTTGTATTTATTCAATAGTTTTCGCAGCACTCGAAAAATCGTTTATGTAACTTTCATACACACTCGCACATATAAACCATTGTATAGAAAGTTACAATCAACTCTGCTAATTTATTG
The DNA here is from genome assembly GCA_028984075.1 of Pieris mannii. NCBI lineage: Eukaryota > Metazoa > Arthropoda > Insecta > Lepidoptera > Pieridae > Pieris > Pieris mannii. Next base: position 2,457,292 of record CM054776.1, read on the forward strand.
TAGTATTGTAAACTTAAGGTAGGTTGTATTATTCAAAACCTTAGACTCTCACAAAAAAACGTAATGCGTTCTTTAGTGCGTCGTCTTTCCCCATAAATTAAATAAGATAAAATTTCTTACCTCTTAAATTTTCATAACTCGCAAAACAAAAATTAACTCTGTCCAAACGTGGCAATGTCACAATTTTTACACAATAAATACAGCTTCGCAAGGAATATAACAGACGTATAAATAGCTGATCTCGCAAGTATCTATGTTAAATAAATTAACAAATTAGAGATCCGTTGAACAACAGCAGTGGAACTAATTTTGTTTTAATGATACGTAATTTTATCGATTAAAAAAAAACAATTCGGTTATTAAATCGAGTTTCTTTTACAAATGATCAAGCACAATTCCTCCACCTGTGGATGTGGACCATCCTGGAACTGGATGGTTAAGTCATGTGATTACCACTTGCAGCAATTTGCAATAGGTCCGAATTATAAAAACGAAATTGAAGACGAGAGAAATTGGTCAGAAAGATGCTAGGCCTTAATATAATCAGGCTTAGATTAACCGCATTGGTTTACGGTACCTGGCATCTCTCATTTAAAGTGTGTGTAAACTAAATAAATTATTATTATTATTAAAAAACTAAAGAAGGGTTGAAAAGTAATTATGAAGCTTATATTACAGCCAATACCACGGCTGTAATCATTTGTAACGAGTGGATGATGGCAACAGCACAAAGAGTGGGATAAATAAAAAAATAATTTAAAAATATAGAAACTTTATTTAAGTTTTATACAACACTTATTCAATATCAAATAATAATGCCTTATTTACGTGCTTTTCTATAATGGTAAGGAAATATACATTCATCAGATTACAGGTGACAGTTTTAAATAGATTAAAATTAACTTATGTTTATAATGTAAAAACTTTTCATGTATATTTTACAATAATATACAAATGTTATAAGTTAGAGCTCTCCATAATGGTACTAATATGCTGTGTGCTTATTGACCTCCGGCGTGAAGACACCCGCATATATATTTTATAAACTGTGAATGATAAGAAAATAACCAGTATAAGAGATGTTGAGATCTCTGTATACAATAAGCGTGGATTTAATTTGGAGTCTTGCACAACTTTTTCACTTAAAGGTTTTGGTGAGGAAACACTTTCTACTTTCTTACTAATGAGGGATATCTTGTCATTAATTTCTGAAAGAATATTTGCTTTCTGAGTCATAAATGAATGTTCAATTTCCTGTTTCAGTTTATTTATATATGGTAAATTATCGGTTGTACTTTTAACTTTTATATCTTGATGAACTTCTGATATAGACGAGTTTTTTGTACCTAAAACCTGCAAGATTTTATCAAGCAAAGTGTTTGTTAAGTTATTGTTTTGAAGATTATTATAGGAATGATATCCAGTAATGTTTAAATACGCTGTCATTAAGACACTGCTTACATTAAGAGCGTGACTTAAGTCTTGCAATGTAGTTTTAGTCTCCTTAAATGAGTCAATAATCATATCCAACTTTGTTGAATGTATATTTCCTTCCATTTCAGTTTTAGTGTCAACGTTATCGTTAGCGCGTTTTGAAGACATACTTATCAAAACATCACGTATTTCACTAAGGATATTATCGGCTGTATTTATATTGTCTTTGTTTTGATGGTTTTTGTATATAATACGACCAGAACATGCCACACCATCAATAATGTTATCACCCACTTCAGCTGATTTTAAAGCACTTACTTTTGTATTTTTATATTTATTTTTGAATCTCATCAAATCGTTACAGGAAATAGGATTACCGCCAATACTTAAAAACGAAAGGAAAAGTGAAAATTCTTCAAGCCCAATTCTAGAAATATGATTAAAATCAGCAATCAAAGTCCGTAAAGTCTGTATATCATAAAAACGTTCACTTTGTAATTCTTGTAACTCATTGTATGAAATGTCGAGGACATTTAAGCTTACTAATCCATGAAATATACCATAGTTTACGGATATTAACTGATTATGAGAAATGTTAAGAGTTTTCAAATAGCTGTTATCTTTAAACACACCTGGCTGTATGTATATTAATTGGTTAAAACTTAAGTCTAATGTCTGAAGCTGTGTTAAATTCTTAAATGCTCCCATTTCTAACTTTTGAATATTATTATTACGCAACATTACAATACGTAAGTTATACAGATGTGTTATTCCCAACGACGACACATTTGATATGTTTAGTTTTGACATATCCAATAACATCAATGGTATACTTAGGTCAAATTTAATTATACTTGATATACCTGGTATTAAAAGATTTTTTATGTTTTGGATATTTTTCAGTGTTAAATTGGCTTTTAGATTATTATTGTAAGATAAATCAAGATATGACAGTTCATTTAAATTACATAAAGAATCATCATTTATCATTGTTAAATTATTATAAGACAAATTTATATTAGTTAACATGCTAAGACCTGAAATGGGTGATAACGTAGCAATTAAATTATGGCCGAGTTTTAGCATTCTTACAGAATTTAAACTGCTTAAATTAACATTAAATGTTGTGAGTAAATTGTAAGATAAATCAATAATTTGTAGTTTACCTGTATTATCAAAACTATTATAACTAATCTCTTTCACTGTACTGTGCGAAATATTCAGAGTAAGAAGGCTTATCATGTGATCGAAAGAATTATTTTTAATTTCAGTAACATAGCTAAAAGAAATATCTAGAATTGGTAAAGCCCGTAAGCCTTCAAATGCATATTCATCTAAAACACTTGATAAATTGTTATTGGTTATATCTAAATTTTCTAGGTATGACATTTTCATAAATGTATGTGGTATTATATTCGATATGTTGTTATAGGAAATGTCTAAATAATTTAATTTTTCTGTTCCTTTGAAAAAGAATTGTGAAACTGAATTGATTACATTTGATGTTATCGAAAAGTGCTCTAGGTTAACAAGACCGTTTATGTCAAAATTTAAAGCAGTTATCTGGTTGTGTGATAAATCTAGACGTAGTAGAGTGTCTAAGGAATGGAATGATTTTTCGGATATACTGCGCAAGACATTATTATTCATCATAAGAATCTGTAACTTTTTAAGACCATAAAAAGCAAAATCTTGAAGAGATGCTATGCTTTGGTAACTCAAATCTAAATCGAGGATGTCAGTTAGCCCTTCAAAAATGCCTTTAGACAAGTCATTTTCCAAGTTATTTTCCCTCAAGTCAAAGTACGTTATATATTTGTCTTTAAAAATATATTTTGGTAAACTTTGTAAATTATTTGCTGATAAATCAATTTCCGTTAATGCAGTATCTTTGAATAAGTTATGTTCTAAAGTTTTTAACTCATTGTGATTTAAGTCTATGCGTGACAGGTGCCCCATATTATCAAAAGTAGTGTTTTCTATGAAGGTGATAGCATTATGACTCAAGTATACTTCTTTAAGTTGATGCAATTTGTTAAAATCTTTATGCAGAAGTGTCTTTATTTCGTTGTTATTAAGATATAGATATTGAAGTTGACTACATCTAAACAATGATAAACCAATTTCTTTTATATTATTATGTTCTAAATTTAAATGAAGTAGATTTTTAAGGCCTTCAAAGGTAACCGTATTTAGTGCGTCCAGGTTATTATATGACAAATCTAAGTATTGTAAATGGCCAAAGTCAGAAAAAATTGTGTCCTGTATTTGGGCAATACTATTATGAGACATATTTAGTCTGAATAGGTTAGAGAACACATATTCTGCATCATTAATTTCGATATCTTGAATTAAATTGTAAGAGAGATCGATTTCATTTAAATGTGAAAAAGAGTAACGAGAACTTAATTTTGCGGAAGTAAGCTCATTGTGGGATACACACACATTTACCAAATTTTTCATTTCAGCTAATATCGGAAATGATTCATACTGATTATAGCTTATGTTGAGAATTTTAATTGTATTTAAAATCCTGCTATTATATACTGCAGGAGTGTTTGTATTTCCGTCAGATCCATGTTCTGAATAAGTCAGTGACATATCCAAGGCGTACCGACCGTCAATTAAATGTGAATTACATCCATTATATCCATTATATCTATTGTAATACCCATTATTTTCATAGTATTCAAATTCAACGTTTTGTGTACATACTGCTACATCTAAGCAGAGTGTTTTGTTTATTATATGGGTACATACAGCTTCAGATACGTTGTCATTCGATTTTAGGAAAATGATTACAATGGTTAACTCTGGAAATAAAACTGTAATTAGTAATGTTCTGACAATTGATTTTAAATCTTGGTTTATAGTCAGAATGACTTGGATGACATTTGGATATATATTTGCTTTATACTAATATAGTATCCTTTATTTATTTTAATGAGTAGGTACTTACTCCACAAATTCATCATAATTGTGTTAATGTAGTACGACGCAAAAGTTTTGTTGATGTCGAAAACTATACTGATGTTGGTGGTTTACTGATATTACTCGATCACATTAATCAATCAAATCACATTTTTAGTTACTGTCAACGATATAGTATTACACTTGCAAGTGAACTAACGAGCAGACTGAACAACGCAGCACAATATAATAATGGTAGTACACTACGAGTTAGAATTCCGTGAGTAATGTCTTGCAAAATCGAAAAAAATTACACAAATTACGTCATTCAAATTAACAAACTGACTTTAAAATTATTCATGTTCAAGGACCAAAAAACTAAATAACGTAAAGGAACGGCAACGGACTTTTGATTTAAAAATAATTTATTTAAATGAACAGAGTGACAGCACTTAATAAAACTAATCCATATCGCGGTCTTGGTAAAGAACAGTATTTTTAGCTTAAGGTAAACGTGAATCATCAACGAAGTGATTTGCTGTGCCCACCAATGATCCGACCATTCTAGTTGTATTAACGGTTAGATCCAATATTAAAAAACGTGTTAGATTTTATTAGTGTCGGGACGAGGTTATTTTACCAGTGCCATCCGTCAACTCTTTTCCTAGTGGGAGTGCCATGCTATTGCTTTCGGAATGCAGCCAAATAGGAAGGCACGACCGGGGAACCACAGTTTCCGAGAAAACCGGCGAAGTAATGCAATAGGTTCAACTTATTGTACTCGCGCTTCATGCGAAGAGTGAGTCACCTCACTCTTCTCTCCTATTTCTCTTCTCGATTTGGGGCTATCTAATACCCCGCTATCGGTTGTATAGCTCAAAAAATCTTACTACTAATACTCTTTGGACATTCATAATTTGAGCAGGCACGTTGTCTTCCTTTAATTTTACTCCGCGCTTGTGCTTCTGTTCTGTCGTAAACTACTGTGCAAAACTGCTGTAAAATGTATAAAAGTGATTTAGACGGGTCAGAACTCGTCTAAATATCGTCCAAAAGCCATAACCCAAGGTAATCTTGAAAGTAATGGAAACCAATATCAACGGCCAGCTCCTGGGATATCTTGACAGCCACCAGCTCGCTAAACTGGTGACCTTCATGTATAGCTTACACATAGGTGCGCAGATGCAAGAATAAACAACGGAAGGGGCTAGCGGTTGTTCTGAATATAGCAAAAGCCTTCGATCAGGTGTGGGATGAAGCGCTTCTCTCAAAGCTACTTACGCTCTAAGAAATTATGCAACCGGGTCTAGAACTTTTTCGCTAACCAGAACATGAAGGTCGTCATCATAATTGTCCCTGGGTATATCACTTAAATTCAGATGAGCCCCCCATTTGCTTCTTGTATATTAAAAAATGTCTATGACATCGTTCGTCTATCTGTAGAACACTCTTTGGAGGTAGCCTGTGTAGAACTTGAGAATTGTATTATTTTAAGTGTTTACAGACCACCAAGTGCATCTTACGATTTGTTTGAACAAAAGTTGGAGGAAATTCTGTGTAAAGTTAGTTTTAAGAACAATAAGTATATAATTGTATGTGGTGACTTCAACATAAACTTATTAGAAAATACCTCCATAAGTAAAAAATTCAATCTTTTATTACAATCTTACAATCTTGTAAACTTGTTTCTCGAGCCCACTAGAATTACAAGCTCCACTGCCACATGTATAGATAATGTATTTACAGATGCAGAGGCAATGCAAACCTCAATTACAACAAATCTTAGATCAGATCATTGTGGACAGTTCGTGTCGCTAAAATGTAAAGTGGTGAAACAAGTAAAACAGAGCAGTGTGTTTGTTCCAGTAAATAAAAAGCGAATGGTGAGATTCAGACATAATATAGGTAAACACCTACCTCTATTACCGGTAGGTAATACCGTTAATACCCAATACAACAATCTAAGTGATTGTATTAATAAGGAGTTCAACACTATCTTTACTCCAAAGAAAGTCTCTCATTCGCAGTGTAACTCGTTTAGTGATTGGGCGACAGCGGGAATTTATAAAAGTAGACAACGGTTGTATGACCTTTACGCTGAAAAGTCATACAATCATAATGAAGAATTTACTCTCTATGTTCGAAATTATTCTAAATTATTTAAAAAAGTTTGTTAGGCGGCTAAGTCCTTATATATCAAAAAAAAGATTGAAAATAGTACAAATAAAACTAAAATGACTTGGAAGATAATTGATAGTGAAACTGGAAGAGTCAAAGATCGCAATAGAGATATCGAACTATGTGTCGATAACACTATAATCAAATCTAACGAAGAGATAGCGATTTTTTTTGATAAGTACTTTTCTGACATTCCGATTTCGACTACTAAGTCTCTTCAATCATCTCCCGCCCTCGCTGAATCACTGCTCAAAGATAATGTAAAGGAGTGCAAGGTCAGTTTTATATTCCGACCCATTGGTGCCTACTTGTAGTAAAATCTTTGAAAAAATTATATTAAATCAACTTGTAAGTTATTTTAATGTAAACAAATTATTACATAATAATCAGTTCGGTTTTACCAAAGGTCTGACTTAGTTCTGCAGTTTACGCGGTTAAAAAAATTCGCTCACTGACTGATGTCGACACAGCTAGACTTGTTTATTTTAGTTACTTTCATAGCTTAATGACGTATGGCTTATTATTATGGGGTCATGCTGCTGATGTCGAATCTATTTTTATTCTGCAGAAGAGAGCTATTCGTGCAATCTATAATTTAAAATGTAGGGAATCTCTGAGAGATAAATTTAAGGAATTTAATATACTTACCTTTCCCTCGCAATATATTTATGAAAATATTATGTATATATACAAAAATTGTGATAAGTATACTAGAATAGAACATACGCACAAAGTAAATACTCGGAACAAACGCAGGCTGCAATTTCCCCGTACTAGACTGTGTAAAGTTAGTAATTCTTTTTTGGGAAGAGGGATAGTCTTCTTTAATAAAATCCCAGAGGCTCTTTTATCTCTGCCTTTTATTAAATTTAAGAAATGTGTTAAAGAAAAGCTGTGTAAAAAGGCTTACTATAAAGTTAGTGATTATCTAGTTGATAAAAGGGCCTGGGACTAGTGCTGGGCAGGCTACTTCTAATTAATATGCTATATTTGTTTTAAATATTGTAGAATTGTTTGATGATTTGCTTTTTTTTTTAAAAGAGTACCGAGAGTTTTTTACGCCGGCTTTTTCTCTCGGCCAACACCTTCTGTCTTCTTTGCCGATGAGTAGGGATGCCAACAGGCTTGAATTTAATGACGTGGAATAAGTGATACTCTTATGATCCTATGTTCCAAAATAAACGTATTTTATTTTTATTTTTTTTATTTTATAAAAGATGATGAATGTATATAAATAGATAAAAATGAAGTACCGAACCAATTATAATCAGCAGCACTCTTTACCGATTTAACATATCTCCAGGATGTTCACTTCCCTAAAGGGTTGCCAAAAATTAAAAATAATAAGATTATTTTTTTAGCTTACTTTAAAACACCTTTTTTTAAAACAACTTTGAAATATTTATTATACTTTTAGCGGTGTTGGCCTACTGTCTTCAGACTGCGACTTTATTCCTTCACTTTCGAACGCCGGCTCTACACAAATTACCTCTCTGTCTGTATGCAAATTTAATACTCGCTCGTACAATGAAGGCTAACTTCAGGAAATCCACCAGGCTTTTTTTTTAGCAAAAAGTCAGCGCGTGTCAGGCACAGAGGGTCTTCCAAATGACACACTCATTACAAAAAATAAATGTCACGAAACTGTTACGGAACTGTTCTTAAAAAATTAGAAGCTCCCTGTTTTATATACCACAATTATCAATAGAAAATATCTTGTATCAATGTACGATTGGTTTTTTTTATACAGCAGCCCTATTTAATAATTAAAGATAAGGTAATGACAATGTATACATTGTTTATTACATACTAATTAGTAGTCAAACTCGATAATAAAATTTGATAATACCTACTAATTTTTAAATATATTTTTAATAATATCACGAACGATTATCCCGAATTATTCACGAATAAATTATGAACGGTAAAAGAAAACCTAACAGAAGCCGCCGTAACTTAGTCTAAGATTCAGAAAAGCGACGTTCACGGGACCCAATTGGCAAGATACAGAAATTTGACATTCCATACAAAGTTGAATAAGTAGGCACACTTTGTTCATATAATTAATCAATTATTTAAATGACTCTGAAATGTATACTAATATAATGAAGAGGAATAATTTGATTGTTTGTAACTACTTAAGGCTTATTTATTTATTGAGTTTACGACAGCATACATAATTCTAAGTCTACTGAATACTGTAGAAAATCTTACATCTAAAATGTATTACAAGAATGCGAAACATAAGTTTTACAAAAAAAATTAAAACATATCTAAGAAAAGATAAGCACACAGTAAAATTACCAGAAATTGTTGGTATTTAAAGTGGAAAAAAACATTCATCAGCAAAACACCAAATTAGGTTCGAGAAAGGCACCCAACAATGCGTTCTCTAAAACTGATCAGCCCTGTACCGAATAAATCCAGCTCCGGATAAGCTGGGTTCAATCTGTTCAAAGGCTCCGAAATAAACCGGTTAAAAAATTATTTCCCTATTAGAACTCTACGATATCCCTTATATATATATAAAATATAGACTATAGAATATTTAAAAAGTTAAGGTCTTGATGAAATTGCAATAGCTTTTTTTTTATATAATATTTTCTACACAATTCCCCTACTATATAGTCGTCGGAGGCATTAAGTATCTATATTGTATTGTATTGTAAGTAAGTATATTGGTAACTCCGGTGTTAATACCCTACTGCCTATTCCTTTTAACCACCCTTTGTATAACCACTACAGAATCTCAAAAATATGCCCCTCAATTTGACGTTGAACATTATTTCCCTTAAGTTTGTCAGTCGTAGTTTCCATTTCGGTTAGAAACGACGCGTATTTATTATTGTAATCGAAAAAGTACAACGCGCTGACGCAGCGCTGCGGTCGCGTTACGATGAATCGTTGACCTAATTGTTATTGTGTAATGAATTAAGGCAAGGTTTTGATTTTATAATTTTAATTATTATAATAAATTTATCATGGCATCTCCAATTGTCAGTGAAATTAAAACCCACTTATTAATAGCTGAATTGAATAAAGAAAGAGCCCGATGCTCAGACCTGGAAACTATTGTCCATGAACTAAAAGAACGGATAGCTCAGCTCGAGCAAAAAATTGATCAACCGTTAACACAAAAGGATGCGGCAGCCGCTGAATCTATCCAGTATGAGACGGACGAAGAAGAACTGGCTAAAGAAACGGAATGGGTGCGACAAAAAAGCAGAAAGAAAAGGAAACTTAACACCTCCCCTTCCCCCATGAAAGAAGTTACTTGTAGTGAAGTAGCCAAACAAAAGTCCAAAAAGGAACCCCTTCCACCCCCGATTATCGTCGAAAATGTGATTGAATACCAATCATTTTACGACACTTTAATGAAAAAAGAATTAAATAAAGACTCCTTTACAGTAAAAATGCTCAGAAATGGATCGGTGAAGATCAATACCAATAGCGAAGCTACCTATAGATGTATCACAAAACATCTAAAAGAAGAAGAAGCCTCGTGGTTCTCTTACGAAAACAAGCAGAACAGACCAATAAGAGTTATGGCAAAAAATCTGCATGCTTCTTGCAAGCCCGATAGGATAGTTGAAGACCTCATCCTCCAAGGATTTAAAATTTTAGACGCAGCCGTTAAATATAGCTGGAAAAACAAGGAACCGCTGAACATGTTCATTCTCTCTTTCCATCATGAGGAAAACATAAAGAACATTTATCAAATCAAATCGATACTTGGCTGCAAAATTGAGGTACAGCCACTGAAATCACCAAAATTGATTCCTCAATGCAAGAGGTGTCAGGCTTATGGGCACACACAAAAATACTGCTCCAAGGAGCCGAGGTGTGTAAAATGTACTGCAAAGCACCTCACAGTAGACTGTAACAAGCCTCGAGACGCGAAACCGAAGTGCGTTCACTGTGGTGAGTCACATCCAGCTAACTACAGAGGCTGTGTAGTTGCTAAAGAACTGCAAAAAATGAGAAACGTCTTAAAATCAAAATCAAATACAGAACCGGTCAAATCTGTAAAACCAGAAAAATTTGTTTCCAAGACTGTTTCTTTTGCTCAGGTAACTAAAGGCCCAAAGGCTAAATCCTCAACACAACAAAACGAGAAAGCTAACACAGGCATAGATGAAAAGATTAACACTATACTTTCATTATTGACATCTTTTGATGAAAGACTTAAAAAACTAGAAAGCGGCACCATAATAGCAGCTTCTAAACGTCTGAAGCAATGATGTCTTTAAAAATAATGGCATGGAATGCTAATGGGTTTTTAAAACACCAAAGAGAACTTCATATTATTCTTAAACATGAAAACATTGACATCTGCTTGGTATCGGAAACACATTTTACCAGGGAGTCATACATTCAACTTAAAGGATATAAAGCCTACCATGCCCTTCATCCCAGTAATAAATCCAGTGGGGGAAGTACAGTTATAATAAAGGACAGTTTAAAACACCATGAGACATTTAAATATGAAAAAGAGCATATTCAAGCTGTGGCTGTAAGCGTAGCAATGAAGCAGTGTCCATTAACAATTTCATCTATCTACTGCCCACCTAGACATGCACTTAAGTATGATCAGTACAAAAGCCTACTAGAAAGTCTTGGAAATAGATTTGTGTTGGGAGGCGATTTCAATGCAATATAACATACCTACTGGGGATCAAGATTAATATCGACTAAAGGAAAAGAACTGTTCAATGCTATGAAAGATTTGAGATGTGATGCAATTTCGACAGGAAAGCCTACCTACTGGCCAACAGACAAGAATAAAATACCAGATCTTATAGATTTCTTCATATTTAGAGAAGTATCACCAAATGTTCTCCAAATAGAGGAAGCCAATGATATGAACTCAGATCACTCACCAATCTTACTCACAATTGGCGAAGACCCTATAAAGCGAAAACTGAATCCATCTCTCGTGAACCCGCATACGGACTGGGACAGCTTCAAAATTTATCTTGAGAATATGATAGACCTAAGAGTACTTTTAAAGACTGAGGAACAATTAGAATTTGAAGTAAATAAATTTACAAAGAACATCCAACAAGCTGCTTGGAGCAATACTCCTAAATTTAAGAAAAAGGTACAAAACAACTACTTTCCAAAAGAGATTATAAATCTCATACAGACAAAACGAGCTCAAAGAAAAAGGTGGCATTCCACAAGATGTCCTGAAGACAAAAAACATCTGAATAATCTTACTAAACAACTAAGGAGAGAGATAAAAATATATAAAGATACCTCAATAAATAAATACCTAAGCCAATTAACATCTGATGGTTCCACCAACTACTCCATCTGGAAAGCGATAAGAAATATCAAAAAACCTACAACACATATTCCTCCCTTACGAGAGCCTAATGGGAATTGGGCTGCAAGTAACATACAAAAAGTTAGGAGGTTTGCTGATCACCTAGAAAATATATTTCAAATCGATGAAGAAGATTCACTTGACTTCGAAGAAACATCGTTAGAAGAGTTAAACATCCGTCTAGTCACACCGAAAGAAGTTATAAGAGAAATTAAATGTTTAACTAAGAAAAAGGCGCCAGGTTTTGATTTAATTACGGGTGAGGTACTACAGCATCTCCCCCGTAAAGCCGTAGTTAAAATGACAACCTTAATTAATGCCTCATTTCGACTTCAACATGTTCCCAGTATGTGGAAAGTTGCGGAAGTTATAATGATTCCCAAGCCAGGAAAACCACCACACGAAGTAACATCTTACCGGCCAATCTCACTGTTACCTGTTATAGCAAAACTATTTGAGAAACTCTTTCTCAAACGTCTTAACCCCATTATTGCCAAAAAGCAGCTCATACCGGATTACCAATTCGGTTTCAGAGAAAAACATTCTACCATAGAGCAAGTTCATAGAATTACAAATAATATTGAAATAGCACTAGAAGAACAAAAAGTCTGCTCCACGGTTTTTCTGGATGTAGCTCAGGCTTTTGACAAAGTGTGGCACCGAGGACTTGTTTACAAATTGAAGAAACTACTGCCTCGTCAATTTTCAAATATCCTCGAGTCATATTTAACACAAAGAATGTTTAGGGTACGACAAGAAGATGATTATTCAGAACTGAAACAAATAAAAGCTGGGGTGCCGCAAGGGAGTGTATTAGGTCCGGTCCTGTACCTCTTATACACGTGCGATATCCCTGATCTAGAAGATAACATAATCGCGACCTTTGCCGATGATACTGCTATCATTTCTACGGCAGCTACTGAAAAGGAAGCGGTAGTAAAACTACAAAGAGCTATAAATCAGTCGAAATCAGTTCACATTAACTTTTCCAACAAGACATCAAATTACCTGCCAGTATACATTGATAACGACAAAGTGCCGTTCGGAAATTCAGCTAAGTACCTAGGTATGACGCTGGACACTAAACTCCGATGGAAGGTCCATGTTAAAAAGAAGCGCGAAGAGTTGGATCTCCGTTATACTAAATTGTACTGGTTGCTCGGAAGGCATTCCACTTTATCAGTACAAAACAAATTATTGATATACAAACAAGTCCTGACACCTGTATGGACTTATGGTTGCCAGCTGTGGGGCTGTACCAGTAATAGTAACATCCAAGTGATCCAACGTTTCCAAAACAAAGTGCTCAGGGGAATAGTCAATGCTCCCTGGTACATTCGCAATTACGACCTCCACCGGGACCTTAATGTAGAGGACGTCGCTACAGTAATAAAAAAGACTGCTGGAGCACACGAACATAGGCTCCACCATCACGTGAATGTCGAGGCTATCCAACTCCTTGACACCACGGGCTTAGTGAGAAGACTGAAAAGGACAAAACCATTTGAACTAGTGATTTAGTGATAATGTACGTAAATATCAAGTGCTAAAGAGTGTCTGCAAAATAGAACACAAGAACAGAGTGTCTTCTTCCCTTTAATAGAGACTGTAAGTAGTGTTATTGGACACTCACTTATATAATAATCCTTTTTAGTAAATTAGGTTAGACTTAAATTACTTATTAGTCTTAAGTTAGGCTAGATCGTAATGTTCCATGATGTCTTAGTGAAGACACATGTATATAGAAAAAAAAAAAAAAAAGTTTGTCTCCGCTACTTTTATGCCCATAGCTTGCTCAGTGTTAAACCTGTCGTATCTATACATTGGACATTCGATCAGAACATGTAACACCGTCTCCTCGTCCGCATCGCCACAAGGACAGGCAGCACTTTGTTTAATCCTGAATCTGTAAAGGTACGACAGGAATCCACCGTGACCTGTCAACATCTGGGTAATCAATCCCGTTGGTTTCATTTGTTTAACTATCGAAAAAGCCGAAACCACATTTGGAAAGAATAACTTTGTTATTGCCGCTGTCTCACCGTTCCGATATCTGTGATTCCATTTTTCTATCGTATTTCCGCGTAAACAGTCTTTCAAATGCGATATGGGGAATCTATTGTACACGGGTGCCTCTTCTAGGTGCGCAGCTTCTTTTGCCAGTTGGTCTGCTCTTTCATTCCCCTCCACGCCCGCATGCGCTTTGACCCAAAAAAGATTAATTTTTTCGGTAACCTCTGCAGAGCTTCAGCGCGAAGCCTCATTGTACTGAATTTAACTGGTTCCTTATTCCTCGCTTTTTAGTGGCTGGAGCCCAGACTGCCGCCGCATATAGAATTATGGGCTCGATGACTGCTGTGTAAATAACTTTAATGACATCTCTATGTAAGCCCCAGCCAATTCTCGCCGCCCTCGCTAATTGCTTATAAATGTTTGTTGCTTTTTTGCATGTATTGGAGATATGTTTGTTAAAAGTCAATTTTGCATCGAGTGTCAAACCTAGTATTTTTATTTCGTCTGATAAGTTCACAGATACTCCGCCCATATTTAAATGTGGTTTGTCAAATTTTGTTTTTTTAGTTATAATCATAGCTTGGGTTTTTTGTGGAGCAAATCTAAGTCTATTTTTGGTTACCCAATCTATAACATAGGCAAGAGCGGCATTTGCGTGTCGTTCTACTTCAAATCCTGATTCTCCGACAAACACCATAATCACGTCGTCTGCAATGGCTTGGCAATAGAACCCCTTTTTTTCCATTTTTTGCAGTAATGGATCCAAAAGTAGGTTCCATAGTATAGGGCCACCTATAGATCCCTGAACGCATCCTTTCGATGTATGTCTATTTACCTCTTCTCCAGCATATCTTACCTGAACCTTTCGTTCCTTTAGGTAGCTAGCGTGGATAAAAAACCTCAGCAAGTAACTCAGCCGACTCCCTTGAGCTTAGAATTTTGCCTTGATTTTTTAGCGGTAGGTCTTCATGTCTCTCAGTGGTTTTATTTATAATTTTATATATCCTTCCAGACTCCTTCTTTGTCCTGTTTTTCACAATACTCTTTCCAACTATTTGTCTGTGCTTCTTTTGCTTCCTTCTCATATAATATCTCCTTAGCCTCTAGATATTCTTTTATCACTTTCTGTCTTCGAACCGCGGCAGCGCATCGAATCCTACGCTTTTTAGTAACCATTATCCGTTTAAGGTTTGCCAGTTCTTTGGTCCACCAAGGCGTGGTAGGGAGTGATTTATTTTTTATTTTAGGTATGCAGGCATTACTCGTTTCTTTTATAATATTTATATATGTTGCTATAATGTCTTCTAACTCAGTTTTATCAGTTATTTTATCTATGTTTTGCTTATTTATTCTATTTTCCAAAAGTAACTGACTGATTTTCTCAAGAAAATTAGTCCAGTTAGCTTTTTTAGTATAATAGATCTTTGTTGTTTTTAATGCTATGTTATTCTTTGTTCTTTTCTGATTTATTGTAAAGGTAAAATAGCATTGTGGTCAGAGCCGATTAAGTCTTGATTTACTTGCCAATTTTCAACTTTTTGTAACATATCTAATGTGCAAGCCGTTACGTCTATAAAACTCGTATATGGTCTATTGGCTCGTATGGTATCATATGTGGGGATGTCTCCCTGATTTAAAATTTGCATATCTAATTGCTCCAGTGTTGCAGCCATATCTTCTCCCCTTTCATCAATTACTGAGCTGCCCCACCAGACGCTTTTTGCATTTGCGTCTCCTCCAAAAATTAAGTCGCGTTTAAATCTGCCTTTGATTTTAACTAGTTGGTCTAAGTATGGCACCATGGGTTTGGGGTAAGGTTCAAAGTAATAAGAGACAGCTACCATCTCCCACGCACTCGTGTAAATTATTACTACCACAATATTATTTGTGGTCAGTTCGAGGTACTGTTTAACTTTTAAGTCGTCGTCAAACACTGCTATCGCAGCTTTTACAACTCCCTCATTTTTTGCGGTGCTTTGGTATACTCTAGCCCCCCTGTACTGCCTCACCCTACCTCTAGTGCCGATGTATGGCTCCTCTATTAACGCAACTGCTATACCTTTCTTCTGTGATTCAATTATAATTTCGTTAGTGGCCAAGTTCTTCTTCTGCAGGTTTGCTTGAACTATTAAGTATGGTTTCGAGTTTTTATCTGTTGGGTTAACTACGGCTACCTTAGTAATATGCTACTGAGGCCCTTGCCAATAAGTCCCATCTTTTTCTCGTAGGGCATTCAGAGTCAAAGCTGTTATGATCTGTATTATCCAGGTTCGCACGTTTACAGTTAATGCACGATGGGATCCCTCCAGCCATATATTCCGGGCAATCAATCTTTTTATGTGGCCCACTATAATGTGAACAGTTTTCTTCCTCTGCTGTACATAATCGCCTACCATGGGGGGTGACTGGTCCATGACTTTAACCCTTTGCAAGTCGATGTGCATTTTACCTTCAGTTGTTAGTATTCCCCATAAAAAAATAAATAAAAAATAAAATACGTTTATTTTGGAACATAGGATCATAAGAGTATCACTTATTCCACGTCATTAAATTCGAGCCTGTTGGCATCCCTACTCATCGGCAAAGAAGACAGAAGGTGTTGGCCGAGAGAAAAAGCCGGCGTAAAAAACTCTCGGTACTCTTTTAATAATGGAGGAGAAACTTGTACAATTATGTGATTCGTATGCGAGTTCCTAGCTTTTCTACGATACTTCACCGCAGCCCTCATGTCCTCTTTATTTAAGTGTTTTATTAAGTGTTGATTTTGAGTTTTAATTGCAATAGCTTGGAAAGATTAATAAATTCCTATATCGCTATGGAAACTATTGACAATTTACAAAGCTTTACTGTAGCCAAAATCTATCACTATAGTCGCCGGTAGTTCTTACCTGTGTAGAAGACATATTCAGATAAACTTTCAGCTTTTGTTAAATGAGGAACATCTACTGATTTACAGCAATATTAATTAAATAATCCGCGATCCCATAAGTCTGGGCAAAAATATTTTTTTGCATTTAAAAGTATGAAGGCAATTTTGCGACAGCTGAAGCTGCAACGCAGAACATTACCACATTAATTCAACCAGCCTCAACACAGCAAGTTATATTATTAAGAGAATCAATTAATTGAGTTTTTTTTATATTTGAGCACGAGGTTTACAAACGGAGCTTTAATATACATTAAATACAAAGCGATTTCAAAGCTTGCGTTTTGGTTCGTTAAAATATTATGAAAGAATTGTGTTATTTTTTAATATCTAGAGATAGTGGCTTTCTAGGACATAAAACCTATTGTATTTATGTTGTTTTTAAGCTATGATATCGTATATAAACAAAATTCAACACCTTGTGGATCTGAGTCAAAGATAAATGCTATAACAAATATAGATATGAACGATACCAAATCTATGGCAAAAAACTTTCGACGTTGTTAATATTTCTAAAGGTGTTTAATAAAAAGTTATTATAAGTATCACAAGTATCTTTTATTAAATGTTATACAGTTCTTTGGTACATTTTATATAGCAAGCTAGCTAGCTTATATATCAGACCATGCTCTTACGGGCGGATGGAATCGCCATAAATTCCTTCGGAGTTAGGGTTGGTATTTTCCAAGTCATTGGTGTTTTTTTCGTTTCCGGGTCATACTAAACTATGAACGCACAGAAACTTTAACTTAGCCACATCTTCGTTCATCTTTGACCGAATACCTGTGTGATTCCCATTTCGTTAATTCAGCAAAACTTGGCATCAACTTAAGCGCTCATCAAATGGACTTTACTCAGTGATAGTTGGAGCAGTTTACCAGTTGTGTTTATTATAAATGGTAAGTCTAATTTATTGAAAAATCTTTTGGTTAATTATTTTAACAATATGTTTTTTTAAAGATTCACGTGTAATGTACACAGAGCCGTTTACACAGTATAAAATTAGTTGTTCTAACCTAATTTCTTGACCAAAATATATTTATATATCAAAATTTATAAAGAAAGAAACTAAATTTAATAGTTAAAAAATATTTATAGGACTAGATTTCAAAAGTATTAAATTTGGCAACATTGAATTGAAAATTTAAAAAAACCTTTTAATATATATAATGACTATTTATAATAATAAATAATTTTTGTCGGTTTTTTAAGTTTTTCCATTATATACTTTCAGGTTTTCTCGGAAAACTCTAGTGATACAACAACATGAAGTCAGGTAAGGGCTTTAATACCTCCTATAAACTTTTAACAACTTTTATCTTTTTAGGCAAGTAGGTTCTTGCCTAAACTAAGCACATTGAGATGCCCAAGTGGTTCGAATAATGTTCTACGTTCCTAGACTTTCACTGTTCTAATCCTTTACTTTAGAAAAAATCTTCTTGATTTAGTTAGTCAAACAATAAGATAACATTTTCATTGTAATTCTTCATTTGCGTGCATTCAAGTGATTATATAGTATAAACGGGAGTATAGTGAATAGTATCCAATGCCATTTTTAAAGCATTTAAGAAACTCTTATCTCGTAAGTCTGTATTGAAAGATAACTGTCTATTTGATGACCTTTAATTAAGATCCCAAGATAGCACCGACCCCCACGACCTGGTTCCACGTGTTATGTGATTAATATAGTTTCATTTCATTTCAGGAATAATACTGTTGGTCATAATAATGGCGCCACTTGTTTGCTGCAACTGCCCCGCGGACAGAGTTCACACCTTGGATCATTGTGTGTTTTATCTCCAATGCTTTCACAATATAACTGCAGGAAGTATATCGCGGGAATGTTTTGGCTCAACTAATTACGATGTCATTGTAGATGTCACTCTTGTCGATGCTACTGATCAATTCGATACAATATCCGATCAAGAATTTTTGTCTTTGATTACATCTCTAAAAGTATCCGGAAATTGGTCTGAAACAAAACTTACCTTCTTAGATAATATGTACAGACTCAAGGCGTTACATCTCAAAAACAATAACATCAAAATGATTTACGACAGCCCTTTTCGTCATTTGTCCAGATTGGAGGATTTAAATTTGTCAGGAAATCAACTTTCTCATATTGAGGAATTATTTCAATTTGACTCTTACCCAAACAAATTGAAAAAATTGTCCCTCTCACATAATGCCATTCAAGAGATACCCGGTGACACATTTTTTGAACTCACAAACCTAAAGGAGCTAGATCTTTCCTACAACTCAATTACAGAATTATACGAAGAACCATTTTCAAACTTGACAAACCTTGTCATTTTGAAGCTAAACCACAACAACATAAAGAATCTGAATGGCGCAATGAATAATCTTTTCAATTTGAAACACTTGTATTTGGCACACAATCATATAGAAAACATAGTAGAGCAATCAATAAAGATCATCTATCACCTCGAGACCATAGATATATCTAAAAACCGATTGGATAATTTAAAAACAAACTTATTTTCAAGACATTGGAACCATTTTGATGATCATTCGATTTGCAAAATTAAACTGTCCCAAAACCATATATCGTACGTTCCTAATGCCACAGTAGTTCCAGAGTTTAAAACCCGCCTAATTAGGAATTCGCATCAACATAAAGTAATGAATATTTTCTCCGAACTTGATTTGTCCCAGAACTCTATAACTCACGTGGAATTTAATGCATTCCAGTCAATCGTCCAGTTAATTTCTTTAGATATATCATGTAATAGATTGATTAGTTTTACTGTTAACCCCAACGATTTACGATACGTGAAGTATCTTAATCTGAGTAAAAACTTCCTTCAAACATTGCATTACAGTAGTTTTGCTTCTATGATAAATTTACAGAATCTTGATTTGTCTAACAACAAAATGGACTTTATTCCCGATCAATCATTGATGAACAACCACCAATTGAAACTTATAAATATGACATACAATGAAGTTGTAGAAATTAGGCGCATGCGAATTACATTTAACCGCGATGGTGGTGTATTAGATCTTACCAATAATGGAATTTCCGTTTTAAATCTATCACCAGGCGATGCTTACGGCCTCACTATATTGATATTACGTTCAAATAATATAACTGAACCCTTTTTGATAAAACTTAACCAACAACCGACTCTTGTTCATCTAGATATGAGCTATAATTTGATAGAAGAATTAGATGAGGAATCGTTACAGCTACCTATTACGGTAGGAATTTTAGATTTGAGCTACAACTTGATACAAAGGATCGGTCCATCCTCCTTCCACCGAGTCGGCCACTTAAAGACACTTCGTCTATCTCATAACAAACTTGCTTCGGTGGAGTTCGGTGCTTTCGAAGGGCTGGCTTCACTAGTAAATCTTGATCTGTCTTATAATAACATTGGAAGATTGGATTCGAAAACACTAATGGATTTAAAAATGTTAAGTGTCTTGTCGTTACGGAATAATGACCTCTTCTATATAGATCATAGCAGTTGGTTCGCTCATAAGCAGAACTTAAGGATGTACCTGGATGGAAACAGCTTCTCCTGTGATTGGTTGGCTGAAGCCTTGAGTGATAATAATAATGGATACTCTAAAATGCGACCCACCGTTTTGAAGACGACATTTACTGGACATTCTATTGAGGGAATTCCTTGCAAACAAGACGTGGGGAATTTTGTAGAGCCGAACAAAAATTACATGATAGCTGATGAGAGGCTTCTGGTGACAAATCAGAAGATATTAGAAGCTGTTCAGGAGCAGACTTCCTTCTTAAAGAAACATATTTGGCGTTTCGTATTACAAGACGCGGAGAGAAACGCAAAATCAACTAAGTAAGCTTTATTTCAAAATTATAAAAAATTATAACTAGGGCTTAAATAAACACTGGTGTTATCATTTATAATATAATAATAAATGAAACTAAATACATTTGTTTTTTATTTACTTGAAACATACCTTTTATAATAAAACTAATTATTTTGTGTGTAAGTAATACATTAATAAATGTTGAATTATAGACAGGGATAAATATATAGAATAGCTATTTGTAAACTGAAGTTTCTTGTTTCCCTGGCTTAATGATAAGGCACATGGCGTATATTGATTTCTTAAGAAACCTTTTTTGGAGTTGTAGGCACAGAAGACTGATCACATATTTCTATATATAAAACGATGAATGAAACAAACGAATAAAGTGTTCTACTAATCAAGTTCGTCCAAAGCTTTCACAGTATAAGTATATGTAAAACTTTTAACTATTTAATATATTTACGTAAATTCCAATTAAATTTAGCTAAGACTAACTTTCATCTGCCATTCGGAAATCAAAAGTATAATTCTTAACGAAGATGGCCAATATAATTTACAAATAGTTTAATTTTCAAAAGAAACAGTACACAAAACTAAATCTATACTAACACTGTAGGTAGACGACAGACATATATTATGTATTGTATTTATAAGGCATGCACTTTAATTCTTTTAACCTTAAAATCAAATGTTATTTGTGCTGTTAAATAAAAGAAATATCGGTTTTTATATCCGGGGCTCGAATGTTCGACCACAGGATTAATAGTCGCACGCGTCACTTTACTCAATGTGTAATGTTGGAAACATTACAATCAATTTTAAAGTTTTACATTTTTATATATAAGCTAAGCTATATCCTTTTAAATATTTTTTGCGTTTTAGTTAAATAATAATTAATTTAATTTTTAATATAATTAAAATTATTTTTACAATTCGGTTTATTTTATTGAGTCATTATGCTAGACAATTTGACATAATTGATACATACATGTTGATATTTTTTTTAATTAAGTTATCGATTTTATATGACACATAAAGGCTTTAAGAATGTATCACCATTAATGTGGGTTGCTTTCCGAAACATCAAAATCTTCAAATTCCGGGTATTTGTCTCCGTAGTCAACGGGAAAAATTGCACCGCATTCCTCTTCTCCGAGAATCTCGTCCTTACTAACATACGAAGGACTAATATCCATCAACTCTAGCAATGCCAGGTCATTATTAGTTGAAACCATAAACGCAATGTGTACATTCTCACTGAAAAGAATCAATATAATTAAAAAAAATTAAGCAACATAAATCCTACTTCAACCATTTAAAATCAATTTAACATATTATCTGCAGACGTTCATAAGTGAAATGGGTTAATTATATGAAAAAGAAAATGCCTACTTATATCCAGTAGCATTATAGATCTAATATTGGATAGTTAGTTCAGTGAAGCCAATTAAAAGTCCAGAACAATAATATATCTCGTTTAACCAGTGTAATGTAGAATCGAAAAAAATCAAAATCGAAACTTGTCAAAGGGGACTAGAACGGAGCGCACTTAACATTAAAAAAATTCATAAAAAAAAAAAATAACACACTCTTCTTATTTCTAAGAAGCGTTACAAAAGGTACTGATGCGCTGAACTATGCCCTAAAGCGTAAATGGAGATGGGCAGGGCATGTAGCAAGACTATGACGATAGAGAGACCATAAGGGTGAAGAGTTTCGCAATAGGGCTACCCCACAAAAACCCCTATCGAGATATTTAGAGTTCCTTGGAGGAGGCCTTCACCTGTGGAAGGGTTCTTGCAAAATAATTTGGAAATAGATAAATAAAATTAGTAAAATTAACTTTTCTTAAAAAATATATATATGTTATAAAAAGTATGTATTAAGTTTACTTTGTTCTCTGCAAGAAATAAATAGGCTTTTTTATTTATTTCATACGTTCATGTATATGACAAATATATTGTTTCATTAACTCCAGCCCTGTCGGACAAGGAGGACAGAGAATTCCGCAGTCTGTAAACAAGTAACTCTCCCTGTTATTGCTCATGCGGCCGCTTTTGCCATTGTTAAGTCGGAAAAAGTAAGTAAAATGATTGGCGACAATATTGCATATACTACGAGAACATTTCAACGACAGCCAGCAAGGGAAGAGTGAAAATATGATATAAATGTCGCAGCCAATTAATTAGCCATTAAATCAACAGGCTAACTGGCTTTTAACTAAAAAGCGCCGTTTAACTAGCGGCCTGAAAGATATTGAGCCAAGATCAAACAGCTAGGGAAATGGCTTGAATCGATGACGTTTCATTACTTGCCTGTTGACTATTTATTTTAATTAAGTTTTCTGCTAGATGGCAGAAAGTTGAACTAAATCTAGCATCAAAACTCTTCAAACTGTCAATATGGCGTCTGCAAACCACAACTTTGCAAACAACTTAAATTTTAAAGAAATATTTTTTTATGTCAGTAGTTTTATCTTTCTTATTTCTGTCACATGGTAACTCTTTCCTCCGAATGGCCTAAGAATTAGCCAGCCAGTTTATAAAATGCTACAGCCGAATATCCTTCAGACCTCTAGTTTCAGACTGTTTAGTTAAAAGGCTAGGCTGTTCATTAAACGGCTAAATAAGTTAACTGCGACATAAACATGGCTTCGTTACGAACTCGCTTTGAATTGCAATATTTTTTTCATGATGCGGCCAATACGTTATATTGTAGACACAAGTGCACTCAGATTAATACATTTTTAAAATTTCAGGGTTATAAAAAAGTTTTCTTATATAAAACGTGTGGACAACTGGAATTTGGACCCTATACCCACACATGCTCACTGAACGAATAAAGTAATCTATTCTAATATTTGTTTGTGTGTGAGCGAAGATCCGAGGTACATTTCGCTAGCATGCTGTGATTGCTATAATAAATACTAACACATCATACGAAGAATTCAAAGAATCGTATTGCTTAACGCTGAATGCAATATGATATGCGTTGTAAGCTGTTGTTAACTTGAATATACCCATCTGCAATATAAAATATATAAATCGTAGGAATAACCTATAAAATGTATTGCTCATAAGTATTTTTATTTTTATTAAGTTATAATTGAGTAACAAAAAATCTAATTTATTTTTAATAGTAAATAATTTTAACCGGGATTTCCTATTTATCAGAAACCATAATATTTTTGGAGCTATCTCTATCTACAGGCAGACAATGAATGTGCTTTTTACAGTTGTATGCTTATGTTTTGGATAAATTTATTTAAAAAAATCGGTTAATTTTTTATTAAATAATATCTACTTAAAATCGATTCTTAGAATTTCAGGAACCAGCGAAAATAAATTAAATTATGAATTGATTTATTAACGGGAGGCTTCAAGTGAGCTGAAATTTATAACATAAATGCGTAAATGGACTAATAGGAATTTTATTATTACTATTTATATATTTCGAACCAATACGACTTAGGGTCCTTCAAGACAAGAGCGTACCAATTTGTAATAGGTCGGCAACGCAATTGCTAGTCCCCTGGTAATTTCGATAGGCGGCGATATCACTTGACATCGACAACAAAAAACTATTATATTTAACTAGACATGATACTTAATGCCTCCGACGACTATATAGTCGGGGAATTGTGTAGAAAAAATATTAAAAAAAAAAACTAGACATGATGTTTCACCGCACCTGTGCAATGTACTAATCAAAATAACTTTTTTCTAGCAAAACCTCTTTCCAATCGAATTCTAAAACAGAAGAATACCAGTCCCACGCATTTCTTTTACTTACGTGTATTACCGCCTGTCTGTATTTAGATAAGATTTTCACTGCTTTATGCCTTTTTGTAACGTCGAGTAAAACCAATACGTGTGGTGGCAGAAACTCTGGCTCCGGTATAACATATTCACAGACAATCTGAACAACGAAAAAATAAATATATTACCAATAAACTAAAATAAAATTTTAAGAAGTGCAAGAGAAAAAAATCTATGAAATCTCAATATCAATAAAGACTTACAGAGAGAAAATAGTAAAAGAAGAGCAAATGTATACAAAATAATAATTAAAAGTGATTTGAAAGCTGGCATCATCTTTACATAGGCAAAAGACGGCTTATAATGGAATGGACGAATATTTTATCACTTGTTAGCTACGTCCATCCAACTCGAAAAAATATATCAACTCGAAACTCTAAAAGAATATTGATTTCATCATGTGTTACCTATCATTATTATAAATAATTTCAGCTCCATGCAAAGACTTTGTTAAACAAACCTAAGTGATGTACAGTTAGGTAATTGCCAGTTCTTCTCGTCCGTTCTACGGAGAACTGGCAGTAAATTTAAATTTAGAACCATTATTGTTCACAAGTGTGATTTTTTAGTTGTACATTTTCATTCACAGTGAAGGACTTATTGAGACATAGAAGGCTGATCACAGATGAGCATAGATATTCAGTTGAGAACGAAACAGGAAACGTTTTTTACAATTTTAATAGTCACTTTACCTTAGGAAACAGTATAGCAAGTCCATTTGTCTTGGCAATGTCATTTGAGGGTGCATAAAAACCTGGAATAAGAAGACCGGGAGGGGGAAAGTACTCATTCTCGTCTTCTGAACTAACAGATTCATCTTCATCAGGCAACACCTAATGTGGAGTATGTTTGTGATTTACTTATTTTTCACGTAATATTTACAAAACCCATTTAATATGCCTAACACCGAAACATAAAATCTATGTCAGCCATGTGTTTTTTTAGGTGGCAGTCCCATCAGCTGAACGGCTATTGGCAGATATATTTCAGCGTTTATTGGTTTGATTTTCATCCATAAAAGTAAAAATTTATAAATAAATAATGCGTCCGCGCATTCCTTTTATAAAATACTCGGTTAATTTTACTAAAACAAACAAAAATTTCGTCTGTAGACAAGTGTTCTTGAACATGTAATTGAAGATCGATCATCATTTTTATACAAAATACTTATTTTAATTTTATACACTGACACTATGTTTCAGGTTACAAAACCCATTTCACATCTGATTCGAATTATTTAAAAAGACTATCAATCTACAGATTTCGCGGGTTTTTGAACATAAATTAAAATTATACCAGAGAATGAAAATGTAGTGACAAGCTATGGACAAAACGCGGTTAATTGTGATAGGACAAAGGAATGACGCACCACGTCCCGTGTCATCGCCTATTGGATTAAAAATACTGTTGACCAATCACAATTTAACGATATGCACACATGCGTGAATCACATCGCTTCGTCGTTCATTTTACACTCTAGCTCTCTGATCCAAACTATTTGTTAAAGTAGTAGTGAAGATTTTAGAATTCCATAACATATATTTATGAATTTTTATATTTAATTATCACCTCAGGTATCGTAATATCCACCTTTTCATCGTCAGGTTCTTGTTTTAGTTTGTCCAAAGCTAACAAGTTCTGAAATTTAATAACAAGAATAACTAAGAATAAAGTATCTAGATACATATAACCGGTTATCCGCTCTTGTTACAGTTTTTATGCTGTGTGCGTTGTCGGCCTTTTGATGTTCGGTAAGTAAAAATGGTTCGGAAGTAATTCGAATGATACAGAAGAGTATGCGTCATAAATCTGCCTTTACGTATGATG
The DNA here is from genome assembly GCA_028984075.1 of Pieris mannii. Classification (NCBI taxonomy): domain Eukaryota; kingdom Metazoa; phylum Arthropoda; class Insecta; order Lepidoptera; family Pieridae; genus Pieris; species Pieris mannii. The sequence continues at coordinate 2,483,537 of CM054776.1, forward strand.
ATAGAAATTGATAATAATGGGACATATTCTCAAATTATTAAGGATTATTGGCATGAATTACATCGTACATATATTTTCACTTAAATAAAATTAAAAATAAGATGAGACAACTTTTTGTTTTGACTTCCTTACGTACAAGTTAGCCAGTTGACACGCATACTCGCGAAATAATTAATTAAATTCAAAGCTATACAAACGTAACAAATACTTATGTTATCAGAAATATTTAAATGAGCTTAAAGCTCTCAAAAGCTTAACTTTTATTAATCTACAATTTAATGGTCTCAAAGTCACGTTCGTGTTTAGTCAACCTTAAACAGCCTACTAACCCCAGCCTTTAAAAGCTCTAATTTCCGTTGCTCTTTCTCAAGTCGTCTAGCTTCAAGAGCGTCCTGAATAGCTTGGCGAGCTAATCGTTGCATCTCAGAGAGGCGACGAGCTCGCTTCTCTATTGCTTCTTCCTGAAATTAAGTTAGAAGGGTATTTATTATGCATAAATAATATCAGCAGTAATAGTCTAGTTAATTCAGCGTGTGACTCTCATCCCTCGGGAAGGGGGTTCGAATCCCGTCTGTGCACCAATGGACTGTATGAGTGCGCATCTTACACTCGTTCGTATGTGAAGTGAAACATCGTGAGGAAACAAGAATACTATAGACTCAAAAAGTTGACGGCGTGTCTCAATCACAGAAAGTTCATTGATGATCAGAAAAAAACAAATGATCACGCAACAGATACAGAAATATTAGTTCCAGATCTGAAAGGAGCGCTACTGTTATTTTAATAATGTGATTAAAATTGTTAATAACTAATTTGAGAAAGCCCTCTTCACGGGAGTGCAACTTTTAACACTGCATGATACCTAAAATCGTACTAGCACCATTTTTTTCATAATTTGGTGTATATGAAATGAAATGAAACGAAATCGTTTATTTGGTAAGATAGTGGTACTAATTGTACCACTATCTTGGCACTATATAAATAGGCATGACAATTTCATATTAATTTTATAATGTCATACAATACAAACATTAACATAATGTCATAATAATAATTAAGTTAAGTTATTTACAATTATTGGTGTCAAACTTATAATGTAGATAGATATATAGATAGCCCACGCTATAAAAGCACCTTGCCTTGAAAAATTTAATCACCTTCCCCTTGGAAAAATTGCACGTGCAAATTTCAGAAAGAGAAAGAAGAAATCGGTATTATCACACCGTTTTAACTAAAAAACTCTTTTCGTTTTAACTAAATATTATTTGATGGATATAAGAGACGATGGACAACTTAAACAGTTTATTTAAGTAACGGCATATAATGTAATGAAAACATTGATTTTCATTTCATTTTAATAACGAAATTCGTGTGAAAGGTCATCAGAGCCGGTATGATTTTACATAATATATTGTAACTTATGACCTGTTTTTTCTGTTTTTCCACGAGCTTACGTTCCCAGATCTCTTCTTTAGTAGGACTGAAAGACTTGTATTTATCGAAAGCTGTCTTCTGTTGTTCTTTTGTATCCGAAGGAGTGATATCTTCATAAAGTATTTTGCGGACTAAAGCTAAAAAATTACCTGTATATAAATATCGACTAAATTAACCCTAGTTATTGTATTTTCTACATTATTACATTTGTAATTTTTGCGAACTCAGATTCGCACTTCGTCCCAATAGTATTGATTTACAAGGGTGTGGAAGAGATCGTTTGTCTGCAATGAATTGTTCGAAAAGTTAATAATTAAGTGAATAATAATAATGGCACAACAAACCTAACCTCAGATTTCCCTTTTGTGATTCATCTTTCTTCAGCCTATAAGCCTCACTAATCATAAAACATTTATAGACATAGAGAATAAAAGAATTCAGAACCTCAGATTATCTCTGTTTATTTGGATTTTTTATTGTATAGGCGAATAGGTTGAATAGCCAAGGCACACTCATCATGTCATCTATTTTTGGGTCAGAGTCATGCCTGTTTTGCTACGATATTTGCCTTCACCATAGCACTTAGCACTTGCTAATTGCGCATATAAAAATAATATTCCATTGGTGCAGAGCCGTGATTCGAACACACGACATCAGGGATAATACAGGGATATATATAGAATACTAGAATTTTTGTGGAACAAATCGTTTGACATTTGACAATCGTAATTAATCCGACAACTTCGAATAACACCCACGCGATTGGGCAGCCGGTACCATCGCAAGGACCATAATTATTATTTATTTCATTGCGTAATAGGACCCCTGAAGAACCGCTATATTGGTTCAAATGAACCAATAATTTGTGTCAATATTTTCCGGTCTTTGGTTAAATAAATGCGGAAATCAGCACGACTAAGAACAAAAAATGGATAGTTTATTTCAGCTTTCACCTTTCCTGTAAAGGAAAAACTACAGATGTAGTTCCGTTGCGCACAAGCTATAAAGTTCTTTATGAGTTCAACACTTCAAAGAATTCCGTTTAAAGGATAGTTTTACACAAACAAAATAGGAACTCTAAAAATTATAACACCACTTACTGACAAAGTGCTTATCAAGATCCAGTAGTCTAAAGCATATGGCCAGAGCTGGTGCTGCAGTCAACATGTGCATGGAAGCTTCATTTATCTCTGCGTCGCCGGCGTACAGTATATCTTCAGCTGTAGTTCGGTCCAGAATTATTTCTTCGCGTCCTACCATTATTATATCTGCGAAATTAAGTCAGTAATGTTATGTGAGTTTTGATGGATTTGATGGATATAGTAAATAACTCAGATCCGTCGTATATGCAATTATGTATCATATTTAATAGTTTTTGCATATACTATATAACTAAAATAATATTATATACTATATCGACTACTAGTCAAACCCGCTTAATACTTAAATAATTCGGCCACTTACTATTCAAATCCCAACGTTCGTAAAGTTCTGGGTGTGCGTGCTTGGCATGGGGCCAGTACAGCACAAAGTTTAGCTGCTGCAGGTGAGGAATCATCAGCTCAGCCCGATGCCGTTTTCGATCCGCTTGACGTGCTGCACGACGGGCTTCTTGCTGTTGAATTTCAAGCTCCTTTTCTTTGGCGTACTTGGCTTGCCATTCCTAAGTATGTATAATATTTGGAGATTCAATTTTAAGTCTGATTAGTAGACAGACAACCAAAAAATATACAGAACACTACTTTGTAATAGAAAAATATTTTCCTTTTAATGAGATTTCCTTAAAACTCGCTAGTACCGAAGATTTTTTAATCTTCGGTACTAGCGTTAATACATGCATAAATAAATCCATCCAATTGGATCATTTTAAATTAATTACCTGTTCAACTACATTCTACTTATACAAATATATAAAAAAATATGATCCTCCAAACTACTTAGGTGAAACAAAGAACTCTCTAATTATCTATATATGCATATTGTTTAAATCATAAAGTATTAAGGTACATATTTCCTTACAAGATCTTCCGGCATGGGTTCACTAATCTTATAAGTCGGTCGTTCAAAGCTGATACCCTTCTGGTGTTGTTTGTAAAGATCGATTTCTCTCTTAGCCATCTGCGCAAATGTTATGTTGTCCACACCTCGGAAAACCGATGTTATTCTTTTGTTCTGAAAGATAAAAACTCATTAATACCACAATTAATATGACAGATACAAAATATATAGAAATAATGGTGTTTTGGTAAAATATACTATTGTGTTTTGTGCTGGCAGAGCGGGAAGCCTTGGAGGGAGGAGGATTAAATACATTTTGTTTTTAGATAATGTTATGAGGGCTTTAATAATAAATTGCGTGAAGATATTATTTTACCATAATGCGTATACGCAATCCTCGATAAGGTCCAGACCACAGTGGCTTAATAATTAACATTCCCTTATTTATTCCAGGTTTAAAATCAGTAGAAATTTTCGAATCCCGTCAGCAAAAACCAACCTAGGACTACCCACGTCTCATTCATATTCTTCGCGATTTTAATGGATTGAACAATAGGTATGTATCTGGATCTGAATATATTCGGTAGTGGGCTTATCAATTTAAAAGAAAACATTGATAACTGTTATCCCATACCTAATCCGCTGTTTTTCTGGTATTTTTGCTTAGTTTTTTCTTGTAATGTGGAAAACATTACTAATATATCTTTTTGTAACATTTACTGTAGATTAAAAATTATAGGTTGTAACATATGCTGTAGATATATCATTATGTATTATGTGGTAAACTTAAATAAATAACATAACATAACTTATCGTACCAATATAAATAAATAGACGGGTTGACTTTGATACCTAAACCTGCGTAATGCATCTACTTCATCAGCTAAGACCTGTAAATTTAAACAAATTCAATTAATTTAATTATAATCTAATATAAACTAAAGCTAAAGCGCGAAAATTAGCTTTTAAATGATTTTTTTTATAGAATAGGGAGAAAAACGAGCCTACGGGACGCTCAAAAGGGCAGTCTTTTTTAAACAATTATTGGAGGTTGTATCTCCCAGGAAAGACCCCAGGAGTTGATTCCACAGTTCGCTAGTTCATCAAAGAAAGCGTCTTGTATAGCGAACCGTGGCAGACTTCAAGCCATCAAGGTGATGCCGATGAAATTATTATTTTAACACAGTACGTACCATAGACAAGCAATTAGAAAGAAATGTCATATGCATTGCCAAAATTTTATTACCCTACGCCATGATAATTCGCATACTCTCTTAATTTTTAAAAAAGTAGGTTTAAAATAAAGTAAATAGTAAATTCAAATTAATTGAAAAATTCACCCTTAAAAGAACCATTTGACCATCGCTCCAATCAAGCTTCATCCTGATAAACAGGTGGTCCAAGGCCGTGCAAGGTCCTGAGAATTCACAAAATACTTCCACACCTAAAAAGCAATTAATAACACTGGATATCGTTATCTGTTAATCATTGGCATTATAATCCATCTAAAATGTTGCATAGATAAAAGCAATACTTATATAGCATGAAAGTCAATGTAAGAGAGAAAGAAAAAACCAAAAACAATACACATTCGAAACATTATCGTGGGTAAACAACGTTGTATTACCAAGATACAATATTTATTTTAAACTATGCGAGTTAAGTTCAGTCGCGGTTGTAGTATGGATGTTCAGATATGTTAAACGAAACACTATGTTTAAAGCTGGCTAACAACTGGCTTTAAAAACATGAGCTTATAACTAAGATAACAATAGGGGTTCTAACGCTGGATTAACAAAAAACTAACTTGACTTATTAAAGAGTTCGTTTATACTTGGTTATTGGACGTTATCGGAAACGAGAATCTTAAATTACAACTAATTGTTGATATGAGTGTTGTAAAAATTAAAGGGCTCATATTCAAGTGTGCGATAATTGTTTACATTTGGTCAAACCTGTCGATCTTCGTCGGTCAACTTGATACACTATATATATAATGTATCTATAATGTCTGGCGATCATCAGCTACCTAAGCTAATTGGAAAGTAGGGTTTCCAACCCCAAATTTCTCTTGGAAGTCAAAATTAAGACTGCTTTTAGAGGTCACGCCTATCGTAATATATCGTATAAAGTGATTTCGTCTCAAGCCTCATAGATGAGAAGAATGGGTTCGACTCCCACTACCAGATATTACCCAATACTCACAGATTATTCTATCTAAGTTATGTTCAAGCATGTAGTCAAACTCCCTTTGATTGTTTATATCAATAAATAATTGAATTTGCTTCTTTTTAGCCATATTTTAGGTTTTTGTGCAGTATACACCTCTGTTAAGAACATAATTGACTGATTTCACGATGGTCATGAATGTACTAGGTAGGTAGGTATAATAACTATACTCGAAATTTATATATGACCAATGCTATCTATCGAAGAGGTATGTTCCAAAAATTCTGAGTAGGTACATTACTTATTTTGTAGTGTAACTCAAAAGCATTGTTTAAGCGCCACCTTTACACACAATAGCGAATGTATTGCCGACACTCATAGCGCTTATACAAAATAGAGATAGATTTTAAAATCTTAGATTTATTATATTTTGAATGGATAATTTTACTACAAGAAATTTAGATTTTATTTTATAATAGCGTAGAACGCATACACAAAACTTCATCATAACATTTTCTAATATGGCAAACTCATAGAAAATTAATGGAAGAGCTGTCAATGTCAAACAGCCATATTGAAAATTTTAGTAATTCAGAAATTATCGTTTGCGATGGAGTCATATTTTTTCTCTAAAAATACTGATAGTGAAACTGTGGAAAATTGTTCGAAATTATGTCATTTTCGTGTTGCTTCTCAGTCCGTTCGTGTGCAATACAAAAAACTATCGTTCGTTTGACAAAATTCGCCTGAGAATATTGTCGGTTACTAAATCTCGTCGATTCGGGAGACATCTTGTGATAGTAAAGGAGCAAGTAGCCTGTCTGAATTTGTCTTTCACGTGAAAAGCTAGCATTTGTATCAGCGCTTTAAAAGTCCGTAATCATGGACGTTTCTTGGGGTGGGTATACCTTACTTTCTGTGAATATTAAAAGGGAGTTTTAGTGTCGTCTTTAAAGTGAATGTGAATTTTTTTCTAGACGCAGATAACTTCGAGCCCAAACTTCCGACCACGTTGGCGACTTCCAAATGGGAGGGTGAAGACGAAGATGATAATGTCAAGGTATTATGAACTGTTGCCAAAAAGTGTTGTAAATGTTTATTATATCAATATAATTCAATATCAATTTATGTTAGTGCCAACTTTCGCTCATAACCTCAAACGATTGCGTACGTGTTGACGTCAGCTTATTTTGCAGGAGAGTTGGGAAGATGAAGAAGAAGAAAAGAAAGATGAAGAAAAAAAGGAGATAACTCCTGCGCCAGCTAAGCCTAAAAAGAAGATACAAGATAAAATAGCTGAAAAAGAGGTGTGTAATTTCACTTTGACCTTTACCATTTGAATTGATAAGAGCATTATCAAGACTAACAGGGGTAAATAAAAGCATATATTGTATAATGTGGATTGTAATTATTAAAGGAATCTGTTTTAAAGCTACCTGATATATATATTATTATTCAGCCTTGAATAGTATGACCTTCTAGCACATGATAGATATTATGTGTAAGTTATAATGTTCTGGTTAATATACCTAACATTTTCTGTTGAATAAAAACAGCTTCTTTGTGATAACTTCAGTGGTATAATAAGATATACATCATCATAAACTGACAGATATGTGAAACCTATCATAAAGCTTGAAGGCCTTGGCCAAAGAAATATTTTTAATTCTCATTGGGAACTAATATAATATTATAAATATTCTGTAAGACCCTGTATAAATTGATCATTATCTGACTTCAAAATCTTGAAGTGGCTATTTTTATTTTCCTGATTTGTCCATATATATAAAATGAATTTCTGTTTGTTTGTTGAACTTGAGAACAGTTTGTATTATTATGTTAAAAAATTTGGCTAGTATTAAGCTTAAAATATTTTTATCAGACCAAGGAATCTTTAAACATATTGTATAATTATAATTGAGAAACAAGTATAATAATAATTTTATAAGAAACAAAAAAACAGGCATATATATTTAATTTTCCAAAAATATTTATTTCTAGGTTCAAAAGATTTGATGTCTTGTTTTTTTAGAATTAAAAATTATCACTTGGTTGTCAGATTTTTTAGGTTTCTTTAGAAATTTGTCTTTTTTTGAAGGATTTACCATATTTAACAAATTATAATATATATGTAGGTGTTAACATGTTTACCAGGACATCTAGTCTTAAATAATATTTCTTTAATTTACTGCAGTTGTAATATTTCATGTTTTCGTATATGACATATATTTTTTGATTATAGTAAAAAAATCTTAAACCTTCTACTCACTCTCATTAGCACGCTCCACAGCATGTGTTGGTTTTATAACAATATAACAACATAATTAAAGTACATTCTGAATTCATTATATTTAGTATAAATGACGTAATTGAACTTCTCTTGCAGCGCCTGGAACGTGAGAAAGCTGAGCGGCTTGCAGTTGAAAAAGAAGAGGAGTTAACCCCAGAACAGAAGCTTGCTGAGAAGCTTCGTCGACAGAAGTTACAAGAAGAATCTGATTTAAGACTTGCCATGGAGACATTTGGTACCCTAGTCTTTTAAATAGCATACCAAACCTTTAAACATTTAAATACTGTTTAAATTATGCATGCAATACTAATTATTAGTGTCCTTAACGAAGAAATGTACAATAGTCTCTAAAATGCTCCTAAACCATGGAATTTGACACAAGTGAGATATTAAAGTTCCCATACCTCAAACATGAGATGCCTCAATATTGGCCTGTCTTAAATGTTACTGATTAATCTGAAGTATCATAATAAATTAAGACAAAAGTAGTTTATATGTTGGTGGCTCTAAAAAAGGTTCACATTTATTAGAGATTAAATTTATGCATAATATATGTATAGGAAATTTGTGATTGTAACACATCTTGAATTTAAATTATTCTAAAGAGAGTTATGATTCCAAATTTTACTTCAATGTTATTAACGTTTTCTGTTACAGGTGTAACAGAAACTGGTGGTGGCAAGTTAGACAGTTTCCACCCTACAAATAAGGAAGAATTCACAGAATTTGGAGAATTGCTATGCAAGAAAATTAATTACTACAAAACAAAAGAAGAGTTCCCAGCTTTTGTTGATGATCTTGTCAAAGATATTGTAGTTAATAGTAAGTTTTCCTTTTTTCACTTAGGATCGGACTTAATTGTTTCAGCAATAGACAATTTAAAATGTTTTAATTTCATAAAAAAAAAACATTAATTATTCCTTTCAAAACAAAACTTATAGGTATTAGAATTAACAAAACATCTCTGATAATAATAAAATGTAATTATATTTTATTTAACATTATTTACTTACAGTGTCATCTGCTGATATAAGAAGAATAAAAATGACAATAGACAATCTGTATATTGAAAAACAAAAGGCAGAGAAAAATGATAAGTCAAAGAAACCTAACAAAGGAAAGGGCAAGGCGAAATTAAAAGTGGAAGGAGACAATGTGAGTATTTTTATACAAGTTTGTGTTATCTGTGTTATAAATGCGCAATACTTAATGAAGCCTTGATTGTTGTATGTTTTTTTAATTACATACTTAGTGTTTCAAGATTCGTGAATTGTGTTTTTTCAATGTATCTGAATCTGTTTATATATACTAAACGAGTCTAGTTACTACGTTTCATCATTGATCACATATAACAATGCATGAAGTACATAAATTGCATATAGTTATTTTACCATTTTTATGTACTTATTTTAAATATCCTTACATAGTGCCATAGATGTTTATGCTGAGATATAAACCAGAGATCTTTATTTGCTGCAAAAAAAATATTTTGGCTTGAGTACAGAAGATGATCTTGTACTTTAAGTTGTCCATGCAACAGAATGCCTCTCTTATGTTAGGATTTTTGATTTGCTGTGCTCACAAAATAATATATAATTTTTCCAGGCCCATCTAAATCAATATGATGCATATGGGAACTTTGATGACGACTTTGACGACTTCATGTGAACAACTAACAACTTTTTGCTCTCTGAGCCCAATATTGTTTAACCTTTCTGTTTAAGTATAGTACAATATTTACAAATTATATGTATAGTGTGAAAATTGCATATTTTTTCCAAATACAAAAACATTTTACCACCAATGCTTAGAGAGCACATATAATTTGAGTTTTAATTCCGATAATTAAAGCGTTTTGTGACAATTCATTGGCTTCAATTTATCAAACAGGAGTTAAAATTCATTTTATGGGTTGCAACATTATTTTATAAACTCGACTTTCATATATCAAATGGTTGCAATCCGATGTTATGTTATAGATAATAAATTTTTTATTGTGATATATTTGTGTTTTATTTTGTGCAATAAACCCCAAATTTCCAGTCAGTTCTCTCAGGTTGTATCATTTTTAATTGTATATATATACAATTGTTTGATACATCTCAAGATATATTTGTTAGTGGAAATGGATGTATGTGTGTGAATCAAGCGATTTGTACATTATCAAAATACTTTGTATGTCATTAATGACATGAGTCTTGTTATGAAATTGAGTTGATTTATATTTCAAAATAGTTACAAAAAAAGGAAATTTGTCACGTTTCAAAGTAAAACTGATAAGGATTTAATACATCTTATCTTAATATATATATAAATTACGTGTCACGTTGTTTGTCCGCTAGTGACACCTAAACTACCGAACCGATATCAATCAAATTTGCACACCGTGTGCAGTTTGATCAAACTTAAAATATAGGATAGCTTACATCTCAATCCGCAATTTTTGTTTTATTGCAAATAATTATTTATTATTTGATTAGATTGATACAATTCTAACAGATGGCGCTGTGTTAAAATTACCAACATTTCACTTAAGTTCTCGTACCGTTTCCGCTGAATAGTTTACTACTATGTAATATAACAAAAACCGTAGCCACAGCAACGCCTGACCGAGTCTGCTAGTATATATAAATAAAATTTTATCAACCTATTGTTGTATGTATGTGGAACCCTGTTTCCGCACTTAGAGGCTCAATAGATCCGTTGTGCGTGAAACCTTAAAATATATTATTAAAAGTAGTCCCTTAGGCAAGGTTCCGAAGATACGTGGGTAATACTGAAGATATTTAGTACTGGCCAGTTAAAAGCATTGCTAATAAAAATTTATCAATTTGAATTTTATGACTTTTTAGTAACCTAAAGTAGTATGTTACATTTGTTTTTGTGAATTGGCAGCAAATCTAAAACTTATGTTGCACTTGAAAATTAACCTTGCACACCCTCCAAGCAGGAACCTCCTTCACCACGACAATGCTTCATGCAGGTGTCGAGATAATGAGTCATCCGACATACAGTCCTGACCTGACGCCCTGCGACTTTCCCAAGAACTAAAGATAAAATTCGAGGTATTCGCTTTACGAGAACTACGAAAATAACATAGAAGAGACCCCTAAGGAAGAATGGGCTCACTGCTTTTCTCAGTAGTTCCATCGAATCTGACGATGTGTAGAGAGGAACGGAGATTACTTCGAAAAACAATAAAATTTTTGTCAACTTTCAACATTAACCCGTTTTTCATTTTCTAAACATTTTCAGTGTTACTTAGTTACTGGAAGCGTTCCCCCTAGAATAGCTAGCTTGTTTTGAAGTTAAAGTTGAATAAATATATCCCTTTGTTGTGGACTTTGTTTATTACGAAATACTTTGGTAATGGAATAATTGTATCTACTTCAGCTTACATGTATGACGTATACACTGCATTATTTAACCTTGAATTACGCCTACGATTCGAAACGTAACTTAAATAAAATAAAGTTGGAATTACAAAAGTGGTGCCTACGCTATTTAGTTATGTACTTAACAGATTCACTATATTGGTTAATATGTTAATAAATTGTGAAGGATATATTCCGAAACTTTCGCTTGTTTGAAATTTATCAAGATCTACAGGGCTTGAAGCATGATAAAAAGTAGCTTTGTAGTCGAGGTATTCATTATATTTATTAATACTTCGTTGCAATAATACTGGTGGCCTATATAATAATACAGGAAAAAAATAAACTAATAAGAAAAAAGTGTGTGTTCTTATGTACACGCGATAGAAGTTATACTTCTTTGGCGTATGGAAAAAAATAACTAAAATGCGGTAATGATTAACGATAAATATTAAAATTAATGAAAAAGATTTTATTTAATTAAATAAATTATTAGTAAATACTATCACCGTCGTATATGAAATTGATTTAAAAACACCAAAATAATATTCGCGCCATCGCGTCGCGCCAAAAGAAGTATACCTTCAAAAGGACACATGAAAAATAAAAAGTGCACATGAATCACAACAATAGTAGATCAGTCTTACGTCAGTTACTACGAATGTTAGGAATTCGATGTGGACAAGTAATGTTTGTACAATAGAGATTTAAGAGAAGGAACCAAGCGCAAAGGGTCAGGTGCCATCACATATCAGTCAGTTTCATAAGACTTCATCTTCACTTTCTATACCATATAAAAGACAACTTTAATACATCCTAGATTTAGTTTAAGGTTTTAGCAAGGACTGTTGCTCTTCCGACCTATAGAGAGGATCATCGGTCAGTATCCACTGACTGAGCAGCACGAACGCCCAGTAGCTAAGGTCGAAAATTAATATTTATCCTTACTGGCTGTAATAAGTCTGTTAGCGCGTTTCAGGGTATGACATCATCGCAATGATTGAAGGCCTCGCTACAGGTTCAAATAGTCATTTATCTCCTTGTTATTTTAATTCAATATTCTTTATCAAAGCTTGCTGTCGGTCTACCCTCAGAGTCGAGACTCAAGTTATGTGTGACCCCTATACGGGGGAGTAGTATTTAGCGGTAAGTCACAACTCTGCATCCAGCTTAGGTTGGTGATAGTGGCAGGCGAATGGAAAAAACCTTATTTTAATGGGTTTGACCTCGCTACTCGTCTCGCAGACAACTTTTGACGATCACGTAACGCTACCATAACCAAATGAAATGTAATGTAACTAATTAATTCAATAAAGTATAATTTCCCTAATGTAGCGGTTTGTCGGCCAGTGACATTTTTACGATCAATTTAGTCTATTGCTTTCTTACATAATTATTAAACAACATTTAAATACACCTATTCATTCTTAGTTCGGTGTAAAATAACCATAGAAATATGCTTAAAATATATAATATTCAATACGTTTTGAAAAGATTATTCGTTTTAACAATCTTATTGGTTTTACCAAATAATGTTGTTAAAAATATGCAGAAGACATCATAACCAATACTCAAATGGCTCTAAGTTTCCTGATAATATTTAAATCCTTTCTTAAATCATTCATTAGATATTTATTTAAACTGACTACAAGTATTACAGAAACAAACAGACACTACAAAATATTGAATTTCACCAAAATTAAAGAATTCTAAAAAACATTTTTAAATTAGAACATATCCGGGATATGTTTTCAAGTTTAATAAATGGGATTTATGGATGTTTTAAAAAAACAAGATGGTTGAATTGTACACATAAAATGCGTTAATTCGAGGGAAATTAAGGAAGTGATTATTATTAAGAATGATAATGATGCACCGATTACATGACCGTGTCGAAACGACTGTCATTGTTACAGTTCCGACACTGTAATTGTTTCATTTGTACGTAACACTTAATATTATTATTGTTGCACTCAATGTAAGGGGAACTAAAATTCAAGGAGTTACTTGCATATTGCATACAGTACTTAATACTCTAACATAAAATCTATTAGATATAAATTTGAACAATGTTGTACACTTAACAATCATTTTTCTATGACTATGAGTTTTTGTGTCAAAGATCGTTAGGTTATGACAAAGATAATAAATCTTGATTGCAAAGTTAGTAGCGACTTTTATTTCAAAAACAAACACTTGCTGATACCTATGCAATAAGTTTCTTGCAGAGTTTCGTTATAGATTCAAGACAATAGCATTACGGAATATTCGGACCAACATGATAGATGTTTTGAGATTTTTTTATGTTTCCATTGCCATGAAAGATATTATGTTCTTTACTGAAAATATTATATATGTATGTTTATATAGCGCGTGGCATGTGGACTAGTGTTGCTTCTACGAGGCTGGAGGAGGCCTTGCTACGTCAAATTATTAACGTTTTTATTTAATAGGTTTTAGAATATAAAGGTCAAAATAACTAGAAATATTATATTTATTATATAGACCTCTTCCATCCCGTTTCACTCCGCTCTTGTAGAAGCAACTCTAGTCCAGGTTCCACTCTCTACTTCTGTCATCTCTCAAAGTTTTGGCTGCCAACGAATGTACTAGTAACTTAGACCTGAGATGGAAAAAAAACTTTAATTTTTTTTAAAGCAACTAGTATTAGCGACTATCAAGTGCTTTTCAGCAATCATGGTGAGACTGAGATTTTATTCCGATACTCTTGATTTTTCATCAAATAGAACTAACAATGGAAACGTTTCACATCAAGATCGATTACGAAATGGGATTATAGCTTGTAGCGATCTGTCTTTACGTGTGAATTTTGTTACTTAACAATTGGACTTATTTTTAAAGAACTGGTCAGTTCGTCCCACGGCATCAAATAACCGCGAATTGGTGAACGGTATAGAAAAACGAGGCAATCTCTTTTCGAATGTGAGTGATTTGACGCTCACACGGCTGAAGGAAAATGCACGTATAAGTAGATTTAAAATTCTTTTGTACTTCGCCGAGATAACTTTTTGATTCACATTAAATACTCCCTTAAAATGCTGAGGGAATTTTACGAATATTGCTGGCAAATTTACTTTTTTATGTAAAGAAGATCACCTGATGTTAAGTGATGCCGCCGCCCATGGACTCTCAGATTGGTAGAAGGCTCGCCAGTGTGTTGGCGGCCTTTTAAGAACTAGTAACTCTTTTCTTGACGGACCCTAAGTCGAATTGGTTTGAATAATCCAGTGGGTAGCTTTTCCATATAGTAGTAATGAACGACAAAAGCAGCCTTAAGAAACGCTCAGTTGTAAAACGACGGACGTTGAGGCAATAGGAATGGTAACTTGAATTTTACCTTGACGTCCTATGATGAAACTCAGCTGTAGTAATACTCCGCACAACTTCTGAACATACTTCTCCCTTATTTTTTATTATAGTTGATATTTTCGTTACAAATACTGGCCGTATTTATAACTTACAAAAACGTGAGAAGACAGGCCAGCGATAGTTATCTGTCACAGTCTGTGGTAACCGGTATGTTACCTAACAGTGGTCGCATCCTTTCACCTCGGCTCGACCGCCCATAGACACGATCAAAGACAACACCTATAATCTTATACATTTATATTATATGATACATACTAATTGGTCAATCAGTTTTAAGAACTTAGAATTGGTTAATAATGGTATCCGATTACCAATATGGCGTCTTACTGGAAGAATGCGTTTGACTCATCTAATATGTAATATTGGGGTTTTATTTATGAGTTACAAAAGTGGAACGCAGAAATAAAAGCGGTTGCAGGAATAGAGAAAGAAAGTCATAGAGGCAGTTGTTGAAAGGTATAGGAGTCTTTTGACTGAGGCCTTACGTTGTTCCGATCCGATCCTTAGATATAATATAGGATAACAAGATAAAAATAATTTATAAAATGTAAAGAAACTAAGCTGTATAATATATTTTTTTGTCATCGTTGGAAATTAAACGGGCGTTATTATTATTATTTATAAGTTAAATATTCTAAAATCTAATTATATATAAAACAGAAACTTAACTAAAACGCTACATAAAATTAAAAAAAAAACAGTGATATTCTAAAGTTCCCTTACGCTCGAACCCAATAATCAATCCACAATTTCGGATTGAAAACCATTTGAGATGAGGCCGTGACAGTCGATCGATCTCCTATCTTCATCCCAATAACCAAACCCTACGAAGACAATCTATAATTATATTTTTTGGCAATGGATAGAATGCAATCTTCTCGCTCTTTACACTCATATTTGATAATCAATATAAACCAAATAAAGTAAATAAAACCGTACAAATAATATTAAAATAAACATGTCTATGCTTAAAACATACCAAATAGCTTTTCAATTATTTAAAATCTGGTGTAAGTTAAAATCTTAAGAAAAGACTGTCTTTAAGAGTCTTACCCTTAATATAGACTGGAAGTAGTGTTATTACACTTTCTTTTGTTAAATGTCCTTTATAATACATTTGACTTAATCGTAACGTTAATTAATATTTGATAAATAATAATCAATGTATATAGAAGTAATGAAGATCACTTTAATTTCGACATTATGCCTGGATTGGTTACGCACTTGAGCGCGTCTAAAGCTAAAAATAATGTAATAATAACCGTAACTCCGGGATTAATGACTTTGAATTATGTTTATTGACCCTTAAATAAACCAGGTGCGTCACACAAGGACGCACTTTCACCGCACCTTTCGATTCGCCACGCGTCTGCCAAAGGAATTTGAATGACCAACATGTAATGGCCATTCTGAATGAAAAATTATCACATAAAACAACGCTTTATTCGAAAGTTTTAAACCTGATTTTATTGTGTGGATGGGGAACATATGGCTAAGATTCTAGATAGAGTCACGGATGCCAGATAGCGTAACTTGATACAGTTTAATTATTTCTTAAATTTTTTGTTTTGAACAAAATTTAATCAAGCTGAAGGCGCAAACAAGCTGATGTGGTCTCTGGCAGAATGAACAGCGCTGTGGAACATTCTGCTCCTCAGCATAATATAGGTAGCGTAAGACTTCGAGAGGAAAGAGTGATTCGTGACTTGGGGGTACTTTATGACAATAAGCTAACGTTCTCAGAACACCAAGACTTTATAGTTAAGAAAGCTTCTAGAATGCTCCGTTATTTCATTTGTCCCTCCTTTCCGTATGACGCGTTTTGGTCAAAGCTCTCCGGTGTCCAGATTAAGCATTCTGATAAACAAGCTAGGTCTGGATATCCAGAGTTGCTTCCCTCACACTTTAAAATCGATTTTAGTTTAGTTTTTTGTAATTGTTTCTTTTTTGTAATGTTTGTTTTGTTTAAAAATTGTTTCGATTGATATTTGTATGTGCTCTAAATGAATGTCATGTTTGCCTCAAATTGCTTATCACATTCAAAATTGTATTTAGTGTTTGTTTTTACCAATGTATCAGTGTGCCGAGCGTTGGCAATCTTTATCAATAAAAAATAATAATAATAATAATGCTGAGCCAAGGCCATTTACAGCCACAGCACAATGCCGAATGGGAAAAGGAAAAAAAAAATCTCTCATCATATTTTTTTTCTCTCTTTGATTATTGTTATTTTATGTGTTTATGTTTTTAATAAATGATATGTCTATGTCTACGTCTTTAAGAAGTCTATGGATAACTTCACTTAGTAGTTTGTTTAAAATGAAATATTTTGTTTATAATATTGTATTTTATAACTTATAGAATAAATGATGGAAGGATGGAAAGTCAATGTAAGTCACACAAAGATGAATAAATAGTTGAATTTGAACGACGTAATTACTTGAACCATAGAAGAATTACATTAAATGTAGGCTATCAAAGATTAGTTATTAATCCAGATTGTTATTGTTTGGAACAAGTTAACACAAAAACCAATTTCAAAATATAGTTCTTCATTAGAATGGTACATTATCCCATGTAATTCATACATATCTGATAGTATAATATTTTTAAAGCGATACATTTTTTCTCCTAGTTTAATTTACAATCTTAAGAATTTGTACTGGACCTTAACGCAATTATAGTCCGAGTCAAAACCGCAGACGAAATTCGAATGCCCATCCACTTATGAAGTCGATTACGTAACACTGAATCATAAAGATAAACGAAAAATATTTGTTATAACAACAAACAATTTGAAGTTGTAAATCCGTGATAAAGTTAGATAATGGTTAATTGCGTAAACTATCCCTTTCACAAAGCTTTTGTGGCAAACACGTAACTTCATTCGTAAAGAGCTTTTTCAATTAGTCTTATCAGGTGATAATGTCTTTGTAGTTAAAATGGGCGTTTTCAAGACAATTTTTGCCGCGCACCACCGCTTTGTCGAACCAGCTGCCCACTGAAGAATTATACAAACAAACTGTAATTAATTTTGATATTAATTGTATCTTCTTCGAAGGTCCATAAACAAAGGAATGTAAAAGTAATTTTATCGCCCTCATCTAACGAGGTTACAAATTGCAATAGGCGAGATTAATAATTGCAAGTAGTTCACGCACGATCTCTTTTTAATATCGTGTCTATACATCACGACTTGCGAATCAGCGATCGAAAGGAACTTATACATTGGCCGAATCGATTTATTAAAATGAATGCATATCTCTTCACGACTTCACTTCAGATTTGTGATAATGTATTGACAATTTCGCTGCTTCCGTTATGTGTTTTAATGTCTTGTATTTGTTAGGAAGGTTTAATCACGTATCTGCGAGGTAAATGAAAAATGGTAAATAAAATATGCACAATTTTCCCCACAAAACATAAATTGACCTACTACAGACTTTCCGTATATCATCACATGATGATATACGGAAAGTCTGTAGTTCTACGATCACCTGCTCTACGATTAACATGAAAAATCTTAAGGGAAAATTCCAGTGCAGTGCTACAACTACTAGTGGAGAACAAGCAAAGCAACCCAGCCAGGTTCTAGCTGCTACCTTTTAGAAAACTTAATTAATGATATGACATTCGAGTACTAGCATATTATTCTACACAAAGGAAGGCATCGTTTTGTTTCTCTAAATAATAACGCGCAATTTTCAACATATTGCACAATCTATTTACGAGACAGTGTCTCTTTGACCCGTCTAACCCCGACTTATTTCATGAAAGGGACTAACTGTATTACCTCATCGTAATAGGTCATTTAGTTCGCACAATAGCTAATGTTGCCAATTTCCAAATTGTCGCTTAATCATGAAACGAAACTGAAGTGTTTATGCAACCTCGTTTTAAAAACCTTCTTTAGTGTTTCCACTTGACACTGTAACATGGTAACTATTCGCAAATACGTCTTAATAAAGTGATTATTTATTCCTTCTTCTTCTTCTTGTAGTGCCTCTCCACTACTGGAGACTGTACTAACCTGGCTACTCCCATCCATTCTTTGATATTGCGGAGCCACGACTTGCTTCTTCTGCAAGCGCGTTTTTCCTTCGACCTTGTTCATCATGATAACTTGAAGAAGTCGGAACCGTGAATATAAAATAAAATATATTTATTTTGGAACATAAGATACAGGTATCACTTACTCCACGTCATTAAATACAATCATCGGCAAAGAAGATGTAGGCCGAGAGAAAAAAAGCGGGCGTAAAAAACTCTCGGTACTGTTTTAAAAAAGCAAATCGTTGTGGAAGCACATGTCCCAAGTAACATCTTCTTTTTAATGGTCAAAGTGAGTTCTCAACTATTAATTTAATCCTAACAAGATACAAATATTGTTTGTTGGAATTCAAAACGTTACTACGACCCATGCTTAAAGGACATAACCAGTGAAAAAAATACATATTTATATTCAAGCAATAGACATAAGTGTATAGTAAAAAGCAAGAAAAAGCTTTCGAACCCTTTCAGTGCCATGGTCTTCGCATCACTGGATGTCTAAAAACCTTCAATCGCAGCTACATATTTTAAGTAACTTATGAAATTGTATCTAATATAAGTATTATTTTAAAATAAAATTCGTGACGGATACAAGGTTGTTCTGCGGCTTTCCATCATTAAAATTCGTTGAACACATCTGTAATAACCAACAGAATAGTAATGTATGTTACTAAATATATTTGGTTATGTTATTAGTTATTACAAAATCTCTGTAATGCAGTATGAACGAATAATTTCGCAGTCTTGCTAATATGCCAATTTAAGGTTTTGTGAAATATAATCATTTAACTTACACAAAGGTGACATTATTTTATTTCTAATACACAAATATGAACAATATTCTCAACATACATAATAATTATAATTAAACATTGAAAATTAAAACACCTTTAAAAAGTTTGGTCCCTGTGGCGGTGTACCTTCAATGCTGGCAGCATTTTCTAGCTGTATTGCAGAACTTATTCGTTGAGCAAGGAAAGCACTAGCCACGTACTATTCGTACTATCTTCTTCCAGACGCACTATAATCGCCTGAGCATTTGAAACCCACGTCCTACGTCCCACGAATCTCTATTTCAAAGGAAACAAAATGAAAGTTGGATAAAAAGCTATTTGAGGATAGTTAAAAGTTAGTTAAAAGCCAATGCTAATTCCCAATAACCGTAATAGTATTTTTTATCTCATTATTGTATTACAAGACCAGCAAAGTTAATAACATATATAAATAATCCGAAACATTTACGTTTTATCATGTCGTCTTTCGACACTTTGTTATTAATACATCCTGAGTTTTTTGGACATGTAACATGTAGAGATCCAGAAAATTGCGAATAACACATCGAGACCGACAGAGGCACCAGAGGTCGAGGCCGGCCCCTACTCACTGGCCCAACCAGTTCTTACAGGTCTTACCCATTCGCAAAGGCTTGCCGAGGAAAGAGGAGAATGGAGGATGTTGTGCTGTGCCACTAACACAATCATTAGAATTGAATGCTACTGAAAAAGAAGAAATATACAATAGTAATACTGTGTACGTAGGATAAGTGAAAGTTAAAACGCTTGTAGGAGATATTATAGAAAAAGCTATAAATTTCGTTTGAAAGGAATAAAGTCAAAACCTTCTAAAATTCTTTCACCACTAACTCAAGTAACATAGACTATATTTTTATGCAAATAATTTTAGAAAAGTCTCTTCTCTTCTATCTTTACTAAATCAACATCTAATCGTATGTATACTGCCCATAATTGCATATATAATCGGCTTTTGACCCCGCAACATATTACAAAACTGAAAGTAGTCTGTCTGCTTTGGATAAACATAATACTTACGTAATTCGATCGGGAAGACGCATACAATTAGGTTAGTATTGGAAATATCAATTTACTGTGATGAAAATGAGGTAATATTACGCAGACCACTAAATAAAGCTTCGTGTTGATGACTTAGATTGTTCAACTCATCTATATACTGTAAAGAATAACCTTATGCAGTCATCTGAATGCGCAACCGTCTTAGACCGGCACGGCTACCAACTGGCTTCCGCCATAAAGAAGGTCCCCGATTGAGAATTGAGATTGAGATTGAGAACATGTATGGAAATAAAGTAATTTTGAAAAATTCAAATACCTGTCACGTATGATCTTCAGTGAGCAAGTAATGCTACGGAGACAACAGAAAGAAAATGGGAGCGCTCTAGAACGAATCCTAGGGCTAGAAGACGCGGAGTTAATAGAAGAAGATATGCCCATCTGCTACCTCCTGTGTACCATGCACTCGTACTGTACCGGTAGCGATCCTAGAGCTGTAACGCGGGTTTGTAGGAACTACTCGAGGTTTCAGTGGGTATTGCTCACCCAGTCTATGAATAGCAGAGATTCTAGTGTGGGTCGAGTTCCATAAAACCCCGCAACTTTCTGGAGCAGGGGCGCAAACGTGTTTCCCTCAGATATCAATAAAGTTACCTATATGATACATATCTACAAACTCATGGATACATCTAAAAACTACTTAGCCGATTTTGAAGAAAGTGACCATTTAAGAATATTATACTTTTAGATTTATTATAGAATATTTTTAGAAACATAATAAAATGGATAAACACACATATACTTGTAAACCTAAATATTACTTAAATCTAACAACAATTACTTTTTTTGAAGTAGGTTAATATTTAGATGTTTATAAATTATTGTACCTTAGCCTAGACAGTTTTTGTTAGTTGTTTCTTTGGTAAGTTGCTTCGGGCGGAAAAGACCATTAACGATTTAGCGCATAAACCGCTTACAGACGAGTCTTCGCAATCCGAAAGGTATCAAACCTTGGACTGCTTATCGATACTTCACTTATGGCCAATCGCAATATCTCACTTGAAATTTTAACCTAAGAAAAGTCTAGCCTCCAAATACGCGATAATAAGGAACTACGGGTTATGGAAAAGAAAAATTAATTAAAAGGGTTCCCAAATAATACATATGAATTGTCAATAAGAATATATCTTTATTTTATTTATTTATTTAAGGTTGAAAATACAGTCAAAACCGTTTACGACGACATGGTTCAGAACAACATACTGGTTATAACGACCAAATATGAGTAGTCCCTTCGATGTCGTAATAACAGATTTTGACTGTACTTACCTTTACTAAGAAAGAAATTTAAATTATTCTTTACCGCTTGGCTGTCAGAGCCTCATGCCACTTTTAAGTATATATATTGGCATTGTATTGCACTTTAGTTGAAATATTAATTCCTCATTAAAACATTCATACGCTTAGAAAAATCAGTTCAAAAAATGCATTCGGGGACTGGTTGACATTTGACAATTTAAAATTTAGCAAATTATATGGAATACGTAAAAAAACATTGTATTTTAAATGTATAATAATTACTAATCCTGTAATTAATTTAATTTTTTCGTTAATATTTATTTCTTAAATGTAACTGGAATGTCATATCTTTATGTAATCAGTTTATAGAAATTACGTTTTAATTATATTATAATTGACACCAATATATTTAACTTCCACTTCGATTGCAAAGTTGTAATAAAATAATCCTGCTTATAGTGGTGATTACCACATCTGTTTGTTCTCTATGCGCCACGTCTTCAAGCGGTGTTTACAGCGTTCCGAATAAAACCATCATGCTTTATAGAAAAATCTTTTGACTACATAGATTATCCTAAAGAGGCTGTCTCAGCGCAGAGGAAACAGTCACCCACGTAGTCCTGGAATGCGAGGCTGTGGCTAAACAACGTACAGAAATCCTCAAAACAGTGTAGTCGCTCCGAGAAGCCTGCGAAGTGCCCAGGAAGCTTCTGTGCTTCTGGAAGGAGTTAGGCTGGCTTAGTTAGCCAGGACTTCACGCACAACGGACCTGCTAAGAGTCTAATTGCGGAAACGGAGTCTCTACATACTACATACTAGATTATTCTAAAAGTTAGCGGCTTTAAAGCCATGGATAATATTGTGTTTGGTGTGTGCGAGTTCTCATTTAAAAGTATTAGCGAGATTCTAACCGATGGTTGACAACGACATCCCCACTTGTAAGGTGGAGATATAAATAATGTTATAGATTCATTCATTGGTCAAATTTTTATTTTATTTTTTGTAATTTGTATAAAAATACTTTGAGTACGAGTTGTAAAATGTTAAATAAATCCACAAGTTATTGAAAATTGGCTTAAACAAATGATTAAATCTAGTCTTAGCATTTTGACCTTTTCAATCCAATTTATTTGACTTGTAGTGAGTTCGTGTGCATTACTTAAATACTTGGAAGTCACTATCTAATTCATCTTTAAATAGTTAGCGCATGTTTACATAAACACATATATACAGAAAAATACTTTATAAACTGACCTTTAACACACAGACGGTAAAAAGTAGTCAAATGTATGTTGGAAGTTTCATGTTAATTTTTTTGTCTCGATAAATAAATTTGCATATTAAGTTTTTAATCATTTTTATATATTTATCTAATTTACAGTTTATACACATTAAGACGGTTTAATTTCAATAAATTACATATAACAGTTTCACTAAAACTAACAAATGCGCTAAAAACTTAATAAGTTACCAAGGCAAAATTCGTAATTCTAGTACAGTCCATCGGCGTAAATTGAGATTGTTAAAAATTACTTAATAGTCCATATTGTAATGATGAAAGCATGGATGCAATTACTCATAACAGATAATGCAATAGTGGCAAGTGGGAGTCCTATCGTCTTTCATTCCGATCTCTGAGAAGCCCAAATATTAATTACAAGAATCTGGTATTATATTTATTTCAAAATCTTTGACTTGTTCCAGAAACTATATTCTATACTATTGAAATAAATATAGTGTGATATTTTTTTTTCATTTTTAATTAACATTTTTATACCAACATGGTGCTATAAAAATTATAACCGGCCAGTTAGAAACATCGTTAATGAAAACTTATTTTTAGATTGATTGTTCGTACTCTTTTTTTATTTTTTTGGTTATGGCATAATATTGCATTAATTGGTCATTTGTTTTTGTTTATTGGCGGCAACTTTACTTAAATAGACTATTGTATGTACATAATATATTATTTATATACTTAATTAACTTATATTTTTTAATATTTTGAAACGATTTTTGTCTAAATAGTTGCTTACAAAATAATATAATAGTGATGAAGCAAGACCCTATTCATGCCCAAGAATTATAACCCCCTAGGTTTATAATCGCGGAAAATCCGTCGATGACAAAGCTTTTAACTAAAAACCGATATCATTCTAGACTATGACGTAAGGACCTCAACAATATTAGTTTGGCTTTTTTATTATTATGAAAGGAATTACCTTGATTTAAACTAAAGCGTATTGCATTACAATAACGTATCTTTAGACAATTAAAATCCACTTAACGTTTCTTTACTTCAAATAATATTTAATGAATTGTAATTTGTTAACAGTAACTACATATAACGACGCCTATGCCTCGACTTGTTTAAGTTATCAAGGCACATGCTTAATATTTTTTAAAATATCCATAGGGTTAAATAACCTTCATCATGAGCACCACCCACATACACATAATCTCGAACAAACCCTGACGTTTAAACCATCAACGCCGCCGAATTGGGTATTACGTTTTTGGGTTACGGTTTTATCTTTTGTTGATTTTTCCTTTCTAGATTTCGTAAATTTTTAAACCTTTTAGTTTATATTAAGTAGTACATTTTTAATATGATTATTTTTTGTTATATATGATTTGAATTTGCTGTAGGAAATACTTAAATAAAATAAAATCCTTTAGCTTGGAAAATTCCATCCCAGAATGAGCTTGGAAGTCATTCCAATTAAAAGTCAATAATTGGTGAGTTTGGACAACATTAAAAGCTAGATATGGATACAAAAAATGTTTCTCCTTAAGTGGACGTACGTTGAGTGGTGTAACCGACAGTCCTATCAAGATTTTATTCCCCATATTCTTATGAATGTAGGTGCCTTCTGCGTTTGATACGTTTACACTCTTTAAAATATGTTTTTAATGAATAATAATAATGCAGTGTCGGGTTTACAGCGCTCAGGTTTTTCAACGTCAATTTCGCGGTCATTTGAAAGGAAAGGCTAAAGCGAAAAAGCTTGGTGTGCTTAGCAGGGCAAGACGGTACTTCGCTCGGGGGCATCGCTTGCAACTGTATAAAGCGCAAATAAGCCCCAACATGGAATACCTACTGTTCTCTGGGTAGCTCGCCAGTTACAGCGCCTTCCACTTGACAATCCAATTCCAATTGTTGACAACCAGTACTACTTTCAAATTTTCGAGCGGCTGGATCCCTTGGCATTGTGCAGAGATGTGGAGTCACCCTGTATCTTCCACCGGATTTACCACATAATGATTAATACTTGCAGCATCACTTAACATCAGAAGAGTTCTGTAAAAAAGGGGGCGACATCAGGATTGAAAGCTAAACTGCACATTTCTAACAATGATGTTACAAAATTTTTCTTAATCCACATTTAATATTTATTTATTTAATTAATTATCAGTATTCCTAAAACTAGGTTTAATATTAATAATAATAACAACACAGCCAAAAATAATACAGTTACTAAATAATGTTATTATTCAGTTTATAATAAGACAAAAATACAGGTTTACAAAAATAATATGTCGTGCAATAATTTCTACGAAATGTTAGTAATATAATAAATATTATAAACACTAACGTACGTATGCATTGTAAATAAGATTCTCTATCAGTGTATTTCGTTATACCTACTTAGGCAATCTAGAAACTACACGACTAGATTTTGAAAGATCGTTTCTACATTTTCATATTAGATTTCATTGAATCAATTCTCACGCGAAAAACGACGTCAGATTAGATTTTCTTATCGGCTAATTAGACACTTTTCGTAACGCTGTGTGAATATTTTTAATCTGTTTTTACAATTTTCAAACGACCTTATCCTATTTTCCTCTCGTACATAGAGTACGTTTTTAGCTTTACATAATCCGAATGTGAAGGTTGGATGGAACTTTCTTTGGGGGGGAGGCTGTATGCGCACAACCATAGACGCAGTTGTAAAGAAAGCGCGCGCGATCGCGCCTGTGTCGTGCCTGTTTTTTTTTATTCCACCCCAAAGTGTATTTTTGGATACCATGAGGCTTTTATTTTGGGTATGTTCGATTTTTAAATATATTATTTTGTTCTCATCCTTAATAGGCGCGTGATTGCTTTCTAGTGAAAGTTGACCAGAGCTTAGGGCTTGTTTGCGACTTGTTATTGGTTTTGGAATTTAATGGACTATAAATATTCAATAGATATTGTTACATCCGTCACTTTCTTCTGCTAAATTTATGTCTTTGTGCTAAGGTGTGTTTGATAAGCAATTCTTTTAATTAACATTAAAAAAAATATTAAAAATAGCTTCACTAATAAAATTAAAAAAAATACGAATTTAAAAATTTGTAACAATATTTATTAGTATGGTATAAAAACGAAATGTGATTTTATAATGTCTATTTGAAAGGTCGCACCGCTTCATTTCATAAACTTTCTTAGAGCCTCTTGACCGGATACGGTTATAATAATTTGGCAGACATATACTTCAAATAAAAAAGTAATATATTTTTAAATAGCTTAATGCTCATTCAAAAACCATATTCGGAACAATAACGGTAGTGATACTCCAGTATAAAATAATAAACACATCCAGTTGCGGATTATACGAGTATCTTTTTTTTTTATATGTAGAACAGGGGGCAAACCGCCAGGAGGCTCACCTGATCTAGAAAAATTACTTTAATCCCAAAAAAAACATTCTAATAATATGTATCTAAATTAAATTACTATTTGGTTCTGTCTCGTGTAGTAATAATTATACGCTGTAAGAATAATTTATTTGCGAGATTATGGTATAAATTTCGCAACTCATATTTAAACTGCGTGCAAATTTGTTTTAAAAGAAATTTTACATAGAGGTAATGATTTACATTATTAAAATTTACTGGAAATAAATAAAAATATATTACGGTATTAAATAAATATTAATTCACGCAAATAATCAGTAATAGACTTTTTTCCAAAAGTTAAGTCGATTTTTAAAAACTCTGTTAGGAAGACCTTTTATTATTTATTGTTTTTATTAAATTATTATATATGGCCACGCACAATATGAGACAAAGATTAAGACTTATATATACGTTCACGTTGAAGATACGTCAAACCTCAAACCTGTCTGAAAATAAAAATCCTTTCAAAAAATTAACACATGCAATTTGCACGAGAGGTCGAAAGTTGAATTGCATAAACCTGCGAATATTATGACAAAAAATAGTTACCCAATATAAAGGCGTCCTTTCTACGTTGCGTCAACGTGTTTGAGGAAGTGTGTCAGTGCTCAGCAGAGAATTTGCGAACGGAACTTGTATATGACCGCGTTCCACTTCGCATGCGACGCTATAGCGATGGAATGTTGCCAACTGCCAAAATTTACGGATTCCAATGTCTTAAGACTGGGTTTTAACACTAGGAATAAATCGGGTACCCTATAGTTTATAAAGCAGGGAACGATAAAGATATGTCCATACTGGGATGGTTTTGTGGTTTGGTACACCTCAAAACTCAATGTTTTTTCATTCAATATGACTTATGACTTTACTTAACAGTTCAACTTCAATTAATCTTGGTGATGAAACGACGATTGCCTATAACAAATGCAAATAAAGCCGTAAAATAAAATCTCTCCCCAATACCCCAAAGGTTGACAGGTCTTCTTAACTAATTTTAACTTGCTATCAAAATCAGTCATATACTAAAACATTAGACGTGCTGACAAGATCATTTCTAACAAATGTTCAAGGAGAGCTTTCAGTTCTTTTTATTATAGTTTTGACAGTTGACAGCCTAAATTTATACTTCACTGAGTTAATGACCTCGGAATAGAATGTTGCCAAACTATAAAATGTGTTGTTCAAATTAATCGCTGATATTTTATTATTAGGCCACTGGACGAACATCGCTATGTTTTCTCTTGTTTTCAAACTATTTGAAGTATATATGAAATATTATGGTAAATGATAAAAAGTATTTGATCAAAAAAAAATGATTGCCTTAAAAATACTTAGTATTCGCAATAGATGTAATCTAAGAATCAACTTAATATGTCATAATAAGAACATGCAACATCAATTTACATTACCTCATCTCTAAAATCGAGCTGAAATTACACTCAATTATTGTTACATCAGGCTTTGTCGAAACATTGAAATACTTGCATTCACTATGCACTAAGTGTATAAGAATAGGGTGTATGTAAACTTCACCCTAATAGCGACGATTAATTCGTATTAGTTTCTTCTTACTCATAACTACTAAATACTTGCAAACACAGCACTTGATATAGTGGACATTTGAGAAAAGACAAACAAATGTAGTTATATAGATACAATCGTTTATTTGTGGTGTACTTTTTTATAAATACGTATATTATTTTTAATTTAAATATAGAACGTAAACTTTGAGATGTCAACGTTCTGAAGTTAATTACTTTAGTTGACTTTTTAAAGTAAACATTTATTGCATTATTTAATATTCGTTTGATTGGCTTTTTAGCAAATCCCCAATTTCTTCTCTCTGATTGATGAGAACATTGAACTTAAGCTGCTAATATACTTAGGTACTAAATTGTTGTTAAATCATTAAATACTTATACTATATGGGATAATATACATACAATTGCAGATATAATATATTTCAAATCCTTAATAGTATAATTACCGTAATTAAAAAAAATACAAAAGAATTTTAAGTGTTATAAAAAGTTTATCAGACTACCTGTTGCCGGAAGTAGCAACACGGGTGCGTGATAGAAATCCTTAATGGTTTTTGTGATACTTTTATGTGGAACGATTTTCAAGGAACTGAATTAGAAATTCAAATATTAATTTATTCCTTGTAGATAACGCTAATCTCATTGAATTGACACTAAAAAATCTCTAAAATATTCAACTGGACTGTCGGAAAAAATGACATGCATTTATTATTTCCTACCAAACATTACGTAATAAAACAGCATAACTGACATGTAATATGGGCGGCATTGAATTTAAATAAATATTATCATCAATACATATTGCCCGGAAAATAATATACAATGAAGAAATTTAGAAATGTGGGAAGGCACTAATAGTTGACCATATAGTCCTTGCCAATAAAGAATATTTTAGATTTAAAAAATCTCTAACGGCCGCGGCGGCAGCACTGTCTTCGAAATAAGAAGTAGAATCAGCATGGCTAAAGATAGATAGATAAAGATGGCCATGACACGTTATAGTAACATCCGAAAAAAAAGTAAATGGTATCAAAACCAAAAGCAAATTATTAGGTATATTATGTAGTATTCACCATACCTCCTGCTGATAGAGTACAAATCTTTGTTTTTAATTTATTTTATTATTTTTTATTACTCAAGATGTCATATGGAACATGGTGTAATGGTTGCAGCTCCTTATAAACGTTGTGTAAAAGAAAAAAACTTGGCGATTAAAGAGAGTGGTGGAGAGTTTATTGCCAGGTCTTCTCTTCCGTTCTAAGATCATGATTTGAGAACTGGCAGTGAATGTAAAATTAGAAGCATTCAATGTATATTTCGTTTTTGACGTTCATAAGTGTACATTATGTTACTTTGATTTGCTTCCCTATCTTCCTCTATAGAGTAGACTTGCTATAAAGTATCAAATCATTACTTAAATAGAACAGCATCTTTTTAATAAAAAATGTGTCCATAGTGGCTTACAAAATTGGAATTAGGTGAATAGTGAAATAGAGTTGACAAGTTTTAGAGGCAGTGGGTTAGCAGTACCGTTAAATTGTGATTACGTGCCATCGACTCGCTCTAGTTAGTGGACAAAGTCAAGGCCGGCAAGTTTGTTACAAAGGGTTCAATGTACGGCTTGTTATTAGTAGTTTTTTAGTCATTAACACCTTTATGAGAAGCTTCTCATCTTCTATTTTAAGCAAAAGCTTCTTACTGTAACCCTTAACAAGACTCATGTATTGAGTAAACTTATAAAAATTACTTATTTTGTAAGAATAATTTTCTTGACATGAAAATTAGTCCCCTTATCGGTTCCCTAGTCTCTAAAGTTGTCCATTTTTAGCAAATCTTCGCCGTTGAGTGCAAATTTAATGCAAGTAATCATAGATATTTCCTTAATATTAAAATGATAAAATAACGACTAAGTCTATAACTATGCAGAAAATATAGACTTTCATTTCAGGTTGCAAAATTTAATATGTTATACAATTTTAAAAACTAATAACATATTAATTAATTAAAAATTATTCGCTATCATTTGTTATTTCAAAATTTGCAATAATTTCTATTGGATTATAATTAAAATATCATATATTTGATGCTTAATGTCGAAAGCTAATCACAAAGTATTAGCATTTTTTATTGAAGGAGAAAGTGATAAAAACTAGTTTAAATTCACGCCCAGAGATAAATTACAGATTAAAAATCAATATTTATATATGACGCAATATATTAATATTCCATTAATTATGCATTGAATACTGAAAACACGAAAGCTTGTTATAGATTTTGAATTTAAGATCTCACCAATATTGTAATGGGACCTCACAATGCCATCATCTTTACACAACATACTCTTTAGATGCCCATTTTTATAGACAATATTTTTATAAAAGCTGCACGTGTTGAGGGTACGATGTGTGTTATCACAAACATAGAACAAAGTAAAAATACAAAACAATAACGTTTTAGAGGACGCGTTTGCTTTCTTTAAAGCATTTTTTTGGTTTATTTTTAAGTAATTCATTTAAAACAGTTTATGCGTTTTTGCGATTACAAAGAGTGGCGGGGGGTTTATTGCCAGTTCTTCTCTTCCGTTCTACGCCCTTGATTTGAGAACTAGCAGTAAATGTAAAATTAGAAGCATTTAATGTATGTTTCTTTTTTTGACATTCATAAGTGTGCATTATGTTACCTACATGAATAAATAATTTTGAATTTGAATATGAATATACCTTAATTAGTCAACTGCCTTTCATACTTTAAATAAAGAATGAATAGTTTTTTTATATTTAATATACGTTTCATGAATAAACCATAAATCTTCCTATCTAAAGTCTTTGCACTTAACATTAATTGCTACAAATTATGATAAATTAAGATAACAATCATTCATCATTACAATTACATAATTTGACGTCACGAGCCTTCTGGGAAAGTAGCTCTCGCCATGACATCACATAATTGTAAATTAAGACAAATTATTACCATTATGTACCTTACGCATTTGTAATACGAGACATCCGTGGGATATCTATGGCACTTTTACTTTTTTATTAAGCGCTAACTATTCGAATATTCACTTTCGTCGTCTATTGGCTATGGTTGTGTAATTCTTACGTGTATTGTACGACACCATATGATAGACATCATTGTGGATAATCAATATTTTGACAGGTTGTTAGCCAAGTGGAAAGGTATTTCAAATGTTTCAACGACTTCAAAAAACCCTAAGAAGACCAAAAATATATGTAATAGTTACCCTGGAATAGTTCAGAAACATTTCTTAGTATAGAGTAATTAATCCATATCCGAAATTATTGTTTCGTCTGGAATCGAATACGGAATATCTGGGTTGAACAGAGACAAAAGGAGTGTGAGTGAAGTGCCAACTAAGTGTACACTCAGTAAGGAAATATTTCGTTAAATTAGATTAATCAAATCAATCAAAAACCATTTATTCATATAGGTAATTTAACATAATGTACACTTATGAACGTAAAAAAAAAAGAAATATACACTAAATGATTCTAATTTTACATTTACTGCAAATCAAGGGCGTAGAACGAAAGAGAAGAACTGGTAATAAACTCTCCGCCACTCTTTTTAATTGCCAAGTTTTTTTTACACAGTGTTTGTAAGGAGCTGTAGCACCATGTTCCATGTTAAACAATAATAATTACAAAAAACAAACATAATAAATAATAAATAAAATTTTATTAAATTAAAAACCCATATACCATTCTTCATATTCATAGTTTTAAATTATTAAATTATCTTGTGGCTGACGCGAAATTCACTTAAACAAAAGTAGAAAGTTCATTAATTCAATGACTTTGTGCGCATAATGAGATTATGAGAGAAATATTAAACATATCATTACGATGCATTTGTAACCCGATATAGAGTTTTAATTAACCCTACCTATCAAAAATACCGCACTTTTATTACGTATATTTCTTAAGTCAATCAATATTTCACAAGTAGACTAGTTTAATAATTTTCAAAGAGATTCAATTGTACCAATACAAGCTTAAGGAAATATCTATACACCATTTTCATAATAAACCATACACATAATGTATTAAGTTCAGTCACACATCAAGTATAACTAATGGAGTTACGTTTTCTACGTTTATTTGGCACTTAATACAGAACTAAGAAGGTAGTACACTTCACTGGAAAAGGCTTTACCGGACTAAAACTTTAAATACCAAATAGGTACTTAATGTTTCAGTACTATACGTATCACTTACAAGCTTGCTTGTCAAGCCGCCTGCTCTGTATATTGGCTAAGGGTAACATTCAGAGGTGACACTTCCGTGTGTTCCAATTCGGTTTTCATACGGGAGTGAGCGTGTGAAGCAGTCTACTTAAGTCTATGCCGCTAGTAAATATCAATGTTATTATGTTCATCACGTAATATTATCGAAAGTAGGTCGTCCATCAGTAGTGGTCCAAATACGTATGCAAAAGCAATTTCCGCAATTATGAAAATTGGCGATTATCGAAGTGTGTCATCTTATGGAAAACTAAGTGACTATTAAACTGTAAGTTACTGAAGAACCTTTCTAATATATAAATTAAACAGTTTTATTTTATCATAACATTTTACATGTAGATTATTAATTGTACTATTAATTATTAACATAATCATCTTCGTAGCGGATCATAGTAGTGATCCAGGCCACTCGGATCCGTGCGAGTATCCCGTTTATTTTTTATAGTATTCGGCACCCAATGTGCTGTATGCCGGCACTCGGGCCCGAAAAATGTTTTTTTAATGAAAATAATAAAATACATATTTTCAAACATTTGTTATTCGCCATAAAAAGTTGATTTTCCGGTTATTACTTTGTATCCATTCTTTAAGCATTCAATGTGTTAAGTAAAATATAGTTGTCCACGGACGGTTCGTTTCATATTATTTCAACCTAGTCAGAAACCGGGCTAAGCTCGGTTTTTACATCGAAATTGAATCTAAAAACTTCTGGTCAATATTGCTTTTGGATGATACTTTATAGAGGATGTATAGTGGTCCTGAGGGCGGAAGAAAAAGAGGACAGAAATATGATAAGCAAAAACGCGTCAATTGTCAAAGCCTGTTCATTGACTAGCGTATTAATAAATCATTTGTATCCTGTATTATAAGTATTATTAAAAGCTCCTAAGTCAACCCGTAGACAATAAAGAATAATGGGAAGCAAATTTATTTAAAAATAAGCCCTTCAAGGAACGCCTGTGTGTTAGTGGGATACTATAAAAATAAGTCAGAAAATACGTAAGCTTGTACATTTTCACTCTCGCTCCAAAACGGACCGCAATCGGACTCGTCCGGCCGGAATGCAGTAGAAAGCACGCGTCGCAATGTGTACTTAGGGTTGACAGCTAACAAAATATAGAATTTAGTAAATAGAGCATTGGGAAAATTACGAAGACATTTTTTTCACGGTTGAATTATAATTACCTACTAGTAAAAAAAAAAGTAAAGTTTCAGTTTCGTGTCCGCTCTATATAAAATATCTTTGAAGATTGACAAAAGGTTTAGGTATGCTGTAGTAAGTCAAATGTGAAATTTATAACGTATTAAAACTTGATAAATAGACTTAACGTACTTTTAACGCTGGCAGCATTTCCTCGCTGCATTGCGATACTTATTCGTTAAGCCAAGGAAGCACCAGCTCTAGGGTCACCGGTACTACCTACCAGGCGCCAACTTAATTCTTTAATTAGCGCCTGTGCATTTGAACCCCAAAGGCCAAGAGTATCTACTCAAAAGGGAAGAAAATAAAATTTGGATGAATGATATATATTTAGCCCTTTATTATTATTTTATCACACAAGTGGCACCTTATACGAAAGCTCATCCCATCCTTCAAAAATAAACACGATTAAATAAATCACATGAACATAATATATTATTACAAAAGTTCTGGTGACGAGGTTGGATTTTTTCATTTTCGTTTTCCAAATTATTGTGAGTATGTATTACTTCAGAACCTGAACTTTGTTTTAAACTTTTTGTATTTAGAATGTAGCAACCCTATATATTGTCGTGTTTGCAGACGTGGCGACGCTTACCGAAATTGAGACCCCGTCATTGATGAATCGTGACATAATCTCTTGGTTTGTAAATAATATCGGAAGAAAGTTTTTTTGGAGTCTTACACATACAAATATACAGTATTTACAATATTCTTAACCTACACTAACAATCAAGGATAGGCTGCCAGCATTAAACGTACTCTGCCACAGTGACCAAACTTTTAAAATTTATTAATTGTGTATTCATCAATTATTATTTACCATTATTAGACATTGTGTTTCTTCTAGTATAGCAGAATTTTGTACTACAACATAAGTTGCCAACTTCACGACCATGTACATTTCACAGTTATCCGAAATTTGTACTTGTCGGAAGTTACCCTCCCCTTCCAATTTCATTCCGTAATATGACCATGTCAGTAGGTACAATTAAAATTAGCGGTAAAAATTAAGTAATTTGAGATTAAGAATTTTAAGAGAAATCCTGTTACCCCTGACCCTGGTATCTGAACTTGAAAGTGTCGGTTGTAAAAAAACATGCTTAATAAAGGCATATAACACCGGAAATGACGGAATTAGTTAAGCTTGTATAATAAGCGAAATAAGCGAAGGACTTTAGTTTTACGCGTATTTTGCCAAAACCCTAATCCCTGTAACTTAAAGAAGTTCTCAACGGCAACCTTAATATAGTTTGCAAGTATAAAACAAAGAATCTCTATTCAATAACTGTAATGACAAATCTAACACGACCGGACTACTGGACAAATTTACTTGACATGAATTGAATATTACATATATTATGCTTTCGTTTAGTTTTTTGTGCTAATTGTATTTTTTTAAATCTTATATTTTAAAATTATAAGGAATTTAAAATTTGTACTGTGTAGTTACAACTTTGTTAAACCCCTACGTTTTTGTTTGGTGTTTTCTACACTTCAAAGTGTAGAAAAGACAGACAGACGAGACAGTAAATAAAATAAAGAGATGTGCACCAAGCCCAAATGCTACAATTGATTTTTTTTCTCATAGAAAAACCGCAATTGGATTCATTACACCTTCAGATTTGGACCCAAAACCTCAAGATCTACAGATGTAGAGACTCCTGATGACACATAACTAATATTTCATTAGTGTTCTATGTGAAATCAACAGTTTACCAAGAATGTGACTCACATCTCACTCGATAGAAAGTGTATCCTTCGTGACGCCGCATCTATTATATCCTATTTGAATGACATAGGAAAAACAAAACACAACTGTATATAAAATCGACGGGAGAGGAATTTAAAAACCTCAGGTAAAATTTAAAACCAAATCATGTAACTGTATTCATCTTGTTAGCAAGGGCGGATCCAGCTTTGGCGCCAGGATTGGGTCACAAAGTCGTGGTCCAGTCAAGAACTTATACGTTTGTCATCATACAAAGTTATTATATTATATTAAATTAATTAAATATTTAAGATATGTAGTTACATAAAATCTGGATGGTGACAAAATATTGAAATAAAATCATTATGTTCAATTAGTGGTCCACCTAAGTCCTGGAACCAGCTCAGGGGGGGTGTCATGACCCCCATGACCTCCCCTCGATCCGCCATTGATTTGTTGCCAGGTGAATGCTGAAAAACTTAATTCACATATTGACCATTGCAAAAGGCACCTCTTTATCCGTTAGATTAAGGTCTCTAATTTGAAGTTTTAATTTTAGGTTGTACCAATCCATAATTAATTGATTTATTAAGGTCAAATGCGTTTCTATGTGGCTGTTCGTGTTTAGAATATATTTTCCGGCTAAATCCATGCGCTAACTTTCTCACAAGTCACACAACTCAAAACCTTACTAAACGACTATAAACATTTTAAATTGACAGCTCTATTATTTCTAAGTGGGTAAATTGGTAACTCAATAATGACGCAATGATACTTTCGTTATAATAATAATAACTTATATTTCTATCATCTCATTCTTTTTAGATATCTGTGTGCACTTTTTTGGGCAAAGTCCAAATCTCTCCATTCCTGTTCCTGTGCCAATTTTTGCTTGCCTGCTGTTTCCCTAATCTGGTCTATCCACCTGCCTTTCTCGTTTATTGTAACTTGTGCGCCAGTTTACGTTCTGGCTCTAATTTTCTGTTCCTCTTGCAATGATACTTTTATTATTTAATAATAATTTAAATCGTATAAGTACTCTCTCACTTTCAATTAAATAACAGTTTAGTAAGGATGTGAAGACATAATTACCGAGTAATTATATCATTAATTCGTCTATTTAAAACAGTTTTCTTACCGACTTCAAAACCTCGGAGATTTTATGATCCATAAAATTTATGTTTATACGTTACTTTCTTCTAAATTCATACCCTTAACCCCACTCAAATATGTATCATTATGATGTATCAAGAAAGTAAAGCGGCATGTCACGAGAACAGGAAGAACCATTACTATAATTTTATAACCATTGGTTATAAAATTACGTAGTTCTAGGCCTTAAGAATAAATCACTAGAGTACTAGACATTTGAATATAGATAGAGCATAGTTAGAAGAGAGAGAATGCCGCAGGTCGTGGTATTCTTTGGCAACCACTATATTATATTAGTACATACTATTTATTTATTTCTTAACAATTATTCTTGTTATTAATTTTATTTTATTTTATTTACTATGCACTTTTAGACTAAACTTACTAACACTGCTGACTTTTACTACTATTATTACATTCTTTTTTGCATCATGCTGAGCCAGGGCCTATTACAACCACAGCACACAGGCATTACATACTTAAAACGTAATTGTCCTTTAAAAAGAAATATTTTTTTGGTCATTTTTCTTTTCTTTGATTATTGTTATTTTGTGTGTTTTCTGTTAGTAATAAATGTTATATCTATGTTAATCAAACTACCCTCAGCGGCGTCCTATAAACTTCATAAGCTTTCAAAATTGTAGTGACAATGAGAACGAAACATTCAGCAGCTATATGGTTTACGGTACAAATATATATTAAATAGACAAACAAAAAAACTCGTGTCAAATTAAGGTGAACAAGAACAAATTTTTTTACGTATTTCTGCTTTACTTTTTTCGCCTTTAAAAGCTTTTTGGTAAATTTTTACGTGACACGGATATAATTTCGTCTAACATTGAAAGATTTTGTTGTAAATATTTTGTAACATAAACCAATCATAGCAATGAGACGGTGTATCAGTATTATTGTCATTAGCATATCAAGTTATTATTTGAAGTATGTCACAAGATTTTGGAAAGTGTCTACAAGTGTAATACAAGGTTATGCGTTCTTTAATAATTAATTTCAGTTAAGCAATATTATTTTTCACGAAAGTCTTAAATATGTTTATGAAATAAATATTATTTCTACATAACTAGTAAGGTAGGCTTTTGTTGCTATGTATATAATAATAATAGCCTTTTATTTCAGATATTTTAACACTTAAATAGATTTATATCTATCATCCCATTCTTCTTAGGTTTCTGGTAGTAAGGTATTTTTTATGGCGAAGGCCTCCTTTAATCCCTGTCTGCACTGTGGCACTCTCTCATGCCACCGACCTGCTGTTTTCTATCTACCATCTAATTGACTTCTTCTTCTTCGTTTATTATACCTTAGGTTTCTAGTTTCCTGCTCCGCTTCTGTTCCACTTGCTATTTGCTCCGCCTATTTACACTTAAGTTTATTTTTTATATTGTAATATCTCCTACCATAGTTCTTCTTAATGGTTTATTTATTTTATCTATTCTTTCTTTCCTACCATACATCTAATAGATCTTTGATACAATTGTTGCTTTGTATGCTGAGATATATAATATGCACACTTTTTAAAACATATCGAAATTATTGAAAGTACTTTAAATTTTGTATTTTAAATACAACGACCATCAAGTTTTCTTACTGTTAATTACGATCTAAGCAACGTTGCTTTATTCTTGCTAGTATGAGCATGACACAGAGTTTTATTGGCTTTATATTGGTTATATAAATGTTATTATTGCATATTATAAATATCATATAATTGCTGTTCTTTTGTTTCGATGAAACTCGTGAACGGCTGGGCCTATTTGGCTAAGTAAGTTCAGCGAAGGTTCCAACAGGCGGAAACATATAATAAGAGAAGGAAAATACTAAAAATGACATTAGAATTTTTCTATAAAAACTATACCTAGCTGGGAATTATTTGATGTCTTTTGTCTTTTTAGGAAATAAAAACGTTGTGTATTAAAGATTTTGTTACTTATATAAATTTTTGCATTCAGAATTTTGTTTTCATAGCTTTGGTATTATATCCGATATCTTTGATACTATACAATTTTGTATTATGTTTAGACACAAATACAATATGTAGGTAACACCGGTTCTTGTCAATTATATGATTTCAGGGATGACTAAAATTCAAATGGTCATACCGGAAATAGAAACTTTTACACTGTATTAGGATTTAGTAAGAAATCGTAAGCTAAGATAAAAGTGAATGTTTATAATTGAAGTTAATAACTGTAACCGAGTGAACAATGGGTGTGAACCGCGGAAATGCGGTCACAGTGGTCTTAAATGTTTTGCCGTAAACCATCTTTGAATAGTTTAGTATTAACGAGACTGTATGAACTTAGTAATCTCAGGGATAACTTCTTCTTAATAATAATAATAAATCGTTTATTTGCAAAGAACGTGGTACATGAAGATTAATTATTTAATTAGGCCTGCAAATGTCATATACCTAAGTAATTATAATAATTAGAACAGTTAAGTTATTTATAATTGTTGCCAAATGTTTTGGTCTAAATATTCTCAAACGCTTATAAAGGCACCTTAGAAAGCAGTGTTGGCTTCAGGGTGCGACTCTCATCTCTGAGGTGGGAGGTTCGATCGCCGGCTGTGCACCAATGGACTTTCTTTCTATGTGCGAACGGAGAAGGAAAGCAAACGCCGACGACGCCATTAATTGTCAGAGGTCGAGTGCGTAGTATACGTAATTTGGCTAAACAGAAATGATTTTCTCGTTACTTAAAAAATCTCAACGTTCGTAAACGAAATAGTAGTTTCAAATACTCCAGCTAAACTCTTAATTATACGACGTTTGTATGTAATCAAAATTACATCAATTCAATCGTAAATAAATCAAAAAATATTATTGTTCTGTTATGCAAACAAGGTTTTTGTGATGTGAACAAAAGTGTGGGACCACAGATTAAATAATGAGGTGAAATTTAGATATTTGCGTTCGACAAACGCCATGATACAAGCCATGAAGTTATTGTGGTATCGGATTTGATTCTCGACTGAGAGATAAAAAAATGCATCAGATTATATTGCGGAAGAAACTATGGAAAAAAACTGCGTCTCACACAAAATATCTGCGTGAAGTTTTTGTTCTTACATGTGCTAAATATGAAAAAACTCAACAAGCATTCAAATATTGAGACATAAGACAGCTAAGACATAAAACTCATTTAATAATCACAAATTTACAATTATTTAAAACTTATATATAGTTTTACTATATGAAATAATTGCGTATATGATACATAATAAATCTTTATACTACTATCTTTATTAATACTTCGTGTTTAAACCTTTGATTTTGTGTGTAAAAATTGCTCTATAACTCTTATTAAGCATCACGCACAACCCACCCTGCATTATTAAAACCGGGTTCAAGAGGCTTAAATTTACTTTTATTGGAATTCCAACGGACTCATCTTGAAATTTACTATGGGTCCATAACATTTAATCACATCACAAAAGTGAAATATACTTTTAAATTTGAATATAAATTACGTACAATGCCATAATACCTTAACATTTTATGATAAGTGCCGAGTGCATATGCGTAAATATAAGCATTACTTTTCACATCACTTTCACCTTCACTTACGCCACTGGTCACGTCACTATTATAAATGCTGTTCAATATTGACCTAACTTTACGTAACGTTTAGCTATAAATATCGTTTCTCTAATTTCAGGTTGCAGCCTTGGCTGTATTCACCCTGGCAGACGCAAAAAACTCGACAGCGAAAACGAAACCGAAAAGGCAGTTAGAAAACATTCGTACGCCAC
Source organism: Pieris mannii (assembly GCA_028984075.1). Classification (NCBI taxonomy): domain Eukaryota; kingdom Metazoa; phylum Arthropoda; class Insecta; order Lepidoptera; family Pieridae; genus Pieris; species Pieris mannii. Next base: position 2,523,657 of record CM054776.1, read on the forward strand.
AAAATCTACAGTACTCCCTAGTTCTACCGCATTCCAGAGTAGCACATTTTAGATCTCTCCCTAGCACTCGAAGAGTTTCCAATGCATCGCAAAGAGCAGGAAAGCTACCGCCATATGCGGTTCAAATGGAACCGGTAGTGCAGTATTCTCAAAAAGATCCATTGTATGATCCGAAACACGACCGCACAGAAGAATCAGTCGTAAATAGAAATGATATCGCTCAATCAAAAATTCTTAACGTGAATGATCAGAGTGGTGAAGATTATGGACCACCATACGGTAGCTTGCCGACGGCACCGTTATACAGTAGTGAAAGTCAACATTACTATGAAGCACCGGAACCGATTATAGAAATTATTATCAAAGAATCAAATGAATCTCTTCCCGCGCCACCTCCCCAGCCTTTACTGAAGAAAAAGAAAGAACCGGTCCAAGTATTCTACGTCAAATACAGCAAAGATCCACATGCTAAAGATAAAGTAATTTATGACAAGCCGATACCCGCAATCACGCCACCTTCCAATGATGAAGATGAACATCACGAACATTATGTAACAGTAACTCCTGAACCATACTATGCACCAGCACAAACAACCACTCTCAGAGCTATTATTAAGCCAGAATCGGAAATATATCATACAGACAGCAAAGTCAAGGTGACATTTGGCAATGAAGCTCGTCATTATACTTATAACAGACGGGAAGAAAGCCCTTCTGAAAAACACGAAGAAACAGCACCGAGGCCAGTCATTGCTTTACCAAATGTTCAACCGACTCAAATTTCTTTGGAACGTTCGGTGTCACCAAACTATCAAGAACATCAACAAAGACCTGGTATTGCAGGTCCTCAAACATATCACACAGGTCATAATGCTCAAAGTCGTATTCAATTCCAACAGCCTTTCTTGAGTCAAGAACCTCAATTGCCAAGACAAAGACCACCAGTAGTTCCATTCAGACAACCAAACCAGGGTTCCTTTTCTTCTGGCCCTAACCGCGCTGCTTTTTCAAGTTCTCAACCTATAAACCATTTTAACTCAGGTCCACCAATACCTGGCCCTATCGGGCCAATTCTACCGACACCTGCAAGACCTGTGTTTCATTCAAGACCTACAATATCTCCTCCATTTCCTACGAGACAACATAGCCCTTCAAGAACAACGTTCCATTCTGGACAACAAAGACCTCACATCCATACACAATCACAACAACCTTACTTTGATGAAGCCAAATATCTTCAGGAAAACTATCACACAATTACAACAGATCAAATAGATTCGTCAAAACAAACAGTACTCCCAAACAAACAACAGTCATTTAATGTTGGATCAAAACCAAGCGCAAATCCCATTATTTTTAACGAGCAAAATCGTCCACAGCAGCTTATTCCATATAATCAACAACTGCCACAACAACGCCCGCCACAACATTTTGATACAAACAAGCAAAGCTTTGGGGTAACTCCTACGAGATCACCTTTCTTTAATTTAAAACCATCTCCTCCTCAATTAGAAACAAACCGACCTTTCCAACGTCAACCTCAACAACAATTTAGTTTTCATCAAGGACCCCAGACACTACGCCCTTCAGCACAAGGCCCTTCAATTGAAAATACGCACAATCAAAACGTTTTTACCAGTCAAAATGCCATTTCTCCTTCACCGTCACCAATACCTCAAGCTCAATTTTTACCACAACCGTCATCCCCTCCACTATTTAGCTTCCATCCACAACCTTCACCAACACCTCAACAAATTTTACCCTCCGAAGGATCCCAGGGCCAACAAATTGCGCATGAACAAAATGTTGCTCAATTCATACCAAGAGACAGTGAATTGGTTCCAGCTATATCTAAATATGAACAGCACATAACTGTTAATGAAGCTACAGGACAAACAAATTATAACAATGGATTCAGTGGATTTAACCAACCATCACCCACACCAAATTACCAACAACAATACGTTACAAATTCACAACAACAAAACCAACAATTATATCAACGTCAGCATGATCAACAGGAACTTCGTCAACAACATGAACAAAGAGAAGAGCTGAGACAGCAGCATCAACGCCAACAACAATTGCAGCAGCAGAATCAACAACAGCAGCAGCAGCAGCAACAACAACAACAACGTCACCAACAGCAACAGCATCACCAACAACAGCAACAACAACAGCAACAACAACAAGAACAAGTACAAAATCAGCAATATTTAAATTCTGAACAAGAACAAGTGAGACAACAATTAGCTTTTAACGTACGTAAACAACAAGAAGAGATTCAACGTCTTCAAAATCAACTCATAGTACAACAACAAAACTTACAGCAACAACAAAGAAATCAGTATGAAGATCAGTATTCTCAACAGCAAAATAGTTCGCCATCACCACAATACGTTGAAGAAAGATCTCGTCCTCAGGCAAATTACGTAACAAGTACCGCCGCACCACAATATTATCAAACAAGTGCGAGAACAGTAGAAATTAAACCAACTACACAGAGGTACGTTTCCTCAACTAATAGTCCAACACCTGAACCTAAAAAGGAGAAGAAAAAACCCACTATAGAACTTCCAGATGAAGTTCCTGACGATCTACGTCAACAACTGCTATCTTCAGGCATTTTGGATAATGCTGATATCAGTGTCCTTGACTACGATAAAGTTGGTGAAACACCTTTAGAGTCCTTACCACCAGATCAACTTGCCAATTTCTTTAGCGCAGGAGGGGGGCAGCAAATAGCCGGAAGTGAAAACAGGCCAATTGTAGTGTCACCAAATGGAGATCGAATTGAATCTAGAATCGATGATTCTGTTGATGATGATGATCAAGATATATCCGCATCAGAAAACGTTGAAAGTGTGGTCGCCCCGCCTTCTCAAAATGTTGAAATGAAAGTAGTCCACTTCAATCCTGATACTGTGGAAGGTCAAAAGGTTGCTAAAGACTACGTCAAAGAAGATGCAACCCAAGTTGATCCGGTTGCATTAAATGATAAGAAATATAACAGATACTTACCACTAAAAGTAAATGGCAATCAATTTCCTCTGCCGGATATTGTAAAAGGAAGAAAGGTGACTTCAGTTGTAGTTCTCGCACCAGTTCAAACAGAGGCAATAAGTAACGACCATCGTAGATCAGAACGTGCTGCGGGGGACAGTCTTAGGGGTTTAAAGTTTGTGGCGGGAGATAGTCTTCACAATCTGTTGAAGAAACCTACAAAAGATAACTTTCAGAAATGGTTTGACGTTGAAAAGAAAACTGAGACGGATCAACAATCGGTTGTTCTCCTAGTAACCGAGTAAGTATTTTTTTATTTAGATCAGATTTAATAGAACCTATATGGATTCGTAATGATGTATTAGTAAATTAAATCTGCAGGTGGTATACACCTGCAGATTTAATGCTTTTTCCCATCCCATTGTTAATGTCTAAAATCAATACTTTACTCGTATAATGCAACGCATAAAGACATAGTATTTGTAGATTTTTTTTTGTTCACACAAAATATATTAATTTCTTCATTCCTATTAATTTTACAGGAGCGAGGACCCACAAGAAGATAAAGAAATATTCATGTACGATATTTCTTCAGGCACTGTTAATAAACTAAGCGGAGATTTATCCAACGCTTTCGTTGAAGCGGCGGAAAACAATTCTCTCAGCAAAGACATTGAGCAGCTTGCCATCGAAGGAGAAGGGACACCAGAAAACTTCAAAAAAGACACAGAATTAGCAGCAGAGGGGTCAGAAAACGTGCCATTATTTGTAGATATATCGGGATTAAGTTTAAACCAAAAGGCAGGCCAAGTCTCTATCAGTTCAGGATACAGTAAAACAAAGAAAGGAAGACATTTGAGAAGACGAATTTAACGAATCGCACGCAGCGACTGATTTATTTTGTAAATAGTTTAGGTTTAGAACTAAATTATGAAGGTGTGATGATTTGTACTTAGTTGTAACTTTTTAATAAAAGTGATAATCAAGTTGTATTATATTAAAACAATATGATAAATTTGTTTTTTTAATAAACTCTTTATATTATTCGGGTATATCATATTACAGATAAAATATTTAATTAAAATTAAACAATACATTTCATTAGTCAATATGAAGTTATATAATTTTGTCCCTAAACTAAATGACAAAGTTAATTACTAATACTGCAAAATCTTAATTTCATTAAGTATGAAACTCAATCTTAACTTGTTGCAAAATACTTCTAGCTATTTGTATGAAAAACTTTGTTAAAAATCTGATTATACAATTATAAAAACTTTAATATTAAAACAATGCAATTTTTTGCAGTCTTCAATTACAATTTTAGCATTATATTTTTTTCAAACTCAAGACCTTTCTAGCCCTTAAATGTTTCTACATTTAAAAACAAAATTTAAATCCGCAACGAGCAACAGCCTACATAGAGCATGTAAATAATTATATTAGAATGACCAAAACACTCATACTACAGAATAAGTATTTAGAAAAGAAATACAATATCTTGCTCTCTGTGAATTGTTTAATTATTTTACACTATTTTTATAAGCCATAATAATCAGAGTCACAGATATAATGATCAGAATCCTGCATTTACTGACGTCTGTCATTCTCAAAAATAAAACGTCTACTTTGAAAAAAGTAATATCAACCGAACGTCAAATCAACTATCAAGTGTCAAATTTATTTTGTAGTTGAGCTGGTGACCCGGTGAAATATTTGTTGCAGTGTAAATTCTTCGTATTTATTTTTGATGAGTTATTTAAGTTTATTTTTGTGATAATCATGATGGAGGGTTCATTAAGCAAATGGACAAATGTTATGAAGGGGTGGCAGTATCGGTGGTTCGTCCTCGATGAAAATGCTGGTCTGCTATCCTATTATACAGTAAGTGACGTTTGTATTATCTTTTTGTTACGGTTATTTCTGCTTTTATATCTTGACTTAGGGATTTGAGCCAGGAGGTTCTTAATTTACTTACGAATGAAAATCACTTAATGTTTGATTGATAACACACGGACCGATAAATGTTATCAAAGCCAAAGCTTACTGGCTCTTATTGGAGCACCCAAAGCAAAATATATATAATAATTAATGTCATTAAAAAATTATAACAATAAAAATCTAAATAATAATAGATATATTAACTATAAACCAACATAACAATGTAACCAAATTCTGTACTTTTAAAATTTATACTTTCCTAATGGATTTTTTTTTTTAAATTGCAACACTCACTACTCCATATGGTTTTTAATTTTATAATTTTTTTGAAAAAACTTATAAAACATATAATATACAAAAATTACATTTGGAAAATACATAACTGTTATACCAAGTGGAGCTGGGCAACTAGGCAAAAATACTTGAGCACTATAAACTATCATGATTGTAAATTGTACCTGCAATAAAAAAGAATTAATAATAAAAATTCCTTGTAAATAAATAATATGAGGATTTCATGTTTAAATATAACATTGAAACTTCTATTTATTGAGAAGCTTTTGCCTGTTCACTTGTTTTGCAGGTCATTATAACTTTTTGGTAACATTATCCCTCCCAATTAGATAACATTCATGATGATTATTATAAAAATGTTGTTTAACTATTTTTAGTTATATTTCAATACAGTTTACTAATAAATACTGTGAAAGTAGTAGAAATCCTTACCATTTGCATGATCGTAATCCATTTTTTATACTTAATAAGATAAGCTTTAATATTAGGGCTTCCTTCCGATGAAAGCAAATAGTAGGTATACATAATCACATGGACGGAATTGTTTATCATTGGTGAAAATGATGTTATACCACCTAAAAAGTAAAAAAATATCAATTTTCTGTAAATGATGAGAATATTTTTGTAATTTTTTTTAAATACTATGCTTTTCTAAGGAATTTTGCTCTTAGAAATATTAAAATTACTCTTGGTTTATCATTGTCTTCTAAAAAATATACAGCCAGTTCAGTATATATTTATTATTTATATTGTATGTATATAAGTGCAATATTTTATATCTCTTTTTTCACACACAAAATAACTTAATATTACACTGCTCCTTCAATGAGATTAAAATCGAATGTATATAACATATAAGTCTTAGTATGATAACATATTCATATAAATTTCATCTTTAGGATCGTTAACTTACGTAAAGAGCGGCAAATAACATCTTTTATGGCCTGTAACGCGATTAAAATAGCGTTAATATGAAATCTGTTGAACAGTTATGACTTCAATTTGACGTAAGTAACATTAAAAAATAATAATAATATCTGTTGGTGGATTAAAGAGATTTTCTGACCCAATTTGCCAATCATAAAAACTTCTATAATTATATTATATTACATTACACGATATTACACGAATTATATTATATTACACGAAAATGTCATGGCTCGTTCGACCATGTTACACCATTACACCGAATCTGTGTTTAAAACATTAGTTCTTCTTGTTTGTAGATTGAAATTAATTAAAAAACGTCGTATAATTGACATAAGTAGGTAGGTAGGTGGGCTCATTTTCCGCAATTAGACTCAAAACTTGGTACGTTTTACGTATATAACTGACATAATATGTATTATATATGGAATCGAAAACAAAATTGTTATTACTTTGTATATCAATTTTATATGATCGTAAAATCTCCTTGATACTAAGTTCATTTATCTGGCAATAAACATTATAATCTACACCGATCCTGTCTTTTGTCGATATACAATTTAAATATTTGTTTATATTATAGATTAATTACAGCGGAGGATTTTTCATCAAACTGATGGAAATATTAGTTGTTATCACTGTTAATGTGTTCTAAACTTCTAACGTATACAGTACTGTACGTAACAGACACAGAAGAAATATCTGTTTATTAAGTTAATTTTCTAATAATGTCATAAAACAGGTCACTGACTTCCCAGCTAGGATTGTCCTTTGTTTAGGTAGCCACTCCCTTACACTATCCATTTACAAAGTACTTATTTTGTTTCCTGCAAGGCTAATAACAATTTTTTATTGATGAATCTCCGCATTGAAATTGCCTATTAGAGATTTATGTAAGTATAGTTCTGACTGAAACTAACTGAAAACCTCTAGTTGAAGCGATTATACACCTTACAAGAATGGTTACGATTTATTAATTCAGTACGTTGCGCTACGCTACACTTGTTTTAGGCCTTACGTCAGTGTTTAACTTGCCTATTGTACTGTGAATAAACAATACATTTTTGCTGATGACTTGCTTTATTTTAAGTTATGTGTTCGCTTATTAACCCAATTGTTGACTGGTCGTTTTATTTAATTTAAAATTTGATAGGTTCATAAGGTGCCAAAAATGTTTTGTCTCGTGCTAATTAAACGCAAGCGCAAAACGTTACATAATTAAAGCTAATATAGAAATTATTTGTAGAATAGCTTGTATGTGGAATCTGATGATATTATCAGTAATATTTATAGGAACAGTGTGGAACTTTACAGGGTCGCTGAAGGTGCTTTGCATTTTCTAGCGTTATAGTACTTAAGTAGTTATTATGAGAAAAAATGTTCGTATAGCATACAAGGAAAACCGACCTTGGTGGAAAATTTCGACTTAAATTGAAATTGGAACTGTTACAGTCTGTATTCATGATTTGGCTGCGTCATGCTTATCTGTATAAACACGAATTAATAAGCAATTTATTTGCAAGATTACCATCGGTTTAACGTTATTAAAGTTTAATCAATAAAATAGGCTTTATAAATTAGCCTTGTTCCATTTAAAATTGCAAATTTTAACGAGTATAATTTGTATTGCGTGAAATTTTTTTCAGCTGTTTTATTTATGAGTTTCGTGTACTGCATTGGATATAAGGTTACGTCTTTTTTACACCCGGGATTTTTTTAAGTTATTGAATAGATTTTATTGCGGGCTTTGAGCGCGGCGACCGAATCAAGAAATTCCGTAACGAAAATAAACCTAACACACGGCGTATATTACACGCCATCCAGCGGCCAATACGCGTTACAGCGGTACAGAACGCATACTGCGTCTCACATCGGACTGGTGTGACCAGTGACGTAGCGCAGGTGCGTTAGAGTGGGACAGAACGCATACTGCGTATTCAATCTATCGGTGACGTAGCGTAAGTCCGGCCGGTGCAGCCAATACGCGTAAGAGTGTGACAGACTATATATAGGCGTGTTAGTCTGAGTCTGGTAGAGTTGGTTAAATAAAAACAATACTTCATAAATAAAAATAATGCAATAGCTTTACCGCGGCAGTCCCCGAGTGCCACACGTTTTTTTTTACTTTTATCTCAAGTCGTTTTTCAGAGTGTAATTTTATCGATCGGTGATGATCGGATTAATGGCTCTCTTAAGCCCATAAAAAACTTATTTAACTCGGAGATAAGAGACTGCACTTGAACAATATGATAAGAAGTAAAAATTAAACCGATCAAGTGAAATAAAAAATAGGATATGATTATTGTATCTAGGTATAATGAAAATAGCAACCTTTATCAAAAATTTGATAAAGGTTAAAATGTAGTTAGTTAGTTGGTATATATACAACATTAAAATTAAATTTTTGGACGAACTTTAAATTAAACTTCATATGTGCAGGATCAAGTGAACGAAATTGTATATCTACATGGAAATAAATGCAACCAATTTGTTTTAATCCAAATTGGAATACATTTCAATAAAAAAAAATTATCTAAGTTATTAAGTTTTAGTTTTAATCGAATGAACGATATTCGAATCGAAGAAACGTATTATAAGTGTGATAACTTCCGTCTAATATCTAGACTAATTTTGATTGATGAGAGCCAGATATTTTACGGCTTTAAATAACTGTTACTGATTTATATTCACAAGTATATGCACATACATATGTATATAAAAAGAAATACAAACACAATCTTAATCAAAATGGGCATAACTCAGCTTTAAGTTGCCGTCAGCAGCTACACTGATTTTAAGTGGACCCATAATACATATCTTGAAGTGATAGCTATACACTTAACAAAAGAAAAATGGTTACAAATAAAATAAAAAAACTGAAATTAATGTAAAATGCTACTTGTGGTGACTGGAATTCGGGCGTGCGGTGATTTTAGTTATTTCGACTACGTATTTGTGTGTTGGTCCTACGAAATTGTAAGTTCGTGCTTCTATTTCACAATCCCCACTGCTGATAGAGGACAAATATTTGATTTTTTATTAATTACTTATGGATGTCATGTGAAACATGGTGTAATGGTTGCAGCTCCTTAAACTGTTTGTTTGGTGATTAAAAAGAGTGGCCTATAGTTTATTGACAGTTCTGCTCGTCCGTTCTACGCCCTTGATTTGAGAACTGGCGGTAAATGTAAAATTAAAAGCATTCAATGTATTTCTTTATTGGCTTTTATTGTACATTGTGTTACCAAATAAATAAATGATTGTGAAATTTTGTTACATTGCGTGGCTCGACTGAACTCCAAATAAACCCGTTGAAATATTAACACTTACCTCCAACATATTTTACTCCTGACCAAATAATAATGAGTGTACTGATGTGGTGGTATATATGCAGAAAGGATGCTTGGCGTTCCTTCCTCCTAAGAATAAAGAACGCCGTCTCCAGTAACTCTACAATCTTAAGGAAAATGGTACACCAAAGGTAATGCAGCATTCGTAAAGCTTCAGGGTTCATTGAATAGTCGGGTAACATACACCCAAAGTGGTATGTCGTCGTCCAGCCTGATGTCATTATCTGAAAAGATTTTGTTAGGGGCTGACTACGAATCAAACAAGCATGGCAAAACAATTAGTAAAAATTATATATATAATCCAGTGGCGCTGCAATAGGTCTTGCAGATTATCCGTTGCTTCGGTCATTCTTATTTCATAGACAAGAAGGTGCTTAGGTTTCGATGTCGTCGATTTCGGATTCGGATTTATATACATAAATATTAATACATATATAAAAGGATAAAAGTCGCATATTAAAGCTGCTAGACCAGTGCTTCTCAAGCCCGACGCCCTACATAGGGGCTATTTGATTTGTTAAGGGGGCTATTCGAAAATTTATTAAAATTATTTGAAATTTAAATGTCAGTTTTTCAGAATTTATTTACTGCGTTTAAAACCTATCATTTAAGTCTCTCAAGTGTTTTTTTTATAATTTTTAAAATAATTGATGTTACATAGGATGGATGCCATACGAATTTTAGAAAGGCACAAAAAAGTTAATAAACACTGTGCTAGACAAACACTGTTTTTGTTAAACAATCAGTAACATATACTTATGTATATTTCCATCGTTTTATTTAATCTGTGTATAATCCTATCTTTAGGCCTAGAGAAAAAATTGTTTCTGTTGGTAGGAAACTAAAATATTATATGAAAATGTAATATTGTGATATGAGATTTTAATATTTTCATGGTAATATTGTTAAAATGTATGTTTGTTGTTTATTAATACTTCATGATTTACAATACCATGAAGTATATCTTAGGGAGCAGTGTTGGCTAGTGGGTTCAGCGTGCGAATCTCATCCCTGAGGCCGTAGATCCGATCCCCGTCTGTACACTAATGGACTTTCGTACGGTGAAGGAAAACATTGTAAGAAAACGGACATGTCTTAGACTCAAAAAGTCGACTTGTGTCAGGCACAGGAGGCTGATCACCTACTTGCATTATTAGATTTTAATAATCATAAAACAGAAATTCGAGGCCCAGACCTAAAGAGGTTTTAGCGCCATTGATTTGTTTAAGTATATCTCACTAATAATCCAAGGCCCAGTTATTTAAAAATTTGTTGAGTTAATAAATTGGTCTTTGTGCAGCAAATACATTTGTATTGCACTGTTTTGTTATTTGACAAACTTCCAACGTTGAAAGCTAAGAACATGTTTGCAATTATCTCATCATCTTGAGCTTAAAGCCTTTAGACGAGTTCACTGAATCGAGAACATTATCTTAACGTGTTCATGTTTAAAATACGATAGTATTTTCATTAATAACAACGTCACATTCGATTTATGGTAAATCATGATAATTTAATGCTTATAAAATATGAACCCCCTTAATCCTTATTCATAAAAGCGAGTTGACGCTTTAATACTAAGTCAGGTACTTAAAATAGACCGAGCCTTGCTCGGTATATTTTTTTGTGTGTGCTCGGTGTGTTTTTTTGAAATTATGTTTAAGTACGAATTACATACTTATGAAATGATGAAATATTTATAATTTTTCGATCTTACCGACTGATTAATAAAAAATAAAACACGAATAAAATTACATTTTCTAGAAATGATTCCTTTAGACCGATTTATCGCCCCCGAAACACCCCGTATACTAAAATAATGAAAATCGTTGAAGCCGATCTCGAGATTCCAATAATATATATATATATATATACAAGAATTGCTCGTTTAAAGATAGCACTAAAAAAATAGCACTATCGCTAGACGCTTAACGCCCTCGAGACTGAAGTCATACGTTTGTATACTGCGCCAATAGACTGTACGCAATTTACGTATGTTCAGGAAAACACCGTCATGAAACCAGCATAACTTAAACCTGTCAGGTACAGAAGTTAGATCACGTATTCAAAATATCAAGTTCGAAGTAATGATTGCAATTAGTCTTAGAAGACTAGAGGTAGACTATAAGTTGGCTAGAGCCAACATGGGTTTGGCTTTCATCAGTCAAATTTAAACCACGTCTATACTCACAAAGTAGTTTATATAAAATCTGTATTGGTTAACTTTGACACATTTCTGTGTTTATTTTAATTTTAATAAAAAATATTAATTGGGTTATTTTTTAATACTATAAGTCTTGAGTTTTGGCTATAATATATTGTATACTTACCCCCCATGTAGCGATTGCATTGCCGATTATTTGCACCACATTATACCACTTAATAACCGTTCTAAGATTGAAAGCTTCTCTGTTTTTCATGTATTTCGGTAAAAGCACCTTTATAATCGTCAAGTAAGTGCAGATTATGAGAAATAGTGGCCATGGAGATGTCATTAAGAACCAGTCCTTGACTCGAGCGTCTGAAAACGAAAGCTCAGAAATTGATACCTATTGTATTTAATATAATTCATGAAAGCCTCTTTGTGTAACCAGTCAAAAGACTAACTCTTTGATTATTATAAGAAATAATATGAGTGTCCTTGGCCGCGTCATTTATAATATATAGCCATTTCACTTCCATTTGTGTATTTTTGGGTATTTTGAGAGAGAGAGAAAAATAGTAATCGATGAGTGCGACTCCACTAATGTTAAATTAATTTAATCTTATTTGTGTACACTATTTATATTAATAAAATATGCTTTATATTATTTTTTGTCTAAGTTGACTCTACAAAATTCTGTTTCGGCTTCATGATCATTTCTTATTTTTTTATTCTTAATAGACAAGTTTATCATAAGCCGTCTGTGCCTGACACACGCCGTCGTTTTGTCCACCATAGATAGAAACTCTATTGGTGCACAGCCGGGGATCCAGCTCAGGGATGAGATTTGCACGCTGCATCTACTAGGCGAACATAATAGCATAATACCTATTACAAGAGTAATAATCCGATTATTTTCAAAATATTAATGATACATGAATGTTCTGCGATAGCCCTTGGGATTTTCAGTGTTGTGTATTTTTTTAAATTTATTTGATAAAAATTTGGCAACTATCCACAAAAGCTCTTAATAACATTTTCAACAAAAAATGTACTTTCAAGAGAACATTCAGCTCAGCTTTGTTGGTATTGTAACTTAATACTATTAGAAGTAGAACTAAACTAAGGTCCTCTTCATGTGAATGCATTTGATTGACTTATTGACGAATCGTTTATAGTTTCGTATCGTGACTGCAACAATAGGCATTACGGGTCATTGCACATGCACTTCTGGTAGTGGCAATGAAGTAAGCAGAACTCGGGTAGCGACGAGATTTCTCCAAATGACAACTCAAAATTGCTTCGAAATCTTTATATATTTTTATCGGTTTTTTTTTTATAGAAAATCTATCAAATCGCTTAAATGTTGGTAAAATGTTCGGTTCGTGTGGCATTGAATGGTAACGATGCAAATCTCAGGTCTAGGTCACACTTCTGCGTTGTAAGCTTTTAAGTAAGAAATTGCGTTATATTTCACCTGTTAAATATTAAGTAATTGAATAAATATTCAAATGGTTTGAGATACCTTAACGGTCTTTGTTCATAAGCTGCTAAACTTGAATTTATATCATGGTTTATGAAGTTACGTGACACGAGATTGAAAAAGACAAAACAATAAATATTTCGTAGATTAAACCGTTATTGTCTTGTCTATTGTCGTTAGTCTAGTTACATGTGACTCTCATCCGTAAATATATAATCAAATCAAATCAAAATATCTTTATTCATATAGGTAAACATGTACACTTATGAACGTCAAGAAAAACAAATTAAATTAACTGTAAATTTACATTTACAACCAGTTCGCAAGTCAAGGGCGTAGAGCGGGTAAGAAGAACTGGCAAGAAACTTTCCGCCACTCTTTTCAATCGCCAAGTTTTTAATACAAATTGTTTGAACTGAAGCAAATCAATCCCAAGGATTAGGGTCATTTTAGTATTCGTCACATTTATAAAAGGCTTTATTAATTAATTTACTTTTAACAAGGGCTTTGAATTTATTTAGTGACAGTTCTCTAATTTCGTTTGGGAGTTTGTTGTAAAATCGAATACAATTTCCATATAAGGAGTGGTTTATCTTCTTATCTATAAGACACCTTAGATCCCCGGATTGAAGTTATTGACTTTTTGCCTATGTGCCCAATTGGCATTCGCTCGAACGGTGAAGGAAAACGTCGCGTGTCGAGAGGATACCGGCATGCCTTAGATCCAAAAAGCGTGTATCAGACACAAACTTGCTTATTAGATTTACAAATGATCATGAAACACACAGAGATCTGAAGCCCAGACCTACATAAAGATTGTAGAGCCACTGCTTTTTTAATTTAAAATATAGTAATATTTCAAAAGATGCAAAGATTTTTTGTCTCTTACGTCTAAAAAAATCTTACGTCAACCTAAGAAAATTAAATCACTTAAATTACCTGCCCTTTCAAAGAACAATGCGTTATAGGCTCCCGTGATGGCGTCCATTGTGTAACACTAAACTGACCGATAGCCCGCCCTTATCGTTGAATATTGATCACGTATGCAGATTGTAAGCCTATGTGCCCATATCCAGCGAGTTGAGACTCCAATTACCGCCAACTATGTTGATCAGAGGGCAGGAATCGGTTCTGGGTTTACCTAATTAAAAGTACTTGTGTGAACTCTCTACCATGTCGTAAAGTCGCTAAGTTATATATCAATAATCAAGTGCGGCAAACAATTCGTAATCTACAATCAAATAGTGATGAAGTTGTAAGAAGAACTAACAGCGTGTAGAAAGTTCTGGTCGTTCATATAGATCTTATAGGGATTCAATTTGAAAAAAAAAATAGATACAAAGAAATTTCCCTCTCTGGTATACGGTTACCAAAAGAAAAGCGGGCAGGCCAAAATACGGTGGACTGATGGCTTAATAGAAATAGCAGTAAAAGGCAGACTATTAAATAGTGGTCAAACTACACTACTAAACATACTATATAATAGTGGTCAAAAATAAAAGACAACTATAGTGTATGCCGTATATATAATTAAACGATATTTCAAGTACACAGTGTGCTATGTCTTTACAAAGCATTATGCATTTTAATATATTCAGGCGACCTGTAGTATAAGTATTGAATGTTCCTTAATATATTGATTCGTGTTTTCACTACATTAAAAATTACTTCTTTACCTTTACTAGATTACAAATATAAGTAAAAATATTTCATGATTTTTAAACATTTTCAGTACTTGTTATGTAAAAACTTCGGGTCGGATGTGAGTTTGTAATATATATAAGCCCTTGGAAGCCCCGTATAACAAAGGTCATAGGTCAGGCGGGCGTTTACGGTTCTATCGCTGTTTTGCTGGTTTTTAAAAGAAAATACGCGATTAGTCTTCTTTGCCTACCATTTTTTTAACTAGCAGTAGCCAATGGGCAGCCATTTTGTTAGTGGATGCATTAAGACCATCGCCTCACTTTCGTCAGGGCTTTAAGGTATTATTATGCAGGTTTACGCCCAATCCAAATAACCACTCTTAATCCATTTCAGACCATCTGAGATAGACATCGGATTGCAATAGCCATATGTTGGTATAAGCTATCCGTGGTAGGTCAGATTGGTGTATGTGGATAAACCTTTCTATGAAAATGACAGTTCAACTGTGCCGATATCCTATCTTAAGATTTTAACATACACTAGTTTTTAAAATAATTAAAAAGCTATTTTCTATGTTTAAAACTTAGACATGTGTAATTTAATATTATTTGTACGTTTTTATTTACTTTATTTGGTTTATATTGATTATCAAATATGAGTGTAAAGTGCGAAGTGATTGTATTCTATCCATCGCCAAAAATGGATTGTCTTCGTAGGGTTTCGTTATTGGAGTATCACGGTGAGATTGTTTTCAATCTGAGATTGTGGATTATTTATTGGGTTCAATCGTTAACCGTTTCGCAATTGCATGTGTTTCTTCGAGAGTAAACTCGTCTAAATCTTAGTTCGGATAATGCTATTATAACAATGTCCTTTCAAAGGCAATTCTTTTGAGTAATTAATGGATTTATAATACTTTTAACTATTCAATAAAACATGGGAAAGACGTAGAAATTCAGCCAGATAATCTCTGTTAGCCGTGGAAAAATTGAACACCAATTTCGATAAAGAAATATAGTCAAACCTGGATATTTTCTATATTATTAATAACAAGCCACAGCAAGTACAACATATATATGTACATATATTTAAAGAAAAACATTTTTTTACGGATTATAGTTATGTAATATTGTATTTAAACGTGACCACGCACGCTGTAAAGCACGCGAAACGTCGGTTAAATTTAAAATGATGTCTAAATAATTATAAGTTTAAATACAATAATACATAACTATAATCCGTAAAAAAGTGTTTTTCTTTAAATATGTAAAAGTTATGTTAATAAAAGACAATACTATGTACATGTATATTTCATTTTATTTAGAACTTATTTACACTTAAAAAATCCGTCAATTTCGTTTGGGTTATGTATGTACATATTTTTATGGTAGATAAAGTTTCTCCTAAATAATAAAAATAAATGAAGGTTGACTGTCGCTTATACAATTACAAGGAGCAGTTTCAGTTACGAAGGTCCATGAGGGAAAAACTACTATCTCACACAGGGTTCTGTTTCGTGCTAATAGAGGTTTTGGGAGCTTTAAATGACGGGTTTCGGCTATAACTCTCACTTAAAGTTTTCTCACTTATCCAGGGTCTAGTCAAGACAGATTAGCAGTAGTGTATGTAGAAAGTCGAAAACTAAATTTGTATGAAAATGACAGCTGTAGTTGGTACCAACTGTCGGCACTAGCTGTCATTTTGATCTCCAGGTTTGATTGTATCTCAAAAAGGTTTGCTCTACAAGCCGCAAAGGTGTGGCTAAGATTAATGAGTGGGTTCACGCCCAGCTACTACATAACGGTACCAAGGTCAGGTTGAGGTGAGGCCTGGAGCATGAGTTCTGGGTTTTTATGTCTCAGTGATTTTAAAGTTTGAATATAAATTCCAGTCGAAAGAGAAAATGACCCGCGGAGTGCGACGCGGCTGCGTGCGCCTGCGTGCTGCCGTCATTGGGATTGATGATGAGGACGATTCCACATTCACCATCACCGTTGATCACAAGACCTTCCATTTTCAGGTAAAAATAATTAAACTTATATATTATATAGATTATTGTAGTTTATATGGTCTTATCCTGAAATAGGGCAATGGTTTGGACATTTCTGTGTCCGCTCATCATTGAAGATTACCAAACGAAAAATGGTTTTGATAAATCGAACCCAACGGGATTGTAAATGTACTTTAACCTCTAACTCTACTAAGAGTATATATGTACATAGCAATGGCCTTTTAAATCTGGACGTCAGATTTCGGTATCTATTGATCTGTGATCATTTCTAAAAGGCAATTAGGTGATTAACCTCCTGTCCTTCACCGTACGAGTAGGGAGTAGTCGGTGGTAAATGTAGCCGGGAATCGAACGTACGGCCCCACGAATGAGAGTCGCATATTGGAACCACTAGGTCACTGCTTGTACGTACAATGGCTACGTAGCCATTAGGACAGAAAAAACCCCCACGAAGAATAAACAAAACAATCTTAATGTATCGTGACGGATTTTTGATGAAGGAAGGAATGTGGGCGGGTAATGCTTTGATTCCACGCAAGGTAATTTACTCGAATATTCTTGATCAATGTGCACGTGTATAGATGATATGGGTTGTAAAGGTCGAAGGTTGGAAGGAAGGCCCAGGTTGTTAGAAATATAGACACATAAAGAAAATTCAGATATAAAAATTAACTTCATTGCTATGTTGAAAATACTATTACGGCATTGTTAATTTTGAGAAAATTTAAAGTATATGATTTTTGTGAACTTCGCGATCTTTCGGCACGACTCACAGACTGATATATTTGTGTTCACAAACCATAGACAAAAATTGCATAGCTCTAAAGAATTCATCTCTACGACATTCTAATGTTTAATTCCATTTGTGATTTTAAAAGCGTGTAGAGTATAAAACTGAATTATGTAGAAAACTTCGTTAGCAATATTTTTCATAATACCGTATTCGATCTCAATGAAAATTTCCAGATAAAAATGTCATAAGGCTTTATTTCCGTCGAGTTTCTGCGACTTTTTCCGCTCGAATGAAGCCTACTTCCGAGATTTCGATCTTTTTGATCTTCCGATCTCATTTCAACGGGGAGGAAATTAGAGAACTTTTTTTAATATACTCACTTTTTTACGAAGACCCTTACGCATACAAATTGTATTGCACTCACACACACACATTTTTGTCAGTTTTTCTGTAAATTGCGGTTATGCTGTGATGAAAAGAGATAGATAGACTTCAGTTATAACGGTGCAATTGGATTGATATATGTTTTGTGACTTTGTGAAAGGATACTTTTCTTTAATAAAATCCGAGAGGCTGTTTTATCTCCGCCTTTTAATAAATTTAAGTAATGTATTGAAGGAAAACTGTATAAAACGGCTTACTATAAAGTTAATTATCTACTTGATAAAAGGGCCTGGGACTAGTGCTAGGCAGGCTACTTCTAATTAATTTCCGATATTTGGTTTAAAATAAGTGTTATTTGATATTTTAAAAGAGTTTTTACACCGGCTTTTTCTCCCAGCCTACACCCTCTTCTTTGCCGATCGATGGGTAGGGATGTCTACCGTTGCAAATTTAATGACGTGGAATAAGTTATACGTATCTTATATTTCATGATAAACATATTTTATTTTATTTTTATGTTATTTTACTCTAAGGTTTTTGAAAGGAACGTACTAAAAAATAATATTATTATTACTAATGGTGAAACTAGTTTGATCTTCCTTTGTTTTTGCTTCGCCTCATCTATATGAAGAAGGCTGATACGTTATTGATATGTTTGATGTGTGTTGAATATCGTTTGATTAATTAACTTCACGTCAACCCAAAGCTTATAACAATCTATCAATATTGGCAATACAAATAAATAATACAACCGATTTGAGCTAATTTAACATTGATATTATTAAATTATAATGACAATGGCAGCTGATACCAGCGCCATTGCTGCGACATATATATTTGAAGCAAAACCAGATCTAGCCGACTAGTCCTTGCTATCGAATGATTAACCGCATTTATTAATTTAGCTACAGGTAAAGTTCATTGC
The DNA here is from genome assembly GCA_028984075.1 of Pieris mannii. Lineage (NCBI taxonomy): Eukaryota > Metazoa > Arthropoda > Insecta > Lepidoptera > Pieridae > Pieris > Pieris mannii. Next base: position 2,542,495 of record CM054776.1, read on the forward strand.
CCTGAGTTACTATGTGAGGTGTGTCTCAGTAGGACGCTAAATAATAATAATATGCACCTATTGTATACACCTAAACTCAACATCAATTACATAGGGTTTATAGTTCGGGCGGCGGATAAGTTTAACGATTATGGCCTGTTCGCCTCAAGCGTGGTTTTGACAAAGAGAGTCTGACATCTGCGTTCCTCACTGGGTATTGTTTTATAAGTTTTAATAAGTGCATAAGTTATATTACCCCAAGTATTGTTCGACTAATTTTAGTTAGTTTATTGAAATATAATTCTTTGATCGATAGTTGAATTTTGTTTTTACCAATCCATTTCATTATTATGTACTTAATTATTTGTAAAGATTTGTTTAATAGCGTAAAAAACATTATATTTAGTAAGTTTCTAATTAATTTCCTATATTTGTTTTAAATATGTGTTGTTTGAGTTTTTTACCTCGGCTTTTTCTCTCGTTTTTAATTTAATGACATGGAATAAGTGATACCTGTCTATCTTATGTTCCATAATAAACGTATTTTATCTATTTTATTTAATGTATTTTATTTATAAGCTGGATATCTTTTCAAAAATGTATGCTGAGCACGCGTTAATTTCCGTAATTTTTATAAATCAACTATTACACAGAATATTTATATATTCTGTGTAATAGTTGATGTTCACTGCAGCAGCTGATATTAATTAGATAGCGTTGTGTAGCTTATATTTTTGTTTGCTTTGTTAAGTACATTTTATCATTGTGTGGTCTGTTTATTTACTGATATGTCGCAGATTCGATCCAGATATTGTTACGGGTACATAAATACTATTACCAAAATGGTTTGTGTTATTTATTTATACATTGCACTAATATTAATTGATAAATTAACAATAAAGCGACCGAACTCTACAGCACTTTAAGGCCTTTTCTCCCTGCTCCGATCCGGCGTCGGAAACCGGAATCAGTCATGAGAAGAATATCGAAAGGCCAGATTATGCTTCTCCTCTTTATCCGAAAATAATCGATAAGTAAAAAGTAGTCACCCCGTTGCAACGGACGTGACGCTTTATTAAAATTCCTCGGTTTTACGATTCACAATGAGTCCTGCCTTTAATCGCCAACAACTCTTAGCGACATTGTTATACGTTCAAAGACAAAGAAAAAAGAAGAGTTGTTGGATACATCCTCTGTTGAGGAACAGGTGCCTAATAAAAACATTTTATGTTCCTCATGAATTGCTAGTAAATTATGAAATAAAATTGTATGTAAGTAATAAAAAAAAAACAATTAAACAGTGAGTGTGATGAACATAAAATTATGCGATACAACAAAAAATAACAAAAATATGTAAAATTAGATCGGCAACCAATTGATATTGTCAAGGCTCTATGATTGTCCTATAGAGCAGGACCAGCAATAATAGAATTAACATTTTACGTTACAGGCCCGTGATGGCTCCGAACGCGAACGCTGGGTTCGTGCGTTGGAAGACACGATAACCCGTCACGGTCGACGCGAGCGATGGTCGCGTTGCGTCCCTGCGCCTGCGCATCGACATGGCGATTTGGAACGACGTATATCTGAAGCGGACGCGTACCTACAGATTATGATTGAGCTTGTTAATGTAAGTATTAAGGCAAACTAAGACGAAATATATGTGTTTGTTCATAAAAATAAAAATAAACTATATTTTTTTATATAAAACACATAAGATGCACAATATCGCTATTGCGAAGTCAGTCTACGAATATATAAAGAAAATTAGAAAAAGTCAATTGTGTCGGAGTCGGCATTCAGTAGGTGGAATATTTTTGTTAACGGGATTTTGTGCAAAAAAATGGTTCTACCTTTGGTATCGCAAACAACTTTTGTCAGGCACAGCTGATCACCTATTATATTGCATACGTATAACATATATAAATATAACTACATACATTTTTTTTCGTTTACAGAAGTTAAATATAAAAGTATCAGAAATAACAGACCCTCACGAAAAGAGCAGAGGTCAAGTTATATTGGACCACTCTAACGTAAGTTATGTTTTAATATTAACAATTTATTTAAATATATCTTTTATGAAATACTGTGAGAAGCCTATCTCATAGTATTTTTTATGACCCATTCCCATTCACACATCGAATTAGCTTAAAATGACTGACAAATTAAATGTTTCTGTTCAACCCTGAGGTCATAGGTTCTAGATCCGGGTGTGCACCAATGTACTTTATATGTATTTAACCATCATAGTATGGTAAAGAATAACACCGTGAGAAAACCGGGAAGCCTTAGAAGTCGAATCGATGTGTCAGGCACAGGTGTCTAATCACTTGCCTATTAGAAATTTCGCAAGAATTTTCACCCAGATCCGAAGAGCCAATATTTAGTGGTGCCATATGTGTAATATTATTTTGTTTGTTGCAGGCTATGTTGGACAATATCAAACATTCCATAGTACTATTACAAATTGCTAAGGTAATTGTTACCTATGTACATAGAAATAGTGATTTTTTTTTAATATTATATATTTGAAAAAAAAATTGGCAAACGAGCGGGATGCCCAAAAAGGTCATCTCAGCCCACAGACACCCATTTTTAGTGATTTCTTAATCCATACTGTTTTTCTTTTATAATTTACGTTCAAAGTTGCTATTTACGGTTTCAATTTAATGTTTTTACACGTGAACAGGTGGCTCAACTAAAAAAAAAAAAAAAACTTCATTACTGAAAAACTTCATTACTGATAATAAAAACAGGTGGTTAGTTAAAAGAAAATGCACTAACTCCCACACTAGGATTTCCGTGTTGGGCGTGGCTAATCTCTTCCATTTGACATATAAATTATAAAGTACATAAATACTTGATAATCGTTTCTACATAACACTTACAGAAATTTATAATTAAAATGTTGCACAAGAAGAATATTTTCCGCTACGAATCGTTAGTAAAAATTTAATTTACTTAGCAAAACAATCTAAAATCAGACCGTGACAGTCGATCGATCTCCTATCTATATCCCAATCACTAAACCCTAAGAAGACAATCCATTTTTGGCGACGGTTAGAATGCAATCTCTTTGCGCTTTGCCCTTATACTTGATAATCAATTTAAACCAAATAAAGTAAATAAACCCGTACAAATAATGTTAAAATATACATGTGTATGTTTAAAACATATCAAATAGCTTTCTAATTATTTTAAAAACTGGTGCAAGTAAAATCTTAAGATAGGATATTGGCACAGTTGAATTGTCATTTTCATACAAAGGTCATACAATCCGTCGACTATTGGCGCACTTTTATCAATTTTTGGATTAAGATGGGTATCTCCGATGGTCAAAATGGATTGGGATAATTTATTGAGTTTAGGCGTAAATAATGACAAACAGTCACGTAAAACAATGAATAAATTAAGGCTTAATAATTAAATGAGTAGTGTTGTCCTAGTGGCTTCAGCGTGCTACTCTCATAACTGAGGTTCGAACCCCGGCTTTGCACCAATGGACTTTCTTTCTATGTGCGCATTTAACATTCGTTCGAACGGTGAAGTAAAACATCGTGAGGAAACCGGATTCGACCCAAAAAGTCGAGGGCGTGCGTCAGGCACAGATGGCTGATCACATACTTGCCTATATAAGATTAACAAATTATGATGATACATAAATCTGAGGCCTAACCTAAAAAAAAAAAATATTGAATGAATAAATGCTTATGAGGAGTCTCTAACCAAAATAATATATCGTTCAATAGTTTGCACTATTAAATTATACAGAGAATAATCTAATTACGTCACCAGTGTCCAACAGCTGGTACTGTTAAATATTTACGAGTTATTTATATAAAAGTAAATTGCTTACGCTGGGCAAATGTTTTGGGAAATTGTTCCTGTGACGATACTGCGGGGGCGGAAATTGTGGGGCAAAAGGGACGAATGTAGGTGCTTGTGGTTGATTTCGCACTTGGTGTGTACTTCATTTTTGTACCGCGAAATATTGTATCGTCTAATTTCACGTGAAATTCAGGCCTACGTTTGTTTTTAATAGTAAATAAAAACATTTATGACAAAAGAGTTGTGACAAGATTCATATATCGCTAGTCCCACAACACACAAGGGAAGCCCTGTGTTGTGGGTAACTAGAAGACAATTATTACGGGTTACATAGTACATGTTTCAAACAGTTTAAAAAATTAGAATAAATATAATAATTTTAGTGTTAAAAATTAAGAATGAGTGTATGAATGGGTGTGTATGCGCATGTATTTGAGAGTTTAACTGTTGTGTTGTTATGTTCGTGCAGTGTGTCTGTGTTAGTTTTTAAGACATCAGAGTAATTCCAAGATGCGTAGTGTAGATTCGACACCAAATTTAGCTAGCGTAATTTGTATGTGTTTTGTATCTGGATAGTTTGACTGTCTCAGAATCTAATGATTTGGAAATTTTATTATAAGGAAGGGACCTCTAAATGCAAATTAGAATTGTCCAAACACCATCGAACTTCTAATATATTTTACTGAGTCTCTCAATGTTTAATTTGCGCAGAATACGAAGCGTTTCTTTTCGTGTAGCCTTCATGACGCTGAGCTTCTTTACTATTGGCTTTAATATAAAGGTATTTTGATATTAAATATTTTGGAATTTATTAATTGAAACCGTAAAGCACATTAATAGACTACTATCCCATACAGATAACAGCCGTGGCGGATTCTATCAATTAGCATTCGTAATTTATTTCCAAAAATATACTTCCTTCTACGTTATAATAATCACGTTTGACAGATTGCTCGCAACAGATAAATCGCAGTATAAATATTACTATGACAAATATACTAATCGACTACATGGTAAAATTAACCTGAGAAATGAACCAACGTGGATAACGCTTAGAAGGCTGTTACTATATCAGAAGAAGAAGAAAGTGAGATGACGGAATTTTTGTTGTCATTATAGTACGATAGTACTTAATATAAAGAAGCATATTTTTGGGAATCAATCACGAATGCAAATAATAGTTATCGATTCCGCCAAGGCTGTTCCCTTTCCGAATTAACGTAAGGATGAAACTAAAAAAATCCATCTTCTAAATCTGCGTGATTGAGTGGAAACTTTTCCTTGAATAACACAAAATAAATACATAGATATAATCTGCATTTATATTAGGTAAAAAACCTAAGCTAAGAAGAATCAATAAAAATCTTTTGTTAATTCTTTAATGTTTTAGAACACAGTCAATCCGGTAAACGGCGTTTATCAGGGGCCAACGAACCTTTCACAGACACATATCAAAGAAGGTAATCCTTTAGTACTTAATCTATAGTAACAGAATCTGTCAAAACGTTTTAAGCTTGACAGTTGATATTTTGACAGTTGATATTGTAAGTTCATATACCTTCTTACAAAACCGGCGTTAAAGAGTGGTTCTATTATATCTCAGACATACAAGTGATAAGAATATATTCAAGTATGGAGCCAAAAAATAATTGTATTATATCACATTAGTTTTGCGGAGAGCTGTTACTCAGTAAATTTTTTCAGTCCTGATCATCTTTCGCTCAACTCCATCTCACCAAAGCAGTCTTGGTCTACTGGGTTTTCTCTTGCCACTTGGTTCTGAGTTCAGTTCAGTCCGTATACATATCCCAACCACTCGAGCCAGTTACATTTTATAAGTTAGATAATGTCGGCGTCGTCAAGGACTTTGTATTTTGTAAAGTTCTTCATTGAAGCAAATACGCCAAACACCGTCGTCGTAAAGAGAGCTAAAAATTCTTCGAAGAATCTTCCGATTAGATAACAGGGCTCCAATTATTTAAAAGACTTTTTGTCCTCCAACTTACGATACTATTTCAGACGTATAAAATACCTAAGTGACGATACATTGACGATGTCACATATAAACAGTATATTTTTCTGGCAGATTTGTCACCACGCGTGGAATTGGGATCAGAATGTCGTGAACTAGCTTCACCAACACTGCCACTGACGCCATTGGATGCTATGGATGCGCCTCGTATGTAATTTTTCTTTTTTATCTTTGTGTTGTCTTTGTACGTAGACTTGTACGCTTAAAACGTACGCACCCTCAATTATAGAGATTATTTAAGTATTAATGCTAGTATAGGCTTGGCGTTCAATAATTGTATAGAATTAAATTACCAAGTATATATATGTATAAGATGATAGATTTCTTTCCATTTCTTTCTTTTCTATCTAAGGTGACTTTTTCGGCAGGTGAAACATTATTATTTTTAATTGTATGAGCCGTTTAAGTTGAATAAAAGATAAGGAAATTAATTTCTAGTGGTACCAGTCAGAGTTACTGAGATCGTAGGTTCGAATCCGGCTGGGCACCGATGGACCTGTCCTTTTGCGCATTTAATTAACACTCGTTCGTATCGTGAAGGAAAACCGGCATGCCTTAGGCCCACGCCCAACAGGACAATTTAATTGTCAGGGGTCGATTTGATTGTTAGAGGGGCAATTTGATTGTTGGGAGGAGGGGTATATTCGAAAATTACTTAAATTTATTTATAATTTTAATTTCGGTTTTTTATTATACGCTTTGAAAAATTACTTACTGTGCCCTATAAATCTATCATTTAACAAGAGAATGAGTTTCTTAAGAGAACAATTCAATTTTTATATTAAAAATTATTTATGTATTCATGTGTGTCACTCGGGGCGAATAAGAATTTTGGATAGGCTTAGGTGAGGTAGACCGAAAAAGTTGACATGAGCGTGTGTCAGACACAGAAGCTGTCCATCTACTTACTAATTAGATAAAACAAATGATTTCGAAACAACACAGAAAGCTCAGATAGTAATGATAGCCACTGGTTTTAAAGATTTCAAAGAACTTAAAGCATTATTGTTTTAGGGCAAGCGATGTCCCTCCTAGTACCAGACACGTCCTATTCATCTTCTGAAGGCGAAGACGACTTCTACGATGCCGACGAAGAACCGTTACCAGCCGTAACTCCTGGTCCCAGGTTCGTGTTTACTGAAAACAAATCTTCAAATAGTTATTGTACTAAATTTGTTGTTAACAATTTAATACATACTTATTGATGTAAGATTTATTTTCGAACTGTTACGGGATAAAGCTCTCAAGAGCTTACTTTTACTCTCAAAGGTCGGCAACACACCCGTTCAGTTTACTTTAAGTGCTAACTGTGTGACCAAAAAAATCATAATGTTGTCAACATGAATTTCTGTATAGTAAAATATTTTTCTGTACATTAAATATTGGTACCAAGGAATTGCTTTTTTAAATAATATCTTAATTTTAAAGAAAACAGTTTTTTACCGTATTGAAGCTATATATTGTGGTAAACTTAATTATTTAAAATATCTAATTTTAAATTTATCCGACGTTTCGCGTGCTTTACAGCTTTGCGTGGTCACGGTGACTGAAGACAAAGGTGTTGAATGTCAAAAAAGTAACACAGCTGTAGATAGAGTTGTATTATCTGCAGTTATTTCCCCGGAGTTTTTTTTATTTTTTTTTAAATAATATTTGAAAATTAAGATGTACTATCTTATCTTATACTCTAAAGCAAATTCTAGTACCAATGATTTATCGCGTATCTACAATACATTTCCGTGTTTATCTATATACCCACTTTAAAGATATATATATATAGCTTTGCCCTTCATAGAATTTTATAAATAACACGTAAAAAAACTTGTGTTTTGTTACTCTGGTAACCATCGATGTTGGATAAGACAAAAATATCATGTTCTATTGATTGACAACGCTCTTTATAATAATTGGAGAAGTATTTCCGAATCAATTCGACTTAGGCTCTTTCAAGAAAAGAGCGGTCTCATTCTTAAAAGGTCGGTAATGTACTCGAGAGCCAAACTCAAACTATCTTTATTCATGTAGGTAAACAAGTACACTATGAACGTAAAAAAAATTTTGTGAATTTACATTTACTACCATTTCGCAAGTCAAGAAGAACTGGCAGGAAAAGCCTTCTGGCATTGAGTGTCCATGGGTAGAGGTTGTCGCTTAACATCAGGTGAGCATCCTGCCCGTTTACCGTTGTATATAAAAAAACGAACACAAATTATTTTGTGTAAACTAACGGCAAGCAGGTAGCCTTGTGCCTTAAACGTGCTAAATCACGGCCATAACATTGGAAATTTCGATATATGTGCACGAATAACAAAGACGTGGTGAGGAAACCGGGATTTAAGATATTCTAAATAATCAAAATTACCTACTGGTCTATATAATAAATATGATCGTAGAGGCTTCTAAAATCTAACGCCAAGAAAATATATTTCTTATCATTGCAAACCCAACATTTCATGCGTCATTTCATATAAAGCGGATATTTTGATACCAAATAAAAGTTTGTATTTGCTTTTTAAGCTCCAAACCTCGCGAAATACAAGCTCGTAAACATGCCCCAAAAAGGGCGTGTACACAAGAACCTTGAATCCGTACAGGTTTAACATCATAAAAATAAAATCCACTGAATGAAAAAAAAACTTTTTTTGTTTTCTAATTAGACGCAAATTTTCACAATCTTTACACCCTGATTGGTAATTTTTGTAACAATATTTTAAGGAAAAAAATTGTGTTTTTCTTGTAATCAGACGCAAATTCCGGTATTATCTTTCCACTCTGATTGGTAACAATTGTAACACAATCTAGGGTTTTATCAAATTCTACGTAATAAATCTTTTTATACAAGCTGTAGTAGGGTACAAAAATCGCTACCGCTCCTTTATCGCCACTTTAAGGAAAAAACTAGTGTTTCTCATCTAATCAGACGCAAATTCCGGTATTATCTTTCCACTCTGATTGGTAACACTATCTATGGTTTTATCAAATTATGCGTAAAATATATTTTTTATGCCTCAAATCGCTGCCGCTCCTTTATCGTCACTACCTAAAGGGTCGGTGGCAGACACGCCGGTCAAAGCCTTACTCGTCCCTTCCACTTAATATAATTGATTTTCTAGCCAAAATGATTATTTGGAATCGTAATTTTGATTATCACCAGATAAGATATACCTTCAATTTATATATAAAAATTGCTAAACAAAGTTCCATGGCACAAAACGTCGGCAAACTCTATCGCTATAATCTCAATAAAAATGGATTTAAGAATGTCACGTATCTCAATGTATGAACGTAGTAGACTCAAAAACTAGGAAATACTTAATGACTCGCGACGCAAGCGGTAAAGATAAGAGATTTAAAATTGGAAAGAGTAATTAATAAAATATCTATTTTCATACCTCCCAGTATACGTTGAGAATTATTAATTATATAAGTTTATTTTTTGTTTTTATTTATTAACACTTCGTTACATTATAATATAAAAAATCGAACATAATTAAAAGAAAAGGAAAAGGTTTATTAACAATCTCTAACGAGACTTCCACTAATTAAGGAATAATATGTCGATACCCAAACTTTTTTGTCCCACTTAGCCTTTCTGTAATTGTTGTGTACATACATTTTAATTCACAAATAATGTCCTCTTAAATAACTTAAAAGGTTAGAGAAAGAAATCGTTATAAACATAGTAAGCAAATTTTCAAAACATGATGAAAAAATAAAATTAAAATTCCAAATAATTTTAATAGTTTCGAATTGATCCCTTTAACAATCGTCCCTGTCGGACCCCACTTTGTGAAACACTAATTTAGTTTGGTATCTTATTGGCATGCCTCTGAAATTAGCAGAATTTGCTCCATCGTAGGCTGTATTGAATTTATTTCTGAATGCCCGAAATATCCCAGCATTGATTGCTCTAGTTATAGCTCCAGATGTCTATAATGAAATTGGCTTCACGCTCAAATAGGAAACTGCAGTTTAATACACGTTTCATGAATATCATTCCTTCCGTCGTTCTGTTAATGTTGGTATAGTCGAACCAAAATTATCCGTTATACATCGGAAAAATAGCTATAAGTGAGCGTCGAGTTGTTAAGATATTTTTTGCCATAACATAAATTAGTTGAGCCTGTGTGCGTTTGTTTTATCAAAATAAAATGTAATTCAGTTTTATATACTTAGATTTTCGTAAAATAAAACCAGTTCCGCTTGCTTATTCAGGGAGAAATACGAACGTAGCTTCGGCTGCCTTATCTCAAAATATAGATTGACAAGCAAGGTAAAATTATACAACAAACGTAAACTACAATAAGCTACCTGTACAATACACGAAATATATGAAACTATTTTTTTTTTTCATTTGAATTCACGTCTATTTTACCCTACTTATAGATACTCCCTTGCGTAGCGCTCTTACTGTCTGGGCGCCTGTGTGACCGGCCTATTATAACTGGCGGATATCACCCGTTATCACCAGCCTCACGTGGCGAAATTTTTTTTTTAGATTTTAGACTTACAAAATAATGTTTTAAATTGACTTTGAAATGGTTCTAAATTTACTGTCAGTTCTCAAGCCAGGGGCTGAGGGAGAACTGTGAACAAGAGAAGAACTGGCAATAAATTCTCCGTCGCTCTTTTAAATCACAAAAAGTCGCTTTTTTATACAAGATTTATAAACACTATTTTTGACATAAGTTGCACGATTACATATTGCTCTTCAATTAAATAACAAGAGCATGCTTACATTACTATAGGTTTTTTTGGGCATAATATTACTATGTATAATATATTTATTTTGATATATTCCAACCATTTTGCGTCTTGTTTCATCATTTCCTTCGTCCCTGAACGTTTCGCGTCCTCGGAGTTCAAGGACACTTTAATGGCCACGTTTCATGGCCAACAGAAGTCGCTGGTAATTACCCGTCGAGGACACGTTTTGGCTAAGTCCTAACATCAATCTTAAATAAGGAACATTCTTCTTTATTAATATTAGGTGCGTTTCGGTTTTTCTTTTGAATCTTTTTTATACTTTTTATTTTAAGTGATGTTGGAGTGTGTTTTATTTTTTCTTTTGTTATTTTTATACGTTTGTAGGATGGGAGTCATGTGTTTTAGACCAGAAAAGAATCCATAGGGAATTATATCTGGTAACATACAATAAATCGATACGAATATTATATGACACAGCCATTAGGCTTAATTGTTTTCATGATGAGCATTGATTTGTGAAATATGATGTATCAAAGTTGAAATTGGAATCATAGAATAGGTAATAAAAATAAGTTTTTTCAAATTAAATTTTTGACAACAAGTATTGAACATGAATTAAATTGATTACCTTTGTACCACTTGATAGAATAAGCTATGCTAATTTTTTCTGATCTGTCAGATACAAAATGGTAGCACATCTAAAGAAATATATTTCGTCGAGTATTGAACGCCATATACGTTAACCGCAAAGGTATTAGAAAGTACATAATCCTATACCTGTGTAATTTACTATTATGTATATAAAATGTATTCAAAGAAATAAATTCATTTCTAACAAAAACTGAGGTTGAATTAAATATGTAATGTTTTTTGTAATAAATTGAATTAAAGCCAATATCTATTGTTCCTACGTTTTATTAATTTCAACAGTCTAAATTTTAATAAATTAAATTTCAAAATAAAGCTTATTTCCTATAGAGTAACCGGCAGTCTTAAACTCACCGACTTTATATTTAAAATACACCAAAAATAATACATATAACTAATACAGTACATTGGTAACGCTGGACATACCGGAAGTGCATCTATTGATCATCAGATTGATGTGAATCATATCTCGATGCAATTAATATAATAATTTTATTTATAAACAATACGCGAATATTTGTTAGGTGTTTCAGCGCAGCGCCGCAGTGGTCGGCACTTAGCAGACAGCGTAATACTTTCCTTTCATCAAAGAATATTATATTACGTAGATGCGTTATTGATAGCTTTAAAGCATTAAGTTAGATACGAAAAGTAACTTAACGGAATTAATGAAATGGTTGTTATATGTGGAGTAATTGAAATGCAAGTATTCATTATTATGTAGCTAGTAATACCATAGAAAATAAAGTAAACTAACAACATTTTTTAAAGTAAAACCAATAATAAAAAAGCTCAAATTATGTCATCACTAATAAATTAGGATATTCTTAGTTAACTGATCTTTTTTAATCAAACCAATTATAAATACTGTTAAAAGTACATAAATTTAACCATACGATTAAAAAAAAACACCTATTCTGGTTAAAGATACTATATCACTGGTCGGCAATGTTCGTCTAATATATATAACATTGTGGGAAGTATTAAAAGTCCATACGTATTTATGCGTTATTATCTGTTTCTATTATATTTTTATCCAAATAGGTGATCAGGCTTCTTTGCGTGTTACAAGTAGATCGTTAATATGCCAGTTACCTCACAATATTATCCGTGAGCAATTGAAATTTGCGTACATACAAAATCCATCGGTGGGATTTCACCGACACAAGTAACTCTCACAACCTTATCCTTGAAATATTCTAAAGACCACATATTACCCTTAATTCGGTTGCGCATCTGTTCTAATCTTTGACCCATATACAGCTTAGCTCAGTGCGCCGCCGGTAGCGGTCCGACACGCTCGGTTTTCTGTCGCGGTCTCTGTAACCGATCAATAGTCGTCCTAGCATATACTTATATTTCTTTGTTTTCGTGTGCTCCTGGTGAATGTTTACGGTTGGTTTTGGTGAAGCAATAACTCTGTGATTGGAACTGTGTTGGTATATTAACTATGGTGACTTGATTCGCTATAGAAAAGTATTAGTGCATTTGCATGTTTCCAAAATTATTGAGGTCAATCTCGTTGTTTTTAAGGAAATTTTGTGATGAAATGTATTTAAGACATTTATGTAAAATGGGTCTTTTTTCTCGGTTGACACAATCGTCGCAACGGTTTAAGATATGTAAGGATTGCGTTTTAGGCGATTTTTTTTTCAATACAAAATTTAATATTTGTATATTTCCATTCAGATGTTTCCATCGCTAAGATGTTATTATAAATTTAGCACGTCATATAAGGACACTGTAAAAGAAAATAAATCGGAAAACCCATGACCTCTGACTTGACACTTTAATATGGGTAAAACTACTATAGATCTCGTCTCATAATAGCGCTTAATATACATATTTTATTAAAGCATTATAACCCTATATATTTTGTGAAATTGACCTCCCACGCTTACAGGACAATAGGAGATTTATTTCTTCTCAAAAGTGAATTAGAAAGCATATTTTTAATAAGAAATCACGCTCCTTGCATTGAATACCTTAAAAAAATTGCTTCAGCAAGAACAGAAACGGCGTGAAACCACTGAAGAAATGTTTGACTTTTGCAGTCGTAATATTTGTATGACGTATATTGACCGACCCTTTACAATTGTGTTCAATAAAATGGAGTCGTCCTATCTTTGCCACTGATTATCCACTTAATTCCTGTTACTAGACCTTTAACTAGTATACAGTGTGAGGTATAAACACTATTGAAGATGATTCACTGATAAGTAATTCTGCTGGTTAAGTTTAATTCAAAATAATTCCAAACTTACTAACTCAGTTAGTAATATTACTTACTAACTCAGTTATACCATGCAGTGGCTCCCGTTGTCAACAAATTCTATTCAATTCGTAATTACGGAGATTTTGGTTCGTTTCAGTGGAAAAAATTAAACAATGATATAAATGGTAATAAGCTATGTTGCTCTAGTGAGTTTCGATTGAGTTGATTTTCATCTCGTCATCGACTGAGGTTGTTTAGAACTCCTGTGCTCCAATAGAATTTCTATATGGGCATTTAAGATTTGCTCTTAAAAATAATAAGAGTGCTTCTTCATTCCATAATATAAAACTTAAAAAGAAGATGGCTGTTAGTTTTGTTATTCGTGTGCAACAGTATACAGAGTACACTTTGCAAGTATTTCATAGGTGTAAAAAAGGAGAAACATTTTTATTTTCTTTGGAGTCGATTTTTTTTTTGCTAAATGAGGATGTTCGTCTAATAATGTAGCCAAACAACTTTCATATTGCATATTAATTTTGAGTGTAGACGACTGATGATGTTTTTGCAGACAGCGCATCTGTTCTGACTGCTCAATTATTCATTATCTAGTGAAAACACCCTATCAAGCAGCGTTAGTGCCTGCACAACATAAAGAAATTTCTATTAAATTTTTAGAAACATAAATGAGTATAAAATTTTACAAATGAGTAGGTACTTTCAGAGTAAAGGATTTGAAAAAAGAAAAAAAAAAGGTGTTTGCGAAAGAAGAGTACAAAAGTCAGTAAATGAGTAAGCTTGTACAATAGCAGTATGGACCCTTTTTGGGTAAATCCTCCTAAACTTTTCGTTTCGATCTGTTATTTGCTTCCTCCATACATTTCTTCCCAGAAACCTTCATTATATCGTCAGCTCATCCATTTTGTGGTCTTCACATGGTCTACTTTAGTTTTTTTTTCCTGAGGTTAATACCCTCTCCAACGGGCTTCGACGTTCCCATTTCCATTTTAAGTGTAAGGCGAGGGCTAGCTAATTTAGTTTTCAGCCTCAAATTAGGTTTCAGCGCGAAAAATGAAACCTTTGTATTTTGTGATTTTTTATATTCATAGGACACTCCTAATACGGAAGGAAAACACCTACTAGCGTAACAAAAGGATTACCTACTTGCCTAATATAAAAAAGAAACAATTTACAGATTCAGACAGTACTAATTGTTTGAAGGAATGTCTAATAATTTACTCAAATTTACACCTCGTCATTCATGGAACAAAATTTCGAAAAGATACGAGGCTAGTTTTAATTTAATGTTCATAGGTATATAATACTTGTAAGGCTTCCTTGATAGCGAATAAATGGGGTCAAGCAACTAAGCCAGGGCGGGGTATATAGAGAAGCCTCCGCAAGATACATGTTTATTAAGTTGATTGGGTATATGTAGCGACCCTCTGGCTTCAACATTGTTGCGGTCGTTACGTGCGAACACGTAAAAAGGTTGATATATACCTAAACCATGAAAGGCCGGCAACGCACTCGCGAGCTGTCTGGCATTGCGTCCATGGGCGGTGGATTACTTAACATCCGGTGAGCCTCCGGTTTGTTCTGTAAAAAAACCTTTATTAACCATTCTAGATATGGGTGAAAACCGCAATAAGTTTTTTTAGAGTTTGTATCGCGCAGCCCGGACATTGAACGACCACTATTTAAGGTTTTTTTAAGGAATATTACTAAACTTAAAAGAAGGGAATATTATTAAATAAATAAATTCGGTGCAATTGTTTTTGAGTTGTTCGGGAACAGACGGATAGATTCGGTGAAGGACTTGATGTGTTAAACATAAATTTATACATTTGTCTCGCTAAATTTTTGCCGCTCGCTCAAATTAATAATTAATGTATAGAGCCCATAATCAAATAAATTTGCATACATCTTTACCGGGGTAAAGCCGAAACCTTGTCGTTTTAAGAATTTTTCACGTAAAATGAAATTGTTGTTTTATATAATTTAGGTATATTTCGATAATACTTAGAAATGTAAAAGTCACGGTCCGTATCGCTTTCACTATTAAATCGCTCGACCGTTTCAATAAAATAGGTACATAAAAGAATTGCCGGTGATGTTTGTGCTGGAAAAAATGTGACTAAAACGCAGTAAAAGCTAAACTTTACAAAAAACGTCACAATTGAAAAGGAATGGAACAAGGAATCAAAATGACATTTTAATGACGTTTATGTGTTTTAAACTTAAGCCTAAATCGAAATGCACAAGAATTCTTTATACATTACACTGATAGTAGCATTCAGAAACGGGACGTAGAGTCTGACTTCTGTAACACATAAATGTTTTTGTCACGTGTGTCTAAATGTTAAAAAGTAATGTCGTCTCTTTCTTCAAATTGTATTTTTAATATAATGAAAAGAGACAGGTTCCCTTGTTTAATTAAGTTTTAGTTCTCTTTTTCAATACGGCGTGATGAATTCAAATGTATTTTTTTAAGATACCTATACTTCTTTTCGCGCGTCAGGGAAAAATGATGAAAGTAAAGTTTTACGATGCGCGCGCGTTACAAAAATCCGACACCCTGAAGTTAGCTGTAGCATTTTAGTTTTTTTGTGATATTTAAATAAACTTTATTTAACTAGATAATTTTAACTAATATGCTTCATAGACGATGTTACCGTGACAGCCGATGACCTTGTTATTAAGTACCTAATACAATAGAATTCAGCCGGGACCTTTGATTTTGGTCAATATAAC
The DNA here is from genome assembly GCA_028984075.1 of Pieris mannii. Classification (NCBI taxonomy): domain Eukaryota; kingdom Metazoa; phylum Arthropoda; class Insecta; order Lepidoptera; family Pieridae; genus Pieris; species Pieris mannii. The sequence continues at coordinate 2,558,658 of CM054776.1, forward strand.
CGGTATGTTGTTCTAAACGATGTCGTCGTAAACGGTTATGACTATAATAATAAATTATCTTGCGTATATGAGCTACAGACATTTGTATTCTCATACTGTCACATTTTTTATGTCTTTACGGCTATAAATCTGGTTGATGACTGGAGTCTCTATCCAAAGGTTTTTTATTTCAAAACTAAATGTTCCATTTTAAAAATATGCTTGAAGCTTTTCTGTTGCCGGAAATGTTCTCGATTCCACGGCACGTAATGTCAGAACTGTTGAGTGAAATTGGAGCATGGAGATGCAGATAGGGACTATTTGACGTAGAAATTGCATTGAAACATACTGCATTCAAATTGTTATTTTTTGAATAAATCATTTTGTTATATTAAGAAACCGATTACCGAGAACTTATAGACCAGGGTAGAAGTCTTTAAAAATAATAAAAAGTGAAAAATATAATGGTAGGATGAAACTCATTGGTAAACGTAACGAACCGTTTATTACCCTTAAAAACTTACCTTACTTACCCCCTTCCCCTTCCCGACCTCAGATCGCCCGTAAATTATTTTTCCTTTCATTTTTACAATAATCTTCTTTTCCAATGGTTTTCATCCTACTGTTATTTTTTTTGGTTTCAAAAATTATAGATCCTGGTCTATTAGTAGAATTAATAAAATTCTTGAAAAATTTTGGCTTGAACCGAAGAAGTCGAATCTGAATAAATCGGAAGCTAAAATGGAGTTATAAATAATGATTATTATTATTGTCACTTTTAGCGCTCAAATAAGTCTTATTATTTTGTAAACCATTGTCTAAATTCTCTTCTATAACATCTTCTTAAGACATCTTCCCGAAACCAACCTTTACATCGCAGACCAAAATAGAAGATAGTGTTACCTCACACGATGTACTATAAATACTGTGTCATTGAACTTGAATCATTGTGACTCAGCGGGAACTGTGATTATGTAGAAGTATTGGAAGGATGATCCGAGCATTGACATCCAGGCGTTGGTCGTTGAGAAGAGAGAGCGAGAGGTGAGTGTTTTTTGTAGAAAAATATTCTAATACGCTTCACAAACAAGGGGTTCTTCAGCCTATGGTTGATGTGGAATCCAGTTAAAGTATTAATAAAGTAATAACTGGATTCCACTTGGATTGGATACGAAAATAGAAGATGGGAAATTTATTGTTTAAAGAAAGCAAAAGCGTGGTCTTGAGGAGCGGTCAAGAATTACGTCACCCAATTTTTGGAGATTTTTGACCCCCTAGCCCCCCACCCCTCATGTAACGCGCCGTAACTTTTTCTGTACCCAATAGTAAAACGTTTCGTTACCACCCAGTCGTCAGTAAACCTAAATGTTGCCATTTGTGTGGTAGTATCGGAAAGTCGAAAATAATATTACAATAACGCCTTATTTAATCCCCGCCCCGCATCGTAACGTTTTAAATAATTTAATCCGATTCTATAGAACAGATTAGTAGATGCAGAGTGAGTGTGCATATTCAAATAGTTCACATACAAATAGGCCATTTCCCAAGAATGAAGGTACTGTGATATAGCCTGCCCAGATCAGTAGAACTTAAACACACTCACTACGTGAAAAAAACTTTGCGTTCTTGTAAGGTCCCTAAGTTATAGCTTTGGTGTGTATTTTATACGTTGAATTTTGTATTGACGGTCTTGTAACTCCACAGATCTCTATCATATAATTTTTATATAAACGTTTCTATATTTGTTCGTAAACGTATGGACGTAAACATTGCACCACTGCCAAATGGGCTCTAGCGATTTCGCTGTGACGTCACATTAATCTTTAGTACATAATAAATCTTGTTGAAACTATGCATTGGGAACTAATGTATATCTTTTTCATTACTGAAAGTCTTTCCTGTGTTGAAAAGCTCTAACCGACTATCCACCTCACCACTCTATCGTCAACTTGTCCCAGTGCATTTATAGGGATGTTGAGACTTTAATTGTTTTTATTTAGTCGCACCAACGGATAGGCGATCGAAAACATTAAAGTAGAAAATAAATTTTAAAAATAGATTTTAGATTTGTGTATTGATATATATGAAAGGAATTTCGTCCTGAGAGCATATTGAATTACACAATTAAAATTATCCTACATTGAGAGTCGAGATATTGCGATACGTACCAATTCTTAAAAGACCGACAACGCACTTGCGAGCCTTCTAGCAATGTCATCTATATGACGATGAGCTTTTTTTCTTTTATAACAGTGGGCAAACGGGCACCTGATATTATGGGATACAGATGGACACTTACATTGCCAGAATGCTCGCAGGTGCGGTACAGCCTTGCGATGTTTTCTTCAATGAGTCGAATTCATGAATGAAACAATACCTCATTAAAAAACATATTCCCGTATATATATATAAGTCCCTAGTTTTACGAGGTCATACGCGCTAAGTCTAGATTTCGAAATTTACGTTTAAACATTGTCTAAAATTAGTATATGTAGACGTTTTCCATTAATAAGTGCACTGTCGGTCAAGGAAAACACAGATATACATACAAAAGTTAATTTTTATCTGATGTTAGAAATTTATCCCCTCAATTGATCACCAATACAGAGTACACATAATTGCATACGCTTCAATACTACTAAATTATCTGTATAAGGCTTCAGTCACGTAGGCTAAGGGTGCAACATACTCTGTGTATGAAAAACGTTCTGAATTTAAATTAATTCAAGTTTGACCTTCACACGCCCTTCGACCTTACAGCTGATTGCTATCAGTGACCTCGATCGTGACCGTCGATCATTTTATAGATAGATATTAATGTTCTATTCAATAGAGTGATCGAAGATTTGTATAGATAATATTCGTACGGATTTATTCTCATTATAGTACTGTTAGTATAATATTTGAAATGAGGAGGAACCATAAGGAGAAAGTATATATGTAGATACGATGTTCAATCATATGTTCACAGATCTGTCTTTAAGGGCGTATTGTCGTGTGTTGGCATGATGGCGGATATTATATCGTTTCAACAATTTGTATTGTTGTTGATTGCATAAATAAATAGTTTATGGGTCAACAACTTTTCTTACAAAGCATATATATCATGACAAAATTTATTGATAAGGCCGGACCGCCTTGCAAGCCTTCTGTCAATGTGAGTGTCCATGGGTGGTTTCAGGTGAAAAAAAATTATTAGTATTTTGAATTTCGTAGACTGCTCTTTGTATTACTTTCGCTTCCATCACAATTGGCTCTCTTCTTAGCAATAATTTTGGTTAAGACACATTTAGATTTTAGCCGCAGCCCTGTGGGACATGGAATAGAGCAGAGAAGTGGGCAGTGCAATTATGTAAATAGGTCGCAGCCATTGTTCTGTAAAAAGTAAAGAGCTGAATCAGAACACTTCACTGGCGCCGATATTTCAAAAAGTATTTAGGCCCGATAGCTGCAGGCGCAACTACCGGCTGAGTGTATGTACGAGCTAAGGCTGTACATTTTGTTACCTTAGGCTATCTTAGTTTTATAAGCGTCGCTATTTTCTAAATCGTCGGAGTTACGCCCCGAGAGTATTTCCACAGCTCTCACTTTAACAGTTACAATGCAGTCATTCGTTTTTTACTAATTAACAAAATCATGGGTGTTATGCCCCGAGAGTATTGCCAGACGTAGGCTCCTACTTCAAGAGTCACATTGCAATCATTCGTTCCTTAGCAATTAATAGAATCATGGGTGTGAGTGTGGGTCATACACTCCCCGAGAGTATAGCCAGACGTAGGCACTTTCTTCAACTGTTACATTGCATTCATTCGTTACATAGCAATTAACATATCTTTTTCCCATTATGTTCTATTCTTGTACGCTAGTCTTTAATATAGAGTTAATATAAATCATCTATTATATAAAGCACCCCGATGACCCAGGAACCGTACTGTGTAAATGTAGTGTTTCACACAAAATCTACTTTAGCAATTACCTTTATTTAACTATAATTTAATATACGGTATTAAATATAATTTATCTCTGAAATAAAATATTGATATAAAGCCAATAATCATAATAAAGCCTTATTTATTTCTTGAAATATTCATGTATACTTATAAAATATAATATTATACACACACTTAATTACTTTATAAATAAAAGAGAAAACGAATGTTGTTATAGTTATTGTTTTTTTTTTGTTTAAATGAGTAAACGGGCAAGAGGTTCCACAATTCGACTCTTTGAAGAAAACATCGTACCAATTCTTAAAAGGCCGCACTGCACTTGCGAGAATTCTGGCAATGTAAGTGTCCATCGGTATCACATAATATCAGGTGCCCGTTTGCCCTCTTTATTACTAGGGTTGCCTGGAGATACTTATAAGCAATAAGGCCGCCCGTTTCATCTCTTGTAATTTTCATGTATTATTTTACTTATGTTTCTTTATAAATAAATGTTTTATTTTTATCCCAATCTCTAAGATCTTCCGCCCACTGTGTAAGAGGGTGTACTTTATTTCTTTTCCCTGATGGTCCTTTCCATCTTTTTCATGCGAGCGCGTGGGATAGGACATCAATAATTTGCTTTGAGTATGAGAAACAACTATTCATGTTGTTTATTAAGTAACCGTAGAATATAAGAGTCGCATACTTTTAAAGTGATTTTGAATACTGTGTTCCAGCTAATTAAGAATCGCCATTCCGTTAATTAATGTTAAATAGACCGTGCGATATTAAAAATTGCTATTCAAGGTTGATAACGATTAACGAAACAAGAATTGCATAAAACTGAATACGTTGTTTTAGTTTCGTTTGCTATATATAATAATAAAATATTTAAAAAAAAAATAACATATTATATATCTTTATTTATATGAAATTTTATACTGAAACCAAACTCAAATCTAGGCGATTAAAATGTTTGATTGGAGTTTCCAGTCAGTTCTAGTATGTGCGAATTGAGATCTTCTTTTTTTTACCTTATGATTAAATATATTTTTCTTTAATTTAATAAGACTTACTCATTTTGCATCTTCTACGGCATTACCATACCGGAGTGAGTTTCATCATCGGACGTCGAGGCTAAATACGATATTTCAACCGTATCGCCTCGACGTCCATCGTTCCACAACTGAGCGTTATAAAATCATTTTTTGCCGCGCACCACCACTATGTGAAAACAGCTACCCACTGAAGTATTTCCGACCCAATTCGCCCTAGGGTCCTTTAAAAAAAGAGCGTACCAATTTCTAAACAGCCGGCTACACACTTGCGAGCCCTCTTAAAATATCTTCGGTCGGTGGTATCATTAAACATCAGGTGAACCTCCTTTATTCATTTAAACGTAATTAAAAGTAATTAACGTACTACGCCCTTGATTTGAGAACTGGCAGTATATGTAAAATTATAAGGATGGAATATTTCTTTTTTCTGAGATTTATAAGTGTACATTGTGTTACCTATATGAATATAATATTGAGTGTGTGTATAATATTATCCTTTAAGAAAAGAGCGTATCAATTTTTAAATAACCGGCTACGCACTTGCGAGCCCTCTGGCAATGTCTTCGGTCGGCTGTATCATTAATTATCATTAACAACAAGTAAGCATTTGGTAAAAGTATTTTGTGATAGGTACTACCCTTAATTATCTTGCCAGAAATGTCTCGCGAAATAAATGACGTGGTAATCGTCCATCCTTGTACATGGAGTTCAAAAATCAAAATTAATCAATGTATGGTAATATTATTTACCGACAAAGAAAAAATTAACCCCTGTTTATAACTCTAAAATACCATCATAACCCTTGCAATAATACAGCTAGTTTATATTGATATCTGCTCTCAGATATGATTTATCTCGAAAATCAATTGTATAGCGTACATTCATTGGAATTTGTGAATGCATTGGAAAAATGTTCTGCATAATGGGATTCCATCATTGTTAGTCATCCCATGCATACTGTCACTCATCTTTTGTTGACCTTTGAGTTTTGTTTTAAAATACTACAACTTGATCTCCTATGAATATCTCAGATTCTTCAGTTACGATTCGTGAGGAAACAAAAAGAATCGTTGATATGAATTCGCGTTTATCTGCGAGTGTTTTTATAATGTTGTATTTATTGATGAGCGAAAATAATACATCTTGTCAACCTGTTCTTTGCTGATACAGAATATATTTTAATAGTTTATTACGAATATAAATTGTGTTATGTAGAAATTATTGTCACGCCACAGGGAATCGTTGTGTGGGGGCTAGTGCACTTTATTTTACCTAAATATCCTGTTATTGTGTATAAGAAAGTTTTTCTTTCTTTCTTATAAACAAAATAAAAATTGCTATAATTATTTAGTTATATTTCTGTGTCAAGTTTGTGTTTCTACTACACCAACATCTTTTATATTTCAGGTTATTTATTTATACATAAATAAATAAGAAATACAAAAAAAATCTCTTCGTATGTTTGCATATAAGTGCTTATATAATAAAGAAGTGCCATATACGTTTTCTTTCCTTGTACCATTGTATCAGTGTGCCGATCGTAGGCAAGGTTTTATAAATAAATAAATGAATATTATTTTTAATGAAACAAATCAATTCCTACTAGAGTCTAAATTATCATTAATTAACGTAAATCTTTATACTTTTTTGTTATTAATGTTTGTGAATACATGAAGGTGAAGTGGTAGTTAATAATTATATTAGCATAACAGCAAAGTTCCTCTTTACGCACAGACTCTTACCACCTATGGTTCTAGAAACTATTTGTTACTATCAAAAGCTTTTCGTGTAATTAAATTAATGTAATTGTTTCAGTGCAAGTCGTACATGCGCGGCGGAGGGTGCCTCCGAGTCAGAGGCGTCGCCCTCTGTCGACCTTCCGCGGACCAGAGACGGCGAGATAGACTATGATGGTAACATTTTTTTTATCTGTGTAGACAATTACCTCTTTGTCTTATGAATGTCATGTTAGGCTCCACACGACTCTTCCCTCTGTTCAGCAAGCCTGGATCACCCTATGCCCCATTTGGGAAGTAGCAGGACTTCGTAATATTTTTTCTTTAACTAAAAATTCTTATTGCTTAATCGCGATCGTGAAATATGATAATTTATAAAAATAAACGTAGAAATGACTCACGCGCATAACCAGAATGCACGTGACAGGAATTGCTTTCAATATTTTCTAATGAATTGAGTCAGCGATAACATTGTTTAACCTCGTGTTTCAAAACTTTAAATATATTACATGTAAATCTGATCGAAATTTTTTCAAGTTTTAAGGAGAAGATTGAATTTTGTATGACTTACTCCGCCGGTGCCGTGTCTTAAACTTAAAGAAGTTGACAAAAGATACTGCACGCCGTATGATAATTTCGATGTGTCTTCAAAATTGTTATAATGTTTCTAATTTTAGTATAGGTCTGAGAAACCCCCTTATTCATAGAGTCTAATTACTAATAGCACTCTTTTACATAGAAGACTCTTTCTTCTCTTTCTGACAAGTTATGTTTACGTTGTGATTAAAAGAGACAGAATAATACTTTTTTAAAACGGAGCAATTGGTCTGTTATATTTTTGAAGTAAAACTTCTTCAGGGTAATTTTTTTACGGATGAACAGTCACGCACTTTTTTTAAGGTATTGCGTATTTTTATAATATATTAGACTGTTTGAAAGGAGTAAGAATATTTCTCTACTTTCAGCTCTTTATGAAGATGACTCGGACAGCGATCTGGGCTCCATGGAGAATCATGGCTCCGTGGTCACGCATCTCCTCTCACAAGTCAAAATTGGCATGGATCTCACAAAGGTATACAAAATATAATAATTTCCAAGTATTTCCAAAACAATTCGATGTAGGGCACTTCTAGAAAGAAGCGTACCAATTCATGAAAGGCCGGCAACGCACTCGCGAACCCTCTATCACTCAACATCAACTCCTGTCCGTTTACCCCCTATAAAAAATCTTAAACGTTTAATCTTTACGGCCTATTTGAAATATTCTGGTCGCAATTAGTGAAATATTTAAATTAATTTAGTCTCGATAATACATTTTAAAGGCGGTCAAACAAAAAACTTTCTTTAATCTAACAAATTGATGTCTTCAAATTATATACCCTAAACCACACAACTCAAATCACACTACAAATACAACAAACATTATTGTTCTTGCGAATCCTCAGATATTTTATTGTCTATGGTATAGTTTATGTTGATTTAAACAAATTATATATTAATTGCTTATGGCTCAGCTTCTTCTCTATCTTCCTTTATAATTCTTCTGCAGTAGCGTTACCTGTCCACATCGTATCCCTAACTTTCGTACTAACTGATCTGAAATTATCGTGATTTATGTGCCTTGTCTACTATATGTTTTAATAGCTTTGTTTTATTCTATTTGACTAAGTAATTTAGTTAATGTTCTAAGTGTAAAGTGTTTTGTGTATTGATAAAAGCTTGCCAAAGCTCGGTACACTGTTACATTGGTAAAATAATATTTTTTTATGTGACATAAACACGATCATACAGATATTGAACAAAAAAAAATAAAATTACAAAAATCGATTTTTAAAGTGTCAGCAAAACTGGAGCAACTATTGATGTCCAGAACTCGACATAGGATGTCTGCAACGAAATTAAATTTTAAAAAAATTGTAGTAGTTCTTACAATGGTTCTTTAGTTGAGATCGCAATTATTGTACTTGATTTCTGTACGCAACGAAGTGTAAATTAAAAAAAATATTTTTAACTCTTTCAGGTTGTTCTACCCACATTTATTCTGGAAAGGCGATCGCTACTTGAAATGTACGCGGACTCGTTCGCACATCCAGACCAATTCGTTAAGTAAGTACATTATTTACAGAACTTGTCAATGTACGTACATTTGTTATCCGCGCCTCGTTTATTGGGTACCCTTAAAAGGTATTTTTAGGAAACGTGTTATGGGATTTCTTGGCTTCATAAATTTAAGGCAGATGTATAAAAACTTTTTTTCTCTTTTGTAATGTTTTCGTTGCGCTTTTGTATCAACCTGTTTAGTTTATAAGGAGCTCATCTTCTGCCTAGAGCTACTGCCGGTCTTCTAACTCTAGAATATGGTGATGTTTTAGTCGACTCACATACTGTCTAATGGTGAGTTGGCGAGCAAGTTCGTTCGGATGACAGCTTAACCGCTCTTTGTATTTAGCTGCCAGTCTCCGGATTTCCTCTTTGATAGTTAAAATTAAATATAGATAAGGGTCCAGGTAGTGATGGAATACCTGCAGTTTTCCTACAAAGATGTAGTAAGGAACTTGCAACACCACTATCATATATCTATAATTTGTCCCTTAACACATTCTGTGCATTTCCTTTAAAATGGAAAGAAGCACATGTCGTTCCAATTCATAAAAAAGGCTCCAAAAATAAAATTGACCACTATAGACCAATCTCAATTCTTAATTCTTTTAGCAAACTATTCGAAAAACTAGTCCATAATGTTATAAGTCCATTAATCTCTAAACAACTACCGGAACAACAACACGGCTTTACTAAAAATCGTTCAACTATTTCTAACTTAACTATTTTTACTGACTATATACTGCGAGGCATGGATGAGGGCGAACAAATTGATGCTATCTACACGGATATAGAAAAAGCTTTTGATCGTGTTGATCACATTATCCTTTTACATAAGCTTTTCTCCCTTGGAATACGTGGCGATCTTTACCGATGGATAAAGTCATACATAACTAACAGACGACAAGCAACAGTAATATGCGGGTACAAAAGCATGTTCACTAACATTACATCAGGAGTACCCCAAGGGTCAATACTTGGGCCGTTATTATTTAATGCTTATTTATACGATATAAAATACTGTTTTCACTTTTCCAAACATCTTATGTTCGCGGATGACAAAAAAATTTTCTTAAGAATACAATCTATAGATAACTGCAATCAAATTCAACAAGATCTTAATAGACTAGAAATATATTACAAACAAAATAAACTTACAATAAATATAAACAAATGTAATAAGATAACTTTTTCACGTAAAAACAAAAAAATACAATATGTTTACAAAATCAATAACATCCCCATTAAACAAGTAAAATTAGTTACAGACCTTGGAATATTATTAGATGAAAAAATGGGTCTATCAGAACATATCGATAACATAACAGGCAAAGCGTATAAGCAGTTAGGGTTTGTCAAGCGGTCATGCAAGACATTTCAAAATATAAATTGCATAAAAACCCTTTATTTTGCATATGTCAGAAGCGTGCTGGAGTACGCAAGTATTATTTGGTCTCCATATTATGTAAAATACAAAAAAGCTGTGGAAGGTGTGCAAAGAAAGTTTGTCAAATTTCTTTGTTACAAGGGTTATAGGGGTTTTGATGGTTATACTGATTCTTGCTCATATTTTAATTTAGACTCGCTAGAATATCGACGGAGTCAGCAAGACTTGTTCTTTTTACATGCTATTCTTAACGGGCGGATAGACAGCCCCTATTTGCTATCATTAATTACATTTAAAATTCCTCCTGTGTATGCGACAAGATACTCAAAATTGTTCAGTGTGCCTCGTACGAAGTCGAATTACCTGCGTAATTCTCCAATGTTTAGGGTTTTGTCGAATTATGACAACCATTTCCAAGACATTGATATCTTCTACCCCAATAAGAGAGATGTGAAGAAGTGCCTGGAGAAGCGGGAAGACTCCGATTTTTTTTTTAGGTAGCTGTTTTTTTTTTTTTTTTTAAGAAGTAGATATTAATAAATTCTTAGTTTAATTTGTTGCTTTTTTTTAATTTTGCAGTTTTTAATTTTATTCTTTTGTTTTTCTTTTAAATGACACTTTGTCTTTTAATGCTTGTTTACTGTTTTTGTTTAATCTGTGTAATCTGTTTTGGCTTTGTGTATTGTATTTGTGTTTTGTATAATAATATGTGTTAAGCAGCTGTTGATTACTTATTATTAAATAAATAGATAGTTTTTTTTTTATAAGGAACTGACAGCACCACAGAACAAATTCGCTCATAGCCTTAGGGCTGATGGCAAATTAGCGCAGAGAAAAAAAAAGTTAATAAGGAACTAGCGACCCGCCCCGGCTTTTTTGAGGTCCGATATAAACGCGTCCATTTGCTGCTAAATTCCTTTGAATTGATGCTATGGAGAACCGCTTTTTTTTTATTGAAATTTTGCTGTTGGTCTTAAGGGCCATTAGTCGTAAAAAGTAAATGACAAAAAAAATATGGTATATCCATAAGAGATAGACAACGATGGGTAACGATGGCGGAAGTCGTGAAGCGGAGAGTGTACCGGATAAGAAGAGAAGAAGAATTATACAATATATAAACTATCTTAACTAGTTTATCTATTTAAAAAAAACGCATCAAAATCTGTTGCGTAGTTTTAAAGATTCGAGCATACATAGGGATATAGGGACAGAGAAACCTGCTTTGTTTTATACTGTTAGTTTATATATAATTTACTAAGCGATAATAAATTAATTTTAAAAAATCTAAAAGCTCGAACCTTTTTGGACTAAACGGTCTTGACAGCTCAGCTGTTCCTACATAGAAAGAAATCATCAGACGACTTACTCAAAATTGATATGGGGTACGCAGATATTCGGTATCTTCCGATCGGTCCCAGTCTAATGAATTTGATTTGATATTGAGATAATTACATTTCCTAACACTCTGCATACGGTATCGCTAATAGATGTATATTTAAGGCGCTGACTTGCCGACAAAGTTTTATCATGTAACGGTGTTGAAATTTGCCCCTTGCCCCATTTAGAAGAAATGGAACTGGTGCTATTTATTTATTTATCAAGTTTACCACATCATACATACTTAATGTGCGGCATATTAAATTGCCATAAACTCAAACATATATTAGATAAAATAAGCACACAATAATATATTTTTTGGTAAAAAATTTGTTTTTTTTGGTAAAACAGAAAAAATCGCAAATCATCGAATTAGGTCTGAGAAAGGCATCCAATAACGCTTTCTCTAAAACCGATCAGCATTAGCGAATATTTAAAACAGAAGTACACTATTTATAGTTTTATTCATTTGTTATTAAAATTCCCCTTTGGTATTTTTTTTTTAATAAAGTTTTGACGTTTGGTTTTATGAACGTGGGCGAGATAATTCAAGCGAATTTAAATTGTTTATGTGTATTTTAGGATAGTGGATATGCCGACACCAAGGGAACGCATGGTACAAGTGGTACGGTGGTACCTAAGCTCGTACCATGCGGGGCGAAAATCACAAGTCGCCAAGAAACCATACAATCCCATACTTGGGGAGGTGTTCAGGTGTCATTGGGATCTGGATGGGGTTGAGCCACCTAATAATGGAGACAAGGTAAACACATTTTAACCCAGAACCCCAGCCTATAAATACCACCTAATAACACCAGCAAATAACGTCTGTGGCGAGGAAATGTGAAAGTTTACAGCGGCTCATAATTTGACTACTAAAAAACAGTTTTATGAAATTATTTTCAAATGTATGTCGCAGATTCTGATCGGAGCAGATCAGTTTTGGGCTAGTCACTAGGCTTCTGCGTGTGACTCTGTTCCCTCTAGTCTTAGGTTCGAACCCCAGTTGTGCACTAATGGACTTTCTGTCAATATGCGCATTTAACATTCGCTCGAACGGTAAAGGAAAACATCGCGAGGAAAGCGAGGAACCGATTGCCAAAAAGTCGATGGCGTGTGTCAGGCATAGCAGCCAGATCACTGACTTGTGAATGAATATAGAGAAATCTGAGGTCTAGAGCGCAGGAGTAAAGGAACGGCAACGAACTTTTGATTTAAAAATAATTTATTTAAATGAACAGAGTGACAGCACTTAATTAAGAACTAAACAATAATCAACTTAATATCTATTTCCTCACGGATTTATACATTACAAATTACTAAGTATTCGTCGTTGCTGACACACAACCTACATTTGGTTTAGTGCTAGCAAAGCATATATGTGTAGGGTTGGTATTCTTAACTCAGGCGCTGATCAGAAGGATACTGCGGTCAACTATTCAATGCACTAGTGACAAATTGACTTTGAGACATTGACAATTTACAACCTAAAAGATTTCTATGATATTGCGTGGTGTTGCCATTCAAGAAAAAATTTAGTTCTTAAAAGGCCGTAACCGCCCTTTCGAATCTTTTGTCAATGTGAGTGTCAATGGGTAGCGAGCATGTGAGCCTGTTTGCCATCTGTTACAAAAAAAAAACATTGTAGAATTTATATGATACACGTAAAAGTCAAGATTATTGCTAATATTTGGTACTAATCGCTCATATATGTATACTACATACATTGTACAAATATATTATATATTTGTAAATTACATAAGGTAACTTTACTCACGTCATGTCGAAACATGCCTGAAACATAACCTTTCACTAATGAAAGTCAAAATCAAAAATGTCACGTCAACGTTGACATCCCAAATTGTAACAAAATGACAAAAACTTTCCGATACTTAACACCACATGAATTTGGAATTTTTGAAAAGGCAAGGTTTGGTTTAATGAGTCATTGGATGGTAACAACACGTTTTACTATTGTGTACAGAAAAACGTTACGGCGCGGTACATAGGGAGGGGGGGGGGAATCTCCATAAATTACGTGACGTAATACTTGATGCACTCTAATGTAGATATTAGAGGTTAATCATACAATTTTTTTCAGGTAGAAGTTGGCGACGGTCCTGTTCCCTGGTGTTCGCCGGAACAATTATCCTTCGTAGCTGAACAAGTCTCCCATCATCCCCCTATCTCAGCCTTTTATGCGGAACACGTTAACAAACGCATCCAATTCGAGGCCTGGGTTTGGACGAAGAGCAAGTTTCTGGGTCTCTCTATCGGTGTTCATAATATCGGCAAGGGATTGGTCACACTGCTGGATTTGGGAGAGGAGTATACCCTAACATTCCCCAATGGTTATGGCAGGTTAGTACCAACGATAGCGAACCAATCAAACTTCAACATCAAACAACGCCATCTGTTGTTTAATAAATAAATGTCAGAAATGCAAAAAATCTATTAAACAGATTTCTATAATACATTGAATGTACGCGTATCGGTTCCAAACGATAGTCTAAACAAGTTGGAAGGAAATTTTTAAAACAAAATATATTTTTATAAATCGTATAATATGAGACGTGTATGTATGAGACAGAGCATATAGATCTATATATTGATTATATTGAGAAAAGTATCGCCGCTAAGGCTAAACCTAAACCTTAGGGAGGGTTAAGGAGTCGTTATAATGGATACTATATATGTACATATACAGGGTGTCCCAAAAGTCGACGTCCAGTCGAAATTTTCTCATAGGTAATGCCACACCAGTTATCAGAAAAATTAAAAAAAAAATTAAGTCATGTATTTTTGAAGTTATGGAAATTTTCCTTTTATTCCAGAAAATGCACACCATGTGACAGTTTTTTCATTCCTGTTGTTACAAATATTTACTTTTTGCCAATTTTTTTTCTCTGTATAGTATCCTATTCTAGTACTAGAATGATGTCTGGAAGAGATTGCTCGAAAGCGATAAGGCCGTCAATTGAATTATGCATGCAACGAAGTATTAATCAATAAATATATTTATTTATTTTAGCCTATTGTCGGTTTTATAACCTCTTGAGCAATATTGAGTTTGGTTTTAATAACAATAAATTTAAAATAACTTTAATTTATGGAATCTTAAGTTTGAACTTGGCTGCACCAATAGACTTTCTGTGTGCACTCGAACGGTGAAGGAAACCAGCGTGTGTCAATCACAGAAGGGTGATCACCTACTTGCCTATTAGATTGACCAATGATCACGAAATAGTTACAGAAATCTGAGGCCCAAGCCTAAAATTATTTTTATTTATGTTATTAGACTTGAAGTCATATGAATAATAGGTCCTGACGAATAACTGACCTTTCTCTATTATATTTTATTTTCAGGTCAATATTAACAATCCCCTGGATAGAACTAGGCGGTTCCGTAGTAATAGAATGCGTGCAAACCGGTCATAAGGCGAACGTGGAGTTTCTTACAAAACCCTTCTATGGAGGCAAGAAACATAGAGTCACGTGTGAAGTGTTCGCTGGGACTGAGAAGAAACCGTTTTATACTGCACAAGGAGAATGGAATTCAAGGATGGATGGACGGTGGACTGAATCTGGGGTGAGATTTTCATTTAATTTTGTCAATGATATCGTCTACTATCTCTGGCGATTGCTGGCGTTTTAATGGTTTAAACAACAAGGCAGTCGCGCCGCAGGATTATATTAAAAGAAGGGAAAGGAAGTATGGGGGCTACCAGCAGAAATATAAGTTGTATTTTATATTACAATTCTTGTTTGTCATATGACTTGTAAAGGGGCCGTTCAAATATTACGTAAGCATCATAGGGGGGAGAATAATGTTTAAATTTGGTAATTTAATGATGTGATGTGGTCACATGACTCACACTTTGTCTATGCTTGAAAAGGAATTGGGTTTCGAGGATTCCTACAAACAATTAATACGCTTATTGGGATAAATTGTAGTAATACTTAAACGTCCCCAAATGAATAAATAAATATAAGTAAACAAAAGGCAACAGGGCGACATATCCGGTCGTCAAACTCCAAAAAAAGTACATTGTTTCTTTCCTTTTTATCATCGAAAAAATCCAAACATAGCCAATTTTTGACACTTTCAATTCATTTTTTGACGAAAGTTTATACAGAAAATGATTTTACATAACTAATTGTTATTACGGGGCGGCCCTTAGTGCTGCAGCTCTCCATTGCGCACCACAGTCCACCCCGAGACACTCAATGTGAGAGGGCTCGCAAGTGCGTAGCCGGCTTTTTAAGAATTGGTACGAAAAAAAATATATTTATTCATATAGGTAACATAATGTACACTTATGAACGTCAAAAAAAGAAAAGAAATATACATAAAATGATCTAATTTTACATTTACTGCCAGTTCTCAAATCAAGGGCGTAGAACGGAAGAGAAGAACTGGCAATAAACTCTCCGCCACTCTTTTTAATCGCCAAGTTTTTTACGCTCTTGAAAAACCCTTAATTTAATTCGAAAATACTTCTTCCGGTTCTTCGGCTGGTCCAACATTATGGTGGTGCGCTTACTGCCTTAAAAATCGTCCTAATATCTTAGAAAGACGATTAAAATGACTATTAATGAAGAGTAATTGTGCCTACAGCGTAACGAAGTAGTGTTCGACGTATCGACGATGAAGACGTGTCGCAAGCGAGTCGCGCCGATCAGTCGCCAATTGCCGCACGAGTCGCGTCGCGTTTGGAGGTACGTCACGGCTGCCTTGAGGGCCGCGGATACGGACGCCGCGACTGCAGCTAAAAGACTGTTGGAGCAGACCCAGAGAGATGCCGCTAAGAAGCGCTCTGATAGCGACGAGGCCTGGGTCACACAGGTAAGTCGCAGTTGGTGCCGCCAGTGCGCAATTTTTATTGAATTGTTATTAGTTTGTTTGTTGTTTTTAACCGACTTCAAAAACGGGTTATATGTTTGAAATGTGTTGAAATTTGATACATTGACTTGTGTGCTTTATTTCATGTATGTATACTTTCGTTTAAAAAAGGAATATCTTATAAACAGTTCTATCGAAATCGGTCTATCAGTTTTTGAGATACGACTTATTATTCCCTTTAGTGACAGGGTTTTTTATAACTTTTATACTATTTCAGTTATTCAGCCCAAAACCGGACGAAGGCTGGGAATATAATATGCCGTTAAAAAAACGTATTGAAGGGAAATCATCTCCACAACACAGTCCCACGCAACGAGACAACGCCGATACAAGATAATATGGACTCTAAAATTATAGGATAAGGTAGATATTCCTACTGTCGAATTGAATAGAATAGTCACGCTAGTAACTTCATTGATAGGTCAATGACCCCTAATATTTTTAAATTATTTTAGAATGGTTAAATGCGAAATGAAATATTATAAATGACGAGATTAAATTTAAATTATTGAAACCATAAATTTTATGGATATTATATATTATTTGTTATAGATTTTTCTATTGGATTTTTTACACATTAAGTGATTTGGTATTTTGTATAGGCCCGGTTTTAATATGAAAATGACAGTTGCAAAACGAGACGTAGTTTGGAAGATACATCCTTTGTAATTGATACGACTTGTTCATTTTTTATACAAAAAAATAGTGTTATATATTTCATTTAGGCTTTTGTCTGGTTCAATATGAAAATGACAATTGTAAAACCAGTTTAGAAAAAATTCGGGTGTTTGTTAATATTTATAGGCCCAGTTTCAATATTATATCCGTTGTAATTAATACGAATCGTATTGTAAAATAAAATGTTGCAGTTGATGTATCGAACATTTTGTATGTGAGTCCGGTTTCAATATGAAAATAACAGTTGTAAAACGAGTCGTAAATTAATCGTAATAAATCAAACTATTTTAGTGAATGGTCACACTTTTGATTACGTCATATTATTAAAAGTTGTCCTATTAAATATAATATAGAGAATGTTAATTAAACTTGGCATATTTACCCTATCAATGAAGTTTGCGATAGTTAATTTTTGACGCACGTTAGTCGCTTAGGTAAGTTAGGAAACGCGGTTTCGCTTATGACATTAATGTCAAATGATTATTTCAGAAATATATATCATACTTTACGAGAAATGTCGCATGTAAAATTTATTTCTTGATAATAGGGAGAATGTGAGATGACAGTTTAAATATCACAGTCTTTTTTATCGAATTCAATTTGACAAAATTGTGTTAAAGTGTGTATAACAATACACAGAAATGTAATGTTTTCTTTCGCGTTATTGTTAATCCATTGTGATATATGTGTTTAAAATGTTAATTGATAACAATATGGGAGTTGACCATTATAACCATTTATTGCATGAAATTCGATTAGTAAAACGCACACTTTGATCCAGCAATGACTCCTTAATCCTGAGGCGAAAGCCTCAATTTCTTTCTCGTCGTTTTCTTACGACGCAAATTAAAAATGTTTACCTTCTCGACATCATGATATGTGTACAGCATGTGTGATTTTCGCTGTAAATCAATCTATATTAATAAAATTCTATTTATCTTAAAATGGCCTATCTGTAAATAGATCCGCTATGCAATCGTAAACATCGAATCATAATAACACTAAAGTCGTTCATTTAAAGTTTAGTTCGTTGAGAGAATGAATCAATATTTACATGATTTAGGATAAAGTACTCTCGCTGAAGCATGCCTGAAATTGAAATTGTCATCCATTCGAACTTGCTTGAAGGCAAACATGAGGAAACCGATGCCGGATTCCTCATGCGTCTCAAATTTAAGAATCGGTGTGTAGTTTAGACAAGCCTAATGATAATATAAAAGTCAGTAAAGAAATCTGAAACCCATTTAAGGGTTACAACCCTTAAATGAGTTTTGGATTCAGATTGGGACGCCACTGTTTTTTTTAGGAGAATGTTTTTTTAAAAACATTTTAACTATCGTGTAAAATGTCAGTATCCCATCGCGTTGTAACTTCACGTCTGTGATTTCTTTTTGAATATTTCTAGGGTCTGTGGCTAGAGGCTCAAGCTGTTTTTACTGCCATCTGTAAACTGTCACCTTGATACCGAGTAATAGAGATTAGAACGAATGTCAGTACTATTTAGTACTTCAGTCCTTGTCAAGATTTCTTTATATATGATTCCATATTCAAATTCGTAACTCAAATCACAATGCCGTCTCAAACGCTGTCAAATATGACAAAACGTACCACAGATAAAAAATGTTGGACAGCTCTTTTGTAGCTGAATTTAAGTTTGACGTTCTAGAATATAGATTTGTAGTTAATGTTTAGTTGGTATAATATCTTTATCTTAACATTGACTTGTATATTGGTTTTATTCACCACGGAAAATTCTGAGCGGGGGATTCGTTTCTACCGGTTTCTTGGGCCTTCTTTCTTGCGCCACATGGTACAGTTTTGGGGACAATGAATCTATCACATGATCAGTCCATCTTAACGTTTGTTTAATTGGTTAACGGCTACGGGTTCCAGAACAGTATCGGTATCGCTAAGTTCTCATCAGCTTAGATATAATCAGCCATGTAAATATTGATAACACACGGCTTATGACTATAATAAAGAACTTTTAGTTTACGATGTGTATTCTGGAAAGTTCCAATTTCATCAAATACAATATATGTATATGAAATGACTTTTATATATTAGAAGTTTAATATTACTTTATAGCAAGATTGATGAAAATGTCTTCTCATGTTAAATACGATGTAATAAGATTTTACATTAATGTATCAAACTTGCCATAAAGCCTCTTAATATTGTAAACCAATAAATAATTTTATAAAAAGCAAATTGTGTTGTATTGTATTATTATTTTACGATTTTATTTTTTGCGCTTTACGCATCACATTTTCACTATAAATTTATAAACTTATCTACAATATTTTCTTAACACAGAAATCTATGGAAAATATGCACGTACAGTTTTTACTATTCCGTCTTTCTCGTACTAAATTCACACGAAAACGATACGATTTTTTTACTAGAGTCCAGACATTTGGGACCTTAATAGCTCTTGTATCAAATCAAATTGAATTAAATCGGACGCACTATCGTATCGCAGTCGTCTGGATATTTTGATTCGCAAAGTGACGTAACCTCTAGTGAAAAAGACTGAAAAATACGAACTCTAGTGCTGCGGACACATTCGGAACATTCACATGGACCTGTATAGCTATAGCTACCATGTTGTACATTTAAATAAAATACAATTAAATTATTTATACTTGTTTTATTTTTTGGATTTGAAAAAGCTATGCAGTTGCGAAATATAATTTAAACAATGATTTCCAAACAAATTAACATTTCGATTTAGGTCTTTTAATCAAACTGAATGCTCTATCTATAGTCGACATCTTTTCGCAAGCAGTGCCCTGTATTAGCTTGGATGTCGGGGCAGAGAGAATCCTAAAGTTAACCTCATTGTTGTCCATAGAGTCATAGAGGAAACGAGATTGTCTATTGCTAAGTATCCAAAGAGTACCTTCTTGGTCTATCTGTAAAATTGTATTACAATTTAGTCTGAAATGTTAAAATTTAACAAAGAGTTTTGTAGATATACCGTAATTATGTATAAGAAAATTATTGATTGAGTAATTTTTAATTATTTTTATTATTACTATGCAAGTTAAGAAAATTGTAAATAATGTATAATATTTGATTGTTGTGGTAACTAATAAGCAATAGATAATTCTCTCAGAATCCGAATCGAATCAAGCTAAACCCAAGGATACATTATTATTATAAATAAAATGTGGACAAAATACTTTTAAATCGTTTGGAAACTCCAACACGGTACAGTCGCTAAGAATAAGCGGCACATTATCTTCGTTAAGTGGTTTCTCTATGTTCCAACAACTTAATCCATTTCTGTTTAACTGTAATAAAATTAATTCACCATAATATTTTTCAGAAACAGTTTTTATGGGTTTTTCTAATTGGCATTAAATTCATCTAAACCAACATGTACTAGTGTCTCAAGATTAATAGAAAATTATTGATTCAGATCCAAAAATCGATAGATTTTGATCTAAAAATCAAAATGAAAAAAATATCTACATGGACCACATGTGTTTCTTTACGTTTATATATTATCAATTGAGCTTTGCAATAAGAAGAGTCTTAATTATTGTTTCCAGCCCTATAAATAAGAGTACAAAGTAGTGAATCTAGATGATGGGAAATTTTACGTAGCCATCGCATAATTGTTTCTCACCTGAGCGTAAAATATTACATTATTCAGAGGGTCAAAATCAGTAGCTGTTGCCTGCGATAGGAGACCTCTCTCTCCTACAACCTACATCAAGAAATTGTTCAATTAAATCACAATTTAATAAAAATAGTATTACTATTTATTAAATGTTAGCCATCCCATAAACTCCAAAAAAAATACGCTAATTGTTGTCGTGAGGGAGTCCCTGTATCTGACCCTAAGGTACTTGCTTATTGCGTGGTGGGATGGAGACAAGGCTACGCTGGTACCGTGGGTTGTTAGTGTGTATACATAATAGCTAGTCCCACATAACCAAAACACAGTCATGCCGCGTGCGCGTAAAGCATTTTCCCAAAGAAAATGCACATGCTATTCATCGGGTATAGTTATTCAAGTCCATTAAACCTACTGCTACTATGTATTGTAAATAATAAACTAATGTATAATTTAGCACAAACAGAAACACTAAAATGCTACAGTTTACAAGCATCACGGTTCAGGTTCGACTCCCTGCTGTGCACTGTTGGAATTTCTAACAACCCTAAAACGTCAGATGTAAGACATTTGAATACATCAGAAGTAAACAAATAGGTAAATGAACGCAAGGTAACAACAGTCTGCTGTGAAAATTAATGCCTATTATTAATAAATAAAGTTTCCTTTTTTTAACAGTGAATGAAAACATCGCAAGGAAACCAATATGCTTTAGACCAGTATTTCCCAAGCATCACCTAAGTTTTTCTAATATTCATATGCCCCCTTACGATGATGCATAATTTTTAGTATTAAAAAATTTAATTTTTCACTTAAGGTACTTAAATTATTGGTTTTAGGAAGGAATCACTAGAAATTGTTAGTGAAATAAAAGGTAAAGTTTAAAAGCTTAAGTTGAAATTCAAATCCACATAATTTTTATAAATTTTAAACAACCTTATAATCAAATTGCCGCATTGCATGCATGCATTACATACATTGCATGGCGTGGGCTCCACGTTGGGAAACTGTTTTAGACCCAAATATCGAGGAAAAAATAAAAAAACTAATAATCACGAAACAGATTTACAAATCTGAAGCTCAGAATTAAAAAGGTTGTAGCGACACTGGTTTCTCATTAATTTCAGATTACATATATTAACACATTTATTCTGATAAATACTTACTTCTGCTCCACTGAATATGTATTCTTTTGGAACGTATTTGTCTTTCAACAACTTTGTCGATATTCTAAATTGTTTGGTACTCGATGTCGGGTGGAAATATAAGTCCCGATGCCTAGAATAATTAGACAGTTTGAGCAATTCTTAAATATATATTCATACTGGGACTTGAACCAGTGGAAATGTGACTTTGTTTTAAGTCCTTTGAAGATTTAACTACATATTTGATTTGCACTTTCCTCTACAGATAATAACGGGCTTACAAATTTCAAGTCTTTGAATTATGTGCAGCGTGAAGAACTACATCAGTATTACACAACTAACTGTTTTTGAGGCAGTTTTTGCCGCACCCCACTATGTGGAACCAGGTTGCCACTTTAGTATTTCCCAACCAATTCGATTTAGGGTCCTTGAAGAAAAGAACGTACCAATTCTCAGAAGGCCGACAACGTTTATTTATTCGTTATTTGTAATTGTAATATTATTGATACCGGTAAAAAACGCTGTGTTTTCAAATTTGTACTTTTCTCGTATTTTTTATAATTCATAAATTAATAGAAATTATGATTGATATTTTCGGATTATTTCTAAAGTTCCATTCCTTCATTCGCATTTTGTACTAGGAGCATTGTATACTCATAATTTGAATCCACACATTGCAATGTCTTTGAAATATGGTTGCAACCTTTTTCTTAAATTGCTCAGCCCAGCTCTGAATAGCGTTCATGATTTTGTTTTCGCGAAGAATTAGGATAAGTGGTTCCATATATATATATATATATATATTTTATTTAATGTTATATATACAGGGTGTTCCAAAAGTCGACGTCAAGTCGAAATATTCTCATAGGTAATGCCACACCAGTTATCAGAAAAATTTAAAAAAAAAATTAAGTCATGTATTTTTGAAATTATGGAAATTTTCCTTTTATATCAGAAAATGTACACCATGTGACAGTTTTTTCATTCCTGCTGTTACAAATATTTACTTTTTGCCAATTTTTTTTCTCTTACGTCATCCCGAATAGTGCTTTATGTATAACCTATGATCCTAAACCCTGTTCCAATCACTCCAACTTGAAGGAAAAGGTCATTTTATACCGTACCAAGTTTTCAAAATTAATTTTTCGCACTAGTTCAACTGATCGTCCTGAAAAAAAAAATGTACCACTCCAGTTTGGCAAGCAGCTTTAAAAGTTTGCGCATTTAATAAGGATTCTAGCGTGGTATAACACTTACTTAATTATTTCTTAGATCGGCCATAAAAAATTTTTTTGTTAAACAAAGTCTGTTTTTATAAAATTTATCTGGAATTACAAAAAACTATTCAAGTGTACCCAAAGCGTTCCTAATAACCACAGCGTGGTTTAAATAAGATGGCGTAAAGTGTGAGCGAGACAGATAGTGACGCTACTTATTGCTATTGACACACGCACTACAGGTCAGTACGCACTACGCAACGCTCCTTCGTTTACTACGCATCTTTTCGTATTCGCTGGTGTTATTTTGTGTTCTAACTACTTTGGCTTCGTTTACGGACTTGTTTGCTTGTGATTTGGATTTTACATTTGTGATCTACGACGACCTTTACTTTTCCCTGGACTTAGTTGTTATTGTGTATTTGTAACAGACCATGGCTACGCCCGCCCGCTCACCCGATTTAAATCCTCTTGATTTTTTTTACTGGGGAGCAGTAAAGGAAAAAGTCTATTCCAAGTCGATTCAAAATGTAGAAGAGCTTAGACAGAGATTAGCGGAAGCAGTAGAATTTGTGAATAATGGACGATTTGCCCGCTTCATTTCACGATCTTTTTTAAGGAGATGTCGAGCCTGTATTGCAGCTGAAGGACGGCAATTTGAACATCTTTTATAAAAAAAGTAATAAATCTAATCATAAAAAAGAAAATGTCTATTTTACTTATTTGCATCCGTATGAAATTTTTAAAAACAGACTTTGTTTAACAAAAATTTTTTTTATGGCCGATCTAAGATATAATTAAGTAAGTGTTATACCACGTTAGAATCCTTATTAAATGCGCAAAATTTTAAAGCTGCTTGCCAAACTGGAGTGGTACATTTTTTTTTTCAGGACGATCAGTTGAACTAGTGCGAAAAATTAATTTTGAAAACTTGGTACGGTATAAAATGACCTTTTCCTTCAAGTTGGAGTGATTGGCACAGGGTTTAGGATCATAGGTTATACATAAAGCACTATTCGGGATGACGTAAGAGAAAAAAAATTGGCAAAAAGTAAATATTTGTAACAACAGGAATGAAAAAACTGTCACATGGTGTACATTCTCTGGTATAATCTAATTCTAAATCTAATTTCCATAACTTCAAAAATACATGACTTAATTTTTTTTTTTTGATTTTTCTGATAACTGGTGTGGCATTACCTATGAGAAAATTTCGACTTGACGTCGACTTTTGGGACACCCTGTATATATAACATTTTATTTATGTGTGATTATTACCCACCCAGATTTCTTCGAAGGCGATAGTACAGCTGAAGACACACCATCATTCCAAAAGAACTCGATTCCTCCCACTCGATACACGTTTGAGAGTGGGTCAAAGTGAAAAAAAGGACATTCCACTCGCCACGCGTCGTCTTTACTTAAACTGAAGACCAATAGAGCATTTGAACCCATATCGGGGATATAAGCGAATGCGTCGCAGTTTTTGCCTACTAATTCTACCACCTGAAATTTTATTTAAATATTAGACGAAAAAAGTTCCACAACTTAATTCTGTTTACAAATTTATTACTATTCTTGAATTAAATATAATAACAGTAAAGTCCGTACTTTACTGTTATTATATTTAATATCCGTATATTAAATACACAACTGATGTTAATATTGTTTTTTAACCTTTTTGTAAAACGTTAATTTATGAACCCACCACACTCGTCAATACCGACGAATCTCTTAGCTCCTCGTCTTTGAACTCGTAGCGATGCAGCAGTTGATCAGTGTTCAGATCAAAAATTAAAATAGCTGGAGGAGCAATCTGCTTCACTCCACCTTAAATTAATAACAAACAGAAATAATACCATCCGGTTACCGTATTTAACACATTGAATGCTTAAACAATGGATACAAAGTAATAGCCGGACATCAAAACTTTTTTGCGAATTTTAATTAAGTAGATATGAATGTTTGAAAATATGTATGAATGTATATTATTATTTTTATTAAAAAAAACATTTTTCGGATCCGATTGCTTTTTTGCTATTATAGAAATAAACGGGACGCTCGCACGGATCCGAATAGGCGGCACAGCTACTATGAACCCGCTCCACTCGGATCCGGGAAAAGACGACTTAATGTTTTAAAAAAAATCTAGTTACACAATGAACAGGAGAGCATACTTGACATATCAGCAACTCCATTGTCAACAACCCACAGTCTATCACATTTATCCACTTGAACTCGGAAGGCAGACACAACGGTTTTGTTTGAAGCCACACAGCATGCCTTGTTTGATACGAAGGCATCCTCCCAGCTCGGGTAAGGATTTAGGGCCTGTGTTTGGTTGCCGTTTATGTTTATATAATTTAACGATGCCGGTACTCCTAAAATGTTTGCATATTTACAGTAGATAAGTATCACAAATTTCGCTCTTAATCAATTCTAGCGGCCGGGCCGTTCAAATATTACGTAAACACTATAGGGGGTGGGGGTCTTTGATTGTCTTATTTTGTCAACAGTAATTATCTACTTTTTTACACATATTGTCTATGATTCCAAGTCCATTTTTTTGTCTTTCTTTTCACTGTCACAGGTCTCTGACTTACGAGGGAGGCCTCAATTTAATAAAATCCGCTTATCTAAGGATTTTGTGTCATACAAAATATCACGATATAAACTCACAAAACATAAAAATTACGCTAGCCGATTTGGATTTCGCTCCAACAGCCTTACATATTTTGGTATAAATGACTTAAGTTCCAAAAACTAACACAAATACAGCGGACGCTAATAACAACTACCACATACATACGCACACACAACCGTTCACATACTCACACATTCGCGCATAGATTAAACTTGTGTTTCATTAGTTTCAACGCTTAAAGTACTTTTTTTCAAACATGCACCAGGTACCACGGAAAATTTTTAATCTTATTACCCTGAGACATCGCTAAAGAGCAGAAGAGATAAGATTAACGACCAAAGTACAGGACATTATAAAGAAAATAAGGCAATCGAAATGCCGCTGGGCCGGGCACCTGACGAGAGATAGCAAGTTGAAATGGAAAAAAATTATAACGGAATGGCAACCACGACATGGAAAAGGAAAAGGGAAAGACAGAGCAAGAGATGGGCAGACGATATGAAGAGAATGGGAGGCACAACTAGGATAAGTAAGAGTTAACATTAGAAAAGCATAAAAAAGCAGCTAGTCGCAGGACACGTAGTTGCCAAAAACCGGCACAACTGATGTATTAGATTAAATTATGTTATTTAACTATAATATTTATCATACTGGGTATCAGCAATAAAGGCATAATAATAATGTACCACGGAATAATTGTAATTTAATTACCCACAATACAAGCGCCCCCCTAGTATGGAGACGAAAGACTAAAGATAAATTTTGTCACACCGAAATAACTGTCATGAATAAAATTTTTATTTATGATTTTATATAGGTACATAATATACATCTTAACAAAAACCATACTTTACAGAAATAAGTTGCAGTTATCAACGTCACTGCTTTAAAGTCTAAAGCCTCACCTTTTTTCCACCTTGGAATAGTTATAAAAAGTTTGTTTTTCCATCGTGCTATGCCCGCTGGCATATTATTTTCGGGTACATAAGCGCCAGTAGATATCGCAGCTTCGCGGGCGGATTCGTCCCATGAAAAATCTATAACTTTCCATTGAAATGATGGAGGCAACAGACAATTAACAAGTTGAAAGCTTGTACACAAAGCAAACAAAACAATTTCGACTCTCATGTCTGAACTAATCTATATCAAAAGATTTTGGTATGAATCAAAAATGTACTATAATTTCCTTATATGTTTATTTCATGTTTTGCTTAATTTTGCTATTTTAGGTTGTAATAGTCAGTGTGACGTAATTTTAACACAACAGAATATATAAAAGAAAAAAACATACTGTGCTATTGTATATAGCTTTATCATTTATGTATAACTTACTTTATTTACATATTCATATAGGGTAGGCAGAGACCACGGATCTCCACTTGCTACGGTCCTGTCATACTCTCGCTTCATCCACTTCCATGGCATTTACCACGCATGCTCATCGGATGTTTTAAGTTGTCCCTTCTCTACTATTGGATTTGGTCCCGTATTTCCGACGAGGCCTACTCAACCCGAGTTCACCGTCCACGGATGCCTATTATATCCTGCTTTTCTTTCATCCGCTCTACACGGCTGAACCTGCTAATCATTCCATTGCGTATTGTCACTACGTCCTCTTTTAACCCACGTAACTCACTATTATTATCCTATTGTACAATGTTACACCTCACATACTTCTTACCGCTACCGTTGCCACGGCATTTATTCTACTTTAATTATTATTTGCTATCCTGAACATTCACTACAGTACATTCATCTCAGGATTAGTACTCCTCTATTTTTTATAATACATAGGGAATGCGGCCGTTTGTTGTCTCTCACCTATTGATATTTCATGGCTAGGCATAAAGGAGTGCAACGTCTTATTTACGTCATCCTTTCATCCGGTGCAAAGATACACATTATAGTACGAGAGGTAGCAACGTCAGGAAAACAAGCATTTCAGGAAGGCCAGTTTTTAGATATCCTATCTCTCTCACTCTCCCGAACGTCATATGGACTATCTGGCTGGTGGTAGTGGTTGCGTTCAACAGTGCGCATCCGCACAGGTAAAATATCGATTTTTGAAATCATTTTAAGAAGTTTTGCTTTTTTTTTTTCATTATATTTATTGTACTTTCCACAACGTAAATCTAATATTGCCAGACATTTTTATTGCTGTTAAAACTGTTCCAGACGCTTATTCCTTACTTGATTGGGAATAAAAGGGATGAGACACTTTAGAAAAGGTACTATTTGGCTGATAAGTCGCAAACAAAGTGCAAAATCTTATGTCGTATTTCCTAGTAACTAAAACGAATGCAGCGCCAACTTAGCGCCATAAACATAGACTAAGGCGTGAATTATAAGTCAGTTGTCAGCCAACGAACTGATTGTATATTCTTGCCTTGTCATTTGTCACTTTTCGTTTCTTTAAATTCGACTTCTTGGTGTTCATTGATGTTCAATGAAATCATTTAATTGAGAGTTGAGACTTCTTCATCGATTGGTCCTAACAAACAACCTTGAATTGCTTAACTGTGCGGTCATTTTTAATTACGTGTTAAATAGATATGATCCTATAAAAATGTCGAAGGATGCTAATGCTGAACCTGATGAATCAAAACCTGATGAACAAATACCTGAAAAACGTGTTGGTTGTGCCCATTATAAACGTCGAGCAAAATTCGTGGTGAGTATCTTAGTAGTATAGCGTTGCTTTATTATACTGCTAATGTGTACCACTTACTGTGTTGAAAATACAGTGTCTATATTTATCCTAAAAACATAGAAGTTTCGAGTCATGGCCTTTATGAAACGCAGTCTGCAGTCGGCACTACGCAGATTTACAAAACAAAGCAAAGTCATTGAACTTGAACCTTTGAAGAATGAAATTATATCCATTTATAACATCAACCTTATTTGCTAATGTACTTTTTATGTAGGGTTAAATCATCAGTGCTTTTAACAGTGTTTTTAAAAGCAACCCAAATGAAAATACATACACTTGTAAGGTTTAATTTAACCCATGCAAAATAATTATAGAATAAGAGCATAACATGTTTACTCCTCGTAGAAATAATGAAGATATTTTAGATACAGACTAATGATGTGCACATACTATGAACCTATAATATTCTATGCCTTATCTCTTTCTGTTAAGCATGGGTTTAATAATTTTTTATCTTATATAATATGACCCTTGAATATTAATACACTAGAGATGTATATTACGGCATCTGTTCCAGACACCCTGTTGCAATAAGTTGTACATGTGCCGGTACTGCCACGACGAGAATGAGGAGCACTACTTCAACCGTAAGTCAGTGACTGAGCTGATCTGCATTGAGTGTGATACTCGGCAGAAAGTCCAGGCTGAATGTGAAAATTGTGGAGTACGCTTTGGAAAGGTTTATAAATTTGAATATTTTAAAAGATTTTTATTGCTTTATTTTAGTGTAATGGTATGGTATGGAATGGTAGGTGGACTCAATTTCCGCAACTAGACTTAAATTTGTTCCGTTTTGCATAAAGCCCTGGCTACTTAAGCCAGCCTAGCTCCTTCCAGAAGCACAGAAGTCTCCTGGGCACTTCATGGAGCAACCTCACTGTTCCGAGGATTTCCGTTTGTTGTTTAGCCACAGCCTCACACTCCAGGACTATGTTAGTGACCTATTCCTCTGTTCTGAAACGGCTTCTGCACATGAGGCTGTCTGTCATGCCTAGGACAAATAGATGTTTATTAATTTTAGAGTAAATAAATGTTATGTTTTTAAAGATCTCTCTACAACTCGTGTAGGCATGGTAATTTGAGTTGCAAGCAATACAGTGTCTATTTATGTGTTTTCTCTCTATTGTATAATTTAATTTGGATCTGTCCCACCTCATACATTCTATGAATTTCAGTATACATGCCTCATATGCAACTTGTTTGATGATGAAGACAAGAAGCAGTACCACTGTGACGGCTGTGGAATTTGCCGTGTTGGTGGCAGGGACCGATTCTTTCATTGTGAGAGATGCAATATGTGTTTACCAGTGCAGTTGCAAGAAGTTGGTCATAGAGTGAGTATTCCAGCTTATTTATTCTATTTTTTCTCAAATAAAAAACTTAATCTTTAGACCAACATAATATAGGATTATAGTGATAAATATTGTTTATAAGATCAATGTCTGTAGAAAATATATAGATTTGAAATATTTAGAATGTTTCTTATTTCAGTGTGTAGAAAATGTGTCTCGTGCAAACTGTCCAGTGTGCCTCGAAGATATTCACACATCTCGGATACCTTGCCACATACCAGATTGTGGACATCTGCTGCACCGACCATGCTTTGAGGAAATGTTGAAGTCTGGTCATTATGCTTGCCCTACATGCCAGACCAGCATGATTGACATGACGACAGTAAGTATTTCATCTTTTTCCATAGAAATGTTAGTATAATATAAGTATTATAACTATTTTCTTGTGTAGCCAATAGTAGCCTTTGTGGAATTTCAAGGATTGTCATGCTCACTTAAATGTCATTGCTTGTGGCGGCGTTCATGCGTTGGGTTGTCTCTCTCCCTAAAATATGGCGAGGGGGCCGATGGCTGGCCATGCGTCATACTCGTGAACGGGTGCTACTTATGGTGACTGGTCGTACTTGAATTCGTGTATGCGGTGATATTAGTTGTTTTTACTACGTATTTGCGTGTTGTTCTCACCAGTATGTAAGTGCGTGCTCCTATTTCACCATGCCTCCTGCTGATAGAGGACAAATCTTTGTTTTTAATTTATTTTATTATTCTTTATTACTCGATATGTCATATGGAACATGGTGTAATGGTTGCAGCTCCTTACAAACACTGTGTAAAAAAAACTTGGCAATTAAAAAGAGTGGCGGAGAGTTTATTGCCAGTTCTTCTCTTCCGTTCTACCCCCTTGATTTGAGAACTGGCAGTAAATGTAAAATTAGAATCATTTAAAGTATATTTTGACGTTCATAAGTGTACATTATGTTACCTATATGAATAAATGATTTTTTGATTTGATTTGATTTAATAACTTAACTAATCTAGGCTTAGAGGATAATGAATTTGTCTAGATGTCATCTTGGGTGGGTGGTTGATTCTATTGTAGGCATAAATATTTGTTTCAGGTATACATGCAAGAAAGGCATGTATACAAGCCATACAAAAGAAATGGTCAATATAACAAACCCATGGGTCCCCAACATATGGGTCTAATCTGTTTAAATCATAAAAAGGTTTATACAATTTAAAAGAATGTATATTTTTGTATCATTTTTATTTATGCTTTCAGTTATGGAAATATCTGGATTCTGAAGTGGCAGCCACACCTATGCCTCCAGAATATGCAGATTACAAAACAACTATACTCTGCAAGGATTGTCATAAGGTAGTAACAGCATACTTGTTTAAAACTATTTTAACTGGTTTCAATTGAGTTCAAAAAACTTAACTGGCACTAAAATTCTAGTTACTTGAAGTGGCTATTTCGTATAGAATCAAGTATTTTCCATATTATTTTCGTTCAATTCTGTGGCCTATCTTTGCTTTTCTTGTTTACTTTATTTATTACAGATTGTTAGGGGAACCGTTGATTGTCCTGAGATGTTAGCTAGGCTCAGCTTGCGAACTGACTTACTATGGTTCAGACACCGCCTTTTCAAAATGCCTCCAATTAATACCAACTATAGAGAAAATACATTCATGATTCGAAGTGTACAGAACTATAACTAATATTCTACCCGGTTTGAGATCGATCTTTTCTGCTCATCTATTGACTCTGTGAGACGCACACTCACTTCCAGCTGTTTCAATTAGAATAGTTATAAATTTAAATCCTCTGCTTTTTCATACTTAATTTCAATTTTTTAATTGTTTCGTAGTTTTATAAATCCGTCATTGTTAATTTTATTCTTCCTATCTCCCTAAGGTATTTATTTTATCTATAG
The DNA here is from genome assembly GCA_028984075.1 of Pieris mannii. Lineage (NCBI taxonomy): Eukaryota > Metazoa > Arthropoda > Insecta > Lepidoptera > Pieridae > Pieris > Pieris mannii. Next base: position 2,590,375 of record CM054776.1, read on the forward strand.
GTGGAAATTTGTAATTAGTACTGTCTTTATTTTATTGTAATCATAATTTACATTCTGTTAAAATACTGTAAATCTTCCTAAAATGCAATAAATAAATAAAATAAAAAATAAATAAATAAAGCATTATATGCATTGAAAAGTATTTCTGTGACTGAAGTTAACACAATATTATTTCTTATTACAGTTATCAATTGTAAAGTTCCATGTGGTCGGGCTCAAGTGTCAACACTGTGGTGCATATAATACTTGCCAGACTAATGGTTTTCACAAGTAAGTCGATTCTTTAAATCAACCCTGAAATAGTTTATAATAAATTACATCCTTGGATAATAGTGTAAAGAAATATTTAAAATTACAATTTATCATTTAATTTTTAATGTTAAATTGAAGAGGGCTTCAATAATAAATGGTCTACTAGAAGAATCTAGATTTAGTCCAAAAAATTATTGTAGCTTTAGTATTTTCTATCAGAAAGTTCTAGAATTTTATTAAAATTTGCTTACATAACTAGCTACCGGATATATTTTATTACCTATTTATTTATCCGATACAAGGTGTAAATTTTATTACTCAAAATGATTTTGATTAATTAGAGATGGGGAAACATCTGAGCAAGTAGACTCTGCCACTTCATCCACAAGTCGCAGTTCTTCATCATCGACACCGACGAGTCGCCGTGGTTCCTCGTCCTTCGAGCGCGAGTCTGATGAAAATGAACTGCCCCGAGCTAATCCTATGGATGAACCCCCACAGGCCTGACCCAGGATTCCACCTCGCACCGATCTCATCGGTGCAAGGCTGAGAGAGAGTAGCAACAGGGAACTGATTGGAATTCGAGAACAATATTGCAATTATGAATGGGTGGATGCTTATGAGGAAATTGCTATAGCTGGCCCGAGTGGATATACATGGCAAACTGCAAGCAAAGATGAACAAAGTGGAACCACAGCTAGTTATAGTAGAGCTAGCCCAATTATTTATAGCGAACTTGCAAGTGGTCCCAGTAGAACCACAGACGGGCACAGTAATAACAGTAGTGGACAAAATGAAACTAGTCGGGAATGTATTGAAACCAGTGGACAAAGTGGAGACACCCCTGAAAATACTGAAGCCACAGCAGGCTACAGTGGAACCTCATCTGAACGCAACGGAGCGGTGAGTAAAAAAAACAAATCTGGAAAAAAGGGAACCACAAGTACAGACAGTGAAACTCAGCAAGATCCAAGCAATACGAAGGATAAGAATGGAACTTCCAAATAACCAGTTCTCGTCTCTTTCGGTCAAGTGGAGAAGAAAAGAGAAAACAAACCATTTTTACATACTTAGATAATAATTGCTGTTATTTTGTATTTCATGTAAGATAAATTATTTAGGCTATAAATTATTTTACTTAAAAATTAAAAAGTAGTACACTCATCTTGATATTATTTAGTTTTTGATAATCTGTTGTATTTTCAACGAAATTTAAATTTGGAATTTTTTCGTTTCACTTTCGACTAAGTATTTATAACATAAGTTTAGTTACACATCATCGAATAAAAAATCTTTAAACGTTGTGAACCTTTCTTCCTTATTTTAGTTAGCATCTTCTATATTAGCTACCATCAGGGAGTATTTCGTATGTGTGAACTAGACCCTAAGATACTCTGCGAGCGTAGCAACCCAAAGTTAGAAGCTCCATTGCCAATCAGCACTTGGAACTTGCGTAGTTTCTTCTCCATTGCGTCTTTCGACAGATCGGCGGCTGGTGGTCGGCCGAGATACGTTTTTTTAACTCCGTTCTTCCATTCTCTTAAGTAAACTACTAAAAGTCTTTCCAATTTAGCTTAACCAATGTTGGGTTCGCCTATGAAGTCTTGTTTGTCGGGCCTAGAATCTTCCGCAGAACTTTTATTTCGGCTACTAATAACTTCTCTTTGAAGGTCAGCGCCCAAGTTGTACCGATGTCTTGATGAGTATGGGTCTTATAACCTTTTTGTAAATACGGAATTTAAACGTCAGGATTTTATGAAGAGTTGCACAACAACGGAAGCTCATTTGGAGTCCAGATCTCTTTCATATGTTTGTGTCCGTCTCGGTACTATGCGCAGGATTTCACGTTAAACACTTGTAGTTGGAGGGTAAATTTTCCGTGGAATTGGTTTTCAAAGAGAAATTTAATCACATCTATTTTAACTTGTCTATGAACGTTAGCTTTTGTGTACTCGATTAATTTTGTATGTGTGTAACACGTGGAGTTGGAACTTTATCAGTTCCTCATACAAGATGCCACGCATTGCTCATTATGTTATAAATTTAAGAAGTACATTAATGTAAAGAATATGAATATATATAGCTACGGTTTTGGACCATCAGAATGAAAACACTGTTCGGTGCAAATTTGTCCATAGTTGACGTAGCTTTTCTACAGGTTTTATGCTAGGTAATTATGAAAGTACTAAGCTGTGATCGTTGCGTAAGATATTATCGACGCTAAATTTATCTATACGAATATTAAAATATGTATTTTTACACAAAAACAATTTCTCAACAATAACCAATATTGTTGACCAAATACATGTTAGGCATAAAAATAAAAAAGTATAATCTATATCGTAAACGCGATTGTCGTATAATGAATCGCATAAACTAGATTTAAATGTTAAATGAATTTCATAGATTTCATTGTCTGTTTTTTTTAAATTTGTTTGGTCAAATGGACTATATACTGTTGAATGTCGATTTATCTTTAACTAATTATAAAATTATGATGAACGCTTTTTCTAAAAGTATATTCATTTTTAATGTGTAATTTGTAAACAAGATTTTCTTAGTGTCTATGTTATCGGAATAAAATTTTTGCATATAGCATTATATTTACTGCTATTTAACAATTTATTTATACAAATGTACTTTTAACTATACATAAAAAGTGCTCATTGTACTGTATACTAATGTACATAATCTTAGTTTTTATGTAAGTGGAATATCTTTAAATTTATGTTTATGTAAACTAAATCAGTCTTAAGATTAAACACAACCACATAAAGGAGCAAATGAGTACCTTAGTTAAATGTCATAATGTTTTTATTGAAGTACTAATTTGTAATGAAAATATGTATTTTTAACAAATTTCATAATTTTTTAATGTAATTATGAAGTACAATCTAAGAGACAATAGCGGGAAATATATAGATTTATTAAAACCACAGATGCCTGGAAACTGAAACAAATTGTTTTTTTTTTATTTTATGGCAATACTTAGTTACAAATGGTTTTTAGGCTAATTCTTCAAAAATTTTGTGTTACAGTTATTACAGTGATGCCCCGTTTTAGATTTTAAATGATTTACCTCCTGTTTTATTTATGTTAAGCGTAATTTGTACATATAAACTGTACTAATACTGAAATGAAATGTTTTCTTTAGATTCAGGATTTGCTTTTCTTCACATTAGAGAGATTAACAAATGTCATACTACGTTAGTTAACAATTCCCTACCTATATTATAAGATTGTTGTACGTTTTTATTAATAAATGTCTATGAATTAATTTTCGTTTTCATTGTGAGTCGAGTCGTCCAAGATGTCCTTTGTATCGCATAGCAGAGACTTACGCTATGCATTTAGAATCGTCATTCCCGAGTCACCGTAGCATCATGCCATATTTGTGTTATTATAAAAATAATAATCCAGTTGTGTTTCATGGATCATAGCGCCATTTTTCTGTATGTTTTGAACTGATAAGTACTTTTAAAGCAAGTTCACTATCCTTCCTTATCCACATCATATCGCCGATTTTTATAAATGCATATCGGTTTCGTTACAATGTTTTCGAAAAACAAATAATAGCTGTATTCAACTTAACTACAGAGTAAAATAATTCTATACATAATTTCAATTTGGCAGATAGATATTTTATCCTGTAATATCGTCAAATTTATTTTTTCAGAGATTTTGTTAATTATTTTTGTTTTTCTGAATTAAGCGAAATATTGGGATATCAAATAAAAAATAAATTTATTCATAACGCTTTATTGGAAATATACAAATCCACTATAGGACTGGGAATGCCAAACATGGAATACTTATGCAACACTAGCGCCAAACACTATAAAACCTTAATATCTAAGTACGTTAAGCTTAAAAATAACTAACAAGTCTATAAAACATTTGAAAGTATAATAGGATAAAAATAAAAATTAAATAAATCAAAAAAATGTTAGGTAAATTACAAAGGAACATAATATATTGAAGATTAATACTGTATCTAATAAAAACATTTTACATATTATTTAAAACTGAATTCTTTAAATGATTGTACTACAATGAGCTTACTGTGAGCAAATGTTACGGTTGAGCTTGAATTTTAGCCAATTGGTCCAGAATTATGATTCATATTTTATTATCAAAGGCAGAATTACTGTTAAACACTGATTATCTAGCTACATCTAATTTCGTAGCACTTATAGAAATTGGTATTGCACGATATGATAACTTAATAATTATTGACGCAGATATTCTATATATTATTAAATTAATCTTGTACTGGTTTTACAATTATCCTTAGAACTCGATAAAGAGTTGTTTAAGCACCTCTATACAAATTTAGCCTCTGAAAGAATCGAAAATATTACTAAATACTGTATATTAATTGTTTTATAACATTCTTTATACGCTTGCATTGTTCTAGTACACATACTCGTAGTTGTTGGGAACACATTTTCCATAGATAATAGAAATATATGTTTTTTTACGTAAATTAATACTTATGTACCTACGTATTTTATCTATGTTATTAAACCACCTTTTTTCTATAATCTGTTTTTAAATTACGCATTTTAAATATTTCGTTACACTGACACAATGTTATGATTTAGATAAACAAAAGTTATGATCGACAATAAGAAATTTCAATCCTATTTATGTATATATTTACGAGTTCGCAAATCAAAGGCTTTTTTTAACAAAAAGTTTGTAAGGCAATGTACAGTGAATTTAGAAAAAAATATGTTCAACGTCTGTTCGCATTATCATGCCAGCTTATTAATTACGTCCGCAAATTAAAATATGGGGCTAGAAACAATAGGGGTAGTTATCTGGTTTGAGATCATACTTTACAGTAGTACTAAGACTTATTTAAACCTCAGGCTAGGCCTCAGGCTTCTTCATCTGATTTATTTATCACATGTCATAGTTACGTTAACAAAGAAAAATCGACTCGCGTGTTCGCTTATATACTAAACTGGCGAATTATACGAATTCAACTGGTCTTATACACGCGAGAAATAAATTGTATCACTGCAATTTAGATAGACATAAAATAGAAGTGTTTTTTCTTTAATGGACAGGGGCCTAACAGGCAAGAAGCTCATTTGATGTTAAGTGATACCGCCGCCCATGGATACTCTTCAGAGGGTGCGTCTCGCTAGTGCGTTGCCGGCCTTTTATGTATGAAAGTTTCCTCCACTCCTTTCTTGTTTCCCCCTAAGTCGAATTGGTTCGATGTTCAATTGTTTTGAAAATTATACACTATTAAAAAAATATTTTTCAGTTTCAAAGATAAGATAAACAAAACATAACCTGACGACAATTTCGAATGTCTTCTAGATATTAATATTGTACTTTAAAAAAATGTATCAAGATGTATGACTAGGTAATTATACTAAAAGGAATTACTTATAACAAAATTATTAACTATTTTAAAATGCACATCAATACCGCGATTGTAGTAATTTACAATGGTTAAAATATTATTGACATTTGATCACATTAACAGCTTTGAAAGCCACAAAAGCAGATAATTTAAGTTTAACGCTCCATATAAGCTAATTAGGCAGGTCTTTGAGCAATTTTTCAACTACCTCTGAACATTTTCTTAGTCGCCCAATTTACAGTCTATGGCAAGCCGTGAAAATCAAAGTCTGTATAGAGTTGATGTACTCTTTGGTATACTTCGTCACAGGATTCTAGAGTTTGTGGTAAAATTGACAGAGCCTCTGTTAATTCATCTTCCGAGCCAAAGATCTGAAACAGAAAATAATGTATACTAATTTTATAAAGATGTAATATTTGGAAGTGTAAGATAATCTCTGGATATATAAATCCAATTGTAAAATTCTTTAACAAATAAATAAAGCCACGTTTTAAGTGATTACACAGGCCAAAAATAACCCGTCCAAATGAGACTTTTACATCGTAGTCGAAAAAAGTCGACAAGAAAATCGTATGGAAACGTTTCTTACGAACGCGGCCATAACGATATCTTATAGCTTCCTGCTTCATGGAGTTCTACCAAAAAATTTGAGAGTTTGATAATGCTTACAAATAGATCAGCGACAGCATATATTTCACTTTTATATAAAGACAAGTCGATTCGCGATAAACTCAAAATCTAATGCCCGAATATATTATAATATTGCGGTGTTCATCACTTATATCTATATCTATATATTATATATATATAATGAAAATGGTCTTCGTTTGAGGCTCAATCACGCCTAAACCACTGATCGTATCGACATGAAACTACCACCATTCGATGCGAAATTTTTCCTAGATGGTTTATGGCTATTTATTTTGAAGTGAAGTACCTTCTTATTATACTTAAACTCCGTTATGTTAACGAGTATGTTTTACGTCCCGGCAAACTCAACTTACGAGCGACGAGTCGTCAAATGTGAGATGGAGGAAGATTAATACTCATTTCTCCATGAATCGGACCATTTCTATTGGAAAAATTTTCCATTTATTCTTTGTTTTGTTGTTCATCAACATTTATTATTATAATAATAATAATAATAATTTATTATGTCAATAAATTTTATTTTAAGTGAATTTGACTCTTCTTTGAAAAATATTGTAAATTTCATAAAAAAAAAATAAACAAAAAAGCAAAAAAAAAAAATAAAAAAAATTAACAAAAAAAGCAAAAAAAAAAAAATTATAAATTTAATTTATTTCCTTTGAAAATTCGCCCAGCAAAGCGGGCGGGGTCGGCTAGTATATATATATATAATGAAAATGGTCTTCGTTTGAGGCTCAATCACGCCTAAACCACTGATCGTATCGAAATGAAACTGCCACCATTCGATGCGAAATTTTTCCTAGATGGTTTATGGCTATTATTTTTCGAATTCTAACGTTCCTTCATTTTTTTATTGCTGTTTTACTTTTATGAACATTTATCCCGCTAATTGCAAGCGTTTTCTCTTGATTCTTTTGTTTCCATGGCAACGGAGTTTACTAAACGGATAATGTTCTTTTACATTCAGCTAAGAATCTACGTACAAACTTCCACGCACCCCTGCACACCCACTCTCATTTTTTGATAAAAATAAAATGCCGTATCTATGATCAAGTATCACTTGAGAACGGCTGGACCGATTGGGTTAATTTTTTTTTATTGTCTTCAGAATTGTCAGGAGAAAGTTTATATGTAAGAAAATTTTAAAAAAGTCTGCTAAACCGTTAAAAATTTCGATGATAATCGAAGTATTCCAATTTCTATAGTTACTCATCACGAAATCTCGGGAACTAAAGGACTTAGAAATGTGAAACTTGGTAGGAATATTACTTTCGTTATGTAGAGGTCAACTAAAAACGGATTTTAAGAAATTCATCCCCCAAAGGGGATTGCGGGGGCGTTAACAATGAACAATTCCCGTTTTTAAACTATAGCTCCTATAAATTCCAAATTTGGTAGGAATCTTCTGTAAGAGATGTAGAAATAGTCTATGAACGAATTTTACGGTAGCTCACCCCACAGGGGGTTGCGGGGGTGGTTTAACAATGAAAATTTTTATTTTTTAAGCCGTAGCTCCTACAGACTCCAAATTTAGCTAGAGTCGTCTATATGTGATGCAGAAATGATTTAAGAGCGGATTTTACAACAACCCACCGCCGAAAAAGATTGCGGTAGTGGGTGTTAAAATGTGAAATTTCTATTTCCAAACTGTAACCTCTATAGACTTTAAATTTGGTATTAATCTTTTATTTGTCATGCAGAAATCATCTCAAATAGGATTTTACGAAATTCTATTTCCAATAGGGATTGCGGGGGTGGGTGTGAGAATGTTAAATTTATGTTTCCAAACTGTAACTTCAACAGACTCCAGACTTTTTTTACTGTTTAAATTGAAAAGGTTAAAGTCAAAATAATATAAGTGAATTTTCCTTTGCAGAGATTAGAGAGGTGAATGTGCATAAAAAATAAAATAAAGTGATGATAAAGTTTAAGAGTTAATTATGAATGTAATAAAAATTATTTAAATTTATCTAGAAATCGTTAATTGACGGAATTTACAACGCTTTATTATACTTTCAAGAAATACGAACTTACTTTGAGAGAAAAGAACAAGAACGAATGATGCGTTTGGTTAAACAGGCTAAACAACAGCAGGAGTGGCAATTAAAAAGTAATTTTCTATTTGTTGATTGAGATACTTATATAAAACATAACAAATAAATTTAATTTTAATACAACCCCATCAGATGAAAAAAACATCGCGACGGAATCAACTGAGATAGAAGACGAAGAAGTCATAGAAGTCTTCCTTCTATGACTATGTAGGTGAAAAAGTGGATAAGGAGAAGAACGAAGGAACAAGGGAAAAAAGGAGAAGATTGAAAAAATAGAGGAATAAAAAAGATTAAAAAATAAAGAAGAAAGTTAGAAGATGTCCAGAAAATAATATTATTGATCTACATTGACGTACATTTAGCTCTAAATTTCGGTTCATTTTCAAGCTACCTTCTCTATTTAAAAAAAAATATTAATGTTTATTATTGTAATTGTAATAAGATTATTTAATATAAGTGCGGCAGTGATAGCTATGCAGCTGGCGTATGATTCGGTTGATCACCCAATCTATGCAGCTTTTAGAGTGGTTAGTACTTTGATGGGTGATCTTCTTAAGAATACGATTGGCCTGCATGAACATCATTAAAAGCTCATTGATCACTACAATGCAGAGTTTATCACCGATTGAACTGGCGTGAGTTTTCTCTGTGGTTTCCTCATGTCACTGTGTTCCGCCGAATAATGGGACACAGGGTAGATACGGTACAATAAAGCACATGTCGGTCCACAGCCGCAATATATATATAAGTACATACAAATGATTAAATAAATTTTGTTTGTCATTGATAAATAATTAATACCGTAATTAATTTATTAAAAAAAAGTGTATTAATATATTAACACATAATATTTAATCTTCATCTTCATCTTCAATAATCATCTTATGGATTGCAAGAATTGGTAACTCTTCAACTATGAATTCAATTATATGCAAGTACATGAATAAAGGAACTGACCAAGCAACTTATTCAGTTAGTAATGAAAATAATGAAATCCAAATTTTTCAATCGGGTCGATATATAAGTTCTTCAGAAGCTACTTGGAGAATACTAGGTTACCCAATACATGAAAGAAATCCAACAGTGTTTCATTTAGCAGTTCATTTGGACAATGGTCAAAGAGTTTATTTCAATCCGACAAACATACAAAATTTGGCAATACCTCCTCCGAAAACTACATTGACTGAATTTTTTAATCTATGTTCTAGAGATGATTTTGCTAGAACTTTATTATACTGTGAAGTACCTTCTTATTATACTTAAACTCCGTTATGTTAACGAGTATGTTTTACGTCCCGGCAAACTCAACTTACGAGCGACGAGTCGTCGAATGTGAGATGGAGGAAGATTAATACTCATTTCTCCATGAATCGGACCATTTCTATTGGACAATTTTTCCATTTATTCTTTGTTTTGTTGTTCATCAACATTTATTATTATAATAATAATAATAATTTATTATGTCAATAAATTTTATTTTAAGTGAATTTGACTCTTCTTTGAAAAATATTGTAAATTTCAGAAAAAAAATAAAAATTAACAAAAAAAGCAATAAAAAATATAAATAAAAAAAAGATTAATAAAATTTAATTTATTTTCTTTGAAAATTCGCCCAGCAAAGCGGGCGGGGTCGGCTAGTATTATTATATAATTAGGAAACTTTCAGATTTACTGTCATGCCATGTCTGCCCCCCCCCCCTCTCCTCTTGTCACAAAAAAGTAAGCAAAGCTCTCAAAAATAATGGTACATACACGTATAAATTTTTCTAGGAATCCTCGAAAATGCATATCGTTTTCAAACAAAGACAAGGTGTTAAAAAGTCAATAATTACTGTTGACGTAATCACCAAATAGGAAAATCAAGGACCCCCTATACTCCTATGGTGCTTCCGTAATACTTGAACGACCCCTTAAGGGGTCACAGTTGCCACGAAGCTGGAGCGGGTAGTTTGTAATTAAAAAGTAGTTCATTTGTACACATTACATTTATACGTAATTTTTACTTTTTATCTTACACTTCGTAATAAATTCTGTTTTTTCCCTACAAAATCAAACTGTGTAGGAGTGGCCCTATGAGTTTTAAGATATAAGTTATTTATAATAATAATAGAATTCTATTTCAGATACTTTAAACCTAATTTATATTTCTATTATCTCATTATTTTTAAATATCTATGTGCGCTTTTTGGCAAGGACACATTAAAATCTCTCCATTCCTGTCTGCACTGTACCACTCTATGCCATGTACCATGTATCAGGAAACAGCAGGTGGTACATTAGTTTATTTAGCATTTAGATTATGGTTAATACATAAAACACAGCTGGGCAAGCAAATTATTCTTCAATTGTCGAAAATAACGTCAGTCGTACAATATTTTCTGAACGCAATAAGTTTCAAAAGTTAATCTGAATACATTAATTCTACAGTGACGTAAATAAAAGCAAAAAAACAACTTTTTTGTCCGTGGTGTTAAGAATTATTATTGACGTTTATAAGGATAGAGGTCGGTTGTTTCTAAGCAATCATTAAATACGTATATTGGCTCGTAAAATGCTACTAGTATCATTATTGTGTTTTTGTGTATCCTATCGACACAAAACCTGGGAAAATGAATTGAAGAGATAGCAGAGAAAGATTGGAAAATAGTAGCCAAGATAAGACACAAATGCATGAATTTTAAAAGGGCTTTTAGTTACTACGTCACAGATGGTGTACTCAAATTAAATATGAATGTATTTGAATATAGGCCATTTTATATTGACACGTATTCAAAAATTCTTTTGAAGAGAAAACTTACGTACGTAGGTACATACGGGCTTTAATTAACCTTCAATTCAGAGAAGACTTCGAATCAGATCAGAAATAAGTCGTAGCGTGAACCGATGAATACGGGAATCGAAATACAATACATTTTTGACGAACGATAGTCAGTCTGGATCAATGGCAACTTGGGGATTTTCCCTCACATTCAGGGGAAAAACACAAAAACAGAACCAAAATCCTAATTTCTACTATTACTATTATAAACTCCAAGCGATAGCCATAACTGATGTATCATGGTCTCTAAGACGAACTACTTGGATTTATTTTCGCTTTTGGATGTATATTTGATATTATTTTTGATCAAACCAATTGATGTTGGTTCTAGGGGGAACATTATGTAGCAGTTGGCATCACTGGGGTGAAGTCTTAGTTCATGGTATTCCATGCCATTCCATTCCATGTTTAAAAATCTTAGATAAAAGGTAACCCATGTACCGGAAATGTTAACAGTCCTAGATTTTTTACATTCACGACAAATAAATCAACGACACGAAGGTATTACGAGTGGTATTATATTGAGCCCGGGAAAAAGTAATCTCCGTACGAATATATAGATAGCTTTTACCACTTCGAGCAACGTGGCACCTTGGAAATCAATTATCATTTAGCGACCAATTGTTTTGGCCGTGAAAAGAACTATTCGATAAACACTTGTTTGACATAAAGATAAATTCGATATCAAATATAATATAGATTTAATAAATGCAACGTGTTAAGTGATATATCTCTTTATGACTGATAATATTGCAAATCGCGAAATATCTTTAAAGAATTTGTTAAAACAAAATGTTTAAAACGCATAAATTTAACAAAAAACAGATAACAACAAACAAATTGTATGTTTTTAAGAACAAACAATTTTAAGACTTAAGGTCATCAAGGTCAGTTATCGCATGTGTTTAAAATATTCGAAATATAATAATATACCCTTATACACTTAGACAAATACTATAAATTTATATCTTATATCTTTAAACGAGCAATTTTTGTATATATATATAATTGGAATCTCAGAATCGGCTCCAACGATTTTCATGAAATTTAGTGTAAGGGGGGTGTCGGGGGCCATAAATCGATCTGGCTAGGAATCATTTCTAGAAAATGAAATTTTATTCGTGTTTTATTAACTTAGACATATAATTGCTCGTTTTAAGATGTCAGTCAAATAAAAACTTAAATATTAATATAATTATCTTTATTCGATAATAATATTCATATTTCATCATTTTATTACTATGTAATTTGTACTGAAATATAATTTCCAAAAAGCACAATTTATAAAAATAAAAAAATACCGAGCAAAGCTCTGGCCAGGTACTGTTCTATAATGTGTTGTAATATGAACATTTATTTATTTCTAAAACATGATATTTCCTAATATTCGTGAATTTTCTTTGTAAGGTTTTCAATGTAAGATTCATAAACTTAGTGATAAGTGTGATAACTGTACATCAAGCCATATTTAAGAGGATTTTGACATAAGGGATTCATAGATGGTGCTCTGATTACTTAATTTCACCCATATAATGTTCATGAAGGTTGTATAAAAAATGATATTGTTAAACACTATGAACACATCAAGGAAAATCTAAATCCAAATGTTGTAAATGTAAAACAGTGCCTACAATAAGAGTTTTATTTATTAGCTATATTTAGACTTAATTAAGATTCAAAATTATTTTAACTGCCACAATATGTAAAAAAAAGGTTTAAGACAAACAATTATAGAATATATAATAGACACATGTATTGTGTGTGTAATAACATTCCTAACATTTAACTTAGTTTGTTTCGGTTTAACTGATCTTACATTTTGTATTTGGACATTAGTTTAGTTAGGTATCAGCAGAATTAAAAGGTTTCAATAAATAGATAAGATTACAAAAGCGATTATATGGTTATCAATAATAAAAACATCTTTTATTATTTGTTCCTGTTAATAAAATTAAATCATGCGATATATATCATTTTATGCATGTCTATTAATTATAAATGCTACATACCTTTTTTAATAAATCTTGTCTGGAAGGCAGGGCATGCATTGCAAGTGTTGCAGCTTTTCTTATGTACCATGGATGGAATTCAGCCAAGGTCTCATTATAGGAACCCTGACATGTAGTGCAAGTATTCATATCTTCTTCTGTTTCACTTATATGTTTTAAAAATACTCTGATGAAATCTGAGAACAATGCACATGTTTTTCGTTATAAATAAATTAACAAAATTACACATAAATTATTTTACAATAATATCTAAACAAATAAGCTGCATTATATGGGCACTTAAGCAAATTTAAAGTACTGTTCAAACATTATATTTTATAAACTAAAGATAATATACAGAAATTTTTCTCAAACCTAAAAAAAGGCTTACAAAATTATGGGAAAATAATTATTGGAATCTATAAAAACAACACAATTGTACAATTTACATACCCAGCCCTCGATGCAAGCGCAACATCGTCCTTGATCCCGATACAAAACCATTCTTTTCATGCAAACTGGTCTCTTTTTCATACTTCATCATTTTCTTGAAAGATTCATAGTAGACAGCATCGTCTCCACTTTTAAGCTTTTCCATAACTTTAATTTTACTTTTCACATCGGAACTCACAAAAGAAAATACTGTCCCGATGAGGTTCAAGAACCTGAGCAAACAAATTTATGTCAAAATAGTAAACATATGGAAATGAAAACAGTGAACTAATACTTACTTTACTAATTCATTGTATCCATCTATGTACGCATCAATTACCACGTCATCATTCTCTTTTAAGCTCTTCCGAAAGCATTCGTGTACGTAATGTAAATCTAGTGTGTTTTCATTAGACATTTCGTAAATTTTCTTTCAAAAAAACAAAAATCATTAAATAAAATATCCAACTGGTTGGTTCAATTTATCTTTCAACAATACATGCACAGTTTGACAGCGACAGCTGTCTGCTGAAAATTGAAATGCTTATTGCTGAGAGCTGACAAATCGGAAAGTGAAAATGTGAAATTCGCTTGTGTTGACAACTGACAAATGAAAAGTAAAAAAAGCCACCATTTTAGTGATTATAAACACTAATATAACTAACTCTAAAGCACTTTTTATTGTTGTGTAGCCGATTGGCAAGAAAAAAATCCTTTTCAATTTGCTTGCCATTTCAACGAAAATTGATTGGAAGATGGAACAACTCTCTCAACTTACATACAGAATATAGGGGCGAATTCGACTCGCACTGTGGTACTTACATTGTTTAGAATAATTTTACTTTTTAGGATCAAAATTCATAAAAATCTATTATGTACATTATCTGTTAAATACAATATATTCGAATAATATTTACTGTAAAGTACTGAAAATATTGGAAAATACCAAATAAGATATAACTTTTTTTATTTTTATTTATTAGCCGTAAGTTATAACTTATATGTTACCAGGTCATAAAATTAAAAACGAATAATATTTGTTATCATATTTAATTCTTATCTGTGTTATGAAATAAAAAAATCCATATTACACAAATATAAATTCTAAATATTGTCGAAAAATAATCTTGCCAATGTTTAAAAATAATTTAAATAAAAGTTCCTAGTGAAGTAGTGATTTTCATAGTGGTTTAGATATAATTTATTATATCTTTGGTATTTTGATGGTTTAACTGGTTACATTTTTTGATTTCATACGTTTAAATGGGTCTGGCATTAACAATAATTATATTTGCATAAAAAATAATAATTGCGAAAATAACGTTAACATTAAACGCTTAAGTAGTGTCCTTGTACCTTGTGTACGGTAGAAATCGTGTAGTTACTTAGTGAGTACATCATCAGGTGTCTTTATTGTATGTATTTACTGAAATACCTATCAAGTCTTTCTAAGTAAGGTACGGGATAAAAACTTAATCATGTCGCAAACGGACAATGATGATGATTCGTTTATAATCATTTTGGGCACTTCCCCGGGAAGCTTAGAGGGTAAGAGCAATGGTGGTGATTTGGAAGTACCAAGTGGAAGTATCGAGACTCCGATCCTGGATGATGTCATTAAGGATCTGCCCGAACAAGCAAACAAGGCCTTTAAGGCACAATTTAGCCTTGGTGATAGTGTGAGTGAATATTTCTTTGATTTCCAGTTAAAAAGGAAATGAAGGTAGTTTTTAAATTTGTATATTAATTACTATTTACTACCTTCATTATAAATATATACACATTTTATTGCTTTTTTAAAAACCCACTTACTCCTCCACTCATTTACTTAAAATGCCTTAGTTTAGTAATTTCAATATTATTGAGGAAAATACACAAGGGACTTTACCTTTAATCAATTGATAATGCATTGGAGACAAGCACTTAGAAATCAACCATAAGCATTTTATCTTTTAGTTATACTCTAGTAATGCTGTGCTATTATAAAATTACACTTTACATTCTCTTCTGCAGCCATCCCCAGCTAGTATGATGGTGGCTAGTACTCTAATTACTGATGACCGAAGTACAGAAGAACTACAAAAACGGTTTGGAGAACTATTAGATGAGAATGTTGTATTAAAGGAGACACTTAAGCAAAATAATGATTCTTTGAAGGAGCAGTTTTCATTAATTGCGTCATGCCAGGATGACATGCTCAAAACACATAAATTACATAAAGAGAAATTTGATGAAACTAGGGCACTTGTTGAAAAGGTATTTTATTGTTTATAACCCTTTTTTTAGGCTTCTTAACTATTATATCTTTTTAAATATTTAAATATTATAACATTTTCAACAAATTTCAATATTTAGATTTTTTCTGTCTATTGTGTTTTTTGTTACTATAAACATAAATGTTAAGCATAACATGTTTTTGAATGAAGGTATCTGATATTACAATAAAAAATATTGAATAAAGGGGGAAATAATTTTGTTTAGCTCCAAATATTAATAAAAAACATATTTTATTAACAGTTAAGATTAGAGAACCGAAAACTTAAAGAAGAGCTTGTGCTTACTACTAAAACTAAAGAGATGTCACTGACCAATGGTGTTAAGTCTGGTCCGTCATCAGGAGTAGAATTTGTGACATCTCCAGATGATGATACAATTAATAAACTAACAGCCCAGTTGGAATTGGTCGAGAAACAAAGAAGACAGGTAAATATTTTTTGCTACTCAACACTTAGTGAAAAAGTTTTTATGTTCTATTTTTATCAAGCATAATATAGGCAATTAAGAGATCAGGCTTCTATACCAAACTATAAAAAATAAAAAAGTAAAATATTTTTTCAGGTGATCGTTGAGAATGAAAAACTTACTTGGCAAAAGGAATCCCTAGAGCACATAGTAAATGCAACTTCCAAAGAGAGAGACGATTTAAAAGGCAAATTGAATACTACAGAGGTAAATGTAAAGATGATTAAAAATTATTCTAAATATAACTTTGTGTCTTTAGGATTGTTTTTGTTAGAATTGTTTGCATTTAAATATTTTTTTTTAATATTTCTAGTTGTTATTATCAAGTAAAGAAAATAACCACACGGAAGAGTTAAAGCAGTTGCATGGCACAATTGAAGAGTTGCAAAAAAAGATGAAATCGATGGCTATGGTAAGCTACAAATAGTTTAGTTAAGTATTCAAAGAAACCATTTAGTCTTATTGACAGTCAGACAGACAACAAAATTGATTTTTGATGATGATCTTTTAAGTGTTAGTGTATAGATATTTTCCTTTGACCATAGAGAACATTTGCTAATGATTAAATAATCTAAATTAAAACAATGATATGTTATACATATATATAAAAAAATAAATGCAGTTTGCTTTTAATTAACTTAGTAACCCAATGTTTAAACAGAACAACAAATCAGTTATTTATTTATTAACACTTCATTACATTACAATATAAAAATTGAACATAATTAAATGAAAAGGAGGGCAACTGGCGGCCTTATCGCTTTCGAGCGATCTCTTCCAGGCAGCCACTAATCATTTATGGTTACAAGAAAAAAAAACAAAATTTAATGAAGATATTGCTTAGTAGCGATAAGCCTGACCATGCACCATGTTTTTCTCTTCATTAAAGTTTATTGTGTTTATTAAATTTATTCTTGTGCAAAAAGTGTTGATTAATAAATAAAAGATAGCATTCCTTGCCTGGTTGTTGCTTTATTTTTGTTTTGTTGCCAGCAATGGATTTGTATGGAGGTCTACGGGGTTTCTTAATAGCTTTATTCTTGATTACAGAATGTTCACAGCAGCGAAATACAGAAGAGAGATGAAGTTATACAAATACTAGAAGGGAAAATTTCGTCACTAGTGAACGATCTGAAAAAGGCACAGATTACAATATTAGATTTGGAAAATATTAAGGTAAAAATGTTTCATGCATACTTAGGTCCCATGTTAAACACTTGCTATGCACCAAGGTTTTTTCTGTAGGAAATGATTCAGGATGAGGTCGTTAACCTTTTCTTGAACGCACAGTTGTGTATATGATCCACTGATTTTAACTAAAGAAAATATTTAGAGCAGTGATGGCCTAGTGCTGCAGTGTTCGACTCTCATCCCTGAGGTCGTAGGTTCGAAACCGCCTGTGCACTAATAGACTTTCTTTATGGGCGCATTTAACAATAGCTCTGATGGTAAAAGGAATCATCGTGTGGAAACCGAGTCAACCGGGCCGAACAGTCGTCGGCGTGTGTCAGGCAGAGGAGGCTGATCACCTACTTACGTATTAGATTGACAAATTATCATGAAATAAAAACAAAATACATACATATTTCTGTGTTTAACATTTCAGCTCAATTTTGTAAATAATTTTGATTAGTTTTTGTTATCTAGTCATGTGTTTTTAGTTGGAGTTTGCAAAATACAAAGGTGGTGTCTCCGATATGGTGAAGACATACAAAGAGCAAATAATGGAGTTGAATACTAGAATCAAATCTTGCCAGACTATGGTATGATATTATATATTAACTTGCGGACCCGTCACGTCTAAAATTGAAAAAATCCTTAAATTGGAAACACTAAAAAATTTCATCATAATTGATCCAGCCATTTAGGAACTGAATTACACGCACAGAAGATTTATATAAAAACTCTTGGAAAAAATAATAACCCGCAAATTTCTACAAGATATGGTATATCCCATTAAAAAACAACTGTTCACTCGTAGCCTAGCGGTCTTATTAAGTGTCTCCTAGGTGAGGGTTATCGGGTTCGATTCCCGGTTCGAGTGCAAGTTTTAAAATAATTTTAATTTTGTTGAGGGTAGTGCAGTACCGGGCGAATGTTTAAACCGTACATGTAAGGCACGTTCGAAGGCAAGCGCTGAATATGTGGCAATACGTTCTGAGCCGATGATGGAAATTACATAGTTATTCTATCGGCGCGGGGTCGGTAAAGTGATTTCCCAATAATAAAAAAGGCCTATTTGCAACAGTGTACTGGGAATGATTCATTAAATCCTGATCTTAAGTAAACAGTTAGCAAAGTTATTATAGTAATGAGCGGTTGAGGGAAAAGTCATCTCAAAGGATTCCCCACGAAAAAAAAGTCATTGTATCCTTTAGCTAAACTGACCCTCAACCACCCAACCTACGTTCAATGTAAATATTTTTTGATACCTACTAATTAATAAACAGTACGTCGACGGGGAGGTAGGCCTACTAACAATTAAAAAAAAAACAACAATAATAAAACAAGCCAACTTGTAAGCACATACCAGCAGTATTAGCGACAGACCACACTGTTAGTTAGGTTAAATAATATAATTCCTATATATATATATATTTCACTTTCGGCTATGACTTTCATTCGCTTAATGCAAATACGCTCAACAGTTTTTATATACAAAACATTTAGTGTTTATTTAGCGTTTAGAACATTAATATTATACGTAATAGACGTATAATATTCGTAACTATGCTGATCCGGAATAATTTGGTTTATAAGTGAAATATTTTTTTTTTGTTAAATCTTTGGTTTTGATTCGTGTGTAATATACGTATGAGGCTGCTGCCGTTGGGCCCATTTCTTTTGTAATAGGAGAAAATGGGCATCACCTGATGTTAAGTGATACCGCCCGTGGAACCACATTGCCAGTAGGCTCGCAAGTGCGTTGCCGGTGTTTCAAGAATTGGTACGGTCTTTACTTGACCCTAAGCCGTTATTCGGAAAAACTTCAGTAGGCAGCTGGCTTCATTTAAAAAACGCTCAGTTGTGGAACGACGATTGTGTGTGTATTGCTAAAAGAAACGATTTTTTCTTTCCGTAAATAATTTTAAGTACAATCTCTAAGTCGTCTTAATATTAGAGGTTTTTTTATTGTCAGGTGTTTCAACCAGTACATATGACAATGAATTGTGAAGGTGATGGATCCCCGCATTATGGAGGCTATCTCGCCAATGTCAAACTATACGATCGCACACTCAAACACATAGCTGAATATCTCAATAACTTGACAAATGGGTGAGTTTAATTAATGCAATATAATAATAAATTCAAATTAATTTATTAATATAGATAACACAATTTTCAATTATGAGCGGCAAAAAAGAAATATATATGAAATGCTTCTAATTTTACATTTACTGCCAGTTCTCATAACAAGGGCGTAGAACGGAAGAGGAGAACTGGCAATAATCTCTCCGCCACTCTTTGCGCAGTAGCACTTGCTTCTGCAATGAAGGAAAACATCGTGAGGAAACCGGCATGTCTTTGAGCCAAATCAGACAGAAGGTTGATCTTGTCTAAAATGATTGAATCGGCTATCTGAAGCCTTTTTAGGGTTTTTCGCTGGATTATTATTAATAGTGGCCCTACAACCTTCTTAAGGGTGATCCTCAGATTTCTGTACCTGTTTCATGATCATTTGTCAATCAAGTAGATGATCAGCCTTCTATGCCTGATACACGCCGTCGACTTTTTGGGTGTAATGCAAGTCAGTTTCGTCACGATGTTTTCCTTCACCGTTTAAGCTAATGCGTACATAGAAAGACAGTCAAATGGTGCACAGCCGAGGATGGAACCTACGAGCTCAGGGATAAGAGTCACACGCTGAAGCCACTAGGCTAACACTACTCTAGGGATCATTATCATTATATAAACGTCCCATTTATTTAATTAATACTAACATAATAAAATACAATACACGTCATTTTAATTTATTCAAATTAACAATTTACCTTATTTTTTCATAAAAACTAAATCAGTCTTATTTTTCTAAGAAATGCACCTTTAACTTAAGTACTTTTTCGTCCTTTTCTGGCAAATTCTGTTTATGCTGTAATAAAAATAGAAAGAGTGCTCATTGAAAAGTGAAAAGTGAAAAAAAATATCTGTACTGTTTCGTAACTTCGTTGATATTTTTAGCCTGTCAGACGATCTGGTTAGAACAATGGGAGTAATGTCGAGTATACAGGATGTTACACTGGAACGTGCGTCCATTGAAAAAGTTCGAGCGGGCTTGGCTGACGTTAAACAAGCGATTTCGAAGCAACACAATACTGTTCTTCAAAATATGTAAGATTATTACTTAAACTAAAATATTTATCACATGTGTATTTTTTAAAAATTATTTTGACGTAAAAAGGTCGATAAAATGTTTTACCGCGAAAATGTCTGATGACGTCATTCAAAACATGGGTAACATGAAATTAGATTTGTATGTCAGCGATACATACAACTGATTTTAATGGCGTCATAATACCTTTGAAACTGATTGATTAATTTTAAGTTAATGTTTATATTTTTAAGGGCTCAATTGAAAGGCACTTTAACAATATTCGAAGGGATATTCAAGGATTACAACGAGCTGTTGAAGAAAACATTAACGAAGCGAGAAGAGGTGAGTGGTATGTCAGTGAAACGTGTGCATTTGACATGTTGTAGTCATTCAGTTTTAGTCCTTCGAGCCGGATTTAAAATTCAACTAGGGTTTTTAAACTATACTTGTGTCATACAGACTCCGGCTGTGGAGCAGTTAACAGCAGCACTGGTAGCACGAGGGGAAGAAGTTCAAAGCCTGGAAAACGAAATTGTGATGCTTGTCTCTCATAAAGAAGATTGTGAACTATTGAAGGCTCAAGTTGAATTGTACAAGTATGTATAGAAAATATCTTATAACTTTTAGCATATAGCAGGGTATTTTATTTATTAAATATAATTTTTTAAATACATATAATATTTGATGCTGTCAGTAATCCTAAATCTTTGAAATATACTATTTATAACCAAAATTGGTATTTGTACTTATGATACCGAATCAAGTAATAATAATAATTTTTATTACACAACTAATTACATAACAAATACATTAACATGGCTCCTGATATCAGTACTGTGCACCAGTTGACAGATAGTAGTCACAGGACTTTCCAGCGACATGTATTGTGTATCGAGAATTAAAAAAAAAATTGTTCACTTTACACGCTGTAATTATTTGAAAAATTGTCTCTTTAGAATTTCTTATACCACATCACAGTTATTTTTTACTTGGCTGTAGTCGCCCCTGTTTTGTTTGAAATACATGTTCCATAATACATACCTTTTAAACCCGTTTAGGTAAACGTAACTGATGTACTGAACTAGGTATACAAATATCTGGCTGTCTTTCTCTCCAAGGGCCTTTATGCTCTGAGCTTAGATATCTGTTTTGTGATATTTGGTTTTTTCTATAGGGAAGTAAATGATCAGCCTTCTGTGACTGACACACGCCGTCGACTTGACCGTTTTGAGGATGTTTCGTTCTACCGTACCAGCTAAACGTGCACATAGACAAAAACTTTTTTTAACATAAAAAATGCGTCGTCGTCGATAACTACCACGACTGTCAACGTAACGTGTTCAGAGAAATATTTGTTCGTTTATTGTTCAGACAAATATTTGATATAGGGATATTATACGGTTTTTTTAATAACCATGATTGAGTTATACAACATTTATAAATTCAGGAGTGACTTCGAGGCGGAACGTAAGTCGCGTGAAGAAATGGTGGCTGAGAAAGAGAAAATTGCGACTGACCTCAGAGTTTTGGAGAAAAAGCACGCAAAGATTGCAAGACAGGTAAGAATCTGCTTTTTAGCAATATCGGTCAAAATACATTATATTGATAACTACATATTTGATATTGAAATTGGAATTATTAACTTTATATTTATAAAGGGGTCATCAATTTCGAATATAGAATATTCAGCTTAATTAAAAAAACATATATTTCATTCGTGATATTTCTAGCGATTAGAATATTAAACAAAAGTATGAAAGTACAACTGCAGCGCCTGCTGGGTTGATTTCTGAATCTAAATCATCCAGGGCGCCACCCAACAGCATACGAAAAAAATATTCAAATCAGTCCAGCCGTTAAGAGGAGTTCAGTGACATACATACATATAGAATTATACGTTTCGTCTTATATGCTGTATTAAAGTTATAAAAAATTACATATGTGATTGATTCTTTCATGAATTACTAGTATTTTTTATTCTTTACTATATTTGTAGATCAGGTATCAGGTTCCAAAGCCAGGCTATTTTGACTCTTAAGATTAAGGTAGAAGAAGTTGGTCGCATTAGCCTGACATCTGTAGTTGGATATCCATCTCATCGGATATCGGATTAGAAGAGATCACTATTTCGTCCTTTTTATAATAAAAAAAAGTGTTTATTCATTTTAAGCATTTTTAATTTATATTTTGTTTTGATTTCAGTTGGAAGAAGTCAGAAAAATGAGCCCTAGTATATTCAAAACGGCTTCAGCCCGTATCTCAGCCAATTCAGACAAAACTTCGACTTCCCTTGGATCTGTGGCCGCCTCTACTACAGCCTCTGTCGCAGCCATTTCTGATTCTACTGAGGGCGTGGTAAGTTTAGTATCTAAATTTTTCAGGTTTTAGTTTTGTGTATTCTGCATTAAGTTTCAAATTCAAATTTTTATTGTGATTTTATTTTATTTTATAAAAATAATAAAGAAACTACAATTTATTATAATTACAATAAGTTTCTACTGACGCAAGGTTCGATTTTGGTGAAATAATTTTTGGTATGTAAGGCATAAATGGTCCCGCCAAAAAAAAACTTAAAAATTCGACGGAAGAAAAAATTTTTGACTTTGATTTTTTCAATTAATACCCAAATGATTCTGTCTCTGATAGAGCGTTAATATCTCTTATTATATATTCAATGTTATAAACATATTTAGTTTTATTTTATTTTAATGGAAGACTCGAAAAAAGAAGAGCGTAAAAGAAGAAAAGAACGGCGTACACGAGACCACGCCCCCTGCGATACGCTACGACTGTCCGGTGTGCGACAAGCCGTTCAAAACCCTAATACTATTACAGCAACACGTTGATTCGTGTTTATTATAATATAATAAATTAATAGCGGAATTACTACTTGTTAAGTTTAAATAATTAAATAAACTAATATATAGGCTATAGTCGACGCATTATGATCTGAGGATTTGGGTCATAAATCATATTTTTATGTCTGTCTCCCTCGCGCTTATAGGTTAGGGAGAGGTAAAGGGATGTGCGTAAGAATTTTAGAGGTGCATGTCGATTACGGGATAGGTACGATATGCTATTTTTTTTATAGAACAGGGGGCAAACGGGCAGGAGGCTCACCTGATGCTAAGTGACACAACCGCCCCTGGACACTCGCAATGCCGCTCACGAGACTTTTAAGAATTGGTACGCTCTTTTCTTGAAGGACCCTAAATCGAATTGGTTCGGAAATACTTCAGTGAGCAGCTGGTTCCACAAAATGGTGGTGCGCGGCAAAACTGCCCTGAAAAACGCTCAGTTGTGGAACGGCGGACGGCGAGGTGATATAGGTTGAATTTCGTATTCTGCCTCGACGTCCGATGCTGAAACTCAGCTGCAGGTATTAATCCGACCAACTCCTCTAAACACTCTCCATGGAAAATGCGGTAGAAGATGCAGAGTGACCATCTTTACGCAACGCCAAATAAGTGTCAAAAAAGAAAATCTTAATAGAAAAGCATAATCCTTATTCGTATCAACCACTCAGCAGTGTGTGCATGCGCAGGCTATGTATTGATAAAATTGCATTATGCGCCCTTTCCTACTGCCAGTGAAATTTTTGTCCGCCGAATCTGTTCAAAATGCGTCGACTTTTAAGTATTGAGGTTTAACTAAACTGCGTATTGTAAGTCCTGGCTGTACAGTATTGTAATGTTTGGAAATATATTACTCAGGGATTACGAAGCAATCTAATGATGACTTTTTCAAATAGGCCAGGTCAAACTTTTCTCTGTAATACTGCCGATAATAGGGCGATTTCAAGAGTTCGAATTATAATAGCCTTTAATTTTTTTATAGAACAGGAGGCAAACGGGCAGGAGGCTCACCTGATGTTAAGTGATACCGCCGCCCATGGACACTCTCGATGCTAGAGGGCTCGCGAGTGCGTTGCCGGCCTTGTAAGAATTTGTACGCTCTTTTACATTTACGTGCAAAAGTACATGTATGGCAAAAGCCTCCTCCAAATCCCGCCATTCCTCTCTGCTGTGCCACTCTCTGACATGTACCACCATTTTTAATTTGGTCTTCCCAACTTCTAAGTTGTCTCCCTCCTTTGCATTTGCCGTACCATGGGCACCAGCTTAGTAAATTTTTGCTCCAATTTCAGTCCCTCTTGCCATGTGCCCCGCCAATTTCCACATTAGTTTAATATCTATTCTAACATGTTACCATAGTGGTTTTTTTAAAGAATTCTAGAATGGTATTAATTTTGAATTGGAAGGTATTGATAAATCGTCAGGACTACTCAAGGCAAGGGCCAAGGTCGAGCCTTGGCCGGAACGAATCCGGTGTATCAAAAACGTATTGGATTAATTACGGAAGTAGTTCTTAGAGCCTAAATCTTACCCTAAATAAAAACAAATATAAAGAACCTTTGTAGTAATTAACACGAATATTGACGTTTCTGTTTTTATAATTAATCACAGTTGCCATTTAATTGCATTTCAATTTTTTATAAGTGAAACTTTTTTGGGCGATGAGAGTAATTTTTTTACGGATGAAACGTCACGAAGATGTGCAGCATTTTTGTTGGTGAGAAAGGGAGATCGAGGATAAATACGCGCTATTGCTTGATGTATTCCTTTAGTAGTTTCATAATTTAGATGCAATTCGTATAACGTTTTACGCAGTAAACGCAGATTTTGAATTTATTTATATTATCATAAGCACGTATACAGAGTGTAAACAGTGTGAATATAGATATACAAATACATAGAGTGATTATATACATAATCATCTTTTGGGGCTTTTATCTTAGAATAATTAATTTACAAAGAAGTTTCACTTCTGACAAGTGTACTTTGTACTGACGCACTTTTTTATTTATTAAATATTTTTTGAAAACCTAATAGTCTCTTTCAAAACTCTACACATATACGTTTGGTGGTAAGGACATCTTTATACGAATTTAATTAACAGGCATGGTCTTTTGATGTTGTGGTTTCATGTCTTACTTACTAAACCTAACAAATCGTTGTGCCGGTCACCAAAATAGTTGTATTTTTGAGTTATTTTCCTATCACACAAAATCCTTTTATTTAAAGTGATGCTCCATATGTAAATATTATAACTATTTTTACACTTCCTCTCTCTTTTCATCTCAGCGTAAGTACAAATTGACTGAAAGAGATAGAGTATTGTTAATAACAATAATATTGAGTTTTTAGGAATTAATATGAATATATACATATAGGAGTTACCTTAAGACAAAAGATTTTTTGTCTTTTACAGTAACTTATGTTATAATATTACTGTGGAATTCCTCATTTGAGTTTTGCTCATTATTTGCATGATTGATACGTTACTTAATAAATGTATGAAAAATATTTTTAATATATATCTACCATTAAATTTTTTTTGTGATACCGTCGCCCATGGACACTCAATTCCTGAGGGATCGCGAGTGCGTCGCTTGCCTTAAATTAATATCGCGTTTAAACAAACTCTTCATTAGTATAGACCTTTCACAGTTTTTCAATCTTGCTTCAAGGTGCTTGCTGCAATCTAACCGGTCGAAGTGTTTAAATAATCGCACTTTTCTGTTGTGTTGCGGCTATTATCTATTGCCTTCTAATATCTATCTCTTTCCAGGTGTACACTTGTCCAAAGTGTATGTTCTCCACGAAACAGTACAAGGTGTTGGAGGACCATTTCGACTTCTGTCTAGACGATTTCTAGTTCGACTTATAAACAATAGAAATTCAGTTCTGTACCAGAATTTTCTATTTTACTTTTTTAACCCGAGGACAAATTTAAAGGATTGTTTAGATATGAATATATTATGTTGAATGCGAGAAATGTCTCCCAATTATTTACTTATTAAATATATTTTTTTATTGATGTTATATGACATTAATGTTCCAAAGGTTCTTTTAGTAATAAATTTTAACAAATGATTTCGTATGTATTAAGTTACAGTACGTACACGTGTGAGGTGTGCGTGATGGTCTTCCGTTTCGCTATAGTGCTACAAACATATCTGACCTCGTAAATTGAACAAATACATTCAATATTTTATCTTGATTAAAGCAATCCCTCTGTTTAACGCCACAAACCTAGGGCTTCAATTGCCTTATTAACGATCGCTACTGGTCAAATATCGTTGTAGCATTATAAGGCTTTCAAATTTTTTTCTAAACATATAGCGTATACGTGACGTATATTAATGTAAAATTTATCACTAAATAAGGGAATTTTCGGAGATTACCCCTCCCCAATGTTACGCGCCGTAACGTTTTTCTGTACCAAATAAGTGAAATGTTTCTTTACCACTCAGTGACTCGTTAAACCAGAAAGTTGCCATTTATGTGGTGTAAAGTATCGAAAAGTTGAAAACAATATAAACAACGTATAATTCCATCTCCACCCCGTATCGTAACGTTTCACCCCAAACTAACCCAACCAATCCCCCCCCCCAAAATTCGTTACGTAATACTTGAACGCTTTCTAAGGTGCTTGGTGCATAGCGCCATTTTCGTGATTTCCCTTATATGAAAATGTGTGTATAGTCAATGGCACAAAATAAGTTAGAAAATTGAAAACTACATGCGATTCAATCAGCAACGGTACTCTGTTACCATGCGTTACGTCATATTGGATATTATTAATTGGAACAAATTGGCTACAAAATCGGGTTATTCCTTTAAAACGAATTAAAGGATAGATTAAAAGGTGTATTGACACTTATTTAGTTTGCATAATACTGGTGCTGATTTGTTTGAAGCATTATAATAAATGTATTACATTGTTACCAATTTCATCTCTGTGCCATGTTTCAAACGATTTAATAGAAAAACATTAATAGTTTACTGATAGTTCATAACTTGAACGTGTGATTATATAAAATAATAATATAATTTAATAATTTTCGTTGTAATTGTTATAATTTAAATGATAATTTTCAGCTAAATATTATTGTATTATGCTTTAGACGAGAATAACTTGAAGCGAACATCGAACCTTGGCTTGCCTACTTCAGGGTTAGCCATTTCTCTATAGACAACTAAGAGAGTAATAGAAACCCCTATTCCAAAGCATTTTCTTGAGTAAATATTCTGAAATACAATTCTAATATGAACGATCTATGGTTTAATTATGTTACTTTAGTACGTATTGTATAGAGATATATAAAAAACTATTAGAAGGTAGTGATCTTTGTATAATGTTTGTGTTCTGTGATGTCGCGAATTTGAAAGAATGCGTCAAATTTGACAAAGGACAATTTTGGCTAACTTCATGGCTGTTTTGAAGTAGGTGCATAATAGTTTAAAAATAGAACAGAAACGATATTCAGGATAGCTATGAAGTAAGCGACAAGATTCTGAACATTTGATGACTGCACGCGACATCTGTTGAGCTGTGTGATTGAAAAGACTGTTTCATTATGTAATAATTAGATAATAATGATATCTTTGTAATTATAGTTTTTTTAATAAATATTACAACAATGTGTCTCTTTGATTTTAAACAATTAATACGATCTTTACTCTAAAATTCACGAATTTAGTTGAAAACTGATATGTGCATAGAAGCAAGAAGCGAATGGAATGTGAAAGAGATGGAGATATTTGGAAAAAGCTGGAGGAAGTCAACCCGTGAAGGGGTTTCGATCAATGGTACTGAAGGTAGTAACAGTGACGGTTTTACCAGTAGGCTGAGTAGACTGGAGCCTAGGGCGACAAATTTGGAAAGGAATTCTGTTCTACCTCCTAGAAATCAACAAGATTTCTGCATGACGGTTTTCTGATATTACAGATAGAAGTTTGCAAAAACTTTTGTCGATGACTTTATCTCACTTGTAATTACATTTGGTGTACCAAACTTACATATTCGGGTATAAAACAACTAATTCGCTGCCCACCTGTTTGTGCTCAAAAATAAAAGCCAATAAGATTGTTAGATACGTACAATTTCAACGAAAAAAAAATCAAGGTTATGAGAATTGTAGAGGCAAGGATGGCAAAAACTACCCTTGAAAATTTGTAAATTCGCCACTGAAAAAGTAATAGATATTAGGATACGAAAAAAATTATATAACAAATCTAAAAACAAATTCTATGATAGATTACTTATGTTCTAATAACCTATAGCTGATGTGTGTGTTAAATTTGTGATATCATATTTTCTTGTAATTGTTTAGGCCTACACATTGTTTTAATAAATAAACTGAAACAAATAATAACTGAAACAATTAATAAAAACATATTCAACATGTGTAAAGATTATAAATAAATATTATAAATAGGCTTTAAAACAGTCAAATTTTTGCAATTGAAAACTGTATTATAAACAAAACAAGTAAACTGTATTATTCCATCTAAATACCTAATACTAACAATACTCAAACGTAACATGTAAATACAAAATTAAAACTTGAATTGCAATTAAAATTGCACTTGTTAATTATCAACATTAAAAAGTTAATTTCAAGAAACAATGCTCGTGTTTGTTCTCCTCAACTGTATAATTTATGTTTCTGCTTGCGGCAGCAGAGTAGAACAAATAGACACTTCCGATGACGACAAGAAATATTTATGGAATATGAGCCAATGGGACGTATGGAAACCGGAAGACGATGATAAGAGTATGGACGAGTATATTGCGATGTATAAGAAGTTGACTGAACAGGCAAACAGCTGGGACGAATTTGATGTTAACAGGGATCCCGGGTTACCGCCACCCTGGAGAGGTAATTCCCTCCAAGCAAAAAAAGAACCAGTTTTTAATGCTTAAAGGACCTTTTGTGATAAAAGGGTTATTCCTGGATGTTTTTTTGAATTAGAAAATCGAATCGGACTGTTTCAATAAATTTATATAGAAATGCAAAAAGTATTCTATAGTAAAACGATAATTTGATAATTTATCTTAATTATCTGTCTGTCTCGCTCGCAGGTCTTATAGAGGTGTAGTGATGTGCGTAAGAATTGTAAAGTTGCTAATCGATAACAGGATGGGTACAATCGATATACTAAATTATGTTAAGTATTAATAGAAATAATTTTTCGATATCTGAAAATAAATGTTTTTAATTTTGTTTCGACGTAATCATAGGGCAACTGTATAAATCGTTAGTGGCGCTGAAAATACCGTTTTCATCTTTTCGAGGGATATTTCTTAGTTCCTCAAAAATCCTCATCCGTATCTTCCCCATCTGTCTTCTTGCTGTAGCTTAATTATCAGAAGTGGTGTGCTTGATCTCTTAAAATAAACCTTAAGTCCTTATCACGACAACGTGTCTATCGACCCCGCGCGAGCTAAGTATCGATAACGGGATGCAATGCGTGCACATTCCTACTACCAGTGACATTTATTGCCCGACGACTTAGTTTAAAATGCGACGACAAAAGCAAAATTAAGGTTTCATTTTTCTTCTTTGTCCTAAGCATATTTGAGTTTTCGTCTTTACTTTACATGATATCAACAAGTTCTTACAATGATAAATATTTCTTTATTAATAATATCTATCTAATTGGCTTCTATAGAATACGGTGACGGTATAATAGGAGTACCGCCACCACCATGGGCCTCCGTGCCAAACGCCTATGGTCGACCTAATCTTTGCTTCGTATTTCCTGCTAGAGGGAACTGTAATCAGACCATCATTCGGTAAGTAATAGATACTCGTTTCTCTAAATTAGTAATTATCTGTGATCCCATAATAAATTGTCTCTGAAAAATTATTACTCCTTATAGAAACATAAAATTAATTTGCATGGTACAACTTAACTATGGAACACAGTTCTTTAGGCGGTCGAAGTACGTGAAGAACGAAGCGATCTTTACATAGAAAATAACATTAAATTGTAAACCGTTTTCTGGTATTTTAAAGTCTCATTAGAAAAGACATCTGGTTATGACTAATGTGTGTGTGGTCGCAGAATTTGTATATTTTCCTACGCCCGTGTTAATTCGATAATTAATTCTAAAACTTTTGCATTCTTTCATGAACCTTTTTAGATGGGCATTCAATCCATCAACACAGCGATGCCATCAATTCATGTACAGCGGTTGTGGGGCGAATGAGAACAATTTCAAAACTAAACCCAGTTGTATCCGCGCGTGTACGAGTGTAGCCTCTTCACCTTGCGAGACCGAGGGAAACATGGATTTTGTCGATATGTTGTTTGGATATTATCCAGATGAACGAATTAAGAATAAGCCCGATAACATATCGATAGGTTGAAAAGAAAATAACGTATGTGATAAAAGGCAAAATTTTGTCTCGCATGTCATTTCAATATTAAATACAAACAAATAATTTTAGTTAACTGAACAGTAGATATCTATGTTTATTTTTTGCTAAACTAATAAACCTAAGTTCCTATAACGATGCGTATATAAAAGAATGTAAAGAATAGGAGAAATATAAGTGACCGAATTCTGTGTTGTCTTAGGGCTCATGCCCACGAGTCGGTTTTAATAAAGCCCGGTTTTTTGCCAGTGCCGGGTAGAAACCGACCGAGCTTCCACACAAGGCTGTTTGTATACGAGCCGGTTTCACACTGCCATACTCCACTGCGCACCGGGCGTACGCGGCGAGTACCATGCCCGGTTCCGCGGAGAGATGGCGCTAACGCCGGCGTCGTGTGGTTGGAGTCATAGTGTCCCATACAAGACTGTCGACCGGACGAAGAGTCGGTTTTTACCGTCTCGCGGGCATGAGCCGTTATTCTAGGATACAATATGGAGCAGTATCATATTAGATTAGATATACACTTATTTAGACTTCTGTCCCATACTTCTGTCCCTGTGGTGAAATGCTTTGTTTGTTATCGTATGAATCATAAAAATACTTTTCATACTATTCCGACTCTACGATAAAAATGACGCGATCGGATTTGAATATGTATCTAACATATCGTTAATAGCGGGTAGCCAGATTTCAGGGTCATAAACAAGTGAGGTATTAATTAAATAATATATTTAAAGCAATTTAAAACTTGAAATAAGTATAAATTAATCCTCTTCTTCATCTTCGTCCTCATCTTCTTTTGCCTCGTCAGGGGCTTCAGGCTAAAAAAACCAAATGAATACAATTGAAGAATGCTTCAAAAATAATATCGCTGCAAATGTTTGTTGTGTTTAACCATTGTATTCTACAAGATAATAAAAATGAGTACAGGTAACTTACTTCAACAGTGTCTACTGCTTCTGTCACAGCCACTACCTCCTGGAAATAAAAAAAAATGTTAGTGATACTGGTCCAACGGCGGTTAAAATCATTTCAGATGTTACAACATGAACGGTAAAGCTTTAATCCATTATATAATGTATACAACACATCACAATTTATCAATATTGAAAAATTGTGATGTGTTGTCACAGTCAACTAGCTTAGCCGTTTAATTAACAGCCTAGACTTTTAACTAAACAGCACCGTTTAACTAGCGGCCTGAAAGATATTCAGCCGTAAAGTTAGTGCTTAGGCCATTCGTACGATAGAGTATTTGACAGAAATAAAAAAGATGAAACATATTTATTTTAAAAATAAATAAAAAATTCACTGAATTATTGGGCTTGGGTAAAATTCACTTAATTATTGTCACTACACTCTTCCATTGTTCTTGTTTTTCATGAATTTTTGGAAAACACCATCAAAATTGTGGTTTACCGACGCCATATTGACAGTTTGACGAGTTTCGTTTCGAGTTTGAGAGTGGCAGAAAATGGCTAGACAACTAATTACGTCATTGATCCAAGTGATTTGCCTAGCTGTTTGATCCGGACGGCCCTTACTCTATTTTCCGGCATCCTGCCACTAAATAAATACAAAAAAGTATTCTAAAAATGTAGTACTTACATACATTCTGAACATTTACATGTTACATTATAGTTCGGAAGGTTTTTTTTTAAATAAGTCTTACCCCTTCCTCCTCTTCCTTGATGCTTTCTTCTTCAACGTATTCGTCTCCGTAACCGACAGGAAATAGGGTCAGGCATTCACGTTCACCGGATGTGACGTCAGAGCTAATGTAGCAAGGATTGAGGCCAGCTAATTGTAGTAGAGGTAGACTCCGTTTGCGTGACACCATTATGGCTAAGCGGTCTTTGCTGAAAAAATATAAACCTGGTGTTGCTCTCAGCAAATAAGTTGCTTATATAACGCAAAATCTGGCAAACACGTCAAGTAATAATAAATGTACTAATTACCGCAAATACAAGTCCAAAGACTTCGGTATTTAAATGTTAAATTCTTTATGTGATAATTAATACAGGAAATATATTTTTGTTAAATCAAGATGCCTTACACGTGACATAGTTGTGAAACGAATTAAATTCTCTGAAAGTGTGAAGATAATTTAAAAGATAATGTTTTTCATTATCTTAATCGCGAAAAAATTAAAGAATGGTTTGTATGTCTGAAAAATTAATAACTTTGAATATCATTTTTTTAGAACAGGGAGCAAACGCCCACAGCCTCACCTGAGATTACAAGTGATACCGCCGCCCTATACCATATACCATATGGACACATCCAACGCCAGAGGGCTTGCGAATGCGTTGCCGGCCTTTTAAGAATTGGTACGCTCTTTTCTTGAAAGACTAGGGTCTTTTAGTCTCTAGTCGAATTGGTTCAG
This sequence comes from Pieris mannii, assembly GCA_028984075.1. Classification (NCBI taxonomy): domain Eukaryota; kingdom Metazoa; phylum Arthropoda; class Insecta; order Lepidoptera; family Pieridae; genus Pieris; species Pieris mannii. The sequence continues at coordinate 2,623,621 of CM054776.1, forward strand.
AAATACTTCAGTGGGCAACTGGTTGCACATAGTGGTGGTGCGCAGCTGTCTTAAAAACGCTCAGTTGTGGAACGACGAGTCGAAGTGATACGTGTGAAATGTCGTATTCTGCCTCAACGTCCAGCTAATGAAACTCAAATCCGAAAAATATCTCTGAACAAATTACGGTTTGTTGCCTGAAGTACACATAATAGTAACATACTGTTTCCTAGGTCTCGTCATCTTGTCATATTGCTTTATAGTGAAGGCAAGATGCTCGGCCGTATAAGGATCCTCACCCACAAAGATACCATACTGAAATTATGTACAAATAAAGAATGCGACGTAATACAAAACAATAACGCATCGCTCTATTGTGTTTGGTCAAAATCCAGCCATAGACACATGACATCGTGTCCACTAAAATCAATCGATACTCGCCATCTTACATTTTAATACAAGTCTTGTGTTGTCTAAACATATGAAGTGATGAGGGGTGTCGTCTCAAATTTTTTTTTAATTTTCAGACAATTTTTTATTTTAATTTTTTTATGATACAACATACATAAATGCATACAACCCTTACTTTTCACCCTTGACCTTTTTTTATTATAGTAGATAGTAATTTTTATTGAACAAAAAAATGTTTCCTAAAAATAATATTCATGGTAAAGCGACGGTGCTACAGCTAGTATATGTATATAGTTAAGTAATTTGTGTCATTATTTGTATATCTATTCCTGTTTGTGTATTCATCATGTTCATGTTCACTAGGAAAAGGAAGATATTTAGGCGCAAGTTTAATAGTAGTAGTTTTTTAAGTTTTCACTCAAAACTACTTCGTGTTTAAATGTGACTGAAACATGGGCAAATACATTTTGCAGATGTCCACCTATCTTACATTGAGAATTTCATCTGGGAAGGTGTCCATAACCTCTTTGACATCCAGCCTCTTCTCAATTGAGAACATGATTAGTACGTGAGGTGGAAGGTGCTCGGACTCAATAGGAGACAACTCCAACACTATCTGGAAATTTGATATTAATTTTAACTAGGGATAGAGAGACGCCTTTTTGCCGATACGATACCGATACCAACGCTAAGTGAATTAAGGTAAAATATATGAAGTAACTTTGAATAAGATTAACGGTTAAGTTATTAAAGTTTAAGAATTTAGTTAATAATTTAATTAGAATAAAACAAATTACTGTTAATAATTAAAATTAACATTGATGAAATATGTGTTTAAAGCAAGTCTGTCTGTATAAGAAGTAGTGAAGAAGAATCTCTCCAATGTAACAGAACACATTTGAAATCCATATAATATGGATATCAAAACATATTGCTTTGGAATTATCAAATGTAGACTGAAAAATTAAAAATTTGAAAAGTATCGTTGTATCGGCAATATGAATGTGCAAGTGGGATAGTTAAAATAACTTCGACATATAAAGCTACTTCTTACCTTGGGATAGAAATAGGTGAGAGCATTCGCTTTCGCCAAGTCATTTGGTGGGGAATACAAGCCTGGAACAAACAGACCTCCGGGAGGGATGTAGTCTTCCCCATCAACTGATACATCAGAGTGGAACTCCTCTTCTTCTTCTACTTTCTCTTGTTCTTCTGGCTACAATGTATTAATGATAAAATAATATTGACGGGTTCAATAGATATTCTATTACAGTTTTCCACCACTGTTCTCATTACAATTTATTTAAACACTTTTTCTATTCTTCTTTCTTCTTCTTTCCAAATTCAATTGGTGTGAATATTTGTATATTATGTGAATGTAATTACACCATCCAGTCCTGGCATATACATAATATGCAAGGTTTTTGCAAAATAAAACTTGAGTGAAACTCCTTTAGGAAAAAACACATTCGCAAGTACTGTTTGGTCCCCATGATAAAATAAATACATTGAGGCAGTAAAGATCATTAAAGTTTTCTATGTTTTAAGAATTTCCGTAGCTATAAAAGCTATATATTTCTGCAAGTACTTTAGTGTTAAAACCATAGAACGTAGATAATACGACCGTCGCGTTGTATTCATTATCATATCCTTTGATAGTCTTATTTATACTACACATTACTCAACATCGTTTTGGGCTTCTATGTACTGTGTAATTGTATAGATATTACTATACGTATTGTTGCCAAAATCAACAAGTTGAACAAAATCCAAAGTAATGTTTTTTATTTATCACGTGATACGCATAAATTTTATCGATAAATAATTAAAAAAACCGTTTTTATCTCTAGTACTTTTTCATAAAAACAGTTCAAAAGCTAGCGCAAAAAATTATAATAAATCACCTCGGCTTCACCCTCATTTTCTACTTTCTCTGTTTCCTCTCCCTCGACTTCTTCTCCCCTGTCTTCTGGCTCTGGATCAGCTGGTAACTGGTATTAACAAAACATCAAATAAAATATACCCTATATTTTACATTTTAATAAACAAGTAGCTTTTAGGATTGCCAGCACAAATACATACATTTGAAAATTAAAAACTTATCTAAATTTTAATGACGAATTAATGAATGAGCTTTAGAAGAAAGTTATTTTTAATACCAATCATCAACCCACCCCAGCCTGTATTCTAGCCATTCTCTCCTCTTCCTGTCTTTGCTTTTCCAGTCTCAGTCTTTCTTCTTCTGCCTCTCTTGCTAGCCGCGCCTGTTCTGCTTCTAGCCGCTCCCTTTCCTCGCGTTCATCGCGCTATTTGAAATATTGATAATTATCGTCAGTCACTTTTTCATTTCTTGAAGTATTTCTACGCCTATTTACCTTAAAAATACTTGTAAGTGTTTACTGTTATTATTGTTGGCGTCAAATCAAATCAAAAATCATTTATTCATATAGGTAACATAATGTACACTTATGAACGTCAAAAAAAAAAAGAAATATACATTAAATGAATCTAATTTTACATTTACTACCACTTCTCAAATCAAGGGCATAGAACGGAAGAGAAGAACTGGCAATAAATTCTCCGCCACTCTTTTTAATCGCCAAGTTTTTTTTTACACAATGTTTGTATGGAGCTGCAACCGTTACACCATGTTCCATATGACATCTTGAGTAATAAAGAATCATCAGTAACGTACAAGTTAAATAAATAAATTATTAATACAAATGATTATTGAAGTGATATCCTCGTTTAAACGTAAATTTACGAAACAATTTTTTTTTCATGGCCACATTGCCCTTCTTTTGAAGGAACCTAAATCCGAATTGATTCGGAAATACAGTGGGCACGTGGAAAATTAATAAACTTTTTGATAAATAATTTATACCAATTTCTGCATACGGGCTTCGTATCGTTCACGGCGTACTTCCCTTGCCGTCTTACTAATAGTGGCATATCGTTCGTAGGCAGGTATTGGAGGCAACTGTTTTTCTGGGGGCACGTCCTCTTTTGGAACCGGTATTTCTTCATATAGAGCGTGACGTAGTAATTCTAAAAAATATTCTTATTTGGTAATTACGTCACCAGTAATTATTAACTTTTTTACACATATTACCCACACATGGTCTATGCTTGAAAACGAAATGCATTTTCGAGGATTCCTTCAAAAAATTAATACGTTTATATACTATTCGTTTTGAGAGCTTTGGGCTTTTCAAGAATTACGGATAGATAGGGGGGGATAAAATTGTAGTGAATCTACTACAATTTAACCCCCCCCCCCCCCTATCTATACGTAATACTTGAACGGCCCCAAACTCATTAAACTTAATACTAAACAACGTAAGCCTATAATAGGAGGTGACAGTTCTACTAACTGACAAAATTCCGATGATCAGTATCAAACATCTTGAACACCACGACCAAGGTCTCTCCACTCATCAACGCATGGAGACAGGCTTCATTTGGTTCAACGTCGCTCATATAAAGTGCCTCTTTAGCCCCTTCTTCGGTTATTATGAACGTCTCTTTTGCGGCCACCTGTATGTCTAATTAAAATGGTTTCTATCTAAAATCTGTGGTGGTTCTTATGGTGTGTCACAATAGAGTATAGACTATTAGTATAACACACAAAACGAAACATTTTAAACGCTATCAACTTTCATTTAGGCCCAGTTACATATTTCGGTTTTTACTTTTTCATTAGTATTTAGTTTTCCTTACTAGGATTGCCTGTTAGAAATTCCTTGTGTGCGAGAATGCGCTCGTATCTTTAATAATTTATTTAACCTAATTGTATGATACCTGAGTAATTTGAATGATTAGAAAGCAACGATTCCTAGCAAGCGGTCTCTTCCAGGCAACCGTATTTTTAAATAGATATAGTAAGGGGAAAGTTCAATAATTGCAAAACTAAAAAGAATAATACAAAGTGTACGAGCTAAGGCTGTACATTCTGCTTACTCAGGCTTTCTTTATTGCCAGTTCTTCTCTTCCGTTCTACGCCCTTGATTTGAGAACTGGCAGTAAATGTAAAATTAAATTCATTTAATATTTCTTTTTTTTTTGACGTTCATAAGTGTACATTGTTACCTACATGAATAAATAAATTTTGAATTTTTTTCTTGGTTTTATAAGCGTGCCGATTCCCTAAGTCATGGTCTACCTCTGGCTATACTCAGGGCCTACCGTACGCCCCTGACGAAGGCACTCTCTTTAACTGTTACATTGCAATCATACGTTACATGGCCATTAACATTTCATTATTTCGCTTATATTCTATTGTTGTACCTGACTGGTTCATACAGAGTAAAACTATGACGAAAAAAATCCTCTATGACCCATGATCTAGGAATCGTAGTTATAAAACGATTGAAGATACATTAAGATTAGAAATTATGTTAGTAAAACTAACTAATCATATCCCATTTCTCATACAAGTCGTAATGCGCCTTATGGCAGTGAGGCCAAAACATGATGAAGTTAATTCTTCGGATGTGAGCCGCAAGTCGATCGTTGACGCGTCTTTTTCTCGCAGCCAACGTGAGAATTCGCAATCGTTCAACATTCTCGCGAGCTTGCTCTTCCAACTTCAGATCGGCTTGGATTTTGGCCTGAAATATCACATTTACATGCTTAAAAATAACGCGTTCTTTATATAGATTAAATAACTGGGAAATAATTACAAAAAAAAATAGGAATAAATTAGTGTAATTTACTTTTCTTACAAAATAATTATGTAATAAATAGTATTAAGATTACTTTGTTCTTTGCAAGAAATAAATAGGCTTTTTTATTTTATATTGATTAACTCACGTAATTGAGGCAATTATTTTAACGGAACGCATACAAGAGAGTGTGTCAAAATAATAAATAAATAAATCACTGGTGCAACATGAACCTATTTCATGATCATTTGTAGGGAAGTAAGAAATCAGCCTCTTGGCTTGAAACACGCCGTCGGCTCTAAGTAATATTTAATAAGCGTTCAATTCTCGTTAAAGAATATACATATATATATATATAGTAAATTAGTTTAAATGTTTTCATAAAATATAAGATTAACAGCCGTAAACTAAGGCAGGGCTATAACAAGGCTAAACGCTTACAGCCTCTTCAGGCAGCAACTCCATTATATCCTGCTTATGTCTCTTAAGTCCTATAGTAGCTTCTTTCTGCATCAGCCCCAGCTCTTCTTCAATTATCCGACACAGTTCAATGCCGTTCGCACCAAACATTGCCCGTGTTAGTTTGCCTCTCTAAAAATATATTATGAAAAGTTTTCTTTCAATCTGCGTGTGAAATTAGACTCACTAGTTATATTCCACGTTCCGTTATATCTAGAGAAACACATGGCAGCATAATAACATCAACCAGATCAGTGTTGTTCGAATCATGGATGTGTCTAACGGGAAGGAAATCGTTCAGTAGCCGGCATACCCCATACTTTGATGGTGCGTCACCGATTGATTATTTACTTGTCAATCAAGAAGTTATTTAGCCGTAGATAGACAAATTATTTCTGAACATCTAAGTAGATAAGTTAAAAACACTGGACTTACATGAATAAATAGAAACACGGGCTCACTCTTGTCTTTGAATCTTGATAGAGCATCGACATTATCCGCTAATGCCTGGAACATTAAAACGAAGACCTATCACGTAAGAATTAAAGTGCAGTATAGATAATCATGGATTAAGATTTTCTACCGGGTCTGACGTACGCATGTCAAACGTAACCTACGTTCAGCGAGAAAACAACAAGAGAAATCCTGTCTTGCCTGCATGGAATGCTTCTTAAAGTTGAGGAGAACAAACAAAGCAAGAGAAGTCGACGTTCGTAACAAAACAAAACATACAAATGCACTTATACACGTTCTAAGGCTTAAATGGAAATTGACAGCTCACAGTTTCTAGAGAACTTGGTTCTAGAAAGAGATGTATAGGACGACAAAAGGAAAGATGGATAGATGGCGTTATAGAACTAGCGGGGAAAAACTTGATAGATGTTGCTCAAGACAAAGAGAAATGGAAAAATATGGAGGAGGCTTTTACCAAAGGGGTCATATGAATATTAGACCACTAAAAAAAAAAAAATCTTTTTTTTTTAATACCTAATTCATCAAATCCTCATATTAAGAAATGTAAACTGACCAACTCTTGTATGAACTCATTAATAAAGCTTTAATAAGAATAAGGTGCAATATTTAATGACCACATCGTTGAAAATCCAAAGAAAGCGGTCCTTGAAAAACGATGCAAATTTATGTACTTGATAACCGATGCTGCCATTTAAAATAGTATCCGATCAGACATCTAACTTTATAGCAACGCTTCAGGCTTTGCTTTAAAAGCAATAGTCAATGTAAAAACAAACCTAATTTTAATTAAGTAATTAATACTGTATCAATGTATTACTACAAGAATAATAATTTTAACAATATTACCTTAACCATTGCAATACGATCCTGTCCAATCTCTAGTTTACCCTTCCTTATGGCGTTTCCAGTCGCCAAACAGAAACCACAGAAATCTGAATACACTTCCATACCTGTTATTAAATTAATTATATATATGTGATGATACTTTCATATATTACGTTGTAAATGGCTGGCACTTGGTTCTCACACATCTCGTCTTTATTTGATTTTCATATTTCTTTACGAAGGATAATAAATAAATAAATAAAATAAAATAAATAAAATCATTTATTTCAGACCAATCAACAAGTCCATATGTTGTTAGTATAGTAAAACTTATAAGACTATAACTATGTTAGTAAAATTATTAAAAACATTTAATTCATTAGTCTACGTGGATTTGAGACACCCGGCACATGGGCATGTATATGAACCCAGTGTCTCAAAACAGCACATTAAGGCTTATTTGCTATAACCATCAGGATATTGTTGGCACTCGCACGAACCCCACGCATCAGTGAGGCTGTCCGTTTGCGGATGATTGATGAAAAATCATCCAGGTGTGCATCCGCAAACATACCCGATGCGCTACAGTACCGCGAGAGCCCCAACAACATCCTGAAAGCATTATTATATTGAACTCGGAGAGTATTGTATGCCCGCCGCGTGTATCTCACCCACAGGGCACATGTATAGAAGGACTGGCAAAACGCCTTGAACAAGGTTACCTTAACATGTGCCGTTGTACCGCAAATAAAATAAAAAAAAAAATTGCGGGCCAGCATATTGCAACGGACAGCCAACGCTCTCCGTTCCCTTTCAATATCTGCATCGTCATTAAGGTGCTCAGTTACAATATGGCCAAGGTATTTGAACTCAGTAACCCTCTTCAGTGGAACACCTCCGAGCGTTACTGGTGGCACATAAGTTGGTTTTTTCTTTGCTGCCTTAAAGACGAGCAGTTCACGTTTTTTAACATTATATCGGAGCCCGTGGGATTCCGCGCACCCTTCACAGATGGACAACAACCGCCGAAGAGCACCGACCGATGGGTTCAACAGCACCATGTCTAATAATAAGATATATTGACTTAGAAAGATTTCATAAATTCAGAATACGAATTAAAATATTTTACGTTTACGGATAAAGCTAATTTTTTTGCCAAATTCTAAAGATGATGCTGACGTTTCAAATATTAAGTTATTACTATTTGTTAAATTGGCTTATAAGTTTCAGTTTTAATTTTCATACTAAACACCTATCTTAATCTTATATATAAAATTCTCGTATCGCGGTGTTTGTGGTTAAACTCCTCTGAAACGGCTTTCCCGATTCTCATGAAATATTGTGTGCATATTGGGTAGGTCTGAGAATCAGACAACATCTGTTTTTCATCCCCCTAAATGTTAAGGGTAATCCACTCCTAAATTTTTTTTTTTTCAAAAAAAAGAAAAAAAAAATTTTTTTTATGATAAAGCATTAGTAAATACATATTATACATAGCCCTGAATTTTCAACCCTATACAATCAACCCCTATTTTGTCTTTCATTATTAAAACTTATGTAGGGAACTCTGAGGTTTATACAGAGAAAAATACACAGAACAACCTAAAAAGATTTCATTCCGGAAAACCGAACAGCCCTACAGACGTTCCCCACACACATTAATATTGAATATATATAAATAAGTACGCGACAGACCGATTTTTAGGGGTAGTATCAAAGTTTCAAAGTGGTGCGATTATCTCAAAGCTGTCGGGCAGGCTCACCACGAAAATTAAGGAGTTGAATTACTCTTCGCCACTGAGAGGAAGCGAGAAGTGATTAAAAGACACTATATGTAAATCCATCTCGAAATACTTACAAATTAATTGTTCGAAGTGTGCCTGTAAATATGCTTCAAAGTCTTCATTATTATCGATGTTATCTTGAATAGAAACCTGCCCTTTTCGTGCCATTTACTTAAATTAAAATTGACGCTCAATTACAAACAATAATCATAACTCTGGCGTGTCGAGATGACAGCACAGAAGTATAAAGAGAAGAGGAAGGTCTTATATCTTGTCAATGCACATTATATAAGCAAAAAAAAAATACTAGTACGAAATAAAATTGGAAATGCAATACTAAGGGCCTGTTTCACAATGTATGGATAAAGTATCAAATAGCTATGCAAAACATAAAAGTTCCGAATAAGATACTTCGCGTTTCATGATGAATAGCGCTATATGACAGTCGTGAAACGCAAAATTACTGTTTATCCTACCAATAAGTAATAAATAGCTTATTTTGAACTTATCCGGACATTGTGAAACAGACCGTGTTTATTATTTTTTGTACAATTTATGTTTACCGTAATAGTCATTAATTTTAGATTAGACTGAAACGTATACTTAAGAAAATGTACTATAAATTATGAGTTGTACGTTAGTAAATTAAATAAATTTTAGCTTACTTTTAATTTATAAATTATAGAAGGTTTCATCTATTTATACTCTTTATTAGCAGACATGGATAAAATTTTAGAAAATAAATTGCATGCTGAAATCCTAAGTTATCTACTAAACTAGCTTTTATGTATAAATAAATTAACATGAACATTTTATCTAGATTTTTGGAATGTAGTTTTTTGAGATAGAACTAATACTAGCGTAAAATAGGTAAACGCATTTTTTTTACGTGATTTTTAAGAGTTTCTTAGTCTTATAGTTAGGTAAATGGAAAAAAGGAATAAATAAAAAACACACAGTAAAACAACAATTTACTTATGTAAATATAAGCACTTATATACAATTTAAAAAGGAACTTTTTTTTTCACAATCTGTCTAATTTTAAGAAATAACTATAATAAAATCAAACATACGAATATTAATATAATGAGATAAATAAAAAGATAGCTGTAGTCTTGTTGATTTTTTTTGGTTGATTTGCTGGAATCCAAGATCTACATAACACTAAAAACCGCAACAAAATAAATTAAATATTTAGAACTAGAATAACAAAAAGAACGGTTCCCAAATCGATTGTCGATCTAATTATGTCGGATAATTTAGTTACATTACTACTAAACAGATGTTTAGTAATGTTTTTAAAGAATATGGAAGTAAATTCACATTAACAGTTCACAATCAAATGCCATATGTCAACTGTCAAATTTTAAAATGCAACGCAAGGAGTTGTCAAAGTTGTTAGCGTATATTTAATATGACATACGTAAGTCAAAATTGTTTAAATAAACTCAACATTTTTACTATTTACATTTTAGTTTTGTAAATGCTAAAATGAATATAGGATTAATTTAGATTTTAGATCTATACGGCAGTAGTCGCCATTGTGATTGTATCATTTCACGGTTGTTCTCGATGGTTGATAGTCTTGTTTCGTCTGAAAAATATTTTTTTTTTACTTTAGTTACACATACTACCTGTAACGCCTAAACATAAATATACTGTATGTTGGATATCCGTCCCTTCTTTGTATAAGTGTCATGGGAATTATTAAGAGAATACGCCGTTGCTGAGTCAGTGTGGAGAGTATTATTTCAAATATACAGGTGGCTTAAAAGTCATGGATCTACTAGGGGATAGAAGAGGTCAACAGCTGCAAAAAATTGTTCTACGGGAGGTCCTTTAGCTCAACCTCCGCTATATGCTGTATTTTATTTTGCGTTTTTATAAGTTAGTTTTTCTTACTAATTCTTATTGAAATTCGAAAAAATAGGATAGGACCTAATAGGACCTAACGTGAGACATGCTATTTATGCTTGTTCATGTTAAACACATAGACCTTTAGACCATTATTTTAGGGCGCATTTTAGATTTAAAAAATATTACCTCTATCCAATATAAAGTGTTGTATTATTTTGAGAAATGCTCTCGTGGGTACAGCCATATTGATGTAGGGGTAGCACGCGCCTGTCTCCGTTTTAGCGTTGCTGGCTATTATTCCCAAAACTTCAACTTTATTACTATTTGATAAACGGAATATTGGTCCACCGCTGTAACAACAAGAATATTCGTTCAAAAATTCGTTCTCTTAGTTTAACACTTGTCCGGCGACGTACTTGGGAGCCTACTGGCATTGTGAGTGTCGGAAGAGAGGCAGAAGAAACAAATTAAGTTTCACATAAGAAGGAAAAATTAAAAACTATACTAGACATAGATATTGCGATCTGCCTATTAAATTGTTATGCTTTTCATACCGAAACCAAATAAATATAAGACATTTTTTTACGATATGATAATCATGGACATTCATTTTGTTACTAGATACGTTGCCAGTGCATGACAGGAGAATGTTTCTGAGTTCTTTTGGCGAGTTTAGCTCGGCCGGAATGGGCGTGTTTCAAGGGCGACTCCTGTGAGACTCAGGCGAGGTAGTGCGGATTCATAGCTACCCTTTTTATTCCCTCGCCCCCATACCTTACGCTGCGCCTGCGCAGGCTACTGTGCAACAGATTCAAAGAAAACGTAGAAATTAAATCTACAGACCGGAAGCACACAAGTTGGTGTCCGGTGGTGGTGGATCCGGTGTGTATGTTCCCGACAAGCAGTGTATAAAAACCAGTCCGAAAAATTAAGTATTATTGAGAGTGATGTATATTATAAATCATTAATTTATAATTATATTGATTTTCACTTCTCAGACGGATAATTAATTAAATACATTTCTATTTTTCCATAGTAAACTTATCTTTTCCCCCAATTAAGTATTTAGTGTTGTATCACGTATATGTTAACAAAAATACCAGATTATAATTTACACTGCGACATTTTTAATTACCCTCCATTTCCAGTAATGCCAACTTTATCAGCGAGTTCGAATACCCCACAACCAGTGAAGCAAGTAAATTTACGAAATTTAAAAAAAATCAGTTTTTACCTAAATCCAGATTGCACGCAGCAAGATGTCTGTATCAAGGAAGGCGACACGTTGTTCACGTGTCCAGATGTCACCGTCGGTTTTAAATCTTCTAGATTATTCTCATTGAAGTACGGATACCCGGCAGCTAACACCGATTCTCCTGTATGGAACATACCATCATAAGAATATCAAAAATTCTAAATACTGTAGTTAGACTTAAATTTACCACATACGGACTTGCCTGTCTATCATATACCAACGAATTACACATAATTCTTTCATACACAGCGCAGAGGCGAAGAGAGCTTTGAGAAACTCATCGTGGTTTAGATAGAAGACAAAAGATCACGTGGCCGTCCACCATTCAGACGGAATCATCAAGTTAACTCATCGTCCTCAAAATTATACACTGTTATAAGAGAGGCGTTTGACAGAATCCGGTGGAAACAGTTCGCTCCAGTTTCCTTGCTGGCCACGCTCAGACATGAGCTACCCACGAAGAGAAGAGAGGCGGTAATTTACCAATATACAATACTTACTTTTCGCAAAAAAATCGAATCCAGGGCCTGGATTATGCGCTACTAAAGAAAAAAAAACATTCAATTGCACAAAAATACTAAAACATGGATTTTCGTTATATTTCAATTAGAGGTATGGAATTTAAAAAAAAATCGTTCACGATATTTCAATTTCTTTTTTGAAATATAATAATTTAAAAAATCGTTTATGATTGATTTTATTTTACTAACGTAAACAATAACTCTAACCCATTCCCATATAAAAATTGTATTTTCACCTTTAGTGGCAGATTCTTCGCTAAACTCAGCGGGTACTAAATGCGTCCAGCACTGAGGATTCGTGAAGAGCAAAGCCAGGTCATAAGCCTTGTCGTCTGCAGTCTTGTACCGGACTATCGCCGTTTCTTTGACACCTTGACAATATATTGAGACTTTGCTCGATGCATGCTGAAAATGTTCGATCAATATAACATGAAAGTAAAAAAAAAAAAAAGAATATATTTGGAATATGTAATGGGTCCTTCAAGACGAAGAGCGTACAAATTCTTAAAAGGCCGGCAACGCACTCGCGAGCCCTCTAGCAACGGGAGTATCCATGGGCGGCGGTATCACTTAACATTAGGTGAGCCTCCTGCCCGTTTGCCACCTGTTCTATAAAAAAATGAAAGTGTTTCGTTCAAATATTTTTAAGTTTTCATTGCCAAGTGAGGTATTCTTTGTGTCATATAAATATATTTAATATATAATATGTTATGTTTGTATTATAATTAATACTTGTACTACCTAAGCAAAAAATAAAACTCGACATTTAAAATATCTATTTTTCTATAATTAGAGATAAAAAATAGATGTTAAAGGAAATGAACCCTCATCTAGATCTTCATGTTTTTTTTTTAAATCTGGATAATGTTTTTTTCTGCTCAGATTTGATACCTAAATGTATCTTTGGCAGCTTAAAAGGATTCGAATCTTAAAAATTATTGTCGTGTTTTAATTGTATAGTAACATTTAAATAGAGTTACAACTGTCTCGTCTGGTACCATTACTAATATTATCTGATAAAGAATATACGCACATGTTTAACGACGTGTGCGCAGGTGATGACGTATCCCCTTCCCAAGTATACGCCCGCGCCCCATGCATTGCCACAACGAACTAATATCGTCACTCGGTCTATTTGTTCTGAAATATTTTTCTCATTACAACATATTTAAACTGACAAGCAGTGATGGCCTAGTGGTACGACTCCCATTCCTGACTAAGATTGTAGGTTTGATCCCTGGCTGTGCATCAATGAATTTGAGTCCGTATGATTTGAGCACTTAACGCTCGTTCGACGAAGAACAACATCGTGGGGAAGCAGCCGATTAGATGAATGTTAGAAAAAAGGATCGTGCAACTTTTGCGCACTTTTAACTGCCAACAATATTGACTTTATTTATATTTACTACCACTTCAAATAAAAGTCGCAGAACGGAGAAAAACTAGTAAAAACCCTCCATCACTAATTAATGTCACTGTAAGCGTACGGCGCCTCGATCTGAAGCACCGCCGCTATCTCGAAATGAAACTCGAAATGGAGTAGTAATTGTTCCGTATATTGGTCGAACGTTAGTGATGGTCAAACACAATTATAAAGCGAAGCAAGCTTATGACTAACGTCCGTCCGGCACGGCTGCGTAAATCTATCTCAAATGTATACAAATAATAACTTAAAACTAAGCCTTAAAACTACACGCTGGTAAAAGGGACCGACCGTCCCTTCTGTACTTGCAGTCGCCGACCGTTTCATAGAACAACATCTGGCTGGCAGCTTCGTTTACATTGTTTCTTAATTACATTGTTCGTTGTCCGTAACAGTCACAATACATAAATAAATCCTTTTTTAGCATAAGTTAAATTCCAACCCAAAACATCGGCATTTCATTATATTACAAGTCGATATTAATCGTCACACTTTCTCTCATCAGAAGGATCCTGTATTGATTCTATTTTGTTAGCATTTTTCCAATAACAAGAAAACACATATACATAAAAATTAATACTCACATATCATAAACACACAGTATTTTATTTGAAAGTCTTATAAAATAATATTTGCATTTTTTTTTTACTATATAAATTTAGTTTAGTATAAATAATATACTAAGAATCTGATCACCCACAACACAGAGATGTCCATACTGGACAAGCGTTTGTAAAATTAGGTACAACATTTTTTCATTTCAATAAAATTTCAACATCTTACCAAGTATGTGACTATGAAGAGGAGATACGGGTGCCCGCGGTAAACTGTCTGGAGGAACTCTGAGTTTGGCCGCAAGAATTGATCGCAATGGAGCGGCCAGGGTCAATCCAACCCATTCGCCTCTCCACCACGACACACTGCATACTACAGCACCCACTAACTCTTTACTGAACAACAACAACAAAATATCTTTATTCATATAGATAAACAAGTACACTTATGAACGTCAACAAAAAATTAAATTAATTGTAAATTTACATTTACTACCAGTTCGCAAGTCAAGGGCGTAGAACGGGCAAGAATATATACTGAAAACAGAGATAGCAAGGCGCTATATCACCTGGTTCTGGTAATTAAATACAGTCCTTGATTTATCAAGCTTTAGTTTTTTATAGGCAAGTTGGCCTGCGTCACCGTCGATTTGTATTTCTTTATTACAGAAATACATAATGACTATGCCAATACGATAACGTCGACAAAAAATATAATAGTGTACTTTATTATATTTTTTTTTACACAGACAGGTATTTTTTAATTAAAAGGGCAACTTAAAAACTTCCCAAATCTCACACGTCATGATTTATTGTTATAATGAATAAACACATTTTTTATTATAAAAAGTGCTCAATGAAACGTCGGGTCTGTCTAATAATTAACATTTATGCGTTTTTAAAACAAAATGAAAGGTTTGTAATTACTTACGTGGCCCCGTCTGTATACACAGGTCCGCCTTCCGAGCCAAGTGCTGTAGCAGCATCAGTCAAAAGTAGGGAGGGCCTTTTCCCCACCACTCCACATACAGACCCTCGCGTCACTGCATTCAGGAAAACCTGGAAAGTCAAGTATATTAGTTCAAGGTTTACAAGAATCAAGATAAATAGAAGGGAAATTCGTACATATATAATGGTCGAAGGAAGAAACTGACCTAGAGTTTCCAAAAATCCAAAAATTGCGAAACAAAGAATATACTATATGCTTAAAACATATACACACAATTTGAAAATAAACACTGGAAATCTCTTATGCACCTTGTTGTTGTGACTATGTAACATACAATTAAAGGCAACTCATGTATATGTTATTGCATTGCATGTATTGTATATGCATTTATTTATTATTACGACATTTGGTTCCCATATGTCAAGAAGCATAGCATAATGATAGCAGTTCCTTATAATTGACTTGGAAATCAAAGATGACTAAAAAAAGTGTTATGCAAGATATTCTCGTCCGCTGTAAGCCGTTGATTTGGAACTGGTATGCTATCCTCCGAGAGGAATGGACCCATAATGGACTCCGCTATACTTGTAACGAAGATTTCATGTGCTTCCACCAAAGAGGGAGGCGAGGTTAGCGAGTTCAGTAAGTTTCCAACGGACTCCGTACAAAACTCGCTGAACTAGCTTCATTATATTTCATACAATTACTTCCACTGTAAAAGTAAATTAAGATGTTCCTTTTTCAAATTTAGACATTCAAAATCAGTACCAATATGAAGAAATAACTTTTGTAACAGATATGTTTAAGTTCTATTAAACATTATCTATGCACATCATATTCTACGAATTGGGAATATTTTGTTGAACGAACCTCACATCCAAAAGGCGTAGAATGTACTTGTATATTGGTTCCACGGTCTGGAGGTGGTTTCACCATGTCTAGCAGTTCTGATAGTGGCCGAAGTGTCTTAAGCCCTGAAAATAAAGTATTAAGAAATAATAATATTGTACTCACTTATTAGAGTAATCATTTAGTAATTTTTCTTACGCCAGGTATGTCCCAATTATACTATGTTTTTGACATAGTATCGGCCACAGTTCGTAAAACCTCCTTAGATCACCTACATCATGAGCATACCCCATATACACACCTTCATGTACATATTACATACTTTACACTACATTTACATCTTAGTTATATGTATTGAATAATTTGTATTGTTTTTTCCCTTTTGTAAATTTCATGCATTGCATTTTTGGCTTGGCTTGTAGGATAACGAAATAAATGAACTAATAATACTTAAGATTTTTATAAAACTGTTTAATATTAACAAAAAGAAAAACTTCGCATTGAAATATTTAAACAATTCGCAATAAAAAAAAAAATATATTGAGTTAACCTTTTTACTGTTTTTTTACGTCAAAAACTTTGACTTATACTCTTTGCTTTATGTAGGACGTACATGTTACAAAAAAAATGTCGTGCGACTGTAATACTCAAGGAAAAAAGCCACAAAGTCAAAAAGCACTACTGAAAGCACAGGCAAATATTAAATATTATAGTTACTATGATACGCGGGACGGATGTGATATTCCGAAAAAGGTAGGGTGCCCTAGCCAGTCTCACTAGGTTACGAATTTTTTTATTCCATTTTTGCATGCCTATTATATTTCATAAGGAAGTTCCTTTGCAAATACGATTCATTATTTACTTTAGTTTAGGAACGGGCCTAGTAAACACATTTTTTTTATCTTGTAGAAATTTGCGGGTTATTCTCGCCTTATTTAATATTACTGATTTTTGAAGGATGATATAAATGAATTTCAAGAGGTAACTGTTTGATAAGTTTGTATAACTATTTTGGGATTATTACGGTAGAGGAC
Organism: Pieris mannii; assembly: GCA_028984075.1. Classification (NCBI taxonomy): domain Eukaryota; kingdom Metazoa; phylum Arthropoda; class Insecta; order Lepidoptera; family Pieridae; genus Pieris; species Pieris mannii. The sequence continues at coordinate 2,640,659 of CM054776.1, forward strand.
TAAATGCTAGGGACTATTCATATAAGGATCCACATCTTTTTACTTTAATTTTTAAGAACTGTATATTTCTTAATTTTATGAGCTATTGTTGCTTGTATGTCGAGTATGGCGATATCTTTAATATGTGCGGTTTTATTGATTTTATTTATAAATGTTATATCTGGTCCATTACCTAATCTTCTATTAATCTAAGCTTACGACCAACCCGGCTATAGAAGATAAACCACTCTTTGTATGGACATTTTATTCATTTTTACAACAAATTCCCAAGCGAAATTAGATTATCATTGCATAAATTAAAAACCCTTGTGGAACGTTAATTAATGAATAAAGCTTTTTATAAATTCGACGATTATTTAAGCGATCCTTATATCCTTAGGATTTATTTGCTCCAGTCCAAACAATTGGTATGACTTAAAACTTGGCGATTAATAGAGTGGCGGGGAGTTTCTTGCCAGTTCTTCTTGTCCTTGCGAACTGATAGTAAATGTAAATTTAGAATCAATTTAACATCTTTTCTGATGACGTTCATAAATGTACTTGTGTAGGTATATGAACAGTTGTTTTGAGTTTGAGTTTATAGTAGTGTATTTATTGTTTTAACTAGATCGGATAAGGACCTGCGGAAAAGTTAGTTATGTTTTGTAAATGAAGCAGTAATATTACATATTTATTTCTTTCAATATATTTTTTCTTCACATTTTTTTTATTAAAACAAATGAATTCCTACAAAATCCGGCTGAAATGTTTTTTAGATCCTTGCAGCGTCGCGTTTTGGTGCAATTGTTGGTGTACTGATTGCTACTAAAGACATTCTGCTTTATTCTCATTCTGTGAGCGTTGGGTCCATTATAAAACGGTAAATATATATTTAAACCAAAATTAATATATTTAATAGTTAGGACTGATTGTCCACTGCTTACAGTTATGGGGCTTCTAAACGGGCCATGTTTTGCTGCAATGATGGCTGCAATACAGTTGCCCGGCAACATTGCAAACAATAGCAGCCACACTATGCAATATTGCAGTAATGCCCCGGCCATATAGCCAAACATGTTTTGTATAGCCACTTATGGCCTGTATTGCCCCAATGGTTTGCCGGACGATCGCTAGGCTATCGAATTCAACTGCAATATTGCACAGCCAGTTTTATTGTTGTTTCAGTCACTCTCTTTGTTATGGCACAGTGTATCCTTTTCTACGCGAAATGTTGCTCTATTCTGTGTTTTGCGATTTGACAACTACGTAAAAATAATAATAATAATTCTTGAATAATTTATTATCAAAGCTTATTTCTAGACTCAAATTGTCTACAGTTTCACGCCTATTTAAGTAAGGTCGAATCCACAATCTCTTCTTTTTCTATTTGTTTTTTAAAACAATATAAGCTGTTGCGACAAGTGTGATTTCGTCAGCCATTGTTGCCGGTATGTGTAGCCCGTTTAGGAGTCTGCATCATGGGCCATACAATTGCTGTCATATTGCAACACATGGCCCGGCCATAGATTGCTCGGCCATCAGCTGCATTAAAGCATTTTTGTGATGGCCGGGCAATTAGTTGCCAATAGTGCAGCCATCAATTGCAGCAAAACATGGCCCGTTTAGAAGCTCCATTAGACAATTGTCCTAGCAATTTTTATTCTTTATGTGATGCCTAGCAATAGATCTTTCTTTTTTTATACGTTTAATCGTATCACCTCAATGTCTGTAGTTCAACTACTTCAGCGTTATCTGAGGCAGTTTTTGGCACTCACTGCCACTGTGTAGTAGCTATCCACTGAAGTATTTCGGAACCAATTCGACTTAGGGTCGGTCAATTCGACCTTTAAGAAAAGAGCGTACCAATTCCTAACAGGCCAATAACACGCGAGCCCTCTGTCCGTGGGCGGCAGTAATACTATAGATCATATGAGCATTCTGCCCTTGCTACTGTGGCTATGGTTTTTGTTATATTATCTATTCGTAAACTATTCAAGGGAAACGGTACGAGAACGTATATAGATAGTAGATAGCTTATGTGAAACTTTGGTAATTTTAACACAGCGCCATCTGTTAGAATTGTATCAAATAATAAACAATTATTGCAATAAAATAATATTGCGGGTATAAATTGAAATGTAAGCTATCCTATCCTATCTTTTAAGTTAAATCAAACTGCACACGGTGTACAAATTTGATTGATATCGGTTCGGTAGTTTACGAGTCCATAGCGGACGAACGTGACACGTAATTTATATATATTAAGATTTTCCGTTATTACACGTTATTATATTTTATATGTAAAATTTATTTCTTTTGAATTTATAGCAGCTACAATCGGTACTTTTAAAAATCATTTTCCGTGTTTTTTTTTCATATTTTTCGTTATTAAACATTATTATATTTTATATGTTATTGGTTGCTGTTATTAAGTATTATTTTATAACTGTATGTTATGTTGCTGTAAACAGCAATTGAAAGCCCATATATTAAAGAGTTAGTGTGTATTGTGTAAGAAATAGTAATAAATTATAATACGTAGTTTTTACTAAGGTTCTTATACAGAGACAATGTGTTTTACATTTTATAGAAACACTTTGCATTCATAGGCTACCAGTATTATTTATTTACATTTAGTATATTTATAGATATATCTACCATACCGGGCCGCTTATGGCGATGGGCGCGACATTCGCCGCAGTTTCTAACGGCATGCTTCAGTTTAGACAAGAGGATGACGACTTAAACTACTTTGCAGGTAAAACTTAAGGGTATAGAGAATTTTATTTTTAATATTGCGCCTAAAGTTACTACGATGACGACATCTAGCTAATAAAGTAATTACCACCGCTGTGGATGTATACAACTTCTCGATATTAGCCACCGGTGTTTTACGGGTTAGTGAATTTAATTGTATACGATTAAGATGGGGAAGAGCAAACTCCCCTCTTGCAAACAATTTTTATTAAGACAGTTAATTTTTAAAATAATTAAAAAAAAGCGTTTGTATCAAAGTTTCACACAGAGAAATACTTGATGTATGAAATTTTATCAACTTATAGGAACACTCATTCAGATTAATACCAACCACTAAATAAGGAACAATTTCAGGTGGTTTCGCCTGCGGGCCCATACTCGCAGCCTACTTACGGAACTACCACGCGATTCTTCTAGGCGGGCTTTTTCTCGGGGCCATTGGGGTCATAAAGAAGGAATCCTTAATTCATTCAGCACCCCTTTTCCCTTGCCCACCGGGGCATATGCGCACGGTTCGTGATTGGAGGAACAATTACAATACCCTGTATAAGGATCCTTTGGAAGGTAAATCAGAGATATCAAAAGTATCAATAAACTCAAAAGACATGACGTAAAACTAGATGGTTCTCAGTTCGTAGGCCTGACATAACTTTTTGTATGTTCAAAGCTTTTTTTTTTATATAGAACAGGGGACAAACGGGCAGGAGGATCACCTGATGTTAAGTGATACCGCCGCCCATGGACACTCTCAATGCCGAAGGGCTCGCGAGTGCGTTGTCGGCCTTTTAAGAATTGGTACGCTCTGTTCTTGAAGGACCCTAAGCTATAAAACTAATATACGTACTAAAAAGGTGCCACTTTTTTCTGGCGTGTAGGTATACTTGCAATTGCTTACAGATACATCTATATAGTCTACATATAGCGGTAGCGTTATGACATAAAGTGTAAGCAGTAATAAAATAGATATATATATATATATGTACTGTACATGTTATTGTATCTATTATTAGAACACGACCTCTGGCGGAGTAAAAGCCTCCTACTAACACTTTCATTTATCTCATCTTCGCTCCTATTTTCCAATGCCTAATTGTTAATACTTTCTAAAGGTGGCGACTGACATGACACTAACATTTGGCCGTATAGTTACATTCAAGGCGAGCGTATTGCGTTACGGCATTACATGAATGACCTGTACCCGTGCTCGTGGCGAACACTATTATAAAATTAAGGCGTAACGTAACACTCAGAGATTCGCAAAAATACGCGGCGCTGTATGGTAACCATTCGTCATAGCGTGACGTTACGTACGTTACGACGCAATGTTACAGGTCAATCGCCGGCTTTTGATAATTAATAGTACGAAATAAAAATAGATATGAGACATATTTTTTGTATTCAAATATTTCTTAAGTTATTTATAAAAATGCTAATTGCATGTGATTATTATTTAATTTACAGAGATGAAGAAAACGTGCCATGTTCATGACAAAGAGAAGAAATAAGTTTACTTTGTTGGTGAAACGAAATATATTTTTTTAATATTTTCGCTTTTATTTCCGAATCGATTACTGAATTTTATGTCGTGCATGTGATATTATTTAAAAATCTGTCATGTATTTATGTAAATATTTTTGTGTAATTGTTAAAAGTGATGGTTTCTTCCACAATATAAAGGTAGCATTGCCTTTTAAAAATGTAATCACCTTCCCTTAACAAGTCAGTTTTCTATATCTAATCTATATATAAAGGAAAGTAATAAAATCATTTGATAGCCATGGCGTTAACATTTTTCAATACATCGTGATGCAAAATGCAGATACCCACACCCGTGTTGGATCCCTCGGTATATCTATCCGACCGTGTTGAAAAAAAATTAGTATGCAATGTCAGCTAGTGACAAAGATGGTGACACTTCAGTTATAAGGACAACAAAAAATTCTTTTTTTCTAGGAACAACCAAAAAAATATTTTTTAACACTGCTTTTATGAACAAACAATAAATTCCTTTTTTTATAGGAACAAACAAAAGTACTTCTTTTTTATACATTTTCTGGAGTTGGCCCATCTTCGGCTTGACATAGACTGAAGCCATTCTGTATTACATTTTTACTATATACGGAAAGCGCTGTGAACATACTATGGGGCGGGTCCATAATCTCGATATAATGGAAACTGAGTCTTCGGTTACCAAGTAAAATCCTGAGGCGGAAATCTAAACTTTTGGATGTACCGAGCGTACATCCATCTTGGTTAGGGAATGGCCACTCACGCAAGCAACACAAATAATAATCAGATTTTCTATCGACCTATGAGTCTGATATGTCTTGCTATAGTGTTAGTTATAAGATTTAGGTATATAAATATAATTTTTAATGTTTTTGACGTGACAATGTTTTATAATTCGATGGAGCCGTGCACGCACGAATAAACATGACGCATGCGGCGTTACTTCGCTCTGAGACGTTGAATTTAAGGCTTCAAGTGCAAGCGAGAGGGCACAACGAGCGACAAAGAGGCACAATCGGCGTTCGTTTGTTGTTGTATTTATGCGTACAAATAAATGTAACTTGATCAATTTTATTGTGATTTCCATTAACCTCCTTCTGCATATCCATACAAAATATCTATCAAACAAATAAAATTAAAATTTTCTTTAGAAAAAAGCAACCATTTCATCAGTATTTTCTTATGACGTTTCTTACGACGTTATAACCGATTTTTTTATCTACGATCGGTGTGGGTATTATAGTGTCGTTCTATCGTATTTGTAGTAACTATTAAGATAGAGAAATGATGGTTGAGATGCTAGATATATTAAGTTACCTGCGATATCACTCTCCAAATCGATGAGAACGAAGACTGAGAGCAGAGCTTTGCCCAACTGGGTCTGTTTTTCAACGTCTCCGTCGCGATGTCCTATCGTCCAGCTATAAAGGATGTCATCAACACATCTGTCCAACACTGGACACTGCCATACATGACATATTCTGAAATTTTTGTTGCTATCGTTAGTAAAGAGTTTTCCGACGTTATAGTTTACAAAAGATTTCATTGCTAATTGATTTTACATAGTTATTAGTCAGCGTTCTTATGTTAAACATTAGAGAAAGATAGTTATGAATAGTATAAGTAATCTAAGCGCAGAGATATCAGTTCACGCACCTCAAACAAGGCACAGTTTGAGAATCCGAATAGATAAATATTGTTTTAACTAAAGTATTCATTTTTATATCACAGCGTAAACATAGTAATCTCTTAGGGAACATTAATATTGTCGTTTCTTATTCATTCCCAAGATTCGAAATCAGAAGAATTTTCCAAAAACTGTCTAAAAACCAAAGCTGGAGCTTGTCATTCGAATTCTTCGCGAATATAACAGAATAAAAACTACTTATCCAGAGATAGTAGGTAGTGGGATGATCAATTTTTTAAAAATAATTATTAAGTGCCTATCTGATACCACTATTTTGCTAGTAATTTTTTACTTAAATTTATCGTTAAGTTAAATCTATAATTTGAAGTGGAATATTTTTATTGTTTATTTATTTATTCTATGTTGCATACAGAATTACACTCGACATAATTAAATGAAATGGCTGGCAACTGGCGGCCTTATCGCTTTCGAGCGATCTCTTCCAGGCAACTACTGTACATAGAATAGTATGCTATAGCTTTATATGTATATGATTTGGTGAAATTTAATAAAAATATATACTTGGGGTGTAAGAGACATAGTCTTACCTTCCAGTCATGACCCTGGCTTGATAGCTTGTATGCTCAAAGTCCGTATCATCACAATTCCGTTCTCTGCTCAGTTTCTCCACTCCCTCATACACATTTGCCATCTTGCTATCCTTTTCACACGTTACATACATTTCGGGTAACTGGTTGTAGAAGTCGTCACTTAAAATAGGCTTTCCGCGAGCATCTTTGATGATCTTCGCCTGTTTTAGTGGTGATAGTATGGAGCCATGTGTGAGCACCCAGCGATTGGAGTATTTGATCCCTGAGGCGGCTACTGTCAGGATTTTTGCTAGTTCGCCATCGTCAGAGTAATTATATGTCACCATTACACCTTCAACACCCATTTTGATCTGTAATTTTTTTTACAATATATGACCTTATTTCAGTTCAGTTTACATTTTTAAAAATATTTTTTTAAACAAACAGCAAAATTAAAATAGGCATGGAAATGTTATATTAATCATAATATCTTACAATTAAGTTAAGATATTTTTAATAATGTATTGTCACAACTTATAATTTAAAAATTCCCACGATCCCCGAAGGGCATCTCGTCTTTAAACAAATGGTAATCCTGCATAGATAAATGTTTGTGTATAATAGAAAGTATTTTTCTAGCTAAAGCTAAATAAATCGTAAATTTAATCTCTTAAATTGTGATGAGAATGTATTTATAGACGATAATTTAAGATTAGCTCTGGTGTCCATAAACATGCCTATTTTAAGACCTAGAGATTATAAAGTTATAAATAATTTTTCTCGTTCTGCGAGCTAAGTTCTTTCATTTAAAACGCGACCAGCCATCGTTACAACTTAACTTCAATGGCGATTTCACTTTAGACTAACAAAGAGCTCTAAGAAAGTCAATATGATGACATATGAATGCCTGTTATCCTCAAAGACGAAAGGAAGAAAAGTTTTGTGAATAAATTTGGAATCGGTTTTACAAAAGAAAACTTAGTTCAGTAACCAGCCTTATCTCATTTTTAATATTGACAAAAAAATGTGTCTTATACAAATATAAATGTTTCAGCTCCCAAACAAAAAGACGATGAAAAAATATATCAACTTTATAAATTATAACCTATCATATCTTTTGTGTGTCGCTCAATAATAGTAGTACCTTAAAGCACCAACATGCTTACAAACCGGATTTCTAAACTTTTCTTTTATAAAATTGTTTTTGTGCTTACAAAAATTGTGAAACCTGACTCGCAGACAGCTTCAAATTATATACAATCAAAATTACCCCCGTTACCCACTAAGCCAATTATAATAATTATCGTAGCCATCGACAAATTTGTGTAACAGAAAATAACGAGGAAAAATATACAAATAGCGTGAATATGAACGTTATTACAAATTATGCTATAACCACACCCTCGTGTCGGGATGTAATGAGGTTTATTCAGCGGGTGGCCAATGAGAGGGTAATTTGTTCTAGTATAAAAGATAGGATGATACAAAACCACCAACGTTTTCTTTGCGTCGCCTGCCGACGCACTTCTTCCCAGTTTTTAAATCACCGTGAAGGTAAGTTTTTATTTATACGAAAAATACGCCAAAATACAAGAAAATATGCTAAACTAAAACTAGGCTGCGTTTAAAATTATGATATTAAGGGCCTGTTTCACAATGTCCGGATAAGTTCCAAATAAGCTATTTATTACTTATTGGTAGGATAAACAGTATTTTTGCGTTTCACGACTGTCAGATAGTGCTATTCGTCATGAAATGCCAAGTATCTTATTTGAAACTTTTATCTTTCGAATAATTTATGTGGTGGATAGCTATTTGGTACTTTATCCATACATTGTGAAACAGGCCCTTAACCTATCATAATTTTATGTTATTAATATTAACAAGATTGTTAGAAAATTACACACGCAGCTCATTTGGACAGCATTTAGTATAATTCGTTTAACCTGACGGTTCGGTTCCAGACGTTAATAAACGCCCTCCTTTAGAACGTATGAAACATGTTGTTTACCTCATCGAATTATTATTATGATTTTATTTATTATTATGAAAGAATAAAATAAACTAGATGCACAAATAACACAAAATATATTACGTCATGTTAATACGTGTAATAGAATGGAAATTTTACATTATTCTGTCAAGTTTCCGTAGTGTAGCGGTTATCACGTGTGCTTCACACGCACAAGGTCCCCGGTTCGATCCCGGGCGGAAACAGCGGATTTTTTAAAATTTATTTTAAGTTTAATAAATCCGAAGTTTTCATAAAATATATAAAAAAAATATCTTAATTACTACTAAATAAGATTTCCGACTAAGTGGTATATATTTATTGTAACAGTTAATTGCGATTTTGTGCAATAAGGAATTCATTTTGTAACGAGGTTTTTTTTACTATTTTTAACAAACAAAACGGCGCGGCGTAATTGAAAAATTTAAAATAAATAATTTCCTTCGAGCCGGATTTGAACCAGCGACCTATGGATGACTTCGACTAACGCTACAGTCCACCGCTCTACCAACTGAGCTATCGAAGGTTGAGAGTAGTTGTCGAAATTAATAATGACATTAATAGTTAGACCCCAATTTAAAGTTTTATTTAAATCGACATTTTGCATCGCTGTAATTCTAAATAAACTTCTAATTTAATTAAATAAATTTATTCTGTACATATAATCGGTTAGATATCAAACTGGACACAATCATAATACTATATTTTCGAATATGTGTACGTAAAAAACACCGATATTAAAAAAAACGAGAAATAAGACACGATTCCAGACACATCTGACATCAGACAGCTGATATTTTTTACCACATTACTAACGCAAAATAATGTCCTATAGAGAAATTACGGTTGAAGAAAAAAAAACTAAATTCTCTAAACTCTAAATTCGAATTTTGTATCGTGAATGAATTATTTAATCATATTTATTAAAAACTAGCTGCCCCGCAAACTTCGTTTTGCCTGAATATGATTTTATTTTTCTCAATAAATATTCTTCTAAGATCAAGAAATAAATTTAAAAAATACGAATTGAATGAATCTTTGAGTTATGCGCTTGGCAACATATTTTGCTATTAATTTTCGATTATCTAGATTACAAAGAAATGTCAAGCTCTTGAACAAATTTGCATAAATACATGTCTCTATGTATATGCAAATTTGTCCTTGCACCAAGATGTCTACAGAACTAGAGTTTCATATATTGTTATTGAGATAAGAATATAATTATGAGCCGGTCACAGTTGTTCTTGTGACACTAGCAATTTTCTCAAAATAGACAATACGGAAACTAACGATCGGATATACTTCCTAACTGTACAATAATTAGTACAAGTTCCTACTTAGCGTAAATACTATACGACAACAGGCTTAAATAACCGTTCAATCAACAGCTAGTCTACTAAACAGCGCCGTTCAACTCACTAGTTTCGCTAGGCCACTGCCCGAATGATTTTCAGCCATTTGATCAAACATCAAATAACTTATAACGAAGTTCCATTACTTCTCTATACTGTTCATTTATTTTTAATTCGACTTTCTGCCACACTGATCAAACAAATTTGATTATTTTTTCCAAAGTTTTAAGAAAATTAATATGGAAGAGTGTAGTTAAAGTAAGAGTTAGTGTAAGATATTTCAGTCACATGGTCGTACAAATAGCCTAAGTATTAGCCTGTCAGGTGATTAAATGTTGTAACAAACGCTACGGGTGAATATCTTTCAGGCCGCTAGTTAAACGGCGCTGTTTAGTAAAGAGGCTGTGCTGTTGATTGAACGGCTAATTACGCTACTTGGCTGCGACAGCTATAATCTACTATTACAGTAACTCTAACACTTAGATTAAAGTACCTTGAATTTCCTACAAAAGGTTCCAAACATCCGTTTCTAATTTCTTGGATATTATACAATTTATGTTTGGTTAGAGTCAGTAAAATGTGGTTATATGGAGAGTTCAGTTACAAGATTGTTAAGAGATAAGAATTAAAACTTAAATAGGCATATACAGTATCGTATATTTGACAAGCAATACTGGGCTTAAAATCCTGCAATAGTTTTTGTCTTTTATAGCATGGCATTTATTAAATCTATCTACTTTTTAGGTCGTTTTATCCGTTTTTCATTTAGTAGCATAATTAAATAACGGTAACATGATATTCTTAAAAAAAGACACAAAACAACTGTAATTTGGCTTTTAAAAGAAAATAATGTAGGTAGGTAAAGCCCGAAACAGAGAAGTGGGGAAGTCCTTAGAGGAGGTCTATGTCAAAGGACAAGCTGTATAATAAAATCAACCGGCTTGCCGATTACTAAAATTAGTATTTGTTTTTTTATTCTTAGTGATAACTTTTTTAGTGTCAACCTTTTGGCCTCCACCAATTAAACTAGAATTTAGTTTTTTTACCCAAATTACATTTCTAAAATATCTTCAACATAACATTAAGAACACTAACTATACTCTTCCCTTCCCAAACTATCATTGAGATATTCCCTTGGTTCCTGTGTGAAACAACGGCGGAAATGACCGGCTACTGCTTCGCTACTTAACTGTCCAATTGAACAAACGAGCGTGAGTAATATAATCCGGTCCCGTGACATTAATATCCACCATAGAGGTTCCTTCACTTAAACCTTTTTCGACAAAATCATAGACTAATCATTTATGCATGCAAAGATCACGTACACAATATTACGTACCGACCGGTGACTAGAGATAAACAATATCTCATATTGTATATTGCGTTTCCGTGTCCTATATTTTGTCACCCAAATTTGAAAAAAAAATATATACAAGGAGATGAACACTATAACCCACGACAATACAATAATGGTCGCTCGCCTAATGGACCGTATCCTGTAAGGCCAATGAGCAGTCCAGTCAATGCTAAGAGTTCGTTTCTTTCGCTCCTATACGCAGTCCCGTTTCAGAAGTTGCTCTGCTTAAGGCTTTCATTGATCAGTGTTCTAGGAAACTTATTTGTGGGAATGCAGTGTTAGTTAATGTGACTGTTATTCAACTGTCAAACGGATATGCCTGGGTATCGTTTGGCGAGTGTGAAGAAAAAGAAGTCAATACCGACTGCATTGTCGTGTTTTAACTCCTTGATGCGTTAATTGTTTAGGTAAGTGTTGCAATTCGAGGACGTTAACTATTTAAATTGAATGTGTATTACTAGATTTACCAACTTTAACAAGCTTTGGCAACTCTGATCTTAATTAACCTGACTAAACCTTAAGTTTGATGATAAATAGATGTATGGCGAAATATATGTTGTAGAAAGCATTATATTGACATAGTTCCATAATTGCCCTTTAGTTCTCTCAGCACTACACTGCACAGAAACTGCTTGAGAATTTAAATGTGTGCTCTTAGCATTTAAAATATCACTATTATTTAAGGTATGCCCTGTATTCCTATGAGACCGATATGTGTTTGTTATGATTCATGGTGAAACTATTATTTACTTTTATAAGGCACACACCTTTAGTCCCACACACCAAAACTTTTTTGATTCAAAATAAATTTTGGGGATTCTAAATAAAGATAAGTAAGTTTACTTTGTTATTGTAATTATACACAAAATTTTCTATTTTCAAATTAAAAACCATATTAGTATTACAAAAGGGTTGACAATATTACACATCTGAACAAAAGTTCAATATCTAATAAGGAATAAAGATAGAAAAAGTTGCTTGTTTAAAGATATGAATTTGCAAATTTTAGTGGTTTTTATTTTTCTGATTTGCTAATTAAACACTATTCAAATATTAATTCTCTCCATTGTTATAATTATTTTTATAAATGTAGTTCATTGCTTCCAATTTAAATTAATACAATATTAGACATACCAGCATCTTGGAACCACAATTGTTTTATGTTTTGACTTCTAGTAAACTCATAAGCAATTTCTACATAAAACTAATCAAGAAATCTTGTTTATCCACTTATTTGTAGTTTAAGCATGTGATCTATGAATCTAGTAATATCTAGTTACAAACCAAATAAAATGAATAATTAGATACTATCATTATTATTTAATCCAGCCATATCTAGAAATAAGAAAGCTGATATTTACAAACTTGCACAACTTAAACTTTGATCTATGACCTTAAAAGTGGAAATGTACACAAAATATATATACTTTAAAAGTAATAATATAAAATTAAAAGTTACCTTGTATGTGTTGTTTGTTTACTCTTTGAGGTTATCAAAACATCCCTTGTAAGTTTAAATTCTAATTACTCCAGCCACTGCTTGATTGAAAACAACACAGAATTTTTACATTTGTTTTTTGCAACAAGTAGTGTTTCACAACACAGTAAAAAAATATATTTACAGTTTGACCTGTCCCTATCAGCTGTTGAACTTTGTTTATTGGTTGTAAAAAAGTTTTGATTGAGCGGGTTGGCTATTTTCGGTAATGTCGAAATTCAAATGTCACTTTGTTAATTCCACCACAAATCAAGAAGTTACACGAATTAACGTAGTTTATTAGGTAATCGTAAGATGGCGCTATTTCAAACATATGATAAGATTGTTGTTTGATTCAATAATAATTATAAGTTATTAGGTATATATACAATATTGTATTATATGCGTAAGAAAATAGTTGGGTTTAGAATAAAATAAATTTTAAATTTTAAAAAGGTTTTAGTCCTGTTTGTGAGTGAATGTTTTTTCAACCTGTAATTTCGTTATTGGCATTTTCGTAAAATTTTCAGGATAGTCATGGTTTATCTCATAAGAACATAACAGTTAATACTAATGTGTAAACAGACGAAGTGTCAGTTTTGTCTCGAAACCGTAGTTAAAGCAAGTAGCACGTTACTATTTTAATACACAGTTTTTGGTAGTAGGTATGTTAGCCTGTGCCTACTAACTCGAAAAATATCGTTATACCTTATACATTAGTAAGTTAACTAAAGAATATAGGAATAGTACAAACTATCCATGCTAGAATTAATTAACGACACGTTTTATTTACTTTTTCGTAATCTCTCAATTAACTTTCCCGTGCGTCAAAATTTTGGGCTTTTGTTTAGAAAATTGACAGGTTTTCCATTTTGTTAACCAATTAACGAAGCCAATTTCTTTCTTAATTTGACAGCATTGTGTCACCAAATCGAACTTTGATTATGAAATATATTATTTAATTCGAAAATTAAATTTATTTATTAAATTTTTTCAGAGGGCACGGAATTATTTTATCTATATTAAATTATTTTTATGCATAGAATTGTAAAGGAAACATAGAACATCCGCGTCACGGCGTACTGTGATTTTCCTATCGTAATTAATATCGCTAGAAAAATCTTGGCGAAGGAAACTTTATTAACATTCAGTTTTCCACGACGAGACAAATGGAAAAGTAGGAATAAAGTGTGTTACTACTTTAATCATTATGTGAATCACTCACATATATACAATACAATTTTAACTAGGGTAAGCATATGTCATGATGTGATTATGATCATGATAAAAGAGAGGTTTTTATACATTTACTTGAACATGTTTTCATGATTTATTAGCCAATAAAGGCTTGCCTGCAACTTCTATCAGCGATAAAAATTAATTAATAGAAAGTATATTTTTTTATTTCGGTCAAATTGTGCTCATTGCTTACTGTAGGTATTGCTCTAACAAGCCTTAGTAAAAATATTATAAAAAAACAAACAAAAACATCTCCCCATTAAGACGTTACATTAATTATTTAGCTAAAAAAAGATAATCACGTTTTTTATTTTATACGAATATTAAGACCCTCTACGTCGAAATAAACTTTAGTATTTTTGTATTCAATCTATAAAAAATATATACACCCTAGCAAAATATCAGTGATTTATAACATAATAATTGTTAGAGCCCATAATAGGTTCTTAGAAGGTGGTCGGGCGCCATTCATTTAATAAAAAAGATATGATTCATATATTGCTCAATAAATTAAGAACGTTAGACCGACGATCAGGAAAATTACTACAATATTTAAATACGTTTAAATTGGTGATTTATTGAATTAAGTAAAACATTGTCTATTAAACCATCTGGCTTCTTAGTTAAAAAAATAATACATATAAAATAATCGTATAGCTGTGGCGGCCGCAGAACAGGCAGAATGTAATAAGCGTTACAAATATAAGAGTCTTTCCTCCAAATTTTGTTTCCTTTAGAGTAGAGACTCTTGGGCCGTGGGGTTCCCTTGAACACTGACGCTAATTAAAGATTTAAGTTGGCGACTAGTGAATAGTACCGGTGACCCCAGACCTATCACTTTCTGGCTCAACGAATAAGTATGGCAATACAGCGAGGAAATAGACTACTGCCACAGGGACCAAAATTTTTAAATGTGCTTTAATTTTCATTTTAATTATTTCTATTACTTATTACTTTGTAGGTTAAGAAAATTGTGAATATTATGTAATAATACATTATTTACTCAATATTTAATCGTAAAAACACATTTATGGTTAATTAAATCAAACACACATTAAATTTTTCGTATGTGTTCAAGAATAGTTTAGATTTACAATTAGATTTTTTAAGTAACTACAGGAATACGTTTGTCGCTAGTTATATATAGAAATATACTATGTTTATGTTTTACCATATTTAGTAGCGTAGAGTTTAGGCACGAATGTCAAACCCAGAGTCTTTAATACATTAATCTTTATAACATCGAACAGAAAGTCCTAGACTTACGCCCAACCCCATAACTTATCTCAATCCATTTTTGACCATCTGAGACAGTCATAATTATCCAAATAAGATAAAAAAGTGCCAATAACCAATCGACGAATTGTAATAGCCATCTGTCGATACAAGCTATCCATGGTAAGTTGGATTGGTGTATGTGGAGAGACCTTTGTATGAAAATGACAATTCAAGTGTGCCAATATCCTATCTTAAGATTTTAACTTACACCAGTTTTAAAAATAATTAAAAAGCTATTTGATATGTTTTAAACATGGACATGTATTTTTTAACATTATTTGTACGGTTTTATTTACTTCATTTGGTTTATTTTCGTTATCTTATATGAGAGTAAAGAACGAAGGCATTGCATTCTACCCGATGCCGGAAGTGGATTGTCTTCGTAGGGTTTGGTTATTGGCATGCAGATGAGGCAGCGGAGATCGATCGACTGTCACGGTCTGATCTCAGATTGTTTTCAATATGAGGTTGTGGATTATTTATTGGGGCCGGGCGTTAGTCCGTAGCGTATGATCATAAAAGTAAGATTGTTATATCTGTCTGTTCATTGATAAACGCCAGTATGTACTCAGTTTTCATACGCTAAACGATTTTGATTTTTCTGATATTTTGTTCTTTTACTGAGTGTAGAAAAAACTACAATATCTTTATAATTTCGATTCGATTGATTTATACAGAACCCCTAAGCAGTGAACTACGTCTGTCATCCCTGAGATCGTCTTACATTATAGAATTTAGAACCCGGCACGGCTAGACCCAAAAAAGTTGAAGCGTGTGTATTATTCAAGGCTGATCACCTACTAGTCTTTTTAGAAAATTCTGTGGCCTGGTATAATTCCTTTTTTAAAATAGAACCCGTATGAAAAAGATGTATAGGTCAGATTTATTGGGTATGTGGCTATTAGAAAGATTATATAAATTACATAAAAAATATTAATGTTACTATGATGCCATTATAATACTTGCTATGACGTAAGTCAAGCCCTTTCAGGACCCTGTACTGTAGGTTCTTAGAAAACATTAATCTCGTTCTTTGAAGTCGTTTTCCTGCCGATAAGTTAATGATACAATAGATAATTAACTTTTGATTTCTATAGTTTATTGCATAGTCATATTAATGAAGCACTGTTTAAACGTAACAGAATATAAAATAAGAATAATCCAAGATTTAGTTGTTTAACACTTATTGGTCTGAAGCATTTCTACCTAAGAAGCATTTTGTTTTTTGCCTACTATTGTACTTTTTTTTATTAATTTATTTTCATATATTAGTGAATGTTGTAAAGGACAGTTATTCGGCAGTACTTCAATACCTTAGCTTCAATGTACCTGATGGGTACGTCAGAAAATGACATCGTCCGTCGTTACTTCAAGTGCCCACAGCTAGGATCTTCGGAAAAGGGCACATATGGTTCAGTGTATTAAATTTAGTTTACGAAATATATGTATTTAGGTTAGCGGATCTTGTTCCTCGTCCGTTGAGTAAACTGGCAAAGTTTATTTTAATTGTTAATGCCTATAGCAGTTAGTTAATAATATCTTGGATTCTTATGATGTAATTCTGTTTTTCCTAATTAATTACATGTTTGTTTTTTTTTTGCTTCATCTGTAAAACTTTATTCACTTATTTTCAATTTTTTTTTTATTCAATTTGTCAATTTAGAGTCACCTAAGGCAGGAGTGTATTTATAAATAAATATATATAAACATCTCTTAAACCGTTAAGTTATACTGATGCTGTGTCTGGAAATAACGCTCTCAGTAAATGTGTAAATTTACCGTTTTGTTATCTATACTGTTGAATTTTGTCGGGACAACGAAATCCTGAAAATTCTACTGGAAATCGTTACAATAGGACCTTCAAGGATCGACGTTCACAAGTGGCGTTATGTGTAGCGAGACCTCAAAAATATAAAGAGGGATTATTGTATTAAATTGTCAGGAAATGATTCCGACAGGTCACGGTCGAGACTATTTATGGTCACTAGACCATGTATTTGTGATTGTATGCTATGGCCCGATATTCAAATGTAATTCATATTGTACCTCCGGCTTTTGAAAAGTTATTGTATACTTTTAAATATTACTGTTTTAATTTTTTTAAGCATCAACTTTTTGTCCCAATCCGAAACCATTACAGATCAGGTTGATTCTCTCTCTCTACGCAATTTGCGTCTCTATGCTTTTTCTACAAAGTGTACTATGAAGAATAGGTTGGGTTGATCATTCCTGTCTCGTTTCAACACTGTACGAGCCGTACCAATTCAAAGATTCATCAGCTTCATCTTGATAGCTGGGAGTTTTCCACACTCCGCTTCACAAGACACTTTCTTTTGCGGCCTAGCGATGTCGATTCTACTCCCGGTGGGGATCTTCCGTGACAGACGACCTTCAAATGTTCAACGTAAGTGTGTACTCCTCCTTCAAAGGCCGGCAACCCACTAAAAATGGGTGCTGCGACGACTGCCGTTTTTGGGCGCTCCGTAAGCTGGTTTCCTCTTATTTCTATAAAAAAAGAGACACAGATAAGTAGGTTTACTTATGTCACATAAACCATGTGATGATAAGCGCGACACTTTGTATAAAAAAATATTTACGAATGTCTCGAGTCATACAAGGTTCAGTCTCTCAGAACATCTCTAACCATTGCAAAGCTATTAGTACTGTAAATTATGTCTGTCAATTATGAGGTCAAATCAAAAATCATTTAGAATTAAGGAGCAAAAAATTAATCAAATATACTGTTATATATTGAACGGGTTTAATTACGGGCAGATTACGGGACTTGGTCGGAGAAGTGACATGCCAATTGATTCCTTTGAGCGCCGACAGGTGTCTCTTCCGATAGATTGATAATCACGGAATTGGACGCAGGAACTGCTTAAGCTATAATCCCCGCCAATAGCTAACTGTACTGTATTTTATCGTTTACTTTTATATAAATAATTAGGTTCAAAGATATTCTGAATATCAATAATATTATAAAGATTTCTTTGGTTGAACCTGTTACAAATACTAAAAAGACCACGTTTAATAATTTGTACATGAAATGCTTTTGTAAATTTTTTGACTAAAACAAATGATGAAAGTAAATTTTTTCTATCGTAAGTGTAATTTTTTAAAAAAAGCAAAAGACAACATTTTTGAAAAGATTTTTATCTTGTTACGACAAAGAAGTATAATAAGATTTTTTATTACCTTTATTAGTATTTTTTAATAATTCATAATTTCCGCTACATTTTACATTATGTTCATAATATTTACTTATCCTTAAAAGACGATTCTAAATTCCTTCAGATATCAATTACTGTCTCATAGCTGTAGGGTTTTTTATCGCGTAAACTCATTACAACTCTTTTACAGACTAGATGAAACCCGAAAAAAAACAAGATGACATGTATTTCCTTCGGTATTCGGAAGCATGTGTAATGCTTTTTTCACATATGTTTTCATTATTTGCTTGGGACTTTACATATATTTACCAACAAAAAAAAGTACTTTTTTCTTACTGAATAATATTCAAATTGTTTGCTTTTCTTATAAGATTAGTTCAATAATTCGTTAGAACGTGTAGCTAAGTTGAAGGTCAGTTTTTTGTCGTATATTGTGGCGCCTATTTTCATATAAGTAAGTATATTTAGTAATATTTGAAAATATATTTAACATCATTGTGATAAATGGAACGTTGTTACTAAATACATACATATATAAAGGAAATAATAATACTAATTTAAATTGCACACATTTATTAAGCAACATATTGTACGTAATTTAGTCCTATCTTTTATCTCCGAGATCGATGGCAAACTAGTATATAAATTCAAAATATAATTTGTCTACTCACATTTAGTTTAAAAAGCCTTAAAAAATATAATCAATCACTCTGTATAATCGACGGAAAAGATTGCCTAACCTAACTAGGATTTCTATTAAAAAAAATAGTTTAAAGATATTCTAGTAAAATATATTAAAGTAATCATCACAAGGTTAAGATCAGGCCAACCTGGTGGTTACGTGTGATTCTCAACACTGAACGTGAATTCCAGTTCAGCCAGCACAATTCAATTTGCACAGTTAACACATGGTCGTACGATGAAACGATCAGGAATATGTCTTTGATCGAAATATCAAATTCGTGTGTCGGACAAAAAAGGCTGATAAAGGAGGATATACAAAAAAATCTCCATAACTAGTATTAGATACAAGCAAAAATCTGGGGCAACCGCAGTGCAGGCGGAAAATAGCTAACAGCAAATATGATGATGAATCGAGTATTTCCTCTAACTTCGATTTCGTTCCCTTTGAAGTTGAAACTCTTCAGCCGTGGACTTCAAAGGCGCAGGCGCTAAATAGAGATTTAAGTTGGCGCCTGGTAGTTAGTGTCGGGGACACCATAGCTGGTGCTTTCTTTTAGCTAGAAAATGCTGCCAGCGTTAAAAGAACACTGCAACAGGGACCAAACTTTTTACATTTGTTTTAATTTTCTATTAATTACATTTCAATTATAAATATTTTTTTGCTTATTAATATAGTATGTAGGTTAAGATTGTCTTGCCCTTACTAAATGCTGTCTCCGATACTATTGACATATTTGTATGTTCGCAAAGTGAATTCACAGTAGCGATATTGTGTAAATTATGTGTCTAATTCCACATTGTTGTATTGGCATAGGCTGTAAAGATAATGTGTGTATGTTTGAAATAAATAAAATAAAAAATAAATCAATTATTATAAATACTATATATTTGTGTGATAGAAATAAATCTGTTTATATACTAATGCAGTTTTTAGTACCAGAATTTTTGTAGCAGAATATACACGATGAAGCGATAAAACGTGCAAAAATTCTTTTCGGCTTAAGTTTCGCGCGTCAATTATGATAAAAACAGAGATCATAACAAATTTTATAGACCAATTTCGAATAGGTACATTCCTTTATGAACTATTTTTGATTCGTTCACACCCACTTGGTGCTCAAGCACTCCGGAAGATTGCGTCAAGCATTCATTTGTTTTTCTTAAGATTATAAATAGGTTTGCTTGAAGTACTCAGGTTATTGGAATGTTTGCGACTAAATTATTTTGATGATTATTTTATCCAGTAGCGGTGCTGTATTGGTCTTACCCTGTTCTTTGAACGTTTTTCTATAGACAAAACACACGTAGAAGTTGTTAACTTCCAGCACCACGCCAAGTGTCATTATCGCCATATCAGTTGCCAAGTTGATTTGTGCAAGACTGACACACATCGCCAATTTTTGGCTCAAAGACATGCTTTACTAATGATGTTTTTTCTTTACCATACGAGCACGAATTCTTTGCGGACATAGAGAGAAAAACCAGTGTCTCAATCCAATCCTGCCGAGATTTCCAATCGTATCACCTCGACGTCCGTCGGTCCACACCTGAGCGTCTATTAAGACAGTTTTTGCCGCGCACCACCACGATGTGGAACCAGTGCCCACTGAAGTATTTCCGAACCTATTCGACTTAGGGCCCCTAAATTCTAAATACGATGATCACGACCGCCTGGTTAGTAAATTATTGAGTTTTATATCGCGTATCAATTTTCGCTAAGTGCCCTCTTAACTACACAACAAAGTATCCACTTATCTTCAGCTGATTTTCACGATAATCATGGTTAGATATGATTCTAGCAGTGATAATGTCATGCTTGACTTGTACTACTGTGTATATATATTTCCATTCAATATCTAAATAAGTAATATACGTTTTTGAAGCAATATTTTTTTTTACTTTAATTCAAATAGAAAAAGTAAAAGGAGTCTAAAACAAATCAACATTTCCTTATAAATCATGCATTGTTCGGAACATATGTTATAAATATGTGATTTATAAATAAATTGTAAATAACTTTGCGGTTACTACACGTGTGGGAGCACGATTATGGTGACCATTTTGCTCCCAAGAAGCCTCTGGCTATAGACATGGCCACCGTTATTAAATGATATTATTGAATTGAATACATATTCGTCAATTGTCATACTCGTCGCCATTTTACATTTCCAATCTCCATAGATTATAATATGGGAAGACGTTATGTTTTCTTTTAACAAAGCCAGTTAGCCATAGATAACATTTAAATTCAGATTGACACTTAAAGAGAACACATCTCTCTAATGTAAACTTTACTATTCGTCTCACTTGTACCGCATAGGGATAGGCCAAACAGATTTACCTTAAATAATATGAATAATATGAATTAAATCCATTTTGGTGTTAAGCCAATAAATATATTTAACTTAATAAAGTATCGAAGTTATTTTCATTGAATGCATTGAGAAACAATTTATTGGAAATTTAAAGAGTGATTTGTATGCGGGATGCGTGAATGTAGCAGACTGCATGTCGACTTAGTACGAGTTAGTGTGCGTAAGCGCATAAATACCAAGTTACTTGTTTGTCAATCACGGTTAATGCTGAATAAATAGGTTTACTCAGATTTTTTGGTAGTTTGTACATATAGTAGATCTAAGCAAATTAATTTATACACACCAATAAATACTTGATACAAAATGCGTCCAGTACATAGTACATTAATCCTATTATTCAAAGGTTGAGGATTTGTTCGATAACGAGATATTTCAATTTTTTTGGAAATTTGGTGCTTTGATATTGTTGCTAACCCGTTTATTTAAATATATTGCACAGAATAACTATGTACTACTTACCCAAATAAATAAAAATAGTTGGGCTAATTTGGATTTTTAAAGTTCTAATTCACTTTATACTGCACATTACAAGGCACTATTCCAAATGAAATATTTAGTGAATATTATGAGTGCTGAAATGAGCCTTAAATTATATCAAGTTAAACACCGACAGCCGAGTTGTAGTTTTTTATTTTTTTTACGATTCGAAGAACAAAATGCGCAGACGATGACGCAGTCTTGATCTCGCCAAAAAAAATGTTGAGCATTTTGACAGATTAATGAATGATGTTAAGTAAATGTGAGTCACTGATTAGTTGATAACGGAAAGTTGAATTGCCTCAACATTATCTACCGAGCAACGAAAAATTTGCCAGTGCCAGGCAATGAAATTGTGAAACGCCTTATTTTTTTTAAAACGTTCTTGATGAAAATCACAGTCGAAATACGACTGCTGTGTTACGTTTCAAACTCCCAACTTGAAATAACTTTTTTTATACCCATAAGTACACTTATAAACGTCAATAGAAAAGATTTTAAATTGATTCTAAATTATCAGTTCGCAACTCAAGGGCGCAGAACGGGTAAGAAGAACTGCAAGAAACTCTCCGTCACACTTTTAATCGACAAGTTTTGAGCCAAACTCATTGTTTGAACTGATTAGGATCATTTAGATATTCGTAAATTTTATAAAAAGATTTATTGATTAATTTACGATAAACGAGAGTTTTAAATTTATTTAGTGATAATTATTTCATTTCAACCGATTTCTACCGTGATCTTTATAACGACGAGCAAAAAACATCAACTACAAGCAACAAGAAAGTTTTTGAAGTTTTTGAAGAACCCATTCCAAACATACTAAAAGACGAAGTTCTTAAAGCCATAAAATCACAAAAAACAGGGAAAACACCAGGTGAGGATAACATATCTAATGAACTTTTAATTGGAGCATCTGAAATTATTGTAGACTCACTGACAGTCCTATTCAACGATATTTTAACAACTGAATATATACCTCATCAATGGACTACGTCCACTATAACCTTACTTTATAAGAAAGGGAAAACAGATGATATTTCGAACTACAGACCCATCTCGCTTATGTCTAATGTATATAAAATATTCTCCAAAATAATGTTAGAGCGATTGACAAAGACTTTAGACGAAAATCAGCCAAAAGAACAGGCAGGGTTCCGAAGTGGCTTTTCAACCATAAATTCAAATTCAAATTCAAATTTTATTTATTCATGTAGGTAACAATGTACACTTATGAACGTCAAAAAAAAGAAATATATAGACCACATTCACACCATAAAGCATGTTATTCAAAAATGTAACGAGTATGGAATAAATTACTATCTAGCGTTCATAGATTATAACAAAGCGTTTGACTCGCTCAAGCATGGGAAAATATGGGAAGCCCTTGCCTCACAAGGGGTTCATGATAAATACATTCGTATAATTAAGAACATTTACGAAAATATGAAAGCCAAAATACGCACAGAAAAGGTCGGAAAATATTTCCCGATTAAACGAGGTGTCAGACAAGGTGACCCTTTATCACCCAAACTTTTCTCGGCAACTTTAGAATATGTATTCCGACAGCTCGAATGGAACGACTATGGTATAAAGGTTAATGGAGTATTTTTAAACCACCTTAGATTTGCCGACGATCTTATACTAATATGCGAGGACCCAAGAACTCTAAAAATCATGGTTGAAGAACTTGTTCACGAAAGCAAAAAGGTTGGATTGTCAATGAATACAAGTAAAACAAAGGTGATGACAAATTACATCAAAACTCCTATTAAACTTAACAACGTTACGGAACTGGAATATGTAAACGAGTATACATACCTTGGCCAAATAATATCTCCCACAGACCTCACAACAAAAGAAATCAAAAATAGAATAAACATAGGATGGAGACGATACTGGGCTCTAAAAGAGGTCATGAAAAACCCGACTATAACAAACAAAGCCAAAAAGAAAATATTTAATACATGTATTTTACCTGCCATGACTTACGGATGTCAGACATGGAGCTGCACAAACAAAAATATTCAAACATTAGAAACTTGTCAACATCAAATGGAAAGAAGTATACTTAACTTAAAACTAAAAGACAAAGTTCGATTAACAACAATAAGAAAACAAACTAAAATTATAGACATAAAATACCGAATCAAACAACTAAAATGGAAATGGGCCGGGCATTTGATAAGAAGCAATACGGAAAAATGGACCAAAGAAGTTATGGAATGGTGCCCTAGACATAAAACGAGAAGTAAAGGTAGACAGCATCGTAGATGGGAAGATGATATTAAAAAGGTGGCAGGAGCCACATGGATGAGGAAAGCAAGAGATAGATCTTTGTGGAGAACACTTGGGGAGGCCTATGCTGAAAAGCAAGACAATCAAGAAACCGGTGTCTAATGGGAAATAATATGATAATATTTACATTTACCTTAATTTAATTTCGTTAATAAGCATAAGTAGTGTATAGAGTAGAAGTAGGATAAAATGTAACTTAAAGGATTGTTAATAAAGGCTATATTTATTTATTTATTTCATTCCGCTCGATGGAAAATCTATTGAAATTTCCATATAAGGAATATTTTATTTCCAGGTTAGTTCTGATTCCAGTATTATATTGGTTTGTTAAATGCTGTCCTAATATTTAATTACTTAAACTTATTCCATATTGACTCCCTTGGGGAAACACAACAAATCACTGAAACAGCCCGCTTATGCATCACAAATATAGATTGAACCTCTGCAGCAGTACCCCACAATAGGATACCGTAGGATTTATAACGCTGTAAAAGTAGCTATGATAAATTTTAGCCGTATCTTTATCAAGTATAATATATATATCTATAAACTGTCGGATTTTCTTTACTGGAATTAGATTTTCTCTATGTTTGGCGCCCCACTGAAGTTTACTATATATGTGTGCCCAGCATACATATTATAGTAAACTTCAGTTTCAGTTTAACTTCATACTAGATTTGACAACAAAGTTTAGGACACCGTCCTTATCTTTCAGTTTACCAATATCTTTACACTCCACTTGTTGTAAAGCCATCTACATCTTTTTTACTGTAATATTTTTGGTGAAATTCGATCTGGTCCTTGTTAAAATATTTTTGTAAAGGATAAAAATGACGCAACCTAGATGTAGGATTCGTCATAGACAAGTAAGAGCAAGGTTATGTACGCTTTCAAACTAGTGTTAATTGAAATTGGTATGTCGGTCCTTGACCAACGCGTTTTTACTTTTTAATTTACTCGTTTTGAATGTTATCTGTGTTAATTTGAATTCCTATATCCGGTACTCATATGTTTTAAATAAAAATCAGAACGCAACAAAATAGTTTTAAAAAAGATATTACAAATATCAGTATTCTGTGATTATATATATGTATTTTGTTAGGGTAGTGTGATTTTACCTTTTGCATATCTTGACAATTATTTGAAGGAAATAAACGTTTTCTTTTATTACTTACGTCATAGTTATAACAGCAACCATATCACGTGATGCAAATACGCCCTTTCTAGTTTCTTTTTATTCGAATGTTATAATCGATAATTAGGCTACTTAATCTAATTTAATATTTCCCGTTCAATATTTCCAGCTGAAAAACATAGATTAAAAGATCTATGCGCAAAATTGAAAATTTAAGTTTCTTTATCTAAGTTTTAGCACGAAAAATTGAATACTTTTTGACGTAGTACGGAAGTCAGGCTAAATCCAGTTAAATCTAGTTTACGAATTTATCTAATCTCTCCTTTAACGCTCAGTCTCGACGCTCGTTTTTAACTCACGCGTCCATATGGCGGGAAAAAACGATTTTCTTATACCTCAGTACATAGCTATAAAATTATCGTCCAACTTCGTGGGAATTTATTATACTTATATGATTCTGTGTAATGTATTTATATACGACATACCACGTAGTAGTATTGTTAATAATTGCACTATGATATTTCCTTATCACATTTCTTCCGCTTCAGGCCTAAAATAAACACAGCTTAATCTATATTAAACCTTAATGTGGTGAGATAAAACTCAATTTACGATACGTTAAAACTTTTGAATCATGGGATTTCCTACCACTTCTAATGACGTCAGAGAAAGGGTAAAATAAAATGATGTATTTTTTATTTCTGTCGCTTAAAGGTTTGATAATGGTATTCCCAAATAATAATTAAATAAATTAAACATTTATCGGGTCGTAAATATATTCTGTGACGACAATAACGGATATTTTTTAACATAATACACATATTGTTGACGTCAACTTTAATAGTTGTCTTAAAGTATGTCTTGTCCTGTATTTAAATAAATGTCTATTTTTTTTATTTATTTAAATAAAATAAATTAATCTTTCAAAACATTTTATTCTCCTGACTATACTATATCCATCCGTCAATCATTACTTCTAATTAATTTGCTATATTTGTTTTAAATATTGTAGAATTGTTTGATGATTTGCTTTTTTTCAAAAGAGTACCGAGAGTTGTTTACGCCGGCTTTTTCTCTCGGCCAACACCCTCTGTCTTCTTTGCCGATGAGTAGGAATGCCAACAGGTTCGAATTTAATGACGTGGAATAAGTGATACCATGATGATCTTATGTTCCAAATAAACGTATTTTATTGCATTTCCGTTTTAGTGGAATCGGTTGAACATTTTTTTATAGCAGAAGATATAGGACCACTTACAACGTAAAAGGTTCGAGAACTATTACGAACTTTTAGTTTCAAAGATTTAATATAAATTGTTTTTAAAAATATGTTGTTAATTTTAACGTTTGTTACTTATTTGAGAATATATGGTCTGAGGACCCATCAATATAAAAAAGAAAACCCACAAGAGGTATTTTCTTCTTGAAAACACCCAAAGAGGAAGTTTACAATTTCACTTATTATCTGGTGTATATTTAACGCTATTGAACAGCAGAGAAGAAACAGACAGCATACTTGTTGTACTTTATTTAGTTAAATAAGACTTGAATCTAAATGACTATGAAATCCAAATCGGTCCACATGGACTTTACCAATATAAAGTCAAATTATCTGCCAATGTGTATTGATAACACCCTTGTACCGTCTTTAATCTGCTTACTTCAAAGTACGGAGGTATGAGGCTGTCATAAAAGGTCCTTGTGAAAAAGATTCCTGAAGAGTTGGCTCCTCTTTACTGTAAATTATACTGGTCGTTCGGATGAAGCTGTAGAGTGTAATTACGATTGTGTAGGCATTCAGATTAAAGCTTGCGAGTTTCAACTCCAACGTGTTTTTTACCACGGGCGACATGAAACTGCAAACCACTAAGAGATAGGTTAATGTGTGAGGGTATAGCAACTCGTAAGGAGTAGTGGTTCGCTTTTGTCACTCTAAGCTTACCCATAAGCAGTGAAAGTTTATTACGCCAGCTTTTTCTCTCGGCCTACACCCTCTGATGTCTTTTACCAAACCTATCTATATAAATAGATAAAGCCCTCAAAACGTTTCCATTGATCTTGCTCTATAAACGAATTCCACAGTACAATTAAATTACAAAGATAAATATATACATAATTACACTATTTAAAATTATGTATACGGGCGTAACATTCCTCATGTTTTTGTGTTTGTTCTAGAGTTATTAGTGTTTATAAATAGATTAGCAATGACTTCCTATGAAGTTAAAATTAATTCCGTGTTCCTAGTTGGGATCGTAAGTCTAGATAAGGTTTATTTTTATTTCGGTATTTGATGCCAGTTACTTCATCGTTTAGCAACCCCAAAAATATACTGGTGTCCTATAAACTGTTCGACTACGGATTATGGAGTATTCAAACGCTGTGATTCAACAGCCGAAATATTTCTTTTTCTTATTATTGGCAAATTTTCGTGTTTCTGTGTCTTTTGTTTTACGATCAACTTCTCTGCCTTAGTGTACAGGGACTTTTTCCATCTCTTATACTTTCTTACTGGGGCTTCTAAACAGGCCATGTTTTGCTGCAATGATGGCTACAATACAGTTGCCCGGCAACATTGCAAACAATAGCAGCCACACTATGCAATATTGCAGTAATGTCCCGGCCATATAGCCAAACATGCTTTGTATAGCCACTTATGGCCGGTATTGCCCCAATGGGTTGCCAGACGATCGCTAGGTTATCGAATTCAACTGCAATATTGCACAGCCAGTTTTATTGTTGTTTCAGTCACTCTCTTTGTTATGGCACAGTGTATCCTTTTCTAAGCGATATGTTGCTCTATTTAGTGTTTTGCGACCAGCTGCATTTTGACAACTACGTAAAAAAAATAAAAATAATTCTTGAATAGTTTATTATCAAGTCTACAGTTTCATGCCTATTTAAGTAAGGTCTAATCCACAATCTCTTCTTTTTCTATTTGTTTCTTAAAACAATATAAGCTGCTGCGACAAGTGTGTTTTCGTCAGCCATTGTTGCCGGTATGTGTAGCCCGTTTAGGAGTCTGCATCATGGGCCATACTATTGCAGACATATTGCAACACATGGCCCGGCCATAGATTGCTCGGCCATCAGCTGCATTAAAACATTTTTGTGATGGCCGGGCAATTACTTGGCAATATGCAGCCATCAATTGCAGCAAAACATGGCCCGTTCAGAAGCCCCATACTACAAAAATAATTTTAAAAAAATTATAAGCTCATTATTATTGTCTATCTGAAGTTATAGGAGTTAAGGCTGGTGTCTGCACCTATTTGTCTACTTTAATATGCCAATATATCTGAATAGTCAGTCTCAATATAATTTAATTGACGTGGCTCATCTCAATTCCACTATAATAACCGTTCACAGGGAGTTGATACCACGGACTTCTGGAGTATATGTTACGGTTGTTACCAACTTTAAAACAGATTCTGTTTTGCGAATGACATCTTATTTGAATGTTGAATCCAGGACCTAGTCATCAAAATACCTTTACATTCAAGATACGTTATGTTACCACACACACAAAACTCGACCAATAAAACATTTATTATGTAGCAGTTAAAAGCTTTTGACTATCTCCAAGTGTAAGAAATTCTAAAAAAACGGCTTTAAAAAATTCAATTCACGAATACAATAAAGCATATTTCTTATTACGCAATAATAATCTTGTATTCTTAATGTGCACCCTCTTTTGTTAATAATAAGGGTCATAAAAGGAAACTATTCTTTACACCAATATCGAGATGATAACAGACTCACAAGGAGTATGCGTCATAGCACTTTGATGATGAACATTCAAACTTATGATTAAACTGGCGAAAACTCGTGACTACTACGTACGTCAAGGTTTATAAAGGCACACATTAAAAAATCCAGTGTCGATTCTGAAAATGTATACTTAATTAAAACTTTGAAAATACAATTACAAATCCAAAATCATTAATTTTTATAGGTAACGCAATGTAAACTTATGAACGCCAAAAAGAAATATATATGTACTAATTAAATCCTTACTTAAGTGAGAGAAGAACTGGCAATAAACTCTCCGCTACTCTTTTTAATTGCCAAGTTTTTTTTTACACAATGTTTGCAAGGAGCTGCAACCAAAAGGCGGTAATAATATTTTGCGTTATTAATAAAAATATATTTATTCTGATCTAAATTATTGCTGAATTATTAAATTTAAGTATATTAATAATTTAAAAAATCAATTATCAGTTAAATTTTATAAGTAATTTTGTGATATTTTTATTACATTGAAGTTTTAATTCCACTCATTTGCGAACCTAAGGTAATTGTTAAGCTGTCAATCAATAACGTAACAACGTTCAATAGTGCCTCAGCCTTGCATTGGTGGGAGGTGCGCTGACGCAATGTCTACGCAGTGTTGGTTTAGCAGAACTATTTTCCCTTTTAAAGTTGCATGTATTTGGTAATCTCGCGGAGAAAAGAAGGAAATTTTGTAGTAAATTATGTAAATAAATCAATGATGCTACAACCTTTCATGTGTTTCATGATAATTTTTTGTCAATCTATGGGTCGTATGTAATTTACGTTAGGTATGCCGTTGACTTTTTGGATCTAATGCAAGCCAGTGTCCTCACAATATTTTCATTAACCGTTCGAGCGAATGTTAAATGCGCACATAGATTAAAGTCCATTGGTGCACCCGGGGATCGCACCTCCGACCCCAGTGTTGAGAGAAGCACGCTTAAGCCACTAGGCCAGCACAGCTCTATATTATGTAATATAATTAAAATAGATGGACAAGAGGATTACCACGATCTTTGTAAATGCGTGACAGAGTTCCAGGCTTGTCATATTCTTGCTACCAATTAAAAAACATGATTTTGGTAGATGCACAACTGAAGGGGTTGGATCGTGTAATTGTTTGGCCTACTAATTGCAAAATGCCTGCTTATGATTAATTCAATAAAGATATAAAAATTGTGTCCTTCCCCAAAAAAGTTTTGTTTGTATTTTTTTACAAAAAAACTTTAAACAACCTCCGTCACAAATTTGTCTTTGATATATGTTTTTGTTTGCCGTCATAACAAAATATTAATTGGTAACTTATTGAGAAGTCATCGTAACAAGGAACTGCTTTTTAAAGGGTTCGCAACTCCTGGCCAATGTTATTCCATTATTGGTGTACCGTCCCTGGATAGTTTGTTAAATTTTATTATGGAAGATGTTTTACATACTCGCATTAATAATAACATATTCAAATAATACAAAGCGAATAAATAAAACATACTCATTATCTAAAATATGAAGAAATAATAATTAATCTCTTACCACGCGCTTGTTTAGTTTCGTAATATCATAATGCAGTAAAATCTTATTTTTGAATCACTCTGCAAATATAGTCGTATGTTTATATTTATTCCAGTCTGTGGAGTCGTTTTTCCTATTCCGCCTTAATTTTTCCGGAACTTTTTGATATATATATATTTTTTAATGTCTCTGTGAATATATAACATCAAAGTTGAGATTTAGCGCTATATTCATCGATTCTAATAAGTTTATGATGTATTGATGTCATACTTAGCGCACTCTGTTTACAAGATATCTTATATAATTACAATATTTCAGTCTTCAAAAGGCAAGGAACCTGAACTTTTGCATGCATTTAGTGATATTCCGTCCGTTGACCGATTTGTGTTATACAGGTGTAAAATTTTGCATCGCAACAAACCTTTAGGCTCGCAAAAGTCGTGTAGATTTTGTAATCTTGTCAATTTATTAGCAAAAATCGCGCCGGGATGAAATCGCTAATTCATTAAATTTGAATAAATTATGCGTTGGCGGGTTTCTGACGTTATTGTTTTTATATAAATAAACTAATTTCAATATTATTTTCTTTCTAATGAACTATTCAATATTTCTTTCATCTGACGCATTTCGCGATATATACCTCGAGAAACTCTTACTAGAACAGTAATATTAATAAATTAAATGAGCGTCGTCAAACTTTACTTAAACTATAGCTGTTATTAGCGTACCTATGACGTCATATTATATCACATTTCATGATAAAGTTACATGATCAGCCACGTGATAAGGAGTTATTATTTGAACTGGGCTTAAGAAACGAAAAGTTTTTACGTAGGTTTCAACATGT
The DNA here is from genome assembly GCA_028984075.1 of Pieris mannii. Lineage (NCBI taxonomy): Eukaryota > Metazoa > Arthropoda > Insecta > Lepidoptera > Pieridae > Pieris > Pieris mannii. Next base: position 2,672,104 of record CM054776.1, read on the forward strand.
CATATTTTGTAATATTTGTAATTGGTCGCTTCCTAGTATGAACGATGTCCTTTGAAAACTAATAAATATAATGAAACATCTTTATTACAAGTTTATCTTTAGATTATCTATATTAGAACGCAGAAAACTTATGACTTTTTTTATAGAACAGTGGGCCAACTGCAAGCAGGCAGGCTCATCTGATGTTGATTGATACAGCCGCAAAAGAACACTTAGTCGTTTACATTCGTCAGTGCGTTTTCGACCTATTAAATATATTCTAACTATAATGCGTTCGGTTGAGAAACCATAAGCGATTAATCAAACCTAACATTATAAAGCCTGAATCATATTTGCGATTAAAGCCTTTACCACAAGGATAATTTAGAATAGGTATAATCAATCAAAGGTGGAAATAACTGACATTTTTTTTTGTTCACATGCGTCCGAAATTACTAGGAAATTATTAACTGTATGTAGTTCCTGTTCAATGTACTAAAAAGTGTTTCTTGATTAATGCTATAATAATCATGAATATAATATGTCAATACGATATCGCATACATTTAGTTTTTTTTTATAGAACAGTGGGCAAACGGGCAGGAGGCTCATCTGATGTTAAGTGATACTGCTGCCCATGGCCAATGCCAGAGGGCTCGCGAGTGCGTTGCCTGCCTTTTAAGAATTTTTTTTTCTTGAACGACCCTAAGTCGAATTGGTTCGGAAATATTTCAGTTCGTTGCATTTGGATTTAACACTATTCAAACGATAAAAGTTCGTGTTTCGTTTAGTTCTAAATACCCTTTCGGAGGTCGTGGTATTGTTAATTATTTATAGTTTACGAAATTAAATATTTGTGTATCTTTCATAGAATTGGTACACCCTAACAAAAATAAAAATATATAACTATTTGTAGAAGAAAATCGTGGATAATAATACAATGTTTGATCGCGAATGTAAGCAAACTCGCAATTGTCATTAGATGAGTCATAGCAAAAAAGTCACCATAGTATTACACCATTTTTACACTCGTAGAATAGGGGGAAAATGGGCAGAAGGCATCTAATAAGTGATACCCTTGAACACTTCACGTTAGATGGTACGCGAGTGCGTTGCCGGCCCTTAGATAGATGAAAATCGAGAATGAATTTAAGAATCATCTTTGAATATATCTGTTTAGTTAAGATGTTGAAATGCGTATATTGTGACAGATTATATAAGTCACGGAGGCTACTCCCTAATCTTTATATGTAAATTTCTTTGTGTGTATGTGACTGAACTCCTCTTAAAGGGCTGGAACGATTTTAATGATTTTTTAAGCATTTGTGTGACGCCCTGGATTCACAAATGAACCCGGCAGATGGCGCTGCAGTTGGTACTTTCATACTTTGTTTTATGTTCTAATCGCTTCAAATATCATTTAATACAACAACGTCTGTCGGGTCCGCTTGTATAATATAATATTATACGACTGGGTAAGAATCTAAGACCAGTCTAACAAGACTTCATCGAAATCCATTCGGTATTTTAAGACACCTTGTGAGGTGGTAACACTTAGATGTGATCCTTTCCTTTCATCTGTTTTAAATATGATATTATGTACATAAACATTAAGCAATACATAATATGCACTCATCATTGATCTTTTGTAATGTTTGTCTATGCAAACGTATTAAGCACATTAACGTCATACATAGGAATAATTTAACAATTGTTATAAAACACAATATTTTCCTACCTGATTAAATATCCTATCTGATAAATTCTATTTTTATTTCAATTTAATGAGGAAATATACAAAAGCACGATTTCCTTATATATTTTATGTCATTTAAACATTAAAAAATCGATACCTTATATAAGTAATGTTTATGTAGATTTGTGTAAGCAACAAATCCTTAACATTGACAGGCAACAAAGGTGCGAGGCCTACACGAGTGTCAGTTCTCGCTTATCGAAACATCAAACCTAATCTCACGAGATAACTGCCGATAAAAAACCTGACATCTAAAGGTTCAGTATGTGATGGATCGCAACGGCGCGCGATCAGGTAAAAAAAATTGCAGTAACATACAGGCTTTCTCGTGACGTACCAGCGGGCGCGGCACTCTCAGCCAATGGCTACTCTTACCGCCCCATATAATCTTCTACAGGCGACCAGTCCACTCAAACTTTGAATAAACGTCGTTGTGAACGCACGTCTGCCTACGCGAGTGAATTTGTGCTACAGTTTTATTTTGTGTACATCACGGATTTAACAGTGAGTACAATCAGTGTTTTTATATTTAATCGAACGTTCGCGTGTTTGGTATGGCGGTGCAGTGTTTCAAAGTTTATTTACCTTTATCGATCATATGATAACTTAGATCGCGTTACGTGTCTTTTACGCGAATAGCAATGAAAGTTCACAATTGCCCGTGTTTTATTTCGAACTAAGTACTTAACTGATGCAACATTTGTCCACTCGGTTATCCTCGCTCAGCAAAAAATGCAAACGGTCACGCAGGCTGCACCGCACATTCCTATTTTTTATTATTTTGCAATCAATCTCACTGACATCATCATATTATCTGTGATGCACATAATCTTATTTATCTGTTACATAAACATTGGCGCCAATTTTGACATTTATCCGCTGTAATCCTCTAAAGAACGACTTTGACAGAAAAATCTATTTTTGCCTATGCTATTTATACAGTTTGTTTATGTGTTTATTTGGTACAAAATTAAAAATATAAGTAACTCTTAACATACCAGACCCTTTCAATATCTTAATTATACAGTTTCTAATATTTATTTTTTTGAAATTTGGTATTAAGTTTTCGTTTCCTATATTATAATATAAATGGAAAATTACATTAGTTTATTTGTTTGTGAATCAGATAAATTGCAAGCAACAGGCATGCGGCATACATTATTATTATGAAAACAACAGAGGGTTTCGTATCGTTTCATTAGTTAAAAATAACAATGGAATTCGCTGAACAATAAAAATTAATATTTTTTATTGCGAAAATTGCTTAAATGCATTAGTAAGCACAAACTGTTGCCATCTAAAATTAAACGTTATGCATTCTTCATTTCAAAGACGTTTATCATTTCTTCAAATTTCCGTTGGAATTAAGATAAAATAATTCGAGTGCATGACGAATATTACAAGTACCTAATCTTTGTATTAAGATAGTCTGTTCAAGATTCATAGTTACCTGTCATATTTGTTTCAAAGATCGTATTAAATACCATAAAGAATGCTTCAAGAAAAATAATTTTCTTTTTACTATTAAATTACTGTTTTTTGTATTTTTTTAGACTCTACATATACCTTATCATCTTTTAGTATTTGCATGGTTTATTAGAGACAAAAAAACACTAATATAAAAGTCTCCAAATGGTTATATATATACAGTTGTCGGTTTAAAATATTATTAATATCAAAATTATTTAGACAAAAGCTTGTTAACACATTGAATGCTTAAAAAATGGATACGATTAGCCAGAAACCAAAGCTTTTAATGGCGAAATTCAGATCCGAGGGCTAGAGATGGCAATGGTTAAAAAAATTAACGGAACGCTCACACGGATCCGAGTAAGCGGCACCGCTACTATGACCCTGCTCCGCTCGGATCCGAGAAAAGAGCATTTTATGTATTAAACTTACAAAACTATATGTGTGGGGCGCCAGGCCAGAGTTCCCGTGGCAGACACATTTCTCCGTACACAGATTTTTAAAAATCTTAATTTTACGCTTGCCATACTAGATTAATGATTGCAAAAGGATTAACTTTAACTTAATTTATTTTTGTTCATCGCATCATATTGTAAATTTGTACTGAAGGGTTAGCTTCTACAAATAAATATATATATATACTTTTTGATAGAGTGGAAATTTAATTTTTTTTTGTGATTTGTGACGTTTAAGTACTTACAAACGCTTCTGACATCGACGTCTTTCTTTGAAAAGATACGGCATAGGTAAAAACGCCGCTATAGTAGAGGCTTTTTTTTAGTCTATATTTAGTATTTTGTGATCAGTTAGTAGCTAATGTAGTTTGGTCCTGTAAACTGTAAGTCAGTAACGGTTAAGATTTGCAATTTAACTGTTAGTCACCGCGTTAGAGTACTTGTGCTAATATTTGCTAAACATCTTAGCTAAACGGTTAACCAGGTCATATATTTCCATATACGTATTAAATTAATAGCTTATAAATCTTTATAACTTTGAAATATCCTTCATAAAAATTTCCTTTTTATATCTGAGTTCAATATACACGTCGTACTCCAAATAGCTGATGGGTTTATTAATTAGAAGGTTATTTCCAGCATTGCTGCTAAGTAACTGAAATTTGTTCGACGGAAATCCTGTTGTAGTTAATTTATACATAAACAATTCTTGAAACATAAGACGTACAAAAAAAAAACATTTTTAAATTGGTATTAAAAATAGTACTTTAATTATTTTAATAAAATTAAGTTAACCTACATTTAAGTTGAAAGCGTTTATTCACACATTGATTAATGATTTCATTTAGGCAGATAAATTAAAAATGATTTTATTCCAAGTGTTTTTTTTAATTCTAGTAATAAATATTTTATTACATAGTTTAATGAAAAGTTCATGATTTCCTATCACTTATGATAAATTTTATCTCATGTGGTACGCGATAGACAATTTTAAATGAATTTGAATTTTACTCTTTCCCGGCTCATTGAGCCCTGAAAAAGACTTCAACGCAGTCATATTCCGACTCAGATGTGTGAAAGATAAAACTTATTTAATTAAAACTCATGACTAAACTTTTATATGATAACAACATAAGACAGGTACGCTTAGATCTTTCGTCTTCTATTCTTGTCGTTATTATTAGGCACATTTATCCAAGAGAAAGGTTGAAAGCAAATTAAACAATTCTCTTGCCGCCGCGGTAGATATAATAATCTCGAACCAAGTCGCGGGCGCAATAGTTCTGCGCTTGTGCGTGTGATCAAACCTCCAACCCGTGAACACTATGTCCTATGTTTAAGTACAGACTGGACAGTTCTTTTGTATGACAATTACATGTACACACGGCCACATTAAATGTTGCTAAGTTAGCAACTTTTAATGTGGCCGTACAGGTATTTCTCGGGCAGGTGGGCAGTACCGGAACAAACTGGGGTCTGAAGTCTTAACTTTGCTACGTGGAGTTTCCGACTGGGATCGATTACAGAGTCCAATTTAACCACAAAAAGACACAAGTTTCCGATAAAAAACACCTTTATCACTCTTCGAACACAGTATCTTAAAGCCACAGCCAGCTTAAGCAAGTTAACGCCGAGTTAATACTAGACGTTAACATGTCGAACGATGTTGAGTTTTGCGGTCCTTTGGAAGAAATAAATTATTGGCCTCCAGCAAGCAAGTCTACTTCACTCCGGGCCATCGCTTGCCACTGTATAAAACCCACGGGGGTGCTCCTAGTGCTAACTGTAGGACGGTATTCAATGAAGAACGGTTCGAATCATTGACGACAAGTCACTTTCCGAGCAGCGTCCCTGGACGTTACGTATAGAAGATGGGTCTGGCTGCATCTTCTATCGCATTAACTTATCATAGCATATCTCCAGCTGAGCTTTATCGGATATCGAAGTAGATTAGAAATTCCACCGCATCACCTTTAGGTACGTCCGTCGTTTCACAAGTGAGCGTTTTAATGGCATTTTTTGTCGCACACCGCCGTTTTAGAAGGACGAAGTATTTCCGAACTATTTCGACTTAGGGTCCTTCTAGAAAAGAACGTACCCATTCCGGCAACCTATGTGAGCCCTCTGGCAACGAGAATGTCTATAGCCGGCGATATCTGGTAAGGTACTTAATATCAGGTGATATTAAATGCCTTCTGCCCGTTTTCTATAAAAAAAGTGTTCTGTGGAAATTTTTAAAGTTTCGAATGAATGGCTAAGGTATCAAAACACTTAGATATTTACGCGCCAATAAAAATAAATATGTATTCGTCCCAAACACCTGGCTGAAATCTGACACTTTAGAATAATTTATTCTTATTAATGGAGTAATTAGTTTTTATCACCGTGTTTTTTTACCGTTCACTGTCATAATTTTAATTTTTAATATTGTTATATGATATCTTGAAGAGTGCCGACCGCGATTTAGTTTTTATTAATGATATTTAAATGACATTTGAATACATTAAATGTCTACAAATTATTGATATTTATTTAATATTCCTTTTATTTAGATATGGGTGGGAAAATATTACAACTTATAGATTTTCGGATTTAATTAACTTTTTGTAAAATTAATTCATAATTATTATGTATCGGTATGTATTATACAACTGTATCATATATCCATAAATGTTAAAAAGGTATAATTTACGTATTAAAATATAGAACAAGGCTCTAGAAGATAAACAACTCCTTACATGGAAATTGTATTCGTTTTTACGTCAAACTCCCAAGCGAAATTAGAAAATTATCACTGAATAAATCAATAAAGCTTTTATAAATTTTACTATCACTTATATGATCCTAATCCTTGGGATTAATTTGCTCCAATTTGTATAACACAAAACTTGGCGATTAAAAAGTGTGGAAGAGAGTTTCTTGCCCGATCTTCTTGTTCGCTCTAAGTAGGTACTTGACTTGCCAACTGGTAATAAAATCAATGTATAATCAATTTAACGTCTTTTCTGTTGACATGCATTAATGTACATAGTTACAATATGAATATAGCTATTTTGAGTTTGAGATCTCCGATTTGACGATCTGATCTTGAGCGAACTCAAATTGGAGTGGCATCCAATTTTCATGTAAAACTTTTCATATGTACAAAATCGAAACTGCCTAAAATATTATAACAATGTAAAACTTGTTCGCTAGTATGCAAAGCGTACGTGCTCGAAGGAATGCATTAACAGCTCCTAAAATGTTTGTTCATTTGTACGCGGGTAAAAACTTCAATGAGTCATTCAGTCGGTTTAAGTATACTTTGTAAATAATTAAGGAAATTTCAATCATAATGCAATAATATTAGATATCAGGTTCTACTAACAACTGGTCTTTAACTTTGTAAGAAATTACTTAGAATTGGTAGTTATTACAAAAGTGTAAAAAGTAGCTACTTTTATAAATTGACTCATTTAGCTTACAGCTATATAACTTGATATTTATTCATTATTACTATTTTTAAATGTCATTGCTTGTGGCGGCGTCCATGCGTCGGGTTGTGTCTCTCCCTAAAATTGCGCGAGGGCGCCGATGGCTGGCCATGCGTCATACTTGTGAACGGGCGCTACTTGCGGTGACTTGTCGTACTTGAATTCGTGTATGCGGTGATATTAGTTGTTTCTAGAGGACAAATCTTTGTTTTTAATTTATGAACGTTGAGTAAAAGAAAAAACTTAGTGATTAAAAAGAGTGGCGGAGAGTTTATTGCCAGTTCTTGTCTTACGTTCTACGCCCTTGATTTGAGAACTTTATTTTATTTCTTTTTTTGACGTTCATAACTGTACATGTTACCTACATGAATGATTTTTAATTTGATTTTTAAAAATAAATACATTCGGAAGATTTTTTTAATTAAAAAAGAAACTCTTGTTGATTATTAAAGAACAAATGTCTTATCTAAATTCTTTGGATGTTATCAAACACTTGTAACAATCCTTATCATAAATACGTGACATCTCCGACTTATAGAATTAAAATATGGAGTGAATTTGCATAACCTTTTATGCTAAAACCAATTTCTGTCAATTAATTGAATTCCAAATTGAAATATTATTGCAGACTTTTGCTCCACCATTCAAACAGTCAATATTACAATAACATATTTAATTGTTTCCATATGTAAAAAAATAGATTCTTTATTTGTCATATGTGAGTCTGTGGAATTGGAGTAGAGTTTGTTAATCTGTGGAAAAAGACGAGTTTTTGTTTGTCATTTGAATTTACACGCAACGTTGATATTGTTTCTATAATCATTATTTCAGAAACACATTGGAGTTTTATTCATTATATATTTTTAAATAAGATTAAAATATGCACATAAAGGAGCTTTAAATAAATAGCAATTATAAAGAGTTTTATTTCCAATATGTCATAGGTATAGCGCCATCGCAGTTAATAGTTATAAAAACTTAAGACTCTTACATCTCGTAGAATCTTAATTCTAGCTACTATGAATCTTTGACGGATTAAGCGCGTTGGGAATGGTTTTAAATTACGTGTGCTAATTATCGAAGAAGGTTTTAGTCTAAAAAACTCGCTACCAAATTTATGCGGATAGAATCACACAACGTGTATAAGTACGTCAAGCATTTTTCGATTGATGCGGTATATAATGACATTATGTTTGGGTGTCTGTAAGTGGAGTTGTTACACGGAAGTGCGCCACATGACACATGACCTATCCCACATGCATCTACATCGCATGACTCAAGGTTCGAAGAAAATACTCAGTTGACTGAATGTGGTAAATCAATATTTTTCACTTTCACTTATACACACCAGATTAATCCTTCTATAAACCTTATAACGAGAAAATATAACAGTTAGTTGAAACTTATGAGAGATAGAACAAATAAGAATGCTAATAAAAATGACTGATCAAATATAGACTATAGTTGCTAAATTTCTAAATTTTCAATTGCAATACAAAATATGGTTAAAGATGAATACAGTACATCGGAGACTGTACGGCGGCAGAATCTCGCAAACTTGAACACTCACTGGACCGGTTTTAGATTATGAAAATTAACTACACTTACCTTTGTATACTGCGGAAACGAGCTCTGTCGATCATCGCAAAATCGAGGTTATTTTCGAAATTGTAGGTCATCACTTACACTTTAAAGTAAATCATATAATCATTGAAATAATAAATACGTCAATTAGTTTCTAAACCACCCTTTTTTTAAATCAGAAAATGAAAGGTGGAAATGGTTTTTAGACCATAACAGTTGAGATCCTTGTCATCTTCGTTAAAATTGAGTTTTTCTCCTTGCTCGCACTAGGTTTACGGAGTTACACTCTCGAAGGTGCTCCGCGGACTCGGTTATCTTGGTCGAAACAATTGTCATTAAAGACATACAATGCAATGAAGACGCCATTAAGATTTTATAAATAATTTTCATACTTGTTACCTAACAATAGTAGTTATACCACTTATACCTAGTAGGTAGGTAGTTACGGAATAAAACTACTATTGTTAGGTAAATATGGATTTTGCTAAGGTTCATCAGAGGGCCGATTCTAGCTTATTATACTATTTTGTACATATACTAAGGAGCTATCGTCGCTTCTGTTTTAAGCTACCTTTCCTTTTCTATTAAAAAAAATACCAATCAAACATACGTCAATCAATATTGACCGGTTGATGAATGAATGAAAACCGTTTAAAGGCAGTTTGACTAAGGCCATTTTCTACAATAAACGTTCCGAAGTCTTGGCTGAATTTCATTTTGTAAAACTAAAAATAGTATCCAAATTATTTAACTAAAGTCTGCCAAAATATAATTCTCGAATGTAAGAAGCTATGTCAGATCAAAGAAGTCAGGTATTAGGTGAGAAATGTATTCTTAGAATATATGAAATGAATCATTAATTTTTCGGCTTAATTATTTACCTCACTGATCAATGATGTCTTTAGTTTTTTAAGGTTCTTGCGGTATAAAACGTGAAATCAACAATGTATTTGTTTTATCTTTAGTTAATAGAAAGTAAATTGTTATATTGACAATAAAACCTTTATTTATTCACATTTTTTACATAGCAACGCTTAAATCCTCTTTATACTTCAGTCTATGGATGAAAACTGTAAATTCAGTTGTTTTTTTTAGTTGACAACTTGCAGGCTTGGCAGAGGATTTTGTTTTATAAAATGTAATGATTTAATATCTCTCGTAGATAGATATGCTCGTGTAGGTACGCTCTATATCTCGAATCAAGTGCTTTTAGCATGTCATAGTGATCTAGGATATTCTAAAATATAAAAAAAGATTTTAGGAAATGATTATGATTGATATTGTCCCCTGTGAAATATAATGAATCATAAGTCTGCTTCTTTTTCAAATTGGCAAGTCCGAGCCGAGTGAACGCGAACCCAATTACGATTTAACAATATTTAAATATGTCTAATATAACTTTCAAAGGCAACTTTACGAAAATCTTTTAATCTAATGTCAGCTACTTCACTCACCTCTGTGAATGGTCTAAGACGCGTAACCCAGGAACGTAACAAAAAGTTTGTATAACGCAATATAAACATTGCAACGATCCTTGTACGAGTATACGAGGAAACAGTGTATCTGCACTTCTATTTTTAAATTTGACTTTTTTACGACTCATTAAATTTCTTTATAAATCTAAGCAGACCAAATCGCGGGTTATTAGCTTACCTATAAGTAAAAGTTGTAAGCTGAGCGTGCGCAAAGTTAATTGGAGTGGTGAAAGGCGCGTATAATTCAATTATCCGACCCCTTCCACTCCCTTGAGTTTAATTTACTTATATTGAAAAACCTCAATGCTTAATGAGACGAAAATGTATCAAATTTAAAGTTTTGACTTTTTTGTCTCTACGTGGAGCGATTGACACGAAACAAATCGAATCACAAATTAATAAATCCGTGGTCATGGATCAGACAATGATAAGTACATTTATGCTCAGTATGACTTATTAAATCTATTGTTTCATATTTCAATGAAGATTTCTTTATAATTTAATTTTACTTGTCCTGTTATGAAATTGCATTTATCATATTCTATGGCCAGAGATATATAAATATGATAAATTAAACGTAAGTGAGATTTTGTTGATAAACAAGCATAATATGCTAGCAAATTTATTCTTTTTTAATTTTTTAAATATGTGCATGAAAAAAAAATTCAATTTTTTATTTTTCAACAAACAAATTTCTCAAAGACAGAATTATTATATTTTTCTTATCATATATACTAACATTTTCCTTTCCTTATAGAGGGATTACTACATCACCAAATATTTACCTGTGTGTAAATGTGGTACCTACATACCTATTACCTATATTTAAGATGTCATGTGGAACATGATGTAATGGTTGCAGCTCCTTACAAACATTGTGCAAAACAAAAATCTTTAACGTACGTTACGATTAAAAAGAGTGGCGAAGAGTTTATTGCCAGATCTTCTCGTCCGCTCACGCCTGTGATTTGATAACTGGCATTATTTCATCATAATTTTTGACGTTCATAAGTGTAAATTGTGTTACCTATATGAATAAATGTTTTTAATTTTTTTATAAACAGCGGGCAAACACACTGGTTTAGGAAAGAATTCAGTTTTTGCTTCCTTAGCAAAAGTAGTATTTATTGCCTTCATAGATATAGGGTTCAAGACACAGTTTGTAACGAACAATGGAAACCCGGTAATGAGCACCTGCCTATTAAAGCTAATTAGTAGTAAACTATCTCCTAATGACTTTCATTATCAAGTCAACACCTGCACGCTTGTTAAGATTTTACCCATTTAGTTGCGTTCTGTCAAATTTTTAACTAATCTTTGAGTTCATAACCATTGGAAATTCAGCATAATATTGGTTGTTAAACGAAATAGTAAGAAAAATATTACACACTATATGTTGATGATACATGTGAAGGAACAAAAACAAAAGAATCTCTATTCATAACAATCGAATGATGATGACTGATTAGCAGTCGACTACTAAATGACATTACGTAACTTACGTAAGGAAGTGCGCATTTTTCAGAAAACAATAGACTTCTGCGCTGCTATTCTTTAAATGAATTTAAGTACATTTAGACAGGACAAATTTGACATTAAATTTATAATAACAAGCACCACTTAATTCCTGACATGGATGTTAGAAAGGCTTGGTTCAGTCTGTGTTTAAAAGATTTTCCTCCCGCCAAATACATACAAATTACGCAGAATTTGAGCAATAAGACCAAGACAATATGGTATTCAACACATTGTTTCAATCTTGGCGTCGAATAGTCTGCCACATACATGTTTAATACACGAATGTATGGAATGCTATTTAACGCTGTATGTGTTTACCTTGGCAAGGCATCGTGCAATCAACGTGGCATTTTTATTATCATTATCATCAACTGTATTTTATTTGAGATGCTCTTTTGTATATCAATTTTGTTTATCGGCATCCAATCATATACATATATCTTTGAGTTATACGTTTAAAGATACATAATAAGTCTTACTCAATATAAATAGAAGATATGTTCCGAATATAACAAACCATACAAATGTTCCCTTAACTCTTTGGTATTAAATTAGTCTGTAAATGAAGCTGGTGTTTATGGCTTTTATGGAGTTGAAATTACATATTAGCAAGACCTTTATCTTAGCTGTAAAAAGAGCACTGTCTCTCTATGTGCAATATGTGTTCTAACACAAATACTGCTAATAATTTTCCGATTATCCCATACAAGAAGTTCCTTACAGCAATTACACAAAAACTAGTTCCTTTAAGGGGGTTAATGATCATTATAGAATATTATTAAGGGAAAAAGTGGTTCAATGTGAAAAGGCCTTTATAGCGCTCGTTGCCAAGAAGTCTGCCGCGGCGTATACGCACTATCACACACATAGACAGCGTGTACTGTATGCATGTAATCAATGGTAATTTTGTCCCTAACTCGAATTCTGTCCACGTTCGATGTGAATGCTCGTATAGACTTAAGTGTTACATTAACTATATATATAGCGATATTGCTTATACCTTTCATATTATATAGAAAATGACAGTTTTTATTTATACTTTTTTGCACACAGCAAAATTTAAAATTATTCTTGATTATCTAAATTATACAAAAATAATTTCCTTTATCCTAATTCATGTAAGTAAAAAGTTTCGTGATAAGAATATTTCACGTTTATATGTAAAAGCTGTGTCTCAGTTATTATATATGCACTCTATCAAACTAAAAATATAATTAAAATTTACCAACCGGACTGCTACATGAGGAATATCAGTAATACTAACACGATGAAACAAATACTCATACCTATTTCCAATCTTCCAATTTTTCAATTCTGGAAACTTATTAGCATATTTATATACGCTCTCAACAAACTGCATTCCAGTGATGAAGCTGCTGTATTTTGCTGACTGTACTGCCACTACGCAAGTTTAATCGTTAGTAATCATCCCACGGCTATCTGTCAAGTGAAGCGATCTGCCCTTGCGATTTATCTGTAATATTAAATATCCATGCACTGACCTGAATACGTCATCTACGATTACAATCTGAGATTATGCACGCCATTTAAATTGAAATAATAGCGCTCTTTGACTATAAATACATGTGCAATCCAGCTTTGATATAGTCGTTTACAGCTGAAAATTTTAAAAAGGAAAATAGGCACATTGCAAGTTTATTTTATCAGTATTGAGTGTTAGTTAATTTCGAACTCTACCCTTATACATTTTAGTAGATATACTTACTTATAATATACGCAGAAATGTGTATTAACAAGTGCGTACAAAGTACACATGTCAGAAGTGAATAATATAATTATTAAAAAAAATTACTGCACAAGACGTTATGCAACAGGATTGCCATTTATAGTTCTAATATGTAACTACTAAACGAATATAACAACTAATAGCGTGTCTATGCTACGTTCGCCTTTTCTCACTTCTCTATCAGTCGGTCTCAATCGCTCTCTCCCTTTTCTTCGACAAAAAACGTTGCACATCTTCGTGACGCTAATATTATTATTATTGTTGCGTTCCATTCGTAAAAATTTATCCTTATGCGCCTATAGAAGTTTCACTTCAAAAGTATTTGTACTAATTATAATCTAATGCGGAAGTAGATTTTATAAACTCTCCGCTTCAGCTGAAAGTAGCCAACTTTTGAAGAACTTCGACAATTTTTTACAGTCTTGTTAATTTTATCATAAATAGTGCAATAAATATCTTTACAGAATATTTTTAGCGTGACTCGTATTTCGTAGCGTACCCTCGAGACGGTCCTATATCGGCCCATATATTGGTTCACCCTAATTTGACTTCTCGCATTATTTATATATATTTCAAGATTTGTCCACGTCCGTAAAAGTTTTCGATTTCAATTCAATATACAAATACATTGCTAAAAAAATTGATAGATTATAGATATCAATAGCATATCTCACTCACTCATTATATGATTGGTTAATTTGAGATAGGTTGTTTGATCAAAATCCAGGAATCAAAAAACAAAACGTTATGCCACTCAATCAATAATCTTAGTGTGAATATGAGTACGTTCTAGATACTTCAAATAATCTCGTTCTAAAAATATCATTTGTGTAAGCATTTAAAACAATTTAACTTTAGTTACTGGCAACACCAAGTAGAACGATAAAAATGTCACTCAAATTAAGTGCAAGTTATAAACATAAACAATACAATTGCCGCCATTTGATTAACATTGTACTTCACTGAGATGGCGGCTCAATTTGTTCTGGTATGCATTTCGAAATATACAGACAAGACAAATGAACAAGCGAGAAAGTTTAATGGATGAATTTGCAATGGGGCCACACTGTCTTTAACTGTGTACTGAATCCACTGAAATATTTGTGCATTTTGACATAATGACGGCAAAATTATTTTCAATTAAACATATAAGCAGTTAATATTAATTATTAACAGCTCTGTAAGACTGGACTTATTGTAAATAATTAAGTAATTAATACAGCGTAATATGTTAAAGGTACAGGTGGCTCTCATGTTGATAGAAATCGGAGAGAAACTCGAGTTTTTGAAGTTCAAATCCCCTTGATAAATTACAGAAAAGGCTTTTATATTTTGGTATTAGGATGAAGTTTCGTAGCTTCGAAGATACATGAATGGACTTCTGGGCCTGCTAATGTAATTTACGCCGATTTACGGGTCTAAGACATGCCGTGGTGTTTTTCTTGACATTGTTATTGTAGGATTGGTTTTGTCTCAATTGTGAAGTTAAAATATAATTCTAAGAATAACAACGTAATTTTCAATGTACTGTTGTATTTTTTCTTATGTAAAAAGCGGTTAACCTCCAATTGTACACTGGGCGACATAGTATATTTAATAATTTATTTAAATATGTTTTTTTTTTATGCAAGGTGATAAGATCGTGCCTTATTCTATTAAGTAATTCAAAATAAATATTAACAAATATGTTTCATGATTTAATAATTTTTTACTTAAACGTTCACATCTTTCTGTTCTACGACGGTGGTATTTCCTCATCAAGTGACATTAAAAGTACATATTCAAAAAAAAAACATAAGACTATCGCATTCTGTAAATGTCAAACTTCAAAGTCCTAATTCAGGTTTCGGACCTAAAACCATACATTGATTTACTTTTTTGACAGTATATACAAATATCCATAGAATATATTTTAGAAAATGTGACAAAATAATTAAATACTAACAAATATTCAATAATACAGCTAAAATTGTGTTTAATCTGAGCTGCCACCTATACTGCGGTCAAGACGAGCCTCAACCTCGCACGACCGACGACCCGCGGTGTCTCGAGGCCCTTCCATAATCAAATGCACCTATATTTAAACCATATGTTCATTCAGACACTTCTCTTATAATCGTATGCACTTGAGATCAAAGCGAAACCACATTTTTCACTGCTGTGTCTGTTGCCAAGGCTAATATTAATTTCCTTTGAAATAATACACGAAATAAAATGACGCTAAGTCATTATATCTGCCAAATAGCGGCGACATTGAAGCCTACAGGAAGTGAACGTTACTGAAATATACCACACCTTGGCAAGAGATTAATGACCGTTGATTAATTATTTAGTTGCCCTTTCTAAGAATATCATGGGTACATAAAAAAATCGTCAAGAAATATTGACTATGTTTTATGTAGCATTATAAAACTGTCAAAGTTTGGCGCCGTTTGAGCCATTTGTGTAAAAAATAAATTGCGCATTATTTTAATTAACAGCGACGCGAGATCCGATCTCTAACGTAACAGTCATAAATTAATCCGCGGATATTACGTATATTCTACATTGGGTATTGAATATCACATTTCTCACATCCAAGAAAATTTTATATACTGTAAGTACCAATAAGTCAAATAGTAAAACTTTTTTCATGTATTTAAAATAGCACAAACAGAGGGGCCATAGCTGCAACACAGATGTCCTGCCCTACAATCAAGTTCGTGAGTCACCATTACTGTACTTTTCACAGAATTTCGCGAGTTTATGGTTGAGAAATTTCATCACTGTCAATGAAGTTGCTTATACAAATGCGTGAATGAGATAAAGTACGTGTCTGTCAACGATCGTTTGGAGTGTTGCCAACCTTAAAATCTCTGAGAACATTCAGGGATCAGTTGCTAATAAATAAGAATTTAATTTCACTGCCCAGACGGCGTTGACAATTTTACATCGTTGCCAGACTGTTTAATGTAAGTGGAAAAAAAAAACGTGAAACATGGTCGTAATATTTTTATCTTTGTAATCGATTGGCCTGTTGATTTTACGTTTTAAAATTAACAAATTCACGATATGAACCTATATTGATTTCATGTACGACAAACGTTTAGTGCTGATTTTGTTAGATTTAACTTTTTTTTTTAAATGCATATTAGAACAATTTATAGTATTTGGCAAACACATACGTTCATTGCGAAGGCATTGCGCATTGCCATTTGTGACATTTTATAACCAAATTCATGACTATTAAAAGGATAATACGGCAATGAAATAGGTTTTTATCATTCCATTACATCACCGCTGAGCTGAACGGTGACATATAAAAAAAAGCCTAAATTAAGCCGTCATATAACATACTCGGTCACTTTGTATAAACAAAGATATGATTAAATATTTATAATTTTACTCGATTTTATAAAGATTAATTCTATTTACAGAATTATCACAGAACATCGTTAGATTTATTAGCTATTTATAAATGTTACATAACGAATATGAATAATTTAGACAAAACAATCTTGACGTAAATGTCGACGACCTTATTTTTTTGGGGATCAAAAGCAGAATCGCTACTCGTGGAATTATTATATAAGAAATTAAATAATTCATTAGCATATAATATCCTCACGTACCAAGGCCCACGGTGATCATTTAGGTCAGTGACATTAAACTGGTTTCTACGTCATAACGTAAAACGTTAGACGTATACGTAAATGATAAGTGGCTTTACGACGTTTGAACTAAGCTCATAATAATAATTGTTAACCGCTATACGGTGACTCAGTTTGTAAAAAGTCGATTTAAATAATGTAAAGTTTAAAAAAAATGTATCGAAATATTTTTAGTGACTGCGATCAATTTTGTGAAGAAATTAACGTAAAAATCTTTTGATTAGTTTTATGAAATCGTGTTCGAACACCCCGTGATTCTTTTAGTAAGTGTAGTTTCAAATCTGAGTAGTTGCTTGGCAGTGGTCAGTGAATGTCACATTAGCTACAAAAATACAGTTTTGAAGAAATTTAGTAACTTCCTCTATTATCTAGAGCTTCTCTACGAATCAGTATCTCAATACAGCGAGGAAATTCTGCTTGCGTTAAATGCTGCCACAGGGTTAAGGAAATTGTAAATACTGTATATGTAATTTAAATAAATATATATATTATAATTCCTCTATTAGATTTTTTCCTTTAAAACATTTAACACCTTCATTATGGTTAGTTTTCTGGCAGCAAAAATAGCCATTCGGGAAAAACCTCAAATAAGAGTGAGTGAATCATAAATGATAAAAATAATTAACTTTTATATGACATTAGCCGAACTTTGTTTTTAATTTATTTTATTATTCTTAATTACTCGATATGTCATATGGAACATGGTGTAATGGTTGCAGCTCCTTACAAACATTGTGTAAAAAAACTTGGCGATTAAAAAGTGTGGCGGAGAGTTTGTTGCCAGTTCTTCTCTTCCGTTCTACGCCCTTGATTTCAAAACTGGCAGTAAATGTAAAATTAGAATCATTTAAAGTATATTTTGACGTTCATAAGTGTACATTATGTTACCTATATGAATAAATGATTTTTATTTTATTTTATTTTTATTTGAACGTAGCATAATGGTTACAATTTGTGGTATCAGTATGAAAATTGTTAAATAAATACATATGTGACGTACTGAATTACATAAGCAGTTATGAATTGAAATTAACACATAGTATATATGTACATACAATTTAACAATAACCATATTCGTGCGGCATTATTACGTATATCAGTCAGTGGGGCTTTTTCCTTTTCGACTCTGGGCTTCAGATTTCTGTACCTGTTTCATGATCATTTGTCAATCTAATAGGCGAGTAGATGATCGGCTTCGTGTGCCACACGCCGTCGACTTGTCTAAGGCAAGCCAGTTTACTCGCGATGTTTTCTTTTACCATTCGAGCGGATGTAAAATGCGCACATAGACTGAAATTACATTGGTGCACAGCCGAGGACTGAACCTACAATATCAGCGATGAGAGTCGCAAAATGAAGCCTACACTGCTCACAATTACGTACGTTTTAAGTCATCATCATGAACATCGTTCATTTGTTTTGTTCATGAGTACAATACTGACAACTTCCAAGTTCCAAGTCACGGTGACGTTTCATTTATATATTAGGTATGTAAAATTTACCTTATATCGCATTCAAATCATATGCATGGTTTTGCATGTCAAAATAGATCCTTCTTTACCTGTTACGTAGTAAAATAAATATGTATACTTAATTAACTCATTCATTTTAATTGTAGGAAAATGTTATAATTATTGTCACGCTATAATGTAATCCGTACTCGATTAGTCATATAGCATTTGTAGGGAACACTTACCAAATTGAATGAATATAATAGGAAAATGTATTTGACTTGTGTTAAGGGAGTATTTTTACGTAGAATAGTGGAATAATCACTGTACATACAAATAGTAATGATATAATTGCATATTCTATGTATGTTTTTATTTTGGTTTTTTAAAATTAGTAATCAGAGTAAGTAACGGCAACACTACAGTTTGTGTCAACGATAGAGGTACGGTACATATAGATAAAACTATTTGTCCATGCGTATTGTGCAATTTTATTATATTATTTATGTTTTTGATGTGAAACATCTATAGCCGCACGTAAAACCGATTTCTGGCGTGGCGACGCATGCCGTGGCGACGCATCGCCACGCTATATGATGGTATATACATACAATCTATATGCAAATTTTTGTATTTAATGAAAATAAATGTTTGTTCAATAAATAGTCATCGTTATCTGGAAAACAAAATCGTAATATTTTATTTTATCATTATGACATATTTGTTCACAATCACAATCTGTTCTTTTCTGCATATTATGTACTTCACAGAATAATTTCGATGTTTCACATCTGCCAGGCGTCCCGTGACGGCTCACATTTTTTTTAATATACATATTTATTATAATATATTTTGAATATTTTACACGTTCTAAAATAACTTAGTTTAACATTTAAACTTAATTCTAATGTTTAAAGAACTTTATTTCTCATTACAAAACAGAAATATTATATTTACACGAGAAACTTAATATGAATATGTATATACATATACGAGCGAGATACACGTCGCCACAATTTTAGATAACTATGTTCATTCAAACATGCATCTTTACTGCCTTTTTGAATGTGTCAATTTTTTAATTCTACGCTATCTAACCGTAACTGAAATATACATCTAAATTAATTGAAATATTTGATACGGTAATTAAAAACTCACGAATAAACTCTCGTTTTCATAATTTCAAGTGTCGTCACTCGCTAAGGACTCTATTATTACACTGAATTAAATTTATCTTGTTATCCAACCACCTGTGCAGTTCAACGCCACTAGACCAGTCTGTCTGGTTATTTTAACCGTCCAACATAAATTTATGCCAATTTGTCATACGATTTTAAACCTTAATAATATTAGCAGCAGTACCATAGATTATATATACTGTTTTTTTTAATCTAGTTCAACAATCGAGCAGGAGATCGCGAATGTCGATGTCATTTTTTAGCTCGCAGGGTGGGCGACCACACCACACACAGTAAAGATAGCCCGGGCGGACAGATTAATACATGCTTGTATTCATTGACAGCATAGTATTAAGACTAATAGGTCTGCTGTGGTCTTGCGAACCGGAAAGCGGTAATTTAAGTCTATTTTAATAGCACGCAGGAAATTTTTTTTTTCTTAAAGGTAAATTTTACACTAACAAACATGAGTTTAGTTCAAAGAAATTGTTTGCGTTTTGCTAATCCTGAGGTTGTCTGTTGATCGTTCGTTTTTAATCAAAATAGTTAGCTAATTACTTTTTACAAATTTGCCTCTAGATTTCGGGATATTAACTGAAGTGATTGCCTCAAGTAGGTTAAAAAATTCAAATATTTTCAAGAGTTCATACTATATATGAAATTTTAAACATATGAATCAAGTTGTTCAATAATATTCCTGATTGAAAGCCCTTTTCAGAGCTAGTTAATATTTTGCGATATTAATTAATAGTTCCTTACTCAATCATGAGTAATGAATACAACATAATTGCGGCCAATTATTGATGATTGCTCCGTACTTCGCTAATCAGTTTGTCTGTCGCAACTTACGCACTAGGCTTTATGTTACGACGCAAATCTAGACTGTTCGACGCTTTCCTGACCAACGGGTTGGCGACAATTTTCTAATACTTAACCCGACTTTTATTTAATTAATTTCCTGTTGTATTAACGCAAGCCTTTGATTGCGGCGTAGTGCGCATAGATCAAGGACGAAAAGTAAGTTGTAACTTCATTAAGTGTCGTAATAATTATTATCTATGGTAGAAATTATTTTCATTAATCTGTGGTAGCCTGCCTTGGTTATAAAACACTTTTGACAGAAACGAAATGAATGATCACGATGTTCGCTCGAATATTATTGGTCAAATGGAATCGCATCTGCCTCATTGGCCTGAAGATTCTATTAGCCAATCACAAATAAGCAAAACCCGCTGTCTTATTGTATATATTTATACTTTCGCATATATGTGGTTGAGGTGGTTGTAACCACATCTTCATAATAAACACAGTCAAAACGTTCCTCCGCGTCGGTCCGTTTAGTACATTTACCTTAAGATTGAATTCTCAGTAGTTAACAAAATCCTGGATCTGTTTTTGTATAAATCCGCCATATTTAAGGTCTGCATAGATATGCACATCACGATACACTGGCATTCTATTCGAACGCAAATAAATTTCAAAAGACACCTGCAGCAATAATTGTCTTAAAATATTGTCGTACGTGATAAGTACACGATACTCTCCAATAACCTATTCAAACACACGGATAAACCTTATTTTCATGATATTGAAATCGCGTTTCTTCACATCGTTTTTCTAGCAATAAAAATTACATTATTCAAAAGCAATTACTTAGAAATGTACATTTATAGTCAAACCGCATATTCTAGCTGAATGTTAGTCCTTATATAATTTAAGTAAAAAGCGACATTATGTTGCGTAAAATAGATGTGCGTGTGTGAGTGGCTGTAAGCAGACAGCGAGGCGCGCACTGTAGGCAACTAGATAAGTCCTTTGAATCTTGGCTTCACTTCAAGCATACATTATTGCAGGTTACGTTTTCAACTAACTCAAGCATTGTTACTTTAGCTTGCTTTTAACCGTACCGAAATCTGATGAGAAATGCTTATAACATTAATCAGTAAAATAATTATTTTACTAGCGAAATATAATATGCTTATTAAAACTAAAAGAACAGAAAACTCAAAAAATATACAGGTTATACGAAAACGTTACAGGAGAAAAAAAAGTTACATGTATCTTAACGTTCGTACGTTCTCTTTTCTCTTCGTTCATTCTTTAGATTTATAAACTGCAATCATTCGATATTATTATATGCTACAGGTAATATTTTTCTCGAGCAATTTTATTAGAACAAGGTACTCAAGTAAATATTAATCACGGATCTGGACAAATTCTGCGCAATACGTAATAAAAGTTGCAGGAATTTCGAGGTGAACGCGTTCATGCAATTTGAATTTCTTAAAGTTTTGTGACGTACGTAGTAATTCCGCTGTGACCTACATACACGCACGTGTCTAATTGATGCCCATTGGTGAACACTGATCACGCCATCGACCAAGCCTCTTGGGCCTATCAGCACGAAATTCTTGCTTATAATTAACGCAATTCCTAATACCATAGAAACATAGAATTCAGCGTTCCAATTTTAAATATCGACTTCTCGATCTTAGTTCTAGTGTCAATTATGTTCACTAAATCTAAACTAGTTGTAGAATATTTTAAATCTCCCTACGTCACAAAAATTTACTATAATGTCTTTAATATCTAAGAATAGTAGTTTAAATCCTACGTCTCATCAACGTGTTTTTGATATTCATTTTTATAGACTAATGTTAGAAAAGATGCTTCGGGCTAACGCATATTTCTAACAAAAGAACCACAAAGAATTTGCGCTGGCATTTCTTAAAGGAGTTAGGGCTTGCGTGAAATTAGTCACACGTCATTCCTTTGTATTTATAACCACTAGTAATTATTATTGTGCAAGCACTAATTAATTTGATCTAAGATGTCAACACACTACGTTGTAAATTAATCTGTGGGCAAATGTTTTAATACCTTCGTGATCACGCGCCTAGATAATATTTAATTAGGTCGCAGATAAGAGATTATTCCAAGAATACATTTGTGTTAAAGTTATTAATAAATTACGTTTAAATTAACTTATCAATTCTGTTTTAAAATTAGAAAATTTGATGATAAATAGTTTCGTGACACACATATTGTATTTTTTAAAAGATTGGAACAGTATTATAATGAGAATTCTGATATTATTTTTTTAAATATATCATTTTCAATATTATAATACAAATACGAAGGAATTTTAAAGCCCTATATATTTTCTATATGGCTTATAACTTTGACATCAAATGATAATTGAATAAACCTAGTTAATTTACATTTAAGAAACCATTTCACATAATATACAGTATACACGAATAGTAAAATGATTTTCAGTTTGTAAGCATTATAAATTCAATGGTTTTATGGCATCAACTGATAGTTATGTTATGCACCTCAATTTTAATAAACACGAAGCTTTGGATTTTATCCGTTTCATTTGCGGCGCACCACACAGGTTTTACTCGATTTCTATGTCACATTAACACAGCTATAAAAGGGTTCATATGTACACGATAACATTTTATTATATTTTGAGCTCACTTAGCATAAACTACTTCAAATGTCAGCTTTTGATAAAAGTCATAACATACTTGTTTTACGATGGATTTCATTAATACAATTGGAAGATCAGCGAGACGTGTTAATTTACGATGCTTTTACGTCTATAGAAGTTACTTCTAGAAATAATGCCTATAATATGTTGTTAATACTTTGGCTTGCTCGATTTTAATGGTGTAAAAATGACTCGTACTCGCGAGAGTAATCGACTCTCTTCTTTTATAAAATCCACTAAAACCAGCTCTATTCCATTTAAAATTTGTTTTAATCTGGAATACTATGCTTTATTCACTCTGTGACTAACATTTTCTAAAGTTGTATAAGGAAACTAATTTCTCAGTCCGTATTTATACAATTACACAAGTATGTAGGCTCGCACTATTAGCAAGATGGCGGGTAATTATTCCGAACGAGATTGTTTCTAGCAAAAACGAGAGTCCCACAAGTGTGCGACATTTTATCGTTGGTAGCCGAGCTGTCTGGCTTTGCTGTACTTGCCTTTAGAGGTATGCTAACGATCAATATACTGCTAGCATAGGTTATGTATTTCACTACTAACTTTTACGTTATTGTCGACTTGACGCTAGTTACAGTTAACATTTCATACAATTTCGATTCAGTAATAACGCATACAATTAAAATTATAACATGAATGAATTGATGTGTACCAAGTATTTGGTGAAGTCCCGTTATTCGTGATATTAGGATTTGTAATAGAATAATTTTTATTTATATAAAACACACGGATATAACGTTCGTTTTGCTAGTATTGGCAGTCTCGAGAACAGCCAACATGTTTTTAATAAGCAACGTTACTAATATATCAATTGTTTGTAAACTAGAGTTCCTCTGTGTGATTTTTAATGTTGATGTATCCATTATCATAGGCCCGTTAACGGTTTTAAATTTATAGGATAGCGTCTTAGGGTAAGATTCAAAACAAAGACTTAGCGCGAACCATGACATTCGTATGTCACAACCCAGTACATTTCTTGTCTTTTTTTCTAAATATTTGCGTCCTTAAACATTAAAATCTAAAATAAAATTTATAATTAGAATGTGTACAATATAATTTCCTAATACATTACTTATATTCAAACGTCATTGTATCCAGAAGCTTCAGGAAAATGTTCTCACGCGATCCTTGCAATAACTTCATACAAGGTATGAATCAGCAAAGACCTAGGGCGCCGTCGTGTGTAAAGACACCGCCTATTTACGACGTAGATACGATCTGACAATGTTTGTTTTTTACAGCTTGTTTGTTCACACGTGAAACGTATTTTTTGAATTTTTATTTACGGACCTAAATATTTTTTTATTCAAGCTTTCACAATTTTTTGCAGTCGTATTTCATTATTGTGTACATGTCAACCTCATCATTAACTCGTGTATAAATATCCGGATTCTTGTCATTAGATTTTAATGATAGTTGTGCGTAAAAATAGGTTGCCAGTTCTTATATGCAAAGTATCATAGTATTATATCATTAGTAAGCATGATTGGAAAATCCGGGGCTGGGTTTCTCCGCGCGACCTTGTCAGACCAAGGCGCGTTTCTGATGAAGCCTAAAAGCTTATGAAAACACAGCAATTTTGGAAAAACTGATTTATTTTTTAAAATTAGAACTATTTATTATTATTAGTAGAATTAGAAATGATTTTACGTGATATAAATTTTTATTCACCCACTAAATATTACATCAAACCTATACAAATTGACACTCATTAAATTGCTAAAGCTTTCAACTAGGGCCGTGGTTTTAATCACTTCTAAGTAACGCCTGCCTTTTAGTGGTAACATAAATTATACTGTGTCCTTAATAACATAGCTTGTCGAGATTGGCATTAAATTAAGCACGAGGATATTATATTTTAACTTAATTCCACAAGATGCAGGCCATATGCAAAAAAAATATTTCATTTTGCCAAAGTGCCAAGTGGAATTGATATCCCCTTATATCAGACGTCAGAATTTTTTGAGAAGGGGCAAATAAATATATATTTTCATTGTCGAGATGGAAATAATAATTAAATCTGCCTTTTTATTTCTTCGTAGCAATTGAGACCTGTTTTAATATCTTTGCATACTAACTGCAATTTAGTTATCATTATGAATACTAAAAGTGGCCTCCCACATAAAACTAGCCCGATTTATAGGTAGTAATTACTTGCAATAAAACTTGCAACACTGATTGAGCGATTAACTGACCACCTGTGAATCGACTTAGCTTAAAGCTCTATTAATAGAATATGCAGATATATTGCAACCAGTTCTAAGGCCTTTTTATAACAGAGATGGTAAATATGTACAACATCAGACAGCAATGGTTTCAGATTCGTAACGTTAGGGTAAAAATCGTAAGGAGAGACGATTAAGTACCAAAAAAATGTGTTTTAGTGATTAATATATCACGCCTAAATATTTAAACCGATAATTGTCTTCTTTAGACTACTTCAATACTGGTAGCGTGTCCATATCTCCCTCGAGCCATTTGAAATAAATTAACAAATTTGTCTTCTAAATGAGACTGATTTTTTATTACTAGCAAGCATTTCATTGTATAGCATAAAATTGAAATATACAGAGACCACGCTCCCAGAACTCAGAATAATTAGATCTGATTTTCAATTATAACTGAAACAATCGTCATCGTCGATCACGATGACATGTAGTTGTATCAATTTCACTGCTATGAATTTAAATGATAAACTTATGAAAATAGAAATTTAAATACGTAACTGAGGTGTATATCCGTATTTTATTGTTTTGTTGAACAGTTACTTCCTCAATTAACCAAGTTTTTATTCGTTCGTAATTATTTTATACACTTTCAACCAAACTGCACAACAGTAAGCAGACAGATAATTGGATTGAATAATATCGACTGTGGAGAAAAGGCAATACTAAAAGCTCTAATAGCATAGATCAGTCATGTCTTAAATTAATAAAAAAAAATTATTAAGAAAAAAGATGTCTTATTTTGAGTCAAAAATGTTTAGATATAAAAAATCTTCTTATATAATATATTCTCTATTAAATATTTTATCATCGCGTAAATAATTAACAAAGTCACATTTAACGCGTATTTATGTAGTAACGTTTTCTTTTACAGATGCATCTTAACTCGATACAACTGTGCACGGCTGCGTTGACGCTGGCTCTTGTAGCAGCGGTGCCCGCTTCTACGCCGCACCACGTCTCTCGCCGGTCATTCTTCAGCCTCGAATGCAAAGGTGTCTTTGACGCGGCGATTTTCGCGCGCTTAGATCGTATCTGTGACGACTGCTATAACCTCTTTAGGGAACCGCAGCTCTATACTCTATGCAGGTAAATAAGTTTTTTATTTGTAGATTTATTGTGATGTTTTTCAGCGGCATTAAGGCTTTCCATAAAGCAGCGTCCTTTCCGATACTGTTTATGTATAATATTTGCTTTGGTATACACGAATAATATTCACTAAAATAACTTAGGTAAGGGATTTAAACGCGTGTTTGCGTTTGTTTGAGATGCTCACTTACTGCTGTAATTATGCTTAATGTCGAGTTAAATAAATTTAATAAATTCGCGTCAAAATTCTTTAAAGAAGTTTTATTTCAATAATTGTACAAAAAATATGAAAAGCCTTAATCGCATGTTACACATTTAAATTAATTAAATACACAGAAAAACGGTCACACTCGTTATAAAACAAATGATTTATTAAACAATTGTTGGGGTGCAGGAAAGACTGTTTTATGACAGACTACTTCAAAGGCTGCGTGGAAGTACTTCAAGAGACCGATCAACTCGAAATATTCAAGAAATATATAATACAATTAAATGGGGCGGATCCAGGGATTTAGGTACCAACAAATGATTATTTTATCTTCGGAGGGTTTGGCTTACGGATTTCTGAAACTTGCATTATTTATTAAATAAGGAACGGCTAAAGATACAAATATCTAAATCATATCAATTATGATTTAAAATAAATATTGCAAATTTGAGAAACATCTGCTCTTCTATACTCTATGCTCCGGTGTGGGTTTGCGGAACGAGTTCTTTCTGTCTATGACTAAGCACTTCTTTCACATTGCATCTATTTGCCTGTCACTAACATTAACAAAGGTTTATATTTTTAATACATACACTATGTTACACTGGTAACGGAATGCATGCTAAGTATAGATACTGACTAAAAATATATAATTTCCATGAGTATTGAAAGTTACTTGATAATAAATGTGTACGTGTAAATACACATTTAAAATCACAAAATGTCCTCCTTTCTCACTATTGCTTCATCTTTATCTTGGACACTGTAATCTATCTACATATGTACTTACGGTTTTATACTGTTTGCTTACTAAATAACGTAAAAGTAGTAAATCTTCTAATAGCACCTTATTACTGTAGTATCACCTAAGGTTTAATTTCCCTATATTTAATCATTATGTAAATTGAAAACGTCTAATAATTAGTCAAGTTTCTTTAGTACTACAGAATAAAAATTGTTTCTTCCAAACAACTGCGATTTTAAATTAATTTCAGGTATAAAATCATCGTTATATACGATAAAAAATAAACACTTTTATTATATAATACAAGTAAATAATTTATGTACATAGCAAGTTAATGTATATGGGACTTATATTTACGTAACATACCTAAACACTTTACTCTCCTAATATGTAAACAAGTTCGCTACGCCGTAGCGTTCATTTAATAAACAGCGATAATAATAAGCTAATTACCTTTTCAGATCGGATTGTTTTACCACGCTCTTTTTCAAGGGTTGTGTGGAGTCTCTGTGCCTCTCGGACGAGATGGAGGAACTGGATCTAATGATCGATTTCATCGGAAAACGCTAATGCTGCCGCCTATCATCACAAATTCGCGCGCCAACTTATGGCGCAAAGCTGTCAACAACCATAGAGAATCTAAAGCTGTTTCCGTCAACGAATTAGTAACGTCATTAGTTACATTGAATTATTAAATTATTGATTTAACATTTGTTAGGATTGTTCAAATGCTTTTCTCAAATTATCGCGTTTTAAAATGAATTACGAATAGATATATCGAGTTCCTCCAGATTTCTATCCTCAACATATTCTAGTCTTTAAAGCGACATAAAATTATTTATGTTTGCTAGTAATTTTAATGTTATCATAATTTGTATTTGATAATGTGTATCCAGATTTAAGGTAATAAGTGTAAGCTTGCAAGCTACGGGAGTGAAAAGTACATTAAAGATGAGTTTTATTATATGTCACCTACTAGATAATGTCAAAAAAATCACAGTTGATAATTTTACCAAAAATGCCGACTGAGATTGCTTAAAAAATTATTAAATGTATGACGCATTCCAAGCACAGTATTTTAAACGATTACTTACGCCTTTTATCTAAAAGATAATATTTTTTCTTACAGACTAACAAGTATTATTGCGTTAATTATATTTGTATTATGACGGTATTGTATTTATATTGTAGATAGTATGTTTAGTTAGTTTTATAGTTATTGTGTAATTCTGATAGTGGCCTCAATCTTTTATTTTATCACCATCGTAGCTGTTTACTAAGCATTGTATTTAATTCATTTAGAGCACCTACTTTTTTGACGATTGCGCCTGGCTGCTGTCCACAAAACCTGTAGTAGTGGCAAAAAAATAGTATATGAAAATTTTGAATCGTGCGAAAATCTGTATCATCTACGTAAAAATAATTAATTGTCAGGCAGCGTCAGAAAAGTTAGCTGTAGTTTAGTTTATAAGTATTTATATAGATTTATTTTTATATTCTCCCGACCTATTTATTTTTTACTGTTAACGATTTAATCTTATATTGATTAGCAACCGTGGGTATAACCAGTGTATTAAGATATAACAGTTTCACTGATTTATTCAGATCATTATCTTTAAGTTGCGGTGTATACTTATACGTCTGTTAAAATTCTTCTCTAATTGAATCTCAACTTTTTACGTTTTAGCGTTTCTTAAAAACATTTATTTAGGAATGTGAGAATTTGAAGAATGGTGCCAATATGTCCCAAAATATTATATAAGTGTAACGAATTTAGCTAATCTTAAAATATATTAAACAGTAATTTGTAGGAACTGAAAAATTATTGTATTATTGATTTATTAGTGAAATATGTAAACTATTTGTATAAATTTATATGAATCAGCTAAGAAACGCTACGGGTTCCATGAAATATATTACAATATGAATTTTATTTTATTTTATTTACCCTGTTTGCCTTGGAAGCATTACCAGATTTTTAGATAATGATGGTTGACCATTTAAGGAAAATCAAATGTTTCTGCGGACAGATGAACCTTTAAAAAAAAAAAAAATCATCCCCATGAACTCTGTGAATAAAATACATTTCTTAAAATATCTTAAGACTAGAAATAAGATCAGTCATTCAAAATTGACTTATTCTTATTGAACCAGTAATATAGGAGTATATAATAGGTATTAGTTGCTAATATTTTTTAATGAATACAAACCCGAAATTATTACTTTATAAATTTACTCCTCGTTTCGAGTTAATACAGGGTGTCCCAAAAGTCGACGTCAAGTCGAAATTTTCTCATAGGTAATGCCACACCAGTTATCAGAAAAATTATAAAAAAAAAAATAAGTCATGTATTTTTGAAGTTATGGATATTTTTTTGTTATTCCAGAAAATGCACACCATGTGACAGTTTTTCATTCCTGTTGTTACAAATATTTACTTTTTGCCAATTTTTTTTCTCTTACGTCATCCCGAGTAGTGTTTTATGTAACCTATGATCCTAAACTCTGTGCTGATCACTTCAATCTTAGGAAAATGTCATTTTATACCGTACCAAGTTTTCAAAATTAATTTTCGCACTACTTCAACTGATCGTCCTGAAAAAAAATGTACAACTCCAGTTTGGCAAGTAGCTTTAAGTTTGCGCATTTAATAAGGATTCTAACGTGGTATAACACTTACTTCATTATTTCTTAGATCGGCCATAAAAAAAATTTTGTTAAACAAAGTCTGTTTCTAAAAATTTCTCTGGAATTACAAAAAATGATTCTAGCGCACCCAAAACGTTCCTAATGACCACAGCGTGTAGTTCAATTTTGAATAAAAATATTTAAATATAAATTTAATAATAGCACATTTTTATAAATATCCAGAATATTGTGTTATCTGTAGAGTTAGGTATCTATAAACGTTCACATTTTTATTTGACAGCCTGAGTTGTCATTTTAAACTTTAACAAGATGACATAAAGACGTTGACAGTTTTTTGTATTAGAGAAAACAAAATTATTACCGAAGTTACATTGGGATAGGTTGCGATAAATGTTTAACTAAATAAATAAAAATCAATTATTTGTTTTCGCATACGTGGTACCTTCTCGTTTGTTAGTCTTCACTTGGATCATTAATAGACCTAGATATAGTCTAACCATTGCCGCTATATAAGGAATTAAACAATAGGAGAATACAAAACAATGTCGCGATCATGATGTTACAAAGTGATTCATTACATTGTAATTAACATTCTTCATTAAATAAATCCATAAAGATGCGGTTTTACTTATGGGTGCTTATGTGGAAGCACTTAATCACCCGCAAGAAAAAATTTATCCAGACTCTGATAGAACTATTGTCACCACTGGTTGTATTCGTCATACTGTATATATTTAAAGATTATTTAAACCCAGTGAATAAACATAAAAGCGTTGAGGGTTTTACGATTCACGAGACGGTAAGTTTCGCTAACCTGTATGGGTAAAATGGTATTTTTTCCATACTTTGTCAGTTTTATCGTAGTGTTTTTGGGTAGATTTGTTTTCTTGTTAAGATCATGTTTTTCATTTTAATGCTACTATTAATAGTTGAAATGATGTAGTAATAAGATTCTGTATATATATACAATGTTAGATTTTATATCCACTACCAGTCCATATTGTTTTATAACTCTAATTTTATTTTGTATTGAAGCTAGAGCATATTTTAGACACTTCAGTTACTTATTAAGTTAACAAAACCTTTATTTTGCTCACATAATACTATACCATGACTTACTATGGTCTGGAAATCTTAATCAATAATATGTTACTGTTGGCCAGGCTCCAAAGAGCAACATTCATCATAATTTTGAATACATATTATGATGGCCTAAAAACTATTTTCTTGTAACAATGTCTAAAACTACTATGACTTTACTAGGTTTGTTTTTTTAACAAACAGATTTCAATCTGCAGATTGTTATTAAATTTTATTTATTTGACAGGATGTAATTCCCCTGAATCAGTTAGAGGCACCTATAATAATTTACTATTTTCCTGAAACTGATCTTACTAAGCTTTTGATGGAAAAAGTAGCTGCCAAATTGCGCGTGAAGGAAAAGGAACAATTATGTAAGTTTTATGATAATTAGAATTACATTCATATTCTATCTTCTAAAATTGGTCTTCTAAGTCCAATATTATATTTTGTAAAACGAAACGTTAACAAAACAACAGAAGTCTTATGTGAAACCCTTTTAAACATTACAAATTATGAAGATGTATTGGTAGTATGTATGTTATTGATAGTATTTAATTCACTCACAATTCACATGACATTCAAAGTAAAAAAATAAAATAAAATAATAAGTTTTTTAACATTTTTAAGTTCTCAATCATTGCTTTACATATATACAAGACTCAAGTCTATGTGAATGCCACTCTGGGATAAGAAACTTGTATGTGAAATTGTATAGTGCAAATTAATTATGTATTTATTGACAACAGTACTTAACAACATATATAGCTATATCTAAGTAGTTTTTTATTGTCTTAAGGTAAACCAACAGTGCAATCTTAATGTAACAAGTTTTAAAAATAACATATTGTTATTTATACTCTGCAATGAACTTGATATTATTAAAACTACATATTATTTGTAACTTATAATATTACTCTAAACTATGTGTCCATTAATAACGCAGTAACATAACCATTTCTTTTTGTAAATACTAAACCATTTTCCTAATACCGGTATTAGGACCCAAAACCCGGGTTTTCAGGGTATTGTGCAGTTTCGATATTTATATACCTTAACTATTATTTCTAAGACTAGAACTATACACTTTCCGTAATAAACATATTGATTTGAACCTAAGAGAAAAGACTGAAAACTAAGTTATTCTATAATATGCTCTTGTATTTACAGATGGTGCATTTCGTGGATACATCCCAATATCAAGTTATACCGAAATTGAAAAGTTTTTCAATACCGTTTCTGTAGATGATGCTGTTATTATTTTTCCTGATAGTTTACGTGTAAGTTTGTTACAGGTTTGTGATTAATAAAATATTGCGCGATAATGACATGACAAGAATAGAACCATGATAAGAAAGAGCGTATTTCTCTTCATAATTAACTGAAGCGATCTTTCTATAAAAAGAATAAATTAAAATATTGTCAACAGAACTCATCAAACACTTGGCCGGAAAGTCTTAAATATACAATACGCATGAAAAATAACTTCATGACACGCCACTATAAGACTTCGGATGGCAACCTAGGATCACATAGAAATTTTGGTAAGATATTGTGAAATATTTATGTTTTTGGTTGTGTTAATTGTAATTGATATGATTAAATTTATATTGAAATCAACAAACCAATGAAAAATTGCATAACCTATTTCAATTTAATTTATTTATAAAAGCTTCCCAATGTTGAGCACAATGATACATTGATGTATGTGATAAGCAATTATAGGCAATCAACAAACATAAAATACATGAAGGGATTAAAAAAAATTATCATAAAAACTAAAGGAAAATCGATTTCAAAGTGTAATTAAATCCAGTATAGATATCGAGATATTTAGGGTGGTTTATTTAACCACCTGTGTCTAAACTGTTATATTATAAAAACTGTTGAGGCGGACAAATGTTTTGAACAGAAGTTTTACACGGTTTATAAGTAAAGTAGATTTATCCCATATTTGTGTGAAATATAAGCATTCGATTCTGATTCACCAAAATTTGATTAGAGGTTCAGTTATCGATTTTTATGTTTAGTTCATTGAATTAAATGAAAAAATTTGTTTGCCTGTGGTGCAGGTGTCAACTGTTTTAAGTGATAGGATCCAATGACAGGTATTTATAACACGAGAACTTTTTTAAATTCGCCGTATAGATAACAGTGATACTTATGTTACTCATTAAAAACTACAGATAAGATAAA
The DNA here is from genome assembly GCA_028984075.1 of Pieris mannii. NCBI lineage: Eukaryota > Metazoa > Arthropoda > Insecta > Lepidoptera > Pieridae > Pieris > Pieris mannii. The sequence continues at coordinate 2,705,551 of CM054776.1, forward strand.
TAAAACAATATTACTGTGTTTAAAATTTCTCGAAAAAAAATCGTTTTAAAATAAAATATTAATACAGCAACAGAAGTTTTTTTTTCGGTTTTATGAGATATTTAAAGTCCTTTGTTCTAATAAAATTGAAAACTGTAATTTAAAAGAGGCTGCATCCCAAAATGGATGTCCTGCAATAATCAGAATCCTGTGATTATTTCTTTTTTCATTTCAGCCACAACTTACAACTCCTTCCTTCGTTTGCAATGGGCCATTGATAGTACTTATCTCCAGCTGTTAACCGGAAATGATATTAACCTGGTAATATTTCTTGCCTTGCTTAACTGGTTTGGGAATTAATCCTCTAATAAAATAAATAAACAATAAAATGCGGTTTTGGTGTAGTATCTACAGCGTGCGTGCCTCATCCCTGAAGTTCGATCCCGGAGATCTGCGCAATGAACATTTTTTTCTACTACACGCAGAAGTTATCTAGGCACCTCGCTGTACTGACGTCATAGTTATGTACTAATAATAAAAAAATCAAGTAATCTTTAAGGCGCCGCGACCCTCGAGATAGTAGGTATCTAATGATTATTTATAATTTAAACGTTTATCAATAAGGGGGTTAAATTTAGAGAATATGTTTTGGTAACAGTTCTATATCCATGGGTTAATAAAAACCTAACGTTACTGTCGCATCAAGGGCGAGAGCGGTAGGCGGTGGGGTGTGGCGGGAGGGGAAGTGTATTCCACGCAGGTGCCAAGTTGATGTGTGCGTTTAGCATGTACGCATTTAACATTCGCGAGATCGGTGAAGAAACCGGCTTTCTTAAACCGTTAAAAGTCGACGTGTGTCAATCACAGGAGGGTGATCACATACTTGCCTATTAGATCGACAAATGATCTTGAAATAGATACAGAGATCTGAGGCGCAGACCTAAAAATGTTGTATTATTATTAACTAAATAAATTTGGAACTCAAGTTTGGTGACGGTTTTCTGTTGCTAACTTTAGATAAATTAAACACTGCTTCAAGCTGGGTAACAACTGACTTTAATGGTTAAAAGCTTATAACTGACATACTATTAGGGGTTGCGAGTTGCGAGCAAAACTAACTTGGTTCATAAAGTGACACTGATGTTCATCATCTCAGATTCTTATGATTATATTATGTTAGTGTACATTATCATTACTATAACTTTTAACCAATTCACATTAAATATAAGAAGAAATGAGATAGTATTCAAACAAATTCATCATTGCTCAACTTCTTTTGCACAAAGATTTTTCTCCTTCCTAGGCCAGTACATATACAATAAAGTGAATAAAGTATAAAATATATATAGTTATAATAGAGTCTTATGTAAAAAGGAAGTCACTAAATGGTTACAAAGCCTCAATTACGATAAAACAAAGGAACTCTTGGTGATAAATAAATAGATAGAACTACTTGTAGAAAAAAAAATGCGACATGCAAATAAATGCCTAAATAAATGCATTTATTTATTATATTATTTTTGTACTGGTAATTATACTAGTGTATTAACATAAATTTTTGAGTAATAAACTATTTACCACACTCTCCCCCACACACACACACACACACACCCTCTCACAGGGAGAACACCTGAACACTTCAGACCATAATAAACTAAAATATATATATGTAACTTAAGTAATAGGTTACATAACTCGTTTAACAAAAATCATTTGGTCATCTTTACAGAGAGTCTCCCTCCAAGAGTTACCATATGCCGAAGCTGCAGAGAATCACATTGTGGCGATGATCGGACAAATCCTTGTGTTCCTAAGCTGGTTGTCATTGGATCTGGTTTTTACATTTCTATGTTCGAGGTTGGCAGAAGAACGATCGTCGGGAGTTCAAGTAAGTTTAATATTAGGTAGAAAACTAGCTAAGTATCAGTTTTATTTACGAAGCATCACTACATAGTATAAAACAAAGTCGCTTTCTCTGTCCCTATGTCCCTTTGTATGCTTAAATCTTTAAAACTACGCAACGGATTTTGATGCGGTTTTTTTTAATAGATAGATTGATTCAAGAGGAAGGTTTATATGTATAATAACACTCATTAAATAGTGGAGAAGTACTGTTATTTTTGAGGTTTCTAATGTGATGTCGTAAATAATTACATTTTTTCCGCTTACATTGCAAACGCAGGCTGAACCCTACGACTTTTATCAAAATAATGTACTAAGTATTGTACACATTGAAAAGGTCTACAGAAAAGTCCATGATGGTATATGTCGCGTATATTATCGGAGCTTTCCAGCGACGGAAATAACAATACATAATAAAAACCTGCTTTTCATCAGCATTGCACCCGTGCGAAGCTGGGGCGGGTCACTAGTATATTATAAAAACTCTTTTTCTTTAACCAGGAGCTGATAAAGATGGTAGGAGTGTCATCGAACATGTTAAACCTGTCTCACTTCTTGAACGAGCTTCCTACGGGAATCATATTCAGTGTGGTGAATTCCGCTCTTTTAACGGCATCCTCGAACCCGATACTGCCTCACTCGAATCCCCTCTTGATAGCCATCATGTTTCTGCTCTACTTCATCGTCATTGTTGCAGTGGCCTTTGCGTTAAGCTATATGGTGAAGAATCGTAAGTAATTTTGATATATAAAACATTTAAAAAAAAAATTGGAAAACCTCCTGCCAGTTTGCCCCCTGTTCTATAAAAAAAAATGGAACGAAAAGCGATTGAGATCAACGCTTTTGTAATTTCGATGAAGTCCAAATATCCATAAGTGAAATATTTAGTTATATTAAATATGAATAGACTGTTGTATGTACAAAAAAATAAAAGATTTTAAAAGAAATTGTCATTTTCACCAGTATAATACTCAAAACATGACTAATTTAAGCGTACGACCACCAGGATCCAGAAGATAAACCACTCCTTATATGGAAATTGTATTCGTTTTTTCAAGCTAAATTAAAAAATAATCACCAAATAAATTCAAAGCTCTCGCTAAACGAAAATGAATTAATAATTATTTTTATAAATTCGATATTTAAATAATCCTAATTTTTGAGGTTGATTTGCTCCAGTTCAAACAATTTGTATGATTCAAAACTTAGCGATTAAAAAGAATGGCGGAGAGTTTCTTGCCCACTCTACGCTCTTGACTTGCGAACTGGTAGTAAATGTAAATTTAGAATAAAGTTACTTTGTGTTTGGGTTTAGTTAGCCTAGTGACTAGTGGTTAGTTCGATCCCCGGATGTACGCTATTGGACGTGCGCATATAACACTCGTATGGTGATGGAAAATATCGTAAAAAAAAACCGGCATTCCCACTTGTCTACAAAATAAAATTGATTGTAGAGACGGATGCATTCAAAGGCCAAGATCCATATAGTTCTCTCATATAGGGTAACAGCGCTACTGAATTATTATTGTTCATTAACAATTAAAAATTTCATTCGCAGCATAATATAGATAGTCTATTAAGCCCTAAATTATATTAATATATTTTTTTTATTTCCAGCTCAATACGCCTTATCTGTTTGCTCTGTGGTGTACGTAGTTTTCTCATGTTCATCCAAGTGGCTCCTGGATTTAGGTATCCCGTGGTTTGCGATGCCCTTTGCAATGCTGATTCCTCACGCCCCCATGTTGACATTCTGGAAGGAAATGGTTGCTCTGGAACAGTATGGTGAGTTAGCTTCAACATAATCTCTGGATTCTTGGATACACATTAATAGCTTAATCAAATATCTAATTATTCTCGCCGCGAGTAGACGTATCTTTCGAAGCTCCGTACATTAATATTAATTTTTATCAGATAGTCTGTGTAAGTGATTGTGAAATAAATATAATAAACTCAGGAACTGTAAATGTGACCCAATAACTTATATAAACAATTAAAAAAGTGCTGCAGTGTTTAAATAAAACGAAAATAACAATAAACATTGAACAACATAAGTGCAGTGAGTTCATTAGCCTGTGAGTCATCGTTCCTCAAATCACTACGATTGGTCTATTTAAACATGCTAACGTAACCATATATGGCAATTTCGATGTACTTTCGTGTTCTTGAGTGTACTTCATCATAGACAATATAACATCTCAAATTTCACCGTACTGATTTAAGTTACGTTGGTGCAACGGATAAATATTTTGTTAACACTATTGATGTTCATAGTTAGATTCTGAAGAAATCTTTAAAAATCAGATTGAATTTTAAAAATTATAAATTATAATTTTTTATATTGTTACAATTTCGAACACTTCAGATAATAAATAACAACACAAAACTCTTAGAGTAATTAAGAGAACGTGGCTGATTATAAGAAATGTGACGCCTGTTTGAAAGGTTTAGCAAACACTTCCTCATTACATTGCTCACGTTGTAAGGCTGAATATCATCATTTTTGCATGAACTATTCACTGCCAGAGTACAATGCGATGTCTGTTGAGCTTAAATCTAAATGGATCTGCGTGCAGTGTCATAGTCGCGAACGCAAGGGAGGCGATAATTCAAACACCCCTGTCCGTAGTAATAACAGCGTTGCCCTGGAATCACCTCAGCTGGAGTTCGTCACACAGCGCACAAAGGCTCGAACTGGAATAAATTGCTCTAGCATATCGCCCAGCAGCATACGGGATATCATTCGAGAAGAATTCGAATTATTATTTACGCACAAAATTCACCCTGAAATTTTAGAGGTTCGTAACGCCGTATCTTCCCTCGAGGCGTCGATGACATACTTTAACGCAGAGCTCGAGAAAGTGAAGGCCGATGAAGCAGAGCAAACTAAGATAATCGGAGTACTAAAATCAGAGACCGAGTCACTAAAAGCTACAAATATTTCATTATCTTCTCGCCTGGCTCAAATAGATCAGTATGTACGTTATTCTAACGTGAAAATTTTATGTGTCTCTGAAAATAAACAGGAAAATTTGATAAACACTGTAATGCAACTTGGAAAAGTAATCAAGTGCCCGATTAGTGAGGCGCAAATTCACTACTGCTCCCGACTAGCTAAGATGAACAACTCTAGTCCTCGCCCCCGCTCGATACTTGTGAAATTTAATAGCCCACGCCTTCGTGACGAATTTCTAGCAGCTACTAGTAAGTTTAACAGAAACAATCGTGAAGACAAGTTGAATACCAGTCATTTGGGTATCGGTGCTAATAAGAAGGCTCCTATTTATGTAGCGGAACACCTTACCCTTGAGAACAAGCGCTTACATGCAGCTGCCCGTTCTAAAGCCAAAGAACTTGGATATAAATTCGTTTGGGTGCGAGACAGGATATACATGCGGAAGGATGAGCAGTCAAGTCACATCTACATTAAAGACATAGATTTATTAAACAAGTTGTCATAATGCCGCTAAATTTGACATTGTTTTTACTAAAAGGCATCGTAAACTGTTTTTATCAAAATGTTAGAGGATTAAAGACCAAAACTATTGAATTATTTAGTAACGTATTGTGCTGTAATTTTGATGTGATAGTTTTTACAGAGATATGGTTAAACAGCAGTGTATCGGATAATGAATTATTTGACGATCGTTATGTAGTGTATAGGCGCGATCGGGAAAGCAGTGGTTTTCACAGCAATAAACTAGGGGGTGGGGTTTTGATAGCTGTTTCTAAGCGCTTTCAGTCATACCGTATGTGTGCCCACGAATCAGACTGTGAAGATATCTGGGTTAAACTGGAACTAGTTAACAGTAAGGGTAAAATCGATTTTTTGTACATATGTGCTGCGTATATTCCTCCTCCTGTACAAAAGCATATTTTAAAGCACTTTATTCATAACGCCAATTGTATAATTGAAAATCTCAGCTCTAACATCATCGTTCTTGGTGATTTTAACATGAGTAGCCTATGTTGGAACGGGACACTTCATTCCACGTTAATACCATTAACGACAAATAGTATGTTAAATAACATGATTATAGACTTTATGTCGTTAAATAATCTTTCATAATTTAACTATTGCCTTAACAGCAAAAACCGAATTTTGGATCTAATAATGAGCTCTATGGTAATCTCTCTTGTAAGCGAGAGCAAAGATCCCCTTTCAAGTGTTGACCCTCTGCATCCTCCAATTGAATTTTGTTTTGATATTGTCCATAAGGAAAAACTCAATTCCCATGAAGAAGCCAGGTTTCGTTTTCATAGGGCGGATTATGAAAGAATTACAAGTGATCTAAATAATATTCCTTGGCACAGGGAACTATCCAAATGTGCTAGTGTTGACGAAATGGTAGCACAGTTCTATAAAATTCTTAGAGTTATAATTTCTAAACATGTTCCTAAATCCAAACCACGTTCTAGTAAATATCCAATATGGTTTTCCGCGGCATTGGTGAAGGTAATCAACGAAAAATTCAAATATCGTACCAAATATCACAAATACGGTAATCCTCGTGATTTAATTACTTTTGAAATGCTACGAGAAAGATGTACAAAACTCCATAACTTAAGCTATAGTTTATATTTAAAACGCTTAGAGACTTCATTATCTACGAATCCAAAACTTATATGGAGCTTTATCAAGCAAACAAGGGGAAAGATAAGCTCTTACCCTGCCCGGATGTGTTTAGGTAATAAAGTAGCTTCATCGGGGTCAGACATTTGCAATCTTTTCTCATCACATTTTTCTTCGGTATACAACTCGGACAACATAACGATAAGCGGCGATAAGTCTAGTTCGTCAACCAATGTAGTTTGTTTAACTTCGATATCGGTAACTACTGATCAAGTTTTTCAGAGTTTTAAAAAGACTTGACCCTTCGAAAGGTGCTGGTTCCGATGGAATACCTTCTATTTTCGCGATAAAATGTGCTAGTGAACTAGCACTACCACTCAGCATTATAATTAATAGCTCTCTTAGCTCTGGAATATTCCCATCGGCTTGGAAAAGTGCTCTTGTAATACCATTGTTCAAGAGTGGTGACACGAGTACGGTATTAAACTATAGACCTATATCCATACTTCCAACTTTTGCAAAGGTTTTTGAATCTATTTTGTGCCCAATAATTTCGAGTCACTTCAAACATTTTATCGCACCTGAACAGCATGGATTCGTTAAGTCACGTTCCACGTCGACTAATTTGGTTTCGTTCGTGGAGGATCTTGCTGAGGGGGTTGATCGTGGGCAATCATATGATGCAATATATACCGATTTCAGTAAAGCCTTCGACAGGGTGAGCCACGTTATGTTCATACACAAACTCTCCTCTATTGGAATTGATGGCATATTTTTAAATTGGTGCAGATCATACCTGACAAATAGGCAATCAGTAGTAGTAGTTGGTGGGTACAAATCCAAAGAATTCACTGCCATATCTGGAGTACCTCAAGGGTCACACTTAGGTCCATTATTCTTTAATATTTTCATAAATGGCATCGGAAACTGCTTTCAAGAATCTAAATTCTTGATGTTCGCTGATGATTTGAAATTATATAGAACTGTGAACTCACTCGCGGAAGGAACATCACTGCAAAATGATTTAGACAATCTGATTAAGTGGTGCAATTTAAACGGAATGAACTTGAATCCTGAAAAATGTCATGTTGTTCGATTCAGCAGGAAGAAACGCTTGCCAACCAGAATTTACCATATTAATAATTAATTACTCAAGGAAGTCAGCCATTCTCGAGATTTAGGTGTGATTCTGGATGGTAAATTGCGTTTTAACCTGCATGTTGATGACATTGCAAATAGAGCTTTTAGGATGTTGGGCTTCGTCCTGCGTAACTGCAAGGAATTCAGGAATCCTAGCACTAAAATTACAATGTACACATGTCTTGTACGTAGTATCCTCGAATATTGCAGTTCTGTGTGGAATCCGCATCGCGGTATCTATATCAAGCGCTTAGAGAATGTACAGAAGCGATTTTTATGGCACCTATCCTATGGTTGCAACATGGCTAGGAAACTCCCTAGTTACAACGATCGTCTATCACATTTTCGCCTTAAATCACTTCGTCATCGTAGAGAGCTGCTTGATATCATGTTTCTGTATAAACTTGTGAATGGAATTTTGGATACCCCTGATATCTTGTCCAGAGTTAACATCTCTATTCCTAAAAAGCTGCAAAGATCTTCAATGCCTCCTTTTAGAACTAAGTTTGCAAAATCGAATCTGGGTCAGGATGCTCCATTAAATAGATCTTTAAGGAGTTTTAATTTAATTCATAACACTGAAATTGATGGTGGTATTGGATCGCAGTGGGAGGGTCGTAAATTTACCCAAATAGATATCTTTTCAAACTCCTCATCAATTTTCAAAAAGTTAGCAGCTAACCTAATTAGTAATTACGATTTTATCAGGGATATTCAATAAATTTTATTCGATTAATTTTATTCAATTAATTTTGTAATGTTTTAGTTTTTGCTTTATTTTATCTTATTTTGATTATTTTTTTGTGTGTATAAGCTTCATTAAATCAGAATGTTGTATGCGCCTATAATTGGGGTAGCACTAGGCTTGTGTTTGTGTTTGTGTTACATGCATGTATCAGTGTCTACTTTGTTGGTGCATCAAATAAATAAATAAATCAATTCTCTCAAAAACATTTACAAGAACGTGGTATAAATCTGTCTATAAACAGTGTTCGTTGAATGAGCGTGCACCTCGTGCGTGAACCATGAGGTAGTGTGTTTGAAACACGATTGTTCACTGATGGATTTTATTTAAATGTGTCGATAAACTGCAGGCATAATGATAATGCAGGCATAGGTTAGGATGTTATAAGGTAATTGAATACATAGTTTAAGATATGACACTATACCTATACAGAGGTATATTATACATTCATACTCAATTATTTTTATTTATCACATTTTAATAAAAACTTTCATACGCTTCGCATATCATTGAATGATTTGGCTATGCAATTGTTGTACATTTTTTAAATCTTAAAGAGAATATAGATACGTGCACATTCTATCACGTACGAGACGCTCGCAAGTGCACATGTAGATAACTATCGTCTCACCTCCCGCAAATATTTTTTATCTGCCCATTTTGGTATTTTGCCAGGTAGTATTGAATTTGGAATTGGTATAAAATAAATATAGACGGCGTGTGTTAGGCACAGGAGGCTGATCGCCTACTTGATTACATACAATTGAGGCTCAGTCCTAAAACGGTTGTAGCGACACTGATATATATTTATTTGAAAGAAATAAATCAACGCAACTCAAGTAATCCTTTGCATTACAGGGCAAGGAATAAAATTATCGAATATGGCGACTACGCACGCGAAGAACAGCGTATCAGTACTCGGCTGTTACTTTTACTTCGTTTTGCAATCGGTTATTTTTTTCTCGCTCACAAGCTATCTCTCTCTCGTTATGCCCGGACCATATGGCCAACCCTTGCCTTGGACTTTCTTTTGTCAGGTTTGTATCACAGGATTTAGCTTCTTTAGACAGGAATTATGCTATGTTTTACTCATAACAAATGGATTCGATTCCTTACCCTAATTTACGATAGTATACTCACGTATACGTCAAAGATTTCCAGATTTTAATACTACGATTATAAGTTTATATATTAATTTTACTAAAGCGTAAGCGTGTACTAATGTATTATTGTAGTATTTACTAACTAATTCGATTTAGAGTCCTTCGAGAAAAGTGCGCACCAATTCTTAAAAGGCCAGCGTCGCACTTCCGAGCCCATTCCATCAAAATGTTGTGTATAAATTGAAAACAATTGCTTTTGAATTTTAGAAAAGCTACTGGAGCAAAAAGCAAATCGGTCCAGAAGAAGAAATAGAGGAAATGGAGGAGATGAGAGAAGAAGATGCTTTGTTCTTTGAGCAGCCTCCGAGAAATGCTGAAGTTGGCATTAAGATTGTGAACGTTTCTAAGGTAAATTTAGTTTCGTCGAGTCGATTTTTGCATATAAAATGTTGTTAGGAAAAGTATATGTGAACAAAAGAAAAATCAATAAACAAATTGCAATATGTATGGAGAGTGGTAAAGACAAAACATTCAATGGATATGATGCCATATTCATTGTCCATCTCCCTCTCTTCATCACTTACACTCGCGGAGCTAATGTTTTGTTACTACCAACATTAGTATCGTGTGCTAAATAAAAAAAGTGTGTTTTTTTATAACTTTTCTCAGAAGTGAAACTTCTTTGTAAACTAATTATTACGAAGGTAAATGATCATGTTCTAGGATATGATCACTCCATGTATTCGTATATCTATATTCACACTGTTTACCCACTCTTTTGTACGTGGGTACTACAGTACCCAAAAACATTATGGCCTCATTCGTACATGGTTACTGCAGTATCCAAAACGAAGAGTTTAAGAAAATGACATCTAGTTCAAACTGGCGTTAGAAATAAACGTTTTTATCGACGTAGAACGATAGCTTACGAAATAGTGTACCCAATAAACTACAGATGGCAATTAAATATGAAGAGTTCTTTGTAAAAAAAAAATTCCAAAGTCGGTTAAGTGGTGCTTGTGAATTTTGTCAACAAGTGTATCGAGTGTCGGCAATTATGTCGTTAGTTTTATATTATATTTCTTTAATTATCAAACATCAAAATAAACTTGAATATTTGTACTTTATGATTATGATAATATTTTATAGTTTTAAATGCGAAATTGAGTTTGATTTCAACTTTAAAATATTGTTGTCACGGGTATCTAATTATTAAAAAATGTATTTTAATCTATATCCTTTAAGCTATTCTCTAGTATTTTTTTCATAGTTGTAGTTATTATATTATATAGCCCGGGCATTAGAGTGGTTAGACACTGTATACATGCTAATGATAATATAAATTAATTTAAAAAATCTGAGACAAAATTGCCATCTAAAGTTCTAATATGTACTTGAGCAATACTAAAAAATCGTACAAATATTTTGAGCGTTCAATTTGTACGGTTTTAAATGTGAAATATATTATTTATTAGCTATAACAAGTATTATACACTGCTTTCTTCAGGTGTTCGATAAGAAACGCGTGGTAAATAATGTCACAATGGACGTATTAAAGGGGGAAATCACAGTGTTGCTAGGTCATAATGGCGCAGGGAAAACAACACTTATGTCTATCATAACTGGTAAGAATTTTCATGTACTTATTCACTATCTATTTTATTGTAATAATAATCACTTACGTCATATCCTATAGGACAAATAGAAATATATAATATACTAGCGGACCCGACAGACGTTGTCCTGTCTACACGTCTTTAATTTCAAATTTTCAAACTTTTTTTAATAAGCTGGACCATTTTGATTATTAAAGATGAAATTTTAAGTAATAAACTGAAAAGATTTTTTGTAAAACACTGAGTTTTATTTGGATGGATTTTTTATTGACACAGATTTCAAAATATCGAATATTTCATTTTATGCTTTTTTACTTTATTCATATATTTTTTTATTCATTTATATTCAATTATTTAAATTTTATTTGCATACTATTTTATTTTCCCTTAAATCTCGAAACAGTCATAAATTAATGACGCCGATAGTACACAAATAAATTTGTAGGTTAGGTTAGTTATTGACTAACGCACGTGTAAATTTGATAAAAAAAATTATAAGAAATATACTCACTTCGATTCTGCACTAAATTCGCAAAATGTATAGTTTTTTAGGCACACTTCAAAACTCTTCTCAAAACACTCAGTACCTGTTAATTTAATATTTGATCCAGCACATGGTCTACAATAACACAATGATAACAAAACTTTTTTTTAATTTGATCGCAGCGCTAACTGTCGGGACAGACTAAAATTAAAATTCGAATATTATTTAAAATTTGACACTGCGATGGTAGCGCCGTCTGTCGGATCCAATGTAAAACATTCCAAAATCAACAACTACTAATAAATTAAAAATTAATTAAAAAAACATTGTCCAGCGGACAAAATTGTGAATCTAAACCATTCCCAGATCCCCTTGAACACACACAAAAAAAATCATCAAAATCGGTCCAGTCGTTTGAGAGAAGTTCAGTGACATATACACTCACAGAAGAATTATATATATAAAGATTAAAGGATTTTAAATAATAGTAATAATCGATAACAGATTACTACGTTATTAGTTATAAATAAAAAACAGTAAAATTAGTACAAAAAATATTAAGTTCTTACTAATTGTCAAAATTCATAATATTTTAAGGCATGTTAAGCCCAACCGAAGGCAAGGTGTACGCAGAAGGACTGGACACGTGCACGCAAAGAGAAGAAATGCAACAACGCCTCGGCCTTTGTCCGCAACACAATCTCTTCTTCCCGGATCTTACTGTGCTTGAACATGTCATTTTCTTTACCCTGGTATGTTTTTTTAACATATGTAATAAGAATTTTATATTGTAATGCATGTATATAATTTTTTCTTTTACCTTTTAGTTAGTTTTTTTTATAGGAACTGCTGAACGCCTGGCATTGTTTAAAATATATTTTGGTTCTTAAAACTAATAAGACATATAATTGCTAGGTTAATTTATTTAATTATATGTAATCTAACAGCTTATATATACATATTATAAGAAAAAAACACTAAGACAATACAGAAAGCCAAAACAGATTACATAGATAAACAATATATGTATATAAAAGAGAAAAAAGCAACTACATAAATAAACAAAGATACATTAAAAAAAATGAATTTGTTTCATTTATAGTTCATTATATTTACATTATATTAAACCCGTTAGTAATTTATTTTGCATTTAACAAAACCCCCGTGAAGATTCTTAAAAAAGCCTCATACCATTTAAGTATCATATCGTCCTTTCCAGCTCAAAGGCGAAGGATACAAAGAGGCGAAATCCTCATCAATAAAGTTGCTGAACTACTTGGGCTTATCCACCAAACTGAATGAACCGAGCAGTGCTCTATCTGGTGGAATGAAGAGACGGCTCCAACTGGCGTGTGCGTTAGCCGGAGATGCGAAGTTGCTGGTGTTAGATGAACCTACAGCTGGATTAGATGTGGAATCTAGAAGACAATTGTGGGATTTGCTGTCGGTATGTAATATCAATCAAATTTAAATCTAAGTGTGCAATTGTCGAGTCGCGCAGCAGTTGTCTCGCGCCCCGTTGCGCGTTAGACGGGTGTTCATAAATAAATAACAGTCATGCAATTACGCGTTTGATTTAATCTTGGCCCACGAGGAGACGACTCAACATAAGTTTAAAATTATAAGACGGTTCTCAAGACTAGATTAAATTATTAGAATTAAAATATAGAATCTAGCTAATGAATTAAGACTTAATTTCTAATATATTAAAATAATTCGTTGTACGCTTTGCATATTAAATCTTATCTTTGCGTTAAATCTAATTGATTCATTAATATCATTGCATTGCGCGTTTAATTTATTATTTAATATAAAATTTGCGCGTTTAATTTTTAATTTATTATTTCGATTGGTCCATTCTAGACCAATCACAGACACGCGTCGCGATCTCTCGTTTCCCAGATTACTATTAAACGCGCCATAGTTTCGGGCTTCGCACGAGATACTCACTGTTGCCGGTGGTACACAGGTGCACATTCCGCACACACGTTTGCCGACGACTCAGATTAAAATGCGTCGACTTTAGAAAGAAACAATCGGCTAATTTACTTTTTATCTCTCTCGAAAACCATAATAGACCAGGGTAGCCTTTAAAACTCACCCCCTTCCCCTTCCCGACTTTAGATCAGCCGGTAATTTATTTTTCCTATCATTTTATAAAAAATATTCCTATATTTTTTTTTTTTATTTATCGACACTGGTCTTATACCGTTTAGAGTTTGATGTTTTTTGATAGTTTCCCGGCTTCATACAGTGCAGTGAAATAAAACAAATCTCGGAGAAAATATTTAGTTCTGAATTGATATTCGGTTAAACGAACAATATAATAATCTGTGTCTATGTGCAATATTGCGCCAGGTATTTTACTACTACTATAAGGTTGTGTCATAATTTTTTATTTTATTTACATTTAGTCCCTCCGCGGTTCTCGAACGGTTTTGCTGAGTACGCACTTCATGGAAGAAGCGGACGCGTTGGGTGACCGCGTGGCTGCATTGCAAGGCGGGAAACTACGTTGTCACGCTACGCCTATGTATCTCAAGAGGGCGTTAGGTTTGTAATTCTTATTTTAAGATAAGGGGACGTTCCAGTAATACGTAAACAGATTTTCTGCAATTTATCCCCCCCCCCTTCCTCCTGTCAGCACCTAAGTAAGTAACTCTCAAACGTATTATTAATTTTTCTTATTTCGAAAATGCGTTTCGTTTTCAAAACAATGTGTGGGTAACATGTGTAAAAAAGAAATAATTACTGTTGACGTAACCAAATAAGAAAATCAAAGACCGCCCTCCTCCTATAATGCTTACGTAATACTTGAACGGCCCGTAACTTCTATTTTAGTAGTAAAAAAACTAGATGCCTCCACATTCAATATCTTTTTCTTGATAATTCTTTTCCAATAGGCAATAGTTGTCTTCAATACATGATCATGAATAAAATGTTCTTTCCATGTGTGAAATTACCGCGCGCTAATCTTTAGGGAACCGCCATGTCTTAGACATAATCGGAAAAAAAACTTATGGTATCTTGGTTTATACTAAAAATATTGACAACAATAAATGGTGAGGCCATTTGTTAGTACATATAGTACTTCCTAGGATTTTAGGTCGTCTGCCTTTTTATATTGAGAACTGTTGCGTTATTATAGTTGGACTTTATTTTGGCTTTCTTTTCGGGCAGAACCTGTCAAGACTTTCATTTTAAAGGGATACCGGATGTAGATATTAACCCATAAGCCTTAATTTAAAGTTGACATTCAGTTTTTAAGAAGAATGTTATTAAAAAGTAGTTGCCTGGAAGAGATCGCTCGAAAGCGATAAGGCCGCCAGTTGTCCTCCATTTATCAATGTTCAATTTTTATATAGTGCTATGTAACGAAGTGTTAATAAATAAACTTTTCCCACGTGGTCACCTAAATTAGAATTAAATTATATATTTTAAAATAGGTACCGGCTACCGCCTAACATTCACAACTATCGGACTACCTCGAGAACAAGCCCTCACTGAAGTGATACAATCTCACATCCCCGACGCCACACTCAAAGAAACCTCTATCAACTCAATCTCATACAGTCTCCCAGCTAAAGACAGTACGAAATTTCCAAAATTATTTACGGCTTTGGAGAATAAGAGGGGACAACTCGGCATTGATTCTATTGGCGTGGGAAAGTCTACGTTGGAGGAAGTTTTTTTAAAGTAAGTAAATTCCAATTAATATATATATATTCATTGTGAGTCAATTAACCTTTGGCAGAGCTTTTACATACTATTTTTTATATTTTTTCTTTAGATTTTATTATATTTGATTTTTGTTATAGTTGCATATTATTTTAAGTATCTTTTTGTTAATTCATTATTCACTTCTTGTACTTTACCCTCTGGAGGTGTTTCTTTTTTTCCATATTCGGGTTGCCTGGAAGGAATCGCTTGGTAGCTATAAGGCCGCATGTTCTCTAATAACCTATGAAACCTACTTACTTTTTTTTTAAATATGTATTATTATGTCTATTCTGGCAATGAAGTATAAATAAATAAATAAAAATTATTTTTAACAGTAGTTTAGGCGGCAAATAATTTCTTTTAACAATGTATTAAGACATACCCACCTATATATCCTTAATTTAATTCAAGTTGCCAGAGATAAGAGAAATTATTAATACAGGAAATTAACAGTTCTCTTATCTCAATAAGAAAGGTTACGCAGGAAAGACACTAATTATATGATGATGGTGATATAACTAGTGCCTTTTAGTTGTAACACAAAAGATTCATAATACGCAGAATACTTCCGAAATAATATAGATTTTAAGGAGGTAAATTATAATAAACTAGCAGACTCGGCCAAGCGTTGCTGTGGCTAAGGTTTTTTGTTATATTACTATGTAATATAACAAAACGATAAAAACTAAAAATAACTATTCAAGGGAAACAGTAGGAGAACTAATGTAAAACGTTGGTACCTTTAACACAGCGCCATCTGTTAGAATTGTATCAAATATTAAACAAATATTTGCAATAAAATAAAATTTCGACTGTAATTAAAGATCTAAGCGATCCTATCTCTTAAGTTGGACCAGACTGCTCACGGTGTGCCAATTTAATTTAAAATCGTTTAAGTAGTTTGGAGTCCATAACGGACAAACATCGTGACAGGAGATTTATATATTATAATAAATAATCGCGAGCGAACACGATTCAACCAAGCGATCCAAAAATATAATGTGACGTAGGAGTCGTGGTCATCATTATAAAATGTATTAGTATATCTTGTTGGAGATTAAGGCCGACGAGCCAAAGCAAATCGAGAATTGGATAAAATGGTAAAGAAAAATTTGTTTGGATTTTTTATTATTTATTTATTTAAATTGTCTCGATAAATTTATAAGATAAGTCTACAACATCATACATTTACGAAATCTACTGATAATTTTATAAAATCTTCTGTCTAATATGTACGATAATATATGTAAATATAAGTTTTGCAAAAAAAAGAAAAAAAAATGATTATGTCAAGGCTCAATTGTTGACCTTTTATTATTACGTACAAGTTTGTTAATATATGCTTCGCTTCAATTCGTAGCGACACCGATATGAATTTTATATAGAATTGTATATAGAAACTGGGTTCAAAATCGTTCTAGTTATATAGTTATAGTCTTCGTTCTGCAAGTGTGTTTATTAATATATATATGAATTTTATTTTCAGATTGTGCAGTGATATTACTACAAGTTTTGATGGTGACGAAATCGATGGTGACATTCAAGGCAAGTGATTTATTATATGTATACGCTGTTAGATAATTCTTTGTTTTTTAACTTATAACGGTTTTATTTACAGAAGCCGATTACCCAAAAGTAACTGGAACAAAATTGTATTTACGCCAGTTCTCTGCTCTGTACCGCCGTCAATTGAAGTACATTTGGAGCAAGAAGTTAGGCTTTCTTGTAGCGGTATGCTATTATATACTTTTTTTATCGTTTAAAGATTTTTTAACACTCTTCCATAACAAACATTAAACAAAAGATTTTATTATTTTTTTTTATTATTGATTTTATTATTTAAGAGAAGTTATCTGCTATCGTTATTATGTTTTACGAAAAAATCATAAAAAAAATACATATTATAAACGTTAGTTAAGCCTGACAAATTTTTACATATCGCCCAATCTACTATATTTGTTAATATGATTATTTAGATTTCAGCACTCCAATCAAAGTTAAAATATATAACTTTATTTTTCAGCAAATTTTTCTACCCTTATTTTTTATATACTTTATAACGTCTGTGAGCAATGATTCTAAATCCGACGAAGAAAAGAACCCACCAGCTACTATGAACCTCGGCATGTATCATGATTTGCCGAATTCGAGGGTTCTATATAAAGTGGACAAGTCTTATAGTTTGCGAAGCCTAAGTGACGCCTATCCGAAAATCGACTTTGAAGTAGCAGATGATGTGGCAACCAGTAAGTTTCTAAAACTTTAATATTGTTACAAGCTAGGGATTGGATAGAAAATGCCGTAGTATCTCTTCTAGGGTTTATTTCTTGAATCAATCTATGAGGAATTTATAAACACTAATTAACCGGAAATTACTCTCTAGAATACACAAAACATAATGCTGTCACTAATCACTTTAATAATGCACACTGCACACAGTACTTTATCACTTAATTCGGTGTTTATCTCTTGATATCGCATTCGAAACTGAATTCATCGGTCGCGTTTCGGCACGCTTTTATACCCTCGCCTCGCCCTGGGAATAATCTTGAACGGTGTTACGGTGCTCTCTAGGCAGGATTGATACTGAGTAGCACACAATTCTAGAACGACGTAGTATCTATCTCTTTCTTGCACATTGCTTCGTCCCTGTCGTACGCCGTTTTAGTGTGTTCAACCTGGCTTCGTAACAATATGTATACTATTTTATTTATGGTTCCTTACCGTTAACATAGGCATACATTTTGAATTTTCAGAAAAAAATGTATTAGAAACATTTGAGGGCATGTACTGATAAATTTTTGCATCTAGATTTCGTCACCTTGTTTTGTTGAATAATGTAGCTTCACATTATACATTCGTTCACAGATCAAAATATCCTATGCCACTGTGAAGATGAAAGCAAGTTTTAATTTTTGGTGTGTTTTATCTTGCACGTTGTTCACCAAATCAAAAAAGTTGTTAATTAATCTTTTATACTATTACTTTGTTTTAACATTAAAATTCTTAGTATATCTTATCTTTTGCGAGTTTTTTTATTTATACGTTGTGTCATACTAAACTCTAATACTGAAGTCATTCGTGAAACAAAACAACCGCTTGTTTACGTTTGTTTTTTTAATTAATTTTTAAGATAACAATTCCACCAATGTGCTGAACTGTGCGGCAGATTGTTGCACAGCGCACGGCACAAATGTTTGGTTTGGACTTACTCAAGCGAACAATAACAAATTTCAGCAAAGTTATATATCCGCGCATATCCGTGCACGTTTGTGCGCGCACACGTTACAAGTAGTGTACGCGTGTCGTCGCGTACACACTCGTTTTTCGCGAACTCAGTCTTGCTTCCGCTACCAAAGCGAAAACATTAATTGTACGCGCACAATATAAGCACAGCGCTTTCCTGCCTGTCCATATTAGCAGATGTCGGCAGAAATCTTCTTAGTGAAACAAGTGTACAACAATTCGCGCGAAAATTTACACTAAAATTATTCCCTTTTTCGTAGTGTAGTGTGGACTTCCGCACTAACTTCCCACATTTGTCGTGCTTTAAGGCCTGGCTCATTAAATTCCTTTTTCCTGTAAAACAATTCAGTTATAACAATTGGTGGCAGTGAGATACTGTCTCAAGCGTGTGAAAAATAAAAATCTTGAAATTAAAGTAGGTAATAAACATATTATAATTTTAACATATTTCAGATATTTTGCGTATTAGCAAGCGAGATCAGTTGGATTACAACAAGTATATCGTTGGATTGGAACTTAATCAAACCGACGCTAAGGTTTGTAAGCAAATTTTATAACTCACCATATAATTGATGAATTATTATTATATAATTGAAATTTTAAAAAAAATCCCTGAAAGGATTTTTAATTTTTCTCTCTCTAAAACGTATGACTTGGTCGTGTAATATTTTATTTGCGTTTGGTTATATCGGTATTCGGTTGGAGTAGCCGTAAACCGATCTGCATGAGCTAGTGCGAAATGATTACAAATTTTGTACTTGCCCCTTATATAAATAATCTTTGTATACATTTAATTCTCCTTAATTCAAGACTAATCAACACAAATAAGAAATATATTTTTAGTGTAGGTCAGTTAAGGATTTTTAAGGCAGTTGGCTTAGGCTTCAGGGTGTGACTACGATCCCTAATTATGTGTCTATGCGCATTTAACATTCGCTCCAACGGTGAATGAAAACATTGTGAGGAAACCGCCTTGCCTATAAGTCATTGGCGTGTGTCAAGCACAGGAGGCTGATCATCTACTTGCCTATTAGTTTGGCATATTATCACGAAACAAGCCAAAAGCCAAGACCTAACAAGGCCAAGCGCACTGGCACCACTAGCGCCACTGGTGTATTTAAAGGAATTAATTTATTTCAGATTTTGTTTACGACTCGTGTACGTCACGCGGCACCCGTCGCCATGAACGTTCTAACCAATTTGCTCGCGAGTCAACTTTTGCCTTGGGGTGATGGTGTAACCTTGTCCACCATTAATTATCCACTGGAAACGGCGCAACAAAGGACTGCGGAGATTGTCGAACCGAAATATATGGGTAGCATCTTCTTTTGGAGTGCCTTCATCGTCTTCAGTAAGTATCTTTAAATTATTTAATAATTGACATTCGTGTCACTTCTGGCAGAAATGTTTAGATTTTGTTATATTCTAGAGAAAAGAGATAATTTCATTTTGTTATATAAGCCATTTACTGCGATTTTAATTTTCCTTCCTATGTATATAAAGAACGGTGTAGAAAAATATAAAAAGACGTGCCTTGCTGATAGAGGTTTAAAGATTGGTATTCTTATTAATTGTTTATTTATAATAATTAACTACCATGTGATTTGTAAAAAACTTGCGATTTAAAAGCATTACGAGGGAGGAGTATAATGCCAGCTTTTCTCGTCTTGTTCTACGCCCTTGATTTGATAATTGGCAGTAATGTAAATTTAAAACTCTAGTTCTCTAGAACTCGCTCATACTCACTCTAGAACCCAGCCTCTCTCTCTAGATCTCTAGAACTCTAGAACTCTCTAGAACACCCCTCTCTCTCTAGCTCACTAGAACTCTTTCACACTCCCTCTAGAACCCCCCTCCTCTCTCTATCTCTTAGATCTCTCTCTCTCTCTCACTCCCTCTAGAACCTCTCTCTCGGTTTAGTTAAATTCCAATTTAACTTTCTCTAGCTCTCAAAGAAAAATATTCGTAGAAGCAGTCAAACAGAAGATTATTAACAGATAAACCCTCTTTCAGTTGTCTTAGCTACAATTATGAATGCGGTGAGCATCGTATGTAAGGAGCGGGAAACTAGTACTCGACACATATTCATCATGTCTGGGTGTCCCCCTCTGGTCTATTGGCTCTCGACGTTGATAACGCACATGACTATATACACTCTGGTACTGGTGATACCTACTTTGGTGATCTGTGTCGCCCTGGAACACAATGAAACCATTAACAAACCGGACTTTCTTGGTGAGAAAATGTTTTAAGTTCTTAAGATGAAGTAAATAATTTATTGAGTATTAAATAAAACTTATTAAGATCATCTTTAACATGTATAAATATTTCCATTCTCTTAAGTGTTCCAAGTGATAGGACTAAATCTGTACCCAATATATTTTTGTGTGTCAGAATACTTGGTTATTGTACGAGATCCCGCTGCAGGATTGGTGCGTTCAGTTTTTGTTTAAAACCAAATTTTTATGTTTATTTATAATTAGGAGAATATATATTTACTAGGTTGCCTATCAAAATTTGGCCGCCATTATTTTTAATTAAATTATTTTGAATTGATTTTTGGTAAAAAATTACGTTCATTTAATTTTTAAATAAAATAACGTCTACATCACGGTAATTAATATGAAGATTCTAAAAAAAATCACGGTTGCCGTTGCGCACATGGCCGCACCTCTTTGCAGCCAAGTATAAACAGGTATGATTTCGATATATTAATACGTTTATAACGGTTATCTATTAATTATATGTCAAATTGAAGCTAATTTTTTTCTATTAGTTTTCATATAAGGTTGCCTAATTAAATCTGGCCGCAAATAAGGGTTTCTGGCGATTAAAGATGATAAATATTTGAGGTAGAGTGAAAGAGAGTTAGCGCGTAACGTCATTTGTCAGACAAGGACAGCGGTTGCCGACTGTGCGACGCTTTTAAGCCATTGCGCATGCGTCGAATGTTAGTGTTCTCAACCGAACAGATGCGGCATTTTTATTCTAACATAAAAACCACGCTGTTTTGGAGTTCGTAATAAACAACGTTTTATATTTACATTGTTGTTTTATTTTTGCGTCTAAAAATTATTATATTAATTAACGTAAAATAAAATTGATAAAGATGAAGTCGTGTTTTTTGTGTAACGAAAAAAGCAATGTACTCGACTTTAATAATGTATTATTCCAAAAGTGCTGGCTAATGTTGTTTCGTCGTAATAAAAATATAAATATCATGACCTTTTAATTACAATTGACTCTACTAATGATTTTGGATGCGGAATGGATTTAAAGGGTCGCACAGTCGGCAACCGCTATAAACAGTCTATATCTGGTAAACCAAAGTCAATCGTAGTGCGCCTAAAATCACGTGATATTAAGGACGAAATTTTATCTGGCTTACGTCGAAAGCGAGGTATTCAAACACTGGATATAGGAATGTCAGGTGAATCGAAAAAGTTCTTTGTCAATGAGCATTTGACCCCAGACAACAAACAACTTTTGAAGGAGACGAAGGCTCTTGCTGCAAAGAAAGGCTTCAAATTCGTGTGGGTTTGTAATTGTTGCATTTTTTTACGACGGAACGAGGAATCTCCTGTTATAACAATAAACAACAGGCGCGATTTGGAGAAAATTTGTTAGTTATATGTTCTAATATTAAGTTCCTTTATTACACAAATCAAATTAAGTTTTACATTGTAGCCTTACTACCTAAATTGAGCATTCAAAACTGTCATTCATATAAAAATTTGGTTTTAAACAAAAACTCGATGAACGCACCAATGCTGCAGCGGGATCTTAGACCGGTGGTGAAGGAAAACTAAGTAAAACTGTCTATCGCTGAGCACCTACTTGCCTATTAGGGCGTGACCAAACAAGGCGTGCAAGGTGCGCGGCAGCAACATGCGGCATTCGTAGGACACAACAACGAATGCTAAAAGCGAATTAGGGATGCTCGATGATGTTGAAAGCAAAAACATCGATGTTGCTATATGAAAAATATCGTAACATCGATGTTAGCTCACGGCCTCGGCACGACTAATACAACTTACGAATGAATTTAAGTCTTTTATGAAGACATCCACAAATCAGGTTTATTAATAAAAATAATAAATAAATAAAAAAATCATTTATTCATATAGGTAACATAATGTACACTTATGAACGTCAAAATATACTTTAAATGATTCTAATTTTACATTTACTGCCAGTTCTCAAATCAAGGGCGTAGAACGGAAGAGAAGAACTGGCAATAAACTCTCCGCCATTCTTTTTAATCGCCAAGCTTTTTTACACAATGTTTGTAAGGAGCTGCAACCATTACACCATGTTCCATATGACATATCGAGTAATAAAGAATAATAAAATAATAAATTAAATTAAAATTCTGAACGCGTATTCATTCTCTGCACACCGGTTGTCACTTCGTTCGTTCTTCGTAGACTCGCTTGCCCTTTCTCTCTCACACTTTCTCAATACTCTTTATCAACAAATAAATGGATTAAAAGGTTCCTCTTTATCAAAAGTAATTTTGATTAATTCATTAAAAAATATCGTAATATGTAATGATTTTTTATGTTTCTTCATAAATTTCGTACCATTTCACTGTATTTTATTTCTTCGACAAGTAATTAATGCAAAAATCATCGATGATCAGTTTTCAATAAATATCGACCGTCTATATTATCGAAACCTAATCATCGATAATGAGGCATCGACTTTTGATTATGACATTGATGTTTTTCTAATACCGAGCATCCCTAATGCGAATTCACCTACGCACAATAAAGCGACACTTGTACAAACAGCGCGGTGTGCCAAGCTCGGGTGCCGCGCTATATTTGGCCATGCACTTAGAAACAGCAAATGGTTACGATACCGAAACTGACGGCATTCTTTAGAACCAAAAACTCGAAGGCACAGAAGGTTGATCACCTACTTGCCTATTAAAAATGATCGCGGAACAGATACACAAATCTGGGGCTCAGACCAAGTGGCGTAGCAAAGGGGGGGCGGTCCGCACCTGGTAACGTTTTTGGGGTGACACTCACCCGTTCTCGCAACATTAAGAACAATGTACAAACTTACTTTTTTCAGGAATTCCTCCACTAGCACTAGCTCAGCTTTATGTAGAATTCGGGGATTCCCACTGAAAAGCCTGACGCTGTCGTGGGGGATTCCCCGTCCAAAACTCGCGATCTTTTAATAAATGTCCTATGTTGTATAAAATTTATTGCTTTTTACTTTCGATGGGGTGACTCCACCAACTTCCGCACCTGCCACCTGAGGTAGCTACGCCACTGGCCCAGACTTAAATGGCTGTAGGTAACATACGCCAATTGAAGCCACTAGGCCAACACTGTTCTTGTTACAGGTACCCTGTTCCTGGTAATGCTGCTGAGTGTGATGACGGTCCTGTGTTTTATCTATTTCGTGAGCTTTTTCTGCGCAGAGGCCAAATCCGGCGTCATTCTTGTCGCGTTTCTGTTTATTTTTGGTAAGTATTGTTGAACAATAATTATTTATAAAGTAATTATTTCTTCTTGATTTATCGGAAAATCTAGCCCGCGAGGCGCAACCCGAGTATCCTACCGACTGCGCCAATTATATTTCACCCGCCCGCGCCGGTGCAGTCCAGAAAAACAAATTGAATATAAACTAATTTATTATATAATTACAAATTATTATAGTGCTCTGAAGCGCGATGCTTACAAGTATGCCATTATTAAAAACTAAGTACTATATCTAAGCGCCGGTGGCTTCCTTCGTCAGCAGAAATCATATATTGTTAGGTGCAGGGCTGGCACATAACTAAGTTAAAAGTTTGTTTAACGGTATTCCCTTATTGTGTAAATTCAACATAAAATATAATTAACAGAATAAAGTACTTTAACACACATTAAGTTACATACAGATATATATTTAAGTTTGTTTTTGTTTAAACTTAGAACGTACCTTCTTGTTTAAAAAAATTGTTATTTTGTATTTTTCTTTCAGTATCAGTTTTTTGTGACGGTGTGCACGCGCATCGTAAATATTTACCAGCATCATTTTTCCCTACGCGCTAAAAGAAGACTTAAAAATATGAAATATAATAAAATATATAATATTTAATTCATAAAGCATTCAGTAGGCGCAGGTCTTTGCTAACGAGGATTTGTGCAACTGACTGGTTCAGGCTCTTGGCCAATGAGTGTAGTTTTTTCGTATTAATTTAGCAAATTTTCAGCATGTATCACACCAGCTGTACAGTCTGGAGCTGAATTCTTTGAAGATGCTGTACCGGGTTATGCCAACTTCCTCCTCACATTTGTTGCCTATACGATGCCGCAACATACGTTTGCTATGGCATTAAAGCGGACCGGCAACATCGCACGTGTGAACGCATACTGTGATCTCAATAAGGACAAATGCCCAAATCTGTCAGTTCCAGATTTAAACTTCGATGTCAAAAAATGTTGCGGTAAGTCCGGCAACGTCTCATTCACAAAACTAGTTCTAATAAAACTAACGTTTATCTATTTTTATACTGATATTATATCAATAGGAAGAAATTTATTTGGTGGCTTGGCACCCGTTTCACTTCGTCGTCTGTCGTTCCATAACTGAGCATTTTCAAAGGTAGTTTTTTTCGCGTACTACCACAATGTAGATCCAGTTACCCGCCTAAATATTTCCGAGCCTATTCGACTTAGAATCCTTCAAGAAACAAATAATTTAAAAAGTCGGCAACTCACTTGCCCTCTGGCATTACTTCACTTATATAAGAAAGTAAACTGGGTCCTCTAAGTTCGATATCTGATGAGAAAATTCTGCGGGTTAAAAGACAAAATGAAATCTCAATCTTTCAATGTTCTTTTTATTATAATATATATACATATATTTTTTAATTAATATAAAGAGTAGTTTTTGCCTTCGGCTCAGTAAAGACTGTTGACTCACGTTTACATTTCAGAATTGAACGAAAAGTCGCTGAACTATTTCTCCTTTAAAGACACATCGCCGCTTATCTACATGCTGATTTTTGTTGGCCAAACCATTTTTTATATGGTAAGTTCCTTAAATGTTACGAGTCGTTTGTTAAGAGACATGCTTAGGGAAGACTTAAATATCATAAGGGCAATAGCACACTAGCGGCCAGCGAGATGGATACATTATGAAATCACCAAGAACCCAGGGTCGGATTCAGATTTGGCGTCAGGAGGGGGCCACATAGTCACACATAAAATCTGTATGGTGACAAAATATTGAAATAAAATCATTATGTTCAATTAGTGGTCCACCTTAGTCCTGGAACAAGCTCATGGTCATGACCCCCCGCCTCCGCCGTTGCATGAAACACCTGGTTGACGGTCTTCACGTAGCAATGGATGAACCCAATATTTTTTCGTTTTGTTTTTTCACTTCTTACTTGAAAGATACACAACACTACTATTTCCTCCACCTACTGTCTTGGCCGGTACCCTTGCGACCGTGTCGCGCGTCAAGGCCGCTAGTGCGCTATTGCCCTAAATCTAATTGGAAGCTAAAAAAAGCTGTCTATCTGCAAATCAATGTGTCGGAATTGTGGCTTCAGTGTGTGACACCATTCCCTGAGGTCGTAGGTTTGATTCAGTACACCGTGAGAATTTCTAAGTACACTCTAGTACTTGGTATCGTTCTGCGATTGATAAATAAAAATATGAGTCTATTAATTCTCTTAAAATTCTCATATTTACAGTTCAATTTTTTATTGAAACTATCGACACTCGCATCCAACAACAAAGTCTCATCTAGCTTATTCTGCGCGTATGTGTGCGTGCACGCAGGTAACCTGGAAATGGTGCGTCCGTAAATGATCTTTGTGACTTATTGTTGGTTGCCCATACGCTTAATTTTTTATTTATACAGTCAAAATCTGTTATAACTAACATCGGTTTTGACTGTATTTTGTATCTTTAAAATATTAAATCAATTAAATGAATAAAAATTTGACCTAAAAATCCTAGCCTACAAAACAAATGTTCATGTATGTGAACGATCACGAACAGATACAGAAATATGAAGCTCAGACCTAAAAAAAAGTTGTAGCACCACATGTTTATGTAACCAACTTTATAAATTTGCAGTCGTTAGTGATAGCCTGTGAAAAAGGGATCTTCATGTGCTGGTTTGATCGAATATTCAACTCAAGATATTCTCCAGAAACCAGTACCAATGTCGACCAAATGGTTTGCGCCGAAAAGTGCTACGTGAACAAGGCGATTGATTTACGTAAGTTTTATATCATTTTTATGGAAAACCCACCAGATTTTTTTAAATATATATGATTATGGTTAAAATATCAAATATATGTACTCTTGGAAAAAATCGAATTATATACTATAATAATCAAAAATAAAAAATCTAATCTATAATTGGTATTGATAATTGTAAACATGAAATGGCGCGAAACTCGCTAAAATTTTCATAGATTAAAAATCTCAATTGCATCATCGTGACTTAATGAAATTTCTTTTGATACGCGGACCACCGAGAACATCTTCAATTCATACTAAATTGCATTATAATGTACTTTTTAGATAACATCTAAATTTTCATAATAAAGTATTAGTGATATGTTTTTTGTTACTAACGTTTAAAAAGTTATTTAATCAGCATTTTGATTGATGGAATATGTTAGCTATGCGATATTCTAATGCGTTTATGATATAGCACCTCGAGACATCCGCGACGCAATGCTGGTTGATGATGTACACAAGAAATATTGGCATTTCTTCAAGCCGTTCACTGCTGTCAAAGGGGTCAGCTTCTCAGTCCAAAAAGGTAAGTCATAGATTACAGAGATAATAGTAAATTTTCTGATTATACAATCCATACTCTTACCTATACTCTGTGGCTGATCATTCTATTGTATGAACCGTTTGTAGTCTGTGAAACATAAACAAAGATAAATATTTTTTAGATCATATTATATCATCTGAATCTTCTTAATTTGACGTGGCATGACATTATATTACTATTTTTTAAATAACTAAGATCACTAAAAAAAATGACGGTTTAGAAAATACAAATCAAAAGTAATTTCGCAGACCTATGTAATCATTAATTTATTAAAAATCGATAATTATTCAAAAATATCGGTTTTTTGCGTCATATATTGAATTTTATTTCAACAGTCTGTTTTTGACCTAAATAGGTGTATTTGTGTTATTTCAGATTTATAAAATAATAATAATCATAAAAGCTTTATATTTTAGATACTTTACATAAAAATGTATATATCTATGATCTCATTAATTTCTAAATATATGTGTGTTCTTTTTATCCAAAGGCCTCCTCGAAATCCCACCATTTCTATATACACTGTGCCACGTGCTGTTTATTTAATCTCGTCTTTCCTTTCTAAATCGCCTCTTTTGCGTTAATTGTTGAACACCAGTACATACTTTCTTGCGCCACTTTTATGTTCCTCTTACCCATATCACTTAAGTTTATTTATTTTTATTCTAACTTATGATTTAAATTCTCCTAACCTCCTAATGATTAATTTTTTATTTTATCCATTATTTTTTCCCCTGTCATACATCATTCCATCGATTGGGATTGTTTAAATAGTAACGAAAAATATTATTATTATTCCTCTAAGACCCAAAATGTAAAGCAAATTTTCAAATAAGAAGGTTTTTATAAGACAGTGTATATTTTGCATTGTTATATTAACGTAAATATATTTCTATAAATACATATGTCAGACGCTTTCTTGTATTTACATTTTAAGTGAAATGTTATAAATATATTTAGGTGAATGCTTCGGTCTCTTGGGGGTGAACGGTGCGGGAAAATCAACAACTTTTAAAATGCTTACCTCAAGCGAATGTCCTACCAGGGGACGGATATTTGGGAACGGATATCACATGGACAAATCGAGGACTGAGGTACGAAAGAGATTAGAATATGTAATAATAACAACAATACAACTTGTCTTAACAAAGGCGTCTTTATTTATTGACATATGACATGATTTATTTCTACAGAAGATACTTATTATCTGTAGTACGATATTTTTTATCTGTAGTACGATATTTTTTATCTGTAGAACATCACCTCAACTCATTATTTTTTTCGATCAATAATATGTTTATTAATCCGCCATATCAAATTAGTACTTACGTTCGTTGGGGTACTGTCCGCAATTCTTCGGCTTGGACGTGTTTTTGACGGGCCGCGAAAACCTCACGCTGTTGCTGACGCTACAAGGCCGCGATGAAGAACATATACATGATGAAGTTGCCTCCTGGATTGATACCGTAGGTCAGTACATAAGGTTTTCGTGATTTTACTTGTCGTAAATTTGTTTTTTTTTTAATTATTTATCTTACAATCTTATCTGTAAATTACTTTTATGCGTACTTAATATAAATTATGTTATCAATATTTTCTATCTTTAAAATGTTCATCCATGTCTCCAGGCATTTTTTTTATTCGTTGCCATTAAATTCCACCAGGGCTAGAGAAATACGCAGACCAACCAGTCAGCGGGTACTCCGGTGGGTGCGCGCGCCGTCTATCCACCGCGGCTTCTTTATGTGGCAATGCAGCCGTGACTCTGTTGGACGAGCCTACTGCCGGAGTTGACGTTGCCGCGCGAAGACGTGTCTGGGCAGCGTTGAGACGGGGAACTGCGGCGCGACGGGCGCTTATTATTACGTCGCATAGGTATCAATCCCTAATTTCTGCTTGTGTCTTATTAGCATGGTTACATCGTAGTAAGGAGTGCTGGTTTCGCATGTAATCCCTATCGCGTACCGGTGAAGGCGAACCTACTTTCTGAAAATGTCTACACGAAACTTTCTCAAAAGTTTTTTCATAATATACTAAATGACTATTCGGCTCGAAGGACCAATGTACAGCTTGGCAGCAAAAGGACTGAAATTCGAGTTTCAATTTATATGTCATAAATGTCAGGAGTAATCTGTATATTAGTATACACTAATATAGAGAATATTAAGAATGAAGAAAAAGGTAGTGAGGAAACCGGCTTGCCTTAGACCCAAAAAGTCGACGGCTGATCACCTCCTTGTCTATTAGATTATCATGAAACACATACAGAAATCTGAGGCCTAGACCGAATAAGATTGTAGCGCCACTGATTTGTGACGAATTAATTAGCAAGCTCCACTATACTCTGATTTTTAATTCCGTATAATTCTGACATTTCATTAGTGTTGCTACTAAAAAAGTTTTCCACCGAAAAAAGGACAAATTTGACCCATCTGAGTGCAATAAAATAAAATGCTACGTATTTTTTGTTTTACTTGCAAAAAGGTAAATCTTAATATTTACTTACTCAAGTGACCTAATACAAAATATTTCAATATCACGAACAATATTTCGAATAAACTTTAATTACTTTATTTTATTTTTTAGCTGGCATCACTGCTTACTAATGCCAGGTTTAGTGAACCTTTTTTTAAAAAAAAGGTTATCTTTACTTGTGCGTTTTTGTTTGTTTGTGATGAAAAGTATGTGTACAGAGTCTTGATTTGAATTGAAAAATGTGCTCAGCCAAAAAGGTGTGTAATCTCTGACATGTCAAAAAATATAGCTGTTAGAATTCTACGGAATTAAAAATCAGATTACAAAAAACTAAATATCTCTGAGGATAAAACCCAACAAAGCAAAGTGGGGGAGACTACTTCAATTCCTTAATTATCGATACCTGTGAGATAATCCCACCACCCATATTTTTATTTCTTCATGAGCGCTATTTCTATGTCCAAAATACTACTCGTTGATGAAGAAAAAGTACGACCCGAAAATTAGGATATTGAGACTAAGCGACAGAGGTTTATAAGAACTCTTGTTACAGTATGGACGAGATGGAAGCTCTCTGCAACCGTATAGCCATAATGTCCGCGGGCGAAATCCGCGCATTGGGAGAACCGGCCGTACTCAGGGCCAACCACGCCGCGGGACACGCCCTTACACTGAAACTGATGCCCACCGCTACTGACGGTAATAAATAATTTATTTACCTATAAACAATATCACAAAACA
Source organism: Pieris mannii (assembly GCA_028984075.1). Classification (NCBI taxonomy): domain Eukaryota; kingdom Metazoa; phylum Arthropoda; class Insecta; order Lepidoptera; family Pieridae; genus Pieris; species Pieris mannii. Next base: position 2,736,083 of record CM054776.1, read on the forward strand.
GTTATAAATTTAGGAGACAAAAGATGGAGATAAGTAACTGCTCAGAGATAGCTAACATTTACTAACAAATATATGCGGCGGTATCACTTAACATCAGGTGAGCCTCTTGCCCGTTTGCCCCCTGATCTATAAAAATAAAAAAAACTCGATATATTAATAAGTCATACTGAGCAAAAATGTACTTATCATTCTCAGTCTGATCTATGTCTATCTATACACCACATATTTATTATGGTATTGATTTAATTCTCCTATAATGTTTAGAACGTTTAAAAGAAGGAGAGAGCTAAAGCAAAACAATTGATGTCTTTTGTTTTTGTTACTTAATATAACTTATATAAGTTGTATTATAAGTATATGTATATTTCCTGTTTTACGGGCCTGTTCGCGAGTCGCGTATCTATATATACACTAACACTGCAAAAATGGACAAAAATATATTATTTATTTATTTATTATTTATTTATTTATTATTTTTCCAGTAAATTTTCCTATCTTAACATAATTATGTTTGTGGTATTTTAAATTCTTTGAGTGTATTAATTTATTGCATTGAATAATGTAGATAAACTGTACTAAGGTTTGACCATATTTTACAAAAATGTATGTAGTGTAACGAGCTAGGGGATTGGATAGAAAATGCCGTAGATACTCTTCAAGGGTTTATTTCTAAAAAAGGAATTTGAAAACACAAATGAAGCGGAAGTTACTCGCAGAAATTAAATAATAACACAAACACAAAATACTGTCACTAATCACTTTAATAACGCACACTTCACACAGTACTTTATCACTTGTGTTCACTTTATTAGAACTTTCTCTCTTTGGTTTATCTCTTGATATCGCAATCATCGGTCGCGTTTCGGCTCGCTTATCTCTCTCTCTGAAAGATTGCTACTGAGTAGCGATTGCACAATTCTAGAACGACGTACTATCTATCTTTTTCTCGCACATTACATAAGGTTTTTATGATCATTGTTCCGTCCTTGTCGTACGGCGTCTTAGTGTAGTCAACCCGTCTTCGTAACAGTAAAAGTATGATAAGACATTCACCGGGTTCATCTAGTCTTATAAATGCTACTTTCTCATAAAATATTCTCTCTAGTATTAAAACTGCCAGTTTTTTATCAGTTAGTAGTGGTACTCATCCGTTCTATGCCCTTGATGATGTTAATTTAAACTCAGTTTTGGTACTTAAAGAAATATACTTTGATGTAATTTCCGTTTGATTATAAACACTTTCTAATAAAATGTACTTTAAATAGAGTAAAATTATAGATTTTACGCGTCAGTAACGTAGATTAACTAAAAAAATAGAGAAATATCTGAATTCAATTGTTTTTTATACTTGAAAATCAATACGGTTAAAAATAATATTCATTTAACACTATTCTTTATTTTAACTGCATTTTATTGATTTATAAAGTATTGTCAGGATAAATTACATAAAGTTGTTTTTATTGTATTCAAAGAACTTAAGTTTTTAGTAATGCAGCGTTTATTTCGTAATAAAATTATATTTAACTCTGATATTTTTGTAATAAATGTTATTTATTATTTAGAAACGGATGGTTCGAAGCCAGATTTAAGGAAGCTAAAGGCTGCTCTACAAGACCGATTTAATTGTACTCTCAAGGATGAACATAAGGTAACAAAAACTTCCTTCATACACTATCAAATATCAAAGAGCGTACCAATTCTTAAAAGGCTGACAACGCACTCGCGAGCCCTCTGGCATCGAGGGTGTCCATGGACAGCGGTAACATTAGGTGAGCCTCCTGCCCATTTGCCCCCTGTTCTATAAAAAAAACTCTTCGATTAGCAGTTAAATATTTGAACCCAAAAATAATTTTGTGTTGAAATTTGTTCACGTCGGGAACCAAACTTGACACCAGTTAATTATTATAATACAAAGGTGAGGGTTTAGAGTCGACTCTCGATAATTTGAAACTCAAGTGACCAGAGATATATTTTAATGAATCACATTATATAAGAAAAATATTATAAAGTATATAAGAAACACAAGTTTCAATATGTTGAGAAGTACAGTTTCATAATGGGGCTTCTAAACGGGCCATGTTTTGCTGCAATGATGGCTGCAATACAGTTGCCCGGCAACATTGAAAACAATAGCAGCCACACTACGCAATATTGCAGTAATGTCCCGGCCATATAGCCCAACATGTTTTGGATAGCCACTTATGGCCGGTATAGCCCCTATGGGTTGCCGGACGATCGCTAGGCTATCGAATTCAACTGCAATATTGCACAGCCAGTTTTATTGTTGTTTCAGTCACTCTCTTTGTTATGGCACGGTGCATCCTTTTCTACGCGAAATGTTGCTCTATTCTGTGTTTTGCGATTTGACAACTACGTAAAAATAATAATAATAATTCTTGAATAATTTATTATCAAGGCTTATTTCTAGACTCAAATTGTCTACAGTTTCACGCCTAAGTAAGGTCGAATACACAATCTCTTCTTTTTCTATTTGTTTTTTAAAACAATAAAAGCTGTTGCGACAAGTGTGTTTTCGTCAGCCATTGTTGCCGGTATGTGTGGCCCGTTTAGGAGTCTGCATCATGGGCCATACAATTGCTGTCATATTGCAACACATGGCCCGGCCATAGATTGCTCGGCCATCAGCTGCATTAAAACATTTTTGTGATGGCCGGGCAATTAGTTGCCAATAGTGCAGCCATCAATTGCAGCAAAACATGGCCCGTTTAGAAGCCCCATAACAGAATCGTATCTACAAGGTCATATTGTAAACAATTAGATACGCCATTGAGGATGACATTCGTATTTTTTTACACGACACGTAAAATTACAATTTTTTTTTACATTAAATAGTTTAACATATTCGCTAAATATATTTCGGGAAAATGGAGACCATTTTCTTACTTACTAATGATACACGTATGAATTCGCAGAGTATGCTCCAATACCACATAAATGATGAGATACCATACAGCGAGCTGTTTTCAGCTTTAGAAAAACTAAAGCAGCAAAACCCACTGATAGAGGACTATTCAGTGACAGAAACAACTCTAGAAGAAGTATTCCTTTCATTTGCGCAAGCTGAGCAGACTCCTGTGCAGGCATCGCCCGCTTAAAGAACTGAGGTGATTTTCTTTTAGGCTTGGCATCGCTGAATTAAGTCTTTAATAGTAGGCAGGTTCTGGAGAAATTTCTGTGATACAACTCCCAACTGTAGGTAGCTTATATGGCTAGTCCAGCATTACTCTAGTTTATACAGGATATTATATTATTTTATGAACTGACAGCTACTATTAATGTACTGATGGTATGTAATGTAATGTATGGAATGGCTTCAAGTATGTTTCACAAAAAATACTAAGCGCTTAATAATTGTGCTGTTAGTGAAGCTTTGCATTAGATATAAAATTAAATTTTAAAACAATTAATTTCTACAGCAACAAAAAACAAAAAATTATACAGGTTTACTTAGTTATATGAATTCAATTTGTATGAAATTCAACAATTATTTATAAACATGGTTACCTATTAGAAGTGCCTATTTTTAGAGAGATTTAATCTCGATGGTAATTTAAATCTCGTATTTCGTAATATAACGGATTTTGGTATAAGGCAACAGCTATCAAAAATTAGTTTATAATTTATAATATTATTTATGTTATACAAATAGTTTTTATTGTTTTCTATTTTGCTAGACTTAATACATTGTATACAATGTCATCTCAATTAGACGTTCAGTGTTCATTGGTTGATCTACCCCATTACTGAAATATTCACTTTTTTTTCATATAAATTTCTGATTTGTCATTAATGTGTATAGCCACAATGTAATGGTTTGATCAAATAACTTGTCTAACATTAACCAAATGGATGTGTTTATGTGTTTAGTTATTAAGTATTGAACCACCATGTTTTGCACAAATTTATTTATTTTAGAATAGTATTAAGCACTCTTGTAATCACCTAGTATACCAACTATGAGAAATTATTTTCTTTTAATATTTTTTGTAATCATCACTCATATAAAAAAATATTAACTAAGTATGTTTTTAGATATTAGTTGTATTTTAAAAAAAATATTTTAAATTAACTGTTATCTCAGTATTACTTAACTTTTTGATGTATACTTTATACTAATGTGTACTTACAACTTCAATGTTAAATTTGTATGATAATAATATTTATATGATAATCGAGCAGTCAGATAATTATATAAATGCATTCATTGCATTCTTATGATCTTATAGCATTTCTTACAAACAAGAATGTTTGAGTTGATACTATATTAACTTTTACCTTTGTATGAATAAGACTGTTTATTCTGGTAATAAATGTTATGCTTCTTATGATGTGCCTCAATTTGTATTAAATAAAACATTCCATACTATGCTTAATTATTTATTTACATATTATACATAAAATAAGTCTAAAAAAGTAAAGACAGCATAATAAATATAATAATATCAAAGTAGAATGATGATAAATCAAGTTATCCTTGCCCTTTAAATTGATTGCATTTATCTGTTAAAGCAGTTGTTATCTACACTAAGTATTCCCATTAAAATGAGTCATCCATGTAACTTATGTTACATTGAAATGAATTCCTCGATTTTATACTTCATTTTTGTACTTGGCTTGACCAAATAGCTATAAGAGATGTAATAGAAACTAATATATAAATAATATAATATTATTAATAGTCGGACACTAGATAATTACTACACAAATAGTCACAATGATAACATATTTTGATACTACATAGAACACTTATAATTTGACAATGTATATGAAATCATTAAACCTATTTCTTTGGAGGAATAGTTAAGCTACTCAATGTTTTGTCATAAAAACAATAGTACCGCATGGGCATTGACCTACTTAAAACAATATTACTTATCTATACTTTGTATGCCTAAAGCAGTGAAACATTTTCGTACATCTGCAAATACTTCTTGTGGACTCACTTCTGCGTTGACCCTGCAAACTAAGCCCTGTTTGTCATAATGATCAATAATGGGCATAGTATCATTTAAATAAGTATTGAACCTTTTCTTTAGACTTTCAATATTGTCATCAGAACGCCCGCTGCCAGCAGCGCCACGTCCTAAACATCTATCGGTGCACAAATCCCGTGAACACTCAAAAAATAACACGAACAGTAGTTTCGTTTTATCGGACATAACGCGTTCCCAACCATCTAAATTATCTTTATTACGGGGAAACCCATCAATAAGAAACCGCGACTTTCCCGACTTCTCCATAGCTTTGTGAATTAATGAACACGTAACCTCAACTGGTACGATTTCTCCATTGCGAATTTTCTCCTCAATCATTTCCCCATATTCTGAGCCAGGCCTCTGTCGCTCTTCTCGTAGTAAATCGCCAGCCGATAAATGAATAAATCCAAATTCCTTGGATATAAATGTACACTGAGTTCCTTTACCGGCGCCGGGTGCACCCAAGACAAAGACTACTTCCGGCAGCATTTTTGCAATATATGTCCTCACGGGGCCGAACAAACGATTCCACATGAAATATGTAAGCGAACTGAATCGAAATTTTTAAATTTAATAATGATATTGGAAGAAACATGCGCGTAACCGAGTGTTGTGACCTTGGCTGTTTAGCTGACATTAGATTTTAGACTTAAATTACATTTCCGATATGTCAGATTTTTTTGACATTACAATACAACGCTTTGTAGATAATCTGTGCCCTGTAGTAAATAAATAAATAAAATACGTTTATTTTGGAACATAAGATAATCATGGTAACCTTATTCACGTCATTCAATTCGAGCCTGTTGGCATCCCTACTCATCGGCAAAGAAGATAGAAGGTGTTGGCCGAGAAAAAGCCGGGGTAAAACTCTCGGTCCTCTTTAAAAAAAAAAGCAAATCATCAAAACAATTCTACTATTCTATTCTACAATATTTAAAACAAATATCACTATATAGTATAAAACAAAGTCACTTTGTCTGTCCCTTTGTATGCTTAAATCTTTGAAACTACGCAACGGATTTTGATGCGGTTTTTTTTAATAGATAGAGTAGGTTCAAGAGGAAGGTTTATATGTATAATAACATCCATTAAATAGTGGAGAAGTACTGTTATTTTTGAGGTTTCTAATGTGATGTCGTAAATAATTACATTTTTTCCGCTTACATTGCAAACGCAGGCTGAACCCTACGACTTTTATCAAAATAATGTACTAAGTATTGTACACATTGAAAAGGTCTACAGAAAAGTCCGTGATGGTAGATGTCTATATGGTATAATATGTCGCGTATATTATCAGAGCTTTCCAGCGACGGAAATAACAGTACATAATAAAAACCTGCTTTTCATCAGCATTGCAACCGTGCGAAGCTGGGGCAGGTCACTAGTATCAAATTAATTATAAGTAGCCTGCCCAGCACTAGCTGGGAGTAGTCTCCCAGGCCCTTATGCTGGGAGTAGTCTCCCAGGCCCTTTTATCAACTAGATAATCACTAACTTGTAGTTTTTTTATAGTAAGCCTTTTTACACAGCTTTTCTTTAATTCATTTCTTAAATTTAATAAAAGGCTAGAGATAAAAGAGCCTCTGGGATTTTATTAAAGAAGAGTATCCCTTTTCCCAAAGAATTACTAACTTTAGACAGTCTAGTACGGGGAAATTGCATTTTGGGATTGTTTGTTCCGAGTATTGACATTGTGCGTATGTTCTCTTCTAGTAGTGTCTTGTTATTCACAGATTCTCGCTTCTCTCGATATCAAGGTAACAGACTGTATTATAGATTCACGTTAGGACTCCCGTGGTTTCCATTTTTTAATTACGAAATGAGAGTTGATGACCTCATTGCCTTATTTTACTATTTCGGTCCTTCAATGGATTCGAATTGGTATGGCATAAAAACAAAGGTTTGACATAAGGCTAAAAGGAAATTATCATTGAAATAAAACATATTGAATGAGTAAAATATTTTTATTTTCAGTTACAAATTGAGCATAACACGATGACACGCCGTATGCCTGTAAAGAAATAAATATTATAAATGACATAATAAAATAACAAACGTAGTTGGTATTCAACAATAGTCAGAAAATAAATAGTTTGTCCGCAAAAAAATTCAGAACAGGTCTGTGAAAGATTCATCATAAGTGTTGTAACAATGTAAACATTAAATATATTAACACTAGAAGCACCGAGTTGAACGTAGGTTCTACTACTCGGTAAAAAATCTATATGAGTTCGCTTGACGGCCAAGCGATTCAGAGCTCATTAATACGAACATCAGTTTTAGAACGTGAACTTAAGCTTAAGACTTATTAGTCTTACATTAAATTAAGGAACCGCTGTACAATTTACGTTTTAATTTGAAAACATGTTTTAAAAGACAACTTACCTTGTTGAAATTTAAAGATTGTTAAGAACGTGGAGTGTCCCCCACTCCACTATTAATGGCACCTGTAAAATTAATTAATTGTTGCCTTATTTGGATCTATCACATATTTTTTTAATATGGTTCTTAAATATTTCAGTCCTGTTGAGCTTTATGTAACCACCATGGATCATCTGGCATAAATTTAACATCATTTTTTCATTCTTAAACTTCGTAACGGAAACGTGCTTTTCAGAAATTGTTGTTATTTACCGATATTTATAGATTGTGTAACTATGTATTTATTAAATAAACATACCTTAATGTATAAATAAATAGGTGTATCTATCACACGTCTTAGATATATGGATAATCTGTAAAGAAACAAAAATACTTATATTGTTTGCATTTAATGTTATTTATGATTTTAAATTATTTCTTTCTCAGTCCTGTTGAGCTTATGTAACCATCATGTTTGGCATATGGCATAGATTTATCATCATTTTATTCGAGAGTGAACCCATTTATTTATAACAAACATTTCTCTAACAATTCTTAACTGTAGGAAATATCGCAAGGCTAAGCCGGAACAGTAGGCCAGAGTTTTTAAATTAAGGGGGGCAAAAGCTTTTTTCCAATAAATGTTGTTGCTATAATTATTAATCATACTTACTTTGTAATCAGATGCTATTCATTAGAGAAATCATGATATCTCACCTGAAACAAAAACAGCATTTGTAAAATACTGATATGATAATACATTACCATCAAAGATATTTTCACTAAGCTTAAATCAGAAGAAAATAAGGTTGTCCTCATCATATCAGAACAGGTCTGTGTTTTGATCATCATTAAAAATACATAAAATATTGTATACGTTTTAATTATATGCAAATGAAGACTTACGTTTTAGTTTTTTGTAAACACCTATCTGAAACAAAGTCAACAGTTAGTACTTTTCTAACATTATACAAAACATTTCAGAAGACTGCAACTCACCTTTTAAGTTTAATAATTATAAACCATGTCATACTGCGCGCATTTTTTTAAGTAAGACAAAAATAAAATAGAAAAATTATAATTTAAAAATTAATTACAGTATAATAATGGTGTTGGTGCAACATTTAGCTGGGTATGCTATATCTGGATAATATCACAAATAAAAGTTCGCTCAGCGTGTAGCTTCTATTGAGAACTCATTTACAAATAAAAATGTAGATTGGATGTTACATATGGTACAGTGTTGATGTATTTGATATTTGCTACGCGATTACAACTTGTCCAAGTATTGCGCGAGGTCGGGTAAACCTTCCTTGAGTCCTTTCCGTTTTCTTGTTTCCTGAAACAAACATTGGTTACAACGGTTGTACTGGTCGTTCATAAGAAAAAAAACAGCATTAATATTTTAATCTTTTTAAAGTTGTATATATAATGTGTATCGTCTCGCCCATAGCATGCAGTTCCAGGACATAAGGATAGAGGTCCTATGCAGCGTTTAAAGTGAGTCGAGTTAATCTCCTTCCAACTTAGCCGTAGCCATCATTGCCCTAACACGCGTCAACACGTGCTCTGGCTAAAGCACGGCACGGTAGCCGGAAGGATAATTTTAAATATCTTAAAATATATGAAATCATGTTTTGATTTATACCCTTATTTATTACCCCTATATTATATTTCTTCTCAAAACGATTTCTTGTACGTATATAAAAGCCGCACGTATTCTAATAAACACATTGCATATAATAAAAAGATTATAATTTGTTACCTGTACAACGGCGTATGGCTTGGATCCAGGTTCGCTTGGGTCTCCGGGGAGGATTTGCCAGTGGTCAAACACACACTGAGGGAAAGCCTGTCCTCCAGTGTTGGAACGGAGGTCAGCAGTGAATCCGAAGGACTCGTTGACAGGCAGGTAGGCCTTTACCACGAACATGGGAGTTCCGGCAACTTGGGACTCTTCGAACACGTGTCCACGACGACGGTTGAGTACTCCGTAGATTCCACCCACGGCTACTTCAGGGCACTGCAAACGTTAAGACAATTAATCTCATCTGCCAATTCTTGCGAGTACCGACAATTACGCAGCGACAAACTCTAGGTTTTGGAGATAATCATTAAAAATATTATGATTTAGCCAAGTGTTAGTTCTCATATTGTGGCAAAGAATGTATGGATGTCGCTGCCAAAACACAAAACTGTTATTTTTCCACGCGTCGGAAAAGCGCACGAGCTAACATTTCTCGCCCGCATAGGAATTCACGTGGATGAAGATTTTCTTTCATTTTAGTATTACCTGCTTTCGATGCATTAAATAAAATCAAATAAAGTAAGCAACGACTACAATATTTATTTAAATTTATATAAAGGGTGAATTCTGCGACAATACCGCTCATAGGCGTCATGGTTAGAATGCATTACCTGAATTTCACAAAGGTACACGGGCTCCATAAGACGCGGGGCAGCAGTCAGGAGACAGGCGTACAGACATCTTCTTGTCGTTGGAATGATTTGGCCACCACCTCTGTATCACACAAATCAAATTTCACAATGTGTCACGTTTACATTTAAAAATTTCAAATACTAGATGAATCGGGGGCCTATTCAATTCCTTTGAAATCAGATAAAAATATTGCCCAATGTTTCAATTAAGATAAACAAACCTGTGGATAGCGTCGGTGTGCAGTGTGACATCGTAAATGTTGAACCTGACACCTCGCAAGTTCTCTTCGGCCATGACTCCTTCCTTGGCCGCCCATTGGAAACCAGCCACCACGGAATCCTTGATTTCATTAAGGTATTGCACTCCCTTAGTACAGTCGACGAGAAGGTTAGGGCCGGTACCTTCGGGACCGAAACACCAGATCTTACGGGCCTCGGTCAAGTCGTACTCGTATTTCTCGGTCAGGTAACGCGCACGGGTCTTGAAGTCGTCACGTGGGTTTACTTTACCCTGTGAAAGAAAATTTTAACGTAATGGCATACGCTAACTCAAGAATCGTAAAGTTTATACACTTTATGAATATTTGTATCTTCTAGCCCGTAGCATGCAGTCCCAGGACATAAGGATAGAGGTCCTATGCAGCGCTTAAAGCAAGTAGAGTTTCTCTTCTTCCCACAAAGCCGTAGCCTTCAAGGCCCTGACACGCAAATTACACGTGCCCTTGCTAAGGCACGGCACGGTAGTCGGAAGGTTACACATTTTCTTTAATATGTTGGAAAAAAATGCACATGATACATTTATGTATTTATCTTGTGATGAAAATATATATCATTTGTATACCAGTAAAACATGCATATGGAGTAGAGTTTAAAAAACTTACATCATCAATATCCTCTGGCAGACCATCAGGCATGGGGCAGGCCCTCATGAACAGACGGTTGTGCTTGTTGGGAGACTTGGACAGACACATTTGGTTGGACTCTTCACCCACTGTCTCACGGTATGACACAACGGGGTCAGATTTCTTGATTGGAATGCATGCGTGGTCTTCTTCTAAGTCCTACCAAAACATAAATATGTCGCAATATATTTTCATTATACCTACATACCTAGAGTTACTCTTCATAATGTGCTGAATCAAACACATACCTTAAGACAGATCTCAAGATGAAGTTCTCCAGCACCAGCCACAATGTGTTCACCGGACTCTTCATTAATGCACTGCACCATAGGGTCGGATTTGGCCAAACGCTTAAGACCTTCTACTAGCTTGGGAAGATCAGCTGGATTCTTGGGCTCAACAGCCACGCGCACTACAGGCGAGACACTGAATTTCATGACCTATTTACAGAAAAAAATCTCATAGTAAAACTGAGTATGATACAATTTTTTTGAATACTTATCTGTAAAAAAATATATGTAACGATTGAGCTCATACTTCTCAAATCAAACTAAAAGATGCCAGTTGTTAGAGTGCATGTATCAATCATTTTTGGGGTCATAAGCTATGAAAGCATATGGCCAATTCCGGAAAGACTGTACTGTCAGTCCTCTTTGACACCCAGAAGGTTATATTAATCAACTGGCAACACTTGGGACTATACTTTCAAATATTCACATGCTATGAAAAATTCACTTTATAAGAATATTTTAGACTGGTAGAAATTTTCTGTTAAGAATAACTTATGTTGACTAATGTTTATTCTTACCTTCATGTTGTGGGCGTTCTTGAAGGTGGTAATGGTACCAGTCTTGACAAGGAACTGGTCAACTCCTACCAGACCACAAATGTTACCAGAGGGCACATCTTCGATGGCTTCGACGTAACGACCCATCATAAGAATGGTACGCTGGATGGTCTTCTCGTACAGGTCCTAAGATAGACAACACCATATATGTTAAATGACGGTCACATTATAACAATACAATAGAAAAAAATCAGACCAAATAAATTACATATACAATAGCAATTTCATGACTTACCTCTTTCTTTCCGGGCTGGTAGTTGGGTCCCATAATACGCGCCTTTTGTCCGGTAGCTACTTTTCCGGAGAAAACACGTCCGAAGGCGTAGAAACGTCCCTTGTCAGATGTCGGTACCATTTTGCTCACGTACATCATCAGGGGTGCTTCAGGGTCACAGTTCTAAGAGATGCTTACTAATTTAAGTTTTGCTTGAACGCAAATATATATATTTTAAGTAAAATATTAAAAATACAATACTGATTAATAACTGAACTTTTTCCACATACCTTGACACCAAGAGCGGCCTCGTCGTCGTGAGGTCCCTCGTACAACATCTCCATACGGTATTTCTGGGCGACTACCGGGGAAGGCAAGTGGATGGCAATCATCTGAAGTAGAGCTTCACCAGCTGGCAGCCAGCTACGCATGACAACCTGCACGAGAACGCAAGAAAAATAAAACATTGTCATCCAGGAATTTTAAAAGACCTAAAGCCTAAATTCTTTAAGTTTTAAAAAGTACAATAAGACAACAAAAATGTATCAATCATTTTTGGGGTCATAAGCTATAGACAGCATATAACCAATTCCGGAAAGAATTGCTGTAAGTCCTCTTTGACACCCAGAAGTTTATAAGAATCAACTGGCAACACTTGGGACTACAAAAGCACTGCGTTTAGCATACGAAAATTTTACCTTCAATAAAGCTTTTCCATCCTTGTCAGAATCCTCGTGCTTGAGGGTGACTCCGATCTTCGTGAGCAGACTATCAATCTCTTCCTTACGGAAGTTCATAATAGCGTTGAACACCTTGTAGATAGGGTCCAGCACATACATACAGAATGAACGCTTGTTGTCGCCGTCTTTTTGCTTTGCCCATTTCTTTGTTTTTGCATTGAAGAAGTTCTCTCCCCAAAGCCTACATAATTAATATTTCAAATTAACTGTTTTTCATAACTAAGTAATTTCATATTAAAAGAAGGCACAAATAAGAATATTCTGGGAGAAGTCTTTTGTTTTTTTTAAAAAGTATCTGTATCTCAGTACTAGTTGCAAAACATCCATGAAGAATGCCTTACCAATCCAAGCTAAGATCTCAATATCCGTCCTTGTCTGCCACTGGTGTATAGCATTATAAACTTTACCCAGTATCAATAGGACGGTTCAAAAGTTTTATTATGTTTTGTTTTATCCATGTTGAAGGTATGGACACCAATAAACCAAAGCCTAGACATTGTACATGCGTCAATAACTAGCTTCCCTACAGCATAATTTTTCAAAGAAATCAAGTCTGGATTGAGCTAAAAAGAACTGAATTTTTCTGTTCATAGTGTTTATAAATAACTGAAAGATCATGAATTTATGAATAGGTAGGTTTATTGTAAATAGTTCTCATCTCAGATGAAAAAAACCTCCTTTAAATCTAGTTGCATAATCCAAGCTACAAACGACGAAAGTATTGATTGCTTGCAGCTAGCCGCGTTTTTATGAGACTTGTTGGAATAGCTTGATAATGTACATTGTGTCAAAAGCTTATTTATATTTAATAAATTGTTAAGTTTGCTCAATACAGGGATCAAATTTTCTATATATACATATTTTGTTGGTGTTTTAATCTACACATAATAACTAGTTCTTGTCCTAATTCTATGGAAACAGACACGCTCTCATAAAATACTAAATAGTATAAGTAATTACGTAACCATCTTATTGTGAATTACTAATATTTTATAGTATTAAAATTGGATGAAAATTCATTGTTCTTGATGAACGTAATTCGTAATTGTTTTTCTTCGAAAGGGATACAAATGTATATACTACCTATTAATAATGCCTTGAAAATACAAGTAACCAGACATTCAATCATAATTACCTTATTTATTTTAAATGCTTAGTTTATCAATATTACCTGTTCATAAGCTTGACAAGGTCGATCTTGAATTTGTCGGCGTACATTTCAGAGAACTGTTTGAGTGTGAAGGCCCAGCCGTGAAGACCAGAACCGAAACCTACTGATCCCTTGCTAGGGTCAACGCGGACCTCACCTGGTAGTGGAAGATAGATAGTAACAGTATTTTTAATAAACATTACAGTCATTTTTATAAGTAAATCTAAAAAGTCATTGAATTAATTTTACAAATTAAAACACGTTACATTTATTATACGTTTTTTATGAAAATCATAAACTAAAACATTACATGACTAATTAATAAACTCCTTTGGATTTTTCGTTTAACGTATAGGCTACAAGTTGCTAATAAAAGAAACAATCATTTTAAATATTAATATTTATCCTTAGATCAAATCTGCACCATTACTTGGATTATTTAATCATTATTTGTCAGTACCAAAGCACGTGAAATAACAGTTTACCACACGTGCATGATGACATCACAATTTGATAATTTTTAATGATCTCAATGTCAGGTTAATGACATGCATTATTCAACCAATCACAAACCATTTCATAAGCTAACATAAAAAATATGCTGATGGATAATACATATCAACAGATCTAAGTAACATGTAATTTATTTCTATGATTTATTTATACTATAAAATTAGTACAATATTCTAGTAAACACTAAGTCCATATAGTATTTTTAACTAGCAAATTGAAGAATGGACAGAAAGCTTCAAATTATTCACTGAATGATTTACTATGAGGTAATAATTATTTTGTTGATAATGTCATAAAGAAATTACTGAAGATATTTATAAAAGAACAACATAAGTAATCTACAATTATATAATATCTAAAATAAAAGTAAATTAAAACATTAACTTAATGGAATAAAGTAAGAGAAAAACAGGAAATAACTTCCAAAACTTTTAGTGGTTAAATAACCACTAAAAGTGGTTTGAATATAAATGATTTTTTCCTACCATATTTGACATTTGCGTTTTCGAAAGTCCTTAAAACATAAGAAATAATTCCTAAATAAAATATAAATTCACATATAATCCACAACATCAATAACCAGCAACATTTATCACCATATATATGTAGATCATACTACCAAATGACCCTCACCATCCAGTTTTAATACATAAAACAAAGATAAAGCTCTAAACCATAGACAGGGTCCAGTATCAAGGACCATATAATCATCTTATAACAATAATAATCAAATGACTAGGTTGTACTTGAATGTACAACACAATCATGATGATACAGCCACTTATGTGTGCAACCATGTCATAATATCAGTGTTTTTTATAGCAGATTTAGATATGTATGATACCTTACTAACCATATATTTAATGTGTAAAAAAAAGCAGGAAGTCATTAATAACTAAAATTATAGACTTACCCATAGGGCCACCATCATCGTTGTAAGTGGCAATAATAACGTTAACATTTTCCACAATACGCTGGAAAGTCTGGTACAACTCTTCAGCCTCAAGTTGCAACTCCAAGAGGGCACGGTCCATCTTGTTCATGAACAAAATTGGCTTAATACGCTCGGCAATAGCTTGACGGAGTACAGTCTCAGTTTGAACACATACACCTAGACAAACAAGATCATGATTATTTCATTAAATATTGTGAAATTTAGAAAAAAATGTTTAGTAAATATGTATAAAGACTTAACAATAACCAGCAAGAGCTTTGCATATGTTTACATAGTTGAGTATGAAGTACTTCAATAAATTTTGTTTGAATTAACCAGAAGTACTTACCGGAAACACAGTCTACAACAACCAAGGCACCATCGGTTACACGGAGGGCAGCTGTCACCTCAGAAGAGAAGTCAACGTGTCCAGGTGAGTCAATCAAGTTGATTAAGAAACCCTTTTCACTCTTTTCACGCTGGTCAGGGTTTGTGATGAATACCAAATCTTTCTCTTCAAGCTCGAAGTACATAGATATGGCCCTAAGAATATAAGACCAGTTAGTAACTTCGAAATTAAAATTAAATGTGAATATGATATTGTAATGACATCAGATGGCCGTTCTAAAAAATCTTCAAAATAATTCAGATTTTTAATGGTAAGAACATTCATCATAGAAAAGTTAACTATAAGAAAAAGACATTGTTACAATATGGCATTCTTTAAAATTGAAAGTATGTAGTAAAAATATTATGCAAATCATTGCATGAATAAAGTTCATTGTTGTGCAATGAAATCTGATTTATATTTCAAAGGGTGCTTACTTTTAAAGTTACATGTTAAGCAACTTCGTTATGATAAAAAATTTGACATTTATAGGTTAGAGTGAAAGTGCAACCATATTGCATGGAAGTGCATCTTACGTAGATTTGATGGTGATACATCTGTCTTGTTCGTCTTTACGGGTGTCCGTGAATCGTGTTTCGCCGGCCCTCGCACCAGCAATGATACCGGCTTTTGATACGAGCGAGTCTGTCAGTGTAGACTTGCCGTGGTCGACGTGCGCTATCACGGACATGTTTCGGATATTCCGCTTCTTGTCCATCATCCCACGGATTTCGTCTACTGTGAAATTCACCTGCACAAACCAAAAGCTCACTTAACATCATGAACACGTTCATCTTAGAGCAAAACAATAAAACAAGTCTCAAGCTTGAAACGCACTTCTTGTATTCATCTTATAATAGATTAATAATTATTTCTTAGTCGTAAAACGATGCTTTAGGTTTTTCACAACACTTCACTTGGAACACTTCGAAAACGTCATCCCAATACAAAGAAGTCCGACGTGATGAAACTATGTTTAAAACTAATTTTATCACAAATTACACCAAAATATACTCGCTAATTAACAGAACTGTTATTTCGCTACACTTTTCTTTTCACGATTATCATTTTCTATACTCACCATATTGGATGGTTTATGATTTCCTTTTAATAATATTAACTACCATACGCCAACAATGGCGTACGCGTGAAAAAGAACTCTTTTCCACTTCGTGGGCCGGATGTGGACAACAACTGTCACTGTCAAGATTAGAGTAAGCCAAAGACAACAATTGTTTCTACTTGTATGTTCATAGTTTGTTCGTACACTATGAGCAGTATTGTGAAATAATTATTTTTATAATAAACTAACAACACAACCGTTTTAATAATTATTATTTAATCAAAATCAAAGTAGATTAATTTTTGTGTATAATTAAATTACATTGTCTCCTTATGATCCACTGGCTCGTAGTGGACAGACTTATAATAAATTGGCTAAACACTAGATGTCGGTATATGCAAAAATTTAAAGACGTTAGTTAGATTTTCGTCTACTCGCCAATAGATGCTACTAGTATGCACTTTTTCATTTTATATGCTATTGCGTAAAACATCCGTATTTGAGATGTAATTTTTATATTCATAGCATAAATTAAACTTTCATCAAAAAAATTTTATACTTATTCATTTATAATTATATCGAAGTAACAACAATATTTGTTACTTGGTGATGTTTGATACATGAATTTACCTTTACGAGAATAATTATTACTACAAGAACCCTTATGTTAGGAAAATTTTATTTTACATTTATATGTTAACTTAATGTTTAAAGTACTTTTCTTTTACTCAAAGCTAGCTTTTACTAAATGTTGGTCTATAAATTTATTTGAAAATATTAAAAATACACTTTAAATGTCTTTGATAGTGGCGAAACCTATGTCTATGACAAACCAAGGCGCTATACAAAATTTAACTTCCTTCTTGTGTTCCTTTACGTACGGAATCAAATACGTAAATTTAACTGACTGACAGTTAAATTTACGACTATATTTATGTCTATTTCCCCACAGTTTCACCTGCTTCAATTTGGCTGACATACATAATATTAATAATCAGTACTAATGTAATTATTGTTAACAAGAGAAAGACTTCCAATGTCGTTGGCCGATGTCAAGCAGCTTCTAGGAACTGAAAGTTGGCATAAGCACTATTAT
This sequence comes from Pieris mannii, assembly GCA_028984075.1. Classification (NCBI taxonomy): domain Eukaryota; kingdom Metazoa; phylum Arthropoda; class Insecta; order Lepidoptera; family Pieridae; genus Pieris; species Pieris mannii. The sequence continues at coordinate 2,753,730 of CM054776.1, forward strand.
CTGACCCATTTTCAATTGTAGATACAATACTAGTTCAGATTCTTTAGGTATTGTAACCCATTAAAAGCAAGGCCAAGCGAAGAGGGTAGAAAGTTTTGTTTTAAAAGTTAAGTGAATAAATTATTTATTTAACACAGCAAGATAAGGAAAATTTTCTAGGTATATCCTCTACACAGGCTTAATTTACAATATTGTGTAGTATATACATACTTTATAACACTCCTAAAGGCGTAAATGTCTGTCAGAAAATGAGGGAAACTTCAGGGTGAGGGTTGCGATTTGATCAGTTTGCTATAATTTGTAACGAGGGCGTCGGTAGGGCTGTATAAAAGATGTTAGAATGTATGACCAACTGTTTTTTAAATATATTTTAATAATTATTTTGTATTAAAAGTTACTTTTATGTTATTCATACATAGATGTGAAACGTATAGAAATTAAATACGACCTTAAATAAACTAAAATTATTTGGATTTATACCAATAATTGCCCAAAAACATTTCTCAGTCAAAAATTTCAGTATAATTAGCGTCACCAAAAACATTATTATTATTTTTTATTTTACTTTTTCTGATAGATCTACTAAATTAGTTTCACTGTTAATTTTCTACCATAATTATTAAAATGTACCTTATTCCTTTTTTATTTCCCTATTTTTCTTTATTTATAATTTTTTTTTTGTGTTTCGTAAGTAAAAATTTTGTTGTGTTCTGTAAATGCACAATATTTATTAACCAATTCATCACACGTTTAGCGGGAAATACAATCAAATAATTATAATACTGAATTATAATGTGTTTAATTGCCTCAATTTTACTGTAAAGTTCCGGTATTTAACTTGACCTAAGTTTGTGGCAGCCCTATAGATAGCATCGAGGGTCAAATAGTTGAAGGTCATCAAATTGGAAATTGCTCAATAAAAAGATAATTACGATCGACGATAAATCCAAGTTAGCTTGGCTACATTAGGGGGTAAACAAACTTTAAAAAGGGCGCCGAAATAACACCAATCAATACATCCTTATACTCATCTAATGAAAGGTCAAAGTCCAAAGGGATCATCCATTTAGTTTGTTTTTTTAAGAAAGACATTAACATTTATTGAGAAGATAATCTTTCTTTTACATGACTTTCTTGGTTCATTAAGTTGATTAATACCGCCTTATAAATGAACATGTATCAAATCAAATCAAAAATATCTTTATTCATATAGGTAAACATGTACACTTATGAACGTCAAGGAAAACAAATTAAATTAACTGCAAATTACATTTACAACCAGTCAAGGGCGTAGAGCGGGTAAGAAGAACTGGCAAGAAACTTTCCGCCACTCTTTTCAATCGCCAAGTTTTTAATACAAATTGTTTGAACTGGAGCAAACTGTAATAACGGCAATCAAGATTTATATAAATTTACCAAAATATTCAAAGACTTTTCTTCTACAGTTTTTAAAAATCAACATTATATGTATACCTACTATTTTTGGGAAAAAATATGAATGATTATTAGAGTGATACATTATAATTAATATTAATTAAAAAGTGATAATATTCATTTAAATATTAAAATGCGATAATGTAGTAACTAAATAATATAAAAGTATAATGATATGATACATCAACAAATCAGAATAAAAATTATTTAACTGTGATTTTAATAAGCAACTTTTACATTGAAAGTTAAATAATTCATCAACAGTCTTGTGCAAAGGCTGTTTCAGCGTAGAGGAATCAGTTACCCACGTCCTGAAATACGTGGTTGTGGCTGCCCAATGAACAGAAATCCTCGGAGCAGTGACGTGAAGCGTGCGAAATGTGCAAGAAACTTCTGAACTTCTGAAAGGAGCTAGAATGGCTTAATTAGCCAGGACTAAACGCTCAACAAGTGCAAGTTTATCTATCCCACGCTTTTGGAATAGTTATACCAGAAACCTTTGACCCTATCCACTAAGCTACCAGACACATTTGAAGAACAATTCCTAGCAAGTCCATTTAACGCAAACGAAATCTGAATAATGATTACGCTTTCGTGTTCAGTGTTGGGCAGTATGGGTAAACTAAAAGTGAATCCGGATATTAAATAAAAAATTGCTTAAGAAGCTGTGTATGCCAAACAAGAAAATCTCAATGACTTATGAATCACGCTTATATCGACCGAACTTTCCCAAGGTCTTCACATGCGTTCTGTCAATCTGCCAGGGATACGAGGAAAAACTACTTAAACTCTGAATATACTCTTAATATATTTTTATTACACATATTATTAAAGGACATGCTTTAAAGAGGGGATAGGACCATATAACTTTTGTTTAAGTGAATGATACGAAAGAGCAATGCTGCTGCAATAATGGTTTCAAAGTACGACTGTCATCACTGACGTCGTAGATTCGATAATGCCTTTATCCGCATTAACTAAACATTGCTTCACATTTGCTAGTACGATAAGGAAAGCATCGAGACAGAACTGGCATGCCTTAGACGTAGACGGTGTGTGTCAGACCGACTACATTAAGTTGGCGTGTAGACACACCCCTGTTGTAAGTTTATAAATTCTGATTATTTAACACATTATATCAACCTTTTATTATCTTTATAACATGAAATGTTTTTCCCACGCCTGACTCATTGACAGAAACGTTTCTCTATACTTCGAGTTATGTTGAATTAGGTAAAGATTTTAAATAAATGCGCCAATAATTTTTATGGTAAATAATATTAGCACATCATATAATAATGGAGATTAAGGAACTACAAATTCCACCCGTAATATAATAATTATACATAATATACTGAAATACATAATATGATAGAATGTTGTCTAAGGTAGCTTGTTCAAATAGTTTAATCAATGTTAACCACATTGATTAAACTATTTTATTTCATTTGTTTTGCTTATGTGTGCAAGATATGTGGTGATGGTACAAATTTTAACTGTGGTACATAATCACTTCTGTTTTGGGTTAAGCAGTTGTTTGAACGGCTGTCATTAAATATATTTATTTTTTTAATATTTAAATTCAACATTTGCCAGTGTCATATTCAAAATAAGATCCAATTAACGGAAGTAGAATATTCTGTTCCTATGTGTCATGGACTGGCACAACGCCACACCACCCGAATTACAAATTATTTTAAAAATACACTATGCAGCTGGATAATGTTACTTTATGCCATGAGCCTGTTGCCTTGCCTGACTGACTAGGCATCAAGTAAGCCATCTGATTTGTAGTTAAGCATAAAATGGCGTTCGAGTTTAATCGTACAAAAGATCAACTGTGACAAATCTAATTAGATTATAAAGTATTTATTTAGAATATTCTTAATTTACATAGCAGTAATTATAATAAAAAATGGATAAAAAAAATAAAAAGTTAGAGTACCTTTAATGCAGGATTTCCTCGCTGCATTGCGATATTAATTCTTTGAGCGAGGAATTTATTCAGTGGTTTTTTTATGTTTTCGTCGGTAACAGCCTCTTTGGGGTGTCCACTGCGTGCATCGGTGCTCATTTCGCGTCGTTTAAACTTTGCAAACCGATTAACAGTCTTAACGTCGATTTTCCTAATGGAAATATTATTCGGACCCTCCGAATAATATTTAACAAAGTCCTTTGAATCCATATCATGTAACAAACTACTACTATTATTGTCATCAAATTTATAAACGTGTCTTTCGAAGTTAAGGATATCATAACTACCTAATATTATGTCGTCGGTGTGTGCCAAATTCTCAGCATGTAAATACATATTACACATTTATCAAAATTTAAATATCTGAAAAGAGTTGGTAGCTTTTGTTTGTAATTTTGATGGCTCTGAGTAACACTGTAAATATAGTTATATATATCAAGATAATATGTTGTCAAAAGTCTCGCAGCAGCATGATGAAATGCATTTAATTCTGTTATATTACAATTATAAAAAGGGTGTGCAAACCGTGTAAAGCGTGGCCATCTTTAGTGCCAAAGCCGAGCCGAGCATTACTTAAAGAAAAATATAAAAAGTTATAATGTCATACTTTTTTCAATTTACAAGTAAGTATAATAACTAACCTTAAAATGTAATAACTAAAATATATTATTAAAATGAATATTATAATATTATTCTTATTCACAATCTTAACTTAAAAATTGATAATTAAACATGGATAAATAGAAATCTAAAATAATTTTTTAGTTTGGTCCTTGTGGCATTGAACCATCATACTTATTCATAGAGCAAGGACCACCATAATAATAGCAAGACTTCGTGTAACAAGGATAAAACTATTCAGGATTATTCATCTCTATTAAATATTAACATGTTAAAACTAATCAAATGTTAATCTTCAATACCGATTAAATTTCAAAGAGACTTCAAAATACACGACGGCTTTTACAATGTAACGTGAGTATCTTTTATATTGTATAATGCAAACCAGATTGAACACTACTGTTATCGATATATTTGGCAAAAGCTTTTGTCTTCGTACATTAATTAGTTTAGTACCCTATACGATAATTATATCCTGCCCGTAATAAATTGAGCTTTAGGGAGTGAACTTGTAACGAAGCACTGAAATAGTCCGATGACATCATACAATCTGTAGCAAACAAAACTGTCTTTTCTACTCTAAATACTAATTAAGATGTGTCAGAGTTGCCAGTCAATTGGTAGCCACACTTTATGTGGGAAAACAGTTTTTTTCACCTATTTTTATAAGAATAATTCTTATATATAAAATTTTGACAATTAGAGTAAATTGTTGTACTATTATTTAATTAAATTTGTAATATTCAAATGTTATTAATGTTATCAGCCCACAAAATCCTTGTCAGTATCGTTAAAAATTAAAATATTAATTTGTTATATAAATGTTTGTCACACTAACTTGCGGCTATATTTGTCGTTCAGATGGCACCGTTAAGTCGCCACTTGCTCTTATTTTGCTTAATTTAGTCTTTTTGGTTTACTTTATTTATTTTTATTAATATGCGTACGCTACTGCATTGTAGATCTTATAATCTATAGACAATAAATTCATAAACTTAAGTGACAAAATTGTTATAAGAATTTCTTATCCGTTAATGTCAGGTTTTTTGCGTTTGTTCGTGTAATTTATTTTAAGAAAAAAAACCTGGTAAATTAAGCATATGAATTCCAATATTTATTGCATTTATGTGGAAGTTATATAAGAAACAATATAGGTATAACACTTGACACTGAGAAGCTAATTCAGTTGATGTTTACGGGAAAAAAATAAAGAAAAGAACGAAATATTTAGAACCAAATGAAAATATATTGACTTACAGTGAAAGTTTCGCATATGTTATCTATAACTTGATAAGTCTATAACCGGTGGCTACAAAAATGGCTTCTTCCAATTCGATACAGTTTGTTAGCAATAAATCACATGGCGCCTTGGTGTTGTGAGTCATAGCCGCGGATGGTGCGCGCCATTTTTCAGATAATTTACTCTATTTTCAGGACAAAAATTAAAGTCCATTGGCGCCAAAGATGAATGACTCATTGTACAAATAAAAAGGCGAAATGTCGTTTAAAAATTAATAAAATTTATATTCCTTTTAAGTTTAAATACATAGTAGTTTCAACTGCATATTTTTCAGTGTATTTATAACTTGTAAAAATTATAAATTCACTGAATTTAGTGAATGAACTATTACCGAGTTATGTGAATTAAGTTCGGTTGAAGTATTGATATGTTTAAATAATAATTTTTGGACATTATCGAAAACGAGAATGTTAAATTACAATATATGAGTGTGGTATAAACTAAAGCTCTTTTTGCCTTTAAATGTACGACGATTGCTTACATTTTGTTTACGCTTCTACCAAAATATATATTTAATTGTAAATTAACTAATGTTAGGTGACATAACTTCGGGAAACTTCGACATTTAAGCAGGATTGGATTTTTCTAAAGTAAACATAGTTCAAAACTGCATTTAAATGCGTTGTGTAGTTTAACCGGTGACACGGATAGAATTGACTGTATTTTTAACCAACTTCATAAATGACGAGACCCATTTTGTACTACGTACAGGAGATAAACAGAAATGATACTTAAATATAATATCTGAAATTCTTAAATATCAATATTCTTAAATATCTTGGTCCAATTTTTCCTTAAAATGTCGAAACATACAGTTTGAATTTATTTATTTTAAAAACGATACAATCATATGTATAGGAGCTTATTTAAAGACGCCGTTCCCCAACCCAGGGACATCTCTGTATATCTAATATGACTCCTATATTTTAAATTTCATATAATTGAGTTATGGAAAAAAATACGTTTATTATGGAACATAAGATAGACAGGTATCACTTATTACACGTCGTTAATTTTGAATACAGATTCAATTCCTACTCACCGGCAAAAAAGACAGAGGAGTCTTAATATGAATTAAGATACGATCACTTCATGAAATAGCTAAATAAAACAGGCCATATCGAATGAACGTCAACACGTAACATTCTAACTTGACCTAAATAGGAAAATATAGCGTTACACAATACAGCGTAATTTCCACTTTCCATGCACACAATATAATTGGTCTGCCGTCTGAGACCCGGGGATCGTGGCGTTGCATAGGGTTACTGACCCCTACTAAGGGTCATACAACACGTTACGAACTCGATAGAATATATTATTTTCTGCAGATTAAGTACTTCTGTTAGACACGACGTATGTGTTACTGGTATAATGAAAATCATCGGTAAACCGGGAATAGTTACCGTCGGAAATCAAATCGCCGTCGATAAAGGCAATACTACCAAATCACTTATGAATGCGCTGAAAGTTACAACTAGACTAAATTCTCGGATTGTTTTTTCAAAGTGGGAATAAAACTTATTTCTTTTTCTATGAAATATTTCGATACTTGGAAAAACCCTCCATAAACATTACTGTGTCATAGATCCGTATCTGATTATATTTTTTATTTTTTTAGAAACAGGTTCACCTGTTGTTAAGAAATATCCCCGCTCATGGCCACTCACATTGTCAGAGGAGTTGTAAGAGGACTCCCAAGTGCGTTGACAGCCTCTTAACAATTGGTCCGATTATCTCTTGAAAGAAATGTCGAATTGAATCGGAAATACTTCAGTGAGCAGCTGGTTCCACATAGTGGTGGTGCGCGGCAAAAAACGCTTAGTTGTGGAACGACGTATGTCATCAGACGAAATTTCGTATTACACAACGTCCGATGATGAAGCTTACTTTTCGATTATGTTTATATTGTATCAGCAAGATCTATATTATTAAAATTAAAGAATAATAAGTATCAAAAAAAGGTTCTTAATCTTATCAAAAAATTCCATACATCTACGTCGAGTTATCTGGCATTCTGCTTTAGCACACGTGTTATAGATAATTTCGATACTTCAATGTTGGTCCTATGTATGTTAGTTCTTCACGAGCAATGAACTTTACAAATCTCGTCAAGCACTTCAGGAAATACTTTCGAAAGTAATACGTTTCCCACAATTTGAAAATCGAAACCAAAGCGCGAGTGGGGGGGGGGAAACACAAGCGAAGAGTGCATTTCGTTTAATTGTTCACAGATACGCGACTAAATTCCAACTATTAACAATTAGACGCCTTTTGTCTTTATACATTCTAAGATTACAAGTTTTACTTGACATTTTTAATGTTCTTATTAGATTTGCCACCGAGTTATGATAGTAGGGATCACCCCAAGCGAGGGGCGAAGGCGTCGAGACGTCGCGACGCTCAGTCGGCGCCAGGCCTCCGGAGTCCCGCCACCACAACTTACATGTTAGGCTGATTGCGCAGGGAAATTGACCACAAAGAGTTTAGCCACGTCGCTGGTGTTCTGAGGAACTGGCCACTTGTTTAAAATAGTAGATTGATAGTGACATCGGTAATTGGTGAATTTTTTACCGCCATCATTTCATCAGTCATAAATGGTACATACAAACAGTATATGGTACGAACAACGCTTTTGTGGACAAGTTCCACCATATTAATCAAACATGTATATATCATTTAATTGATAACTGTTTGTTAATTTTTAGCTTGAAAACCTTGCTTGCTTGCTTCTGAGCTCTATTTTTTTTATATCCGTATATATATAATTTATTTCATAAACGAGGTTTTATTAATTTGATGATGTATTGGCACTTAAATGGAGATGGCGTAGCGCGTTATACAGATGACAGATGGTCTGAAGCAGTAACCGAATGGACTGGTCCAAAAGGAACAAGAAACAAAGGAAGACCAATAGAGCGATGGGCTGACGGGATCGAGAGGGTAGCTGGAAGAAATTGGATGACGATGGCACAAAATAAATTAGGGTGGAAAAAGTAGGAGGAGGTCTTCTCCCGGGCAGGGGCCGCATCTTAGTGAAAATTGTATTTATATCTATTTTATTTTATTTATGTAAATAGGAAGTGGAAAAATAAAGGCTTATTATTATTGGCACGTTACTTGAAGCATCCTGGCATGATTATTAAGTTCCAAATTTAAATCTTTAAAGTAATATTTTTTTATGGTAACAGTTTTAACTCTATGTGGTTCAACTAAAAAAAAATAAGTAACAAAATAAAGTCATTGTAGTTATTTAAAAAACCAAAGTCCCGGATTTGAAACGATTTTTTACAAATGTATGAAAATAGTTATTCTTATTAATTGTGCCCTTTCAACTCTCCAGAGGAATTGGTAATGGAATCACGAGATGGTTTTGGTATAAAGAAGAGCTGGGAATAACCAACAGTTTACCGCGTTTTGGTAAGACAGTCCAAAGTATTGATTTCTGTAAATGGAAAATAAATCTCTTTGTGTGAAGAGGACTAAAGCTGGCGAGTGATGTGAAGACCATTGAAACAATACGGAAGTGTTTCCAAGAAATCACTCCTTATGGCGGAGGTTCCGTTATGTTTTAAGCAGCAACTAATTCGGAACGCACGGAGTTAATTTTGGTAGTAATTAGAACATTTAATGAACATCAGGTGAGCCTCCTGTCCTATTATATATAAAAAAACATTGGTACAAAACGAAACTCCTAACTTCACATACACAACACTCATTGACATCTCTTGAGGAAGTTTCCCTTTTCATGTACGACAATGGTTAAAACTCACCCGCACCGTTCTGGCGCCGTGGAAGCGTACCTACATGCAAACAATTGGAATATGTTGTCGTATAGATTGGTTAGCTCGAAGTTCCTCAATCCAATTGAGCATTGTAAGCATGGCTGGGACGTTCTAAAGAGACGAGTTAGAGAGAGTTAGTGAAGCCTGCTGCACATCAGGGACCTAAAAAGAGCCGTTGCAGAAGTGGAAATGTATTCCTCAAAATGTTATTAAAAACATCGCAGAAAGCATGCCCAGATATATTCATGCATGATTATGACAAGGAGAGGTCAAACTTCTTATAAGGTTTTTACGTATAACTTTTCTTTAATTTAATTTTTTTTTGTCTTTATTGCGGACCACTCCTTGTATGGCCTTGTGTGGATTTTAAAGCATTCATTAAAAAATAATAAAGAAATTACCAGAACTTATTTAATAATAAAATTAATTTACAATATTACAAGTAAACAGATTACGTCAGACAATTTCATTTAATTAACTGAAATCGTCCATAGAATGTAAATTTCTTTAGGTGCCTGTTTTTTTTATGTAAAAGAGTTTACTGAATAAGTACAATACAATAAAAATGCTACGCAAAAATGTCTTAAACAGCTATTTTTCTGGAAATCACTGCCATTTAAATAGTTCTTGGTATTTAAACAAATATCACGTTTCAACTGACCTTTTCAACAAAATTTCTCGATAAAGTTACTATACATAAAAACGCTTTGTAACATATACATACGATTTGTAAATCGATTTAACTGTTAAGTCATGGGTTCTGGGATTGCAAGGTGCTAGAACTGTGTTAATAATACATGGTGAGTAATTCAAATTAGTTATTAACCTCAAGCTATAAAGGCTCGTTCTACAAGCCGTAAAATTATACATAAAAGATTAATTTACATAGTAAGAAAATGAATATAATGCTTTAAATGTTTATTATTCATTAATCGGATAGTCTTTACGTTTTTTAAAATTAGTTTATTCAGTTTAGATTCGTCTTAGGGCATGCATATGAATGTCAAAAACGTTTACAAAATCCTCGAAACAGCTTGACTACGCCATATTGAACATTCTATATTGTTTGTTGACTTTCAATATTCTTCGTTATTTCGTTAAATCGTGGACGAAGACAGAAGCATTGCATATGTACGAATACAACAATTAGTATTTCATTTGATAAATCAAATAAAAAACAATAAAAATCATAATCGTAGACTAGGCTCTGATTCAATATCCAAAGAAGCTTTCTAATTCAAGGCGTATGTTTTATTTTATTATTTAGACTGTTTTACAATTTTAAGCACAGCGGCTGTGGAAAATTTTACTGAAGAATTACAATATATACCAACGATGGGAATGTTATTATGTATTTATTAAATGGGTTCCTAAAAACTATCTCTCCGGGTTTTGAACTAACATTGAGTAGAAATCGCGAATAAAACAAAGCCATAAAGATTAATCTATGAAGACCTCGGTAAGATCGTAAAGTTTATTATACGTGCCTCCGACGTTGTTTGCAGTCACGTACCTAGGTTAGTTAGGTTCTATGAAGAGGCACTAAACGCTATCTGTGTGATGCCGTACTTCAAATTTTACTTTGCGATTGCTTTGATAAGATGTTTGATATAAACAATAAGTTCTTCATTCCGAAACTATTATTAACTGGGATTCGAAACCAGGAACATGTGCCTTGCATTAATAAATTGGTTTGCATGTAATCTAATGCTTAAATTAATAAGAAATGAATCCCTATTATTTGCGTTTGCGCAGTCTCCATAGAACTGACATACTTAACTCATGTACGAACCTGACGCGTCTTTTTCCTTGCAAAGTTCTCTTAAGTCTTACACTTCTTACTTCAAGTAATTACGCCTAGTTTATATAAACACAACAAAAAGCTTATGACTATGTATTATGTACAATTTTATAGTATATAAGTATCCACGTTTGTACATGTAAATGTAACCGCAGCCACCATTATTAATATTAATATATTGATCACATGGTTGCCCATGTGTTGAACTAGTGTGACTTATAAAACCTTGCGCGTTTTCAAACGATTTAAATCTCTAGTATCTTATAGTATTACAAGACATTGGTCACAAATCCCCTGAAAAGTCTAGGCATACTTGATTTCTACTTCAAGAGTCTCTATGTCTGATCGTTTATTTGCAAAGAAAGTGGTTCAGTCAATCATTCAATAATTGTAAAAAAAGCGCACGATCAATCATTTAAAAATAGGAATGCAAATTTCATATTAAATCATAAATTCAATATAATAAGTGAAGGTAATAATAATAATTATTGTTGTATTAAAAATATGTCTTTTTATATAAATTGATAAAATAAGCAATAGTTACAATGTAGCCAATACATTATTTGCTTAATATTATTATATAATTTATAGGGAAAAACTAAAAGGACAAATATTTGTTTACGTAAATATTATTTTGCTATATTACCTGTTATAATATAATCGATCTTTCCGGTTTTGTAAGACAGAGAATTAGTAAACCACGCTGTCCACATGCATTACAACATGACTGTTCATTCATCATAGTATTAATTGCAACAATTTAATATTATTTATACGTAGAAACATCATCAAGCTCCCATGACTGCATTCACCTTGAGTTCCTTTGACCTTCCTCTATACACGATGTTGTCAGCGTCATGCGGTAGCTTCGAATTATGACATATTTTTTGTAAATGCAATCGAAACGTTTTTATTTACAAAACTACAACTTCAACCTTTGGGTTAAGAGATCTGTGTCTTTTTATCGTCACTGTCTCGTTTGTCTAGAGAACCAAACCTTACAGGAGTCGAAAAAAATGATTTCGTCAATGTTGCTTTTGTCCATAGTTTTGGATGGTACCTAAACTTATTTGATAATAACATAAGTCATATGAATTAAATTACATATGAACTGAGAATAAAAATATTTGGTTTTTTGACATACCAGGTTATCATATCAGTGCCGCTATTTTTCGGTTAAAGTTTTTCTCTTAATAGACTAGTCGTTGGCCGGTCGGTGCCTAAACATTTGCGTCTAAGGCATGTCATGCAGGTTTTTTTCGATGACAAAAGAAAAAGAAAAAGAAAGACAATAAGACTCTTGTCTGTAAAGAGTGTAGGCATAGTAAAAAAACAAAAAAGGCAACCTAAAAAAATCCATGTAGCAAACAAATACAAGGAAATTATTTCCTTAAGCATTTAAGTACTGGCGTATATTATAAGTGATTATAACATTACGAGTATGTTATTATGTAGATTTGCTCATAATTCTGACTTGATGCAAATAGAAATAAAAGAAAAAATATTGCACATCAAACTTACGACCAGTTCAGTATTTTTATTACTTCGTTAAAAATATCTTTAAAACGCAAATGACGGATAGCCGAATCTAGCTCACAATTTATGATGATAGAAAAATATTTATTTTTAAAAACCCTACAAAGCATATAAATGAATTGTTGAAAGCAATAAGTTTTTATGCGTTGTTACCATATTATCTTTACATTACTCTTTACGTGATTTTTAACGCTAACACCCATAATCCTTTTAAACTAATCCTCGTTTGACATTGACATATAGCCTACCATATTTTATCTGTTGCACGGTTGACCTTACATCCAATGCCACACGGCACACCACAGTTGCTTAAACGCTTTTAAATAAGCATGAAAAACAAATTTGTTTACATTTTAAAAAGTTGTTTATCTTAATCTTTTTAACAACGTAGAACTTAAAATGGAAAGAGCTTTTAAAGATAAGTGATACTTTTAAACGTCACTAAATCAGTCAGTAAAAGGGTGTATCTCAAAGTATCTTCGGTTTAACATTCTTTTATTTATTTCCTTATTGTTACAGTAACTTAATATTTATACAATAGAAAACTAAATAATAATAAAAATTAAACAAGAACATAATGTGAACAAAGCAAAGAATAACATAAATCCTTTTTATTAATAATGATTTGTGAATTCTTGTGAATTCAGCGAGTGTGCAACTAAATATATCCGTCTCACATTAATTATAAAACCTATTTACAGATTCTAACGTGTAGTCTAGGTAGCTCTTTTAACGTTTAACCTTAACGTGTTGATTTTAAACTCAATAAAATTAAACAGGATAAGTTGGTACACCTAAGTTATTTTAACCTCACTTAACAAAGGATTTAAAAATACAAGATTGTACAGTGGCTCGCAAACATGTACAATAAACAGTTATGTACGAAAACCTTGAAGTTAACGGTTAGCAGCCCACGTAATTCTCTTCCGCAATGGGCCTCTACATACAAATAATAAGATTAATATGCTAATATCTTTTATATTTTGTTATATTGTCGGCACTGGCATAGGCAATCAGGGTGAGATTTCGACTCTTAGATTCAGGAACGAGACAAAGCTCTCGGTACGACTGTCGAGTGTCGTATGCTTTAACGCCCGAACCCAAGATTCCACAATCCACAATCTCAGATTGAAAACAATCTGAGATCAGACCGTGACATACGATCTATCTCCTATCTGCATCCCAATAAACAAAAACTAAGACAATCCATTTTTGGCGACGGATAGAAAGCCAACGCTTCGCTCTTTAGATATATTTTTAGAAAATCAATATAAAGTAAATAAAACCGTACAAATAATATTAAAATGTACATGTCTATTTTTAAAACATATAATAGAAATGTACATACTTATGCAAGTTAAAATCTTAAGATAGGATATTGGCACAGTTGAACTGTCATTTTCATACAAAGGTCTATCCACTCAGTCAACTCTATCTCAGATGGTCAAACGTAGATTGAGATAGGTTATTGGGTTCAGGCGTAAGTAGTAAAATGAGAATTAGGAAGGATCGTATTATGTATTATTATTAATATTATTATTATTAGGCCTTTATTTCTGAACCCCAGTATATATAAACACTTGTTTAAGGAACATAACCTAACTTAATCTATACATTACATGTGCCGGTGTTTTTCTTCAGTTTCCGTTCTTTTCTAATGTTAGCCCTCTTATGCAAGATGTCCTATTCTTTTCATATCCTCTGCCCATCTCTCTCGGTTTGTTTTTTCCTTTTTCCATCTCGTGGTTGTCAATAATTGCCGAATTGTCTGTAATAAGACTAGTATGGGCATCACTCTGTCATCAACTAAACATTCTTTATTTGAATTACAAGAACCACTCCAGTCTCAACGTTATATGCAATAATATACTAGATGTTTCACGATTAGAAATGTTACGAAAAAGAATATTCAAATGAAATAAACATTTCTATATATGTAATTGTAATTTTACGTACATTCAGTTTGCTCAATGCAGTATTTGCAAACACAAAAAAAATAAATAAATAATTCGTCTTCTCGTCTCTCTTTTAATGTCTTTTTCCAGTAGCATAAAAATATTTTTTAAACAATATACCAGTTATAATTAAATCATTTATGACTAGTCAAATGATTAAAATTTAAATATAAATTATTTGTTCAAGTCAAGAAACTAAAAATTTGTCATTATAATGTCGAAAAATCCCGCATTAAAGACGTCCGCTTGCAATTTTATTTGTTAAGAAACCGGGTCTTGATTACGGATATGCAATTGCTAAACAAAAGGAAAACACAAGTTGCCACACAAGGTAGTCGCTGCGTGAATGAAATACGCAGGTGGTGCTGCATATATGGGTAAAATCAACTCAATAACTAAAGGTAAATTGTAAGAATTTGTGTGAAAAATAAGTTTTTATTAACATTCCACAAGAAGTAAGGTATTAAATTTTATTCATATAGTATATTGAAATGTAGAATTGTTATCAAAGGCGTCGACAAAATTCCTTTTAATAATTAAATACAAGTTGTATTTATTGATAAATATTACATTTATACGGCAAGACCGCGTTGAAATTTTCACTTTTTTACACAAGTCAAACTTTTGTTATCCTCCGTGAAGGTATAATCAGGCTTAAGTTACTTATAAACCTAACTTAATTAACCTTACTTAATCTAATATACCACATGTGCCACTTGACAATTGATTCTTTGATTCCTACACTATAATTAAATATAATCCTATCTATCTACGTCCCAAAGTTATTTTCCTGTGATAATAAGAACAGGGGCACCTTGAAGGGTGCAGTGGCGACGCTAAGATGCTGATTCTTAGAAGAGAACTCTCCATATGTGAGGCTGATCTAAATTTCCCGGAGAAAGAGGGTATAGGACGAATATGAGCTCCTCTAGTCGCAGGAGCTGGTTGAAGATTGATAGTAAAACCCGTCAGGAACGTTTTTATAGTAATACGTAGTGTATAACAATAGAAAACTCTTCTATAATTTCTAAATCAAATAACATTTTTTAATGTAATAAAATAAAAAATGGGTCAGTGCATTATACAATAGTACGGTAAAATACAATAGCCATAAGTCGCCTGTCGATCGAGAGTAAATTCCTTAAGTTTCTAGGAAGGTGACTCATACAAAGCAGGTTTCGTTAATTATCCGTAAGCGTTTAAAACACTTTTACGTCTAAAGCTATTATATACTTTAAAACTTGGATATAAGTTTTAATTCTCTATGTCGCTTAAAGTCTTTTGTTACGTTTTCGAATTTACCGGGCGTTAAGATGGTAAGGTAAAATTATTTGACCGATGTCTTGTATGGGCTTTGCCTGGAATGTTATTGTAAGCACATTTATTATACGAACATAATTCGTTTCATGAGAATACCTTTTTTAATTATTACACAATTGTTATTAATGCAATTTCCCACACAGTTATTTTTGTGCCCTTTTTTACTTAATTTGATTGCGTAGGTTTCGACTAAGGTAAATTTAACTGTTTAGACTTTGAACTTACCTTTTGGCATTTAGCATGGTCTAGGTAAAATTATTAAAAAAATCTGACAGACATTCATATCCATAGTGCGGATGATTTTTGTCTTAAAACACATACTTATAAGATCTAGAATATTGCAAAACCTAAGGCTTATTTTATTTATTTATTAAAACTTTGGTATAGTATAAATAAAAACAGGTAACATACATTATTAAGGATACAACCGACAGCCTTATCGCTAACAAGCGATCTCTTCTAGGCAACCCTAGTAAAGAGAAAAAATTGAAAAAGTATGTCTGGTATAGGTTTTACTAAAAGAAAATACGGGCTCACGAAACGACCCAATTGATTTTCTTTATAAAATATCATAAAGGATATAAAAAATAAAACAGCGCAACTGCACCCACATATCTTCGAACCGGTAATCCGATTTCAATATAGTGTGTTTTACCGCCACGTTATCCGACGAAAAAGATTAAACAGTAAAATAAGTATTTTATCTTCGCCCTTATGACATTAACTAAGATTTTTGTTAAGTTGTCAATGCCACTCAACTAATAAAATAATCATTGAATAAATTATTTAATAAAACCACCGCTACAACATTTTAAGCCTCTGGGCCATAGATTTCTGTATCTGTTTCATGATCATTTGTCAATCTAATAGACAAGGAGGTGATCCGCCTGTGGCTGATACACGCCGGCGACTTTTTGTGTCTAAGCCCTAAGGTAGGCCTGGCAATGTTTTCCTTCAACGTTCATACGAATATTACCTACGCACATAAACAGAAAGTCCATTGGTGCACAACCGGGGATCAAACCTAGGACATCAGAGTCGAGGGTCGCACGCTGAAGCCACTAGGCCAAAAGTGCTTTAATTAAATAATAATGTGGATCAGACTCAGACAAAGATACATTAAGAAGTTAAAATTCGATGAAATTATATAGTATATATGTACTTAAAATAACCGATTTAGAACACGAGCTCTTGTTGAGACCTGTTTACTTCTAGACAGTACTCGAGAAAGCCTTGTGCAACATTACAACAGATAAACAACAAAACAGTTTCGCAATTAGAAATGATCAAACAGTTGCAGCTGTGTCCGCCAATTTGGAAACGTAAATACGTTGCAATCGTGCTGTCGAATTTAGCTGCCATTAGCAGGTTCCTACTTCGCTGTAGGCATTACAATTACATTGAAGTACAGATCACTACGCTAGAAACGGCATTATTTAACACTGCCCCCGCAAACTTCGTTACGTCTCTATCTGTTTTTTTACTTAGCCTACCTCTTTAGTAGCTACATACCAACATACGAAACATTTTGATATGCTATCTATCGATATACCATATAGAGACTATTTTCGCTATTTCAGAATAAACTTAAGTACTAAATAATAGTATTTTTCCAAATTCTCCATCAAAGGAATCTTATAGTTCAAGGAATAAATTAAAAAAAAATGGTCCATCCGTCTTTAAGTTTTTAGTATTCATGCTACATATTTATATAGGTAAATAATAACAATTTATTAGATAATTTATTTATGCCACAAATATCATCACTTACGAAAGATGTAAAAGGGCGGTCTCACTAAAGCCTCTACAAAAACTATTCCAAACAATCTAGACAACTCAAAGCCCAGTCCCGTAAACATGGGCAACCGGCCATAACATGGGGCAGGAAATTTTTAAGTTGTTTTCGATTAAACGTTTTCAAAACATGAATAAATTGTGTGTATTTTGCAATTCGAAACATTTGGGGAGATGGTAGGCCTTCATTATTTTCATGGTTTAACCTTTAACAAAAAAAAAATAACACGCCACATCCAGTAGAAATAGATCATTACAAGAAGTTTGCCAGTACAATAAACACTAAACAGAGTTGAGTTAATTAGCGAGTTCTTTTTTAAGCTAAGGCCATTGTTTTTAAATCCATCAATTTATTTCTGGCTGGCAATAACCTCGCTCATTGTGCACACATTGAGGTAAATATTGGTGTTGCCAGCATTTGTAATGGGATATAAAAATGAATCATGTTTTAGTAGCTATCTACTTATATATGTATTACATTGTGCTTAAATAAACTTATAAAAAATTTCTTGTAAAAAATGACGATCTATATCTCTCTCTCCCTCTGTTGGTAACTCACATCAATCGTGAAATGAATATCGTAGTCAAAGTACAGAAGGATCTGGCGCGAAAGTTTTTCCGCCACCGATTTCTGTACCGCGCTTCTCTTTAAGTGTATATTATGGTTATAGTCAATATTTTCTTTAGAAAAAGGTACAAAGGTTTGTTACGACCAAGACTTTAAGTAATTTGTACTCAAAATGTAATATGCCAAGACTTTAAGTCAAGTGAAACTATGAGTAAATATCATTTTTTTAAAGGCAACGCACTCGTGAGCCAAATGGCATTGTGGGTGTCAATAGGCGGTAATTGTCTTTTAAAGTCTTTATATTTTAAATCAAGTTTCGAAGGTGAGATGGTAAAAAATAAATTTAATAATTAAACCAGCGTATTCGTTATGGAAGTCAGACCGTCTTTACAATGTAGAAAGCTTTCTAGGTAAGAAAGCTGTCGTAACGTCACTGATATAATAATAAACCAAACCCAAGAACTCAAAGTTGAGATCAGATTATAATATGTATATTTTAATGGACTAGAACTTCATATGTATTCCAGTAAATAGTATATCCAGTACGTCGATATCAAATCGATATAGTAATCGTACTCAAAGTTATTAAAAATCAATAAAAATAAAGCGAATAAAATAAATTATTGAATGTACGTAATGTTAAAATCTGTTGAATCTATGGTAACATAGTTCCAATTGACCTACTTTAAACAATTTAATGCAGAACAAAGATGATACTTACTAACATTTCCTAATACTTAACTAATACGGGAGTAATTCTCGTACCTGTGTTGTTCCGTTTTCTAGATAAGTCCATATATCTAAATACATAGTACAATATTAGAGAGAATCGCAAACACCACTATAGTGCCCGGCAAGAAGTAAAGTACTACTAATGTGAACAGAGTCGCAGGAACAGCTTGTTGTATTAAAACATATCAGCACCTTGAGTATGAGCTAGTCGTAAACACAATTTATTGTCTATGCCCTTGAATCAGTGATTAATGTTTATTTTAAATGTGTAGGAAGCAAGATGCGTCGTATTAACAGTTTGATTTTTAAAATAACATTGGGGTGTTAACTGTCAAGTATAAAATTGATTTTCTATTTTAAAATTATGGCCTTATTATACAATTGTGTACGTGCAAAACAAAACATGTGTTAATTCATTTTTAGCGTAAGCCTTTAATCTTTGAAATAAGATTGTTGACGAGTATATATATAGTAGTGGTATGTAGGGCGATATTGATAGAGAAAATACAATATTTAAAACAAAGCGGTAATAAGTAGCCACAGTGATCAAATTTTTTTTCGATCTTTAATTATAAGTTTATGTACTGTGAGATAGCCAGGTTGATTTTAGGGCTATAGATAATAAAATATATTGTAATTACATACAATATGTTAATTATTCAAATTTAATCAAATTAAGTAAAAACCATTCCACTTTGAACTATCTAGGCACACTAGCTTATAGTACACTGAATTCTAATTTATTTTCCTAACGGTATCCTTAGCTTTGTAGAGCAGAATGTTTTTGTCTTTTTAGCAATTAGTCTTAATTATGTTCTACCTCTAAATGTTATACTTTGTAAAAAAAAATATGTTCTACTGGTATTTTAGTGATGAAAGGATTTCAGTAAACTAAAAGGTTTACATTATGTTTTGAGTAGGTATAATATGTGTATTTAATTGATTTAATTCATGGAATAAATACAATATAAAAAATGATTCTCTCACCTTATATATTCTTAATTTCTTCTTAATTCCATTGTTTCTTAAAGTTTTACATATTATAATTATGCGTAGAACACAAGAGCACGAATGCTTGTTATAATTACCTACGTGTAGAGGTATGACTCATGAGTCAACCGTAATCGCTGTGACGAGCTACAAGTTATGAGTGAAATTATTGTAATTAATTCTAAGACCTATTGCATAATCTTGACATTTATCGGAACATCGACGTGAGAGGCATTTGAACTATTTAATAGACGAAAATTCAAACTATTTCTGACCTTCCAAAATGCATTAAAACATTCATGCACCGCGCGTTCCTCAGATTGATTTATTGGTATCAAACATCTAACATATAGGTACATTATATAGAAAAAGTGCGTGCGTATAAAGTACACATGTCAGAAGTGAAATTTATTTGTAAATCATCATCAAAATATTTATAAGCAATTAATAATTAAATAAATAACTTACAATACAAATAACATATAAATATAATTGTAAATTATTATTATTTTATTATTGTTGTTCACTTCATGTAGTTTGTATATCTATATTCACATATGTTTATGTATACACACTGTATACGTGCTAATTGTAATATAAATAAATAAAAAAAATGCGTTTACTGCACAAGACGTTACGTGACAGAATTGCCATGTAAAGTTCTAATAAGTAACTACTAAACGAATGCATCAACCAAAATCGGGTGTTTTCTCTCAATCATACTTAATCGCTCTCTCCTTTTTTCTCGAGAAAAACGCTGCACATCTTCGTAACGCTAATTATTATTGCGTTTCACCCGTAAAAATTTTACCTACAGAAATTTCATTTCAACAAAACACTTCGACACTGTACACAACCAAAACAGATAACAGACATAAACAATATAAATGAAACAGAAAACATAAGTACATTACACAAAAACATTTAAAAAAAGTGTAGAAAACTTATATTTAAGATTAAACAAACAACTAATAAAAGCTTCAACTAACTTATTATAATGTAACTGCCTGGTTAATCTTTTAACATGAATAGTGGAATATCGTATCATTATTTGGTGTTAATTAACAAGGTCTACCAGAACAAAGATTGGTCGCCATCTTGCACGGTGGGCTGCCGAGCTTAAAAAAGTTTCTGGCGATTGGAAGACTTCTGGATACAATTTTAAGTGTATGTATAATTTGAAATGATGAATGAATGTTTCAAGGAGTAAATGGGGCTTGTTATCAGGCAGTGACAAAAACTATTATTTAAACTAACAAAAACTTTATTTAAAATTATGCTTACAAAAACTAGCGTTTTAGTGTGAATATGGAATGGAAGTGTCTTTCAAAGGATCGGGGCTTGATACTTAAAGGTTTGGGTTTTGTCGTTTAAGAATAGGGATACATTAAGTGGAACAAACTAATTAATCTTAAATTATAACGTAAACAGATGGTTAACTTATACAAGGTAAAGAAATAGTAATTAGGTTAATAGAAATATTAATAATACAGTGGGGACCACATAACACCTCCCCCCTTAAAATAAAGGTTGCGCCTGTTGGCGTGAACTTTTTCAGGAATTTTGTTGGGTGTTTTCCTCTATTATGCTTACAAAACTAGAGTTCAAGTGGGAATATGGAATGGAAGTCTCTTTCAAAGGATCGGGGCTTGATACTTAAAGGTTTGGGTCTTGTCGTTTAAGAGTAGGGACACATTAAGTGGAACAACTAATTAATCTTAACTTATAACGTAAACAGATGGTCAACTTATACAAGGTAAAGAAATAGTAATTAGGTAAATAGAAATATTAATAATACAGTGGGGACCACATAACAGGCTTAATTATTCTTATTTGATGATAAATATTCCAATTGCCACTTTAATATTAGAGATGAGAGTTCTAATTGCAATTGCAATCGCAAAGTCAAGATTAAAGAATGAACGACACGCGACAAGCTTCATGATTCAAGGTGATTTAAAATTAAATTTTGTTAACTGCAAGTTTGACACTGTCCAGCGATTATTTTGACATAAAGGTACAAGTTATCCAATTACTAAAGTACACTTCCAATTTTCTAAAAGCGATGCTCAGTTTAATTTCTGTCAAACACACTTGTGAATTATAACAATAAAGTTAATTACAAAAATGTTTAACGGGCAGCTGTGTGTTGATAATTAAACGGCTGTCATGGGCTTGGCGGCTCCACCTCCTTGACCCAGTTGGGAAAGGACAATGTCGCTATACGACTTAATTTTTAACGTTTACAGAATTATTTTTTTTAAATATCATTTACACAAATTATAGACTTATAACCGATTTTTTGTGTTGTTAATTTTTTTTAGTAAAAACTATCAAAGCAAAAATCTAATAAATTATCCTTACATATTATTACATATAACATAAAATCTATGGCTAGCAATTATTTGGATTTTATCCTTACTAATATTTTTTAAAAATCTAGTGCCTGTATCTCTAGGTCTTTGCCTCAGATTTCTCTATCTATTTCATGTTCTTTTGTCTTTCTTAATAGTCAACTAACCGTCGATTTTTAGGTCTTTGCCAAAGTTGTTATCACGGTGTTCTTTTTGTATCGACTGTTGATATGCCCACATATAAAAAAATCAAACTGAAACTGACTCATAGAGGCGTTTCGTCTTGGAACATAATTTTACGTGTACTTGGGGATTTTATATTTACTGAATATAAGTTTTTGTCCTTATATAATTCTTAGAACCCCAGGAATACTACGAAACTCCTATCTTTATAACACTCTTCAATGTACTTACTCATAAGTAGGTCAATGCGATTACTATCGTGTTATTAAAATAGCAACAATGTTATTTTTTTCGAAATACATATTTTATATTTATTAAGAGAAAATCTGTATTCTTGTCAAACTACCGAGGGAATTAAAAAAAAACGGCTTTGTGTGACCATGTTTTAAAATATCATAATCATATAGGTTTTATTTTATTATAAACACACGACAAACCACACATTCTAGTTAGTTCGATTCAACGAAAAATATTTAATTCATCCATAAACCGGTCTTACAAAACCTAGATCCAGTCTAAGTCTAAGTCTAGACATTAATAGACATCTAGTACCAGGACACTAGAATCGTGAAGGAGGTGCTATAATACTAAGTCTGCTATTGTTGTATTTATAGAACAGGCTAGCGAGCATAATAAAACATTGAGGCATTAGGCTCCATGCACAATATTTTATCACTATGTTTTTGTACCTAATACATATAACATTTGGCTGTCAAATACTAAGCGTAAAGTAACAACCGGTGTGCTTTGTATGTTCCTATATCTACTAAAAATAATTTTTACACAGCGACCTATTTTAAATGAAATAATAAAAGAGTATTTTAATAACAAAAATATTTATAAATGGAAATCTATTATTAATTTGAAGCTTTGGTTCCTGTGGAAGTGAAACGATGGCAGCATTTCCTTGCTGCATTGCGACCTATTTATTATAAAAAAATATCTTGGATTGCTTAAGTTCGACGACCAATGTTCATTCACTATGCGTACATTCGCGTTTCTATATTTTAGGAGTGTGTGTGTAACCCTATAACACATGCATCTGTTTTACTTATCATTACTGCTTATAGTCAGGTAGGCAACCTTCAGTAGCTTACGAACCGATTATTTTTTTACTGGAAATCGACCACACGGACTCGGAATTCCGTGAATAAAACGCAATAAAAATATATTTTTTATTTCTGTTTCGACATTAGTCAGTTCAAATTATGCATTGAAAAACGTTCTCCAAAGAATATTTTTAAGTTAAAAAAACAATATTATCTACCGTTAATCTTTTCTTATAGTGATTTTCAGAACTGATAATAATATTTCAACTAAATCTTGCTATTCAATCTAAAATTCTTGAAAACATAAATTACTTTTCCTTTAAAAGCTTAGCACGTCTTTGACCTCCTTTTTTAATTTCGTGGAAATTACAACGTATGGTTTCAGTGATGAAAGAAAACGAAGTGAAGAGGTATAAAGCCTAATATAAGAATTAATGCTGAACTAATGAAACCGTAGTTTGCATGTTTTCTCTGTATTTGGTACACAGAGAAATAAAAAAAAAACAGTCAATTGAAGAATTTTTTTTAATTTCAATAAAATTCGATGATTTCTGCGTAATTTGGCCACACCTTTATTAAAGGCTGTCATTGGAGAACAAGAGATTGTGCAATGGCAATGCAGACTTTTAGAATGGGGTCATTTCCGAACAACAGCACACAACACACCTAGGCGTATACTTAAAATTTCAATTTATTAAATTAGCTAACAAAAAAATTCCAATTAACCCAGATAGATAATTTAAATACTAGATGAAAACTATATTTTGTTTTTTAAACGTCCCCGAAAAATGTCATTTTTTTCATATTGTCTATTACAGCATTTCTATTCGACAAAAGCTGTATAAGTTTAATCACCACTTTTTTACTGATGCGACGGAATTGCAAACACACGCCTAGTTACTCAAACAGAAAACAAAAATATATTATCTGCATAAAAAAGTATGAAAACATTTTATAACTTTGATTTTTTTCTGTTACAGGCAGGAATATAAAGAAATTATCCATATTCATGCATAAATTTAGTAACACATTTGCTTAGTAATATTCTCTAAGGAAATAAAACAGATAAGTTTATTTAAGTATATTCCTCGTGTTATCTTAAAATACCTTCAACAATAACAGATAACGTTTCTGAAAACAATTAAGATACGTTCAAGGATATTAGCTTATTTCCACTTCAATGACTTAAGAGATAATGCCTATACAACAAAAAATTCCTGGATTAATTTCCAGGAAAACAATTATGCTTTCGTGACGATAGGCAGAGATGGCTGATCATCGGCAATAAACTCATCAGCCACCGGCCCCGTCTGAGTATCTTAGACATATAGTTTGTTTAAACGAAACTTGTCTTATCAATATAGTTATTTTTACCAAAAATGACTTTTGATATTTTTTATTTCTTAATCATACAGCTGACATATATTATATGTCACAAAAAATAAATTATATTAGACATGGAATACATAATCTATACAAAATCTATATAAATATATTTTAGAATGAAATCAATTTAGACAATTCGTGTAATTCTTAAAATAACTTTATTATCGTTTT
This sequence comes from Pieris mannii, assembly GCA_028984075.1. Classification (NCBI taxonomy): domain Eukaryota; kingdom Metazoa; phylum Arthropoda; class Insecta; order Lepidoptera; family Pieridae; genus Pieris; species Pieris mannii. The sequence goes on from CM054776.1 coordinate 2,778,684, forward strand.
GTGTTTTGGCCTTTCCGAAACGAATTCCAAACAATCAGGTTTCAAAAACTGTTAGGTATGTTGCAAAATAAATATTTATGAAGAAAAAGATCCTCGTTGAGAAACAGCGTGGGAGGATACTAAGGAAACTTGATGACCCGGCTGCTTTCTCCGAGTTGTTTTTGCGCAGTAAAATTGAGGTGGATGTCCTGTAATGCTCGTTTTACACAGAATAAGTAGTTTTTTTTAATTTTCTGTGGCCTTACATTATGGCATTGATGTTCGTTTAAAAATGGAATACCGCATTATTATGTTTGTTATGACGCTTTTAATATATAGATGACCTCTTTTATCTTCGTTTATTGTTTTGATTCATATGACTAGAAGGCTTATTCAATTATGTATGTACTGTTTCGTAAAATAATAAAATATGCTTTTGTTTGATACAAAACTGTTATGAGTGTGGGTTTTTTGGCCTTAGTCGAAAAGTTAAGCCTGTTATATGAAATAAAAAATTTAATTAAAACAATCTTGGTTGATTACGAAATACAATTCATACCATATATACCTATACCATACATATAAAACCTAAGCAAACCACTTTAAAAATTTACGACTTGCAATACTCGGTTGAATTAAATAAATCTCATTTATTTTATTCAACCGAGTATTTGTTGTCGAAGAATAAACTTTCCAGAATTATTATCGTATGCATATTTGGGTGGGTATATTTGTAGAATATTCCGCAATGTCCATTCCAAGCCTGCAAAGGCGATAAGCATTGATAAGATAAGTTTTGCAAACAGTCTGCGCAAACAACCAAAGACAAGTTAAAGACATAGACAATGTCTTTGCTAATGGTTTAGCGGTAATGAGGCTCAATAGGAACTTTTTGGGAAATCCTCTTATCTATGGCATTGCCGGAAACGCTTATCTGGGATTTTTTTTGAAATATTACAAAGTATAAGAAAACGGCGAGTTTTGCAAATTGTATATTATATTATTTTTATTCAACGTGACTGTATAAAATATATGTATGGTCTGCCATTTCGGTTTATAGACTAAACTTAAATCGAATAAATGTAATTACTTAGAATCTCTTGATTTGGTAAAGAATAGGTGTATAATTTGGATAATGCGAGATTACATATAAATTTTCTACTTGGGCTTTCCCATCGTTCTTAATATTATAATTTTAATATTTTTTCTTATTTATAAGTATAACTTATCGCTAGACTGTGACAATTAACATTCATTTTACTTTAATAATCAAACAGCGAGTGAATTTACTCAAATACTAAAGAAAACCATACAGAAACTTTTAATCAATTAATGCTTTAATTAAATAGTTTTTACATTAAAATTTTGTTTGACTGTTTCAGTGAGTCTTAATGTTTTAATTATAAAATTATTAAAATGACCGTTTATGTAATTCTTATTGTAGTTTTTCATTAAACCCTGAGTATTTTATCGTAGCACACAATTTCTGGTAATAATTGATTCAATATACAATTATTTTGAACCAACTACGGGGCTAACGACCTGTCGTCACTGTATAATTTATAAAGTGTGGGGTGAAGTCGTAATTTAGATTTCTAGAACAATGTTTTTTCAGTTTTATATTTTTTTCAAATCAGACAGATGTAATTTTCGTGGAATAGGAATATAATTATAGTTTAGCAAATAGGATTTTAGATAAACTTTATATTTAAATTTTTATTTTTATGACAATATTACCTCCTAAGGCGAATATTAATTTTGAAGCAGGTAAGTTGCTATACAAAGTTGAATTTTAATAAAAAATGAAATTATATTTGGATTTGATATCTTAGTTTTTTTATATCGTATGCATACATTATAAAACGTATAACCATTCATAACCGATAGATATATATTTTATTCGAGATTATTCAGATATACTTATGTTTATCTAATTCAACGACAACAATAGATATAGAACCTGTAAAACAATAACCATGGTCATAGAAATGCTACTGCATATTTAATAATACATACAAATTGTGTATGTTTTCTTTCGAAACAATAAGTAATCAAAATCTTTACATATAAATCAAGCGGACTCGACGGACGTTGTCCTAAATTATGTTACAAGCAATTAGGCAAAGCATGAAAGCACCGACTGCAGCGCCATCTACCGGGCTGATTTGTGAATCTAAACCATCCAAGGCGCCAACCTAAATCATGCAAAAAAAATCATTCAATCAGTCCAGCCTTTTAAGAGTTACACACGCACAGTAGAATAAATAGTTAAGTAATATATATTTGCTTTTTATAAATTCTTTTTGGAAAAACCAAAGCTTTAACTATATGGAACACAGTAATTGTAATGTAAATACAATTGTATGCAAAACCTTAACTCTTCAGGTGGCGGACGACGACAATGGCAGGTAAATCATGACAGTAACAATAAGTAATTTGCAAATGGTTATGAATTTTCTTAAAGCATTTCAAGTCAGTAACATTTTAAGCAAAATGTACCTTTTAGTTCATTACAAATAATTGTCTGATTTTCTTGACACATTTTGATGTCATTGTCATGTAAAGTTGACGGTCCTGCGTCAGATTTTGTGAATACTCTGGTGTCGGACAAGTATAAGAGTGACTTTATCGTATAAACGTATATATACTATAGTAACAAAATATATATGTAGAGTATGGAGTGTTAGTTCGATGGCGTGGGTGTAGTGGGGTTAGGGGTATGTAGAATGCAAAGATGAAAGAACTCTGCGCATATCTCTTGCGAAATGGCAAATCGCTATACAAGTGCAATACAGATTAAATGGCGTGACTGAATTGGCTGAGAAATTATTACGATGACAAACTAGACAGGACCAAATTCAACCATATCCGATTGGACTAAATAAAACCCAATTTAATTTATCATTTATACAAACACTGTAAAATTGTACGTGTACTTTAATTTCACAAATATTGTTTTACATTTCTACACATGTTTAATCTGTGTTATCATGCGGGAAAAAAATACTTATTTAACAAAATATTAAATACTTGTGAGTAGAAAAAAGTTAAATTTTCTGACTCTGAAATAAATTCCTAATAAAAAGTCATTTAATTCTATGACATTATTAATTTATAAAAATATGTACCCAATGCCGTAAAATTCAATCAACAGCGAACTCCATATTTAGTAACGCTTATAGGCGTGTTAAAACGATAATTTATTCTCTGTGCGGGCATATTGTATGTTTGACATTAACCGATGGCCCTCATTCTTTGTCCAAAATATGCTTCGGGCACGAGTCAATGACACCAGTTGAGCGGTGGAGTTTTAATTTAGTATTATATTACCCTGTCAATATTTTACAAAAGGAAATTTCATATTTTGGTTTTCGAGATAACCAAAATAGGAAATTTCCTTTTACATAAATGAACAATTGATATAATTATTTTACTATAACGTTTGCTATATGTTATGTTTGTTATGTTAGACTTCTTTTTCATATACATATATTATATATTATGTATATCAAGCGATTTCAAATCTTATTATTGCATGCAGCAGTGTCACATATTGTTATGAATAAGCAATATCGTAAATACACATAAATTATGCCGTGTAGGAATAATGAAGTACCTAACAATATATTATTGAAACTATTTTTTTATACATATGTAAGATACAGCTTGCTTTGGCATAAAATTTGTGTTAAATTGTGACATTTTGTTTTAAGTATAAATCTTGTTAACTATTATATAAATTCATTCTTTGTTTATACCGAAGCCCCATTAATATAACCACCTGTTCTCTTATCGATCATGTTTCCTTGTAACACACACACACACAAAACGTCACACGCGCGGATTGGCACGTATCATATTCTTTGTTCGGTAACAAAGAAGTGTGCGCATGGATTTTCTATATTATGTTTTTGTCTTTGGCGCTTAAATGGAAAATAATATTTTTGTGTAGTAATTTTAAGATTTGTTCAAAGATATTTACGTTTCGAGAATAATTTTATACAATTTCACCATAAATGTTGAAATAATTATGCAATCATTTTTAACCACCAATTATCACAATTATATTTGCTATCGTATACACGATTTAATTATGAATTATTTTATGTTAAATATGCGGAAAATTGTAAAAAAAACCTTTTTGTAAGAGATTTGTTAAACATTCCAACTTAAAAGATTAACGTTAAAAACTGGAAAAATGGGAAATTTGATAACTAAGAAAGTATATTACCATTACATTGGCATTGATAAATATAATTGATCACATAGTAAATTTTATCAATCTGGCAACTACGTAATAATGAATTATATAATTTCTAAGGCGAAGTAGTCTTTACGCCATATTTTGCAATTTAGTAGTAATTTTTTTCTCCAAAAAGCTAAACAGCTAAAAGTATTGTTCGACTAGTGATGAGCGTGGTATTCATTACCCTGAGGTCGGACGTCATATCTCGGTTGTGCATTCTTAGATTCTTTCTACATTGCTTGCTTCACAGCAGAACAACGCGGGGTTACGCTATTTTATTTTAATACATGTGTATTACCTGAGACATCATGGAACATTACGATCTAGCCTTACTTGAGAATAATAAGTTATTTCAATCTTTTATTTAACAAAAGAAAGAGTCCACTAACACTACTTACAATCTTAATGAAAGACACTCTGTTCTTGTGTTAAATTTTTTCGCTTAACTTAATTACTCTTACTGATTTCACTAAATCAAATGGTCTTGACCTTTTCAATCTTGTCACTAGACCCGCGTTATAAAGAAGTTAAATGGACTCGACAATTAGGTGATGGCAAGACTTAAGAGCTCTTGGTCTAGCAGTCTTTTTTATTATTGTGGTGACGTCCTCTATTATAAGGTCCCAATAGAGGTCGTTATTGCGAATGTACCAGGGAGCATTGACTATTCCCTGATTGATTGACTGAAGGATTATTTGTATGTGGCTGTTACTGGTATAGCCCCCACAACTGGCAACCGTAGGTCCATACAGGCATCAAGATTTGTTTGTAGATCAATAATTTATTTTGTACTGAGCCTACCGAGGAACTAGTACAATTTACTGTAACGACGATTTAAGTTTTCGTTCTTATTTTTAACATTGACCTTCCATCGTAACTGTGATTTAGACTGATTTAGTCTTAACCGCCATTTTTTGGTTCATATGACAAATTATTAAGGCTTGTTGTAGTTTTACTACCGCTTTCTTTTCAGTAGCCGCCTCAGAAATGATAGCAATAACATCTCAGCAAAGGTTGCGATTACGTTATCTTCTAGTTTTTGAACAGTCGGAACAACGGTACAGGACCGGACATAATACACTCCCTTGGGGTGCCCCCAGCTTTTATTTCAAGTCTTAACAATCATCTTTTTAACCTAAACACTCTTTGTGTTAAATATGACTAAGTAGTAGTCTCTTTAATTTATAAAAGTCACTAGAAAACCGGTGAGTGGCTTATAGACAACTAAGCATTGTTTACGTGAAATATGTATTTATACAAGGTGTGATTCATAAAAATATACTGTTCAAAGTCTACTCTAGTACCGCCGTAGACTTAAAAATTGAAGGCGGGGCATGTAAACAATGAAGGAAAGTGTGTCAGGAGCCTTCGATGCATCGCATTGTGAAATCTGTGAAAGTACTTTGTCCCTCGCGACAGCCGTGTTGATGTGTTTTGCGTAAACACTATATTACAGATTTTGATTGGTGACAGTAGGTATATGAGTAATTATAATTAAAAATTGTTTTGTTGTTTTTTACTCTTTATTGTATAATATTCTACGGTTTCGATATTTGTAAATATTTGAGGAACATATATTATACTAACTATATAATTATAGACATGTATGGTAGCTTTATTCTAGTATTGTAAATTCTATTTTAAACGAGTAAGTCTGAAGTTTCTTGTCCATTCTTCTCTACGCCAAAATACCTTTCGAAATCAACAAAATCATCTTTATATTTTATTTATAGTTTAAAAGTGCCATTTAATTAGTCTAATTAAAATAAATGAGATTTGATTTGAATGGTTCTACTTGAAATTTGGCAATACAGATTTCATTAAATATGGATTAGTAAACTTATTACGTTGCGTGCGATGTTTTCAAGTTCAATACCTAATGAAAAAGGGGCGGTTCCTTTTATTATTGTGGTGTAATATTTCAGTAAATTTTACACAAAGAATAAGATTAAGTTAATTAAAATTTAAATATTTAATGTTGTAGGTAAATCAAAGAATTGTAACACAAGTTTTCATTCCTTTGTGCTATATTGTAATTGATACAAAAAACAGTTTATTTTCATCAGATTGAGGTCACAAAGCGAAATTTACTTCTTCGAGACTAATACTTGCTAATAGCGTTAGTATAGAGATACAATGGTCTAGGCCCGCATTAAGGTGTCTGCCTCTGCCCACTATCCCGTAGCATACCATGCAGGGGCCGTCCACTATTCATCGGCTGGAATATTTTGCCGGTGCGGACACGCTACGTGTATGGCACGCGCCGTTGTCAGACCGCGGCTGCTAAACGGTGACTGAGCGGGGAGTATATTCATTCTCTTCATCCAAAATGATAGCAATCATTGCCAGTTGTTCAATCGGTAGTTTCCTTATAGCTATAACTATTTCAATATTTCACCACATTAACGCGTCTACGCATAAAGCATCGGATGCTTTACGAGTGTATTGAAAATATTTCTACAGTGTCACATACAGATTATATACGGGTTGTAAACGGGTTCAGAACGCTGTCGGCCCGCTTCAGTGGGCGAAATAGAGCGCACCGGATTGCTTTCCGTGCTGGATACGTTCCTAGCACGGTCATGGTATGCTACGGGATAGTGGGCAGACACCTTTAAGGGTACTGCCCCGAACCTCTTAAGTACATGCTACAGTTTTATTATATTTTGTAAGGTTTGATTTTGTGTATCACATTACGGGTCTGCTACACAATGTTTGGATAAAGTACCAGATAGCTATGCAACACATATATTATTCGGAAGATATAAGTTCCGAATAAGAAACTTCGCGTTTTATGACGAATAGCTCTATCTGACAGTCGTAAGACGCAACAATAGTGGTTATCCTACCAATAAGTAATAAATAGCTTATTTGGAACTTATCAGGACATTGTGAAACCGACCGTTAGTAACATAACAATACGAAGACTCATAAAAATAATTCGCTGTAAACTGGTTTAGAAATCTAAAATTTTCCTTTTTCATAGCCACAGCAGGTAGATGATATTTTATGCTTTAATTCAAAGTCAAACCAGGTCGGAGTGATAATTAATTAAATGTATATGTATATATGTATTCTCCGCCTCCGCTGGGTTGTTTTTTTTTTTCGAATCATCCACGACCAAACCCTTCACTAGCGGCTTGATCCCTTGGCGTTTCGTTGAGATTTATTTATTTATTTATTCAATTACAGACATGGCTAAACTCACAATAAAAATAGACTATAATATATACAATACAATATTAATAAAAATAACATAAATCAGTATATTCTAACCCCTAATACCCTCCAAGTATACCCTCAAATCAGAGTACACTACCGCCATACGCTCACCAAATAGGTCGCTCTCCGGTGAAGAGTCGAGAAACACATTAAGCATCGAGAGTAATCGAGGATTGGGAGCTTGTTGACGCTGGACAGTGCGAGCCGAACGCACAGCAAAGAGGTTATGTTTCCGGCAGCGGTAATAATTGTCCGGAACGTACAGTCTGATGATTTCCCCCATCAAGTAAGTGCTTTCCGTTTCGTTTTTAATAACGTTTAGACCATACCTTACCAAAGCCAAATCCCTACGAAGCTCTAACGAATTGTACCCTAATACACCCATCAGGAACTTAGTAGGGTAGAGGTAAGGAAAAAAATTGTACCTTCGTTTGTACTCTGCATCTTTTACCGTTGTTCGGACCTGCAGCTAAGTTTTATCGTGGCAGTAGTTCCCGTGATACCAGAGGACTATTTACTAATTGCGGAAAAAAGGAACCCACAACCAAACATCAAACTCAGCCAATAGGCTTAAATTAGTTGTGGGAGTGAGAGGCTAGAGCGGCCTATGAGAAAAATAAACCGCGGTTTACAGACCGGCACTGAGGCTTCTAAGCTTGAATGCCAAGACTGACGACTGCAGCGAACCTTAGACCTCAGGAATGACAGTCGCACGCTTAAGCCAACTGCCTATACTTTATACACTATATAACGGCTTTAAGAACAGCTAAATATATACAATTACGCAAAGTTCATTAGTGTACATTTCCAACGTCATCCTACACAAATCAATAATTACATAACAACTAACTTTTAATAAAGCAAATTTATTACATAAATTAAACCTAAGAAATAACATAATACATCAAAATATACCTAATAACTAACCTTAAAATTTAATTATTAAAAAATATTATTAAAAGTAGTCCCTTTAGGCAAGGTTCCGAAGATACTTTTAATTATATATTATTATTTGCATCGTAATGTGACGTATATTGTACACGTGCAGGCCTTGGAACAAAGCCAGCTAAATTTAAATCTTCTTTTATTAAAGTACATTAAACTTATCTGTTACCGTGACAGTTTGCTTTGAAATTACAGAGAAATAAATGTTTATTTAACGATTTATGTACCAGACGAACAAATATCACTAAACCTATAAATTATAGATCAAGACCACGGGAAGGTAAATGTTATGTAGAATTTATTATGTCAAGCACCTAAAATCATAATATGTCAAAAGGATGATTCTAGTTCTCCATGACACAGTGAGTCCTAGTAGTATTGATTGTATGTACAATATTATAAAGAGGAAAAATTGGTATTTTACGAATTGATATATATATAATACTTTGTAGTCTGTAATTGAGTAGTTTTTATTTTTCGGAGTAAGTCAGCATTCACCGCCTTTTCATCCAGTAGGAGTAACACTGATAATAAATAAATAAAAATTTACTTTATTTGACTCAAAACAAACATTAAGTATATACAGATATAATAATATACAGATTTTTATTCCATAAAAACGCATTGTCAAATGTCAAGACTTTTTTCTTGTGGCCATGAGTCACCATCAAAGTACAGTAAGCGGACCGCACACCGCGGTTTCATTGGAAGGATTCCAAAAGCTATTGTAAGAAAAGGTTTCTGTTGTCAATTGTTTAGTGACATAGTTTTTGTGAAGGTTCTAGTTAATTTGTACAATGTTTTCACTGTTTTTTTTTAATCTAAGATTTTGAGGTACCTACATGAAAACTTAACATCCACAATGAGAAAAAGAAATTACGTATTTTATTTTTTTTTAGTTTATATACAGAAAATTTTCGAAAAACATTTATGTGTTGTTGAAAGCGTAGATCGTCAAATGAATACAAATGCCAAGCTATACTACGCACCCTTGAGTGAAATGACCCCGTTAACGACATTAGTGCCACCATTTTTGATTTGTCTCTGACTTCGCTATTTTTTTTTAGGTTATTTCTCTATATTAAAAATCTAATAGCTCTGTTCTGGTTTTGGCCTCGTATAGCAATAGTATTAGCGTATTGATTTTTTTCTCCCTAGGAAAATAACCTTTTGTCCTGACACGCACTGTCGATTTTTAGTTTAGACATGTCTTTTTTCCATTACCGTAAAAGGGAAAGCAATGTACATGATATTGTTAAAAAAACAAAGTATCGGAACCCGAGACTTTACTCAAGTTTATGGCAGGAGACATAGAGAAGTTGCCTCCGCTTACGTTTGATTATATCGATTTAACTAGTTTGAAGGATCTGTTAATTGTTCATAATGAAAATAATTCTACCTATGTCACTAAACTATGTGAGTTTAATTCAACTGAAACCTTGCAAAACAACGTTCAACACTCAAAAAATACAATATCTGATTATTAGGGCAGTATTTCCGAAAATTGTTTGTGAAGAAATGAAGAGAAAGCAGTCGGTGTACAGCAGTTATTTATACAACTTTTGGGCTCAGGCTTTCCACTTTTTAACACTGCTTCCCAGGTCTTTACAGTCAAGATGTCACAGTAGCAAAAGCGTTAAAATCAGTGACGTCGCGGAAGTTACGGTTTTGAAATGGGAAAAAAATCTATGAAAAATTAGTTTTATTTAAATGAATTAAAGTTTTGAAATGAAAATCCGTAATGAAGCAGGTCATCAATAAAATGTCCAGCAAGGTGTTTTAGATGTATGAAATGCCCTAAGAAACCTTCACGAGTATTGCTCAAACATGCTATTGAAGAATTCAAAGCTATTGAAAATAAAATAATGTTTTAATAACATCAATCGTACGAACTAAAACACAGATGTTTGTAAACAGCCATCGAAGAAACAACTTTGGTTGATGTTATTGAATCCGAGATGACCTACATTTTACAATATATTTGGTAGAGAAATAGAAAGTTTAATAAAACTAAGATTTGATATTATGCACTAAGGGTGAGATTCATAAACGAACTCAAATTTAAGTCAAACTCGCTCAGTAGCCTATTATTTCTGCATGTTTCTTCGATTTTTAGGAAATTTGGCTAGAGAGGATAACATGGAGAAACGGGTTACCGAAATGTCAGTCCAATTACAGGGTTCCCTTGTTTTAAGCAAATACGTAATTTCATTTAAGAAATCATTAATAAAATATAACTCCGAGTTTAAGATAAAAATGTGTTTTATATCGTTCTTGAAATTTCACCCTTTTGAGTATAGCAGGCAGAGTTGCTCACTTATCAGTTTTAACAAGTGAGGTGATTTCTTCAACAGCTCTCTGCTTATTAAGTTAACCATTGCATGACCAACTGAGTAATGACGGTGGCAAATTACGTCAAGAAATAACCATGTAGCACTTTGTCATATTCCCACATATTATCAATTACTTTTAAAGTGACAGACGGCAGCTTAAGAGGATCTCTATTCTCTACCCTCTAAATCTGCGAAGGTTATTTAAAGTAATTAGGAAAATTCATATAGGTAACACATTGTACACTTTTGAACGTCAAAAAAATAAATATACATTAAATGCTTCTAATTTTACATTTACTTGATTGGATCAAGGGCGTAGAACGGAAGAGAAGAACGGGCAATAAACTAATTTGTAGAATGGAATCTGTTTATAATGTATAGAACGGCACATCAACCATATTGATTTAACCTTTGACTTAGATATTTATTCAAATACAAAAAAAACTGCTGACAAATTGTTATTCTTTGAACTAAACATTCAATAAAAGAAACTCAACAGTACGTGACTATCGGAGTTGTAATAAAAACAAAACGTGTTAGATTTAATTAGTCATTGGTATTCGGATGTCCGGAACTGACAGATTTGGCACTCCACGGTACATCAACGACCTTCGTTATATTTATCATGTTTATCTATATTATCCGTGACACACTTGCTTTATGTTATTCTGAATTTCTCTGCCAAGCCCTCAGGAGGATTTTCCTAAAGTTTGCTGGAATTTTCAACTCTTCAATATAACCACTGATTATCACAGTAAGAGCACTAATTTGTATCCAATACGAAAGTAGAAGACATCTGTACTATTAAGCTTTTGAGTTTGGTCGAAGGCCCTAATTATAGTGACTAATTTTAAATTTTAAAAGTTCTAATTGAAAAATTATTTTTGTTTTGGACAGTCATAGGCACGACCAGACATAATTATATTATGGAATAAATAAGGGAAATTATAAAATAATAATTTAATTGGAAAATAAATAAGACAATTAGACAGACTGACAAAGAGAAAAAGAGAAAATGTATTATTTGAAAAATACGTTTTGGTTAGCACAACGAATTGTCTAACAAGATATTCATAATAGGTAAACAAATAATTTCCATGTTTATCCAGAAAATTCCATGAAAACATTAATCAAACGCCTAATTAATATCGTTTGGTATTGCTGATTCTTGCAATGTGCGTGTTGAAACGCTGTTGTAATAATTAATTTGTTTTCGCCATTACTTATCGGTTCTTAACACTAACTTGACCCATTTACTTGTTTTATTAATCTGAAGAATAACAAAAGTTATAATAGATGTCTTAAATTATGCTTGAAAACAGCAGTGGCTATGGGCGATGCACAAATAGAAGATGGACTTTTAAGACAACCATATGAAAAGGACCACCGGGAAGGGGGCGCCCTGACTAATATATATATATATATATATATATATATAAGCGTTAGCAGGAAGCGAATGGAGAGATATATGGAATAGGCCGGAGTAGGAACCCGTGAAGACGTTCAAACCAATGCTACTCAAGGAAGTTATACATAAGAGATAAAATGTATATTCAATATTCGTAAAGATTTTAAATTCTTTATTATATTTACTCGTTTTATTATGACAAAATGTAAAAGTCGCACTGATCGTCTATCGACATTGTATTTTCGCCAATTCATTCAGAGTTCAGACCGAGTTACACATTATGATGCAATTGTGAATATTTTTAATTCAATGTCAGTTGGCACAGACTAATGTCTGCCACTTTCTTTTTTACGTCATAACGTTAAAAAATAGGAATCTGTAATGTAACTCAATATTTGCCGTGAAATATTTATGCCCATATTATATAAAAAAATAAGCAATAGTAATGTTTCATAAAGTGGGTAAATAAAAGAAAATATAAAATGGTATAATAATCTTCATTATTTATTCTTCTCCATTCTTCATCATCGTACAATATGTTTTCAGTATAAAACAATATACTTAATTTGTTACATTCATAGAAATATATTATTTAAGTTATAACTGTTCTTTTATTTATAAACTTACAAATTATTGTTAACATTCTGAAATCTTTCTGTATAAAAATAATACAAAAGGGTTCGCCCGCCGGGTTCTATCGTGATTCTCACAAATATATTAAACAACATTGACCGGCTGGAACCCCGATATAATATATAATAACAATCAACTGTTAGTTGGTATATTTACTTATAGTAACCTATAGAAGACAATGGTACAGATAATTTTTACTGTAGCTCATTTAATGGTAACAAAAACAATAAAACCGTATAATTAAAGGCTTCCGTTTAAAGCGTAGGCACTCGAGATTGCTACTTGATCCTAATATTATTCATTCTCACTAATAAATACATCGCTCATCCACGCAAAACAACCATCTGCTTCATCTAGCATTCAACATTTATACGTCACACATAATCGGACGGCCTCTGTAAGACCTCTATAGAGCACCGGGTCAGTACAACTCCTACATCTCACAACTCAACTCGCACGATCTCACATACGATCAGTCTTTCACACGAGCTTTTGTGTAATTATCGAGCATATCAACTGTTTCACCAGTCGCTGAAGCGCTATCGGCCGATGAAAAAGTTAACCTTGTGCAACAAAACGTGATTTGGAACGTCCGATTGCCGAACACATGGCCGCCATTCCGCGAGGGCGGCACAGGCGGAATTTTAATTAGCAGAACATCCGCTCGTGACTTTATCATACGCCGTTGCCGACTCCACCATATATCCGTCTCTGTCGTACCTACGACATTTCGGCTCTGTCAAATAGCCCCTCTCTGTTAATTTGTGCATCTGCTTATTATGCAAAGCGTGCGGACAAAATATGAATCTTTCAGTCAGTCACTCGGTAGGCAACTGAATAATGGGAATCCCAAAATCGCAATTTGTATTCTAAAACCACGAAACGGAAAACAGAACGTAGAAACGGCAACGTCGCACCAGTCGCTCAGTTCGCAGTCCAATGACGTAGTACGATTATCCTTTCTAGTTTTCTATACTATTCTAAATGAGACAACGCAATACTGATACAAGGAAAATTAAACTGCGACTTACAAAAGAAACTAAACTTGTGACTCGCTAAGTACATCCTTTTCAACAAGCGGAGGTTCTGCACAACACCTTTAATCACCTTACACTAGAGTTAACTATATAATACACGATTAAATTAAGATCACAAATCGCTTTGTATGCTGCGTCCGAGCGGGCGCGACTAGCATGGAATGTGGGGGAGGGCGACTGGGCGCGCTCAGAAGTGCGTGTCGATGTGGCAGCCCCCGTTGGCGTGCTCCAGCACCTGCTGCTTCAGCCTCGAGACGTGGTCCTTCAGCTTCACTACCATCTGCGCTAGCTCCACATTTTCCCCCTTCAGTAATTTCACTTTTTCTTCCAGCTTTGAAATGCGTTCTAGTTTTCGCCGTCTACACTTTGACGCGGCGACTCGGTTCCTCTGTCTTTTGCGTTCCAACTTTATTCTCTCCTGGGTGTCCATGTCGATGGGGGAGAGAGGGGGCGAGTTAGCGGCGCTGGGCACCGTCTGAGGCTCGTCTTTGACGACGGGCGTGGGGTACCGATCAAGAGGGCGATCTAGATCGGCGTAAATAATCCTTGCGTTGGGCGCGGGTTCGCTGTGGTGCAGCTTGTCGAGCGCTTCGACGAATGGCCGCGCATACATCTCTTGCTCTTCGGTGGGGGCCGCGGGGGGGAACAGTACTGGCCCGCCCGGGGTTGGCGTGGCCGTCGTGATCATGCCATTCTGCATGATCAGCTTCTCCAGCTCCGGCGATCCCAATTTTAAGAGCTGCAAGTCGGGAGAGGATAGCACGGGTGCCCCATTCCTCAACCGCTTGCCTCGTCCGAAATCCAGATCCAGCGTGAGCGATCTCTTAAGATTTTCAACGGGTCCGCTGAGGGGATACTGCTCGTCATAGAAAGTGGTCTCCATCCCGTGGCCGGAACGAACCATGTGTTAGCACCGAATACCTCGGTATCACTGAACTCACTTAACACGAATAAAACTTTACCATCCGAGAGCGTACGTGCAGTACGCTCGACGTTTCACTTGTTTCTAAACATTGTCAAGAAACAACCACTGCTTTTATTCCATGACTCAGATAAGCTATTTTTAGTATTAGCGTGATCTACTCGAGCAACGATTGGTGGAATATGACGTGACATGACGCACTACTTGCTCCCTATTGGCAGGGACATGGATCGTACGAAGCGCGAGGCCACAGCGGGCTGTTTACGACTTGGTGCGATTACCGAGAATCAACGGCACTATTTCCATTGTACTTGCGATAACGATTTACAAAATTAATTTTGTATTACTTAGTAATATTTGTATTTTGCATGTACACAGAAATAATAAATTAGTACAAAGAGAAGGAAACTATTAATAGATCGTTCTTCATATCTACAACACTTGAACTTATATTAAATAATTCATGTTAAGTACGTTAACAGTAATGTAACGCAATATTTTATACAAAGATTTTTTTGTAAATTAAAAAGTAATCAACATATACAAAGACATTTCAAAAAAGATACATAGAATATAAAATATATTAATATGACTATGGTGATTCGTCGGGCACAATGGAAACGTAATCATCAGAAGCGAAGCGGAGGCGGGGTAGCCGCGCCAAACTGTCGGGCGGCGGGAAATAAACGCAAGCGGGGTACGGGGAACGGGGGTCTACATAGGCGAGAGTGAGATAACGATACACTTTCTCGCTCTAACAGATAAACTCCAGCAACGAGGAAAATAAAATAATGCACATCAAATTTTCAGTATAAAGCAGTTTGTTATTGTATGTTGCCCTTGAATATTTAAACATTTTCTCGTTTTTTCGGTAATTCTTGTACATTATCATAATTACGAAGATATTGCATAATAAATAATATTATAAATATTGTATTTATATTCCTCTTATTAATCACACATAGATTAAGGACTAATTATTAGTAAATTCCATTGTTTATTGCGTACAAGCTCGTGGGTTTGCACCCACTATTTAAAAATGGATAAGTAATTCAAAATAATTTTTCTACTCTTGTTATTTTAGTTAAACCTTCCTATTTCTGCCAATGTTGATTATTACTTAATCTGGACATACAAAGCAGACTAAAATGACTAACAAAACAGAAATCGGCCCCTATTTAATAAATATTAAAACAGCATGTTAAATAGTATTTATTTGAGCGTCACCTAGCGGGAAGTAGAAAAATCTCAGTCTACTCACTACTAGAATTTAAACATATCTTTAAATATACTTTTTTTGTATATACATCGTGAAGAATAATAAGAACGTTGTGTTCTTCGAAAGGCAATATCAGTACATATTTTCATAGTATTAGTCAATTCGAAAATGACATGACAAATGATAGAATGATGAATGACAAATTCGACATGTACTTCCTTCAGTATCATTGAACGGAGTTGCGTGTTGTTCCCACGAGAATGTAAATGCGTGCTCCATTTTTACCATGCCTCCCGCTGATAGAGGACAAATCTTTGTTTTTTAATTTATTTTATTATCCCTTATTACTCAAGATGTCATATGGAACGTGGTGTAAAGAAAAAACTTGACGATTAAAAAGTGTGGAGGAAATTTTATTGCCAGTTCTTCTCTTCCCTTCTATGCCCTTGATTTGAACTGGCAGTATATGTAGAAGGATTTAATGTTTTTTTTTTTGACGTTCATAAGTGTACATTATGATACCTACATGAATAAATGATTTTTTAATTGAATTTGAATTGATTTGTAGCCCCTACTCGGGTAAAGGCGTCCTCTATCTTTTTCCAAACCTCTAGTAAATAAGGATTCCTATGTGTTTAATAATACTATCTCGACTATATTAAAGGAAAATTCAGGTTTATTGCCTCAGTACATAATTTGATTTCACTCGAAACAAACCTTTGGGACCACAAATGTCTAGTTTGGATTAATAAAACCAAATTTACAGAAAAATATTTTTAATTAAATTAATTAATTTATTTTACAGTTACAGAGATTACTCTTACGTCATCATAAGGCTTATCCGTTTTGGGATTTGTCTTGACACTGCCGATGTTCTGAACGACTTCCATACCGCGAATCACTCTGCCAAATATTGTGTGTTTGTTATCTAACCATGGCTGTAAAAAAGTTACAAGGTTAAAATTTTTCTATTTACTATATGCACTTAATCCGATGAAATTTAGTAATTAATAATATTATGTAGTTAATGGTAAAATTTTGTGGTATACATTGTGTGGTGTTAATATAGAGTTAATTATAAATCTACTAAGTTAATAGTATGAACAGAATGTATGTGAACTAAAAACTCACATAGATATGTTTTTATCATAGGTTCAGTAGTTTATGAGGTATCCACGCGTTTTTTAATATATAGGACAGTATATAAAATCGTAATCGTAAATAAAAAATATACAGTATTTAAAATCGGTAAATTGTATTAATTACTTTGATAGATAATACATACAGTAGGCGCCAAAGTTACGAAGAACTGGCTTCCATTCGTATTAGGCCCTGCATTGGCCATACTGACGGTGTATGGCCGGTCATGTTTCAGTGTTGCCTTGAATTCATCCGCAAATTCGCCACCCCATATACTTTCTCCACCGCTGCCGGTACCTAAAAGTAAAAAATTTCAAAAATGAGGGTAAAAATAATTACAAATTTACAAAACAATTTAATAACAATTGAATCACGATTTATTTTTTAATTTTATTTTGGTATTCACTTATGAATGTCCCAAACTTGACCGCCCACCAAAGCTACAGTTGTGAGGAAAAGAATAGATTAAATAAAGAAACTTAATTGAAGACAGGGAGGGCAACAGGAACTGACATATGGCAAGAGAAGAAGAACATAGAAGTGGAGCAAGAAATTAAACTGTTGCCCAAGCATAGACCAGAAGGGAATAGCAGGTTATATATGGAAAAGGGTGGCACAGTGTAGGAATGGCGGGATTTGGAAGAGGATTATGCCAAACGTGCGCAAATATTTGAAAGAACGAGATGATAGAAATATAAATTTCTTTAAATGTAAAGTATTTGAAATAAAAGGCTTTTATTATTATGAATGTTCATATTTAAGAAAATAAATCTAAATTTACATTAACTACCAGTACCCAAATCAAGACCTTAGAGCGGGCGAGAAGTTTTAATCATTTCGTTTTTGGTTCACGAGAAAATTATTAGGAACTGCAATGAAACAAGCTTGTTTCTTGTTTCTTGTTTTTTGTTACTTACAAACGCATAACCAGACAAGTAACATTTTAATAATGAGAACAAAACCAATTAAATATAAATCGAAATTATTTTATACCATTCGTCATAATTTGTTTTTAATGCAATAGCAGTCGTTCGTTATTACGTAAGTACTATCGGGGGGAGGGTCTTTGATGTTCTTATTTGGTGATTACGTCGACAGTTATTTATTTATTTTTTACACATATTACACATCACACATTGTCTATGCTTGAAAACGAAATGTATTTTCGAGGATTCCTAGGAAAAATTAATACGTCTAGGTGTTTTTCTTTTTGAGAGTTTTACTTTTGCTGATAAAAAGAGGGGTTAATGGGAGGGGGGGGGGGGGGGGGATTTTTATTGCTTATTGGCCTCACATATGCAGTAGACTTTTTAGGTATAATGTAAACTCGTGAGGGCGTACTTTTCTTGTGCGACTTTTAAATGTTATATTTTTAATTGTAGAATCATGTATGTATGTATATCTATTATTGTGTAGTTCTATTGCATTACTGTAATGATGGAATAATTATGTAGAAATAAAAATTCCAATACTAAGGTCTATATCCGAATACACATCTCAAGTCACGATCTCGTTTTGTGAAATATATACACAGATCAATTTGACACAAGATATCAGATTGATTGGCGTTCTAGAAAACTGGTCTATAGCTAATATCACTGTACTGAAGAATCTAGATTACACTCACCAGTAGGATCACCGGTCTGTATCATAAATCCCTTAATAACTCTATGGAATATGTGCCCGTTGAAGTATCCGTTACGTGCGTGCCCGCAAAAGTTCTCCACCGTACGTGGGGCTTCTTTACCAAAAAGACGAATGTGTACGTCGCCTAGGGACGTATGTATTATCGCTTGCTCGTACAGACGTTGGACACCTGAAAATAATTGCGTAGTATTTAAATAAGTGACACAAAAATCTATATAATATAATATAATAATAATAATAATAATAAGTCTTTATTCATTTAAAGTTGGTACATTTTTCTTTTCATAGTGTAAGATTTGGGAACCCTTTTAAGTAAATATACATGTGTTAGGGTTCCCAGCTCTTCCATAACAAAGTTAATTACTTAAAATAATTTAACCAATTCATTTCCTTTTTACTTTTTTTACTTATTAAACCGTTATCATCACACCTGATTGTGTGCATGAGTAAGTGTGTAAGAGAGTGAATGAGTGAGTGAGTAAGTGAGTGAATGAGTAACGTGTATTTAAATCGTGGGTCTCAAAAGCAGCTTTAACACTGCATAAGGCGTGATCATAAGCCAGTCTTTTATTAGGGGTTTTTAGGTTGTAGGCGGTGAGAGGGTAGATGTTAAGCAGCCTATTTAATTTATTATAGATATAGGCTGCCTGCATATTGCGTCTAGCGAATTCGGTCCTTACGGTCTGACCGACTACAACATCCCTATTTCTTTTTAAGACAAAAAGCTTTTTGGATTTTTGTTGCTTTATAATTATTTTTTCTATATGCCTTAAAATGCTCTGGCATTAGTTTTGTTTTGCGTTCCTTAGAGAATCTAATTCTTGAAACTCCTACTCATAAAACTGAATTTTGTCACTCCTCCTTCACTGTGCAAAGTATCCTGCTATGGAATTCCTTGCCAATTGATATCAAACCAGCTCAGTCTTTAAATTTATTTAAAAATCTACTTTTGATAATTTTTCTTCTGCCTCGTAATTAGCTACTACTTATATATATTGTGACTCAATTACCCTTAAAAAAATCAGTGGCGCTACAACCTCTTGAGGTCCTGGCCTCAGATTTCTGAATCTGTTTCATGATCATTTTTAAACCTAATAGGCAAGTAGGTAATCAGCCTCCAGTGCCTGACACACGTCGTCGACTTTTTCTGTCTAAGACATGTCGGTTTCCTCACGATGTTTTCCTTCACCGTTCGACCAAATGTTAAATGCGCACATAGAAAGAAAGTCCATTGGTGCACAACCCGAGATCGAACCTACCAGTTCAGGTATGAGAGTCGAAGCTGTCGGCGAAGCCGGTACGGCCGTAACGGCTGCACGTAGTATTATACACCAATCAACCCACAACAGGTTTAGGGTTGACACCTAAATTTGTTTTAATTTCATTTAATTATTATTAATATTGTCTACCACATACCTTGTCCTTCCGTAGCTGAAATAATATCCTCCTTCGAAGGTTTCTCATTAAATATATCCCGGTCTGCATCAGGAGACTTAACATCGTCAGGTCCTCGTCTGGAGAACATGTAAAACCTGTTCTTCTTATATGCAGTACAGAATAATGTTGGATCTGTTTTGATTGTCAGTAGAGCTGGGTTCTCTGACCCTTCCATTTCTAGGGTTGACGCTACTTTAGCTTGATTTGTGCGACCCTAACAAAGAAAATAAAATAAATTTTATTATTTCTATTGTTATGTATAGGTAATATTTTGACTAGTAGCGAAGTCTGGACCTTGTTTTTTTTATTTTAATAATTTAAGCTTCATCAAAAAGTTGTTCAAATTCAAATTGTCCATGCCTACTGTCAAACTATAGATCAGTATAGTACGTTAGTTAGTTAGAGTATTCCACAAAAAAAAAATGTATTTTAGTTTAAAATGTTGCTACGCTAAAGTTAAAAAAACATTAAAATATATCAAGAATAATAAGTAATGGATTAGCATTTTCTTTATTTTATAAGCCCGTCTAGATGCAATCTATGTATATTACCAAGAGTGGAGATTACTGCAGATGAAAGCCAGCATTTGGCGTGATATGGTACATGAGAATCTCATTTCAGAGGCCAAGACACTTTTTGGGTCGCAGAGCAATTAGTGAAGAGGAAAGATTTGTATGTCACCAACTCAAGAGCTAATGGATCAATTTAAAAATGTTTTCACCAATAAAATCTTACAATATCTGTAAAAATATTGTATTTTATTCCCTCGAATGAAAATCCTAGCCTTACGCAGGTTGTACAGGCCACTAGAATAAGAGAAACTAGGTATTAAAAATAATACTTATTTTATTAATACAAAAAGTTACCTGAAACATAGCCAGATGAAGTGCCCTCAAATTCTCGGGTTTGCCCAACATAGCAACGCACCGGTTGGTCGACAAGTTGACCAACTTGACTCCCAACATCGTTGCGTACGCTATAAAATGACCACTAGTGTCAAATATTATATTTGCGAGTTGGGCGTATTCTGATTTCTCAAGGTCCCGTTCTGCTGCCATTCTGTAATAGATTTGTAGATGTATTCATACTAGGGACTTGATAATGTAGTGTAAAATTAAAAACTAACAAAATATTTTTTTTTTTTTTGAAATAGCAGTAAAGATAAAATAGTTGAGAGTTATAAACATAGCGTCTAAATAGCTGTGTTGATAAGCATTAAAACTGACAAATGCGTTGTAAAAAATAAGGAAACAAAGACTAAATTATATTCACAGATTTTTAAAATAATAATAAAAAATCTATCTTATATTTGTCATAAGCTCCAGTTGTACATATTTGTCACTGTCTATACCAATATTATAAAGGGAAACTGTTTTTTTCTGTGATAGTTAAACTCTAAGACTTAGGCAACAATTAAAAAAAATAAAAATTATGTCACAGAGTAACATGGTCAATATAATCAATAAAAAAATCTTTAGAGAGCTCAATTTGCTCGAAGGACTGAAGGTCAAAATTAATTTTTGGCACTGAGTCAACGCGGCAGTATAAATTACAAAATGCATATTTAGTGACAAGTTTAGAAACAAAAGAGTCGTAAATAAAATGGATCATATTACAAATACTGAGCAGTGCATGGGCAGTCACGAGTGGGCCAACCTTAAGGATAACTTGAGATTGTAAGACGAAATAACAGACCAATGTTTTACTTTCGCACATATTCCAATCACGAAAAAATAAATCAACTACCTACTATTTTTTTCAACATAGGGGGTAGTTATTACTATAACACATACATTTCTTGTATGTTTAAATATCATTTCAAAAAATAGTTTCTCTTTGTTCTACTTATTGAGGAAAGCTATACTTATTAATAGAGCAATCCAAATATTATAAACAGGAAAGATTGTAACGAATTGACTTAAAAAATACAGGACCGATTTAAAAAATTATTTCACTGTTTGAATGCTACATTTTCATTGATTAACATAGGCTATATCTATATATATATCTATATATATATAATGAAAATGGTCTTCGTATGAGGCTCAATCACGCCTAAACCACTGATCGTATTGACATGAAACTACCACCATTCGATGCGAAATTTTTCCTAGATGGTTTATGGCTATTTATTTAGTGAAGTACCTTCTTATTATACTTAAACTCCGTTATGTTAACGAGTATGTTTTACGTCCCGGCAAACTCAACTTACGAGCGACGAGTCGTCGAATGTGAGATGGAGGAAGATTAATACTCCTTTCTCCATGAATCGGACCATTTCTATTGGACAATTTTTCCACTTATTCTTTGTTTTGTTGTTCATCAACATTTATTATAATAATAATAATAATAATTTATTATGTCAATAAATTTTATTTTAAGTGAATTTGACTCTTTGAAAAATATTGTAAATTTCAGGAAAAAAAATAAAAATTAACAAAAAAAGCAAAAAACAAATAAAAATGATGAATAAAATTTAATTTATTTCCTTTGAAAATTCGCCCAGCAAAGCGGGCGGGGTCGGCTAGTTAAAGAATATAACAATAATTATTTAAAAAACAAATGTCCACCTGGGCCAAGCATGGACGGGCCGCTAGTAGGTTAAATATCACGCTACGATCAAATTCCCACAGGTGGAACGGCAGGTTGCAGATTTTAGTAAATAAATAAGAATTACTTCATTTGACTCAAAACATGTATAATTCTATGAGCACTAGTTGTTGTTATTTACGTAAGTATGGAAACTAATATTTATTGTTCAGATTTGCTATGAAATAATCAAATCTTTACCGTCTCCCAAACTCCATGTTGGGCAGCTGCTGTGTCTGATGCTGCAACTCCTGGAACCGCTGAAGACTTTCATCGAGCACCTTATGTAGTTTGCCACTTAGGAAGTGGAATACTCTGACCTATTGATTAAATTATTCATTTAATTTAATAAAGTTTTTCCAGCAGTGTTGGCTTAGTGGCTGCAAATTCTTATGAGGTCTGAGGTCTTAGGTTCGTTCCCTAGTTATAACAACAATGGACTTTCTTTTATTTGAACATTCGCTCGAACCGCGAACGGTGAAGGAAAACATCTTGAAGGAATGGCGTGACTTAAACCCAAAAATTCGACGGCGTGTGGCAGGCAAAGGAGCCTGATCACCTACTTGTCTATTAGATTGAGAAATAAGAATAAAACAGATGCAGAAATCCGAAGCTTAGACCATAAAGGTAGTAAGTAGCGCCAGTCATTTCTATTAATTGTTTATTTTTAAACTTTTCATTCTTTATATAGAAAATGTTTTGTTTTCTAATCGTCTACTCATACCTTTAAATTATACAGAAGAGTAATAACCATTACACAACACACAGTTACTTTAAAATTACTTAAGTTAAAGGTTTTTGTAAAAAAACTTCTCCGAAATGGCTCGACCGATATCTTGAAATTTTATGTGCATATGAGTTAGGTCATTGAATCAAACAATATCTATTTTTCATGCCCCTAAAGTTAAGTGTGGTCCACTCCTAAATTTTTAGACAAATTTTTTGTTTTATTATACAAGAATACATACAACCCGTAATTTTTCCCCCCGGGATCATCAACCTCTATTTTTATAAAGAAAAATTCATGACCACCTTAAAAGTTTTCATTCTGGAAAAGCGAAAGGCTCTGGGGTAGCATAGCAAAATGTTGCATGCTGGTATGTGATTTTACATATCCTACATTTTTAGTACAGAAAAACGAAGTTTGAATAAGTAAATAAAAATACCTTTCTATCCAGACTTATAGCAGCCATCTTCTTCCCATCGGGCGAAAAGGCAAGCGCAGTCGGGCATGTCTTATTTTTAACAAACTCAAAGAGATCCGTGTCTAATTTTGAAGTAAATTTAACATTCTTTGGGAACTGATATTCATATTTTGGGCCCGTCCAGTATTCCACTATACCTGCCTTGGATTGCAATCATAGTTAATGTATTTGTAGGTCATACCAATATTATAAAATATTTTAAGTAGATTAAAAGGATTTTTTATGTAATTATGTTTAACATTCATTTGAATTATGACTGGTCAATAAGTTAAAAGCTTTAAATAGTTTGTAAAAGCATATCAAAAAGACATTTTGCAAACTGGAGGGAACTAAACTAAAAATGTATAAAATATTTTTTCTAGACTATTTTCAAATTAGACTGAATTTATAGACTCACTAATCAAGACTAAGTATTTTTTTACTTATATTTATGTAATTCAATAAAAATAATAAGAATACCTTGTCCACAGAAACTGCGACTTCAAAGACAGGGTTATACTTGATGGTAGCAACATCTTTCTGGTGTTGTGAGAATGTATGTAAGGGAGCACTTGTTGTCTGTGTGCTGTCAAATATATGTATTTTGTTGCTATTCCTTTGTGACCTGAAACATATATTAGTATGAAATTTTATTGAGCATTATATTATCTCTTATCTCCATTAAATAAAAATCATTATTTAAAAATGTTGTGTTTTGAATTTTTTTCATAATAAAAGTTTTGATCAAATATTCTACACTTTGTTTATAATATATAAAAATAACTTACACAGCTAATGTTGAAATAGGATCGCCAGCTGAATGCACCCACTCTGTACAGTATGGCTCAAACTCTATTGAAATCATGTTTATCATATCTGTAAATTACAAGTATTTTCTTACTACTTAATAAAATACTTAGAGATACTATACTATTTATACTAAAACAAACCTGTTTGATATATAACAATTGTTGTATGTATAACATATTTTATGAGCTAAATGTATTTCAAAACATTGAATAGCTAGAATAGAGAGAAACAATTAGAGCATAAATACTATACTAATTTCTACAGAAATGCTAAATTAAATTGTACTTACCAAAATTTACAACATCAAATATTTTAATAGTCTTCTCTGAGGAGGCTGTGCAGAGGAGTGTACCAGTACTGTTGGCTGATATGTGGCTTATGGGGGCTAGATGACATCGAAAGTGTTTTACAAACTCTACACCTTCTTCCTAAAATATATAAAAATTGTATTAATTTACTATGCATACAGAATAAGTCAGAGTAGATGGTATATGCTTATTGCTTACATGATAATGTATACCTGCTTCTTCCAAAACTTCAAGTGGCCATCTTGGCTAGCAGTAACAACAAAATCTGTTTTGGTTACCACAACATGGGTAACCACGTCTCTGTGCATGTAGCTACGTTCATAAGTCTCTGATGAGGGGAGGTTTTCTAAATACAGTTCCTCAAACTCTAGAACTGATATAAGATTAGTGTTAAATAAATCATGTCACAACCATATAATTATATGACTATGTAGCTTAGCACTAAGTCTCGTTTTTGAATCTGTGGGTAAGAGACTTTTCATGACAAACAAAAATAAAATTTCCTTTTTCTTTCCCTTTTGGTTTTACACGAAATGCTAGTATTTCTGTTTTAAAAAATAAAACAACATAAATATACACTTCAATATATGTACAAAGTAATTTAAAACATATTATTGTACCTTTTCGTTTTTTAGATTTTGGTTTTGTGGCCTCCGATGGCATAGGCCCAATCCAACAATCTTCTTCTTCATCTTTACTTTTTTCTGGACTAGTGGCACGTTTTTCGGATGACATGCTTTAGTTTTTTTAAATACTTTTTCTTATTATTATTATCTTGCTAATAAAAAAAATATTAGCAAGTCAATATAAACTAAGTATAACAATTGTGTTGTAAACACTTTACAGAAAACCTTTTTATTTTGTTTGATAATTTGATTTTGAATTTTGATAACCTAATATTGACAATTGACTACAGAGCCTGTAATCATAGAGTCGGTCTATGTACGTCATAAAATACATAATACAGTTTCATATCATGGTTTCTTAGTTGTAGAGCAAACATTTACTGTTCCATATTTATTGTAAAAAAAAGTATAAATCCTTTTTTAATAACGCTTTTGTAAATCGACCAGCAAGAATGTAAATTGTCACGGAGCGTCTTATTCGTTAAACTTTTTATTTTTGTGTCTATGACCAATATGTCTTTTACGAATTCGTAGTGATGGTGGCTGGCTTCCTCGCAGACATAATATCATAAATTACGTGTAATTTGTAAAGTTTTACAATATTTTATTGTAAATAACTAAGTTCTTTTAGTGATTTAAGTGCTCAATAAATCAAACATCAAATTGGTAAGTGCAAAGTGAAATAACGATGTGTTATATGCGCGGCACCGGTACTCTACACGTGGTTTAAGACTAACATCTTGTATGCGTAGAATTATGAATCATTTTAATCGTTTTTAAACCTTTAAAATTATTCAGACTATGTCCTAAGATTCATTTAAAATCGATAAAATAAAATTGTGAGAGCTGATGTTAAGACATAGGTTGTTTATTGAACGTGGTTCTTTGACAGTAGCTAAGGTTTTAACCGTTTTAGGTTTAGGTTTTAGCTGAAAGCTTTCAGTTTGGCAGTATTTGTAGACGATAAAACATTATGAGATTTTAACGAAATACGTAAGCATGTATATTTGTGTGCGACATTTCGAAACTGCCATGTAATCAGCTTTTTCTTGATTGTGACGCATACTGGTGTCAGTGGGAAAGTACAAGTAACAAATGCAGTTGCGTTATAGGCTCATAAGTCCTTAGTCTTATTGACAAGCTGAAACATTTAGCAAAAGCATGTACTTCGAGGATTATAACCTATATTATACTTTACTATTACAATGCTATGTACCATTGTATTTAGCACAGTAGATATTCATCTTACTTCAGCATGTATATATTGTTTTTTAATTAAGTACATGTTTTATTTAAAAACTGCATTAATAAAATCATACATGAATTGTTATACTTTATTTTCATTTTATTTATTTATATCTGTGTTAATCTAATAAGTCTAGATACAAAAAGACTAGATAATCATTTTCATTTTAAAGCTTTTTCAATGTAAAGTGTACATACCATTGTATGTGCTTGTAATTGTATATTGCTTTGATCAAGTGTTTTTTTCAATATTCTATAGATATACCTACCTATTAAGCATAAAAGTTTAGTATTCTATAGGCTTTATTGATCATTTTAAGAAGTAGGAATAGTTTAATATCTATTTAAATTTTAAACCTTATTAAAATGTGAAATTATATCTTATCTTAATTAAAATATAATCATATCTTCATCATCATGACCATGAGTTTCTGTTATTATTATGAAAGGTATGATATAAATGTGATTAAGCAAATATAAACTGAGTAATTGAATTACATATTTTAAATATTTATTAAAATGAAATTTCACTCACATACACTAAAAATTAAAGGTTGTAACTTCTTTTATACATTAATCCATAATAATATTGAAATTTAGCTTGATAAGACAACAGATATTTTACTTTATTGTTTAGCTGACTAAGGGTTTTAGTGACATCCAGTTATTGATATAATTACATACATATATAGATATATGATATTAGGTAATGACTATGTACAGTCATATGTAACAATAAAAAAAATACTATTGTCTAACTTTTTTCCTTTACATAATTATTAACTCTTTTCATGGCTTACTAGATTTTGTATCAAAATATTTTATAACATTTATATTTTATGATACATTTTTAATTTAAAGATTGTGTTAAGTACTAATTTGATTATAATGGTAATTTCTTATACTATTTTCTCTATGTTGAGTTTCCTACCTTTAATGATATAATTGACTTTTCCATAGCATTTACAATTAAAATCAAATATGTGATATGGCTATATTGATTCTGCTGTATGTACATCTATTGGAAAAGGATGTAATTTGTATTAGAATTCAGCATAAACAACGCTAGTACCAAAAAGTTCATTTCAGATATGCAAATGATTCACATGTTTCCTCTATCTGTCATTTGCAAATGATGTAGATTAATTTGTATCATACGCGGTACAATTGCGCTGGCGCTTATCAGACAGGGTCAAGAATACTCCACTGTGCAAATAACAGTTATAATGCATTCTCCCTCACTTACAAATACAAGAACGAGACGGAAGACAGGCGAACGACCGCCGTTTACTAAAGTAAAGAGGTCATTGAAGTATTGTGAATTGAAAATTAAGGGCCATATTAATATTGAAACCCTAATTGATACAAGAATTTGTTTTTGATGGCAACGTCCGTATGTGGGAATAAATAGCCCCAGTAAAATTTATTCGAAATATTAGTCAATTCCTTAATAGATACTGGTTTATACTCATAGCTTAGGGTGGAGGTGTTTTTGGTGATGATGTTGATATCACATATGAATCTGTGGTATGGAGATAAAGTGCTAAAAATAAGAGCGACATTCAGAAACGATCTTAGGACTTCTAAACTTAGGCGTTACTTCGTATATATTTTCTGGTCATATATAAGAATACGCTGCGGTAACTATCTTATATCGCGTTTGTAATATTATATGTGTGAACTCAACAATAACAATTTTGTACCGAATACCTTAAGGTTTTAAAATTTAAGTATTGTTTTTTTTTACACATTATTTAGGAATATCGACGAAGTCATTTCCATACCTCGTAAGCTTGTGGATTTTGAATAGATGAAACTATGTTTAAATTCCCTAACTAACATCTCGGCAAGGTCATCGTTCGACATCATATCACGGGTGACGAAACTTGTTGCATCCTAGATAGTTGTAACGGAAGTCGATTCTAAAAATAACTATTTACTATGCAGGTGAAAGTTGGTTTTAATAAGAAGTGATTGCACGCTTTGTTTTGTTTAGCTACGAATGACAATAATTAGTCAGAGAATTATAAGTCATGTAGTCTTTAGTCATACTATATCTAACTTTCTTTCTTTTGTTTATACTAATTCTTATATAAACAGTTATTGCGAATGATCTTCAATTGACCCGTTTCAGTTGCTACGCAAAAATATAATATGCGGTTTATTTTAGCAGGTGAAATAAGCACCTGTGCATAACTGAATTTTTGCTATATGTATTTGTAAATCATGTATGAATAATATTTATGTTATATATATACATTAAAAATTGCCATCATGTATCACCAAACATACCTTAATGACAAACTGAAAATAGCTGAACAAACAGACGAAGATACACACACTACCTACCTACTTTTGAACTGTTTGATAAAGGATAAACAATAGACGTATTTCAAGGACTAGCTTTAATCAATATAAAGGTCCGTTAAGACTGTTAACTATATAGTTTACTACAACCATGTCATCTTTTTTGGTAGGTTTCCAAAAGTTACGGAAAAACGCTGAAAATAGTAATACAACTATGTTATTCACACTTAATAGGCCTTTTTTTGTTTCAGCAATGAGTTCAAGTGTATGCTACAAGTGTAACCGCACGGGGCACTTTGCCCGCGAGTGCACACAGGGCGGCGGCGTCGCCTCTCGCGATTCTGGCTTTAACCGGCAACGCGAAAAATGCTTCAAATGTAACCGCACTGGACACTTTGCTCGCGACTGCAAGGAAGAGGCTGACCGTTGCTACAGGTAAAATAAAAAAGTATAAACTAACCATTTTATTTTAGACAAGTGGCTAATTAGCCTTAAAACGTAATCGTTCACTGGGATAAAAATGCTGCTTCTTTTGTCAGAACATATAAAGATGTTTGAAAGGAGAACAGAATTGATGTCTACAACGTATTTATTAAAATAATTCACTGTTTTATTAAAGGTGAAGTACCATAAAGACACCATTGCTTGAGTTCGAGCTTAATCCTCATGTTATATATCTCAAATAACTATTAACACTAACTATTATATAAAGCAAAATAATCGTAAATTCTATCATTACAATCCTTGGTTTAAAATGTTTTATGTATTTGCTGTAAATTTTTAGTACCGCCACTTAAAAGTATCTTAAGTAAAGGCTTATCAACTTATTTGTATTACCGAGTTTTAATGAAGATTATAAGAGAATTACTAAGATTAAAACACAACTATTTTTTATGATAACTCAGTATTTATTTTATTTAGGACTGTACTTAACAAATAACAGTACACTTTCAATCTATTTTGAAATTTACTCTAACCCAATTAGTTATGATAACTTAGCCAATCTTATTTTCTATAAGTACATAGGTACATCATACATGTATATATATCACAGTAAATAAACTAAGAATTTAAAGGCCCTCTGGGAAATAGCTAAGAACAAAGCGCTTCAAGAATAAACTCGTAGCAGATACGCAAACGTTCCCAATGTCTGTCCGTGACCGAATCGATCGCATAGCAGTTTGATACCACTGAAGTAATGACACTTTATTACTAAATTACTTTCTAACGATCATGGCATATAATTTCTGTTTGCCGTCGCTTTAAAAAATCGATGCTAAAATTTATGACTTCATCACATTAGTGGTTATAATATGCTATGTGACTACCTTCATATGGCAAGAAGAATATAACTAGAAATTATAATTTGCTGAAAATGTTAACTTTAAGTTATAATGTATGACGTGTGCGTTTCAGATGTAACGGCACAGGGCATATAGCGCGCGAGTGCGCGCAGAGCCCTGATGAGCCGTCGTGCTACAACTGTAACAAGACTGGGCATATTGCGCGGAATTGTCCAGAGGGAGGACGCGACAGCTCAGGGCAGACTTGTTACAATTGTAACAAGTCAGGCCATATATCGCGCAACTGCCCGGATGGCACCAAGACCTGCTATGTCTGCGGGAAGCCCGGCCACATCTCGCGCGACTGCGATGAGTCGGAGCGGAACTAACACACGCCCACCCGCACACACCGTAAACAAATTCAACTATGTATATTATGATGCCACGCACGGACTGTAAGCAAAGGACGCGTCACTAGATCGTAAGGCCACAGACTGGACGAAATTGATACAACGGAATTATGACGCAGCGAAGAGACTGAGGAGGGTTAATGTTGACTTGTATATAGGTCTCCCGCGCGACGCGGTTAATGTTTGTTCTCGCTCGTGAACGTTGTGTTTTTAAATCATTTAATAATCGTGATTGAACTATTGATGAGGTAGCGTTACAGTTTTTAGCATTACAGAGTATATATTTTGTACAGATATTATTTGTCAAAAGATAAATTGGTTGGTGGCGTATGGTGACTTTTCAATGTTGTGGAGACCCGGGAGTTGATCCGACCAGAGGCTTGTCCGTTTTGTTATGCAAGACCTCTGTCCCTCGTCCGTATAACTAACAATAATAGTAACTATTTGTTTTCTTAAATATTCCTTTGTTTAAGTCCTGATGATTGGTGGAGAATTCAGTGGTTAATTAATTAGAATTTCATTAATCAGAATATTTTTTATTTTGTTATCCCTTACAGTGTGCCTGTGCATTACACATAAAATGTAATATATCAGCTTTAGTGGGACATTAATAAAATCTTGCCTTACGATCAAACTTTTCCATCCTGCCCTGAATCTCGTCATAGAAAATAAAATTTCAAATTTATAATATGTTTAAAATAGAATCAGTTTTCCCTAGCTTGGGAAAGCTTTAAAAATTTGTATTTTTTGACACATCAGCAGATTCTTAAATATAGGACTTCCTTGCAGGTGTTAATAATTACCACCTTAAATTTTATCATGTTTGCAATGTAGATTTGATTCAATTAAGGCAAATAATTGTATTGTAAATCCCACTCAACTGTACTGCTATCAAGGGTAAAGTACAAAGGAATACATAATATTCCACAGTTTAGATGATCTTCATATGACAACAGTTCTCTTACAACGAGGAAAACGTCTAGAAGATGGGTTTGTATATGGTGGATATAAATAACTACATTGGGCTAGGGTCTTAATATTATCTAAAAACATTGTTACAACTTCTGTCTGGATCATGAATATATTAGGTATATTAAATAAAGAGCTCCTTGGCAAAAGGTAACCCACTAGGTTCCAATAATAAAAGATTTTGTATACAGATTCCCATAGAAATTATTGCCGCTGCACATTTGATTAAAATCATAGAATTTTATGATTTAATGTGTATATAGTCTATGCACTTGAACATTCAATTATTTCTCTGTTAAAAAGTATCATTTTTGTAGGCTCTTGAAAAGCGACGTAGGTTCAATATGATATATAACGCTAAATGATTTATAATAGTTCTTAAAGAAGAAGCATCTAAATTTGTCCTCGACGTTAGAGCGCCACGCCTATCGCAAAGTATATGAGCCGTCACTCGTCAGCCGAGGCGTTCGCCTGAGCCCCCATGCCAGTGATGCCAACTCCTACAGAATGTTTGCCCCTACGACAATATTTAAAGCTAAATTCAAATATGCATACAAAATACATTTAAGTATTATATAATTTATACCTTGAAGAATTATAGCTTTTTGATAATTTAGTTATAACGACTTGAAGAAGCGTTTACGAAGAAAAAATATCTTGTATAAATTACCTCCTAAATATCCCTACATAAATATATCCATTCCTTTTAATTAAATCCCTAGGGAAATCTTATTTCCCCCAAGACTCCTTGGGAAGTTGGCATCACTGCCTCGGGCACAAAATACAGATATTATGAGAGGACAAGCTTCAGTTGTCACATTAACGCAGGTGCCAATGGACTTTGTATCCGGCTAATAAATAAATTTAAAAAAAAATTAGCGCATAATGCAATGTCTGTTTTTGTTGGCTCCTTTAAAAAATACTTTGGCTGGTTTGGCATGGCAACTTTTGAACTTTATAACTGTCACTTGTTTACCGGGTGTGGTGCGGCTGCGCGAAACAAGTTTGGCTTTAGTTTTTCGTAAAAGTGATGGAACCGCGTAACAAACTTACAGTTTTATAATCGTAATCATATAATATCCTATTGAAATATTTTATTCTTGTATATCAGTTAGGAGTCAGCAGCTTTTGTGTGTGAGAAAACTCAAAGCTTGCCGTTTCCATGGGCGTTAACTTGTTAAATAATAAGTAAGTTATTGAATTATTATTAAGGTTAATCGCGTCTTAAACTTTATAATTCTGTCCCATATACGGTTTATTTTGAATAAATCCCTGTTAACTTACTCCTCTACAAGTGGCTTTTCGATATTTGTCTTTCAAGGAAAGGGCTGCCAAGCTGTAAACAAAGCAATTTTAAACTTTTAAGAGATGCTTAAATGATTTAGAATTCAATTTTGATTTGATATTTTGCAATTAAACATGTTTATGACAGATCCTACTTCACCTAACAATTCAATAGTTGTAAAGTAGCAGTAGTAAAAAAGTATATGATGATATTTTATTTATAGCTTAGATTCGTAATATGTAGTATAAAATTAATTCTAATACAACCCCTAATTTTTTGTTAAAGTTGCTGTAATAATTTAAAATTAATATCACCTTATTCAAACCGGATACATTTCTTCACACATTTAAAATATTACAATGTTTACAGGTCAGGTTAATAGTCTGAAGTATGAATCTCTCTATTAAGATTGCAATACACATAAGTATATTCGCACAAATATGTTCTGGGCAGGATTATGGCACTCAAACATATAATCCGGATTCTGCAAACCCTACAAATGACTACCTCAATACTAATGACCCAAAATATGATAATCCATATGATCCAAACAGACGGAATCAAAACCGCAAACAGTTTGACAATTCATTCTCAGATAAAAGATACAGCCAGTATGATAGAAATGATTTAAATCCTTATAATCCTGATAATACTCCACGACCAGCATGGGATTCTAGCAGAACTTACGGTACATCTTTTAAAGGTGCTGAGTTGGAGCATGAAAGTGTTATCATAAATGAAGCGTAAGTACTTAAATTATTTAGTAGTGAGTATGTACTATGTTTTTTTATATTATAATGCAATTTCAACTTTGTTTTAATTCTTTTTATATTTTTAATTCATAAAAATTCAGGGATTTAGTTTTAAGATAACGAAAGTATAAAATGTAAGATACAAATGTTTAACCAATATCTATTCATTTGTGTTTCATTATGTTATTATTTTTGTTACAGCACTTACTTTATTGTAGCATCTCGTATGGTCCGTCCAGGTCAGATATACAAAATATCAGCTAATATCTTGAGAGCAAGACTACAGATGACGATCCGGGCATCCATCTCATGTAATGGTGTGGAACTAGCACATGTTAGTGAAAGAGTGAAGGAAGGAGTTCTTGAGATCCTTAATTTGAGAGTATGTATACTTTTAACCTTATATTGTATGTTGTACTAACTCTCAGAATGGTAAAAATAATGGCAAAACATTCCACGAGTATACAATGTGTTGAATACCCTAAGAATCTGAAACTATGATATAATCAATTAACACAGATAAAAATCTAGGATGATATACTCCAAAAGTATGGAACAAAGTAATATGGTTTACGTGAAGTACCTTAAAAGGTGCATTACATTAAAATTATAAGTAACTTAATATTTATTTGTCATTTGAGAATAAATCAAAATATATTAGAAATTTCATTTATAATAACATATGTACCTTTTAAATAAATTAACATTCTTTTCAAAATACAAAGACAAGTTATTGCAAATATATGGTATTTAAAATATTTCTAACCTTAGGTAGGTTAGGTGAGGAAGTAATAATAATGATTAAAAATTGATAAATAGAAAATTTAAAACGCTTGGTGCCTGTAGTAACTGTACCTTTGATGCAGTATTTTCTCACTGTATTGCATTACTTTGTTTGAGCAAGGAAAGCTGACTTTAATTCTTAGTAAAAAATACTGGCTGTACATATTAGCCCTAAATAAAATTATTTATGAAATAAATGCTGGAATATAGCCTGTAATAAAACAAGGATTTACTTTGCCTAGATCCCAGCAACATCAGTACCAGGCGATTACAAATTGAGAGTGGAAGGTCTGTATCTAGATGATCCATTTGGTGGTAATGCCTTTGTTAATGAGACACATCTGGACTTTTCGCAGCGGTTTATGACTATATTTATTCAGATGGACAAACCAGTTTATATGCAAGGGCAGATAGGTAAGTTGACATTTTTCTACTTAATTTATCTGAGAGTATATGATATTAGCCCGCGTGTTAATGCTTGTCAGATTGTTTGCTGATCTAATTTTTTTTTTTTTAAATACTACATGTAATTATTTTTTTATTACTCTTTAATGTTATATGGTTTAGATATTTGTAAATATGTGAGGAACATGTGTAGGTACTTACAATACAATAATTGACCTGTATAGTAGTGTTCATTCTTTTATTAGTAGTAATAATTAATTAAATAGTAATTGAAATTACTCTTATTATGCAAATCTTTTATTATTTTAATTACATCCAATCATTGTATATTTAAAATTGTTGAATTGTAAACCTAACCGCTGCGTGATTATATGTTGGTTCGATTTGTTAGTCTTTATCCAAGAAATAGTAAATATAAATTTAATTCCACATTTCTTTTTTCACATTACTTTTAATTATAAATCTTAGATCGTTTTAAATTTTAATCTAGGTTAGACATTTGAATAACTAACCTAGTTGGCGGGCCTCTTCTACACTGCAATCGCCTAAAGAATGTAACCCATATTAGAACACTCAAGACGTACACGACAATATCCTAGCTATTTTCTATCTTATGCAACATGCAAACTTTGCTACTAAAACTATTGCTAAGCATCCATCTCTCGGTGGCGAACTAAAATTGTTTTTGTATCGGCTTTGATTTTTTTTTTGGATTTTGAGATAAGGCAGCCCATTATTTAAATATGTATTTACTTATTTATTATATTATTATTTTACTTACTTTAAGTAAGGTTGGTTATAAGGTCATTTATATTAAAACAATTTTACAGTGCGATTTCGAGTGATACCCATAAATACGGAGTTGAAGGCTTTCGGAAGGTCAATTGATGTATATATTCTCGATCCCAATCGTCGCATCATGAAGAGGTGGTTGTCTAGACAGGTAATATTCGCTATCTTTTAAAACATTCTATATACTGAGTTTTTTATACTCGGACTTTTCCATAGAAAGGTCTTGCAATTCGTACGTATTCGAAGTTTCGTTAAAATGCTTTGGTTTGTGAGACTAAAAACCAGATCTAATTAGGAAACACCACATTTCTCGTAAAAAAGCACTTGTCGTAGCTTTCGTTAAAACAGGAATTATAAAGAAGATAGCTATTATGTTTTTTTAAGTAAATCTAAAATATATTGTAAATGTCAAAGTAAAAGCATAGCTTTCAACTTTAGGCTTCATTTGCTTCATATTGGAATAATTTTATAAATAGCGGATAAGCCAAATGTTGTTCCACACACAAAATTTAAACAATTGTTGAATTCACTTAAATACCGACAAAACTTAAACAAAATCGGTCCAGCCGTTTAGTAGGCGTTTAATTATAAACATACACAAGATTAATATATGTAGTGTAATAAATAAATTTGAGAATTTTGTTTCTAAATGTAAATATATGATTTTTACTGCACAGCAGAAGACTTATAAGTAAGCGTCTGATACGCAGTGAGCATAACTACATGAATTATAATTTCCTGACTCAACATTACGAGCTGTTGTAAATATTATTATTGGGCTTGACTAAATTTGACTTGAATTTGTAATATTGATGAAAATCCATTTCACTATCACAACTTTACAATATATTTACTTAAATGTAGAAATATAAAAATGTTACTAGTTCTAGAACTTTCTTGAAAAGATATTCTATACAATTCGATGAATGAATATTTACAATAATACATTTATGTGCATAATGTAAATAATATTTATTATCGAACTATTAATACCATTGACAGTAATTAAACCAGAAATATTTTTTACTCTAGGAGAGTTTGATTTATTCTTACACCTATAATAGTGCTGGATTGGGAATAAAAAACAATGGACGATTTATTGCGCATCGCATTACAATGTTAATGTTGCCATCCCATTATAGAATACGTAAACGCTATTATGCTGCAATGACAAACTCATGTTTCATTTAACTTAACACCTTGTTATCTTTCAGATTATCTCGAACAATAGTGTTTTATGATTTGTTTGGAATAGGTCAGGTTTAATACATTAGGGTTATCTTTAACTTAGCAGTGAGTGTTGGCTTAGTGGCTTCAGCGTGCGACTCTCATACCTGAGGTCGTAGGTTCGATCCCCGGCTGTGCACCAATGGACTTTCTTTAAATGCGCACATTTAACATTTGCTCGAACGGTGAAGGAAAACATCGTGAGGAAACCGTCATGTCGTAGACCCAAAAAGTCGACGACGTGTGTCAGGCACTGGAGGCTACTACTTGCCTATTAGATTTCAAAAAATTACATGACATCTGAGGCCAAGACCTAAAGAGGTTGTAGCGCCAATGATTTTTTTTATCTTTAACTTATTGTTCATTGGTTGAATAAGATATCCGAATGATGTACTTCTTGTCTTGGGTTTATAGTAATGTTCCTCGATTTAGAATGTAAGACGTAAGACGGTAATTAATATATTAACTACTTTTATCAAAAGACACACGACACTGCTGTTGGCCTAGTTGGTTTTAGTAAGTTCGATTCCCGGCTGTACACCAATGGGATATGTGCCAGAATGAAGGCTGATCAGCTACTTGTCTATGCCATAAAAATGATCATTGAAATCAATGAAATTAATGCAATCCGAGACACATATGATTGTAGAGATTCTTGTTTTTTATATTCCCAATTTTTTAAATTTATATTCTTTCA
This sequence comes from Pieris mannii, assembly GCA_028984075.1. Lineage (NCBI taxonomy): Eukaryota > Metazoa > Arthropoda > Insecta > Lepidoptera > Pieridae > Pieris > Pieris mannii. The sequence continues at coordinate 2,816,524 of CM054776.1, forward strand.
AATTTCCAAAGACAATTTAGGTTTCTTTTTATTTATAGAGTAACTTTGGTACCGTGAGTCTGCAATACCAATTGTCAACCCAGCCCATATTCGGCGAGTGGTATGTGCGAGTGGAAGCGTTAGGACAAGTTGAGGAGTCCCGATTCTTGATTGAAGAATACTATCAGACCAGGTTTGAAGTAAGTGCATATTCAATAATATTTTTTTAAAATTGAAATATCAAATTTAAAATTGGAAGCTAAAGCTGGCTATGGAGTTAAAATAGGTCCATGGTCCTTGTTAGCCTTTTATTTATATAAATCCTATTCAATTTTAGATAAAGAAATATAATCATGTTCAGGTAAGCGCGCATGGGGCACAGTTGTTAAGTTTACTTATTCTGTGTTGACGGAACTGACTTCAACTCAGCCCGAAGAGGTATTGTGTCTAAGTAGGGAACAGGACATAGAGGACGCTGCGTATGCGCACGAGGAGGGCATCGCTAAAAAAATTATAGTTGATATTGAAATATGTAGTTGTTAGTGGAAAAAAGTGTAAACAACAAACGGAGTAAAGCAAATACCCAAGAATTAGTCAACAACTAATTAATTTTACAATAAATTAATATAAAATTTCTAGAAATTTTATTTGTTACGATTTATAAACTGATTAAGGATTTTCACGAGATTAAGATGAAAATTTGTAATCTATTTAAAATATAGACCTTAGGAATAGTGTAGGTAATAAATTATAGGAAAATATAAGATCATCAATGATGGATACAAATCTTATATGTATATAAAATTCTCGTGTCGCGGTGTTTGTGGTTAAACTCCTCCGAAACGGCTTGACCGATTCTTATGAAATTTTGTGTCCATATTGGGTATGTCTGAGTATCGGACATCTATTTTTCATCCCCATAAATGTTAAGGGTAGTCCACCTCTAAATATATACTTTTTAATTTTAAGATAATTTTTTATTTTTTATCAACAACATTAAAAAGAAATACATACAACCCTAAATTTTCAACCCTCTACGATCAACCCTGATTTTTATTATAAATGATACATGGCAAAACGACGTTTGCCAGGTCAGCTAGTAATGATATATATTTTTCAGTTCAACTGAAGGCAGGGCAGCTCACATTAGTGATACTGCCGCCCATAGACACTCACGTTGCCAGAGGGCATGCAAGTGCGTTCACGAAAAACTCGCCGATAATAATCTTGCTGCTGAAAACTTATAAAAAGTACAGACAGCGGTCTGTACTTTTTATAAGTTTTCAGAACTCAATACTTTTTTTTTGTTAAAGCTCAAGGCGTTTTACAATAATAATAATTTATTATGAGATAGAATATGGTACAAAATGTCAAGTTAGTAAAATTGTCAGTCGTTCGCATATTCTGCCACACACAGTGGCGCGCAAATTTATCTTAGTTTAGATTTTACATTATTAGTCAGATTCATATCGATTAAGTCAAATCATACATTATTAAATTTTTATAAATTACCATGCCTCACACAAATAATCGTTTATTGAGTAGTACGTTTTTTCTAATAGTAATGCACTAAGTCGCTTTTGAAAGACTCAGTTCTAAATTTATTTTTGGCACAGCCAATTTCTCCCCATGTCTACTACTTACTACATTCGATTTAAAAATATGTGTTATGTCTGTGTACAAACAGGGACATTTCTAATACATATATAAATACATGGAAGAGATAAAACTTTGAGTCTCTTAAATAGAGGCACGCAACAAAGATCAGTACAATTTGCTCCAAAAATTGCTCTAATACATTTTTTTTGGGCCTTAAATACCCTATTCACTTCGACTGAATTTCCCCAAATTATAATTCCATATCTAATTATAGATGCATTTTTGAGTTTCGTGGTTACAGGTCTCCGGTTTAAAGGTTGATATTTTTACTCAAGAAATCTTCAATGAATAAATAAATCAGCCTATCGTTTCTGATCTCTCAATATTATTTTTAGGTGAATGTAACAATGCCAGCGTTCTTCTTCAACACGGAGCCCTATATTCACGGGCGTATTATGGCCAACTATACCTCTGGAGCTCCAGTACATGGAAACCTTACTTTAAAGGCGACGCTTCGTCCCATACCCCAATATCGTCCCAGGGACTATAGGAAACAACTCGAACTCGATCCATATTCTAGAGGTCAGTTTTAAAAATAAATTCATAATATTTTCTTAAAACGGATTGTTTCTGTAGATAGATAGATTTCGTGTTATCCTTAATGCACTAAAAATGTTATTTAGTAAGTTTTGTGATTATAAAACTTACTAAATAACGCTATAGCGATTCCGATTTTAATACAAGATTTTCGTCCCACGTACATACAATAAAGTTGTATGGAAATTCAACGAATTCAATTTAGAAATTGATTTTGATGTAACAATTAATGAAAGTTTGTCTAATTCCGACTTAAATATTTAAATATGATTATTTAATACGATTTTTTAGCCCGTCCAAACTACAATCCCTTCCTGTACAACGAGAGTGGCTATCAACCATTTGAATACGGGCAGGAAGATTATTCACATGTGAACTATCGTGCTGGGCAGCCTAATCAGTTGGATCACCCCGACTGGTGGTATGACCCACAAAAGGTTGTCACCCGGCTGTTTAACTTTGTGAGTATTCTTCATATTTATTTTTAATATTCAGTATTAGAGGTGCTTATATTTTGTAGGTTGTTGTGTACATATATATACCTATAAAATAATGGTGGACATTTTTATCATATTATGGAATGTTTAATAATATTACCAAGTCATACTCATAATGATTAAATAAGTATATAATCGAAATTTTACAGCAAGTGAAACTGGTCTTGCTCAGCAATTTTTTCTTTATATGATTGAGATTCCATATAAAATTTAATATTTTAGTCATCATCATCACAATCATTCTATCTATTAAAAAATAAATAATAAATATTCTATTAAAAAACCGCATCAAAATCCGCTGCGTAGTTTCAAAGATTTAAGCATACAAAGGGACATAGGTACAGAGAAAGCGACTTTGTTTTATACTATGTAGTGATGTATAGAGGATCATTGACAAACTGAGACAAATCAACAAAAAAAAGTTGGCGATTAAAAAGGGTGACGGACAGTTTGCCAGTGCCAATTAAAAGCATTTAATGCCTTTTATGACGTTCATAAATGTACATTGTGTTACCTGTATGAATAAATGATTTTGATTTTGACTATGAAACAAATGCTTAATGAATGTAATATAAACGTTGAAGAGAGTTCCTGCTTCTGGCTAATGGCTATACTCTCTGCGCGTAACTCCGACGATTTAGGAAATCGCCATGCCTGTATAAAACTTAGAAACCCTGAGTGAGCTGTACAGCCTTGGTTCGTACAGATGTTAGTTTTTCAAATTTTACCATTGTTATCAATGGTATCTGTGTTTTGCTTTTAACTCGCTATTTTTTATATGATATGCTTATTCATAGGATGAAAAGTACCCCTTTTGGATGCCAAAACCAGATCCAATAGAGTTTGCGAATCAGGCGAATCAACCTAATTTGAATCCAAACTACAATACGTACAGTACATCGTCAACGTACAACTACTACAATAACAATTACGATCAACTGCCGTATCTGAGATTTGTAAGTACGCCTTTAGTTTTTTTATACAATAATTTTACTATGAGTAATTGTTCTCACCGCTTGAGCGAGAAACTCTTATCCCTAAGATCGTAGGTTCGAAGGTGACTGGGTAAAAATTTAAATTAAAAAAAAAAAAATTCTCTTAAAAGTTGCTTTTTTCGTTTGTTTAGATATGTAAATGTTACCCGTACGGGTAAGAAAAATATCGTAAGAAAATCGGCATGCCAGACAGAAGGTTCATTGTCTACTTGTCTATTAGTATTCACAAATAAGTACATAATTCTGTGTTGGGTTTTGTATTTGGAAAAAAAATAGAAATTAGTAGGGTCACATTAGTATATTTAAAAAAATAAACAGTCAACTTTTTTGTTTATATTATCATAATTATTTATCTGATGTCTTAATAAGCTATCATTGATTTGTTGTACCAATATAGAACTGTGGAACACTAAAAAGTACTTGAAAGTAATTTCATATTTAACCTCATTTGTCATTTTTGAACGTTTAATTTAAGTGTACTCGTTTTAAATTGCCGCGAGACTTTTAAAGATTACCTTAAAAATTAAGATAATATTAGTGATATAAAAATAACTTGTTCCGATGCGAATCTTCTTGTTTCATTATATATTATTACATTTGACACATTCACAACAGTAAGTTTTTTCAGTTTAACGGCACGTATGACTTCAAGTACCCAATGTCGGAGTTAGCCCAGCTGGTACCAACTCTCGATGGCATGGAGGTGATAATAACGGCATCTGTGGGAGATCCCTTTCTCAATGAAATCATAGAGGGTTACAGCATCGCGAGAATATTCAACTCATCTCTTTCTGTTACCTTTTTGGGAGGCGAGTTGCAAGTATTCAAGCCTAGTATGCCGTTTGATGTTTATGTAAGTTGTATTTTAAAGATTTTATTCAGTCAGTTTCACCCTTAGATGCGTTTAAATCCCACCATTTTTTATTATCTTCTATTTATAAATAAATAAAAAATTATATCAGATATCTGGGGTTAAGGCTCATAAAAGCTCGTAGAGCTAAAGATTAAAGTTACAAAATTACTATCTAAAAAAGTTAATTAGTATAGAAGGTGGAATCAGATTTTTTTTTTAAATTAAAGAATTTAAAAAATATTTACTTACATTTATATTTTTCTATAAAAATATTAACACACCCGGCACCTCTATTACGGGTCTATATTATAAATAAATTATCAGATGGTGGTATCATACCATGATGGATCAAAACTACCAGAGTGGCAAGCACTGGGGATATCATTAGTGGTGACAGGTCAGCTTGAGGGCAGGGGTGGAGCCCTAGAAACTTTGCGGCCTACTCTTGTACCGGGGCAAAACGCTGTGTGGCACCTCAAGATGGATTTGTTTAAACTGTTGCGTGAGTATTCTTTTAAATAGCATTTTCGTATTTAGAAGGATGTTTACCGGTTCCTAAAACAGTCATACAAAAGTGTGATCTAAGTATAGCACGAACGGTGAAATTTGTCGAAATAATATGTTTATTTTTGCTTTGAAAGATCTTTAACTTATTTAACTGTAAGTACCTTCGATTACAAGAATTATCATTATTCGATATCTGATACAAATGTACAATAGTTTGCCAATCGAAAATTTACACGTAATACATTCTTGAACGCCAGTTTGAATGTTTGTTCTTATTAAGCATGATTATTATGTTTGACAACAGGTCTAGAAAACGACCCCAACTACCGCGACACCTTAGCGGGTATAACTGGAATACGTTTAAACGCACAACTGTCTGACGCAATGGGGGCGCGTGCGTCCGCTGACGTACATCTCGTAGCGCACCATTCGCCTAATCAACATCATATACGGGTGTCTACTAGTACTACTAATGCTAGAGTAAGTTTTCCTATTACAATAAGTCATAGACCGTGTCTTAAATAAGTGAAATATCAAAAATATATAAAACCTACTTGATTAAATTAAAAAAAATAAGAATAATATAATACCACTCATTTTACTGATTTAGGATCAAGTGGAGTAAAGCAATAGTTTGTAACATAATTAAAGTATTAAAATTGATCGTATAATTTGATTAAATGTAAGCATAATTGAAATCTGTCAAAATACTTAACAACCATTGGCGGCTTTCTAGAATTAGCACATTCTCTCTCTTGGACATGTTCTAAAATAGTTTGGTTTACATTTAAAAAAAAGCAAATTCTTTGCAAATAAACTATTCTGAAATGTATTTTTTTATTTATACATAGTTCATTAATTGAGGGTATCAATTTATGTATATATTATGTAATTAGCCTTTAAAATAATTCCTGTGTTATTGGTTTTAGGTGGGAGAATACATAATATTTCATGTTGAAAGTAACTTTTATATGGAAACATTCAGTTACGTGGTCATGTCTAAGGGCATAATTCTGACCAGTGGACAAGAGAATATGCAGGTTTGTTAGAACTGAAATTAAAAATTTAGGATTTAAAAATATGTATACATAAAATTGATAATAAACATCGCCTTAGAAATGTGCTGGCATTTGCAATTTTTAAATTTTTCTAGTGTTTTCGTGGTTTACAACGCATAGTTTTAAAATAATTTTCATTTGTGTTAAGCATGTTAATAAAATACCATATATGTTTTTTTTATCAGGTTATGTTGCCCTGTATTTAATGAATTAACTAGAAATTATTATTACTGTAGACTTAATTTTATAAAATACAATATTTATTTCATAATGTAATTGTTTCGCATAAGAAAAGAGGACACAAAGTTTTGTCTTACTTACCTAATTTCGAGACTGTTATTTGTATCACATTTCTTCCTATTTATTATTACATTTAAACACACAACTATCACACTTGAACCATATTTTAAAGTATATGTATGGGGATATTTTTCACATATAGCTATACAATTGTTTTACAAGATTTCGTTTTTCCAAGTGATTTTGTAATGCAGGAAGGCGTCCGGACATTCGCGGTGGTGTTGTCAGCTGAGATGGCGCCGGTCGCCACGATAGTTGTATACGCGGCGCAACGTCGTGCTGTCGTATTGGCAGATTCCCTGACCTTCCCTGTCAACGGAATATCTAGGAATAATGTGAGTATTTAAAAAGCTTAGACAATTTTTTGTTTTGACAAAAAAAAAATTAAGGCGTTTGCTTAAAAACTAGAAAATTGGAAAATATTTTTTGGCCACTTAAATGTGTTTGGGAGACGTCACTGATGATATACTCGCTACTAAATCTAATTGAGTAATTTTTGCAATTTTTAATACGTATATTTAATAATTTGTTTTTGTTTTCTAGTTCACCGTGTCAATAAACAACAGAAAGCACCGCACAGGGGAACGAGTAGAAGTAGCTATATATGGCGAACCCGGCGCGTATGTCGGTCTGTCTGGAATAGACAATGTATTTTACACAATGCAGGCTGGAAATGAACTTACGTATGCCAAGGTAACTTTATAAACATTAATAATTTTACTTTATTAAGACAAAAGGCACTCTTTCGCCTTCGTCCGCAAGTATCATTCGCCATCTAATTCTCTCTCGTAGTCCTTGCATCCTATTTCTTGTACCTATTGTTTTGAGGTCCTTGACCACTCCATCCCACCATCGCAGCCTCAGTCTACCCGGTTTTCTGTTGCCACCAGATTGTGAGTTGACAAAGGACCTCATTGGGAAGTTCATTAGGGCTCAGTCATCTGCCAATTGATAAACAAGTACCAACCACTTGAGCCTGTTACATTAAATGAGGTGGGCGTTGTTCGTCAATGATGTTATAAAATTCTTCATTTAAGCGAATACATCAACAGGGGCCAAAAATTCATCTCAGAATCTTTTGCTTGAAGATAACAAAGCAGGCTCGCTTTGAATCTAAAATTGCAAGTTTTGCTATAAACAGTAAATACTATTATTTTTGATTAATTACAGTAATTTTAGAAAATACCCCAAATTTGATTGTTAATATGTTTAAGGTAATATCAAAAATGTCCCAATTCGACGAATCAACAAACGGTACGTTCGCGTATACGTGGCGTTCGCACTTTGGTGACGCTGACGAACTCGTATACTTTCCATCCACAAGCTTTGGTATCGATGCAAATAGGACACTCGAGTGAGTATTATATATTGCTATATAACATGGTACATATTATGAATAAAATATATTTCAGGCTTTGGATGTAGTGAGAACGAACGTAGGAATATAATTATTTAAATTATTTTCTGTTGAGCTAACTTAATCTTTGGTCAAGTGTAGAAATTTGTAACATCTATAATTTTGCGATTTTCACCATTGCTGATTTTTTAGACATAAAATCACAATAACAATTTTACTTAGGAACTATGTTAATACCTATTAAAGGAATTTCTGTTAGTTGGTCTCGCTAAACCATTTGCTGCGATAAACGGTGGTGAACAGCTGGGAAATATTAGATGTTTTTTTATCGATTAAATTTTTTTTTATAAGTATATATTTATATTGTTTCATAGCTATTAGTATATATATATTTTCCTTTCTACTAGGTACTCAGGTCTAGTCGTATTCAGTGATGTAATGGTGCCACGCCGACATAGTAACTGCAATGCCACTATGGGAATGGCTGAATGTTTGGACGGCAATTGCTTTCCCGTGGAAAAACGATGCGACGGCGTCGTCGACTGTTCCGATCGGACCGATGAGTCTCATTGTAAGCTTTAAAAACTATTTTTTAAGTTTTGAATGAAAAAATTACATTTTATTTATAGTACTAATCTAATTAAAATAGCTAAACTAGTTTATAGAGGGTTTGTTACCGCATGCAATTCAATTGTAAGTCTATGTGTAGTCTACACATAGAAATGTATAGCCCAATCATATTCTTAGGCCCCCGAGACAACTCCTTCGAGCTGAGCCACTTCCGAAAATTTCGATTTAATCGAGTCCAGCGACAGTACGACAATGTGTGGATGTGGCGGGACGTGAATATCGGACCCCACGGTCGATACGTATTCACCCTCGATGTTCCCCAAGTTCCTGCCCATTGGACTGTGTCCGCCTTCAGTATGTCCCCATCTATGGGACTTGGCATGACTGTGACGCCGACGCATGTGAGTATTAGTTAATACAATAAAATATAATTTTAAATATAGTTCCAAGGGACTTTTGTTTGGAAATATTAAACATCTTTAAAAGTAAAAGTTGTATATTTGATCTTCTGTATTTTTCTATTTTGATGAACAAAGCAGAATCTTGTACTGCTGTTTCTGAAATTAATCAATCAATCATTTTATAAATACGCCGCTACGTTCGCATATTCTCACATATGTAATTAACAAAAATATGAAATAGATAAATTATAGAACATTTCATAAATTTTCATAAAAATAGATAAAATTTAAGAAGAAAATTCTAAGTAAACTTATGTAGTTATTAAAAGTTTTTGTATTAGTATCCAGCATTATTTTCATTACCTTTGTATCTTTAATTTTGAAGTACGTATATCCCTAAAATCTAAATTAAATTTTTTCTTCGTGTAATTTCACAGTACGAAGGCATCCTACCCTTCTTCATAAAGGTGGAAGGACCCGACGAGTCACGCCAGGGTGAACAGCTAGGTCTTCGTGTGGTTGTCTTCAACTACCAACAACAGGACATTGAGGCCGTCGTCGTATTGGCCTCTTCACCGGACTACATGTTTGTACACGTCGAGGAAAATGGTATCGTAAGTAGCTTTTATAAATTACTATAATATAAAACGTACTAAAGCTCAATGTTGCTATGTAGCTTGCCAACTGGACTGGATTGTGAAATGTTTATTCAAATTTATTTGTATTAAAGACGGGGGTAAAATAATAATAAGTACTAATTGTTAATGTAATATATATATATATATATATATATATATATATATATATATATGTGTAAACTCCGATTTTCATTCCGTAGAATTATGACTTTTCATAAGTGTAAAAAAAATTTCCACCGAAAAAGGGATTCGTGTAGCATTGTTTAGTTGAAATCTAAACAGTTGATTTATATAGATGATTTATAGATATTGCAAATAAAAATTATCCTCTTTTTATAGATAGATCTCCTATATTACGGATATTATATAATAACGAGTATTCTGTATAAAACATGCCTTTTATATTTTGGAAGATTGATTTTGATCTAAATATATTTACAAGCATCCGGTCATAGGAACTGGTCTTAAGTAGTGTTAAGTTGACGGATTCTTAAATATGACTTCTTATTTTTACAGCCAATACTTAGAATAATTAAAAAATCCCGATTTATTTTGAATGTTTGAATCACGGCATTCTCATGTATTCAATAAGCGTGGATATATCGTGGTATAAGAAAGATACTTGGGTTTTATTTTTCTGATCAGAAAATACGGTGAAATAAATTGATAACGTAATAATATTTTGAAAATTATTTTTACACCCACAGGTTCGTTCATACAATCCGCGTACGTCTTTCGGCGAGCACCAATTCTTCGTATACATAATAGCAGGAGACGCAGCTACCGTTCACATCCCAATCGTTCCGGCACGTCTTGGAACCATACATATCAACATACATGCCGCCACTCTGCATGGAATACATCGGGCCACTAAGACCATACGAGTTGAGGTAATTACGAACCCGCTTAAAATTTGAAGCGTGAATCGTGTATTGTCTTTTTCTATAACTAAAGATGTTAAATTTTATGTCACGAAAAACTTTTTTTTTTTTTTTCAATAACTATTACTAAAATGTTGAACTATAGATATTTAAACTTAAATATTTTAACTTTTTTGTAAATATTAATTTATATCTTAAAGCGCATTGGTGCACGCACACAAACGCGATAAACATACAAGACCAGTTTTTGTGGTTACATGCGAGTGTCGATAAATTTTAAAAATTTGAAATGTAACTATGAGAATATTATGAGAATTAAAATTAAAAATATATGTATTGTTCTGAGACCAAGAATTGTAGCGCACTGGTTATTTGGATTACGGCTTATGTGTGTATAAAGTATCTAATGTAAATACTGATATTTTTCAGGCGGACGGTCTCCCCCAATATCGGCATCAGTCCGTACTCTTAGACCTTTCGAATCGTGCGTACGTATTCCAGTACATGCACGTAAACGTAACGGAGACGCCGATAATTCCATATGAAGTGGATCGCTACTACGTGTTTGGATCTAATAAGGCCACAATATCGATAGTTGGTGACGTCGTAGGACCGTTATTCCCAACTATGCCGGTGAATGCTACCAGTCTACTGGATTTGCCTATGGTAGGTGCTCGGACATGTTTTTTTTTATATTTATAAGTGAGACAATCACTTGAAGTAATTAATATTTTATTCAAACCTGAAATATTGATGAAGTATCAAAAATACAGTGTAACTTGATTGTATAGTATATACGTTTTTTTTTATGTCAGTCGGAAGCTGGTTCCACACTATGTCACTATCTGCGGTTATAACTCCTTAAGTGTGGAGATATATTCTTAATTTAATTATATTTTGACTGATGACTTAGGCCCAGCACGCATGGTGAAACGCAACTGCAACGAAACCCTTTTGAAATTATAGGTTTGAAACCAGTTTCAAACGTTTTCCACACACGCCGCAACCTAAATATAATGAAATTAGTCACAATCATTCCGATTTTGAGACCAGACAGACGTCCTGCACGCTGGTTTCATAGCAACAGATCTGCAACCCGTTTCAAACCGGTTTCAAACTAGTTGCGACGTGTGTTGTCTCTCAAAGGTATCTATGGAAAAAACTCAAATGAAACTCAAACGTAACTAGTAGTTGCAGTTTCGTTGCAGTTGCGTTTCACCATGTGTGCTGGGCCTTACTGATAACCAAACATACTCAACATAACACACGTTAGGTCTGTAAGTCTAGGGTTTCCAATTATCGGAAATACTAAATTTAAGACGATCCGGTGACGTGTATTTCCTTCGTATAAAAAATGTAATCAGTGATAAAATTATTTTAACTCGCGAATTTTTTTATGATACAGGAATCCGGTGAACAGAATATGTTCAGTTTCGCGGCAAACATGTACTTGACACTATATATGCGTCTGATCAACCAGAGGAACAGAACTCTTGAGAAGGAGGCGTTTGAGCACATGAATGTGCTTTATCAGCGGCAAATGTCTTACATGAAGCTTGATGGATCTTTCTCGTTGTTCAGAAGTGACTGGTGAGTCAACGCCTATCTAAATCTGCCTTTGTCCATATAATAATTACTATTTTTCTATCTTAGACAATAAATCAAATTATATATTACAATTTAAAAAAACCGTTTAAGGACTGCCTTCTAAACACACCTTACGCAGTTGGAAATGCTTCTGAGACCTAATATGTAACACATTTCACTCACAAATTCACTCGCTTGCACATACACACTCACTCCAGAACCCACACACTCAGGCGTGTCTTGGTCTGGTCTGTCTCGTTTGTTTTCTATAGGCTAGTATAAGCCTTCTGTGCCTGACTCGCTCCAACGATATTTTGTGTCTAAAAAGTGACGGTTTCACACAAAGTTTTCCTTTCACGTAGGAGCGTACATACAAAAGTTCATCGGCGCACACGGGTTCGAACCTACGACCTAAGGAGTGAATATTGCACGCTCAAGCCACAAGGCCAACATTGTTGCTCACGAAATAAAATCAATCGATATAAAATAATTTTTAATAAATTATGTAGTTCGGCAGTATTGTGTGGTAGTGTGTGTATGGTGAGGTGAACTGTTAAATAAAAACGGTAAAACTAAAATTTTACAAACAAAATCTTTATCTAGTCTATTGTTTTTTTATGTTTGTGTTAACACAGTACAGTAGATTGTTATCTATAAAGTATTTTTTGTTCAACATTAAAATTGTTTTTTTTTAACCTTAGGAATCAATCCGCGTCCAGCGTTTGGCTGACTTCGTTCTGTTCCAAGATATTTCAAGAAGCGTCGTTCAACGAGTGGGAGAACTTCATCTATATTGATCCTAATGTAAGTTAATAATCTTTATTTTCGAACAATACTCATTTTCTTATATTGTAAAAACTTAGCTAATGAAGTGACTTCTATTTATTTTTGAAGAATTATTTAATATTTAATATTTAAGAAGAATCTCTATAATACGAATGATACAAGCCTTAGGATATTAATATTCATAAAAGTGTGATAACCAATAAACGGATTGTTATAGCCATCTATCGATACAAGCTATCCATGGTAGGTCGGATCGGTGTATGTGAATAGACCTTTGTATAGAAATGACAGGTCAACTGTGTCAATATCCTTATATTTAGACATGTATATTTTAATTTTATTTGGTTTATATTGATATGAGAATAAGCAGCGAAGAGATTGCGTTCTATCCGTCGCAAAAAATGGATTGTCTACTTAGGGTTTGGTTATTGGGATGCAGATAGGAGATCGAACGACTGTCACGGTCGTATCTCAGATTGTTTTCAATCTGAGATTGTGGATTTATGGGTTCGGTCGTAAATCGACACTAATACTAAAACATTATCCAATCCTAACAATAACACATAAATACAGGTTAAACTGATAACCTCCTTTATTGAAGTGGGTAAAAAATAAGACTATGATTTTGAGTCCAAAAGTAATCTATTTACAGGTGATATCTTTGGCTGTATCGTGGGTTTTGGAACATCAGAGCCCTGAGGGTGCGTTTTATGAGACAACATGGCTTCCAGACCGCAATGCTAATACAACTATAACGGTGCCAATGGAGAGTACGCTGTATCGGGAGTACGGTGCTCAGCTTATGGGCGAAACGGTAAGGATTCATTAATCATAGATTATAAATTACGGTTAAAGTATTCTGATGTTTGAGAGAGGTCTCAGGTATTTAATAGCCTGCCTGTGTTGAGGTGGTCAATACAGTTGGCGTCTTTAAGAAAATATTCGTCCTTCATTATAACTGATATTATAGATTTGTTGAATTACTTCTTCTTATTGTTGTTGTTTCTTTTTATGTATTGTGTAAGTATTAATAGTTCGCGCAAAGAGATTAATTACAGGCTAAAAAAAATAGTTGTAACAGAAATATTTTATAACCATATCTTCTAAGCTTTGTATGAAAGATTGTTTCTAAGGATCTTGAAGTCTTTTAAAAAATCGTATGAGAATCAAATTTCGGAAAAACGAATCAATTAATAAAGATAACAATTATTCCCCCAAATTTATTTATATTGGCGCTGTCTATTATGAATTGCCACCATTTCTGAAGGGAAAAGTTACCCACCACTCCTCATACAAATATTGAGATCGTATAAGTTTTTTTTAAATATATTTTTCTCATAGGTGAACAATTCAATAGTACTACAGCGAAATATATCGTTGACGGCCCAAGTTGTTATAACTCTGGAGTCTGTTAAAAATCTCAAGGACATTGGAGTGAGAGAGGTTAGTACATTTATCACTATGACTGTTCCCTTTGTTGTAAATACTCTAATGACAATTAAACAACTAATGACCACACAATGCTGTCGTATGACTCCTAACATTTTTGTATAAAAATGTTAGGAGCCGAACCCTTAACATTTGCTAAACGGTTAGCAATTAACAAATTAATTTTATAAAAAATGCCGGCCGCTCTTCGCAGCCTGATTTCGAAACATGTATACGTTCATAACGTACATTTATTAATTATATATCAAATTGAGTGAAGCTATTTTTTTTTCTCTTAATTATCGCGACGCTTTTAAGCCATTGCGCATGCGTCGAATAGTATTCTAGTTTATTTTGGGCCCGACCACAGAGCACCCCAGTCACTCCTACACGTAGCTTGAGATAGTTCAGAATAATATACATAATTCGAATTTCGTCACAAAAAAATTCTTGATAACCGATCATACAAGAATCTGACCAGCATTTATCTCATTTTTTTCTGGCTTCAAACACCTATTGTTACTGCATATCTGCTTTTCTGTAACTAATATAATACTGTTTAATCAATTTGTGATTATTTATAATTGACACACTTGCCTTGTGATCCCAAGATGAAGAAGTGATAAAGAAGTGAGATTTAACTAGCGTAGTATTTTTTCAAGTGCTTAAATATTATGTATAATTAGTGTATGTTAATCAATTTTGTTTAATATTTTTCTAGGGTCTTAGTGCCCAAGTAGCGACAGCCCAACAGCGAGGTATTGCCTGGCTTGAGCGCCATTTACGTCTATTAAGCGAATGGTCGGAGCCCTACGCGCTCGCGATCACCGCGTACGCGCTCGCGTGCGCTAAGGCACCCAGTGCTGAACACGCGTACAGGTTGTTGAAGAGGCGGCAAAGATCCGAGGGTAAGTCATAAGTAGGGGTAGAATATTTCCTAGATTATTCGGTAAGGTTTTACTTCAAGACATAACAAACAATGTGGAATTTAATTGAATATTTTTGACCGACTTACAAAATGGTGGTTATTAATTTGATATTGAGGGAATCGGATAATATTTCAGTTTGATTTAGGCTTCCAAGCATGTCTCCTAATTGAAAAGTGTAAGGTATTTTAAACCAATTTCGTGAAATATACCGTATATTACCTGATTATTATTTATATTTGAACAAATAAATATTCTAATTTAAGGAATGGTTACATTTTCATAATCAGATCATAGTTTTTGTAACCAGGATAACATATTGAGGGTTATTTTTTTTTAATTTTTCAATTATCTCAAACTGCCAATAGCGAATGGAGCAGACACATTTCGACATGTTTCATAATTTTCTGTGAGTCAGTCATGACTGCAAAGTCAGAGATTATATTTTTTTTTATTTATTTATTCACACTTCGTTGCTAGAAATAAACACAAATAACACAAAACATAAAAATTACGAGGGATGCAACGGGCGGCCTTATCGCTAACAAGCGATCTCTTCCAGGCAACCATAAAAAAATAATTTTTTCAGTTAATAAATAATTTCAAGTTTTCTTTTCATCTAAAGTATCTAGAATATTACCGATATCTTCAATAGTGATCTCTAAATTCTTATTAACGATCTTTACATTACCCCAGGTGGTCTGGTATATTGGGGCAAAGAGCCGGTCCCTCAGCCTCCGTACAAGATGGAGAATCAGAAGCCATTCCTTCTGCCAAGACTGCCGTATAAGTATGACTCCAATAATATAGCCACAACTGCCTATGCCCTGATGGCATGCATGGATCATCAGGTAATAATAGCCTTTGACTTAAATTATTATATTTTTTTATTTTAGAGAATATTAAATCTGTGGTTTGTAGTAATGTAACAACAGCAGCCTTATCAGAACCTCGACAAATGTTCCCTATTTTTATAACTCAGTAAATCGTTCATCGTTCTCAAACCCATTGAGTTGTCTGCTCTCGAAGAACAGCTCCGAAATTGGGTTAGAATTCCTATGTGAATGTCGTGCTCGGCTAGATGACATTTTTTCACTTTTTCTGTTACAAAGTATATTTTTCGAGACAACATATTAATAGGTTAAGTATTTTTATAGAATGGGTAAGATGCTGTTGCGGGTCACACAACTTTTTACAATTTTAAATAAATGTGTGTTTTATAAAGTGACGTCATTAATTGTAACTACCTAAAACGATGAAATTTCGAGGTTTGCTATTTATTTATTTGATGCACCAACAAAGTAGACACTGATACATGCATGTAACACAAACACAAGCCTAGTGCTACCCCAATTATAGGCGCATACAACATTCTGATTTAATGAAGCTTATACACACATTCAAAATAATCAAAATAAGATAAAATAAAGCAAAAACCAAAACATTACAAAAATAATTGAATAAAATTAATCGAATTAAATTTGTAGAATATCCCTGATAAAATCCTAATTACTAATTAGGTTAGCTGCTAACTTTTTGATGTTTGATGAACTATGTTTTCCATATAACGAAAGAAAATATATACCTAGTTTAAACTGTAGTTTTCATTCATATATTTATAATTATAATACATGCCACTGGAACCGTGCAGACCGCAAATGCTATGACGGACGGTATTAAAAAGTATATATATATATATAGTATGAGGCGTGACAAATATGAATTATATTAGTAATTGTCAAATATATAGATAGTGAAAGTCGGGTTCAAATTTTAATGTAGATAATATATTTCAGGATAACAATGAACAAATAGTGATGTGGCTCAATTCGCAGAGATTGAAAGATGGTGGATGGGCATCTACACAGGTATGTGTTATACTTTAATATGTTTCAATAAAAATATGTACGTTTAAAACGATTTTATGTATAAAAATAGTGCATAAGATGTCTTTAATCTATTAACAAAATAGTAGACAGTACATTTATTTGTGGCCATGATCATAGTACTACTGAAGTAACGCGTGAAACCGTTATTCTCGAAGATTCTTTTTTGGTATTTACTAATATAAATATACAATAATAAAAAAAAATGCGCTACAGCCTTTTAGGTCTGGGCCTCAGGTGGTTTTCTGTTTCATTCCAATACTTCAATTTGAAATGATCATCCTCCTCTATTTGACACATGCCGTCGACTTTTTGGGTCTAAGGCGAGCCGGTTTCCTGGCGATGTTTCCCTTCACCATTCGACTGAAGGTTAAATTCGCACATAGACAGTACATTGGTGCACAGTCGGGCTCGAACCAACACTGCTCTGAACTAAGATAACTGTATAAAATTCTATACTATTTTACAGGATACATACATAGCTCTACGTGCACTCATAGAGTATACGAACCGGAAGCGTCTACGTGACGTGAGCTCGTTGACGTTAACTGTGGACGCTGTGGCTTTGAATGGGACTACGAAGACATTGCACGTCGATAATAATAACTTGGCTGTTATGCAGAGTATTGAGGTATGAGAGATAAAATATGGATTTTACTTGAAAACCGGGTTTATACGCATTTTTTTTAACTACACGTTTTAAGTCATGTGTTTAGCGCGACTCCCGATTGAATATTCCAAATAATTCCAAATATGGCAACACATCCATAGACTTATAATAATTAATAGTTATCTGTCTTAATACTTAAAATCTTAATGTAATAAAAAATGCTACTGATCTTTTGATGGACATTTTTACCCCCTAGATTCCATCAGCATGGGGCACAGTGAAGGTGACAGCTCGTGGGGCAGGATATGCTATTCTGCAAATGTCAGTGCAGTACAACGTGGACGTACCAAGGTTCCAGACGGCGCCACCGGCACAGTCGTACTCTTTACTTGCGCACGCGCAGTATTACGGAAGGAATCAGTCTCATATTGATTATCAGACATGTGCCAGGTATATTAATAAATGTTAATATGTATTAAAATATATGAACAATATGAATACTTACTACATGATGGTGTTAGTATGAAACAATATTCTAGGTATAGATAGATACATATTTTATTTATAATATAATATGTGATTGTATATATATATATATATGTATATATAAGTATGCTACCTTATTTATTTATAAATTACTTTTTTAATTGGCACATGTATGGCTTTGCGGCGGTCTCACTTAAAACGCGTTTATTGCGTCGCTAGCAAAAAATATTCAACTCTTTCTTCAATTTTTATATATAAGTTATATCGATGCATTTAACATTTGCTCGAACGGTGAAGGAAAACATCGTGAGGAAACCGACATGTCTTAGACCCAAAAAGTCGACGGCGTGTGCCAGGCACAAAATGATCATGAAAACAGATTGAGAAATCTGAGGTCAAGACATAATATAGAGGTTGTAGCCCCACTGATTTATTTATTTATATCGATTCATATAAAAAAGTTTGTTTTTGCAGTTGGACGTTGCTTGAGGAATCACCCCGTTCTGGTATGTCAGTGATGGAGGTTCGAATCCCGACGGGATATATGATTCAGCAACAGCGTTTAGACGCCTACGTGCTGTCCCGTAAAGTCAGGACGCTGCAACGAGCAAAATATACGCCGACAAAATTACTGTTCTTCTTTGACTATGTAAGTAAAAAATTATCATTTTATATATAAAATTCGTGTCACGGTGTTAGTAACCGAACTCCTCCGAAACGAGGATACTAACCAGGGGGGAGAATCGAACAACATCTATTTTTCATCCCCCTAAATGTTAAGGGTGGTTCACCCCTAAATTTTTTTATTATTTTTCAGACAAAATTTTTAGTTTTTATTTTTTTATGATACATCATACAAAAATACATGCAACCCTAAATTTTCACCCCTCTACAATCATCCCTTATGTTTTTTTTGTTAATTATAAACTTTAATTTTTTGGCACAAAAACATGGCAAAACAACGTTTGCCGGGTCAGCTAGTTTAAATATATATGTCTCGTACAGTCACAATTAAACTATTATTAATTTGTAAAGAAAAAATCTATACATAGTACGGTAAAACAAAAATATTATTTGTGAAAGCCAAGAACAAATTGTGAATCTGTATTTTTTCAGTTGGACCACGAAACGACGTGTGTAAACTTCACAATAGAGAGGTGGTATCCAGTGGCCAACATGTCGCGGTACTTGCCCATAAGGGTCTACGATTATTACTCACCAGGTAGGTTTTTTTTTGTATCATAAGCTCCGTTTATTAAACAGAGATATCTCATAATTATTAATACTATAAAATAATGAAAATAAAATATAATCATTTAGTTAGGAAAAGGCTATATGGAGTTTCCTTGTTTTCCATTGTTAACGATTTTTGGGTTTTAAGACCTATATATTTTGGTATCTTACGATATATATCGAGCACCTATAAAAAGAAGACAATACAAAATGCCATCTTTATGACCCTGACGTCCATGGTACTACTAAGCGATTCTGAAGGCAATTTCTGCCGCGCACCACCACTATGTGGAACATGCTGCCCACTGAAATATTTTCGAACCAATTCGACTTAGGGTCCTTCAAGCGTACCAATTTTTTAAAGGCCGGCAGCGCGTTTGCGAGCCATCTGGCAGTGCGTGTGTCCATGGGCGGCGGTGTCACTTAGCATCAGGTGAGCCTCCTGCCCGTTTGCCTCCTGTAATATAAAAAAAATAATAGTGCCATAAATAAACCACGTTTTATGTAAGTTAATGTTGATTGTGACTTACAGAACGGTTCAACGAGACGATATTCGACGCCTTACCAACATATTTATTGAACATATGTGAAGTTTGTGGATCGTCACAGTGTCCGTACTGTGCTGTTTATAACGCAGCCTTACGTATTGCTGTCACACCTGCTTTGGTACTGCTCATGGTTGCAGCTAGATACATCACATATAGGGTGTTCACGTAACATGTGCAAATTTTTTACTTTTAAAATGGTCCATTGATAATAAGAAAAAAATATTAATTATTATTGGCCCCTTTTTTAACAGACTAACGTTAAAGTTCGATGACAAAACAAATTATTACTATTTTATATAAATAATGAAAACCATATGAAAAATATTGTAATTTACCAGTTCTATGACTGTCACCCCTAAAAATATATAAATTGTAAGAATTAATTAAATAAAGCATTAAAAGCAAAAATAAATATTAACAGCATGTAAAGACTTGACCATTTTGTAATAATTTAAAAGCAGATGAGATGTGAACACTGTGTGTAACACAGAATTTTCACTGCCTGCTTTTTGCTACAAAAATTTCAAACATCCTATATTTTATCTGTTGATATTATATGTTTGAGTAAATAAAAAATAATATGTGCAATCATTTTGACATACAAATGTTTTACTTAAGATAAGCAACATTAATTAAATACTATTTGTATATATATTTTTTATACCACCGGCTAGGATTTCTTTTCCTCTTTTGTGCTATTAACTGGTTGTATTATAGCAAATTCTTAAAACTTTTTAGTTTAAAAATATCCATTCCAAGTAGATTAAGTATTATAGTGTGTATCAAAGCAATATGTAAACATACACACAAATATATAGAAATGCCATATTGAGCTTCATGTTGCTTTTATATAGACACCATAATATTTAGCAGTGAGACATGTTGCCTGGTTATCATTTATTTTCCAGTGCTTTTTATAAGCCCAACTCATATTAAGGTCCAACAAATGTATTTACTTGAATTCTTACTCTAGAATATACAAATTCTAACTAAAAAGGATAATTGAAAGTGACACTCAGTTTTAAAACTTATTACGTTTTGCAGACATCATATGCAGCCTTGCCTCACATTTACAAAGGCATATCAATATTTGTATATAATTATTAATATTATGTATGTAGCTTTAAGATATTTAGCATTTATTTAAATTACTTTTGTATATCATAAGGAAAATGTGCACATGTCAATAAATTTTGCCTTACTAGTTAAATTTGATGTAACTAGTTAATAATATTTTCACAAAGATGTAAAGATATATTGTATGAATGGTGTATTGTAGATTTGTAATTATTCCAAAATGTACAAATGACACTCCCGTCCACATTTAATGACACCAATTATGATTTTACAAATATTTTTATTTAATTTAGCAATTTTTGGCAAAGTTTAAAATAAATATATGCCATGTTATAATATATTCCAATCTACATGCAACTATTATGGCATCTCTCAAGTAGGTTACAGAAAGCTGTATTAACTTTTTTTTCTAGATATTACTACCTTTATGAATCTCGTTTTATAATTGTAACTTATGTAAGTTACTTAATTAATTTCCGTCCAAAATTCATGACTGATTTTTTTTACCTTTTGTATTTTTGTGTGTAGTATTTTAAGTTGAAACATTTTGTATGGAATGAAATCTCAATAGATCTATTTTTAATAATGAGTATGTAAATACCTTGTTTTATTTATTCCCTGGAGGTATGTATGTTTTTTTACAAATAGTAAGTATAGAAAATTATTTATGCTGCCATTTTGAGAATAAATATTCATTTTACTTGATTTATATTTAGAAGTTGAAAAAGTAAATCTATTTGAATTAATTGCACATCTAAATAAAACAGGGATGTAGAAATATGTACTACATACTATATGGAGTACAATGAAAATACCAAAGTCCAGTTATTTATGGAAACAATTTTAAAAACTTTAAATAATTTATTATATAAGGGTTGACTTCCTATAACATAAATTGACTAAATAGAATAACAAAAGATTTACTGCCTTTTCTTGACTTGTTTCGCTTTTGAAGCACTAGGCTTTGCACCTCCACTAAACATTGCAGTTATATATTCTGACATTTCTGGGAAATCAGACATTTTGGTCATATTACTGATTTGCTTTAAGTCTTCTTTTGTTTCTGGATCATTCATAATTTTGGGTAAAATCATAATAAGGAAAAGAGGCAGCACCATCATAATGACCATTGGGTTAAATAGGAAGTCGGTAACTCTCCATTGTTCTCTTGCTTGGAAGTATCGGTATCGAGACCCTGCTTTCATTTTCAGAGGATATGGTACTTGAATAACCTGTGATGTCTGAATGTAGTTTACTTTTCTTGCTCTTATTTTGCCTTTTGAATTAATTTCTACTCTGACGGGCTCATACATATAGTCGGGGTGCACAATTTCAACGACATACGATCCCGAAGGTACATTGTGTACAGTGAATGACCCGTCATTTTTTACGAATCCAATATACTCGCCACCATTAATATGTATTCTTGTGTCGCTTTGCCAATTGCCTGCTTCGTTTGGTTCAGGTGGAAAAACTCTACCTTCAACGATATACCTTTCAACACCAACTTCATCTTCAAATAAGGGTTGAGCTGATCCAGAGTGGACTGTGCACACAACAAATTTCGCAAAAACAATTGGAATAATAACCGTTAAAATATTACGATTCATTTTAAAGTTTTTATACGTAATTACGTTTTATTAAAATATATAAATCAAGAAATTTGTATCAAATCAATCGACATATATTTTCAACGAAATCATGACAATTGACAAAAGAGGACTGTCATTGATAATAGATTCACATGTGCTATAACATAGCTCATCACAGATATTCCAAGCGTCAGTATTAAAAAAAATATTTTATGAAATTCGAAATATATATACAAAACCCGAAACTAACTCTTATATATACAAAGAATCTACTTAATACATAAAATTTTACCGTAAATTTATTACAAAGGAATAATTTTGATATTAGCCAAACCAAATTACCTGAACAACTTTATTCAGTGTTAAGATAATATATGTAAATTAAGTTGATCTATAATATTTGAATAAGAACAAACTCAGCGATGAAAGTTTGATATGAAATTAAAACATACTATCGTTCGAAGAAATGTTTTTCTTCATGATTTGTTTAGCCCTTGATAAACCTAGTCATTATTTGATAAAACTTGATAAAACTAGTCATGCTGTTTTACAACTTTGCATACTCTCACATTCAGTATAAACCTTACAAAGAGAAAATTTAGAGAAATAACAACTTTCAATTCTCTTAAAATCACGTTGCGACAGATGTCACACGACCGAACATGGAGTAGCTGGTGGATCGGCAGCTTAACGTTTATTGGAATATTCTCTTCAGAATTTACGATCGCAGTCGAACATGCTAACCAATAGACCAATGATGTAGACAAATTATATTATAATTTATTATATATTCCCACCTATAACAGATTTTCAGTTTTGTGATTTTGAATGATGCGTGAAGAACATTATAAGTATTAGCATTATGATAAACTTATCTAGATATGCTGTATGTTTTTATTTATAGCTAGGCTCACTTTTTCTGGAATTAAAATGCTGATTCCACGTCATTAAGTACCTTAAATCCAAGAGATATGAAAGGCATGATCATGATATACATGACACGTTTATTCTTCAAAATTCACTTCTATATGAATCAAACTTAGTTTCCAGAATTACAGAAATATCTTCGTACTTACTTATCCTATGTCCAAAAGGTTATCGCAAATGAATCTTAATTATATACACAGTATACATCGTTACACTTAACAAACACCCATTGAAGAAAATATATAATCAGTGTAGCGTAGACCGCGCATCTGATCACTTGGCGTTTAATATTCAACAAAAATGATGATATTTTTTTTATTATTCGTGTATATCGGACTCGGGTCGGGAATGTCCATAGTGAATCCAGGGCCAAAATTCCCTCCCACGAAAGGACATGTATGGCCCAAACCCCAAGAGGAAACTAAAGAAAACAAATATTTTTTATTCAACCCTTCCCATTTTAAAGTAAAGGTATGTGTTACAATAAATCATAATTTTATGAGATAAACTTTGTGATTGTTTTAACATTATATTATACAGAAACATTTTATTATTTATATCTTTAAAAGGTTAATAAATTAATGGAAATAAATATCTTTGATAATTACTGAATGCTTGTTAGCTGCAGCAGCTTCAGCTTAAGGATATCCATGTTATCAATAAATCGTAGCAATAGTATTCAAAACTCTTTGGTGCAAGTATTGATTTTGTTGCGCCCCTCTTTCAAATCTGAGTTCACATGAAGGATATGAAAGGAGCAATTTCTAACGAAATAAAACTCTAAATCATTAAGTAATCCTTAATAGCTATTATAATTAATGTTAATTGTATCTTAATAGAATGTAAAACAGAATACTCAACAGGTAGTCGAGTGCCGCCTGTATTGTTTATATTAAATCATGTTTATTTTGCAATAATGATAAATCTATACATATATAGATAGATTTTTTTATGTCACAAAATACATTTTATGGTCGATTCTTATGATTTTGAGGGCTACATTACTTATTTACTTTAATGTTAAAAGATGTTTCGACATTAACTCTCTAATCTGGTTCAATAATTTTATGCGTGCATTTAAAAGAAAACACAGTTGCATGCAATTAATACATTGCGATAGTTTGAGATGAATGTATTAAGAAATCCAAAAATAGAAAATAAACAATTTAATAATAGAGTTAGATTTTTAAAGATAGAGTTTGATTTAGTAAAAAGAGAAATATAGAGTTTACCGAAACTAATGCTAGCTTTCGGTAAACTCTATATTAAATTAGATTATATTTTTTTTATTAAGTAAATGCTAATATGCAAATGATTTAACGCCACAAATCAGTCAAATGATTTACTGCATCACGTGTACCGCCAAGTCATGATGACGTCTCGTGTTCAAATCAGGGTGCATACTGAATTAATTGGTAAGATCCCAATTGATTGTAATAAAGACAAGAAATAAAAATATCGTTCATGTACCTGTCTCTCGCATAATTATGTTTTCCTACAACCCTCCTATCAACAGATGGTGTCAACTGTTTAATAGGATTGTATCCGACCGTTTCCTCTCTCTCAATATTTCGTCATAGTACACTGGCCACTTTAGGGTCCTTACTATATAATAAAATATTTTTTACCTTTTATTAAAATACGTACTTATGGGTTTTCTTGAATTTCTAGTTTATTTATTGTTTTAGTTACCACGTAATTTAAACTTTGATTTTAGTGTAATGTTTGAGGATCTACTTAATTTGAATATCTATACAAAATCTATTGTTGATATAACGTTTTTTAACAACCCTTGGATGAACACGTACAACTTTCTGTCCTGCGATACCTTGCAATACTCCGATCGTATTGAACAGCATTTCGTAGTAAAGGGTAAGAAGTATGGACTACCGTGTGTAAGAATATCCTGGATATGATACCCCAGGAATTCCGAAATATAATGTGCAGCTTTGCACCATGTCCTCTGCCCAAATTTTAGATTAATCGCAGCTGAGTCGGCCTAAATAAGTTTATTAATTTTCATCATCCATACATTGATATTTTACAGGTAGTTGGACAAAATTGCACAATCCTAGTGAATGCAATAAACCGTTATTCTTTCGTAATAAAAAACAAAAGTGGATTACACCATCGAAGGAATCACGAGCGTCGTAGACGTAGAATTGGCAGGGATGAGAACTACCTGGGAGGTATAGATGAGTTGCAGTTGGACCTGACCGAACCCTGCGAAGAGTACCCGCATTTTGAAATGGATGAGAGTTGTAAGTGTACTTTTATTATAAGTCGGAATGAAAAGTGACAACACCCTAATTTTAAAATCTCCTGACACGATGATAGGCTTACAAGCGTATAATCACGGCCCTAAAATCAATGGCGATATCGGGACAATGGTGGTGGATGATGAATCGTGAGCTCGCCCCAACCAATTTCTAACTTAGGGTTGTTAATAAAATCAGGGTATGATTGGCACACGAGGCGATCTAGGGTGCTCCGCGCCTCTTCTTGCTTGCCTCTGATTTTAGGGCCGTGTGTAGACGCTTTAAATTTGTAACAAACCTAAAAGTATACCTGTCTGTAAATAATTATCTACATGTACCAATATTCAACGCGTTAGTATTCACAACTCTCACATTTTTAGGTATAGGATACCCATAAACATTCAAACCAGAAAATTAATTATAATTTTGTAATATGTTAAATATGTATCTTGTGAAATAAATTGATTTGAAAATGCACTTCTAGGAATGACTCGACATTTATAATATGTCCGAACGTAGCATCAGAGATTTTGCATTGCATAACTGTTACTGTTGCATATAGCGATTAAAAGTAAGCAATTGTTTAAAATAAACATTCATATCAATTATTTACCTTCTAAGAATTAATAAACATCGTATTTACTATAAAGAATATAAACAAAACACTTACGATTTCGAATTAAGGTGACTGACCTTTCGTGGAAATATTTGTTGTTGCCAGAGATAAATAGACAGTTAGACAGATAAAAAAAATACGAATCACGGATTGAACGCATTTGACGTAAAAAAAATTTCATATAAAAAAACGTAGGGCAACGTATTGATTTTTTATAAAGTATATAATTATAAAGTTTAGTCGCAGTAGTTTAGCAGTATTGGCCTAGAGGCTTGCGCCTTGGAACGGCTGTGCATCCATAGCTTCCTGTTTCTATCGTGAGAACCTTTAACCCAAAAATCGATTTCATGTGTGTGGTGCAGATTACCTACTTGACTATTATGAAAAAAATATACAGAAATCTGAGGCAAAGTTAGCGTTTGCAAGCTTATAGCGCTGTTGTTTTTTATTATTATTATGTAAAGAACCTTTGAAAATATTAGGATTATTTTGAGTACCGAATAATCCTTATGTATGTGTATGGATTATGTAAATGCGTTTCATAAATAAGTTGCGTTTATCATAATTTTTAAAATGAAGCGGGCCTATAGCAAACCATTGCGCATTGTTATCATGATTTATCGAAATTTTTACGTGAGCAATTTATGTACATTCTTCACGTTTACTATATGTGTTGATAACTATTTTTTCCTTCTTGACTATTTTACATACAAATAACTAGACTACTTGAATATATTTACATAAATATGATTTGAAATACAGTTAAAAATATATATTATAAGCTAATGATTAGCTACTATCAAATTACAGCCTCTTGGCCTGGAATTTATTCAGTCCTCATAAAAAGTACATTTTTAATTAATCTCTCATTATAATTAGTTCATACTTTATATTAAAATTATCAAACTATAAAAAACTATTTTCCAAAAAGGACGGGCCAAGGGAATTTTTCGTTCTAATGTAGATTTTAGTTCATTAAATGAAATTAAATTGTCTGACGTAGTCTGTATACTTTTAATTACGTAAAGTAAAGTGTGACAATTTATTAATTTCGATGAATTGTTAAAAACTGATGTACAAGGCCAAATAATAAGAAGTGGTCAGAAATAATAACAAATCCACACACCATCACGTACATACCCACTTTTTTACACCATCGTACAACACAACCAAATTAGGCTTAGTTAAATAAATAGAATTACAATTAGTTAAAAGTATTGAATACTTTTTGTTTTTGTAAATCTTTGAACCTTTTTGTAGTTAAATGTATGATGTGCTCCATCTTTGGCTATATTTTCAGTGTATTTGTTTGTAATTATATATATGTATGTATATAATTTATGTTAGCTGGAGGATTACGACATAAATAAATCCACTACAGGTGGGTAATTTTTAGTGCTCGCCCTAATTTAAATTTACTTCTTGTTGTCAAATAAAAAGTGCAAAAAAACTGTTTATTATCTAGGATTAGGTAATTTTTTTGTTTTACCTGATACTCTTAAGGTACATATTTCCCCACATTGGATCACTATATTAATTTCAGATAAACTGAATGTGTCTTCAACGTCGACGCTGAGGAGTGCGTCCATTTGGGGAATCATACGAGGTCTAGAAACGTTCTCGCAGCTCTTTTACCTGTCAAATGATCGTAATGTAAGGAATTATATTGAGAGCTAGTGGATACGATTTATAAAATCAAAGCAGTAATGCCCTGCTCGTCTATAAGTATCCATCTATGTATAACTATGATACAGTAAAAGTTTACATGAATTCCGTTTTTGACTTAGAATTTCGAATATGATAACTGTGTAGCTGAATCATATTATAGAAATAATCTGTTTAAAACTTACATTTTCTAATTTTTAGCAAATTATATTACAGGAGCTACGAGTTAACGCAACGAAAATAATTGACTTTCCTCAATACTCCCATCGCGGCCTCTTACTGGACACATCTCGCCATTATATCTCGATGTCTAATATACTGAAAATGCTTGACGCGATGTCATACAATAAGTTGAATGTTTTCCATTGGCATATCGTCGATGACCAGAGCTTTCCCTATCAGAGCGAACGGTTCCCGGAGTTGAGGTTAGAATTTACTTAACGAAATTAAAAATACTGTAAATTTGATAAATGATTAATAGTTACTGCTACCAATTTTATAAAAGTCACGATAAATTTAAAAAAATAGTTCTAGAATATTAAGTAACTTTATTTAATTCTTATTATTAGTGTATCGGCTACGAACTTTTATTTCTCAATTAACAACACAAATCCAAGCCAATCGGAAAACCGACATGTGCTTGATCCAAAAGTCCTTGTGTAAGACTGGTGAATTTCGTCATGTTAAAGTACTTAACAAATATTTTAATTTCAGCGAGCAAGGCGCGTATGACTCGTCAATGGTCTATACCAAGGAGGATATACAAAGAGTAGTGGAGTACGCAAGAGATCGTGGAATCCGAGTTATACCTGAATTTGATGTACCAGGTAAGAACGTTAATTAGCTTGATTAAAGGTATGCTTATGTGCGTATTCCCCAAAACAAAATGTATATGGATTTGTATCGATTAATGAAATATAATTTTACTATATCAAAACATATAACGCAGATTTACAGCAATTTATCCCCCCTACCCCTTCCTCTTGACAGCAAAATTAAGCAAAGCTCTCTAAAATAATTGTACGTAAACTACTTTTTTGGAGGTATCCTAGAAAATGCATTTCATTTTCAAGCATAGACAATCTGTCAAAAAGTAAATAATTACTGTTGACATAATGAGTCAGTCTGCATATGTTTACAAATGAACTCTAAACTCCAACTCCATCATAGAATTTTGTATGATTGTGAGAAGGTTTTAGCAGGTTGGCTGAGAACTCTAACATATGAGGAAACTGAGCACATTTTGGTGCGAATTTGCTAGTTTGAGACAGGCCTAATTGTATACTTGACAGCGTGCACACACTCGCTCACACACAAACACACACAGCACACACTCAAACACGCATGCATAGATTAAGTTTATAGCTATTCTTTTTAGAATTTGTATAGATAAGGGAAGTAGCGAGTCAACCCCATAAACCCCCCCCCCCCCCCAAATCCCCTTTAGTGCTTACGTAGAACTTCAACGGCCCTTTAGTTACGCCAACCCACGTTTCCCTTCAATGGTACCAAATTCCAGGTCACACTCGGTCATGGGGTAATGCATTCCCCGATGTGCTGACAGAATGTTACAGACAGGACAAAGTGGTCGGTTTGGGTCCCATGAATCCAACTAAGAATATCACCTACAAGCTCTTGAGGGATTTATTCCAAGAAGTGCAGACCTGGTTCCCGGATAAATACTTCCACATTGGGGGTGATGAAGTCGAATTGGATTGTTGGTACGTTGCGTTTTTTTTTGACTATTTATTTATCATTGCAATTAAATTTTCCGAGAACTTTGAGAGAACCAGAGATGATATGTGCAATGTTCTAACAAAATATGATATGTAAATTACGTCTAGTACTAAACTATCTTTTAAATATATTCCATGTTTTTTTTATAAATTCAAAGAACATATGAACAAAGAGTAATCGCCTGCTTAGACACAAGAAGTAATTTTTTTTATGGAACAGGGGGCAAACAGGCAGGAGGTTCACCTGATGTTAAGTGATACCGCCGCCCATGAGCACTCTCAATACCAGAGGGCTCGCGAGTGCGTTGCCGGTCATTTAAGAATATTTAACAAGCATCAAATGAATTGAACTTACGACCTCCCAATTTTACACCATGTCCAAACAACGGCAATAAGCGCATAAATTTGGATTTTCATAAAATAGGTATAACTCAAACCGTGCAAAACCAAAATCGAATAAACGGCAGGTGTTTTCTCTTCTATCTTTGGTCTTTAAATCGACCGAATCAAGTAAATCAAATAATAACACAGAAACCCACGATGCTTGTTCATATTATGAATTAGATTTTTTCATCAGGCGTTCGAATCCAGAGCTACGCGAATATATGAACACGCACAACCTCAGTGTGACTCAATTGCATAGTCTCTTCATGGAAAATGCTATACCATTGTTGGCTAACGATTCTGAAGTCGTACTTTGGCAGGTGAGCATTTAGACATTTTTCGTAAATATGAACAAAAGTAAAATTTATTATCAGGAACTCTTTGCGTTTAGTTACTGCACAAATTTTAAAGACCTGGTGATCCGAAGTGGTGTAACCTGTAACACAGATACTGTACATTTAACGGGTCTCACACGAACAAGCATTTCTCTCAATAGAAGAAAATGATTTACCTGTAACAATAATTAACTAAAATTTGTGCATATGTGAGCTTCGTGTACGATACCGAAAATAGACAATTACGGCGACTATCTTTTTTGTGAGTCTTATGTTCTATGCTATTATTTACAGGAAGTATTTGACGAAAAGGTACCACTATCAAAAGATACAATAATTCATGTGTGGAAGGGAAGTTGGATTAGCGAAATGGTCTCGGTAAGGTGTTTTTGTAAAGAATAATAATTAATGTATACTTAAAATGTCGAATCCTGAATAGATTTTAGTGCTTATATACTTTGAAGACTTTGTTATTGATTACAATTCACAGAAGTAATTTCATAATATTATAATTTATTTAATCCTGCAATCGCCACTGGCAAACATTCCCGCACCCGCGCCCTAACTTTATTATTATTATAGATATCACATGGATATAGTGATATCGAGAGCAAATAACGACCCCAATAATGATTTTTTGTTCCGCGCTAGCCCATAGTGCGACATCAGATGTTACAGAGTAAGGGCCCCGATGCTGGCTGATTTATGAACGTAAACTTTTACCAACATATTTCTTGCGTAATGATGTTCATTTTTTTCCTTTATTCAAGTAACGCCTTATCTAAATATATAAAGCAAAGTCGTGTTAGTTACGCCACTTGTAACTCAAATCGACTGGACCAATTTTATCTTTTTTTGGTGGATTCTTCTCCGCTCCGAATAGCAAAATCAATAATAAAATAATGGATAAATGATCGAATAACAATAAATACATTCATTTTACGAATGCAAACAGCATGTGGTGCCATCTGTTCACAATACTTCGCATCATTTTACATCGATTTCGTGTCAGTTCGAAAGATCGGAATCAGCAGATGTATGAGGAGATGCATATCTTGATTGAAGATATGTGTTGCCTCTTAAAAAAAATATCGCAATATTGGCACCAGAGAGAAGAAGCCTAATATTAAAACTAGCATTCTTCTTTCGCAATGGCAAGCAATAAAACATATTAATTATAATATAATTCCGTATTTGCAAAAAAAGTACATTGTATGTTATAAATTAAATCTCAAACTATGTTTAACTAAAGTTACCACACATTATTAGAGTAGTTATAGGTAGGCGGAACGAAGTTAGCCGGGTCAGCTAGTATATTATACATATAATAACCGTTTCCAGCTATAATTATTAAATCTGTAAC
This sequence comes from Pieris mannii, assembly GCA_028984075.1. Taxonomy (NCBI): domain Eukaryota; kingdom Metazoa; phylum Arthropoda; class Insecta; order Lepidoptera; family Pieridae; genus Pieris; species Pieris mannii. The sequence continues at coordinate 2,848,199 of CM054776.1, forward strand.
AGATATTAACAGCTGGACACCGACTGATATTCTCATCCACCTGGTACCTGGACGCTTTGGGTAGCAACTGGCCAGATTACTACTGGGCTGATCCCCGCCAGATGGTGTTCGACGTGACATTTAACAATACTTTGGCGAACGGCATTGTGGGAGGAGAGGCTTGTATGTGGGGAGAAATGGTCGACGACAGAAATGTTATGAGCAGGTTAACTAACAATGTTTTTATATGCTTTATATACACCGACATTTTGATTGGTTAAAAGCAGGATATCCGTAGTTGGAATGAGGAACAAAACAAATGTTTCCTGAAGTCCTGCACCTTATGTGACTTGTCTATTTAACTGTGAAAACGACGCAGAAATGTATATTTCACATAGGAGTTAGAGACGAGATTAGCGCGCACATAAATTCTTCAGTGAAATTTAATAAAGTTTTGAACATACTGGAGAGTGGAGACAGACAGCCCGTAGTATCGATTCTGACACTTAACCTCAAAACCTATTGGTATGGTTTGTAAGAAGGTACTCTCCTATTAGATACTGTTCTACGTCTGTTTTATCGTTTTCTAAGAAGGCTACTGGGCTCTTAAAACTTAAACGATTTTTAAACGGTTTTATTTAGCTCACCCCGTTTGTTTTATTCTTTTTTCTTGGGTCAAATTTAGTAATTCAAATTTCACCCTCTTTCTGTCAACCGATTAATTTGAAATTTTGTATACACTTTGGATTTTGGTGACAATATAATTATGTTTATTCATTATCATTATAAATTCAAGATGGCCGCCGCTACAAAATGGCGTATAATTTATGTTTTATTAATCCCATCAATATGGGTATCAAATGAAAGGGCTCAACAAGCAGAATGCAATATACTATAAATAACGGGCAAGAAACCTTGCAATAATGAAGCACTAAATAAATTAAACAGAATGCGAAATAAAAACTAAAAACTAGAAAATAAAAATCGGTAAAAAAACTTTTTAAGTTAAACGGTTTTATGTTAAACATACATTGCAATCTTTAAGATACATGTACTAAAAACCAAAAAATAATAAAATAGATACAGTCGTGGGAATTATAAACATATGCATAGACTAGACTAAAATGAAACCGTGGGGAATTTCCATGAGCAAGAAAATAGTAAGTAATTTCCTCACCGTCTGCGGGCCAACTGCCTATTTTAACGACGAATTAAACTATTCTTCTATCGCACATTAAGTCGATAATTTGTAGACAATTGACGTGCCCCACGGTTTTATTTTAGTCTAGTCTATGCATATGTTTATAATTCCCACGACTGTATCTATTTTATTATTTTTTGGTTTTTAGTACATGTATCTTAAACATTGCAATGTATGTTTAACATAAAACCGTTTAACTTAAAAAGTTTTTTAACCTATTTTTATTTTAAAGAGTTTTAAAAATTATCCATAATAAAAAGTTATTAAAAACGTTCCATATTACGCATGTTAAAGCTGTCCATTACGTCAGCTTCTTCATTGAGATTTCTGTCATGTCAAACCACAATCGTTATGTTCTAACCGATTTCAACGGCAAGTTAAAGCCTGTATGCGTTACGGCTTGCAATAAAAAATAAATATGCTGTTAATGTAACATTGCCATTATAATTTTTTGATACTCTAAATTATGTATGAAGGTTTACTTGCAATTTAGGGTAAATATGACACATTTTGCAGGGTCTGGCCGCGAGCCAGTGCGGTCGCTGAACGATTGTGGAGTGCAAACACGCTCGGCAGACGAATGCGCTCCATTTTCGATACAATACCTTTAGAAGTGTACCAGCGTATAGAAGAACATACATGTAGAATGATAAGACGAGGCATCGATGCACAACCACCTTCGGGACCTGGCTTTTGTATCCCATAGAATTTAAGGCTTAAATAAACGATAAAATTGCTATCATTGTTTTATTATAATAACAACGTTAGTCAATGCCTATATAGTAATAGATTAGACACAAAACTTATGTATGGAAAAGTTGAGCGCCACCGTGTAACTGATTTTGGACTTGGTTAAAGAAAGCGTTTGATTGTTACTGGTAAACAGCAGCTTTAGTTCAAGACGTTCATACCTATCTAAAGGTCAAATCACACGTATCAACTCGGAAAGGAATCGTCACCGTATCGCCGTTCGCCTAGCCGGCCGTCATAGTCCTGTCATTACGTCGGAAAAATCAGGTTAGAAAAGAAAATGAACCAGGAAAGCCAAATTTTGGATAGGACTGTGGTGGCTAGAAAAGTTTAAGTTCAAATTGTCGACGAAAATAACCTTGTGCAATTTCCGCCATCTTGAACGCGCTGGGGCCGACTTTGCGGCGCGGTAGAGGTCGTAATTTCTCACGAAAATGAAAAATAAAGAGATAAATTTGTAGGTCTGAACACGCTCTAGAATTTTGTTTGGGTCATTTTTCGATATATTTGACAAGAAAATAGGAAGAAAATATGTGAAACATTTTTAGGACCTTAATTGTAGATCGTGCAAAGAGCAACAATTTACAATATACCGTAATGCTTATTTAAACGTTCAGTTTATTTTCCTTTTCTAGTTTTTGTTGTCATTAAGTTTCCATAATATTAAACTAAAGGAAATATCTAGAACAAATATCAGATATTAATCATGTAGAATTATATTATCATGGGATATGGATTTTTTTTTTACTTGGGGAAATGCATTGCGCATTCCGCGACGCGACTGCTTGGTGCGGAAGGGTTATGTGAGACTCGCTATTGTGCATACCCACTAAAACCCCAAGGCGCCATCAGCAATCGCCTTATGCGGGATGCGGTAACAGCAGAGCCTTATCCGCTTCAATGGGATATGGAATTGGGTCAATACACGTTATTGAGCTAATATGTATAGTAGTGTCTTTTATTAACATAACTTTTACACATTTAAAGAAAAACACTTTTTTACGGATTATAGTTATGTATTATTGTATTTAAACTTATAATTAATTATACATAATTTTAAATTTTGGTATCGACTAAAAGATGTAGGACACTCCGGGGAAATAAATACAGAATTTAATAAATACAAAATTATGTCTAAAAAATTATAAGTTTAAATACAATAATACATAACTATAATCCGTAAAAAAGTGTTTTTCTTTAACTAATGTGTATTTTAAAATGCGTTGACTGTCTTTCACTTTACCTTAAATATTTATCATTTTTAAAAGCAGGTAACCCTTACTTGCAGCCAGATTTAACTAGGCACCCATATACGATAATTAATAGAAAAAAATAGCATCAATTTGATATATAATTAATAAATGTACGTTATGAACGTAGGTATCGAAATCATATCTGTGTACACCTGGCTGCGAAGAAGTGTGGCCACGTGATCAACGGCACACGTGATTTTTACAATTTTATAGACGATCTTTTAAATAACAAGTCAACGAAATGTTTCCTAAAAATCAAATCAAAAACATTTCTTTAAAAATACTAGAGGCCAAATTATTATAGACAACTTGATATACATTCTCCTAATTTTTAATATGCATAAAAATTTGGTTTTTAGCAAATAACCAATGAGCGCACTAATCATACAGCCGGATCTCGTACTATTAGGTGCGAATCGAATCGAAAAATAAAGATCACTGAAATCGTTGCGATAAATATAGTTTTATCGTGAATTTGAAATTTAAATTAACTTTTTTTTGTTTGAAAAATTAATCTAAATCTGAGCCAAAATGGGTGACTACACCAGTCTACTAAGCAACTTTTTACGTCCGATTATCATATACGATAAAAAATTTAAGTAATGATAGTGGTATCAAAACCACAGGATAAAATAACAGTATCAACAATGACTTATCATACCCTAAATTCAAAAGTGTTACGTTATTTGTAATAATATAATACGTTTTATTAATTTTGTTACTTAATACCCACGGTAATAATGAATCGTCATTGAAATGTCGGTAGCAATTTCATATGCAGTGTTGGCCTAGTGACTTCAGAGTGCGACTCTAATCAATGAGGTCGTAAGTTCGATCCCCAGCTGTGAACGAATGGACTCACTGTCTATGAGCACTTTTAACATTCGCTCGAACGGTAAAAGAAAAGGTCGTGAGTTTTCCTCGGCTTGCCTTAGATCAAAAAAGTCGAGGGCGTGTGTCAGGCACTGGTGGTTGACTACTTGCCTATTAGATTGAAAAAAGATCATGAAAAATACAGAAATTTGAGGTGCAGACCTAAAAAGGGGTTGTAGTACCCTAGGCCTTGAGAGTTGATAGGCTTTGTAAGTCAAATTAATCGGTTGATCTATACTTTTATTTGCCCACCTAAAGAAGAAATTAAAAGCCATAGTTTAAAAATAAAAAAAAAGTCATAGACCACACGTAATAAGTTTTAGTAACAAGTTCTTGCATTAAATAAATATAAAAGTAATAAACGTTTTGAATAATTTATACTGACAGCATCATACTCTGGCAGTATTTCGATAATTTTTATATACTAAGATAAGTGTGATTAGTTCAGTCACAATGTCCACGAAAATGTTAACGGCTTGTATTTTTATAACTTTAGTATTGATGACGGCATGTGTAGAAATTCCGGGTCCCAAATATAAGCCAACGAAAGGGGAAGTGTGGCCGAAACCCAAAAATGAGAACAAAAGTAGAGAGTACTATACATTTAGCCCTTCACTATTCAAAACTAAGGTAGGGTAAGGTAGTAAAGACTGTTATTAAGTTAACAAATAATTAAGTAATAAATTGAATACATGATAAAATACAACGTATGATGGATGAGGTATTTGGTGGCTAATTTAGGCTTTCAGTATGTACAAAACATTTAAAGGAATCGCATTCAAAGGAATGTGTTGTTGATGCCAATGAAAGTTTCTTGCCAGTTCTTCTTGCCCGCTCTATATCCTTGACTTGCGAACTGGCAGTAAATGTAAATTTACAATTAATTTTTTTGACGTTCATTAGTGTACTTGTTTAACTAGATGAATAAAGATATTTTGTTTGTTTGTTGTTTGTTGGTGAGAAATTTATGGCAATACTGTAAAGGGTAGATCGATTTGAATAAAAATATTATTGATTTTAGTTAAAACTTGTTAGTTTTTATGAATATTTAACATGAAGATAAAATTATATGAAATTGTAGGTAACAGATAAAACATGTACAATCTTAACAAGAGCAGTCGATCGTTATACATACATGATCCAAAATGATTTTGGAGGACCTTGGAGTGGTTCAATTTGGGAATACGATGGAGTTCGCTTGGGAGATATGACCACCTTAGAAGTGTCGCTGACTGATTCCTGTGAGGAACATCCATCATATGGCATGAATGAGAACTGTAAGTCCGTTTGAAGTCATTTTTAACCGTTAAAAATAAACGAACTAATTAAATTACAGACTAATATTATTAGAATCTAAAGCGTTAATAGTACACAGGGACCAAACTTTTTAAATTTGTTTGAATTTTCTTTTTAATTATATTTATTTTTACTGTGTAAACTACCATAGTTATTTTATTTTAGATACTTTAACTATATCATCAACGTCCAAATTAGAGAGTGCATCTGTTTGGGGTATACTCCGTGGATTAGAAACATTCTCACAATTGATCTACTATTCTGATGATTATAAGGTAACAGACAAATAAATGTCAGTAATAATAGTCTAGACATAGCGATAAATCTCAAGTCTGATTCACAGTGTATTTATTACCTTTACAGTATGTATACCTTACCTGCCAATGTGGAGACACTGATATTGTACTTAGTACTTGCTAAGTAATCGAAATTGAACTGGTGGTCGTCTGAGCCAATCCCTATATGGCTCTTAGACAATCTTGTCTAGTCCCGATCATCAGGGGACCAGGGGCTTGTGTCTAATAAATCATATAACGCAGAAACAGACATACGTAATCAGCTGTTCTTGCATAAAAGTTATTAAAATTATAATAATTACACTTGATGTTTTTTTAGCAAATTCGTATTAATAAGAACAATATCGACGACTCGCCCAGCTACATCCATCGCGGCTTGTTATTGGACACGGCTCGTCACTTCATATCCCTAAGGAGGATTCTAGAGACCCTAGATGCGATGTCTTATAATAAGATGAACGTTTTCCACTGGCACATGGTCGACGACCAAAGCTTTCCTTACCAGAGTGAGAAATACCCCGAATTAAGGTATACTTCAGATTCAAGAAAACCCTGGATTCTATAGCAACTGATTCTGTTTCTATATTGTTATGATTATTCACACAGTGAAAAAGGTGCCTATACTCCTTGGATGATATATACTAAAGAAGATCTTCAAAGGGTGGTGGAGTACGCACGAGACAGGGGAATTCGAGTAGTACCAGAATTTGATGTACCAGGTTAGGCTTTTCTTTATGATACGTTGAATGGCGCATTACATAAATTATCATATATTACGCGAAAGACATTAAGCAACGTGATAAAAAAAGACAATACATACTACATATATACCATACACTGTTGTAGAATACCTTAAACTAATGAAGTTAATTATGATTTTATTGTGCAATTTTTAGGGCATACCCGTTCATGGGGTAATTCCCACCCGGAAATTTTAACAGAATGCTCAGGTTTGGGTCCAATGGATCCCAGCAATGATGCTACATTCAATATTGTCGGTGACATATATGAAGAATTGAATACAATATTTCCAGACGATCACAGGCATATTGGTGGGGATGAAGTAGAAACGAGTTGTTGGTAAGAATTAAATTCATTATTGCAATTCGTGATGTTTCTATAGGATTTGTGTAATAATATGTAATAAGGATATATTTAATTTGAAAATGCCTTATTTAAAAATTAATATAAAGAAAAAAGGTAGCACTAAAAATGTTTAGAAAGTGAAAATCGGCTTAATGTAGAAAGTTGCCAATACATTTATTGTTTTTCGAAGTAATCACCATTTCTCTGTACACACCGTCGCATTCGATGGAACTCTTATGTCGCAATTAACTAGGAAATTATGACGAAACTTTATTGTCTCTATAAATATAGTAAGAAATTTCAGGGGTAAAAGCTCTCGTCTTACAGAATTTATAAAAGAAAAGGGCATTAATGTTGAAAAAGTACAAGGATTATTTATGGAAACTTTAATGTCTAAATTAAATGACACAAAAATTATAGTTTGGCAGGTAAATACAATTTCTCAATAAAGTGAATAATAATTACAAATATAACACTAATGCTTGTTATTTTGTTTACATTAAAATAAAAGAAATATATATATATATAAATTTTTAACTAAGTTTTTTCTTACATATTTCAAAATGCAAGCATAAACTTTTAAAGTTTAATTTATTGCTATTTAAGTAATTTCAAATACGTAAATTTCTTTAAAATTTTTAGGAAGCATTTATGCGTGGCGTTAAGTTACCAAAAAGTGCTCTTATCCAGGTCTGGAGATGGCAAGAAGTGGAAGCAATGCGTAGGGTTGGTGATAAGATGTAATAGATATACTCGCAGCTTAATTAGCCTTTCCATTAAAATCCTAGTCTTTTAAGTAAACGGCGCTGTTTAACTGGCGGCCTGAAAAATGTTCAGCTAGTTGATCAAACAGTTAGGCAAATGACTTGAATCGATGACATTACATTACTTGCCTAGCCTGTCGACTGATAATTTTTAATTTAATTTCTGCTACACTAAACTCGAAACTCGATTTTTATTTCCCAAAGTTTCTTGAAAAACAACAAGTACAATAGTGATAAAGAGTGTAGTGAATTGAATTTGTCTCAAGCAATTTAATTTTTTATGTCAACTGTAAATTTTTAAAGTACATATGAGATAAAAAGAAATATTTTTTATGTCATATGTTCATTGTTTCATCTTTTTTATTTCTGCCAAATAATGAATCAATCGTACGAATAGCCTAAGCACTAGCCAGAGAGCTTATTAAAAATACGCTACGGTTTAATATCTTTCAGGCCTCTAGTGAAAGCGCCGTTTAGTTAGGTTAGGGGTTAGGGGTTAGTAAGGGCTGTTAATTGAACGGCTAATTAATCTGGTTGGCTTCGACAGATCCATAGCATTAATACATACCCAAACTACTGATAACTAAAACTAACCGATGTTCAGAGGTTTTGATAAACATTTAGGCATTGAGCGTGTTTAACTTACAAGTCCTTGCTAAATTCGAATCTTTCCGATCAATAATTGTTACAAGAAGATTCTTTTTTATTATGTTTATATTACTTAAATAAAATAAAATTTACAGGTTCTGAAAGCTGGTTACAAAGTCCTATTTTCAACTCGGTATTATTTAGACGACCTATCCCACGATTGGAGTTACTTGTACAAGTATGATCCAAGACAGATAATGCTCGCGACAGACAGTAGTTTGAATCTTGCCAATATCGTTGGCGGTGAAACTTGTATGTGGACTGAGAAAGTAAATGATGCCAATGTTATTAGCAGGTTAGTTGTAATTTAGCAGTCATATTTTCACTAGAGATGGCCTTTTTTTATTTTTTTTAACTTTGTGCTTTGCTAATTCATGTCTCGCAATATGTATGATGCTTTTGTAAATAGATACAGAAAATCTTTATGAAGACAGTCCTTTATTAAAATCATTAAAAATTACGGGAGCTCTTTTGGCCTAGTGGCTTCAGCGTGCCACTATAATACCTGAGGTCTTAGGTTCGATCCCGGGCTGTGCCCCAACGGACTTTCTTTCTATGTGCGCATTTAACATTTGCTCAAACGGTGAAGGAAAACATCGTGAGAAAACCGACATGTCCCAACCCAAAAAAAAGTCGACGACGTGTGTCAGGCGTTGGAGGCACCAACTTGCCTATTAGATTTAAAAATGATCAGGAAACAGATTCAGAAATCTGAGGCCAGGACCTAAATAGGTTGTAGCGCCACTGATTTATTATTATTTTTTTTTAATTACGATTACAATATAGCTAATTGACTGTAAGAGAGACTCTTGGTTCAAGTGCACAGGCGCTAATTAACGATTTAAGTGGGCGCCTAGTAGATAGTACCGGTGACCACAGACCTGGTGCTTTCCTAGCTTCACGAAAAAGTATCGTTAAAGGTACACTGCTACAGTTAACAAACTTTTAATTTTTTTATATTTAAAGGTAAATATTGTAAATACTGCATATTTTATTGTTATGTTTAGGTTTTTATACATGATTAATATATAGTATAGTAATACATTATTACAGCAATTTACTTAGGAATGAATATGCGATTGCATTTCAAAGATCTTTAAGTTTCATACCTATTATTTATAATTACTTTAGGCTTTACGTTATCAGATGCAACACGTCAATTAATGTATTTTATTTAAACCCGAATGTACCTACAGACTCTCTATAATCATACGCTTCTGTCATTTCAGGGTATGGCCAAGAGCCAGTGCGTTCGCTGAGCGGTTCTGGAGCGGTGGTCCAGGAATCCCAATACCATCAAGCCACGACCATAGCCGGATAGAGGAACACACTTGTCGTATGATCAAACGTGGCATAGAGGCTGAACCACCTAGTGGACCGGGGTTATGCTGATAATACTTGTGTTTTATATTGTTATGAAGAAATTGAGTCAATATTTTTTATTATTAAATACTTTTTACTTAAAATACAGATCTCTTAGTAAACATAATGTTTTATTGATGTGCTCTAGATCAATTATTGAAATGTAATTTTCCCTACTCCTTCCCAGTACGTTCAATGCAGTCCTCACAAAACACATAAATGAATATCTACTTAGCTTCTTTTATAGCCTATTTTATACGATGTGCATACATCGCCAGTTTACTCGAATACTCCCTTTCCAATTTAATTCAATTTACTTATTATATACATATATATACATTGTAGTATAGTAAATTATATTATCGTTATATCTATCTTTGTGGCTACGTGCGCGAGAACTTTCTTTACTTTGGTGATCCTTTGTGATAGTGACATTCCAAGTAATGTGTTCTTTTTTGTGATAGTGACACTTTACTGCTAAATGAGCGGGAAATTTTCTCACTTTGATTAATTACAATTTACGATGCCGAGGAGAAGACGACCTAACTTAGGTCGTCGTAGTCAATCAAATGTGCGAAGAGCTACCTCACGTGCTAACCGCACTGATGACCAGAGACAGACAGATCAAGAAAATAGTCGTATTGCTATGTCAGAATTGCGTTCTTTGGTGAGTGACAATGTAGGAGATAGGCTTAGAATGCAACGAGTTCGTGCACATCAAACACAACAACAGCAAGCTAGACATAATGAAATTGAGCGAATCCGCAGACGCAGTGCTCCTGTGATTCTTGAACGAGCTGCATTCCACTATGATCCGGCAATTGATTATTGTGCCGACAAATCGGTAACAATTGGGGAAATGAAAACAATTTGTAAATATTGTAAGGCGTTAAAATACACTGGTGAATCTACTGGATTATGTTGTGCTGAAGGCAAAGTAAAATTGCCACAATTGGTCCTTTACGCTCTTTGGTTTCTGGGATTGGAAATGATTCTAAGCACTTCTTGACCAACATTCAGAAATATAACAACTGTTTCCAGATGACATCATTCGGTGCTACACATATTATACAAGACAATTTCATGCCCACTTTCAAGGTATTATATAAGAATATTTTTTTATATTATTCAAGTTTGTACTAAAATATATATATATCGGAAATTATTAATGGACAAATTTTTAAAAATTACAGATTCAAGGACAAATTTATCACTTACTGGGAACTCTGTTACCACTAACTGATGCAGATCATCAATTTTTACAAATTTATTTTATGGGCAATTCAGATGCGGAAATTAATAATCGTTGTGCTCACAATCCAACAGTGAAGAGAACCATTGTCCAACAATTACAAATATTTCTTCATCAGAATAACAATTTAGTAAACATGTTCAAAATAGCATTGGATCGGATGCCATCTGATAGCCATAATATTATTATTCGAGCTGACAAAACACCTGCCGGTGAACACGCAAGGAGGTTCAATTCACCTACCATTGATGAAGTGGCTGTTGTCATTGTGGGCGAAAATTTACAATCTAGAGATATTGTGCTTCATCGTCGGAATAGTGAGTTAAAACGTGTATCTGAAACACACAGGAGTTATGATGCACTACAATATCCTTTGATCTTCTGGCAAGGGGAAGATGGATACCATTTTAATATCAAAATGGTAAATCAAGTAACAGGTAAATGAATTGAACAAGATTAAATAATATTTTTAAATTCAATACATCTAAGTAACAATTTAAACATTTATCATTTTTGATCGCAGGTGCTGAAACCAACAAAAAAGTTAGTGCTATGAATTTCTATTCATACAGACTCATGATCCGTCAAGGTGAAGTAAATCATATTTTGATGTGTCAACGACTTTTTCATCAGTTTGCAGTTGACATGTATGTCAAAATTGAGACTGAACGATTGACATACATCCGTTTGAACCAACGACGGCTACGGTCAGAGGAATACATCCATCTCCGCGATGCTATAAATGCTGATGGCAATGTGAATAATGTAGGAAGAATGACAATTTTGCCAGCTACTTATATAGGAAGCCCACGTCACATGCATGAATATGCTCAGGATGCTATGTCATATGTTAGGCATTATGGCCGCCCAGATTTATTTGTTACATTCACATGTAACCCAAAATGGTCCGAAATCGAGAAGGAATTACTACATAGCCAAACACCAGTTGATAGACATGACATAACTGCCAGAGTTTTTAAACAAAAATTAAAATCTCTCATGAATTTTTTAATAAAGCATTGTGTGTATGGCCGAGTCCGTTGTTGGATGTACTCTGTAGAATGGCAAAAGCGTGGATTGCCACATGCGCACATTTTAGTCTGGTTAGTGGACAAAATAAGGCCAGATGAGATTGATTCTATAATTTCAGCTGAAATTCCAGATGAAATAGTTGACCCAAAATTGCATGCAGTAGTAACCAAACACATGATACATGGACCTTGCGGACATTTCAACTACAATTCACCCTGTATGGTCGACGGTAGGTGTTCCAAACGATACCCAAGAGACCTGCTTGCTGAAACCATAACGGGAAATGATGGATACCCATTGTATCGTCGGCGATCAGTTGCGGACAGTGGGCGATCGGTAGTTGTGAAGGTAAGAGGACAAAATGTTGATGTAGACAATCGTTGGATTGTGCCATACTCGCCAATATTGTCCAAAGCTTTTGAGACTCACATCAATGTGGAATATTGTAATTCTGTGAAGTCGATAAAGTACATATGTAAATATGTTAATAAAGGTAGTGATATGGCTGTCTTCGGTGTAACCAATGCAAATGATGAAATATCACAGTACCAGATGGGTCGCTATGTAAGTAGCAACGAAGCTATTTGGCGTATCTTTTCATTTGCGATCCATGAAAGACACCCTACAGTAGTCCATTTGGCAGTCCATTTAGAAAATGGTCAACGAGTTTATTTTAATGAATCTAACGCGGCAGACAGGGCGGCACATCCACCGTCGACAACATTAACAAGTTTCTTCACAGTTTGTCAAACTGATGATTTTGCTCGCACTTTGCTGTATGCTGACATGCCACGCTATTACACATGGAACGCATCATCGAAATCGTTTCAGCGTCGAAAACAAGGAACACCAGTTGAAGGACATCCAAATGTATTTGCTTCAGATGCTCTGGGTCGCATCTACACAGTACATCCAAATAACGATGAATGTTATTATTTGCGGTTGTTGTTGGTGAATGTTCGTGGTCCGACATCGTTTAAACAACTGAGAACAGTTAATGGACAGCTGTGTGCGACTTACCGTGAGGCATGTCAACTATTACATTTACTTGAGAACGATTCGCACTGGGATGATACGCTCAAGGATTCCGTAATATCTTCGTCGCCGCATCAAATTCGTACATTGTTTGCGATTATCATATCGACATGTTTCCCCTCGAATCCAAAAGATTTGTGGGTTAAGTATAGAGATGACATGTCTGAGGATGTTTTGTATCGTGTGCGCCGTCAAACTTTGAATCCTACACTACAAATGACTGAAGAAATTTACAATGACACATTGATCATGATAGAAGATATGTGTTTATTGATGGCAAATAAAGTATTGTCGTGTTTGGGAATGACAGCACCCAATCGTCATATGCACGATGCATTAAACCACGAGTTGCAAAGAGAACATCAGTACGACATTGAAGCATTGGCCGAAACAGTTCGTACAAATGTTCCACAATTAAATCAACAACAAAGAATTGCGTACGACACTTTGATAGAAGCTGTGAACAGTGGATCTGGTGGAATTTATTTCCTTGATGCTCCCGGAGGAACCGGAAAAACGTTTTTAATTTCATTGCTTTTGGCGAGGATCAGATCCCGAAATGATGTTGCTCTAGCGTTGGCTTCATCTGGAATAGCTGCAACTCTGCTCGAAGGCGGGCGAACTGCACATTCTGCCTTGAAATTACCACTAAACATGCAAATCACCGAAACACCAATTTGCAACATCGCCAAAAATAGCGCAATGGCCAAGATCCTACAGGTATGCAAATTAATTGTTTGGGATGAATGCACAATGGCCCATAAGAGGTCACTGGAGGCACTGGACAGAACGTTGAAAGATCTTCGTGACAACCAAAATATTTTCGGTGGGGCCATGATTCTGTTGTCAGGTGATTTTCGTCAGACTCTTCCAGTTATTCCCCGATCAACTGTTGCTGATGAACTAAATGCATGCCTAAAATCATCAAATTTGTGGCAGTACGTAAAGACACTCCACTTAACAACTAACATGCGAGTATTTTTGCAACAAGATGAAACTGCTAATGTGTTTGCGAAGCAGTTGTTAGACATTGGAAATAATAAAGTTGCAGTGGACACCTCGACCGGATTCATCACATTACCTACAGATTTCTGTCACATCACAGACTCAAAAGTGGAGCTTATTCAGCGAGTTTTCCCAGATATAGCGCAAAAGTTCAATAACCATAATTGGCTGGGTGAACGAGCAATATTAGCAGCGAAAAATAATGATGTAGAGGATCTTAATGCGACCATTCAGAATTTTCTTCCAGGACAGTTGGTTTCCTTCAAATCAGTCGACACCGTAATGAACCAGGATGACGTAATCAACTATCCCACTGAGTTTTTAAATTCACTGGAATTGCCTGGATTACCACCTCACAATTTGCAGTTAAAAGTAGGATCAGTTGTCATCATGCTGCGTAACATTAATCAACCTCAACTATGCAATGGAACAAGACTGGCTGTGAAAAGACTGATGAATAACGTCATTGAGGCGACAATCATAAAAGGAAAATACAAAGGAGAGGATGTCTTGATCCCGCGGATACCGATGATTCCAACGGACTTACCATTCGATTTTAAACGCTTACAATTTCCAGTACGTCTGGCCTTTGCGATGACCATAAATAAATCGCAAGGACAGTCTTTAGAAGTTTGTGGAATCAACTTGGAGTTTCCCTGTTTCGCGCATGGACAATTATACGTCGCGTGTTCGCGCGTCGGAAAACCGTCTTCTTTGTTTATTTACGCACCACAAAACAAAACAAAAAATATAGTTTATGAGAAAGCTTTAAATTAATTAACAGACTGTATTTTCACAGTGTGTGTCTGTGAATATCAAATTTAAACCTTATAAATAGCCAGTATTTCAGGAAAACTCTGATTTCTAAGTAAGCAACATGATGTATCGAAAATAATAATAAAACTTCATGCTTTATTCAATAAATGCTTTTTCATTAATAATTATTTTGTTTGTTTTAAAATCATTTTATACAAAAGATTAGGTCTTTTATTTATCGATGAGGCAGTACGAAGTCTGCCGGGTCAGCTAGTTGTAGTATAGTAAATATACATTGTAGTTTTAGAACGTACTTTTTGGCATTATTAAATATTATTTGCAATACGAAAACTTTGTAATCCCTAAAACTTCTAATTAAGAATTTACTTTAATTTGTAACTAATGAAGCTTTATTATAAATGAGTATTGTAGATCAATTGATAGGTGGCTAGGACTGTGCGTTTTGCCTCCACAAACGGATTCTTCTATCACAGAAGATTATTATTTTTTTGCCTTTAAACAAAGTTTCAACGCTACTAGATTTTTATTATTCCCCACTTTGTAAATAACTTATCTTTTATCGATAAAATTAAACACAGATAACGTTCATGACAACGATACAGTATTATCACACTTAATATCACCATTGAATATAAGAATATCTATAGAAATTATGTGTTTACAAAAAATTGTTTCAGTTACTTTATTACTAAGTATTTCTCAATGCGTTGAAATATCTGGACCAAAATATAGACCGAGTAAAGGCGCAGTGTGGCCAAAACCAAAGAAGGAAACTAGAAGTGAACAGTTTTATACCCTTCAGTCCTCTTCATTTAAATTCACGGTAAGAGTTTCACGTTGAGATGGATTGCATCACTTGAAAAATAATGAGAACAATAAGTCCGTCAATTGCACTCCGTACTTTCTTTTTACGCGTTGTGTGTATTATTTCAATAAATTTATACGTGTGTAAATATGCATTCCATTTAACTGTAAGGCTACGTCCGGACAGAACAAGCGCCTTGCTGAGCGACTAGACTACTTGCTAGGATACACGGTGGCCTCACTACAGGTGGTTTGCGAGGTGGGTCTGTAAGTGCCTTGGTCATTTGCTTGTCGGCACGTCTACGTGATGTCACTTTCAAAAATAGCTCTAAAACTGCTACTTACAGAAAATTCACATTTGAAATATACCATTTCATGGCCTTATCCATCATGTTGGGTTCATGATATAAATAAGTCAAGTCAAGTCGGTCAAGTCATGGGGAGTTTGGAGGAATGTTCTGTATAAACAGTTGCGTTATTTTGTCGACAAATTTTACGAATATTTGGCAAGAGAAACATTTGATCTACTTCTCAGTAAAGTTAAAAGAAAATTAAAAATTAAAAACTGATGCAATTAATTTATCCATTTTATTCTGTTAAAACGCCTCGTGACAAAAAACCAGCACGTTTGTTTACTTTGATATACGCTAAGCGACTAGCTAGGCGCCAAGCGCGCAGTGCGGCCGGTCGCGAACATTCTAGAACGTTCGTTTTACTAAGCTACTTGCTAGGTGACTCGCTAGGCTCTAGGAGCTAAGCAAGCCGCCTGTCTGTGCGGACGTAGCCTAAGCAAGCTTACGTTATGACAGTAAACTGTTTAGGTAACCCAACAGGATTAAGATGTGTCCTAGGCATGATAGGAGATCCCTCGATCCCTTTACTTATGAAACTTAAAATATCAGATTTATACTGATATTATACCTTTATATAACATTTAAGGTTACAGATAAATCTTGCTCAATATTGTTAAAAGCAATCAAACGATATTCGGATATTGTAAAAAATCTAGAGCTGAAAAATGTGTGGAGCACTGAGGTAGACAACAGAGAGAAATTTTTAGGCTTTTTGACGCAGTTAGAAGTAATTTTGACACAGCCATGTAGAGAATACCCATCATATGGTATGGATGAAAGTTGTAAGTATATTTAGAAATTTTGTTATTAGTAGGTATGATAGATAAATTTGATATGTTAGAAACTTAAGAATTGTAAAGAACCGCTACTTACTAAACGAAAGTACAAACATGCATCGTTCGTTTAGTAAACTATACAAATGGTATGGAATGTTCCGAAACCATTGTATAGTTTATGCTGTGGCCCATGAGTTTTCTTAAATAATGCCTGCTAATAAGCGTAAAATATTTGTCGTGAGTTCACAGTACATTTGAATCGTAACACCGGTTATATGCGGCATTTAGGGTGGCCTTACAAGACGTGCATTAAATTAATTGAAAAATAATAAACGTAACCATTCTCAAATCAAAGATTTTACAAACTCTAATCCACGTTTTATATAAGCTTATATCAAACTTGCTTTATTACAGATACTTTATCAATATTGTCAAGTCCTCAATTGAAGAGCGCGTCCATTTGGGGAATACTACGAGGTTTGGAAACATTTACACAGCTGTTCTATTACTCTAGGGATTATACTGTAGGTAATTCTTTATAAAAACAGGTTGAAGTGACATTCAAAAGCGATTGATTTTTTTGCTTAAAATGATTAATTTTAGCAAATACATATAAACAAGAATATAATCGAGGATTCACCCAGTTACATTCACCGCGGGTTGTTGTTGGACACGGCTCGCCACTACATCTCCGTCAACAGGATTCTCGAGACTCTCGACGCTATGTCTTATAATAAGATGAATGTCTTTCATTGGCATATGGTTGATGATCAGAGTTTTCCCTATCGGAGCGAGCGCTTCCCGGAATTAAGGTATGTGTCAAGTCATAGGCTGTCTTCGGACTTGAGTTCCCCAGGTACAGAGGAGGTGAAAGACCATATCAGCCAGATTATATTAATATTTATACTTATTCTTGAACTTTGTCAAGTTCAAGTATGTCTACTTCAAACATGGGTTACTTTATGTCGAAGTAAAAAATATGATGTTAAAATATGGACAATATTTTGAACATGTGACTGTAAGCGAAACCCGGATAATTTTGATAAGTTTTAGTACCTATATATCGATACCTCCTAAGTATACTGAGTCATCTAACAAATTTAGGTATTTTGTTATTTTTACATAAACATACATAATTAACCATGATCTTCACGTTAGTGTTAATTTTTTTTTTAAAAGGAATCTAGTTACTGAGATAATTTCACGTATACTAAATCAATTTCAACGTCTGTTAAAATCGTACATTGTATACTGATCCAAATAACATTGTATCAGTGTTCGCGGGGCGAGAGAAGGGACGCATTGATACAAGTTTATTTTGGCTCAGTATACGATAACAAGCCCTCCAGATATCTGGAGGGCTTGTTATCCTTCCAAAAAATAATATAACGAATGGTTTCAGTCTAAGAAATACTCTTCTAAAGCGACTACCGTGAGACAGTATCGAGATATAATTAATACGAATATCAATGTTATAGGTTTTCATAAACCCAAATGAAATTAACAAGCAAGTTACCCAGACACATAAATAAAAGCATGAAGAACATTTAAAAGAAAAAGAGAAAGCTAGAAATCAAATGATAAAGAGTCAGCGTTACAAAATAATTAAATCCTTACAGCAGCATTTGATCATCTAAAGTATCTTAATGTACCTCACGGGAACGTTAGTACTTTTTATTATAAACGAAAACTTTTCTTCTCACGATATTCAGTCTAGGATCTCGACAAGGCTATTGTTTTTCATGGCATCAACAGACAGCAAAGAGAGGTGCAAATGAAATTTCTAGCTGTGTTTTTAAGTTTATAGAAGATACGGTGGGTGAAGGTGTCAAAGATTACCGATTTCGGTCAGACAACTGTGGAGGTCAAAATAGAAATAGGATTGTTTTCTTAATGTATCTGTTAGCTAGTTCGAAGTTCAGTATAGATATGTATTAGCCATCGCTTTCTTATAGTGGGTCACACTCAAAATGAAGGCGACAATGTACACGCTTTAATTGAGAGACAGACAAAAGATAAAATGCTTTATATGCCTGATCAATGGTATACAGCTTTTAGATTTGCCAAATCCGACGAAAAACCATACAAAGTTATTGAAGTGTCTCAGGATTTAATAAAAGACTTTAAATTAAAGTTTAGACTTATAAACAACTGGACAACTACTAATGATGGATCTAAAATGCCTTGAAACAAAGTCACGGAAGTAGTAGTTAAAGTAGAAAATCCATTAAGGATATTTTATAAAACCAGTTACAAAGATGATGCTTACAAGTGGATAGATTGTGTAAAAAAACCTAAAGCTACATGAAATCGAAGAGAGTTGAATATTAACTTAGATAATATTTCTTTAGCTTATCAGACCCTAGCTTAGCTATAGCCTAATGACCAAAAAAAGAACGTACACTTCATGGATCTTTGTAAGACACTGGTGATTCCTAAGGAGTATCATTTGTTTTTTTAATAATTTGATTTCAAAAAACTTTAATGGAGCAGATGACAGTGATTCAGACTGATTTTTGATTCCTTAAACCTTTAATATTTTTTTTATTTTGATAAACCATAAGGTTTAAAGCTTTCCTGTGAGCGTCCTAAGCTTTTCATATATTTTTGTTATACATTTATATTATTTATAATAATATTGTTTAACGTAAGTTACCATTTTTAGTTCCTATTATTTTATTGATGTTTGATACTGCATTTTTTTTATGTATTCTTTAAAATGCGTTGTTTTTGTTATTGAGTCTACTTCTTCCTTGGTTTTTTTAATTTCGTAAGGTGTTAGAAATAAAATTAGTAATTAAAAAGCCTCGATTTATATTATATTAGTCCAGTATACGTTGAGGTTTAAAATTCTGACATAGCTAAGTACTTTCCTAGTATAATGAGTCAAGTGACGTAATTTCAATATTTTATTATTAAGTGAGATGAAAAACCCCGAAAATAAACAAAAGTGAGACGATATTAATTAAATGATAATCATATTCCATAATATGTTGGTGTAAACTATAGATTTTGATGTCCAAGGTACATGAATATAACTGGTAGTTAAACCATTTTACTATTGAGTCCCGCCCGTGTATACTAAGTCATGTACATAAAATACCATTTAAAAAGAAAAATCAGCAAAATCATGTCATACCAAAGGAAGAGCTTACAATCTTTACTAAAAAAACATTCAATTTATTCTGAATTAGTTTTATTTCACTAAAATATAAACGATTTGCCTTAAAATGGCTCTCCTGTAAAATTACTAAAATGTCAGTTGACTCATTATACTTAAGAGGTATCGATATAAATGAGAATATTTTTCTATATATTGAATATTATGGATATGATTTTTACAGTGAAAAAGGAGCATATGCTCCGTGGATGGTATACACGAAAGCAGACATTCAGAAAATAATTGAACATGCCCGCGATCGTGGTATACGAGTTATACCAGAGTTCGACGTACCAGGTAATAAATATACAAATTATAAAAAAAGTATTAAAGTAGGTAGGAGCTGTCGAATCTGTTAATTTCTCTTATAGATGCCATATTATGAAAATTATCGATGGTAGATACGCGGCATTTTAAAATTAAGAGCCAAAAAGACGCCGTTAGATGCCTTTATGAATCGTACTGAAAACAAGACAGAAAGTATCATTTCAAGTGGTTCCCTCCATTCATAATTCACCTTCCACTTTTTGCCTTGGTTTTCAGGGCATAGCCGTGCCTGGGGTAACGCATTCCCGGGTATTCTCACTAAATGCGGTAACAGCCTTGGACCAATGGATCCAAGCAGTGATACAGTTTACAATATTGTACTAGAGCTATATAAGGAATTAAAGACGATATTTCCTGATGACCATTTTCATCTGGGCGGCGATGAAGTTGACACTGACTGTTGGTAATTCTTCTGTGTAACAACCTTAACTAGTAACATTAGGTAGGTACCTAATGTTAAAAAACCTGTAACAATATGTCACAGTTTCTGTTAACCGCTGTTAGTAGTTTTGTTTATTTTAAGAAGCTGTAGAGAGTAAAATAGTAAATTATGTCCGAGGACCACTATCTTATTTTTTTTATTTTGTTCATATTCCTATTGTAGGTCCAAAAATCCTTCTCTCATGGAATACATTAAGGAAAAAGGTACAGAAGTAAACAAAATACAAAATCTGTTTATGGAGACAGTGATGCCCTTACTGAACGACTCGAAACTTATTGTTTGGGAGGTAAGATGATTTTTATCCGAAAAAAGGTAAAAAAGCCATGAAAGGTAATCAAATATGGACGAGACTTTTGAAAACGTAGACAAAATATAATGTTTTTATTCTAAAATAAATGGTAACCATGGTAACGAACACGGTAGTCCACGCTTTATATTAAATCCGATCCGATTAAAGTTTCATCCTATTTGCCAAAATTCCTTGCAAAAACACTTAAATGTTTATTATTAATATTTTATCCATCAAAAATCAGTAAAGAATCCGCAGGCTTACAAGTCCTTGTTAGAGCTCACTACAGATATTGAAATTGAATTTCATCAGATCACTGATGATGATGAAATCCTGTTATCTAAAAATGACAGAGGCACTGTTCAAATTATTAAGTAAACTATTTTGATTTTTCAATCTACACGATAACTATTTCAGGAAACATTTACCAGTGGGGCGAAGTTACCTAAAGATTCTGTCGTCCACATTTGGAAATACAAGGAAGTGGAACGTATGAAAGAAGTTAGTAGGTGTATACTAGATTCCCATCGTTTATCGGAAATAATAAACCTATTACTGTATTTAGAATCGAATCACTATAATGTAGATAACTAAAAAATTTAATTTTACTAGGTACTTTTAGCTGGACATAAAGTGATATACTCATCACAATACTACCTCGATTTTTTACAATGCAACTGGGAGTTCTTCTATAAGTATGATCCAAGAGATATGATGAGATTACGTGGCGACTTGAATCTTGACGACATTATTGGTGGCGAAGCATGTATGTGGTCTGAGAAGGTTAACGATGCTAATGTCATAAGCAGGTATAGACTGGTCGATTGTCACCATTGTTTACTTTAAATAAACCTAATGAATTTTAAACAATTAATAAAATGTAAAATATATTTTATACCATACATCTAATCTGCACCTAAATATCGTTTCTTGTTACGTCACTTAAGTCTAGGTATAATCAACGATAGACAGAGAGAAACTCAACATTGCATTTCCACATTTTTACATAAACTACAGAGTATGGCCTCGAGCAAGCGCCTTTGCTGAGCGCTTTTGGAGCGGTGGTCCGGCTACAAACTCTCCTCCTATAGACGTGTACAGACGAATTGAAGAGCACACGTGTCGAATGATACAACGCGGAATTTCAGCTGAACCTCCGAGTGGACCAGGAGTGTGTTAAAAAGCTTTTCTTCTATCTTAAAATAGTCTTATTATTTTACTTTATTTTTAATAGGAAGATAAAAAGTGTTTTACCTTAAAATAAAGTTCATATTTTTGTAACTGTGACATTAATTAATAATTTGTTATATTATGAATAAAAAGTATTAACAAAAGAAGTTTTAGTTATTTTTGTTTATATAATATGTATTTAGTTATTTATAAAATAACCAGTTTTGCGACTTTAGAATTCGCGCCTAACTAAATTTGGTTAAATTATTTTTAATTCATTTATTCGCCGGAAATTTGGTTAAAACGCTTTGGTGTTGCTAGTTGAATTGCACCTACAACCTTTATAATGAAACTCTTAAGAGAAAATACTTTAGTATATATCTGTGCCCTTGTGTGTGAGTAACTTAACAGAAATTGGTTATTTATGTAACATACATTTTTCTAATATTTATAGAACTAAAATAACTATGTATCCTAATTGACTGTTAAAATAACGAATAAAAACACTGCAAAAAATGTTTTGGCAGAAATGTCTAAAATCATGTATTTAAGTGTTGCAACAAGAACAAGATTTGACATTCGTTGATTGTTGTCTATGAACGTTTTGTAAACAAAAGATAAAAAATGTTTGATTTCTGAACCCGTCTCAAGATTTAAAACTGTTACAAACACCCACATGTGATTTCGCAAAAATCGTCTTAGTTATACTAATAAAGGAAATGCTACTTTTTTTGCATTAATAATTAGAAGGAAAATGTCTGGTTATTTGGAAGTGAAATATCCGTTTAAATCAAACCTCGGTCTTAATCCTTTCAAGGTTCGTAATGTTCGATCGGTGTAATTATAATATGATAATTTCTTTTATATTTTTACTGTTTGTTTTTGTAGTCTTGGAAAAAACAATGGTGCATTTTGAGACCTAGTGTGACTTGCAAAGGGGGTGGGTCCCTAGTTGTATATTGTAGTGAGGCGGGAGCGCCTGCAGGAACAGTAGAGTTGCCCTCGGGATGCTTAGTAAAAAGAGCCAAATCTCGCACGCGACCTCATGCTTTTGCAGTATTCACTCTTGAAGCACCTTCAAAACCTCGAATTCTTCTTGCGGCTCAAAGCCATCAAGAAACTCAAATATGGATGGATAAAATTCGTGATTTACTTAATAATGACAAAATGAGAGGTAAGTCTACCTTCAATATCAATATAATATAAAAAATATTAATAGTTGGTCAAGCTCTTTGTAGTTTTTTTTTCATTGCCTTATTTATCTTTTTGTGTTTATGATACAGTAAATTTTAAAGGTATTTAGCTTTTATTAAAACAGAGATATTCATATATTTAAAAAAAAATATAGTATTTCTATAACTTAATGAGTGTTTTTATAAACATAAAATATTTAATTTCAATATACCAAAGCATCAAAATTTGTTACACATCATACTGATGTCATCACATTGAATGTTAATTTCCATTGTTTTTCACTCACATATCATATTATGGCTCTTCCTGTTAGTATATAAGTTATTCATTTAGATTATCATTTAATTGAGGTCTCCTCTCTATGTCAATGATTTAAAAACAAATTTGTAAGTGCTTAATTGTGAGTTTATTCCATAGTTGGCAAGGTAACCCAAATAGAGATTTAAGATCCCGGTTTCATAAAGATATTATTTAGTAGCATTATATGGTTTGCATTGTGTACATTATTTTACTTAAAAAAATATTTTATTCATGTGTCTTTTTTAATTGGAGTGAAATTGTATGTTAGTTGTTACATGTTGTTTCTTTATAATATAATTTGCATCCCTGGTGATTAAGTTACATTTAGTAAAATATGAAAATATAACAATTACTAATATTGGCTAATACATGTGTTACATAATAATTCTAAATAAGATCCAAAAATTTACAGATTAATACAATAAACTATAGTTATATTTATAAATGGACATAGTCTTAGACATATATGTATTTTCGCAGTTTCTAAGTAAGAAATTAATTCGTAAAAATATACTATATTAAATTGTGGATCTTGTTTAAATTTATACTCCATCAATCATGCTTGGTTCATCTCATTTCAGGCTCAGAATCATTACTCAAAGACTCATATCCTGTAACTGTGATTGCTACGGAATTGTCTAGAAAATGTGGCCTGATGACTGACAGTGTGCTTACACTATCTACATCGGGCTTAGTAATTTCCCACAATACAGCCACCACAAAAATAGACTGGCAACACATTATTGATGTTCTCTTGATCAGAAAAAATGGAGACAAGAATAGAAATTGCATCATTAGTATGAATAGGTGTGTTTCTGAGTTTTAAGTAAATTTATATGTAAACTGAATTCTACCTCTCTAAACTTTTTTATTTAAAATTAGTTTGACAAAAACTGTCTAGCAGCAAACTGTGAACAACATATTAAGAAAACGATTGGTATAGATTTTCATTATATAGGATTACCACCTCATTTAACTTCTACTAAACTAAGTTTACATACATCCATTATTCTCTCATTCCATCATAGAATAACCACAAATTACCAGATACAGACATAAGTACTATTATTATTTATAGTGTAATAATACTGAGACATTTTTTTAAGGATTGATTTTAGTTGTTATTGTATTTACGGGAAAGTCCTTCCAATAAAAAATTTGTTTGCTATTTTAACTTTTTCCTCAAACAATTTAGAAAAGTCTAACAATACACACATATTGACGTAAATCAATTCCATATTACACCACTGACCTAATTTATCCTTAAACATTAAATGAAATATGGTTTGTTTGAAAATGTAATTACCCACGGGAAATAAAATAACATTCAATGATATGAAATCTTTATTTCTGTTTCTAGCTTTATAACATCAACATTAATTTTTTATATATTATATATAGATGTATATAGTTTATTCTCATATTAAAAGTGTCATTTAACATTGCCTTCAGTTTTCTCTTCAGCTAATATTTTTATAATTAAAAAATAATTTTCATTAAGGTATATACTTAATACAACTTGTTGACCACCAGTACTTTTCGAGAGCAAATTTTTTATAACATTTTTAAATCAGTAAGATTATAAATATTCATGAGCTGGGTCGCCAAACTAAACTTAAACGTAAAGTTCTATTTATTATCTTTTATTATTAACATTCATAGTTATGTATGGGATACACAATTTCAAACAGACAATATGGGTCCCATAAACTATTTAAGTATTGATGTATTCTTCGGTTCCAATCAGTTTACTTTCTAGTGTCTGTGTTTTGTTGTTGAATTTTGGGTTAAGATTGTTTTATTTTCTGAGTGTATTTATCACTATGTGAGCAAGTGTTTATTGCACAGTACCAAAATATAAACATACCTTTATATATAACATACCTATTTTCATTTCAGTGATTTTTCTCAAGGTAGTGGTGAAATGAGATTTTGTACGCCGTTGGCGAGTGAACTAGTCAGTGCCGTGCGTCAAGGGCTGTCGGCTCGTCACAAGAAACTTAGCCGAAGCGATGGAGACTTGAGAAGAGATGACATAGGTAATTCATATCTATACTAATTTTACGGGAAAGATATGTGTGTCTACACTAAAACCTATTGGACTTTTTGCTATCGTTGTTTTTATTAATTCTTACACCTTTATGATCACAGTAACATAGACTATATTATTTAAAAATGCCTACCGACTTGATGAAAAAAAACATAATTTCATATTTTTATATATAATTCGGCTGGACCGATTTCGATGAATTTTTTTGTATGCGTTTGGATTACGCCCTGGAAGGTTTTGATTCACAAATTAGCCCGACAGATCTATACAGCAAATAGACAACTGGTATATACAAATCATCTGTGCATGTGTTCGCAAATAAACTCTCAAACGGCTGGCCAGATTTTGATGAATTTTTTTGTGTGTTGCCCAGAATGATTTAGATTATTAGATATATTTATAAGTAATATATTTATAAGACGTATGTACAGGGCAATCTGTTGAATCCCCTAGTCATATTATATATTATATAAATATTAAATTTCAGTAATGTAACAATGCAAATCAAGGAAAGTTTTTTCTTGTACGCCCTTGATATGAGAATTTGTAAATGTTAATTTAGAAGCATGTAATTTATACTTCTTATGGAGTTAAGGAAAAATCATGACTAAATTATACGATGCGCGCGTCGCCAAAAACCGACACCCTGAAGTTAACTACAGTTAACATTTACTTACTAACTAGATAATGCATAATACTAAAAATTTCAATGAATTAAGTACTTTTTTTATGGCTCTAGCACGGTTTGTGCATTAGCCAGCGTCAAGTATGGTCGTCTTACTTTAAATTGAATTTTAATTGCAATCCCAAATTTAAATTTTTCTACGAAATTAAACATCCAGCTAGTATTTTTTATATATCGGAACCATTCACAGGTGAAATTCGCCGCAGCAGCTGGTATAGTGGACCGTCGGATATCTCTCTGGATGACACAGATCTCATTATGACGAAGGTACGCTAGACTCTATATTTTAGTCATAGCCTAACATTCATTAGAAATATTTAAATTGGCGTAGTTTTCCGCTAGTCTACGTTATTCGCTTGTGTATTAGACAATAGCTATTATATTACCGCGGTAATGTGCTTGGACTATCATCATTTTTTATGATACGTTTGTTATAGGAATATCAACAAATGCACAATGGTGACGTATCTCAGTTATCTGAGATTCCTTGCGAAGATAAACAAACACCTCTCTCCCCTGACAACAGGTAATGTCGAATTTATTTTTGGTTTTATTGTAATTTTTTCTCAATCCTCATAAAGTTGATTTTGTCTTTGCATCTATATTAAAAACCTCAGCGGAAGTCTTTATATTTTTTTTAACTTTCAAGAGCTGTCTAACAGTTTTATCTATATGAAGTTTGACATATTTGACAGCGCTCAAGATGAGTTTGATGATAAATGGGGTCTTTCTTTGTTTCTTTCAATTAAGTGTTCTTTGAAATTCTTAACTGTATTTTCAAGTGAATTTTAAATCACAGTGTGTGGTCTCGACGCTCCACCGTATCAATAGTATCGGTCGCTTCGGGTGTTTATGAGGAAATTCCCGAAGAATGGGCGGGCTCGTGCGTGGATCACACGTACGAGTCCGTCGAGTGCGTATACGGAACGATGAGACGGGCGGGAAGACGCGGCGCACCTCCCCTACCCCCGAGACATAACTTTGGGTGAGATTATTTACTTCTCATAACTAGCTAGATTGGTGATATATTTAACGTTTAGATTACTAATTGGCAGTATTGTGAGGAGACATACATAGGACTGTTTACTTCTACTTTTGAGGTCAGGGCCTGAGATTTCGGTATGTTTCTTTTTTCAATAGACTAGTAGGCGTTCAGCCTTCTGTGCCCTTTTGAGTCTAAATCGTGCTGGTTTTCGCACGATGTGTTCGTTCACTGTACGTGCGAGTGTTGTGCATAAAGAAACGAACACAAAAGTCGCACACTCAAGCCAAAGCCAACAATTTTCTCATCATAATATACAAGAGTATTAATTATTTAATTAATTTGAAAATTTATACTTTTTTATACAAAACTTGGTGTTTACGTATTAACGGCACCGCGGCAAAAATTTAGTGGTTAGCAAGTGTAGATAACCTAACCTAACCTAAACCTTTTTGGCTTCTAAAGTGCTTTGATTTTATATTTAATCATCAATAATTTAAGTTTAGGTTGCCTACGCTTACTTTTAAATTTTTGCCGCGTTGGTGTTAATATATAAGTACCCAAAATTTATTGTATCATATTGGTTTTAAAGACAGGCATGAGATCTACTATTTATGAATTCCAGTACAATGAAGCTGTCTGATTGGAAAAGCGCTAATTCGAGCAGTCCCGGTCGCGATGGAGTGACGCGTCATAGCTCGTTGGGCTCATTGCAGCACTGTGCAAAACCACATCGTTATAAGCACACCTTCAGTGTCTTCAGGTAAGAGTTTTCCTGGCCATATCTCTCCATTATGAGTTTCACAGAGTATAAAACTAACTTATTTTGCAGAAAACCTTTGCTTTGTTATATCTACGACACAAATAATCACTTTCATTTAGAAACATTTCCCTTGCGTATTTTTATATAAAGCTATATTATTATTATTACCTTATATCGTTCTTTGGTGAACACCCGTATTATATTTTATATTTATTTAGTTAAATGATAAATTAATACACGAAAACTAAACCTATTAGTAAACTATTAAGTAATAAAAGATCTTTTTTGGCTTCTGTGTGATCCATAGCCTAAATATTTTTGTTAATATTTTTATTATTTTTATTTATTTATTTATTTTAAAATACGAGCAGTGTTGGCCTAGTGGCTTCAGCGTGCGACTCTCATACCTGAGGTCGTAGGTTTGATCCCCGGCTGTGCACCAATGGACTTTATTTCTATGTGCGCATTTAACATTTGGTCGAACGGTGAAGGAAAAACATCGTGAGGAAACCGACATGTCTTGGACCCAAAAAGTAGACGACGTGTGTCAGGCACTGGAGGCTGATCACCTACTTGCCTATTAGATTTAAAATGAGCATGAAACAGATTCAAAAATCTGAGGCCGAGACCTAAAAAGGTTGTAGCGCCACTGACTTATTTTATTTATTTAACTATTAATTTAAATGAACTCTGTACCGATTTTCTGAACTGAATTTTGTTCCATAATATGTTTTTTTTAGGAAAAGGCTAAAAAGCGACTCCCGCGTTACCTCCCCAAAATCCGAGAAAGAGACAAAAGACGTTGAAACAAAAAAGAAAAGATTCGATTTCACACCAACAAGAGACATATTCAAAAGCTTCAAAGTGAACAGAAAGATGAAGAATCTGAAAATAACCGGAAATCTATCGAAGGGCGAGACGAAAAGTTGTGAATTTTTGGACGAAACGGAGCACGTGTCGACGAATCGTTGCTCGAAATCCGTCGAATGTATCGAGAAGTTTGACGATTTCGATGTTTCAATCGAGATTAACGAGACCAATGTCTCGGCTCTCGCGCTACCAGAGGAGATTGTGAAGTTAATATTTACAGAGAAGATTCTCGGAAATTTTGAGAATGAAAGCGAGTATATGCCCATGTCGCCGGTGCAGCCTCCGCCCATGGAGCAGCATTATATCGTTATGTCGCCCAAGACTAAAATTGCTTAAATGGTTTTACGAAGGGAGTTTGAATAAAATACTCGGCCTGAATAGGGGAATTTGAATAATTATAAATTCAAAGTTGTTTTCTATTTATATTCTCAGTAGACATTTACCCTCTTCATAAAAACTATTTCCGTCTAATTGCACTCACACTTAAGTACTTTTTCGGCTTTTTTATGAATAATGTCGAGTGGCAATTATAACTTATTTGGTTTTCTTGACATGTCTATTTAGAGAGGTAAAGCATAGGCTAGATTCTGGGACAGGTTAAAGTGCCAAACACCGATTGGTCTCATCTGTCTTTTTGAAGGATTTGGACATTTAGGAGTTAACATATGTAAAAAAAAACTGGTCAATTCAGTGTTGCGACTAAGTGCTAAGTATGACTTCGATACGTCACGTATTTGCTTTTACACATGGAAGCTATTTAGCTCTAAGGCTCGGTTCTGAATCTTACTCTTAAACCTTGTCTTTGAATCTTTGTCTATTGTGACCAAATATAGCCAAATTGCTTTATTTGGCAGTGACAACTGACATCTTAAACAAAAACGTCAAATTTGATTAAAAAAGCTTTGACCACAATAAATGGCTTGATCTGGACGTCTCTAATAAAATACGAATTAGATTTGCTTAATCGTTAAAAACCATGTATCAATTTCATGTGTGAAATGCGAGTGAAATGCTTCAAGCTATTTTGAACCTTATCTATGGTTGTATATATTTGGTATTGTAGCTTTTAGTAATAAACACTGCCAATAGGTCTAAGAATGTAGGTGGTTTTTTTTTCAAACGTAGTCGAAAATTGTCCTAAATATTACGTATGTTTCTCTATTTTACTTTTCTTTGAACGTGAACTTCGACAGTCAAAGCAGAACAAACATCAAGCGAGCGCTAGATTACAAAATTACTCATTAACGTTAACACGTCTTTTTTACATAGAAACTTCGTGAAGAATGAATGTTCTTCCATACTTACATGTTGACTACAACCTTTTTTGTCATATATAAGGTAAATAAAATCGGTAACTTTGTCTTAAAGATAAATAGTTGTTATCGCGGCTTATCTCTCAGAACTTAACTGTCATTTGTCAAAACGTCAACAAAGATTCCACCCTCGCATCTTAAACCAGCTGAACATGTAAAACTAATCTTCGATCTAGTTCCTATATAAGTTTTAAGAATAAATAAAGATTCGATTTCTGGCTCCTTTTGCAATTACCAGTAATGATACAGTGGCGTCTTCAGCCGGTCCTAGAGATAAATTAATATCAGTTCCGCGCTATCTCAGATACCCAAAACGTAATGTTAACTATAAACCCGTGTAATTAAATCTGATAAAATATTTAGTAAATTTATCAATCATTTCGAACACAATAATCTATAGAGAACTAAAAAGAACTGTTTGACAGAAGTAACAATTTCACTTAGTCTATGTATATTTTTTACCTACTTTATTGCTTTAGTCTATGACAAGCTCAAATCGCAAAACAATACGTCAAATTATGCATAATATAAGTTAATTAAATGGTATAATATAAAGCGTGAGTAATAAAATTCTGTTCGCCCTTCCCTTTCATTGAAAAGTAAAATATAGAAACCGTGTCAAGTAAAGAATTTTTATTTACGAAGACTGATTAAGAAAGAGTAGTTTATTTTAACACTTGTCCCAGTATTATATTGAATAACGAGCTTAAAACGATGCCCGGTTTCTATACAAAATACCATTTGTAAAAGCTATCAGTATATTTCTATACAAAATTTGAGTCGTAGAAATTACGAGTCGTATTTTGGTTAGAACCTGGCGGTTAGGGTAAAATGAAAAATGGATTTTTTACATTGGAAACTGAAATTTGTGATACTTATAAATACAAAGTTTTGAAATGATTACAATTGAAACTGAATAGCCTATGATAGACGAACGGCATTTTTCAACTTATGTGCTATTTTATACCTCTGTTTTTACCTTACAAAATTATCTAAAGTTAATTACATTTTATTCAGATGATAATTCTAAGTCCATATTTCGGCCAATATATTGGTTATTATAAGTAGTAGCTTTGGTGTTTTGTGATATTGGTATGTTGTTGTGCTTGCGAGCTTTTGTTACGTTTATCGGATTTAAGGATAGACAAAACTAGTACGAATCGGCATTCCATTGATATTAGGGAAATTCCTTTTTGCGATAAATAGAGAAATACAGTATTCAATAATTTAATGTGTTATTTGAAGGAAATCGTACAAACGCCCATGTTCTATGTCCAAGTAACAATTTGTCATTGTATTTGATACATCTACAGGTCATAATACCAATTGTAATAATGGGTCATGTCTAAGTTAAACGTTTAAAAAGTACCAGGGAGGCAGAAATGTCAAGAGACCTAAGTATGACGTGTTTTGTTTAATTGGTTTGGACCACTTTTAGTCCACACACACACACGTGTTTATGATTGCCCAATTATAATCATCGTCAGCATTTCGTCTCTTGTCAAACGTTCCCACCAGAGAAATTTAATAAACATTAGAAAATTTCCAAATTCAAAAGACGTTAAAATAAGTAGGTACTTTTGAAATTATGGTTAACATTCTGAGAAAGGAATTGTTCTATAAAAAAGGTTAGTTCGAAATTTGTTGGAAAGGTTAGTAGAATATATAGCTTAATTCAGCTTAGCAATTGTATTTGTTAACTTAAGTACTCTTTTCATTGCACAATGTTGTATCGGACTGACTTTAGATGCAAAAACGAAATAAAAAAAGCGATCTTTTTTGTCTATTTGTCTACATGCAAGGTATCTCTGAATCTCCAACTAAGATTTCGGTGTTATCGATAATAAAGAATGTAATATTTACTACTACATATTACTTTTATAAAACATTGTCGAAAGAGTATCTAAACGTCATACGTAACGTCAACTGCACTAAAATACTGGTTATATCGTAAATGAAATTTGCTTCGGCTACTGCCAATTATTTCCGATAATTATAAAATATACATAAATTGATTTGTATGAAACAGCTTTGTCCAAGCAAAGTTCGATGTATCTATAAATTTCAAACCGAAGATTATAGAAATAGTTTTTTTGCAAGTCGTAGTAGTTTGTTTAATATATGTAATTCTCTTTAATCACCTATAATGCCAGACGGCCCTTTGAGAAATTCAGTCCGATATGCAAAATTTCAGATGTGCCTAATTTAATTTAGTTGTAAGTACTTAATAATTTAAAGTGATCTCTTCGTGTGATAAAGCTACATCACTGCTTCAATCGATTAGCTTTCTTCGTAGTATTAATAGTATTATGGTTTGATTAAGTTTTTTGTAGCCATAGTCAAAACGGGCCCTGTTTATGTAAGTTACACGAGAACACATTGCCATAATATAATACTCTTTAATTAACTTATTCAGTTACGCCAAGAATTCAAGTTAATTTAAATAATATATAAACCATTTCTATTAGATCAATTTAGCATTTAATGATTAATGACAAATTTGTCGATTGCTTTTTGTCATTGTTATCGTTGACTATTTGAGTCTACAAAAACGTTAACGTAAATCGGTGTAACTAAGTAGGTTTTTCTGTACGTGATGTGTTCTCTAAGGGTTATTCAGAGTCGACTTAGCTCTATGACACCCGTATAGGATTTTGACAAAGGGGCCATAGAGTAAGAGTCCCCGCAGACTACAGACTTACTATCGGCCGATAGTTGAGTCGAGTTGGCCTGTTTGTGCGCACACTGTACCAACAAAACAGTTGGGTTGGTCGCGAGTGCGCAGACTAGCCAACAAATGGTTTAGCCGATTGATTAATTTACTAGAGTTGGTGAAGAAATCAATCGAAAAAAAATATTATAATTGCCTTATACTTGATACAAAGAAGAAAAAAAATGAAGAAGCGGAATCGAGAGTATTGGGTACATCCCATCTACAATAACAGATTATTGCAAGGGAAGTTTTACACAATTCATTCTAAATTACTAGACTTCCCGGAAAAGCTTTTCTCCTTTTATCGAATAAGCATAACCAGTTTCAATGAACTCGTTAAATTAATTGGACCTTCAATATCAAAGGAGTCGAGTCGGCCGATGAAACAATCGGCAAGTATGCGGGCGGGGAAGAGCGCCATACTGATCAAGCGGTCGGCTTATAGTTCGCCGATAGTTTAGTTTGAAGGCAGTCGTGAAGCCCATCAAACTTTTTATCGGCCGATACTGAATCACTGTAATGTGCGCATCTGCATACATATTCATACTGATTAAGAAGCCGACCAAACTATCGGCCGATAAAAAGTTTGTAGTCTGCGGGGTCTCTTATAGAATCAACCGTTACCCTGAGATCTGTGAAAAAATGTATACTTTTATAGAAGTAACCCGTTAAGACTATGAGATGTAAATTCAGTTTATTTTTAGAGGTTTATATAATTTTTTGGGATATGTATTTTGTTGTGAAAATTAAGCGATTTGTATTTTGGTTAAGATTTGTGATGGACCAAAAATTTTTTGTTATTTTTGATGCGCCGCATCCCGACTTATTTAATAAACGTTTGTATGATTATGTTGTTTTTTATATTACCTTAATCTAGGAAATTTTGTAATCTTGATTCTTATAATTAGGTACGTCTGCCTGCAACTGTTCTGTGAAAAAATCATTGTATATATAAAGGCGGCAAACAAGACAGAAACAGCGGGTCTCGCGGGGAATTGCGCCCCGGCTCGCCCATGAATATTGTTAATAAAAATATTAGCGATGTAGTCGGGGCGTATTTCCCGACGCGTAACAATTCCAATACACTATTTTCACAAATAGTAGCAGTGAAATGTATTTTTTTCGTTTATTGAAAAAAAAAGCAAATGTGAGATATATAAAGTCCCTGGACACGATGGCAAGTAGAGTAAAATATAAAAATAAAAAACATAGGTACGTCAATAAGGCAGCATTGGCTGTACTTCAGTACAAACAAGTACGCCACCGTCGGCCCGACACAAAGCAAGAAAGAAAAAACAATTTTGTTTAGGCAATTCTTTATTGATGCTTTACATATATTAAAAATAATAATAAACATCATTCGTAAACTAAACAAAGTTTGAGTGCTTGATTTTTACACTCCAATGTGAAATAACACACTTCTAAATTATTAATTATTGAGATTTTATTTAACATTACGCCTTTAAAGAACTTCAAGAATTTCGGATAGCAAGTTCAATATTATAATTATACATAAGGTTTTCCTTATGTGTCTAATGTTTTCATTGTTTGAAAATTTCAGTACAATCAATCCGTCAGTTTCTTTAAATCCTATATTTAAAAAATACCAGTCAATAGAGATTCCAATAATCAACAAATTGCAAAATTTAAAATATAAATTATGTACCCCGTTCAAGAGTTCGAGAGAGACGTTGTTCTTATAAAAGCATAGTAATTCCATGAGGCTATAGCAATTTTTGTGATAAATCGTATGTAGCGGGTTCCATTGCAATAAAACTATACAGTCAAATAAGATTTTAAATCTTCATTATTTTCTTGAATAAATAATCATCTATAACGCTTATTAATTTTCGAATTTAATACTTATAATAATACATTTAAGATACTTAAATCATATATATAACATAATCAATATAGATCAAATGAAAATAGCAATTTTAATAGCAGGAATGTGAGAGCACTTACTTAATCACACTATTTTTACGCGATGTCCATGATATCTTATAAAACAAAAAAATGTTGACATTTCATCATCATATGTCAATACTCAAAAAAATAATCAAGAAATTATTTTTATTTTAACTACAATTCTAAATTCTAAATTTTTATATCTAAACGCTTTTCTGGAATAAAATGTTACTTTTTATTATGAACCGGCTGTCAAGTTTATTTTTCTGTCTTCTTTTATTTTTATTTATTTATTAGCCGGATACAAAGTCCATTGGCACTATACTCTGCCTTTTTACACTGTGTTGCCACTTTTCCTTCCTTGAAAAATACTAATGAGTGTATAACGTAACAGTTTTAAAAAGGTTGTAACTGAACGATAATTCAAATGTTTGAAAATTTGTTCCATTTTTATCCACCAACGTTTATTGCTTATTTTTAAGAGCCTCTTATAAATGCACATTCGTTTACGTTATATAATAATTATTTGCGTATAATACATAAACATACGGATGTGATGATAAGGTTTAATTAACTATGAATACTTACTTCTATTTTTTTATCATTGTAAATATTATGCCAATTACATTATTGAGGGACACTTGGTCATGGCACAATATATTTCATCAATTATTTTGTGCAGTCTGTATATATTTGAACCTCGTGCTATAACTAAGTGAATTTGTATATTTTCATTTTAATTTATTATATTCATAACACAATTTAAAACACGCATTAACATATAAAAAATTATTTCATATACTTAGTCAATAAAGTTAAAGTTATTAAAAATCATAAGATCTAGCAATCATAACTGCGATAGCAATAGTCGTGTCATATCTAGTCATAATTGTTTCTGTTATATGTGATGCTATTAGGACCACAGATATCAAATTAAAAGCAAATTCTAAATTACCTCCCATTCGCTATCTAAATGGTCGTCAGGAGAGAGCAAGCCGTCTTTAACTCCATTTTTCATTTCTAATCTTAGCTCAATACTCTCCAAATTCCAATTATTGGGCAACTGCATTACTTTTGGAACCAAATCTGTTATTTTGTCAACTTTTCTAATTGGTTTTTCCGATGTCATGTCAACTTTTTTATTCTGTGTTAACTTTTTATCTATGGGCTTGTTAGTATCGTGTATTTCTTTTTTATCGTCTAAGGTTTTGTTGATATCTTTGATCATAAATTTAGTTTCGTTTCTCTCTTGTTTATAGATTGGATCCTCGTAGGTTACATTGCTTTCTGGACCCTTAATACTAAGAGATTCTAAGTTCAGCATTTTCGCTAATATCTTCTCTTTTTCTTCTATTTGCTTCTCGAGTTGTTCATCGTTTTGATCTGGATTGTTCCTGAAAGATATATTGTAAATGAATACTTTTGGTAACATACCATTCAAAAGCTGAAATAAAATGTTAATTCGAACAGATTTCCTCGTTGCTCGATAGGTTGTGGTCGTGCGTTCAAAGTTCGTCTTTACACATTTCCACGCAATTAATATTAACAACGTACGTCTATAGAACTGGTTTCCATTTTAAAAAAATCTACAAAATCACGTTTATCGATATTTGACCGAACGCCTTACAAGCCTTACAATATAAATGAATCATTTAAAGAATCTCTTAATAGTCAGAGTTACTATTCGTAATTATTACGACGCCAGAAGCGGGTCAATATTCGTTTTGGAAAAAGTATTTTGATTCGGTATGGAATACTGAAGATTCTTGAAAAAAAAACAATACATACCCATATATACTAACATTCATTACACAAGGACTGGTGTAGCTGACATCTCTGAAACAATAAAAAGTTAACAAGATATATAATATTTTTGTATGTAACAATTTAATACAGAGAGAAAAAGTACATGTAATGAAAAATTATCAGTGGAACGTCTGCTTTACCCAGTCGATTTATTTTTGGACATGTGGAATTGATTCCCTTCCTACAAGAAGGTACGAGATTGTACCAAGGAGGAACAACCTACAGGAATTTGTTTACCTGCTCCTAGACCGGCTTCGTACTGGGGTCATCAACCTTGGGGTACTGCCACCGGACCCTGCATCCCTCCTCCGACTGCGCCTACTATGTATCAGCTCATCGTCATACTTTTTCTCCATTATGCTATTATACAACTTCAACTTCCTTTGCAGCTCCTCAGATTTAACCCGCCTGATTTCTTCTACATCACTTGACACGTCCCTAAACTCGTTTATAATAGATTCTAGAACATTGTCAGATATGTCACGCGGTAGATGCTTTATTGGCGGGAGTTCGAAACATTCTTCTCCGTTCGGTACGTTGTCTATAGTCTCGTTGCGTGTGAACATGGCTATGGGTTGTTCGAGAACGCTTGTGACGTAAGGTACTGCTTGGTCGATGTGTGTGAGGTCATAGACTGTATTCACCGCTTGCTGGAGCGTTGTGAGCGATTTGGACATTATCGGCTCGTCTGTTAAATTTATATAGTCTTAGTACGATTAAAAGCAGAACAGATAAAAAGCACAACATCCAACAGAGCCATTGCTCACAAAACAACAACAAGCGGTTGAGAAATCGTAAAAGGAAAATTAATTTGAAAAGAATTGTTAAAATAAAAATGCGCAAATAAAACATAAAACATATATTAACAAAGTACAATGGCCTTGCTGGTATCGTTGTCTAGAAAACTATTTCCGTCACTCGTAATATAGTGAATGAAGGAAACGGAAGCACCGATTTGGTTAATTGTCAAAATATTAAAGTTAAATCGTCGGCATAATAACAAATGTTACTTATTAAAATGCCAAACAAATTGTGCAAAACCAAATCGTCACTAATATCAACCTATATGAGACTAGATCTAAATTCACTTGAATTACTAATAAATGACTCAAGGTAATAAAATTAGTTAAGTACCTCATTATATTTTATAACAAAAAACAAACCGATCAGGGACTTGCTCTGCCTTTGAATATTTCTTTTTCATCAGACAATGAAGTAATTCTTCAGACTGTACAGAATTCCAGTATTTTATTAATCACCAAATAGTAATTAAAATCCAGTTCTACCCTAAATGTTTCTTGGACTAAATTTTTGGGTCTAAGAGAAATATTTTCCTCAAGAAGTTTGCTTTTACAAAATCCGCAATTTTACCTAAATTAGTGCACAAGGGAGATCGAACTCGCAACAACAATGCTCCGAGATCTAAAGCCTGCTGCGTTTCTTTCTTTATACTTTCTTGTATAATTGATATCATGTTTTTTCACAGATAAATGACAATAGCGGAGTTAGCCACTGATCAATTCTATTCATATTTGTAAATAAGACTAAAATGTCGTAATAAAATATGTACTATAAAATGCGAAAGGAATGATTTTGCGCATGCTATAAAAATAGTTCGATCTCTAATACTTACATAAAACAGATTCATGCATATTAAACATTAATTATTTAGTAAGGCACTGATGAATTTAACATTAAAAATACATATATGTATATTAAAAAAAGCAGAGATAACCATCGCATCCTATAATCAAAAAAGAAAATTAAATTAAATCGGAAACGAGCCATATTTAGAAATATAACTGCTAGTAATTTTGGGTTTTTTTCTTAATGAAAATAAAAGTAATACTAATTTATCATCTCTTTCTCTCAAATTGTTTACAATGTGGCAACAATAGATGAATAAACAGCACTATTGTCATCAAGAATCTACACCGTATTTTATGAAAACCTCCATAATTTGAAATTTTCCATAAAGACTAGTCATTAATGTTAAAATTATTAAGTACCACGTAATTCTTATCCTAAATGGTAAAATGCATAAAAAAATATAGCATTGGTCCTTATTTGGTATTCGTAAGGTACTAATTTGTGAAAAATATAATTTTCTACTAAAAAAACTAAAAGTATTAAAAAATAAACATCTTTATAAGTAACACGCTAAGAATAACAATACAATACTATAATCAATCTAAAACATTTTAAGTTGAAACTCGTCTTAAAAAAGCAATAAAGATATAAAGACTGCATGCTAATACAAAACCCGGGCTGAAAAAAAAAATGTTATTTCGCTTCATTGTGAATGGTCAACGTCTCTAGACCAATGACAAGCGAGCGACGCGTACAAGTCTCGTTTTTTAATTCGGATATTAACGGGAGTTTATTATTTACATAACACATCGTTCTAGTGATTTGCAGTAGTTGGTAAGCGTGAGATATGGTCCATGTTATGTAAAGAACAATTCCACATTTTGATATAAATTTGCCAATTTTGTAATTGACAGTATTGTTATTCTAAGGTTGTATTATTTGAAACATATTGTTTAATTGATGTAATAAAACTGGTAATGAATTTACTATTGGATATAATAAATTATATAAAAAATATATTTGTCAACTGAAGTTGTCAACGAGAACTGTCAAAAAATTTTTTTTTAAATAATTGGTATCAGAGAAACAACAACTCATCGTTATTTATGGTCTATGGTTATAAATTTCATGTCTGTCTAAAAATCGATCTTTTCAACGAAACACGAACCATATAATTTCACATTTCATTTCCGCGTCTTTTTCAATAAATTTGTCTTAACAAAATTCACAAAATCACATCATTTTCGGACTAAACTAAAAGATTTGGTATAAACGGGTATGAGGGGGGGAGGGGTACAGCATGCTGATAAAAAATTTCATTGAAAACTGCACCTTAATGCAACGCAATAAAACTATTTATGAATTTTAACTTTCAAGAAAATATAAGGTAGGGTCTTTATTGCCTTGATTTAAGGTGAACTTTCATGTGCATAATTTTTGGATTGTATTCGACTTGCTGCAGTTGCACTTGTGATGATGATGAATGATCTTTTACTAGTTGGGAGAGGATTGCCTATTGGCGAACAGACCTTGCGCAAGCGTCGCTGGTTCTGGCTTATGTGCCAGACGCACTAGGGACCTCTCCCCTTCCAGGATGAAAATTTCTTCCTTGTTCACGGATACCGACAGAATACTGAAAAAAAATAGGTAAATATAAATATTTTGTCCACATAAATTTAGCAAACGCTTTGGAAAAATATGACTCAAATCCAATTCCAACGATATTTATTTATTTCCCACTTTTTTTACAGGTATTACTAATATATGATAATTCTACAATTAAAATAGTTAGTATACAAAAGTGATAGACTCCTTTTTGAAGTCGGTTAATGGATCTTACCGTCTAAGGTCGTCAACGACGGCCACGGCTGTGAGCGACCTCGGGTCCAACACATAGAGGAAGTGCTCGTTGTGCGAGACCAAAAAGTGTTCGCGGAACACGTGTAAGGGACCAAAGTTGTACTCCTTCTCTGAGTGACTGTGCTTCTTCTGCGACGGGTTCAGCAGCTCTGCCACTGTTAGAGGGTTAGAGATGGCTTCCTACAAATATTTTTTCGTAGTTGAGTTATTAAGAAATTATCACTGAAGAGTGCTCACACGCGTAGCGTACGGGCAGACAAAAAGGAAAGAATTAAACGTATTTTTCGCGTTGATATACTATTTTCTAATCTTCCTTATTTAAATGTACAGATAATGTGTCACTTCACTAATGGCAAAGATTATTTTAAAAAATTTAGATTTTATTAAAAAAAATTTAAACTGGATCTAAAATATAAATCGTTTGAAGAACAGTTTGGTCTCAAGTGGTTGTTGCTCTTAAAACTACTGAATCTACGCATAGATTTGATAGGATCCTCAAAATAATAAATTTATAATTAAATAGTCTATAGGTATCTAGATCAACCTAGCAGCTGAAATGAGGTATCCTATTCATTCAGGCATCATGTTCATAATAGTCTTGGATGATTATTATGACAATTTTATTACCAACCTTGAATAACAGAGTCTGAAGGACGTTACCGGCCCGATCGGCTCGCCAAAGCCTCAGACCTGCGCGTGCGCAGTATGCGTTTGCAGCTCCGCCCTGCGCATACGAGTACTGGAAAACTGCGCCCAAGGAGCTCAAACTGAAATCATCAAAATACACATGTTATAATTATTATTAAATTCCACTTTGTGGCTGGCTAATGGGCATGAACTATTTTTTTCTTTAAACAATATTAA
The DNA here is from genome assembly GCA_028984075.1 of Pieris mannii. Taxonomy (NCBI): domain Eukaryota; kingdom Metazoa; phylum Arthropoda; class Insecta; order Lepidoptera; family Pieridae; genus Pieris; species Pieris mannii. Next base: position 2,889,027 of record CM054776.1, read on the forward strand.
ACAAATTTTAAGTGAATTTCGGATTGGAAAAACTGTTATCCGATTTCTATATTTTAAAACAATCTTGTGCTTTAAACTACATTCCCAATGGGGTTCCGGTTATTCGTTTGACAATTACCTTTTTCTTTCTTTTTTGCCTAGTTGGCTGACGTGCCACCGGTTATCTCGTCGTTCACACACTATACTGCGGTACTTGCTGGACACTAATAAAGTGTTTTGACAGTAACTCATTTGTACGATCTCATGTTGTTCATTCACTATCTCCATTGACTTGCATAAGTGCTACAAAGAAGCAAACCATTCTAATGAACATAGATAATAGATTTTTTGCAAATAGATAGTAATTTCTATTGACCTATAGGTCATACATGTTAGTACTGTTGTATTGAATAAAGAGCACCAGACGGTTAAATAATTATTTTTTAATACAGTTGCTCAAAAAGTGGCATATTGCAGGGACGTATAGCGTGCGGAAAGAGGGCTATTACACACTCGTGCTTTTTCTTTACCGCTAGTGCGTTATCATTCCCAACTGTCAAAACAATGTCTATTAAAAAGAAAAAAACAACCACGGAGGTTTTACTTAAAAAAAATCATAGAAGTTTTTATTATTCACGCAAATATTTTAAAAAGAAGCTACTAATTTGTTTCAATATCAGATTTAATGATTGGATTCAATGAGTTAGGTTTGGTTTCTTTTCATTTCATATCAATAACAATATTCTACTGTAGACTTGCTGTATGGGCGAAGTTCCCTTTGCCTGCCCAGAATGGGTGAAGACAAGAAAAAAAATTTGCTCATATTCTTTGACGGTTGGCGCCATTTTCCAAAAATGTAATTTCACAAACAAAATGAGTAATTTCGACGATATTTTATTTGAATTAATATAACCCGAACTCAGTATAATTGCACAAAATGCTTCGGAGAACATTTTACCGGAAACGTAAAAGTCGCTACATATCTACGTGCAACAAATTTATTGGGTGGAGAGAAGAGAAAAAAAGCAAATAGTTATTATTAAATTGCTTAATTTTTTCATTCATATCAATAACAATATTCTACTGTAGACTTGCTGTATGGGCGAAGTTCCCTTTGCCTGCCCAGAATGGGTGAAGACAAGAAAAAAAATTTGCTCATATTCTTTGACGGTTGGCGCCATTTTCCAAAAATGTAATTTCACAAACAAAATGAGTAATTTCGACGATATTTTATTTGAATTAATATAACCCGAACTCAGTATAATTGCACAAAATGCTACGGAGAACATTTTACCGGAAACGTAAAAGTCGCTACATATCTACGTGCAACAAATTTATTGGGTGGAGAGAAGAGAAAAAAAGCAAATAGTTATTATTAAATTGCTTAATTTTTTCGCAACTGTATTAAAAATAGTTGTTCAGTACACGTGCGGAACCGTCATTGCAACTTGTTCCGACTATCAACCCTCACCTTCGGCTGCGCCTCGGCTCGGGTAGACATTCGTCGGAACTCGTTGCAATGACAGGCTTTCCGCACTTGTAATGAAATATACTATTGTTTGAAAATTTAAAGACAATATATTGATAAAGTCCAAAGTGTTAGTTGTAATGACTGTGAAAGAATTCAGCGTAATCCTTCTATATTGGAAAAATATGATTAAAAATGATATCAGTATGTACAAGCTAATACTATAATAAAAATACAAGTGTATAGATTTTAAAATGCTTGTGGTTTTGATGCAGGATTCAGTTGATATGGATTTTCATTTTAATTATCAAGTAAAAGGTTGAATTTCATTTGGTTGAACAGAGACATTTTTTTATACAAAACATTTACAGTAAAGACTAAGTATTAAACAACGGCATCAACAATATACATACGTAGTTGGTCCCAAAGTTATGTCACTGGCACTTTATTTTTTAATTTCAAACATGGTTTTATAAAAAAATATTGCATTCTATTTTTGAATGTGTGACTATTGTTTTAAAACAAAAAATGAGGTGAGAGCAGTACTCTACGTGGGGCCGTGCTCTTTATTGAGTTGCAAGCGGTGGCTCGAAGTAAAGTACCGTCCAGCCTTGCTGAGCACACCAAGCTTCTTAGAAGCTAACTTAGCCTTTCCTTCCCAATGACCGCGAAACTGAACGACGTTCGATATGTCAACGCCAAGTATTCTGATGCTGGCTGTGGCTGTAGGAAGAATGTCTCCGAAAGTAGGAGTAGCGACAAAGGGTGTTCTTTTAACGGAAAACACGCAAACTTGTGTCTTCGTAGGGTGAAATTGGACTAGGTTTAGTGTACCCAGTTCGAGACTCCACGAGTTTCAACTTCAGGCACAAATTTGTTCCAGTACTCTTCGACAACTGCTCGAGAAATATATATAACATACTATATATATTTCTCGAGCGCTGGGGATATAATATACTATATCTGTCATCTGCATAGCAATGAATGTTGCTAAGTTGCAACATATCATTGATGAATGTATAATGAATGTTCTCCAGTGTTGAGGACAAGAAAAGAACTGGCCGGCCACGCTTCGCAAGAACAGCAGTAGTAATCAAAGCTATCAAGGCATGGATAGAAAGAAATGCTGTCCGAAGATAGATGCTAATGGATTTGCAGATGAGTGTCAGTAGGATATGAGTAAAAATTTTCAAAGAAGATCATATATACGAGCATACAAAAAAAAGAATGGGAACGTACTTAATGCTCACCTGCCTCTATCTATCTACATCTTTCATCACCGACACCGTAATATCCTCTTTACGGACACAAAACATCGATATTCATGAGAAGTACAATACACAGAATGATAGAGTGAACGCTAGGAGTTCTGAAGAAGCTGGGAATAAAGTTCCGAGGGTGCAACATAGACATCATCCACCATCAGTACTGGTCTAGTTGGGCGTGTCCTATTACGGGTCAAGTGAGGTTCATTTTGGCGAAAAGGGGGACAAATTCAGCATCGTAAGAGCCGCATGAGTACTAAATTTCACCAACATCGAACTGTGGAATCGACTACCGACAGGAGTCTTCCCTGAGAGATACGACCTTTTCAAAATTCGAGCGTACTCCTTTAAAGGCAACAACAGTACTTTTGTTTTTTTTTATAATTTTTTCCATTTATGAACTTTGTGACCGACGACACATGTAAATAGTATGTGCCAAATGTAAAAAAACAAAACAAACTAATATAACTGACAAGATTTATTTAAACAAAATAATTAAATTTTAAAACTCACTATTTTTAGTGTAATATTAGGTCCATACATATGAAATTGGCGTTTTGTATGGGAGGAACAAAAACTCGAATATTATTAAATATAATATATTTAATTAATCAAAGTATGAACCATTGTTTTCTATGCACTTTTGCAATCTCATAGGTAGGTAGTTCATTGATCCCTTTACTAAAAAAATCAGTCGGACGGGAATCAATAAAATCTGTGAAGGCGATTTGGACTGCCCCATCAGAGTTAAATTTTTTCCCTTGCAAGAAGTCGTCCAAATTTCGAAAAAAATGGTAATCTGTCGGAGCAAGGTTCGGGGAGTACGGAGGATATCTTAGACATTCCAATTGAAGCTCTTCTAATTTGGTAGCCGTCTGTTGTGCAGTGTGTGGTCTAGCGTTGTCGTGAAGTAGCAGTGGCGTGGAGCGATTGACCAGCCTAGGTTGTTTAGCCGCTAGCTTTTCCATCATGGTTTGCAATTTCTGACAATAGACATCAGCCGTAATAGTCTGGCCAGATTTGAGAAAACTGCAATGTACAATACCGGCACTAGACCACCAAACGCTAACAAGTAACTTTTTTGGGGTTAATTTTCGCTTGGGGCAGGATTTGGCTGGCTGGCCAGGATCCATCCATTGCGCTGAGCGCTTCCGATTATCGTAAAGAATCCATTTTTCATCACAGGTAATGATTCGGTATAAAATGCCTTCATTATTGTGCCGGTTCAGTAATGTAACGCAGCAGACGATGCGCGTTTGTCGGTTTGCTTCAGTCAATTCGTGAGGTACCCATCTTTCAAGCTTTTTTATCTTCCCAATTTGCTTCAAGTGAATTAAAACAGTTTTATCACTAACACCGCAGCCTGCAGCTAACTCCGGCGTGGTTTGCGATGGATCCGCCTCCACATTAGCCTTCAATACTTCATTATCAACTTGGGTCTCAGGCCGTCCACGGGGCTTGTTCTGCAGGTCGAAATTTCCAGAACGAAAACGTTGGAACCAAAAACGAACTGTGTTTTCTTTTGCAACATGACCACCATACCCATCATTCACCCTTCGAGTCGTTTCCGCAGCACTAGTGCCACGGCGGAACTCGTACTCGTAAATAATGCGATACTTTAAGTTTTCCATTTTGTAAAATGAGTGACGCAAACAGAAAAACACAGAAGAAAAAACAAATGAATGACGGTCATCGAAGCACAAATACATGAGTAAATAGCTGTATAAATTTTAATTTGAAATTCCTTACCAAAGACCTAATATATCACATACACATAAAGTAACCAGGGAAAGAACATTTTTGTATTTATCTACAATTCTATATTAAGATATGACTTTAGTTGTAAGAGGGTAACCCCCTCACTTCATTCATCAGCTACTTTGATTTTAATTGTTATATTGACTGATAATCTGTCTATCACATAGATTTCATCAGTTACAATTAAATTCTATACCAACATAATTACTGACATCAAGTAATAAATAAAAAATATATATATGTACTAAATAATATAATTTTGTATTTACTTACATCTATCACAAATATATATACATTTTATTTAAATAAAGTCAATGCTCTTTAAGATAGACAGGTTGATGTACTTACCATGTAAAAATCTATTTCAGTCATAATAATTACACCATCTTTGTCACCAGAAAACAGTCTCATCCCATTTTTAGACCATTCAATTGAAGTTATTTTACTTTTATGTAGGTCTCCAATAGTATACCTAAACCATACATATAGTTATAGAATTTATACATTTTATTTGATTTTATCTAGGTAAACATAGTTTACTTAGTGAGTAAACTTAAAAAAATTATGAATTTTCAGACTTAGAACACTTAGACAATTCATGTGATCTTTACTCACCTTTCAACTTTGGGTTCTACTTTAGGCTTAAAGGTATCAGGAACATTTTCAGGGTGCTCTTTAGGAATTTGAAATACTGTAACTTGTCCTGTTGCATTACCTGCTCCAACCATATAATCCACTGTGCTTACTATCTTTACATAGGTTATAGGAGATGTAGAAGCCTAAAAAAACATGGTTTAGGACTTAAAGTGCCATTTCATAATGTAATTTAGGTTTTGAAAATGGTGAACCACTTACCAAAACCAATTTCCAGATGCTTAAAATATTATCTTAAAAGTGAAATATTTTACAAATTAGCTTGGTTTTTTTACAGGACTCATATAATATAGATGAAGAAAAAACTACTAATAAAGGTACGTTGATAATTTCTAAAAACTTATATTGCTATTATAAAATCAATTATTGCGAAATTGTTACAAGGTGACCAAAAACATACCTCACAGCGAAGTCGTTGTATATTGCCTTTTTTCCTATCATACCAATACACCAGTCCCACATTCGTTCCTAAAGCTATGTATTCACTAACAGCATCAACACAGGTCAAGCACAGTTCATTAGAAAATATTCCATTTTGGATTTTTGGTGGTATCAAGCTCAAAATATGTGAACAAGGTGTCCATTCTCGTACAAAACCTTCCTCTGCACCACTTGTAACTTCCATTTTTTCTACCTGGTTTTACGATGGTTTCATATTGTATGCCTTATTAAATGCAAGTAGAAAACATGCATTATCATGAAACAAAACTTATTAAATTTAGATTTCTAATAATAAAATAATAGGAAAACCTCGTAGCTAAACTAAGTACAATTTTCAACTCTCATTTTCTCAACGTTAATATCAATTGTCAATTGTCAAACAATAAAAGTATATAATTCAACAAAGCATCGGTTCCTAAGTAGGTATTTTTTTTTTAATAATAAATATTTAAAAAAAATTTTTTACAGTATAGTAGTATACCTCTAATGCAGACAGCGCTAAAGGTACATTGCCGCAGGGAACGAACTTACATTTTGTTTGAAATTTCTTTCTTTAATTTATTTGTATTTTATTATAACTATCTATATATAGTTTATCCATTTATTTATATTTTATTATAACTATGTAAGTTAAGAAAATTGTAAGTACTGTACACATTTTTTATTGTAATGATTAGATTTTATGTACATATCGAATTCAATCAAAAGTAACTTATTATATTACTGAACGAATATAGGTAAATAGTAGATTGCCAACACAACTGATAGTAATGACGACTGACGTGTTCGTTTAGCTTTAGACTTGTCACTTTGTTATTTTACTGTCAAGTTGTACCCGTAGGAGCAGGACGCGTAGCAGTACTTAGAAAACTTTATTTTTATAATAAAATGGCAGAATCCGTGACAGAAATACCGGTTAATATAGAAGAAAGTATAAAAGAAACTTTACAAAATGGAACAACCAAACCTTATATGAGTATAGAAGGGGTAGCGGTCGCGTACTTAAGTTTGGTGGTCATGGCAATTTTACCCATATTTTTCGGATCATTTCGTTCAGTGAAATATCTTAAAGAGCAAAAGGTAAATATATTTTATTACAGGGTGTAAAATATTACATAGGATTAAACATAGTACTATTTTTCCAAGTTGTAAGTAAAATGGCGAAAAGTTTTAGTTTAAACGTATTTGTCATCGTGGCAGTGCTCTTCCTACTAACATCATGCTGTTATTTGTAGTAACGATAATGATATTCTGAAATATATGCTCTTAGATATTGAAATGTACTTGAATTATCTCCCTACCTGAATTTATAGTTTTAGGGTATAGTATAAAGGATGAACAGTTTTTTTTTCGGTTGATTAGTTTTTCGTAATTCTTTGCCTTATTTTCCTAAGAATGCTAGTACTGGTTTCACACATATTATTAATTAATTATAAAATATAATTCATTTGATTCACTCATTGGACTTAACATTGAAATAACATTTTAAATTCTTTCTTGTGTTGTCCGCAAATACTATGTTTGATATTGTTTCTTTTGAAACACTTTTTCTCAGTTCAATGAGTCTTTCTTATTTTACCTAGGTTTTAGAAAGGAAAAGTCAAAAATCATTTATTCATATAGTAACACAATGTACACACATGAATTATATGCTTCTAATTTTACATTTACTGCCAGTTCTCAAATCAAGGGTGTAAAACGGAAGAGAAGAACTGGCATTAAAATCTCTGCCACTCTTTTTAATTTTTTAAGTTTTCTATTTTCTAAATTGAAACTACTATATATAGTATTAATATAATAATATTTTAGTTAGTTTAGTTTTATAAAGTGCACCTCATAATGTTAACATCTGTATTCAAGTGGTGGTAGCAATACTTCATATTACGACAATTTGTAATTTGTAACTATAGAAAGTTTTTAAAATATTTTTTACTAAATTGGTTAATCAACTGAAATATAGACATTGATAAGGATGGCATTGTCTCAAAAATCTTAATTTATAGGAATCTGGTGAGCGCCCTGAAACAATGTCCAACCGTGATGCACTCATGTTCCCAGTGATTGCCTCATGTGCTTTATTTGGTCTCTACATATTCTTCCAGTTCTTTTCCAAGGAGTATATAAACCTGCTTCTTACGGGTTACTTCTTTTTCTTAGGAGTATTGGCACTTAGTCATTTACTAAGGTAAGCTGAAGAATATGTTTTGTGTTAATAATTTTATTATAATTTATTTATTTATTATAATTACTTTAAACTATGTTTCCTCATAAATCAAACAACTAAGATTAATGTTCATATTAATTATAAATATACTAAAAGAAAACAAATTATTCTTCGAATTGCAGCCCAATCATTTCAGTGATGATGCCAGCATCAGTTTCAAAAGTGCCCTACCACATATTATTTACGCGAGGTGATCGTGATGTGGTCAACTATAAGTTCACCTCTTATGATGTTATATGTCTGGTTATTTCTTTTGTTTTCGGCCTCTGGTATTTACATAAGAAGGTGAGTTACCTTGCATTATTAATTCTATTGAGAGTAAAAGAATAAATTTACAAATTCTCAATGGATATATGCAGTTTTATGGGGAAAAAATATGATTTTTTCTATATAGAATCTTTGTGAAAGTGAAAACCTTGTTGACAGTTCAAAAAACATTGAGCTAATGGATGAATTTGAATATTGTCAAGCTTAAGATTATATAGAAGGGCATAAAGCTATTTTTATTATATAAAATGCTTAATGCAAATTGACTTTAAAACAATCTTCCACCATATATTCTTGTACTGTACTGTATTTTTATTCAGTTTGGGTTGAGCCGTGTTCCTTAACCACTAAGGCATAGAAGTGATAAAATGACATTTTGTATTATTTCTGTTAAATAAATTTTAAATTTACAGCACTGGATCGCAAACAATCTGTTTGGTATTGCATTTGCAATCAATGGAGTCGAGCTTCTGCAACTTAACAATGTCGTTACTGGCTGTATTTTATTGTCTGGACTCTTTTTGTATGATATTTTCTGGGTGTTTGGTACAAACGTAATGGTAACTGTTGCCAAGTCCTTTGAAGCGCCCATCAAATGTAAGTATATGTAATAAAATCAAGTTTGACCATGTCAAATCTAATAACATGTTTAGTTAAAAACAATTTTTAGTTACAATGATTTTTTTATATTCATCTAATTTTTTTATTTTTTAACGGTTCAACTATATATCTAACTATATTATATATATATATATATACAAGTATTCTATTACCTAATTAAAATGTCCAAAATTATTTAATTTGGAAATCCAAAAACGGTAATCTCGACGGTCAATCAACAAACTTTTGACAGACAAGAATCACATAATATAAACAATATAATATAAAATGTGTGCCCAATTTCTATCTGGCTACTTATACTTTTACAGTGGTTTTCCCACAAGATATTTTCGTGAACGGTTTCAATGCCAGCAACTTTGCCATGCTGGGTCTGGGAGATATTGTGGTGCCCGGTATCTTCATTGCTCTGCTTTTGCGCTTCGACAAAAGTCTTAAACGCAATTCGGAATTCTACTTCAGGTATACATTTTTAACTTAAAATTACGTTTCAATGAATATGTAAAAATTTGAACATATTTAGATGTGAAATTACTTAATTTTGCATCTGTTTAGTGATTTTTTTTAATAGAAGCGACCAGGCTAAACATACTTACAATGCAAAACATCGTGATAGCCAAAATAATGAGCTAAGAATATACATTGATTTAGATTTTTTTTACCATTTTACGATACTAATTTTGTGTTACTTGTCGACTATAGAGCTACGTTCACAGCCTACATCGTAGGATTATTGGCCACGATCGTGGTAATGCACGTGTTTAAACACGCACAACCCGCTTTGCTCTATCTGGTACCGGCCTGTCTCGCAACACCCCTTACTCTTGCGTTACTCAAAGGAGATATCAATGCTTTGTTCAAGTGAGTATCATAAACCCTTTGGGTCCCCCCTGTGTTTTTTTACCTTTTAGATTGATCTGTGAATAATTTCTCATAATAGTTTGATTTCTAATGAATTAGTTTTTATGTATACAATTGCGCTCATAGCTCTCCGAAATGAACATTATAATTCCCAAATTAAAGATTGAGAAATTGTGTATTAAAACAACTCAATGAAAGTAATAATTGAATTATGTTAATGAAAAATGTTTTTTTCTAAGTAGTGTTATTAATTTTACAGCTATGAAGACCAACCCGCAATCGAAGAGAAAACAGACGCGAGTAAGACAAAGAAATCTGAATAATGTAGATTTAAATATTTCGTCAAGCACAAATTTATTACACACCATGGTTATTAAAAGTTAGGGACCATGTTTGGCAAAATTTTCAAATACACGGCTTAAACCTCACTTACCTTTTAGATCTCAATCTGTATCTTATAAAAATATCCTTTAAGCTGTTTAAAATAACGTCGGCATACATTCCCTTGGTTATGCTATTCAAGTACTTTATTACGCCTCATCCTTAAACGTTTTATTTGGCTTAAGGCGTAAGGTATTTCTTAGAAACAACTTAGAAATGTGAGACCAAAAGCCATAAAGGCTACTAGATAATATTTATCTGTGATAATTTGTGTTGTGTAAATGACAGTATCTACAAGACGTACGCGTACGTGAGTATACGTACGTATGTACGCGTATACCTTGTTGGGCGATCTGTACCATGAGTATGCCAGAGGATTAAACGCAACGGTAAAGCAAAATTACAAACATTTTCTTGGCGTTTCCATTTGTTTTAATTTTCCATTGCGCGATAATAATAAAGCCGTGTATTTTTTCAAATTAGATATTCGATCTTCCCGTATCTTCCATTGGTGGTATTTTGAAACTTGTATAAATATTAATATTTAGCCAAATGCAATTAGTTATTGTTAGAAAATACCTTAACGTGTTGCCCTTCTCAAAATTATTTTTATACTTTGAACCATGTAAATATATTTTCTTATAAACTGCAAATTAGGTTGTTGTTTCAGAATTTACAAGTGTTTTTTACAAATAAATTCTCTCTTTATTTTATAAGTTCTTTTGCTTGTTTCTTTTTAATGTGTATTTTTTATTATATATAGGCAGTTTAGAAAATGTTGCTATTTTTCTTAAATACTTTTGTTCTTATCGTATTCTAAGATTGGTAAATTTTACCGATTGTACTTGATAATTTTCTTCTAATCTATTAACGAATATTAACTTATGGAGACTAAAAACAATTGTAGAGTTTCTATTTCATTGTTAAAAAGCGACATGAATCTTGAATTAGATAAGATTTATTCTTATTTCTTCACTGCCTATAGTTTATTGGTAAGTTTTACGTCATTATATGAATTTATACCGAATTTATATACGACAATTGACAACAATGTCTGGGCTAAGTAATAAATATTAAAAAATATATTTTCTTTTACTGTCTTGTCCCATTCTAAGTAACGTGGTTATTGCAATGTTGGCTATAAAAATTTAATTAGCTTTCGTCCGAGTTTCCATATACATATATAATGCACATATGGGCGGAACAGTTTTATCAGAATTCAAGTCCAAAAACATGTTTCACTTCTGCATAAAAAATAGATTTTTTATCAATCGATTGTTATTTACCATGAGAAATCGATGAATAAATAATCGATTTTTTCCTAATTTTTGAAAGCATTTTAAAATTTAACACCTAAATGTTTAATTGTTCTCATGGTTTATTCATTAAAAATAAGCAATAGAAATTATAAACCCAAATTATTCTCGTTTTGATAGATTTTAGTTGAAATTTGATAAATCCCGATTCCTGAGTATGCCATTGCAGTATTTTTGTTGTCTTTTTTATCGTATTTAACATTGTGCTGCTAATTAATTTATGGACTTCAGTTTTTTTGGGGGGTCTAACGTCAAACACTCTTGCGCTTGCTCACTTAAGTTTTGATGAACATCACATAATTTTTTTAATTTGTATAAACTCAAACCATTATAATATTGATAGCACATAATATAGTAGCTAACGCAATAATTTCAATCATGTCCATATTTTAGTAAATGTAGCGAGCAAATAAAGAGTCTTATTGTGGATGTCTACCACTGGTGCCGCCTCGACTGGCCAATATCCGTGGCGGGGGGCCCTCTCGAGTCTGGTGCCGGCGGCTTAAAACGTAAATTTGTCAGTGTTGCTTTCTTAACAATTAATACCCGAAGTTTTTTTTATTGGGGGAAACTTTCAGAAATGTAATTAATAATGTATGTACTTAAGGTAATCATATTAGAAAAATATCTACAGCAATATACGACCAGTTTTAGGCAAAAAGTTTTTTAAAATTCTGGTATTTAATATAGCCTATGCAAGTAATAATGAAATAATTTTCGCAGTCAATCCTACTGCGTCAAAATATAAATTTAAAAAGATACGGTTTCTTAAATTTACATGTTTCAAAAATACTTCTATAATGGAAGTATAAAAATACCCAATTAAGGTTTTTATTTATAAACACTTTGTTGCATTACATAAAAGGTAAAAAAAATATATTAAACATAATTTAATGAAAAGCAACTGGCGGCCCTATCGCTTTACAGCGATTTCTTCCAGACAACCACTGTGAGTAAAGGAAAGAACCACTGTGAGTATATTACATAAGGTATTTAGCAAGAAGCACTTCTGTCAGTATTTATTTTTAATAACTAATCCATAACATTTACATATTGGATACAATTAAAATACTAAGTATTAATAAACTTTATTTAAATCAGTCTGTTGTACATTCAGAATATATTCAATTAGAATAAGTTATAATATTTATTTTATAATCAAGCTTGTGTTAATATGCGGGCACCATGTGTGTATCTATCTATGGCATATACACATGATACCTGCGAGTAGGTTGCCCTTTACAAATCGGGCCGTATTGCAAGCAACTTACATTATAATATTCGTTAATATATTATTATTAATCTATGAAAAGGGCACTGTCGGAAGATGTCGCGTACAAAATACCAATTAATCGTTTATATATTTTTGTTGACGAATCCCAATCCTGAGCATTGGATAAAGTTTTCGTCACCATCTGGTCGTATTGTGAATTTTGTCTGAAAATAATATAATTATCATGTTGATCACTACAGGAACTATCATATCACCATTTTTAACCGACCTCGTATACTCAACAATTAATAATGAAATTTATTAACCATAGATACTTTAATCTAATATCCAGCAGCAATGAGGTAATCTCAAAAAATTAACCAATTTCAGTGATAAAATTATCTCAATATGACGTATTTCCGATAAATTTGTAGACAAAAATTGTTGTACTCTGATTTTTAATTCCGTAGCATTCTGACATTTCATTAGTGTCGCTACTTAAAAGTTCTCTACCGAAAAAGGAAAAAAATACCCATTTGAGGGTTATAAAAATGAAATGTTACGTATTTTTGTTTTACCTACACAAAGGGAAATCTAAATATTTACTTACTAAAGTGACTTAATACAAAAATAACATATATTTCAATATCACGAATATTTCAATATCGTATAAACTTTAATTACTTTATTTTATTTATTTAGCTCGCATCACTGCCTTCTAATACCAGGTTTCGTAAATCTTAAAAAAAAATTATCTTTACTTGTGCGTTTTTTATAGTTTGTCACGAAATTATCACTCGCCGTTAGCACCGCACTCAATTAAAATTGACACATTCACTAACAAATAAAATGTATGTATAGACTCAGATGTTCACTCGTATTGAAATTGAAAAATCTGCCCAGCCAAAAGTCTGCAATCTCTGATACGTCAAAAAAAGACAGCTGTCAAAATTCTACGGAATTAAAAATCACAGTATTGTTTAACAAATATCATACAATTTCAGCAATGAAACATGCGTACAGGTCTAAAGTGACGACTTGAGAAAACCAAGTAAAAATAATTAAAAATCGATTTCTACCTTAGCGATGGTCTCGGCAATATGTATTGCTGTCTTTGTGTGTAACGTGATCTCTCCAGTATGAACTATTGATTCCCCATCCGCCAAGCACATATATATTATCATTTGGTCCTTAAAAATGTATAACCAAATGTTATTTTAATGTTAATGTAACATTGTATTTATATTTTTTATTATAATATCTTTATACGGGAGTCTTTTCTGTTTCTTTTTTAATTTTAAACCGATTCTTGATATTGAAGAAATTTTTTGTGACTTCAAGGGGATCTGAGATAAACTAATTGATTAATTAATAAGTGTTTAGATAGAAAAAATTAGTTTAGATAACATTTATTATTTACTGTTAATAACTTGTGTCATATTTATTATGGAATCATCAATAAAATATTATCACCTGAGCGTATGAATCAAGGCAGACAGATGAATTAATTAATTTCATAAAATCTGCCCCAATTTTTTCTCCAACTTCTAAGGGATCAATGGAGCCCTTAAATAAACCGTCCGCACCTATATTACAACCAGTGACCAAATGACTCCATACACTGAAAGGTAAATAAACTACCTAGTTGGTCACAAATCCACTGTTTTGTTACATTTGTGATTTAACAAAAATATATATTTTTTTAATTCATAATTTCAAAATCGATATTGTTCTGTCTGATATAGCTATTATAATAGAAATTAAAAAAATACTCAAACTGGTTCAGCCGTTCTCGAGTAATACCCGTAACTTACACGACTTTATACATAACAACTATATATTTATTAGGTTTGTATCCCAGCCGTTAATGCAGTACAGTATTTATTTCTGACATCTTACATTCCAAAAATAAACAATTAATGAGCATTTAAATTATTTTATGAAATAAATAAAAATAGAATAAACAGAAATCTAAAGACTTACAACGGTAATTTATTGTCGATGGGTAAATATTAAGTTTTAATTAAATATATTTAATATAAATATTACAAACGTATATTGGGGCTCAAGTAAATTTTGTGCCTCTACCTAGTTTTTGAAGTTATACTTCTTTGGCGCGTAGGGAAAAATGACGAGTAAATTGTTACGATGCGCGCGCACCGCGTCACAAAAAACCGACACACTGTAGTTAGCTACAGTCAACATTTCGGTTTTTTTTCAGGACCTTTTTTTGGCGCGTTAGATTTAAATTATTTATATTGTTAGTGTCGTTTTTTTCTACAAACGAATTTCTATAAGGGGAATGATAATTTTTTTAAAGTATTCTTATCTTATTTATACGCCAAAGAAGTATAACTTAACGCGTGTACATAAGTACACCATTTTTTTTAAAGTAAATGAAACAAATGGCTTGCACCAACAATAAACCCCGACAAAGCTTTGACAGTTTTCATTTTACTTGTTACATTAAACTTGTTGAGACTTACAGAATACCGCTGCAGTTACTTCCTACACATTGCTGGTCTTTTTTACAAGTAATGTAAACTGGATAATTCATATCTATTTTGTTTTTAGCAGCATTGGCCATTTCATAAGCTATCTGAAATAAAATAATTATAATCTGGCAGTTGGAGCACTTTGTCTATTTTTTAACATTTGTCTATACTAATATTGCTGAGGAAATATTTTTTATTCATTATTATATATTTCAATCGTCTATGCGTGTGTTTATAATGAAATACCTAAACAGGTACACCGATTTTGACGATTTTTTTTTGCGTGTTTTTTGAGTTTGTTCATGAATTGTTTATATTTATCTTTACGACGTTACAGGACATCTGTCGCTACGTCTAGATATACAGAAATCCGAAGCTTTAAAGATTGCAGGGCCACTGGTTCAAAAATAATATATGAAAATTTCATCACAATGAAGCACTACACAAAATAAATACTTCCCAAATATGGGCCCGACTAAGCTGGAAGTAAAAATATATAATAATAAACTATCAAATTACAAGCAATCATAGAACACAAAACAATAAACCAACCAAATATAATTCAATTTAAGTTTACAATTCAAACCAAACTATTCCTGAGATTAAATCCAAACCCTATTCAGCTTAATATTACTAAAAAAAATCTGAAATAAACTTTTACCTTAACCGGCAACTTCCCAGCTACAAAGCTCCATATATTGACGAACAAAGGGCCTCTAAAAAGGCGATCATGAAAAGTAACACTTTTTAAGGACCGTATTGGTTTCACAGTCACTTGTACATGTCCACCTCCTCGGGGAAAGTATCTGTCATAAAAAGGTTTCGCAAAAATATTCCATGTTCGCATAATAATGATTGAAGAGCCGTAACAAACTTGTTTCCAAATTTGAAACAGACGTTGCTCTGTGGGGTTGTTGTTAAGTTTAACCCTACACACACTGAGGTTTGTTCGTATTCTGCTAAACATAAGAAAAGGATTGTAATCCTTTTAAGCTATTGCATAGATTTTCGACCCAATCAAGAAATTCCGTAAAATTAATATGAAAGAAAAAAGAATCCTGCATAAATAAAAACATAATATAATTGCATAAGTTCATTAAAAATGATATGCAATAGCTTTATCGCGGCAGTCACCGAGTCCCACACGAAGAAGGCAATCAGGCTGATGTTAAGTGATTCCGCCGCCCGTGGCCACTCCAGAAGGCTTGCAAGAGTTCAAGTGCGTTGCCGGCCTCGTAAGAATTGGTACGCTCTTTTCTATAAGGACCCTAAGTCGAATTGGTTCGGAAATACTTCAGTGGGCTTCCTTTTGTCCTGTCTCAATTTTAAGGCGCTCTCCATACTGAGGCTCACATCACTCACATCTCTGGGCCGGTGCTTCCAAATACCAGGTTTTTCTTTTTGACCAAATTTAGCGAAGGGCTTATCGAATTGTCAATCTCCTACGTATTACTGATCGGTTTGATTTTCTCTCTCTACATTGTGTCACTATGCGTTTTTCAAAGTGGTGTACTATGGTGAGTGTTCGTTTCAACTCGTTTCAACACCGTACGAGCCATATTAATTCAAGCATCACTTTGATGGCTGGAAGTCTTCCACGGTCCGCTTCTCAAGATATTTTTTACTTTTGTGGACTAGCGAAATGTGAAATCGACTCCTAGGGACGTGTACTTCTCTCTCAAATGCCAGCAGCGCACCCACTAGAACAGGGGACAAACAGGTAGGATCCTGATGTTAAGTGATGCCGCTGTCCATGGACACTCAATGCCTATGTTTAATCTGAAATATCTGGGTAAATTACCATACAATTACCACTAAAAATACTTCAATATATATTTCATTATAATATTTTCACCAATTCACATCACCTTCACCTGTACATTATATAATTCAAACTTGTTAAGACCTATTTAAATGTATGTTTATATCCTACCCTCTCTTTATAATCGTCCAGGAATATTTAGCACCAAACTCTTTCAAGTTTTCTCTAAATATTTCATTCATGTAATCTATTTGTGGCGCCATGTCTACATTGGTCCCTCCCTTGAGATCTAAGATTACAGGAGAATCTGCCATCAGTGCACATGGTAGGGCCACTTGGAGTAAAAGGCTTATAGATCTGGAAACAAATAGCTGTTTAAATTTAAACACACACTTATGTACATATCAATTAATATTATCTCTACAATATTATGAAAATCTTTTTTGTATTTTCTTACTATTTAACATTTTAAAAAGTAAGGTATTTAAAGAAATTGAATCTAGGCAATTCAGATATTGAACTTTTAGCTTGGCATACACGTAGAACTTATTTCTTTTCTCTGTATGCATATACATGTTGTTATGCGAATGAGAATTCATGTTATTGCAATAGTATATATTTATGTTAACAATAACAAGTACAACTGTGAATCTCTTTAAAATAACTTACCAATCAAGGCACTCAAAGCCCCATTTTTTTTAATTCTATCAGCTGGTTTTATAGGTATTTTACAATGGATATATATTTACCCTGCAGTCTGGATATCAGCTAGGTAATGGCCACCTCTGATCTTTCCTGGGATAAATTGAATATCAGTAGAACCAATATGAGCACCACTTAATTTTGCCTGGCACATTTCTGCTACTAGCTGTATTCCTGAAATAATACATGAGTTGTTCTACATTTTAAAGTTTTCTACTTTTTATATAACATTGAGTTTCAAGATATAGAAAAATCTAGTAAGATTATATATAAATTTATTTAATAAATGGAATTTTTGTTCACAAGTAACAAGTATGAGTGCAGGAAATATTTTAATAAAAATACTACTACTACTTTTAATTAAAAGAGAAATACTGGTCTAATAAGGTATTTGTTGCATATAATAGATAATTTAAATTAGTTTAAGTATACAAAGGACTTAGTTCTAGGAAACAATAGAATACAGTATTATATAGAAAACATATACTTAATAAATAGGCTCAACACTCCAACAACAACAGCATTGTTGTTGGAATGTTGTTGAGCCTATTTACTTTCTACATTTCTACGCGGGTTAATATACCTAATTATTGTAATTAACCTTTTAAATGTTGCGCTGCCAAGCCGGGTTTGTTTCTACCCGCTCGAATATTTTTTACCCTCACTGGTATGCCAAGAATGGCACTCAATGAAATCGAATTTCTCAGAATTTGGCCGCCCTGAAATAATTTCAGATATTATATTATTAATAGTATTTTTTTCAATTCGTTACTACAAAACACACAAGGATTCCTTACTCCTTCAAAAACGCTCCCATCAATATCTAAAATCTCTGTCATATTTATATTATTCCGCTGTAACGTATTGATCGAAATGTATTATATACTTAAAATGTAATAATTATTTTTAGCATGTGTAATTGTGTAACCGTAAAATCTATTTTTATATTAGGCTAATAGAGTCGCTGCCCGCTGGCATTTGTTTTTTTACCTGATGGCTGATGGATGTTGAAAATTGAAATATAAGTTTAAATATCAAAATTCTATTAATACCGTGGTCGGTGGTACATAGCGCAAGAGCGCACAACTGCTAACCTTCGTTGTTTTATAAAAGCTGCAGTTTCTCTGGGTATATCTTAGAGATGGATGTTATTTATTGTCACGGTGAAAAAGTCACAGCGATAAGCCGTCTAGAAGTATCACTGTGACATGCCACGAAGGAACAACGTTACAAAGTCACTTCGATTCCCGGAACGTTGGTCCTTTACGTCACGTCAATCATTCGTTTTCGTTGTAATCGTGAGTCACGAACGTAGTTCGGTTAACATCGGGTTGATTCGGTTACGGCACGGCTCGCTCGGCGGCGGCAGCGGTATAGAGCATTTAGTTGCTAGAAAGGGCATAATTATTATTGTTTTGATCACTACAGTACTGTGGTTTTGTTTAAATTAATAACTTATTAAAAATTTACAAGATTTTCAAACATTAAAAAACAGAACTGACTGACTGAACAGAACAAATTAATTTAGGAATAAGTAATTAATTATTTAACTACTAGTAATAACTTATTACATAGTATTTAATTAGTAGATATTTTGTATAAGATCAATGACAAATATAGGCTGCTGATCAAGAGGTCTTGGGTTCGATTCCCTGGTCGGACTAAAATAGTTGTGTGATCCACAAATATTTGTTTCGGAGTCTGGGTGTTTCCTATGTATAATATGTATGTATTTACAAAAAAAAGTATGTTTATGTATTTATATCAGTGGTCCAGTACTCATAATACAAGCTAGGCTCAGTTTGGGACTAGATGATGTTGTGTGTAAGATGTCCGAAATATTTATATTCTTGTTAGTCAATTACGTAAAAAATTATATATTTGATACACAACAGGTATTTATAATTACATAGGCCCCAGGATTAATTGCTTACAGGATTATGAAATATACGGTAAACAATGCCAAATATACTTATCTATCTTATTCAAATATGTTTATAATTATTTTATTTTTCAATAAATAATCACATTATTAAGTACGTAATAGAATATAATAGTATAGTATGAATTAAATGGTACGTAATTGTATTATTAATAATAACTAGCAAATTATCATCGAGAAAGTAAATCACCTCATTCATACGTTATTTAATAACATTCGTTGTAAATAAAAACGTCTACTGGAATGAAACCGATTACCGAATACTACATTCTGATTATTTCTGATGTAAGTGACTGTCGTGACAAAGTCACGTTTATTTGTCGCCGAGAAAGTCACATCTCGGAACTGGAACGTTAGTCACGGCGACTGAAAAAGAACGACTTTTCTCACGTCTAGTATATCTTCAAAAAAGAGACAGAACGCGCAGCGACTATAGAGTTTGAATTGTGGTTACTTGGAGCGGTACAGATACCGGCAAACTTCTTGAGCATTAAACAAGGGACGGAATGTTCAGACGGAAGAAAGACGGAAAATCCCCACGGATATCCGCAACGTATCGCAGCGCACCATCACCCGCCACCCCCTGTAATACCTAAAAATCGCTTCTGCGCAGGTAAGGACATTTGTTAGAGATGTTTGCCGTTATCTGTAACAGATAGTGAATACCTGCACTGCACCTGTAAAATAGTATTTTTTAAAAGTTTATAATATTACTATAGTCAAACAATTATGTAAAATAACTGCAACTGCTGGTTTTCAGTAATCTTGGATATTTATCATCTTTCAATACCCAGCCTTACTTGACTGATATGTAGTCGGATTTTCCAGAAGAGTTATATTCTAAATGGTAGGCATACATTGTCTCGTAGAAACTAGTGCAAAAGGTTGCTTTTGCATGGTGGCAGATCGCTAGCGTCAAAATTTCGTAACATCTTCCCGTCAAAAAATTCTGTAGCCTACGAAAAAAAAAGCTAAAAGTTGCATTCGAAACTCAGCTTTTATAAAATAACGAAGGAATGACCATCGTTGGCTCTTGGGCTATGTATTACAAACTGCAATGCAATTGGCATTCCGCATTGCATTAGTAAATCAATGTCAAACAATCTAGTGTCAACTGTCAGTCGGTCAGTCATACATACAGAATTCTTTACAAAATAATTAAACAATTGCAGAATTGTTACTTGTACACGCTTTTACTCTTTTTTATCGCTGGTAAATAAAGTTAACAGTGTTTTGAATCCAATGAAATCAGTTTTAAATTGATTTATTTAGTAATTCACATTTATTTTTTATAATGGCTTCCTAAGCCAGCTAAGCTAAGTTGCGTCGGTAAAAATGCAGCGTAAACCAGGATTCCCCGTTGCGAACTGCAATATAAAAATGGTATAAAAAGCCTTTTAATTTAATACCCACTATTTTACAACATTTACCTCCGCTAACATATACCGTAGACATAATAATCAATCAATTATAAAAAAAATCCCACTCTCATCAATCATAAGTTTGTTTGCTGGTTTTCTAAAATTCTTAATTTCCGTCTTTGGATATAGTCTCAAAGGCTAAGGATTAGACTAGTTGTAGGTTTTCCCCTGTCAAATAATAGTACATTTTGTCAACAATATTTAAAAGTTAAAACAATGTAACTTGAATTTGGTTTCTTTCAATTCTATACCTATAATATTTTTTACAAAGTAATAATTTGTTTTCAGCCTGACAGCTCAATGTCTCCAGAAGTAGCAGGGGATGATGAATGGGATCCTCAGCATAGACGGCAGCAACTCATAAATTTTGGTCACTCTCAATGGGGCTTTAATAATTGGAATTGGACGGTCACAAAGCAGGACTTGGGTAAATATCTCTTTACTATTGTTTTAATAAATAGAAAATATTTTAATACCCAGACAAAAGCCCTAATATATAATAATGACAAACATATATGATCACACACAAGCTGTGATACTTTCTTAATTAAACAGAGATAGATAGATGACTTTAATCCTTGAGGTATATTATTATGTGCAATAACTAACCTATAGGTAAGTTATAATTTTTGTCAGTTTTTAAGGACTGATACTTGCTCTAAAATCTTTTATTTTGTTAGTAGTTGCTGTCCTAATAAAATGCATTTATTGATATGGCTTTCCAGATTTTGTTGAATTAATTAATGGAAAATACACAGCTGGAGTGGCTGCATTTATTAACGTTACTGTAAAGAGTTTTGATATACATCGGGAAAATGTTGGATATGCGACATCTATTGGCATCACGAAAGGCTCAGCTATACATAGAGCCCGTAAGGTGAGTTCCTTGATTTTATTTATTTTATTTATTTTATTATATGAAACCAGACTTTGAACGAAAAATTTGTTTTCAGTGTGCTGTTACAAATGCACTCCGTGAGACCTTATTAAGCTTTGGAGGTTCTGTGTCCACAGAGCTCATTGAATTACTGGAAACAAACAAAGTAGAAGTGCCCCCGCCAGAACCAGATATTCAAATACTCAAACCGACTGAACCCAGAAACTTAGCTCGTAAAGAAGAAACAAATGGAACAATTGCTAAGAATATACCCAATGTGCCGAGCGTGACTGCTATACGTCCTCCACCACCAGCTGTTAAGAATGCTGTCAATATTCCACCCCCCATAGCCAAGGCCCACCCAATGCCAGCTAACCTGCCCCCAGCAGCCAACAGGCCCCCTTTGGTACAGCGCCCACCGCCGCCCCCCCCTGCCCCCCACGTGCGACCGAACAACGTAAGTTTTATCCTTCCAGTTATGGGAGGCATGGTACCCCCCGTGTATCCTCCGCCCCCGCGAATTCCCCACGCACCCACCATGTACCACAATTACTACGAATACCCATGGCATTTTTACGAAACGTACGACCGTCACCATGGTAACGTTAATTTGAACTTCAACATGCCGCCTAAGAATCTCGTCGTGAACAGCCGATCGCCGGTAGAATGCAAGAATGCGTGTAGACAGGGCCCAAACGGCCCTGAAATGGATCCAAATTATCTTCCACAGAACCAAGGCTGTTGGATAAAGCCCACGATCTTCTATGATGGCTTCTGGACGGA
Source organism: Pieris mannii (assembly GCA_028984075.1). Lineage (NCBI taxonomy): Eukaryota > Metazoa > Arthropoda > Insecta > Lepidoptera > Pieridae > Pieris > Pieris mannii. The sequence continues at coordinate 2,911,454 of CM054776.1, forward strand.
GCAAAAGGTTAAGAAATGGGTGGCCGAACAGGTTGAGAAACAGTTCCCAGAAGATGGTTCTAAGCCTTCTTCACCTAGTAGTGGTCCAGAACCAACCGCGCCCAAATCATAAGCATTTGTATTCTGTCCAATATTTGCCAATTTTAACTTTTGTTCACTAATGAACATCACTAATTTTTGCTCATAATACATCGTTTTCTTATACAGCGATATACATTCTATTGTATATTCTCTAAACACGCGATTCGAACTTAGTAATTTACACTTAGAGTAAGTATATTTTTACTGAAATACACTATTTTTTATCGATTTTTTTCAATGTTACTAGTTCGGTAGGGTGTGGGTATTATTGATGCTTGATGTTTTTGATTTTTTTTAGGCGTCAGTGTAAAATTTGAAATGTTATAAAATGTTTCCGTAATATGTAATTATAAAATAAATAATTCCCTTTTATGTACGGATACTTTATATTTATTAGAAGTAAAAATGTATAATCTCTTACATGTTTCTCTAATTCAAAAATATATCTAGGTATTTAGCAGTTCTACTAAAAGTAATAACTTAAGTCATACTTAACGGCTTATGACAATAATGTGTTTTCAGTAGAATGGCCGATAACTCAAAATGTCAACAATATTTAAACAGAGTTTACTGTCAAAGTTCATCATAAACGTTCTATCGGCAACTTTTTAAAGCTATTTGTTTAATTTATATGTATGTTGTTAGTAAGAAAAACAGTAATTGCCTAATACATAAAATATTTGTAAGTTTTATATTTTTGTTAATTTTCTATTGAAACGGGAATTTGGCAGTATAAATATATAAAAAAATCTTAACAGTCCTGACTAGAAAATGTTACAGTTATTACATTAGTATTCTAATTTCAGGCAGTATCACTGTATTTTAATCCTTTTTTGAATATCAGTAAAGATTTTCTAAACCATATATTTTAATTGTTTCATAAAAATTTACTCTTCAAAATCCTAATTCTATATAAAAATAAGCGATAGATGCCTATTCTAGCTATAAATGATGGAATTACAATAGGTATTATATTGTGTGGTATCATTATTCAATACATGTTTTATTATAATAATAAATTGTTTGAAATTATGGCATGTTTAATTGTCAGTTTTAGCTGTAATTGAGTTTTTCATTTATTTTTAACTATATACAAACCTTCATGACAGGAGGCGAACGATGATGAAGCTCGCGCTGAAAGAAAAAGACGACAAAAACAGGCTCAAGAGGAATTCAGACTAAAACAAGTTATGAAACAAAATTTGGGTTAGACATTTGCACTTAAAATAAAGTTTTTATTATTTGACTCTCATACAGCACAATGTTCCCATTTGAATGAGAGATTCTTCACTCTTTTTTCTCTTTGCTTTTAATTTAGTTTTTAATAAATGTCTCATTTAAGTTTACATGTATTTTTTATTAACTATATTTTGTATATTGAAATAAGTTGAAGACGTAATTGCTTTGCCATTGCTTTTTGGTTGGCCATACTCATATGAAACTAGGTGAACAAACTTTCAGATAAAAATGAACTCGATAAAAACAGCAGTAGTTTCGATATGTTAATGGCAATACCATCTCAAGATATAGTGATAGAAGAGGCTGGTGACAAAGTAGAGGAAGGTAAAAGAAAATCGCCTGCTGTGGAGGGCCAGGCTGCCAAAAGAAGAGCTAGCTTACATGATAAGCCTGACATTGTAGATCATTAATATTAAATAAAACTTTTTTAAATTGTTCCGTGTATGAAATTTAATTTTCTTGTAGGATAGGATTGGTTGAATAAAACTGCATAATGCAAAATCATATTTTATTAAATCACTAACAAATTAGAGCCTTATACAAGTATATACAGGTCTAAATATAAAAATATTCTAACTGTATTTCGGTGAAAACTAAAATGCCTTACATTCTCAGGTCAAAAACTAAACTTACATGTTTAACTTGTAATAAAGATACGTTATTTTTATTTATACTATCCTACACACAACATTATTTTGATTGGACATAGGTGAAAACTGAAAGAAAAAAGTAATATCCAACTTGCGTTTATAATCTAATATTTTAACCTAAAGGTTTGTGTATCAAAATAAAGCAAAAATTGAAGATGTTGCCTCTGATGGAGTAATTGCCATTTTTTACATCAGAAATTGGATTTGGTTTCACTGAATTTTACTTGTCAAGAGCGTTTTTCATAGTATAATCAATCCTAATCGCTGTCGATAACTTGTGTGTAGGAGAACCTTAGTATTAACTTAACTATTTTCATGACAGGTCGACTGTTACATAATCCATTGTTACAGGGTTATCATTGGGTAAATTATTATATTGTATTCTCCTTATACCTTCAAACGCGTACGATGCGATCATTAGATAGAAACTGATATGAGTCCTTGATGTTAGTGCTAAAAAAGTACACTTGTACTTTCATACCATAATCAAATAACACATTTTTTGACTCATCTTTTTACTTGGGTTTATAGAAATAATTTAGGCCTTGCCCACTTACAGTATTATTTAGTCACAAAATCATAATCCTTGAATTTCAAACTCCCCCAGAACCGTCTCGACATAATCCACCACCAAATTGGTTTCACTTTTTAGTATTAAACCTGAATGTAATTTTACAATATTGCCATATATTTTTTAAGATTTTATGATAAAATAGAGTACTGTATATGATTACATTTTTACTTTCACAGATTAATATAAGTTCATTCCACTAAACATCTACTCCATACAAAGAAAATAATCACTATAAAACTAATTTCTATACATTTTAAGTTTTTCAAATAACCATTTTGAATATATTATATCTGTTTCCAATATTTACTGTCACTAATTCTCAATCTTAATTGAGTTAATGTGTAGAGTAAATTCTGGTTCTGATATATTATTGTTGAGAATAATCTCCGGAAGTAATGTGTGCCATGCAAAGTTATGTTCATCTTCATAGCTATTTTAAGTTAGAACTCAAAAAAATGTGAGTTATAATTTTGTAGTTACTTTGTAACTGATAAAAAAAACTATTACATGTCGAAATGGTTTCCTCGTCAGGTTATTTCAGGAAGTATAATGATGAAAAAAAATTAGTATACTTCGATTAAATGGAACAACTTTCTCTTAACTCTCTTTAAAACCATCATAATAATTTTCTTGACATAGTGTATGAACTGAATTTTTTTTGTAGAACGTAAATTTGATAAAATAAGCGAAAGTTGTTCGGTCAGAAATCGAACCTGCGACCCTAGACGGGGAGTTCGTCCTGTTCCTTCTCTCGTTGGCGTACAGCAACCGCAGTCTCCACCAGCAGATACAGACACTTGAACTTGTCTTTCTCTACGCGTGTCTCTGGCACGCTAGTTCCCACAACCTGATAATTTTATCATTCATATAAAGATTTTATCTCTCAATTTTAATACAAATTCATCTTAGAAATAAGATTATTTTATTTATTTGGAACTGCAGTTATCTAGGCGTTAAGTCTATAGGAGTGATACCCAAAAATTTTATGCCCTATATTCAAGAACATAATTTTCGAATTTAAACTCTAAATTTGTCAAAATAATTTTTGAATACCCATCCCCTCTCATAACAATAGAATTGCCCCTCTGTGGGGAGTGGGCCCCACATCGGAAACACTGAACCAGAGCGTTTAAACTCCAGCTTGCTTTGGTAAATAAGAAAACCAGCTAGAAGCTGACCACGTCTTGTGCCTACAAAGCCTACAAAGTCTTGAGAATGATCATAAAGCTGAAGAGTTTGACAGTGCTAATCTTGGCAACAATTGAAAAAATATATTCAGAAGTCGCCATTAAAAATGAAGTGAAGTGAAGTGAAATAAATACATTAGTTATTAATAGTTTAAGGCTAAGTTTTTAAGGCTTTATATGAAACGCAAAAATCAAAGAAAGGTCAGTTAATAATTTTTAGCTATGCGCCTATAAGTAGATAGCTCGGGAGAGATACCTGAAGACGACGGCGTGTAGTTTTAGGCATCGGCGGAATGGCGATCTGGGGCCAGCTGGCTGTACTCGTGTCTGCTCCGCTCGCCTCATCCGTCTCCATCTGAACTTCGCCTTCGACGGTTTCACCGTCCATAGTGCGGACCGTCACTACCGCTGCCGATCTGTAAATATTTTTTAATGTTTTGTGTGTAAACATTAATTCTGTTATATTTGTCGGAATTGGCCCAGACATCAGAAGTAAAACACGAGATACTGTAATATATCATATCAGATATCAATAATTTAACCAATTAAAGTGGGTAGATCATTTAACAAATAAGGTAAGAAATATCATCTAAAACCTTATAACATTTTTATACTACAACTAGCTGACCCGGCAAGCGTTGTTTTGCCATGCTTTTGTGCCAAAAAATTAAAGTTTATAATTAACAAAAAAAACATAAGGGATGATTGTAGAGGGGTGAAAATTTAGGGTGGCATGTATTTTTGTATGGTGCATCGTAAAAAAATAAAAACGAAAAATTTTGTCTAAAAAATAAATAAAAAAATTTAGGGGTGGACCACCCTTAACATTTAGGGGGATGAAAAATAGATGTTGTTCAATTCTCAGACCTACCCAATACGCACACAAAATTTCATGAGAATCGGTCGAGCCGTTTCGGAGGAGTTCGGTTACTAACCCCGTGACACAAGAATTTTATATATAAGATAATCCATTAATATAGTGTACATTGGCAGTGAGGAAGAGAGAACACAGTCTGTTAAGACTGCGGTCCGTGCACCTCGACGCATCTAAAGACAAAGTTTTTTTTTTAAAATGGAATCTCGCTGTTGCCCTGAAGGGGCTTTACAGCTCAACTTTGGGCTGTTTTGGCCAGCGTAGCTCGGGCAGTTTTCCCGCGACTAGCGCAAGGGCGTCTCCTGTGAGACTCGAACCTCGGCTTGGGCCGTCGCGGGGTGGTCAATCGCCTGAAGGGCAGGACAGAAGCTCACTGGAATGAGCGAAGTACGCAGTAAGGGCCTCGCCTTCCTGATGCAGGCGTTTTTTACACTAATCTGTTTATGGCGTTGCCAATACAGCGGCGAGGCGGGTTTTTATACAACCGAAACGTAGTGAGGCGATGAGGTGCACGTGCCGCTAGCGCCCCATAACGCTGTCTTATTTGTACCAACTGCCAACTACCGACATATTCAATAACTTTTTGCTAGTACTTTAATAGCAATTAAGTGGACTTAAAAGAAAGACATTACTATTTTTAATTATTACTAAGGTCATCTATAAGTCATATTGGGTTTTCACAATCGGGAACAAATGACATGTCTTACCCTCAGACTCTTGTTTTCTTATTTGTTTATTAGCTAATGATTCTAAATTTAGGGAATACAATCTCGTGGGATAAGAATTACAATCTCGCGAGATTTTGAGTAGTAAAACAAACGCGAAGGAATCATCATTTAAGCTTATCAACATGGCTATCTAAGCCATGTTGATAAGCTTAAATGATGATACATTATTGTTAAGAAAAGTATATCGTAACTTTTATTATTATAACTCTCCCTATTATTTATAATTAATCACAAAACATATTTATTTATATCCAGAAATACTTCTTTCTGTCAAAATAGTAGATAGATCGAGTTGATGACGATATAATAGTTTGACTGGTTTTAATGATAAAGATAATTTTCTAGCAAATTTTTCAAATAGAAAATTTCGCCAACTTCAAATGTTCCAAGTCATATAGTCATGATAATCCTACGACATCTCATGTTAGGCTTCGAGATTGATCCCGAAAAATAGCATAAGATCTCGCGAGAACGGGTTTGTAATCCGTAGCTAGAGTAAGTGATGTGAATAAAATTTAGTGAAGCTGGAGTACGTACCCGCGCGCGGCCGGATGTGCGTCATCAGCGCCGTAGCGGATGACGGAGTGCCAAACGGCTGGATCGTATTTGTCCTCGGAGTATTCGTCGTGGGAGCGGTCAGTTCCCTCCCCATCGCTTCGGTACACAAGCAGACCGTCGCCGTAGTCATGGTCGCGGCCGCTCTCGCCTTCGCCGTCGCCCTGTCCAAGTTCAAACGAGAATGTATAAATTACATTGACAAAGTACTCTAGAAAAATATAACCTATATTTTACATGCCGCCTCCGCAACTAGTGATGATCATACTTGGAATATGAAATAAACACATTAGCACAAAATATCCATATCACACACTAGCGGACTTGACAGATATTGTCTTACGAGATATTTCAACACTACCCAAACGATTATAATAATCATTTAAATCGGTACAGCCGTCCAGGAGTTCAGTGACATACGCACATACAGTAGAATTATATAAAGATCTGATAACCTATTTTTTTTTAATGAAATACCTATAGTGATACTATACTAAGGAGGTCACTGAAACAGTAGTTTTATTTTTTAGTTTTGTTTAGCTAAATTGTGACAAGCATTCTAATCCAATTACATCCCCGCGATAAATAGATAGATTCATCGGACTGATTGCTAAATCATAGACAATTCAAACCAGTAAATAGTTCTTTACTTTTCTCTCTTTAATACAATTTTTTATGGCAATTGTTATAACTTTAATACGATATTTTATTTGGATGGAAAATAGTTTAGCGTTACAAAGACGCCAAAGTTTATATTATTTTGCTGTCTGTTATCTGTGAAACATTATTATTATCATCAATATAACAATTTATACACAAAACCCTTAAAGCTATTTACAGATTCACTTCAAAATAACATTATCTATTTAAACTGTAAGAAAAAAGAATACCTCAATCTCAGAGCCGTCCCAGGCAGTGACCACAAGGTTGCTAGCGCTGGCATCAACCTCAGCATCTGCATCACTTGAATTGAGTTGTTTCCGGCCTCGTCTTGAGATGGTGTAATGAAGCGGATCTTGACCCTCGCGACGGATCATCTCGGGCAATATACGTCGACGCGCGTTTATGAACCAGTTGCATACCTATTGTTTAATATTAATATAAGCTTTTTAGAAAAATACACAATGATTATATTTATTTTAATTTAGTATGTTCTAAACAAAACTACTTCTACAAAATGGACTTATTTCTATTGATTTTTTTAAATATACATACTTGTAAAACCGTTAGGTTGGCCTCCTGACTAAGAGCTAGTTTTTCAGCATCACTTGGATATGCATTATACCGATGTTCGTACAGCCATCGTTTCAATATCTTCACCGACGCCTTTGGTAGATTACCGCGCCTTTTGCGAATTATAATGTTACCCTGGTAAAAATATAGAATTTAAAATAAATTCAGATGTTATTTTATTTGCTATCAACTATCTGAGTGTAGTGTTTGATAAGCTTTTTTTTATAGTTCTATTAGTATTTGTTAATTTGAAATAGTTATTTATATTCAAAACAATTTAAATAAAATCAGTGAAAGTTTTCACTAAATTTAACTTGTAATTTGTACCTGTTGCGATGTCATGGGTAACCCTCCATATGAAATGGTGATTGGTTTTCTCTCCGATTCTCCATCAGTGCCAGACTCATTCTCATCTGTGGAAGATGTGGAGGCAAACCTGTCTCGAGCTAAAACAAGGATAAGATTACTGTTATTTATTATGGCTTTGGTCATATGATGTAGAATATGACCAAAGCTGTATAATTTTATTTAAAATCTTAAACATGACTCCTATCATTAAACAAAAAGTGCAGCATATAATAAATTAAAATCTCTTATCTATGACCTAATTTCAATAATGATATGTTATCTTATGGAAGTTGAGGTAAAGTTTGTTAACTTTTAGTTATTATAAACCCTTCCCCAATACTAAGACTCGCATTAAAATGATGGAATCAAAAAGAAGATACAGAATAAGATTTTTTTTAATTATGTACCATTATTAAAAATAGTAAACAATCAAATTACAGAAACATCTCTATTTGCTTCTTAGAAGTATAGAATGTACTCCAATGTTTAAATTTTCCAAGTATACTTACATATTAAAATTTAAGTTCTTTATGTAAGCTAAGATATATTATCATTATATTTTATAATATAAAAATTACCAACATTATTGAGTGACATACTTTTAAAAAGTATAAAATCTCCAGGGTAAACAAAAAACCTTTCATGCGTAGATTTAAAAAATAAACTTATTTCCTAGTCTACAAAATTACCATTTTACTGCAGAATTTCCTCACCAAAAACCAATCAAATGGTAAGCGCTACCTAGCGGACCGCGTGATTAAACTAGAGCAAACACCCAAAAATTACCTTTCCCCGCCATCTTGTCTTACTGACCGCTGTCAATTTTATGTCATTACGACATTCTAAAAGTCATCAAGATTTCAATAGCGAATTGTAAACAAACAAAATAAACATCATAAAAAATGAAAGGCAATCAAAACTATGCTGAGAAAACTTAACCATATAACAACATACCCATTATTGATTTATCCTGCAATGCGACACGTCCAAGCTATCTAAAAATAACTCCTGCACGTGCCAAATTACACTTTCGTAAAGGTCAGCTAAGTATTTAACTTTGATTATCACTGACCACATCAAATTTTAAACATTTACTACATCAAACTATAATATTTAACACAGTAACCGATAAAACACGGTACGCGGTGATGGAGTTATGAAGCAACGAACGGCGTTGGCGCCATTTTAGTTTAGTAAGAGCGAACGCCTAGATGACGTAACAGACCTAGATATCAGCACTAAACTATACCCGTTCCACAAAACCTTTTTTAAAGCAGTTTTTAATTATAAATTAAATGGGAATTAAAGTTTTTAATGATGTCACCTTGACGTATGTCAGGCCGTCACTCGTCACGGTGACATCCATGGCGGAAACGTGGCTTCGATTTTGATTTTTGACCGGCTTTCTTACCTCCAGGCGACATTGACTTCTGACTATTTGAAACGCGGGCTTCTCTGATGATTTCTCTAGTAAGTTCTCTAAGATCTCGTCGTTGTTGATAGGTCATTTTGGACTGGTTCTCCTGTGCTGTGCCGATGGAAGGTGGTATCATTTTCTTCTATTCCATTGGTGAAATAAATTTTGTACACTTTAGAAAATATACACTGGCAAACTGTAACTGATCACTTCTCATTACACAAATTGTTCAAAAAGAAGAAAACGATGATATAATGCGTGAAAACTAGTAAAAATAATAGAAATCAACAAGAACTATAGCACAACTGCATTGTATTTATTCGACTGACAGCCGTATCGGGGGACGGCGGGAAGCACGCTACAGCGCCGCCGCGCAACTGTCTCTTTCTCACACCCCAATAAAATCTCGCCTTTTCTCGTTCTTACAGACAACGCTATAATGACATTATCAAAACGCTTGTCATAACAAAGCGTGGGCTTAGCAAATGGCTTGTTTCCTCGGTTCGTTTCCTAACCATTTTTTAACGTCAAACGGCCAATAAGACATTTGACACCGATTATAATTGTATTCCGTCGATCTGTCGTAACGAATTCCAAAACCATGTGTCGTGAATCGTTATACATAACAAAGAACAAAGATGAAGAATTTCTAGTTTACGAATATACTAATGCCCTCTACTTGATGATTTTGATATTGCTTAAAGTAAATATCAATCACATCGATTTTTAAAGCTTCCCGCCTTTAACGTAGATCTAAATTTTGCCTTAACTTACACTTACGTAGTCGTTTAATAATAAATCATCATTTGTTATGTAAGTTATAATAGAATAACAAAGAACTACTTATACAATTAGCTACATGAAATATCATCCGAATTGTCCAAAATAAATAAGTTATTAATTTATAGTGGTATGTCAATTGATAACATGTTGGTATGTCCTATATTATTACTTATGACACAATTTCAATTATACATTAATATTAACATCGTTAATAATTGTGGTAATTATCTTTGCTTTCCTCGTAGCTACATTATATATACAGGTTGGATTAAAGACTTTTATATGTCTAATATATCTTTCTTTGAACTATATAGAAATAAACTAAATAATAATTCTGAGGGATTGTTTAGCTTTGAATAAAACGAATTTTCACAAATTAAGGACGGTTTATTATTAAAAAATCTTAATCATAACGTATTTTACACAAGGCCTACCGATATTGGGTACTAATGTATTCATTTAGTAATTAAATTTATAAAAAGTAATTTTACTCAGTGGAAATTTCTAATGGAGTCTACTAATCTCTGATAGACAACAGCGGGGGCTCTGCGTGAGAATTGGAAGTCCATATGATTGAAGTGTTCATCGGGAATTCTGTAGAAGTCTCTCACATCGGGTAGCTCCTGATGCAACCTTTCTACATCCCAAGGGTGCGCCATCCAGTCTTCATCACTGTAGTATAGAGCCACTGGAACTTTGACATCTGTCATATTGTACCTTGGAGGTTGACTGCTGCCATATACTTGTGTGTTAGTTTCCGCACCGAAGTCGTATTTTCTAAGTTCATTAGCTGCCACAGCTTGGCCAAACTGTTTGATTTGCCTCGTCGATGCTCCTGCTGGTACGTGACTCATAATTACAGGAACTAAATCAACGTCCATATTTGTAGGGTTCATGCCAGTCACGACGAAGTTAACGTTGCCACAGATGTGTTTGCAGCCAATTTGGTTTTGGCACATATTGCCTCCTATAGTGTGAACTAACTCTTTGCTTAACCTCAGCTCACCGTATCCAAATTGATGCTGTAAATAATCGTAAAATGGACTATTTGGAGACATCATACGAAGCAATGGGCTTCGTGTGTTTGTCATGTAGACCATGGGTGCGAGTGCGTACATCATTGCAATTTTGTTGCGGTACTCAGGGCGAGTAGAAGTCAGGGCAAAGAACGCTGTGGTTCCTTGCGAATGGCCTACATAGAAGAGCTTTTGCTGTTTTGATGTTCGTAACGAATAGTCAATCATTGCTGGCAAATCGTGGTGAGCAATTTCGTCAATGCTGAACTTCCAGAAATCTGCTTGGGCAGGATGCTTGCTTACGTGTTTGCGCGAGTATTTACTTCCTCTGGCATTTCCCAGCCACACTTCATAGCCGGCGTCAGCTAACATGTAAGCGAGTGACTTGTCCATTAATAACCAGTCATCAGCGCTCCCGAAGAGCCCATGCATCAGGAATACTACAGGGGCTTTCACATCCTTATGTTCTCTAGGTAGGACACGGAACATGGTGAGAATGTATCCGTCATCAGTTCTGACGACATGTTCTTCAACAGAATATTGATGCTTCATGAGAAGTTGAGTGGCGTTCATGTTGGCTTCTTCAGAGTTATTTTGTTCGTACCTTTCGTAGGCATCATGGTAAGTTTTCTTTTTATCATCGGTGATGTGTTGCAATGTCTTGTAGGCGTCGTCAAAGATTCTTACGATGTGCTTCTTGTCGTTAAATGTTGATTTCGGTCCAGCGGCGATTTGGATACCCTTCCAGGTGATGACATCTCCATATTTAGGCGATTCACGTTGAATAGTTTTAGTGAAGTATGGTGAGCTCTTCTCTGTGGAACTGGGGAGTGCGTAGTCGTCATAGTTGACGCGTTCTTGACTCTCGGGCCTTGCGAAGTTCTGGTAGTCAATGTTGTCTAAGGGTTGGAAGACCATGTCCCACTGAGGAAAGAACTGCTGGCGCAGAACGTTAGCGGTCGAGACTGCCACGAGGCAGAGTAACAGTAGACACGTCTTCATGGTGACTATGTATTGATTAATGTTCGATTGAAATCCGTCTATTATTTATATGAAAAAAATGCCTATCTAGCATTTTGACAATTTTAGTAATATAATGTTATATATTGTTTAATATTGCGGTATCGCTTGTTAATTTAAATAATATTTACAAAACATAATCTTACTAATCAATGCATAGTATAGGCTATTTATCCACTAATGTTATAAATAAATTTAATTTGTCATGAAATAAAGGAAAGATTTGTGTGTATGCTTGTTTACTTTAAATAGTATTCAAAACTACTGGAACAATGTGAAACATTATTTAAATTACTTATGGAACAGGCTATAGAAAATATGTATATTATAAAACAAATATCCAGTCTATTAAGGACATACCACTATTATTACACTAATCACAAAAAGCCATTTATTTATTCAGAATAAGTTCAAAATCACTATATAATACACAAACTAATTAATTACTGCTTAATTAATATTTTGTTAAAATAAACAGACTTTAAATACCTACCAATAAAATCTAAAATCGTTTATCTAAATAATCATTTTCTTTTTTACTTGCTGTATACATAAATAACATATGTCCAGATTTTCATACATTCTCAAAAAATGTCTAAGTTGAAATAAGTATACCTGAATTAAATCATAATCTTGACTTTTGATAAATTTATGGATCCAAATTAAATATACACTTACGATATTTAGCACTAGCGTGGACTCTTAGTTCTGAGGTCGTAGGTTCGACCTCCGGCTGTACACTAATAGACTTTCTTGTTTCTGTACAAGTGTATTTAACACTCGCTTGAACGTTAAAGGCAGTGTGAGGAAACCGGCTTGCCTTAGACTCAAGAAGTCAACGGCGTGTAAGGTACAGATCACCAATTTGCCAATTAAAAAAAAAAGGATCACGAAACATACCCAGACCTTATAAGCTACTGGTTTATTATTATGTTCTAAGCATATGCGTGGAAGTCCAGACAGGAAATAAATATTATTCAAAATCAACAAAACTACATACATAGGACCTATGATATTGAAAAACTGACCACCTACTTTTAACGCCCAAACCCCTTAACCTATCTCAATCCATATCTCAACCATCTGAGATAGACATCTTAATACAAATATTGATAAAAGTGTGCCAACATCCAATCGACGAATTGTAATAGCCGTCTGTCGATACAAGCTATCCATGGTAGGTCGGATCGTGTATTTGGATAGACCTTTGTATGAAAATGACAGTTCAACTGTGCTATGCTTAAGATTTAAAACTTACACCAATTTTTAAAATAATTAAAAAGCTATTTGATATGTTTTAAACATAGACATGTATTTTTTAATATTATTTGTACGGTTTTATTTACTTTATTTGGATTATATTGATTATCAAATATGAATGTAAAGAGCGAAGAGATTTAATTATATCCGTCGCCAAAAATGGATTGTCTTCGTAGGGTTCGGTTACTGGGATGCAGATAGGATCGATTGACTGTCACGGTTTGATTTCAGATTGAAAACAATGTGGATTTTGGATTAATTATTGGGTTCGGGCGTTAATCGGTTAAAAATTAAATAAAATCAATCAATCAATCATAAGACCTTATTGGATGGAGACTCACTGTGGACGCCCTATGCCCCATCTGGGGGTTATAGAATATTAAGTCGAGCATCATATTATAGTCTTTCATTTTCCTACTACAAATACGCCCAAATCTGCTGCGGAACTAAGAAAACGTTTTTGATTAACTAGGTTCGAGAATCGTGCTATTTGTCTCAGAATCAACAAGGTTTTTTGACATTTGACAAAGATATTTTAGACCGTGTAGTTTTGCGACCTATTGTCTAATTTTGGGGAATATTAAATCTAAGAAACGTGTGGTGTACGTTTCTATTATCTATCCTATTTCAAAAAGCTAAATTACTTCTTCGTTGGACGGAAATGTTAGCAGAGAAATTGGCAGCATGAATATATAATAGATAGAGAGTTGATAATATATAATAGATGAGCTGTGTATGATCGTTACTGGTAAGGAGTTTTGGGCAATATTTTTGATAGGAGCAGCAGCAGCTCTATCCAAAATTCAAGCGACCCTTATATTGGGGAAGTCTACCTTTTTATAGGGGATCCCAGAAAATAATGATTTTATATTTTCTTTATTAAAACCCTTATAAACACTTTACACGTGTAATTATTAAATTAATGAAATAAATCGATAGTGTAATTTGTCTTGCAATTTATTTATATATACTTCTTACCATATTTTAAGAGTCTCGCCCTAAATATTTTGCAGTCCTGCTACCCCATAATGGGACATGAGGCAAAATCGTTTCTGTTTTACAATATTTACTATATCGTAATGAAATAAGCCTTCCTATCTTACTTAGACTACTCCATTTATAATTTTTTAAATTAAGATGTTTTATTATTATACACGAACGTTCAACAAATAAAATTTTCGCCTGGGATCGAAACTCTAGACCATATATAATGATACTAAGCCATGGAAACCGTAATCGATCTCTTTTTTATATTGTAAATACATTTTAAAATTAAACCCTATTCAATTATATTTCCTCCTTCCTTTACCATATCCGGTAGGTATAACTATCAAAGAAAATGAAACCACAGAAGGCTAGTATTTTTTTTAGAATATTACTATATTTGTTTAAAAAGTTACGAAACATTATACAAATTAAAGGTTTGTCTACACTGTGTAAAGTGTCGTTTTACGTCTTACATTACTAGTCATAGTATTCAGTTATTCAGAAATTTATTTGTAAGGCATATCAACAATATGCACCTAGAAAAAAAAGAGCGTAAAATAATTTAGTACCTACATAATAAAAAAAAATATTTATAGGTATACAAAAATGTCTTTACTTTTTAATCTTAAAAAGTCAATACTACTATAGTAGCTATTCAGATATTAAAAAAAACATTATAATGGAGGAACATCTATAGATGTTCCTCCATTATCTCCATTTCTATAGAAATGCCTACATCATTTTCCGATTATATAACAATTAAAAATCCATGCGCAGCTAGAAAAATAGATGTGTCTCTCCCCTTATATTTCGATATTACCATGGTAGGCTAATTTAATGAAATTAGGCCGCACATGCACAATGTTGCAATCATGCTAACTTTGTGCTGACGAATCGGTTATCATGTTACGTAAACCTATAAGGTTTTTAACTCTTTGATTCAGTGGTTTCAATCTTGCTGTTACGGGTTCAGTTTTCTCTTGCGTTTAAAAAAAAAGACAATTTGAGTTAGCAAAAATTTATTCTTGTACGAATTTTAGGATTATTATTAATTTTTTTATTTATAATGATAAAAGCTTGCCAACGCCCAACACAGTATAGAATGGTACAAGAAAAATAAAATACAGTATTCAATATGACAATCACTTATAGGCAAATATAATACACGAAGAGGTTAAAAAATAAAATCATAAAAACTACAGGAAAAAAAGTCTGACCGACCGACGAAAGTTTTGACCAAAACGCGTTCTTCTAACGCGCGAACTCAATAATTAATCCACAATCTGAAATAGACAACAATCTGAGATTGTGGATTGTCAGACCGTGACATTTGATCGATCTCCTATCTGCAGCACAATAACCAATCCCTACGAAGACCATTCATTTTTGGCGACGGATAGAATGGAATCTCTTCGCTGTTTTCACTCATATTTGATAATAATCAATATAAACCAAATAAAACCTTAAACATAATATTAAAATATACCTATATGTCTATGTTTAAAACATATCAAATAGCTTTTTAATTATATTAAAAACTGGTGTAAGTTAAAATCTTAAGATAGGATATTGCCACATCCGACCTACCATGGATAGCTTGTATCGACAGATGGCTATTACAATTCGTCGATTGGTTATTGACACACTTTTATCAATTAAGATGTCTATCTTAGATAGTTGAGATATGGATGGAGATAGGTTATTAGGTTTGGGCGTTGAAGCAGAGACAAATTGGATAACGAAATTTAAATTAAG
Organism: Pieris mannii; assembly: GCA_028984075.1. NCBI lineage: Eukaryota > Metazoa > Arthropoda > Insecta > Lepidoptera > Pieridae > Pieris > Pieris mannii. Next base: position 2,927,161 of record CM054776.1, read on the forward strand.
TTAAAAGGTTGGGACAATCAACCTGTATGTTAAATATCTTAAATGAAATGTCTAGTTTCGTTATTTGGCAAATCTTTTTCGAAATGCCACTGCTGAAAAGTAGACGATTAATATATGAGTATGATAACACAAAAGAACGTATATAAATGATGTTATAAGAATATACCATATACACTCGCACCTCAATATATGTGACTAGATTTATATTTTCCCTTGGAATAGTCGAGACCCTTAGGCGGGCTCTAATACGATCATTAGGTACATACATAGAATAATATATTAAAGTAACGACAATCTCAATCGTTTCAAATAAAATTAGCACTGGAAATAAAGAATTGAAAAAATAAGTACCTAAATTGAGTTTATCATCGTTAACACGTATCTTTAAATATTTTTTGATTAAAGTTCTTGTATTATGACCATGAAATTTAGAAGGGAGGAAGAAATTACTTATTACCTAATTACTAATAAGTAATTTTTTTAAGGCAGCCCTAGGAAATAAAAAGGATTTCCGAACCAATTCGACTTAGGGTCCTTCAAGAAAAGAGCGTACCAATTCTTAAAAGGCCGGCAACGCACTCGCGAGCCCTCTGGCATTGAGAGTGTCCATGGGCGGCGGTATTACTTAACATCAGGTGAGCCTCCTGCCCGTTCTATAAAAAAAAAGAAAAAAAAAGAAAAAGAAACGCACTACTAGTTTATAGTAACTTAATTATGCGAGTATAGATATAAGTAGAGCAGTGTTGGCTTAGTGGCTTCAGCGTGCGACATTCATCCCTAAGGTCGTTGGTTCGATGCCCGGCTGTGCACCAATGGCAGAGGTATTTCTTTCTAGGTGCGCATTTATCATTCGATCGAATGGTGAAACACATCGTGGAAAACAACACGGTTACTAGTAGGCCCAAAAAGTCAGGCACAGGAGGTTGACCATCTACTTGCCTATTAGATAGAAAATTATCATGAAACAGATTCAGAAATCTGAGCACTAGACCTAGAGGTTGTAGCGCCACAATTTTTTTTTTGTTGATAAATGTACACGATAGTTTTAAGGTTGGGTTTGGAGGTAGGTCTAGCCACGTCGCTGTACGTTAGTTCTCTCAAGTCTAGTCTTATCATGCCGGGGAGGCTGGTCTTCGATGAAACCTAATCCAAGTTATGACTTGCTTGAGCCAAGGTCAAAAATCCTTTATTCATATTTGAACCATTATCGTTCAATATTATAGTGGTTTATTCATGTACCAAGAAATATGTTGGAAAAAAACACATGTAAACAATGAAATAAAATTTATTATATAAAAATAAACAAGTATAAAAATATTTTTTGAATGATTTTATATACGCATAGTTGCGGTAAGAAAAACAAACTCCATATCCTTATACACTACGTAATAATAAATTGTTCTTTATCTATTAACAAAAATTCGTTACGATTCTTTACCATGTTTTAATATACCTGAATACATTACCTTATAAGTAATAAAATATTTATTAGTTAATTTGCAAAAATTGTGCCAAAACTTGTCCAAATTGCTTTAGTCCATCCCAAAGGTACTTTATATACCGATACTTCGCCGTCACATGACGGTGACAATTCGTTCTCCAAAATCACAATAGGAGCATTTATTTTGGTCAAATAAGAATAATACTCGTCTATACCTCCCTTCGAGTAACACAATACGCCACTACCTCTAGTAATAGCCCTCAGAACGTCTTGCAATGAAATATCTTCAAGATAAACTATTTCGACGGGCATAACTTTACCGAAACACATAAAGTCCTTGCCAATGTCAACAAAGTCCATGTCAAAATTAATTGTAAAATTTTTGCCTTTTAAAGAACCAAGAACGAGTTCTCTCCTAACATAAATATCTTTTTTCACCCATTCACTTCGTAGCTTCATAAGATGTTCAATTTTAGGTGTAAGTTTCGTTTTGATTTTATTATTAGTTAGGTTTAAGTGGGAGAAGTAGGACTGTGCAATGCGCGGAGAGCCGTTAAAATTTCCATAATCATTTATCCATACAATGCTGCTTTTAAGGGAATTTGCAATTTCGTTGCTTTCGGCAACGTCGCTGGACCATAGAGAAACACAGAGCGATGTATTTATCAAACTTAATAATTCTTTGACAGTTCTGTATGTCAGTATGGGAATATACATTTGTGAAGGTGAGAGTTGGGCGGCTGTGTCTTCGATAAATTCAAATAAGTATACTTTATCGTTGTAGTGGTATGTATCAGTGCAAAACTGAGATATTCTTTCGGTTTTTTGGATGGCTTTCGAACCAATCGACTGTTTGAAGCGTTCGATTGCACTCTCCTCAACATATATCATTTTTACGGCCCAGATATTCTGAAAAATAATATATTGTTAACAGTTAGCTATAAATACAGCACAAGTAAAAAAAATATAGTTTGTAATTTTCTGCAATATACAGGAATAAAGTATAATCTATTTGCTTTCCTTCGATAGGTATTATATTCCTATTCCGTACGAGCACATAAAGCATAAAATTAAGTTCTCTGTTAATAAATATATTCAAGCATCTCTAAACCGTCAAGTACGTTTTTTGAAATGTTTCGAACACAAAGAAGAATTAGTGTTAAATGATGCCTTTCTTATTTCTGAGGCGCACCTTAAATCCAACAGCCAAATACATGGACAATACTGTGTGTATTCAACAAATCATCCCGACGGCACTGCACCTGGAGGCACAGCTATTATAATGAGATCCTCCATTGAACATTATGAACTCCCACAATTTCGACCGGAATTAATTCAAACCACCTCAATTAATTTCTCTATTTCCTCGGCTTATTGTCCTCAAAAGCACGCTATAACCGAGGAAAACTTCAACACATATATTAACACGCTTCATAGCAGGTGGAGATTGGAATTCAAAGCTTCAAATATTATATATATATATTATTCTGGACTGTTAACGGAAACCAAAACTGTATAGCAGGAGAACAAATTGGCGAATGTTTCGTGATCTCCTTGAAGACGCCCTAAAATTACGGATTTCACTTAAGAGTGAGGAGGAAATAGACAGTGCAGTCTTGGCATTTACGAGATTGGTGCAGGTGCATCCTGGAAGAGTTCTGAGGGAGTGGAGGGAGCTCAGAAAAACACCATACAGCTCTCTGTACCCCACGAAATTCATGTAAATGATCCTGGAGAAGAGAAGATTACGTAAAGTGTGACACAATAGTCGTCATTCCGATGACAAAATAACGACTACTCTCTCTGGAAGGCATGCAAAAATCTAAATCAACCCACAAACCCTAAACCACCTACACGAGTAGATAGAAACAACTGGGCTAGATCTAAACTAGAAAAAGCAATAGCAAAAGTATTTGTAACAAATGAAACAACTCCTGGGTCGGATCAGGCAGAAAAAGACGATAATATTCTCCAACAGGATTTCCAATTGCATTTGCACTTGAAGATAGAAACACCAAGGGAGGTACAAAGAACCATACGACCAATGGAGAATGGGAAGGCACCAGGTTTTAACGTCATTGATAAAAAGGCCCTCTCCGAAATACCTCTTAAGGCTAAACTTAGTTGATAACCCTATTCAACTGCATTATAAGTGTTGGATACTTTCCAGCGCTATGGAAGGTCTCTCAGGTGATTACGGTCCATAAGCCCGGGAAATCGCCACATAAAGTCTCATCTTACCGACCTACAGAAATTCGAAATTGTCCATCGACAACAAACATCTGTTTTAAAACCCGTGGCACCTATGGAATACAATTGGGGAGCTACATGCGACAATAATAAAACTAAAATTCAAAAAACACAAAACTACATTCTTAAACAAATAAGCACCTAGCCTTGGTTCATAAGAAACACCGAAGTACATGAACCTGGGAACCCAATATCTACAGTCAAGGAGGAAATAAAAGTCGCTCAGAAGTACAAGACTATGCTGGAAAATCATCCTAACCACCTAGCTGGTCAACTCACTCTACCGGAGTAAATAAACCGTCTCAAAAGACAAAGAACCCTGGAGGTCAGCAGTATTGACTGAGCTAATATTGTTATGGAAGATATTCCTAATTAGGAATATCTCCCAGCAAATCCAATCCTACAACTCATCTGCTTATAGTCAGAAGACTGATTGCACGATGCACTTTTAGACAAAAAAAACATAGCTATCAAGAACCTTAAAGTGAATTACTTTTCATATTTTAGTCATAGTGATTATTGCTCTAGAAAAATTCAAAATAGTTTCATTATTACATTACTGGAATCAAGGACAACCCTTGTATGTGCACCACGCACATACAAGGGTATGCGTAAACGTCATTTATGGACAGAGCGAAGCTATTAGAAGCGATCATAAAAACACAGAGTATGTGAAGTGATAAGTTTTGACAAAATTACCATTATAGGAGCATTTAAGAACACATCTACAGCGGACTCTATATCCGATCTTCTGGTAATGATTCCTACACAACTTCCCCAATCTGTAATACAAGAAACATATTATCAATGGCAGCATCTATTTATATTCCTATTGGAAGAATCTATTTGCAAAGTGCATTGTATTGATATTAGTGTGAGACAAACTGATTATTGATTGACGAATCATAATTAATAATCTGACATTACCTTTTTCAAAATGGAATAAGTTACCAGAATGCGGGCTCCCTATTTTTAGTAGTACCGATAATCTGAAAAACGCAAAATTTATAAGGCAAGCTGTAAGAGAAAACCTATAAATCATTTAAACTAAATTAGTTCAATATCAGTGCTTTGATGAAAACATAAACATAATCTGATAAAAGAGACTGAGTAAAGTAACGGCACTGGTACTTGGAAATATTAAATGTACAGTGTAAATTCTTAATAACTCTGCATATGTTAACATTACAAAGAGTTGTTGTTCAATAGAAAGAAGAAAAATGTGTAGTAGAAACAGGAATAGTTTATTTTAGACCAGTATTAGTAATTACATAAAAAAACAATTCTTATTTGAACGCAATCGGCGTATAGTGTTTTTTGCGCCTGACGTCTTTTTCGCAACAATTCGATATTGTTGTATTTTTAAACTTATTTTATTCAAATCTAGCAATATTGAGGCTTTGTAATGAATGTTTGTAAACATAGGATTGGATTTCTTTATTATGGGGTAACAGTATACAACTTTCATTAACTTTCATAACAGTTCTGCAGTTTTAACTAATTTCAGCAAATAAAAAAAATACTTTTTATTATTTAATTGAAGTTATTGGGGAATGGTATGTAGAATACCATTGTATGGACATAAAGCTAAACCAACGAGTTTGTTGTTAATCAATGGACGATACATAGAGTTTATACATATATTATATATTTTTCAACAAGACTTTTATTTTACCCAGCTTCTTTACAAAGTTCCTTAAAAAGTGTACAAACAGCAACATTTCTTGTTGTTGATATAAGTATTGCCTCTTTAAATTCCGCAAGAAAAACATCTGCTATCAATCCCAAATTCACTAATGGCGTTGTGTCAGAAATTGTTATGCTTGGAGCTAAAACAAACAATAGTTTTATATCAATTGTAGGTAATAATTTTTCACATAATTTAATGCATTCCATTTTATACAGGCCCACTTTTCCCACAAAGATTAAAAAAATCAACTACCAAGAAGCTTCAGACAAGTAGTAGTCCACTATGTCGCTGTAAGTGGTATGTGGACATTGCTATAGCAATAATATTAATATCAACATGAATTTCAATAATGCTGTAGTTTCATTTGCTAAAAACCTTACAATTATTATAGTAACAGTAATGCTAGAATATAAAGGCAAAAATAATCTTAACATAGAAATAACAAAAATGGTATAGAATAAGTTAAAGACTGCATATTAGTTATGTTGGTGTCTATGAAGAAAAATTGGTTTGACTAACAGTCTTGAAAATATAATGTATAGATACTAACGTAACACATTGAAATTTCGAGCATAAACAAAATGCTTATAATTATTACCAACTAAGCTAAAAAGGTAGTTAAATTACAACAAGACTTACTCTTTATTATATTTTCAACCATTACTGGCTCAAGACACAGACTATGGTAATTTAAATAATTTACCAATAGCTTTAAATCATTATTCTTAGTTGTTTTCAATGGAAATTTTCTTGTAAAATATTCTAATTGGCAAAACAGATCTGAATTTTTTTCAATTAAATTAGCCAATTTTTTAAATTTATCTGGTAAATCTTCTATAGCTCCTCTTAAATAGGTATCCTCCTTAACATCTGTTTTGGTGGGTTGTTCCACTAAATTCGGATGATCTTCAAAAAACTTCTGAAAAAACATGTTTTTTTCTAATTATTTAAATATCAATCATTTAATAATATTAACACAGTAACCATAACTACATTTTTAAACTACAGAAACCTTTCAAAGTTTTATATGAATAGTGCACAGGTACCTTTAAAAGCAATTTAGAACAATTCAAACTATCAGAAATATTATGTATTTCAAGAAATACCAATAGAATAAATATAGTTCTTCATATTAAGTTATTTATACTTACTTTAGCTAATGATGTATTAACTTCCATCGTATCAAATTTTAGTGGTTCTAAATTCATATTCCTGTAGATAAATGAAAATATTTTAAAGAATGTTCAAAGATTCAGAAAACACTTGTAACATACACGACTTTACTTTCCAGTTTTCACACCCCACGAATCAATTTATTAACGCAGTTATCTGTTCATTATCAATTTGAACTTTTTGAACATTGATAATAATTTTGTAAAAAGTGCAACCGTATATTTCTACCACAGACTGTTGCCACATGCCTAGTACTGACCACATTAAACATAGATAATAAATACAATAATACGCAGTACGCACTGCTCCAAGTAACATCAGAAAAACCGCCTCTTTAGCGATTTTAAATTCGTTTTTACAACAGAACAGCTCCTTTCTTCATGCACAAATATTTCTTAAACGCTTTACGGTAATATTATAAATGTAATTTGGCAAGAATTTCATAATTAAAACTTTCGACCCGTTCTAAAGAAGGTCTCACAATTGCTCAAACTGATATCCGTGTCTCGCTGGAGCGCTTGTCGTGGAAAAGACCGATTTTCCGGTAGATCTTCGCTCGCCGAAATAGCTAGGCCTGGGTTGTCCAGGCCCTTAAAGCCAAGCTTGAAATTCCATTAAAAACTAGGGGCTATACTTTAATTTTTACTAAATTTCTGTGAACTGAATTAATGAATTATTCGGCAAGCCTCAATATAGAAATAATATATATAAATATGCAAGTAATAAATATTTTATTACATTTATTTAAGAGAAAAAAAAATGATAATCATACAAATGTATTTAACCATCTGGTACGGTAGGGATCAGTTACGGTTATGGGGTCAATGCATGACCCCATTTCACCGCGCATTGATGATAGAGATGAAACGTTCAATTTTAAATATTAACTTTATTACAATAAGTAACTGCTCTACCATATAAAGAGGAAGTCCTAACCTGCAACCATATCATATGCTTCTCATTACATATGAATAAATTATATTTTAATTTCATTTGATTTAATTCTAACAAACATTTAACAACCACTTCAGTGAAAATTCCTAGGATGATATGATGGATGGCTTTCTGGTTCATACGGAAAAAAGCTAAACTACTAAAAAAATTATAAACTTCAAAGGAGGAAATAAATATCTTCATGATATCACGCATGTTGAAACCAAATAGGCATCTTAACGTTCTAGCTACGCTACTGGTGCTGTGGGAAAATATCGGCGATAGTTTTTCATAAAGTAAACAGATGTTTAGAAGTTTTATGCAGAGTAAGTAATTATGCACTATTTGGAGAGAATAATTCAGTGACGCAACACTGAGCTGTTACAAGTGAAAGATGTAAAGTGTTTTCTTTATTAAAACAGTTTCCAAACATGAAATGTAGGTAGTTGAATGAGTAGTACTGCAAACGTTAAAAATTAAAACAAACACGCACACATTTAAAAAAAAGAGCGGCCCTTATTAGTATTGTATCCCAATTATAATTATTATATCATCATATAAATATATTAAGTCCCTAATATCTTATATATAAAATTCTCGTGTCGCGGTGTTTGTGGTTAAACTCCTCCGAAACGGCTTGACCGATTCTCATGAAATTTTGTATGCATATTGGGTATGTATTTTTTATCCCCCTTAATAATTTTTTTTCAATTTTTAGAATTTTTTTTATTTTTTTAATTCAACTGTATCAACAGCATTAAAAAATACATACAACGCTAAATTTTCAACCCTCTACGATCAACTCCTATTTTTTATTATAAATGATATACATGGCAAAACGACGTTTGCCAGGTTAGCTAGTATAAATATATAATTACTGTTTTAATACACGATAATATTACAGTAGACGCGTACAACTCTTGCACCACAATGTATTTAGAACAATCATGAACTGGCGAATAACAAATGTCACAAAGACATCGTTCCAATTTCAAGGGAGCAAACAAACGATTGCCAACGACATGACAAGCGTGCATGACGGTCAACGTTGTATATAAAATATTTTGTAAAATTCGCGCCAACATAATGCCCATAAGATTTAGAAACTAGCAATGGCACTGGCAAAGAAAGGGCAAGTTTACAGCGTCGGCAACTATTTGATGACGGGAAAAGTTTTTGGGAAAGGCCACTTTGCAAAGGTAGAAGAAGCAACGCATAGGATTATCGGCAAAAAGGTTCTTCATTAATTGACTATTTCTTACTAACTCTCGAGTCTACAGATGTCTACAGTCTAGCTATTGGACCAGCTCATGAAGCATGTGCATACACATATGATACCGTAGGATGATAATCTCCAATAATTCTAACCAGAACTATTTATAATGTGATTGTACGAATATGTAAAAAGCCGGTCGGACGTAATATATATTTAAAGTAAGTATTGATTTAATAGGTGGCGATTAAAGTGATAGACTTGACCTGCATCAAAGAGGACTATGCAAGACGCAACTTACACCGCGAGCCCCGGGTGATGGCAAAGTTGCGGCATCCGTGCATAGCTGCCCTTTATGAGACTATGATGGTTGGTAACTATTTACTTCTACCCAATTTAAATTAACCAAGAGAAGCTTAGTTTACAATAAGACATATAATTAGTACGTATCGATTCGGCCTAACTGAGATATGATCCCAGAGTTTAGTTTATACTATCAAAATCTCCTTAGTACTTAGCAAATGCATACATTTACAAGTTTACTGGTATTTTTTTATGTCCCAATTACAAATATTTCTCTACTGACCCACACCCAACATCGTACAGTCATGGTGTAAATTTTTACTATTTATTTACTAGCACGGGCCACGACTTTATGTAGTGATGGAGGCGGCGGCAGGCGGTGATCTTTGTTCCTATGTCCTCGCTGCCCGAGGTTCAGCGCGTGGCCTACCTGAATCTCGTGCAAAAGCGTTAGCCGCTCAGTTGGTTTCAGCTGTACGTCACATGCATTCACGAGGGGTCGTGCATCGGTAATAGTAATTCTGTACCTTCTTAAAATACATATCTAAAGATTAACATCGTATGAACAGCTTCGCGATTTGAATCTCTGTGGTCCCACCTTGGAACACCAGCTGTCTAATAGATTCTTCTTTGAACTCATACGGTGAAATAACACCATACACAGAAAACTAGCATGCCTTAGACTGAAATTTTATCTAGTATGTCAACTTCAATACGTTTTTGAGATACGATAGTTCTTAGTGCTAAGTCCGAATTCTGAATTTTCACGGAAAATTAATCACTGAATTGATTTACGGAAAAGTTTTCAAATTTCAGTTTTAAATTGAAATATTTGTATGAAACATTATCGCGCATCAAGTACCTAAGCGCAAAACCGTAGTTTTTAGCCTAAATTCATTTAGAGTCTAGCCTAGGTGTTTGATTAACTAGCTGAATATCATTCATTCATTCATAAACGGCGCTATTTACTAAAAAGGCTAGGCTGTTAATTGAACGGCTTATTAAGCTAATTGGCTGCGAAATAACTTGCACGCAAAATATCCATACGTTAGCTAAACGTTGATTACCTTACAGAGATCTGAAGATGGAGAACATAATGTTAGATAGTACTAAGCAGTTTATAAAAATTGTTGGTAAGTATACACACGAGATTTCTTCATGCACATAATAGAAAATATTTTATAATATATTTATAAATATTGTTTAGACTTAGAAATAATTTGGTAGAAATATTTCTTTTTAATCTTGATAGCCTATGTATGTCAACGAGGTAAAATATATATAAACCTATTTCGATTACATTTTTATACAGCGTACAAGTATATGTTGTTTACGACTTTCTTGCATATCCGTTGCTTTTGTCGCATCGACCGAAACAAAGTAGTAATGAAATATGTTTCTGGTTTATCGGTAGAGATTTTGGTCGCTTTGTTCAAATGTGTACCTAAGTTTTAAATATTAAGGTTATTAAGGAAAGCCTCAATTGTAAAATTTTATTCCCAAATTTTCCTTTTTTGAGGAGGTTCAAAGCGTTCTACAGCATTTCTATATAATTGGATGTTTGTAGGAGTACTAAGTTCCTAAATTAATTTGCTTACATATTTTAAAATTCTTATAGATTTCGGGCTTTCTAATGTATGGAGTGCGGGTGGAGCGCTTCGTACGCCATGCGGATCACTGGAGTACGCAGCGCCCGAGTTGTTTGTGGATGGGCGAAAATATGGACCCGAAGTTGATTTGTGGAGCATGTTAGAACCTATTATTATTATTCTGAACAAATATTTCAACTATGTATGAAGTACCTATGGCAATTTCGACAGAGTAAAACAGGAGTGAAACTTGTCAGGCGTTATTAACGAGGGCGGTCTAAAAATATTTGTACTTACACATTTCTAATTAAAAAACATGGTTACCATGAAATAAAATAAAATACGTTTATTTTGGAACATAAGATCATCAAGGTATCACTTATTCGTCGTCATTAAATTCGAACCTGTAGGCATCCCGTACACCGAAACAAACATGGGACTAAATTTAAAACATTTATGTAGTTCGTCTTGAAGTAGTTTTTTAATATAAAATTTTAACGTTCATGCAAAGAATCCTATCATCATTGAGAAGATATATTTGATATTATTTACTCAGTAGTTGATCATGCCACCTAGTATATAAAAACTTAATTGCAATTTAAAAGAGTTTTTCGTTGTTTATGAAAATAATGTAATTCACAAAAAAAATGTAATTGCAGAACTTTGCAATCCTCAAAATCACTGATTATTGAAGTCATTAGTTACATGGATTTTTTTAAATTCACATGGACCGCCCTTTTGGATTAGTGAATTTTCGTTTCTTCAATTTAACCAGCTGGTTTGTTTTAGCGGTGTGATAGTTTATGGAATGGTGACTGGAGGTCTGCCATTCGCGTGTGTAGAAGGAAGCAAACAGGCGACAGAAGGCCACTCTAGACCACAACTAAGGGCTGCCATAGCAAGAGGGTTCACCAGGAAACAGAGGAATGCGCTGGCTTGTGTGTCTACAGGTAAAAGGGATTTTTTTATTCAGTTTTAAATTGTTGAATATCTGTCCACGTTTTGTGCCAAATTTTATGACCCTTATAAAAATGCTAATGTATTAAATGTATGAAGATGACTATTCGTATTTGGTAAACAAAACTTTCATAGATAAGCGGCCTGTCGCAAGACTGCATATTTTTAATATTCTGTAAGTAAATATAGATTATATTATGGGTAATTGATTTTAAAGAATTTATGTAATCGGTACAGTATTTTATTCGTTCCAGTCATAATGTATTACATATTAAGTATAAAAACCGCTGACGTGTCGAATCTCAGTGTCGTGTCTCATTATGAATATATCCATCAAGGAAAGAGCGTACCAATTCTTAAAAGGCCGGCAACGCACTCGCGAGCCCTCTGGGATTGACAGTGTCTATGGGCGGCGGTATCACTTGACATAAAATCACCGACTAATAAAATCTACCAAGAAACCAAAATTATGACAATTAAACAACTATATGTATATAGCACCTGTATCAGGATAAAAAAAAAATTAAATAACTCTATCCATAGTTGCTTGACGTTTAAAAAATCAAATACACAACGACACGCAATACTCGTCGAGCGAGTTTGCTTATCTTGCCGAAGCCGGGTACAAATTATTTGATAAAATCTATTAGGTATGAGGGTGTGCAATTATTTAATCAGTTACCATCTCAAATTCGGAATATTGGAGTGTTTGACAGATTCAAAAAGGAAGTAAAGATGTATGTTAGAATGAACATAGTTAACTAAAAAATTGTGACGGCCAATGGCGACGTGACATATCTCGCTCGTATTATATATACATATTCATATTGTTTCTCGTGTAAATAAAATATTTCTGTTTTGTAATGAGAAATAAAGTTCTTTAAACATTATAAGGTGAGCCTCCTGCTCGTTTGCCCCCTGTTTTATAAAAAAAAAAATTCCCTGGGCCACAATGTACAAACCGTGCGGGCCATATATGAGGAAAAAAACTTCTCTACTACAGTAAGTTCTACATTGAATTGTCTATTAAACTAAAAATGAAAATTAATTTTAAACACTTTAGCAATATCAGCTTACTTCTGCGTCATCAATAGTCATTTAGATTATTTGTAGTAATAAAAGGTTTATAGTACGAAATGAGTTTACGGAGTTATTAAAACACAATTCTTTAAAGCATAACGATTATAATTACAAAAACCTTAATTACACAAACAGTTCTTCAGACAATAAGCCACTTCCGCAGTTTTTGAACAATCACAGCGTTTGATACGTGTTTTTCTGAAACAAAAATAAATTATTTACTGTGCTATATTAGTTACATTACTGCATAGAAATCTATGTGTACGGGGATTAATCATAGTGGACTAAACAAGATGGGGCCGCGTGCCATATTCGTCTGTTTCATTGTAAGCTTACTTTTACACAACTTGTATTATTATTCCAATATATGTATTTTTTAAATATTACAGAATATAATAAAATCATAATATGATACATTAGAAAACTGTTGTGGTTTGTATGAATGTAACAATAGCAGTCTTGTTTAGTAACGCGACATTTAATTTTTTCAATTTACTTTTTATGTTGGTTAACGTTAGGCTATCTCAGTGGTGGGCAAAGTACGGCCCGCGAAACAGTTTTATCCAGCCCGTCGAGGGTTCATCGACATGGATAAATAAAGAAAAACACATTCTACTTGTAATGTTATGATTGAAAGCTTTAACACACAATGCATTTATTTTTATAATTCTCTCGCCGTCTAGAATTTCTTTAATTTTGTTGCCCGCCATTAAAAAAGTTTGTCTACCACTGGGCTATCTAACTGACTGGATAGTCCATTTATTAGCCGCGGTACCAAACACCCCAATGTTCTCTCGCCATATACGTTTCTCTCGCCATATACGTTTCTCTCGATATATACGTTTCTCTCGATGTACAGAGCCGAACTTGTGTTGCCGCTTGGGTCCGTACGTTATGATCAACTCCTCATATAAAATCGAAAAATTACGTAATGGTGTTAGAAATTTGCGGACTGATGTAGTGCAATTCTTTCAGAATGCAAGATGTTTATACAACAACTACTTGAACCCAAAGTAGAGCTTCGCATGAAGATTGAAGAGGCCGCGCGGCACAGATGGGTGAAGCGGCCTGGTATGCGAATGAAGACACACCCTTTACCGCCGCCCGATTCCAAAGTTAATAGAGAGGTGATTAACATATTCTTACGGGTTTTTGGGTTTAGCTCTGGTTTAATTATCCACTGTTATTACTGTCTTAGGGAGCGCTCAAGTATTACGTAATGAATTAGGGGGGTAAACCGTTACTATGCGGGGCGTGGATTAAATTATGAATGTCGTCAAGAATCTCCAAAAATTGAGTGATGTAATACTTGAAGGCTCCCTTACCTTATAGTACTGTAAGAATCTTCTCTGCTCTACGGCAGAGTACAGTTATCAGTTCTTAGGATACCTCATTAAAAATATGTAATAAATTATAAATAATATAAAATGTTTCTTATGGCATATAAGATACAGGTATCACTTATTCTATGTCATTAAATTTGAATCGGTATTCATACCTACTCATTGGCAAAGACCGAGGGTCATAAAGCTCTCGTTAATATGTTAAAATAGCTAATCATCAAATAACACTTATATTAAAAAAAAATCGTAAATTAATTAGAAGCAGCCTGTCTAGCACTAGCCCCAGGCCCTTTTACACAGCTTTTCTTTAAAACATTTCTTAAATGTACTAAAAGGCCTCAGGAATTTTTTTAAAGAAAAGTATCCCATTTATATAAAAACAATTACTAACTTTAGATAGTCTAGTACTAACAGAATGCGTATGTTCTATTCTAGTATAAAGACCAATTTAAAACAATTCTGAATAACGTGTCGAGTGACAGTTTGTTGTTAAATATTTTTTTCAACCTTTAATTATTCCTTCGCATTTCAGATATACAGACAAATCGCTGAACTATGCGCGCAGAACTTTTTGGACATCGTCGCTCAGATCAAGGCTGAACCATTTGGATCCACCGCTGGGTTGTACAATATAAAGACGCATTTACATCAAATGCAGGCCGCCTCTGGGCTGGATCTCCTCTGGTCTTCAAACACAACGGAACCACGACCTTTATCACCGCCAGAATATCGCGCCAAGTACGAGCTTAAGGAGCCAAGTTTTTCTACACTATCTCTGCACTCCCAGGTGGTTTCAAATTTGCAGAAATTCCGTCCAGTTCCAAAACCAACTCCGAAGCCGGGAAATTCAACAGCCGAAGCCGTGGAGAAGATCAGCGACGAGATTAAAAGCAAAGCGAAGTTGAGCTATTACGCAATGCGAAGACCAGTCTTCAAGGTGTACGAGAACGGAGATGGCTTGGACAGTCGTCTACCGAGCATTAAGGAGTATTCGAATCCAGATGTGAACGAAAAGAAGGCAAAGCTTAAACCTCCTGTGAAGAAGACCCAGCTAGAGGAACCATTAAGACTCAGCAGTTGTCCAAATAAATCTAGCGATGTGAAGAGGAGCGATTTCTGCAGACGTGGTGGAGATGGGTTACCGAGGTATATTTTTAATTTAGGTGTTCTTTTTCAAAGGCAATGCAAATGCAATTCTTGAATATGTTTGCTGTATCCTCGGCTTACGTGTTGTTAAATTCTGTCGTTTGTTAGGTTGGCATGGTTGTTGTTAGAAGAGGAGTGCTAATGTATCTAAAAAAAAGTAACTGTTTTAGAACCTAGAGAAGGTTCATGTCACACGACGTTGATTTGAAGAGAATCTGCCTCTGACGAGTCTGTTTTCTCCTGGCTGGCTAACGTAGAATTATCAATCGAATAAAGATAACGAAACGAAACGAAAACGAATTAAAACCCACCTAAGATGATGCACGCTTGATCAATAAATATTATTTTTGCAGTAGAATCTGGTTAGGAAATAACGTTACTATTGAACTCGTGCAAAAATATTGACATAATGCTGCATTTATAGCTGGCGTGGAAGTGGTGTATCAAGAACGCAAGCACCTCGAATATTACTACAAAGTAATGCGACTACAATCAAAAGAGCGTCATTAGGGTAAGTTTCTTTAATGACATTATTACTCATCAGTAGACAAGATCTACAACATTATAACACTTGCTGTAAGTGTTATCACTGCTTTGATTTTTTTCGAAAATCCCATTCAAATAAATACTACGTATTTTTTATGTTTTACCTACAAACAAAATATTATCTATCTATCAAGGTAAATCTAAATATTTACTTAATCAACTGACGTAATACAAAAATAAAAAATATTTCAATATTAGGAACAATATATAGAATAAACTTTAATTTCTTTATTTTATTATTTAGCTTACTAATTCCAGGTTTCGAAAAAAAATTTATAGCTGACATTTTATTTTTACTGTTTGTATCATTATCACTCGCCGTAAAAACAGGGCTTAATGTGGAGCACCGCACTCAATAAAATGGACACATTCACTTACAAATAAACTTTCTGTACAGAATCAAATGTTCAGACTCGTATTGAAATTAAAAAATGTGCCCGCCAAAAAGGCCAAAAAGTTTTGTAATCTCTGACATGTCAAAAAATGATAGCTGTCAGAATTCTACCAATCTCGCGATACTCCGATATATAGGTACCATCAGTTGTAACGAGCCAGTTCGCCCGCTAGATGACGACCATGCCTAAACGAGCCATAAGATCATGCGACCACAGCGAAAATGTTCTGAAAGTATAAAAAACAAACGTAAAATGCTAGTCTCACAAAGGTTGTCCGCGTTTTCTGCAACTATTATAAAACTTTAAAAATAATTTTGTTTTAGAAACATTGTGAGCCCGCACTCATCTTCCAACAATAGTCACTGCAAAAGCGAAAGAGCTATGCCTGTAAGTGCTTTATTTTCGTTTATGGTTATCAAGAGCTATTAGTTGGTTTAGAGTTCCTTTATAGAACGCCGAAGAAAAATATTCTGAGGTAAGAGTTATGTCTTTTGGGTAAGATTGAGCGTTGTTAGCATACATTGAAAGTATTACACCAGTAAGTAATATAATATTTCTATTTCTGTAAATAAATTAGAATATTTAAATCAGAATTTTTGTAAATGGATTAATGTTTTCAGGTCGGTTGGTACTCGCGGCCCATGGCGAAGGAAACACAACGTCTACGCCGCACCGCGCCTATTAAATAATTTTTAGATAGACTTTTCGATGTACTTATTTTGTAAGATTTTATTTCAAATCTTTCAAATCAATATTTTATGATTTTTGTATAATAAATATAAAAGTTTGAAACTAGGATTATGCATTCTGGAATTCGTTTGGGTGCTGCAAGTATTAAGTCGAGAATTAGCGGGAATCCAATAAATCCTATAAAATTTTAGCACAGACTAGTAGTAGTAAGATTCATAGATTAAAGCAGAGTTTAATTACGGGAATTATTATTCTCGCTAACTCACGTCTCTGGTTATTCATGAAAGTATTATGAACATTACCAGCTATTAAATATTTCTTAAAAATAAAAATGACAGAACCTTAAATCATAGTACTTTCATTAATAAAATCCTTAATGTAACAAAATTTATACAAGCAATACATAAATACCAAGAGAAAATTGGCAAATTATAAATAATATATATAAATAATATTGACTTCTTATTGTACCAATATTACAGGCTTTCTATTTTGTCAGCGCTTTTCATGGAAAAGTACCACGAATAATACGAAATAATTTTATTAATAAATAGGTTTTATTGCTCTTATTACAGCGTAAATATATTTGACAGAAAGAGACGAAAGAGTACTATACTTAAGAGAATCCGTAGTATATTGGTTTATAACGAATCTCAGGCTTCCTTCACGATCTAAGGGTAAAGTTTAGTATACAAAAACTAAGTAATTTCTGACGTAACGGTAGTTTTTCAAGCTAATGTCAGTAAGCCAACAAGCTAGTTCTGGCTTCGTGTAGACAAAACTAGCTTCATTTCTGATCTAGTAAGCTAGTATACAAGCCAGGATAGTTTTAATAGGATGGAGTTATATTTTTTAGGATATCGACCCCCACCACTGATTTTACTATCCTGGCTTGTGTACTAGCTTAATGTGGCCGGCGAAGCTGACAGGAACCACGCGTTTTGTTTATTTTGTCACCGCGACGTGTTTTTGAGATTAAGAGATACCCAAACTAAGTATGGATAATTTAAAGTTTGTACTGTACTGTACTGTAGTTTGTACAACTGTTCCATTACCATGAATGTCTGTGGGACGCGACCCTTCCAAGCTATAAAGACAAATCTAAACGTGATTCAGCACAACAAAAAAATTGTGAAAGACAGACAGTTTTTGTAACTTTTCTCCTAGTTAATCTAGTGCGAATTGGCACTGTTTTAGAAGTAACTCATTTAGTCGAATAGTGTTTTTTGAGCATGCAGCTCATTTTAGACGTCGTCACCTCAGTCACTGCAATAGCTTAAAATAATCCTAGCCTCATGTAAACAGAACTAGCATGTTCCAGGCCAGGACAGTACTACCTTGCTATCATAGCTTGAAAAACTAGCCTCATGAAACTTGGGCATAAGTGTCGATTCGAAAGCTCATCTTACATGTCAATCAAGTATGAAAGTTATAAATTGAAGCTAGCTTCTATTATAACTATCTTACAGTGACGATTTCACGAATTTTCGAGAAACTCTTACGAGAAATTCTTACATTTGCTCGCCAATTATGATTATTAAAATTAAAAATAATATCTCTTTCAATAATCTTTTTGAAATTCTTTTATATTACCTCAATACAAAGACAAGATAAGAAGAATAGAAATAAGAAAGAAAACTAAAATTATGGATTAATTGGCAAAAAAACTTAAGTGGATATGG
The DNA here is from genome assembly GCA_028984075.1 of Pieris mannii. Taxonomy (NCBI): domain Eukaryota; kingdom Metazoa; phylum Arthropoda; class Insecta; order Lepidoptera; family Pieridae; genus Pieris; species Pieris mannii. The sequence continues at coordinate 2,945,592 of CM054776.1, forward strand.
CCGGGTCACACCGCTCGCATGAACTAGCAGATGGATAGACTAACAAGGTGGAAAGGGCTAATAGGAAAAGAAAGAGAGGTTGCCATCTTGCAAGGTGTGAAATTTTAAGTGTGTGTATCCTTTGTAGAGATGAATGTTAAGGACAAAAAACAAATGAAGCTCAATTATCCTTATATTACCTCTATATGTCAGTGATGCGGCATATGCGTAGGGTTGGTGATGGCAGCTAGCCGCGTGTACGTTGTGCGAGGTCGCGTACGCGCCGGGGACTCATTCCCGCTCGACTCGTTCTTAAACACGGCGCAACAACGCCATTGGTTGAGGTATTGCACTGTGGAGGGGTTTAAGTTTTATTATTTAACAACATTTCGACAATATAAAAATTAAAGTTACATATTTCATTATATATAAAGAAGAAAATTCTTTTGTAATCAAGCATGATAATTAATATTTACAAGTACATAAATAAGCAAAGCCCATTTCTATAAATTATATCTAAAAACGTAGTTCTGGTATTTATCTTTATTGACAAAATTGTCAAACTGCCAATTCTTTTTTAATAATTATTCTGTAAATAAAAAGTATTCTGGGTATTTACTAGCCCGAGACGATCTCTAAATAGCAACTTTAGGAATACGGCCGAGAAACTCCGATTAACAGGCAGATCAAGTGGGGCAAATGGAATTGGGTAGGCCATGCACTCCGAAGACATTCCCATTATATCCTCAAGCAGGTGCTCAGTTGGAATCCACAAGGAAACCTGAAGTGCGATCATCCTAAGCAAAACAGCGTCTTATAGATACAGATGATGCAAAGGGAGCGGGAAAGACTCACTGGACTCGACTGGATCTAGGGGTTATAGGACCTTAAGTCAAGTAAGTCATGTCACTAACTTTTCCAAAGTCGTACGCAGCAGTCGTCCCCTGATGAAGCGAGTAACGTTCCAGTAACATTCCACGAAACTCTCCAAACACATGAACTGTGGTCATCGAAGGCAGCCAATACTTCACTACGGAATCTGACCCCACACCCATTACTGTTGCTTGTAGGCTCACTTAAAATTTAAAAAAAAATTAGAACATATTCAAAATATTTAACAATAGAGAAATTTAAACGATAACCCGTATCGGAAAAAAGGAAATGTTTAAGATTTTTAGACATTTTGATTTTTTTTTATGAAAAAGTTTAATGTGTTCTCCAGAGTAAACAGAAAATATTTGAGATCTTCATAGATAAAAGTTCTTTAGGTATAATGTTGAATTATTTGCTTTGACAAGTTCGACACTTGGGATACGATTTTGCGGTTCACTTTGAAAATTATGTTTAAAAAAATCTCTAATCCAAGATTTTTTGAATCCTCGAAAATATTCTTTCCTGGTAGTCTGAACGATTAATCAATAAATGTATAAATAACTTACGAAAGAGGCTCCATTTTGATAATACGGACATCCTTCGTAGCGACTGCTAAGAGATGGAAGGACCGGCCTAGATTCGGCGCGAATGCGAGGTCATTAACTGGCTCCACTACTGAAGCAAGGCACTCGGTCTTCGCCCATCGACGACAGGACTCGCTGTGCCTGGAATTATTTTGCCTCTACAGATCCCTCCAGCAAGTAATCGTAACATATATTCAACCTCATTGAGAAATTAATTGATTATGGAACGGCAATATGGCGGACACAAAAAAACTTGTTCATTGAGTTGCAATTGGAATTTTATTAAATAAGAACTAAGCTGGCCAGTGCATTGTTGATACTGTTATAATTATTTGGAAATATTTATAAACAATTTGTTGTGAATTCTTGTGATAAAACTTTGTTTGGTTTGATAAAGATAGATGCGTAAAAAGGAACACATTTTTGTATATAAAGATAACAGTTCATAAACCTTAAAAATGTGTTAGAGTTAAATGTAAAATAAATTAAATCAAAGATAAAACTTTTCTACTTACTCATAAATAAAGACTTTTCCATTACAATTTTTATCAGTCTGTGAATTTGCATTTGCCAAATTGGGTTCATCACTCCCAACAGCCAGCATCGGAGGATTTGAATTAACCCTGTAACACAACTACGTTTTTTACTGTTTTCATTATTGAAATTACTGTTAATTATACTGTTTGAAAAAAAAAAATTTATGAAAAATCTTAGAAATCATATTTGAGATTTTTTATTGTGGGGTTTCATTTATTTTTCTTAGTTGCATATTTCTGTTTACTAGTACCTTCAAATTTTGTCAATGCCAAATCAATCTCTTTGCTATGCCCTCATGTATGGCACTATTGTGTACATACAGTATTTTTATAAATACCTAGATAATGAAGGATTCCAAGAAAGACAACTGATGGAGACTTTGGTAGGCATTTCATGCTGTAAAGTCCACTGTGCAAGGTTCATAACATCTGGTGCTTCATATATTCTGCAAAAGTAAGCACTGTATTACAATCTCATACATTTTAAACCAATTTCATTTAATACTATTGTGGTTTTACAAGCCTTGAATGTTTCAAAACATTATATATTTTTGTTATCTTCTAAATACTGTACTGCATAAAGTAATAATTATCAAAATATTTATTAACTTTATAAATAAATGGTACTTGATATGTGATCCAATATTTGATAACATCTGAAACTTCTCACCCTAAATATGATCCGTATTTTTAAATATATGGGGAAGAAGGTTATCAATAAGAAACCATAGTTACCTAATAATACCATCAGCAGAACAAGTAACCAATAGTAAACCTAAATGCTTGGGACCAAATTTAACATCAGTCACTGAAGTCCTTGAATCAACTAAGTTTGATCTTTTTACCCAAGTCCGAAGACCTTTTTCTGATCCCGAAGCTGTTATGTCTCCTGGAATAAAAGTACAAATTGGGAGATTAGGGATTGCTAGAATGATCACTTAATTTTAAAAATACAAACAGTTGGTTTACTTAGATCACGTCTCTAATAAACTGTACTTTTAGCGTCTAAGGCATGCAGTTTACTGATGAGTGTGATACTACAACGTCTGGGATTGAGGTTGAGGTGTCTCATGATCAAGCAACTAGGTAAACAATGCTCAAATAAAGTTACTTAGGTAGAAGAAAATAATGCTTATGTAAATATGATAATAATAATGGGCATTTGGTTGTTCTCTATAGTATACATACCAACTTCTTCCCAAATAGCAGCTGTCCTGTCAAAAGAGCATGTTGCTAGAACTTGTCCAAACTCAGGATGGGCCCAAGTTACTTTCCACACAGAGCCATGGTGAGCCTTCCAGCTGGCTGTTAATCGCCACCCTCCTTGGCCGTCTGCATCCCATACCTTAAGCAGAATTATGAAAAAAAATTATTGAGAACTTATTTGGACTTAACTTGTACTATAATTTCTGAAGAATTTAACAATTATGTAAATAGACACAAAACAATAACATAACCTACCTTCACATACTGGTCACTAGAACAAGTAGCCATTCTTTCTCCGTAGAAATCAAATGCAACATCGTGAATTAGATCCTTGTGGTCAGCTATTATAGTTTGTGATTCAAAAAAATTATTAGCACTGACTTCACCCATTCTATTTATTAAACTATAGGGTGTTGGTGAAAATAGGGAAATATAACTTTAACTTAACAAATTCTAATAAATTTAAAACGTATAAAAACAAATTCGAATTACAGATACAGATTACTTGGATTATTAAACAAATGACAATGTACATGTATAATGTATATTATATTTTTGTTGAGTTGGAATAGATCTTTTTAAGTCTCCTATATCTTTAGTGAAATATTGTTAAGTAAAATATTTACTGCATTATAAAAAAGGAGCAGAATAAATATTTTTGATTATATTAGAATAAAAATAATAACTTATAAAATATATGTCACATCTATGGACTACTATTGCACAATGCACTGTGAAAGTTTTAGAATTCAAATTGGGGCGGGAAGAGGGCAGACGAACACCGACCAATATTTTAATGGTAGACGTTACGTTATTTAATAATAAATAATATCTTTAGCTTACTTACAGAAGAGTGCAGTCAGTCAGAGTGTAGTCTTACTTAGAATGCAAAATGAAAGACATGACGAAATATTGCGATCCAACGCGTCTTGAACTAGAGGTGATGTTGATTAATCGTTATGAATTATCGTTCGGCGTGAACATTCGTTTCGTATTACTATCTTATTCTTCAAATTAGTAATATTCTAACTTCAAAAATTAAATGTTCAGCTCCCAGTTAGGCAGCACAACACTGTAATGCCAGCCAAAACAGAAAATATATAATAAAACAATAAGAAATGTTACATGCATTTTATTTTATCTAGGATCTTCATGGCTGCAAATGAATCAACAATGAATCTGGTTAATAACAATTTTAAAATTTCCTAATAATTAGTCTTACAAAAAATGTTACAATTCAAATGTTAAAATTGGCACGGAATAAAAGTCAAATATATTATTATAAATTCATTATTTACTGTATACTAATGTTGTTAAAGCTAGTAAAGTAACTGATGTAAAGGACTAAATAACATCATTTCTAGTTTTTAAATCATTGTTTCATACCCATAAAAAGTCTTGTTTAAGTCTTTACTTAAAACTATACTAATCATCATACACAATATTTATGGGCTTGCTAACCATAGTATGATAAAGTTAATAATATTTTATACAACATTTCTTTTATATGATATAATGCAAAATATTGCCTAATGATTTAAATACATGCTGTTTCACATCTCTACAGATATGTTTGAAATTGTATATAAAGAAAACACAATAAAGCTAAGCTAAGCTGTAATTTTTCATTATCCCTAGTTATGCTTGATAATACCTCTAATTTTTCAATAGCATAATATCATCTTTCTTCAAGTTTAGTAGTGTAAGTTTGTAGTAGCACTTAACTTATAATCTACCTCACTGATATTAGACAGTTGTAGCAAATTTGATCTCCGAGTTTTACAACAATTAGAGAGCAAAATTAAAAAGAGATGTGCCTAGATTTCAATTGATCAATTTCTAATGCTAGCTTTCTATTTATTTCTACCAATTCATTTTGATTTTCCTCTATCCTTAATATATGGTTGCTCATTTGTGATAGCTGCTTTTCTAAATAAAGCTTTTGTTTAGTCAATGCCATCATAATATGAAGAAAACAATTCTTATTGTCATCTGCAACATATGAAAGACTTAATTTGAAGAAATCTTTTAGCTCTTCAATAGTTTTATTGTCAATACCAACATTTTGAACAGTGTTATTGGATTTTATTGGTAAAACATTAGAGTTTGAAGCTCTTTCTTCACTTATACCATTATGTGTTGTGGGGTTTTGCAGAATGTTATCTGCAGTTTTATTTATAATTGGTGTAGAGGATTTACCTATAGCACTTTTTTCAATATCCAACTGATGTAATCTGAATTCATTACGATCACTTTTTCTATAAGTTTCTGATGATCTATTTTGATTTAGTTCTAATTCTTCATTTGATTTGTCTTCCATGCCCATTTTAAAAAGAAATGAATCTTCCACATCTCTTGCAGGTGGTTCTGAGCGATTTGGTGGTGTGTTGCATGTAAAAAGTATATCTAGTGAATTGTTTTGAATTGGTGATTCAATATTGGGACTATTTATATCCAGTTTATCAACCAAACTTAATTCTGGAGACATAAATTTTTTTCTTGGTGGTTGAAATGCTACTTTTCTTACTATATTGTTATGGCCTTTTAAGATTTTTAATGGTGTAGTTAGGTCTCTTAAATCATACAGCAAAACATAGCCCTTTTGAGTTCCAAGTGCAACTTGATTTTCTGCATTTATTGCCAATGCTGTTAAGGCATGTGGTGTTTTCAAAGTTGATACGACATTTCTCTGTTTTATATCATAAACTTGCAAATTTTTATCAAGACCACAAGATAGCATAACATCCCTATTGATAAGGGAATATACAAAATCGGAAACTGGAGATGCATGACTGTTCTCAAAAGTAACTTTGTCCTTATTAACACTAACATCCTTTAGTATAACATGCCCTTCATCAGTTGCTAGACCTAATAGTGACCTTGCTTCATGATGAAACTTCATTGCCGATATGCTCTTGGAACAATTAAGTTTGACAGTTGAAATAGGTATATTGGACACAAGACCATAAATCACAGTGTCCCCATTTTGCATACTAGAAGCTAAATTTGTATTTTTAGCATTAAAACTTAAAAAGTCTACTGCAGCATAGGATGGCAATGTGGGAAATATTTTAGTTTTTTCTTTGTTTTTAGCATCCCAAATGATCACTTCACCTTTTATAGTTCCTACTGCTATATTACGATGGCCATCTCTTTGGAAACATGCTGCACATGAATCGTCGATTGGGATATGCTGTAACACCAAGTTATGGGATGCAGGACTTAAAATTTCAGCAGTTCCTTTTGGGTTGACCTAAAAGTATAAAAAGAACTTATCTTAATTCTTAATATTAATCATGCAGTAAGAGTTATTTCTTTATTAATGGAAAGCATACCAATAGGATATATTTACTATCATCGCTCCAAGACACATCTCGTATAATTCCGTCGGATTTTCCGTGACAATATTTCAATTCCCAATTGTTTGTATCATATAACAACAACCGAGAACTTACAGAAGATAGATACATCTTATTTACCTAATATAGTTTAACGTTTTAGGCTTAAAATTTTAAATAAGCAACAAACAAGAAACAGAATTTTCAACGAATAAACTATTAACAAAAATTTTGACACTATATAGAAGTCATATTCGTATGTCAAATTTAACTCATCCAACTTCACAGAAACTTATAAATTTTTAAATCACTATTTATAAAATATGATTATCAAGAGACATATTTTTTTGTGAGTTTTATCTTAGAAAATTATTTGTACTGTATTGTATGCCTAATAACATGCGTTACAAACAAGTGAAAATGTATTTTTATACTTAATTTTGTTTACTATTTAAAGTGTCAGCGTTGTTGATATTTTTACTAACTTAGCAGCTGATTTCATTTTCAGTATTGTCTACAAAAAAAACACGAAGCTTATTATAACTTCGTTTTATGCGGATAGTATTAATTACAAAATTTGCAACTATTATTCATTTACATCTTTGTTAGTCTATGGTCATGAACTATCTTCTCCTTCATCTGTGATTTTCTTATTGTTTACGCTTTACGTTCCGTTAAAGTGACGTGGTCGGTAAATGTCTAGAGACCGTATATTTTTGTTATTAAATAAATCAAAATACCATTATTGTAAGTAATATTTATATCTTAGAACAATAGTTTTATTAAAGTGGCCAACTGCCCCTTTCAATTAAATTTACCTTTGAATACTTTAAAAAAAAATAGGTTTGGAAAGCACGCCTTAAATATAATTATTAGGAGTTATTCTTTTTTATCTTTATCAGATTTTATACTCCTTGACGTTCTATAAAGTAACTGATCTTATGCATTGTCTTAAAATTTAATTCTTAAAACAATTTTTAATTATATTTGACTTATAATATTGTTCTCCAATTTCAGAAATAGCAATGATTACCGATATCCAGCTAGCAGTGTTTTCAAACATTTTAGGTGTATCCATATTCCTCCTTGTAATACTTTACCACTATATCAATGCAAACAGCAGCAAATAAAGGTATATAAATTTCTCAACCATTATCTATATGAAGTTTTAAGAAGGAAGTGGCTTTTTACATACCAACCTGTAGTAACATTTACCATGCAATATTTACCATGAATTTTCAATATGGTGCAAAGATCCAAGATTACACTCAAGAATGCTAAACTTGCAATTTATTTATTTAAATAAATAAATAAATTGCAAGTTTAAATATATAGTAAAATGTACAATTAATTAATTTGTTTGTTACAGATATTGCATCTAATCATCCAATTATGTTACTAAAATATGTTGTAAGATATCAATAAATTATGTAAAAAAAAATGTTTTTTTAATTAACATAGGTAACCTTCTTTAACTAGATAGTATATTTTTAAATAATACTACTAACTAAGAAATTTACTAAACATTTATGATAAGTTTGATGTTTAAAGACACTTCAGATTGTCAACATATTAAGACAGTCATTAACAGATTTGTCTAGACTAAGTGTTAGTAAGTGCATTTGAGTAGGTTGTTATATTAGAAAAAGGTTTTCTTTAGAAAGAAATAATAAAAATAGTATATCTCTAATAAGAGTTATTATAAGGAAAAATAGTAAATTAGATTAAGGAACTAGTTAATTAGTACAATCGATAATTTACAATTCTTTATTGCTACTGTAAAAGTAACTTATGTTTTGTTATCTGAAAACCAATGAACAACAACCAAAGGAATTTCAAAACGATTCTTCAATGTACCAATAGATGGCGTATAGTAAAATTTATAAAATAAAAAGCGTTTCTTTTATCTTATATCTTTAAACGAGCAATTCTTGTATATATATATATATACCTAATTGGAATCTCGGAATCAGCTCCAACGATTTTCATGAAATTTAGTACACGGGAGTTTCGGGGGCGATAAATGGATCTAGCTAGGAATCATTTCTAGAAAATGTAATTTTTCGTTTTTTATTAACTTAGACATAGAATTGCTCGTTTTAAGATGTCAGTCAAATAAAAACTTAAATATGAATATATCTTTATTCGATAATTATATTCATATTTCATCATTTTATTACTATGTAATTCGTACTGAAATATAATTTCCAAAAAACAATTTATAAAAATAAATAAATACCGAGCAAAGCTCGGGCATCCAGGTACTTAGTGTTTAATTAAGAACAATAAAATATATATATGTTACAGGCGGCAAATGGGCAGAAGGCTCACCTGATGTTAAGTGATACTCCCGCCTATGGACACTCGCATTGCCAGAAGGCACGCGAGCACTCTGCCGGCCTTTTAAGAATTGGTAAACTCTTTTCTTCAAGGACCCTAAGTCGAATTGGTTTGGAATACTTCAGAGGGCTGGTTCCACATAGTGGTGGTGCGCGGCAAAAATTGCCTTTAGAAACGGCCAGTTGTGGAATGCCATACGTCAAGGTGATGCGGATGATATCTGGTATTCTGCCTTGACGTCCGATGATGAAACTGTAGCAGGTATTAGTCCGAATTACTTATCTGAACACTCCATGGTATATTCCTTAGAATATGAAAAGAGATCCCACATCTACGCCACGCCAAGGGATCAAGCTGCAATATATTGATATAAAATTAACACAGTAATTTAAACTCGAACATAATACGTCCACTTATTCTTTGGTGAATGGTGTCGTAGCGTGAATTAGTAGTGAAACTTCCTAAATTGCTTTTTATTACGGATATTATTGCCATTGGGTGTAATTTATCGCCTCAATAGTTTTATTTGGCCGTAGGGAGCGATTATCGCCAGCTTAGATCATCTGTAATACTTTCATCTGAAAAATTCTGGCTATTGATATCACGAAGGAACATAGACATAGTTCTCGTTGAGTATAATAGTATGGCTGGAGAGTATCTAATTGTTCATCAGTTCTTTAAATATATTAAGCATGTACTCATGTATGCAGCAGTTTGTTATGCAGTTGTAATTGCTATTTCAACTTAGTTAAAGTTTCATTCTCCTTGAATGGAGCCTAATTTCTCTGGACCGAGCTCAGTCTGCGCGGTTATACCTCGTCATAATTTTAGTTAAGACGGAAGATTTGATTTACAAATACGAAAAGTGACTTTAAAAACCATGTGGGTCTCGCCATATCCTCCAATGTACAATTATTTAAATAAACTTAGATTGGTTTGAATTTCTATTCACCTTCCTATATGATATTCGCAAATGTGCTTCAATGAAACAATTTGTATTACATTCAAATGAACGCCATGCCATTACCCGGCCATTTTTCGTCTGCAATACAAGTATTTTTGCTGCATTTTGGTATCCATAATGACTGGAGCACGCTCTCCTGACTTTTAATTAAGACCAAGACTTGTTTATTATCTTTTTGCCAGCGCTATGTCGGTTTCGTGACGGTTTTTTAAGCGGGCGAATTAAAGAAATTAAAATGTTCGCCATTTTAAGGGGAAGTGGTCGGAAATTGAAATAATTAAGAGCTTGTATATTATTTGAAACTTATTTCAGTGTTTCATTAATGGTTACGTTAAATCGAGTCGTTGATGTGGTTAAACAAAGTACATAGCAATACATAGCTAGATTGATTTTCTGTGTTATGTAACCTAGCAATTAAAAAACGGAATGGTTTTTTAAAGTTGACCTACTGTATGCATATAATCGTAATAATATGATAAACGCGAATATATAATATTATTAACGCCTTTCGCGATTGAAAAGCATCGCAAACATCAAGTGTGAAAATGATAAATCGAGGTGATTCTTAATGGAAGTTTGATTTAAATGGTTATTTAAATTTGACGTTAAACATAAAAAAAAACAACCAAGTATGCAGTTTAGCTATTTTAATATATTTTTTTGTATATATAATATATATAGTTAAGAATTTTTTATTCAAAACAAATAACATAATACATAAAAATATACTTAATAACTTGAACGAGCAATCGTGGACCCAAGCATCATTACCAATCCGTTATGGTGGTTTGGGGATTCGCAAAATTTCCAGTGTCGCTTTACCAGCCTTTCTATCTTCTGTCCATAGTTCAGCAAATCTCATAAGTAAAATTTTAAGGGCATCCCCTTCAAACTTTGAGATTGCTGGCTTGGAAGAAGCTAGAAACGCTTTCTTAATTGCATGCCCAGGTCAAAATTTTCCATTTTCTCTAAATTCACAGAGGAGCTGGGACGACATAGACAGTAAAATGACTTATGACAATCTTTTGAGCCGTAGTACAGGTTCAGCACGTGCTAGGCTTTTGGCCGTGGGTACGCATGAGGCCGGCTACTGGCTTCACGCTTACCCTTCGTCAAATACAGGAACTTTTCTTGAACCTGACACGCTCCGAATCGCAACCTGTCTGCGGCTTGGGGTACCGGTCTGCGCTGCTCATACATGTCCCTGTGGCAGTGATGTCGACAAACTAGGACATCACGGACTATCATGTCAAAAAAGTGCTGGCCGCTTCTCGAGACATGCCGCTCTCAACGATATAATACGTCGGTCCCTTGCCACCGTCAACGTGCCAAGTCTACTTGAGCCGACTGGAATTGCTAGAGACGATGGCAAGAGACCGGACGGTATGAGTTTGATTCCATGGAGGATGGGTCGGGTTTTGGTATGGGATGCCACCTGTTCAGACACACTGGCCCCTTCCAATCTTCATGGAACCAACAACAGAGCTGGTGCGGCTTGTGATGCGGCTGAAAAAGCTAAAGCCTGTAAATACAGGGGTCTAGGCTCTGAATATGATTTTGTCCCATTCGGTGTCGAGACCCTTGGTCCGTGGGGTCCTAGCGCGTTAAGGCTTTTTAGGGAATTATCAAAAAGGTTAGTCGACATCACAGGAGAACGAAGAGCTGGCAGCTACCTTGGACAAAGAATTAGTCTGGCTATTCAAAGGGGGAACGCTGCCAGTATCTTCGGAACCTTGCCTAAAGGGACTACTTTTAATAATATTTTTTAATAATTAAATTTTAAGGTTAGTTATTAGGTATATTTTGATGTATTATGTTATTTCTTAGGTCTTTTGGGTCTAACTGATTACCAAGCCACACTTGAACTTGGTAATATACCCGAAAAAGATGTTGATGAGCAGCCGCTGAGGTTGGAGGAAGACATGCTAACTGCACTTGTTTTTTATTTCGAGTATTTTTAACGAAACATGCATATCTGAATTTATCTAAGCACGTAATTTTTTTAGGAGCTCCATACATAGCGAGAAGAAAGCGAATTCCGTTGGTGATAACTTCTTGTGGAGTTGAATTACTCTTTTTAAAAACTTCAGCACACTTTTCATATTTTATATGTGTAAGTCACACTGACCGATAGAACGATATTTTTGCTTGTATTACGGCTTCAGTGATGTATATACGTGGTACTTATACATATTACGACGATTACAACTCTTTCAACTTTTTGAATCGTTATATCTCAAAAACGGTGGCTCTTAGGAAAAAAAGTATTTAGACATTTTTTATAGATAATTATCTGATCTACAATTTTTGTCTGAGCTAATTTTATGATAAAACTTACCATTTTGCTGAAAATCGCGAAAAACCCGTTTTTGTGACCTTTGACCCAGAGTAAATTTTTTTGCACGTGCCGGATCGATGAGGACTTTTCACATTTCCTTTATAATAGTGTATTGAGCAATCCTACCAATATTCAGCCAAGTGGGAATTTTTGTAACCTTGGATGTCTAAATTGACCGGACTATTAATAATAGTTCTACAAAGTAAGGACGAAAATGAATCTGATTTCGGCCCATCAATTTTTAAACAATCTAGTTGCGAAATTCTGTCTACAAGACTACAACGACCTTTATATCCTAGACGAAACAGTCTAAAATATTTGATAGTTTTAGATTTATGGCCATTTAAAAGAAATCAAGGCACAGGAAACTGAACACAATAAATTATTCGGATTGAACGTTTATTTATCATATTTGCATATTAGTATTAATTGTAAGTAACTAATGAACTTTTTATGCCTATTATGGTTTCGTTAATTAGAAAAAGACCTCGTACTTATATTAATATTACATGATCAACTGAAATGCAACAAGGTGGGATTTCAATAAACTGTTGAGTCCAAAGTCCAGATTTTGTATTTAAAAACGGAGCTACTACATCAATAAAAATCTTACCAATCCGTCAAGGTATGGCGTGTTCAGAGGGCGGATAGTTGGCGGTTTGTTTATGACAGTTTGCGAGGCGTCCTGAGGGAAATTAGAGGATATAGGCGATATCGTGAGGAAGCACGCAATTTTGAAGTTTTCCAACGACGCGGACGACTGTAGTTTTATGGCTGTTTGAAATTTTAAAACAGGAGGCTTTACAGACATGAGCCAAGGCTGTACTGTATATTTGTATGCGTTAATTTCAGCGCTTTTTCTCTTATTATGTTAAAGTTATATACTTGAATGTACAACATAGTACAATCGATTCTGTAGAGTGGACTTCAATGTCATTTAACTTTTATATATCGTAATGGCCTTGAATAAAATGATCTTCCCAAAGAAACTTGTTTAATTTTACAGGCTAGGTACATATTTTAGTACCTTTGCCACATTTTTGCTATTAGCGTATTAAAACTAATATATTTTTACTAAAGTTTACGTCATACGGCGTACAAAAAAATAATCATAAAAAACGGTAGGAAATGCCACCACTTATAAACTTTAGACAAAATTTTCCTCAAGTACAACTAACTGCTTTAGTGAAAGCTTTAAGTATACTTAAGGATAATATTAGTATGTAATAATTTTTAACTGTTTAGTATTTCTTGCATCATCAGTGAGGTGGATCGGTTTTTATTAACTATCAAAATGATGAGGTACTTTATTATTTCAAGTTGTTTAGCAATATCTGTAAAAGGAATTATTAGCAGTGAGTAATATAGATAAATATTATATTTTGACGGATTAAATGATGATGTCTTAAATATACGTAAAGTTGTAAAAAATAAAAGTCTATCTAAATAAATGAGAAATAAGTCTTAGTAGATATAAAGAATAATTTTAAAGTCAACGTTTTATGTACTTATGGCATTATAGCCTATATTTTTAATATTGTGGAAACGCAATTATTTAAAAACCGTTTCACCGCCACGAAATTTAAAGGCCTTTTTAATTTCCGATTATCTTTAGCGAATGTATTTAAATCTATACTAAAAGACTTTACCGTGAATTTTTAAATTGATCTATGATTTGGTGTATGGCTTTGATAATACTAACAGGCTTCATACATAACTTACATTATACGCCTGGACCTGTTTTCGTACCGTAGGTCTGTTTAATATTTCAGAAGATTGCACTGACTGTATGGAATATAAATTGTGTCCAGCAGGTTGGTTCTGAATAAAGCTGAGAAGACGTTTCGTGAAGCTGTTTGTGACTATGGATTAATTAATGGGCGAGTAGCCTTAAGGTAATATTAAAATACCACAAATAATAAAAAATAGTTATATTTAATTATAAATATAAATAAAAGGAGGAAGGCTTTAATTGGTTAATAAGTAGTTTGCCATGTAAAAAAAATATAAAATTTAAACTAAAAAAACCAAGCAATAAATTTACCAACTAATCTATTAGTAATATTTGGTATATGCTTATATTTAAGAAAATTTGTGTTTACATTCATATGTATTTAAAAATCTTCTTCATCGTCTAGTATACACCATAACAGAAAAAAAATGTTACAATCAAATATATTTATTTATGACCAAACTATTTATTTAAGTAGGTACTATAATATTAAATATATATACATACACTAGAACTGTATAGAAAATAAAATTTATGATTTAAAAAGGCGCGCAGCTTTAAAATATATCATTTATGGTACAAGCGTGAATCGTAAATATTGGACGAACAAACAGAAATGTCAGAACCGCGAAATAGACGTAAAAATATCAATATATTTACTTTTCAATCAACATCCTTCTCTTTGATGTGACTTTGTGACATGGTATTTGATCAATAAAGGATGTTTTAATATATATATTTATATATAAAGCTTTAACGAACATCAGCGAAAGCTTACATGGTAGTCAAAAAACAGTGATAGCCATTTTTGTTTAAAAAACATAACTATATTATTATAGATACAAATATAGTCTGGTTTTGATTTTTAGTGGTCTCCAATGTAAAATACTAGTTTTCAATATTGCATTGCTGTGTAATAATGCAAATAATTAATCCGAAACATTAATAATTAATCGTAGATTATATAATAAACTATTGTGAGAGACACATAGAGTAATCGATTAAAGCTGTATTTTAAATTAATATTATTATTACAATTATAAAATGTGACACAAACATCAGTTTTCCTCAATATTGAACAAAGTTAACAGCAAATGAAGGGAAGTAATTATTTGCCACCAACACGGATTTAATTTCGCGGCTCGCAATAAAGGGAGTAATTAATCGTCTGTAATGATTTTTTCAGAAATTAAAATGCCCGCCAATATGTGGCGGTTGGCGGGAATTCGTTTTGTGACATTTCTGTTTTAACGTATTGTTTATTTGTTTGTTGAATTATTACACGCTACACCCGTTTTTGATAACGAAATAAAAAATAATATTTCAAATATATTAGGTCCTTACATATGAAATTGGCGTATTTCGCACTGGCCACTTTAATGACGATGTTCTCCTCTTTGGTAAGGAATTCCAAATTCAAATTTGTACAGCAATTTACTCATGTATTTGTGCTTGGATAACCGTCATTCATTTGTTTTTTTCTGTTTGCGTCACTCATTTTACAAAATGGAAAATTTCAAGTATCGCATTATTTACGAGTACGAGTTCCGCCGTGGCACTAGTGCTGCGGAAACGACTCGAAGGGTGAATGATGGGTATGGTGGTCATGTTGCAAAAGAAAACACAGTTCGTTTTTGGTTCCAACGTTTTCGTTCTGGAAATTTCGACCTGCAGAACAAGCCCCGTGGACGACCTGAGACCCAAGTTGATAACGAAGTATTGAAGACTAATGTGGAGGCGGATCCATCGCAAACCACGCCGGAGTTAGCTGCAGGCTGCGGTGTTAGTGATAAAACTGTTTTAATTCACTTGAAGCAAATTGGGAAGATTAAAAAGCTGGAAAGATGGGTACCTCACGAATTAACTGAAGCAAACCGACAAACGCGCATCGACTGCTGCGTTACATTACTGAACCGGCACAATAACGAAGGCATTTTAAAGCGAATCATTAACAGTGATGAAAAATGAATTCTTTACGATCGAATCGGAAGCGCTCAGTGCAATGGTTGGATTCTGGCCAGCCAGCCAAATCCTGCCCCAAACGAAAATTAACCCCAAAAAGTTACTTGTAAGCGTTTGGTGGGCTAGTGCCGGTATGGTTCATTGCAGTTTTCTCAAATCTGGCCAGACTATTACGGCTGATGTCTATTGTCAGCAATTGCAAACCATGATGGAAAAGCTAGCGGCTAAACAACCTAGGCTGGTCAATCGCTCCACGCCACTGCTACTTCACGACAACACTAGACCACACACTGCACAACAGACGGCTACCAAATTTGAAGAGCTTCAATTGGAATGTCTAAGACATCCTCCGTACTCCCCGGACCTTGCTCCAACAGATTACCATTTTTTTCGAAATTTGGACAACTTCTTGTAAGGGAAAAAATTTAACTCTGATGGGGCAGTCCAAATCGCCTTCACAGATTTTATTAATTCCCGTCCGATGAGATAGCAAAAGTGCATAGAAAACAATAGTTCATACTTTGATTAATGAAATATATTATATTTAAAAATATTCGACTTTTTGTTCCTCCCATACAGAACGCCAATTTCATATGTAAAGACCTAATATTAATACGAGATATGAAAGTTCATCAATCTTATAATATTAAATCTTCTGTCATACGTATCGCTTATATCAAAGACCAGAACGTATCCAAGATTTAATTATATTAATAATTTTCTTTCTTCTGGCGTGCCAGTGCATTTCTTTCCTGTACGTTATAAGTTAAATAATATTTGTAATTCACTGATATCTTTAATCACACCAAAGAGGATTCAATGATCAAATGTAGGATATAAAACCTTTGCGGTAAACCAAATGGAATCGTATTAGGATTTCCGGTTGTGTATAACGTCACGAGAATCATTCGCGAATCTCAATTCGCTCGTCTCGGGCACATTTCGCCTGCCTACTCGCAATATCGCTGCGATACTTGCTTACGGCTTATGCCTCAAGTTATAAGTTATTTTATTTAACATTCTTCTTTAGTCTTTACAAGAACAACTTTACGATCTTTATAACAGTATAAATAATTAATTTTTCAGTCATTCATCAGTTACGTTACACGTTACACGTTACGTACAAAATTGTGTAAATATTCAACGGAACACATACTTATTACTTTAATACCGTCAGATAAAATAATAACATATCTCTAATGTTTTGGGGGGTCTGAGTAGAAGTTAAAAACTTATTAAGAGTTTTGGATGTTTCCGTGCATGATTCTAAATGTATTTCACATGCAAGAATTGCTAACACCCTGGATACTTTTATTTAAATAATAATTCTTATAAAAGCAATGTTTTAAATACAAATTTAATATTCTATTTACACAGCTAGTATTCCAATAAGGAGTTGATAACAAAAGAAATATACTTCAAATTGTAAACCCCCTTGGAAAATAAGTAGGTTAAAACTCTTTCCTTAAATGTTATAAGAATGAGGGATGAAAAAATACTACATCGATACTATAGAAATCTTATATAAATACTGTATACAACAAATATTGATATATTTTACAACAATCTACCAACTTTTAACGATTAACTTTCTATTTAGTTTTAGTTATTATTATTTTTTGTTTTTATTTTGTGGTTATTCTTATTCTAATATAATTGATATGTAAGTTTATGTGTGTAAATTTTATGATATCATATTTTCTTGTATAATTTGCATACACATTAGTTTAGAACTTATAAATAAGTAAATACGAAAAATAATCTACACTGTTATTCAATATCCATTTAACTTAGGTATATTTCATATTTTCCAGTTATTATCTCAAGTACGCTACCGCTGAAGCCTTGCACGTATTGTAGGCGAAGTGAGCCCCGGATATGAGGTAGCGGCGGATATTGCACTACTCGCAGGTACATTCAGTTTCAGTGTAAACTGCCCGCATTTGGTTATGAATGCACCGCCCGCCCCGCGTCCGCCCGCCCGATACACCCTTTGTCGCTTTATTTCGCCGATACTTGTCGTCTACATTTTGATTTGTTAATTATTTGAAAGCATTTAACGAATTTTCACGCCATTATATTGAAAAGTAGGTATATCCTAATGAAACAAATCTTTCTATAATGCCTATCTTTTAATTTTATAACTCTTACGAGTTTATACTAAAGTGGACGGCAACACTAAACTACATGGAGAGGACCGCCAGGCAAACGCTACAGACTCTACAATCGATTGGATGATGAGAACAAAAAAATCGCGGGTCCCCAATGGATCCAAAAAGTTTGGGATAGAGAAAGGTGACGAGACTTAGAGGAGGCCCTTACGGGAGAGAGTTTCTGATAGATAGTGCCTGAAAATATATTAACCGAAACACATAATAAGTGTTACAGGGAATAAATTAAGGGTTAAAGAAATAGGTGTTAAATTTGTCTAAACATTTTGATTTAATAAAATTATTTTTTTGATAATGATGTACTCGTGATTATATCGTACGTAAGCGTATCATTTAGAGTGAGATGACTTGTTTGCTTAATTTTCATTTAGGTAACAAAAAGCGTTATTAAATAATTATTTGAATTCGTTAGTTACATACAAAATATTCATAATGCAGCCGCAGCACAATTTGAATCATAAATGTCATGGGAACCTATCAACGCTGTTTTAACAACAAAAATGGATTTTTATAACACCCACTAAAACTTTTTTATGGTTGGCAACACTCGTAAAAGGTATAAATAAAATATAACGTGGTAACTGACAGGGCTGGGTATGCAATAATTTCCACGTTTTTGGCGATCCGAGAGGTTGCCATTCCGATTATAATTTATAGCATTAAAGCTAAAGGGTCACCCGGGTTTTACTTACATTTTGACAATTGTATCATTTTAAATAAGACCTGCTGTACTGCACTGTATTAGAGCCTGAATAAGATAGCATTTCAATTCCTTATACACTAATAATGAAAATAATTTCACAAAAGTGAATAAACTAACTTACTATATTTTTTTTCTTTTTCTTTATTTTACAAAATAATATATATTACAATATGTTACATTAGAAAACCGCTTTGGTTTTTAACAATATATATTAATATATACAATAGTATATATATACAATAATAAATAAGTAGTAAAGGCCGGAAAAGCACTCGCGAGCCCTCTGGTATTGAGTGTTTATAGGCGGCGGGTGGTATGTCTGTTTAATATTCTAAAAAAAATAACATTTTATTTATTCTTTAGTTTTTTTAAAGCCTAGAGCTAGATACAAACTTTAAGAGAGAAATGGATTACCGATACTAGTGTACTCCTCTGAAAAGCATTTAGCAAATACTGTTGTATTTTAATTTTATATTGTTATATACAGACGGCCACTTTAAATCATTTATATGTATGGACAAGGTCTTTGGGCATAAACTCATAAATACTGTCATAAAATTGTTTGGCCTGTTCCGTAATCAGATCATGCCCCGGTCCCTGATAAAAACTCAGTACAATCGTAAACCGTTGATAAAGAACTTATTGGAAAACAAGGTTTAATTGTCAGCAGTAAAGGATACAATAAAATAAATCTGATAGTAAAACTGTTGTAATCGTAAAAACAATTTATTCTGACAAACATCTTACAGTGTTGCTAGTAAACATTATTTATGTAAAATACAACTCATGCAATTTAATCTATAGATTGGCATTGATATCGAGATACAAAATAAAATAAACTCTATATATTGTCATCAATTGGGATTACACCTTTCAAATCTCGACATGTATGGTGTAATAAAATATTACACTAAATCCTATAATTGACTTAAGAAATAACATAATACATAAAAATATATAATAATACAACTTACAGCAGCGACGAAAAACATTTAAAAATAAACAGAATGTTCAAAAAAATATTATAAATAAATTTTAGAAGTTAATTATTTTACATATTAATTTTATTAATTTAGATCTTTTGCGGCATCAACTATAATAAAGGGCAGGCCGTACCGCCGAGATATATCAAGCAATTTAGGACGTAATTTAAGAAAATATACATATCCAAAATGCACTAAACAGTGTTAAATAAAAATAGCACTTATTTATATTAGCTGTAAGAGCGATAAGTATTAGTTAATATACAAGGGTTTAAAGACACGAGGATATATGTCCTGTAACCTATTGATGGTAGTATAAAATAAATGATAGTTTAAAATATTATTTTCGAACATATTTGAAGGCTGAAGTTTGAGTAATGGATTTCTAATATTAGTATTTCTCGTTGAAAATGTGTTCATTCAACCACAACGGAGTGCGGTTACGTAGTTTCCGCTAAAAGCTTGAGTAGTTTCGGCAATTCACCTTGTATCATGAAATGGATACTGGCCATTTTGACCTGGCTTTTAACCATGACGTTTTTGAACAGTCCTATAGACTGTTCCCTTTGTAATACTAATTTTTACGAGCTAAGTTGTTAAATCTCTTGATTTATATGATACAACTTAGAAGATTTCTTACACATTCTTTAGGATCGAAATTTTTAATGAGATAACATCAATAAAAATATTATAATATACTTACAAATGTTAAGTAAAACTTTTTAGACAATAATTTATATAAAAAATGACAAATTAAATGTAAAGATACAATATTGGATATATCATAAAACTGATCGAATAATAGACAATAAAAATTGTTTTTTTCTGTTACGAAGATTTGGAATCCATATAGAATCAATTTAAAGATACTCCCTTATAAACAGGTACCACGGTATATGTTAATCCGCAAGTTCTTCATATTCGTAACGATCTAAGCTAATCTATATGGAATCCTAAGGTATTGCTTAGTTATATTATTACTCAATTGTAATGTATTCTAAACATTGAGCCTATGGATACAAAAGGTACAATACTGATCAATGTTCTGACAAATCGTTATAGAAAACATTTTTAACAAAATTTAAGAGGAAATTTTTGATATTTATGGTACTGACGACAAACATTCAAATGGATAGAATAATATAAAAAGATACATACAAGATTTAAGATAGGAAGATAGGAAGGTACCGCTATTGAAGAAGCATTCGATAATTAGCCCTAAGAAGAAGAAGAAGACTCTTGTATGTCAAATCTAATGCGTCTTTGACATGCAGAACAGTTCGCACTCAGTCATACAACAAGTCTCGACCTTATTTATTTGTACAAAGAATGGCTTTACATGATAATTTATGTATAATGTTATAATAAAATCAGAAGTCTAGGTTTTAGGCGTCTAAAGACAACCCTTTGATTCACTTCCTTCCACATCCTTAATAGTGACGATCAAACGTATTTTACTTTACATTTTGTGGTGTAAGCTCCTTTATGTTATATCTAGTTGCGCTAAAAACTGCAGAGACACGTGAAAACGCCAAAAATAAACAGGTTAGAGTATGAAAAGAGTTCTGCTAACGAGACCAGAGCCGAGTGCATCGGATCGCGGTCTCAAAGGGGCTCCTACCATGGAGTTGATATGAGTTTATCTCGCTATATAGAGACTTATAAAAGCCGAGACACTTTTTTAATACAATCCTTTGAGTGCTTTTCTGTGATATAATTGGTGATAAATAAATTTATTATTAATAAAACTACATCTTAATATATATAAATCTCCTGTCACGATGTTTGTCCGCGATGGACTCCTAAACTACTTAACCGATTTTGATATAAATTGGCACATCGTGCGCAGTCTGGTCCAACTTAAGAGATAGGGTAGCTTAGATCTTTATATAAAAATGACATGAAAGTAGTCGCAGTTTTATTTTATTGCAAATTATTTGTCTATAATTAATTGACAGCCACAATTATTTGTTAACTCCAAAAGATTCTACCAGATGTCGATACTTTTCGACTGGATTGAGTAAGTAATCAATAGATGACACTGCTATGGTAAACCGACAAACGTGTCATATAAGCTACGTGCCACGTGTTATTGAGGCTAAAGTATAAATTAAATTTATTTTGTGAAACGAAGGGGAAACGAATTTCGCGGGGGCAGCTAGTTTATATTATACAGATATGTTTTTGTTAGAATGCCTGTTTGCGTTTAACATCTTTGTCAACACGAGCGTCGCCCAATTCATTCTAGACAATTCCTTATTTATTAACATTCAGAGCCTTACACACTGTTTAATTTGTAAGATTATTAATAATGGGACGATGTTGCTCATACATGTATGTATTTAATTTTCCTTTTTAAATAAATGATGTGATTTTCTACACAAGGACAGTAGTAGGGCTGTGTATAGCTTAAGACACGATGCTGCCGACGATCTCAGATACAGGCGGTACTTAGCGATAATCTCCTATATTCGTATGTTAGGGTTGTCGATTAATTAATCCGTCACTTTAATACCGTATTTAGTTTATGCGAGTACTACGATTGATCCAGACCACGATTCCTGAAAAGCACTTAAAACATCATGTTATATGAATAACTAGCAGACTCGGCCAAGCATCACTGTGGCTAAGGTTTTTGTTACATGACATAGTAGTAAACTATTCAAAGGAAATGGTAGGAGAACTTATGTGAAATGTTGGTACTTTTAACACAGCGCCATCTATTCGAATTGTATCAAATAATAAACAAATGTTTGCAATAAAATAATATTTTGTGTATAAATTGAGATGTTAGCTATCCTATCTTTTAAGTTATATGAAACTGCACACAATGTGCAAATTAGATTGATATCGGTTCGGTAGTTTAGGAGTGTATAGCGGACTAACAGCGTGACACGTAATTTATATATACATATTAAGATGAAGAGTATTCACGTTTATCCACCTGTGAAGAAGTTAAAAAAGTTTTCCGTTTGTGTTCTCCAATACGGCGTTTGTGAATTCCAACCCGTTCTGTGGATCCTACTTTACTGGGCAATCAACACTTCACCACCACCACCAAAAGTTAATGAAGCGGACATAGAAACGCATCTTCCCCATACCCCATTGGGAGGCTTAAAATATGTAATTATAAAAAAAACACGTGGGGCACTCGGGCAATGCCGTGATTTTTTATCAACTTATGCAATATTTTTTTCTTTGATATTAATTCAAGTTTTTTTTATTTTATATTATGAAAGCTCGCGATAAAATCTATGCAATATTTTATATTTTTTTTAACTTTAATATAGATATTATTAATTTTACATACCTACATTATTATAGCTTTATATCTTTTGCACAGTTCGCTAGCTGTGAAATCGACTCCCGGTGGAGTCTCCCGGCTAAATTAGCCTCCAAAAAGCTTGGTGTGCTCAACAAGGCGAGACGGTACTTCACTCCGGGCCACCGCTTGCAACTATATAAAGCGCAAATTCGGCCCCACATGGAGTACTGTTCTCACCTCTGGGCGGGGGCTCCCCAGTACCAACTCCTTCCACTTAACCGTGTTCAACGAAGAGCGGTTCGAATCGTCGACGACCAATCTCTCTCCGAGCGGCTTGATCCTTTGGCGTTGCGTAGAGATGTGGGGTCACTCTGCTTCTTCTACCGCGTTTACCATGGAGAGTGTTCAGAGGAGTTGTTCGGATTAATACCTGCAGCTGAGTTTCATCATCGGACGTCGAGGCAGAATACGAAATTCCATCCGTATCACCTCGACGTCCGCCGTTCCACAACTGCGCGATTTTCAAGGCAGTTTTTGCCGCGCACCACCACTTTGTGGAACCAGTTGCCCACTGAAGTATTTCCGAACCAATTCGACTTAGGGTCCTTCAAGAAAAGAGCGTACAAATTCTTAAAAGGCCGGCAACGCACTCGCGAGCCCTCTAGCATCGAGAGTGTCCATGGGCGGCGGTATCACTTAACATCAGGTGAGCCTCCTGCCCGTTTGCCCCCTATTATATAAAAAAAAAAAAAAAAGGTCTTCCCTAAGAGATACGACCTCCAACTATTCAAAATTCGAGCATACTCCTCTCTCAAAAGCCGGCAGCGCACCCACTAAAAATGGGTGTCTATAGGCTGCGATGACCGCTCTCTGGGCGTCCCGCAGGCTCATTTGCCCCCTATTATATATAAAAAATAGTCATATGAGAATGTGGCAACCCTGGTAAAGAGCGCATTAAAAATCTGTGTTGAGTCAACAAGTCTGAGGACGCCAGGCTGATCGTCTACACTCCAACAACATCCCTGACTACCTATAGGTACGCTGACGAGCAAAATTTCGCTTTGCATCAAACACACGCCTGTGTCTATGTTACTCACTTCTATTTGTAAACAGTTTTTTTCAATGAAACATTTGATTCCAATATGTTATGGCTTTTCAGCATAGGTGCTGACTGCACTTAACGTTTTAAAATTCGCGCTTAGAAACGTCAAAAGGTACTCATTAGGTACTTACTTTTATAGTACTCGCGTAAAACGGACGCAATTTAATACTGTTTATGTATGTCAGTTATTACGTAATAAGTGAACATCCAAAGTCCTTTGTAAGTAGTGCGTTAAACCTATTTTGTAGTTCAGTTGCTCTCTGATCGGCGCCTACGTTTGACGTGCGGACCACGATAGATACGACGAACTGCATGAATAACATTATTCGCTTTGAATCAGCGACATGTATTTGATTTTTGCTATTAATAATAGCCATACCACATAATACAT
Organism: Pieris mannii; assembly: GCA_028984075.1. Taxonomy (NCBI): domain Eukaryota; kingdom Metazoa; phylum Arthropoda; class Insecta; order Lepidoptera; family Pieridae; genus Pieris; species Pieris mannii. The sequence continues at coordinate 2,970,059 of CM054776.1, forward strand.
AAAACCCCAAAAACGCATTACATTTAAATACAAAAAAAACAGTAACCGGTTATAATGAAAAAGACGATTTTTAAATCGTTAACTCTCTCTCTCTCTCATTTGTTAGACAAACTTCCGAGTTACCAACTTTTAAATGATAGTCAAAACACACCTATACATATAAAGCAGACATAAGACAATGCTTTCTTCATTATGATTAATTTAGAATTTTTTCTTTAATTATAAATGAGAGATTATACCCAAACAAAGACGGTCTAACAAAACATGGTAGAGTTTCTATTTCTACGTTGTGCCATAGATACTAAATTAAAAATGTCCTCAAATAAAAACAAATGTATATCAGAGTAAAAGCTTAAACATAAATTTGATTTATTGGCATTTCTTAAACTTCTTTGATGCGGTAATCAAGAATATCAAGAGACCACGAAGTATTTAACATTCATAACGCGAAGGATTTGGGATGTTCATCGATAATATTGTTAAGGAATATATTTATGAAACCATATAAAAGGAAATCATGAGTAAAGTAAAAAGTTGGAAAAAAATCCAGTCCAGAAGCCTTCAGAGTAATTAATTTAAGCTAAAAATCGATTAAAAATTTCAAAAGAATCTTGGTCTCGTCTTAAATACTTCGTTCCATGTCATTAAGTGAGAATTCAGTTTTAAACTTTATTAATGAACTTTAGTACTTAAGAAATTGAGAGTATTTTTTGAATAAAAAAAACGTGTTGATGTGTACACGCGTCAGAAGTTATACTTTTTTGGCGTAACAAGATTTAAATCTTTTGAAATATTTTATCTTACATCTTATTCCACGTTAGTAGAAAAAACGACACTAAGGGTCTGTTTCACAATGAATGGATAAAGTAACAAATAACTATGAATACACATATATTATTCGAAGGATAAAAGTTCCGAAGAAATTTCGCGCTACCTCACAGTCGTGAAACGCAACAATACTGTTTATCCTACCAATAAGTAATAAATAGCTTATTTGGAACTTATCCGGACATTGTGAAACAGACCCTAACAATAGAAAAAACTAAAATGTTAACTCTAGCTAACTTCAGGGTTTCGGTTTATTGTGACGTAGCTTAAAAATTCACTCTCATAATTTTTCCCTAACGCGCTAAAAGAAGTATAACTTCAAAAATATTTGACCTACGAAATTTTGCCACCTTAATTACAGCAGATTTAGCAGTAACTTGAATTGTGGTAATTCCATTATTTAATTGATTTACATTTTAATACATTTATGAATTCTCGGTCAGTGTTAAAATACTGCGCTGTGAATATTGTACTGGCGTTTTCGTCCTATAAGACATAATTTTTGTAATCAATTTAAGTTAAAGAGATAAAGAAAGGAGGTTTTACTGTAATATAGACATTATGAACACATAGATATAATTTCACGAATTTAAGTGTTGCAGGTTGAGCTTGACATGTAATTGTAAGTTGTCACAGATTATTGATTGTCAGGTTGTCATAACATTCCCCAATACCTTAAATTATTACATACTACGCAGTTCGCAAATGTCTGACTTGTTAATATCAACTTGTCGCGACCTGACACCGAACCCTTACCGAGGGGACCTCATTCAACAAAAACGGTGATTTGATTGCACTCCCATGCACCACTCTCAGGAGGGATGTATGTGGGTCACCTAAATATTCCCTTGCTAGGGTAAATGGGCCTATTTATGGGCTCGGTAGTATTATTTAAACATTTTAAAGTAGTGCAGGTCTTGCGGTAGTGCACTATTTGGTGGTTGGCACGGCAGTCAGTTCTTCTTCCTAATAAAGGAAAACCTAGTTTGTACTTTTTTTTGCAATTATGCACTTCTTGTACTTTACCTCTTGTACCCTCTGTAGGTGTTTCTTTTTTGTATTGTTCCATATTATAGTTGTCTGGAAGAAATCTCTTCTTAGCGATAAGGCCGCCCGTTGCCAAATAACTAGTGTAAACTACATCCTTTTTGTGTGTTTTATATGAAAAATCATGCATATTATGGTAACAAAATAAATAAATAACTAAACCTCAGTAATAGCAATAGAATTTGAGAATGTGTTTCGTACTATATTTCACAAAAAAATGCTTGTTTCCGTAGCTTGTTAATAAAACTATAGTTCGTCACTGCCATAAAGGCTAAACTAATGTGGCCTAGATTAAAAAGTTTAGAAATTGAGTGTTTTTTATTACTTGTTATACATTATGTTATACAAAAATGAGCCATCGAGTTCGTACGTACATATTTTACCATTTTTTCAATTACCATTAAACGTGAGTTAGAAATAGCAGGTATTTTACAGGAGTAACTTCAAGCAATCCAATTTCAACGGTTTTAGACATTTAAAATTTGTCTAAGTAATGAAGTAGATCAATTTAATCGTATATCGTATTAAATGTGTATTTTTAAATATATTTTTTAGTCAAACTGGACTATGAAATGAGGAAAAAAAAATATACTGAAATAAAGTCACGATTCAATGTCAATTGCAATTATTATTCTTAAGAGTTAATTTAAACTAACAAAAAGCTTCATTCAGCGAAAACGAAGTAATTCTTATGCATTAACGCGAGTCCGTTAGAATGACTATAAAATGGACTTTAAGCTGTTGAATATATATTATGAACGTGTCTAATATATTTATAAAAGGGTATTTTCGTAGTAAATAAAGAAACTATCCTTTAATCAACCTTGAAGTCATAAATTATTTATTCTCTTCAGCTGATGATAAAACATGATTGCTGATACTTCTTAGCGTTAAAAAAAACAACTAACTATTTTTATATTATTATTTATTCACACTTCGTTGCCAATAAACACAAATGACACAATACGTAAAAAATACAAGGGATGCAACGAGAGGCCTTATCGCTAACAAGCGATCTCTTCGAGGCAACCCTAGTAAGAAAAGAAAAAAAATAAAATAGAAATGATGAGTGCATGAAGTGCATAACCAGAAGTTATATAAAAAAATGTGTGTATCTACAGAACCTTACTCCAGAGAAAAACAAAAAACAAAATAGAATATCAATAACTATTATATATTATATTATACATTCTATTTTTAATGCATTTAATCATTGTTTACTTCGAAAAAAATCTAATACTGCCTGAATAAATGTAAAGAACAATTTATATATTTGTCCCCAATTACATGCAACTTATGCACTAGTTAAATTCATTTATTTATTTATTTATTTATTTATTTAAAGTAATCTAACAGCTTACTAATTAATACATATTATTATACAAAATACTAATATAATACAAAAAGCCAAAACAGATTACATAGATTAACATGTATAAAAAGCAGAAAACAAGTAACGCGCATTAAAAGAAAATTTTACATTAAGAAAAAAAAAAAATAATAATAATAAAATTAAAAGACTGAAATTTGACATTTAAAAGCAAAACAAATAATACTAAGAATTTAAAACTACTACTTAAAAAAAACTACTATTTAAAAAAATCAGAGTCTTCTCGCTTCTCCAAGTACTTTTTGACATCTCTCTTTTTGTGGAAGAAAAGATCAATGTCTTGACAATGGCTGTCATAGTTCGATAAAACCCGAAACATTGGAGAATTACGCAGGTAATTCGACTTCGTACGAGGCACACTGAACAATTTTGAGTATCTTGTCGCATACGCAGGAGGAATTTTAAATGAAATTAATGATAGCAAATAGGGACTATCTATCCGCCCATTAAGAATAGCATGTAAAAAGAACAAATCTTGCTGACTCCGTCGATATTCTAGTGAGTCTAAATTAAAATATGAGCAAGAACCTGAATAACTATCGAAACTTTTGTATTTTTTGAAACAAAGAAATTTGATAAACTTTTTTTGTATATTTTCCACAGCTTTTTTGTATTTTACATAATATGGAGACCAAATAATACTTCCGTACTCCAGCACGCTTCTGACATATGCAAAATATAGGGTTTTTATGCAATTTATATTTTGAAATGTCTTGCATGACCGCTTGACAAACCCTAACTGTTTATACGCTTTGCCTGTTATGTTATCGATATGTTCTGATAGGCCCATTTTTTCATCTAATAATATTCCAAGGTCTTTAACTAATTTTACTTGTTTTATGGGGATGTTATTGATTTTGTAAATATATTGTATTTTTTTGTTTTTACGTGAAAAAGTTATCTTGTTACATTTGTTTATATTTATTGTAAGTTTATTTTGTTTGTAATATATTTCTAGTCTATTAAGATCTAGTTGAATTTGATTGCAGTTATCTATAGATTTTATTCTTAAGAAAATTTTTTTGTCATCCGCGAACATAAGATGTTTGGAAAAGCGAAAGCAGTATTTTATATCGTATAAATAAGCATTAAATAATAACGGGCCAAGTATTGACCCTTGGGGTACTCCTGATGTGATGTTAGTGAACATGCTTTTGTACCCGCATATTACTGTTGCTTGTCGTCTGTTAGTTATGTATGACTTTATCCATCTGTAAAGATCGCCACGTATTCCCAGGGAGAAAAGCTTATGTAAAAGGATAATGTGATCAACACGATCAAAAGCTTTTTCTATATCCGTGTAGATAGCATCAATTTGTTCTCCCTCATCCATACCTCGCAGTATATAGTCAGTGAAAATAGTTAAGTTAGAAATAGTTGAACGATTTTTAGTAAAGCCGTGTTGTTGTTCCGGTAGTTGTTTAGAGATTAATGGACTCATAACATTATGGACTAGTTTTTCGAACAGTTTGCTAAAAGAATTAAGAATTGAGATTGGTCTATAGTGGTCAATTTTGTTTTTGGAGCCTTTTTTATGAATTGGAACGATATGTGCTTCTTTCCATTTTAAAGGAAATGTGCAGAATGTGTTAAGGGATAAATTATAGATATATGATAGTGGTATTGCAAGTTCCTTACTACATCTTTGTAGGAATTCTTTCACCGAATTAACCAATTTCGCTTTTTGAACTTTACGGTCAAGTGTTTTCAAATCCTCTTCACAGTATTATGCGGGTAGGAAATAATGTAATGTATTTCTTCGCATAAAACTGTGGATAAAGAGAATCTCGGAAAACATTAAATGTGAAGAAGGCTTTTGATGTTCTGGTACTTGAGATACTGTAAAGAAACCTGAATATATGATCAATTTTACCGTTCCAACCGATTTCATTTTACTCGACATTTGAATTAATGTAGATATTTCGTTATTCGACATCACTGAGCATTCAGGTATGTCAGGAAAGCTTTGATGTGTTTTGATATAACTGTGACGTCATTCAATTCTTAAATACATTTTCGTAAACTTTTTGATAACAACTTCAGTAAGAAAGAGCTTTTTATACCTTTATCCGTAGTATTGGAAAGAGTGTTTTATTATTCCTTTGTTTCTAGTTAAGTGTTGCTTTGTGTAGGAAATGTTGCTTATTTGCTTTGCTGATTTTGACGATTTACATTTAATTATAAAATATTCTGGTTAAAAATATTGATAAAATAGCAATACTTTTTGTAAAGGAGCTATGTCAGTTTACCCTACTCCATAAGCCATGTAGGCCGTAACCCACTGCAGGGGTCTACAAAACTGCGCAATTGCAGCCTCCACGTGGCATAGTTCGTTCACCCTGAGGTCTTAGATAGCCATCAAACGAATCCAAACTTTATTCCAACGATATAGAGTCTGTTCGAAGACTACACGTGAACACCTTGTTTTAATAACCTAATAAAGTATACACTTGATTTGCAATTCGAAACCTTATGTGTGGGCAATAAAAATCAAAACAAAAGTAGTAATAATTTTGTAAAACGCCAATGTGTAATAATGTGTTATTGAAAACCTTTTTTCAGTAAATTGTGGATTCAGCCTATAAATTAAATAGATATATTTGTTTTAATGTACCCAACATTCATACCTTTAATTTTTAAACCGATGAAATTGTAAAACATTTATATTTAGTGGATTGTACATAGGTGTTCATTAGGGTTGGGTATTTTTAGTTACTGGGTGTATTGTACATTATAGGGTGTGTATTTTAGATTATCAATCGAAATAGAATATTTAACTCCTAAGGAAAAAAATATTGGGTTTGGCACTTGATCGACTTTTATTAATTTTAAGTGTGTTAAAATCAAAAATAAAAGTTTTAGTTTGATCGCATTATTGTTACACAGTATATTAAGTTAATCTCGGAAGACGTCGTTGAAAGTGTACCAATTTTATTTAAATCATTATTTATAGAGCACAATTATAAATACAGACTAGACTTATAGCAATGTATACCTCGAAACGGTACATTTTAATAGTGAACCTTGGAACTAACATTTTATACGTAAAATATAACTCTGCTTACTTACTTGTAACAGTGCATTCTTGTATATGACATTTTAATTATTTTTATTTTTGGAACAATATATATGTGCGTTTTATTATCGCTTATTTAACTAATATAAAACAGTTTTAGATATCTGATAAATATAATTATAATAAACAGATACAATTTGTTATTAATGGAATTTAAAAAACTCCACATTTAAATAAGTGGGAGAAATTTAAGAATGCCTACCAAATATTAAATTAGTTCATTATTAAATAAATTTGTAAAGGGTTCATCTGTATAGTGTAGACAAATACCAAGATCACCAATTTGAAATTTATTTAAGTTAATTTATCAGAAACCTTAAAGTTCCTAATTTTTAATACCTTTTATATTAGTTTTAATTAATGTTTGTATTTACTTTCATTTCTTTTTAGACAATTTTGTGTTACAATTACTAAGAAGATTAAGACAAAAATCATCAAAAACCACATTACCTATATCTTAAGGAGGAAGTCTTACATAAGAGTATTGTTAGCTTAGCATAGTTAACAATAAAAAATACTGATTGACAGCCCTGACCGACAATATACGGTCCAAAATGTAGTTGAAAGTGCAATGTAGTTGGCAGTGTGGACCGGGCTTTATTTATTGTAACACCAAATAAAATTTATGTGAACTCCGCACGGAAGCCTGTGACAAATTCACTCCTATACATGCGAACACGCCAGCCTTGTTTAAAAACTCATTTACCGAATTGCTGCTGTTTTTATGCATTTAATTTATACAGCTATTACTGTGATACTGCTAATTTATTAACTGTGCTCATATCTTGTTGAAAAAGGTGGTTAATGAGGTTTTTACCCTCTACAAAACTTTAAAGTTGATATTAATTACATAGTAATAGTTACTATGAACTAAAATGAGTATTTTCTTTTCTCGTGTAACATAATTTAAATGGCTATAAAAAAATCTAATTTTTAGTAAATTTAATCAAATTCTATCACACACTGTTAATTCACATTTATTATAGTTATAGTATGTAGTTTCTTTGTACTACTTTTATATCCGCGATGGAATGACCTGTTACCACAGAACTTCTCTACTCCTAGTATAAGCATCAACCTCTCATAAAGAAGAGATTGCCTTGCATCACGGAAACCTATAAAATGCAACATTGTCATTTTTTTTGCCTAAGTATTAGTCGCGTCTTCGCAGACGCTTTTGGGATATCTTGATTGACATGACATTGACATAGTTCTAGTAACGCTTGTTACGTAGGTATTTAGTAACGATTGAACACCTGTTCTTATAAAAACACAGCGTAAAGGAAATCCCAAATGTAGTGAGAGCGATATCCAATATTTACACAGTCTGTAGTGGAAGTTGTTTGTGACAGATTCGAGAGTTCTTTGATATCTCGCAAATGTTTGTTTGTTAGCGATTCTTATTTCGCCTCAGTATGTGTTTGCTGTGCGGCCGTGCTCATTGGCACGAATGTTTTATAAACAAGTGTACGTGAAATAACATCGAGAATGTACACTGATCCAACAAATCTGTTTGGTGTTACCATAGGAAGTGTAAATAGATTAAATTTATTAAAAATAGACGGAAAAGGAATACAATTTTATACACGATTATTATTATCGAGGAAATTGTATTTATGGCTCGTTTATTATTATTTGTAATTAAAATAAAAAATAACTGAAGCCTCTTTTCATAGCATTAAGAACTGGAGTTATATCAAAACAAGGGTTTTCTATGTGTATCGTGTGTGGAATAAAATAGGCAAGTAGGTGATCAGCCTTCTCTGACTGACTTTGCGCTACAGCTTCGCTTTCTTGCGATGTTTTCCCTGTCCGTACGAGCTAGTGTTAAATGTGTATAAGAAAGTCAATTATTCACAGCCAGGGTTCGCATCTACGTCCTCGGGGATGACACTAGCACGCTCACTGCTCATGAATACATTGAAATGTATAAATCCTGGCGTCAATAAAAGATAATAGGTTATTAAAAAAAATATTCTAAATTCACAAGAAAACTGGAAGTCTATCAGTTGATTTGCCAGCATTCGAATTTCGAATACGACACGTACCTACAGTAACTACCTAGCCACGGAAACGTTGTTATTGTATCCATAGTTCAAATTATTCACAGAGATTCGATTGCTTATTAATATCAGCAAGTACTTCTTAGACCAAAGTCCCTATATCTCATATCCACACTTGCATTGTGTGTGTATGTCTACTTCGGTATCTGGAGGCAATAAATCTGCTCCATGTCCCAGCTGACCTATACAAGTTTATGTCTTGCGCCTGCAATAAATTCACAAGCAATTCGGGCGATGCGTGAAACCTTCTAATTGCCTTCTGAATTCTGATCAATCTTGCTTTTGTATCTTTTCTCTGTGGTTTATATTTATAAGATAACTTTGCCGTAATATTCATACTAGGAAATATTGGCATGATGCTTTACTTTGTTATTAATTTTTGAGTAAATTTGCAAGACTCAATGTGTTTTAGAGAAATATTAGTAATACGAAATAGATATATATGTAAGGATTTTAGTTCAAGTTGTTAATTAATATCGCCACTTGCTTACCTGTTCCATGTGACCGGAAAAATCTATGAAGAAGGATTATTATTTAATTACATCACACACTATTCAGACTACAAGAAACAACATTGTTTTAAAAAATTAAGACATTACAATGCCTCCTTTCTAACTATGTTGAGTACTTTATTTTACGTATTATAAATATATAGAAGAAAGCTATATTCACAAAAAGGAATTAGAAAATATAGGTAATAAGTATACGTACCCAATATCAGTACATTATAAATATACTTGTGTATAGGAGTATTTAGTTTTATTACGATCGTAAAATATTTTATGTAGAGACAGCGAACGCGAGTGTACTATGAATAAGCTTATGCATACAAACGATTTTACACCTAATAACTCGTACAATAGGGATTGTTATGGTATGATATTATTAAATTACTTCAATGTACTCTATTATAATACGGGGTGTCTCATCGGGTGGATTAAGGGGGTAATCACTAGTAGCAAATATTCATCTTGAAAAATAGGTTACGAGTTATTTTATGTATATATTATTATTTAATTGATTATTACATTTGAATCGCTATTTGAAAGACCTTAATTTTATTTATTTTTTTAATATATAAACATTGAATTGCTATAAACGATTACGATACACCGTAACGATCTAGTAAACATTCAAGTTATTAATAAAACCTTAAATCGGGTTCCAGTTCCAATCCTAGGAGTAGGTCGTTCTAGTTCTTGCACTTTATTAATTATATAAATAATTTCTCAGAACTTTAGTGAATTGATACCGACTTTATCTTTTGAAATCTCAAAAATACCTCGCGTCACTATCCAGTATTATTCAACTTATTGTTTGAAAGCCCGTGAATTGAGATTTTTTTAACCCTGTACATGTATACGTAGATTAGTCGCAAACTTCGTAGCAGTATTATTGATGTTTGTTCGTTTAAAAGAAGTGCTACACCCACCGTAGCTGTAAGGTGAAAAATCGTAGCTACTACGCATTGCTACAAAGCTACGCGTTAATTTATTGTACTTTACTGCTTTTAGTTATAGCCAATAACTTTGTTTATTTCATTTAAAATAATATTTTTTTATGTAAATGGGCTATATGCATTGAAAACAGAAATCGTACTTCGTAACAAATTGTTTCTTTATAGTACCTATTACTATTATTAGGATATATAAACGTCTAAGGCCAGTCAAAGCTACCCAAGCGAAAATATTCACAGAGTCCAAGATGTATATTGCATCCGACAGTGCAATATTATCTCTGTTTATACATTATTACTTTTCCATTATCTTTACTCATAAATTCATGGTAACTCATGAATGACGTCGTTGATATAGATACTATTTTATAAAGTTGTTTATTATTGATAATTTATGAGACATTTTATATAAAGTTAGAGCGAATAAAACGCACTGAACATTAAATTTCACACAGTTTAAAAAAGCGATTAAGGTTACATTCTTAAAATCATGTATTAAATACCATATTTATTTGCTAACGCGATTATTTAAAAACATTAAAATTAATTATTGATAATAATTATCATCCAAACTTGGTACTGTATTTTTTTTAATGGAATCTCGCTGTTGGCTTGAAGGGCCTAAAAGCATGGGCTGTTTTAGTGAGCTTAGCTCGTCCTAAAAGTGTTTACTGTAATAGTTGCGATGGATAAATATACTTGAGTCCTCCTTAGCTGTATAGTCATTGATGATAATGATGGTGACTTGTTGATAGCTTGAACTAATAAATAACATATCCAAACTTATGTGAATCCTTGAAAAGCTGTCGAACTTCACTCGATAAGCAAACCTCGATGTTCAAATAGTTTGGAAAGGACGGATAGACAGACAATATATATCTTGTACATATTCAAAGCAATGTACGGAACAGAGCATTTAGTACAAAAGGGACACGAGTTACACGATAATGAGAGGGAACTCTACATATGTTTATGTATGACACTTGCGTTATTCATTTAGTGGCTAGATAAAATATTAAATTATTAAACTAGGGCCAAACAAAATAATGTAATTACGTGAAAACGCGTTTACCAAAAACAATTTAATATGGAATTTATAATAAAATGTATGAATGAGTATATCAGATAAAATATGTATTTGTTAAGTTTGTTTATGAAATTAGTTAGTAAAATATAAACTTCCACTTTATCGATTAAAAGAAAATATTAAAAAAATGCAAATTAGTTGAAGAGGTCAATTTAATTTGAATCAAAATCAAAATTGTTTAGAACGAAATAAACACAGAATAGATAAGAAACAAATAACAAAACGATACAAATGACACACAAACTAAAACTTTTTACTAATATGGACAGGTCACGCAGATTACGCTGCGTAGTAATAGATAAAAAAATATGTTGACAGGTCTAGAAACCTAGTAAAGATAATACAATGCAATCACTATGAGGCTGCGTTGCTAGTCGTTCTATATAATAAGCCACTTGCTCTCCTTTTTCCTACGCTATAAAAAGTATATAAAGAAATGCCATGTAACTAGGCGAGTGTAATTACCATAAAAAACTTTCATAAAAAAAGAAATGAAACAATAAAGGCCTGTGTAACATGTCTCGTTTTATTACGTATTCTAGGAAAATGTTTATGAGTTAGATGCGTTTGGCCCACAATTTGAACCAATGAGGCATTAATTTGGGTGTAATCAGTGATTCTTTTACTTTTGTTTGTTGGACTTCGTTTTTGATTATTAAGGTATGGTTTAGTAACTTTTCCAATATCAAATGTAAACAAAATCTGGTTTGATTATCAATAGAAACTTTGTTTTTATGTTAATAATTTCATAGATTATTAATAACATCACAAAGTGACGTGTAATTTGACAAATTTCGTTCAGAAACTAAAATAAACTTATTTACAAAATAGAAAATTGGTAGGCGGATATTCGTTATCGAACAGCAAATATTTATAAGTAGTTTTCTATATCAACTTAAACATAAATGCCACAGAAACATCGTAAAAGTACAAGAAATAAAACCACATAGTAAATAGTGCGATAAATCTATAAGTATCTTTATAAAAATTAATGTACCGGTGCACAGTTATAATACTAATATCACGCAAACTTACTCATGTCACATTGTCTATGGTAGTGAACACCAATTTCTATTAGAACTTATCGAGATTATACAAGTTCCGTTATCACGATAAATATATATTTAAATTCCCTGTTCAATTCAATATTTAAAAATATTAAATCATAAAATTCAATATTAAATTAATCGCAAAATATGTTGCTTAGCAAGTAGAATTGAAAAAATATTGAACGATTCAAATATTCAGTACTTACTTTCTTTTTGAAAAGCGAATAGTCTCTATCGGGTAGAAAAACAAAATATTCCGTATGTTGGTATGTAGCCACTAAAAATATAGACTAAGTTAAAAAAATCGTATAAGTATCGTGGGGTAAGCTAATTTGATATTTTGAGGGATATTGATGTGAAGGGTACTATTATTTTTGTTATCTATTAATAATTTAGAATACTGAATGTATTTCAATAAAATATTCAATTCTGAATATTTTTTGTATGTTTTATTGTCCTCTCTAAAATGAAGATGAGGACAGAAGTATAATCGGATATCTGTATTACAATGTATTTGTTTCCCTTATCCGTTCGAGCAAAGGTTAAATTCCATTGGTGCACAATCTGGGATCGAACCTAAGATTTGAGAAATAAGAGTCACACGCTGAAGCCACTAGGCCACTGCTTTCTTGAACATTAATCTACCCCATACTTTACTGTTATCCGAGTATCATAGCTTGGCACCTACGAGTATACTGAAAAACGAATCTTATCTGTTTTTAACTACGTATCGCACTTAGTAAGCGACGTATAACACCCAATTAATATAAACGTGTTCGATGTGTTATAAAATAAAAAGTAAAGTAATAAATCAGCTTTATGTCATGGCAATAAAAACTTTTTTAATCAATGCCGTAACCGGTCACGTGGGATTGTGCCAAGAAAAAGTTTTCATGTATCAATCGTTTAATTTGGTACTTTGGTTTGTTTGTTGTTCCTCACCCCTGTGGATTTCGAGCGATGTCATTCATTTTAATTTGCGTATACAAAATACTGAAGACAAAACTTATTTATGCTACTTCGGTTATCAGACGTCAAATGCTTGTTATATAAATATACAAAAAGTATTACCATACTTTTCCACATAATTTTACATACAAGGTAACAAAAACGGTACAATCTCGTTTCGTTCTCTTTTTTATGCAACTTAACATTCAAAACAAAAAAGACGTAATGAGTCAATATCAAATTTCATACATTAGATGTTAAACGTTCTAATTTTCATTGGAAATTACACAAACTCCTAAAACTTAACGATGGGAATTGTAAAAAGGTGTTATTAATCCTTAAAACACGAATTTGAAACTATTTTTATACAAATGTTTAAAAACATATTCGTTAAGAAGATTATTGCGAGCAAACAAATTCCAATTTACAATTACTACCAAATGAGATCCAAATTGCTGTTAGAAATAACTTTGATATTAGTTAGACACCCTTTGAAGGTTTCAATTTATAAGGCCAACGGGGCGTGAGGGCCAGCATATTATATAAATGATGCTATATGACGTATTTAGTCTATAAGAAGCTGAGAAAGTCAAATATTCCTGAAATCTATTGCGGGAAAATTATCACAACCAGAAGTTTATATGATAAAATTCATTTGAATGTAAATTAAATAGACTTTCATTTTCAATTCAATCGTGTACGAAAACAGTGCATAAAGTTAATTGTAGCATGTATCTACTTAATAGATCTAAGGTGAAATGGCTAATAGTAAGAAAAAATATGTATTTTGACTTACAAGAGTTCTTTCGCGCTACGTCTATTTCTAAACTCTTAGAGTGTAAATCTGAAAACACACTATTCAAGAAAATATCAAAAAGATGCCTGATAAAATAAATACCGCGCACTTTAAATCTTTCAATATTTTATCAAAAACCCGGCAACTTTTATCTCGACTTCAAACGCAATTAGGGAAAAATTGTGAAACTCTCCCGCCAAAATAGCACACCGCTTTTAGAACGCACCTTCATATTTTTTGCACAGATAACCGAAAAGATTGTAATATCGATAAATTTTCAGCGAGAAATCGAGTGGAACCGTTTTGAATGGACAAAGTTGATTTATTTCGTGCGATATTCGCGGGCACGGACGTAAATTTTAAATTTACTTTTTTGCGAACAGGATTAAATTCGCGATAATAAACATTTTATTTTACCAATTGGTTTGTTCTATATTCGTGGCTATGGTTTTGAATTTATGAATGAACTTGAACTTGACAAATTTATAGATACTTTTTAAAGTTGTTATGTTTGAAGTAAATTTCGTTATTTGAAAAGCAGTGCCTCTGATTCATAATTATCTTAATTAATGCTAAACTCTTTTTTGAATTCCAGTTCACTTAAAGTATTTTATCTCAGCCGGACGTCCATATACGCTTAAAGTCCGTATCAGCAGACCGGTAAGATTAGAGTTCGCGTCGTTAGGTATCTCCAGCCACCTGGGATCGATGCAGTGAGATGAAGCGGCATAATTTAACGACCAACCCCCTCCCGCGCATTGTTTAGAGTTTGCTCTGGAGGGAGAATATCGGTAGCTACCCTTTCAATATTAAGCAACCAATATGTGCCAGTTAGCGCACTATATTTCCTTACCAGCGCCCAAGGCAACAAAATACCGTAATTATACTTGATACAATGTTGGCTATTGTATAGTTTCATTATTTATTTACAATACGCAAATAATGTCTATTGACCATATAAATATGACAGATTGAGTAATATTTGACTGATACATGCAATACATGCGTAATAATTTATTAAAATCTAAATATAACAACCAAATATACAGTATACACTATAAGTAATAATTAAAAATTAATAAAAAGATAGTTAAAATGAATTTAAAAAGTTTGGGCCCTGTGATAGTGTTTTTTTAACGCTGGCAGCAATTCCTCACTTTATTGTGATACTTATTCGTTAAACCAGAAAGTGCCAGATCTGGGGTCACCGGTAATATCTACCAGGCACCTAAATCTTTAATTAGCGCCTATGCACTTGAACTCTACGGCCCAAGAATCTCTAGTCCAAAGGGAACAACATCGAAGTTGGAGGAGAGACTCATCTATTGTTTAAAATAATTGACTTTTATTACTAAAATATGATTTTAATTAAATAAATATAACTAAACCACTTGAACCACCATAAACATTTATATCGCTCGCTCTACATTCCCCTTCATCATTTACAAAGTAAACATACCAATTATATTTTTTTGTATTCGTATGACAAATAAACTACATAGGGTACACTAGTAAATTATAAATGCAAAATCTCACAAGAACCAAAAGAATATTCGTTACAATAACATTCAGTATCAGCAATAATAATAACAGTTGTGCAAAATTGAAACCTCTTTGCTGCGCCAGCGACCATAGAGTTAATGGCCTCTATAACATTTGCACAGACTTAATACCTGAGTGCTTTGTCTATTTCACCACAGACAATTCAATTCATTTTTACAGGAATACTTAATTATTGATATTATTGTAATTTTATGTGAATTAGTATTTTTAATAGCAGTCTAGTGACTGTGTGTATACATTATATTTTGAGCCAAAACATTTATGATTTATAAAAAGTTTGATTACGCATTAAGAATATACATAGATATATTATGATTAATTTTAATAATATTCGTATTTCCTGTTTGCTATTCCTATGTTATTGTAGGTAAAAATAAATTATAAAGCAGCAAGCTTTTGAACAGCTTGTGAGTTTTCATGTGTGTAAGAAAATTCTTTGTTGATACTGCGTCCTGCCAACTCTACTAATTAATGTAGCCCGCATGTTAACGAAACAGTGGCTATCATTTTTAGTTTAAAAGGACACGTTTTTACTTGCTGTATAGTTTAAAGGTTTATTAAAAAAGCGCACGGTTTTTGCGAGATTTTATACATTGATTTAATAGTTTTTTGTGTTTGTTAAAGTATATATTATATGTGTCAAATAAACTATCAATATATCTGGTTTTACGAATACATTTTTAATTTTCCAAGTTTCAGGCTATCTTAAATTTTAAAAACTGCAGAATACATCCTTAACGTGGGAAGCACTTTTGACCTAGTGACTTTTGACTGCGGTCGTAGGGAGCGCACCAATGGTCTGTATATCTATGTGCGCATATAATACTCGTACGGTAAAGGAAAACTTAGAGAGGATACCGGTATATCAAATCAAAAATCGACGACATGGGACAAGGTAAAAAGCACATTGGGCACTTGTCTATAAAATGAAAATTATTAAAGAAACGGTTTCAATCTGAGGTCATAGTTGTACCGCCACAGGGTTCTTATCCTTAAAGTGATTAAAATCTTGTCACCCTTGCACACTCGGGCTCGAAGTTTCATTTTTATTTATTCCTATTATGTGTATTAGCAGACTTGAGACATTTTCATTCGAACTATTTACAGTATGTCCCTTAACTTCCATCAAATACGAGAACTATCTTTCATAATTATTTATAAATTTTCACTTAGTACTTTAGCAAACTTTTTTTCAAAAGTATACAATCTTTTTTATGCCAATAACTTAATTGATATGAAGAAATCACTAGGAAGCTGTTAACGAAACACAGTAGGTAAATTTTCAAAACTGAAATTCCAATTACAAATACATTTTAATCAATATTCGAATAGCCCCTTATCAAACGAATTGCCCCCCACAGGGGGCCCCACGTTGGGAAATACTACTTGAGATAATAAGTTGACGTGTTGGGCCAAAGGAATGCCTATTAAATGAACAACGCAAAACGAAACGAAACCATACAATGACACGTGTTATACAAATGTTTCTATATTTACTGATATATTCGTTTGATATTATTTCAAACCAATGTTGATACATTAGCTGTCAAATATAGATTTTATACATAAGAAAACATAAATAAAGTTATTTTAAAGAGTATTTTACTTGTTTTTAATACATTTTTATCATTAAATATATATTTTATAACTGTGCATTTGTTGTAGTAACAATATTATGGTATGTCACACAAACGGACACAACTTTAATAAACTCAATTCCAAAGGAAGTCTTGAATATGTAAAATATTTTAATAAGTGAAGCGAGGCGCATAACTCAATTCATTGTTTAATATCGCTGACGTGGCATCAAGCGCCTTGCACTATGCGTCTTGTCTAGCCTGTCCAAACTTTCAACTTATATACTTCAACTTTACTATAATACTGTTTAAAATAACCTACGAGTGATGCTATGGTAGTGAACGATGTACATTGCTGTTTTATTTAATAGACTAAGTAAGATCAGTTAAGTCTCTCCACTTTATGTGGTTTCCTTCTCCACACCTTCTTTTTGGGTGGCTGTTATTGTGAGACACACCAGCGGATTGGCACTTCTTCTCGCGCTCTATCTTTTCTCGCCTTTCACGTTGCTGACGACAACCAGCTTGTCCAGACCATCAATCAGGAAGTAAGTTAGAACTCTTCGAAGAGAGTTGAGAGTCTTGTACGTTCTTTATACTTTGAGTTGATCCAAGATTTATGGGTGAGTTAGTTAGTAGGTAATAATTTAACAGAATTCATAGAAAGTACTTTTGCAATAATTGCAATTTTTTGCAAAAATACTACTAACAGTCTCGAAAATAGGAAACATAATGATGCAGCAATGTACAAAGTGCAATAAAATATAGTCAGAGTTTTCTGCCAACACAATGGCTGCTCATAATTCCCCAGTCTTGGTTAATATAATAATATAGGAACATTGTTAACAGCTACCAAATATTGGTGTTACTAACTTTTGAGACTGATTCGCGTAGCTTTGACAAAGGGGTGCTCCCGATGTGGGCACTTGATAACTTTTTAAATTTCGATTATAATGTTATGCTTTAGATTACTTCATCTGTTTCATAATATTTTTTTAAACCGAATAGGCAAGTAGGTTTTGGGTCTAAGACACGTCGGTTTCCTTTTGATGTTTTCCTTCAACGTTCAAGCGAAAGTTAAATGCGCTCATAGAAAGAAAGTCCATTAGTACATAGCCGAGTATCGAACCTACGACCTTAAGGACGAGAGTCGCATGCTGAAGCCACTTGGCCAACACTGCTCCATGCATATACTAATGCGAATTGTTAGATTATTTTAAAAATATCGATGTATATGTAATGGTAAACGAAGCGAACATCGTCATCACTTAAAAGGTGATGTATTATATTTTATACTTTATTTAGTTTTGTCGGGAATCGGGCCCGGGCTTTACAAAATTTTACTTAACCAGTAAGCCATAGAGTTCATATTTAAGTCATATTAAATTTACATATTTCTTATGGTTAAATAAATGTTTCAATTATTACAAGAGTAAATGAAAAATTTATTACATTTGTTTTTAACAGCTTATACGTAATAATTGATGTGTAAAATTATAAACAAAATAAAACGTGGACCACAGAGGGCCAATTTAAACTAGACTTGGTAATCAAAATATTTGGTTTCAACCGACCGTGGTTATTAACTGTTGAAAATTATTGTGGAGGCAGATACGATATTTCATTAATTTGTTTAATTAAATTAACTATAGCAAGAGTTTTTAACCACAGGAATCGTTCGTCTGGCTATGTTTAATATAACCACAAACAAAATTAAATCTTTTTAATTACCCATTTACATATTTCGTTTTAAAATAGTAAAATTTTAGCTAAACTTCATTTGAAAACTGAATACTTATTATTAACTTTTATATTTTAGTATTAGAACTTGCTTGATAATTAATAGTAAAGACTGGCTTATAAAGCCATGATGATGCCACAAGTTGTGCTCATGATCTGCAAAAACTACCAATTATTTATAAAATATAGGAATAACATTGTCATTAATCTTAATTTATATATCTTTATACACGTACAGGGTTTAAATATCGAAGTCGTTTGATATTGTATTTATATCTTATATCTACTGGACCTTGAGTAACTCCATCATCATGTGTGGCTAACTAACGTACAGAAATCCTCGGACCACTGACGTTGCTCCGTGAAGCCTGCCAAGTGCCCAGGAGATTTCTGCTCTTCTAGAAGAAGCTAGGCTCGTCCAGCCAGAACTTTATAAACAATAGCCCTAGTGACAGTTTAAATGCGGAAACTGAGTCCAACAACCATTTACCTTTAACCTTATAACTCCAGTTACACTACGGCGTAATACGATTCTAAAGTATGCGCGCATTTTATCGCTTTGACCAAGACTAATTATTCTATGCACTCACAGTAGCTTACTGTCTGCACTCGTAAAAATCCGTTTTAACTTGTATTATATAATTTACATAACATACATGTGCACCGTTTATTAAAATGTAATCATTTGAAAGGAAATCACGTGCGAACTGAATCGAATCGCACTTATAGTGCAATTCGCGGTGCGCGTCGATAACGGACCGTTTTCATTAATATTTTAAAATGTTAAAATATAATTATAATATCATGCCTCTATAAATGAAGTATACCAAAGTCTATACCACGACTTTTAATTCAATTCCGAATTTGACATTAGCTACTGTAATTTTGTAAAATAATGATACCACATATAAAAGTGTAGTGATGTACACAAAATTTGACAAACAATCGCGATTTATGTTTATGTCATTCAATCATAATCTTGGTGTACCAATTAACGACTAAATTATTGATAATTATTTATTAATTAGAAACATCTGCTTTATTTTATAAAAGTTAATATTTCTGTTTTTTATTGTAGTATAGTTTATATAATATAGTTTAAGTAAATCTATTTGTTTTGGTTTTCCATCAAAATGAATCCTCAGCCAAGTACATCACAAAAAAACGTCCTCGAAAAGCTTTCACTGTCACTGAAAAAGTAATGATCCGCAACGCCTATAAGTACGTGAAAAAAACTACTATAAACCAGAGGAATCGATCCGGAAATATTCTATATCCGTATCGTATCGCAACGTCACTATTTCTTACTCGTCATAACGTTGCAACACTGAAATTGTCAAATCTGGAATCGAATTAAAAGTTTCATTATAGTAATTAATACTGTGTCATCAGTCAGTCAGTCATCAGTTATATTGTTATAAAGTCTCTTAGAATAAATGAACTACATCTTCATGAAGGACATTTTACAAGTTTATATATTTTTAATCCGAAACGAGAAGTAAAAGGACGGCTCCTTTATATTAAGAAAGGAGGTCAATCCTGCGGTCACTCTTAGTCTATTCTGTATATATCTTTTCTGTATTTTCATATTTACTATAATATTAATATACTCGAGACCTTATCCGATAATGTTATATTTAAATGTCTATAACTTACGCTAACAATAAATATTTTATTTATTTATATTGCTTATTCCTCAAAGGAGAATAGCAGTCCTACCCGTTGCTACAGTCCTTTCGTAGCTCTAATGTTTCTTCCACTCTGATAATAATAATCATCCACACTCGCTTTCTGTGTATTTATGGCAAAAAATATGTATTGCTTTTTAACAGCGAGGCTGGATAAACTATAGAGAAACCAAATCTATACTGTTAGTTTTCTCTAATTATAGAAAACTTTAAAAAACAGCTCTCATAAAATTCTTATTTTAAATTAAAAAAAAATATAGACAAATTTCGACGCATTAGTTGAGGTCGCCTAAATAAGATGCATTCTATAAATGTTATGATTAAATTATCAGTCACATGGTACAGCCACCTTTATACGCCTCAGGATACTCATTAAAATTTCAGCATTCCCGTTTATATTCTCTGCGAGTGACGTAAATAAGTTCCGTTAACATTATGATACATTTCACTGTTATATATTATTTCATGAGTGTAAACGCTCCTTTGTTTTACAGTTTTTCATCACAAAGGAATTTATATGAGCTATTGTATGGTCATGATTGTGTATTCAATAATTAATTAATATTTAGCATTTTTTATTTCATCTTTTAGGTGTCTACTACCGTAGTTACACTAAAAAGCACTTATTTTTTCAGTATTCTAAGTAACGTGGTCCAATAATGAGGATAACAATTTCAAGAAGTTACAAGATAAAATTCGTTATATCGTTCAAACATCAGCATTTAATGAAGAAGTCATTAACTTTTATATCCATCCATGACGTAAATATAAAATTTATTAATTTAAGTTAAATTAAATTTTATACAAGACAGCTTGTCATTTATAGAATGGGTCTCAAGGAGGTTTATAATATTTAATAACAAATAAACCTTTGCTGACAGTTCACTTCAGAAATAATTTCCATTTTAATTCTCACTTCAAATGTGTGAATAAGATACGAAAGTATGTGCCACTTGGGTCTATAAAAAAATTACATTATTGTATTATTTTAAAAATTTATAACATTGCCCTATAGTAAAATGGCGCTATGAATCTATCCTTGATATCTACTAAGACCGCTCTCTATAGAGTAAATTACTAGAATAATTGATGGAGATGCTAAATGTTATTACCTAGAAGTACCTTATTTTTATACCTCATTTCTATACCTTTAAACTTTTTAATATAAAAGAACCAAATGAAGGCTTACTTTAATTTATCAGAATCAAGTCATACGGCTTCATAGCTTTTATCAGCTAATATGAAAATTTACTTCAAAAACAAACGTGTCTATACCAAGACGGTTACAGGTACAGTCCGAGTCACTTGAATAGCCTCACCCCTAAATTTTGTAATTTCTGTATAAATATGATCGAATATTATTTTCATAATAGTATTAATTTGACTTCACGCGCAGTGCATTACGATACAAAACAAAACACGGACGAACCTGCACTGGTATACCGTGCCCCGCGTCGGTGCGACATTTCGTCCGCGTCACATGATTAGCCTCAGTGCTATTCGAACATTACTCGCGTGCGTTTGTTTTGGTTTTTTGGTAGCAATTCTTTATTTAAGCGTCGAATATTACGTATATATTTTTTTCGAAGTCTTATTCAATTGTTTAGCTATCATGGGTCGTGGTCGAAAATAAACTGAATTCGAAAGAGAAAAAGTGAATTTTTATTTGGATCAAAAACTATCTCACCGTGAAATTGCAATAAAAATTGGTCGCAGTCCTAAAGTAATTAATAATTATGTGAAAAATAAAGAAAACTATGGAAAAAACTATAAAGGTCGTACAAAATTGGCTACTTCGTCAAGTGAACGTACGCTTATTTTACGTGCAGCATCAAATTCTTCCAAGACAGTGCGACAAATTGCGAATGAAGTAAACACCAGCGCATCACTGTCTACCGTGCGACGCATTATAAAGTCATCACCAAACCTTAAACGGCAGAAAATCAAGACGAAACCTCATTTGCGCGATCAACATCAAAAAGCCCGATTGTTATTTGCTAAAATACATATGTCTTGGACAAATCAATGGCATTTTGTTGTTTTAGTGATGAAAAAAAATTCAATTTAGATGGTCCAGATGGCTATTCATATTATTTTCACGATCTAAGAAAAGAAGAGCGGGTGTTATCACGTCGTCATTCGGGAGGTGGCTCAGTAATGGTATGGGGGCGGTTTCTTATAAGGGGCCTATTCCAATTTCAATTCTCCGAGGCAAACAAAATTCAGCATTGTATACTAATCTATTAGAAGAAAAGAAAAAAAATATTTGTAAAATTTTAAAACACCGGAACTGGATTTTCCAACACGATAATGCCTCTATACATGCGTCACAGGAAACAAAAGCTTGGTTTCAAAAAAGTAAAATTGAAGTTTTAGATTGGCCATCGAACTCTCCGGACTTGAATATTATGGAAAATATTTGGGGCTATCTATCTCGCCAGATATTTGCCGGTCGACGCCAGTTTAATAGCAGCGCAGGTCTTGAACAAGAAATTCATAAAAATTGGATAATTTGGATCAAAATTACATTCATTCATTATATATAAGTCTATTCCCGAACGTATTTTTGAAGTTATTAAAAGCAATGGAAAGTATACAAAGTATTAAAAACAAATTATAGCCTTATTTATTTGTGTTTTATTTCACTGATGCTATTCAAGTGACGCACCATTTTCACTACTTTAGTGTACAGTTAGTACTATTTATTTATCTTATTTTTACTTTTTATGATTAAGCTATAGTACGGCGCTAATGAAGTTTACTTATGAAGTAAAACAGGCAATATTGAATATACAACAGAATTTATATTAATTTTGGGGGTGAGGCTATTCAAGTGACTCGGACTGTAATACACGTCTCTTGACTTTGTTGCCAACGGAACCTAGGTTTTTTGGACATAATATGTCGTAGAGATCCGGAATATATAGAAAAAATATTGAGAATGGCAGAGTGGACCAGGCCTACTCACTGGGCCGATCAATAAAGGCCCTGACAGGTCTCACATCAGCCAAGAATTGAAGCTTGCCGAAGACAGGAGGGAGTACACATTTAATCGAACAATAAAATTACTTGTGACGGCTAGTAGTAGTAGTAGTGCTTTGAATACGCAATAGGTTTTATATTTGATTTATAAAGAATGTGAAGAAACTACACTTTCATAAGACACGATTAAATTATATTGTATGTCAAATAATAATAAAATTTTGTAAATACATTAAAGTAATTGTTAAATACTGACAGAGGAGCTATCCACACGTACCGTTGGGTTCGAATCGATTCGAATACAATACAGGTATTGTCTTAGTCGAATGCTTCAGTTCAAATTTTAACCCAAATGCAACCTTATTTACAGTACCATAAGAGCGTTTTACCCCAACGTACTTTGTGCAAACATTCTTTTACTTACAAGCAGAGGAACTTGTACGGTATTACTATAGCAATAAGGCTGTGTGTAGTGTAAAAATGTGTCGGTTTCGATTTGATACACTTGGGAAATTATGATAATACACGTTTGTGATACTTGGCAGCCATTTTGTAAGATAAAACGTTGTTTATTTGTGGTGATCGAATTTGGAAATAGTTTTCTTTGGTGGAGGATGTTAAAGGTAATGTGAGCTTTGATGTTGGGTCATATTAGCCGATTTTTGTGTGTTAATATTAACATTTACAAAGTAATAAATACACGAATTTATATAATATAAGTGCAATTAAAAACATGATAAAAAAGTATGTTAATCTTCAATATGTGTAATACGACTGGTAAATCTAATATAGTTGCTTGGATTAAAATATAAGTATATGATTAATTAAGTAGTTTATTTGGCTTACATAAAGAAAATCATATAATAAAGATATACATTATATAGTGAAGACCTCTAGCGAGTCCTACTCGCCCAGTCTACACTCTTGATTTAGGAAAACAAATAAATTTAGATATTGACTCTTGACATGAGTTAAGTTCAGAGGCTGTTGTGGGGCGTATATGTTTAAAAGAAACACTTTTTTGAAGCTGGGTCGTGACTGACTGAACTGACTTTAATCGTTTAAAATATGATCTTATTACTAACAGAAAATTAGAAGCAGTGGGGTTGCGACGCCAGAAAATACTAACTTGGCTTATCTTAGGGTTCATAAATCTAAGTGACACTTCAATACAAGTACAGTCAACCTTTTTGGACATTATCGGAATCAAGAATTTTCTATTACAATGTATGACTGTGGTAAAAACTAACGGCTCATTTTGGCTTCAAGTTTGTGACAATTACTAAAATTTCGTAAGCTTTTAATAGTAAACTATAGATATGTAACTTAACTAATGAACAAATAAATTTACGTAGCACCGCTACGCGCTACGATCTTTCTTTGTAACGTGTAGCTTTTGCTTAATATAGAGATATATAAAAACAATGATTGTTATTAATAGTAGCTAATAATTATTATTATCAGATTTAAGGGATATATTGACGATCTTAAAATATTAACATTGAAAAATTTGCAATGTGCCTTATTTTATTTTTGTTGTATTTCCGCTAACATCGCTTTAACATTTAGTTTCAAAAATTCCCTTTAAAAAATATTTATATGTTAATAACATTGATAGATACGAAATAAAAAATTAATAATAGGCCCACAAGTGTTACATTTTATTATATGTTAATATTAAGCATTTAAGTACACTACTTTATACTCTGTAGGTGTTTATGTTTTTTTATTTTTTCTAAATTGGAGTTACCCGGAAGAATACTTTGTCAGCCATAAGGCCTAACATTACTTACTAACTTACCTGTTTTTTTTATATTTGTAAAGTTCGAAGTGTAGTAAGTCACAGAATTTATTTTGGCTTCTCATTGCATTTATGAACATATGCATAAATGAATGGCTTGTATCAATGACCTTCTCTGAAATGCTTACGAAATGTACTTAAAAACTCATCCGACCACTTAGCGATTTTTATTACAAAGATCTTTAGAAATAGTTAATCACGAGTTCCATTTTCCACTAACAACCTCACTTAAGCCCTAGTAAAATTGGAAAAGCGTAAGGAAGGGCGTAACAGCGATTTCAGTTTCATTTGCAACACTAAACCATCATTAATTCTGTGATGCTTTTAAATGCAGACAATGCATCTTCAATTACAAAACCCACTTGCCCAGAACAATAGATAAATTATTTCTCTCTCTTTTAAATTCCATCTTACGGCTTCTATTGTTTTCGGGCTCAAAAACTGATTCCACAACACAGCACTAATGCAGTGCTGAAAAGATTTTCCCGGTGTTCACTATACTCAACCTTTTTTACTTGTATTAGTATGTAGTGCACGTATCAGATTTTTTGTTACGCTTACTCACAATAATCGTCGTATATAAGTTTGTTTTCGTGTGAGTATCCAAAATATTCAACTAAGTCAGTTAGTTTTGTCATTTATAATGTAAGAACGCTGTTTGGATCTCGCGCTAATCCATCGCTAAGGCATTTTTTCTAGCAAAAACTAAGTCATTATTACGATTCGTTACGATATATTCTTAGTTTGTAATATAAACTTAATTCAAATTCAAAACCAACTCAACTTCGTTCAAGATCTCGAGGACTCTCTGGTAAAGGTATCCATGGGCGGCTGTATCTCTTAACATCAGTTGAGCTATCTGCCCGTTTGTTCTATAAAAAAATAAACATGAAACAGTTGTTTAGCAAAACAAAGTGTTTCATGTCACCTGTCAAAGTCCATCTAGTGAAATCGTTGTAGAAATAACTAGCATCAATCTTTAAATTCCTACTAATTGTTACAAACTATTTTAGAGTAGGAATTTAGTAAAGAGAAATAAATAAAACAGCTGAGTTAGACAATGGTGCGAACCGCTCAATATCTTGGAACAGACAGGGGCGATATATTTATTATAACAGACTACATTGACAGATACAGATTACATTGACTGATACAGACTACATAATATTAAGTGGATGCGTTCAGTTTAACATCCTCCCTTGAACGCAAACCCATAGCGATGAGGAAGTGCTGGTGTTTGGGCTTCGGTAGGGCTTTGGTGAGGCAGTCAGCAACCATCGAATCAGTGCCCACATATTCAATCTTGACATCACCACATTCAACTTTGTTCCTCAGATAGTGGTGACGAACATCAATGTGTTTACTCCTAGCATGATAACTGTAAGTACCTGTAAGTTTAATAGCACTTTGATTATCACAGTACAAAGTAATAGGTGTAACCTTTAAAGAAGGCTACAGTTCACAGTGCAACTGTCTCAGCCACATAGCTTCTTGAGTAGCAGCTGAGAGCGCCATATACTCTGCCTCAGTAGTAGACAAGGCAACAGTTTGCTGCCTTTTTGAATTCCAAGATATCGCTGCACCCTGGAAATTAAAAATGTATCCAGTACATGATTTTCTGTCTTCAGTACAGGAAGCCCAATCAGAGTCTGAGTATCCAGTGATTTCTTCATCAACATTACTTTTGTATACAAGCTGTAGATACTTTGTACCTTGTAAGTATCGAAATAACCTCTTAACAGCATTCCAATGCTCTTCTGTATGAGAACTATTATATCGACATAATGTATGCACTGCATAGCATATATCTGGCCTTGTTCCTTGTGAGATGTATAATAAGCAGCCAGTGGCTTCCTGGTAAGGTATACTTTCAAATTTTTCAGAACTTGAAAACTTTATATTCGGTTCCATTGGAGTTCCTACTGAGTTACATTGTTCCATACCAAAACGTCTTAATGTATTTTCTATGTACCTAGTTTGATCAATGGCTATTCCTTCTGAACTGTATGAAATACAAAGTCCAATATAACAATAAGCAATTCCAAGCTCATTCATTTTGAAATTATTCTTCATTTTTACTTTTATATTGTTTGCTGACTCCTGACAGTTGTGAAACAACAAAATGTCATCAACATATATAGTTATAAACATAACATGTTCATTTTCATATTTATAGTAGACACAAGGATCTACATTCGATTTTGAAAATCCAATACTACTCAAAAAATTATCAAGCTTTTTGTTCCAAGTTCTACTGGCTTGCTTCAAACCATATATTGATTTATTCAATTTGCAAACTTCTTTTGTCCCATTATCATATCTGGATGGTTGTGACATGTATAGCTCCACATCTATGTCACCCTGTAAAAATGCTGTGACAGCATCCAGCTGTTCTATCTTGAGCTGATATTTAGCTGCTATTGCAAGCAGGTATCTAATGGAACTTAATCTCACAACAGGTGCGTAGACTTCATTGTAATCTATATATTGTTTCTGCTGATAACCTTTTATAACCAACCTCGCCTTATATCTTGTGACGTTTCCATCGCCATCTATTTTAGTTTTAAATACCCATCTGCAGGGAATAGCAACCCTTCCATAAGGGAGTTTTGACAGAGTCCATGTATTATTTTCCAATAATGAATTGTATTCATCATCCATGGCACTTATCCATTTTTGTGAGTTTTCACATTGCAAGGCTTGCTCCAATGTTTCAGGATCTGGCTCAATAGATTTCTCAATTTCATTCTGACAGAGGAAGGTAGGCATAGCTCTGTGTTTTCTAGGCCTTAAATTAATTCTGTTTATAGGTGATTCACTCCTGGATATAGAATGCTCCGGGACATAATCATCATCACTTGCACAGACTGCACTATCAATTTCCTTTAAAGTCATGTCAGTAGTATCATCTAAATTATCTTCATTTATAACTACTTGCGATTCAGTAAGTGGTAGAAAAGCAAAATCTTTATTTACACTTTCTTCTAGGAAGATTACATCTCTGCTTCTCATTACTTTTCCTTCAGTTTTGTCAAACAATCTATAACCCTTGGACTCTAAACAATAACCTACAAATATAAGCTCTTTAGACTTACAGTCCCATTTTAACCTCTTCTCCTTTGGCACATGCATCATAGCTCTGCAACCAAACACTTTAATGTTACTGATATCAGGTTTAATGCCGGACCATAATTCCTCAGGAGTTTTATATTGTAAAGACTTTGTTGGTGAGCGATTGATAACATATGCAGCGGTGGCTACTGCCTCAGCCCAAAACTTCTTAGGTAGGCCAGAATTAATAAGCATACATTTAGCACGTTCTGTTAAAGTTAGGTTCATCCTCTCACTCATGCCGTTCTGTTCGGGGGTATAGGGTATAGTGAGTTGACGTTTGATACCAGAATCCCTACAAACCTTATCAAATGCTTCATTGACATACTCCTTTCCATTGTCAGATCTTAGTGTTTTAATTTTAGCATTTAATTGATTCTCTACTAGTAGCTTAAAATCTTTAAACTTTTCGAGTACTTGTGATTTAGAGCTGATAAAGTAAACAAATACCTTTCTAGACCAATCGTCGACAAAAGTGACATAATATCTGGCACCACCGAGAGACTTTTCCTCCATTGGCCCACATACATCTGAATGCACCAACTCCAGGAGGGCGGAAGCCCTTGTGCCAGCATGTTTGAATGGTTGCCTTGTTTGCTTACCTTTTAAGCAAGTATTACATACCACATGCTCCTCTCTACTTGATTCTATATCTGCTCCATCTGTAGACTCATTAAGTTTCTGAAGATCATTATAATTTAGATGACCCATCCTTTGATGCCATAGATGTACAGATGACATCAAAGCATAAGTTTCATTATGAACCAC
The DNA here is from genome assembly GCA_028984075.1 of Pieris mannii. NCBI lineage: Eukaryota > Metazoa > Arthropoda > Insecta > Lepidoptera > Pieridae > Pieris > Pieris mannii. The sequence continues at coordinate 2,999,029 of CM054776.1, forward strand.
ATATAAATTGTTCTTTATATATCCAGTGAGAATTAATTTAGACTCTTTATAAACATTACATGTATTCTTACTAAATTTTACTTGACAGTTATTCTGTGTCATTTGGCGGACTGACAGAAGATTAACAGCCAAATCTGGCACATATAAAACATTTTTTACTTGTATTGTACCAATTTTTAATTCACTTTCACCATCATATGTTTCTATATTTACTTTACCACAGCCTTTTACTGTTAATATTTTGTTGTCTGCAACTTTAATGTTTGTTACTAAAGCAGGTCCGTAGTCATAAAGTCAATCTCTCTTGTTTGTCATGTGCATTGCAGCTCCTGAATCAATGTACCAGCATCCACTCTCTAGGCCTGGTGAGGCTGGAAACGCTGCAACATAGCTAGAAGAAGTATTAATAGTTTCAGACTTATTCTTTTGATTTGAGCTGTTTGAGGCACAAAATTTGGCTAAATGACCATGCCTATTGCACCTAAAACACCTGGGACCTTTACTATTTGCTTTAGAACCTGAACATTTACTATTCTTTGCCTTGCCTTTGTAGAAATTAAAAAAAAAAACAGATGAGTTGTCCGGAGACTTTACATCCTGTAAAATCTTTGTTTTAACTAAATCAGCAGTGATGGACACACCTGAGCTTTCCATAGCCATAATCATAGGACTATATGACTCTGGTAACCCGGCTAATAATAATGTGCCGAGCCACTCATCATCTACAATGAATTTTATATTACGAAGCTTGTGTGCACATGTGATGATTTTGTTGACATAGTTCTCAACACTACCACAACTTTCCAGATCTGTTGTAATTAGTTCTCGCAGAAGACCTACCTTCCTCAACAAGCCGGAGTCATCAAAAGCCTTTCTCAGGTTATCCCATACCTCCTTAGCCGTGGTGGCATCCTGGATATGAACATAGTTCATAGGGTCAACTAGAAGGACTATTTTTGACCTTGCCTTCGTATCTTCGGTCTTCGTAAAAGCCATGCCCGATGTCTCGACACATTTCCACAAATCTTCATGCTCTAAAAAGGTTTTCACCGCGAAACTCCATGTAGGATAATTATCACGGCCCGCCAAACGATCAATTTGAGCAAAACGGGGGTCCGCCATTGTAAGCTGAAAAGTTAATGACGTCGCGACGTATCACGAAATCAATTTGCATCAACGTGATGCCTATCACTTTATAAATCCTACTTCCCTATTTCTATCCGGGCGTCTGGGCCCATAACCTGTTACAAACTATTTTAGAGTAGGAATTTAGTAAAGAGAAATAAATAAAACAGCTGAGTTAGACAATGGTGCGAACCGCTCAATATCTTGGAACAGACAGGGGCGATATATTTATTATAACAGACTACATTGACAGATACAGATTACATTGACTGATACAGACTACATAATATTAAGTGGATGCGTTCAGTTTAACACTAATCCTTTCATTTGACGACTCTAGAGTCTTTTTTTAGCTTTGGAATACTTTTAAAAAGGTCGAATACATACCAGTCCGCAAGTAAAGTGCAGACACATAATGTCGGCACAACTTCTCTACGTGTAGTGACTAGCTCTAGCTCCGTAAACCTCTAGAAATTGCCACAATTCATTCGCTCGCTAATTAACGTAATTGTTTGTGTATTGTGAAACTTATCTTGAGATTCTTGAGATGTTTTATGCAAATAATGTTACATTTTACTCCTAGACTCGAAGATAAGTTCTATATTATATATATATGTCAACTGTATATGTTACAAGCTATGTAATAAAAATGTAATAAAAATGCCAATAATATAAGTAATATTTGTTTATTGCTAAGCAAATAATCACTAACAAAACAGCGGATTAGGTATTAGTAGTATTTAAAATATTTTTTTTCACAGTGATTAGCCTACAAATGTAATGTCTTAGTTAAAAAATATTCGATATTTTGAATCCTGAAACCGCTAAATAGGGCCTACGATAGATGTGACCAGAGACAGATTACCTAAGGCAAATAATTTTATTTCGTGGTGAATCGAACTAAAACCCTTCAACTGTGCACAGATCACTTTAACATTATACATTAAGCTCACTTCTCTTTAACAATGTACGAACAACAAAATGAAAAAATTGTTTACTCCCAGTATGACTAGTACTATTCAGACAAAATTCAATTGATTCAGATATAAGGAAAAATATTTTACACAGTTGTAAAAAACTAGCTTTGCAAAACTTTTTTGCACAGTGGCCAGTATTTTTAATCTGTAATACGCGCTGTGGCTCTGGGCGGATGAACATGGCCTTAATTAATGAACTGTCGAACCGGCCGTGTTTGCATACAAAGCATTTTGACCGATTGCACAGGGAAATGTTTTATGACTTTTATTAACAGATTCTTAGCTAAGATAAAACTAAGAATGGTTAAAATGCGTTAAAAGTGTTAAAAAATTATTATTTTTATTTCTATTGATTGGTACATAAATTCTATTAATTGCTAAATACAACGTATTTAGAAGAAGATTCAATATTATTTAAATTTATTCAATTTGTAAAAGATGCATGAAGATCGTATTAGGCTATGTAGTCGTGAGTTATCGGAAACAGGTCGCATTCAAAAACACTTTCGCGAAATTTTCCTGAAAAGCCAGCGGGCGGAGGAATATGCTTTAAGCTAAACAAAAATAATAATTACACATTAATTTTAAATCACACCTTAACCCGTAGAAGGTTATAAGTGACGTAAACGAAAATTAAATTTCATTTACAAAATGACATGACGTAAGCTAGAATTAACTGAAGCAAGCCGTTTATAATCTGTGATTGTTGGCACGCCCGTTAGTAATATTTTCTATAGGTTATATTGGTCTGAAATATTCACTTTGATCAATTATTAATTACAGGGACTACATATGTATATACCTTTATTAAGCCAGACCACACAACAAAAACAATTGTGTGGCTTCGATAATAGGGGCGGCGCGAACAAATTTAACATTATAATATTTACAATTAATGAACAATGAATGTTCACAAAGGTAAATAGGTGACAATTCTTCTGATCATCTGTCATCAATTGTCGGGTTTGGGACATGCCGGTTTCTTACAACACTGCTTTCTTAATGCTTATTAAGTTTAAATTGTGTATAGAAACAGAATTCATTTAAAAATAAAATAGGTTTAAAGCTTTATAAAGCCACTCACATATAAAGGAAGTTTCAATTCGAATAGTAAAGTGACTTCCGGATAGATTTTCAATTTGCCCGAAGGAATTAGGGTTCCGCGGTGAAGATGTCATCAATACACTTCCAGGTTCCGGATCTATTTCTATCGGGATAAACCTAATACGTTTACCTTGCTAGCTCCTATGGATACGCCATAAAAATATTCTACTGTATTGTAAAGGGTTGCTTGGGAGAAATTTATTAATAAATACATTTTTGCTGTCAAACTACATTATTTTATGATATGTCAAAGAAGAAGGGTATTAATAAGATACATATGTCGTGGCCGTGCCTTGTTAGTACCCTAAGCTTTGACCGTATCTTATTAATATCCTTACCTTTGACCTAATATGTTAATCTTTGACTTTATTTTATTAATGAGCGTCTGATATTTTTAATATACTTAATTTTATAGTCTTCATATTGCTTGGTTGATATCTAACAAGCGATCTTAATATTATTTGTGCAACGGTTTCTTAGTATTGTGTGTCACAATTTAATTATTTTCTTAATGCTTGATTTTTAATGTCATATGGAACATGGTGTAATGGTTGCAGCTCCTTACAAACATTGTGTAAAAAAAACTTGGCGATTAAAAAGAGTGGCGTAGAGTTTATTGCCAGTTCTTCTCTTCCGTTCTAGAAGAGATTTTTTTCTTGCTTTCTTTCTTTCTTCAATTCTTCCCTTGATTTGAGAACTGGCAGTAAATGTAAAATTAGATTCATTTAATTATATTACTTTTTTTTGACGTTCATAAGTGTACATTATGTTACCTATGTGACTAAATGATTTTTGATTTGATCTGTAATAAAATGTGACGGCAATAAAATAAATACAATAAACCAGCTGTAGTCTTAAATGCGCCCGTTTAATTGATTATTATATAATGTATAAACATACCGTTTTCGTCACTATGTCTTTGTAAACGAGTGAATCAATGCGATGAATTGAATGAAGCTGGATAAGATCGCAGGATACCAGGAATCTTGTGATTACCCAGTAAAACCTTGACCATCACTGTTGATCGTCAGCTAAACTTTCTAATCATTATGGGAGTTTATTTGGCTATATAGTATATGGTTTTGTGACGGAGAACATCTGTTACAAATTATTGATATACTTGTTTTTAAGATAAAATTATCTAGTGTTAGCAGTTAGTTCACCACACATGTATAGGATCTGAAATGTGTTTTGTCACTTAGGTATATAATATTATCTGTGTTTATATTTTTTATTTATAATCCTGTTTCCTCGATTTTGAGCTTTGATTTTGTTCCTTTTTAAGTAGATACTGAGTCGTAGGGTTACAGTACACAGGTTATTTAAAAATTGAAGTTGGTGCCTCATAGTAAGTACCGACGACTTCAGAACTGGTGCTTTTCTTGCTCAATGACTAAGTACCGCATTACAGGCACTGCCACTGGCACCCAACTTTTTAAATTTATATTAGTTTTATATTTATACCTTTTAATTATTATTACTATGATGGTTAAGAATATTGTAAACTAGTGACCCGCCCCAGCTTCGCACGGGTGCAATGCTGATGAAAAGCAGGTTTTTATTATGTATTGTTATTTCCGTCGCTGGAAAGCTCCGATAATATACGCATTCGATCGCTGCTAAATAAGCTGTAATGGGCTGTATAGATCTATATTAAATGAACAATGTATTCAAGGCATTTAATTGGTTAAGGATAAATGCTGTATTGGTTAAATCGCTTCGAAAATTAGTCATTATTTGTCGTAAAAAGTAAATGACAAAAAAAAGCTATTGTGGTTTATCCATAAGAGATAGACTTATACTTGCAATGTAAACGGAAAAAATGTAATTATTTACGACATCACATTAGAAACCTCAAAAATAATAGTACTTCTCGACTATTTAATGGATGTTATTGTACATATAAACCTCTTGAATCACTCCATCTATTAAAAAAAACCGCATCAAAATCCGTTGCGTAGTTTCAAAGATTTAAGCATACAAAGGGACATAGGGACAGAGAAAGCGACTTTGTTTTATACTGTGTAGTGATACTCTATATTTATTTATTCATTTACACTTCGTTGCAAGTATACAAAAATATAGTACAGTAAAAAAGCCGGTGAACAACCGGCGGCCTGATCGCTTTTGAACGGTCTCTTCCGGGCAACCACGGTGTGTAAAAAAATTAAATGAATGCTAAAGACATAAATAATATCATTATTTAGACAAATCTAATGGAACAATTCATATAAATAATTGTGTGCCATAAAATATCATTTATAAAGTAGAATTGGAAATTTAAGCATGTCCATACAAATCGAAAAAGTGCACACCGCGGTCTAGAAATGATAATTGACAAGTATGCGTTGGAGATTTATTGCGAACGAACAGATACAATTTATAGCTTTGCGGGTGGAAAGCTGCTGACACATGGGGTGACTGCAAACTGGCGATTTAATTAGATTCATGTACCTATATAATTCTTTTTAGCATTAAATTTATCTTTTTTAGACAATTGCCTATAAATATCGTTTGTACAAATATAGATTAATTTAATGCGTTCAAAAATAGTACTGTTGTAACCGATGGCTGATGAATTAATCCTAAGTTCTGGCAACTGATACCAAGATAGATATTAAAGTCGATTAAAGAAGATTCAATGGAAGGGACTACCCGGGAAAAGAAGTGTGGGCAGGCCAAAGAGAAGATAAGCTTATGACTACAGAAATAGCAGGAAAGGACTGGCGGACTATTGACAATGATTGAGACATCTGGAAGGAGTTGGTTGCCTTTACCCAACAGGAGACCTTATCTATAGGCGACTTCTACAATTGAAAAACATGTTGGGTACAACACCGAAAAATCGCAAATATCAGGAGAGATAAGATTAACGACTAAAGTAGAAGACATTGTAAAGAAAATAAGACAGATGAAGTCGTGCTGGTCTGGGTACATAACGCAGCAATAATAGAAGGTTGAAAATACAAAAATAAATTTCAAAAATAATCACAACCACAAGATGGAAAGGGAAAACACAAAGATAGAAAGAGACAGGCAGACGATAAAAACAGAATAGGAGACACAACTTGGACGAGAAGAGCTAACATAAGAAAAGAAGCGAAGCTAGATGAGGCCTATTTGTCACAGGACATGCTGATGACCAAAACATCTGAGTGTTTATACATAGTACCTGGATGACCGAGCCTTGCTCGGTATATTTTTTTATAAATTGTGTTTTTTGGAAATTATATTTAGGTACGAATTACATACTAATGAAATGATGAAATATGAATAATGTTTTGATCTTACCGACAGAATAATAAAAAATAAAACACGAATAAAATGACATTTTCTAGAAATGATTCCTTTAGACCGATTTATCACCCCCGAAACACCCCGTATACTAAATTTCATGAAAATCGTTGGAGCCGATTCATATTTCCAATTATATATATATATATATACAAGAATTGCTCGTTTAAAGATATAAGATTATATTGGATGTCAGCAGTAAATGTTTAATAATAACAAATACTAACAACGTTTCGAATGGAAATAAAGGGCGTTGTTGTTATTATTTATTATAACGATTATAACCCGCGGTTTACTTGATAGAATCTTTATACGCTAAACGATGTTTTGTTCGATATATGCCCTAGTTTGATAAATGGAAAAAATATACGAAACGGGTTAGAAATATAGAACAGGGGAGGGGGGTGCCAAACGCGCAGAAGGCTCATCTCGATAAGCTCAAAGCGATACAACAGCCCATGGACACTCTTATGCTAGATGGCTCGTAGGTACAAAGCCGGCCTTTTAGGAATTGGCACGCTCTTTTCTTGGAAATAAGGACCCTAAGGTATAATGGTTCGGGATCTTCGACGGGCAGCTGGATTCACATAGATATCAAACGAATAAGAATTATGGGTTTCTAAAATCTTTTTTTATTGGATTTTGATGAAGACGGATACAGAAATCGTAATTGTAAGTGGGCGTTTGGAAATCATAATTCAAAGCTAAGTGTTAGCTGTATTTATGAGGTAATTACGTCGATGTAATTAAGACGATCTCTCAGACCCGCTCGGGTGAACATTACATAAATAAATAGCTCAGAGGTACTCCATAACAGCCCTTTAAATCCTCATTTAAGAGATTTGCGAAAGGCGCTGAGATTTTCTGAAGTATATTGTTGGCTCGAATTGCAAATTACTTTTTCACATGTAAATGTCTTTAAGCCGTATCTTTAACATGCCGTACTTATTTGTTTATTTGTTCTTCTCATAATGTTTTTTTAATTAACAAAAACAGGTACGAAAAACTACAAGTATTCCAGGAAAATATACTAAATATATAATTTAGTGGTAACACCAATACAGCGCTTACAATACATTTATTTTGCCAGTTCTTCTCTTCCGTTCTACGCCCTTGATTTGAGAACTGTCAGTATATGTAAAATTAGAATCATTCAATGTTTATTTCTTTTTTGAAGTTCATACGTACGTTCATGTAAATAAATGATTTTTGACTTTTACTTTAATATGTTTAAGAAAACTTTGATCATTCAAAAGAGAGTTTATTGACAGTTGTTCTCGTCCGTTCTAGGCCTTTTTGAGAATTGATAAAAAATATAAATTTGGAACACTATTTTTTTACTGACGTTCAGAACTGTGCATGAAGTTATCTATATGTTTAAATGCTTTTTTTACGTGACAACGTGTGTTTCAGCTCGTGCAGCTAAAACATGATTCATGCAGCGTTACCTCGCGGCGCGTCGTTACCTTTGATGCGTTCCGTTCCGTAAAGCTTGAAGTGCAAGCGTATTTATGCGTACAAATAAATGTAACTTGATCAATTCAATTGTGATTACCGTTTACCTCCTTCCCTATGTCCATACAAAATATCTATCAAACAACAACAATTGAAAAACGCAACCATTCTATCAGTATTTTCTTATGACGTTGTTACGTTCAACTATCGTCAGTAAACCGACTTTACAGACAACCGATTTTTTTATATAACAAACGGGTAAACGGGCAGAAGGCTCATCTGTTCTTAGGTGATGAAGTCAAACTCAAACTCAAAGAAACTTAATTAATATAGGTAAACAAGGATACTTATGAATTTCAACGGAAGAGATGTTAAAATGATTCTAAATTGTGCAAGAAGAACTGGCTAGAAACTTCGCTTTTCAATCGCCAAGTTTTGAGTCATACAAATTGTTTGAACTGGAGCCAATCAATCCCAAGGATTAGGATCATTTAAATACTCGTCAATTTTTGAAAAAGCTTTATTGATTAATTTTAACGAGGGTTTGAATTTATTCAGTGATTATTTTCTAATTAAGCTTAAGAGTTTGTTGTAAAAACGAATACCATTGGATGATATTTTGATGTTGTATGGAATACGAATCATAATCAATTAATAAAGTTCAGATTTTAAACTGACTTTAAAAATACAGCAAGAGAAGTTTAATCAGTTATTGACGTGTCTGTTTTTAGTCCAAAAATCCTACAGAGCGTTGCTCAAGTTTACATACAGCATTGTTTTATTACAATTCGATTAATATTCTATTTTCGTGTCAAGGTTCAGATACCCTGAGGTTCGTTAGTGATAAAACGATTTGGTTTTTCAATAAAAATCGCTTTAATAATATTCTTTATGTTACCTTTTTACAACACACAAACAAAAATTTGGCACTTACTTTGTTCACGTAAAACATTAGACGTAAAACCCTTGGTCCGTGGGGTCCTAGCGCGTTAAGGCTTTTTAGGGAATTATCAAAAAGGTTACTCGACATCACAGGAGAACGAAGAGCTGGCAGCTACCTCGCACAAGGGGAATTAGTCTAGCTATTCAAAGGGGGAACGCTGCCAGTATCTTCGGAACCATGCCTAAAGGGACTCCTTTTAATAATATTTTTTAATTATTCAATTTTAAGGTTAGTTATTAGTTTCTCTTTCATCTAATGTTTAGTAATGTACATGAGTAAAATCTATTTATTTATTCTAAATAAAATTACGAAAAGAATTCGATTCGATCAAATTATTCATTTATAATCAGCACAAAACTAATTATTGTTAACGTATTGATAAACATAATTCAGAACTACAAATATACAGAATAATCAAACAATATTTAAACGATATAAATTATGAAAGCAATTTCAAATATTTTAATAAACAAATAAATTGTACGATTGAAAATATATTTCCGAATTGAAATCTAAACGAAGTTTCAAATAAAACGCGTTGCGCATTTCTCGTATCAATTAAATGCATATTTGCTGGTATTATTTGAGTTTGCATATCATAAATTTTGAAATAAAAACCGACTCGACGTTAATAACATAATGTAAACAGAATGAAATATTTGTTAACATATTATGTTTGAAAACTCAACTGAGAAATATGAGGAATGGAATTGGATATTTATCTGACTTAATTACGGTTGACTCATAAAGATATAACATTTCTGTGGTTGACATAATTATAGGCAAGTATTTTTTACCTTCCAACGGACACAATTATTTAGTGAACCTGGATGTTTAAAACTATTTAAAGGTGATGTAAGGTTGGTACCATTCTCACGTTCGACAACAGAGATATCGGAGTATTGGTCTGTCACGTCTCCTCCCGCTTATGTAATATTGTTTTTAATTACTTTTAAAAGTTAAAACTGCACAGCACTTATTACTTGAATGATGTTAATATAATGATTTTTACTAGTTTCATACAAATTCTAGCACTCATTATAATTGGTACAATGTATTAATACTTTTCTAGAGAGAGTTCTAACACGTTTTTGCCAAACCATAGTTATACTTAGCGCTCTTTATTTAAATCATACCCTAAGCATATTAATAGCCCAATATTGAAGCCTTGACTTCAAGCTTAAGTTTAAGCTATCGCAGACTAAAGATAAATTGAGTAACAGAATATCCTTAGCACCAGTATCACTAATCTACTAATCACCAGTATTATGAGCATACTCCACACACACACCTTTACGTACATACCCTCACTTTTACACCATAACCCATCACAAATTAGAAATTAATAATGTTTATTGACTTTTCCCTTTTGTATATGTATTGTGACCATAAGTTTGACTACAACTATAAATTAAATTATGATAAATTTCTTATTATGTATATGTAATTATGAAAATTCATTTGCATGCTTTTTTTTATATGGCTGATTGTGCGGATTTTTATAATTAATGATTATAAATGTACCACGTTCTTTGCAAATAAACGATTTATTTATTGATGCTGCTGATGATTGATAAATACTTAAATCTTCATTTAATGTGACTCGTTATTAAATTTTCTTGAATAACGTAATATAATTGAATTGATTGCCTTTTCCACGGATAAGCAAGTGCAATATTTTAAACCACTGAACCAGTATAGATTAAGGCAAAGTCTATATGAATCTGAGCAATAGAGGGCGTGGTAATTAATTAGTGGCGACATGAGTAATTATACACATTACATAGTTTGCGTGCAGAAACGTGCTAAGGTGCGTACCATAGTGATTAAAATAAGGACGGTGGTGTACTCGGTTACGTACTGTCAAATGTTATCTGCACAATATGGTCTTATAGAAATTTCTATTCACAAATAGTCTGGAGAAAAAATAAACGAATTACGAAGTATGTCAGAAACTTTTCACTTACGTTCTTATTTGAATTCAGAGATGGCCGAAACAAATATTACGGAAAAGTCAAAAAGGTTTCTCTGTAATACCATAAACAATAGAAACAATTTTGTAAGAACAATGTTTCTGAATACGATTGTGTATGACTCGGCTTATCACGGATCTTGACTATCTTTCAATACGGCTCTTTATCTCACCCAGCCTCTGTATTTAAACCTGTATGTAAACCTTATATTTATCTTGCATTATTTGTTTAATGGATAAATATTTTATTGAATCACTATGTTATGTGTGTGTCTTATACGTATGTTATATATATAACTGAAACAAATGTATGCCATTTTCGGCATTAAAATGTGGTTAACGAATGCTTCTGTACGAGCAAGTTTGTACTCGCCCCGTAACACAACTAAGTCGACCTAATTGCTCGCTTTGAAGTAACGTGTCTTTCTATTACTTTTGGTGTTTAGAGTGTGTTAAAAAGAGACAGATTCATTTTACTCATGTTCGAATAGATTTTAAAATTAAATTGGTTAATGTCTTAACGAAGACTTAGATATTATCAGTGTATTCTAAACTTTACAAACCGCAGGCTCTCAAAGATTAGTTCATAGAGTTACGACACAGTTATCCAATTTAAGTCAGTAACTCAATTTGTTAGTATTTTCATGTCACGTTCATTCTATATACTATATATCTATATCTATGTTCATTATATATACGTTCACGTGCGTCAATAATAATCATCTTTTAAATTCTATTTAATTTTCATTTTGCACTTTAAGGGCGCATTATATAGATACGAATATATGTATAAAAAATAAATATCGTCACATCTCTGGTTGTAATATCAATTGGTATTATTTTATATCTAAGAAGTCTTCTGTGTCTTTCTACGGTTCATCAAGTACTACTAGTTAAAAAACTTCTGTAAACAATAGTTATTTTTTTAAAACCTATTTTCTGAAGTTAATGTTGTAATATTCTTAAGATTTATTTGTAACTGGTTTATTCCATTATAAAATATTAAACTAAATCCTATAATTAACTTAAGAAATAAGATAATACATAAAAATATACCTAATAACTAACCTTAAAATTTAATTATTAAAAAATATTATTAAAAGTAGTCCCTTTAGGCAAGGTTCCGAAGATACTGGCAGCGTTCCCCCTTTGAATAGCCAGACTAATTCTTTGTCCAAGGTAGCTGCCAGCTCTTCGTTCTCCTGTGATGTCGACTAACCTTTTTGATAATTCCCTAAAAAGCCTTAACGCGCTAGGACCCCACGGACCAAGGGTCTCGACACCGAATGGGACAAAATCATATTCAGAGCCTAGACCCCTGTATTTACAGGCTTTAGCTTTTTCAGCCGCATCACAAGCCGCACCAGCTCTGTTGTTGGTTCCATGAAGATTGGAAGGGGCCAGTGTGTCTGAACAGGTGGCATCCCATACCAAAACCCGACCCATCCTCCATGGAATCAAACTCATACCGTCCGGTCTCTTGCCATCGTCTCTAGCAATTCCAGTCGGCTCAAGTAGACTTGGCACGTTGACGGTTGCAAGGGACCGACGTATTATATCGTTGAGTGCGGCATGTCTCGAGAAGCGGCCAGCACTTTTTTGACATGATAGTCCGTGATGTCCTAGTTTGTCGACATCACTGCCACATGGACATGTATGAGCAGCGCAGACCGGTACCCCAAGCCGCAGACAGGTTACGTAACTTAATTGTATTCTGTTAAAAGACTACTAAGTACTTGTAAATTGCCTTAAGTCCAAAGAAAAGAAGGCTTACGATATTTTTATATTTTGTAAATATTTGAATTATTTAAGCATACCAAGTAATCGAATAAAACATGTTTACACAGTATAAGATCATCACACACATACAATATAAATGCACTTTATGTGTTTCGTTTATATTTTTAACCAAAGTTACCTTCCGTGCTTATCAACCTCAAATAATTATCGTTTCATAATATCTGAGATCATCATGCACATTAAATAACATTTATGTACATTAAAAAAAATAGGCGGTGAATTGTAAAGTACCTCGTGCCTCCAACACCTCCGCTTTTCGCTTACTATACGGTTCCTAAACTGTACCAAAGGCCAACGTTCCCGCATTCAATTTTGTCCGCTCATGTATACCGCCTTAATTAAACATTAAGCTGATGATTTAAAGCGCCACCTACTGGCAAATACTGTGTGTAATCAGTTTTGTATCATTTCAAAACTTCAAGATTAAAATCGCATTACGACTTTGTTGTTTGCACGCGACTGTACTGTGGAGGTTTTGTTATTTTGATTACTAAGATACATTATTTTATGTAGATAATTAAACTTATATATTTTAAATTTCAGATGCATTTCTAGTGGCTTCAGCGACGCCAGCTGTGCACAAATAGACTTTCTGTCTATGTGCAACACTACAACTCTAACACTTGCTTGGTTAAAACAACGTGATAAATGCATTTATCTGTCTCTCTGTAATCTAAAAATTGACGTCTGTCATACAGCTGATCACGCACTTGTCTATGATATAAACGTCAAACTAACGGATGCCAAGACCCATTGGGATGTGGCGCCACTATTATTATTATATTTAACCAGAGAAAAGGCGAGGCCAAGGCATCGCTGTGTGTTTGTTATAGATTGGGTCTACTATAGTGATATAACTTTTGCTTGGATTAGGCACAGACAAGAGATTAAGGGTTGTAGCGTATTATATTACTATTACATGCTATAACAAATTTCCTGGCGACTGTACATTAAATTAAATCCCTATATTTTAACGTAAATTGTTCGTAACTGTACAAGTACAATTTAGCAAAGTTAATGACATTGCGATTGTACCGTGACAAACGACTTATGCATCTGAGTTAACTAGTGGACGGAGTCTGACCATCCATCATTGTTGGGCGAAACAAAACATACTGTAGATACAACTCCGTCTGCTCGATTAATCAACCTGTATATTTAAGGTGCTCTATACACGGGTGAATTAATAATTCTATTGTTAATATCGATATACAATACAGGTAATAGTTTAAAACTATTGCCTCTATTAATCTATTAATGCAGAGGACGAAACTAGGGTTTGTTCAGTGTGCTTTAAAATATTTTTCGGGTTATGTGTCTGCAAGTAGAGGTGGTAAAAAATAACATTTTATGTATTCATTGTTGCATGGCAACACTCACGAAGGAACTTTTTGGATGAAACTTTTGATCCTTCTTAGCGATTTATTGAATATTAATAGCTTATGACAGTTAAATAATATTCTGAAAGAATGATTGCAGCATATTATAGCTACCATTTCAATTTGCGGTCTCTTGTGAGCAAAGCCTTACCCGTAATTATTAAATTCGATTAAGTTCGTGTTTCTAGATAAGGTTTTGCTAGTTTGAAAGTACTAACACATTGCATCTGGCACTCAGACTAAGATTTAGAGTCGATATTTAGCGCCGTATGTCATGTATTGGATTTGACAGATGGGACTTTCAGTTAGTGTAAAGTATCCTCTGAGGCATAGAGTATTAACCAAATTACATTAGTTATTTTGGAAGTAGAAACAGATTGTATTCTTGACCAAACCTCGCCTGAAACCAGTTTTGTTCACCTTCCCATCTCTTGTAATGTTTGCCGTTTTTTTTTTTCGATTTTGGCTCCCAACTTATTGTAGTCTTACTACACATCTTATCTTCTCGCAAGGTGTGTGCTATCCATCTTTAAATGTACTTTTAAATACTCTCTGTCTTGTCTATATTCTTGTCTTTTCCTAATGTAAGTATTTCTAACCCTTTTGTTTATATTTAGTAAAATTTTCTCGTTGCTTTTTGACAAAACTCAATATCTTTCGGCCTAAGTTTGACAGTTTGTATGGATTTTATCAAGAAACTTCATCTAAGCCTTGAATCGGCCTCTAGTTTATTTGATATATTACTAAATTATTGGATAGTTTTTACTTTACTAATCTATATTCTATCTATATTATATAAAAATATAGAACACTGGCCAAACGGGCAGCTCACCTGATGACATTCTAAATGCCAGAGAGCTTGCGAGTGAGTTGCCGGCCTTTAAAGAATACAATACATGTTGTTAGCGAATGTGAGATGTGACAGTATTGCCCTCTGGATGTGTATTAATTAAAAAACTACTTTTACATGCATTTGTCGCGCTCCTAAACAAGACTGCTATGGTTAATACCAACCACAGCGGTTTTCTAATGTAACATTTTGTGATATATTACATTATTTTGTAAAATAAAGAAAAATGTAGTCCTAATAAGACAACCGATCCACCTCGACATTTTTACTTTTCACTTCGCTCCCGGAGTTTTTTATATTTAGGTAAATATTTCTATATTCATGTTTATGTCACCAGGCAAACAGTGAATGTAAAAACCCTCAACTAAATAAAATATAAGTTAAGTCAAAGTGTGGCCTGACACGAACGAATTACCATTATTTTTTACAGTTCCCATCAATTTTTATTCAGATGGATTTATAGATCAGCAAGTTATGATGGACATTATGTTCTACAACAGTGTTTTTTCTATACTAAACTAGAAGTATGATAACGCTTATTTTATTATTTTGAATTACTATTTGATTTTTTGAATTATAATATAAAACTAACCTACTTATGAAACATAAAAATAACCTACGATTGTTTGCTTGTATAAATAAATAATTATGAATCAATACTACTGGACAGTTGTTGACCTATATACACGTATTAAATAAAAAAAAATACTATAAATATAAAGCTGTCTTCTTTGGAATTCGCACATAAAAATTGTTGGTGTGGTTGTCTGGAAGAGATCGCTCGAAAGCGATGAGGCCGCCAGTACCTGGTCAACTACTTTTCATTTAATTATGTCTAATTTTTGATGTATTTATCAAGATTTCTGAATGCAAAGAAATGTTGATAAATACGTTAAAAATTCATCAATATTAGCCGTTTAGGGATAACAAACTCCCGCACGGATTACGTCATTATGAATGTGTTAGATACATCCAAAACCTGTTAAATAAACATTTTGTTGGAGAGATTTGCGTAGAAGTAGACGCAAAATCGGAATCCTGATGTCTTGCGTTTGATTCTGGTGGTTTAACGATATAATTTTCTATGTTCACTGCTATTGAGTTATACAGTGCTCATACAGTTAAACATACAAAGAAAACATCTTAAGAAATCTGATCCTTTTCCCAGTATATAGTTGATAGTTAGCGCTATATAGCTGCGGTGTGTCAAACGCAATGCGATTTTGACATACGCATGTCATCTGTCAAATATTGATGGTATACATCAGGTACAGGAGTCTGATCAGATATCACACATTAACGCGAATTTATTACATGACTCGACGTACCGAGTGT
This sequence comes from Pieris mannii, assembly GCA_028984075.1. NCBI lineage: Eukaryota > Metazoa > Arthropoda > Insecta > Lepidoptera > Pieridae > Pieris > Pieris mannii. The sequence continues at coordinate 3,015,263 of CM054776.1, forward strand.
TTTTCAGCAATCGTGATATCTATATATATTACGGTCAGAATCTTTTTCTATTTTTTTTATTACATTAAATTATTTATATAAATATATATAAGAAAACGAACAACTTACATAATACCATAAAACTTAAATGTATACTGCTTATAATGTATGTAATTAATCAGTTTATATATTAGATCTAAAATTTTAAAATATAACTGCATGCCCTTTATTTGATTGGCGGTTCGAAAAAATATCAAATTCGTTTGATCTTTGCAGCAGATTGCACATTTTAGCCTTTCAGTTTAGTGTTGAGTAACACTAAGAGCGCTCTAAAAACAAAAAAAAAACAAAAATACCTAGTAATGTCGAGTAAATATTACTTGGTTTTTATTTTACATTGTACAGTTGCTATTAACTTACATTTACTAGCACAGTAGTTAAATGCGTTATATATTATATAATTATAGTATACGCTCGTCAAGGTGTCAAGAACCTCCGGTCCATGTGCGAAGTGCTCTTGGGTTGAGCACAACTGTTGCACGGTGTCATTATATACTCCTTTTAATTGTAGCCCTTAGGGCGATAATTAATAATTACTTAGCTAAGAATATAGGGTCCCTCCTTTTTAATACAGACGTTTTCTGAGTCGTTTATTTATATTTTATTGGTTCAGTGTTGGCCTATTGGTGGATGCTTGCCAATCTCATCCCTATGTTTGTAGGTTCGAACTTGGGTGTTCACATCTACTCACTCGCACCACTGATTTTTTAATTAAGATTGGGTTATCCTGATACTAAGTACAATGAAAGACATCTTTAAACTTAATTTACCAAATAATAATAATAGCGTTAATATATACTACATTTAAGTTATAAAATTTATTTTGAAAGCTTCGGTGGTTTGTTAGTTATATACTACTTAATTATTTGTACGAAACAAATAAATGCATGCATGTAAAAAAACTTGGACTGCAATTATAAAACTCATTTATTACGTTGACACTCAATAGCGGCAGCCGAAATGGGCAATTTAATAAAATATACAGCTCGTATTTATAATTATGAATTCAACGCACCGCGCATGTACCGACTACCTAGTACCGGATTGGGTTTCGACCGGTCATTATGAATAAAGCTAAGCGACGTTGCCGTACCGCCGCCGGGCTAAGTGATTAATGGATTCCACAAACGCGGGATGCGGGGGTCTAGCTCGCTGTTCGCGTCAGTATGCGTCCTGCGCAACTCCGATTAGCACGTTTCTGAACGAATTTTCGTTTTGTTATATTTCGTTTAATTAATGGTTTTTAAATTGACGTAAATGGCGGACACTACACAAAAGCGTAAAGAAATGAAAGATCGCTTCAATGCACGAATACGTGACCTAGCATCTACGAAAGGTCAAAATACTCAGATATTGTCGAAAAAAGCATATCAAGAAACTATAGAAAAAGTAAAATGGACAAAAAAGAAAACGTCCAATAAAAAACCTGAAGATTATCAACGATTGAAGAGGTATGATGTTCTTACTATTGGTAACATTGAAAAATTAATTGTGCCGGTGAAACAAACAGACTTGATTAAATTTTATGTTCATACTGAAGAAGTTTTTCAAATTATAGACGAAACACACATTTCAATGAGCCACGCAGGTAGAAATAAAATGTCAACGGAACTGCATTCGCGTTTTAAAAACATAACGCGTGAAATGATTAACATTTATATAGAACTTTGCGAAACTTGTCAGAAAAAGCCAAGTTCTGGATTAAAAACTAAACATGCAAATAGCGAAGATTGCACGACAAGATGTCAGGTAGAAATCATTGGGATGGAACCAGATAATGGGTATTCGTATATTCTCATTTATCAAGATCTAACAACGAAATTCATTCAACTGCGCCCACTGAAAACTCAAAGTGTTATAGAAATTGCCGATGTTCTATTGGATATTTTTACCATATTTGGCGCACCGTGCATTCTGCAGAACAGTGTAAGCAGGGAGTTAGCTGATGATATAGTTAAACAACTGTATATCACGTGGCCACAATTAAAAATGGTTCACGGTCCAGAAACTGAGGCTTATGAGCTGGTATCTGATGTGACAAAAAGGTTGAAAATCTGGTTAGGTGGAAATACAAAGAAATGGACGGAGGGACTGCGATTTGTCCAATTACTAAAGAACTCAGATGACAGTTCAGACAAATCTGCTTTCGAAGCAATGTTTGGGATAAAAGCACGTATTGGTTTAAAGCCGCGATTGCCTGAATATATGCTTCCCAATATTAATACAGAAGAAGATTTGGAGACATTTTTGACAGCAGGTGAAGTGCCTGTTTCTGTACCGGAATCTCATGATGATATGAAATTTGAAGATAACAGAATCAATCTAGTGTTACCTGGCCCAAGTCATGATCAGCTGGGTTTTGATAATATGGACATAAAGATTGAAGATACCGTGATGAAGATGGACCACGACGCGTTGGATGAGTTGTCATAATTATTGTATTACAATAAAATATTAAAAGACTTAGTGTTTTACTTTTACTTAAACTTATTAGTTAGTGTTGTCACCGTAAAAAAAAGAACCCAGTGAGAAGGCTTTTTATTTCAAGAACCCTTACAATTTAGACTATGGAAAAGCAAGCGCAGTACATCCGAACCAATTCGATTTAGGGTAGTAGTAATAGAGCGTACTCTTGCGAGCCTTCTGGCAATGACTGTCCATGTGCGCATTTAACATCAGATGAGCCTCCTGCCATTTTCCTCCTCTTACAGAATTTGAAAGCAAATTCACAGGAATCATGTTTATTCCAGTTCTGGAGATCGTTAGGCTTGCACTTCAGACATAAACAAGCTAAGTCCCTTGAGGAAGGCTTGAACGAGGCTAACGTTTATTCTTTACTACTCTATAATATTTCGAACAACGCAAGTACTTGTTACACGATAAAACTAAATTTGTAATAGTTCCGTTATGCAATTTCAAACCTATAGTTATTAAGATTAAATACTTTTTGTTGGTTTGTTCCCTTTTGTAAATGTTTTTGTTGTAAAATGTATCATGTATTCCAGCTTTGGCTATATTTTCAGTGTATTTGTTTGTAATTATATATAATTTATGTTAGCTGTAGGATTACTAAATAAATAAATAATATTTTTACTAAAACTGTAAGTCGTTGCTAAACTGAAGGCATTATATCGCGACACAGAATTGGTTTGGTTAATATTTCACTGTGTGTTAGGTGTCTTATTAAAATAGTTTTGAGATATTTATATGATACAGATATCTACAGTTGTCGTAATAGCCTCCCTGGCCTCATTCATACCTCGGAGCGGTAATGAGATACGTTCAATGTGTGATTTCGTTGGGGCTTTTCTCAAAGTTGAGATGAGACTGAAATGTACTAAAATATACTTAATTTGTATGCACGTGTTACTTTTACAGCATGCAATTAAATTGTATTAGTTCGTAAAATAAGTAATTTATTTTAATTGATGTCTTTTATTCAATATATTATATCACTATATCTATCTGATATGCTTGGTAAGCAAAGGAAAGGATCTTGAATATACAAAGCGGAAGCGGACTAGAGCAACGGTTGATTCTCAATTCTTAACAAAAACATGACTCCATTTTCTTACTAATAAAAGTATTGCCTATGCTTATGTGACGTACGAAATCATAAGTTACATAGAAAATTTCAATAGATAATTGGTTCGAGTATCATCAGTAAACGAATATCAATGCTAATATTTCATTAAAGGAAAAAAAGGGACTTAGTACAGTGAATTTTTTCTAACAAAAAGAGTAATTTCTCAAATCAAAGTGTAGTTGCTCACAAAAGTCCGCGAGGTGCCGCCTGTGTGTGTGCATATTCCTACGCGCTTAAAATATTACTCAACCTCAAATAATGGGCACTATGTTAAGAGATTTAAGCGATTCATAGACAAGGTTTTGATGGCATATTAATATTTTATAAATAAACAAATGACTCTAGACTCTTTTAGTAATATTTAAGTTGCTGGTTTTGCTATTTTTTAAGTAACGATGACTCTATTTGATTAAACTTAAATATTTTACTACGGGTTACTCTGAATAAAAAAAAATACCTATTACATGTTGTTTTAAAAAAAATTAATAAGTTATCATTTAAGTAAGTCTTATTCATATTTAAGTCAAGGAATAGTAATTTAATAGATTAATAAATTTTATACAACTTATTTACAATCTTAGATAATAATCTACCCTGATAATGGTAGATCAGATCAGAATAATAAAAATAAAAAATAGATACATTTAAAAGTGAAATAAGTTTAATAAGATTGCTCTGTGTGGCAGTGTACCTTAAACGCTGTGATTTCCTCACTGTATTGCGATACTTATTCGTAAGAAATTAACTCTATTGAATGTCTTCTACTGTATATATGTAAGCTACATTTAATATTCAGCTCAGTCTGATCAGACCATTATCGAAATAGACTCACTACGCAATAATCGGAACGATTTAAATTAAATTAATATTGTCAATGTCTGTTAGCGAACAAAACTTCGTGGTCTGTGTAGATTTTCGTCTATGTCTTGTACGTCGTGTCAGCGACGTGTCACGTGACCCTCGGGGGAAATCTCGGCTCGGGGGTGGGATTACAGGCCTCGGTACGTCAATTCGATGCCGCGCTCGTGCATTTTACATAATCACTTGCGTGTCCAACCTTCCTTAATGGTATTGCTTTGTTTTTACGCGTTCTTTGATTAATGTGACTTTACTTAATCCCAATATAATATGAAAGTTTGTTTTTTTTTACGGCGATACAAGGGCAGAATCCGAATGTTGTAGTTGTCCAATTAATTCTGATAATTCATCAAATCTGTAAACACTAATATCTCGGCAATAATAGTCATAGAAATTTTAATTATTTAATGTATGTTAATAGCCTCAGGCACTTCTAACATCTTAACAGGCTTCGGGGTACCTTTTACATATCACATTGGAGCTATACGCTAAGCGTTTTTGAGATTAATAGAAACAACTAACTAATGTTTTTACAGCTAAATCTAGCAAGACAAACCGTAGTACACGACATGTATTCAATTATCCGCCGCCATAATCCAGGTTTATCCGGCATCTATCCCAATTAATAGCTTAATTACTACACGGCGTAATCAATTTCAAACGCTACTGTGTTATGGACGTATGTAGTGTTCCAATACACTGAGAGCAATAATCATGTCTCTTCGTCGTATAGCAATTACGATAAGCTTAAATTATACTTAATGATAATTACTAAATCAGTTTTACTTCACTGTTTTACCTATGATAGGACTTCTGATCATATATATATAACGATGTTTGTGCGCGATGGACTCCTTAACTACTTAACCGATTTTAAATTAAATTGGCACACCGTGAGCAGTCTGGTCCAACTTAAGAGATAGGATAGCTTAGAAGAACTAATTGTAGTCGCAATTTTATTATATTGCAAATATATATTTTTTATGATCACGCCTTATGCAGTGTTAGAGCTGCTTTTGAGACCCACGATATAAATACACTTTACTCATTCACTCACTCACTCATTCACTCTCTCACACATTTACACCCACACACTTAATCATGTACTCTTGTACTCACTCAGGTGTGATGATGACGGTTCAAAAAAATAAAAAAATTGGTTAAGGTTAATGTCATTATTTTAAGTAATTAAGTTTGTTATGGAAGAGCTGGAAACCCTAACACAGGTATTTTTACTCAAAAGGGTTTCCAAATCTTACACTTTGAAAAGAAAATGTACTTAAAATGAATAAAGACTTTTTATTATTATTATTAGATATTTTATACTATTCTAACAGATGTCGCTGTGCTAAAACTACCAACCTTTCACATAAGTTCTACTACCGTTTTCCTTAAATAGTTTACTACAATGTAAAATAACAAAAATCTTAGCCACAGCAACGCTTGGCCGACTCTGCTAGTTGTATTTTAAATATGTATTAACGCTGTCAAAGAGATCTTGTTAAGCTGTATAGTAAAACTTTTTTGTTTTTTTTCGGCTTGTAGTGCAAAAACCATAGAATATTTCAGTGTTTTAACTACGGGCTTCTGATAAATTGTAATATATATACGTATTAACAGTGTCAAAGAGATCTATTTAAAGCTTTGTAGTAAAACAGTATTTTTTTTTCTTGTATTGCAAAAATATAACTTTTTAGGTGGGCATATTGAAAAGTTTTAATATGTTTGAGGGTTTCAAGTACTATATTTTCTATTAATATTTGAAATTGTATTAGATGTAAATATTAAAATAAACATTTATTGTCATCACCATTACTTAGCTAAAACTTAAAATTAGAATAGACGACACATGCTATATAGATACGTATATATGTTCATGTCATATTGAACAGATAATACATAAATGTAACATATATATCTAAACATCATGACAAGCATAGGTAACGATACAGACAGTCGATCAGTCAGTTGCTACTCAGCATATTACTATGCAACTGAACCATAAATCTAAATATGAAATATTCACGCTTACCGACATTGTAAATATATACATTAAGGGTAACAAAGGTCCCATATTTGCTGACTATCTTTGTGATTGTAAACAAGAGATAAGAACGTGTAATTGGCGGCCGGCTGCGGTCACTGTGCTTTGATATTTAAAGGAATTTGTTACCAATGATTTATCAAAACATCCAAAGACGCTATACCTATTTAAATTTTGTACTAAAGTATGCTATAAATACAATGGTTTTACATTTAACGTCGCTTTAGCTGAATGGTCGTTAAAATTATGGTTAGATTTCATTACTAACTTATCGACATAGTAGTTCGTAAATATTTAAATAATTTAACAAGTATACAGAAATCTTTACTTCTATATTTTCGGGTTAAAAAATATATAATAACTATTTGGTAAGATGTAGCAAAACTAATTTCACGCCGCTGTACGAAACGTTTACACAGCTAATTGTGTTTCAGCTAACATAAAACGTATTATTATATTTAATTTATATAATAATGAGAGTATAAGGCTCCGTAATTACAACAATCAAGAATTAATTATTTACCAAATTGAACTGATGACAAGAACTTTGAATGTAATAAAACGATCTATTTAAACACAGACTGTATGTAGTTAGAAAACAGTGCAAAGGACGAGTAATGTAACATTAAAAACAGAAAACGAAGAACAAATGAATAAACTAAATTATATGCAACCTCTTTTAGTTTACAGTCACTACGAAAACTACCTCCCTAATTTTAAATTTTTTTATGAGACAGCTACGCAAAAATACAGAGTTTACTTATACATCCATGTTATTATCGCCAATTGTGTTTCGATATTTGCTAACTGGCGCTAAACTTTTAAAACTTTACGGACAATAATACAAGGCCAAAACAGATTACATAGATAATTTGAGAAAAAATATGATTTTTTTTTTTAATTATTTAAACGACAATTAATACTCAATATTTCAAAGAAATACTACATTGTTACTGCTAAACTACGCTAAGTCGAAGTCCTCTCGCCTCTATAAATGTTTCCTTACATTCTCTTTTGTGAGAAAATATCAACATACTCAAGTGTAATAGATATATAAAGTTGATACAGACAAAAATGATACAAACAAAAAGGTTTAAAGATAATCTTATTTGTTTATATACAGTAAAAACAGTCTTACCAGTTCTTCTTACCCGCTCTACGCCCTTGACTTGCGAACTGGTTGTAAATGTAAATTTATAGTTAATTTAATTTGTTTTTCTTGACGTTCATAAGTGTACATGTTTACCTAAATGAATAAAGATGTTTTGATTTGATTTGATTTGAATGTATACATGTAATAATTATTTGTCTATATATAGTTTTATGGTGTTAATCTTAGGCCCAGACTTAAAATCTGATTTCTTGTTAATAGTTCTATAGGCACTTAACATGAAAATACGTGGATTTCATTATTCATATTTTCCCGTGAAGTTTCCGATCCTACCAAAGTCGAAGTGAAAAATTTAGATTTTTCCCGCCACAAACCCATATGAAAATTGTGAAAAGGCAAGCGAGAGCTAATTAGTACGTTTAAAATACGTGAAAATTTATTTTCGTTGAGAATCTGTGTAATTAAGTTACCTTTGGGATCTAAGGACATAATTAAGGACCAAGGGAGAGGGAGTGAGATGGTTGATAATTTTCCAATTTAACGAGCGAGATGGAAATATGTAATAAGTTATTTTTATTAACTGTCCGACAATTACGGTTAAAAGATTTTCTTTTTGCAATTAGAGCAAATTAGTTTTATGATGTTTATTTTTATTTTGAAACGGGGAACTGTTGGCATAATTCTTTTCAATGGAAAATTGTATTTTGATATAGGAAAACACTTCAATGGCATTATTAATAAAAGATTTTAATAAGTTTGAGAGTTGCACATTAATGAATTTTTGTTTATCTCCGCGTTTTAACACTTGCTCGTAGCGTGAAGAACTACGTCGTGAGGACACCAGCTTTTACTTCGACACAAAACTAAAGTCGATGGCATGTGTCAGGCACAGAAGACTGATCACCTACTTGCCTATTAGAAAATACAAATGATCTCGAAACTCATATAGAAATCTGAGGTTCTGTCCCTTCGAAAGATCCCTTCGAAGATCGAAACATAGAGTTTAAGACATTATTGTGTATAATACCTTAAAAAAAATAGAAATATAATCTATAGCAAAGTAAATAGATACGTCAATGTCAGTGATATATAAACTTTTTTGGATAAAGACAGCAAATTTACTTCAAGGAAGACGTTGCATACGTTGAAAGTTTGCAATAAGCGTAACGATACGCAGATAGTACAGTGTAAGTATTTAGCATATTTAAAATTCTTTTTTATAATTTGTCCTCTATACATTTATTTCCCACACTATTTTCTCATATCTCCACAACGTCAAGCGAAATCTTATTTCTTCCGGCTAACTATGTTCTTGCAATATTAGTTGTAGTATATGAGAATAGTATAGAGATATAGAATATTTATGTCTCCGGAAACCCTAAAATGTAAGAAGGGAAATGCGTTAATTACACAAACTAAATCACGTAGTGACATGTCGCAGTGGAGACTACGAGGTCACGAGAAAAGAGGAAATAATACTCCAATTATTATTACTAGAATGTCTAGTCAGTGATTCAAATATTTTACTTTATCTAATATACTGATATAACACACCATACATATAGAAACACCTAAATTAATCCTGTCTTGCCAGCATGCGATAGAAAGAATTTTAAAGTTATTCCATGTGTCCCTCCTTACGTAGAACGCGTTTTGGTCAAAGCTCACCGATGTCCAGATTAAGCATTCTGGTAAACGAGCTAGGTCTGGATGTCCATAGTTGCTCCCCTCACACTTTGAAATCGATTTTTGTTTAGTTTTTTGTAATTGTTTCTTTTTTGTAATGTTTGTTTTGTTTAATAATTGTTTTGATTGATATTTGTATGCGCTCTAAATGTATAGTTTGCCTTTAAATGTTTGTCACATTAAAAATTGTATTTGTGTTTGCTTTTACCAATGTATCAGTGTGCCGAGCGTTGGCAAGCTTTATCAATAAAAAAAAAGTTGAGGACCATAAACAAAACAAGAAATGTTGACATCCGTAAAAAAAAACTTACAGATGCACCTGAAAACGCTCTAAGGTTTAAATGGAAATTGGCAGGTCATATTTCTGCAACGCGGGATAAAAGATGGACACTAGAAAGTTTAATAATCTTATATGGTGGTTAAGTAATTTTAAATTTTCTAATTTTCCGCGCAATTTCCTTAATTTTTTCTTTCATAAGTACCTTCTCCTGATAATAACGAACAGAACAAAAGAATTATCGAAATCGGTCCAGCCGTTCAGGCGTGATGCCGTGACCAAGGGAAATAGGGATTCATTTTTATATATATAGATACATAAAAATTACAAGGGATGCAACGGGCGGCCTTATCGCTAACAAACGATCTCTTCCAGGCAACCCTAGCCTCTCCTCCCCAACCTCTTTATATCAAGAAGACTAATTTTATGTAACAATATCACAGGACATAAGCGCTATTTTTGATAATTAGTATTTGATGATACTTAACCTTACTTAGTTGTAGTTTGTAAACTTGATTTATTTACGAGATATTTCAAAAACGCCACGCCTAATTTCATGGCCCCACTCTTAGAATCTCCCCGAGCGCGGCGGTATCCTGATTTATGTGGAATCCATATAAATGCAATCTGCTTAATTGGCACTAAGCGATAACGGTTCTTGAGAGGAATCCAACTTTCCAAGAAGATTAGCTTGATTAATTTTTATCTTTAACCCTGAGTTAACTCTTACAATAGGAATGTCTATGTAATTATGGCCGATCCTAAACCGACAAAAACAACGTTGATAATAAAATATCTTTAAGAAACATAAATCCGAATATATATTTTATTAATTATTATACTTAATAAATTGATTTTGAAATAAAACATTGTCTCAAGTGATTGGGAGATGCCCAAGAAACTACGGAGTTCCTGGAAAGAGTTAGGCTGGCTTTATTAGCGCGGACATAGGTGCAGAAACGAGTCCACACTATATACATAAATACACACATATGTGGTGAGAGTCGCATTCTGAAGCCACTAAAATAAAAACTTTTTCATGTAATCAAGCGTCTCCAGCTGCTCATAACGTATGTGTAGCTCTGGTGCTGTATTTTAGTGATTTTAGGAAATAATATAAGAAATCCAAGAGTCGAGATTCGTACACATCGCCAAGGAATCACGAGAAAATACCACGCATCATTTTCAGGAAATATTACAATTACCGTCGCTTAGCTTTTTAAATTTAATTTCCTTTAAAATTCACAAGAAAATTAAAAGCTAAACGATATACTCCATAATTTCATAATTTATCGTATGTTATAAAGTTTTAAACAGTATCAACGCTAAGTACATGTTTGTGGCATGTTTCAGAAAATTTCGCATGTTCAACGCGAGTTAATTTGAAATTTTTAAACCTTGGTTCAAGTAATGCGATTAAACCTTTCGTAGGAACTTAAAATAATGTCAAGATTTTATTAAATTGATAAAATGGAGCTGTTATAAGTCTATGTGATGCTTTATTTGTTTTGGCCTAAAATTTGGTAATTTTTTCTTATATATAACTGACGTTGGACATGTGTGTCTGACACAAGTTTAATGTCTAAGAGTGATATTCAGAAGTAGGATTAAGTCTGGCTGGAATTTTGAAACACGTGAGAACTAAGACTATTTAAGAAGTCATGTGGAATATGATGGTTGCAGGCTGCAGCTCCTTACAAACATTATGTAAAAAAAACTTGGCCATTAATAAAGTGGCGGAGAGTTTATTGCCAGTACTTCCGTTACGGCATTGAATTGAAAACTCAATGTAAAATTAGAAGCATTTAATATGTATTTCTTTTTTTGACGGTCATAAATGTACATTGTATTAGATACCTATATTAAAAAACGATTTTGACTTTGACTTTGTGAGTCTAAGTCGAAGCTAATTTTCTGAATCTCTGATTCTCGGTTACTTCGGGCTATTTTACTTACCATCATCTACTTACCTATAAAAATGAAAACTTTGCTATAGGGCTCATACATACATAATAGAATTTCTTCAAGTAAGGGAATGCATCACCACTTCCCAATCAACGTCACGTTTTATATGGTATTTCGAGGAGATAGAAGATATAAAGAGAAAGGGTTGTTTCGCCCTTTGCTAGGGCGAAGTTAGATATATATTGCCATTGGCGTCGCTGGCCCGTTAATTAAACTAAACTTTTGTATTATATACTATATGAGCGGAAATAAATTATTTCTCCTTAAATAATTGAAGAAATATTAGTCGAAATTAAAGTACTTTGTAATCGTTTGTATGTAAGACGAAAACCATTGAAAAATACAAACATTGGTCAATAACGTTTTTATCAGTTGTGTTGGTCTCGTGGTTTATATAGCAACCCTATCGGCTGTGGTCGTAGTGCCTCTCTGTTTATGTGCATTTAACACTTGCTTATAAGAAGGAAGGCGGCGGAGGAGACATGAGTCAGGGGTATAAGGTTAATTATAACCAAATACTACTTAGGTCCAAAAACATAAAGCAATCACGAATTAGATACAAAAATCTGCGGCCCAGACCTTGAAGATGTAAGCGCGACTGATTTTTAAAATCTTATTTTTTTTCAATTAAAATGCCATACATAAACGGTAAATAAATTGAGATACAGCGAGCGTCATTTGAGTGTACCTTCGTCGCTCGTCTGCCGAAAATAATCCCCAGTTTGTTTTGAATGAAAATCGAAAAAGAATCTCGCGTTCATTAGGGAAGGGTGTAAGTTACGCGGGGGACATGTGGGGGCTATTCTGTTGAATATGCCGAGCGATACGCTAGTATGATAATTTAGTTTGTATTGTTACTATAAAGGGAAAGTTAGTAGTAATAATGATTATTGGTCTGTAGTAAAGTATTACCAGAATCAAATAAATGAATTTAGTTCTATGAAAGTTATAAGTTGTAGTAAAGTTGTTTGTAATTGATTTAATTTTATTATGTATGTTGGGGTCACAACTGACTAAAATAGGTCTGGAACAAAGATTCTTCATACTCTTTTCACCAAATATAAATGGTAATATTTTATATTTAGGCGTTTATGACAACTGACAGATGACACAAAAAGACCCTTACATTACATGGAATGGCCTTGTGGGGTGAAAGAGTGGAAGCTCACCAGAAACCTGGGAAGTTGGAATATAGATATAGAATATAGAAGGGATAAGTGGCATGTGAAAAATATTGAGGAGGCTTTCACTCCGTTGAAGGTCCAGTACAAATGTTAAACGTAATGACATGAAATTAATGTAATCTAATGTAGTACGCGTGTAGGTATATTTTCTATTTTTATTTTACTTTGAAATATCTGTTAAAGATAGTATGTCAGCCTTGCATAAAATAGTTAAACTTAATATAAAGTCCATTCTTTAAAGCTCTCTAACCCTGGCACGTGTCACTGTCATTATAATGGATAAAAACCTATATCACTTTGCTTTTTTTACATATCGAAACTCAACAGAATAACCACTCGAGCCATTTTTAATTTGTACTTGAAGTAAAAACCTGAGGGCACATGAGATGGAGGCCTCGCGCTAAAATAGAGGAAAAAAGGCATTTGTTTTGACAGAACGAGGGTTTTTGTGCAAAATATTATCTGCCGAAAATATTTAGGCGAAACGTAAAAGGGTAAACACACAATCACCGTTGACAGATGGGACTTAACGTTTAATGGATCTATGTTTTTGGCTCTTTTGGTTATTATCTAACCGCCCAGAAATTGTTTTTATTTATTTACCCTTCTACTTCAATTGTATGTTGCCAATACCTTTTATCAACGTTATCGCTTGACTGTGATCAATGTTCAATTTTGGAATACAGTGTTTATATACTAGCTGCCCGGCTAACTTCGTCCCGCCTAACTGTCTAATGATATCGTGTTAACTTTTGTTAAACTTTTAAGGATTTCATTAAGGTATAAGGCCAATAAAGAAATGTTTTATTGCTTGCCATTGCGAAAGAAGAATGGCAGTTTTACACATTAGGTTTCTTCTAGCGCCAATATTGCGATACTGCATGTTAAAGCACTTTCTGATATACAACATTTTTTGTTGACACATGAGTTCGATCAAGATCAAAACCAATCATATCTCCTAATTCACCTCAAGATCGGAATTTCTTGAATTGACACGAATTCGATGTAAAATGATGCGTAGATTTGTCAACAGATGGTCCCACATTCTGTTTGTACTCGTCAAATTAATTAAGTAATTGATATTCGATAACTTATCCGATATTTTATTACTGATTCTGCTATTCGGAGTGAAGAAGAATTCAGGAAGAGATTACTAACATCGGTTCAGTCGATCTTGAAGTGGTGTAACTAACATGACTTCGTTTCATATATTTAGATAAGTATGATTTTATTTATGATGGAGAGTGTTCGGGTTTTTCCTGCAGCTCTGTTCCATCGTTCAGGAAGAATAAGAAATTGCACCCGTATCACCTCGACGTCCGTCTCACAATTTAGCGTTTCTAAAGGCAATTACCGCGTACCAATACTATGTTGGACCATGTGCCCACTGAAGTAATTCCTAGCCAATTCAACATACGCTCTATCAAGAAGAAACGTACCAATTTTTTTTTTGTTTAACACTAAAAAATTTTGAAATGTTAAGGTACCTTCATGTTATATATATATATATATAAAATTAACAATTTGTGAAGATTTATAATTGGCCCATATTGTTATGTATATATTCATCTATTTTTGTATTGTGCTGTGAATCTTCTGAATAAATAAATAAAATAAAATAAATAAATAAAAATTAGTAAAATGCCGGCATCGAGCGAGTCTTCTGTAGGTGTTAGTTTCTAAGGGCATTGTCACTTTACATTAGAAAACTAATTACACAAAAAATTTAAATATACATAACCAAAACTGTACATAATAATCGTTAAAAATAAAGAAACTCTGAAATCTAAATAGTTTGATCTCTTTGCAGTGTTTTAATATTAATTACTCTATAATATGTCATAAATATTTTCCTTTTCATTTAAAAATGGAAAGCCGATGAACAATAAATGGAGAACAAAATCTCAGTTGCATTCAAAAGAATCCTTGATCTAGTGAAAATGTTATCACATAAAATACCAGCTGCCACCACTTTCCAAGTTCCAACATTTCTCAAGGACTAGATGCAAGAATATCATATATTTGTGTGGCATTGAACAAATCCTTGTTGAAATACAAGGTTGCAATCCGCCATTACGCCCACGTGTCAAACACTATATTCATGTAGATACGTTTACGAAGTTTTAAAGAAATAAAAATAGTGTCTTATTTTAAAATCTGGACAAACATACATAATCTCTTTTTATTATTAACAATAGTAAGAATAATAACAATTTATTTATTTTTCTCCCATATAACATTTACAACAATAAATAAGATTACAGTTGTGATGGTATTGGGAGACTGGTTTCCAAACTAGGTAAGAACCTGTGATAATGGATAACCAGGCTTCCATTCCATAGCAAAGTCATATTGAGTAGTAACAAAAGTACATACATAACAAGGGTAGGCAAACAAATTTAACGTTTTAATAAGGAAAGAAAAACAAAACAAAGCAGTCAACTAGTTAGAAGTTAGTAGAAATAAAGTTGTATGAATGTTTGTAAGGGTGTGTTAAAGATTATAAATAAACTAATAGTTTCTATACACTTGTACGGTTTATACGGCACATTTTACGGCATCACTGCATATGATGACTGGTATTATATTCTTTTTATTATTTATTTAAATAGAAAAAGAATATAAAATTAATTACTTTTATTATTATCTTATTGCTTTTATACCTAAAAGTACAAACATATGTCGTACATAAGGCAAGCAAGACAACCGTAAGTAATATTTTTCTTGTATTTAAATATGGTTGGCCTCGCCATGAAAAGCCTCTTCCGAGGCATTCAACAATTATGTATTGCCATCTTTTCCCCGCCGTAGTGGTCAATTCATTTCATCGTCATCTGTCCATCTGGCAAAAGGCCAGTCTCCAGTCTTGTGCCTCGTGACCATTTCACTAGTCTTTGTATCCACCGGCCATCGTAGTAACTGGCCACATATCCATGCATTTTTTATGAAGGGTGGTTTATCCTCTTCCTTGATGTCAAGGTAAGCTCGCTTCATTCCTTATTGTGTTTTCTGGATTTTGCGTTTTGTGTCAAACTGCTAATACTAATGCAATAGAAAACTGATTAACACAAAAAATAACCAAAACATATCACATACATTACACGAATCGTAGTCAAAAATATTGTGATATTTTTATTATGTATTATATAAAAGGATAGTTTAAAAATAAATGCACAAGCTCATATTAGGAATGTGTGTCTACTGTTTCTTGTGCTCTATGTGAATCTAGTCTCTTCGATTTGACATATTAACGATTCGATAGGAAAGGTTGAGAAGATGTTGTTTAATGTTATTAGTGAATGAAAAAGTTTAGTGAAAGGTGTGTTTTAAATATGCGAATACATGAGTAGTGTTGAACTAGTGGCTTCACAGTGCGACTCTCGCCGTGAGGTTCGATCCCCGGCTGTGCCCCATTCGATTTTCTTTCTATGTGCGCATTTAACATTCGCTCGAACGGTGAAGGAAAACATCGTGAGGAAACTGGCTTGACAAAAACCCAAAAAGTCGACGATATGCGTCAGGCACAAGGTGCCAATCACTTACTTGCTTTACGATAAGATTATCAAATGATCATGAAACAAATACAGAAATCTGACCCAGACCTAAAAAGGTTGTATCGGGTTGGTCGCTACTGTTTATTTTAGTTTAAATATATAATTATTATAGGGGTTTATATTTGTTTGCATTATCCTATAGGCTAATTATTTCTGGAAGTATTATTGTAAACTCCAAAAATTGAATAGTCATATCTATTGAATAATCTATGCAATAACTATTTAGTAGGGTGTAAGTTGAAGCAGCGGGATCCTGCAACCTTGCTTCGAGGCCAAGGTTTATTGCTTTGAGCTTTTATTATTTTAAATTATTACTTTAGATTAGAATTCATTATAAACGTTTATGCACTAGATTTATGAAGTAAAATTAAAAGGGTGGTTTTTTCATTTTGTTAGGCAAGTTAAACCGCAGGGGTCCTCACACAGGCAGTTAGCGAGTAAAAGTTAAATTTTAAAAATTATGACATTATTCATAGTTACTATGTAATAGTTTGAACATTGAAAGCCAAAGGTATATGTTTCAGTGTAAGCAAATATCGTAATTGAATTCTTATTATTATATTTATATTTATAGCATTATCAGAATCAATATATACATTACAGTTATTGTTTTTGTTGATACGATACAATAACTGATTCTGTGTGCCCACGGGCAAAGGCCTCAAATTGAATTCTTATTTGATATCAATTAAATTAAATATAAATTAAACTAATTGATAAGGGAACGTTAGACGTCGATTAATTGATGCATTTTTATACGACTCAAAGATGTCTTACTATCTCTGTCTCTTTAGTCGGTAGCTTGTGTTTGAGTGTCTTGGTCATTAAATAAACATCTGGAGTGGACAATCTGTTTCCTCCGGTTTCAAGCCAGCGGTTTTCTTATTGCAGTGCAGTTTTGAGGACTAAGTCTTTTTAAGCTCCCATCGCCTCTGCTCATTGTATGGCTGAAATATGATTACGTTGTCGGCATATGGTAGACATTTAAAGAAAACACAATTTTAATGGATTGAAGCTATGTATTGAATATATGTATTATAAACTTATAATTGTTTTGATAATTTTAAAATTTTCCGAGTACAGCGTGCTGTTATAACTGAGTATGAATAGGGCTTTTAAAAAAAAACAATATTTGAATTTGGAGCAACCGTCTGTGATAAGGAGTAGGAAACAACTAACTTGAGCTTAAGCGGTTATTTGTTATATAGGATACAAAATGTTTTTGTGTTAGAATGAACTCAGCCTTAAGGCTAACAGAATAAGGGTGTAACAGTGCGTGGTCACAGTGAGTGAAGACAAAAGTTGTTGAATGTCCAAAAGTATCACATCTGTAGAAAAAGTTATATTATCTGTATTTATGTCCCTGGAGTTGATATCGACTAAAAGATAGCGATTTTTGCAGAAATGACTCACGGTGTCTATATTCGCGGATTTAGAAGTTTATAATAAAATTAAAAGTTTATAATAATACATAGCTTCAATCCGAAAAAGTGTTTTCTTTAAGTCAATGTATCGTTATTTGTTGCGCATCTAAGTACTACATTATATATGCTAATTTGAGAACATTCAGTATGATATAAATAGAAAAAAATGGGTGTTCAAAGTATCGAAACTCTCCAAAGCGCTTCCGGCAAAGAGTGTGACTCAGAAGTCTTTTGTGCCTACCAACACGAGTGAAAAAACATAATAAGATTTAGTAGATTAATGTTGCTTGCAAAAATAAACGAAACACTAAATTATAACCAAACTTTACAGTCTA
Source organism: Pieris mannii (assembly GCA_028984075.1). Taxonomy (NCBI): domain Eukaryota; kingdom Metazoa; phylum Arthropoda; class Insecta; order Lepidoptera; family Pieridae; genus Pieris; species Pieris mannii. The sequence goes on from CM054776.1 coordinate 3,033,326, forward strand.
AATCAATAATTATTTCGTTAGGAATCGATCCTTGTACTTATAGGTCAACTACTTATCTGCGGAGGTAGTATAATATGAATCGTATTATTAATGTCCACTGACAAACGACAACAACAAATGTAGACTTAACTCATGTTAAAAACTTTTTAGGAAAAGAAAAATGCTAAAAACATCGAGCTTTAATCCTTCGTAAGCATACAAATAAAGCAGGTCAACTCCGGCCTCTGTACCGATCTATGTTCTACGTTCAGCTCGATACTAAGTAGCCAGCACTGGGAGCTGCACTCAGCGCTCAGTCCGTGCTGAGCGACCGCTAAGCTCTTTTCCCCGTTCTGGTTTTATAAAACTGACTAAATTCCTGTACATGCGATATTAGAATTCGTGGATGTGGTATTTTAACGGAAATTGTACGTAAGAGATCATACGACTTCTTTCCCCAACCAAGAATATTCAATTTCAACTGTTTAGTGTTTAACACACAATACACAGTACAGACTGAATTTTTTAAAAAAATAATATTTAATCTTCATCAAAGTGTTAAAGAACTTCAGAACGCTATAATAATAATTTGACAATTAACTGTATGTGTAATTAATTAACAACACAATATTAGCCATGTAAGCGTTGTATAGCTTAGTTTGGCTCAAAAATACTGTCATTCTTTGAATAACGATCCCTGGTTTTTACGATAATTTGTTTATTTTTTTAATTTTGAAAAAAAGTAAGAATTAAGAGTAACATCTCAATTTAGAGAATAAAATTTAGAATTATATAAAAAAAAATTCAAGCCGATGTTCCATTAATACTATTTAAACAAATATGACAAAATAAACCGTATTCACAAAACATACCTACATAGAAAAAGGTTAACAATGGTCGACGCAAACAATACGCCCTTTTTAATTCTTAACCCGTTTTTTAAGCAAATATCAAAGCATGCTGGGGTCTAATTAACCCTAGGTCGCCTAGATTGCCACAGGCTAATAGGGTTGCGCACTTGGGCACAGTTTATAATGTTTGGTTTATGTAAATAGGAATTTTATGTTGTAAGTTAGAAAATATATGCCTTTAAATTTATGTTTTACTTGATTTTTGTATTATAAGTTCTGGGTCTAAATGCTAATGAGGTAAGTTTAGAGTAGCTTTATTTTAAACACTATAGGTAGAACTAGGGGCACGGTCAAAGATTATATTATTCGGCCGAAAATGTAAGGTTTATTTTGAAAACATATTTGTCTATTGTAAATTCTAGAGGAATTGAATATTGTGCTATGTTTTGAAGAATGACGCCAGAAGCGTTCAGAAACAGACCCTAGCTTATTAAATGGAATAAATACTATGAATTATTCCTTAGAATGCGGAGTGTGTGCCCTCCGGCCCTCGGTCGGGGCCTCTTTGACAGATGACATTATATTATTAAATAAACCGTAATCATTGCGCATAACTAGCTTTTTGTTGCAAACTCCGTCTGAATAGAATGCGGAAAATAATTGTGAAGACTCGGGTTATAATGATAATTGGCTACTGCATTTGAATTAAGCTAGGTTCAGGATGTGAATTCATTTGTAAGGTCTTAGTTGGCTTTATATTTCTAGGCCATCCCAGATGGTTAAAATGTCAATTTGAATTTGTAGGTAAATTGTCTAGATTTATCGATATCGGTGCATTTAGAATGCATGTCATATACAATAGGTTTAATTTTGAAAAAACCGGCATTTCGTAGACCCAAAAATCAACAACATGGTCGTCATAGAACGCTGATCGCCTACCTGATGTACGAGTTAAGAACTTGTTATTATTACCCACCAAGAGATGGCGTTGTGTTCCATACATACATTTAATGAGTGGACAATTTTTGAGATGTCAATATCTCAATGTCAAACTTCATTACGATTATTTAATACGATAATATGTTGTTCGGATTATTTATACAAGGTTTAATTTTGATTTTATACACTACAATATAAGAAATATAAAAGCCTTTATTGCTGTAATTATTTCTAATAGTACATAAAATGTGAAGTACTAATAAATTACCCCAAAAAATAAACACTAATGATGAATCGGCAAGCCAATTAATAATTTCTGTTATACAGCGTGTCCTTGGATATAGGCCTCCTCTAAGAATTTCCACTCTTCTTCACGTAGCCAAATAGGGCCAGCTGCTCTTCGCACGTCATCTGCCCATATTTTTATTTGTCTCCCTCATATTCTTTTGTCATAGCGAGGAAGACAATCCGTCGACTTATTCGCCCATTTATCTTTATCTTCTTCTCTCAATGTGTCCATTTCCATTTCAATATTTTACTAGAAGTTACAGCATTTCTAATCTAATAAATATTAAACAATAATAATACATCGTCTTTTGTATACCTTGTCCAAGTGTTTCAGATATTCGTACATATCCGTCCTCAGTCCGCAAGCTGAATGAAATTTCAGTAATTCGGTAAAGCGAATTCAAGGTACAGGACCCCGCGGGATCTTCTTACAATCCGTGCTTTGTTTTGTCTATTTCAGTAGAAACGACCAGTATCCCAAGACACCTCACGTTGCTATTGCGACACCAATGAACCGAATATTCGACGAAAGTCGGAGCTCAACTTAACTGGATTATCTCAAATGCATGATCTTTATAGAATAGTGTTTGATTGAATATAATATTCATGTTATTTGTAAAACTCAGCTTTAGAAACGAATCTTTTATCCCATAGACATGCAGACATAAGTTTTTATTAAATTGAAATATTTTATCCACACTTATTACTAAAAATTATCAACACACTGAGTGTTATAATAATTGAAATTAAAATGGAATAATTTTATTTATAATATTGGATGCATTTTGTTCACTTTACAACTCCAACTCCAGAGAAAGAAAGTTTAGTGAACTGTCAAACGCAAACGAATACTAAACAACATTTAGAACTGTCGGTAGTCGAAAGCCTGTCTACCCTCAGGAGGTAAACTCTGTCTCTCTAAATCAGAGACTGTGTTGGAGTGATAGCTTTCATTAAAAAAAAAAAAATTATACCGTTCTAGATGAATTTCTCATTTGCGTCTGTTTATCCGAGCTTTGATAGAAATATACGAAAGAGGCCTGCAGACTTCAGTTGAATGATCTTTTCTTGTATTTTTTTCTATTAGGGAAATTACTGTAGTCTATATGTTCCCTTCGGTAGTACCTTTTATCTTGACTTTTTAACTTAGGTCGCGTAACTTGATAAGTGCCTGGTGATGAGAACTTGGAGAAATGGATCGTGGTTGGTTACACAGCTGGCACATCACATGCCATTCACCAAAACAGATGTACCAATCAAACCATAAGTCTTTCATATCGTGCTCAAAACTGTGATAAACATGCTATAGGAGAGACTTAAGTCAGAAACCGATGGAAATAGACATTCTACTCCAGATGTTCCTTTTGATGCTAAGGCATGAGCTACCGAGGGAGACTGAACTTGGTAAGATGTCTCGTGTGGAAAGTCCTATATACTTTTAGTACAATAATATTTGTTGAACTTTTGCGTCTTACGATCTGACAACATTGTGGAACCAGCCTACCGATGACAATTCGACTAAGGATTTTTCAAAGATCGTACTAATGCTTAAAAGGCGGGCGACGCACTCCCGATCCCTCTGGCATTGAAAGTGTCCATGAGCGGCGGTATCATTTAGCATCAGGTGCCCCTTTTTCTATAAAAAAATATCATATCAATTACAAAAGTCCGGCACCGCACTTGTGAGCACTCTGTTACCTTAGATGCACCATATGTACTGCTCAAAACAATTACGGGAACAAAACTTTAAAGTAGAACTAAACTTTTTACTTAAGGTTTTAATTATTACTGGCCACTAGATAATGTTAAGGCATTGTCGAAGAAAATAAAAAACAAAAGAGCATCGGCGTTTTGGTTAGTAGTCCTATAATAAAATGGCAGTGTGCCTAGAAACACCTAAAAACAAAGTGACGTCTTTGAATTTTCATTACTTTCTAGTCACAGAAAACACATTTTAAGTAGTTTTTTTCAATCTTTTGAGTATTAATAGAAATTTAAGTGAGCCTTTTGAGTATTGTTATTCATTGAAGCGAGTGAGTTTAGGGCGCAATGCCAGATCTGACTGAATTGCATGTCTCCCGAGCTATATCTTTGCTTGAAGAGGGTCGAACTATGCGTTATGTAGGAAATGATCTAGGAGTAGCCCCTTCTGTTATCTACAGACTTTGGAAGCGATACCGTGAGACGGGAGAATACTCACGAAGGCGTGGTCAAGGTCGAAAGAGAAAAACTACACGTTTGCAAGATCGCTACATCGTCAACTGTGCTTTACGTAACCGCACCACAACTGCAAGAGATCTACAAAATACACTAAGGACGGCTACTGGTGTAGAAATTTCCGACCAGACGGTAAGAAATAGGTTGTTGGAAGCCAATTTGAGATCACGCCGACCAGTTCGGGCTGTGCATCTAACAATTCAACATAGACAAGCTCGCTGACAGTTCGCGCAAAATCACGCTAATTGGCAACTTCGACATTGGAGGCCACGACGAATCACGATTCCGTCTAACACGTTGGGATGGTCGTCTCCGTGTTTACAGACGCCCAGGCGAGCGATACAGTGCAGCAGCAGTCCAGGAATATGACAAATTTGGATGTGGCTCTGTGATGGTTTGGGGCGGAGTTAGTTTGGACGAGCGCACAGATCTCGTCGTTGTTCCCGGGCGCTTGTGTGCTGTGCAAACACTGCAGCAGCTCACTGAAGCGTTGATTGAAGAATGGGAGCGAATTCCACAAGAAGATATTCGGAGGATCATACGAAGCATGCCGCGTCGTTGTCAAGTCGTGATTAGGGCTCATGGAGGCCTACGTTACTGAAATTAACTAAATACGAATATTCAAACGATATAAGAATATTTCTTTGATGGACCTTTTTTATCACCAATTAGTTTTTCGTCTACAATGTATATTTTAATTTTTTTTTAATAAAAAAAATACAAATTGAATTTTTTTATTAATTGTAGTAATTAACAAATTAACACGGTAAAAAATAGCGTACAAGTTAATTTAAATCTAATTTTAGTTTAAGCAATAGAGAGGAGAAAAATCTTGTTCCGCTAATTGTTTTGAGCAGTATGTAAAAATAAACCCATATTTATAAAGGACACTTACTTAATGAATACAAAAATAATGGTATTTTTTTCCTACCTTTACCAAGTGGCTCTATATCTTTGGCACTATATATCTCTATCAAATATGAAACTTTATGAAATAAGCGACTAGTTTTCACAGCTGGTTGGACAAACTAATACTAACAAAACGATTAAAGTGAGTTACAGTGATTATAGTTATATACAATAGTGTGGTCACGTACAAGTATAATGCGACTAGACTGCACCGACTCGCAGATTTATTGTTTATTGTATTGCTTCATATTCAGCTTATTGAGTCTAGTATTGACTATAACAACTATTCAACATACGTGGTTATAAATGATTGTTAAACAGCTGTTATTATAACTAACACTCAAACCCAATAACCTTATCTCAATCGATTTTTGACCATCTGAAATAGGCATCTTAATCCAAATATTGATAAAAGTGTGCCAATAACCAATCGACGGATTGTAACAGCTATCTGTCGACACAAGCTGTCCATGGTACGTCGGATCAGTAAATGTGGATAGACCTTTGTATATAATAACATATACACTGTGCCAATATCCTATCTTAAGATTTTAACTAACACCTGTTTTTAAAATAATTAAAAAGCTATTTGATATGTTTTAAACATAGACATGTATATTTTAATATTATTTGTACGGTTTTATTTACTTTATTTGGTTTATATTGATTATCAAATATGAGTGTAAAGAGCGAAGAGTTTGCGTCGCCAAATATGTATCGATTTCCTCCACGGTTCGAGCGAATCTTAAATGCGCACAACTGGGGATCGAAACTTCGACCTCAGGGATGACAGTCGTACGCTCAAGTCACTAGGCTAACACTGCTCAATTTTATTGCAACATGTGTACTGTAATAGATCACGCACTGGCTTGCCGGCATTAGGAGTGTAATGTGAATGTAATAAATATATAATAATAAGTAATTTAAGTCTTACCTAATTAACTAATAATCAAAATGTCCAAGAGAAAAATTCTAAAATTAATAAACCACTTTAAGTACTTGACTTATTAAATATCCAATGCCAATTGCGTCACTTTATCGGCTCATATCGGGGTTGCTCGTTGGAGATCATCTCGGGCTAGTAGTAGGTCTTGTACGGCGGATGTCGTTAGTGACCATTCACACCCATGTAGCAGACTTCACGTTGTGAACGGCTGTAAGACATTTATTCTGAATATTATACCCTTACCTTGGAAATTCTTTATGTTAAAAAAAAACAATTCCAAACATATTTTGATATGCGATATGCGATTTGTCGCAGGAACAGAATCGACACCTATAGTCTAAAATTATGAAATTTAAATTTAATCAACGTTTAGCTTACACAAATGATTTAACGGTTCATTTCACAAACGATATTCCAAATTGAATTAACCCACAATTAATTAAATAACTCTGTCAGCATTACTTTTATCGAGTTATTGCCATAATTCAACGATTGTTTAATCGCTCGAATTCGATTGGATCAGAGCCGCGGGGTTTGCCCTCATCTGGGTAATTCAGTGTTTCCATTTATTGAACGCATTGTCTATTTTAAGTATATATACCCTCACAATAAATGTGGTATATAATTGAGTACATAGTCACAGAAAGGTGTTAACTAAACTATAATAAATAGGACGCAATTATCTTATTTTGTTTTGACATAGTGACGGTTTATGTTTAAACACTTAATGTATATTTTATAAAAGAAGCATAGTAGTAACTTATGTATTTCGTTTCGTAACTAATGTGATACTGATATAATATGATATATTATCGTGATTTTGACTTTAGATCCTGTTTCAGTTTAGTCTAAATACTAAATGTATGTATGCATTCGTTTTTTTTCTGATTGTGCTTGCTTGGAAGAGATAGCACGGATCCCTCGAAAGCAATAAGGCCGCCAATTGCCCTGACAATTGTATTATAAGTCTGCAACAAAGTGTTAATAAATAAATAAAATAACAATGAAATTCATGAATAAATAGGACATATACTCAAACGAATTAAAAACCTATTATAAAATTAGAAGTAAAAACCTAAAATAGAAGCATATAATTCTGGCTGAATCCCAGTAGTACCGCAATCGATATTATTCCCTATGTGGCGACACTTATTCTATAAAAGAATATCATAATATAGACGTGTAATACGTAAAGATTAATTGTGTACAGGGAGATAGAGGCTGATTTGCTATCAGGAGCCTTCTTAGGCCATATCCTCAGATGTATCCCATAAAAGCTTGTACCGTCACTAAACTTAAATACTAATTTTTCCATGGAAATGTACATCAGTACTACTGACGATGCTCAATCCTCTCTAGCGAAGGTTAAAACATTTATTTTGATCCCATGTATCATGATAAAAATTCTTTAATATAAACCGCAGAAATTGTAACTTTGAAAAATATCATCTAAATAAATAATATTTGAGAGGAAATTGGATCGCTCGCGACGACAACGCTACGATATCTAACGCTCAGCAAATCTACTTCGAATTCATTCTTATACGCTTACTCAACACTCAAATCTCGTGAGATATACCACGGAGATTATTCTTGTGATAAAATATGTGGGAGAATAAAATTAAATGGATAAAAATTGTTTAAAATAATTCGTCGTCAAATTGTCGTATACGGACACACAACAAACAAACAACAGTGCCGTCACCACCTTTTAATTCTAAGCTTTAGATTTTTATGTACCCGTTTCATAATCCTTATTTTAATAGGCAAGTAGGTAATCAGCCTTTTGTATCTGACACTTTTTGGGTTAATCAAGCCGGTTTCTTCACCGTTCGAGCGAATGTTGGATGCGGACATACAAAGGCCCCGGCTGTGCACCATCGAACCACGAAGTCAGTAGACTCACACGCTAAAGCCACTAAGCCAACATTGCCCACACATTTGACCTGACGAAAGCCTTGATACAATGCTGTCGAACTTTCCCATGTTTTCCATAGTATAATACCCGCGATCCGTATAATTCAGTATTGATAGTAATTATTTATTCAAACAGTTATGGATCGGGGATCACGAGCACTTATGAGAGTATTAGTTGAAACATAAATTATTATTTCAATACATTAATATGGAATTTAGCTCCGTTCGTCCATTATTGAATTTGTCTATGGATAAATAATTGTTTATACATGACATTTGAATAATTTTAAAGCCATTTTTATTACTGTATTTATTACTACTCCTACAGAAACTAAATCAAACAAATAATCATTTAAACCAAATTCTAGCATCAAGTGTATGACGTTGAATGTGTAGTGCTGGCTTGCGTCTATAAGTGTTGTTTTTTTATAGTCAATTATGTTAACTAAGCTGGGAATCAAACGTAATATCAGCGGCCTTTGATTTATTCACAATACTTTCGAACTTCATACTAGACATTGGCAAATAAATGGAAAATATTCAAGAATTAATGTGAATATTTAATTGTAACTTATATACACTTATAGGCCAATATAACAAACACGATGAGTTCAAAAAACATTGATTCATATTATAATAACTAAAGGAAAATAAAGAGGGCCGTGGGTTTCAAGTGCACAGGCGCTAATGAAAGATTTAAGTTGGTGCTTAACGATTAAGTATTGCAGTGCAGCGAGGAATGCTGCCAGCTTTAAGGTAGACCCGCCACAAGGATCATTTTTTTATTATTATCACTATGTAGATAAAGAGCAGTGTTGGCCTAGTGGCTTCAGCGTGCGACTCTTATTCCTGAGGTCGTAGGTTCGATCCCCGGCTGAGCACCAATGGACTTTCTTTCTATGTGCGCATTTAACATTTGCTGGAACGGTGAAGGAAAACATCGTGAGGAAACCGGCTTGCCTTAGACCCAAAAACTCGACGACTTGTGTCAGGCACTGGAGGCTGATCACCTACTTGCCTATTAGATTAGATGATCATGAAACAGATTCATAAATCTGAGGCCAAGACCTAAAGAGGTTGTAGCGCCACTGATTCATTTATTTATATTTTGTGTTGGAAATTAATAATAAATAAATAAAGATAAATTCATTTCTTTTCTCGTCATTTTGGTCAAATCGCGTACGTTTGAACTAAATATGCACATTCAATTACACAAAAAGTAGACAATCACATTGTTCTAGTTTTTTAATGATAACGGGCAGGAGTCCCATCTGTATTAAGTGATACCGCCACACATGCATCGCAAAAGCGGTGCCACCCTTTAAAGTTATTTAAAAACTGGTAATAATTAATTTAATAATTCTAGATCTATGTGTTGTATACTTTTTTAGTTGCAATGTTTTGGAAATACCTATTTTAATATACAGTTTCAGAGAATTAGATCAAACCAAGAAAATCGATAGTATAAACGGCTTATTTAAGATATCATTAAAGTGGTAATCGTATCCGGAGCCCAATTAGCGCAGTAATGGTTCATAATTTAGATAAACAGAGTGGTTACTGCTAGTCTCAGTTTACACATTGCTATATTGTCTAGCTTATTACATGGGCTTTTGTTCTGTCAATCCATTCGCTTTTAGGTGAGTCCGAAATCAAAATGGTCGAATACAATATTACTTACTAATTCAAAAAACGCTAGAAGATTCTCAATTTGAATTCATGATACTTTAGAATACTTTATACTTTAGAAGGGGCAAAAATCTAGACAGGTCACTGTCAAAACCCACTAATGAATAATGAATGCCAGCTAGATAACACAACTTTAACTTAACTAAGTAAGTACAAGTTTGAGACAAATTTTAGTACCGAGATCAACAACAAATAAAATAAATGTACAGCCTACGCGAACACTTATCTAGCAGAGCCGACGAGCACGCACAAACTACCTACCAATTTGCGAGTGAGTACAGTCATTTATTGTGCTAAAGATACTGTTCCTCGAAATCTTCTAAAAGTTCTTTCTTTTTCGATGGATCGCTCAGTCATAATGATAAATACTATATACATGTCGCAGCCAACCAGCTTCATTAGCCGTTCAATTAACAGCCTAGCCGTTTAACTAGCGGCCTGAAAGATGTTCAGCCAGTTGATCAAACAGCTAGGCAAATGACTTGGATTGATGACGATTCATTGCTTGCCTAGCCTGACTGTTAATTTAAATTTAATTCCACTTTCTGCCACTATCAAACTCGAAACGAAACTGTTCAAACCGTCAATATGGCGTCGACAAACCAGTATTTTGATGGTGGTTTCCTAACTTTCATTAAAAGTGAATTTTATCATATTTTGCATCTTTTTTATTTCTGGCAAATAATGACTGTATCGTATGAATGGCCTGAGTATTCGCCAGCCAGTTTATTAAATGTTTCACTTCAATATATGATACTTTCTACTTGACCATAGCGGCCGTATGGGATGTCGTTGATCCCTTGGAAGATGGGATATGCTTTGCTATGGAATGCTACTTGTGTAGACACGTATGCCCCTTCTCACCTCCTTCGTACAAGCAAAAACACTGGGGCGGCAGCAGAGCCGGCGGAAAGTAATAAACGGGAAAATGTCTTTCATCAACTTCGATTTTGTTCCCATTATATATTGTGCCGTGGTTTTGAAAAGCACAGGCGCTAATAAACGATTTAAGTTGGTACCTGGTAGATAGTACCGGTGACACCAAAGCTGGTGCTTTACTCACTCAATGAATAAGTATCGCAATACAGCGAGGACATGTTAATACTCTTTATTTGATTGTTATGATTACTAATCCTGTTATAATAATTCGATATACTCTATTTAGTTTGACGTTATTTCAAGTAACTTACCCACAGTCTGTTTTGACTTATCAGTTATTTTAATAGTTATTGATAACACTATAAAAATAAATCGTAGAGGCTCTGAACCCCGAATTTATTCAGATTTGATCTTAGATTATGGCCTGGACGTTAGTTATCGTTATATTATACGTTCTTGGGACGTAATGTGTGTCCGAGGGAAATATGGCAAATATATGCAGATGTACTGTCACGTAGAAAAGTGGAGATAGGATTTGAATTCAGGATTAACGCACTATGAAATGCGTTATTTTGTAATGTATGAAACTATGATTGAGTTCATCTGTTTTTCTTATTGTGTTTTACCCAACAATACAACGATTATATAATATTTTTAAGCGCGAAAAAGCTCGTTCTTTTGAGCGAAATGCATCTTTTCAATGAAATTGATGGCCATTTGTATATTTATAAAATATATTCTCCTGTTATGAATATAGATTAAATACAATATTTTTCTTATAAATAACAAAAGTCTTAGGTTTTAGTCATGACACCTAGACGGTACCTAATAAAGAAGTGGAAAATAATATAAAGTGGAATGAATGTCGAAAGCACTTTACTATCTGACTGTACCACGGGAAGATAATGCTGGAATATATAAAAATGTAGGAGCGAGGTGCTAAAAGTAGTTAAATCATACAGACTCGATTTATGTGTCTACCTTTCTTAGACACAGCTAAGGTACTGAATTTTATTCTCGCCATTTTGTACTGGGAATGTACACGCTGTTTTGCGGTTATGACAATCTATTGCTTTAAATGTTTTAAATTATTTACTGTCGCTGGTTATTTCGTAACTATCCAAAGGCACTTAGTTAATTTTCTTGCAAATAATTTAAATAAAACTTCATTAATAAACGCAAATGACAACAAAATATTAATTATTTCGGACAAACAATTATTTAAATAGAAAAGAATTCCAAGAATTCCTTAGACAAAAAACTATTTCGTCACGTTTAAGTGAAAAGAAAACGACAAAAATAGCTATTAACGTTTCATTGTACTCATACGATACTTTTGATGACGTCACGAAGACATTCAACATATTCTCGATAAAAATTTAAATTGGACTTTGAGCATGAAAGTTGTAAGAAAAAAACAAAGACGGAACGTGATTTAAACAACTCAAGTTAGTATCTGAGTAGTTCACAAACAATCCTCGGCGCTGAAGCAGGCACGCGATTATCCAACATCGAAGTAGCAAGTGCAGTTTTCTTGAAATATTGTTGTTGTACGCCTGTTATGTTTCCCGTGTACACTTTCTGTTAAATGTGCTTATATCATATAGAGCTGTTGATACCCAAAAAATATAAATCGCGGTCTATATATGAATTAATAGTCGTACAAAAGTATTAAAAGTATAATAAATATTTTATGCTTCTACATTATTGAGAATTTCTGTGATTAACTACAATATTCGGGCTCTCAAAAGAAATAATTTAAGTACATATCTGGGCTCACAGTACCTGCATTATAAAATCATAAAAAAGCTTTATCTACAAGACAAATATCGAAAAATCATGTGACTATACATTTTTAGTTTAAATGCAATGGGGTTGATCTAAGTACCTACATATCTGGACAAGCTGTGTCTACAGTACAAAATGAAATGCAGTAAAAGCCGCTAAGTTAATAAAAATATATTAAAATAAGTTTGTGCAGGAAAAAGATGGACTGTTCGTTGCCTCAAGATCTAATCAAAATAATAATTAGTTACTTAGTTAGTAATAAAAAAATAATCAACTCTATATAAATCGAATATTAGTCCGTGTTCAGCTAGAAATTAACTCGGTACGCGGCCGCCATTCCGCTAAATTATTCATACGAATTTACTAATACTGCTGCTAACAATTCCCTTCCAACTATTCTTCACAAATGCAAAGATAAATTTTTGCCACCGTCATCAAACGTATTTAAACTGAAGTTTTGCCAATGAGTTTGACTCAGGGCTCATTAAGTAAAGCGCGTACCAATTATTATAAGACTGGCCAGACATTTGGGAATCTTCTGGTAGTGTCCATGGGCGCATGTCCATGTTGCTTAACATCAAATCCGTTTGCCCTATGTTTATTCAAAAAAAATTAAAAAGGTAATTTATTTAATTCAAAGTCATTTATTTCAATTAGGCCTATTAAAATCCTTTTTAAAAAGGTTCCTACCTTTGAAAGTAAACAAGTTTAAATATTAAAAAAAATATATTAGTTGACCCTTCCAATAGTTTCATATGATGAAGATGGGCAAGAAACTCCACACTTAGTCATTTAAAATAGTTTTCACAAATAAATTTTACATTGACACATTATTTTTTCTATGAATTGGTGTCTATGACTCAAAGTGGCTTACACGAGTAATGAAAAAAGAAAACTTATTCGGTACGCGAATTTATGGCATAAAGTTATAAATATTGCCATAAAATTAAAAAAAAATACACGAATTTATGATACTTGACGTTGACGTTTCGAGTATTTTGAAAAGCACTGTAGTACACTTGCTCACGTATTTCATGTTTATATACGTTAAATTTAGAAATGCTAAAAAATCATCTGTACTAGAACTTTTTTAGGTATTCATCTCAGATTTCTATGATTTCTGACAATTTGTTCAGATAATAGTAAGTAGGTGACTAGCCTCCTGTGCCTCAGAAACTGTCGACTTTTTGGGTCTTAGGTAAGCCGGTTTTCTCCTTCACCGTTCGCGGGAATTTAATTTTATGTAAATTATTTTAAATGCTTGCATACAACCATTTACTGATATTAGTAATTAGACTTCAATTGGTTTAAATTGTGATTCAGAAAACTGTAGAAGGAAGCGCTGCATATAAGTGTTCACCTACAGACAGAAAATAAGTTGAACAATGTTTGTACTATTAGTTCCCGCTATCTTTTGATTTAAGAGGTCGTTGAGAATCCAAAAAGTCTAACAATTTTTAAACACTGCTTTAAAGTAGGTTATTTAAATTTCTACAAAGTATAAATGTATTTAATGCAAAAACACGTTTAATCTTCTGTTTTAACAAAGCATTAAAAATATATTCTGTGGTAAGATTGAAAACTCTTTTTCTTTTTCCCCACAGTGTTGCCAGCCCGTCCACTCAACGTCGCATATTAGCTAGTAATTAACTCTTCCACGACGTTCATAATTAACTTTTTCGCTAGACTCCAGGGTCTTTTATTAATTCATAATGAGAGCGACGTTTCAAAAGATTTTTAAGTTTTTTATGGAAAATGAATAGTGTCTATGGAACTCATAAATAGCTTTCAAATGGGGTGGGGAAAAGTTTATCGTCCCACACATTTAAATTTTTAAAGATTTGAATGTTCATTTTTATTTAAGTTTTTCATTTTATGTTATACGAAGAAGATATATTTCACCAGAATATTTAAAGAACATAGATAATATGAGATACAATGCAACTATAGTCAGCGACTTCATAGTCGATTTGGGTAGGGCTGTTGACCAAATCCAGGAGGTACTAGATAAGGGAATTCTAAGCTTCCTATAAGTGAAGAGCGTCCATTGTGAATGTCATCAAAATGAATGAAGCGAGATAAGTATGTCCGGACATACTCAAGTATGTATGGCAAGTAGTAGTCTATCTCTTCGGTAAAAACACGTAAATATTTTAATTAATAAAAATAACTTAAAAGGATTTAAGCGGAAGGAACAAACGTTTTAAATTTTCTTTTAATCCATTTTTAATTATTACTCATTAGAATGTAGATTATATATTGTTTTTAATGTAGACATTTTCCACTTACCAAACAGGAAGTAGAATTAAGGAAAAGGATAGACATTGACTTTTTTTGCTGAAGATTGTTTATGTTTAATTTTGATTTTCTTTTTTTAAAGTATCAATGTAATAAATTGATTTAGGCTTTCTGTTTATTTTATCCGTTCTAAATTTGCATATTGTCTAAGTGTTTTATTTTATTAAATGCAAATATATAGCTGTAAGATTACTTTTAAATAAATTGACTAAATGAATGGAGTAAAACTAGCAAAAGCTGCATAGAGCCGTTGAATTTCAATTATACAAATACATAGCCATTCCGTTAATTTCTAACAAAATTGTACTGATAATCCCGAGTACAAAAATACCCAAAGTGAAAATCAAGAAAATTCGAAAGAAAAACAGTTGGGTCGCGTCATAAAAGTATATCTTCCAAACCTAATTCTCGCTTCCAAAGCAAATTTGAACAAAACCGTAAAAATACGTTTCAGTATCAATATTTATTTAAAATTAAAATAATAAAACGGAGGGTAGATTCGAATTCGGTCCACGTTCTGGCTGGAGACTACATAGTACCGTAAAGTATCAACACAGATGCGATTAAATTGGAAAACATTCACTCAATTTCCTGCCCGAAAGGGATCTGGCAACCGAGCGAGCTCTCTGTACTAAACGCAACCACAATTCTAGTTTTCTAATTCTATGCCATTTTTTCTTACTGGTCACATTATAAAGACGATACTACATGCAGTGAGGGCCAAGAAGTGATATTTAGTGTTAAGAAAGAATAATAATATAGTGGCGCTAACAAGATTATTTTGTTAATAACGGGTGTAATGCAACTGCGGGTAGAAAGGGCCGGGCGGGCTTGTATGTGCTAACGTCTCGTTCATTTGCCTGAGGTCACTGACCTCACCACACGCCGCAAGTCACTGCTTCTGTATCTGCTCACTTTTTACGAAAATATTATTTTATTTTTTCGCCTCGTCACCAAGAAATAAGTGGATGATGAGGCGCTCAGGCTTCTGGGCCTTTTTAATGTTTGCTAAGGCCATCATCATGTACTGTACTTTATGAGTTAAAAATAATATTTTATATATAAAATATTTGTAAGCTAATTTCCTTTTTTTTATATAAAATAAAATTTCAATTATACCCGAAAAATTGTTTTTTTCCGTATGTGATACTTGTTAAAATATGTTTAAAAAATGTTTGCTGACTGTACCAAGCGCACTCAGTGCTGGTACACTGACAAATCCACGCGGCGGAGTAGCCAATGGCAAGACGTATATTTGCTGATGGTACGTTCAATATCTATTCCTTAACGAATGCTATTTCTGTTGAAAAACTTTCACGTATCTTGCTTTTTTCATTAGTAGTAATCAAGTTTCAAGAAAATGTAACATTGCTTATATATATACCATATAATTTGGCATAAAACCCTGTCTGTTAAATGTAACTCACCGTGGTTTCTCCCACCTAATCAGGTACAGCATATCAGGGCTTGGTCTCGTCAAGTAAGAATCTATAGCTGGTTCTATTTGTGATTTTTCTACACTAGACTTGATGCTTAGCGGTTATATACATCTTTTGATAAATTTATATTCGAATAGTTTTTGATATAATGCCTTTAAACAAACAGTTAAGTACTTCGATCATAGAATATTACATGTATTAGAGTGATTATGTAATGTTTTTAGAAAAGAAACAGGCAACTTACGTGGTAAGCTAATTTGATATTATTATAATAAAATATAAGGAACGATAAAGCTTTCAACTACCGTAGAGCCTAAACCAATTCTGGTTTTAATAAAGAAATTCCACTACTGTGTGAATCAGGCGTCTTAAACTATTGACGAAAATTTTAAATAAATTTTACGTAGATAACACTAACAAAAAGTGTACTTTAAAAGTGTGAATTTTGCTATAGCAGGGGTGCTGAAAATTAAAAAAAAATCCTCTAGAATACTTTAATAATTAGGGTCATCTACGCCGAAGTTTATTATGGTTTGTTCCTCAGTTAATATGGTTTATGGTATATATATATAGGGATGTATAAAGGGGCTTTTAGCAAGACCGAAAATTTAAATCTTTAGTCTTTTCTTTAATTTTTTTTTAAGTGTTCGTCACTCAGTATTTTTTTATGTAATGAGAGGTAAAGGCTAAGTCAAGTGATACCGCCGCCCTTGGACACTCACATAGCCAGAACGCTGGCGAGTGCGTTGCTGACCTTTTAAGAATTGGTACGCGCTATTATTGAAGGCCCCTTAGTTGAATTGGTTTGAAAATACTTCAAAAATACGCCCAGCAGACATAATATGATAACAGCAAAATTCAAATGGAAATAATTGCTCGAAAAAATTTATAGGCGTTTACGAATAAAAAACTGTTAGCAAATCTATCTTAATATATATAAATTACGTGTCACGTTGTTTGTTCGCTATGGACTCCTAAACTACCGAACCGATATTAATCAAATTTGCATACCGTGTGCAGTTTGATCTAACTTAAAAGATGGCATAGCTTACATCTCAATTTATACCCGCAATATTATTTTATTGCATATTTGTTTATTATTTGGTACAATTCTAAAAGATGGCGCTGTGTTAAAAGTACCAACGTTTCACATAGGTTATCCACCTTTCATATAAGTTCTCTAACCGTTTCCTTTTAATAGTTTACTACTACTATAAAACAAAAACCTTAGCCACAGCAACGCTTGGCCGAGTCTAATCGTAATAATATAAGGTAATGTTACAAATAGTTTGTTTCATGGTTGCCGACAGATAAAAGTAATAATTCACTTGTAATACACAGTTCACGTCCTTATACTTTTCGAAACAATATTTACCGTGCCAGTCGAACCACTGAGGTTACATAAATAAAAATAAATAAATAAATCGGTAGCGCTACAACCCCTTTAAGTCTTTGCCTCAGATTTCTGAATCTGTTACATGATTTTTTTTTTAAATCCAATAGGCATAGGTGATCAGCCTCCAGTGCCTGTCACACGTCGTCGACTTTTTGGGTCTAAGACATGTCGGTTTCCTTCACCATTCGAAACTACATTGGTGCACAGCCGGGGATCGAACCTACGACCTCAGGTATGAGAGTCGCAAGCTGAAGCCACTAGGCCGACACTGCTGTGAGGTCTAAACAGAGATAGAGATTTATATTCCTACACTCGCATTTTTCATTAAAAGTAACGGTTAATTAAGCGAAGTGAAGACTTCAATCAACAGCTGAAAAGGTTTTTCACTTCCCTAAGCACCCTTAAGTCATTCGTCAACTAATGAGCTGATATAATGACGTTGCTGAGTTCTACCCTTCATTTCATAAATAATTTGATAACCTATTATTACAGATTTTGATTTTATTGGCACCACCTCGATGGCTGGAAAACTTTTACACTTTTGCAAAATAGCGAACTGTAGAATATGCTCCCAATGGGGGGCTTTTCCTTAAAGGCCGGCGACGCATTCACTTACAGTTGTCCATGGGCAGTGGTAGTTTGCTTTGTATGGCAGTCCAGTAGGTTCGTAATTAATAATTTTTTTGTTTTTTTTCTATACTGCACTCTAAGTGCATATTATTTACCTCGGAAAACAATTTCGGGATTTAACTGAAATATTACTATTACTATAGATATCGTTTTAGCTAAGATTACCTCTTATTCACACATTGTAGGCTAGTGTTTCCCATTGGGGGACCATGCCCCACGGAGGGAAATTTGATTGATAAGGGGAAGGGGGGCTATTCAAAAATAGTAGCCTAGTAATTGCTTACTCAAAACTTCTTTCTGTAACAATTCGATTTTGTAATATTAAGGTATATGAATATTATGTGTGTTACATAGGGAAAGAGCCCCCCCCCCCCTCTTTTATAAGATTGAATTATAAATTGTTCGGAAACACTGTTATCAACTAACGAAAACATTTCATAAAAATTCCCAGTTAAGAGCTAAAATATAGCTTTAAAATGGCTTAAATCAAATAGAAAGCAATAAATTGTCATTTCCTTTTCAGATAAAAGTTTCCCGGGGAGCGCAGGTACACATTAAGTGTAAAAACGCTAGCGTGACGAGTCGCGACGTATTAATAATAAATTCATACCGCCAATGGCTTTTCGTATTTACGACACGATAAAATAAAAGAACTATATTTCATTATAAAAATAATGATGGCTGGAAGTCTCCCACGGTCCTTTCCACAACATAGTTTCTTGTGCGAACTGATATGGAAATGACTTCCGATGCGTCTTCCCTGGGAGATACGACGTTTAACAGTTTAAAAAAAGAACGAAGGCCTCAAAGGCCGAAGCACACCGACTAAAGTGGGTGTCCATTAACTGCGCTTTATGAGCGTCCCGTAGGCTTTTATACTATAAAAAAGAAAGGAATATAAGTTATGTCAAAAAATTTAAGCTTTACTAAGTTGTTGCAGTGTATTCAGCTATTAGTCGATTACACGATAGATTTTGCTGCAGTAAGACTTCGAGGGTTCATAGTGTGATTTTTTGGTTGATGAATTTCAATTTCGAACGAAATGTATCCATTGTACAGTGGGGTTAAGAAAATTTAACTTAACAGTTAATATGGCGAGAGCATACCAATGACCGTAGATATTTGTATTGTTGTTTTACAGCTTGATTATGAAGATTGCTATAGCGGAGAAATAATTGGCAACTATAAGTTTTAATGACATGAATATTATATAATTGTATGTATGTATCACTGATGTCGTGCTTTCGAGTAGAATTTTCTGTCTACTTAAAACTGCAAAAATCTTGAGTAAATCGAATCATGTCAACCAAAAATCGATGACATGTGTCAGCTACAGAAGGTTATACCTACTTCTTCATAGAATTAAACTAATCGAGGAAATGGATGCGAACTGAGGCCAAGATAAGGGGGTTGTAACTTAAATTATTCACCGATTATGATTTAACCCGATACATCGCCATCAGAATGTTACACATGACATAATATTTACTTTAATCAATATATGATCGTATTGTGTAAATATGAAGTAAAAACTTATAAATTGGCTGAATGCACCACACGACTAGGCGGTAGGCGGTAAACACTGGCTTGCAAACATATTTTATCAGCTTTTTATCGAAACATTATGGTACTCTTTTTAATTAAAGCGATAATGTCACCTGCTGTCTCTCATTAACGGTAGTTATAAGGAAAAATTGTTAATAAATACCAACTTGCGATTTCCCTAACGATGTTATGGAAATTTTGTTTCTAGGCTGTGTACTAGAAAATCAATATTTGTAAAATAAGTCGATATTTAAATTCTTACTACTTTGTGTTAGGTAAGCTTGTCCGAAATGAACTATTATTTATATATATATATATATAACTTTGTGTTAGTAAAAGCCAAAATTTCCTTTTTAGTTAGTCCTTATTTACTTTGTAGCTAAGATGTCAATGCACATTGTATATATAACCCAGTTTACTAGGCATGGATTACCAACGAATTTATATCGTCGACTAATTAAAAAGAGAAAGACTAAACTAAAATGGTATTAGGCATGCTTTGTAAAACAGGACTTTTTTGTACACTCACAGCGTGCCAATTGTGAAAAGGCTGACACTCTCTTGCGGGCCGGGCCTCCTGGCAATATGTGAGTTTCTGGGCGGCTTTTATCATCATGTAAACCTACTATATATGCCCATATATCCCGGATGTATATGTTTCTGGAAATGTATGAATTGTAAACAAATCCTAGGAAATCTATATAATTCCAAAGTTATTTGGGAAATGTATAAAATACTGTTTCTAAAAACTATTCAATACATAAATGTCTTAGGAAAGTGCACAGTAGGAATTGTATGTAATGCTAATATTGTATTAGGATATGTATAAAGTTAACCTAACCTATCAGCTAACGTGGCACTGGTGAGATCAGACAATAAACCCTTCCCTCGCTTCGCTACTAAATATAACAATAAATAAGGTAACAACAAATAGTAACATAAACAATAAAAAGGTTGTATAATACCCTCAGGAAAACACTGCTGCTATTCATAAAGCGTGTGGTCCTTGCTCTTTTGAATGCATATACAGTTTTTTTGATTCACAGACTGCACCCATGGTAAAGCATAAAGGGCTAGACTCCTATGTTAACAAAATCCTTTAAGGAAACATATTAACATAGTCGTAGCAACACCGTTGTATGCTATGTATACTTTACATATATTTAATTTTTAGCATAAATATATATATATATAAAAAATTTTGGTTCCGTAATCTATTTCATGGAACAAAAATGATTTAAAAAAAAAATACAGCAAAAATAACATTTAGAGAAAGCCAGATAATAGACAAGCAGATTACAGTCTGGCAAAGAAAATGTTTATTAAACAATTTACATTAGCCCCAGCCTCAGTTTGCCAGTTCAATATTATAATCCGCTTAACTCCATGTAGTGGTTGCAAGTAAACCTTCAGTTAAACTGTCAGCTTTAATCCGATTGCTATATTTTAGTTGTCGGTTCTACCCGTGTAATTTTATACAGAAAAATGTCACAAGCGTAAAGAAATCGTTTCAGATATTATTGGGTGAAAAATAAGTATCCAGTAACTAATACACTTACTGGATACTTATTTACTTACACACTGGCCCCTTCTCGTCTTCATGGAACCAACAACAGAGCTGGTGCGGCTTGTGATGCGGCTGAAAAAGCTAAAGCCTGCAAATACCGGGGTCTAGGCTCCGAATATGATTTTGTCCCATTCGGTGTCGAGACCCATGGACCGTGCACCTAGCACTATGAGGCTTTTTAGGGAAATATCAAAAAGGTTAGTCGACATCACAGGAGACCGAAGAGCTGGCAGCTACCTCGGACAAAGAATTAGTCTAGCTATTCAAAGGGGGAACGCTGCCAGTATCTTCGGAACGTTGCCTAAAGGGACTCCTTTTAATAATATATTTTAATTATTACATTTTAAGGTTATTAGGTATATTGGTATTAACTACAGTTATATTTTTATTAGAAAATAAATATTTACCTTATAATCTTTAAAGTAGCCAGTTTTAAACGTTGTATTGATTTACACATATCAACCTTCATGCATGCATTTCTGTTGTTACAAATTCAATAAACTGTTACTACATTAGTTTTAATTAGATGTAGTTGGTACTTATTTTCGTATCTAACATAGTTAACAGTATCAAGGACTCATACTACCGTTTGAATTACAATGTGTTTGTGAAAATTTAAACAAACTTCAATAGTTTTTGAATAACAAGAAATATATATGCGATGCATCGCAATCAAACCGAAGCCTACAAAGTTGGTGTAGAGTTAATTCCAGTGCTACAGAATAATAAGCCCACTTGCGAAGGCTAAAAGGCACTCAATTCCATCCACTTTCAGGCTATGGAATGGGGACGTATTTGATGTATTTATCTGGGGCTCTAAAGTTTTTTGCATGCTAACACTTCTCGTATAGGTCAATATTATTACGATTGTATCTGAAGCAGAAGAATAAATGTATCATTTTATTATGGAATTAAGAACATTCACTTCTTTCGTACACAATAGCCTGTGTGTGCCCTTAACAATTATTTTCACTTACTTTTTGGTGTCTTGGGAACCGGACAGTATCATTCATTTACTGTACCCAGCCACCCAGAACCTCTGATAGCTTAGCACGAAATTAAGGGCCTGACCAACTAATGTATGCACTTATTAGAGTTTAAATTGTACCAACTTAAAGGATGTCTCTATTAAGTAACAGGGCTCCAAAATTCCACCCAGTGCGTCCCACCGGCCAGTGGCTCATAGGTAACGTGAAAATGGAAATCATGGAAAGATGAAACAAAACATGGCTGAAAGCCTATTGTGATCCGATCCCGCTGCATTTGTTTGGGAAAATATCGTTCATTTACGTAGCTTTAATGACGAAAATATACTACGTTAGCCTCAAATAAATTAAATTTTGGCGTTTTGATAGATGGTCTTGGAAAATACTGTGCGACACTATTTACGCTATGTATGCAGACGTCTTCACTGACAGTCCATAAATAAATATTTCGTTACATATTCCAGTGTTAGAATTTATTAGTCCCAATTTTAATGGAGTGTGTTATTCTGTGGCGATTATAGTAGTTATACATTTTTATCAGTACTTTTTGAGATGTTTGAATAAGACACAAAACTATTTTACGGTATACACTTATTTATGACATTTTTTAACTTTTGATCTATAGTGAACTTATATATACATATTCTAAATGGCTTTCATTGCTCGAAGTTGAAATCTCACTACCTTTGTTCACTTAATGCGACATGAAAAGGATTAATTATTAATATACGTCATATATATATACAATATATAGCGACACCTTGTGCATAAAGAATAAGGAAGGGCTTGCTAGTGATGAGGTGGACCCACCAAATTAATGACGATTCTGTCCATTGTTCTTAGGGCTGGCTTGTAAAAAGGATGATATTTCCTATTAAAAATTTATCCACTTACTCCACCGCGCTATTAATAGCGATCAAAAAGTCACATTTCTTAAAAAGATACTTGAATTTAATTTAATTTGTAATTATTCAATATTTTACAGAAACTTTTACATTTACAAAGTCCCATTAATTCGTTGTCTGTTAACATTAATCATGTTTTTTATGAAGTTCGTGCCCAAATGAAAAATACCGTTTGTTAATTTTGCAGAATTATTATAAGAATTGTTACATCTTTGAAAATAACAAATGATCTGACGTCACTTTGTTGAATTGAGAATTCAAGAAAACTGAGATGCTGATACGGGAATTTCAAAGATCTTTTACAGTAATTCTTAAGACTAAGCAAAAAAAAAAAAACAAAAATCTTTTAAGTTTTACGAATATTCTATTCAAATTCAAATTTTATTTATTCATGTAGGTAACAATGTACACTTATGAACGTCAAAAAAAAGAAATATTAAATGAATTTAATTTTACATTTACTAATACATCATACCTTAAATTTCGTAAATAGTTTATTCATTATTATGGTACTCTATCTATGATTTATCATACAAAAAAAATCCTAATTATGTAATAATATATTTTTAATCGTTTTTTTTTAAATTAAGTTTATTTTTTTTGTTAGGACAATAACTAATTATTGGAAATCACGTTTAAGGACATTCTCGTATTATTATTACCATTTTGTACAATATAAAAAGTAGGAACACTAATTAATAAAGTAATTTATCGTAATTTTATAAAAAACACAATTGAAACACGGTCAAAGGTACGCAAAAGTATTTCACACAGAAACATAACTTAAGAATACTCCGCGTTAAAGAGGAGAAATATCGCGTTATATAAGGGACGGAAAACGCATTTATAACCGTGTTATGAGTTTATTGCCAGTTCTTCTCTTCCGTTCTACGCCCTTGATTTGAGAACAGGCAGTAAATGTAAAATTTTATGAAATATATTATTTATATATTTTAAAGAATCATTTTATGTATATTTCTTTTCTTTTTTTGACGTTCATAAGTGTACATTGTTACCTATATGAATAAATGAATTTTTTGTTTGTTTGTTTGTTTTGTAATGTAAAAAAAACATGCATCTTGCGTTCTATTGTTTTAGTCCATACTTATACATTAAAAGTAATACATTGAATTTTGTTATGATAAGGAATTCACATTATCAAAACAAAACGTTATGAAAAAAATTATACCAAAACATCATTGATTAGGTGACGAAATAAATCTTTGCTATTATCGAAGCATTACCTTAGAAATTCCTCAAAACCGAATCTTTGATCTCTTTATGTGTAACAAGTTGATGAATGTTTACGTCGCGGCGGTCAGAGACAGTGAATTTATTTCATTTGGTTTTAAATTATTAGCGTTTTTGGTGAACATAAATGTTTCAATGCGTACGAGTTATGCTTCCTTTACACAATTTAAGGGTGAAGCAAGAATGATGTATTAACTTGATTAGAACATGAAGAAAACTAGTACGACGTGAATTGTTAAAAAAATCTTGAAAAAAAAAATTTGCTATTTTACCTCATATAAGTTCATAATATACGGTTAAATAGCCATTAGTAAGAAAATATTCTTATAATTAAAACTCTTGTTTAAAGACGGAAAATCATCGGAATATCATTTTTAACATTTATACCAATATTTAAAGATAATGAATCTATACGTTAATATTAAAATAAATAATTCGACTTTTAAAAAGGATTCTCTTTGGTTGACTGTTGTTTTGTTCGTAATTTCATTTATTGAAGTGTTGTATAATCTCGCTTCGTAATCCGATTCCATGTAGCTTCTATGTAGTAATAGTAGGAACTATACTCTACACAAAATCACGCAATTAAAATATCTTAAATGGTTCATTACGATTCAAGAGAAACCACTGTCAAGAAGTCTGTATCAAAAAGGAGTTTTATGCAAGGAGGCGTAGTTTCGATGTTTATTGACATAAATCTATTAATCTGTGGCCACGCCAAATTTGGCGCCATATTTACGTATTTTTTTTTAAATAAAGTTTATTTGACGTTAGATATAGTTATTATTCAATTATAGGTACATAAAAAAATGTAGTTTTATTTCGCACAATCTATCGTACTACATAGTATTACAGCGAAAATTTTAGTTGGGACATCGTAAAACTTACAGGAAAATCTTGTGGTTGCATACTTATACAGCATATGTGTATGTACTATAAATTGCGGTTCTCTCATAATTTGGTGCCTATTATTTTTCTGTCTGTATTAAAAAATGTCATATCTGTGAATCTATTTAAAGACACTTCTGTAGTTGTGTATATTTTTTAACATATGTCGTTTAAGTTCCGTCAAAATAATTCTATCTATTCTATTTTAATAAAATAAAACGTAGTCGTATCAACAAATAACTGTTACTAATACCTTTGTTATTTCCAAGAAGCAGATTAAAAATTACAGCCCAGTTTCCTATAATTTAGTTAAAAAGGTTAACATGGACAAGAAAATTAAAATGTTCATACAAATTGTTTCTTCGAAAATGTTTAATTTCACGGTTAGTTAGAGCGACTGAGCGCAGGAACATTTTTTGAGGTCAAATGCTTATTTTAACAGATAAAAATATTCTTTGTGTTTATTTGTGTATTACTGTCATCGTGTTTTTCTTTATGGCTTATATAGGTTAGGCAGTGACAGAACCAAAGACAATTTCAGAATACTGATTTAAATGTCAAACGGAGGTTCCGTTAAACGAAAGTACCTAAGGTTTGAACAAGGAGTACTTATAAAAAAAATTACCGCAATATTGTGATTTAGCTAAAGCTGTGTTGGACTAGCGGCTTCAGAGTGCGACTCTCAATCCTGAGGTCATAATTCATAAGCCGGCTGTAAACGAATGGACTTTCTTTCTATGTTCGCAATTTAGATTCGCTCGAACAGTGACTGAAAAAACAAGAGAAAACCGGCTTGCCTTAGATATTACTTATATACGTGCCAATTGGATTGACAAATGATCATGAAACAGATACAAAAATCTAAGGCAGATATAAAAAAAATTGTCGTGCCACTGATTATATTTTTATTGTAATAAACTACTTTAGTCAGATTCGAAAGTTAAAGGAGTGATTAATTATTATAATAGAAAAAATATTATATAACGATAAAGATAAAAAGTAGGTTGCCAATTGTAAAATTTGACGGGATTAAATAGCATTTTGTACAAGTTTGCAATAATGTTATGACTTTCACTCAGAGTTAATCTAATCTCTAAGTAAAGGTGCAGTAAAATGTTTATATTGCTTCAATTTATTTCGAAAACGTATTTTTATGTAACGGGAGGCAGATGGGCGGAAGGCTCAACTGATATCAAGTAATACTGCCGCCCATGGACACTCACATTGGTGCGATGCTGAAAAATCGTCATTATTTCGTCAGGGTAAACAGTCCAATAGGCGTTCTCCAAATTAGTCTAGAAGTCGTGACGTAACCCAAATATCATATAGTTTTAAAGATACATATTTTTATGGCATGTCATGTATTGGAAAATAACAATTTAATAAAGTATCGGTACGCTCTTGAAGGACCTTAAGCCGAATTGGTTCGGAAACACTTCAGTAGGCAGCTGGTTCCACATGTCAATACCATTTATATTGTATACAATATTTACAGCCATTATCGGATGCTCCCCTTACGGGCTTGCGCAGGCATAAATTTCCACATGTTTTTCTTGAAAAATATGCTTTGTGTGAAAATGTAGTACATTGCAAAAGTAACCTTGATAAAACAAAGAGATCAGTATGTTTGTCAGTGACATGTTATTCACGACGGAACAAAGAAAAATTGTTGATAAAGGTGCATCCACCCTTGTCCCAATTACTTTAAAATGCACTACAATGCATTCGCTGAGCAAATGTGCAAATATTGACTATGTTTGCACCACATTTTAGTAAAGGGCTTTTTGATGGCTACGTATTTTCTGAGTCACGGATTTGCACTGACTCAAGGTATACGCGAAAGCGACTCAACTCTGTGCTGTTGATAGGTGAACAGGAAAGCATATTTATTCATTTACGCTTTGTTACCTTACCATACATATAAATAACTGGTTATATAAGTTTTTAGGTGACGGTTGCCCATATCGCTAGCGACTTCTTTGAGACAAACCCAGTATTGAAAAATAATTAAACACCTACTGCGTGTAAAAAATAATGAACAAAAAAACAAAAATTATATGTAATGCTAGATATATACCAACAAAAACTAAACTAAAATAAAAAAAAAAAACAATTATAATAGCATAGTATACCGAAATAATAAGAAACAATAATCGAAACATAATAAAAATAGTCATTAATTTAGATTACATTATATCCATGTTGAAGTTTAACATTAGTACATGACTTCCAACAGAGTAAAGCCCTCCTCCATCTTCTGGAAGTTTCTGGTGGGTGTCCACTCTTTTTTCTTCCCAGCGTATGATTATATAGAATAATATAAATACTATACGGTATATAATAAATATGTAACATAATAGATCTAGAAATTGGAGGCTAAAAGCGAGGTTTTTGAATTTTGTCTGTGTGTCATCTTACACAACAGGTCTGAATTAATTAAAGCCTCCAGTGAGTTTTAGCAAATACAGACAATAGACCAAATATTTATATAGTAAATAGTTTTTATACTGTCTATACTCACAAGCTCCTGTCACTTACACCATACAAGAGTGTGTTGTAGTAATTAATGAGGTGCGGTCAGCAGAATAAGCGTGTTAGTGTATTTGATGAGTTTTAGTTCGCGCTTCGGCTCATCTCCGCTTACTGCGCATTACAACTGTTTATTTATTGATTTGATCATTGAAATAGTCTGGCATTGCAGTAGTTTATACGTTGAATTTAATTGACCATTAAAGTTGTAAGAGAATAATGTATGTCTTTTGAAAGGGCCTTAGAAGTATTTTGGGTTCATTTATAGTTTATCACAGTTTTTGTTCTTGATCGAGTCGATCGTGAAAACATATGCAGACTAAGAATCGGCGTATCTGAGCTACGTTTTGCGCCATAACTCCGTCAGTTATATGTTGTGGAAAAACAGTGTATTGGTTGAAGGAATGAGAGTCGACGGGCATTGCAACTACCGAGGAGTTCTCTGGCACAGATCAAGATATGCTCGTCAAGACTGAGGCTAAATTTCACCGATGAAGGGGCACCTAAGATCGTTTTCATATATATATGTAATATGTACTTAATTTAGATTTCGACTTTGGGTCCTTTCAGAAAAGAGCGTACCAATTTTTAAAGGCTCTGGCATAGAGAGTGTCCATAGGCGGTATCACTTAACATCAGCCTCCTGCCCGTTTGCCCCCCGTTCTGTAAAATAAAAGATTAGTATCTATCCCGTTTAAACTATTCGTTGTATATTTAGGGCTGATTCTTCATAGAACTTTAAATAAAACGTTAGAAGGTTGATCACCTACTATTTAGAAGAACAAATGATCCCGAAACAGATGCAGATACCTGAGGCACAGACCAAAAAGGTTTTATTATTAAAAAGAATGTTATATCATGAAAACTCAGACTTCGAAATTAAAACGCACACACACCTCAATCAATAAATTTCAATTGTCTTTGTTACCAAATATTGTTTGAAATGTTCTTCAAATACGGCGTAGGTGATTTGGCCATATTCTAAATTTAAATATTATCTTTCAACATAGTTTGTGTATTATAAACTGTTACATATAATAATGATATATTATGAAAATTTACAGGAAAACGGCAGCTACAAGAGTATTTTCCTAACAATGAGTGATGCGCTGTCCGTACATGAGACAGCTTTGCATAAAGAATGATCGATTGTGTTAGAGCAGGTGGATTGCCGTAATGACTCATTAGTGCATTATTGAGTGGAAAGCGACGCTAATTTCATTAAAAATTCCGTATGTACGCCCGTATTAACTAGTAAATTCTCTTTGTATAAATATGAATGATTACTGAGATGTGTAAGTCCCGTATGTCCGCCCGTCCTTGTTCAGACAGATGTATTTAACTGAATTTTTAAACACGTCTATCAGTTGGTCCTTCTATGTACACTTCTAGGGATCTTATTGGCGTTTTGCTTAATGATGTCTGATAGGACGCGATTCCAAGCAACATCAGCTCAACGGATATTGAGGTATAACAACAATATTTGTTGCGGGGATCGAACTATGGACCTTATAGCCATTACAACTTTGTACTTTCCAATCAATCGTATATGAGAACCCTTTTTTAACAAACGCTATTTTGATTATAATTAAAAGTTTAACGATTAATTAACAAATAACTGTAAACGCAGTTATGGCTTAAGATAAACGGTGATAAATTTCGTGTTGGTTGAGTCACTCGTGACTAACAACGTTTATTTGAAGCACGTGCCAAATTGTAAACAAGTTAGTTCTGCGCGATGTCTGAAATAAGATCATAAAAGGAATTATAACACGTGGTTCGGCGACGAATGAAACCTTTTTGGAACACCGTTTTGTCTCTATGTTCCATATTTAAAATTCAATAGTTTCTAAATTACAAAGAATATTATATTATATTCTGTGGGCATGTAGTAATTTGTAATAGCATGTACAATCCCTGGGTTAATCACTATCGTCTATCATAGGTGGTCTTAAGAAAGTTTACCAATTTTATTACAGAAATCCTGGATTTAGAAGGTGGTATTACTTGCGTATAAATATGAGCAATAAAATAAACAAATACTACGTATTGCGTTAAACAAATTAAAGCAAAAACTCACTTATTGCCAGATTGTGAATAATGATTAATTATAAACGATTAGTTCTCATTTTTATTTAAACCAAACTAACGCATAAAAAAGAGACTATGAATATTTCGTATTTTACATTATATCGTTCACAAATAGTGACACAAAGTTTAACCATACCTCTTGTGCTTAACATAAAACTTGGACAATTTAAACTTCTATCACACCCGGGGGACGCTTTAAAGACACATCTTTAAAACTAGGCGCAAAACGTTCTTCTAGTTTCTAGACTGATATTAATCATTGAACAACACTACGACTAATAATTTGGGCGCGAGCGAATGTAGGTTTTAAAATATTTTTTTTAAGTTTTTAACGTATTATGAATTATTTAAGTTTTTATACAAGCGCGTGTTATTCTCGAAATATATCAAATTGAGTAATTTAATAAAAAGAGATAAGTGAGTACAGTGCTAGACTTTATAGTACTTTATGAATTAGTTAAGTGTTTTCATCATGTACAAATCTGTAGTTATACATTTAGTGTTAGCACAGTGGTTTCAGAGCTCTTATTTCTGATGTCGTAAGTTGGATTTCTGGCTGTGTACCAATTTCTATATGCTGGTTTAATAGTAACTCGTTCAGATAGTGCAATCCCTGAAGACGCGCCCGACTATTCCTCCTAACCGTTTATAGCATATATGTG
Organism: Pieris mannii; assembly: GCA_028984075.1. Classification (NCBI taxonomy): domain Eukaryota; kingdom Metazoa; phylum Arthropoda; class Insecta; order Lepidoptera; family Pieridae; genus Pieris; species Pieris mannii. The sequence continues at coordinate 3,063,915 of CM054776.1, forward strand.
CAAGCTTCCGTCAATGTTGAGTGTTATCGGTATACACGAACACTACAATGAATAGACTTATCAGGAGAGTGTCAATATCAAAGTGAAAGATGCTCTGACGGTTCGGAATTTACCAAATTCCCTGCACCCCGCGATCTCCTCAACCAAAAATTGATGGGGCGCGTCTTCTTAAATTGTAATATCCATAAGATGTAGGAAAACATCGCGAGGAAAGCGGGATGCCTATACCTCTTGTGTGTGTCTGGCAGGCACAGACGGCTTACCTACTTGCCTAGTAGAAAAAACAAATGATGATGAAACATTCACAAATCTGAGTCCCAGGCATGTTGTTATATATAAATATACATAGACATAAACATAAATATAACAATTATTACTAGTCAAACACACACACAGACACACAAAATATAATCAAAAAAATAAAAAAGAATGAGAGATTACATTTCTATTTTCTTTTAAAGAACGCCACAATTAAAATGTACCTTACTTACCTACGTTACGCGTGTGTGTGCTGTGGTTGTAATTAGCACTGGCTCAGCATTATGCTGAGGAACAGAGTGTTCCACAGCGGTGTTACCTTAGCTTCAAGATCTTATATACTGATTGTTTAATGCTAATGTTTTTGTAACCCATAACCGGAACCAAACACTCAAGAATCACGAACTGTCTGAAAACTTTTTCTCTATATAGAGGCACTCTTGTCTATGGTACTATATTATATTTGAGATTACGAAGAATATTATAAGACGGAAAAATAAGCAGAATAGACTGTAGCAAGTTATTTTATTATAATTTAAGATACTATGAATAAATTGCGCAACTTTCAAATTAATTTCCAAACGCAGCAAAGTTCATTTGCAATTTTGCATACAGATGGACCTTAAGTTTGAACTCAACTTAAGTTTTAGGTCACTCGTGATTTTGTTTATTTTTTAACTTGCCACAGTCTTTGTTCTTGGCTATTTCAACTAATTTAACATTAAAGTATGTGCATTTTAAAAATTATTCGTAGAACTTTTCCCAACAAGTCTTCTTCAATATTTTATTTTATATTTGAATTTCGTATAGCTAGTCATACATCATGGGAGAATATTTTTTTTTATTTACTATACTACAAACTCCTTCGTTGAACATTACGATGATTTTTCTTAATAAGCAACTAAAAGTATGAGCAACTCTTAATATCATACATATATACTTTTAACTACTGAGTTAGGTACTTTAATCAAATTTTGTTATCACTTACTATTATTTCACTTTAATAACTATGTAAATACTGACAGTAAATTACAAGTCTTGATGAGCAATACTATATTGGGTATTTTGTACTAAATTCTAATCCTAGAGTGGACGAGGAAATATACTAAGCCTATTTTCCATTATTAATAAACATAAACAGTAATGAATGCTATGTCCATACATTATCATAAAACGCTTCTCCAGGGTTGAACATAGCGTTTGAATTCGAAGCCAATTCTCAAGAGACCAATGTTGGCAGCCCTGCCAACATCTATGCTACAATATACTTCACGTCAATAGACTTTCTACCTTAATTCATAGAATTAAAGTTCATATTCATTTGTACGAACTTCGGGTGGCAAGTAAAAGGGTACAAAAGTGTGGGGTGTTAATAGTTATTGTGGTTTTAAAGCTGTTATTATTATGCTTTTGTAATGGAGCCAAAATAGTTGTTCTGCGCTTTGATTTATTTCGCCTTTTTTGTTAAGATAACTTTGTTGCTCTGTTGAAATCAAAATGGCTTACATAAAGTTTTTATGAAGATGGAATATAAATTACAGCTACAATGTGATAAACATAATTTATAGTCTGTTACAAAAAGTTATGTGAAGAAAAATCTAATGTAAAAGCCAGACTAGAACTATTTTTTAATATTCTTAATTTAAAATATAAATAAAATATAGGGTCCACACATAAAGTATTAAAAATACCATAAGCTACAAAGATTAATAAAATCGACAACCCTAAGCAAAAGTATAAAGTAATCAGTTAAAATAAATGCGTGATTCATTTTATAAATGCGTCAAATTACGTCCTGGTCCTAGTCGTTTCACCTTAGATCCTTAAACACTTTCTAGCTTCTCAGATCTACTTATCTACGGTCTTTTATATGCTACGACCCGTTTCCTAGGCAATCGTGATAAAGATCATTTCTTATCTGTGTGTCCTATAAAATCAACAATATAGCTATTATACAAGAAAATATATTTTTTTTATTTACAACGGGAGTACTAGACATTAAATAAGATTTCTACAACATCTGTCGAGGTCTTTCGGTGTATATGTTATGAACTCGAAATTTGATTTTTGTAAATACATATATATTGTTTTTATCAGCTGTTAACGAGGTTTTTATAAAATATTATAAGATAGTAATTCGCATACTTGCTCCGTTATTCAAAATTAGAGATATTGCGATGTTTTACATTGTATCTTACGAGGACGTGGCAGCCATTTTGGATACATTATTTTGAATTTGATACATGCCTAAAGTACTTACAGGTACAGAAAATTAGAAGTAGTATATCCCATTCACACCCCAGCATACACAAACAAACATATGTATGCGTAGTAATAGCAAGGTATCCCAATACAAGTAAGGAATATCCATTGATTACTTACTGGAAAGCCTGTAAAGATCTGTTGTAATAAAGATATCTTTTTTAATTCGCCGGTTCTCGTAACTTAACATAATACTCCGTACCTTCCCATAATCCAATACAAGCCACGCGCGTCTAAATAAATTCTGTACATAAGATAAGAACTAATCACATTATTTAAATTTCGAAAACAGGTCACTGATGAGATCCTTACACAACCCAAGATTAAAATTTGGCAATAGCCACTAACCGTCAAACGACACGACTTATCGTACAATATAAATATCGTAGCTTAGTGGTAAGCCACGTTCTTCAGAGTCTTCGCATCAATCTATGCTCTCTACAATGAATGGACACAGTCGCCAGCTTTTCTCTGCTTAACTTGATTTTAAACTTTATATCTATAGATTTAAGGACGTAAATTGTTGGCGCAATTGTTGTACTAAAAATTGATTGTGGTAGTTTTATTGTGTCTAATGAGGGAATTGAAATGGATAGAAGAGGTAAGTTGAGAGCGATGGATGGTGCTGGCTTCTGATTGTTGGGGTTAATGAACTGTGGTTTCATTAGTTTTAAGGTATGTCTAAGATGTAGTGAAGGTTATAAAACTTAAGTTACAATTTTTTTATCCAAGAATATCTGTCACCTAGTTAACAGTGGAAACTAGATCTAGCACAAGTCGTTGGTACGGCTAGGCTAGGTAGCACCACACCCATTTATGTACCCTTTTATAAATATTTCATTAAAAACAAATGTGTACGTGTCCTAGTGTACACTCGTAAGAAGTGAGACATCTTTATGATCTTATTTTTCGAAAAATGATCTACTATACGCAACTTAACTCGCTCCATTCTGGCTAAGTTTAGTAGCCCGCGTCTACGCGACGAATTTATCGCGGCTTCCATAAAGTTCAACAAAGCGAATAAGGACAATAAACTAAACTCTAGTCACTTGGGCATTGGTGGCATTGCGAAGTCTGCTGTCTATGTGGTGGAGCACTTAACGCCTGAAAATAAGGTATTACATGCCGCTGCTAGGCAGAAAGCAAAGGAACTAAAATACAGCTACGTATGGGTGCGCAACGGCCGTATTTTCATGCGAAAAAACGCAGAATCAAACTTCCTCCATGTAAAAAGCGTAGACATATTAAGTCGCTTATCATAAGTACGCTTAGCTTGTTTTATAAATATATATATATGTTGAACAGTGGGCACCCCACACAATGTAAACAAAATCGATTGTAACTACCAAAAACCGAATATAACAAGTGTATTTAATCTAAGTATATATTACCAAAATGCTAGAGGTTTAAGAACTAAAACGCATTCTTTCTACACCCAATTACTTTGTAACACTTATGATATTATCATTTTAACTGAATCATGGTTAAAAGACTCGATCTATAGCTCAGAGCTGTTTGATGAACGGTATGTGGTTTACAGGCGGGATCGGTCTGAGACCTTAAACTCCCACAAAAAAGATGGAGGTGGCACCATTATTGCGATCTCAAAGAAACTTAAATCCAAAAGAATGATTAGTTGGGAATCTGATTTAGAAGAAATCTGGGTTCGAGTGGAACTGCTGGCGCCACGTTACCTTCATCAAATTGATTTCTGTGTAGTTTACTTTCCTCCGCCCGTCAACTATTCTATGTTAAAAAAATTCACCACAAATTGCAATAAAATTTTCGAACACTCTGTACATCATTGTATTGTTGGTGACTTCAATTTAAGAGATATACGCTGGAGCAATTCTAGTGGTGAATTTTATGCCCCTCCTTCTTGTCAACCATTTGTCGATTTCATAGACACTAATAATCTAAAGCAACATAATTATATCCTTAATAATTGTAACAGAATTCTAGACCTTGTACTTACAAATTTGCCATCGTGTGAGGTGAGCAATTCGTGTGGTGTTTTAAGCGTTATTGATAAACTACATCCTCCCTTGGATATTGAAATTTCCCTGGCCAGAAATCCTGAATTACCTTTTAACATAGTCACGACTAAGCGTAATTTCCGTAAAGCTAACTATGACAATATCTTTATTGAGCTAACAAAATGCGATTGGGAGAAACTTTTCGCTGGGATTGACGACATAAACTTGATTGTAAATGTTTTTTATTTGAAGATACGAGATATAATCAATAATTACGTTCCTTTAAGCAAACCTAGTAAAAACCGCTATCCCCCATGGTTTGATCGAAGCTTAATTCGAACTTTAAAAGAGAAGAATAAAATAAGACTACGTTATAAAAAATATAAAAACGCAAGGGACGGGCTAGAATTGACTTTACTTAGTAAAAGATGCAAGAAAATGGCCAGTGATTACTATAAGCAGCCTCCGATATAGAAAATAAAATAGACGCAAATCCTAAATATTTTTTGTCATATGTAAAAAACAAACGCTGCGGCAATAGTTCTTACCCCTTGGCTATGTCTGATGGATACACTTCTGCCTCTGACGGTTACCGAGTCTGCGAACTTTTTTCCACTCATTTTAAAACTGTATATACTCCTAGTAATAACATTAATTTTAGGCAAAGCAAGGAACAGAAATCCTTATTTTCTAAACTTGATAATAGTGCTCTTTACTTGTGTCCGCCGGCTTTGAATTATGAAAATCTTCTTAAGAAACTAAAACACTTGGACGAGTATAAGGGTGCTGGCCCAGACGATATTCCGCCCATTTTTATACGCAAATGTGCTAAGTATTTGGTGGAACCTCTACTTACAATTTATAATAAATCTCTTAACTTAGGAGTTTTTCCGGACAAATGGAAAATGGCTAAAGTGGTACCTATCTATAAGTCGGGGGAAAAAGAGCTAGTAGCTAATTATAGACCCATTTCTATTCTTTCCTCCTTTGCTAAAATACTTGAGTCTCTAGTATGTCCCTATCTTTATAAACACTTTGAACAGTTAATTGCTTTATCACAACATGGGTTTATGCAACGTAGATCAACCACAACTAATCTAGTTGAGTATACTGAATTCCTAAGTGATGCTTTGGATCGTGGTCTCCAAGTTGATACGATTTATACAGACCTCAGCAAGGCTTTCGATCGAGTTCCTCACTCTATACTTTTAAATAAGTTGTCTAGCTATGGCGTATCACCACGTTTTCTTAAATGGATTGAATCTTATTTAAGTATTCGCAAATTTTTCGTTGTCGTTAACGGCTTTAGCTCCACTATACATGAAATATCTTCCGGTGTACCGCAGGGCTCTCATTTAGGGCCAATACTATTTAATATATTTGTAAATGATTTAACAACTTGTTTTAAGCATTCTAAGGAGTACATGTACGCAGATGATCTCAAGTTTTGCCGTGTTATCAGTAGCTCCGATGATTGCTCAATGCTCCAATCTGATCTGAATGAAGTGACCTCATGGTGTGTCTCCAATGGTATGGAGCTAAATGTCCGAAAGTGTCACTTTATTCGTTTTGCTAGAAAAAGGGATATTTTAATTCACAACTATCATATAGGTAGCGTAAGACTTCGAGAGGAAAGAGTGGTTCGTGACTTGGGGGTACTTTATGACAATAAGCTAACGTTCTCAGAACACCAAGACTTTATAGTTAAGAAAGCTTCTAGAATGCTTGGTTTTGTCATAAGAAATACGAAAGGATTTCGTAGCATCAAATCAAAAATACTATTATACAATAGTCTCGTGCGGAGCATTCTAGAATATGGTTCAGTTGTATGGAGGCCGCATTATGCGACGCACATGCTACGACTCGAGAGATTACAAAAGAGGTTACTGTGGCATCTGCTTTTTTCCAGTGGCATCTCGAAAAAAAAGTTGCCAACGTACGAAACCAGGCTGGCACACTTTAATATGATGTCATTGGAGAATCGCAGAAAAATTATTGATATATCGTTTGTAGCAAAGATATTCAATAATAAGATCGATTGTCCGAACCTTCTTACTAGATTTAAGATTCATGTACCCTCTCGATCCCCTAGGCATCCCGTTATTTCATTTGTCCCTCCTTTCCGTAGGACGCGTTTTGGTCAAAGCTCTCCGGTGTCCAGATTAAGCATTCTGATAAACAAGCTAGGTCTGGATATCCAGAGTTGCTCCCCTCACACTTTAAAATCGATTTTAGTTTAGTTTTTTGTAATTGTTTCTTTTTTGTAATGTTTCTTTTGTTTAAAAATTGTTTCTATTGATGTTTGTATGTGCTCTAAATGAATGTCATGTTTGCCTCTAATTGCTTATCACATTCAAAATTGTATTTAGTGTTTGTTTTTACCAATGTATCAGTGTGCCGAGCGTTGGCAATCTTTATCAATAAAAAAAAAAAAAAAAAAAAAACTTCACAGAAATTTTTCAAATAAAGTTAAATTAGATAAAGTTTAACAAAAGACTTGTATTATCATAGACAAGAATACATGTAATACAATTATTTCATTTTCCTTATAACTTCTAAGATTATTACAGAATTTCATTCATTGTAATATAATTATTACTATCAATGTCATCGCTATTTTATAGTTTTGTTATAAATGGCTTGGAATCTCTTCAAATCAACCGTGGTAGGGACAAGAAAAAGATGGCGCTTAACGGAAAAATGTGTGCGTAAACGAAAATAGTGACGGTAATTTTCTTTCCATATAGTTTCACTTCAATAATTGTTCAATTTGAAACTGTTCTGTCACTTACTTTACAGTGTTTAATAATTGTAAAGTTTTAATTAACATATAATTAACACATTCCAATCTGTCATACTGTAATATTTAAATAACAATATTATTACGTTCATTATAATATATTTCGTTTCAATGGGTATTGTATTTTAATTTCATCCAATAATAACACAACTCTATTTTACCACAAACATAAATAAAATACTGTGTATTTATGTAAAGCTATACTAACAATTCCGAAAGGTAAAACAATGAATAAATCATACAATGATAAACCCCACTAAAATAACAGACTTAAACTTACTTAGGACCAAAACTTTCTCTTACAAAAGCTTAAACGAGCTTTGTATTTTAATTAACTTACGTGAAATCCCAATTCGTAGTTGCTGCCTAGAAGTAGTTATATATTTTAAAAGGAATTTATCTATATATATATTTTTGAACTTTTTCATATATGCTTTCAGGGCGTTAGGTCAATCGGATTGCGTATAAAAATATTTTCCAAGAAGAAAAAGGAAAATTAGGTTCCATTTGGGGAAATATATTGATTTTCTAGTTACAATTAGGTTTAAAGTTTATCATTAAAAACACATTTCACTTGAGGAAATATACATAAATAAAAATATGTTTGTCACTGAATTTTTATTTATTTTACCTCTCTAACTCAAAATGTATAAGAATAAACCTCAAACTCTTTATGTCGAATAAAAATCCGACTAAGTCGAAATCCTCCATAAGTTGAAAACTCTATAACTCGAATTTTTTGGCGTCTCCCTTGATGTTCGACTTATAGAGATTCTACTGTATATATTAACGTATATAAAAACATAATAACCTAAAATGTTACTGCATTAGAGTCCGCTTACCAAAAAACATCGCAGACGTATTCGAAACGGCTACTATATCTCGTATCTGAGAAGTCAAGCTGTTGTGTCGCTTCAAAATAGCTTATATTTTTGCGAGTGTATTCCGTTCTGATTATATGTAGATTAGCTTTATGCTGGCTATGTGTGGGATTGAAATTAATTTGTTTTTTTTTGAAACTAATGTATGTGTATACAGCTGCTTAAAGTTCATTAATTTTAATGTAATTGACTATAGTTCGTAAGCGGGAATAAAGAATGAATGTTGAATGAAGCCTTTGTTTCAAAAAAACAAGTTTTTACACCTAATAACTCATTTGTTTCTTATTTTGATATTAATATTATAATTAATCCATTCTTGAGTTGCAAGTCTTATTGAGTTTTAGCCAGCTCAACACTATTTGACGGGCTTCAATGGTCACGCTAGACAATCTAACCAGACATATTGAGATATAATATAAAAAAACACAAATCATTTTCCGATTTGGATTTCGATTCTTCAGAGGCTTACTTTGACATGAGTCTGAGGTTCCAAAAAATCAACACAGACAGCTCACGCTTATAACAACAACACACTCTCAAGTACACACGTACACACACACGTGTTCACATACCTACTCATACATTCGCGCTTAATTAAGGTCTAATACGATATTTGTTTGATAAGAGCTAACTGCTTTTTTCTTATACTTGCGATAACCTAATACTTGATAAGCCTGTAACTAGCAAATCACTTAACAGTACACGTGTATATGTATAACTTAAATTTGTATGGAGACTTTATAGTTTATTCAAACAATAGGTTACATATTTTCACTCATATTTATATTTATATGTGTAAGAATATTGGCAAATTAGTTGTTTAGAAAATATTAAAATATAAACTATTTAACTATATATAAATATATATATATATATGTAAGGAAGTTCCGAGACACAACAATAATCTTTATTCGCATATGGCTATGCCTAAGAGTGTTTTTTTATATATTTCCAAATTTCATAGAGTTAGTCATTTGAACGGACTTATCAAAACTCTCAGACAATTTTAATTATAATTTTACCGTGATTCTATAACTCAGTTATGGTCCCTTTTCGAAACCGCTCAAACAAAAAATAGCTAAAGTGTGAATTAAAGCATAATTTTGTGTCCATTTAGAACATTTGCGGTGTGATTAAGTGAGCAACCTGTTACTGAAGACAAATTGGTCAAGTCAAGAAGCTTAGCCGTCTGCCAAGCCCGACGCCTTCCACGCATTCTGATGAGGTAGAAGGAAAATAGGGATTTCCCGGACGTGAAGGAAAGAAATGTGTTTCGGAAATGTTTTCAATTTTATAAATACAACCTAATAGATTTATAATTTAAAATGATATTATATTATGCTATTTTTTTATCTGTAAATTATAATTGGAGGTCTATTGTTTTCTAATCCTATAATATTGTTTGTTTGTGTAGAGTTATATATTGTTTACATTGGTAAGCATCACAATTTAATAGTAGATAATTAACTCGTAACTAATCGATTTAATTCTTATATAATAACTAACCTTCAAATGTAATATCGAAAAATACAAATATAATTGTACATAAGTCTAATATAAAAACTAACCTTAAAGTGTAATAACTAAAATATATGATTACATTTGTAAGCATTATATTTGTGACGTCGATCGCGCATATCATCGAAGACACATTGGCAATATTTATAGTTTCTTCTCTACTGTTTTTTTGTTCTGTGTGATTGTGAAGATATTCAACAAATAAGTAAAATAATTTTTAGACTTGAGTATACTTTACTAATAAAAATTCCTATTCAATAAAATATTTACATATTTTATTCACACAATGCCTGTTAATGATCGATCTACCTGCGCTTCTATAGGTATTCTTGAATTTGTTTAAATAAATAAATTCGCTAGAACGAGTTTGACGAATAGATTTTACACGATTTACTTAGTTTATTTTTTAATATTTGTAACTAAAATTTTTATTTAATATAGTTTATTTTCCAATAATTTGATACCAGGATGTACACTTTAAGTTTTTTTACACAATTTTTTACCTATTGTTTGTATAAAGTCGTAATACTACGAATTTAAGTTATAAATATACACGTGTACTGTTAAGTGATTAGCTTGTTACAGGATTATCAGGTATATTAGTTTATCGCAAGTACATACGATATAAGCCTCTATAGGAAAGTGCATAAATCAATGATATTCCCTCATTAGCATTCAAGGCACGCGGCAGGTACTCGTTGAAAAAATTCTATTGATTTCCTGCATTACTAAGCTAGCATAACTGAATTGTTAGAAATGTTTGAATTAATGCTTTTCAGTTACGTTAATCAGCATTGCTTTTTGTGAATGAAAAAAAAAGTTTTACTCAATAGTTTTTGTGATATGCAAATGTTTCCGACATCAGCTATTTATTGAAAACAATTGAAGAATAACAAATCAGTTTAATTCAATCTCAGACAAATAGATGCTATGTTAAATACGTGTATTGTTAGTCGCTGTAAGATTTTCATAAAAATATTGAGATAAATCTTGCACTGTCTTAAGGTTAAGTAATATTTAGAATGTTTTTACTTCTCCTTAATTTTCGTATTTCTCGTTTTTGTCCAAATCCCAGTATACATACTGAAGACGAGTGATTTTAAGAATACAATTTGTGACCCCATTAGAAGACCCGTAATTACCTCATCTGGTGTGTTTTTATGTATCAAACACTTCAATATAGTCGAAAGAATATTTCAACAAGAATATGGTGCAATAATAAAACAAGACAAAATTGTGCTACATTCGAAAGAAATTATTTTCCAAACAAAAACAAAATAACACAGTAGCGTATTAAGCCATAATTCTCGTTTTTAGTCACAAGGCAGTGTTTTGATAAAAACAACAATTTAAGTAATTACCCCAAAGGGCTATCGGCTGACCCGCTGTTCCGTATGTTATGATGTCTAACGGTGCACCTCAAGACGAAGCTGTTTAGGCGTAGTTATTTCATTGTTAGATGTACATTGCTGTGTATGTTTTATTTATTTATTTTATAGACGGCAAACGGGCAGGAGGCTCACCTGATGTTAGGTGATACCGCCGCCAATGGATACTCTCAATGCCAGAGGGCTCGCGAGTGCGTTGCCTGCCTTTTAAGAATTGGTACGCTCTTTTATTGAAGGACCCTAAGTCGAATTGGCTCGGAAATACTTCAGTTGGCAGCTGGTTAGAAAAAGTGGTAGTGCGCGGAAAAAACTGCCTAGAAAAACGCGCAGTTGTGGAACGGTGGACGTCGAGGTGAAACGGGTAGAATTTTGTATTCTGCCTCGACGTCCGATGATGAAACTCAGCTGCAGGTATTAATCCGAACAACTCCTCTAAACACTCTCCATGGTAAATGCGGTAGAAGATGCAGAGAGACCCTCATCTCTACGCAACGCCAAAGGATCAAGCCGCTCGGAGAGAGTTTGGTCGTCAACGATTCGCATTACGTAATTTTTTTTTATCTTTATTCTATTGATATATATTTTAATAATTATTTTTAAAAATTAAATTATTAGCTCCATTATGCCGATTTGATATTATAGTATTATTATATCAGGCAAGTCATCTTGGGTATCGGTGACCTAACCAATAAAAAGAAAAATATAGATATTTAGAAACGTCTCCATCTCATCCGTTTAATGATCAATTGACAATTTTATAATTTTTATCAGCCTCCTGTGCCTGGTCCGCTGACAAGTTTTTGACTTTGAGACATGCTGGTATCGTTACGATGTTTTCCTTTACAGTGGAGCGAATGTTAAATGCGCAAATAGACAAAAAGTCCATCGGCGCACCGATGAGAGTCGTACGCTGAAACCACTGGAAACTTTTTATCATCTTAATATTAATTTGTCTTTATGCGTGCTTGTATAAGTAAATTTCAAATGAAGAGAAACGTAAAGAATAAAATCACCAAACAGTTCACTGCATCTTTAGTAGTTTAGTCAGAGAAATGTAAGATTTCATTATAACAGCAGTCTAATAATACAGTCATAAAACTCCGCAGTGAGTGAAAGCTGCGCACGCGCAGACCGCAATAACGTGGCGCCATCTAACGGCCCTTGATTGGATAATTCATGTTGACGCCTTCATTACCGGGAACTAGAATTACGCTTGCGGCGTTTTTTCATCTAATCGTTGTAAAACTGTATATTGTCATTATCGTGGACGGGGTCATATTGCGTGTTTTGTTGTGATTTTGCATGTGTGTGATACAGGCATTATGTTAGTATCTCATTTGTTTAGTTGCAGTGCATGATCCTATCTATATTAATGTATAGAACCCATTAAAATATCTCTCGTTTTCTTAAAATAAAAGTTCGTTGGTATACCTTTATATTAAATTCCATCTATCAGCTCACCTTTTTAGGATTCCCGACTCCATACGATTATCTACCTCTATAACTTAATCTTATGTATTTCATTGTTTTATTATCTTATATATTTCATTACCGTGCCATTAGATTTAAGTTTAGATTCAGCTTGGTAATTGTAATTTGTTTAGTGTACTTGTAATTTTATTATTGTGGATAGGTTTATAAAGTGTGGTGCCTGGAAGACATCGCTTATTAGCCATATGTCCGCCCCTTGCATCCCTAATAATTAATGTTATTTGTAGTGTAACGAACAATGTGTGCAAAATGGGAACATTATTCTAATAATAATAATCATAATAATAATAATATTTATTTGCAAGAAAATGATACAATAATGTTTTGGTGATACAATCTAATGTTCGCATATTCTTATCTAAGAAAAATATGCCAGATACCTGATACCTGGTACCTGGTTGCAGGTATATAATCACCTCTAAACATAAAAATGTGTGTGTACTTATGTGTGTGTACACGCGTTAGAAGTTATAAGTTTTTGGAGTAACAAGATAAAAATCTTTTGAAAATTTTTATTCTACGTTTGCAGAAAAAACGAAACTAACAACAGAAAAAAGGTTATTTAATTTAATACATTAAAAGTTTTATTATGACGCATTATCTAGTTGAATAAAGTATTTTTAAATATCCCAAAAAATCTAAAACGTTGTCTCTAGCTAACTTCAGGGTGTCGGTTTTTTGTGGCGATTAGCACGCGTATCGTAAAAATTTACTCTTATAATTTTTTCTTAAGCGCCAATAGAAGTATAACTTTAAAAACTTGACGATTTACAAGGATGACGAAGAGTATATCAGGTCTTAGAATATCACGTCGGTTCACACCCTTGATTTGTGAACAAGATTTTGTTACTTCTTTCTTGATATGTGTACAATTAGACTGGAATATGCTCCCAGAAAGTGTAATTAGTGCACTTTCTCTTCTCCTTGAATTATTTTTAAAAGTCTATATACTTGATAATACATAAAAATATTACAATTATATATTGATTTGCTTATAAACTATGAAATTTGTTATAATTATATTTTAATTACAAAAGAATTCAAGTCTTATATGCTGACAAATATGAACGTATGTGTAATAACATTAGGCCATCACCACGCTCATACATTCTCATTAGGCCTGCGCCGAAATGTGCTAAATACATTACGACGGAATTAGATTGGGACGCGGGTGAAATTGACGTTTTTGGTATTTATTTGTTGATGTAATGAATTATGTTCATATTGTAACGTCGAATATTTGGTATTGTAGAAGATTTATTTTCGTAAAGAAATATTTATTACGCTTCTTTACATATGCTAAATAATATATAACTAATCGAGCTATATTTAATAATAAATATTTATTTTTTTACTTTTTAATTATCTTAAATTTGAAATAAGTATATTAACTTCTTTAGATTTTGCGCGATTTCACATATTATGATCTATTCTCGATCAGATTACAATATGGAATGGGATATTAAAGAAAATAGGATTGCAGTGATCGCCTTGACAAAGTGGGTATATAGCTGTCGGTATTTCCTATATTCTATAAACATAAAGATATAATTTGTATATAGTCCAAGAGAACTTCCCAGCAGTATTCTGGTCAAAAGGCACAAACTACCCTAGAAGGCTCTAAACCATCGTAACGGACTTTACAAGAGCTGAAGACTGGCCGTCATTTAGCCCAGACCTTAAAACTTTAGACTTCAAAGACCTTCTCATAACGTCACGGCGACATTGATTTAAAAAAACTTTGGAGCAGTAGTGGCAAAATTTCTCTTGGAAACAGTGCGTAATTTCATAGATTCGTGGCCAACCAGATTAAAGGCATTTTAAATAGATTTTTTGCTGAGACTTTAATAAATATGTAGGTATAATTTTTAATTATATTACTTGGTTAAAAATAAAATAAATTTTCATTTATATCAGAACTTATGCCTAGATATAGTTAAAACAGTTTATATAACATAATACGATTTACTGCATATAATGCACAAATTGAAATTTGTAATGTGGGGTGAGTCAGTGTGTGCGTACTTTTATGTGAGCTTAAATTCATTTTGTTATATTTTTCGAAAATAAACTATAGAAAAAACGTATAGAAATATATTGAAATCCGTAATAATGTATTATTTTTACTAGTTTAAATACCAATTAAGTGTTTTTTGTGGACTCACCTCGTTCGTCAGCCCTGTCTCAGGTCTTCGGCCAACCCCAAATCTGGTGCGGTCACAGAGCAGGCGGAAAATAATAAACAGCTCAAATATAAGAGTCTTTCCTCGGCCTTTAATTTTGTTCCCTTTGGAGTAGAGACTCTTGGGCCGTGGCGTTGAGTATAGGGGCTAATTAAAGATTTATGTTGGCGCCTGGTAGATAGTACCTACCGGTGAGCCCAGAGCTTGTGCTTTCCTCGTTCGCCGAACAAGTATCGCAATACAGCGAAAATAGTGGCACCATTGAAGCTGCACTGCCACAGGGATAAATTACTAATTATTATTATAACTAGAATTTATTATTTATTATTATTATTATTAGAAGTAAATATAAATATATATTATTATGTGGCTAGCTGGGAAGACGAAAAAAAAACAGCTGGTCCCAACTGAATTAAAATAGCCCAATCGAAAGAGGACTGGCTGTCTTTGGAGGAGGTCTTCACCTATAGAGGAGTTTTTACAGAAGAATAATAGTTAAAAGCAGGAAAAACTAACGCAACAAAATTTAGGATACACATTTAATTACTAACAAAATTAACACTAGCATGTAAGAACATTCACGCAAGTGAGAATTAAAAGGCTTTTTTATTGTATTATTATATATGATTAAGTTTAAAAGTAAGCATATTTTTATATATTACAGTAAAAAAAAATGTGAGCCGTCACGGGACGCCTGGCAGATGTGAAACATCGAAATTATTCTGTGAAGTAATATGCAGAAAAGAACAGATTGTGATAGGAACTAAATATGTCATAATGATAAAATAAAATATTACGATTTTGTTTTCCAGATAACGATGACTATTTATTGAACAAACATTTATTTTCATAAAATACAAAAAGTTACTACTGCATATAGATTGTATGTATATACTATATACCATCATATAGGGTGGCGATGCGTCGCCACGCCAGAAATCGGTTTAACGTGCGGCTATAGATGTTTCACATCAATAATATTCAGTTATCTAATATCAATTATAACTGGCACTTTAGCACCCTAAATAACGATTTAGTGTAAACAACCTAAGATTATTCTTAGTTTATTAGGATTATTCTTAGGTTATTATTTCTCTATTGTTAAATAAAATTCGACTTAAGACTTTCGCGACGCTTAAACCACAAATAAAATGAAATATCTTACAAAATAGAAGCTTATTACGTATGCACACGCTTGTTAGGTTCAATCTAACTAACTAAGCACTCACTCCAGCAGTGTGAGAGAAGATAATAAGAGTTAGAACCTCATCCGAAAGACTTAATCCACAGTTTATTATAGCTACGAAATTTGAATAAGGCCCTGAAGCGAAACGGCAACGACCGAACACAATCTGGTTTGTTCTACTTGAAACTATTGGTGCTTATATAACTCTTGAAATTAATTTAAATTTCATAGATTTTAATATGCAAACACAGGTTTGTTGGATATATCGAGAAAAGCTGGATAAAGTATCTTAGTTATTGGGTATTTGTCAGAGCCCCAATTAACTATAATTTTGGTAAATTTACGAAAAATCCAATACAAAATGTTACATCATAGTACGTTATCATAAGTTAAGCTTTTCTGTAACACGATATTCTTTCATTATAAGGCGGTACGAAGTTTGCTGGGTCAGCTAGTATATATGTCTCAGTAAAGTAGTATTACTATCTATCTTATCTATCACATCCGCTTTACTAGACTTAAGCTTCCTCAAACTCATCACAAAAGGTTTATGTACATTTTAGAGCGAACGAAAACCTGACATGGTTTATCCGTATATAAATGCTTTAATATCGAAATTTATAAAATAAACATATATCCTTAAACATTATCCTTAAAACTATCCATTCTTAAACCCGTATAAAAAAATTAGGATAATCCTGTGTTAGGTATAAAAGTAATCGTAAATGCCTAAGGTCCAAGTGGAATGCATGGCGTCATATCGCCCGAGCGATTGAATAGGCAACTAATTTCACAGCTGTGTTGCCTTTTAAAGGCTTTGAATTCGATATTGATGGGTAGCTGTAGTGTGCGAATGGACTCGTCTGTAGGGTTACCATGGTTTGTAAACTATAATACGTTTGACTCCGCACAACGTTTACCGCAAAGACCTGCCCTTCAAGACATGTGAGGCCCTAGCTAATAATATAAGCGCGGTTTTAAAATTGATTTACTCAGCCCTGACTTCGAATGCTTCGCAGTAATACTTGAGTATTGCACGCATGTGTAATCCAAATATTTACAAAAGATTTCTTAAATAAAGCACAACGTGGACAATGATAAAGTTCGTGGCTTATTTGATAACGCAAAATGTTTCCTGCTCTTAACGGATTTGACTGAAAAACCGATTTAGAGGTAGCTTATAATGAGTGACAGTGTTACAAAGATTTGAGTCAGCCATTGTTGGCGTTAAATAAGAGGCGAAAATAATTTTTATTTCGACGCGAATTCTATTTAAGGTAAAAGTATAAACATTTCGTTTTGGTAAGCAGAAAATACATACCGATACAGCAATCTGACCCTAAGAACTATAACAGGGCATATATTTATTTCTATAAAAGCATTAAAAAACCCTATTTCTTTCTTTCAATGAACAAAGTATACTTAATATATATTTTTTTAATAAAAGTAAATTATACTATATTTTCTTACTGTTTTGTATCTATTTCCCAATTATTTTGCAAGAATCCTTCCACAGGTGAAGACCTCCTGCAAGAAACTCCAAGTATCTCGGTTTTGGATGAGTTGCATCAAGCTCGAGCCAGTCGTGTTTGCAATGTCGTCCGCCCATCTCGTTTCCCAATAGGGCCACTTCACCGGGTCACGCTTATGGTCTACAGAGAGTCTTGCTACATCCTGCCCATCTCCATTTAATCCTTATGGCATAGTTTAAGGCATCAGTGGCTTTAGTAACGTTTCTTATTTTAGTTGTTATAGTGTCTCATTTTATTAATTGTCTTATGTTAAAATAAAAGCAATATGTTTATGTAATTTGTTTAACATATAATGATATCTACGCTTAGCTTAACTGGAATCTTTTATCAATATCCTTTTGTAAGTTTGCGGTTCATTATCTACAAAAGATTAATTAAATCGTTGTCTAGACTACAGATGAATCTGCAGTCTCAAGGCTGCGTTACATGACTGCATCCGACAGCGCATGAAACTTATTGAAGTTGTGTTAAAATTAATTTTTATTATGGTACTACGTATAGTATTAATGTTTCGTGTTGTATTGTAACATTACCTGTCAGTCTCTGTATCGTCTATGTGTCTACGAATTATTGTTTAGCAGGGGATCGAATCGAGGACCTCCGAACATAATGTGCGTATAAATGAATATATATATTATATAAGGTATAAGCTAATAGATTTTTTACCTGCTTCAATTTCTTTATTTAGTGTAGAAATAAGTCGTAACTTTTTTATATAAGAATCAACGGATTTTTATAGAAATTTGGATAACTTCTTGCTAGGGAGAAAATTCAACTCATTCATTCAATAAAAGATTTTATTGATTTCCATCCGAATGTTTTTTTTAGCAAAGGAATTTTTAGAAAGGTGCATAGATTTCATAGATACCTGCTTTGATTAATTAAAAAAACCTGTTTTTTGTTTCTCCCATACTAAACTGCAATTTCATATGTTACCTAATATATAGATCAGGGCAAACGGGAAAAGGCTCACGTGATGTTCAGTGAACCCATGAAAACTCAAAGCCAGGGGGGTTGTAAATCCGTTGCCGGCCTTTTAAGAAGTTATACGCTCTTGTCTTGATGGATGATAAAGATATAAAATTAAATATGTTTTTGGAATATAAGATAGGGGTACGAGTTATTCCACGTCATTATCATCATCGGCAAAAAAGACAGACAGAGAAAAAGCGGGCGTAAAAACCTCATGGTACGCTTTTAAAGTAGAAAATCATCAAACCACGTATTTTAAAATAAATATCGCAAATTAATTAGAAATAGCCTATCTAGCACTAGTCCCAGGTCCTTTTATCAAATAGATAATCGTGAACATTATAGTAAGCCTCCTTACACGGCTTATCTTTTATATATTTCTTGAATTTATTGAAAGGCAGAGCTAAAAGAACCTCTAGGATTTTATAAAAGAAGGATATTATAAATAAAGTAAATTATTTATAATCAGTAGAAAGTAATGCATGTGAATGAGAGAGCAATAGCATTTTATTGCTCTCTCATACTCATGCGTTAAAATGATTACTAATAGAATAAAATTAAAATAACGCAATATTTTAGAATAATTAAAACATACGTACCCTACATGTGGTCGGGTCTGTTAATCCAGTGTATGCGGCGAGTGGCGAGGTATGAACCTGTACCACAAACATCCTTCTAGCTGACTGGACTTAAAAATTGAGCTTTTAATTGGGTTCTGTGATTTGAATGTGTACTGAAAATGTACAGAAATTATTATGAACCTCAATTTTTGACTTTGACGTAATTGCATCGCATGTACCAGTAATGTCACTCCCCTTTACTGTTATTGGTATGGGTATTCAAAACAATTAAATAATTAATATTTTTGTACCAATAGGAACTTATTTAATATTAATGCGCTGTGGAAGAAAATAACATCATATTAAAATCAAGAGAAATTAAAGTACATATTTTTCGTAGACTTTCCATACAAATACACCCAGTTTTAACAATTTGTTGTTACACATTAAAACAACATTTCATCTAAACTAACCATCTCGACATCATTAATAAAGCAACCGACGTTTAATGAGAAACCTGAAAGAAATAAAACCAGTACGGAAAATTCAAATAGCAACAGTGTACGAAATTAAATCCAGTCGTTTCTTGATTTCCATGTGCAAACAAACAAATATACGTGCTGTTTGTTTTTAATTAGCGACGTATGCACCAACAATGTTTCTTTAGCTGAGTTTTATTTCATGCTGAAGGCAATTGTGAATGCTTAAAGCAACGAGTAACAAGCACAGAGTGGCTATGTAATACAGAATATGTAAGCGACAATTCTTACATGCTTGAAAAAGCTTTTGTTTATGGATTAGTCTTACAGCCATTGTATTTGGATTTCAGTTAGGTCAAGCACGATATGTGGAGAAAAAAAGGAAACACAAGAAACTTTTTGGTCTCAGGTTTTCGTGTCTGTTTCGAAATCATTTGTTTTTTATTAAGAGACAAGACGCTCAGCCTTATGTGCCAGACTCATTGCTTTCTTCACTGTTCGAGAGAGTGTTAAATGGGCACGTACACAGCCGGGTTTCGAACCTACGAAAGAGATGAGAGTCGCACTTAATCAAGCTAGGCCATGTAAATGTTGATGTTATTTAAAAAATAAATCAGTGGCGCTACAACCTCTTTAGGTCTTGGCCTCAGATTTCTGAATCTGGTTCATGATCATTTTTAAATCTAATAGGCAAGTAGGTGATCAGCCTCCAGTGCCTGACACACGTCGACTTTATGGTTCTAAGACAAGTCGGTTTCCTCACGATGTTTTCCTTCACCGTTCGAGCAAATATTAAATACGCACATAGAAGGAAAAATGGTGCACAGCTGGGAAGCGAACCTACGACCTCAGGTATGAGAGTTGCACGCTGAAGCCACTAGGCCAACACTGCTCAATTGATGTTATTGGAACGAAGTTCCTTATCGCGCGTTGTGAAAGGAGGCTAGACGGAAAAAATTCTTACGAAAAGTTGTCACGACACTTTTTGCCATAGTTGTTGAAATACACCGTTTCTCGACCGATCACTGAAGTTAAGCAACGTCGGGCGAGGTCAGTACTTGGATGGGTGACCTGTACACGGAACACCTCGTGATGTTGTCTTTTTTTTCTTTTCCTAGGGATAAGAAATGAAAACAACAAAATAAAATAGTACCATCGATGCAGTTTTTCCAAGACATAAATAAAACAGAATCCCAAACATATGTTTCCTACTTCAATTACACACAAGCCAATTATTACTAAAGCCTACTACTGATAGTTTAAATAATATTATATTTGTTAATAATAAAAAGAATATTATAACTTAAAAAAATAAAATTTTGTTACAATTCCTTCACTAATTATTCTAAAGGAACTTCGTTCCATACGGGTGTCCCTTGACACCTCTCAAGTTTTTTATATAATCTATTTACTTTAACGTCGATAAATGTCCATAAAGAGTTCCTATTGACAACAGATACCTAGAAATTATACAGGTTAGTTACAACTTACAGCATCTATCAAGGATAATATTTGTTTTGAATTTTAAACTCGCTTAGCAAAACTAATAAACTAGTTGGGACGTATAGCGTTTACCGTGCAACTTGACGGTTAAATTTAACTATCCAAGTTAGTTTACGACGTCATCTGTTTAGGTGACGCGTCGTAAACTGTATCACGGGAGCCGGTTTTACGCGCAATTTGAATGTTACTACCGAAAATATAGTTCGCTTTTAATAACGTGCCAATGATACGGATAATTTAAGTTAATTTTTAATTAAATACAATGTAAAAAGGCGTATGCCTTTATGCTTTTGGCTTAAGAAACGCGATGCCAAATATATAGTATACTTAAACTATATGGTTCCTTATATGATTTTGTCCCATTCGGTGTCGAGACCCTTGGTCCGTGGGGTCCTAGCGCTATAATGCTTTTTAGGGAAATATCAAAAAGGTTAGTCGACATCACAGGGAACCCAAGAGCTGGAAACTGGCAGCTACAAACGCAGCACGGACAAAGAATTAGTCTAGTTATTCAAAGGCGGAACGCTGCCAGTATCGTCGGTACCTTAATTAAAGGGACTCCTTTAGGTAAGGTACCGAAGATACTGACTAGGTTAGTAGTAGGTTAGTAGTATATTAGAATTATCTATAATTATATTTGTCTCAATAAAAACTATGAAATTTGTTAGTTCTTTATAACAAGCCCGTCGATTTCTTAAAATAAAAACAAAATATTCATAAACGTACATTTATGTACGTAAATAAGAAAATGATTTTGTACATTTATAATAGGAGCACAGAATAGAAGAGAAGAACTGGCAATTATTTACTGGCGTTTTGAATTTCATTGGTAAAGAAGATAAAAAAGCCATGGAGAGTTTATTGCCAATGATTTTTATCTGTTCTACGTCCTTGATTGGATAACTCTGTAATTTTAGTCTTTTTTTTAATTATGTTCATAAGTGAACGTAATGTGTTTTTCATATAGTCTTTATAAAAACAATTAAAAAATAAAGGAAAATTTACTTAAAGTATGAGGGGAGCAACTATGGATATACAAGACCAAGCTCGTTTATCAGAATTGCCAATCTGGATATCGGTGAGTTTTGGCCAAAACGGGTTCTTCTGAAAGGACACATGGGATGATGCTGCCTGGACTATTAATTTCCAAACACAAGCTGGACGAGTGTAAACAAAACGCATCCATCTAATGTGTGAAGTCACATCACTATACAAAAGTATCAACAGTCAATATCTATTGTCCAGTCCTCACAATGGGCCATAGGGCGTCTAAGCATTAAAATTTTAACGATTACACAACAGTTTTATTGCCAGCAATCAGTTAGGCGAGGGCGGTGAAGCAGGCTTTATCTCCGAAACAGTTAGTAGCGATTATCGGGACAGTTAAGATAGATTTATTTTGACAATAAAAGTAAACACCAGTGCTCTTCGTGCGCCATTAGTAGAGGGTTTCAGTTTGTGGTGTAAGGGGCAGTGGAAAGCGATTTAATTTAAAAAGCGACCCTACAACGTTTTTAAGTGTTAAATTGATTGAATTAGGGGCTCCGAGGATTTAGATTTAGAAATAATCTAGACATACGTGGATTTATATGAGAAAATCTAAAGAAATAAATAAATACCGTTATGTACGTATACAGACTCATTGTGATGAAATAGTGAATATTTAATTTTAAAGATGCTAAATTAAAAAAATAGTCAAGAAATATTAACGTCAAAAACCAGTGATTAATTTGAATATTTCCAAAATCTTCGAGATTAAATTTATTTTGGAAAAGTAAAATCTACTACTGGTAATCTTATCCAACTAGGTTCAGTATTTTATGATACTAGCAGTCGAATTTTTTTATCGCTAAAGCGTATAGCTTAGGAGTGAGGCATATTACTTGATGGCGGGGTCAGAGGTTTTGGTGAAATGTTTTCTTGCGTCGGGCCGAAACCGATTGTCAGACGAAAATGGAATGACGCGTAAACTGAAAAGAAAGGAAAAACTCCCGGTCGGATTATTCCTAAATCCCCGGATAACTTATAATGGAATAAAAATTGAGTATTTATTCTTCGGCAAAACAAATTGTGATTGAAATCGTGAAAAGAAATAATTAAGTTTTTTGTCGCGTCACTTACAGGTTATTTGAACAGACGTTTTGGAATAAATTACTTTGAGGAAACTGTTTGTGTTTTAGTTGACTTAAAGAATTTTTTCAATGATAATTTTTTCGTTCTTTTTAAGGGGATTACAATATATTATAAAGAGGTTAGAGGTAATAAAAGTAGACTTTTGTATGGAAACAAAATCAGCCAATCGTAACGATCAGATACCTACTTCCTAATATTAACATAATCAATTTAATCTACCACCTCCTTCAACTAATTATAATGGAATTTCTAAGGAAGAAGTCATGGCTTCGCAACGTTAGGTAGTGGACGGGTATTGCAAAGGCGGCAGAGTTGCTATATCTGGCGCGGGACGACGCGTTTCAGTAATTACACTTGCACACACGAAACGAACAATTTTTTAGAGAAAGCCTAAGTTCCAGACTTATAAGAATTATTAATACGTTTAAATGTTTACGCCTGTTTTGTACAAAAATTATTATACATATAGTAGGTATTGTAAGAATTATAGTGTGCGAACTATCTTGCGACGGTCACAAACTTAGATAACACGTTTTAAGACAAATAGACGCCGCAATACAATCTAAAACCTAATTGTTTAATCTATTTTGGTCTCGCAAATGCTAAATCACTAGAAATTTATTCGACAAAATTCAAGCAGAGCTAGTAATATTTTCTCCCGTTGCAATTCTCTTCCCTGGCTTTTATACCTCTTTTGAAGACACACATCGTTGATTGTTGAATTTTTATACGCAAACGGGCAGAAGGCTAGAACATAGAACACCACTTTGCCAAAGGGCTCGCGAGTGCGTGTCTGGCCTTTTAAATTGGTAAGTCGAATTGATTCGGAAATGTTTCAGTACATATGCAATACTTCCGAATGCGTTGTCGTCTTAAAATAAAAAAAATTCAATAAGATTCCGAGATTCTGCACTGGGACGCTTATTTGGTTCGTTGTGTGTAAAGTTCTGGCTAATTAGACCAGCTTAGCTTCTTCCAGAAGCTTAGAAATTCCTGCACTTCACAAGCTTTACGAAGCGAGCTTGCTGCTATCAGGTTTTCTGTTCGTTGGAAAGCCACATCCACGCATTACAGGACTACGTGGGTAAATTTTTTTAGCGCTGAAATAGCCTCTGCACAAAGGGTTGACCGTGACACTGAGGATAAAGAGATGTTTTTGCGGAGACAGTGGCCCGTAATTGTCCCTATAATTTTTTTGAGATTAATTCTGTTGTACAATACATGTAAATGTGGTTCCAAATACTCACACCACTCAATAATCACAACAAATTTCCGTCTTAAATAAAAGATAACATACATTTAACATCACACAACGCAATCAAAATGGTTTCATCGTAAAAATTCATTTCGAATACCGCTTCCTTTCGACATAAAATTCTCGTTCGCATTATCGTAACGTTATCGTAAAACGTGGAAAAAATCGGAAACTCGAACAATGGCTGTGACAATACATTCCTGATGAATAACATGGACCGTTTCATTGTAAATACCCCATATAATACCAAATCTAAGACCCATAAATGAGGGTCGTAGATTTGGTGCGGGGCAAAGACTTGTCGTAAAACTGCCGGATTATGTGGACATACTACTGTGGTAGTGTGGTGACGAAAAGTGTAAAAGTTTAAGCTTGTACGCAGCTTTATTTTTTATTAAAAAATTCGATTTGTACCACCTTACGTTTTAGTACTTACATATATTACGGTATATAACGAAATAATATTAATCGTAGCTATTATATATTTTTTATTTATTTATTTCGAAGCATTTACACCTTATAACTTACCAAATATACTATTATTTTTATGCCATTAACAAATCTTTACATATAGTACTTATTTTATATAGTAGTCTAGTATTTATTCTATCTATTCACTATTTTTTCTACTAAGGAGCTCAGATGTTATAGCTCTCCTTGCCTACGCCACACTTGATAGAATTTATATGTAATAATATTTTTTTTTTTGCAAGAAAGGTACATTTATATCGATCAATTATAAAAATCCGCACATAGAAAAATGTCAATGCGAATGTCATATTAATTTTCGTTAAGTCGTATAATAAGAACATCAACTATTTATGTTCCAATGACTTGCTATAAAGCCACCTTGCCTTCAAAAATAAGGCTTAATATTTAAAAAAAATTGAAGTGTTTTTTGCACGTTATCCTTAGATTTCGGAGCCGCAACCCTCTAAAAGTTACAACTAGGCACCCACAAGCCATCGGCGGAACTATAAAATGTTACCGCCATAAAATGGCTCCCTTTAGGCCCGTGCATATATCACTAATGATTTGCACTAACTCCATTCATCAACATATAAAATATCATAGAAATCGTGAACCTTTTGAATTCACAAAGAGATTGAAGAAAGCATCTATGTACTAAGAATGTAGATATAACGAGCTATTTACTATTTAGTTTTGTTATGTGTTTAATATATAATACTAATGCTAAATAGATTTTTATCACGCTGTCTTTAGCGATTTTAAAAGCGAAACTATATATGGAAAAGAATCTAGTGTACATTGTGTCAATAATTCAACAGTAAATCTACGATGTCAACAAAATGCTTTTAGCGTATCCTGTTTGGAAAATAACGTGTGATATTGTTGTAACAACAAAAAATAAAAATTAATGCTAATAAATAATTAAATTACGTAACAGTAAAACTACAATATAACTTTATTTCAGAGAGCCACATATAGTACCACAATTATTTGTGTTATTAAAATAGTATGGAATTATGATATAAATGTTTTCGCATTAATTCTGTTTATTAATTTGTTATATTTGCGAAAAAGAAACGAAATTAAAAATATATAATAACATTTTTATGTTAATACGATGGAACTAAACAGGAACATAAAATATAGGTTTTGAAGCCCTCGTTACGAAGGGGCAAAATTTTGACGACCCATACAGAGTTTTTACGAGTTTTACACCACATAATTACGGTGTATTATTTCTTAATGGTACTTCCAACTTCTATTTTAGAGATAATAAATGGTATTTAAGGATATAAGGGGATATTGTTGTGACGAGAAGATCATATTTTAGAAGGTACCTAATTTCCAAAAAAATACGTGATTTCAGCATTCCGTATTACTTAACAGTATCAAAACATTGAAACTCATCACGTATACATGTATAGTGATATCTTTACAATACGGTCTTATCACGTTTTGGTAAATTAAGTCTATTTATTTTATGAACATTCTGTGGTCCCATCGATCTGGAATATTAAAATTTCGACTTGAAAACTATTGAGATAGGCCGCAAGTTAATACCTCAAAGGCTTACACCGTGCAATAGATGAAGGCAGATAAGATAATAAACTGCCTACAATGGCCTTTCATCCTTAAGTGAGCTGCATAAGCAAGAATTCTATCAGCGGAAAATTTACTATCTGTTGGAGAAAGTATGTAGGATTTATATAATGCTTTAATTTTATTTACGACTAGCGGCCCGTCCCGGCTTCGTGCGGGTGAACATTTTTAAAAAATTCTTTATAGATATTGATATGTTCTTAAATATTGTGGAACATTTTTTTGTTCTATCATCAATAGTTTTCGCAGCGAGATATAATGAGCCAGATATTTAATATTATTTTTTTTACAACATGTGTAACATTATTGTAGTTTTAGTCGGATACCATCTTTTATTTCTTGCAATTAAAATAGTCAATAATAATAATTTATCATTCAAATGGTGAAATAATTATAAAAACCGACCAGGGGGCCTAATACGAACTCTTCTTGCGAGCCTATTGACAACATAATTTTATATTTTACTTATTTTTATAGAAACATCTGTCGAAGCAAGTTTGACAGTTAAATTTCAAAACTTTCATAGAAATCTCAAAATAAATTATCGTTCTTTCGTTCGGTCTTGCGTTTCAGTTTATAGGTGGTCATGGTACGAAAAAATGCGATTGACTTTACGTACCTAAACTTAACTGAATTGTTTTAAGAATGTTCATAGTAAGCCAGTACTTTTGAGCCAATTAGTAAACATTCACAAATCTTTCCTCGTTATAGTATTAATATAGATATAAAATATATATTTCACAGATTAGACCCAATTAAGCATTGTTTTTATAAAAAGTAACGAAGAAAATTCCGCAAAATCAATCAATTTATTACAAATCACTGCGTACAGAAATCCTCGGATCAGTGAGGCCCCTCCGTGAAGCCTGTGAAGTGCCAAGGAGACTTCTGTGCTTCTGGAAGGATCACAGCTGGCTTAGTTAGCCAGGAGTTTACTTTAGAGTCTAAATGCGGAAACTGAGTCCAGCAACCATACCATACAAATCACTGTTAAGAATAAGTATAGTCTAATACTAAAAATGATTCTTACTTTCAGTATTGAACTATGCAAAATTGCAAGGTTCATTAGCAGTTTAAATCAATAGTTAAAATTTAGTAAGTGGAAATATCACATACAGTGGTATTAGTCCGTATTCAATGAACTAGTAGTGGTAGCTAATTAGAGGAACATACGGATTACACAGATCAATGGCATCGCTAGCCTTTGATGTCATTTCATAGTATTCAGATAAATAAATGTCAACTTCTCCCGATACCAAGTTATATGTTGATACTAACAAGGGTGCTTTTTCTGTGGCACAGTCTTATGATAAGCCATTTTGTAGTTACGTCGGGATTACAGGTGTTGAAATAATTGAAGGAAATTTCATGTTAACGATCATTTTCATTGAATTGTAATTGTATAGGGATTACTGTCTGTATTATAAACATAATTCATATATTGAATGAAAATAATTGTTTATTTCTGTTTGCTTTAATAGAGAGAAAAGAGGTTGTCAACAACCGAGAAAAAGGTATGAATAAAATTGTGATTAGTAAACAGTATTTTTATATATACTTTATCTTATCAAGCCTGTAATGGCTTGATTTAATAATTTGTACTAATAACGAAATAATCTCGATTATAGTGTAAAATGGCGTAAAACATAATTCAAACAATTTTATTTTATGAATAATTATTTATTTGATCGTACCCAAACAAATTAAACCAAAGAGTTCATATTGCACACAGACCACTTCAAAACGAAACCAAATGTCACAGTGTACATCCTCTCGTAATAAATATGATTTTACTTACGATCGGAATTTATATAAATGAGTAATAAAAGGGATTTACATTTAACATTATTGTTTTGCTTGTCATAATTAACATGGGAATGTTTTTTTAATACAACCACACAAATGTAAAAAAACTTGAGAGGTGTCAAGGGAGACCCGAATGGAACGAAGTTCCTTTCGGTTAATTAGTGAAGGAATTGTAACATTTTTTTTAAAGTTAAAATAATATTTTGTTATTATTACAAATATAATGTAATATAAACTTAATCAGTCGGCTCAATTTTAGTAATAAGAGTGTCTAAGATTATTATTTTGTATTAATTTATTGTGTTTCAATTTGGCAACAAATCTAAGCATAGAGACATCGATTGAAACCTTTGTAATTTTTTTTTACGAAAATGTTCCGTTCCATCATAGAGATGTCGCTAATTTCGTCGTTACAACGATTCGTCTTAACTTTTTTCCGTCTAGCCCACTTTCGCGAGATGAGGAACTTCGCTCCAAAACTATTTTAAAATTACAATATTCGAACCCAAAATGGATAAAGAAAATGAAAACAAATTTTTAAAGTTTGGTTCCTGTGGCAATGTACCTTTAATGCTGGCATCATTTCCTCGGTACTATCGGTACTATCTATGAGGTGCCAACTTAATTATGTAATCAGTGCATCCGCCAATTTTTCCAACATAGACTACAAATAGCGGTGCAGGTTCTATACAGAAATATGAGCACAAATCACAGAATCAAACATCTACAAGATTTATTTATTTATTTCTTTTCTCATAAGCTATATTCAAATTGTTTTTTTTTATGTTTCCGTTAAAAAAACACGTAATATTTTCCGTTATAAAACAAAAATATTCCTACTTTTAATTGATACACTACATTTTCACTAACTGTGTTCATAGTAATCCTTTGTGTTTCGTATTACCTCTCGATGCAATGGTATCGAATTTAATTACAGCTTTGTGTGTAGTTTATGGAAAACTAATGATACATTTTGAATACGGAAATGGATCTCGTGTTATGGACAGAATGTTTTATTCCTATGACAAAATATTATTCGTGGGATTTTTAAAAGCACATAGAGTGAAATGAAATTATTCTTTTTGTGAAAGAAAATGATCTTGGAATCGGTATTAACGATAAATCTGCATTTGTTTAATTAGTTCCATTCTTACAGTGCAACACAATAAAACGTTTCTAAATATATTTTGAAGTGAAACTTCTTTAGGTTCACAAGGGTATTTTTTTGCGGATGAAGGATTTTGTATGATTGTAAGAAGGTTGTAGCAGGCTGAGGACTTTAACATAATATGAGGAAACTGAGCACATTTTGGTGCGAATTCGCTAGTTTTGAGGCAGGCCTAATTGTATACTTGATAGCGTGCACACACACACATACATGCACAATAAGTTTATAGCTATTCTTTTTTAGAATATATAGATAAGGGAAGTAGCGAGTCAACCCCAACACAAGTGTCTCTTGACTACTTACGGGGGTTGTCTCATACTCATTAAATGATGTAAAAATTTGAGAAACAATAAAAATTTAAATTTAAAAATGTTAATTTAATTTAATTTAACCACAATAATACTAATATTAGCGTCACGAAGATGTGCAGCATTTTTGTCGAAGAAAAGGGAGAAAGCGATTGAGATCAATTGACAGTGAGTGAGTACCTGAAGCTATTGTGATGTATTCGTATATATTAGTAACAAATTAGAACTTTTGATGGCAATTCTGTCGCATAACGTCTTGCGCAAAACGCAGATTTTTTATTTATTTATAATATCATTAGCACGTATATAGTGTGTTAACAGTGTGAATATAGATATATAAACACATCATATACCGATTACTGGTACATGATTATCTATTGGGGCCTCATAATAATTAACTTGCAAAGGAGTTTCACTTTTGACAATGTGTAGTTTGTACGCACGAACTATTTTGAATAGAATAGGTCAATGTTTAACATCTCTCTTGAACATTTTAGAAAAAGATAGAATTTTCATGAAATTCTTCAATACAATGATATAAAAGTAAATTAAAACAGATCGTATTTTACAAGGTATCTCGTAACAAAGGTCTTTGAAAATAATAAATTATTTTTTTACAAAAGGTTCAGTTCATCTTAGGTATAGTTTTAATTTATTGCTTTGTTCAAGATTATTTTCTTATAAGAAAATTTATAATTTTTACAACTAAAAGATTTCGTTGAGAAATTAGGACAAAGGACGAACATTTAAAATTATTATTTAGTGAGTCTAGTAGCCGAACTTGCCACTTGGACGTGACATTCATAAATACTATATTTTACACAGCACAGGTCACTTTTTATTTCCATTTCCATTGAAATGTTACATTTGCTAAACATTCGACATAGGACGCAATTTTATTTATGGGATATGTGGGGGGGGATCAATACATGATCCCGCCATGTTGGGAAAAGGGTGATCTCCTGAACTATCCATCGTACATAAAATTTGTAAAGACACATTTTGTAGAAAATCACTGTGCCTACAATGATATCTATGTGACTATTTATCATACATCCAAATTTCAAAAAATTGTTAGTAAAAAAGTGAGACAGTAAGACATCACGTAAGTGGTAAGTGATTAATAAAAGCTTAAAGGCTTACGACAAAATATACAGGAAGAAAGTTTAATCACTCTATATGAGGGAGTTTACCCGTAACCCGTGTTGGCCTAGTGGCTTCATTGTGCGACTGTCATCCTTAAGGTCGTAGGTTAGATCCTCGGCTGTGCACGAATGGACTTACTTTCTATGTGATAATTTAATATTTGCAAGAACGGTGAAGGAAAACATCGTGAGGATACCGGCTTGCCTTAGACCCAAAAACGGCGTGCGTCAGGCACAGGAGGCTGATCACCTACTTGAGTTTTAGTACCTTAGTAGTTTTAGTTTTATTACCTTAGTATGAAACAGAATCAGAAATTATTTTTTCTTTGCTATCGTAGTGTTATGTTGCAATAATGGCAGAAAATAGATAAAGTAAACAGAATGTTTTTTGAAGACATTACACTTGATGATTGTTTAATGAATGTCGGAATGTTCAAGTTTTTGAAGTCGATTTAATTAATTGAAGCAATTAATTACATTGAAGAGATCGCAATGAGCTCTGTTAAAGGTGATGTTTTTCAGGAAGCGTACTTATTCAACTTTTTAATATAAACGATTTATACATTTCAAGCATCCTACCATCCGTTAATCGTTTATTATTAGATGTATTCTTAGAAAACATAATCTAATGCACTGGAATAAAGCACTTGAGGAAAGACCTAATGTGTATTATATATATCTCAATGTAAAACTAAATTCTCGCACCGCTAATTCGCCTATTTAACAAGTCAGCTATACATAAATACAATAAGCTTAAATGGATCCTTAAAATTAAACCTAAATTATTAAACAAAATTAAAATCGTAATTACCAAGTGAATTGGTGCATAAACTATGAAGAAACTGAATTAGTAGTACATCAATAATCTAATAATTTTTATTATTCACAATGCACTCTCTTTTACAATAGCATCTCAATTCCACCCATCCCTTTCCAGATAATAACACAGTCGTTCACCGGATCTTTATTTTAGTAATAAGTAACCGTTTTCTATTTTTCTTTACATAATATTTTAGTAACATTTGTTAAGTTACATTTTCATTGAACCGTTAAATTAGTTGAACAGGTACCAATACCTGCTTAAACAATGTAATTTCTTATTCAATAATAAAGTAATTTTGAGATTTCGATGGCATGACAAGATTTGTAAGATATCTAGCGCCTTCTACAGGTTCAAGTAAAACTTTACGGGAGTGTCCGTCATTTTTTTTATAACCCCTAAGTGGCACCTGGTTTGTAATAGTGGTGGTGCGCGGCGCGATAGTCGATGCGTACGTAATTTATGTAAAACAATTAAATTAAACAATTTTTTGTCATTCTTTCTTTCGTTCACTTTTGTTTTTCTCGATAGATTTGTGGAAATTGCTAGTTTGTTTTTTTATTTCTAAAAGGATCTTTCGCCTATTTATCACAGATACACGACACGGTCAGTGTTTCCGTTTGTATAACAATAAAGTTTTACATTACATTGCAAAAACACCTTTTTATTATATTTACAACTAACTTATTCATAAAGCTTACCATGAATATCTATTTCACATTTCTTGAAACGAAATTTCATTACGAAAACTACTTACGAGACATGCAACATTAAAATGTACCTAAAACTTGATACTGTACAGTTGCAATGTTTTGATATATGAATGGTTCCGTAGTCAAAGGATCGTTTGAGACGTCTACAAACTCGCCTTAGTATCCTGCGG
Organism: Pieris mannii; assembly: GCA_028984075.1. Taxonomy (NCBI): domain Eukaryota; kingdom Metazoa; phylum Arthropoda; class Insecta; order Lepidoptera; family Pieridae; genus Pieris; species Pieris mannii. The sequence continues at coordinate 3,096,492 of CM054776.1, forward strand.
TTTTGAATTCGAGATTGAATACGAATGTTTTAGTTTCAAATTAACATTCACTCTTGAAATTAACGTTTTCATAAGTTTAATTTTGCAGCTGCTGTTAAACTTTTTTCGCAAAATAAAATTGTCCTAAATTGGTCGTAAAAAGGTCCTAAATTGTTTATTAAAGAAATTATTTTGTTTCGATTTGGTAACACTTTTTTTAACTGATATGATATTATGTCATCAAAAACAGCAATAGTAGAATAACTATTGTACCGTTAAAACGTTGGGACATAAATGTCCAAGTTCGTTGATTTATTCAGTCCCTACTTAAGGGACATAATGCATTATTTTACATAATATTACGTAATTAGCAATTTTTTATAAATGAGGTGAAAATGCGCTTGCGCAGGCTCTCGCCAAAGATATCGAGCTTGATGCGGGGACTGTAGGGCTGGGTCCACACTGAAATCCCTCTGCTATTCAGAGTGGTAGCAAGATCCCACCCACTAAAAATACCACAGCCCTTCACACGCTCTTGTGATGGGAATGTTGAATTACTGTCCTCTGTAATTATGATTCTCGGCTTAGAACGTATTGCTAAGTTCTATACCTCCACAGTCTCCTTTCAATAGTTCGATGCCCTCTGCATATTTTGAAAATTCAACCGTATCCTCTATGTATGGTTTAAGCCCTCACCAGGTATCGAACAATTCTACAAAAGGCCGACAATAAATTTAAAACTTACTCTCGAACCGGGAATCGAACCCAGTACCTCTCACCAAAACAGCCACATACAAAGACCGCTAGGTTATAAGGCCCTTTACGTAATTAGTTAACCTAAAATCTGACCATATCAATAAAAAAATTAAAATCTCTTCAATATGTTAAAAAATATTGAATTGGTCATCGCATGAAAACATACTCACATACGTATTATATTAAAATAGATCGATTAGTTGTCTAGTCAATATTTGTTCAGTTTATGAATCATATACATAAACTGCAATAGTTCAAGTCTAGTCTGGTAAAGTTTTATCATAGGACGTCGAGGTAGAATTCAAAATTACGTACCTATCGACTATCGTTTCACAACATCCAAAACTGAGCGTTTTTGATGGCAGATTTGGCCGCGCACCACCACTATTTCAAACCAGGTGCCACTTTACGAACACCACCTTTAAGAACAGACCGTATCAATTCTTAATAGGCCGGCAACGCACTCACTAGCCTTCTGGCATCGAGTGTCCACGGTATCACTCAAAACTTGTTCTATAAAAAAATATTACCCGTAAAGAGTTCGATTATTATAATTGGAAGCTCATTCAAATAGACTTATTTTTTAATATCAGTTAAGCCGTAATAAATAAACTTGATATAAAGACCTTTCAAGAAATAAAAAACAAACGAGCCATTTCCACAAATCTATCGAGAAAAACAAAAGTGAACGAAAGAAAGAATGAAAGACGTTTTAATGTTATTATTGGGATTCGAAAACGGCGCTTCGTTTGGACGGTGACAAATAAGTCTCAATAGCAACCCTGCCGGGTGCTTTGAGTCTCCTCGTCGAATAGGGCTGTCGGTTTAATTTTTTATTAATAAATACAGCTTCAAAACTAGGAGACGCATACAATACACTTGTTCTTAATATTTGTTGTACTATTCACGTAAAAAGCCTTCACAAGGAAATGCATAATTTTGCGTTTCTTGGTGGTTGTCATTTGAATGTATGTTTTTGGCAATAAAAATGTATTTGACATTAACTATAAGAGTAATTTGAGAGATGAATCTTTATCACGACAGATTGTTTTTAAATTAAAGCAACAAATGAGGTGATGCGTACAGCAATATCAAGCAAAAAAGCGTTTAAAAATAACAATTTTATTTTCCATTTGTTACATCCCTATCGAAGACGTAAGGAGCACTTTTAATCTCTATTTTCTTCACAGAGCGTTGCGTGTTCTTTGTTTAGTGATCACTTCGTAGAGACGGTTTTACGAAGCAATATTTATTTTTTACTTTACATTCAATTGTAGTACAATTTGCTTTCTTGTTAGTTTCACATTATTTATGTATTATTATAATAATTTCTCAAAGTATTTGAGATGAAGAAAGTATCGCTTGTTCAAAAGGCATCACATAAATACTTAATAGCGTATTAATAACTCGTATTAAAACGCTAGTGAGAGACAGCATTACTTTTTTGAATCTAAAACACTGAAGAAATATTCAAATCTCAATCTAAAACCGATATTAATAACAGTCTCATAGCACTCTTTTAACTCTTTCGTCTCTTTCTGTCAATTCAATTTAGATTATGGTGAATACTAATATATTATATATTAAGCTCGTTTCTATTCAATAACTATGTTTAATATAATTATTATAAGCAGTGTTGGCCTAGTGGCTTCACCGTGCGACTCTCATATCTGAGGTCGTAGGTTCGATTCCCGGCTGTGCACCAATGGACTTTCTTTCTATGTACGCATTTAACATTTGCTCGAATGGTGAAGGAAAACATCGCGAGGAAGCCAACATGTCTTAGACCCAAAAAGTCGACGACGTGTGTCAGGCACTGGAGGCTGATCACTTTTTAAATCTAATAGGCAAGTAGCCTATTAGATTTAAAAGTAATCATGAAACAGATTCAGAAATCTGAGGCCATGACCTAAAGAGGTTTCCATGTCTGATTTAATTTTTTATATTTGTTATACACATTTTTGTTGTTACTCGATATCCTATCCTACATCAGTACCATTGATAGGTTATTTAAGGGTAAAGTTTACCGACAGCTATTTCCAAATATCTGTTATCAATTCGCATCTGCATGACGCTTATCTTCTATTCAACTGTTAGGGCTCCCTCTTTTCCTCCCCTTGGTTCTTTCCATATAGTTGTCTTTTAAGTCTACCTATTTTATTTAACTGTGCATCTGCGCATGCCCATGGGGCAAATAGCAACATAAGTGATTGACTAATCAATTTTATGAATATGGTTGGTCTGCCAACCTGCTCAGAGTTCCTTCTAGTAGCATACATTTTTATGTTAACATTTATACCTTCTAAAATAATGAATACAAAAACTTACAGACAATTGTAAAAACAATTTGTAGTGCCATCGTATAATCAAGAGCCTCCCACTCAAGAAAAAAGTGCCTGATATTAATGAGGCACTTCAGGCATTGACCTTTCTGAGGTTATATTAGCATACAGACAGATAGACAGCCGGTGACTGACCTATGACACAGCGCTGTTATTGAATATACTTAACATAAACTGGTAATAACAGAGTGGTTACGATATAATTACACTTACACTGTATTTATTAACAAACGAATGGATATAGAATTTTTACAAAAACAAATGCATACGGGTAAGAAGTTAAGTTGATGTTGTGATACTGCCGCCCGAAGACATGCTTTTATTTATTTAGGCTCTCAAACATCACACATGATTACAATCAGATACTTATGAAAAGATGTAATAGAAATGACACACACGTGTGAAAATTACAAGAGAATTCATGAAGGCGCAGCGCTATCCATGCAACATCGTCTCAGTGGAGTAACCTGTGATATCGCAGCACATAGCTCACGAAGGGACTTCTTGTATTTCTTAAGATAAAATAGTTTAAGCATCTTTCAGATTAGCCAAAGTTCAAACATCATTTATGAGGTATTGTGTTTTATTCATATAGGTAACATAATGATTGAAATTATTTTTTTTTTGTTTGTTTGTTTGTTTGTTAAATTTTACAATATAATACCTTGTGACATATTAAACTAAATGAATGATTTTTTTTTACTTGTTTAAAAAGTACACTTGTGCAAGCATATTGCAAATTAAAGGATTATATTCAATATAAGAATGCTTGGAAACATGCTGGTCCTGCTCCGTAGGACCATCATAAATCCTTGAAAATTGTTTGCTGCTAATTTTACAATTTTTGTTATATTTTAGAAATAAAACAATGTCACTTTGTGTTCAGTGTTTCATACATAGTATGAAGTTCAATCATTTCGGTCTGTTTTAAAAAAAAATAACAAATATAAGTAAGGAAGTTCACTGGGTCATCTAGTTAGTAATAATTATTTTTCACTAAATAAAATTGTGTAGATGAAACTAAACAAAATCAATAAATAGTATAATATTCGTTTCTATATATTGTTCAATATCCCTTTTTCGGCCTAGGCATTTCTTCTTTATGACTTATGAGAACAGCGTTAATACAAGTTACGTATCAATTTAATGTTTATTTTAAAGTATTTATTCAAACAGTACTATGAACAATAATAGTTTTTTTTTATAGAACAGGGGGCCAACGGGCAGGTCTCACCTGATGTTTAGTGATATCGCCGCCCATGGGCACTCTCAATGCCAGAGGGCTCGCGAGTGCGTTTCTCTTTTATTGTAGATTTTGGTTTTTAATACATTAAATTATCCAGTCATAAAGCTTGCCATCTGAGTTATATGTTTTACGCATTTTATTAACTGTTTTGGCAAGAGATTCAAATGACTCACAGTAGCCTTGGATCTTAATTAGTTTTATTCAATTTATGACTTCAGACTATAAGATAGCTGCGATTCAAAAGATATGGTACTTATTTTGTGTATGGAAAACATTTTTTAGGATATATGTTTGTACTTATTAATAGTTCATAAGGGTGAGGCAGAATTACAAATATACATCGATAATATCAGTGTTGGCCTAGTCATGATACTCTTATCCTTGCTCGTAGCTGCAGACCTCGGCTGTGTCCCCTTCTGTCTATGTGCGCTTGTACCACTCCAGCATGCGGCAGACCCAACAAGTCTACATATTAAATGGCAAAATAACACGGCACAACTAATTCAATTTAATTCCTTGAACTATGATTTATGTGAAGAAAAAATATTTAAAAATTTACACGGAAGAGCCATAAATCCCTTAACCCTGTAAGGCGAACAGTCTATAGGGTAGCATATCAAAATATTGTTAGCTACTAAATTGGTAAAGTCATATTAAAGTGAAATAAAGTTCACGGGAACAGGCAGCTATCAATGAAACATAAACCTTATGTATATTTTTCTACTATATATTCCTTGAATGAATCGTGATTGTGGATACATTGCTGTGATGTACCAGGCACTTCTGTTAAAATTTAAACTGTGGTATACCAAAACAAAATAATATATTGAAAGCAGGAAAAACAGTTTTCTAGACAATAGCCCGATGATTCACAGCGCAGCAGTCAAACGGAAAAATTATTTTGTATTTACGCAGTTGCACTCTATGCGATGGAACGAGGTCACACGGCTTAAGGGCTTAGGGTCCCGTGTCATTGAAAATTTATTTCATAATGTAACAAGGTACCACGGCCTTTGGTGAAGTTGGTGAAGATTAGTAGAACTGCTCGTATTTTTTTTTTTGCAAAGATGGATGACAATTTTAAAGATTAATTGAGGCTGAGGAATAAATGTAATACATGTTACACTTTTACTTTTGGTGAGGCCATTACTGGAAATGGCCAACATGGTTTAGCTTGTGATATTCTTTGCCAGATACAGCAGTTCTTCCGCTATCGCAACGAAGCTAACTAATGCTAACAATACGAAGCTTTGAATTTTTTCTCCAACAAACCGTGAAGCCTGGAGTTATACGCACGCACGCATACGCACTTTTAATTAACGATTTAATGGCGGTAACATTAATGTACCAACAAATTAATTAAGGCGTAATTAATTGGTTGGTACACAAACAAACGAGACCAATACAATCGAATTTTCATATCAAATTTAAAACCTACCATTAGTTCATAATTCTACAAAAGAATCTAGGAGTGATTTGATAAAAAAATAAATTTTATTGAATACACGCAAAGAGTTGCCAACAATGATAGGGTTAGTTAGGGCCTCTTACTTACAAACGTTCAAATAAAAGTAACTCTTTACAAAACACTTGTCTGTGTAATCTGGTCTACAAAATTTCTAAATGCACCATTGGTGTTCCAAACGTTTCTTAGAAAATTTTGCAGTCGTCTACACTTGCGTGGTCTATTGTGTACGAGGCACGATTTGACTATTTCTTGCAAAATTTTCATTTCTTTGTAAGCCTTTAATTACAAACATGATAAAAATATTTGTATATCTTACAACAATCTTTCTACTTACCGTAATTTCTTTTATAAAGCTGTTAATGAGGTTCAATTTTCCAATTATATTATATTAATATTTAGTGTAAGGTTTTTACTATTAGCTTATGTTCTTTTCCTCCTTGCTAGTATGAATTTTTCACATTCTAATATTATTGATATGTATGGGTGAAAACGTTGGACGTCATATTTTCCTGTATACATTTTGAACATACATGTTGTTTTAGGACTTACAAAGAAAATAAAAAAGAATTTCAGTAATTAAATCCGAACCAATCCTCAAATTCCGTCAATTCCTAAAATGAGTGTTCTATAAATAAAATTGTTCAATTACATTACTTAAAATTATATACTAAACAAAAGTTAAATATGTTGTTAATATGATTCGTTTTGTAAAGTTTATTTAGACATATGTACATATTTAAGATTTTCGTACGACATAAACATATGTGTAATGTATATCTAATTTTATAACTACGGAACCGGCGTCATATAAATACAGAACACATAATTGCAACGCATAATTAATACACGCTGATTCATACTTTCAATTCTTTGTTCTTTGTGACTTTTAATTTATGAGGGTAGACAAATGCGGAAATACAACAAAGAGTTTATTTTCATATTTCCTAGTTTCAGAACTTTCAGTCCCAAAAAGAAGTTTACGTCTCATATCTCCTTTTGAAGGTTGGCGATCATAATTTAGTTTTGGATACCGCGCTACTAAAAATGGTTTTTTAAACGTTGCCTATGATTCTTCTTCAAAGAGCCTCATTCCATGCGCCACTATGCCTTGAATTGAGTTCCAAGAAGTATACTAAAGTATATCATTTTACATCTACGCTGCAGTAATTGTTTTCATTATGCGATTAAAATTGAATCTAATTTTCAGATCTGAAAACATATTCATTTACATATTCGTACATTTATGAACGTCGATAAAGAAATACATATTAAACGCTTCATATTTTACATTGACTGTCAGTTCAAATCAAGGATATAGAAGGAATGAGAAGAACTGGCAAATATCTCTGCGCCACTCTTTTTAATCGCCAAGGTTTTTGTTAAAAAAAAGAGTATGTACTTATTTACACGCGTTAGAAGTTATACTTCTTTGGCGCATGGAAAAAATAACTAAAATACAGTAGTGATTAACGATAAATATTAAAATAAATCAACAAGATTTTAATTAAACAAATAAATTATTAGTAAATACTATCACCGTCGTTTATGAATGAATGTCATGATGTGTTTAAATAATTAATAATAAAAAAACAAAAAAAAAACAACAGAGATTTGTCCTATATAAAAAAGGAGCGCGCACTTACATTTTTGTGGGAACACACAAATTTGTGTTCTAATTTAGAATCAATACAGACTAAGACCTTTGCTTGCATAGGATTACTTAAACTTAGTTTAGTAAGAATAAACAAAAAACTATTACAGTAATATCTTAGCCAGTGAGGTGCCATTTGCAGAACAAATTCACAATTTTAACCCAGAAATCTTAGAGAAAATGTATTATCTAAATTAGTTCCAAAATGACTGTCGCCATTATCAAGATTTGAATTTAGAAACCACAGCGTATAAGATCTCTAGCGCCTGATAAACTCGGTTCAAACCTCAAAGTTGCGGTAAAACTCAATCAGCTAAAATATCGGCTAATGAAATGTAAGATAATTTGGTGGAAGTGTCTGCGCGACGCCGGGGTGAATGGCTAGTGTAGGCCCGTCTGGGGTCACTCACATCCAGACATACTACACACTGCTTCGTTGGTCAAAAGGTCATTTTTTTTCTTTTTTTAAATGAATTAAAATCAAAATATTATTTCTATGTGACAGCTCTAATGACAAAAAATTGCTCTATTTAAACTGACCTGCAGTTTTAACGTTGAATAGATCGAAAACTGGCAGCGATTCTCCGCCATGCCTTATAATCGCCATGTTTTTTTGCATTACAAGATGCTTGTAAGGAGTTTTGACGTTCATGTGTGTACATTGCGTACATTGTACATCTTATATAATATGAATTATAAGATTTTGATTTGAAATAATAAAATAGATCAGAAATATGCGAGTCACGTGACTAAAGAAACACAGCCAATAAAGCTGACCTAGAAATGTTTCTGCATTCTAATTTTGAAAAAACCTTTATCTCAACCACTGTTGCCTTCACGCATTGAATTTTGAAATATTTTGGTATAAAAATTTGCAATTAAAATATCTAGATGAATATGTTCTTTACGACCGTATGTCCACTTTATTAGATAGGTAGGTAGCCAGACAAATGAATTCACAAGTCGTTGAGTGGAGACGGGTGCTCGAGCTAGTTTGGTTGATACATTACATCTTGATCCCCACAAACTTTTGCTGAGAGACTTTTGTTTAATATATTATTAGATAAAACGAATTTGATCTTTCCTATTCCTTTTTCTTTTTCCTATCACTGAAACATTTTTTTACATTTCACGTTGGTTACTTTGTTTATATTTAACGATCCATATACTAGCTGCCCCCGCGAACTTCGCGAACTTTTTAGTGTCACACACCACCATATTTAACTGTTTGCTTTTCTGGAATAAAATTCAATTTAACTTTTCAATTTTGCTTAAATTCAAAATTTCTAAATAATTTCTCTCCATATAAAACTTTTTAACGATTATTGTTTGTGATTCATTTTCATTTACATAGATTAATATTAACAAATTGGCAAAGAAACTCTTCTTTGTTGTAGAAGGTAATGCTGAGGGATGTCTATGGACATTCACAATGATAGAAGGCAGGAGAAAGAGAAAAGCATTCGATAATAAACCTCATAAGAATCCCGGCAACCACAAATCATTTTTAATATGCAAGATAAAACCTCTACGTAGAAACAAGATCAATTCCAGTGCGGTCCTTTGGATGTGTTCAAATAAGATTTTCTTATAAAATAAAAATAAAAATGATATTTTGTTCTAGTCGTAGCAGATGTCAATTGTTAATGTTGTGCAACTGTTTAACGTGTTTGCGACAAAGCTTATTGCCTAGCCACGGTTAAATTACCTATAAAACACAATAATATAAAATTTAACTACTTTACAATTAATATCCTCGAAGGTTTTATGGGCTATGAATTACTTAATTAAATTGTAAGTTTCCATACATAGTTTGATATTAAATTACACATGCGTGCCTATAACATGTATGTTCCTTAAAATCTTTAAAAATGTTTGGGTTAGGTTACAACTTTCAGACTGATTTGGTGGGGAATGTATATTGGACTGTTTACGCTGGCGAAATAATAACGATTTTCCGGCAATGCTTATGTAGAACCTTCTGGCAATGTGAGTGTCCATGTGCGACGGTATCACTTAACATCAGATAAGACTCCTGCCCGATTTGTTCCTCTACCTTCTATTACATATAAATGACATAAAAATTGCATAGCATTTTTATCAACTTATGCAATCATAATTATTTATTTATGCAGTATTTTTTTTCTTTGTTATTAATTCAATCTACCACCCTACGAGACTCAGCTTACGCTACAACACCGATCTCATCAGAGAGATGTGAATACGTAGTATGCGTTCTGTCCCGCTCTAACGCGTATTGGTCGCACCTACATTACGTCATCGTGTGTTAAGTTTATTTTCGTTACGGAGTTTTTTGATTCGGTCACCGCAAAGCCCGCGATAAAATCTATGCAATATCTTAAAAATCACTCTATTCCATTCATAAAAACGCTACAATGAACAACTTCGTGTAACTCATCTTAGGCGAAAAGGTGTTACATCACTGCCTACTTCATGATTTAACAATATAATTTATTTAAAAAAAAATCCAAATATAATAATTATGAAATAAACAGATGGCATGCCAAAAGCTGATTTTGAACAATGTAACTTCGTAAACCTTATTTTATACAGTCATGGTAATAGTAGTGTTAGTTTTTATAGCACACCCAAGCGGCATGTCGGTTTCACACGTCTTCACACACGAGAGGACGTTAATTTGTTTTAATATTTTAGAAATAATTATAGTCTGTGTTACCGCGTTCAATAATGTCGCATTCTAACTGTGGCAGACGTTTTGGACGTTTGGTTTTGTTCCAGTCCAGTGGTTTTTGAGTTAATTCGTTTGTTATAAATAAAGATAAAAGTTATCATATAATCCCATACATATATTTTACTCCTATTATTTTGCCGAGTACGAGTGAATGAGTGAGTGTCCATGGGCGGCGGTATCACTTAACATCACGTGAGCCTTCGACCCGTTTGCTTCGCTTAGCTTAGCCTCAAACTTTTGACGTGTAATAATCGTATTACACAAACTAGAACATGCCATGCGGTAGTAATGTCACCATATTTTTACTTATATTAAAAACCAAAAATTTGTTTCCAATGAACTCTATGTATCTTTATTAAATTAATAATTTATTTGCGTGAATATGATAAAAACATATTCTTGTGGTACAGCCTAAAGTTCGCATATTCTGCCACAAATACTGGCGGGCAAGTTTGTCTTAACCCTTAAATGCATGTTTTTTCCTTTTTGAATTTTTACATTGAAGTTACATACATACATTATGAGTTATATCATTTATTATTATAATATATTATTACGTTATCATTTATATTAATTATAATGTTTCACACAAGTAATCATTAATAGAATACATTTTCTTTGTTAATAGAATAATATATGTAATACCAGTCGACCATGGTTCCTAGGATATATATCTTAAATAATTTCCACTAAATGTCATAATCATTTGAATGAAAATTAATAATTAAATTACCCTAAGATAAAAATAGTTCAGTTAAATTGTAGCAAAACTATACAGAAAAAAGATCACTTCCAGTACTTTATATCCAAGAAGTTTAATTTAACGACAGAAATAAAGCGATGCAGTCGGAATTAACGCGATACCAAGGCTAATCGCACGCGCAGATGTTCCCATTTTATTGTTTATTGCTGCACTTGTGTTTTCATAAAATACCTTAATAGATAAACAGGTTCATAACAGACATTTTTAGCTTTGCTTCCGATCGGAAGACTCTTCTTGGTTCATAGATAAGTAAAGTTGTAATGTTACAATCTATATATTAAGGTATTTTATGGCTGCGCTCGTTTGGGTGTCTTTATACATTTCATTGCCATAACTATTATGTTAAGTGAAATGGGTTTGATAGATATGGCCTCTAATAGGTAAGTAACGATGGCGTAACGTCTGAAGCGCATCACATCTGCTCCTTCTATTTCCACTACAGAGCAATCACGACCAAATCAAGAGTGTTACGGATAAGAAGAAAAATGAATTAAATCGTACATCTATTTTCATTTATTAATTTAAAATATATTAACATATATGTAGCTATAGATATCATAAAACTACAGTGCATTTATTATGAATTTTATTTGAAGGTAAACAAATATAGCGTACTTTCAAACCACACTTGTCGAAACTATGAAAGTGATGTGAAATCATGAATTTTAGAATAAATGAAATGGTTAGTTGTAAATTAATGCTATGTGAAAATAAAATATATTTAAGATTAACCAAACTGCTGTTATTACGAAACAAAGCTTATTATATTTATTTACTGAGAAAGGTAATTGATGTAAAACTAATCTGATCACTTGTAAAATAAATCACTTATCTCTTATCAATCAATTATATAAGAAGCAATATTAAATTATATTTTATGAACTTTCAAAGACCAAAAATCACTATCCAGTCTATAAGCTCTCCGATAATCTGACTATATGCCAACGTTAATATAATATTGAAATGTCTTATTTGAAATGCTATTTTAATAAAAAAATTACTTTTACTTTCTCCACTCCGTGATATATAGTTATTATTAAAAAAATTATGAAAAGAAAAACAATTTCAGATACACAGGAAATATAATTTGATAATTAAATAAACAAAACAAATATGTCATTGGTGAAGAATATTAGCTTCATTTTCTTGAAAACTGGCAAGTGTTTTTATACATATACACTCTTAGTGTTCGATAAACAGCGATAATACGATACATAATGTATTTGAAGAAAAAAAATACCGTCAGGCTTAGCCTTATAGCTATAAAATAAGAACAAAAAGAAACAATTCGACTTAGGGTCCTTCAAGAAAAGAGCGTACCAATTCTTAAAAAGCCGGCAACGCACTCGCGAGCCCTCTGGCATTGAGAGTGTCCATGGGCGGCGGTATCACTTAACATCAGGTGAGCCTACTGCCCCCTTTTCTATAAAAAAAAAACTTAAAACGTTACTCTTATGGCAATTTGAAGGTGATGCAGTAGTCTATATAAACCGGAGGACCGAGACTGCGTTGGCGGGATGTTTGGGATGTCCAGGGGGTCTAGTCAAGACGGCTTAACAGTAGTGTATGTAGAAAGTCGAAAACTAAATTTGTATGAAAATGACAGCTAGTAGTTGGTACCAACTGTCTGTCTATCTGTCTGTCACTAGCTGTCATTTTCATACAAATTTAGAAAGATATACCTGAAATGTGAAAGAAAGTCACTCATTATCACTTTTTATTAAGCACAATTGTGACTGTGACATTTATTACAGAAATACACATATTATCCTAACAGCCAATGCCAATACGATAACGTCGAGAAATTAAAAAAAAAACAAAGAGTGTGTGTACTTATGTACACGCGTTAGAGGTTATACTTTTTTGGCGTATGGAAAAAAAACTAAAATGCAGTAGTGATGAACGATAAATATTGAAATTAATAAAAAAGATTTTATTTAAATACATAAATTATTAGTAAATACTATCACCGTCGTATATGAAATTGATTTAAAAACACCAAAATCATATTTATTTATTCACACTGTTTAATTGTACTGCTACGAAACACGTGTTCTAAATATAAAAATACTAGAATATACAACTTGAACATAGTTTCCATGTCACTTAGACCTAACTTTACGATGTCGAATTTATGTGTTGGTGTGTGCGCGCATCGTAAAAATTCACTCTCATCATTTTTCTTCATCGCGCCAAAAGAAGTATAACTTCAAAAAATGTAATAAAGTACATAATATATAAAATTAAACACATAATATCGCTACTGTGAATTCACTCTGCGAACATACAAATATGTTGTTATAAATCCACTGGAAATAGACCCATTTTATAATGTAGGACAGCTTTCGATTTCAAAAGACCACTTTGCCTCACAAATGCTCCATTTTAAATTCAAAACTGATTTTCGGCTCAACATTTAGTTTCTTGTGCAAGAATAATATTAACCCACTTAAATTTGGTGGTTAAATGGAATATTTTTGTATGAGCAATAACTTTTGAGTTTAAATTCGTACATAGTGTCGATTTAATAAATTATACAGAGCCTGAACATAGCTTATATTAAATGTATTAAGGGAACAAAAGTTTTTCTTGATAAGTATAACCTCACCGGGGAAGGCAAGGACCTTTATTTCGTACTTCGCTGACTCCAGTGTGGTTCTATCCTGACCTTCAGGCGATTGACCCTCCTGCCACGGCCCAAGTCGAGGTTCGAGTCTCACAGGAGACGTCTTGCGCGAGTCGCGGGAACCCCACCCTTTCAGGCTGAGCTAAGGCCAACAGCGAGATTCCATTAAAAAAAAAAAAAACAAAAGTTTTTCTTGATAAGTATCACCTACACTTGTAATTTTTATTATGTTGACGTCACCTGAAAGATTTGGCTGATGTCTTCATAGTAATACAAGTTCTCTGGTACGAAAAATCTTAATTAAAAGAAATTTAAATATAATAGGTAACACAACACTGTGATATCAAATACAGAGTGTATTTAAAACAGACTCCCATTCATCCTCATACACACTTAAGGTCAAAATTGTTTTAATCATGCACCATGTACCACAGATTAAATGTAATTGAGTTACTCACAAGAGCTTAGTGTCAGGATTTATTATATATAAAGTTTTATTATTTATAATATTTATATGTTAGCTTCGCAAATTTATTAAACATAGTGCAGTCGGTATGCAATGTTTTATCATTTTAAACAAACAGCCATCTGCGTATACATGTTTATGTGTGACATATCTAAACATTTACATGAAATATTTTATCTACGCCGCTTTTAAAAATAAATGTATGAATTACTTCAAGGAAAAGTAGTGTCTATCTCATTTAGTCGTTCTTAGAATAGGTATGGCGTAAATCAAGACGTAGAATTGTCAGGATGGGAAATTATTTGTAAAACGGTATATTTGATCATTTTCAAGGTAGACAAGTTTTCTAAGTCTAATGTATTGTATTCAAAATTTGTTTGACCTATATAAAAAAATTACGCACCTTTATATGGCATTAGGTTTTAATATGAACAGGGTAACGAATGATCAAACTTAAGGGTTAAGAACACAGTCGGAGCTAATTAATTGGCACTGCTCTTCACTTCATAAAATTCTTTGGTCTACGCGAGTATACTTAAATATTTAACTCATATAAACTCAGTTTGTAACATTACCATATTCTCCCATCCTATACTAATTAAGGCTATGCCATGATTACCAAAGTACTTTATGAGATTTATTTATTGGTAAAGAAAAAGTCGATAGATTTCAAAATATTTATTTGTAAGATAACCTAGGCCGAATTAAAACGTTCTGTTTATTTTCAAAGGAAACTTCTATATTCGATTAGTTACGTCATGTCTCTTTGAACCCAGTTCAAACATATGTACTTGACTCATTTACCCATTTAATGGCTATGAATTTATGAATAATTGACACAATTCCTGTGCCAATCATAAGTTGTATGGTAATTTAGTTTATAAAAATAATAAAATATTGCGTTGAAGTAAGCAAAAATAAATTTTAAATGATAACACAAAATTTTTGCTTGGTACGTAAGCGTTTTTCATTTGTTTATTGGTTCGAAGCCCGGTTTGGCAAATATATTTTTTATGAATTCAAACGGCAGTTGTTGTCACAGTCAAAGCAAAACACACAACAGCACGGAAACTATCATACATACAATGAGGGTGATTGGGATTTATTTTTAATACGTAAAAAAAGAATTAATATTATTCAAAAAGTAATGAATGTAATCTAAAATTATTGTTTCCTTGCGCAGAACGTCTGCGTCATAAATTGCACCATTTTCATATTTGGCCGAGTCAATGTACTATAATTGTCAATACACAAATTATTTCAGTTGAGTGTTTTTGTATTAAGGTACACGTACATTTGTTAATGTATATAGTATGAAAAGACATCTTTGGTATATATAAAATATATGTTTAATGAGAAAGTTTTCAAAGCCTTTTTTTTGAAGACAATATCTATGAATTTGGTGGATTTTGTGTAAAATCTCAGGAATACAATAGCATATAAAACATATATTCTAATCCTAATTCAGTTATACTCACATATAACACAAGCCTTTAGGAAATAAAAAATACCAGTTTTCTGAAGTTAGTATAAGAAATAAAAATTGTATTCGGATGGAAGGGATATTTCTTAAAAAAAGGAAAGTATTTCTAATATTACATATACATAATCTATATTTTAGTATCAGAGTTCTCTACTGAAATTGTAGATATTCTTACAGTGCAACAGTAGTTTAATTATAAAATTGGAAGTATCCGAATTATTACATCTAACAGCGTTAATATGTCAAATGGCAGAGCTTGCCTGACAACGATACAGGGAATCCTAGTGCACCCTCTCTTATAACTAAACAACCTTTTTTATAATGTATAAAATAGTTTTTTCTTTAGTATAATATATATGGTTTAAATTGCAAAATGTGCATCTGCCCGAGAAATATTTTTTAATTCGCTTCACATAAATTCGTTTGCGAAAACACCAACCGTACCTTTTTGTTACAGTAATTATCTCCAATTTGGTACAAAACGGTCCCTTTGAGCGATACACAATAAAATAAGCGCCGATTTCACGTCCCACTTCCGTACAACAGACGCATCTCACTCATTCTCGAAAATGCATTGTCATATCCCGAATATCGCATCACTTTTGTTATAATGACACACGGGTGATTATTTTGAACGTTCACGCTTTGGTTAGACTAATAATCCGTGGTTATTCAAAGACTTGGCAATGTATTTTAATATTGTGCCAAATAATTAACTGTAATACAAATATGCGTTATACTTTTTTTCTATTTCATTTAATATGAATGATAACATTTTGTGAAAAAACCTCTTTTAGGAATTCGTAAACAATATAAAGAATTGAGGTAAGTGCGTTTATACTATCATTTATTCATGTAACTAAACATAACCAACAAATATACAGTATTTACAATTTTTATAACCTACATAGTAATAATAATAATAATAATAATAATAATAATAATTAAAAATTAATGGTGATTAAAAATAATTAATAAAAATGTATAATAATGTCACGCAAGACTATCCTTCATCATACAATCATGATAATAATTGGTATGGTTTGAGGTCCAGTAAACCCATATTGGGTGTATAAACCACCTGTTTATCATCTCCACTGAAAAAGATTGAGACCAGCACGTAATATAAACGTTGTCTGGAAGAAATCGCTCTAAAGCGATAAGGCCGCCAGTTGCTTATCATTAAATTATGTTTAATTTTTTTTCCTTTTATATAATGCAACGAAGTGTAAAAAAATAAATAAAATAAATAATAGAACGGCTGACGGCGGACGTATAATATATACCTATTAGGTTTCTCTTGTATTAAAACTACATTTCTGTAATGAGAAATTTTAAATACACTTTTTATCAAGCGGTTTCTGGGCCGTACCGCGCGGTACGTACGCTCCTATAACACTTTCTAATTAGGTTTCAGGCAATGTCTCTTTGTAGTTATTTCTGGGTAAACTTAACAAAACGTATCTGTGTCAGCCCCCAGCGTCAAGGTAAGTGGCGAAAAAATATCACCGGGTTGTCACTCGCTGTCACTTACATGTGTACTTGTCGGATGTTGGCTGTAAAACGCCACGAAATGCTACAATTACGACTCGCGCTTTGTTAACTTTTTATATGCGGACCAGATGAGCAGAAAAATGTGGTGCACCTAAACGTTTACACTCGTATATGTATTTGTATGGGTATTCTTGCATATATATATTAATATTATAAAGGTGATATAATCATGTATATACGAATAGATGTTTATGTAATTAAAGGATTATAAGAGCTAGATCCAGTATTCCATTTCAGTTGTAAAATAATTAATCTAGCTGGTAGGCATGGAAGATCAAATGATTCTCTAGAAAATATCAGAAGTACGTAATTCTGAAGAATCCAAAGAAAAAGTGACCCACAAAAGGAGATTTAATTAACTCTTTTCTATAATGAATCGTTAAGCACGACCATTACTCGTAAAAAAATTCAAAAGTTCTTTCAAAGTGGATTAAATTCGAATGTGGTTCGAATTTTAAAATAATCTGATTGGCTGATTGATAAGGTCGAGTGCTGGCCACTGATTGTACATTACACAGTAGTTACGTGATTGGAAGAGAACATTAATTTTTATTTAATTTGTGTGACGAATAAATGTCGACTTCTCACTTTTACACAACCGCCATGGATAATAAATAAATTAGCTAAAAGATCTACACTGTGTTTGTTAAATTTGTAATAAATATTTTTTGTAATAAATCATATAACTTTATTTAATTACAACGGAATATTTAGATATTCCAAATCCGACAGAGTTCATTTACAGTCTATCGTGCTTAAATATATTCATATCGCATTGGCACAGACTATAACTGGGAGCATAAATTGACGTTATGACAAATATTTTCAACACTGGCAGTCTGTGACCTTGTTGTAAGTGCATTTGGGGTTATTGTCTGAGTAAAATTAGGTCGTGCACTGCTAATGATGTACTGACGATGATAAATGATTGGTGGAGTCAGTGGCCTAAGTCATTGAACTTGCATATTCAGTCTAGGGCACTATTTTGTAGGTCAGTTTTACGCTGCCAAATATTATAGTAAAACAAGAGGTTTAGAAATATTAAATTAATCTATAGACAATTAAAAGTTTGTCAATACAATGACGATATATGCTTTCCACGCACTATATCCACGTTATATGCTTTTTTGATAGAATATTCTAGATTTATGTCTAGAATACATTAGTTAACTAGGCTTTCTGGACCGTTTGCAGGATTAGTTTCGTTTAGCAGTATGGCATATTAAAAAAGAAACTGCCACGAATAATCATAAAAAAATAATTTAATTTTTTATTTCAAATCCGAATTATATGTAATTTTATATATTATATTAGCATGGTCATATAATGTCTTATTTAAAAACAAATGCATTAGTAAAATGTTCTCATTGTTTTAGGAACTTTTTTTTTAATAGAACAGGGGGCAAACGTGATGTTAAGTGATACCGCCGCCCTTGGACACTCTCAATGCCAGAGTGCTAGCGAGTGCGTTGCCGGAAAAATCTTCTTGATTATATAATGCTTATTGATTAAAAATGATTGGGTATAAGTTTACGGGTATTACACCGCAGATAGTATGCGGCCTATTCCTGTTACTATGAATTGATGAAAGTCCATTTCCTTCGAGCCCTTTATTTACAGTCAATAAGATAATTAATTTTTCAATATCATATTTTAAAAAAGCATTACCTCATCGGATGAAGTGCTGTGAGCGGGTCATAAATCTAATTATTTAATACAAGTTTGATTTAGCATCGTGCGGTCGAAATAAAATCGCATAGCCTCAAAAATCGGCAGCTTGCCAAAGCTCGTCGCACAAAAAATCCCATTCGTGATTTAAGGTAGCTTGTACTAGAGTTTCATAAAAGCGCGCAAAACGTGGCGTCTACACAAATAATATAACTATTTTTTTAACGTCTTTAACCGCACATAAAAATTACAAGCTGTCCATGTAAGGAATGTAATTTGTGTACCTAATTAAGTAACAATTGTATATAAGGCTGCCCTTTGCCTAGTAACTTAAGTAACCTATATACTCTATATGTGTAAGTTTTTTCCAAAAAAAGTGATTTTTTTTCTATACAATCGAGATATGTATAAATTGAACCGTACGGAGTAATTTATATAAATGACAGCGTAGAAGAATAAATGAAGGCGAATTCCTCTGTTTGGCTTCACTCGGTTCTGCTCGCAACAAGAAAATAAAAATTTCATATTTCTGGTTTAGATTACATCAGCCATAGTCTTTAAACTTAATGAGATGCCATGACCTCCAAAGCAAGGCATATATCAAAACTTTAAATAATATATGCCATTGCAAATTACAGCTTAACTGCATTAAGCATTTGTTTCACTCACGTTGATGAACGTCGTGCAGAAAATGCGCTCGCGACTCGCAGGCCTTAATAGGTAAAAATAATAAGCCTCAACCATATATCATGGGGCGCTGTGTATTTGATTTTTCACATGTTTTGGCTTTAAGCCCCACTGCGATTGCCAACTTGAGAGATTTACTAGTGCTCACTTTATTGAAATATAAAGCCTTTATTTACTTATTTCATCCCAGATTTATTACTTTTTAAATATAGGCGCTTTGTGTTGAGTAATATATATTATCTAAGTAATATTTTTGCTCGTCCTTAGTAAATACCATTGATTTTGGAGATGAACGCGAAGGAATTTTAAAAAGAGTCATGTGAAAAGTGCCAGCATTAAAAATAAATTGGATACTCGCTAATTGCTTTAAATACATTGAACTTTCTAGAATTTTCAAAGGAAAACAAACTTGAATATTAATACCGAATAAAAACATTGCAATACAAGTTTTACAGAAACAAAAAACAAGCTAGTATACTGAATTTTCAGATAAATCAATCAGAAGCCAACGAACCATTAGAAGCCCCGGCACAGTCAAAGCCACACAGCGTTCGGGAAAAAACCGGACAAAATTCGAAATTCGAATGCGCAACCACAATTCTCGTGGGTAAATCAATCGGCGTCGCGTGAGGCCGTGTTACCGGCTTTTGTGCTTCATGTTTTATGTTTAATTTATACATATACTATCTGATTGTAATTAAACTGTCCACGTTCATGGAAAATCTTTTGAAAAATTATTTGTGGTTTACTGAAATTTTATTTATTTCTGATGATGGTTTTCTTTTGCTATTTACAAGATGCAGAAGAAAACGCTGCATATAACTTTTAGCGCCAGCGTTTTTACCTCAAAAGCACAATTACAATACTTCAAAACAATAATTAGGTAAATTTAATAATTTAGATACATCAGATACAAGTATCGGATTATTTAGACATTGTTATTATCCTTTATTTTTAAGTATAGATTTTTCTATTCTTTCACCATTGTGTTTTCTTTTTGTTCACGTTCAAACCACAGATTAAGAACATTATGACATTTTAAGTGTCCAGTGACAGTTTCTAGAATAAGTTTATAATAATAATAAATAGTTTATTTGCCTA
Source organism: Pieris mannii (assembly GCA_028984075.1). Classification (NCBI taxonomy): domain Eukaryota; kingdom Metazoa; phylum Arthropoda; class Insecta; order Lepidoptera; family Pieridae; genus Pieris; species Pieris mannii. Next base: position 3,116,995 of record CM054776.1, read on the forward strand.
GATAGTAGTATAATTAGATCGAGCGACAACAAAAATCCGCATAATCAGCCATATATAAATAGGCATGCAAATGTCATTACTTTTTAAAATGTCGCATAATAAGAACATTAACATACTGTCATAAAAATAAGTTAAGTTATATATAATTGGTGTCAAACGTATGGTCTAAATACTCGCCCACGTTATAAAGGCTCCTCGCCATTAAAAATTTAATCACCTTCCCCTTGAAAGAGTTACAGGGCAGTGATCTATAACTTCTAGGAAGGTGATTAAATAGTGTCTTACGCCACGCTACAAATATTTTTATAAAAATAAAAATAAATCATTGGCGCTACAACCTCTTTAGGTCTTGGCCTCAGATATCTGAATCTGTTACATGATCATTTTTAAATCTAATAGGCAAGAAGGTGATCAGCCTCCAGTGCCTGACACACGTCGTCGACTTTTTGATTCTAAGACATGTCGGTTTCCTCACGATGTTTTTCCTTCACCGTTCGAGCAAATGTTAAATGCGCACATAGAAAGAAAATCCATTGTTGCACAGCCGGGGATCGAGCCTACGACCTCAAGTAAGAGAGTCGCACGCTGAAGCCATTAGGGCCAACGCTACTTTGTATAAAATTATAGTTATACTTTAATATCAGAATCACTGATTATCTTCCCTTAACATAAGTAGTTCCTTTTAAACTTGTAATGTCTTAACTTAAAGCTTCTTGGATACAAAGCGTTCATTTTTTTTTGCCTTGGAGGCTTTGAGCAACCTTCTGTTGTGGAAAATTAAGGAATTATATGTTACGAGTTACATCTATGTTTTTGTTATGTGTGGCTTTGCATAGAAAACATAAGTTCAATTTCAATACTTTGTTAGAGACGAATAAATGCATGCCAAATATTTATATGAAAATTATGATTGTAGTAGTAGTGTTTAATATTGTAAATTTATAAATCCAAAGTCAACAATTTCTCAGTTCTAAACAAATTACCTAAAATGGTAGAATGGAGTTTTGTTACCATATTTTTCTACTATATCTTTTCTACTATATTTTCTTATTGTCTTGTTTCAACATTTCTTTTAAGGGTACCAATTAATTATGTAACTTTTAATCATGACAAGGCTTGATGCTTCTTGCGTGCAATTAAACTAACCTTAATCATACAAATTTGTAATTAATTAGACGTCAAACAAACTGTTTTATAGTGCAAAGGACTGTGTAAAGTAATTTCTACGTGAAATATAGCTCGCGTGACACTACACCTCTAAATAATAGATTAGCGCTTTCATAAAAACCTTTTTGACATAGATTAAAAGTTAATTAAGTAGATGTAGTAATATGAAGATAATGGCGCATTTAGAAGATACGTTAGGACTTACAGTTTAATAAGCATCTAGACAAAGAGTCTGTTGTTTTAGTTGTAAGACATGCTTGTTGATTCACTATCTTTTCCTTTACAAGTATTATTAATAATATAGAAGATAAATCTATTAATTAGTCGCACACATAGCTAATAAGCAATAAGCTTACCACTACCCTATTTACTAATGTAGTGCGTCTGTATGTAATCTTTATAATCTTTAAGACTTATAAACACGTAAAATTGAGGAAAGCAATCAATCTATCAATCAATTAAAGAAAAATATTCAACACAGGTCACATAGTCTTTTATTTAATTTAATAGGCTCATGTTAAGTGATACCACCCTCATTGTCAGAGGCAAGTGCGTCGCCGGATTTTGAAGAAGGTTGTGTCAAGGTTTTTATTTTGTAGGACTTCTACAAACGTTTTTAATGATAGAAAATAATTTTAAATTTAAATTCTGATCATTAAGTTCATGTAAAGCATTTATAATAATTTTATTAACGTAATAAATATTTAAATGAAAATACTGTACCGAATTAAGACTATATGGTTGATTATTACGATTATATGTTTCCGTATTGCACTCTTAACAGTTAATACGAAATGTGTTATAACAATTGTGTCTGTATGTGAATACTTTCATTTAAATAAATCGTTAACAGTACCAGTTTTTCGATGAAAACAAAATACTTTCCAAATATCGTTGCCGAAACATACAAACTGTAACATATAAGAATACTTACGGTTAACGATTTCTTCAAAAAAATAATCAAATTTGTGAAAACAAAGCCACAAACAAAGATACGTAGATATAGACGAATACAGACCCCTCTCGCGTCAGGTTAATAGTGAAAAGCATTTTAGTATTCAAAGAAATTAAAGTCGAGCGACCCTTGACTTTAAAACACTCTTTCATCACAGAGTAAAAAGGCACAAAGTAATCACAGCGTAGTGTCACATCTGATTAGACTACGCTTTGCTCAATTCCACCCTATTTTATGCAAACACGTAAAAGACTGCATTTTATACTGAAAAAAGGACCGTTTGAACTTATTTAAGTGGTGGTGTTATTAGCAAAGTAGTTTTACCGATGGCAAAATAGAGGATTTGTTTACCTACATTGTGGAGTTTCTATATCGATATTAAAAGACAAACATGTTAATACAAAATACTTGGTCTAAGAGTTTCGTATATGTTACCAGCATCATATTTGTTTAAATAAAGGTAATTCAATTTGTAAGCCATTTTTATAGTATAGGGGGGACAGTCATCTCAACCCATTTTAGTGGGCTTAGTTTAGTTGATGGCCTTTGAGGGATGAGTATACGCTTTCTTTAAACAATTGGTGGACCTATCTCCCATGGAACACATCCACCGGGAGTCGGTTCCATAGTTCACTAGTTCGCAAAAGAAAGTTGATTGGATTGTGACTGTCTTTCCACTTAACGGTGATTGGTCGTAATTATTTTATTTATTCACCTGAATATAAGAATACGCTGTTTACAGGTGAAGTAAAATAAATTAATGGAATTAAATACTTATAGCCAATTCGATATAATTGTGTAATAAATATAACGCCAGTAGATCTTTGTAAAAATGGGTTGAGCAGGTTAGAGGTTGAGATGTGTCAATCTGTACGACGGATTTGGAAAAATATTATTCATACTCACACACTCTAGGGATTTTTGGGTGTGTACACTTACCTACTTTAAGTTCTAAAATATTATTTTGTTTTAAAATATACAGAAAAACACCAATGATTGAAGTCGTAGAATCGTTGAGGACCAGTTACTTTCCCCTTTAGTTGCTCCCTTGTAGTTGCTCGTCGGCGTCGTTCGTCGAGTCACAGTCTCTTTGGATCTTTTACCGCATTTACCATGGAGTGTTCATAGGAGTTGTTCGGATTAAATCAGCAGCTGCCTTTCATTATCGGGCGTCGAGGTAAAATACGAAATTCCACTCGTATCGCCTTGATGTCCGTTAGCGTTTTTAAGGCAGTTTTCCCGCTTACCATCATTCTGTGTAACCAGCTATCTATATTTCCGAACCAATTTGACTTAGGGTCCTTCAACAAAAGAACGTACCAATTCTTCAAAGGCCGACAACGCGCTTTAGAGCCCGCTGGCAATTTGTGTGTGAGCCTCTTACATAAAAACAAGTTATTAAAGAGCAAAATGTACCATTATTGTGTTTAGAAAAACATTGACGTCTTCTTGTAAACATAATTAGACAGATACAAGGAATTGATTTTAATAGTTAATGCATTGCTTTAGACTTACTACGATACTTTTAACATTATTACATTTCAAACGACTGTTATGGTTTTAAATCGTTTATCTCTTTTTAATAATATTAAAAGAATACCTTAAATTCTATGTTACACCAACAGCGTCGTTTCTGCGAATCTCACCCCATTTGCACTCAAATCTGAATATTGTTTTAATGAAACGCATCAAAACAAACTTTCTTATTGTGAACTGCCATTTTAAAAGGCTAAAAAACTCGAAGGAAATGTCATTTTCATTTGAATGGGTCAAACGAGGTGGTAACTGCACTAGAACGGGATCGAAACGAAAAACAATAGAACTTTATGAGGGCAATTAAACTTAACGGCTAGGAAATTAAGTTGCTATCACGCGGCGAGCGTCCGCCATTTTATTTTCGCGCGTTCCATTTTCGCGCGCTTTTGAACGTCAATTGCCATTTTAAATTCTAGGGTTATGCTAAGCTAAGAGATTGTTTTTTGTCAATTTCATTAGGAATGTTTAGAACGTTTTAGTGCAAGATAAACAGATTCTGGAATGTTTTTATTTTTTTTAATTTTTATCTTGGGAAAGTCGAGAAATTCATTGATGTTTGACATTTTGTATAAAAACGTCCATATGTGATTTTAAATACAAAGATTTCAAATTATTTGTGACTAATTACACTGAATTTTGTGCATATAAGTGGTATTTAGGTATAAAACATGCAAAACATTAATTTGCGTTGAGACCTTGAAGGGTGTTGTGTGAGTCAAGGGCAGGCCTTGCGCTTTGCTGGTGATAATGTGCGATAATTGGATATTTAGGGAGATTATACACACTTGGGAAAATGGGTGTCGCGATCATTCTGAAAAGAAATACTTTCCTAACCATGACGCACCAATCTTTTCACTCACTTCTGCTACTGGAATTGAAATGATTGGATGGATTTCTTTTATTTATGTATAGTTTAACTAGTTTGTAGTGCACACATTGGATTAGAAATTACTTTGACGTTTCTTTAAATATTAAAAAAAACGTTTCAAGCATTACTATTGCCAATTCTTTCATTACAAAACACTTGATTATTCCCGTAGTCTTCAAGTATAGTTAGACACTTATAAGAATAATTCCCATTTCAAACAACTACTAATTATGGAACAATAAATTACAAACGTTCCGATAACAATTTTGTACTATTATAATCTGTATCACAGAATAAATTATATATCAGTGGTCAGTTTCCAAATGTGTGTTTATCCCTTTATGATAAAGCTGGTAATTGCTTTGTAATGGATGTCGTTTTTGTTTTGACGTCCAATGCAATATTAGCCCGATACAAATACTGTTGTCTCATTACGGTCACGTTCTCATTTTACATAACATCAGCTTTATTTATTACTAGGTTACGTTTGCAATATTAAATTTAGTACCTACATGTTAATAGTCAAAGTCTGATTTGAATCGATGATCGATCGATGATTAAACGCCGTTAAAATCATATGAGCAAATATTAATTACATGCGCTATACTAATATGCTAAAGGAAACCAATGATGGAAGCCATCTTAAATGACGTAGAATTAATGTTTGTTTAAAAAAGCGATCCTACAGATTAAATCTAGTCTGGTCAGATTAAAAATCGGTAAGTTGTGGTTTTATAAGTGTCATGCTTCGTCTACAGTGTATGCAAGTAATAGCACATTCGAGACATTTGCTATTTACATCCTGAAATGACAATATTTATACAAATTGTTTACGAAACCAAAATATAGACACAGTATTATCAAGCTGTATAAATATGTAAATGGGTGAAATTTATTTTATGTGCGGAGTAAATCGCTTCTCGCAAATTTTATGGCACAATGTTTACCCTAAGGCGACTGGCCTTAGCCCAGTCAGGGCCACGCCGCGCAGTGTGTTGCACTCGTGGTCTGGCCCAAGGCAAAAGCTACGGGTCTGTTGTCTTGTAAGCTCTATAGATAGTATATTCAGTATATTCACAAGAAATATAATATAAAGATATAGGAAAGTACAAATCATAATACTGTTCTAATTCTTTCTTTTTCGAGATAATTTGTTGACACGTATTTACGTAATTTTATATGTATTAATTAATTATTAATTGCTCATTTGGAGAACTTTTCGAAAATAAAATATTTATTTACACCCACTACTCGAGCAACAATATAAGTAGTGGGTGTAAATTTCGTGTTTTGTTTATAATGGTCAAGTATCTTGCCTGTTCAGACAATTTATTTCTAAGCAAATATAAATTTTCATACAGCATATCTGAGATTTGTAACTAAGCGATTTTAAGTAATATTACTAATTTAAATTTATATAAATAACTTTGAGCAAGTTGTATATTTTTGCTATACTATCCTGCGGCTACAACACGATGACGTCATACACTGAATCGCACTAACGAATTTTAATAGGATATATTCAACTTCTCGTCTCCTCTGCAAGGTCCTTTGTGATGACTTTCAATACAGCAAGGGTCATCTTAAATCGCTCTAACTACCTACTAACTTGGTATATGAAGCTGGGAGAGGGCCGCTTAGCAACTGCTTGCAACGATCAGTATCCTATCTTTCTACATATATTTCCGCTTCTTCTTTCCTATTCATGATAGAAGCGGAAAGATACTGTTTCGTAAAAAAATCAAAATCCACCAGCCTTTTGGTTGGAGGAAGCACTCAGCATCCTTCCTTCAATATACATAACAGTTTATGAATTGTACCATACTGAACGCGATAATTTCGGTGTAGTGAAGGTGAGCGCAGTATTTATAAACGCATCGTGCTCGTGCGCGTTTTGTTTCACTTCCTGCAACGTCTTGCTCATATGCGACATTAATAGCTCATGTTTTGCTCAAAAAGGAGCAATTTAATGGATTTTCAGTCCGTTTTGTTCAAGGTCTCACGATGATTTCACAAATTTGCCATATATATATAAATATATTATAGAACCGCTTTCGTTTGACATTACTGTATTCTCATAATAGTTCTATGACATTACATTACTTTCTTCTTTCTTTCTCATAAGGAAAATTACAGTGTCCATGGACGGCGGTGTCACTTAAGATTAGACGAGCCTGATTCCTTCCTGAAGAAAAACATGATTTTCAGTGTAACATACTAACCACTGGAGCATTTATTGGCTTGATATTGGATTTTTTATAGGTTCTGCACAAAGGTTTTATTTCTATGACATTGTTCAACCTTCTGTCTCCAATTAACAATAAAGTTATCAGTCGACTCACGTGAAAAACATTAATAGCCTGCCGCATACAAATTACTCATAATAAATGTATTTTTTTTATTGGCAAAGAGCCACGATGATTAGCTGACAATACCTCATATAGATTGATTAAATATTCATTGACATTGATTTATAATGCAAAGTTTTATATTGGATAAGGGTTTTTGCCGTATTTGAAAAATTGGTTATACTTTTTGCTCAGAGGGGGTTACGATTGATTCATTGAGGACAGAAAATTGAGGCTAAGATTTTCTTTGAGTTAATTATGCTAATAAATAGATCAGGGTGTCACCAGGGGAGGGGACGAACCACATTTTATATGTATTGCTTACATTCAAACTTATAATACTCTATTCATACAAGTAACCAAGTACACATATGCAAGTCAACAGAAAAGATGTTATTTTTTATTTTAAATTTATATATTACCGTCAGTTATCAAATCAAGGGGCAAGCAGGCAAGAAGAACTGGCAAGAAACTCTCCGCCAGTCTTTTTTCATAGAGACCACTGGCGCTAAAACTATCTATAAAACATTTCAGAGCTTCCATAGAAACAAAAGTAAATGCATAGTCGGGATTTAAAAAATTAATATGTATATCAAAATAAATTTCTATACACAAAAATCATATTACTACCATGTCTAGATTTAGTAGTTCTACTACATATCGGGTAAGGAGTATGCAAAACCATCGGTTTCCCCGTCTGACCGCAGGCTTCCCTTACACAGTCCAAGGTCTAGAGGATCCGGCTGCGATTCGCAAAACTTTGAACTCGATACGTGAGTGTGGGAACAAGGCTCTTCCGTCCAACCACAGTATTGTAATTGTCAACCGTCTAGAAATCATATGAAGTATGTTGTGTAATATTGTCTATGTCATAAAATTAAAAATTTGATCTTCTATATAAGTATAACTAACATTCATTAAATGATCTTAATCCTTGAGATTTATTTGCTCCAGTTCAAAAAAAAAATTGTATTAAAAACATGGCGATTGAAAAGAGTGGCGGAAAGTTTCTTGCCAGTTCTTCTTGACTTGCGAACTGGTAGTAAATGTAAATTTACAATTAATTTAATTTCTTTGACGTTCATAAGTGTACTTGTTTACCTATGTGAATAAAGATATTGTTGATAAGATTGATTCGCTTTAACATCATTAGCAACCTAACAGCACGCAGCCGCCCCGATCTTTTCTGGTTTTCGACAGACGAAGTGTTTTTGTATCTGTTGATAGTCCGGTATACAAACGTACAGCTGATACCAAGCTTTTGAAGTATCTGGAATATGACTGACGGCTCCATACCCACTTTGTACAAGGCGATCACTGCAATCCTATATTCTTTAACAACCCATTCCATATTGTAATTTGATAATGAACACGAAAAAATATGTGAAATGGCGCAAATCGAAAGAAGTTTTTGAAATAATATACGTCTTCCAAATTAAAATAATGTATTTTAGGTTGAAAGACATTTATTCTCATAATAGGTAATAGTTACTTACAGGAGAATTCTTATATGCTAAAGATAGAAAGAAGACAATTTATCACGTGGAGGTAGAAATTGGGTGGAGTTTCATTTCCGTAGATAACTGGGATAACTCAATAGATGGCCTTTTAATCTTAATTTAAATATTGCTAGGCTGTTTGCACTTTTTATATTTTATGGGAGTCTAGTCAAATCATTAGTCGGCAGCACTCCCCCACTTTTTTGCCGATTTTTTTTTTAATGAAAAACATGATTATTCACTTGCAACAGAACCTATGGCTGGATTAAGTATGTATATTGTAATACCAAGATAGCTACGATACTATATTTATTTTTCCTAAGACTTACAAACGCAGTTTCGTTCGTCTTACAAGATTTGGAATTAAACTAATAGTAGTATACGTGCTGAGCGGCATATAAAATGCAACCTACATTAATATCAGTGTAGTATATTTTCCGTATGATACAATCATTCACTATGTTTGCTCACGAAGGGTTATAAAGACGTCATGTACATAAACGAAAAAATAACACGATAAATTTGTATAACAGTAAAAAAGGTAAAATGCTTTAATTGTTTAAGCATACTAATTATTCAGAGACGTAAGATATTATCGTTATGAATTACACTCATTGCAACAAAACTTAGCAGTTTTTGGTGTCAGTCGTTAACAATAAGGGACACGGTTCAAGTCACAGATTACAGAATTTTTTGTTTGAATTTGATTTCTGGAACGTTGCATTGTTTCGGCGATAAGACTGCGTTCATCATTATTTCTGCTTACATATTATTCACCGATTCTTCCCGGCCGCGTCTGTACTTATACTTACGCGATAAATATAAACTACTCCACGGATTTTTTCACATAACATAAGCGTTGTATTTAGATTGAATATAACGATTATTAATTGAAGACAGCAAAAAACCTTGTCAAAATATTAAGAAGTTTACGCTAGTAAACCGTAGAGAGTAAATGTTATACGTAAAGCTTGTGCTATAGTCTATAGCTTGTATATAGTCACAGAAAATAGAACAAATTATATATAATTTATAAACTGCTGTAGATGTAGGAGATGCAGGCTTACTGCAATTTTTGCAGGGTCCCTTAAACGTCTCGCTACATAATTAAACCCTCCAAATATTATTTCTGTAATAAAATATCCCCCTTTATTTGACTATGTAAACCTGCTTTTAAATTACTAGTGACCCGCCCCAGCTTCGCACGGGTGCAATGCTGATGAAAAGCAGGTTTTTATTATGTAAGCTCCGATAATATACGCGTTCGATCGCTGCTAAATAAGCTGTAATGGGCTGTATAGATCTATATTAAATGAAGAAGGTATTTAATTGGTTAAGGATTAATGCTGTATTGGTTAAAATCGCTTCGAAAATTAGCCATTATTTGTCGTAAAAAGTAAATGACAAAAAAAAGTTATTGTGGGTTATCCATAAGAGATAGACATATACCATCACGGACTTTTCCGTAGACCTTTTCAATGTGTACATTATTTTGATAAAACTCGTAGGGTTTAGCCTGCGTTTGCAATGTAAGCGGAAAAAATGTAATTACTTACGACATCACATTAGAAACCTCAAAAATAACAGAACTTCTCCACTATTTAATAGATGTTATTATACATATAAACCTTCCTCTTGATTAACTCTATCTATTAAAAAAAAACGCATCAAAATCCGTTGCGTAGTTTCAAAGATTTAAGCATACAAAGGGACATAGAGACAGAGAAAGCGACTTTGTTTTATACTATGTAGTGATAACATATTTGTGTTACACTATACGTATATATGTATAGTTACGAAGAATCATCATTAAAGATATCGTCTTAAATGATGCTTAAGGAGTTTTTACAATCAGACCATCAGTTTTTCTTTTGTTTATTTTCCTTCCTAATTGAATTGACACGTGTATAATTTGTATTTAATAGCCATGTTTTAGAACTTTATAAGTACTTGTTTTTTAATATATATTAAATTACAGATAAAAACATTTCCAAGTTGTTTCCTTTAATGTCCTTATAACAGGTGCCTTATTCAAAAAAGGTGAATTCACAAAAATCTGCACGCTTCGCTGCGTGGGTATCACGTGTAACGACTGAGTGCTGACGAATCTGACGATACTATGGTAAAAGTACACTCAAATACAATAAAAAGAATTAATAAATAAAATAATGTCTATTTAATATTGTATGAAGTGGTCAATCAATTTTATTTTACAATAATTACAATAAGAAGTATTTACTGACAAAACCTCACATGTTCTTAAAGTTACAATATCTCTTCTAAACTAATCCTTATGCCCACTTGACCCACTGTTTTAATAGATATAGCTGTAAATATATAATAAATTATTATATATATAAGGGGGAATGTAAGTGTATTCCTAAGCCTATTAATATATATTTTTTCATAGTTTTCTTTGCTTTAATTGACTCAAAGTATCAGAACATCTTTCGGGTTCCAAGAAACTCTCATGGTCCTAATAAGATAGGAAGGGGTATAATAATATTTTTGCTTGTACGAGAAAAACCCTTTTTGACTCAACTGTACGTTTCGGCGTAATCGTCGTGGCATATCTAAAAGCCATGCAAATATTCGGCCCGATTGATACCGGCGTGACTCTGTCCAATTAACATTTTTATGTCTTTTGTTTCGAATTGTACATGATTTGGACTCATTAATTGTGTTTTTGAAATTATGTAAATTTGCGCATTACTTACACTCAATCCAAGGAAGTTTTTGTAAACAGGAAAAAAAACACAAAATATATTTAATTATAAGATTTTATTTTAGACATAAAATCACTCGTACTCGAGTAAAGGTTAATATTATATATAAATAATGTTACATTGTAACAAAAATTAAGTAAAAAAAAATGTGAGCCATCACGGGACGCCTGGCAGATGTGAAACATCGAAATTATTCTGTGAAGTAATATGCAGAAAAGAACAGATTGTGATAGGAACTAAATATGTCATAATGATAAAATAAAATATTACGATTTTGTTTTCCAGATAACGATGACTATTTATTGAACAAACATTTTTTTTTCAATAAATACAAAAATTGACTACTGCATATAGATTGTATGTATATACCAACATATAGCGTGGCGATGCGTCGCCACGGCATGCGTCGCCACGCCAGAAATCGGTTTTACGTGCGGCTATAGATGTTTCACATCAAAAATGAAAATATATCTTTCTACCTATAAAACAACATATGCTCTGCAGTTTATAGCACTGTTTTCAAAATTTTATCATTTTGCACCTGCCTGTATTTCCGAATTTATAATGAATAAGAATGTGGCCTGATGATTTCAGAGGTCGTAGGTTTAAATTCCGGCCGTGCTCCATAGGACTTTCCGTGTATGTACGCATTTAACACTCGCTAGTACGGCAAAGGAAAAAATCGTTAGGAAACTGGCATGTCTAAGATTTATAAATCAACGGTGTGTGTCATTTGCAAAACAAAAAATTATTACAAAAATCTTAGGACAGACCTTGAAGGTTGTAGCGCACTCTTTCATAATAAATACTTTAATAATTATACTGTAACACACAATACTATCTACGTTTTGAACGTATCTCTCATCATATTTCCAACCATAGTAACCGTTAATTTTAAGTCCGCACTTCATTTCTTAAATTCACTATTTACCTTATATTCTCTAGCAACACGTGGAAGTCATATCTCAAAAACTATAGAATGCAATTTGATTAACATAAATATTTTAGTCGAAATATGAAATTAAAAAAAAACATCAGCGGTCCGAAAAGTGGAAGCTTCTTATAAAAAAATACCCACAAATATCTAATTCCAATAAGATACACATATTACAGGTGAAACGGACGTCTTGCATTTCTTTAAACACTAATTTAACGAATTTGTATAAAGAGTTTTATTTCCTGATAACTGATAATTGAGAGGTATTAAAATTTGTTTATTTTTCAAAAAAATTGATTAAAACTCTGTATATAAAGCGAGTAATTAGCCTCAAAACGTTTCTTTAGTTGTATTTTACATATAATTAACTTTTATTAAATTTTCTTTGTCCTCGATCCAGTATATCCTTTGTGGAAGGAAATGGAATGAACACGGAACACACATAATTGCTTGCAAAAAATTACATACCACAAACTTTGTAATCCTTATTTAATTTGTCAGTTTGAATTTACAGTTTTTTTAATTATTACGGTACTTCCTTAATTAAAGTGTCATCGATTACATTTTAATGTGAGAACGATTTGTTTTTGTAATACATACGATGATTTAATTTGAGTTCGTTTAATTTTGTTTTATAATACCAAATTCGCGGTCTATACAGTATTTTTTTACCTTCTCTACCTGAAAATAATATTAATTATTATGAATATTGGAATTAAAAGATGCTTGTGTGTGAAGAATCACAAACTTAACTTCGCCATACTTCAATTAATCCATTTTTAAAAAGATTGCACAGCATAATCAAGCAGTTTTACGTATATACTTTGTCTTGTCCTGAATAGAGGACCCGCTGCTTAAAAAACTAATAATTGCCTTTAATAATATATAAAATATACATATATATTTTTAAATCTAATAGGCAAGTAGGTGATCAGCCTCCAGTGCCTGACACAAGTCGTCGACTTTTTGGGTAAGAGATGTCGGTTTCCTCACGATGTTTTCCTTCACCGTTCGAGCAAATGTTAAATGTGCGCATAGAAAGAAACTCCATGCACAGCCGGGGATCGAACCTACGACCTCAGGTATGAGAGTCGCACGCTGAAGCTACAAGGCCAATACTGCTCCTATATAAAAAGCAATTATAATTTTTATTTCTCTATAATTATTTGTAAATACGATATGTTAAACAGTTTGAATATTTATTTATTGTAAACTTATATTTGTAGCGTTGGAGTCAATAGCCCATTATAGAATTACTTCGAGTGACGGAGTTGAAAATCAAATCTTTATTAGTCGAGTGAATATCATTAAGATATTTGTCTCACTTCGGCAACTGTTAACTTTGATGTTTGGGGTCGTTGACCGGTCATAGAACCTTATCAAACTTTTACTACTTTTGAAAAAAAATTGTGTTTATCTTGGTAATAGCTTTTTTATATCTTTTAACATATTCATTCCTGATAAATAAATCTCTAAACTATTAAGAGGGTTATTATTTTTATTAAATTAGTTCCAGTCTAGTTCCAGTTTAGGGCAGTTCTAATCTAAACGGAAAGTAGATTCTTACCAAAAAGCTTTTAGTAATGAAGTGGACTGAAAAATTCGTAGGCTGACATATAAAAATCTTTTTTTTATTGAATTTGATATAATCATTCAATTTTCCTTCGAGAGCGATTTCAACAATTATAGCGATCATACAATTTATATATATATTATATTATATGTTCGTTTGGCTTCAGTTTCTTCATTATCTATTCATCAGAATTTCTTATTATGTTATATAATTTACATTTACGTCAAGTACAATTTAAATTCCAGCAAAACACTACTAAATACAATTTGATGTAACGGCTTGCATGGCTGTTTTTTCTCCCTAATGCCTCTAATTTAAATTCACATCTGGCCACATATAATTGCAAATTCATACATATAATACGTATGCAATTACGTCAACTGCGCAGACATTTGCTAGAAAATATCTTAATACCGGTCATTACTGTTCTTCCTTATAGTTTGTTTATTATAATAGCTAGGGAGCTGGCCAGAATTTAAGTACATATACGATTTGCTCGTATTTCATATTGATAGGAATTAAAGTTCGGATTGATTCGACAAAATTTTCTTAATTAATTAAGGTCGCACGTTTCTGTATTTTTAAGCTACAGGTTTTTAAATAAATAACATATTTTTTATATATTTTCTCGTGTCTCTGGGATGAATGGTCATAACCAATTGGATAACGAAGAACATGCTGAAATCCAGGTCTCTCAATCTCTATTTTTTTGTATCGAAAAAACATAAAAAAGGAAATAAATTAAAAAAAGACAAAATATGACATAAATGAATATCAGTGGCCTCATTTATGTTTATTTTTGTATACGTATTATAAACAACTGTTAAGAGGCAGACGTACTTTTTTGCCGACATTTTTGAAACTTAATAGAAAACGCACTATTTTCACTATTTTTCTGCGGTCGCTTACAGGGTTTGTAAACGGACACTGCAGGTCTGCCAAGCATGCATTTCATATATAATTTTTGAATTATAAAAAAAATATGTAAGAACTTGAAAAGACATAGTCCCAGAAACTTTTTGTTTTTTTTTTCATTTTGACGAGGTTTTTAAACCAAAAAGTCGAAAAAAAAGTAAATCAGTCATAGTATACCTGTTTTTCAACATTTTTAAGGAAGTGTCAATTCACAAGGCAGCGCTATCTTGGTGGTGGTCCTAGATATTCTTTATCGTATAATAATACCTATTAAAAGTCTCAGGAGCAATTCATATAAATATTTTGCTCGGCAGCTCCTGAGCTATAAATATCGTATGTAAAGTTTAATTCATTAAAGGCAATCTATTTTATCAATTTTTTTCAAATTGCTTCAGAAGGAAACGAAGTAAAAGTGAGTTTAAAATGTGCATGTGCATTATCTGATAAGTCTAAATACGTTTACAATTTATTTGAAGGCCCTATATACGTATCTATGTAACCGTTAGCATAATATAAAATAATATATTATTAAATTTATAAATTAATTTGCGAAGATTACTTTGTTGTTCTTGCTGCTATCACTTTTATTTTTAGCATCATTATCCACAAATTATTACCACAGTTTATGAGTGATAAATAACTGTGCCTCAAGTATTAAAAGTTTTTACTAGATTACGTTTCTATTAATATTATTTCAAATGTGTTAAAATTTAATATATTTTTAAAAGTTATGGTTACTTAGCAAATTGTGTGAGAATATAAATAAATATTATTTTTATTTAACAAAATAAAGCAATGCATTTTATTATTTGACTAATTAAAAACAACTGTGTGTATATCTTTAAAAGAAATCTCCTTTAAAACATAAAAACTTTTCATTTAAGAATTTTTTTCAGGAAATTAAAAAAAATCTTAATTGAAACATTCCTTTGATCGTAGCGTAGGGCTTAATTGACAAAAAAGATCAAATAGATTTATGTTAATGGCCTTTTGAATATTTGTAAATTTAATTTAGCTATCTACTTGCTTTACAGTATTTGTAGGTTAAGTTTCAGAACTATAATTATAAAGTATAGAAATTTGAATACGAAACAAAATAGTTCAAAATATAAATGTACATATAAGCTAATACAAGCAATTTAACTTCAAATATAACTAGAAACTTACCGGACTACGCTAATTTGCATACAGATCTAAACGTTTTGAATAAGTGGCCTTGCTAACTTCGGACAGGCATCATAACCCTCTAACCGAGTCTTAACCATAGATATTCATAAAAGACCTTCTGTAATAAACGAAAAACTTTGCTATGTTGCGAAATTCATGCAACGCTACAAGTATCAGTTATAAAAAATAAAATAAACGTTTATTTTGGAACATAAGATCATCTAGGTATCACTTATTCCACGTCAATCAATTCGAACCTGTAGGCATCCGTATTCATCGGCAAAGAAGACAGAGGGTGTAGGCCGAGAGAAAAAGCCGGCGTAAAAAACTCTCGGTACTCTTTTAAAAAAGCAAATCATCAAACAATATTTAAAACAAATATATCAAATTAATTAGAAGTAGCCTGCCTAGCACTAGTCCCAGGCCCTTTTATCAACTAGATAATCGCTAACTTTATAGTAAGCCTTTTTACACAGCTTTTCTTTAATACATTTCTTAAATTTATTAAAAGGCAGAGATAAAAGAGCCTCTGGGATTTTATTAAAGAAGAGTATCCCTTTTTCCAAAAAAGAATTACTAACTTTACATAGTCTAGTACGGGGAAATTGCAGCCTGCGTTTGTTCCGAGTATTGACATTGTGCGTATGTTCTAATCTAGTATACTTATCACTATTTTTGTATACAAACATAATATTTTCATAAATATATTGCGAGGGAAAGGTAAGTATATTAATTTCCTTGAATTTATCTCTCAGAGATTCCCTATATTTTAAATTATACATTGAATAGCCCTCTTCTGCAGAATGAAAATAGATTCGACATCAGCAGCATGACCCCATAACAATAAGCCATAAGTCATTAAGCTGTGAAAGTAACTAAAATAAACAAGTTTAGCTGTATCGACATCAGTCAGTGAGCGAATTTTTTTAACCGCGTAAGCTGCAGAACTAAGTCTCTTCGCCAATCCGTTGATATGAGGGGACCACTGAAGTTTTGAATCCAAGGTGATTCCAAGAAATGCAGTTGTATCATCCAGATTCAATTCCTCATTATTTATAATTTGTCTAATATCCATAACCCTTGCATTTCTTGCACAAAATTTAATGCATTTCTTTTTCTCAGTTTTTTTTGCATTAAGCAAAAGGTTAATTGTTAAATTTAATATACAAATATCTTTTAAGAAATACAAATGATAGAACATCTCTATGTGGAAAACTTATTTTAAGATTTTTTTTATTTAAGGTGCTTATCAGTATTTATATGAAGTCGTAGGTTCGAACACCAGCCAGAAACTGCCCTCAGAACCAATGGTTTTTCTGTTTACGTGCGCATTCAATTCTTGATTGTACAGTGAAGAAACATGCAGAAGGCATCACGTTCAAATACAATAAAAAAAAGCATAAACACAAATAAAAGACTTTTGAGAGTTTAAATAGATATTATTATTTTGAATAATATTCAAAATTAACTTCATTTCATTACTGAAATCCTTGAAATGTTTTATAAAATAAATAAGTGGAGAAACACCAAATGGAAAAACCTTTTTTGTTCATCTAATAGGCAAGTAGGTGATCCACCTCCTCTGGCTCTAAGGCGATCCGGTTTCCTCACGATGTTTTCCTTCACCGTTCAAGCAAATGTTCAATGGGCACATAAGAAGAAAGTCCATTGGTGCACAGCCAGGGATGAGAGTCGCTTGCTGAAGCCACTAGGCCAACAGTGCTCAATCGAAATGTTTTAAGTAATTATGTAATGTAACACGAAATTGTGGACACATCTTAGAATTAGTTTATGATGTACACATTAAACATCTGTGGGGTCAATGCATGTAATTGCACAGATAACCTACACGGGTAAGCTGGATAAGCTGGAGCACCAGTTGTCACCAGATAAACTGATTTTAATTGCTATATTACTAATTGATTGTTATTGAGCAAGCTTAGAAAATCTATATTGATAGCGTATTTTTGTTCGATAAATGTACATAGTGTTAATCACGTCTTATTTTCGCACGCACACCTACATAATTTCAATAAATTTTATTTTATTAATAAAAGTTAAGAATTATTACTCTGTGATTAATATGGAGACGGGATCTTTTTAATTGTCCGTTGAGTGAAGTGACATAAGTTTGCTTAGGATAAATAGTTCTGTATTTAAAAAATGATGTACCTATGTGTTCCTTTAAATATAAACAATATTTTAATTTGCTTTTCTTTTGTTTCGCGTGTAAATTTTTTAATAAAACATCATCGTGAGTTTTCTTTTAGAAACTTTAATAACAATTATGTATGGAACGCATTTGAACATAATTTGTTCAATTGAGGATGATTTGTAACTACGTATGCAGACATATTTATATATCTTTTTTATTTATATGTATATAGGATATGTTGCCTTTATATTGCTAGGAAAATTTGTCTTCGGGTAATAGTGCTTGTTATTTAAAATTGACACAATTTTTCATATTCTCCTACGAAAATAAAATTTTACAGATCATCTACGTCAGTTTACATTGTGTTTGCCAAATTCTATAGCATTTTGAAGCCAAAACTTTGATAGATGTTATAATAGCCAGCTGTGAAATCGCAATGATATTATCATGATGTATTTTATAGCTAATCGCCCATAACCAGAATCAACAGGCTAGTTAAAGTTCGCATGTCTTTGAGAAATGCAAAAATCGAGCCTTGGGGATTGCTTTATAAAATATGTCTTTGAAGCAATATTGTGTTATGATAATGATATCATAATACTGTTTTCTAACAGGGAGAATCAAAGACAACATATGAGACTCATAGTCGTGCTCAGTTTCGTTTATGAATATATATAGATGGTTAAAATAACAATTTATACATATGTAATTGATTTATTAAATGTCATATAACTTCGGATGGGGCAGATGGCATCCACAGTGGTTCTCCATTGCGTTCGGTCTTGAGCCTCGTATCTCACCTCACCAAGTCCTTCCGACTCCCTTTGCCTCATCTGCAACTGTACGGCACCAGTTTTGTCTGGCACAGCCACACTTCCGCTTTCCTTACGAGTTTTAATAAAGCCCCTGCTTGGGAATATAATTGATTCCTTCGGAGTGAAAATCGATATAAAATTCGTAAATATTCTAATACCTATCAAATTACGTTCTCAGTCGCTAAGTAATATTAAAATAATTAACGATTAAAATCGTGAACCTCAATAAAAACTTTTCTGACACATTAAGTGTCGTGCCATTTTAAATAGCGTCGTGAAATATAATCAATCGTATTTAAATGATAAAACCGATTTAACATCTTGTCTTTAAATAAACTAGATTTAAATTTTTAGTGCATTTTGTTATTTAAACGCCTTTTAAAATGCTGTGAGGCGCTATCAGTATTTTGTGTATCACTCAAGAATTGAGGCGTATGCGGTTTGTATTAGGGTGTCAATTTTGAAAATAATCTTGAATCCAATGCATATTTAACGGACATCAGAAACTCGAACAAGAAACTAACATCACAATTTCACTCGCTCAAAAATTCTAACAACATCAAAAAGTTTAACTACGCTCTAAGTTATTCATGGAAGTATATTCGGTTACGATGAGATATTTTATGGCTTCATTTACTGTATGAAAAATAGAAGACAATATTGGGTAATAATATTTCATAGACTTTAAAATAATTTTTATTTTTAATTTCGATGTAGTCGTCAAATTTTTGCTATTCCACTTTTATCGTACTTACTTAAAAATTGTTGTTTCAAAAACATATATATATCGATTCCATAGAATGCGATTTGGTCAAAGGAATCCAGTTAGAGCATTCTGACGAACTCGGTCTGGTTATCCATAGTTGGTCTCCTCATACTTTACAATCGATTTTCGTTTAGTGCTTAACACATTGAATGCTTAAACGATGGATACAAAGTCATAGCTGGAAACCAAAACTTTTTATGGAAAATCGTGATTAAATTAATATTAATGTTTGAAAATATGTATTCTATATTAATATTTTTCTTAAAAAAGATTTTTTTCGTAGTGGTCGGCACATTGGTTGCCGAATACTTGGATCCGAGACCTAGGGATTTCAATGGTTTAAAAATATTAACGGGACTCTCGCACGGATCCGAGTGGGCGGCACCGCTACTACGACCCCGCTCCACTCAGATCCGAGAAAAGAGCACTGAATGTGTTAAAATTTTACGTGTTTTGATCAACATTTGTTTCATGTTTGCCTACAAGGACTACTCATATAAAAAATTTTAAATTGTTCTTTTATCAATGTATGAGTGCGTGGAAATAAAATCTGAAATAAAAATTACAGATTTTATTTATCAACGTTTAGAAATTCATATTGATAAGTATCCAGGTACGTACTATCAGTAGTGAAAAGAAGTTGAGAAATCCTTAAAGACACTATCGCGTTGTGTCACTAAGAGGTCGATCCACATGACATAGAGATCTGGAACTCAAACTCAGACTAAAAATTATCCTTATGAGCTGATAAGTACAGAATATAATGCGGAAATGTTTTTTGTTTTTTTCACTATTAATATAATCTTTAAATCATTAAGTTATTTTTTGCATCAGTTCAACTATCCGTAGCTTGACCATAACAGCGGCAGTAAATCACAATTTTACGATCATCTTCACGGTTTAAACCATGTTTTAATTTACTTATTGTTCAAAATTCAGAGAGCACTTTTTCTGCGCAAAGGCTAAACGCTTCACCATAGTTTAATGGTATAGTTAGGTCGTAAACCCGTTTGATTTATTTTATGATCGCTACAAAATTTGTGGATATAGTGATAGCGATTAAATCCTACACAATTTTATGATAAACTAGCGAACCCAACAGACGTCCTACATGATATTTCAAGCGATTAGGATAATAAAGTATGAATGTACTAACTGCA
Source organism: Pieris mannii (assembly GCA_028984075.1). Classification (NCBI taxonomy): domain Eukaryota; kingdom Metazoa; phylum Arthropoda; class Insecta; order Lepidoptera; family Pieridae; genus Pieris; species Pieris mannii. The sequence goes on from CM054776.1 coordinate 3,137,582, forward strand.
GCACGATCTGCCGGGCTGATTTGTAAATCTAAACCTTCCAGGGCACTACCCAACCGCATACAAAAAAACATCATTCAAATCGGTCCAGTTGTTTAAGAGGAGTTCAGTGACATACACACGTACAATAGGATTATAGACAAAGATGTGAGTCACATAAATAATAGTATAATGAGATCCTCTAGAACATTGGACGAAATTGGCCAATTGGAGAAAAGGATTGGACATGAAAGACATTGACAGTCTGGAGAAAGCTGCCATTTCAAGTAAATGAGGTTTCATTAGGTCATTAAATTGAAAGAGATTAATGCGTTCTATTGAAGGTTTAGGCATCAAAAGTTTACTAGAATGTAAATCAGTTGTGGTTGATATACTATCTGCCTTATGCCACCTGCTACAATTTTTTTTTATAGAACAGGGGCCAAACGGACAGGAGGCTCACCTGATGTTAAGTGATACCGCCGCCTATGGACACTCGAAGCTAGAGGGCTCGCGAGTGCGTTGCCGTCCTTTTAAGAATTTGTACGCTCTTTTCTTGAAGGACCTTAAGTAGAATTGCAGAAAAGCACTTTTACAGCATGTAAAAGATGACGATTATCTCTTTCAAATACCTCTTTGGCAATATGATCATATTCAGGTCTTGCTAGACTAGTCTTATTCCTAGCTGGGCTGAATTTTCTTAGGCTAGTTCTGATAATAGCAAGATTCAATCAACAGAACTTATCTCTAATACTTCTCTAATGTCTAAGTCTTTATCGCTATCAAAGGCGCTACATTTTTTTCACTAGGAGCTTGGCATGGCTTCTTGCGGATTAATAGCAGAGCTGAAGAAGCATTTGAATTAAGTAATGGACGGAATTCAAAGCCATTATACATTATATTCATTTACCACGTACGAGTTCTTCGTAAAATTTTATTTAACAATCAAACACGTTATTATAATATAATTTTGTACATATTTTAACATTATATAAGAAAGAAAGGAATACTCAAACCAACTAGAAATTAATAATGAAAAGTCAAGTAGGCACAGCTGTTCAAAAACCCTAAACAAAATTATAAAGACATTTGAAACTAAACCTTATCACGTGTTATTATTTGTCAAGCAACTATTGAAATAAATACAACACATTTATAATAATTAATTAGTTTTAAATAGCAATTAAAAGTGAAACATTCGATAAGCGAGCGTACGATGCTGGTTAGCTAAGAGTAGGTTTATGCAATTAATAATATTAAAGAAACTAATTTAATGTATATATAAATGACAGAAATTTAATTGACAACATTTTATTTACTTTACTGGTGCAACAACTCAAAGCAGGTCTCTGCCTCATAGACAGTGATGACACCTTCGATGATCTTGCACTGCTGCTTGCCTATCGACTACTTGCAGAGATTTACTTTCTAGACGCTCTGATACTCTTCATCTTCATGATGTTCTGTACTAGCTCTAGATGATGCTTTGCCGCTAGGACCTGACCTGGAAGTTTATAAATGGGATTACAAATTCTGTTTCAGGATAGACGTCACTTAACGCAATGACTCATTCTATGAGATTTGAACACAAATTCAAAATTGTATTGATATAGTTAAACAAGTACCATTTTGAACGTCAGAAAAGAAGTTAAATTATTTGTAAATGTTATTTCCTACCAATTTCCAAGTCAAGGGCGCAGTCCGCCACCATTTTTAAACGCTAAGTTTTGCGCTAAGTAAATCAATCCCAAGGATTAGGATCATTTAAATATTCGTTAATTTGATCTAGCAGGGAAGAATTGCATAAAATAATAATTGAAGAGGACACATATGAACTTCTTTGCCAGCTATATAGGACACTCATCCAACCACTAAACAGTATGCATAAAACCGTCCAAGTTATCTCCGTGCACTAGCCGTTGCTGATAACGGAACTGCGTAGTTCTGATAAGCTTACTTAACCCATTTATTGCGCATGCACTTGCGTTTACAAGCTGTTACAATAATAATTACGTTGGCAGATGTGATGAGTTATGACCAATTGCTAATTTGTTTCTGATAACGTTGTTTTTCTATTATCTACGCCAGTATTATTGTTATTATAATTATCGTTTATTAATAATTCGTTGTGCGTCGCTGTGCAGCTGTCATTATAGACATTTGCTTCTTGCCGTCTCGATGCTTAGATATTTTATATTACGCCACAGATCTTAAGCTATGTTTAAATGAATATACTATCCTTCAGAAGTTGTATCTGTTAAGATAATATGCACCTTTAAAATAATAAATATGAACTTACATTATTACGTTATTATTATATAGTGTTTTTATATTATTTATTTTTGAAAGTTTAGGATAGATATAATATTTTAAAATTTGCTTAATATTTAGTATGTTTCTTTTATAGTTAAGTAGCGGTTGTCGAGGTTCTGGTGAATTTCGATTAAGACGAATAGCAACCTAAGGTTTCGGCATTGGTTTGTCGTTGAGTAAGCCCACAATGTAAGTCATAATAAATCATTGACCGAAAATTTTGTCGCGTTAGGTTAATTTACACGTGTAACAAGTTTTCGATTTGCCGCCAATTCACAAAAACAATTGACAATTGAATGCAATATACTATATTGGGTTACCAAAGAGTTTTGAAATTCAAAAAAGTTTGCATTAGCTATGTTTCTAACTGGCCAGTTCAATACATTTTCCAGTGCTGCCCCCGTATACTGATTACGAAACGTGTTTATTGTCTTTGGGGTAGAACAAGCCCTAAGTCTGCATGAGTATAATGACAATAATAATCTCTTTAATAAATCACTTGTCACAGTGTCATCATAAAATTATTTTTCTCACAATTCCTTATAAAATATAACCATTCTCGCTCAGGGTCGCCGCGCTGTCTATCAAAGGTGCTATCCATATAGGAATGAAAGAAAAAACGATTCCGCATTATCCTTATAGGTAAATCACGTGTAAGAATATATTAAATAGCAACATTTTATACGCTATGGTATTATTAATAATTAGGCGTTATGGGAAAAGTATTTAAAAGTTATGTATAGAATGTTAAACAAATATCTGTGTTTTACCATGAAACACGAGCTTATTTTCACGCTATTAGTATCATTAAATACTTTACAAGATACAAGATGCTCACATATTCACTCATGAAAAGTGACTATATTAGACAAAAAACGAATGCAATAGATGCCTTTGAAGATTTGAAACTAAAATTGCTGTTAATCTAACACAATACCTAGACAACAGATGGTCATTAAAGATATAACAATGGCCCATCCATTGGGGACAGAAGAGTGGGCAGGCCAAAAAGAAAGGTGGGCTGATGACTTGATATAAATAGCTTGACAACACTACTAACAATATGTGAAATGTAAATTAAAACTTTACTATTATTACCTTACTATACCTTACCTAAAACGAATTCAACTAAAGTTTGATTTGCAGAATCAATCAAAATTAAGGACATGTAACATCCTACGTTTGAATATTGTTATTATATCTTAAGTAAGTTAGTATCCATACAATACGTGCGAATACGTATTAAAAATGAATTAAAAAGCGCTTTAGTCAAAAAAAAGTCGAAAATCATTTATTCATATAGGTAACATAATGTACACTTATGAACGTCAAAAAAAAAGATATTCTTATTTTATATGAAATGATTCTAATTTTACATTTACTGCCAATTCTCAAATCAAGGGCGTAGAACGGAAGAGAAGAACTGGCAATAAACTCTCCGCCACTCTTTTTAATCGCCAAGTTTTTTTTACACAATGTTTGTAAGGAGCTGCAACCATTACACCATGTTCCATATGACATCTTGAGTAATAAAGAATAACAAAATAAAATAAATAAAATTTAGAGTTTAGACAACCTTAAATGGATTAAAATAATAATCTAAACGACTTAATAAATTCAATAATTATACAAATACAGCCGAGCCCATTTCGACCAAAATGGTAGTTGTAAATAGCATGTTTGAAATACTTATCCTTCCGTGTCATAAATATATGTTTACATCGAGTAATAAGAATTCACATACTAGAAACCTTAACCATTATGGGCATGTGATATGTGGCGTGACGTCAAATCGCTACTAGTGATTCTGAAAAGAGATGGCGCTCTGTCATTAACATGGGAAGTTGAGGCACGGAACTTAAAATGAATCACCTAGAATATTTAGAACCTCCAATCTGATAGATAGAACTCACTAAGCTAGTGAAAGCAACGTGAAACTTTTGGTTAGAAAAGGAGATTAGCAACTTCTACCGCATTTACCATGGAGAGTCTTGAGAGGAGTTGTTCGGGTTAATACCTACAGCTGAGTTTTATCCGACCGTATGACGTCATTTAACGTACGTACGGGTTTGCTTAGGCAGTTTTTACCACGCATCACCACTATATGAAACCAGCTGCCTGCTGAAGTATTTTGAACCAATTTGACTGAGGAATGTTCAAGAAAAGAGAGTATCAATTCTGAAAACGCTGCCAATACAATCGCGAGAGATCTGGCATTAAGTGTCCATGTGCAGCGATATCACTTCAGATAAGCCTTCCACCCCTTGGCCTCGTTCTATAAAAAATAGAAGAGACAATAGTCTTTATTGCTATTTATTAAGTAATAAAAAACATTTTCTAGCTTATTAGATAAATATGGCGTGAGCCCAGCCTGAAAAGAATAAGCCGCCAAAAAACACTCAAATAATCAAGTATTTTATAAAATAGATACAGAAATGTGTCTGCCCGATGTCGGGTTATTAACATCTGAAATACTAGTCTAAGGATAAAGTTTTGTGGTTATTCAAGCAAGAATAGTGTCCTTCTAGGGCGATGGAAACGCTCTGCAAAATTGTCTTTAACGCAAAGAAGCTCCAGGCGCTATTAAAGACTAGTTATGTTCCGCATTTGGAATATCGATATTTTAACAAAATTTTGAAATGAATAATATGTTTTTATTGTGTTAAATAATGTCATCGTTTGATTGTAAACATTAAAGGTAGGATATCTACTTTCTATAATTGCTACAGACGATAGCAAGAGACCGGACGGTATGAGTTTGATTCCATGGAAGATGGGTCGGGTTTTGGTACGGGATGCCACCTGTTCAGGACACACTGGCCCCTTCCAATCTTCATGAATCCAACAACAGAGCTGGTGCGGCTTGCGATGCGGCAGAATAAGCTAATGCCTGCAAATACAGGGGTCTAGGCTCTGAATATGATTTTGTCCCATTCGGTGTCGAGACCCTTGGTCCGTGGGGTACTAGCGCGTTAAGGCTTTTTAGGGAATTATCAAAAAGGTAAGTCGACATCATAGGAGAAAGAAGAGCTGGCAGCTACCTCGCACAAAGAATTAGTCTAGCAATAGCTCATAGGCAGCGTTCCCCCTTTGAATACAAAGGGGGAACGCTGCCAGTATCTTCGGAACCTTGCCTAAAGGGACTCCTTTTAATAATATATTTTAGTTATTAAATTTTAAGGTTAGATATTATTATATTTTTATGTATTATGTTATTTGCTTAGAATAAAGTTGGTATTAAATGTGAACATTTAAAACTAAATTATTATTAAGTAAATTTTTATACAGCTCGAAAACTTTTTCATATTATTTTCGTTATCACGCTTTTCCCCACGAAATGAATACTAGGCTGAATGCTGACGAACTTCCTCTTCTTATGATTTTGACGTCTGTTACGTCTCTCAAGTCTCTTACAAGATGCCTGAACCTGGTGCTAGAACGTATTTTTAAATCTACTTGCCCCAATAGTGTATAAGACATCCATTGTAAATAAATATATCCTCTTTCATATTCTTCATGCAACTGAAACTGTGTATAAAAACCCTTTGAAAATGATCAAATTGTATCACAAATTTATTCAATGATTTATACATCGTTACATTTATAGAAAAACAAATACCATAGTACATACAAACAAAACATGAATTATAAGGCATGTAACGGACGGCCTTATCGCTAACAAGCGATCTCTTAGATACTAAAGATATAACTAAAAAAGAAATATGATGGGTAAAGTACAAAAAGTGCATAACAAAATTTTATAAAAAAGTAATTGTAAGAACACCAACCTGAACCTAAAATAATAATAAAAAAAACAAATAAAGTGAACTATAAATTGAAAAAGTTTATTTCACTGATGCATTCATGCGATGAATATAAAATAATAAGTAATGCAAGAAATACAGTCAGTTGAGGATAAGATATGGTAAGGAATATGTAGAAGAGTTTAAAAAAATGTATCGATATTTAAATGTTTTGAGCACATCTCTACAAGCAAAACTCCTTCAAAACTTAACGCATTACAGCAACTGCATTCACCTCTGTTGAAACTTAACCTGTAACCTAACGTGTATAATTATGTATTTTATATGCGCACATAAAAACTTTTAATTCTATTCTCAATATTTCACTACTTGAAGTAGTTTTCAATACCTCTTCAACGTAGATACGAATCTTTAAAAAAGACGGGTTTGTTGTTAGAAAAGTCGAACTGGCTACAACTAATAACTTAAATGGACTTAACAACAAATGGTAACTTTCATCAGTATAATACGCAAAATAGAACTAATTTGAGTGTCCGACCAACCAGGCTCCAGAAGATAAACCACTCCTTTTATGGAAATTGTATTCGTTTTTACAACAAACTCCCAATCGAAATCAGAGAATGATCACTAAATAAATTCAAAGCCCTCGTTAAAAGTAAATTAACCAATAAAGCTTTTTATAAATGTGATGAATACTTAAATGATCCTAATTCTTGGGATAGATTTGCTCCAGTTCCAACAATTCGTATTAAAAACTTGGCGATTGAAAAGAGTGGCGGAAAGTTTCTTGCCAGTTCTTCTTACCCGCTCTACGCCAAACAAACAAATTATATTAATTGTAAATGTAAAAAATGTAAATTAAAATGTAAATTTACAATTAATATAATTTGTTTTTCTTGACGTTCATGTTTACCTATATGAATAAAGATATTTTGAATTTGAGTTTGCTAAATTAACTTCTAAAATATTGGTGTACTTTGCGAGATGAGACGTTATATAACTCCGGACGTTATACAAATCAGCTTGCAACTGAGCAGGAACATATGGGCACTCAACGCCAGAGGACTTGCGAGTACGTTGCCTGCCTTTTAAGAATTGCTACGTGGTGGTGCGCAGCAAAAACTGCCTTAAAATGCTCAGCTGAGGAACGACGGGTTTCCAGGTGATACGGGAATTGAACGAACGAGTCGTCGAAAGAAAGGAGTTTACCAGTTGTTAAAAGGCTGGGAACACGCTTGCTCTCTTACAATGTGACTGTTCATGGGCGGCGTCACAAAAAAAATAAAAAGTCTTTATAAAGTGTATAAATTAAAACTGTTTTAAGAATTATGACAAGTCTTCATTTAGTACACGTTTATTTGTATGTTGTTTTTTTTTAAACAAAGCTTTTTTTTTGGTGCGTACCGATTTGTTTGCGCATTTCGAACACGTTAGATAATTCTGCATGTTTGAGATAGTAGGCCACTAGTACAAAATTTGACACTCGCTCCGTGAAGCCTGTGAAGTGCCCAGGAGACTTATGTGCTTCTGGAAGGAGCTAGGCTGCCTAAATTAGCCAGGGCTTTACGCAAAACGGACCAAATTTGAGTCTAGTTGCGGAAAATTAGTCCACCTACCTACCTACCTAGTGCAAAATTTCACGAAAGTTCCTTCGTTTTTGTAATAAATTTTTTTATTACAAAAAATTTAAATTAAAATTATTAAATATTTTTAAAATGAAAAATTAAATATTTAATTGTTTTACCAAAGTCAGGGCCCATTAATTTTACCGCGGCATAGAGATTTTTAAATTATTAAATTAATTAATATCATTAAGTAGTTAGTAACAGCTCTCAACACATCTGCCCATAGTCTAGCTCACATATTGCAAGATAAAGACTTATAAAAAAAAGTAGTTAGTAAGGCATTTAGTTAGTCGAAAAACGCCAATCGTGTGTGTGTAAATTTTAATTGTTTTTATTGTAACACAAAAATCTCACGCTAATAGTGGATAATATCATGGATAAAATTGTTAAAGAATTATCGCTATAGCCCGTGAAAGTAGATCGCTATCTGATCGCTAAACACACGTTTCAGAACGATAATTAGAGTTCATTACTCGACAAAATAAAACCTGATTTTTCAATCAACCATTTTTGTACACGAAATTATAGGATGTTTATTGTACAAATTTTTTCATTCGGTATTTTATTTATAAGTAAAACAACATTTATGCTACACGAAAATATGACGTCACACAATTTTAGACATATACACGAATTAAAAACTATCACTAAATAGAAACTTAAACGCTAAGTAGGAAGATTTTATATTATTGACAATAATAAAATTGTAAGAGCGAGATAGCCTATTTACTGGACCATTAACGTACGTAAGACTTTTAGTTCTAGTAACTCTAGGATTACAAAGAAAAGAAAATTTAGCAAGAAGGTCACTTAACTATTTCATACAAATGGACAAGATAAATGAAGTCTCGTCCGAGTTTTAGGGTGACTTACTCGAAATATTCTTTAACATTATTTTATGCAATAATAATAGGCCGTTCCATATAGACCTTGCATTGTTTCCGCGTACTAAGTTTTGATTCACAAACAGGCACATGGATTGGAAAATCTTTTTTTCACCATAATAAGTTTCATATCGAAGTTGATTTTTAGAAGTAAACCAATCTATTTGCTTGCCTGTGAATCCACCCTTAAGTTTTTTTTATGTCACAGGAGGCAGACGGGCAGGAGTCTCATCTGATGCTAAGTGACACCGCCGCCCATGGACACTCGCACTGCCAGATGGCTTGCAAGCGCGCTGCCGGCCTTTTAAGAATTGGTACGCTCTTTTCTTGAAGGACTCTAAGTCGAATTGCTTCGGAAATACGTCAGTGCGCAGCTGTGTTCCACATAGTGGTGGTGCGCGGCAGAAATTGCCTTCAGAATCGCTTAGTTGTAGAGTGACGGACGTCAAGGTGATACGTATGGTATTTGTATTATGTCATTAACAACTTTTGTATCTATATATAGCTTTAGGATGTAAAAAGGCAAACATGAGAAAAAAATTACAGCGTATGTCAAGGGAAATTATAAAAATTATTGTTTACCATTCACATATGCAATCTGGTGTTAAGTATTGACATTAAAAATCAAGAATTTGAAAACGTGTTAGTTTTGAAAGAAATAAAATTTTACAATCATCAATCACGAACATTTTTACAAAGGGCACAAAAGTTCACGTCATATTTCAAACCGTTTGACTAAAATCAATTTGTAGTGAGCACACGTCAAAATTTGACAAATTATACCATTCGTGGTATTGCTGTCTTCGGAAAGCAAAAAGAAATTCATGAATTAAAAGCTTTATATAAAACAACAGTGAAAATAGAAATACGATTATTTTACAATTTTATTTTAAAATATATAACACCTATTTCGTTCAGATTATATCATTATGTGGTTTTAGAGTTGGTGAGAATTGGTGGCCACTTTTTTTCCGAATTTAATAATGTTATATATTAAGACAATCTACGCCGGATTTGTCTCTCGGCCTACACGCTCTGTCTTCTTTGCCGATGATTAGAGATGCCTACAGGTTCAAATTTAATGACGTGGAATAAGTCATGCCTGTCTATTTTATGTTCCATAATAAACTTATTTTATTTTTATTTCAATTGGTAACTAGTTTTATTTTTGTTTTTATTTAATTTTATTCGGACTAAGACCTGCGGCTGAGTTTCAATATCAGACTTCGAGGCCAAAATACCATCCGTCTCACCTCGACGTCCGTCGTTTCTTAACTGAGCGATTTTAAGGCAGTTTTGCTGCGCAACAGCACTATGTAATATCAGCTGCCTACTAAAGTATTTCCAAACTAATTCAACTTAGGGTCCTTATATAAAAAAGAGCGTACTAATTTTTAAAGGGCCGGCAACCACTTTCGAATCTTCTGGCAATGTGAGTCTATGGGCCGTAGGAGGCTCATCTGATGTTATCATTTAACGTCAGATTATGATTGTGTGCCAAACTTTAAGTTTAATGTATAAAGACTATGCAAAACTTCCTGGCTATATAAGTGACGGAATTATACCTGCGTTAATATAAAACCTTACATATAAAAAAACTAATTGGCATGTCTTATTATTTTTCTATTAATTCATCAAAACCGCTATAGCAAAAAATAAAGGGCTCTTTCACATGGATCGAAGGATCAGGAATTTACTTAAAATATTTATATTGTATACATACCATATACAGCGAAAAAATGCTGCCAGCATTAAAGGTACCATATGTACAATTAAAAAAAAAATGTTTTAATTTTCTACTTATTCATTTTTATTATTATTAATAATGTAAAATATATAGGTTACTATTACTGTAAAAAACTATATTGTTTTATATTATTAAACAGTTTTTTAAATATATATACATAGTTGGAGTTTTTTGAAGCACTAAAATATATTTTCATTACCGAATCAAATCCAAGCATTACTCATTTTTAATCTCAGATAAAACCGTTTCAGATTTTTCATTTCAAAACTCCGTTAAGGCTATTCCAAACCGGCCATTAAAACCCAGTGAAACAACAGCCCTGTATTTTTGAGTTTAGTTTTAAAGCCATTTTCTATAAATCGTGCTTCCATAACGTGATAAAAGCAGAGTTGGCGTTAAAAATTCAAATTTTCATCGAAAAATCTGCGATCGTAGACTCGACTTAAACTGCAGCGCTGCTCGTGTCACTTGCCATCAAATGCAGTTAAGGATGGATATACAACAGACCACAGTAATGGAAGTAAAACAATTTTATTCTGTCTCTTAATGTATTTAAGTCATTTATTACCAACACACAAATATACAGTATTTAAAATATTCTTAACCTACATAGTAATAATAATTAAACATTGATAAATGATAATTAAATCAAATTTCAAAAGTTGTGTACCTTTAATCCTGTAAAATCATTTAAAAAGAATTAACCTATAAATATTATCTAAATTCTAATTGCAGTGTTATACTTAATAGTTTACCGTCACTTTTCATCACAGCGTCAACCCAATTAGATAGAAAAAGTAACATAATACTTTATTCAAAAGTGTGCAATTATAATAAATTAGTTCTTTATAAGGGGTTCAAATATTGTCGCTAAGCCATGGTTCTCAACAATTTATAACCGTAAACGAGTAATATAATTACAATTTAATATTTATTTTTGTAATATTTAAAGCCAATATCTATTTATAAATGTTGTCTTGTGTATATCAGCCTTAAATCAGTGCCATCATTTTTTACGACGCACCGTCACAGCGACAGGGATTTGGGAATACTCTAAATTGTATTCGAATAGAATTTTTTTACCCAAATCGGTTATGATTTTGCGATACCAAATGTTTGGAGGACTAGTATTAATTGAAGGTTACAATGATTTCTGTGATTGCGGGAGTACTTAAATTTTATCACAAAACAGTCTAACACAAGTAACATAGAATTATTATTAAATAAATCTACCCTTACTTAGTGCAACTTCGAAAAGAAATAAAAGATAAATCAAAAGAGGCTTGACTTAAATTTTTCCTCCTTGTTCCGAAATAAAAAAATCCTTCATCTGTTTTGTATCAAATACTATATCATCCATGTAAACAAATTGTAACCAAAACTTTGCGATAAAAAAATCAAGAAAGCTTTCTATGTAATTTGGAGCTAACCAGTCTACGACGTTATAGTAATATTATCTGGTTAAAAAAATAGAAAAACTTCTATAAATTAATTTCGTTTGAATTCCATTAAATTTTGCGTCGATCATCTTAATTAAAATATTCTAGTAGTAGATAATATCTGTGCAAAAACGGCTAAAGCAAATCCAGTTAAATCGGAAATCTTTCGTCACGTCGAGTTAAGATTAAGGCTTAAAAATTAGCCTTCACCTGTAATTACAAGCGATGAATATTTCATGAGGCGCCGCGGTTAAATACAAGCTTTTGCAACTGTGGTGGTCTTTACTGTGAGAAGATCGGATTTATGAAAGCCCTTTTAAATTATACCGAAATATCTGTTCATATCGGCCTAGTGGTTTCAACGCACGACTCTCATCCCTATGGTCGTAGTTCGGTCGTCATTATGTAACCGTGGACAATGATAAATGAGTAGCTAAATATTTAATATAAATATATTTAACTTTTATTTTTGTTGTTGCCTAGTGGCTACAGCATGCGACTCTCATCCTTGAGGCTCCAACTCCAATGGCGTGACAAGGACTTTCTATGTCTGCGGTCATACTGTGAAGGAAAACGTCATGAGGAAACCAGCGTAACCAGTCTAACAATTGATGGCGTCTGACAGGTATAGAAGGGTGATCATCCACTTGCCTATTAGACAAAAACAAGTCACAAAACGGATACAGAAATCTAGTCTTGTGCTTTATATCTGTTAAAAATTGTATTGCTCCTCAATATAATTATTGTACATTAATATTTATTATTGATAATCATATGTTAATATTTAGCAGTTATATCAGGCACACCAGGCACCGTACAGATGCAGATAAGGAAAAGAGAGCCGGAAAGACTTGGAGCGAGTCGAAATACGAGGCTCAATGCGATTGCGATGGAGACTCCGTGTGGACGCCGTCTGCCCCATCTGGGGTAATAAGACAATAAGTCAAGCAAGTCAAATTTATTCTATCGGGATGACGTGTCCAATCTATAAATAGGACATACTTAGTCTCTGTATCTCTATGTTAATGAAAATTAATTTTCGGGCAATTAGATTATCCTTTTCTGCCTTGGTATTCGATTTCAAGGTTATATGCTTTTCCTTTGTCGTTCTTAAGTGTGTGAACGTGTGATAGCATTGAAACAATAAAATATTGATATTTGAACTTGAAGTACACAATTGTACGTCACCAGTGTAAAACACAGATTATTAATAATTATTGTTAAATAAAATAAAAACACCTTTTTTACCGAAATAGGATTTAGTTTGATATATTATAGTCATATTGGTGGAGTTATATAATGTTTGAGTATATCTGTTTAGGCTTCCAATCGCTTGTACTACATTTCGTAGTGTGTGTTTTATTAGAAACTTTTTGGATTCTTCAAGATCATTTGTATTAAAAGAAAAGTTTTTGAGAAATGGAAATATCTGAAGATACATGTGTATGAGGTACTCACATAAACAGTGTAAGAAAATATTAGGAATTAATTAAGAAAACTTTTCCTAAAACAGTTTTTGAATACAAATTAGAAAGCATAAATCTAAACTAATTTTATAAGTAAAAACACTGAATTGAAACTTTTAAAATCTCTCGTTTTCTTTTTAACCCTCCACCGGCCGTGATATTAATGAGCTATTAATTAAATTTTCTCTTGGCTATAGGAAATATTGCGAAGGGTTAAAAATGTAGAGAATGACGGCAGAAATACTTCAGACAGGTAAGGGTATAGAAAATATCAGGTGAAAGGATTTTACTGTAAACGGATTGGATTAGTTCGATTCCCGGAATTTTTGATTAACTGTTATCATTTCTTTTATAAGAAATACCTCTTAACCATAAATCCAAATGTTAAATCATGACTCAATATACTATTTTATTAATTCTATTTTTGTTATTATAATTATATTATTTTTATGTCTTTGGAATCTAGTATTTTGAGTCATGACTATTGAGATTACATTATTATAGTTTTTATTTGTATAGGACTAAATTGTTATCTAGGGTTATTTTTATTTAATTTAGTATGCTCTTTTTGCCCTAACCTTACTATTTATTTTTACGTTTGCCTTACTGGGGTTGCCTGGAAGAGATCGCTTGTTAACAATAAGCCCTTTGCCTATGCCACTTATGTAAAGTGCTTTGAAAGAAAATAAATAGACAACCTATAATTCTTATAAATTTTACGTTCCTCAAATTCTTGCATATGGATCTCTCTCTCTCACACTCCCTCTCCCTTTCTCACCTGTGTTTAAGGAACCCAACATGTTTATTATTATTTATACGTCGCACGCTTTATAACCTCAAGTGCATTTTTGTTCGTAGACATAGTCATTTTTGAAAAACCAATACGGCCTAATACCTATACATGTTTCTATTGTATCAGGCACACATTACGCATACACACACACATGCACCAATTGTCTAAAATTCAGAAAATAAACATCTTTATTACCATATTAATAACGGAAGAGCTGGGGGGATCCCCTGACGCAAGTAATTTATATCTCTTTAAAAGAGATAACAATTTTAGATACTTTGATTCTTCTGTTGATTTTATTATCAGTAGAATTATACTCCATGACATTTATCCCGTATTACGTATTAAGTTATTTCCCGTAATTCAATACTGATGTGGTGCAGTGAAATTTCTAATTTAAATATGTAAATGCATCTATATTCAATTTAAAGCTATAAAAGCTGGAGCGAAACAGTCGGTGAAAATAAAATGGCGCCGAGTGACCGTTCCGTGCCAAATAGTCTGTGAAAAAGAAGCATAGATTTAGGGTTCAGCCACGTCTAGATAATAGAAGATTCACACAACTCAAACAGTCACAAAGTCTTTCTGATTTTACAACGTCGTAATAAAAAAAAATGCTTGTGTCTCTTGCTATCATTATTTTAAATGTACATATCACCTTTCTACCTTTAAAAATGCCTTTTTTAGTTATTTTTCTCTGAAAATAGACAATTAAATATTACAATTACGAACGAACTTAATTTTAAAAGAACGATATTTAACGTAAACCTACCACACCCCCCCCCCCCCCTCCATATTACCCCCCTTACTTTAAACCCCCTTAGAGACTGTAAACAATAGACAAAAGATACTCTGTTCTTCTGAAGTTGAATAGCCTAACGTGTTGGTGGAGCTTAAACCACCAACAATCATAGTAACTAAAAAATAAATAATTTAACTCCTTATACCTTCATTTGTTGTCATGGCAACGTTCTTTCACATAGAACAGCACTAACAAATAGCGTATTAACTTTAGTCCATTCTACAATATATAGGGTGTTTAACACGCAAGCTATTTTAGGTTGTTTCTCCCGAGACTCAGCTATAAAACTGCAATATACGGGACCCTCTACCCAGGTCCACCCTGCACAAATAATACATCCACCCTCATTTGCATGTAAATGCGGCGAAAGCTTACATCACTGTTTGCTTTTACTTATTTAGCTATTTTTCCCTTTTATACCTTCCTTTGCTATCTTTAAATCCGCTCGATAAAAAGGTTTCCTTCTAAAAGTGCAGTTTGTTTACTGATTACGTATGATTTCTTACTCTGCATAATTGAGTTTCCATTACTGTAGCACGTGATACAAAATTCTAGTCATTCAACAGTAAATATGGCAGGCGAATTTAATATCATAAACTTTCACTATGTGTGTACTTATTAGTATTTTTTAAAGCGTAATAAGATTGTAAAACAACTAACAGTGTACTACGGATTTATAATAAAAAGTGTAACATAAATTTTATTTTATTAAAAAAAATCACAAAAAATCTGGTATATTCTATTTTTTAAAGAGAACTCATTCCGAACCAGAAAATAAATCACATCAATACTCAGAACAGAAATCTAACCCAACTTTACTCCCATTATTAGGTAGTTTCTATGCATCATAGCTTTTTTTTAAATCTTGCTTCTTGCATCTTTTTTGCATCATAGCTAATCATCAACCAGTACTTACGACTAGAGATAGAGACCCCGAGCTCTTTGTGGGCAATTTCGATACAATTCTCTCTAACGCAGCGCTGATGCCGCAAGCAATGAATCGCGCGGGCCAAAATCTCAATATTGACGTCTGACTTCGCAATCACTTTTGGGAGTTACAAATTACCGATTACTGGTGGCGATACAACCCTTGATATTAGAAAATCGTTATCTGTGTTCAATTTATTATTTTTTCAAAAAGGTAAGATCAACATTAACTGCACGTCCATAAAGTATTATAAGTTTTTTTTTTGTAAATAATAACAATAAACTATAATTTTGATTTCTTTATCCCCTAATGTAATTTTTCAGATTTTTTTGTAAATTTAATGGTTTTTCAATCATTTATGTTATGTCGCAATTAGTTTCCTTTGTTTTTTATGCATATACTGTAAGTAATTAAAACAGCGAAATGCTAGAGCCAAAAAATAATAAAAAAACTGAACGTCGGCGACCTAATAATTTGTGCCGGTTTCCGCACAATGTTTTCATTTAACGCAAGTGATGCGTCCTTATTCTCTATGCGTACATAAATATACATAAATAATAAAATACCATAGTATAAAACAAAGTTGCTTTCTCTGTCCCTATGTCCTTTTGTATGCTTAAATCTTTGAAACTGCGCAACGGATTTTGATGCGGTTTTTTTTAATAGATAGAATGATTCAAGAGAAAGGTTTATATGTATAATAACATCCATTAAATAGTGGAGAAGTACTGTTATTTTTGAGGTTTCTAATGTGATGTCGTAAATAATTACATTTTTTCCGCTTACATTGCAAACGCAGGCTGAACCCTACGAGTTTTATCAAAATAATCTACTAAGTATTGTACAAATTGAAAAGGTCTACAGAAAAGTCTGTGATGGTATATGTCTATGTCTTATGGATAACCCACAATATTTTTTTTGTCATTTACTTTTTACGACAAATAATGCCTAATTTTCG
Organism: Pieris mannii; assembly: GCA_028984075.1. Lineage (NCBI taxonomy): Eukaryota > Metazoa > Arthropoda > Insecta > Lepidoptera > Pieridae > Pieris > Pieris mannii. Next base: position 3,154,277 of record CM054776.1, read on the forward strand.
AAGCGATTTTAACCAATACTGCATTAATCCTTAACCAATTAAATACCTTGAATACATTGTTCATTTAATATAGATCTATACGGCCCATTACAGCTTATTTAGCAGCGATCGAACGCGTATATTATCGGAGCTTTCCAGCGACGGAAATAACAATACATAATAAAAACCCGGTTTTCATCAGCATTGCACTCGTGCGAAGCTGGGGTGGGTCACTAGTAGAAAATAAAGTACATAGACCCTACCAACTTAGGGGTAAAAGTCGCACGCTCTACCCATTAGGCCAAAACTGCTGTTCTGATTAAAATAACAATTTAATAATAACAAACTTTATTCATAACGAACTATCTCCTAACTTTATTGTAATTGAATGTGTGTTTAACGCTGCTCGTTTGCATTTTACATTTGTACGAACAGTATTGATTGAAGAATTCTACAATTATACAGGAAAAACATTCAGTGTTATGATGATCAATGAAGATATCACACGTCTGTCACTGGTATAAATCAATAAGCAAAACAAGCGGTCGGCCAGACTGCATTACCATACGCAAATTGTTCGAAGCACCTGCGCTACCATCATTAGGGAACGTGCAATACAAACCTACTCCTATGGTTTATGTTACGAGATAGTACTGCATACTCCATTCATTTTAAGGCTATCTTAGTTGTAGCACGCAACAAAAAAGTACGTTACATCTTTTTTACTTTGAAAACATTAAACGAGGATAAACGTCACAAAAATGATTCTGTGTTCACAATTACTGGCTTAATCACAATGAGATGAACGCGAGAACCATTGCTCTTTTTGAGGCTCATCATGAGGCTTAGAAAAACTTCAAAAATGGGGGTAGAATTATAATTTTAGAAGCCTACATCTCTCGCCACAATTTTTTGTATGGTTTTGTTAAATGTGTTCCGAGTGTTGAAAGAAATCATCGATGCACAGCAGGAATCCGAACGCGGTACTGACCAAGACAACATTATTCTATAGCGAAGATGTCAGAAAAAGGGTGTATCAGTTTCCAACAAAAGTCTGTTAAATTATTAAAATCAGATATTCTTGATTTTTGATATGTCCTTCGAAACAATAGTTAAGTTTAAGTGTGATTCAAGTGAGCTAAACGGCACTTTGTTAAAGTTCGAAGTTAAGTAGAAGCCAGGGTATGCCTTATTAGCATAAAGTTTCCGGGATAAACTCTTTAAGTTGCGTTTAAATTGATAGCGGACTTACAGTCGGCAGTTTTTGAGAATTTATTACTTAACTTTTTTTATGATTGTGCAATACAGGTCACTAGAGTATAGATTTATTTTGCCTCGAAACAGCTGAAGTTTTTAGTGAAGTGATTATTATTATACATAAATAGTTTTATAATTTCATAGATACAGACTACATTTTGAGGTTAGAAATGTCATACCTCTAAGCGTTTTTGACACTGAAGTATTTCCGAGTCAATTCGACTTGAAGAAAAAAGGCTACGAACTCTTAAATGAGTAGTATGCACTTCCGAGTCCTCTGCCGATGTGTGTCTAGTGAGCCTCCAGCTAATTTGCCGCCATTTATGTAACAAAACCTTTCATTGATAATTTTTCTTTTTGACACAGGTCGCCGATTTTTAGTATATCTTTGTCTTTTAGCACACCTATTACCCACATTGTCTTTTGAAAACGAAATGTATTTTAGAGAATTTCTACAAAAAATTTATTTGATTTTATTATTTTTTAGAGCTTTACTTACATCTGCTGACAAGAAAGGGGGGGGGGGGGATAAAGTGTAGTAATTCTGCTTACGTAATACCCGTAATAAGTAAATCTTTCGCATTATTATTATTAATAATGACTATTTTCACGACACTTGTCAGCCCTTATTAGTACATTATATTTCTTTGTTTCAAATGCATTAAATGCAACACTTTGGTATTATTTATGTGCTTTTGTTAACTTAAAACATGTTGGCGCGAATTACTTTTTAATTATACGCCGGAAATCCACTTCGCACTTGCTATAGAGTATATAAGTACAGATTCTATTAGTAAAGAGTGGTTTGATTAAAAACAAAAGATATCTCCCATTGAGTATTTTAAATGTATTTGGGTAATACTACTACTGTCACACGTCATTTCAGACACTTATTGTTTCTATTTCTTGTCAATTGTAATATTAATAATGAGAAAAAGTTTCTCCACACATAATAATTACGTTTGACTTTGATTTTTAAACATCGGTACAATTTAGATAGAGATTTAAAAGATACATATTACGTTTAATAGTAAAGGTAAAATGTAATGGTTGACTCTTATGCCTTATGCTGTAAGGAGTATTTAACTAACGAAATCTGATGGACCAGACTAACTGTCGATTAATAAATAAAACTTTATTAAATTCAAAATCATTTATTCATGTTGGTAACATAATGTACACTTATGAACGTCAAAAAAAGAAATTTAATGTATTTAAATGCTTCCAATTTTACTACCACTTCTCAAATCAAAGGCGTAGAATGGAAGAGAAGAACTGGCAATAAACTCTCCGCCACTCTTTTTAATAGCCAAGTTTTTTCTTTTACACAACATTTGTAAGCTGCAACCATTACACCATGTCCCATATGACATCTTGAGTTATAAGGAGTAATAAAATACATCCCTTTAAATTAGCCTGTATGTGTGATATTCAGTCACCAAGTTTCACTGTCAAACTGTTTTGAATGATAGGCATTTACATATTCAATATAAATTCCAATTAAAAAATCATTAAGTTTATGTAATTATTTTCAGCAAAATTCAATCAAATAACTTTATATCGCGTAAGTACAGTGATAATTCAGACTAATTTAAGCCCCTTTTACATTTTTAATTTGGTTTTAATGAGGAGGGTCTGCGTTCCGTTATATCGGTGTTTGGAAATCAAAATTAATGAGACTTTCATGGCACTTAAAGGCATTCGTATTCAAATTGAGTATTAAGCGTGAGTTTTTCATAATTAATCGTATTTTTAAAGTATCAAATAAATTTTATATTGCCCTTGTGATGTTTTCGCAGCTTCTAATATTATTTTATTTATACTGTGGACATCAGATTACAATTAACATAAATCTCGTTCCACATCTAAGCTTTTTTTAAGGTAGTTTTTATTGCGCACTACTACTATGTGGAACCAGGTACTGAAGTATTTGCGAACCAATTTGACTTAAGAAAGTTAGTAGTAGTAATGTGACGATGTCCAGCGGTAACCTTCAGAAACCTAACAGTAATTGTAAATCTAAAATTAAGTACTTTCTCCATGAACCTGAGACTATTTTTCTAAGTAAAATTGGAAACATTACAAACATAATATACTTGAAACAATGTATGACTTTGATATTGTTTTATTGATTCTTTTTGTTATATTATCTCATTCTGTAGCTATTTTCAGTAGCTAAAGTCCAAATTTTCGAAAGTTCTGACTGGCCTTAAAACTATACAGATCAATCTTGACGTTCATAAGTGTACATGCTTACCTATATGAATAAAGATATTTTGATTTGATTTGATTTGATTTGAATAAATTATTAAATTAAAATCTGCCGAGGGTTTCTGTCCAGTTCTTCTCGCCTATTCTTGATAACTGTCAGTAAGTAAAAATTTAGAGACATTCTATGGTTTTTGATGATCCTTATTCACTCCGCTGGCTCTGTGTTGACCTTCAAACCGGGAAATTTTCAGTGCTCCTGTCCTATTCTACTACCCTACCAATAGATGGATTTCAGTTCCCCCTCCACTCTGATGACCCAGCGCTTCCTGGGCCGCACTGCTGGTCTCCCACCACTAGCTCGACTTAGGTATACTTCCTGCACTGCCTGATTTTGGCCAATGCGCTCAATATGAAATCATCTTTGAGTTATGTAAAGTGTTCAAAGGATAAAATAGGCTTCTTCCGTCTCTGTGGTCACTTATTACTCTGTACTAAACCAATTGTTTTCAAACAAAGATGTTACCCGTATACTTTACATAGATTTAATTATACGCAACGTTCTGATAAATTTTAATTACAAGTGCAAATTGCACCTTTATTGCAGTTTAATGGTTAAGTTTAAATGTTAAACATGCCCTAAAAACGATAAAAAATTAAGTGGTCTTTGTGTTAATAATTGATTATTTTAATTAACACATTTTAGATTCCATAACGGGCCAAAGAATTGATAATACCATACCGACTGATAGCAAAACATAAGGTTATAAAAATTTATGAATACATGATAAAGAAGCATTTCCTTTGAATTAATTGAAGTGACATATTCATCTTAATTATCTACCAGACTACCAGGTGCCAACTTAAATCTTTAATTACCGTCTGTGCACTTAAACCCCACAGCCCAAAAGTCTTTACTCCAAAGGGAACTAACTAATAACAATTAGTTTTAAGTATTATATTGAATTTAAAAAGAGTGAAGGAGAATTTATTGCCAGTTCTACTCTTACGTTCTACGTTGATTTGAGAACTGGCAGTAAATATAAAATTTGATGTGTTTAATATATATTCCTTTTTCGACGTTCATAAGTGTACATTATGTTACCTACATTAATAAATGATTTTTGAATTTGAATTAAGAGTATGGGAGTAAGTTGGGCTATCCCGAATCCTTTGATACATTGACATAGGATATATACAATTGTAAGTCGAACTTCAAAACTTTTCATTCCGGTCTGCAAGGCTATAATATTTTATATTAATGAAAGGTTAAACTCTAAGGTAACCAGACAGATTTAAGGTAGAATATAGAAACAAATTTGTTAGCACCAAGTTACCCATCTATAAAATAACTACAGGTACAGTTACTTACCCTCTGTTATAGAGGCAAATAGAGGCTCGCGCAATAAGCGATATCGCATCGACGCTAATTTGACAAGCGACGTGCTGCAGCTTCTGTTGTGGCTTTACACTAGCCATAGAGCATAACAAATACAGAGGTATTTATAAATTTATTACACCTCTAAATAATTAAAGCACAAATTAACATATCCTTTTAAAATATCTTTTTGTAAACTGTGGAAATTGTGACGAAATTATCTAAAATTTTCTGCAGATTTCATTATACGTATAAATAAAGACTGTATATAACGGCTGGGAAATTCGAGAATCTCAGTAAATACTTAGTATTTAAATACCAACCTAGGAGTTAACTCTTTAGATAAAGTTTTGAATAAGGCATGTTATATATTAAATACAAATAAACATTAAATTCTAAAAAAACATTGAAAGGGCATATTATAACAACTCTATGCATCCATAGGCACACACACAAATTCTCATACTCCTGCATCCACACATATTCTCCACTTAATATCTTATACGACCTGTGTGTGATTAGTTGTAACACATTGTTTTAAGGTTTTAAACAGACACCATGTTAATTAATATATACTTACTCACATCACAGGGACTAGAGTGGGTACTAGCGACAGATGAATTTTGTCACAACCATATTTTCAGTCATGAATAACATGAATTAAGTTTTTAATGTTAACTTTAGTCACTTTAGTGGCTTGAAAAAATCATTTTGTAGTGTTTTTTTATTATAGAAGTTAAACTAACAAAATGCGTTGTTTTAAAATTAAATTGACAAAGATCTATATTTAGCTACACTGAGTAGGGCGCACGGCGAATATTGTAATATTGCTAGTTCGCAGTATTCAGTCGTTTGATATGTCGGGTTTCAAATAAAACTTATAAGTTAAGTATATACGCTGAAATGGCTTATTTGTGAGAGAATATACTTTCAATATGTTTATTTTTATAACTTCGAGTATACTGCGATATTGTTTTTAACATTCACTTTTAATATTAATAAATGTAAGTTTGAGTTACTCAACGGGGCACGCGGCGGGCACATTTCTGCGTCTTTTTCGTGGATTATTATCCTTTATAGTTTGATAGATAAGCGTGCCGAATGCTAGTTGCAATTTTAGTGTAAGACGGTATCAAAGATAAGAATTGTGTAATTAAGTACTTATTTTTGACCGCACATGTATATTTATATTAAGTCTAGTATTTCATTTAGATTATTTACGCCTGGATTGTCTGGAATTCATATTTTTTCCTGATTTCGAAGCGTTTATTCATATACAATTAAATGACATTGATATATAGAATTATATCCAATAACATATAAATACGTGACGAAAGACACATATAATACGATAATTTGAATATAATTGCTTATGAATTATCAGTTCTTCGAATTAGAGGGCAGAGTGGATTCTTATTAACAATCGCTGGAAAAATCTATATTGGTAAAGTTGGATATACACATAACTACAGTTAATTACTTTAAGCATGAGCAAATTGCATTTTTATTTAGCAATATTGGTCGATGTAATAAATGTTTTGCGATGTCTTTTTGTTCACAGTTTTCACTATCGAATTTTTGCAATAATTTATGTTCTTAGATTTTGATTTATAAATTCATAGTTTTTAAGAATTTAGTTAGTAATACTTATTAAATATAAAGCATGTTCTATTTGACTTTTAAAGTTGTACAATATTCCTATTTTTTGTATCTAAGGTTTTATAGTAATGATTTAAAAAAAAGAAAAGGTTTGCACAAGTTATTAGGCTGATTTATAGAGCAAGCACTGTAATTAGGTCGTATAGATGATATATATTATTAATTTAACAACTAATCTAAAAACTAGAACTGTAATAATTCCTATTCATTCATGTATTCTTGGTATAATTCAATATATATTCTAAACAGAAATCACTTATCTAGTCTGACATTCGCTCAGTGAGTATCTTGCCTAACACCTGTCTACGTGACTACAGACAGCAAGACGCCTCAAGTAATCGATACATCGAATTATATGCATCGATGCATTAGCGGTTATGTCATACATCATACTGATGCAACTCGGCAGCTGGTAATATTCGATATCGCGACTACTGTGCCAGAGATTCTATCTAAAGTCAATTTAGCCAGCGAATAAACAGATTTAATTGACTCACTCAAATATAGACGTAATGTTCTTGTTTTGATGTTCGCTCGAATGGTTATGGAGGAGCGAATATCTCAGCATGTACTGGATTTGATAGTTGTACTTTGTCAATATAATATTTCGCTTACCAACCTCTGCATAATAATATTTACTTATTTATTTAATTATAAGTAATCTAACAGCTAATACATATACAAATTGTAATACAAAATACTAAAACAATACAGAAAGACAAAACAGATTACATAGATAAACAATTAATGTAAAAAAAACAGAAAACATGCGAGTGCATTAATAGAAAGACAATAAAAAAAAACAAAAGAACAAAACTAAAGTAAACTTAAATTTAACATTTAAAACAACAAATAATACTTAGAATTTAAAACTACTACTTAAACAAAATCAGAGTCTTCCCGCTTCTTCAAGTACTTTAATCAGTGATTTTCTTTGATCTAACTTTAATGTTAGGATTATAAACTAGTTAATAGGATTGTTATTGATTATTTATATCATTGAATTTGTTGATCAGGTGTCATTAATAATAAAAGATTGAAGTTCCCTGACCACTCTGGAAGTGATCCTTCTCAGTAAGATTCTTTTACATTGATCATACCTGTAGGTTATTTTTTTTTTTATAGAACAGGGGGCAAACGGGCAGGAGACTCACCTGATGTTAAGTGATACCGCCGCCCATGGACACTCTCAATGCCAGAGGGCTCGCGAGTGCGTTATCAGCCTGTTGACCTACCAACAATCGATTGTGAACGCCAGGTTCACCAATCAAGCGTAAATACCAACCTCGACACTTAAAAGGTAACTTCTGGTATTACGGAGTGCCGGGTCGTTGGTAAAAGTTTAAATAGTCTCTTAAGATTAAATGCAGCAACTCGCAACCACATTTTAGGCGAGTAAAAGATTACGCAATCAGTCAGAGTCTCAAGAGAAATCTTGAGAGAGTATACGTAATAGATGCGGATCTAGGCTCGGTGGGTTAATATACAATGGTGTTTAATGTACTTAAGGGCACTTTTTTATTTATATTTATGAAATGATACATTATTCCAGACCCCTTGGGTACTTACACGTTTCGTAGTTTTCTAAACACACAGCGGTTTTCTAATGTAACATATTGTGATATACTGTATTACTTTGTTAAATAAAGAGAAAAAAACACGCCTTGGAACAGAGTTTATTCAAAAGTATTGCCTGTTTACGGGTATTTTAGTCACTAAAACATCTTGATTTACATCTTGCAACGGACACAGACTGAAGATGAACCGGCCGAGATGTACCTTGGATACCGTAGAGGAAGAGATCAATAGCATCAACCAACACAATCCAAACGCAAAGCTCTAGTGAAGGTCACAAAATAACAATAATATAAACTATAACTGTCGTAGAAACTAAGTATGTAACCTTTCACTTACTTAAAAAATATATTATATATCAATTACTTTAAATGTAAACTATTGTATTTCGTATGCAATACGTAAATCATAAAAGTATTTTTATCGAAAAAAATGTCAGGTATATTGCGACGATGATAACTAAATCATGGCGCTAAAACCTTTCAGGTCCGATCCTTAGAATTCTATATATGTTTCAAGATCGTTTGATAATCTATTGGAGAAGTAGACGCCTTCGACGTTTTCAGCCTAAGGCTAAGGTTTCCTCACGATGTTTTTCTTTGTTCGAGTGAATATTTACTGCGCAGAATGAAAATCTATTAGCGCACAACCGGGGATCGAACCTATGCCCTCAGCTATGAGGGTCTGTCGCTTAAGCCACTAGGCCACTATTCTTTTGCGACTATGGTAATTCCCTTCAAATAAGTGTCATACTAAATTGTAATGTGGAAAAGCTGTAATATAAATTAAATTACACTTTACACGGGTATCGGAAAATTTTATGTAATTAAACTTATTGAACCGGAAAAACTTGACTCTTCCGACTTCTCATAAACAATGGAAAAGGCCAACCGCCTAGTACATGCTTTAAAACCAAATGAATACAATAAATGTTTTTAAAACTTTATATTGCGATAAATTAAATCACAGGTGACATTCTTGGACAGTTATGTATATTGTCAAAAAGATCAGCGAAGTGTCTATTTCTGTGGTTCTCTTTGCTTGGTGCTTACATTTAAATATCTTCTTAATTTTTATATTTGAATGTTTTTGCATTATTACTATTTTTAATATTTATTGGAAAACGGTTCTCTATAAAACGTTTTAATAAAAAAAAGTGTCACTACTATTTCAGGTGTAGGCCTCAGATTTCTGTATCTGTTTCATAATCATTTTTCATTCTAATATGCAAGTTGGTCAGCCTCCTGTGCCTGACACACGCCGTTGACTTTTTGGGTTTAAGGCAAGCTGGTTCACCGTTCAAGCGTTGTTAAATGCGCAAATAGCAGACGGCATCGCACAGCAGGGGATCGAACCTACGACCTCAGGGATGGGAGTCGTACGCTGAAGCCACAACATTTCTCACGTTTCAAGACATTTTAATACGTAAATCTTTATTTAGATTATTATACAAATATTTCTTTAATTACACGTAAGCTTAATGAAATAATATGATGGTCAAAATATAGAAATAAATATACATATAATATTATTCGAACGCAGAACGCCTTATTTAAGAAACGGATACATAGCCACACATTATACGTAAAAAAAAAATCTTACAGTGCCCTCAATAATAAACTTATATATATAATTGTTCTGTATTTTTTGCAGCTCATTCTAAAGAAATATAAGTCATTAAACGTCAGAAGTTGTACGTTCAACTTATCTAAATTAAAAATAGGCCTGCATTTAAATACATCCGTAATAGGTTATCTATCTCTCGTTACAGCCCATAGAGAATAAAAACGTCAAAAAGAATTATTAGTTTTTTTTAAATTGTCGAAACTACTACAATTAACTGCACCTCAATATAACAGAAGCAGTTTAACCTTCAACATGAAGCAATAAACCATCGGTTCAATTAATTTTATTACCTTTTTTAGATAACCACCCGGCATTAGTGTTTTATCTACAAATTATGCGTGTACTATCAATGTCACAATACTTTGAAGACGAAATAGGAATGTGGTTGAATTATTCTTTAATAAGTTCATCATAAAAGATCTCTCAAAACTGGTTTTATAAGCTAGGTATTTATACCATACAAGTATTTTATATAACCTTTTTTTATTTAAGCGCGGAGCTCCTCTTTTTATTACTTTTTAATAATCTTTTATTATTATTATTCAGATTTAAGTCAAAGTCAAAACGTCAACTGATTTACCAATCACTCGATCGACACGTCACTCTACCTCCCCCCCCCCCCCCAGTGATACAATAAAATCTCTTCTTCTCGCTCGCCAAATAAAAGGCCGCAAAGGCCTTATGGGCCTTTTCAGCTCAGCGCGGGCTGAGGCTGATAGGGCCCTTAAGGCCAACAGTGAGATTCCATTTAAAAAAAAACCAAAGACATTTGTTCAAGATGTTTGCTGGTATTTGTATTATTTGTGTCAATATTGTAGTCATCTATAATAGGCAATCCTCACGATGTTTTCCGTCACCATTCGACAAATGTTTAATGCGCACATACAATGAAAGTCCATTGGTGCACAGTCGGGGATCGACCCTACGACTTCTGTGATGAGAATCACACGATAAAGCCTCTAACGCTATTGAAATAAAAGTCAAATATATATTTAGTATAAATATTTAGCTATTTATATCACTGATTGTCCAAGGTTCATCACACAATAATTAACAAATATTGAACCAATGAACTCGACAAACATAATGCGCGACCTTGAAGGACAGTCACAGTTCATTTGCATACGTTTTTCGTCACAGATGCGTTTACGGAAGACCTTGCAACGAGGAAATGAGTCGTGAGGTTATGAACATAAATTTTCCTGAAAATGAGACAGGCGTAATTGTTATTAAGGTCTAGTTAATTAAGAACTACTTAGTGTTCTTGCATCTCCGCATTTATCCAAGGACTAGGCGTTATACAAACAAATGATTTGTCTTAGAATTATTACTGTGTATAATGATAACATATACCTATTATATATAGTTTTTATCTGGCAGGCTTTTAATGTTTCGACACGAATCTAAGGATTGCACTGTTTCCAAGGGAAATTACGACACTGATTGTTTCAAAGATTTTAAGAGACTCAATCTCGACATGTCGTCAAGAGCAGGTCATGTCTTCTAAGAGTTCAGGTCAGGTCTATATGAGGGCCAGTCTTCATGTGTTTATAGTCCACGATTCTGTTTTCATCGCTGAAGAAGATAATTCTGTGGTTTTCATTTTACATATTTTCATACCAAGCTTTTGAAGTATCTGTAAAATGACGACGAGTTCATTTCATTTCATTTTCCATTCCATATTCAAATTTGATAATGAAGACTAATAAAGATTTGTAATAGATATTTGTTTGTTTATATAGTGTAAATCGAAAGAAGTTTATAAAGTTATATGTTGAATAAATACTTGACACGACAAATTCATAAAACTATTCAAATGTTAGGTAATAAATTTACATATCAAGAACAGTGCATGAATGATACAGAATATGTGTACATTTAATGGGTGATTTAAAGAAACGCTTATTAGGGTACAAAACCGGGTAAGTAAACTTTTTTTAACTTGGACCTATTTAAAGTAAGCTTAAGTATCAGTTAAGTCTTAATGAACTCCCGAGTTCTGATGCCTGTTTAGATAAGTGAAATAAAAAAAATATTTTTTTTTGTATCATGACTTTGGATATTCTATTGTACAGGGATTATAGAAGAAGTAAAATAAAAATGGACACTTAAATCCTATCACTAATCAAGGCACAACACTTGATAATTCGCATATTCGAATCGCACGCGCGGGAGCCATGACCTCGCTCAATGTCGAACACAACAATTTGCGTGTGTGTGCGACTTGTTTACATCAACACATGTGTAATTATACTGCGATTCACAAATTTGATCATTGCATTTTATTTAAATCTATTTGAAACATTGTTCTCATATAATATTTGCAATAACTTCAATTATGTATTTTTATTCTGATTACAAATAAAATTTACACAACACTTCATTCGAATATTGCCATATAAATTACAAGTATCGTCATCTGAACTGGAAGAAATTATTTATACTGAAATTTTGCCAAGCTGAAAAAATATTTCGAGATACATTTCAATGTTGAATATGCTTTTAAAAGCAATCCAATTAAAATTTTGGTATATGCCAAATAGGTCATGTATTTTATATTACAAGGTTTTAAATAAGGTCTCGCAGAAAACTAAATATAACGAGAATCGTTTAAATGTTAAAAATAGTAATTCAATTGGTTTAAAAACATCGAATGATTTAGTACACTCACATACGCGTAGTCGTGTGTATGACGCTGTAATCGCGACTATTAAACTCGGGCGCATACAACTACAAAGTGTATTCAAACTTATTTATTTTGATTTATTTTTCAACAGGTCTTTGCCTTTGTACCTATTATGGAAAATTATAGGCATTCGTTGAATTGTATTTTCAAAGGGATTTTTTGTAATTTATCATGCTAGTCTTTGTATATTGCTAGTGCATGAAATCGGCTGTATTACTATTTAAATCGCGGTAAGAGTCATTAACCTTTGCGAATTCTTATTTATTAGTTTGAAAACTAGGTATTTCGTACTTTAAAACGTTTTAGACGGAATTATATACATCAAAGACTTAACATTATTCATGAATAAATTATACATTTTTTAATTAAATATCATTTGGCTTATTAGGAAACATACATTTTAAAGTCACCTACTGCTATATATTGAAAAAAACGATGTAATTTACAATTTATGTAATAATTACTTTTAAATCAATTTGTTTTAGTTCGGTAAAATCATTAGGTCAATAAAATTTCGCTGAAAAAAAAATTCCCAGCCGTTATCGTATATGTCTTTTCACATATGACTGTTCCATACTTTAATGAAGTTTTTTAATTGGTCGAAATATTTTTTAATCCCCTAAAAAATATCGTTCATGGTAACAATACGTATTATTGCATTTTAAGGTCTAAAAAATAAATTAAAACGGATATAGCTAACGTAAAAACTTGTGTATATAACATATACGTATACAAGTGACGATTATGTTACGAATACTCAAATTATAGCAATGTGGTAATTATATTATCAAATGCAAAATGGAATTATTTACCAATTCAGTGACCACAGCTGCTCTATCGACAGTGACATAGATTATTCAAAACAGAACTATTAATTTACTATATTATTCATAAGCCTTTTACGACGAATCTATAAGGCCGAGGGTATTCCAGCGTAGAATCCCAGCCTGATGGACCCGTACAGGGATTGCTCGGGTTCTGCGCCAAAAAAAAAGATTTGAACTCTGTGGTAGATAACAAAACGAAGGTTTTTCTAGGCTATAAGTCAGCAACCCCGCTTACCCGAAACTAGTAGATTATCAAATAGAGTAGAATCAAACCAGTCGGATCTTATTACTCATGAGTACATAGCAAAACTTGTAACGTCAATCTTTTGTTGGACAATATTCACCCATTGTATGACCTATGAGAAACTGGAGCAAATTTCACATTTATCAATAGGAAGTCCATGAAAAATCGTATGTTCGTACATTGTTTTTTGCAATTGAAGAGTTAATAGGATTTTACGCTTTAATTCGACCATTGTGTATTAAATTAAAAATTAAACTGGGTATGGACCAGTTCGTTTAAAGGAAAGATGAGAGATTGCTTACATGATTATAGAAGTGGAACTTATCTTTTTCGACGTTGGAAAAAAAATTACCATCACATGTTTCGGGTACCGCGTCACATTTTCCGGTATACGTCATATATAAACCTACCTCAGTCTGCTCATGATTTTCCTGCCGCTTATGTGCACATTAACTAATAACATTGATACAACATCCATTGGTGCAGTACCGGTATTTGAACGCAATTTGAACACTTCTCCTTAGTCGTAATTTAACACTCCCAACTATTGAACCGCTGAGAAGAATTGGAATAGACTTGTTTGATACCAAATCTGTCAAAGCAATAATATGAGGTTCCAACTAAAGCACGACAGCGTATATGATTCAATATGTGATTAATCTTTGAGCAGTTCTTTGAAATGCCGCTCGTATATACCGTGAATAATAAACAGACAATTTATTGGAATTCAATAAAAATGTAGAGACAAATACGGACTGCTCTCAGTACTAAAAAGCTAGATATTGAGATATTTTAATTTGCTCTTGTTATAATTATGTATAAGCATACATACTTTTCATAGTGATTGTGTAAATTCTTTTAATCTCGGTATTTAAGCTTGTGGTATAATCTATGTAATTTTTTATGAGATCTTGTTATATGTATTGAACTTTTCTTCCAATAACTACATAATAAGTGCAAAAGGGGTCCTTCAACTATTACATAACATATTTGGGTAATCTCTGATTTTATTATTAGGTGATAACGTCAACTAGTAATTAATTACTTTTATACACATATTACCCACACATTGTCTATGGTCGAAGTAAATATTCGAGGATTCCTTCAAAAAAAGAGTACTGCCGCTAATAATGAATGCTGCCAAGAAGAAGGGCGATTTGCAGTAAATCTGCTTACGTGATACTAGATCTGTCCCTCAGATAATAAATACTATTTTAAACGGTTTCTCAAGAAATTAAGATCTAAGTAGAATCTAACACAAAGATTTTAAAAAGATATATCAGTACTTTGGTTTCTTTTCTCTTTAAACACGTTTTCTGGAAGGTATGACTTATAAGGCTCTAGAATACCGTAATGTTTTATATTTTATCTATTAAAACATATTTATGAAAAATTATATTACAGAGAAAAATAATTGTAAACAAATGAATAATTATGTCACGGTTACAACCCTACGTTACTCCTGATGAACATAGGCTATATTTTATTAGACATCAATATTCAATATACCAATGTAATATATAAATACTAATAAAACCTCACCTTTGTCTATGTTTTAAAAATTCAAAAATATTGCATTTTAAATGTATACAGCAAGCATACGCTAACCTTTCGTTATCCGTAAGAGGAAGTAACAATCGTTTGTCAGATACTAGGAAAAATTGTGGAAACGTCACAATGACATTGCATGATTGATAGATTACATAAATTATAGAGCGTATTCAACAAGGGTTTTCCTAGATTTTCAGTTAACAGGAAAATCTAGATTTATGTAATTATATGATTGGGCATGGGGAAATAGTACGTTTATTTATGACGTTAGATAAAAAAGGTGGTTATAATGGGTTTGAACGCATACGATTTAACTACCTACCTTAGTAGTGATAAACCAATCTCTCAATAGTCTAAAAAGCATATAAGTTTTTTCTCCCGGTAAAATATTAATTGCATTCAGGCACTGACGTGTAACCTAATATAATTGCGTAAGATTATATATATAAATAAGCTAGCTAATATAAAATATAAATCTGTAACCGTGTGGCTCCAATCCATAATATTTTTAAATAAAAAAGTACGACTCATTTCTCTGTATTCGTGGTAAAAAAAATCTAACTACCGTCAATTTTCCTAATGATTATCTTCTATCTATATATGTTTGTAAAAATTAATAGCTTTTCGTTTGTTCGCTTATATTCTAGAATGGCTGGCTTGGGAAAACTAATATAATAAGTAAAGAAAAATTGTATAAACGACCATTTAATTTTTCCATAAAAACCTGTTCCTAGCTAGGAAATATTTCTAATCTAATATATTAGAAATAAAAAATGACAATTAGTTGTCATTAATAGCTATAATATGAAGTCCGATCTGTGTGGTCTGTTTTAAAAATCTTGTACATAAATATATATGGAAGATACGACGTTCACTTTTCTTAAATAATTAATACAATCGACACAAGGCTCAATTCCAAATTCAAACATTTCAAATTTAGATCGACTTCGAAAAGTTATTATACAAAATTCGACAGTGTGTAACAGTAAGCTACTTAATACATCGAATTCTCATTTCAAAATACTATAAAATTAAAAACACCGGAAGGGCGTCACTCGCAGTTTCTGAAAGGCCATAAAATATGATATATGGTTACCCGCAATTTTAAACTCATTAATTCACCTAAGAGCAATGCACTATTTAAAAGGAACATCAAAATTATGATCACCGTATACGACTTCTTCAGAAGCCAAAAATTGTTTATTACACAACAAATAAACCCGCTTTAGGACCAAATAATGACTCTGTGGTGGGTTTGTTCCAATTTGCTCCAGGTTTTGTTACATTTTATTTACATAGAGGAAGATTGTATAAGATTAATGGAAAATAAATATGCAAATTAGGGTATTTACACATACTAATGGCAATAAATAGATACTTCTAATATATAACTTTATGGTAACAAAACCTAATGAAGCGCTATCTATACTAATTATATGCACATATTTAAATAGGGTATCATTTCAATTTTAAATGGTACCCTATTTAAATATCTGCATAATATATAGGGTACCATAATATAATAATAATAATACCATATTTCTGATAAGAGAATATAATAAGATAAAAAATATATTTATAAAACAACAGCTTGAATATGAGAGTAAATCGGGTTAAGTAAATTAAAAATACTTCTTTTTTAACTAAAACAAGTGTGTAAATATAGTTTGAATTGTCAAAATCTCGCTTATTTCACTGCTTTGATAAAATTTTGTTTGTAATATCTTACCAAATTTTATTAATTGAATTTTTTATAACAGAGGCCTTTGATGTTAAGTGATACCACCCATGGACACTCACATTGCCAGAACGTTTGCGAGCCCAGTTAGTCGCCTGCCTTTTAAGATAGGTACTCTCTTTTTTTGAAAGACCCTATCTGGTTCAAAAATATTGCTAGCTGATTTCACAATTCACATACTGGTGTTGCGCGGCGGTGTCTTAAAAAGGCTCAGTTGTGAAACGATGGATAACAAGGTAATACGGGTGACATTTTGTATTCTGTCTCAACGTCTTGATTAAACACAGCTGCAAGTATCGAAATGAGATAAATTATTCTGTACAACCGTATAATCTAATAAATTTAAAACTGTATATGTTTGTTAGTTATATTACAAACAATAAAGGATTAAAACAAAAAAATACATATTTATCTAACACTATAAACACAAGGTAAATTCGCGATACATTCGTCATAACAGGTACAAAATGGAACAAACCTGTGGCATTCACCCGTATTTACGAGTAATAAAACAAAACGGCATTTCAAACATCAAACGCACCGCGTTAGTTAAAAAACCTACGATTTCAACCAACGTTATTTGGTACTCGATATAATCGCAGATCAGTATTTATTAATAGCCTTTGAGACCCGCCGATTCTCAGTAAATGTTAATTATTACTACTAAATTTAATAAATTACTATGCATTTGTAAGATATCTAATGCTAGATGTGTGATGAGCAATTTACATATGATTCGGTTCTTGGCTGTGCTAAAATATACGTAATAGGGTGTTAGTACTGTTCTACTGTTCTACCTACTGTTCCTAAAATTAACCATAAACATCAGAGGCGAATCTACTTAGAAGCTTTTTGGGCTACAATCCAGGGCCCCTAGTCCGTACTGAAAACAATATGCGATGGTTTTAATTTAAAAAATCCCTGATATCAAT
The DNA here is from genome assembly GCA_028984075.1 of Pieris mannii. Lineage (NCBI taxonomy): Eukaryota > Metazoa > Arthropoda > Insecta > Lepidoptera > Pieridae > Pieris > Pieris mannii. The sequence continues at coordinate 3,171,937 of CM054776.1, forward strand.
CAACTTATGTGCGATGCGTGTCTATCGAACGTCACGTAGAGGAGTCCAAAAGTTCCAACTACAATGATTAAATCTATGAATACACTATTATACTTAATATGTTAACTGACTATGAGAATGCCTGACAAAATTGTTCTCAGAAGTAGTAATAAACCTTTTAGTACTGGGACTCTGTATCAGTTTCCTGATATTTTATTTTCTCATAGGGATCAGGCTTCTGTGCCTGACCCGCCCTCGGATTTTGTTTCTAATATATGATACCTGGCGATGTTTAAATGTATCGTACTGGCGAGTGTTAACGCACATATAGACAGACCGTTCATAGGTGCACAACCGGGGTTCGTTACCACAACCATAGGAATGAAAGTCGCACGCCGAAGATACACAAAGTTATTGTAAGTTGGCAGTCTGTTGTAAAACTGTTGTTCAATATTTTCATCGATGCTAGTAATCAAATTGTAACAGCGAGATATTCACTGGACGATGAAAGTGGCAGATAAGCGAGACGTAGGTACCTATAGAAGACTTTTAGTTCGAGTAACATGAGGATTATACAGACAGAACATTTTTTGTGAGAAAAGTGTAAATATTAAAGTTAAATATTTTATACAAAAAAAACTAGATCAATTAATTCACGTCGGAGTTTTAGACTATCTAACTTGAAATAGTCCAAACGAGCCTCGTACGTATTTAACAAAAAAAATTTACTTCAAGTAGACCAAAAAGAACCTTCGATGTTTAGGTACAATCAACCCATTGTCCATTTACCGAAACAAAGTCTTCAAACAAAGAAATATTTCTATTGTATATCGATTTTAACGCCTCAATATTGAAGGATTTCCAAATTGAAACAGAACAATTTTTGAAAAATTACTTCCGTCATACTGACCCACGTTCTTTGTTACAAAAACGTCTTTTGAGATGACACACATTTGCTATCATACAAATAACATTTTATCGACAATTAAATTGACAAATTCAGCTTATAACAATGCATTTTCCGTAAGTTTATTATGACGTCTTAATACTTTTAATTGTGTCGCTCGGAACTCGTAAACTTCGTAATAAAGTAAGACAAAGGATATCTTTCCCTTTTGTGACACTTCAGAACTTCATAAAGGATTTAAGTTCGTTTAAGGTTTTGTCTTGTTCAAACAAGTGCCTACGACTTGACTAACAGGACGCCTACTACTGCACTATTAAAATTACTGTGCATCTAACTGCCTATATAAATAGCCCTTCCAGTCGTTTCGAATTAGAAGCCTCTTCCTCTTTTAAATCGTTTATTCCAACTATTGTTTAGACCAAAATCAACGTTAAAAATCGATCAAAATATTTTTATATTACTGAAAATGGATTGCATTCTATAAACAACAAATTATTGTTCTTTTTTTAAATGAGAGTTGGATATGCACCCACACCAGAAGTTCTGCTATTTAGACACTGGGTAAGCAATCGGGTAGTTCCTACTAGTACTACGCGTCAGAAAGGCGAGAGCGACCCGCTGACAAAATATCTGATGCAAGATTTTCTCCTAACTGAGTTTTTTGTACAATTCTTATAACATCAAAAAACTGTTTAATTTCACAAGAACTTCAATCAGTTATCCCTGAAATAAAATTGTAAAATATAAGTTACCTCTTAGCCATCAAGAATCGAATTTTCGAATCGAGTATTCGTGTAAAAATATTCTCAACAAAAAGCGAGAATGACAAACAAATGGCGCACGTGGCTCGGTAGCTCGTAAATAAACAACTCGTTTCTTTATAATGTTTAATGTTTCGAGAACATTTATGGTTATACACATTTTGGTATCTGTGGTTTTGCCATTTCCGTAAACGTGCGGAAAGGGGGCAACGCGGTACATATACGCTTTATATTGCGCAATACATTGAATTATTAGTAATCATACATCTAACACATATCCACATTATAATACACTTAGTAAATATACAAAACAAATACATATACAAAATATATGATACGGAAGACAAAAGTACATTAATATACTAGAAAAAGAAAAGTGGAATTAAAACTTAAATGAACTACATTTTTTACTTCATATATTAAAGATTAAGTTGCTACTGCTAATAAAAGTAAAATTCGTCCCTCTTCTTCAAACATTTTACTAGTACAAATTTCGACAATTTTTCTACAGACTAGCAAGTGGAGTACCATGCATGAGGCTTTTTTTATAGAAAGAGTAGGAGGGGCAAACGGCCAGGATGCTCATCTGAACACTCTTACATATATCAAAATTTGTTTTCTGATTTAGGATTTCATAATATTTAGGTCGCAAACCAAACCAGGATAAATAAAAGAAAATATAAAAAATAGGAGATATTCTTGAGGAAACCGTTGCCAGAATTGAATAAAACTTTTTTGGGTTTGCTGAATCAAGACCCACAAAGAAGAAAACAACAACAGTTACCTCAACCAAAATAATAAAAAATTAACGAAAGGCTGCCTTGATTTTCTGGAAGACTAATTGAGGCTTCATAGGGTAAATATGTCACTACATATATATATTAACGTTTTTCGCTACATTCATGATATCTCACCAGTGACTTAGTGACATCGTTACATAAAGTCATGACATGACACGTGTTCTTGATATCTTCTATGCCTATATCTAACGTTGTTGAGAAATTACCTGAGGCCTGGCATGACGAGGTGGCCGAGAGGTTAAGGCGTTGGACTGCTAATCCAATGTGCTCTGCACGCGTGGGTTCGAATCCCATCCTCGTCGGAAATTTTAATTTTGTAATCGACAACAATAATCAAACACATATATAAAATTCTTCAAATAATATAAGATTATTTTTATACAAAACTTGCTTTTCAATATGTTAGATAAATAATAATAAGTATCAACATTTTTATTAATTCTTGACATCAATTTATAACAAAATCCTCCATAATGGTTACGATAAAGGCGGCCCATAAAAAATAATTTCACGCCAAATATAGCTTTTATAAGCTTCGTCCGCACTTATGATTTGAAATCGCCAGTAAATAACCCCTAACTGCGACAGATACGCTACTGTGAGACGACGTAAATGAAGCTATTTTCCTGTATCATGTCAATATTGTTGTACGCACCTGCTGTATTTTAAAACAGCAGTGCTATTCTATATTTTTGGTTGCCATTGCAATTGAAATCATAAATTTTCGAACTGTCATTCCCATTCTCTTACTGACTGTGGGCGTTCGAACGACACGCTGGATCTAGTCTTCTTGAGAAAACAGGCGTTGGAAACCACGGCGAGAATATAATTAGTATCGGTAGAAGAAAACACAGACTACGCAAAGATTCTGGTCCCAAATACGTTCGGGGAAAGGGGATGCGCAAATGGATTTCCAGCTAGGGTATCAAAAAATGTTAGCTTTCAGATATATTCAATAATAAAAAATAATGATTGAATTACCGCAATTTTGGACCATGCATGTAGCATAGCCTCGATAAAGATGTAAAGTTATCAACGTTAGACAATATCCTTAAATTCTTTCCGTTCACGTATAACTGAACAACGCGTAAATACATCGATGAATGCATTGATTTAGCACTCACTAAATCAGGTAAACGTTTGTAAATCCACAATACGTTGTTTACGTAATACCGCAGTGCTCGTTTTAATATTACGATGTATAGATATGGTAAAGGCTTTATATTCTATATAAAATATTACATTGATATTTATAAGATCATACATTGTATTGGACTGAATTGTGTTAGGTGAGTTTAGTATATTATAACTTCCTTCAATTGTGGAGCATAAGGCATGTCCAGTACCTAAATGTAAAAATATATTTAAGTATAAAACTAAAGATAAGCTCATGGTTTTTTGGTATTTTATGAACTGCCAGATAAGCTTTTAGAATTTGATGTGACAACGTCTTATATTTCGATGGAGCCGGCTACACGCATTAAAAAACCTGACGCATGCGGCGTTACCTCGTCTGAGGCGTTCCTTTTAAGGATGTGCAAGCGAGAGCGCAGAACGAGTGACAAAGAGGCACAATCGGCTTCCGCGTTCGGCAGCGTTCGTTCGTTAAAAATCACATAATTGTATTACTCTTTAATTAATCACATATGCGTACAAATAAATGTAACTTGATCAATTAAATTGTGATTTCCATTTACCTCCTTCTCTATATCCATACAAAATATCTAACAAACAAATAAATCCTATAGTATATCCTCAAATTTTATTTTCCTGCAAGATAATGTTAAATTTAAAAAAATAAAATAAACAATAACTACTCCATACAAATTTATATAATCTAAGTAAAAATAAAAGCAATATCAACCCTATGCACCATTTCTCACTGAAATGCAATCGTTTTTAATAATGTATGTGTTTACCCGTTCTCAAATAGAAGCAACCCAGTTATTTTGTAATAACTTCTTATTATAATGTTCTTAGTGGCATTTAATATTTGATGAATATTTATTTATTAAAGCATATTTGTTGAGGCCATGGTGGCCAAGACTACTTCAAAGCAACGGGGACACTTAAGGAAGTACAAACGGCCTCTGCTAAGCGCAGGCTGATAGCAAGACAAAACTACAACTACAATAAAAAATACTTTAATTTTTTATAAAACTTTTGAGGGATGATGCAAAATTTATGCATGCACATTGCCTTTCAGTTTTCTTATAACACTTGCTTACACATATATATGAATATTGTTCCGATATATTCCGATAGCCGCGTCCACACCGAACGATCCAAAATAGATCGGCGATCCCGCGATCCGCCATCCAAGATCGTGATGCGTGGAGCGTGGATCGTACTAGCCCGATCCAACAGCATTCTTTTGCGATCCTGACTAGGTGATCCAACACCCTTCAGCGGATCCATACTGAATCAGTTGAACTTTGTCTGGCTATGAAGTCATATGTGAAACGACGGCGACAAATACCTGTAGCAGCCACAACCTACTGTTATCACTTATATATAAAATAACAAAAACGAAATAATAATGCTTAAGAATACATAAAAAATACGGATCTCGCGATTGAAAATGGATGTATCGCTCGGTGGGGACGCGGCTAATTATAATTTATTGAGTACTTAGGGTTTCTCATACAGTGTGTTGTGTTTGTAAGACCAAGAATAGATGGGTTAATTTAATATCCATGGCGTACTTGGCATGTCGTTCCCTAGAGAAAAATATTAGTTTACTTATATTTTTGAAATATTAAAATTGAGTTTAAGCGTTTTTGTTAAAGAACAAATTAATTTATATATTTTCAAAAGAAAATCTTATCTTTTTAATAAAATGTAATTAATGTTTTGTTTAACATTTATAATACATAAGCGGATTTGTCGTTTTAAAAAAATCTATACATACCGATTTAATAATTTTATTGATTAATCCATGATTATTTAAGATTTAGTCCCGCGATCGTTGATCGTCGATCGTCATTACCATTTGAATTAAATTTAGAACAACAAATACAAACACGACAAATACTAAGAGAAGGTGCTACCGTTCCGTTGGGTCAAACAGATGGGTCAAAATGTGTTCTGTTGCTTTACAAGGCAGTAAGAAGGGTACGGTCATGAGGTAAACAAGAGAGTATAAATATAATAATGCTGATTTTAAAGAAAAGGTACTATAAAATTATTGATTGTTTAGCTATGAATTAATGTATGATGGCAGCAATGATGTTTAATTTCCCCTCACTTTAGTCAATCGCGTAAAAGCCTGAAAATATAAACAAAATTTATAATGACCCTTCATTAACCTATTTGTTAATAAATGAATGAATTAGAAGAAAATGGACGGAAATAAACGGAAATAGACGAAAACAAACGCAAACTAACGAGAATAGACGAAAATAAACGGAAATAGACGAAAATGACGTAAATAGACGAAAAGAGATGGGATATAAACGGAAATATATGAAATCAAACGGAAACAAACGAAAATAGACGGATAAAGACGAAAATAAACGGAAATAGATGGATATAGACGAAATAAACGGACACATACAAAAAAAAAACATAATAAACGGAAGTAGATCGAGACAAACGAAAATTAACATTGATTTGTTAGATATGATTATCTTAATTTAGTCTACACTATTTAAATAAAATCTGAAATTCAAGGAAGAATATACAATAAAATATTTGTTATATTTATCGTGTGGGTACTGTCCGACAGGCCTAAGCAGGCTGCATAATCGTTTTCATAACAGGATATGTGATCAATGAGGCTTTCAGTTGATCGTTACTTATTTGATAAATTGACATTTTCTTCATTATTAACATGCTCTTTGGCATAAGCTGTCTATGGCGAAATCGATTGTAATTATCTTAAAAACATGCTATGTACAAGAAATACCAACCTAACCAATAAGTCAATCACTGGGAACTGAAACAATATCATTTCATCATGTTTGTAATATTATTAGTTTTTTGTACCTTTTTTTTTATATAATAGGGGGCAAACGGGCAGGAGGCTCACCTGATGTTAAGTGATACCGCCGCCCATGGACACTCTCGATGCTAGAGGGCTCGCGAGTGCATTGCCGGCCTTTTAAGAATTTGTACGCTCTTTTCTTGAAGGACCCTAAGTCGATTTGGTTCGGAAATACTTCAGTGGACCTTCATGTCTAATTTGTGCCTTCTTTAATTCCTTACACAGAGCATGATGTATATGGGTTTAAAGAGCATGCGCCACCACATTATTGCGTAGTGTACTATTACCGAGTGATGAAAATATGTTGGAAAATTGGAGTCGTTTTAAGGAGGACGCTACAAACACAAATTCAATAATTTTTAATAAAACTCCTGCTTAGTCATTGGACCTATAAATTATAATTCCTATATTGTTATACGTTTTTGCTTACGTCATATCACGAAAATTAAAACAATAATTTTACTTAAAATTACGAGTAAGTAGTATAAGTTAAAAATACTTGTAATTTTGTTAGTAAGAAGAAAACCAGTTAGTTTTGGTGGTTAGAATATAATTATTTGTGTACAATATTTAATTAAATTATATTGATATATGTACCTCGTAACGATGTAATGGTTGCAGCTTCTGTAAACATTTTGTAAAAAAAACTTGGCGATTTAAAATACTGACAGTATTGCAATATTGTTTTTCTTGTCTGTTTTACGCCCTTGTTTTGAGAACTGACACCAAATGTAAGTTTAAATGTATACAATTATTACTGACATTCATAAGTTGTATACGAATTTTACGAATTAATTATATTTTGATTATCTTTGTTAGATTTTAGTCACTATACAGTCAAAGGCAAATTGCATATATGTGTAATAAATAATATAAACGAATAATATTTCACCATAATTCTCACTAAATTCAGCAACTAATCAAAACGGTTTAGCAGGATTCATTAATTGTCAATAGTGGCTCAATTGTTTTGTTTATTTTTAGATGTAGCCTGCGTCCGGCTTACAGGAATTTAATTTAGACTAACTGCATTCTGATACACTGGGCAGTGTAACTCAAACTTGCAATTTATAACTTTATTAAACATAGATGGAGCCTCAACTGTACTACATAGTAAACCTATTTCCGATGCCTACGTAATCAATGATCGTTTTGGGAAAGAATTTCACCAACTGAATAATGAATCTACTTTCCCGTCAGTACCTTACCTGTAATTTATGTGTATGTGTGTGTAAAATTTGTGAAGTCACATTTTCTTGTATATTTAAAGCACACATGTTTTTTTAGGACTTATAAATAAAGAAATACACAAAAACCTTATAGCATACAATTTGATATGCAACCATTTTTAATCATCTTTAAAAGTCACATATATATACGAATGAAAAGTTTGGGAAATAGCTTAATTCTAATGAGATTTCATTCGAAATTGCGAAGGTCATTTTGTTTGTTAAAATTACTCTTTGACAGTCGCTGATTTTACACGCAAAAAGTTTAATTCAGTTTCGAAGCGTAGTAGTTTATATTTCGGTGTCTGTTCTGTGAAGGGCCCTCCATGACTCGAAACTTGAAACATATTGAAATATCGAGCTAGTTTTTGTTATAGCGAAGCTAAGTGGTCGTGAATTTTTTAATACATTCAAGTTGCTTTTTGATCGCATTGTGGAGTAAGCAATACAGTTTTGGATTTTATGAGGTCGGCAAAGCGGAGCTTCAAAAAGCTTTTATTTGGGCTTATTACGAATGATTAAAAAGCATTTTTAATTTTAGAATGCTAATTTTAACGACCATTCCGTGTGTATAGAGTCGAATACCTGGATTGGAGTGTGTAAAGTAAATATGCAGTAGTAAAGTAAACTATAAATAATGCTGCCGTGTATTTCGGGTCTCGTGGTTTTTATAGCAAATAAAAAAGCAATGATAAATAATTATAATATTATAAATTTTCAAATATTACATGTATTATTAATAATACCATATTACAATATTACTAAGGACATTGCATCTTTTTTGTAATCATGAGTTAGGCAATCAAATTTGTTTGCGTATACTATAGTCAACATTAAAAATAGAAATATTACCTACCCAGTTAAGTCTAGAATTAGCGCAGAATATTTATCACCTACTTGCCTATAAAGCCAAAGATATAGGAAATCGATACCTGCGGCTAACAGCTAAAACCTAACTGGGTTTTTATATGTAAAGGACACGCGCAGTACAATAAGCATATAATAGAGGAATATAATAGCTGTTACAACCAAATATTAATGGTCTCTTACAAGAGTAAAAACCCCAATAGCTTTCGTTGATAATTATAATGCATTATATTGCAGCTTTAAAAAACGTCCGTGCATACAAAGTACTCATGTCAGAAGTGAAACTTCTTTGTAAATTAATTATTAGTAAGGTAAAAGCCGCAATAGATGATCATTCACCAGTATGTTATCGCTCCAGGTATATCTATTTTCACCCTGTTTACATACTGTTACGTGCTAATGATTATATAAATAAAAAATCTGCCATCACTGCACTAGACGTTATGTGACAGAATTGCTATCTAAAATGCTAATATGTATACTAAAAGAATACATCAAAAGTATTTTTAAAAAAAATTAAATTTTTACAAAATTGTTCGGTGTCACAAGTACACATGTAAGAAGTGAAACTTTTTTTAAATGAATTATTACTACGGTAAAAGCCCCAGTAGACGTAGGTATACAATATTCACACTGCTTAGGGCTTACACATTTTTATATGTGCTAATGATAATATAAATATATAAAAAATCTGTGTTTACTGCACTAGACGTCATGCGACAGAATTGTCATCTAAAGTTCTAAAATGTAACTACTAAACGAATTCATCAACCAATAGCATATATCTTTTCTCGATCCCTTCTTTACTTCAATCGGTCTGGATTGCACATTTTCATGACATCTCATCCGTAAAAAGTTTACTCTCATGCGCCTAAAGAAGTTGTATTTCGAAAATCCGGACAGGCCGTATAACACAGTGTTATTAAAATAAAACATAATAAAAGACCGTGAAAATTTTACGCTATAATGACTTCGTTTGATGTGAGTATAGCGTACATAACAACGTACTGCGTAGATGTGTCTCATTGCTGATTATTAGATAATTTGATATAATCTAGTGCAATAGGTGTTGGAGGTCACTGAACCGTCAACTATTACTTCAATTGTTCAACTACGCAACTGTGTGATTTATCACTCGTATGTAATGAATAATCCTAGGAACAAAAACTATTATAATCTAAATTTTTTCAGTACTAGACTATCCCCAATGGTACATATTTGGGTTTCAAATGTCGGTATATTATTGGTGTTCACAGAAAGATAAAATATTGCTTAAAATAGTGTTGGTTTGGCTTAAATGTGAAACTTATTCAGCATATTATATGCATTGCTGAGGTCCTAGGTTCGGACCCCAGCTATGCATATACTTTGTATGTTGAAAGAGACCATGATAAAATTTGCTTCAGAGGTCTGCTGCTCCTAAGCCACGGACTCCTTACATCAAAAAATCAACTAACAGATACAAAATTCTGAGGACATGATCAAAGGTAATGATTGCTTTTTAAAAACTAAAATATTAGGTCCTTACAATTCAATCAAATCATTTTGTATGGTTTATATGGTCATTAATCATAATTTAAGTATGTGCCACTGTTATCTAAGAACTTTTGCCATCTTGGATCAACTTCATTGATCCCTTTACTTTAAATAACATTATTTCATCTTTGAATGCTGTTTCGGCTGCCCCAATAGAGTTGAAGGGAATTTTTGACCTGACAGAGAGTTATCCATAAAAATTGTCTTAGATGTCTTAGACATTCATTAGTTTGTGTGTGTGGTGTATGGTTTAGCGTTGTCTTGCAGCAGCAATGGCCTAGAGCAATTGACCAGCCTTACTTGTTTAGCAGCAAGCTTTTCCACCATGGTTTGCAGTTGCTCACAAAAAAGATCTGCCGTAATCCGGCCAGATTTATGAAAGTTATAGGCACTAGCCCACCACACGCTCACAAATAATTTTGTCGAAGTCAATTTTCGCTTGGAGCACGATTTGACGATTTCAAATTCCTAACCAAAGAGGATATTTATAGTAAAATTATATTATTATTGAGGTCAAAATGGCAAGTATAATACTACGTTAATATTATATGTATCTTATGTAATTAACGTAGCCAAATTAGCAAATAACGAAACTTTAACCGTGTTAAACTATTTACTTTATGGTATGAAGGTTGATAAGAATCAATTGTAGCAATGTATAGGACTGAACACACACTAATACTGTTGAGCAAACAGATATAATTGGCTCCACGTTGTAAATTATATTGACTTAATGTAAATTATATTAGCTTAGTTAATATGATATGTTATGTCTTAGTCAATAAAATTCTGCTATGCCGAGTTAACTTCGATGTCACTGCCCTATTACAAAAAAGTTGACACTTAGAAACAAAATGACGTTTACGTCCAACTCTATGGACTCTATGGAACTTAGACTTAATAATAATGATAAACGTTTGTCTGGTTTACTGCTAAATTTATTTACAGGAAGAAGTATTCGTTATAGCAATATTATTTTTACTTTTTATTTTATTTTATTTTATTTATATCTAGCTTTATTGCAGTGATTAACTTTTGATATATTTAGGTACAGATTTAATATATTTTATATTATAGGTACATATATATAAGAAGCCTTATCAGACCAAAACCTCCTATTACTTCCATGTACGTTACTATGAACGTCAACGAGTAAGTAAATAGATACTTCACAATTCTATTAATATTAATGTACATCGTGAAGTTTATTTCGAAAGTAAAGAGTGTCCAAGGACAAAGTTAGTGTAGGTAATCGAGTAGGTGTAGGAAGTCACCGTCTGTGGAGCTGTCTAGACTGAGTCTCGTCTGTGCAAGCCTTTTGTGGGAAAAATAGATTTACACTGTATCTACGACCCGCCTACGCCGTAGCTACGTGTAAACAGTCTAGAAAATCTAGGCTAAATTTGCTTTATTGCAATTGTGTGGCCGTGCTTTAATTGATAGCGAACATAAACACAATAGAAAAAAACATAAAGCTTACAACGCTAGAACGAGAAAAAGAACTTGGCTATTTTGTAATCATGCAAACAAATTTGTTAGCGTTAAAATTATTAAAAAGTTTCTGACAAATTTATTACAGAATGAAAGGCACAGAAGATTTATCATCTAAAAGATATAAGAAATCCATACCTACAGGCAATACAGAAGAATATGATAGCTCCTACAACCAAATATTAATTGTCACTTACAACAGCAAAAATATATAAAAAATAAAATGTCCATTATCAAATGCAAAAATACCTTTCTCCGGACATCAAATATTTGTTGAAAATTATCGCAAATTCCAAGAATCATAAAAAGTAGTTCACAGTGATTTGTCCATCAAACACAATGCAACCGTTATGATGCAGGATGAGACATAATTGCAAATCAACGGTACCGCATTGACATACTTCATGGACGAATTGCAGTGCATTGCCCTGCTACCTGCAGACTAAATTATTAGTGTATCTAATTTTTTCCTGCTTCAACATTAATCAAACACGATTTGTACGATTATATGAGATATAATAACTACATAAAGACTGTAACTGATTTTATTTTAATATTTTGTGGTCAAATTGGTATATTTTTTATTTAATTTGAGGCTCACCTGATGGTAAGTGATACCGTCACACATGGACACACGTGCGTTGCCGGCCGTTCAAGAATAGCGTTCTCATTTCTTTATAGAGCGTAAAATTAAAAAATAATGAGAAAATTTTATATGTATATCTTAATAATAAATGGTATATCAAGAATTGTAGCAATTTTATAAATACTTCATTTCATTAAAAAAAAGGCTTACGTGACGAAATGAATAGGTATTATACATGTTTCGTTGAGAAATGAGTTGATTTTTCCTCATTTATTTCGGTAGAGTCTAATTTGCAGTTCATAATTACTTAAAAACGTATTACAATCAATGCCCATGAAGTAAGTGGGTAACATCCATATATAACACTAGGCCAAGGAAATAAAGATAAGATCCGAGTTGGCACTATCCCTAAGAACGTGAGGAAAAGTGCCAATAATTCAGTATAATGATCTACCCTTAATGTTTACAAGGTTTAAATGGTGATATTTGTAAAGAATCGCCGGTGGAATCCAACCCGTTGCGCTAATGCGACGAGTTGGTAGCGTTTTGGCAAACTTTCAACTGTCACACGCACACAAATTAGTCCTGTCATCCACTAAAAATTCATAATATTCCCGACGTAAGTCAAACTATATTTCCCCCTAATTAGTAGTCGGGCTGATAAAAAGCCTGTCTATGCCTTGAGACTTATTAGTTTTTTTTATAAATATTTTTTAGATAATCCTACAACTATGTAGTCGTCCGAGGTATTAAATAGCATACGTAAATGATATTGGTAACTCGGTTGATAAAACACAGCTACCTATTTCTTTTAACTACTTTTTGTATGACCTTTACAGCAAATCCTAAAAAGATGCATCTTAATTAATAATAAAAAATAAAAATACTTATTAGTTATATTTTTCTTCATTATATTACTTAGGAGCCTCATAAATAGTGATACGTTAAAAAAAGAAGTTTTTTTTTGTAAATATTCTAGTAAATTTGAATTCATACAAAAGCTCTATATTCGAAATTTTTGGAATAGCAGTTTATATATTCTGGTACACTCCTAATATTAAATCAAAATGAAATTTTACGTAAGCTATGTCGTAGCGTTTCATATAAGTTTCTTGAACTTTGTCTTGTGATTCTAATGATTAATTAATTAAATAATCTGAGGAAACAAATGTAACGTATGTAACTATAGGCCAATTTGTATATAAGCGTCGTATACAATTAAATTTAAAGTTTTATTATACCCATACTTTTTCCAGAATAGGATGGATTAATTGATGAGATGAGAGATAAGTTTCTATTTAGTTTTAGTTCACTCTGTGGTTGCTTGTTTTGTTTTTTCTCTTGCTAGCTTGCTTATGTTCTAATATAATTGGTGTGTATGTGTAAAATTTGTAAGGTTATTTTTTAATGTATAATCATAGATAGCATAGACGTAGTTTTAGAACTTATAAATGAATCAATTAATATGCAAATCAGGATCAAATGCAATAAGCAAACATATATCTTTTAAAAACAGCACCAAGTGAATGCATTAAATGTTAAACGTAGTCTTGACATCTTAAATTGCAGTTCAGAGTACCTAGTAGTAGTTGGTGAGTGGTAGTTGGTGGTATCGATAGATTCCAAGACTGCGCCATATTGACAATGCACTAGACGAACTGGAATTACTAAAGCATATCTTTCGATGTAAACAGTCATACAATGCGTCACAGAGGAATCCGTACTGGGAGCGTGTGATATTAATCTCTTTCGCATTTCCACTCCCCAGGGTTATTGCCTGCTCTGTCGTTTAATGGCTGAAATTGCGCGAATACACCTCTATTCGTTTTAAGGGACAGAGAAAATTACGGACGTTATTTTCAAAATATACAAAATCCAGTCTTGTTTTGAATTTGTGAAACTTTGTCGAATACATAATATATGAATACATGACGATGTAACGTAACGTAGAACAGCGGAACTGATAGAAACAGAGTTAATGTTTTATGTGGAAAATATAGAAATATCTTTTTTATAGAATTGATACCGTCACCCATCTCAATGGCAGAGGGCTTGCGAATGCGTTGCCAGCCTCTTAAGAATTGATTGGTGTGGAAATACTTCAGTGGGCATCTGGTTCCACATAGTGGTGGTGCGGGTAAAAACTGCTGTAACGCTCAATTGTGAAGCGACGGACGTCGAGGTGATACGGAAGGGATTTTGTATTTTGCCTTGGCGGGCTAAAGCTCAGCTCAGCTAAAAATATTCTTAGATATTAATTTATACATACATAGATAAAACAAATGAGAACCTTTAACATAATTTTTATAGTATGTATCGCTTTTTTGGATATTCGTACCTTAGTTTATGAATATTATAGATAATTGAAAAAATACTCTAATGCACTGTTTAAACCTTTGTAATTACTGTCTGTTGCTCTCCAATGTCTGTGATGACAGCGCTATTGTAACAACTATATAATTGATAGGTTTTTGTTATGGTAATCTCCAGGTTTTAAATGTCAGAGTCTTTCGTAAAACATGCAAAAGGGATGGAGGCTCACCTGATGTAAACTGTAACCGCCGCTCGTGGACATTTTTTTACTAATCTATAATCTTCTTTTCTATCTATTTCTTTAATGCACAATTTTTATTGATTATAAACAGCAAGATTTTATAATCAACTACAACAGACTCGGCCCAGCGTTGCTGTGGCTAAAGTTTTTGTTATATTACATAGTAGAAAACTATTCAAGGGAAACTTATGTGAGTATAGCAATAAGTATAGATATAGCTTATGTGAAAAGTTGGTACTTTTGACACATCGCCACCTGTTAGAATTGTATCAAATAATAAACAAATAACTTGTAATAAAATAAAATTACAACAATAATTAAAGATCTAAGCTATCCTATCTCTTAAGTTGGACCAGACTGCTCACGGTGTGCCAATTTAATTTAAAATCGGTTAAGTAGTTTAGGAGTCCATCGCGGACAAACACCGTGACATCTATATATATACCCATATAATATTAGTACATTATATGTACCAATGTACACAGATTATTAATGTACATAAAAAACTTATTTGGCAACATTTATGGGTTTAAAAAAAGAAAACATTTTTGCATTTCTTCACCTATTTGGTGTACGTTGCATTTTAGATTAAAATATTCACTCCTGCGCATCCCTGAAGCCGTGAGACGGGTCAGCCACCCTGTGTTAATAAAACTTGTCTGTTTGTGCGTCTGTCTCGAGGTCATTTCACTTGCAGCAATTTACGTCGTTACGATAATAAGTTGAAATCATTTTTCAGAGATCCCTTCGTTCTAATGATTTAGGAAAAAGCCGTACGTGTTATTAAACAAAAAATTTATAAAGGTAAAATTTATGTAAATAAAATACATATAATAATATTAATTACCACAACTGCATGGATAAATACGCTATAGCTTTTATTATGAGGCAGAACGTAGTCGCCAAAAGTGGGTTACAAATTTTTAATATTTACTTTATACGTTCGTCGTATTTTTTGCGTCGTACCAAAAATAATATCTCCAAGTGCGCTGTGATACTGGCTGGCGCTTACCGTTGAATTATTCCTCTTGATATACAATAAATAAAAATTGGAAAATGATTCCGAAGACTCACATGCATTGTAGTGATTGAAATGTTATATATCATGCAGCGACAGATAAAATAAGTATTGTTAGCGCTATTTATAACAAATATTTTCGTTATAGCAAATTTGAGTTTTCTGGAGGATGGTAAATAGTCTTCGAACAGTCTAAGCAGAGACTGGGTGGATTGAAGGTCTTAAGGTTGTATTTATCCTTAGCGGAACTTCGTAAGCGGGTTTCAGGATATGACGTCATCGTAGTGATTTGTCGGCACATATTGTAGGTGTCGCTACAGGTTGATTACAGTTTCAGAACCTGGACCATAATTGTCCAAAATAAGTTTATAGTAACATTTTAATATTCAAGTATACATAGTATAGAAAATGGTTCGTTGTATAGAATAGGGGGCAAACGGGAAGAGAGCTCCCCTAATGTTAAGTGATACCGTCGCCCATGGACAGTCTCAATGCCAGAGGTCTGGCGAGTGTGTCACCAATCTTTTATTGAATTTAGAGAACTTAAATAAAATTGCTACGGAAACACTTGAAGGCAACTGGTTCCACTTTATAATAAATATATCTAATGTATATTAAATATATAGGAAAAAAAATTATCGCAATTTTATATGTCTTATTTAAATGATAGTAAGTTCAGTAATTTTGAAAATGGCCGTAAGAACTGTAGATCTTTTATGCATTCGCCCGAACATTTCCGTCGTTGAGGTAAGCTTTTAAATAATGTACGGAACCCTTTAAAACGGAAAAGTGCAGGGTTTTTTTACTTGTCTGCGAAACTTCCTGTGCGCCATCGATCATTTTGTGCTAATCTACATAGATAAAACTTTTATTGTCCGTTTGTCACGTTTGTCCTTATAACAATCTTGTTAATTTATTTTGTCAGTGACAGACGTTTGTAGAATAAAGAAATTTAAAATTTAAATTTAAAGATAGATTATACTCCTCTCTCAATGACGGCGCATCCACCAATATGGTCTGCAATTACTGTCCTGTTTTGGGCGTCCTATGTCCTCGTTGGTCCTTCTATACAAAAAAATATATACAAATTACACGCAATTGAAATTGACCAGACGATAGCCTTTGATTGAGTTTATCACTCTTACGAATTAGCTGTTTCGTTTGCAATCAAAATTTCAAAGATCCTTGTATAGTTATCTTTACGAACGTCGATTAATGGATGTAATATATGCGGATTTCCTTACGATGTCTTTTACCGTAGGAGCGAGTTTCAATTAGGCATATTCAACTGGTCTTCACCAAGGTTTAACTTTTGACCTCAGGGTTTAAAGTACAAAGCTAATACTAGTCATTGCTGAACCTACTGCCATAACTACCATGAATACATCTCTAGACTGATTAAGATGTATGCAAAGCCAATATTGTTGTTTGGTCTTTTTGACTAATATAGTATTTATTCTAAAATAATTTAAATAAGCATCTGATTACTAGCTTCATACTTAACCAGCCTTAGCACAATTGTCCGAATCAATAAAATTCCTAAAATATGCGCAGTAGCACGCATGAACAGGGAATATCAAAATAAAGTGATGCGTTAAACATTCGTGCTCAGAATGGCCATTTGTAGAAACCTTGGCAGCCGCACAGTTTACGTTATTCCAAATTTAACGCTGCACTTCCTTTTGCTGCGCGTGCGCACTGCTATTTATTATAGCGTTATTTGTTGTATTAGAAGTTTTTTTAAGCGAATACAAATGATGTCAGTTAATAGATTCACGAAATACTAGTCGTAATGAGTTTTGTATTATTCCTGTTTGGATATTGAAATCTCTATTTCCTTTACTATCTATAAATGTATATTACTGTATATGACCGCTACATGACCTATATGACAAATTTCCAATAATATAGGCTGAAACTAAAATTAATATCTTAAAATCTGACATAAAATGTCACGTAATCGCAATAAATATTTGGGGATTGTGAATGCTTTTGGCTTATAAGTACTTTTTTCATTTATTACGTAAAATGACAAAACAGAAACGAGGCTAAAATACAATCTTATAATAACATGTGTATACAAGAAGGTTAAGGAACCCCGGTCAATATTTAATTTAAAACAAATAATCGCTCGCGGTTATATTTTTTGCTTCTGTTAACTTTTTGACGCTTACATTTTTATCTTTCATTACTCCCGTGACTTTCATTTTTGATTTAATAAAAATTCGTAATAAAGGTTCGTTAGGTTATACATTATACGCAGAGTTTGATGTTGTTTAAATATAATAACGTAATGAAAGCAGTGTTGCTCCATCAATGGACTTTTGTTCGATCCATAAGTTCGATACCAGGCTGTGTACCAATGGACTTTCTGTCTATGAGCGCATCTAAAATCAGAAGACAGAAGACTGATCACCTACATGAAAAAAAAAAGATTAAAGGAACCGATGCAATTTAAGGCTAAATCCATCTCATAAGGTTGTGGCGCCACTGGATTATTACTTTGATTAGTTAACGACAATTTAAAAAAAAATGACAATTTACTTTTATATGTTTAAATCTGAACGCAAGCACGTTTAGAGATCATTTAACTAGGTCACGTCATAGAGTATAGAAATAACAAAAAAATGTATATCTGTCATAAGCTGGTATTATAATAATGACATATTATTTGAGAAAACCATCGTTCACAACCACATACTTTTATTGGCCGGTAAGAACGTTGCTGTCATGCATAATAGTATTGCCAGTAAATGGGTAATTTTAACCCATTATAAAGGGAATAATTAGAAGTCATGCAGGCTAACTTAATACTTTATTGAAATGTCTTAATAACACAATGTTACTAGTGTCTAGGAAATAGTTATCGGCTTAAATAAATATGACACAAACTTGGGAATAAGTGAAATGATATTTGTTACCTGTAGTATAATTATACACAATATCTTTTATCAAACCTAGCAATCATACGGTTCGGTAATTGAAACTTTGCCATTGTAATTAATAACGCTGTGAATAAAAATAAACACATTTTCGTTCGATTTTTATTAGATGTTGGTATATAGCAAAATTATATTTTCTACGCACTAAGAAATTGAGAGCTAACTGACAATGATTAATTTCAATTATTGTTACATGTTATTTAGAGTTTTTTTTTTTAAATTATTCTTCTACTTTACTCACTGTAGGTGTTTTTTTTTGCCTTTTGCGTTGCCTGGAAGAAATGTCTCGTCAGCGATATGGCCGCTCGTCGCCTAATAACTTATGTAACCTGTTTTTTTTATATGTATGATTTTGTATATTATGTAAATTGTAAATAAATAAATAAAAATGTCAGTCATTTCAAAATGTAATAGTACCAATATCAGCCGCCCCTAAAAAAGTTAGTGTCACTGTACAGCCCTATTAGTCTAAACGACTTTAAATGACAACTTTGAAACACTTTAAATACCATTTGTACTTACATCCTATTTTATTAAGCAATTAATACTTATTAGTGAAGCCGCTACTCTCCCATAACAACTATATCCTAGGATGTTAACAAGTACAGAACAACCGTCTAATTGACTGCCATTGATGAGGAGCGTCCTGATCGTACAAAGAAATGCTTTCTGGTGGCCAATAAAATTACCATAAAACGAGAACCGCTAAGTGGCAAACGTTTCCGGATTGTTATGTTCGCGTCAGATAGGCCGCGATACTTTTATTCATATGGAGGGGACTTTAATGGTTTATAAATCAACTAACTATATTTTAGATTAATATAATTAAAGTAGGTTATTTTATCATAATAAAACATTATACAATTATCATGAACGAATTAGTGTAAAAGTGTATAAACGTGTTAACATCTCGGCCGCGCCCTATCAGCCACAGTAGTCTATTGAATATAGTCATGTACGTCGTAGATGTAGTATTTGCGCACTATTTCATAGTAAAGTCACCAACCTAGCCCATTACAAAAAAAAACGACGGATTGCACTCCGGGGGTGACGACAGTACTGAAAACTTGAATATTAACGTGCATTTTTGATATTTTGGAATGGTAAGGGAATAATTTTGCACGGATTGCTTTAATTATCAGTATAAAAGTACTATCATTTATGTGGTAGAATACAATATTTATTGATTGCGCTATAGTACACAAACATGATAATTTATATTACATTAAATACGCCGTACCACCTGTTTACTCTCAATTCCTTTTACGGATTTTTGATCAGGTCACGTCTCCTGACACGAGTTTAACATTTTTTACCCATTCCAAAAAAAGTGTACAACGCCGCAAAATAAGTTTTCACTTCAAAAATCTGATCACGAGTAAAGATGTTCTATCAAAAATAATAAAATGACATGTACCTAGTTAGCCTAATTCAATATTAAATGAAGTAATATATTATAGTCATGTTTATTAATCGTTCAACGTTTGTATATACACGGTTAAGTGTTCGCTTTGTATAGCAATGTGTCTGACATAAGTAACGTTGGAATTCCCACCCGCATGTCTTTGAGCCCATTGCCATTGCCATTGAAAAATACAAGTGTTATACACTATTAGGAATTTCATTACTTCATAAGCCGCTTTGCGATTTTGCAAACTACAATATTATTTTAAATGCAATGCATCACGTTATAAAATAATGTATGGTTTTTATTTAATACACACATATTTTATTTCACTTTCTTTAACTCAGTTGTGAAAGAGGCTGTGTTTATTTTAAAATGGCCTGTCAGGTGATTTCTTTATTTGAGATCTATTTTAATACAATGTAAATGTATGATTTATTTACTTTAAATGCAGGTTTTTTGATTTTTACTTTTGATAATTAATTTGCTTTCATGTTAAAACGATTTTGCCTACTTTAATGAGAAGATTCGTAAAAAAGTAGTCCATAATTGTCTTGTAGCGTTACTTTAATATTTCCCATTCTAAACGTAAAAAAACTGCGTTGTTGAAAATGTTACAAAAACTACGCGGAAAATACGTGTAATGGGTATGTGTCATTTATAATGTATGCGCATATTTTTAACGAACAGTATATTTAAATTTTCTACAAGAGCATAACAATGTAAGGAAGTATCCGTACATTTGCAAATCAGCATAGGATTTTATTCATTATATTGACGTATGGGAACGCCTACTTAGCCTACGAATACATTAAACTCCTATACAATGAAACACAGGTCTTCCCGTTTTGATATATTTTGTAAAATTAAGTACGTATATGTAGGTCGATTATATTAAATATTTCTTCGCTATTTGCTTAAAGATTGTTTTAGCCCGTTCAAGTGTATTTAAAGGGCCCTCTGGGGTGGCTCTAGGCATTCTACTTAAGGAATCCAGGCATACGACCCACGAGGGAATTCCTGAGGCCAATTACGCACTCCGGAATACGTCTTTGATCCAACAGTGAAATTTTAACGTAATCGCTATGTAAGGGGATTGGCCATAGACGACTATTAAAGCGATTTGGGTAGCCATAGACCACTAGAGGCAGTTTAGGCAAATTACAAATGTATTTAATATCTGGCTTCAACCGGGAATCGAACCGCCATAGTGCGTAATACAAAACAACTCGACTACGAAGCTATTGCGAGTTGTTCCCACGAAAATGTGAGTACGTGCTCCTATTTCACCATGCCTACTGCTGATAGAGGACAAAAATTTTGTTTTTATTTTTTTTATTCTTAATTACTTAAGATGTCATGGAAGATGGTGTATTGGTTGCGGCTCCGTACAAACACTGTGTAAAACTAAACACTTGGCGATTAAAGTGGCGGAGAGTTCTACGCCTTTGGTTTGAGAACTGGCAGTGAAAGTAAAATTAGAAGCATTTAACATGTATTTCTTTATTGACGTTGATAGGTGTACATTATGTTACCAAAATAAATAAATTCAATTTTAATATTTGTTTCAATTTCTACAGTCCAGCAAAACGTTTCTATAGACGTCTGTATATATATATATGTATACTTAAGGACCGCTTTGCAATTCTTTTTAAATATCTATTGATACTGTATTGACAGATTTTTAAGTTACATGTGTAGATACTGATTACCTACTTCTTCGAATGCAGATATTATTATTTATACATATCTGTTAATAATGTATAAGCATTTTTAATTTATACAAGGCTTAATCAGAGCAAGGTTTGTATGTCAAGGGTGAATGTGCAGATTTTGATAACAAAAGATTAAAATGATAATAATTGCAATTCATTTCAGGAGGGATCATGCATTTTATAAACGCGGTCATGGCTCTAACGAGGTTTTTAAAAGTAATTATTATCAATATATTTACAAGCACTGTTAGCCTAGTGGAAGCATACGATTCTGAACCCTCAGGTTATCAGTCAAGCACAGGATTTTTATTTATGTTTTTAAATCCTTGCTCGTGCGAAGAAAATGAGGACCCCTACATCATGAGGACGCTGATATGCTTTTAAATGCTATTAAAAAGCATATTCTACTGTATTCCAACAGATATCGGTCTAGGCATAGATAAGTTATAGTTTCGGGTTTCTGAAGAGTATTCGTTTTGGTTGCCTTAAAACAATAAAAAACCATTCACAATCGGGGCTCGATGGCCTATTGTGGGGTTAAATGAGTTTTAAATATGGGAAAGAGTTAAGCTTTTAATTTATTAATTATATCTCGTTTAATATACAGATGTTACAATGTATCAAACGTAAAAACTTTTACCATGTGTCGATGGCAGAATAAATAATAAGGTCTTCGCTCATCAATTAGTCGGCCTTTAATCGAAAGAGACAATCGATAAATAAATAAGTAAGCCTCTCAAGAAAATGCTACTCATTAAGCACGCTACGTGTGTATATGCGGAGACCTAAGTGATAAAAGATATGTCTTATATTTAGTTTATAAGTGATTTAGTAAACCTCCCTCCCCCTATGTGACGTAACGTTTTTCTTGACGTTGACGCCGGCATATACCGAATATGTGTGTGCCACTCTGCCAATTCTTTCAATCTTAATGTCTCTTCCATACACATAATGCAGCATTGCACCTTTAAACTTAACACATATACTTTTATATTCAAATACAGTCATATCTAGAAACAATCATTTTAATCAAAGTTATTTTAAATGTGAATTATTGTTAGATGCATTCTATCAACATCCAGCTCTCAGACTAATTAACGTTATGTTTAAAACGTAGATCCCGAGTTCGGCCATCGGTTAAATAACTGTTTGCAAGAACAGAAGCACTAAACATGGAAGGTTGTTAAATCTGTTTGTCGATTCTGCTTTTAACTTGAACCAAACAACGAGCAATATTAAGTAGTTAAGCTCATCAAAAATACTGGCTTTAATGGAGTACAGTCGTTTAAATATTCAATGTTGACGGTAGCTGATCAAATAAGTACAAAAATATATTGCATGCGTAAATAATTGTATATTAACAATAGTTTTAAACATTTATTACTAACGAAATAGATACAAAATAATAATAATAATATTAGAAAAACAACAAAAGGTATGGAAATAATTAAAATATAAGAAAACTAATAATAGTTAAAAATAAACAGTGTAAGTAAAGATAATAGTTATGGAGTATTTAGTTTTATTATGTTTTTAAATTGAATGTCAAGTTCTATTCATCAACCAGCATGGGCGGAATGATATTTGTGGGGCTCTGTGCTATTACGGGGCCCCGCAATAGACGCACACGCGAAATATACACCGACTAAAAACAAGCGACAGGGAATTTCCCTTTCGTCGATAGACGCGCTTCGCACGCGAGTTGATGGATCTCAGGTTTTTTCTCAAACATGTTTAAATTTCCGATTTTTTTAATTTAAAATACCGCCTTTTGGATCCAGGGCTACTGCCAAAGGCAATTGAGCAGATTCGGCCCTGTCAGCTTCATATTTTATATATTTATTTCAAATCCCATATTGATTTATTTTTTCTCTTATCCATTTAAATTTAGAATTTATCAACACCTAACGTCAGTATTAAATCCTATACTATTAAAACAACCTTTCACAACATGACACAATCGCGATCATATTAAATATTCAAAATGCTTAGTAAAATAACGCGACGAATTTAAAATGACCGCAGATATAACTCTATTTTCATGTATGTCAAGTATAATTTAGATGTCATAGAGCTGTTTAAATTTGCCGTGTTATAGATAATTGCATTCGGCCAACTGTGCGGATTCCCAGGTATAAAATTTGTATTTGTAAAACGGTAGCGCAGATATTAATTTACGTTTAAATTATTAAGTGGAAAACTTTGTGCATTTTCGTTTCTTACAATGCAAATTACATGTTCGTTTTGAAGTTACATTTAGATAAAAATAGGTTTAAATATAGACTGAAATAGGCCTATAAATAAGTAGTTTTCATATGTTCAGTAATGTTTGTTAGTTAATTTTAATATCATTGAAGTGAAACTTCTTTATCGATGGGTATGGGAGAAATTTTGTAAGAAAACGTCACGTTTTTCGGTTACGCGCCATGTTGCTTTATTATTGAAGTTTAGTATAGTGACGTAAAGAATATAATGTAATATATGATAATAATAACAACAATATATTAGTTTTGAAGTTTGGTTTGAAATAAGAATAACAATATATTAATTTGAAAGTGATAAAATAAAAAGACTTGTTCAAATTTAAGTGAATTTACAAGAATAGTGAGAGTGATTATACATTTCGTTTTATAAATTCAACACGTATGAGCATAATATTTATTTGAGGTTAACCTCACTTTTTGATTGTAAGTATCAGTGAATGTATATAAATCTGTTAAAATTAGCAAGTATTAATAAATATGACTGAAAAAATTGTTTTTCTTAAGCCTTATCTACCCCATTTTCGTGAAATTGCAAATAGTAGAAAAATGATATGTCGTAAAGAAATTTCACTTCTTACCTGTGTACACACACATATTTTTTTTATTATTTGTAGTAGTTGTAATTACCGATTTGCTGAATGTTATAAATTTTATTTATTTATTATTATTATTGGGTCCTTCAAGAAAAGAGCGTACAAATTCTTAAAAGGCCGGCAACGCACTCGCGAGCCCTCTAGCATCGAGAGTGTCCATGGGCGGCGGTATCACTTAACATCAGGTGAGCCTCCTGCCCGTTTGCCCCCTATTATATAAAAAAAAAAAAAAAAAATTAAGTAAAAGTAAGATAAATAAGTGTTTAGGATAAAAATGTAAGATAAAAGCAAACATAATTTGTTAATTCCAGTATAATTTCAATATATACTACAGTTTTAATTATCTACCTATTCAACCCTTTCTGGCAAATTATATAATATTATGTACCTACCGCATCTTCAAGAGTATTTCGCATCACCTCGACATCCATCGTTCCACAACTGAGCGTTTTTTGCCGCACACCAGCACTATTTGGAACCAGCTGCTCATTGAAGTGAATTTCGATTAGGGTCCATCGAGAAAGGAGCATACTAACCCTTAAAAGGCTGGCAACTCACTTGCGAGTCTTCTATCGTTAAGAGTGTCCAGGGGCGGTATTGCCTAACCTATGCCCCCAGCTTACAAAAAAAAGTCTGGATGCGAACGAGGTTTTTATACCTAAATAAGATGCACATATGCATAGCATAGCATGCTTTTGCGTTTAGTATAAATAATAATCGACACTATGTCTTAAATGGAGATGAATCAATTTTTAATTCAGCACAGTCCCTCGGCACATTTTCTTGAGAATTCTAGTTATTCCGAATAAAACGTTGCAGTGCCCAAGCTCCCACCTCACTAAATTCTTGTTAACAAGACACCTTATTTCGGACTGCGGTATATTATAATAACGCTTAATTGTGATTAATATGATGTTCTTGCGGCAATAATTGTTTACCTACATTATTTTAATAGGTGAATTTTTATCATTAAGTATTAATAGTAGTTTTATAAGGAAATTAATATATAAAAAAACAAAACTGATTTCGTATTTTTTTTTTGTTTATTCTTTATATAATAATAAGTCGATGGAATATTTTACAATATAGATATCAGTAGATATAGTGGCTACAATACTTAAAAATATAAAAAAAATAGGAAAACTATTGTAATATACACCTTTACACAAGACTGCATTACATACACCTTTATATTATAACGTATCCGTTGGTACCTTTTTTTATTACTAAGTATTAATTACATTTGTTTTCTTTCTTTTTTCGCGACTGAGGCACCAACTATCTGCTGTGGTCTCTATCTATAATTAAATATCTATAATTAAATAGTTAAAGAAACACCTATGTATAAATTGTGCTTCGATAGTATTAAGTAATTTTTTTTTTCCACTACATTATTCTACCTTAACAGTTACTACTAATTCGATATAACGCCAAAATAATACCTACAAAAATTATCCTACATAAAAATACATTAAAAAATTATACGTAGGTATATGCCTAAATCTTATAACTAACAATATAGCAAGCAACTCTTGTGAACTCAGTCAGTGCACAAACAAATAGTTCTACCTGTATATTATTATGACAAGTAGGTGATGACAAAGTGCATATATCGCTAGTCCACACACACACAGTCCAGTAGGTGTAGTAGTGTGTCGTGGGTAACTAGATAAAATGCCAGGTTAATATTTAATGAAAAACAAATGCGTATCACGAAATTTTTTTTAATTAACTGTTTTTTTGTCTATGTTATTGTTATCTAAATACAAAATAAACCAATTATATTCTCTAACTTAAGTTAATTTTCGTTACTTAGAAACCTTATATCATATAAGAAATTTATTTTTAATCTCAGCCCGAATAGATTAAATAGCTACGAATCGCGACTACATAGACGAAATTGTTTCGCCAAGACTTTAGAATTTTCGAGAAGCGTACTGACTTACCGGCTGCCCTTCAAAAGAGATCAAACAAAAATATCTCCGAAGTAGTCACGAACCTAAGCATTAATTAAAAATACGTGTCATTCCCAAAACGCTTGCGACTATTTTTCACTCTCGTCCCATTTTGTTTGGCATTGACATTTCATTCCAAATTCTTGCGTGTAGAGTGGCCAAGTATGGCGCGAAAGTAGGACGTTTTTGACAGGTGCGATTTTAATCCTTATTCCTCTTTCGTAGAAAATACTGATACAACTGTTTAAATTAATTTTATTAGATCTGATGCTGAAGGAAAGTTTTTACAAAATAATAAAAACTTTATTTATGACAAAAGGGTTGTAACAAAATTCATGTATCGCTAGTCCCCACACTAGGAAGTCCCAATGTTGTTGGTAACTTAAAACAAATTGCTCTGTGTCACAAGTACACATGTAAGGAGTGAAACTTTTCTAAAATTAATTATTACTACGCTAAAAGCCCTAATAGACGTAGGTATACAATATTCTCACTGCTTACACATTTTTATATGTGCTAATGATAATATAAATATATAAAAAATCTGTGTTTACTGCACTAGACGTTATGTGAGAGAATTTTCATCTAAAGTTCTAAAATGTTACTACTAAACGAATTCATCAACCAATAACATGTATCTTTTCTCGATCTCCCTTTCCCAGTCTCTCTTAATCGGTCTCAATCGCAATCGCGACCTTCTTTTTGGTGTTGGGAATACAAAACGTATGTTCTTAGATCTGAATTTGTTAGTCCATGTACTTTGTGATATCTTAAACAGCTCACTCAGATGTATAGCATTCTTACTGAATAGGTTTTTGTTTCTCGGTGGAGTTTGACTGTGGGATGTCCGTGGTATAGTGCGGGGGAATCGTAACGTTCCACCTTAGTCAGTACAGATTCCGCCGTTCCATATAAACGTAGCTTGGCCTTCTTCTTGAAGTAAAATATATGATTACCACACAATGATATTAAGATATTTGAATCTAACACCTAGTCATCTATTGATAATGATAATAATAACTTTTATTGTTTCAGATATTTTTACAGTTAAACATATTAATATTTATAGTGATACTCTGCGTTATAATAATAACAAATTAATAAAAATCACAAAAACATGCAAACATGCTATAATTTATAAAGTATGTACAACGACATAAACCCTACAACACATAATAAGTTAAGGATACTCTGTGTAAATTAAATTATTAAACCATAAGGTGACATTTAACAGATAAGGGAATTTAAGAGACATTGATAAATATATTATCTGTGGATTGGACAAATTTTGCCTTAAGTCGATTGTTTCTTATAGTTCTTTGGGTTTGTTCGCTGCGACCGACCCTTTTTTAACGTACCATACACAAGAGACATTCTCAAATCCTCTGAAATATACAGTCAGACATAACGCAGACATATTGATGTATTTGAATTTCAAAAGTTCGCTTAGTTTTTATGCATCGCTCTAACCAAGCTTGCGGTCGCTAGAGCCTACGTGACTCGACTTATGACGTATCGACAAAGACTATTACGTAGATGTATTGCACTGCCTGTATATCGCCAAAGACATTGTTAAACTCTATAGCTTATCCGTGGTTTTTCTATCTTACTCCTGTTCTGCGTATAAGAATTATATTTGTTTAATATCCAAGGGTATTGACTTACAATATAAACGCGTGAAAATAGTGATTTTTAATTGCAGAGCAAATACGTATACAGTAGTCATATTGGACCTCACTTCTGTAGGTTGGTATTATTTGTAAACCTGAAGTCAAACAATGAACTCTTACGCTATAAACATAAAATTGGACGAAATTTTGTACGGTTTTTGTCAATAATGAAATTTAACCAAACAGAACCGAACGGAATAGAACAGGACATGAATCCTAAAAATGATTTAAATATACTACCGGATACCGGTACATCATAATAAGAAATGGATTCAAAGTTAATTTATTATAACATATAAAATATCTACAATTAGATCCCATTACTACACTATATTACGATCTCACTAATTATAAATGTTTGTACATTATTCTGTTATTAATATAACAATTTCGTATCAATTGGCTGGCATTAACTGTTTCTACGTAGCTTCTGTAATATCATAGTCTTTGATGGACGGACCCATATCGACTACAAATTGCGCGCACTCCCCATCCTCAACGAAAATAATATTGTTTCTTCGGCAAATATTTACTTTTCCGCATTTACTGAATCATTTATACAGCGTTATATCCAGCATATACATGGGTATTTAATTAACATTCACATAGCAATTATAACACGAGTGAAAAAAATTGGATAATTTAATATAATATTATTGATATTTTATTCTACAACTCCATTTTTCATTTCACATTTCCATATTACAATAGTTTGGATATGGTCACTAACGAATGCGGCCACCCTAATTTTCAATAATTTTGTATCATTATGCAGCGAACTTCTAAATAAACAAACAGCTAGTAGCTACTAGAAAAACAAACAATTACTCTAAAAACTTATTTCCGAAGGTAATATAATAATAAGCTACCAAAATGAAAGCGTTTCATTGAATAACCCATTTGGTTTCATACAAATTATATGAGTATTCTCAAATCAATCTGCGCGGGTCGCACTGATGACGGTCATTATACTTGATTTAAATATGCTATTTGATGTATGGACGATTTGTTTTGTACAGTCAAGGTGACAAGTGCTTTTCTAATATTCTAATGTTTCAGATGTTTTTTAACATACAATACATTACAATCAAATAGCAGGATAGTATTTATAGCCAAATAAGTTAAGTTCTCAATTGTCTTGGAAGAAGAAAAGTTCTTTGAAATACTACTCTCTAAAATGTTTACTTCAGTTCACATATATGAAACTATATATACGAATACTGTAACATATGAACATAATCTTCCACGGTTTTTCCTCAGTCAGTTGTAAATAAAAGTAATTGACGATTTAAAGAAACCATTATCGTCATCACACCACGGGGGAAGGCCAATTCTTTTCGACACAAAGCCACAGAATATGTAAATTAGTGTAAGTGCACGTTAGTCCTAAATAGTAATAAGTTGAAAAAAATAGTACATAAGAACAGAGTGTTTTTGCCTTAGTAGATACTGTGAGATAGATACTATAAGACACTTTTTATGTTAAATACCCTTTTAGTAAATAAGGTTTGTTCGTAATCGTGATGTTAATTCGTGTTTGTGTGTAAAGACAATTTATCTAAAAAATATAAAGAAATCGGTAAATGTAATTTCTCTGTACAGCCGCAAATGCACTTCATTTACTTGTCAAATTTTCTTCAAAGATACTTAAGTTATGCACTCCGTAACCACATTGAATGAATCGAGTACTTGTCATTCGAGTTAAGATTTACTGCCAAGTAAAAAACCTGAAACGCAATTCAGTGTGTGACTGTACCTTGTGCAAGAATAATTTTCGAGTAATTGCGATAGGCCTCAATGTCCCGTACTTTAACGTGATATTTCGTTGCCTAATAAATACAAATCACGGTTGTTATTATATTTAATATACTTGGCATAATCTATTCGTATGATGGAAATACATTTTTTATAATCACTAACAGAATAATATAATTTACTCACGCACAATCGTATCGAATATAAAATGTTATATACGTTTTTTGTGAGTTTTATTTGTGTGAATTTTAATAATTACGACGCAAAGGGCGCGTGTATATTTAATTTAGCAACTCATTTATAATTTACAAATGTATAAACGGATTTATAACCATTAGTAACCATGGTAACAAATAAGCGCCATGTTTTATTAAAACACAGCTGTACTCTACGATTAACTATTTCTACGTATAGAGTTTATCTGCGATTTATAAGATTTGTCGTCCAATTTATCTTGATAAAATGCGCTAATTATTATGTATAGAGACCGTTTGAGGAGGCTTGAATAGTAATTCACGCTATTTGTAAACAATTACCGTATTTGCGATATGAATATTTATGTTTACAAAAGGAGGTCGAGGTCAACGACCTAACGCCTACTTGCTGTTGACGGGAGGCTGGATTAGGTAGGTGCCGTAGCGACATTATCAAAGCCATACGTTGCCATGGTAACGTGACATAAATAAATTTGTCTTACCATATAAAATAACACATTAGTTGTTAACAATAATGTAATCTGTAATAAGTAATCTATTTATGAAAGTAGATCTAAATGATTCGAATGTCATCGCTTGCTTCACAGGCCCGTTTTTCGTTTTAGAATCAAACATCAATTTTTCTTCTAAATTTTGAAAATGAAATAAAATTTGCTAAATGCTAAGCCCAAAACAAAATTAGTTTTTAAATAAAAATCGTGGACAGTGATAAACTTCGTTGCTTTTTTGTTTTTTAAACGCAAAATATTTCTTCTCTTAGCGTATGTAACCAGAAGATATGAATCACGAAAGGAGAAAAGTATACTCTTGTTATCACATTTATTTAGAACTATTTAACCTTCGGTTAATTTTTTATCAAAAAGCTGACCTCACCTACCGAACTATTATAAACATAATTCGTAAATTGTTGATGTTGTATTGCGCGTACGCAGTGCCAATGACCGGTCAACATCCCGAATACTCGGTCAAGGATACGATAACGACACTATTCTGTGTGACGCACTATTTTTCGTACAATGTTCTAACACAACACTAAACGTTTTTATTGCAGACTGTAGTAAAACGTAAGAAGTACATGAGTAAGATTTAATTAACTTATTTCGACACTTCCTGATTGACAAGTGATAATAAAACGACGTTCGAAATTCAAATTTATCTATTTATTTCTAGCATTCAACAGACTATAAAATTAGTTACTAAAATTAAAAAGTAATTAGAATATTAATAATAATTTGTTATCACATTGTGTGGGAACGATTAATAATAGAGGATTTTAGTTTTACACTATATTAACCGCTCGCGTACAAGAATAGAATATAAGAGAAATAATGAAATGCTAACCAATGAATGCAATGTAACAGTTGCAGAGACTGCCTAGTCTGGCTATACTCTCGGGGCGTAACTCCGACGATTTAGGAAATCGCCAAGCTTATAAAACTAAGAAACCCAAAGTAAGCTAATGTAAAGCCTTGGCTCGTCCACAATTATTATATGCATAATAAATTTGCTCCATCGGGTTTTTAATTATATATATTTTATAAGAACATCTTTATATAATGATAGGTCGTATATCATTATATACATTGAACAATTGTTGACAGATCGCAGTATAAGTACATAATACTTAAATTATTACACAGCTATTATGTAGGTTATAATAATTATATGAATCATTACACTATTATCTCTGTACCACACACTTATAAGGGCCGTGACACATCGGCTACTGTTCTCATATATGCTTAATGATTCATTATAATTAATAATTATATTACCTTTTAAAAATTATAATTATGATCAGATAGTGGTGTGATTCTTGTGAGAAGACATTACGGACTTTTTTATTATACGGTTTATTACAATTAGAACTTACACCTATCAATTATTGACCTATATTATACATTCGTGGATACACGTAATCCTGTAATTTGTTGAATCGATTTTGATTATACTTTGACTGTACCCTGAAATCAAAATCTCATTTATAATATATCCTTTTTTGGAAAAAGAATTGCTTAGTCATGCGTAAATGAATACTCAAAAATGTGATCCCATTCGTACAATTTCACATTCATACAGATGTGTCTATCTGATTGCCTTTCTTTAATTTATTTAATTAAAGCTTTTGATAAATATGCCTTAATGATTTACACTATACGATAAATAAAATTACTATGGGTATCACAATTACTTTCCCGTACGCGAGGTAAAAACCAGAAGTATGATGCGAATTTTGCCAGCTAGAAACTGAGCTTTATAAATTATGTTATTCTTCATCTAACAAACTACTTCAGAAACTAGATATTGCGATTCTTAAGCAATATTTCATACCAAATCCTAATAGTTTAATAAAACATAATTTAGTTAGAAATTTAAGAGGAAGTTCAGAAAATATCAAAGGAAATTTCTTTGTAAATTAACCTATTTGGTTAGTTTGTATGCACCTTAAGAAAAATAAATTACGTCTAAAAATGTTACACCATAATGTGGCGAGGCCCTAATAATAATTACAGACGGCCATTAGCTCATAGCTCGGTTCCCGATTAGTTCATAATAGTCTTTTTCTAAATAACAATAATATAGATAAACGCTAACTCGTCCTATTTGCTTGCGGTTTTGCAATTATATACAATTTTCATCCTGTTCCTATATTGCTCATCTCATCAACTCATTCGTTTCAAAAGCTGTTTTAGCCTAGGCTGGTAGTTCGAGTGTTCCCCGGCTGTGGATCAACGGACTTGCTATGTCTGCACCTTATAAAAGCTTGGTAAAGGAAATATCGCGGGGAAAGCTACACGTCTCAAATACAAAAATCGACATAATTATATTGTTTAATAGGCGAAACAATAATATATACTACTAGCTGCCCCCGCGAACTTCGTTTCTCCTTAATGAGATTTTACTGAGCCTACCTGTTTAGCACATACAAACATGGAACATTTTGCTATGTTATCCCAGAGACTGGTACTGGTTTTTAGGTTGTTCTGTGAATTTTTCACTGTATAAACCTTAGAGTTCACAACATAAGTTTTTAATAATGAAGTAAAAAATAGGGGTTGATTGGTAAAGGGTTGTAAATTCAGGGTTATATGTACTAATGCTGTATCATAAGAAAATTAAAATTAAAATTTCTTATCTGAAATTGATAAAAAAATATTTAGGGGTGGATTACCCTTAACATTTAGGGGGATGAAAAATAGATGTTGTCCGATTCTCAGACCTACTCAATATGCACACAAAATTTCATGAGAATCGGGAAAGCCGTTTCGGAGGATTTTAACCACAAACACCGCGACACGAGAATTTTATATACATATAAAATATATTCTTTAGTATGTGTCACAAGTGTCCATACTAATATTATTCTAGGTTAAAGCGCAAATTCGGCGCCACATGGAGTACTGTTCTCACCTCTGGGCGGGGGCTCCCCAATACCAACTCCTTCCACTTGGCCGTATTCAACGAAGAGCGGTTCGAATCGTCGACGACCAATCTCTCTCCGAGTGGCTTGATCCTTTGGCGGTGCGTAGAGATGTGGGTTCACTCTGCATCTTCTACCGCATTTACCATGGAGAGTGTTCAGAGGAGTTGTTCGGATTAATACCTGCAGCTGAGTTTCATCATCGGACGTCGAGGCAGAATACGAAATTCCACCCGTATCACCTCGACGTCTGCCGTTCCACAACTGCGCGATTTTTAAGGCAGATTTTGCCGCGCACCACCACTTTGTGGAACCAGCTGCCCTCTGAAGTATTTTCGAACCAATTCGACTTAGGGTCCTTCAAGAAAAGAGCGTACAAATTCTTAAAAGGCCGGCAACGCACTCGCGAGCCCTCTAGCATTGAGAGTGTCCATGGGCGGCGGTATCACTTAACATCAAGTGAGCCTCCTGCCCATTTGCCCCCTATTATATATATAAAAAAAAAGGTTTGACGACATTGATCTCACGAACTAGTATTGTGAATTGAATAACTCTTTTTGTTATATAGTCTTGAAGTGTTGTGTAACGGCTAAAGTAACTCGAGGGAGACTGTATGGTGTAGTAAATTTCAAAGGGAATGATAAAATATACAAAAGGATAAGAGGAAGAAGGTACATAAGCAGTAAAAAAGAAAACAGATACAAAAGGTACAAATAGATATTTTATTGATTTCTTGAATAAGTATGTCTTAATTAATTAATGTTGATTAGGTCGAATTGTCATACAGGCAATGTGGAACGCTATTTTTTTTAGAACAGGGGCAAACGGGCAGGAGGCTCACCTGATGTTCAGTGATACCGCCGCCCATGGACACTCTCAATGCCAGAGGGCTCGCGAGTGCGTTGCCGGCCTTTTAAGAATTGGTACCCGAATATTTAAAATAAGTGTTTATCAAGAAAATATTGAAATTTGCCCTCAGTTAAAGGTGACACTAGCGGAAATGTCATCAAAACGAAATAATTGCGTATATGACTTTTAGAACTACGTTGACACAACTATACAGACTATTCGGAGAACGAATTAAACACACAGCTGTAAGCCATTTAACTGTAAGTATTTTCTCGGATGCTTCAAGTAAATCTAGATGTGTTCTTAATTAAGAAAGCCGCCGGGTAATGTATCCAAAAATGATTATTGCTTCATACTATAGAGGTAATGAATATATTATATAGTAAAAATTCCAATTTAGGACTAGACAAGGGAAATTACAGAATGACTCTAAAATACGCCAATGATTATTGGATATAATATTATCTATAGATAAGTCTACGAATCGTATAGTTGGGACGAAATCTACAAACCTGTTATTTTGAAAAAAGAATACTCACGTAAGGAATTTCGTGAAACGCGTTGACCACGACTTCTAGGAAAAAAAAAACACCGCTGTTATCTTTATAGTTTATTTTCAATATCAATGTGTTCTTCGTAAAAAATTACACAATATGTCACAATAAAATAAAATAAAGTGTAAATAAATTCCTAGTTGAATTTATCGTGATCGTCTAGAGATCGCCGTGAACTTGGCTCCGGACCAAAACGACGGAATTTGTCCTTAAACACTACTTCCGGTTGGTGATTGGCGAAGTGTGTTATGATTAAGTGATTTGAATTTAGAATTCTAGAATAGTTTTTTCGTAACGTTAGATAAATTGGCTACAAGGTTTTTTCATTGTTTTGTTTTGTTCAACTGTGACAAGTGAAAGGTCACTCTGATTTGGGTTTTTCACAAAAACATTTAAATCTCCATTAAAACATTACGAGTACTAAGTGGCTAAGATGAATTTTATTAAAGCCGTAAGCTGAATTCACATATATAAGACACAATGCCGTAAGCTGAATTCACATAAACAAGAAAATCTTTAATACATTTAGATTTAATTAACAAAAACTGCGCATTGAGATCTTATCGTTGACCACCCGTGGGCGCACTGTTACTTCAGGGAAATATCGTCACATCATAAATTATTATCAATTCCAGTAGCGACGTGATTCATTAGGTTCAATGCCTTTAATTTAATTTTTTTAACGATTCATCTCAATTATCTCCAATCTTTCTATAGAAAGCTCAATCGTTTATTAAAATTAGCCAGCAGATTCTTTTTACATTTAGAACAGTATTGGCTTAGTGCCTTCAGCGTACGACTCTCATATGCGAGGTCGTAGGTGCGATCCCCGGCTGTGCACTAATGGACTTTCTTTCAATGTGCGCTTCCCTTAGACCGAAAAAGCCTGTAGCGGGTACCGGAGGCTGATCACCTACTTGTATATTTAATTGACAGATGATCATGAAACATATCCAGAAATCTGGGCACATACCTAAAATTATTGTATCGCCACAGATATGTCAATGCTTGTGGCGGCGTCCATGCGTCGGGTTGTCTCTCTCCCTAAAATATGATAGAAGTTGGTAGAGGACAAATCTTTGTTTTTATTTATTTTATTATTCTTTATTACTCAAGATTTCATATGGAACATGGTGTAATGGTTGCACCTCCTTACAAACGTTGTGTAAAAGAAAAAACTTGGCGATTAAAAAGAGTGGAGAAGAGTGTATTGCCAGTTCTTCTCTTCCGTTCTACGCCCTAGATTTGAGAACTGGCAGTAAATGTAAAATAAGAAGCATTTTTTGACGTTCATAAGTGTACATTAAACTTAATGAACACTACATGAATAAATGATTTTGAATTGAATTGACAATTGTTCATTTTTCTTAATACATCATTATTCTAGTATAAAAAAAAACAAAAAATATGTTAATGTTAAATCGTCGCACAACAACAATGTTTAGACTTCTAATATTATACATTTATTTCACTGTTTTTATATTTTATTAAGTAATTTAATTAACAAATACACCAGCCTATTATATCCCACTCGTGGTACTTTGCTATGTCGGTGCTTCTGAAGCCTTGTGCAAGACGAGCAATCACAATTCCACAGGTATTTATTACATTATATCAAAAACGGCTGCCAAATATATAATTTTATGTTGATTTTATGAAAATCGCCCGATTCTGTCGATAATGGCTTGGCAACGATTTTAGCAATAAAGGCTATTTCAAACAACTTCGATCTGATTTTATGTTTATATTTAGAGGGCACTTAGAGGTCGGTAAATATGGCGTCAATACAGTGCGGAAGATCCCTACGTTGCTATATTTGACTTGCATATGGTCATAGATAAGACATTACACTTATAGCTCTATAACTCTAAACTATTTAAATTTGGAACACGAAAACTGTGGCAATTGTATTGTTGTAGTGAGTAAAGAGAGGCGTATGTACACAATTGTTACTACATCTAATTAATGAATCTAAGCAAAAGACGGAAAGTAACTTACGAAAAGTCGAGCAAAACTCAAGGCTTTTCTCGAAACCTGATTTTTCAGTAACCAAGCAGGCCTTACTTGTGAAATAAGGCTTTTTAGAGAAATATCAAAAAGGTTTTTTTTTGTTTTCTTATTTTGTTAACGTTACCATCTACTATAACCATAATTGTCTATAATCTATTATTTATTATATTTTGTCGATCTGAAGTGGTGGAGGCCTGATGACAGGTGCTCTAACCTTTAGCAGGCATCAGTCTCACATAAACAATAATTATCCCTCAAAAGAAGAATGACAATTATTTACATACATTAATAAATAGAGGTAACTTATCATCTATGAAGTTTTGTGAGAAAATAAATAAAGATTTATAAATAAATAATATATTTTACTTATAACATTTTAAGGTTAGTTATTATAGTAGAATAATTTTTATGTAATAATATTTACTTGTGAAATACATTATGTTTCCATGCGATAACCAAATCAATCAATTTATTTAAAACTTAACAAATTTGTTATACTGATATGGTCAGTATAAGTTATTGTAAGGTCAACTAATTACGTAATAACTGATGACGTAAGGTCCCTTAAGGACTGAATAAATTAACCGACTTGATACATGAATCTCACAAATTTTCACGGTTGGTAACTGAGATGCGAGATTTGTTTTTGTTACAATTGAAGTGTTGACTACTACTTTATATTGTATTAGGATGTTTGAAATATATGGCTGATCCCATATATTTTTAGACATAATAGAACTTTTTAATAAAACTATAAACCATAATAACATTACTCTAAGTCTTTTAACAGATGAAATCACATTAAAATCTGTTGACTAGACTTTATACTATATTATGATGTTTGATAAGTATGGGTGGTCCAATAATATATTTAAGGATTAATAACAGTTTTAAATAAAACTATTACAGTCATAAAAAAACATTACTCTTTAATACGTCTTCTTACAAATAAAATCACATTAAAACCTGTTGAGTAGACTGTGTTATATACAGTATTAAGATGTGAAATGTACGGCTGATCCCATATATTTATAGAAATAATATCACTTTTTCATAAAACTATATAAATTAGATACCATACTCAATTGTTTCTGCTAATTTATACCTTTAACTGTTAAGAATACCATTCGGTACAGATAATAGTACCATAACATTAGAATTCATGTCCAAATAAACGTATAGGTAACTAGCGGTAATAAAGCCCTTTAATTTAAGCTAATGCCAAACATTTCGGGTGTGTCCGTTTTAGCAGCCACAGATAAGGTTAAACGTGTCTTTAAAATTCAGACATTTCATCTCTAATCCTTTACTGGCGTGAACCGCGTCCGACGCAAATATTTACGGGGACGGTACAGCTGAGGTCAATTTTCCTAAATCCATCTACAGAATAACCTAAATCAATTTTCGAAATCAACTAAAAATAAACCTTATGTCTAAACGATAAAGTATATTTTAAATTATAAGCCAAAATGCTATGAAATCGAGCAAGTTTCGGCTCCAACATCGCAAAATGTGATTTATAGGAACGCGTTAAAGTGCAATCTAGAATATTGTTCGTAAACACAACCTCATGTACAAAGTGGCGTAACTGACATTGCTGCAATATTCGAATACAGCCCTTTATCTGAGATAAATAAGGCCTCAAATGGTATAATACAGATGTGTTTAAGTGCAGTGCACTTTGTGTGATGCACCTCGGAACACGCAGACTGATTTATGGTTATAATAAATATATGGGTGTTTAATGTTCTAGATTATCCGTGCGTATGTATTATGAAAGACGTGCTCTGTTTTATCTCGGACCTATATTGGCTTTAAATTCTAGGAAAGTATTAAAGGATATATCAGGGGTCATTAGAGAACATGAAGGCTCATTTTATACATCGATTAAAACACGCAAGTGTTATCAAAAAAAATGCCTTCCTTATTATATCGCTATTATATAATATAGCTTTAAATTAATTATAATTAGTTTCAAAAAACGTTGATCCCTTGGACATTAGGACGGGCTTTGGTATGGGATGGTGTACATGTGGACACGTTTGCCCCGTCTCACCTCCCTTGGAGCAAAAAAGCTGGGCCGCACAGCAGACAGAAAATAATAAACGGCTTTAATTCTTTCCTCCAACTTCTTGCTTGTTCCCTTTGAAGTAGAGACTTTTGGCCGTTGGGGTTCAAGTGCACTAATTAACGATTGGCGGATGGTAGATAGTACCGGTGACCTCAGAGCTGGTGCTCTCCTCGCTCAACGAATAAGTATTGCATTACGAGGAAATGCTGCCAGCGTTAAAGGTACCCAGGTACACTGCCACAGGAACTCAACATTTATTAATTTTTCTTCTTCTTCAAGTGCCTCTCCATTACTGACGGTTGGCCGTCAGTTTCAGATGTAGCAACTCTTCCGCATTTGCAATACCCGTCCACTCCCTAACGTTGCGAAGCCATGACTTCTTCCTTTGACCAACACGCCGTTTACCCTAATTATGTTTAATTATTATTAAAATAGTTAAGAAAATAATAAAGACTGTATATTTAATTGCTATTGTAATTAAAATTATTAAATTTATAAGTATATAATTGGAGCTTAATAAATTTATATTAAATTGGTTTATTAATAGTCTTGGTACAAGCCAAAAGCTACGTAGATGCCTCAGGCACACCTCAATATAACTTCGCGTGTAATCGCAATGAGATAAACAAGATCTGTTTACGTTACTTAGACGTATACGTTAACCGCATGTGATTTCCAAATCACCTTGCAGCTGCCGAGTGGTCGGTGATCTCTGATGCATCTGCTAATCAAATATATTATAAGATTTGTATGCATTACACATATATTTATATATCACGGACTTGATATATAAATATAGTTTAAATAAAACTGTGTAAAGCCCATCTTACGCCGTTTAAATTGAATTTCTGGTACGACGAGCTGGTTGGTACAGATCACTTGAAGGATGATCTCTATGAAGAAAACTGGCTATTATTATTGGGGAAAGGGAACATAATAGTGTATTGACACTTTTAATTTTGCTAGTAGGTACTGTAGTAGTCGGTTTCGACTCTTATTTATTTATTTAATTAAAAGTAATCTAACAGCTTATTCTTATACATATTATAAGAAAAAACACTAAGAAAATACAGAAAGCCAAAACTGAAAAAAAATATGTAATCTACATAGATAAACAATATATGTATATAAATTTTGTTTTACCTACTTTAAAATAAGAATTTGTTTTCAATTCATTTATTTATTTATAATTTCTTTAACAATGTGTACGCATAAAATTATACAAGAAAATATGAAAGCACAAATTTTACACACTATCTAGATATGTGTATATCTATTATATTCGAACATAATACGAAAATAATAACTATAAACTAATTATTAAACCAAAATATGACATAATAGTAATAACTGTAACGAAATTAAAACCTCATTAAGAGCATGATAAACATAGTCACGATAAGTGGGATGATTGTTGTAAAATATATCACTATTTTGGTCAATATTAGTAATCAAGTTGTAAGAACGAGATTCACTGGACCATTAAAAGTAGCTGATAAGCTAATAATTTATTTATTTATGTTGAAATCCATTTAAATTGTATAAGCGAAGATCACATCGTTTTAGTTCACACAATATAGTGCAGTACATTCACCTCTAACCTTCAATAGTCGCGTTCATCACAACTTGTATTTAAAAATCACTTCCTGACAGGGCCGCTGCACGGGGCGTAAGTTTGACATTCAAACTACAGAACAGCGGTGTATTACAGTCGTATAACTCGATAATGCATCCAATAGCCCCGTCTTTAGCTCAAAATCTAAATACGTTTATTCAGTCTAGATGCGTCTTAGGGCATGCTTGTGAATGGCATGATTGTTGACAAAATTCGCGAAAGGGCAAGTCTACGCCATCTGTGCGCAAAACTACCAGGAGGCATTGTTCTGAGAAGAACCGGCAAGAAACTCAGCAAGTTTGACCCTCCGCTTACATTACAATTTTCCAAAGGAAAATGTCATAAACCACAACATTCTCTGATAGCACTAACGCATATACTTTAGGTAGGTACATATATTATATGAATATGTTGCAATCATGCTAATACTATATATATTACGTTTCTAACATTAGTCTAGTGTTGAAGATTATTTATTTATTCACGCTTCGTTACCTTATACAAAAACATACATATAAAAAAGCAGGTTACATAAGTTATTTCGTATATATATACGCAACGGGCGGCCTTATCGCTAACAAGTGCTTTCTTCCAGGCAACCCTAATGTGGAACAATAAAAACACCTACAGAGGGTAAAGTACAAGAATTGCATTATTATTTAACAAAGATCACAAAATATCACTATATATAACTAAAATAAAGTAAAATCTAAATAAATCTAATCCAAGGGTAAATTGAGTCACAATTAATATATATATTTAAGTAGAAGCTAATTACGAGGCGGAAGAAAAAATGTTAAAAAGAATATTTACAGCCAGTAAATTTATGTTTCTGTAGCCAACACCAACAATCCATGGCTACAATAACGACGATGATTTACATCCAGAGACGCGCTAGTTTTTCCGACTGATGTTTACAACTTCGTGCTCTCCATTAGCCAACCCGTTTATCCCCTGGCCCAGAATATCCCCTTTAGATCGGAGGAAGAACAGCACCTTCCTTCCTCCACTTCGTTTACAAGAATATCATTGTAAATTAAAAAATGTTTTCCAAATGTAACGTTAGTCATATATAACCACAGTAAAGTTAATAAATCAATTCAATTGTGATGATTCACTTCAAAAGCAAAAAAATTGAGCGCCAAAGCGTAACGATTTACGAATCGTTTAGCAACAAATTTTTTGCTATGAAAAACATACTATCCGTATAGTGTATAATAAAAATTAATTCGTTCTCAGTAATTTCAATGCAGTCATTATTCCGGGAATATAGATTTAATATAGAGGTTTCAAAATGGCTTACATGTAATATTTTATATGTGGCTTAAAGCAAGAGCATACAGCGAGTTTAGGTGCACCCCGTTTTTTTATTAACTCTTGCATAACGTTTTGATTAAACAACGCGATACATTTTTAAGAGAAGGGATTTAATTTAATTAAGAAAACAAATCAAAAGAAGATGCCTTAATCACACGTTCAAACACCCAAATGGAAATGAAAGCAGCGCGCAATATCCACTCGCGTCAAAATTACTTCATCATGCTATATATCATACCTATATATATGTATATATACTCTCACAAAGCCATCATTATGACATGGAAACTATACGCCGATTAATATGTCTAATATCACCCCCGAAATAGTGTCCTCAGTTACAGCGAATTAATTTAAACAATGAAATAAC
Source organism: Pieris mannii (assembly GCA_028984075.1). Taxonomy (NCBI): domain Eukaryota; kingdom Metazoa; phylum Arthropoda; class Insecta; order Lepidoptera; family Pieridae; genus Pieris; species Pieris mannii. The sequence goes on from CM054776.1 coordinate 3,214,371, forward strand.
GCATTAATTAAATTAACTGATCAGGAAATAGTCTTAAAAATTATTAATTTTAAAGTTGTCACACTCCAATTTGTGGCTTTATACAAGTCCGGGTACAAAGCGCCGGCAATTGTGAATAGCTTTCGATTTATGCTAGATACTCCTGAATCATAATACTCGATCTAGGCTTACAAATTCGTTTGTTTCAAGAAGAACCAATTAACTCGCTATAAGCCTGTTACTTGTATCTCACCCACCGCCAATAGGATTATTGAGCATCGAAGCGACGAAACCTGGTTTACAATTCAAACCATTAACTAACCCTGATCGAGTTATATCTAGATTGGTTGACATTATATCAATCATATTAATATTTCAAATTCAAAGGCAACATACATAAAAAAAATCTTCAATACCTGACAGTGATATATTTGAAAGTACGTAATATTCGACATATTATTCTTCACTTTGGACCCAAGTACGTCAGGTCAACCGCATTGTAACAAAGGGTAAACCAATAAATTAACGTCATTTTTGACAAGCACTTTTCAATAGTATCGCTGGCACGGCCGGGACCGACCTTGGGTCCCCGTGGGGCATGTCACCTCAACCTTGACAATGTCAGTAATAGTTGGCGACCAAGCCCACTGGGGCTATGACACGAGCGACTACATAAAAAGAATTAGAAAGAACTGTAATGACAAATGCCAAAATGTAATTAAAAATAATTGAATTACTTTGTCATAATACCAGTATTGGTTGTATGTCGGAAACCTATAATTTAAAGCTATGCACTTAAATAAGCAGAAGTGTATTATGTTGTCTTCAGTATGTAAGCTTCATTTTACTATATGCTACTATTTTTCTTAATGCTTAGCTGGAGGTGGTGAGTAAACTTTAATTTGAAAACGTAGTTTGAGGAGATATATATCCAAAAGTATTTCTATGATTGTATTAAAAAATAACACTTTTTCTTAAAATTTGGATATAATGCTGTTAGTACATACATATACCTAGTATCGTTTTACTTGTTCATATAAAGTCAAGTATACAAACGATATTTATATATTACATACAACGCGGGTAGGTTATTTACAAATAAAATTGCACTTTTCAATTAAATTAATTTTATCCTTTCAATCACATTGACGGGGATCTCTGGTGAAAAACGCACATCTAGTGGCCATCATTATTAGCATATTCCCAGAATTATCAGCATTTCATCAGTGCGTTTTTGAGTGAAAACGCGAAATGACAAATTATTCCCGACATTCTTTGAAACGGTCTCTTTGATGTTTGCTCGAGAAATCTTACGTTCAGGAAATTTCCCAGGAATCCCCTGTTCCCACTTTTTCCTATTCCGCCTCGATTTTCCCTATTCCACCTGTCAATGGTTTTGATCTTTTTATACTTGGCAGGCTTTTTGAGCGACGTTTTCTAAAGGTTGTATTAGATCCAGCCAGGCTTTGAGGTGCGTATAATAAATACCTGGCTTTTATAGTATATTTATAGTCAATTAACAATTATCTATTCAGTTTACTAACAGTTCTATGTTGTATATTAGAATTGTTAATTGCATTGTAAACATATCAATTACTAAGAGCCTTTTCTTTAATTTTAATTTGGTTCTCCTTGGAGTAGATCCTCTTGGGTCGTGAGGTTCAAGTGCACAACCGCTATTTAAGCGTTTACAAAATCAACAGTACAGAGTGTCAGCTCTGTTGTCCGGCAGCGAATGCTTACATTTCCAAATAAATTCTTCATCATTGGATTTCGTGTATTTCGTTTAAATTGCTACCTATTAAACTATATATAATTTTATTTATTCATTTACAATTTGTTACCTAAAATATACATATAAAAAAAAGGTTACATAAGTTATTACGGTCAGTTTTAACGCTAAGAAGCGATATCTTCTAGGCTTATTCTTCGTCTTCTTTATTCCATCTGTAAATCTAATTATTATGTTGTTAACATAATGTGGTTCAAAAATCTTTTTTAAAATTGTATAAAATGTAGTAAAAAATACGTTTTTTATGGAACATAAGATAGACAGGTATCACTTAATCCACGTCATTAAATTTGAACCCGTAGGCATCCCTACTCATCGGCAAAGAAGACAGGGTGTAGGCCGAGAGAGAAACTTACATACATACATACACGAATGGAGTTCAGTAAATGTTGCGAAGAAAATCGCAATGGAACATTTAGAATCTTATACAAAAACAAGAGATGTATTTAGATTGATTCCTATGCCCATTAACCTAATATCCCACATAAAATCGTTAATAATGTCGGTTCGCATAAATAAACAATAGTGAAGTTGGTACAGTCACGAATCGAGTCTAAATACCACGTTTGATACACATTATATCTGACAACGTCTAACCGTGCCCTTGGCATTACCGCTCTCCGAGTTATATTTACATTACACGATACGATTGTGATGTATATCTATATAGTAACAGGTGTCGCAAAAGTAAGTTTACATTTATTTAGCTTATGTTATGTGAAAATGTTAGACGACTCCTTGGTGCCTGATCTTCAAAATTTCCTGGCTATAACCAAAGAACATGGTTCCAGCAGAACGGAGCTACGTCACACACGTCTCTGCCAAGAGTTCGTGAAATCTTTTTAGGCAAATTGATCTCCAGGATGTCACCTACATGAGGCTTCCAGGCAGTCTTGATTTAATCCCTATGGATTTTTTCTGGGGTTATCTTAAATTAGTCTACGCCAATAAGATGACTTCTCTGGCGCAAATGAAAGAAAATAAGCGTCACGAAAGTAAGTCCACCTGCCGAGTCGTCATAAGTAATTTTATTGTTCGATTAAATGAGTGCCGCGACCGCGAAGGTCCACATTTGGACAGAAATAAATTCCCGAAATATTTACTGTAATAATGAATAAACAATTTTGATGACTAACTTTTTTTTTACTGATCAACTAAATATGACTTTCTTTTGAGACACCTTTAATTAAAGGGTTCGCGATAACTAAATAACCACTTTAAGTGGGATGTTTTTACTGTGTTGTAGGAGAATTGAATAATTCAGGCAGAAAAATAATATTACAAGCAATAAATAAAGAAATTATAATAACGCAAAAAATACTAGAGTTTTCGATTGAGTAACAACAAAAAATTGTTACTAACGTTTTATTATATACGAAAGAGGTTACAATGTTTTTGACAATAACTACCACGACTTTTTTTATGGCAACAGTTTTAACTTTATGCCAGTGTCAAACTGCCACGACTTGTATGTTGTAAGTTCTGTTAAATATTTTTTTTAATACCGTTAATATTCAACGTTGGTCAAGAGTCATTTATTTCTGACATGACAATTAATAAGCATCGTTAGACAACAATAAAATATCATCTAAGTATGGAAATACAAATTAGTGGTTAGTTAAGATGTTTTAAATTTGTTTGAGTTTTTTATTTATTAAATAATAAAAGTAGGCTAAGAATATTGTTATTAACACGAATCATTTAATTTCATTAATCATAATATTTAACCGCAAATCGTTCCATTAAGATGTTTGTAACAAATATAAGTTTCATTCCAATTCAAATTTACTTTTCGTTCGTAGTAAACTCTTGCAAAAATTGTGCCAGCAATAAATTATGTAGTATCGGATAGTGTAATGTAGTTTTCTGGAAAACTGTATTATTTTATATCATAATTATATACTGGCGGTACGCCATAATTGTTTTAATATGTTAAGCATGACTGGGCTTGATTTAAGATATAATAGCTAAAATATAACGAAGCTGTGATCAACAGATTAATAATTATATATATTTATTATCATTATTATGTATCTGTGAAACTGTGTTTTCTTGTACCAACTACCACATTTAGGAAAAAGCAGGTGGTACATGGCAGAGCGTGGCATAGAGCAGACAGAAATTGTGGAATATGGAGTAAGTATTTGCCAAAAAGGGGCACACAAATATCGAAAAAGTATAAGATGATATACAGAAGAAATGTAAATTATCTGAATAAAAGGCTTTTTTAACTGCAGATTTTACCGTGGATTTGCATTAATAAAAAAAATATTTAAAAAACAAGTGAAAATACGGGCTATTCAAAATAAATGTAAATCAATGGCCAAATAAGACTCTTTACATTAAAAACTGTCATTTCAGACAATTTCTCTCTTACGATGAGTTTTAGAAAACGCGCGATTCAATACAATTTTATATTACTTTAATATTTAATAAATAATTCTATTATGCATTAAATGCTTAATTTGCTATTAAAACAAAATTAACTGAAATACGCATGCAAGACTTTATTATTATCCATTTCAAAAATTTGATAAACAAGATCTCGCTTGGAAAATCAAATAAATAAAAATATACAGAAATACTTTCCTATTAATAACATAATTATGGATTTACTCGTTATGTTTCCGTCTGTTTATCATCAAGGTCGCCCGTATGCGTATGCATTTCATACTATCAGTGTCATTGAATTTGTAAATAATGCGCATTGACACATCGTTCATACTTCCTGTTGTTGAAAGTTGTACAGAACAGAATAATATATATTAATATGGCATATTATTTTACGTTGATAATAATTTAATTATTATTATAAATTAGATAGAACACTTGTCTACAATTAAAGTTAGATTTTCACCTGTTTCTTTCTATAGTTTAGTTTGTTTTGCAACCACGCTCCAGTGGTCAAGTATTTTCCATATTCAATGCTTAGCCTGGAGCTCTCTGTGACTTACGTAAATCAATGTTATTATAATTTATAGCAAATAGCGTTTTTAATACATAACTTCAACTACACAGATATAAATTACGTTAAGGAACTGCACATCAATCCAGTAGTCGTTTTTACCGACCTTACCGACAATGCTGATGATACTGGGTAAAGTCGGTACAAAAGGTAAATTCTTATTCCGAATTTTGACTTATCTTATTACAGGCATTGGGATACATACTAGAAGTAATGACACCTTTTTGTTACTTAAGTTTGCCTAACCTTACCTTACTTTAGACTGTCTTAATTTTTTATGAATGTATGTTTGTTGCTTCCACATTCAACATACTAATTCATACATACATAGTACATACATTCACACATTAATGCAATTATTTACATAATTTATATAAATAATTGAATTAATATCTTAAGAAACTTAAATGATAGGTTTAGAACGAAATTACTTTTCAAAACATATAAAGTGAAATTTAAGTTTTAAATAAACTTAATCAAGTTTTGAATAACCCGCCCCCCCTGAACGAAAGATTTACCTTTAATTAGACCTTAGATCTTTTACTTGGTTTTAAAATACTTCAATACACGTAACTCTATTTTAAATAAGAAATATAAGCTCCAAGATTTCATTCCATTAGCCAATAAACCGATATACAACCTGCCTTTGATTCTTTTATTTTTTACATCCTTATCAAGAAGCTTGCGTTAAGGGTATGACAAACGGAATTGCTTACAAAGTTCAAGGTAATAAATTAATCCAAAGACAGTATTATTTTCCAAAAAAATATTGTCTTGTCCGATTTTTAGGTCATGCATTCGACTCCAACTACTGACCGTGGATAATATAATAAGCCACACCAGACAAATAAAAATCAGGAGTTCTATCTAATCTTAGGGAAGGCGACAATTTAAACAAGTATAAACTAATACATAAATAAGATATAATATTATTAATACCTTATAGTATACTCGTAAATACAATACTAAAACTTTAATTTAGAATCACCCAACATTGAGTATGTTAATTACAATCTGATGATTCTCTGTTTAACAAAGCCTTAACAAATAACAGTTAAGAGAAACAAAATCCTAAATAATTATCAATCGAAAAACCTTTTCATCCCTAACGGTATATTTTTGTCGAGATATTTTGAGCCCTATTCCAAAGACCGAGGGCTCATACATTTTATTATTTTTTAATTAATTCTTAGTCAGAACCGATGAGTCAACTTTAATTATATGTGTTGATTTGCTTGGAGATAATTTTTCCTTTGAGAAATATTGGTTTTGGTGTGTTCGTAAATTCTTTACATAAAGATGCAATTCATTAAATTAACGCGCAAATATTTATTAATATTTAATAATAATTTTTATATAAAATAAAATACGTAATGTTTTTTTTATCTTTCTTAAAAAATAAAGTCTAAAAATCTCCTCAGGAGTTTAACCTTGAAAGGCTTTCCGTACAGTCCAAATTTAAATTCGTTACTAACCAAAGACTACACTAGTACAAATGGATAAAAACGGAAGAATTAAACTTTTTATATAAATTTAACATTATATTATTTACTTATTATTATCTTAAATTTTTAAATTATTACATTTAAGTGTCAGACACTGGTTTATGGGCCATTAAATGTCCAAAGTATTAGTGCTTTTATAGTACCCATTAGCGTAAATTTATATTTAACTAATTTAAATCTAGCGAGATAATAAACGATTTGGGTACAGAGTCTTCCGGGACACAATATTTTTTGTTAAAAGTGATCATAGAAATCGATAAATTTACTATATTATTTGAGGTTCAAATATACAACCAAATTGGCCTATCATGAACAAAAGACAGTTAGCACTTAGTAAAATCAAAAGCGAACACTTCAAGCCTATTATAATTGAAATTTTCAATTAAATGAATTGATTTTAGGTAGTACGATTCCTTCAAGTCCTTGCATTAATTACAATATATTAGACAAATTAAATTACACATAATTACGTCAGCAAAAAAAGCAATAAACTTAGCCACCTTCGAAAAGTCCGAACACGCAGGGTCTACCCATTTGATATTATAAATAACTAAAAATACACTGCCTGTTTTATATTAAACACGTAGAATAAATATAAAGTAATCCAGCAGTGTATTACACGCTTACGCAATTCACATCTGACTCACATAAGAGCATCGAATGATAAGTCTGAGTAATTATTGAGTAATTTTTTATTGCAAACGATTGCGGTCTGTTTTATCAGAACGAATAAGGCCTACATTTTATTTTATTGCGTCGTTAGTATTCTCTTTATTTAAAATTAAATTTCTTGTAGCTTGGGATAAAAAGTCTCTAATCAGGCTGCTATTTTTATATGTTGTTTATAACAAGTAAGAACATATAACTTGGTTCTTGCTACATCGTTAGTATTACAATAAAAAATCACGCTACATGTCTCTTGACTACAGTTTTCTGTTTTCCTTAATGATTTGCTTTATAGCAGTCTTTTGTTTTGGTTCAAAAATCGTGGTTCACGATGTTTTCATTCAACCCAAATAGGGCCTTGGCTTTCGAAGAGAACTCTTGTTTTGCAAAGCGTCTTGCCAATTGGGCACTTGGAGCTCTTGGACAACTCTCCACGACATCTTACCGGTAATATCATTTATCCGCTGTATAAAGAAATAATTGCTTAACAATAATTAATAATACCCGTAAATATAATAATTGATACCGACGATTGGTTAAGCAAAGTTCATATATCTGGGGATATTGAGCTAATATTAGCTCATTCATTGCAGAGCATTTTTGTTGACTTTTGTATAACGGTGTTAGTGACATGAGGCGTGGGAAGCTTAACGTGTGTGAGTTCGAACCCTGCAACAGACATTCGTTCTTGGTATACAATTTGTCGTTCAAATAATAAGTACAACAAAACAACATGATAGACCCAGTCTAAGTCACAAATGAATACTTTAAAATTTGTCTAAAACTAATACAAAATTCACGGTTAATTTTTAGAAGTCTTAATGGATATAGTCAAATATTTCCACCATATATGCATATTTTAGTCTTAAATTACAATCATACTTCAACACTTAGTAATAAAAACTAATGGGCAAAAAGCACAAGTTCTTTGTATAATGATAACAGGCCATAAAAATAGACCATTTATGTAAATTTCGATTCGCTAAAAGTGAGTCAGTTCGATTGTGTAGAAAATTATTAAGATAATAAGTGGATACGTATATTTTGGTCACGAACCAATTGACAATGATCGGTGCTGCGAGGGACTAGTGTTGTATAGCGTTATCGATGAAACTATCTAAACAAACACGCTCACATATTATATATATTAAATTTTTGAAGTTAACGGGAACGGACGACTGTCTATATATATTTCTAAGATATGGGGAAATTGCTAATGCCAAAAATTAATTCGGAATTGTTTAGGATAAACACTTTTATAGCAATCAAGTTTTATAATTATTTACCAAATACATTCAAAGATTCCTTCCTACTAGTTTTTTAAAAATCTTAATATAAGTACTATTTTTAGAAAAAATATGTTATTCTTTTAATTATTATTTAAATAAAACATTACAATTAATGATAATTAGATAATGAAATGATATATTTTAATAATGTAATGATTTTAGATTGCACTATTATAATATTTTTGTACCATATTCATGCGAATAAATTAATATTATTAAAATACATGTGATATAGCCATGAATTATGTTTTTTACTCGCGTGACGTCAATCAGATTAGTTTTAGCCTAAGTATATATAAAAGGTAATCAAAAAAACATTTTAAACGTCTTTCAAGTACAACTTATAGTTTATCATTACAGAGTGTTCACAAAAATTAAAAATAAACAGTGCCAAACATGTCAGAGAATTCAAATCAAATTAAATCAAAATTCATTTATTCAATTTAGATGCGTCTTAGGGCATGCTTATTAATGTCAAAAACGTTTACAAAATTGGCGAAAGAGCAAAACTACGCCATCCATTCGCAAAACTACCAGGAGGTAGTTCATATTTTACCATTTTCTGAACACGTGCCTGACTTAGTTAAAGTTTTCCCTTAATATCATCAACAATTTCAAATTATTACGCACCATAATTGCGTTAACATCGTATCATGTTTCGTAACCAACTAAGTACCGATAAATTTGCATTAAATGACATTAAACGGTAATAATAACTAAAACAAATTATTATCGATAAAATCTATCACAACACTAACCTCACCTAACCTTTACTTGACTGTATTTTGCTTTTGCAAGTTTAATCATGCTGGAGTCGACTCGTGACGCAACGTTTCGCAACTTTAATCATTATTTTATCTTACAAATTGTATTCTTGTTGGATTGTCGACTGTCGATATACTGTCATGATAATTTATGGCAGCCGTGTGTATTAATTAAATTCGAATGCAGGCAATTAAAAAATGTTTTGTATAATGTAACCTAGTGAAAACCTTATTTAACAGGGAAATTACAATCACATCATCATCATCATAAAATTTAAGAGCCGGGCTCTTGTCTGAGGATCGCCACTCAGTGCGGTTCTGCGTCAGTGTCTTCAATTCCTGGTACGTCAAGACCAGCTTTTTACTTAATCTAATCTATGTAAGCCAATCTTTGTCTTCCTCGTCCTCTCCTGCCTTTTATCTTCCCCTCCAAGATGGTCCTAAAGAAGTTTTTGTCTCGGACCAGGTGTCCAATCATCTTCCCCCTTCTAATGGTACTCAGCAGATTTCATTTTTCTCCGACCATACCCAGCACCTCTTCGTTGGTCTTCTTTTTGGGTCATCTTATCTTAAACATTCTCCTCCAGCACCACATCTCAAAAGCTTCAATTTTTTGTCTTTCCTTTTTAGTTAGAGTGCATGTTTCGCTACCGCATAGAGAAATATATGTTTTTCAATAACATATGTTTTTATAAGTCGTTTTCGTGTTCTGCATGCTATGTTTGCTTTGAATAGGTGTTTTTTTCTGGTTGAAAATTCCTTTTTGCCATGGTTATCCTTGCAACGACGTCTGCGCCACATCTGGAGTTTTCGATACACATTACGATCACAAGGAAGGTTAATTTTATACAATATTTTAAAATGAGAAAAAGGTGTGATTTACTTATGAACCGTGTTGGTCTAGTGGCTTTCACGGGAGACCTGATCCCTGCGTCAATGGGATTTTTATTGCGCATTTGAATACTCGCTCGTTTGATGGATTCAGAAATCTTAGGCCCAGACGTTAAAAGGTTTTTTTATATATATAGAGCCTACGGGACGCCCTTAAAGGGCAGGATCGTATCGCAGCCCATGGACACCCATTTTAGTGGATGCCAGCTTTAAAGGAGGAATATACTCTCTTTTAAACATCGATCTCCACCGATAGGTTCAGACATAAGTTGCAGGGCCAGTTTTTTTCATTAGTTATGCTAGGCTAAATATTAGAAATAAGTAAATCTGGCTAACAGCCTTACGTATGGTGAATAAGAAGTAACATTAATAATTTAGTAATTATTAATGTTAATTATATAAATCTGAACATAAAGATGCTTAATCATTAATCTAGCATTATATAAAGGTCGACTCTGAGTACGACACAATATATGCCATGCCCCTGAGTCGCAAGTTCAAGGCTTCACAAAAATCGAATCGAATATTTTTAAAAGATAACAAAATCTCTAATTCAGGATCATAAATCAAGAAAGTTTTCTAATAAATTTTTAAAACATTATCTGCACGCTTCCCGGGGGATATTGGTGCGATAAATCTTCGCGAATGTGTTTTTGTAGAAACCAACAAAACCTTACGGGTCTACTATTTGTGTCTGCTCGACTAGGTTTACACATCAACGACCATTCAATAATAACTAGTAGAACTCTTTATGAACTACTCTTTTTCATACGATGTATGCACCACATCGGTGGTACGAAGGATGATTGCAGAGAAAGCCGAGATACAGAAAAGGTTATATACCCTGCTACTAGTTCATATTTTTTTCTCAGACCACCAAAGTATTATATTTCAATGAGACAATATTTGTTTTATAATTTAGTTTGTTGGATTCAGCGTGCGATTCTCTTCACTGAGGCCGTAAGTTCGTTTTCCGTCTTTGAACCGAGTGTCTTTTTTTCTAAATGCTTATTCAACGTTCGCTCGAACGACGAAGGAGAACGTCGTGTGGAAACGGGCTTGCGACTTTCCTATTAGGTTGACAAATGATCATGAAGCAGATATAGAAATCTGAGGCCCAGACCGAGTAGTTTGTAACCATTTATTTATTTTAATTTTATATATATTAAGCGTAAGCATATATTAAAAATTTACCAAATTTTTTGAACTTTCAATTTTCATCAAACTTAAAATGTAACATTAGTAAACAGTTCTTATATTTAAAGCAATCCGTACAACTAAAATGTCTCTATTGCTGGCAGTATTACCTGCTGAATTAGCATCTAATACGCAACACGAGAAAAGAGCCAAAGTAATGATACAATTGTATTTTAACTTGCGAATAGGATTATTAAACTGAGATTTATATAAAACGAAAATGAGTGTCTCAACAAGCACGATTACGAAAAATCACTTTTACGTAATGTTACAAAGGTTATAAACTCGCTTTTAAATTTGTTAACGCCAAATATTTATTAGTGTGGTCGCGAAAGGGCTGATTAGTTTTAATGCTCCTGTGAATAGAAACGCCGTTCAAATAAGTTAATGATAATAATCGATCTATTTTCTCGTAATTCTATTGTTGTTTTATATAAATGAAATGTTACGGCTGGATTTTTTTAGTATCATGCATGCTTATTTTACTCTTATTATTGCGTGTTTCGGCAAACTGTCAATAATTTATCCTCAACAATAATATCGTATTATTCAAGATATTGGAGGGAACATGTCGAAACTTTAGATTAGATTATCAGTGCATACAGGACATTCAACTTATTGGTTGTGTTCGTACTGACAGTTGTCACAGACAATACCCGAATTAAGTATGACATGAGCAAATTTATTATCTTCAAATTATATGCTTTCGTCATTTATCTTTGTTAATAACCACTGAACTGCACAGACAAAATATAGATACGGTACAGATACTATCACAACATAATTTTGTCAAATTCGAATTTCATACTTGTCAAAAGTGATTTGTAAACGTAGAAATAAAAGAACGCGCATTCATAAAATCAAGCAGTTTACATTAAAAGTTTTACACTAGTTGGTTTTGAATAGAATAAACTAAGCTGGAATAATAAAAGCGAGCAATTAGCACTCGTTTGAAGTGCTTAATAAAATATTCAGTTTGCGAGCGTTTATCGTAAATACGACCGTGATAGATTGCATCAGAATAAGACATATTTCTGCGTTTAGTTTTATTACGCGCTAGTCGAGTTTATAGCTTCAGTACCAGGGTCAGATTGAGAAATTATTTTCATTTATTATTAAGTCAGGAGATTTAAATAAGTACCTACATGTACCATAGTTAACTCAGGTAATACGCAATGTAACTAAGAAGATAGGTTCAAAGGATCATAAAATACAATTGTTTCTGATTGGGGACTTACCTGGTTAGCTGGATACTAAGAAAAAAGAGACACAGTAATGTGGTTGCCCAGTTGTAATGTCACGGCTCTTCAGACCTGAATTATTTGACCAATTCTTTTTAAATAGTCTTCTTCTGGCAGGAACAAAGCCAGAAGGAAACAATGCAATTTGTATGCCTCACACTAATTATCAATAAAGACATGCAGTTAAAACCGTTTAGTATAACATACCGGTAATATAAACCATATTCAACGGTCCCGACGAAAAAGTACTTAATACTGATTTTGACAGCATTTGTGTTACAAATACACACAATATGTGGACTGTAAAATATATATAGTAATATAGTCAAAATCATGTCATAACACTTTGTACTCGCTATTCTCTATGGAAATGCCAATATTATGTGCAGTGAAACGTCAGTCAAATGTTAAGAACACGTGAAACTATACAACACTCGACACTCAGTATGAACAATGTTGACAAGCAGGTAAATATCAAATGTAAGTACCAAACAATGATGTATACAGAATTAATGTATAATTTTCTGTGTATAACATAAAATATATTATTCGTAGATATTTATTAACAAACAGTAGTATTAAACTAGTGGTTTCAGCGGGTGTCATCCCTGAGATCGGCGGTTCGACCCCCAACTATGGACTTTCTTTCTATGTGCGCATTTAAGGTTTGCTGGAACGGTGAAGGAAAACAATAAGGAAACCGGTCTAAGACACTAAGATTACACTTAGATAATAAGATCATTAGTATTTAATATATTGTCATTTATTAACATAGCTTTTACACATTTAAAAATAACATTTAAAGAAAAAGTTACATTATCTGTCTGTAAAAATTTAACATTATGTTAACTAATGATAAGTTTTTAATAATACATAGATTCAATCCGGTAAAAAAGTGTTTTCTTTAAATGATCATTAAACAGATAGAAGCCGAGGCCCAGACGTAACAAGGTTTTGGCGCCACTGATTTATTGTTTTCAACATAAAATAAAATACGTTTATTTTGGAACATAAGATCATCTAGGTATCACTTATTCCACGTCATTAAATTCGAACCTGTAGGCATCCCTACTTATTGGCAAAGAAGAGAGAAGGTGTAGGCCGAGAGAAAAAGCTGAAAAACTCTCGGTACTCTTTAAAAAAAGCAAATCATCAAACAATACTACAATATTTAAAACAAATATAGCAAATTAATTAGAAGTAGCCTGCCCAGCACTAGTCCCAGGCCCAACTAGATAACTAACTAAATATAATCAACTAGATAATCACTATCTTTATAGTAAGCCTTTTTACACAGCTTTTCTTTAATACATTTCTTAAATTTAATAAAAGGCAGAGATAAAAGAGCCTCTGGGATTTTATTAAAAAAGAGTATCCCTTTTCCCAAAAAATAATTACTAACTTTAGACAGTCTAGTACGGGGAAATAGCCGCCTGCGTTTGTTCCGAGTATTGACATTGTGCGTATGTTCTAATCTAGTATACTTATCACTATTTTTGTAAACAAACATAATATTTTCATAAATATATTGCGAGGGAAAGGTAAGTATATTAATTTCCTTGAATTTATCTCTCAGAGATTCCCTACTTTTTAAATTATAGCGTTTGTTCCGAGTATTGACATTGTGCGTATGTTCTTTTCTAGTATACTTATCACTATGTTTGTATACATACATAATATTTTTATAAATATATTGCGAGGGAAAGGTAAGTATATGAATTTCCTTAAATTTATCTCTCATAGATTCCCTACATTTTAAATTATAGATTTTACGAATAGCTCTCTTCTGCAGAATGAAAATAGACTGAATTCGACAAACAAGATAGAACGCAGTCCGCACCTGTGGTAATTATTACTTTACAAGTGCAATAGTTGTGTTTCCACAATAATTCCTATTCGATCTTATCTTACATCTCAATAAAAATTACTGACCTTCAGTACGTTGAACCCCGCGGTCATCACCGCGAGCAAAACTGTTATTTGCATTAAAAATAAGATAATTATGATTTTTGATAACACATTTTACTCACTGTAATTATTTCATATTACTTTTAACTATTTATGGACTTGTGCTTCTGAAAGATTAATTTCATTTCAAATGCAAATTTGATTGTCGCATTTTAGTTGTTCTTAGAATATGGTTGCTTAAAATTCGTATAATTCTAGTAATTAAGGAAATAAATTAAGATATACGTGTTAAGAACTTGTATTACATGCGTGCCTTTTGTATGTCCACCTGTAAGAGTGGGGAGTATCTTTTTGGGATTTGCTGTAAAGGTCATCTAAAAATTAGTTAAAAGAAATAGGTAGTAGTGTTTTATCATCTGAGTTACCAAGTCGGGGAATTATATAGAAAATTTTTATAAAAAAAACAGTGGAGAGCAGGAAAATTTGTCCATTAATGTAATAATTTCTAGGAAACCTTTTTCACGAATTAAAAAAAATATATTTTACCCCGTAATTTTGAGATGTTTGCGATGAGAGCTCAGTGGGCTTTTTAGACCCGAAATGGTACATGTACACAAAGATTTTTGACGTTTCCTTACGCTCAAGTTAGAGACTAATAAACAATTGAATTTTAGGTTCTTAATACATTAAATATTGGGGTAACTACGAGTATGTGTTAAACATTAAACTTCGTAAACAATTGAACCTTATTGTATACGTTATGGATTCTATCTATGCCTATATTTAGGATTACGATGTAAATGAAATAATGAATAAATTTAGCAGAAATCGCATTTACCAGTTTTAGTTGACCTTTACCTGCACGTATTGTTAAAAGTCCTAAGTGTCTCAAGTAGGTCTAATTACGTACGTAACAGCTGTAATTTTGGCTTCTTAAAAGCGAGATGACGTTGTCATTAAACGAGAAAAAGAGTTCGCTATTATGTGTAACATTGTTGAAAAGTGCACAAAAATACTATAAATCACCAATTCTGTAATGGTTTCACCGAATTTATGTATTTTCTGCTAGTAAGTACACTTATTACATACAAAGTTTACATTTCATTAACTCAGTATGATTTAAATAACGGAATAATATGTCTGGTAAATATTTTTATGCCATCGATTTTAAAAGATGTTTTCACAAAAATCAACGCTTCCATGCACTTAAAATCATGGAGCCGGTAATCTAAGTATCGAAATAAAATCGAAACAATTTGATTTAAAAATGTTCGTACTACTTAAGCGTGTAAGGGCTAGGATATGCTAGTTCATCGACACTCGCTCGTGACCTGCCCACAGCCTGCGCACGCGCAAAACACGTTTTGGCAAAGGGTCTTGTTTTTGTTTGGGTTGCGATTTTTACTAGAAATAGCGAGACTTCGTACTGTCTGTAGTAGTGTTTTAGGTTCACTACAATATAACCGAAACAAGATTTTTTTTCGTCAATAGGAAATTAGAAGGTGACTAAAAAAAGATTTAAACCTTAAGGTTTCATGTTTTATGTTACAGGAGGCACACAATTAGAAGGCTCGTCTTATATAAGTGATACAGCCGCCGATGGACATTGTCAATTAGGCTAAAGCGACTGTTGCCCTGCTTTTAAAATTTAAAAAATCTAAAATTTTCATATATATATTTGATAAAGTATGAATAAGTTTTAAATTTATTTTAATACTCATATATAGACGTTTCTCAATAGATATCAGAGCTGTTTGACAAATCCTCATACCTATTGCTATTAGAAGCTACATGATTTTTATAAGAAATAATATTATGGACGAACATGAGCGAGCCACAAATTATTTATAATGATTACCCTCATGTGGGCAGACTAATTAAGAAGGCAACTCATATTTTAAAAGTAAACAAAAATCAGGTATGCAATTTGCATCGCAGGACATCGAACTTGGGTCCTTGCCCTTTACACTGTTTATCGCGTTACGCTGTTTATCATTATATTTAAATCACGTTGGAGATTATGTGTTGTCGACCTATTTGTCTTTTAGGTTTATATTCAATCATAAACATAAGTTTATTAAATCTATGTTTAGTTCTAAAATATTATTCTGTGTACAGTGTTTGTGCCTAGAATGTTGACTATTAAATTTCTGCTTAGCAGTAGTATTTGGTATGTTAAAAAACAATTACGAAGAACAGTGTTGGCCAAGTAGCTCGACCGTGCGACCCCTGAGGTCGTAGGTTCGATCCCCGGCTGTGCACTAATGGACTTTCTATGTGCGCATTTAACATCGTCTCGAACGGTGAAGGATAACATCGTAAGAAAACCGTATTGCCTTAGATCTAAAAAGTTGACGGCATGTATCACACAATGCTAATCACCTACTTGTATATGATTTTTTTTATTGATAAAGATTGCCAACGCTCGGCACACTGATACATTGGTAAAAGCAAATACAAATACAATTTTTAATGTGACAAACATTTAGAGGCAAACTATACATTTAGAGCTCATACAAATATCAATCAAAACAATTATTAAACAAAACAAACATTACAAAAACTAAACAAAAATCGATTTTAAAGTGTGAGGGGAGCAACTATGGATATCCAGACCTAGCTTGTTTATCAGAATGCTTAATCTGAGATTTATAAATGATTATTGAAGAGATAGAACTTAAGGTCTGGACCTAAAAAGTTGTACCATATTCGTGCAATGAATAAATTATTATTATTTATTTATTTATTAAAACTATTGACCCGCCCCAGCTTCGCACGGGTGCAATGCTGATGAAAAGCAGGTTATTATTATGTATTGTTATTTCCGTCGCTGGAAAGCTCCGATAATATACGCGTTCGATCGCTGCTAAATAAGCTGTAATGGGCCGTATAGATCTATATTAAATGAACAATTTATTCAAGGTATTTAATTGGTTAAGGATTAATGCTGAATTGGTTAAAGTCGCTTCGAAAATTAGCCATTATTTGTCGAAAAAATTAAATGACAAAAAAAGTTATTGTGGGTTATCCATAAGAGATGGACATATACCATCACTGACTTTTCTGTAGACCTTTTCAATGTGTCAATACTTAGTACATTATTTTGATAAAACTCGTAGGGTTCAGCCTGCGTTTGCAATGTAAGCGAAAAAAATGTAATTATTTACGACATCACATTAGAAACCTCAAAAAAACAGTACTTCTTCACTATTTAATGGATGTTATTATACATATAAACCTCTTGAATCACTCTATCTATTAAAAAAAACCGCATCAAAATCCGTTGCGTAGTTTCAAAGATTTAAGCATACAAAGGGACATAGGGACAGAGAAAGCGACTTTGTTTTATACTATGTAGTGATGAGTACTATCTCAATATGCAGAAGAATAAAGAAGTGCTTATGATGGCGAAGAAAAGGAATCTTGAGTAGGTATGTTGGATACGTCTTTCGTTACCACAAAAAATAAGAGCTCCTTCAATTAATGACACAAGGAAATGTGACAGATAGAAGAAGACTTGGCAAACGCAGATGCACGTTTTGTTTGAAAACCTCATTATAATTAAAATATCGTTTCTCAGTCGTAGTTATGGACTATGTAAAAATAATTTCTCTACTCCTTCTGGAGATTATCATATTTAACCAAACTCTTTTACTGAATAATTTTTGGTAAATTATAAAAGTTTTCGATCCATTCCAATAAGTTTTTAGTCTATGAAAATATCTAAAGCTCGTATAAGCGGAAATTTGGCAGAGCCTCTAAAATATAGTGCTCAAAACTTATTAACCAAGCTTAAATGTTGGGAGCTTTTTCAGTTGCCCGAAGTTCAATTAGCTTAGACTGAAATTTGATTGGAACTTCCCGAGTTCTAAGAGGCTTAAGTTGAAAGTTTCAATAAACTTTAAAATATCAGTTAAAATATGAACAACTTGCAGGAAGATTGTGATATATCGCCGGGTAGTAAAAAAGCATACAAACTATTTAATAGGCAAATTTTTTTTCGTAATATACAATTATTTTTAGTTTGGAAGATATATTTTATAAGTTGCACAAGTTGTACTAAGATACTTCTTAGTATAATTTGGTTAAAAAGGTTCCACGCTCGTTAAATAAGCGTCTCACATACGCAGCCATTTTAACATTAAGATCGTTTAATACTGCCAAAGTTGCCTAAATCAAATTCCTTATTTCAAAGCCGTTAAGTTAGCACTTCATAAGATAGCGGTATTCACTCAGAAACACTCCAATGAGAAACTTATCATAACTTCAATTCATCGTTATCATTCAAAGGGCCATCGACACGAACGTACGCTTACCCGTCGTTTAGAAATTCGCGATTACCAAACCGATATTATCATCCTGCGATTAATGGTCAACCCCTTATCCAATGACGATTATATATCAACACGAAAACAGCCTACCTGTAACCGCTGGTTACGCTATTTTCAATCTAAATTCATGAAGATATGTAACAAATTAGCTTGCAATTTGATTAGCCCAAGACGCAAACATAGCATTTGGTTTTAAACTCTCTGGAAGTAAAAATAAAGTTGGTTTTCTTTTAATTTGGAGTAGCAAGCAATGTGCAAAGCTAGTTGTAATTCCCCGAGGCACAATAGGTAGTTGTCGATGTATCTCTCGAACGAGACAATTTAAGGAATAAGCAGAATATTAAATATGTCAATTGTATTTGTTTCTAATAAAATTATTGTTTGATAAGGCACTTCCTTTATAGCTAACTAGTGGCTCGTACCGGCTTGCCTTTAGCTATAATAACTTAGCAACGTGCTATGATAAAAGTATGATCTTTTTTTTTAAATTCTGATACTTACATATCTTCCATATTTGAGACAGGCTAGAATGAACACGCAAATATATGCAGTGCAGTAGTATCGCCAGTGACGTTCATAAATATATGTATGCACAAACTTTACTTTTAGGTATGTTAGAAGTAAAATTTGTATAAGTTTTATACAAAATTTACAGATTTTTTTTCTTTTTATTGTTTAATATATTTATAGATGTATTTTACTTGGATACCGAAATGATACTTTTACTGTAGTACCTGACGGATTCAACGGGTATTGCAGTAAAAGGCTCCTTGGATGGAGACCTCAGCCGCGCGGCCGCCCACTGACTACCTGGAGTAATGATATCGTCAAGAAGGTAGTAAAGCAAATAGGCCAGTACAGGGCCTACTGGAAGAAAATGGAGGCCTACGTACAGAAATGGGACAAGAGGGGAATGGAACCCTTTTTCCAAAGCTGAAGCTAAAGCTGATAATTACAGTAAAACCTCACCTTCACACAATACTTCTATTATTGCTAACTTACAAAAAAACTACCAAAAAATGGGTTCTAAAAGGCCAGAGATAGGTAACTACTTACAAATCTTTGGAAAATATAGCTGTGCAAAACTGTTAATAAGAGAGGTGGATGGGGTCAATTTGAGGGGGAGATTGTGACTAACTTAAGACACATCCTAGGAATAGTAGCTTTAGGATGATAATTCAAATTACCAAATATTTAATACGAAAAATTCTTACTCTCCAATTTGCGAAATTTTTCCTACTATTAGAAACTGCTAGAATAGCAATCATCTAATACTATTAATGTATAGCATAATTTGAATGTGGTGTGTTTTCTTTAATTTGTTAATTATTCTGGCGTAAAATTAATAAAGCTAATGAAAAACTAAATTCATTAATCTTTTAAGGTTATTGTCCGTAGAAATAAATGGATTGCGTAATGTCTAGACTGTGTAGAGATCGTTGTGAATATTATATGTCATTTGAGTTTATTTGATAAAGAATTATCGAAAAGGACATGTCTTATCAAATGGTGAAAGATCTTTATATTTATTTCTGAAAATTGTATCGAGTACTTTTTAGTCTTTGTATTATTCCACACTATACTCACGGTTGTACTAACTCTAATGTACACTTTAAAAAAATCTTATATCAGTACGTCAATCGATACGAAAACACAACTTTCCATACACTTTGTATAGCTTCCTTTTAGTTCCAAATACGCCCACAGAGCGCTGATTAAATGTTCAATACAAAAGTTATCGTGATTATTTGTTTACAGTATTAATCAATTTTACATACTGCTTCGTTTAGGCCAAAAACGTGTCCGTTTATTTTGTATGCGTTACATTTATGTGGTGGAATAATACTAACCTCGTTCAGTAAATTTGTAATTGAAAAAGGTACTTATAATATTAAATTTCAAATGGATTTCATAATTTCCTGATACCCAAGTCTATGTATTAATTAATTAAAAATAAAAGCATGAAATAATATGGATTATATATATTTATAGGTCACGTATGATTTCAATTTGCAAAATTGTATGTTTTAAATTTTTAGACATGATTATTAAAGCCTTCTTTCTTTACGCAGTATTATTTCTATACGTATTCTACAACTATTTATGATACCCACAAGGAACAACAAGGTTTCCCAATGGTACTAGATTGTGCAAGTATTATAATTCTGTGTGTTCTCACGTTGATGTTATTCACAAAAGTATTCATAAATTAAAAAAAAATTCGCGGTGAACCCTTTCAACTTTAATAATATAAATATATTTATGTATACATATTGTATATATAGGTATACAATATGTATACATTATGTATATACTATATCTAATGGTTGATATTTAGTAAACCACACTGAAGATGTCACTAAAATACATAATTACCGGTGTTTTCGAATGTTGTTTAGTGTGTAATAACTGTATGTTTTAGTCAGTCTGTTTCTATACCAAAATGTAAAAAATAAAATTAAAGTAAATAAAAATAGGAATACGTTTATTTGTCTTAAGATAAACAAAAAAAATCTCACAAATGGGCGATCATTTTTAATACTGTCTTTGATTGTTGCCCTAAAGATCACATACATTAAGTCCGCTAGTCCCCACAAAATCCTTAATTAGACTCTCCAGGGACATTGCATCTTCATGAATATTTATCAGATGTCGGAATTATTTCGTTAGGGGATCTTCTGCTCGCCTAATTGTATTTTGTTTCTTGAATTATAAAGCCCGTTCCGGTACACTTGAAGAGGTGCTTTTGTATCTCTAAGTAAACTACTTACTCGTATTAAATCCTAAATAGTTCTACAAAGAGACTTCTTCAAATATCTTTAATAGTTTTTAAGGTGAAAATTCTGTCATTATTCTAGACGTAGACAATATGACATAAAAAGTCACTTTAATCGTGTAAATTGAACTGTGAACTAAAGATGTAGTTAATAGATAATCTTCAAGTCAATTTTGAACACATTTCTTCGTGTTTCATATATGCGGTACCTTCCTTATGGTGCTTCATTTCAGAATAAAAACACTAATTGTTTTGCCGGAAATCGAACCCACCACTACTTCATTGCTTATAATTATTTGTCTCGCACTGTTATATGTTAAAATTATTAGCCATTGCAGAAAAATGAAGCAAGGTTATAAACGCAACATAAACATTGTTATCGTGCGTCGCTGTGTCTGCGCTCGCGCCTTGACAGTTGATCGCAATCCCTGACGCTATCACACGCTCTTAACGTCGCAATACATAAGCGGTCGCGATCATATCTCAAAGTCGTATTAACTGTTTTAATTAAAGAAGGTCTTTTTTAACATAAATAATTTAACAGAAATCAATTTCTGACTGTCTTTGTTTCATACTCTTTTCATTTTAAACAACAAACAAAGTATCTTTCTCATTAATCTAACTCATAGGTAAGGTTGGTATATTTTTTAATTACTCCCATTTGTTCTCCTTCGTTTGGTGCCACAAAAAGTTGGCTGTTGGTCTTGTGTGTGTTTTTTCTTGTCTTTACTAACGTATGTATATCTTTCAGAATGCTGCAACAGAATGTCCATAATATCGTTGGAAGATTATTAATTAAAAAAGCTTATAGCATGTACCACGGAAAGTGTTGTGCTGAGATATCGTTCAATGAACTTCATATGTGAAGGACGCTGAAAATGTTCATAGCGAAGAATATTATTACTAGTATTTATTCTATATATTTTAAGCGTTAATTTTCATATATTTAAAGCCACACAACAAACAACACAACACAACGTGCCCAGTTACCATACATTCCCAGGCCTCATTTTTCTGTTTAATAATCCTCTTTTTTAAAGACCAATAGGTGTGTTTGGGACCAGCCATTACTCATTACGGTTCCTTGCAAATAACGATTAGAATTGAAAACAAAATTTAAATAGTATAAACGGATAATAATAATAAGATTAAATTAAAATATAATTTAATATAAAAAAAATTGTAAAGCAAGGAATTGGTCAACAATCGACATACACTTTTAGATATTACATTTAGTTGTGACTAGTTGCAGCTGCCCACTGTAGTAGTTCATAAAGTTGTCCTATTCGCAGACCTAACCGACATGCACACAAAATTTAACGAAAATCGGTCGAACAATTTCGGAGGAGTTGAATCATAAAAACCGTAACACAAGAATTTATATATTAGATTTTATTATTTAGAAGTTATAAAAATGTATTAAAACCGATTTAGCACATGATTGGAACTGAGGTTCTGGTTTCGATTCCTGGTGACAAAAGGCTCTGGTAAAGCTATGCAACGGAGAAGGAATAATACTTGCCCAAAAATTTATTTTGAAATATATCCAGACTTACAACAGAACTATATTTTATGTTTATTCAAGAAATATAAAGTAAAAATGTAGTTGAATTCATACGACTTGAAGACAAAAAAACAACTATTCCCTCCAATAAACACACTCGTGAAACCCTGGCGTTTCAGATGTGAAAATAAATTGTCTGCTGATTTCTATCTTATCCTATAAAGATAATTAATGAAAAATCAAATCATTGTAAAATAATTAAATATAAATAATTGCGACTTCTGCTAATTGCCTCTCCTATTGGACAGAAATCATAAATCCAGTTCCTTCAGAAGTGCGATTGGAAAATAAACCTTCAGATGACCATATTTCATTTTTAAAACAGAAATCTTTTATTATATAGAGACTACTTCAAAGCGGAAATCTTATAGCTGGATTCCATTTTCCCATTTCAATAAGCCAATGATAAATCATAATTCTTTCATAATGCTCTTAAACAAACGTGAAAAGATATTAACACTAATCCTCCGTCTCACTTCAATTCAATAAAAACAGACAAAGATGGCTTATTAGGGCCTTCATAGCTTCGTCCGGGCGTGCATTTCTCGAAACAATAATAAAAATAATAAATCCCCCTCAAAGCCGTCTGACAGCCGCGAAACTATTCGTCGGAAAGTTATAGTGACCATCATTTGGGATAAATCCAAAAATAGATAGAAAATGTAATAAAAATTGATTTTGTAAACATATTTTTGAAAAAACACTATTGACGTGTTATTGTTTACATAAAAATTTCTTTATTAGATAGTAAATGCGATATGATTACATACATTACTAACATGATTCGACGTTATCTATAATGCTGTAAGGTAATACAATGCAATAAAATAACAAAGTAGTCGTATTTATAATGATAAGTTAGTATGTTATTTTGCAATAGCCGTGAAAATATGAATTGGAGTGAAAGCTGGCATAGATCCTGTGCCTACAGGCAACTAGGATAATCACTTAGAAGATTTAGATTTCTAATAAAGGTTAATGTAATATCGGACATAAAAATTAATGACGTGACAGGAATACGATTGCTTGACATTTGAATTTTTTTAATAAAATTTCCTATTGATAAATTCAAATTTAAATTCAAAAATAATTTATTTATGTAGGTAACATAATGTACACTTATGAACGTTAAAAACGAAATATACATTGAATGCTTCTAATTTTACATTTACAACCAGTTCTCAAATCAAGGGCGTAGAAAGGAAGAGAAGAACTGCCAATACAGTCTCCCCAACTCTGTTTAATCGATATATAATCGAATAATGAATAATGAGAGAGAGAGAGAATGTGAAGTCTGCGTGTGCGGTTTTGTGTATAAGTCTGTGTTAAAATAAAACTATAATTATATTACAAATTAATTTTTATTTAGAAGTACCTTTCTAGTGTTTAACTGCAATGGTTGTTATAAGGAAATGTCTATTGTAAAAATATCTTGCATAAATAGTAGGCACCCTAACAAACTCCCGTCAACCCGAACGTACGGAATCCAAACGGAAGGCGAGAAAATTTCGTTATACATGCGAAAATGGAAAATTTTCTTTTCGAAAGTCGTGTTACAGATAACAAAATTTTAGTAGAGAAATGTCCTACTAGTATTTGTTATATTAATAAAATGTTCGTTAATAAATAAGGTGAATTAATTATTCAAGTGATGTTGTGAATGTAAGTTTTTTAGGGATTTTGAATGGGGATAGATAAATATTTTAACTAAATAAGATTTATGATTTTTTTTTCCAATTCTTTTCTCTTCTACATACCTAAGTACTTTAGCATTGACATTTCCATACACTAGAAAATTTTCTGATGATATATAAGAATAGTTCATAATTTTATCAAATATGTATAAACATATGTATATTTTTTAGGCTCAACAGGTATCGCTAGAGACGAACCAAAGGAATCTCTTAGGAGATTGGACAAACTTTGTTATGGGATGCTACTTGTGTAAATTTACGATTAATTTAAATTTTTTGACGTTCATTTTATTACTATTATTTTAAAATAGGTAATCAAGTACACTTAGCACTTGATTACCTATATTATGAATAAAGATATTTTTGATTTTGATTTTATTAAATATTAACCATTTTTATTATTACTATGATTACTGCTTGTTAATGAAGAAAATTATAAATACTGTATATTTGATTGTTAGGAATATGTTTTAATAAACGATCACCGATTTAATCATAAGAATATTTAAACTAAAAGTTGCTTTGTATATTAAGATTCTATTCATTGTCAAGTCCTAATTTGAACTACTACAGTCCGTGCACTGTGATCCAATGCCAAGCGTGATCGTGAACAATTGGCGCTTTTTGCTTTACGACAGCGCTATTGACTAGGCTAAGCACTGAATTGTGTGAATTCTGAATGGAATTGTAATATTTTGCGAGAGTTCTACAGTTTTGAATTCTATTCTGTGTCTACATGCAAACGATAGATTCACAAAGGATTTTGCTATATGTTTATTTATCTGTGTTCGGAAGTTATTTTCGATGTAGGGTGGTGCAATCTGTGATTTTTTGTTTTCAAATCGCTATAAAGTTTTTTGAATTAAATACGAAATAAAATTATTGCCATTCATTTCAGTCCTTTGGAGCTTTGTAATTACCAGAACAAATACAATACCAGGCAGACAACATATTATAACATTTAATGGGCTGCTTAATATCTACCCGCTCACTGTCTACATTGTAAAACGGTTAAAAAATTTTATAGAATGCACTATTTAGTTTGGTATATAGGAACTGAGAAACCCAGACTCGGATACTTTTTACTTAAAATGGTTAACAAAATCTTACACAATAAATTGAATTAAAAAATAATTGGCTACAACCTTTTTAGATCTGGACCTCAGATTCCTGTATCTGTTTCATGATCATTTGTTAATCTAATAGGCAAGTTAGTGATAAGCCTTCTGTGCCTGACACTCGACTTTTTGGCTCTAAGGCAAGCTAGTTTCCTCACGATGTTTTCCTTCACCGTTCGAGCGAATGTTAAATGCGCACATAGAAAGAAAGTCCATTGGTGCACAGACAGGGATCGAACCTAAGACCTTAGGAATGAGAGTCGCACGCTAAAGTTACACATACCAACACTGCTCTATTATCTTTAATATAAATAAACACACAAAAATCTTGCCTTAAAGAGTGTTAGAAAGATAATTGCTAGTTGGTCTTGTCCGTTTTATGGCCTTGATTTGAAAACGGGAAGTAAACATAAATTTAGAAATTATTAATACATTCAATTGACTTTTTCTTATACAAAACATAATTTAATTTATTAATACAATACAGGTACCGACGTCTCTTTCGCTGTATTAGGGGATGCTTCTTTACATTCCGTAATTACATGATATTGATAATCTCATTTATTAAAACGGCGTACACTTATAAAATACGTTTTTTTATTTTATTTATTAACACTTCGTTACATAAAAATTGAACAAAATTAAATGAAAAGGAGAGCAACTGGCGGCCTTATCGCTTTCGAGCGATCTCTTCCAGGCAACCTACTATTTATAAGATAACATTGTTATTCTTCGCAAAAGACAAAAGGTTTAAAACAGAATTATTAAGAAAAAATAGGGGCACTACAACCTCTATGGTTTCAGCCTTCAAGTAGATGATCAGACATATACGCCTGACACACACCTTCGATATAGATCTGAACATTAGATTAATTGACAATACGAAGTCTTTTGGTGCGCAGCCGTGATTCAAACACACCGTTAACAACTCGCCCCAACTAATAGACCAATACTCCAAGACAGTTTAGATTAAGAAAATCAGTGTTGCTGGTGATAGAAGCTTAAAGCTGAACTGGACCCATTTTTGGTTTAGGTAAACTTGTTTTTGTAGTTTTTTTTTGTGTTAGCAACATTAAACGATTTTTTTATTTTTCTTGGCAATATAAGGTGTTGTCCTTGCAAAGGTTTTCATTTTATTATAGTTATTCAATTAGTCTTAAGTTATCTTTGTGTAGATTTAGGCTCTGTTTCACAAGTCCGGATAAGTTCCAAATAAGCTATTTATTACTTATTGGTAAGATAATTAGTGTTTTTGCGTTTCACGACTGTTAGTTAGCGCTAATCGTCATGAAACACGAAGTTTCATATTCGGAATTTTTATATTTCGAATAATTTATGTGTTGCATAGCTATTGAGTACTTTATCAATACAAAAACATTGCGATGAAGATTTTTGCATGACGTATCAAACTTTTAAGTTAGCAGTTAACTTTGTCAGCGGAGTTTTAACAAAAGATAAAATATTTTCAATCGTCTCTTAATCATAAAAAGACACTCGGAGAACGACGGACTTTAAAATTACACAGGCCGCTACCGAGAACTTGACTAACTTTACATTTAAAGCTGTGTGTACACCGACGTTTTTATGACGCGCTTTTTATATTCTAAACAATTGAAGATAATTTGTTTCGTTTACATATTTTCAGTGGTACAGTAAAATAGACAAAATAATAGACAGAAAAAAATCAATATGTTTAAATCGTGTGTAAGGAAATTACTAACTAGATTCTAACGCTAAATTCTGATGTATTTACATTTTTTACAATTCCTTGCAATCTTTTAGAAGTAAAATTAGTCAGAAGATTAAGAGGCATTGAGAATTATGGCTAAATATTGAAGATATTGAGATAACCCTACATGTTTTCAATATCGAAACATTGATTTATTTATCTGTCTATTATTTATTTTGGAGCAATAGTTTTGTTATAAGATCTGGCAATGCCGTTATAAATCGCGCATGTACTTTCGACCTAAAACTTCACAGGCTAAGAAGTTGAGTTTGAATTTTAATAAAGTCGTTTCAAAGTTAAGAAGGATCGGCCGAACATCTTAACTTTCAATTGTATTAACTTACGCTAAATTGCTTGATGCGCTATTTGTGTACTTTTAAGTGGCTTTTAAACTGGCATTAGATATCATAGTAATATTAAATATTGGCGCTCCACCCCTTTGTGTCTAGTGTATTAATCAAATCAGGTTGGCCTAGTGAGACTGCGACCCTCATCCATGAAGTCGTAGGTTACCTGCTAACCCATCTGCTGTACGGCGAAGGAGGAATTTGCGAGGAAACCGGCATGCCTTAAACCTGGGCATGAGGCATGATCATCTATTTGTATATGAGATAAAAACACGTTTCCTACGACAGGGTTTTTTTCGACCATTTTTTAGTAAGTGATAATTGCGCATAGAAATAATTGATTTTCCTACTTACGGCTTCTATGCTGAAAATCTTATATTTTTAACAATGCTTTTGAACTACTCACTACTACTGGCTCACTTTGCCGGTGCATATCGCAGATAAAATCTCAGATATATTCAAATTTGACTGTAATACATAGATTATTTAAATAGTTTATTTTGATGTTTTGTATGTGGGGAACATACACTCTGTATTCTTAGTTAACTTACACGTTTTTATTAATAATTTGGAGGGCATCATTTGACACGGGTGTTTGCCGCGTTTGATTTCATATTCTCTTTTGCTTTGACGTATCGCTTGGTTAGATGCACTTGTCATATTTAGCTATTTGTTTGTGTTATTACGCCCTCAAAAGGCAACAAATATATATTTTTGGACGACAATGGCGTGCTGTCTTCATTTGATGTAATTTTGAAGGGATATTGCTTGCGGACTATCTCAACTGATCGTTTTTTCATTCCTTGGACGCGACGGACGTGTGATAAATTGACTACGTAGAGGTTTTTGTATATAAAATACTCTTTTGATTATCAATAATGTTATCAGTCTAATCCCAATCCCAAGTTTAAATGTCTAATCCCAATTTTTCCCTTTTACCTAAACGTATTTTTTTTTCATTGGCGCTATCTTTGACCGTCTGATAATAATTATTCCTCTGTTTAATGGCTGGGTAGCAACCCTAAGCAACAGACAATAGTACCCTGAGTCACTTTTCTACACTTCTTCGTGTGTGACTGTTAATAGTGAGTGCAAAAAATTACATAAGTATACAAAGACTCTAAAATATAATTTTAGGTCACGCCTTGAGATACTGTGAGCTCTTTTCACAATGACTTTTACGAAATGTATATACTAATAACAATTACAAATTTTATACTTTGGACAAGTAGACTTGACAACCGGGGGTTGTATACGGCTCTTAGTTAATTAAGTTGCTATATTTGTTTTAAATATTGTAGAATTGTTTGATGATTTGCTTTTTTTTTTTAAAAGAGTACCGAGAGTTTTTTACGCCGGCTTTTTCTCTCGGCCAACACCTTCTGTCTTCTTTGTCGATGAGTAGGGATGCCAACAGGCTCGAATTGAATGACGTGGAATAAGTGATACTATTATGATCTTATGTTCCAAAATAAACGTATTTTATTTTATTTTTTTATTTTAGTGCGTTGCCGGCTTTGAAAAGTTGTAACAGAGAGATTGTGAGATTTTTTTTATAGAACAGAAAACACTCTCAATGCGGCCTATTAAGAATTGGTACGCTCTTTTCTTGAAGGTCCCTAAGTCGAATTGGTTTGAAAATCAAATTCAAAAAAAAAATTCAGTATGTATTTATTTACATTTCCTATATTAAATTGAAATACGCCTAAAGATTAGTTTTTTCAAGTCTTCCGTACATAAATGCTATATTATTAATCATCTTCGCGTATTGTTCGAATTGCATTTAAATAACTATAGGATTACCTAACAAATTGAAAAGCGTTTATAACGCTGACAAAAAACGTGGTCGTTTAATTGGAAGGTAGAGGAATCCAATATCTCTAGTTTTAATTAACTAAAACACGGTTAAAATGTCCGTTGTCCACGTAAAATGAGTCGCAAGGAATATTCGAAATTGTTCGCTAAAAGTTTCTCTCGTGAAAAAATTCCCGCAACGCCGTTATTTTAGGCATTTTCAATTATGCACGTTGCTTTTTTTTCAAAACTATGCGGGTAGTTTTATTTTGAAACCTTGTTAATGGGTCTGCTAGAATAAAACTGAAATAAGCTCTATGTGAGTTTTTGTTTTCGTACATTTGATCACCAACATTTTGTATTAAAGAAAAATAGTGCACAGGTATATTTATTTGTTTAACTCGTGCGCCATATAACGAGTTTCAATACGCCCATGTTCACAACTGCGTATGAACTGCGTGAACGCTTTTATGGTTAAGGTCATAAGTATTAATTTTATAATTGTGAATCAAAGTATTCAGAATTATATATGTAATAATAATAATTCCCGTTTCTGATATACCTATGTGCAACTAGAAACATTCATCGTTACATAGGGAGTCGTTACTTTTATGGTTTATTTTTTTATTTTTATATTTATAGTGGTAGCCTGGAAGAAATCGTGCGAAAGCGATAAGGCCGCCAGTTACCCTCCTTTTCATTTAATTATGTTCAAATTTTTTATATTGTAATGTGTTAATAAATAAACTTATTAAATACGCCATACCAAAAGCACTGATATTTCAATTATTCGAACAGAATGCTTCCAAAAGAGTTAGCTTGTTTTCCAATAAATAGAATGTTCCAAAGAGTAAATAAATATTTTCAATGTCCTTCCGACACGCAAGGAATCCAATCTCGGGCCGCAGTATAAAGGTTCCAAGGCAGACATTCTAATATATTATCTTGGATACAGTACTTCAGGTAGAATGCTAAGAATGACCGACCATACATAAAAGTTTTCTATGTAAAAACGTATAAAGATTTTCTTATATTTTACATAGCTAAGATACCAGCGTTTGTTTTGGTGGCCTAGTGGAAACGACTTTCAACCCTTCGTGCGTTCGAAACCGGGCTGTGACATTGGATTTTTCAATGTTAATAGTTATTTAAACAACAGTATAAAATCGAGAGAAAACTTGCACAACTGGGTGTAAGTTCAGGGCTAAGAGTGACGCCCATAAAATAATAAATCTTTTATTTGCAAAGAAAGTGGTACATTAAGATTGATTTATTATAAAAAAATATTATATTAATAATAACATTATAATTATGTGGCAGTGATCTATAACTTTTAGGAAGGTGATTAAATAATTTGATGACATCCACAGCCCTGTTGGATCCCTCAGATGCTGCATTTTTTGTAAATGTTTTAAATAATTTGGGACACTCTTTTACAATTAACTGTTTTTTTTTAAATGTAATAGGGTGGCTAACGACGGGACGCCCAAAAAGGGCAGTCATCGCAGCCCATAGATAACCATTTTTAGTAGGTGCGTTGCCGGCCTTTGAGGGAGGAGTAAACTCGAATTTTGAATTTAGGATATATAAACTACGTATTATCAAAATAAAAAGATTGTAAAAGCGGTTTACAACACCCATAATATTTTTTGTTATTGATTTTTTCTAAGTAATAAAAATATATTTATACCTGAGACATCATAGCTGTGATAAGCAATAATTGCTGCGTTTTTTGAGGCTTTGCGAGTTCGATTCAAAGCCAACTATATAGCATGTTCTAAACTAATTGGATTTTAACTTATCTTAAACCACAATCGACTGTATGCGCGTAGCAAAGGAAGCTGTGTAGCACACGTAAATTGAATGTCTCTTTTTACATATAAAAGTATCTTGATCAACGTGAACAATTGTTATAGCAAATCATTATTTGGTTCGTTCGCCAATAAAGATAAATGCTATGTAAAATGCTACTAAAAGTCCCCCTGATAGAAGACTGCAATTGAACGCTGTTTTGAGAATGTATTAGTGCACAAAGTCGCACTATGCACTAAATTGCAGCCTTATCGGATGCTCCTTTACGGAAGAAAAGCAAATACCTTTTCTTTTTAGAGCGTGAGGCGGACATATTTATATGTATGTTTTCTTACTTCGCTGTTTCGATGTTTTTGTTTTTAGGTTCCGTTATAGTGTTAATAATAAATAAAATTAATAACAAAAAATACAATGTTACATATGAAACAATTTCTGTAATATAAGAGAAGAAATTGTTACATACATTAGTTAATCAAATTAAATAATAATATATTTCAAAATAAGTATCGAAATTCATTTACTTTTATTATAATCATCAATAATAATCTACATATGTTAAATCAGTACAAATTATAATTATTAAGTAATATATATATTTTACTACCCTACAGCTATCTGTCTCTTTCTTAAATGGTGTTTAAATATTTTAATTTGGTTTTGATTTTAATTTTAATTATTTATATTATTACTATGAAGGTTACAAAATTGTAAATAAGTAATACATATAATGTATTATATTTAAAAAATAATAATAAACGATGAAATAAAAAAAATAAAAAATTGTGTTTATTTTCAGTGAGCAGTTAGCAAGAACCGCGACTTATCCTTCCTTTTACGTACCAAATACGTTGAAGTTGCATACAGCATCATATAGCTAGACATTCATATGAAAGCCCATTAATTACAGTCGCAATAAGGCCATGATATATCATTGGAAATAAAACATATGAAAATCTGCAGTAAAACAACATTAAAATGAAATTTAATCCAAGTGCTGTCGTAATGACGAGCCACTCCACGATATAAAGTAAAAAGCGAAATATTTTACGTCAGCTTGTAAAAATCGTTAATTACACAAATGGTACGCGGAAATGCGGATTGCAGTATGAAGACACAGTTTAAGTATATGTAGATAGGAAATTGTGTTCAAAACCTACATATGCATCCACTCTGTAAAAACTTAGATAGTTTTACAAGAAGTAAACCTAGTTAAATCTATTATAATCGACTCCCATTGAAAGTCTTCACTGAGAGATACAACCTCCAAGTAAGAGAGTTGCAGAGAGGGACTCCTCCCTCAAAAGCCAGCATTATGCCCACTACTAATAGGTGTTCATGGGTTGTGATAACTACCCCTTTTTGGACGTCCCGTAGGCTAGCTTGCTAATTTCTATAATTCTATAATAATAAATTGTCAATACATTATTTTCCACTGTTAGTTAGTAAACTGTTAACATTTTTAAACCTTTATGAAGCCTCTGACAATTTTATATGAGGATCCCTTATATATATTATGTATTCATTCATTCTTGTGAATCCATTATGTAGAGTAATATATTTACAATATGAACCGTTTGAATAGATACACTATTGAAAAAGGGTTTATTTTAGACGCAAAGCAACATTTTTGCATTTATAAGGAGACACTAAAGTTCATATGTTTGCAACCTTTGATCACTGTACTTGACTTGACTTGGAAATTCAAAGAGTTTTAATATGATACATAGGCAAACGAGCCTATACCCAAAAAGACTCCATCGGTCAGTGAGTGGTCAATTAGAAAGAAAAAGCCGATCGTGAAAGACTTCCAGCCAAGGTGATGTGGTTTCAAGATCAAGATCAAGAAGATCCAGATAGTACAGCGTATGGTCATGAACCAGAAAAATCGTAAAACACAGTGAAAAACTAATACCTACTGGAGAGCATCTTCTACCGCATTCACCATGAAGTGTTCAAAGCTGTCCGCTCATTCGCCGCGCACCATTATGTGGAACGATCGGCTTAAGTATTTCTGAACCAATTCGACTAAAAGTCTATCAAGAGAAGAGTTAATTTTTAAAAGGCCGGCCACATGCGAGACTTTTAGCAGTCACTAGGCGGCGGTAAAACTTGACATCTGGCAAGGTTCCTGCCCACTTATCTATAAAAAAAATCACTACCCAAGCCAAACCATGATATAATTTTTCGTATACAAGACCAATATTGCTACCGTTCATTCATATTGACTATAAATGTGCCAATGCATATTGACACGTAGTATCTCAATTTGCTCAAAGTTCTTCTCATAAATTAAAATTAGAAGCATTTAATGTATATTTCTCTTTTTTTTGACGTACATGAATAAATGATTTTTGAATTGAATTAAATTTGTATAAAGAATTAAAAGAAATGGTTTATTAAAAGGTGAAACTGTTGATCTCAAAGGACCTCCATGGTCGGAGTTTAGCACTTCATTGAAATTGTTTATAATTCTTGCTGATCATCTGTGTTTTCTCATATGCATCGTATGTATTTTTGGTACCTGGTCAAGTATATATACTTACACCTAGATGACAAAAGCACAAATCTCGAATTAATGTAATGAAAAAGGCAAGTAGATATTCCCTCTAATAATATACAGTCCTCATTTGCCCCGAAACCTATCAAATCAATTCGACAAAGATCTTGCATACAAATGCCGTGGCATAGTAAAGGAATAAGGTACTAACCGAGGAGTTTAATTATGTAAATCATTTATTTTTAATAATTAAGCTTTTCTTTTAATGACAGTCAAACCTCAGTTTTAGCAGTCTCGATGTTTGCCCGTGGCCATGAGCAATATGGCACCAAAGCCATATATGCTAGAACGAATTTTACTTGTAAATGTGTTTACAAGTAGTCACGGGAAACATTATTTTAAAACGGACTGTAGAACCTTCAATTCACGTTTTACCCTCATGAATGAAGCTTAATTAAAAACATTTGAGCTGTTTGCGCCTGATTAACTCCCGAGGTCCCGGGTTTGGAGCCGCTCGTAAAAAAGAGAATGGGTTCGCATTGTTTAAAATATACGACGGTTTGAGTGCTTTTGTCGATCTTTGAGTGGATTTTTTGCTTTTGCAGAATGTGCTTTGGCAGGAAACACGTATAAATGACCGGATTGTTTGGTGATTGTAATATAACTGGCTTGTTTATGTAGGGTACATTTTTTGGACTTCGTTGATATAAATAAAATAAGAATTTAGTACGTAAGTAAATATTCACCTGAATTAGGCATAATTTGTGAACATAAGCGTCCCAATTTAATATTACAATTTCCCCGAATTAAATATTTAAATTTACACAAAACCTTACTTATAAAAATCACTTTTAAATAATCGATATTCTGATTCTATATTATACATAAAATTATCTAGATAATATAGAGATAATATAGATTATCCACCTGTATAGATTCAACCCTAAGGTTGCGTCTTTGACTCAGGGTTATGCACTGAATGTAAATGTTCTATTATCATATTAAAAATTTGTGTAAACGGCAAAAGCAATCCCTTTCTCTCCTAAATAAATGAGTCAAATATGCCTAGATCACCTATGTAGCTTGAAAATAAAATAATTAAAGAACTATATGTATATATTACCAAAAAATCGGATGCCAAGACTACACACTGGGTTATTTGTTCGTTTTAGCTTGACAGGTTCTTCAACTATCTTATATATAACATCATCAACATGTGAAAAGTTTTCTATACACAAACGGAGTTGTTTTAAATTCAAGAATCAAAAGAATACACAATTCTGGGTTCTTAATTGAAATACATATTCCTTACTTTTTGTTTATTTCAGAAGCCTGGATGTAAACTTGGGCTGTATGTCATTTGTCAGGTGCTTCACAATAAGAGAAAATTTGCAGTCGTTGTTAGTTGTTTGAAAATATGAGTAATATATTACATTCGTCTGAATGTTGAGAGCGAGGGAGTCTTAATAACACTTGACAGTGCCAACATAATAACTCGGGTCTTATACAAAATCTGTTTGATCGTAAAATTTTTATTCAAGAAACCAAGTACAGAGGTTTCTGTACGTTTATATGATATTTATACGACCGATTCAGTTGTCTTGATATTCCTGCAATTAATGTCTCGAAAACATATTGATGAACTTTGTTTGATACGACGAGTATGGTGATAAAGTAACTTTTAAGGGATTTCATGCAAAACTATTAAGGCTAGTAATAAATGTTAACAGTTATTCATATAAAGAGTTTTAACTATACTAATTTTAATTAAAAGTGAATGAACATCTTCATCGAAGATAATTTTCAATCGATGTTACGATATCGCATCGTGTGAACCTACTTCTACTTTTTACGACATATTAGAACTTTTTATGTATCAGATATTCATAATTCATACTCTGCCAAATCAAGTTCATTCATGATATTAAGGATTTATGCTATTTCTACTTGTAAATATGTGTTCTACATTTGTGATACTAAAATGAATGGCTGAAACAACCATGAATTGTTATAAATATAAAAGGAATTGTAGCATTTTTTTCTCACATTCGTGACATGATGTTTCATGATGTCCCAGTATGTTTTTCTCTTTTTTTCTGTGAAACCTCGGCCATGCTTGTTTGATGATATATTCTTCTCTGGAAATCTTTTCTCCAGATTGTACCTTAAACCGTAGACAACTTTATTATATGTACTACGGTTTTTGTATTTGTAATATTATACAGGGGAAATATTAGAGTTTTTGTATCTTTGTTTAAAAAAAAACTACTGGACTGATTTATCTCACTATTAGAAAGCTGACTGTCAATCTCTATTGACTGACATAGTTAATAAGGTTTTTTTAAGAAAATTGGGATCCCTAATAAAAAATAATATAATTCAAAGTGTGACAAATTTATCCACAAAAAAAAAAATGTCAGCCGTCACGGGACGTCTGGTAGATGTGAAACATTGAAATTATTTTGTGAAGTAATATGCAAAAAAGAACAGATTGTGATAGGAACTAAATATTTCATAATGATAAAATAAAATATTACGATTTTGTTTTCCAGATAACGATGACTATTTATTGAATAAACATTCATTTTCATTAAATACAAAAATTTACTACGACATATAGATTGTATGTATATACCATCATATAGCGTGGCGATGCGTCGCCACGGAATGCGTCGCCACGCCAGAAATCGGTTTTACGTGCGGCTATAGATGTTTCACATCAAAAAAAAATTATTTGTAATGGCGTACGCAGTGTAAACTATTGATGAT
This sequence comes from Pieris mannii, assembly GCA_028984075.1. Classification (NCBI taxonomy): domain Eukaryota; kingdom Metazoa; phylum Arthropoda; class Insecta; order Lepidoptera; family Pieridae; genus Pieris; species Pieris mannii. The sequence continues at coordinate 3,250,999 of CM054776.1, forward strand.
AGAACAAGAAATGTTTTATAGAACGTATCAATATCTTCAAAAATAATGTTTTACCCATGGGCAATTGTTTGTTGCCTACCCTGAGTCGCAATGTTTGTTTTTAATTTTAACAATTTATAATTATCAAGTTAAAAATTCCTGTACAGGTTAACAAAATCTTTCATTACCTTCTTGAAATCAAGAATTTAAAAATGTATTATATATATATATATATATGTATATATTAAGTATACTTGTTATAAAGTAAAATCTGTATATTTTTTAGATTACGAATGTAAGTGTATATTTAATAATCTGAGTAGAAGTAATTGAAATCGAAGAAAAATGTAACTTTTATGACAACAAAAATATATCTATAGTCCGTAGAATTTCCACGACCACGAGTTATATACGCGAGAGGAACCGCGGAGCATTCCTAGTAAAGAAATAAAATTAAATCTTAGTTCCACTTAAAGTCTGTAACATTAACTGAGGTTTAAATCATTTTGAAAGATTTTTTATTAATTACTTCATTTGATTCATGATCATTAATGAAGTCTAGATAAACGTCTTATAAATAATTCTGTTTCATATAATATTAAGTATGACTTTCATTGTAGGGATCTTTATAATAATAAGTAGTAATAATAGAAAGAAATCCAATAGAAAGACACCAAGACTAAAATCAACAAATTCCTTTGATGGATTTAAAAGAAATTGATGTTATTAATAAGTGAATGAATAATGTATCAAGTGATAACCAATATACAACGGTACTGACATGACGTTGGGTTATGTTTGTGTAACCGTCTGACAGATACATTTCGTTGCTACTCAACGTACAGAGCGAGTGACTTGATTATAAGAATCTCAGTTATTTCAATTTGCGAGGACTTTTACAATGCGTCGATTAGAAATAATAAATACCTTTGCTAAAAACTTATAAAATATTTGTTGAGTTTTGAATTTCGAATACTTAAACAATGTTTATCTCTGATTAAAACATATACACCCAAATGGCTTGAAAGACGAGTCATGTCTGTACAATCACCAAGAAAATGTTATTCCGTTGGCCCAAGCCTCGCTTCAGTTTGATTGACAGTACTTACTTATTCATTCGCGCCCTTCGAGCTCTGTAGGGTTCGAACTACGCGTGTACGTCTCCAAAATGTTATGCGTAATTGATATTATATTATGGAATCGTTTGAGATGTATCAGAAGTTTATAAATTAAACTAATTTGGTTTAATTAGCATAAAAATGGATGGGTAGTGAGGTACGTAAGAACGGTAAAGGAATGACATACCCAATGGTTATCCAATGGGTATGTCATACCCAAAAATCGAAGTGCAACTTATACTAAAATTTGCCTACCTCCCTAGTTTGTGTTTGTGGAGAAGGATTACTATATTTTTGATAGCATTATATATTTTATTTACTGAACGAAGGGTGAAAGGGTGGCTATATTTTGAATCATCGTCCAGTTTCGACAGGCGTAGAACTCAAGATATCCCCTTTAAACAAACCTTGGGTCCATGGAGTCTCAATTATTTAAGGGGTCATGTGTCGTGTCCTATTTATAGACCCCGGAAGGACGAGAATATTAGGGTCTCTGACGTGACGACGTTTTGAGAAAAGGGTAACGTTTTTGAAACCGTAACCTATGGAAATGTTAAAGACAACGATATCACTGTTATAAAATCATTTATCATATTAAATATCAAGCTCTTAATTCCCTATTCTTTTATTTATTTTTTAATTAAAAGAATAAGCCTAGCTATTCAAAAGGGGAACGCTACCAGTATCTTCGGAACCTTGCTTAAAGGGACTCCTTTTAATAATATATTTTAATTATTAAATTTTAAGGTTAGTTATTAGGAATATAACATAAATGTTTTATTGTAGATATAGCATTATATATGATATATAATAATCTAATCTATCCCTAATAATCTTAATATATTTAAATCTTCTGTCACGATGTTTGTCCGCGATGGACTCCTAAACTACCGAACCGATATCCATCAAATTTGAACACCGTGTGCAGTCTGGTCCAACTTAAGAGATAGGATAGCTTAGATCTTTAATTATAGTCGTAATTTTATTGTATTACAAATATTTGTTTATTATTTCAATTCTAACAGATGGCGCTGTGTTAAAAGTACCAACGTTTCACATAAGCTATCTCCCTTTCACATCAGTTTTCCTACAGTTTCCCTTAAATAGTTTACTACTATGTAATATTACAAAAACCTTAGCCACAGCAACGCTTGGCCGAGTCTGCTAGTATGATATATAAATCAACGTCTATGTTTTACTATAATATATAATATTCCATATAAGTTTAATGTCCATAAAAATTTCTGTCCGCTTGTGTCTCGATGTACCTGACTAGAAATGTTTTATAACTTTAATGATTTAAAAAAAAAAACGTCGTCATTTGTTAATCTTTTCCATAGTATTTTGATGCAATATTTGGTGATTTGCAGCCTTTGATAATACAATGGTGGCAAATAAAATTCTTATGACACTTTAAATGAAATTTTTTGTAAGAAAATGCAGACAGTCCTTCAACGCCGAATGGGCATCATTTATGATATTATTTGCGCCACGTGCGGGTCACAGTACTATCGGACGCTAGAAAGGTCACTGATAACGGGTCGTTGCCCCCGCTGTTATCAAATACGTGAAAATAAGCGTTAGATCGCGAGTGATCATTTCATGTTTGGGATTTGTTTTGAGAGAAATTTTTGTTCTAGAAAAGTACGTTATATATGTATTTTATACAAATTCTTCTTATTCTGATGTTTGTAATGACAATTAGACACGTTATAATATCACATGTCATTGACCTCTCTGTGTTGTTCAATGGACTTAATTTTTGTAATCGTAAAATATATTTAAATTTTAATGAAATTCAAAAGTAAGTGATTGATATTGAATCAATTATGAAAAATTACAAGACAAACTTAGATCCTTAACTGTGGTTTTTAGGAATCGTGGAAATCTGTTTAAAAATCTTTGACCACTCGTTAATTTACGAATCGTAGACGTTTCGAATAGTCATGCATTTCCCGATGTTTTACGTCGTCGTTACGATATGAAAGATCGATTTTGCATAGTTTTGATATTGAGTTCATTTTGCAATGGTATACAGATAATAGTACATTGAACTATATGTTGTTTTGACGGCAATTTTTTACGACTTTACCACTAGATAGAGAAGGTCGTTTCGTTTTTAACAACCTTGATGACATGATTATCTGTTGATATGGAAAAGAAAAATTCGTTTTAAAATTCTACTTACTAATAATTGATTTTAGAATTTTTAACAACAAAACGAAAATTCTTATTCTCGAAGACGAAGACGGCTAAATAAATTCGAGAATTATTCTTTCGAGGAAGGGTTTGAAATGGAGAGAAAAATTGTAAAAAAAAATATTTTTGCTACGGTTTAATTTTGTATAAGGGCACAGTTTCTATGGGATAGCATAGCAAAATGTAATATATATTGATATGTGGGTAAATAGGCTAATTAAAAACTCATATTATTAAGGCGAGACGAGGCTCGCGGGAGCAGCTATTTATTTAATGAAATAGAGATATAAATATAAACTTTAAACAAACGAATTACAGAAATTTGAAATGGCCATAATATTTTAGTTAATTCGCACTGTTCATTCCAAAAGGTCGTGAACAATTGGTGAGTCTATAAATATGTATATATATATATAACCTTTACCATCAAAACAATGTTATTGGAGCCAAAGATAATGTTGATAAATTGAGATATTACAAGAGATTGTATTTATACATATACAACTTGTCAATAATCTCCGATAAGCGGTCATTTACCGGAGAAAGTAGATTGTATGTCAATAACATAAAATTTCAATAATTTTCGTAATAAAATATTATCTAGAAGAATATGTAACCACCTGTAGCCTTCTGTATACATGAGCAAATATATACAGTCATTAGACTCAGATAAATTATTACCCTTGTTATATTATTAACGCCAATTTAATTTTTTTGCACTAACAAACTTACCTATAAGTTAAAAAGAAATGGTAGTTTGGTTAGGTTAGTACGATTATTTCCAAATGTGAAGGAAAGTTAATTTGTCAAACGACTAACTCTTCAATAACATAAAAAATATTTTAAAATTTTCCAATAAAATATTTCATTTAAAACACCATTTTGATAACATAAGGGGCAAACGGGAGTCTTGTATGTTAAACATGGATATACATAAATATAAAAATATACCATGAAACTAACACTTATATTACAAACTCATACATAATTTAGATAATAAATCAGTGTTTATCTAATGCAATTCGTTATAATTACAAAATATGTAAAAACAGGGCCGGCCTTAGAGCGGCGATTAACCCAGTTTGCTGGGCTCAAAATTATAACTTGTAGGAAGTAACGCCAGTGACTCAAGCGCATGTGCACTACACCTTAGTGTGGACTTAGGCTCATTTTTAGTGCATTTGTCATATGAAGACAAAAGGTATCGTATCACCTCGACATCCGCCGTTCCACAACTGCAAGTTTTTCAAGGCAGGTTTTGCCGCGCACCACCACTTTGCGTAACCAGCTGCCCACTTGAAGTATTTCCGAACCAATTCGACTTAGGGTCCTTCAGTAAAAGAGCGTACCAATTCTTAAAACGCAACGCCGGCAACGCACTCGCGAGCCCTCTAGCATTGAGAGTGTCCATGGGCGGCGGTATCACTTAACATCAGATGAGCCTCCTGCCCGTTCGGCCCTTGTTCTATAAAAAAGGTATATTGATGAGTCTATAAGGCAATGCCTATTTTGGTCGCAGCTCGACACAAGGGTCTTGTAAAAAGATCTCTTTGGGATTAAAGAAAGTACTTTGTTTTTTCTTATTCTTTTCGATTCTCTGCTTTTGAAGATGTGATAATTTGAATTTGATGGTTTTATCTAGAGCGCAGATCTATCTCTTTTTACCATAGCGTAAAGATAACTTAATAGATGACAAATTAATGAAAGTATAACAATAACAAAAGGTTGACTTTTATAGACAGTACAGAAGCTTTTCTTTAACACTTTGTTATATTTAAAGACAAACAAACAGCATAAATATTATAAGGGAGGCAGGCAGGCGGCTTAATCGTCAACAAGCGTTCTCTTTTACAAGAAAATAAGATTAAAAATAAATATGATGGGTAAAGTACAAGAAATGTTAACGAGATCTTATATAACAAAATATAGAATCACCTAAATTAATCTAAAATAACGTGAAAATCCCTCATTCCTGTAGTAAAAAAAACCATCGTTAAGTCTAGTAGAAGTTTTAATAAAACCCCTGAAAATATAAGGTTGTCTCATTTATTATTATTTTAGTTGTTTCTACCAAAAACATATGATAATCGGTCCATGGTTTAGGAGTTACGACTTACGACGCCTCGACACTGACACGTTAAATTTATCAATGCTTGGTTAACATACAAAGAACTATGTCTGTTCCGAGGCCTTCTTCATACATTATAATACAGGCTTTTGATAAGTTTGAAGTATAATTCACATGTTTACTATCTTGATCAAATGGCTCAAGTTCACAATTTACGTAGTGCATCAACCTTGTCCGTTTATCTAACATTCGTGCGGCTCATTACATACTCAATGTTATTGTCTAATTACAACCAAATAGCACGAACAACCAGGTCATTGTAGCTCATAATAACACTGTTATTAACATTCGATTATATTTCATATTTATATTATATCTACCCTAAGTTTTTTATTATTGTATTATTCAGAGACGATGAGCAGTTAGCCTCGTAGCAACAGCGTGCGACTCACTTCCCTAAGGTCGTAGGTTCGATCCCTATCTATGCACCAATGGACTTTCTTTTTATTTATTTTATTTATTAACACTTTGTTGCACATTTAAACATAATGCAATTGACAAAATAAAACGAATAGGAAAACTGGCGACCTTATTGATTTCGATCTCTTCTCACTAATGTGAGATTTTTTTTATTTAAATAAGGTAATCAAAAAGTGCAATGTAGACAAAACTAATGGAACAACACAGCAATAAAAACATATTCTGTAAACAGTCATAGGAATAAAATGTCAAAAAGAGAATGAGTTAGTACGAAAGTTCTATGCACATTTAACATTCGCTCAAACGGTAAAGGATCATGAGAAAACCGGCCTGCCTTAGACCCAAAATGTCGACGGCGTCAGTCACCCACAAAAAGCTGTTCACGTACTTGCCTATTAGATTGAGAAATGGCCATGAAACAGATACAGAAATCTGTTGCAAAAGATTGTAGCGCTGGCGATTCATTATTTATTTGATTTTTCAGACACTACCTATCGTAAAGCGTGACTGTAGTCTGCCAAAATTTTGGCAAACGGTTATACATAGCCCAAAATCTCTCGGAATCTTTCTCTTAAGCGATATCGTTTGACGTTTCTAGGCGGGACGATTGAAGCATCAGGTTCGAATACAGGTCTGCTGTGTTTCAACTCGATCGTATAATAATAATAAAGCCCTTTCTACTCTTTTAAAATGTTAGCAATATACATTTAAACTAAATACATTTTCATTATATCTACTCGTTATCGTAACTTTCATCAGTACCATTGATCTGTACCCATTCACAGGTAAAGCCTTCTTCAGCTTTTATGCTTATTTTTCTTGGTCGCCACCTTGTTTTTCTTCCCCGTTCTTTTCCCATCGTTCTTTCATCATGGTATTCTTTTCAGTCCATTTTTATCGGTGCATCCTGCTATATGCCCATTGCCACTTTTTGCTTAGTGCATAATGTAAGACATATATAACTTTTGTTTCTTCTTATTTTTAGTACGCTTCTTTCCATTGCTTTCTGACCTCGAATTTGACTCGACCGAATGCTCCAACAATTTACGTGTTTTCAGTAGAATTGTTATGATGATAGCAGAGAGGACACTGTTATGATAAAAACGTGTTAAGACACGTAAAATTACAAAATAATGAAACGTGGAAATAATAGTATTAAAGATTAGAATACGTACTGTTAACTGGGACATATGTACATACATACTCGGGTATGTGTTTATTTCACTGTTTGATAGATTTGATACTTCTCAGGAAGTCTTGATAAAGACATTCGAATAAAGGTAATGACTGATCTTAATAAATAAGATGTGCTCATCGTTCATAATGATTAATTGCAAAAAAACTTGCAATGTTATTAAAAATATGATAGCCATTAATTGATATATTTTATGAGTAGGTACTTTTACATGTTTCAAAATGTTTAAGGAAATTATTAAATGCAATGGACGTAGAAATAAAAAAAAATGCTTCGTAATCGTCAAATTCGTTATCAGATATGTAATGGAAAGTAAAATTTCTCTGATTGTGAAACCGATAATTTATCTGTGACGTCACCACCAAGGTCAATGACCGGGGCTATGACAAGATCAAGGTTTTTCCATGTCCTTACGTTGTCTAGGTCATGACATTCGTCGGCCGTCCTTAACTAATATATAATAAGTAAAAGTAAAAAAAAAGTAAAAAGTATTTTATTGAATCACAAACATTAACATACATGTAAAATTGAGGTAGCCCCAGTAAGTTAAATAATACTTGTGATGGAGCAACCTCGCAACTTCCCTTAAATTATAGATTACAATGTTTGGACCAAAACAACTGAAATATGACTTGACAAACTTAGTTACAAAATATATTATTTTTCTATTTATTTATTTTTGAATTAAAAACTAACTAAATTAAACAAATAATAACGCACGGTCTTTGCGTGCGTGCGTGTGAGTGCGTGCATGTGTGTTTGTGTGTGTGTGTGTGTGTTTGTGTGTTTGTGTGAGCGTGTGTGTGTGTGTGTGTGTGCGTGCGTGTGTGTGTGTTTGTGTGTGTGTGTGTGTGTGTGTGTGTTTATCTGATTCTCGTCAAAATTAATTCTGTTTCTTCATATGTGATAGTTTTCAACCACCCAGTTACGGTATTCTTACAATTATATAATAACATCGGATATATATTTAATTTCTGATTCAGTTTATTATAGATGTAGGCAGCCTGTGTAGTATATTGACGTTGAGCAAAAACTGTGTGCACGCGTGGGGCGTATGCTACAATATCTTTACGTCTCTTCTTTAGTTTACCTGGACTAAATGGTAGTGTTTTGTGCATACGTAGGGTGATATGCAAAATGTATAATTTTCTAACGCTCAATAAGCCACTATTTCTGTAAAGGTCATCGGTAGAGTATCTATATGGTTTGTAGTTCATTACTTTAATAAGGGCCCTTTGAGATCTCTCTAAATCTAAAAACTTAGTTTTAGTTGCTCCTCCCCATACGGGAATGCAGTATATTATAATAGATTGAGCCAGGGCTAGATAAACTTTATTAAGCAATGACGCGGGCATGACGTAGCGTAAGTTTTTAAATATCCAAATAAGTTTTCTAACCCGGGCCATAATTGTTTCGATGTGTAAGTGCCATGATAACCTTTGGTCCACTGTAACTCCAAGATATTTGGTAGAGTTGACACGTTCTATGGTCTGACAGCTACAATTCTGGGCAATCGGATCACCACACCTATGAATCCTAACTCCAAAGTCGTAACCCGGCTGAGATCTTTGATTCGCAGTAAAACATATAAAATTTGTTTTATTAACATTAAGTGAAAGTAAGTTGGTATTAAGCCAGCCAGCTACTTCAGCCAGACCTAGTTCAGCTGCGGATTTCACAGCCATCCAAGTCGCTCCCGTGTACACAATCGCGGTATCATCCGCGTATGAGTAGATCCGTCCGCCATTGCTCCGAATATTACAAAGGTCATTTATATATATCAGGAACAATGTCGGGCCAAGCACGCTTCCCTGCGGGACGCCATATTCCACGGTTTCTTCTTCACTTATCAAATTATTAATTTTAACTTGTTGTTTTCGACCTTGTAGATAACTTCTAAAAAGGGAGAGAGCTGTATCACGAATTCCTATGGCTTCCAGCCTGCGCAGAAGAATGGGAACGGAAACGGTATCAAATGCCTTTTTAAGGTCCAAGAATATTGTTACGCATTTAATACCTCTGTCTACATTATTAATTATGTCATTAGTAAGTGCAGTCACGGCATCTTGTGTAGACAGGCCCTTCCTAAATCCGTATTGTGTGTTGGATAAAATTTTGAATTTATTTAAGTAATTGACCAGTCTATTGTTCAGTAACTTTTCTAATATTTTAGAGATACATGGCAGTACGGATATAGGTCGGTAGTTATTGACGTCGTTCAGGTCCCCACTCTTATGCACAGGCGTAATCAACGATCTCTTAAATACGGCTGGAAATATTCCTGTTTTGAAGCAGGAATTAGCCAGCTGGCTAATGAGCGGGACAATAAAGTCTCTGGACATTTTCAAAAACTTTGTGGGTATACCATCCCAACCAGGTGCGCTCCCAGAATCGAGACCCATGAGTATAGCATCCACCTCACGAGGACTAGTCTCAAGAAGAACAAACGAAGACACCCGAGAACAAATGTCTGTAGTTGTTGGGTTACCGAAGTTAAGTAAAATGTCCTCAGCTAAAGTTGACCCTATTTTAACAAAGATTTGGTTGATACGGTTTAGTGAGTCAAGCGGATTCGGAGTAATATTCAGTAGACATGTATTTGAGGATTTGGGGGTTTTAAATTGAGTTACTTCATTAATTTTTATCCAAAGCTGTTTAGGATTTTTAACTGAGTTAGCTATTTGAGTTTTATGAAATTGTCGTTTAAGTTTTTTAATTAAGTTTGAACAGAAGTTACGAAAGCGTCTAAATGTTATTTTTAAGATTACGTTAAAAGGATTTTTCTTTAGTTTAAGTTGCATTTTATTGCGAAGTTTAATACAGCGTAGGGCTCCTAGTGATATCCAAGGTTTAAGAATTCGCTTGCTATTAGAGATTGTCTTAGTTTTAGTGTTACAAAGTAATATGGTTTTTATTTCATGGATAAATTTATTAGCCAAGGTCTCCGGATCATTGTAAATATTGAAAAATGACATGTCTGAGTTAAATAAGTCTTTACACGCGTTTTCAAAGTCAATAGAAGTTGAATACCTATGGCAGTTTCTAGTTACAGTTTTTTGTGCTAGGTTTAATACTACCATGGCATGGTCCGTGATAGTTGTAGTCAAGACAGCCACAAAAGCAGAGCTCTTAAGTTTATCGAATTTCAGAAAAACATGGTCGAGGCAGTTCGACTCTCTAGTAGGTAGACAGTGCCCGGGAAGCAGCCCATGTCCTGCCAGCATGTTTAAATAATTTAATCTATTGTGACGCTGTTGTAAGGATTCAGACTCTCTACCTATTAGGTTGATGTTTATATCCCCAGTTATTATAATATTTTTAGGTGTAGTAATAGTATCGAGATAATTATTTAGGGAAGTTATGAAATTATCTGCACAGGCGTGTGATGGGGAACGATATATACCTATAATAACGTATTCGGCGATAATTAGCTGTATAGCCGAGGCGTGCGAGAGTGAAACTTCTGTTACCCGACAGAGATGGTTGTTTTTTATGTATGCTACAACGCCATCATTTTGATTGAGCTGATTTGTAGTATGATATGAAGAGTAATTACGGAGGAGTGGTAAGCGTTTACTATTATTTAGTCTGCACTCTGTAAGGATCATTACATCCACATCATGATTCATTTGCTGTAAATTTACCTGAAGGTCGTCAAAATTACTGTAAATACTTCTAATATTTTGTGTCAAGACAGTGAAATTATTTTGCTCAACGTAGTTACTAAATTCTTCGATGTCAATTATTTTTGAGTTACTAATTTCTGTATTATCTAGTTCCCATAAGGTGTTTAAATGATTATCCATATTCAGTTACGCGTGCAGAATGGCGTAGCTTGCCCTTTACTCTATTGAATAGTTGCATGTAAGTACCGTTGCAGGATAACGATGTTTTGAGAGTACATATAGTGCTATTGAGACAGTTAAACTTATTGTGTAAGAGTGTGTATGATTTTGTGTATGTGTGTTTAAGTGTGTATGTATGTCCGTAAAAAAGGGATTTTACACTGAATAATACTTTTAGATACCGTAGATTACAACTTTTTGAACTGATACAATTTTGGTTCATGCAAATTTTTCCATCGTTTAAATTTTTTTATAATTTTACTAAAATACTTTCATGTTCTCTCGCCTTTGTAAGGAACTAAGCCATCAATAACATAACTTGTAAAAAAAAACAAGTATCGTAACTCAGTTTTTCTACCGTAAAAAGTTGGGAGATCCATTCAGTCCCTACTTAAGGCACATTCTGTCTTAAGTTAAATTAAGATATTGAAGAATATCCCAAACCTACCATAACAATACATACCTGTAATAATATTACAAATAATTTATGTTTCATATAAATACATTGATTGACTCGGGCTTCTATCAACAACGAAGTTATGGGTTCGAATATGGTCTAAACTGTTTCGAGAAAAGGATAGTACAACCGTGCCGCTTTTTCCTAGACTTTACCGTCACATTAAACTAAATATTTATATTCACATCCTCTTAAAATGAGGTAAAAACTGGGTACATTTTTTAGAATAGAGGATCTTAGAATCTATTACAATTTCGCGGAGAATCCAGAATCACCACCGATTACGTTGCGTGCTTGAAGTCACGTAGATGATAAAATGTAAAATTATATTTATTAAAAATAATCCAGTGTTTCAACTCCTTCAACCTGCATTTGTTTCGTGGACAAATTTTTCAAGTTCGTCGGAAGTTAAAATCAGTGTATGTTTTTTAAGTTTTCTTTACCGTAAGAGCATTTGGCTTTATAGAAAAAAAATCAAACATTGCACGGCTATTTATGTACAATTGAATGTGAAGTTTTTTCTGTATTTTCACCTTAAAATATCATCTGAATTCTTGCTCAATATTTCTATATAACGATGAATTGTTGATTTAGATCAAAATACTTATCGAGATAGCAATGTATTAATATGACTTCCTTTTGATAAGGAAATAAGACTGTTGAATAGGTTATCACGTATATCAAGTACATGTTATTGTTTATGCAGTCTGAAAAGGAAAACTCATCAAATTTGTGTAATTTTTGGTAATGTTTACTTAAGATAATATTTAAAGTGTACCAATTATGTAGGGTACGTTTTATTGCTCACCCAGTCTCTCAATAGGAAAGATTAATAAGATACCGCCGCCCATGGACACTCTCAATGCCAGAGAGCTCACGAGTGCGTTGCCGGCCTTTTAAGAATTGGTACGCTCTTTTCTTGAAGGACCCTAAGTCGAATTGGTTCGGAAATACTTCCGGTTTGGTTCCACAAAGTGGTGGTGCGCGGCAAAAACTGCCTTGAAAAACGCGCAGTTGTGGAACAGCGGACGTCAAAGTGATACGGGTGGAATTTCGCATTCCGTCTCGACGTCCGATGATGAAACTCTGGAACGAACCAAAACATGAGCTTTACTGTATATTCAGTTATATGGTAGAATCGATTTCCCTACTCGTTCGAATCTTTGAGTAGTCTCTTTCTGCAAAAACATTAAGAGTCTGAGGTATGAAGGGGATTATGGAAAGTCCCGTATCAATAAATTATCGATCATTGCTCATTGAGAGTTTTGTCATCAACTATTAATCGAGTGATAAGTATAAAATCTTCATCCGCCTCTTATCGTTATCTGTAAAGTCATCAATAGTTGCGCATGTTCATTTCTACAATTTAAATATACCTATTTATAAAAAACAAATTATATTATACCTAAGGTTTGTTTGTATTTTTATGAACGTTTCTATTGACATGGGACGGATGTAAATTAAACATTATATAAACTTTAGGCCTGGCCTGTAGTTTTAGAATATTTGAAGTCTAGGCCTCAATAAGGTATGGGGAGTACACATTTCTGTATATGTGATAAAGTTTTGATCAAGTAAGCCTTGTGTTTAACCAACCAACTTTAGTCCCTAAATAATGATATTGAAAATTATTATTGTTCAATCTGGCATATTGGCTTCCGATACCATCGTCGACTCGACAAATGTAAGACACTTATTTTCACTTGTGTTCACGAGTTGAAAACAACCCCATGACGCAGTCGTTAGCCAGCCAGTTACAATGCATCTCATACAATGACTATTTCATCTTGGTAAATATAGGAAATTCATATCTGTTGTAATACAATTTCAGTATAGGTATTTTCAAGTTTATAGAAAAGCAAACAAGATAATCTATAAATAGCGGTGACCATATCGCAGCGACAGCTTGTCTGCCGCCGCAGCTGATAACGCATGATAACACGGTTTGGAATAGGACCACATGATAGCAAGTCACGTGATTTTTACATACCTACTGAGTGAAAGGAATGTTCCAGTAGGTCTAATATATTAAATGTCAATATTCCTAGTAGGTCTTTCACGCAAAAGAAGTATTGCTTACCATTTCTTCTCTTGCTTTTTTATTAGTAACGTAAACGTTAACTTCAGCATTGCAGTGTTGGTCGAGTGGCTATAACGTGCGACTCTCACCCCTGAGGTTCGATTCCCAGATATGCGTCAACGTCTTTCTGTTTGTGTGACAATATTAAACAATTGAACGGTGCAGGGTAACATCGTGATTCGTGAGGGAAATGTGCCTTAGATTCAAAAAGTCTACGGCGTGTGTCAGGCACAGGAGTACGATCACCTACTAGCCTATTAGATTGACAAATGTGCATGAAACAATTAAAGAAAACTAAGGCCCAGCCCCAACGCGCCACTGGCTTAAACATTGCCTGCAATTCATCTTACCTGTTACACTTTTCCTATTTTTCTAATCTCAGGGGCCCGAAGCATACGCATTAAAACGAATAGATTAAATAAATGTTCATAGCATACTAAAAAAGAAAATAAATATTTTATATTTGTATCAATTAGCTAAACGTGCCATTATACTTAATACGCAATCTGTATTTGCAAACCGTTGAATTCAATTATGAAAACAACTTAAGCCATTGATTTCGAAATTTCAGAGTTTATCTATTTCAACTTTCTCAATTATTCGACCCTTCGTAGTTTTCTGTTAGGACCTATGAGACCCATTTTACACAGAGTTGTATTTATTAAATAATTGCTAAGCTGTAAGCTATAACACAGTATATTTATGTTTAGGGGCCTTTAAATTGTTCAACTTTCTAGTGAGCAGTGGTGGCCTAGTACGTCTTTCAACTCTGTAGTTTTGTCTTTCAACATAGAAAAAAATTAGAATAAATTGGCAAGTCTTAGACATCAAAAACTGATGGCACAGAATGCTAATCACCTTGCCTATGCGTCGTATCAACAAATAGATTTGTATTTTTATATTTGTTGTTTGAGATTTGTTTAGTGTTATTATACCGTAGTCCTGGAATGAGAAGCACTGGCTAAACAACGTGTAGAAATCCTTGGAATAGTGTGGTCGCGCTGGAAGTCTATGAAGTACCCAGGAGACTTCTGTGCTTCTGGAAGGAGCTCGGCTGGCTCAATTAGCCAGGGCTTTACGCACAATAGACCAATATTAGTGTGGAAACTGACTCCACCAACCTAAACCTAAATCTGATTACTGTTTTGGACGCCCGTCTTCCATATGCCGACAGCTAATTTAAACTTATCATGGTAACATAGAAGGCAGAATATCCGGTGGCCGTCCACCAATTAGATGGACCGATCATGTATAAGACTCATCTACCTCAAAACTATACATAAAAGAGGCGCTAGACAGATACTGGTGGAAACAGATATACTGATCCAGATGTTTTCTTGCTAACCATAACTTTCAGACATGAACTGCCGATTGAAATTAGTTCCTTGTATTTTTTTTACCGGGGCTCCGGAGAGATAAAGCCTTTGCTCGGTCACTCCTCCCCTGGCGTCGCTGTACCCGTAGTGACCTTCTAAAGGACGTTTAATTAAGCAAACTCGCAAATAAGATTCGAGTGCCTCGGCCGTCCCTTGCAGACTATTATTCAAATTTATCGCTTTAATTTTATATGCCCTTTCCGTATATTAGTCGACTCATTACTCATTTTTGATGACGCCATCAAATTTTGCCCAGAATTCTGAATAGCTTTATTTAATAACGGTCTGACGGACAGAAAAATTAAAAGGTCGGAACGTATCTCTCAAATTATGTTGGAGAGGGATGCAATTAAAATATAATAGTACGTTTATGTACGAATTTAATTGAATGCCTTTGAAATTGTATATTTGAAGTTGCCAAAGTCATTTGATGTTAGCTGGTTGCCATTTTTGTATGGAATTAGGATTCAAATTTCATTTAGTTTTTGTTAATGCAGTATAAATGTATAACATTGGTTTATTTACAGATTCGAGTTGGTAATTGAGCCCTGGGCGTTGCGTAGAGATGTGAGTTCCTTCTGCATCTACCGCTTTTACCATGGAGACCAGACAGAATACGAAATCCCAAGGTTTCCACACTATGTGGAACCTACTAACGTATATTTGAACCAGTCCGACTTAGCGTTCTATAAAAAATGGGATTGTCTATCATTTATAAACATAAATATAACTCTTAAATACATTTTCTAAATCCTAGCTTGTGGTACTTAATGTACATTTTTCAATATTTTTATAATAAAAGATGCCTCGGTTCCTCTTCGCGGAACTGTACTGCAATGAGCTCTTCCAGAAAATGTATCAAGAGAAACCTTTGTAATATACGGTGAATATATCATTGAGTTTATATGGATCGACTATCGTTTTATTGTTTTTGTTATCAAATTGAAATATTAAAAATGTATTCTTTACGATTAATTCATTTCACTCAAATTTAAATGTATAAACTCATTTGGTTATATAAACTGCCAGACATACAGTATATACCAACTTCCTACATTCTTATAATCTGTGAAATACCTCGATGACATTTTACACTTGACAATTATCTGTTATTAAAGAGTTTATGTGCTTGACCTCGCATCGGTTTGTTCCTCCTTCCTTGAACAGAACCTTGTGTCTATAAAGTGTTTTGCGTTTGGTACACTAAGCCAAGAAATTTAGCTTATTAAAATAAGAATTTTAGCAGAATACTAACATTTGATAGAGGTTTCTGTCTGGATATGATTAATTATTTTTCATTTACCTCAGAATGATGATGTTGCTGATGAATCTTATATTCATACTTACAAATAGCTATGTATGTATATGCAACTTTTTGTATCTGTGTTTATGTATGCAATTATTTCGACTTTATGTACTTATAGGTAAAAAGGATAAAAATAAAATTCGGGTTATTTTTTATAAACTGGATGATTTATTTTTTACCATATAATAATATATATTTATTATTGAAACAAAGTACGATACAAAATGTACACGATCGCCTTAAAATAACTACAGTAATGTTATTTCATACTTAACATTTTAAAAAACTACGTACATTATATGCAATAGTACCTAAAGAGATACAAGACAATTTATACAACGCCTGATGTTCACAAATTTTACGAAAATAACTGAAACATACAAAGAACGATTTGCCAGTTTAGTTTCGAAAAGCCCCACCAGAGGGTACAACACACCCGTTCAAAAGAACTGTGTTTCGTTTAAGAGTTATTTACATTTTAGAACCAATACAAAATTCGACAACAGAACAAGTTGCCACTATTTGGTCAGCCGAAAGCATTATTCGTTTAGTGCTACTTAATATAGAGATCCATCGGTAACGGTGTCTAACAGCATCGATTATTTTTGGTATCAATTGAAAAACAAATCTAATAAAAATCAGGTATCAATTATGGAAAGGCCACCGCAAAGTCTGAACGAATCTACATGAACACAAGTCTGCCCGAACATCAAGACTAGAAAGTTTCGGAACACAGCTAATGTGTGACAGAAATCTAAATTAAATTGTGGCCTTAATTTACTATTTACAAAGACAGAGGTGACTGTGAAATCAACACTACAGTCCAAATTCAAGTTTAAAGCCATGCTTTTTAGCTTCGAAAGTAGAAATTCGTTTGGCATTAGGTACTTTCAATAACAATAAGCACACACAATTCTCCAAAAGGTATACGTATGCAACTACTAATATATCACTACCTTACAATTACGTGATAAAGTTTAATGGACCATTTTTTTTATAAAATTTTTGTTTCAATACAATTATTTACAGTAGAAATAAATGGAATAATATGTCAAAAATTAAAAGCCTTTATCGCGTATACCTTAAGCCTTAGACTACTAAAAATATACAGATAATATAGAACTACGGTTAATGTTTATCTGTTCGTTTTTAGTAAACTCGGAGGACCAAAGGATGCACGCGTCGATACATATTTGGGGGTAACTACTCATCATAGAAATCATGGAACGCAAAACTATCACACTTACGTTAATTGTTTATTTTCTCGTAATAATAACATTAACTTCTATTATTGTTACATCTATGTTAGTTCCTTGATTTCATTGTGCGAATCTTGTTATTATATTATCAATATAATTAATATTACCAATAGTTAATGACACAGCTACTTTAACAAGATACTTTTTATGGTAATCACTACTGTATGACGTATCAAAACATCGGTTAATATTTTTTTTATATTATAGACACCAATTATGATTAAGTAAGTGCTAACAGAAAGGTTCGTTGTGTCTCAAAGTGGAAAACCCTATAGAAGACGCTTACACTTATATAAAAACAACAATACATAATATTATACAGATATAGTTCAATTTTCACAAACAACATAACGAGAATAATTTCAACCTTTTTTTCAGTTCTGTGAATAATTCACTAACATTTTAAAGAATTTACAAGACATTATGTCATATAATATACGCTTATTACATACAATTCTACTTGCATTAAGTAGTTTAATGTAAAATCAGTAAGGAAAAACGAAATCTTCATTCTCCATTGATCGTACAAAAAAATAATAATATATAGATTTGTATGAATATCATGGTTTTATATATTGTTTCCATTAGCGGTGCAATGTTAAGACTGAGAGACAGGGAGAAATATTAAGACAGAAATTCATTTACAAAAATATAAAACGAAAATGAAGAATGAACTGAACTTATATTGAAAAATGAATGAAGATTAGAAGGATCGTTATCCAAATAAGATTTACATAGTTACAAAGAGATAGACAGCTTTCGAAGTACACAACAATTTCTTTCATAAATATACTTTATTAAATACAAAACCTACAACAACTACGACGCCCTCTATGATATTTATTTCTTTGAGACGCATACTATATTTATAATCTAATATTTCTCACAGTGTCGCTTTATTTTGACTTTTTCAATATAAACAATTTACTTATTTACATTATTACATACATACGTAGAAAGACCGAAGCCACTACGTTAAGAAGCCTATGTTCAAGCAAAATAAGAAACTTGGGATATTACCTCATAATAGGTAAAAACGTTGAAGTTACACTACATTTTAAAATGAAACGTCAAACCCTGATAAGTCCAATTATTGAACCACAACAAGCGCTACGTATATTAAATTCGATGTTGTTTTATAAATACTCAGGGGTTACTAATTATGTCATCTCTCACATCAAAATATATAGCACAGCAACAGGCCACGATTGGCTGACGAAACGATGCTCGCCCGGACAACGTGCTATAATTTTAATAAGAAAGAAGATTTTAACACTAATTTGAGCGTTCGTGTCACTTATAAATTTATTGCTTGGAATCGTTGAATTCAAATTTGCAGTTAAAGCGAAATTTAGCACGTAAGAAGCCATAAAAATAAACGACAGTGGTAAAGCTGAGGTATATTCAAAACGTACCCGAACGGAAATTCTTGTAAGTCTGTTCCGAACTTATACCCAAGTAAAATTTTATTGTCGAAGTTTCAAAATACTCGTGAAATAAAGCACACAGAACGCGAATGTGGATAAATTGAAATGTGAGCATTAAATACATTCAAATGTTCTAAATAAATGGAGTAGAAACGATAAATTGCTCTATCGATTTTAAATATTGATGTGCTGACACTGACGGAAACGATCCTAGATAATCTATTGTATAACGTACATGTAGCAAATTATATCAAATGCAAATCTGGCAATCGAAATTATCTTAGTGTTACAATTTTACACAGATTTTAATAGCTTCTACATAACTACTTGCTTATAAAGATACTTGAGCATCGCTAAAATATACATTTGAAATCGAAATTTTCTTAGGCACGAATTTTTTTGTTATCCTTTAAGTATCGATTGTATAAATAATATATCATGTTGCACTACAACACACAGTAGACAGTATAAATTACAGATTTGCAATACAATAATGTATAGATAACGCGTACTTTTTATGCATCTTTAAAAATAATTGGATTTCGTAGACACTTACTAATTATTACTCGAAGTTTTTACAATATGTTTATAAGAATATAATAATATAAGTAAAGCATTTTGTTTTTTAATGATTAGAGCACAACGGATCCCTTGGTTTTATATTAGGGACACAGTATCTACACACGATTTCGTTATCAACTATAGCGTAACCGGAGTTTAATATATCTTAAGATGAGAGAGGCTAATTTGTAAATATTATGCAAGTAACTGACATAATTTCCAATGAATTGACAGTTTACGAAAATACAAATACTTTTGTTGGACGCTAGTCTATGGAAATCGACGTCTCGCGACTGAATCACCACAGTGAAGCGAAATATCAAAAATATGTCTCGTTTTACATTCAAGAGTTATGCCCAGTTCTAGAAATTAAAAAAGATAGAGAAGCTAGCGCTGCTAAAACTAATCTATGCGATATCAGTCTCCACTATATTATTCTTAAAATTTAGAAATTCCGTAAAGTAAATCACAGAGCTCGAAACAGCAAAATATTTGAGTTTGACAGAAGTATAGTTTTGTTCTTACGATCATAACCGACCCGCGATACAGTACATTCCCCCTTTTGATATGTATCTTTCTATAGACTTTGTGAAGCATGAAGACATAAGAAATGAACTAGAAAGTTGAAGTGTCCCTTCGCATCGATCCTGAGGTGCCGTCATATCCTTAGACAAACTTTCGTACCCTACCAACGCACATAACCCTATCTTAAGCAACCTAACGTAAATATAGCAAGACATACCGACTCAAACACCTACACAATACCAATGCCATGAATCTATTTAATGGATTTGAAAAAAGTCACGCGCGCGACGGTAAAAAACATAGCCGTCAGTAGCAGGGCGCGAATGGCTCGATTCAAAAAGAGAAAACATTCACGCGGCAAGGGCTCATTCCCACATATAGTCAATATTCTATATCCACTCTACGATCCGCACTCCGAATTCTTACGAATAGCATACCGATCAGCTTCCGACAGTTAAATCATAAACCAAACTATCACTATGCGTGCATCAAAGTATAAAGTGAACTTACGTACAAACGTAAGACAAACATGACTATAACCTAGTCTTAATTTTCTATTACGAATGATATAATATTATGTTTAGTTTGAACGTAAATAAAAAGATATCTACAGTGTAAAAGTTATAAAATAAAGTAAGATAGGAAGGAGTCGCGAACTTAATTTGGAGAAGCCAACTCGAATAATGTACTCGTAGAGAATATACGGACGCGACAACGCAACACGACTCCACGACCGTGCGCAAACGATCTGTCCGCGGCTTGCTAAACAGGCGACGGAGAGTTAGACGGAATTTTTTACTGAGATGCGTCTGAGACGTGCCGTTTGGAAATCTATCCGACGATTTGTTTTCAAAGAAAAAATCAATAAAAGCAACACGTTTAAAAAACCAACTCACAGCCTATTTTTTAAAACCGGGTCTAGCGCCGCGTTTTCAGACGCCAGTTGCAACAGTTAGTTTTATAAACTAAACGATAAACCGAAGTTAAAGCGGCCACGTCGGCCGACCGACATTAGAACCGAAATTTCACACTCGAAACCTTATTAAATAACTTTGTACATTGAATCCAAATGTCGACACGTCGATTGGATGTAGGCACTCTCTAGGCGGGGCGGCGAGCGGTCGCCGCGTCGTCGGCCCCCGTGTGGCGGCTCGAAATGAGATCAGTGGTACCGGCCAGCGGCCGAGGCGACCCATACACCACTCTAAGACGACGTGAGGTACGACGAAAACGCGGTCTCGTCCCAATCACTCGTCACGCCGATCTCGCTGAGCATGTCCGATACGTCCGGCGTACACGAGAACTCGAAGTGCGAGCCCGAAGAGGAAGAGGCTGTCTCAAACGACTCCATGTCCGTAAGCACGTCTAGATCGACTTCACAGTCCGCCGGAAGGCGCAGCAGGTCCGTTATGGAATATAGGTCCGTAAGGTCTGTCTGCTCGCGCCGAGAATTATCGTCGTAGAGACAAGCCGACTCAGGGGAGTCAGGCGCCCCCGCCGGAGATGCGGGCAGGGCTGGAGGAGCTGGTGTATCCATAGGCATCATGGGGACGCTTGCAGGCGTAGGCCGAGATCGTCGCCTGGTTACTCCTCTGTTGTTATTTGTGTCAGCCCGCTGCTTGCGTTTGGGCTTGGTGACGCCACCATTTCTTGGGGCGGGCTTAGCGGTCTTCTTGCGAGGTCTGTACTTGTAATCGGGATATTCTCGCATGTGAAGCTGTCTAAGTCTCTCCGCCTCATCTATGAATGGTTGCCTCTCTTCGTCATTCAACGTTTTCCAAACACGCCCCAAGTTCTTTGATATTTCGGCGTTGTGCATATCGGGTGTTTGTTCGCATATTTTTCTGCGCTCGATCTGAGACCACACCATAAACGCGTTCATCGGCCTCTTGATGTGGTTGGGGTTGTTCTTTTTCGTCTGTGAACAAAAAACGTAAAATTAAATTAAAAAGTTACAACAAAAGTGCTATTAAATTGCTACGGCTGGAGTCGAATCTATTAAGAAGATTTATGTTTAAAACAGAAAATCGGTGTTATCAGTTAAATTGTAGAGAACGTGATTATTATTTCAGGCATGTCCGATCTGCGCTCTGCCAGAGCCGGTTACCGAATTAGTATGCATGACGTGGCACCATTAAGTTTGCGTCCTTACTATTAATGATACTGTTATCATAGGAATTATTACTATTATTACAAACAAGTCAAAACGTAATAAATTCTAATAGACCATAGGAAAATATCCAACGCAACCAATTGAATACATAATTGACTAATTCGATTTCACGTTTGGTTCGTGTTATGCGTGACCCAATTTTATTTCTATTTCAAATTATCTGGTGCGTAAATGTACGTGGAGAGCTCTCGGTAGCTTCCGCGTTTCGATCGAATGTTATAAAACATTGAATTGAATCTAACAAGGATATTAAAGGACGCAGGAAGTCATTATCGAATCGTATAGGAAGCGTGGAGGACACGTTGATATGGGATAATGTTGATCTTATTTTCCTTACGCCAATGTCGCGATATTTCGAAGCATATTTTCATAGAACGAAAAACTTTCTAGAGGAGGAAAACAACGCCACGCTTTAGGACCATAAGCGAATATCTCTTTTATTATTCAAATCTTACTTACGCTAAACTCGGCCCAGTCCCAATGGAAACGGCAAGGAAAAAATCTCACTCGACTTTATATTTTTTGCTCGTCTTATTTATATTCAGGACAAAAAAGGGTTTGTCAGATGGCGACTAAATCAAGTTCGGTACGCCCACTACGACTTTCAAGGTGAACTGATAGTGTTTTTTGTGCAGTCAACAAATTTAAATTATTGATAGTATTATCACGATTTCTGTATTAGGCAATGTTAAACCTTCATCAATACTGTACTGAGGTATATTTAATCATCAATCACTGTTTCTTGGATTGGAACCAATTTATCATAACAAGCATTAAGTTCCATGAATGCAAATGGCTGTTTCAATAAATGGAAATACTGCATCTGTTAGAGCGCGTTTCTCGTATTCAACTTTAAAAGAATATAAGAGATAATATAATGGATAATATAAACAATTTTCATTCAAAGCTGAAAGACATAAAAGGGGATAGCGAAGGGACAGTTGAGCATAAAAACTCGGATCATATAAAAGGTTACAAATGAAGTTATATTTTGTAGAACGATAAGAACTATTTACCGGCAAATCGACGTCCCCCTCGCAACAAAATTACTTGATTTCAAGCTGACATATAATTTTAAGAGTTAGAACTGTTTATTAAAATTTACATACAAAGTTGATGTTTTTATTTCACTGCTTTTTTATAGAACAGGGGGCAAACGGGCAGGAGGCTCACCTGATGATAAGTGATACAACCGCTCATGGACACTGCTGTTTTAATATATAGTAGCTACTGTTATGTAGACCTTTGATACTACTGGATAATTTTGTACAATTGAATTACTTAATTAAATAAACTTCAAGGAGAGCCTAATCTCTGGTAGCGGAACTGAGCTAGAGGCGATATGGCTACAACCTTCTATTCTGTGCAAGCGCACGTACCAACAAGGGCAAGATCTCACTTCCTGTGTAGCCAAAAGGCTATTTAATGTTTTAATTGTATAATTAGGCTAATTACTGGTTCACTGAATGTAAAAAGTGGTGCTACAAAATTGTGTATTTTTTTTATAGGAGAGTCAATTTCTCTTAAAATATTAAATATACAAATAAATCTAAATTCGTTTGGTAGTTTATATGTGAGATTGAAGCACTTTTCATATTGAATCGACGGTCAAATATAATAATGATAAGAGTTAAATTTCATTTGAATAATATATTAGTGATATATGTATATGTCATAATGACGTCATGATTATGTGACACAAAAGGTTTTTAGTATGATAATAGTTACATAATTGTACCTTTAACAGTGGCATGCCACACGAAGCGGTTTGCATCGAACCCCCAAGTAATTATGAAAATTTCACAGGGCAAACAACTAAGGTTGTTTATTGATGATAGAAATAATTTTATTTAATATATATTTATTTTATTTCTCACAAAAACATATACAATAATTGTCATTCTTCTTTGGAGCAACTGCTAGTGCTTAAGTGAGACTGATGCCTGTTAAAGGTTGTGCACCTGTGTTACAGGTCATCAGGCCTCCACCACTTCGGATCGAAAAAAATGATTATATGTAAAGAATAGACAATTATATTAATTATAAGGAAACCACATGGTGTATGTGTATGTGTGTGTTTGTGTATGTGTGTGTTTGTGTATGTGTGTGTGTTTGTGTATGTGTGTGTCTGTATGTGTGTGTTCTGAATAATTGACGTATCTATATATATATCAAATAACAGTTTTTATGTAAATCATAATCATAATAAAACTGTCAGCCAATGAATAAAATTTATTTAATTAAAATCTGTCTTTTTCAAATTCATGTGGCAATTTATTTAAGGTCGGATTTAATTTTTATCTGACGGTTAATCAATTATATTTCAAGCGCCAGTCTTTAATTAACAAGTTATAACGCATTTTTTATAAATATGGCAGCCATAAATCTGTGTCGATCGACCTCGTTTTTTAGTAGATGAATAAATAGTTGTGTGTATTTTTGTACTAATTTGTTCATTGTCAGATATCTGAACTGATCTGAGTGGAAAATTTCGTGTAGCCATACAAAAATAAGATTAAAATTTAATTGGATTAAATACCTGTCATCATTATAATATATCTCAATATCTCGACTGCACGACAAATAACTCGAGAATTAGTTTTCGATAAATTTGTAGACTTTACTGCTATGAGATGATATGGACGTGAACACTAGATCTTCAGAGGGAATTATGTAATTTCAACTATTTCACCTTCACTGTCAGTTCTCCTTTTTCGCGTCCGTTAAAAATAAGCAACATATTTAAAAATTAATCTCTCCCATGAAGAGCCTCCTACTTCGTACATATTTTGTGCTTACAAATTTCCCCAGACAGTGCGAAGTTTATTTCGAAAATATTCGGTCCGAATATATAACATACTATTTCTTAATTACACATACCGATAAACAAGTTCAAAAACTATGTTCTAGACTCTAGAGAGTCGGCTCTGCCAGTAGTGAACCCACATCTGACTAAGCGACTTCTAAGCTTAAACAGAACCGATCTCAAAACAATGATAGGGGCAATTACGGGCCATTGTCTCCTTAATAAACATCTATTTGTCCTAGGCGCGACAGACAGCCCCATGTGCAGAGGCTGTTTCAGCGCAGAGGAATCAGTCACCCACGTAGTCCTGCGAGGCTGTGGCTAAACAACGTACGAAAATCCTCGGAACAGTGAGGTCGCTCCGTAAAGCCTGTGAAGTGCCCAGGAGACTTCTGTGCTTCTGGAAGGAGCTGGGCTGGCTTGCTGGCTGGCTGGAGTAGGCAGGGCTTTACGCAAAACGGACCAAATTCGAGTGTAGTTGCGGAAATTGAGCCCACCTACCTACCTACCTACTCTAGAGAGTCAAATTGCTGGCACATTTGTAACGTGGTTTGCGATATTCAGATCTCAAGTCGAAATGTTTGACTTAAAAATCGAGTTTTTTTTATAGAACAGGAGGCAAACGGGCAGGAGGCTAGAAAATAGTACTATGTATATTGTTCAGCCAGGATTCACAGATTAAAATCAAACATTGACACCCAAAATAACATCGGACGATGTGAAATTCCTTCACGTATAAATTGCCAAAAATGTATAAACATCGTTTCCTCGAAGGAAGTCGTTGTAAATCATCTTTAAAAAACCTTATCGCGGCCTCGGCGACTCGCGAAACGGCCGGAATTGAAAAATAAACGTGCTTTTAACACGGAAACCGATGCACTCAGCTCAAAGCCATTATTCAGCGTCGGGTGTGGCGTTTTAATGGTGTACAAATACTCAGGAAGGTCATTCAAATTGAGATTTCCTGAACCGAGACAATTTTTGTATAGGCTCCGTACGCAGCGTAACTAGTCTCCAGCTATGTTCAAACTTAACCTTGAAACACAACATGGATAAACATTTGCATATATTTTAATCTCTCGAATATGTATTGACTGTGGACATACACGGGAAACATAGTGGACTAATGTCTATGCTGATATGCTGATACAAGTGTACGTATTGCCCCCATGAGACAGTCGTACGACATATCGGGAGAATCGCGAGCAGCGAAAAAAAAATTTTGGTCTATAAAAATAAATCAATCAGTGGCGCTACAACCTCTTTGGGTCTTAGCCTCAGATTTCTGAATCTGTTTCATGATCATTAATAAATCTAATAGGCAAGTAGGTGATCGGCCTCCAGTGCCTGACACACGTCGTCGACTTTTTGGGTCTAAGACATGTCGGTTACCTCACGATGTTTTCCTTCACCGTTCGAGCAAATGTTAAATGCGCATAGAATGAAAGTCCATTGGTGCACAGCCGGAGATCGAAGCTACGACCGCAGGTATGAGAGTCGCACGCTGAAGCCACTAGGCCAACACTGCTATAGATTTTCGGTCTATAATTCGTTTAAAAAATCGTGTTCTTTATTTTCCCCATCAGTGTTTTTTTATTACAAAGCTCAGATTAGGTGTAATTAAAGCTCCAATGTGACATTCTATACTAATGTGAACGCATGGGCGTTTTATTTATTTTATTTGAGTACAAACACGGAACTCGTACTCATAATATAAATCTAATGCAACCCTTATACCTTAAGTAGCTGTTAACGCTTATTAACATCTCTGAGTACGTGCTAGTTAATCACTTATCCTCGATACATTTCACAATCGGCCATGTGTTTCTCAATGCAAAGACGAACCTTGAACACTACAATGATTATTACCTTATAATCAACTAAAGGTTATTTGTTGGAACCGTAATCTACACTATTGTAATATTGAAAATGTCATGGAACATTTGTTGATGCAATATTTATTATTTAAACTTTAAAATGTTTAACAGAAAATGCACCAAGACATCGTTAATCAATTGGTCAGTTGTTATCGAAAATGCCACTATATAAATATTAAAATAGATTTAAGTTGATTTCGCCAGGGTCATCAGATCCTTACACAGCTGAAATGAGAATGTCTTTTTCAAGTGTAAACCGGAATATTAATAATTATGAATGGTTTTATATAACTGTAAAAGGATTTTAAATAACCTGAACGCGAAGTTTATGATTTTTTTTTTGTTTTTTTAAATATATTATTAAGATCGAACAAAATCGGCACTAGAAATAATATAATAGGTACTAATAATACATCTGCGGTTTTGAGAAGCCAAGCCCTTCTAATCGATGAACAATCACATTAAATAGTTATTATCATGTATAATAAGTGCGTGAGCAGTGACCGCGCCCTCTTAGCAGTAGGAAGTCATTATCTGTAGTAATTGAAATACGTTTATAATCTGTAATTATGTAGAGATTTTATTAAGTGAAATCACGTCATTATCCTAATGAACCGTAGGGTCGATTGTGAGTTCTGTATATGATATATGGTCAATTTATTTAATTTACACCTTGGTTTAATTTAGCATAGACAAGTTTCGGTGTTCGAAGCGTTCCATTGTTTAAAAAAATATCTGCTGTTTATATGTAAACAATATCAATTAAAAATAACATCGAAGTCATTTTTGTATATGTATTGTATGGCTAATAATACTGAAGCTTAAAAAAAGATGAAGCCAAGAATATGCTTCATGGCTTTTGTAATTTAATAGAAAAATTAACATTTAGCAACTTTAAACTTTGAAAATAATCAGAGAAGACTCTTCACGGGTCCTTCGTCTCTAGTCATTGTCAATAACTGCAAAGGTTCCAAAAAGTTTCATTTCATCTATTGTCATTACCCACGAACAAAGGGCCTCCAACAATGGCTCTAATCGGGGCCTTTGTCAGAATGGGATTGTCAACATAGCCATTAATATTTCACTCATTCAAAGGAGGTATTACTGCGTTTAACACTACATTTAAATTATCTTAAGAGCTGCTAAATTTATTTTGTAATAAGACAAGACTTAGACATTACCTTTGAACTGATAATGAAATACGTCCTTTATCCGCCCTTAAGCTTTAACGGACGTTTCGTTAATTCAACTGATTAAGTGCTTCTAGAATATTCTTTTAATGTGTGATTAGATGAGAGATACTAAGTTTTTATTAAGCTGGCTGTACCTAGGTGTAAAACTGCAAACATTTAATAATTTGTGAAAGGAAGAGACTTCACCTGTTTACTGTTATAAGCAATGACATTTTCCACATATTTTAGCTTACAGTTTCGGGCTACTGAACCCTCAAAATATATCTAGTTTCCGGTTGACCGGAGATTTTATTAAAGCTCTGCCTTATTACTGAAGCAATTTGATCGGGTCCGTTGAAAATAAAGAATGGAATTTAGCCGCCATCTTGGGCGTTATTGAGTCGCCTTTCAGTTGAATTGTTTGTGTGAAATTATATTTGACTCGTTGGATATTGTAATTATAACAATCTTTTATGAAAATTTTATTTTTCATGAAAGTCTGCTGGTCATATTTTTTCGTATTCTACTTTATTAACGTAATATGGTTTTTCATATTCATAATTCCCGGCCAAGTACTTAAGATACCAATGTTTTATTCTCAAACATACAAAATGTGTGAAATATCACAATCATTTGTAACATACAACTCCGTAAGTTAAGACAATGTGTATATATATATGTAATATATTTCAGTTTTGTTTTCCACTTATAAAACATATGTTTATGATTTGGCATTGGTTAGTAACATGAGCCTATGTGTTATTCATTATAACTATGAATTAAACATGACACCCCTTAAGGCAGTGCGAAGGAGCATTGAAATCGAGCCCGTGGGCTTATCAGGTAACTGACACTTGACGATATGTAATGTAAAATTCACACATAGGCTACTGTATATGGTACAGTTATAAATTAAAGGTTTTATACTGATCTAATGTTGTCACTAGAAGCGGTTGTGTGAAAGACATCGTATTTAATATGGGCCGTTGCATCATTATTATAACACAAAGTCTTGAATACTTAATATATTTAAGGTTTTATTAATATACTAACTGACCAAGCGAACTTCTTTCTGCCTAACAATCTAATAAAGGCCTAACTTTAGTTAAACTTAATTTAGGATTTCATTAAGTTAATAACATTAACAGCAAATACTGTTTGTATTCGTCAAATTAATTAATTAATAGTTATTCTGCTATTCGGAGCGGTGAAGAGTCAACCAAAATGAGATAACTTACATCGATCCAGACGATCTTGAGTTATAAGTTGTAACTAACACGACTTTGTTTTAACATATAATTCAATACAATTTATATCATTGGTGCACTAAACAATTTAATCGAATTTCGGACTTAAGGTTAATGAACTCAATAACTTAGTCTAAGCTTATGTTTAGAATTCAACTTAATTTGGGTAAATTGAAATTATTTAGTCGAAAAGACTTTTTCGTGTGTTTTTTAAAAGTCGCACGTGTTTGCTTGTTGACGTGTTCGGGGTCACCGTTAACGTATACGTTCTCTTGTCTATGCCACGCGGGCTGCATGACAACTACGCGATATGTATGTGTGTATGTTTTTATGCAAATATCGAATATTATTGTTTGTTGATTTGTGAAGGCGTGTTTAGAATACATAGTTACACGTGAATCGCATTAAATGCTATATTTTTTAGCAAGTTTTGTTTAACACATTAAGTATTGAAATTGAAGAAATCTTTCGTCTGGAAATTTTAATGCAATAAAGGACAAAATCACAAGGACTGAAAAATATTTTTATAAATATTTATAAATACTGTTACTCTGAAACGCAAAGTCTTGCGATGGTATTAGGGGAGATAAAGATAAGGGTTTGTGGCCAATTATATAAATATTGTTATATGAATTCAGGGCATTCAATATTTTGCCCTTTCTTCAGAACAGCCTTCATTTGTTTTTTACAATTGACAAGTCAAGTAAATGATTCCAATTATCGGTAAAAAGAACTACCTTTATTCATAAGATAATATTCGACTGACGTTTTAAGTATAACATAATACAAAGTTGCCTACAAAACACAGATAACACAGAAAGTAGTAAAAAACCTATGCGAGTCCATTATTAATGTGCTATCCTTTTATGGGAAGGATTATTGGTACATTGTATTTCGAAACCGGTACTGTACACAATTATGCACCTAAAGCCGGCGTAATAAGATTGATAATCGTACTAAGCTATCATGTTTCTTTCTCGACGTCCCTAATGCGTTAATGTAGTGATTTATGTGTGTTATTTTAATAAATAATCCTAAATGAAAAATGAAACAAACGCTTAGCTAGTGATTTTTCCTGATTTTCTCAAATTTAACTGAGATATTTGCGAATTAAGCTATTTATTATTTAAACCGTCATGTGTAGAAAGGATGTAAAGGTTAATATAATATAGGAGTTTTTAAACTTTTAACATATATATATATTGGTCTTGAATTATTTGTGGAAGTTCAGCTAAGGTTTAAACGGAAACATAAATAATAAGTAAATAAACATACTAAAAAAAAATTCCAATAAAATCTATTCCAATGGTGGGCGCATACGTCTTTTTAGAAATATTGAAGTGTCACTTGGCTGTCATATATTTATAGGTGCTTTCAGAAATGTATTTTTCATGTCTGTTGTTTGAGGTTGACTTTGGTATGTTTTACAAATGTTTTATTACGTTTGGACATTTTTTATATATAAATATATAGGTCATATAGATCCATGTACAGTTTTTGGGAAATAAACATTAATTATATATGTAGTGGTCAGAACAGAAATATATTCCCCTGTTACAGAATTTCACGATGATACAAAAAGAATTCGATATACAAAATTTGAAGTAATAAAGAGCTATATGCATGGCCATCGCTCTGGGCCTTTAAATAGTGGCATAAATATAACAACTATCATTTTTGTAATTCGTTTTATTAGTTAGTACTGTGAGCAAATAAATATACTAAAATTTGTAACCTTTTAACATAATTAACATCCGAAATTTCTGATGATTAGCAGAATATGGCAGTGTTTACAATAAAATGTAATCTTTTTGTTTTTTTTAAATAAAGCTGTCAGCTTGATTGTATGTTAATTTTAATTCCAAACAAATAGAAAAGCGAAATAATAGAAAATATTTTTTCAGTTACAATACAAAAAATACTTTGTTTGAATCTGCTGACCGTACCAAGTCTCCCAACCCGTCGCGAATCACGTTCTGAGCAGTAATGATTCACTTTTTTTGCCCAAAAGCCACAAATAATAGCTCGTTTGTAATATAACACTAGCGGAGGTGAAATGAAGGTCTAAGTTTTTGTCAAATTACAAATATATCAGAGCGCAAAAAATCTAGTCCAATAAAGGTTAAAATATATGTTTGTTTTGTTATGACTAAGCTATTGATAGCCTTTTTATGTTATGATAAAAAATATTCACAAAAAATCATAAAAAAATGTGCAGCAGTATTTAAGTAACGCCCGAACCCAATAATTAATCCACAATCTCAGATTGAAAACAATCTGTAATCAATCCGTGACAGTCGATCGATCTGCATCCCAATAACCAAACCCTACGAAGACAATCTCTCAAATCAGTATCTGATAATCAATATAAACCAAATATATGTAAAGTAAATAAAACCGTACAAATATTATTAAAATATATATGTCTATGTTTGAAACATATCAAATAGCTTTTTAATTATTTTAAAAAATGGTGTATGTTAAAATCTTGAGATAGGATATTGGCACAGTTGAACTGTCATTTTCATACAAAGGTCTATCCACATACACCGATCCCGTCTACCATGGATAGCTTGTATAGACAATTACAATCCGTCGAGTGGTTATTGGCACACTTTTATCTATATATGGATTAAGATAAGTTATTGGGTTAGGGCGTAAAAATACTTCGCAAGATAACATTAAAAAATCATTCATTTGCTTTCAAAAGTCGAGATATAATTTTGTCGACTACTATATAAGAACAAGGAGAGAACGGCCATAGTATTAACCCGTATATATATCATATATTTCAGCAGAAAGCGCCCAATTTAGCGCTTCAGTTTTAGTTTCAAGCGGCGTCGCTAGGGTCATGGAAAAACGACTAAACTTGTAACATGCTAAGTAACAAAAGTGCAGCTACATAAAGCTTAATAATTATAATTTTCATAAGTAAATTAGTGGGTAAGGATCAGGTTTAGTACTAGGCCACAACGAGTTTCACTGGAGAGCTTGCAACACTACAATTATCTATATTAAACACTTACGCCGAGGTGAAACTCAATCTATTAGACTTTAATCGTATATACTAGGGCCGGAATAACTTTATATTAGAGCATCGTTTCTCAACCATTTTTATGTCGTGACACACGAAAGAGCCAAAAAGTCTTGATAGAAATACTGTACTTTTATTTACGCTAACAGTGGTTAGGCAATAACAAAAGACTGCTATTCGGAGTGTCTAGATGCAATAGGGACAAGCTGAGAATGTGATTTAAAATATTTAGCTTTAAATTTTCATTATAACATTCAAAGTAAAGACCACTGAAGTATTTACAAATTCGACTTAAGGAATGGTCCTTCAAGAAGAGAGCGTATCAATTCTTAAATGGCCGGCAATGCACGAGCTTTCTGGCAATGTCCAATGGGCAAGCCTCCAAGCCCGTTTGCCTCCTGTTACAAAAAAATATATATGTTTGGTAATAGTGGCGAGCGTTGTACAAATAAGTTCAATTTAAATGAATCGTCCTGTAAAAGTACTATCAAGTTACACTCAGGCGGTCAAGGTCCAAATCATTAACACGACGATTCTTATTACTGCTTGTTCAGTAACTACATTTCCTAATCAAACTAGCAAAAACGCAGTGTACTATAAAAGAAGAAACAATTTGTAAACTTAAAAAGAAAGCAATTTAAACGAAGTCTGATGGAAAATTTAAAACAAACAGACCAACTCGCAAACTTCAATATGTGCCATTCGAAACTCGTTAACTTAGGAAAGTAAAGCTTTGGCGAAACCGATCAAATTAATATTAACTCGCTTTTAACTATATTTTTAGTATTGGTTTTGTTTCGCTAACTACAGACTATATATATACGGTAATTCTGTCCGGCTCTTCTGCGTTATGGATCGCATTGTAGATGTGTTCGTAAAACGTTTTAACAATTTAAAAACTAGAAACACAAATTAAAATAAGTTATTTCGTTTAAAAATTAAAACAGGTACTAAGGAAGGTGAAAACTAATTATTATGGACTTGACAAATCATTATAAATTTGAACAGAAATATAAATTGCGAAATCTCCGCGTACGGTACTTCCTCTCTATAGCGCAGAGGTACCGCGTTATAAATAACAATATATAAATAATAACTAATCAAAAGTATATATGTATATATATAATTAGTTGTCAGAGAATGTATAGTTATAGAGAATGTTGTTACCATATATATGTAGGATACACAGTTGTTCATTATCTTTACAGTAAGAACGTAATGGCTAGTGAATATTTTACCTTCCAATTGGATGTGTGGTGAATTTGTTTTACTACCTCTTAATGAATGACTCTGAGTGAGGCTGAGAACGTGTTTCCAAAAGTCATATACCCTTATAAGCGCGACCGGTTGATAATTGGAATCGATGTTTACCTGTAAAAGAAAAAAATATAATTAAATATCACTCAATTTTTTAAATATTTTTTGGATCCTTTTCAATATATAGGCACAATATTATATCATATTCGACGAAGTTATAAAATGTAAGTACACTATATTTTCAAAAACGTGAAACTTTTTCAATTACATTAGTAAGCATAATGAGGGTTTAAACGCATGTCAATGAAATCGGTTACACCTCTATAAAACATTTAATTGTTCATACAAAACTCACTACATAAACTTGGTCATCCTAAGTAAATAGAATTGGGCAACATGTAGGAACATGCAGTAACATGTGAAGCGAAGTATCATTTAGAGTAAAATTTATGAATTTAGAAGATAAATCGTTGTAGACTGGTTCGTGATTTCCTCTATGTAATGTATGCGAAACGAGCGGCGTGTATGAAGGTTGTCAAAGAATATGTAACACACGGTTACGTACAATTTTTTAATTATTTTTTACAATGCAAATTATGGAACAAATTTTGAAAAAATAATTTTGCCTAATTACATTATGAAAAATATTTTAGTTATACATAGACTAGATGACCCGGTAAACTTTGTATCACCTACATTTGTGTTAAATACAAAAAAATATTCTCATAAAACAGCTATAAAACGCAAATTTTAGAAGACAACTAAGTGACATTTTTTATTACTAAAAGTCATCAACAAACAAACTTTTTCTAGCTGAGTATTTCTCAGTTTTAGTTTTAGTCGAGAATTCAATAGTCGTTTTTAGTATGTTTCTTTACTTATTTTGTATGTTTCCTACCGTTTAAAAATTCCCAAAACTTCCACATATATTTAAAGATCATAATTAGCCAAATAGGTCCTGCCATTTTCGAGATTTAGTAAAACAAATGCACAGCTATTAATTTTTATGTTTAGTCTCGATTTTATTTGACTTTACAAAATCATCTTTTAGGACCTGATGATGCACATAAGTTTTTAATAAATATTTCAATTTTATATTGCGAAAAATATTCAGATTTGACAGTTTTACATTACAATACACACCATTTTACTCACGGAGGTATAAAATCGTTGGTCACAAAAGGTAAAATTTATACAAAGCATATCTGTCCTACTTAGTTCACAGATCACGTAGGGCCGTGTGCTCTGACTAGTGATAGGTATTTTTTATGGCTGGCCACACAATGTTTATTGAATGCTATCGTAGTGCGTAGATCACCCTAGCTGACCTTATCGAAAGTTCATACATTTTATGATTATACACTGTAACGCGGACTACTTTTATATAGAACCTTTTTAGTGATGTATTTTTATGCTGCATCTTAGCAAGAATCAAATCGAAGATTATCTTTATCAACTGGTTTAATTCTAATAAAGAATTGAAAGTTCTTTCATATTTTTTTCCTACATGTAAGAAAAAAAAATGTTGGACGAAGCTCGAATCAGCTCGATACAGAAATCGCTGTTTTTAAAACCAAATATACAAAGAATTTCTCGTTAAAAATATTATTTACAAATCCGAAATGAAATAGTCAACTTGTATTGTAAACATATTTTATGTTTTGAAATAAAATCTCATCTCCAATGACGTGAACCGGTGGACGGACCCATAAAAGACAGACGGACTGCATTATCTTTTTATATGTTCATAAAATTGAAAATATACTTCTATGTCCGTGAACTCTTGACTAAAATTTTTACATTCCTTAAGCACTTTAAAAACCAGTGCTCAAGTTAATTGTTAATCTTTCTTTATACACCAACAAATGATTCAACCTTTCGTGTTTGATACACGCTTGCGATTTTTTCGTTTTCCCACTCGAAAAAAAAATTTTTTTACAACGTGTATCGGAATAATCTTGCCTACCTACTTAATTAAATTAAAACAAAAGTTGTTTACTAAAAAGGATATTTAACAAAAAGTGTCCAAAACTTATGTCTCTTACGGGGAAGACATTTTGTTCTTTTGTACTATTTTTTTTACTTACCACTGTTTAGCACTTAATACATAGATCTAAGTTATCTATTTATCTATCTAAAAAATAGATGTACAGCCTGATTAACCAAACACGGACTCGAGAGTTCCACTTACTGTGACAAATTAAAAAAAGGCTATTTGTCAAAAGTCGAAGGACTTTTAAAGCATTTTAGTGTCAAAGCTAACATTCAAATGTGAATTTGAAAGATTTAGATTCCAGTGAAGCAGGTATTTCCAACAATATTTTATTTAAAGAGTGCTCCATACATTTATGCTACCCCAATATTTGTTGATTCATTGTTGCATTACTGCGCGATAGCGATATTTTTGGCAGCTTTATCGATATTGAATTTTCATTTTTCTTTAGAAATCGTATAATTTTTAAACAGAAATCAGAAGTCCTTTCAGTATATATTGCATAATTTACTTCAAATAATACATTATATATTACTAAGCTTCGGTTTCTTGAAAAATAAAGTTTTCTGGTATTTAAGACGACCTTAGAACGAAATTCAAATCGTATTTACCAGTTTTTGGGCATGTATAAAATTAAGTCATAACTTTACACAAAGTTTATATTTCAGTGTTAAGCTTTTATAAGTTAAAAATATTTAAAATCTGCCCGTTTTCTTTCTCTTTACTCAACAAACAATTCCAGAGACAACAACTTCTATAAACTTAAGCACTAAAGTCCAAGTACATTCAAAATACCATTCTATGTAACAATGTCGCAATTAAGTTGTAAGTCGTTAAAAATTCACATTAAACTTCGAGAATAAACCAACAAAGTGTTTTTAACTATAAAGCCATTTATTACGCATGTTAAACCGTAGGAGACAGTTGCAACTTGTGGAATCCCAATACCTTAATGACTTGCTTCTGGCCTGTAAGAGCTTGTACAAACTTCAATGATTTATTCATTATCTAGGGGCAGAGCGCCGTTGGAAAGCAGGAACAGACCGTCGAGACTTATAAATGATTAGATTATTTTACTTAACATTTAGTTACAACCATAGAAATGACAGAGTTTTGAAAGTTAATTAAAAATACAAAGCTTCTTTGCTACAAATTCTGTGTTGGTTAAAACGAGTGTAGAAGTAATTGATTAAATATTTTATTTGTAATCATACAAAAATTTTCTACTAAAAACATGATCTCTATATTTTATTAAAGCACGCCTTTGAAGCTAAGAAGTGTATTCTCTGTCGTGCCATAATTTATTTAATGATTGCACGAGAGATATCTTTAAAAAAAAACTAACATTCTTTTTGAATATGGATCGCTTCTTTCAATATAAATCATTTTTATTAATTAAATCGAAATATTTCAACGTTGTAGACTAAGTCGAAAAGTAAGGAATTTTTTTTACCCATAGGAGAGTTACTTTCTAGAATTTTTGTTTTTTTCAGAAGCAGAAAATTATTTGTGATGTTGTCTTAGCTTAATTCTGGAAAGTGACATGTTTTCTTCTAAGCTCTTCAGAATGAGTTACAGTAAATTCTACATCAGCATTCCCTAAGCCGGGACTAATAAGATGCGCCTAAAAATTTTCTTCATCAGAGTATAAAATAAGATATCTAGCGAGGCTGGTCGTAAATTCTCCCAAAGTTTGTAATCCACGAAAGGTGCAACGCCATTTCTCCTATAGAATATCGAGTAACCAGTGTTAAAAATATCGCATCATACAGAAAAGGAAAATGTTGTGTAAGCTTTTCGCTTTACATTTTATCAAAAGTTTTTGCTTATAACATCGACAAGCAAAAATTACTAAATATATTTTCAGTCGGTGGAACCATTACAAAAAAATCAATTAACATGCAAATATCGTTAAGACAAATTTACCTTCACTTAGTTTTTGGATTTGATATTCATTTATGATAATCAAAAATAATAACTTTCAATTATAATATTCTATGAGGAAGTCATAGTTGGTTTTGTATATAATTGGTTAGTACCATAAATCAGTATTATATTCGAGTATTTTTTTGATTTTACACTGTTAATTATAAAATCAAGGCAAACTGCGATAACCAACAAGTAAAAAAGCAAAAAACGATTTGCATAAGGGATCACGCCATACTCAGATTGAATCTTAATAATTAGGTAGAGCGGGTGTTTCATACACTACCGTCCAATCTCTACAACACGCTTTCAATTTGTTTTATCACATAACACGGAAATATATAGAATTTACGTAATTTTACCTATGAAGGATTAGTATTAAAAATTATCTTAAAATGCATAAAACTATGTTATTGTCTATCAAGTGAAATTTAGGTTTATTTTTTAATAATAAAGCTATTGAGATTTGCCATACATAATTTCCGACATATACTGAAATTATTCATTATTTTTTTATCAAACGTCAAAATGATTTATGCGAAGTTGATGTACAAATAACATTGTTTACAATAATTACACACTCATTAGTAGTTTTGCTACGTTTACGACTTTTAGATAAGTAGCGAGTGAGAAATAAGATATAAAATTAAATTGTAATAAAAAAATGTTTACATTTTAATCCAATGTTTTTTGAGATTATTTTAAAAATATAATTTTAACAGGACTAATGATGATGTTTTTAAGAAAATAAACCTATTCTCGTACTTTATTTGGTTTAAAATAATTTTATTTAATATTTGAACTGTGACCACGCACATATGACAAATCAAATACATTCCTGTCAAAGAAGGTAAATTTTAGCGCCTTTTTATTTCTCTATGCCTTTGCATAATGCGCAATATAAGTTATTGAATAATAAAAAATATATATATTTTCTTCATAATATATTAAACTTTCTTATACCCCGCAATAACTCTAAAAGCCGAAGTTTCTCGTACTAAAATAATTCAACATGATTTCATATCACGAATAACACTGACATAAAAACTAACAGAATGATACAATCTGCATGCAAACATTAACACGTAAACGAATTAAATTATTCACAGTTTTAGAGTAATTCCTTGAACTTACAATTCTTTACTTTGATTAATTAAACGATAAAGAGGATAATTACACTTCTAGTATCTGTTAAGTTGTTTAAGCGAAGATGTCGCTGATAAATAAATTTGTATGTTTTATTTTTTGACGTGATAACGTCTTATAAATCGATGGAGCCGACTGCACGCACGAAAAAACATGACTCATGCAGCGTTACCTCGCGGCGCGTCTTTACCTCTGATGCGTTCCGTTTAAAGCTTGAAGTGCAAGCGTATTTATGCGTACAAATAAATGTAACTTGATCAATTTAATTGTGATTTTCATTTACCTCCTTCTCTATATCCATACAAAATATCTAACTTACAAATAAAATAAAAAATTTCTTTTGAAAAATGCAACCATTCCATCAGTATTTTCTTACGACGTGGTCACGTTAAACTATCGTCAGTAAGCCGACTTTACAGGCAACCGATTTCTTAAAAAATTGTATCACTTAAGATAACAAAAAACCTATTTAATACTAATTACGAGCTATTGAACCAAATTGTTCATTATTAATATTTTCGTACCTTTCATCGTCGCTTAATTTTCTGGTCCATTATAAATAGTACTTCGAATTTAATATTGCTATTAACAACTTAATATCAAACAAGTTAATGAACCGAACGATAAATGTGCGGAAAGATAAGTGTATAATTTATCTTCATTTATGAAAATATAACATTAATATCTCATTACTCAAGTGGATGATAAAGTAAGTACTTCACTTACGCTACGCGGTTTAGACGTTTCCAGTGTCAAACATACTTCAAACTTATCTGATCAGGGATGACACAGCCTTTCAAACTATGTTAGCTTTGGAGACTTAAAATTTTATCTCTTACGATGTTTCAGAAGTAATTATGTGTGTTATGAAATACCATATACTCTCAATTTTAGTGCAGGTTATAGAAGAAAGTCTGGAAAATAACGATTGACGAGGTATTATTAAACAAATGCGTAATTAAAGCGTTGCTTCCGCGTTAAGCATTAGCTTAGGTCAATCTTCAATTTGAAACTTCCAAAGTCGGTTTCAACGCAAATTTATTAGTCGAACAACTATTTGTTAAAATTATCCCAAAGGGTTCAAGGTATTTCGCAAATATCGAGTTGATCTGCCAATTTGTTCAGGGACCCTCGCCGCTTGGACCTTTGAATATCTGACTTTATTAACTTCATGTTTAAAGTATTTCAGCGGTTATGAAGGTCCGTTGAAACGGTTATTATTCATAAATTGTCGCATAGGATTATTGTCCCTAAACTTTTGTTAATTATACAGTTCGAATTCTGCGTAAAATTACTACTTAGAGTTAATAAATCTTCTCGGCATTCATTTGTTTAGTTAGTTTAGACATTCATAACTATTTTAGCAAAAAGATTTGAATGTTAAAAGAAGGAACAATAAAAAGTCTCTGAAACGACAAACTGTTGCCCAGTTTATTTTACAAATAGTCGTCCTTTGGCAAGTATTCCGGTCGGAGCCTGTTTCGCGGTCTGCCGGCTCGTATCGATAGCCTTAAAAACTCTAGCTCAAGCACAACTTAATAATGTATAGAGAAAACTTGCTTCATTCGACTTGAGAAACGCCCGCCCCGAGCCAACTTTTGTTTGCTTATTCCACTCCCTACTTCTTTTTAAATACGTCACTTTGCATCGGCTACAATCGAAGTCTGCTTTGAGATGCTCATTGCAGTCGATAGGATTGTTCGTTTAACTCCCGAGGGACTCACTCGACACTGCCGCGTATTCAATATTATAGCCCGTCTCGCCTAAAAGCAATAAGTGTAAACAAAAGTTGAGTCGCTTCAGAAAGAGGTTCACAATATTCAAAACAGGAGGGGATGTTTAATGATATTCATGAATGTTAAAGCGAGCGCTGTTGTGAAATGTCGCTTAGACTTGTAAGTTACAAAACAATGACACTAACTTAAGACCGGGATGTAAAGCCGTGCTATCTCCATTTGAT
This sequence comes from Pieris mannii, assembly GCA_028984075.1. Classification (NCBI taxonomy): domain Eukaryota; kingdom Metazoa; phylum Arthropoda; class Insecta; order Lepidoptera; family Pieridae; genus Pieris; species Pieris mannii. The sequence goes on from CM054776.1 coordinate 3,291,465, forward strand.
AGCGAACGTAAACAACAGACAGCCTTTATTCCAACTCGCCAATTTTGAATTATAATTCAAAGTTGCAAGAAACTTTGATCTGCCGGGATCTTTACGTTAAAAACAGTAGCCCTAAAGCAGAAGTGTAATTCACTTAAATTCGTAGCTAACGAGACAAGTTCGGGCGCTTATCGCCGCCATTCCGGACCTGTCCGAAACTTTAAACAAATAACTGTTTAAGAAAGCCAAACAAATTTACGGATCAACTTACATAAGGCTACTGAAAATGAGACTACAGCATAACTTCTCTTAACGAAAATATCTTTCAGTCTCGCTGCGGGGAAATAAAAGCATAAACGTGTTGTTTTAACGCAAAATAAAATGACGTCCATCCCGCGAACGGAGAGAGAATAAATTAAAAGTAAGTATTGGTTTGTTGCTTTTTGTTGTTCTTTGCGATTGTGTTCTATAAAATTACTTAAACGTGTTCCATCGGAGATACAAGCACTGTCATGCTCGACGTTGTTCCAGTGAATTTATTAACTTTTCGCCTCGCTCGCAACATAGTCTAACATCATTTCCATATGATTTGGTTCAACCTTTTTCGTTAGTCCACTACTGACGGGTTCCGTCATGAGATATCCCAAGAGCATGATATACTAAGAGTAATTTTTCACATGTATGTCACTATGTACAGGTGCCGTTGACATCGTTATCGCTAATCATATTATCGCTAAGATATTGATGCCGTCGTATATTCAGAAGGTAACGCATGAATATGTCTAGACTCTAGACTATTAGGGATCAAAATTTTATTTCTATTCAAAATCGTTTGCATAAATACGCCCGCCAGAACTCCATTAATAGATCCCGCAAACGGAATTTTATATCAGGGACTTATTGAAAATAAACGCGCAAGGGCAACAAAGTTGTATTTATGAGCGCTCTGACAAAACGTACAGCTGGATACAATTTTCCATTTCGAAATGCTTTACTTGGGGCACTATAATTTAATATTACACGAGCGACGCTACAATAGTGTTGGTACGGCTTTGCTTGGATTGCGAAAGTGAATAATTTGACTACGGAGATTTAGTCAGAAGCATGCGGCGACTGCGGATGCTTCCAGCGTAATTAATTTTCAACAAAATCATGTATTCATTGTTTTAAGTATATAATCTATACATTTATCGTTTAATCTGTATTGTAGGTTTTCAACAGGAAAACACCGTACACAACTGATCTGAACAACATCACATTATGCATTATTGTTATCAATCGTTCCCCAAGTGTTAGTTTTGTGAAACGGTTTCATGTCTGAATGATACATTGCTAGAATTTAATTTGTGCGGTAAGTTGGTGCGGAATTGAGTTTGATGAGGCCCATTATTCTTGTGGTAACGGATCGAGTCGTCTCGAAACGTCGGTTGCGTCTTTTAGCCCTATTCAATTGTTTTAAAAGGTATGGCGAAACGGATTGAAAGTGTGTTCGGTGTAGTGAAATTATTTCGATATTATTTTCGTTTGCGCATTTATTTTAATTATTTTTATATACAGAGACTTTGTTTATATAACATTACTATTCAAAGCTGTTACCAAGTCTAGTCTTCAGTAAAATAATGATTAAGCGTAGTATATAAGGCCCTATATGGTGTAGGTATTAAGATTTATAAGCAGTGTTAATCTAGTGGCTTTAGGGTGCGCGTCTCATCCCAGAGGTTGTAGATTCGATCTCCCACTATGCACCAATGTACTTTCTATGTGCGCATTTAACACTCGCTCGAACGGAGAAGGAAAACATGGTGAGGAAACCGACTTGCCTTAGATCCAAAAAGTCGACGGCGTATGTTAGGCACAGGAGACCGATCACCTACTTGCCTATTAGATAGAGAAATGATCTTTAAATAGATATAGAACAATAATACAGGCCCAAAACGAGGTGGTAGCGCCATCAGTCTAGATCTAGCCGAATAGATCTTTGGTCCTCAATCCAAATACATCCAAACTTTCAAATAGGCTTTGTCTACCGATGATTTCTTGTAACAATGCCGAAGTGGAAAATAATTGATGCTGAAATCTGGACGTTAATCCTGGCACACAACGTTCGGACCCAACGTCCGACGTGCAAATAAATCAAGCGACAAAACTGAATCGACATCCCATAGCGCGTATAGAGGGCGTTATGACAGGACGATATTTATTGATTCTCGTTACAGTCGACTTTGGTCTGGTCTGTGGTTACTATACAATAGGTACCAAAGTTAATTAAAACGCACCTTTGATTGAGTTCGCCGGATTTCCGACAGCTTAAGATAATTACGAATGTCAATAACAGCCTTCTTCAAGGTATCTTAAATTTAAAGTCAAGATAAAGTTTCTTCACTGCTCTAAGCTTACTAAAATCAGTGGTTAGTTCAATCAAGATCGTTAATGAGATATAATTTAACTGATAATATTAAAAGTGTGATTAGTGCTCTATTAAAAACATAGATACTCGTATATTGTGTCAACGGACTTGTTAGTTGGTAAAACAGAAACATTAAAATCATTACCAAAATAATTCCACAATATTAATTTAAAAATATTTTTTTAGCTGAAAAAGTTTACCCGTTCTCTCGATTTCATTTTTCAAACCCTGAGACGTGCTACGGTTTATTAAATTTTGTCACAGAACCATATTTTATCTCAAATAGATGAGAAATATTTCACTATCAATGTAGTGCGAATACTATTTGTGGAAAAGAAAGCTTGGAAAAATTAAGTATGATAGTTAGATATTATTCAGTACTTAGTCAACGTACTGAACAATATATTTATATAATAATATAATAAAACAAATGATTTTTTTTTAAACTTTACAACACTTCTAATCTTTTCGAATATATTACAGAAGTAGGGCTACTCTTTAAAGCTCATAGTGACTTTGATTGACAAAATATGAAAATTACACTTTGTTTAGCAGTAGATTTCGCACATTTTAAATGGCGTGGTACGAAAACTGAAAATCAAGATAAGCGTTCAGACGAGGCGACTGGGTCTCTAGTTCATAATTGAAAAATTTTAAGCCTATTGTTAAGTTGGGTTCATCAAACTAAAATCACCGTGAAGTGATCGACACTAAGATTAATTTAGACTTAGGTCAATGTATAAGCGAGTAGCGGAAGCGATTAATATTATACGATAGGCAAACAAATTCAATCTATTCTGCGGCTATTAACAATTAATCATAATCAATTAATTTTAATTACATGTATAAAGAGTCGAGAGACGAGGAAATTTTGAAACTTTTTTGAGATTCTCGAAAAGTAGACAGCTGATTTCCCCCCTTTAGTCCTAATAATATTGTAACACTTGTCACACACACACACGTGATCTTAATACTCGAATAACAGTCGATTTCACCTCATTAGAATTTTTTTCTATCATTACCATTTCCTTTGGTACATATTCAATGAACATATTAGACATATTGTGTGATACAGTAGCAAAACAGTTGAAAAAGTTTACGCTTAATCAGCCTTCACCATTAGACAAACCATAGGCCAATTAATCAATCAGTACGACAATCAATTAATCTTCATCTTTAGTTTTTGTAATTCCAAACCTATGGACTGGCATGTCAGAAACCGGTATAAGAAAATATAAAGAAAAATACTTTATTATTTATTTACAAAAGCGTGCAGAGTTAAAAATTAAATAGGTACATCTATTCTAAACTAAACGAAAATTGATTTCAGAATACTCAATTTGTATATCGGTGTTATGTTCGTTAGAAGGTAGTTACTAAATATCTTAGTAAGTATAATGTATTTGTGTAAACATGCACTAGGACTAAGACTCACTAATACAGACACCAATTCGACTTAGGGTCCTTCAAGAAAAGAGCGTACAAATTCCTAAAAGGCCGGCAACGCACTCGCAAGCCCTCTAGCATCGAGAGTGTCCATGGGCGGCGGTATCACTTAACATCAGGTGAGCCTCCTGCCCGTTTGCCCCCCCAGTTTGTTTTATTATATAAAAAAAAGACACTTGGCTAGTGTCTACCTTCAAATACTTGATAGATAAATTACCTTAATAATGCACTCTTTTTATTAATTAAAATACCAGCAAACATATGAGCTGTTTTTAAGGTAATTAAAAGTAAAACATTTCCACAGTATTTATAAATATAAATTGAGGTTTTTATGCGTCTTAACTGACCTTATTAACACAAAAAACCAAAATAACTGTGCATCAAATGCATAAATCTGTGTTATATTATAAGCGTTGTTTGCAATTAATTCTGAGTTAGGTACCGTATATTTAGAAAAAGGTTTGTTTTTGTGTGGTATTTTCATTTGTTTTTTTTCATAACAAAGAAACGCACTTGCAAGCATTGTGGCAAAGTAAGTGTCCACAAACGGCCGAATCATTTGACACATCTTCTGTCCTTTTCCCGTTGTTACATAAAATCGTTTCTAATAAGTATTCAATACTGATTATATTTAATTTCCTTATAAATTGACCAATTCCAATAATTGTTTTTAATTGAATTAGTTAACTGGACTGTTAAACATAACAAACAAGGAAAAATCAATATTCTAACAACCCTCTATGGTTGAAATCCGAATGACATTTTATTGGTTAATGCAATATTACGTCAAATATAGGCGGTATTATTAGCACTAAAGAAGGCTCAAAACACTCCCATTGCGGTTGTTGTTTTTTTTCTTAGGACAGGGGGCAAACGGGCAGGAGGCTCACCTGATGTTTAGTGATACCGCCGCCCATGGACACTCCCTATGCCAGAGGGCTCGTGAGCTTAAAGGACCTAAGTCGAATTTTTTTCGTCAATATTTTGTAATGTTGGCGTATCTGAGTCTACTATTGTCTTGTTATGACTGCATCCATTTTTAGGTAGTGAACTAATAATTGTAAACACTTTAAAATTCAGGAAATTAAACAAAAGAACCTTAGTACGAAGACAAATTTAGTTTTTCTGTTACATTTAATATCTTTACTTTGTATCTGTCAAGATTGGGCTAACTTTACAAATAAAAACAATACTTTAATAACCTACTTATTAATACACTAAAACTAACAAAAATTAACTAAAAAGAAACTAGATGATGTGTATATCGTGATTTGTAATTAGTACCAAATAAACTATAAATTGATAATGACATAGGACGTCAGTGGAAAACGATTTTCATGAAAATTCACTTTGTATTCGTTAAGCTCGGCTCGGCTAAGTCTGGTTAGATCCAGACAAGACGACGTTACAGCCTGTCAAAATGTCTGCCTCGAAATTCCCCACGTAAAATGTTACTTGTTATTTTGTGTTCAATTTTTTAAAATATTAAAAATTGCTACATAATTTTCGTAAGCAAACAAGTTTTGTTTAAAGAATCTTCTAAAGATACACGACGATGTTTTCTAGCTATCACTTGTTTAACTGATCCAATCATTATCCCGTGCCTTCATTGTATATTTCTGGTTGAGGATCCACGATAAGACATTTGAAAGTCTAATGTTGCCTTCAAGCTTAAAAACTCGCATTATCGTAAGCGGAATGCTTTAATAAGAAATTGCGTCCCTATGTGATACGGTAGTGTTAAAATTTTTGTCAAATACGCTCCAAAAATAATTCAAATTAATACCATAATATGATAATCGAGTGAACCGTTACGAATATGGACATTACATACATACAAAAGAACGGCAAAGTCGTGACCGAACGCTCACGATGCAAAAATTTATATCCGCCATTCATAAATGCTTTTACGAGAACAACATTAATGCTTTGACAGTTTTCTTTTGTACGAAATTACTTTACATCTATTTATTGCTAGTTCCTATATTATATTTTTAACTGTCATTAAGATTTTTAAAAGCATTTTACTAAGTTTTACAATATTTAACTTTATAACATTATCACTGAGCCGTGATAATGTCAAAAAAGGATTCAGATTAAAATACAAAAGAAATCGGCTACTTCTTCTAATAGCACATAATTTTGATATAATTTATACAAGATACTTATACAGAGATAATTTAATACATATACATATTATACAACATACTAATTAGGTGGTATTTTAGAAAATATACTGAAAAATCTTGATCCGATTAGCTATAATACCAATAAAAAGGATCCATTACATAAAACTTGGTTAAAAAGCGAACTAGCGAAGTTAAAACAAATAGTTTAAGAACAATATTGTGTTACCATTGCAGTCTGCTTTTTTCTTTAAACTTATATTATTTTGCCTTCACTTGAAGTCGATCCAACGCGAACTCAACAAAGTGGCTTCGAACAGTGGAAAAAAGAAAATAGAATCTGTGAACTGCGAAGTTCTACCGTAAAATGTACGGCTTAGGGGTAGAATTTAAGTATTGATTAAATATATATAAGTTTTTTAAATATAGAACCTTTTTGGAACACACACTATGAAATACTTTTTAACTAATAATTGTTTAATGGAACGGCTTTTTGCCCTGCGACTTAATGTAATTAGATTCGATACTCTACTTATTTACGTAACACATAAATTTAGGTAATAATGTGACCTAATCCTACCTAAAAAATGTTTCTTCGCATGTCTAGAAATATATATACTATACCGCCAGTCCAAATAATAAATAAATACATACAGGCCTAGATTAGTGTCAACATATAAACTATATCAGGGCATATCAAAAACGTATCGAATTTGGGCGGGATAAACCGCGCAGTAAGCCGTAGATTAACTACGGTTATCGTCGCGAACACCCGGTCAATACTAACGGATGGTTTAAGCCAGGCTTTATCGGTGAAATGTCACTTTCTGCCATTTTTCTCCAGGCTTAAATCGCACCTTATTATAGATTTTTCAGAGGACTTTTTAAGCAACTCAAAAAGTTATATCAATTTAATTTGTTACTTTATATACACGGAACCACAAATATACACTTGTGTTGATAATAATATTTATTTGCTATATGTACCGTTTTTAGATAGACCTCGATTTCTTAGTTAATTAAATTTGCATGAAAATTATTCATGTAATCCTTTGCATAATAAAACAATATAATCAGGAAAATTTAAAATTAGAAAGGCAATGCACAGATTACTTTGGTAAGGAAAATATAAATACTTTTTAATATATAGACTAATCAGCAGTAATATTAATACGTATATTTAAAAATAAGTTTTTCATTACCACAAAAACCTAATTATAAAAATAAATGTGATTAGAAGAGCGGTTTTATATCAGCTAAAATATATTGATAAAAATAACACAGTAGTTGTGAACAATCGCAATATTTACGTCTGACATTAATGAGTTCGTCGGCCTTTACTACGCATTTTGTATACATTATTATATTACTACGAATTCTTAATTATTTTTTTAAACCGTAAATTCATAGCAACTACGACGTTAAGATGAATTTAATGCCCAATGTGTTTTTTTGTTATGTAATAATAGGCTTAGTTTTACAAAAATAGTATTACCACCAATGCATTATGCGGCGAACACATTTATGTGTCTCCTTACCTACTCAGTAGAACAGTGTTGGCCTAGTGGCTTCAGCGTGCGACTCTCATACCTGCGGTCGTAGGTTCGATCCCCGGCTGTGCACCAATGAACTTTCTTTCTAACATTTGCTCGAACGGTGAATGAAAACATCGTGAGGAAACCGACATGTCTTAGACCCAATAAGTCGACGACGTCTGTCAGGCACTGGAGGCTGATCACCAACTTGCCTATTAGATTTTTTAAAAAATGATCATGAAACAGATTCAGAAATCTGAGGCCAAGACCTAAAGAGGTTGTAGCGCCTCTGTTTTATTTATTTTTTACCTACTCAGTAATAGCTTAGTAAGGTATCTGACGACTAACTCATAAAGTAAAAGATTATATGTATATATCTTGATCGGATATTCGAATATACCTACCAAACTGTAAGAGGTTACAGAGCGACTTTTTTAATTGTAATAGTTCCATTTGAAATCGTTTTTAAATTACTTCAAAAACGGTAAAGTTAGTCTGTCAATGTCCTGCCGATTGCCGAGTTCATTACACGCAGTTTTTGTGACCGCTCATTACCGCTGCAATTTTTACAATTGTATAAAATTTAATCATCTAATGCCAGATAACTACAGATCATTATATGTACTGGACATATACAATTTTCCAGTTCATAGCAGGTCAGTTGAATTGAAAATTAATGTCACGTATTTCTTGAAGGCCCTTTCTTAAATCAATCTCTAAATCAACATACTTAGACACAACAAAAAAATTTGATTGCTGCCTACATTTAACATAACATTAGATCTATCGTACAGAAATCTGTATAATTCATAATTTAAATAGATTAAGAAAGTACATCCGTACCTTCAGATAAGATTGAATAATTATAAGCTCCCTATAATTATTGACTAAGTAATAATAACTCTTGATGAACGAAGTATTAAGTTACTATATGACCTGCCAAATATTATAAAACACGAAATAATCAATTTCCCTTTGAAGAAACGAGAATTAAGTAAAACCCCAAGTTAGGGTCATGCCCCTCTCAAACCTATAAATATCGTCGCAAAGCCTCGTCTGAGACGCAGCCCTGATTCAGGTATCAGGTAAACAACCTTCAGGCCCTGTCTGCTCAACCTTTGGGACGTTCAACCTTAATTTTTTCTCATTTTCATACAACGGTATCTTTCTTTACGTTTGGGTAATTTTATAGTGTTTAAAATTTTAATGGCCGCAAATTAATCGATTTCCGGTTTAGAATGAAGTTTATTTAAACTTAATGTAAGCAATGGATACGATACACAAATGTCTATGTGTGTCATAGATTATTTTTTAATGTATTCTGAGATTTTATGCCCCCAAAATAGATAATACAGTCAAAACTACGAGACCGACATGACATGATACGAGAACCACATATCGATTATATTGACCAAAATCAAAGGTCCCGGCTGGAGAAGTACCTTCTATCTTGTTATAACAGAATTTGATTGTATTACTAAGTACAATAGTAGTCATAGCATATCGGTATGGAATACAAAATCACTGACCTACGACGACAGAGCGGTGAGTAATAAAAACTTAGCGTCATCTATCTAAAACACAATTCATGGGACACTGCTAAATAACAAGACTACAGACTCGGATATTTGACCAAATTTTGTAAGCGTAACAGTTTATTCAGTTATGCTAATCTCATACGGAATATTGTAAATGTAAAAACAAAAGTCAATATACGTCCTCCGACAGTTTAACGACCTGTATGTAACCTCCTCAACCAAAGAGTCACAACGCTCTGAGGAATCACTCGATACAGGCTAATCTCAACTGAGACTTGTAAAGCACTACAGATTCTAGATAGCTTTTAGAAAATCATAAAGAACTTAGAGATAATTTAAATTTAGAATCTTTTTTAAAAATAATTATACAGTATCTGTATTTTATTTGTGCGATAGGGCTATTAATAGTTACTTATCTATCGTTAAGATAGGTAATGGTATCGATATAGGCACTACAAATTTATTGGTCCACTAATAGAGTAATTAAATGATAGTCAAGGGTCCTTATTAAATCATAAAATAAAATAATGATTCACCGATAGTTTATTTGACGTAAATATGACGAAATCAGTCATAGCACGGCTTGCAAATTTGTCCTATATATTATTGCGGAGTTGATAATGAGGGCATTGACTCGGCCGTGTTATTTAAAAATCTATGTTTTTAGATGAGCCGAATTAATTGAAGTATTTGAATTTTACGTATATATTTTGGGACGATATATTTTTTTTACTTATTTCATGATCTTACCATTGCAGGTTTATGGGCTTACCTGTAATAAAATATATCGTTAATATAAATTTATACTTATACATAATATTTAATAAACAATACAAAAGCATTTCACGAATGGAATATATTTTGATCCTTTATTTATAGTAAACGTATGTAACTGACCGTTGAACTATTCTTCAACATACGGACACATAAAAATGTATATCGGAATATATGAATGGAACCCATTCACATACGTCCATATGGCCGGAAAACTATGAATTATGTATACAAATACATAATATTATCATTTTTTTACATGTCAATATCTGGGTTTTGATGGAGATGTGTGAAAATTTGGCCGGACGTTCAACTCGATTTATTACGTCATAATTGTGTTGAATTAATACATGAATTAGCGTTTTTATACGATACTCTACCGACTAACACAAAGGTTTAGAATAAAAATAATAAATGCACGTCAATTTATAATCAATTTTAAGTCTCTACAAGCGTTATTCTGTCTAGACAGAACTAAGAGATAGACGTATAGATAGAGAAGTGTATTTGTCGCCATAAAACTCAGAGCAGGCATACGCTTCCAGGCAGTATTGTTGATAATAACAAATTTGTAAGGATTTTTTGAAGCAAACCTTTTGGTTACGAATCGTTGCCAAACCCGATTGCCGATTCATATAATCGAAAACACAGTCGCTAAGCAACCGATCGGCGTCTAATATTTTCCTTCCATTTACATTTTATTATAACTCACAAAAAACAATATTCTAAACGCAATCTTACCCTATATTACCAACACAAAGAAAACTCCAAACATAACCATTCACATAACCACATAACCAGGCTATATTTTACCCCAAATATTACCCGGAATTTCCCCAAAGCCGTTCAAAGTTGCCAGCATTAAATATGATGTTACTGAATAAAATATAACGTATATTGGGCGAAATTGTTTTGAATATTATCTTTCATATAGTTCCCAAGATCTTTGCTAGACATGAGTTTCTCTTTGAACATAATCACGCATTATTAGTTACTACTTTTTATAGGTGGCTCCCAGACAAAAATTACGCTGCTCTATCCTACTTATTTCTTGTACGGTGTTTATATCTAAGAGTAATATTTTTTTATAAAACGGGCGGGATGATGTTAAGTGATACCGCCGCCCGTGGGCACTCTCGGTGACAGAGGTCTCGCGAGTGCGTTGCCGGCCTTTTAAGAATTTTTACGCTCTTTTCTTGAAGTCGAATTGGTTATATTATATATTACTACAATACTTCATGAAATTAAGTTCATAAATCGTTATTTAGTAGGATACGTGTTTCACGTTGCATTTCAAGTTTTCATATAATAATATAATCAATTTAGCCTTTTTTTTAAAAGCCTTGTTAAAAAAAATACAATAGAAATTAAACATGAATCAGAACAGTCAGTGTTCTCTACGAACTGTAGATCAAACCTTTTTACAACAAGAAATAAAACATTTCTGTAAAATTATGCCCAAAATCCGTTCTGTATCAACAAAATTAACCTTCGAGGACACATTAACCGGATACAAAAATTCGCTTCGAGCCAAATGTGGCCAAATTTACGACAATATTAAAAACAAAGCCACAACGTTATGTTCACCAAACAAAGGGGATGATATATATCCTTTCCCTTTCTTAGCTATATTAGAAATCATAAAATTTCTAAACTTACAGAAACAGACCAACGATTATGCGAAATAAAATTATACTACAGAAACGAAGACTACTAGAACGTAATTAACTTTCTAATATAAAGTTTGACTGAATGAAAAATCGTTTGATTACTAACGAAAAATCCACGACGCTGAAGTAAGCTAATTTAATTACAAAATTATAAATTTATATAGTAATTTAACCCTGTCCATATACGGCAAGACCATATCTGGTCGCACGTGGGCGATGCGTCTCATTATTTTGAGACTAACGTGATTGGAGTGGAAGAAGGTTGCAATCTAATCTTGACCTTATTATTAATTATGATGTACAATAAATTTAACTTATAAAACATTTCAATAGATTATACTTTTAAAATCCTTTGATTATCATTGGCTTTACTTCCTACCAATCGGTAACAATTATAATTCCGCCGAGAATTAAACAAATGACACTCTAGGTTACATGTCATTAAGTAAATCATTAAACTGCCTAAGTAGGCAGTATATTAAATGGAGATATCTTAAGAAATAGGTGGCGGCCACAAACCTCCATACCGAAACTAATCGAACCATAATTAAATCAGCAATGTACATAAAATGTAATTATTAAGGTGTAAATGTTAATTAAAATCAAGGCGATAATAATGTATGATTCACATAATAACATCTATTTCATGAGGCCATATTCCTTAGATCTTCATTATAAATAACACGCTCTATTATAACCCTATATTTATTGCATAAGCGAACGAGAAGCGATTTTATACATTATAGTGCTGTGTTAAACTTTGTTTTTTCCACAAATTGGCAACATATACAAAGCCTATACTATAGTACCTATATTTAGTCTACGTTTTATAACAGAATGTTATGTAAGTCAAACAAAAACTCTTCACCTATAGCCAATTCAATACCGATGTATATACGTATATGTAGTAGTTAGTTTCTAATTTATGATAAAATCAGTTGCAGCAAAAATTACTGAATCTACTTTAGATTCTAGCTTAGTTAATTAATAAAGATACCTCTAATTTACAATATTATGAATTATCTTGGATTAATTCGAAAAACAACGCAATAATTTTGAACAGTATTTATTGACGATCAAGAGATAAGCATTTCATACAAGTAACGACACGTTAATATCACATATCTTTCTCAAAAATAGTTTGTCAAAACAGACATTAATAAGACGTGGAGATCGTTAAAATAAAAATAAGTTACTTAAATGTGACACATTAAAAACGCAATAAAAGTTTAAAAGACATAAAAATTTTAGTCCATCTTTTAATACAATAAATACCACTGGTTGTTAAACTTCATTCCGTTTCAACGTACTCGTAAATATAATAAGTGTTTTTATTCCTTCTTTCAAATGATCACATATCCTTGAAGGAACATAAATTATGTCGGTCATGATAATATTAAAAATATACCATTTTTTACACGCGTTTTTTAGGAATACCGGCCACAGAAAGTTGCCTGATTACCTACTTGCCTATCATACAAACCTATCTGAAGCAAACAGACGCAAAGCTCAGTTTAGTTTACTGTTATCGTCCACTTCATTACATATCAAAAACATTAAGGGTTACTTTCTTATCATATTAGATTTAACATAAAACGTTATTAAAATCGCTTCGCTTGTACAAAGGTGCTACCTGATACCCAAGGCTTCACTTAAATCTCATTTCGAAACCGCACCGTATAACCATTGTATAGATAAACATCTTGCGTGTATACTTTGGCGTTTTTGGGGAATAAGCTTCTAAATAAAAATGCAGGTGCGCTATTAAGTTGAACTAGAATATTAGAGGTATACATAATTTGGCCGGTGTTGATGGAACAATGGTGATAATTACAGCAAATTTAGTCGTCACGTTATGTTGAAATGTGGATTAAGATCTATTAAGTGTTAGGCCGCTATTATGCTTCACAAAACCGTTGGGAAATTAGTTTTATTGGTCTGCTTATTAACACGTTTATTAATTAAATTAATTATTTAATTTATATTAAGAAGTTTGAATTGGACCTGGCTTACCCATATAACCGAACACATTATAAGAATTATACCTTTTTGAGGAGTTGAAAACTCAAAACGAACAGTAAGAAATATCTTTTCGAGCAATACCGCTCTTCCCAATCCCTTATACCTGTTTTATTCTTAACATTCACTGGGCTCATTGATATTGGAATGAAGGCTTGACTCGGTCGCCATGGCAACCGGTCGAGCACCCATGTGCTTCCTTTGTACTCAATCATTTTATTGAATTTGATTGTACTTTACATTCTCCCAGTTACCCTCATATAAAATTGATATATTTGATACGGTAATATGAGGAAATGCCTCGGGGAAAATCAGGAAAAATGAGCTTGAAAAATATTCTTAAAATAAAGCAAATTTTTATAACAGACTTCCGGCGCTTCGATTGAGTTTATTTTTGAATGCATTTCTTTGTTTTACATCGAGATAAACTTTACTCGGTGGTTAAGAAAATTCTTAGAGTAAGGTTTAGATACGAGTCTTCTGACAGCCGTACGTATATATACAGAAATCATAGAACGTACTTGGTACTGCTATGTTTTTGGATATTAAACATAGATAGACTTGTGACTTCCGCCTTCCGCTTGAGACATGCCGGTTTCCTCACGTTGTGTTCCTTCACTTAAAACCTTCATTGCACAGGCGGGAATCGAACCTTAAGCATGAGAGATACACGCTTAAGCCACTAGGCCAATTGATTGAACTTACTCAACCTAAAGTTATGGCATTCTTTAGAAGGATTTATAATTATAGAAAAATATTGCTTATAGTAATACCAGTCAGAACTACTTAACACTCTTATGAGAAACACTAAATTAACATCCTCAATTAACTTTGTTTCAGGTCTGGTAATCTATAAATTATAAGTCTTAACATAACCAGAATTGTATGTGTGAACAATATACCGAAATCTCAATGTATATAATTATATTTTATTCTGTTGTAATTATATAGCACGACCTCCACTAATGTTATATTAATTCTTTATTTAATTATAAATAATACACGTTCAACGTTATTAACATATAAATTTATGCTAAACTATAATTAATTGCTCTATACATTTTAATTGTCTGTAAAGAAAAATAAATGTACCAGCAAAAATCTATTTTGGATGCCGACAAATTTATGTACCGAGACCTACTTTGTATTTAACTAATTTTATTCGATTATTATGCTATTTTATTAAGGTACAAGAAAAAAAATCCAATATATTGTGCTTCTTTTCTGTGATTCTAACCTGAATTCATTTCAATGCTGTAGTCCAGTCATTTCGTCCGAAAAAAAGGCAAATAAAAGAAAATGAATTTGCGCTTCTAATTTTTTAATATGTTGTAGGGGATACCTAGAAAACCTTAACTTGAGATTGTCGACCAAGCTTTCCTAGGAGCTTTCGCCGCCATGTTGAAAAAAGGGGTAAAATTTGTTTCTCGGCAATAACTCGGCTATCCGATGAGATTTCGAAAATTTTTGTAGCTTTCTTTGTGCTCTACAATAACGCCCGAACCATTTTTAGCGTATCATGCATCGTTATCGAGATATCGATCGATAAAGTCAAAAATTTAGGACACTGGTGATTGGTTCGAGCCCTCGATTGGTCTGACGCCAACCCCAACCCTCCAACGGACGCTCTATGCAGGCACTCCGTTATAACGAGTTTACAGCCAACTAGATATCGAAATTTTTGCCCAGAATATCGGAACCCTCGATTTACACTACGCACAGCAAAAACTCAACACGATACGATATACTAACTTGAGCGCGCTCGACGCTGAGTGTGGATTCACCGACTTTGCGGCGCGCTGGAGATCGTAATTTTTGTCCAACATAAAAAAATTCAAGAAGGAAATTGTAGGTTTGAATATGCTCTATAAGTTTGAATTCCACAATTTTTCATATTTATTAAGACCCAAAGAAAAAAAAAGAAAAAAACAAAAACTGTGTCCTAAATTTTTGACTTTATCGATCGATATCTCGATAACGATGCATGATACGCTAAAAATGGTTCGGGCGTTATTGTAGAGCACAAAGAAAGCTACAAAAAGTGTCCTACAAAAATTTTCGAAATCTCATCGGATAGCCGAGTTATTGCCGAGAAACAAATTTTACCCCTTTTTTCAACATGGCGGCGAAAGCTCCTAGGAAAGCTTGGTCGACAATCTCAAGTTAAGCTTTTCTAGGTATCCCCTACAACATATTAAAAAAATAGAAGCGCAAATTCATTTTCTTTTTTGAATGTACGTAATGACTGGACTACTGGGATATTAACACTAAGGCCGATAAATATCGTAGAAAAAGTGAGCCTTGAGTGAGTTTCGCAATGGAGGTGTCATTACGTGAGATTGTGCTCTATGTATCTGCGTTGACCTTGCCTCCATTCACCTCTCAATACATTTTAAAATAAAAAACTTACAGTCTATCAAAACATTGCGGTTCATGATTTATAATTATAGTAATGTCTAAGATTCAATTCAAAGGGGATAACATTATTTGGTTTGGTGAACAAATATACTTTTGTGTGCCAAGAATGGTGCACCTACTCAAATCGTCGTAATATGTGTAACTATTTTTTCTTTAGATTTTACTTTATTTTACATTAGTTATAGTAACATGTTGTTTTTAGTTTTTTTTTGTTTTTTTTGTTAATTATTTTGCATTTATTGTACTCTACCCACTGTAGCTGTTTCTTTTTCGTTGTTTCACATTAGGGTTGCATGGAAGAAATCGCTTGTAAGCGTTTTGGCCGCCCGTTGGCTTGTAACTTTTGTAACCTGTTTTTTTTTTTGTTATGTGTGTGTTTTTGAATAAGGTAAGTATAAATAAATGATTATGTGGGTTGATTCCTTAATTTAAAAAAATCTATCTTAGTTTTAATTCATTAAAATAATCTTTCTTTAGTGAGTGTACTAAAAAAATATTTTCATTGATGGTTTAAAGTAATTTGAAATCTATGTTTTATAGAAAGACTTTATTTCTATTTTAGAAAATATATAATATAGTCAAATTTATG
The DNA here is from genome assembly GCA_028984075.1 of Pieris mannii. NCBI lineage: Eukaryota > Metazoa > Arthropoda > Insecta > Lepidoptera > Pieridae > Pieris > Pieris mannii. The sequence continues at coordinate 3,307,966 of CM054776.1, forward strand.
ACGTGAGAAATATCGATTTATAAACAGGAAATTTGTATAATAAAATACGGAAATCTACTGTAAATCAAAAAAAGGCAATTTTACTTAATATGGTGTTGCTTGGCGCCAACCAGTTCTTGACAAATCAATTTTACGACGCTTAAACTTGTTTCTTATTTGCATAAATTAATATTAATTCGAACATATGGGACTGTATCTTCACGACTTTCTCTAGATCTTTCATCATAATCGAGCTTAAAAAAAGGCGACAATACTTCAATACTACAGGGTCATACTATTGATGATTTTTTTGCAATAATTTGTATACTAATTCTGGTAAATAAAATACTAAAATATATTCTTAAACTGGTTCAAACTAACAATAAAGCCGTATCGGTAAGAACACTACGTAAAACAAACGAACTATGCCCAAGTCCATATTCCAAAGCTTACAGATAAAAAAAATAGAATTTGAAGTTGTATACTATATGTATAATTATTTTAGTATATCCCATACAAATAAAGATTTTAAACACTCGATACTTTTACATAAACGCATTTGAAAGGTCACTATTTATTCAATTTAAAAACCAGATCAAAATCCGCAATTTTATTACAATTTTATATATTGGAGGTCAAAATAAAATGGTTTTATCGTATTAACATAATGCATTATCGGCTCCGGTGATAATCGCTAAATTAATTGCGGTTTCAGCCGACCGCGGACATTTATAACTTTCATATTATCATATTACTGAAATGTTAGACCTGCAGTCTAGACCGATACTCAATGATTTAGATGACTTATAGGAGGAAGCGTGGCTAGTTTCGCAGCGATTGATGTATCGATTTCCAATATAAACGAATAACGGAAAGGATCTGGTATTAATATTAAGCTAGAAAAGTTATAGAAAAATTTAATTTCAAAAGTAGGCAAAAATAATATAACTACAAATATAAACTTACAGCAGTGTTATAGCTAAAATCTTATTTTAATGTTATGTTTCTTACAATAACTATTAAATAAGATTAAAGTGATTTCTCAGAACTAGGTTCAAGATAATGTCAATCTTACCTAGATTCTAGGTATATAGCGATATCCATCAATTTATGACTATGACTAAAACTTAGATACCTAACTTTAAGATAAATAGGCCCTTTCTGTTTCGCAATCCTTTTCGAAATCTCACACCCACGTCTCAAGCGTTTATACAATAATGGACCTTAATACAAGCCGTGGTAAACGAATTTAGCATAAAGGCGCTTTATTAGTTAATATGACCTACTACTGAACATAAGCCAACATTAATTTTGTATTTATTGATGTCAAAATCAGTTGAAAGTGTCATTTTGTGACAATGAAGTATTATTCATTATAATCGTATTTTCATGAAAACAAAATTATAAAATCGTCGAGTCAAGCTCTCCTTATATTTTCGTATACAGATAATTTTAGAAGACGTTTCATATTCTCCATCAATATTAGGCACAACATGTCGCCGACCAGCCTTTTCTACCTTCTAAGCTTTCTCTTTGGGACTGGGCTAAAGTCAGCGAACACAACTCCACTCCGTAAAGGTATTTACGGTGTGTGTGTGTGGTTGTAATTTAGTTTTTTATTAAGTCTATAAAAACAGTTCCTTTATGGACCTTATATTTAAATGCTGTTTTCAAACAGTGACTCAAGGCTTTAATATCTAAGAAAAGCTGCTCAATCAGCGTTGAGACTTTTTTAACTTAATTTTTTATATTTAAGTTTGTACGTAACGGGGTAGTGACGGGCTCTTCACTGAAATTCTCACTACGTCAGGAGCCTGGGATATATGTTCTTACAACTTGTGAGTTCCAATAGTATCATTACAATATAGTACGTTATATATGGATAGCTAAACTCATTTATAAAGGTCAAAGAGACATTTTCGTAACATTAGGAGAACCTTCGATTATCTGTACTAGGTCGGGGTTGCGTTAATCTGCGTGCAAACATTTTATCGCACTCTTCAATACTATGAATATTTTATTTGTTTCTCAATTTAGTGTTGCCACTGTTATGACGTTTTTTGCTTATGTATATTGCTATATTTTAACGACTAATTTATTTAATTAAATCTACGTAAAATAAAGACATTTATTGCTACATTAAAATGTATCCTTACCGCACCATAAAAAGCAAATTTTATTCAATCCAATACATACATAAAAAACTTCTAAAATATTAATTCACCGCTTCGAAGCCGATTAAAACAACACCGCACAACTGTAAATATATAATCGCGGTAATTTTAAACTTCAATCCACGAATGTGTATTAAAACGAAGGATAAAACGGAACATTACGTCGTAAAACCTCGCGACGTTAAACGAAAAAACGCACAACTTCCGCCGTCTAAAACCTCCAAGAAGGCCTCAAGTTAATAAAAATCGCTCCCAAATGACTGGAAACTTAGCCGATACAGATACGGGAATACACCCCTCCGTAAACAAGGAAAAGTAATTTGTCAAGAAAATCCGCCGCTGCTATTCTTAGCGGAGATAGCGGTGTCGTTAAGGCCGCTTCTGTGCACGGTTTAGGGTATTTTAGAGGTCCAAGTCACTGATCAGAGGGTCTATTTATTTAATAACTTATAAGCTTTTTTATAACGCTATTATTTTTATAGGAAGCTTATACAGTGACGTTAAGATGATTTAATTGCCTACTTAGCTGTTCTTTAGAGTGTCTATGTAAGTTAGATAACTCCGATATCTTATACGTAAATATATAAATGTTTTGTTTCAGCATTGTTTTTTTTGTAATTTACTAACTTAATTTTACTGTACGTGCTGGGTTTTCAGCTCTTTCATAACAAAAACACTGTTTAATAGTTACTTATTAAATAAATATAAATAAATACTATATTCCAATGAAAATTATTACAATAAAAGCGCTGTCCACGTGTAATAAATGTACATAATGACATGGAGCCCTCTCCTTGTGTCACACGATTCCAAGCGGAAAAATAATTTGTCAAGGAAATCCGCTCATATTCAGCCGAGACAGATATCATTAGACAATGATTTATTATGAATCGCCAGTTAATGATTAATGATGGTTATAATAATGATTAAATTTGAGTTTAACTTGTAAGTTTGACAACTGTTGTTCATTGAAACATCTTCTATGTATTAGTTGTAATGAAACGTATTGTAACAGTTTCTTTACAATTGATTAAAGAAATCCTAAGGTTGGTTTCCAAACGTTTTATGAGTCATTTAACGTGATTTGAGTTTTGACAATTGAAAATGTCAAAATTGTGATTATAAAAAAAAAGTGTTATAACTTTTGTGTTTAGCAAAAAGCATAAACGTGTGTTGTTTAATATTATACGACTTATGGTCCTTCAAGAAAAATACATAGCAATTCGTCCTCCCAAAAATATTATTCTAATGATTAGTGAACCTTCATAAACTAATATATATTTCATACGTACTTCCCAGATTACGTATGAAATATATAGATTCCCAGATTATTAAAATCTTTTTTACAATCTGTAAAAAGTCCCTAATTACTTACCAGATTAAATACAACAGTCACAAATTTGTTCAGCCATTATCAAATTATGATAAAATATTTGCACAGTATAAAATAAAAACAGTCGGGAGCATCGCTCTAAGTCCCCTTCTGTCAATTATCGTGATAAATGAATCTTTGAATATTGAAACGGTTATTTAAACGAGTATAATATTACTGTGGAGTACTCGGCTCGGCTATAAAGGCATAGAACAACGTTTTCTAACTTAAATTGATTATTGGGGGAGGAAAGCTTTTTTGTCAGTAAGTAATCTTTAAAGTACTTACCCTTTGAAAATAACTCAGCTAGATAAAGTATGTTTTTTGTTACATAATAAACCATTATTAAAACGAACCCAACGTCGTTTGTCACCTTATTAAATGGAGAATTCATTTTAGCTGGCATACGTTTAATTCGTTTCAAAATACATCATCATTTATATTATTATACTTTCGCTAAAAATAGTGTCAATTTGATTGCATGTCGTGTTTATATTAAAACCTATATAACTTTCTTGGCTCGTGAAGAACTCAATTACAAAATTAATTTGCAAATTCTGCCACGGGCTACGATGGGCAGCCGAATAAGTTATCTGACAGGCGCAGACAAGATACACCATCGTTTTGTTCAGCTTTCATCTCGGACCATTTTAAATAGTCTTTTTTTAAAATTATTGTTTCTTATAAGATCTTCATATAGATTAGGTTTGTATTAAATTTCTGTGACCATAAAAAAATTTTTGAAGTTGGTTGCGAAGTATAATGATAGTTTGAGACCAACCACTATTAACGCCAGATTTATTTCCACTTATGATGGTCCAAAAATACTGTTAAATTAAATAACTTATGTCTTATCATACCGAATTGAGTACAATATGCCGGGTAGTCAAAGCAGTATTGTAAAAATTAACTATTAATAATAAGAAAACATTTATAGACGATTTAACATGTAATAATTATCTGATAGATATTATTAAGATTGTGACAAAATTTATCTAACGCTAGACTCGACATACTTGTGTTGTGGGTAACCAATATATAAATATATAATAAAAAAATAAATTAATAATTTAATAACCACCTTTATGTACCTATATGTCGCAGATTCAACGTGATTAGTAATTACGGAATTGGGGTCACTACCGTCGTCCGACATTATAACTTAATATTTAAACACAGTCAGTGCGCACGTCCTGCGCAGGCGCCGATCGGGAAGCAACTCTAGTACTTCACGACCGATTCTACGCACTACTGACAAATTGACTTTGACAATTGACACTCAGAGACAGTTTACAACCCGTAAGATGTCTATGAAATTGCGTGGTGTTACCATTCTAATAAAACAAATGACACCGTGTTCTTTTTAACATAATCTCTGACATATATATTCAGGTAGGATTGTCCAAAACTCTAACGGTTCTTAACGGAAACATGGTAAAGAATATTTGGCAGATCTACAAGCTAATGATCCCCTTGATTACAGCAAAGTGTTGCCATAAAGTGTCTCGGTGTTGCCAACTTGGAAAAAACAGTTGTTTCTAAAGTGTCTATTTTCTGGCAACTGATAGCATGAGACAAACGCTTCGAGTAGTTGAGGGTGAAATTGTTAATTGTTATGGAAAAACTGCTAAGCGACTGATAAATAATTAAAATAAATATCTTCTATTACGGAAAAAATCGCATGTTTTTACATTATTTACATAAGTTGACGTTGCGAGTGCTTTTCAGAAGTATTTTATGTATCTGCTGGAATGTGGGTATTATGTATTTGACTAGCAATTTTAAAATATAAGTGTAGCGATTGGAATACCTGTAGTTTCAAAGTGCGGTTTGAAAATGGTTTATCCAAGTACTATCTAGACGACACTAAAAACAAAAACATAAATTTTAATGAGTCGAAAACCGAGAATTTTCTCAAGCATTTGGCGAGCAATATTTTTTCTACCGCATTTAATCAGAGTAAGAAGTGAAATGGTAATTTGTATGGAGCGCCCGATGTAAATTTTATGCAAGAATTCCCTCGCCCTAAAAAGGGGAAGATTTTTGCAGCGGACAGAAAATTTTGCTTAGCCGAGTGAAATTTTAACTGCCTCGACAGGCAGACATCGCGAATACTTAATGCTAACTCACTCCGGTTCATTATACTACATAATTTAGAGGAAAAAATGGATTTCAAAGGGTTCTTGTATTTATCATTTTACTTTGTATATACAATATTTTAACTTTTAACTCGGTAATAAGTTTACAAATAAACGTTCAATTGGGGCTTAAAAACTCCGGAAAGAATCTTTCGTACTTTTGAAACGAAGTTGTAAAATCTTATAAAATTGTCATTTAACTATTACGAGTTTTAATATTGTTTGTGAATCCGTTGAGTGGGTTTTGTGTAATGACGAAATAAAAAAATCTTTAACATACCTACATATATATGTTATTTAATTAGTCTTATATATAGTTGAAACAATTGCATCACGGGTAACCAGTAAAACCCATGCGTTACAATCTAACTATTTACATTACAGCTTCATTCTATTTATGTAAATACTACGAGCTATAAAACTTGAAAATTACAAAAGTAATTTAGAAATCAATAACGTCAAACTCGTTTGATAAATACAAATATTAATGAATTAATGAACGTTTCGGGGAACTTTTCAGTTTGTTTCAATTTGTCAAGTGATCGAGGCTCAGTGGATATGACGAAGGGGGAATTCACAAAGGATTCCCCCTAATCTCATTATGTTGCAAATAGCGTATCTATTTCGTAAAATCGATCATCAAAATTACTTTTAAAATAAACTGTTACTAATACAAAAACTGTCCTCAATCGGAATATTACAATATTCTTTTTAAATCACTCAAGGTGCAAGCGCGAGCGCTCCCGTGTGAGAAAATTAAATACGTTTTGACAGAATGACACAAGTCCCCACTCGTAAGTTAATCTCTCTTAAAGCGACAATACGAAAGTATTGTAGAAACACTTAACCGTGTCAATATGTGAATCATCGGACATACGCGATTATCATAAGGTTTTGTTTTTTAATGGCTTTAAATTGTCCGACTGGGCACAAGGTACTTTGCCAGTGTCGTGTAGATGGAAAAGGTATATCATAAGGTTTCAGTTATTTAGTTCGAACGTAAATGACAATTGACAGTGCAACACTATTGTCAAAATCAAGCTTTAATACACATCTGGGATAATAGATGGCGCAAATCACTCTAACCTGGACTGTCACTGCATTTGACACGTAAGCACATGCCAATGCACATGAAATGTGGAGATATATTTTTAATTAATAATAATCATAGTTATAATACGCAAAATCCAATTATGATATTTTAATAATAAGGTCTTATACAATTTACATTTTATCTTTCTAGTTTATATATTTTAAGTCGTAATACGAAGAATTTCTCCAAGATTCAGAAATTAATATCAGGAGTTAATAAATTACAGCTGAAAGTTATTCCCACAGCGTATATAATTTGTTAAATTGAAATCTCAACCTTGTAGATACTTCATTTCGGCTCAATTTATTAGCTTTCAATTTCAATATAAATTATCATTCATATAATATAATTTTATTTATTATTATAAGATACAGATCTTGTTAACGCGGCTAACTTCAGTTCGGTTGTTCGATAATCTTTACTCGCGGGTTTTTTATTTGCTAAACGTTGTACGCTATTTAAAAAATCTACATTTTATTTTAAAATCAATAAGTAACACTAACAAACTCAAATGACAGACACTATGGTTTCAAAAAGTATCGATGAATTTACTTCTTTATCGAAATAACAAATAGTAATGTTCTGAGTGAAATAACGAACTCAAATTGGTCGGACTGAGTATGACACTGGCTTGTTTATATTTGGGGCACGCCTTTGTTAGGGGTTTTATTATTTTCTAATATACTTGCGGAGTTTCCGCTGTGAATTATAATTTTGTTGTACTAAGGGTAAACATTTTCGTGACAATATTTTTCATAGTTATGACATTTAAACCGGCATTGAATTTATTATATTTTCTAAGCATTAAATATTTTCTTTAGAAATAAATTAATGTAATGTAGTACGGAGCTGTCATTTCATTGTCTGTTCATTTCAAACAAGGGCATGTCTTGGCTACCGAAATCATTATTTTTCTTTCAGAAGCGATTCCGAGAAATAAAATTGAATTTGACTTTTCTATTAAAAGTGGCAAACGGGAAGGAGCCTCGCCTGTGCTAAGTACCGCCGCCCATGGACACTCACATTGCTAGAAGCCTCGTAAGTGAGTTTTACGGTACACCATTTTTATGGCTAAAGTTTAATTAAAGAAAGACGTAGTACAATTCTACGAGACTAAAAATAGGTAATTTAATAGAGTGAGATAATTAAAATTAAGGTGAGTAACTGAGCAAATAAAATTAATGAGGATGTTGCTACTTAACTAATACAAGAACAGGATACAAAACTAGATTAGTACTTAACGCCTCTTACTAAATATCAATCATTAACCCTAATTTCAGCGTCGTTAGACACAGCAGATGAGTTTAATTTAAAAATACATTACTTTTAATTTTATTTAAAGGATCACTACAGTACCCTTTAAGGCACGTGATCAGGCAGATCTATAGCCAAGGAGGCAGCAGGGTAGTATCTAGCTTAAATGTCGTAGGCTTGGCATCTCCTGCTGGCAGCTGCTGCTAAACACGTATTTTAAAAAGTCGGCAATGAGAGTGTCTATGGTCACTATCACTTAACATCAGAAAAGCCTGTTACATAAAAAATACTTACTGCATGAAATAAATAAGCTTGGAAATAGTCTATATTACCTGTAACAAAGATTTTTACATTATTTTCATGTTAAGGATAGCGTTAATCGATATCATTATGAGAGATATATGTGTTGATATGAAAATATAAAGGAAATAAGATTGAAACAACATTCTATTATAAATCTACATTGAATTGGTTTCCCGAGTGTTCCTTTCAATATATTAATAGCCTATTATTTCTATAATGCAGAGAATATGCAGAAATAATCCGATTACAATTTGTTTTGTCTTCGCTTATAAAATAATAACCCTCACTCAGAGTCCAGCATTAAATTGTCGCTAATCTTCGACAATTAATGACGTGTTAACGTGAACTAATTTCATAATAAGTCAGCGAAACCTTTCCTTTCAACCTTGAAACATTATGGGAGACTATGGCAACGGTTTGCTTTTAAAGAAAGCAAGCTATTTTGTATTTACTAGAATAATAAAATACAAATAAAAATCATTGAAATAACAGTAGTCTACTAGTTTATTTAATATTACTTTGTCTAAGCCAAGGCTTACCCAAACTATTGACCCTTTAAGGTAAGTAAGCAATAATCAGATAGGATTGAAGTAGAAAGATCACGAGGTGACCTCAGCTAGAATCGTGCTCACGCGCATGCCCAAACAGCATGTGATTGTAACTCAAATTATTATCGAGTTGCTTTTAACTATATGTATTCTAATTGAAAAGTGAGATTATAAATATAACACCGGAACAGATATATCGAATTCCAATTTTAAAACTGGTTGTCAATTGTCTAATTCGTTTGCATTAGTTAAGATTGTTTGAACCACTAAACTGCCTATAGACTACAGGGTTTTATAAAATTTATTCGAAATTCAAACAGTCCTTATACTTCCTTAGAACATTCAAGACATAGGAGATACCTACTCCAATTACACTGGTAATAGTGAATAAATATTACCCTAACCAATAAAGTTCGTATTTGTTTATGGATTCATGTAAATTAATTGGTTAACCTGACAATATTTATAACATCCAGCTATAATCGCAAATACAAAAACACAAGTCTAAATAAATGCCCTAAAACGATCGACTAAGTTATGCGCGAGCACGTACAGACGAACAAAATAAAATAGAAGCACCCGAAATTCTCCTTTGAAGAGGTTTATACATAAATCTTTTAATCCTCTTACTTATACAATTTTATCGAGATTGCCCGACCGAGATTTTTTATTTTCGGTCTCTCGATCCCGTTTAGATATTTTTAAATCTGTAAACTGATTTCGATGTGTATTCCAATAAAATATTATGAGTTTTAAATGGCTTAAAATACGAAAGCGTAACTTGACGCCAAGAAATAAATTATTTATTTACAATTCGGTCGGTCAATGGGCATGTACAACTATACTTATATGCTACCATTCTTTAGTTTATTTGAAGATTGGTGAAATAAGAAAAGTACTTACCAAATCGTCTAATACATAAAATTGGAAGACTGCAAGCTCTTGGCAATTTAAAATATCTTCCTAATACCGACGTTTGAATCGAGTCGGTCTACGTACGCAAATACTACCTGCTGTCAGCGAAGTTACTTAGGGGATTCGAATTACACTCCAAAGACAGACGAAGATAATACAATTACGGTTCTGTGTCACATTTAAATTCATCAGGAAGAGTCTCTTAAGTATTCCAGACATCAATCAAACAAGACAAAGTCGTACAAAAAATGTAATTGATGAAGACAGGTAGACCCTTTATCAGATGTTATGATGTATCATTCTATTAGATACATATCGCTGTGTGCCACGCAGCTTGACTTTGATAGTCATTTTTTATTAAAGTAAAGGAAACGTTTAGGAGTGAATTGTCTCATTTTGTCCTTTATACTATGTATTTGTTAGATTTTGTTTCAGATATGAATAATGCGATAAGAATTTGAATACGTTTGAGCCACTAAACTGCCTACAGAAACAGTTTAACACATTCGAAATTCAAACAGTCCCCATACTTGCTTAGAACATTCATTGAAATGTTCAAGCCATAGAAGATACTCCAATTACACTGGCAATAGTGAATAAACATTACCCTAACCACAAAACGACCTTTTTTCACGGTTTTGGTTTCGAAAACTTAATATTCGTATAGTCGCATATTCATTTCTCCGATTCGAAGAGCCAGTTTTTGTTGTAATACGATACCCGCGCGGCATGAGGCGTTTTTTTTTTTCATGTTTTCTTTCGCCCCCATATTGTGGTACAATAAAACGCAGCCTTATCTCCACTATGTTTTCGTTTAAAAACCATTTTCGTTGGTTATTTTTTTTGCTACCTCACTTTGCCCTCATCGTTGGTATCTGGCTTTTACATCTGTTTGTCGCGGAATGTTGGTTATCTATTGATTCCTTTTTTAAAACAACATATACCATGTTCTACTTATTTCAATCAAAATTATTTAGATTATTTGCACAGATGATGCGCAACTGTCGAACAGATGTTTTTTTCATTACTCAGATGCGAAAAGCCCAAGTAGTGTCAGGTGGTATGAATTGCAAACCTTCAATTTGGGATCCTTTCTACATCCATTATTTGACCTGATGTTTTTTTGGCACTTCCGACCACTTATAGCCGTAATTCTACCTATATTTAAATGAGTATACTTAAAGTACTTAAGATCTTTTTTGTCAGTTACTAGCACTCCCTCAGAGCAGAATCATAATGTAAATAGGTACTATAGAAAAGTCTTTAAACCATTCATGGATCATGACGACAGTCATTTCTGCGTCAATTTATTTAATGGGTAAAATATAAGGCGGTGATAAACCTACAGTACCTTCAAACATTAAAGTATTGTTCGGGAAAATAAATGAAGGCGGTACACATAAATTACTAATTCATGTAAACACTAAAATGATAATTTCATAAAATTCCTAACTTCTATACATAATTTCCTCACTTTTTAAGCTCATTTTGAAATTATATTGCAAGAGATAATAAATATAAATAATTTTAATGCGCTCTTCTTCGCAAACAGCTATTAAATTGTCCTTTATCACACCGACGAGTTATCGCGATAATTCTTAAAGCGGTCGGTTTGAAACTTGTTTAATTTGATGTCGACATCAAGTGGGGCTTAGAGAAAATATTGTTTGGACAAACATTTGTGCAGCGTCCTGCCTTGCGCTTATCTCTCTGCAAATACTTGGTGTAACCGACTGGTATTAATAGATATTAATAGGCCTTCAACGATAACATATAAATTACGTATTAACATTTACTTTTGTATTTATTTACAGACTACTATATTTTTTACTATTCAATGATAAAACACAAATCACACACGTAGATTTGTTTATGAACGTGAAACGATAAACAAAATAAACTGCCATGATACATATCTAATATTTACCGATTGTCAAGAGAAATAAAACATTACATTTATCATAATCCTATAAATAAATAACATCTTAGTTATCAGAATGCAAACGGTAGTATCCGAGAACAGGTTTCGAAACTATTTGCAAGAAGCGAGGACTGGATTTAAACAATTGCAGGCACATGTTTTTCAATTGAACGTGTTTGCTGATAAATTATTGCAATAAACAACTGTAGTATAAACTTGTTTTAAAACTTCTTACAGTCTCCAATAACATTTAATTTAATTAATAAAGCTTTCTAAAACCATTTTGATGTAGCTTATCAAGATTTAAGTAAATAAGGTCACGGTTTAAAGCTACTTTTTTGTTATTACTCTATCAAAAACAGAAACACATGGACAGAATTTTCTTGTTTTGTTTTAGTTGTCTCTCAAAAAGGGCTCCGTTTGGGAAGTGAATACGAATCGTCACAACAAATATTATAAACTTTACGATGTTCAGCAATTAAATAAATAACAAAATACAGTTGAACACAAATCTTCTACACCGTTATGTGACGTCGAGAATATATTACATAGAAAAATATGTTATACAAAACGTACAAAAAATAAATAGTTTTTTTTTTGTTTATCAGTAGCTAAGCAGAATTAACTAGAGTTAAACGTCATGTTAAAAAAAACGCAAAGAAAACCCGAGGAAGCTTATCTTGTTAGTTAAAAACCTGACAATGCTTAGATCGTATCGCTATGTTAAATATAACCCGTTTGTATGAATTATGTATTTATTGTAAACAACTGACGAACAGGTTATATCTCATACGATGGATTAGATCAGGGCAAATTGGACAGAGATTGGACGGTAAATGATTGCTAATTAATTGTTTGTTTTTATTGATGCTTCCATATAGGAAATACAAGCAGGAATACCACAAATCATGACGGTCAAGAAGTGTTATTAGATACATTTACCATTTAATATTTTTAGATATCGTTTTATTTAATATATAAGGAAATGTCACATACGATTATAATATAACAATATTTACTATGTAACAATCGCAAAACCATGAGAATTGCGCAACAAGCATTGATAACGTACTGCGTACTATCATCGAAAGTAAACACGTGCGCAAGCGCAAACAAATCTATCACTACATTGCGTTGTATTCGGTTATAAAAATACATATATTGCACCTAACACGCAATGAACATCGTCGATACACGTTCCGATACACACGTGTCGAGTTCCAAAAATATTTGCAGCATGCAATGCGCGCGCGCCTCAAATACATTACGATACTTTGATACGATCAAATGAAGTGTTTACTGCCTTTTCTACTTTCATTTTACATCAAGATTCTAGAAAATTTTTACTGTACAGTTTGATTTGGTTTGTTTCGGGATTGGTTCATAGTTTTATCGTGGCAAAGAAACGTCAATCTATGCTTGTTACGAATCATTGACGTATTAACGTTTATCAGCTCCTCATAATACATACGTTTAATATTACATCTTACATAAATTATTATGATTTGATTCCTACCGTTAGTCTAGTGTTTCAGCGTTTTAACTAATCAGGTTCATCCCGCCTATACTCGGAATTTCTAGCAAAAATTTGACGCAAAAAAATAGTAGATTAATTATTTTTTAATATTGCTAATAAATAATTAAAATACATACGTTTATTATAAAGTTATCAAATATGAAATTAGAACGAAACGTTATCAAAATATGTAAATATTAGACCGGCCATTATCAAATATTGCGGCCTATTTAATAATAAGTCAAATCATTTTTGATATTCGTCCTTTATTATGTTGATAAATATTATTTCTAAGGTTTCCCATGTTCCATAACAGTCGAAAAGTTTATTGCTTCAAAATTGAAATGATAACAAAAATCGTTAATTATACGTATCAAAACGTTTTAATTATAGGCTAGCGGACCCGGCAGACGTTGTCCTGCATGATTTTGAAGAAATTAAGAGATTATTAAACAAAGTATGAAAGTACCGACTGGAGCGCCATCTGCCGGCCTGATTTGTAAATCTAAACCATGCAGGGTGTAATATGTAAGCTATGATATCTTTTAAGTTAGATTAAACTGCACACGGTGTGCAAATTTGATTGAAATCGGTTAAGTAGTTTAGGTGTAAGTAGTGTACCTTAATTGTTACTATATTACTTTTAAACATATAAATACGTTTAAATATAGAAGTATCTCTAAACGGAAATCACTCGCTATATTTCATCCAGGAAAAGAAAATGCGTATTAGCTGGACTCCGATATTGGTATACGTTCCAAATCTGTGCACTCGACAATACGAGCGATATTTGAGCTGATTAAATGAGTGTCCAATCAAGGAGTTGTCAGAGTCAATAAAATTATCTCGTTACAATAGCAGGCCTTTGGCCTCGTGAAGGACCAGCACTTGAAGATAAGGGACTTGCTGATAGCGGTGAGGACCACACGCTTACTTCGCAAACACTTATAGGTATATGAAATCGTAATATCGGGAATTGAATAACAAAATTTGAAAGAACTGTGTTCGTAAGTTATTTTTATAACTTCGATCTCCTAATACCTAATTTAAATCAGTATCTATTTTGTCTATGCTTATGAGTCTAGAAATCCCCATATTAACCTTAACCTTTTACACATTGTGTTGTGCTTATTTTACTATCTCTAGTTAATAGATATTGTATTACAGTGGGTTCGTGTCTTTAACGGTATGGTTTAAGTATTCAGTTAAGCGTCTAAAACCATAAATCTTAATCTTTTTAATTTCGTACTCGTTTTTTAATAATATTTAGATGAAGGCCATTAAATAATGTAGTTAAAACAAATAAAAACACAACTTAATCTACTAAACTATTAATCAAATTTTACATACATCTTTCAACTTCTGGATTGTACATTAACAGTCCTTTAAAGTGATAGAAAATCTACTTATTGACTGAAAGCCTGATGAAATCCGTTTAAACTGTGTCACCCGCTTCCGCCCATGCGCATGCCCAGGCCCTAGCAAACGTGAACGTCTATCTAACACGTGCTCGTTTATTAATACCGGCGCAGTGCTGCGCGTGTAATGATGTAACAGATACAACGGTTATTATGCATTATATGTATATAGTATGTATGCTAGTCGCTTGGTAATAGTGCTTTGAGTTCAATAATTGTGCCCCAGAATGGTCGAAGGTCGAAATTAAAGTCATTTATATTTTTAGAATCTGTATACTAAGAGGCAGAATGCAGTTAGTTTAAAATTGAACTAGCTTGGGCAACGAAACTGTGACTTTCGCCATACGCCACTATATATGCTTAAAGAAACGTTGTATTAATTACGTTGCATTGATTATTATTGTCTTGTATTTGATTTGTTTCAGATTATTTACTGTTTCCAGTAAGGAGAAGTTTCTTCATACAGTCCGATATTCACTGTAACGGCATTTAAGTGTTAATTGCATTAATAATAATATATCTTACATGTGACAAAAGTTTTATTTGTTCTCAAAAGTTATTGATCGTTTTGTTTCATGTATATTTTTAGATTGCTTACAAGTGTTTTTTAATAAATAAAATAAAAATATTTGATCGCATTCTAAAGTACAAATTGTTTTCAGATTAGTTATTAATTTTAGGTACAGTGAAACAGATGCCTCATCACGATTAAATGACACATGAAAGTTAGAATTAATTCATTATGACTCATATAAATATTCCGGAATCCTGTATTGAATGCAAATTTATTAAAAATACTATTTACAATAATTTGGGTCATTGGGGCACTGCGTAGTCACTATTTTAAGACCATAAATATGTCAACGGGTGATTTGGGGTTACTACAAGTACACAAAATAGCAACTTATGACCAATCTATAACACAAACAAGAAATGTTTAAAGTCCATTTTGTATTATATAAAACCACTTATTTACATAAAATATTAGAAGCAAGAAGCCATTATATTGTAAGTAAACTATTAAGACTATTTCTATAGCAAATATTGTTAAGTAAAGAACAAATTATATACATTTATATATATCTAATTGAACCTATAGAAGGGTTTGTTTATGAAATTTGAGTAATTATATATATACAAATCAGCAATCATTTGATTTGGATCTAAGACCTATCGTATAAGTTTTGAACGATTTAAATGCAACTTCAGTAGATTTATCGCTGAATGGATTTATCGCAGAAAACTTCAGTTGGCGAAACAAAAAATGTTAAGCTTTAGCTGAAACATATGCTGCGATTACAGGACTTCAGATGTAATCCACTTCACTAGATATTTTACTATATCTGTAATAGTCGCATGTACGCAATAAACTATTGGCGTCTCAGCGTCTATCAACATTTGCACGTACGCCAAGTTGTAAACAAATTTATTAATAGAGACATATATATGCTTTATTTCTATACCACTTAGCTTATTAATTATTAAAGCGATAAATCAACAGTACTTGCTCTATAGTAAACTGTATTAAAAGTGAACTCTAAGCCATAGAACCCATGAACAGGTCAGGTTTGCATTTTTATTGCGCATGCAAGGATTAAATTAATAACCATTTTAAAAGAAATCCATGAAACAGAGGCAAACTAATGTCTGTACCTCCCTTGGGTCAATAGTGTGGTTATTACTAAAAAAATGGCTTAAATATAAATTCAACAACTGGTCAATGTATTAAGTGTCAACTGAATGTGACTTTGTGACATTTTTTTGTACCGCAGGAATAAAATACTTAAATGCATTAGTAAAATTAAGAAAGGGCAACGACTCTATGATTCAGTAAACTTTTACATACATTTCATGAATTAAAATTAATATAAGTATGAATTGTAATTGGTCGAAGTTCATTATACAAATATATCTGGTGTCTCTTCTGTATTATGGTGAAAATAAACTGTATCTTGTGCGCCAATAATATCAACCTTAATCGTAGCACTTACTAAGGTATACGTATATTCATTTATTCTCACCGTAAAAGCTCTGTCAATCACGATAATTCATACGAGTAACGAAACTATTCTCCAAAATTTCTAGGCTAGAAATAAATATAGACTCCACGTGTATGAGCCACGCAATAGTAATACGTAAATGTAATCAGTACATAAATCCTAATGTTTCTAAACACATTATATTCGTATTGGTATAATAAATATTTAATACAGAGATATAGATATATCAGCAGTAAATACAATTTCCTTAACGAAAGCATAGACTAGACATAATCTTTTACATACGAAAATTTGTACAATTGATTTAGCTACATATATAAAAGTTTTACAATAATTGTTATGGTGTGAGTTGTGTATAAGGATGTTAAAATAACACACACGAGTAATAACCAGACAGGCATAATTTCACCGATGCAGCTAAGACAAAGTTGCTTAAGTAATCCGATAAAATACTTAGAACACATTGCATTCGATCTACCTGGAAAATAGCAGTTACAAGTAGCTGATATAATTATACTGACATCATACTCGCTGGGAACAAAAAACGCATAATTTTCCGTAACTCATAAAGCACTATACTAGCCCTAACGGATCTAACCACTACATCTTGCATGGGAAAGGTGCGACTTAACTAGACCATGATTATTTTAATATTACCATGCGCGTTATTAGTCCACAGGCAAGCATAATTCTTTATGTATATAATACCTAAGAATCTGTTTACTACCGATTCTAAACACGTATTGTACTTAAAATTTTCCACATATATAGAGGTCCTTATCGCACTTGAGTCACTTTGTAATTACATAAGCGGGACAAACAAACCTATTGTTAGCACGTTTATTAGTTTTTAGTTAAACGAAATAACAAGATATGAAATTTGTGTATTTCGAAAAATCGCTGCTCTTCCCATGCAATTAGCACCCTCGTCCCACCTACAGGATGAGAGCAATATTCAGACGCATCAATATTAGTACAACTATTTAGCCGTGACCGGAATTACGCTTAAGGCGTAAACATTAACCTGCTTTTAAAGCACCAGTGAATCTTAATTACAAAAATAAGGCTTTTATTTTAACTAGCTTCCGTCTACGGATCTGTATGAACAATCTCTTTCTCATGGGTAGTATAGCTTTCGAAAAGAACTAAAAAAATATTCAGTTTCACAATAAAAGTTAGATTGTTGAACTCGTGATATCCCTGTTGCGATACAACTGCTACTCCATAGGTCTGTGTAATCCCTAATAGGGCGCAGACTTATCCGTTATAAGCCTCTTCACAATTTTCTTAATAGTATCTTATTGGTAAAGACTACACTTCAAATCAACAGCGTTCTATTCCTTAAATTTTAAGTTCCGGCAATGTATGCAGCCACTCCTCGAAACATGTGAAGTATATTTGATGTGTCACGCTATACCTATCACCTAATATACCGCATAAACGTAACGTTTAACTCTGTCGGCAAGCAATTACTTTGAAATTAACCTTGTTAAAATGAAACACAGAAGGAAACGGCTGTAATAAGTATAATTTAAGTTTTAGGATTGTCAATCTCTATACTTGTGCTAAGTAGAGCGACGTCGAGCGACGCTTGTTCAAATAATTACATTTTATTCCGGTTTAACCGTGCGATCGATCGAGCAGCGAGCCCGAATCGCCTCCGCACCGCTAATTACGCACGGACGTTTAACACTACGGATTTAATTACATACATAATAAGCATCATCATCGCCAGCTTCATTACCCACTCAGCTGGTCTCCATTCGATTCTCGTTTGAGCACGGTCAGAAAGCCATTATCGTGATCACAACGGCTTACCCGTAACTGTCACGAACCAAGAAACACATAAGCATATAATTATAAACGCATTATGTAAAGAGCCTTACTGTATAGGTTTATTTCTTAATGCCGCTTGTCTCTGAAAATGTTTTAAGAACGCCCGATTCCTTTTAATCTCTAAACGAATTTCGCCAAAAGCGGCACACCAATTTACTGAATAGGCCACTCGCTTCTTTATGTTTACACAGTGTACTGTAAATACGTTCGGATCATGGCGGGGCGAAAAAGGAAACCTTATGTTTCAAAATTCAATATCTTCTCATCTAGGGAACGAGGGATTCCGAGGGAAGGATAAAAGAAATCATAGACGACGTAAGTAAATTGTTTGATATGCTGACTCGGAGTCAACAATAGGGGAAAGATCGAAAAAGAAATTGAAGCCATCAATGGGGAAGGTACCGAACCAATTACTGTAATGACGCTATTACGAAGGAATACGTGAGCGATGATTTACTTGATATCACTTTTAGCCGATTTAATTAAACGCAAGTAATAAATATTCAATCTTCAAACGCTCTTCTTAATTAAACTTTGAATAAGTAACTCGACTCAAACAAATACTCACAACTGTCTTTGTTTTCGAGTTAATTTCGAGTTTAGTTGTTTGATCAAAGGTATCGGAACGGCACTCGACAAGAGGGCCGTTTCTTTCGTTTCCAAAAGTCAGAACTTTTGTTATCCACGCGATCTGGTGTGGGAAATGAGTCGAATTACGAAGTGGATGCCGATGTTATCTCGCACTATTTTATTCAGCAGCACCCCTCGGGATCGTCAAGTGACCTGTTCGAACTATTCGCAACGACACAATCAACACTGATTAGCGTTATCATCTTGCGTGACTCGTGCCAGGAAACGGGAGCGACGATAAAGAACGGAACGCAGTTGATATTCAAAACGAATCTCGAAGCCGGAGTTCGAATCTCGAATGGAAAAGTTGCCAGCCCCTTGGGACAGTTTCGATTCCACTCGAATATTTTGATGTGAAATGACGTATACGTCTAGCATACGCGAACGATCCGCCAGATGCAGCCAATCAATAAGTTTGTAGGAAAACGGACGCAGATGCAATTCGGCTAAAGCGATCCTGTACTTTGTTACGAATTGAACTTTTTATAGCCTACCAACAAAGTGGTCGAGTTTTCAACGCTGTAAATGTAAAATTTATAGCTCACATGCGCTTAATAAAAACTACGTGTGCGCTCGTAACGACGAAGGATGGAGTGAGCACTTTACGTTCATTTAAGCGATCGTAATGCCGATGAATTTCATTACAGATCACTTCAAATGTATTATAGATGAGAAACTATCCTATATTTTATGCCGTAACTATCTTGAGAAGGATCTTTATGGCGTCAGCTCACTCGCTCTCAAATAAATGTTTTATATTTTCATCCAAGATCTCGATCGAGTACACTACATAAACTTCGAATAGATGTTCTAGTTGATATTAGAAGTAATAAATATAATAAGCGAGCGTCTCAGAATGGTTCAGCATTTTAAAAGTTTAAATATTTGTCATGGCGAGCATTATCATAAAATCAAACAAAATATTACCACAAACTTAACACTATTATGGCTTTCGGAGCGGAACGAAGGATGTATTCAAAGAGTGTGTCGGAAAATGTTTGTTCACCGAAACGTAGACAGATCCCGGGGGAGGCTAGCAAATATTGGTATTACCAGTAACGACTAACTTTCTGAACTATTCGATTTACCGTATCTTGATGTCTTACTAGCTTCGCAGATTATGGCTGCAACTTAATTAAATCTTGCCAGTATTAATTAACTTCAAACGGTTCAATCGTAATTCTTAATCGTAGGCTAAGTTATTCCATTGATTATAAATTTATGAGAAAGTGAGTTTATTATATTAAAAGATACACGTAACTATGATGATAAACATATAAAATCTACCGACATATACAAAGTACGTCTGCATGTTTCAAATTTCTATTGAAAAAGTGATTTGAAAGAAATTTAATTCAATTTTTATGTGCTGAATGAATATGCTGATGCTGAGAACGGCAGACGACATAAAATTACCTCGAGCTTTTCGAAAAGAACTTTCAATTCATCAGGTACAAACGCTCTCGTCACATCTATTTGCATCTTTCATCAAAAAAGGGGGAGGCGGTAAAAAAAGTTTGAATGTGTCTGTCGAGACGGAGCCATATTTCGCTCGGCTTTCTTCATAAATCGTCAGCATCTGATCTACATATCTCCGAGTTTGCTCGTGAATTCAACATTTACTTTTTTTAAACGTTTAAAAGTCATTTCTCAACGCGGAATGGAATGAATTTTCGGTTTTAAAATATGAGCCTCACTCGAGTTAGCTTTATACAAACGACATTCAAAAGTTGCCCAAAATTTAGTTAACTGACGCGGAAATAAATTAACAGGCCATTCAGATGGGTTTTTGCTTTTTCTAAATGCACCATGTTACAGAATAACCTTATTATTTAAGTCATAAAATATTTTTAATCATTAAACGTCTATTCGCGACTAAGGCATTCTAAAGGCAATTAATATTTGTTAATAAACCAAAAAACCAATTTATGTAAATTAACTTATCACACTTATCGTGGTTATCTTTTAATTGAAATTAACAACAGCATAATTTACTGATTATCTGAAAAAAAAACTATTTAACGATATTTTTCAATTTTGGATATGACACGAATTTATTAAATTTATGAATCTCTCAAAATTAAATATTAATCTTAAAATACCCAAGACGTTGATCCTTATCCGGTCTGAGACCGGTTAAGTTATTGATTTAATAGGAACGTCAACTTGATTAAGGTGACACTAAGCATACGATAAAACGGATGCATTTTTATTTCTGAAGCTCGCATTTTCGTATGGCAAAAACCATTTTTAAGTTTTATTTTTATAAATGCCCGGCTTAATTAATTCGAACTGGTAATAATTATGTTTTCACGTATATAAGAAATGTATTTGGATCTTGTCTGTACGTTGGATATTTCAAATGCATAATAAAGTTTGTACGAACTTAAAAATAGTAATACAGTATCCGAATTGTTTTTGTATCCGGAATTTAATTGTTTCTTAGTTTGACGGTGTGAAGAGGAGCGTGCAGTGGCGGTACTTCTTTTTTAATTCAAACCACCAGATTTTAATCACATTAACCTTAATATAAAAACAGTTTTAAAATCACACCTGAAACTTTAAACACGAAGTCTTAAATCAAATATAAATCTCGAGCATTTCACTTACACAAGCGAAAGGAAATTTTATTACTCTTCCTAAAAGGATGTTCTCAATTTTGTTTTTATGTGTCTTCCATAACTTTTGAATGACGTCGATATTGATGGATATTTTCTGGATTTCTTTGGGGGAGTCGTTGGTACCCAATAGCGCGGGTCATTCGGATTAGGTTATAGCCATATATCAAATGCACATTTGCTTCACTAAGTCTAGCTATTATGACGAATAAAAATATGTAATTAGATCATTTAGTTTCGGTTAATAACTTATTCGAACCGCCTATTATAGTCGCAAATAACGATTTAAAGAACTGACGCAAATGAAGAGCAAAGAATACAATTACATCTGCTTCCTCCCTAAGTAAAATGGGGACATAAAAAGTCTAACAAATTGCCCTTTAAGTCCCGAAATAGATAACACAAATCCAGTGCTAATGAGCGAAGTAATTAAAAATGAATATTCAAATACAAACAACATAATTTATCTATGTGTAGAAGTGTGTTCTTTAATCACTGGAACTGATTGTATTCATTAAAATGGAAACAAGTTTCGGAATATACCAATTTGAAAGAAGATAAGGTACATATATTAGTTGATATAAACTGTTTTAGGTATGCCATACTTTGCATAATGACGTGAAGAAATATTATCTTAGTCAACGGTTCTTGCTACTCTTATTTTTTAATTAAAAATTCACAGAAATCCAAGATAGATGAAGATATTCTTCTTTTATGAATATTAACAGTTTTATTTATTTCTTTCGTGTCTAAGATTACTTTCGATAGCCAAAAACTTTAGCCACAGATCGAAACAATATTATTTCAGTAGTTAATCCTTTATTTTCTTTCTCAATCGGTCAATTAGGAACTTTATCCGAGTTCCGAAGGTTTATTTTTGAGCTAACCGAGAAATAAATTGGATTACATTAAAGATTTATTCAGAGGAATTAACCAAGTAACTTTAAGCGCTGCAAAACAATTTACCATGTTTGAATTATTAATTTTTCAATCTATCCTTACTGAGATTTTCTTGCATGTTTAATAAGACTATCTGGACTATAAATAATTATATTAAGGGTCTGTTTCACAATGTATGGATAAAGTAGCAAATAGCTATGCAACACATAAATTATTCGGAAGATAAGTTCCAAATAAGAAACTTCACTTTTCATGACAAGCGCTATCTGACAGTCGTGAAACGCAGAAATACTGTTTATCCTACCAATAAGTAATAAATGGCTTATTTGTAATTTGCCGGACATTGTGAAACAGACCCTTATAATATCAAATCATATATAACTTTTTTATAGCCCAACTGAAAAGGATATCTGGAAAAAAAATAGTGCTTATATACAGTATGGTAAGTACATATATAGTAAGGTTACGAACTTATCCTTTTTATTAATGTTTAAAGAACTTTATTTCTCATTACAAAAAAAAATACTTTATTTACATGAGAAACTAAATATTAATATGTATGTATACGAGCGAGATACACGTCGCCATTAGCCGTCTCAATTTTAGTCAACTATGTTCACTCTAACAAGCATCTCTACTGCTTTTTTGAATTTGTCAAAAATAATATTGCGAATTTTAGATGGTAATTGATTAAATAAATGCACACCCTCATACCTAATAGACTTCTTCAAATAATTTGTTTTATTATATATGTGATATTCGAATAATTAAAAAAACTTTTCAGTATAGATTAGGTACGTATTACATCCAAAACGTTTACAGTTGAAGTCAGCTGTAAAACTTAACCAGATGTCGGACTTATCTGCTTTGTGTAAAAAAGCGTTTCTTTTTCAAGGGAATTTCGAGTGAACGTGGCTCGGAAGGGGAAATTCGAAGCGGGTGATTAATTTCACTGGCATTCGAGGGATTCGCTCCGTTCTCGAAGTCACGCTACTCGCGATGTAAATCATCCAAGTACCGCACTCAACCAACTTGGGGTTCCATTGGAAATTAAATATATTCAACGGTTGTAACTTATTTGCAAATGATACTAGTAACGCCGCTTCAGTCGTTGTTTTTGGAGCGAATGAGATACAATTTACGTAAAAGCTCCTACTGATAAAGAGAACGGAGAAGTCCAAAGCGCTTTGCTAGAACTAATAAGTAAGGATTAGGTACTCTCCGCCGGCAAATCCTCCAGTGTATTACCGAGTTCGTGAAATATGGACGGAACCAGTCTCGCGGGAAATGCGCGGATTTTTCGTAGTTAGTTGCAATGTGTTTAAATTTTAAGTTAAACAGGAATGCTTAACTCCCAACACGCTACCGGAGCCAGGTGCAAAGAATTTTGTATTGACTTTCTTTAAGTCTGTACCTGACCGAAATATAAAGGGTACTTTACTTCGCTCGTTTTCGTATATTCCCAAGTCGCATTTGAATTTGGAACATGTAAGAAAACTAAAATTTTGTCGGTCTATGTTGACGACAGAGCTAATATTTTATGCCTCAGTGAATCACGGCGTGGAGTTATCTAATTCGTTTTATACGCCATTTCTGAATAATAGAAAAAGTTCCGAGGACAACCTTTTGCCAGTCAAACTTTGCTAAACGCAAGTTTTTTTCCAATTGAATAAGAAGCTAATTGTATAAAAGGATCTGTCCACAAGTTAAACGGCTAACACGATTACCGGAGCGAGTGAATATCAGTGGAAAAGTTTTCAGAGCACGGAAAGTTTTTGAGATTTCGCTCGCTGCGAAGGTTCGTTATGTTTAGAAAAAAAAATATAACAGCAAAACTTTAAAACGATCGCTAAACAAATCGAGTGAACGTTTACTATACACGAATAATTTCACGTACATTCAAATAAGTTTCGATTATTCCGAGCAATATGTAGTTAAATCTAATAATACGGTAACATGAAAAACATGAGCTTAGATCGATTTAACAGCATAGAAACAAGTCTCTCGTAGGCCAACCGGTTACAGCTGAACGAAATTAAAGTTCTAAAGGTCATTGCCAATACACCAACAACTATAGAGTTGAATATCCAACCCATAATGGGTTCTCTTGCATTACGTTAGGGGTCATGATTGTGAAACTTAAAGCTTAACAAATCTCTGTCGTTGAACAATAAAAAAGAAATAAAACGTTGAGTCCCGAGTATTATTTTGGCCTTATTAGTCTACGAAACATAATTATAGTTAGTTTGCTTGATCATAAAGTTAACAGAATTAAGCTCGGTCACTTAGAGGAAAAAATATCATTATAAGCATGTCGTATAAGCAAATTAATTACGCCGTAAACCGGGACAGCTGATAAGGAAGGGAGTAATAAAGTAAAATAACTCGAAGCTCAGAGAAATTCTAGTTTTAAAAATTTCTTTTTCGAAAGTTAAGGCGTCCTGCAATTTGAAAGCGTCGTAAACTTTATGGTTTTCGATGCTCCGTCGGGCAGAATTAAACGTGAATGAACAATTACCAATGATTGTCTGTCTCCGTTAATTATCAAGTCTAAAGTGCCTTCTTTAAAACATTTTCCAACCCTAAGTTAATAAATTTTCATTTCTAAGGAGCAAATTCTAACCGTATTAATGTTTAGTTATTTCATTTAAAACAGATTTCTGATGTCAAATCGTATTTATAAATGTTATAAGACTTATACAATTAATTAAGTTTTATTCTTTATTATTTTGGTTTGAAACTGATTAAATTGTTACGTAATTAAATGTTGTTTACGTTTATGTATGAAAAGACGAGACAACACGTTCCAAATATGGTAGATTAAGGAAAAACAAACTCTCAATTACAAGTATAAATTTAATCACTAATGCGGAATAGAGTTAAGGTCAGCTAGAAACTTGCGATAAAACATTCAAATCAACCAAACTTTAACAACGAAATGTAAGAAAACACCAATAATGTGACCCAAGACCTGATATTACTTTCCAATCAAACTTATACAATAAACAAACCTCAGTAAAACACCTAATCAGGCAGTATGAGGATAAAGGCTATTTTTCTCGGTCCGTAGTATAGATTAACGTAATAATTTCCGAGTTAACGGTCGGGTACAAATACATCGCACAGAAAATTATCTACACCAGTATAATCAACAAATCGAAGTGTTCTTGATAGTGTTTCGAAAGGAGTAAACACCACGACGTATTAAGTTTTGGCTCTACTGAGCGTCTGATGGCCTCATTCCGTTTATTGCCTCCCAATAATCATAGCTGTAAAGACATTACAATTCGAAACAAAATTTTACAACCTCCCATAGTTAATCATTGATTTATTTACCGTTTTCCACTGGATTCGCTAATACAATGTAGCATTTAGTCGACGCAGCTGAAATGAAAGAGATCTAATAGAGCACAGAGCGACATTAATGAAGCTCAATCCCGATTCAATTTCGACGTCCAAAGTTAATTGGTTCGCTAAACTGAAGATAATCAGACACGGGACATTAATAAGCGAAAGCGTGTTGCTACTGAATCGTACATCGAGTTAAGAGAGTCCTAATTTATTTACTTACTCGATCGGGTTTCATTTCCTGCTATACAAGAGGGTCATTAGATGCACCCCAATACGAGTTTTAGAAACGATTGTACGTTTCGTTACATTTCACTAAACTAAAGCTTAAAATATATGATGATAGGTTTAGTGGAAAAGTGCCATATGACAATGGATTTTCCTGTTCAAAATGATTCACCCTAATGACACAGCTAATGATAGTCCGTTACGCTGAAACAATTTTCACCTATTACAGTCAGAAAGCGCGATGTTTTTTTCATTACCGTTAGCCATTGGTGTGGATGTATTGAAACTCCATAGTAAATAAATTAAGCGATTCGAAACATGATTCGCTAAAATCCGTCGTGTTTACAATCAACCAGCGCGCACAAGCTTATGTGAAATTGAAAGATATATGGTTCAGTTTTGGTGTTTCGTGTGGAAGTTGCTCGTTGCAATTTTCAGTCGGCGTCAACGTGGCCAAGGCGGATTTATTGCTATTTGCCGGACTTTCTATTTTCACATGTCACCGTTGTAGTACAATTTGATATTGCGGGTATAAGATAAGAAGTTATCTGATACTCTTCTTTCGAAAAATTCAGTAATGATTATATTAAGATTCGAAGCCAACATCCAGGTAAAATGTCTATACACGAAGGTAATTCTTGTGCAACAAACGCCATTCTCTACTATAATGGCACCATTAAAACGCCACCCACAAGTGTAGAGCAAATTGCATACGCCGACATGGCCACGTATTTTACAATCAAACGTTGATTTCCAGTGCTGCCAACAGCGCATTAGGGTACATAAATTTGCTTACTTAAGCGATAAACTTGAGGAAAGGATTCACACAAAATTGATTTTGAAAGCGTCCAGCCTTAAACGTTTAATTTATTGTCTTACCGTGCCGGCGCTTCATTCAAATTTCAATTTAACTCATGAAAATGTCTCGTTACTTTAAACTGCGGAAATTTCTTAATCCATAAATTGAATACCTTCAATTAACGGTTATCCAGTATTCAGAATTAAAGCCGTACCTTGAATACACAAATTGATCGTTAGTAATTCAAGTACGGTGTTATCGCCCTGTTTAGATACAATCAAAAAACTTAAAGCAAGCTAATGAGAATTCCCTAAATATCAAGACCTAGAGTTTCGTGAGTGGAGGTTGTAATCGACATTATAGCAGACAGGCACGAAGAAAAAGCTAACTTGGCTCGTGCCCCACCTTTTATTTCAAGGAAGTGTTTAAACTGAATTAAAAGCGATCTAGATAGTTCTGATCCTCAACAATCGGTGAATGTTACTCACAAACAACTCATAAATGTTGCCGCTCGGTTCAACCTTGAAAATAGATCTGGTTGCTACTCGGTATACCTGACTCGGATACATAGCGAATAAAAAACATAACAAAAAACTTTCGATACCCTTCCGTACGGATTACAGTCCAACAATTATTTTTTCTGTAAAGGTAACGAACTACGCTATTTTCATTGTATTAATTTCTCAATTGATGTTATTGACAGCTATTATCAACGTTTTTGCATACAATTATGATCTCGTGACTATTGTAACTGTTTTAATTACAAAAGCAATTGTATAAATATTATATTACAATGATACAATCCTAATTAATCGTTTCCTTATATTGCAAACACGATTTGCGCTTGTAAAGTTTTAATACGGTATTGTAATTTATGGCTGGTTAACTGGGGTCAAAGGCCCCGGCACAAATTATTATTTTACATGGTGACAGTATAATAGCAAACCGGCTGGTATTTCTGAAATCTGTTGAGACGACGTCGTGATAGAGATAACAATAACAACGATCTGTCAAAATCAGTAGGAAAATTGAGCATGAAATAATGCGTATTAACTTTTAATGTTTTGTTAAATCCGCCGGCGCGAACGACCTGAGATTAACATTTCCTAGTAGTGAACGATTATTTTGAATGTGTGTGAACATGAAAGGCCACGCAAACACGCAAAGAGGATGACTAAAAATATTACGAGTTGACATTGAAATGTTAATGCACTCTGGGGTTCGCTGGCGCATTTTACGTATTTCGCTCGATCTCTGCAATAAAATCGAGTCGAATAATTTCATTTTATCGATTGTTATGACTGCTATAACTTTATCCGACATCGCGTGATCGAGTGTATCAAATGCGATAATACGAAAAAATTGTGTTTGGCGTCGGAGATTGCCGGTAGTTGGATCGATTTTTGCAATCGAATCTTTCGTTTACTTTGCGCACTTCTGAAGCGTTCGACCTTTTACGAGACGACAACTTTCAGACCTTGGACGCGAAGATATTTATTTGTTTCTTTTATCATTGTTTATGACCGTATATTTATTAGTACCCACTAATGGACAAGTTGAGACATGTACCGTAATCAAATATTAATTGTATTTAAGATTATTTTAATAATTTACTGTTTGTAATGACGTATTCTCGTGTTATAGACTAGACTCACAAGAGCTAGGTCACATTGGCAGCGTGGTATGATCACATTAGTACGTCATAAATTATTATCACTATTACCACGGTACAAATATACATTGATATTGTGATTTCACAATATATATGTAACTATATTTAAATAAAATCATTTGCATCTAAGCAAACATATTTTTTTCAAATGCTAACAAAAACTAACTTTAATTATAATAATCACGCAAAGGTTATGCCAAAATTTTGTTAAATAATAATAAATTAAATAAAATTCCGTTGGCAATGTTATCAACGCACGCAAAATAGGAATTTATTTTATCGCATTTGAAAGTTTTAACCTGAAAGCCTAAGTGTTGTAAATAACTATAAATCCTTAATACTTTCACTTGTATTTCCTACCAGTTATTATTTATAGACCACGTAATTAATTACTTAATATGTTTTGCTGTATTAATTTTAAAATAATTTTTATTTAAGACTTCGTCATTATTATTCATAACCGGTAGTGAAGTTTTTTTATTTAGGCACATTAGTATTAATAATTTGCTCGTTATTCTGTAAGCGTCAAGTGAATTATTACTATGTGTACTAAAAAAAAGTTTAAAACCTACCTACATTTTATGTATCAATATTTTAAACTATCTTGAATTTTAAAGAAATTAAACTTTAAGTTAATTAATATAGTAGAAACCAGTATTTGTTAGCGTACTACAAAAATAAAACACATTTCCAATGTTCAAAACATGTTTACAATTTTTGTATTTATGGCGAAGTGATAACAATATTTCACGTGTAGTTTTTTATCATTTATCTAGGAATATATGTACGTGTACACATATTTTTTTTTTTCAGAAAATAAAGTTTAAATTTAATTTTGCTAAGTAACTGCCTATGGTGAGCAAATTTTAAAGTAAATAGAATTTTGTGAGGTATCTATTTCCTACTGAATGTTTAGTTCGTATTGTAAATTGTAATATTTATTTTAATTTCAAATATCTTTAAATATGATAAATGAAAATTATTAATTATAAAATTATAATGTAATTAAAATAAATGTGGATCTTTACAAAAACATTACAAAAATCGTATTTTTTTTAATTTCGACAAATACGAATAAAATTTATTTTCACCATATTGTTGAAACCAATTCACTAAGATTTAATTATTAAATAAATTACGCTTATATGTGTATATATCGATTTCGGATTAATTTAGATTCTTTTGGTATATTTATTATTAATCAAATTTTTATTCCGTTTATTTCAATCACAAAACGATATTTTAAAAAAAAGTTCGTTACAAATTGACGGTTGACCCTAATCGACGGAAATTAGTTCGTTATTTTTTGCAATACATAAGTTTTGAATTCACTTGGCTTACCTGAGTGGCATCAGTGTAGGGTGTCGACGAATTTTTGTCGACTAATTGAGACCCGAAGATGGGAACTCCACTCGGAGTGGGTGATATAGACCTCACATCCGAAATAATAATTTGCTGAGGAACCATTTTGGAAATCCGAAAAAAAATAAAATCCTCAAAATAAAAACAACACAACACAGTTCACCTATTGCACTTAACACTAAGACTATTATATTGTGTCTGTAAAAAAAAAACTTAAAAACTTTTATAGTCCAAAAAGTAGCCTCTGCTTCGGGAGCCTCGCGGCAGGAATATCGCCGAAGACCTCCCAATATCTAGACACTATTCTTAATTTTCGGTATAGAACCAGTAATCTGCCGCTGTCTATTTTGCCGGCGATCAGTCCAAAACTCATAATTTCTGTGAACCACGTACGTTTAGTTAGCAAGCGGCGTAAGTCGCATAACGTTTGCGGCTACGTGCGCACTCCGCGATGACAGAGATCTTACTAACTACTCGGCAACATGCAGAGTGCTGTCAATATACACGCTCAGCTGTTCGCCGGCCCTCGCTCGCCGCGCCCCGCAACCCGCTCCCCCTGCACCCCACAACCCCCGCCTCAGTCGAGCGCGGTGTGTGCTCTTGAATGCACGATATTTACGTTGAGGGAGCAATGACACCGATCGCACGATATGCATCTTATAAAATTTGTATAGTATCCGATTTAAATGTGAGCTATGCCGTAGAACCTTTAGAAATAGATAATAAATCAAAAGATCACAATTCGAACGGTGCTAAGATAATTTGTGACAGCACTTTTCCATTTTAAGCAATAAGAGGTTAGATAACATAAATTATAATAGAACGTACCTCCTAGATAAAATTTCGATATTCCACCCACTTTCATGTTTTTACGGCTTAACGTTATTAAATTGAATAGTCGTAATCTCGGAGAAGTATGTAAACAAATCAATAAAGTATCGAATTTTGATCTTCCCTTTTAATATTAGACATCATTTACATGTTACACTACACACGCACATTGTGACTAGCTCGTTAGTCAATATTATTAATAATAAAAATAAGTACTTAAAACATTAAAATATTAAATTTATATTTTTTTGTTCCTGTTAAACATACCTGTAATGAAGAAGTAGGTACCTAAATATTTCGGACAAAAGTCCACCTTATGACGTTCTACTGAACCAAATTCAAAAGCAGAAGTAGATTCTCAACTAGGGTTTTCCTTTGGAAATTATGTATATTGTATTAAACGTAATAAAAGATTTTTTCTGACGTAGACATTTACTAAATAAAAGTAAAATACGCGGGTCGACTAATAAACGTACATGCACCCTTTTACCTATTTTTTTTTTAATATTCGAACATCGGTCGTATTATTTCTCAGTTCCGCCCGCATACGTATGTCATTCAGGTGTACATTTGCAATTTTTTATTAAATTAATGACAGCTGACTTAACAATTTACGACTTGAACGGTCAAAGTATTTAAGTAGTTTTACAATTACATATGGAGTTTCAGCCATTAAAAATTGAATTTCCTATGGCCTATTAAACATAATTTTTTGATTATCAAAATTCACAATAATGAAATCTAAAAAAAACAGTTGTTTATATATTTTGATATCTCAAAAGGAATGAATGAGCGAATCAATAAATAGCTTTTAATGAAATTCCGATTCTATCTTGTTCTTGGACTCATGAATTGTGTTTCATAAATTCAAATTTAACACAAATTCAAATTTAAATGGAGATGTTTGTCTTATATTTACAAAAATAATTAATTATACATAGGTCCATATTGCTTCAGAATCTATCCAAGGCGCATAGCATCTATAGTCTATACAGCATCCTACTCTAAGAGATTAGAATATTCTTTTTCTTTTTAATAAAAACAACAATTATTGTCATCGAATGAGGTCGTATATTAGCTATTGACAATAGAGATTAATTAAGTTTTCAATTATAATCCTAGATTTATATCTACACTGTCGTGGTTCAGCTCTTATTTGAACTGTTATTTCATGCCCCTTTTAGGCTATCGCCAAACAAAGGGTAATGGCAAATGGGCGATCGAAATATTTGAAATTCCACTAAAGGCCCGATTCAGTAATTACCAGGAATTTTATTCCACGTGAAAAGATTGATTTTCAGCTGCGCTCTGAACGAAATACCGAACGAATATTTTATATTTATTCAATTCGATCGTTGTTCGATTTGGTTTCAGGTATTTTTTATGTATCTGTAAACGACTCATGCTAGGGCTATGCTATTCTGATTTTTTTTTTTTATATAATAGGGGGCAAACGGGCAGGAGGCTCACCTGATGTTAAGTGATACCGCCGCCCATGGACACTCTCGATGCTAGAGGGCTCGCGAGTGCGTTGCCGGCCTTTTAAGAATTTGTACGCTCTTTTCTTGAAGGACCCTAAGTCGAATTGGTTCGGAAATACTTCAGTGGGCAACTGGTTCCACAAAGTGGTGGTGCGCGGCAAAAACTGCCTTAAAAATCGCGCAGTTGTGGAACGGCGGACGTCGAGGTGATACGGATGGAATTTCGTATTCTGCCTCGACGTCCGATGATGAAACTCAGCTGCAGGTATTAATCCGAACAACTCCTCTGAACACTCTCCATGGTAAATGCGGTAGAAGATGCAGAGTGACCCCACATCTCTACGCAACGCCAAAGGATCAAGCCGCTCGGAGAGAGATTGGTCGTCAACGATTCGAACCGCTCTTCGTTGAACACGGTCAAGTGGAAGGAGTTGGTACTAGGGAGACCCCGCCCAGAAGTGAGAACAGTACTCCATGTGGGGCCGAATTTGCGCTTTATATAGTTGCAAGCGGTGGCCCGGAGTGAAGTACCGTCTCGCCTTGTTGAGCACACCAAGCTTTTTGGAGGCTAATTTAGCCTTTCCCTCCAAGTGACCGCGAAACTGAACGTCGTTCGATATGTCAACGCCAAGTATTCCAATGCTGGCTGCGGCTTTAAGAAGAGTGTTTATACTTAGAAATCATATCTTCAGTTAAGTACTATAGTATAGTAACTATACAATTATAAAAAAAAGAAGATAGATATACTTATTTAGTAATGGATAATCGAAATATACAATTTTCTGAATGACCGTGATAGTTCATAAATGGAAAATCGATTTACAAAATAAAATTCATACTGTATTACCTCGTGGTACATGCACCATAGCATGCATACATACCTGAGGTCATTTTGGTACTTGAAGAGGCCCATCAATGTATGCCTTCGACAAAAAAACGGCCGCGTGTGTCACCTATTTGCATATTAGAAAAATCAAATAACACAATACAAAAATTTTAGGCACAAACCTAAATGGTGGTATCGCCACTGGTTCTTTACTTCTTTTTAATTATAGTTGAATCATCATCATACAAAAATTGCTGACACAACAGTACATGTCATACGATTCTTGTTATTAGTCATAATGTATCTACAGATCTGATAATAAAAAGCATTTAAAAACTTCATGGAATTTAATATTCTATATACATATTAAAATTGTTTACCATACTTCCTTAAATATATTTTAAATATCTATTTTTAAATTTTTCATATAAATAAACATTTAAATGGTTTTATTTAAAGGTGTTGAATTTCAACAGACTTAAATTTGAATTGTTTTGAGAAAAGGTTTGACCGAAATTCATTTTTATTGGACAAGTAGCAGACCATTCTTCATCTGTTTTTTTTTATTGTTTTGAGAATAGACCACTGTTTCCTAACGTGGGGCCCATGCCCTAGAGGGGGGGGCTGTCAGTTAAATTTCAGTTTTGCATTATGTTTTGAAAATGTACTTACTGTGTTTCGTTAACTTTTTCCTATCATTTATCTTTCTTAAGTGAACAATTCACTTTTTATTAATTCAACAAAATTAAATTCACAATTTATACAACATTATGTGTTTGGGTATAAGAATCTTACAAAGGTGGAAATAGAATATAAAAAAAAATAGTATGAATCAATAATGTTATCAAGATGTCGAAAAAACTACTGAACATTGACAACAGAGCAAAGTACTAGTTTTAGTAGTACAAAAAAGTCCGCGATACAGTATAATTATTAAATATAATAACATAAGTAACACACGACAAAATGAATAGTTTAAAATGATGAATCAAGCATTGATTAGTGAACGAATTTTGTCGACGAAGCATCACCCTTGACCAGCAGTGAGTCAATGCAAACTGGTTATATGATATGTTTCAAAACATTATGACTGTTGCTTTGGAGTTAGGACTAGGAAATGAGACCTACATTTTATTTGGGTTAAGAAAGATCTTAGTCTTTTAAATACTTAAGCTTAAATAATTCGGCCACTAAATTACTGTTAATAGATTATTATTAAAACAATTGAAAAGTTAAGGTTCGCATTACGGCTAAACAAAATATAACAAGCATTCAAAATATAAAAGGAAAACACACAACTCTTTTTTTTTAAATCGTGCTTTTTGTTCTTAAACTTATTCATATAATAACATTTTAGCGCCATCTTAAAGTTATCATTGAAAGTAATACAAACCAAACGTAAGAAAGTCGAACAATATTAGATAGGTCAACATCTATCTCTTTCGTTTGTTCGTATTTATATTGCTATCCCTTTCGCGTTGTAACCGGTTCAGTGCATCAATACAGTCTTCGCTTACATTAAATTAGAATGAATATTAAAATGATGAGAAGAGAACACAAGTTAACATATCTTACTTTATTATTTCATTAAACGCTTTTGAACTATGGTTGACATTATTTTAGGTCCAGCTAACTTCCTTCCGCAGTTTCGCAATCGTTTATATTCTTTTAGGTACGTATTATAATAATCTTATATTATTATAATATCTTTAAACGAGCAATTCTCTTGTATATATATATATATATATATATATATATATATATATATATAATTTAGTATACGGGTGGTTTCGGCGGCGATAAATCGAGCTAGCTACATTTATTTTTATTCGTGTTTTATCAACTTAAACATAGAATTGCTCCTTTATAGATGTCAGCCAAATAAAAACTTGAATATGAATATAATTATCTTTATTCGATAATTACAATTATATTTAATAATTTTATTAGTATGTAATTCGTACTTAAATATAATTAAAAAAAAAACAATTTATAAAAAAAATACCATCCGGTCATCCAGGTAGTAACTAATCTCATAATACAAGCATTTCTCAGATATCCGTTCAGTACTGAGATTATTGTATTCATAAGTAATCTGTAATATGTACATATTTAAATATCGCTGTACCAAAATCCTCTTTACTAAGTTTGTATCTACTTTGGATTTGCTTTAAACAAAAAAACCCTTAGACACAAATTACTTAAATTACTGTCCCACTCAAAAGATTTTCATGTCCTTTACAACTTACAAGCCGAAAAACGAATTGATTATTACTATTAGTAATAATAATCTGCAACTAGGAATATTAGGTTGAACAAACAATATCAAATATGCCAATTAATATATCTAACCCAAATAATTAACAAATATTAGTAAAACCTACTTACAATCATATTTATCTAAAATAAATAGTGGTCCGTCTGTATTTAAGTGAGATAAGTAAAGGCCACATGAATATCGACTAAAATATGTAAGTATGTAAGAAAAGGGTATGTATAAAATGTCATGGTAAAAGCGTCTTGCACAGGTTAGCAGCAGTAACAGCAGTAACAGCTGATTTTTTTATTCAGTAGTTTACATAATCTTTTATGTAAAAACAGACCAAACGATTAAAAAACACGTCATTTTCACATTGTAAATTTAATTTGACATAAAGAAAATTTGTACTGCATTTTGGTTAAACCATAATAGTGTAGTTATTTAGTATTCAAAGGGTCTGGTTTCGTACGTCTACACAGATTACATATTGTGTCACTTAGTAGTTTTTAATCCTTAATCCTAAGAAAAAACTTGAGAACTGGTGGTAAATTAAAATTTAATTTTTTTTTATTTTTATGGTAATAGTTATAACTTTATGCCAGTTTCAAGTAAAAGCTAAAGGGAAACTAAACGCGAGAAAAAATAAAGAAATACATCAAAAAACCAAAGGGATAAGCTAGTTAAACGGATAATATTTACTTATTTAAATATATATTATAATAATTATTTAAATCTTAATATTATTATTTAATATGAAAGAAGATAATAAAATTTACAATTAATTTCAAATCTTTTTTGACGTTCATAAGTGTACTTGTTTCAATATATGAATAAGGATATTTTGAGTTTGAGTTAAAGGAGTTTATTGCCTTTAAAAAAAGAAGAATCATTATATGGTATTTTTATCTTTATATATATCTTTATTTGATATTTTAAGGCTTCCCAGCCACGTGCTTAATTGTAATGTGATTGTGCATGTTTGTCCATGATCAGTGCTTTATTTCATAAAAATCAATCTAATTTAATGGTTCATAAAAATCGGGTAAGTTGTTTGTGAGATATGGCGATTTATTTTAAAATCGGTTAATTTTGTTAAATTCATACAATTTATTCGCAAAAATTTCTTACAATGTCAATAAAGATATAGTTTTTTATTTTAAGTCCTCCACTTACATAGTTTTGGCATGTCAAAAATGTTGTTCACTGAAAAAGCAGCCACATTCGATGATATTAAAGGTCATATTGGCGTGTAGTTCGATGTCTATATCAGACCGTGCGAAGTTCAAACTTATGTCTGTTCGTTTGTTTTGTGTTTACGATTCATTAATATTGATCTTGTAATTAAATTAGGTG
The DNA here is from genome assembly GCA_028984075.1 of Pieris mannii. Lineage (NCBI taxonomy): Eukaryota > Metazoa > Arthropoda > Insecta > Lepidoptera > Pieridae > Pieris > Pieris mannii. The sequence goes on from CM054776.1 coordinate 3,344,741, forward strand.
CTGTTAATGTGAAGACAATTTAACCGACTGTGAGAAATAGCGGCTTATGTAGATAATGATTATAATTCTTATAATACGTGATAACTTTTTATCATTTTTTTTTCAATATAACATAAAAATCATTTGATTTATGTAAATAATGGCACAAATTCTTGTTAATATGCTTTTGCCTTGGTAATAATTACTTTACAAAGAAGTGTCACTTCTGATATGTGTAATTTGTACGCACGCATTTTTTTTATATAAAATAGCACACACACTTAAATTGGCCGCCCATTTAAGTCTGTGTGCAGATGGTATAAAGTCAATTGCGCTTAATATCTGAGCTTCAGATTGTTTTGGTTTGGTAATTATTTGCTTTTTCTAATAGGCAAGACTTCTGTGCCTACAGTTGACTGATTGGGCCTTAGAAATGACTTACGATCCTTTCCGATGCGTACAAGCAAGTAATAAATGCGTACATACACAGAACAGTTCGTAGGTGACCAACCATAGGGGATCCAACAGACGACCTGAGGGATGAGAGTTGCTCGCTGAAGCCACTAGGCCAACACTGCTCCCCCGTCAATAAAATATTATGTGTAAACCTTTTTGAATAAATAATAAGTACTTCCTGTACTTTTACTAAACTGTACCAAAAGTACACGACTGTAATTTTGGAGCCAATTCAATTCAAACAAATAATCACATATGTCCTGTTTATAATATAATAATACTAATAGCCTTTATTCAGATAGGCGTGTGAGTGGCGGAGAGTTTATTGCCAGTTCTTCCCTTCGATGCCCTTGATTTGAGAAGTGACAGTAAATGTTAAATTAGAAGCATTTAATGTATATTTCTGACGTTCATAAGTGTACATTATGTTACCTACATGAATAAATGATTTTCGATTTGATTTGATTCATTTGTCATTTACATTTAAAAACAATTCCATTTTAACCTTATATAATATATAAGATATGTCATTATATATATCTGTACAAACAAGAGTTTTTAAACTCCAATATATTTATAATATTAGTAAAAAGTGTGACTTTCCTAGAAGCTCTTGGCAGTATTTTATCAATGACAAGTCCCGACTCTCCAGAATACAATTTGAATCTATCAATCAAACGTCAAATTAAGATTTATTTCAAAAGAACTGAAAATAAAACTCGTTTCCTTTCATAAATATATTTGGCACAGTGATCGGATTTTTCCAAGAATAAAATTAACTTTGGATTCATTTAGGACTATATACAGCCTGGAAATGATATTTTGTAATTAAATTAATTACAAGAATACGCATATCACGTATTGCCTATTTTGGTTTTCGATTTCCAGTGAAACAATAATTACATCACCATTGACGACAAAGAAAGCTCATTGAGAATATTATTAAAAGCAGATATGTCGCTGCCCTATGGGAGTTAGTTAGTTAGTCAGCCTTACAAGTAAACTGATTACCTGTAACTTTTTTAACAATACCTGATACCTGACGGAAATATACACCAATGTTACAAAATTATAATACATATTTATTTACTGAAATGGCCTATTCTGATTTATTTTCAACACACACTTGATTTATTTACAATATTTTTTACATAAAAGCTAAAATTTTAGGGTCCTTCGAGAAAAGGGTACAGTACCAATTCTTAAAAAGCCGGCAACGCACTTGCGAGTCTTCTGGCAATGTGAGTGTCCATGGGCGGCGATATTACTTAACCTTACCGTTCACCTATTACATAAAAAAGACACACCAAGTACTAACAATTATTTGTTAACGAAAATACCTACAATTATTGATGATCTAATACTTAAGAAACTCATAGTGATAGTATTGCAATCTTATAAATCCTATGGCAAATTGTTTCGTGAAATTCTTCAATGATTACACATTTTGTTTGGAATGCATCGCCGTTTGTAATATACATATGTCGTCTATCACATGTTACAGGTAATTTATAAATTCTGTTTCTTGAATTACTATAGTATAGAAATAAAGTACTTCATATCGTCTATACAATTTGTGATCCTACAGCAGTACTCACGTCCGTCACACAGGAAGGTGTGCCATACCCCAACTTAGTCTTTCTAAAATTCTTATGCAATCTATATATATATAATGAAAACGGTCTTCGTTTGAGGCTCAATCACGCCTAAACCACTATCGTATCGAAATTTTTCCTAGATGGTTTATGGCTATTTATTTTTCGAGTTCTAACGTTCCTTCATTTTTTTATTGCTGTTTTACTTTTATGAACATTTATCCCGCTAATTGCAAGCGTTTTCTCTTGATTCTTTTGCTTCCATGGCAACGGAGTTTACGAAACGGATAATGTTCTTTTACATTCAGCTAAGAATCTACTTACAAACTTCCACGCACCCCTGCACACCCACTCTCATTTTTTGATAAAAATAAAATGCCGTATCTATGTTCGAGTATCACTTGAGAACGGCTGGACCGATTGGGTTAATTTTTTTTAAATTGTCTTCAGAATTGTCAGGAGAATGTTTATATGTAAGAAAATTTTAAAAAAGTCTGCTAAAACGTTAAAAAATCCCCAAAGGGGATTACGGGGGCGTTAAAAATAGTCTATGAACGAATTTTACGGTAGCTCACCCCACAGGGGGTTGCGGGGGTGGTTTAACAATGAAATTTTTTATTTTTTCTTTCTTCTTCTTCTATATATATATATATATATATATATATATATAATAAAAATGGTCTTCGATTGAGGCTCAATCACGCCTAAACCACTGATCGTATCAACATGAAACTACCACCATTCGATGCGAAATTTTTCCTAGATGGTTTATGGCTATTTATTTTGAAGTGAAGTACCTTCTTATTATACTTCAACTCCGTTATGTTAACGAGTATGTTTTACGTCCCGGCAAACTCAACTTACGAGCGACGAGTCGTCGACTGTGAGATGGAGGAAGATTAATACTCATTTCTCCATGAATCGGACCATTTCTATTGGACAATTTTTCCATTTATTCTTTGTTTTGTTGTTCATCAACATTTATAATAATAATAATAATAATAATAATAATTTATTATGTCAATAAATTTTATTTTAAGTGAATTTGACTCTTCTTTGAAAAATATTGTAAATTTCAGAAAAAAAAATAAAAATTAACAAAAAAAGCAAAAAAAAATATTAAAAAAAAAAATTAACAAAAAAACCAAAAATAAAATAAAAATGATGAATAAAATTTAATTTATTTCCTTTGAAAATTCGCCCAGCAAAGCGGGCGGGGTCGGCTAGTTTATATATATAAACTTAAAAGATAGGTTTTACGAAAAAATCACTAGGAAATTGTTAATTTCACAGTAAGTAAAATTTCAAAACATACTGAACGACGTCCAGTCCGTTTTCGAATATCTCCAACCCTATCAATAACAGGCCCCCTTTTTAGGGGCGTGGGCCTCACACTGGAAAAATCTGACGTGGTAATGAAACAAAAGAATAGGGATTTCTTATTGAACTTATATTGTATAAGACAAATATGTCGCAATTGATGTGTCATTTTCCGTATACAAAATATGTATTAAATACTACTATGTAAGAAAAAACAATAACTAATCTTCAAATATAATAACTAAATTATATTATTAAAAGGATTTCCTCTAGCCAAGGTTCCGAAGATACTGGCAGCGTTCCCCTTTGAGTATTTAAAACTACTATATTGTATTCCACTGATTATGGTTTATACGTTTATTATTATATTTTTAATCGGCTTTTACGACACATTTTGTTATAGTGTGATATTCAGCTATTCTCGATACAAAACTGAATTTATTTATTGCACCAACAAAGTAGTCACTTATACATGCATGTAACACAAACATAAGCCAAGTGCTACCCCAATTATAGGCGCATACAACATTATAATTGTTATGATCTTATACACAAAACAATAATTCAATTAAGATAAAATAAAAATAAAAACTACATAATTAATTGAATATCCCTGATAAAATTCTAATTACAAATCAGTTGAGCCGCTAACTTTTTGAAAAAATATCAATTTCGGGGAAAATGAAAAGCGCAATATTAATAGATTTTGCTACAAACGTTAATATAAGAATTTCATGTATATTTCTTGGTACAAACCAGAAGCAAAATTCTCCGAATTACCTGTAACACTGAGGGGTGAGTACAATAAGCTAATATTTAGTTTTATAAAATGTATTTGCATATAAAATAGAGATAATGATTTCTAGTAAGTGTTATCACGGCATACCACGAATACTTTTACGCAGACGAATCTCTGCTTAGGAACGATCTAATTTTGTTATCAAAATTATGCGTTATCTAAGGTTGGTTAAACGTGAACCATTTTTTTATTATTGTTATTTAAACACGTAGAAAAATAAGGCTGCAATAAAGAAATATTGTTGTAATGTGTCTTTGGATATATAGCTGATTTCAATGGCCTCTTCTAAAAAAAAATATTCATAAACTACCTTAATAATTATTAGTAATTCATAGTTAAATTAAAAAGATGGCAACACTTCTCTTAGGGTTACAGGTTTCGAGTACCAGCCACCAGGTATCTCACAAAACTGTCTGATGTTAAATCATACACATAGACATTCGATGCCACAGACATTAAATGCGTTGCCACAAATTTAAAAGGGTAGATTTTAAATATCAAGTAGTAGTCTAGTTAATAATCGTTCGTACATACACCGCCTAATTCCACGTTCTCGAATCGTGCTCGTATGGGCCGATGATTCAAATTAAGATTCTGCTGAGTTATCACGTAGCATTTTTTCCAAGAAATTAAATTGTATGGAAAATTTTAGGGGGTCGTAATAACGGAACGCTTTCACAGAAATGCCTCTCCATCAGTTTTGATTTGTATGATTTCCATAGAATATTTACCAAATTCCAGGGTTTTTTCATTTCCACGCTGTATTGCTATACCCATCCGTTACCCGCTTAGGAAACCGCTAGTTCTGGTCAACGGTACAATCTACCAGGGGTAAACTTAAATCATTAATTAACGCCTTTTGAAGAAAACGGCCTAAGAGAACTCCAAGAAACAAAGTTGATGGAAATACTTATATTAAAGCCGTAATTCTATATTTATTGTATTGTATAAAATTTATTATACAATAAATATAGAATTATGTCAGGAGAACGAAGAGCTGGCAGCTCCCTCGCACAAAGAATTAGTCTAGCTATTCAAATGGGGAACGTCGCCAGTATCTTCGAACCTTGCCTAAAGGGACTCCTTTTAATAATATTTTTTAATGATTACATTTTAAGCTTTGTTATTAGGTATATTTATATGTATTATGTTATTTGTTTTGAATAAATATATAAATGACCAAAAAAATTAATATAGAATTGTTTATACATATATAGAATTAATTTTGTACATAAGAAAAAGTATTAATACGTGTTAATAGAAAAACTTCACCCAATAATGGGGTTCCTACAAATTATGTTATTTAAGTATCTAAAATCTAACCAAGCTAGCTAATAATACAATAAAATAATGTAATAGTAAATATTATCTAGTAGTAAATATGATATATATAGTAGCAAATATTATATAAGTAGTATATTAATAACAGTAAATAAAATAGTTATAGGTAAATAATATAGAAAATAAATAAAAATAAGAAGGTATTAATTTTAATTAGTTAAGTAAGCGTTTGGAGATGGGTCAATGTAAAAAGTTATATTTGTAGGAAATAAAAGGCTTTTTTATTTTATTTTATTTATTTTATAATAGAAAAATAACAATAGGGCACAACCTTTTCTTTGCCTCAGGATTCCTGTATGTATTTTCGGTCCTTTAGGTAGAACAGTTTGCGACCATAGAAATAAAAGTCCATAGGTATTCAGCAGTGATTCAATCTTTATACAAGTCCTGGCAAGAGATTTCTGCATCTGTTTCATTGTATGGGTTTACCAACAGATCAACAACTGTAACACGAGTCGCTTAATTGTTTCCTTCACATAAACAAGAATTTGACATCTTCATAGGTTGACAGCTGGATACATTGATAAGAACCCGAAACCAAATGACAATCAGCTCAGTGGGTCCTTTGAGGACCGGGCAACTAAGGTAAAGAAAGGAAGATGTGAAGGAAAAAAGGTGATTGCCTAATTTTGTGATCGTAAAGGTCAATTCGCGACAGTTGTGCTCTAGCAGCAGTCTACAGTAACTGTCTTTTCATCTTAGAAGATGTATGTCAATCACTGTTTGCTTATTGTCTTGGAAAAAAATAGACAGCAGCGCCCACGAAGCAGGATCCGTAAGAATATGCTATAGAAGAGACCCCTCAGGAAGAATGGACCCACTGCTTTTGACATTACTTCGAAGAACAAAGTATTGACATCTTTCTACAATATCTAAGCCTTTTTCATTTTTTAAACATTTTCAGTGTTAGAGATACAGATAAATCCATATGCCTAGGCTGATCAAGCACGAGCTCCATCAGGGTTGAGAATTCCACCACAACACCAGTTCCAAGATTACGCAATTCTACACAACTTTTTGTCATATTCTGTTTCGAGAAATATAGTGAGAATACTTCTGAGCTCATATATCAAATTTCGGTAAATAACTTCTAATAAACCAATTGTAAATATATTTCACATTTTCTTCCACACATTCAAAACGTCGGCAGTAGTATTTGCCAAAAATAAAGGTGTTATTTAATTCCTCCCCTCGTGTTCAACGCTTATTTATGAGCAAAGTTCGCACAAGAATTCAATTCGCGCATAAAACAACCACCGTTCTACCGGATTAGTGGATTTTTACTAACCCATAGGGCTGGCTATAGAGCTTACGTAAAAGCCGAATCCTTCACGAAGTTTTAACAGTGTTGTTGAAAAGTGAAACGTTCCATTTTTAAATTCTTCATTCCTTAGTACTCATAAATCATATTTAGGTTATATTTACCATGGTTATGATGTTATTTCCAACAAAGGGTTAGGTTACAGACCATAGATCTCTTCGCTATGGTCCTGACATACGTCTTCCGCTTCATCGACTTTCATGCTTTCATGACTGTCACCATGCCCCCCGTACCCACCTACCCACCTAACCTACCACCTGACCGTCGTTCCAGAACTGAGCGTTTTTAAGGCAGTTCTTGCCTCACACTATGTGGAACCAGCTGCTTACAGAGTGAAGTATTTCTGAACCAACTTGAATTAGGGTTCTTCAAGAAAAGAGCTCTAGCTCTAGCTAGCCCTCTGGCATTGAGTGTTTATGGGCGGTGGCATCATTTATGACCACGGGGCAGGGCTCCTGGCCCTTGATCCCTGTTCTATAAAACAATACTTTTACCCTGTCCCACAATAAAAAAAGGATGGTACCCTAATAACACATATAATCGTTACTACCTTTATCTACGATATACTGTAATAAGGCGGTTGTATTAAAATGGAATAAGATTTAAGATGGCGCCTCGTATATAGGACCGCTAACCCCAGAGCTGGTGTTTTCCTAGCTCAACGAATAAGTATCACAATACAGCGAGGAAGTGCTGGCAGTATTAATGGTGCACTGTCACACGGACCAATATTAAAATTAAAATTAATTTTATTAATTTATAATTATTATTATTATTTCTATGTAGGTTAAGAAAATTGTAAATACTGTATATTTAATACTTACGATTACTAACGTTGATTTTTGTTTGTAATAAATAAATGTTACATTAATTCTTGTATATGACAATATTACCAGCCCTACTTGTAGGCACTTATTTGCTTTCGTCCAAAGTTAATTATTTATCGTTTTGTTTCTTTTCCCTTAGAAGTTTTCCTTCAATCTAATTTTAATGACAAAACTTCCTTGTTACCTCATTATACTCAGTAACAAAAACCTCTGTTATAACTTTTAATATGTTATACACGAGTAAAATCAAAGGTATGCTGATGAGGGACATAATCTTACATTTGACTATAAATAAACAAAGCTGTTTATGGCACCATAGGAACGTCGCGAAATTGGATAGTTATATTAGTGAATTTTTATTGATTTCTTACTGAACAGAGTTAGCTGGCTTCAGTTTGTGACGTTTATATCGGAGGTCGTAGGTTCGAAGCCTGGTTTGAACACATTTCGTCGTACAAAGGAAAATATCGTGAGCGGCATTAGACCCGACAAGTCAGATACGACGTTGATCACTACTAGTAGATGATCACTTTTCTATTTCCTACCAGAAATTTCATTACCTCGTGGTAATAACAGACTCATTAATCTGAGGCCAATACCATAGTAACAATTATTCTTTATAAACTAGAATATGTTCTATCTTTTGATCTATAAATGTTATTCTATTAAAATTTAACAGGAAAATTACTTTTTAAACGTGCCGAGAATCGAACCCAAAGATTACACGCGTCATAATGCCAACTTAGCCACAAGAGTAGTGAATTGATAAATAAATTATTAATCGGTATTTGTAGATTGTCTTTTTAACTAAAGCCTCCAAGGTGTTTGATAAAGGAATTATAAAAATAGAATGTTCTATTAGCACGGCTCGATGCTAATTTTATTTTTACATTCAGAGTATTGGTTTAAGCTAAATAAATTTAATCGTTCTACATAAAGCTTTTAGACAATTTACTTAAAAAATATATCAAGTTTTTTTTTGTTTTAACTGTTTTTTTTTATCTATTTTCAATATTTTCAAATCTCTTCTCTTATCCAATGGACTTTCTGTCTATGTGTCCATTTCACTCGCTGTTACGGTAAAGGAAATATATGTATATTTTTATACGGTGAACATTGTGAAATCGGCTTGCCTTAGACGCTACAAGACGACTACGTGTGTCTGAACATAGAAAGTCCTACACCTGTAAGAAAGGAAAAGGAAGAATAGAAAAGAAGAAAAGAAACAATTAGAGGAATCTTAGGCCCACGTCTTACAAACGGCCACTGTTTTTATCATAAAAATAAAATAAAAAAATCCAGTGTGTTCATGAAGGTATTTATTTAACACTTCGTTTCGACCGATCTCTTCTAATGTAAGAAGTAAAATACTACATAAAATCCACAATAACTTAGACGTAAAGAATAAACAAAACAAAACATATATAGACAATGAAAATGGACACATGAATCACTATAAATTTATATAGTATCCCTAACATAGTTTAGAAACTATGTTAGGGATACTATATAATACTATATAATAATAAAGGAAGTGAATTCCTTTGCCTTTGAATTTTTTTGTCTTAAGGTAAAGTACCTAGAAAAATTCAGTACCTAGGTGTTACTATGAAATTCCATACCGCAATAATACGAGCGTTAAATACCAATTTCCTGAATTTCATTAGTATGGGATTTCTTGAATAATAAGACAATTTTCCTCTAACCAGTAAATGTTGCAATCCCTCGAACCCGCGCGGCAACCTTCTGCAATTACATCGTCTGTGACGATTTAATTTCCAAATATTTTCTTTTGTCCGCCCCAATCTGGTACAATTTATAAGCGGTAATATTATTTATAATCCGGATTTTTTGCGCCATAACTAAATTTAGGAAGGAAGGTATGATTATATGATTGTTTAAATTTATTTGCGGTTTTTAAAAACAAAGTTTTGATTTCCTTATCTTTTTCGTTTAACTAAAAATTATTCAGATTTCATTGGCTAATTGAATTTACTGTTTGCTTCAAAATCTACTTTTGTTTACAGACCAATACTAATAATGAATGATTCAGTTGAATTGTTGCGAACCCATCTTATAAGATTGAGCAGTGGTCGAATATACATAACTAAATACATAGATTGTTCTCTAACATGCCTACATATGCCCTTGGAGGTCGGATGGTTAACAGAGACCTCCAACCTAAAGGGTTCCTTCTGTCCATCTGTCCTCGACTGTCTGACCACGGCTGGTCTGAAAGCTCCAATGGCGAAGTTTGAGATATTGTAATTGTCCTTAGCTGTCGGAATAAGTTCGTTAGCCTCCTACTTAGTTTAGGCATAAGGCAGTAACAAAATAGGGTGATTTAATTTTTCGCTACATCTCAAATCTTAAGGCATGGTTCATTATTGAAAGGCCGCAATATCCCGCCCATGTCTTGTCTCCTTAATTAGGATATCTGCTCAGATATTACCCTGAAAAGGTGCGACACAGGCTGATGGTCAGCTGGCATATTGGAACATGTTGAAAACGGAATCTTTGTAAAATAATTGCTTCAATATTAAACGATACCTACAAAACTATATTGACTAAATTTGATTTTTAACCCATTCATTTGAAGTAGTGTATTCTTATTAAAATTAATAATTTTAAGACTAATCTGAAGGCCATCATCGCGGTGTATACCAACTTAGACCCAGGCAGCCAGCATTAGATAGAAGCTACGTAACACGACTTAGAAGGCGATCCCTTCAACACTTCTTAGTGTCCAGACCAAGACAGACTAAGTAAAATCTTACAGAACCTACCATAAGTGTGCAGAACACAGTGTAGCAGAATATGGCTACACCAAAAAAAACCTAGTACACGATCATCCAGATATTTGTCTGGTGGTCATTTGTATTTTTAACCCTTAGCACCACACGCTATTTCTGGCCACGCAACTACACACGTGGGGGAGCGTGGTCCCCCAAAAAGAAAAATTATATATCAGTTCAATTTTTATCACAAGACCAGTTTCTTTTTAACGAAATAAATAAAATGCACTTACTGAATATTATAACAGTATTTATTTATAAATTTAAACAAAAAAATAGACATTTCTAGTGTCATACAAAACAACTTACAAAAACTACTTAAAATTTTAAGAGGTAACTTTAGGAAGAAGTTGTGACTTAAAATTAGGGACAAAATATAAATTGAGTCTTTTTATGTCGTTACTCTAATCTTATTAATTACAAAACAAGCATTTAAATCTTTGAAAATACTCAAACGTCTAAAATCACAAGAGGAATGCACATAGTACCTAGCAAATATCAAAAATCAGTCAAATTGAGGAACATTATTTCAGTCTCCATATTTTCTATGAAAATAGTAATAATAGCCTAATTAATGTTTTTTCTGACATTCGACAAGCCTCTAGCATCTTCTCTTGCAGATTTGAATATGCCCGTTAGAAACATCAACCCAATAAATGCCAAAATTTCGTCTCTATTGACATGGTAAGTGTAGGCTGAGTCAGATGTATGATTTTCTGAATAATTTGTGATTTTTTCATGCGTATGTTCTAAAATCAAATCAATCATATCTTGAGTAAATAGACAAGACCATGCTTCCAATGGAGACATTTCATTCTTGGCTTGTGCAGGGCCTCTCAGACCAGGCAAATGAACAATAATTTTATGAGCTGGCACCCGTGATCGTGACGGTGGTACTTTTTACTCTTTATATCTGTTTTTGCCATAATAAGCATTGCTGTTTTGGCGTTGTTCATCGTTGTCACTTGAGTCTTCGTTTTCAGAGATACTTTCCGCTTCTTCTTTACTCTCGGTATCGTGATCACTGATTTCAGACTACGCGTCACTCAAATCCGATGATGGTTCCGGAAAAATGTCCTCATTCTCATTTTCATCTAAGTCTAACTCGTTTAAGAGATTTTCTATCTGCTGGGGATTCAAACTTTTATCCATATTGCGCAACTAACCTTAAAAGAGGCAAATAAATAAGAAAATGAAACTACAAATAAACTAACGTAATTACATTCGTGGGGGACTAGGCTCCCCCATCGACTCATACCTCTTAAACAAAGAACAGTAGCCAGGTGCGCATCAACTCCCCGCGAGAACTTGGGCGGCACTGAGAATACCCGAAAACTCAAGCGCATCGGGATTAAAGTACTTAAAATATTTCCTATAATCGGTGCGGTGGGGGACCTAGGTCCCCCACGTGTGGTGTTAAGGGTTAAGGTGCAAGGTGATTACACCAGTTATTATTACTAACGCGCGAGGGTCGCACAAATTAAGGAAGCCCAATGGTTCGGTGGGTGTTCCAATCTACGACCTCAGCAATAAGAGATGCCCGCTGAAGCCGTATACTGTATCTCTAATCATACAATAATACAGTGAATCCTGTCTCTTTATAATTGTAAACAAAACAGCGGTTTTGCCACAAGGAAGTATGCAATCGTGTTCAGGGGCTGTGCAAACATTTCAGCTTAAGTAGGTAAGTGGGGCTGTAACAACATAATATTGTTTGTGACAACATATAATATTTGGAGCGATCTGAATATCACCATATTTACTTTTGACTCGAATCTCTACATGAGGAAGGGGAGAATTTTATAATTCCTAAGATATGTAGGGTTGGTTTAGTTTTATCGATAAATTTTATTTTATTCCTAATTGTATTAGTATTGACGTAAATAGAAGATTTTTATGAAATAAGATAAACAAGTAAGAACGTAAAAATACGAAAACAAAATACTACTTTGCCGCAATAAATATAATATTCAACTGAACATAACAATCAAATATACAGTACATATTTGCAATTTTCTTAAAGTACATAGCTATAATAAAAATTATTAAAAATTAATAAACAGGAAATTAAATCAAATTTATAAAGTTCGGTCCCTGTGGTAGTATACCTTTAACGCTGACAGCATTTCCTATTGCGATACTTATCCATTGAGCAAGGAAAACACCAGCTCTGAGGCTATCTACCAGGCGCCAAAATAGCTCTTTAAATATCGCCTGTTGAACCCCACTTGAACCCCACGGCCTAAGAGTCTCTAATGCAAAAGAAACAAATTCCAAGTTGGAGGGTAATAATTTTTCAATTGTTCTATTAAATAGTTAATTAATAATCAACGAAGCTAGAATGACATGAGCTGAAGCTTTTACTTTACAAACTTTCATATTATCACTAGATTTAAGTGTATTTTCTCGTTCGATCCATTTAAAATCTAGGCTTAGTTAAATAAATTGATTCACTTTCGAAAACCGGTCACAATACGCATGTGCGAACGTTAATGGTTATGCTAATTAGGACTAAATTTGCGAAACAGCCTCGATTTTAACCAAAACAGGTTAAATCTACAATTAAACCAGCAGTTATCTATTCAATACGCGAATCGAAATTACGCAGCTAATGCTACTATTTAGAACCTCAAGTATTGTGTATTAAAATGTAAAACAGATTTTCTTTAATCATACAATGTGAAATAAAATGACCATAAATACTAAAGTAACGCATATACCAACAACAATATAACAGCCTAATTATATAAGCTGTCGATAGTAACATCACTAGCCTCAAGAAATGAGGTGAGCTCACCAAATATTGACACAAGACTTGGGAGACGACGCAGAAATGTCACCAAACAGAGGTGTCTGTTTATTTGTCTAGCAATAGAAATCGCAATAACGCGCCAACCGTCTGCGACACTATGTAGTATAAGTGTTACAATTGGAGCCAGGAGTGTTTGTGATACGGTAATAGTTACATCACTATTCACGCAATACTATGTTAGTATATTAATATTAAGTGTCAGACATTACTATAGGATACGAACAAGAACCAGTATATCAATATCATGAAGCGCTGGGAGCGCTGGAGTCTTTATCCAGCAACAGACGTTGATAGGTTGAAACGAACTAAACATTTTACAAACAAACAATCGAGTCTAATGTCACATAATACCGTGATTTAGCTTAAATGAGCTAACAATTAGTATAAATGCTATTTTCGAGATCATAATTAAAGTCCCTTCCTTAAATCTTTTCGTTCTTAGCTTTAAAAAGGTATTGGGATTTCACAGTTAGTGCTTAATCTAGACTCAATGAAACTTCTTATTTCATACGTCCATAAACAAATATAGACATATACATCACAACAATTTTAATTCATTCTTTACATAAAATAACCAAAAATAAACATTATTACTCTTCGTCCTTAAAAAAACATTATTAATCTGCAATTTGAATACTTAATTTCAGTCTTTACCCGTATATATATTATTATCTTCATTAGAAAACTGAAGGTATACATACTGCTAGCACTTAATTAAATTTATCTGGGATGTGATCTCTATCTCACTTTGGGTCGGTAGGTCATGTCTGAGTATTTCCCTCCCCCAATTTGGATACCTACGGCGCTTCTTTTACAACTGTGAATAGTTTTGAGGACGACGAATCTTTGACTTGACCAGGCCATGTCGTTGGCGAATATGCACGCGATCCTTGGCTTTCGATGTTGTCGATCACGAAGAACTTTTCTAAGTTCATGTCGCCATTACGCCCTACGCAACCAAAGTTTAAAATGATGTGATATCGGCATATGATTGAAATGGAAATGAATCTTAAATAAACTGCGAATTTTTTTAATAGGGAAACAAACAGTGTACAACATTTTTATAGAACAGTAGACAAAGAAGTATCTCCATGAGCTCGTCCTCTACGCTACGCTCTCTTCTCAAAGAGGTGCAAAATTTCTGCTTCGCAAGAACTCCATGAAGCAATTTACACTATTATTCAATCTAGCTACAAGTTATCTACTTAAAGTAAATTGTTTATTTTCCAACTGTAAGCGAATTAGAGAAAGTTCCAACAAATCATTTCCTTATTCCAATGTAAATCAAATCGCTGATTTTCGCAAAAGAAAATTGTTAATAACGAGATATTCACAACAGCCACTTAACGGCATCCATCTTGCCGTTTGTCAATTTGCGAATCCCCCAAGAATTCGGTGATTCATTCAGCCATTCATTTTAAATCGACATAAGGCTCGATCTTACTTACAAAACATAATTTTCAGAATTGTTTTTTTTTTATAGCTAGAAGGTCATTGACCTATTTAATAAGAAATATGAAACTAACAACTGAATTTTTAATAAACCGGTGTTAACTTAAATCACTTCATCTTGGTAACGAAAAAGGCACGGTTATAGAGATACAGAAACCTACGGCTAAGAGCAATTCTTGTAGCACCACAATTTATTTTCTTCAAATACATCAGAATCCATTATCTGGTTAACCATAGTTAATAACGAACAACAGCCTTAAAATATTAAAATAATTAACACATTTTTAAGAAGAACAACTAAGGTAGATGTTACAATAAAATAAATAAATTTAATCGGCAAAAAGCACATGACAAGAACAGAAAAGTGGAACAAGAAAATACTAAACTCTCGTTCATAAGCGTAAAAGAAGTAGAAAATTTAGAAGGTGTACAGTCCAAGTTAAGGAAACAGCAGGTCTAACAAGGCAGAGAGTGGAACAGTGCATACAGGAATGGTGGGAATTGGAGGAGACCTTTGCCTTAAAAGGTCTTCTTCTTCTCATTCGGTACGCTCTTGCCAGAGCGGTCGTGATCGCTATGTAGTAGAAGGCGCAGATGTGATGCCCTTCACGACGCTCCGCCACCGCTGCCTATTGGAGGTCATCCTGCTGCACTGATTCAGTGTTTCTCCTACGGCGGACTTAATCTGATCAGTCCAGCGTGTAGGTGACCTGCCGCACGGTCTAGCGCCTTCCACCTTCCCCCTGGACGACAAGGCGTTCTAAGGACTGATCGCCACGCCGAGATAAGTGACCGAAGAATGTAAGGATGCGAGATTGTACTGTTGAAAATAGACGCTGCTTAACACCGAGTTCTTGAAGTATCGAGACGTTTGTACGAAACTCGGTCCACGATACCCCAAGCATTCTTCTCCAGCACCACAGTTCGAGAGCGTCTTTTTTCTGCCTTCCCACATCTCGCAAGGTCCATGTTTCGGCTGCGTACAGAAGCAGCACAGCTTAAAAGCTTAAAAGGTGACACATATCTAAAATAAAAGAGACGGTAGAAATATAAATTTGTTTAAGTGTAAAAATATCCGAAATTATTATTAATAATGACAATTGCATGATTCGACCAATATTGCTATATTCAGCTGACGGAGTGTATAACATAGCTTTAAATACCTAAATTGTACATCAAAATTGGCTGTTTTATTCATAGGGAAAATTTCTTGGGCGAAATAATTAGCATCGGTGAAGGGAATTAGTAATGACTGCGAGTTGAGTATTGCTCAGATTTGGAAAACGTTTGATGTTCTTAAAAGATTCGTTAACGACTTTTCATAATAACACAATTACATTTTAATATGGACTTAAGAAAATCACAATCCCGAAGGTAAAGTTAGAAAATGTTTGGGTAATCCCTGTTGGAACATTTCACAATTTAGACAAAAGGTGTATGATATTTGAAACGGTTTTGGTAATTAAAATATCTTGAATATTATCCTCATTATTTGTCTATCCTGTAAAAAATAATACACTAGGAAAAAAATCTAAAAGGTTTTGTCCTAGTGGCATAGTTCAGTCAATGCGCAATCTCAAAATAGAACGTAGATTTGAATGCTTACAAGCTGAGGTAGGAAGAAAGGACTATTAATGTTTATTTAAAATCCAACGTCTCATTAATGCTGCATGGTATATGCAATAAGTTTTAATAAAATCAAAACTAGCTAATATAGAAAATTTACGACATAAATTACAGTTGAAAAATACTAAATTATATGATTGAGTCATTTGAATTCGTAAATTTATATATTTGTATATAAAACAGTTGTATGAATAATTAATAGAACATTGGGGTATTATATTGTAGTGCAGATCGAATCTCATTTCCGCTACATTGTTCCTGTCATCGACCGATAATAGACCCTTTTTTTATAATCGTTATGCAGCCATAACGACAACACCTCGGCGAGTAACTGTGTTTTTGATTCGTAATAAAAAATTAGTAAAATCTTGTGGAACTTTAATCTGCACATTGATTGTTTTTTTTACATAGACTATCCTAGTAAAGGTTTATGTTTTACATTGTAAGCATAGATAAAGCTATATGAATTTAATATAATGGCAGCTTTTAGGCGCCAAATCAGTTTGACTATAGAAAGACTTTTACAAAGTACAAAGCACCTTTCCGTAAGAAACTATTTAATTTGTAAAATAACTCAACTTGTCGATTACTTATTACTTATTTATATTTAATAAAAATTTGATTGATTTTCATTAAAGCATATATTTGTATATAATTATAAATATCATATATTTCAAAAAAATTTATGAAATTGATATTAATTTCTGACAGCCAATATGATCCTGATGACGCATTTTGATTATGAAAAACTATTATGGAGTGCCTACGTTAGAGTTTTTATATTCAATTGTATAGATATTTTATATCGACCAGTCCCATTATCAAGAGAGCTCTTCACTATACACCGCTGAGATCCAATATTCCCGTTTCGGTTTAACTGAGATTTGATTAGGTAAGGATTGCCCCTTTTGTGTTTAGGTCACGTCCACAAAGACCCAAAGGTGCGTTAATTTATTGCCTATTGTGTCCTTTAGATTGCCTGTTTACTTATTTTTGTATTGGATTTTTTGCTGCTTTCACTAATAAGTTTCTGTAAATTGTGGAGCCGACTTTACCTTTTTAGAATAGTAAATAAATTCCAAATAACGGCTAATTCTTAACTAAAGTAATCATAATATGTTCAATAATAATGGGCAACATGATATTGGCATGTTGCATTATTATTAAATTGTTTGAAAAACTTATTTCTGTATCAAACTTTTCGGTTATCTGAGAAAATCTAAATTTTAAAATGTTATCATTATCATGCTCGATGTTAAATCAGATGTTAGTAATACAAGTACAATACTAAGTTAGTAGTATAGTAAAAGAAATCCGGTTTCATATTAAAGTACAAGTTATTGTTATTTCTGTTTGTTGATGTTTTATTTTCATGTCTATTGGCAAATCTTTTTTTTAATAAACAATAAAATGCAGATAAATTTCGAATGCTTAATTTACCAAAATTATATATGACGCCGGAACATTCTTACAATACCCACTATAATAACCACAAACTCTATATCATTAGCACTCGAGGAAGCATAAATATTTATAATGAAACCTTCAAAAATCTTGATAGTCCTTACACACTTATTTAACCCGAAAATGCGACAGGGCTCGCGTGGCCCAAACAATTAGTATAACGGTCTCACAGACCGTGCGTTATCTAAATTGTAAATATCGTACACTGACGTGTTAACTTGTGCCAGAGCACCGTGAAAAGTATAATTAACTTTGATTGTTTGTATGTAACTATACTTTTAACCATTTGTTCATGCATCTTATTAAAACTAGTTCCTAATTTCAATTTGATTCAACTACGCCGTGTCAGCACACATATGTAAAATAAGGTTATCAATACATCTATTTTACGGACCAGCAGGAGGCATTTGCAACATTAAAAAAACGCAATAAATTTATGTAATATTAGATTTATTTATGAATCACTTATTTTATTATCTAATTTCACAAAATATTGAAATCTAAAAAACTTCAGACATTTAAATTTATGTTCTCTTTCATACCATACAATAGCCACTTTACCACGCAAAGTTGTGGACATTAGCTAGTGTAATAGATGTAAATGAGACATTAAAATAAAGAAAATACGGATGTAAAGCCTTGCTTATGGTAAAGTGTTGGCATTGATTGATGGTGTGTTTTCAATTTATCGTCGAATAAATAATTAAGTAATTATGTCGGCATTTTTCTAAAGAGCGCTTTCATTGTTATAAAATTATGAACGTCGAGGTCCCGTGTACCATGGTCAGGAAATGAAAGGGTTATTAAATTATAGAACAATATTTTGAAATTGAAAAATGGAGTCTAGATCTAAACACGATTGGAGAGTTTCATATTATAGTTTAGTAGACATTTACGCCTGTAAATGTACGCTTTTGATAAATGGGTGTTAAAAATGTCTTTTACTTTTACACTGACGAGCCTATTTATTGTATTTATAAGGTTGAGTTTACTCTACTAAAAGTAGTTAAAACACTTATTTATTTGCGTTAATGAGTTTTTAAACCTAAAACTCTAAGTTTCACTATTCGATACGTTTTTTTAACCTACATAATTGTTTGCTTTGTCTACATAGACCTGATTATAAAATATTATATTATTTAAATAAAGTTGGAGTTTGGACAACATTCTAAGTGAGTCTAAGATTCTAAGACAATAGCGCCAACTAAAATAAAATATTGGATTTTGAAGTACGGAGAGAGTTCGCGCTCAGTCTCGTCACTAAATCTAATCCTGTATGACTACTGCATACCAACAACGCATTAGATTGGTGGATTCACGTGGATTCACAGGAGCGTGTACTTTTATACAAACTTTCAATCTTAACCAAGTGTCAAGATTGAAACCAACACTCTAAGACTGCTTTTTTTGTTAATGTTAAGTGCATTATACTTGTTTTGTAATTTAAAATGCGTATTAAAGATTGCTTGATTAATATTAATAAATTCATATATACATCGCCTACACGGTCTCACGTTTCATAATATGGTAACCGTTTTGTATTCGTCTTAATTAGCCTGTTTATAACTTTTGATTCACTTTCAACCGCTTTTTATAGGTCACAATATCGGATAGTTTAAACGTCAAGGATCACGGAAAAGATATAACAGACAAAGAAAAATATATAAAGACTTTGGTCGTTTTTTATACTAAAACCAGGATGTAATAATAATCCAGTAGCACAATAGCCCTATTGAATGCGTTTCTTTGATGATTTTTATTTCATAGACAAGTAGGTTTTCAGCTTTGCTCGACAAATAACATACGACGTATTCTTCAGATTACAATTTTTAGCGCACATAGACCAATGCACTATGCATTGGTGCACAGACGGGGATCGAACATACTTCCTCAGGGCTGAGAGTAACGCTGAAGCCACTAGGCAAACACTGATTTGCAAACTTGCGTAATGTCTATTGTGTTACCTAAATAAGGTGAAGAGTTGTTTAGACATTTCTCTTATTGAAAATGCTTTATGTTTTCGTGATGTGGTCCGTCTAAAGTACAACTACGACGAAAATAAAAATAATTCATCCTCATTTATTAAAAATTGATGTAATGAAAAGTTCGTTCTTGGTGAAACTAATTTTCTTACGGTAGGTAGATCTAGGCATTGTTAGGGAATTGTATAGTTTCAAAAATCAAAACATTTATATCAAGAAAGCTAACGTTTCGACCATGCCAAATATCTGCGAGTCGTATGGCCTTAAACGGTTTTGAAATAATTCAAATAGCTAAATTAAAAACAATTTTTCAATAAGCGTATACATTGCTTGTAAAATGATCCGAAAACCCATTTTCTCTTCTATAAAAAATTATATCAAAAAGAGTTCGAAGCAGAAAACACTAATGAAACAACGGCGTTAAAAAGCCATTACGGCGGAATTAATTACTTTAAAAAATATACGAGTACACTTGGCATTTTGAGGGTTATTTTGTGCCATTGTCGTAGTATTTCAACCCTTATTTGCACCAAATACGGTTTAAAATCGCGTGAATAATTTTAAGTTTAGGATAATGTTGATAGCATCACCTATGTTTTCAAAAGTTGGTCATTTGCATGAATTAATTTTTAAGGTTCGGATGGGATTGTAAAAGCTATGAATTTTATTTTTTTATACAGGTTTAAGCACATTCAGTAATTAGGTAACATTAATTGTGTATTTTATCTGATAGAACCAGGTCGTAATTAAAATTTTAAATACTTTGGCATTTTGTTTAGTGTCATTAATATGATTTAGCAAATTTGGTTTACACACTTTGATAGTTTTTCTCATTTATAACAACACATGGATATATTACACGGGAAAATGTAGTTTTATCTAATTCTAAAAGGATTCATTCCATTAGCAGTTTTTGAGATTACTTCCTACATAGATACAAACATGCCATAGTTATATATATAATGTTGTAAAAAGGTTTGCGTTTTGTTTTGTTTATTTTTGATATTGTGCTCTTAGCTTTATTTTTGTATCAATATTTCTACTGCATTAGAATTATGTTACTAAATATTGAAAATAAAGAAACAAACAACTTTGATTTCTATACATTGTATATTCAAAATAGTGTGAATACAGTAATCCTAAAGAGTTGGATCCCAATTTCATATTGAATTAAAAATTCAATGTTTCGTTCACATTTTTTAGTCTATTAATCAAGGTAAAATCTAGTCAACGTCCAATTCAACTAATTTGATGCCTGTCATCAGCCATACAGGGGCTGAAATTATTTGAGGGGTGATAAATATTCCCGAAGTTCCCCAAGGAATAGTTCAAGGTTACTTGATACTATTGTGTTTTTGGTAATACCCATTAGTGAGTCATATTAAAACATAACAATATACGGTTATATTAATAACATTGTTTTTTAATTATTTAGCAATATATAAAGATATATAATACTTTACCTATATATAACAGCATGATATCTTACATAAATTATACGCAGTGGCCTAGCAGGTCTTCATTCCTGAGATTGTAGGTTCGAACCCCGGCTGTGCACCAATTGAGTCTATGTGCGGATTTCACTTGTACGGTGAACGACGACATCGTGGGAAAACCAGCATGCCTTAACTTTAAAAGTTGACGGCATGTGTCAGGCATAGATTGGTTGATCACCTACTTGCCTATTAGAAAAAACAAATGATAACGAAACTTATACAAAAATTTCAGGGCTAGGACTGAAAAGTGTATTAACTCGCTGTTATTAGCAGTAAATTTTAAATAAACGTAATATATTGCCATATAAAAGGGACTTCTTGGCCCTTAAGATAACGTGTAAATTTATAGTAGCAATGTCAGAAGTTAATAACTTATTACTTCCGGATTTTAACTTTACTCCATATTCAATTTAAGACAAATTTGCACGCCATTGTATGTGTATAAGAATATGCAAACATTAGATTGTACCACCAACACATTATTGTATCATATTCTTGCAAATTAATATTATTATTATTATTATTGATTTGGACAGGCGCTTATAAGTTGGGTGCGGTATACAATTTTGGCCCTAAACAATTAACAAAAGAGTTTAAGGATGTATCCGGTCGCCAAACTTCAAAAATTACATTGTTTCTTCCATTTTTTTCGTTTCTTAAAGAAGGCAAATGGAAAAAATATATGGTGGAGTTGAGTAGTTTATGAATCCATTTTAAAATACACAATACACGATTAAAATAACTTCGCTCGATAGAAAAAAATCCAAACATAGCCAATTTTCGACACTTTGATTTCATTTAATGACGAAAAATTTTTATAGAACATGATTCTGAAATTTGCGATATATTTTATTGCTAGCCAAGTAATGGAAAAATTAAAAAAAAAATATAAATATATCTTTAATTTAAGGTTTCACATGCCGGTGCGCGTCAGTGCTACACCTCTCCATGGGGCACCGCAGTCCACTCCGAAACACTGACACAGCAATTCGTGCTGGGATAGGGCCTTAATATACTTGTTAAGGCCCTATCTACAAGGCCTGGATAACTAAGAATCAACAAATTGTATGCTCTATGCATACAAATCTATCTATCTATGGATTAGTGGCGCCAAATCACAAATTCATAGGACGGGTTTCGCATTCGCAGATACTATTGAGACTCAGAAAAAATATTTATGTGTGTTTAATAAAGAAATTAAAGTCTGATATTTTTTGCCATTCAATCCCGGATTTTTACAATCCATTCATTTTTGAATCCGTTACAAAATACAAATTATTCCTGAATACATTTTCGGTAGTAAGAATAAATCAGTTAAAGCCAATAAATGTGTCACAAGTTTATTCAACGTATACAAGTAAGACAAGGCCCTCGGCCTTTTGTTTGATCCCAGAATTTCGGGCTTACTACTAAAAACTCTTTCCGTTAGAGCGTAAAACTCTTTCTCAAAAGCGTTCCATACATTGTACAAAGAGCACTTGAACGTAAGTCAATATTTTAATGGCCAAGTAATAATTCATAACGCAACAAAGCGAGCACTTAACTTCTTATATCTGTTTGAAAGCAATAAAAAGGGCAGCGTTATCAGTGAATTAACAAATGCTTGTGAAATAGGCCCTAATCACCAATTTGTCATCGAAAGCTCGGCCAATGAGCTTCTGTCCGATAAGCTTGAGTGTAACACCGGGTTGGCTACGCTTTACATAGATTATTCATTTTATAGAATTACTAGATTATAAATAAAGGGACGTATTTGGTGCATTCGTTGTGCTATCGAAGTATACTAAATTATTGATGGTAAATATAAATTAGTTTATTAGTAGTATCGGTATTACCCTCTGCTATATAAGTGCCGACGATGTTAAGACTTTTTTTACTTCTTTTAATACTAAGGTAAATGGTATTTGTTTATAAGACCTAAAAATATTGGAATGTTTATGACGTTGATAACGGAAATATTCGTGAATTGCATTCTTGAGTTGGGATAACATTTTAAATAAATTTTTCATGGCCAAAGTAATTGACCAAAAATATATATCATTCTAATAATAGACATATTTCGATCATGTTTATTAATTTATGACTTGTCAGTAATTAAATTCACGTTTATATTCTTGTATTAGTAAGAGTTTAAAAAATCCCATTCGATTTTAAAACTTCACTATAATTGATCGTAAAAAGGTTGGAAAACCAAAATCATTGATAACCATTTATTACGCACCATCCATCATCGCACCTATAACTTAAATAATCTTTGTCCGGAAAGGTGTTTTAAAACAAACTTTAAGAGTTAAGTTTCAGCGTTAAAAACGCCATTAACCTAGTTAAATTGAAAGTTGCTTTATGGGTACTTTGATTTCTTTCGTTACAATGAAACGAAGATTCTTAACAAATCATTATTAAAATTCAAAATAGGTATTGTACTTTATAAAATACTTTAGTATAAAAATCTATTCTACAACAAAACTTTTAGTTTACATTTAGACATATTTTATTTATTTATTTATTAACACTTCGTTACATTACCATATAATAATTGATAATAATCATAATCAAAAGGAGAGCAACTGGCGGCCTTATCGCTTCCGAGCGATCTCTTCCAGCTAACCACTAAACATATATGCTGTCTTTACTTTAGTAACATTTGTTGATTTATTTAATTAAATATTAAAGTTTATTTACTTACCACCCGCGACCTAGTCTTTCATAGTATAGCACCAGTATTCTTTTACTTCTAAGAACAGCTCCAAGCTTCACAAGAGCTGTTCTTATTACCAGTGACTGAGTTTCATCATCGGACCTCAAAACAAGACGAAATACGACCCGTATGACCTACACGTTTGTCGTTCCACAACTGAGCGTTTTTTACAGCAGTTTTGTCGTTCAAGAAAAGAGCGTCCCGATTCTTAAAAAGCCGGCGACGCACTGGTGTACCTTCTGGCTTCTTAATGTAACTCATGGGTGTCACTTAATTAGGTGAGTAATCTTAATCTGTAAAAGAGTACCGAGAGTTTTTTACGCCGGCTTTTTCTCTCGGCCTCTGTCTTCTTTTCCGATGAGCAGGGATGCCTACAGGTTCAAATTTAATGACGTGGAATAAGTGATACCTTGAAATAAACGTATTTTATTTTTTTATTTTGATCAAAGGTTTCCTATCCTTTGTGATCGACTAATTGGAACCATCCAGAAAATATCTATCTATACCAAAACTCATCATAATTTTGTCATTTTTGGGAGTTATGCCAAAGAAACACAATTGAAATGCCTACAACGGTTTTTATATTAATAGGTCAAGTATATGATTTACCTGCTCACTTTTCAACTGTAATTAAACCCAATAGTGTTATACCACAATATATAACTCATGGTAATAACCACTAAGCCAGGGATGAGACAGATATTAATGGAAGTGCTATAAATCTTATAAACAGTGAAATAACAAGCGGTCAATAGTTTTGTTATTATTTCTGTTTTATAGCTTTCTTTACGATGCTAGACGAGTTCTGAAGACCTTTGATGTCCTATTTTTCAACGCTATTTCGGTTTTAACATTTAACATCTTATAAACTATTAACTAAGGTTGTGTAATATTATTAAAATGTAGGTACTGTGTCTTTACATGACGCGAGATTTATATCGAACTAAACCTAACCCTTTTCTCGCAATTCACGTAACGAAATTGTATTAACCAGTTTTTAGTATAATTAATTCTGTAAACGGAATAATGATAACAATATTATTATATATAGGAGGCTTCTTTTTACTTCTTATTTGAAGTTTATAGAGTCGGTGCGGAAGTACCTATGCGTGATCGCTGGGCTAAATCATTTTTCTACATTGACAATACTGTAACGTTATTAGAATTTAATAGTCAACAATTATTAATATTCTTAATAATGAATCATTAATAAATGAAAAAAAAAAATAACGAACATAATGAATAAATGAAATGACGCGTTATATTAGTTCGTGCAATCTTCGTTGTTTTTCCTTTCCGTATGTAGGTTTTTAATTAAGAATTTATTTATTTATCAGTCATCTTACAATGAACACATATCCATATTTAAAAAAAAACACGTAGACAATACACAAAGCCAAACAAAATATATGACTGAAATTACCCCTTTAGCAAACGACAATTTTATTAATATTACCAGTGACCCGCCCCAGCTTCGCACGGGTGCAATGCTGATGAAAAGCAGGTTTTTATTATGTATTGTTATTTCCGTCGCTGGAAAGCTCCGATAATATACGCGTTCGATCGCTGCTAAATAAGTTGTAATGGGCTGTATAGATCTATATTAAATGAACAGTGTATTCAAGGTATTTAATTGGTTAAGGATTAATGCTGTATTGGTGGAAATCGCTTCGAAAATTAGCCATTATTTGTCGTAAAAAGTAAATGACAAAAAAAAGTTATTGTGGGTTATCCATAAGAGATAGACATATACCATCATGGACTTTTCTGTAGACCTTTTCAATGTGTACAATACTGAGTACATTATTTTGATAAAACTCGTAGGGTTCAGCCTGCGTTTGCAATGTAAGCGGAAAAAATGTAATTATTTACGACATCACATTAGAAACCTCAAAAATAACAGAACTTCTCCACTATTTAATGGATGTTATTATACATATAAACCTTCCTCTTGATTAACTCTATCTATTAAAAAAAACGCATCAAAATCCGTTGAGTAGTTTCAAAGATTTAAGCATACAAAGGGACATAGGGACAGAGAAAGCGACTTTGTTTTATACTATGTAGTGAAGAAAAAACTAAATTATTACTGCTTGTTTAGCAGTCAAGGTCATCCCTCATCTATCGATAAACTAATAAAACTTTAATTTCCTTTATCTAACTGGCATAATTCGTAGTACGCAGTAGCAATTTTAGAAAATGAAAAAATTGTTTATAATGTTTCAATATTGGTTGAAATGCTGTTCAACACGTGCCGTACCAAACCGTGCCAAATAGTGCATATGCCTTAAAAATACAAGAATCCTCAATATTGCAAGTTTCAAGATCAAAACAAATGCAGTTTGAAACAAGTAACAAGGAATAGACAAGTCAGGACAAGTTGCTCACAAAAGTTGCCCCAAGTTGCTCAGCCGGTAACTTTTGTCGACTGCACTTGATCGCCACCCTCGTGTCCTTGCGGAATCCTATTTTATAACTTTACACTTTTAAAACTTAAACAGCGAAAAATCTACTGCGACGCGAAGCGAGTTTCATTTTCAAACAAACTCGGCATCGTAGAAACGAAGAAGCTGATTCGAAGTCTCATAAAAGGTTTCGTCCGAAGATTTGTATGTTTAATTGATGGTTACTTGAACGATTATCAATAGTTCTTTTTGCTGCTGCATGATCACGGAATAATATAGGCATTAAAAAAAATAATAAATAACTGTTCAGCCAGGATGGGCCGTGTAATAAATGAACAAAGTTTAATAAGAAGATAATTTCTTAATGGCTTAAACTTTTGCCGCTGCCATTGCTTAACTGGTAGGGCACGTAATTCGTATGTCCCGGGTGCGATTCTCAGTGAAAGATTATTACTTATTTTGGGTTAAAGTGCAAAAAAAACTAAAAATATTCTATATGCTCAGGTATCACTTATTCCACGTCATTAAATTTGAATGTGCAAAGAAGACAGAGGGAGAAAAAGTCGGCGTAAAAAACTCTCAAAAAACACTTATTTTAAAACAAATATCGCAAATTAATTAGAAGTAGCCTGTCTAGCACTAGTCCCAGGCCCTTACATCAACTAGATAATCGTTAAGTTTATAGTAAGCCTTTTAACACAGCTTTTCTTTAATACATTTCTTAAATGTTTAAAACATTTCTTAAATGTATTAAAAGGCAGAGATTGAAGAGCCTCTGGGATTTTGTTAAAGTATCTCTTTTCCCAAAAATGAATAACTAACTTTAGATAGATACGGGAAAATAAAAAGTAAGTTGTTTCTGAAAATATTTCACTATAGAAAACATGTTTACTGGACAACTATCTTTTTTGGCATTTTTTGGCGAAAAAGTAATGTCACAAACATAAGATTGTTCTTTTCGTGCAATTTTAACCCATTTAAGAATATCTACACACAAACACGTGAACAACCACTTTTAGAAACCATACATTGTCAATAGTTTCTCCGCTGCCGGACGTCAATGCAATACGTAATGTAAAAATGAAATAAATTTGCGAAACCAGTCTGGTTTTGAATATGATTGCTGCACAAAGGGATACACGACAGCCCTTTGTACGGCCCCAGGCATAGGTAATGCACTTAACAGTCGCAGCGTTGTATAATTGATAAAGCCTACAATTGTGGTGAATTTTATGTCATTTACAGAAGAGCTTTTAAAGCTATATTGTCGTTCACAGAGGCGTCCGTTTATTTGTCTTTTAAAGTTTAAATATATTTCTTTATTTCTGAATGTTGCTACCATTTACGAAAGGAGGTTTTATTTTGTTTGCCGTTACTTACTATTATACTAATAATTTTGTCAATTCCTCAGCTGCTAACTGAAGTATTTCCGGACCAATTCGACTAAGGGTTAATTCTTAGAAGAGCGGCAATGCACTCGTGAGCCCTGTGGCATTGAGAGTGTGAGGTGAGCCTCCTGCCCATTTGCCCACTGTTCTATAAAAAAAAATATATATATATTTTTTTTTTATACACGGCCCTATATACAGCAGAATGGATAGAAAAACAAACACCAGAGGTGTAAGCATAAAAATTAACTAAAACAGGAATTCCAATTTCTAAGTATTGAATAAGGATCGTTGAAGTCTGTGCGATCTAATAATAAAAAGGACAGTGTACGGATAATTTCGCAATGAAATGGTTGTATATGTTTGAATAAATAGTAAATGCTCTATCGACAAATAGGAAATATTAATATGTCTGTCATTCAACCGGATATTAGAAGGTAAAATAAATCGACCGCCATATTGTTTCCGGACCTGCGTTTGTCATTTGTTTATTGTTTTATTCATATCATGTGAATTTAATTTGCACAGACTGTTTCGCTTAATGAAGTTTATGGCTTATTACAAATGTGTGTTTCTGTCTTTTAACTATTATACTATTTCATAAATTATACTGTTTTTAGAAACACTTTTAAGTTATTTATATAACACACTTTGATAAATTTAAAGTTATTTAATGTTTCAAATTCTCTCAAGGAGTCACAATCCTTATGACTTTAGAGTAACTTTCGCAGAATTATTACTAAACAGACTCATTACGTCTGACAAGGGTATCTTTAAAATAGCGGATAGTAAGTGATACGAATATTTCATAATAAATTTCGATTTATTCTAGGTCCGCCGTAGTGGCCTAGTGGCTTTAGCGGGAAGGTGAAGTGAAGTAAGGAAGTGCCTTAAACCCAAACAGTCGATGGCGTGTATAAAGCACGGAAGGTTTATCACCTGCTTGCCTATTAGATTGACAAATAATTATTAAACAGATACAGAAGTCAGACCAGACCGTCATCTTTAGTATTTAAGGGGTACACAACACACAGGCATCATATCCCCCCCCCCGCGACGGCCCAAGCCGAGGTTCGAGTCTCACAGGAGACGCCCTTGCGCGAGTCGCGGGAACCCCACCCATTCCGGCTCAGCTAAGCTCGCCAAAACAGCCCGTGCTGAGCTGTAAAGGCCCTTAAGGCCAACAGCGAGATTCCATCTCAAAAAAAAAAAAAAAAACAGGCATCATACAGGAAGCTAAGGAAAAAAATAGGTTTATTTAATAATTTAATCCCAAAGTATTTTGTATTTCAATTACCTTCAAATTAATGCATCTTCAACGAAAAATAAAACATAGTGAAGAGAAACTGAGTTAAGGTATGTCATAAATACTCAATAACCCTGATAATGTAAAGAATACAAAAAGCATTGGACATCGTAATTGGTTTGTTTGAAGATCTTTAATTAGCCAAGGTTCCACTATACTAAAATTAAACGACAATTTCTATGAAACATGTCGATATGAGCCTATGGCAACCAAAACTTGTTACATAGAAATACAAATTGAAATTGGAAATGTTATAAACATATTTGCAATTGTTATACCACCGAACTTGTGTGAATAGAATACAAATAATTAATACGAAACCTTATTCATCAAACGAATCAGTCCGGAAATCGAACCGAATACCCTAAAATACAACTTCAAAACATACAAATAAATCTACAAGTCCTTCGCCTTGGTGACCAATTTATTATATCAATTGTTCACAGGAATGTAAACCTTATTCATTTGTGCTACGAGTTAATTTCACAGCAATAAAGCCTTTTAAAGTGTAACAAGTCTCCCTGTAGCGTAGACTGGAGACTCTTGTTTTGTTTTGTGATGTTGTAGTTTTGTTTTTAACCGACTTCGCTGTTTAATAGAAGGGTTATGGAAACTTTGTTAAATCTAAATCACGATAATTATCACAGTTAGTAAACTGTTTTAAACAATTTTGAAAAGAAGCAGGTTTACCAATTACCTACTTGAGAAGGGCCGTGGACCGATTAAGATTTATTTAAAGGGATTAAGATATTTACCAAGTGATTATTGTCATGTCAGGAACGGTCATAGCTTTCTTTTATACGCCCAAACCCAATAACCTATCTCAATCCATTTTTGACATTCTGAGATAAACATCTTAAGCGAAATATGTACTGATAAAACTGTGCCAATAACCAATCGACGGATTGTAATAGCCATCTGGCGATACAAGCTATCCATGGTAGGTCAGATCGATGTATGTAGATAGACCTTTGTATGAGAATGACAGAACAACTGTACCAATATCCTATCTTAAGATTTAAACTTTCACCAGTTTTTAAAATAATTAAAAAGCTATTTGATATGTTTTAAGCATAGACATTTATATTTTTATATTATTTGTACGGTTTTTTTGGATTATATTGATTATCAAATATAAAGAGCGAAGAGATTACTTTCTATCCGTCGCCAAAAATAGTTTGGTTATTGGGATGCAGATAGGATCGACTTCTGATCTCAGATTGTTTTCAATTTGAGATTGTGGATTAATTATTGATTTCGGGCATAAGACGATCTTCATTTTTTTAAATACAGTCTTTCCACTGGGACAACATGGAACTTCACCATATAGGCTATGGACCCTACGTTACGTACATAATAAGCAATTACATTGTAACTTAATCCAACTAAAAAGGATATTAAACATTGTAAAGTGTTTAATAATCTGTGACAATCTCAAATTAGTTCTTATGTTCTAAATTAGAACTTACGAATGCTTAGTAATTAAGACTAACGGACACTTATACTAATTCAATCTTTTCACTATAGACACCTAATATCAAAGGATTGTATTTAATAGAAATTGGTTTTTGATTTAGATAAGAGTTATTTGGTCGTGTCAGATTTACGAAATAGATAACTTATATCAATACGTCTTGTCTAGTGTTGTTTTGTATTGATTATCGCATATACATTTATAAAGTCGTAAAAATTCAATATTTTCCAGAATTTTGCATCACTTACAGTCCTCAGATAGCTAAGAATGTAAAGCTATTTGATTAAATCACATGTCGTTCATGGCCAACCATTACCGAATTGACTTGAGAAAAACTTGTAATATATTACAGTCTCAATACCGGCGAGTTAACGCAAACATTTTAAAATAACTGCCTCGCTCTATTTGTTATTACTTAACTTTTTACTTTTCTACAAATAGGCTATTATATACTTAGCGCCGACAAAAAGTATTCCTCGATTCATTTATCTGACTTTTTCCATTTCTAAGCCAAGGATTAAAAGTTCAAAGCTCTAGTTGAACGGAAAGCTCGGTCAAAGCTTAAGCCCGAGTGTCGCGGGTTTGCTCGGCCACTGCCATGTGCTAATATAAACCGGTTTTGAGTTCCTTTACACTGGGCGATAACTTTACGACATGATCGTCTTGAAAGAAATATTCTTACTTAGCTGTTTCCTGGCTGGAATAATTCCCGGAAAAAATATACTGTGTAACCGTTTTATAATGATTTTCAAGGGACCGAGTATTTTTTTCGTTTTACAGAGTTTTGTTTTTTTTGCTACTTTTCTGGCTCAACGAATAAGTATTACAATACAGCGAGGAAATGCTGCTAGTATTAAAGATACACTGCCACAGGGACCAAACAATTTAAATTTGTTTCTTTCTTTTTAATAATTTAATCATTATTTTTATTTTTACTTTGTAGGTTAAGAAGATTGGGGTAAAATCAATTTACTGTTTTGTTACTTTTATTTATAACATTTTATTATTATTTTAATAATTTTATCTTTACAGTCATGTGAATGGTCTGTGGTTTCATTTCAATGTGTTCTAAATTCGAATCATAAATGAAGAATTTCGCCCATTTGCTATTTATCTATTTCCGTTACCAGTCTCACCCAATACGTATTGTGTCCATTTAAATTATCGTGTGTTGTAAAGAGGTATCGAATTCAATTTGCCCGATCACAGCTGAGTTACGAGTTACGACACGTTTCTATGCACAATACTCTTACTTTACTCAATATTATGCTAACTTTAACCCAAGGTGATTCCTCTTACTCCGCACAACTTTAATTAACTTAATAATAAAAGTACTGATAGCGGAAGTGTTGGCCTAGTGGCTTCAGAGTGCGGCTCTCATCCTTCAGGTCGTAAGATTCCCGGCTGTGCCCCAATGGACTTTCTTTCTATTTAACATTTGCTCGAACGGCGAAGGAAAAGATCGCGACGAAACCGGTTTGTGTTAGACCCAATAAGTCGACAGTGTGTATCAGGCAAGAGGCAGATCTACTTGTATATTAGATTGGTCAATGATGGTATGTCCGAAATATGAAGCCCATACCTAAAAAATAGATATGTTGAAAATTGTTCTATCAATAATGACGCTAAATCTTTTGCAATATCTTATATATGTCATATTATATATAATTTATGTTGGTTTCAGTAAGGTTTCGACGTGCTTTCAGAAGTATATATCTGAATGATATTTTTGTATTAATAAAACACATATATAGAGTATCTACAATATTCTTAAAATAAATCAGTGGTGCTACAACCTCTCTAGGTCTCGGCCTCAGATTTATGAATCGGTTTCGTGATCATTTTTAAATCTAATAGGCAAGTAGGTGATAAGCCTCCAGTGCCTGATACACACGTCGTCGACTTTTGGGTCTAAGGCATGTCGGTTTCCTCACGATGTTTTCTTCACCGTTTGGGCAAATGTTAAATGCGCACATAGAAAGAAAGTCCATTGGTGCACAGCGGGGGATCGAACCTACGACCTCAGGTATGAGAGTCGCACGCTGAAGCCACTGAAGAACTAGGCCAACACTGCTCCTGTGTAATATTCAAAACCAAAAAAAATATAAATAGAAAAGTTAAATAAATTTTAAAAGTTTACTGTTCATATTACATATGGTCACATATACTTATGTATGACGCAACTTTTTATTTATATTTAATAAAAAAATACATAAAATTTAGCCTTTTGAGGCTGTAAAAGTATTTTAAGAGGTCATCATTACTTTAATACAGAAAAGATAAACATACAAAATGATCTTTATCTAATTAAAGTAGAAAAAAGTCATTTGTTTTTTTTTTTGATAATTATTGCTTATTTTGATATAGCCTTTTCTTTTTATCAAGTCGAATCTTTTAATTTACCGGGAATCAAACCCATATAGTGTATACGTACCGCAACACAGTTGGTACTCAGAGACACGGGTAATATTAATCTAAGAAATGTATTGACGTCCAAATATGGCGTGTGTTAGTACAGCGTGGGCAAAAATGTACATTTTTGTGTTCTGCTTTCGTACACGTAACATTAAAAAATTATCGCCTTTCTAAGAGAACTTGTACTTAAATTATTAAACCGTAAAACTAGTAAAGCAGTAAAAAGGAAATAAAAATGTAATAAATAAGCACAGCAGTGAGTCAGCGATAGCGATGCGCGTGCGACGATGAATAATTGCGCGTGACTCACTTGTTGTTAGGTGGCTTTTACTATGCGCTTCAGTTAAAGGTCAAAGTTTGATCCATTTCTATATTATTTAAAACAGATCAAAGTCTTCACCAGTGTGCGTCAGCAGCACAAGTTTCATAGAAAAATGAAGATGGCACATGGAACCTTTCTCCAATTCAGATATGGACTTGCACAGTTAGGGTATGATTAAGAAATTAAGTACTAAGTGCTCTGCTGTATGTCAGAAATGTATTGAATTTTGACGTTTAGTGGTCATAGACACGATGTAGTGTCATTTTTATCTCTATTTATAGTTTATGTTACTATTGTACAGGAAGGTTA
This sequence comes from Pieris mannii, assembly GCA_028984075.1. Classification (NCBI taxonomy): domain Eukaryota; kingdom Metazoa; phylum Arthropoda; class Insecta; order Lepidoptera; family Pieridae; genus Pieris; species Pieris mannii. The sequence goes on from CM054776.1 coordinate 3,378,323, forward strand.
TAGAAAGGAGATGATAGTAGTATGGTGAAAACTGATGGAATTAGTTTTTCGATCCAACAGTGTGTTTATAAAAATTTACAACTTATTTACAAATAACAATATGTAACGCAACATAACAAAATTGTCTGGCGTAAATTATAACCAAGACAATTTGCATATTAGATTCGTTATGAAATACATGCGTCTAACGTTTAAAAGATATTATCAAAATTACTTCATCGTTTGCTACTATGGGTTTATTTAATACGCTAGTCGACGTTGCACTAACTTAGCCAAAAATTAATTAGTAACTTGCATTTTCGTACTTCCCGTCTTTCATAAGCTATATTATAAAATATGTACTTGTAGATAGTTACTACACCTAGCTAAAATAGTACAAACGAATAATTTTTAATGAATATTCCTCTCTCTTTATTCGGCAACTTATGTCTGAGCGTCGTGGTCAGCAACGAAGCATCTAGAGCGGACTATCTGCTTGTATCGGTTTCTGTCCAGCGCTTCCCTTAACACACTGTATAGCTTTGAAGACGATGAGTCTTTCACCTGATCGGTCCATCTGGTTGGTGAACGGCCACGTGATCTTTTGCCTTCTGTGTTACCAACCCCGATCAGTTTCTCCAAGTTCTAATCGCCTTTGCGCAATGTATGGCCGAAATACGATACGATTCGCTGTAGGCATACGGTAGACAAGCGAGTTCGTATCCGAAGTTGGGTCAGGATTGATGTGTTGGTGCGCTTCGCAGTCCACGGTATTCTGAGCATTCGCCGACAGCACCACATCTCAAAGGCATCGATCTTTTGTCGTTCTCGAGCCAAGATGGTCCACGTTTCTACTCCATACAGGAATGAATATTAACTACATTTAAATATCAGTGAACTAGCAATCTAAAGTACAGATCTACATTATAAACTGGTGCCCAAGGTACAAGAAATGCAAAAATAGCAGACAATTAAAAAAAAAAAGTGGATAGACTAGAGTAAGGCAGAGAGTGGCATAGTGCAGAAATGGCAGGATTTGGAGGAGGACTTTGCATAAAAAGACCCACGAATGAATAGATGATAGAAATATAAAAGTATTTCAATATGAACTAAAAAGCTTCCATGAATATCTAGACTAGTTAGTATTTTAATGAGAAAAACGATTCTGTGTTTGTAACGAACAATCTCGAAACGATTGGAAGTAATTCAAAAATTATTTTACTCTTAGAATTTCAAATTATCCTAATGATACGCCGGGATAGGCTGCTAGTACAACGCTTAGCCCCTGTACTGTGATATTGCGATCACGAAAACAAAACGTAAGGGCACCATCTCTCACACGGGTTCACAATGATTCCAGATAAATCAGTTTAATGGAGGACAATCACATTACACCTATTCCTTCAGATTACGCCCCTACTTTGTTGATTTCCCTCGCACAGCTGACGTGACAACATTTCGGATATGCCGAAAATGGAATTTTATTCAACATGGGGAGAATAACATTCACTAAACGGTTACTTTTTTTAAAGAAAGAATTAATGTCTTTCTTACGTAAATACGTAAGTATTTAATTAATAAAATTACAGTATAGGCACACCAGCGATATTCTTTTTTTTTTCATAGAACAGGGGGCAAACGGGCAGGAGGCTCAACTTATGTTAAGTGATACCGCCGCCGCCCATGGACACTCTCAATGCCAGAGGGCTCGCGAGTGCATTGCCGGCCTTTTAAGAATTGGTACGCTCTTTTCTTGAAGGACCCTAAGTCGAATTGGTTCGGAAATACTTTAGTCGGCAGCTGGTTCCACAAAGTGGTGGTGCGCGGCAAAAACTGCCTAGAAAAACGCGCAATTCACAACCAATCTTTTAGTACTTTTAAAAGACGGTTTAAAAATTGAATACCTATATAAAATGCGGTTATATAACTATGCAATACAATCTTCAATTTAATATAAAAGAAATGTAAAGAGTCGAGTTCGCCGTAGAATTACAAATTCTGTCAAATTTCCATAACCTAAGAAACATGTCTCAGATTTTTAATTTAGATAAAAATAGACGAAATTTAGATGGCATCGTATGCGTGCGACTTACTTTACTGGGGGGTCTTCACACATTCACTCGTATGGAATGTAAGATTTTAACTATGTTCTTATAAATATAATAAAAAATAAATGCTAAAAAGAAAACAATAAAAAGATATGCCCACGCGTCACTCATATAGAAATAAATTAAATAGAAGCGTAAGTTGGAAGGCCTAAGCGTTTCTTTTATAGTTATAGATAAATTACTCTATTTTCGTATTTAAATATTGTACCATAGATGGTGGAGGTACTACGGTGGGTAGCCATTTTGTTATATACTATGTTCATTTCATGTAGTTCTGTAACTGACACAATTTTATCAACACTAATGTAACTCAATAAGTTAATAAATTACATTTTTCGTTTCGTATAATTTTATTAATAACAATTTTTATAAACAACTGTAAAAGTGGCACTTCAGATCAAGAAACTAGTTAATGCAGTTTGTGAAGAGATTAATTGTTAGAAACTTTAACGCTGTGAACGCAATCCGATTATATACGGACGTGTTTGTAGAGTCCCCGAAGATTTCTAGATACGAGGGAATAAGTTAACTCCTAGAGTTCCGGGCTAAAATGAGAAAACTTGTGATTGCCCAATGTATTAAGTGCACGTGTATTTTTATAAAATTATGTTCTCTTGGCAGTTTATATCCTTCTGAAGACTTCAAGAGAAAAAGTGCTCATTAAAAAGTAATTTACGGAACGAAATAAGCTAATATGATTCAATAAATGCACAGTAAATGTTTTCCGTAAGAACTAAGGCAATTTCACATATTTATATTATTTTCTTTTGATTATTTCCAACACAAATATACTGTATTTTCAATTTTATTAACCTACATATATATAACCTACATATTAATAATGATAATTTAAAAAATTTAAAATTAATAAGTTGACTTTTATTTTACTTACTTAAAGTACACCACATCATATATAATGCATTTTCAAAAATATATGTTACTCATAGTATTGTCTTTTATTAACATAACTTTTACACATTTAAACTTACTCTCTAAAAACAAGACTATTATGGTTTAAAAAATTAAAAAAATATTACGCATCTCACCAGAGAGGCAGTTTTTTTTTACATTGATCAGCCTACTATCAAATGTGATACGCTCCTAATAATTAGAATAATATTGAAATACGATTGTTAAATGTTTAAACCCCCAATATTCCCCATATATGACAGCGCCTGTGACTGCTTTATTAATTTGGAAACTATTAATGATAGAACAAAAAAATAATTCAAACAGTATTATAGAACGTATCAATGTCTAAAAAAGAATGTTTTACCCATGGGCAATTTTATGGCCTATCCCGAGTCGGAACTCCGAAACATGAAATTATTATGTCACAGAACAAAACTACGTCAAATAATGTGTATAGGGAAGGTCCACAAATAAATCTCTTACAGAAGAAATATTGCATTTTGAATGTTTATTTTTAACAATTTACAATAATGAAGATAAAAATTCATATACTGATTTTAAAAAAATCATTACCGTCTTGAAATCAAGAATTTTTCAATACTTGTAGAGTTTTTAAATTTAGTAATGAGGGATATTATACGTAAATGAAGTTACGAATTTGAAATTAAGTAAATATATATTTAAATATATATTATTATTTAGTTTTTCTAAATTCTTTGTAAAAATAAGTAAAATCTGTTTATAATGTCAGTGTGTCTCTTATAATCTGATAGAAAGTAATTAAAAACTAAGTATAATAAAACTATTACGATGATATTATATAATTAATTATAGTCCGACTTAGTAGACTTTCCACTACCACAAGATCAGTATCAACGCGAGTGAAACCGCCGGCCGTTGCTAGTTATATAAAAGTTGAATTAAACTCCTATGTGTTGCTGTAGTTTTATTATCTATTAGTGTACTAATCCAATGTGTGAAAATACCTAAAATAATTATAGGAACAACATTTAGAGTTATTTCATAAAGTTCCGTTTAAAACATTTGTTTTAATATAATTCCCAATTAAAATTCGAATATGTTCTAACTAGAATTCAATGACAAGCCAAAACTCGCGTTACCACAGACAACTTTAAATATTACAATTAAATGAAACTGCAGTTTTGACATATGACATAACATAATTAACAATCTAAAAGAAATATATATTTTTTGCATATATCTAATTTTAATTATTTCTTATTATCGATATTCCTGAGTTATAAACGAAATAATCCAGGGTGGTGAAAAACATAAGCAAGTAATGTTTGTATGAATTGCGGACTCAATTTCCTCCTGCTAGAAGCACAGAAATTCCTGGATCTTTGGCTCCATGGAGCCTGGACCTTACAGCTTCAAGGATTTCTGATAGTTGTAAAGCCACATCACCGCATTCCAGGACTAGGTGGGTGACTGATTATCGCAGTTACTCTGCCTATCGCGCCTAGGATAACGAGATGTTTATTAACGAGACAGTAGTCCGTAATCCCTATTATTATTTTGAGATTAATTCTGTTCGCATATAAGGGTTAAAACTGTGTCTAAAACAATTGAATACCTTACTCAAGTTAAGAAAGACGTAGTAAAACCAAAATCATAAAATAACAAAGTAGTAGGTTTAAATAAAAGATAACATAGATGAGTAGAAAAAGTACAGAAGTGACTGTTAATATATTCAGTAGCGTAGTGTGTGCCGCATTTCTTATGCAAATCACACTATATTTACGAGCAAAGGGTTGGCCATAGAATCGTTATAGATCAAACAGATGCGATACATAGAACCAAACAAAAATCCACGATTAGGTACGGTTTTGCCTTGTTTTAGCTGGCACTTATGTTTGTAATATGTAGTTCTAGTATAAACTAAATAATTGCATTGTTTGTATTTACATTTTAAAGGTGTTATTATTTATAAAGGATCACTTTTTTTATGACAAAAATAGTTTTTAGAAGGAAAAACATATGGCTGGCAAATGTAATGTAATAAATTGGTCTTTATATTCGTAAAAGTCGTTTAATTGAAATAATAGTTTCTTATGATAGAGTAAACCGCATCGTTACGTAACGCGTTACAGTGCCAATTTATAAGCGATTAGCTAGCTCCTCCTCTCTCACCCTAATCCGCTGCGTTAGCCGTTTTTCGGACAGACGCTGTCCCTACTTCGTCCCTACGTCCGCTGTCTACACAGTGCTTAAAGTGCGTTAGACATTTACTGTTGATAGTGAGCATATAACCTCAAACTATCACCGTTTTTGAAAGTGATTAATAAAAATATTATGAATGAACCAGAAGATGATTCTGGGAACATTACATACATAAACATCCTGTTTACCGACCTCACAGATACGAGATTTGAAAACTTTTGAAATTATACCTAGCTAGTTACGTTAATTAATACATCTGCAGAACAATTAATCTTTGCCATGGGCAGAATTTTAAATATAATACACGTGTGCAGCGATGTTCGCGCTGTTAAATTTGAATAACATTACAAAACTGCTTATGTAAATAAGTGAAATAATAAGGCTGTATGAATTTCATATTTCTTTTCAGCCACATGTAAAGTTTTGAATATTGCTATTTTAATTGTATTCTTAAGCATTTTGATAAAAATATTACTCGGAATATCTTTTCTATGTTTTTAGCTTACAATACAAAATAAAACCAAATTATTTAGTTTTTCTAAATTCCATTTAAACGTTATGTCTTCATCACCTGTGTAGATTTCTTTTTAAAAATTGACATAGGTATCAATATGATTAAACAAATGTTTGTTCATGTTATAGCTGGACTGTTTGACTCGGCTTCAAGACTTTGGTACCTCAAGTCATATCCTTTTTTGTTTTTTAAGTGAAAATTCTTTAGGCGCATGAGGGTAAAATTTTTACAAATGTAACGTCACGCAAGTATGCAACGGAAGTGTCGAAAAAGAGAGAGAGAGCGATCGAGACCGATTGAGAGAGAGTAAGACAGGGCGAACGTAGCATGAAGCAATTAGCGATGGAGTGAGAGTAGGGAGCCAGCAAGTGAGAAAGATCGAGAGAAAAAGTGAGATAGAGCGATTGTCGTATCACGCACAGTGCCATGGAGCGAGAGTTGGGAGAGAGCTATAGTGAGAAAGATTGAACGAGAGAGAGAATAAGGGATATTGAGAAATAATACATGCTATATTGGTTTGTGTATTCATTTACAAGTTAATTATTAGAACCTTAGATGGCAAATCTGTCGCATAACGTCATTTGCAGTTAACGCAGATTTTTCATCTATTTACAATATTATTAGCACTTATACAGTGTATAAACAGTGAGTTTTTACACTGTAAAATTGTAAATTGAAAACTGTAAAATTTTAAAGTCGTCCTATACTAAGCAGTTACTCGAAGTAAGTAATATATCTGTTATCTTTTTGTTTATTTACAATTTTTAGACTAATTGGTTTGAAGGTTATGTAGTTTTAATATTTACAAATAACATTTTGCATTTCAACTTGCCACTCGTCATTTAATATTAATTATCTTTCCTCTTACAAATATACACAGAAATAGGAATACAATCGTTTTAACATATCTTCCTTTTTCCCTTCTTTTAAGTCTTGGAAATCTAAAGTTTTAGATTTGTATAAATATAGACAAGACTGATAAATTAGTTCGCCAAAGAAGTTTCACTTCTGACATGTGTACTTTGTACGCACACCCCTTTTTTTTTTGTAATAGGAGACAAACGAGCAGGAGGGTCACCTGATGAATGAAAATATCTATATTCATATAGGTAAACAAGTACACTTATGAACGTCAAAAATTTTTACTACCAGTTCGCAAGTCAAGGGCGTAGAGTGGGCAACAATAAAAGATGTTATGTAATACCAGCGCCCATGCACATTCTCTCGCTCGCATGTGCGTTGTTGCGTTGTGCATGTTCTTGAAGGACCCTTAATTGAATTGGTTCGGAAATACCTCAGTGGGTAGCTGGTCCCACATGGGTGCATGGCCACGAGCCTATCGAGGTTATACGGATGGTATTGTAAAACGCGGACTAGAGATAATATTTTGAAAAATCCATATTACACTATCTATATCTGAATCTCAGAAATGTCATGCATGTGAACCTGTATTTGTATTCTTGTTGGTATCCACCATAAAGAATAATATGTAAAGTAAAACTCCAAAACGATGAGGCATCATAATAAAGTCCTCATAACTGTCTATAGTAAAGGAGATACGTGTAGCGAAAAGGTATAGTTTTTCAATCTATTTTATCTAAACGATTTACGTGTATGTAAAAAAACTTCTGTATGGACAGTCAGATGATTGTACTAGGCCTTGGTAAGCATTTGACAATTAATATATTTATAACGTCAGCAAATGCCTAAGTGAGTTCGTTTCATAAGAAATGCAGTATGTAAAATTGTTTAAGACTCAAAAACCGAATTTTTTTTTATAAAAATGAGAAGTGTCTGTTCTGACCGAATTTTCGTTAATTTAAAAGCATTAATCCTGAGCTAAGCCATAGAAGTAGCATATAATTTTTGAATAGAAAGACTAGATGAAAGTTGTATGCAAATCTATAATTATGTTTGGCATGTATGCATTAATAAGGCTTTAATAATAATATATATGGACCTGTACAAATTAAATAAGCTTCACAATCCCCGTTCCTCTGTCCAGTCGTGACCCATTAACCGTATAAACAAGTCGAGATCCCCAAAACGTCAGCGGCACAATGGACGCATCTGTGCATTAATTTATTATTTGATATCACTTCAACTTTTTGTGATTCACTCGCGTGGACTGAATCGTGAATCTTTCCCGAACGGGTTGGGCACATTTTTGTGTGGGGGTTCACTTTTGTATTCGTTACGTAATATTCTTAAATTGAGTTCTATTTAAAGGGACATAAATGTGTTGTCTAACGTGGGCTTTTATTTAACATTTGTTTATTTTTGATCTTGATATTTCCAAACCACCATATAGTTGAATCGTGTAAGGTTTAAACTGTGGCTTAGCATTGATGTGCCTATCTCTTACTTAATCCGCTGTTTTGTTTATTCGCCGGTAAATATTGATTGTGGGTATTTTTATTTTTTGTAACATTTAAGTTTACGTAATATATATTTTTGATAAAAGATCTTGAAACATATACCGTAGATATATTATTATGTATTATGTGGTAAATGAGATAAAGAAAAAGAATGGAACAAATGAAGATAATAATTTGTAACAAAAAGAAACCGTCTTTCGTAAGATCATTTCATAATTTTCGAAGGTTCCTCTTCATTTCGCTGTGATGCCATCATCAGTTTCCCTATCATGGTACCACCCTTGCATATCTCCTTTCCATAAGGAAAGAAAATAAAAATACGAATACACATGAAAAAATTATAAAAAATCGTTCATAAGAATTGAGAAAACTCTTCGTTTTTTGAAGACGGTTAAAAACTACTAGCGCCTCTGTCGAGGAATATTGACTGTTTTACGATTTGATCAGTAATTATTGGCCCTTTTATTAAATATTGACCATATCATGAAAATGATCAAACATTTATTGGAATAATGTTAAATAATAAAATTTGTATTTTTTTATCAACAGGGGCATAGCCATCTGATGTTAAGTGATACTGCTGCCCATGTACACCCTCAAGGCCAGAGATTGATTGATTATTATCGATTGATTTAACGATATGTTCAACCATTTCATAAAATGATTCAGTTTAAATGTCAATTAATATATGTAGGTATATCAAATATATAACCTCACCTTTTCCTTTTTTTGGGCCTAATGTCACTTGTAGCGGGTGTTCAATGTCCATTGGTGTACCGCCGGTATTCGAATCTACGACCCCTCGGATGAGAGACAAACAGATAAACGAGATATTTTTAAATTATACTAAAACTTTTGTGATATTTTTATTAAGTCTTCTCTAAAATTGTAGGAAGCCGCTTAGCGCTCAAATGTCTTTAATAATAATAAAATTAGTAAAAAACTTAGTGCGGATGCGGATTTTCTTTTGCATAATACCACGATTTTAGCATTGCATTTGACATTTCTAGTGAATTCATAATAGAAACGAACAAATGATTTAACTTAAACTATACTTTAAAACTATCTTCAGACGGCGTTAGCATAATCCACCCATTCACCTTCTAAATGAATTAAAACAGTCTTCAACAAAAGTCTTCGTTGATCCAATAATCTTTTAATGCATTGAATACATTTCTGATCTCGGCTTACGTAGAGTAATCACTCAGGTCATAAGACCACGCCTAGACTTAGAAAAATTGGTATTTCCACAAAGGTACTACAGATACAAAGAATCCTCATACTAATCCATCCATCAATAATATTACCGGAATATAAATAGTCTTATTTGTTTATTTTAATAATAATAACAATCCATATGATGAAATGAACCCGCCCGCGTCTGTCAGCCTGTATGAACGGGGTAAATTAAAACAAAATTGGCATTTATACGATTTTCTTCTATCGTGGGTGTCCTACGAAAGGATTTGTTTTTCTCTAATCTAAGTTATAATTTTATATAAATTGGCTAAAAGTAACGATTTATTCTTAAAAGGCCGGTAACGCACTTGCGAGCTCTTTAGCATTGGGACTGTCAATGGGCGGCGGCCCGGTATTACTTAACCACCGCATTAAGCCGCCTAGTCTAAAAAAAAGAAGAAAGTGTTTTTATAAATTTTATACCCAACATGTTAACATAATGATTTTTCATTAACCATTGCAGCCTTATTAGACAGGCAATTTTTAATGTGTTTTTATTAATATTTCATATCAAAAATGTAACTGGAACATATTTTTATGAAGCAGATGCTTTCTAATAAAAGTTATTATGTGCAGCTGCCCTATACCCGTGTACGTAGAAAGCATTTCCATAGTTGATGTGATCACTTGTTATTTGTCAGAAAAATACGCTGTTACACACTGGAAGATATACGATACGGCGTGCACCCTATGAATATTTGCGATATTATTAGAGATAGTTCCCGAAATTTTTCTTAAAAAAAAAATAATAATAATATTATGGCTACATACATTTTTAAGTATACAAATTAAACTCAACTAATCGATTAATATATATATATAAAGTCTGGCTCTTCAGCTCCTTTTATAAAAATATGTACATTTAATTTAGGAATTCTTCAGCGCAATGTACTCAAAGTCTTCAGGTTTGAATAAGTTTAATCATATTTTCTAGTTATGTAATTCTAGTGTAAGATGTATTAAAAATTTAATAATAGTCCTAATAACATGCACCTTTGTAAATCTTGCCTTAAATGTGGTGTATTAGAGCAGTATTAGCCAAATGGTTTCTACGTGCATGCAAGTGGAAGGTTTGATCGCTGGCTGTGCACCAATGGACTTTCTGTCTATATGCGCATTTACCACTCACACGGCGAAGGAAAACATCGCGAAGAAACCGGCATACCTCACTCTATAACAGAAAAAGTTCTAGAGCCTACAATTCTATGACTTGGATTCAAAGAACAGGCTAACGGGTGGTTTTCAGACTCATCTGATGTTAATGGAATCCGCAAATTGCTGGCCTTTAAAGAACCGGTACGCTCTTTTCTTGAGGGATCCTTAGTCGAATTATTTCGGCAATACATCAATAGATAGCTGGTTCGACTATTGGCTTGATTATGAAGATTTCGTTAAACTAAAGGAAAAACTCTGTTCTCACAGGAATGATACAGGTTATAGCTCGTAGATATAGACACTTTGACACTTTGTACTCCATCACCACCCCCGACTTTCATCGCTAAATATTTTAGAATCTGTTCGCTTTTTGTGGATCGATGCACTAATGGTAACTTTTATTGCCAATACGTTTATTTATTAAAATATTTTTCATATTTTGACCTATAAAGTTGCTCCATTTTACTTAATCATTAAATGTACCCAATTAATATTTCTTGTACGTATATAATGTTCTCTCTGTATGGCAAGAAATTTATCGAATTTCACCTTATTATTTCGTAAAAAGTTTTTATATAATTGGAAATAAACTTAACAATTCGTAGATATACTGAACAGTTATGGATATTTTTTAAATTAAACTGTTTATTTGGTAGTTTTTCGTTATGTCTGTTCTTTAACTAATGTAATATGAAGTAAGCCTTTTACTTAATATTTTTATCTTTTAATATTTATTTTTTTGTTGGCGAAATGGCGTAATCTGTAACGGTTGCATATTTAATTAAAATAAAATAAAATGAATAAAGTTGTTGAAAATAAAGATTTTGTCTCGTATTTAAATAGCATTATGGGCTGTAAAAATCAGTTAAACACATGTGTTGATAAGTCTGAGGTTGAATATTTATCTATGTTTCTTTAAATGAGGGGAAAATGGGCTTACGGGGCGCGGGCCTGCGTACTGTGGGAATGGGTCTGCCAAAACAACTCATAGAGCTCTGCTTTGTCTGAAGGGTAGCGAGACCCACTAACACTTAGAAAATATGCAAAACCAAAACAGATAACATAAAGAAATTAATATATATTTAACAGAAAACAAACCCGAATAATTTGAACAATTCTCACTTCACAGCTTTAATGGTATGTAATAAACAATTTAACATTTAATCTTTATTATTGAAATCCCTGTACTAAATAAAAGTACCAACTGTTGTACCTATTTCTTTAATTGTGAAGTAAAAGTGCAAGATGCAGATGTGTACAAGCAGGTGCTGATCATATCTCGGAATGTACTATTTTTATTCCGTTTAATTCACTTTCGTAATGAAATTATCTGTGACACCACATTACGGGGCGTTTTTACTTTAGGTAATCCTTATTAAATTTAAATGAAAATAAAGATTAAAAATACAGCAAAGTTTTGGGTTTTAATTCGTGTTAAATTGTTAGTTTTTGTGTCTCCTATGAGCACGCAAATTTTGGTTCTACTACCTTCGCCGGTTTTACCTATATAACATAAGAGAAACACTGAGAGTCGTCTTAATAGACTTCTTTATATATTAGTTATTATTTTATTATTAGTATATGATATCTAAAAGAACAGTTACTAACATGTAGTCTTTTGTTCCATTCTTAAGGGCTCATGCCAAAGACACGGTTTTTTCGCGGAAGCGCTTTGAGCTCCGACGAATAACCGTCTCGTTGGCATGAGCCTATACGAAGCAAGATAATTTCGCGTTGGTACACGGTGACGTCACGGAGTAAATACTTACTAGCGTTAAAATGCCTTTAATAAATCAGTCGAATAGTGTATCTCTCCTTTGCCACATAACACGGTTACCGTAATTATTAATTGTCTCATAGTTACTAAAAGCATATGCATATATTAATAAAACCTTTTAATACGACGAAATTTTAAATGGGCCATTGAAATTTCGAATCAGCGAAAATATAAAAATTATGGCTTTCCGATCAACAACACCTGCTCTTATTATCTTAACACTCAAGGTATTTCAAAAGCCATCAAAATACTGCACGATTAAAAGAAAGGCCGATCTTAAGATAAATCTTCCGAATGCAATTTGGTTGGGCTAAATCACTTCAAACAACCCACATCCTCTGTATTGAGATTTTTTGTTATATATAGGCGATTTACACACAAAGCCGACTTTTTTAAACTTTTGTTTTGTTTGTACCTTAAATTCATAGTGGAAGGACTGATATATGACACTATAATAGACTCGAACACACAAATATTTGAATGTATTTACATTATCTGTTTTTAATGTTTTGTAATAAAGTGTTGTATATTTCAATCAATTTTCATGGGATCAATCAACCCGCTGTCTTAAAAAAATGTTTTATTTGTATTTTTGGTACGGTGAATCTTGGAATAGAAGCCGAATCTGTTGTGGTTTTACCTACGTAGAAACAGTACCAGTAGTACTAAAATAAGCGTAAGCAGAAGTTAAATCTAAACCCGATACGTAAAGTCCATAATAAGGGAATAATTAACATTTTGTCTTTTATTTTCAATATACTGTTTGGTCATGGTACCATTTTATATAAAAACCGCTCGGGTATAAATTACCTTAAGAACAGTAAAGTTCGCGTCAGTTTAAACATTCATTTGGGTAATTATTGTTTAATTAGTAAATCGATAAGGACACTGAACTGTGTATTTAACTTATGAGTTTTTGCAATTTCCTTATAAAGAAAGACCTTAAAAATAATGATTTATTTTATTTTTGCAACTACTATAGATATTTTTTTTTATTTCCAGAAATATACAGCAAGCAAATACACTAAATAAAAACTATTTAAATGTTATATTACATTTTTAAATTAAATCCTTCTGCTACAATTTTTTTCGTTGAGATGGTGATAATTTCTCTGTTTCTGGGGCGTCGATTACTATAGGCAATGCTTTACTATAGACAATGTTTCTTTTTTTATGTAACAGAAGGCAAGCAGGAGCTTTGTCTAATGTTAAGTGGTATCCATGGACACTCATATTGGTAGAAGGCAAGCCTAAGAATTGGTACACTCTTTTCTTGAAGGACCCTTAGAGAAATTAGTTTTGTTACTTCAGTGGGGTATTACGTGCCAATTACGTACGTAGAAAAAAATATCCATTGGTGATTCAAGCAGGTTCAGAGCAACGCGCCTATTAACTATACTCTCTCTGGCGTTTCATTGGTATAATAGAGGATTAGCGGCCCTCATTATTTTACTAAAACATTATCTATAGTTTATTTTCTTTAGTGAAAGGATGATGATTTCCTCCAACCGAAAGGTATGATCCTAGAAGTCTTACCAACCACTGGCCAGTCCGAAGGCTTTAGTGGCTATGGTTGAGTAGTTCTATATAAAAGTGGTCTGAAAAACTTCGTTACCGCGTTTCAGGATATGACGCCATCACAGTGATTTGTAAGCACAAATAATGTTTTTATCTCATTCATGTTATTATTGTGTATCTGTAATTGTATATTCTTGAATTATAAGTTATTTGTTTGTATGTTAGTCACGATTCGCTGGCTCTGCGACCCAAAATATACCCAGGATTCCGAACAGAAATACTTTCATCGCTTCCCTATCATGTACCCAGTTCGCTTGCTATGAAACCTATCATACATTCAAACATAAGATTAATGAATTAATTTTACTAGAGTTCTTTATGTTATAACTACTTAATCAACCTTTAGAGATACGGGATTATTCAACACGGTCGTTAGTATCAATATAAAGTACCAACGACAGATCATATATTGTAAAGCCACAAATCAGCCTCACCGTAATTATATCGTAAGAAATAAACGTTAACAAGCGACTGAATATATTTACATGCAAATAAACAATCAATTCACAATTATTAATTGCTCAAACAATACTATAATTAATACCTAATTATTGAGCTGGAGCCCGCGGATATTGTGTTGCAGGTAAAATAAAGCCACACGAATTTGGAAATATTGTAATGGGGTTCCAAATGAACCAGAGGCTTCCTCGTATGTTCTAGCGAGGATATAACAGGAATAAAAAAAACAATTAGTTTGGCTTCCTGTGCCTGATGTCTATTGTATGTCTAAGACAAGCCGGTTTTCATACGATGTGGCCTTTCCATTAACTTACGAGTGTTAAATGCGCACATAGAAACGTTTATTGGTGCTTAGCCGTAGTTCAAACCTATGACCATACATATGTCCCCACGCTCAGGCAAATAGGCCAACACTTAGTTTTATTAAAAATGTGAATTTAATATATTATATAATTTATTAAAATAGCTGATTAGGTGATAATTTAATTAATTAAACTGTCTGACTAAACGATTTTAGTGTAGTTTTCTAATCTGATCAGATCTAAGATCAAGAAAAGGGCATAGCAATTCTTAAAAGGCCGGCAACGCAACCGCAAGACCTCTGGCATTGGGCGGCAATATCATTTAACATAAAACGAGCCCCTTGGCTGTTTGTACCTTGTTTCATAAAAAAACTAAAATATTTCATCAACTTAAAATTTATTATTAACTGCTGTCTTAATTTGAAATATCACAATGTAATACAATATTCATCAAAAAAGTTTTTTAAACAACTGGCTAAATAAATTTTTCGAATTCATCAGTTAATTATTCGCCATAATTCCAAAACTAGCTGCAACACATACCTAACCCATATCTTAAACCACATCCAAAATGGACGGTTCGCCCGGGGCCTGCCGGACCGCAGTTGCACCTGTTATAATAATGAACTGTTATCATATAACTTACTGGTTTAACCCTGCAGCCTTGCATACATTACTTTTAGTTCGACGACGAGGGTTAATTTCAACCAAACGTATTGTGGTTTTTACTCTCTTAAAATATGCAATTTCATGTGTGATATTTCCTTTGGAACACAGGTGAATGCCCTCGGGTCTTGAAAGCTTTTCAATTCGTTTAAAGTTGCATACTCTGATTTTACTGTAGAGTTTCTGCATTTCCATTTGAGTACGCTGTATGTGATCACTGCAATTTACCGTCACGGAATATTGCGTACAATTCAATTATCAATTATCTAGACTTAAAGAGATTGCCTGCATGAACAATGTAATTTGAAAGTTAAATAATTATAACTAATTGGGTATAGCGAAAGCATGTCCCGGTGGAATACAACCCCAAAAGCCTCTTTGTTTGTCATGTTGATGCTGAGATAATTTATAGGATATACCGTATACTCTGCTACTCAGAGTTAAACGTTACCCACGTATTCCCTCAGTGATAAACAAGGCAGGTTTCTAAAACTCTTTACTAAACAAAACATAAAAAGATAATAAAAAACGAGTGTGCTTATTACCACACGACTCAAGTGAAACTTCTTTCGCTCTATCTGTATATATATATTAATTTATATATACATGTGTGTGTACAATATATACATGTATGTACATATATACATTAATAATAAAAAAATATTTAATTTTCTACAAATATTTAAATTTATTTCATGTTTTCATTTGTAAATTAATATCTTTGCATAGATCTTTTATTTTTATTCATTATTGGATACATCAGTAATTACTGTGGTTGATTGTAAAACTGAGACAATAGGCTTATGTTATGAGAAAGAAGATACATATATTTTCGAATTATTAAAAAATTGCATCGATTGTTGTTCCATGTCTTGTAGTTTGCTCATTACGGTTATTATTCAATTGTAGTTATACAATTTGGCTATGAGAGGAAGAGAGAAAGAAAATGTGCGCGCGCACTGCTGTCTCTTGAATATATCCCCCACTCAACTTCCGTTCGCCTTGCCCGATCACACTTTTCGTAACGCTTATGTCACGCGTTCGCCAGCTTACTCCCAAAGACAAGCGTGCGTAAAGAAGTTTCACTTCATAAATCTTATAAAAAAATATTATTTCTAGGTATGTCCCCTTTCTGGTAGTATTTTCGTTTTTAACGCAATTTCAACTCGCTTTCAAACAAAGTAATAAACTTTTGCCTGTTCGTAATAAACAAGTTCAATATTATTGTTATAACTATTTGATAAATTTCACTTAACTTGTTAAGAAATATTAGTTATGAACTTAAAACAAAAAGGTTTCACCACATTAGCGTCTGAAACACTTCAAAGTAAATTGGTGCGGTCATACACTTGTCTCGCTGTGATAAATGAGCCGGCTAGAGTTATGAGCGGCCTACAGTTTAACATTTAGATTACTGAGGGAAACATACATACATTAATCATACAAATGTACTACGAGACTGTCTACGAAAAGATGGGTTATGGTTGTTGATTGAGTATGGGGTTTTATTTAACCCCACTGATCAGTATCTTCTTTAGTTAAATTATTCTATCGTTACAAAATAAAAATAGAATTATTCGGGCCGCGTATTTACGCGATAAGCTAAAGATATAATAAATCAGTGGGACTTTACTATTTTTAGGCCTGGACCTCAGATTTATGTACCTGTTTCAAGATCATTCAGTAGGCAAGTAGGTGATGAGTCTAAATTATGAATCTTAGGTTTCTATAACATTTCTGGTACAATAATATGGTATATATTTGAGCTAAGTTTTCGCACAAGTTCTCATACAATGGCGGAATGATTTTCTAAACGTTCCAGAAACTGCCGCAGGCTCTCTCTACATTTGGCAATTACAACTTAAAAAAAACAATGGTGGCCGCCCTTGTTTGGTACCCCTAAGCCTTTTATTTCCTCTTCACGCCGCCAACTGTTGTTGAAAAAAAAAAACAATTTTCTGCAATTTATTAAGGTTTGTATTTTATAGTATTTATTTGCGGCTGATTGAATTAGGTAATTCTTACATACACGTCACACAGCGATCTAGTTCTCATGTATATATATATTATGTACTTTGACTAAGATATGTTTGTTGAAGAACCCAGTACCTCTCACGTCTAACCACTATGCCAGGTAAACACCCATTAGATTGAAGTATGAAGAATATCGTGCGTAGGTATCATTATCGTCAGTAATCGCGAGGCATGTGGATAATGTGTAATAAATAATAATAGAAGGCTCGTTCCTTTTCAAAGCATAAATCTGAATCAGGCAAGAAGCTACGCAGACGATAATCTGCCAGGGAGCTTACGTTTTTATCACAACATCCCTTTATATCACACGACTTTGGACAATTTGCCTACTTGTTATTTATTTGTTCGCAATTTGCACCTGAAGTAAGTATGTACAATGTTATTAACATATGAATATAAGTGTTATGATTTAAATAAAATATTATAATCATTGTCTGTCTTTTAAATTAATAATACATATTTATGAATCATAATTTTGTGTCTATATTTGCTGTATTTCATCTGTAGATAAAAGTAACCAACGTTAATGTATCATTATTTGAAAACATATTTTTTTCTATGTCACCTAAGATATCATGTAAAAATCGTAATTAACACAAAGATTGAAAAATATATAAAACGTACACGCTTGAAAGAAGAAAGACCTTAAACTAAGTATTAGTAATAAAGTTATTTTTATTCCATACTAGAAAAAATACAAATTTGATTGATGATAGTTTTATTATTATATACATAGACTACGCTAGTTATGGTTATTTCCATGACTTCATAGTGTGCAGTACATCATAAAACCTCTTGCTGAACGTTGCATTTGGATCTGTTCTTTGCTTCCTCCACCCATTTCTCCCTACCTTTATGATGTCGTCAGCCCAACGCTTTTGTGGTCTTCTCACGTTTCTTTACCTGGAGGTGTCCTCCTCGCTTCGACAGTCCACCTTACTGTCTGTACACCTTGCAATATGCGAGCGATGAATGAATATTTTCATAATTACATTGTTGAGTAATGACTGACTTAAACTATGATTAAGCGCAACATTGCCTATTTATTAAAAATGCCAGATCATTATATTACGGAATAAAGTACACGTTCGTTATAACTAGATCATTATCAATGTTGAATCAATTATGACTTCATAATGTCGTAACCCGTATAGAGTGAATACATGGATTATAAATGAAATAGATTAAATTTATTCAGAAATTTAAAAAGAAATGAAAATGTTATAATTGCGGTATTGTTTAATTACACGTCATACTTTTCTTGGGCGTTAAGAGCATCAGTTGTCATGGATATCAGTATTACTAGTAACTAAAATTAACCATTAAGGGGAATAATTTGAAGTAATGCAGGCTAACTGAATAATTTCCTGAAATGTTTTAATAAAACAATGTATACTAGAATCTAGAAAATATGAATATATATTAATATATATAATAAATATAGTTCTAGGATTAAATAAATGTGACACAAACATAGGAACAACTGGTATGATAGGTTTATTAATATAATATCTTTTAAGATACATAGCAATCAGAACTGTTCGATCATCAGAACTTTGACATTGTAATTAAGAATGCAAGGATTAAAAATACCAACATTTTAGTTGGATTTTATGAGATGGTAGATAGTAAAATTATTTAATGTACGCAAAATTCGAGCGTGCTCCTCCTTTAAAGGCCGGCAGCTCACCCACTAAAAATGGGTGTCTATGGGTTGCGATGACTGCCTTTGCGCCTTGGGCGTCCCGCAGGCTCGTTTGCCCCCCTATTATATAGAAAAATAAAAGATACTGACAATGTTGTCCGACAATGCAGGCCAAGAAAAGTAAGTGGCAATGTATATACGTTTCTCACAAATCTCTACGTTTAACATCTGCTAATAGTCTAATAAAAGTTTTAGTTTGAGCCCGATATATTGATAGGCTATCAGTTATACAAGTTCGAATTGATTGACATGGAATAAGTGATACCTAGATGATCTTATGTTCCAAAATAAACGTATTTTTAATAGCTTTTATTTTAAACCCGTCATAGTTAACGTGAACCTCGTATGGTGGAAGTGACATTACCACAAAGGGATTTAGATGGCAACTCTGACGGCAGGTGAAGCCACATTGAAAGACAAGACGGTATTAAGAGCTAAGCAAAATCACTCATCGTTGATTTGATTTTGGGTAAGAATGTGATGGTGGAATTAAAAACAATACAAATATATTCTACTTCAATATAATTTCAATAGTTAACTGTAGGTTAATTAATTTCATTTTATTCAATCATGGAAGTATTATGGAGCCAAAAAAGAATAGAATTACAGCACTTTAGTTTGGCCGACAGCTGTTACAAGCTATGTTATTAAATTCATTTTTGTTTCGCAAATGAATTGTCCGTTTGTCTCATCTTTCGCAAACTTCATAATCATGAAAATGAAAGAAATAATGAATTTATACCCTAATGATAAATCAGCTTATCCAAAACTTATTTTTTAATTATTATTTAAATAATGTAAAAATAATAATGTTCACATTCGCCTCAATCACTCTAGATTAAATATTTCGTTATCGTGTCGTGTCTCCTAAACAACTTATTGTGTTTTAGTCATTTTTCTTATCCACAATATAATAAATCACTGTACTATTCATCGAAGCATTAGTTCGATTGAGTGATTCCATTACCGATTTTTGCATAATCTTTATTTTATTATAGGGGAATACTCTAAAACTGACGCTGATGTATCGAATCGAAAATAGAGTTATTCGTCTTATTTTTTGTATCCTCGAGAGGTTTATTTTGAGACTATTAAGTATAATAATACTTAATGTACGTTTTAAATGTATACTAAAAATGTATGGTTTTATTAATATCTTCCTATCTCGCGTGATTGCATCATATTATATACCATCATTCATTTTCATAACTTTTTAAAAGTCTATATACATCGTCGTAAAAACTCCACACACCACAAATTCGGTTTCAGTCCAGAGAAACGCTGGTCAGAAACCGATAGAGACAGACAGTCAGCTTCAGGTGTTGCCGCACTGCACACGATTCTTAGTACTGTTTTCTAAAACGTTAATCAAATTAAGTCATACCTTTTATATATCTATTTATTTTATTAAAGTTGTCAAATTTGACGTCGCTCAAGACAAGATAGTGACCGAACATATGTATTAAAGTATGGACCAGAAACATTATGTTGCTTGATCCCTTGGCATTGCAGAGAGTTGTGGGGTCTCTCTACACCTCATACCACATTTACAATCGAGAGTGTTGGAAAGAGTTTTTCAGGTTGATATCTGCAGATGAATTTCATCATAGGATGTCAAGGCAGAGTACGAAATTCCACCCGTATAAACAAGATGTCTGTCGTTCCACACTTGAGCGTTTTTAAGGCTCATTTTGCTGCGCACCACCACTATGTGTAACCAGCGGCTCGCTGAAGTATTTCCAAACCCATTCGACTAAGTCTCCTTCAAAGCAGTTGCGAGCCCTCTGGTAGTTTGAGTGTGATCAGATGAGCCTCCTTATCATTTGCTATTATTTGTTCTGTTCTATAAAAAATAAAATATGAGCTACCAACCAAAGACAGAGATTCTTCATTTGTTTTGATGCATTCTGAAATAGAACCTTTCTAGTATTTATGTCGGCGCAAGATCAATTGGAGACTAGAATTATAAGTATTCATTTTTTATAACTGGAATGGTTTCTCTAACCAACAGTACTTCCAGTGGCTGCACAGAGGAAAGAAGGGCAATCCTACTTTTGTTTCCAGAAAAATCCAGCTTAAATTGCTTAATCTATCGCTACCGAGTAAGATAAACAGTGAAAAATAATTCTTATTGTTACAATACATTTAAAATTGAAAGAAATAAATCAAATTTCGTATTATGAATAGGCCTATAGAATAAGCCTTCGCAGCAAAATCTGATCAACTCTTGCGCAAGCCATTGTGTACAACAATGTTAAGGCCACAATTGAAAGATAATGTTTAACATACAACGAGAGATTTGTATCTGTATGAATGCGAATACCTCCGTAACACATTAACTAGTTTTTTGACCTTTTATTTGAATTTAATAGCCAATTGTTTGTTATGTAAAACTGCTTTGATGGACTATTTTTCGGTGTAGGAAGGCAAGATGGTTCATGGTCGTAACATAAGTAATCTTTTTTATCACATACAAAATAATATTTTTATCTGCTGCATTGTTTTTATAACACCATGCGATTGTTCTATTTTAGTATAGTATTTTTTTTAATTGTCGGCCCATGGTCATTATATAATTATCAAATCAATGTATACACAATATTGTAAAAAACTATATGGAGTATGGAGTTTCCCATTCTGACTCTGACACTCCATATGACCTAGAGACACGCTGATGCCACTAGGAAAACACTGCTCATACAGTGGTGTAACATCAGGTAAAATATAAAAAAGAAACCGATTTTGCTATTTCTATTAATTATATTTTTCTAGTCGTTTTTTAATACTTTTAAGTCATCTCTTATGTATTACGGATACGGTCCAGGTATGTATGACCAGGCCTACCCAACCCGACTTCATCATCCAGGGTTGCCTAGTAAATCCTACTTGTTAACCGTTTCTCATTTATTCCTTCTACATGGTAAGACAAGATAAGCAATCCCTACTGTATCCTTATCATCACGTCCTCTTTTAACCCACACTATTACTTATAACCGTATAAGTAATACTGTATGTCACGTAAAGACAAGTACAAGAATGTATGTATGCACATAAAAATCTCTTCAATACTTTAAGGAGGCTCGCGTAAATCAAAGCAAATCCTTAAGATTGTACAGTGTACTTGATTGACAAGACCACCATACACTGATCCATCACTGTGGTGCATTGTCAAACTGATGCATCTAACATATAGCTCAAGTTAAACCGGTCGATTGTATTCGAGGGATGATCGTGGCAAATATAACTTGAGCTGCTATATTCCTTAAGCATCCCCTTGTTTCTCGGTTCAGCTTAGATATGAGGAGGGGGTGGGAGCTCAACTTACTGTGGTCGTTGTAAGAAGTCTTGTACAATGAATTGCATTAGCGAGCTATGAATGCTCTTAATGTATGGACACGATTTGATAGCTTTAAGCTTTAGTGTTGTTCGTCTATCAATATCGATATTTTAAATAAACTTAAGGACAATAAGAGCAAGTAATTACTTGTTCATTTATCTTTTATTTACCTCTGTGGTTTAATACAATTTAATTTTCTTCAAGAAATGAGCGTAACAATTCTTAAAAAGCCGGCAACACACTTGCAAGCCTTCTGGCACTGAGAATTTCCATTGTCACTTAACAATCAGATGAGACATTTGCCCCTTGTTCTAAATTTTTTTATTAAAAAAGCATTAGGTCAACTCCTGACGTAACTGTAATAGTTTGAAGGTTGTAGTCTACAAAATGTTACATTATACAAGCAAGTTCTCACTGAAATAATCAATAAACTATGTCATTTTCAATTCAAAATTACTTAGTATCCGAATTAAGAATTCTTTGTTAAATATTTCGGACTATATGTCACGCGACTGAATCTTTAATTTATCGATAAATTCACATGACTATTCTAAGCGTCAAGTCACGATTTCCCGTCTATAGAGCCTTATATTTATTTCAGCGGTTAATGTTTGTTTCTGCTTATCATTTTATATAAAGCATGTGTTTTATGACTTTTCCTGATTTGATCGTATCGTCCACATTATATTTGTGAATTAGCTGTACACCTTCAATTAAACCACATAATATGTTTACTAATAGATATGTTTATAATATAAAAGAAAAAAAATGTTTGTTTCAAAAAAAATCTAAAAAGTATTGATTTCCAATTTCCATTTTGATTTCCAACAATTAATTATTTTATTTATTAACACTTCGTTGCAGAAATATTGACATAATTAAATGAAAAGGGGGGCAACTTGCGGCCTTAACACTTTTGAGCGATCTCTTCCAGGCAACCAATGTGAAAACAATAAAAAATTAGATAATATAAGCAAGCAATTCAAAAATTCGTAAGACATATATAGACAAAACTAATGGAATAAAACAAAGCAATTAAAACTTATGCAAAAAGTGATCAGGTAAAATTAAGAAAAATATCAATTATATAAAATTTCCGATATAAACGAAAAAAGTTTTGTTATTATGTAATATGACGCTTATAAAATACTCGTCATTAAAAAAAAACTAATAATTCACGTTTAAATTGACCACTAAATTGATTCTTACACACCACCAACGACAACCACCAATTCTTTTTCAATTTGATAGACATTTATTATAGCTTTACAACAAGTAAACCTGGATACAAAAGATTTCAATTCAAATTACATTATTTCTTTATTTACCTCAATTTGCTATAGATGTATTGTACCTTTTATTAATTTGTAAAATTACGTTTTTTTCGACAACTTTCAATACACAAGTAGATAAATAGCCTTCTGCCATCATGTGCATGTCTGTTGGGTTTGAGAGTTTTTCTTCGTCGGATTGGTCGAACGCTTAAGCCATGAGGTGAACAATACTTTTGTATGCGTTTTTAGCATTACTATGACGTTACAAAAACTAATACAGGGCACGCTTATAATAACTCGGCAACACTCTGAAATACAGCTGTATTATACGCACACATACGCATTCACATACTCATACATTTACGATTTGATTAGATGTTACACAACGGAAAATTGTATTCTAGACCCACAACACAGAGGGGGGAATATTATTATTAGCAAAATAATGTTTAATCTAAAGAGAGAACGTATTCTATAAAGTATATTGTTCCCTTATATATGGTTTGGAAAATAATATAATATTGAATTTTCTCTAAAAATATTATCATACGGTATCTGAACTTAATGTACCGTCAGCAACGAATCTTACGACCATTTTTTCATAAGTTACAACCCCAGGTCGGGGGTTGACCGTACATATCTTATTTTATATCACCCTTATATGGTCAGCGGGGACTCGCAACGTTTTGTACGGTTGGAAAAAAAGTTGTTTATTTATTGAAAAACAATAGTGAATTTTATTGAAAAAAAATTGCTTTTATATTAAAACTTAATTAATTATATATTTAAACAAGACTAAATAATAGCATTCATAATAAAATAAAATTGCTAGTATCCGATCGCTTACAGGCTATCCTTTTTTTATTTTTTGGAATTTGTTTTTACCATAATTTTTGGACATTCTTATACATATTATTTAGCTTCATTTAATTAGTCTGTATGTGATCGTGTATTATATAATAATTTAAGAAAATAAACAAAAATAAAACGATTCTGAACACAAATTACACACAAGAACACAAGAATCCACACAGCTTCGTTTCTTCTAAAAACAGCAACGGTTTGGACCTCCTTGGCCCTGTCCATATTCCAAATATGGGTTCATTTAAGCGGTGGTTCAATAGGCATCACATGGACAGGCGTGTCCTCTAATAGGCCGTATCTCACTTAACATAAGGCTAAACGCCTGTTTGATTTTCGATAAACATAATGAAGACACTTTTAAACGTGATTATCAGATCACGTTAATTATATAAAGTAAATGTTTATTTATTTTCTATCCGTACGATATGACCGCACTTATCTCACCGCGCGGTGCGTCTTATTATGTGATTTTTTTTACAAACGCTCCGTTGAACATTGACTTAACAGGCACTTACATGAGTATTTTCTTAAAAATATGTTTCCGCCCCACTTTTGCGTGGAAAATAAGTCTGAAAACTTTCTATTGGTTTCGTATCAAACTGAATATCAGCAAATTTTGTAAAAGAAAACTCGACCACATTTAATACATAAGGTTTAGATGGAAAATCAATATGATGCGCACGAGAAACGAAATGCAAATTCTTAACAGGCCGGCAACGCATTCGCGAGCCCTCTAGCATCGAGAGTGTCCATGGGTGGCGGTACCACCTTACATCTGGTGAGCCTCCTGCCCGTTTGCCCCCTGTTCTATAAAAAAAAATATTATCTACCTATGTTATGGGTAATGTTATGGGCTGAAGGGCTGCAGACAAAATCACTTTAGGACAGGCGTGATCCGCTACCGTCGAAGGTGCGTAGTGGGTCACGCTTGTCGATAAGCGACGTTGTCTTAACCTCCAGGGATCTTCAATGTCAACTCTGTAACTTCAATGGCGATATTGACCGATCTCAATTAGTATTAGTTCCACAAGATCCTAAGGTTGGTCCAGTTTCAGTTCTGATCCAGATCTGTTTAGTCAGTTATTGCTAACTCAAACTCAAAATAACTTTATTCATATAGGTAACCAACTACACTTATGAATATCAACAGAAAATATAAATAATAATATATATAAATTTATATTTATTACTAGTTCGCAAGTCAAGGGCGTAGAGCGGGCAAGAAACTCCAAGGTTTGAGACATACAAATTGTTTGTAAGGCAGAGCAGCCATAAATATTTGAACGGGAGCAAATCGATGCAAGGATTAAGGACCATTAAAATAATCCACACACAAATTTATAAAAAGCTTTATTGCTCATAAAACAGGTTATATCTATAAAATTAAATTCTCACAACACGACATTTTTATACTAACCTCTTGTACAACTTGTCCCATTTTAATGTGTATTCCAAAGGTCTTAGTAGGTTTTTAAATTCAGAATTTAAAAATACCCCCATTTTTTTAACAAAATTTTGTTTAGTTTGATCTTATATCAACAGCACATTTTTTTAATTAAAGAGTGGAACACGAGCCTACAAGACGCCCAAAACGGGCAGTAACCTCATAGAGGAAGGAGTATTTTCTTATTTTAAACAGTTGGACACCCTATATCCTATCAGTTCACAAAAGACAAAATCTTGTGAAGTGTATGTAGAAGATTTCCAGCCATCAATGTGATACTAATACTTTGCAGTAGTATTGTAAAAAAAAAAACTGACAGCCAACCTCGAGTAATTGACCTCAAATTCAAAAATCATTTAGTCATGTATGTAACATAATGTACACTTATGAAAGTCAAAACTCTCTTTCTCTCTCTCCACTAAAAGAAGAAGAGGTTGTAATATTAGATGTTTAAACTGACACAACCACGCCTAGTAAAACGCCATAGCCGAGTACATCAATACAGATTAATATCGTCCGATATTTAAGATCTTGGAGATTTCGGTTCCTAATGACTAACATGACGGGAAGTCTCGGAGTTGAGGGTCACAAAGATATCGATCAGCGGTCCTTCAATCGAGTTAATTCGATTACGTTTAATCGATTCCATGTTACCTTGGCATTGTTGATCTCAGATTATAATGCTATGTTGAAAATTATATTTTGACGAAAGTTGAAAACATATTTTAATACACAACAATCTAAACGAATTCTAAAAACTGAATGAATGTTTTTTCATGTAAAAAAAGGCAAATGGGCAGGACGCTTAAGTGTTGCCCATGGACAAGTGTGTTGTCGGTCTTTTAATAATCGGTATTTAATATGGCATATGCACGCCTGCATATGGCGCGGTTTTTATAATTGATCTGTCTAAATGTACCACTTTTTTTGAAAATAAACAATTTATTTATTTTAGCTCATCTTACAATTCAGATAAATAATGCTTTGTCTGAAACAAACTCGCAATGAGACCGCCCAAACGTCATTTTATTTGTTTTCTATAATTGTGGTAGAAAATGTGATGAAATTTGTTCATGTGGGAATAACGACGAATTAATTAATTTTTATTTGTGTACCACATTTGACATATTTTCGTGTAAAATTTAGAGAATTAATTTATTAAGAAAGAGTATTTATGGTGATTGTGTGTGATTCTTCACTTAGGGCGTGGCGAACTGTGTTTATGATATAGATAATAGCGTAGTATATAGCTTTGATATTTGTACGAATTTAAAATTGTCTCGAACGATGAAGGAAATCATCGCGACGAAACCGGCTTGCCTTAGACACAAAAAGACGACGGCTTGCGTGAGCACAGGATGTTATAAGGTTCTTGCCTATTAGATTAACAAATTCGCTTTCTATATAGAATGTATCACAAAGATTATCTAAAAGCCCTAGTTTTGACCGAATCTAATAGGCAAGTATTTATCTGTAACCGACACACATCGGCAACTTGGATCTTCATTATGACTGTTACCAAATTCCCTTGGTGGACAGAGCTCCATACTGACGAATGAGGATTGCAGAATTAAGTAATAGTCCAACATTGCTGTGATCTAGGACGGATCACTTACTTATCCGAAAAGAAACAAAAGAAGTAGGTATGTCATAACTTGTAATTTAACTAATCAGAAAGCATAGAAGACATTATATTTTCAAACTTTTATTTTTTTTCTCTTTGGACTCTTGGGCCGTAGGGTTGATGTCAACAGGCTAATTGAAGATTTAAGTCAAAGAATAAATATCGCATTACAGCGGCGAAATACCATTAAAGATATATCAGGGACCAGTCTCTAAATTTATTTTAGGTATATTTTTCCATTTTAATTATTGTTGTGTTGGTTAAGTATATTGTAAATATTACACAATGTTTGTTAAGTTAACCATCCACAGTTTTTGGTTATAATAATAACCACTAAGACGAAAACATCTCATTAATTCATACTGTCATAATGCCACCGAAAAACACACATGTGGAAATTACAGGACATAAGAAAATACGCTACATTGAGCAGCGACTAATGTTAACTCGACCACAGGTTAAGAACAAACAGTAAAGACTTGTAAAGTTCACTTCAATTTTCGAGAAGCAGAAATTATTTTAAAAACATATGAAATTAAGGATTCAATGATATATTAAGAAATTAATACAAATTATATATGTCAGAGCAATGGTGCTCGTATTGACTTACTTTTTTATATCATATGTAAGTTAAGTATATAACCGTTAATACTTGTGGTTTATTCGATCTGCCAATATTAATTGATGGCCAATAGAAATAGTAATTTGATTGTCATTATTATTATTAATGTCAGAGCAATGGCGTTTTTGCCAGCTAGCTTGATGGCTGGAAATCTTCCACAGTCCGTTTCACAAGGTATTCTTTTGCGAACTAGCGAACTGTGGAATCGAGATACGACCTCCAACTATTCAAAATTCGAGTGTACTCCTCCCTCTAAGGCTGGCAACGCACTGAAAATAGGTGTCTATTGGCTGCGATGTCTGCCCTTTTTGGGCGTCCCGTTAGGCTCATTTGCCACCCTATTATATAAAAAAAACAGTTATTATAATTTAATAATACCGTTAATTCTAAACTAAACCACTAGTATTATCACTTAAAATCTCATAAGACTTGGACGTTGTATATTTACATGCTCTTTTACACGGAATCACAACCGCAGACGATACCAGCGCCATTGCTCCGATATATAAATTATAAATAAAAGGTATATTTGGGTCTTGTGCATCAAAAATTCAACCATCATTTGAAACTTTACAAAAACACTATGTTCTTGTATGAATAGAAACTGCTTTATTATGTTGCACCAACTGTTCCCACCATCCTGTGGCACAACAAGAAAAACAATAACAGCACAAATAACTTATAGAGGAAAGTTAGGAGCATTAACTGTATGAAAGTTGTGGATGTCGGCCATCTTGCAATTACGACACAACAAGAATTAGCCGAAACTTACATGTGGGATTATTTTTATACCCGTTTGATCTTTGCTCACGATACGCTTGCGGTAATTGCTTGAGGTAATTACATAACTTTCAAATTAACTTATATACGATAATAATAAAAAAAACGGATGGATCAAACAAAAATTCCGACGAAATAAAGACATAGTATATAAGAGTTATAACCTCCTGCTGGTTTGACTATTCTATAATGAAGTGACGATTCTCAGGGGTCTCCTGAAAACTGCTGCGCCAAGGTAAGCTAACGAACAAACAGCCGGCGCCTTTAGCATTGAAGATATCGGCTTAGAAGATAGCTAGCCTAAAAGGAGCAGTGTTGGCACTAGGCCTCAATGTGTCTCTCATTCCTGATTGATCCTCGCAATGGACTTTCTTACTAACGCATTTAACATTTGCTTATACGATGAAGAAATCGTTAGGAAACCGGCATGCCGTAGACAAAAGTCGTGGACGTCTGTTAACACAATCATAAATAGTAATTTTTACTATTCATACTAAAGAGTAAATGAATATTTACCGTATTAATTGAATTTTACACATTTTTGGTATTACAATGGTTATTACGGTTAATGGTATTGCGTGTCTATATTTCTATGGGCTGCTAGGGTTAGGACAAGTGGATCAATCAAATCAAACAGTTATGGATTTACTCATTTTAATCGGGAAAAGCATACTTTTACATATTATATGCATATCAAATCAAATCAAAATCAAATCAAAATTTATTTATTCAGTTTAGATGCGACTTAACGCATGCTTATGAATGTCAAAAACATTTACAAAATTCGCGAAAGAGCAAAACTACGCCATCCGTTCGCAAGACTACCAGGAGGTCTTGTTCTGAGAAGAACGGGCAAGAAACTCAGCAAGTTTTATCCTCCCTTTACATACAATAATTCAAAAGAAAATGTCATAAACCACAACGTCATTTAAGTTACATAAGTAAAAATAAAATAAAATCTGTTCTGTGATTTACCACATTCACCATTACATTACATTCCATTACATTACATTACATTCACAACACTTCCAAGAGAACAAAGCAAATTATAACAATATAATTATACCTATTGCCAAGCGTTTTTATCTTCTAGGTAAGCATTAACTGTGTAGTAACCTTTACACATTAAGGTTTTTTTAATATGTGTTTTGAATCTGTTGAGAGGCAGTTCCAATATTTCACTAGGAATCATGTTATAGCAGCGTACACTTAGGCCTATAAATGAAGTGTTTATTTTCTGCAACCTGTAAGACGGCTGGAAAAGTTTTCCCTTATTTCTTGTATTCCTATTGTGAATGTCACTGTTCTTTAAAAGAGAACTAATATTACTACGCACAAAAACTATACAGTTGTAGATATATTGTGACGGTACCGTCAAAATACTGATTTCCTTGAATAAGTTTCTAAGTGAAGTGCCTGGTTTCAAGCAATAGATTGACCTAATAGCACGTTTTTGCAAGATAAAAATAGATTGAATATCTGCTGCCTTGCCCCATAAAAGAATTCCATACGACATAACGCTGTGAAAGTAACTAAAATATACTATTCGGGCAGTTTCCTCGTCTGTGAGTTGCCTAATTTTTCTAATAGCGTATGTCGCAGAACTAAGCTTGTCTGAAAGTTTAGTGATATGCTGACGCCATTGAAGTTTTTGGTCTATTGTAATGCCTAGAAATACCGTAGAATCAACTAAATTTAGTTTTTCATTGTTTAGTTTAAGCTCCATGGTTGTAGTTTTAACATTAGGTAAAGTAAATCTTATGCATTTTGTTTTTGTGGCATTTAATTGTAAATTATTTGCAGAAAACCAGGACAATATTTTAGAAAGTGCGTTGTTCACATCGTCACAATTTGTCTTATATCTATTTACTTTAAAAATCAATGACGTGTCATCAGCAAATAATACAATATCACATAATAGCTTTGCATAAGTAGGCAAATCGTTAATATATATAATGAACAAAAATGGTCCCAATATTGATCCTTGCGGGACTCCCATTTTAATATGTGATCCCGAAGATTTAGTTCCATTTATATCAACTTTAGTTGTTCGACAACTTAGGTAAGAGGTTATTAAGTTAAGAGCTACATTTTTTATACCGTAGTGGTCAAGTTTGCAAAGCAGAGTCTCATGATGAACACAATCAAACGCCTTGGACAAATCACAGAAAACTCCCAGTACATCTTGAGTTTTCTCCCATGCATCAAATATATGTCGTAACAGAGCTATTCCAGCATCGGTAGTGGAGCGACCTTTAGTAAAACCGTATTGTGCGTTGTGTAGAAGATTGTTTGTATTAAAGAAATTAATTAGTTGTTCTAGTATAATTTTTTCAAAAATCTTACTTAGAGTTGGCAGTATTGAGATGGGTCTAAAATTCGAGGGATCTGTCCTGCATCCAGATTTAAATAAAGGTATTATTTTACTATGCTTCATTAAATCTGGAAAATTTCCTTCATCAATACAATTGTTAAAAATATACGCAAGATCTTGGGCAATAATATTAATAATGTCCTTAATAACATGTACAGAAACATCCCACAAGTCTCCAGAATGTTTTAATTTTAAGGATTTAAAAGTTTTAACTACATCACCAGCGCTAACGTGCTTAAACTGAAAATTTAATTTGCATTCTGGTACGTAAGTTTTAAGAAAACTAATAGCCTCTTTAGGAGAGGAATTAAGAGAAGATGTAGTAATTATAGGTATGTTTGTAAAAAAATCTTCAAAAATATCAGCAATCTCCGAGCTTTCAACAATAATCTTATCATCTACCTTTAAAAGGAATGAATTATTACGGGATTTAAGGTTTCCTGTTTCTCTATTTATGACATTCCAAGTAGTTTTGATTTTATTACTTGAATTCCTTATTTTCTCACGTATATGCAAGGCCTTTGTATATTTACAAACTTTTCTAAAAGTTTTGGAATAATTTCTGACATATTCTATAAACACTGCGTTGTGATTATATTTTTTTAATGCATATAATTCATAAAGCCTATTCCTACTCTTATAAATACCACTGGTGGCCCAGTCATCAAACTTGATTTTTTTGTTACACTTTACAGTCTTTATTGGGTAAATTAAATCAAACTCATTTTGAATAACATTAAACAATCTTTCGTATTGACTCTCCGAATTATTTAGAATAGAGTAATCTATTGAACAAACCTTGGAATTAACGTTATGCCTAAAACTTTCCATGCGACTTTTTGTGAAGGGGCGATATTTAACGTGCTTGGCTTCATCAAATATTTTATCAGAGAAGCCAACAATCAGACCACAATGGTCAGATGTAAGGTTTGTTATTACTGATTTAGAAACAGGTTTGTCCCTCGAAAATATGTTATCTAAACAAGTCGCTGAATGGGAGGTGATTCTAGTTGGTTCAGAGAATTGGTTTACTAAATTGAAACATTTAAAAATTGAAATAAATCTAGTGCTTACTGAAGTACTTTCAAGTATGTTTATGTTAAAGTCTCCGCAAATAATGACCGATTTTCGTTTACTAGTCAGTCTTTTAAGTACATCTTCCATTACTGACTCAAATTTGTAGTAATCCCCGGAAGGGGGCCGGTACACGCATACTATAACATAATTCTCCAGTTCTACACAAGATAATTCAATAACACATTCAATTGATAGACTTACAATATCCTTACGATCTTTGTATTTGACAGTACTATTTACTAATATTAATGAACCACCACGAATAGAACTACTTCTCATGAATATGCTACACAATTGGAAGTTGTCAATGACAACAGCTTCATAACTTCTTAGCCAATGTTCCGTAATGCAAATAACTTCAATTTCGCGACTTTTTGTAAACAGTTCTAATTCTAATTCCTTGCCAGCCAAACCTTGTACATTTTGATAAACAATATTTAATAAAACTGGCTTGGCTTTTGTCTTATGTTCTAGTTTAAATTTGTAAAAGGTACATTTTTCATGACTGTTTTACTATATGTCACAGATACCTTTTTATTATACTCACAATCATATTTCTTTGCCACTGTGACAGTTTCTTTAAAATTATATGCTAACAGCTTAGCAATTTGTTTTTTTATTTTATAAGGAAGATACAATGTATCTTTGGTCAGTGTAAATTTAGTAACAAACTTGTTACAATCAAAATATAAAAATACGTCACTATGACGACATGTCAGATGGTGTATAAATTGATTTAAAATATAAATCTGTTGATTAAATTTATAATCCATATTGCTTGCATATGGAAAAGAACAAAGTGTTATTTTACATTTTTTTTCTCTGCCAAATTCCAAAAGTTTAGTGATAGCTTGAATAATGTGGGTTTTTTTAATCCCAATACTGTCACCACACAATACTATTAATTTAGAGCTGCTACCTACAGAATGATAATGTAATATTTTATCTACCATTCCTTGGTAAGATATTCCAGGTAAACAAATATTAAGGACATTTTGAGATAACTCATATCCCAGTAACTGTCCCAGCCCTTGCCCCAATCTATCTGAAAATATGTATGTATTAGTTCTTTGAGTGTTTGAACTGCTTGTAGGAGAAAACTCTGGCACGGGGGACTTTGGTGATGAATTATCTCTGTTCAACTGTGAAGGAACTTGGTCATTATAAATTAACTTATTACTTTGCTCAGTAGCACAAGTACAATGCTTACTAGTGAGAGATGCATACCTCTCAGTACTATAATTACATAAATCAATCATGTCATGCCTTGCAGATACTTGGTAATCTATAATTTGTTTAAACATAACATGATGATTATGACACATATTATTTATACATTGCTCCAGTTGATTAATTTTAATATTTAATTGTTTGTTAATGTTCTCATATGAACATTGACTTTTAATTACATTTTCTTTACAAGTTTTCCATTTCTGTTTTAATAATGTATGTTGTTGTCTTAGTAATAAGTGATGTTTCAAATGATTTTTCCTTTTAATTAATTTGTTGGTTTTTTTAATAAATTTATTAAGCCGGACATATTTTTTAATTCTTTTCCTACTTATAATTAAGGAACCAATTGGGTTTGACTTATTGCACCCACTATCAATATTGTTACATTGTTCATTTTCAATACCTGGATCACAGCTGTTTAACTCACTGAACAAGCTCTGAGAGGCATCAGCTTCTATGGCAACCTTATTTTCAAGTATTTGCACAGTTTTATGTGCCTCTGACAAACTTAATTCCAAGTCACTGATGCGATTCAAAGCCTGCTCATGAGTATCATAGCACTGTTTGTAAGAGTCAACAATATCCTGTAAATGCACACACTGATCCACAATATCTGAATATTTAATATGTATTTCAGATAGTTCACATTTAAGTTCAGTGTTTTTCTTAACAATATTTTGAATTTCCCATTCACTATCCTCGCGTTCTTGCAGCAATCTATTATTGAGTTCCTGCAATTTCTTCTGCTCCAACAAAGCCTGCTTCAGTCTCATTTCAATATCTTTAGTTGTAGCTTTGCGAGTCATCATTTTGTGGTGTTATTGTTTTCTAGACAGATGGGAAAAAATTGTTCGATCACGACTAACTAATCACTGTGTTATTTGTTCACAATTTATTATGTAAAACTATCACTTAAAATATCCCGTGTTCCGTTTTTTAACCTATTTATGCACTCAAAATATATACATAGGGTACATAAGATATTCGGGGAAAATATAACAAAAAAATATTTAAGAAGGGATTTGGGGGACTATTAAAAGATGGTCACAAATATTCGAGAGAAATCCCAATTGAATGCATCCATTTCAGATAGACAAACGCAAGCGAAGCGCTTTCGTATACCAATCATAATTGACGTTACTTCACGCTTAGTCAAGTGGTAATTTCCATTGAAACTGTAGTAGTCTTATTGCCATAAAAAACTACATCTTAGGCACTTGGTGAAATTATTTATTTATAAAAGCTTGCCAACTATGTATATCCAACACTTCGCACTAACATTTGTAGGAGAATAATAAAATATATATTTAGTATGACTAGCAAACATAATAAACATGAAGAGAAAATAAAAAAAACGAAACGAAATCGATTTCAAAGTGTGAGGGGAGCAACTATGTAGCTATATCCAGACAGAATGATCAATCTATAGGATAACTTTGAGGTTTTGCCCAAACGCGTTCTTCAGAAATGAGGAACAAATGGAATGCTGGGATGCCTAGAGGGTACACGGAATTTAAATTAAAAGGTTGGTGCAATCTACCAAATATCTATCTAAAATTATTAAAGTATTTATCATACTGCAGAAAAATCTCAATAAAAATGCCTAATTCTAAGCTAACGAATCCCCGGACCAACTCGTTGGAATATTGAAAAATAAAGGAAATTTTTTATCCTTTGGATCGTGCAAAGTTAGCATACTTAATGCTCAAAAAATATAAATATCAAATAGAAATGAAAAGTATCATTGAATTGAAATTCGCTTCGCAATTAAGACGGCTCTTGATCGCAATTTTCGGAAACTCTTGAGAGCAATGTTGCAAATTTGGATGCATTTGTAATTAAAGTTGCTATTTTTCTTATTAGCTGATGTTATGAAAATTTGAATTATTACTCTTAGTAATTGAAATTGTCTTGTCTTGAAGAAATACGTCTTTGACATCATCAATTGTTTACGTTTGATTAATGCTTTATACCGCGTGTATAACGATGATTATCTAACAACATTAGAAGATTGTTCTTAGTATTTACTTAAAGATTGGAGTTAAACATCAGAGTTACAAGAAAAAGTGGGTAGGACTAACTTAAAAA
The DNA here is from genome assembly GCA_028984075.1 of Pieris mannii. Lineage (NCBI taxonomy): Eukaryota > Metazoa > Arthropoda > Insecta > Lepidoptera > Pieridae > Pieris > Pieris mannii. Next base: position 3,414,030 of record CM054776.1, read on the forward strand.
AAATTGTCTAATTGAGAAGTGCAATTCGACTGTACTACCATTGGTGATGACGATACAACATTATATTATGAGTAAAGATATAATGTTGTATAGTCATCACCTTGTACAGTCAAATTGAAATGTAATGCAGATAATAGGTATGTGAAATACGCATGCAACAATATATTATATTTCAAATCACATAATAGAATTATGACAGGCATTATCTTAAGCCCGCATACAGATTTTACGACTATTAGCACATTTTCTATATATTTTCATAGAAAATTAAAAGTAATAAATGTAAAGACAAAATATGCTCTTGTAGGCCTACGGGTGCGGACACAAATACTATGAATCTAGGAACATTTAAATTTGTTATTTAAACATTAAAAAACAATTAATATTAACAAATGTAAGGTAAATAATTAAATAAACAGTACCTCAGTTTGAAGGAATTATTTAGACACGATTGGACATAATTTTAGCTGCTTTATTTCAACTATTGTAAATTATAAAATAATATAAGTAATATTCGTACTCGCCCTTCGACGGAGTGAAGGCCACCTACAAATTCATTCATTGGTCTCTCAGCTTCACTACTAATTTATTTTCCATTCTTTCCCTGAAATATGTTATATTTGATTTTCCCATGTTTCTGACGGGCATCCTATATTTTCACTTTAAAAAATGTAAATTTTAGAATTAAAATCATTTGATAGAATCAACATTTATAAGGCACATAAGGCCATTCTACTCTCATATATTAGCAATCTGATATTACTAAGTACTTAAGTTTTAATATAAACCTGTCCCGCGACAACGTTTATATTAATATTATATAGTTAATAGTTAATAATTCGGCGTGTGTTACTAACTGCGTGTAATTAATCAGATACTTACCTTACTTAGAAAACAAAGATCATTGCACCCGCATAGTTGTGTTTGTATAAGTAAAGAAATACAACCACAATATACCTGCGTAAAAGGAGCCCAAGATTTAATAAATTCAAATTTAAGTTTGAAAATGTCTAAGCATTTTAATAAAATTGTTTACTTCAAATACAGCGTGCATTCCCAACTACGTAGAAAGGGAAGCAGACAAGATTACACTATGTTTATTATTATTGTCTATGGGATTTGCCGAGTCCCCACAATCCGCACTAAGCTGTTTTTATTTTTATAAAAGTGGGTTGGGTTAGTTATATAGGCAAGAGTATTTCTATAAATATTAGGTAGGCAGGCTATTTAATGATCTCGAAGGTTCGAAAACAATTTATAAAAACTAAATCTGCCGAATTGCACCGTTTTATTAATTACGATTCGGTACAAGACTTTGGTTCTCAAACGTTTTTTCATGTAAACAGAATTAAATAGGAAGATACCATACTACAGATATATAGATAAGTAATGCTTTAGGTAAGAAAGTGCAATTAGATTAATTCAGTATTCGAAGTTTCTACAAGAACTATGAAATAAAAAGCCATTGTAATCCCCTATTTATGAAAACGGAATCTTTCGAATTACACTGTTTTATTATTTACGTTTTGGTACAGGTACATAATTTAATAAATACATTTATTTCATTATTTATTTTGCTTTAAAATACACATAGCATTCTATTTTAAACTACTAATAAATTATACTATTAAAAAAAACAACTTCTTAAAGTCGTTGTTGGAATAGAATCAATTTTATTTTAATAAAATTTCATGAAACCCACTCGGCTGATCCGCTCATTGTCAATGAGTCGTTGTTGAGCTTTAGTTGGGTAAAGTTAGATGCAGTTATATATATAGTGTTTTTGTGTATTTCTTGCCAATAGTTACGTCCTCCATTAAGACTTATAGTGAGTGTTTTTGTGCGTGAACTAAACTATCATTATAAGGCAAGTTACAGCATCAGTCTAACCTCTTTTTGTTCCCAAACTAATAATTTCTCCACATCCTTACGGCTGACGTCATTTTGTGCCTTTCGTCCTATTAAGGAGCACTACATTGAGGTATGTACTCAGGACTTAGTATAAGATTACGTATCGACGGCCACCGAACCGTTCTTTGTGATACAGTCGTCTTCCCAAACATGTCCCAAATATATCCCGTTCTGCGGATAAGTAGCGAAAACATAGTGGAATTGATGGAAATGGTGGACAGTTTGTGAGCTTCACTCAATCAGCAGAGTATGCCTCCGGGATCTGAAATTCTTTTCAGGCACCTCCTAAGCAATATCGGTAACAAAACCATGCAGTATGTTCTACCCCTCAAAACATTAAGTGCAAAGCAGATCGTCAATTGCATTAAGTAATCATGGGCTGTATTTTATTTTAAAGTACAAATAGCCAATCAAAAAGTCCGATTATTCAAATTTTAAGTCTTTTATTCGAAACATTGATGTTCTGTTAAACATTCGTGAGACATGCCTTCTTATTTAGTAATTAAATACACTGCAAACAAAAAATAAGTGTTGATTTATAATTTCTTTAATCATTTCCATATGGTAACGTCCCGTCCATAAAAGTTAAGTTCAAAGAATAAATAAATGCGATTCGGGCAAAGCATTCCGAATATAATTTTTACGATCGACACAAAATATTTCATACAAGTGTGTATTGCGCATTCTGCTGTCGCGTTAAAAGAGGTATTACTGTAATTTATGCTTTTTTGGCATTTATAGATGTCAAGCCGGATGATACAATTTCTTGCATTTTACAGCGCATTGTGATTCATTTTCCGGGTCAAACTCCGCAAACTTTTACGCTTCATACGCTTTTTTGTAAGTACTAGAAAAGAAACCTATCGTCTAATCAATATTAGAGCGTGCCAATTATTAGAGAGTTATCTACAATTATTTTAATACACCGGCAGAATTAAGAATATCCCAGATATACTCCAGTGCCACCAGAAGGCAACTGCGATGCCGGCCAATAATGCAGTGGTTCTTTTGAATGCCTCTAAAAAGAATACAAAAATTAATAGAAGTCATTCATAGCTATCAAGTTTAATGTTATGATAAGTTTGCGGGTAGTTCTCATAAAGCGATGCAGCTTACACTGCGCCATCTACCGTCGTAACGGTTAAGTTGTATGTTACTTTTATCTCACTGTTAGAAATTACCAGACCCTTCTTATGATACACGTCATTGACTTTTGGGTGTATGACTTTCGGGTTTCTTCACAAAAATTATCTTCATAAGAGCACCGTACTTACACTATACTACCAAGAAAAAAAAAATTTTTTTTTCGTGGGATGTGTGAACAATAATGACCATGAATAGTAATAATTAATAAACTTCATAGATTAGCAGAGGTTTTTAATTGTCCGTTCAGTGCACTCACAAATACTTCATGTCAGTTCCTATATTGTAAGGATTAGTTAAATGTGTTAAATTACTGTTTAATGTTTAGTTGTTTGTATCTGTATATTTATTGTTTTTATGTGATGTAAATGTAAAATGTAGTTACCGCTTTGGAGGAATCTATAATAGTAACTTGTTTTGCTAGATAAATAAAAGTTTTAATTTATGTTTTATATGTACAGTGAGTGAGCAGTGTTGGCCTAGTGGCTCCAGCGTGCGACTCTCATACCTAAGGTCGTAGGTTCGATTCCCGGATGTGCACCACTGGACTTTCTTTCCAAGTGCGCATTTAATATTTTCTCAAACGGTGAAGGAAAACATCGTTATGAAACCGACATGTCTTGGACCCAAAAAATCGACGACGTGTGTCAGGCACTAGAGGCTGATCACCTACTTGCCTATTAGATTTAAAAATTGATCATGAAATAGATTCAGAAATCTAAGGCCAAGACCTAAAGAGGTTGTAGTACCATTGATTTTTTTTTTTAATGCACAGGCGTAAATTACAAGAGTTATAATTTCAAAAGCCTAGCTCTTTTTATTGTTGTAATTCTGATTCAAAATCAAAGGCTTCCGTAACGAAACGTGATGATTGCGTTGTTTCCGTTGAGGCCAGGTGTCGGTTATCTCCACTTATTCATATCAATACGTATTTGTATTAACGTCAGTACTTTGATACACGTGTTTAATCGTGTTTTAATTTGTGAAAGTACGCTTGTACTAAGGATATACCTAACACAAGTATATGTCATAAGTATATCGATTTTTTGTGTGCCAACTAAAATACGTTTAGGATTTTGACATGTCAATGTCAATGTTATAAAGATTCATACATGGAATTCTGTAATTCAATCCCCAAGGGCATAGGGCGTCTATAATGCTTGGCCGTCACGTTCTTACTTGAGCCGAGCACTTAACTTCGGACCACATCGACACGTGTCAGCCACAAGTAAGCGTCGCCAGGATTGTTTAGGGCCAAGTTTTCTTTTTACATGAGGAACCCAATCTAGTGCCTGTTTAGTCATGTGGTTTGGCTTTCGAAGAATGTGTTCGATCCATCTTCACTTGCGACGTAAGTTCTGCGTTCCTGTAGTTGCTGTAGTTACAAATCTTCTCATGCTGTAAGTTTCCCAGGATCTGTCTCAGGCACAGGTTACCAATGACCTGGACAGCTGATTGATGAAGATTAGCCACAGTGGTAGCCACGCAACGTTATTAATTGGTGGGGGTGAGATATTGTCTAATGGATTTTTGATAAACGAGACTCAGTTTCTTAGACCAAATTTGAAATTGTGATTTTCTGAATATCACCCTTGGTCCTAGCTTTTTCTCGAAAAAAAATCTAATTGTATCCGTGATTTATGGCTCGCCAATTCGACATGTTTTTTATATTAAATACTTCAGTAAAGTTTATATCGAGAACCATTGATTTCTACCGTAAGCATTCTCAATTATTTTGTGATCGCGAATAACCTGAAAACAAAATGAAGTTATATCTGCAAAGCTTAGGTACGCTAAAGATACGAACAATATTGTAGGTTGAGGCTGCCACCTAATCATATTACAATAGCAATAATAGTACTGTATTTATGGGCTTGTACCAGACTTTATGCCCTTCGGGGTTTAGGGTTATTCTAGTCTAGTATAACGACTTTCCACGTACCCACGGGCAGACTAATGATTAATCAATGTTTTTTTAAGTATCTAAAGCTCATTATTGTAAACGTCTTTTAAAATCAAAACTATTTGTATTAAAGACATCCTTTTTATTTAAAATGGATTTAAATTTATGAATTCCTCACAGAAGTATTATACTGCCTTAAATCAAAATATTGTGTACATGCAGACTAATGTCGACGTGTTTGTCAAGTTCGCTAACGAAAATCATGTTTCAGTAATATAACTGTTTGGCTAAATTGCACTAGAATGCTATTTAGTTCTAATATATGTTTAAAACAAATCATAAAGTGGAAAGCCTAGCGGTTAAGGTCAAAGGTCAATCTAGGATTTAAAGAGATCTTTTGCCCCATAGAGACTATTGGACTTTATAAGTTAATGGTAAGTATATCGTTGTGTACGTTCGCTTTTCGTTCAATCAGAGACGTGGATTTATTTATGTAACTAAAGTGGTTGTATTAAAAAATATAATTTTTATTTTCTTATTTAGTGATTACGTCACCGGTAATTAATTTCTTTTTTACACATATTACCCACGCATTGTGTATGCTTGAAAACAAAATGCATTTTCGAGGATGTTTATGTACTATTATTTTTGGGAGCTTTGTTTACTAATGCTGACAAGAGGAAAGGGGGGATAAATTGCAGTCCTTTAGGTGTAATTATTATATATAATACGAAAAACAAATCTATTCTATTACCGCTTATATTTAAACTGTGCTTACCATAGAGGCATACTGTAATAGTAAGCCCCAAATGTAGTGGTCGTGGTATAATTGATTAACGAAATCACAGACTAATCAATTATTACCAGTGTGCCCGTATTGAAATCAGCACTACAATACTGTTGACCGGCTCTGTAGTGTGCCACAATGAAAGGTGACTAGCGGGTTACCTATAAAAAATAAAAAACATTAAAAAATATATAGATATTGAGAGAGGTATATTTTTTCTTTTAATACTTTCTGTTTCTTTCAAGGTGCTGATAAACTTGTTCATTCACTTGTAATGAGAATTTTTGCGAATGTGAAGTCACAGAAAAATACGAGAACATTTTAGCGAGCATTCTATGCATTGCTTCGAGCATTTATTGCATTGATTTCTTCTATTTTTATTTTTTTTACATAACTAATGAGTATAAATGCAGCACACGAGCATCAAGCCTGGCAGCATATTTTTTGACGGACATCGAATAGAGCATTCTCTAGAATGCATGAAAATGTTCAGCGCAATGTTATAATTGGCTCGGATCATTCTTCAGTTCAACAATTATAAACGGCGAATGCTCGATGTTCTGTTACAAGTGAATGCTCAAATCTATCAGCACCTTTGCGTTGTGGGGCCGGCGCGTTATCATTGATGTGGTGATGATGAAGCAATGAGCTTCTTCCTCTCCAAGGGTCAGCTAACTGTAGCGATTGATATTGGGTTTAAGAGTTTAACCTCAATACCTACCAAACACTTTTGGTATATTATTCCTTACAAAAATTCTAGAACATGGAAACATCACCGCTCATTAACATAAACTTGCTGTACGAATTACCACTTCTACGGTGAAGATAGACACCCGAAAATAATAAAGAAAGGAAATAGTAACCTTAAAAGGGTTGGGCTACTGGATAATGTGTTCTTGCAGTCACTTAAATCGCTTTTGTTTCACACACAGTCTAAATATATGGATAACGCAAGTCTATCTATTAAATAATATTATACAACTACGTATCATACTATAAAAGGAAGTACGTCGAACGTCTGTCTTTTTTTTATAGAACAGGGGGCAAACGGGCAGGAGGCTTACCTGTTGTTAAGTGATACCGCCGCCCATGGACACTCTCAATGCCAGGGGGCTCGCGAGTGCGTTGCCGGCCTTTTAAGAATTGGTACGCTCTTCCACGTCTCACGATAAAACTATTGCACGATTTCACTCGGTTTTTATAGTTCGTCAAAGGAGATTCTACTGGAAAGTAACTCTATTATTTATGTATTCAAAGGTTTTAATTGCGTTGCCTTTGATATTTATATAATATATAAAGTGTGCAGCGGGTCGCTAGTGGCTAATGATATGTAAACATAACCTCAAGGGCACCAGGAAGGCACATTGATGCTATCTAAACGTTTTCAGTTTTATTAGATACATTAACTGTCGTATGAGGATGTAACGTAGACAATTATGAACATAATGAAATGCAACGAGATATGATCAAGTTCTGCATCGTGATGTAAAATATATTTTTTGTTTAGATAACCAGTCTGACTATTTTTTAAGCATCGTGTACAGATTATAACACAACTTATCAGCAAATAGATATATTTTAATTTTTATGTACCTAACTAAAAAAAATTGATGTCTTTATTAATGATTTCTTCATTTATTAAAGATATATAATAATCTTGGAATTAATGTTTATGTTTGAATGTGTATTCCGTTTTTGGCTTTTGTGTATAATGTATTTGTGTAATGAGTAGCTGCAGGGATACTGATGAGTAAATAAATACTGTTTCTTATTTCTACATTCATGCCACTTGGAAGGCCGCGCGAGGTCGACAAAGCTTGTTTCTCTCTAGCCTGATTGTGGAGAGTGTTATTAATCTATACAAAAATTGGTTAATATTACTTAATATGAGTTTTAGTAGTGTTAGTATTAGTTGTAAATAGTTTTTTTTATGGTATAGTATTTTATGACCCTTTTAGGGTAAACTTCCTTCGCAATTTTCCATTTCGCTTTTTTTCTCAGACTTATCTTAATGGATTGGTCAGATATAATTGTTTTGGAGATCTGACGTTGAAAGTTATTCTAATTGTTGTGACGTATTGTTTTTCATATGTAATGGAGCCCACTTTACCTATCTATAACTGTTACTTTATTATTGATGGTATTGCAGTACTAAAAGTAGTTCAATAAATTTATAACTACTAAATCAATAAATTTATAACTAAAACACAAAAACTACTAAAGTTATCATCTAAATAACTGTAATAGACTGAGCTGGTGAACCGAGAGATGGAAGTGTAGTCGTCATCTGTGCTGGGAACATCACACTCAGTCACCAAATGGAAGAGAATGTATAAACTACCGCGCACCACCACTTTGTGAAACCAGCTGCCCACTGAAGTATTTCCGAACCTTCGACTTAGGGTCCTTCAAGAAAAGAGCGTAATTCTTAAAAGGCCGGCAATGTACTCGTGATCTAGCATCGAGAGTGTCCATGGGCGGCGGTATTACTTAACATCAGGTGATCCTCCTGCCCGTTTGCCCCCCGTTGTATAAAAAAGATAGATTGTAATCAATTATTTTGTGTGGTTTGTTCTATTAATATCCTAAATATACAATTGCGATCTCCGTCTTAGAATAAAAAAGAACAAAAGCTCTGTTAACCGCTACAGTTTACACTGAAATTCACTGAAGACAATTCAGTGAAGAATCATAGATATCAAACAAAACGTGTGTACATTATCTTGATCAATGAATAACGATTTCGTGGACAGTGCGCTTCCAAACGAACGCGTATTATTTAAACGAAATCTTCAAAAGCTCATAGCTTAACGCTCAGTTGATTCACGTAATACTAGCGCACCTTTGTAACAGCACACTGTAAGCCAGATTGCAGCTACAAATACCTGTTGTGAGATCTGAGTAAGCTCCTCGTTGTATTTAGTAAGTACTAAATTCATACTACAATTATATGTACGATGAAAATGTTTACAACGTCGTATTCTACTTTACCTAAATGTCTCTGTCAAAATTTCTGTTTTAACTGGAAGAATGGGCTAACGCTAACTATGTGTGCTTAGGTTATGTATTTTAATTTTTCTTACAATTTTCAGTACATAAAAAATAAACAACACATATTTTAAAATATTTTTGTATTAAAAAAACTCGAGACACTAGTTTTTTTCATACAAAAATATTTTTAGGTATGTCCTTAACTATCTGTATCTGTTTTGTGAACAGTCGTTTCTTCTAACATGCAAATATATAAACAACCTTTTGTGCGTGACACACCGTCGACTTTTTAAGCGTAACTTTGATGATGTCATTCACGTCATTAATTGCTGACCAGCCTGATGAACCTGTGACGTCAGGGATGACAGTCCTACGAAACGAATGGAACGAGAAAATCCAATACTGCTCCTCTGTTAATAATATATACGCTATACTAAATATGTGTGTACGTAAACTAAAAACCGTTGGGACACTCGTAAACATTATCAAAGAGTACAAATAATCCTTTGAAACGGTAAATTAGGACCCAGTAACATCAAATAAAACTAATCAAACATTTCACTGGAAAGTTACGATACGTAGAATAATGAATCTCGACTAATTCACGCGAACTCATTTAACATTACCGAACTCATAATGAAAGAAAAACTGTGGTCAAAAGCCCGGTACATCGGGAAAGTTTCAGCCATTATGTATTAATAGCAAATGAAAGTTCATATGAATTCCCTGCCAGAGTATATTGAAATTTGAAATACATATTTTTGGTGAACGCCCGAGGTCCTGAACGGTGCAACTATTCAAATATGCCCCGTGGCTAGTTTTAAATGTTCGTTTTTTCATTGAATACAACATTGGTTTCATTTATACGCAGCGATATATCGCTTCAAATACTTTAAATTCGTTAGCTACGATTAAACTATCATAAATACCATAATATCTTTTGTATACTAACCTAGCATAGGTTACTAAGACTGAATTGCCACTATCCAATGCTGATCTCAAATAAATTAAAAATAAATAAATGAACATCAAACATTTATAGCTTTTTACACCATTGACGTACGAGCATAATCCGGAGCATTCATCACTAAACCTTGAAGGCTGTTAAACTTAGTGTATAGAAATAGGTCGAAGAAGTGTTATAGAAAATCAATAACATTTATTAATTCCCTAAATTGCACTTGCAATTGTTTGAAAGGTAAAGATGTAGTTATGTCGTGTCGTTGTCGTTAGAGTTAAATAAGAGTAAAATAGCTTATGTGAATAGCGGCATGGACAGGTCGGGATAGTTAATGCCCGGATCGCTCGTAGGGCTGCCATTTTTATTTAATTAATAATTATTATATTTTATTATTAAACAAATATTATACCAGAATTGTATAATACATTAAAATACTCCCCAAATAGCAGCTCAAAATATTATTTTAAATATAAATTGTACCTAATTATTAACATTATTTAAATATAGTTCTGAATAAATATTTAAATATATAAAAAATATCTGTTGCTCGTGATAAATATAGTTCATGTATTTGTAGAGTTTATATATTACTTGACTCAATATGTAAGTGCAGAAAAGTATAAAAAGCACGGAAATCTTGCAGCATGTAATGCGTTGCCGGATGATTCAACAATGATACTACAATCATGTAAATGTGTACAACTCTCTCACAAAAGGCCCTTCAAAAACTTTTCTTTTCCTTAATTGTAGTCAAATAACAATGTATTCATATTCACGATGAACACAAAAAAATGGCAATATTTAAAAAAAACTTGGAAGGCTATACAAACATTACCTACCAAATCAAGGTCGTAAAACTGTCAAGATACTTTCCACAACTCTTAATAATCATGAAATCGCCAAGTTTTTGATTTAAGAGGAAATTGTAAGGAGCTCCTTTGAAATAAAATGAAAAACAACAATTAGTTTTAGAATTAAAAATACATGTTCATTGCAATAGCCATTCCAGGGATCAACCCTATAGCCACAAAGCCTTGTTCTGCCGGAAAAAATGTGAAAACACCGAAAATGTTTTTTGTAGCTCAATAGCGAAAACAAAATTCACCCTTTGTCGGCGTCGAAACAGTTCGCCTCATGTGATTCAACCCTGATTTACAATTCTGTTGCAAGTGAAACATATTGAAATACTTTAATAAAAGGAAATGTACAGAATTTAACGCTACCTGAACTCTGTTTTTGCACATATAGTGTATGTGAAACAAAATCTGGCGTATTTTTAAATGTACAACGGTTTTCGAGTGTGCAGTGTTTTACGAGCAAATATTCGCGGGCAATTTCAGAAAAATTCACTCGAACAATATTGATTCTCTTTGTGTATTTAATTACATACAACATACCTTAGTTACTGTTGCTATTCGCCCTGATCTATTTTACAAAGTAAAGTTCGGATAAAAATGTTTAAGTCTAACGATATTTTTACAAGTCTATCAAGACTTATCTATAGAAGAATCGTCTTTATACGCATTCAAGACGATAATGTTTCCCAACTTCACGTGTTTTGTCTACCCGAAATTTTCTGCGACCAATAATCGCTATATTTAATCATAATAAACTATCTATTGGTAACCGTATAAAAATCCGTTCGGTAGTTTTGAGTTTTTAATATGTATGTACATGTTGTAATCATGTATTTGTAAATGCACTATCTTATATTTGTGTATGAATAAAATCTTATATTGAGGCTTACTACTTTGGAGGAGAAATGCAAACAATTCATTTCATTGAGATTCTCTTTAGTTATATTAATATTTTAGCCTCTAGGTTAAGAAGGTGTTGAATTTGAAAGGCCATGCCCAAGATAAGGTATATTGGACGGATCTAAATTTGTTTACTTGTGATCCATCCACTAGTACAACATCGAATATTCCTTTTTAAATAATTAATACATTTTATCCTAATTTCGTCTACGTACAAAATGGCGAGTAATATTCACATTCATCATTCAAAAACATCATTCAAAGTGAAATAATTTATATGATCGTCAATCACTGTAAATAGTTCATTTAGCCGACTACGTTAGCGATATTGAATACGCCTCATCAAAGAGGGTTTTTTGAAGCCGTGCTAACTTCACGGCATTCATAGATAAATGTTTTACGAAGAAATCAGAACGAATCAGCAATGGTTTTTGTACGTTATGCTGCGAGCGATAGATTCTGCGAAATCTAGTTTATTTTCTACTGTGAACCATAATCAACTTATACGATAAAAAAAGAATCAATATCAGTCTAATAATATATATTGGTGTAGAATATTTGCTAGGTATTAAGCGTAAATAAATGTACCGAACAATGCGTAAATGATACATTTCAATATCCTTACACCTATTTCAAATGTTGGATATATCAACTATCATAACATACATAAGTCATATATACATAAGTAACATATATACATAAGTCGAGCGGGCCGGATGGTATTCCTCCAATTGTGCTGCGTACTTGTGCTCCTGAGTTGGCTCCGGTCTTAACGCGCCTTTTCCGGTATCTGTACTCGCTTGGCACTGTCCCGGAGTGCTGGAAGATCGCTTCGATACATCCGATCCCTAAAAAAGGCTATCGCTCTGATCCGTCCAACTATCGCCCAATAGCGATAACCTCCTTGTTCTCCAAAATAATGGAATCCATTATTAATGGCCAGCTCTTGAGGTATCTGGAGGGCCACCAGCTGATAAGTGACTCTCAGTACGGCTTTCGTCGTGGTCGTTCGGCTGGTGACCTTCTTGTATACCTTACGCATAGATGGGCGGAGGCAATTGAGTCCAAGGGGGAGGCTCTAGCGGTTAGTTTGGACATAGCGAAAGCCTTCGATCGGGTGTGGCACAGAGCACTGCTCTCGAAGCTTCCAGCTTATGGGCTTCCCGAGAAATTATGCGATTGGATCTCCAGCTTTCTGGCCGATCGGAGCATCAAGGTCGTCATTGACGGAGCATGTTCCGACCTTAAACCCGTGAACGCTGGGGTCCCACAAGGCTGTGTTTTATCCCCGACCCTGTTTCTTCTGCATATCAATGATATGTTGCAACTTAGCAACGTTCATTGCTATGCGGATGACAGCACTGGGGATACTCTTTACATTGGCCGGGCAGGTATTTCTCGGGCAGATGTCGATGAGTACCGGAACAAACTTGTGTCTGAAGTAGAAACTCTACTACGTGGAGTCTCCGACTGGGGCAGACTAAATCTAGTCCAATTTAACCCCAAGAAGACACAAGTTTGCGCGTTTTCCGCTAAAAAAACACCCTTTGTCGCTACTCCTCTTTTCGAAAACACTCTTCTTAAAGCCGCAGCCAGCATTGGAATACTTGGCGTTGACATATCGAACGACGTTCAGTTTCGCGGTCACTTGGAGGGAAAGGCTAAATTAGCCTCCAAAAAGCTTGGTGTGCTCAACAAGGCGAGACGGTACTTCACTCCGGGCCACCGCTTGCAACTATATAAAGCGCAAATTCGGCCCCACATGGAGTACTGTTCTCACCTCTGGGCGGGGGCTCCCCAGTACCAACTCCTTCCACTTGACCGTGTTCAACGAAGAGCGGTTCGAATCGTCGACGACCAATCTCTCTCCGAGCGGCTTGATCCTTTGGCGTTGCGTAGAGATGTGGGGTCACTCTGCATCTTCTACCGCATTTACCATGGAGAGTGTTCAGAGGAGTTGTTCGGATTAATACCTGCAGCTGAGTTTCATCATCGGACGTCGAGGCAGAATACGAAATTCCATCCGTATCACCTCGACGTCCGCCGTTCCACAACTGCGCGATTTTCAAGGCAGTTTTTGCCGCGCACCACCACTTTGTGGAACCAGTTGCCCACTGAAGTATTTCCGAACCAATTCGACTTAGGGTCCTTCAAGAAAAGAGCGTACAAATTCTTAAAAGGCCGGCAACGCACTCGCGAGCCCTCTAGCATCGAGAGTGTCCATGGGCGGCGGTATCACTTAACATCAGGTGAGCCTCCTGCCCGTTTGCCCCCTATTATATAAAAAAAAAAAAAAAAAAATCAAATTAAATTTTTTTTCGTTAAAATGTTTAAATGTTATATCCAAAATGAATGCTGATGATAATTTATATAATAAAATAGACCTGATAATATCATCTAATAAATAATTCTAGTATAATAACTAACCTTAAAATTTAAAAATAAAAGTCCCTTTAGGCAATGGTCCGACGATACTGACAGCGTAAACCCCTTTGAATAGCTAGACTAATTCTTTGTCCGAGGTAGCTGCCAGCTCTTCGGTCTCCAGTGATGTCGACTAACATTTTTGATATTTCCCTGAGAAGTCTTATAGGGCTAGGACCCCACGGACCAAGCGTCTCGACACCGAACGGGACAGCATCATATTCGGAGCCTAGACTGCCCCTAGAAAATCCCTGTATTTGCAGAAAAATTCACTCAAAAAATATTGTTACTTTTTGTGTTTTTACATAAAAGATACCTTAGTTTAAAAAAATACATAGTGAAATTTGAGTGAAGTACTGCATCAATTTAAAGCGATGGAAAATTTAAAAAAAGACAGTGGAATTACCGGACTCATCGCCTCTGGGGGCACTCTCCGTAGCTCTCACATTTGCCCGCGCTAAAAGCATAGTTTTGTATGTATTTTTTACTCTTCGCTCCTTTTCTATACAAATCGTGAATGAAGTTTTAACTTCGGAACCACGTACTCGAGCATTGTATGGGAAAATTTATCATAATGCGAGTCCGTTTTTATTGATTATTAATAATAATATGTTCAATTTATTCTAGCTGCCCCCGCGAAGGGGGCTTCTTCTTTAAGCCAAGCCTACCTTTTTAGTATATACCAACATGGAACATTTTGCTACGCTACCCCAGAGACTGTTCTGTTTTCCAGAATGAAATTTTTTTAGGATTCTCTGTGATTTTTCTCCATATAAACCTCAGAGTTCAAGTTATAGGTTCTTAACTAACAAAAAAAAGGGATTGATCTTAGAGGGTTAAAATTTAGGGTTGTATGTTTTAATGCTGTATCATAAAAAAATCAAAAAATCACCTAAAAATTATACAAATAATAATTTAGGTGCACGGACCACCCTTAACATTTAGGGGGATAAAAATAGATGTTGTCCGATTCTCAGACATACCCAATATGCACACAAAATTCATAAGAATCGGTCAAGCCGTTTCGGAGAAGTTTAATTACAAACACCGCGACACGAGATTTTTTATATTAGATAATATTCTCAATGATTTTTTCTAGGTTATATTTGACATTATTTTTAATAATTTTTATTTTTAATTTGTAGGTTCAGAACTTTTGCTAACTAATTTTTTCAACCATTTTGTATCTTTTTAAAAGAAATTATTAGTATGGAATTATTTCAAAATACATTAAGCACCAATAAGAAGCTTAGCAATATATATTTCTTTGAGACATCCTGGTCTAAAGCTTTTAAAACATGTTTATTTTATCCTTTTGTTGCTAATTACGAGCGAATGGATGAAAAAGTCGCAATTCACATTTTTAGTCCCGAGCTTCGCCATTACGGCTTTCCGTTAAAAATATGCTAAACCGCTTTCAGAGGATTTTAATGGCATAGATTATTTAAAACTGTCTAAAAATACATATTTCTTTAATCATAACTATCTATCACTCCAAAGTTTTTAATATAAATCTATACAAATTACGTATCATTTAAACGAAATTTCTTTAGATAATATTATATCATTGCAAATATCATATTCACTATACATATTTGTTATTTTTATGGAGTGCTCGCGTAATAATCGCTTAAATATAGTAAATTAACTTAAACTTAACTATAGTAATATAAGTTAGGCTAGACAATTTATTGACAAACATATTCAGTGCTCACATAATACAATGACAACAATAAAGAATATTTAAAGTAAACTTCATTTGTTAATATAATTTATAATCATTAAGAATGCTCGTATTAATAATAGTTTCCAGAAATTTCGCTGTAAGAATTGATAATATCTTTAAGGCTCGCGAAAACTGCGAAAAATCAGTTGAAAGTTACAAAAGAAAACCCATTTTCACGTCAATTTCCGAGGGAATAACAACCTGACCCCAAAATTAACTATTAAACTTTTTAATGTCGTTCCCTTGTGTGAATACTAAAACAAAGGACTTTGTCATTTGTGTCACTGTTTTTATTTATGGTATTTTTATATAAGTTTTCAAAATAAACGTAAAACCATTTTATTTCCTTTGATTCTTAATCTCTGCGATTCTCAGTCTCTCTCCCTAGCGAGGGGGCGTTGGCTGACCATGCGTCATACTCGTGAACGGATGCTACTTGTGGTGATTGGTCGGACTCGAATGCGTGTATGCGGTGATGTTAGTTATTTAGACTATGTATTTACGCGTTGTTCCCATGAGAATGTGAATGCGTGCTCCTATTTCACGATGCCTACTGCTGATGAGGAAAAAACATAACTATTAATTACAAAAGATGTCATGTGGATGTTGGTGTAATAGTTGCAGTTCCTTTTAAACATTGAGTAAAACAAAAAACTTGTCGATTAAAAAGAGCGGCGGAGAACTTATTTCTCAGTTTTTCTCGTCCGTTCTACGCCCTTAATTTAACAACTAACAAAAAAGCAAACGTTAAATAAGAAGCATTTATCATTTAATATCTATGTCTTTATTGAAGTTTATAGGAGTATATTGTGTTATATGAATAAATAGTATTGAATTTGAATGGTGAAACTGGTAAACAGATACTATGGCGTGTGTTTGATTGGAAGAAGTTAGCTGGCTGTGTTGAACAAGCACAAAAGGCACGGTAGCGTAATTTTGTGTTAAAGATTTAGGTCAAGAAAACACCAAAAATCGCGACCCCTCTGGCATTTAAAGTATCCACGGTTGGCGGTATCACTTAACATCAGATGAAGGCTGACCTACCCGTTTCCTACCGTGTTCTATAAAAAACCTATATTTGAAAAAAACTTTAGTATATAGTACTAAAACAAAAATGCGTCAAAGCCTACAGTAGTATTTGTACCATCGTTTTCCCATAAGCTATACAGTAATTTCACTTCCAAATTCCTTCTCTTGGTATATACGTCTCACATTCGCGAATAAATGATTTCCCGAGTACACTTTGATTAAATCACGTCTGAGTTCCATATCCAAGATACCATCCGTAATTGGTACGTATGTTCTACAGAAAGTTCTTTATCGTAGAGACGACTCGTAGCAATTAAGATTTGTATGTTTATTGTATGTTATGCCCCAGAATTGTCATCGAAAGTTTTAATATGTGTAGTTTACATATTAAAACTTTCGATGGTAAACGAATACATCAACCAATAGCGTGTTTTTTTCCTCGATATCCCTTTCTCACTTTCTCTCAATCGGTCTCAATCGCTCTTCCCTTTGTTCGACAAAAACGCTGCACATCTTCGTGACGCATGCGTTCATGCGCTTAAAGAAGTTTCACTTTAAAAATAGTACACTCCTCCCTCAAAGGCAGGCAAGGCATCCACTAAAATGGACTGTGATGACTGCCTATTTGGGCGGCCCGTAGTCTGGTTTGACCTACCTACATATATATATATATATATTTATATTATAAGTTCTTATTTATAAATGTAATCATGTTAATTTTTAAATAAAGAAGTTTTTCTCCCTGTATTTGTCCAAGTTGACATAATACAGAGTGATGCCGTGACATTCACCCATATCTGTCGAAACTGTCACCACGCCTCAATTCGCTATAATTATGGTTTTCATTTTACTATCATATAATTTATGATCTTTACAATATTTGGTCACGCTCTTAATCAAAAAAAGAACTACTAGTCCGTACTATTTTCCTCATAATATTCCAACGAATCACGAATTTTAATTACGTAATTTTATACACAGAAAAATCAATTGGTGCCGGTACCCATTGCTCCAGGTTTTAAAAGCGGATTTATGTTATGTGTATGTGTATGTAGTAATAGGATGGGCAAATGGGCAGGCCTGATGTTAATTGATACCGCCACCCATAGACACTAACATTGCCAGAAGGCACCCAAGTGCTTTGCTGGCTTTCAAGAATCGGTACGCTCTTTTCTTAAATGAAACTAAGTCAAATTGGTTCGGAAATACTTCAGTGGGTAGCTAGTTCCACATAGCAGTGGTATTCGGTAAAAACTGCCTTGGAAAACGCTGAGTTATGGACCGACGTACGTCGAGGTGGTACGGTGATACAACTTGATTGTTAAAGTTTTTCTTATTTTTGTGATCCTGTCAACATTCATTTATATAACAAAGCTCCTGTTTATGTAATGCTAACTTGACGGTAAGGAATGGATACAAGAAGTCAAATCATTTGTGTCATCCAATATCAAACCCAAAACCAGTAAACATATTAACTCAGTGGTTTACTTACCCACATCGCTAGCATAAGTGAGTCTTCGATAATCCCTTATTAATAATAAAAACTGAACTTTTCTCTTTCCACCGTTCAAGCAAATTCCAAATTCTGTCTATTTCTGGCAAGAATTATCTTTTAAAATGTGACACAAACTTGTGTACTTATGTATGTAGTGTGGACTCAGTTTCTGCACTTAGTTGTGTATAAAGTCCTCGCTATTAAGCCAGCCTAACTCCTTCCAGAAACTCAGAAGTTTCCTGAGCATTTCGCAAGCTTCGTGGAGCGACCTCACTGCTGCAAAGATTTCAATTCGTTAGGAAACCACAGCCACTTATTCTAGAACAACATGGGTGACTGATTCTTCTGCGCTGAAACTCCCCCTGCACAAGGGAATGTCTAAATGTATACCAGAGAGGCCTGATAGATAATAAGTAGTAAATTCATCAAATTCATTTAATATGGCAAGATTATTATGATGTGCCGTTCGAAACCGGCGCTGAAGGGCCGTTCAAGTAATACGTAAGCAGATTTACGGAAATTTATCCTGCCGTCCTTCGTTACATCAGCAAATGTAAGCGAAGCTCCCAAAAATATTACACAAACGCAATAATTATTTGTTGGAATCCATTTAGTTTTAGCATAGATAATGTGTAACAAATTACTATTCACGAAATCACCAAATAAGAAAATCAAAGAGATGGAGGGGGCTCCCCCCTATGGTGCTTACGTAATACTTGAACGACCCCTAATACGGTTGAAACAATAATTTCATACGAAAGGCTTGAGCATTATGTTTCAAAAAAGTGAATCCTTACAACGCGAAGGGAGAGTCCCCAAGAGATCTAGTTACAACAAATCTCACGTTAAAGCTTAAATTTAATGCCCTTTTGCCTTATTAGAAAATGTGGTTTTGTTCGTCAGACTCAGTTATATTTAATGCACCATATTACGCAACCAATTTACTGCTTACCTTGTAGATGCTTTAGTTTTCTTCAAGATAAGAGCCAATTCTTATAAGGCCGGCAAGCACAAAAAGCCTTTTGGTTGTGTAACTGTCCATGGGTATAACTAAAACTCAGGTGAGCTTCAAAAAATTAAGAATTTTTCTTAATTGATTGTTATCAACCAGTATTCTTTTGAGTACAAGTAACGTTCTTATCAAACCTTAACCTTTTTTTTTCGCTCATGGACTTACTTTAATAATCATATAAACAAGTTTGTTTGAAGTGCAATAGAGATATTTTTTTAAGAATAAGATGAGTAAGATAAAGATGTTAAATGGTATCCTCGCCTCTGTACAAGTGAAGAACATTCACCAGCTTGTTATTTTCGTAAACGCTCCTCTTGAAGCAGTGTTGGTCTACTGGCATCAGTGTGCACTTCTAAACCTCGAGGTCGTGCGTTTGAATCTCGACTGTGCACCCTTGAGATTTTCTTTCTTTAGACGCATATAACTTCCGTGCAGTGAAGCGAACTGTTAAGGCACTGAAGCGTGTTCACCTACTGATTTATTAAGAAAACAACAAAAATCTGACACCCAGGCCTACATGCTGGTAGCACTAATGACTTTTTCATTTTAATTCTGCTTTGTTTTGTAACGAAAGTATCTCTTATGGTAGGGTTTTTTTAATCTAGGCTGTATTTTCCTTTATTTATTTAGTAATTTAATTTAATTAAATGCACATCTGAGTAGAGCAAATTATCTTTACACAGATTTATCTTATTTAGAAAAACGGCGTTAGTAGAGTTGTGAGCGTGGGAATGGCTGTATCCTAATTGGTGAAATTGCGTTACTTTAACAACGAGTTTGTGGAAAGCAATTAAATGAAATGGCGTCCAGTCCGCTTCTATTTGCATATTTTTATTGCGTTGCATTTAAATGTATAGTGTTATTTTAAATAAGCGAAATATTAATGCATAGCTATGTGTATACCCATAAAAAACAGAATTCAATACGAAATAGAAATGCTTAGCACTCTTTAAAACGGCATTACAGTGTCGTTCGAAATTTAAATATCCAACAGACAATTTTCTTTTCGTAGAAAATACACAATCAAAATTATACAATACAAGGTTTTATACAATACTCGATTCTAAATAAATGTTTAAGAATTATATACTGTATTAATAGGCATTTAATTGTTATATTTTTGTAACGATAAGATTCTTTAATGCATTAGTTATACAAAATATACATGACATTTCAAAGTATTTTTTTTAAATTCACGCCAATGCTTTGCTATTTGATCGTAAGAGAAATTGTTATTTTAAAATTTTAAAGTTTAATTTTCTTGTTGTAAATATTCAACCACTGATTTAACAAACGCCTATTTGACTATAGCTTCGGTATAAATTAAAGATTAAATATTAAGAGGGTATCTTTATGAACGCCTTGAGGCGAAAAGTGTGTAATTACGCTCTGCCCGCCTAGCCCGATAGTTTGTTGGTTTGTTGGAGCCACTAAAGTCGCTATGATTTACTGTTGCAATTTTATATTCAGTGAAAACAAATAGTGTTTATAGAAACATGAGAATATAAACATATTTTAAAATTTAGTATCACACTACGGTTTTGAGCAGTGACTGAGTGGGTTCAGCGTGTGACCCTCATTGATTTTCTATCTATGTACGCATTTATCACTCGCTCCTACAGTGAAGGAAAACATCGCAAGGAAACCGGCATGCCTTACCTAATCATCAACTTTTCTATTAAAAAAATACAAAACAGACACAGAAATCTGAGGCCCTGAACATGTAATTATGTTTTGTCCTTATCACTCTCGTGTCGTCTTAGGGTAATTTTTGGCTAGTGTTTCTCGTTTGCAGATTATTTAGCATATCTCGTGGCCCAACACTAACTGGTATCGACCTATTACAGGATCAAATATTTATTTGCCTCGCAAGCGCTTGTTGAGTGTTGTCTGTTTACACAAGACGGGGTAGTCAGGTTTTTTTAATCAACAAAAACAAACTTACTAACAATAGAATCGATAGTCAAATTCGATTTACTAGTAATATTATGTTTTGAAACGTGATTCACTTCGGGCTCGCTATGATATTTACTTGCCTCGTGCCGATTATCGCTTAAACGTATACAATGCTTTTGTCAATGCGATAGAACCTTCTGTATGTTTAATACTTTAATCATCATTATTTTTAAGACATTAACCTGTCGCAGTATTTTGACTTTTGGCAATAAAACAGAGTGGCGGAGAGTTTATTGTCAGTTCTTCTTCTCGGTTATTGCCCATGATTTAGGAACTGGTAGTGTAAAGGTTACAATAAGACTACCTTTTATGGAAAAAAGGTTTTAAGCATGCCTTATTGCATGCATTGTAATCTGTGCACTTATTCTTTTTTGTGTCGTTTTTTTAATATTGTCCGGTTCACTGTTTGCATGTTTTAATAGCTTTGTTTTGTTCCATTCGTTATGTCTATGTATTATGGGAATTTGCACTTCTTGCACTTTCTTTATCTAACTTACTTTGATATGTTTTTTTTAGATGCCTGGAAGATATCGCTCTAAAGCGATAAAGGTGCCATTACCCTCATTTTCATATAATTATGTAAACTATTATTATTTTTATATACTATATATTATATTTAAGTATTCAGTGGAGTGTTTGTAAATAAATAACATAATCTACGTACTAACACTCCCTGTGCGGACTAACGTAAGATCAATATTGTAACAACGATATTTGTGTCGTGAATAAGTTTAAGGTAAATTTAAATGTTCCTTTTTCATGTACATTTTTACCAATATCACTAAATACATTTTGAATGGTTTTATGCGGCGTTCGAAAAACACATATTATCATAATCTACAGACTAAAAAAAACGGATGGCACTCGGGGACTGCCGCGGTAGAGCAATTGCATAGCATTTATATCAACGTATGCAATTATAATTATTTATTTATTTTGCTATTTATGCAGTATTTTTTTGACATTAATTCAATATACTACTCTACCAGACTCAGACTAATAAGCTTATATAGTCTGTATCACTCTAACACGCACCCGCTGCACCGGCCGCGCTTACGCTACGCCACCGATCTCGTCAGTAAGATGTGAGACGCAATATGCGTTCTGTCCCCCTCTAACGCGTATTGACCGCACCTTTATTACGTGTGTTAGATTATTTTCGTTACGGAATTCCTTAATTCGGTCCTATATCCTATATCCTATCTCCAGTTTAAAAGGTAGCGTTAGTAACACTAGTAGTCAGTCACTGCTATAACATTGAACACTTTAATCATCCTGTGACTATGTAAAATAAAATAAATCAGTTAGAACCATTTTAGGTCTAGGCCTTAGATTTCTGTATTTGTTTCATGATCATTTGTTAACACAATAGACGAGGTGATAATCCTACTACATCTGACACCAGCCGTCGACTTTTTGAGTTGAAGGCACGGTTCCCTCACAATATTTTCCTTAACCGTTATAGCAAATGTTAAAAGAATGGCAATTGGTGCACAGAACATGTGACCTCAGAGATGAGAGTCGCACTCTAAAGCAACTCGGCCAACACAGCTCACTGCTCCTGCGACTGTATATATCATATAAATAGTATAAAGTGGTAAAATGTTTTATTTTAATTATTTCAGAGTTTACTTTCGAAAGGGAGGCATATGTCGGCACGTGAGGTAATTGCCTCAATGATTCAGATAGCGCGTTCCGCCACTGTACTTACACCTGGCACTCGGTTTTGGTTACCGGTATCACCAGGTCCTTATAATGTCTCACTTTCGGTGTCTGCTTGGCTTTGCTATTTTTACTTTACTTCAAGTTATATTGGTAAGTTTCTATTAAACTTAGGTAAGTTGCTATTTAACTTTTTTTTTAAATGTCGCAAGGAACATTCGTTCGAACTGACTCAAATACTAATACAGATTTTAGTAGTGAAACAAAATATTCATAAGCAAGAGAACGCTTTCTAAGTCAAGATTAGCCAATCGTAGAAATCTTTGGCCCACATTGAGCCCGGGGCTGATAAGGCTCTGCCATACGTGACGATAAACCTATATGGCTAACTGAAATACCGTTACTTATTACCTCAAAGCATAAGCGGTAGCGGTAGCGAGTAGCGTATATGAATAGGTGTGACTCATAGGAGATTTTAGGTGTATTTACTCTGGAATTATAAAAACTGTTGGTAGGTATAAGACTCATTGCCCTAACGGATGAGTCAAAAACCTACTGGAATTGAGGCCGAGGACCATTTGTTGGATAGCCTTCCCCTAGGTGGACAGATGAAGGAAGAAAGGTATTGGATGCAAAGAGCAGTAATGGTTAAGGGGAAACGCCAATATAGAGGAATAAAAATCGCAAGTCTTGTGTACTAACCGTAAATTTTAATCATATGGCATTCAGGGATCGAGCTTAACTGATGACCATCTTGATGACTTCATTATGTAATCAAAGTTTTAGATATGGAGCAATCATAAAAAAACTGGCAAGTTTATGCCTTGAACCAAGCTTCCTAATATGCGGTTTATCGCGAAATTAGACTAGGATAATACCGTTTCGTGCTATTACCGATTATGCTTATGACTCACTATACTATCGCCTAAACAGAAATATAGCTAAATTATAATCTTGAACTATAGCTTCTAAAGAATATTATTGAATACTTACCACAACTTGATTCGAATTAACTATTAAGATTAAAATACTTCTTTATAGAGATTCGCAATTATTGCTTTTCAATTTACCTGATTTGGCTGTATTGTGTGATGGTGTTAAAATGAGGTTACGAGGGAATTCTTCTAATTTTACATTTAATGCTAGTTCTCAAATGTTGGGCGTAGAACGGAAGAGAAGAACTGGCAATAAACTCTCCGCCACCCTTTTCAATCACCAAGATTTTGTTTTACACAAACTTTGTAAGGAGCTGCAACCACACCATGTTCCATATGACATCTTAAGTAATTAATAATAATAAAAGAACCTTCCTTATAGCTTTATCGTACGAACAAGTGTATGTGTTGTTCATCGCTCCCATACGTGCCATTAAAAAGCGCGTACCAAGAGTTAGAGGTTTACCTAAACTAGCTCATTGTAAATGTAAAGACAATATTAAAATAAACCTTTTTGGTTAACCCAAAAACGTTGAAAACTTCTAAAACCATGCGTGTGAAGCATGTTAAAAAAGTGAAAACAAAATGTGGTTTGGACGGGGCCTAATCCCGCCCTATCGGATTTTCACGCGACGCGTCAAGGGTTTTGCCGCCAAATTCGTTTATTTTTACAAAGCCTGGAATATTAATGGGGAAAATCGATACGGATTCGGTGTAAACGTACTTATATCTTAAATAAATAGTAACGTTTGAATGTAAAATATAAGTAAATCGACTTGACAATCGCGTGCGACTCTCATACCTGAGGTCGAAGGTACGAACCCAGGCTATGCACCAATGGACTTTCTTTCTATGTGGGCATTTATCATTTGCTCGAACGGTGAAGGACAACATCGTGAAGAAACCGCATGTCATCTTAGACCCAAAAAGTCGACGACGTGTGTCAGGCACTGGAGGCTGATCACCTAATTGCCTATTAGATTTAAAAATGATCATGAAACAGATTCAGAAATCTGAGGCCAAGACCTAAAAGAGGTTGTAGCGCCATTGATTTATTTTATTATTTGACAGATTTTGAGACTGTATAAAAAATCTAATGTAGCTAATTGTATTTTATGTGGTGTAATAAGTTGAGATACATTACAAATGTTTGCGTAAATATATTTATTTTTGTAATTCTAAAACGAAAAGATATTAGAAAATTCCTAGAATAATAAAACTAGTTATAACAATCGAAAATATGCTCCACGTGTATCAAAAATATTTCACAAATAACACCTACATAGATATAAAATACGCGTAAAATTAAATTAGGTCGAACTGTACGTCAAAACAAAGCAAATCAAAGTACGGCTTATGATTAAGACGCAAATCATAAAACAATAGATTTATTATTGAAAGCGATGTATCAACAGCAAAGTTTAAAACCACTACTATGAGAAAGTATAGGAAAATATAATATTTTTACAGTTTTAACTAAGACATAAATGTATATAATGTCAATTGTCAAATAATCTCTTTGAATGGGTTTATCTTTCAGTATTATTAAAAAGAAACCAAAAGATATTTTTGTAATAACGTTCGTGAAACAGAAACAACTAGCGACACCTACAATCTATGGTGTCTGTGACGTCGTCATTCCCTGAACCGCGCTTACAAAAGAAACAGAAACAACTAGCGACACCTACAATCTATGGTGTCTGTGACGTCGTCATTCCCTGAACCGCGCTTACAAAATCTGTACCTCTTCTCTTGAGCCATTAGTCTTCCAATGATCCTTCCATTAGGCCCGAGAAAGCAGCACCTCCTTATCTCCACAATTTTTTTGCAGAATTTATGAAATTTTGAAATTGTTCAACGTAAATATTCGTGAATCATTAACATACACTTCTAGATATTTTTATTACTTAAAATTGTCCTAATAAACGATTGCAACAAAGGTTATATATTAATAATAAGTAATAGTTAAAAGTGGAACAATGAGATTAATTATGAAAAAATCCGCATATATATAAACTATATAAAAATAGGCATGCAAATGTCTAATAAACGCAGCACTGTCTTTAAAAATATAAAAAATACACGCCAAATTGTATACCAGGTAAATAAAATTAATAACAAATAACGCTTACTAAACTTGGTAAGCTTATACCAGTAATTCGTATTCCAATAGTAGTGGGAAGAAAATTTTACAAACACGTCTTGTGCGCACTTCTCGTATTTCTATTATCCTTCACGAAGATAAACACGTAGTAATAAATGAACGCAACGTAAACTATCTTTAGTTTGCGTAAACTTGTATTGTAATGATAAAATAAAAGCCTATATTTATTCATTGTTATGATATCGTATTATGAAGGATATCTATTTGTTTAACGTGCTCTCATTTCTGAGGTCTTTGAAACATGCCTACACCAATGATAACTATGGTTGTACGCTATTAAAGCTGGCTCACGCGCTGAAGAAGGAACTAAGGAAACTGGCTAAAACCTACAACTCGATATTTTATACATCTTATGATTTTTAATTTCGTGTAAAACAAAAGAACGGTTGTTTCGGTCTATCTAGTAAATAGCAAAATTTGATTCCCGCAAAAAAATTGTTTGAAATTTCTAAGTACAAATTATTATAGAATAGGGGGCAGACGGGCTTTAGGCTCACCTGATGTTAAATGATACCGCCGCTACCGCTATGGGCCAATGCCAGAGGGCTCGAGACTTAAAGAAAAAATATTAATATAGACAGAAAAGTATTACTTAATCTCTCTTATATACAAATCGAGTTTATTTTTCTGATTTGAAATATGAATGGTTCGTATGTTCTATTAAATGAAAAATATTTCAAAGAATTCGTGTTAAACGCAATAAACCTGCTTTGAAACGAAGCCGAATGAAAATCGATCACAAAATCGCGGGAAATTGTTGAAATAATACGTTAGGTCGTAAAGTCGTCAAAGCCAAACCATCCGTGAGTGACCTCTACCGTCGTTTTACGGAGGCGTGATTTGTAAAGGCTTCGAGTGGTATGAGGGGCCTACATATATTGGTTCAGTTTTACGTAGCTTGTAATGCACTAATGAAGTAAGAATTTTTCAAACAGAATGAATTGCTTTTGACCGGGGAAACTCGTGTATTTTTTCAATAAAAATGTATGGAAAAAAACATTTTTTTCATTAGGTATGTTTAATTAATCAATTAATTTTTTAGTAATAATTCAATGTAACGTTAAAATATATTGTGGAAATAATGTAGCTTGTGGCTTTGCAGATTTGACAAATACAAATATTGAGAATTTAAATGATAGTCTGGTTCAGTTTGCACAAAGCCTAAACTATTTATTTTAAATAAAGTGTAAACACGACTGGTATAGTTTTTCTAATTAAACTAGACGATGTCCGGCGAAATCGCCCAAACGTTTTTGTTAATATGAAATCTATTAAGTCGTCTAGTATACGAGTGACTCTCATATCTCAGAATCTACACAAATATAATAAAGCATGCATTGCAAAAAGTATGAAACTGTAATGTTTTTTTAAATTTTTTAAATTGTATTTATTTTGCGTATTATTTAAAGTTTTATGATGACGCAGTTTAGTGTTGCTCAAGTCGCTGATTTCCAGCAATTGGCGTAGACTGACTTCGAGATTATATATATAAACGAAAGTGATGGATTTTGACAGTTGCGCTAAGACCGAGAGAAAGTTCTGAATTGATTAATTAACATTGACAATAGTTTCTATTATATTTATAAATAATATTTGCAGGTTCTGTGGCGAAAACTATATACAAAATAAACTTTAGCCCAAATATATAGATAGTGTAACATCTATCTTTCTGTTGTGCCTGTAGTGCCTTCTCTTCCCTTTACGTAGTTGTAACAAGGATAAATACACAGGTTCAGAACAAACGTATATATAGTAGAAACGCTGGATGTTATTTGACTGAAAAACTTATTCTTTGAAAACGTATACGTATGCGTCAGCAAGGTATGTAGAAAACATAAGTATAAAGAAAACAATATCATTCATAGATATATTAAATATATTCCTTTTTCCGACTTTAAAAGACTTGATTAGTTCACAGCGGAACAGTTTAACATTCTTATAGAATTGCATTGCAGTATTTTTAAGTATCGTATTGTTATTGTGTGTTATCTAAACGTGGGATGCGGTCGCGTAGCTTTTTTAAAAAACAACTTGGATGTTGGCAGTGGAACGTTTTAATTCTGCTCCTATGGCTACCTTACTGCATCGTGATGGTACAGATCCCGTTGTGCTAGATGCTACTACTTCCATCTCTAATGACCATGATGCTAGGTGAACGCCGTCAGAGTTTATACTTTTGAAGTGAAACATCTTTAGGCGCATGAAGGTAAAATTTTTACGAAACGTCACGAAGATGTGCAGCGTTTTTAGCGTTTAGTTACATATTTTAGCTCTTTAGATGGCAATCCTGTGGCATAATGTCTTGTGCAGTAAACGTAGATTTTTATTTAATTATGTTTTCTAAAATAAATAAATATGTACAAATAAATATATACAAATACATGGATTGATCATATACTGGTACATGATCATCTATTTGGGCTTTTACCTTAGTAATAATTAATTTATAAAGAAGTTTCACTTTGACATGTGTACTTTGTACGGACGCACCTCTTTTTTAAGAATAGATTCGCGCAGTTGACCTTGACAGCTCAGTTTGGGCTTTTTGTCCAGCGTAGCTCGGCCGGAATGACGTCTGAGAGCTTATTGGCTACGTTGTGTACAAGGTCCATCCTGTTGGGCTGCGTCCCCTAGATTTCAATTTCTTTCTATTTCCTTAAAGCAAGTTTAATAAATAAAATTATTTATATATTCCAAATGACGTAGGTAACGTCAGCTTCACGGCATTCTAAATCAAATACAAGTCTCATCAAAATTGTAACTAATGCAAATTGCGTCTAAACTCGCAAGTAGCGCCGGCAGGTGTGACAGCCATTTTCAATTACTCGAGACACTTGGATTGTGCACCATTACATTCTGAACGCGTACTATAATTAAATACTTTATAACCTGTAAGGGTGCTTTAGAAGGACGTGGAGCGCCGGTGGACCAGTAAAATCGGCTATGCCATCTCTTTTAGTATTTAACACGTTAAGCGTATACAGCGCTTGCCGTGTTATATTTAGTTAATACATATTGGCTGTAATTTATGACAATTTAAAGTAATAAACAACCTAAGTAAGTCATTATGGTAACAACAGATTTCTTACCAGAAAATCGTAAATAAAATGTATATTTAGATTTCTACTAAAATATTTGTAAATTATGCACTCATAAATGGAAAACATTAATATTTTAAAAGCTTGTGTTCGGACGTATTATTTGAAGATACAAACTAATTTTGCAAGGAAACAAACCTATACAAACAGGATTTTGTAAATTAATTTCTTTTAGCATTTGCTGCAATATTATACTTAAGTCTTAAGATTAACAGAGCTTGCTTCCTCAGAGGATGTGAATATTCAATATCACATTCATCTAGAAGATCAAGTACCAGCACTCGTGTTACTAATCAGTCAGGATTACAAACATTATTACGTACAATTCACAAGTCGAGAGATATTAATTTCACACTCCATCTTAGACGGCTTATCTGCCATTTAATGAGCACTCTTCGTTTTTCGTTTGCAAACGTGTATCGGACAAAAAGGTCATAACTTTAATCTATTAAATCTGTACAAAGCTAAATTCCACCAAACATTATGTGCAATTGATTATAGACATTCAAGATATTAGAAAACAATCGTGAGAGCTTTTGTAAAAACAATTATTTTTAAAATAGTAATATCATTTAAACGTTCTTTGAGAATTATCGCAGGGCTGAATAGAATTCAGTCAGGCTTATTAACAGTGAAACGAAGGTTTTATTTTGGATATTTAAATAACAAAAAAAAAAATTTCCTTTATATCCAGTATAGGTCCGTTACCACATTAAACATTTTGGCATTAAGGCCTAACGTAATACACAGAAGCCTGGCTGTTCTATTTAGTTAGGCTTATTTACACGGCTGTGCAAACGAATGTTTTATTTTGGATATTTAAAAAAACAAAAACATTACTTTTCCCATAAATCCTGTATAGGTCCGTAACCACATTAAATATTTTAGGATAACAGCCAAACGTAATACACAGAAGCCTGGTCATTTTGGGTGAAATTAAAATCTATAAAAATTATAGTTTATTCCAGCCGTAGATATTGGGTTCAACACTTAGTGTGCCTTTTTATCAAGTACATATGCGTCTCATGTCAAAAAGTAACTGCCCTGAAACAAAAAGTTATCCTTGCCCTAAGGCACATCTCATTGAAAAGCTACTAATCATACAAACAATAACTATTTCATATTTTTGTTTCAAATAAGATTATTTTGTAGCCGAAATTACTCTTACATTGTGGACCAGGTCAAAGCTATTTCTCTATACTAATTGTTCTTGCAGACAAAGGCATTCCGATGTAAACCATATTGTTTTACGCGTCCTGTATCTAGTCCCAAGCGCGGCCTCGACTCTACAAGTTATAAGCGATAGCTACATTCATTTCTATCACAGAGTATATTCCTAGAGCTTTTTTACTTTTATTAAAAGTTTTTTTTCTTTATTTATAGCATGATTTTTCAATACTTTAGTTTATTCTATAGTGTAAGATAAAATCACCGACTATATAATATACACTATACAATATTTTAACAATAATTCGCCGGTCGGATTTTGCTTGAATTTGAATGAATTTAATTCGAATCTAAACAATCAATTCAATTAACCAGTACCTAGGATGCTATCTGCGTAGCACTCTTTCGATACATTGAAACATATTTGTCGTTGTAAATGTAGTGGATGCGTCAGAAAGACGGTCTTAAAACTTTGTTACGAGCTAGAAATGTAAACGCCATTTCTTATTCTGACGGCCGCGGCGCTATCACCTATCACTTGCACTTCACCAATAGGGGTTCATTATCATTTCATGGCATGTGTCGGCATGAATATTTCTCTTTGATTAATTTGTGTGGCAACGCCTGTATATATCGTATATATACGGCTTTATTAGCGACGTGTCAGAGGTGAATGCGTATAATTTAGTGCCGATTCGTTTCTCGGATTACGCTCACACCTTATTAGTACTGAGATTATTGTACTCAAATTATCTTATATTTAATTAATGCGCTCTGTGATTTACAACTATACTGAAAGTGGAACTATATCTGCTTAGAAATCAAAGCATATCTTTTGATAGAAATATGTTCTATGGAGTATGGAATATGGAAAACGGGCAAGATATTCTTCTGATATTAAGTGATATGACCTATGCCACACTCTCAATTCCAGAGGGTCGTGAGTGTGTTGCCGGCCTTTTAAGAATTGATAGGCCTTTTCTTGAGTAACCCGATTTCAAACTGTTTCGGAAATACTCCATTACGCAGGGGGTTCCACATAGTAATACCATTAAGAATAACAATGCAAAATAAAGTACTAGAATCAGTGGTGCTAGTGGCAAGCAGGTGTCATTGATATTGACAATGAGCCTCCTGTGATTACAAATGCCGTCGACTTTTTGGGTCAAAAGCAAGTCGGTTTCTATGAATGTACAGATTCTTTAATTATGATGGTTATACATGATTTTTATAAGGGATTTAAGCAAAATATCGTGACAATCCTTTATTGAATAACATAATTAAAAATAAACGCCCGTATCATTTACAAAAGTAGAATATACAGCTTAGTTGTTATATATATAATAAAAAGTTTTATTCATTTTAAGTACATTTTCTAAAAAAAAAAATTTTCTTTTCTTTTTTTACTTAAAATATTTAACCAATTTTTTTGAACCGTTTCCTTTTTATTTTTCTTTTTTGAACTGTTATCATCACACCTGAGTGCATGAGAAATTGTGTGGGTGTAAATGTGTGAGTGAGTGAGGAATGAGTAAAGTGTATTTACATCGAGGGTCTCTAGTTATTCTAATACCCTGGCTTTCTTCAGTTCCCTTGATCGGAACCCCTTAATCGACAAAGGCGCGTCAGCCGTGTATCAGGTACAGCTGACCAGAACTTGCTGGACTTGCCTAAACCGTAACTGGCTCCTGACAGCACTCCTTCATTCGTACGCTAACACGTGTTCGTGCAACAAAATATATACAAAGTATCTACTAACTTTCTCATTAAACATGTAATTATAACCATATCGACGCGCGTCCCAAGCAATTTCATCCCGAAAATTCGAGCATGACACGCCATAATACAACATCGTTTGTCATTATTATCCGGTCATTTGCACGAGCTGCCGGAATACTGTTTACTGCAAGCAGCTGTCTCGGAAAAATGCCTATAATCGTTACTTGGGTCTCTGCGGTCCATTTCTTATTGTTATAAAGTAACTATTTTATTAGAGAACATTTTATTTGTTTATTAACATTGACTTGACTCTTTGTCCTCGTAATATTTGGTTTTATCATCCATTTGACATTTGTTATGCAATTTTTAAAAGAGCAGTCTTCATCTAGTGTCTTCGGTGTGCGACTCTCTGCGATTGTAGGTTCGATCCTCAGCTGCACATCAATGGTCATTCTGTCTACGTGCGGATTTAACATTCCTTCGAACAGTGAATGAAAGTATCGTAAAGAAACCGATGAGGCCTTAGACCTAAGAAGACGATACTTATAGCTTAATCACCTATTATTTCATTGATAAATGATGATCATAAAACAGTTACATACATCGAGGCCACAACCTAAAAACAGTTGTAGTATACTGATGTTTTTGTACAATTTTTAATTGTAACGAATGTATCTCTTTTCCAATCGCCCTTAAAATATTTTGGTCAACTACTAGCGAAATTGAGTAAAATAGGTTCATTTCATGTCAAATAGCAGACACATAACTGATCACCTATTTTCTTTAAATCATTATCAATAATGCACACAAGTCCTACAAGTTCCTCAAGGGATTTTAAAATGTATAAAATACAGTCAGAAACATTTACGACGACATCGTTTATATATTTAAAAACAACGTCATCGGCTGTTACGACTATCGGTTTTTACGACCAAATATGAGTAGTCCCTTCGATGTCGTTATAACAGATTTTAACTGTATTTTCATTTAATAAACACATAGGAAACAGCCGCGAAGTATGTTTTCGTAATTCCACAAGTTGCTGACACACATTGCAATTTACACGTCCCTACTATATATTCCAATAATGTTTGATGGGTTGCCTGATTTAGAATTAAGGCATTGTAATACTAGAATTTCGTAATATAATTTGCTTATATAATATCTGTTACGATATTCTACAGTAAACCATTACGCTTTCATGTGGGAGTACATTAATGATATTACGAATTGTTCATATAATATTAAAAGGCTATTTCTACAGTACTATATTTAGACAGATTAGCACTTATCAAACAATAAATTATATTATATAAACTGCACTGTACTTATCATACTTATTTTTTTAAGTGTTTCTCTTACTATGGTTGCCTGGATGAGATCGCTTGTAAGTGTGTTATTTAATGAGTGTTTAATGTAACGAAATGTGAATAAATAAATAAGTTCCAATGAGGCCATAATTGTCTGTCTGCCTCTTGCCCCTAAACTTAATTATTCCTATGTAGACTTCTCAAATAATTTCCGCTTCATCACTTAATGACATTAAAAAACTACTTAAGCACACTCAGACGAAATTAAATCCCAGAGTGCTGTATTCATCCCCACGCTGCAACAAACAATAAAACAAAATTACACTACCTCAAAATTAATGAGATGGGGACGTCCCTCAAAATCGTGCTCAAAATTTCAAGGTTTCACCCTTTGGTGATTAAAAAAAATCCCTTCTTTCGGCGTAGGTAAGGCACGGAAATGCGTAGACGTATCACGATGCAATCCGTTGGTAAGTATGCACTCGTTTACAAGTTAAATCGTCGAGGGAACAGCCGGGGTAATTAATTGGGGGAGCGGGAAATTCCGGGACAAACACTACTGTCGCGGCTTCGGAACGAGCGTACGAATAAATGGATGTGGGGATTGTTTAAAATACTTTGCAATCAAATAATAAATTCACGGTGCTACAAGCTTTAGCAGTCTAGGCCTCTCAGATTTTCTGTATCTGTTTCATGATCACTTGTTAATCTAAAAGGCAAGTAGCTGATCAGGTGATTTGTAATAAGTAGAAATTCCATTGGTAGAAAGCCGGGGATCGAACCTACGTCTATAACTAGCCATCATGAGTCACGAGGCCAACACTGGTCAATAATTACAATACAAAAATGAAAATCTCGATTTCGGAAGTATTTATATATGAAGCCTGATTTATATTGCAAGTACATATATACTGATATATATTATAACGCCTTTTTCCCTAAGGGGAAGGCCGTAGATCTCCACTTGCTGCGGTCCTTTCATACCTGTCTCACTTCATCCACTTTCATGACATTAACCATGCATGGTCATTGGTCATGGGTACTTTTATCTTGTCCCCTAGTACTACGTTAATACGTATATACCTGGACCAAATGCCTCCTGCGACGTACACGAATGTACGTAAGTAAATAAATGTACAACAAGGTTTACCCAACACGATGTCTATATCCCATTTGTGAACCGCTTCCCATTCATTGGTTCTACATTTTCATACCACATACATTTATTTATTCAATTACAGACATGGCTAAACTCACAATAAAAATAGACTGTAATATAAAAACAAAACAAAAAAAAAATCATTTATTCATATAGGTAACAATGTACACTTATGAACGTCAAAAAAAGAAAAGAAATATACATAAAATGATTCTAATTTTACATTTACTGCCAGTTCTGCAGTTATATACAATACAATATTAATTAAAATAACATAAAACACAGTATATTCTAACCCCTAATACCCTCCAAGCATACCCTCAATTCAGAGTACACTACCGCCATACGCTCACCAAATAGGTCGCTATATATATATATATATATATATATACCTGCATATCAAATAATAATTTGACGAACTAAAGTAACTATTAACTTATCAGTTATCAAAAATGTTTAGTGAGTTTAATTATAGGTCGTTAAATTACAAAACAGCAACTACTTTAACAGAAGTTTAATACATATATACTAAGCTGATACATGACTCCAATAAAAATCGATGTTAAAATTGCATACAATTACTATTTTAAAGTTGAAAGCACATTATCAAAAAGTTTTAATAATTGTATAAAGGTTAGATTGTTCATAATCTTTTAATAATTTAAAATAATAATTATGGGACGTCCATCCCTTCGTAATTCGTTCACTTGATGTCTCGAGTAAAACTCGAGCGGGCTTGTTGAGTCTGTACGTATATATGTGTGTTCGTATGTTCGTGCATGTTCGCGTACTAACCGTATTAGCTGCAACCACCTTAATTTATCGTCAACTCTAGCGCTTAATTGCATGTTTGTATTGTCTATGATAATTGAGTTCATTACGTGCGCTTCGAGTTCTATTTTTAGAATTAAGCTTTGCTCACGGAGCTTTGCAAACTTCGTCAATGTTTGAAAACAGCAAACTTCCTTTTGATAATGAAGTACCACGTCCAGTTTTGAACTTATATGGAAGGATTAGTGTTGTTCGACATTATAATGTACCTGCAATTGTAAAATTCAGAAACTCATAAAACAATAATTGTTAAATTATTGAAGAAATATAAATTGCAAAAAATTAAAATGCAAATTCTCAATAAATAGTATACATATTTTTTCCTGTAAGTGAATTTAGGTAACTTTCTTAATAAGAAATAAATATGTTCATTCAAAGAAGCTTTTAAAAGCACTTCCTACACGCCTCATAATATCTTGAGAATACAATCCCCAAAAGCCTACAACTCATTAATAGTCATGATAGAAAACGGGGAGACCCATTTTAGTGGACAAAATGCCGTCGTCAGATAAGTTTCATTGCAAGTGAATTTAATTAGCCGTCCCCTTAGCCGGATTAAACTGTATCTTAGCCGTTTTAAAGTGCACATTAATTGTGAATTAGTGCAGTCCACAATGCTGGCTATCCGTTTGTTTGTCTCACAATTTACTGCCAGTTTGTTACTGTCAGTTTCTATTAGCTATCTTGCTAAGCGGGCCATCTTGGGTAATACTGGCTAAATTGTTGGCTTCTCTCCTCCACCATCTTTAGAATAAAATTTGTATTTCGCTGTTTTTTTTTTAATTTTAATTGTCATTCTTTAGTCTAACACTTATGTGTAAGGGAATACGAGTAGGTACATGAAAATGAGACTACAGGAAGAGGTAAACTTAAAATTTTAAAAATGATGATATTAATTTATCCCTAATGGAAAGGCAAAGGACATACAGCCAGGTCTTGTTCTTGGTAAGAATTGGAGAATTTTGGTAGTTTTAAAAGCCGAAGCCACGTCTTTGATGTTTTGAATTGGTCGAAGTCAACCATAAGCAATAATTCTTTCAAATCCGATGTTCGGGTAAATCCAAAAGTATATCCGTTCAATCCGGGGAGTACAATCCTTTTAAATGTCTTGCACCGTATTAGAAAAAAATCATATACGGTATCATACACATCATGGTTCTTAAAAATAATTTTAGAAATAATAAAAAATAGTGTTTTATTGTAAACAAAAGTGTCGATGAGGCTTTTTTGAGCCAATATAATAAAATTTGCCAAATGAATATAGTAATTACAGTAATAACTTCTTTTGCGTGATGTGTTTTGTCTTGAATCGAGATTTAAAGAAACACGAACATTTATCTCGTCAATCTATTAATAATAATTAAAAATACTTAACGGTTTATTTTATATTTGTAATTACATATATTATTATTTACTTTCAATAAATTAATAGGCAAAATATAATATAATAAATTGTTGATCACTGTGCTATTGTACTCTTTGACGTGAGACATATCGAAACCATTTCTCAGTAATCATCAAAAAATTCTCGGAACTACCTGCTGTGTTTTTGCTTGCAAGGAATATCTTCAGTTCGGCCAAATTTTAAGTATCCGTTTGTATTGTATTATAGATAGGACCAAATCATTAATCTTTATAAATACTTGAAAAATCATATGTTGAAATTCCTATATATTTACATAGAAGTTTACATATTTTGACCCTATAGCCTATGGGGACTTCATTAATGGACTATATAATTGCTTTAATGCAGAATATATGTGTATGTTTGATTATATGTATCGGATATTGTGTTGGTTTTTCTGTACAAGTTATTGAGAGACATACATATTTTTTACTTTTGCAGTAGCAAAAAAATACCACGCGATCTTTCGCCTCTCCGCTCTGGCCGCTGACTGTCAACGACGTCTATATGACAACGCTAGTAAGTTTGATTCGCAGCGACACAATTGTTTCAAATATCACCGACTTGGCAACACAGCCACACACCGCGAGTCAAACCCCAAATTAATCCTACACAAATAAAGTTACACAACCCCACCAGCACAGCACAACTTGAATAATATTTTTGACTTACTTCATTCTTTGACCCACTTGAACTGAAATCTTTTATTACGAGTTTTAAGTTTCATTCAACGTAATGAATAGAACCCTCCGAGATATTGCAAGAGTTACAATACAATGTGAATGACCTCCAAGTAATTACAGTGTATAGAAATATACACGTGACAAAATACAGGGTGCACTGAGTAGTTTTTAAAGAGCTTTAATAACTAAACTATGGTAATTTTCGTATCCATAAATAAAACGCCGCCTCAATTACAATGGTATCTATAACTTTTTATGTAATATAAGAACACCATATATAAAAAACACGTGGCAATATAGGAGATTTGTTTAACGACCACTCTTTGTATAACTTGACTTCAAATGATACATATTGAGCCGTCAATCTTCTGCCCAGCCATTGAAGATGCTTATGTAGTTTGGTATTTACTTAACTGTATATAAGCCTGGTTTGCTCTACTATGTTTTAGGTTCACGATTCCTTTTGAATTCGATCTTGGCTTTACTGATTTAATTTTTTTATTTTATATAATAGGGGGCAAACGGGCAGGAGGCTCACCTGATGTTAAGTGATATCGCAATTGTGAAAATGATCAGTTTTCCAAAAACTGCAAGTGAAATTTGAAAGCTCACGCCCTTTGGAACATTTTATATAAGAATCAAACGAAGAATCATTTATATTATTAGGGTAAAACCCAGAAGAATCAGTGAAACAAGGTGTGTATTGTTTCCTATTCCATCTATCTTCGTTGTTCACGCTTGGAGTCGCCCATTCTATTATGATAAGGGTGGCTTACACATACAAACGCTTGTTCGTACGAATGTGTTAAATAGTAGTACATTAAAATCTGGAAACGGTCAATTAAATTTAGGGGCTCCTCAAAATTTCTAGCAGGGGCAGCATCGTCATAGAAATATAAATAGGAAACATTTGAAAGCTTATCAGTAAACTATGGAACCCATTTGGAAAGCTCTCGGCAGCGGTAAGCTAGATTATTTCATACAAACACTGGTGAC
The DNA here is from genome assembly GCA_028984075.1 of Pieris mannii. Classification (NCBI taxonomy): domain Eukaryota; kingdom Metazoa; phylum Arthropoda; class Insecta; order Lepidoptera; family Pieridae; genus Pieris; species Pieris mannii. The sequence goes on from CM054776.1 coordinate 3,452,254, forward strand.
TGATTAATATTAAGCTGTATTAACTTGATTATTAAGTAGTGGTACAGACCGCTAATTGTATTCACTTTAGCGATGTATGATAAAATTAAATTGGACGTTGTTAGTAAAACACTTCTCGCTACATAATGAGCCATGTTTCGACGCCCGAACCCAATAATATATCCACAATCTCAGATTGAAAACAATCTGAGATCAAATCGTGACAGTTGATCGATCTCCTATCTGCATCCCAATAACCAAACCAAACGAAGATAACCCATTTTGGCGACGAATATAATGCAATCTCTTCGCTCGTTACACTCATATTTCATAATCAATACGAACCAAATAAAGTAAATAAAACCGTACAAGTAATATTAAAATATACATGTATATGTTTAAAACATATCAAATAGCCTTTTAATTATTTCAAAAACTGGTGTAAGTGAAAATCTTAAGATAGGATATGTGCACAGTTGAACTGTCATTTTCAAACAAAGCTCTATCCACATACACCGATCCGACCTACCATGGATAGCTTGTATCGACAGATGGCTATTACAATCCGTCGATTGGTTATTAATAATATTTGGATTAAGATGTCTATCTTTGATGGACAAAAATGGACATTGAGATAGGTTATTGGGTTTGGGCGTTGGGGTTTCAGCTAGCAGATCTAAGAATAAGCAAAATCTTTCAGGTTAAAGGTATAAAGGCATTATGTAATAACAGGATCACAATATTATTGGCTATTTAAAATGACTGATCTGAAAGATTCTCTTTTATTTTGTAAAGTTAGTATTACGCTAGCCTGCCGAGTTCCAAGCTGCAATATTTATCCGACATTACAGAGCGTAATTTATAACCGGACCCATTTACATTATCGTGATGATTAACTCCATATAAATGTATAGACACCATACAAAAAGAACACGTTTCCAACTTTCCAAGTATTGGAGTAAAAAACTGGCGCTGCGGGCGTCCTTGAAGTCATATGGGCGAACAGCTGATGCTACCTGACACGGGATACACACACATATGTATGCTGCGTATGAGTGCGTGGGACTTGAGATTTCATGGGGTGGGCTATTATTAGGGAAGTAAATTATGTTAGATCTAAAATTGCTATGAAACTGCCTTCAACGTTATAGTTGAAGATAGAATAATTTTTAAACTAAACAATCATTTCATTAATTTCACTTATATTTATATGAAGTGTTCACGAGATAATTATATCTTATCCATCCAATGCGCAGCGACGATAAGCACGTGGAGAAACGAATCGTGGTTAACAGAAGGCAAAAGATCACGTGGCTGTTCCCCAAGTTCACGAGCTACCGTCAGTAACAGTAATGAAATATCTGAATATATCTACGTAGTATAGTCTACTTCGTCCTTCCAAGTTGCATCAAAAATTATCTCTCCGGTGAACATAACTTAAATCAAACACATCTGGGTCATAAGACATGTAACAACTCAGCCACGAAATTAAATTTTAAACAGTAGAATCTCACAGTCTTAACAATTCATTAGTCTTCATAACAAATTGTTGATTTGTTACTAAATATGTATTAGTTAAATCACTTTATATTTTTTCGTCTACTTATTTCGTTTTGTAATAATCATCTATGCTTATTTGTTAATACCAATTTTATTTAACATTGGTAGGGATTTTCGAAATAAATTACGTACTTAATACTTCAATAGGTTTATTGTATTGCCATAATGACGTTAACACAAACACGTCTCACACATACATGATCAGCTGACTCGCACACACGCATTCAAGTAATGAGGGTTCCACAAAAAGTACAAGAGGTCAATAATAAACACAAAACAATCTTTAAATTATGCGGCAGCGTCAAGCGATATTAAACCTTAGTAATTTTTTCAACTAATGATTTGATTCCATATATAAAATAAATAATAGAATAAAATGTAGTGTTCCAAATTCTCCATATTAAAGCTCAAGAAGACTTATTAACAAATGTATTAAACTATATTTGAGTTGTGTGTTATTTGTATGTCAAAACTTATTAAATACACATAGCAAATAATCACATTTAGGGTGGAATTCGCTTGCTGACATCCAGTACTTATGTTAGCAAGTGGTGTGGCAGCAATGGGGGAGTGTGTATGTGTGAGTGTAGTTGTTTTATTTTTCGAGCGTTCCTTTTTGAAAAGCTCGCTGGGAGGCAAGGTGCGTTCTAATTGTGACCTGACTGACGTATACATATCGGATACAGTAATTGTATGGATATTTTAATAGTACGTAGGTTTTAACTTCACCGTCGGTATTAGTGGATTAAGAACCTTTCGTAGTTTGGAATGTATAGAAAATCATTTTTGTTTCAGTAAGCCGACTTTCCTTAAGTAATACGAATAACATTAAATATTAAACAGCTCATTACTTACTCAAGAACAATAAATATCACTGCCACTGAAACTGAAGCAACTGAACTTGTGAAATTAAAGAAAATCGACTAAATATACTAAATAACGTTTTTTAAATACATATTTTTATTTCTTTTTCGTAATAACTTGTAATTTATTACGTTTATTTTATAAGTGACTAGTATGAAACTTATTATCTAAAATAAGGTACATAGATATTGTTATTAATATTAGTATATTGATTTCAGTATAATGCATTAAAGCGACACTTGATAATTCCAAACTTTAGTGACGTATAATTTAAACCATTTTAACATAACAATTTAGCTGCAACTAAATAATTCCCCGTTAGCGCCGCATTTTAAAAGCCTTATATAATATGTGAAATAGCAAATCTCTGGAATGCATAAATCATCAAACCCACGAAGCGTTTAAAAAACCAGCTATTATTATTCCACAAATCTCCCGTGAACACAGCTGTTACATCAGCTGATCACGCACACATGTGTATAATTCACGCACACATGTCACTCATAGTGTAAATAAACGCGCACACACGGGATGCGAACAAAAAAGGACCCGTCCCGTCCAACCACTTGTACCTACCATCCGTTGGTTTACCAAAGATGTGTAAGGTAGATATGACTTTTATTATTTTTTTATTCTAAGGGATGTAATTCAATCATCTGTCGTGAGTAAGAACATATTCAGTTAGATCGATAGAGATTTCATAATACTATAAGTATATTAGGAACTTAATTTACAGTACGAAAATGGTGAATTTGACGGTTTATTCTGGCCTGTCTATTTTCACATTTTGTATAACAAATATCTTAAGGGTCGAGCTGAATTCATGTTCAATATTTAAAGTGCATAACTGTTCTAACATATATTATATTCTATATATATACATTATTGGAACGAAGTTAAGGGGGCTAGACAGAAAAAATTAAGACGAAAAGTTGTAAGGACGAAGCAAGCCACATCTCTATGATGGAACGGAACTTATTCGTAAAAAAAGTATATAGGTGTCAATAGATGTCTCTATCTCAGGTTTGTTGTCAATAGAAACACAATAAATTAATACAAAATAATAATCTTAGTCACTCTAATTATTAAAATTGAGCCTACTGATGAAGTTTATATTACATTATTAGTTAATTAGTTAATAATAAGAAAATATAAATATAACTTTAAAAAAAAATTTTTTATTACAATTCCTCACTAATTGCATCCGGGTGTCCCTAGACAGCTTTCAATTTTTTATATATATTCCTCTTACTAGTGGTGGGTAGTTTTATTTTAAACATTAACTGACGTTTGGACGATCACAACAAAACGTCGCTAATGTCTTTCACCCCTACAAGTCTAATACAAACTTATGTCAAATTATGTCACAACGAGTTTTGGAACTAGTACAAATTAAGTGTGAGAGCATTCCTGCCTATATTATTATTTATGATAAGAAACTAAACATAAGTCTTATGTAAAAGTATACACGTAGTAAATGTCTACCAAAAAATGTCAATTTATATTTAATAGCTCTGCTAGGACAGAAATAAAAGCATATCCATGTAGAAAATTTTTTAACCAAAATATGTAACACATCTATATTTATTTAATCTATGTGAGACACGAATGATTTGATTTTAGTCTGAATACCCTGCGTCATATCCGCACAGATATCCTTTCAGAGGCTACCTGCTATTTAATACCTCCATTCCCCGGCACTGCGTCTTAAGCCTTATTATTATGCTAATTATTTTCACTGCACTTTGCGCTCGCCTCTACAAATCAGGTAAATTTACCTGTGCTTAGGACAGGTATATACTCAACACAATTCGTTATCTTGGTCTTTAATAAATTGCCTGGAAAATTTAGTTTGATTCCGTGATACAAATTTTCACTTTTTTTTTAGATTTGAAATTAAATAAACGATTGAATGAATGCTTAGAACGGTATCATCTGAGTTTGTTGATAATAAATCCATATTTGTCAGTATTAGAATATTGTTTATTAAAACCTAAACAATCAAATATACAGTAATACAATTTTCTTAACTTATATAGTATTCAAAATGAAAAAGGAAAATAAAAACAAATTTAAAATCTACAACTAAAAGTCTAATATTGACTTCAAATCTAGCAAAGCGTCTCCATTTTTGTAATAAACATATGTGCCTTAATGTACTCCTAAATTTTTGAATGTAACATCAATTATATTTTAAGTATTTTTTGTTTTTAAATAATTAGTGAAATGGAGTAGATTAGTATTATTAAATATTTCACTCGTGATGTAATATGACGTAACATTTCCACTTAATTTTGCGAGAGTGGAGCTTAAATGTAAAAATTCACGAAAGGCTCGTTAAAATAATTCATCCAGAATAATTACCATTAAATCAACATTAACAAGTCAATACCATTGCCACAGATTACACACACACAGTCGCGGTAATTAAACAATCTTCTCAAACGTACATTTTTTTCATCTTCCTTTTCGTGAGAAAATGTTCTAAACTTACACTGAGTTTGCCTTCTTCATTGGAGTTCAAACCAATTAGGTCTAAAAATGTAATACAGTATTTATGAATCTTTACCTGAACTTGTCCTACTATAATGTGAAAGCGAGTTCGGAGCCTTCTGAGATGCAATTAAATCAGAACTACGACTAGAACTACTTAGTTCTAGTTCTATTATAGCAGTGAGACTCAAATGAGTAGCATATTACGCTATATTAATTAACGCTAAGCGGCGGAAATGTCTCTTCCATCGGTACCAAATTAAAACGACGAAGTCAGTTCTAAAAAATGTTTCGGGTTCTACAATTAATATGGGTTATAGCATCATAATTTCCGTAACTCTTGAGCACCAAGGCCTGGGTGCATACAGACGTTTCCTGACCGAGACTGTTTATGCAAGTCAGTAACTATTTCAATATAGGTTCGCCGCCAGCCATGTGGTCTGTTCTAGAATCCGTAGAAAGGCTTAATGTGGCATTTTTTCCTAGAATAAAGATTGCAAAAGAGAGTACAACTTTAAATGAATTATAATCTAGACTATACAATAATTATGGCTAATAAGTACTAATATGTTGACTGTAGTTTCTATAATACTAGTGAATATTAGCTCAAAAATGTTAGTTCTCTTAAGACGTCTTGTTCCTGTTGTATTAAGAAGGTATAGGTGTATTTAGCATGATTTGTGTTAGCCTATACTTAAGTGTACCTATTCATGTAGGTACTATTTCTGTACCATACCTTAACCATTATAAATAAGTCTCGGTTATAAAAGAAATACGTTGGAAATATCGCAACACATTAGAAGTTAAACATCAAATATTTATACACAATAGCACTTCGTCCAGCGTTCGTTTTAAGTTTTATTGTATCGATTTTACTGTGCCATTCGGCTGTAATTGCAGGCCGACGTATTAATCCCAGATAATCCACATTTAATATACATACAGTAATTCTATTAAGTGCCTTAATTAGTTAGTATTTAGCCTGTTTTATACCCTCTGTGATGTTAATGTGACTGTTATGTAATTAAATCTTGGTCTGTGGGATTTAACGATGGGGTTATAAAGGCATAATTAGCGCAATACTGTTTATATCTTTAGAACGATATAGTAGATATTTGTATTGGTAAGGTATACCTTTCTTGAATCTTTGAGGATGGTACAGGCAGATGCCAGATTGGGAAATCGTAGGCTTATATCGGATTGTATCCGATGGTTTTTATGAGTTTCGCCCACCCTGGCACGGAGTGATTATCACATTCGTACCGCAGAGGTATGCCTTATTTTTTGTATGAAGTAATAAATATATTTTCGTTTAAAAGATTCATAGTAAATTTTTATATTTAGTTACTCATTTTAGAATACCTCTACATATACATTTTAATAGTTAATTCGTTTTTAACTGTTAAAAATGTTACTTAAACTTTTATCTATTTACTTTATTCATAAGCCTTTTCGATTCATTGCTTGATAAAAATAACTGAATGATTTAAATCATATTTATTCAGCTCGCCGATTTATCGGAAACGCATAATTCATTGATAATTGAAAACAAATTATTACGCAAAATGAATACGAGATAGCAACCAGGTGCAAACAGACAAACGTTGTAACTTAATTTAAACATTTTCGTAATATTTTGCCAATTAATTGAGGCAAATGTCATTTTAAATATTCTTGCTTCTATAGATCAATGAATGTGATGAAAACTTATTCGCTTTTATAACTTGAAGTACTTTTTAAACATTCCGGATTCAACATTCACTAACTAGCTTCCTCTCGCGGCTTCGCATTGATTTCGAGTACTTTGAAAGCTTTTTTGCGACCTTCTAAACTTTAAATTTTCATCAAATATGTATATAATATTACAGTATTTAGAATATCCTTACCTATGTTATAATCAAAAATTGTTTTAAAAGGTACCCGTGGCAGTGTATCTTTGCTAACATAATATCCTCGCTATATATGTGTTGCGATATTTCCAACATCTTGCTTGTAACTGAGACTTTTTTATAAATTAGCTAACAGTACCGAACCTCAACTTATATATTAAAACAGGCTTTGCACTGTAATGAAAAGGCACAATCGTCATTATAGGCTGAAACAAATCGCGCTAAATAAGCCACCTTCTTGATACAGGAACAAGATACCTAAAGAGAACTAAACCTTTAGTGTTAATATACGTAGTATAGTGAAAACTTCTTCATTGGTCACCGGTACAATCTACCAGGCGCCTACTTAAATCTTTGAGCTGTAATTAGCGCTTGAGTACTTGAATTCCACGATCCAAGAGTATCTACTCTAAACGGAATAAAATCAAGATAGGATCCGTTGATTATAAAAAAAATATATAGATAACAAATAAATATCAAAATATATTTTATTTGTTAATTCAATAATCTAGGTTTAAGTCCAATTTTTGGTTAAGGATTTTTTACACGTAGGAAGTGATTTTTACCAAATATTACAGCTAAGATTATGGAAATATTATGAAGGTAACAAAAAGTTTAGTTCAGGATAAGATCTCGATGAGTCGATGTTCTGGGACCGAGACGAATCGGTCACCATTTATCAAGTTAATAATACTTAGTACCGACCGCAAATTCAACGCAATTTATTTAAGATGTTATTATATTGAAGGCAAGATCAGGCTTTTACGCCCATTCTACATTTTTGGAAAAAACAAAAACGTAGAGATATCCCCTGGTAGAGATATGTTTTGTGATTTATATAGGTCCAGTCCTATGCCTGACACGCACATGCTGCCACGCCCAAAAGGCAAGCAAGCTTCCTCACGATGCTTTTTTGTTATATATGCACATGCAAAGGAAATCATGGTTTAAACTCAGGACCTTATAGTATATGTCGCATGCCTGGCCTACACTACTATGGTCCTACTTTTGGTCAACAGTAAAAGTTTGTTATAAAATTAGTCCTTGCGAATCTATGGATATATTTCTGTTTATCAGTCAGTACTGTATTAGTATTGAGTCATTCCCGCTATCTCCTCAACCTGCACCTTATTAACTCTGTATTGTGCGTATTCGTTAGCGTTTCGCAACTATTATTTACGACAATGGATTTGTAATCATAAATCAATATGTTTTATGTATCTAATAGTTCTTTAGTATAGGTAAATCTTGCTTGTCTTGGTAAATTAGTGTTTTAAACCATTATCATATATCACAGAAAAACCAGTGACGCTACAAGCTTTTCGGTCTGGGCCTCAAATTTCTGTTTCATGATTATATAAGATGATCCGAGTGCCGTGCGTGGAACACGCCGGACGCCGCACGCCTGTTCCCTCAAGATGTTTTCCTTCACCGTACTAGAAGCGCACTTGAAAAGAAAAATCCGGTAGCCAGCTGTGATTTGAAAGCCCGACCTCGAGCCAAAAGATGCACGGTCAAGTCACTAGGCAAAAACTGTTTATTGAACACAAGACAAACAAAAATACATCTTAGAGTTTTGGGGAGTCTAACAATAATTAAATAAACTATCACATTGAAAACTTTCTAAGGTCCTTAAAGAGCGTACCAATTCTTAAAAGGTGGGCTACGCACTCGCGAGTCCAATGGCATTGAGCCATGAGCGACTTTAAGTCGAATTGCTTCCGAAACACTTGAGTGGGTAGCTGGACACAGCCGTGGAGCGCGGCAAAAACTGCAAAAACGCTAAAGTAAAACATAAGCCCAATTACAAATCCCAATCAAATCAAAATGTAAATAACGCAGCTATTACGAGAAATTAGTAATCATTTCTTTATCCTAATAATATAATTTCCACACACAAATAAACAGTGTTTAAATATTCCTTAAACATACTTATTAATAGTAAAAAAATGATAAATAGAAAATAAATTTTTAAAGTTTAAATTTTAATGCTGGTATTTCCTGGCTGTATTACGATACTTATTCGTTAAGGAAAGCACTAGCACTAGCACTAGCTCTCTTTTAAATCGATTTCGGAACACTTAGAAGTTTTAAAACCCAGTCAACCCAAATGTATACAACATTGTTTACGGACGACGCCAAATTAACGGCTCACAATATGTTACGTGTATATCGTAATCCCATCTTTTTTCTATTCACACAGTAGCGAGACATGTGCACAGAAATAGGTCGAATATCATATTGTTTAAGGTAAAACGCCCTATTACACTGCAATTGATAAGATTTTCGATTAACTTAATATAGATACACCAATGGCGCTTAAACCTTAGTTCTGGCCCTCAGATTTCTGTATCCATGATCATTTCTATTAGACAAGTTTGTGATCTTTGATATACACCATCGACTTTTTGGGTGTAAGCCCGTTCACTCACATTGTTTTCCTTGATCAAGCAAGTGCGCACAAAGACACAAACTCCATTGGTTCACGGCCAGGGATCGAAGCTACGACCCTAGGCATGAGTGTCGCACGCTGAAGCCACTAGTTCAATACTGGTCTATATTACTATATTTATTTATATATGATTAACTGAATAAATAGCTTTTTTTCTGGTATCAGTTTGAAATACTAAATTGTTACAGAGAAAACTGAAACAAAGAAACATTTTAAGAAACGTTACTCATTAGTCGTAAACTTTCCGCGGGTCCTTTTATCGCTTTTATGTACACTTAAATTTTAAATGAAGATATCTTTGGCACGTTTAAAGAGAGACGAGTCCTAAATTCGCAATTATAATTAAAGTTTGAATCTCAAAGTTTGATACTAGGCTTCGCTTCGTCTTTTCAAGAAATAATTACTCAAAAAGAAAGTTTCTCAGTGTCTTGTAGGCTTAAGATTTACCTTCAAAGAAATAATTTAATCAATCTTTCGTTTTCGTCAGTATTTTCTCTCAAACTTGTAGTGGACGAACTTTTATCGCTGTTTAGTTTTATATTCTCAGTTAATTATTTAAGTTAGTAAATTTGTTAGAAGCGTTGACTTGTTAAGTATGCCCTTTCGTCCACTAAATTAAATGGCTTATGTAGTTTAATGAATATATAGTTTCTAGAAAACCCTTTCATGCTATGTATGTTTATCTATAAATAAGTAATTATTTTGCTCAACGAATAAGTATCGCAATACACCGAGCAAATGCTCCAAATGTTAAAAATCTTCCACAAAGACCAAACTTTTTAAATTTTGATTTAATTTTCTATACATTAATTTTTAATTATTATTATTACTATGTAAGTCAAGAAAATTAGGGTTGCCTGGAAGAAATCGCTTGTAAGCGATAAGGCCGCCCTTTGCCTTATAACTTTTGTAACTGTTTTTTTATTTTTGTTATGTGTGTTTTTGTATAAGGCGATAAAGGATAAATCAATAAAGAAATAAAATTGTAAATACTATATTTTTTGTGTTGACAATAAAGACTAATAAAAAATTATTATTATTAAGAGAACTAATATAAAATAATAATAAAAAATAAATTGCCCTTTTATTATTCATATAGATATATTAGTTACGGTATAGACACGCAAAATTTACAAATAAAAAAAACAGCAACGTGATGATTATAAATATATCTTATATATGTATTAATATTAAGTATACAAGATATATAATATATATAATATATTTTTTTTTCAATAATATCTTATATTTAGTTGTACATAAATAAAATATAGTATAGCCATGAATGCTATCCAATTACCCTACTCGTGGTATAAGGTCGAAGCCCTCGTGATTTGTGAGAGTCAACCAGATTATGTTGTTCTTTTCTGTTTACGTTTAGCGGATACTTGTTTTGTGACGAAATTAAAACTCATTACGGCCATCTCTATGCTCTAGTTGAAGCACGTTTTTGACGTTAATTAAGAGGTTTTTCAATTCACGGAGAGAGAAACAAAAAGTATTCTGTGCCGGGCTATTCAGCGGCCATAGAGCTTTGACCCAAGAGACAATATTGGATACAAGGAAAATTACTTTTTAACGTTTATAATTTCTCGTTGAAAAATGTCTCGTTACTTTTAAGCTAGTCCCCACTTTGTTTTTTAATGTTTACCTATTTTGTTTTTTCAATACATGAAGAAATCGCCAAATACGTTTATGTGCCACAGTAATACGTCAGAGAAAATTTAAGTTTTTTGATTGTTGTAAATATATTTTTGTATTGTTTTCTTTTTTTTTATAGAACAGGGGGCAAACGTGCAGGAGGTTCACCGGATGTTAAGTGATACCGCCGCCCATGGACACACATTTCACTCAATATCGGCTTTCTTTTCTGTGTTAATTATGCAATATTCAGTTGCAAATACATTTGTTGGCCTTAACATTAGTAAATGCGTTATTTAATTATTATTAATGTATGAGGATACGAAGCAGGTGTAAATCATTTAAATCCTACGTTAAATTTGGGAAATCACAACACATTTTTGACCTTTGCAGGTGTTCTACAGCTGGTTTTAATATCATAGATATCACCTGCGTAATCATAAATATAATAAACGTAGTTTTGATTTATTAATTAAACAAAATTATATTATTTAATAAGTAAATTTAATTATAAACGTTGGTCTATATAACTACTAGTTTACAGACGATTTTTCAAGGCCTTTTAATATATTGATTGTGTCTTGCTCTTCTGAACTAAATTTCTTAATAAACGGTCGCCTTCATAATTTCTCTCGCATTATTTTATTCAGCTTAAGAAAATGCAACAATATCTCAGCGTTCGATAGTCGACTTGGGTCATTCGTCAGTGGCGTGATGCTTACGTTCTTCATCTCTGATATATCCTCTTCAATCCTAAAACTGTTCAACTGTGATCTCAAAAACGATTTTTAATTTGTGTGCTATATAAACCCTATGCTCTTCCGATCCTTGTAAACCCCATTACATAACTGTTCCTTATTTAAGTACCAAAGGAACTGAGTTTACCCGATTAACGTATTCTCAATCTTTCTTTTAATCTGCTTATTCGTAACCCTAACATAATTTAATATTATCATGATAAGTCCTTATTTAATTTGCATTTGCATACAACGTATATGGCGAGAGAACGTTGCGGTATTTGCTACCGCGGCTAATAAATAGTCTACCCAATCACATAACAGAGAGCCTAACACTAAGCAACATAATTTTTAAATTAAAAACTACTTTTACATGCATTTGTCGCGCTCCTAAACAAGACTGCTATGGTTACATTAATATAAACCACAGCGGTTTTCTAATGTAACTAATTGTAATATATTATATTATTTTGTAAAATAAAGATAAAAAAAAATGTTTTGTTATTTTCATTATTCTGATCTCAGATTTCTGCTTCTGTTTCATGAATCTTTTAAATAAAAAATATGTACCGATTTTTACAACGAAGTGCTAAATAAATATCTACTTTCTAATGCTACTGAAGGCTTTCCTTATATTACGAATGCATTTAATCATGTTTGATGCAAAATTATTTGAATGCATAACTGTTGCCTAAGGCAAGATTAATAAACAACGGGCTATCGATCGCCTGCCTCCGAATGGACTATAGTTGTACTATGCCATATGAACATAGCAAGTAAACACTAAAACAAACAGACAAGCAGAGGGAATTATTGGGGAATGGAAAACCGGAAATGAGTGATTGCTGAGCCGAGCCAATATCCGGTACGCTCTATGTTCCTACGATACGGCTTTTGGCTGGATTTCTGTTATATAGCTCGTTTCGTTTAATTAATCAAATTGATTACATAGCTTTTGCGATTATAACCTTTTATATACTTTGGATTAAAGATCACTGTGTAATTACTCTGTTTTGGATTCGGTGCTGCTTTTATAAGTACAACTGAGTTCAGTGGCCACGCATTTAAAACCTAATATCCGATAGTAAAACACTTTTAAGATTACAAAAGACTTCAAAACATTTTAACAAGTATTTCCGAACCAATTCGACTTAGGGTCCTTCAAGAAAAGGGCGTACAAATTCTTAAAAGGCCGTCAACGCACTCGCGAGCCCTCTAGCATCGAGAGTGTCCATGGGCGGCGGTATCACTTAACATCAGGTGAACCTCCTGCCAGTTTGCCCCCTGTTCTATAAAAAAGTGCTATTTTATTTCTAAACGCTGTTACGATATACATATGTGTTTATACAGTCATCGGGATGTGATATCTTCTTACACCGGCTTAAATTTAATCAAAAGAAAACCAAAAAATATTAATTGAAATATGGCTATTTACTTGAAACGCCCACTTTTAACGTTAATTCAACATCGGAACGTAACTGTTATTAATATAAATTGCCATGTGTACTCGCCTGTAGCCTGTCTAACACAATACCCTCCTTAACATGCAGGTTGTCATCGTGTGATGTATTGACATTATGTCGACAACTGTACCAAAACCATTGACAATTCGCCTTGTAGCCAAGGGATCATTCAATATGATGTGTATTTACTTATGTACTCGGGTACATAGTCTGAACACACAGATTGTACACTGTTGCTAAAATTAGTTGTAGTTGGCAATAAGATCTTTTTGCTAGTTAATTATATATAAGTAACTAATTGATACCACTACTAAAGTGATTACGAAGTAATTGAAACTACTTATTTGCTACGCATCGCTTATCGACATTGTTAATTTGGCATTCGATGAAAATGCCTAATTGTCTGATCTGAAACAAACTGGGAATAATATGTGTGAGTTGGAATGGAATTAATTTGTGTGAGTTTTTGTTGCCGTATGAGTCTTTCCTTTAGCAGATATCTCGCAAAATATTTCTCTATACTCTAACAAAGAAGTCTTTCTAATGTGCGAGTTTTTGCTATTAAACTTCTCATAAACGACAGGATGGAGCTGCGTTGGCCTAGTGGTTTGTGCGACTCTTATCCTTGTTAGTATTGGACACCAATGGACTTTCCGTGGATCAATGGACTTCTTGATACAAGAACAAGACGCAAGACGAAGACAAAGACTGAAGTGTACTAAACCTTTGGAGATAATAAACCTGTGTGTTGTAAATATAAATGCCACTGCGGTATTTCAGAGATACAAACATAGTGTTATAACTTTATAGAACACTAAGACTGTGAATGAGCATTACCTAAGTTTAAGCTATTAAGTAGTATTGTAGAAACTTAACTTATAACTCAAGATCGGCTGGACCGATGTTAGTTATCTTTTTTTGGTGGATTCTTCTCCGCTCCGAATAACAATAAATTAATTATTTAAGTTTATGATTGCAAACTGCATGAGGTGCCATCTGTTGACAAAACTACGCATAATTTTCGACGAAATCGTGTCAGTTCAAGAATTCCGATCTTGAGGTGAATGATGCATAACCAGGCTTAGATCTTGCCTAATGTATAAAACTGCCATTTTTCTTTCGCAATGGCAAGCAATAAAAGATGTCTTTATTTTCAAAGAAAGTTGTAGGATTTCATTAAGGTAACAATGAAATCCCAAAATAAGTTTAACTACATTATTATTAAACTATAAGGCGGTATGAAGTTAGCCGCGTCAGCTTTATTACTTATTAGCCATAATTAATGCATAGTCTAGAATCTAGATTGTAATTCATGTAAAGCCGACTCTCTTTTGAAGTAAGAAGTTAGATTACCTACTTGCCTATTAAAACATTATCAATATTGAAAGAAACTACAGGAGCGATTTTAATTTAACATTTAAATGAATTCGTTAATGGTTCAGATTGAAATCAGCTGGTTTTTTTTTTGTAAAAGACGTGTGTACAACGTCTGTTGGATCCACTGATAACCGACAAATTAACTATCAACCCACCGTCTTCACGATTATTTACCGCCCGCTCAGTGATTCCAGGCGAAATAATTTACCATGGAGAGAGTTCAGTGAAGTTGTTCGGATTAATATCTGACGCTAAATTTCATCATCGGACATCAAGGCAGAATGCGATTACCACCCGTATTACCTCGACATCCGTCCGACGTCCGTTAGTTTCACTACTTTTCACAGAATTTTAAAGGCAGTATTTAGCGCGCACTACCAATATAAGGAACCAGCCTGAAGTATTTCCAAACCAATTCAACTTAGGGTCCTTCGAGAAAAAAACGTATCAATTCTGAATCGCACTCGCTAGCCCTCTAGCATTGAGCGTGTCCATGGGCACTTAAATTCAGATGAGCCTTCTGCCTGTTTGTCCCCCGTTATATAATGAAATTGTAATGGCTTGGTAAGCCTACTTGCAGAGAACCAAAATGCCAGTAAAACAAAGAGAAAAATGCGTGCCCTATAATAATTATTATATATACGTTTTATATATTAAATCATTAATATTAAAAGGAACTGAAGCTTTTTAATGAAAATAAAGCTTTCAGATTGTATACCCAGGAACTGTCGCCCGTAACCATAGAGGCTGTAAATCACCCGAAACGTCAGGATACAATGTTAAATATTTTAATAATTGTAAAATAATATTTTTTAGTTAAAATAAAGCTTTCATTGTTGTATTTTTACTTTTAGATTATTCAATACAATCGTCACCTTCGGGTCTGGATTATTTAATGGTGGATGAAATATTTAATTATTATATTTTTAAAGAGAGGTGTTTTACGCATACACGCATAGTTTAATTGTTAATGTTGATTAGTAGGATACGCTCTCAGGATGCAAAAGGCTAGTGATTCGAACAGTATTTGAGCTTGCCAAGTCTAATGGGCTAGTTCACCTTGTATACAAATTTGTGTTTAGGTAGATCGAATATGCACTTGACAGTACTTGCATTATGTGCGCGAGTGTACCGAACGCATTGACATGAATCTGAAGGGCCCTTGCGTCTCGGGATCCGCCGTTAACAAACGCATCCACGCGAAATAACACAAAACGACTGCAAGCAAAAATTGTTCACTCATTCGCTGTACTCGACTGTACATTGCGGCTTTTTAAATTTTTTAAATTCTAATTTATATTTGACGCTTGTCACAAAAAAGAAGAATTTATAAAAGTAATACGTAATACATACATAAATTACTCTGAGCACAAAATTACCCTTATATTAATTTATTGAAGTAAATTATCGATTACTTTTTAGAATTATTTAAAAATTCCCGAGCTCACTTTACACAGTGTCTATGTACGACCTATTAAGAAATAACTTTTCAATTTCAGTTACAAATAAAATATAATATTTTTTTTGGTATATCGCTGATAGGAAAAAAGGAGCGATGTATAACAGTTGTAAGGTTGTGTTGTAAGGCGCCCGGGGGCGCGCGTTAACGACTACGGCTCTTAGCACTTGCTAGCGAGTGTACTCTAATATCTGTAGTTGTACTCGCCTGTACTTTAAATGGCTTCAAGATTTGTTTGTTGACTGTTCGATTCACGGGCTTTACACCTTTGACCTACGGCTTCGTGAAATGTAAATATACATGTATCAAATAACTTAAACCAATCATATTAGTCTACTCTTTTTGACTTATCGTATATCTATAATAATTTCATTTATAATATCAATTCAAAATCAAAATAACTTTATTCATATAAGTACACTTATGAACATCAGAATTTAATTAATTCTAAATTTAAATTTACTACCAGTTCGCAAGTCAAGGGGGTAGGGTATTTACAGTTAGTTTTTTATACAACAGGGTCAGGAGGTTTACTAAATATTAAGTGATACCGCCGCCCATGGACACTCTTATCCAAAGGCCTGGCAAGTTTGTTACCGGCCTTGTTATTGGTATGCTCTTTTCTTGAAGGACTCTAAGTCTAAATGATTTGGTAATACTTCAGTGGGAAGCTAAGGTAAAATAAAAATCACATAATCTAAGCCAAATATTTACCTTGTACAATAAAAATGATAATACCCAAGATATAGTAAACATATGTTTAATAGTCTTCGTATCGTCAACAAACAGATAGACTGTATTCGATTACATACCTTAAAGTTGTTAAAAAAATACCAAACCACGTATAACATACGCGCGGAATTATCTACACCATCGGTATTTTTAATGTCGGTTAAAAATCGTCAAATGCCAACCCAGCTGGCTGTTGATAGATTCAGCCTCAACTCTCTGTACATATGTTATTCTATAGAACGTATAAGAAATATTTTGTAAGTATTTTCATTAGAAATGTGAAATATTTGAATGGATAGCACTCATTGAATAACGGAATCCCATAGTCAGCTGACGGCAATTCTATGCACATTGTATTCTATTTTAACGAAATTATACCTTATTTCCTTTAACATACAAAACAAAATCATTATTCTATTTGACATTGCCAATACAGTTATGAACCAAAAATCCCATTGATAAAATGAAATTCCATTTTTGAAAGAGTCAGCTGACTGGTAGGTTCTTGGAATGTGATTGGACGACACGATGCGCGTGCGGCTACGCACTACCGGTGGTTGTTGGGGCAAATGGGGCTAGTTGGTTCATCTTTTTAGCGATATCTTGTTTTTATAATTTTACATGCGTCATGGAAATATAAATATTTATTTGCAACTGTTCTATCATTCTGTTCACAAAACTAATAAAAAAAAATTACGTTATATTCCTTTTATGTGTTAGTGGTGGTGGTTCGAACCCATACAACGAATTACAAAACATGATCATGTAATGCCACTGATTTTTATGAAATGTAAAAAAATTAAGATCATAATTAGCTTTTATTTATTTAATACCTAAAATGAGTTCAACAAACTTCTGTAACGATTTAAGCATAAGTACAGTAGTGTGTAAGACAATCTTGGTCTAACACTAAAACCAGCGGACTGAAAATCTTTTTTTTTTAATTATTTGATTTGATAATTCATAAATGTCATTAAGAACCTGTAGAGGTCATACATTTTTTCAATGACTCAAAATAGGTTTCAGTTTCGGCCTTTTCATTAGTGCAAAATTTCTGTCAAGAATTCTCTTGAAGTCTGAATAAACCAATATAATGCTAAAACATCTAACTAAATATGACGTAATTTGTCTCCTGTTACCAAAACGTTAATAAAATATTCAGAAAGCTAAATAATAGCGTGTATTTATCACACAGTTCGTTACTCGCTACCAGCGAGATACTCGTCAAAACCACCTGCCGCTCTAAACTAGATTAATCTCGTATGAACTGTTGTTTCTCTTATCTAATTCAATTTGTTCTTTGTTCAGATTGCTGTGCTTATTAAAATTTATATGTGAAATTATGGACTGGAAATTATCACAATTTAATTTTAGCGCATAATGCTCTTGTTAAACAAATTGGTTTTTGTTAAGATAAAATCTTTCTATATATTATTTCACTAACCTCATCATTGTATATATTTAAGAATACGCATATATTGAGATTAATTTGATTTCATCTCTTAATATACTGCTATAATTCAATTAATTCCTTCAAGTAAAGAACCATTGCCAGGCCACGTCCGCAAGCTCCCAGTATTAACAGGTGTCTATAGGCTGAAGTTAGCACATTATTTATAGCAATTATTAATAATGAGTAATTGTGATTTTGTATTGACATGGCTTTTAGGTTAATATTTTGCACGACACATCTGACCCCGTGTTCCTCACACACTTGTGCACACCTGGGGCAGGTGACAGATCAGCTGTTTGATACGTGATACTAGAATTTGCACATGACACACTTAAACGAATTACCAAATTATTAGCACAACTTTCATCACAAATTCTACTACTAATTAGGTATTACGATTTAGCAGTATATTTTTACCGAATTCAATAAAGAGGGAAAATATTATTATTAAATATGTATTAATTAATGTTGATAAGTGTATACATACATCTTTGTCTACAAATGTATTCGAACGTCCCTCTGGGATAGTCCAAGTCTCATCAAAATCAGTGTAGCAGTTATTTTAACACTGTTAAATGAAGTAACTAAATCTATATGGGTCATAAGAATATTTAATCAACTTTTTCTTCGGCCTCGGGACGTGACGACCCCATCGATTACTACTAGCTGCGCAACCATTCAACCCTATCCTAGTGCCGAGTGCCATGCTGTTACCTTTTGGCTTCAGCCAAATGGGCAGGCGCGACCGATGCAGTACCACAGAACACCGTGAAATGATGCAATAGGTTCTTCTTATTGTACTCGCATTTCCTGCGGTGAGAGATATTCACAGAGCCCACCCCCCCATTAGAAATATGAAGGCGCGGAACAAATGAGAAGTACCCCAAGTGGGTAGCACACGTGCTTGCGGTGGAGGTTCACCCTCTGGGCGTTCTCGCTTATTAGCTCGCTGTATTGGGATTCTTATTCGTTGAGCGAGGAAGTCAACGGTAATTTCTAAAAAAAAGTATACAAAGTACACATGTCGGAAGTGAAACTTCTTTGTAAATCAATTATTATTAAAGTAAATCCCCCAGTACCAGTATATGATCACTCCATCTATTTATATATATTCACAATATTTGTGCTAATAATAATATAAGTCAGAATTGCGTTTACTGCACAAGACGTTATGCGACAGAATTTCCATCTAAAGTTCTAATATGTAACTACTAAACAAATACATCAACCAATAGCGTGTATTTTTCGCAATCTCCCTTTCTCATCAATCGGTCTCAATCGCTCTCTCCCTTTTTTTAGACAAAAACGCTGCACATCTTCGTGACGTTTCATCCGTAAAATTACTCCCTCATGCGCTTAAAGAAGTTCACTTCAAAAATACCGTTATTAGTAACTAACATAACATTTCAGTTATTGTATTCTTTGATTGTAAACGAATTTTCCTACCTTTTTTAAATGACCAAAACAAGATAAAGTTAACACCACTATTGTACTCAATTAATATTAATACAGATACTGTTAAAAGTACCCACACCGAAGAACAAGCATGGTGAGTGTCATGATGAACAGGAACGCAGCAAGTGGAAGATCTGTGGTATCTGCCTACCCCATATGGAAAAAGGCGTGAAGATATAAATAAACAAAAAAAGAGTCTTAAACGAAAGAGTAAACTTACGAACCGTTAAAAGTAAATAAACTTATTTCTACATTAAAATTCTTTACTTGACGTTATTAAAGGAAATTGCCAAGGCTGTTAGCATGCGTGAACTGAGTTAATAGTAATTATTATCCTACAACACTAATACTCTATATATTCAAACTATTTTGCTGTTTACCTTCTTAAAATATTTGACCTGCACGATGACCTCGCAGATACTTCCGTAGT
Organism: Pieris mannii; assembly: GCA_028984075.1. Lineage (NCBI taxonomy): Eukaryota > Metazoa > Arthropoda > Insecta > Lepidoptera > Pieridae > Pieris > Pieris mannii. The sequence continues at coordinate 3,472,238 of CM054776.1, forward strand.
CCGTTTTGTCAATGCTCTACTGAGCTACTACTGAGAGTGAGAGACAAGGGCGGATCCAGAAGGTCATGGACTGCGGAGACAGGAATTTCTGTATCAAATTTTGATTGATTACAAGGCTTTTATTGGAGAATAATTACAGATTTGCTATAAGGGCCATAGGTTATTTTAGTACTAGGTCTTATTCATAATATAACGGTACCTACGAGTTTACGCGAATTAAATAGTGGCGGTGTAATGGTTGCAGCTTTTTATTAACATTGTTTAACACAGCCACTCTTTCTAACTTGGCGGTTACAAAGAGTGGCAGAGAGTTTTTTTAGGTATTCTCTTCTTCGCCCTTGATTTGAGAACTAGCAGTAAAATTTCATTGACGTTTATAAGTGTACATTGTGGTATATGAATAAACAATTTCGATTTATTTTTTTTATTTAAAATATCCACAATCCAAAAAACTTCTAAAGAAAACGCATTTCTCATATATTCCTTTCTATTAAAAACATCAATCGTTGCAATTACGACCTGTTGTTTGGATATAGACACCGAGATTGGCATTGACATATGTATCCTTTTTAAAAAGTCAAAATATAAAATTTGCATTTTATTATATTTTTAGTAATATGTAAAAGCTGGCTAAAACTGGAATACATTAGATTTATTAATAGATAGATTTAGCAATTAAACTAACGTTATCCACGTTATTATCTCTATTAAGTGGTTTTTAATCAATTGAAGCCGTTTTGATTTTTTTTTTAAATGGAATTTATCATTTGTTGGAAAATGTCAATCCGTGCGAAGGTTATTCACGTCCGCTCTTATAATTGTCTATTTGCTTTATCTGCGTCTATATTTCTCTTTAAAACAATTTTACGCATATTAATTACTAGATTTATCTGTTATGACTTATGATTGACACGAGATAATTATCTCTGCTAATACAAATAGCAGCAACAATTTCTTTATCATAGATAATGTTTGGTTATCATTATTATGACACGACATAGTCTGTGATGACAGCCCTGATAAAAATCATAGTACGATTTTTCGTCTCGCTTGGGTAGCGCCAACACATCATCAACATAACACCAAACGATTGGTCTGTAATTAATGTATTCACGCGGCGTTACTAACTTTAGAGGTCACTCAACTATGTGCTTATAGTTTTCGAATCCAATGACTTTAAGATGATAGACAATCCTCAGCCTTATTGCATTGTAATAGAGCTCATAATTTCGGTTTTAGAAATAAAATTCAGATGGTTCCGATTGTTTTTATCCGGGACAATAGGAACGTTTAATTGCGTATAAAATTACGAAATAGTGTAATATGTTGATTCTTGTTAAGGCATAATAGTCATGGTGCGATTTTTTGTTACAACGTGGAACAAGTATGATTCGTAATATGAAAATCGAGTTTAATCTTAGTAGACCTAAGTCTAACCTTTAAGTGGGCTTTCTTTTAACTCTGTGTGACACAGAAATAGGCTATTTTATGTTTTTCTTGGTCTTTTATGATTTACAGAATCCAAATACTTTTTTAGCAGAAAAAACTTTTATTTATTACTTTTTTACGTCTTAGACAACTGTTTATTTAGAATATCTCTTTTTTAGACTATATTCTTTAATCTCCTTTTGGTAAATATTGGTTGGAAATGAGTAGGATGATACAAATTTATCTTATTATTATTGTAGTATTATTTTACACTCATGAACCTCTTAGGGTTACCTATAATAATAAAAAATATAGAATTGGTTACTACACAGCCTAAGCTCAATTGAACAGTAGAGTAGGCAGCATGTACATCCTGATGGCTGATGGTCATCCGATGGTATCGCGGTGGTAATTTGATTACATTACGAATACACTTACCTTAATAGATTTATGTATTCAATTCAATTGTAATTAGAAAATGTATAATGATACTAGACAGTTTTGAATTCTCCACAAAATATAATTTATTCATTATTTAATTACAAATATTTTGCACTTATGACCGTCGAAAATCTGCCAATCATTTGCTAATTCTCAAATTAATACATTTTTGTGTAATAGCGAGGCAAATGAGCCAACGGGACATATCGCAGCACTCAGACACCCATTTTAGCAAGGTCGTTGACCTTCGAGGGTGAAAGTATGTTATTAAAGTTGGAGGTCGAATCTTCTTCTTCTTAGAGAAGACTCCTACTGGGACTCGATTCCATACTTCGCTATTTTGCAAAAGAAAATGTCATGTAAAGCGGACCGTGACGAGGACTTCCAAATTAAATTTTGATCTAATACGGCTCGTATTTTAACCTCTTCTGAATACTCTCCTACGGTACAGCTAGCCGTACTGTCCGTCACTCCTTTAATCGCCAAATAAACTGCAATCATGACATCATCATTACATTATAATATAATGAAATTATGATTCATTAGAAAAAAGTAATGTGGGCATAGCGAAATTGATTCTCGTCGACGTCGTCGACTTACATTATAGTGATAACAACACGCAGCCCATAGATTGGTGATTCACATATAAAATTTAATATTATTATAATAATCTTTAATATATCCGTACGTAACGAGAGACGTTAAATAATATTCCAACGACAATGTATGCCCATGTAAAATTTAGGGCTACATGCGACTACACACTGCGGTCATATTAGGAGTATATTTAGTAACCTGAGAGGCGGAATTACCAGCAGGCTGAGTAGGCTTGAGCCTAGGGCGGCCGATTTTAGGGGCGGTAAATTTGGGAAACGAGTTTTTTTGTTAACTCCTAAAAATAAAAAAGATTTCTGCATTACGGTCTTCTGATGTTTAGACATATACATAGAAGTCTGCAAGAAATTTTGCTAGACTTTCCGCTCTTAACATTTTGGGTAACAAACTTTCACAGAGTAAAAAAGTTTTCCATTCCTCTACCAACCCATACAAGTCAGTCCTACTGCTGATGGTTTGTGCTCAAAAATAAAATCCAATATAATTATATTAGGTACAACTTTAACGAAAAATTAAAAAAAATCCAGAACATGACTATTGTAGAGACAAGCACGGCATATAGAAGAACAATTTGTAAATCCGCCACTGGATAACCTAACAAAACAATCTAAATGCATTGAATTATTATGGAAGCGTTCATTTTGACGCATACAAATCGAAGTCGGGTTGTGTTTTATGTCAGTACATTGAGGTGACGAAGATGTAAACTATTCGATTTGAGAAACGTAGATGACGAGCGATAGTGCGTGAGACTAGGGTTGCGAAGAATATTTTATCGTTAAAAAACGTGTGTGTACTGATGTATACGCGTTAGAATATTTCGTTGACGTAAGAAGATACAAATCTTTTAAGGAATTGTTTCTATTTTGTCGAAAAAACGACACTAACAATAGAAAAAAATAATTGAAAACTTTATTATAACGCATTATCGAGTTAAATAAAGTTTATTTAAAAATCACAAAAATCTAAATTGACTAAAGCTAACTTCAGGGTGTCAGTTTTTTGTGACGGTGACCGAGCACATCGTAAAAATTACTTTCATTTTTTTCCCTAACGCGCCAAAAGAAGTAAAACTTCAAAAAAATTTTTTATAAATTTCCGAATCCTTTAATTCCCATCTCATATCTTTTCCTTTCTTAGCGAATTCATTAATAGTCCAGTCATTTCGTCCGAAAAAAAGGCAAATAAAAGAAAATGAATTTGCGCTTCTAATTTTTTAATATGTTGTAGGGGATACCTAGAAAAGCTTAACTTGAGATTGTCGACCAAGCTTTCCTAGGAGCTTTCGCCGCCATCTTGGAAAACGCTTAAAATTTGTTTTTCGGCAATAACTCGGCTATCCGATGAGATTCGAAAATTTCTGTAGGACACTTTTTGTAGCTTTCTTTGTGCTCTACAATAACGCCCGAACCATTTTTAGCGTATCATGTATCGTTATCGAGATATCGATCGATAAAGTCAAAAATTTAGGACACAATTTTTGTTTTTGCTTTTTTTTTCTTTGGGTCTTAATAAATATGAAAAATGGAATTCAAACTTGTAGAGCATATTCAGACCTATAATTTCCTTCTTGGATTTTTTTATGTTGGACAAAAATTACGATCTCCAGCGCGCCGCAAAGTCGGTGAGTCCACGCTCAGCGCGCTCAAGTTAGTATGTCGTATCGTGTTGAGTTTTTGCTGTGCGTAGTGTAAATCGAGGGTTCCGATATTCTGGGCAAAAATTTCGATATCTAGTTGGCTGTAAACTCGTTATAACGGAGTGCCAGCATAGAGCGTCCGTTGGAGTTGGAGGGGTCAGGTATAAAGGGACCCTTTTGTTAGGGTCTACGTCTTGAAACGTGTTCTTCTTTTCGTAGCATCTCGGTTAGTTGCCTCGAGCCTTTCGAAGTGAGCACACGTGTTTGAACAATTTTGTGACCATGGGAGACTGTTTTATTTGTAAAAAAGCGTTAATCGATGACATTTATGTTGCTAAAAAAAGAGCTGTTCGAACTCTCTTGACGGTGAGTGAGAAAAGAGGACATGTGGACCATCAACGCATGCTAGAAAGTGTCGAATCTGTGAGTGTGCATAGGGCGTGTTATAAGAATTATGCGAACGAAAGACTCGCGTCGTTTGTCGCTCGTAGAACAAAATCAGTCTCGGAAGAACAGGAACTTGAACCTGAACCGGAACCCGAACAACAACAGCAGCTCGAAGACCGTTTCGATTTTAAAAATAAATGTTTGTTTTGTGGAGTACCGTTTTCCGATCAAACAAAAACACCAATGCATCGACGACACGCAATTCGAACGGTTTGAGAAAAGTCTATGAAAGATAACGTCCTAAAATATCTGCTCGGACGTAACGATGAATTTGCCGCTTCTATCGTCAAGCGTGTCTGCTCATCGCCGTAGAAGCTCGCTACCATCGCGAATGCATGCATCGTGTGTACAACCCGCTACCTGAGGAGGGTGCGAAAAGAGGACGACCGACAGGTAACAAAGTCGACGAGGCAATGGAGGGGATTTACTCATTTCTAAAAGAAAATTCCGACGAATGCCAGTTTTCGATGACTGAATTAATGAGTCACGTAAATGCAAATTTTGTTCTGCACATCAAAACGGTTAAAACCCATCTAGAAGCGAAATATGACGAGGACATTCTAATTATCGAGAAACAAAAGAGAGATTGTGTCGTTTGTTTCCGAAACACCGGATTTAAAATTCTTGCGGATAAATGGTACCAGGAAAAGAAGCAGAACTCTCACGAGGAACGACTCCGAGTTATTCGCGAAGCTGCTGCTATAATTCGAGAGGACATAAGAGGCGTCGTTTACGACAAACAAAATTATCCTCCCTCGGATGAATTTGCCGAACCCGCTCCGCCTGAACTATTAAAGCTCATTTCCTGTAAGTGTAAAGGAAATTGTGAGGCCGCCTGTGGGTGCAGAAAAACGGGAATCAGTTGCTCCGTTATTTGCATGCACTGCAGTGGGCAAACATGCAGAAACGTCGCCGAGTCGACATTTTGCTTGACGACGACGACGATGTCTGTAACGATGATGATGACGATGCTCTCATCGAATCAGCATCATTTCCAACGTTTCAACAGACACAACAACTCGAAGAGTTTACGGAGGACGAAGATCTTCAGCCTGGACCATCCAAGCGAAAAAAGACATGAAAAAAGTCCATCGTTCGTGTCTCGAGTGCGGAAAAAAATATTTTTCTTTCCGTTTATTTTGTTTTGTTTATTTTGTATTATAAAAAAATATTTTTTTTTACTGCACAAACAAATTATTTGTTTAATAAATTACTATTGTGTGATCCTTAATTTGTTGCTCTATGCACTTATTTTTTATCCCATCAATTTCCTGAACAATTTCCCATTCGATTCGACATCCAGACACAACCGAGCGAGCAGCTCGCTCGACGCTGAGTGTGGATTCACCGACTTTGCGGCGCGCTGGAGATCGTAATGTTTGTCCAACATAAAAAAATCCAAGAAGGAAATTGTAGGTCTGAATATGCTCTACAAGTTTGAATTCCACAATTTTTCATATTTATTAAGACCCAAAGAAAAAAAAAGCAAAAAACAAAAATTGTGTCCTAAATTTTTGACTTTATCGATCGATATCTCGATAACGATGCATGATACGCTAAAAGTGGTTGGGGCGTTATTGTAGAGCAGAAAGAAAGCTACAAAAAATGTCCTACAAAAATTTACGAATCTCATCGGATAGCCGAGTTATTGCCGAAAAACAAATTTTACCCCTTTTTTCAACATGGCGGCGAAAGCTCCTAGGAAAGCTTGGTCGACAATCTCAAGTTAAGCTTTTATAGGTATCCCCTACAACATATTAAAAAATTAGAAGCGCAAATTCATTTTCTTTTTTGAATGTACGTAATGACTGGACTATAAGGTCTATGAGGCTATGGAATTCACTTTCCGTCCCCATGCGGTAGAAGCTCATCTATTCTTTTATATAATATAATTAAGAATGAATTAGATGTTAAATTTGAAGGAAAAGGAAAGTGCTAATCTTTTGTAACTTAACTAAATAGGCACATCGCAAAAGTGCACATTTTTAGATTTTTTTTGGAATTAAATCTCGCTGTTGGCCTTAAGGGCCTTTACAGCTCAGCTCGGGCTGTTTACATATTTAGGTTGTAGTATTTTTTTATAATAACTGGTGGTATTGTAAACGGGCAGGAGGATTACCCGATGTTAAATGAAACCGCCCATGGACCCTCTATGCCTGATGCCTCGTGAGTTTTCAGCCTTTTAGGAATTAGTACGCTCTTTTCTTGAAGGACTCTTAATCGAATTGGCAGCTGGTTCCATACAGTGATAGTGCAAAAACTGCTTTAAAAACTGTGGTATGATTGACGTCGATGTGATACGGGTGGAATCTCATATTCTGCCTCGTTATCCAAGTAATATTTTTTATTTATTAGTTATAATTTACTAATGTCAAAACTAATAAATGAATAAAAGGTTATTAAACCAAACACATCACCTTAACTATGTACAAAGATAGGTAGCCCTGCTGTGGTCCGCTCACTGCGGTGACGCATCATCATGAGTCACACGATCCATTTTCAGCTGCAAATTACTCTTAGTAACTTACATCATGTTTACATAATTTCGCCAATTTTGTTTTCAAACTAGCATTTCAGGAGATTTCTTCCTTAGGCATACTTACTTAGGAATACTCATTCTTTGTGCCCAACACGTGAGTCTTGCGCTCAGATTAGTATTCCTATTTCAGTATTTAGATTATCTAGTCTTGGTTTAAGTTAATGTATCGCGTGCCAACACATTATAATTATTTTTACAATAAAATACTAATATAAAAAATAATTTTAAATGTAAAGTGGAAAATGCGTGTGTGTGTGTAACTGAAGCGTATGTATTAAAATAGGAATTCAGTGAGATTAAATGTCTAGTGTTCTGAGACATTTTTTAAGCGCTGTGGGGAGGGGGGGAATTGTATATTTCAAGTTAATACGAAGATTGTATAATCGTTGCAGTAATATAATATAATTAAATGGTAAGGAAGGCAAATGTCGGTCTTACCGCTTTCGAACGATCTCTTCCAGGCAACCATTGGGACAAAAAAAATCATTAGGTAAGCAAGAAATGCAAAAAGTGATGAGACATTTAGTTATTTAGACTAGACTATGGAACAAAACAAAGCAATTAAAACATACGTGAATAATGATCCATGCAATATAGAAAAAAGGACAGTAAAAAAGTGCACATGAATCATTAAAATAAGTTAGGGATATGATATGGACAGATAATTTTTGTAGAGTAGATTTACAGGAAGATAGAGACGGAGCTGTTATTTTACACATTATTTTAACTATTTTCACATATTTATTTTATAAAATATAATGCATACCCATTTTTTTTTACTTTCTAAGACATGCATAAGAGTTTTCTAACTAAAAGCTAATCATAAAAATTTAACTAATTTTTCGTTCGCTTGTGTTTATTTCATTTTTATTATTTTTTAATTATTTTATTGTTGTTATATAGGTTAAGATAAATAATGTATATTAATATAAGAAATTTGGTGGATTTTTCTATTATCTTACAAAAAACAATCATATAAATATATGAACCTTATATTAATATGAAATAAAACTGAGTTTCAAAGTAGGAAACAAGATAAAACTCGAAAGTCGCGATAAGGCGAAGTTATAACGAGGACTTGAGCCGTGTTCAGTTAATTTCTTAAGCTGTATCCGGTGTTCACTCAACAAATAACATGTACATACTTTTCTCTCCAACTTGATTTTGTATAGAAGTCTCTCAATAAAACCTTCTTGGCGAACTTTTCTATAGTTGCATCCTTTATTTTTATTTTTCTCGCGTCGTATTACAGGAATACATAGATTTGTAATTTACGAAATACATTAATGACCTAATATATAATTAAAGGAAAAAATCTACGAAAGACTAAATAAACGGTATAGTCGAAAACTATAGCCTGCGTCATGGGCGTACAAGAAGACATTTCTTTTGGCAGAATACTCGTGAATGCGGTATTGTTAAGTTTGGAGTTTTCACATATAAATAATAAAGAATGATTATAACTTTAGTCTGGATTTAGTGGTAGTGAACATTGATGCGTGGGATATTAGGAAAATGTTCGAAATGCCGGTACAGTACAAATTTGGATAATAACCACAGATTACTGCATTTGTTTTATGAATCATTTTTAAGGTGGCACATGGGTGACCAGCGGTGTTTCGTATCGAACAAACCGAATTCATTATAATATACACATTATAATGAATTCGGTTAGTCTAATAGTTAACAAGTAAAAACAATTTGTGTGTCAGGGTTCGTAGCTCTTTCATACCAAACTAAATAGTAAATTCCTTAAAAAAAAATTGTTTTTTTTTACTATTTTTATTTTTTTGTACTTACTGAAAATAGTTACAGGGAAAAATCTTTCGCGTTGTTTGTAAATAGGTAGACGGTACACACAATGTCGTCCCTAAAATACGTCGACCAGTATCGGAGCCTTCAATGTGTGATGGATGAAGCAATCGCTCTTTCGCCCGGGGACTGCTATTGCTGCTTAGTATGTCCATGTTGCAGATAAATTCATTCGGTCATTTCAAATCTTACTATGTTACTCAAAGGTAAAAAAAGATTATCTAATAATAAAATAATAAGGGTTTGATTGAATTTATCACCTTTTTAGACAAAATAAAATATTATTTTGCAATAAATACTGCGGAAATAATATGGTTATATCTATTTAAACGAATTAACCTTATCAATCTCACATCAAATAAAAATGTTGAAGACATCAGTTACCTATAGGGTTTAGAAATAGATACATTTAGGAACGTTCAGAAATAGGACATTTTGTAATTTGTAAGGGACTGATTTTTCAAACTATCCGTTAGGTAATTTATAATAAGTATTTATTTTTAAAACCGTTTCCAACAATAAAGTTGCTGGTTAAATCAGACTTTTAGCACAACGTCTATAAGAAGTTCACATTTCCTGTAACACGTAAGCTTGAAAATGTAGCAAAAACTTAATCTTAAATCTTGAGTGATGTGCGGGTGATTATATTCGGGTCTTTTTATTGGAAAGTGATAGTAAAAAATAGCAAAATGATTAAAATAGAATTTTGACCCCGACGTGATTTGAACACGCAACCTTCTGATCTGGAGTCAGACGCGCTACCGTTGCGCCACGGAGTCGTTATTCGAGCTGCTGAAATTTAAAAATATATTCCACATTTGTTTTACAAACTAGAAATTAAATTTTCGTATTGACCTTGACATGACTTCAGATATATTCAAAGAACACTCCCTGATAAAATTCTAAAACCACTGTAATAACATTATTATAATATGTCTACACTAAATACATCTATTATCAAGAAATTTATAAGCAAGTTTATTTGGAATTATAGAGAAGGAATTTTATCTATCACTCTAGTTTGGATTGTCATGTCATGGTTTGGAACGGTGCAAGAAACACTATTCCACGAAGAGCACTAAAAATATTTTTAAATTATTCGTATTAGCGTAGGGACTTTAAATTTCATAGAAGCGAATCCGAGGTTGCCATCACAATAAATATGTTTTGAAGAATATTAAAAGCAATTAAAAACCTTGCATTCGTGCTTCGCCCGCGTTATTAGTTCAACAATTTTCATATTAGCTTTGTAACTTTGTGGTGTAAGTGAGAAACAGTTCACCAAACGTATAATCGTAAAAAAATATATTTGATTTATAGAACTAACAGAAATTACAAAAAAATCTAATGTTTTTTTATTATTATTATTTTTTGTATTTACGTTTATTTTATACTATTCTTCTTAATCAACTTAAATTGAACTGAAAACTTTTCAGTCAAATCAAAGAGTGTTGAGTTTAATAATTCATAATAAAATTATGTAAATGCTGTGACATGAGTGACAGTAGGTAATTGTCACAATTACTTATGTTGGAGTTGAAGTATCACTGTCGTGTTGCCCTTGTGATTGGAATTTCATCTTTATAACGAATGCGATAAAGATTATTGTGCCTTGCATGCTGTGATTGGAACGCAGAAATAAATAATGAGTAGTATCTTGACTGAGATATTATTGTTAAGTGCAGGCAATGTTATGTAATAAATAAAATAAAATACCTATATTCGAGTTATATTATAGTTTATAAGTTTTACTATATTTAATATGAGTACACGACCTCAGACGGAGTGAAGGCCTCCTCCTAATTCCTCTATTTGTCTGCCACCTTCGCTACGATATTTCAATCCTTCCATGCTATCTTTTTTATTTCATCTTCCCAGGCTTCTGTGGGCGTCCTTTCTTTTTTTTCCACTAGGCTATTTTCAGTATGGTTCTTTGGACCCATCTGTCATCACAACCGTGGGCAATGTGTCCAGCCCACAGCCAGCCCAGCCCATCGTGTAACACTAATAAGTAATTTAAGCCTAGCACACTTCATCACTAAGAATATTTCTCATGAGAGAGCATCCATAACTATTTGAGACTGTAAATCGATGGGGAAAACACTTTCTTCTTATGTACTATTTACTGTTAACAGATATTTACTAAAGGTTTTTTTCAATCAATCAGGAAATATGATGTTTTTTATATATTAAAACATCATATTTCCTGATACAGCCGTTAAAGTCTTATCGAAGTAAAACTAAAGGTTATACATGCTACAGTCTATAGATTGCGCCGTGAATTCTAAGCGATTCAAAGTAAGTGCGACGCAAGTTTAGGAACACTGTCGTTGCACCACCTGTATTGTAATTACTTAAACGACGCTCCCACCAGGGTAGGAGGCAGCGCCCCTCTCTTTTAACCCCTTACCCTCGTCCTTAGGGTCGCGATGGAATCACTATTAAAGAATTGAAGCTGTTAAAGTAAACGAATGCTGTATAGTTGTACATAGTTAAGGATAGTTTTAATAAACGTTGGATTTTCAATTGGGAATATTGTCTTTGGTTTTCACAATACTTCGACATTTCTAGATTGTCAACGAATCTGTGGTTGGTGTCGGTGATGACAGTTTGTTTTCTTCTAGTTTTGCAAGGACATACGTAAAAAAGCCGTAAAATTTATAGATGTAAAGAAATAATTGTACTACTTTATTTATTTTTTGTATTTGTCTTACTGTGGATGTTGAAGATGACACATGACAATGTCATCTTCAACATGACAATGGTGGTTTTGACGTTGAAGATTTTGAATGAGATACATAGTTTTATAAGGGAATTGGTAAATATTAATTATAGTCACTAGTTTTAAGTAATTTGTTTCCATGAATCTAAACAAATGAAATCTGTTGTAATTTTTTATAAGTAAAAAAGAAAATATATTCATCCGGATATTACAAAATGATGCCCATTTATTTTCAATCTTTACTATAAAACAGTTTAAACATATGCATTTTTTTCTTGTTACTCGATATTACGTACTTCAGTAGTACCAATGATCGCCTCGTCTAGATTTTTCCAAATACCTCTATTCTATTCCTGCTCCTCCATTCGCTTCCTGCTAACGTTTCCATATCATCAAACCACCTTTTTTTGGTGTCTTCTTCTTCTTCCCCTTGCTCCTTTCCACATAGTTATCTTTAAAGATATTTTATCTGTGCATCATGCTGTGCCCCGACCCTTGCCACCTCATTAAAATAATAATGATTAATGGTGCATTATGACAACACAGTTTTTGTTTCAGTCTTCAGTGTTCCACCAGAAACTTTTACATTTCTTCCCTTATCCGTAATATGTCGAAAAGTTTCCCATAATATATCATTGATGTCCCGAACAGCATTGTTCTAATTACCTTTCTTGCAACTTTCTCGGATATAATTATTTTTACGCCTCCAAATTTGCCGATATCACTCTTACTGTACAGTATTAAGGCTTAATATACATCTTAGATTGGGTAAACGACACGAGCTGGTGTCTGCAAAGAAATAATTAGCCGTTCGGATGTGTAATAACACGGAAAGGCCATTATCTCTTGTCAATGTGGGTTCCGTGCGTAATTGTTATGATGTTTCTAACTCATTATTACTGATGAGGCATCTAAAGACATCACTCGAGCCTAAAGTTACTTAGTAAGTCCTTGGTTACTTGTTGTATATTTAATTAGGCAAATTACAATTGACGTTTAGACATTTTACGCCAACGAAAACGTATCTATCCACGCTATATATTTGTAATTTACTTTTTTTGCATGAGAAAATATATTTTTTTTACTATCTTTTTATCATGTTCTAAGTAGCTTTATCTTCTTACTAGATAAAGCTCTTTCTTTCTTGTTGAGCTGTGTTTTAAAATAAATAAATACAGACTATTACATCTTTACTTATTTGTCTTAAATAAATTAGCGACATTAAATTACAATAAAAACACCTAAAACGTGTTTATACTGTCGTATGTATGTTCGTATAGATACTTACACAAAATAGCATTTGTAACTAGTATGAAATCAGTGGCGCTACAACCTTTTTAGGTCTTGGCCTCAGATTTCTGAGGTTGGAGATAACTGTTCATGAACATTTTTTGTCTATCTAATAGGCAAGTAGGTGATCAGCTCCCTGTCCCTGATAAACGCCACCGACATTTTGGGTCTAAGCCAACTAAAGAAAAAGACCAAAGTTAAAATAATACGTCAATTAAAAACCTTAACAGAAATAAGAGTAGTAATTATAGTAGTGCGACTCTCCTCGCTAAGGTCGTTGGTTCGATGCCGTGCTGTGCACCAATGGACTTAATTTCTATGTGCGCATTTAACATTCGCTCGAACGGTGAAGGAAAATATTGAGAGAGCACCGACATGTCTGAGACCCAAACAGTCGACAGCATGTTTCAGGCACAGGAGGCTGATCACCATAAAAAAAAAACAAAATAAAGTTATTTAATTGAAAATATGAAATATTGGAAGCTAAAACATTGAGTTAGGAGTTATGAGTGGATATAAACTTTCTGGCGTAGCGAAGGACACTCAGACTCGCTACTTGAAAGTTTTTAGATTTTCTTTTATAAATCTAAATTATCGCTCTGACTTCTCGTCGGTATTGAATGTGTCCTATAATATATATTTGTTGTTATAGCAAGCGTATGGAGCGTGTGGAGTCATTTTTCCCACGTAGATGCACATTTAGTCCGTTGTGCACTAATTTGGCTAATTAGGCCAGCCTAGCTGCTTCAGAAGTTTCCTAGGCACTTTCGCAAACGACAACATAGCCCCAAGGATTTCTGGTCGTTGAGAAGCCGCAGCCACGCATTCCAGGACAAAATTGCGCTCTGCGCTGAAACAGCTTCTGCACAATGAACCGTCTGTCGCGCCATGGACAAAGACATGTTTATTAAGGAGACAGTGACTCCTAATTGTTATAGCAAAGGTAATTTTAGACTACCTGGACGGTGATTGCTTGTTTTCATAAATAGTTACATCTTGTATGCTGTGAATATTTTTTTTATAAACATTGAAAGTACAATTAATACAAACATATTTTTTATAACTGTTAAGTTTGGCTACTGTTACTATGGCGTGCCCCTTCAGGTGCCTATTTTAAACCCCTTAGTGGACTTTTAGTGTTTCTATGCTCTTTGTTCTTTTTATTTTTGTGCAAAAAAACAAATGTCATGCCATATAAACTAAATGCGACACACCTCATGCCTCTTTTTAAAATATGTGTTCCTCTATTTTTTCATTTTGTTTTTTTTTTCGTTACACCTGGAGTCAAATTATTCAGCTTAGTAGTAAGATTTTTTGTATCTCTGTTCCTTACCATTAAACTGAAAAGCTTCTTGTAAAATACCTTCACATAGAGATGAGTAACAAAAGTGTCGCAATCTCCCGATAGTGCACGGGGTAAATCCATTTCAGTAAATTATTATGTCCTTTAAGGTCATACCGGGAGTCAAATCTTAAGAGTTATTAAATTTGCTTCTACGTCTCCAAATATTAAAATAACTTCGATCCGTTATATTCTTTCATATATGCTATTACATCTTTAGTAAATGCATCGATCAGTGTACAGTTACAACTGTGTTCTAAATAAAAAAAAATAATTTGTAACTAACGGAGCAATGGCTCACAACCACTGAACAATCAGATAAATAATTCATAAGATTAAAAGTGAGTTGGGACGGAACTCTTTATTATTTACAATCTTATAATATCTAATAATAATGTCCCATGATTTTTCATTTTAACATACTAATGCGTATGCAAAATAATATTATTTTTAATTTATTCAAACGATTTAAAGATTATTGTCTATATCTGCCGAAAGTCTTTGACTCCCAGCATCTAGCACTGTATTAAAAAAATAGCTACGCTATGGCAATTAAACTATTTAATCACCATCCCAGAGATTATAAGTTTTGTTTCTATATTCTGTGGCAGTTCTTAGCTGATTTTTTTATTGCATAGGGGGCATACGAATCATCGGGACTCTTAAAAATAGGCAGTCAGCCCTTATTAGTAAGAGCATCGCCGGGTTTTGATGGAGGAGTATATACCGTTTCTTAACAATTGGAATTCGTATCACTCAGGGAAAGCCCCCAACGGGAGTTGATTGGAACAGTTCAATAGTGCGCAAAAGTCTTGCAAAGCGGACCGTGGAAATATACCGGGTGCGTATGAAATGAAGATTTCTTATGATTTTCATGAAGGTCATCATTTGACACCCGTCATTTGATCATCATACAGATGGACAAAGGAAGGATCCACAAAGGAAGGATCCACAAAGGAAGTTAGCATTAAAAAAGATTACAGATCGAATTCAGAACTCATTGGGCTTCAGGCAGTCGGTTATAAACACACCTTTAAAATGTTTTCTTTAGTCTATATAAAGCAAATTGAAGGCGATTCGATGCTACAACAAGTGTTAGTGATAGATATCCATCTGTTAAGCTTAATTAATAGCATTGCGGTGGCTACAAGTTCCGGGTGCGAAATGCTCAAATTACGGTAATTACAGTAAAATATAGTTATTGATTATTTGCGGGATACATTTGTGGATTATTTGCTATGTATGAAACCAAATGTTTACTCTAAAGTTTTAAATAAATACTAATCTAGTAAATATAAGAAATTGATAATTTATTAATCATAATAAAGCTAAGTATAGACTAAGAATAGTGATGTAACATTTATAATCTAAAATCGCTTATGTACGCTTTTAATAGGATATGTTAATACCTAGGTTTATAAGGTAGGTTATGTATTAATAAAGAATCATAATAAATACAAGATATGTAAAAAAAATCAGTGGCGCTACAACCTCTTCAGGTCTTAGCCTCAGATTTTTGAATCTGTTTCATGATTATTTTTATCTAATAGGCAAGTAGGTGATCAACCTCCAGTGCCTGACATACGTCGTCGACTTTTTGGCTTTTCTAAGACATGTCGGTTTCCTCTCGATGTTTTCCTTCACCGTTCGAGCAAATGTTAAATGCGCACATAGAAAGAAATTCCATTGGTGCACAGCCGGTGATCGAACCTACGACCTCAGGTATGAGAGTCGCACGCCGAAGCCCCTAGGCCAACACTGCTCTTAGAGACAAGATATGTAACTTAAGTTTTTTTTGTAATAACTTGGCACAGACACAATGTAACATTACGATTTCGCTTAACGTATTATAAGTTATTTAAACTTACTTAATATACTAAAATGGATATTTAAGAAAGTGTCCATACACTTCTTACAGTCTCTATTAAGGAGAAGACACTCCACACACACACACAGTTCTTGTATAGTAATTTTATCTTTTTACTATTGTTTAGCACTTAAGAATATCGGAGCACTCACACTAATTCACTAATTTCAATGGGTTTGTCCCATTCAATCTACTCAAAAGGCCAGTGGTGTCCATAAGTTGAATAACCTCGATGTTCACGTGATGGAGCCTTTGAATTCACCATTTTTTTGTGGAAACGTTCTACATTAAGGAGCCGATAGAGGTCGTCATTGCGAATGTACCAAGAGGCATTGATTGTTCTACTAAGCACTTCGTCATGGAATCGAATCGAATGAAAGTGTAAGTAACACAGCTAAAAAAAAATCAGTGGTGCTACAACCTCTTTAGGTCTACGCCTCAGATTTCTTAATCTGTTTCATGATTATTTTTAAATCTAATAGGCAAGTTAGGTGATCAGCCTCCAGTGCCTGACACACGCCGTCGACTTTTATAAATGACGAGAATGACTTTTATGGCGAAAGAAAGTCCATTGGTGCACAGCCGGGGATCAAACCTACGATCTCAGGTAAGAGAGTCACACGCTGAAGCCACTAGGTCAACACTGCTAAAAAGTTAACATTAAGAGGCTCGAAAACTTGTAGTACGTACACAAAAGACAACACAATTACGACAATTAATTTAAAAGGTGCTTGAAAGATGTAGGGGCCTACAAGGTATCAATCATTAATTATGTTTTATTTTTTATATATGCCTGGTTTAAAAGCTGCATGTTGTGCAGACTTTGCATAGTAAATATTCGTTTAAAAATATTAATAACAAACACATGTTATTAATACCGCTGTAAATTTATTACAAGTGTTTCTTTTAATTATTGTACCGAATAATAAAATCAAAATATATTACATTAGAAAACCGCTGCGGTTTGTTTAAATGTTATCAATATTATAACTTACTTTTTATGTTGTTTAACGTTAGGCTATCTAATAATAATAGTTATCATGTATGTTGTATGTTTTATTTATGTTTAAATTTACGCCTGGATCTGAAAACTGCTTTTAGCAGTAAATCCGCCCATTTACATATTTTATTTTCTCCTGTTTGTGTTTTGATGTAAATAACGCGAGTTATTTTTTTTAAACGCATTATTCCTAGTATAGTGTGTGTATATAACTAGTTACTAGTAAAGCATTAAATCGTTTAACAGAAACTTAACTCATATTATGTGTTCCAAATTAAAGCCATAATCTTATTACGACATTACCTAAACCCGAGTTCACATAGGTGATTTTTATAATTCTATTTGAACAGATGAGGTTGGGATTTTAAAACCTAATTTAGATAATTACAGGGAAACCTTTGCGACCACAATATCAGCTTGAATACTAAATTAGCCATATTGAACATTTAATTAGAAGCGGTTAACAAGAAGGATTAAAAACAACCGTGGATGGTGATATCGGGTTGGGTAGACTTTGATGTACATGCCTGGACGAAATCCGCGGTACAAAGGAACAAGTCAAAAGTTCCCATAAGCGACGAGCATGTATAGTGAATGGACATGAAAGTGGATGAAGCTTTCTTCCCTTCGGGAAAAAGGCATAAATAAAGCTAATAATCTGTTCAGTTTTGAGATCATTGGAAACCGAATCATGGAGAACTCCAAACTTGATATATCACATTTTTGACAACGCATATCACACACAGGCCTAATGACATTTTGTTTGGTATTAGGTATATCATAAATATAATTACGATTTCTAGTTATGTCTGTTACTGGTGATTGAATATGTTCGTGTGTATAACAATGATAGTGACAGAATTCTGATCATATACCTAAAATATATCATGAATTTGAAGTTACGCGTTTGTTGCGGAAATATTTCGCCTTTTGATAATTCAGAGCAATGAGAGACATTGTCGTTATTGTAGTTTTCCCTGAGTAAAAATCAAAGGGCTTGAAGAAGAAATCATTTTCGACAGGCGTGCCCCATAGCACAACCAATTTGTATGGGGATGACATTAGCTCACGTTTTGTCATGTGACCACTTTCATTTAAATTTATCGTTAGTGGGTGGGGTCACGCCTGTCGAAAAGTGATTCTGTCTCAAGCCCCAGTAACGTCAAGTAATGACATTTTTTTTTATTCCTATTTTATTTTAAGTATTAAGCCTAAATTACACTAAATTTAAATTGTTTACCTGTACATGATAAATTGTTTAAATTAAAGGAATAAAATCTCTAGTATTATACTAGTATTTATTATTTTAATCTAAACAATTAAAATAATAAATACATAAAGAGCTGATCACAAATGTGATATAGCTGACCTCATACGAGTATAATCTTTGACCTAACCATAAAACCTTTGAGCCAGTGTAAACGAAGTCTTATAAAGACATTAAACTAAATGACGAAATAACCAATATAGTGCGTAGTTTAAATGAAAGGGCCCATTGTGCAGCAACCTACCTATAATTACTTGATAACAATCAGTGTCTGTACATACATCGCTGTTCCTCTGTCATTATTATTCTCACAGAGTCGTTCCAATCCAGCAATGTATTTATATGTTTTTTAAACGATGCTTAGCTAATAAAGATGTATTTCGTGTAGCATAGTAATATTACCATGTGTCGACCAATACACGATGTGCTACTGAATCTTGCGCAATGAGATCTAGGATCCACATAGAGCAGTTAAATCGATAAAAAAGTCTGCAACTCGGGACGTGCGACAAAAGTAATAACATATACTAATTTAACATGAAGTATTTAATTCTGTAATGTTGCAAGGATAATCTTCAGCTTAACTTATCATATTTTTATAATCTCTTTGGGAAACGGTGATTGGTTATATGCTCACTGTCAACAGTAGATAAATATCTAACACATACTAAACGCTGAGTAGAAATAGAGGAAAGCATCTGTCCGAAATACGGCTAGCAGGATTAAAGTGAGGAAGGAGGAAGACAGACTGGCATCGTAACGCGTAACGTAACGAAGCGGTTTACCCTTCCGTATGAAGTAATCACTTGAAATTTTTTTTAATTAACCATAACTTTAGTGTTTCTAAACTAGATTTTACAATATCTGTAAATTTCTTATAGAAACTGTAAAGCATATTCATTATTCAATATTCAACCCAAATGTATATTTTTTTAGATAAAGTCTAGAAAGATATTGTCACTCAACTTACTATGAAAGTACTTAAATTAATGGCTGAAAATATGATATTGATAACCATATGTAATTTTAAATATTTTCGTTTCTTAGCAGCACAATGTTTGTACTTCGTCATATAATTAGGACGTTTTTCAAATCTGTTTTTCCGAATATGTATCGCAATTCAGCGAGGTAATGCTGCCAGCATGATTTTTTATGATTATTGTTAAGAATATTGAAAATATTGTATATTTTTGTGTGAAATTAATCACTTTTTTCTAAAATAACAGCTCTATATATATATGGTTATTTAAAAGTGGTGACTTACAATGGTAAAGTTTTAATAGCACGTAGTAACATAAATCATAGACATCGGTTTGGACAAAAGATTATTACTTTTGTGTATCATTTGTAACTCGGATTCCGAGCCAGATCATTTGTTTTGACAAGTATCTTGAATATTTGGGACGATTAGTCACAACGCGTCATACTGTCAGAATAAATATTGAGTTTCACACATTCGGACTTTTTATTTGTATGTTTGATTGACACGCTACTGATGTAAAATTGTACTGTTATAGACTAGAGAACAAAAAATATTTTTTACACACTCTGTGCCGGGCTGACATTGGCACTAACTTCGCCATTTTGAAACGTCAAACTAGCATTGTCAGTTTCTTGGTGCGTACAATAAGTAATTTTACAAACGAAATAAAACCGAACTAAAATGTTAGTATTTATTTCCTTGCATTATTAATTACAATGGCAAAGTTCTTATTATCGAATGGTTCTGATTGCTAGGTATTTTAAATTATATTATATTAAAACCTATCATATCAGATGTTCCTATGTTTGTGTCACATTTATTTAAGCCTAGAATTGTATTTTCTAGATTCTAGTATACATTGTTTTATTAAGACATTTTCATAAATTGGTATTAAGTTAGTCTGCATGACTTTAAATTATTCCCCTTATAATGGTTAATTTTTATTTACTGGCAATACTAATCCGTGACAGCGACGCTCTTACCGGCCAAGAATAGTATATAGCACTGTATCTATCTTTCTTTCTATCCAGTAATCACTTTTCATGGTTTTTGACGGTATGTTTCCAAATTGTTGTATCGTTTGAAATGTTTTACTATAGACAATATTATTTTCTATTAGACAAAAAAGCTAAAAGATATAAAAAAGCTAAAATTATAGAAAACAGATAGATTCTTATTTTCATTGATTAAAGGTTTTTTAAATAATTTATTTAAAAAAAAGAAAGAAATAAAGATTTATAATTGAAATTATGGTATAACGTTGTAGCGACCCTGCGAAAGAAATATACCTTCGCAGGAGAACCTTAGCGTTTGGGACCGTTGTGTCGGCCAGTCATTGGTAAGATTGATGCTGGATTCTCAGTTTGGCTTGGAGTAACAGTTCACCGTTCTACTACAACGTACACATATACATATATATGTTAAAGATAAAGCAAAGTGTGGATATACAGTATCCACACTTTGCTTAATATCTAAAAATTTTAATTATATTGCTTAAAATTTTCTATATTAAGATCTGATTACCACAAATGCCTTGTCATACTTTTAAGCCTAAGGTGACAATGTATAATCAAAATAAACATCAAAACACCGCGAAACATAAATTAAAGTTTTCGTCACCAGTTGTTTCCCATTAAACCACATCCAACATCTATAACTCTTCAAACTTGTCCACTATTCTAATTTATTAACTGATCAAAGAATACATCGCTACCTCATTCAATCATTTAGATTGTGTATAGAAAAACACATCTTATTACCATTAATTAAGGTATGTTGTTCAATAATTACATTTGGATGAAATGCATCACCTATGGCAGTAATAGAAATGATATGTGAGTCATTTAGAAAGAATCTGGTGTTGTACGTATTTAGTGAAATAATGACGATGACTCATTCTTACAGACTTTATAGCTGAAATGTAAAGTTTACAAATAGGGTTCGTCGTTTTGTTGTGATTCATTTGACTACGACGCAATATTACAAATGTATTGCGTAAAGTTTTATAATAATATTTTACTCTGTACGGAATATATGATGAGCCTTTTTCCTGAAGGAGTAGACAGAGACCATAGCCCTCTACTTGGGTGTCATCTGTCACTAGTAGGTAGGTCATAGATTTAGTCCAGGTATGGCCATGGCCATCCTGACCATACCTAAAGTGACCGTATCTTTGACTCAAAACGAGACATTTGTTTAATTAAGGTCTAATACTAAGTAGGTAGTTAATTAAAAAAACGCATTTTTATAGTTATTTATTTACAAAAAGTTCTGTGGGAAATTAAGTTCTACTTACGAATTAAAAATATAGGTACCCAAAATGTTAGTTAAATTTATATTTATCCGAAAAACAAATTGGTTTTAATATGGTGACGATTTCAAATAAGAATGAAACTCTTGACACGTCTTTTTTATACTCGACAACTGAAATTTCTGCAAAACAGGACAATGTTGCGTCCCTCAGTTCATTTTGGGGTCACCGGGACACGTAATTGGAAAAAAGGACAGTCCCGTTCAAAACAGTACATTACGTCTAGTCACGTTAACCATACCTCATCTGTGATTAGCTTACGCATAAAAATGTTAAGTCTAGTATCACAAAATTTCAAAATAAAAACAGTTGTAGTACTGATAATACACGAACTTTTAATTTATTTGTTAAAATTATCGATACCTCTTAATGATTACACAATATTACGATGGCCGTCAACCCTTTAATTACAAGAAGCTCCTCTAATTACCCAAGCATCATTACCAATCCGTTATGGTGGTTTGGGGATTCGCAAAATTTCCAGTGTCGCTTTACCAGCCTTTCTATCTTCTGTCCATAGTTCAGCAAATCTCATAAGTAAAATTTTAAGGGCATCCCCTTCAAACTTTGAGATTGCTGGCTTGGAAGAAGCTAGAAACGCTTTCTTAATTGCATGCCCAGGTCAAAATTTTCCATTTTCTCTAAATTCACAGAGGAGCTGGGACGACATAGACAGTAAAATGACTTATGACAATCTTTTGAGCCGTAGTACAGGTTCAGCACGTGCTAGGCTTTTGGCCGTGGGTACGCATGAGGCCGGCTACTGGCTTCACGCTTACCCTTCGTCAAATACAGGAACTTTTCTTGAACCTGACACGCTCCGAATCGCAACCTGTCTGCGGCTTGGGGTACCGGTCTGCGCTGCTCATACATGTCCCTGTGGCAGTGATGTCGACAAACTAGGACATCACGGACTATCATGTCAAAAAAGTGCTGGCCGCTTCTCGAGACATGCCGCTCTCAACGATATAATACGTCGGTCCCTTGCCACCGTCAACGTGCCAAGTCTACTTGAGCCGACTGGAATTGCTAGAGACGATGGCAAGAGACCGGACGGTATGAGTTTGATTCCATGGAGGATGGGTCGGGTTTTGGTATGGGATGCCACCTGTTCAGACACACTGGCCCCTTCCAATCTTCATGGAACCAACAACAGAGCTGGTGCGGCTTGTGATGCGGCTGAAAAAGCTAAAGCCTGTAAATACAGGGGTCTAGGCTCTGAATATGATTTTGTACCATTCGGTGTCGAGACCCTTGGTCCGTGGGGTCCTAGCGCGTTAAGGCTTTTTAGGGAATTATCAAAAAGGTTAGTCGACATCACAGGAGAACGAAGAGCTGGCAGCTACCTTGGACAAAGAATTAGTCTGGCTATTCAAAGGGGGAACGCTGCCAGTATCTTCGGAACCTTGCCTAAAGGGACTACTTTTAATAATATTTTTTAATAATTAAATTGTAAGGTTAGTTATTAGGTATATTTTGATGTATTATGTTATTTCTTAGGTTTAATTTATGTAATAAACTCTTATTACGCTCTTAAACAATCCATGACACCAATGTCCAATTATAGTAGTCCCAAACCCCTTTATGTCACTCCACAGTCGTTATTCATTCCACCAAATGTTATATAATACTTAATTCTTGTCTCAAAGCTTCAGATAGTTTTACATACATCAATGACACCCACAATGCACTCTAAATTCAGCTCTATTAATTAGGAATAAAGCTGAAGTTTCGTCGCGCCAAATGAATCCCAAATGTAACACTTCAAATAGAAATTAGTAGTGATGTAATGGTTTTGAAATGACATTTTTTACAATGATAAATGTATGAAGCGTGTCAGGAGTTAAAAAATGTTGAATTTTCACATTCCTTTAGTGTGACTGAATTTCATATTAATAGTAGCAGTATTATCAGGATTTATATATAGTAAATAGATGTATCATACTTCCAGTACATACAGTACAATACGTAATTATAGTATAATTTGTAGATAGATAATGATAGCTCCAGTATTTCCGAACTAATTGTCCAATTTGCTTTTCAATTCTTAAAGAGCGTCACATGTCAGCTTTATGGTATTGTTAGGGCCTAACGGATATTACTTAGTAACGTCTTACACGTTTGTACGCTATTTTTGTTATTTACAGGGCAGTAAGCTGACCGCCGCCCCAGTACTCTCCATCCTGAAGGTTCACAATGGTCTTCTTAACAATTATTCTTATTTTTAACCTTTAATTTTATTTTAATTTACACTTCATTACCGATATTGCTAACTTTCACTAATATTATTATTATCATTTCCTACTAAGTGTTAATATATTCCTTTTTTTGTGACCCAGGCGCAAACTAGCTGATGTGGTCTGCGGCAGAATAAACAGCGCTGTGGAAGGTTCTGCTCCTCAGCATAATGCTCAGCCAGGGCCGTTTATAGCCACAGCACACACGCATTACATGCTTGAGACGAACCGAATTGGAAAAGGAAAAAATAATTATTTACCTGTCAATATATCTTATATTTAATTTTTTCTGTTTTATTTGTAATAAATAATATGTCTATGTCTAAATAATGCTTTAGTTGTAGAACGACGGGCTTCGATGTTTGATTTATATTTATAGAACTTAGGAAATGTCTAATCTAACCTTTTAACATACTATGACCACATAGGAGTACAAATTCATTGATTCACAAACATTAAAAGTCAACATTTCAGCGTAAAGAAACACTGAACTAATAATCAAACAAATTTCAAAGACTCTTCGCTAATATTATTCCCTTAAGCAATTTGACATTTTTCATGACGTTCGCGTGTCCTCGCCTTTACACAAAATGTCATTAAATTACAGTGATTAAACATCTTTATGTTTGTGGCGGGTTAATCCATTTAAGTTATCAGTTTAATTCGACTATAATTATATTAGAACACGCCCTTTGTGTTCTATATATCTTCAATATTTTGAATAACCTTGATTAATTAAAAGTTAACTTTAAAATTGATTGACAGGTCTTACCATCTGTTATTTTTCCTATTGGACATAGTATTAACGCCGTGCTTTTAGCTTGAATAAGTATTCGATTCGAAATTATAATGGCTTCCGATTGGATGGAACAGAATCTCTCAATTCGTCACGTCGTTTATTCTTGTATAAATTACTTAATATTCATTATATTGTACAGTATACATATTCCACAAAGAAAGGTTCGGCAGCCGTTGTTACACGATTTAATTTTAAAACTAGCTGACCCGGCACACGTTTTGCTATTTGAGTTATTTCTAGGGAATATCTAGTGTAGAAAAAAAAACTAACTTATTGTAAGTGTGTAAGGATGTGGTATATCAGTGAATGAAGCATGAAGCGTGTGAACTACAATCAACATTAATAATTATTGATAAAATAGGAATAAATAATTATAGTCCAGCAAATTAATAATAAATTTAATTGCGAAAACAGTTAATATCAGAGTTACACGTTTCTTCGTTAAACGTTTCTTGATGTATGAACAATAATAACGGCTATGGAGATAAGTCAGTTCTATAGAATAACCTGCTCATTAATGAGCAACCATATAAATTGTCGTCTGTCTACAAAGTATTTATTTCAAACTTTCATTTCAATCATATCCAGCCAATTTCTGAAAGCATGATACCATTTTTCATTATCATAAAAAATATTATATAGGATCCGCCAATTCCACCGAGGAAAATCGCAACACATTTTTTCCATTTCGATTCATTAAATACATCGCAATGACAATTTCCGGTCGCCATGTTGGAAGTTTGCCCGCCACCGGATGTGACGATTTGATCATTTAAACAGACCGACTCGCCTGATAAACGACGATGGTGATATTTTTGCGGAATTCTTATGACATAAAGATTCTTGTCATTTCTTCTATAAGTCATAATTTGGTACCAGCCATATATGAGATTTATTAGGGTAAAAATATGAGATATATATTCTTCCTATTAAACCTTTATATTTTCAGACACAGGGGTCAATAGGTTTATGCGATGTTAAGTGACCGCCCACATACACACTATGTTATGGCTCGCGAATGCGTTGCCTACCTAATATGTATATATGACGGTACGTTTAATAACCGATGCCTTAAGTTTAATAATAAAATCTTATTAATACCGTTGTCTTTTTATTTAAAATGAACAAAAAAATTTACAGAATGGAAGCACGAGATGAAAAAAGGAAAAGTGGAAGACAGAGAGGGAGATGGGCAGACGATATAAAGAGTATAGGAGCCACAACTTGGACAGGAAGAGCTAACATTAGAAAAGAATGGAAGCAGCTGAAAGAGGCCTATGTGTCACAACACAAGCTGATCACCAAAACCTAAACATCTGTTGTATTAGATAAAGTTAGGTTATGTAACTGTTTACATTATATATTTCATTTATTATACTGGGTGTCAGAAATAAATGCATAATAACAATAATAAACCCCCATTTTGAAAATTACATATTAATCTATTATCACCAAGTAATAAGTTAAGTGAATCAGTATGTATGGTCGCAACACCATACAATCTGCTAGACTCATTCATCACAGCCTGTCACAAGAATAACTACGATATATTTTACTTAACTCTAAAATTTAACAGGGATAAGTGTAATATTTCTTAAGTGTTTCGCTAAAAGGATTGCCTGAGATTAAAAAGTTATTTAAAATCTTAAATTCATACTTTAAGATTTTTATTCCAGATATAACTATGTATGTCACGACAACGTTTCAGTTCAGTTAATTTAATTATTTTTAAGACATTGAATTGTATAAAGCCTTTATAGATATACTATATGTATCACAGAATATTTTTTTCTTTTGCGAGATACTAAATGTTTTTTTTCATAAAAACCATCCATTTGACTAATAAAAAATATAAAATAAATAAATAAAAATCACTTTATTTGCCGGAAAAACATTTTTTTTCTTACATTCTAAAGGTTGTATACTAACAACAGGCAACGAATCATTGAGATATAAATTTTGGTTTGACAAGGTATTTCTATTCCTTTAGTAAAATACAACTTACGTTTAGCATTTTAGATCTGAATTTTGGTACATTGATGCCTATTACATAGTACCGGTGACCCCAGAGCTGGTGGTTCCAAACGAATAAGTATCGATACAATAATAATAGACAAAAATCGGATCACTACAGCGAGGAAATGTTACCCATATTAAAGGTAAATTACCAGAGGGATCAAACTTTTTTAACTTTTTCTAATTTTATATTTTTCAATGTTTAATTATTATTACCGATGGCGGAACGTAAAGCGCATCACATCTGCCCCTTCTATTACCACAACCACATAACGATCACGACCGCTTTATCAGGAGCGTATAGGATAAGAAGAAGAATTATTATTATTACTATGCAGGTTAAGAATATTGTAAATACTGTATATTTGTTTGTTGGAAATAAATATCAAAGTAAGTTTGAAATTGTTTTAACCTCCGATGCTGACACAAAGTTGTAATATTTTTGGCAAGCACTTACTGCCTTTTGAATCACGCACAATATCCAGCACTGTCGTTTTTCGTTTACGTCAAAATAAAGTTTAAACTCAGTTAATACGGTTCATTAAAGTCCGTTCAATAAAGCCCAAAAATTCCATAACGCCTCGTGGATGGTTATCGCTCAAGTTTCGTAAAGTTACGTCCTAAATAATAATTAGAAACGGTGGACGTTTTCGTTTGTTTATTTTGGAAATAATGCGAGGGCCGGGACGGGAAATGGCAAAAGTTTTCACAATGTTTGTTCAATATGCTGTGAATATTCCAGTTTGGTTTTTGAGTTTCTTGGAGTGTATTCAAATGAAACTCGGCGGAATGATAGAATCGGTAAATGCCTGAATAAAAAGGAAATTAAATGAAACACAATGATTTTTATAATATTATTGATAGACAAATAATATTATAAAAATATAATTATTATATTATTACAATTATTTTTGCAATTTAACTTTTCTAATTAATTTTAAATCAAATGCCGGCACTCACGAGCCCTCTGGCATTAAGAGTGTCCATGAGCGGCACCTAACATCAGGTGAGCCTCCTGTTCTATAAACAAATATATATTATATATGTAACGGTTTTTCATAAATTTCACCTTTTGAATCGTGCTTAATAGTATTATGTCAAACTAATAAAAAATATACGAATTTGAACTACGTTCTAATCATTTTATATCACAGTAGGAACACGCTTCCTTTTCTTTGCTTTTTGCTCAACATGCTTAGCCCCTTACTGCAAATTTAAAATTTAACTAAGAGTTTTTAATTTAGCTAATCCGTGTAGTGGTGACGACGGTGACATGGCAGCACGTAATGCCAGCAGACGTTGAGTGATGAGAGCCGACGCGATTCGGACAGTTTATGATAGACTTCAGTTGACCTAACCTCCTATGCTTTGAGACGCAATGGTAAAACGCTAGGGCTGTCACAATGTATGTCTTACAATCTTATAATCATGTGATATCTATAAAACTAGGTGTAATGTTTTATAGATATCACAGCATTTTATGTACTACTTACTATGCGCGGCATACAATTCCAAGTGTAAGTCAAAAACGAACCACCACGAACTAAATTAAAATTAATATTTAAATTTTTTTTAAATATTAATTCTAATTTAGGTTGTGATAAGTGTATAAACGCTTGCCGCGATCTTTTGCGCAGTGTGTAAGAGCTCATTTGTTTTGTTCGCTCGGCTACACGAAAAGTTTCCGTGTCGCTTTTTGAAAATTGCCACGTTTTTCACTGCCGTGTCACGGCTCAAATATAAAACTAGTTCAACGATTCCGTGACGGTTACACTGTCAGGGGTTTTTAGTTTTTCGCTCGGATTTCGGTGTTATATTATAGATACACATACATACATGGGTGTAACCTTATTACCAGTAGTTTGGCACAGGCAGTCACATTTATGCGGTATTCCCGAAAATATGTGTACTGCCATTCCTATATATGTTTTTTTAATTTATTATTATATGTACAGTATATGTAACAAGCTATATTTTCTAAAATATATGACAATTATGGGAAACATTAATGTTCAATAATTAAAATAATAAAAATGCAATAAAATCTCCAGTTTTAGTCCTAGTAATTTTTTGTTTCTTATTAAGCAAAATACTACAAAATTAGGTATCAGTTAGCCATTTAACATATTTTTTAAATTGAGCAGCCTACTAATGATATGTCAAACTTTGAACAAGTAGTGTTTACTCTTTTCTATAGCGAAGAATTTTAATTCAAAATCATTTATATAGGTTCACTTATGGACGTCAAATCAGAAATATATTAAATGCTTTTCATTTTACATGTACTGCCAGTTCTCAAACCGGGGACGTAGAACGTAAGAAAAGAACTGGCAATAAAATCTCCTCTTTATAATTGCCAAGTTTTTGTTTTACACAAACGTTGTAAGGAACTGCAACCATAACACCATGATCCACATGACATCTTAAGTAATGAATAATAAAGTAAATTAAAAAAACAAAGATTTGTGTGGGAGGTGTCTGAACTTCTAACTTGGTTGTTGGTTAAATTCATTGTTTTTAAACATGTTGAAGTCCAGAATATATGTAGATTCAATTAACGTGAATAACGCAACCGTCTAAATTAAATCTGATTCGAAACTCGAATCCTAGGTAATAAAGTCAGAAATAAAAGCTAGTACATTGTCTGGTAAACCAAAGCAGCATATTTTCCTCTAGCTATATATAAAATGTTTGTATGTCTGCGAGTGCAGCGTTAAGGCGGTCCCGGCCGTCCCGGCGACTGATTTATAGCTAGCCTGGCTCGCCCCGCGGCTCCTCTCGCCTGAATATCATTAATTTTAAATTCATCTCGTTGCAATGCCGAAATAGTAGAGTTTTTGCTGTTTCTCTCCGCCTGCTCTTTTTAAATGGTTTTTGGCGTATTTATCAGACGTCGGATTGTTTTTTATGGACTTAATGTGGTTTTATTGTTTGGGGTTTATTCATCCAAAAGTAGTATAATATTGTGATTTAAATCTTCATACATAGAAACTTCATAGCTTTTGAAAAATTCTTACCGTTAATTATTACACGATAAAATCAACTAATTAGACTATTACTTTCTTTGAGTGGAGCAGTCATGCTTGGTTTTTAAAACAAAAGAAAACCTTATACAATTCGTGGCATCTGGTTAAAGAAGAGAAAGAGAAAATAAGTTAATGGTGCTGCCAATGTTAGGCAGTTGACGGTATTTAAACAGCTTCGCCTGGTTACAGACCTGTCCTGCGCTTCCATGAGAGTTATAATAGTAACTTCTCTTTTCTATGTGCAAAAATATGTAATAGCCAGTCTCAATAGAGATTAATTGCAAAACAAAATCAGTCTGGAAAAATCTGGTTAAAGATATTCAACTTCAATTATAAAATATTTCCAAGTGGCATTCGCAATCAAATCTAATACAAATTAATGAGTATCGGGCAGATGGTGGATTATGTCATGTCTGTGAAATCACGACGCCAGCTGTGACCTTCGCGTCCTGTTCAGCTGCTAATTCCATGTTTATTTAATTTGTTTATTACATTTTTCTAACTCAAGGGCTTTTATTACGAGAGATATAACGATGTCCGTTCTGTATATTGCTCACTTGACACATCTCAAATAAAAAACATTGATTTGATTCCGGAAATTTCAGCGATTGCGACCTTTGTTTAATCGAAACCTTTCACGTAAACATTGTGAATCACAACTGATCGTTCGAGGTGTGTTTGGCTTTATAATTGCATAGCATAACTAGTATTTTATTATTTCAAATAATAGAGGACTGTAGTCTGTATGGATTTTGTTAGAGGCTTGTTACATGTGGAATATACATACGTTATTTAGTTTAGATACCTAAATCTATTACTATTTATATATATTTTATTATGAAATTATAATTTTATGTAGATCGATATCGTAATAAGACATAACGTTATATAGGTAAATGATTATTTTGTAAAGTGGGAGAGGCGCACGATAATGGCTAATTTCGTGTAATGACCGTTCTACGGACGTACAGTCGGCTACTGTGTTGTTTATAATTTTTATGAAGGACATAGATAACTTTGTTGGTAAATGTTTAATAGTGCCATTTACAACGATGGCATCGTTGTAAATTGCCCTTAGGTTTAGGCCCTTAGGTAACCTTTAGGTTTTGATTAGAAATAGGCAGAGGCGGCCTTGTTGGATGTTAAGTCGTATGATTGATCTCCGGCTCTCACAATGAAAGAGAGCATCGTGAGGAAACCGACATGCCTTAGACCCAAAAAGTCTGAAGAGGATGACGTGTCATTGGTACTTCTTACTGCTTATAAATAATACATAGAGGATTTTGTGTTTATTTGATATAGATGATATTATAATTGTAACTAGTGTTTGTATTATTTATTTCATTATAAATAATCTTACAGATTATACTTATATTATAATTATATATATGAAACAGAAAACAACTAAGTACATTTATAGACAAAGTCACATTTAAAAACAGCTAAAGAATACTGGAATTTAACATTTGAAACAACAAATAATACTTATAATTTCAAATAACTACTTAATCAAAATTACAGTCTTCCCACTTCTTCAGGTACTTCCTCACATATTTCTTTGAGGTGGAAAAGATCAATCTATGTATCAAATTGCTTAAATACAAATTTTACATTATGTATTTAAGAAATGATATAATGTTGACAAAGAATACCTCAATTTATGTCTTTAGTAAGTCTACATGATGATATTTTTGTGTGAAACACATCTATATATATACAATGTTCTTTAAGCGATAGTGTAGTCGGTTGTACCAAGTCCCCTAGATCGCTATAATCAGCATGACACAATAATCCGATGGTTAATAGAGCGTGTTGCTGGGCCATTAGGGACGTAATGGTCCCGTGTTTCAGACATCGATTATAACATCGCTTATTGAATAACGCACCCAAGTCACCGATACCGTCGTAATTGATACAAACATGTACCGAAAACTCATGCGCACTCTGCGTACATTGCTATCATAAAACAATGAGCGAGAAGTGAATATAGTGAGAATTTTCACTTATCTGGTGTTAAGTGAAGGTTAACGGCCAAATCCAATAACCTATCACAATCCACTTTCGACCATCTGAAATAGAAATATTGATAAAAGTAGGCTAATAACCAATCGACGGATTGTAATAGCCACCGTACCTTACCTGATCCGACCTATCCATGGTAGGTCGGATCAGTGTGTGTGGATAGTTCTTTGTATGAAAATGACATTTCATCTGTGCCAATATCCTATCTTAAGATATTAACTTACACCAGTTTTTAAAATAAGTAAAGCTATTTGATATGCTTTAAACATAGACATGTTAATATTATTTTTTATTTACTTTATTAGGTTTATATTTATTATCAAATATGAGTGTAAAACAGATTGTATGTAACTACTCATTTTCCTCTGAAAAAGATCAATGAGTGGCGAATTTGAATTGATTGATATACGCAAAGTATGTTTTATCATCTTAATCAGCGCCTACTAGAAAAAACTAACACCGTCTACGATAATTATTCAAAGATAACATTTCTTTCTATGGATGGAGTTAGCAAGTATTAAATAGTGATATCATTTATTTAAATCATCATAAATTTTGACACCGGAAATCTTATAGTATCTAATTCCCTATAATCCCTAAATTAAATACTTTCTAATACTTTTTCTCGTACTAGGAAAACATAATCCTTAATTATGCAGGTTAATATTTGAATATCATTTCTCCGTACTCGTATCTTCTCATGACAGATTTATTGAGAGCTGTCATAGCATTTCTGCTCTCTGGTAGCGGAAACTGATCCCATTTAATCTTACATCGACGTGATGACATGACTGAACTACAGTCTAGGTAAATATTTATAGTACTTTATTATAATTTGTGTTGTTTATTTTACATTTATAATTTTTTTATGTCATATTTTCTCCAGATATATGTAATAAATGTTGTTATCTAAAGAGAGATAGAGTCTTCATTACGTGATTAACACGTTAATCAATGATTAAATGGTAACCTACATCAAGCACAAGGGTGAAAACAAAAGCAAATTTTTGCGATTAAATCATTCAATCAACTTAAGATTTAAATACATTTTTATTTCTGTGTGCCCTTTATTCGCAAAGGCCTCCTAAAATCCCGAAATTTCTATGCCACTCTCTACCACCTACTGTTTCCTCAATCCAACTTCTAAATTGTCCTCTTTTCCGTTTATTGTACCTTTGTTTCTTTCTTTGTTGCTCTATATAACTTTCTCTCCATATGTCACTTAAGTTTAACTATTAACATTGTGGCATCTGCAACCTTACTTATTTTTTTTTAATTATGTATTATTTATTGTATATATTCTTCTTGTCCTTATAATGCATCGTTCCATTGATCTCTGCATTACCTGTAGTTTTGTGTTTTGCTTTAGTTTGAGATCCATATGTTAGTTTTGAAAAGCTTTCTAAGGGCCGAAAACTTTCAAAGTAAAACTTATAAAAGTCATCATATATTCAAAAAATACTAAAATGTAAATTTTGTTTATAATTTAAAATAAATGCACACAAAACTATTTACGTGTTATGTACATATATATAGTTAAACTCAGTGTTAATATATATTTCCTATAAATTAAGACAATAATATTGAGACACGATTAACATTGAAGTAATTATAGATTTGTTGCAATAAATATTGTAGATTAATATTTCAATTAAGCTATGATAGATTTATATTTGCCGTATTGCAAGTCGTGAATCGTGTTTCTTAACAAGACGTTTTCAAATTATCAACTTTAGGGTCGCTTAGTAATGTTTAGAACGATTTACTGATTATTTAGCAATAAACATTAAAAACGAGTAAGATATTCGTGTTAAATAAATTCTTTAATCACCACATTCTCCCTGTAATATAAATTTATTTCCAATTTATTTTATTTGCTTTATATGAGTAGTCATTTATTTATCTACGATAGCTTTTATAGATTGAAAACTGCTTCCATAAAATCTCTTTTTTACTTTAAAGGTTTCCAAAAAAATATCCGTACATGAAGTTTAGTATTTTAATAAATATGTAGGTGTTTTAGATCAAAAATTGAAATTATTTTTCTTCTTTCTGATATGATACACAGTTGATACATTGATACATCATTCGCAATTCAAACAAACTCGATAATTCAAACAAACTAAAAAAGAATAGTACTGATACATACAATTTGATGTTTAAGATGATCAAAAACTAATTAAAACACTTATTACTTTTTAAGAAAGTCACCAAGGTCACAAAGTCAAATTATGTTAAATAATTATAAGTTTAATAATAATAATAAATTCAATCCGGTAAAAAATGTTTTCTTTAAATGTGTTAAAGCTATGTTAATAAAAGACAATACTAATCAAAAACTAGTTTCTGAAGACATCACAAACAATGCTTTTTAATAATGCTATGATCCTATTATTTTTAATATTCGTTGTAGAACTAAACATTCAGTCGTTGACTTTTAATATGTTGCAGTACACATGTGCGTTTTTAGACAACATTTTACGAGCCCATAACACATGAATTACGATGCTATAAATCCGCACGATTTAATTATTAATAATGTCTGCCTCGATGTTGCCAGACACTTAGATGTTCATCCTCTATTGGATTTCACACCCTGGAAGTTCTTTAATCCGTTTTTATGAAACTATTGTCTCGCGACTTTATCCGGATGGAATAAATGTAATTCTTCTTCTGCAAGGTGAAAAAACGTCTATACACACACAAATTACTTACTTAGTAAAGTACGAGTATGTTAGTAAGCATCAAATGAATAAAATATCTGGACAGTCGTCAGGCTGAAACAAACTAACGTAGGCTTAAAATAAACAAAAAAAGGCGAAAAATCGATCTTATTTTTGTATCGGTAATAGGGTTAACGCAGTATATAGACGCATTAACAATGCGTAACAACAGAATAGCATAATAAACGTGTAACTTTTAATATTTTTAGTTGTATGTGTTGTAAATAAATAGAACGCGTTTAATTTGTATAACATACATATGACACATTCCTAAATTCCAAGTATTCTATTTAAAATTGTTATCATTTCTTCAAGTATTCCCTAGACGATTAACCCCTTTCCCAAACTGCATATATGTGGGTGTGTTTGTTCAGAGTGTGTACACAACGGTGATGGATGAGCCACGCTAGAACGGCCAACCACAACCAAACTGAACTGACTAAATATAATGATAGCCTGACCCAGTGTTCAAAAAAGGTATATTTGTTCAATTTTGTAAATTTGAAAACAATTTGGTAGAAGAAAAACTTTGCTATTATTAATGAATCAACCGATTCTTTAACCGGCTGGAAAATACGATCTGGATTCCTAATAAATTGGAAAACATTCTTCATTGATATTCTTATAATGTAAAAAAGTAAGTAAAAAAAAAACTTTCACTTTTTTTTCATGCGTCTTTTTCTTTAATGTTTTGTTTCATTAGATTTCTCTGCAAATGTATGTATGTTATGTCTTCTTTCAACCCTTTTTTGCACTTTTTGCTTACCGTATATAATATATTTTTTTATTATCTCACAGTGGTTGCCTGGATCGCTCGAAAGCGATAAGGCCGCCACATGCCCTCCTTATCTTTTAATTATGTAAATTGTATGATATTACTGCAAAGAAGTTTGAAAAAATAAATAAATAAATCATCAGAGATGAGTCAATATATAGAAAGAACAAATATTTATTTGATTAATGTTCCTTTCCCAATAGAATAACACTCGATTTCACTATCAATACTGATTTTCAGTGTTTTAAATGTCATTTGTGTGTTAGTTGTATAACTTTGCGTATTAAATACATTCTAATTTTACAGAATATACGTTTAATTGAAATCAGTCTGGGCAACTTTATTTTGATAGACGTAAATACTATCAAAATAATGTTGATACACATGATGACATAAGTATACGAACGGTTTTAGCGCAGTAAAGTAATATATTATTGTTTTCGAAATATTTAAACGCGGAGACAACTATATTTCTTTATTTTTTATTCATACAGTTACGTTACAACCGAATAAGAATTATACAAAAATAAATCAGTGGCGCTTGCAGGACTTGGCCTCAGATTTCTGAATCTGTTTCATGATCATTTTAAATCTAATAGGCAAGTAGGTGATCATCAGTTTTTGGTCTAAGACATGTCGGTTTCCTCACGATGTTTTCCTTCACCGTTCGAGCAAATGTTAAATACGCACATAGAAAGAAACTCCATTGGTGCACAGCCGGGGATCGAACCTACGACCTCTGGTTTAAAAGTCGCACGCTGAAGCCACTAGGCCAACACTGCTCATTATATCATTCAATACATATATTTACATAAGTCAAAAACATAAATACAGATAATATTTTGTTTTTTTTTAATACCGTTTTCTTATAACATGCAAGGGACAACACAGAGAGACAGACATAACATTTATTACAAACAAAACACACACACATAACCACAACAAAATAACAATAATAAAAGAAAAAAAATAAAAAATTTGATATGAAAAACAATAAAAAGAAAATAATAATAATAATAAATTTTTATTTTCTCATTCGGCTCGTTTCAAATGTATGTAAAAGTAATAAGTGTGGGTCATCGTCCTTCTGTGCCTGACAAACGCCGTCTATTTCTTATATAGTCACAACAGTATCTAAAGCATGCAGTTTCCTCACAATGTTTTCAGTGTACGAGCGAGTGCTTAGACGCACATGAAGTTCAGAACTGCACATTCGTGGTTAGAATTTACGTCTCACAGAAACCTCTAGATAGATAAACAACTACAAATTAATGATAAAATAAGGGCTCATTTCAATAATCGCAAAACAAGCCATAAATCAGGGCAGAACGATAAAACAAAGATTACTAAATAAATAATTCATAATAATATAAATCACACATTCGTGCGGCCATTGCGAATATATCAGTTATTCTGTTTATCTATACATTGCGCCTTCATCGCATAGATGGGGATAAGAAATTAGGATTATATGTTTTACTCACTGTACTCTTGCTGGAATTCTTCACGAATACAATTTAATCAACGGCTCACCCATAGCTTGTTATGTGTAGTGGGCAAATCAATATAAAAAAGCGTTTTTAGTCACCTATCAAATACCTTATCTGCGGAAGACTTAAATTAGAGATTATTAAGTAACAATTTACTTTTTTTGATTGATATTGTTTTGTGAAATGAAATATAGAATTTTTTAATATATTTTCTACTATTATTGTCGAATAATTTAGAATATTACATACAAACGTAAAGTGTAGAAAATGAAATTGGAGCGACCTGTGCTTTAATAAAATAAATCCTGGTAATGTAAACACTAATTAGTGTATGTTGATAATACGTATTTACATATCACAGTCATACCTTTTTTATTCGCGTACATGTTCACTTAGCATAAAACGAGATTCAAATACAATAGCATTTTTTTTCTTTTAGAATACATATTTTAATTTTATTCTTTAATTATTAAGTTTCGATTATCGGATAGTGCAGTGAGTAATCCAAAAGGAATTAGCATTTGGGCGGGCGATATTTTATTTTTATTTATTACGGTCCCAGCTCGCCTCTGTCCTTGCTCGATTAATCAATTTTGCCCAAACGACTAATGGCTGTTTTCCCTTCACCCCCACTGACCTACACTTCATGTTCCAACATATTTTACCATACAACTTAAAATAGCCTTAAGGTATCTTTTATATTAGTGTCAACATTAGCAAACATATATCGGAAGACTGAAAAATTTAACTAAAAATGTATTGCATATAAATTACTCAATGTCTTTAGATGGTATTCATAAAGTTCCACGTTGAAGTTTTTATTTGTCCCCCAAATAAAAACTTCAACGTGGTCGTGACAGTACATAGAAAATACTTAAAATAGTAGTGCTTTTAAAGAACAGCGCCCTAGAACATCAAAAATAACAAAAGCAACGAGAATAACTTGTTGCAATTTAATTGTATATTAGTAGTGCAGAGGTAAAATGGTGTGTCAGCGTGTGATCAGGAGCGCAGTCGGGCGCAAACAGAAGCAATAATCTCGGACATAATTCACACAGCTGATTCTGCACACGTGGGAATAATGTTTGATATACACCGGGTTGAATACGGTTTAAAAAAATTAATTAAAAAAAATAGCAATCATCTAAATATATAGCAATGCTTGGTTTTTAACCATTGTCGTCATAGTAACCTTATCAAACTCAAAAAACTCAAACTCAACACACTATCAGTACACTCAGTACACTTATGAACGTCAAAAAAAACAAATTAAATTAATTGTAACTTTACATTTACTACCAGGTCGCAAGTCAAGGGTGTAGAGCGGGTAAGAAGAACTGGCAAGAAACTTTCCGCCACTCTTTTCAATCGCCAAGTTTTTAATACAAATTGTTTGAACTGGAGCAAATCAATCCCAAGGATTAGAATCATTTAAGTATTCACATTTATAAAAGGCTTTATTAATTAATTTACTTTTAACGAGGGCTTTGAATTTATTTAGTGATAATTCTCTAATTTCGCTTGGGAGTTTGTTGTAAAAACGAATACAATTTCCATACATCCATAGGAGTGGTTTATCTTCTGGAGCCTGCTTGGTTACACACTCAAATTAGTTCTATTACGCGTATTATACTGGTGAAAGTAACCATTTGTTTTAAAATCGTTTAAGTTTTTTTATACATACAACAAGGCTTCAAGAAAATATTGACCGGTGCTTTTAGGTCAATCTAGAATGAAGATTACGTTTAAGTTCCAAGATTATATTATCCTTTTCTTATTTGGTAGAAGACCTGTATATTACTTATTGTTATTAAATATTCATAGTTATGGTAAGTTCTTGTGGTGGTTGAGACTAGGGGGTGCCGCTACTGACGATTAGTTTTTGTGTAGTGTAAGTTCATTCTGTATGTAGTATTCAGTAGACATAAAAGAATTTTAATTTATTTTATTTGTGTGTCGTATTTTACTGCAGCCACGTAAATTCTCTTTTTTTATAGTCTGGAAGCATTTTTTGTAACGAGGCGTTGGAAGTGTTCGGTCAAGGCTCTTAGGCTCAGTCAGGATATATATGCCCCGAGAGTACAACCAGACGAGGCACTCTCCAATGACCCAGGAACTGTACATTAAGTCATGTAAAAAAGACATGTTAACTTTTTAATCAGAAAGGGTTCAAATTATATTAGTGAAAATCGCCTTTCCATCATTTAACGCTTAGCTACTTAGGTCCCAGTGTGCGTACAACTTAGGTTTCGTGTCGGCAACACGTAAGGGATGCGACGCAAGCAATAACACTACCTAATTGTCGTCGCGAGGTTCAGCACAGACAAACATACAGCGTAATTGTCTTGTGTCGTACAGTGCAATATAAATGCAAGGTGTTAAACTTTATTATAATAATAAGCAGTCATATGCTGCTTATTATAATATATAGAATTGAAGAAGAGTTTTCTATTAACCTATCAATATTGTCTTTATTCTTGTCAATAATTTTTACATTTTTTTATTATTTTTTTTATTATGTAGGTTTAGAAAGTCGATATTTAATAACGACGATGTATATTCGTTTGATAAGTTTAGTGAGTTATATCAATTATACTTTATCCATAAGTTGAGGTCCACGACATTACAAGACATTTTCTTTTGCAAAGTAAAACTATTGTAACCACTCCCAATGGAGTTCTTCCCTGGGAGGTACGACCTCCAATTGCTTAAAAAAGAAGATTCTCTTTTTCTCATGTAATTCTGTCATTCTCTTCTTTGTATAGGCCGGCATCGCGCCCACTAAAATAGATGTGCACGGACTGCGATAACTGACCTTCTTTTTACCCACCTACCCCATATAAAAAAAAATATTTTTGAAGAGTGTTCTATACACAGCTTTCTGATAACTTACACAATATTAAAAAACAATACTCCAGTATCGCTTCAACTCTTTATGAGCATCAGATTGTTGCATATGTTTTAGATCCTTTTTATGTACAAGTAGGTTGATCAGGCTTGTAACACATTAATTCCTGTATTTTAGATGTGCCTTATTGCGAACCATAAGCCTTATACATACATACATAGAAAGATACTGTAACTTTATGTTCTTTTTAAATTTGATTAAATACGCTAACATTCGATTTTCACGTAAAGAGACCTAAATCTATCTCTCCTTTGTGCAAGGTATCCTGCTTTGGAATTCCTTACCTTTATAAGACGAGCTCAGTCTTTAAATTTATTTAAGAAACTTCTTTTTGAGCAATTCTCTTCTGCCTTGTTGCTACTTATATATTAATTATGATTTATTAACCCGAAGATTAGCTTTTATTATTATTTGTTAGATTTTAGTTTGGTTTTTTTATATACATTTGTAGTGATATATGTAATTATTTCCTTTTCCATATTAGGGTTGCCTGGAAGCAATCGCTTGTTATCGATAGCTGCCCAGTGCCTAATAACAACCTGCTTTTTATATGATTCAAGTATAAATAAATAAATAATTGCACATCCTCATAGAAAAATAAAAATATGAACGATCAATCTACATCACAGTTCTATGTTTAAGTGACAAAAAGGGCAATACAAGAATGTATTTTGAGGTAGGGTATTTTGTATGAAAGATTGAAGCGGGCTTGATCTCCCATCAAATAGCGGGAATCGTATGAAATTCACGCATGGCGTTGAATAATATTGTAAACACGTGGGGGCTAATATAAAATTGCGTCACGTTCGCTAAAGTGGCGGAAGCGGTGACGTCACGCAAACCGTTTGCGCCGGATTTGAATAAACGACTTTGGAAAGCTTTCGTTATATGCTTTAAATGTTCAACTACGTTATGCTAATGTCGTGCTAATTTGCAACAAGATATAGTTAACATGACAATAATAGTTTTCAACAAACAGCGAGGAGTGCCTTCAGTATTAACTTTTAAAATGTTATTGCTTTTTAACCTAATTATGCGTTATAAGTTTGACGTACGTGTTACACGTCACGACGGCGTTTGTATGTCGTAGCAGCTAATCGTATGGGACTAGCATTGTTTATGTTAGAAAGGAGAAGAGCAGAGCCATAGTAGCGGTGCTGCCAAACGGATCCGTGTAAGCGCCGCGTACATTTTTTAAACCATTGCCATCCCTAGATCGCGGATCCGAGAATTCGGCACCCGAAGTGCTGTATGCCGACCACTCGGATGCGAAAAATAATATCAATGTATATTATTATTTTATAAAAATAAATATAATATAAAATAATACAAATAATAATGATATACATTGATATTTTCAAACATTCATGTTTCCTCAAAATACGCCATAAAAAGTTTTGGTTTCCGGCTATTACTTTGTATCCATTGTTTAAGTGAGATCAATATGTTAAGCCGTTTTTTATTTGCTTAACATTTTCAGTGAATTATTAAGTTAAGCAATTCTGAAAAACGAGTTGAGCATGACGTACAGATCCGAGCGGTAACAGAAGTTCGGCAAAACTACTACTATGGTTACATTTATACAATCCACAGTGGTTTTATAATGTAACATATTATGATTTTATTATATTTTGTGTAAAAATTGATATTTTTTTTCATGTACATTAAGGATATACAACAAACAAACAAAACAAAATTTATTTATTCATGTAGGTAACAATGTACACTTATGAACGTCAAAAAATTTAAAAATTGTGAATTTACATTTACTGCCAGTTCTCAAATCAAGGGCGTAGAACGGAAGAGAAGAACTGGCAATAAACTCTCCGCCACTCTTTTTAAGTAAGTTTTTTTTTACACAATGCTTGTAAGGAGCTGCGACCATTACACCATGTTCCATATGACATATTGAGTAATAAAGAATAAAAAAACAAATTAAAAGCAAAGATTTGTCCTCTATCAGCAGGAGGCATGGTGAAATAGGAGCACGCACTTACACACTCGTGAGAACAACACGCAAATACGTAGTATAAACAACTAATATCACCGCATACACGAATTCAAGTACGACCAGTCACCACAAGTAGCACCCGTTCACGAGTATGACGCATGGCCAGCCATCGGCCCCCTCGCCATATTTTAGGGAGAGAGAGAACCCGACGCATGGACGCCGCCACAAGCAATGACATTTGAGTGAGCATGACGATCCTTGAAATGTGCACTTGGCTACACAAGAAAATAGTAATAATACTAATTATACTGAAATAATTTGATACCACATGAATCACGGTTTGTTCCCACTTTACATTAAAAAAAAGTCGTAGATGTCGACGATCGCCCCATAGTCTGAAAATGCAGCCGAGAGATTCTATCGCGTTACCTATTTATACTGAAGCAATTCATATCCAAGCACTATGATCGTTTAAGTATTCATTTATATTATAATAGGCCTTAGCAAGCAGTTTTACTTTAATGTACGATTTAAATTTATTTATTGACAATATTTGTATCTCACTAGGGATTTTGTTGAAAAAACGTATGCAATTGCCTTGGAAAGAATTACTCGTTTTATGCAGCCTCGTTGGTGCGCTAATTTTGTCTTTATTACGAGTACTATAATTATGGAAGCTACTATTCTTTTTAAAGATATCTATATTTTTCCGCACATACAAAATATTCTCATAAATGTATTGACTTGCCAAAGTTAAAATATTTAATTCCTTAAACTTATTTCGGACTGACTCCCGTGGGGACAACCCACAGATCGCTCTTATAGCCCGTTTTTGCACTACAAATATCGAATTAATGTCAGCGGCATTACCCCACAAAATAACACCATATGACATGATACTATGAAAATAGCTGAAATAAACGAGCTTTGCTGTATTCTCATCCGTAAGATCGCGTATCTTTTTCACTGCGAACGCTGCAGAACTTAGCCTATTCGAAAGACCTTCTATGTGTTGGCCCCACTGGAGTTTACTATCTAAAGTAATTCCCAAGAACACCGCACTATCAACAAAGTCTATTTCCTCGTCTTTAATTATTATTTGAGAATGACTACTTTTTACATTTGTAGTTTCAAATTTAATACATTTTGTCTTCTTCTCGTTTAACTTAAGATTATTTGTACTAAACCAGTGAACCACACTGGAGATGGCACTGTTTACATTCTCAAGTGATGGATTTCGTCGTTTCACTTTAAATAAAAGCGAAGTGTCATCAGCAAACAGTACTATCTCGTGAAGCTCCTTTACAAGAAATGGTAGGTCATTTATATAGACGAGGAATAAGAAGGGACCAAGTATGGAGCCCTGCGGTACGCCCATAGTAACAGACGATCCCTGTGATATAGCTCCATTTACATTTACCTTCTGAATTCTATCGCTCAGGTATGATTCCATAAGATTTAGCGCTTTTTCGCTAATGCCATAGTGTTGAAGTTTTTTGATAAGGATTTCGTGATGGACACAGTCAAAAGCCTTTGATAAATCGCAAAAAACTCCAATGGCATCATGAGAATTTTCCCAAGCATTTAAAATCTCGGAAATTAATTTAACGCCAGCATCGGCTGTAGAGCGACCTCTTGTAAAACCATACTGCTGGCTATGCAAAAGTTTATTATTATTAAAATGTATCAGTAATTGATCTAGAATTATTTTCTCAAAAATTTTACTCAATGCAGGCAGCACAGATATGGGTCTAAAATTTGTGGGGTCAGAAGTGCTGCCCGTTTTGAATAACGGTGTGATTTTACTAAACTTCATCTGGTCTGGAAAGACTCCACAATCTATACATTCATTAAATATTATAGCCAACTCTGAACTGATAGCATCGATTACCGATTGTACAATGAAAACAGATACACCCCAAAGATCTTTAGTTTTTTTTATTTTTAGCTGTTTAAATGTTTTTATAATATCATTGCAGCTAATGCGGCTAAATATAAACTCACGATTGCATACAGGAACATTCTGTTGCAATAATAAAAGGGCGGCTGATGGCGAAGAATTTAGAACGCTGGTTGTATTTAGTGGAATATTAGTAAAAAACTCTTCAAATGCAGAGGCTACTTCGAGGTCGGAACTAATTACTTTACCGTTTATGTTCATCTTATATTCAGAATCCTTTCTGGAGGTTCTTCCAGTCTCCTCGTTTATAATTTTCCAAGTAGCCTTTATCTTATCAGAGCTGTTGTTTATTTTATTACTTAAGTGTTTTGCCTTAGCGATTTTACACTCTTGCCTAAATTTTTTTGAAAATGTCCTAACATGAGTTTTAAATTCTTCACTGTCATTATACTGTTTTTCATCATACAATTCATACAATTTTAGCCTTTTTTTGTGTAGTTCCGGAGGTGCCCAGTCACAAAAGGTAGGTTTCTCCGAGACCAAAAAAGTCTTTGGAGTGAACACATTTTTGAATTCATCAATAAATGATTCAAAGAATGTGTTATATAAATTATTAGGGCATTGGTTACTACGCAAAAATGGCGTATTAAATATAATTTTTTTTCTAAATTTGTCTAACCGATCATATGTTACAGGAATTGTGCATATTGTCTTTTTTGGATCTTTACATTTAAGTATATTTTGAAATTCAAACAATTGACCAGAGTGGTCAGATGTAAGTTTGTTGATAATACAGGTGTTGAGAGGAACTATATTACTATAGATATTGTAATATAGTTCCTCTATTCAAAGCAGCCTATATTAAAAGCAGCAATACTAAGACACTGATAGATATAAACTACCACTATTTGTTTAGTTAGACGGGAATTAGTGTTCGGGGTATTAACGTTATAATTCCCAGAGTAAACGTAAGTTAAGTACAAAGGCTTAAGTTGAGGCAATAACGGGATCTCGGCAACAGCTTTACACGGCTGTAAGAAAGCTATAAACCCACGAGTAAAGTAAAAAAGCTCGTCCAGTGCTGAACATAAACGCTACTTGTTAGAAAACATCGTAAACGTTTACAAGTCAAGTGTGGGGTTTGCCCCAAGGGAAAGGAGACAAGGGCCGAGTATGTTAAACAAAAGACGAAATAATACCGCATTCGTAACTCTGATTGGTCAAAATTATATTTTGCCC
This sequence comes from Pieris mannii, assembly GCA_028984075.1. Taxonomy (NCBI): domain Eukaryota; kingdom Metazoa; phylum Arthropoda; class Insecta; order Lepidoptera; family Pieridae; genus Pieris; species Pieris mannii. The sequence continues at coordinate 3,517,026 of CM054776.1, forward strand.
AACGCAGTCAAGTATCACAATGACATGGAACTGCTTCTTGAATCCTCTTTTGTTTAATATTTTGTCGCAGAACTCTTTATTTGGTAGCTCATCTTAACGTCGTGGTCAGCAAGGAAACATCTGGACAGGATAATCTGTTTTCAGCACTCATAATCCAGCGCCTCGCAGAAGTTTACTTAATTAAGAACACAGTTTTTCACAAGCTTCAAAATCAACAAGAGTTGAAAAAGATTGTAGTTGTCAGGTATCAGATTGTAGAACTTAGAAGCCTTTCATATATATTCCTTTTTTATGCCCAAACCCAGTTACTTAAATTATATTTTTTTACTTCATTTGACAAAGTTAAATGTGTTACCCACACACATATAACCTTTTCTAACTTCAGATTTTAAAACAAATGCCTAAAAGTCGATCAAATATATTTCTATCCCTTTCTATCTTAGATACTTCCGAACATTCTACACAAAACTGAGACGGTTCTGACACAGTGACAGTTCGAAAAACATTCGATCAGATAAATTTGTAAATTCGCCAAAAACTCATATCTTAGGCCTCAGGTGAAAATTCCCCCGTTTCCAATCAGTGACAGTCACTTATTGAATTTTGTTGTGCTTCAGAAAAGTTTCAATAATTCCTTATATCGGAAAACTTTATCAATTTCCTTAGAGGGGATGGTCGAATTGGAAATTTGGAAGTTTTCAGTATTGTATTGCAACCAAGTTACTGAACTCACCTACGAAGCCAATTAGTAAGTTGAAATGTTGGATTTACAGGATTTATGTATATATAATAACATTTTTCATTTTCTTTAGACTGGCTTGAAGATTTAGGTCTTAATACATCCTATTTAAAAATATTTTTTGGTTTTCACTTTATAGGTATCTTAAAAGGCCGTCAACGCAGTCGCCAGCTCTCTGTAATTGAGAGGATTCATGGGCACTTAACCTTAACCTCTTGCCCGTTATTATTTCATTTGGTCATTCCAGCAGGAGGCCCAGTAGGCCTTGTGTGCCATGTGTGTCTGTGCCATGACTACAATGCTGAATACCACTGAATCCGATGATTTTTTCATTCCACTAACTAAATCATATGCTAAAAAGTGCTTATAAACACTGTTTCTTGTTGTCTAATAATGTCTTTCATAATGCTCTTTGATCGGTAGAATTATATAAAGTGAGTAATTAATTTAAAATACAATCACATTTCCCTTGAACTGCGAAAAGCGACTAAATTTTTATAATTATCTTTTTGTAGAACCTACGAGAAATCTCGTTAAAGAAAAAATTAATTTAACATTTCTTCAAATAGAACGTGGATTCAAATAAAAGAACTTGTTTCAGTGTTGTAATAAGAAAAATTCTAATTAATAGAATAAACTTAATAATATTAGCTGTCGGCTTTGTTAATATTAGACCTCTGTAACGGACCCTTTCGTTCAGAAATATTGACATAGGGTTATCCGAGGGTTCACTACTGGGTACTACTTTATACCATAGCCTACTAGCCTGAACAAAATATGGTAATACATATAAATTTTATTTATACAAATTTTACACTGTTTAGCCATCTAATAAAAGCAGACACGAAAGCTTTATGTATTTAATGTGATTGGGCAAATGCACATATTATGACGTATCATGCCGCGTCTCAATTCGTCTTAGAGATGATGTCAACCAAACGTTAAGTGCCGTCATTTCGTCTTTTCTATTACGTTGTGACCAGTTCCAGACGGATCAAAAATACCGTTGACCAATCAAAAACGAAACTTTTTTTCATTTCCTTACATGACTACTTAAACATTTCATTAAATTTTAAAATAAACACGAGCTGTCTTTAACAATTATAAAGCAATTAAAATTATACCCTTTGGATTTTCCGCTTGAGTCTGTAAATTTGTGTCCAATAATTGATTTCACGAACATTTCTTGGTAATTAAACCATCTCAATTACAATTATTTGTTACGCCTTGACATGAATAATTTAAGTAAAACATTCTATAAGATACTTTGATAAATAAAATGGTAATTCTCTGGACTCGCCTCGCTATGAAACTATATCAATACTTTATTAAAACCTTAACCAGTTAACAAAGTCTTAATTACTTCTTTAAGTTGTGTCTAAGAAGATCCGAGAAACCGCTAAAGGCGAGCGACTTCCACAATGGTTGCTTTTGTGAATACTTTTTGATCAAATTACTTTGTATTCTACTTGTGCTGTTCAGCCACGTGAAAAATGGGCAAAAGTCTTCGCATCAACTTGATGACACAATAGTAGATATTAAATAATATTATTGTAATATTTTTATCAATTCATTGATGGCCTTCCTAGTGACTTCACCTATGAAACTTCTGTCTATGTGCATATATAACATGCTCGTACTGTAAAGGAAACCAGCATAACTTATGTCAGACACAGAAGGCTAACCCTGTATAAAAAAAAATATTACGTACACATGTACGGGAAACAAAGATCCCGACTGAAAGTTATTAATGACGTACAATAAGTGATACCTGTATCTTATATTCCATAATAAACATATTTTATTTTATTTGTCGCCGTTGGTTTTTTACTAACTTTGAAGAAATAATCGGAAGTTCCAAATAATTTATTTACTTAAACTTATAGGACATGGCAACGTTCAACTTCTTGCGTAAAACTCACAATAAACCAACCATCTCTTAAAAATTAATAATAATTTATATTTATACAATTCATTTTTATCATAAGTATGACATAATTGACTATTGCATGTATGAGATGTTATGATGATTGTATAAATAACATCCAAGAACAAGATATAAGTATGTTTTGATTGAAGCACGGTACTGAGAATAGGTGTCGCCCGTAGCGAGTTCTTCATGGTATCTCCTTTATAATGGGGTGTTTAAATTTGGAGGTGTATCGTTATCTCGTCACTCGAGTGCGCCGAAATTATCGTTAAAATGTTACACTTCACACTTGAGCAACGCCCGTGTTCTTATCGGTATTGCGTATGGCTTCATTATAACATTGTTATATCAATAACAGCCCTATTCTTTCGCTTAGGGCGGGTTCGACACCGAAAACGAAACGTGTTTTTTAAATCCGTAAATAAATAGCTTTAAAAATAAACGTGTTATAACTAATGTACATACATAATCGGAAAATAAATTCTGGATGTTTAAGAAATTTCACAAAACAGCATATCACAACACCGAAATGAGATCTGATAGTAATTTCTAGCAAATTGAACAAGATAAAAGAAATGTATGTATCGTTATACGTTGAATATACGTTGATCGAACGTTATTAAAAAAACAGGCGCAAAAATGTGCCAGACACAGCTCCAAAGCCCCGGGAGTTTACATGCCATAAAGTCTGCTTCTTTCTATATTGTGTTACGCAAACATTATCTCCGGAAATATAAATTATCAAAACTTTAAATTCATCTCTAAGTAAACCGTGGCATCGTTATAAAATATCAACTCATTATGAAATAAAAATTTGTTCAAGTAGTTTTAAGTCTATAATTCTCGCTTTCCAGTGCAGTTTAAATCTTAAACTCCATCTTAAAAGATCATTAAGGTACAATAAAGATTCGGGTTCTTTAAAATTTAGCATACCGCTGACAAAGGCTTGCGTTTTAGATTTTTTTTACGTTTCTCACAAAGGACTCATTTGACTTAAAGACGTGGTCTGTCTGTAATTTATACTTTCGGGATTTTTCCTGTCTTCTTCAGCTTAGTCTTCGAGGATTTGTATTTTTTATTAATTCTGTACTGTCAATGAGATCATTAACGGTAGAGAATTAGCGACGTATTTTAAATGTAGAATTAGTCGTTCTTTCTTCTGTATATGCTCTTAGATGTGTAATTTAGATGTGATTGCAATTCGAAGCAATAGTATGTAATAAGGACAACAATTTTAATGTCTATTTTCAACTGACTAATGGATCGGAAACACACACGCCACCTCCATGTACTACTGGTGGTTATGACAGCATCACTAATTGTTGCCACATCAAGTGGCCTAAAAATAGATAGCCATTCTTATATTTTACAAGATATTGATAAAATTATTTATAATAATTAATCATAATAATTGTGGCATTTTTCTCTAACTACAAAATCTACAGACATGGAAATAACCTATGAATCAAAATATTTGTATCATATTGTATTTATTGCAATATTCATCGTACATTATATAATATATGTATTAGTATAAAAATATAATAAAAAAACTAAAATATATTATTAAAAAGAATAAATCAGGCAAGGTTCCGAAAATACTGACATCGTATGCTAACCTTTGAATAGCTAGACTAAAAAAAAATCAATTCCGTGTACTAACAATATTATCCTAATTTAGAAATATTATTTCTCTCACCGATCTCTATAAGCAGTGCGAGCGTATACCTACGTAAAGGATTAAATTCATATTAGCGAAAAGAAATCTTACACCTCGCCGTCTGAAGCGGTGTGGCCGTGGCAATGACCCGCAGAATTGATTCCTGAAACACGATACTTATCCTGACGGGCTTATATTAGTATCGCAATGTCTGCCGTTAAACGAACTTCATACCAAAATTTTAAACACAAATTACTTACGTTACTACGTTTTGAATGACGCGAGACAAATCTTTGTTAACGGAAATAATGTGTCCCGTATCCGGTAAAGAGGTTTTATTTCTAATTTTGTTTAATATACTTAAAAATTGAAGCAAATAAAGTATTGTCGCGTAAAGAAAATAATTACGTGTTGTACCAAGCTTTTTGAGTATCTGGAATATGAAGGCTCCATACCCACTTTGTGCAAGGCGATTACTGCATCCTATATTCTTTAAGACCCCGTTCCATATTGTGATTTGATAATGAATCGAAAAACACGTGAAAAGGCTCATAATCTCAATCTCAAAAGTTTTAAAATAATATACGTTTGCTAGTAAAAAAAATAAAATTAAAAAAAAAAAGTTATTTGTATCAGAACTTATGGCCAGAATAGTTAACATAAGGACACATGGATACGTTTAGTGTAAATAAAAAACGGTATTAAATCTTTAAAAGCAATAGAAACGTTTAACATTTAATCTCAAAATCGTAAAGCGAGGAGAAATTATTTGCGCGACGCGAGAGACAGTTTGAGCGTGTTTTCGAGATGACTTATAAATAGGAGCGTAACACGAGCACGAAATGAAATCCCTCATCATTTCAATATTAAGTAACGCAATGACGGCAAAGATACGGAGACTGTACACTTGGTGAGGCTGGAATTTTTCTTCCACTGAACGTGGGCAGTATCACTAAACATCAGGTAAGTATTTTGCCCGTTTGCCCAATGTTCTAAAAGAAAGTCAGTTTAGACTTTAGCCGCTCACTGTCGTGTACTACATACAATATCATATCATGACGCTTATAAACAAACAGTTGACATAAGCATCACTTAGCGTACATTAAGTACTGTGGAAGGCAAGGTTTTTTAAGTGATTCAAAAATTTTAGAAATTATAAGATAGTTTATTGGTTTCAATTTCACTTAAACATATTTTGCACACACAAAATACTTACGTCATAAAAAGTTCGTAATATATATAAAAAGATAATCCAATGGTTTCAGCTTAAACTGAACAAGAGTAGCGGTAATGTTATATTTTTACTCGACATTATTTTTGTCTTTATACATAACAGCTCATCTGATTAAATCATACTCATTACCAGACGGCTCGCGAGTGCGTTGCCGAACCTTTAATCCAATTTTAGTTTTATTTTTGAACACATGAAAAATCTTTGTAAAATATTTTTAAATCATTGTGCATGGTTCTTTATAGCAGTTAATAAAATATAGGGCTCGCCGCGGGTGGCAGCCGAAAAGTAATCGAATCTTGTTCGAGATGTACTCGTCATATAGTTAGACGTAAATATCATTTTTGATACATTCAAATAGACGTCTTCTTTATCGACTGTCTCTTGTTTACTTGTTTCAAATATCATTAAAACACGCAAAAAATCTTTATAAAGCTGTACTGTATATTACAAAGTCTTATGAAATTTAATAAAAGAGCAGTGTTGGCCTAGTGGCTTCAATGTGCGATTCTCATACCTGAGGTCGTAGGTTCGATCCCCGGCTGTGCACCATTGGACTTTCTTTCTATGTGCGCATTTAACATTTGCTCGAACGGTGAAGGAAAACTTCGTGAGGAAACCGACATGTCTTAGACCCAAAAAGTCGACGACGTGTGTCAGGCACTGGAAGCTGATCGCCTACTTGCCTATTACATTTAAAAAGTGATCATCAAACAGATTCAGAAATCTGAGGCCAAGACTTAAAGGTTGTAGCGCCACTGATTTAGTATTTATGAAATTTAATATTATTTTAGTAATTGTAAGAATTTAAAATGTATTTAATCTAAATACTTTTGTAAATTGCCAATATATGGATATTATTTGAAATAATACTATTATACTACTGAGCGCATGACCTTTAGAAATTTCTGTCAAAATCGTTACGAAACCAGCAAATTTTAAACCAATAAACCTAGAACCTTTTTAGGTCTAGGCCTCAGATTTTTGTATCGGTTTCATGATGATTTGTCAATCTAATAGGCAGGTATGTGATCAGCCTCTTGTGCCCGACAGACGCCGTCAACTTTTCGGATTTTGTCTGTACGTCATACTCCACTCGTCTTTTATGTCATCTCGAAAAAAGTGCTCGACTAAAATAAAAAGAAGAAATTTATTTACTTTTTCTGTTATTGGCAGTATTTTAGTCGAGCATATTTCTGACGGCGTGTTTCAGGATTCACATTTGGAGGTGATATATTTGTGATTTGTATAGGTTGATTCATTATAAAAAACCGAGCAATCAGCCATATAAAAACTGACAGAAGTCATTTAAGTTATTCATAATAATTGTTGTCAAAACTTTTGGTCTTAATTCTCCCAGACCATAAAGGCGCCTTATCTATATTTTAATCATCTACCTTTTTGCTTATTAAGAAAATGTACCAATTAAGCAGGTACAGAACACCAACGCAAGGTCTATAAAGGGTTACATTACTATTTACCAACTTGGTGGTCAGATACAGGTGATATCTATAAAATAGACGACGATTTATTTTAGTATTTACGCGAGAACGTTCATTCAAGTTTAATAGAAGGGTCGAGTGATATGTTTCTGATCGTTAGGACGTGTCTCGTGTTCCCAACGTGTTCCCTCATGTCGTCCAGTCTAGAATAAACTAAGGAGTAGAAATCAGAAAAAACGCTTAGCACTAAAACATAAAACCAAGTCAATAATATACAACAATAGTCAAATCCAAGTCTAATAAACGGATTCAAAAATAGAACATAATAAATAATATTCTAATTAAAACTGACATTTGTGTATTATGTCATATTTAGTCTTATGTATGTAAGTATGTATGTATGTATATATAAGTATGTTTGAGCTTGTTAATCGGCGTTCAATTGTCCAATTTCAATGTTAATTTTTGTACTGCATCTGTTACGATAACGGCGTTATGAACATTAACTACATAAAAATTGCATGGTTATCGCAATTGAATCTTGCAGAGTATCAGCGCGAAAACTGCTATACAATTTTTTACAGAGAATTTAATAATTCTCTCCACAGTTTTTCTGGCATCCAACTGTTCTCTGTGTCCTGTTGTTGTGTACAACCATTTCCCTGGTGTCTGCAGGCCGCTGTCAGCTTGAGATGGGTAAATTGTGCCGATGCCGAACGGTCAATAGGGGATTTTAATACAACTTACTTTTAACACTTTTGCTAAACGTTACTTTAACAAGGTACGCAAGTATTACAATAAAAGTTTCGGATAACTTTTAATGGAAAACTGGATTCTTTTTAGTGTTTTTGAAAAGAGCGTACCATATCTTAAAAGGCCGGCAACGCACTCGCGAGCCCTCTGGCATTGAGAGTGGCCATGGGTAGTGGTATCAGTTAACATCAGGTGAGTCTTTGTCCGTTTTCTCAGATATATAAATATATATTTGTTTATATTGGCTTAATCCATTTTCTTCTCTTTACATACATGTCTCTTACATAAGAATTAAATAAAAAAAGCCGTCGAACGCTACAACTGCAAGGCCCACCAAACTACTTCTACTATTTCCCGTATCTCAGGAGGCAATCTGGTTTAAATGCTCCCTCCGAAATAAGTTATATTTATGCGATCATTCGGTAATGTTAAATTAACAATTTGCTTTTTTTTTACTAAGCAAGTTGTGTATTTGTTAATTTTACTTTGGGGTGACTGTAAAGTTTGTTTGAGGGAATAAGAATGGGATAAAGAAAGATCTTAAAATATTATTCTTTTACACAATGTAGTCAGCAAAGGTGGCTTCAGTGAACTCAGTATTTCCCTACCAACTTCTGACAAGTTTCAAGAAGAATATAATAGACAAAACTATAAGATGCCTGCATGCATAAAACATTTCGTATTTAAACAAAGAAAACTATTCACATTAAAAAATAATATTTAAAAATAAATTACATTTAACCGCTTTCAGTTTAAGAATAATTTATTTTGGATCTTGCATACTTTGACATATACTTTGTTTTTATAGGATAGGGTGCAAACAGGACAGCCAGCCAGTAGTCCATGGTGACCCATTTTAGGTTTCTGAGGAGAAGTATGCTTTTCATGCTTGCAAACATCGAAACTGTTCTATAATTCTTAATTTAAATTATTATATATTGATCCCTATACTGACGTGTTTCTATGGTACAAAACGATAAACCTGTCTATTTCTTACTACTCATCAAGTAGTTACTTCATTACAGTCACCGGAATTTATTTTAACGTGACGTCATATATCCTTTTCTAACAACGCTTAAGGTGTACCCGATGACGTCAGCGAATCCCAACAATTATACGTAATGAGGGCGCGGGGTATCTTTTACCCGCCTCCTTTGGACCGAGCGACCTGCATTTCATTATGACCACTGATACGTGAGACACTTTTTAATATAAACCTGATTTGATGATTCAGAGATATATTTAAAGATAGAATACATATCTTAGTTACTTTTACCTGATTCTTAAATCAGTAGATCGTTGGTTGCTTGTTTTATGTAATTTGACCGATTACATTTGTTGTGAATTACAAAGGCATATGATAAAACAACATTAATTAATTAACAACAGAATTTCACTAGATTATAGTTAAAGCTTTAATTGCTCAGTATTTTTTGGCAAATTCACATAGGTTTTGAAGTGAAACTTCTGTACGCACGCTTGTCTTGGGGAGTAAGCTGGCGAACGCGTGACGAAAAGTGTGATCCAGCAAGGCGAACGGAATTTGAGTGGGATACAACAGTTCGCGCGCCCATTTTCTTTCTCTCTTCCTCTCATAGCCAGGTACACACACATATATATATATATACATACAGATGGAGCGAAAGACGTTTGACTTTAGTCTTGTAGTCATAACCACACTCGTTTTTTTTGTGTAAAATAAGCATGTAAGGGAGTCCATACAAAGTTGGTACCATTTTTATTGTTTAAAATCCGTATATTAAGTTCATTAAAATAAATCACGTCACTTTCATATCATTCTTATATTTCTAAGGTCCGTAAGCAGGACTATTTATCACTTACACAACGATGAAGAATATAGAAATATGAATAAAGTGACAAAAAGTCTGCGAGAGCTCTATTCAAACGGCTAAGTCATTTGAAAAGCTGTATCTCGGAGGCGGAAGGACGGAGCATATTTCTGTGAATTGTACATTTCGCGGTAACTTAGGAATTCCGCCTGGTGATTTGTGACGCTTTACAAAGATACCCCCCCGACTCTATTTGCTTGAGAGGGGGTGACCATAAAGTATTGTCTCGGATAGCCATAGTACCTTATCGACAATTATAAAAAACCTAGCCGTATACAATTTAAGCCACTGACCACATTTATTTGAAACTTCACACAATTTGACAAATAACATGATGTTACTTTTAGGAGTAATTAGTTTTCTGATGTCTAGAATATTTGACGTTTTGTATATACAAATGTATAATACTGAAACAACCTATTCCGTTATGTTGTAACACTTGTCTTCATCATCAGCATAGAATTTTATTCGAGCATATTTTAGTTTCCGAATCATCGAAATGTACGCAACTTTTTGTTATAATTTGGTCACCCTACAGTGAGTGGAAAGTGTAAAATAAAAATATATCACGTGGAAAGTAGTTGTGAATTATAGTTTACAATAATAATGAAGACAAATACGACGCGTCTCTCTACAAATGTCAAAGGTTTCTGTTTATCCTTTGATTTTATACGGAAATCTGTCTGAAAGAACTTGCAACATGACTAAAGATTAGTATTTTGAACGATATTTGTATAAATCTCAAAACTAAAAATAATTATAGAATTAACTAATATTACATAATTTTAAAAATTTGGTTACTTTGGCAAATTATCTCTAATACCGGCAGTAGGTATTTCCTCTCTACATTTATTATATATATAAAATTATATAATATATATATTTTATACATACATATATGTTATATACATTTATGTTATTAATAGACAAAACAATAGACAAGGTAGTAATACTTTATACAAAAGGAGTCAAAGAATCACTTCTGCGAGAAAGATCAAATTACTAGTGCTACAATATTTTTAGTTCTGGGCCTCAAATCATCAATCTGGGTTTCATAATCATTTGCGTGTAGGTAATAAGCCTCCTGTGCACATACTCCGTCTACATTTTGGGTTAAAGGCCGGTTTCCTCACGATCTTTTCCTTCTCTGTTCGATCGATTTCTTTGATTTTTAAATGCATAGGCAGAAAGTACATTAGTACACAAATGGGGATCGAACCTACAATCTCAAGGATGAGAGTCGGACGCTTAAGCCACTAGGCCGCCACTACCACACTGTTGTATAACAAATGGTTAAATTATAGCACTTTCATTCCTATTACGAAAAATACATCACGACAGACTGATTTCAAAAATAATAAATTAATCGAAACATTAGGATTGGGCATACTTTAATCTCTCACGTCTTCCTGGATACAAAAAATAATTGATCAGTTCACTCAGTTCATACAGATCACGTGCGGTCAGCACGAGACCTTTGGGGCTATCAGTAACTGCTCCCAGCTCACACATAACTCTCCACCGCATCACACTAACAACCTCTACTTAAGGTTGGAAGCGAATTTTCGGTCCTCTTCGTAGATTGGTATGTAGTTTATTAAAGAATGATTATGTACACATATCATATATATATATATATATGAAATTTATTATGCATATTGAATGGGTCTTAAAATCAGCTACTATCTATCTGTCGATCCCCTAAGCGATAAGGGGTAGTATCCAGCACAATAAAATTGACTTATTTATTTAGAAACCTTTTTTTGTTTTTATTTTTATGGAGGAATAAAGTTCGCGGGGGCAGTTAGTAATTTATACATTTGAAGTAAAATGTAATAATAGATAATTTATAAAATTTAAAACAAAACTTATAAATGAGTATGGAAGTAATTGTGCATTCAATTTCGAGTTGTCCCTTGAATTGGGCTGGCACTGAAATACGCGAAATGTGACAAAACAATCGGGAGGGTGCCTACTTGCTAGTGTTGTTCTGTAATTAAACAATATTATCGATATATAATATATGATAATTACTATATTATGTAAGCTAGAATACAAAACAATCGTTCACTATTATATGATGAAAAATATGTCCTACACTAGTACTTTTAAGATAAAATAACTACTTAATAATTATAAAAAAAATCAAAACAAATTTAAAAAGATTTGATTTTTGAAAAGGGATACCCTCTGGCAGTGTATCCCTTTAACACTGGCAGTAACTATTTAATTAATAATACTAATAAAAATAATTATATGACTAATATAATAAAAACATAACTAATAAATTGTATACTACTACATATAAACTAATCATTAAGGCAATATAGTAAGTAGCAGCAGTAGTAGCAATAAACAATTTGTGTTCAATCGAAGTCAGAAAGCTTCTGTTAAGTTGGCCTAGTGGCTTCAGCGTGCGACTCTCATACCTGAGGTCGTAGGTTCGATCCCCGGCTGGGTACCAATGGAGTTTCTATGTGCGCATTTAACATTTGCTCGAACGGTGAAGGAAAACATCGTGAGGAAACCGACATGTCACCCAAAAGGTCGACGGCGTGTGTCAGGCACTGGAGGCTGATCACCTACTTGCCTATAAGATTTAAAAATGATCATGAAACAGATTCAGAAATCTGAGGCCAAGACCTAAAGAGGTTGTAGCGCCACTGATTTATTTTTGTGAAATTTCGAAAAATTATTAGGCCCCATCCTTCCCGCCCATAGAAAATGAGGGTTTAACAATAGTGAAAACTCTACCACAAGTGTAAGAATGTATTTACTTTTATTTCTCCGTTGCTATCGTTTCTTAGCAAGTTGGTTTAGTAAAGTTTGATCCGTATCTTAAGGTACCTTTTGCGCTTTCATCTTTTCTCTTCCAGGAAACCAAATCTTATTTGGAGCAGACTCCTTTTGCCATAGTAAGTAGTGGAAACCGCATTTTTTGCTAGTATATTCTATGATAAGCTATAAAAGGGTGTCATTACTTATATAAGTACTTTAATGCAATTGTGCAAAAGAAGATATGTCCACACTAACGATATTGTTTCTTAGCCATACAATGCACGTAAAGACGGCACTATTGCCCGTTACTATTCATTGTGATTGGTCAAACGGAGAGATGCATCATGCTGTGTGTCTATGATTGGACAGGATTTAGAATCATCATTATACGCGACAATTTTACAATTTAAATATATGAATAATTTTTATATCATTCATTCAAATTTAAACAGTTTAGTAGATTTGACTTCATTTTAAAAGTCATTATAAGTTTGGCCTTTTTTTAATACAACCTTAAGGATAATAATGTACTTATAAGACCGATATATCCGAAGTTTATTAGATCTTATTTAGTAGTAGTAGTATAATATTGAAATTACTCTATTCAATATGTGGGTGCAATACGCTATAGAGGCAATAATGTGGATGCATCTTTATATCAAACGGATAGTCATCAAAATTTTGTAAGGCTTCATTCGGTGTGACAGTCGATTATATCGCCTTAATACAATGTATTGAGCGTTACTAAGTGCTTACTGCATCTAGGTTACTTGCCAATTATTTATATTGATATTTGCAACCTTGATATCTATCTATCTAGTATCTATGCAGGCTATAGTCATTTGTATTACTACGAAAAACTTTAGCCTGCAGTATACTCCGTAGAATCTTATAGGGCAGAAATTGAGTTCATATTGTAGTAAGTAAATAAATCTGTTACGGACGGCATGTTCGCTTGATGTTAAGTCATACGCCGCCCAGAGACAAATCGCCAGAGGGCTCGTGAGTATGTTGCCGGCCTTGTAAGGATTGGACCGCTCTTTTCTAGAAAGTCCTAAGTCAAGCTGTTTTGGAAACACTTCAGTAGGCAGCTGATTCCATATATTGGAAAAACTACCCTTAAAAAACGCTCACTTGTGGAATACGTTGAGGTGTTACGAATGGAATTTATTTTTAAACCTTGACGTCCGATGCAAGTATCAATTTATAAATTTATAAATGTAAAGTGTGACAATATTGACATCGCTTGCAGACTGCCTTTAGAATACGTCTATATCGCCTTAAAACAGCTATACTAATAAAGAGGAGGTAAAGAGGAAATTTTTGTATGTAGGTATATTTGTAAGGAATTAGCTCAAAAGTACTGGACTGATTTAAATAATTCTTTTACCATTTGAATGCTACATAATGGCTGATTAATATTGACTATTTAATTTAAAAATAATGAACCCAACTAATATTACAAAAATGCTACCCAAAGATAAATAAAATGCCTATAATATATCCTTAATCGCGTGTGCTAAGAAAACGATAGATGATAGAACAAGAAAATGTTCCACAATATTAAAGAACATAATATCTGAAAAATAAATGGCAGGCCGCTAGTATTTTATATAGAAAATAAAACATGAATGAAAACGTACTTATTAGTTATAATGGGCCTTTATTAAATATAATATCGATAACCCAAATCATTGAGGAGGCACCACACTAGAACGGAAGTATCGTCAGAGCTATGCTAATGGCTAATGCGTGTTCCATTGCTAGCCCGGAAGCGAACCGGTGATCGCGTTAACATTTCACTCTTATTGCTGCGCCATCGGGTCCCTGCGGATATTTATCCTATGGGTTATTAATTTTCGCAAACATTTGTTATTACTATATACTAGCTACTAGTAGGCATTGTATTTGACAGCAACAATCGTTTTCAATTTACCCTTAAAGACCACGTGTTTTGTTTTTGGATTTCGAATACATACTTGCAAAAAATATCTGTGAACTATTTAATGAGTTCAAAAAAAAACAAAAGATCAAGGCGAGGTTTCCATAAAGATTTTTTAAAATTTCTTTATTAGCGTAACAAAATTATGTTCATAAATAAAAATTATTTTAAAAAAATTAATCTTAAATCAAGATGGATTTGTTTTTAATAAAGAAGGTTGGATAAATAAGATGGATGTATGTTTATTAAATACACGAATCTGATATATTGCAAACAAATTAATTTAAATAAAAATGTTATGAGTATTTTGCTTCCAAGGAGCTTGCTTCCTTGTTGAACGCAAACTTAGCTTTTACACTTAAAACTAATTTGCAGAAACTGTTTCGTACATTAAAGAAGATACATTTGAGATGTGGTGCTATCGTGGCCCGCTTCGTATAAGCTGGATCCAGAAGGTCTTTAATTAGAAGGTTCAGAAAGGATTTGAAATGTTTAAAAAAACTTATGCAGAACATTAATGCACCTGGGCTATGTATTGCGACAGCTACTCCTATAATTTATTATACTGGGTATAATCCAGGGCTGATAAAAATAAGAAATGATGGCATCGGCATCGTAGTGCACAGGTACTGCGAAAGAGTTGCTGCACGACCAACCTCTAGTAATGGAGAGGCATGAAAAGAAAAATAAGATTTTTTATCCAAACTTGATTAGACTCTTTAAACTAACATGCTCTCGTCTCTTTCTGTTAAATTGTTATTCCACTGTCGTGAAAAGAGATAGATCTTAATACAGTGCAATGATTTAGTGCTCAAGAATAAGTGGGTTTACCTAAATACTATTATTATAAAATAGTGTCAAAATCTAAATAAATTTAAAACATTAAATCGTAAAGACACGACAATTTCATGGCAATATGTTCTCAAATGCAAATACAGTCGTAAGTCAGTCGTAAGAAACGAATTGAAATTAATTAATATTATGAGTTTCAGTCTCGAGGCAAATCCATTATGTTGATAAAAAGTGTAATCTTATGAAAGAATTTACGAGAATATTTACGTTAAATTAATGTACCACCAAAGTTAGTTTACATAGTTATCGATCGGGTCTCCAGTAATAATAAACATTACCAATAATTGTAAATAAAAGCAAAACAAGCGTTGAACGAGCGGATAGCGGTAAACAGAAAATTGTTTACCCTCTACGAGCTATCGTTCGTTAGACGTATATTATCGCAGCCTGTAATTGGTGCCAACCTTGCTGGCTTTGCTTCAACAGTCCCCGACTACGATTTGTGTTAACCCTTAAATATCGTATCGTATGACTTAGTGTGTCTAAGTATGTCAAAAAATAAGAAGTACGAATACCTATATTATTATAAATACTTAAAGTTTTGGTAAAAACACATTATGTATATTGATTATTCTGACTACATCATCTAATATCGTTTTGACGGGAGGGAACAATACGTGCTGGCAATCTTATATGATCCCGTATCTATTCGAGAACTCGGATGCAATGGACGTGTGATAAATTTTCTATTCATTATTTTTGTCAAATAAATACCAATGTAATCATTAATCTATATATATCTTGCCTACATCGTTGCTAGTTTCCAATGAAAGTAAACAATTAACTGCATCTGCCATGTTAAAAGTGCTACATACTTATATTGGCCGGCGGCTGAAATTCGTCGTCTACCGTCGCCATTTTGTTTGTGGCTATTTTCTGTAATTTCGCGGTGCGTACAATTAATAA
Organism: Pieris mannii; assembly: GCA_028984075.1. Classification (NCBI taxonomy): domain Eukaryota; kingdom Metazoa; phylum Arthropoda; class Insecta; order Lepidoptera; family Pieridae; genus Pieris; species Pieris mannii. Next base: position 3,533,109 of record CM054776.1, read on the forward strand.
TTTTTCAATCCACCAAAATCGAATAACATCCAACTCAAATGTATTTGGCAAAGTTTTAAATATGGGACGATTCTGAATTCTAGGTATCTCAAAATATACAATATTAATATTACACGTAACAAAACCTGTCATATAAAGTTTGTGTCACATTTATTAAGGCCAAGAACAGTATCTATAAATTAGTATACATTGTTTTATTTAAACCTTTCAATAAATTGTTAAGTTATCTTTTTACCTGATAAGTATGTGGCACTGCATCTACAAGTAATATAGATTCAAAACAGTATCGCTTAGTATAAAAGTAATTTCCACGTCACTGTCTCTCCACAGTAGCTCGTTAAGTCACATTCATGTTTGCTTATGTAACAGATATTTTTGTGATACAGCCTTACTCATTGATCATTACACGAAAATCATCATACAATAATACGTTTTATTACATTGAAATATAGTTTAATATCCCGTATGAGAAGAGCCTCTTCAACATACTCTCTAGGAGTAATAATATATTTGAAACAACATTTTCTAATATTCTTTCATCTTTATATTGCCTTTTTCTTATTTGTGTATTCAAAGTAAACACAATAATTGAATGGCAATTTAAGACATCCAAAAATACTTTTATAAATATAATTGGTAATAAGAAGTAAGCTAAAAAGGAAAATTTGACATGAAAAGGGTTGTTTATTAGGGGGAAATAATGCCAAATCAATCATATCATTTCAGCCTTAACAACTCAAGTTCATTAGTAATAGAAGTCTAAATATATTCTGTAGTATGACCAACAATATTAAAACATTATTGTAAAGTCAAAGTAATTTAAGTCAGTTCCATTAAAGTTAAACCAAAAAGCAACCACTTGCGGGATAAAGTATCCAAGTGTAATCTACCAATATATCTAATTAAACCTCTCTAATCGCATCAGAGAATCTCAGAAGAACCGCCAACTCGAATCTTTTCGATAATTTCCTCTTAACATTTAGCAAACGTCATAGTGCTTCTAACTTTTGTAACCACCGCCCATTTTAAAAGAGCCTTCAAAACAGCTATTAAACGCTGGTAACGGCCTGATATGTTTGAGCCCCGGGAGGCGGGGTGGGTCCATATTCTCTGGTTGAATGTCGAAAACGAGTCACGTACGTACATTGGCTTGATCTCACGTGCTCGCAAAATTGTTGAACGAACGGAACTGTTCTCGTCGAGGGAAGCGTGTTGACGATAAAACACCTGGATTTCGAATTCCTGATTCGAATAGCGCGCGCTTTTTTAGATTTCCAAGCTCGATGACAGCTGTCAGATGGAATTATTTTGATAAGGGCGTTTTATGTTCGGCCAGATAATGTTTCATTCGCAGCGGGCGTATCTGTCAATAAATAATTGAATTTGAAACGTACTCTAAATCGATTATAATCAATTTTTGCTATTCAATATTCATAAAATAATGATCAAGCTAATAGATTCACTTTATATCTGTTATATCAATACTTTTGTATAGAATATACAAGTTTAACACACCATATCTGGTATACAAGTAGATATATTTTATAGGCTAAAATAGAAAAATAGTCCGCTTCAAGGAAATATGGGCTCGACTGGGCTAGTTTATCTGTATTTGCTATCCAAAGTCTAAAATATAGCCGCTCAGCTTGTAAGCCCGTTTTTAAATCACTTTGCTCGTGGATTTCACTTGATAGTTGATTTTATTTGAAAGAAATTTGAAACTGTCCATAGTTCCGCTCCAACACATTACTATACTAAACTCACACATCCATTTTAATATTTATTCACATAAACAACTCCGATGTTCTATCTTAATCTCTCTTAGGTCACTGCAAATAAATACTTGCCTTTGACTTGCAAGCGTATAACATGTTTACACCCAAACTATCTAATTTTACAATTATACATAAGGTAAAAACGGAAAGTGTTAGTGATTCAATTCAGGCCATATTACTTGTGCTACGACGTAGCATCGGCGTAGAACTCAATCAATTACGATTTACTCATTATATTTTTTTAATTAGAAAAGTATTTATAAATCAAAAAAGACCCTGTCATATTTTTCTGACATACATTTTGTTTTATAAATAGCGTACCAACGTTGCGTAAAACGTAAAAACAAGTGACTAAAGTAAGTAACATTTATAACAGTTTCACAGTATAATATGACATCGTTTGTCCACGCTCTAGGCGTCTAGTTGTACTTTGTCAAGTTGATAAAATTTGAATCGTGAAGTTTTTTTACCCGACTCTATAGTTAGCCTGAGACTGTGTTCAATATTTTTACTGCTCCCTTTTAGGTGGTTACAGAAAATTACATATTTATTTCTAAAAAATTAAATAATCGAGAACAACAAAATCGCTGAGGATCCTTATTCCAGATATACATAATTGTATAAAATTGCTTGTAATATAGAATGACACTGATTAACTGTACTTAAAGAAACAAATACTAAAGAAACGTGTGTTTACTTATGTACACACGTCAAAACTTACCTACTTCTTTGGCGTAACAAGACTAAAAATATTTATTTTTAAAATATTCGTTTGTAAAAAACTACACTAATAATAGAATAAAGGTATTAAATAAATTTTACTTATCGCGCCAAAAGAATTATAACTTTAAAAAAGGACATATTTCTAGATTAGCAAAAAAATATTAATCATTGCTACATATTAGAATCGTCACGCATCGCGATCTCGGTCCAGTTAAAAATATATAATTTAGCTATCATGACCTGTCATTTCACATGATGACCTGTTATTAACCTTGCTTCTATTCGTAAACGTGTTCTTACGTCTGTATCCTTAATACACAAAAATGGCGTGGATTTTGTTGCTTAAGACCTCATTAACGTCAGTTAAACTCTAGCTTTGTATTGTACTATCTGTATCAACAAGTTTTTAAGGTAATATAAATCATGAACTTCATTAAATATAATACCTATCGTCTTATAAAGAGTTACGTGAGCGATTAATTATTAACTAAAAACTTAAAAATAAATATACCAATATGTATGAGTAAGAATAATAGTCATAATGTTTTAATTAAAATACATTGTTATTACACTTATTGGGTTTGTTAAGAACATATATTTTACACCCCCGACGACTCGTGAAATTCAAATATAATTAACCATAATTTGGCAGGAACCAAGATTCCGTTAATGAGAGTTTTAACATATAATTTAGTTGTAAAACGAACACATACAATCCAAATAATTTCCTTCGAATTGTGATCCACTCACTGTGCAAATAACACACTTCGACAAGTTCAGTTTCGTTGGTAGTTCCTCATTTGGCAGACTTAAGATGGATCGCTTTGCCATACGTCACAATCCATCCAGCCATTTTGAATGTCAAACCCTTAATGGGAATTATATAATATGTAGATGTATATACAATTTTGCCGTAGTTAGTGAATATTGCGACAACTATTGTATGGAAACTATATGTTATTTTAAATAATCTAAAGTGATGTTTGCTTGTGGTAATTAATTATGACGATTCTGTTACACGTAATTCTTAGTTGTTTGATTTACAAAATTGTTTAAGATTATGACTTAAAAGTAATTTCATATGTGAAAAAAACGATGTTTCTTTCTCTTCTTAATTGATATATATATATATATAGTTTGCCTATGAGTCCTAGTCTCATTAAAACTTGTTTTCTTTATCGGACATCGAGGCAGAATATGAAATTCCTCCGTATCACCTTGACGTTGCCACAAACATTTTGTGGAACCAGCTGCCGTAATATTTCCAAACCAATTCAACTTAAGAGTGTTTCAAGACAAAAGCAAACCGGAAATGCACTTACAAGTCTTCTAGCCTATCGATTAACATCAGATTATCCTCCTGCCCGTATCCCTATAAAAAAATGTACCAACTATTAATTTATATAACTCGACGTATCACGTCCTTAAAATTATAATGTATAAAAATTCTAAAAGCGCCATCTGTTACCGTAACATCGTAAATATTTACATTTAACTATTGAATTTAAATTCCCGTTAAATTTAAGACAAGTATACATGAGATGGACGATTTCATAGTCAAAGCTAGTATTAAGGCATGGCATAGTGAGTAAACGTAATAAGGGAGGTTCGTTATTAAGATGTAACGAAATGCTCTAATGAAGATTTAATGGGTGTATTAAAGAGTATTTAATAACGTTTTAATTGATCAAAAGAATGTAATTACTGTGTAAACGTTACACGTTTTATTTCTGTTCTACGTAAGAGAATAATTATTTCATTTAAATATCGGTGAACGGCTCTGAAATTTATTGTAAATTTAACATGGGAACAAAAGAAACTTTATCATTAATTACATAACTATTTATAACCTGCGCCCGCTTTACAAGTGGAATTCGTGTAATCAACAATCTTTAAACCCATTAAATAGCTGCCAATAAGATGGAAACAATCTGTGGATAATGATACTATATATTTTGATTATATGATGCATCAAACATTTTCACTTCAAAAATTAATATACTGCAAATCGCTAATTAAATACTATAACTTCATATTGTACTACTTCACTTTGTGTATCTTAGATTCTTTTTGTTTGTCTGTATAAGATCTAGTAAAGTAACTTATATTTATTACAAAATAAGCTTACTTTATAATTGGCCCAAAAGGGATAAAACAATGTACATTACTATCGCTTATTATAACTGTAGTATATTTGTGATACGTTTTGTCTGTAAGATCTAATTTATTACCTTAAAATCTGTTTTACAAATAAAAGCTTACTTTATAATTGGCCCAAAGGGGCCGTTAAAGTATTACATAAGCAGATTTACTGCATTTATCCCCCCCCTTGCTCTTCTCAGCAAAAGTAAGCTCTCAGAAATATTAATTTTTTAATAATTTTAAACGTAATATTTTTTTGTAATAATCCTCGAAAATGTTTTGTTTCAAGTATAGACAATGTGTGGGTAAAAGTAATTAATTACTGTTGACGTAATCACCAAATAAGAAAATTAAATACCCCCCCAAACCCCTATAGTGCTTACGTTTACTTGAACGGCTCCAAAAGGGACTAAACAAACTCTTTGAGCTTTCAAGTATAAGCTTCACATGTAATCTAAAAAGTTCTCAATTCAAAAATGTGAAACTCATTAAGAATGGCATCAACGTCACCTCCTAAATCAGTCTTCGACGTCATGCTGATTTACGTGCGCCGGCATCGCTAGTAAATCTGTCGCTCACTATAATTGCTGACGTTTGCACTATTAGCGCTAATTGCCCACTGGAAGAATCCTAGGATGCTTTGCTGATAATGATTAATGTTGTTTCCAAACAGATTACAAGTAAACGGGAATAGTGTCTTCTATTCATTAAAATTCTTAACCGCATTTTTGGGAGTGTGAATAACAACAGTACCAGCTATTCAACAAAGCCATATCAAATTTAATAGCAATTAGGGCAATCGAATTGATGATCTTACGGCATCTCTTTGATAGCATAGTTTCCTAATCTTGAGCATTATACATGAAAGGGGACCCCAATTATCGAGTGAAGCCGCGTCCTTAAACTATATAATGGTTATAGTATGCATAAAGCCACTTTGTGCCGTGTCATAAATAGCGAAAATACGCAGTGTAATTTGTTTGAAATTTTAGGTTTTGGGTATTTGGGTATTTTACGATTTAATTATGCTTTAATTAATAATCTTGATTTCTATATTATGAGTGTAGTTATTGACTAAATAATTATTGGTAAAGTGTTTCATATGATGTGAAAATAAATGTATTTATAGGTATTCTGATAAACATATAATGTATAATTATCGTAAATGAGCATGTATGAGGTTGATTAATTTCTGATTTTGTTTCATTGACCGTCGCACATTGGTCTTTTCTGTCGCCGATTGGGATCGCTAAGTTGGGCTAATTGCGTTAAACATAACCTATATTTTTATTGATAGTAATAATCTTTATTTACATAAAATATTCACATTTAGCTTGCCAACTAGGACGTATGGTAAAGTTATTGCTTCGCACAAGGGGAAGCTCTTCATTAGTTTACGACGCCAATATATTTAGTCCTTTGAATCGAAGATTTTAGGGGAGCCTCTAATGTGTATTGCAAACGAGGACGTTATGCGATATTGTGTACAACACAATAGATGTCGTTACCATACAGGGTTTTACGACATGTGTATGTGTGTGTATATGTATACATATGTGTATAAGTTAATTTAGACCAAAATGAAATTATGTTTTTTTTTTTAAATTTGACAATGCGTCGGTTTTGAAATTGGTTTTGAAGTTTTATAGAATGGAAATTATGAATATCTAATGTGCACCCTAATCTGAGCCCTTATTATGTAACCTTCAATAGCGACAGGGATTCCAACGTATTCAAGTTCGCTGTAGATTCCTCAATATCCGTAACGTTGATGTTGAAATAAAAATCACATCCTTCGGATCGAAATTTCTGTCAGAATCGCTTTTAGAATTTTCACGCTCAACACGCTATTGACAACCTTCCTTTTCTAATGAATGACTCAAATTACTTTATTATCTCTCAAAAATTTGGTTGTCTGTAAAGTCGGTTTACTGACGATAGTTAAACGTGACAACGTCACAAGAAAATACTATTAGAATGGTTGCATTTTTCAAAAGAAAATTTTAATTTCCTTTGTTTGATAGATATTTTGTATGGATATAGAGAAGGTAAATGGAAATCACTTTTGAATTGATCAAGTTCTTGTTATTTGTATGCATTATACGCTTGCACTTTAAGCTTTAAATGGAACGCATCGGAGATAACGACGCGCCGTGAAGTAACGCCGCGCCGCGAGGTAACGCTGCATGAGTCATGTTTTTTCGTGTGTGCAGCCGGCTCCATCGAATTTTAAGACGTTATCACGTCAAAAATACTATTAATCTTTTAAATTATGTAATAAAATGCATTCCTTGAACGCTGACTTAGTTACTCCGCGTCCCTGTTATGTGTGTATGAGTTAATTGGATGAAAAGCAAATAGGCATAGAGTTAATAGTGTAAGAAGCAATAGTTAACCCAATTCCCAGTCGCAGCTGCCGCGAGTGAATCGCACAGATAACGGCTGTACCGCTTTAGCTGTAGTCGTAACGCGCCCATTGACATGTAAATTCGTTTAATCGACGTACATTGGACACTTGTGTACGTAATCTTAATATTGATAAGACATTGTATTAGCAGATAATTTACTCAATAATTCAGAATTATGATTTCTTAGACGACGTCGTCCATTTTATACAATTTTATGCAACAGGCTTAAGTTCTTGGGATATGTGTACCGAATCGTGGAAGACAGAACCCCAATTAGCCAAAAGGCCGGCAACGCACCAACTAAAAATGGGTGTCTATGGGCTGCGACGACTGCATTTTTGGGCGACCCGCAGGCTCGGTTGCCCCCCTATTATCTATATTAGGATTGCCTGGAAGAGATCGCTTAGTTAGCTAAGGCCACCCTTTGCATCCCTTGTAATTTTTATGTATTGTGTCATTTGTGTTTCTTTGCAACGAAGTGTGAATAAATAAATAAAAGAATATAAAAAAATCACAATCTAAGAGAAAACCTGGTAGACCGAGGCTACAATGGAATTGTCAAAGACCCATAATAGATGATTTTGATAGCGATATCTGCCCGAGGAGCCATTGATGATGATGATGTATATAATATTAGTACGCGACCCCGAAGGAGTGAAGGCCTGCTCCAAATTCTTCAATTTGTTTCTTAATTTCGCCACTATTCAATCTTTACCCGTTTTAAATCATCTTAGGTATCCGGTGGGCAATAATAAAAAATCAAAAATTGTATACCTATGAATAAGCAAGTCAACTATTAAATCATACAATTAAAAGCTCTGTATTCAACCAAAGTAAAACAAATGTTTTATATATTACACTTGATGTCAACAATAAAGACTTTAAATCCTACGTGTAATCCAAAATGAATAATTTCGTAATTACATAAACATTGGTGGCTTTTAAAACCATTATAACCTCTTTGCAGTCTTTATACGATATCTAAAAAAACTCATTTTATTCAAGATTTTAATGGCTTTTTAATTTTATGCTATAAGGATAGTCCATAATAAGCTATCGCAATGGCGTGCCATTACAACGATTCTGCGTCTAAGAGCGGCCTAATTCTGCGTTCGCGCTTTACTGCGCCCTCTGATGTGACCCAATTACAATCACTGCGTTTGTTTCTGATACTTGATACGTTGCACACAAACACACTAGTATAATGGGATATCGATTGCCCAATTCCAATAACGATTAAAAATATCAACACTTAATGATGAGCACGATAATTATAGCCTCATAATACGTTTCAAGTTAAAATATAAGTTATATATGAAATAAATAAATATTGGCGATTTCGTGCGTGCATTATTTACTAACGTCTTTTACTACATTTACCGTTTACAATGTTCAGAGGAGTTGTTTAAATTAAAACCTGCAGCTGAGTTTCATCATCGGACGTCGAGGCAGAATACGAAACACCACCAGCATCACCTCCACGTCCGTCGTTCCACATCTGAGCGTTTCCGAACTAAATCGACTCAGATAAGAGCGTAAAAAATCGAAAAAGGCCGGCAACGCATTTGCGAGCCTTCAGGCAATGTGAGTGTCCATGGCATCACTTAACAGATGAGCCTCCTGTCCCCCTTGTATAAAAAAATGTCTAAACATTTTTAATTAAACATTACAAATTTGCCCAATAACAGAGTTTTGAATAATTTTAATTAACCTTCCAACATATACAACTTTCATTCCGTAAATTGATGACTTCATTGAAACCATATGATAACACAATAATCTAGTTGTGCGTCGCTGAAGGGCGTTCAGCTAGTCTGAGAACATTCCCATTGATATTGAAATCGAGTTGGGATGATCACCCGCCGCTATTCTCTACAATAGTTAACCAACTTCACATATTACCCGCTAGTTTCCATTTACACTACACTACAGGACATTATTTTAGGATTCACTGATGCCAGATTTCATACATTTAGGATCCTATACCTGACATGAATTCGAGAGAAGAGCGATGACTACTTTAATGGTAAAAATAACATAAAAAAATAAAATAAAATATGTTTATTATGGAATATATGATATCACTTATTCCACGTCATTAAATTTGAATCGATAGATATCGCTACCCATCTACAAAGAAGACAGAGGTCGAGGGAAAAAGCGGACTTTTAAAATAGCAAATCATCATACAAAAATGACTATGGCAAACAAAACTGTGTTTTACACAAATATCGCAAATTAATTAGAAGCAGCCTGTCTAGCACTAGTCCCAGGTTCTTTATCAGTTAGATAATCGGTAACTTTATTGTATGCCTGCTTAGACTGCTCTTCTTAAATATACGAAATATATACGAAAAGTATTACTTTGATAGTATTGTTCTCAATTTTAGGACCAACAGTGCAAACGTTGTAGCGATGTAGCGTCTCGATGTTCGCGTCGGAGTTTCTTAACTATTTCATTCGGACGTTACGTCTTCATGCCGGAACATTCAGAGAATGTTTCCGACACTATCTACACTATTATACCATTACCTTTATTGATTTAGTTTTATTGCAATCACATATTCATACTAAAAGTTTTCCATTACTTTATGAACATTATTTTAGGTCTCTTGATCAAAGATTTTTACGTTAAAATTGTTCAGTATTTATCGGAAATGAACAACGACCAAACTTGAGGTCGGAATAATGACTCGCATCAGACACCCCAATCAACTGGCCTTGTATAAAAAGTAAATATATGTACATATATATAGATAAGGATTAAGCGCACACGCATTATAATAGTTTACACGTTATACATATATTAATCCGGCTATATCACTATAATTGTATATTAAAGTAATTCTGAGCTGAGCCAATCCCCTGACACATTTCAACTTTCCTTTCACGTAATATCGCGAGCCTTCTATCTCTTGTCAATTAGTGTTATACGTTCCCTGGTGAGTTCCCCACAACCTATATCGAACACCTCTGAATTAACTATTTCTCAGCATCAAGATCGCTATTTGCAACATCATAATTATAATTGAATTTTAAAGGTGCATTTCTATAGTATTGTATACTATTCATTAAATGTTTAACATGTTTTGGGCAATCTATTGTTATCTGAGCCTCATCTCTGAGGTCAGAGATTCGATAGATGACTGTGCAACAATAATGTTTCTGTCTATGTGCACATTTGACTCTCCCTCGTATGATACCGCCATTCCGTAGACCGAAAAAGTCGATGGCGGGTTTAACATAAGACTGATCACGTTCTTGCCAATTAGAAAAAAACATTATCATATATTTCTTGTTGCATAATAAGAAGAGTTTCATAAATTCCTTTATCAATTAAGGTATTATTCCAAAGTCTCGATTACAACGACGAAGTACATCAACATTTTGCGATCGTGGCAATATTGTGTGTGGAAGCGAAATATCTTTATTCCTGGTAATAGTTTATTTGCACGAGACTTGATTACAACTTCTAAAGTAAATACAAAGTAACAACTACGATACAACTCGCCGTAGAAGTTGTGAAAACCTCTTAGAATGTATATAGATGATAACGATCGCTTTGTTGTCGCGCTTTTCAACTGGAAATTGAAACTCACAACATAGAAATGGACACTAACAGCTAACTTACATTATAGCCTTTGTAAGTTAATTTTGATATTTAGTTACAAGAGGAAAATGCGTTTGCATGCGTTTTATACCACTATAGATTAAAATTAAATACGTTTATTTTGGAACATAACTCACTTCACTTATTCCATGTCATTAAATTTGAACCTGTAGGCATCCCTACTCATCGACAAAGAAGACAGAGGGTGTAGGCCAAGAGAAAAAGCCGGCGTAAAAAAACTCTCGGTACTCTTTTAAAAAAAGCAATTCATCAAGCAATACTACAATATTTAAAACAAATACAGCAAATTAATAAGAAGTAGCAGTTAATTATTAGTATTTTGATATATATTATAAATCTCTTGAAGCCGTTTTTGCGTAGTGGATTTAGCGTGGAACTCGTCCCTGAGAAGTGCCTATCCCACGTACGGTGAAACATCGCATGCCTTAGATCTAAAAAGTTGATGCGTCGCACAGGAGGCTGATCACCTACTTTCCTATTAGTAAAAACAAATGATCGCCGAGCTGATACAGAAATCCGTGGCTTAAATGTTCAAGGTCTTAGCGCCACTATATGTACTATTTTTATGTGTTTTAATCCATGTTCTTTACATGTTAATGTACTAACATTATTATGGCGTTAAAATCTCGAATGAAGCGACAATGTCTTACCATAAATCATTCGAATTAATATCCAATTGCAAAAATATAAAAGACTTTGAAAGAATGTCGATAAAGTTTTGTAAGCATTTGTTTTTGTGGATAATTATGCAAAATTATAGTTAAAATATCCTCATAACAATTATTAATATTTTCCGTCCCAGTGGGCAGTTCATTGTTTATTGTTATGTCACTCGCGTGAGTGACGACAATCAGAACAGTATGTCTACATGTTAGCCTGTATCCAGACGGCAACGGCTAAAACAACAGATTATTCATTGATATATAAACATACAATAATATTATATGTTAATGTGTATGTCTATGATATAAAAATGTAATTTGATTTTGATAAATATTTAACAAAATGAAATTTACATAACACCCATACCTACCTCTTTAAATTTTGTATAAATACAATTGTATTGTTCTAGTACATTGTTATTATAGTCAATTATTTAAGTGTATTCGAGTATGAAAAAACAAAAACATATAAAATATTTTTCACATTCTCTCGTAAATAACTTTAGTATTCGACTTTGAACATTTATCAAGTAGCGTTTAGAATAAAACTTTTAGCATAACCAGCGGGACTGTTAAGTGTCGGTGTATTGCCATTCTGTGAGATTAAACTGGTGAAATTTTGAAGAGGTAACTGAGTAGATGTGCCCGAAGGGACAAAGTCCAGCGCTATTTACACCTGCAAAGAATATACATACAAATTGCGCTGTCTGATTAATCGTGCTATGACTTTTCCAACGAATATATTTTTTTTGGTCTACTCTTTGATAAAGTATATAAATAATCCAATAATAAAGGTCATTTTAGAAGTGAAACTTCTTCAGGCGCATGAGGGTAAAATTTTTGCGGAACGTCACGAAGATGTGCAGCGTTTTTGTCGAAGAAAAGGGAGAGAGCGATTGAGACCGATTTAACAGCCAAAATACACGATATTGGTTAATGTATTCGTTTAGTAGGGATACATTACATATTAGAACTTTAGAAAGCGATTCTTCCGCATACCGTCTTGTGCAGTAAACGCAGATTTTTATTTATTTATATTATCATTATTACGTATACATTGTGTAAACAGTGCGAATATGCATACTAGTACATGGAGTGATCATATACATGATCAATAATCATCTATCGGGGCTTTTACCTTAGTAATAATTAATTTACATAATAGTTTCACTTCTGACATGTATATTTTGTACGCACGTACTTTTTTAAAGTCAAGTAAACTACCAAATCTTAAAAATTATCGTTTCGACGAAAATCGAACCCAGACCATGTCAGATTAGTATAAATCAGTCTAATATATAAATAAAATACTCAGATTTCACGTATTAAAAAATAGCGTAGCTTCTAGTGTCTGTGACGTTACCAGAGCCCTGACCAGCAAGCACTCAAAATTTTGAGTTCTCGTACCAGACATGATAGTTTAGGATTGCTTTTAGAAGGACATTTAAGTAAAAAAATGTACACAGATACAGTTTTTCGAATATTAGTTGGTATTGAAAAATGTTTTTATAAAACATTATTACAAACAAACATCATTTAAACCCTAGTCCTCTATTCGTAATACTACAAGTAAGTAAGCTGTAAGCATACATAAGGTAAACACAATGTATGTTCAAGTTTAGGGAGACCGTTTAAACTCAGCCCGTCAAAAAAAGCGTCGACAATTTCCCCGTCACTAACTTCGACAATTAAACAAACTTGGAACAAAGTACAAAGAAAGTGAAAAAAAGCAAAATAACGAGTCCTTAATGACCGCCTCAAAGGTACCAGAAGTTTCACAAAGACTTCCACCGCTACCATTCAAATAGATCCCTTTTGTTTCTATCTTATATAACCTTGGCTTGGCTCAGCAACACTTATTCAGCTGTATATCCTTGTGTCATATGAACAATAAATGTAATCAATCGTGCGTAGAAAGAAACGAGCTGTGTTGGCGAACCAGTTTAGGCGTTCCACTATTAACTCTGAGGTTCAATCCCGACCGTATATAAAAAAAATCCTGTTCATTTCCAAGGTCCCGTCATCAACATTTTAATAATACAAGAATTAACATACATATATAAAATCATATTCTAAGATATTCTAAATACGACTGCCGGGGAAATAATCATTGTTTCTAATTAGCGGTCATTTATAAAGTTAAGAAGAAAACAGAGTTTCAGCTGATAAGGCAAGTTGCACACAACTATTCCCGTAACACCGTGGAAACGTCCTAATAGAATAAATATTATGATAATCAAAGTACTAAAAGCTAGGATCAAGACTCGCCCCTAATGGAATCAATAAAATGTTAATTAAGTCAAGTAATGTGTAGCTCTGTAAAAGACTTTAGGTCCCATTTTACGACTAACTTTCCGACCCGACTCCACGCGAACTTTATGAAACTACATAAACTTACCGCTAATTACCTTTTCGCCATACGCTAAGTTTTTATTAGCTTTAGCTGAAAGTTCTTGCGCTATTAATTACGAATGCCTTTATATATTCCTTTTAATCAATCATGTGCTTTGTGAATATTATAATAGATTATTTGATGATTGATATAGCTCAATTAACAATCATATAGTATTAGTACCTATTTTGGAATACGAACAATAAGTCAAGTCGTATCATTAATTTCGAATTAGGCTTATTAAAAAAGGCACCTTTGAAAGTGAACATTACAAGTTTAAAATATTTTTAAAAAATTACTCAAGTTGCCGCTTCTATAAGGTAGTTTCATATGGAGAAGAATGGACAGCAAACTTCATACTTACCAACTCACCATTAGGGAGCGTTCAAGTATTACGTAACGCAATTTTCTCGTAAAACGTTACGATGCGTTACACGGGCGGGAGGGGGTCCTTCTTACAACACGTTACGTAACATTATTTCTTTTTTTATATAAAAAAGGCGTGCATGGTGGAGTCCTCCCCGCGGGGCACCCTGGAAACTCCCCTTGATATGACAGGTACGAGGCTAACATCCACCACAACGGCATAAGCCGATAGGTTTACCGGCAGTAAAAAGTCAGAGCCCTCTTTTAATGCATATGGAATACAGAATACTTTTACCTGATCATGACTGGGTCGTGGCAGAGCGGCACAAACTTATTCCTTCTGTATACGCCGGCGTCAACGTAGAACCTAACAATTTCGGTAGGGAAGAAGCTGTTGGGTACAGCGGGCCGACACACATATCCATAAGGAGCGGGAAACACTCATCCTCCACAGCGAACACCCACGCTTATGATTTCGAATCACTTTTATCAATACCTTCATTCAAATCCTTAATGATGACAGAATCGAACACCGTGAAGCCAGTAATCATCATCTTTGTAGATGGTGGGCCGGACGAAAACCCGCGTTATCGCAAAGTCAAGAACTTTGCGATTGAACACTTTAAAAAATACAACCTGGACGCCCTGTTTATAGCGACTAATGCTCCTGGGCGGAGCGCATATAACCGAGTTGAGCGTCGCATGGCTCCCCTCAGCAAACGACTGGCAGGCGTCATTTTGCCTCATGAACATTTTGGTTCTCATCTCGACGACAAAGGAATGACTACGGATGATGATTTGGAAAAACGCAATTTTCAGCACGCTGGGGAAACACTTGCAGAAGTGTGGAGAGTAATGAAAATTGATAATTATGACGTTTCGGCGGAGTATAGACAGCCCGAAGATAGCATGCAGGATCCAACAGAACCAAATCTGGCGTGGTATAGCGTTCACGTCCGTGAATCGCAATATTTCTTACAGGTTATAAAATGCGCAGATGAATCCTGCTGTTCACCACCGAGAAGTGCATTGAAATCTGTGTTTACGGATACTTTCATGCCGCCACCTTGCCCAATACTTCAAACCCCAAGCAAGCTCGTAGTACCCAGTTTGTTAGACAAAGGAAAATCCAAGTTTTCGCCACTTCTTGTAAGGTTGTCCGTTAATCTGTCACCTCCTCTAGAAGGGTTTAAGCAGATGCCTTACGATTTCTTTTGTCCATCTGTACAATCCGACCTAAAGAAAAAAGTATGTCCAACCTGTGGGATCTATTTCACATCTCACAGGAGTGTTCAAATGCACTGTCGTTACGTGCATGGCAAGACTGTCCAAGACCATTGTGAAACTAGAGTACGGCCACAGCGCCTTGCTGCCAGAAGGGCAAATGAGCTTCTCTGCATTGTGCGTCGTTATGAAACATCGTCTGAGGATGCTGACTGGCTCGACGAAGACGAAGTTGATGCAAGTGGCTTAACAATTCCAGAACCGTCTTCGTCTGCACTCCAGGTGCCAGTGATGAAAGAATCTGAGTGGCTAGCAAACCCGTGGACAGAGGAGCAGTAATTTCAATCGAATTATTTTTATAGACCTACTTAGATACTTGGTTAATAGTTGATAATTTTTTAATTTTGTTAAGAATACGATTTTATTTCGAGTAAAATGTTTAATTTCAGTTGGGTTTCTGTTTATAATTGCATTGCCAAAGGTTAAAATAAATATGTTATTTTATTTGAAGAATTTATTAGTAAAAAAGCTAAAATACTTAGGAGAATGAAGGAGAAAAACAATTGTGTTTTGTAAAGCCAAAAATTTATAAAAAAATAAACAAAATACGCAGGTGTTGCGAATTAAAAATCTCTTGTTTTATTATAAGGCAATTAAAACTATACGAAGGATAAAAACTATAACAACTTTTTGCGACTTCAAGGTAAAAATGATGACTTGAGTGTTACGTAACCTTTAGATAGGGGGGTGGGGGGGTACAGAAAAACGTTACGGAGCGTTACAGTGGGGGGAGGGGGGGTCAAAAATCTTCAAAAATTGCGTTACGTAATACTTGAACGCTCCCTTAGACAGTATGTGAGTCGACTAAAACGTCACCATATTCTAGAGCTAGTAGCTAGAAGCAGCAGTAGCTCATAGCAGAAGATGAGTAAATGCTATGGGAAGTCACTCCACATGACAGCACCCCAGAACGAATTCACTCATCGTCTTAAGGCTGATTGTATATAACCGTAGAAATAATTTTTCCGATTCCACACATTGATTCTAGTTTGTTAATTTTTGCTTATGTGGCCTTAATAAATTAATAGCTAATGGAATAAGCCCGAATATAAAAGCAATAATAATATAAATTTATGTCTAATTTTATCCAACATTAAAAATATAAGATGTCGAAAATCGTTTCTCCAATAATATCTTAGTGTTTTCTGGAAACTAAAAGGCGAAGCCAAAACAATATTGGTTAACATGTTTATCTTAATTTATATAAATTACGTGTCACGCTGTTAGTCCACTATGTACTCCTAACGGTAGTTTAACCGATATCAATCATATTTGCACACGGTGTGCAGTTTGATCTAACTTAAAAGATATATAAAATATATAGGATAGCTTACATCTCCATTTATACCCGCAATATTATTTTATTGCAAACATTTGTTTATTATTTGATACAATTCTAATAGATGGCGCTGTGTTAAAAGTACCATCGTTTAACATAAGCTATCTACCTTTAACATAAGTTCTCCTACCCTTTCCCTTGACTAGTTTACAACTATGTAAACTAAAAAACACAGCCACAGTAACGCTTCGCCGAGTCTGCTAGTACAGAAATATAAATCTTCTGTGCATGTGTTTGAAAATAAACTCTTAAATGATTTTTTATGATTTCTAGGAGATTCAAGAATGCTATACATTTACAATTAGATGATATCTGTAACGTTTGTGCATCGTATTACTTATATTTTTTGTGGGCCTGAACCCACTAAGTATTATTTATCGGACACAAGGGCCAAGCTTAAATATAGGCGTCAGTCCGTATCAGTAAGCAGTAACCCTGCCATAAAATGCATATCAGGCGGCCGTGTCAAGAGGTGCTTCAGTGTAAAAATAATGAATTCGACCAAAAAAACTGGGGGAAAACAGTTTCGAGACCCAGATGATAACGGAATTAAGTGTTTGCTTCGGGCGTTTCACTACGTGGTACGTTCACTTAGGATATTTGGAGATGGCATACTATTATTTCTTTAGCAATAAAATATTATATAAATTTATTGTTTGTAATCGATTTTATTTTATAAAACGCACATAATAAGGATATATAATCGAACTTTACATTAAACTTTATTTCTTAAGCTTTAATCATCGAGATGACGGAGTTCTTGTGTCTTAATAAGTAATAATTTTCCTATATAACTATTATGAAAAAATAAAAGTTTTTCTTTACACAAGCCACCTGGGGCCAGTATGGGCAAGCAGTTTTAGAGAGGCCGTTTACCCATCTCATTTGGGGTCATCCTTTACAAATGACTATTAATGTCATTGCCAAAAATATCTCACTCTTTGAATACATAGCTAACATAGAGTATATTAGGTACCGGAATTTTATTTTATAACAAATTAGGGCTACATCGTTATTTTGAAATAAAATAATGGAATCATTATTACTCACACTCAGCAAATGGCAACATCGGCTGCTTGTACAAAATCCTACCTTCTGAATGATTAATTCTTTATTTTAAAAACTTGCTACACATATGGTTATAATCAGCAACAAATTTAATACAAATAATAGCGCATCCATACCTCTCTGACTCCCTAACCAGTAATTCCAGAAGGGTTCGGCGCTGAGCGCGCGCGCATACATTATTCATGCTAATTTCTATCGAACCACACGTCCGCGCCCAGTGAGGGCCAGCACCGATCCACCGGGACCAATCTTAGAGGCTGACGCTTACAATTTACCCTACTAAAGAATTTTACCCTCAACGTCGTAATTTCTATGAGGAATTACAATTAAAACCGCGACTACCTTTACAAAAAATTTGAATGCTTTAAAAATTTTCATACGTATGGGGCGATTTTTCATAGTTGCATACGTTTTCACACCGATATTTACGGGGTTTGACGTTATTAATAACTATAACATTACCCTTGATTTTCCCATTGGAGTTGAGACCCCGTGGGTTTCAAGCCTTCCAGCTAATCCCACGATTCTAAGATTTAAATTGGCGTATGGTAGACAGTACCAGTGAACCCAGAGCTGGTGCTTTCGCTGAACATAAACCTCGCAATACAGAGAGAATACGGTGTCATTATTACGAATACTCTTGGCCAGGGATAAAACTTCTGATTTATTTTATTAGTATGTACAGTTTAGGTAAAGATAATCAGTATTAATAAAGTAAAATTAATTTAAATATTAGGTCCTAACATGAAATTGGCGTTTTGTATGGGAGGAACAAAAGGTCGAATATTTTTAAATATATTATATTCAATTCAATACTTCATTATCAACTTGGGTCTCAGGCCGTCCACGGGGCTTGTTCTGCAGGTCGAAATTTCCAGAACGAAAACGTTGGAACCAAAAATGAACTGTTTTTTCTTTTGCAACATGACCGCCATACACATCATTCACCCTTCGAGTCGTTTCCGCAGCACTAGTGCCACGGCGGAACTCGTACTCGTTAATAATGCGATACTTTAAGTTTTACATTTTGTAAAATGAGTGACGCAAACAGAAAAAAACAGAAGAAAAAAAACAAATGAATGACGGTTATCGAAGCACATATACATGAGAAAATAGCTGTACAAATTTGAATTTGTAATTCCTTAGCAAAGAGGAGAAAATCGTGATTAAAGTGGCCAGTACGAAAAACGCCAATTTCATATGTAAGGACCTATTATTACATTTTTTATACGAAAGATATTTTATTCAGGATTATTGTTTATATATTATATTGCTGGGTTTTTGTAGATGTAGTTAGATTGAGAATCTAGATCACACGCTTATAAACAAATATAAATACGTAACAACATATATGTTTTATAACTCTATAAATACTCTAATTCAGAGCAAATTTTCTTTATTATTATTATGAAACTGATACATTGATATCGTAATCGTTGAGAGATATACCAATTTTTCACAAAATTATCCTTTCTCTAAACCCGCTTATAAAAGCTTAATTAAGTAGAATAAATTGTTGAATTCCCGAGTAGATCCAACATAAAATATGGCCTCCATAAAAATCATTTAATACCTTTCATTGATAATTTAGCAGCGAGCGGCGGCATTTTGTATTCAAGTCATTATCGCGAATTTGTGTCCATTCCACCATTTTTATCAATTATGTTTATACAACCAATAATTGCACACGCAATATAAACGGCACTTTACAAATATTAAATTTAAATTATAAGTACCTTTAATTGAACTAGGAAAAAAGTACTGAAGGCAATGTAATATGATGGGACAGGAAGAAAACAAGCAGGGTCCCACAAGATGAGTGGTTACCGCCGCTCATGGATGTTGAAACCACAAATTTGCAAGTACGTTGCCGGCCTTTAGGTAACGTTTTCCCAGTGACGGTTTGCTGAAATAGGAGCTGGTTACATGAAGTGGTGGTGCTCGGAAAAAATTGGCTATCGTGGAGGTCGAACGGGTGGAATTAAAAATATATAAAAATAATTCATTTTAATAGTACATTGTTCTTACTATCATTTCAAGGTCCTTGTATTATATTCTTTGTTTGTTAGCGTAAATTATACATTTAAAATATTATATTTAAAAATAAGTATAAAAATACCATTTATGATTTTTCGGCCATGTAAATAAATGTGTGAAAATAGAAATTATTTTGTCATCAAATTTCTTTGAATATAAATTTATTATTATTAAATAAATTTATACTATTTTATTGGTCACGTGGAGTGATAACGCATTAAAATTATGTAAGAAAAGTAAGCTAGTGTATGTATAGAAATGTTTTAACTCGTTCTATCGTTAATTACATCTAACATCTAAAACACTGAGGTGTTAATTCTGTCGTTACAGCCTCAATTAGTAAAATAATATTGTATCACGCCTATGGTATAATGGTATATGGACAAAACAAACGAACGTAACTTGATGGTTTAGCATCTGTGTGAAAAAATTCTCATGAAACTAATCTCTAATATTTTTGTTTTTTTTAGAAAACCACGAGAATGTGTCTTAGTATTTATCAGCCGTACCGTATTCAACAAAGGGCACGCGCAGAAACAAACTCGCCGGCTCCCACGGTTCCGTATAATTTTATTCGCCGACGGATCCCGACTGGATATAATGACACAATTGCTTGGCTTTCCACTGCATTGCCCTCAACACTGATTGATCCTAGCCATTTACATGTTGTCTGCAAGTTTGTAACTGGGACGTAAAAATAAAGAATTATTTGTCTTTGTGGGATGCTGTTTACCTTATATGCTAAATATGAAGTAAAATAATAATATTTAGTCGCTTAGAATCCACATTAGCCCGCTACCTTTTTTGCGTGGTCCTTCCATCTTCTTATCTGCCTGCTTTTCTTTCGTTTCCCACTTTGTTTCAATTCTGTTCCCTTTTTTGCTTCCCATATGACCATTTCCACTTTAGTTGTATTTATTTATTTCAATTTGTTGACATGGAAAAGAATGAATTGTTGAAATATCGATTACTTCTATTTCATCGTACATGAAAGGTGAATGACCGATGTCACATCAGTTCGCTAATTAATTTATATATTGAAGTGGATATCTTAATTGAGGCGCGAGCAATGCGTCAAAGGCTGCTATTAATCCTACTTAATTAGAAATGAGGCTGTCCTATGTTATCTGTTACAATTATCTACCAATTATATCCTATTTACATAAGCTATGAGATGTTATGTACATTGCATTTGACGTATTATGCTTAGGGTTATTAGTAGAAATACGTATTGTTTATGCTGTGTATACATTTCAGATAAAAAAATGTAAATATTTAGATAGTAATAATGTTTCCTATTTTTGTATTAGAAACCTTGAAATTTAATACAGATAAAAAATACAATTATCTATAATTATATTAAAAAATTATTAAATGGCGAACGAAAATATAACCATGGAGCAATACTCATTTATCTGATAAATGTTCGTGTAAAATGTGTTCGAACACTGGTTGTGTAAATCTTTATGTACACAATTGAAGATATGAAGATATTTTTTAATAATAATAATAATTTATTTCATATTTTTTTCACAGAAAAGACTTATATCTAATTGCGCTAGTTATATTTACAAAATTAGTCAGGTTTATCTGACGCTGAACTAGGTGTGAAACTGTATTTCAGCATACAGCGCCTAACCCCTTAAATATAATAGACAAAAACTAGCATCAAGTACATGACTCATTGGCGAAACTTATATCTAAAAAAAAAACTATATGTTGTAATTTACAATAAATTTAATAAGTGATTCTATTATGGTGTGAAGTGTTCAAATGTTCTCCCTGTGAGTAAGGTGAGAGGGTGTGTGTGTGTGTGTGGGAGAGTGTGTTAAACAGTTTATTACTCAAAAATTTATATATTATACCAGTACATAAATAATATAATAAATAAATAAAAAAATGCCTTTCAGTTTTTATACATTAAACATGTCGCTTTTTTATGATTATTATTTCTTAATTAACACTACTCTTATAGGAAACGTCATATGGAAACCGGGATTTAAATTGGCATCAGATATTGATTCTGTTTCATGATCTTTCTAAGGTAGGTTCTTCGTTAACTAATGCACGTCATCAACTATACGGGTCTTAGGCATACCGGTGTCCTCATATATGTTCATTCATCGAGCGAGTTTTAAATACGCACATAGAAAAAAAAACCGTATTGGTTTACAGCCAGGGTATTACTACGGCCTCAGGGATGAAAGTCGTACTTTATGGCCACTAGAACACTGCTCTTGGCTTCACGACGTCGACGTCGTTCCTTCATATACTTCTCTTACGGAAACAATTTATATCCTTTAATATTTACTTCGAATATAGTGTAAATCTATGACCTGCAAATAAAAGACTCAGTTGCTTTTCTATACACCGTATGTCTGCCGGACTGAATTCCCGTCTGATTCCTTTAAAACCAGGAAAGTTGTTAGATATAAATAAAAGGAAAGAATTAACGAAGGCAGTACTGGCGTGACGCCGTCCAATTAGGGGCACGATGAATGGCGCAATTTGAGCCTCAATTGGACCCTGAATAGATAAAAATACAACTGGTCACATTCTATGAATGCGACGGATTTGTGCGACGGGGCGACAAATCTGAGTGTGTATTTGCCGTTTGGAATTTCTACGTAATTTTAAAAGACGTAACATAATTTATATTTTTTTTAATTTTAAGCTTGACTAGTAGTGTCGTGTTATTTTCAAAATCTTCCCCTGCAACATATAGGTGATGCTGGCCCGAGACATACTCTAATAATCAGCTATGAGTTTATGCAATGATGTGCCAATTGACAGGTCTTTAAAACGAATTAGAATTCGGGAAGCCATTCGCTCCGGAAGGATCCAAGTCACATTCGCAAGCAAGCCCTCCTCAAGGCAGGGAACGTGTCTGTCAAAAACAGACCAGTGCAGAGGCGAAAGAAGCTAGAATGACGTGGAGTGAAATTAAGATAGCTGCCCAGGACCGTTCAGACTAGTTTTCTACGATACACCCTCTGCCTCTATCTCTCTCTCTCTGTTATTTAAAAAATAACGTACAATACAGATTTCGCTTCTTGTCCACTTGTAAAGAATATTAAAAATTCTGCGAACCATTTTCTATAGGAGTTAACGTTAAGAACTCGCAATAATTTATGTGTAAGGGCGCGCAATTAATATCCGTTTCAATTAATAATAAAGCCTCAGCAATCGGGCAACACTGACGTATTTATTAAGAAAACGATAAATCAAGCCAATAAAACGGCCCTCGGGGGAAGATTTAGTCTCGTCGTCCATTACAGTGCTGGCTAGAATGTTTCATATTCAACATTTAAATCTAAATTAAGTACGTACAAAAATATATTTCTCATAAAGCTTCTTGAAACAAATACGCCATAATAAATAATTGTACATATTATAACCTTTGAACAACAAATGTTTGATGTTATTAGCACTGGTATTGCGGAAGCTATCTTGTTGTATTAACATTCCTTTCTGTTCATTCTTGATTGATAAATATTTTAATTCCTTTGTAAACCTAGAGTTGCTATGAAGAAACAAAAGCCTTTTTATTCGTATCTACGCTTATCCCATACTTTTTCATTCGCATTTCCCGTGAATAGGTTATAATACATAATAACTAACATTAATAAAAACATTTCATAACAATTTTTCTTACCGCTATTTAATTTAATATAGTCTATTTAATTATTGAAGTTTATGATTTTAAGTATTTATATTTATAGATTATAAGGGCCTGTTTCACAATGTAAAGGAACCTGTTTCACAATATAAAGTACCAAATAGCTATGCAACACATAAATTATTTGAAAGATAAAAGTTCCCAATAATACTTCTCGTTTCATGACAAATAGCGCTGACAGTCGTGAAACGCAACAAAAGTGTTTATTCAAATAAGCTATTTATTAATTATTGGTACAATAAGTAATAAATAACCATTATTATATTATGATTTTTATATGTAATATTAAAAATATATTCTTATAAATATACTTAAATAAATACAGTCGCATCGCTACCAGTGTGCGACAGCATTGACTCCTTTCGGCAACATTTTGAATTACAGCGATACATCATTGAAACGTTTTTAATAACCGTTCGTTTTGTTCTTAGCCGTTATTGTGCACCAACACGATATTTCCGCATTAACGCCGAACGACGTGCTCCTTGCCAACGCGAATCAGTATGGCACATGTAATGAGTAGTAGAGTAGCTTTTAAAACAACTACCTATACTTCTTTATACGTGCTCCTTTTTTCTGAAGGAGGCACACAATTTCCTCAACTCTGAACTGTCTTCGGCTAGCCTCTGTGCCTGGGTCCTATAAGTGCCTTTACTAAGGTCTTGTACCCTCCACTCCACATGTCCAAAAATATGGTGCATTTTTTAAAGTTATCTAATATAGTGACTTCAAGTAATTATAGTATTTAGGTTTAATGATTAATATATTTAATACATCGTACCAATCCTTAAATCTTTAAACTTTAAACATATTACGATATAAGTTGGTATTAAACGAAAATATTTCCATTAATTCAAACAACTGATAAAAAAATATGTGCGTATGCTAGTGTACACACGTCAGAACTAAAACTTCTTTATAAACTTATTTTTTGAAAAATGGATCTACTATATGCAAATTTACAGAAATTGGTTAAAAAAAGTTATATTACAGAATTTCTAAATAAAATAAAATAACTAAATATAAATTCTGAAATATATATTTTTGAAAAAAAAAAATATAATTTTCACAAAATTAGAATTAGAATGTCATTAATTGTATTAGAATTATTACTATCATTGTTATCGTTATGATATATTTTTGTTATTAGTTATATAGTGAAAACACAAAGATCGCCATCTTTGTGTTTTCACTATATAACTAATGTATCGTAACGAAAAAATGTAATTAAAAACGACGGTTTTTTTTCCAACGCCGATAAAGAAGTTTCAATTCAAAAAATTTTTTAATTTAAAGTTGTTTTAAATGTCTTAAGAAATAAACTAACAGACACGTGTCTTTCTAAAGTTTAAATATCTTAAAGGTACGCTTCTCTTTAATAATTACCCGACAAAGTCAATTCAAATGTAGCGTAAATTATTAAGCATAGTACTTAACTGTTATAGTTGGTGCGGTTGGGACTTCGGCCTCGATATCCCGCGGGAGGATCGCAAAATGCTCGTAATGAGACCGCTTATAATAATCCCTCTGGACCTCATGATTAGGGGCCAGTAATTTTATTTAACAAAATTATTTTTCAGGTACCAAAATTTTGACGGGTAACTTTGCACCAATAGTTGAAGTGATACTTAAAAGTTAGAAATGAAGATGAATGAACTCGGAAATGTGCGAAAATCTTATTTTGAAGTGACACTTCTTTAGGCAGGTTACTTTTACGGGACGTCACGAAGATGTGCAGCGTTTTTGTCGAAGAAAAGGGATAGAGCTATTGAGACCGCTTAGCATAGAGCAAAGAAGGAAAATCGAAAAAAAGATACACGGATATGATATATTCGTTTAGTGGAACATAAAATAACATTTACATATCAGAACTTATAGCAATTCTGTCGCATAACGTCCTCTGCAGTAAACACAGATATGTATTTATATAATCATTAGCACATATAATAAACAGTGTGAATATAGATATACAAATATATATGAAAATCATATTTTGGTACATGATCTATTGGGGGCTTTTAACTGAGTAATAATTTCACTTCTGACATGTATACTTTGTACGCACGCTCTTTTTTTACTAATACGATGTTTTAAAATCCCACAACACAATCTGTTTTATTTCAATTAGCTTACAAATGAACAAGAACCACTTTCATGTGACATTTCTACAAAGCAATTATACAGAACCAAAATGTTAAAATATCGAGTGTACTGTAAGATTTTTGTGGCAGACCCTTTGAAGGATAAGCCTTTGTCAGGAGGCGGTGTGCATTAAGGGTCATTTGTGGACTCACCTTCCACCCCGTTGCCTCCCTAGAATCCTAGGACATTAGCTGGAATTATCCATACATTAACATACTTTATTACTGTTATCAAGTTCACCAGGTTTACGCACCTTTGAAAAAATGTAACTAAAACCTATTGAAACCAAAATATAGTGTTGTCGATTATCAATTAATTTTACAAAGAATTCATAGATAAGTAAAGAAATTTATACGTCAGATTTTAAACGCTTTACATATTGAAAGTGGAATATATTAAAAACAGCTTGACACAATAAAGAAATATCGAATGCACACAATCGTAAATCGTTACTTTGGATTAGTGTCAGGGACATATTAAATTGATGGCGTCTTAGAAATTAACGCAACGGAAATCATATATATGACACAGTCGATAGAGCCTCAATGCCATTTAATATAATGTATATAGCTTTGATAGTGTAGAAACGATTGTTATTAAATTACTTTTATTTTGATTTTTCACAAATGTCTGGGGTCATAAAAATATTTTATTAATGCATTAGACACCTTAATACCTCTTCATGAAAGTCCTGTTGTAGCTTTAAATAATAATAGTAAGTTCTTATTTTTAACAAAAATATTTGCGTTTTTCATACTGGCCACTTTGACTTCAGATACAATTATCCTCTTTGGTGATGAATTCCAAATTCAATTTTACAGCGGGCATTTGTTTTGAAACTGTGATTCATTTCATTTTCCCGTTATAATGTCTTTCATTGCGACACTCTATTTAAAAATTGGATTAAATAGGATATACAGTACAGCCTGCATTACACTACCACAGGAACAAATTTTTAATTTGTTTTTATTATTACCATGTAGTTTAAGAATATTTTAAAGAATAATAATACACTTAATTCTTTTCAAAACTATTACTACACTATTGAGTTATATGTATTATGAAAATAACACATATTCACATAATAATTATTAAGCAGAGAGTGTTATAGCATGGATCAATTTGTGTACATTTGTAAGAAACTTTAACAAGGCAGACTTTCTGCGAAGTGATTAGCCTCAAATAATTCTACAAAAGTATTTCTATGAACTTTCTATTCCATCCAGACATCTAACGTGGCATGCGAGCATAACTTCCTTTTCTCAGAAGCCAACATACGCCGTATTTCGTCTCGATCTGATAAGAAAATTAAGCTTTAAAAATGAAATGACCATGACCAATAATT
This sequence comes from Pieris mannii, assembly GCA_028984075.1. NCBI lineage: Eukaryota > Metazoa > Arthropoda > Insecta > Lepidoptera > Pieridae > Pieris > Pieris mannii. The sequence goes on from CM054776.1 coordinate 3,560,102, forward strand.
CGTCATTAAATCAAATTATTCATTATACAAACATTACAGCGTGTCAAATGGAGCGCTTATAATAAATTATGTAAAAGAGACAGAAACAAAGAAAAATTTTGGGTTTATAGACATATTATAACTGATATGTCTATGATCCTAATCCTTGGGATTGATTTGCTCCAGTTCAAACAATTTGTATTAAAAACTTGGCGATTGAAAAGAGTGGCGGAAAGTTTCTTGCCAGTTCTTCTTACCCGCTCTACGCCCTTGACTTGCGAACTGGTTGTAAATGTAAATTTACAATTAATTTAATTTGTTTTTCTTGACGTTTATAAGTGTACATGTTTACCTATATGAATAAAGATATTTTTGATTTGATTTGATTTGAACCACACTTTTGGACTTAATGGTTATTTAAAAACTATTGTTGTTCTGTGTGCAGGACTCGTGCATGACCATTGTGCATATATAAAATATACTATTATATATTATATAATCTAGTATTGTATATTTTCTTTAAAATATACATTACTAGATGGCCTGGTGAATTTCGTATCACCTGCATATATTAATGTCAATACACTTTTATATATATATCGATTAGGCTAAAGACGTAAAAGGGTTTCCTCTGTTTTGTCCCAGACAAGCCGTCAAAGAAGATAAAATCAATATATAGTTAAAAATCATAGTCAGAGATCAGTTTCAACTCTATTAGGGAATAAAATCTCCTCAATTTTTTTCTGATATCATCAATTTGAATCATTCTCATTATCTCTTGGACCCGTAAGCTATATGTTTATGAGAATTGCTTTCTGCATTTGTGTGTGTTTGGTTTAATTTATCTATCGTTTGCCTTGAGTTTATTTATTTGGACAAAAAAAGTTAAAAATAAAACATAAAATAAATCCTTCATAAATAATTCAAATCATTTTATCGAACAACTACTAAAATTCTAACCATATTAAACATGAACTTTGAACCTTAACATTTCACAGAAGTACTTAGAACTTAATTACTTTGCAACTTTAATCTTTATTAACTTACATAAAGCATGCAATTGTGTTGAATTATCGGGAAAAAATCGTGCCAAAACCACATTTGTTAAATTTAGCTTTTTATTACACTTTAGTGACAAATCCATTCGTTCATGGGCACTATAATCTATTAAATATGTTTGCCTAATATTGTGTATTTATTTCTTCATCTTTCTTCACAGGCCAATTTTGAGTGAAAACCCCTCTGCGACCATCACACTGCCAAGCTTAAAATATTCCGATTTAATCACGTTGTTTTTCGTCCGAGCATCTCTTAATCATCGAGCGACTACTGAGATCGTAGCTTCAAACCCCGGCTGTGCCTATCGACTTTCTGTCTAAACAAACACTTGCTCATACGGTAAAGAAAAACATTGTGAGATAACGGGCACAGAAAGCAGCCTATTAGAAAAAATATCACTAAACAGATACTACACTAAATAGATATCACTGAATAGAATATGTAGCATAGACCTATAACAGCGCCACAGTTAAAAAATAAAACCCATTATTTCACAGAAGGAGCTCAAGTGGGAGTCGCAAGCTTAACCACTACACTAACACTGCTAGCAATTTACATGAGTTTAACAATAGTCCTCAGTACATATAGCATGTAATCAACTAAGACAGAACTAATTCGATTGGTCTTCCCTACTCCATCGTTACAAACTTGATTTATTTATACAAATCATCTAGACTATTGCATTCCGATTGTACCTGAGTCGAGTTCTATTCGATTAGCAAAACGTGTTTCACTAATCGAGTTTTGGGGTGACTGAACCTGATTTTGAATACAATTGTTGACAAATGGTATAACTTATTTTGTATATGGAGTCATTGAGTGAGTAAATCTTTTGAAGGTTGGAGATGTTAAAATTAATTGCGTAGACATCACCACTCTTTCTTTCACTAAAAGAATTAAAAACTCCAGTATTTCAAAAATCTACTTATTTAAACGGAAAAAAGATATATTTATTATGAATTAATTTTATAAGGAAAATATTTTAATTAGTATAAAATATCAAATACTTTAGTTTTTATATTTTCCGTTGTATTATTTATAGAATGACCATTCTATTTGCTATTTTCTCACGAAGAGGCGAAGCACGAAGTTACATAGAGAACGTTTGTCGAGGCTGGATGAAATGAGTCTCACTCAATTGATCGCCAATGGCCCGCAGCAGATAATTCCTGACTATTTATGCCCCGTCTTGCAGCGGAAGCCTGCATGTGATGGACGCTACCACCGAAAATAGCCTATCTATATTAAAGTACGAGGGTTTACGAAAATACGGGTAAAGTAAATAGTTTTTATATTGTGTTAGTGTTGTTGAATTATTATCGATGGAATATTATACACGAACCATGTGGTTACTCGCGTTAAATCCGTTATCGTTATCGTATCCGTTATCGTTAGCGTTATCTTTCTTTAATAAATGCATTATCAGCCGATAGGAGATATTTGCCTTCAGTCTCATTCACTCTCTTGCTTTTCATATCATCCAAAAATCCACACAATGGCAAAGGCCTAGGTTAGGTTAGGTTAGTTAGGTGGACTAATTTTCCGCAGCTAGACTTAAATTCCGTTCCGGTCCGTTTTGCGTAAAGCCCTGGCTAATTTAGCCAGCCTAGCTCCTTCCAGAAGCACAGAAGTCTTCTGGGCACTTCACAGGCTTCACGGAGCGACCTCACTGTTCCGAGGATTTTCATTAGTTGTTAAGCCACCGCCTCGCATTCCAGGACTACGTGGATGACTGATTCCTCTGCGCGAAACAGCCTCTGCACATGGGGCTGTTCGTCGCGCCTAGGATAAATAGACTTTTATTAAGGAGACAATGGCCCGTAATTGTCCCAATCATTGTTTTGAGATCGGTTCTATTTAATATAAGAAGCCGCTTTGTCAGTTGTGGGGTCCATTTTGGACTTTGCGGATAAGGGCCAGCAGGCATCATTCCAGTCATTGAAAGGTTGTGCTCTGGGTGCGTAAGGGTAGGTGTATGTTGATGTTGAGATCAAGAGAGAATATACCAGCGCCTGAGCCACACCCTGTTTTTGAACCGTCTGTGTATATGCGTATATAATAGCTCATTCAGGGTAGACTGATCATGTTCCTCTTCTCTCAATTGTATGTGATAGTTCCTGTTGAATATCAGTTGATTAGTGATTCTGTCACATGGTGAAGCAATAAGAGGTTGATACTATATTACCTTGTTAAGAATCGCTGTGTGTACACTATAGTGATTTTTGACCCCACAGGTCCAGTACCATAAGCCTGATGGCAGCTAGTGCTGCCTCCCGCTGTATGTGTAGGTCCAGAGATGCGATTTGTAGCGCTATCTCCATTGCTGCAGTTGGTGTCGTTCTCATGTCAAGGCAAGCCTTTGGAAGCGTCCAAGTTTCGTAATTGCCGTTTGATGCCACCGGCAAAGGCCTATAAAGAATGCTAGATTTACTCGCGTGTTTGTTACTCTAAATCTTTAACATATTAAATTAAATAGTGTGTTTTCGGTAAGAGATTAGTGAAGCCTGAAAATAGAATTACACAGTTTCTCATTAATAATGATAATTTAAAGTACCTCGCTCTACCGCAACACATTGGAAGCAAACTTTCTTGCCCCAAGTTAGTCAAATTGAACCATTGCTAAAAGCATATTAATTTGTAACTACAAAACTTGTGCCATCCGATGGGTTCGCAATCAACTAATTATGTGCATGATTAGGGTTCCCCTGTGAATCAACCCGCCAGTAGGGTTACCACTTAATATATTTTTTTGTTTTTACCCTATTTTTTTTAAACAAATAAACGGGCAGGAGAATCATCTGATGCTATGTATGTTTTAAAAACTAGCACGCTCTTTTGATAACTCAGCATTATATTCTAAATGTATTATAAAACAAAAACTTTTGAAGTCCAACTTCTTTAGTCATGAGGGTAATTTTTTTACGGATTAAACCTCGTGACGTTTGCAGCGCTTTTATCGAAGAAAGGGAGAGAGCAATTGAGACCAATTGCGAAATACTGAAAAAGGAAGATCGAGAAAAAATACACGCTGTTGGTTAATGTATTCGTTTAGTAGTTACGTATTAGAACTTTAGTTAATTGTAGACAGATGTAATTCTGTCGCATAACATCTTTTCAAGCAAACGTAGATTTTTTATTTATTTATCTTTCATTAGCACGTATAGTGTATAAATAATGTGAATATAGATATACAAATACATAGAGTGATCATATACTGGTTCATGATCATCTGCTTGGGCTTTTACCTTAGTTATAATTAATTTTCAAAGCAGTTTCACTTCTGACATGTGTACTTTGTCCGCACGCACTTTTTTTCTAATTAAGGTCACTATTTAATATGAAATAATTCGCACGTTTGGATGATATAATCCTTTTTGACTTTAATAAACAAATGCAATTGATGCGTACTTGCGCCTTTATGCTAACGTATCCTTAGCTTCTTCTAGAGCTCTTCTTCTCCACCATTTTCTAGAGCGCCATCTTCTTCTTCCCCTTGGTCATATCAATTTAATGGCCATTTAATTTCTACAGTTCTGTACCATTTGTAGCCAACCCTATCTACTAAACTTAAATAACCTAAGTTGACCGGACAATTGTGAACCTCTATTGAATATGTTTAGTTCTAATTGTATTTGTTTTAATTAAATATCTCGCTTAATAACGTCAATATTATTAGGAAATATTATAGAAACTGTATGATAATTTGTCTCAGTATAGGTGTGCTATCAGTGGTCTAGAATTTCTAAATATGTAGGGGAAAAGATGCCCTACTTAATAGCCATAAAAGGCAATTGCCACAGCCCAAGGACAGCGATGTGCTGTGGCAATTAGTGAACTGATTCCACGGCTCGCAAAAGTAACTAGAAAATTGGATACAATTTTAATGCATAAAGTCGTATTATATTTTATATAATTTTGTACTCCAAATACTGTACATTTAATAGCTTCAGATTTCAGTACATATCTATCGATGGTCTATAATATAGACTCTATATTATACACAGAAGGATAACCAGATACTACAAGCATATACTATATAGAGAAATCTGAAGTTGACAGCAGCAAAAATTAAATCCTTATGTGAAAATGCGGGTTAATGTGCTTATTTCAGACTCGACTCCAGTCCAGGCGCAATAAATTACTGCACGCTGTTAACCTCCACGCATCTATGATCATATCGATCGCTCGTATTTATGCCATTCTATAGAAATGGAACGGAAAAGTTTTGGATTTTTGTACTGGTCGAAAAAATTATCAATACAACACACGCCCAAACATGCCTTATCGTACCTTTTGGACTTAAAACCATGTCGTTTTATAAACAATGGACAACGTGTGTTGCAGCTAAATAGTTAAGTAGTCTTTATTTTCACTCATTAACGATGAAGTACAGTAGTAGAGGAACAGAGAAAAAAACAAAAACAATGTAACAATATTTCAATAAGAACCTTCAAACAGGCTTAGAACTTGTTTATTTCAAGATATACAAACCTTTAGAATATTAATAGACGGGTAGTATGACCCAATAAAGATTAGGCAAAAGTGTAAACCATATTTAAAGACCAATTTTAACACATGAGCTGTACCCGCCTAGAGGAGATAACGTTGGACCATAACTCGTCCTATCTCGCCGGAGTAAGCACCAGATATCATATTGTAATATTTATTATGGTTTAGTAGCAGGTAGATAGCGTGAATAATACGGGATGAAAAGGACATTTTTGCAGGTAGTTCAAACAGGATGGGGTCCAAATAGGAAATTTTCTAATTTAATTATATGACATATACAAGAAACTATAACGTAAATTTAATGTGCTCATTTAAAGGACTTCTAATATATTTGTCGGAGAAAGTCGACAGGACTTAAACGACACGACTCAATATCGTACAATATTTAATTTAGATTGATTCCTAACACTACTAATAACACTTTAGCTGAGCAACGATCTTCTTTTTAATCACAATCTACTCGACCCAACTCGATCGAACCTCTCGACACCACAATGCTCCATCCATCGTATTGGTACTCCGTGACCAGTACGTCAAAAGTCATGATGAGGCATTTATTTATTCGTTAAGTAATGATTCCAAACTATTAAATAATTAAATGATAACGAAACAACTAAATCTAATAAAATTATGTTTCGTAAAAGTTATAAAATAAATTTCATTGAACCAAAGCCATAATAAAAATCAAAGGTATGTTCACTCGATGATAACATAGATAGATAGATAGCCTGATAGATTATATATCTTAGTCGCGTAATTAACTATATCAATAATAGATCGCCACAGCTTATGTTATAAGTCACAGACATAAGGAGCAAATTTGTTGAAAGTATTCATAGCTTACTGCCGGTCTATAAATCCCACAGTTTTTAGTTTATCGAAGGGTTAAGTCGCCTGTTACCATTAATGCACGTAATAGCCTCGGTAACATATGCATTATGAGGGGGCTTTGGAAAATTTATGACAATCTCAGGTTGGGTTGCTATTGATGAAAATTGTAAGATAGGCTAACTAAATATATTTAGGGCAGTGTTGGCCTAGTGATTCTCGGTTCTCGCAGGCACGTCGCGTAAAAGCGTGACGCGCCCGCTAAATCCTCACCCCCCAAAAAGTGCCCAGTGCCTGCGGGGAAGCAGGCGTCCATGCGTCCAAAAGAAGGGATGGTGACCCATCCCTGTTAGTACTGGACCCACTAGCTATTTGTATAACCTGGTCTGTGAAGAATACTTATTGTGTCAAGTATCTTCACAAACCAACAACGGGCGTGGAGAGGCGGACGCAACCGCCGCATCGCATGTCGGGAATTGGATAAGGCTCTGCTGTTACCGCATCCAGCATAAGGCGATTGTTGGTGGCGACGTATATGCTTATATGTATGCACAATAGTGACACCCACATAATCCTCCCGAACCAAGCAGTCTTGCGGCGCAATGCACTTCCCATGTAAAAAAAAGCGATTCTCGGTTGTTTGATCGGTCGGTTTGATCCCTAGCTGTGAACGGTCAGGGTTTATTATTTAATGATCATATTATAATTATATAATAAGTGAACTAGGAATTTCAAGACTTCCAATAAAGAGTGGCGGAGAGTTTATAGGCTTCTCGTCCGTTCTACGCCCTTAATTTGAGAATCTGGCAGTAAATTTAAAGTAGAAGCATTTAATATGTATTTCTTTATTGACGTTCGTAATTCATTGTATTAGTGAATAAATTATTTTGAAATTGAATTTGAAATTTTAAAATTTTAATACAAAAAAATCTGCCATAATAATAATTAGATTATGATTACGACCCAGGTATTTTAATTTTAATTAAACTAAATTCGTTAAGGAATAATTCTCGCAAAATATTTCATAGGCTTATAATACTTTTAATATTGAAAAATTAAATCTTCACGAACATTTTATAGGTTTAATAAAGTCTTTACGATAATATTAATAAAAGGGAAAATTTGAACTCAGATATCGCTGTCTTTGAAAGAAATTGCGTGTTTTAATTTTTTAAGTATTTGTATTTTTTTAAGAATTTTTCTCACGTAGATACCTACCTATTTACTGCATTATTAATAATTATTTACCCAAGAATACGAGAAACAAATAATTAAACCTTATTAATTTTCTAATTATTGTAATGAGTCATTATTTACATCATTCATCGTTACAATTATAAATTATTAAAAAACTAATTATACTTGCATACTTTACAATCTAGAATCGACCGATTTAATTTATGTTTAAATGGTTTTTATAATATAATTGTATTAGTATATCGTATTTTTATAGAGTATTTATAATCTTAATTACTTTATATGACTCACGGAAACTTATTGTAATAAGATTGTAAATTAATTTAATAATGGCAAAACAAAACATTATTACATAATTTAATATCAATATTAATTTCATTTATTAGTATTCAAATGAATACTTTTTAATTTTCATAATAATTTGATTTTATTAGTTAAATGAAAACCACGAATAGTTTATTTAAAAATCGAACACAATAGATCTTCGCACATAAGCCGAGCCCCATAAAGATTAACCGCACTATTCAATACGCAGCTTAAAATCCCGGGAACGCATCGAAAAACGCCGTAAATCCGGGGAAATGCCAGTAATCCGGGCCGAGTAGTGTTTAACATAATCCGGATATATCCTGGTATCTCCATGCACGCCTGTTAATGCTGTACGACCTACCAGTTATTTACCGCGAGATTTAAACTTTTGGGTAATTAAATACACTGCAATAGATTTGGTATCGATAATCCAGTACAAAATCGATAAACCCGTTTGTGTTATAATAATTACGTTTGAGGAAAGTCCGAGGTCACGTAATTCTACGAACTGATTACAGACACCGTACTATTGTGCCTTCGAATATCCGTTGTAGGTAAAAAATGATAATTACTACGAGATGTTATCTGTTTATCTATTCAATTATACGTAGGTATGTCAAGCAAGTTCCGAAAATTCCAATTGAAATGCGTACAGCGTGAGATGAAACGACTTAAGTATGTTCCTCTATTTACGGCAGCTCAGAACTCGGTCATCCATCAAAAGAGGCGAAAATTAAACTCGCTAAGTCTGTCATTGAGCGGGTCCCATTCACCGGCCCAATATCGGCTCAGCCGGGCTCCTTCGCCTTGAAATGAATAGATGGGACACTGATTTTGGCCAATATCCTTACATTTTGTGAGACAAATCTGTTCTATTATGTGAAACTTTAATAATGCTTGTTTGTTTATATTGGAGGGAAAGTGATTACTATAATATTTTATTATAGTGAACTAGGATAATGTATAATTTACCAATATATAGTTATATATTGAAATCGTAAGAAAGTGCGATTCGAGAAAATTATGAAAAGGTATTTTTTTATAAATTGCCGCAATAATAAATAGGTATAATTCTGAAAATAAAACGAAAACGTGATTTATTTTGTATTAAACCCCATATTATATTTCCATTTTCTAGGAAATAATAAGTCGTGATTGTTATATACATTTAGAATGTTTACATACATTGAACTCCGTTGAATAAAAAGAAAATTTAGAAAACTTATCATAACTATAACTAGATTTTCGTATTGTGCAATACAAACAAAAGCCTATTATTATTTAATAAATCACAGGAAGGCATTCAGCTTAAACAGTCATATACCATAAAATGTGTGCATACAATACTTCATTTAATGAGTTTTTTTTATAAATCACGGGTTTGTTTTCTTCTATACTTAGCATAAATTCTTCTTAAATATTTAATAGATTCACTGGTTCCCATTGGCACTATACTGAATTGTGAGTCGATCACTAATGAATGTGGAGAAGCCTTCGTAGATGGATGCCATTTTAATGGAAGAAGCTCTGTCGTTTCTGGTGTTGGCTCTCTGTAAACAAACATACATATAAGTATATATATTACTATCAGATATGTAAAGAAACTTTTCTTTTTTTAATTACAATGCAGCAAAGACACTGACAACTTAAATAATTTAATATTTTTTTATAATTTATTAATCATAAAAGTTAGAAAAATATTTTTTTATTAACTAGTTGATTAAATAACAATTACTCTAATATTTTTATAACATTGCATACATTAAAATTTTTATCAAAATCGGTAAAGCAGGAAGTTGTTACTTTAGTGACCTTAGGCGTGCTGTTTTTTGTTCGCAAACATTTTCCTCTTTTGTGTCTTTTGTAAGAATATTACATTATTTCCAGTAATATTTATTTAATGACTTTTTATGTCATTCTCTAGAGCCCGACTTGTATGTTTTGAAATAAATGCAGCAAAATACAACACAACTTACCCGTATTTTGCAAAGTTAGTCCACATAGTTGTCATCTTTTCAATCATCTTATTCTCAAATAAATTGGGGATGAGATTTTGACTAAAGATATAAAACAGTTCGTCTGCATGTGTCGCTCCTGGAGCACTAGAGAACGGTTCTCCAAGTGATTTCTTTAGAAAATTTCTGTTGCCACTATAATTAAAAATATAACTATATACTGGTTTGTTGTTGGTCATTAAATAAAGCTCTGTTTCTTGTATTGTTGGATAAGTAAAGAATATTTCGCCGTGAAACTTTGCTAGATTCAGAAAGTTAGACGAAGACATGTTATTATCGATCATATAGATTTCCTTTAACATGTTCCCTACTTCACAGCGCTCCTTATCCGATGTAATTAATAAATCTTTAGGCAGAGATTTTATAACATCTATTTTCGGTATTACAGTTTCGTTTTCCATAGCAGCAAATAAATATCCTTCATTGCTGTTCATGCCAATCATCACTGGAACTTTATTATACTTTCCCTTAGATAGAATATCATGAGGATGTTCTGTTAGAAATGGTTCTTCGCCATCGATTTCATCTTCTACGCAAGGCACATAAAGCAATTCAGAGAATATTACATTACCTTCTTTTCTAGGAACTCTTGTGACAACTAATTCTGCATCAGTTTTATTCATTAAAATATTGTACAACTCGAAAGCATCCTCGGTGCTATGAAGCATTACTTTTGTAAGTAAGCTTGTCATATATACAGGTCGATATTGTAAGGCCCAAGGTGACAGAGATGATCCACTTTGTAAGATAGCTCTATGAAAGAGACCTTTTGACATATGTGAAAGAATATGAAACGAAACCGAAGAAGAGCCAGCACTCTCACCAAACAAAGTAACATTATCTGGGTTTCCACCAAATACTTTTATATTTCGCCGCACCCATTGCAAGGCCGCCACTTGATCTTTCATACCGGCATTGCCGGGCGCTTCTTTGATACCCAAACAAATGAAACCTTGAATGTTTAGTCTATAATTTATTGTAACGAGAATGACGCCCTTGTTTATAAGATTATTGGGCCCATATATGAAGCTATTTCCGGAACCGTCAAAAAATCCACCTCCGTGGATGTAAACCATTACCGGTAAATTGGAGCCTGCATCTACCTTAAGTGGGGTGTAAACGTTGAGTGTCAAACAGTCTTCCTGGCCCACAACAAGGTTTTTGCCGATTCTTTGGGGGCATCGAATATTTTCGTTAATCGCTTCAAATATACCATCCCAAGTTGGTTCAGGACCAGGTTTCTGCAATAGTTAACACTTTCAGGTAATTATATAAAATAATTAATCATGGTTATAATGCAAGCTTATGTAATTACTTAAAACAAAATGAGCTAGGAATAGTGTTATTATTAATGTTCGTTTTTCATATAAATAACTTACAATGTTTATAAATCATGATTTTATTCCTTACGAAATCCCATTAATTCGAATAATATAAGAAAACATCTAAATATTTTATTTATTTATATACAAACAAGAATGTATTATATGAACTAAAACCATTAAGCTTGGTTTGGATATAAAACAAGCTTACAGAAGATTTTTTAAAACTCCGTTTACCCGCGTAATTTTTTTTTAATTAAATGCACTTACCCGAAATCTTTGCGTGATTCCAGCGTATGGTATGCCGTTGTAGAGCAAATACGTGCCGTCTGGAGACACAGATCCTCGTAAAATCCCCGAAGAAATACGCAGATTCAGTGTGGGCTGGCGCACAAACCCTGCCAGCCACATCGACCACAGCACTAGCCACCGCCATCCCATTTTGTACCACACTTTGAGAAGAGCTCACATCTCATGCCGTGGTGTTCGAAGTGTCAGCTGCGTAAGATAAATATAATAAAATCAGAACCTAATACGTCAAATGATGGACGTCGCAGTGCAGGAGGAAATTGAGTTAAGACTCGTTACTCGTTACGAGAGCGTTAGTGAGGATTATAACCATGTATAACTTGCTGTAACTAAAAACAAATTATATTACTCAAACACTATCATGTCACGTCATTGTTGGGCACATTAACACAAAACATATTTTACAGAAGACAACTTACCTGATTAATAAATGTATCATATTATACTATCATTTAATACAACAAGTTATCATTCACAACCTTGTGACTTTATCTATAACCATTTGATTTGATATCTCGACAAACTAGAAGCGACTTAAAAAAAATATTATATATTTTATTGTTACGTAAAGTATACGTACGTGTTCACGGCACAATAAAACTGTACTGTATAATGTTTATAACTACGTAAATACATATAGCATTGAACTCTAACGCGCATGTTAATCACGGTCGTTCAAGATATAAGTACTAGATATTAGAGACACAATTAGGTACTCAATTGAGCACCATTATAAGGATATTAATAAAATATAGTTTTTCAATAATTTATAAAATCAATCAATTTCATTCTCATCATTTGAATAAGTCTTTGAATAATTTCATTAAAGTACTACTAGTAATACTTTAGCAACATAAAATGAATTCTACTGACTGAGACTTTGCTATTTCTACAAAGAAGGCGCGTAAATTTCAACGCGATTTTTTTAAGAGGAAAGTTTCCATTTTTGTCCAAGCAGCATAATGTGTCCAGTACACTTATCACTTAAATTAAAATTCTTTTCAAAAAAAATAAATTCAAAATTTGATAAGTCAAAAAAAATCAAACAATTTAGTATAAATTACAAAATAATAGCAATCGCAACATTGAAAATATCGCACGAGAATTAAATCACTTGTTAAACAATAATTACGAATATTCGAAGAATCAACTTTCATATTTAACTGTAACTTGAGGAACTGGGTAATGGTGGGATTAGCAAATGAATAAGATCTCTATTCCTTGTGGATTAAAGTACATAATAAGAAAGCCAAGCTGTTTGTGTGATTTCTCTCTTAGCGTGTACAGTCAAAGATATCTTCACTCTTCGTATTTATGACATCGACGAAACTAGACGCGGTGTCATTATTTGCAATTACACATATTTACTAATTGCATAACTAAGTTTCGGTATATTAAGCCATAATAAAAATTAAATATTTAGCTGATAGTGATAAAAACCAGTCGGTAAGTGATTAATATTTGCTATAAATAGTGATTTGATAACCAATTAAACAGCACGACTGACGAATAACAACATGCTAAAACACTCGAAATCGCCAAGATATTTCATGACTATGTCTGTTTTATCAGATGTTCTGGAATTTAATTAAGGACTCTGTTTTGGTGACGTAAAGAAATATGTCAACACACAGCATTGTTAATGTTTAATTGTTTACCAACTCTCACGAGGTGTCACATCATTATTCATCTATAAATAACGAATATTTTAATTTTTATATAACATTTTTTTAAACATTTATAACTAAAAATATAAAAAAACCGAATGTTTTATTATTTTTGTGGAGATTAAATTTAAGTGCATTAATTTTTAAAACTTCTGATTTGGTTTTATTCTTTTTTAATTACCTTATTATAAACTTTTAAACGATTACGTGTTTCAGGGCAACTACATAAAAGATATCTTTAAAAGGCAGGTGCCTTAGTCCTCTACCAACACAGTGAGATGTAGCTTGCAGATTGAATCGCTCGATCACCAGTATGGGCGTACAGTGGCGTTGGGTTGTACTATCTTCGTTGTGGCTGGCACAGCTCGTAAAGCAGCCCACGCCCATAATTAGCGTATCCTCTGGTCTGCTGCGTGGCAGAGTCTCAACAGACGGTACGCATCTTCGGTACAATGGCATTCCATATGCTTTGATCACGGATAGGTTCCAGGTACCCAAGACACAAAATATCTTTCATTGCAAAATTATTAAATACTCCACATAAAATTTAAAAATTATTATTTCAGACTCCTCAACCAGCTAAAAAATGGGAGGGAGTACTTGATGCTGTAAATGAAAATATTAGATGTGCACAAAGATTCTCAAAAGCTTGGATTACTGGATATGAAGATTGCCTTACATTAAATGTTTATACACCTATACATTTAAATAGAAAAGCCTATCCCGTTATGGTTTACATACACGGTGGAGGCTTCCGGGATGGATCTGGGTCACCATTTTTGTACGGACCCGAATATCTTGTCAAAAATGGCGTTATTTTAGTTACTTTAAACTATAGACTAGAAGTGCTCGGCTTCCTATGTTTAGGTATCAAGGAAGCTCCTGGAAACATGGGACTGAAAGACCAGGTAGAAGCTCTCCGTTGGGTGAAGCGAAATATAAAACAATTTAATGGAGATCCAGATAACATTACTTTATTCGGAGAAAGTGCTGGATCAGCGTCAGTTTTATATCATATCGTGTCACCAATGTCTAAAAACTTATTTAATAGAGCTATAATGCAAAGCGGTTCAGCTATTTCACCGTGGAGCATGCAATTGGAGCCTGTAAAAACAGCTTTCAAACTTGCCGAGCAAATGGGGTATAAACCAAAAGATGTTTACGAAGTTTTGCAAATATTTAAGAAAAAAACAATCGTCGAACTGTTAGGAACTCGTGTACCAAGACGCGTAGGAGATACAATACTATCAGAAAATATTTTTGTCCCATGTATTGAAGAAGTTTTAAACGGTATGGAGCAAATGATAACGGACAGCCCATATAATATAATACGAAATGGTAGTTTTAATAAGGTACCTATTATGATGGGCTTTAATAGCGCTGAAGGATTCATGTTTGTTGGAAAAGAAAATGATACAACTTTATCCAAGTTCAATGTCTTTGATTCTTTACCAAGAGACTTGGAGTTTCCAACTGCGTTAGATAAAATTACGACAGCGCAGAAGTTAACAAAAGTATATTTCGGAAATATGGAAAATGCAAAAGATTTAGATTTATTAGCAAAATATGAAGGAGATGCGGGTATAGTTTATCCTGTAATATTTACTGCTGACCTTTTGATTAGAAATATGGATAAACCTGTTTTTGTATATAAATTTGCACGTGATGGCTGGATGAATTTATTGAAGTTGCTTTATGGTTTCCTGAGATATTCTGGTGCAACACATGCCGATGAATTATTCTATTTATTTAAACCAGAAGTAACATTACCTATGTCGTTTTTAGAACAAAACGTTATACACAAAATGACAACTATGTGGACAAACTTCGCTAAATTTGAGTAAGATTCTTTGTTTTCCTTTCTTACTTACTTCCCTTGATCACGCTAGTAGTAGATTTAATTTGTAAGGCCCGAAACTTCTACATTTTACTTCCAATATTGCAAAGAAATCTTTCGGTTGGAATTGAAGTCAGAACGCAGACTAAAAATTCGTTTTCTATACATCAGTTGGATTTTAATTTTATTGTATTTAAACCTTTAGAAAATAAGTAGCAAACGGCAATACATTTTGATATCTTAAAACTTAATTAAAAACGCTTTTTACAGAAACCCTATCCCGCGGATAAACAAAGAATTCTTAATCAAATGGGAACCTATAAATCCGATAAAGCCAGAACTATTGGTCATTGATACTGAATTTTCAATAGAAACTCTTTGGAACGATGAAGGAATATTACTCTGGAACCAAACCTACAAGGAATTTAGAAGAAAAAATTAATTAAACGTTTTTCTTTAAGTATTGTTACTTTAATGCTAGAGAGAACATGGCTGTGACATCCAAGAACGAGAAAAGGGTCTACTTAATAAGATATTTTTCTAGTTTCATCCGAGCCATATTAATTGTGTCTTAAATGTTTTTACTGTCTTTAATCAAGTTATAATTTCTCGTATTTTTTTATTTATTAATTTTATCAATTGAATGATACAAAGTAATATCACTGCCGATTTATTTTATGCCGATTTGACGATTGACGATTATTATTTATACAACTATACGTAGGATTTGTAATCTGTGAATTAAAAAAACATGTATTGTTAAACATATCTTGTTATTCAGTGACCGTATATAAAAATAACACAGAATCCTAATTTTTGTTTAATAAGTTGATGTGTGATTTCTATACATTAATTGGGAAGACATATAATAATCAATACAAGATAAACTTATTCACAACCACTTAAAATTCAAAATTACCCGCAGATAATGTTAATAACAAGGTTCTTTTAACTATTTCGTTTATCTCTTTATCAGAAAATGGTGCAACCTATTTAAATTCATTTAGTTTTCCAGCATACTTCTCAGGTAGAAGGATCTTCTTGGCTTCTTCTTATATTGATTACTGGCGGTCTACGACATTCTCATGAAGCTTAGTTATAACATAGTAATCAAGTTGGTAGTGTGTATAACCAAACCGTTAGAATATTAGGTCCTTACATATGAAATTGGCGTTTTGTATGGTAGGAACAAAAAGTCGAATATTTTTAAATACATATAATATCTTTAATTAATCAAAGTATGAACCATTGTTTTCTATGAACTTTTGCCATCTCATAGGTAGTTCATTGATCCCTTTACTAAAAAAACCAGTCAGACGGGAATAAATAAAATCTGTGAAGGCGATTTGGACTGCCCCATCAGAGTTCAATTTTTTCCCCAAGAAGTTGTCCAAATTTCGAAAAAAATGGTAATCTGTTGGAGCAAGGTCCGGGGAGTACGGAGGATGTCTTAGACATTCCAATTGAAGCTCTTCTAATTTGGTAGCCGTCTTTTGTGCAGTGTGCGGTCTAGCGTTGTCATGAAGTAGCAGTGGGGTGGAGAGATTTACCAGCCTAAGTTGTTTAGCCGCTAGCTTTTCCATCATGGTTTGCAATTGCTGACAATAGACATCAGCCGTAATAGTCTGGCCAGATTTGAGAAAACTGCAATGAACAATACCGGCACTAGTCCATCAAACGCTTACGAGTAACTTTTTTGGGGTTAATTTTCGCTTGGGGAAGGATTTGGCTGGCTGCCCAGGATCTAACCATTGCGCTGAATCCATTTTTCATCACAGGTAATGATTCAGTTTAAAATACCTTAATTATTGTGCCGGTTCTGTAATGTAACGCAGCAGTCGACACGCGTTTTCCGGTTTGCTTCAGTCAATTTGTGAGGTACCCATCTTTCAAGATTTTTAATTTACCCAATTTGCTTCAAGTGAATAAAAACAGTTTTATCACTAACACCGCAGCCTGCAGCTTACTCGGACGTGGTTTGCGATGGATCCGCTTCCACGATAGCCTTCAATACTTCATTATCAACTTGGGTCTCAGGCCGTCCACGGGGCTTGTTCTGCGGGTCGAAATTTCCAGAACGAAAACGTTGGAACCAAAAACGAACTGTGTTTTCTTTTGCAACATGACCGCCATACACATCATTCACCCTTCGAGTCGTTTCCGCAGCACTAGTGCCACGGCGGAACTCGTACTCGTAAATAATGCGATACTTTAAGTTTTCCATTTTGTAAAATGAGTGACACAAACAGAAAAAAACGCCAATTTCATATGTAAGGACCTAATATTATGTTTTTCCGTAAAAGGTCTCTAAAAGCTTTGCAATATCCCAGTTAAGATAATTGTTTCTCAATATACATGGCGTATTCTATAATTATTTGTAACGACCGCAATTTTCCGTGATTTCAATATCATTGAAAGGCTTGCTATATCTTAACCAATTGAAAATTTATTTTTTATTATCTGACGCACAGAATCAGAGCGCGTTTTGCTAATTAATATCAGTGATATTTTACATCGAGAAAATGTTTTATTGAAATTATATTCTTATGTTAAAGTGAAACGAATTAATGAATAGAATATCAATTAGATTTATATAATAGTATTAGTAGCCTATAGTGTTAAGACAATCCCACCTTACAAACACAAAGCAACCAGACCCTACAATTAAGCCAGCCAGCATATATAAGGCAAGATTTATCTCCACTCGGTCAATAATATTCTTATTACATACAGAAATAGCGCGTATTTATATAACAGCGTAACTATTCAGGTAAGAGAACAATAAGCTATTCTAACGTTTTATTTCACATTTAATCACACACTTTCACAAGCCTAACACAAAACTTTACTTACAGAAATGATAAAATTAAGAAGAATCTTGATAGCATTGATTTTGGTAGCCTTCTCAGAAGCCCATTTGCCGACGCTACCAATTCGAATCTCCAGTGGCCTTCTTCGTGGTACTGTTGCTCTGGATAATTCACACGTTAGATATCACGGTATACCTTACGCTATCGCTAATAGATTTGAGGTTGGTAGAAAATAAAATACTAAGTACACCAGTTTTATTTTCGCCAAACCCTATAGAATAACAACCTGTATTTCAGAGTCCAAAACCAGCATCGAAATGGGAAGGAATTCTAGATGCTATCAATGAATACAGTCGATGTCCACAACGATTTTTAAATTTTGTTATAGGAAATGAGGACTGTCTTACTCTAAATGTTTACGCTCCAATAAAGCGAAGGAATGGGCCTTACCCCGTGATGGTATTTATACACGGAGGAGGCTTTAGAGATGGATCTGGATCACCTTACATATACGGACCAGAATTTTTAGTCAACCATAATATTATTCTGGTCACATTGAATTATCGTCTTGAAGTTTTGGGTTTTCTTTGTTTGGGCATAAAGGAAGCTCAAGGAAATATGGGCTTAAAAGATCAAGTAGAAGCTCTCCGTTGGGTGAGAAAAAATATCATAGCTTTTGGAGGTGATCCCGATAATGTTACAATATTTGGTGAGAGTGCAGGTTCCGCTTCTGTACTCTATCATATATTATCACCGATGTCCAAAGGTTTATTTCATAAAGCTATATTAGAAAGTGGTTCTGCCATGTCATTTTGGGCGACACAGTTTAACCCTAAGGATATAGCATTTCTCCTTGCACAACAATTGAAATACAACTCAACGGATGTATATGAAGTTTTGGATATTTTCAAAAAGAAAACTGCAGCAGAGTTACTTAGCACAAGGGTTCCTAGATCTAATGGAGATATAGTACAATCGGAAAATATATTTGTCCCTTGTATTGAGACTTCGATTCCTGGAACTGAAAGGTTTTTAACAGATAGTCCCTATGTTGTACTTAATAGCGGCAAATTTAATAAAGTGCCCGTTATAATTGGATTTAATAACGCCGAAGGATATATGTTTGTGGGAAAGGAGAATAAAACAACTAAGGCCACGTTTAACTTCCTTGACTCGCTACCACGAGATTTACAATTTCCGGACAATATTGCAAGGTTAGAGACCGCAGAAAAACTAAAAAACATATATTCTTCCAAAGAAAATAGTTCAGAAGTCAGTGTAGGCAGCTTAGTTAAATATGAAGGTGATGCTGGGATTAGATTTCCTGTCGTATCCACAACGGATTTGTTGATAAAAAATTCTGGGAAACCAGTATTTTCTTACAAGTTTTCATACAGCGGTTTATTAAATTTAGTAAAGATATTATACGGTTTTGGTACAAGCCCTGGGGCATCACACGGCGACGAGATTCCTTATTTATTTAAAGTAGAAGGTTTTTGGCCAGTAGCAACATTGGAGATGAAAATGATTGAGAAAATGACAACTATGTGGAGCAATTTTGCAAAATATAGGTAAACTATATTTAAGCTATGTGATAAATTTTTTTTTTCATGTAGAAACCAATACATGTCTAAGTATGAAAACTAGAATTAGTCATCAGATCGCTCTAAAGAAATTATTTACTGAGTGGACATGCAAAAAACATTATACGACCACTATAACTGATTATATGATTATAGCATAAAAATATTATAGATTTTAAGTAGAATATCAACAATGGAATTAAATTTTGATACATAAGTAAGTGGCTCCTCAAAAATATTATTTAATGTATAATTAATTTTGTTAAACAGTAATCCAATCCCATTCACGACCGCACTGCTACCTTTAAAGTGGGAACCGTCGAGCCCCAAGGAACCCAAGCAGTTAGTCATTAATACGCACCTGTCTACCGCGCCTTTATGGGAAGATGAGGCTTTGTTACTATGGAATGAAACCTACTCCAGATACAGAAAATTAAATTAATATACACTTTCGAAGAAAATGAATTTTAATTATTGTTTCTCTATTATGTCTTCACATAACAAAAAATGAAGGTCCCCGGGCGCGCCTGTTTGTATGAATGTGATATGTTTAAAAACTATTAAACGGTTTTCTGAACGTTTTCTTGCGAAAGATCACGCTAAGATAAATTATGATTACCTAGGCTGGAAAATGACGATTTTTTGACTTCCCTAAATACAAGCTTCGAGCTGCCGGCGGATGTATCTCGCTGCTAAACCGTTTTCCTAAGTTCTACACCAGAACTGGGTTTATTTGTAAGAGTGCTTAGATAATGAAATGGACAATATCAGTTGTATCCTCTAAATTGTCAGCAACTGTTGTGCAGTTTGTAGCGTTTTCGTGAAGGCACTGGCCTTGGTTGTTTAGTAGCTAGCTTTTCCATCATGGCTTGCACTTGTTGGCTATAGACATCTGCCGTAATCGTTTGTTCATATGTGAGGAAGCTATAGTGAACAACCCCAGCATAAGTCCACCAAACAATATCAAGTAACTTTTTCGTTTAAGTTCATTTTCGCCTGTGGCACGACTTGGCTGGTTCGGCTGGATTCAGCCATTGCGATTATAGTGCAGAATCCACTTTTCATCACACGTAATGATTCGATTTAAAATCCCTTTCCTAGTTGAGTTATGTAACGCAGCAATCGACTCGCGTTTGTCGATTTGCTGCGCTCAATTCGTGTGGCACCCACCTTTAAGCTTTTCCAGTTTCTCAATTTTCTTCAAATGGAATAATACAGTTTCATCACTTACACCGCAGCCTGCAGCTAACCCAGACGTAGTTTGCGATGGATCCGCTTCCACAACAGCCTTAAATTCTTCGTTATCAACTTTGGTCTTCGGTTGTCCAGGGGCTTGTTCTGCAGGTCGAACCAAAACTGCAGTGTGTTTTCATTCACGACACAACTGCCATACACATCATTAATCCTTCGTTCCGGAGCAATGGTGCCACTGGTATTGCTTGTGGCGGCGACCCTGCATTGGGTTGTCTCTCTCCTTAAAATATGGCGAGGGAGCGGGTGCTACTTGTGGTGACTGGTCGTACTTAAATAATATGAATGTTAGTTATTTCGTCTTAGTATTTGCGTGTTGTTCCCACGAGAATGTAAGTGCCTCCTGCTGATAGAGGATCTTTAACAATCTGAGACAAATATTTTTATTTTTACAAATAAATAGCTGTGAAAATTGAATTTGCAATTCCTAACTAAAGAGGAGACACGAGTATTTGAAATCAGAGTGGCCAGTACGACGAAACGTCAATTTCATATGTATGGTATCTATATATAATTATTATATATACTGCAAATAAATAAATAAATCTTTAAGAGAAAAGATGCTATTTTTATTTTTAAAGTACTTATTGTAACTATAAAGAATAAAGAATATTCAACAATATAAATGAGCCATAAAATCGCGGTCGTTGAATGATGCGTAAGATATAGTAGTTCCAGGGAAAAATACATAAAAATACAAAACAATTCCAAAGAAAACAACAATTTCGGTGAATTTGGTAAGACAAATTTATTGACGCAGGTTCGTTGGAGCGCCATGATCTTGAATCAAGGTTAATTGATTAATTTGTATATTAATGTCATATATGTATAAAAATTAGGTATTTTATATTAGGTAACGGCAATTTAAGAAACAAAAGAAGAGAGCTATTGGATCTGTAGTTAAGTTACTTGTATCTGAAGATACAGTTAGGTTAATTTGGTTTTTGAAGTTCTTTATCGACGTATGGGAGAAATTTTGTAAGAAAACGTCACGTTTTTCAGTTACGCTCCATGTTGCTTTTTTATCGAAGTTTAGTATTCTGACGTAAATAATATAATGTAATATATGATAATAATAACAATAGATTAGTTTTGAAGTTTGGTTTGAAATAAGAATAACAATATATTAATTTGAAAGTGATAAAATAAACAGACTTGTTCAATTTTAAGTAAATTTACAAGAAAAGTGAGAGTGATTATACATTTCGTTTTATAAATTCAACACGTATGAGCATGATTTTAATATTTATTTGAGGTTAACCTCACTTTTTGATTGTAAGTATCAGTGAATGTATATAAATCTATTAAAATTAGCCAGTATTAATAAATATGACTGAAAAAGTTGTTTTTCTTCAGGCTTAAGGCCTTATCTACCCCATTTTCGTGAAGTTGCAAATAGTAGAAAAATGATATGTCGTAAAAAAGTTTCACTTCTTACCTGTGTACTCTGGTACACACACTCATATTTTTATTTGGTGGATTACATTTCATCGTATTCTTGTTATTTGTAAATGGTGAAGTCAAATCAAAAATTATTTATTCATGCAGGTAACAGGTTCTTATGAACGTCAAAAAAAGAAATATACATTAAATGCTTTAAACTTTATGATCCAACTGTTGGAAACTGTTGAAAAGACACATTGACATGTTGTCATGACATTGTAGTTTTTTATATTAAATTGATTTGTAAGGGTTAATGAATCTCTTATTTTATCAGAAGAATTTTTTTTTGTTTTTTGTAAGTTATAATAAATGTATGTTGTTATTACCGCTGCCTATGGACACTCTTACTGCCAGAAGTCCACGCGGACACGCTGCCGGCCTTTAAAGAATTGGTACACTATTTACTTGAAGGATCCTAAATCAAATTGTTTCGAAAATACTTCAACTTAAATATAAACTATTTGTGCACTTGGCGAGTTTTACAACATGTTGCCAATCTTCAGTTAAGCAAGGCGGAAACCGTGCAATTATAAAACGTCCTATTATCATTTCCGTCGGATCTCTGCTCCATTTGTATTATTAAAATAATGCAAAATTACTCCACTGATAAAAGGATAATCTAGTATAATTAATATCTTATGTGTTTATATATCAAAATACACCTTTGCAAGTTTTTATTGAGTATTTTTTGCTCTATTATCTTAGTAGGGATATAAAAATGAACTTTTCGTAAATAAAAATATTACGCAGTTTTTTAATATTATTACGTCGTTATATTGTCATCTTATTTTATGTTGTTTTAAATCACATTTAATAACCGAGTAAAATCTAAAAAACTGTCATTACGTAAAATTTAAAGGTTAATAAATTTCCAGAGGTTGATAGGATATTATTTTTAGGAAAAACATTTTTACAGCGCCCATGTAAGATATCTGGGCTTACATATTGATCGTGGATTAACGTGGAGGCACCACATCAAATGTAAAAAGCAAGAGTTACAGCTCAAGTACAACAGCCTTTACTGGATGCTAGGAAGAAACTCAAGACATTCTTTAGATAACAAACTACTTATATATAAAGTCATCCTAAAATCCATTTGGACATACCATTATTTAAAGCAGGTAGTATGTCCGCCCCAGTAACTTTAGACCAATTTCCGTACTACCTACTTGTAGTAAAATCTTTGAAAAAATTATATTAAATCAACTTGTAAGTCATTTTAATGTTAACAAATTATTACATAATAATCAGTTCGGTTTTACCAAGGGTCGCTCGACAGCCGATGCCGGTGTTGAGTTATATAGATATATAGTTAAGGCTTGGGAGGAGTCGTATGACGCCTTAGGTGTTTTCTTCGACTTATCCAAAGCATTTAATTGTGTCCAACACGAGACCTTAATCGGGAAACTCCGCCACTATGGCATCAAAAATACCGCACTGAATCTTCTGACTTCCTATTTACACGGTAGAACTCAGAAGGTTGAAGTGAATGGTAAGAGGTCCTCTGGGTCGGCAGTAGATATGGGAGTACCACAGGGCTCAATTCTTGGCCCTTTCCTCTTTCTTGTTTATATAAATGATCTACCTTTCATGGTAGAGAAAAAACATCAGATTGTTTTGTTTGCAGATGATACATCCTTGATTTTT
Organism: Pieris mannii; assembly: GCA_028984075.1. Classification (NCBI taxonomy): domain Eukaryota; kingdom Metazoa; phylum Arthropoda; class Insecta; order Lepidoptera; family Pieridae; genus Pieris; species Pieris mannii. Next base: position 3,583,867 of record CM054776.1, read on the forward strand.
AAAATCAAACGACAAATAACGAATTTTGACGATGTAAACAAAGCTCTCTCTTCGATTGTCCATTGGTTTAGTATGAATAACCTTCTGCTTAATGCAAAAAAAACGAAATGCATTAAATTTTGTGCAAAAAATGCAAGGGTTATGGATACTAGACCAATTATAAATAATGAGGAATTGAATCTGGATAATACAACTGTATTTCTTGGAATTACCATGGATTCAAAACTTCAGTGGTCATATCAACGGATTGGCGAAGAGACTTAGTTCTGCAGCTTACGCGGTTAAAAAAATTCGCTCACTGACTGATGTCGACACAGCTAGACTTGTTTATTTTAGCTAGTTTCAAAGCTTAATGACGTATGGCTTATTATTATGGGGTCATGCTGCTGATGTCGAATCTATTTTTATTCTGCAGAAGAGAGCTATTCGTGCAATCTATAATTTAAAATGTAGGGAATCTCTGAGAGATAAATTTAAGGAAATTAATATATTTATGAAAATATTATGTATGTATACAAAAATAGTGATAAGTAAACTAGAATAGAACATACGCACAATGTAAATACTCGGAACAAACGCAGGCTGCAATTTCCCCGGACTAGACTGTGTAAAGTTAGTAATTCTTTTTTGGGAAAAGGAATAGTCTTCTTTAATAAAATCCCAGAGGCTCTTTTATCTCTGCCTTTTATTAAATTTAAGAAATGTGTTAAAGAAAAGCTGTGTAAAAAGGCTTACTATAAAGTTAGTGATTATCTAGTTGATAAAAGGGCCTGGGACTAATGCTGGGCAGGCTACTTCTAATTAATATGCTATATTTGTTTTAAATATTGTAGAATTGTTTGATGATTTGTTTTTTTTTTTAAGAGTACCGAGAGTTTTTTACGCCGGCTTTTTCTCCCGGCCAACACCTTCTGTCTTCGTTGCCGATGAGTAGGGATGCCAACAGGCTCGAATTTAATGACGTGGATTAAGTGATACTCTTATGATCCTATGTTCCAAAATAAACGTATTTTATTATTTTTTTCTTTTTCATATGGCCTCCAACTGTGGGGCAGCGCAAGTGATACCAACATCTACATACTCCAGCGACAACAGAGATAAATCCTAAGAGTAGTTGCAAAAGTACCATGGTATATAACCAACAACGAAGTTCACGAACACCTACAAATGAGGACTATCAAAGAGGAAACTGGCGGCTAAATACAAAGAGCGGTTAAGCTGTCATCCGAACGAACTTGCTCGCCATCTCACCATTAGACAGTATGTGAGTCGACTAAAACGTCACCATATTCTAGAGCTAGAAGACCGGCAGTATCTCTAGGCAGAAGATGAGTAGATGCTTCCAATGGGAAGTCACTCCACATGACAGCACCACAGAACAAATTCGCTCACAGCCTTAGGGCTGATTGTAAATAACCACAGAGAAAAAAAAAGGAAAAACATTTTTAAGTTATTTTAAATATAGGAATTTTACATTAGCCTTACACGACAAATATATATTTATGATATTTTAAACTAGAAAATGACGCTAAAAACTGTATTTTGTAGAAAGCGTTTAGCTATTGTCAAACCACAATTTGTGTAGTGTCAAACATAGATGACGTCATATGTATTAAACTGAGTTGATACTATGAGCAAAATATAAAGATATAACATTACGTATCGCCTTTTGTTTTATGAGATCTACCAATTATCTTTATAAATGTTGCCATACAGGAAAACTCAGTTGCTTAGAACAAAGTTGCGAAAACCCAGATCAGATGAGGTGATTTGTTTTTTATTTTAAACTTAATTAAATTATCGTAGTTTAAAACGATAAGTTATATTCAAAGATAATCAAATAAAAAGAATAATCTCTGAAGGTAAAATAGCTATATGATTATATATTAAAAGGAAAATGTTTGAATATTACAGCAGCGAACTTGAAGATTTTTTGACGCATACCGAATGAATCAGTTTGAATAGAGTTATAATGACATTCATCAAACAAATATTAGAATTAACAAATAGCTTATTCTCGTTTTAATTAATATAAATTATTTTATATGCATATGCAACTCTGAGGGGTCTAACTATGAGAATAAAATTCTTCAGCGGTTAGTAAGAGAGAAAGAAAAGGGACAATAATGACATCGGCACAAATGTGCCTCTCTCACACCCCTGCCGCTCATCGCTCGCCTCTTTACCGCTACAATTTAGTAATAGATTCGATATATTAAACAAAATATAGCTGAGTTGTAGGTCTTACATGTAACAGATATTGCCAAAAACGGCAAACGTTACAAGAAATTATTCATAACTGATTGTATATATACAACATTTTTGACATAGTTATATGGGCCTAACTAAAATATTTTTAAATCAATTGAATCGATAATTTATGAAACTTAAATCTTTCTATAGTGACATTATTAAAGAACAAATCTGTAATGTGCCCTAATTTAACTTTAATAAAATTAATGAAAAAAATCAAATTCTTATACCTAAGCGATTCCCAAATTTCTTCCTTTGCAAATTATGCATTTGTATTACTTACGGAATGGCCCAATAGTAAGAAAAAAGAGAGGACACCCACCAGAAACATGGGAAAATGTAACAAAAGAGATGGCAGGAAAACATTCGAAAATAGTGGCAAAGATGAGAGACAAATGAAAGTCTTTGTAGAAGGCCTTCACTCCGTCGGAGTGCAAATCAAATCAAAAATCGTTTTTTCATGTAGGTAAAATAATGTACACTTATGAACGTCAAAAAAAGAAATATACATTAAATGCTTCTAATTTTACAATTACTGCCAGTTCTCAAATCAAGGGCGTAGAACGGAAGAGAAGAACTGGCAATAAACTCTCCGCCACTCTTTTGAACACAATGTTTGTAAGGAGCTGCAACCATTACACCATGTTCCATATGACATCTTGAGTAATAAAGAATAATAAAATAAATTAAAAACAAAGATTTATCCTCTATCAGCACGAGGCATGGTTAAATAGGATCACGCAAGCACCTACTAATGTAAAACATAATATAATGGACATAGACATGAATAAAGACAATTTAAATGTTTATTCTATTATAACTGAGGTTGCAATATATTAAAGTAACCAACTATCTTATCAACATTCGCAGAACCCTGAACGCGTAACCTCGCAACGTTTACCTACTCGCACGCGCCGCACTGGACAGTGCGTTAACAACATTATTATTATCCTTTTACATCCAGTCATATAACATTAATCACACGCGAAACTCGTTTCTTATAATTATTACGAGTCAGAATTTTCAAACACAGATTTTTTTAAATTAAAGTGTTATGAGATGTGGAAATGGTTGGTGTTCATATGGTTGATCGCAACAAAATTGCTAAAAGAGCCGGGACCAGTGATAAAAGTGAAAGATGGCTTGCTCCGAGGCAGCACTAGTGTGGACGGCAACTCATTTCAGTATTTTGGAATTCCTTATGGAACTGTAGATCAGACCAACCGTTTTCAAGTAAGTTCTCAATTTACCAGAGCAGTGTTGGCCTAATGGCTTCAGCGTGCGACTGTCATACCTGAGGTACCAATTTCTAATCAATTATTTCTATGTGCGCATTTAACATTTGCTCGAACGGTAAAGGAAAACATCGTGAGGAAACCGACATGTCTTAGACCCAAAAACTGCTGATCACCTACTTGCCTATTAGATTTAAAATGATCATGAAACGGATTCAGAAATCTGAGGCCAAGACCTAAAAGAGGTTGTAGCGCCGCTGATCTTTTTTTCTCAATTTACCATAAGGAACAATTATTATAAAACACAAAAGGACTCATTTTAATTCATATTTTCGCCTTTTTCTGTTTGCGGTAGGAGTTTTTCTTATCTGAAGTTGATGTACGTATAATATAGCGTATAATGCGGGAAATCGAAGGCAGGTTTTAGTGGGAATATTTCAAAATATTGCTTACTTTTTAACTAGCCGTGGGTTGAATTTGGTCTTAATATTAATACGTGTGCAATAATTAGATTTTATCGATTGTGCGCTAATTGAAATCTAATAACGGCTTTGAAATCTTTAATTGCGTAAACATTAAAGACAAATAGTATTGTACTGATATTTAATATGTAAATTCTAACAAACAAATATGACGTCAAGAATTATACATGCAGTATAAATAATAATAAATGAGTACGTGACATTGAACTTGAATAAACAATAAGGTGAACATGAATGTACGTTTTTTCCTACAAAACTGGATAATAAATATTTATCGTTTTTGTGCCATAAATACAACGTGATAATGATATTACGCTTACTGATTATATTTTATAGGCAAGTAAGCATTCTTGATTCAAACTGATTCAATTTATAAACCACCCAGAGTTCAACCCAACACATTTTGCTTAAATAGCCTAAATCCAAGCGCTTGACTGTAAAACAAAGGAAGCGTTTTTTTTTAAATATAACTTTATGTATTAAATATAAGTGATAGCTGCAATTCAATTAATATTTTCATACCACGGCTAACACAATACCACAAGACCAATAAACCAATAACAAACATCATCAAATTTCTAATAATATATTAATTCATTATAATTAATTAATTAATAAAAGGATTCTCGACATTCGGTTTTCGTAGAGATGTTTATTATTACATTTGTAACAATCTAATATTACAGAATCGTTATTTAATCACATATTAATTATAGTTACCTTATCAACAAATCATTTCAATACTCAATGAGCACGAAAATACAAATAATCGTGTACAATTATTTTTATTCGTAATACTGTTGCAGGCACCCCTACCACCAATTAAATGGAAAGGTATCTTCGAAGCTATAAATGAGAACACGAGATGTCCCCAAAAGATGTTTGGTCCTATTATCGCCGGCGCTGAAGATTGCCTCAAACTAAACATCTACACGCCCATAACAACTGTTTCACATTTACGTGCTGTAATGGTTTACATCCACGGAGGATGCTTTTTTGAAGGAATAGGAAACGCTTTTTTATATGGGCCTGATTACTTTGTAGATAATGACGTCATCTTTGTTGGCATCAACTATAGACTGAACGTCGAAGGATTTCTCTGTTTGGGTATTAAAGAAGCACCAGGCAATGCCGGCCTAAAAGACCAAATAGCAGCTCTTAGATGGGTTAAAGAAAATATCGCTGCATTTGGTGGTAACCCCAATAATATAACAATATTTGGTGAGAGTGCCGGTGCCGTGTCTGTATCGCATCACATTTTGTCTCCAGCTTCTAGAGGACTTTTTAGTAGAGCAATCTTACAGAGCGGTTCAGCATTGGCGCCCTGGGGCCTTCAACATGATCCTCTTGAGACCGCTAGAAATTTAGCTAAAGAATTCGGATACTTTGGTAAAGATCCTCTTGAGATTTATAAGACTCTATCTAATAGAAGTATTGAAGAGTTAATTAATGCAATAAAATTCAAAGATAATAAGAATTATATAACTGCGGAGATACTATTTGCACCGTGTGTTGAAAATGTAATTCCTGGAGTAGAGCCTGTAATCACTAAACATCCCGTGGACACTATTATTTCCGGAAACTACACTAAAGTGCCTATGATAATAGGGTACAATGACCAAGAAGGTATATATTTTGTAGCGAAAGATTTCGGAACCAGTTTAAAGCAAAAACCCAATGATATTTTACATGGAGACCTAGAATTTCCATCAGAATTGAGCAAAAACGCAAGCATGCAAGAGATAAATAAATACTACTTTTCATCGGGGAAAGAGGATTTCATTATGGATATGATTAATTTATATTCAGATCTGCATTTTAAATACCCAGCCGTGATTGAATCCGAATTGTACGCGAGGACGAGCGACCAACCCATTTATTACTACTTATTTAAGTATAGCGGGTATATCAACATGCCGAAGATTATATCACACTTCGGGTTCGTGCAGGGGGCATCCCATGCAGATGAGCTTTTTTACTTGTTCAAACCGCATACTTTCCCATTACCGACACGCATTCTAGAAACCCATATGATAAAACGAATGGTCACATTATGGACTAACTTCGCTAAATACGGGTAAGTAACTTTACATTGCTACCATTGATATTCGATAATGCAAGGAATATAGAATACCATGCAAACAAACATTTATGAATAGGACTAGAACCTGTCCTTTGGTAAATAAACTTGTTTTTATAACGAAATTTATTTTATATTGACCTTTTGAAATTATAAGAACCATCAAATCATCAACAATATCAAATATAAGATTTAAGGTTATTCATTTTTTATATGACGCACCTTATCTCCTCTTCTTTTAATGCATTTCCATTACTGAAGGTTGTGTAGAGATGTGGGGTCTCTCTGCATCTTCTACCGCATTAATTATGGAGAGTCTTTAGAGGAGTTGTTCGGTTTCTAAAACCTGCAGCTTACTTTCATTGAGCGCGCCACCGCTATGTGGAACCCGCCACCCACTGACCGAAACAATTCAACTAAGGGTTCTTCAAGAAAAGAGCGTACTTCTTGAAAGGCCGGCAACGCAATTGCGAGTCTTCTGGCGTATACATGGGCCGCGCTATCACTTAACATCAGGTGTGCCTCCTGCTCTTTTGCCTTCTATTACATAAAAAAAACTTATAAACACCGTCAATCCATAATCAATATTTATATCTTAATCTATAAATCCTTGATTTTCTATACGAATGTGTTAGTGAAATAAATTCTGATATTATAACAGGGACGTGATCCGCATATTAAATGGGACATGCATCATAATTTGCTGTTTTATTTCACGTCACGGCGCCTCACAAAAATACCGATGAAGCTCAATAATATTTAGATTCGTGTTTGTTTATAGGATTAACAATGCCACCATTCACCATACAACAAATACGTTTACGTTTACGTTTTTAATGCAGCTTAAAAAATAACCTTAATTATAATTAAATATGTTTACATTAAGACTTTTCTTAAACAGATAAGAACAGATATTCGCTTACGCCTGAACCCAATAACCTATCTCAATCCATTTAGTATCTCAAATAGACATCTTAATTCAAATATTGATAAAAATGTGCTAATAATCAATCGACGGATTGTTATAGCCATCTGTCGATACAAACTATCCATGGTAGGTTGGACCGGTGTATGTGGATAGACCTTTATATGAAAATGGCAATTCAACTGTGACAATATCCTTTCTTAAGATTAACTTATATCAGTTTTTAAAATAATTAAAAATCTATTTGATATGTTTTAAAGAGTGTTAAGAAAGAAGAGAATATATCCGTCGCCAAAAATGGATTGTCTTCGTATATTTTCAATCTGAGATTATAGATTAATTATTGGGTTCGGGCGTTAAAGCATAGCTTTAAAATAACTTTAAAAAGAAATAACGACTTATATTTGTGTATGACTTAAGCAATACTAAGATTTTCAACACAAATATTTTATACCAAAACATGGTACAGTAAAATGTTTATAATTCCAAGATGTTGAGTAGATATTATAATAATATATGATCTTATTTTTTTAGCGAACCAACTCCGACCACTTCGCCTCTCTTACCTGTAAAGTGGCAACCCAGCCAGGCTTGGAACCCCAAAGCCTTGGTCATTGACCGACACCTGACCACTAGCCCTCTATGGGACGAGGGCTCCATATCTCTATGGAATAAAACTTACATTAAGTACAGGAGGAAACGTTACGGATTTCGATAAAGGGATTTACCCTATAGTACAGACAATATTTTGTTAATACTTGTTTTGTTTTTGATTTACGATTTGGGATAACTGGTGAGACAAAAGTACATATTTTGCAATTACAATTGAAACTTCCATAAAATGAATATATTCCATATAACATCCTATATGTTAGAGAAGATGTACTTTTGTCTCTAGCTTATAAAACAAACACAAACACATGTTTGCCTTAATCTAATACTTTCATCAGTCATTATTACTATAAGATTTTTATATGTCTAAATTAATGTGGTTGACAGTTATTAATAAATAAAAATATGTGGTATGTATGTTGTTAGGAGGGGTGTGTTACGGGTATTAGGTTGTGTTAATTTATTGTACGTATTGTTTGTTTGGTGATACTAAATCTAGTCCTATAAATTTCGACATCAAATAAATATTATTTCAAACTCGAAATCTATGTTATATACAACAGTCTTCACATTATATATTATATTGGTTAAAGAGCATCTATTCTCAAATTAAATTAATAAATGTTTTGTCAACTATGTACTACCAATATTATCTCAACATTCGTCTGTATCTAGGCTGTTAGATTATCTGCGTGCATAGAACGATCGCTTAACGAAATAGTGGTACTATTAGATATTTTACTAAATCTATGAAATATGTATTATGATTTAGGAGATAGTTCTCAGTATTATCCAGGGCGTTACACTTACGCCCATACCCAATAACCTATCTCAATACCTTTTTGACCATCTGAGATAGACATCTTAATCCAAATGTTGATAAATGTGTGCCGATAACCAATCGACGTATTGTAATAGCCATCTGTAGATACAAGCTATCCATGGTAGGTCGGATCGGAGTATGTGGATAGACCTATGTATGAAAATGATAGTTCAACTGTGCCAATATCCTATCTCAAGATTTTAACTTACACCAGTTTTCAAAATAATTAAAAAGCTATTTGGTATGCTTTAAACATAGAAATGTATATTTTAATATTATTTGTATTGTATTTTATTAATTTTATTTGGTTTATATTGGTTATCAAATAGAGTGTTAAGAGCCAAGAGATTGCATTCAATCCGTCGCCAAAAATGGACTATCTTCGTAGGGTTTGGTTATTTAGATGCAGATAGGAGATCCATACACTGTCACGGTCTGATCGAGATCGTGGATTAATTATTGGGTTCGGGCGTGAGCCTACCCAAGTATCTTTCGCCATGGCGATATAGGCGCTTATTTTTTCCTTATCTAATTTGAGTTATTAAAACATCACATTAATCATGAAACTCTTTACAATTGAGATCCCAACGCGATTCAAAATTTCGTGTCTTATTTTTGTTTAAATGGAAAACGATGTAACAAACAATGTTGGTAGCTGCGAAGTTGTTACAAAGTACAATATGAAACGACGCTTCTACAAAAAGTTGTAAATGAACAAAAAGACAAACAGAATAAGCAAGTTGGACAGCTGTTCGTCTGTCGAGTGAGCCGCTGAGCGCGCCAAGAGGCAACTTATGCATTCAATACAACTCAGACAATAATATCTTCGCGAATAAAAATCGCGCTCACGAAATTCGTGGATGGATTTTTTGCAAGGCCGAGTTCAATGCACAGCATAATTACTGCAGATTCAAATACGATTAAATGTACGGCTTCATTCAAAAATATAAAAACTAGACAAACGTGAACATACCAAGTTTTAGAACCAAGAGCCGATGTTATATAGCCTTCAAAATGACGTTTTCCTCAAACACTGCTTTATTAAATTGTATTAAATTTTATATTCCATATTTTAGAGTACCGTATATTTCAATTTACATCTCGCTAAGATTTAACAATTATAGCAATCATTAAAATGGAAGGCTGCTGGCATAAATTGTTAAAGGCAGTGTACCGTGCCCTAACTACGAGATAACTTCACAATTAAAAGGCCGAGGAAGTTCTTCCAATTTGCATGTTTGCCCAGTTTATAACAATTAGCCCGCTTCCCGGGTATTTTTCTTTATTACCCGGATTAACCGGGTCTCCCCCCTCTCCCCTTGCCTCCCAGCTGGTCGCCGGCTTGCACTTGGCCACGTTAATTACATTTTATAACGAATTGCCGCTTGACGCGATTGTTGCACTTTGCTCGCATTTTCCGTCGAGAAATAACTGCGTATTTCCGAGAAAAACAGAATTAAAAGCTTCGCTTTTTACTTTTATTGCGGCGCCAGAGTTGGTGACTTTGGCTAGAACTTTGAAACTAACTGAAACAAGTATAATGTAAATAAATACAGAAATCACTTTTCATTTTGTAGAAGTTTCAATTGTAAGTTTACTTCGAATTCAATGATTGAAATATGTTAACATTTACGAGTGCTGAATCTGTTCAAATTCTAGGTTTCGCTATTATAGGTAGTAGATACACTTTGGATCTCTTTAGTAATAAATGTATTGTATATAAAAATTACATGGTCTTTCAAAAATAACATATTGTACTTTTATGAATTAAATAAGTCATTTAATAAAAAATAAATAAATAAAGGACAGAGTTGGCCTTCAGTACGATAGTAATGAGCTCGTAGGTTCGAACCCCGTCTGTGCACAAATGGAGTTCTATGTGCGCTTTTAAACACTCACACATAAGGTTACAAATGGAAAGTCAGCGTGTGTTAGGAAGGCTTATCCCCTAATCTTGGGTTTTAGAAAAAAAAAATGATCACGAAACACATGTAGAAATCTGAGGTCTTAAAAGGTTATAGCACCATTGGGTTTTTTTTTACTCAAAACTAAAGACGAATCTTTAAATAACATGAATATGTCTATTTAGTAAGTGTAATGTTCAAACTGTACCTACTATGTCTCAACTATTCTCAATAGTGAGCTAACTTTGCGAAATGCCCATAAGCGAATCTTTCGTAACGTTACCAATGAAAGCTCGCAAAAACCTCACTCAGCAGAGAACGTGCGACATGATTTAACGTTTCCTACATTTTGTTATTAGTTTTATAAATAGTAGCAATACTTAAGTGAAGATTTTACGATCGATTTAATGTATTTAAACTGATGGAAGCAATCGAAATTCCTAGATAAAGAGATAAAATTATTGCATAGTATTTTATCCAAATTAGAAATGAAGAATGAATGTAATATTAAAAATACTAGGTTTACTTGTGGTTTGTGAAACTGTGTCTAGTTTACTGACGCCGGTGGTGGAAATAAGTCAAGGCAAGTTGCGAGGATCAAGAAGCTTGTTCGGACAAAACCGGTATTATAACATACCTTATGCAGTTGCTGCCAGATTTCAGGTAAACAAAGTCACCTGATAAGATTAGGTAATCTTAATCCTCTTCTCATATTTATAGTACTATTTTTTTTAATGCGCATTTTATTAATCAGTGCGACTAAAGCGTGGAATAAACCTTTAGACGCACTAGTCTCAATAACAAAAAAATAATATTTTAAAGCTTGTAAAGACATGAGCGATAATTAACTATTAATAATATATACATACATGAATTTATTATTAATAGTTAATTATCGCTCAATGTACACTCAATTGATTGATAGCAAGAAACATAATTATTTATTTCTATTGAAAGTAACAGAAGGTGATTGGTTGATTTTGCTTCTTGTCGTAGAAGCAAAATCGATGGAAACTTAAGCAACTTACTTAAAAAAATTAATGTTAAAAATCAGTGAAACATACTATTAAAAATAAAAAAACCAAATCTTATAATGAAACATTTTGCAAGTTTGGTCATTATTCTGAGAGCTATTTTTCAGAAACCAAAGGAACCGTCAAATTGGCACGGAATATTCGATGCTATTCATCGAAGTCAACATCTGAACTGTCCACAATGGAGGAAGTTTTTTGTATTCGGAATAGAAGAGTGCCTGTACCTCGATGTCTTCTCGCCAGAGTGGGCAACACCAAGAAGCAAACTACCCGTAATGGTTTACCTTCACGGCGGCGCTTACTACATGGGTGCAAAAAATCTCTATGACCCAGAATTTCTAGTAGTCAAAAACATTGTCGTCGTTACGGTCAACTATCGGCTCGGCGTCCTTGGGTTCTTATGTTTGAATGGAATATCTAATCTGGGACTTCGAGACCAAGTCGCTGCTTTAAAGTGGATACAAAAGAATATTGCAGCATTCGGTGGCGATATAGATAATGTCACCCTTTGTGGGGAGAGTGCGGGTGCCAGCTCGGCGGCATTTCATCTACTTTCAGAATTAAGTAGAGGATTATTCCATAAAATGATTCTCATGAGTGGCACAGCTTTGTCTGTTTGGGCATTTAATCAAGAATCTACTGAACTAGCATTTAAAGACGCGAGAAAAATTTCACAAGTACATTCAGATGAAGATGTGTATAAAGTATTTACGGAAGCTCCTTTAGAAACGTTAATAAAAGCAACCAAAGACATATCAGTTAATCCAAGATATTTCAAATATTCCCCATGCGTGGACTCTCACAATCCAGATCCGTTCTTCAGGGACACTCCATACAATATAATGAAATCGGGTAACTTTAATAGTGTCCCTGTTATGATGGGCTTCACTGAATCAGAGGGATCTTACTTCTATGGATTATTGGATGAGTCATCGGTCGCCAATCTGAATGACAACTTTGCCGATATGATACCATCGTTGTTTTCATGGTGTCCCAACAACAGACAGCAAGTGGCAACACTGCTACGATCTCACTATTTTGGACGGGGTAATATTACAATAAATTCCGTAAACAATTTGGTTAGATTTTATTCTGACTGGGTGGCGTATGCTGCTATTATAGCATTCTCTAAAGTGTTAACTAAGTTTTCTAACAAACCAGTATATAACTATTTATTCGCTTATGAGGGTGACAGAGAATTTGCGAAAATCTTTATAAGACGCCTAAAAGGCCCTGTCCATGCTGGTGAGTTGTTCTACATTTTCAAACCCTTCGGAATTCCGATGTTGCTTTCCAAGAGAGATGAAAGATTTATTGTTAAATTTACTACGATGATGACAAACTTCATGAGATTTGGGTAAGTATGAAATACTTATTTATATCATATTAATAATATATATTCAATTTGGCATAGTTTAATTTTAAAAATATTGCAATTTACAGAGATTTTTATTATCATTAATTACGAATTATAATTTACACAATTAGAAAAAATGATGTGAAAGTTTTTTTTTAATTATTTTTAGGAATCCAACACCAAAGACTTCCAATCTTCTAAAATGGCCTCGTGCGACAAAAAACTCTTCAAACATTATGGTACTAGATCAGAATCTCTCTGTTTTAGTGCATCCATATAAGCGTCACACCGGTGAGTTTTTCCTAAATCTGCTCTGCACATATGGAGAAGCCGGTTATGTACCCTGTGACAGTTCTCAAATATGCTTGAAAAATTAAATAAAACAGAAATATCATTCAATTATTTTTATGAAAATAACTAGACATTTTTCCAGCATAACATTACAGTTTCAACTAGATTTTATTTCAATTTTAAATCAAAGCATATAAATACCTTATTGATAAATCCAAGCTCAATATCTGAAGACATTCAGCTTCCACAAACAATGGCGCGGAATAAAATAACTCCAGATCACAAACAGCGTGCAGCCCGCGGCGACCAAATAGACTTAATAAATATGCAGATCAAATATTAAAGGAGCCGCAAGACCTCAGACAAGACGTTTTTAAAGCTGAATTCAATATTGCTTTGTTTTAATTCAATTACTGCCGTATATTTTGTTTAACATCAATGGAAGAAATTATATACCTATGATTGTTTTTGTTTATTCTGTTGAATTTATTCTGTGTTCGGGTCAGGGAAAATACAATATTTTTTGACGGCTTTCTATGTTATTGCTTATGGAGGACCTTTTTAAAATTAGGACTTAAGACATTTTAGCATGCTTCATTGATCGTTTTTTATGGAACACGAGGCATTAATTATTTCATATTTAGACGGTTTGCTCCGAATATTTCCCATAGCAATACGAGCACGAGGAAAAGCCGAAGAATCCAAGTGTAACACAATGGAAATGCATAATAAAAACTAGGATTTGATCTTTATTTTAATTAATTAGTGACCATAACGTCACATTGAAAGTGAATCTAGAGTTAGGTCATGACTAGAAATCACCATATTTTGGCACACTTGCTTAGCACCGCATTATGCAACGCCATGATCTTTTATCACGGCATATAAAGCGAAGAGTTTTAAATTACATTCTTTAAAAACATTGTTCTACGATATAGAACGTTCAACTATAATACATATTCTTTATTTTCGTAATATATTGCATGCGGTTTATCATCTGTGCTCTACTATAGAAGTGCAGCACTGCATCCGCTCTACGTAAATATTATATGTTTTCATTCAATTCCACTCGCCCAGGCTATACTTGTTCGATAACGTTACTTGAAAAGCATTAGTCTCATCAAAAATTTGTATTCTGCAATATATCTAACGATTCTGATATAAACAGAATAGGATGATAATTTGTTTGAAATTACCATAAATATTTCTTTATCAATATTTTAGACAATTCTACCCTCGAATCACCAAAAGCCCATAATTTAAGAGAATTATCATAATTATTCAATGATTCGTTATAATCAATGGACTCCTGACTAAATAAGAGGGTGTCGAAATTTACGTTTCTTTACAATAGGAATAATTATGTACTATTTCAAATTTTTACTAGTCATAGAAAACTAAAGGTTCAACTATACTTTTTTTTCTTTTTGTGTGCAATGTACACGAGTATCGAAGTAATTATAAAAGGCCCATCCAGTCATAATCATAGAAAATCATTCAATGTATAAATGTTGCCTTTTAGCATTAATTTGATACTTAAAACTATATAATTGGAGTGCTGTTACAGTTTACTACAACCAGTATTGTTATCGATTTCTCATACATAATACATTAATAAATGATTATTTCCAAGCAAACAACGATCACGAATAAACGTTTTAATACTGACTGACATTATCTGTCTCATCATATATCCTAGACGCTATTTTAATTGTTTTCTTGGCTAGGTTTTATTATTACTGTAGAAATTCAAAGAATAATATTATATTTGGCCCAATAGTCAGCCTACTTGATATTATGCCTGAATAAAATATTGTTAATGGTAACACTGAAAATGTTTAGAACTGGCCAGTTAGAAACGTTGCTAATAAAAACTGTTTTTGAATTTCAATTTTAGAACTCTTTGGTAACCTAATGTAGTGTATGTGCATTCGCCTGTCATTTGTTTTTGTAAATTGGCGGCAAATCTTAAACTCTTGTTACACGTGAAAATGAACCTAATGCGAGAAATTTTTTGGCCTTGTCTAACTGCTAAAGCACCACGGTTGATCCAGAGGGTACAAAATGCATGCGCCCGGTTTTGTGCTACCATTCCACCTTGCTCACATGTCACCCCATATTTGAACAATTTAAACTTTCTTACAATTAAATGTCGACAAAAATTGTATTTGACATGTTTATTATTTGATGTGGCAAATACTGAACAAACTGAGTACATACCGGATACCGGCCGGCTTTTATACTATCCGTCAGGATCCCAATCCGACCGAATTAAAAAAAATCTGGATAAAAAAAATATATTTTAAGTAATTATTAGCTTTATTCACTCTTAGTATATCACTTAAGAAATATTATTAATTTTAGTTGTAAATTTTTAATCACACAATAGTAAATTAATGTAATAGAAAAAACATGAATTAATTAGTACTAGTATTGCACTAAAGGCAAATTGTGCTCTCCTCTACTTTTTTTACTTTTTTTAGCCTTTGTTGAAAATGAACTGCTACTTGAGGACTCTTCACAAGACATTTTGAAATAATTCAATAAGATCTCCTGGCGTGATCTTACAGCATCAATCACCCCGAAATAGTTAGTTTTGAATCTCGGGTCTAGGTAAGATGCAATCAAGTAGTTTGAGTCTTGACAATGGAGTAAAAACTAGTTTCTAATACAACTTTTAACGAGGGTCGCATATGTGATAAATTAGAACTTCTTTGCCTGAACAAACTGCAAACTGATGTCTGTTTTATCTAGGTATTCTTTAAAGCAGTAACGTGTGGTATTACATCCGACACGCAGGATAGTCCCGAACTTGTTATTCTAGTTATTTCTTCGAAGGGATTTAATAAATTGATACACTGCTCCATTAAACTCCACTGTTGAGCTGACAAATTAATGTGTGTATCGTGATCAGCAACATACAGTGATATGGCCCGTTTATGTTCTAACAAACGTTCAATCATGTAATAAGTGCAATTATGCTCGGGTAAACTTAGTTTTTTTTGAATCGTCAGCATTTTTTTTTGAGTTAAACCTGAGTTAAACTTGAAGTGTGCGTGTGTGCAATATATCAAATGGCTTAGTTCCGCCGGGTATTCGGCTATTCGGCCAAACATGTGGCCGAATATCCGGTATCCGGCCAAACTGCTATCCGTTTTATCTCTATTTTAAACTAAGGGTCTGTTTCACAATGTATGGTTAAAGTACCAAATAGCTATCTATGTAACACAAATTATCCGGATAATAAAAGTTCCGAATAAGGAACTTCGCGTTTTATGACGAATAGCGCTAGGGGCCGTTCATAAAATACGTTCGCATACAGGGGGGGGGAGGGGTCTGGCTGAGTGTGACAAGATGTGACAAGGGGGCGGGGTATAGGGCAGCGTGACGTACGCCGTTTATTATTTTATGACATGAGCGCTAGCTCTGTGGCGCGGCGTTGCGATCCGTCACAACGGGTTTCTTTGTTTTTCCAATACTTGAGAGAGTAACGTTTCCACGTACCCTGCGCTCTCGATTCAATAACAAATGAAAATACTATTTTTCATGTATTTATTGCTATTTTATGGGGGGAAGGGGGTCAAAAAAAGCTGATTTCAGTGTGACGTATTTTATGAACGGCCCCCTATTCTTTTCCTTCTGCGCCAAAATAGCGTGAAAACATAATGTTGGTCATTTACACACAAGGTAACACAAGATAGGATCTCCTCTACATATGTTTTGCAAAAATAAAAATCATTTTTACGGTTTAAACACAATATATTATTAAAAAAGAAAACAATACAATATACGAACAATATTGTAGAATCGTCTTTACAAAGCAGTGTCTTAGCCCGACACACTAACACATCTAAGTCTATTTACATTTCCATGAAAATCTCTGCATTATATTACAACAAAACGCGTACATAATACGTACATAATTTTTTTTTAAATATGTTAGTGTGTCCAACTGTATCCACAAAACATTCTGCTATTAGAAATCGCGAAAGGTCACATATAATATTTTACATCAAACTGGGCACACGGCACGGATCTTTCAAAGAGAGCTTATTTTCACTTCCGTGGGATCATAAAAGTCGATATAAAATTAATTCATGCACAATAATTAATAAAAAATGTATTAATGTAATTTAATATTCAACAAATCAAAACTAAGTGAAGTAAAACTGACGACTCCAATCTTTTGAAAACTAAGCATACCACAATTATTTAGCAACTTAAAAAAGAACAGTATTCAATTGTTTTATGGATAATTGCCCTCAGCATAGTCTGGTACTAAAATGGCAGAAATTACATTGAGTTTATTACCAACAGCCTTACTAGATCAACGAAAACGTGTTCGCTTTGAAAAATATTACAACGTCGATACGAACACTTAATTAAGTATTGACAATCCACGTATTTCCGAAGAGTTCAGACTTTGAGGCAATCAAGAGCAGCTAACCAGTACAATAATGGCCTGCAAGAAATATGCAAGCTGTTGCAGGTGTCCATGAGCAATCGTAAGCACTAAATTCTATGAGCACTAATTTCCGCCTGTCTTATAAAACAAATTGCAATGTTAAGTTAAGTAGTAAGGGTGTAAATCTATGAAAAACAATATTAATACGTCTGACATTATTTAACTGTACGTAAGTTACGTAACCGGCCGCGTGCACCAAAAGCAGTGACCTTAACTCTTAATCAACTACTCGCAAACAGTTCGTCTCACATTATAATTATTATATTATTTTTTTAGCCAATTAATTGGCAGCTACTCGTCTAGTCATTTAAAATCACGAACAAAAAATATTTTTACAAAATTAAGAACAGTATGAAAGGTACAGGGGGTTATGAAAAAGAAAATATTGTTTTTATACCTATCACTAGCTTAGGTAAGATTCAGAAACGAGACTGCTACGTGTGACTCCCGTATGTCAAAAACGATTGGGGGTTGCAGTTCGGGCCCTGCATCCTTTCCGAATCTTGCCATTACATACAAAATTGCAATTGGGATATTCATAAAAATTCAAACCAACATGAATTTAAATATTGCCTTTGTTTCAGAGGTTGTTAAAACAAGCTAAGTTTTTAATGTGATTGACTCTTAAATTGATTTAGGAATAATTGTAATGAACACATACGGGCGGCCGCTCACTCGCTTCCAATTAATTGGCCAAGAAAAAGCTCGGTAAAGTTAGGTTTAAGCGGCGGCACTATAAGTCTTATAAACCCACGCTACTGCCTATTGTACATTTGCAACTGATCGTAGGCCATACATAGTTCCACAAAACCTGTCTTTATCGTAACAAGCATTTTAAAACATTTATTTATTTTTATCTGCATGTTACGTAGACGAATACATTTGAATCACAAATTCATATACTAAATCAAAAACAGGGCGATCATACATGAATACCATACAATGACTATGTAAGTGCTCGCTATCGTATAAAATAAGTAGTGCCCCGCGTTACCGATTATATTATTATTTATATTCTATAATATATCTATGTATTAAAGCCGGAAGTGATATCGCTTACCACTTCCGATTAACGAGCACACCCGCTAGTAACGTCCATATCGTTCGCACCGACCACTGTAATTTAAGCTCACCGCAATTTAGATTTTTGTCAGGACACGGTATGAGACTGGCCTATCAAAGGCGTTCCACAAAATAAAATCAACTATCAAAATGAAAAGCGTAAGTACTTTGGTCATTTGTCGGCACTCCGTAACAAGAGACAAAATGTAAAACGATTCCAAACAGGGGCACGATGTGTCACTCCGCTAAATAATCCGTAAGGGGACAAAAGAAACGCTTACGATATATTCGTCTCACTCCGTTAATTTGTAAATGATTCGGTCGAAAGGGACAACATCAGTGGCGATGACGGTGGGGGCGGGGAGCGCGGGGCGCGGCGCGCGGGGGTCAGCGGCGCAGGAGTGCGGGAAGGTCGGCGAAGGCACAGGCGCCCAGGGACGCTCGCGCCATACGCCGAAGGAGCTCCCGGGAGTGCGACACGCACGCTTCCACCGGCGATATCCACGGCATGCCTTGGAACTCTATACAGGACACATTTATTTTAATCAGAAGTAGATTTACGTAATTATTTAAGTGTAGTACGGACTCTGCGATTTAATTCAGTTATTATTTATTTTATTTTCTATAATGATTATTCTATTCTATTCTTTATTTTTAATGGCAACTTCTGTGTCAATCACAATTCCGCCAATGTCGCGTTCTAAGTGTTATCACGGTGAGGATAGATTTGATGGATTGAATTTAATCTAAGCAGAGTTACCCAAAACAAAAATAACTTCACAAAAAAAAAAGACAACACACACAGATATATAATAATATATCTGTGTGTGTTGTCTTGAAGAGTGTTTGTGTTTTGTGTGCTTAATTATCGTTATCACAAAAAAATTTAGTGGCAATTTGTAATTGTCACTTAAAAACACTTTCAAGATCTGCTAAAATCTTTTATATTAATAAGTCTTAACGAATGTATTTATTTCCTTTCCAATATTTTCTTATTTGTATATTTTTTTTTAAATGTAAATTATCAAAGAGTTTCCACATTTTTACTTCTATTTTCGTTTATGCAGTGTAGTGTAATATACTAACCCAGTATAGCGGAATTGAGCGCTTCGCAGACAGCCTCGCGGCGCACTGGCTCTAATTGCCAGCCCAGCGGGCTATCCCATGGGTTGCTATAAGCTAACAGGCTAAAGGCATCCTGCAATGTACATTATAATTTCCCAATAAAAATCTACTAATTCCATAAAAATTCATAATGTTTTAAAATAATTTTTCTTTTATAGTTGATGGTTAGAACAGCTTAATGACGCATTTAGCATTTTTAGTTGTTGATCTAGGAGGAAATCCTCATCAAATTCCAATATCAGAAGTGAAGTTCCAATTCTCTTTCAGAAACGAAAAAACCTTTACCGATTTCCACTATTGACTCATAAATTGGAAAATTATTATTTTCCAACAAAATTCCCATTCCAATAATAATGATGTTTGGACTATTTTTTTAAAGTTTCAATAACTTAAAACCGATACAAACATGTGATTCTTTTGTACCCGGAAAATAATATAGACAATAGACATATGTTACGTTTTCATTAATAATAACATAACCTTGGTGCCTGAAAATTACGGGCTAAGCCTGATGATAAGGTGGTCAAACTAATACTATACCTCTAGCATTGACTTGTGGAAATGGTCCTGTGACAACTTCTGGCTCATGGCATACAGCTCTCGTCCGAACGAGAGCATACGTTCCACGCTCACGCGGCAACCCTCACCTTCTGTACATAGATATATGTTAGTATGTATATATTATTTTTAAATAACCACAAACAAATTATTGTTTGCCACTAATTACTGCCAATTGAGAACTTCAGAAACAAAAAACTAACTCTAATCAGTTACAAAGTTTCTCTTTGAAGCATTTTTATACTTTCCCTTCTTTAATATATATTCTGATTGACACAACAGGCGCCAAGCTTGCTACTTCTTAATGATTTATTTTAATTACTTGAATTGGTAGTAATTTTTAATATAAACATTATATCTAAGTACTTACTGATTCGCTAAATAATAAAAAAATTAGTATAATCGATAACCAATCACACAGACGTGGCAAGGGATTTCGGAAAGTGACGTCATGATATCGATAAACGTGATAGTTTGTGTGTATGTATCCGGCCGTGTAAATCATGCGTTGTATATAGATAACATATATATAGAAAACAAGGAACATGCATAATATAATATATCGCCATGTTTTGATAACCATCCCATTAATCTGCATGCTCAACCAATGACCAAATGTTAAAATGTTTCATTGCAACAAGCATTGAAGTCTTAGACCAATGCGTTATTCGCATTCAAATGAACGCGTCAAATTTGCTGTACACTAGAAATATTTGCAAGGAAATGGCAACTCCATGTCAATCCAATCAAATAATACAGCAAATTCAACCCATGAAATTAGATTATGAAAATGAATAATGATAGACGACATCAGTTGTTAAGTTAATAAGAGAGAAGTCAGTCGAAGACACCAAATTCACGCACAAATCTCACGCCAACACACAAACCAGGTTTCGCGTCAAGCGTTAGCTAATTCATACACAGTTTGATAAGAAATATAATTAAAGGTTTATTGGAGGACAACTTAAAAAGCATTACAACCGAAAAATATTTCTACTAACAGCTTCTTTAATAAACTTGGTTTACTACTGGTTTAAACGTTAGCTAGCGCGTGGCACGACCGGTCGACATAAGTACGATACGCACCGAACCGGCGCGGCGATAGCAGGGCGGCGACGCACGCGGTGACGCCCGGCATGCCTTTCACCGGCCCCGAACCTAAAACCACCACCCTCGCTCAACCTGCGACCGTTCACTTAGGGCGCGACCACCCCACATGCACGCGTTTTGACGTGTGGCTCTATTGTTGGCAAAAGCTAGTAATTCTATGTCCACCATGTCACTAAGCAGCATAAGTATCTAAATACACCTATACAGTAATCCATTTACGGATATGCCTTACTCTGATTTTCAATCCCGTTGAATTTTGACAGGTATCATTTTTTGACATGTCAGAGATTACAAACCTTTTTGGCGGGGCACATTTTTTAATTTTAACAGGTGAAATGTATGCATACAATTTATTTATTAGTGATATGTCCATTTTATTAAGTGCGGTCCTCTACATTAAAGGTGGATTTACGGCGAATGATCATTACGTCACTTTTCATCACAAACAGCAAAAAACGCACAAGTAAAGTTTTTTTAAGGTTTACTAAACCTGGAATTAATAGGCAGTGATGCAGCAAAAGAACAAAATAAAGTAATTTAAGTCAATCAGATATATTGATTGTGATATTACAATATTTTTTATTTTTGTATTAAGTCACTTGAACGAGTAAATATTAAGATTTACCTTTTTGTAGGGAAAACTTTTTCGGAGATTTTTTTTGTCAATGTCAGAATTATACGGAATGAAAAATCAGAGTATAATTTTTAACGCTAAATAATATTTCATACAAATTGTGTAACTTGACAATTTAAAATGGCAAGACGATCGAGCCTAGGCATAATTCTTTTAGACTCGGCCGTGTTCTCTTAAAAATCATCAAATATTTCTTACCATTGGCACTTCCTGTAATTCCCGGAGATGACACATGCGTTAGCGCAAATGAGATAAGAAGCCCCTAGCGCAAGTCCCACATAGGAAAGGATTCACGTATTGCATAATTGAAACATACAATGGATAACCCTCAACTTGCGTATTAAGGCAATACGTGCATCTTGTCCAGAGCCAGGGCAGATGGCGGATGGCGTGATTAACAAGGCCGCATGCGAACTACGTATTTTTATAGCAATATAAAAAGTAGCTGCAACGTTTCTTATTTTGGTTTGACTCTGAGGTCTCAAAAACTAACTCTCTCTCTCTCAAACATACACCTATTCACACTCGTTCACTCATTCTTAATTTGCAGTACTAAAAATGATTTTTAATTTTTTTAAACTGTTGTTAAATATGTACCACGGAATAATTGTTTTCTAGTTAACTACAACACAGAGCCTCCCTAGTGTTGGGACTAGCAATATATAAAATTTGTCACAACCCTTTTGTCATAAATAAAGTTGTTAGTATTATGATGAACTTGGATTCATTAATTCTAGTAATTTTTAATATTTCATATAAAACTTTAGACTACAATGAAAGTTTCAAATAAAAACGAAATTTTGTTATCGAAATGGGATGGTATTAGTTTATACAAAATACTACAGACACATATATTATATTAACAATATTATGATTAAATATAAAACTAAAAAGCAACGAGCAAATAAAATATAAATGTTATAAAACGATAATTATAAATAAAATATTATGTATGAGTTATATGATGTGCAAATAATAATTAACCATGTATTCAAATAATTATTAAATAATTTTAAAACATAAATGTTTTCTGTCTTATATTAAATTAAATTATTTTTCAATATTTTAAAAACCTCTGCGTGGACCTTGGGAAACCAAATAATAACGAGGCTCATTTGGTGTTGCATATGTGTATATTATGTATTGTTTAAAATAAATTTATTCCCAAGGACCAATTCCTTACGTTACAGACCGAATAATAGAAAAAAATATTCAGTAATTTACTTCATGACTCAATTTCCAAACATGTAGTGTTTATATTTACATTAAGTTCTAAATACTTAAATCTTTAAAATCGTAAAAGTACTTACCGTCGTGCTCACCGTTGGGTGATGGGGCGGAATCCGTAGCGGGTGGCGCCGGCACCATTTCTACATCACAGTTTTGCTTCTGTTCTATATCTGTCACACCTGTAAAGACATCATTTCTTTATCCTTCAAATAGATTTTGGAGGAAGTATGTTAGTGCCTGCACCGACCTTAATCGACCATTCGAAGCACTGGTACCAGACCCCAGAGTAATAAAAAAATCAGTGGCCCTACAATTATATTAGGTTAATTTTTTTTTTCTTAACATTTCGGATAAGGTAAGCCGGTTTCCTCACGATTGCTTCATAGTTCATGTGAATGCTAAATGAACACATAGATAGAAACTCTATTGGTGCACAACCGGGGTTCGAACCTACGACCTCAAGGTCGAGAGTCGCACGTTGTAGCAACTAGGCCACCACTGCTCATTGCCTCAAAACCTTTCTTGAAAGCAAACGAATTTACACACCATAAAAAAAGCTTATTGTTTCTTCTTTTGCTTTTACAAATCAAATCAAATCAAAATTTATTTTTTAATTCAGTTGCTCAAAAAGTGGCATATTGCAGGGACGCATAGCGTTCGGAAAGGGGGCTATTACACACTCGTGCTTTTTCTTTACTTTTCCCGCACTAGTGCGTTCTCATTCCCAACTGTCAAAACAATGTCTATTAAAAAGAAAAAACCAACCACG
This sequence comes from Pieris mannii, assembly GCA_028984075.1. Classification (NCBI taxonomy): domain Eukaryota; kingdom Metazoa; phylum Arthropoda; class Insecta; order Lepidoptera; family Pieridae; genus Pieris; species Pieris mannii. The sequence continues at coordinate 3,607,816 of CM054776.1, forward strand.
AAGGTTTCACTAAAAAAAAATCATAGAAGTTTTTATGATACACGCAAATATTTTAAAAAGAAGCTAATTTGTTTCAATATCAGATTTAATGATTGGATTCAATGAGTTAGGTTTGGTTTCTTTTTATTTCATATCAATAAAAATATTCTACTGAAGACTTGGCTGTATGGGCGTAGTTCCCTTTGCCTACCCAGAATAGGTGAAAAAAAGAAAAAAAAATCTATGCTCATATTCTTTTACGGTTGGCGCCATTTTCCAAAAAATGTTCTTCGCGAGTTGCGTTCTTTGTTGCACAAAATGAGTAGTTCTGATGATATTTTATTTGAATTAACACCACCCGAAATGCAAAAAATGCTTCGAAGAACATTTTACCGGAAACGTAAAAGTCGTACAACGAATTTATTGCGTGGAGAGAGGAGAAAAAAAAGCAAATAGTTTAATTAAATTGCTTAATTTTTTCGCAACTGTATTAAAAATAGTTGTTCAGTACACGTGCGGAATCGTCATCGCAACTTGTTCCGACTATCAACCTAGTCGTCGGAACTCTTTGCAATGACAGGCTTTCCGCACTTGTAGTGAAATATACTATATTCAATTTAGATGCGACTTAAGGCATGCTTATGAATGTCAAAAACGTTTACAAAATTCGCGAAAGAGCCAAACTACGCCATCCGTTCGCTAAACTACCAGGAGGCTTTGTTCTGAGAAGAACGGGTAAGAAACTCAGCAAGTTTTATCCTCCCTCTACATACAATTATTCAAAGGATCAAGTCATTTAAGTTACACGTTAACGTCATCAACTTTCTTTTTTTATTGTGTCCAGTTTGTTTTCAACTTCTTTCTGTTTAAGATTATGTATACAATAAATAAATATAAAGATAAAAATCAGTATTCACCATTAGTATGGAGGCCATTGTGTGTGAGGTGGTCTGGGGCGGGCGAATGGGCCCTTGAGGTGTGAGATATCACCGACGTCGCCACGCCATTGTGGTTGGCCCCACCGCACTGCTGGAAGGTGATAAAAACAGTTATATATTATAAATAAAACCTTCAGACACCTATCAGCATTTTCTCATTACTAGATTACACTCTTTTCACCATTACCTAGATTTATTTATTACCAATAGTTAATTCGGGGATGCCAACATCAAAAAACTACTGAAACAATTTTTAATGAAGTTGTTGGAATATACCTGTATCAATTTGTTAACAAGTTCTACGTAATACACTTACGAAATTTTTGCAGTATACAATATACATAAAAGGCACGAAATGTCACTAAATTATCATTATAGACATTCGTATGAAATGAGATTGAAATCAGTGGCTAGAACTAGAACGAATTCTAAGAACCAATTCCGCACGTAACAATAGTATTAGAAAATAATGCACAGAAAACAATTTTACGAATACTCCCAGGTTCTTTCTTTAAGGATACATTGAATGTATCAAATTAATAAATTTATATTGCTTTGTTGGGTGGGTTAAACTCCCAAACCCAAAACCTCACAACAAGCTCTGAGCTAATATTAATTGTCATTAATTAAAACACACAAATAGTTCCCAACACAAAAAAACTGCAAGTAATGTGAAAACTATAGCAAACAATTTATAATCAACACAATCTTACTTTTAGAATAAATATATTTTATTAAAGTTGTCCCAACAGACAATATATTCTTACACTTAAAATAAACAAAAATTAAAAAGGAATTGTACAATCTTTAAGAGGGCAACACCGAAATTAAATGAAAAATATGACACAAACCTGTGCATCATCAGCCGTGCCATTGACCATCTCAACAAACTGGCGGCACTTTAGAAGGAAGAGTAGATCTGGATCTCTCTCCAAGAGTCCTGGATACCAACGCCGTGTGTTTTCTATCGCCTCGCCGATACGCCCGCTTAGCACCAACGAAGATATCCCTGAAACATTATTTTGCTTGTTAAGATAAAAGGTGAAGTATAGGAAACTGCAATTTAATGCCCATTAGCCAAATTGTTTTTGTGGCAATAACTTAAATATATATTTACTAAACTAAGTTTTCGAAATCGAATAAATTACTAAAATACGGCTGTTGTGACTTTTTTGAGCTAAAACAAAATGTTTGACACAGCTCAATAGTAGACACGAGACATAGACAAACGATTTATTTCTAATGAAACACACAGAAACACAAAATAATACTAATAAACAAAAAATAAAAATAGTAAAAAAATAGGGAAAGAAAAAACCGTATAAGGTACATAAATTTTCATTGATAAATTAAAATAATGCGTAGCAAATTATTATATTAATTAAAATCCACAGGTTCTTTTTCCGCACAAACTATTCAACTTATACTGTGTACACAAGAGTACATTTAATGTCTCATTGACACGACAACCTGTCTATCTAAAAAGGTCTGAATATATTCATATAGGCAAAAAGCAACCCGATGACGTAGAATTAACTTACTCATGAACACGTGCAACCCCGAAATGATACTATAAACGAATAATACATACGTTGTCGATTCTTGATTGAGGCGATATCCTCGTGTATGTGTTGGCCTGTGGCGCGGGAGAAGGATTGTGCTGATCCACAGTATCCATGGTGTACCAAATATGATGACACCATTCTGAAAAAAAGTTATTAAAAATATACAATTGAAAACGAAACATGCCCATGAGCTGGAAAGGCGCAGCCGGATATTTCAAAAAATAATCTCATAAGATCTACACTACTATTATACAGAGAGTAGTGATTAGATTGTCATCTGTTTGTAGTAGGCTCCAAACCTATTGGACTGCGTTGAAAAATTATTTCATCGTATATTATGCCTGATATAGAATATTTTCAAAACAGATAAATTGTGGAAAAAATCCTATATCGCGAACGTTACGGAAACTATCGACAATAGACCAAAGTGATATACTACAGTTTTATAGAAGACATCAAAACAAAACAAAAATCATTTATTCATATAGGTAACATAATGTACACATATGAACGTCAAAAAATAAAATATTCATTAAATGATTCTAATTTTACATTTACTGCCAGTTCTCAAATCAAGGGCGTAGAACGAAGAGAAGAAGTGGCAATAAACTCTCCGCCACTCTTTTTAATCGCCAAGTTTTTTTTTTCATAATGTTTGTAAGGAGCTGCAACCATTACACTACGTTCCGTATGACATCTTGAGTAATAAAGAATAATAAAATTAATTAAAAACAAAGATTTGTCCTCTATCAGCAGGAGGCATGGTGAAATAGGAGCACGCACTTACATACTCGTGAGAACAACACGCAAATACGTAGTATAAACAACTAATATCACCGCATACACGAATTCAAGTACGACCAGTCACCAAGTAGCACCCGTTCACGAGTATGACGCATGGCCAGCCATCGGCCCCCTCGCCATATTTTAGGGAGAGACAACCCGACGCATTCAAAATTTATAAACTCAGTAATAACATGTGTCAAAAAAGAAAAATGTTGCCAATCACGCTATGACCGAAACAAAAAGGTTAAATTTAAATAAAATAGCTTATTCTTATAGATTCTTCCTTTTTGATTGCAAATATATAATTTCGTATGTGTGTTTAAGTCTTTAAATGACGATTGTTGACCCTGCGACATATTGACTTCTCTATGTGCAATTAATGGTCATGTCGTGAGCAAATGTCCTTGACCTGAAAGACGATGGCATGTGTCATCCACAGAAGGATGATTAGTTACTTGCCTATGAATTTTTTTTTCATGTATCAGACTTCGGAATCTGAGGTCAAGACCAAAAGTTGTTGCGGCATGGTTTCGTATTTATTTCATAGTGAAAGCTATGGTGGAGGCTGACAGTGACGGCCCGTGGAACACTTTCAAAGCGTTCTGTAAGGCCGTCGTAACTTAAAGAGAACAGACGACGACCCACAACGTAAAAATAGGCCTGGAAGACGACGACGCGATTACGCACGTACTCCACTGTGACCTTGGCATCGAAGTGGGCTCGCACAGCAGACGCTGATAACGGAGACACGGATTAAGGGAAACTGTTACCGCGCCTCCCGAACATAGCGAACAGATGGGGCTGTTGGCTTTTAGTGGGTAGGTGTCCATTGCGCCATACCCGCGGGACTGAACCCCACACTACCCGCGTCACTTTTAAATGGTTTCGTTTATATTTACTTTTATTAATTTTCAAACATTCATAACTAATCACTCTCCTTAATAAGGTAAAAGGAAGTACAAAAATGATTCAAATTCAAAGTTCATTGTCCTTCAATATTTAGAAAATCTCATACTATTAGAGCGGTTTTTATAGATACATACCTTATTTGAATCCAAGAGCGAAATTTACTAAAAGATCTATATATTACTGTAATATAAGCACCTGTGAAGCACCTGCTGCCATTGACCTTGCTCATCGGGTAGTGGGAATTCGTCAATAGCGAGACGCGTGCGTGCACGCAACTCTCGCAGCATGTCTTCAATGTCGAATACGAACGGCTGCTGCCCAAAGTTTGCGTCTACTACCTCACCAGGCGTCTGAAGTCCCACAGTCGGATATAGATTGGGCTGCAAGGAACGAAATTACATTATGAAAATTAAATTGAAGATCAAACTCAACCTACAATTTAACAATTTATGATAGCCAATTGTAGTTGTACCTCGGTATCGATTTATCAATAAAATATAATTCTCAAAAATCTTAGATACCATCACACGCACCGGAAGTCCTCTGAAGGCGATACCGAGATGGTGTCCGTTCTTTGTGTAAAAGCATGTATTGTCGACAAGGTTCACTCCGCAGCCGATAACATCGCCAGTCGTAAAGGTAGGACCATAAGGTTGCCCCGTTCCGGACGAGCAGAAGGAATGTCCATCGTCGCCATGGTATCCGTATGAGTGTTTGTCCCAGCCTGAAATATCACGTCGTTCATAAATCGGATTTGACTGAAAAATTTGTAAAATCCTATACGTGAGGCAATACTCGTGCGGCTCGATGCTCTGGCAGATCAGCGGTCATCGGGTACGAGCTCTAAAGGTGCGAGGTGTAGAGGCCATCCTAGCGATGTTTCTCGCAGCAGTAGAGTACCTAAGGACTCTTACTTGCAGCTAGTACACACCGGGCAGTCTGTTCATGTTGACGCCATGTGCCGACAGGCCGATGCCCATGTAGCCATCCCGTCCCTTGGACACGATGCGCACCTCAAAGTAGTATAGCCCGCAAGCGGCTGGGATCGGATGTGTGGCACGTACGCTGGCTGCATCCTTGTGAGTTTTGCCATGACCTGTAATTTTACAAATGCTTATATTACATGTGTGTGTTAATAAGCATCTTGATTGAGATTAATAACCTTAGGGTTACTAGTTGATATACTCTTTACCTACAGTTTATAAATAAAATATAATTGCAGAAAGATGGTAAAAAAGCATCAAATATTGTAAAAAAAATATGATCGTGATTTCGCCTATTTGTGGAATAGATTGGTGCATTCGTTCTACTAAAATATTGACTATTGGCATTCTGATATGAATTATATAAAATTACCCATAAATAAAAACTACTGACAAAATCTACAATACACACATAGCATATATTATAGAAATGCTCAAAATCATTCGTAGAAGAAAAATACTAGCGATTTTATAATACCACATACTGTACCATAACCACAGACAATTTACATGTATGGTATGTCAACTTACAAGGAAAAATGTTGAGAATTAAGAATTCGAATATTTATACTAAATATCAGCAAATACGAAAATTTTGGAACCGCAAGGCCACTAGTTGATGTTAACGACCTTATGCCTCTTAATTCGCTATTTAAACCACACCTTTAAAAACAAAAAACATATGTACAATTCACACGTGGTAGAAGTGAAACCTTCAAAAACAAAGTTTTTCTAATTAGTCATATATAAATTAAACATTTTTCACCATTTTAATTTTTCTTTAAAAAAAAATTACAGTACATTTTAATGATAAATTTTAAATTTATAAGTTTAATATAAATCTTTAATTTGGCAAAAATTAAGACAACGAAAGTTTGAAATTCGATTCGATAAATGAAAAAGTGGTAATAAAAGAGTCATTTTCTCCCACGTTAAATTTTATGAATTTATGTTTCTGTCTCTTTTTACTGTCGCTTTTTCCATTTCATCCGGTTTGAAATCACAACTATTCTAAAGAAGTTTATCTATCTCATTTTCTCCCACGTTCAATCTTATGAATTTATGTTTCTGTCTCTTTTTACTGTCGCTTTTTCCATTTCATCCGGTTTGAAATCACAACTATTCTAAAGAAATTTATCTATCTCATTTTCTCCCACGTTAAATCTTATGAATTTATGTTTCTGTCTCTTTATCCGTTGCATCCGGTTCGAAATTACAACGATTCTGAAGAAGTTTCACTTTAAATATTGGAAAAAGGTAATTTAATATTTAGACCGCCTTTTTCCAAAGGGGTGGGCATAATAAACCACAGCACCTCTCCTTGCTTCTGCCCTGACACACGTATCTTATCATCCACTTTCGTCATGGGTACTTTTAACATGTTCCGTCTCTAGTACTTCCTAGATTTTGTCCAGGTATGTGAGAAGGCCTAGCCAACCCGATCTAAACATTCACGGTTGCCTCCTATAGCATACTTGTTACACGCTTAATATTTATATTGGTTACATAGCAGATATATGCGGAAGTAAAAGTAAGTATGTATCATGGTGTGAATGTATTAGCATACACAAACAAAACCCATTGCTATATATAAGAATCAAACGTAAATAGCACGGTGAGCGCGTGTTGGTAAACATTATCAAGCGTATCAAGGTCGACCGTAGTAAAAACTGCGTATATGTAGTCCCGTTACCACGCAAAACAATCGTTTCTAAACACGGCGTTCATATAGATGCAAACGCCACGCAAACGCATAGATATCTTTAAAATCACTCACTAGGTAGGTAGGTAGGTAGGTGGGCTCAATTTCCACAACTAGACTCGAATTTGGTCCGTTTTGAGTAAAGCCCTGGCTACTTAAGCCAGCCCAAAAGACTTCTGTCCTTCCAGAAGCACAGAAGTCTCCTGGGCACTTCACAGGCTTTACGGAGCGACCTCACTGTTCCAAGGACTTTCGTACGTTGTTTAGCCATAGCCTCGCAATCCAGGACTACGTGGGTGACTGATTCCTCTGCGCTAAAACAGCCTCTGCACATGGGGCTGTCTGTCGCGCCTAGGACAAATAGATGTTTATTAAGGAGACAATGGCCCGTAATTGTCCCTATCATTGTTTTGAGATCGGTTCTGTTTAAGCTTAGAAGTCGCTTAGTCAGTTGTGGGTTCACTGCTGGCAGAGCCATTTTGGACTGCCTGCAGTCTGCACTATACGACCATCGTTGATTTTGGATTTCGACGGATTTTCGGAGAATCCACGTTCGCACTAGCGAGAAGGGCAAGGGAAGGAGCGGAAAAATCACCCACTAAATAAAGACGCCTAATTCCTACGATCAGAAGAGCTGGTATAATAATATTGTTGTAGAATTAGTATTTGCAATATCTGATACGGTTTGCAGAAATAAAAGCAATATATGCGAAATCAATTTTCGCATGCCAGCTCTGTCGAATGATGGTCGGGAACAATCAACAAGTGCGTATTCCAAAGATGTGAGCGTCTCTCGCGCAGGTTAACAACCCCATGTTTACGAACGCGATTTATTTATTTTGCGATTGTAATGTTACATTTATACATATTTGACTGTATAATACACGTTTTAGTTTCTAAGATTTTGTTATATTTTATCATAAACGAGCTAATTAGGAATGCAAAGAATGTTGAACTTGGGAAAAAATTTATTCAAGTTGAATCGAATGAAACTTTAACAAACTTCTTAGAAAACCTCCATATTGCGTTGTTATTAAAAAAATACGAATATAGGTATCTTATCACGTGTACACTACGCATGATATATTTAACTAAAACGTCATTAATATTAATAATACTTCATTCGTGTTCCAATTCAAATATTAGAATTCAAATCTTGATTTAAACATGTACATTATTTTTCGTTTATTATAATTAGTTTGAATCCCGACTCAACTTAGAACTTAGAATTCATTATAAAGGAATTTGATTAAGTAATAGCATGGCTATAATTTAATTTTAAATCGACCTTATCGATTTTCAAAATTTGTCAATATTATTTTTGTTTTAAATTCGAATACACAAATTAAAGCCTCAACGATAAAGGTGAACGACTGAACAATTTAAGACATGATTGCCTTCACATGATTAAATCTATATTCTGAAGGAAATGTATCGCTAACAGTACTGATGGGGTTTTTGTTCGCTATGAGTAATACATTGCCCTCCACCTGCAGCGGTTACTGTCTCAAATGATTCATCAACGGACGAACACATACGAAGACTCGAAATATGAGACAATCGTACACGAATAAAGTACAGTTTTATTAATCAACCAGATAAAGATTCTTGTCATTTTTTTAATAACGAAATGTAGTCTGCTAAATAAAGTAGCTTATGTAGCAAGCTGAAGCTAAAAGACAGGTTATTAAACGCAAAATAAAAAATATATAGGAACTTTTAAATTATCCATTTTAATAGTAACATTCAGTGTGCCGTAATTCCCAAGTTTATTCAACTAACAAAAGCCTACGAGAACGCTTAATAAAAATCCCCTACTCACATCAATAATTAAAGAAAATAAAAATTTTGCTAGATAAAGCATAAAAACAAGCAATAAATTAGCTGCTATCATACAACCCATAACCGCTACATTAATACAAAAAGTAGACGGGCGAGTCGCTTTATGAAGCCACTCTAGTAATTAAAACTTTAAATTCCGCGAATACGAGGAAAACATTATCTATCAACATTCAGTACCATTAATTTAGCAATGATGAATGGATTCTTTGCAAGATTTTTCTGAAAGACGGCGACTTAGTACCCCAACCTTTTCTTAGCAATTAAGTAAGAGAAATATTACGCATTACATTCAAATCCAAAATATTGCGTTACTCCTACATAATGTTCAAAGCTGCCATTTTGAATAAGTATCTTATTATATTGAATAGAATTCGAAACAAACGAGCGCCCAAGCTCTGTTAATACTGATTCATTTTTTAAGTTATGTATAAATATACACCGAAATATACACAATAAATATACACAGTTATGTATAAATATACACCACAATGGTCAGGCCATAATTTTCTTGCAAACTTTTGAAGTTTCAATCAATACTGGGACCGAGCCGACCGCTTTTCAATAATTCTTTAGGATTCATCTAAGGAATGTATTGAAAGAACTACAAAGAACGCGGTTGATTAATATACCTTTATAATAACTTACTTTTTTCATACCAATAAAGGTGAGTTCTTACTCTGTAATCTCTGCATTCTGATTTACAGTTAGTAATAATTTACTGAGTATCTTCTAGCGTGTCCTTAACAATGGACGTTTTCATGCATAAATCAGGTACAATTACTAAACAGGCTTTAAAAACCTCAGCTCAACATTACGTATTGTAAACTTTTTCGTATGACCTTAACCTTTTCGTTAAGGCTGTTGCCAGGCAACAGGGCACGTAAGAGCAGCGCATTGCGGGACACTAAATACAGCATTACATAAATTGAATCATACCAGCTCCAACTCCCGATTTATTCATTGAACTTAATATTTTTATTTAGCATACTGAGTCACTACTGGGGATGCGAATAAAAAGTTCAGGATACATTTTAAGTCCAAGAAACTTAAACCGTATTAAGGGTCTACAAATACTAGTACTAAAGTTTTGTAAAACATTAATGAATTCTCTTATATTCCCAGAGCCATGACGGATATAAAATAATTGTAGGCCCTTAAGGTTAGGAAAACAACAGAAAAATCTACCACTAATTAGACACAACACATATTACCTCTACACCTAAATAATTTTGCTAACAAACAGTGCATGTCTATGTTAAAATGTCTATTTGCAAACTATTTCCCATTTTCCCGTTACAGAACATAAGTACGCTTAATAGCTGCAAAAGTTGATAGTAAAATGATAATCACGAAATAAGATACATGTAGCAATAGTATCAGAACGAAATCGAGAAATAAAAGTCATAGTATTCTTCGTAGCGCTGTTTGTTAACAAGCTCATATAAATTATATGCACGTACGATACATCCAGAGGCGTAAGTGGAAATAGGGCAGGTGGGGCCTTCTTCCCGGACCCTGCGTCCCACCTTACAAAAGAGAAAACCACTTCCATTAAACAGTTCACACGAGCCCCATACACCACTTACGCGTCCAGCTGCTCGGTCCTTATCCAATCCAGAAATCTTAACACGACGATTTTAAAGTTATGCCAGATGTGCGGCGAGTAAGAATGGTGGAAGCTCGAAGCGCACAACTCTAAAATCGCAATCTCCACTATTTGTGACATCTGTGATTGAGACATCGGCTGGCTGGTTTTAACGGATTAAATCGACTGATTCAGCGTCGTTACATCTCGATTTTAATACATTAAAATAGCATTCACCAATTTCTGTTTTAATAGCAAACATTATGCAAATGACGCAAACTAATACAAACGATGTGCGACGTTATCGCAAACCATGCAAAGATTTTCCTGATTAACGAGCAATAAGAGCAAAGTGGTGCTATGGAGCCGCTTATAATTTATCATCTAATACTAATCCTAATTACACTATTTAACTAATTATTTTAAATAATTTAAGTTGTCAAACGTCTAAAAACCCGTTTTATAAAATGCTACTAAGGTCTCTCCTCTACGTGTTTGAGGCTGTTCAATTATTACGTACACAGGTTTACTGCAATTTATCCCCCCCTTCTCTTGTCAGCAATAGTAGGCAGAGCTCTCAATAAGAATAGTACATAAACGTATTAATTTTTGTTGTAAACCTCGAAAATGCATCTCGTTTTTAAGCATAGACAATGTGTGGATAATATGAGTTACCCATAAATAATTACTGTTGACCTAATCTTCAAATAAGATAATCTAAGACAGTTTAGTGCTTACGTTATACTTGAACGGCCCCTTTTCCCTATTAAACCTACTCGATATTGTAAATATGTGAATCGCATTTACAGATATAAGACCTCTCTTAGAATCAGGTTTGTCGGGGAAGGCGTGTTTTTGTGACTTGTACCGCTGTTGAAATTATAAAGCTGCGTATGCCGCGCTTGGAATGTCAGACTTACAAATTCAAGAGAAAAAAAACTAAATTACTCAGTACACAAAATTAAAACTGTTTATCACGTTGCCTGGACGCCGTCCGCAGACAATGGTGATGTTATTTAATAATATAATATTAAGCAAGATTAAAACAAAATTCCTAATTAATTTGATAGTCACCCTGGGATTAACTTTGTGAAATGAACTTGACCCGATATTGGCGGACGCGACCTACATTGATTCGGCAGCCAACTTGACACCGATAAACACAAACCACTCTTTACATGAAGTATCCATTTAACTTCAGCACGTCTTTTCTATGGAAACGCATAGAAATTCATCCATGGGGATTAAGAAAAGTCACTTCTATTCGTTTTAAAAGTAATCCCTCTACATGCTTTACGAAAGCTAAATGAAATGTGAAATGAGAGAGAATTACGTAGGCGTTTAGATAAGACACAGGCTTACTTTAGAGTATTTAACTGATAACTTGACCTCAGATATTTATTCAAATTAGATAGAAATTAGAAAAATTGTTGAAACTAAAAACTATTTTAAAGTATAAAAACCGTTACGAAAAGTCTAAATGCAAATTGAATTTTGTTATTACTGTATTTTTTCCACTAAACAAAAAAAATCAAAGAACAGCAACAGAAAACTCCTAATGCCAAATGTAACAAAGAAATTACCATTGTTTTAAGAAATTTAATCTATGTAATCTCAACCTTATGACATGACAAATACAGATTAGTTTTCAATGCTCAACTATCTAATATACCTATTCATGCACCTCGGAAGCAAGGCCATCAAGCTTAACAAAGGCAGCGAATATAAGCCTTACGCTCAGGGCATAAGAATGGATTTAAGTTGCAGAGCAGTTAAGCGAGGGTGGGGATCCACGTGGCGACCCAACGCAAGCGAGCTTGACCTAGTTAGTAGATGCACCATTTCGGTCCTGTTACGAAAGCCCCACCAACGCGTAGATCGTTTCGATGCTGATCTTTTCTATTATATCTTGTTCCTTGACGAGCTACTATTCGATGATTTAACTTCGGGACTTTTGGATTAAACATAAATACATTTCCCTTAATTTACTGAAAACTGATAGAAACGGAACGCAACATTGGCTCTTGCCTTTTTTGATCTCTCAAGAACCCATGTAAAAAGTTGATTTATTTTTCAAGTAAACACACACACATAACAATAAAACTACAGTTATATTTGCTCAAATACCTACTGCAAAAACTTTTACGTGGAATTGAGCATTCGAGTAAATAATTAATTTTCTGTTTGAATATGAACATCTATATTTATCTATTACGGCAGAAGTGCAGATGTTAGTGTAAATAAAGAAATATGCATCGTAGGTTTTGGCAGAGCGCCGTATAACAGTGTCGTCAACTATTTCGTGTACGAATAATCTGTAAACACCAAACAAAGAAACCACCCAGTCCTGCTTCTTTGTTATTATGTTAAAACGTCAATCCTATCTAACGTACCGTAACTAGTAATTAAGAAATATTTGCTTTATAATATAGATTATAAGAGACTCAGCATCGCAAAGCTAACTTGTTGTTTTTGAGTGTTAAAATTTAAATCAATAAAAAAAATTTGGATTTTATTTCCCATTTTGAAAACTACGGTATAACACCACAGTTCCGCAGTAATAAATGCCACTCATCTGACAAAGTATGCGCATACGCACAGTGACCAATAGAAAGAGTCGCAGAGACAACGTACATTTCAGACGTATTCAGGTTCCACTATAATCACGGCAAACTAAAATATATTTACATTTTTATTTACTATTTTTAACACAGAAAGGAACGTACATAAATAGTAAACTATAAAAAAATTGTAATTGATATAAAATTTCAATTATATAGTCTATATAAACAATTAATAATATGTAATTATAAATGTATAATAAATATTTAGTCCCTGGTGCATTCTTATTACCGTAGAAATGTGGGTCATTACATTAGTAAAATGCAAATGTTGCAAGCGACAAACGTCGTGTGGCTAACGGCTGTTAACAACAGCAGTCATAGTTAAAGTAGTTGTTTTTCAATTCAAATTCAAACTCATTTGTTGAAAAAAAGCACGCCTAATTCTGCACATAAAATCAAAGTCACGTTTTAAAATAAAATTTACATCGTATCTATGTATGCTTCTAGGCTTAACATAAAACCACAATTAAAGAACCTTACAATGAGCTCTACGGTTCATTGACTGCGAACAAAGACAAAGAGAATAAGTTTAATCCAGTTAGCGAGCAATCTTCCTATTGCTTCTGACTGATCTTGAGATATTTGATGACCTAAGGACAAGAAGAATTGTAAACCCGTTAAGTCTTAAACAACGACGAGCTAGCTTATAGTAATACAACGCAACATACCAGCGGTACATAAATTAAAAGACATAAGAGAAAACTATTATATGTGTCAATACAATGTTGTCTAAAGGAGAATAGAATTAATCTTCGCAGCTGTTAAGAAACGTGTCGTTAAAGAACTAAATTATGTATAATAATTTGCCGTACACCTGTCTCATTTTAACACAGTTTTAAATTTGAGTGAAAGTTCAATAATTACATGATTTTTTTTTAATTAAAGACTAGAAAAGTTAGGCAACCGTATAAGCAATAAGTATAGTGTTCTCGAATAATTGACGTCAATAGAACTACGAATAAATTTACGAGGGGTAATTTTCAGAAAGTTGCACGCACTGCATGACCTCATTTCCTAACGGCCTTTCAATCCCATGGGGTGAAATCTACATAAATGACAACTTTTAACGTAAAATCTTATCTTCTTTTGCAGACAAAGACAGAACATACAAGAATACTTTCGGAATAGAATTACACATGATACGTGGGCGGATGATAAATGTATAAAACAAGTTTAGAATTAATTTAAAAATTGCGTAACACTGAGATGAGTGTTTTCTTGTTAACGTCATTATATATACAAGTTTCTTGACGTTTGACGGTGCGAATAATAAGATTTATATAAAAACATAATAATAGAAACAGCCTTCACGCTGTTGATTTTTATACTTCCTACAAACATGTAGGATATCACCTAGAATCCTGAATAAAATTTACGCACTGTATATTTTGTGTTACATAAATGAAAAATAATTTTAATATAACTTTCAAGCATAACAGCAGAAAATAATTAATAGTAGGATATACATTATATTTCATACGCGGTAATAATCGATTCTACCATATACAATCAAGCACGTCACAAATAGTTACAACATACTACGTTAGAATATTAGAAGATCTACGCCCTGCCTACACAACTGCTCTATTGTATCTAAGATTGTTGGCAATAATTCAAGTGACAATTTAAAAAATAGTCTTCTTCATGCGTACCCTCTTTTAATACATGATTTAGTACTTCATTCGTTTTCAATAATGGTTTCGATAACACATTCTTTTTTACAATTGAATTATTAACGCAGGGATGAAGTTAGGTAGTCGGGAATGCAATCGATATCCGCCCATCGGTCATTATAGAACATAGATTATGAATTTTACATCGACTGCATCGCTACTGCAACTGGCAACGGATATAAATAACATTCGAACGAAGGCTTTGTGAATTAGACTGCGTCAAATCACAATTCACATATTACCAATTCACTAATGAGTTCTTTTGCAGGAGTCAATTGTACAAAGTAAAACATCGAAAACGAAATTAATTTTTAATAAGAATGTTATTCTACTTCTCATTTCGAAATATATAGACTAATCCAACTGTAAGATCTAACAATTTTAATGATAAAATTGGCATTTGATAGGCTCCTTGTACTAAAGCAGACCTCAAAATGTCTAGACTTAGTCTGGAGTCTAGACTAAGTCTAGACATTTTTAGGCAAGTGCATTAGCTTGTTCAAGCACGGGTCAACACCCGACTCGACGTGGTTTATTGTATACCTAACAATTTAAATAATACATTATCGGTATGTAAATAGAGGCGTCAAATTTTGTCGAAATTAAATTTATTGACAGTTAAAACTACCAATAAGAACAATCAGGATATAAAGCAATGTGGTGTCAGAAAATTTTGTTTTTACAAAGTTGATTTTATTTTACATTAATAAGTTGATAGCTACAATGACCAGAGGGACGACAATCTATATCAATACATTCAAATTTATCAAGTAACGGCATAAATTGTATTTAAATTTTTGCAATCATGCATAAAGTGAATTTGTTATAGAAATGCCAGAAGCTGATGCATATAATGTAATTGTGACGCAAACACAGAAACAAGCATTTAGGAATATCATTTTAAAATGTAATCAACCAACCACACAAATAAGTTTTAGTTAACATTTACTAAATTTACTCAAATGTATATAATTAATAGATATTCATATATATATTAGAACATTCAACATTCATACTAATGAATATTTATGATACAATAATTGGATAACAAACTTTACTTTTTAATTATTTCATAGGATTTTTTAATAGGAAAATAAATGAAATCTAGTATTTCATATATGTTTCATTTCATATAGAAAATGAAAAATTAAAACAATGTTTTTATAGCTAAAGTATATTATAAAAAATACCTTGCTAAACAACATAATCCATTGCTCTTAATGTTATGTTTAAAATTCCAAAGTTATCTCAATACACAATTGTTAGAATACTGAATACTTCCAATAAAATGTTCACTGGTTAAATTTTTAGTTTAAAATTTATATTAGATTTACCAAGCTTCTAGAGCATTTACTTCTGGGCATTTAAACTCAAGTTATAAAATAAAAAATCACAGTTTAAGAGTTTTTATTTTAGAAATAAACATAGAGAAAGAATTTCAATAAAAAATAAACGGATTAAAATAGGATGTTTTAAACAAATTCAAAAATAACATTTGTGTTAGTTATGTTCAATACGAATGCTAAATCAAATTCAATCAAGAGCAAACTAAAACAATGACTTGCTATTTTTTGTCAAGTCGTACGTGGTATTTTTACGTATCATATCAAAGAAAACTAATAAAATATATACCTTAGCATTGACTTATAGATAAAGGTTGTTTAACATATTTTTTTCAAAGGAGAGACCTTCAGTCTACAATATTACGATTGTTATATTACATTTAGTTGAACGTAAAAGAAAAAGCTTTTGTTAAATGCCAGCGTTAATGTTTTATTAGCAATGTTGATACAAAATATACGATCAGCTGATTTCTTTGTTTGCATGACAGCTAAGATTCGATGCTTGCATTTAAGCTGACACGTCAAAAACCCCTATAAAATACTTATGTATTAAAAGAAAATTATTAAGTACGCAAATACATCTTTATGCAGTAACCAGAATCGCAATTAACTACTCGATAAACAAACCTTGAAAGTTCTTACCTTTGTAGTGCACTCTAAGATTATTCTGTGATAGGCCGATGTAGCTGAATTTGTCCTTCGTGCTCCATGATTTTGGCAGCGGGGTCTCGTCTTCGTTCACATTGGGATAAAGCAATTTTAAACGGTCTACATTATCACTTTGCACTTGATTTTGGGAATCCATCGTCCCTCGTCCACTACCCATCGCAGCCATTTCTGATTTCCGTATATCTTGACTTAGAGTGACGTCACATCCAGTTTTTGTCATTATGTTGGCATATAGGATTGACATTGCCATATTTAGCGAAACCAGAGAATGCACTTGAAACATGAACAGAATATTATAGTCTTTATGGTCTCATATAAAGTCTAATTAAGTAATATAATATTTATATATAGTTTGCTTTTCTTACTAGGGTTGCCTGGAGGAGATCGGTTTTATTTAACGATAAGGCCGCCCGTTGCATCCCTTGTAATTTTTATGTATTGTTTTATTTTTGTTTCTTTGCAACGAAGTGTAAATAAATAAATAAATAAATAAATATTTTTAAACGTTTATCGGATTAAAGCAAATATTTAATTTATCTTTAAGTAATTTAATTACATTTATTACTTTACCATTAATTATCACCATATCAGATTACGGCTATAACGTATTTGACAAAAAAGATAATCACTGCAGAAACCGCGTAATCAAAATTCTTCTGTGAAACTCAGTGGAAAATTTAATTTTATGATGCACAAAAATACTCCAAAATACGTTAAAGAAATCGATAGCAGAGTAGTTGAAAATTTAAAACTTTTAAAGAAAACTAATTCCACGTTGTTAGAAAAGAAACAAACATATTTTGATGAAGTTCTTGCGGTAAGAAGAAATTACCACTTTATTTTTAACTTTTAAGTGATTTAAACAAAGTTAATTACTGTTAACATTTAAACTGTTTTAGATATATCGTGATGCCTTTAAAGAATTGATTGAAAAATCAATTACATATTCTCCAATATTACTTGACATTCAAAACTCTTATGAAAAATCTTTAGGCATACGTGATGATCGTATAAAACAACTCATCACTCAAGATGTAAGTTTCATTTAATTTAGTTTTTATTAATTGAACCATAATTAACAATAAGTATTTATGAATTTATTATGAAAATATTTATAGGTATAGGTTTCGTAGTTAGATTTATTCTTGCTTCTCGAAGTCAGTCCTTTGTTAGACAGTTTATTATCTATATCATAATCGTAATAGCTTATTTTAATGGTATTAAACAGACATCCGACTCTGTACGAAGTATAGTATGGAAAATCGATTTATGGATCTAAGGGTACGTCTACGTCCACATTTGGCGAATATGTGCAGCTCGCAAACGGCTAACCCACCCTAATAATATCCGTAATCCGTTTTAGAGAGTTGTCAATAAAAAGCCGAAAGATATGAGAATAAGTACTGTCAATTGTTATAATTAGAGATATTCTTATTAATGAGGGCAATGAACTTACAAACAACAAAGTACAGACTGTATGGGATGTTCTATATTTTTATAAATCACAACCCATTTTTATCTTTGTAAAGTGATATATTTCTTCACAAACAACAGTAATTAATTTATATTCTTATAGAAACGTTCAAAGGAAAAATACATGCTCACTCATCTTAAAAGTCTGTTCTGAGTGACGTCTGTTTTCTTCTTTTCTAAGTGTCCTGTATTTATGTTGCCACATACATCAACGTCGTATAGAAAATACTACACCATACAGTTTGTACATTTTTAGTGCGTATCTACGATACGCTACATCACCCCCCTACGGAGACAGAAAAGCTAAGTAGACAAATGATAGTATGTAACAATAAAATAAAAGGTACTTAAAATATTACACAACAAAAAATTTTACATTACAAAGTCGCTCCAGGTAGCTCTAAATACGAAGCGTCGTTTGTTGTCATGTCGCGATGCTGGTGTTGATTGTACTCTAGCCATTTTCCGTCAAAGAGATACCGGTGAACTCTCTCAATCATGCCGTTTGCGCAGGGATGGTAAGAAGTGGTTCTTTTTCGCCTTGTAGCAAACCTTAACATCAGACGATGGAAGAGTCCGACTCGAACTGCGTGCCCTGGTCGGTTGTCAAAACAGCTGGGACACCGAAGCGTGGAATCCATTCAAGGGTGAACGTTTCACCGTTAATGAAAGGTGGAGGTCCAACGATGTCAATGTGTACATGCAAAAATCGACCAGATGGCAATTTAAATTCTCTTTTTGGCGCCGAAACGTGTTGCGTAATTTCAAATTGTGAAACTAGTCAAAAACAGCGCGGCGAAAAGGAGGTGTTAAATAGGGACGCGTTTTTTCAGTTGATATGTCACAAATAATAGAGATATGTGTTCCAGGAATATTAACCTTAGAAAGTTGAAACTAAGATGGTAGAGAGCTCTGGATCAGACTCTTTGGACTTTAAAAGAGCTTCATAATCTTTTTCAATCGATATTGTCTCTATGCGTGACATCGCGTCAACAACTACATCTTCTCTTCCATTTACGTGTCTGATATCAGTAGTGAATTGAGAAATAAATGAAAAAATGAAGCTGATTAAGTTGTACCGGGGTAAGTTTTTCTTGGCGCTGGAAAAATGCATAAATCAACCGCTTATGGTCCGTATAAATAGTGGCAGATTATGCTTCGAGAATGTCGAAAATGTTGGATCGCTTCATACTGTGAACAGTCCTCCTTGGTGCCAAATATGCAATGAATTAACGACGATGCCATATTCTGAAAATCTTCGGAACAATGAGCGAAGGTGCTCAGCATGCTCCTCAGGAGTTTTTGGAAAAGACACCAGCATCATCCTGTTTGTCGGGGTCACCATTTATGGGATGTTCACGTCGGGAAATTCACTTCCGAAAAAGAAAAAAAAAATCACGTCGAAAAAAAGATCACGTCGGGGTCACCATTTATGGGATGTTCTATATTTTTATAAATCACAACCCATTTTTATCTTTGTAAAGTGATATATTTCTTCACAAACAACAGTAATTAATTTATATTCTTATAGAAACGTTCAAAGGAAAAATACATGCTCACTCATCTTAAAAGTCTGTTCTGAGTGACGTCTGTTTTCTTCTTTTCTAAGTGTCCTGTATTTATGTTGCCACATACATCAACGTCGTATAGAAAATACTACACCATACAGTTTGTACATTTTTAGTGCGTATCTACGATACGCTACAACTGTATAGATTTAAAAAAATTGAAATGAGTTGGCAGTTGGCACTTGGCACTACTTTGAAAACGTTAACGACCTACACTATTCAAGTAATTTTTTTTACTTTTTTATTTAATATAAATTATAATGTTTAATATTGAGTAGGTAGTAGGTACTAAACAGCGGCGTTTTTTAATTTAAATTTGATATTGAAGTCCGAGTTAGACCAGCGTTGTTTTAAATTTAAGATGATTGAAAGTAACCCAAAGAACGTAGAAAATATATACGTATTAGACGGAGGGTTCTCGTCGCAACTGTCTCGGCACGTTGGTGTTTCTCCTGATGGTCACCCGCTATGGACGTCTCGCTTTCTGCAGACTCATTCTGAAGAAATAGTTGATACTCACCTTGACTTTATTCGAGCAGGTTCAGACATTATTTCCACTAACACTTATCAAGCTTCTGTTGGAGGTTTTATGAAACACCTAGGAATATCATCGGTAGAAGGATTATCTTTAATTAAACATGCTGTGCGTTTAGCGCAGCAAGCGAGGAGTAAATACATAGACGAGTGTAAGTCCAATGATTTGACACCACGTAATATTCTGATAGCAGGCTCGGTCGGGCCGTATGGGGCATCTCTGAATGATGGATCAGAGTACAGTGGAAATTACATCAAAACAATTTCTGAAAAACATATTCAGAACTGGCACAAACCTAGATTAGATGTATTAGTTGAATCTGGTGTAGATTTAATTGCTTTTGAAACCATACCTTGTGAAAAAGAAGCTCTAGTACTTGTCAATATGTTGAAAGAATATCCAGAGATAAAAGGATGGATATCATTCTGCTGTAAAGACAATTTGAATATTGCACATGGGGAATATTTTTCTAAAGTAGTTGTGAATTGTCTGAAAGCGAACTCTGAGCAAATAGTAGCTGTAGGCATTAATTGCTGCTCACCGAAACTTGTCAGGGACTTAATAACAAGCCTGGAGATAGACATACCTATTGTGACATATCCAAACTCAGGAGAAAAGTTTATTCCTGGACATGGATGGGCAGATGATCAATGCCAACCATTGCACTCATTTGTGTCTAGTTGGCTGGACATAAATGTTAAATTCATTGGTGGATGCTGCAGGACTTACTGTGAAGATATAGCAAAAATTAGAAGCGAAGTTGATATTTGGATTAAAGATAAGCAAGAGAAATTAACCATACCTATTATTAATGTTCCTATTTGAGCAATAAACATACATTTGTCAGTATTAAGGTTGATATTTTTGCAGAAAGTGTTTGGTGTTTCGGTAAATAAAAAGAAGTATGATGATAAAATAAAACAATTACTTTCTGATAATGATGCCTTGAGAAGTGAAAATCTTAGTATGAGCTTTGAGATATCCAAATTAAAGAAAGATAATGGGAAGGTTTGTCATTAGCGCTTTGTAAGACTGATTAAAATATGTTTGTGTTGTATACTTCTTTCATCCTTTTATCCTCATTACATCTGTGTGGTGATGAGTTTTGTATTTATATCATTAAAATGTATATTTCATGATTCATTTAATATAAAGCTTTATGTAACATTGTTGTCTTAATAGATTATTACTCATATAGGAAAATCAAACGAACACATCTGTTGTTAATATTTTAAGAATAGTTGCTTTACAAATTAATTTAATTAACTGCAATGTAAAGAACAAAATGTGTGTTACTGTAATGTTTACTACAATTCTATACCTGAAACATAAAATTAAATAAAAATTATTTCCTTCCAGTTAAAGGATGAGAACTTTTCAGACTATTTATCGTTAATGCGTGAACGCGACGCTAGATACACCCTATACTTTGAGAATTTATCGCTGCATCTGAGACTAAAGGAGTTAGATGATGGGTCGAGTCAACCAATGGCCATCCGATCTGACCCCACCATACTCAGAATTGCACTTGACAGATGTCGGTATGTTCACAATATTATGGTTACAATTCGTATCTAAATTCGATCTAGCGTCCGATACCGAAACCTATAATTAATAATTTTTCAACCAGTATTTAATAAAGACATCCCAAAAGCTTATTAGTTGTTAAAAACTGAAAATAAACAGCGAGCAGTTATCGTCAACTCAAAGCGAGTTGAAGAGGATGAAAGAAGAATACTCGGAAACAGTTCCGAGACGTGACTTCGAACATCTGGAAGGCGAGAACGAGGAGTTACAGACGCAGATACAGCACCAGCTCGCCCAGTTAGAACACCTGCAGAGCACCTACAAGAAAGTCACTGGTAATAATTCTTATTTATTTCTGTGCCACTTTATTTCTCAACCAGAGGTGTTGCTAAAAATTCTTGTAGTCTCGTGCTAAGGTAACAATTATACGGCGTAGAGACATCATAAAAACATTTCTTTTATTTGTAAACTGAATCGTCAGCTAAACAGGTATATTTTTTTGACATTATTAATAATTTACAGTAGGTAATTTGTGATGCAGACATTTATTGTAATTATTATATTCAATTCAACTGTGTTTTTATACTTATTTGCTTCATAAAAAGTTTATATATATATATCGACATATATATATATATATATATATGATTTCTAAATTATATATAAACAACCGTTCTATGTAAACGTTGATCTAGTAAGATATTAAAAGAAATATTGATCCACCTTCTTGCAGTGTATAATTGGCTCTTAACAAATATAACTGATATACTTTGTGCCGAATTAGAAATGGAAGGCTTGTTTGGGGATCTGCATCGGTCGCATTGCAACATACTTGCCATCAAAAAATACATTAACATAATATTTTTGTAGATCCGTAACGGTCGCAAACATTATACCGACGAGTCAAATGTGCATCCGTTTTATATGCGAAATCTTACTAACTAACGTTGATCCGAGGGCTTTTGACCTTGAACCTTGTTGGTTGTGGTTAATTGTGGTCCTGCAATTGTAACTCATTATTTATTCTAGACATCTTTTACGTAACCACGCAGATGAAATCGAAGTTCTTCAGTATAAAGCTATCAATGATACAGACCCTAAAATACGAAAGCTAAAACGACAAAAAATTACAGATAAATTGAGAAACAAGGGAAATTTTTTACACAATTCTAAAGGAAGCTTTGATCGGGACGCTCATTTAACCTTATTACCATCAAAACGAAGCAACCAGGGTACCACTAGTCCGTCAACTTACGCTATTTGTAAAATATGCTTGGGCACATTTAAAAGATCTTCATTTTTCAGACATTTAAGAATTTGTAAAGCTTCTGAACATGTTCTTCCGTCACTTAAAAGAAAAGCATTGTTTAATCACAGCTTAACAATCGTTCCCAATACGGCGAACGCTTCGATTGAGCTAAAAGAAAAAATACTGTCGTATCTTCGTTCTGATGAAATTTCATTAGTAGTTTAAAATGATCCATTAATCATAGCATACGGTGCTCGTCTCTTTAAGAAGAAAAAAGAACGACGAAGTCGTAAAGCGATTTGCTCCAAAATGAGAGATTTAGCTACTCTTTTAATTTTATTGCGGAAAAAAGACACAACTATTGAAAATCTCACTGACGCAATTGATCCTGAAAAATATGATACATTTGTAAGTGCCATAAAAGAAATGTGTGGCTTTAATGAACAAACAGGCATGGTCAAAATTATAAGCATACCCTCACGTATGCGTCCCGCTGTCTTGGGATGTGTTGAAATACTATACACACAATCTATTATGCAAAACGAATCCACAGCCTATAAGGAAGATTAGAAAAATTCTAGATGACTTTAAAAGTCATCTAGAATTTTTTTATATGCCTATTTTATTATTTACCTAATTGAAATCAATTGGGAGTGGGAGATTTCGTCGAAAGCTGAGAAAAGTAGAAAACGAAATCACTTAACGAAAGATAAAGTCATGCCGTTGGATAGTGACATTAATACCGTTATGCAAAAAATCCATAAATTAGAAATTAAATATGCGAGCAGATTGAGAAAAGATAGATGTGTTTTAAATTATGAATTATTGTGCATAGTAACAATAGCTCACATTATAATGTTGGACCGAAATCGTTCAGGTGACGTAGCTGCAGCTGAACTTACGTTATACATCAATAGAAAGAATGAAGAAGTGCCCGAAAAGGTTTTGGAAAGTTTAACAGTAGAGCAGAGGAAGTGTATTAAAGAATTAGACTTATTTCAGATTCCCAGTAAAAGAACAAGGGGTGTGCCTATTTTGCTAACAAAAATAATGCGAGAAAACATAGATTTAATAATAGCTTGCCGTGAAGATTTAAAAATTCCAAGCTCCAACCAATATTTATTTCCAAGACCTGGTACACAAGAACCTTTTGAGGGCGGTAAGTATTTGGATATGATAAAAAAACAGTGTAATTTGAAACACTCCGAGATGATTACATCAACCGAAATGAGAGATCATATTGCTACAATGTCCCAAATTCATTCTAAACAAAATGATCATTATACTGAGCAATTGGCTTCAAAAAATTCGGCAATAGAAAGCGACCAATCTAACATCTTACTTACAAACCTCAAAATACCTATCGAAACACCAGAAACTACAGTCAATAAGAACATGGACGATATAGAAATCTCAACCTGAAATCATTACAACCCAGATCCTAAAAATAAAGACCCCAATATTAAGCCAAACAGAAGCAACACGAAAAGAAAATGGTCAAGTAGTACAAATGAAAGCGATGTTGATGATGATAAACAGATTCAGAAACGAAGTCAAACTAGACGAGCCAAAGAAAATAATATATATCATAAAGATTCTAAAAATAAAAATATCATATGTCAATATAAACAGTCATAGAAAGTGGTCCGATGAAGAGATACAATTAGTCAAAAAATATTTCCAATCATACACAAATAAAAATAAAAAAAATTCAAAATTATTTTGTAAATGTTAGTAATGTCTAACGTATTAAAGATGTTATATAATAAAAAAAATATGTTATATATTAGATTGATAACAAATGATTTTTTCTAAATGTCATCCAAACTCAACTTTGATATGATGCGATAAGATCATTTTTTGCCTTTCTAAATTATCACTTTAATTAATATATGTAACCATGCCACTTAAACATTATAACAATTAGAAATTGTCCTTATATAAGACTATATCGAGTATTGGTAGGACTCTTGCGAAGGCCAGTCTGAGGAAAGGCCAGACCTTTGTCAGTTAATCAACGGCCAAGCGGTAGCTAAACAACGCTACGGTTTCCCGGGATAAAGGGCCATATTTGCGGAGTAATAACAGGGCTTCGAGACTCTAGATCTTATATCTCAGGATTACTGAGTGCAATACAATATCACATACTCTGTATGACATTGAGCTGCTGGCATGCATGCAGCTGGCCACAAAGCTAAACATCGGGTAAGCGACAAGCGCGTGTCGTCAACAAATTTCCTTACCATATATATATATATATCATACCTATAAACATAAAAACTGAATAAATAAAGAAAAGTTACTGGTCTTGCAATAAATTATAGAAATTAAACCATCCATATACCTTAGGTATGTCCAATAGGAGGACTTGCTGACTTCTGATTGGCCCATTTGAATCGGATCAACAACTATCGGAGTGGATTTGTATATTGGATTCGGTTGCGTTGCCTAAACTTCAACGGAGTAAATCGTTGATCCGGTCGGAACCACATTTGTATGAAAAATATTATATTGGATCAACAAAAACCACCCGGATCAACATAGGTTTTCGGATCAACAAAGTGCTCGCGATACAGCACGCATGATCAACAATTGACGGATTGGTATAACTATATATATATATATATATATATATATATATATATAGTATATATATGATTTCTAAATTATAGCGCATAAAAACAGTGTCGAGGAAGAACTCATGGAATGCAGGGAGCGATGCCGAGAGCTAGAGCGGGCTGGTACACCGCGGCCACCTTGGGATCTCTGCGCAGACTTCATTGGCGGCGGCAAGAAAAGGTTAAACATTCAACTCTGTATTATACAATCTTTTATCTTATTCACTACTTAACCTTTGTTTCCAATTTCACTTCAGTAAGTTAGGCATGTTTATATTACACTAATATTATAATTATATTTATTTAGGAAAAATAATATTTTCCTAAATTTGTTTAAACAGTTGCAATCACATACACGATCGCAAAAATCGCCGATTTCGGTTACTAGAAAAAAAATTTTTTATTTATAAATCTTTTTTTTTCTGACTAAACTGTTTGTATGGTTAAATGAATCATGACACCAGATGGTGTCAGCTTACTGAGGGTTTGCCATCCCGCGATAAATTAAGAGCACTGCTTAAGGAGTTGGGCCCAGCAGCCGAGAGTGAGCACTTGGAGTACTTCGATGGACTGGTGAGTTTTAACTCATATCTACGCATTGGTAACAAACAATGCATTAAAATGACTATAGAAAAAGTAACTTATTAATTGACATTTCCAACACTCAGATAGAATAGGTCTGAGTCAAAATTAACAAACATGTACAGGGGGTCTAGTCAAGACCGCTTAACAGTAGTGTATGTAGAAAGTCGAAAACTAAATTTGTATGAAAATGACAGCTGTAGTTCGTATCAACTGTCGACACTAGCTGTCATTTTCATACAAATTTAGTTTTCGACTTTCTACATACACTACTGTTACGCTGTCTTGACTTGACCTCCAGGTACATTCTGTAAGTTCTCTGTAGATCTGCAAAACTTGTTACTATAATCAATTACTTTTCCCGATAAAGTAGAGGCAAACAATAATTATTTCTATGTTTTCTATCCAGAATATCTGTGCCAAGCGTTATGTTGTGTTGTGTGTATTTAAAAATTAGTTATATAGTCACACGAATTTAGACATGTCTACATACGAGTTATATAGTCCTAATTATGGTTTTATAATATACTGCTCACATATAAACGACAGGGCACAGACCCCGCTGTCCCCCCATACTTACGATACTCGGGGCGCGTACGCAATCTGCGTCTGTCGCGTCGTGAGGTTCGGGTCGTGGTTAACGATGTTTGGCGCGGTCGACCCCATTATCCTCAACTGGCATTGCAGGATTTCGTGACCAAGTACTTTGAGGATAGGTAATATACCCTTCAAATAATGTATTAATACTCACACAACTGACTTAAACCGAAGGAGGTATTCAACGTGTATTTTTACTTTATTTTTGTTGAGGAAAACATTGTGTGTAAACCGACTGGTTGGACTTCAGAATCGACTGCGTGTGTCAGACACAAGCGCTTGATAATTTTCTTGCCTATCAAGAAAAAAATTATGACGGAAAAGATATATGTACAAATTTGATGATCTAGAGTAGTAGCGCCACTGGATTTTTATGTATATGTTACAGTTAACACTAGTTTTTAGTTAAAACTTGTTTTCCCTAGTTAAAAATAATTTTTACTAAATGCCTTTGTCAAAACTAGAAATAACAAGTGAAAACTAGAATTTACCACTGATATATTTCATTATCTGATAAAACTAGGTGTCACTCCGAGCTTTAGTTACAACTAGCACTAGAGAAACTAATTTGAATTTTGGGATTGAAGACAAGATAAAGTTTTAAAAATATTTATTAAAAAGATCTAGGGTATAGAAACATAGTACCGTACCTAGTAAAAAAAACTTACACTAAAGGAACATTTTAGGGAACATCAGCATAAAGTAGTTGCCAAGGTGACAACATTAATTAAAAGTAAATAAAATAATCAAACAAATCAACAGAATACAACCATAAAATGTAAAAAAGGAACATTATAATAATATTTTTAAGGGATATTGGTAAACATACAATAAAAAAATAATCAAACAACCTTAAAATTAAAAAAGATGACGATCTACTTGTTATTGCAAGACAAACTATCGTAGCATTTTGAATTACAAAGGTAGCCATTTTTCTTGCAGAGACACCTTTTTGACATACATCCTTTCTTACATACGCAGCACATAAATCCCTGGCCTGTTCCTATGGATGCTTCCTTAGCAACAGTTCTCAAAGGTAAATTTGTATTCGGAACGTCTTCTTCATGCAAAAATTTTTCTTTGCACTTGTCGAATTCTGACCTGAAAAGCAATATTTAAATAGTTAGCTTTTACCTAAAGGCAATATAATTATATGATAAAACAATTAAGCAACACATAGGTAGGTACATACCTGCAATATAATTTGTCGAGCATTCCATAATTTGTCGAGCATTCCATACTTCGTTGCAATCTTGTGAAAACCCTGATCATCCCTTTGAAGAACCACTCCGACTATATTACGTAGATTTGCTTTTGCTCTGTCGACATCTGGGATTTGTATAATTACATTATCACCGATTTCTACAGGAACGTGTATTGCATCTGAAGCTAATGTCATTCTATTGGCCTGTTTTTTTAAGTTTTGATGTGCAGTTTCTCTGGATGCCGTTATGTGTTGATTCACATTTGTTACAACCAAATGTTAAAAATATATCAGTCAACTGATACGCCACCTCTACGGCTCTCTTACTTTTCAGTGCACGCAACAAAACAAATTTTGTCAAATGGTCCTGATACACCATTATAAACTTAAATCCTCGATCTTCCTGTGTTTGCATGTCGATAAGATCGACTTGACAACGGCTGTTCATTTCAGAATGTAATATGGGTTTTGAAACGAGTCCTTTTTTCTTCATACTTTTTTTACGCTGACAGGTTTCGCACATAGAGAGAAAAATATTTATCATTTCTAAAGTTATGTTTGCATATTTTCATGAAGTTTCATTTTTAAGTCTATCTCGACCACCATGACCAATGACCACATGAGCTGCTTCAATTATATCAAAAATTTCATCTACATACAAGTAGTATTTCATGGGCTCCTGTCTAGTCACTAATTTACGTATTCCACAAATATTAATTACCTTAAATCGCTTCAGTCTCCTAACTGTGCTTCTTCAATTTCGTCCACTAAACGGTCATAGGTTTCATTTGGCATAATATAAAAGTGGTCCTCTTTTTTTTCATGTTCACGAATCGCTAATAATCTATTTAAAAACTCCTCTTTCCACAGCGTTCCTTCATTTAAGTTTTTCCATGACTATTTGCGCTCGAATCAATCTATACGTGCTTAACAGAATAAAAACAAAGCATGAATGAATGGAGCGAACGAAAGCACAGCGCGCCGACGACGGTGCTTGGGAAGGAATTCCCCCGCGTTTGCCGAATCAGGTGATGTCTCGCGACCAATCAGAATAAAGTAGCCTTGGTCGGAACAGTTTTAACTGACTAACTGCGAAAAAACGCGTTTTGTCTAGAAATAACTAGTTTTAACTGATATTCAATTGTGAGCATTAGTTAATTCTAGTTTTAACAAAGGCGTTTAGTAAAAACGCGTTCTAACTAGGAATAACGCGTTCTATCTAAAAACCGGTTTTAACTGTAACATATATATAGAAAACATATAAGTTCTGATTATTAATTCATATCCAGACGTCATCTCGTAGCTGATAAACAGGCAATTAAATTGTTTTTGAACAAATATCATGAAGTTTCATATTTTATAAAAAAAATATATATTATTAAAAAATTACTTTTTATGTGATAAACGAACAGATACCAACAGTCGTCAGTGCGCGCAGAGTGGGCGTACAATGTATGCGCGGGTGCCGAGAGTATGCTAGACGAACCACAGGTGACACTTTAATAACCTTTTCATAAAAATGCAATTAAAATTCAACCCCATTAACTAAAGTACTAACCTGTCTTTTTATTATAAGTTGCAAAGGGACTTTGTCTCAAGCATCAGTTGCATATTAACAGTGCTGTTGCCATAATTATTTATAAGCTGCATTTTATAAGTCTTGACCTTGGCATGTTCTGTTTTATAACTCTGTCCCACTTTGTCTATGGAAAAAATAAAACAGCGGTAAATTAAATTTAAATGTAGATCCGTGTATGGTGGGGCGCATTGCACGGACAGCTTAGCGAACAAGTGTATTGGGGTCTCCGCCGCCAATGGGACCAATTGCATCAGCATCTACGCCGCCATGCGTTGGATGGAGAGGTATGTAGCTTACGAAGTGAAACGTAAGTTATACTAGAAATATACTCGTTTATCATACTGGCGAATATTTAAATGATTCTAATCCTTGGGATTGATTTGCTTCATAAATTTGTATGAATTTGTATGACTGAAGGAGAGTTTCTTGCCCGTTCCACGTCCATGACTTGCAAACTGGGAGTAAATGTACTTGTGAACCTATTTGGATAAAGTGATTTTGACTTGACATATTTCAAATTAAAAAAAAAAAAAAATGAATTTTTTTGCATTTATATTAAATATGTAAATAATATGTTGTTCTGTTCTAGACTGTAACAATAGAAGAATTTGAACGGGTATCAAGGTCGATATTCCCGCTAAAAAGTGAAGTTGACATTAAAAATTTAACCGATGTTGTTAAGAAACAACTTAAAATCAAACTCAACTGTAATGAAATAAACTTGGACAAACTCTTCTACGAGGTATCCTTGAAGATTTTATAAAATTGAATTTTGTTATATATAATTTAATAGGTTATCATCGTGAAAGCCATATTTGTTCAAGTAGGTATTATTCTTAGCAAGGAAATAAGTAATTACAAATTATTCAACAAAATATTTTTTTTGTTATTAGACGCTTGTTTGTCGAACCTAAACAAAAATATGTTGACGTACATATAGGAATGTAATAGAAATCTCATTTCGGCATCGAAACAAAAAGTTAAAGACGAGAATTGCTTAACTTATGTTTATAGTAATTAACGTAAATATATACAACTAATAATTACCTTATAACGAGACCCGGCGGAACAATGTATTCATACTGTCCAGTAAATTTTACGTAAAAATGTGACAAACTCATTACACACTATTTGAATTTAGAACGAAGAAGGCTTCGACCGTGTGGAGTTAGCTCGAGAGCTTTTCCGTCAGCGTCAATTGGGGCAAGACAAATACATACGTGAGGTTGTGACGGAGTTAGGAGGCCGACGTGCCCAACGCAATGTAACAGTCGATGCACTCAAACGGGCTTTTGCGATTGTCGACCCGGCAATTGGTAATTTGTTTTGACAATATTAACTTTTATTTTATGCATACCATTGATGTGTACACATATTTGGTACACGTAACTTGGATATTGAAATTTCCCTGGCCAGAAATCCTGAATTACCTTTTAACATAGTCACGACTAAGCGTAATTTCCGTAAAGCTAACTATGACAATATCTTTATTGAGCTAACAAAATGCGATTGGGAGAAACTTTTCGCTGGGATTGACGACATAAACTTGATTGTAAATGTTTTTTATTTGAAGATACGAGATATAATCAATAATTACGTTCCTTTAAGCAAACCTAGTAAAAACCGCTATCCTATAGCTATATAGGTTTGATCGAAACTTAATTCGAACTTTAAAAGAGAAGAATAAAATAAGACTACGTTATAAAAAATATAAAAACGCAAGGGACGGGCTAGAATTGACTTTACTTAGTAAAAGATGCAAGAAAATGGCCAGTGATTACTATAAGCAGTATATCTCCGATATATAAAATAAAATAGACGCAAATCCTAAATATTTTTGGTCATATGTAAAAAACAAACGCTGCGGCAATAGTTCTTATCCCTTGGCTATGTCTGATGGATACACTTCTGCCTCTGACGGTTACCGAGTCTGCGAACTTTTTTCCACTCATTTTAAAACTGTATATACTCCTAGTAATAACATTAATTTTAGGCAAAGCAAGGAACAGAAATCCTTATTTTCTAAACTTGATAATAGTGCTCTTTACTTGTGTCCGCCGGCTTTGAATTATGAAAATCTTCTTAAGAAACTAATACACTTGGACGAGTATAAGGGTGCTGGCCCAGACGATATTCCGCTCATTTTTACGCAAATGTGCTAAGTATTTGGTGGAACCTCTACTTACAATTTATAATAAATCTCTTAACTTAGGAGTTTTTCCGGACAAATGGAAAATGGCTAAAGTGGTACCTATCTATAAGTCGGGGGAAAAAGAGCTAGTAGCTAATTATAGACCCATTTCTATTCTTTCCTCCTTTGCTTTTACTTGAGTCTCTAGTATGTCCCTATCTTTATAAACACTTTGAACAGTTAATTGCTTTATCACAACATGGGTTTATGCAACGTAGATCAACCACAACTAATCTAGTTGAGTATACTGAATTCCTAAGTGATGCTTTGGATCGTGGTCTCCAAGTTGATACGATTTATACAGACCTCAGCAAGGCTTTCGATCGAGTTCCTCACTCTATACTTTTAAATAAGTTGTCTAGCTATGGCGTATCACCACGTTTTCTTAAATGGATTGAATCTTATTTAATTAATCGCAAATTTTTCGTTGTCGTTAACGGCTTTAGCTCCACTATACATGAAATATCTTCCGGTGTACCGCAGGGCTCTCATTTAGGGCCAATACTATTTAATATATTTGTAAATGATTTAACAACTTGTTTTAAGCATTCTAAGGAGTACATGTACGCAGATGATCTCAAGTTTTGCCGTGTTATCAGTAGCTCCGATGATTGCTCGATGCTCCAATCTGATCTGAATGAAGTGACCTCATGGTGTGTCTCCAATGGTATGGAGCTAAATGTCCGAAAGTGTCACTTTATTCGTTTTGCTAGAAAAAGGGATATTTTAATTCACAACTATCATATAGGTAGCGTAAGACTTCGAGAGGAAAGAGTGGTTCGTGACTTGGGGGTACTTTATGACAATAAGCTAACGTTCTCAGAACACCAAGACTTTATAGTTAAGAAAGCTTCTAAAATGCTTGGTTTTGTCATAAGAAATACGAAAGGATTTCGTAGCATCAAATCAAAAATACTATTATACAATAGTCTCGTGCGGAGCATTCTAGAATATGGTTCATTTGTATGGAGGCCGCATTATGCGACGCACATGCTACGACTCGAGAGATTACAAAAGAGGTTACTGTGGCATCTGCTTTTTTCCAGTGGCATCTCGAAAAAAAAGTTGCCAACGTACGAAACCAGGCTGGCACACTTTAATATGATGTCATTGGAGAATCGCAGAAAAATTATTGATATATCGTTTGTAGCAAAGATATTCAATAATAAGATCGATTGTCCGAACCTTCTTACTAGATTTAAGATTCATGTACCCTCTCGATCCCCTAGGCATCCCGTTATTTCATTTGTCCCTCCTTTCCGTAGGACGCGTTTTGGTCAAAGCTCTCCGGTGTCCAGATTAAGCATTCTGATAAACAAGCTAGGTCTGGATATCCAGAGTTGCTCCCCTCTCACTTTAAAATCGATTTTAGTTTAGTTTTTTGTAATTGTTTCTTTTTTGTAATGTTTGTTTTGTTTAAAAATTGTTTCGATTGATTTTTGTATGTGCTCTAAATGAATGTCATGTTTGCCTCTAATTGCTTATCACATTCAAAATTGTATTTAGTGTTTGTTTTTACCAATGTATCAGTGGGCCGAGCGTTGGCAATCTTTATCAATAAAAAAAAAAAAAAAACACCTAACGTGTGTCGTTAAAGATACATATTTTGTCATGGCCATGTTCAGTGTTATAAAAGAATGATTTTTTATTTGATTCGCAATATGTATTTTTACAATAACGAAATTGATTACATAAATACTCTGATTAATTACAGACCACGTCCGTATGGAACAATATATCCGATGGGCATTTTCGGATCAGACATCAGAAATCAGCGTTATCAGCCCGCTACCTCTTCAGAACATTGCCTTACGCCTGGCTGCTGGGGATATTGAGAGAGTCGGGCCTAGATCCAAAGGAGTGCGTCGAAGTTATAATAAGCAACAGGAATTAAGTAAATAGATTATTGTATGTATTTATTTTAACATATAATCGTGCGGATTTAATTACATACCTTATAAAAATTTCATTTCTTTCATTTTCTTTTCCCTTCTTAAATTGTTAAATTAAAAAGCTCTTGAACAATAAGCAATAGCATCAATAAACAGGAATTAGAAATAGATACAGAAAATAAAATACCAAGGGCTAAAGAAGGCCCAAGGGGGGCTGCATTATGAAATCCATTATAGAAGTTTTTTTTATGGCAATAAAATAAAAGTTCAAAGTTTCAATGAAAATAAAAGTTTCTTAGATCCACAGACTATTCGCATAAATTTTAAATTATTTATACTATGCTGTTTAATTCCGTAGAATTTTGACAGCTATCATTTTTTGACAAACCTGAGTTTCTGGCCGGGTACTTTTAAATTTCAATATGAGTCTGAAAATCTGAGTATATACAAGTACATACATTTTATTTGTTAGGGAACGTATCCATTTTATTAAGTGCGCAGCTCCACATTAAAATTAGTTTTACTGCGAGTAATTATTACATCCCTTCTTTTCATTGCAAACAGTTAAAAACGCCGTGTGACAGCTGACATTTTTTTAAAGGTTTACTAATCCTGGAATTTGTAGGCTTTCGATATATTGTTTGTGAAATTTAAATATTTGTTATTTTTGTATTAGGTCACTTTAGTAAGCAAATATTTTTACTTTAATACGAAGCATTTAGTCCCTTTTGCGGTGGATCACTTTTTTAGTAGCAACACTTAGGTCACAATTCTACGGAATCCGGCTAATAAATAAATTAAAAAAGAAATAAAAAATTCTACGGAATAAAATAAGTGACATTGGCATTTGACAATAACACATGTACGAGTGATCAATTGCCATGCTCGTTTGTTATTATTTTTTTGGAAAACTTTATAACGTGTTGACCAACAGATTTTTACTTTGATACTAAAGACATTTATGAAAGGCTTTAGTAGACAGTCTCAAAATGACCGATATAATCGAAAATCTAGAACTTGATCGAGATATCATTCCTTCCGAAGAAATAGAGGAGCAGTTCAGCAAAAAATACCACTTACTCACAGAGACATCAGTAACACTTAAAACATCATATGTTGATACACTCAGTGTCAGTAGGTGAGATAGTATTAAACTACATAAACTAGAAAATTTTACTTTCTACAAGTTTAGTTTCAAATTGGTCTACTTTCAGAGCATTAAAAATTGGAGTAAGTCTTCAAGATAACACATTAGAGGTTTATGAATTAAATAGTTCATCATTACAACATGTAAGTCGTTTACAAGGCCATGACAAAAAAATCACAGAGGTTAAATTTCATCCAAAGCAAGAAAGTCTTTTATTTTCTACTGGTCTAGATGGTTACATTAAGTTATGGGATTTACGATTGAAAGGTGAATGCGTTCAGGAGTTTAAAGGTACATAAAACAAACCTTGTCTTTGTTAAATTTGTGTCCTTATTATTATTTGTATATCAACTAATATTATATTACAATTATTTCAGAAGATGCTGACTCCCCAATCAGGCCCTATGAGTGTATGGATGTATCGGACAAAGGTAATGTGTTTTGTACAGGCAGTCAACTTGTAAAAGATGAATCTTTTATTGTTTTTTGGGACCCTCGTACATCGAAACCCTTAGGGGCGTATTGGGAAAGTCATACTGAAGACATCATTCAGGTATATTTGCATACCATATTAAACTCAATTTTTTGTCTTTCATTTTGTGTTGAATTAATAGCTCTGATGTTTTGCCAGGTATCACATTTCAGTTTATTGTTTTACAGTAAAATAATATTAACCTACATACATATGCTTATAGTTTTAATTACCATGAGACATGAAGTAATAAAACATGTTACAGGTGAAATTTAAACCAAATACTAACACAGTTTTGACATCTGGTGCTACTGATGGTCTCATCAACATATTTAACCTGTTGGAACATGACGAAGACAGTGCTCTGTTATACTCACTGAATGTTGGCAACTCTGTGGAGAAACTTACTTGGCTCAATGATGACCAATTGGGCTGCGTTACACAGTCTGATGACCTACAGATATGGAATACAGCCACTGGTGACATGATCAAAGAATATAGTAGAGATAAAGTTGCTAGGAGTATTAAGGTACACTTATTTTAAGGATTTTCACAATATAAAGAATGGTTCAAAAATATTTAATAATTCTTTTGCCCTTAATAAAAGTATATAATCATTATATGACATTTAACAAAAGTCCAATGTATATAGAAACATTTATTTAAGTGTAATTAAATTTCAGAGGAGCAGAGATGATGATTGTTATGTGGTAAATATGTTCCCTGGTCCTGACAATAGTAACTGGCTGCTGGCTGGCTCTCATGGTGGAAATGGGTAATTTAAAATATTTACTATGATACAGTTAACACTTCATATGGTCCTTCACCATATTCGCCTGTGCAATTTGTCATTATAGAGTCAGTGGCAATAGAAATCAGACAAAAAGATACATTGTATGGGGAACAAGGCTAACCAACAAGTTGAATATTTTTGTTTAAGTTTATTGAAAGTTTGCATTTAAATTGAGTGATATTACATGAAGATTGCATTTTAATTTTTAGTGAAGGTCACAACTTAAATGTTGAAAATTTAAGCATTTATATAAAATAAATTAATATGTAATTGTTTTTTTGCAGCAATACTCTTAGGTCACTTAGTATCGCTGACAAACGATTATCCCCTAGCACAGACTTTGTTAACAACAAACAAATTGTTAGAAGCTGCCACTTCGATACAAATGTGAGTCCCATAAATAAGACTCATTATTCATATATTAATGTGTTTGATTTTTTATTATTTTTATTTCTTCACTACCAAAAAAATATGTATGTTCATTTGAAAAACTATTTAAACAAAAAAATATAGTTTTAGTTGTAAAATAAAACGGTTATTCTGGATATAAATTTACTGTTATTAAGTTGGTTTAAAAAGAGTTTACTTGTTTCTCGAAGCAAAGGCTACTAATAAAATGGGTGTCAATGAGCTCAATTGCCCCCATTAAAAAAAAAACATTGTTAATAAGTATACAATACTGTTATTAACATCATTATTACACCTTAATTATCTTGACTTTTTTTTTTCAGAATAACCTGTTAATAACAGCAGGTGAGTCAGGTCTAATCAGCGTATGGAATGAAGAGCAATCACACAAACGTGACGTCACGCATGTGCACAAAAACGATAAGTTGCATGCACATAGACATAGACCATACTAGACAGATCATTACCAGAAATGTGATTGGCCTTAATTGACATTAGTTTAATCACTTCGTACTTTTCCCAAATAAACTATATTACTACCAGGACTTTTATTATGTTAGTCAAGGTTTAAGATCGAGACAACTAACGACAGGTAGTATATTTAGTATTAATATGGACGTTATTATAAAACATAGTGATTATGATATTACGAGATCCCAAAAATCAATTTAAAATTATTTCACTAAAAATAAATTCCAAATTTTTATAGGCACTTGGTAAATATACATAAAAAATTGTTTTTTGCAAATAAGCGATGAGCGCACTAATCCTGCAATAATTCTTAGACCATGACTTGAGTACATAATATGGAAACGACGAATCGCTTTTCGGACGAAAATTATTTAAATAAATCGTTGCCTACAGTTGACGAAGCAATTTGTTTATATCATTTCGCACTTGAACGCGAAATACCAAATATGAAATATTTTTATCTATAACTTTATCGTATAGCCTCGTATCACCCAAGTTATGTTTTTTAATGTACCAACAGGTGTCAAACAGAAAGGCTCATCTGATATTGAGTGATACCACCGCCCATGGACACTCTCATTGCCAGAAGGCTGGCAAGTGCATTGCCATCCTTTGACCCAAAGACATAAGCATCAAACAAAAATAGTTACAAAAGGATAATGATAAGGAAATTATAATTTCATTACTGTATAAATAAAACATATTAATATTTAATAATTGTTTTATTACAAACCCAAATATTATATTAATAATATGGCTGGTAAACACGTAAATAAAATCAGTCCTCCATTAAAATTCATGTAATTTCACATATCATAAAATTAGGTAAACATATAACCCAGAATATATAAAGCTATTAACTAATTGCCTAACTAACGCCATTCCCTAAAAACAATTTGTACTCCAATATAATTAAGTCTAAACTCATTAAAATTAAGCTAAAAAGCACATTTTAAATAATGTAAATAATTAAAAATCCAACAAAATAATGTACGGTTAATATGAATTTTTGAATAAAAACATGCAATTTTGTGATCTTTGGTTATGAAGCAAAATAGAACGCATCATAAACTGTCCATCTTCACTCTTACTTATTCGTAAGAAACATGAGAAGTCTGAAACAAAAATACACATTAAAATTTGAGTTTCTCTAAAAGGACAATGTACGCTGGCGTGTGTAAAGAGCACCGTCTGACTTATTATATACAACACTATATGTCGACACTTGAAACTTAATATTAAATAGATAAGTAAATAATTTTTGTGAATAAAGGCCGCGTAATAAATAAGATATTATATAGCATAACCTCCACGCCGACTTTATATTAAAATTTCAATTTTACTCAGGAATCTGTCAATAGGGCATCCTGAACACAGTTGTTTACAAAAGATTATTCTTCTCTGACTATTACTTAAAAAAATAACAGAATTAACGATGTTTTAAATACTGCTGTATGTGTAAACTATTTGCTGATTGGAGTCTGCGTTCTAGCATTATAGTTGTCGTTTTACTGAATTAAATATTACACATACCAAAGCCGAGTAATTTCGACCTTTCCGGGAGTTCGACGTAAAATCGAGTGAAGTTACAAGTATATATAAAGATCATTCATCGATACCTAAAATGTATGGCTTTGTTGGAGAGCAACCGGTTGGTGTCCTCTGGGTCAGCTAGGGGCAAAGGCGCAGGCGCAGGATCATCGTCGCCGCGGAAAGTGTGCGACGATACCCGCGGGGCCAGACGCGCCTCGCCAAAGGGACCCCTCGCTACTACCCACTGTACTGAGAGCTCGCATTGCGGCTTGCTCTTTAGGATAAGCTGTCCAAGTAAATTAGACAAGATTACAAACTATATACTAATGGTTTATCACTTTGGCATCCAAAATATAACGTGGTATTTATTACCATGATCACCATGCTTTATAATAGTACTAATTTTTATAATTATTATTGTTAATCTTGAAACGACTTCCTATTAGTAACAGTTTTAAGGTGTAAAAAGGTTATTTTTATAGCGTTAAGCAAAAATTTATTTTTGGGCGCCGTGTGAATTTGAATTAAAATCAGGAACATGACAATCCTCGGGTCTTGTAAAATTTTCATGCAGCAAACGCAAATCATGTATGTAAAAAAAATTGCGAAATATATTTAATATTAGTAAATTTAATTGACGCCATTATTTAATAGGGCGGTGTACCTGGTATGTTATCTCACGATGCGCAGTGTGGGTGGGGTGTGGCTGATTATTGTTGATGAAAGCCTTCACCACCCATTGGTGCCCGAATGAAGGGAATCGCAACGTTTCGTAGTACAGCTTATGCATGAACTCTTCCGTGCGGTAGGGCTTCAGCTGCAAATCTGTTTACCCCCGCCATATTAGCTCTTGGGGCGGCCCGCAACAGGTGTCACCTTTTTTGGGGTGACACCCACCCGGTCTCTCAACTTTAAAAACAATGTACAAACAAACAAAAAAAACCGGTATTCCTCTACTACAACTAGCTCGGCTCTATGTAGAATTTGGGGATTCCCGCAAAAGAGACTGACGCTGTCGTGGGGATTCCCCGTCCCAAACTCGCGATCTTTTAATAAATGATCCATGTCCTTGATCATATAAAATTTATTGCTTTTCACTTTCGATGACACCAGCAAATTCCGCACCGGGTGCCACCCAAGGCAGCTACGCCACTGGGTAACGTTCACTATATTCGATTATAAAGCTTTATTTAAAAAATTACACATTATTTTCAAATAAAAACATGTCAATTCAACAAAAAAAAATATTACTGCAAGACGCCTCACGAAACAGAATAGAACATTTGGCTTTTATACTAAAAGCAACTAAATGGACGGACCAAATAATTATATGCGACCCGATTTCCATATAAAACTCTATCAGTGGTGATTATTACCGTTAAAAGTAATCTTCTCTAAGGACAGGAGGGCAAATATCTGCGTGTAGACGCGCGTATGGTCGGCGGCCCTCGCCTCGCGCTCCTCCAGCACAGGCAGCACATCTCCCGCTGATCGCTGCGGCCTCTCGCAGACCGCCTCGTGTGCGCTGGCCTCGTGCGCAGGCCCGCGCCATCCACACCCGATACGCTCGTAGAGACACCCCGTCATCCTGCCACAGCATCCCACGTCACTACTGAATTAATGCCTCATACGGTACTGGAGTGTCGGCTCGCATCATAGTTTGTTACAAAGCACTTACAATACGTTAGGAACGAACAAAGCGGCGGCACACACCTGCGATACCTACGCCGCTTGTGTGCCGTCGCCGCGACCGGTCGGCTCCTGAAGGAGGCCAGTAGGAGGCCGACTACCCACACCACGATGCGAACCAAACCACTCACAGCCGCGGGCGACGCTACTTCCACAGACAACTGAGAGAACTTGTACTCGTTTCCACTGCGGGACAGAGTTTTAATGACCGCTATGTCTTATTAAATCGAGAAATATTTGGCTTACTTACATGTATGACAACAAATTTAATATGAATTCTTATCCTAAAATATATATTTATTAATAAGAAGCAGACGAAAAAAATGAGTATTCAATCGAAGGTTCAGAAAATTACGTAAAGATTTACAACGTAAGCAATAAGTTACCTATCTTCGCAAATCTTGTCTTCATGATGTTGCAAAGCATGCCTAGGGAAGACACGAGTGCAAAATTTGCATTCAGAAGGCAGTTCGGAGACAGTTTTTTCAACTGCTAGGTTTCTGGAGGCTGAGGTTTTGGATATCTCAACACGGCAATTCGGGCAGGTAGCCGACTCGTCACGAAGCTGCGCGTCCGCCAGTAGATGAGTGAAACATGGGGCACACATCAAGTGTCCATTGCTACACTGCAAGACAACTTAAATTTAATAACAGGTTTGTGATTGTTAGGACTTTCACTATGTGTGTTATAAATGTGTGTACACAAAATAAAGATAGTCATCTATTCAATAGTGAAGATAGAATTAAAAAGCATTAATTTTCAATTATAAAAAGAAACAATGTGTAACACAACTGTGTAAAACAAAAACTTTAGTGATATGATCATATGTTCTACCTCTGCCCCTCTCATCCATGAATCTGAAAACACAAATAAGTACAACTACTTAAAGGTTCAGTTGAACTTAACTGTCCATCAATTTTATGTTTATTAAAAAACATGTTTGGTGTAAATGCAAGGGCGGATCCAGCTTTGGCGGCAGGAGCGAGTCACATAGTCATGGTCAAGTCAAGAACATAACATTTGTCATCATACAATGGTATTATTTTAGTAATAATAACTGTATGATGACTAATAAAATATTTAATTAATTAAATATTGAAGATATGTAGTAACATCAAATCTCAATGGTGATAAAATATTGAAATAAAATCATTATGTTCAATTAGTGGTCCACCTAAGTACTGGAACCTGCTCAGGGGGGTCAAGACCCCCATGACCCCCCCCCCCTGGATTTGCCATTTGTATAAATGGGTATGTTATCAAAACATAATGAATGTGGAACATAAAACATATTACATAATCTCAACAAATTATATCAATTGCATGTCATAATGATGAAGTACTGGGATATTTGATAGAGGGGATAAGGTAGCTCAATAAAGAAAGACCTATATCTTAAAATATTTCTTTATTGATTTAAAATTACACAACAATTAGCGCTTACAACTCCTGCATATGTCTAAAAAATGATAATTAATTAGACTATATACAACTTATACTATGTCACAGTAATTTACTTATTACAAAATATTTTCGCATACAGAAATAGGAATATATATTTCTTGTTTAATAAAATTTGAAGACAATATATAGAACATTAATACTTGCTACATGATTGATTACAACAGGATCAAATTAAAAGTCATAATTATAGCAAATATTATTTTATAAGACAATTACCCTAACAAGTGATTTAAACGATTTGA
Organism: Pieris mannii; assembly: GCA_028984075.1. NCBI lineage: Eukaryota > Metazoa > Arthropoda > Insecta > Lepidoptera > Pieridae > Pieris > Pieris mannii. The sequence continues at coordinate 3,649,648 of CM054776.1, forward strand.
ACGACGAATTGGAAACATTTCGTTTAGGTAATATATAAATTAATCAAAAGAAAACAGCTGATTTATTGTAAATTCAATGTATCAGTTATCAGCTGTTTTAGAATACCTGGTACACGGCGGCTGGAGGCAGGTCCAAGCAAACTGCGCAACACAGTATACCCCCCAATCTATGTTCTAATTTAACAGACGGGTCTTCGTCAAAGGCAGTCTTACGCCTTTTAGGCGAAGGACCCTCATCCTTTTCTGATAAAAGAGAAACTTTACTACAAGTAGGTAAGGGGCTATTTTCAGGTACTTCAGACATTTTTTAAATTATTTTATTAATTTTTTCACTACTCGTAAGCACTGCAATCAAAACAAGAATACCATTCTACAAGACAAATTAATAAACAAAGAATCAACTATCAAGCAAAGATTATAGAACCAAAACATCGATACTAGAGTATTGTCCGCACACAGATAGAATAATCCATATATTTTAACAGAGAGACTGCTACTTCTTCTAGGCAGTGTTCACAATCTCAAATTGTTAAAAAACATTGAAAGCTAGCAGCGACACCTACAATCCGAGATTACAATCACTACAATAACGTCATACCTGAAGGCTTAAGGGCTAAGGCTGTATTCAGTTGAGTCAGATTATTAATTTTTCATCTTCATCTTTGTTAAAATTTTGTATCTTGATTAAATTTTGAATCTATTAATTTCTTTTTCACACAATTTGTATAATTGTGCTGTTATAATAAAGTTTAAAGATTGCAGTAAGCCTAATAAAAATCAATTGAAGAAACACTCGGACCAACTTAATATTTTTAGCCATGTTTTGCACTTCTACTTGTATATTACCGAGATATATTTAAAAAAATCTGAAGAAAGAATACATAAGATAGAGGGTGATATTAAGTATACAAAACCTACAGGCAACAATAGTATTGCGTGTATTTGTTGCTTACTCGTCTTTAATAATCATTCATGTGTAGAAACAGTGTCCACATAATCGTATGTCATAACAATTACTTTGAAATTAGATCTTTGGTTTTTTAGATATTGAACCAAATGCTGATATTACTGTACCCTTTGTTCCTGTAACATTTGTTGTAAGAGGTTGTTGAAGAAGACCTGGCTGCTTAATTGTTGGCTTTGAGCCAACATTTGGTGCAGCTTGATCCCATTTTGACTTTCTTTTTTTCTCTTCATCACTGTCAGTCTTCTTACCAGATATAAAATCTATTTTTGACAATTTTTCTTTCTTTTCCTTTTCTCTTCTTTCCATTTCTATTTTCTGAACTCTGGCTAATTCATCATAATAAGACTCCTTACCCCATTTTAAAGGATCATATATTTCAGGTGGATAATTAGTATCTAATTCATTGATATCACAAAACTGGATCAATTTTTCATAAATACTTGGATTTCTAAAATTCTTCTTGTCTTGAATTATTTTGTTCATATCATATCCTTCAGTGAGCATTCGGTTATAGAATTTAGCAATGGAATCCTGTAATTCCTTTGGACATTTACCTGGTGGCTCAGGGGGTATTATTACTCCATCTTGAGAGTCATCAGCATCTGATCGTTGAACTGCATCATCTGTATCTGTTTCCATAGATAGCCTTCTCATGTCATCCTGTCCCTCAGCAGAAGGGGACATTTGTTCTTCATCTGACACCACAGTGTCATCTACATATGAGACAAGTCTTCTTTTTGGGGTGGATGGTGCTGACGAACTTTGTTTACTATCAATGATGGTTTTGGGGCTAACAGGTTCAGATTGTGTTGTTTTGGGTACATCTTTTTCGGGAGTTTGTTGCCCATCTTCCATATCTTCTTCACCTTCAGAGTCGGTATAAGTGGCAGTAAGGGAAGCTAAAGCTTGTGAAGCCATGCTTCTTGTGCGTTATACCCAGATTCTGAGATATTTAATTATTTATTTGTTATTTTCTGTTACTACACAACGGTGATATCGCTTAATGTAAATTGTAATATGAGTAACAACTGTCAAGTGTCAACTACAAACAGTTGTGACTTGTGAAACAACTTGATATTAGACAGTTATGATGAACTTGGAGCACAGATGACAGAACACACTCACAGTAATTTTAAAGTAAAGTGGATGAAATTTTACGCATTTGATTTAGACAGTAATTTGTTAGGTATCTAAACTAATATTATAAATAGGCAACAATTATTGTGATTTCATATGTATGGTAACAAAACTACGTCAAAATTGTTGTGTATATGGAAGTTGTTTTTTTTTAATTAAATGGCAACAGTTATAACTTTATGCCAGTTTCAAAGCTAGGGAAACTAAACACGAGAAAAAATGTAGATACACATTAAAAAACCAAAGGGATAAGCTAGTTAAAAGCGTAATATTTACATAAATATTAAATCTTAATATCATTATTGATTATGAAAGAAGATAATACATTTTAGTCGTAAACGGAACATGTAGTAATTGTAAGGAATTCAGAAAGGAGGTGCGGTCATACTGGGAACAAGAAAAGAAAATATGGTCGAGGTCACTAATATCTTCTCCACACTCACAAATATTACTGTCAACAACACGAATCCTTGCTAAATGATGAGGTGTCATACATGTTCTAAACGCATTCTGGAAATGATGAAAGTGACAATTTGAGAACTTTTGATGTGAAACATCTATAGCCGCACGTAAAACCGATTTCTGGCGTGGCGACCCATGCCGTGGCGACGCATCGCCACGCTATATGATGGAATATACATACAATCTATATGCAATAGTAAATTTTTGTATTTAATGAAAATAAATGTTTATTCAATAAATAGTCATCGCTATCTGGAAAACAAAATCGTAAAATGTTATTTTATCATTATGACATATTTAGTTCCTATCACAATCTGTTCTTTTCTGCATATTACTTCACAAAATAATTTCGATGTTTCACATCTGCCAGGCGTCCCGTGACGGCTCACATTTTTTAACTTTAAAAAACCATGATTTACTGGGGATCCTGGGTGGAATTTCAGCATAATATTTGCCTTTGATCTCGCTGCTTTTCAAGCAAACATTATTCCATGACTCCCAAAGATGGGTTTTGGGAAGAGCAGTATAGGGATGTTCTAAGACACTAAAGTTCTTCAAATAAATATTTTCTCTATTTTGATTTAAATTTTAAATTTCTACTAATCAATTTCAAGTAGTAATCAAGAACTTACAATACCTGTAAAGTAATTTAAATGTACCAATGACGGACATTCTACGTAAATGATGTTAGGAATTTGAAAATGTATTAGATATACAAATCGTCGTAAAGAAGAATCTGTATATTAGACTATGTATGTAAGTGTGTATCTAATAATGTAAAATATAGTAATTAAAAACCAGGAAAACTAAGTAATGTTTTTTATGATAGCATAAATATATCTACAGTCCGATTTACGGCCAAACCCAACAACCTATCTCAATCCATAGCTGATAAGATCCATATATTTTGATCATAATATATCGGCTAATAACCAATCGACGGATTGTAATAGCTATCTGTCGATACAAGCTATCCATGGTAGGTCGGATCGGTGTATGTTTTTTACCTTTGTAAGAAAATGACAGTACAACTGTGCCAATATTTTATCTTAACATTTTAACTTACACCAGTTTTTAAAATAATTAATAAGCTATTTGATATGTTTTAAACATAGACATGTATATTTTAATATTATTTACTTTATTTGGTGAATATTGATTATGAAATATGTGTGTGAAGAGTGAGGAGATTGAATTCTATCCGTCGCCAAAATGGATTGTCTTCGTAGGCGTTAGTAGACGTTCCACTGACCACTACCACGAGATTAGTACGCGAGTGAAACCGCGGGGCATTGCTAGTTTACTATAAAATCACAGACACTTATGAGTTTGCTTTTTCTGTTTAAATGTAAGTTTCAGACTCCAATCATATATATATATATATATATATATATATAATCATATGAATATACCATCACTTAAACATGGTTTTAATCTCTACTAGTATAATATCGTTATCACATTGTACTTTTTCATTTTCTCTGTTCCTCTAGTTTCTAGTCTGTGGAACATCTAGCAATAATTTAGTCGTACCAGTCCGGACTGAGGACCCCTGAATTTCTCTGTGCAGTTCAATAAATTTATTGCAATGAAATTAATGGAAACATGCAAATATGTATTTGTGACAGTATAGTTCTGCAATTTGTACGTTTTTATACGTATTTATTCAAAGTTGAATACGAAGTTAGACTTAATTATGGCGTCGCAACCTAGTGATAACACTGAGTTTCCGCCAGAAATTACTCAGAAACCTCTAGCTTTAATTGGACTCTCTGGGCTAGACACTATCAATAACGCAATTCATAAAACCATATGGGATGCTTTTTCTAACAACCGACGGCCTGATCGCGCCTCGGTAAGATTTAAATTACTCAATAATACTTTTGAATATCCAGTGGTAAAGCCTAAACGAAACTCTTATGAGTGGTACATCCCTAAAGGGATTTTAAAGAAAAACTGGATACCCAAAAGGATATCTTTAATACCTGCCGTTATAGTTATATTTTATGACATGGAATGGAATGACCCACTATGTAATGAGAAAATTATAGAATGTGCTTCAAGAGTCCAGTCTATAAGAGCAGCGGTAGAGGGCCATGCAACTCGTGTCGCTGTAGTAGTAGTTCAGAGTGGCCTTTCTCCTCCGCCTTCAGAATACATGCTTGGTGCAGAAAGAGCTCAGGCACTGTGTGCTGCTTGTGAAATACAGTCTAAATCATTGTTTGTTCTCCCGCATAGTGATCACCTCATGGGGTACATCATAAGACTAGAAAATGCATTTTATGATATAGCTCAAAACTATTATCATCATGAAACTAAAAATATAAAGCAGCATAGAGATCATTTGAACAAGACCACTCATCAATATCTATTTGTCCGTCATCAATTTAAACTTGGTTTTTTAAATGAAATGAAACAGGATTTTAGTACAGCACACAAACACTATATGCATGCTTTTAATAATTTACTGGAAACACGTCAAGTGGATACAAATATTCATGAAATCAGAACAGTTGCAGGATATTTAAATTATAAATTATGTAAACTACTTTTTGCCTTAAATCTACCAAGAGATGCCATTGCGCAGCTTAAAAATCATATTGAAAGATATAAAAGCAGAATTGGCCCAACAGAACTTCTATTTGAACACTATGCATGGATTGCTAGGCAGTATAGTGCCTTTGGTGAATTGTTTGACGAAGCAATTAGAGCTGGACTTCCGGCTATACAGTCACAACATCCAGGTTTTTATTACCAGTATGCAGCCCAATTTACTGTGAAGAGAAGACAAGCCATGAGATCAGTTTGTTGTGAGGCACTTCAGTATCCAGCTCCTCCTGATCCCATGGAGGGTATAGTTGAATTTTATGGCCAGCGCCCATGGCGACCAGGAAGACTTAGTGCTGATCCTCATGATCCACAAAAAGAACAAGGTGCAGTTTTAGCACTCCAATATAATGAAAGAATTTTTAATCACTCTGCAATGATTATAAGTTTTTTAGGAAGTGCAATATCACAATTTAAAACATTCCACTCTCCTCGGATGAGGAAGCAATTAGTTGTTGAAATGGCAAATGAATATTATTATTGTTCTGACTATGGCAAAGCTCTAACCTTACTAACACATATGCTCTGGGATTACAGAAGAGAGAAATGGTGGTTTCTTGCATCCCATGTTCTCAATCGAGCTTTACAATGTGCATACCTGTCAGCAAAGGTACAGGATTATATTCAGCTTTCTGTTGAGGCACTATCAAAAAACATACAGGTCCCAAATAATGATAAAAATAGAATATTTCAAAATATTATGTCAGTTTTAAGCTGTACTATTCCTACACCTGAACCAGATATCCCAAATACATCACAGAATAAAGCTGTAGAATTCTGGCAGAATGTTATAGAGAAAGATCCGTTACTCATAGCTATTGATATGGTTAATATTTCAAGTTTTTTAGAGGTAAAAACTAAATTTTTACAATCAAAGTACAGGATGGATGAAGGTATTGTAGTGGAAATTTATGTAAGGCATACTCATAATGCTTCTCTTGAAATAAAACAGGCTTACCTTACAATATCTAGTAATACAGAAACAATAGAAATTCAAATAACTAAAGAAGGAATCCCATGTTTTACAATACAAAAAGATAAAGTACATCGATTTTTGTGCCGCTTTAAATCAAATCCGCAAGACATAGGCTCACAGTTACATATACGTAATGTATCTTTTATCCTTGAAGCAAATCAAACTAGAAAAATTATATTTAATTTTAAAATAGAGGATAATAAATCTACTAATTTGTTTGTTCATCCTGAATTACTACATTTTATTATGAAACCAAAAACTGATTTTGAATTTGATTGTATTGTGCCTTCAACATCAGCTGCAATTATGTCAAGAGAATGCCAACTGTCTATGAATATATCTAATAATGTTCCTGCACTTCAAGGAGAGTGGTTTCCAAGCATATTTACTATTACAAATGCTGAGGAATGTCCAGTTTTTGAAATCACAATTTCAATGTCACTTGTTAGCTCTCATGATAACCCTAACCCTGAATCAGTGACTGAATTAAGTCTTAAAGCAAGTGAGTCCCAAACTCAACCTTTAACAATACATGTGGCAAATATTAATCAATCACAAAGCTACTCAAACAAGTTCTACTTGAAGAGCAATAAAACTGCCAGTACTACAGTACAGATTAAAGTATCTTACTTCATCACTTTTAATGAAACTCCAAGATTGCAATGTATGAAAGAGTTTCTTACTAAGATTACTGTAATTAAACCCTTTGAAGTAAATGTTAATTTTTCAGATTTAAATTTCAAGCCAATTACAAAGTGCTTTATAGATGATGCTTTTATAGTTTTGCCTCAAATAAAAATTTTAAGTCCATGGCCATTAGTAATACTTGACACAGAGTTAGAAAACATTGATTGCTTTGAGCACTGTGATGATGAATCCCAATCATGCATAAAAAATCTGGAGGTAAATGATGATGATGTTGCTTCTGATGCTGTTTGTTTAAGAGCCAAAAATATGCCTAAAGATCTACCAACTAGACTTGGACTTTACAATATTAAATGGAAAAGAAAAGAAGAAACTAATGGTCTATTTGTAATGAGCACTACTGCTTTGCCAGTATTATCAATAGACAACTGTCCCATATCAATAGAGGTAAATTATCCAGAGGTAGTGGAGTTGCAGACAAGTGTGCCTTTAAAATGTGTTCTCAAGGGAAACACACACATTCCTGTGAGGCTTAACCTAACTGTAGAAGGAACTGATTCCTACATGTTTTCAGGATATAAAAAGTTTTCTGTTACAGTTCCTCCAAAGGAGATAGTGGAATTGTGCTACAATATACATCCTTTGGTTGCTGGCAACACTATACCTCCACGGTTAAAAGCAACATTGTTGGGAGACTCTTCAAAGCAAGATGCAATAAAAGAAATGTTTGAGAAGAACTTTCCTCAGAATATATTTGTTATGCCTAAGTACAATAAATGAAAATACATGTGTAGTGTTGTGTAGAAATAAATTTTATCTAGTTTGTATATAGTATGAACAAATTATGTAATTATAATATAGTTACCTTGTAATAACAACAATTATAATTAAATTCAGTTATTTGTTTAAAAGTTTTTGAAATAATATCACCTTTATCGAAAAAAAATTTTATTACAATATAGCAAATTAATCTTTACGGAGCTCAAATTTTTCTTCTTGTATACCAGTAGCTGTAATAATCAGGATGTAAATACTATCTCCAGTGTAGATGTCTCTTTCTGCTGCACTTATAAAAACATCCTTCAAAAGAGCCAGTGCCTTTTCTCTTGGTAAAGGTGCCTCTGTAACATTTTGCATGTTCTTCAAACCAATCTGGTTATCAAGTAAAGGCTGCAGCTGTGCTCCAGCTGACCCTCCTGCTCTGTATGTTGACCTTTCACAGTGACCAATAGGATCATAGCTATAAACACATCCCTTGCCATCACTATCTATGCCTGCCAGTATGTTAGAAACGTAGTAGGGAAAGAATCGTTTGTAGTAAAGCATAGTAGACAACATTTGAGCAACTGCAGGTGTCGTCATAGCCTTATTATGTTCATGTTCGTACATTTGCATACGCGCTTGCAACAGTCTTGTAAGGGTTAGAGTGTCGCACCAACAACCAGTTGCACCCAAGACAGTTTTATCAGATAGCTTAAACAGTTTCTTTTGTTCCCTGGTATAGATAGAGAAACCGGTGCTGAGTCTAGTGTCTGCGCCAATTACAGCGTAGTCATCACCGGCTATGGCCACAATACTTCCACCATTGTCCGCATAGGGTTCAAAATGAACTTTCTTCACTCCAGGCAAGGCATATTCAGGAAAATTGTCGTTAATATTCAACATTTTTATCACAAATGAAATTGATTGCAAAATTTTACAAATTTGAACACGAATGACAAGCAATAATTTGATCACAGAATTTATATATACTTTCGACAGATACATTAACAGAAAAGAGAAGTTGTCATTTGATTACAGAATACTAATAGATTCATATTTGTAGATAATATTAGTAGACTTCAGATAAAGGCGAAGAATTACTTCAACGGTCAACCCTCAAATCAGATATTTATACAGTTATAGGTCTTGTCTCTTGATGGTGTTGAAGTCCTAGAGAAAAAGACGAAACACTAGGTTATTCCAAGAAATCATTACGTATGGTAAAATGTAAATACGCCATTTCTTATTTAAACTTTAAAGTGGGCAAGTATAAATTAATATACAGGGTGTACCAAAAGTCGACGTCAAGTCGAAATTTTCTCATAGGTAATGCCACACCAGTTATCAGAAAAATTAAAAAAAAAATTAAGTCATGTATTTTTGAAGTTATGGAAATTTTCCTTTTATTCCAGAAAATGTACACCATGTGACAGTTTTTTCATTCCTGTTATTGCAAATATTTACTTTTGCCAATTTTTTTTCTCTTACGTCATCCCGAATAGTGCTTTATGTAACCTATGAAATGTCATTTTATACCGTACCAAGTTTTCAAAAGTAATTTTTCGCACTAGTTCAACTGAATGAAATGAAATGAAAATGACTTTTGGGACACCCTGTATATAAAAAACTATAAATATTTTTTGTTTACTAATACGAAATAAAGTTAAAAATCAAAATCAACTCCTTTAAAATTTTCTTGCAAGGCGGCCTCGCGTCGAAAGCGAGAATGCTTTAAGGCATGGGCGGAAGCGGCGAAATCTCGTGATGCTAATACCAGCGAACTCAAAAAAGCATATAACTCAGCCTCCAGGTCCTTCAAACGGGAAATCACTAAGGCAAAGTCAGAGCACATTGCCAGATTTGGCGAGAGATTGGCCCAACTCCCTTCGGGGACTCGAGCCTTCTGGTCTCTCGCCAAAGCTGTTCAAGGGAATTTTTGTCAGCCCTCCATACCACCATTGCACAGGGAGGATGACTCGCTGGCCCACACTGCGAAGGAGAAGGTCGACCTTTTAGGCTGTCTCTTCGCATCCAGCTCGACTTTGGATGACCGAGGGAGATCACCACCGATCATTTCACGGTGTGATTCTTCGATGCCGGAAGTTACATTCCGGCAACGTGCTGTCCGCAAAAGCATTATCTTCCTTGGACATACATAAGTCGAGCGGGCCGGATGGTATTCCTCCAATTGTGCTGCGTACTTGTGTTCCTGAGGTGGCTTCGGTCTTAACGCACCTTTTCCGGTACCTGTACTCGCTTGGCACTGTCCCGGAGTGCTGGAAGATCTCTTCGATACATCCGATCCCTAAAAAAGGCGATCGCTCTGATCCATCCAACTATCGCCCAATAGCGATAACCTCCTTGTTCTCCAAAATAATGGAATCCATTATTAATGGCCAGCTCCTGAGGTATCTGGAGGGCCACCTCTTGGAGGACCACCTTCAGGGAGGATTGGATCTCCAGCTTCCTGGCCGATCGGAGCATCAAGGTCGTCATTGACGGAGCATGTTCCGACCTTAAACCCGTGAACGCTGGGTTCCCACAAGGCTGTGTTTTATCCCCGACCCTGTTTCTTCTGCATATCAATGATATGTTGCAACTTAGTAACATTCATTGCTATGCGGATGACAGCACTTGGGATACTCTTTACATTGGCCGGGCAGGTATTTCTCGGGCAGATGTCGATGAGTACCGGAACAAACTTTTTGTCTGAAGTAGAAACTCTACTACGTGGAGTCTCCGACTGGGGCAGACTAAACCTAGTCCAATTTAACCCCACAAGTTTGCGCGTTTTCCGCTAAAAAAAACACCCTTTGTCGCTACTCCTCTTTTCGAAAACACTCTTCTTAAAGCCGCAGCCAGCATTGGAATACTTGGCGTTGACATATCGAACGACGTTCAGTTTCGCGGTCACTTGGAGGGAAAGTTATATTATATATAAGCTTTTTGGAGGCTAATTTAGTATAAAATATATACTAAATTAGCCTCCAAAAAGCTTGGTGTGCTCAACAAGGCGAGACGGTACTTCACTTCGGGCCACCCCTTGCAACTATATAAAGCGCAAATTCGGCCCCACATGGAGTACTGTTCTCACCTCTGGGCGGGGGCTCCCCAGTACCAACTCCTTCCACTTGACCGTGTTCAAAGAAGAGCGGATCGAATCGTCGATGACCAATCTCTCTCCGAGCGGCTTGATCCTTTGGCGTTGCGTAGAGATGTGGGGTCACTCTGCATCTTCTACCGCATTTACCATGGAGAGTGTTCAGAGGAGTTGTTCGGATTAATACCTGCAGCTGAGTTTCATCATCGGACGTCGAGGCAGAATACGAAATTCCACCCGTATCACCTCGACGTCCGCCGTTCCACAACCGCGCGATTTTCAAGGCAGTTTTTGCCGCGAAACACCACTTTGGAACCAGCTGCCCACTGAAGTATTTCCGAACCAATTCGACTTAGGGTCCTTCAAGAAAAGAGCGTACAAATTGTTGAAAGGCCGGCAACGCACTCGCGAGCCCTCTAGCATCGAGAGTGCCCATGGGCGGCGGTATCACTTATCCTGCCCGTTTGCCCCCTATATAAAAAAAAAATAATTAAAATTTTGACAAGTTAAATTTACGATTCGAAATTTACGAAATATTGTAGAAGTTAATTTAAGTAAATAATACCTGTACAAGACAATACAAAAACTATAAACTATAAATTTTCTTGTAAAAGCATCAAAATCCTAAATTATTAAAAAATAACTTTAAAACATGATATCATAAGCATACTTTTGTAACAACTGAAAATATCTCTAAATGTTTTAACTATACAAACAATAATCTTTAAAGCCACGTCAATGCAGAAATGTTAAAACTGAATGTCAAGTATCAGCTATAATTTATTGCCTTCTAGTAGTCTATTGCTGCTACTAACTGTAATTAATATGAGACCCTAACGCTAATATAAATACAGCTCTTATTCGTCTTTTGTTGTAACAAACTATATAATTAGTAGTCTATAAATTATATATTTTGTGATTATTATACTAGTAGATTGTTCATATCGTATTGTGATTATTTATACTTTGTGAAAATGACTTCATTAGTATCAATAATTCCGAAGCTGTACCAAGAATACGCAAATAAAACTTCAAAGAAACTGAAAATCGTAGATGCGTATTTGTTGTACGTTTTCTTGACCGGTGTTATTCAGTTCATTTATTGTTGTCTGGTTGGCACTTTTCCTTTCAATTCATTCCTTTCTGGATTTATTTCTTGTGTTAGCTCCTTTGTACTGGGCGGTAAGTTTATAATTTTACGGTTGTTTTATTTCAATATAGTATACTAATAGAGGTTATGTTCGTTTCAGTTTGTTTGCGGTTACAAGTCAATCCTGAAAACAAAAATGAGTTCTCAGGACTGAGCGCTGAGCGAGGATTTGCAGATTTCATATTTGCACATTTAGTTCTTCACATTGTAGTCATGAATTTCATTGGATAAATATGTTTTTCACGACTTAAATGTCGTGTTAATATATTATCAATACTGTAAGGGCATGTTTCATAATGTATGGATAAAGTACCAAATAGCTATGCAATACATAAATTATTCGAAAGATAAAAGTTCTAAATAAGATACTTCGCGTTTCATGACATATGTAGCGCTATCTGACAGTCGTGAAACGCAAAAATAGTGTTTAACCTACCAATAAGTAATAAATAGCTTATTTGGAACTTATCCCGACATTGTGAAACAGACCCTAAGTCTACGACAATTTGAATACAGTGAGGGCATGGTCAAATAATGTTTTCATTCTGGGATTTTCTAAAATAAAATCAGTTGTATGTTTATGTTAGTTTTTATTGACTAGTATTTAATTTTAATACATCATATACTAAAACTGCAATCCAGTATCTGCTTTCAATGGTACATGTAAGAAGTATTTAAATAAAAATTTTAAAATAACAAGACAGTGCAAATGTTAAAAAATAATAAATGAATGCAATTTAACTACATTTTTATGGTTTTTAAATAAAATATTAATTAATATCTATAATAATAATCTACATGAAGGACGTGTTCTTTTTATTTTTATATATTTTTTGATATTGCTATATATGATGGCAAGTCTGCCATCTTCTAACATTTAAAATTATGGTAATAGGATAGAGAAAACTATCTATAATGGACAAGTCATTATTTCAATTAAGAAAGTCATACAAAAATACTCTTAAAATTTATCTACATATAATTAGTTAAAATAACAAAGTATTAACTATGAAAATGAGCAACACTTAACTGAAAATAGATAGGGATAGTTACTGTATTCAAATTTAAATAAAATACTTTATTATCAGCAACAAAATAATCTATCTATTGACAATTTTAGTGAAATGATAAAATAAAAATAATATATACAAGCATTCTGTATCACAAAATCACTGGTGACTCAAGTATAGTCATTTGATTATATAAACAACTTTAAAACACCACAAAATTTAATAGCACAGATAATTACAGGAATAAACCTTATATTATTTTATTACTCTCATGTTGGTTTAGATTTCTAACCCAAAAAAACTATCACATAACATTTCTACATGTAGAATCAGCCTCTCAAATGTTTCACTACACGGTACAAAGTGACCTTGTGTTATAAATTTTTTAAAGAAGCAATAAAACATCTTCGGTTATTGTTTCCCTAAATTGGTGTCAAACCTTAATAAACCATAAGAATAATTATTAATTTGTTATTGTGTACAATAAACTCGGAAAATTGTAAATCATTGGCTTTATCGCTAAATTCAACTATTTTTTATTATTACTTTTGAGTTAAAATTTATGAGTTCTCACATTAGCTGACAGCCAGACGGATTATTGTTAACAATGGAAACAAGTTATTAAAGGTTAATCCCACCCAAAACGGGTTATTTAAGTACTTAGTAATTTAATTATTAATTTTATTTATATTTAAAAAAGGTATGTTTGATGACTTTGTGCGGTTACAATAATGTCCAACATATATATTTACAAGTTAATTAAGATCGATTTCGTGATGTCCTTAGCAATTTGAATTGTCGAAAAAGTCAAGCTTCACTTAATCATTTATATCCTTAAAACGAATGCGTTTGAGATCAATTTACCTCTGTTACGTCATATACAGTTCGATACACCTGACGTCAGTTAAATACAATTTAAAGCCGGTTCGTGATTCAGGACATCATCCCATGTTCTGTTGTATTGGGGCGGAGTTTTTGCAAGTATCGTCTCCTGGCAGCGTCAAGCAATTGCATTTTACGACGTCTCAGCGCCATCTCACGTTCTGCGGCGCTCTCTGAAAACTCCGCTTCCGCTGACTCAGCGCTGCCAATTAATAATGTTAAGTTTTACTGAGGCTCTCGACACTAACGTATTAAGGTCTAGGTCTTCTATTTTTAATTACAAAACAAAAGACAAAGACATAACTGTATAAATCAATTTGTACAAAAATAAAACAACTATGTCTCAACAAAAATTATAAATACCTGTGAAGTTCAGCAACGGTTTCGGGAGCGGTAGTGGCTGGCTCAAGATTTACTTGCCTTGCAATTTCTGAACAAAAAAAGTTATTTATGGTATGTATTAGATTTCTGAAGGCGAGCAAATATATAATTACAAAATAATTATATGAACAGTAGTGGTGGGATATTTGGCGGTGTGATAACATTTAAGGCGGTAGTGTCGTGAGTGAGATTCATTTTGGGAATCCAAAACCATTCCTATAAATCCATAAGGGAAAAAAAATATTTTATTTAATAAATTTACATTTATGTTCAATCACCACAAATAACTTTTAATATTGGTTATAGATATCTTGAAATTATGGACACACGTCTATAATATAAATTTTTATCATACAAATTCATTAATGTTTCAAATGACATGCTCCCTGGTTTTTTTTTTTCGAGTTACTGTTACTGGCTTTAGATATCTTGAGTTACATTTAGAACTTTTATAACTAAAGAAATGTGCACATACCATGCCTTTGCAATCTTAGAGTAAATACTAGGCTAAGTAAACTAAGGCTTAGCAATATTATTTGTCCTAAATGGAGTCACAAAATACTTTTCAGATATTTTTATGTTCTACAAGTTGATCCATATTTTTGCGGTCCGTAACATATTTTTATTATCAAAGACTATGTGTATAACCTGTGGGAGGTGCAAGGGGCGCGGGCAATCGTCCTTCCAGAATGTTCTCGATTGTGAGGTGAGCGGAACGGGTACGGGACACGTCGGCACGTACCGCTGCTGCGCTGTACTGTGGGAACACAGCTGACACCTGTTACAAATATAAGTAGAACGTCATTCATATAAGTAAATCTTACAAAAATCAAATTTAAGAGGTTATTTCTTTTAATTTTGCTCTCGAACACTACATATTAAAACGAGGACAATCTGTAATATGTATATATGCAATATGTAAGAAATAATATATACACTAGTGAAAATCCATAGGAATACATACAGGAACGATACAAATAATTGAAGAATTGACTAATTGATATGACTATAATATAAATTGTAAAAGTTCTATTAAGACAAATTTCACGCCATTCTGTGTGGCGTATATGCGAACTTTCGATTGTACCATGTTATTTTGTTCCATATTCCTGCAATAAATAAATACAGAATCGACGTAGCGCCTCCCAGATCCATGCAACTTCCTCTCCAACAGTTTAAGAGCTTTCAAAATTGAATTAAATAAACAATTATTATGAATTATGTCAGAAAATTACACAAGTGCGAAAATGACATGAGAACTTAAGAAGGTTCAGCGCTGAACATAGCTCCACGCAACTTCCTCATAATATAAGCACACACCTCCAAGAATGTTTTTGTACCGTGGAAGTAGCATGGGTTCGTCAAGTGTAATAAGCAATGCAAGTTCTCTAAAACAACTCTACGAAAGGACTCTTAAAAGTTGCTGAAAATGACAACCGGCTCATTTTTCATCACAGTTTTATTGTAAACCCGACATACTCTGTTAACAGTAGGATTATACTATGAACAAAAACATGAGATAATCGTGTGAAATAGATATGTTTTCTAGTCAAACCTGAACTACGGTGGATAGAGATTTTAGCAAGTATAAATATTGTTATGTTATGGTAATTGAACCTTCCTAGGCTGTAATTGTTTCAAGTTATAAAGAGGCTTTACTGATATATCGATAAACTGACAAATCTTAAAGAGATTAAAATTATTTTTATAGTACTAATTTATACATTACCTGTGCAATAATAGCATCCAATTGCGGTGAAAGTGGCGTGTTAGTCTGCGGGGCCGGGGTGGCGACGGCAGGAGCTGGTACTCTTGTCACCTCCACAGAGAAACTGGGCAGCCACGAAACATATCGGGATCCTGGAAATCACTGAACTGTTAGACCCATTGTCTAAGGACCTACACTCCTTTAGACCAAAAAAATTACTCAGCCGCTAAGCATAGACAATCATAAATTTTGCAATGTTATCTACAATTGCAATATCGAGATAAGCACTCATCTAAAGAATTAGATTGAATTTGAAATACCAAAATTCGTTGTTATGTTACATGGACCTATAAGCCCTTCTTCCAATACTAATGAATATCTTTTCTAGTAAACAACTACGATATCCTCTACGAATAGAGTTAGTTTTTATAAGATATTATTTTTATCCACAACTGCGCGTTTTTCAAGGCAGTTTTTGCCGCGCACCACCACTTTGCCAGAACCAGCAGCTCACTGAAGTATTTCCGAACGAATAAGGTTTAAAGACATTTAATCTCATAAAAGACATTAGTCACTTACATGAGAACACTTATATGCTAACGTTACAATTGGTAAGTTGAGAAAAAAAAAAAGAAACTTGGTAGAACTTGGATGAACTTTCATTTCCGTAGATTTGCATCACTCAATAGATGGTCTTTTAATCTTGATTTAAATATTGCTAGGCTACCTGCACTTTTCATATTTTGTGGGAGTCTATTATACCGCACTACTCCCCCAACGCTCAATGTTTTTTTGCCGTAATTGGTTCTATACTTAGCTATAATTAAATTTTGAGGGCGTCGTGAACTGCGCTTTTGAATTTGATTTATTTTAGTGAATGTTATGTTAGTGTGTATGCAGTCATTTAAAATTTTGTAGATTAATAAGCTGGTATTGTATTGAAATAATTGTTTTATATTCATAAGTTTTGTTTCTGTGTAGATTTTTTGTGTGGAAGTTAAGTAGGTATGGGTAATGGAAAAGCAATTTAATTACTTTATTTTGAGCAATTTGAAGATTTGATATGTTAGTTTTAGTCCCAGCTCCCCAAATTTCAATCAGGTAAAGAAGGTGTGATTTAGCCAAACGAATTTGACTAGGGTCCTTCAAGAAAAGAGCGTACAAATTCTTAAAAGGCCTGCAAGGCACTCGCGAGCCCTCTGGCATCGAGAGTGTCCATGGGCGGCGGTGTTACTTAACATCAGGTGAGCCTCCTGCTTGCTTACCCCCAGTTCTATAAAAAAAAAGTATAAAGTATAAGAAAGAGGAAAAACTTTGCCCCGGACTTAAAAGTAGGTATAAGTTTGGATAAAACTTGAGTATTACATTAAAAAATACAAACTATTTAGTATAAAATTTCATAAATTTACGCATTTTGCTCCACATATTTTTGGGAAACTAAACGTCAAATCGAGATATTTTGTAAATTTGAAATAGATAGTTATATTCCAATTTCATAATGGTGTTTTTCGTAATAATATCTCCATTCCTTTAATATACAGTTATTCATCTCCATTCTGGATAGTGCGTGTATAAAATAGCATTAACATGATTTATTGATACAGGTATTTGACCTGAAAGGGTTCTTAACAGGTTATAAGAGAATTCGATTGAGATATCAATTTTTATGATATATAATAAACAAAATTTAGGGTATTATTTATTTATACGCGATTAATCCAGTTTTAAATATGACATCTTTATTGCCTTTTTCTTCTCAGAACAAGGCCTCCTGCTAGTGTAGCGAACGGATGGCGTAGTTTGGCTCTTTCGCGAATTTAAAAACGTTTTTGACATTCATAAGCATGCCCTAAGACGCATTTAAACTGAATAAACGAATTTAGATTTGATTTGCACTGACATGCGTTACAAACAAGTTTATTATTCCAACAATTAGTGCCAGGAAAACTTCCATGAAGCAAGCAATATGATATTTGTTTCAGAAAACACCTAGTAACGACTTCTACGCATCTGACGAAACTGGTTTACTTATTTGCCGTGAGCGATTCTTAAGCTCCTATACAATGTATATCACTAGAACAATGAGAGAAGAAGTCATCACCGTTTCCGTTTCGTGGCAGACACATAAGCGCGAGGAGGAGCCAGACCGCGCCGAACACGCATAAACAAGCCGCACCCACATTGACACAGGACGCCACCATCACATTATATCGCCGGTGTAATATTTTTAATGCATTTTAGTATTACAGAAACTCTGTCAAATTGACAGTAACGTGTAGCCATGACGTTATAATAAATATTTCTTTAAATTGAATTTAAGGATTTATTGTAAATGCAGTCATGACTGACCCCGAATAAACATTATCGTCTCAACCTTGACGATATGGTTTTATGACATTGGTTTTTACAGGTGAATTATTCGAAACGTAATAAATAAAAAGTGTTTTGGTGTAACTAAGTTTGATATTGATTAGATTAAATGTATTTCCGCAGTCAATAATTAAATGTAAATCACTCATCAGGTGAGAGGTCACGAGTCACATTAATCAAAATGTTTTTAACGTTTCCTAGTTAAATGTTGTTATTGATTGTTTGGTTTCTGTGGTTATCTGAGCCTTGATCGTTTGTAGCGTACATAGGTCACGTATGTAACACGTACTTTTTTATGATGTACCACTCAATACAGGAGTATTTAATTAGCTTTTTATTCTTCAGCTTGCCGTATCCACAAATAATAGTCGGAATTATATATGCTAACGTCATTATCTACAATAACTTATCCGCAATTCCTGCCATTGTTAAAGGTCGGCTCGTGCTTTCTTGTTATTGTTATGATTCTTCTTCTTTGTCTTCTTTCCCAGTCTTTTCCGTTTTTCCGTCAGCCAGACGTGTTAAAAAAATTAAGTGCTATTTCTGGCTCTATAAATCTCTGCTCTGGAAGTTGAAACTATTTGAAGACATTACGTACAAGCACTTACCATCAAAGTGGAAAAGGTGGTTAGCGGCGGGCGGATCGGAGCCAATGTGTGTGAGCGGGTTAAGTGGATTAAGCGGAGACAGAGGCGTGAGCGTAGCGGGCGGCGGCGTGGGGCGTGCCGATAGTGATCGTCTGCATGTGGGGCACGATGCGTCTTGTTGCACCCAACGACAAAGGCAAGAGCTGTAGAAACATACATACACTTTATATAGCTGCGAACAGAATCAGCGAGGCGGTTATGCGCACTAATTCAATTATTTGCTACTGCGTAATTTAATTTATTCACAAAAACTATTATAGATTTTTTTCATATTTCAGTGTTGCCAACATAACAAAAGGTAAATTAGCACTATGAAATTGAAACCCCGACGATTCTCTTTCCGTACAGACAACAAATAAGATAGGAAGATTCTAAAGATTTTTTGTATGATGTATCTATTTCACAAAAAAACCCAAGGACAATTAATACATAACATACCCATATTTACTCATCCGAGGTTACCTTTATATAATACAGAGCCCTTAGAGTTAGATTCAAAGTCGACATTTAGCGCAATTTGTGACTCCCATACATTTTTGACATCCGGAATTAAGTAGATGTTTTTTAATCGAATTTCTTATCTAGTTAATGCCAATGAACTGCTATCTCAGTTATTAAGTGTATTAGTAGGTTAAATAACAGTTTAATTTAAATATACTCAAGCAAGCAAGGGGGTCAGTGTGATTGGCTGGTTATCACACTAGCCTACCGCGGGGGATAAGGAACTAAAGTTGCTAGCTAAATGACTCGTGAAACTAAACTCTCTAAAGAATTTAAGACTCTAAAATTCTTAGAGGATAAAAAAATCACATTCATAGTTCAAAAGTATGGCTCAACTAGATAATAGACGCTCCTTACTAAATTTGTGTTTTTTTATATTGAATATGATGTTAAGTGATACCGTCGTCCACTCTCAATACCGCGAGTGTGTTTCAACACAGTGTGTTTAACGATTTAAAATGTGAATCCTTCAGGATGAGGATTCACATTTTAAATCGTTAAAGGCTTACTTGTGGAATAGATGAGCGCAAGGCAGCTTACGCGCCTCCTTCATGGGTTCCCAACAGATGGCGCAGTTATCCTGGTTCTTTTCTACCTCCTCCGGACTGGCCATAGGGTAGCTGCAGACATAAGACTTTAATGCTTACGTTCAAAGATTTTACAAAAACTTTCAAGCGTGCCGAAATTAATTTAAAATGTATATAAAAACATACATTTTAAATTATTTTTTGTGTTAACATTTTTTGCAGCATGACTATCCAAAAAAGCAAGACTACTTCAAAATTATGCAAATAATTATAGATAAGAATGTTATTATAATAAATAGGCAACTTGCATCCATTAGACCTTTAGAAATTACATACCACCAACGTAACATTTAGCCTAGCATCCCCGGCTACAATATCACCGGGGCGTCGACTAAGCTAATCGTCCTTTTCTGACATTCATGATTTAAATAAAATAACCAATGGTTTTTATTTAGTGTAATACTAGAGGGAGCCGATCGCTGGTCATTTTAAATTTAAATTATCATTATTTATTAGTTAAGGTTTCATGTGGAACATGGTGTAATGGTTGCAGCTCCTAACAAACGTTGTGTGAAACAATAAAAAACTTGGCGTTTAAAAAGAGTGACAGATAGTTTGTTGCCAGTTCTTCTCTTCCATTCTACGCCCTTGACTTGACAACTGGCAGTAAACGTAAAATCAGAAGCATTTCATTTAAAAAAAAATTAACCTCTTTTTTTGACGTAACTGTACATTGTGTTACCTATATGAATAAATTATTTTGGACTTTGACTAGTATGCGCGAAAATTGCCGTTAGTAGGCTGGGATTGATTATATTTGATACATTCTTATTTCTAGTTTCATATTAAGGTATAGCTGTCAATTTAAGACAGACGGACACAGAAAATCAGTGTCGGAACACAACATCAACTTAAAGCTTAGTTGGGCTTTGTTAAAGTAAAATAGTGTTTGCATATCTTAAAAAAAAAATGTATATATCATCACGCATTTTCCGAAAGGGGTTGGCAGGGATCAGGGATTCCCACTCGCTACAGACTTTTTGCTTCATGTACTTTTATGACAGTAAGTGGAATTGTGTTTAAATTAACAGTCAAAATTCTAGGCAAGTAAGTGTGTGGTCAACTGCCTCAATATCTTTCAGGCCGTTATTTAAACGGCTAGGCTGTTAATTTAACGGCTAATTAAGTTAGTCGGCTGCGACATTTACACTGTAATATACAGTAGTGTCGAGGACAACGATACACAAACTCGCCGACCTTTGACGTTAACCGAATATAACAATTTGCATACATTTTAATTAATATTTATAATACACGGCATAAATGATATGTTGGGGCGTGACCTTTAGAGAATGTGCCCCAAACCGAATAACAATTCAATTTATGTACGGATTTGCTTTGAAACACGTTCCGTTATGCGTGCAACGTACGTTTTTATTATTTTAACTCAGTCAAGTTTGAAACTTTTATATAAGTCATTAATGGTTCATACCATTAAATTATAAATATACAAACTCATGTTTGTAATGTAATTAAGTGGTAAAATCGATTGTCCTCAATCGTATGGAAATAGATTTTTAATCACATCATTACCAGTGAATCATTAACCCTAATTATAAACTTCCCACATTTATATCTCGCGCGATAAAATGCGCAACACGTCTAGAACTTTAATAAACCGAGCAGAAATTAGGTTTCAGTACATCGTTAAACTAAAATTATATAAAAACTAGCAGGCTCGGCCAGGCGTTGCTGTGGCTAAGGTTTTTGTTATATTACATAGTAGTAAACTATTCAAGAGAAACGGTAGGAGAACTTATGTGAAACGTTGGTACTTTAACACAGCGCCATCTGTTAGAATTGTATCAAATAATAAACAAATATTTGCAATATAATAACATTGCGACTATAATTAAAGATCTATGCTATCCAATCTCTTAAGTTGGACCAGACTTCTCACGGTGTGCCTAAAATCAAATTAATTTAAAATCGGTTAAGAAGTTTAGGAGTACATCGCGGACAAACATCGTCACAGGAGATTTATATATATTAAGATAGGTTCAAAAGCGCATCTTCTCACATTTTCACAAAATGTTTATGAATAGAAAATAAATAATTAATTTGTAGATAAAATAATTTTATACTATTACCATTCTTAACAAAGATCGGATATAACAACACCCAAGTTAACAACTTTGTCTGCACCAGAAATTATATTGTATTATTTACGCATTTTATTCATATTTTGCGATATTGAGGCATCTTCATGATAAATCACGCTCAAGCAATCCTAATTTGTAAACAAAAGAACGGATTTCTTAGAAAGTTCGGTACGTGTGATGCTGATAGTCGAGTTTATTACGGACACCATAACGTAAACGCTATAGGGTGTTGGTCGTTACATCTAGACACGGATTTGATCTATTATTAGTATTCTCCAAGAATGTTTTCGACGCTATAGGGTGTTGGTCGTTAAATCTAGACACGGATATTATCTATTATTATTATTCTCCAAGAATGTTTTCGACGTTACAGGGTGTTCTTCGTTACATCTACACACGGATTTGATCTATTATTAGTATTCTCCAAGAATGTTTTCGACGCTACAGGGTGTTGGTCGTTACATCTACACACGGATTTGATCTATTATTAGTATTCTCCAAGAATGTTTTCGACGCTATAGGGTGTTGGTCGTTAAATCTAGACACGGATATTATCTATTATTATTATTCTCCAAGAAAGTTTTCGACGCTACAGGGTGTTGGTCGTTACATCTAGACACGGATTTGATCTATTATTAGTATTCTCCAAGAATGTTTTCGACGCTATAGGGTGTTGGTCGTTAAATCTAGACACGGATATTATCTATTATTATTATTCTCCAAGAATGTTTTCGACGCTACAGGGTGTTGGTCGTTACATCTACACACGGATTTGATCTATTATTAGTATTCTCCAAGAATGTTTTCGACGCTACAGGGTGTTGGTCGTTACATCTACACACGGATTTGATCTATTATTAGTATTCTCCAAGAATGTTTTCGACGCTATAGGGTGTTGGTCGTTAAATCTAGATACGGATATTATCTATGGAGTTTACATGAAAATCGTAAATAATATCCAATGGAATCAATTTTAATGATTTGCTAATAAAATTGCCAACCAAGAACCTAGGCTATTTAATTAATGCACGAATGACGTATCTAACGATGTATAATTCTTAATTTATCAAACCATAAATATAATTTCTAGCAATTTAAAATTTAATTACGCATTTGATCGAGCTAAGGTCGTTATGTTCTTATAAGATGTTTATCCTTAATATTTAAATAACTTTAACGGTATTATCAGGCGATGTGGATAAAAGTAATTATGACAATGAAAAATATTTGCTTGTGTGAGCGGATCGTAGCATTTTTAGGACTAACGGTTATCTCATACGACCTCAATACATACATGTAAAATTCGTTAAATCGTTGGTAACATAATTCTTCCTTTAAAAACTTTTCGACTGCTGCTTATGCATATTTTACCTGCCTATTATATACTAACAAGTGATTTTTTAAGTAATAGATCATAATAATATTTTTTTAGCTAATACTAAACTATACAGATTAAAAATCTTATGTTAACTTTTGACTTTCGCTTATGTGAAATAATGCTTACTTGCGGCTCATATGATGCGCCAGCGCAGCATACAGGCGATGTCTCTTAAGACGGGCCAGAAGTGCGTGTAGCAGGTGCCGCAGCTGCATTAACAGCACCATTGAGGCCATAGAAACAACCGCGTTGCTGTGAACCACCATGTGGGCCACGTGACCCGTCTCAGCTATTAGCCCGACCGCCTGCAATGTGCACACACACTCATAAATACTTTTCATGAACTGAATTTAGTGAAGATGTAAATAATCAAAAGAAATGTCTGTTCCGAGAGACGAAGAGGAAACGATAGCGTGTTCTGTTTGACTGTGATTGGTCAATAGCATCTCTATTCTTATCGATGTGCGATATGATATTACAATATACGTTTGACGAATCACAACTAAACGCACAGTTTCGTGTAGCGTTAAATATTTTGATCCCTAGAATGACGGTCTCTAGATGCCCTTTTTAAGTAGTTTCCACAAAATACATTAAATTTTGCATCAAATTCTGTTTAAGAATTCTGTCATAATATTAAATAAACCTAACATGCTAGAAACTAATTCACTGTGTTCGGCGACTATTTATATCTAATCAGGTGATTTGACGATATCCAAACCCACAAGCCATTCACCTGATTACTAAACACCAGAAAGTATCAAAAATATGGTCCCAGAAAGCCGTAGCGTAACCTTGAAATAATAAAAAAATTAATCATATTTGTCACGTATCTACATATCTATAACGCGGAACTTATTATCAAAATTAAGTTTGTTGATTTCTTTGTGAAAACAATGACAAACGTTTAATATATATTTAAGAAAATTTATTCTTTTGTTATACGATGAGTTTTCGAGCACACAATATTTACAATCCTTGGTCATTCATGATCTTTAAAGACAAGTAGAATCAGCCCTATACGCTTGATTTTTAGGACTTCTGATATCTTACTCTCCAGGCTGACACTATCTTCTCCCTTTAGTAAGCGGAACATAAAGTTTCTCGAAGAAATTTTCCAAAGTTTTTATATTTGTAATATACAACATACTATAATATACGTACGTCAAATACAAGATGCGTGTAGTAGGCAGCGGAGCCAGCTGCATCAACACCGCGTGCTCGCAGTACGAATCGAGCTACTACGTGCACGCAAGGCACCATAGCTATCACGCACTGCAAACCAGGAGACAGATTATTAATGTTTGTAACAATAGGACAGACATTCATGGGGTGATCTTTAAAACAAAAACGGCGCTTAAATAAAAATATATGTGGCTGTGCTTGTCAACCCGAAATAATTATGCCTAGTGATAAAAAATCATGCAACAATGCTTCTGTAACAAATGTCATGGAGATAAATTAAGCTAAACAATGCAAACATAGATATTTATTACAGCACAATTTCAAAAATTACATTGTAAGGCCGATCGTTGTATACAGAGAAAATGATCAGAGACAAATAATAAATAGTTTAGAAAATGAAACCATTGATCAACAAACCGTTTATTTAATCGTATAATCAAAACCGCTCCAAAGTTTCACAAATTTTGTAAAAAGGAACCATACCCATTCCATCCCGTACCATACCATCACTAACGAACAATTACGATATCATACTACGTTTTGAGTGTCGAACCTAAGTTAATTAAATAAAATGCTAAATAATAATGTAATTGTAAGTTAAACTATCAAAAATAAATATTACCTCAGCGGCCATAAAGGCGAATGTGTCCCGGCCAGCAGGCAGGCCCCATCGTACTGCCACAGCCGTCAGCGCAGCTCCAGCAATCAGCTCGCCAGCGAGCAGCGCTACAAGCCTCCCGTGCGCCCATGATGAGGACGTCGGCGACGACGACAACTAAACAAATAGCCCAGCTCTATAAGTGACTAAGTTCAAGATTTTGTAACAAAATAAAAATGCATTTATTTTCCTGATACACAAAGTGAAGGACTTATCAATTCTATGTTTCTCGAATTATTCATCATAAATTAAAATAGAGTATCCGAACTCGGATCAGTAGTCTGTATTTTGGCTAAAATCTAGGCCAGGGCGAAAATATAATTCAGAACAACAAGGTCAACGGCCAACTAACATTACTTGGTCGGCAAATAGCCTAATTAGTAGAGTATAATAATTAATAATTCACTACAGTTCCTATTTAACTGTATGAAAAAACAGACTTAAAAAGTATAGTTTATATTGGTATATACCACAGGGTTGACTTGAAGATGTACCTAGTCAATATCTATAGAAATGGTAAAACCCTAATATTATTAACATTAAATGATTTTTATAACCGATTAAATACAATGAGTAACATTCTGTAAGTATAAAGCAGTGTGCAATGAGATCGCTAACAGGCATTCACTGGAAAACCAGTCAAACTAGTCTGCGTGGCCTAAGCTTCATATCCACCTCCCTTTGCCTACTGTTAAATTATTTTCCTACAGACAATGCAATTTTTTCTGCATACCGGTCACACCACTTTGATTCACTTACATCAGGCGATAATAATTAAGGAAAACCACTTATACACGTATGGTGTGAGGGGCATCCATTGTGTGTGTCATGATTCATATTTCAATTTATTACTTAACTTTGGGGTTTATTTTTAATGTGTCATTTAGCAAAAGCTAAAACAAAACAAAAATTACATAAAACATAATTTTTCGTTTCACTTTATTCCTCGGTTACATTTTTACAAATTCTACGCAATTGCAGATATTCTAATATGTACGAGTTCAATAGTTCGTAAATATCTCAAAAAAGCTATTAGCTATATAAATAAGCAGGTTATTTGTATAATAAATAAAGTTAATAGGAAGTGATATTCTATAATTAAAACACAAACGCTTTAAATAAACATTTACGATACTTGGAACATTTAAATTTCCGTAAAGTCTTGTGTTAGCTTTTAATAACTTATGTTAGTATTTACTTTATTAACTTCTAAACATTTTAATGAAATATGTACCTATAACCATATTCTTAAGAATCACGATATAAGCGCGCTTGCGCCATAGTTGCTCATTTACCTCGTTCGGTTGTTTATGAATTGACGTTGTACATTTGCTCGAAGTGGGAACTGGGATGGACGAGTCAGAGTCGGGAATAGAATACAAAACAAGTTGTGACACATGCGCACGGGCCTTCTTTTAACTTTAAACTGATAAAATTTATGTAAAATCGGTGAAGTGAAAGAAGTGAATTATAGTGAATCCAGTTATTAACAAAGTGTTTAATTTCCTATGTAGTTCTTACACTTGGAAACAACGTCTTCATTCCTACGACATATTTTCGATATTATATATTAACGATTATTACTATCATAAAATTGTAAAATATGTCAAATGGTATTTGTATAAAATCTAGAACATCAAAACATCGATATGAGGACAAACGATAGTTCGACCGCATATTTTAGTATTATATGTGATATTTCTTATAAGATAAAAACATTATCTTATAAGAAATGTCTTATCGCCGGTATAAATATAATATAAATATATAAATATATAATTAAGAGATAAGACGATAATTATTACGTCTGAACGTTAACCTACAAGTAGTCAATAAACATGATATTATAACTACGGCATTAATAATTTCCTTTTATCTTTGGCATTCGTTGTTTAAATTGTAATAAAATACGATTATTTTTATTTTATTTTCAACAAGGCAATCACCTCTCACCTCCTTGAATTAATGACTGAGTTACGGAAGCCAAGGAATTTCTTATTCCAATAATATTGACTCTACTTTGAGTTTGAACCTTAATATTTCTTCTATCCCGTTCTGTTCTGGAATGAAAGGCTTAATTAATGCGTTCCTAGGTACTTACATATTCGAATCTGTCCTTCGCTAGCTGGGTAAGCAAGGTAAGCGCACCAAGAAGCGTAAACCAGGCGCACCAGAGAAGAAGCTCGTCCAGGTAGTGGACATTGAGCACCCCAAACACGAAGATGAACTTATAGAACACATAGTTCCACAGCTTGTCCTTAGCGCGCTGCGCTTCACCGACGCGCAAACGCCCGAAGACTGCGCGCACCACCGCCCATCCACCCACCGCCAACAGACACCAAGACATGTTGATCAGCGTCTGCGCAAAATATTGACCTCGTTTAGGGGTATATTTAGGGAAATAACATTAACAACACACATGAAGAGGAGTTTATCAATTCGATGAGTAAATTTTTTGGTAAGGTCTAACGATTTGATTTCAATTCCCTATAATTCCGTTCCGTCACCAATAAGTAATAACAATTGCAAAGGAGAAGTATATGACATTTTTAATTTACTTATTTATATTCCTTAATCTAGTTTATTGTATTATTTTTCTCTTTTATCATTGTAATGTTTCCTTTTAAATGTTGTTCACACTTGTTGATGCACATGCAAGTGTATTGTTTTGTGCACGTCGTGTCTATGTAAGTGTCTGTATGTGTTTTTTTAAGTGTGCCTTTTTAAAATAAATAAATAATTTATACTATAAACTATAAGATTGGCTTTGAGTCACTTGTTTAACAATAACAACTTTTTGTATAAATTAGATTAAATTAACAACTGTGGAAAAAAACAATAATACTTAAATTCTAATGACGTTGTTCATTTTTGAATATAGTAGGATTTATTATTCTTAGGGCATGTTTCACAATGTATGGATAAAGTGTCAAATAGCTATGCAACACAAATATTATTCGAAAGATAAAATTTCCGAATAAGATACTTCGCATTTCATGACGTATAGCGCTATCTGACAGTCGTGAAACGCAAAAATACTGTTTATCCTACCAATAAGTAATAAATAGCTTTTTTGGAACTTATCCGGACCTTGTGAAACAGACCCTTAGTAAAAAAATAAAAATACATGTGCATCTATAATCGTATTTCCTTTAACACCCCATCCTATATTGTAATTTGATAATGATCACGAGAAAATATGTGAAATGGCGCAAAATCGAAAAAGAGTTTTTTAAATAATATACGTGTTCCAAATTCAAAATTGTAATTAAAAAGTTGAAAAGAAAAAAAGTTTTTATGAAACAGTAAATACTGTTATATTGCCATACTAGTTAGTATATTATATTATACCAAAATTATATGTCATATGTTAAGAAATTTATTAAGATGTTTCTATACTCGATTAATACGTGACGATCTGTCAGTTAGAATCTATATCGCTCTGTCATTAATTAACATTTATATAGATCGAAATTATGTGACAATTACCAATTCCTTAGTTTAAACTTATCCAAATCTGTCGTTATATCGCCGACGCAATACGTTTTTCGTAATTTATAATAAATTACTTATACGAACGGTAATCGGAAGTAATCGTCATGTATGTTCATGCGCATGTCTTTGAAAAAACTACAAATACGGAGCACCGTTTCGGCTCATGCTGATTACTTCTCAAACAAAAACATATCGACTATAGAACATTACACAAATGAAAATTTGTATGGCAGTAGAAATCCACTTTGACAAGATAATATGAAAATACCATTCAAATCATCAAAAAACATCTGAAATAATAAGATAAACACGTTTTATCGAGATAATACAAGACGTTGTCAAGGTCGTCGTATTTATTTTATCTACATTGCTTAAGAAAACAGCTTGCTCCATGGGTTGTATGGCCGCATCAACTGGCCACTGTCCAGATGACGTGAAAACAATTGTGTTTACGATCAAGCAATGACAATTAATAATAACAATCACGTCCGTACGTGTTTGAAATCATTACACTGAGTCTGAAGGATAACCTGGAAATTGATGTAATTAATTTCCATTAATTACTTAAATCACTGTGTAGTCGGCGACACGCAAGGGGTAACGCCCCTTTGCTAGGGTTTTTTCAGTACCATGACGCGTTACCGACCTCTAATAATCTCGTTATTTTGACCGCACACCCACTTAGTTATCGGCGAGTCGAAACAAAAATAATGCAAGTAGGACTCAGTTTAAAATTCGAAAAAATTCCATCGCTTCGGCAGAGGAAAAGTACCATGGAAAATTTTGTACACATTTAGAGATGTTGATTTATTCTTCTTATTTAAGAATTGGGCTGAGATCTTGTATTTTTACTTGAACATTAAATTGTAGGCATATTATATTTCGTACGTTAATTTTTGTAGACTATAATAGGCATAACATTTTTTTTACGAATGCGAAATTTTATATATGAAAGGATTTTTGCAACACATGGTTCTTTTTAAATGTATTTTATAACATATATAGACGCATTATGCATAGTTGAGAAGTTTAAATTAGTAATGAAATGTGAAGGTTATCAACCAACTCCGACTTGATGAAGTCCGTGACTGTAATGTACTTAAAATATTATAGTAATCAACTAAAAAGGTATATAAATAAATTTTGCTTTATATAATGTTATAAAAGATAATAAGATAAGATACGAAATAAAAAATCCTACTAATTATGTTTTTTGTGAACTATATTTTTATTATACTTCGGGATATTATATCTTTTATCGGCCACTACTAATATCAAGGTTAAGAAACATGATCAATTTCTTGCCAACTACGTGGTAGTCGCATCGCATTTTCTACTGTGCTGTACCTATACTATTAAGTAATCTTATATCTTTAAACGAGCAATTCTTGTATATACATAAATATATATAACATTGGAATCTCGGAATCGGCTCCAACGATTTTCATGAAATTTAGTATAAGGGGGGTTTCGGGGGCCATAAATCGATCTAGCTAGGAATCTTTTCTAGAAAATGTAATTTTATTCGTGTTTTATTAACTTAGACATAGAATTGCTCGTTTTAAGATGTCAGTCAAATAAAAACTTAAATATGAATATAATTATCTTTATTCGATAATTATATTCATATTTCATCATTTTATTATTATGTAATTCGAACTGAAATTTCCAAATAACGCAATTTATAAAAATAAATAAATACCGAGCAAAGCTCGAGCATCCAGGTCCATATATTTAAACAATGTTTTTAAAAGCTAAGTTATTTATCCCTTTCCGACAAGTAGGATTTTGTTTACGCTGCACGCTGTGCTGAATGTGTCTTATTTGTAAATCTAATCAAAAATTCCTATGTATCTAACACATTTGAACACCTATGTAATTTTGATTGCAATGTATTGCGAAGGGAAATACTACCCTATACAATCTTATATTGCTTCTTTATACATGAACACAATAGTAATAGATGAGGGCTAGCACTGAGAATAAATACAAACAACTACATGAGATAACAACCAAAATATCATTATATGTAACACTTAACAGCGTTTCCCTACTAGAAAGTTTCATCGTACTATTGTTCAGTCCACTTGAAGCAAAAAGAGAGGTTTTTCAGTACGTAGATTTGAGCAGAAGAGAGAATTCAAGTAAAATGAATTTACAAATATACAGCTGTACTCGGTAGGCAAGATAAATAGAAACTTTGATACACACAAATATAACATTTGATGGAAAAACCAGTTAGACATGCTAATTCTACACCCCAAAGGAAATACATGAGTTTTACATACATATTATAATTGAGGTAACCGCGGTAGCCTTCTCGAGCGCCGCAGCACTCAAGTCGGCAATAAAGACAACTCGTCAAGGTTATCTAACACCGGCGGCAGTACCGCAAACCGAGGTTACTTCCGGAGTATAAGTAACCTTATTCTTACTTCAGTAAAATTATCGGTGACTGGAGTGCAATAACATTATTATGTCCTTAAACATCGGACAAATTAGGCCAAAGTAAAAGTGTATAAATGATACTAAGTAAATTAAAATTAATATCATTTATGCTTTAGAGAAAGTGCGTAGCAATCGCATCTTGAGGATAAAATCATTGCACAATACTCGCCACTTTCCCTTACATCACAGTATTTTTGTTAATACGCTTTCAAATTGCGTAAGCTGCAATTTATTTGCTAAAGGTTTCTTTATTTCTTAGACGACTAGTACGCTAGTTCAAATCGCGTTCAATCATGAATCAATTTCAAGTTAACGTCATTTGCGAGATCCTAATAGGTGTTGACATAAAACAAATAAAAAATTTACTTGATTATCTTAAAATATTATATACCGCACTGTACTGATAGTTTAGGCGCTGCGCAATGAACGTAAATTATTTTCGGATGTAATCTTACAAATACTTTCACTAAAGGTGACTATTTTTTTAATATAACCTAGCATACTTTCGGACTTTCTATGGCTTAGGATATTGTTGAAAATACTTACTAGAAATCAATTTTTTTTATATACTATAACTATTTACTATAAAAAATATTTAAATTTTAAGTTCACAGTGTTGAGAAAGAGCAAAACTACTGGCTAATTTCTGAAAAACATTTTAACCTTGCAAACTAGTTGCACCTTAATAAAATTTATTGAATAATACCAATAAATGTAGTTGTTAATAATTTAATACCAAGCTATCAAATAGTGGATGGTGTGCCATTCTGCCTCCAAAACATTGTGGGGGATTATTTATATATTTATATTATTAAATCAAAATAATATATTTGTTATATTTTAATTAATATACAAATTAAAAGCCAAAAAAGTTTACAATGCGGTAAACATACATCGCACATCCGCTCAAATAACGTCATAACTCGATAAAATGTCAAATGACTTTAATTGTACCATTCGTATCAGAATAACACATACTTCATGCTCATAAATCGTCATAGACGTAGTTCAATTATTTGTCCCTAGATGGCACTTGTGACGTTCTATTGTTTACCGAAAGTTGTGCCGCGGCGAACATAAACAGTGTCATGTTACGACTTGCGCGAGGTGGTCATACGGGCGTTGTTCAGTAAAAGTGAATTGTGTCGAATCAAGACAGTCTTTGTAAACGAGGTAAGTAACATTTTATTTTCTTTTTTGCAACTAAACTGATGCTTGTCGAGTTATGCCAGTATACGTGATTGAAACAATTCAATTTACACATTTGTTAATCACTAATAATGACCTATGCAGAGTTATGGCGGTATACGTGATTGAAATTATATTATTAAACATGTCTGTTTATCACTAATACTGACCTGTACTAATGTATGACAGTATATGTGATCGGGATGATGGCACAATATGTTTTATTAGATAATAAATCTGAATTATGTTGAATTTTGACTTTATTCATAAATAAAACGACTGAAAATAAAACTATGTGTCAGCAAGAAAACTGATTTGTCTTCAATTATGCTCGTGTTTTTGACTATGATTATTAATAAAGTGATAGATTTATTAATTTAAAATTATCGTATAGTGATAGTATAAAATTATTTTAGGTACTGTTTACGCATAATGTTTTTTTTTAATTCCCTGAGGCCACATTGTTGTTTTTTTTTTAGTTTAAAACCTTAAAAAATGTTTAGGTAGGTATTTAATTGTTTTTAACTAATTGTGTTGTTCATCTTGTTCTCAGGTGTTATTCGGTTTGGCGGTGTCACTTGTAACTATGTCCAGATCCAGAAAAATATTGTCATTATGTCTGGAACCCAATGACCATCATAACACAGTAACTGATGACTTGTCTATTGTGGCGGAAGATACGCAACCAAAAGATGTAGAAGAAAATTGTGACACGTCAAATAAAGAGAATACATATCATATAAATGAACCTACTACACACATTCCCAACTTACAGGTAGAATGTAATAGAATAGAGAATGAAGACTGTAATTTGCAAGAACCCGAATCTACGGGTGAAGAAACAGACGATTCTGTTAAAGATCGTGATTATAAATTGTCTTCCAAAAAGCGTAGCAAGAATTTAGTAGTTTCTCGTCAGCGATCATCTAGTACTTCATCTACAAATTCCTCTTCGTCTAGTTCATCCTCATCTAGTTCATCTTCATCTAGTTCATCCTCTTCTGATACTCCTTCGTCTAATAGAAATTCTCCAACATCTACCTCTGTACTATTGTCACTTAATAAACAAACAAATCAAGACAACAATGAATGCTTGCCTTCAACTTCCAAAGAAATTAACTTAAATAGTATTCATTCTCCAATACCAAACGAGACCGTAGTACAGGGAAATTTCAATACACGTAAGAGACGCCGTGGAGAGGCACAATGGAAGCAGAATATAACAAAAGTTTTACGAAACTCTGGATTACCCTATCAAACGAAGTCCGGACGAAATATTTCTAAGAAACAAATGAAACCAAGTTGTGGAGAAGGTTGTAGACTTAAATGCAGCTATTTTCTTACCGATGAAATAAGAATTCAAATCTTTGATTCTTATTGGGCTTTGAAAGATTTAGAGAAACAGAGACTATTCATTCACAAACACATACAACAGATAGAGATAAAGTTTCGGTCTACCAAAGCACAGAAAAATCGAAAAATCAACTATGCATTTTACTTTGAGGTTGAAGGTTCATTAAAAAGGGTTTGCAAAACAATGTTTAAAAATACATTGGATATTAATGATAGAACAATTAGAACTGTAACAGAGAAATCTACTGGAGGATTTTTGAAAGAAGATGAAAGAGGGAAACACGGTAAACATTATACTGTAGGTGACACTATAAAAAATGATATAAGAAATCATATAAAACGTATACCGAAAATTGAAAGTCATTATTTAAGAGCACAAACAACACGAGAATACATTGATGGAGGAAAGACTATATCTGACTTACATAGAGATTATGTGAATGAATGTAAACAAGATGGACGCAACTTTGGAAACTACGTAATGTACAGTCGTATTTTTAACGGTGAATTTAATTTAGGATTTTTTGTGCCAAAAAAAGACAGATGTGAATTATGTGTAGCTTATGAAAATGCAGTTCCCGAAAGTAAACTGTTGCTCAAAAAAAAATATGATGAACATTTAGTGGACAAGGTTTTATCCAGGGAAGAAAAAAAGCGAGATAAAATAGCCCTAAAAGAAAACAAAAACCTGATTGTATCTGTATACGATTTACAAGCAGTTTTACAGGTACCTCGTGGTGATGTTTCTGTTTTTTATTATAAGAGCAAATTAAATAATATGAACTTTACGATAAGCAAATTGAAAGCAGAAGAATCGGGAAAAAAGAAAAAAAGGCAACAGACTGAAGACGATAGTTACAATGGAGACACTATTGTAAATAACAGTATTACCGATTGTTATTTTTGGCACGAGGGTCAGGGTAATCGGGGTTCAGATGAGATTGGTAGCTGTTTGCTTAAATATATAGAAAAAGAATTGCATGATTACGAGGGTGACCAACTAGCTGATATAGTTTTTTATTCGGATAACTGTTGCGGCCAAAACAAAAATAAGTTTATTGTTGGATTGTACATGTATGCAATATTGAAGTTTAGTAATTTAAATTCTATTACTCATAAATTTTTGATAGCCGGACATACGCAAAACGAAGGTGATGCCATACATTCGGTAATCGAAAAGCAAATAAAACGTTCCTTGAAAACTGGTCCAATTTACGTGCCAAGTCAGTACGTACAAATAATTAAAGAGGCTAAGAAAACTGGGGAACCACTAAGAGTTAATGAACTATCACACACCGATTTTATTAATTTAAAAAGATTAGTTAGTGATCTAGGTATTACTACTTTAAATAAGCTAAAGATTTCTGAAGTTAAAATGATGATGATTACCAAAGCCGCACCAAATATTTTAAAGTACAAAACGTCGTACACTGACATTGAATGGTCTGAAACTAATTTACTTTCTCGAAATAAAAAAATAATAGTTCCTGATCTAAAGCAAGTTTATGCTGCTAAAATAGAGATTAAGGAACGGAAAAAGAATGACTTAATGACATTACTTCTTAACAACCACATTCCTAGTTTTTATGCCAACTTTTATAATAGTTTATAAGTTTAATTATTTTTTATTACACTGTCTACTCTCGTGTTATTGCACAGCTGATTGTTATAAGTACTTAAAGTATTTTATTTTGATAGAAGTTCATTTTTAGACTTACTGTTACAAATTGTGATTTTAAATAAGTATTGAAATACCTAGATTATTTAATTTTCATAGAGTGTTTATATATTATAGTGATAGAGTGTGAATTGTTTATTTTTCAGTTAAGACGTTGTAAATTATAAGTTCCTTAATTTGATTTATTTTTTCAATGCTATAGAGGTGTACTACCCTCGTTTTAATTAAACTGTTGATCGTTTTGAAGTACATAGATTATTTAATTTTGATAGAAAGTTGTTTTTTTTTCAGTTATAAGTTTGAAAATTTAATTGTCTTTATATAAAAAGGCATTTCAAAGTCTAATATGTGTGTAATACACGTTATATTAAAGAATATATTGTATTTCATTACAAGTTAAAAATACTTGTGTCATTATAATAAACAAATTATAATAAAACTTTGTATTTTTTGTACATATAGTGTCACAACCCAGATTATTTCAATGTTTTTTTCAGGATTTTCAGATTACTAATAATATGAATTTATAGAGCTTAAAAAAACATTATAACTCGGTGAAGAAAGTTTTCTTCTAAAATAGTTCCCTTTTTAATTATGATCCAAAAACTAAACAAATTAAGTTGGGTAAACTTTAAATGTCTTTCCTGAAAAATGTAGTTTTTGGAGTTGTGACGTTATTTGAGCGGAGGTGCGTCATTTCTAAATATTTTCAAAAAGTAAATAGCTTCTTACATAATTAAATATATACTTAAATATATTATTATTATATATATAAATGTAACAAGGTAATGAAAAAATATACACATAAATTAATATCTTAGATAAATTTTATTTATTTCATAAAATAATAAATTAAGTAAAGAATAATTTGTGTGATCAGTACACTAAAATTGGTAGCTCTAACACAGCCAATTCATATTATTGCCAATGTTTATTTTTGACACAATGTTTGTAAACAACTTCTATCCAATAATTATTTGAAGCATTACTCACCCACATACACAGGGGCTCTTGAATCATAAAGGTCATAACTTCCATCATTTGTTCAGTGAAATTTCTGGCACCATCTATATCAGCAGCTTCCATATGTACATCTTGCTGCTTTTGGAGAGTGGCATTTGTTCTCCAATTAGGATCACTAGTTACATTAACGGCGTAATAAACTGCAATAGAAAGCAGTAAAACACTTCCCGCCGAATAAACCTTCAGGTTCGGCAAGGGCAACCTGTCCATGAGTGTCACAGGCATCTCGAAAGTTTCACACAAATAAATAACGCAAACTGAACACTTGTCGAATACTTTGTTTTTAGTAATATAGACTATAGTTTATTCGCTTTATTTTATGAATTTATAACGAATAAGAAAATAAAAATACATAATCGAAAGAACAGCAATCACTCGCAATAACGCACATACAACAGTATAAAGACAAACTTAGTAATGAATAACGATAAATGAATATCAATCGAGAATCGTAGTCCTTGTGTGATGATTAATTAATAGTACAATTTACAAACTACGAAAACAAAATCACAATTTCTACTCGTGAATTTTAACGATTTGTCAGTTTTAACAACTGACTTTAACAACTAACAGTATGACACTGGCGTAAATAGTAAATGCACAGCTTGTATTTTTACATTAGATTTTTTGTGCCTGAAATGTTGCGTGATAATTCTTATTGTTTAACAATATTTGATTGTAAACATTGGACCCATAACATAAAAATACACTTTTTATCATTTTAACAAGTTAATTACTAGTAGATAGGCTATTTAATTTAATATAATAAATGTCGAGTTTGAGATTCAAAAGCATAGACAAAAGTCTGACTTACGTACTTGCTGTCAATTACTGTAGTTTGGACTGCTGCCATGTGAGTTAATTATCAATGTCAAATCATTGTTAGACGTCCGTGCATCGAATAACAAGTAAAAAAATAATCTGATTACAAATTTGTATTTTATTTGGAAAGTATAAATTGAAAATTATATTAAATTTGCATGTATATGCTGTGATTTTAGAAGAATTATATGCATTTACTGGATAACAAGTATAGTCATGACAGAAAGGGATTACGCCCCTTTAAGCCCGGCGTGTGTCCGAGGTTTATGTGACAAAATATATGAAAAAAGAAAATTTGCTGGCGTCGAAATAGAAAAGCACGTATATTTTTAATCCATACATGAACCAACTTATTTTTAATGTAATTGATTTTATTTACTTATGTTTTCAGGATGGTTAAAGATTTTAGTGATACAAATAATACCAATCAAATTAAAAGATTAATACGAGTACTTGGTCAAGATTTAATATCATCAACCAACCCTAATGTAAAGAATGGTGCTCTCATGGGCCTTTCATCAGTAGCTGTAGGATTAGGAAAAGTAAGTTACTATTATGGGACACAACAACAAAATAAAACATCAACACAACACAACAGTACATTAAAACATCTAATTGTCCTGAAATGTATTCTAAATATGATTATATAAATATATTATTTAATCATAATCATCTTCACAGTGACTTAAAATATGTGCATGTGGTAGTCATTGGCACTTAATGATGATGATTTTAATAAATTCCATGCCTATTAATAACACATGACATGACTCTCATTTTTCAGATATATAATTGGCCATCATTTAATTTTGTTAAAAGTGAATTTTAAATGAGTTTGTATACATTACATAATTTACATTTACAAGTAAAAAAGGATACTATTTAACTGGTTACACTATGTTGCTTAAAGATATATTAAATAACTGTCATCAGTTAATTCATATTAATGAAAATAAATTGAAAGTATTTGATAGATATAAATTCTAATTTATGTATAATTCATTATATTGTAATTTTTTTTAATTAGGGTTGTGAGTCATATGTGGGAGAGTTGATACATCCAATTGTTGCATGTCTTGGTGAAAGTGAAGCTCGTGTTCGTTACTCAGCTTCTGAGGCTTTATACAATGTCTTGAAAATTGTAAGAGCAGCTGCATTACCATATTTTACCCTAATATTTGATGCATTAGCTCGATTGGCAGCAGATCCCGAACCACAAGTGAAGCAAGGAGCTGAACTTTTGGATCGCCTTGTGAAGGTAACATTCATATTTCCATCACCATAAGAGCTATCATTAATTATTGGGGCATATTCCGAATTTGCCATTGCTCCTAAAGTACAAAGCACACACTTATTACGTAGCATATCTAATTATCAAGTGCATATGCCAAGCCAATGAAAGCCAATGAGTTATTAAATTTTGCCATTTGTATTTAGGATATAGTAACAGAGAGCGCCTCGTTTGACCTTGCTGCTTTTGTACCACTAGTGCGCGAGAGAATGTACACTCGCAGTGCCAGTGCACGTCAGTTTGCCGTTTCGTGGATTTGTGCATTAGACGCTGCACCTTCCCTTGGTCTAAGGAAGTACCTGCCCGATCTATTGGATGGACTCTTTACTATACTGGACGACCCCAATCCAGAAATACGACGCATGTATGTGTAGCAGTATCAAATGTGCATTTAAGGCATAAGGTTTTAACATTACATTATAATGTTTTTTTAGGTGCGAAGTACAGTTAAACGAGTTTCTACGCAGCATAAGGAAAGAACATTCGCAAGTAGATTTTCAAGCTATGATCAATAGTCTAATAACCC
This sequence comes from Pieris mannii, assembly GCA_028984075.1. Taxonomy (NCBI): domain Eukaryota; kingdom Metazoa; phylum Arthropoda; class Insecta; order Lepidoptera; family Pieridae; genus Pieris; species Pieris mannii. The sequence goes on from CM054776.1 coordinate 3,688,687, forward strand.
ATGCGCAGTCTTCAGAAGAATTACTACAGGTTAAACTTATTAATCATATTAACGTAAATTCAATAATACAAGTTGTAGAGAAGTTCTTCATTAAGCTGTTGATGCTATAAAATGTATACTCTGTATCAGTTGTTGGTGTAAGCTTTTAGCAAACAAAAAAACTGTGCAATTGCACTTGGTTGATGCTGTGATGAAAAAAGACTAGTGACTTTAGTTGAATTGATGCAATTATACAGATGAATAAATAGGGTTTTATATAAACTTACTACTTGCTACGTAAACTTGACGATCGAGTAAACTATATTTTATATAATATTTTAAATATGCAAGTGAAATTATATTAGTAATCGTTACGTGGTCTCGCAGTTGACAGCCATAACTTGGATGCGTGAGTTTGTAGAGCTGTCGGGAGCTCGCATGCTGCCCTTTGCTTCTGGCATACTCACTGCCGTACTACCCCCACTCGCCTATGCTGACGACCCAAGAAAAAGTATCCTTTTATGATCTGTTTGATTATGATACATATCAAAACATTTTGAAATGTATCATAATTTATGCATAATACTAACTTTAGTATTTATAGTTAGTTTATTTAATTTAAGTTCTCGGCAAAATCTTAGCGACGTTGCGTTCTCCCGCTTTTCAGGTAAATAAAATTATGTTTATTTATATTATCAACCCTTTTTCTCGAAGGGGTAGGTAATCAGAGACCACGGATCTCCGTTTGCTACGGTCCTGACATACCTATCTCGCTTTGAATTTCATGACATTCACGATGCATGCTCGTCTTGTGCCTTCTGGATTGGTCCAGGTATGTACGATAAGCTCAACCCATTCCGGTCATTATCCTTAATGCCATGATAAAAGAGATTCGTGAAATAGCTGCAACGGTAAATTTGCAAATGCAGAGACTCGTTGAGTCTGAGTCTGAGGCGACAAAAACAGACGTGAAAGAAAAAATGGAAGAGGATGTAGAGAGCCAGCCGGGAAAGTTGAATTTGGTGAGCGTTGTGGATGTTCTGACTCAGATGCTCCTTCACAACTCCGTGCACACTAAGATCGCGGCGCTTGATTGGATTCTTCATCTCTACGACAAAATGCCAGCAGAGGTGAGTTCATTTCGGCTGTGTTATTCGACATTTTGCCTCGAATCGGCGTCTCATTTTCTTTTGTGGGCAGATGAGCCGCGAAACAGAACGCGTGTTCAACCCGGCTTTGGGCGCTCTCACGGACAGCTCACATGAGGTGGTAAGGCGCGCCATTGCCCTATTGGCCGAGACCTGCTCTTGTGACCCCACTGCGCCCCCAGTTACTGATGCAAACCAAACGCCCGCAAGTAAAGAGTATTTTTCATATAAATATTTTAACAATGTTATTAATAATCGTTGCGATTTATTAAAAACAAAATTAGGCAAACGTTGATTTTCTTACGTTATAGTTTTTTGTATTGAGGAATTCATTTTGTATTATGTTTTAAATTATAGTGAACTATTGAAATTATAGTAAATGATCAACATACATATATGTATTGTTTTTTCGAGCGACACTTACTTAGATAAAATTAAATCTACGATGAGTGATTTTGGTTAGAGCCTGCCCTTAAGGTGGAAAGTGGCGGTATGTTTAACATTCAAAGTAAAGTATATTGACAACTTGAAATATCGCAACACAGATTATACTCTTACTTATTTACGGTGACATATTTTACAGGCAACCTTGAATCGAGCCCTTACTACCACAAGTTCCTAAAGGCGCTTCTGCGACTGCTGTCCACTGACGAAAGCCTGCTAGAGGAGAGAGGATCATTCATAATCCGACAACTCTGCGTGGTACTGCCAGCAGAGGCAGTACTAGCGGCGTTGGCGGGTGCACTAGCAGCGGAACGCGAGTTGCGTTTTGCTGCGCGTCTGGTGGACGTCTTGTCCACAATTCTGCTCACGGCACCAGAGTTGCACGCCACCCGACGCCGCTTGCGCTCTTTCGCCGACACTGTGAGTTACAATGGAAAATTAAATTAAAAAATTCTTAGATATTCTAAAGATTTCCCTTATGGTGCGCTACGGGTAAGGTGACTTGTGAGCTATCATTACATTAATTAACCCGATCTTAACGCACAACGGAACACATAGGTATCTAACTGCGGGAACTGAAAACTACACTACACATACAACATTTATTTACATCACAATAACACACAAGAGGAGGAATGAAAAAATAGAAGAAAATAAAACACGGAAGAAGACAAATTGTGTATTTAGTATCTCACTAAATACTGCTAAAAGCAGTTTCTTCCAGACAACTCAAACGTAGAAAATACGATGCAAAATTTAAATACTTAATTAATTTAGATAAATAATAATGGTTTACACAAATGGCTTTATCGATACTCTTAAATTCCACTATTTTTCATTCCTCATATACTTTTATATATACTATTTGTTTTGTAAAGTATTTGTGAAAAAAATGGTAAAGTAATTTTTTTGCCATTATGCACATAGACAATTTCCTATCCACTGATATTCTTTACTGCACTGAACTCTTTCATACTACAAAAACGTAAGAGTCGTGACCGTCTTTCAATTACATATAATTAGTTAATATTATATGTTTCAGAGCACACACGCGCTCTTCCAGTCGCTGTATCGATGTTGGGCGCACTCGGGTGTGGCCTTAGTGGCGCTATGTTTGCTCACACACAACTACCGACATTGCACACAGCTAATCGCCACCTTGTATCCTTGCCGATTTATTTTATACCAACAGCTATGTTGTTTAATTTAAAACAATGTTAAACATACCAAAACTGACGTTTACTGTGTTGTCAATTTTTAATGAAATTAAAATAGTGTTGTGACGAAATGAATGATTGAATAAACTCCTGAATTAATGAAATTGCCTCGATTGTCTATTGAATAGTTGTGTTTGTGTGCTGAACTAATGAACCGATATCGGGTACGGGGTTCGAATTTTAGTCGTGCTTTTTGTACCAACGATTTTTCGACGACTATGTTCCAATAGTATCTACCTATACTAATGATATGTTGAAGTCCTTCTTCAAAAAGTCTTATTCTTATTTCTTACAACCTATCCTTTAGCGCTCATACCTACTCAATGGGATTGAGCCCAGGGCAGACGTATAAAATTTTACTGTAAAATAGAAAGAATATTCCTTTATATTTTTAATTGATTTACTATTCACACTCATTGTTTATTCATCTGATTCAGCGAATTGTCATTCATCGATTGAACATTATTTTAAAATATGAGATTAGTTGGCTTCGTCTAATTAAAAATAGGAGTCTGGCGGGTGCGGTTCTCATCACTAAGATCATATTTAAGAAGGTCTGCATTTAGCACTTTCTCGTTCAGTGAAGGAAAACATCGTAAGGAAATCTGCAGGCGGCGGGTGTAATTCAGAAATGAAGACAGCTCTCTCTCAAAAAATGTATTGGATTTTGAAGTTTAAAAATTTAAAAATTAGGTAGAATTCTAAAATACAAGGGATTTATTTATTTCCCTTCTAATATTAAATGAGCAACGGTTGCACTTTCTTCAAATATTAATGTCAACCTCTGAATCACGAAGCGGGTAGTTTTAGCCAAAATTTTGTGTAAAAATGCGGGTAGTACCAAAAACTGCACATTGTGTTTCGCTGTTCCTACTTAAAATTTCCTTAACAAACTTAACAGCGGAGACCTGGAGATAACCGTAGAGTTCCTGACTGAGATCGACAAACTCGTGCAGCTAATTGAATCTCCCATATTTGCATGTGAGTGACGTAAAATGTGAGGTTTTAACATTAATCAAAATTTCAAATATTTTAAACTTTTATTAAATTGGTTGGTTACAGTCAATTAGTAAAGTAATAATTAAATCGATAAATCTTAAAATTGAGAGCTTTCCCTTACAATGTAAATTTTTTTTTACTCAAAATAATTTTTTATTAGAAGAATAATCAGATGTAATGTTAAGTCTTTTTAATTTATTATTATTAACTAAATTTTTAAGATTTACGACTGGAGCTGCTGAGCGGTGAGCAAAGCACGGAGCTTCGTGGAGCGTTGTACGGGCTGCTAATGATACTACCCCAAACTACCGCCTTCCACGCGTTGCGGCATCGTCTCCAGGCGGCGCCACCTCCGCTACCGGCTTTACTACCGTCATCCACTCAACACACTGTACCCGTGATTGACTTCGAAGAGTTGTTAGCCCACTTTCAACGTGTACAGTCCGCTCACCGCGCCTATCGCTTAGCCGATCGCCGATATCTTTAGACTAAGAGGACTACCATCATATGTCATACCAAAGGTACGAGGCTGTTTGTGATCGCCACAGAATATAACACAATGGTTTCAAGTGAGGCATAGAGCGCAGAAGAAATTGGAAGTGCCTTCAAATTTATATGGAAACTTGTTGTCAATGAATACAAGTTCATATAATTAATATACAACTTAAGTAATAAAATTCGTAGATTAATAAATATGAATAGAATTTAATATTAGCTAAATATTTCTTGACTTTAAGAGCTTTTTCATCAATGGCTAAGCTTACTTACATGGTATATGTTACGTAAATTTTTTTTAATTTACAAAGACCCTTCGTTATTCTGCAGCACAATTTAGTTATTAAATTTTTGTTCTATGATTTTCACGTCACAGTTATATCAGAATGGGCTTTTATTTATTATTAATTTGCTCCATATTTTTTTGCAATTGTTCAGAAGGCTATGAAATTTGAAAAGAAACTTGTTCTTACTGTGATAAAACTTTAAGTTTGTTGCTATGTGGTAAATTTAATTTAATTTCGGCAACAATACTAGACTTAGTAAATCTCAACAGTAATTTCTTTTTTTTTTATTGGACCACAAAATTAGGACAAACACATGTCAACATTAACTTACATACGAAAATATAAAAAGCGGTGTCGTCCCTAAAACATGGACACGACCAGCGAAATCAGGTAAATACAATAAAGTTTTAAAACAAAAAACAACCATAAATTTAAAAATAAAAGCTATAAAGAATTAAACCACTAGAAAGAAGAAAATAAATTATTGGTATTGTGTCCTAATTCTACTCTTAGCTGAGGCCAGCGAACCATGAAAAATGTCAAAACTCTGTGCAATATCATTATGGTGGCGACATTAATTGGAGAGTTTCTGCCAACGTATTCTTATCTAAGAATCCAATGATCTCATTGGAAATGATTTTTTTGTATTCTATGAGATAACCTGTCTCAATACACTATAGTGAATAGTTTTATTTATATTTACACTTTTACTAATTAATATTTAATCAAGCATAGATATGTGAAATAAAACCAATATTACATTCCACATTTTGTTTTATTTAAATATAATTTATATCATAATAATGAGATGTGTATTTTCTAGCTCATATTTCGCTGAAGAACAAAAATAATTGTAAGAGATTACAAAAACCCCAATCCATCACAGATATGGTTTTTAATTATTAAAAATTTTAATATAGGAAGTTTTGTAAAAAATAATTTTCAAATACTATATAATACTTCTGTAGTAAAAACATGTAAATACAAATATTAATTATCCTATCTATATACTTATGACAATTTGGAATAACTTGAAACTTCTAAACCTTTTAATTTGAGGGTTCCCTAATATTGCTTGTGAGTTTTTATAAGAGTTGAATATTAAATTAACGTGCATCACCAGATTTACTAATCCCATTTAAAGAAAAACACTTTTTTACGGATTATAGTTATGTATTATTGTATTTAAACTTATAGTCACCGTGACCACGCACGCTGTAAAGCACGCGAAACGTCGGTTAAATTTAAAATTATGTCTAAATAATTATAAGTTTCTTTAAATGTGTAAAAGTTATGTTAATAAAAGACAATACTATAATCCCATTTACAATTAAAGGAAAAAGTCCTGGCGAGAATTTGAGAATGAGAATTTTTTTGTGTGCCATGAATGTCTGATTTACTAAGTATGACGGGTTGTACCGGCTGATATGTAACTGTACACTGCTATACTCTAAGATAAAACACACGACGTCCTTGCGGGGGGAACGGGGGGCGAAGGACGGTAGATGGCGGTGTGCGCGGGCGAATCAAGCGAGCTGAGCGCCTCCTCCGAGCTCGAGTACGAGTGGAGGTCGGACGGTGGCCGCTAGCTGCGCAACTCGCGTGTCAGCCTCAGCAGGTCCGCCAGCAGCATCGAGTTGGTCGCTAGCCCCGCGGCCACGTCATCTCCGCATGCTGACAACGCGCGAATGCCCGCTCCTGATGCTCCTACCACGCCAGCTACAGTCGTCGCCCGCGAACCCTCCACGACTCCTGATGGCCGACTTGTTGGATCCGATTTTGTCGAGTTCAACTAAAATACAAATATCATATTAGTATATATATATATATATATATACTTATTGAATATTAAATCAACGATAACTAGAATATTTTTTTATACTGTATTCAAACCTGCTGTATGCGGGCGCGCATCTTGATCTCGGCATCCTGCAGACGGGCCGTTAGCGCCAGCAATTTAAGGTCGGCGCTGGCCACGTCCTTGTCGAGGATCTGCGTCTGCAAATACACGGTCTGCGCCACCTTATACCAGTCGGCGATGGCCATCGCTCGTGCGCGAGCCAATGGTGCGGCTCGTTGGAGCAGAGCGCGCGCCCGACGCCCCGTCTCAGCCACTGTGATCCGCTCCAACACGTGAAACTGCTCGTCGTTGTACGTCAGGGATCGCGTGGCCCTGTCACGCACTAAATGCTGCCACGAGTCTCGCAGTCTTAACACTAAAGACGCCGCACGTTCCGCTAGTCGCAGGCGCGCCGGGCAGGCCGCGTGCGTCAGCGCCTCGTCCCACTCGGCACGCAAGGCGCCGCCCGCGTGCCGGGTCCGCAGTCCCGCCGCACCAGCGCGCAAAGATTCTGCTTCCGCCGCAAGGAGCGACGCGCTGCCAGCCCACTGCTCCGCCTATCGAAACCGTAGAACGATATAATAAGCTTGTAGAATTGTATTATAAGGCGATTCTAGAGGGCATACCTCGTTACTCGTGAGAGGTGCAGCGTGACGCAACGCGGCGGCAGCGAGGTCGAGGGCGCGCGCCGCGTCGTGTAAGCGCTGAGCATTGGAGGCGAGGGCGGTGGCTCGCGAGGCGGTGTCTCGCAGGCGGACGGTGAGCAGTGATCCCCATCGCGCAACACACAGTGCACACAATTGAGACGCCCGACAAAGCTCTTCCACACGACGCTTTATAACGTGTCCCACACTACACGCCGTCTGAGCAGCACAATTAGTGAAAAAGTTTATTTTAACATTGCAATTTATATAATAAAAAAATACATTTTTTAACAATTAAGAACATATATATATATTACCTTGGCTTGTGTGGCATCATTCTCAACAGAAATAATTGTTGGAAAAGCAGGAAATTTAGGAGCTTCAGGCTCCTGGGGCATGTTAACATAGTTGTCATTCTTGTTGAAAAGCATCAGGGGATCATTATCTGTTGTATCCGGGTAACTTTTGCCTAAACATAAACAAAAAAATTAAAGCACAAAATTTTAAGTAATGGTGGCCCGTAAGCATATGATCAGTATCAAAATGAACAAACCAGGTGTATTTTCATCAATTTCATTAAGAATTAATTTCTCCTGATAGAGCAATATTTGTGTCTCTGCTACAACAGATGTCTGCTCACAGATGTAGGTCTGAAGATGTTCAAACTTCTCTTCTGGTTTTAAAAACACCTGAAAACATGTTATAGTTTTATTTTTCTTGATGAGATGTGAATGACTTTAACATTATTCTGTGCTTCTGCGTTTTATATATTCTATTGGAGATTAATTGCATGATATGAGATGAGATGAGATGCATTATAGTTGTGTTTTATTTTTTAAGCGCAAATTAATGTTAAGGGTAGAAAAAAATAATGTCAAACATTATTTTTTTCATTACATTTAGTATGAATTTAAAAAATAAAATATGAAAAATTGCATTTGAAACTAACCTTAATAACACAGGCCTTGTTTACATGAAATATGTGCACAGGCTTTGTTGATGTAACAGTCTGAACTTCAGAAAAGAATCTCTCAAATGTCCAAATTCTATGTGGGTCAACCTCAAGCAAGCCAGCCAAGAGCGGTGTTACCAGCTTTTTGAGTCCTGTGCTTAGTTGACAGTGAGCTGGTAATTCCCGAGCCCATTCTATAGGGCCATTGTCTGTTGTTTGTGTACCCTACAGTACATTCAAATTATATTTATTACATATACATATAGATAATATAATGTGAAGTATATTGTTTCCAATAGAAGAAAAAGAGTCATATTACAGTGTCTGGAATGAACAATAATACTATTGTAGACTATAAAATATTAATTGTGCCCAGTTTCATGGTTGAATTAAGGTAAATATTATACACACAATAGACCTATTGAGATTCTCAGTGTGTAAACTAAGTCTACAAACCAATAAGTCTCAAATTGAGTAAAATAGAGAAGGTAAATAGGTATTTTAATATTTACTAACAGATATAACACCAGATGCTTTTTTTGTTGTAATAAAGAACATGGTCTCTTTGTTCCTCCTTCCACCAAATGGCCTAAAGGGCAACTGGCCTGTAGCAACATGATACAATGTGACTCCAATAGACCACAAGTCAACAGTAGCACCAAAACTTTTTCCTACGGGCTTTCTTAAAACAGCCCTCTCATACATATCTGGGTGCAAATACTCCTCTGTACCATAAAGTGATACAAACTGTTCCTCTTCTTGCAATTCTCTAGCTGCTCCAAAGTCTGTAAGCTTATAAGTAGTACTGCCATCCTCATTAATAAACTTCATTATATTACCAGGTTTTAAATCTCTATGCACTAAGTTATTATCCCTTAAATGTTTCATTCCAGCAGTTAAGTGTTCCAAAACCAAGAGGAATTCTTGTTCTTGTACTCCATAAGTATTTTCAGGGTCATCAAGAATATTAAACAAGCTACCACCCGTGCACAATTCCATTACTATAACCTTTCCCCTACCCTCCTGTTCCTCTTCAATAGCAAGTAGCTTTACAATATTTTCATGTTTAACTTTTTTTAGAACTTCAAATTCTCGCATCTGCACATCAGGAGGTCTCATGTGACTTAACTGATTAAATGTTTTGACTGCCACCGGTTCACCGTTATTCTTATTGACACCTTGAAACACTGCACCAGTTGCACCCTTGCCTAGTACACTTGTGGTACACCAAACATAATTTTCCGAACCTCTGAGGAACGACATCGTTGAGTGTTTTTAAGATACACACCGATTCAGGAATTAATATTTACATGTAATCTCCTTTAATTTGCTTAAAGTAATATGTCTCAATTTTAAACATTAAAACAAATTAAAATTTAAAACATCTAAACAATGTACTGAATTAATCAAATGTGCTTATAGAATATTATATGCCCTTGTATAAAGTATATTACTAACTTTCTTTAATAGTTAGGAGAAATGTGTATTGTGTACGATCATTAATGAAATATTATTAACATAATCTAACATTAAAATAATAATTATAAATTTCGTAAATATCATGCTGTCTTGACATTGACAGTTTAGAGTATCTTAGGGTATGTTCCGATATGCACTGCGAGCACTGCACAGTGCTATCACTGTAGAAAAATTCGTTCCATTATGGACTGCCAGTATACTGCCGCAGTACCCTAGGGAAATATATGACGTCATAAATCGCCGCCATATTCTACTGTGAGCACTGGCGTTTTCGAGGTAAGGTACTCGCAGTACCTTGATCACGTGATCAGTCAAAACCACTCGAGTGCCTAACGTCTTATAAACAAAGCTACAGTTTAATCAGAAAATTTGAAAGTTCTGTAATTAGTTCGGATTAATAAATAAATGGATAGTAAATGTACTAGAAAACTTGAATACACTCATTTGAATGCTGCGTCAAAAAATGCGGCTGACAGTACACGGGATTGCGTTCCGTTTTAAATCGTAACCAGTATAACTGGCTATAAAGGAACGGCTTCACAGTATACTGAATTGACGTCACACTGTACAGAGGTCGCAGTGCATATCGGAACATACCCTTAATTTCATGAAAACTTTATTTGTCTTTAGAGTATTTTCGTGATTTTTTTAATGCACTATATGTAAATGTTCATGTATATATCAAAGTTTTTAGGAAATAATTGTTTTTGAACGAAAAAATAAATTAAATAAAACATAATAAGAAGTAAATTCATCAATTTATTTCTTGCTGTATAGTTTTTCATTTCAAGTCTTACTAGTCTTTGAATTGCTTTAACATAATATATTTGATCTGTGCTGAGTGCTCTATTTTGATGTTGCATCAAAAATCACTGGGGGTCTAGTCAAAACGGCTGTAGTTGGTACCAAGTACTAGCTGTCATTTTCATACAAATTTAGTTTTTGACATTCTACATACACTACTGTTAAACAGTCCTGTATCCTGTGTTCTTTGTACTAATAAACGTATTACATTACATTCTAAATCGACGAGGCTGGCCAGTTTATAATTTTAAGATTTAAGCTCTTATTTACGATATCGTTTTAAAATACATCGTCTTAAATGTAAGTATTAATATATATTTGTTTTATATTCATAATGAAAATCCAACTAATATATTCATTATGTTAAAGGGCCTCAAGAAGTTCTGTAGCTAGATATCATGATAGATCTAGAAGTAGATCCAAAAACAGTAAACATAGCGATAGAGTAAACAGTAGAGATAGATCAACTTCCAAATCACGGAAATCTAAACATCGGTCCAAGAGTCGAGAGAAGAAAAGTAAACACAAGAAAAACAAAAAGAAGAGGGAACGAGAAAGTAGTACTTCAAGTACATCAAGTGATAGTGATAATAATGAACTAAAGTTACTGCAAAGGCTTCAAGCTGAGAGAATGCGAATAAAAGAAGAAAAACAAAAACAAAAAGAACTTATGAAAGCAAATGAAACTCCCGAAGAAAAGAGGTAAGCTTATGAATTGTCACTTTCTTGTAATTTAACATTTGTACATTACCCTTTTCTTAAATAACACTAAGCTTTTTCTTTTTATTAATTCTTAATAAGGTAGCTGGCAAGTGTAGTGTGTAGATGGTATTTATAAAACTAAAAAAGTAAAGAGTACCTGTAAAATAACAAGAAAATTGTAATATTTTCTTTATATAAATTCCAACTAATATTTGGGAAAATACTGTGTTTACCAGGTCAAGACGCTTAAGAGAAAAGCAAGAAAAGGAACGCAAGAGAAGGGAAAGAATGGGGTGGGACAATGAATATCAGTGTTATACTAATCAGGACAATCCATTTGGTGACTCGGCTCTCACCAACACATTTGTCTGGAGTAAGAAACTGGCTAAAGAAGGTGTCAAAACAGTTTCCCGTGAAGAATTAGAAGCTTTTAATAGACAAAAACAATTAGAAAATAAAATAGAATTAGAAAAGGTAGGAAATAAATCTACCTATATTTAAAAGTTACCAGAATTCATATTGATAACCAACAGGTTAGGTATTAGTGTATTTCATTACAAGTGGGGAAAGCCTATCATTGCAAAGAGTTCCGACAAGTTGCAATGACGGTTCTGCACATGTACTGAACAACCATTACTAATATAGTTGCGAAAAAAATAAGCAATTTAATAAAACTATTTACTTTTTTTTCTCTTCTCTCCACGCAATAAATTCGTAAGTATATATATGGTTTATGTTACCATTTACATACTAATAATACTAGCATTTTGGTATTGTGTCTATTGCTTGCAATTATAATTGTTAGTTTAAAAAGTTCACTTTATAAGGATTTTAAGATTTTTAGCTATTAAACTGATTTGAATTTGAACTTTGTGCAGGTAAAGCAGCGGCGACTAGAACGCGAAGCTGAACGCGTAGCACGTGAAGCAGAGACAGCTGCAGCTGCTCGTGCACGTGAGGCTGCCCAATTCGATAGTTGGGCACGACAGGAAGATGCCTTTCATTTGCAACAGGCTCGCCTGCGATCACAAATACGCATCCGTGACGGCCGAGGTACTTAAATTGTATTGGCTGGTAAAAAACGCACTTGATAAAAGCATAGTTTATTTGTGCATTATATTATTGATTAAGTTTATGTTTCTAAATACTAGTAATCAACCTACAAGGGAGTGATTTTATTTATAGCCTTATATCAGAAATACATAGTATGTATATATGTACATCATAGCTATTGTTTCTCTTTATCTACAATGACCGATTCTGTGTGCCTATGGTAAAAGGACTGCCCCATTGTCCTCCATTTTTCCTTATTGTATGCCAATCTCGTCCAGGTTTTAGTCTTTCCAGTCATTTTAATGATTATATCTGCCCTTTTAAATTGCTTACCTCTGTTTCTTTTATGGCCTCCTGATTGCCATAGTGTTACTATTTTTATGCATTTATCTGTTCATTTCCATTTCATTGTTTTTGTAATGTCAGCTAACCCTGTTTTATCTTAAAATTCCTGTTACTTATGTTCTCAATTTTTCGTTTCTTTATAATACTTCTCTGGATTATGCTTAATCTTTCACATTGAGCTTTTGGTAAGTGCCCATGTTTGGCCGTATGTGAGAATTGGTAAGATTCATGTGTTGGAAAGTTTCTCTTGATATGCATGCTTGTTTGGCATGCCTTTGATTTTTCATAACTTATTTAGGGACTAATATCTCTCCCATGCATTTCTTACACTTCTGTCTATTTCCGTTATTGTACAATCATGATTGGATAACCTAATATATAGATATATAAATATTCTGATACATAATCGATTGTGTTTTCATCTATTTTTATTTTTATTAATTTCGCATTCCTACCATGCACTTAGGAGTGTAGGCCTCCATCAAATTCTTGTCTCTCATCATCGCAACTCTTTTGCAATCTCTTGCTGTTCATTATTCCAGGTCCTCAACCTTTTCTTACTCTTACTCATAGCAGTTAGAAGTTGTATTTTGAAATAGGGTTGTTGTTACAGCGAAGCCGATTGATCTTTTGGCTTGGTATGTAAGCTCGGAGCAGTGTGTAGACGCCCTAGAGATGCACGAGCCCTACACGTACCTCAACGGACTACAGGCTGCCGACCTAGAGGACCTTTTGGAAGACATCAAGGTGTACAAAGAGCTCGAGCAAGCGGAGTCTCTCAGTTATTGGGAGGATGTCGAGACTATTGTGGCAGCGGAGCTGGGCCAACTTCGTAGGCAAGCTGAACCGCGAGCTGCCCGTGATGGAGTACACACCGCCGTCGCGGGAGATGTGCAGCAGGTATGAAGGGCTTTTCATACAATAAGTGGGGTTGCTGTGTTGTTATTGATTAACTTTATTATTATTATTACCTAGAGCAACTCTTTTCCTTATTGACTATTAGTGACAGCATCTTGTGACCCAATATTTTAAATGCAACATGAAGTGAATTAATTGAATACACTATGAATCTATACAATTTTAATACAACCAATACACTAATTCCATAACACCAAATAAACCTAAACAACTACAAACGAATAACTAATTATCTTATCTTATGATTGACAGATATTTAAGGGCAAATCGGGTGCGCAACTAGAAGCGTTACAGCAACAAATTGCCCAGAAGTTGTCGGCGCGTTGCACTGGCGTAGATGTTGGCTACTGGGAGACTTTACTTGCACAGCTCAAAGGTAATTGGACAGCTATTATGAGATGCTTAATTTAATTATTGATTTAGAATAACGTTTTTCTTGACATTTGCGCCTTTTGATTACAAATATAATTCTCCTTATCAGCTAAATTATAAATATATAGGAAAGTTATATAAAAATCGTATAATGGATATTCCTCTTTATTAAATTTAAACTTATTTTTAAAATCGAACTCAAATTATTGTCTGCTATGGTTATATCCATGGGGAAAAAAACTGTAAGGTTTCTGGTAGCTAAATTAACTTTTTTTTTTCTGAAACCTCTCACATTTTAAAATGAGGATAAACAACTATGTAATATGAAAGAATATACGCATGTGTGAATGACATGAGAAGTAAAGAAGGCAGCACTAAACAGATCCGTGCAACTTCCCAGCAATCAAGTAACCCACGATATCACAGCAAAAAAATACCTTGGGGATTTTTTGTATTGAAGAAGGCGCATAGGTCCGCCAAGCGTCCGCAAATATACAGTCAGTAAAAAAAAACATAGCTATGTAGTTCTGTAAATAAATAATATATTACTTAGCGTAATCTTAACGTAACCTAAGTCAAGTCGCATACCGCCCCACCGATTCTCATTAAGAACCTACCATAACAATAACAGCCAGTAATTAAATTTATCCTTTTATGAAAAAATACATATATATGAACTTAATTTAGCTCACATGGCACGAGCGCGTCTTCGCGACCGACACCAGCTTAATTTGCGTCGCAAGCTGCACATGCTCAAGACTGAGCAGGGCGTGCGTCCATCCGACCAGGCCGTTGACTCCAAGGAACCTGCGGAAGAGCAACCGCAAGTGAAGCACGAGGAGGAGCCTCGACAAGAAAAGCCAGAGGCGCCTGATGGTGAGGCTGCTGAGCCTGAAGCAGAGGCGGAAGGTGATGATGCATGGGGCGTGCGCGAGTATCTTCGTGGCCGTTACTCTCCGCCACCATTAGATTCCGCCACGCTGGAGCCAGGCACGATACTTACGGAGCCCGTTGATGACGCCAACCGACTTGCGTATTTACGCGCTGCGCTTACGACGCCAAAGGTATTAATATTTAGATCATAACTTTTATATGCAGTATTGTTTATTCTAAATTTCAACATATTATTTACTTTCTGCGTTAAGCGTATGCACCCAATTTTTTCTTTAAAAATAGTCTAGTTAAATAATATTAATATGTTTTAAAAGTCACTGTAATTCTAGGAGTAAGTTTATATCATATCCTAATTTTAGGAATGAATCCTAGTTGTTGTTTCTTATTTTAAGATGTTAATGGCCAAAAATATAGTATAATATATTTCTTACATAAAATTGGCGTTTTACAGGCGGTAGTTGCAGAAAGTAGTTCAGCTGGTCCAGGTGCACTAGAAGCTGCGGCTCGACGGGCAATGGACGCGGCAGCTGGTGAAGACGCGGCGGGTGCTGGAGCGCAGTTCAGCGTGGAGCAAGTACTGCCCGACCAGCCCTACCTATGGGCGGATAAGTACCGTCCCCGTAAACCCCGCTACTTCAACAGGTCAGTCAACATAAAACATCTTTTTCTGTGTGATAAAGTTTGTGCACGAAACTCAATTTTATAATTATAGCAATAATAAAACATATTTTTCCCTATAAAACTCCCTTTAGCAACTTAGGCATTTCGTAAAGTATTATAATATATCGTGCCACACTCATTGGTCATTTGGACATATTCATTATTGAAGTTGACCCTGTAAGGGTCTTCTTCAATAGTGCACTATTTATTTATGCACTATGTATTGCACAATTTTACTTTTAATGGTGTAAATTTCATGTGTTGGATTTCAGAGTGCACACGGGCTTCGAGTGGAACAAATACAACCAGACTCACTATGACATGGACAACCCGCCACCCAAGATTGTGCAGGGCTACAAGTTCAACATTTTCTATCCTGACCTCATTGATAACAACTCTACACCCCAGTTCTCATTGGTATGATCAATTAATCTGAATGTTGGCTTAAAGGTCACGTTACCAGGCCATAAAATTATAAAAAAAAATAATAATAATCTGAATGTATTTGTTTACACAAATGATTAAATTACAGAATATTTCATAAACTAATAGATTTTCATGCAGTTTTAACAGGTAGTTTGAGCTTGGCAAAAAATAGCTTAAAGTTTTAATAATAAAATTAATTATTATTTTATATTGGCAATAATTGTGTGGTTGTTAAGTTAAATTTTTGTGTTTAATTAAAGCACTACTTATTTAAAAAGTCACATTATTTTGTGGGGTACATTTTAATCTTCTTTATAATCTTTTTCTTTAATAGAAACCATGTGCAGACAACCCAGAATTTGCTGTGCTACGATTCCATGCAGGCCCCCCATACGAGGACATTGCCTTCAAGATTGTAAATAGAGAATGGGAGTACTCTTACAAGAGAGGCTTTCGTTGCCATTTTCACAACAATATTTTTCAACTTTGGTTCCATTTCAAGAGATATAGATACAGACGATAGACAATAAAAATAAAAATTCACTTTTGTTTTATTGTAAGCAATTGAATATATAAAGCAGAAATGATAATGGACCAGATTTATTATGTCTTACAGGTCAAAGTGTAGATGATTTTGTCAGGAATTTGTCAGAATGGAGATGATCAAATATATTAGAAAACCTAGGACTCCAACTTCTAATCAAGCATGAAATGTTTTTTCATAAGAACAGGTTGCCGTAGTTTAGAATAAAAATTCAATGACTTTTTAAACAAACAAGACATGACAAAACTTTTCTCAACTCAATTTAATTACCTCTTCACATAACCTTTTTTGTAGATATGCTAAGTTACATGTTGAATAAATACAGTTCTAATTTAATTTAAAAATTTGAAAGAAATTAATGAACCTCAAGTTTATTCTTTCTTGGGTTCTGCTGTGGAGGCAACTTCTTCAACAGGATTGCCTCTAAAGTTTGGAAACTGCTCCCAAGGAGCACTTAGCTCAAATCTTCGGAATTCCTGAGCCAATTCTAAGGGTTCCACTACGACACGTTTTTGTTCATCATCATAACGCAGTTCAACATAACCACTTAGAGGGAAATCTTTTCTGAATGGATGGCCTTCAAATCCATAATCAGTTAAAATTCTTCTTAAATCTGGATGGTTTGCAAAGAAAACTCCATACATATCCCAGATTTCCCTTTCATACCAATTAGCAGCTTTGAATACTTCACAGGCAGAGTCTATAGGTGTCAGCTCATCTGTGTAAGTCTTTACCCGAATCCTAGCATTGTAACGTAGAGATAATAGGTTGTAGATAATCTCAAATCGATTAACCCGACTAGGCACGTCCATCCCCGCTATGTCTACCAAGCTCGCAAATTGTGCACTGTGGTGGTCTTTTAAAAATTGAAGAACGGGAATGACTCCATCTGGAGGAATAAGTACTTCCAACTCATTACCGGATGTGATTTGAACTTTTTGTACGTATTTTGGTAAACAATCGGACACATATTTTCCAAAATCGATCAGTTGAGACTTTTGAAGTGGATCGAATTTTGCGACAGTGGGACGAGATTCGATTTGCGGTGTTTGGTCAGACTTAAAGGCAATGCGCTGGGCCACTGGGTAGTGTTGGTTACTCAGTATCGTTCGCCCAAGATTGCGAGTAAAATCAATCGTTCGTTTGAATATAATTGACATTTCGATGGCTTTTTTATTATTACGTAATTACTCGTTTTCATAAAATAATCACTTTCACTACTACTGTCTATCAAGAAAATGTTATTAGTCTAACATACTCTAGAGACTTCAGACTAGTCTCAACTCAATGTACATTAGTGCCATTTTAAACCATTCGGAATGTTAATTGTAAGTTGACATTAAATGATATTTGACGTTGTCATTTGTCAATGCACAAGTTCTCAATAATTATCAATTAACATTTAAAAACGCTGGTGTTTGCGTTTTTATTTTCTTAAATAAAGATTTTTTATGGGTTCCTTTAAAAATTAAGATTTAGCTAAAACAGCGTTTGGCTTCTTAATTCCAATGATGTTCAGTACCACAAACATTTAAAATACAATGCACTGTTAAGCGTTTCACGATACCTCCACATTACCACTGCCGCTGAGTTTTATTAAAATGGAAGAGGAACTAGATAAACTAAAGTCAGTTCTTCGTTCCCTTGTTGTATCTTCACCCGTACAAGTAGATGTACGGGCTTTATTACGTGATTACAAGGAAATGATTGGTACTCCACTGCCTATACATAAATTTGGACATCGCGATCCCATTGCATTTTTAAAAGAGCGATGTAGTGACTCTTTCTTAGTAAGTTTGCCAAACCTACTACCTACCCACATTTTCGTGTTTAAAATAAAAATAGAGAGTATAAATGTCAAAATCTTTATGTATTGGTTTAAAATATGTTTTTTATAAAAAGAATTTATTATAGTTGCAGGGAACAACTAATAATCCAATTTTAACACTAATTGTGCCAGACTCAATAAAGCATATTGATAGACTGGTGCAAAAACAAAAGTCTCAAAAAACTAAGTAAGTTCCATTCTTATATTAGCTCTCTTATATTACCAGTTCAGTAAATTAATGAATTTATGTATAAAATACTTTATTGCTTCAGTAAAGGGAAAAGAAGAAGTGTCATGAAATCAACATTCACATCATTAAATAGTGAGTCTAATCTTGTTGTTGAGACATTTGCAAAGAAATATGTTGGAAGTAAAACACTGACTCCAAGAATTGGAGACTGTAATCAAAA
This sequence comes from Pieris mannii, assembly GCA_028984075.1. Classification (NCBI taxonomy): domain Eukaryota; kingdom Metazoa; phylum Arthropoda; class Insecta; order Lepidoptera; family Pieridae; genus Pieris; species Pieris mannii. Next base: position 3,707,127 of record CM054776.1, read on the forward strand.
TGTTAATAATACAAAACAGGGAGACTATAATCAAAATATTAATAATATAAAAGAGAACCCAAGACAGAGCATGCATAACGGAGTGGTGAGTTGTCATTTCATAGGGATGGTGTTGCTGTTTAAAAATAGTATACCAATATTTTTTATAATTTTAAATATATGAAAATATTTAAAATTCTTTGTTCAGGCTGAATTGCTTGTTAAATTTTGTATATTTTTTATATTTTGCCAGTTTCAAAAAAATAGGGTTCCATTTGGAAGTTTTCAATCATTTTGAATGAGAGCGAGTCCACACTGTCATTCCTTAATATTCTATTATTAGTTCTTAAAATGCATAGGAGAAATTACAGATAAAAGCTATAACCTATTTATTAAGTAAATTTAGCTGAATTACAGTACCCTTTTATAAGCATATTAACTTCTTATATGGAGTTTATGTTTGATTATAGGTCTATATTACATAAATCTGGCCACAATAAGCATAAATATGGCTAGAGTAATAAGTTCACTATGACAGGACTGATATTTCCATTATTGATACTAACTTTTATATTACTTGAGCATGTACTTTTGTTTAATTTATATAAATACGTTTTAATAGGCAAAAAGTAAATATCATGTTCAGTCATCTATGTTTTGATCATACTATATTTTTTAAAGGTTGGAATAACTCATAAACATAGGGAACAACAAGATGAAGAACATAAAAGACCTGCTCACAACATAAGATACACAGGGGGCCATGACAGTGGATACATTCAGCATGATTCTGTATCCTCCTACTCAGAACATGATTCAGCAAGAGAGACACTTTCAAGTGAGTACCTTGCATGCAAATTTTTATATAAAATTTAGATTATTACCTATTAGAAATTACGTTGTTTAAGTTGCATGTATTGATTCAATCAAACAAATTCTCAAATGTTAGAGTTACCTAGTATTTAAGATAGTTAATTGTACTTGGGCACATTTTTTACAGTCGCATTATAGTGTAGTTGTGTGCTTCAGGTAGTAGCAGTAGCAAGCAAATGCAGCTGGAGAAATTGTTGGATGAAGTTTCCGCCATTGTTTTGCAGAATCCAGACGGTCTCTGGGCTACTGACATATTGAAGTGTTACAGGTAACCAAATCAATCTCTTCAATATAAGATAAAATTAGGTTCTTTCAGTATACTTCTTCTAAGTTATAGTAACTGTCTCTGTTCTTTTTAACCCCGCTACAAAATCGATTTGTATACAACTGGTTTAGTTAAAAAAATCTAATTCCAACAATAAACTACAGGTCAAACTGATATTTTTTTAAAGTCTGTTTACTAAATTGACGTAATTCCACAGACAGAGATACGGCTGCGAGTTGAATTTAATACGATTTGGGTACACGAGCATCGTGAGTCTGCTGCAGCAAGTACCAGGTGTGACATCAGCGCAAGTCCGCGGTGGCGACTGGCGCGTGTGGGCAGGCGACGTTCCGCCCCGCCTTCCGCCCGCCTCGCCACCTACCGCGCTGCGTCCTCGCACACCCACCCCCGATCCCGACGATGCGCTGCCTGGCGTCCAGTTTGTGAGTATAATATTCCTATTCCCGGAAGACAATCGCAACAAAGAAATACATAATGATTAAAATTGGTTGTCTGTGAAGTCAGATTAGGTGATATATATTTTTTTTATAATAAAAGAACAAATATATAATTATATCCCATTGATTTATAAGATTTTATTATCACAATAAAAATAAAGTTTTATTTTATAAAAATACAGTAGGTAATAACAAAAAAAATACGGCAGTTATATTATCTCTACGTTTCGCCCGCCAGCAAATAAAAAAGAAGTGTTTTCTATTGAAGTATTTTAAATTTTAACATTTCTAAAATTATAAGAATATTTAAAATAAAAAACAAGGTTTGAGCCTAATGAAGTTAAAGTTAAGCTCGGATCGTACAATCCACAAAGGAATTGTTATCCTTTATTTGCGCCATCGTTGTTACTGTTTTGTCTTATATATTATTATGATAAGGCCGCCAGTTGCTTGTCATTAAATTATGTTTAATATTTTCCTTTTATGTAATGCAACGAAGTGTTAATAAATAAATAAATAAATACTCCTCTGTTTTTACATTATTGTGCCCATTATTGTATATCTTTTTATTTTAGTTTATTAATCAATATGTTATAAAAAATAATATATGTAAAACATTTTAAGGACGCTTCTATAATGTATGTATATATTGTTTTGTCTCTTGTATTTGCGATTTTTCCTTCATGTTTTCTTATTCAATACTAAATAATCTTTAAAACTGTGCAAGGGATATTGTACGCTAAATATATATAATAAAAACGTTCATTAATTTAAAGGACCCAGACGTGTTCCCGTCAGACTGTCTGCATTACACAGAGAGCATCCCAGCCGCGGAAACAGACGGACTGCGGCCCGGAGATATGTTAGACGTGCTGATCGGGGAAGTGTATTCGCCATCGCACTTCTGGCTTCTGCGCCTTGGCGAGCAAAACCGTGCTATGGAAGACATCATGGATGAAATGAAGTGAGTTTCTTTTTGGGGGTTGGGTCTTTCTTCATAGAGCGTGTGACTGACATTAGTGTATTATAGCCAGTACTACGATGGCGACGGAGAGGGTGCGCGAAAGCTGGCAACAGGCGCTGTGCGGAGGGGCCACTATTGCTCTAGTCGCTACGAGGGCGACTGGCATCGCGCCCTTATTGTCAAAGTGATAGACAGTGACACAGTCAAGGTAAGCATCTCCAATTGTTCTGCATAATGTAATATTTTATTAGAAAATATTACATTATTTTTATTGTATTGGCTATTTTATATAATTTATGTCAGTGGTTGGATTACGAAATAAATAAATACACACAATATAAAGAAAATCATAACATCATTTTGATTGAAGTAATGTAATTTTTTTAATTCTTTATTTTACAAAATAATATAATGTATCACAGTATGTTACATTAGAAAATCGCTGTCTTGTTCAGGAGCGCGACAAATGCATATTGAAGTAGTTTTTTAAATTTATAGTTTATGTTGGTTAGTGATAGGCTATCTAATATCTGCTTGGGTACACTATTTATTAGCCCATTATTATATATACAAAACATACCATCGCGTACGGAGAATAAAAAATATTAAGCTACAGCTACAGTCAAGGTAGCCTATACGAAAAAGGACACTTAACTAGATGATTCCAAATTTATTTATTTATTACAGAAATATACACGTTATCATTACAGCCTATGCCAATACGATAATGTCGATAAAGTTTAATGAAATACAATACAGTAAATATATAAAATTAAACACATAATATATACAATATCGCTACTGTGAAATCACTATGCGAACTTACATAAATGTCTATAGTGTCGGAGACAGTATTCAGTAGGCGCAACGTCCTGGATAACGGGGATCTGTTCAACAGACTGGTTCTTGCCCTTAATTAAATCCTTACCAGAATCACAACATGAAAAACTGAAAAATAAAATACATTCCGACCCATTGGTGCCGACGATATAGTTAGGATATTTAGAACCATTGACATTAAGAACAGTACCGATCTTTGGGGTATTTCTGTAAAAATGTAGTAGCATAATTAATGTTATTGCCCCCCATCTAGCTATAATTCTATATTTCCCAATCTAATGAAACATAGTAAAGTAATTCCATTATTTAAAGCAGGTAATAAGTCCGACCCCAGTATCTCTTCGATTGTCCATTGGTTTAGTTTAAATAACCTTCAGCTTAATGAAAGAAAAAGGAAATGCCTTACGTTTTGTGCAAAAAATGTAAAGGTTATGGATACTAGAACAATTATAAATAATGAGGAATTGAATCTGGATGATACAACTGTATTTGATGAAATCACCATAGATTCAAAACTTCAGTGGGTCCCCTCATATCAACGGATTGGCGAAGAGACTTAGTTCTGCAGCTAAAAAACTGACTGATGTTGATACAGCTAGGTTTTTTTTATTTTAGTTACTTTCACAGCTTAATGACTTATCACTTATGGCTTATTATTATGGGGTCATGCTGCAAAATGCACAAAAATAGTGTTATACTAGAATAGAATATACGCACAATGTTAATACTCGGAACAAACGAAGGCTTCATTTTCCCCGTACTAGACTAACTAAAGTTAGTAATTCCTTTTTGGGAAAAGGGATAAAATCCCAGAGGCTCTTTTAAGTTTAAGAAATGTATTAAAGAAAAGCTGTGTAAAAAGGCTTACTATAAAGTTAGCGATTATCTAGTTGATAAAAGGGCCTGGGACTAGTAATGGGCAGGCTACTTCTAATTAATTTGCTATATTTGTTTTAAAATAAGTATTGTTTGATGATTTGCTTTTTTAAAAAACTACCGAGAGTTTTTTACGCCGGCTTTTTCTCTCGGCCTACACCCTCTGCCTTCTTTGCCGATGAGTAGGGATGATTACAGTTTCAAATTTAATGACGTGGAATAATTTATCACTCATTGACTCATCTTATGTTCCAAAATAAACATATTTTTTTTCGTTGGCAAGTTTTACTTAATAAGAATGCTCGGCTCGGCTAAAACTAATTCACCACTAAGTCTTTATACTCGTTGCCCTGTGCAGGTCCGCCACGTGGACTATGGTACGGTGGAGCGTGTACAGGCGCAAGCCTTGCGGCCGCTGCGCCGCGAGTGGGGGGAGCTGCCGGTGCAGGCCGTCCGGGCACGCCTGTCCCGCGTGCAGCCACCGAACGGTGCTCGCCGCTGGCCACATAGTGCCACCACCGCTTTTCTAACTATCGTCGCGCAGAAGCCTCTCGTCGCTGCGGTCGCAGCCATCGACTCCGAGGTAGGTTTTAACGTTCGTCATTTTCTTTTAACCTTTGATTTTTGTTTGTCCGCAATGATACAAACGTTTTTTGTTTTGTTATTAGAACATTCTGGAAGTGGTCCTAGTGAATACGTTGACGGATGAAGACGTGTACGTTTCGGATGAATTAGTGCGCGCCGGACACGCCGATCCGCGCTCAACTGTTCCAATCGTAAGACATTCTCTTTTTTATCGATATTGTGCGCTTCTAACACGTATCGCATGGATTTATATCTATTAGTAAAATATTCGTCTCTGAACGACAGTGTTCATTTTCAGTTCTCGGAGCCGTACTTGTCACCCTCTTTCGACGCCTTGGAGAATGGCGACACCCTCAACTACGCTGAGATTAGCGCCTACTTGCGCAATGGCGTCGTGCTCGATTTCCTCGATGAATATCGCCGCTACGTTCCCTCCGCTCTGCCCTCTCCTCCCCCCTCGTCGCCTCCGGCGCAACCCACGCACACTCTCGCTGCGGCTCTAGAGAGCATGAATATGACTGAGACAGTTCCGAAAGAGCAGCATGTCCCGGCAAGGGAGATTGAATTGTGGAACAGTTCGGGAGAGCATTGGCGGGAGGAAACACAAGGGAACTGGCCCATTCCTGAGACGGACTGGCGGAATACCCTACACGCGCAGTTGCAAGCTAGTTCACAACTGGACAAGGATTTCGTGAGTATACCAGTACGTGTATGCCAAACATTCAAACAACTGTGCGGAATAAACCCGCGAATGGCACTGCATTACATAACAAATGCGATTGACGTCGCCTCGGCTCCCGCTAATGTGGACCCTCCACCTGGTTTCGGCCCTCACCGCTTCTGTCCCTCGCCGCCTGGACTTTAGCATCTATACTTTTTTTATTTTAAAATCGTTTATTTCTTGAGGAAACTGACGGCTGTTGAAAGTATTTGGATGGAGACGTAAACTTTGTTTTTTGTTTTTATGTATAAATAAAGTTAATTATGTTTAGTACATAAGTACTTACATTTTAAGTCTCTTTGTGATAACATAGTTTATAGTATCCAACATAAGAATTTGCCTTAATACTTTTAATATAAATGAAAATATATTTATCTTTTTTTTACTCTATATTAAACTTATCTGATTAGTACCAATACTACCGCCATAGTATAGGATTAAGAGACCGTAATAGTTAGGTATGGTATGTAACGTAAGTAAGGTAAAAAAACAAGCATACATAAGTGTCGTTATTGATTTCCTTAAATAACCGTAACATTAAGATATTCTAGGTAAATAAATTGCAGCAATTGCCAAAATTAACTTGGAGAGGACTAAACTTAAAGGACAAGGTTCAATAGAAAATCCACAGCGGTATGAGGATCAAAGCCGCGATGTCCAACTACGCTGTCGAAACGATCACGACACACGACATCAACGAAATATGTTCTGAAATCGAACAGCACTCGTTGAGAAATAAATCCCGATATTTTTAAAAAAGTGAAAGTATTCATATGAAAACTAAACACGAAAATTCATTTATTTCAGAAACAATGCTACGAAAGAAATTATTTTTTGTCCATTCTCTTGATTGGATTAATCACAATACATACTTTGAAAATAATTAATTATCTAAGTCTTCTATCAGAAAAATATTCCATCAACGATATTTAACGTACTTTCCGTTGATATCCTATAGTCTTGGGCGGCCTGTTTATTTTCCAGCAATACAATTTATTACATCGTACCTACTACCTGATTTATATTCCCAAGAGGCAAAGAAAACATTGACCACTTTACGAAACCATTAACATAGATCTATGCTCAAGCGGGGGATGCGACCCTTGAGGTGGTCGAGATTGTTGTTATACCAAACAATAATAACTTAATCATAAGTAATCTAAACACGAAAAACTTTTTTCACTGCAAGAATTGTTGTGTTATAGGCTGACGCTTGTTATATATCCATTGCACTCTCTTTGTCCCCACCGGTATTATTTATACCGGTACCACTCTAACGCAACACCGTAATAAAAGGAGATGGACAACTTAAACCAGCATCTTTGATCGGACACCTCACATCGGGCCGGTCAATTCTCAATTAGGAATAAGTTTAAAATAAGAGGTTTTTGATCGGATACCTAGCACCGGACCGGTCAAACATCATGTAGTATTCAGTATAATATAGAAATTTACCAAAAAACTTAGGTTTACTAAGACGTCCGAGGTCCAATATGAGAGTATCGTTTCCGTTTCCGCCCAAATCGCTAGTATCCGACCTTTTCCCACCACGCGACACTGCCGCCAGCGCCCAGCGTTTGAAACTGGAACTAACTTTTTATAGCGCTGAAGCAATCCGCCAGAATTCTTGTTAATTGTTTGTCTCATAATAAGAAATCCAGGAGTAGCTTGTTTGGCTCCGGACGTCTTAGGAAACATAATACATTTTATTTTCAGGTTAAAAATGATATGTTATGTGTTCCGTTTGACGTCCGAGGTCCATTATGAGAGTACATAATATATACCATAAATTAAATGATGCAAAGTCAAATTGGCGTCATGAAAGAACATTTAAGAATATAGATAATTGTTGCGCATATAATATCGAGCCGACTTAATTGTGATATTTAGTTAAGCTATGAATTGTAAAATTTAAATAAAGCTTTTAAATACATTTTGTTTTTTTTGGATTCACCGCTTTTTTTTAATTCGCTAGATTTATTCTAAACAACCAAGATAATATATATGTACCAAAACATTAATTGATTTGATTCCTGACATTCACTTACTTCCGCACCTAGTGCACTAGTCCTTAATACATGTATCTGTGGTCATCAGATCCTTCAGATGTCTCTAGGGGTAAATTGAGGTCTGCGGATTGACTAGTCTATAATATTTTACTGTCAAAAAAATAATTACTGTCAAATTTGAAGATGTTATCAAACATGGCGTGCTATCAATGCGTAATTTTATTCTGTTTACAATGAAATTTTCATAAGTTAATTTTCATGTAGATGATGTGACTAGTGAAAAGGGTGAGTGTTGAATGTCGGCAGTGTGTCATCGAGGAGTAGGGCGCGCGAGCCCATGTGAGTGCGGGGCGCAGGTCGTGCCGCGGGCGGCCGGGTGAGGCCGAGGGCTATGCAAGCGGCGCCGACGCGCTACGTGTCTGCGAGCGAGTTATACTCGACCGACGAGGTGGAGCTGTTGCTGGAAGAAATCCGCGAGCTGGAGCCGACTAGCTGCCGCGGTGAGGAAGGGCAAGACTTGGAGATAGCGGGCAGCTTCGGCGGCGGCCGCTCGCCTGCTGGTACCGAACTCACAGAGCGTTCGTGGGATTCCCACGCGCACTACTCGCGCGCGCCGCCGCCGCGACCTCAGCCGCTCGCTCCGGTCTACTGCCGCCCGCGATACTTTTGTTCTTCCTTTGGGGCTCTCACGCTGCTTCTTGTTGTAAGTTAATGGGGAATCATAATTTCTATTCTTCATTCAACATCTTCAATTTATTCTGTTTATCAAGTGTGACAGGTTACCACAAAATTCTCACCTCTCTGTCATGTTTTTTGTTATCATGATTATAATATAAGACAGCTACACTGTATTTTAGGAATGTACCTCGTGTAAATAATTTAAATGTGGTCTTGGTATCTTTTAATTCCATAAGATTTATTATATGTACTTGTTTAATGAGGCAATTTTAAAATATATATTTTTATAAAATAAGCTTCCTTATAGCAGCATATTAAGAGGTAAGGTGTGTCTTTACAGGTGTGTAGTGGAACAGTGTGTATATTGGTGTGGGCAGCACTGGGCCTGAGGGGTGCAGAGGCAACAAGGCCCCTGATGTTTGGTGCGCTTACTACATTCTTGGCACACACCCTGCTGCTTGTCCTACACATAACAGCGCTTACAGCTCTATTTCCATTGGATTTCTCAAAATGGGTAATTTCTATCTTATTTTGACATGATGATTTTCAATTTATTCTTTTTATAATACGGCAGAAGTAATGTATTTATGGTAATGTGTGTGTAATCACAGAGTGGATGGCTGGGGGCATGGAGTGCTTGCTGGCTAATGGTCGGCGCCGGATTGGCCTTGCGACCTCTTACCGATGTGCGCTTCCTATACTCTCCTGCACTCATATACTCTGCAGTGGTGAGTTTACTTTTTACATAAAACTCTTATATAACTCAAGGTTTGTGATTAACATATTGTGTTCCCTTTACAGGGCGTGGGCGGGGCCGGTGCGTGCGCGGGTGCTGCACTGGCGTGGGTGGCATTGCGCGCGGGGTGCGTGCGCGCAGGGGGCACGGTGAGGGGAGGCTCACGACGATCCTCAGGTCCAGCTGCCTACCGCGCCGTGCCGCAAGCGTCCAGCTCGCGAGACGACCCGTTATAGTGACGCGCCACGCTCACCGACTTCTAGAGCCGGTGGAAGGCCGCGCCTCGACTCTTCGCCGCCTTGGCAAGAATTGGCGTATCGTCGGTACCGACTGAACGCTACGAAACTTTTATATGTTTTATAGACGTTAGAGTTTTATAGTTGAGGAAGTGGCTCCAAATGAAAACGTTATCCCTCCTCGTCCGGTCCGTGGCGGGTTCGACAGTAGCGAGGCTTATGGGTGTGGGACGTGTTCTTAAACTGCCATTAGATGTCGCGATCTCACCTTTTTATAAACTTTTTTGATCTCTAGTCTCAACCACCGATGATTGTTTTTATATTCTCTATCTGGGAACAATAATCACAATCTACATACTTCTACCTATTATATGAAACTTCCCCCATAGGGATAATTATTTTAGTGTTTACTAATTTCATTCACAAGTCTGATTTTATTCTAGTCAGTACTTAATTAAGCACAAATTAGATAGATGCTTATTTGTATTCTCATTGCTTTAGATTCTTATATGTTACAATGGATTCTGGATTCCCCACAGCATTCAAGGGAAATACTGCCACACTATGACGTGCCAGTTGGCAGCATATCACTTGAAAGCAGTCATAGTTCAGAACTTATAATTTATAAGACTTGTTATAAAAGCAGTGTTTATTGTAATTGTAAAACTAGCATTTACACAAAGGTTTCTTTTAGTTTCTTTGCGGTAAATTGAGTAGTGTTAAATGTAATCAGTTAAAATGAGAAAGATGTCTTGCTATATTGTGTCAAAGTTCAGACCGGCCTTAATATTTTTTTATAAAAACATGCATGTGGTGTAAAAATCCATGTGGTCTATTAAATCTATTTGAAATTAAAAAATGTTTGAATGTGATGTTTTCCATAATAATGAATTTTGACTATAGCAAGATATGAAATTTTGGTGATTGACGTACATTCCGTAGAATAAGCAAGCCCGATATATACAGTAAGTGTAATTGTTATATATTTGTACCGTGTGTCGTACTCGCGTCATGAGCTTACATTAGCACTATTCGTCGACCTTAGGCTGGCGCCTCCTTTACTCCTTTATCCGTGCTCCAGTCGGCTCGGGACCGCAGAGGGCCAAAGTCTATAGTGAAACAGGTTTGAATTGAGTACTAAATGTAATCATTGATGTAACTCCAGTGAGAGCATTATTTTTATATAGTAGTGTACATATCACCACTTTTGTAACTTCCTACACGAAGTCGGTTTGTCGTACGAGTCTAGTCACGTTCGCGTTAGGGTAATTTATTAAACACTTGTTACCGTACACCGCTCGCCGACCGGCGGCTTAGCGCACAACCTCCCCGTTGTCATGAACCAAACGCGTGGTGGGCGGCCGCGAGTGTCGTTTTCTTTTAACTTTGAATTGTAATTCTATTAATATATTATATGGTTTTTATACTAATTGCATTTTTACTTTGAGACCAGCATCTGAATATTTTTTTTAAGGCTGACGATAGTATGTGAAAATAATAAATAAATTAGTATTGGTATGTGCTATAACAACTGCATGCATCTTAAAATTTTTGTAGCTTCCTGTTCCGAATAACCAAAATGCATTATTAATGCATATAGGTGCTGTTGTGATAAGCGTAATTATTCTAAGATTCAGATAAGAATTTACGCTGTAGTTCCCTAAGAATTCCTTAAAAACGTTTCGAAAAGAATAAGACTTCGGAATGCGTAATGCGGGAACTATTCTTCTAATAGTGCAATCTCCTTGCGAAGGTTGGCGATCATATTTTTATTTTTTGATTTGGATGCCGTTTATTAGGCAGCAAAATGTGTTGTTTTATATGGTGTACTATTCACCTTTCTTAACTAAAAGTAAATATATTTTGTTATAGGACATGCTAGTATCTTCCGTGGTAGATGATGCTGGTGATCTTAGCCGTCTACAGCCTCGCAGTCTCCCGTCCACAGCGATCCGTTAACTTTTTGCCTCCAGTGTGTCACTTGGTATATTCTATAATTTTTCAATGATATAATATATTTAAGAAAGATTATCACGCTGTTTCTTAATCACATATATTTAATTGTTTCTAAGTGCATTGACCGACCTCGCGATGTGACTTACCGTCAACTAAAGACTTCCTTTTTCATATAATGTATGGTATTTGCTTTGCCCTTGTGACCAGTTCAGCCCTTTCATTTTCGAATCCTTTGTTAACAATAAATACTTCCAAGGTTAACCACCAGAAACAGGAAGTGTAGCAATTCCGTATCAAGGATACAATCTTTACATAGATGTTTTAACCTTATTTATATAAGTTATCCAAAATAAGTAAATAATTATTAATAACATTAAGTTACTATATATTCAACATTTTACATAGTAAAGTAATGGTGTTGTTATTACTTATACATATTTTTTTAGCCTCTAGACAATAAGCGCGAGCAATAAGCATTTAGTATATCAAAATAATTAATTTATTGGTTCAATAATTTAAGATGTAAAGGTGCTACAAATTAAAATCATTCACTTTGACTTAACACAGCAAAAAATTTGTTTTGTTGTCTTTCACGCAGCTTGGTTTGTTCTCATCATTCTAGTAACAATATTTGAATTTGAAATGCTCTGATTCACAATATAAATATGCAAATTACCTAATATTTATATAATTAGAAAGCAAGTCTTTTACGTAAGAATCAAAATAGTTCATATATTTTTTCTTAAATTCATAACATTTTAATTAAATTTTTAAAAAAACAATAATAAAGTTACTTACAAAACCAACACCTTATTTAACATCTAAAATTAAACTAACCACAGGCTTTAAGTGTTCTAAAATATTCAACAACAGATTCAATGACACACTCTGGTTTTGGCTTAGCTGCCACCCCTGCTATCTCAACACCCAAATTCTCAATTTTATGAGCTGTAGAGTTTCCAATTGCAAAGTGTGGCAATAAAGAAAGGTTGTTGCTAAATGTCTGTAATTGCCTGTAAATGTACTCACAACCCGAGGGACTAAAGAACACCATACAACACGGGTTTACATTTTCATTTAAGTCTATTAATCTTTCTCTTAAGTGTTCATTTTCTTTTGTTTCATACACTGTCAATGGTTCAACTGTCATCTTTGCTGCTTCTAATTCATTCGGCAATATTTCTGATCTTAAGTTTCCACATGGAAATAAAAACCTTGTAGTCTCAGGGTTTTCAGTAGCAATCAGGTTTGCCAAATTTTCTGCATTACCAGTAGTGCCACCCATTGCATCCAAGCCGAGCATATGTTTTATTTTCTGACAGCTAACTTCACCCACTGTATACACGCGTTTCGAATTCCAGGCTACGTATTTGGAGGGCGACCAGCATTTTGAGACAGCCTCGATAGCCCGCGGACTCGATAGTATAATACCATCATAATCGTTCTTTGTCAACTTCTCGGAAAGTCCTTGTAAGTTTATAAAGACAAATTGAAGGGGCTCCACAAATATAGGCTCGTAGTTACTACCACTAAACACTTTTTTATAATCTTCAGATGCGCTTTTAAACAATACGACCTTCTTCATGATTTTAACTTTGCTGCGTACACTTATAGGTTCTTTACGTGTTTGTTTTCTACATAACAAGGCTGACCCTGAAAATGCAGGAAACATGGAGAGAAATATATAAGGCATTGAATAATTAAATAGACGTATAATTCCTTATTTAATGTTGCAAGATCACAATTTTACACTCACAACTTGTGTTGTATAATTTATTAACTGATGATAAACTTACACAATTCCTATATATTTATGTTACAAGGTTATGAAAACCAGAATAACAATCTTATTTTCTTTTATAAACAATCATTCTAAAAAGAACCGTGCTTCGAATTGCTATTTTATTTTTAACTGAATTTACTTTCCCAAATCATTACAAAACTCAAACAAAATATGTACTTTAAACCTAAAAAGCTAATCGTCAATTATTTGATAATGACAATAGACTTTTACAGTTTTGGCATCTGACATATGGTATTGTAGATAAAGAAATCACCACAGGTACCTATTTTATTTCTCTATTGAATCGTTATGATATTGACATTGTGGTTATTTTATATATTTTACACTTTGGTGTTAAAGTTGTTACCGCGAGTTTTATTTCAAGTTTACAGTTATTTTAATAAGTCGTATATTAGCGGACCTGTTTTACACATGAACTGCTGCATGACATGCTGGATTATAATTTTAATTCATTATTTTATGAAAATGCTACTAAAAAAGTTTCGGCTCAAAGTACACAGCATCACTGTCATACTTAGATATGATGATGCTGCGTACTTGGTCGTCATCACCATTACTATCACTGCAGCTTTCTTTTAGAAATATGATTTGTGGTCTATAATACGACGCCATACAATACGTATTTATGTTTTGAAGGTGGTCTTAAGTTCGATCCTACCATAAAAAGTTAAGTTTTAATTATTGTATCACTTTGTGTTGTTGTCTACTGAAATAATACATTCGGTGGCATTACAACTCAGCTTTCTGCATCTAGTATTCATTTATTTATATGTCAACATTAAATATAATAAACTAATCGTCACAACGAATGTCTATCATCACTAACTCGTGTAATAGTAATATACAGTAATAAGCAAAACATCGTGAGTAAACCGGCATTATATCTTAAATCCAAACATCGACCATAGAAGTCTAATCACCTAAACATTTATGAAATTAAAACGATCAAAAAAGCGCTTGCAATATTAGATTAAGATTAAGATTAATATCATATTTTTTTCGTTCACTATTGTTAATTCAAAATTTATTTCATGTTTTTAGTTCATAATTTTAAATTACAGAATACGTGATTCCCTCCATAGGGCATAACATGAATTAACAATAAAATGTTTATAGAAACGTGAAACGTAATCTGATTTTATACAAGGATATTTCTTATTGATACTCATTTTGATAACTATACAAAAACACTGGCCACATTGGCCATGTGATTGTACTTCAAAAGTAGGAACACTTCCTACGCTTTTTTACGTTTGCCTTATTATTTGTGTAAAAATCGGAACAGGATGCAAATTGAGATATTGAATATGCAAGTGACTATGGGGATTGAGGACTTATAATTCACTCTTTCTCATTATAGTTAAGATGCAAATGAGTGTATGTCCCAGTGGATCGGTGGGTTAGAGGGTCGAGAAGGGGAGCTTATCGGACGATCGGAGAATATTCGAGGGGTAAATTTGCATGTAAATACCTAGGCGGGCGGCAGGATCGCTGCCGAATACAAACAACAACTATTTGCATCTCTCTACAATCTAAACTGTACCCCAACTACAGCCTTTAACAGTATCTAGTGAAAACTTGTGGGTTTTTTGCGGAATATAAAATTATATATATATTGTTTATAAACAAATATAAACAATATTGATGATTGTATTATAAAAATTCCTTGTTCAAATTTCAAAAATACCTTGTTCAGCAGATAGATTAATCAATATATGGTGCATATATACTTACTTTTCGTATTTAGATTAAGTATTAAATTTAAAAAGGGCATTATAATAAATTTTACACCAAGAAATGAAAATTAAATTAAAAACTATTTGTACCCCGTTATGAATCAACCTGCATAGGTACTGCTATGCATTAAAACGTGCTTAATTATCATTACTAACTAACATACACATACAACATAGTCAACACAGCTTCGCGGAACTGTGGGTAAGAGAGATATCCATAATCCAAGTGGTAATTATATTTATCAACACCACTTTTTTTTCAGCAAAGACAATAAATTACTCTTTCCCTTTAGTATTTCGACTGGAATTCGTATGCTTAAAAAACAGGAATGCGTAAAAGATTCCAAATTATTGCAGCAAGATATTATAAAAATGCCTACCTTTAAGTTCTTCGTGAAAATGGTATTTTACTAATAACCCGATTCGTCAACTGATAAGAAAACAATTGTTATTCACTGTTTAATGACGTTTAAAAATAAAGTGGTGCTCCACCCGATAATAATGGAAGCCATTAAATAAACGGACCATTTCACTAATTGGCCATACATTTAGCCTCCAGTGGATCGCAGACAGTAGACGCCGCAGAGCCACATCCCACAAGCGCTAACTAGCATAGATAACGTGTTACCGAACAAATGACTGTTTGGGCGAGATCCGCAATAATTGATATCGTTAGCGTAGAATTACCTTCATTTACCTCTGTTTAACTATAATTGTATGTTTCACACATTCATTCTATCCATTCTATCAGGGCTACGTTTTAAATGAATCATAGGTATCTCAGATTTTATTATTTGTAAATGGAACATGAAGAAACATAATGTGGAACTTTATAAATTTTAATAGTCGCTCTGCAGCTGACTCCATTATGTGTTCTCCGTTCTACATATTCGTCAAGACTAATCGGGAGATATATTTAGTTATTTTTAGAATGAAATGTTAAGGCAGTATTGTTATTGTACAGTCGACTATGTCGTATTATGAGATACTACTACATTTATTTATATTCTACTGGCGAACAGATATGTCCCGCATGATATTTCAAGCGATTAGGATATTAAACAAAGTATAAAAGTACTGTATGGTACTGCAGCGTCATCGGGCTGATTTATTAATATAAATCATCCAGGGCTCCACCCAAACGCATACACAAAATCATTTAAATCGGTTCAGCTGTTTAAGAGGAGTTCAGTGACATACACACGTACAGAAGTATTAAATATGTAAGCACTAATCCTATCTTTTAAGATATATCAAAGCACATGGTGTGCAAATTTAATTGAAATCGGTTCAGTAGTTTAGAAGTTCATAGCGGACAAACAACCTGACGCGTAATTAAAATATTAAAATTAAATTGCCTTACCCACTCAAGTCAACACGTAAAAAAGCATAAAAATGTCTGTAAACTCAAACTAGATAAGCATATGACATTTATAAAATAATTGTGGCTCATCAAGAGCGGCTGTCGTGTGCCCTACAGCTGTAATAACTAATAAGGTATTACCGCCCCGCTTTACCTCCCGCCCGCCTATAGCCACGAGGCATTAAGGTACGGACAGACGTGCTCATTACTAGCACGAAAGCATGCTTTTATTGAGCAAATGCTCATTAGTAGCACGTGTGTAATGTAATGAGCATGCTTATTTAAAGAGTGCTCAAAAATCAAAGACGTTTGATTTTCGAGCATGCTACCTGAGGCGCGGGTAGGTGGGGGCGTGCTCCGAGCACGTCTGAACATGTTTGCTTATTAGCATGCTATTATCCATTTTGTCTCGATCTGCGGCGGACGACTGTTTTATGCAATTCATTGATGTAATTAATTAAAATTAAACCCGCAATATGTCGCGTTGGGGAGAAGAAAAAACTTTGCTTTTTGTGTCACATTATAGAAGTTACGAATGTCTGTGGAACCCAAAATCTCCTTTTTTTTGTTTTTTTATTTTTCACCAAAATGTTCTTACACAATTCTGTTGCAAGCAATATGATTATTTGAGTTCTGAAAGGATAGCACTGTCACTATATACTTGTCCATCCATTTCAGCCGAGAGCCTGGTGCCAAATAGCACGTCTGTCCGTACGTTTGCTTTGAGCATGCCTATTTAGGAGTATGCTTAAATCAAGCATGCTTATTCCTGGAAAATGTGAACAGTTTGCAGAGCATGCTAATTTTAAGCAAGCTTATTAGCATGCTTTTTTTGAGCACGTCTGTCAGTACCTATACTATTTTATTTATACCAAATTCACGCTTTCATTAATACTTCGTTAATTATTATTCGTCAGTCCGGTTTATCCGCAATTATTTTAACGTAAACCCAAATTTAAAATATATCATATATTTATACAACGAATATTTTATACCCAAGTATTGTTTTAATTACAGCGCCATTCGACCAAATGTCGAAGTAAATATTTTCTTTATGGGATATTGAAGAAAATATTTACTTCGTATTTCATAATGAAGTTAAGATTTTTCGCTCGCACCATTTATTGGGCACAAAAATGTAGAGCTAGATTAGTGTCATAAAATTCGTTTATCCCCCATAAAATAACGAAATTTACGAAAGAATTCACCTCGACTAAATTTCGTTCAGATTATCGATACATAGTGCTCGAGGAAATTAATTTATCAGTCCGCTAGAGCATTAACAAAGTTAAAGGTTCCACACGACGCTGGTCTTCTCTATCGTCACCTCCCGATATAAAGATTAATATAACAACTTGACTACTTGACTTGACTATGTCGGCAGAACAAAACGAGCAATCGAGAATTCAATTAGGATTAATGTCTCTAATAATTTGCACGGCGTTTGAGGACTAGATATCGATTGCACACGAATTCTTAGGCAAATTCTTTAGATAATGCATATTTTAAAATCAATTAAATGTTTTATTGATACAAAATGTCAAAGAAATCTATGGTCTATGGTATATCGAATATCGAATATCGATAAGAATCTTTGGTACTTGTATCGGAATAATTACACTCTCAGTATCATTTTAAGCCTCTTTTATAGCATAATCTTTATTATAGTCTTATTAGTCAAAGCTTTTTGAACTCCATTGTTGTTTTTACGAGTATAAAATATTTATTTATTTTATTTTAGCAAACATATCCTTCGTAGTTGCCTAATTTCGCATAATATAATATATGTATATAACGTAAGGTGGAAATATCCTTTACAGTTCCCTGCACTACAGTACGAGCATATGTGTGACTGAACTCAATCCAGGTAAACCCTTTGCTACTCAGAAAGCCCCTTCGAGAGAGCTCGTGCAACTGCACTCAAAGTTTGGGAAGCTTTTTTTTTTATAAAGGTTGAAAGAATTAAACCTATAAATAAATGGTGTATCATTAGCATAGATCAATTGACGCGACTTTTGACGTTTCCCGGAGCTAAATAATTATACACTCTTAATAAGCTTCTGTACCGTCTCCCTACCCATTCCTAGGCGTTTGTATCCCCACTCCGATACTCCGTAGGATAACGCAGTTAGTGTTATTAATAAACATTCATTATTACATAAATAAAGTTATGTATTGGTGACATACGGAAAACTTTTTCACTGACAGGTTTATCAGTATATTTATATCAAAATAAATGTATGTGAACCTCTTACATACTAAGCGTAAAAATAATATTATCATGTTACCATAGCATATATATACAAAGTCTGGATGAAAATTGATATTTTTATCCCCTTCAGACATGGTGAATCCAAAACCTAAGACCGGAGTGTCAAGAGGCGCATTTGGTAATATCAAAATATGTCGTTGGTGGATAAATCATTAGAAAAAATGGACTAAACTTTTTTATTCAAAATGTAATTAGAAATAACAATATCGTGTGGACTTGCTGATACTTAGTTTTTTGTATCTTGAAAGGATTGTGTATGCTATTACTTACTTTATTCTCTTTAAAATCTCAATGTCGTGAATATTTCGAAACCACAATATGTATTACGAAAGGTCACCTCGTGACAACCGAGTTCAGACTACGGTGAGGTTAGGTAACCATCTTTTCATGTCTTTAGTTTAAATGTCGACTAATTTACTCGGTGAATATGTTTTCATAGGATAATAAAAGGTTTAGTAATTATTATAATAATTACTGAACCACCTTTTCATGCATTTAGTTTAAATGTCGACTAATTTACTCGGTAAATATGTTTTCATACGATAATAAGAGGTTTAGTAATTATTATAATAATTACTAAACCTTATTATTATAAAGGAGTATACTCCTAGGTGTTAGATCACTTTATATATTCAATGAATGTGAAACCAAACATACATTTACGTAAAAATTATAAATAACTATCTGTAGTAAATAATATTTAATCTGTATTCTAAATTTAAAATACGTGCAAGAAAGTATGCACTCAACCGAATTAAATAACTTATTTAATCTGTATAATATCACTGAAGGTTGGGTGCACAAAATGAACACACCGGTCTAATAAGCCACCAAAAGATGACAAAGTTTTCCTATTCACTAGAAAGCTATGTAATTACAATTTGGTTACGGGTAATTAGAGTTACAAGGTCTAAGTTAGGATATAATAATTCAGGGCGTCGGAACTAGAGTAATTTACGGGATGCCTCATGTGACGACCTCAGATGCAGTAGGTATTATTTAACAGTGGGTACTTGGTAATATCTATAAAGCTTAAATAACATGAGGTATGAAGGTACAAAGAACACGTAAAATATATGACTCCTTTTTATTGTTGACCTCTTTATTCTAATACCTCGTGGTACAGTTGATACGTGAATATTTATTAATATTAATTACTATATTAATATTAGCTTATAGGTGTCATGAGCAACAATAATTATAATAATCAGGAGTAGACGATAAAAGGCTAAGAGATATACTACACGATAGCTCGATAGATACCGCAAGGATGACCGGATTTCAAACTAAAGAAGCCGTAAAATATGCAGTTCAAGGTTCTGGTTCACACTTACACATATTTCTTAAAAATGTGAAGAATTTTCTAAGCTCTTGAGTGCCTTTCAACGTGGTGGAGACTGTGGTTCAGGTGATGTATAGCCCGTCAAGTCGCAACGCGGGAGAATTAATTCACATTCGTCGGCAAATACTTCATATTTTCCCCACTCTCCTCACCACCCGACTCACTTTACTCTTGAGATTTCTGTATTTCTTTTATATTTATTTGTATACATCTCAACAATATATTAGAAAACATTCTTTCATAGAGATTTAAAAATCAACTGCATTTAAGTCTTAAAGGCCTCAATTCACTTTGATTAGAGACTGGTGATAAGTGATTAGGAGAAACACTAATTAGTGCAGGTAATTAGATGGCTGCGTAGTAACGTGATTACAAGCGTGTGCTATTTGTTTGCGAGTGAACTGCGCGTGCGCCCGCCCGTCCTTTTTCGCTCGCAGCGTGCCTGCCAAAAACCGTCTAGACAGGCAGCAGGCAGCTGACTCTTCCGTTAACCTGAGAGCAAAGTCGTATCTTCACCAGCCAATTTCTTAAAGAGTTGGTAGCTTGCGCCAGGAATAGATGTTCTGTTAATCCATTTTCGAATCCATACTTTTCTTGATCTTGCAAGTTCAGCTTCCAAAACTTCTTCGGTTTCAGATAGCATCGCGTTTTATACTCCTTTAAGTAATTCTTCCAATTGCAAGTGAGCTTCTCAATGTTCGTCCATACGTGCTGATCGAGAGCTATCAACAGCAAAATTTACTAAACAGAGGCACTAATTAAAAATTGGATACTAATTGAACTACACACCCGCACGACTTATCCTCAATTACTAATCACTTGCACACGCACTATCAAAGTGAATACAAGTTTTAAAAGACGTCTTGCATCACGTCAAAAGTTTCAGTTTCTATCACGTTCACAGCTAGACTACGTTATTCACCAAAAATCATCTAATTTTAGTTAATTCAGTATTAAAAAATAACAAAAATAAGTTCTAAGATTTATGACATCTAAAACTGAACAAGATTAAGGTCAGTCTTATTCAAATAAGTATCAGGGATTACTCCCCCGAGCTAACTCCGGCATTATAATCACGCTTTTACAAAATCTCAGCTATTTCCCAGAAAACTTCCTCAAAGTCCGCGACAAGACGTAAATATTCCTGCTAAGCGACGGCTAATTATTGTCGCCCTTTCAAAGGAATGAAACGATATTAATTAAAATATAAAAGGGAATCTTGCCGTTAGTAAAGTGATTAATTCGCGGCGACATTATCAAGAGAAAAAGATTGAGACTTGCTCCATTAATTTCACTCCTTCGAGAGCTGAGGTTCGTTTCGCTATTTAAATGGCGTTATGTGATTGAAAAATGTAGAAAAATAAGTAATTATAACAATAGAACACCAAAAATAGTCATATAAATTTCTCTGTCCAATGGTATATATATATACTACAAAAAACCCATTCAAGTACAATTTTTTAGATGTAGCAATGCTCAGGTTCATCTTCTATTAGAGGCTGACGTACATAATGTATGAAACGCTCCATTGTTTCCAAACTCAATGCTCTCAAAGATCTCGCAAATATTTAAACGGGCGAGGGAGGCGGCAGGCGACTGGGACATTTCAAGCGATAACACGATACGTGTGTTCACTTGCAACTATAGCCACCCACTACCTTCCCCGTAACTGTTGGCAGCAGGTGAAGTAATCGACAGTAAACATTAATTAGTAATTTTTCACACATTCTTTTGAACAGTGAGAATCGCGTGGGAGCGGTCCACTGTATTTCCCTAGGGTAATAATTTCCATATCGTTATAATTGATATTTACTATGACTTAATTTGGGTTAAATGACTTATAATCAGTTTGTTTCCCTTTCTGTGAGTTATTTAAATCTATCGGTCCAGCCACAAACTCGGTTCAGTAAAAAGATCATTTCCTTCAAGGCGAATGAAAATGTGCCAGTTATTGAGATAATATTATTGCATTTATAATTTAACTTTGGCGTTGAGTTAGTTGTTTTGTATGCAGAAATATACCACAAATTTTTGTGTATTTATTTAGCTTTCTAGAAGAAGAAATATTTGTTCATGTTTCTAAGTTACAATTTTGCATCGTTTTATTTTATTTTTCACCCCTATGGATACTATCTTTAAGGAGGTCAGAAAGGACAGAGTGAATCATTTGCCTGGCTGGATTTGGTATTCAGTTCCTCTCGCTACATCTTATTCACAATTTCACTTAATACCCATCTGATAGAGCGAATTGAAATCAAAATTACTTTCCGTGCGATAAGGTTTCAAAGGGTCTACAAAAATATTTCTTTGAACTCAGTAATAGGATTTTAATGGATGATATAAGTCAAACTTTGGGATCGCTTTACTATTCTTTACAATCCACCAACCGGATTTACTTTGCTATTATATACTAAAGATGTCTTTAATAGTTCACCTGTATTCAATTGAAGTTACAGTATGAAAACTAGGCTTAGGATTAAACCTTTTTGTTCACAAATAAAACTAAATCAAAATAAAATTTAGTAATATCATTAATAATCACATGCAACAAAACAATTAGTGGTTGTAGTTTGGCGTCAATAACATGGCGGCGGTCAGCTGCCCACAACACGCCTGACTTGGCCAACGTGATATGTCCGGACGTGACTGGATGGCTTCCTTATATTATAACAAATGTCATACTGATTTCCTTTGAGGAAAAGTAAGACGAAATAAAAACGCTTTTCTTTGTGCAGGACGTCCAATTTTCCTTGACGCATAATCTATTAAACATTATGTGATTGTTCTTGCTACTCTACAGACTATAATAGTTTCGAAACACCCGAGTCCGAACTCTATTGCCCTAACTCATGACCGTATATATCTAAATATTTAGACACATAAAGATTACTTTCAGATTAATTTCTTATTAAAATGTTGAAGTCTGAAGGTTTAGGATCTTCGCTATAATATACCCTTACAAACACTTTAACAATCCATTAGACGTTAATTAACAATATTTTCTTATTTGTATCTTAAAATAATATAATATTATAATAGTTCAATCTTCACCGAGTCTCATTCACAACCCTTACTCTTGAGTGACCACTTTGTGAATCTGAAAAAAAAAAACATTCGCAGCTATGGCAACAAATGTTTATTCTTAACTAAAAAAAAATGTTGTAGCCAGATCACATTCACAGATTTTATCACTATTATTTATATATCCGGAAATCAATAAATTTCCAATTGCATTCATGATAGCGGTTGAAAGTGTTTACCAAGAATCTTTAAAAAATCCTGATTAAAATAACCTGAAGAGGATTATATATAATACATAAAATTGTAGGGAATGCGATTTCCCGGGGGAATAGAAGTATTCGTGAATGTTGCTCACATTTGCAGAGTTAATTAATAAGAGGAACTCCGCAGCGGCAGCTCGCTGCTCGCACAATAACAATTCTGCTTTCTTACGAAACAGAAATTCAATTTTCTCGTGGGGAGAAAGGAAAATTATTGAGGCAATCATTTGAAGCCGCTAATGCAGCCGTCGGCAAGATTTTAAGCGTCTTTACAAACTATTTATTTTATATCATCCAATTCATATTGTCAAAAGGTTTCCGACCCACACTTTTCCGCCAATTTATCCAGTAATGTGTACAAGCCGGTAAAGTGAAGTAATCGCATGTTTGCTTACCTCAAACACGTCATTAACTTGTTTCGTATGTGAAGGAGTTAAAGTGGGGAAAGTGAGAAGGGGGATGTTGTAGGGTTGTTGATTAATGTTGGAGCAAGCAGCGGGTCGAAGAATCGCGTTGAGGCGCGGATTGAAGCTGTCAGAAACTGCTCTGCATTGATTTGTGGTTTACGATAAACTATGAAGTTATTTACTTACTATTTTTAAGTCGATTTGGTAATTTTTTTATTTTTAAACAAAGAATAATTTTTTACAAACATTTATTATTAACTGTACCCATTTATTAAATTCCGAACTGTTAAAATACCAACATAAGGTTTAAATTCACGTGAATTGTCCGAGTTTTAATTAATTTCAAATTATGTCAACTTCTCGTCAGTCGCAAGTTTATCGGTCCCTGTTAATAATAAAACCGTAGCTAAGTCTCTCGGTCGTACTGATTTTATGACATTTTTATTACTGTATAACGCTACGCTTTTTCAAAATCTGATACGAGAAGAATGTATACAAGATTGAAATTATAATAATTCTTGATAGTTTTTCTCCAAACAGGTTTTAAATGTACATCATATATTATTTGTAGGAAACATTATTTAATTCAGTAAAAATAACTATCTACTATGCTTATTTTGTGGTTATATGTAGTCGGAAACCTAAACTTTTATGCCGAATTTTGATTATATAAATGAATGATTGAAAGTATGTATGAATAATTATTTTAATTTAAAAAAAAATCGGATTCGAGTGGTTGGCATACAGCACATTGCCGAATACTCGGATCCGAGAGCAAGGGATGGCAATGGTTTAATAAAATGAAAAAGCTCGCACGGATCCGAGTGGGCGGACCGTTACTATGATCACTCCGATCCGAGAGCACTTAATTTGTTAATTTCTTTGTTAATGAAGATGTGGATTTTATTATTACTTATGACATTACATATTAAAATATTTAACTCGGATATCTTGAGAACAAGCAAGTTTAAGCAATGAAAGTTTAGTTCAGAAGTAGGAATGCAATTTTATATCCCTGAAACATTTCACAAAGCGAGCGCCTCCACAAAGCGCTCCTTTTATATTCTACAGAATAAATAAACTTTCTTTTGAACGTCTCACTAAAACTGTTCTCCGTAGTGAAGTGGCACGCTGCACCGCACGGTTATAGTTTTGATGTTTTATTTTCTCATTGACATGGTTTAATTGTCAAGTGGGCGGCATCTCAGCCCTGGACATCCGTACCGTACAACACGCCACACCGAGGCCACTGTACTGTAGGGTAGGTAGGGTAGAGCTTAACGATCAAGCTTCGTTCACCGTTTCCTTGGTAACGCACGAGCTCCTTCTTAAATTCATTTAATAAAAGCACCTTTATATATTTTAATTGGACTGGTAAAAATATAACCGCATTTTAAAGAAATTAAAAAAAAAACGGGAACAACCTCGGGTCGAAAATTCATAGAACTGGTGAGTACCCCAAGGCGTGTTTCTATTTTAGCGAAGAATTGTTTCGGTGAAATCACGTATTTTGGTACATTTTATTTGATTGCTTCTGATATTTATTATATGTATATTGCAATATTGGTGCGGGATTTGTCGCGTCTATTCCATAAAGCACTCGGTTTGAAATACGCACGTAAGGTATGAATTTAGAGAATTCGTGTCGTGAGGTCAGAAGTAGCGCCCCCTTTCCCCTGCTCCTAAGTTCTATTTGCCCGTTTCTCCGGAATGCGTTGTTCGGGAGGTAGTGTGACGTCATTAATTACAATTGTTCGTCTCGCGGTTACATCGCATTCGCGGCTACATCATTATGTTCGCCAGTCTCGCTCGCCTGTCGCACAATCGACGTGAATATTTTAAATGATCTAAAAAAATGCATCGTAAAATATTATTATATTAAATTATCGAATCTCAAGTTCACACATTACAAATGATATAAGTACAAAATCACAGATTATAATGTACATGAGTACTTATCATCCTAGTAATACTACTTTATGAAGATGAAACGACTGAGCCCTAAACGTGGTTTTATTTTTACTAATCTTATATTTAAATAATTAATTATATTTCAGTCAGCGCTCAGAAAATTCTCGTGTTTGCTAAGTCTCCAACACTGCTTAACCGACTTTAATATTCATTGTGGGTTTGAATAGGTAGGTACCCTATTTTTATACTGAGTGATATAGGTGGCTCGGCCCACACCAAATTTTCTATTGGTAAATTTCCTTTTTTTTCGGTTTCACTTTTTCATCTCGCACCGACTCCAAGTCTTCGTCAACCGCTGTCTTCGCCATATTCTGATCAATAGACGCAAGTGGAATTGGATAGGTTCGAAGGGATCCCAATCATATTCCCAAGCAGGCGCTTGATTGGAACCCGCAAGGAAAGCCAAAGCGTGGCCGTCCCAAGCAAACCCGGCGCCGTGCAGTAGCAGACGAGGCAAAGAGAGCCGGTAGGACTTGGAGCGAGGTGAAATACGAGGCTCGAGACCGAACGCGATGGAGACTTACTGTGGACGCCCTCTGCCTCACCTAGGGGTTATAGGGCATTAACTAAATTTCTTTTTTTAATATGTGCCATTTTTAATAACGAACTTAGTACTATTATAATTTAGCTAGATCAGATATGATATATAAAAAGCTTTGCTTATTATAAAAAACTTGGTGAATATTGTTAATATAATTTGGCCACAAGAAATGTTGTAAAATCCACAAAACTTATAACGAAACAAGAAGAAAAACAATAGGTATTTACTTTAACAGTTGAAGCGTTTCTCGAGAAACTGAAACCTTGGGCTCACCTTGGCTTTTCTGGGTAAACTCCGTAACAATTACTTTTACAAATTAAGTATAAAATAAATAAATCAGTGGCGCTACAACCTCTTTAGATCCTGGCGTCAGATTTCTGAATCTGTTTCATGATCATTTGTTTTCATGAGTAGGTGATCAGCCTCTAGTGCCTGACACACGTCGTCGACTTTTTTGGTCTCAGACATGTCGGTTTTCTCACGATGTTTTCCTTCACCGTACGAGCAAATGTTAAATGCGCAGATAGAAAGAGAGTCCATTGGTATACAGCCCGGAATCGAACCTACGACCTCAGGTATGAAAGTCGCACGCTGTAGCCACTGGCCAACACTGCTCAAATTAAGTATACAACTGTGAATATTTTTTTTTTTGTTAAAGGCTATCGAAAATTAAGACAGCATAAAAAATATTATGGAGTAAGAAAAATACATTCAACCTTTTTTATCAGAGTCCCGAGAAATAAAAACATCCGTAAATATTTATACTGTGCTACAAAAAAATATACTGATATTTAAATAAGTTAAACCAAAATATGTACAGATCCTAGATGATTATTATGCCGTTTCGTTTAACAAAGTTTGTAGTCACTTGGAATTGTAACATCAATTATTATAATGACGTAATAAATATAATAATATTGTACGAAAAGTTAGGCATGATTTGAATCTATCTATTAGAGAGACGGATGAGTATAGTACATGGATTATTGAGCTCAGTCCACTTTAGGTACGTATAAGTTGACTTGACTACACCTGCATTCGTAAAACGCGATATAACTATTTTAAAATTATTTAAATTTATTTAAAAAAAGAATTTCAATTGAAGAATTTGTAATATGTTAAATTAATAAAGGGTCTTTTATACCGTACCGTAATATTAATTGTTAATGCTATAAAATAATATAAATTCATGGAAATTAATTGTCATAGACAAAAGAAGAGCCCGCCAATTTTAAAAAGGCTGGCAACGCACCCGCGAGATCTCTGGGAGAATATGGGCGGCGGTATATCTTAACATCAGATAACCCACCCTCTTTCCTATTTCCTCCATGATAAAAAATCCATACTTGAAAATCGCTATCAGAACAGGAATTGTGAATCTACATAATGAGCAGCTCACGGAGGCCGATATCATCTCGATACAGATCTATAAGTTGAGTACACTCTATACTAGGTCGTATGTCAAAGGTATAAGTGTTAAAATGACTTGACAGCATGGCGAACGGATGATCGGGCCGTGCTCAGCCTAATGAGGACATAGTGAGACGGCGCCGATGTGTGTCCGGCTGCTCATTCACGGCCGGAGTTTCAGCTTCACTAACTTTGGTAATTTGATTCGGTCTTCCTCTTAATGAGCTTTCGTTGGAAGATAAGAGTCCGTACTCTCGTATGCTTACGATTCAGACAATTGCAAATTTCGAATGACCTATTTATTGCTGGGTTTTATATTATTACTAATACTAATATACTTTATCATAAAACCATTAATATCATTAAGTTAAGTTATGATAACAACGAGGAATCTACCTTGGATTGCTGAGGTTGAACGAGAGCACACGGGAGAGTTCGGGGCGGGATAAAGGCGAAACACACCAAGCTTCCACACGTGTTTCGCATTGTACACACCTGCCATTATCATGTCCAGAATACAGCATTACACCAACCAATACCTAGCTGCCTTACAGTTTGCATATTCTGTTCGTTGTCTCGCTGTATTTATATATTAAAAGGATATAAAAGATGATAACACAATTGTGGCACACGATGTTTGTAGAGGGACAAGTGACACGGAGACAATAAATCAGAGAGATCCGCCGCGTGACGGCTGTCGGAGGCGGCGAGGCCGCTCAGTTAAAGATATCTCTGCGGCCTCTTGTATTTATTACACAGTATGAAGATAAAGAAAAAGTATTATTTGAACACAATATATCACTCACATCTTACTTTGCTCAACAAAGCGAAGATATTTGTTATCTCTTTATTAGCTTCATGGTCAATAATTATATAATATAATTATGTAAGCAACGTAATAAATAATATATTGCGAAAATTATAAAATCTATAATTTAATGATCACTGCAGGAGACTCACCTGATGTTAAGTGAGACCGCGGCCCGTGGACATTCTCAATGCCTCGGGCTCGCGAGTGCGTTGCCGTCCTTTTAAAAATTGGCACACTCTTTTCTTGAGGGACCTTACGTCGAATTGGTTCAGAAATATTTTAGTGGGCAGCTGGTTCCACATTAAAAAATATTGATTAATCCTAATAGGAAGAAAAACATAAAATTAGTGAATTCTCAATACTTAAAGCTTGACCGAAAGAGACGCGGTAGATGTAGTATAACTTGGAAGCAATTGGTTCAATAAAAATTTTGTAAAAGCGGCTCTTCTCTGGTCTGTTTACGAGAACGTGTGACGATTTTTAAAATAGATGAAGATGAAGAAACCCTAGAGAGGTTTTTATTTAGGTTTAATAACTACTGACGCACGTAATTTTATACTATTTCAAAACATTTCCTTGGTCAAGCCATGTACAAAATGGGTATTTCCGGGTGAAAAATCAGTAACTTATGCACGTGTTTATTTATGATACGTTGTTGACGAGCGACCTGATAACATTGTGATATATGGTATCGTTCGTTCGTGCATCCCATATACTAACTCATACATTGATAATAAATTACAGTATTTATATTTTTTATCAAGAATTTAAAAACTTTGACTGTAGCAATTACCTTACCTTAAGTTATTATATGTATACAATATGTTGGTTTTCAACAAAAAATATATTTAAAGTCTTGTTTTTTACCATAAATACTTTCGAATATTATCCGTAATTCTTAAAATGATCAATACCGAATCAGACTGAAACAGGATAAGAGTAAGAGGGGTAAAAATGGACAGTGAGTATGGTAGATTGGCTCAATTTCCTTGGGATAACATCTCAATGTTATTAGAGGTGTATGCGGGCGCGTGCCTTTCAACACAATGTATGAAAAATAAACAATTTAAATGATTGGTCTCATAAATATTTCGTAGACATTCTTAAATATACAAAGACACAATATAACAATCTTACAGAGTTATCGTTACGTAATTAATCTTAAGTATCAATGTCTTTTTTTTTGCGTATGTACCTGATTTTTCTAGTTATTGTATTATACGGTTTAGATAAATAGGCGCTTGCCGATTCATTACAAAATGTCTACGCGCGCCGAGCTGAGCTTATTGTCATTTTTCCTCCCTCCACAGTGTTCCACCTCCTGGGCCCGTCTGCATGTGCGGCGTGCTGCATCCGCCAAAGTATTTTATTAGCAGCCAACTTATGACGCTGTCGACTTAACTCCAATTTATTGCGATCATTTCTTATGTCTTCTAAAAATACACTCGTTATTTGCCAAGAAAATATTTATTAATGGTTTTAAAGGTATGGGTATTTGTGAATGTGAAAAATTATGCAGCCAGAGAGATAATAGGACGGAACGAGTAAGAAGAGAATACGAGCAATTAGCTAAATGGCCTATTTGTGTAATGGAACTTCATTATTGTGTGCCGCCTTACTCACAAAAGGCCTGCATCAATATACCTTAAGAACGGTGTGTATATAATAAAATAATTTCCATTACCTCTATTTCATACAAAATTAATTACTTGATGTAAATTATAAAATCATTTTCAGAGCAATGAATATCAAACTTAAATCAAACTAAAACAAAAACGTATATTGTTCGTTATGAATTCATACAAAATATACAAATCCGTGTTTAATGAATGACTCGATTAGCATTTATATGAACAATGTGCAGAAATAAGCCGAGCCAGTTTATGATCTATTCATAATAACATATAATAGAAGTAGTTCTGAACTCATATATCGAACACAATTTAATATTGAAACATATTATATTTATAACATATTATAATTAAAGCGTAGCTTAACTATCGGACTCTTTCGAATTCTTAGGTATAAGGACAGACTATAAAATATAATAAATATTTTTAAGATTTTGTTAATATAATTAGCCTCATAGAGTCCACTTGGGTACATTTCTGTTCTCAATAACTTAGGGGCATTCTTGAGGAAAATTAAGTAATCCATCTCGGCGACTGTCTAATAAAACTTGCGAGCGCCGGGAATATATTAAACTTGCAGATAGCTAACTATAATCACATTCATCGCAACTGGCGAATACTCCGCGGATGTGACGTCACTCAGTATCTCTCCACCTCCCGTTCCGCACCCGCCGCCCTCCGCTCCACGCGCCCGAGTTGATAGCTCACTCTATATTTTATTTATGTAAGTTTATGTGTAACAAACTAGGAATAAATGTGTGTTGCCGAACAAATTTCGTTTATAGTGTCCCCAGAAACGCCTACGCATTTACGGCTTGTACATTTTATATGCATAAATCTTTAAGACAAATTTAATATTTAAAAGGTATAAATGTGTTTCAGAAGGATGTGCAGAGTGACGCGAGCAGCGGCCGATACGGGATAACAATAAATTGTAGCGAAACTTCTTACGATAGCAGTTAGCGGTCGTTTGTAACTGTTTCCAACACACAACTCACTCTCGCTCCATTGCACTGCGTCGTCCGCTTCGAGCTACGAGCTACGAGCTACGACCTACAGTTGCTGGTTTCACGATCTTGATGTATAGTAAGTAAGCTTTGCATTTACCTGCTAATCTAATACACGAATTTATAAGATGGTTCTCAATGTATATATAAGTCTGAAAGCCTAGATCAAGGAACGCTTACATTACACAAAATATAGAAGAAAAGAAAAATGTCGGAACAAAGAGTAACACGCGGTAAGCTCATTGTATTGTTCGCGAGACTTATTTAGATTGTTCCAAACCATTTCCGGCGAGCCCGAGCCCTGTTGCTCATTATTACAGGACATTTTACGGCTGCCGTCGGGAAAAACTCACTTTATTGACAATAAGAGTAACGTCTGTTTGTAGAAGCGGCAGACGGGACGAGATACTACTGAACAAACAAAAAAATTTTACAGTGATAATTTATTTCAATTATGAAGCAATTTAATATAATTTAAGATGAGAAAGGGTCATCAAATAAAATGAAATGAGTTTCTGACTCGCTAGTGGACAGTTACGGGTGGACTTTTGAAATTTAACAAAGATTATTAAATTTTAATTAATTTTTTTTATGAGATAAAATAGCTATTATGGATGGAATGATATTGTCAATTCGCAAAAAAGCCCGTATTCCAGTAAGGTCCTACTTGAGCGTTGACTTTACTAAAAAAAATCTGTGACAGTTCAGGAAACTATATCAACGTAAGTGTAAATGAAGTTCTAGAATGTGAGCCTAAGAAACAATTCCATCACTCGAATATTTACAATCACATTGCCAACAAATCCCACCCCGTCCGACCCACTGATCTCGCTAGCTCCCAAGACCTTTTCCCCAGGATCACTGATTCATACGATATTTTATTTAGCTCCATTTATCTGCCCACATTATACCTTTGCCGAGAGACACGTTACAAAGGTATAAATGTCGCTTTATTATAGTGAATAATAATAAACTTACTATTGGGATAATGTGAATTGACCTTTCGTTAAGGGTCTTTGACGAGCAAAAGGAAGGTAAAATAATATAACTAAAGAAGCGATTATGAATGTTAATGTTAAATTTCAAATTCAGAGACCAAAACACTCTTCAATGAAAGGGCGTTAAGATAAATTACTAATATGAAACAAATACCTTAAATTGAAAAATATATATCTATCTATGTTATTTAAATTAAATAACATTCCTCATTGATTCCCAAAATTACTCGAACATGTATTTCTGCGTAAGACTACTACTAAAATATGAAATGCGTTAATATTTTTTACTAAGTTTGTTATGACGGTTACTATTATTTATACACCATGTATATTTACA
This sequence comes from Pieris mannii, assembly GCA_028984075.1. Taxonomy (NCBI): domain Eukaryota; kingdom Metazoa; phylum Arthropoda; class Insecta; order Lepidoptera; family Pieridae; genus Pieris; species Pieris mannii. The sequence goes on from CM054776.1 coordinate 3,739,214, forward strand.
AAAAAATAATGTCCTTATTTCCTATTGTTACAGTAACTTAATACTATACAATAGAAAACTAAACTAGAAACATAATAAGTAAAAACATTAAACCTAAGCTTATTTACAACTATTTATAAATAATGCAATTCTTGAGAATTCAGCAATTGTGCAACTAAATATATACGTCTCGCAAGGAAAAATATTTAGGATGCGCATGCCACGCGTAAACGGTGCTTCTATGAGTAAATTCGTGCGCACCCGAAGCACTGCTTTTTTACGCCGGCTTTTTCTCTCGGCGAACACCCTCTGTCTTCTTTGCTCATGAGTAGAGATGCCAACAGGTTCGAATTTAATGACATGGAATAAGTGATACCATGATGATCTTATGTTCCAAATAAACGTATTTCATTTCATTTCACTGCCAGCAATTGCGACCGCTTATCACATCGAGTGTGGTTATTTGGCATACTTTAAAAAAGATACTGTGATAGTATCCCTCCTACCTACCCAGTATTTACCTCCAACTTGTTGTATCCTACCATACCCAAGACAAACAAAGTTGTATATATTGCTGGGTAAAATGGGTACACCCCATCATGTGAATGTATTCTGGATACGCTCAACTACTAGAGAATATTTTTTTTGTGGGACCCAAATCATAGAGCTACATTCCAAGTGGCTCCTAACAAGTGCATTATACAATTACCATTATCGCTTTTATATTTGAAAAACCTTTGGCCATACGCAAAATAAACCCTAAATTCCTATAAGCTTTTCTACAAATTATTTCTATGTTATCCCGAAAATTTAAAAATACAGGTTTGACACGCTGGTGTTGTTGTGATTATATTTATAGTCTTAATTATATTTATCACCTTTGCCCTTTAACATATGCTAAAGGGCAGAAGTTATGTGTCAGTGATTACATTCATTAAAATGTTGTTTGTTTTAGGATAGCCCGCATGTTATGGCCTTGTGAAATACAACCTTTAGTGCAAATAATTATTGCTATGTGTTTAATATATTCGAAAGTTGACGATGAGATAGAGATGTCATCTATAGAGCTAACCACTGCCGGCTATCGTTCTGTTCCAATTTACTCGAGCTTTTAATTAAAATTCGTCAGTCACTCATTCACTTTCCTTCAAAAGATTTTTCATTTCACTTAGTAATTAAATTCAGTTCATCACGTAATTAATGTTTTGTAGAATAAGCTATGAAAACGATAATATCTTTGAAATTGCTATATACTAATTAGGATGTTATTTTGAATGTTATGTTATGAAAATAAAAATATTATTTTGATATGTAGGCGAGTATGAAAGTGAGTACGGCATGCAATAGAAAGAAAAGGAACCAACCGAGACGTTCAACTCCGCCCTGGTTTTTAAATACAAACAATAAAGTTGATTTGTTTGATTCTCAGTCTCACGTGATACTTTTGATTTAGGTCATAAAATGTTCTAGCCTAATATACTGTACTTTTCTGAAATAAATTCCATTTACAAGCTCGATTACAAGCATACTCGTATTCTAGAAGAAATTTAACTCTGCTTATTGGTTTTTAGGAATTTGCACATTTTTATGACCACACGGTTTGATATCCTAAATCCAAATTAATAGAATCCTTTTTTTTGAAATTATTTGGAAGAATTTTCTTTTTTTATTTATTTACTATGTGAGACGACTAAAACGTCACTATATCCTACAACTAGAAGACCGACAGTAGTTCTAGATAGTAGATGAGTAGATACTTCCAATGGTAATTCACTCAACATGACAGTACTACAGCACAGATTCGCTCATATCCTACCTTACTACGCGCAAAAGAAAAAAAATCCTATTGTTTAATTTATACTTTAAATCCATATCCACAATCTAGGCTTCTTCACTTCAACGAAACTTTAAATTTTCATAATACAAACACAATATTAAATTTGCCTACTCTTCTCATATCGATTGCGTGCAGCGGGTAGCGGCGCCGCGGGCGCTGAGGGGAGGCAGTAGGGGGATGGGTAGAGCGAGTGAGAGACCGATTCAATATTTACTTTGCTTTTTAGCTCAAGCTAAGTGTTATTTGTTTTAACCGCGTTTATTTCGCTCTCAGCACCCTGTAATTACTGCATACACGAAACTTTATCGCGAGCGCCACTTCACGCTGCCTATTGCTCGCTCATGCGCTACGCGGTACACGTTACTAGAGCGCTACGCATCAGCTACGTCGCTAGGCACGTAGTGCTGGCATTGTGCCTCGTAGCGTGAACATATTTTTCAGCAAACGGAAATTCCGATATCAGGAAAATAAATAATAATTCATTTTTATTACACATACTTTTAAGATTGAATATTTATTAACATAATTCCAACAGCGGCAGCTGTTTATTGGCTTATTATGGTTATATTGAAAATACCACAAATTTATATCTGTATTATATTTTTTATGAAAATTTCAAGTAATTTGATAAACATTAGTCCGTCTAAAATTAAGAAAACGAAATGTATATGTTTTACATCTTGGTTTTCATTCTGATTTGTTTAATATTCAAACTGTTGACAGCATTCAACCATACTTCATTCCGCTTTAATTTGTTTATTTTGTTTGAAAGTAAACAATGTATCAGAATTATATGTTTTAAAATGTATTTATTAAAAAAGGAATAAATAAATCAAATAAAAAAATGTTGAAATATGATTATATTGATTATATGTGCGGACGATATGTATATATGTGTAGATTTATCAAGCATTTAGAACTTGTACTTTTGTAAAAGTACGTACTACTTTTAGGATATTAAAAAGTCTTCATTCCAGTGACGTGGTTTTAATTGCTTATTATCTTCGCTGTAAATTTATAAAGTAATTCCGCTGTTTTAGTCGAAATGTCACAAAGCTCTCTACAACACGAAATTGTCACCATAAAGCCAACATTTTTGAAGTGTCACCTATTTAAAGAATTTTTAGTTTGGTCTATAGTATTACTTAATTATTATTTTGCATTTAATATTATTTTATCATCGCATATTAAGACGTTAAAAATAGAATATACTACATTAGCAAACAATATCGATATATGTCTTACGTCTTATTTCGACGGCAGACGTCCACCTTTATCAATATGTCACAAGTTATAATAAACATGCCTTTCACTTTTTCAATCTCGTTCCTTATTCGAATACAAAAAAAACAAGATGAGATTCGCATAATACAAGACTGGCATCGCGTAATATGTTTACGAAATAATAGGACATTTTGAAGAAATGAAAACAACGGAAAGTTAATTAAAAGCGAAACGGATAACGGAGCGATCGGGTGTTATCAGTAACTTTGTTGTAGCAGCGCTGGCAGAGGACACTGGCCGGTACGCGCCACACTCCCTCAACGAGGTACGGCCATATATTTTATGGCTGTACTGGCGGACATATAAATGTGTCGCTACGAACAGATAAATAATCGAGCTCGCGTCGCCCTAATGAAATTTTATCAATCACCCGCGTGTCTCCCCGTCACATACCCCCCCACCCGCACCCGACTTCGTTTATATAATCTACAGATGAGCGATAAATAACACTTCTTACAAAATATTATGTGTTCCAAACGATTTGTTTATTTCTAATAACTTCAACTAACCAATTTCAATTTTTATAACTTACTAGTCTCATAAGAACAAGATTATCGTAGATACAATCGTAAGTAAAAATTTTACTTCTCAATAATTGTTACATGATTCTTCTTCTTCAATACTTTTAATTTTTTTAGCTGTTGAAACTAAATTACAGTATAGATAGATAGTTTTTGTACCATAACGCGCACCTATACATATAAAATTATAATAAGAGATTCACTCACTCACTTCACTCGACCTCGTCAATCTTATATTGATTAAATAGTCTGACTATATGCCTGTAAAGGTATATTACATGCAGGGTTATCTATTTAACACATTAAATGTTCTTTTCTCGGATCCGAGCGGGGTCATAGTAGCGGTGCCGCCCACTCGGTTCGATGCGAGCGACCCGTTCTTTTTTTTGAACCATTGCCATCCCTAGCTCTCGGATCCGAGTATTCGGCACCCAATATGCTGTTTGCCAACTACTGGGATCAAAAAAAAATATTTTTTAATAAAAGTAAAGCTTTTTGAAAAAAGGTTCCGGCTATTACTTTGCATCTATTGTTTAAGCATTCAATGTGTTAAAATAATATCCACTAGAGTTAAAAGATAAACTTATATCTGAACACTCAACAGCCGATTGAGCACATGAACGTGTGATCGATGCTGCAAATGATTCGACACGTGCTTTGCACTTCGTGACAACTCTGGGTGCTACGTGACTTTTACCTTAGATTACTTACTGCTACGGTATCAGCAATAGCTCATTGTAACATTTTATATTTTCTACACATTTAAAACTTTATTTTGGGCGTTTAATAAGCTGAAGATAATAGTTTTTTTTATTTATTAATAAATTTATATAAGCCAGCTACTATCGAAGTGTAGGTAAATAATGGTAGTGAAAATATTTTGCGAGCGAAATATAAAAGCGAAGTTATTGAGAGCTAACGTGTATTTTTTTTTACTGAGATATACTCAAATCGTTTAATCCAAATAAGACTATCCAAACATTAACTAGAGCAGTGTTGACCTAGTGGCTTCAGCATGCGACTTTCATTCATGAGGTCGTAGGTTCGGACCCCGGCTGTGTACCAATGTACTTTCTATATGCGCATTTAACATTCGCTCAAACGGTGAAGGAAAACATCGTAATTCGTAAGGAAACCGGCTTAGACCCAAAAAGTCGGCGGCATGCGTCAGGCACAGAAGGCTGATTACCTACTTCTCTATTAAATGGTAGTAAAAAGGTTGTAACTACTGTGTACTTATTGTATTTAACATGATCACCCACCGTCTTAGAGAAGGACTTGTAGAATGCAACAAGAGAATAAAAAACTGTACTGAAATTTTAACCACTTTACATTTATATAATATTACATATTTTATCATTAAAATAAAATAAAATACGAAACAAGAATGTAGTAAAGGACATTAACATGAACATGGGCGTTAGTGAGGCAACGTAAATTTTGCTTACATGACGTAGAATGTAAATCTTACCTCTACTCGCTACATTGTTGCTTGCTCTTTTTATCATTTCATTTACTGGCTTACATGTTTAAGCATTACTTCTGAATACAAACGAAAGTTATGATTTAGAATGGCTAGCTTGGCTGTAAGCAAATCCGATATTTTATCATAGTATTAATAGTAAAGATGGCTAAGGCCTTGATGCGCGGGGCGGGAAGCGCGAGGCGTCAGTGAGTCGCGGCGCGCGACTGCAGGCGGTCGTTTGTGTGGTGACTAGTGGAATATGTGTTACAGTGACCAACCTCCGCGCCAATAGAGCATTCTGAGCTCAACTCTACTACACACAAACCGGTGCACTTAACTACATACATTATTATCACAGGTATAATTTTAAAGGGCTACCATAATATTGAACTACAGCATTGTAGCAAAAAGTGTCACAAAGATTATTCAATCGATTTAAAGGTATCCAAGACAATTTAACTTCAACGGAAAATTTAATTAATTTCTACTTTCGTTATTTTACTGTTTAAATTTCTATACAGATTTCTTCTCTTTTAATATTATTATGCACTTATATGTGATATTAATGAGCGAATACGAAGTCATAAGCAATAGATGAAATTCTTAAGTTTCAATGTGTCTTAGTGCTAATTAGCGTAATGCTCTCGTTCATTTTGCTCGTGGGCTGCCTTTTGAGAAAATAATGTAACTTGTTGAATTCTTAGGTTGATAATTAGATGTTCGTTCTAATATTTGATAACCGCTAATTTAAAATTATATATATATTTCTAAAACGTGTCTGAAATTAGTGAATTTCTTTTAATGGGTAATAAATTTTACTTATTTTATATGTAATTAGTGGTCAGTGTTTTAGAAGAAGTGTCTTAAACGCAATAAGTAAAGCATTCCACGAAAATAGTATTCTATAAAGCCTATTTTTTATTACGATAAATAGATAGAATTTCCTAAAAATATATATAGAAATACACATTTATAGGAAATTCTATCTATTTATCGTAATAAATCGATTCCGAAATATCGGAAAAATTATCGATGGAGGCAAAATTATACCTTATATAAACTTATTTCCTACAGGCTACTGCTGACAAAAAAGTATCCATACTAGAATTATTTCTACAAGCTGTAACTTATGTTACGGCATGTAACAAAATTGCTAATTTTGTATCTATTACTTATATATGCAGATACATTATAACATTAATTAATATATAGCATTTGAATAAAAACCTGTTCTTTTTATTTTAAAATGTATTTTTTGCTACATGCAGCTATATAAACAGAAATGTTAATGTTAACTTTAACGTGTAAAATATTGAATTGGTTATTTTCCTTTAACTCTAAATTTTTGACTTATTACAATCTTTTGAGCTGTAGTACAGGTTCAACGCGTGCTAGGCTTTTGACTGTGGGTACGCATGAGGCCGGCTACTGGCTTCATTCTTACCATTCGTCAAATACAGGAACTTTTCTTGAACCTGATACTCTCCGAATCGCAATCTCTCTGCGGCTTGGGTCAACAATATCAAACGCCGGTGCCTTGCCTCCGTCAACGTGCCAAGTCTACTTAAGTCGACTGGAATCGCAAGAGACGATGGCTAGAGACCGGACGGTATGAGTTTGATTCCATGGGGGATGGGCCGGGTACAGGTATGGGATGCAATCTGTTCAGACACACTGGCCCCTTCCCATCTTCATGGAACCATCCACAGAGCTAGTACAGCTTGTGATGCTGAAAAAGCTAAAATCTGCAAATACAGGGGTCTAGGCTCCGAATATGATTTTGTCCCATTCGGTGCCGAGACCCTTGGTCCGTGGGGTCCTAACGCTATAAGGCTTTTTAGGGAAATATCAAAAAGGTTAGTCGACATCACTGGAGACCGAAGAGCTGGCAGCTACCTCGGACAAGGAATTAGTCTAGCTATTCAAAGGGGGAACGCTGCCAGTATCTTCGGAACCTTGCCTAAAGGGACTCCTTTTAATAATATACTTTTGTTATTACATTTTAAGGTTATTTATTATATTGAGCTATATTAATATGTATTTGTTATCTAAATGAATAATTATTGTTTTAATAATTATTGGTTATGAGCGAGATACTAGCGAGACAGTAGTAGTAATATTCGTTCTCTAGTTAACATTAGAGAACGAATAAAAAAAACACAAACAACTTCCCACACAGAACATAAATGAGCCATTAAATATGTTGACTTCATTAACATTAGGTAAAGTCAGCGTAAGTCGCTTTAATAAATTAAAACTAATTTTAATAATCAAAGGAATACATTAGTATTAGGCAAATACAAGTGTGGATCAGTGATAATTTTGTTGAATTGGTAATCTTATACAATATATAGTAACTAATGCAACGCGATACATATTAATTGCACTATTATTGCTTGGTATGTGTATTCTACGTTGCAAGCGCGCTAAAGCTTGTATTGAACAAGTGCTCTATTTGCAAATCTAAGTGTTTCACTGTGGCAAACATGTTTTGATTAGATATGTTTTTATTTTTTATGGTCTAAAATTATGGTCCATGGGAATGATCCCATGTTATCAGGAGATGCGGTTCGTTACCCCTTTTCAACTACATAACATAATGGGTTATGTAGTTGAAACGTACATGGAATTTACTTTATACCTTTTGGATTAAATTTTATTCGTGTATTTAAACAACAATCAAATATACGGTATTTACAATTTTCTTAAACTACAAAGTAGTAATAGAAATAATTAAAAGTTCATAAAAAGAAAGAAAATTAAAACAAATTTAAAAAGGACTTAAAAGCCTTTGGATTTTAACCGAAAACTTGCTCATTGGTATGTTTCCTCCTATCTTCTATTCTTCATCCTATCACCACCCATATGCCATTATATTTACAATATACGTTATATTTATTATACGTTACGATAAAAGTAAAACAGTTTTTATAATACAACTTCATAAATGGATTTATACTATGAACTGACACAAATTTTAGATTTTTTACGTGACATTTCAGTTCATGTGCTTAAAACTATATAAATTTTAAACAAATATATTATTGCCGATAACTATGTTACCAACTCTTTTTGTAATAAATACCTTAGAAGTTATATAAATATATTTATGAATTCTTACAATAATTGAATACATTAATTGAACTACAAAATTTGATAAAAGCATTTCCTTGTAAAAAACAAGAAAATGCTTCCCTTCCCCTTCTAGAGTCCTAATAATGAAGGTAAAATTTATCTGACCCTGTAGATATATATGTATATAGCTATATCGATTCGATCTGGTTCTTACGATAGCATTAAATTTGTTACAGATCACGCAAACGGCGGCGGCGACGGCGCGACAGCGTGTGGCGGCACGGATGGCGCCAGCACTGCTCGTCGCGCTGCTCGCCGCGCTGCTTTCGCCCTCTACACGTACGGATTCTCCGTTAATACAGACATTAATTTTTTGTCGACTGCCTAAAATATGATGTTTCTTATTTTCCGCAGAAAGAAGCGGCGTGGATTGGGAAACGGCGACGTCCAACTTCGGCGACGGTCAATTGCGGATAGGAGAGCCGAGTGAAGCTGAAGCAGCAGCAGCGGAGGCTGCTCTAGCAGCAGAAAATGCACCCGCGTGGCGTGAGCTATGGCAAGCTTCGCTGGAAGCCCTGCGGCGTGAGCCTGAGCTAAATGCTACAGCCGAAACAGTACGCGCACAACTTGGCTCCGTAGCTTTTTTGCACTGCCCGGTGCGACACCTCGCTGAACGACAAGTGTCTTGGGTGCGCCGACGTGACTGGCACATCATTAGCTCCGGTGCCTTTGTGTACACCAACGACGAGCGCTTTCAGGTCTTGCATCGCGAAGGTTCCGAGGACTGGGTGCTGCAGATCAAATACGTACAAAAGCGGGACAATGGCACGTATGAGTGCCAAGTTTCATCCAGCAGCGGTGCACTGTCAAGGCAGGTGCACCTTCAAGTTGTGGTTCCCGAGGCACTGATTTTGGGAGCGGAGGAGCTGCATGTAGATGCAGGTTCGGCAGTGCGGCTTGTTTGCCTCATCGAGAACAGCCCTGAGCCGCCGCAGTATGTGTTTTGGTACCACAATGCAAGAATGATTAACTATGACGCCGCGCGTGGCGTATCTGTACAAACGGCCGCAGCAACGCGTGGTGCGCGTACGCAATCAGCGCTCAGTGTTCACCGCGCGCGTCCCGATCACTCTGGCAATTACTCATGTCGGGCGCCCAATGCCGAGCCCGCTCACATCTACCTCTACGTCTCCGAAGGCAGTAAGTTAAGAAATACATTTTGACCTTCTGTCACTCAAAAGGCTTTTTCCGAGTATAATGAACGTCCAACATAGAATGATAACAGTGCTGTAAAAAATTTCATCGCACAATTATTTGGAAATTAGATTCATGTTTTTGTATCTATTTTTAGCAAATATTTTAATGATTTCAGGTGACAAGATGGCAGCGACACTCTCTCGCAGTAGGGCAGCTACTAACTACAGCGAATCCACACTTGCTGTACTATTGTGCGTCGCAGTTACTGCAATGCTCAGTTGCCCGAAAAGACTACACCTTGCTAGTGAAAGTGTTGAAAGTCTATCGTTAACGTACTAATTAATTATTATTGATTCATGAACAAAATTCTATTAGAAAGAAGATTCGATTGAATCGATGATGAACTTTTTAAGGTTTTAATACTATATGTAATTATTGCTCAAAGTTACTTTTTGTTAGTATTTTAACAAAGTAGGTTATACGAACTTGTATATTTAATTGAATATAGTGACGATCTCGTAGTTTTTCATAGTTTAATTTAATTCTTACAGATTTATCCACATGGAAGGATGACCTCCTTTAAGTTATTGTTAATTCTTAAATCTTTCCACCAAAATGTGTCAATATCGGTTTACCGGTAAATATCAGGTATTACAACTTTTATAATGATTACATGCATGTACATATATCACTAAATATATGATAAAACCTATAGTTTTCGATATCTCATAATCCATCCAGCCACTTAAAATTTCTAAGAACTATATTATGTACTGGATGATTTGTTCTTATTGACATTTGAAATTGTATAAGTACTCCTAACGCGTGCCTACAAATAATAATAAACTTTAGATCAAGCTAATCGAAAAATATGAAAAACACAATATCATGCATTTTTATTGTGGTCGATTTTCAAGATGAGAATGACTGACATAACTCTAGATTCAATGTTTACCTATGCTTGATCTCCACAATAATTTTACTTTATTCTCAGCACATGTTTCAGTTGTCAAGAATCAGTGCAAATTGTTATATTACCTGAGATTTACGAAAAATATTTAAATAATTCTGTTATCTTGGCAATGCCATGAATTAGGGACTTAATATTATCATATTGAAAGGTACAAATGTTTTCTTATATTTTTATTATATTGTTATTTCAACTGTACATAAAATGAAAATTCTGTAATATAAGCGTAAAAGTCTGAGTTATAAAATATATCTGTAATATATCTGGTCTATTAAATACTAGTAAATGTTTTCACCTTCTCGCCAATACAACGTCTAAATAAATTAATTTTGATTTTGAAATATCTCTTATTTTTATGCCTACTTTTTTCAGTATAGTGTGCACTGTCCAGTGTAGTCATTTACTCCGTTGTCGCAGCGACGAGTGAGCGAAAACTACAGAACGTCTTTGCCGATGGCGCGCTTCTGCCTGCCATACATCGAGCATTTGGCGCTCGCGTCCTTGGTCCTTTGCCCGACGTTACGTCTTTAAATAATATACTAATTGTTTTTATTTATTTTATTTTATTTATTTATTTAAAGTAATCTAACAGCTTACTAATTAATACATATTATTATACAAAATAGTAATATAATACAAAAAGCCAAAACAGATTACATAGATTAACAAATTGTGTATAAAAAGCAGAAAACAAGTAAAGCGCATTAAAAGAAAATTTTACATTAAAAAAAAATAATAATAATAAAATTAAAAGACTGAAATTTGACATTTAAAAGCAAAACAAATAATACTAAGAATTTAAAACTACTACTTAAAAAAATCAGAGTCTTCCCGCTTCTCCAAGTACTTCTTGACATCTCTCTTTTTGTGGCAGAAAAGATCAATGTCTTGACAATGGTTGTCATAGTTCGATAAAACCCGAAACATTGGAGAATTACGCAGGTAATTCGACTTCGTACGAGGCACACTGAACAATTTTGAGTATCTTGTCGCATACGCAGGAGGAATTTTAAATGAAATTAATGATAGCAAATAGGGACTATCTATCCGCCCATTAAGAATAGCATGTAAAAAGAACAAATCTTGCTGACTCCGTCGATATTCTAGTGAGTCTAAATTAAAATATGAGCAAGAACCTGAATAACTATCGAAACTTTTGTATTTTTTGAAACAAAGAAATTTGATAAACTTTTTTTGTATATTTTCCACAGCTTTTTTGTATTTTACATAATATGGAGATCAAATAATACTTCCGTACTCCAGCACGCTTCTGACATATGCAAAATAAAGGGTTTTTATGCAATTTATATTTTGAAATGTCTTGCATGACCGCTTGACAAACCCTAACTGTTTATACGCTTTGCCTGTTATGTTATCGATATGTTCTGATAGGCCCATTTTTTCATCTAATAATATTCCAAGGTCTTTAACTAATTTTACTTGTTTTATGGGGATGTTATTGATTTTGTAAATATATTGTATTTTTTTGTTTTTACGTGAAAAAGTTATCTTGTTACATTTATTTATATTTATTTTGTTTGTAATATATTTCTAGTCTATTAAGATCTAGTTGAATTTGATTGCAGTTATCTATAGATTTTATTCTTAAGAAAATTTTTTTGTCATCCGCGAACATAAGATGTTTGGAAAAGCGAAAGCAGTATTTTATATCGTATAAATAAGCATTAAATAATAACGGGCCAAGTATTGACCCTTGGGGTACTCCTGATGTGATGTTAGTGAACATGCTTTTGTACCCGCATATTACTATTGCTTGTCGTCTGTTAGTTATGTATGACTTTATCCATCTGTAAAGATCGCCACGTATTCCCAGGGAGAAAAGCTTATGTAAAAGGATAATGTGATCAACACGATCAAAAGCTTTTTCTATATCCGTGTAGATAGCATCAATTTGTTCTCCCTCATCCATACCTCGCAGTATATAGTCAGTGAAAATAGTTAAGTTAGAAATAGTTGAACGATTTTTAGTAAAGCCGTGTTGTTGTTCCGGTAGTTGTTTAGAGATTAATGGACTCATAACATTATGGACTAGTTTTTCGAACAGTTTGCTAAAAGAATTAAGAATTGAGATTGGTCTATAGTGGTCAATTTTGTTTTTGGAGCCTTTTTTATGAATTGGAACGATATGTGCTTCTTTCCATTTTAAAGGAAATGTGCAGAATGTGTTAAGGGATAAATTATAGATATATGATAGTGGTGTTGCAAGTTCCTTACTACATCTTTGTAGGAAAACTGCAGGTATTCCGTCACTACCTGGACCCTTGTCTATATTTAATTTTGTTATAGCTTTAAAGACATCATGTTCCGTTATGTGAATGTTGTTATATATAACATCTGACTCGGGTAGGTCAGGTAGATCATAAGTATCGCTGGGAGAGTGGTAGACGCTGTTGAAGAATTTGTTAAAACCATCACAAATCTCAGGCTCCGATTTGTAGGACACATCGCCAAGAACTAGCATGCTTGGGTACTCAGATTTACATTGCCTCTTGTTTTTTAAGTATGACCACAACGCCTTAGGATTTTTAGCCATGCTTTCTTGTATATGCTGTTCATAAGATAGCATGCACTTTTTGGATAAACGCTTTTGCCTACTACGTAACAATGAAAATTCATCATAGTCTCGCGGGTTCTTATACATTTTCCAGCGTCTGTGAGCTTTTAGTTTATCCTTGATAACATGTATCAGAGATTTAGAGTACCACACGGGGTACTTATTATTACAATTATTACGACTCATTGGGACATAATTTACAATAATCTTATTCAGAATATCGTAAAACTTTGCAGTTACTTCGTCAATAGTATCTCCATTTAGAAGCTGCGTCCAGTTGACCTTGCTTAGTTCCTGATTGATAGCATTATAGTCAGCGCGGTAGAAATTATACTTCAGATCTACTTTTGGAGACATTTTGCGTAGAAGCAAGTCAGTTGCATCTATACTCAAACAGGGATGATGCATATCGGGCTTGACCATGAATTGAATGCATGCTTTGTACATACATAAGCGAGGAATAAATAAGCGATTGACAAAGCATTTTTACTGAAGCCAGTGCCGCTTTTATTCTTATTTTAATACATTTATTAATTGTCATTCGCATTCGCATCTATTCTGTCAGAAGTTCTGCATTTATGTTTTTGTGTCTACCGTGAAATCACTATGAGTTTACTTCCTGAAATAAACGTTTACTAACAATATATTTTAACCGTAAGTAGGTGTTTTTATATAATATAATTCTATGTTTAAGTTGATAAAACACGAATAAAATGACATTTTCTAGAAATAATTCCCAGCTAGATCGATTTATCACCCCCGAAACACCCCCCCCCCCCCCATCATAAAATTTCATGAAAATCGTTGGAGCCGATTCCGAGATTCCAATTATATACAGTCGATTCTCGTTAATTCGAAACTCGGGGGACTCTTAAAATATTTCGAATTATCGAATGTTTGAAATATCAAATGGTTCGAAATTTGTGAGAGAAAATGAATAACAACAACAAAGGCTCGTGTATGTTTTTTTTTGTATTTAATTTTTTATGTAATTTTTTAAATTATCCACCAAACTTTTCAACACAAATCGAGATGGTGTGTGTCTATCGGGATATCTTTCGCGGTACCACCGCAAAGCTAATGAAATGTCTTTGTGATTTAAAAAGTATGCTTCTATTAAATCCAAATTATTTTGGTACGCCATGGTAAGTAAAGTAACACAAAAATTGCTAATAAACGAAAATGAAACTCACAATAAATAAAAGAACAGACGCTTGAAAATTTAAGTGTTCCATTTTCGAATTATTTATTTTTACTAATATCAGCCAGTAGCATGGTAATTGTGAGCTCATGAAGAAGTATCTACTACACTTTATGTATCGCTTTATTATTATCATGTTCTTATACCACGGAAATCTCGTATCTCAAGTGGGTAGATCTTTGAAATGATAATGTTAATTGTTGTAAGCATGGGCAAGTCAGAGGAAATTTCTCTGAACAAAATTTTAAATAAAATGTAAAATTTTAAGTTTTTAGTTTCATTTAATATGCTAGGTTATTAAGGAATAAATAATGCTTATGAGTAGCCCTTTCAAACGCTATTATAAAATACATGTAATTTTACTGTCACATTTGGCGGGTTCGATTCCCGGTTGAGGTAGGCGATTTAAAAAAAATCTGTGAATGCAGTTCTACTTATTATTAAAAATTAAACGATGTCTTCTTTCAGTAAAATATCCTATAATTAATATTTAAGGTACTTTCCCTCCGTGTGGCATCGCCGTGGGACATCCTGTATATACAAGAATTGCTCGTTTAAAGATATAAGATATAGGCTTAGCTTCCTCTCTATATTGTAGGATTTTTTAATATTAACTCAGTATGATATGCCCTAACGTTAATAGAGCAGACATTTTTTTACATACGTTTTGTTATAATATTATATTTCCTCCATAACGAAAATTATTTTAGGTGTGAATCATCTTGAGAGGATATCTACTACTACTATGTAATTGAGTATATGTTAGATAAATTAACAACCTAGATTACGATGATATTATAAAATTCTTATTAGTTGATCTTATTCATAAAAACTAGCTAATTACTCATTTGAGTTTTTCTGACAAATTATTTTGAATATGTCGAAGAGCAACAAACCAGTAATTGAATTATATGATAATAAATATTATTTTAATGCTACAAACACGATAAAATGTTTGTAATTTCGGTTTTAGGTGCCAGTTTATAAATGCCTGCTCAATACTCGCAGCGAAAGGTTTTACCTTATTACCTTGCCTTAGCTCTAATAATGCTGCCAGGAGATTTCTTTTTAGTAATGCAACATAATTTATTACAGGATTATAGCTGAAATATTTATTCCACTGAATATGATGAAGCTCACAGTTATCATTGACAGGTGACTGATAATTTCGATTTGCTTGAAAACTATGAAGTTTTAACTGTATTGACAAAAGAATCAATTAATGCTAGCTTTTAATCTTCATTCTCTCTCTATTCTGTACACGAAGACCCCGTTTCCCCGTGCGTATATTGGTTTTATTAAATTCACTGGAGGTTGTTTCGTCTTGACAGTGAAGCAACTGGTCTAACCCATGACTCATCTAAATGACCCACTCGTGGACTTGATTACAAATGACATGTAAGTTATACTAAGCCTATTATTACTTCTGGTTGTGATTTATTTGACATTCATATCAACACCACATTATATTCAGAGTATTCGTTATGTTTAATAATCGATTCCTACTTGGTACATATTTTCGTTACCATGCCCTTGTGGCATTATACATTTTTTTTTATGATTGAGATGTTTTAAAGACCCAATATTATTTTATATACATATATACAACATACTATATTATTATGATACATTATTTTTGGAAATATCAAGGAAAAGATTAGTCGACATCACAGGAGACAGAAGAGCTGGTAGCTACCTCGGACAAAGAATTAGTCTAGCTATTCAAAGGGGGAATGCTGCCAGTTTCTTCGGAACCTTGCCTGAGGGACTTCTTATAATAATAATTTTTAGTTATTACATTTTAAGGTTATTTATTATATTCGAATTATGTAGCACATACTTAACTTAATGATTTTATATTGTTGGCACTGCGTAAATTTAGCTCATTTCATTGAACCGCTTCAAAATATTAAAATTATAAGGTCATAAAGCGTTTAAACCGGTTAAGACATTGACCTTTAGTAAAATAGCATATTTTTTACTTTCGTGTGTTGTGACTGGAGACTAAGATGCCTTAATAAAAATAACACTTTATGTATCAAACATAGCAGCAAAAACAACATTTGACTATATATTTAAATATTGTTATTATTTAGACATTATTATTTATTGTATTATTTTTCTTTATCTAATGGTATTCTCCATACAGTACAGCACGTCGTATCGCTGCGATGGTTAAGTTAAGAATGAACACTTCTTTTAAAAAAAAACCGGTGATATGTTATGTCTAAAGATACTCATGGCAAACTAGATGTAAGTTTTAATAAGCTTGATATTTTACAATTGTCACAAGTTAATTAATTAACAAAATACCCAACGAGCCACCGGTCATTCCACGTACAACAATCTTACGAATCCTTCGTGTTTCTTGCTCGCAATCGAAAATGGTTAAAATAACTTGTTTTTTAGTTTTGTTTGTATTATGTATGGTATACTATAATATCTGTGCTTCGAAGATAATAAAACCTAATGAAACCGTGGAATTACAAGCAAAATTTTTTGTGGCTCCCACTCCAGTGGTGTTACCAGAGGAAGAAGGAACAGGGGATTTTAACAAGGAAAAGATAGAGAAAACCGTAGTTAGTTCGCCGATTGCTGCTACCATTGAAGATAACCAAATCACGCAAATTACACAAGCGAGTATAGATCCAGCGTTGCTTACAAGCGAACCAACGATGGTTATACAAGTACCAAAGCTGAGGACCAATAGTGAGGTAACAACAGAGTTGATTGTGCCAACACCAGTAGTTAACACCAAATCAATGTTTCAAACAACGTTGCCCGTACCTCCGCTGGAACTTATTTCACCAGTTGGAACCGATGTGATTGGAGAGTTAAGAGATGGAGGTCAAACAGTGGATGTGAAAGCCACCATAGCACCCTTTACACTTTTTCCTTCAACAGGTTACTTCAGGAAATGTTGACATTACGGACTCAACTTAAGATAATTTACGCTGTGATTTTATGTATATTATTCCTTTCCTATATTCTAAATGACCTTAGGATATTTTAGTCATTTAGCCGACCATTAAAGTTATTCTTTACGAGTAAACTGTTTACTTAACATATGCTTTTTATTTTTCTTTATGGTAAGTCACCGCGCCATATTTATTTTGTCGGTTCCGTTGTCTGAGGATTCCGATGAACAGTTCATTAGATAAATAATAATAAAAATAAGCTAATCTGTTATGAAAGATAATGTCACAGTTGATTTTGAATACAACTGTTTATGTAGTAAGTATATAGTATTATTACTTTTCAATTTGGGAATCCTATAAATACAAGCTACTTAAGTGTGTTCAAGGCTGTCTTAGATTATTCCTGATGAAGTCATAGTATTATTCATACTACAAAGATTTATAACATTACGGCGGAATTTAAAGTTATTCAATTATAATTGAATATTGATCTTATAAACGTACGTTAGGTAAAGAATGTTTTGTCGTGGTTATTTCTTTCCAAAGAGAATCGACGGTGCCGGTAAAGCTGTGAGGTTTATTTGAATAACATTGACACTCCTTTAAGCTCCGAACCATTTATAATAGATACAGTATCATTCAATGTAAAAGTTTTGTTAGTTAGCTAAAATTTATATTTAAAAATAAGGAATGAATTTATTATGTTTCTGTGTAACTATTGTACTATTTTTATACGTATAATGGAAATAAATAACATCTTAATAAAATATGTGTTTTTATATTTTTTTACATTAAACTGGCGTTTTAATTTAGTGATATATTTCAAGGGTCAATCATGTTATTCCATACATTAAACGCTTATGAAAACATAAAACTGTTATGAACTAGGTAAGTTAATTCCATACTTATTTAGCACTAGATGACCCGGTGAAGCTTGTATAATTTTTTTTTAAACAGACCAAAGAGATCAGACCTCTTACAGCTATACAACACAAATTTCTGAAAGCATCTATAGATAGTTGACAACCAAGGGATATGTTTTTATTTGTAGACTAGCTGGAAATAGTTTTTATTGAACAATTCTATTGTTGTTTTTAGTAAATTTCTTCAGTTACTAGTTATGTTTCCCACCGTTTAAACCTTCACTGAAATTTGACAAATATTTTAAGAGCATAATAAGCTAATTCATTTTAATATATATAGATTTTAATATTCTCTATTAGTTAATTATGAATCGCTCAATGATCTCAGACTTTAAGGTCAATTAAAACGGAAGAACACCAGATCGTGATCATCAATTCAAATCAAATCATATAAATGAAGTATCCTGCAAAAGTTTCATTATAAGCACAATGAATTTCGTAACATCGTGTGTATTAGCAGTGTTCGTATCGCTGGTGTACGGTGAAATTAAAGATAAAGAAGTGGTTCTCATCTCACCCCTGTTAGCTCCTAATGGTAGAGAAGAAAGAGCAAAAGATTTTCCCATACTTTTATTATTGTCAGATAAAAACGTTAATGATATAAAGGAAATGAAAAGCAATTATACGCAAACCATTTACCGTGTGCAGGTTAGTATAACAAATGAAACAGACCATAATTTTTAAAATCGTTGCAAATACAAGTTGCAATTACCAGATTTAAGTTTAAAATAATTTGCTTAAAGAGTTTTTATTATTAACCAATCGCTTATAGGCCGTTGTAGTGAATTAATTAAGTTTTTTGTTGTGTATATTATTTAATTTATAATATAACGCTTTGCAGAAGTTGGATCATCAGTAAGAAGATAAAGGAAGGTTTGTAAATGTTTATAGAAAAGTTCTTTATACTAAAACTCACTATAAGTCAAGTTTCTACGAAATAAGTTTCATTAACGATTTAAGCTATATAGACGTTTTTTAGCAATTGTAAAGTCTTGGTCTGTGCAAAATTAAAACGGTTAATTAATTTTGGTTAATAATAACATGATGACGTTATATATTCGGTCTATTTCAAAAACCCAAACGAAAAAATCTACCAAGAAATCGAGCGGTTTGTTTTTCAACAACAAAAGATTTATGAAGATTATCTATGATAGATTTGAATAGGTAAAACCTATACATATTATAAATTTATAGAATAACTTGTTTCTTCCACGTTGTGGATGCGGAGTTTCAATAGAGTTATAATTAATTAGCGATAACGTCAGACCAACGTAACGACTCGTACAACGCAGCTTACAACATATTTATAAAGACGAAAAATATGAGATGTCCATTGTATTATTTCATACATATAAATCTAAATTTAATTATTGATAATATTTACTCAATACAAATTTATGGTGAGCTAGTCTGTGCACAATATGGGGTATTTGACGAGCAATGATTCGGGTTTTGTTTTAAACAATTGAAAATTTTATAACTTGCCAGTTGATCCATTGAAAATGAAAACTTTTATGAATTTTAAAACTCTTTGGTGACCTATAGTAGTGTATACCGTATTGCATTCATTTGTCATCTGTGTTTGTCGGCAAATCTTTCTTATTCTTGTTACATGTGAAAATGAAACAAACACGAGAAATTTTCTGTCAATGAATTATTATGACATTCATTGTGGGCTCACTCAATAACAAAGCTATATATATATATACATAGGCTGTAATTAGCATTTCGTAATGAAGGCCCATCTCGTGCCACAATTGGCTTTAACGAGTTAAAGCGTGGACGTAGCAATCTCAATGATGTTCCGCGTGAGGGACGTTCTTTAACAGCGACTAATGAAGATAGCATCAGTGCTGTGCGACTTATGATAGAGGAAGATAAGAGAGTGATCTATCAGTAAATACTGGCAAGCCTCAACATCGGTATGAGTCAAGTTTAAAAAAAATACACAAACATTTAGGCGGTTATATCTTCCTTACCTTTTCACGGTTATATCTTGTAAGATGCCGTTCAATTTTTCCATTTTCCAATCAAATTAATAGTATTTTTTAAATTTTGCTACACACACACACATCTTATTTTAATTATTAATATACGAGATATACTATGTATTACTTTTCTTTTTACGTAGTCTTTCCCTTTCAGATTACATAAATAGAAGTCATACAAGACGGTCTAATTCTATCAGCTGTCAAATGCTCTTTGGATTTTGAATCACCTGACTAAATTCATAAGGGTAAGGATTTAGATGAAACGAACAAAAAATATGTTAAAATAAAAATTTAGTTAATAAGAAACACTCGCAGCCAATATGTTAGTTTAAGCTTAAACTTTCGTAAAAAAGAGACAAAACTTATCTTTATAACGTTTTCAGGGCCTATTTGAAACAGAAATGTCCCACCTAAATATGGTTATAGATGGAAAAGCGCTTCATTTAATACACTAATTATAGTTTTAGGTAAAACAAAATATAAGGTAAATTGAAGGAGTAGAAGGGTCAACAATTTTGACTTGTGTGTGAAATGTTTGCGAGGTCAAATTTGGCATCTATTTTTTTCCACTAAAGACGTGAAAACACTAAGCTTATAATTATATTTTGAGTACACTATGTACAATTAATGCTGTAGTTAAAGATGCCTTGTTTATAAAAGATTCAAAATTAATATTAAAGTATCACCACTTATTTGTACAATTATCAAGATTATTTTGCATTATCCTTGAAACAGACCCTTGAAAATTTATTTAAATGCTTCATGCTGAGACTCTTTTGTTATAGGTACATAAAATTTATTTTGTGTTGATTTTTTGTAATCAGATATTTTATTGTTTTGCTTTCGTAAGTAAATACGCCCGATTTTAATAATAACATTTTAGAACATGTAATTAATAATTTAGTGGAAATAAAGTTGACACATGATAAATATAAAAAGATTTTGCTGTATTTACCCAAATCTTCTATCAATAAAATAACAAAACAATAAATGTCAATTATAAGGATAAAGTTTAAAAATATGTATTTTTGTGGAAATTCCGTAATGAATTTGATAAATTAAATCATAAATTATAACATCTTGACATCATCATTTTACATGTTAAATCAATAAATAATTTGATGATAAACGATTGAAGTTATTACAAAAAATATTGACCTTTAGTATCAATGAATTTGGATTCTTCTTATAATTCATAGTAGTATTAGCTACACTACAAACTAGTAAACTTAGATACTGCCCGGTATTACGAATCATCTATTAATGAGACAATCATGTCACAGTATGGCTTGGCCGTGGGGTTCAAGTACACAGGCGCTAATTAAGGCTTAAAGTTGGCGCCTGGTAGACAGTTTCGGTGACCCTAGAGCTGATGCTTTGCTTGCTAAACGAATAAGTATCGCAATACAGTGAGAAAATACTGTTAGCATTACAGCCACAGGGATCTTTTTAATGTTTTTTTTATTTTCTATTTACCATTTTTATGATTATTATTACTATGTTGGTGAAGAATATTGTTAATAGTTAGTGTAGATTTGTGTGTTGGATATTTATATTACCTACCTAAAACAATAATTAAAAATAATAATAATAGTAGAACCAATAAGGTCTAAAATATAGTATTGTTTTGTGTTTTAAATTCTAAAATAAAGATAAAAACAATTAAATCCGTGATAATCTGATTGTTGAGACGGAGAACGTAAAGTCAAGAACTTATATGATTGAATTGATTATTTTGCGTTCTCAAAGTAATATTGTATTGAATTTAATTATTATGTTATCATTTTTTTTTTCAAAAGTCTTATCATGTGTGTACATCGTAACGTGATGTGTTAGCAAATAAGTGGCAGTGCGGTTGTAATGATATGCAGAATTGTTAATTACCTTTACCGAGATGTAACCGGGCTTCCCACTTTACAAGCCGTGTAATCATATCACTGACTCTATTGTGTACAATGTTTCAATCACTGTTTATAATAAAACAAATATGTTGCAATAAATCAATCGTATAAGCGTACTTTGACCAAATTTAAATATATATTGAGGATTTGTTCTAGTCTTTACTGACGTATTAACAATCGAATTTAAGAAGCTGAAGTAAAATTTAATTAAGCTTGAATAACAATTTTAATGTTATACCTAAATAACCTTCAAGTTTTTAAAGACGGTCAAAAGTATCAAAAATTTGTATAATCTACTGCGTAATGTAAGATGCAAAAACTTTATACGATGAGTAAACTAGTTAAGCGGACAGAACTTGTTTTGAGATAAAAGCATTATAATTTTATAACGCCCTCTTCTGGTTCAATGTACACATCTCCTTTTGTTCAACAAACAAAAAATAAATAAGTCTAACTGCACCGCTTATATTAAAGTACTCAGGATAACACATAAGAGAGTATTATTGTGTGGAACTTTAAAATAGATTGAAATATGGAATTTATTTTGTTTTCGTTTCTTTGAGTTTGGATGTACCAAATCATTATTTTTGAGTGATCCGCTCTAAAATTCACATTTATTCATAAAAACCAAATCAGTCTTTTTTTGAGTTGGGAGGATGCTATGCTAAAACATCTCAGTCCTCCACACGCCCTTGAGATGGCCCCTCGGGCTTCGCCAAGTCGTTCAACCCAATAGAATCAGTATACTGCTTTATCTGCATGTATCTACGTTTTCATCTCAGCGTAACATAATTTGACATATTAAGGTTTAATGGTGGAGCAATCGATTTTAAAAAGGTAATAAAAACATATAATACATCCCTTTTTTGTTCTTCAATCCCCTGCACAAAGCACCTTCGTAAAAGCACTTGATATTAATACAACAGGCTGTAGATAAAACAACATCACAGAGCCCGGTTTGCGGGAATATCCAACCGAACGTGTAACGACTTCACAAATAGACAAGTCTAACATGTTGATTATAGGCATTCAACCACATACCGCTAAAAAAATCTCACTAAAATTTATTTTAAACGTTATGCCGAATTAATCTACTGTATTATTCCTCTTTTCTAGAGAACTTTTTTCAATCATTGATCTGCCTTTGGTGTTGAAACATAATTTTATTTCAGTTACTTAAATTGATTGGATTTGGGTAAACCATAAAAATAAATATAATAAATAAAATAATTATCGATTAGAATTAAAATCCTGTTTGAACTCAATTAATATAATTATCGGACATGTTCCATCATTCTTTTCAATCGTCATCTTGCAAGTTATGACGTGAGTGTGAGAAACGCTCAGTGACGTGTTTTGTGGTGTCCAAGAGTGTTGTATAAATAGGTCGGTCGCGCCGCAGCTGGCAGTGACCGCGATGGGCCTTTGGTGTGCAGTGACGTTGGTGGCGGTTGTCGCCACCGCTGGCGCCTCCCTTCATGACAACCGCCTTGATGATAGGGTAGTGATGGTGCTACCGGTGTTGGCGCCTCCTAAAGACTCTCCGACTCGCGCTACTGACAGATCTAGGCAGTTCCCTATACTAATACTGTTGTCGCAGAGGAACTCTTCCCAAAAGTTAAGAGAGCCGGAAGCTAAGTCACTAAATTACAATCAACAACCTATATATGTTAAGGTAGGTATTTTTCTTGATACCTTTTTATATAAAACCTTTATGATAATTTATTTAAATTATTTGAAGTTTTAATTGAATTTTGTTTTACACCATCGCGTGAGAAAGTTACAACTTATATATTTTGAAATTGTAGGTTAACAGGTCTATATATTGCTATAAAAAATATTAAAATCCATTATATGTTAATTAAATGAAAATAATTAGTTATGTGTACTTTATTGCCAGTTCTTCTCTTCCGTTCTACGCTCTTGATTGAGAACTGGCAGTAAATGTAAAATTAGAATCATTTAAATTATTTTTTGACGTTCATAAGTGTACATTATGTTACCTATATGATTTGATTTGATTTGATTTAAGCATTAGTGCATGGATTTGCGAATACGTATTAATATGATTATTTTAAAATTCTAATAATTCGTTTAATATAACTTTTTTTCTTATTCAAGCAAAAGCATTAAAGGTTTATAGGTACTTGAAGTCAAAACACTGGCTGGTTTCATTAGAATATTATGTTACAGAAACTAGAAGACCAAGATCACCCTGAACGGTTAAATAGGCAAAAGCGTACCCTGGGAAAGCTTCTACTTGGCCACGGCGGTGGGTTGTCCTTTGGTGGAGGACATAGCTGGGGTGGAGGAGGTGGTTACGGCGGGGGCTATGGTGGGGGCTACGGTGGCGGACGTGGCTTCGATGAAGGCTATGGTCACGGATACCAGGAGCCACAGAAGACCATCATCGTAAAAGTCATAAAGGAGCATAGTAAGTGTTTTTTCCTGATTAAAACTCAAACAGGACTGACAAAGGTTATAACTGATAAATAACCACTTTCTGTATTTTTGTGTCAACAAAATAGATATTAAGTATTAAAGCTTCTTTTAATGCTTACAATCTATTCAATATTGAGTATCAATAAGTCCTTAACATAACTAATATCCACAAATCTGGTAAGATATAGATCTTACCAGTCTAGAATAGTCTAGACAACGTTAGATCATGTTTTAATTTGTAATTAATTTGTTAACATATACGTAGTAGGACAAAAAATGATTCACACAGTTATGGTACGCGGTTTAATTTATTCATGTAAATTTAAATATTCTCTTTACTTCGCAATAAACATGCTAAATTACTTTAAGTTGATGGTATCAATCCTTTATTCATTTGATACTCCTTAAAGACCTTAATGTTTTTTTAAATATATAATAAAATCTAATACAACCACGGGCGCTTCAACCTCTAGGTCTTGGAATACAATCAATCTATAGTTATAGGCCGTTACATTCGCCGTCGAGTTTTGGGTCTGTGGCATTCCGGTTCCTTGTTTTGTCTTATGATTTTTTTCCTTCACCATACACGGGTACACAGGCATAATAACGACGTATCGTTGAAAGGGACACGTTTTAAGAATAGGATAGTATTTTTATCATATGAAAAATAAATTAATTTATATTCTGTTTTTAGCTCATAGCCACGGAGGTCATGGTGGTTACGGTGGGAACTATGGTGGAGATGGTGGATACGGAAATTATGGCGGCGGACATGGAGGTGGCGGCGGATATGGCGGTGGCGGCGGCGGTGGTGGCGGAGGCGGCGGTGGCGGTGGTTATGGTGGTGGCAATTGGGGCGGCGGCGGCGGCGGCGGTGGTGGATACGGAGGTAAGAAATATTAGTATTTGTAAATCTACATCTTTACAATTGACAGAACGAATTAATCCCAAATACAAATACAATTCAGAGCATAGTATGGTTTTCTATTAAGTAACATTATTACTATTCCCAAATGTCCACATAAGGCGCGACACATGCGAACTTATACGTCCCACTACAAAGGCAACCTGTCCGACGACGTTCGAGCATATTCCTAAAGCTATGATACAAAACTCTTATGTCCTAGTAATATTGGGCGATAGTCACGACACTTCAATTTACCTACATATCAAAGTGACATATAGGCAAGACAAAACACAGACAAGAAAAAAAAAGACAGAAAAAACAGAGACACTACTGTAATTAAAACACGATACAGCGATTACAACATTATATAAATAATTGTTACTATTTGCAGGAGGTGGAGGTGGCGGCGGAGGTTATAGTGATGGTGGCTACGGTGGCTTAAATCACGGCGGAGGTTACGGCAATAATGGATACAACCATGGCGGCTCAACCGGCTGTGGTGGCGGCTGTGGGGGAACTGCACATTCTTCAGCCACAGCTACCGCCACAGCTACTGCCACAGTGAACGGGTAAGTAATTGCTTGTGTCATAATAATAGGGTTATCTTTATTATTTTCATCATGTAAAATAATGTCCGCCTATAGAAAAGGAAAAAAACGCGTCAAAAAACAAATTGTCAATACGGGGTTCAACCATTATTAAGTCACTCACACATTGTAGTATTATTTAAACATATACTTTTTATTGAAGATAAAATATCCAGTATCAGAAATAACTTATATACATACAAAACATACATACAATACATACATACAAACTATAAACATACCCTTTTCAAGGACTCGTTCAGTTTATACACAATATAGTTGCGAATAACAACACTTATTATTGGTCACAATATAAAGATTAATCATAGTATTATCTCAGCTATGATAATGTAATAATATAATTAATCCTCGCTGATCAAAACAAATGAATTATCGTAAAATTATTTCTTGCAGGTATGGTAAACGAAAATGAGCACTGGAGCGACGATAATGTGAAATGTACAAATTGGATTTATTTACCAACTTCAAATAACTATGGTATGGACGCCTCTAGTCCATAACGCTCTTCTGTGTCCGTGTAATATATGTGTTACCATCTATGCATTACCACTAACTTTTTGAGTATTTAATGGTCCATGTAGATACATAAAATGTTTTATGATCACGTATTACTAGAAATCCTTTAAGAAGATTCGCTCAATTTACTGTAATTAGTAATAAACGTATAATTAAAGAGACATATTATAATTTATTTTGATTTTTTTCATCCTATTTGTTTGTCCTGTCAATAATATATAAACTTACATGCCGATTAGATGACATGTTACCAGCATACTGCCTTTCTAGTTAGTAAATGTCTATACACAAAATAAAAAAAATCGTACGCTATATTCAACTATTAATTGTATAATGTATTGTCTAATATTAAACCTAATTATTTATTAAAAAGAGTGGCGGAGAGTTTATTGTTGTTCTCTTCCGTTCTACGCCCTTGAATGAAATGTAAAATTAGAAGCATTTAGTGTAAACCTAAATGAACAATTATTGACTTTGACTTTTTCCTTATAACTTTAAGTCACGAAAATGCAGGAATGTGATCAGTAAGCATCATGAGTACCGACGCAGTATTGCCAACTATTATTTTAAGATAATTTCGATCAGGACAAATGCCTCGCACACAATTTGTACAAAAATAGTTTCGTAATAAGAGTCTGGGTGAAAGACGCGTAAAAATGATTCGTAAGAACAAATGTAATTATATAATTACTAATCTGTAAATAAACGATTCTCTTCTAATCAGGAATATTTTTTAATAGTACTTAACTAGTCCTTTAATCCGGAATAGTGTTCATAAGTAAGTCAAGTAACATGATGCAAATTAACTTAATATTAACTGTTTGCCGGTATTTCAAGTATACAATTATTAAATAATCATAATTTAGTAGTATCGTTAGGTATAATATCTCTTTGTTATGATACTCGTGATGATACGTAATCTTATGTTAAGACTATAGGTTCACCTTCGATGGTTATTGTTTATTCTGACAACAAATACATACTGACCCGGATATAAAGTAGTTAAGTATAGTCACAAAAACCACAACGTGCCAAGTATCAAGATACAATAAATTAATAATAGCTTATTCTGCGAACGTCTTCCTCACGCGGTCATTATATAATACCTCCCACAAAGACGGTATTTCCTGTTACATTCAATATTAAAAACTTGCTCTTTATAATTATTTCATAATAATTAATAATGTGTCAATGCAATTTCCAAGGAACAATAAGTGTGTGAATTGAAACATGAATATTTATTACATAGACATTTTCTGAATTACCTTAGGACTATTCATCCACCGTATATCATTTTCCACGATATACTTTGATAAAGTAATTATTTGGTATCGTTAAGTTGGTGAACTATAAAGTATTTTAGAGACTGAATCTAGCGATTGGTAAAATAAGATAAAAGGATTAATAGTTCCATATTTCGAGAAGTCATATTTTAATTAAATAATCCTAATTTAGTGATAACATAGTAAATATCAGACTCATCTCAATGTCATTCTTACTAACTAAACTGGAAATCAATATTTCGAGAAACATCTTCAAGGTGCTGAAATAAAAATCATAGGGCTTATTTAGTTATTTGTAACTTTTAGGATTTTAGGATATTAGTATAATTATAATTAGTTTATTAAATCAAGACTAATTAAGTTAGTAAATATATAGGTAGTTCTCGCATTATCCGCAGTATCAGGATAGATTCCCGTATTTATTTATAATATAAACTTTTCATAAAAAAATATGAATTGACAAAATTGATTTAAGGCTAGTCTCCACACGTCACTGATGGACATTGAATACGAAACTAATTTAATTAATAATATATGAAAAATTATGTATATATATTATATTATTATGTTTTAATAATAAATTATTAGTTTCAATGTTAAATCTAATCAAACAAACATCGTATAAGAAAGCATGCGCTTGAGTGCATGAGTATGTGAATATGTGTGTGTGCGTATAATACACTCTATAATTGAGAATGTGGTTAAGAGTTGTTATAACATAAGCGTGCGCTGTGTCTGGGTTAGTTTTTTGAACCTTGGTTGAGGCTTTAGTCATGCCAAAACATGTAGTAAGGCTTCTATTGAGTCGAAAAACAAATCGGCTAGAATGATTTTGATTTATTTTGTTAGTGTATATATATCTAGATAGTTTGTCTATCTAGTAGATCGTCTAATAGATCGGGTGGGGAACACAAACTTGTCACTTTGGCTGTCTGTTACAATATTATTGTAAAACTAAGCGTACGAATCGATTTAAATCTGGTTAGTTTAAAAAAATCTATAAGGCCTACCCTTCCTTCTAATATTCTACTAAAATGTCAATATTAATAGTAGCTGAAACTAGGAAAGATGAATACTGGAATTGGACCCCTAACCTGATGACAAATTAGTTCAACGCTATAGATTAAGCGTAAGAGTTCAACGCGATTGCTGCTAATACAAAATAATTTTAAAATGTCTATGGAATTTCAACGATCAATAATAAATAGATCCAAACAAAATGTACGCGCTCACATAACTCATACGGCGAAATGTCGTGAGGGAGCTTAATTTAAATAGTTGCGTTAAGGTGAAATATTTAGGCAACAGATAAAAGTCAAAACCAGGATATCTAGCGAGGTTTTTCGTAATATACAGAATATATAAAAAATCATTGTTATACGATATATATTTAAAAAATAAGACCATGTATCATTAGCACGTAATTTTTTTAATATTAAGCATCTTTTATTGGAAAATAAGCATGTATATAATATGTATAGCTAATTGAATCAAGTAGTAATATGGTTTCGATGTTTGCAACCAGGCGTTTTTTACGTGGCAATGAAAGGCCAAACGTTTTGAATTTTTTTGGTACTTGCATGACCATTAGTGGCTAGACTCACTAGATTATATACAGTAGTAAGAGCTATTACAAAAACTATAATATGAAATATTGATTTCTAAGGTATGTAAATACATATAAGGACTTGTACAAATACATACAAGGAAGGATGTCCTTATATGTATCGACAGCGATAGGTATAAATATAGTGGAAACAGCAACCGCAATATACATTTCAATTCCCTCTAAAGTAGATTTGGCTTTTATTTTTAATAAGGCGTTTTGTGATAAATCAAATATGTGTTTGTTTTATGTCATTTGTAATTAATATTGTATACTTATATATTATAGTATATTTTTAATATGAGTTTAGCCATGTCTGTAATTGCTATAAATAAATAAATGATTTCACTGTTCTATCAGATAACCTATAAATTGCATGCTGTTAGCCTTGGCCTGTACTGAACAGAAATAAAACCAATACCAACTATTTACGAAGTAATATAATTTGTCAAATATGTTAGAAAGACAGACGTGAGTGCAGCAACGGGTTCATGAAAACATTTTCGGAGGAGTTTTCGCTCGGCCCTGGCTAGTAGACTAGACCTAATTTAACCTAATTTAAGTACATAAGGAATCTATTTTAGGAAAGGAGAGATTTGACGCTCTCATGTGGCCTAGTTTCTCGGCCAGAGATCCGTTTTATCAGGGGTCCTGTGTATAAAAAAGAGAGGGCCTTAGAAATAGTAACAGAAGCGCTCTAAAGCCAAATAATAAATCTATAAAATATGTTTTTTATTTACTATTAATATCAAGAGAAATCATTTAAGACTTTATTTAATATTAATAATATTCATAGATTTAATTTTGAAGACACAATAACTAAACATTTTTGTACTAAACGTGATTTCGTTATTACTAGCACGATGATTTGAAAATTTTATTAATTTCCAATTATTTATGCATTGTAACATTTAAATGAGAGATGGTATTGAATAAATTATAAAAATAATTGAATATCATGGCCGAGACCTAGAAATACGCGGGCCAGGTATCCTTTGATAAACATTTATTTATGTAATTTTGATCGCTAACGTGCAGTTATTCACCTTTAGGGTCAATGTTCCTCCTGCTCCCTAAGCTTCATTCTTAAGTCAGTCAACCTTTTAAAATAAATTTTAAAGGTAAAGTAAGTCTCACATTTGAAACTCTTCTGTTATACATATATAAAAGGCAGCCATAGTTAAATAATTTCTAGCATAAGTGTTGTGTATCCTGTATTTACATAGTCTTATTTAAGTCTGTGGAAGATTCTTTAAATATGCAGCGTTTAAGAATTACAAGTTTAAAAATGATAGATGAATTTAGATTTCAACTGAGCCTCGCAAACATCGCTACAAAGCAAGCACACATATTATTTTTTTATCAAAAAATAATATGTGTCAACAACCCGCAAGTAGCTTTATCCTATTTTGTTAAATATGTTTGGGCGTCACCACCATGCTGTAATGTCTAAAACTAATCTAAAATTGGTCCAACTCATAGTAGTAGTTCGTAATTCAGAACCTTCATGGAATGTCAGTGAATGTCGGATCCTCAACTGAGAAGTTTGCTGAACAGCACATAAGTAATGACTGAGTACACAATCCGTTGAAAGCATTCACACAAATACATGTTCCATAATAAATTTATATTCAACTCAGAGAAAATATCTATATAATATGTATTGCTAAGAGTAAGTCATAAATCACGTTTCACTTGACTTTCCATCTCTGATTTATGAAACTTTAATATCTCTTATATTTAATTAATTTATTGTAACTACTATTTTATAAGAGAAAATGATATAAAGAATTTTCCACTATGCGAAAGAATTGCTTGTTTCATAAATATCGTCTATTATTAACTAAAAAAAATCTTATAGTAATTTATGATAATTAAAAAATACTATCGAATTATTAAACATGATTAATTTCGCATATTTTTGTTATAAAAAGGCTCTAAATATATAATAAAACCTAAGAATTAAATTATTATTATAAATGGTAATTTCATTCAGAGATTTCGTAGGAGATTATTATTGTTTAAATTTAAGCTAGCACGCAGCAAAAATACATTTTCCAAATATTTTTTTTTAATTAAACAAAAGATAAAACCAAGGTTTTATCTTCAGGCTGCCATAGGGACCAAACTTTTAAAATGTTTTTTTAATATGTTTTTATTAATTTATAATAATGACTATTATTACTATGTAGGTTAAGAAAATTGTAGGTAAATATTTTGTGTGTTTAAACGAAATGATTTAATTCGCTTTTCTGTACTTTTGTTTTGCAGAAAAGAAAAAAAATCATTAAAAATTAATATCTTACAAAAATAATTAAATAAGAACCAAATAAACTCTAAAAAAATCCAAACCTTATTACCAAAGGTCACGTAGGGTCATAGATATGCTAAGTGGCCCCTTCCATAATTAAGAAGTAAAAGTTAGAAATTAAATTCCCCTATCTAGCTAATTATAAGACAAAAAACTAAAAGCTAAACTTGCGTAGGATAGGGCGATGCTGTTTTATTGCGGTGCTGTGCGCCTGCGCATCACTCGCAAGGCGCCCACCACCACGGCTGGACCACAGACTGTTACCGTATAAAATTATAATAAACATTACAATAATGTATAAACTTTTAGTTGTGTGTGCAATGTATATTGTGATTACTGGTAAGATTCTTTATATATTAAAAAATACATCCAAATTATCATATACAAATGTGGTATTCTAATAGGTAACTGTCATATTATTTACTACGATTAAAGCATGAACACTGCAACTTAAAAAAATACAAATTGATGTGTATTATAACGATTATTATCTATTTATTTACAGTTATTTCTAAATACATTTAACTCGTTTTACATATGTCTTAAATTTTTTTACGGAAGTTAAAATCGTCACAACAAAACCTAATGGGTTACATGATAAATTCATAGTCGGGAAAGTTTAACGGCCCATCTTAATTAATACTAGACAATAATTTTAAAAGCATGCCGGCTTTACCCTACAAATCACTTGATGTTAGGTATAAACTGTGTCTACTACCATAAAAGTTAATTAACAGGTCAGTAAACTCTACATACTTATAATATTTATTGTAATATAGGTAATAATTTAACCGTTACACACCAAATGGCGCACGGTCTCTGTTTGAACGCAATTATCGTGAAATATTTCAATACAAAACGATAACGAAACGATATGAATATATGTATAATAAATTAAAAGCATTAACAAAACAATACCATAACATTAAATAATTAATCCGTTATTGTATGAGGAATCGTTCATCGTTTTTAAGTCACGACAATGATTTGTTTCAAATGAATAATGTTCCGTGATCGTGTCTAAGATAACATATTTTTTACTGATTTATATTACTAACAAATAATACATCGAAGCCTAGTCACAATCCGTGTTAAATGGCGCGAGATTCGGACTATTCAATTTAATTGTACAATTTTGTTTAATTGCTTGAGGCATTTCAAGGATTTTGTCTACAATACTTAAAGCTTCGCAAACTTTAGCATGTCAATAGTTGATTGGTTTATTCTTAAATCGTCATTGTGTGATGTTGTCAATGCTGACAGCGGATATTGTAAGATTTTTAATAATCAAGGGTGTGCTACAAGCTATGACACTTTTTCTTTTTATCGTTCCCTTGCAGAATTGTAATATTAAAAATAAATATCAAGTTTATATACCCACTGTCTAGATAGTTCCAAGCTATTGCAAGCGTGTTATTTATCGTAACAAGCACCCATCGTTCTAAGAAACTAAAAAAAAATTAAAAGCTACCTTCACCGCTCACAAAAAACTTTATCGATTCAAAGATGATCACAACACAGATGTGAGTCACGCCGGCTCAACAACTTAGCATAACGTGACTCCAGCCGTGATCAGCAAAGACTGGATTGGAAGGAAATAATCATGACACACCAGTTGTGTCATATTTTGAGAAATAATTGCAAAAAATAACCATAACATTTTGGAGTTTATCTTTAACAAACAGCACTAAAAGCCATCAGGAATGTTTGAAGGAAATTAAAAATGAACCTATCTTGTCAGTATCCAAGCTTTAAATTTGAATTAAAATACAAAAACGACGTGATCAACCTGTTCCAAGTCGGGTTCCACATGAGTGGACCGGACGATGACTCTTACTGCGCGCCTACTTGCCCCTGTTATCATTATTAAAAATTAAAGCAAATAATTGCAAAATTCATACAAGATTACAATTACCGCTAAGTATTTTGTAATTATGTTGGAAATAGATTAGAATATATACTTGACCTATTTTGCAATATAAGATTAGAGAATTTTTAAAAAAACTTATACGGTAGTAGGTATATCTATAATTAACTATCTTCTACATGCATTTTGTAAATATTTACTTATATTTGATATAATATAACATGTGTTTTTCGAATACACGTACGTTCATAATGTATCAATCATACCTGTGCTACGAAATCGGAATGAACTAAATATCATATTATGTACTGAATAAAGTATGAAGAAATTTTTAGGGTTTGTGTATTTATATTTTTAATTTGCTTTATTATTATTTGTAATTGCATGTCCTTTAGCTAGAATTATTAAGATAAGTAATCAGTACTTAACTTTTAACCCTACTGACCTAGATTTGTTGCGTCTATCTAAATAAGTAAATAGCTAAAGCCAAATGCATTTATTACGAAATATAATTAGCTCAAAATAAATTCGAATTTTTAAAATCATTGTATGAAATTATTTCGTATGAAATCATGGCTGTTATTTAAATACTTATTAATGTCTCAACAGTAATTCCGCTTTTGGTAGCAGCAAGCACATGTATGAAAATCATCGTTACGACTACAGCGTAGTCCGTAATGGGTCCGTTCCGCTAGCAGTGGATGGCATAAAATATTTTTAAGGCATGTCGTTTATAAGGCATGCAAAAACTTCGGATTTTTTAAAAGTTTCTTTAAGTCAGGTAATATATGTTACAGTTATTTAGGTTTCTAGAGACTTAACTACTAATTATGGTGTTATCTTGAAATGGAATCAGTCACTTACGTATAGAGCGTATACAATATCATTATGGACAGAGTTCATAGGTCCATTCTAACTGAAGATTCAAAGCGTAATTACGTGTGCGCAGACACGATCTAAAACTGTAACGTAAGTTGCTCTACATTCTTTTCCGCCTTAAAAAAAAGTAGGTAACTCGTTCTCAACCAGTTCTATGATAGCTAGAAAGTTAATTTACTAAGGTTCCTGGAAACTTTTGTCCAATGAACGTAAAAAACGACTTCACATATAGACAGAAATAACAGTGTTTCTAGGGCTGACATATTTTTGCTTTAGCTAATAAATAAATACCAACTACCTCAACTGTACCTTTGTGTAATAAGATGATTACAGTTAGTATTCGAGGGGCAAAAACTTATGTCGGACCGTTAGGCGAAAGTCTTGCACTCGCTTCGTAAATTAAGCTTGATTTAACAGTGTACAGAAAACTGAATGTGCGCTGTGAGCCTCAGTCGGTTGTCACGTAGAAATAGGCATAAATAACATATCTTGAAGAGTCAAAATAGCATGCAACTTGAAATATATTATAAGAAAATGTTTGGGATTTGAGTTGGTCAATGATAGACAGGTGATAAGTGGAACTCTCGAAATGTAAATTGAACGTTTCGGTCAATGATCTGCTGTCTGAGCGGTGCACCTATATATTTTACATTTCATCAAGAACACCTATATCCTAAATTTATCGTAGTTTATTAGAGGTACGTAGAGTCGATCAATGGCTTCACGTAATTCACAATCACAAAGACATAATTATATATTCCCTATATTCTTGGTTTCAACAAAATCTGCTAACCATAAATATCTCAAAAACATCTTATGTAATATTCAGAGCAAAAAATAAAATCATTCCTATCTTTCAACCGTTAAAAGTTCAAGACGTTGAAATCACTAACAAAAAATGGGAAAAATATCTGGGTCTTAGAATAGATACATATTTAAAGTGGAACTTTCATATATCACACATAATTACCAAACTAAAATCACTTATAGGCAGATTTTGGTCAATATCAAAATGTATTCCTCAATCCGTACGTCATTTAATTTATAATTGTTTAGTCAAGCCACATTTCATATATCTAATTGAAATATGGGGTACGGCATGTAAAAACATAATTTCTAACTTACAAACACTACAAAATAAATTAATAAAATCATTATTTAGATACAATTTTTTAACACCGACTAATAAAATCTACCAAAAAACCAAAATTATGACAATTAAACAACTGTATGTGTATAGCACCTGTATCTTGATAAAGAAAATTCTAAATAACTCTATCCATAGTTGCTTGTCGTTTAGAAAAGTCAAGTACGCAACGACACGCAATACTCGTCGAGCGAGTTTGCTTATCTTGCCGAAGCCGCGTACAAATTATTTGATGAAATTTATTAGGTATGAGGGTGTGCAATTATTTAATCAACTACCATCTCAAATTCGCAATATTGGAGTGTTTGACAAATTCAAAAGGGCATTAAAGATGCATGTTAGAATGAACATAGCTGACTAAAATTGTTACGGCTAATGGCGACGTGTATCTCGCTCGTATATAATATAATATAATATATACATATTAATATTAAGTTTCTCATGTAAATAAAATATTTCTGTTTTTTTTTGTAATGAGAAATAAAGTTCTTTAAACATTATATATATACAATATTTTTTTAGGAATTATTGAAAACTTTCAAGCACCTCTTATTTCAATTCTTCTCGTATTTAACAGAATAAACGCTAGTCGGTAGGATAATATACGGTACTCGGTAGTGGGATGATAATCCGCATTGTTAAGCAAAAAGCGAAAATGTAATATGTATTTGTATCGGTATTATTTTTAATTTTTCGTGAAAATTTTATATTCACCATACTTGTCATATATGTATACTTTAACTATTTGCGGTACATAATTAAAAAAAACGATTATCTATATAAATTTTACCTTATCCTGAATAAAAACAATGGCAAGTTGAATGACCGGTACTAACAAGGTAAGCGGTTCAAATAGATGCCTATCCAATATATCTATTAACAGATTTACGATGCAGTGCTCTCGCGCGTTTCTTACCGCTTGCAAACATTCGTGATACCACACAAGTGATAGCGTGATAATGCTCTAGTTCTGTATTACGATTTACGTCATGCAAAGGTTAAATATTAAAACACTACTGAGTTATCAAACGATCAATGAAAAAGCAATGATGTCAATAGTTCATAAATATGTATATAAATAATCCCTCTTATTAACAGCTTATTTCATTTCTTTTATCTTTTCATTATTGCAACGATTATCAGAATATTTGAGCTAACCTCGTACAATTTTAGTAAGTTACGATCGTTGACCAAAATGGGTTTCGAAATAAAAACGCAGTGCATTGTTAATCGTTTCCCTTCCAGATTATTTTACCTTCTGTTTTTTTCGCAGAGGCGCGGCCACGTTGGCAATACCTGCCAGCTGTACCGGGTTTCGTTCCTGTATATATACAGAATGGGGACACACCACTTGAAGAAATTAACCCTGAATTAGCAGAGGCCTTCCACGCCCTCCCAGCGGGACGCAGCGCCCATCGCACCGTCGAAGCTGCCACGGACGACGCAGACATTCCAACTGTTATCGACACCCGCCCATACGAGAAGAAGCAGTATGAGAAAAAGAAAAAGGCATCTTTCGACATTCCTAAACCGATCGAACAATGATTTCATTTTGTACTTAAGTTTTTATAGGATAGTTCGCATGGCGAAACGCTTAGCTTGCCATTTTTATTTAATATGATTAAAGAATAAACATTATTTATTTTTATGAATATGTACTTCATTTCCCATTTAATATGAAGGACAGTGTTTGTAACAATTTAGAGGATACAAAATCACTCCTTAACTTAAGACTGGCACAATCAACACTGATAAACCTTAGAATGCAATGTACCAAATCATATGCAATTCGGGACACAACAATTATTGCTTGTGATTGTAATGACGAAATCTTGTCTTAGATTTTGTCGTTAAGATTTAAATGCCGAACAGTTAGTTAGGTACAAATAATATAACAGACTTTATGCCTATTGTGACAGAATAAATACATAATATTAATTTTAAGAAATTTATTTACAACTTTAGATAACAACATTTTGTTTTACTCCATCCGGCACTATCACTGTTTATCTTAAAACACCACCAGAAAGTCATCACAGAACTTCCCTTGCACTTTTCTCACATAAACATATTTACAGAATGTACAATTATCACTAAATCACAGACTAACAAAAGGTTTAGGACCTGCGCATCGTGAGCATCACATTAATCTCCCAGATAATAGTACGAAGGCTGGTGATGACTTCTTTGAGCTGCTTGTTTTTGAGTACCACTTGCTCCACCAACTCCCTATTCTGGTCGAGGGCGGCACGGTAGGCGTCGGAGTGCCTTCGCTCATCCAAGGCTTTATGGTCAGGTGCGTCCTTAAGCGGCACGAGGCTCTCCATGTGCGTGTACTCCATTCCTTGGCATGTTTCACTGCATTTATCGTAGATCAGGCGCAATCGCTTGAACAGCAGACGGATAGTTCGGAGCTGCTCTTGCATCTTGGCACGCTTGTCGTGGGACGCACTCTCGCCGAGGGCTGTGCCAGATGGCGGCGCCGCGGCTTTCAGCGTTTGAAACATCTCCTGTGTCCGAGATACAATATCCTGTACTGTCTCCTGGCCAAACCTGAAACGTCAAATAAATAAATAATAAAGTCAATTTATGTTTATGCTTATCCTTTGATGTAAAGCCAATAACACAGTCAATCTATTCTTAAGTATTGCTATATGCTTATTTTATATATATATATATAATATTTTGCCTAATTTTGTTAAGGAAATAACGTAAATGTTTAATATTGCTTGCAGTAGTGGACATATGGGCACGTCCTTGTCATTATATTAGAAGAGTGGGTTGTATATGGCCGGCCATCTTTCATAGAATGGATACTTATTGCCATAGCTGACTTGAACTGAGCCTCACTTTTATATAAAACTAGCGGACCCGACAGACGTTGTCCTGCCTACACGTCTTTAATTTGAAAATTTCACACTTTTTTTAATAAGCTAAAACATTCTGGACCATTTTGATGAAAATTATTATTCAAATGTTATGACAATATCTAACGTCATTACATGTACATTTATTACAATTAGACTAATCGATGGCGTGTGAGTATGAGATGTAATGAAATCTTCAACTTGTTTTAATTAAAGGTAAAAAAGCTTACACTCAAACTATTTTATTTAAAAAATATATTTTTTTATTTACAAAAACTTAATTTATCGTAATGCCATTGTACAATATTTTTGATTAAACCCTGAGGTGGATAAATAAATAAATTCGATGGTTTTCCAACACTGGAACACGCAACATATAATTGGCCGTGAGAAAAACATGGGTTTTCTAAATCTAAGCCACAAATTGTCATTGTTTGGCCTTGTGACTTATTTATAGTCATAGCATATGCCAAGCGGATTGGAAATTTGACACTGCGATGGTAGCGCCGTCTGTCGGATCCAACGTAAAACATTCCAAAATCAACAACTACTAATAAATTAAAAATTAATTAAAAAAAACATTGTCCAGCAGACAAAATTGTGAATCTAAACCATTCCCAGATCCCCTTGAACACACACAAGAAAATTTCATCAAAATCGGTCCAGTCGTTTGAGAGAAGTTCAGTGACACTCATAGAAGAATTATATATATACAGATTTAATAAAATAAAATAATTGCTCTAAAATTTTATCTATAACATTTTACTTGTTTTGTTAAGATATTTTTAGGTGCTCGGAATTTTTATGTTTTTTATTTAACCGTAGACATTCACAAGCATACATTTTGTTACTAATATGAATAAATTATGTTATGATTTAAGATTGTGTCAACACCCCACAGTATGTAACATTGTTCTGTAAGACATAAGCAGTAGATTCACTTTTTTAATATGAATAAAACTTTATTACTTGCATAAAGATGCCATGTTGAAGTCTTTGCTTTGTGGGGGTTGGCTTGGAGCTGGTGGAGGGCCAGGAGCTGTTGGGGTCTGCACGGTGCCTGGTTGCATTGCCCCTGGAACTTATAGTTGACATTTTTATAAACATTGGCGCACTATAGATATTATGGCTTATGGGTGCAACTCCTCTTAGGTTCTTCAAGTTCTCCCCTTAAGTTGTTCGATCCCAACTGTGGTTCCATGGATTAGATCTATAAAGATTAACTTTTGCTTACACAATAGGTGTGAACAACATAAGGTTAAAAACAGCTTTAATAAATATAACCACAAAGGTATAAGTATAAATATCTAAAACATAGATTTGAGATACCTGTTGGTTGAACTCCTTGTGGACCCATTCCTGGTGGCCCAGGTACACCTACCAGGCCCTGAAATTAAGACAATGATTATATCAATACTTTAAATATTTATAATATTAAGAAAACTTATTGCTATACATTAGTTTTCTACATGTATGTTGATGATTAAAATATACTATAATTTTAAGAATATGCTACTGATTAATGCAAGCTGAAAGGACAAACAAAACTCTTATTTTATGCTATATACTTGTATATTTTATCTCAGCTTTGCAATGATTATTTAGTGTAGTGTATAAAATATATAATTTGTCATCTACACTGATTAAAGTTTTAACAGGAATTAAAGTAATTTAAGCCAAGCTATTTAAAATCCTACCTGAGCTGCCATTCCCATATTAGCCATTTGATTCTGCATTGGGGCTCCATACCCAGGGGGGACCATTTGGTTGCCCATCCCCACCATACCAGCAGCACCCATGGGACCACCCATTACACCTAGTTTAAGAAAATAGTTTTACTACTAATAACTACCTACTGCTTATATATTGGAATGGCATGGAATCCATGTTATGAAAAATAACGTAAACAAATTTATTGTCATAAATAATTCTAATACATACTATTTTTCTACAGAACCTAAATTAATACAAAAAAATAGCATTAACTAATAAATTTAAAAAAAATCTACGGCTTTTAGACGGTTTATTTTAATGTACTAATTATTTTTGCGTATTTACATACCTGCTAACTGATTGGGCATTGTCTGCATTTGACCCGGCATTGGACCTGCCCCATATCCTGACCGCATAGCAGGATTTCCTTGGAAATTTCCAGGAAATTGATGTCCTTGACCAGCCATTTTCTAAAATTAGTTTCTAAATAAGGTAAAAATATAAAACGTATTATAATTTTTCGAATAACATCATTATGGAAGTTACCTTAGAAAATGTATAATATATAATAAATACTATTTAAGAGCTCTAAATATCGTTAATGGCTGTTTACAACTACTTATTCAATAATTGTATTGTTATAATTAAGACTGCAATAGTAAACACAAATCAGTTTGTGTTGTTTTAGGTTGTTTTTGTTTCATGGTTACATGCACAGAATACAATATACATATTTGGTAGAGGAAAAGTTTACAATTTACATGGCGTCTACCGTCTAGGAGCACAGAAATGACAATGACAAGTGATAATTGACACGACCACAGAGCGTAATCTAAATGTGGGATATTAAACACCCACTTTCGATTACTTACATAAATCTACATAATATTTGATAACACTTATTTGGCATGTGTATGAATTCATCCGCGCATCTTCTTACCAATTTCCTTACACTTATCACCATTGCGCAACGGGCGCGTGTCTTTCGTACTAAACCTTTACCTCAATTTTAATCTTTATCTAAACCTGTACCTCCGCCTAAGCGAATTTTTAAAAAATAATAGCCTTATTTTTAAATTTTATACCTTTTGCACTTATTAATTATATGTCAAATAAACGCATTTTTATATGCATGTATTAATTTGACTATTAGTTTATGACTTGAGTTAACTATTATGTATATGTCGCAGCCTAGGCTTTTAATTAAACGGCGAAGTTTAATATGACATTTACTTTGCGATGTAACGTTGACTAGATTTTTTTATAAGGTTTAACGGAAGTTGGAACACCTTAAAATGGTTTCCCTTACTTACCATCGCCCTCTAGTGAGTACTATGTTCAATAACACTTTACCACAAATCAACGGCGCAGTTAGTTCACGTCACATTCTAAAGAAAGCGCTTGGCACAATAGACATACCACAGTGTTAATAGCCTCTTCGTCTGTAAACGTATTATGCTGAATAATGTCTATTAGGAAATGCATTTTATATGTAATTTCTAATTTTTATAAATTTACCTAAAATAAATACAGGTGTCCTACCTGTAGACGCCAAATACCCTTAAATTAATGTCAATTCTATACATTAAATTGTAGTTTTGGTCGCTCCTAATACCTTATAAATAGTAATAACGTAAGAATATCATACGTGAAAGAGTCATTTTTCTCATCCACGTTATCTTTAAAATTGTAAATACACCTTTCGTTAATACTTACTGTGAGCACCATTTCATTAAAACGATAATTTAAATAGGTACTGGAAGGTTGTTACAAATAACGCCTACTGTCTTTGGTATACGCGACTACCAGCCATTTAAATAAAACTAATAATTTTAAATACATTCGTTAATTAAGGCCCAGCACTCATTATCGACATCGGAACGGCTGAGGATTTTAGGTGATAAAAAGCATTATACATTAACCTCATGGCAATAAAGTAGAAATTTCCATGGGATATGATCTTGTTAACAAACATACCGCTTCGCTGAGCTCGAAGCGACTGCTTTGAGGCTGTTTTGGAATGCTTCCGGATCCTTCGGTATACCATCGCTCGCTTCCCCGCCGGCGCCGATGCAACACTCAGGGGTAGCTTGCACTGCGGTGCGAGTTCTCTTCTTCTTCAGCAAAAACTGCTATGAGCACAAGATTCCAATCCACCATATTAAATACAACTCAGGCAACTAGCTTGTAATAACTCTGAGACTGTTTTGAAGGGAAATATTGAGACGCTTCGGCAGGCTTGAGGACGGTGCGACATGCTCAAGGACGCCTCGTCATCCCTAAGAACGTTGCATCATGCCAAGACATAGTTTCCGACTACCGAAGGATCCTTTTTCTTGCCGTAGCCAATAAGGAGCACCGGGCCTAACGAATTTAATATATTACCTAAATAACTCTTCGTTATAAACACTCTTGGTTAACGAGACAATAATATAAAAATTAAGAAGTTGTATTTATTTTGAAAATGACTTGTCTTAATTACTTTTATCAGTGTGGACAGAATTGGATCAAAATCAAAAAATGGAGGACAAAGGTTTTACTTGCTGCTTAGTATAGACAATTAAAGTAAATATCTATTTGGAAATTAATGTTAAAGTCTCACAAAAAATGATTAAAAAAAACCAGCAATTGTACTTAAAAAATTATTATTTTCCATATCCTAAATTAAGTACTGTAACATATACATATTTTGTTTATCCTATATTGAATACTGCCACATATTATACAGTAATGGTTTAACAAGTTATTAGGTATATTTTATGTTTTTATATATAAAATATTTATAGTTTAATAATATTATGTTATACATAAACAATTATTGTGCAATAAATACTGTGATGAAATGCACTTATTGGACTGACAGTGAATCAACACCCTCATTAGGTCTTAAAATCATTAATTGTTTGATGATAT
Source organism: Pieris mannii (assembly GCA_028984075.1). NCBI lineage: Eukaryota > Metazoa > Arthropoda > Insecta > Lepidoptera > Pieridae > Pieris > Pieris mannii. The sequence goes on from CM054776.1 coordinate 3,782,110, forward strand.
GTATATACTATGTAGGGTAATAAACATTTTTTTAATATTTTTTTTACTCTTATATTACGGCAAGATGGCCTCACTATATGGCATTTTAAAAGTGAATATTGGCGTGTAGTCGCTTAATAGTGTCTTACTAAGAGGGGACACAAGTAGGGACCCTACACTAGACCATGGTATACATACTTTTAATGTTATTTTTGGTATGTTTATACTTATATAATATCTATAATTCAATATATCGAGCCGAATCACGTTGCTAACATATAGATGGCGCCAAGATGCATGGGTTGAATCTATGCGTTTGCTCATTGTTATTCATGCTTTTGACTGATCAACCAGGTCATCCGTGATAGTGAAAAATTGTGACTTGGAAGATGCTTGGCGCTAACTACACATGCTCAGCTGTAAGAGATTCAATTCGGTTTATTAATATTTAACAATTTTTATTCCTCCTCCACATAATAAATAGTATCAACATGTAGATTTACAAATATCAACAAAATAAATTACGAATAACAGAATATTACACCTAAGATTATCTTAAACATACATATATTATGTTAATTATTTAATAATCTAATCATTCTAGTGCCTTAGCTTTAACTTGTACTAAACGCTAGCCGTCGCTTGATACTTCTTAAACCAAATCAGATTAATATTCATAATTCTACTATTACAAGAATCAGATTTCGTTAATCAAACGAAGTAAGTGACATTAAAAAGAAATAGTTTTAATTAGTTTTTGATAAATGACGAATTTAAATAGAATCGTCACGGCCGGCGTTAGTAAAGTTTCATTACAATTAATATTACAAGGACTAGTAATTGAATTATTCTAACTATTAAGTACCCTAAACCGCTTTGGAGAATATTACTAGGGTCGTATGTTATACGCATTATAATTAAGAATAAGTATTTTTGCTAAATTTACGTAGTAAACCCCTCTCCTCCGACCTTAAACTAAACCAAGTCCATATGAGGACACATTGAGCAACATGGACATGTTTAAACAATAGAAATCTAAACAATTAAGCTTATGAAGCCTTCCGCGTACATTTACACATCCACAATTACCCCGTACCAAATAAACACAGATCTCGATACTTAAGTGATTATTGCTTCATTACTCTGTATCACAATACGCTATCCTCTATCGAGAGAGCATTACGTTCCAACGATATTGTTTAAGCAGATAATGGTAGGAACCTTTGGTTAAGGATGATACAAGTCCTGTGCAAGCACGGCCAGTCCTTACTTTTATACTACAAGCAAGTATTTGGGACTTCGCAGATACATTAACTAATATACCTCACTAATTAAGTTAAAATGGATAAAACCATCCTGAAAACATAAGCTTCTACTGTAAATTATTCATCTAGAGCGATTGTTTTTGAAGGGGGGTGAACGAAAAAATTTTACCCGACCACACGGTAGAATTGAGCTCATCTATGTTCTGACAATGCAATACATGGTATCAGTAGTAGAATTCAAATGATATGTCACAACGAGTAACGTCTCAATGTCCCGATGAACAAAAGTACAAATTATTACGTAAAAAATAATTTTCATTAATTTACTTCACATAGTATTAATACACGTACACTGGCAGGCTAATTAAAGTTATTTCTCGTGTCTAATTATATTGTAGTACCTATAGTAAAGGCCATTAAAGTCTTTGACTAAGGCACCGTATTGTTATCATTTTACCATTTAGTTTTCAAAAATAATATAATTTTTAGTAATCAACGTGTACTATACATTAGTTAACTCGAGGCTAACATCGTAGGCTTATTCTACAGCTTTGGTCACTTTAATCTTTGTATTTGAATATTTGGTTTTCATAAAGTTGTCAAAAATATGATTTTGGCTCGTGTGTGGTAACGCTACGACATCACTTTGCGGGGGGTCTTCACTGCATTCGTGCCTCCTGGAGTTGAGGAGGATAGGACAGGGGGGGCAGAAGGGGTGCTTGGACACTCCCACCCTGTAGAGTGTAGTATGGAGACATATACCCTGCACCGCTAGCTGCCGCTGCCGCTGCTGCAATCATACGTTATACGTTAGAACAACACAGAGATATTAAAATTAGAAACTTGCCGCAAAGATTGCCTTTGACGACAACTTTAATAACAGCAGTAGATTGAAAAGAACGCTACTGACCGGCTGCGGTAGCGTAAGGGTCTATAGTAGCATACTGGTGCTGGTAGGCGGCGCCTTGCGCGGCAGCTTGATACTCGTACAAGTGATTGGCAGCCGCCACTGCCGCGGCGTGCTGGAGCTGCGGCAGCTGCATCAGTCCCGCCCCGTTGCCCACGCCGCCCACACCGCCTACGCCGCCCATGTAGCCTGGCGCGCCGTACACGTAGCCGGGGGACAGTCTGCGAGACACACAAATGTTATGATTGCTATACACACGGACTTTAAGGCCGACTCCACTTACGTTTAGTCATCTAAAACATAAATCACTATCTGCGTAATGTCGAACAAATTTTTGGCCCTCTATTAACTACTCATCTATTTATATAGGTATAAGAAATGTATTTTGTCTGAGACATCTTTCCCGACACGACTATATATTATCTGTTGGCATAACGCCAAAATTTGTCTAAATTAAGTCTTATTTAATAACGTTGTAGACTAAAATCCTTTTCTGCTATTTAGATTTATTATTATTATAATCGACTAAACGTAAGTTGTTCTATTTTTCGGCCGGAAATCATTATTGATCGATCACATATCTGTGAACAATCATCACGATCGAAACACGCAACTTCGGCAGAGCCGGCCGCTAAAGACACGAGCAGCTACCAGTGTTAGTGGCCACCGAGGGAGACGTCGCGAATGAACGGCCGCCGTGCGTCATCAAATCTCTACTCCGCCGCGACCGAAATATCCTAATCGTCGACATCTCGCGTCCAACGTCCGAGATTTATCACGATTAACATTTCAGCTTTTTTGATCTATTTCCGAAACGCAAATATGTTAACTCGTTCAAGAATAACAGTGTCGAGTGCGTGTTAACCCAGTTTTAATCCCGATCGACAAAGAGAAATAGAAAACCTTGTTGGCGAGCGAAAGAACTGTCAATTTTGCAAAATTTATTAAAAGTCGACGGGCGGTCAAGTTCGTTGGAGAGTGCTCGAGCGCTCTGTCTCAGCGTTTCCGGAGAGCCCTCAGACCGCCGCTGGGGAGCGGTCGTCTTTCTCTGTCACTAATGCGCCGATGGAGACGGATCGATTGGTACTCAACGTTCGGGCGGTAGATGTTAGATAGCTTGGCTCCGGAGATGGAGACATTAACGCATGCGCTGAGCGGGCTATGAGACCCCGCCCGGCGCTACGCCTACCTGTAGAGGTTTAGCCCTATTCGCGGACACGATACCTACACCGCCCTGCTGGGAGCGCGGCTCTGCCTCCAGAAGTACCTACGTGTTAGGACCGGTACACGAGAACACGCGGGAAGAGCACAATAAACAAACTGGCGCAACACCACACAAGCTCCACAACTACTTACACAACATTAAAAACTAAAACGTAACAATATTAAAGTCTACTTAATACGGTTAGACCGGACCTTAAAAAAATTTAAAATGTAATATTTATTATTCAACATGCAAATCTAAAAACACATTTACTTACAGACAAAAGACTGAACTGAAAATTGCCTTTCATAAAATGTCGACACAATTAACCTACATTAATAATAATTAATCTACAGCGGATAGCGATAGCAGTGATCCACTTTGTGACTATTTCGATACCTAGTATGGTGGTGTCGGTTTTTCATTCACGAGGATGTTTTGGCACGGCGGCGTTCTAAACGTTACCTATAAGCTATGGCCTCTTTCACGATCGGACCATGGGAATCACATTATCAGAACACCCCTTTGAGACCATTCACAAAATATGAATTTTGTAGTATATTTGATGTTTATGAAACAAAAAATGAAACTGACCGAATGTCGAGTTCTGGTGAATGGAATCACAACTCGTGACCTTAGCTTGTTAGAAACTAGCAGAGACGCGAAGCCGTCACAAAAATAATTTTAAAAAATGCTTTGAAACAAATCTCATGATGAGTCTTGAGCTTAGGGAATGAGAATTTTTGCTATGGACTATTCAAATAAATTACGGTATACGAGCCGCACGCCGAGCGGAACCGATCGCGGTTACAAATATTATTGTAAGTGTATTAACGAAATCCACCACCAACAAACTCAAGTCAAATCAAAAGAAGTATTACATGAACACGGCATAAAACATAAAGAAAAACACAAAGTGTTGAGAACGATGCGCCTGTGAAGGCGCTGGGCGGCGCCCGCCCGGCCCCGCGCGGCAGGGGCCGCCCCCGCCGCTCTATAGCTTCAAACGTAAACATTAAAAACCCAATCGACTAATTCACACCCAAAACGAAAAAAATCCACTCTCACTCTCACTCTTGCCATAGATACCTATGTGAAAATGTTCGATTATTTAGACAAGGAGTCCGCAGCGCTGCGCCGTCGCCACCGCTGCTGCTCGTCTCATCTACCGAGACAAAAGTCAGCTCAGCATCACTCTTGTGTCTTGGTGCTTACTTGCTCTCACATTACTTACCTACGAAGCAGCCTGCGGTTATAATCTAGGTAAATATAACTCGAGCTACTCATGGCTAGTTTTCGTGGTGGTCAGATACAGAGTAATGTGTCTGAAAATACCTACATTATACTTTTTTAATACTATGGTATCAATAAATCGGGAAAGTTGTCTGATTTTTGTCTCGTGAGATGTTTAGTGAGCGGCAGGTCGGAGCCACGTGTGCTTGCAAACATCGAAGTGAGAAGTCACAGAACATGTATATGCGTATTGTATATTGTCTCAAAGACATCGAGCAAAGAAGACACTCACCCGTAATGTGCGGGTAGCACAGCGGGGTAACCTGCTCGAACACCAGCTGCTGCCGCTGCCGCTAATCCGAAACCTGAAATAAATTGAGCAGCCGCATTAGTAAATGTTTATCATTAACATGGGTACAAAAGCGTAATTAGGACGTTGAATTTCAACGGAAAAATGTGATCTATCAACGTAGGAGCCGGAGTCAAAAGATTCTATTTCTATTGCTCTAAGCGGAAGCGCCTAGTGAGGACTCCGGTGGAATATAACCGGTGATGTTGGAGCACATCCAAATGACACAAGAGTCAACTTAGCGCAGGCGACGTTTTAAATGTTTTCTTTTTATTGCATTGTCAAGCAGCGCGAGGCTCCGTCTATTTCGGTCGCTCACCGCCGCGCCGCCCTCTTAGCGACATCTCCCGACATACCTATTTATGTATAATTCTAGCTCATATCACTTGTCGACTTCATGATACTTTTCCTCTTCAATATTTTATTGATGCTACGCTTTACTGACTAAAACAGTTAGACACAATTCGAACAAAGCTATAATTTACCTCTTTTAATGGTAAATACAGACTTTTAATTTGTTGACCTTTGAGCCGGATTCAAATGGCGAAGCCATAGTGAATGATGATTACTGTCCAGTGTTCATAAAACCGTGACCACTGGCGTCGTGAAACGTATGGTGAAATTTTACCGATTGATGCAAGGTAGGTACCAAATAACACACTTCCGTAGCCCGGACGGGGTCTCGCTCCGGCTAGCGCGATAATGCACGACCTTCACTATCGTTGACAATATTTACGTAAAACTTAATCGTCATTTTCACTATAATATTTTTATAATTGGTTCAGTAATTAACTATTGGTAAAAGTATATCTCAGGAAGCTTATAATTAATCCCTTTGTTCATAATTCGATGACATGTTAAGGGGTGATGTAGCCACCACAAACTGATAGGGTTGATCGCGTGTCAGAACAACAACGATGTACGCCGCAGCGATCGATGGCGCGGCATTTGACGGCCGAGGTCGCTGATGTCCACTATAAAGCTTATCTGATTCATTAGGGTTTTCCTCTTTATGCCGTTGGATCTCGACCTCGATACCATATTGTCCAATATGACCCAGTTATACTTTCATTCCGAATCGATTAGGTAATACCTCCCTCCTATTTTAATGACAATTGAAACAAACACGGCGATGTGGCGTTAAAATCGAATGACGCAGCCGCGAGCGTTAGTCAGTTTTCTCTGAAAGACTGATCGACCACGTTTTGAAGTAAATAAAGGTTCGTTTTGAATGTTTTTGTGCGATTTCAGTCCCGCTCTTAAGGTCGACGAACTGCAAAGCCGACATATAGAGCTTAACGACGCTTGTAAGGATTCTACGGAAATACGATTTTAGACGCAGCGCCGGTGAGGCTCCAGTCACAATATCTTTGTTAAATAGAAAATAAGTGGAACTCTAGAAACCAATCGACGAACAGGCAAACTTTATTACAACCATGCAATTTACGATTTTTCGTAAACGTGTGGACCACCGAAAACGCACATAAACGTTCGGAATTATTTACTTTGTATAGAATCGTGCGCGATTTGTAAATACAATGTAGGTAATTACGATTTTACATGCTCGGGATAGACGGCCCCGTGTGCCACCGCACATAACGTTGTCACGACCGTGACAGTTTGGCATGTCCGGTGGCCTTCCGTTTGATCACATCGGTGTCGTCTCTGACGTCCAGACCTATAAATTTAACACTAAATATAGATAGACTTGGTTCACCCGCCTTTTAACCATTTGCCGCGCCTGCTCTTGTTGTCTTTCTGGGATCATTAAAAAAAATATGCATGAAGTATCCAGAAAATGGTGGCTAGTATAATCTTGGATAAGAAATTCATCAAGAAGACATAGGCCGTTAGAGATCTGGCATGCGGCCAACGCTAATGTCGCGGTGCTCCCAAAACTGCGTATATTTAGACAAAATAAAGAGGCAAGCGAAGACAAAACGAGACGCAATCTTGTTTTATAAATAACCGCGTCGTTCGCCGGACTCGACCCAACCTCTGCTCGCCAGCTGTTGGTCGATAAATAATAATTAAAACAGGAATAAGTCTCTTTACTTTAAAGTTTTGCAATAGTGTCTATTGCTTATGAAAACATAGCAAGGATTTTATGAAGTATTTTTCTTTGTTGCCATTAACCACGTATTAAGTTCCATTAAATAGCAAAAATAGAATGTTAAATTATGGATATAACGAGGAATTAGAATTTAAAAAATATATATCCCACATTATATTATGATACTAGAGAAGGGCTTCCTGCGGAAATCACCTCCAGGTATTAAGTTACCCAGGCCTAGCCCTTACAATACTTGTGCGAAGTAACACTGGACATATTATACGCTATTATACAAATTGATAAATATTCAAAACTACCACATACATATCTTAGGTTCGTATTCCATACACAAACTATGCATTCTACCTCAAGATTTATTGTTAAATTTGCCGATGGTATCTTTGGAATTACAATTTAAAGAATTTGTCCAATCGTAGTAATGCATGTGGGATAAATGCAAGTTAGGAACCCTGTAACAGGGCTGTGTAATTATAAATAATATACATTTTTTTAATGACAATGATTTATCGGGTTTAGTTTGTATTTGGTCAAATATGATTATGAGAACCGTTTAAAAATTAAGTTTAATTTTTGCCTTAGACCCACTATTTAGTAGGCTATCTGAATTGGAAGTCAATGGTTCAGTAGTAAATTGGTGCACTGTAAATATAAAAGAATTATAAATATTGATATCATTATTAGCTCGTTTCACAATCATTATTTTAAATCATGGCGCATGCCTCATAAAAGCACTGAATAGTTAATACAATAATAATATTTATGGCCAAATCACGGCGTGCAATACAGTCAGTCATTGCTGTAATTATACATTTCCGTCCTCAACAATACAATATTATATACGCCGGGTGAGGAAGGTACATATTCACTAGTTACCTGTGTACAATAGCTATGTATAAACGATTACTGTAAAGTTAGATACGATCACGCGGCGTTATCGAGCTACTTACATTATGGCTTCACCACGCTATCCGATCGGCCATAATGTATAGAATACACAGCTGAAATAAATTATTGATCGGAACAGGCGAACGACGCGCGTGGAATCATCAGGCCGTTCGACGCATTAAACCTAAAGCCGAAATAAAAATAGTTTTGGGAACTGAGCGGGGAACGGGACGCAAGGGTACATGCATAAGTAATGCACCGCTAAGGGGCGCGCGTCGGCGGCGCACGCGACAACGCCGCCTGCTAGTGACGCTAAAGGCTAACCCCTCTGCAAACACCCGCTGGGCGCTGAAACTCTTCATTAATCAATGATGACTCCCAAAGCTTCGTTTTTTATCGTCATATTGCTTCAAAGGACTGGGTGTCATGCCCTATTAAGTACTTATCTCGAAAATTACAAGCCAACAATTTAATTAATCACTTTTCTTAAATTCCTACAAGACAGGTGTGAATCGATTACTACCAGTGTTCAATCGTTCAATAATTCAACGTGTCCCCGGCTATTTGGACAAGTGCTCGCTCGGCCCTCATCAACACTTTCATATAATAAAACTTTAACAATGTTTTCATAATCGACGTGAGCGCGCCTCAAACTGCTTGTTAGTCGTTACTTCAATGTATTTAGAAACTAGGCTACATCATTTTGGATCGCAGTAATTAAAGTTGAATAAACAAAATATTGTAAAATAATGTCCGTACTAAATTAATCATGGCGATCTGGTATGGTTCTATAGAAATTAAACACCTAACCAAATAAAGTCGACAATGGAATATATTGTTATAGTTTCAGCTTTTAGCAGTGTTCATAACATATTTCTTAAAGTTTTTAATTATTATGATCATTTACGCTATGTGTAGAGCTACATATAAAGTACCTTGAAATCGTTTATTATCGCTTAGAGCGCGTATTTATCTTGGCATCAAATAATCAGTAGCCACCGAAGACAGATAAGCTACGCTCATCACTCGGCAATGAACCGTTTCTTTAAAAACTATAGTGGTTTAACGCCTTATAACATTAGACATTATATATCCAACCTAACAAAATACTATTTTTTTCGAGATGAGAAAATTAAAAAAAAAATTGCAACTGCGCTAACTACTAATTGAGATTAATATAAGTAGACAACAAGAGCAGGAAAATCCTATACTAACTGCATTATAAACCGTGTTAGGAACATTACGTAATGTGAAAAAATTTGACAGATTCTGTGCATCCGTAACTAAACCATTTTCTCCGGATAAATGTAACAAAGACAAGATTCAACAAAGGAAGTTTGATGGGTTGCAATGTGTGCCTGTGAACCCTCGTAACAGTCCTGCAAGGAAACCGTACAACAAAATACATCAACTCGTTTAACCGTCATATCTTTTATTACACGTAGCCCTTTAAGCTTTAACTGAATCTGAGCCTAAACAGGTTGAGCACAAATATTTTGAAGTAATTCAGGGATACTAAACAGACTGCCGTTTGGATGTATTTATGAAAGGGCTCAATGTACGTTATGTTAGGAATCGCATCGTTAACCTTATTCGAACAATAGCAAACTCAGACAAGTCAAAGCGAGACTCTTTTTTGAAGGTGACCGAGTTTAATACAAAGCATACAGATAATTATCAGATTTTTATATAGTGTAACGAGAATATAGTTAATTTGATGGGATTTGGCCTTCGGGGTCGCCATGGTTACAAACAACACACAGAGCTAATGAGACTAAGTTCGGCTGGCCAATAGACAGTCGTGGCACGGGGCATATGGCAGGACCGGTACGCCACGGTTCAGCCAGGTGGCCGTCATGCGCGCCCGCACCCATTGTACTGTGCCTGTTTACCCCGCCCCTCTTGCCGACCCTCGCCTGTCCCCCGTGCCAACTCTTAACAATAATAATCTGCGAAGTTACGACCGGAATCCAGTCAGTTACACCTAACACTTTTTTTGTAAATCAGCTGATTCATCCGTTATATTTTTAACAAAAAAACAAGTATTCCATAAGCAACACATACTATTAACTCTTACTGCACTAATGACCACTGACGTTATAAAAGTAGATCATATAATTGCTGTAACAATATTGTATGTATTATTATGTCATTTTAGTCCTTTTATCTTTCAGGTCAATCTATGAAACTATACGTAGGCTATTTTTATTTTTTAACATAACTTTCAGTTTTCCGTCTGTTTGCGGCATTAATAAAAAAGCGTATTGGAGAATGCGAACGCGATAAAGTACAAACAATACACACGTTATATTTTCCATTTTAAAGGTAAAGTACAGCTATGCAAATCACTTCAACAGTTGGTTAATAAATTGCCATGTTAGCAGATTTCACCACAAGTAAGGCTTACAAGGGTTGCGTGCGAGAACCAATCAATTAGCGAGCTACGAGTTTCCGGCCCCCGTTGAGGGACTTCCGGAGGGCTGTGTCGTGACGTCACAAGCACTGACGCGACGTTGACAAGATCACCTCCTTCTACACCTACCTTCGCACCTTCACTGATTCATTGCTGATTTATATGTATGTAGGCATTATAAATACGACTAGCGATAACGTAACGTGAAGAAAAATTTTCACTAAAAAGAAAGATGCTGAATCGTAACCTGAACGAAAGATTTATAAAATGTATGTAATTATTGCATCTGGCTTTTGTTGCAATGAGAATTGCAACAAAAGCCAGATGCAATAAGTAATGCAATTTATTATTGTTACAACTATAGGCGAAAGAGTATATATATAGCGAAAGAGTTCTATAAAAATATTTAATTACTAAGACGACTATTTTTTATTACAATTCATCTTTTCTACAATCAGTCTTAATTATATTACTTAGTCGCTGCTTTTTTATTACAATATTTCTATTATATATATAGTTTGTACATCTTTATTAAAAAATGGCACATATTCACACAATGAAGATAAAAAAATTACGTGACGTTCGCGAAATTAAAAAATATAAATTTTATTATATCCGCAGAGATAGTCTAACAATCAAGCGGCAGATAATTATCAGTTTATGATATCAATATCCACTACAACGTTGCACCATTATTAATTTAGCACCCGTATCGTTTGTTGATAATTTGTCTATTAGTTTTATTTAATTTTCCTTCATGCCCTAATATTTAACTAGTAATAGAATATACTGGAGTCATGCTGTTTATTTCTGATACGATAAAACCAAAAAAAGACAGAAAAAAACACAAATATAGTTTATATTACTTAATTTGTATTTTAAATCAGCAAACATTCATTTGTCTAATATTTATTTTACCCAAATTTAATGAAAGGAATATCAAAAGTGATAAATATTCAGTGTGTTAACATTATATTAATAGTTACTTACAATACGCTTATATATTTATTGTTTTAGAGATCACCTGGCTTTGGTAATTGTTCTATCTGCCAAAAGACATAAGACAATCGCCAATTGTCTATTTGTGAAACTAACAAAGACTGTAGGTTTTCTAGTGCAGTTTCTAGATAATATTTACCATCAATTAGACTTTAAATTGGTTTATCTTTTATAAAGTAAGTTACTTTTCACCTTGATAATAAAATAAATCGAACATAACAACAACATAATAATAACAAGTTTTTAAATTTTAAAGATTGCTACTAATAATACATTATCATTATCAACAAGAACAAATACCCCCCAAAGCGTCACCCACGTTGTTGCGACATATTGTCACAAATGCTAAATATTTTACGAAAAAACATTCTAGCTTGTATTGTACACAGCGACCAATTTATCAGTTAAGTAATAATGATAAGATTATATTTTGAATTGTTATAAATATAACATTAATTTTAATTAAAATTTCACTAAGAATCTTAGGCCGAGTTGTTCAAGTGCAAAGGTAACAATTATATTGGCGATTAGTAGCTGTAGTCGATAACTTCAGATCTGATGCTTTCCGCGACGTATAAGTATAGCAATACGAGGAAATTCTGCCAGTAAGGTACACTGTCACAGGGACCATACTTTTTAAATTCCAGAAGTGACATTATTATTATGATCTTCGTTACCCATTCTTTGTTTTATAAAGGTTGCTAATTAAATCTAAAGTTAATAAAACATCTCTCACCAGGCGCTAAATTCCCTCGAGGTTTCGCTCCGAGTATTGCTAGATTCACGTTGGCTTTCCTTCCGTCAATGATTGGGTTAGGGTCTTTGCAGGCACGTTCCGCTGCCGTTCTGTCTCCCATTATTACCTGATAAAGAAAAGGGTAAAATAAGAATTCATACTACCTACTAATGCCTCAACGAAAATAATTTTTAACTGATATAAATGATAACATTTAGAATAATGGAACAGCGTTTATATTACGACGGGTCATTATTATTATAGTTTTTATCGATTCGAATAAAACCTACAACCGACGACGCCGGCGTCCACATTACCTATTGTAATGCATGCGAACTCCGCAAGTCGACACCTCAATTTCTACAGTCGATCGACCATTTTCGTTTGACCGCAGAAATAACCGAATTAAATCGAATAAGGTAAGCTCATTACTAAATCAGGGGCTCTAAGAAAATGGTTAAAATACGTAATATCGATACGATCAAACAAATGTTTGATGACCTCTAAGATTTTGAAGGTCTTATACAATTGGAAATTAAAATATTTTAGATATTCAAGGACACTGTTTTAAAAGCTTACTGCCTTAATATTTAGAGACATGTGTGAATGTATATTTTATATTAATAAATTAAATATATTTTTAACGAAACCTACCACAATATAAACATGTTAGGTTTTCATTGTATCGTAGGCGCTCGTCAAATTTCAATTATATGGTGTTCACTATTTAAGATTAGTATTGTATGTTTATAAAGTAATATTAAGCGTGGAAAATGTTTTACACTTTTGAAGACTTAAATAAAGGTATATTATTTATATTTACATTGTTTTTAAAACCAGTTGTTATACGTTTAATTAAAAGGTACCTGTCATTGTATGTAAATGAAATTCGAATTTTAATTAAAAACAGAAATCGAAGTACATATTGCAATCAGTTCGATACGGCAGCTCACAAAATGTTGTGTTACAAAGCGTTTAAATCAACGTTAGCTGCGCCCCGCGATAAGCCATTTGTATACGTACTATACCTATACATTCATGTTAGACCGTCGGTAAAAACAGTCTTACATTTCTTTATTGTCGCTAGCCGGGTTATGCCGATAACCTAGTATTGCTAACATTGCCTTTTATTATTTATTAAATATTAGTTTTTAGATCAAAAATTTTTACTAAATTGAAATTCCTGCGTGAAACCCTATATGTCACAGTATTTGACAGCGGCTGGCACACAGTGAATCGTCAACACTTTCTCAACTTCCTGCACTGGCGGTGTACCTACCGATAACATTCTGCATAATTACAATAAGTGATAAAATCGCTACCCGAGTTTAAAACAAATTAGATCGCTTTTACAAACTAGGCTTTTTAACGCATGTTTTTTTAATAAATAGAATTGTTATAATTAGCCATAATTTATAATATTTTTAAATCGATGTACCTACCTAGTATAATGACAATACAGTTAAATTTAAAGTGTTACAATAGTACAAAAGATAGGTATGAGTATTTGAAAAATATATTTTTAAATTCATACACAATAAGAACCGAAGTCAGATAACTAGGCGTGTCCAATACGATAGGAAACAAATAGGACCGCCCAACCAATTCCGCTGGACGGTACCGGTCCTTACTGAATAGGGATAATATTATGTAAGTATTGTATGTACTTTAGAATCAGCTATCTTCAAAATAAGTAATATAATTAAATTACTACTCAGATGACAGATTTCGCGCATGAATAAACTGGACGGTTTTAGGGCTTCAGAGAAATGTGTTTGCCCTTTAATCTTCATTAAGTTTAGTTTAGTATATTATTGGTTAGTTGATCTAATACTTATTTACGACCAATACGATATCTAATATATATATTTAAGAAAACTACTTTAATAGATACCAGTTAGCTACTTGGATAAGAATCGGTATTACGAGCCGTCGGTTCAAATCAATATTTGTAAGCTACTTCTACAAGTTAATGGGCTTCATTCTAAAGGAAATACTATACTTTTAAGAAGAGCTTATATCCAAGGCTTTACAGCCTTATCTTTTAAAGCTAAGAATAATATACCTATACAATTTTACCGTCGCAAATAATGTCCAGATCTAAAAAGTAGATTCGTGTACAAATACCCATTGCTATGGTATTCTACTACAAAACTATTAAAAAAAACCGTGTGTGTAGTTTTGATCAGGTGATACTTTGGCGTAACAAAAAAATTTTTTCAAAACTTTAAAAATCTTTTGCCATATTCTTTCGTACAAAAAACGACACTAACAATAGAAAAAAGTACATTCTTCATTTTTCGCTACGCGACAAAAGAAGTATAAAATTGAAGAAAATCTAAACTTTTGACTATATGTAACTTCAGTGTCGGTTTTTGGTGATAGTGTGCGCGCGCATCGTAAAAATTTACTTTCATCATTTTTCCTTTACGCGCCAAAAATATAACTTCAAAAATCCTATGTTCATGGTACTTATTGTTCACCCCTTCACTAGTGTATTATTATTGTAATCAGTCCAGCACTACAACAACACCAACACAGAGCTAGTCGTGTGTTACAATACAATACAGCTGTGTGGTCTATCTAATTATGAGGAAGGTTTTGTTGAATCCCGTAGTATGCTCTCAGCCCGCACGGTGGCTATCGAGTGACGTTCTTTTGTCTTCGGTGTGTACTTCATCACGTATCTAGGTACTCGGGTAACATATGATACTCCTGTCTACACCTGGTTGAAACCGTGTAACGAGTTTTTTCTAAATATTTAATTCTAGCAATGACAAAAGTTTAGTAATACGCTATTATAAAGGTTATATGTATTTAAACCTCAGAAGATTATAGCAAGTGACTTACATTATTAAAACTTAAAATCTAAAATGTTATTATAAAGGTAACAATTATTAATCTGCTAATCAATAATAGATCAATTAAAAAATAAGTTAAGAACAATAATAAAATAATAGGCTACCTACTTCTTTACTTACAGAGATTTTAATTTATTACATTTTACAATAAAGTTACAATGTTTATATAATTATATGTTAAGTTTAAAATATTGGCAGATTTCCGAGGTCTGGTTTTATGTATATAATAGATATATACAGAATAACTATTTTTTAAGAAACTACCTACTTACTACTGGACTATTGTTACCAAGTTCATCTACATAATACTGCTGCTTCAGGTTTTACAGTTTACCTATAAAAACTTAATGAAAATATGTATGTCGTTATCATTGCGTCATAGATCCCAAACATTCAAATGACTAAAATTCTTAGATGACATTTTTAGTAGTCTTGTATATAAATCCGATAATTGAGTAATCCATATCACATACCGTTCAAAACTATAAACTATTCAGGTCATTTACTTTCTGTGGCCTAAACACTACATAGTTAAATATTGCTGGAGTTTATTAGAAACTAAAATGTTAACCAAGTTTAGTGAATTTTAATATTTGCATCGTCGTAAGAATCGTCGATATTGGTGTTGCAGTGACGCATTGCGATTATTAAACCTATTTGGATGTGACAGAGAGGGTGCAACGAGCCGGTTCCCTGCAACAGGGTGCCTTACCCCAGTTCAATTGAAATGGGGTTGTGATTCATTTCCCACGAGCCCCACTCGCACTGCACGAAAAGCCTCAGACTCTATTACGATAAAGATTCTCCGATGCCAGTTTGGCTCCTCTTTTAACATTATTGTTCGCATCTGTTCAAATTGCAGGGTTTCAACTTCAGAAACAACTAAATAATTTTAGCAAGCGACAATAGACGACACATTGCATATTTTGTTACGGTTTACTACGCGACGTACTCTTATATACTTTATGCCCTGTGAAATTATTCTAATTTGTAACCAATGCTCAGGCACCTATTGTTTAGCTACACAATAGGCAGCTGAAAGATTTGCAATGTCAGGCGAGGGAAGTGAAATCGTTTATTGAAAAACCGAATTCCTCTTAATTCAGTCACGTTTCACATAGCACCTATCCTTCAGGATGCAAAGGAATCTAGGCATACTTTACCCAAGCCAACAATATCACTTGGTATTTATTGTATTAACCTAATCTACGTACTAGGTACTAGTATGTAGGTAAATAGCAGGTGCGATAACACTTCGATAATATAGGTACACGTTTCAGAGTCGTAGAAACACTAATGCGCAAGGGCACCGTAAAGTTTACGTGTCGCTTCAGCTGTAAACGATGTTTCTGCTCGCTACGTGGCTGTTTATTATTTCTGTAGGATATTATTGTTAAGAACAAATTAAATTATTGTAATCAATATCATTACTGTTTCTATATATATATATCTGTTACTAGAAATGACTTACGAATCCGTATCCTCTACTTTTGCTAGTCTGTCTATCCGTGATAACTACCGCCTCCTCGATATCTCCGTAAACCGCAAAGTGCTCTCGCAAGCTCTTATCCGTGGTATGGTATGGCAGACCGCCGACGAAGAGTTTGGTCCATGTGGTGTCTTTCTGGCCGGGTAAACTACCCAGAGACAGTAGCCCTTCGGGCTCGGCCGGCAAAGCGCCCGCCATCAACATTCCTTGTACGGTCTCCGTCGCGGCGGTCACTCTCGCACTCTACCACTACTGACACTCCGCAGCTGAGCGGATGAGAATAATACGACGGGTGTAATCCGCAAGTATGTACGTGCAGCTAATGCGATGGTTGCGCGCGGACTGGTGCTCCTGCCTTCTCGAGAGCGCACGTGGCGCCCGCCCCGCTACGAATGCGACCCTCGCCCCCCCGCGCCGCCCGCCTCACCAGATGCGGGGCCACATGCGTCGCCGTACCGTGTGCTTGCTACGGCCTGCTGCCTCAGCAACCCTCCAGTGCTTACAATGATATAACTAGTTATCACAGTTGCTCCTTCCGAAATCCTCTGGGAACTGGATTGGCATTGACATTAAAGCCAAAAAATTTATGGATGACACGAATTTACAATAAAACAATAAAAAAGCCATAACATAACTTCACTAAAAAACTCAATTATTACCTACCTACCTAGTGAAATATTTTTATTTTTTCAACAAAAAGACAGCGAGTAGGTAACTGATCTTCTAAGATAAACAGCAACAGAACTTATCATGAACCCTTACATTAAAAACACAACAACTTATTATGCGTATCTCTTTAACCTTATACCTTATGTTTATTCCAAAAATACCTGACAGTTATTCCCAAAAATATGAAGGTGTACGAAACAGTTATATTTTATTACCACTTAATATATTTATATATTGATGTGTTGGCATAAATCGATTAGAAATACGGATATCAAGCAGGAAAGCTACAAATAATAGATAACAATTATGTTTCAACGCAAGATCACACATATTTTGAGAAAAAAAAATAGATCAAATTGTAAAGGATGACGGGACACAGTTTCAAATATCACAGGAAGGTAGCACACGTGGGAAACTATTGTTCTTTGCCGACAACTCACTTCCTCCACCCACTGTCATATTGTACCATATTTTACACAAACTTTCCTTTATACAATGCGGCTTTTTATGTTTGTACTTTACCTACTACTACTTGTAAAATTATGTTATTGGTACATTCTGTTTACATGTTTTAAATACATAGTTAATTTATTAATTAACTATGAAATCTATATTTGAAAAAACGATTGCCGGTAGGCTTACAATATCCCTTTATGTTGTTTAAAAAAACATAACAAAATACTTACATACCATAAAACATTTAATTTGACATTCTACTTTAACTACTTATAATATGTACTCTGTATTATATTAATATTATTTACGTGAATAGATAAACAACGTATATACGTAAAAATTATTTGTGAAACATAAAAAAAGATTATGAAAAGACTAATACATAGTATAATATGTCATTAATAATATGAAAAATAATAATATTATTCGTATGCAAATAATATAAACTTTATACGGTATGTATATTCGTAAATGTGCAAAATGACATAACTGACTTTTTTTTATAACGATAAACTTTTCAGAGGACATTGAGCAAAAAGTTTCTATTAAAAATGTTCCATTATTTTGCATTTCTTGAAAATAGATCAGCTGTTCAATTTTTAAAACGGAATCTTCCCTTTATTTTCTTTGAATGGAGAGCATAGTGTTCATAGGTAGTTTGAGCCGTGAGGGGTCGCGGGTTCATTGCTCGAGGCTATTGTCAAATACGCGTGCCCGGCAGCTGCGCCCTCCCTTGCTTTGGTCGACGGGGGTAGGACTCAGCAGATGGTTCTTTGCTTTTTTATAATATTAATCTCAAATTTTATGTCACGCTTCAATGCTAACCGACATGTTCACAATTCAATATTCACGAGCATATATCTTCAACAAGGAATTGCACCAATATAAGAAAATGAATTTTAATAATGCAATAGCAAATTTGGACAATAATTTTCTTAAAACAATTACAATTAGATTAATCACATACATTTCTATCTGTTTATAAGATTTTGGTCGTATGTAATTAATATATCGCCGAACACTGCCATCTCTTCTGTACATCTTACACTATAATCTTACACGCATTTGTGCAATCATAATAGTTTACTTTGCAATATGCAGATGGCGTTATACAAAAACTTTTTTAGTACAAAACTATTTTTATATGTAACAAACAGTCTCTAAAGCAAAAATAAAGTGACGATTTCATTTAAATTACTGATTACTCATAGTGAACAAATTATTAAGTATCTTAAAACTAATTATTTATTATATAAATAGGTGCAGACTGCAGTATGACATCACGTTTAAACATGGTGACGGTACACAGCCCACAGTTTGCGCCTGCGTATCTTATATCTTTAAACGAGCAATTCTTGTGTATATATATATATATATATATATATATATATATAATTGGAATCTCGGAATCGGCTCCAACAATTTTCATGAAATTTAGTATACGGGGGGTTTCGGGGGCGATATAGCTAGGAATCATTTCAAGAAAATGTCATTTTATTCGTTGTTTTATCAACTTAAACATATAATTGCTCGTTTAAAGATGTCAGTCAAATAAAAACTTAAATATGAATATAATTATCTTTATTCGATAATTATATTCATATTTTATCATTTTATTAGTATGTAATTCGTACTTAAATATAATTTCCAAAAAACACAACTTATAAAAAAAAATCCCGAGCAAGGCTCGGCCATCCAGGTACTAATATTTAAAACGGAAACTTGTAATACTTTGACGATATAACAACAGTATTTCAACATTATAACTAACATTAAGTTTTAAAATACCAAGGTATGACAAATGAATCTAAACTGTTTATGCAAAACGGAACTTTATTGATAAGAAGTATTTGGATTATAAATGACCTGTGACATTAATGAGTCAATGGGTATAAAATCGTCATCAATTGTATCCAAAGCACGTTTCGTCATTCCTTTAAAAGTAGTGTGACCATCAGGCATCAGCGGATGCGTCACCAATGGAGAACGTGGCCTTTTAAACTGTTTTAGTGTTTAGAAACGCCTAGATATTTTGCATTATATACCTATTGCGTAGGGAAGATAAGTAGACGCTAGTATTAAGGACATTAACCTATTGAGTCTATTACCTACCTCACCAAATGACTTACATTGATCTATGGCCTGCTTCATAAAAACCTGAGCTCTGACCTAGTTTCTTGCTATAATTTCATTCGAAAAGTAAATGTATTCACAGTTTTATATCCCTAGTTTATTCAGCTCTAGAAAATGTTGAATAGTTTGTATATTTAATACACTATTACGAAATATAAATAAATTACGTTTGTGTACTTAGTAAATATTAGATAGTTAACTAAATTTTAAAACGAAATTTAAGATCTCATTAAAAAATAACTGATCTTCCCTTAGTGTGTAACGTGATTTTCGTGTATGAAGTGTAAATTAGAGTTTACAAAAGTAGATACATTCTATAAATGAAATAATTATAATCTTATAATTTTAGAGTAATAACAATGTTTACTCGGCCTTGTCGCTGTAGGTTGTGATGAAGGTCGATGTATGTTTATAGTTAAAGTATAAGCATATTAATATGTATTATGGTCGTAGATGACCGCCGATTTGGAGACCCTGGCTATCGCCTGTCGCCCGTCAGTGCATTCTAATTATGTAACACTGTTTACTGGTGAAACAACAATATGAACCTATGGTCCAGCACCTTATACTGCTGAAGACTTACAATTACTCTTATATCTTCTGGAATGTGTACAGGCTCACAAAATATCTATTATGTTATTGGTTTTATTTTTCTAAATATGAACCTACAAATTATGAATTTTAAAGAAACAACTCACTTTATACCTAACCGGCTTTTTACATTGTTTCATTTCGCCGATCAAGATTCCAATTTGAACTCTATGTTCAGACAGAAAATATTTATTCAGAGGTGTGACATCATCCTGTTACGTCGTCGGCAACCAAGGAGCAACTACTTCTCACGGCTCAGTGTTGGAGTTCGCCTCTCACTGCGACCACGTTGTTCAAAGTATAATATTTGGTGTATAAATCATATAAAATGGCTAATGTTTTAGGTAAGTTTTTACCTGCATCCACTTACTTATATATTAACAATTGTAGGAAATCATATTTATATTTTGAAAACAGCTATTACGTAGTGCGAACCGTTATGAAGGGCGTTTATAGAATACCAATTACTTATGTTTTTTAAATCCGCCTAAATAAGTTAAATGCCGGTAAATAAAATAGTTGGTTGGCAAGAGGCCAAAGTCGGGCGTGGAATGGCGTCTACACTGCTAGGATCAATATAAAAAGAAAATGTCTAAATTTAGGATAAATTCCTTTGATTAATAATATTAAATATCGTTTATCCGCAAAATTATTTTATAAAAGGATACCTTTCTAAAATCTAGATATTTATCCTAGTAGGTACCGTACAAGTAAGGTTATGTTACCAATAAAAATTATTGTTTGTCAATATTTTATTATTAAGTGAGGTAAGGTATTGCTTAGTAGACGGTTATAAATTAAAAGAATTAATCGTCATCCGTTACCTATTGTAAGCAGAAATGCAATTAGTGTTGATACTACTAATTATTAATAAACTAAATATTGTATCTTCTATTACAAGTACGTATGACCTTTTATTTTCTCTAGCATTGTAATCTACCTTCGAAATTTAATAATATATTAAGTAGAAATAGAAACCATGATTGATGAAATGTTATTGTTGGAAATAAAAACAAACAAGTGTTTAATAATGCAATATATAAATTAAGAAACCTAATAAACTGGTTCGGTTGTCAGAACATAAGGGTAAGGTCAAACACGATCGATTTTCCACATTTTCTAAGATGACATCACCGTGAGCGAACCCTATTAAGTACATAATATAAGCAATGTATTTTGGAAGCGTTTAAATGGCAAACCAATAAAATAGTACTTGTTTGTAAAATGGTCAATTATCTGTTATAAAAAACTTTTTTATAACAGATAATTATTTTATTGTTATCCGTGATTCACGATGATTAATTAGAGCATATAATGAAGAGTAATTTGATTGTCGGCGTTCCATTATCCTTGCCAAGGTCACTTTATATGCGGTTAACCTTAACGAATTAATTATATTAAAATCAAGGATCCATTTACCAAAAGAAAATATATATATTTTCACGGAATGCTTACTATTTTCTTTGCTAAACATGTATTATAAATAATTCGCACTGTGTATATGTAAACCTCCACCTGTTTGTGTTTACATAGAATGTATGTATGATTACGGCAAACCCACGTATTGTGCGAACGTAGCATATTTAGAAACTTGTACGTGATTTCTTCCTATTAAAATATTATTTAAACGATTTAAATGTTCAAATGTAAATAATAATTAAAATAATTTAACCTATAAACAAATTTCAGATGTCTCTACTGATGACAACCTTCAGTACCAGTTTTTCCCAGTGTCCAGTGGGTCGGTGCAGTTCAAGGTCAGGACTGCCAACGA
The DNA here is from genome assembly GCA_028984075.1 of Pieris mannii. Lineage (NCBI taxonomy): Eukaryota > Metazoa > Arthropoda > Insecta > Lepidoptera > Pieridae > Pieris > Pieris mannii. The sequence goes on from CM054776.1 coordinate 3,804,127, forward strand.
TGCACACATTGCACTCACCATGGGTCCCCAAGAATCAGATCCCATGTATGAGGTAAAAAAAAATTATTATGGAAATTTTAAACTTTCTCGCGAGTTTTCATTAATTACTGCTGCTAAAATTACTTCACTATACTAAACGATACTCATTGCAGATATTTATCGGAGGATGGGGTAATACCAAGAGCGTAATCAGACGGAACCGCACTAAACCAGACAAAGTAGAAATTGAGACCCCTGGAATCGTTAACGGTGGAGAATTTCGCGGCTTCTGGGTGCGGTGGGACGGCGGCATTGTGTCCGCGGGTCGGGAGGGCGAAGCAATCCCATTTATATCGTGGTCGGACCCAGAACCTTTCCCAGTGGTCTTCGTCGGTGTCTGCACTGGCTGGGGCGCCACCGGCACCTGGAAGATTGAGGGTATGGTAATCTAAGCTAAATTTGATACAAAATGTACCCAACCGTATTTACTCAAAATTAATACAATCGGAATATTGTCACATCGTATATAAAACTCTAAACTTCATTGCTACCTGATTCAATTGAAATCACAACTTATTAACTCTTATATGTGTACGTACCTAACATTGATCCAGATGGAGCTGAGTTCGATACTCCGGACAAGTTAGAGTACAAGTTCGGACCGGTAGCAGCTGGTTCGATCGAGTTTGATTTTCTCGGCCCTCACAACTGCCACGTCTGCTTGACGACCGCCCCCGCCGAAGTTGAGCCTATCTACGAAATCATCCTCGGAGGATGGGAAAACAGCCAGTCTGTTATTAGATACTGTAAACAGAAACCGGAAAAGGTAGAATTTTGATGTCGTGTGACCTGAATTGACGCGATCGACCGAGGGATTAATTTTTTGACTTATCGTAGGTGACCGTTCCGACGCCGGGCCTTATGAATGCGAACGACTTTAAAAAATTTATTATCGAATGGCGTTGTGGCAGATTAACAGTCCGCGATGGACGGTCGGGGGAGGTGATCATGAATTGGGTAGATCCCGCACCCTTCCCTGTCACCCACTTCGGAGTCCGTACAGGATGGGGCGCCCGTGGAAATTGGAAAATTATTCATTTCAACAAACATGGCACATCCCAACCCCGTTGAGTGTTTAGAATTTATGTTCGGAATGATAGCTTTTTTTGTATTGCTATATATAGAAGTAGAAATGTATCTATAGTCTAAATAAACATAACCACAACTTATAATTTTTGTGTCTTGACTAACATTTTATAGGGAACGTGAAATATTAAATGTGCATCTTTGGTACTAAAACGCACATAGAAAGGCAATATGTACTGCGGTTGATGTTGGTACGTTGGGTACATTTTGTGTATTTTGTCTTAATAGATACATACTAACATTATCTATTAAACAAGTATGTTTTGCTTTATTCGCCCTAGCTACAATTATAACATTTTCTGAGACATAGCAGAGTACTTTTTACTGCGTTGTTTTTTAGAAAATGTACCTATGCACATTCTCATTCCATATATTATTGCTATTTTATCACTAAAAGCTTTCATGTACCATTAATACTATCAGTTAAAAGTTTGATTGTATATTTATAAGTAAAATGCAATTGCAGTTCCACCATCGGCGCCTTCAGCAGCTGCACTATATGCACCTCCTTCTGGGTACCCCGGCGGCGCCGCTCCGGTCGGAGGCGCTGGCGTTTGGGTGGATGCATCAGCAGGACAATTGCCCCCCGGCGCTGTTGTAGGCGGCCAAGATTGCAACGGAGAGCCAATTTACGTGGTCAGAGCACAACATGAAGGTGCGCTGATACCCGGTAAATTAGTAGCCTCACATGGATGTGCTTATGTACCTTGGGGAGGAGTGGAAAATGGAAAATCTGAGTACCAAGTAAGTAAATTTTGTGTTTATCAATTATTTTGTTAGTATATCTCAGTTTGTACTTATTTGGGGAATTGGACCATATCCATAATAAAGTTGATGTGTAGTTTTGCACAATTTTTTTGGAACTTATGTTATAGCAATGTTTATTATTAATAAAAACCCAGGTCCTGGTGGGAGGTCCCAGTAATTGGGTGCCAACGAGTGGGTCCAACGTTCCGCCAGGAGCGTTCCCGGGGGGTGAGTCTGAAGATGGAGAACCTCTATACATCGGCAGAGTCCGTCACGAAGGCAGCATCACTACAGGAAAGGTTCAGCAGACACACGGTGTTTGTTACATTTCATTTGCGGGTCAGGAACTTGGTTTCCCTGAATACGAAATCCTCATGGCTTAAATAGCTCTCAACTCGCAATCTTAAAGCTACCGAAGTGCTTTTATATGCTAAACTTGTAATTTTATTTATAATTAAGTCACTGCATCTGCAATGTTTATTTATTAGTGCTACTACTGTTACATATAATATTTTATAATATTAATAAATTATTTTCAAAATCGTGTTGTTTTGATATTTTACGGGTTGTCTAAGTTACGTGCGACAATTTTCAGTCAGACGCCAAAACCAGTACATTTTACTAATTAATAGTATATAATATTAAATATTTTGTTTAATTGCGTAATCGCATATAAAACTTAATAATAAAATGCTTTGCAGCTATCGGTAAAGCCTCTACCAAAATAGATGGTGGGGTGAGACCAATTGCTGAGGTAAATTATATATAGCTATTCCGGAAAGCTTCCATATATGTATAGTTATTTGAGACAAGACAGTATTTACAGACTTTATTATCTATGAATTTTTCATTTGCGTTATAGTAGGCTTTAGAAAGCAAGATAACAAGAATGAAGCTCTTCCAGCGTTTCTTTTACCAGTTCACAAATCTAGCAGTATGGTAATTAAAATCCTTAAAGCTTATTCTAGTAACTTCAAGTACAGCCCAGTTCACCCCGTAGCTTCGACATAAGTAATTGGCTGAGAGCAAAAAGCATTTAACTCAGTATTTAAAAGAATATTTATGTTTCACTGGTGATGGTATTATGGCAATCGGTCCTTTGTATTGAATTTTAAGGGATAGTATCTATCCCCCTATTTCATAGTGAATACGGCATCAAACCCGCAAAGGAGATCTTTATACTAATTCATATTAATTAATGCTTAAAAGTAAGTATAATTTTCTGCAGTGAATAGCTATGGTAGTAAAAAAATTAATACCTATTTATTTAAATAACTTTATTTTTAAACATCTTCATTTATACTGTCATCTGACTCGAAAACCAGAGCGGCCCCATGATCTAATGTTAAAAATACTTTGTTAGCAGCATGTTCATTTAGTGATTGACAGACAAGAATCTCATACTCTGTCTTTGCAATCTCACGGCCGTCATATGGGATGTAGCAGACTTTATGTGATGGTTGTACTTTGCCTGGAATGATGTGTCCTAAATGCTTGGCCCTGCCTACATAAAGTAACTCTGTATCATAGCCCTCTGAGAAACCGGCTTCCACAGCTTTGACTGGTATCCTGTCATTGTTGGTTGGCATCCATTCACAGTCAACTCCACATAAAACCTGTAATAATTAACTTAGCAGTTAACCCAAATAAGCTTGATATATTGTATGCTTAACAATTAACATTTATAAATAGGATAATTATGACTTGAAAATCATTGACCTGAATATGTACTTTGAATTACCTCGAAGTCATTCTTTTCAAGAGCCTCACCTCCCCATGATATGAACCCAACACCAAGAGAGGGAACAAATTTTCCAGGCGTGAGAGATCCTCTATGTGGAGACCTTATTATATAAAGGAATTCATTTTCATATCCTCCTATTACTGACCCATCTGGTAATTGGTCATTTGCAGTCACCCACTGTGGCTTTCCAACACTTAGAAACTGTTTATGTGGTACTGGCAATACTGGTGGTACTGTAATCAGAAACATTATTAACTGCAGTAATTTTTTTAAGTAGCAGGAAAACAGGAATAGGCCTTGTAGTCCCAATAAACCCCCAACAAAAAATGTTTTGAAATCACTTAATAATTCCTGAATTACTCTCTGATCAAATAACTTTAAGGAAATTCATAGTTATTTTGAAACATATACTCTTTATTGATACAGTAGATAAACATTAATACATTCTAAGAACTGTAAGATAATATTAAATTGCCAAACCAAGATGTACTACCAAATATGAACATACTTACATAAAAGTTTCCAATATACTCGGTTTTCACAACTGGATAATGTGACATATGATAATTTCTTAACATTACAATTATTTCTGCTTGTGATTGGTTTTGTGTTACTTTCCTTTCCCAAACTGATGACATCACTGTTCCAAGTCAGCCAAAATTTTGTGTAATGCCTATCAGACAAAAGTTCTGGTGTATATTCTCCATGTAAATTAAATTCACTCTCATGTGCACTCTTTATGTTTGTATAGCTATTGTGTGCAATGTACACCTATAAATACATATTATAATCCGCATATAATATACATTAATAATTGATAAAAACAAAAATATTACAAGTACCCAATAATTGCATAGACTGTTAGGCCACTTTGATAAACCAACTACTGCACCACCTCTTCCTCCACTCTTTACATAAAAGACTAGACCATTTCCCGATATTTTATATGAAATACTTTTATGAACTGGTAACGTTGTAACTTCTGGAATAGAAGTCAAATTTAAATAATGGGTTTATCTTTTGTATTATAAATAAATAGTTTTATTTACCAATAATATCACACATTCTTCAACCTTGATTAATCAACAAATTACGGAGTTATGTACATCCACCAAACTGAATACATAATAATAAGGCCAAAATAATACGAGGGTTTAACCTATCGGCTACCAAAATATTAAAGGTCGAGTCAAAGGGTACGGTACGGTACAGTGTCCACTTACTTAGTGCTCACTACTCAGTACTCAGGGAGAGGGAACTCAATACCTACTACTTACTAGTTAGTACCTACTACCTAGTACCTACTCAAGAACTCAACTCAGTAGTCACTCAAGTCAGTACTAGTAGTCCCACAACAAAATAACAACTACAATTATTAATGCATGAAGCGAATGGACAAAAAAATCTGTCAAAAATGAAAAAACACACGACAATTGGTTCTTTTTTTTTTTTTTTTTTTGGAGTTTATGGCCTGGTATCTAGACCTTTAGGCCAAGTCTTGAGTATTTTTATTTGGTTTATTACAATTTTCCCACTGTATTTTTGATAAATTTATATAGAGGCACGTAATAAGATCTATTTTTTAACATATCACTCAGGCGGCGGGAGGGATCTTGCACTTTCACTTGATTTTGCACTATGTCATTAATTTCACTTACAAGAATCAATCTGTCAAATGAAAAGCACTCACATACAAATATGAAGTGTTCGATATCAACAACAGGATTATTGCAGAAGTTGCAGTGGCTGCTCGGCACTATGCCCAACCTAGCCAGGTGGGCCGGGACGGTGGAGTGACCAAAACGTAATCTGTTTATAGTCGTGATAAAGTCGCGACTGGCCGTTTTCAGTTTGTTATACCATGGTGCCACAGGTAGATTTGCTTGAACATTTCCATACCATTTACCTTTCTGTTCTTGGTCTTGTTTCCAAAATTCGATCCATAAACTATTAACCTGGTTGTTAATAGATTGATAACAGTCGGTCAAAGGTACTTTTACTATGGAGCTAACATCCAACATGTTGATTCCATCATGTGCAATTTTATCTACTATCTCATTTCCTGTTATGCCCCTATGTGATGGAATCCACATGAAAGAGACCTGTATACCCTTTTGTTCATAACTAAATAACAAATTTTTAACATTATACAATATATAGTTTTTTTTATAGTCAAATCTGAGATTGGTTAAACTTTGGACTATACTTAAACTGTCTGTTAAAATTAAGAAATTATTAAAACTATTTATATGTGCGATCCTCTTCAAGGCCTCGAGGACCGCATATACCTCTGCAGTGAAAACACTGCATTTACGGTCCAGAAGAAAACTTTGACCAAACTTGGATTGGGGATCATAAACAGCACAAAGAGCTCACTTTTACTACCATCTGTATACAAAGTATAGTAATTATTGTCAGAAAGAAAACTTAATAATTCACAATTGTTAAACATTTTTTTAGTAACAATATTGATCTCAAATATAATACAGGAATATGAGTATGAGTAGCATGTCCACTTTGATTGTTTAATAACTTTTTTAAAATCTTCATTCATTTGCAGTACAATGAGAGGGAGAACTGGGAAATAACCTCGTAAGAGCTCACCTCCTGAAGTCAGCTGGGCCGAGCATTGTACAGGAAAAGGTACTATTTTTTTGAGAACATTATCTTTACTAGATAACAGCTTTAGTAAATATCTCTCTATTAGCAGCAGTCTTCTTAGACAAAGTGGCATTATTTTTGTTTCAACTTCCATAGCTTGTATGGGAGTTGAACACATAGCCCCAGAAATAATTCGCAGAGCTTTGTTTTGAATTATGTCTAGTTTTTTTATACAACTACTATTTGAGTAGGCTAAACAACTGTAGTCGAAGTGGCTTCTGACTATAGACTTATATAACATACTTAAAACTTTGGGGTCTGCACCCCAGTTCACACCAGCTAAACATCTTATAATATTTAAGCCCTCAAGAGAGTTAGTTATAATGTGATTGATGTGCATATCAAAACGAAGTTTGTTATCAATGACAACACCCAGGAATTTATGATTAGATACAACTGAAATTGGATGATTATTGTAAAGTATGCCATTAGAGGGAATATCTTTAAAAATCATGGTCTTGCTTTTATTGGGGTTAATCTGTAGAGCCAACTTGTCATTATAATATATGTACAATTGATCTAAAGCATTATTTATACTATTTACAGCTCTATCTACATTATGGTCTGTACAATATATTACAAGGTCATCCGCAAATTGTAAAATATTTACACCTTCTATATTTACAAAATTAAGAATTTGACTAGTATATATATTGTATAGCAATGGAGATAATGTAGCTCCCTGCATAGTACCTTTAGAGACACTTCTGGGACCATGGAGTTTATTATTATGCCTTATATATAAAGTTCTATCTGTTAAAAAATTAAATAACCAACGGCAAAGTATGCCTGGTATACCAATGTCAGAAAGAACTTGAACCAAAATGCCAGGGTCTACATTATCAAACGCACCTTGAACATCCAGAAAAACACAAACACTGGACTTATTATTATTATTGGCATTTTTCAGATCTGACAATAGAGAGATGAAGCTGTCAGCACAACTTCGCCCTCTCCGGAAGCCATATTGAACATGTGGAATGATGTTGTTTGCCTCTACATAACACTCAAGGCGCATCTTTATCATGTTTTCATTAAGCTTTCCAACACAAGATGACAATGATATGGGACGATAAGAGTTAGGTTCTTCAGGTGGCTTGTCAGGGTTAAGTATAGGTATTACACACTGTGTTTTCCAAGATTCTGGAATTTTTTTTAAGTGCCAAAGAGAATTAAGATTAGCTAATAGTTTCTTTTGAACGGACTGATTTAGATTTTTGATCAAAATGTATGGACAGTCATCTAAACCAGGGGTTGTGTTTCGTCTGGATTGTAAACTTGTACAAAACTCACTCCAAGTAAAGGGTTCTATGAGAAAACTGGACTTCTGAAGGCTTATTAATTTGGAAATAACTTTCTAGATTATCAATAACCCTACATCTATTTTGAGATAATTTTTCTAAAAGAGGGACAACAAATTCGTCTTTATATGTTCTATTATTGCATTTCATTCATTTAAATAACTTGATATATTTCCAAATAATACTAATCGGTGTAGTTCTGTTAAACGTATTACAGATGTTTGCCCAACCATTGCGTTTATGTTCTGAAATTGTCTTTTTCTTAAGAGCATCAAGTCTTTTGTAATTAATGTAATTATCAATGGTTGGATCACTTCTGTACTGTTTTAAAGCTGAATAAGTTTTAATAACACTCTGTTCACATGTGTCATGCCACCAAGGCGCTGGAGGTTTGCAACGATAGTTATTTGCTTTGACAAATTTTGGCACAGTATCCCTCTTAAGTGTATCAAGCCTTTCGATAAATTCGTCATAGGACTGTAATGGATTCTCATTATTAACTTCAAAATTAGAAAATGCAATTATAGACAGCTCATTGTATTTTGCCCAGTCTGTCTTGTTGTATAAGAATTTTTCAATGGGAGGATTAATTTGGTATCTATCCACAGACAATAAAACACGAGTAAGTGTAGGAAAATGATAGCTCCCCATACAATCATTGTGCACCCACCATTCGCATAGTGGGGTGATTGAAGCACTACAAAAGCTGACATCAATAGCTGATGGATTACGGTTAGGATAATTAATAGTAGTGAAGCTACCATTGTTAAGGACACATAAATCAAATTCATCAATTAAATCGTATTTATTGGGTGTATGACCCCGACTTTTCGTGGTCATACACCCAAATGCCACATGATGTGCGTTAAAATCTCCAGCCACATATATTGGCTTAGGCAAATCTCTAATTATATCACGTAATTTATTTATTTTGAAGCTACCATTCGAGGGAGGACAGTATACACATAAAATCGTTAAGTGATTACCACTTACATATAATGATAATGCTATAGTCTGAATTTCTTGGTAAAATCTGGTCTGAATAATATTATATTTAAAATATGGTTTGATCAAAATTGCTACTCCACCATGTTTGTTTTGGGCATTATGATAGTGGGAATTATATCCGGAAATTTTAAAATGCTGAGTATCTTTCAGCCAGGTTTCATTGAGTAGACAGATATCAACATTTTGCTCAGCTAAGAATTTAGACAATACAGGCTTTTTCCTATGTATGCTTTGAATATTGTACTGAGCAATACATAACTGCTGTATGTTTTGTACTTTAGTATCCATTAATGTGACAGATTTTTTAAAAGTAAGTCTTTAATGAACAGTGTAGTCACGGGCTCATTGTCTGATTTATTACCCAATTCAACTAATGTTTGAACCATCGCCATCAGAATATTCTTATTATTTACAATTTCAGACTTGAGTTGAGTATGATTCAAGTCGGGTTCAGGCACTGTTTTATTTACATTACTTACAATTTTTTTATTTTTATATTTATGTACATTTTGGCTTATCAATGGTAGAGTCTTAACAACGTTGCTCGACTGTGCAGGTAAAGACGGAAAATCAGTTGATGTAATTGTATTAGCCACAGAGGCATAAGTAATGTTACCCTTTTTTTCAAGTATCTTTTTCATTTTTATTGGGCAAGATTTGGATATGGCCAAGTGCGGGCCACTACAATTAACACAACACAAGTTCTCTGTTTTATCACAATCTCTGAAATTATGCTCCCCAGCACATATCGAGCATCGTTGTTTACCATTACAAATTTTTGCAGGATGGTTGAACTTGAAGCACCGGAAGCATTGCTGCAAGGGCGGGACATATTCAAACACCCTGAACGAAAATAGATCATATTGGATGTTGTCGGGCAGAACATTTGACAAGAAAGTTATACTGACAGTCTCGAGACCTACAGTACTTTGACCGACCTTTTTCGTGAATCTTCTCACTGAAATAATTTCATAAATCGAAGACAGTTTCGTATATAATTCCTTGTTCGAAATGCTGGTAGGCACATATCGAATGATTCCAGTTTTTTCTATCTGCGCTGCTGGAATATGTGCCTTTAAGTTGTGCTTTGTTAAAAAGTCTGTATTTGTGATGAAATTATTTGCAGTGTTATATTGTTTAAAAACAACCGCAATTTTGTTGGCATTTACTCTATGTAACACTACCACACCTTTCACCTCCGAAGTAAAAATATTATTTAAGTAAACTGGGCTTTTATTTCCAAGTTTAACCTGTTGGTCCTGGCTTTCAACAAAAACTTTGAAGTCGGTATTTGTGCAATGTTCAGGATAAAGTCTCAGATAACCTGGCTTAAAAAACGGAATAAAGTCATCCTCACCGCCGCCTACTTCAGGTCCACATTCCTTCGCGCCTCTTTTACGAGCAATTTTGGGTCGTTTCAGAGTTCCACCTGGTTCCTCCGGTTCATTCATTTTAGTAATTAACAAAATGTACAATTATTTACACTGACTAAAATAAGTTTTAGTAATATTTACACAGGATATTTTAAAGAAAAACAATTTTAAAAAATTAAATCGACCGCCTCATTTGGAGTTCCCGCCAAATCCTCCGACAGTTGGTTCTCTCACTCACTCACCACAGACAATACCCACTGACACTTGATACGATTTGCAGTGTGTTGAAGTGATGTTCATAAAAATTTTTTTTTTTAGATTAACTCCTTTATATTATACAAAATAATGATAATTTAAAGATAATAATTTAATTCATTTCATAAAAGTATGCAATTTCTAGGTTTTAATGTAAAGTCCAGACAGACAACGAAATTAAAAAAAATAGATTTAAGAATATAACTATATACTTCTGAGTTCTGACTTTTAAGTTTTAACTTAACTTCTAAGTTCTTAGTGCGAAGTGCGGAGTGAGACTTATGATTAGTCACTTAATTAAGCTTACCTTGGTTTTTGGTATGATTGTCTACACTGAACACTCTACTGTGCATAGTGATTAAAAATACCATTATGAACAGTAATTCTTTTAATAAAAAAAAATAAGTTCTTGCGAAGTGCGAAAGCAATGTTTCAACATTTTTACATATTTCCCATGTAAGTTTATTGAAATCTGTCAGGAAAATAAACATCTACATAATTCTTTTTAATATTCAAGCAACAACTAAGTAACAACTTATTAGTATTATTGGTAGAGATGGGAGAAATTATTGGTAAGTACCTACATAATATTATAATAAATACAATATATTATTAAAATATTATTTAATATGTTTAAGGTTACTTAACAATATATTTTCTTTCAGAAATATCTACAAGACAAAACCACCAAAGAAGATTTTATAAATTTACCAATATGTGTGTTATATTTTCTATTAAAGGAAGTTCTGGGTATGCTATGATTGGTTTAGCCGATGAAATTGGATTCTTTAATATTGATCATTGGGTAATTATTGTGAAATAGTTTTTTGTTTATTTTAAAGTTTTCCTTAAATGTAGTGTACAGCTTATTATTTCTGTTTTTATAGGTATAAAAATAGTTTATCATACATAAAGAAACTATGATTTGTGCTTGATATTTATATTCTATATTCAATGATTATAATTAATAGCACAGACTTAATATAATACTTCAGATACATTCAAGAAAGTAGAAAATGGCTATTATTTAAATAATGTTATCCTTTCATTGATTGTGGATGATGAAAAGTTTATTTTTTATTAACTTGTGTGTATCTTTTAGTTTAGATTGATTTCGAAGCTGACCTACAACTCAAAATATAACTTTATCCACCTGCCATAAAATAAAATCCTCATTTAAATTGGTAACCTTAGGTAGTAAAAATATAATGTGCGCAATGTGTGTGTATAAGGGATGTCCATCTAAATAATGTACCTAATGCAAATACCACATACTAAGCTGTTAAAATATAAGTTTTTAAGTATAACTTACATAATGTTATTTTAAGTATAATACTATTTTCCCTATGCAGGTTTTTATAGATAAAAATGGTCAGAGTGGAGTCTATGAATTCAATGAAATAATTGTTACAACACCAACACCTGGCATCTTGGAGGAGGAAAAACATCATAAGTTTTGCCTTACTTGGTATGGTAGTAAAGTTGAGTTGAACAAATTTGGGGAATCTGAACCAATATTTTCCAAAGAAATTAAAAAAAATAATTTAAAGTTTGTCACATTTTTTGGCCGAAATCAAAGGAATACTTTACAGTGGAAGTTATTGTGTAAGTTTCATTAAATAAAATATATTGCTTTGGTTTTGGTTGCTTAACCCAATATAAAACATATTTTAAATTAATTCCATTGTGGAAAATTATTTTGCAGTACCACCTAATATTGAGAGGCCTTTTTTAAAACCAATAATAGGTGGCAAACCATATTGGGTGTCATATGATGGTGAATTGCCATATGGTGCAATAATAGGAGGGTTTGAGAATGAATTCTTATATATAATGAGAGCACCACATGCAGGATCATTAACTCCTGGAAAGTTTGTACCATCCATGAAATGTGGATTTGTAAGCTGGGGGGGACATTCACATTTAAAAACAGAGTTTGAGGTAAATTAAATTTTAACTTATAAATGTTCAATTTTTTTAAGAAGGAATATACTAATAATTTGATATTTTTAGATTCTCTGTGCCCATGATTGTGTCTGGGTACCAACAAAAGAATCGGTAATACCAGCTGGAGCCATTGCTGCCGGATACACTGAATATGGCCCAGAAACAATGTACATAGGTCGTGTAAAACAGGATGGCCATACAATACCAGGTAAAGTGGCACCAACACATTGTGTTTGTTACTTTGCCTATGGTGAACAGGAGGCATATGAAAGATATTATGATATATTAGTTGGTCCATTCTCAAGTCCCAGGTGTAGTAATACTCTTGAGCCACAATTTAAAGAAAGATATGAGTTTTATGAAGAAAAATACAGATCTGATGATGATGAATATGATGATGACGAATGAATCGAAAACTATGTATAAATTTTGTTAATATTTTGAGAATATAAAATAAAAAATTATTTTAATTAAATCTTATGAATTATGATCTGGGGGTTTAGTCAACCCTCTGCTGTCCTTGTCTTTGTACCAGTGACCTACTATGTTTATGTTTCACTTTGGACTAAAGCACAAGCAAAAATAATGTAAAGATTATTTTTCAAATCAAACATCCAAACGCTTAGGTTTTAAGACTCGTGTGTAAAATCTCGCATTTTTGGAGTCCAAAAAGTCTCTTGACGAGAAATTTTCTCGTTGTCGTAAGTATAGAGCAAAAGGCGAACTATAATATAATTTAAAAAAAAGGGGAAAGATAGGTAAATAAGTGCCGTCATTCCCAGAGTACTTTGCCTATAATTTGCTATGAACCGGTTGTTTTAATCATTCGCTATTGATACCAAAACAATTGCATCTTGACTTCTTTACGATTGTAGATAATTTAGTTTTTGACGGAAAATATGAACAGCACTTACTTAGGTAGGTATTGCTGTAATATTTCACCAATGTTTTGCTTATATTACAATATTTATTAACACTGTACCTACATTTAAACGCTAAACAGCAAAAATCTACAGTTATTGAGCTAAGAATATAAACAAATGAAAAGCTTTCTCTTAACTCAGCTAAGTTAAACTACGATTACCTACTTGAATGTACAATTATTTTGTAACACCTTAGGTAGGTGTTACAAAATAATTGTACATTTCGTAGTCGTAGTGGGAGAAATGTTAGGTCCTTACATATGAAATTGGCGTTTTGTATGGGAGGAACAAAAAGTCGAATATTTTCAAATATAATATATTTAATTAATCAAAGTATGAACCATAGTTTTCTATGCACTTGTGCCATCTCATAGATAGTTCATTGATCCCTTTACTAAAAAAACCAGTCGGAAGGGAATCAATAAAATCTGTGAAGGCGATTTGGACTGCCCCATCAGAGTTAAATTTTTTCTCTTGCAAGAAGTTGTCCAAATACCGAAAAAAATGGTAATCTGTTGGAGCAAGGTCCGGGGAGTACGAAGGATGTCTTAGACATTCCAATTGAAGCTATTCTAATTTGGTAGCCGTCTGTTGTGCAGTGTGTGGTCTAGCGTTGTCGTGAAGTAGGAGTGGCGTGGAGCGATTGACCAGCCTAGGTTGTTTAGCCGCTAGCTTTTCCATCATGGTTTGCAATTGCTGACAATAGACATCAGCCGTAATAGTCTGGCCAGATTTGAGAAAATTGCAATGAACAATACCGGCACTAGTCCACCAAACGCTTACAAGTAACTTTTTTGGGGTTAATTTTCGCTTGGGGCAGGATTTGGCTGGCTGACCAGGATCCAACCATTGCGCTGAGCGCTTCCGATTATCGTAAAGAATCTATTTTCCATCACAGGTAATGATTCGGTTTAAAATACTTTCACTATTGTGCCGGTTCAGTAATGTAACGCAGCAGTCGACGCGCGTTTGCCGGTTTGCTTCAGTCAATTCGTGAGGTACCCACCTTACAAGCTTTTTAATCTTCCCAATTTGCTTCAAGTGAATTAAAACAGTTTTATCACTAACACCGCAGCCTGCAGCTAACTCGGACGTGGTTTGCGATGGAGCCGCTTCCACAATAGCCTTCAATACTTCATTATTAACTTGGGTCTCAGGCCGTCTACGGAGCTTGTTCTGCAGGTCGAAATTTCCAGAACGAAAACGTTGGAACCAAAAACGAACTGTGTTTTCTTTTGCAACATGACCCTTCATACACATCATTCACCCTTCGAGCGTTTCCGCAGCACTAGTGCCACGGCGGAACTCGTACTCGTAAATAATGCGATACTTTAAGTTTTCAATTTTGTAAAATGAGTGACGCAAACAGAAAAAAATAGAAGAAAAGAACAAATGAATGACGGTCATCGAAGCACAAATACATGATTAAATAGCTGTACAAATTTGAATTTGGAATTACTTACGAAAGAGGAGAACATCGTGATTAAAGTGGCCAGTACGAAATACGCCAATTTCACATGTAAGGACCTAATATATGGTATTATGCTCGTGTTTAAGGTGTATTCCTATTTGTCTATAAACTCTAACTCAAAAATATCTTTATTCATATAGGTATACATGTACACTTATGAACGTCAAAAAAAACAAATTAAATTAATTGTAAATTTACATTTACAGTCAGTTCGCAAGGGCGTAGAGAGGGTAAGATACTGGCAAGAAACTTTCCGCCACTCTTTTCAATCGCCAAGTTTTTAATACAAATTGTTTAAACTGGAGCAAATCAATCCCAAGGAGTAGGATAATTTAAGTATTCGTCACATTTATAAAAGGCTTTATAAATTAATTTACTTTTAACGAGGGCTTTGAATTTATTTAGTGATAATTCTCTAATTTCGCTTGGGAGTTTGTTGTAAAAACGAATACAAGTTCCATATAAGGAGTGGTTTATCTTCTGGAGCCTGGTTGGTCGCACACTCAAATTAGTTCTATTACTTGTAATATACTGGTGAGTCACCATTTGTTTTAAAATCGTTTGTTTTTTTGTACATACAACAATGCTTCAAGAATATATTGACCGGATACTGTCATAATATTTAGTTCCTTAAATTTATTTATTACAAAAATGGCAAGGTTTAAATACAACCGGTGACCGTTTAATCAGTAGGTACCTGTCTACCGAACTAATACAGATTAATAAGATCTGTTTCACTAAATTGAATAAAACTATGTGGTTGTGATTAATACTGAGAAATAAAAGGGAGTATCCAGTCAAAGCAGTTGGAACCGAACTGATCAATAAATTGATACCAGTAAATAAAACAAAAGCTTTACAATGAAATTATTATTGTATGAGGTTAGTAGGTACTAACTTAGGAGATTGAAATCTGATAATTAAATTAATACCAGTAATAAAAACAAAAGCTTTACAATAAAATTATTATTTTATTAGATTAGTAGGTACTAATTTCGCAGATTAAAATCTGATAATTAAATTTATGTTTGCTGGCATGGATGGCTTAAGTAGATTTATGATAAAAATATAATCCGATCATTAAATTGATACGAGATGGAAGCATCTAAAATCTAACTGCAGATACAAAGGTATCTGAATCAATAAATTGATTATTCCAGGTCGCTCCAAAGTTTATCCTTTCACTGGAAAAGTTCGACGGTATCTACCTCAGTGGGTGTACGATGGGAGTGACGGAAACGAGCACTATTCATTTATCTCGAAGCGTCGAACATTGATAAAGACGTAAAGAAAAGGAGCCTCTTATCTACATTTCGGCGGGCTAGACTTACAGGAAGTATTTTATAACATTCCTGTGGCTTATGTCGAACCATCTGAAGGCGAAGACGTATTTGAAGTAGCAATATCTAAACTTGACGCCTACTTTGCACCAAAGCAGAGCAAAGTTTACGAGAGACATATATTTAGGCTCCTTAAACAAGAACCTGACGAAAAATTTGTTTTGAGACTGAGAAAACAAGCTGATAATTAATGTCAGTTTTTCAACAGAGATGAAAACATTATCGACCAAATAACGGAAAAATGTTTCCTACCCGAACTGAGGAAAAATATATTATTACATTAGAGCAAGTAATCACCGAAGCAAATACTCTTGAAGTTGTTAATAAACAATTAGAAGAGTTTAAAAATCCCCTAAAATCAAACGAGAATCAAGAAGTAAACAGGATACATAGTAAATTTAAAAGGAACTTTGATACATCAAGAAATGTTCAACATGGATGCGGTAGATGTGGTAATCCTAGACATTCTGGAAATGATACGAAATGCCCAACAAGGGATAAAGAATGCCTAAAGTGTGGTCTTAAGGGGCATTTCAGACAATACTGCCCAACGAAACGGAAAGATAATAGACTTGAACTAAAGAAAGGTCGTTTCGACAGGAAGAAGAATGAAGTTAATCAAGTGGGTGACTCTTCTAACAACACAGTACATAAAGAAGGGAAACTGAGTATGTTTTTCATATTGATGACGATGTGGAAATTAATAGCATTATTGGAGGAGTACAAAGTAAGATGTTGATTGATTCGGGCTGCTAAGGTGTATAATCAACTCCCAAAACCCGATGTTACATTTATGGCTTGTAGCTCTACACCACTGAAAATAAAAGGATCATTTGAAGCTCAGATACAAGTAGGTCTAAAATCCGTTCTATGTTGTTATCGACGGCACTAGAAATCTTTTGGGGAAAACTTCGGCACTAGCATTGGGAGTTTTGAAAAATTGGATTGAATGCAGAAGTAAATTTAAAGATATTCCCCAAATTTAAAGATGTATTAATCAACTTGCCAATAGATCATTCAATCCCAACTGTGTCCTTACAGAAGGATCCCTATACCTTTAGAGGCTAAAATTGAAGAACTTAAACAAAGGGTTATTATAGAGCCGGTAGTGGGTTCGTCTAAATGGGTGTCCCCTGTTGTACCTGTGCTGAAAGAAAATGGGAAAGTACGTCTTTATATTGATATGCGCCGTGTAAACGAAGCTATTGTACGTGAAAATCACCCATTGCCGACAATGGACAAGTTGCTACCTAAAATGAAAAATGCAAAAGTATTTACAAAATTGGATATTAAAGACGCATTTCACCAACTTAAAATAGATCCGGCTTCAAGACTCATAACCACCTTTATAACCAGTAATTATTTTATTGTTTCCTAACTTTCTAACTTAACCAAAATTATTTCTCTTTGTGATTCTGGACTATGGTTTTAAAAATAGAACAAAATTTCTGGGTACAAACACAATTAACAATAGTTAATTTTTATATGGCACACTAAAATGTTAACATAAAAGTATGTAAGTGTTCAATAAAAAGCAATATGTAGAATCACACATAAGAAAATCATCTTTTACAATAACATATTAAATGCACAAGTATTGTTTACATATATATGAAGTAAATAACCTTTCCTGAGATAAGACAATCCACTGATTGGCCATAAAGATTACATTTAATTGCATAATTGTACTGTAAGATCTTAATTCATATAAAGGCACTGTCCGTTTTGTAGACTTTATAGTTAAAAATATTAACAAAAATGATATATTAACAAAAAACTAGTAAAATGATGTGAATGTATTACTATATGTTTTTGAGGCTGTTTCAGCTCAGAGGAATCCGTCACCCACGTACTCCTGGAATGCGAGGCTGTGGCTAAACAATTTACAGAAATCCTCGGAACAATGGGGTCGCTCCGTGAAGCTTGGGAAGTGCCAGCTTCTGTGCTTCTGGAAGGAGTTAGGCTAGCTTAGTTTGCCAGGACTTCACGTACAACGGACCTATTGAGTGTCTAAGTGCGTAAACAGAGTCCACATACCATACTATATGTTTTCATTGAATTAATAAAACATTTAATTATTGTTTAAATACATGTTAGGTCCTTGTTGAAGACATTAACTTTACACTTTCCACGACAAGGATAACCTCTTGGTTTAATGCTTAAATCAAGTAATATTTCATAATCTTGCACTTCTATTTCTTCACCTTGATATGGCAAATAGCATGTCTTATACAGCATGTGAACTTTACCCACTATTAACTTATAATCAATAAAAGCTCTTCCTATATATAGTGGTTCATTTTGTATTTCTGATGTGCCAGCAACAAATGCATTTTCTGGGATATTGTCATCGGAACATAACACCCACTTAGCATTATATCCGCATAGTATCTAAAACAAATAATGAATAAATAATAAAATTGTAACATCTTAATTCCGTTACAATAACATTTATTAGGAGATATGTTTTTTCAATAATTATGAAAGTAATGTAGTCAGAGGACTACAACACATTATCATTAATTATTCTATATAGATATTTAGAAGTTTTTTAGAAGGATTTTTTGTCAATAAGTAGAATTACGTTTACACACTAAATATTAATGAGAAATACCTGAAAATTGCTTTTCTCATGTTCCTCTCCACCCCAAGCTACATAAGCTTTTCCTTCTTCAGGAACATATTTTCCAGGACAGAGTGACCCTTGATACATAGCTCTAGCGATATATATTGGATTCTTCTCAAATCCACCTATCATTGCATCTTGTGGTAACTTGTGATCTTCAATAGCTACCCAATGCAATTTCCCTCCTTTTAAATTTTTTTCTAAGGGCATTTTATACACTTCTGGAGATTCTAAAATAAACCCAAAGTTTTCAATGCTGGTAGAAGGAACAAGTATTTCTGAATAAAAAGGACTTACCATGGACCTTCCAATCAAAACCATAATTAGTTTCAAATTTTATATATCCAATAAATTTATCAGCCGATTTACCACCAGTGATGTTCCTAGGGTATGTAAAAAATGTCTTATTCTTTGTTCCCACACATATATCTTTTTTAATCCATGTCATCCAAACCTCCACCTCATTTAAATCTGAGAACTCTTCTGGAAGTGGTAGGCTAGTGAGTATTCCTTCTCCAGTTGTAATATAAACTGTGTGCTTAGCATAATCAAATTGAATCTGAAAATAGTTGTTTATTATATTATTGCAATTATATGAAAGGGTTTATTAACATATATTACGGTTAAATAAATTTCTCCAATCATTATAACGTTTTCAAATTATTTTCCTGTTTATGACATAACTGATTAAGATTACTCATAACTATAATACAATTTACTGACCTCATATAGTTTGTCATGTGGACAATGTTTGTCGATTAGATAAAGAGCAGGTTGGAAATTATGATTTTCTAGTTGTAAATTTGGTTTTAAAATAAACTTATATCCACCAGCATCAGCTTTATACAATTTGTATGGAATTTCTATTGACATACACACTGAAAATAAGGAAATTGTATATATGTATAAAAATTTAACAATATTCATAAATGTTAATATGTACAATCTTAAAGTATGCTTACCATCATTTTTTTGCATTTTGTCGATAACTTCTAGTCCATTTGTTTACAATGTCACTAAATTCAGAAACTGAGTGTGTATGATTACTGAGGAGTTTTTTTTTAAATTTATTTATTAGCCGGATACTTGACTGATGAGCAGTGTTACCAACTCGAATTTAATCGAGTAGGTAGATACAATTTCAAAAGTTGGTAGTTTCCAACCATCTTCAATTCGAAAAGTAGGTAGATCTACCAACTATAATTTCGAGTTTTATATAAAATCAGTATAAACAAATCTTTAACACTATTCATATGTTTTGCACTTCTTGTATGTTTATTAATAATATATTTTCCTCCACCACACTTTAAATCACAATTACATGCTGTACATTGAAAGAATTTGTTTCCTTTAGTACTAGGTTTAATCCAACCTGCATATTCTGGTTCTTTTTCCCAGAATTTTGAATATTTTTGATCATAATGAATTTTTCTCAATTTTCGTGGAGGAGAATTTTCATCATTTTCACTTTCATTACTAATCATTTTATTTTTTAATGTTTAGATAGACTAAAAGTACTAAAATACTTTATTCAATAACATTTAACGCTGCGCTTTATATATCAAATTAGATAGTAAGTTCATGAGAGTCTTGAAGTTAGTCATTAGTCGAAACTCGCAATAAATAAGCCGAGGTTTCTTATTGGCTGATGTATATGGATATATTTCAATTGTAAACGCAAAAACGCGCTGTTTTTAACTTATTGTGCGCATTAAAGAAAACAAAACAATATAAAAATAAAAAAAATTGTATAAACAAAAAGTTGGTAGATTTTCTTTATAAGGTAGTAGATTTGAGAAAAATCTTAAAAGTTGGTAGATCTATCTAAAAGTTGGTAGAGTTGGGTGCACTGCTGATGAGTTATATTCAGTGATGCCACCTCCTACAAAATGTTCCCCCTAGAACCAACTTCAAATACCCCTAAAAGTCTATCAAAACCCCTAAAGTTATTGTTGTACAAGTGCCTTTTTGAAATAGAGGTAATTTTAAAAAGGAATCAAAATACGTTGAAGCAGTAAAAAAAAGATATTGCATTTATGTAAATACATTTAACATATTTATACATATATGCTAATTAATGACCGAATAAGATAAACGATAATAACAATGAGATGAAACGATTCTTATTTTTTTAAATTTTTAACTCTTCTTTCTTCGAATTCAGTTATTCTTAACATTTCTTCACATACTATTTTTTTTGCTTTTCGTCAATTTCTTGTTTAAAGTACCTCCTAAATAACCCACCAAAATAAATATACCTCCTAAAACAAGCCCCTGGCCATCTTGTTTCCCCTTAAATTTGGGGAGAAAACCCCTAAGTTGGCATTACTTATATTTGATGTAGATACTAGATAGTACAAACAGACTTTTTCATAATCCGACTCAGTTGATTGTAGGCATTTTTGCAAAAGGAGTATATAAATTGACCTATTCCTTGGATCACAATCTGTTTTTTAAATATAAATTAATATAAGAATCGGTTCTCGGCTCACCACTCTTTTTCACACTTCTCACTTCTCTTTTCTTTCTTATTACGAGCCTAATGATAACCTAAAATTACTGAACTGCATCACTTGTACGCCAGTTTAATAAATGTTTCCACATTAGCTTAGCAGCAGTCAGATATCGTTCATTGAGTTTGCATCAAAATTCATACTATACATGACCTTGCGAGTCGCGACGGAACTGATTATTTGACCGTTTGAAGACTAAACTATGACATAATAAAAGATTCTAAAAATTAAATAATGTACATATTTTATTTTATTGAGATTAGGAAGTAATTATGGAGAAATTATTGACAATAACACAGAATAACACTGACCCCAGGTCCTTGTCCTTGTACCCTTGGATATTTTTAAGTCGAGGCCTGTTGGCCCACTGCGTACTCCAAAGTTGGCTCCAGCCCGTATGTGCCTTATTCAGTAGATACCTGTACTCGCTCGGCACTGTCTCGAAGCCCTGGGAGACCGCTTCATACTTCTTCCGATTCTTGCACTGGAGGGTTTTGCAACGAAGAGCGTTTCTAATATTTGACAACCAATCTTTTTAAGAGCGGCAATATAACTTGGCGTCGGCTTCACATCTACTACCGTAGGTATTTACCATGGAGTGTTACGAGTAGTTGTTCGGATTGATAACTCTACTAAGTTTTATCATGACATCCACAACTTAGCGTTATTTAAAGCGGTTTTTGCCTCACACCATAACTAAGTGGAACCTAGCCACTAGAGTATTTCCCAACCAACTCGACTTAGGGTTCTTCATGAAAAGAGCGTACCCATTCTTAAAATGCCGGCAACGTACTCGCGGGCTCTCTGGCATTGGACGTGTCCATGAGCGGTATCACTTAACATCAGATGAGCATCCTTCCCATTATAGAAAAAAAATCCAGGTTTGGTTGCATACGAACACAATTACTAGGTAAATGAATGTATAATATATGTATAATAAATGTAAAATATATTTTCTTGTAAAAACGCGCGAGCGAAATGAGCGAATCGTTCCGGGGATACTTTGGCACACATTAAAATATGTGTGCAAAACATGTTAAACATTGACAACTGCAATTTATCGTTCGGGTACGTTTTATTTATTCAAAGGTATATCTTATGTATAAAATTCTCGTGTCGCGGTGTTTGTGGTTAAACTCCTCCGAAACGGCTTTCCCGATTCTCATGAAATTTTGTGTGCATATTGGGTAGGTCTGAGAATCGGACAACATCTATTTTTCATCCCCCTAAATGTTAAGGGTAATCCACCCCTAATTGTTTTTCTTTTTCAATTTTAGATTTAAAAAAATATATATGATACAGAATAAGTAAATACATACATATAACCCTGAATTTTCAACCCTTTACAACTAACCCCTATTTTTATTTGATAGTTTTGTTTTTTTTATAGAACGGGACAAACGGGCAGGAGGCTAATAATAGTGAAGGATTTAGGCATTACGGAGTAACGAAGTTCGCGCGGGCAGCTAGTATTATATGACGTTGAAAGGTCGTGTTTTTGTATTATCATATTTGTGGCTGGCTGAAGGTAATTTCTCAACAACTGTCAATTTGAATTCACAATCGTTCTTTTTAAGCCTTGACGGCGTTCTGTTAGAATTTTTACATAACGCATTATCTTACAACAATAAAACGACTGTTTCTAAGCGATTTTGATTTAGGTTAAATAATGGCTGAAAGCGCTCCATCTACAGAATATGCTACCAGCGAAATGCCAGTTTCAGAAGCGGGAGAAGGTTAGTTCTTCCTTATCCATGTATGTTAGTATATGCTTCCTTATCCATAATGTGTATAAGAAATAAGATTATATAACATTGAAGAAAATAATAGTATAGTATATTCGTTTAATTCGTAATTTTAACATTCTTTACATAACCTGGTGTTTATTATCGTCATGGACATTGGACATTCTCAATGTAATAAATTTGGCTTTAAATCCTTTACGATAACTTAAAACGTCTAAATAAAATATTTACGTTCACTAAATACAATATTTTGAGCTTGCCATAAAGCCGTAAACTATTTCAAGGGTTTATTAAATGAATACGCGCACAAAACAGAAGTTTAACACACACACAAAACACTTAATTATTGGCACTTTTCTCTCTCTGAATCGCAATCAAAGCTGAATTAACTGTATTTTTTTGTTGGGTGGTTTTTGGGAACTCGCTGACCTGACAGAATTTACCAGTTACGAGCCCTGACAGCTTTAAAATGTAATGGCCATGATTCGGCTATGCTGAAAAAAATCCTGCGCGATATTCGAGAAATTTAAAGAGATGTACTGGGTAGTTGGTGGTGTTCCATCCTTATCGGGCAATTTCAGAACTCAAGTACTAGTAAGAGCACGAACGCTTTTTCTTGTCCTGAAAATACCGTGACGTAAATTAAGATTTTCTAGTATGTGATAAAAACTCTCGTGAATTGTTCATAAATCACATTTCAGCTTGCTGAGAATTTGTATTGCTCTTGTTGGTAGGCCAATACTCGATTAGTCATTGATATAATGATATTTTATATTATGCGGCTTCATTATAGCGACCCCCGCTGGAGGGTACCCTGGGGGGTTCCCTCCATACCCTCCTTACGCCACGGAGACTGTACCGCCTTCGGTCGCCGATACTATAATGGCGGGCCGCGATCTTAGAGTGCAACACAAGTCTCTCCCTAAACAGATTGTGAGGCCACCACCAAAGCCTGCTCGACCAAGGTAAAGGCGAAAATTATTGCGTTTACTATATTAAAAAAAATCAGTGGCGCTACAGCCTCTAGGTCTTGGCCTCAGATTTCTGAATCTGTTTTATGACCATTTTTAAATCTAATAGGCAAGTAGGTGATCAGCCTTCAGTGCCTGACACATGTCGTCGACTTTTTTAAATCTAGGACATGTCGGTTTCCTCACGATGTTTTCCTTCACCGTTCGAGCAAAATATTAATTGCCCACATAGAAAGAAATTTCATTGGTGCACAGCCGTGGACCGAATCTACGACCTCAGGGATGAGAGTCTCATGCTGAAGCCACTACGCTAACGCTGCGCTGTTAACTATATGTATATCTAATAGTTATTCAATTTAAAATACCCAATGTGCATTTTCTCTTCTTTGACTTCCATTTCGACTCCTTGCCACTCTTAACTTACCGCGTAAGAAGTTTCATAGTGCCCCGCGATGGTCTAATCTGGTCCTATTCGTAGAGGTCCGAAAGCAACAGACGTGAAGCTTTCAAAGCGCGCGGCGCGAGCCCACGCGCGATGCTTGAAGCGGCATGGCGCCGTTCTCACCGACCGTCTTGAGCGAATATCTCGTCCGCCATTACGCAGCGTCATCTACCTGTGGCGACAGTACGCACGTATGCTTCCCGCCGACACGGTAATATCCATCACATATTGTAAAATCATTGTTGCTCTTTGAACGAAACACTCAAGAAAGATTGAGAACTACATTAGCACGCACCAATATATATGATAATTACCCTAACTTAAGAAACAAAAGAAAGAAAATTTATTAATGACATAATAGGATTCAAATTGAGTGTGAATAAAGTGGGGGCAGTGCAAGAGTCAATACGTACAAGTGTGATAAGGACACCTGCGGTAAATTGATTAGACTATTCTTCTACTGTATATTTTCAGTTACGTTACGTAGTATAGCGGAACATAGTATATAATTTTAGAATGATCAGCAAACCATTCGTAAAATTGTAATAGGTATACGCCACTGGGGTTACAGGAGTTTTTATCTGTCATTTAAATTTTAAAATTTATAACTATTACGAATATGACAAAAGCAAACGAGGAAGACAAATAAAAAGATGGGTAAGTGCGTAGAGCAGATGGGCCAATGTGGCTACGTAAAGCTAGAAAGAGAAGAGTGGAAGCTCTTAGAGGAGGCCTATGTCCAAGGACAAGCTGTATAACAGAAATTAACCGGCTTGCCGAATAATTTTATGAGTTTTCTTTTATTTTTTTGTTTATTAGTACTAGACTTTTGATGTACTAGCCGTACTGGTAGTAGTTTCTTGTGTAGCCAAGTCCACATTTCAAGGATCGTCATGCTCACTTAAATGTCATTGCTTGTGGCGGCGTCCATGCGTCGGGTTGTCTCTCTCCCTAAAATATGGTGAGGGGACCGATGGCTGGCCATGCGTCATGCTCGTGAATGGATGCTACTTGTGGTGACTGGTCGTACTTGAATTCGTGTATGCGGTGAAATTAGTTGTCTGTACTACGTATTTGCTTGTTCTCACGAGTATGTAAGTGCGTGCTCCTATTTCACCATGCCTCCTGCTGATAGAGGACAAACCTTTGTTTTTAATTTAATTTATTATTCTTTATTACTCAAGATGTCATATGGAACATGGTGTAATGGTTGCAGCTCGTTACAAACATTGTGTAAATAAAATTTGGTGATTAAATAGAGTGGCGGAGAGTTTATTACCAGTTCTTCTCTTCCGTTCCACGTCCTTGATTTGAGAACTGGCAGTAAATGTAAAATTGGATTAATTTAATATTTCTTTTTTTTTGACGTTCATAAGTGTACATTATATTACCTACCTATATGAATAAATGAATTTTGACTTTGACTTTGACTTGACTATAAGTTATTACAGCAATAAAGGTTGTTATTATTATTATTATTACGAACATAAGAAACACACAATATGCTTTAACTTTGTCGCAGATTGCTCGATTACGGACAATGCTGGATGCGGACCAGCCTTTCAAGCCGGAACAGGCTTACGAATATTTTATAAATCTCAAGAAATCAAAGAAGGGTGCTACGTAAGTGCAATGTGTCTTCCAATGAAATATTAAATTGTATTTGTATGAAATAAATTACAGCATATTAAAACTATAAACATGTAGTGCTACAATTAATTCATATCTCTGTTTATAGGATAAAAATAAATCAATTAAAGAAAGATATTTTGGCGTTATGCGGTGACAAGAGATTTGTCTGGGCTCGTAATGCCACCGTTGCGTTCGCGAGGGGCATTCAACAACGGCTGTCGAAACCTGGCTCATATGCCCTTGCAGATGGGTGAGTGCAAAAATAGTCTACTGTTGTAAACTTTAATTAGGTACCTACCTAATCTTCAACGTAAACTACATTATGCAATACGATTCGCTAGTGTATTCCTTTTTATTATATTTTCCAGACGGGCGCGAGTGTAATCCCAATCGCTTCTCACCCCACTAGTTTGGTCCATTGCAGTTTATATAAATAATAATTGTTATCTTTTCCTCCGTTAAAAGTCCTTAAAATGAATCAAATAGTGTTAAGTGCAGTATGAATAAAATAATGTTCAACAATAAAGCTTTTTTACAGAATGTTGAGGCTATCTAACATCATTTTGGAAGATTTGTGCTCGTACATGCATACGAGGCCGCCGTCGCGCCGAGCCACGCACCCTAAAGCGAAGTTCATGATGGAAATGGCAGACAAGGTAGTACGCTTTCGCTTTGAGATTCACTTAAAAATACTTAGGTAGGTATATAAGCGTATTAAACAATTCAAATAGCCATTTAACGTTTTCTTTTATAACTAATCTAATAATAGTCTACTGTTAAGTTAAATTGTATCTTAATAGTGGAATTTGTTATTTGTATCTTTAATTGAATGAATAAAATAGGAAATATATAATGATACTAAATTACGAATTTACAAGTTACCGATATTTGTGCACGACTAATTATTCTCGTCTTAAAGAGGTTTGTCTGTAAATATACACTTCAGATAGCAGTTTGGATTGACGAAATACTGGCGGAGTCCGAGGACCGTATGCTGATGATGGACTTCGACGAAGACGAAGGTAAGTACATCCCTTATAGCAATTCGATGCAATTTCAACGAAATGGACATGCCCTGCTCACGAGGTACGCCATGAGTTTGAAATTGTGTCAATTGTTTTTTTTTGACGAATAATTATAAAGAAATCAGATACTGGTGGTCACAGAACAATTGTAACAAGTTCAAACAAACTAAGAATTTAGTCATCTTGCGCATTTTTTCATTAAATAGCTAATAAAGTTGCGTAACTTAAAAGCGGCCGAAAATTGTGAAGCAGATAAGTTCGCTGAAAGGTAATTGTTTGTTATAAATGAAGAAGTAGAAAAGAGTGCGGTGGACGTTCCTGAAGTATCGGCGTCGGAGGGCTCCCTGTCCGCGGGACCCTCAGAGGCTACCAGCGTCACTAGTGCCTCGCCAGCCACCTCGGCCAAGACTTCTGCCACCAGTGTGCAGAAGGAATAAACGGTATAAATTTTTACTTTAGATTTTAGTTCCCCTTTACAAATCGTAATCTTTAACTTCATGGTCTTTCTCGCCAAACTGTTGCGATATTTTGTTAAGCATGCTTAAGCTATGATAAGCTGGCCCTGTGTGGCTGGTCTCTAAATTCGATACCGAGGGAAGCTATAATTGAGACTCATTCATGTCAGGAACTGGCCAGTCTTTGTCACGGTAAATTTCCATATTATATATGAAAATGTCTCCGACAGATCTTGTAGAAGCTGATGAAGCGGGGGACGCGGGTTTCGCTGATGATTTCCTTAATATGATGGGAGGTGATGTGAGTATAAAACTTAACTTAATTTTACTTTTGAAGATATATTGTCCTTAAGCCTTTGGTGTATAAAAACAAAAATGAATTTTAGCAGGAGAATTGCCCGCGGCTTTTGATCAGAAGTTTAGATTTTCAAGGAAATAAAAGGAATCATGTCAGCTTAGAAACAGTCCAGAAAACAATTGCCAACGAAAAACCACAACCTACAGCACCAACTTGAACTATAATAACTTTGGTGAAATGAATTATGAAAGATAAAGCAGGCTTAAAATGTTTAAAATGATTATAAAAATAGTAAAATTTTCTATATGTGTTTATTTCATTTTCTCAACTAACCTGAAACAAATGAACACTTAAGGTAATTTGTTTTTGTAAATAATATTTTCGGCATCTTTCATTTTCTCTTAGTGTTCATTTGTATCTTGGATGAAAATGAAAGATGTTATTTTGCTAACTCTGAATAATTTGTATTTTGTTTTTCAGGGTGGGCTGTTAAAACTACGTACGTATAATTTATTACTTATTTATAATGTTTTGAATCTTTGCTAACGTTCTCTTTTCTTCCAGCGCTGCCTGCTTATCTCAATTTTACTGGTAAGCCTTTCCAATATGATATATATTTTGTTTATCTTAAGGTAAAATGTTGACTGACGTCTATTCTTACAGAAGGGCTTTTAAAGTAAAAGTTATAATATATAAATATATTATCAACAGGAGAAATGCTGGAGGTCTTTAATATTCTAACGGAGTCGATGTACGATAAGGGAGACGCGCATCTTCTTACACATGGAAAGTTTACCACCAACTATTCAGATGCTGCTGATGAGTAAGTGCTGGCCATAGTTCAATTTATTATTAAGATAAACATAATATATTAAAAGGGACACAGCGTTGTACCTATCACTTACAAAGATAACTTCAAAATGTGTCGCTAGAACTTGTTCTACGTCTCCGTCTTCGCTTGCGTCATGGCATTTCTTAGTTCTCTTTGGAAAACATTGTACAACTCATCTTATTACTTATTAGTAGATTCAAATTCAATTAGTATTATTCAAAGCGTTTACGCTTTGAATAATACTAATTGGCGACTAATTGGCGAATTGAAGCACGTAAACTGTATCTTGCCAGTATGATTTCGTTTAATTTTAACATAATTAGTTATATTTTTAATATTTCGTTTGAATTATCATTAATATAGGTTAAAGCAAGCAATCGATTTTAATGCTACTGATTTCAACTCTACGTTAGCCAACCAACTGAAGCAAGATATTGGCGAAACTGCTGCCCCAAAGACAACAGAAAAGCTCAAGCCGTTCATGAAAGGTTAACATTTTTGTTTTTCTTTGGTCTGGTAGTTCAATTTTCTTCTTTTGTTAATTTGATAGCTATGTATTCTTTATTAATACTTAGATTTCATTGGTTATATTTTTGAATTAGGATTATTAATTTTTGTTTATTGCGGGGGTGCCTGGAAGAGATCGCTTCGTAGACCGATAAGGCCGTCTGTTGATCTGTGTTTTCTTTTTTAGGTTAATTGTTAATATTTTAAAATTGTTTTTATTATGTAATCATTTAAATGTTACTTTTTTTTCAGAAATGGTTGAAATTTGTTCCAACTATTTAGCACAATTTGCTGAATACAACAGTAAGTTAATTGAACATTTATTTTCATATATTTTTTTAATTGAATGTTAACAATTTATTGAATTTTGTAGAAGACAAAGGTCCAGCTTTTAAATTGCTAGTGAAAACAATGAAAACAAAGGGAGCTCAACAGTTGTACCAAAAAGGCAAGGCGAAAAGGACTTATGGAAAGGCAGCAACAGAGTAATTATTTTATGACTATAAGACTCCACGGCCCTTCGGGGCCATTTACACAACGCTCAAAGATATCCAATAACCATAGTGTCTAGTTTCAATTAGAGCTTCAATATGCTTCAATACGTAGAACGTGGTTTAATGGTAGCAGATTGTATTACTGTTTCATACTTTTAAAAAACTGTGGTAATTAAAAATGGTCGAATTTTTTTATTAACATTGATAATTCTATAATATCATGTTGGTACAATTGAATAAGTTTTCAGATTAGAAGACGCCAAGGGTCTAGAAAACGACCACGATGATCCGAACTTATCTCAAGAGATTCATTCTGCTCTTTCTAAGCTAGTTGAAGGACAGACTCCAGCTGAGTTAAAGGAGGATATGAAAGGTATATGGCTTAAATTTGCTGAAAGCTTTCTGAAATTACATTAAATAACTTTTTTGTTTCAGGAACTTTGGACATATGTTCGAAATATCTCTCACAATGTGCCGTTGATGAAAGTAGGTGTTTCTAGTTGTTATATTGTAATATTCTAGTTGTTATGCTATAATATTACAACTAAACGTAATTTTAGTTGAGCGAGGCCCAGCGTTCGACCTGCTTATTAAAGAATTAGAGAAAAATGGTCAGGAGCCGTTTACGCCGCAGTATTCTGGACTACCGACTAGATTTGTTGCGGCTTACACGTGAGTGATTTTTATCTAACTCTATTTAGCATTACTACTTTTGAATACGGATATAGATTAAAATCTCACTTGAATGTACTTTATTTGGGTGAAATATTCTATGTGTTTCAGATTAAAGTCTGCGCCAGGGTTGACCAGTAGCACGCCCGATCCGACTACGGCTCCCGTATTTTTGGAGCCTTTGCACAAAGCAGTTGATACTGTTACTCCAAAAAACTTAAAAAAAGATATGAATGGTTGGTAATTCAATAGTTCAAGACCAAATTGCGTATCAATGAAGTTGTTTAATCGTGTGTTTTCTTTTAGAGGTAATTGAACGCTGTGCAAACTATTTATCTGCGTTCATCAGAGACAGAGGTACGTCCACAGGATATTAAATTTATGTAGCAAAAAAGTGAAATTAACATTCAAGAGATAAACTATTTTTGAACAGACAAAGCAATGCAAGCTCTTCTTCAAATGATGAAAAATAATCCGAAAAATGAGGTAGCGAAAAGAAATAACTATCTCATGACTTACGATATTGGAGCCAAAGAGTAAGGCGAAGTCTTATTTTATTATTTCATAAGAAATATGTCATTGCTGTATCATTTTTTTTTACCCTAGAATAGAAACGTCACCTCTCATTATACCGTATATGCCTATCAAAGATATTGCAGATGAAGCAAAGGAACACTTGAATAATGATATAGAAAAAGTGACGCCGCCTGATTTAAAGATAGCAATGAAAGGTTAGTTTTATCCAAAATCCAATGTATTGAGTTTAATTCATATTTATGTTGACATTAATTTACAGCCGTGGTACAAGACGTGGCCAAGTTTCTATCACAACCGAGCGCCTTACGTAGTAAGTAATGATTGACCTCAGATGAATTAGTTTTAGAAATATTTAGATACTAATAGTCAACTGATCGTAGGTGGTGTTGCCGGCGAGCGCTACCCTTTAAATTTTCTAGCAGCCATAAAGAAATCCTTGGGATCGAAACCTCTTTTTAAATACAAGGCATTTGGCCAAACTTATGCAGATGGTGCTGATGTGTAAGTACATGGACGTGTGTGTAAGCCATCGGAATGCGCTTGGGGTCTAGTCAAGACAACTTAACAGTAGTGTACAAATTTAGTTTTCGACTTTCAACATACACTACTGTTAAGCCGTCTTGACTAGACCCCCTTGTCTCTATGCAAAACTTGTGTATTTCCTTATCTCACTCTTTTATCCATGTTAATCTTCTTTTTTTTGTTTTTGTTTGTTTTTCTACCTGTTGTGGCACATGGTAATTAATGTGGCATTATAATAATTTATATGAAACTAGCGGAACCAACAGACGTTGTCCTGTCTACACGTCTTTAATTTGAAAATTTCAAAATTTTTTAATAAGCTAAAACATTCTGGACCATTTTGATGAAAATTATTATTCAAATGTTATGACAATATCTAACGATCCAGCACATGGTCTACAATAACACAATGATAACAAAACTTTTTTTTAATTTGATCGCAGCGCTAACTGTCGGGATAGACTAAAATTAAAATTCGAATATTATTTAAAATTTGACACTGCGATGGTAGCGCCGTCTGTCGCATCCAATGTAAAACATTCCAAAATCAACAACTACTAATAAATTAAAAATTAATTAAAAAAACATTGTCCAGCGGACAAAATTGTGAATCTAAACCATTCCCAGATCCCCTTGAACACACACAAAAAATTTCATCAAAATTGGTCCAGTCGTTTAGGAGGAGTTCAGTCACATACACACGCACACAAGAAATATATATATTAAGATTTGCATGCGTATCTTTATATGGCTTTTTGTGCCTTTTTTATAATTTCAATCTGAATTATTTAATTATACTCTGCATAATGTAATTGGCTTGATTTTTTTTCATAACCTATGTTATTGAAGTCACATAAGCTGTCTTATTAAATATTTATCTTCTGGGACGTTGAAAACCGTCTTTTGTTACAAAAATATGCAATTTGGGACTGCAATTACTAACGAAGGCAGTTATTTACAATTTTTTTTTGTTTCATTCGAACGCTACTTATATACTAGGTTAAAGTACTCTGGACCATTGGAATCCGATCCAAAAGCTGAAAATCTTCAGTATGAAATTGCAGCAGAAATTGAAAAAGGTGTACCCCCTCAACTATCACCTACCATGGCTAACGAAATAAGTGGTATGTTTTTTTTTATTGAATTTTTTTTATTATTGTTTCTATGAGTTCAAAAGACTATAGCAGAACTCTTAGCAAAGATTGACTGCATTCATTTTTTTATTAGGTGATTTATTTTTTAGTTTTGATTTTTTTTTCTCAGCCACAATGGAAAACGCTGCAAAACATTTGGCAAAAGTTGGGATGGAGAAAGGTACCGTATTGCGAAATGAGTAGTATAACAATTTTTTTAGTTATAAATTTATTTTATACATAAATCTATACAAATAAATAAATATATTTAGGAGAAGCACTTCAACATTTAGTCAATTTGATGAAAGATCAAGGAGAAACCCCTATGGGGCACATTCAAGGATACCAGCAATCTTATAATGATGGCGCTAGAAGGTAAGGTTAACCTGTATCTTATTTTGAAAATGTTATTGGTATCGAAAACATTTTTATTTTTTATCTACAGAATCGAACTTAGCAAAAGTTTGGCGACTGACAAGGTTGACAAAGGGACGTACGAGTCTCTTTTAGAAAAGTTCAATGGATTGGTTGAAGCGAAACCGAACAATGAGTACGCAAAAGTCATGCCAGGTACTACGAACGTAGTAAGAAGTGATAACATACATTATAAAATTATTACAAAATTGTTTTTTTATCCAGGTATTATAGACGACGCATCAAAGTTTCTCGCATCACCTCTGCCTGAAAGTAAGTATACCTAAAAACACAGTATCATTGAAGTGTTAATTTTTTTTTTCACGGTTATGTCAATTACATTTGATTTGTGTTCCTTTGACAATTCCTTGACTTGAAACCCCTACTTATATCTCAATTTTATCAGTCCTCCTTTACTGTGCAAAGTATCCTGAACACCTTACCTCTTGATATTAGACAAGCTGTCTTTTAATTTAAAATAAAGAAATTTCTTAGCATACATATTGTGCATCGTAATTATATATTACTTGTGACTCATGGACCCTAAGATTAGGACATTTGTTAATATTATCATTACGAAAATGAATTAGTTTTGCGAACGAATGGCGTAGTTTTGCTTTTTTCGCGAATTTTGTAAACGTTTTTGACATTCATAAGCATGCCCTAAGACGCATTTAAACTGAATAAACCAATATTGATTTGATTTGATTTAATACTATTTTAGTTTATTTGTCGTTAAGCTATAAGAACGCCTATTGCCTTATAGCTTAAGTAGCCTGTTTGTTATATGACGTTTAAGGTAACGAAGTGTTTAATATAAATTAATTAATAATAATAATTTTATAGATGACAAGGAGAAACGCCAACTATTAGCCGATTTAATGGCGCGAAAAGGTGACGAAATATTAAGAGAAGAAAGTATATACAAAATGACATATACGGAAGGTGGTCAAGAGTGAGTAAAGCAAATAATTAAATCAACCAACACTATTCGTATTATAACATTAATTTACTTATAGATTACTTAATGCACCCGTGGGTGTGAGCACAGCCCGTGACGTAGCCGCAAAAGATGATATTCTGCAAAAAATAAAAGCAGTCATACCGGATGACAAGAAAATACAAGATATTTTAAAAGGTTTATTATATCCAGTAATATTTTTTTTAATTTTCGCCTTACGCAACTCCTAACTATTAATGGGTCGTCGCGTAAACTTATTCAATCTGCATAGTTTTAGTCAATCAAAACAATAAATTTGGCGACGTATTTTACAATATGTTAATAAATTCTATCCTGGGAGATTTTGAGTTAGTGTCTCAAATATAAGAGTACTAACTGGCTGTTCTTGCTGTAAGCAACGGTAGGTTAGGTTAGTTATTTAAAGACTTAATCTATATTAAATTACAATATGGTGTTAAGTGAGACTGACACTTAAAATAAGTTGCATTCATAAGAAAATCCAAAGTTAAAATTACAAGGTCTTTTTACTTTGCAAATGACAATATTATCGAGACTTATATTTTGTTAAATATTTGTAGAGCCCGCTAAAGAAGGAGCTGCATATTTAGCAGACATTATCAAAGGCCGAGGTACGTTAATGAAATATGTATAAGATCTTAAAGGCGATATAAATAATACGAAACCTATATTTTAGGGGAAGCAATGCAGGTGATACACGATGGACTGAAGAAAGAAAAAGATAAAGACTTTTTAACGTTGGGAAAATTCTCCAAAAACCACGAACAAGTCGCTGATATGTATGTCATTGGTGAAGTATTAATAGCATTTGAAAATACAATATTGTTTTTTTTTTATACGTTATCGTTTAGAAAACGTCAATCAGGCAGATTTGATAGAAATACTTTGCTTCGTAATCATATAGCTATTATATTATTCTTGTTAGGCTCTCGGGTGCATCGCATTTTGGTGGGCAGAATCCATCACCCGTGGTTGTTGACAAAGTTTCTTCCAAAATGCAAGCTTTACCCCTGCAGTTTCCTGAGTCTGCCAAACCGTTCGCTAAAGGTAACAATATAGAAATATTCTATAAGGGGCTATAACCTTAAAATTTGAATCGTAGCATTATAAATAAAAAAAAATATTATTCAATGATAAATTGTATTTGCGTTTTTAACTATAGCATGAATATGGAAACATAAAAATGGGTATTTCTTCGATTTACAAATGCATATGAATTATTGAGATTTTTTTTCAGAATTATTGATTTTGACCCTAAGATCTTTAATCTAAGAATAACAATATGTCTGTTATCCTAAAAAACAATTATATTTGCACACATAGACTGCAAAATCCATTGTGGTTATGATTATATACACACGCTCTCTCACATGAATATACATTTTTGACATTTGTTTTAGAAACATCGGATATTGCCGTAAATTACGTGGCTGGCGTAGCCACTAAGGAATGTAAGTTATTTTAGTATTGATTAATATATTAGGTGTCGTAATAAAATACAAATTGCATTATAATGATTAACAGGTGGTCTGGATCCGAAAGCCCTCGCGGAATTAGATGGGAGGTAAGAAAAATCTTTTTCTTTTAATATAATTGTTTTTATAATTTTACTTTGTATATCGGCAATCTTGTCTCTTCTAATTGGGCGACTCGACTTGGTAATTTAATACTTTACACTTTATTTTAAGAACAAAATTATATTATATCTAATGTAATGACATGTTTATTTTTAGTTATATAAAACGGTTTAACGTTTATACAAAGTTTGAAAAGACATTAGGTTTAAAGACATTTCTTCTCATAATAGACATTAGTCACTTACATGAGAACAGTTATATGCTAACGTTACAATTTGAAAAAAAAAGAAACTTGCATGAACTTTCATTTCCGTAGATTGGGATCACTCAATAGATGGTCTTTTAATCTTAATTTAAATATTTTAATATGTATGAAACGTTTTGATAAAGGTGGATTTTATACATTAAAATAATATTTTATTATTTTCGACGTCCTGGTGGACAGAAAAACTGTGTCCAGTTTGTGTTTCCACCACACCAACTCCTTCTATTTAAGATTTTGTATACAATAAATAAATAAAAAGTAAAAATAAATTATCAAACAGTTTAAGTAAGCGTGCAGCGGCTAGGGCTAAATCTGCAGCCACCCTGGGTACGCCTTCCGCACCTGCTGCATCATCAACAACGGCCTTGGATGCTGACGAAGCAGCAAGACTTCGCCGTTTGCAGGCGGCGCGGAGGAGGGAACAGGGTAATTAACCTTATAATAATAATAATTGTTTTTTTTAAGTAGCACTTAACAATCTTTCTGGTACAATAATTAAATACTACATAGTATGCTTTTGTATAGTATGACACACGTGACGTGTTTGTTTCTTATTTTGATATATTTTAAAAACTTAATATTTTTAAATTAATAATGCCTTTATTGTTTTAGGTTTAACTAGCGGAGGTACGTAATTTTTGTATAGAATTTTAAAGCAGAGTATTCGTATTGTAATGATTTAGCGAATAGTTTAAGAGCTTATTTATCTATCTTTGGAACAGATGATAGAGAGCGCGACGAGGCAATGAATATATTACACGGTCAGCTGAGAGCCCGTGGCGGTGAGACGATGTACAAGCAACCACACACAGAGCTTACACACGCTCTAGCGTCGGACTGGTTAGTGTTAAACAATCCCTCGTTAACCGTTCTTACACAAAGTTTTTTACCTTGTGAGAAAGTCCTTTCACATTATGTTTTCTAACTTTATTTTTATTTGTTATTCGGCATTTAATAACAGACGCGAATTACGATATCGACAGCCCGGACTCTCAAAAAAAACCAATAATTATAAAACTATTTATTAATTAAACTTATAATTAAATTACAGAGAATACATCCGTAGTCGATTCGAGACACGAATATAATGCTAATATATTTTATTAAATTGAAATGAATAAAACGCGGTAAATGATGAGACAGCAAAACGATTCCTTGAAGCCCGCGCGTTGACCATACACGTGCTGCAACGTCAGCGATCTTCTTTAGGGTACCGTATGTAATTCCTCCATCCCCAGAACAGCAACTATTTGAGCACTTTGAGGGAAAATGTTGCTGGCACTTCATGATTTTCAGAATCAGGAACAGAATGTATAGGGTCGCTTCTTGGTTCTCCCTCTGGTGTAGTAGGGTTCTTTCGCAGGTATCGTTGAAAAATATAAGCAAGGAAAATTATAACTATACCAGATACAAGTGCATAGAGAGGCAACGTTGTATGGTATAGTGAAGAATCAAAGTGGGCGAGTCGTATGGGATTCTGTAGCATAATTCTATTTTCCAGGTGATGTAAATTATCAAGATTTAAGGAATTTAAAGTGATATGTGGAATCTCACTATTTTGAACTTCAGTGAAATTACTTTGTATCTCGGTGATCTTCAGCGGCTGTCCCTTGATTTCATCCTTACTATTGGTTATCTTAAAGATATCTGTTCGTAGTGAACATTCATAGGGAATGGTTGCTAAGTAACTGCCTGATAAGGATACATATTCCTGCCGTTCACATCGAAGTTCGACTTTTGTGGGCTTCGGGAAGACAATAGTATAGTGTCTATCATCCAGTTGTTCCATAGCTTGCCTTGAAATAGAGACTTCAGTGGGGCTGCATGATTTATCTAAAGATTGACTAATAATAATATTCTGGATACAATCTGCGTGTTCTCGTGGCTGATAATGATTTGTGCTTTCCTCACAGAGAAGGTATTCGCCAATCTTCGGGCATTCGGTTTGCAAGTACATGAAAAATTTCCCATTGGTTGCTATCAAAGGATGTATAGGTATAAAGGTCTGGTGGAATTTATTAGGAACAATGGAAAGCCTAAATAAGTCGTAACTATCTTTAGATATTATAGGAATTTTAAAAATTATTACAATTCTCTTACCTATAAAGTAACTACCTGGTTTTATAAGATTATAATATTCTCTAAAATCAATATCTAAAATTTCATTATTGCTATATATTTCTCTTAATCTACTAATCATATATCCTAAGTTATCTATGCTTATCATACAATGATGTGTGCTCGCTGCACGTATAAATCCTAAAATATTCTCTATTCTGATTAACTCTAAATATAAATCATCTGCATTTTCAGTAATAATAGATAATAATTGAGCGAATTTAGCAAACTTAACTTCCAAAAGATAATGCTTATCCATAATTAATTTCAATGTTTCATTAATTTTGATTTGGTTTTCAGCTAAATTACTAATAAGTTGCGAATATTGGCTCGTCCAATTTTTATTAATACTTATATGATTATTTAACTCAGAAACTAATTTATTTTCATTTGCTTCTAACAACTCTATAGCTTTATTAAATCTTTCAGCATCTTCATGATCCAAGTTACCTGTAAGACCTTTAATTAATGATCCTAATCCATTAATAAGTCCTCTTTTTATTCTAGAAGGTTCCAAAGTTTTTAATTGAGAATCTATTTTTGACAATTTAGTATAAACATAATCAATCTGAATTTCATATATAGGCAAAGTAGTATTATCTAGTTGAATTTTAAAATAATCTAACTGATCATATAAATAATGAATTTGATTTTCTAGTTCCGAAAGCTCTAAATATTGTACAAAGGTATGATAGTGAGATATTAGCTTAGCTTGACCAAGTTTAAAGGGTAAAAGTCCAGGTCCATTGTCAAGAGTCTCAAGTTTTATCTCTGCTGCCTTCGTCATTGTCATTATCAGTATTAGTCGGTACCTGTAACAATTTGGATGACTTTGGTACCCGTTTCAAGCGACATTTAGCTACAGGTCCCTTTTTCTTTGAAGTGTAAATGTGTATGGGGAGGTCTGCAAGAACTGTGTCGTGAGTGTATCGTGGTGCTAACTTCTGTCTACTAGCTAAGGGGTTCTTAATAAAAACCTGCTGGTCGGTTACATATTCAGTTTCTGGCTCACGATTTTTATTTCTATTAGTCATTAAATTCGTACGATCAATAGTTGTAGCTTCACTAATCATTTCATATACCGTCTTCATTTGGTCTCTATGAGTTATAATATACTGTTGCAAAAGGTGTTCGGTTAAATTAAAATCTAAAGGGTCTCTAGGATCAAAATGACCTCTAATGATATCGTGCGGTCTACATTTGGTGAAACTATGTACTGAACTGTTATAAGCTAAGATTGCATAAGGAATTTGATTTATTGTAGGTTCATCTTTATTTTTCAGATGAAGAATACGAAGGTGTTCTAGTAAAGAAGAGTGGAACCTTCAAATAATTCCGTTGTCGTTAGGCGAATGAGCTAGTATTCTATGATGATTAATTTTATGTAGTCTAACAAATTCTGCGAAGAGTTGATTAGTGAACTCAGTCCCGTAATCTGTCACAATAGTCAAAGGTAGTCCATGATGAGTGCTGAAATTTAATAGACCTTGGATAATACTTATAGCTGTACCGTCTCGTAAATGATATGCTTGGCCGTATTTTGAGAACGAATCTACAAAGGTAAGGTATTTTTCAGCTTGCACTGTGAATAGGTCCGTATGAACTATCTCAAAGGGTTTTGTTGCAGGTGGTACTATATTAAACTGTGGTCTAATCGGGTTTCTGTCATATTTAGTCTGTCCGCAAATTGTACATTCATTTATGTATTTTGTAATTTCTTCCCTCATTTTAGGCCAGTAATAACGACGTGACAAGGCTAAATAACATTCATTAATACCTCTATGGTTAGTTTTGCCTTCATGATAGTGTTTAATTATTTCTTGCTGTCGTAAGTACTCCTTAACATCTTCTAGTTCGGTTTTTACTAAAACTAGATGCATAGAATTACATTTAAAGTTATTTTGTAAAATCGGAATTATTGAATACATACCTAATGGTGGAGTTATTTTAATAGCAGTTTTTATTTTAGGGTTGACATATTCTTTTACAGCATGTATGACGTCTTGTTCTAATGAAGATTCTGAAACTTGTATATGTGTACGTGTGTGGGTATCAAAAGGTTTAGTCACATGAGGTCTTCTTTTAATGTCACCTACTATAGTCAAGCAAACCTGTCTATGGAATTTGTTCAGAGGTTTATCTGTAATGGGTATTTCAAGAATAGGATTTTCAGCGGATGTATGTGCTGTTGCAGTAGTTGAACCTGGTGGTTCAGGTCTTATGGACACATCTATACCACATTCTTTAAGAAGTGATTCTATTTCCTCGTTATTAATTTGTACACGGGATAAAGCGTCTGCGTTAGTATTAAACTTCCCTTTCTTATAAATCACTGTATAGTCATATTCACTCAATTTCAGTCGCCATCGTGTCAGTCTCGAGTTCGGTTCCTTTAAATTCATAATCCACTGGAGTGGTTTATGGTCTGTTATAATTTTGAACTTCCTACCAAACAAATAAGGTCTAAAATACTTAGTTGCCCATACTATTGCCAAAAGTTCTTTCTCGATTGTACTGTAATTTAATTCACTGTCACTTAATGTTCTAGAAGCATAGCAGATCGGTTTATCAGAGCCTACTGTGCCTTGTGAAAGTACTGCTCCTAAAGCTACATTAGAAGCGTCTGTTGTCAGAATGAATTCTTTATTGAAGTCGGGATATTGTAAAATAGGATCGTTAGTTAATAAAGTTTTGCATTTCTCAAAACATTTGATATATTCAGAATCTAAAGTTATTTTGTTAGTCTTTTTAAGACATTTAGTCATCGGTTTCGTCAATCGTGCAAAATCAGGTATGAACTTTCTATAATAACCTAATAGTCCTAAAAATTGTTTAATTTCTTTTGTTGTTTTAGGTAAAGGATAATTTTCTATGGCTTTAATTTTATCAGGATTCGGTTTAATACCTTCATTACTGATTATATGACCAAGGTAAGCTGTTTCAAGTTTCAAAAATTCAGACTTATCCATCTGGATTTTGAAATTGGACTCTCTCAATCTACTAAATACTTTTTCTAAATTAATTATGTGCTCTTGCAAAGATGTACTAAATACTATAATGTCATCAAGGTACACTAGACATATCTCATTTTGTAAACCTTTAAGGATATTATCCATGTGAATTCTTAAGTCCCATTGGCATACGTAGAAATTCAAAATGACCGTGTTCTACGTTAAATGCGGTTTTCGGTATATCTTCAGGATTCATCTCGACTTGATAAAAACCAGATGCAAGGTCAAGGGTGGTAAAATACTGACATCTACCTAATTTGTCTAAAACGTCGGTGATGTTCGGAATTGGGTATTTATCGTCAATAGTCTTTTCGTTTAACTTTCTAAAGTCCACTACAAGTCGCCATTTTTGTCTACCAGAAGCGTCAGCTTTCTTTGGGACTACCCAAATGGGTGAGCTCCAAGCAGAGTCAGAGGGTCGTATTATACCTTGTTCGAGCATTTTACTAATTTGTTCTCTAACTTCCTGACGGTGCACAAAAGGGTATCGGTAACTTTTGGTGTAAATTGGGTTTTCATCATGAGTTCTAATGCTATGTTTGATTCTATTAGTGAAAGTTAGTGGCTCGCCTTCAATGTAAAATATGTCAGCGTAGCGCTTACAAAGAGTTACTAAATTTACTCGTTCTTCACTATTTAAGTGGTCAGTTCTAAGTCTGTCTAAAACCTGTTTTACTCTGTCTGAGTCTGATTCAGTATAGGAACTTTCAAAGTTAAACAAGTCAAGTCGTAAAGGTCTGTCGATTAGAATTACAGTGTCTTCGTTTGTCATATTCTTAACCTCTACTACACCAGTCTGATCAGTCACATTAGTAATACATTCGTGTACAATGCAATTACCTAATAATTGTTCTGGTATAAATACGTCACCATCGTCATGATGTATCGGTATACCAATTAAACGAGATGTTTTGGCCGGTATTATTTGATCTGTATATCTTTTACATTGATATCGCAATAAAGGAATTTTCGCATTTTCTGTTATTAATATATCATCTCTAAAATCAATCCTACAGTTTTCTAACAAATCCAATCCAATTAAACCATCGAAATAATTATGAAATTTATATATAAATAATTTTATATTTTTAACATCATTAAATTCAGGAAAACTAGGAATTGATATCGAATGCTCATGAATGCTGGTTACTCTAGAGTTAGTTACTTCAAAAGGATCATAAATTTTCGGAATATTACTGAAATATTTATCCACTGCTTCAGGGCTTATAAATGATTGGTTTGCGCCTGTATCTATGAGAAGTTTTAAAGGTGGATTATTAATTTTAATATAAGGTAATTCTTTCTTTGATTGTAAATTTAATTCTATTCTGGTGCGGATTTTTGATTGCTCGTTTGAAAATCCTGACGTTTCCTACCATTTGGATATTTCGATTGAATATCTTTACTAGCTCTACTAGTACTAGGCATATTACTATCATAGCGAATATCCTCTATTGGTGGTAATTCCTGTTGTTGATTGTCATGATAGTCATAGTTACCGTATTGTCCATAATAGTCACTTAAGTCATAGTCGGTGTTATAATAATTGTAGTCAACATAGTCATTGCCGTATTCATAATCATCATAATCATAAAATTCATTAAAATTAAGTTCTTTGGACTTAAAGTAATTTGATGGAGGTGGATTGCCAAATTTCTGCCAATCATGTCCAGGAATTTTAGGTGGTAAGGGTTTTGTCACGAAATGACTCACCCCACTCATAGGCTTAGGGCCAGAATTATTATGTAGAGGATTCCTGTTAGGTAGTCTGAAACCACTATTATGATTAGGCAACGGTGCTCGGAAAATCTGCTGAGTACGCGTTGGATACATAGGCATGTGTTGACGACTATTAAAATGAGGATTAAAATTAGGTTTTTGCCAGCTAGGTCCAGGTAAAAATTTAGAAGGATTAAAGTTAGTTAATAATCGGAGAAAATTTAGGCTGTGTGTGTGTAAGTTGTTGGTGTGTGTTGTGTGGTGTTGATAATGATAAGGGTTTTCTGGGATCTGTTGCTAAATTATTTCGCTGCTGTAAATACATTACATTAAGCTCATCTTGGACAAATTCCAAAGCCTTTTCAATAGTTTCAGGTCTCATGCATCGAATTCGGGACCCGAGAGGATCTTTTAAGCCTCTTACAAATGCTTGTAAAGTTAATTTGCGATATAAAACTCTTTTAGCTTCCACAGTTGTATCTAATGTCTCGTGCAGAGATACATAAGACATTATTGTGCTAAAAAGATTTTGGCATTTGTCATAGAATTCCTGCGGTGTCTCATTAGATTGTGTCGCTAATGCTAAGTCATTATAAAGAGCGGTCTCGTCTCTTTGGTCAGAAAAATTATTAATTAATGTATTCCTAATTCCTAACCAATTTTCAGGTATGCCATTGGAATTAATAGTACGAGCGGCTGAACCAGTAATCTTATTTAGTATGCCATTGATCACACATAAATTAGATAATTCATATCCTATCTCGTCTTTTACACATTGAATAACAATCTGATCACATATTCTTATAAACCTAGGAAGAATATGTGGGTTCCCATCGAATTCAGGAACTGGGCGGAGGGCCTTATAAACTGTATCTGGATCCATTTAATATTCTGAACTACTAAAATTTAAATTCAAATTACTGCTTAAACTTTGAGGGCAATTCGAGCTCTCAGAAAAATTGTTTAAACCTACTGGAGGGCGATTCGAGCCTTCACTTAATTGACGATTCGAGTCTTCACTTAGTTGACGATTCAAGTCTACTAAACTAACCCTACGAGTTTTATACCTGGAGGACACAGGACTATTTTTCATAGGGCGGAAAATCGTGACGAGGAGAGAGCAACACGAATGGAAAAATAATTCAATGTACTCACATAACTCGTCGACTTCCCTGGTTTCTTTTGAGTTGCACTGAAGTTTGAGTACGCCCCGGCTGCTTCCTTATGATCTTTGATGCTTCGGTGAACGCTTGATAGCGATAGCTAGAACGACCGCGCACGGTGTCGAATCTAGAACCCCGGAAATCTTCTTTATAGCGATCGTCGTAACCCCGAAACTATCCTACCGACTGCGCCAATTACGATATCGACAGCCCGGACTCTCAAAAAAAAACAATAATTATAAAACTATTTATTAATTAAACTTATAATTAAATTACAGAGAATACATCCGTAGTCGATTCGAGACACGAATATAATGCTAATATATTTTATTAAATTGAAATGAATAAAACGCGGTAAATGATGAGACAGCAAAACGATTCCTTGAAGCCCGCGCGTTGACCATACACGTGCTGCAACGTCAGCGATCTTCTTTAGGGTACCGTATGTAATTCGCGTCAATGTATTTTTTTTCTTCTACATTTGTCCTGGGCTTGACTTATAGCCAAGGAGCTGGGCCACTTATATGATTAGCTGGTATTTATAGGAATTAAAGTTCTGATCGATA
This sequence comes from Pieris mannii, assembly GCA_028984075.1. Classification (NCBI taxonomy): domain Eukaryota; kingdom Metazoa; phylum Arthropoda; class Insecta; order Lepidoptera; family Pieridae; genus Pieris; species Pieris mannii. The sequence goes on from CM054776.1 coordinate 3,848,238, forward strand.
CGACCAATTTTTTGATGAATTAGGTTTAATTATAAATATAAATAAATTAATCCGAAAAATTCAAATTGCCTGCTTTTGAAATATGCATGGCCTGGGTGTCTGCTCAATTTTAGTTTTGGTAATATCCACATAAACAACTGTCAAAGAAACTTTTTTTTGTCAACCTTTAAGCGTTCTTTGTAGAAAAGTCAGCGGTACGATGATGGAAGACAATTTTTCTGCGGTCGTTCTCAGGATTTTTAAGTAATGTATATATATATATATATATATATACATTTAAATTATTAAAAAAAATTCAAAAATGTATGTGAAAAGTCAGAGTCCAAGATGTGTCATGTGTGATGTCCATTTTGACACAGTTTCTGAACATCAGCTCTTAACACGGCCTCGAGTAAATGATGTAATTTGTTTGTTTTTATGTATTTTAAAGATGTTTTTTATTGATAACGCAGATCTAACATAGCGGCAGACATGGTCCTTAATATTCCTTATAATAATTATGGCTATTAAACAGTCTTTCACATGGGTAAATCATATAGATATATTACAAGCCAGCGCCCTAGGTATTATACATTGTCCTTGTATAAGTCAACCCCACACTTAAATTACCAAAGATGAAATATGAAGTGAAATTTAGATGTTTTACTGTCCTTAGGTTATCGATGAAACCCCCAATGAAGGTAGATAAGGCGGTAAAGGAATCGGGTGACACTGCGCGCCTTCACAAAAAGTTTGAGAGGAAACTCAGCGGCCTAGTTACCAAATGCACACCAGAAGATATGTATGATACTATGCAAGGTAAAGCGATTGTACTTTATATAATCAATATTTGACTATAAATAATATTTATACATTTTAATTCAATAAAATTTCAGATGTCATCATCGAGTCTTCAAGGATCTTGTCAGAGTATTTTGTAACTAAAAGTAAGTATAAAACTTTAATATAAAATTAGCGCGTTACATTCTAGTGGCTCTTTCTGTGTGATTATTATATAATATACATTTAAAATAAATATGTATGTGTCAAGCATTTACATAGAAGCATTTGCATCAGGAAAGGGTAATACGATCAAGTCTAAATGTAGTTTGTTATATCGAGAGACTTAGGGCCGACTTAAATAGTTTACGTATAACTGTTTTCAATATATATAATATATGCTTACACATGGATATATCTTACCATATAGGATTGGTCAAAGTCGTCATACCGTCGTTGCTCATACACTCGCAACTGCTGACCGCTATAGGTTATGTGAGGCATGCGGTACCATTGGAGCTTACCGTACGATATTTTTGCAGGCTACAAAGCATTGGTTCGTGAAGCTTTAATATCGGAAATGCAGAAACGTGGCAACGAAATACTCATCGAAGTGGACGGCGCTGCCGAAACGTATTTCTTTGCAGCGCAAAGGTTTTTATTCTACTCTTTATCTAAGATATGTTTAGGCTATGTAATTAATATGAAAATAATATTTAAGTATAAACGTAGTGTTTTGTAGTGGTACAGTTTATATTAAGGTTTCAAACTCTTTGATTTGTACTTCAAAAATCAATGGTATTTCTTGCAATTTTCAGATTAAAGAAAACATCCTCCCTGGATGTTCCGGAGCCGTGTGCGGAAGTTTCATACTTTCTCTCCAAAAAATTGGACGATATGATTCGCTGCCGATCGATGGCTAGGAAACTCACTTCTGCTATGAAAGGTATTTTTAAAATAAACCGCAAACCTATAACTTAACTGATAAGCACTTGAATTGTTACCAAGTTATATCCAAGGTATCCAAATTATTAATAATGCAAGTGGCAGAAATATGAGTCCTATTTGAAGGAAGGCAAGGGATTGCCGCAAATGTCGGAGTATACCCTTTTTAGATTTGAGCTAATTATCGAGTTCTTATTATTAATATTTTTTAATTTGTATCCTTAATTACAGATCACAGCAAAGAGGCATCTGACTATCTATCAGCACATGTTACAAAACCAGGTATATGTTATTTATTTAGAAAAATATAAGTTAATTATTCGTAAACATTTTTCATACATTTAACTTTTTACATGAAATTTTACTACACATTGAATTTTCCGTAGAAAGTGTTCTTCATATTTTTATTATTAGTAAGAGCAACACCAACATTAAAGTCACGGTTTTTTATATCCTACATCCTACATGCCTATAATGTTAAAACTAATGTATAATATAATAATTAAATTCCATTTTAGGTTATATTTATCTCTTTCTGTCGAATTATAATGTATATTAATTACTATGCGCTGCTGATGTAAAGCATTGATTTTTAAGATGAGCAAATTGAGGCCTATGTAACATTATTAAATGAAATGGAGGCGGCCGGGGACAGCCTACTTATCGAAGGAAACATTCCCAAATCGTACAAGGATTCAGCAGCTTAGTAAGTATTACTTCTACATGTGTAAATAGCCTAGAAAGACGACAACGTGGCGTTACGTTACGTAACAAACGTTCTCGTGAAAATGTAACGCGAATATTATAAACCAATTGAATAATTTTAGGATGATATGTTAAGAAAACAATTGCCTACAACACCTAAGTGTTACATTGATATGAAGACGGTGTAAATATTTACAAGCACGGTGTAGTCTTCTGTCTGACGGCGGGCACCAATTATTGTTTCGCCTAGAATTTACTTGCGACCAATGGAGTTGTAGATGTTTAACTATTAGGTCACAGAGGTTATAACTCCAATGGCTCAGTTTAGTCTGCTAATAGTACGTTTTTATAATATAAAGCCTACGCCAATTGACATCTTTTGAAGACCAAATTAGACGGCCTGATGCCGCACTGCAGTCGGAGACTGAGGGGAGGCTGCAGAATCTTATGGCTAACGTCACTAGCAGTGGGTCTAGCAAGGCTGCCATAGATGGTAAGAATATACTACATGAATTTGTATCGAAACTGCATTTTACGCGTTTTAAGTTCAAATACTAATTGTGCAACATAGTGAATCTTTAAATAAATATAAGTATTTTTTTAAGATTGTACATTATAGCCTTTAAATGCATTCAAACTGACTTTAAAAACGAAGGCATTTACAATTAGACATGATATTTATATTATATTTAATTACAGGAGTTATAACGGACTCTACGAAGCTACTTGTGTCTTACATAATGCTTCTAGGTGATTATTATTTTTAACCATGGTTACTTTGTGTAATACAATGGTAGGTACTAAAAATTTACCCGGTTTTTCAGTTGAAAAAACCGAAGCTCTGAAAGTATTGATAGAACAAATGGATCTTCACGGCGGAAATGTTTTGTTACGCCATGGGAAAATTCGGAAGACTTACGCAGAGGGCGCTGATATGTTCGTATTTATTTATTAGAAAACATACTTGATACATTTTCATCGAGCTTTAGTAGTTGGTATTTCCGGGTACGGCAGAACCCGGAAATATTTTGTCCCGCCCAAGGGACAAACCTAAAAATCATGGCTGACCAAAACTAAAAAAAAAAAAAAAAAGTTTGTACTCTATTCCCACTAAACAGGGCGTGCGGAGTCACAGCCGAACTGATATCTCTAACCGTTTAAAAGTTAGCTTTCGCAAAACCGTAGCTCATTAACTTATCACCTCCTTATCAGCTCCTATTTCCTGCACGAAATTCCCAGTCATTATCTAATGAATGCCTCAGTACTAATGCATCGCGTTATCTACTTTCCTACATTCACTAACCCAACCTATGGCTTTAAATGAAAAATAATAAATATATATTTAAAGTAACCTAACGTACGATTCTAAACAAATTATAATAAATATACCTAACCTTTAACACCACTACCTATAAATTTAATTAGATGTAAGGGTTACATGGTAAAATAAAACATTTTTATTATTTTTTATTTATATGTTCATTATATTTCTATACAAATTTACTAGCACCATATCATTATTCACTGAGTCACATGTGAAATTTCTAAGGAAGTCTTCTAATCTCATCCCCCTGAACTTGTAATATAAATATACCAAACAGTACTCTCCACACACCGCTGATAGATAATCTTGAACCGTAACGCTATTGTACCTCCACATGCAAGAATTCCTCCTTAAAAACCCTTCTATTGCCTCAATAGGTTTACGTCCAAATGAATCAAAATATTCACCAACTCTTTCGACGCTTATATGTACAGCCACCCAATGAGACCCCGGCTGTGAATCAGGGTCAAGATTGCATATTATAAATGCTGGCACCTGAGCATAAATTGGCAATCGATTTGAAGGATATACGTTGCTTTGGAGGCTGGGATGTATCATACGAAGACTCATTTGCACTTCTAGTGTGTTCATACTTTAATACGCGTTTACTCCGCTATTCTTTTGCTCTTTAACTGACTACATTTCTAACTATCAATTCATATTTGTACCAATGAATTCATTTAAACCCACATAATATGATCTCAACAGAAGTAATGAGTCTTTTTATTAAACAAGTAATGAGGTAAATAAAAACCATGTCATATTCGTTTAGGTTATATTTTATTATTCTTAATATCATAATTACATAAGTGATTGCTTAACTACTATAATCCACACATACATTTCTGTTCTTATCTATTTCTATAATATTTGAAAACTCTGCGTAAACTACACAGTTAATAGTTTCAGTCAATGCGCTCTCGAATCTTACTTCCATTCTTACACTACCATGGCGAACAAGATTCCAATGCACATTAGAGTTAGCCGACAAGTCAGGTGTTAAATCAAAAGCTAGTAAACAGTATCCATTTGAATATTGCTCCCTCGATATTCCATTACCTTCGTTAAGAAAATGTATACCGGTGCCTGAGTACAGGGTGTGGTATGCGCTCGTAAATACATCGTTTGGAAATGATGGTTGTAACGATTTTGAAGGTATCTGTTGACCATCTATATATAGGCTAAATGAGCAAATACCAAAATTTTCAAAGTTGAAAGGATTTTTAACATAACTACCGTTGAATGCTGTATTATTCACAAAACATATTCTATAAAATACTTCAAAAAGTAATGCAGCTAAATAAAAACCGTGTCATATTCGCATATATATATTTTATTGTTCCTAACAATTACATGACGTGATTGCTTAACTACTACACATTTCTGTTCTTATCTATTTCAAAAATGTTTTAAAGAAAGCATTGTCCATTAAGATTGCAAAGGGTTTTAGAGTGCCCTTTGTATTTCTTACGCACATTTTACTGATAGGCATGGATACAAGTGGTATATTTTACCAAACAAAATCGATAAGTTACCTATAGGTCATTACAAATTTTTTTGTATGTAATTAAGTTAATCATTAATAATTTCATAATCAATAAATTTTTATTTTACATGTATTATGTATATACGTATACATTAATATTGTGATATTACACTTACATTTTTCTGTATATACCATATAAATATCAACCATTTTTAAAATATCAACTTAGTTTTACTCCTTTCCCTGATGAAGACAGAAGTCAAAAAATAATGATTCATTTTATTCATCCCTTTGCTGCCATCGTAGCAGGACCGATTGGGTGTGGAAAATCTAACTTTGTTGCAAATTTCATTAAGCATAAAAATAGTATATGTAATGAGATTTTTTTGGAAATTACATGGTGTTATGATGAAATGCAACCGCTATATAATATACCCGGTGTAAATTACCACCAAGGACTACCGGAATATCATATGATGATATCATATATGTTTGATGGTAAAAATCCACATTTGATTATAATAGATGACTTAATGAGGGAATCTGATGGGCGAGTTGTTGATATATTTACAAAAGGCAGTCATCATAGAAATTTGAGTGTTTTTTACATAACCCAAAACTTATTTCATCAAGGAAGAGGACAGCGCGACATTTCACTTAATTCAAGTTATATTATTTATTTTAAAAATCCCCGTGACAAAACACAAATACGATTTCTAGCTAGACAAGTTTCACCGGAAGACACGAAGTTTATTGAAGATTCATATACCGATGCTACTAAAGAAGCTCATGGTTATTTAATGATTGATTTGAAACAAAACACTGATGATGCTCACCGCATAAAATCTAAAATATTTGAATCTAGTAATTTTTGTACAATATATGTTCCCATGAAAAGGTATAAATATCTTTGTAATCAGCCACTCTAAGTCAGTAATTAATCATGTATCAACGAATAACAACGCATAAGGAATTGTTATCAGCTTTACATAAATTAAAGCCCAAACATCGTAGGATATTATTGAAGTCTTGTAATAATCAAGAAATTAACTGTATTTGTGAATGTATTCACAATGTTTTACAAGGAAAAGTACCTTTAAAAGAGAATACAAAAACCAAATTAAAAAAAATTAAAAATATCTTACGTAATCTGATCAGTAAAGGTAAAAGTTTTGAATACAGGAAAAATATATTAATACAAAAAGGAGGGTCCTTTCTTCCAATAATTTTGGGTACAATTCTAAGCACCCTTGTAAGTTGTTTTAATAAATCACAATGAACACAAAAAAAATGCTTCTCGTTGAGCAAGACTTTATTGATAAACTGAAACATCAGAATGAAAATAAAGCAACACCGCAAAGTAGATTGGATTTAGAAATGGAAAAAATTATATCAAGTAAATTGGATGATCGCGAAAAATGGGCGCTTTATCTACAAATTTTACAAAGATACTTACATTACTCCAAGGAAGGACGTCAACCTCAAGAAATAACTGATATGATAAATGATAATACTAACGAAAACCGTAACATCAATAATATAACTACTAGTGAAAATGAAAAAATGCTAAATGTTAAACAACCCTCAACGGGTGAAGACATCGCATATGGGTTACCACCTAAAGAAATATTAAAATTAATTCCTAAAACTTATATGAGGAGGGGTGAATTATTGATGGATACAATATTAAATAAAACAGATCAATTGCAATGGAATAATAATGGAACAGTTGTCATTAGTGGACAAGAGATACCAGGAAGTAATATTATAGATTTAGTGAATGACATCTTAAGACCCTCGAAGAGATCCGATCCAATCGGTTGGGAAATATTCGCCAAGTTTTTAAATGATATAAATACCCCACTAACATACATTGGTAATCTGAAAAGAATCAAATATATATCTAACCTTAAAAGTATAGATAAAACATTGATTCAAGAACCACAAACTGAGGTTTCTTCAACGCCAACTCAATCTAAATACATCAATAAATTGAGAAACAAAAGTGATTGGGAGAAATGGACCCCGTATTAGAGTTACATCGCATCTATTATGATATTTCACATCCAGCCGGTTACAGCAGTGTCAATAAGTTAACAAAGGCAATGAATGGAAAAATCTCAAAAAGTGATGTTTTGAAATGGTTGCAGTCTCAAGAAACATATACATTACATAAACCGGTTATAAAAAAATTCCCGCGTAATAAATATATTTTATCAAATATTAATGAATTGTGGCAAGCTGATTTAAGTGATTTAAGAACTTACATGCAATATAATGATGGATATAAATATATTTTGTGTGTTATTGACGCCTTTAGTAAGTATGCTTATGTTAGAGCAATGAAAAAGAAGGATTCATACACAATAAAAACGTGTTTTACTAGCATCTTTGATGAAGCTAAAACTGTTCCTAGACATATTCAATCAGATAAGGGCACGGAATTTGTATCTAAGGATGTCAAAACTTATTTAAAAAGTAAAAAAATAAATTATTACACTACAAATAATCCAGATATAAAAGCAAGTATAGTAGAACGATTTCAGAGAACATTGAAAATGAAAATGTGGCGTTATTTTACACATAAGAATACTTATCGCTATACAGATATTTTACAAGATTTGGTTAGTTCTTATAATCACAGTGTACACTCTAGTATCAAGATGAGACCATGTGATGTTAAAATGGAAAACATAATGGAAGTTTGGCGGAATTTATATTATGATGAAAATACTTATATTTCAAGTTTAAACAAAGTACCTAAGTTTAACGTTGGTGACTATGTAAGAATTACAAAATACAAACATGTATTTCAAAAAGGTTATGAAAGTAATTGGAGTAATGAAATTTTTATCATTACTTCGATTATAGATCGTTCCCCGTGGGTTGTATACACTTTAAACGATTTAGACAATGAATCAATAACAGGAACTTTTTATGAGAAAGAACTACAAAAAAATAACTTTTTCCCCCACTTCCGAATTTAAAATTGATAAAATCATCAGATCACGTAAAAGCGGTATTAGAAAGGAAGTATTAGTTAAATGGAAAGGATATCCTAACAAGTTTAATTCTTGGGTCTTACTATCGAATATTAAAAATCTGCAATGAAGGAAAGTTTTTATTTAACTTTACTCAGCAATAGTTCTACACAATATTTTCCGGGAAATATGACATCAAATTTTTCTACAAAACTACCTAAAGCCATTACATTAGAAGGAGAATGGATGGTAGGTATAGTTAAGTTTCAATATCCTTCTACTATGTTTTCCGTGCAAGAACATGAAAATATTATGTACATAAGTAAAAAAACTACCATCAATAACGAAGAGACCACACTGATGTATAAGAACCATATACCAGCCACCAACTATGATAATATACAAAATATTCTTCTAGCTTTAAATTCGAAAGAGAAAGTTAGTTTTCGCCAGGACACCGTGACAAAGTTTGTCTCTGCTGCAGTAAAGGATCCATCAATAATTTAATTATCTCTATCACCTAATTTGAGCTTTCAACTTGGATTTGAGCCAGATACCAATTTAGTAAATCATAATATCGGTAAACGCCCTGCTAATCTACATTTGGGGTTACCATCACAATTATTTGTGTATTGTGATATTATAGAACCACAAATTGTTGGTGATGTAATGACACCCCTATTGAGAATTATACCCTTAGATCCTGCTAAATACATATATGGTTCAAATAAAATGCATATATTTTCACCACCACATTATTTGCCGGTAATGAGAAGAGAATTTGATGTTATTGAGATAGATATAAGAACAACCACGGGAAATGCGGTACCATTTCAATACGGAACATCGTGTGTGAAACTTCATTTAAAAAAAATATAAACTATATTTCCTTTTTAAAATGTATACACCTCAAGATACATTTATATGTCCTTATGAACATTATTATTCGAAACAAGCTGGGTCTGGTATAAATGTAATCTACAAAGGAGCCTTACATCAACGTGGTCATGGTATCGGCAGTTTTCTTGGGGGGTTATTACGAAGTGTGCTACCTTTACTCACTAGTGGTGCTAAGATGATTGGAAAAGAAGCACTTAACGGCGGAATTGGGCTTTTGTCAGATGTTGTGGCTAGTCGTCCTATTAAAGAATCCATTAAAAATCGATTGAAAGAGGCTAGTTCTAACCTTAAACGCAAAGTTGATACCAAAATTGATAACCTTATGACTGGATCGGGTGTTAATAAAAGACGAAAATATTGTAATGAGCTCATTTGAGTTTCACCCCTCAACGTGAAAGGCACTCTGAAGAAAACGAGGAACAAAAATATTAATAATTCCAAGGATATATTTTCAAACTAATCATAATGTCATTTATTCATAATCAGTCATGTGAGTGCGTTAAATCTGAATTGGATCTGTTTGCTCTTCCTTCCACACAAACAAGTATCGAATACGGACCCATCGAATTTCAAGTACCTGGTACTGGAGATGACTACATAGACCTTTCGCATACACTATTCCATCTCAAGGCTCAAATTAAAAATCAAGACGGTTCTGTAGTTAATGCAGCTAATGTAGTGGCACCAGTCAATAATTGGTTACATTCTTTATTTAACCAATTGGATGTTTACCTAAACCAAAAACTTGTGTCACCCCCAAATAATACTTATGCATATCGTGCTTTCATAGAAACTCTATTAAATTATTCATCATCCGCCAAAAAATCACATTTGACATGTGGTTTATGGTACGAGGATACAGCTGGAAAAATGAATGAAACTAATGAGGCAAACAAGGGCTTTTACAAAAGACAACAACTTTCAAAGGATGGTAAGGATGTTGAAATGATTGGGCATTTACATGGGGATATATTCAATCAAGATAAATTCCTCATTAACGGGGTCGAATTATCTATAAAATTAGTGAGATCGAGAGAAACATTTAACCTCATGTCACAGAATGCGGATAATAAGTACAAAGTCTGTATCACAGATGCAACTTTAATAATACGCAGAGTAAAAATTAATCCATCAATACTAATAGCCCATCAAAAGGTTCTTGCCACTACTACAGCTAAATATCCTATAACAAGAGGTGAAGTGAAAGTCCTGACCATACCGTCTGGTGTGCAGGGTAAAACACTGGGCAATATATTTTTAGGGCAGGTTCCTAAGAGATGTATTATAGGTTTTGTGAATAATACAGCATTCAACGGTAGTTATGTTAAAAATCCTTTCAACTTTGAAAATTTTGGTATTTGCTCATTTAGCCTATATATAGATGGTCAACAGATACCTTCAAAATCGTTACAACCATCATTTCCAAACGAAGTATTTACGAGCGCATACCACACCCTGTACTCAGGCACCGGTATACATTTTCTTAACGAAGGTAATGGAATATCGAGGGAGCAACATTCAAATGGATACTGTTTACTAGCTTTTGATTTAACACCTGACTTGTCGGCTAACTCTAATGTGCATTGGAATCTTGTTCGCCATGGTAGTGTAAGAATGGAAGTAAGATTCGAGAGCGCATTGACTGAAACTATTAACTGTGTAGTTTACGCAGAGTTTTTAAATATTATAGAAATAGATAAGAACAGAAATGTATGTGTGGATTATAGTAGTTAAGCAATCACTTATGTAATTATGATATTAAGAATAATAAAATATAACCTAAACGAATATGACATGGTTTTTATTTACCTCATTACTTGTTTAATAAAAAGACTCATTACTTCTGTTGAGATCATATTATGTGGGTTTAAATGAATTCATTGGTACAAATATGAATTGATAGTTAGAAATGTAGTCAGTTAAAGAGCAAAAGAATAGCGGAGTAAACGCGTATTAAAGTATGAACACACTAGAAGTGCAAATGAGTCTTCGTATGATACATCCCAGCCTCCAAAGCAACGTATATCCTTCAAATCGATTGCCAATTTATGCTCAGGTGCCAGCATTTATAATATGCAATCTTGACCCTGATTCACAGCCGGGGTCTCATTGGGTGGCTGTACATATAAGCGTCGAAAGAGTTGGTGAATATTTTGATTCATTTGGACGTAAACCTATTGAGGCAATAGAAGGGTTTTTAAGGAGGAATTCTTGCATGTGGAGGTACAATAGCGTTACGGTTCAAGATTATCTATCAGCGGTGTGTGGAGAGTACTGTTTGGTATATTTATATTACAAGTTCAGGGGGATGAGATTAGAAGACTTCCTTAGAAATTTCACATGTGACTCAGTGAATAATGATATGGTGCTAGTAAATTTGTATAGAAATATAATGAACATATAAATAAAAAATAATACCTGGAATAAAAATGTTTTATTTTACCATGTAACCCTTACATCTAATTAAATTTATAGGTAGTGGTGTTAAAGGTTAGGTATATTTATTATAATTTGTTTAGAATCGTACGTTAGGTTACTTTAAATATATATTTATTATTTTTCATTTAAAGCCATAGGTTGGGTTAGTGAATGTAGGAAAGTAGATAACGCGATGCATTAGTACTGAGGCATTCATTAGATAATGACTGGGAATTTCGTGCAGGAAATAGGAGCTGATAAGGAGGTGATAAGTTAATGAGCTACGGTTTTGCGAAAGCTAACTTTTAAACGGTTAGAGATATTCGGATATAGAGCTTTCGGCTCCGCACGCCCTGTTTAGTGGGAATAGAGTACAAACTTTTTTTTTTTTTTTAGTTTTGGTCAGCCATGATTTTTAGGTTTGTCCCTTGGGCGGGACAAAATATTTCCTACTACTACTTCGGAAATACCAACTACTAGCTTTTGTGTGCGGCCCCACTGCAAGGAGGCACAATAAAGTCTGTTACATATAATTATCGATAAATAATGATAAGTGATAATAACTAAGACAACATCTACCAAATAGACCGTTCGTAGTAGGCATTTTTTAAATATGTTGAATCAACTCAAAATAACATGTATTCATAATTGCAATGTACTTTCCATACACGACAATTGCGATAAAATATTAAATCCTTCTAAATTTACCTGCCAGCTTTGAGAACGACATGAACTACTGGCAATAAACTCTCTACAATCCTTTTCTTCTTTCTCACCAAAATATATATTTCAGGTTACGTAGTAAAAACGCGGATCAGCTTAGCGTGGCCAGCGCAGATCCGGTGGTCGTGAGGAAGATACAAATTAAACTTAGAAACATCATGCATCGCTACACGCCAGAAAAATTCGTTAATGTTATAGATGGTGGCGTTTATCATACTGCAATTGAATTTAGCAATACATACCACGTCCTAACATATACTTTCCTTTACAGATGTCATTGAAGATGCCACTATGTATTTAGCAGTACATTTCTTACAACCACGTAAGTTGACTTTTAGGAAAATAATTTAAGTTATTAGCATAATAACTTTAATTATGTATTACCTATATTATTATTGCTATGTTAGGGTCGTAAAAATAAAGATAGAGAACAGTGGAAAGGGTTAGAGGAGGCCTTTGCCAAAAGGAACACCGAACTCCAAAATATAATGGAGTGTCGGAATTAAAAGGCTATATTATTATATTATTGTTAAGGAGTCGTAAACGAACAACAATATATTGAAAATGAGGGTTAACAGGGAACGGATATGTTAATTATTTGTGCGATTCCAGAAATAATTCAAGTGTGCAAGTGTATGAAGAACGTATTCGTGCAATGCGAGTTGTGGTGCGACGAGATCCTGCGGCGTGTAGCGCGGCCATGTTGCTCTTGTTCCCGCCACATCTCTACGCAAGCACTGTCTGACCTTGCACCCGGGCCAATCCATGCGACACCTGGTTCTTCCCGTGCTTACGCCGACGGTCTCGAGATCACCATTGGCCCGTGCCCCACTAGGGTCGACCGGACTCCAGGGCCATGTCCGGCCACGCGGCCCACAGACGAGTGCGGCCGCTACACAACCACATCATATTTATTTTACTCGCCTGCCTCTGGTCGCCGACGCTCACTTTTCTACAGCCCGGAGCGACTCAGTCCTGAAGCTGGGTCTCTGCACATTTCACGCAGCCGCGAGTCTAGATCACCACTTTCGACAAACCGCTCCTTCGGTGAACGATTTGGCGAAACGATAACCAAAGAGCTTAGAAACAGGTCTCCGACTCCCATCAGAGAGACGGACACGTCCTCCTCGTTCTATACTCCACAGAGTGGCCAGGGTCTCGACTCAGATCCGCCCGAAATGGACGTAGCTTCGCCACGTTTTTGGAACTCTCCCACGACAATGTACGCGGAGGTCTTTACGCCGAATGTCCCACATCCACCGGTTCAACCCACGCGACCAGGGATGCAGGAGCAAAGAGAATCCAATTCCAGTGAGTTGAATTTGATTACCGTGTGATGTAACTAAATGGCTTAAAAGTTATAATTAAATACGTTGAACAGGAGCGCCAATAGTCAGCACTGAGCAGATGAGTGATTGGCACGCCATGTTGGTGAGCCTCATGTGGAACGTACAAGCCTGGAGAGACTGGATTCAGGAGAACTTTGACCGAGCCCTGGCCTTTCAGCAGTCTGCTGAATCTCTAGGTAGTGTAGATACAGATCACATATTTAATTTGAAATAAGTAGATATTCATGTTCCTAATATTTAATATTGCAGGACAATCCGACGAAAGCTGGAGAGGTTTTCAACGAAGAGTAGCAACTGAAGCACTTCAATGGCGACAGTACAACAAATTTAGTCGCCAGTTGACTCTGCGTTTGGCTTTAAGATACAGAGATAAACAGGTGCGGATGATATACCTAGCATATTGCGATAAGATTTCCTATTGAGTTATTGTGAAAAACTATATAACTCGAGTTAATTTGAATTCTATAGATTCTAGCTTACTGAGTGGATTGTTTGCAGATCGTGTCCCCCACTCGAGGCACAGTGAAGACAAACGTGTATGTCGAGTGTCAGCAGGAAATGTTGGAGATCATCGACATGTTCAACAAGTGGACCGTGTGGTTAACACTTGTGGTGAGGAATATTTTTTCTAGCTTACGTTTTGTAACTTTTAACAATGTTGATTTTCATTTTATGTGGATTATTATTGAATTTTGATACTTAAATTTATATTTTCTTTTTTAGATTAAAGAAACGGATTCGTTACAAAATCAGTCGGATACCGACTCCACGTTAACTCAAGTGTACGTATTACATTAAGATGAATGTCTTTGTTTTAATTACCAAAAAACCCACTTTTCGTAAGCAAAAAGTCTCTTATTTTTTATCATTGATGTAAAAGCAGACTTTTATCAAAAGTACTGAGTCTTTGTTCAGTTTTGGTGTAAAAGTAAGTCGCATGTCGAAATTGTAGTATTAATTATTTCGGGTTGTATAGGCGATGGAATCACTTCAAGAGAAAGATACAAGAATACGCAGAGGATTGGCAGAAATATAACACGCATTTGAAGGGGTGCTGGGAACAAAAACACAAGAAAATTATATCTGGTAAGTAACGGGGCAAAAGAAAAAGCGAATCCGTAAAGGTTTTACAAAGTTTATTTATTTAATTTAATTTAATTAAAAATATTCAAAGCAATTTAATTATAGGTAACTTACATACTACTTTAAACTACTAAAAAATTTTCTTTCTAATGAAATAAAAACAAGTAACATATCAGTATTCCGAAACCTGTCCAAAAACAAATTTCTAGTTCTTGTGCAGAAGTGAGGAAACGGTTAAACAGGTAGACAGCGAACATTATTGTTTAAAGAAACGTTATTCTGGGTATAAAAATAACGTGTGTGTACTTATGTACATGAGTTAAAGTTAAACTTCTTTGGCGCAACAAGATAAAAATCTTTTCAAAATTTTCATTTACGTTTGTAGAAAAAACGACACCAACAGTAGAAAATAAAGTAAATATCAATATCACAAAAATGTCGGTTTTTTTGTGACGGTGTGGGCGCGCAAATTTACTCTCATAATTTGTCCCTAACGCGTCAAATCATGTATAACTTCATTACGATCAAGTCATAATTAATGTAGTTTTATTAATGGTTTTGTGAGTACATCTGCTATAATGGTTGTTGGTAATATCTTTGGAGTGGTTGGCAAGATTAGAAGTCAGGAATTAGAGCGAACATAGTTCGGTTTTTTTTACCCTTTGACTAAACTGGCCTATTTGTTATAGAATGGGTTCCATCGTGGGGTTCTGCAGGCCCAGTGTGGGTGGTAAGCGCGTGTGGGGCGGTGCCCAGCGGGGCCGTTCCCGCTGGTCTCTATGAGGGAGAACTCACGTGGCTAGCACGCACCACGCACAAGTTAGTACTTATAATTTGTAACTACTATAATAAAACTACTCGTCAATTGGGTCCGGTTTCTTGAAATTTGGTAAAAAAATGTTTTTATTATTAAACGTTTATTCAAGTCACAATTGCACATAAACATTACCATCAAGGTTACATCGCAGGACCTTTGTCCATATTATAAAACTCTCAGTAAATGTACTTTAGGTTTAAAACCGTATATCCTCTTTTATTCATTATAATAAGCGGGCTGTTCGGGGTATTTGTTGTGTTTCCCCGAGGGAGTCGGTACGGAATAGATTTAAGGAACTAAATATTATGACATTATCCGGTCAATATATTCTTGAAGCCTTGTTGTATGTACAAAAAAACTTAAACGATTTCAAAACAAATGGTGACTTTCACCAGTATAATACGCGCAATAGAACTAATTTGAGTGTGCGACCAACCAGGCTCCAGAAGATAAACCACTCCTTATATGGAAATTGTATTCGTTTTTACAACAAACTCCCAAGCGAAATTAGAGAACTGTCACTAAATAAATTCAAAGCCCTTGTTAAAAGTAAATTAATTAATAAAGCCTTTTATAAATGTGACGAATACTTAAATGACCCTAATCCTTGGGATTGATTTGCTCCAGTTCAAACAATTTGTATTAAAAACTTGGCGATTGAAAAGAGTGGCGGAAAGTTTCTTGCCAGTTCTTCTTACCCGCTCTACGCCCTTGACTTGCGAACTGGTTGTAAATGTAAATTTACAGTTAATTTAATTTGTTTTTCTTGACGTTCATAAGTGTAAATTATTACCTATATGAATAAAGATATTTTGATTTGATTTGATTTGATTTGAATATGATAATGATTAATAAGA
Organism: Pieris mannii; assembly: GCA_028984075.1. Lineage (NCBI taxonomy): Eukaryota > Metazoa > Arthropoda > Insecta > Lepidoptera > Pieridae > Pieris > Pieris mannii. The sequence goes on from CM054776.1 coordinate 3,864,585, forward strand.
AAAAAGGCTATTATTAAACTCTGTCTAGCTTTAGTCTGTGTTATTAATAAGGCCCAATAAGTAAGTCTTCAGCAGATATTAATAATAGATTAACGCGCACAGATGTAACGTGCTTCCGGCGGCACTGCATCCATCGAAGCACTGTTGCGTGGTATACGCTGACGGCGCCGTACATCACTATACGAAGTATCAAGTAATATACGTCTCATTATTAGTGTTGTAATCTGAGGCAGATAGACCTCGTGCCTTTAATATAATTTACTCATTGAATACTATTCGAAAGGGAACGCTGTAAATTCGTGCTTAGCCGCTTTTTAGTTTAACTTTCCATATAAACATTTTGTTTTCTCTTCTATTTTATATAAATGAGATTACTAAGAGCTCAAAGATGCTATAGTGAAAATTAATAACAAAAAGAATAAACAATAATATAAAAAATATATTCAATCAGGTCATGCATGCGTTCTGTTGGGTAATCTTGTTTTTGAATAATAATATTATACAGGTGATGTGCAATGCCGAAGTGCGATGGGTGGCGTGGAGGGCTGGCGCAGGTGTGGGGGGCAATGGGGGTAGCGGCGGTCGTGCGGTACGCGTGGCACCGGGCGTACACGCTGGTCGCGTACACTACCGCGGATCGCACTTAGTAGGCGCAGTACACGCTCCCCACTACCGATGCCATGTCGTCATCTATGGACGCCCGTTTGCGTTCAACTGCTATGAGCTGTTGCTACTAGCTGACTGAACACGTGTATAATCTTTTTTAGTTACTTTCTACTAAAAGGATTTCTAACTGCGTTCGGTGAAATGTAATTTTGATTATTTTTCATTTATAAACTATTAAATCGTCTTATTATTGAACAAGTTTTGGGTATGTAATGCGTTTTGGTACAGCGTTTTGTAATGTCTTTTTGGATATTGTTATTATTGGGTAAATAAAATATTTTGTCATATGAAATGATCATTTATTTAAAATTATGTTCGCACAGCACTCACTCATCACAAGAGTATTTGTTATATTTTTACTAATCATAACATACTAGCTATTTAGATATTAGCTGTTCTCGCTAACATTCTCTACGATTCCCTCAGCAGTGAGCCTGACAGTATCTCCAGTGCTAAAGATGTTAGTGGCGCCCCCTGCCCCCACCACACACGGGAGACCGTACTCGCGCGCAATTACGGCGCCTGAAACAATTTTATTAAAAACCAATTAAAGCGTTTGGTACATCTTTAATAACATTATAGAGCCGATATTCTTATTGAAATTGTTAATAGTGCGCATAGGAACTATTTTTTTACTTTGACAAATAAACAACCAAACAATGATTTTTTGTCTTTATCGAGGAAGATACTACGACTGAATTGACATCTGTGAAAGCGACACAAACATTACAGTGAAATTAATTAGATAGTCACTATCAGTTTAAGTATGGAACTCTATTTCCATTTGTATCTGACTGATATTTGAATTAAAAACCCAACCCACGCTGCTTATAAGATTGCATTTTTTTTTTTTAATTTTTATTATGATATGTTAGTGTAACTTCGACTAATAAGTCAAAGGCTGACCGTGCGATATGAGGCCCCCAAGTTCCGTGACAATACCAGCCAGTAGTGGGAAGTACGGCGACCAACCGATGTCCGTAGATGATGTGATTAGTATGTCTCCGGAGCGTAGCTCACCAATCTGAAAGTTCGGTTTACGACCTTATAAGAGCAGACTTAATCAGGGTCCCATAGAATTTAAACTAAAGTGCTCATTGATCTCTTTCTGTTGTTGCATTTACACTGGTATATCATTAATTTTGGTGAAGGATCGTGAATTTAATCAATAATATGGACAAGCAGGTTGCAGGTGCAGAAATTTTAGGATATCTCTATTGACTACAAGTATACTTGTATTTATCCTACGTCAGCAAGATATTTTAAATTATATAGGATATTATTTTCAATCTATATTTACCACTCGCATACAACAAACGAATAAATGAATTGAATGAAATGATTACAATGTATCAGTGAACAAATGGTTTGATTCGTTTATTACTTATGCTGCTGTAGCTGTTTTTAACGAATATATATTGTCGTTAGGTTTTATTTAAACATTTGGGATTTTCAGGACCTTCAAAGCGAGAAACATTTACAAGTAATGTCTTACCTCTGCTAAGTCCCGGACGACGCATGCTCGCCCAATAACTTCTCCCCCACAAACAGAAGTCCCCGCAACCCGTGTCCCGTCAGCCCCACTAGTTCTGACTGTGGTCGTCAATGGCTCCACCCAACCCTTATTCAGTTCCGCAAACTTAAATTTGGCCCATTTATCGTAATAGTTCCGACGCTGGACGGCTCTGATAACGAAACATTAAGGGTAAGATTCGGATACTATTACAAATGAACGCTTCCATCTGTAAAAAATTCAATCGAAATCAATAATAAAAACATAATATCTACTCTCGATTTACGAATCACATAATTTAAAAAAATGCCTGATGTTAACGTTATTTTAATTCTAATAAACTGAAATCCGATGTTCGATCGTTCGTTTCAATTAAAGTATCCTATATGTATACCTATATCTTATCTGTATGTTCCTAGAGTGAATTCATAGTAGTAATATTGTGTATATTATGTGTTTATTATATATTTTTTTAGTTTAATTTACTTTATTATATTTTATTTTCCACGACATTATCGTGTTGAAAGAAACTTGATTGTATATACCGAGAGATCCAATACGGCTGTGGGTTAAAGTATCCATCCAACTATGACGATAACCCTGCATGTTCCACCACTAAGTATAAAAAAATGCTAAGTGTAAAACCCTATTTATATATGGCTGTTTGTCTTTTTTTTTATATAAAATAGGGGGCAAACGGGCAGGAGGCTCACCTGATGTTAAGTGATACCGCCGCCCATGGACACTCTCGATGCTAGAGGGCTCGCGAGTGCGTTGCCGGCCTTTTAAGAATTTGTACGCTCTTTCCTTGAAGGACCCTAAGTTATATTATAACCGAATTGGTTCGGAAATACTTCAGTGGGCAGCTGGTTCCACAAAATGGTGGTGCGCGGCAAAAACTTCCTTGAAAATCGCGCAGTTGTGGAACGGCGGACGTCGAGGTGATACGGGTGGAATTTCGTATTCTGCCTCGACGTCCGATGATGAAACTCAGCTGCAGGTATTAATCCGAACAACTCCTCTGAACACTTTCCATGGTCAATGCGGTAGAAGATGCAGAGTGACTGTTATTAAGCTTTGAATATGTTTGTATTTTAGTTATGGTATAAATATTTAAGGTAGTTTATACGTTAACATTAAATATTTAGACAAACTGGGAACATGTTATGAATAATTGATGCCTTTTTCCTACAAGCATATCATATCCTTCGATTCGAAAATTTTACTTAATAGTGAGAGAAAATATAAAAAATTGTCACTTTTTCAACAAGGAAGGATCCCTCGTTTTCACGTAGGTTCTCAGTTCGTGAGTTCTGAAGTGGAAGACTAGGTCAGCAGAGGGCAGATACCAGTCGCGAACCATGAGCTGGCCCAATCTTAAAGCCGCCAACCGCAGCTTGTGAACAGCGAGGATTACGTGAGCCTTTGTACTCTCCCGATATCGCACTGTACGGTGACATAGAGGCAGTATCCAACGAAGAGCTTTTCTGGAAACGTTTTTATGTATATAATATATTTTATTTATTTAAAAAATGTATTATAGGAATAATTATCGCATTATTAAATATGTTTTGTTTCCTAATGGTTGAACACCTTGGTTAAAATCGCCGTTGAAACATTAACATAATAATTATTATCCAAAGCTGTAATGGATTGGTGAATATCAGCACCAGTTAAAGAAAGCAAATTAAAAAATATATATATAAGAACATCTACCTTGTATTAGGCTTTTGTGGAGTTTTGAGAGAAGCAATCACCTCATCCCTGGAGATGGACGGCCTAGTCTGCTGATCAGGGACAACTTGCATTACCACCTTCATCATCTCTTCCGGTACCAGCGCCCATGGCTTCGTTGATAAGTCAAACTTTAAAATAATAAGAACATTCAGATTATCCAGTTATTAAGGCAAAACGGAGGCACTTATTTCAGGGTTACATTACATGTCAAGTGAAACTTCTTTGTAAATTAATTATTGCTAAGGTAAAAGCCACGATCGATGATCATGTACCAGTATATGATCACTCCATGTATTTGTATATCTATATTCACATGTTTATACACTGTATACGTGCTAATGTTAATATAAATGAAACATTAAAAAAATCAGCGTTTAAAGTTCTAATATCTAAACGCATACATCACGCAATAGCGTGTATGGCCCTCGATCTCCCTTTCTCACATCGATCTCTGCCTTTTCTTCGACAACAACGCCGCACATCTTCGTGACGTTTCATCCGTAAAAATTTTACCCTCATGCGCTTAAATAAGTTTCACTTCAAAAATTAATAACAATAATTAATTTGTAATTATTTAATCACATGTGATGGGAGCATCTAAGCATCTACGTTTAGACTATTACCGACTGTTGCCGAAAATACTGATACAATTTGTGAGTTAAAATAGTGTACGGAAAATTTGTTTATTATTTTTTAGACCAGTTACGAAATCTATGTTAGCATGAACTTACTTCCATAATAGCTCTATATCCATGCTGTTCAAGGAACTCGGAGACACGTTCATATACTGTAGGAAGATTGGCTTCCAGCCACTGCATAGCAGTCTTCGGGTCTTGTTTCCTGAATTCTTCTACTCTTCCCGATTCTTGCAGTATCAGGGCCAACGTCGCCAAAGCCTGAGGCACTTCAGCTGATAGGACGTCACCCGAGTTCAACATTGCGCTTATTTCGCTGCATTGCTCCGGTGAAAAATCTAAAATATTAAATGGTAACTAAACGTTGATAGAAAGTAGGTGCTTTTGGATTATTGACATATTATATGGTAAATTATTACGTTATTATTTTTACTGAAATATTTCATTTAAAGAATTAATAATAATAAAAAACACATACAATTAGAGTGCGTAATAAAAACCAATGGCGGCATCTAATATGCAAATAGTTAATCAGCTTTCTGTACAAGAAAAAAAAAAGTAAAAAATGAATTTTCTGAGACTTTACTGACCAAATAGCCAAGTATTAAGCGGCTGGTGTACTTCATTACATCATAAGTTTTAATGTATTTTGTCTCACACAGGTTGCATACCTACATAATATATAATTACAGAAAATATCAAGAGTATATTCTATTAATTAGTTACAAAAAAATCAATTCAAATTGGGAAACGTTTTAATGCATTTAAGGGGGTGCTCATTTAATAGTAATGAACAAAATGACGCAATTATCGTTTATTAAATGTTTTATATTTCGAAGTCACCTTTCTTGAATTCGATAACGGCGCAATATACCAAATAGCCGTATTTAGTATTTGTTGAAAATATTACCTGATTTCCCCTCCAAAAGCACTGACATAGCTATGAACTGTGTAAAAGTACTCGCAACCGAAGTAACGCCATGATTCATAAACAAACGAGTATTGTCCAGTTGAGTGATAGCTTTGCACAAGTCTAAAATATCACCATTCGAGTCAATTTTTAATTTCGTTACAGCTTCAACTGTTTCATTCATCCTCCATTTAGCTATGAAGAGATTCTGAAAGGGTTAACATTCTTAATGCCTATAAAAACTAATTAAATGTCTAATGAGGCATGGGACACAATACCTATATTTATTTCATTCGCTTTTATCTTTATAGCCAGTATAGGCATGGGCGGAACGTGAATTTATGGGGCTCTGGGCTATGAAAGAACACAAAAGAAGAAGAAAAAAACGAAGAAAACACATGGGTTGATTGATTTCAGGGATTTCAACCTTATCATTGAATTTTTTAAATTTATTTTAATTCAAAATATCGCCTCTTGTTTTCAGTGAAGAACACATACAAATTCTGTGTAGAACACATATATCTTTTATCCTTAAGCCAGCGTTCTTATAAAAATTACTTACTTTGCAAATCTGACTACACCAAAACGGGCTTACCTATTATAAAAGGCAGAGATAGAAGAGCCTGTTTGATTTTATTAAAGAAAAGTATCCCTTTTCCCAAACAAATACTCACTAACTTTTAGTATCATTGTACATGATATGTTCTATTCTAGTAATCATATCACTATTATTGTATGCATACATAATATTTTCATAAATATATTGCAAGTGCAATGTTGGCCTAGTGGCTTCAGCGTGCGACTCTCATACCTGAGGTCGTAGGTTCGATCCCCGGCTGTGCACCAATGGACTTTCTTTCTATGTGACACATTTAACATTTGCTCCAACGGTGAAGGAAAACATCGTGAGGAAACCATGTTGTCTTAGACCCAAAAAGTCGACGACGTGTGTCAGGCACTGGAGGCTGATCACCTTGCACTTGCACACTTGCCTATTGCCTAGATTTAAATATGATCATGTAACAGATTCAGAAATCTGAGGCCAAGACCTAAAAAGGTTGTAGCGCCACTGATTTATTTTATTTTTTATATTGCAAGTGCAAGGTTAGTATATTAATTTACTTGAATTTATCTCTCAGAGATTCTCTACATTTTAAATTATAGATTGCACGAATGCAGAAGCTGCAGGATGAATATAGTTTCGACAAAGCTTAAGCTATTCTAAATGTGGCTAAGAATACCTTTATCATGTCAAGAATTGACCACAGCCGGTCAGTACGGGCAGGAGTACGGCGATGCAACGCTGTACTGAGAATGGCATCGTCCGCCACACGATGACCGTGAATAGACATTTCGAGCATACGTAGGTTCACGTCGATTGTGTTTGGCACGCGTCGGTACACGGACTGTAGCACAAAAAAGTATTTTAAATTAATATCACCACACGTCAAAGGAATTTATAATTCAATTGAAAATAGTATTTTCATCCGCTGCATTCTATGTTATTTACATCGTTAATATGGCACGCGTCAATGGCTGGCCATGCGTCATACTCCTGAACGAGTGCTACTTGTGGTGACTGGTCGGATTTGAATTCGTGTATGCGGTGATGTTAGATATTCCGTATTGTTAAATAAATGATTTTGAATATGTATTTTGCCTGATTGAAAATCCAATATTGGATCGTAAAAATCATTATAAATATAAATATTCATATCTTTAATAAGAGTGGTGTTTTTTGAACATTTGCTATATAAATTATATTAATCTAGAATATACATATATCACCATCGTTCCGTTTTAAATTCTAAAGCTGTTCTGTTTCTGAAGTTCCTGTAATGTATATTTATACAAAAATTCCAATATGACAAGCATTAGATAATAAACTGGATAAATAATGTACTTACGTTATAAAGGGCAACAGCACCTCTGTTGTGGGTGACGACTACAGATTTGCAATATTTGTCTTCGACGTCAGGAATCAGCGCAGATATACCCCGTTCTAAGGGAGATATCACCAAGTCATATGATAGCGCCGTAAACGGCTTAGGTATAACCTGAAGTTCAACAGAAATTTTAAGGTATCTGGTACACATAATTAACATTTTGCATAGATGCAAAATACGGTCAGATATAGACGGCATAGAAAACATTTAAACGAAACTGATTTAGATATTTAGGCAAAGAGAAACTTGTAGCGTCTAGTTTTTTGTACGATAAAATATTTATTTATGTGGCACGTAACAAGGCTTACTTAAAACGTAGGTAGACATCTTTCTTTAAAAAAAAAGTTTTAAAAATGAATATATGTAATATGTAAAAAGAAAATACAAAAAAAACAATATTAATAATTTAAGAAGATTTAAGAGTTTAAGAGCAGTGTTGGCCCAGTGGCTTCAGCGTGCGACTCTCATACCTGAGGTCGTAGGTTCGATCCCCGGCTGTGCACCAATGGACTATCTTTCTATGTGAGCATTTAACATTTGCTCGAACGGTGAAGGGAAACATCGGGAGGTAACCGACATGTGTTAGACCCAAAAAGTCGACGACGTGTGTCAGGCACTGGAGGCTGATCACCTACTTGCCTATTAGATTTAAAAATGATCACGAAACAGATTCAGAAATCGGAGGCCAAGACCTAAAAGAGGTTGTAGCGCCACTGATTTTTTTAAAGAGTTTAACGTTCTAGTTCAATTTTGTAAGCTAAGAAGAATGCGTCGAAACTGCGATAAGGAAAGACTACTTATATTAGCTAATAGGTTACTGAACCACTTATTTTATAGAATGCAATCGGGATATCTGTCTAAAATATACGTTTCATTATTTTAATTTATTTTACTCTACTTAAAATAATAAACTAACCTCTCCCACGTTAGCGAAAGTAATCAGCTCGTCATCAGACATAACAGGAAAGTCCAACTCATGCAGCAACTCTTCCTCAGTCCAGGCTTCCAAAGATGTGATAGGACGAGCTTGCAGGAGGTAAATGATTCCATCCTAGTACATTGACGTATTCATTGTTAAAATTTAAAAATTTGGCTGGCCCACGAAGTTGTGATGGAAATAGAAGCAAGACATCATATACTACTTGCAGATACATAAAAATATATAATCCACCAGTTGTATTACTATAAAGATTTTGGGTGGCTTTTTCGATAAATCACGAAGTTTTCAGAATTATTTTACAAAATTTAAAGAAAAACAAAACGTATTTGTTTGGAAATAATAAACAACTTTGCTCGTATTGAAGAACATTGTTGGGAAAACTGTCTCTAATTCAAGAAAGTGTCAAGGTCAAAAGGTTGATTACACTCGAATGAAACATCTTCATCTGAAAGAAAAATAAAGTAGAATGTATGACGTCACGAGCATCAAAAAATAAAACAAACCTTTCCAAAGGCGAATTCAATATCTCTTCCAGCGCCCCATAATTTCTCCTGCAGTATTCCTAGTCTTGCCAGCTTCATAATCTCCTCTTCACTCAAACATGGAGTTTTTCTCTCGCCCTCACAGACATCTTCCGATTCCACTTTACCCTCTTTTGCTACTATTCTTTGCGTCTTGGTACCCACTTCGATGTGTCTAATAGACACTGTCCCATCCATGTTACGCTTGACTTCTATCGTATCAGGTTCTACCATACCTGATACCACACTCTGTAAGAAGATATATCTTTAAATTAAAACAAAATCCTAAAAAAATATTTGATTTATTTATAAACACACTCCTGCCTTAACAGGCGACCCTAAATTCAAAAGAGCGAACAATAAGTGAATAAAATTTACACACGAACTAAAAAAAACAAACGTATGAAAATAATAAGGACAAACAAAATTACATAATAAAAAATACAAGAAAATAACTAACTACTATAGGCACTAAAAAATAATGATATGTTGTCTACGAACCTCTCCCAATCCATAATTGGCAGTAATTAGAAGCCTTGAGGGATCCCCGTATTGTGGATGAGAAGTGAACATGACCCCAGCCGCCCGCGCCTCTACTAACTGTTGTACTACTACACCACCTTGCACACAACACGGCTGACCGTTTTGCCTGCGATACACATATGAAAATTGTTTTAATCTCTTTGGGTTTCTGGTTCTCTGTTTTGATTCCAGAGGTCAGAGGAAATTTTAGATACCTATATATTCTATAATTTTTTTAAATTGTTCTATTTTTTTTTAAATAGTTCAACGAAGTTCGATCATTCAAATTTATGTAACATTTGGTTATGCACTTCTTGCACTTTAGTTAGCATTTTTCTTTTTTACGTTATTCTCTAACTAGGGTTGCCTGAAAGAGATTGCTTCTTAGCGAAAAGGCCAACCGTTGCATCCTTTATAATTTTTATGTATTGTGTTATTTGAGGTTTTTTAATGCAACGAAGTGTGAATAAATAAAATTATGGGTTTATATTTAGATGAGGATATTGATGAACCATGTCCCGTGTACTATGATCATTCGGGTTTCTACTTCTACCCAATAATTAAACACATTTTCTTAAGTTCTAGAAGCCTTTATGCAGTTAAAGTGATTTAATGAAAATATGTATTTTGTTTTGAACATGGGCAAAAATAAATATTTTGGTGTTTAGAGATAGAGAGAAGAAGACTTACATGTGTGAAAATGACTACCACGAGCTCACCTTCTATAATAGGCACTGTTGAAGGCAAACATGGAAGCCCAGCAAGTCTGAACAGCCCGTAGTACATCTCGAGACGAACGTACGCCCAATTCCGTGTGATTTTGTCCCGCTGCTGATAATGCTTCGCCATCCTCACCAACGCCTTACAATCAAAATACTATAAAAACCACGGTAATCGTGTTGAAACTTTAAATTGTACATAAATACAACAAGCAAGCGATCGTAAATTACAAAAGTAATATATGGAATCAATCCGACGTTTTTGTTGCGTACCAACTTTGGTCACAGGTCCTTCTAACCAAATTTATCTTGATTGTACTGATATTTGGAATAAATAATCCTAAGACTTAATGTTTGCAACAGGATTGCTCTCATCGATTGGATTGTGATTGGTCCAGAGACGTTGTTGGCACCATCAAGCGATGCGATCTCTTCTTTTAAAAGTTTCCGTTTCAAATGTTTTCAAACGATAAACGCTATGATTCGATCGATATGTTTAAATACTCACCGGAAGATCTTACTGCAAAACGTGGATCGGTACTGAGGCAATTGGTTTTTAAGACTTCTAAACTTTTTACGATTTCGTCCTTTAGATCTCCTGATATTTCTTTGGATAAAAATAGTTCTGTAGCTCTGCAATATTACAATACATTGAATATAAATATTGATTTGCTCCAGTTCAAACAATTTGTATTAAAAATTTAACGATTAAAAAGAGTGGCGGAAAGTTTCAGTTCTTCTTGCCGGCTCTACGCCCTTGACTTGTGAACTGGTAGTAAATGTAAATTTATGATTAATTTCATTTTTTTTGACTGAATAAAGATATTTTGAGTTTGAGTTTGCCTAATCAGACAATACTTACTTTTGGCATTTGTTCTTGAACGTGACTTCATCATAGTCCACCGCAGCGGCCTCTATTTCTTTAATGGCGGCAATCACGTCAGGATGTAAATCAAGGAATTTATGCAACGCTTTAGTAGTTATACAAAACCCTGGAGGCACTTGGTAGTTCTGAAAGACAATTGTTTTTTTAAACAGTATTATTTTAGTCAATGTATTTGCAGTTGTTACAATAAGGTATTTTTATCCCATCCATGTTTTTTTTCTTCAGGAGACATACGGACAGGAGGCTCACGTGATGTTGAGTGATACCGCCGCAAACACACACATACTGCCAGAACATTCGCACACACACGCAAGTGCCGGCTGTTAAGGAATTGATACGCTCTTATCTTGAAGGACTTTAAGTCAAAAAAAAAATATGAAAAGTGCCATAGATACTGATTATATTACTTTGCCAGACACTTGATGAACAGATGACAGAAGGATATGTAATTAAACATAAACTTACACTAGAATGTTTGAGTAATTATAGATAAATTATCACACAAGTCATACACAAACAAGATATTGAAATAATATAACAACATACTTCCTCATGTTGCACAGAAGCCAGAAGAGCTAATGAGGCGCCCTTTCCTCCGACCAATTGGACGCAGCTGGCTCCACACTCCTCAAATCCTACGCAATACTGCGTGCATTCTGGCACGTCCTTTAACTCCACCCACTTCAACTTATGGCCCGACTTCATAGATAATGGACTTAAGAGCTTACCTAAAATGTATTACAATAATTTAGTTTAATAATAAACCTTTTCGTGCTCAAAAATCAAACCCAAAAGTTAGTTTACGTACAATGAAATTGTTGAATTCTAAAAATAATCTAGGACATGACAATTATATAGGCAAGGGCAGCAAAAACTTTACAACATATACCTCGACAAGTTGTAAATCCACCACTGGGTAACACACATACAGAAACATCATATCATCATTGTCATATCTCAATCGTACAACCTCACAAGAAAATTGAAATTAAAATGTAAGTAATGATTAATAAATTTTACCTTTACGTTCATATTGCAATTCCAATATACCAGTGCCATGCTCTCCATACATTTCAACGAAGATCAGTCGGTACTGAAGTTCGTGCTGTTGATATATTCCACTCATCAGAGTAGAGCCTTCATCAGGTATCCTAAGAATTACTTTCAGGCATCGATTTCCAGCTAAAAATATGAAATATATCGATAAGATATTTAGCACTGGCCAGCAGTGTTGGCGACAGCGTGCGACTCTCATACCAGAGGTCGTAGGTTCGATCTTCCATTCTATGTGCGTATTTAACATTTGCTCGAACGGTGAAGGAAAACATCGTGAGGAAACCGATATGTCTTAGACCCAAAAAATCGACGACGTGTGTCAGGCACTGGAGGCTGATTTAATAGGAGAATTGAATAGGCTACTTGCCTATTAGATTTAAAAATGATCATGAAACAGATTCAGAAATCTGAGGCCAAGACCTAAAGAGGTCGTAGCGCCACTGATTTATTTTTTATTTTTTATTTACCACTGGAGCGAAGATTTTAAAAAATAACAGAGGTTCACAAGGGCCAGGCATCAAACCCCGGATCATCAGGGTTAATGGCAAAATAGCAATATAATATTTTAAGTTTATGAATTAAGCCTATAATATTTTAAAACTGAATGTACCTTTGATATTTATCGAATACGTCTTTGGTATCTCGTCAGCCGTTTCACAAAATTCCTTCAATTCCAAATCAGCTGACGTGATAGTCTGTACACTGAAGTTGGGCATTCTCACCGTGCCCGAGATACATCTGCAACAAATGCGTGCAATATTTCAAATCTGAGTGCTTGCCTCTATGCCTCCGGCTTATAGGGAACAAATCTTTGTTTTTAATTTATTTTATTATTATTAATTAATTAAGATGTCATGTGGTGTAACGGTTGCAGCTCCTCACAAACGTTATGTAAAACAAAAACTTCGCGATTAAAAAGAGTGGCGCAGAGTTTATTGCCAGTTCTTCTCTTCCAGTCTACGCCCTTATTTGAGAACTGGCAGTAAATGTAAAATTAGAAGCATTTCATTTACATTTATGTTATTGATATTTTGATTTTTGAATGTGAAATAATTAATACGATAATCGTCAACTTTGCAGTTTTAAGTTCCGCAACTCCTTGATGAGGCATAGGGTAGATACATGTTTGGGTTTGGATCATTTATAATTACCAAACACATACTACCAAATGTACACTGAGAATCGAGGATAGATACTTCATATATGATAAGCTCCGTAGGCGGTCCCTACTGAGAGTCATTACCCAAATGTATACGAACGTACTATATAAAATATATAAAATACGAACAATTTAAATATATTTTGGCAATTAAATACGTTATACATAACATAAGAATAACAAAACATAGAAACATCTAAATACCATCAAGGTTTTGTTTTATGTAGTTTTAGAAATAGATCATTGAAAATTAAGTACCTACTTAAGAATAAATTTTTGCGTATTTCATTTTTTGTTATTTGCTTTCAAAATATCATACTTACTGAGTTATATCGTTAAAGCAAAACCCTTGGAGATTTAGGACAGTGCCATCTTTTGCTGCGGCAGTGATAGCTATCGACCGTTTTGGTCCATATTCTGTGGCCATCCAATAACGCTCCTTTACACCTCTACACCTGAGATATTGGCTCTTTAATATCTTCCCATCTTCGAAGTCCTGGAATCTTCCTTGTAAGGCTCCAAATTGCGACCAGCTTTCAGAACCTTCGATGCATTTGTTCCTGTTTTATGAATGCGTTCGTTAGCCCTAATATAAGCATTAAATGCACTGTCACATGTTTATTAATGAAAATTTAATACTTTTTTGTTGTGAATAAAAAACAAATTATGACGGCAAAAAAAATATACATGATTTATTTCTGAGAGCTGAACCTTTGGACTTAAGCATTACATTGGAGTAAAAAACTTAGCAAATATTGAAATACACAAAATTTAAATACCTACTAATGAAAAAATACTAATCATTTTTCAAACTTCTCGTTAAGTCACACAGAGTATCTCAAAACTGAAGATCTATATAATAATATAAATTGTCCTTACAAGGATTCCTTCCACGTTCCATCGTATGGTTTTGAAATTAGAGATTCCGCAACGAGATGGTTGCTCCAGTCTTTAGGGTATCTCGTAACTTTGGTAGCAGATGCCCAGCTGAAAGAATTCAAGTATCATAAGGCATTGGCCAATTAAAGTAAATGTGCCAGACTATGATGAACTGATTGATCTGGATTCGAATCCACTGTATGACGCAGTACATACGTCTGAGGCTGATGATGATGAATAAAGCCAGATTTCAATATTTTATTGAGATATTTAGTCCAATAATTACACCATTGTAAGTATTGTGAATTTATGGAATTTTCATATTTCGAACGATCCCGAACATTAGGTAAAAACTATATTATCTATAATTGTATTTTTTAAGAACATTTTAAAAAGTTGTTTTGAGATCAGAATAAAAAAAAACACGGTTAAAAATGGTAATTAACTAAAAAATCTTGATCTTTTCAGTTTTATAATACTTAGATCAGTAGCGAGTTGTTTGGTTAACGCCTTAGTATATTTTGTAATTTGTTTTACAAATCATTAAAAAATACGTACATAAAATTAAATTTCACATGTCGTATAACAGCATCTTCATTGCATAAAAGGATGCCATTGAATGATATCCTACAACGATCCTGCGGCTCCAGTATTTCAACCTTGAGACCACCTCCCCTCCATCCCGATGGAACATCCTCCCATCGACTAATCGATGTTCCCGAATCATCTACATATAATACAGTAAATAAGTTAGTACTATAAATAAGATTTCGTTCTATTTTTAATATTATTACGAGTTAAATTTTATGTGGGTTTCATATGTCCACAAAATCTTTAAAAAAATATTCTAATTCGCATCCTGAGATGACGACAATCCCAATAACACTTTATGTATATACAATATATCTTATCACAAAATAATCAGTAACATTATTTGTGTAACCTGGTTTAGTAATAGTCTCGTACTCAACAAAACTAATAATGATTTCAATTATTGGCTCGTTAGATACTCGTGTATCCTTAAGTTCCATTTAGTTTTAATCCCATCATAATCGATATTGGAAGTTAAATAAAATAAAAGGCGGTACAACCCTTTCTGTATCTGTTTTGTGAATATTGTTGATCGACGTAAGACATACCGTTTTCCTAACGATGGTTTCCATCATCGCACGAGCGAGTATTAAATGCGCACGTAGTCAGACAGTCTATTGGTGTTCGGGTTTTGACCTCAGAGATGAGAGTCGCTGTAACCACTAGGCTTACGATGCTTTATTTATTTAGAGGGTAGCTTACAGTTAAATATGACTGTATATATGGAGATATTACTTAAAGAACATAAAATACCAGACTAAGAGATAAAAGGATTTTAACCTAGTTTTATTTTTAATTAATAATAATTAAATCCTGTATTTCGCACTTTATATTTTGTCATACACAGTCAGAAATGTGTAATTGAATATCTCACCATTAAATTTCATAGAATCTTATTTATATTATAATAATTCTCTTAACATAAAACAATCATACAATTAGTTCCTTAGCTTTTGTAAATATAGTGTAAATAATTTGTAATGAAAATATAATAAATACTCACGAGGCACCTTGTAAGTTCCGTCCAGTAACTTCACATATATGTAAACTTCAGCAAGTTGCGTCGGCCCATATAGTTTTTTTATAGTCAGGACGATAGCAGTACCGTCGGGTGCACTAGTCTTAAATGTGAAACCGTCAAAACCTTTACTTTGCCAGGGTCGTGGATCATCGTAAAGTGGTCCAGTCCGCACGGTACGCTTCCAACGGTTTGCGGTGTAACGTGCGGCAATGTATTTAAGATAATTCCACACTTAAAATTATTCAAACAAAGTTCAATCTGGCCCGGATTGATAATTAAAAATTCACCGCTCTAACTTTTATATTAAACTAATTGATAAGTTATAAAAGGTTATCAAATGTATTCTACATTCGAAATAACAACGACAGGATCTGATAATAGAACATAAATTTTTAGGACGTGTCTTGTTCATTTCTTACAGTTTACTTACTAATGGATGGATCATGGATCACTATCGATCAGCAAATTATCGGCGATAAATACAGTTTTGCAACAAAAAATGACGTAGTATATACAATAGGAATGAAATATATTTATTAAAAATAATCACATTAATACTGACAACAAAAGCTAAACAAATATTTACAGATCCAAGCGTTAAAAAATTTACAAAGTTTGCATATTTACCCGAACTCCTTTTATTGGAAGATTTCGCAAAGAATATTATATACACAACGATTGCACTTGTTGATAAACCGGCTCGTACTACAAGATCAAACCAATCCGTCCACATGATGCCTTGGACTAGAACACACGACCTCTGAGTATTACGGCGTATGACATAATGACTCCTACCATACCATTTAGTTAGCCATTGATCACCTGTTCATGATAACGGCGCAATCTTTAATTGGAACGATTAATTACAGCTAGCGTAATATGTTACAACATACAATTTGTTATTCTTTAATCCATTCGTAAATATTGCCATAACAATTTTTATTAAACGACACTTCTATGACCCCAATCCGTCTATGAAATTTGTCAAATTTTAACCTTCTACCGATCATCGACAATATCGACAACATCGTCGACAATGTCGATCGACAATCTTTAACCTTGAGACATCGAGAAAAAATTTTTTTTTATTCATTTGACAACAATTCATTATTAAGTGTAAAATTTGGAAAGCCTTTTAAGTAAAAAATACCTGTGTCAGGGTTTCCAGCTCTTCCATACTAAACTTAAAAATAAATTCCATAAAAAATACATGTATATATAATTTAACTAAATCTTTTTTTTATTATTTTTGTTTTTTCAACTGATTTCAACACGCCTGAGTTTCATGAGTAACTATGTGGCTACATGTTAGAGAATGAAAACATATTAGGTCTCAGAAGCATCTCCAACACAACGAAAGATGTGTTCATAAGCTAGACCTATAATCATATTTTTGGATTGAATATCGTGAGCGAGTACATATTGAGCAACCTATTTATTCCATAGATATAGTCTGCAGTCCTTACGGTCTGAGCGACAAGCCTACTATCATACGGGAGCGCTGTGCTTTTAAAATTACACATAGGATATACAGGTTCCTGACGAAAGAAATTAGCTGATATGATAATGCTCTAAAGATATAATGGTTAACTAAAAATATAGGTAGATTGTAATAGTTTTTAAAACTTACTATCATTCAAATAATTTTAAGGTTATTATAACAAAAATTATATCGTCTAATTATGCTGCCTCATATGTAATGTCTTGAAAATCGCAAAAATGTATCACTTTTTACACTTCTCGCACTTACATTACATAATATTGAACCAGCGTTCAATTTTATCATGACGTCTCCAAAGATCAAGTTCATTGCCGAATAAATTAAAAGAGATATCGCTGTTGTATCGCATTTATTTCAAACATTTATAATTCATTTGAATATTTAGCCTCCATAAATAATTTACAGGCTAGAAAATAATAATAAAAATACAAGAGCCATGACGAACATTTTTCAAAGTAAATTTATAATAAAATTAGCTACTTAAAAATACATAAACAGGAATGTTTCTGTCTAAAAATATCTTATAATTTTTTTTTTACAATTATAAAAAAAAACACGACATTATAATTAAGCTACGTCAACGATATCAGCATACCAGACCAGACCTGCAGATATTCGTTCCGCACAAGACGAATATATAGATAAAATTTAATCAGCCTCTAGTACTTGGAGCTTTAAAACGCAAGCCTCTCTATATATAAAAACTGCCTACCAAATCATGCATTTGGTTCGAGTGCTTTTCACGACGAACCAAATCGGACGCAAAGATTTTTTTAAATTTACATATGCAAAAGAAATACAAATCCTTTATTCATAACAATAAATCCGACATGCTTAGTACCTAATCTCTAGTAGATACGTACTTCGATCTAAGTGAAAATAATTTTTATTACAAAACATATATAAATCTATTACCCTAAAACTTCCGAAAAGATTCGAAACGCGATCCCCAGCTTTATCGAAATGCACTGAAAATGAGGGAGCTGAAGATGAGCTGAACAGATATTAAACCAAGCTACGCCTATAGCGTCTGCTAAGCAAGAAGTTTTACTAAAGTGTTGACCTAACTTCTGATTCTTCACCCCATAAACACGAATCGACAAAAAATTGTGATTAAAAAAAGGTGTCGAAGTTTATTATGGGTGTTACATACAAGTTAATATCAAGTATTTTCTTAAAAATCCTTCACAGTTCAGATTTTTTGTTTAAATTCAAGGGAAACGTACGTGATATTAAATATAAAAAAGGCGAAAATTAACTCTTCAAAGGTAACTTTACCTAACGCCAGCCAATCCAACATGATACAAAATGATACAAACATTTTAATTTTAAATCATAGACAATAGTTTTGTGCACTTACTTCAACGGCAATTTCATCATTTGCTTTATTCATCAAAATAAATGCTAAATACATAGTACATTTTCGAGGTCTAGACTTAAAAATATTTACCAAACTACGTTTAAAACATCGAAGCAGCGTGACCCACTATAATTGAGACCATACCACGTCTATTGGAAAAAAATAAGAGAATTATTACAATTGTAATAGCGTCTTTATAGCTTTGTATTAGTGTATTTTACGATGCACAAAATTTAAAAAATGTCCTGTAGGAAGACAAATGACGGGCCTGTTAACCCAGTACTGATGCTTGGTCATAGACCATTTCTAAATAAATCCAGGGCACACCTGTCGCAAAATGCTTTTATTAAGACCAAAAACTTTTTAATAAGACCTATAATAGAGGCAAAGCTTATTGACAACGCTGAAAAATAGTAAGTGTTTTTTTTAATTTTATAACCCATAGACTTTTAAGTCATAACTTATTTGGAAAATGTTCAGTACTTTTTAGTCATTTTTCATCACTTAAATTTTTTGAACTGTATTTTAATGTAATTATAAATAGGTTTATAGGAAAAAATAAAAACATTTTTGAGCAACATATCTGATGAACAACACACGCAACCATACAATAAATACAGTCACATATATTCAAATATATTAAAATAAATTCGTAAAAGCCTTATTAGTAATTCCTGATGTTGTCGTGCGTGATGCCTCCGTCATGTAAATCGTAGAAAAAGGAACGTTTTACTATGTAAAAAAAATCGATTAAAATAACCTAGATTTAGTTAAAGTTTTATACGACTATTGTGCAAAGAGCTCCAATCTCTCGTCTGTCAGTGTTAGTAATCTACATCCGCACCAATGAAGTTGATCAGGAAACGTGCCTAAAACGCAAAAACGTAATGAAATGTTAATTAATTTATAAAATAGAAATTGTGATTCGTTCAGAAAATCGAAGTAAACAGGCGGCAAACGGGCAGAAGGCTCAACTGATGTTAAGTGATACCGCCGCCCATGGATACTCTCGATGCCAGAGGGCTCGCGAATGCGTTGCCGGCCTTTTAAGAATTGGTGCGCTCTTTTCTTGAAGGACCCTAAGTCGAATTGGTTCGGAAATACTTCAGTGGGCAGCTGGTTCCAAATTCTGGACATTCCGTTTATGTTGACCAAAATCATGGTCCGGGCTGAATTCTTAAGAACAACGTCATCCGTTTTTACGACCAAATATGAGTAATACCTTTGATGTCGTTATAATAGATTTTTACTGTAGTTTGGTGTTGGATTACAACAATAGTGTTATATGTAGCTTTATTACCTTATTTAAAAAACCTTAGTCAGCCTTCGCCTTTGCAGGTTCTAACTCATCAGGGTTCTCGTCCATACTGAGGGCGCTATCAGTACGCGATTTGTCAACTGGGTACAACCTAAAATTAAATAGATTTAAATTACGTTGTTATAAATAGTACATTATTTTTAATTTATTTTTATAAATAAGCCTGCCATTACAGAGGAAAATAAGGATTATAAAAACAAGGATTAATTAACAACTAGAGCCACATTAAAATAAAATATAACAATACTTACCATCTTTGGTATAGATATATGAGGAACACGATGTCATCGCGGAAGCAGGCAACGCGGTGTGCCGTGGGCATCGTGATGATGAAGGCGAAAATGTCGTCAATGAAGGTGTTAAAAGCTTTATACATGAAGGCACGCCAAGGGAGTGCTGCGACTGACCGCAGCCGATAATTCACGAAGAGCTGCGGTAGCATCAGTATGAACCCAAATGCGTACACGCCATTTACAACACTATGCAGCGCCCATGAGTACCAGCTGCAAAAACAATTTCTAAATTTAAAAAAAAAAACGTACAACGGCGTTATCGTTTAATCTCTTCCTGATAAAAGAAATCAGAAGTGCAAAAATCCAAAACACAACAAGTCAAAACTTGATACTTGATACTAATGACATATTCTAAACAGAGAAGCTTTAATAAGCTGCTGCGTAAAGGAGAATTTCCGGATTCTCTAAAGAAAGCCAAAGTTACTCCTATCTAAAAATCAGGCAGTAAAACCGACCCCGGCAATTACAGACCAATATCCATTCTACCTTCAATCTCAAAAATATTAGAAAAAATTATTTATTTAAGACTTGATACTTACTTACAAACTAACAATTTAATTTTTAAACGCCAATACGGTTTTAGATCAAAAAGCAGCACTTTATCAGCTACAGTCGATCTTATCAGTCATATAAAGGAAAACATTGACTCCAAAAAAAGGTGTCTTTATAGATTCGAAAAAAGCGTTTGATACCGTAAGCCACAATCTAAAAAAATAGGTAATGCACAAAGCTCAGAAATACCAGTAACATGCGGCGTCCCACAAGGGTCTATACTAGGTCCACTGTTATTTTTAATATATATTAATAATATTCACGAGCTCGGTTTACATGGCCAAATCACTCTCTACGCTGATGACACCTGCTTATTTTATTTCGGTATAAATATCCTGACTATGGATGCTCAAGCTCAGTCAGACCTAAATTCTGTATATTCTTGGTTTCAACAAAATCTTCTAACCATAAATATCTCAAAAACATCTTATGTAATATTCAGAGCAAAAAATTAAATCATTCCTATCTTTTAACCATTAAAAGTTCAAGACATTGAAATCACTAACAAAAAATGGGAAAAATATCTGGGTCTTAGAATAGATACATATTTAAAGTGGAACTTTCATATATCACATATAATTACCAAACTAAAATCACTTATAGGCAGATTTTGGTCAATATCAAAATGTATTCCTTAATCCGTACGTCATTTAATTTATAATTGTTTAGTCAAGCCACATTTCATATATCTAATTGAAATATGGGATACGGCATGTAAAAACATAATTTCTAACTTACAAACACTACAAAATAAATACTATAACTTAAAAAATGATTTAATAAAATCATTATTTAGATACAATTTTTTAACACCGACTAATAAAATCTACCAAGAAACCAAAATTATGACAATTAAACAACTATATGTATATAGCACCTGTATCTTGATAAAAAAAATTTAAATAACTCTATCCATAGTTGCTTGACGTTTAAAAAAATCAAATACACAACGACACGCAATACTCGTCGAGCGAGTTTGCTTATCTTGCCGAAGCCGCGTACAAATTATTTGAAGAAATCTATTAGGTATGAGGGTGTGCAATTATTTAATCAATTACCATCTGAAATTCGGAATATTGGAGTGTCTGACAGATTCAAAAAGGCAGGAAAGATGCATGTTAGAATGAACATAGTTAACTAAAATTGTGACCGCTAATGGCGACGTGTATCTCGCTCGTATTAATATATACATATTAAGTTTCTCGTGTAAATAAAATATTTCTGTTTTGTAATGAGAAATAAAGTTCTTTAAACATTTAAACAGAGAAGAAAACAAATATCACTCAAACCGATTTATGTGGATTTTATTTAAATGTATGGTATGCCCGTTAATTAGCCATAAATAATGAAAATGTTTAATACTCTGATAACTCTTTAAATTATTCCAATTATCACGAAACTTGAATGGTACGCTGGTCGGCACCGCTTTTCATATTTTTGAAGTGAAACTTTTTTAGACGCATGATGGTAAATTTTTGTCAGAACGTCACGAAAAGGTGAAGCGTTTTAGTCGAAGAAAAGGATAGAGCGATTGAGACGGGTTGAGAGAGAGTGAGAAAGGGAGATCGAGAAAAAATACACGCCATTGGTTGATGTATTCGTTTAGTAGTTACATATTAGAACTTTAGATGTAAATTCTGTGATCTGTCGCATAACGTCTTGTGCAATGAAAGCAGATTATTTATTCATTTATATTATCATTAGCACGTTTACAGTGTGAAGTTAGAAATGCAATTACATGTAGTGATCATATCCTGGTACATGATTATCTATTGGGGATTTTACCTTAGTAATAATCAATTTACAAGGACGTTTCAATTCTGACATGTGCAGTTTGTACGCACGCACTTTTTTTGTATGTACGTCAATGTGTCTGTGTATGTCATGTGTTGTCCTAATTTTGTGGTCAAAATAAAAAAAATAGCACGTTCAGCACGTAAATCACGCCGTAATAAAACAATAGGGGTTGATAATCGTAATTATTTGATAACTCGAATATTACCTATCCTACATCTGTCTGTGAAATGTTGATTGCAATGAGATACTGTACCTCCTATGTGGCTCGTACAACAGCGAGTAAAGGGCCCCAGCGGCACAGAGTGGGTACAGCACGAGGGCAAGGTAGCGCATGGCCTCTGCATCTGCTCGTGCCGTTTGCTGTTCGCCAGCGTCACCAGCTTCGCGCCACACGCGCACGCGCCAGCCCGATACAGATACGCGCACGTGCAGAACTTTGCTGGCTTTCCACAACTGAGACAAATGTAAGCGATAAACATTATGACACCATTGAGTATGTCCAGTCGTGCGCGAATACCTAATAATAAGAGGTTTCCCTAACATAGAATCCACCTGAACTGAATGGCCTCGATGTGACTTTTAGTTTACGAGAAATTCGTTGACAAATATGAAATAACGGCCTCGAGATATGGTTTTTTTTTACATTTACAATTTTTTATATGAAATCACTTTAAAATATTATATGAAGTGACCAAAATGATTTGTTAAAAAAATATCAGTAAAACTGCAGCAGGAAATTATCGGCTTTGGTTGAGATTTTTAATAGTCATGCACAGCAATTATCATCTAACATTTGTATATTTATTTATTTGGTAATGGCGAAATAAGAAACGAGTAAGTTTAACAATTGGGCGTAGTTAAATAAAAAAATATACCTCGATAACAGCACTAACACCGGCCGGAACAAGAACCAGTAAAGACGTCTGTTCATCAATCAGATAAAAGAAGATGACGAGTTGCGAGAATGCCCGCCACAACACAGTGCGAGCCGACAGTCCGGCTAAAGACCGCTTACTACGCCAAAACGACACGTCATTCTTGAACGCCAAGAAGTCAAATAGCAGCTAGAAATTTACACATTATATATTGCGGTATTTATGTATGTTTCGGTAAAAATGATCAATTGAAAGTTATTAATAATTATCAAAAGTGAGGGTAAGAAAACTATTAGCTCTTATGGATGATAATTATTAATAATTTAATGTAGTAATTTATATGTTACTGGCTCAATCTAGAAAAACATGACTAAGAATTACAAACATAAGTTGAATATGTTTTAGGTTTTTGGTTCATATGCTAGGCAAGATTGATCAAATTAAATTAAAGAAATACATTATTTTAAAAATCAATATTGAAAGTAAATTTTATAAAAATTTAATCATAGATTTTTTTGTTAGTATACACTTACATGACAACTTGCAATTAGAACAGTTGCAGATAGAAGGTACAAATTGGTGTCAGCAAATATTCCTTTAACATCGTCCACATCCTTCTCACTGAAGCCAAGCATCTGGAGTTGCTCTAGTGCCAATTTTACATGCAATGCCAATCTTAACACACCATATGATGTTGGTGCCACATCTACAGTCACATTCACTTCTGAACTACTGCTATTTAGTAATTGTAAATGGGATATTCGTGATTTTAAAACATTATGCTGTATTATTGGCAAAAATTTTCCTTGTTTAATCCTTAAAGAATAAAACAAATATTAATAAACAGTTTTTAACCTGAGAACTATTTTACTTTCCAAACCTATTTTTGAGGCCAGTTTTTTGTTTATTAAACAAATTTAGTACAAAGGTAACAAGACAATGTTTCTGATAAGAGCACAAATGGTCAAGATATAAAAATATGTATTCCCAAAATCATTAAAAAACATTATAACAACCATAAGATATTTAGCAGGCTATTTTATACTAACACTAGTTTTATTACTCAAATATTGTTATTTAAATGAATAATGATACATCACACCATTGAATTATTTGATATTTCATGCATAAGTAGTCAATGTAATAGATAGCTTACCTCAAATAGGCATATAATTCGCCAGGAATTTTTTTTGGAGGCAAGTTTAAATTATCTGTCAATATTGACAGTGGTGCCTCTGTAGATATGTGGGCATATGGTTTCATTCTTTTCTGTGGAGCTTTCTTTTCTGTTTTCTGTTATGAAAATTAAACAATTTTTTAAATTTTATAGCCTCAACCTATAATGGTTTTCATGCAACGGAGATATAAAACAAGGATCTATGCTTTAGATAAATAGAATAATTAACTGATTTTCTTCTTAAACTAACTTAAAGTATAAAGTGCTTAAAATGGAATAAGAGGATACTAAGTAAATACTTACAGCTTGTAGAAGATTGAACATTTCTGCCTGAGGTTCCATAAATGTGACAAGAGGCAAGGTATGCACAGCTTCCGTCTTGAATATATCAATAAAATCATCATACAGGCGTTTTTCATCTAATAGTACAGCATGCATATAAAAAGATCCATTATTTCGAGTACGGCGCGGTATTTTTAAATTCACAACCCTGTAAAACCCAAAAAAAGATATTCCTAAACAAACTTAAACAATCAAGTAATTAGTAATTTAGATTATGGTATTAAAAAATTTAGTATAGATATAGTGTATTATTATTGTAAATTAGAAACACTTACATTTTTGAAGATTTGCGGTAATCGAATTTTAAAGACGTGTGAACTTTATTTACTGACGCACCCGATATCCCATCCCTATAAGGATTTTCGGTAACTGAAGTAAATAACACTAGACACTGCACAGGATTTGAAGCCAAATAAGACGTAAAACATTTTTCGCCACGACTACATTCAGGCGGTATAAATATTTCAGCTAAATTCCATATTGTATTGATAACATAACCAGCAAAAAATAAAGATACGATTAAGCTAAACGAAATGTATTTCATTGTAAGTACAGTATTAATATTATAAAACCTTAAGGTTTACAATAATAAAAAAAAATTAAGAACCCAACATAAATTTTCAATTCGCTGTAGAATATTTATTTTTTAAAAAATTCTATATACATTTCTATTCTTCTTAATTTATAATCACAGATTTTGTTGTTTATGCTCACTTTATGACAGACTATACTAAATGCACAGACTAGACCTATTTTATATTCATACCTTTGTTTTAAAATTTAATCACTGCTTCAAAGCAGTATATATAGTGTTTTGTGTTTGCTCAAATTGATAATTAATTTTTTTAAGTATTAATACAAAATATGAACGAATTCGTAAAAAATTTACGATTTTTATACGTATGTATATGTGTGCCATTATTGTTTTAAACTGCGTGACAAAAAACAATGCCAGTGTCTTTGTTAATCTCAAAATTTATCATTAGTATTTAATTGAAAACATACATTGAAATATATTTATATTCTACATATGACCATAATTTATTTGTGTATACAAAACATTTTCGTGTGTAGTATAGTGATGTTTTATATCATAATTGATTACGATATGTATATGATATGTTACGACACAGATGAATTTATGTTTCTTAAGATATTCTAGCGATATGACGTCATTAAGGAAATTCAATCTTAAATATCTTAAGAGTCCCTAAGGCCTCATACTAATAAATAAGTATAAAAATAGTCAACAATATTCTAGAGTTATTCGAATTGCGTGTTTATGTAGATATCAGAAATATACAATCAGTACTGATTAATCAGTGATATATAAAAGCTATTGTTTAACTCGAACTATTGATCAGTAAACGTATTAACAAAGAATTCTATTAGGTAACTAATATGTCAATAGAACATATACAATATTTTACATTGGACATTTAAATAATAAATTTAAAATAATACCAATTGTCAGCTCAACAACCTAAGAACAAGACGAAAAGTATACAAGCCATGTAGCATGGTTTTTTTCTACTGAGAATAGGCCAATGTTCTCACTATAACATTACATGATTGTTGTGTAAATGGAAGAAGTACTATATTGCTGTTCTTGTTCTTTTTTGGCGGTTTTCGTGACGTTATCAATGATCAATCATACATTCTCTCAACCATCTAAATGCATACTGACATTTTTAATATTTATTAATATAAGGAATAATATTTTATAATTGTCGCATATTGTTAAAACTTTTTTTTTCTTTTCGGTAATTTGCAACCAGCCGTAAGGCTATGAGCGAATTTGTTCTGTGGAACTGTCATGTGGAATGACTTCCCATTGGAAGCATCTATCTACCTACTCATCTTCTGCCTAGAGATACTGCCGGTCTTCTAGCTCTAGAATATGGTGCCGTTTTAGTCGACTCACATACTGTCTACTGGTGAGTTGGCGAGCAAGTTCGGTCGGAAGACAGCTTAACCGCTCTTTGTATTTAGCTGCCAATCTCCTGATTTTGTCTTTGATAGTTCTCATTTTTAAGTGTTCGTGAACTTCGTTGTTTGTTATGTATTTCCAAATTAGTATGTAATTTGTATTGCCCAAGGAATGAATCAGTGTAAATCTGTGTTTGCTGATTCACTATATATACCTTTCTACTCTATATTTCAAATCTAACTACCAAAATGTTGTACTCTTTTACAATAAGTAGATGTCGAATTTAGGAAGAGATTTTTATGACACAACTCGAATTTGCATTAAATTTTTGTGATTTTATTAAATGAAACAATAAACGCATGTAAGGGAATTCTTATATAAGAATTCGTAACGATTAAAAAACCTACTGTCGAACTTATTAAAGCTTGTTGCGGTTGACCTCCTTCTTACGCACTTATTAGTATGGTCTTAGAAATTATAGCTTTAATGTAATAGTATGCATCTTCGTTTGATATTTTAGCGTGGTATGCTTTTTCTTATTTCAAGTCAATAACGCAAATTACTTAATGAATTCTTAATATTTTTACCAATGGTAACATTTTTATATTTATGAAACATATTTTGTCGAAATTAACAAATATAAAAAACTGGTAACACCTGACTTTACGGGACAAACTGCAAGAACGTAATAAATCGGTGTCTCCAAGGAAATAATATTGATATTTCATTAAAGTTTTCGTATAGGTATGTCTCTGCTCAAATTTTAACAATTTTATTCGAGGTTTTAGGCCGTGCTAATTAATTTTTTTAGTAAAGCTTATGTGGCAGTGTTTTATTTTGACAGTTGTCAATAAACTTACAAGTATGTTTAACAATTTGTTTATATTTCAGAATGACCAATATTTTGGACGATTTAACAAAACGATTGTATTACCATAAGTGAATAGAAGTTAATAAGAAAAATGTTTAAAACTCAGTTCACTATCTACGCGAAAAAACGTGACCATGGACGCTAAAGATTTAAGAAGTGATTCTACTCTTGTATCTGCTATTAACGATGGAAACACCAACTTTGATGAAAGCAACATTACGTTACTTAGTAATAGAAATAAGCCATATCAAGATATCGAATCAAATTCATTGGGTAAAGTGGAGGCGCAAGGCCCACGGCCGTGTGCTATTATAGGCCCCGATAGAGTGCAACCCCCGCCCACTGCTGGCGATACATATCTCAAAAAAGCTTCAGTAGAACCATGGCCATGCTCAGATACTGTATATCAACTACAAGCAGAGATCCCTCTGAAGTTACCAGATTATCAGTCAATGAGAAATATATCTCCAAGACAGACATTCCAAGAAAATATGCAACGGATTATGGTGCCGCCTTATCATTCTTCAAAGAGTATTGAAGATAATGTTTTAAAAAATTCTAAAGTTGAGATGCCACTAGACGTTAAGTACTGTGATGTGCCTTACTCGATTAATCCCATAGTTAATAGCCAAAAAAGTATTAGGACCTCAGATGCTCCAATAACTGCGGCAAACTCACCATATCTAACTGTTCAACGACATGGATGGTCTGGTGCTGTTGGACCTCGGCCTCAAAGGCCCTTTGGCCCAGAATTCTATCCATATCCTGAGGTCGCCAACTTTTCAGGACAACAACCGTTACAGAGACTTCATCGCCCACCACAAGAAGACCCTGTTCAAGGCCACCCAGATCGTTTATATAATGAAGCAAGTGTGAGATTCAAACCTTATCCAAGTACAAGAGAACGGTATACACAACACAGGTATGATTATGTTTCTAATTATCCTAATACATATCATCCACAACTGCCATTCCCACCACAAAAGTATGATATAAGTAAGACATTACCATCTCATCCTTATCCCATGTATCCACAGGTTCCAATACGAAGAGTACCTGATCCAATTATAGATCCATACCAAAGACCAAGCCAACCAAATTTTAATCCCTATCAAAATCAATATATTTCTCATTCTTATGGACCAGTTCAAGGAAATTGTATACCTAGTAAAATGTATCCTTACCCACCAGATATGTCACCTAACACATTAACACCTAAATTACCTTATGATGTTAATAGCAAACTATATGTTGATTATGAAAATGTTAGAAACAAAATGTATTCTTCGGTTGACAATATGACATACTTTAATGATCCTAAGAGGCAAGCATTAGCATTGCATCCCAGCATGAATATGCATCATATACCTCAACATCATGTGTATCGAAAAGATAATATGCCAATGAAACCAATGGAGTCACCTCACCCAAATTCATATCCTTTACGCCATCATTTGCATTATTCTCCATCTTTGGCAAAATCAACTGCAGAATCATTTTCTAGACTTGAGGCAATGCATGCATCTATAGGGGGCATTCAAGAAGATTGTGGTTATGTTAGCCAGTCATCGTCTGTAAGTGGCAGGAGTATAGATTCAGGCAATTTTAAAAATCAAAATGATATTTATAGAAAATGTGATACTTTATATGGAAATGGGTTAAGAACCTCTCAAAAACAAAGAGCAAATTCTGTCACTAACCTCGATAAAAAGGGTCTTGATGTCAGACAATTTCTTCAAATGTGGAATGAAGGTGATGATGAAGTTTCCGATATCACCTCAACAAAAGCTGTGCCTACCCAATCTGACAGTAACCCAGAGCAACTTGTCATTCTTGGAAGTATGACTATACCAAATGAAGAATTATCTAAATATGAACATATACAAAAAATATCAAAACTACCCGAAAATATTAAAGGTTATAACAGTATTGAATTACTTGATCAATATGAGCAGCTTGTGGAAACCCCTGCTGCACGTTATAATAAGAAACCAATGTCGCATGAATATCAGTTATCTTCAAAAATAGCTAAGCAATCACCCTTAATTCCCCGACCATTATCACCTTTAGACGTAGAAGCTAAAATAAGCCAATCAGTAATACATAAAGAAGTAGGGTGCAATTTTGAAATAAAACCTTGTAGCCCAAAAATGATGAATGTTGAAATAGCAACTCCTTTGCATAATATAATTAGTGAAAGAGCAATTGACAAAGTTTTAAATACAGGTGTTTTAAATTCACAAATTATTCCTAATAGAACAGACATTGTTGCAGTCAATTCTCCTACAACAAGCTGCAAAATGAGTACATCCTTTATTTCAAATGATGATTCAATTAAAAATAATAATTATAGTTTACAAGACTTAGAAAGTAACTCCGGTGTTTGCTTAGCTTCTTTGCCCAGATTGGATAGTGATATAGAACTAAATTTTCCAGAAATTAATCAGCAATTTATTGATGCAAACAGATTCAAAATAAGCACAACGAATGAAGACTTGAAATCAACAAGTGCACAAAGTTTGTATAAATCCGAAAATGATAGTGATAGAGAGTTTAACGATAGGCGTGCTCAAACACCTGAATTACATTTTGTTGAGTCGCCAAAATTAAGTAAATATAGAAAAATTAAAACAGTAGATTCTTTTCAAAATGAGTCTAGAACAGACAGTGTTATTATTAAGAATCCAGATACTTTGAGAAAAAAGGAAGTAAATAATGATGCAGGAGTCTTTCAAGAGAAATTGGAACATATCCAAAGATTTGACATGAAATCTGATATGGAGGATAATACGAGATTAAAGGATAAGAGTTGCAGCGCTATTGATTTTAGTTTAAATACGTTAAACCAGAATTCTGAAGCTAGTACACATTCTGATAATATTATTGTGCAAGCTACTCTTAAAACAGACGCGATGTCGACAAAAGAAGAAAACGATACACAAATGTGTCCCCTTTCTTTAGTTACAAAAAAAGTTGAAGTGGAATTAAGTGAGTTGGAACAAAACGATTACAATACGAAAACAGAAAAAAAACAAAGTGAACCTGGATTTTCGTTAGGGCTGATTTATGAAGATACTGCTATATTACCAGAATTAGATCCTAATCCTCAAATTGACCATCCTACACAAATTGTTACCAGTATGCTCGATGGTAATAAAAGCTTATCAGATATAGAAAGCTTTATACCTTGCAGTCCTAATGCTGATTTAGAAGACGAGATTCAATTTGAATGTGATAAGGCTAATCGTAAAGACGAAGACATATTTAAAGATGACATTGTGATGGCAGCCTTGAATGGGGAACACGTTAGCGTTAAACACGATAACATAACAAAAAGTAATCAAAATAATATGGATAAACAAAATGAGAAAGTTTCTATAAAGAATAGTAAAAAAAATTGCAGTATTAAAACAAATAAAACGCCAGAACCACAATTAACTAACGACTTAACAGCAAACTCTAATATACACGAAGAAAGTGCAAATCAAAGTAGTGACAACCAAGTTGAAACTCATAATATTAAGAATAAAAGGAGACAAGTTATGGATAAAGCTGAAGAAAGCTCGGTAGAAAAGACACTTAATTATGAAACTGTTAATGAATGTGAAAGTGCGCAATGTGCTTTGCAATTGAATAATTCAAATGCAGAATCGGAGTTGTGTGAAAGTAGCATTGAAAACGATATTTGTAAACAAAAGACAAAGAGTAGTGACATTATTTCTGAATTAAGTATTTTAGACAATAATTTAAACGTTGTCCAAGTTTCCAAATTGTATGTTAAAGAAGATACAAACACAAATAATAAGTACGATTTAAATGTTATGGAAAGTGATAAAGGTGAAATAAGCGATTTGGAAAATTCCTGGTCCGACTCTATAGTACAGATGGAAACTGGCGTTAATCAAATATTTTACAATCCTTCTGAAGCAAAAACAAATGACCAAGAAGTAGAGGACGTTATGCAAGAAAATTTAATCAAAAATAATATTATTTGCACATCTAGTCTACAATTTACATCAGAGTCTTTAAAATCAAATAATCAAAATGATTTATTTTCAAAAATTGAAAACTCATCTCAAATATCTATTGCAAATATAGTGACAAATGATAGAGTCGCGTCCTCAAACCACAATAATGAAAATTCTTTAAATTCCTGTAATAATGGTCTAAATGAATTAGCACCTGATGAAATGTTGATAAATGAAAATGCACTGAATATTGAAATTTCATCATGCTTTAATAACGATTTGCGAAACAATGAAGTGTCAGAAGACGTTATCAAACATCACGTACAAAATCACGCTATTTCTACTTATAAGAAATCCTTTTATAAAATATGTTTTACAAAAGAATATTTTTCTCCGTGGATGCAAAAACTGTATATTTTTAGTTCAGGACTATGTGTCAAATCATCTCAAAAACAAACTGAGGATATAAAGGATGAAAAATATTTTATCAACATCGATAACAGATCGATAATTGGAAAAAATAATTATGATAAATGTGCAGATGAAATAGAAAGAAATATTAATGATACGATTTCCACTTCAATCCCAAATTATCCGTCTCAAGATTTAATAGAAAAAACTGTTGATCTAAGCCAAATATTAATTGACGAACGTACAAATCATGTTGTCCCTGATTGTATACAAAACGAGAACATAGGGACCGTCGATAGAGAAAATATAGAATCGAATAATGGGAATTACGATATAAATGAAACGCCTATAGAGAAGTTAAAAAATAATGTTATATTTCAGAAACGAGTTGATTTAAAAAGATCCTTATCAGATTCTGCTATTGATTTATACAGTGATGATAGTTTTAATAAAGTTTCATCAAATAAGCGTCGCAGGCTTATTATTCAGAATTTTATTGAGTCTCGTGCAAACGAACAAGATGTTTGTGATGTTATACAAAATAATAGAAGAAAATCCATTTCTACGGTGTGTAATAATAACAACCTCTTAATTCTTATAAATGATAATGAATATATAATAGCAGAAGAAAATTGTGAATCTAGCAATATGGAATATGTAGAATCGTCAGAATTCTTGCAAGTAACTGAAACCGCCAATAATGTTTATGAAGTTCATAAACAACTTCAAAATGATTCCATTCTCGATAGTACTGAATTAAATGTAGACTGTCCATTAACGCTAAATGATTTTAACCAAGAAAACTGGTTACGAGGCGATGAAGAGAATGTAGAATATGTAGATAACATATTCAACGACGATGTCGCTGTAGATATAACAATAAGTGCCCCTATATCCCCAGAAAATTCAAATTTATCAAGCAATGACAGTGTATGCACAGATAATGAGAGTGACCATATTGTTAGAATAAAAGAAATATATGGAGAAAACATGTGCATTAATGATATGCAAATAGTCGAGACGTTGTACAAAATGCCACAAATGAATGTTAACAAAACACTGGTCGACATTGAATCTCAAAATTCATTAGAAAATAAAAATGATGCATTACTTTCCCCAAATGAATACTCTGAAATCCTTAATCAAAATATCAGCCCTATTTCATTAGATAGAAGTTATAAACACGACGACGATATTATATTAGAACGCGGGAAAGATCGAGATATCGAATCTTCTATAAAAATAAATGACGATAATGATGTCTTAAATGAATACAATGGGGACGAAAAAAGCTTTGAATCTTGTGAATTGATAAATAACACGTCATTAGCAAGTAACGATTGTAAATATTCCGCATCCAGTTCACCCGAAGTGTCGTCAACTACATCAGAGGATAAATGTTCAAGTATTTTGTTAAAAATTACAAGTGTAAATGGTTCGAGACTATCAGAAATTAATAATGTGCCTGATAATGTCCAGCAGTTACGATACAAATTTACTGAAAAAAACGATTACAATACTAACTATAGACCTTTGATAACAAAAGCAGCGCAGAAATATATACCACCCATAATTGAGCCACATGACCTAAAAGTTAAATTACCCTTACCTCAGAATAGTTTAAATAAATTAAAAGAATTAAAGTTAGCTAAAAGTGAGCCTTTATTTAGTACAATAGCCAATCATAAGAAAGCTGCTATAAGGCCGGATGTTCGTAAAAAAGTGAAGCCGAAGTTTGAGGATGTGCTTAAAAGTATTGATGAGATTCAATTCAAAATGCATAAAGATAAATTGAAAAAAACTAAACATAGCATTCCTAAAGTACTTATAAAGAAACATGAAAACGGAGCACATTATGCTAGCACATCCATTAAAAAGAAATTATACAATCCAGATCTAACTGGTAGAAAGTGGCAACCTTGGGTATTTATTGAAAGAAATGAGTTTATCGACAAAATGGCTCAGAGAAATAAACGTAAAGCGGTATATTGTCATAGAAAGAAAGCATTTGTTTTAGAAGAGAAGTTAAAAAAGTATAAATCTATATGTACGGCAAAGTTTGTTATTTCTCAGCCCACGTCTGACCATCCTTCATCGGGTAATTTAAAGTATACAATTAGATTGAAACATAATTACTGATTTGTAATTACCATTCAATTTTCTAAACTGGTCCAATGCCACAATCCAAATATATCCCACCATCTTGCAGCATTCCTTTTTTTAGTATTTTGTATAAATAATATAGTTACCTTGTTTACATTATTTTAGTAGACCTGCATATGAAAGCCAAAATTTATTAGTGTGATTTAGTGAAGAAAATAAAATTATTGTAGTAATTGTAACTTTAATTAATGTTAATTATATAAAAATTTCAGATCTGTAATAATTTTGTTATGATTATAAGAGTTTATTGTTCTCGTTTCCAATTTACATTCCTTTAATATATTTTGCACATGGAGCATTGTTATCTTAATGTTACAGTTAACGAAAAAAAATTTAGTTGAATATTTTGTTGTGTAACTTATATATATATATATATATATATGTATCTTTCTTAGATTCTTGTAGCTAATTATTAAGAGACCACATTGGATAGTGATAATAATATCATTCCTTATTTATGTTCCAAGCTATTTACAAATATACACGAATAATATTATTATTCAACACAAAGAGTTATGTAGTTTATAGTTTAAGAGTTTTGTTTTTAAACCAAAAATATGTAAATATTAAACTCAAATTCATTATAGTTATTTAATGATAAATATTGCTCATCTATTTTCTAAGCACAGATTATATATTTATGTCTTACTGAATGAACTAGTAGGTACCTGTAATTAAGGGTGAAGTACAAATAAATATTCGATTTGTATTGTGATGTACGAGTTTTTCGATAGGTTTGTATAATGAATCGTTTTGATGATATTTTTATATCGATGAAATGTATGGAAGCACCCGCGAATCCGGCCGTGCTGTGCGCGTGTTGGGTTCTTTTAACTCTGATAATACATATAACCAAAGCCAATACTCACAAAAATGATAATGAGTATTAATTTTATGTAAGCAAGCTTTTGTATCACTGTTATTTTAGGGAGTTTATATTTTGGAAATTTTGGCTTATACATTTCTAGATATTTATGTGTAACACAAAGTGCCTAGAGGGAATTACTCCAAGAATCAGATAATTTTCTCATACTTCAATGCCGTGCCTAACATTTAATCCACACGTTAGCGGGTTTTTTTATAAAAACCAAAGAGCCTTAAGAATATTTTTTTTGTATTCCATACTGTGCCCAAATTGTTTCACACAGTATCGAATGTTCTTGGCTTATACATCATCAAAAACGCATCTTTAAAAATAATATCATTATATCGATATTTAAAATCACTAAATATTTATTGCTTAAATATTGTGATTATCTCACCTGACATTCAAGAATTACTGATCTCATAAATATTTAGGCACCTTACCACTTGTTACACCTTGTGCCTATCCATGTATTCGAATTACAGGGTGTTATAGAAATATACCAAATATTGTGCTTTTATTTACCTATGTTGCCTTTGATAAATGTAATCAACGTATAAGAATTTTTAGCGTGTTGAATGTTGTGTGATCTAACAGAACTGTTTTAAATTATTATAGTGGTATTATTATATTTAAGGAGGGTATTTATAAAATATTGTTAAGTAATTTTATTATACAGTATGTACAAATGTAAAGGGTATATGCTATTGATTGTTCTTTATATCGTGTTTTTAAATTTTATTTTGAGGCTTAGCATGTAAATAGAGTCTATTGACCGATATCACACGTTCCTTCATTTATTAAATAAGTTCCCTTTTTAAGTATGATTGTTAGCACTACTGCGTGATCGTTTTTGTGCACTCTGATGGCCATTGTTATTATTTTTAATAATTATTAAGGGTTGCAACTAAGTAAGGGTTATGGTATAAGTTATTAATTTAAATTGTTTGTTTTGGTGTTAATATTAAAGCCAGAAACGCACGTGATAGTGTACCGTGATACACGTTAGTGGAACACTCTGTAAGTGACGAATGTTTAAGAATTATTTTTTTGAGTGAAACCTAGTTTTGAGAATTCATATAAAATTGACCAAATAAACGTGTTCTCAATAAAAATGCATTTTTAATGTAAATGACCTTTATTATTCTCATGTAGGTATATTAACTTTAACAGCTTCTTGGCGAATGGCGCTAATTAACTCTTGGTTTATGAGAAACACAAAACGAAGCCCCGCGATCTGTGGACAAAAAGAAAAGTTTTAAACAAAAGTAAGCAACGAAAATATTCCTCCAGTTTCACCACAACTGTTGACATTGACACACTAGCCCATAAAATCAATTGTTCGAGCCACCGCAATCACCTAGTAAATAATAGAAAGTACTGGGTACATCATTATTGTTGGCATCGGGTTGTTTATTTTAGAACAAAAGTTATTGGTATTTTAGTCACTGATAACACAAATATTCCGATAGACCGTTTTGAATCAAAACCTGTGGCGTTTATAACCTTTAAGGACTAGTCCTCAGATTTGTATATCTATTTCGTGATCATTATTTTCTAATAGGCAAATCAGTCTTCTGGGCCTGAAACACTCCATCGACTTTTTTTTGGTCAAATGCACGCCGTTTTCCTCAAGTTTTACGTCACTGTATGAGTTCAAGGCAAACAAAAAGTCCTGAACCTGAGACCACAGGGTCAAGCTACTGCGCCAACAATGCCGCCCTAGTCAATGCGAACCTCACTAAATATCTTATATACGTTTTTCTTCCTATTCTCAAACGCCTATATTAACCGCAAAAACAAAATAATTGCGTGGATGCAACTCACCTCAATCACGCTATTATGATTCAGTTTCACTTTGTTCCCTTGAAGCACCGGGCGCCCGTCGATGAATATGGGCCGTTTACCTTCCGATGACATAAAGAACTCTCCACTGTTCCTTAGTCTGATTGTGGCCTGCTTCCTGGACACTTTGGCAGCCGGACCCTCAAGGCTGAGGTCCACATCGATCGTGTGATCTCTTGTACTGCGGCCGACGGCAATCTACCAAATAAATTAAACTCGTAAGATACAAGAACCCGAGCTATAGGTATTTAAATATACATTTTATTATATATATTTATCATATAGTCGTGAATAATAAAATGTTCAATATTTTACTTAGTACACAATGTTTTATCACCGTAATTATATATTATTTAACACCGTTGTTAATTTTATTTTTTAAATAAAACCTACATAGTAGAATCAATGAGTAGGTATACGTACCTACTCTTTTTTGTTTGTTTTATACATATATGAATATTATTAAGTGGCGTCTTGTTACTTAATTTAATTACAAAACAAACAAAAAAATTGTCCCTATTTTTCATGACTATCAATCATGTATCTTTTAAACTGCTAAAAGCAAGACAATTACATTAAATGTTATAACCAAACTGATAAATCTCACATATTATTGTGCTTAAAATAAACAAGATAATATTGTTTGTGTGGCAATTCCGATAGTATTATCAGAGAGAGCGGTGTCGCGGCCACTCAGTTGGAAATACATATTTGTGTACATTGATTGGTACATCAAGTCATTTTGTGTTCATACTTCAGATTTTTTGTGTTACTTATTAAGATGTTAGTATAAATACCCTGAAGCCATTTTTCATATCCGTCTTTACAGGTATATAATATTTTTAAATATCCAGGAAATAATATTGTTTAAAAACATTTTAAATTATTCCTTTAAACCAAAAAACTATATTTTACGTTAAATTGAAATTTAATTCGGTAATATACACGTGTTATTGTAATAAGGTAATTACGTAATACCTGCGTAATACGAATATTAATTAGAGAACGATATGCGTAAATAAACTCATATACATAAAAAAGGCTAAACCTTTAATTATATAGTAAGTATATTAAACGTAGATCCATATTTTACGTAGCGAAATTCTACACAAATTAT
Source organism: Pieris mannii (assembly GCA_028984075.1). Classification (NCBI taxonomy): domain Eukaryota; kingdom Metazoa; phylum Arthropoda; class Insecta; order Lepidoptera; family Pieridae; genus Pieris; species Pieris mannii. The sequence goes on from CM054776.1 coordinate 3,902,671, forward strand.
TACACATGAAAAATGGCATAGATTAAAACATTCGATTTATAGAAAGGACAGATAATTAAGTTTAACAGTGTAGATCTAAATAAATTTGTACCAAAAACTTGCAGGAATTTTCACATTGAATTTCTCTGTGAAAGAGCACATTTAATTCGTCTTCCTAATGACTTGATATCATAATTTTACAGATAATTTAAATAAATTAATTAATTTAATGATAACTAGATATGTTTCTTTTCCATAGTAAGATTATCAGCCGTCAATGAACTTGTCTATACACTTATCGCTTTATTATACCACTTTTTAAATATGGCTAGTTGTAAAAATTACCTATGAATCGTATCCAAAGTAATAATAAGAAACCCTCTTAAAATCATAAAATTACAATATACAGTTTAAATCGTAAGATTTCTCGTCGAACACTAATGTATAAATATAATTTAAAATGTATGCAAAGAAATGCTTTGTATTCAAATATCTATTTAAATTTCGCGTTATCGACATTATCGTAACATAAATATTAATTAGAACATTATGCGTATTTTTCCGTCAGTAAAATGGAAATGTTTTTTAACGAAATATTTCAAATAATTGTACGTTTACATAGGTTGGTGTTTACTCCAACTGCTATATAATGTTCATCAAGGCCTTCTGTGAGTAATTCTTTTTAATGAATTGGTACTTTATAATACAATGTTTGGTATGTCAAATTAAAAATGAAGTTAAATAACTGAGTTTAATTTCGATTTTTAAAAATTAAACTAAAATTGATGATATTAATTCAATACCTCCTCCGTAATATTAAAACTACCTACCAGTTAATAACATTTTTATTTATATTATTCTTATCATTAACTTACACTTTAAAAAATATATGAACGTTTTATTTATATACCTAGTATAGTATAATTCAATTAATAAGTGTTGTAGGTTCACGTAGATAGATATATACAAGGACATGTATTTCCTAGGAGGCTAATTTGGATGTAATTTGGACCCTTTTACCACTTAACAAAGGCTATTAATTGCCCATTATTTTATAAAACCATACGACATAGTGTAATATATGCTAATAAAACATAGAATTCATTTCTAAAAAAAAAAACCGGGAAAAAATCATTCTCAATCAATCGTAGAAATAATAAGTAAACGTGCACGCAATGTCACCAATGTCTCTTTCTGTTGTTCTGAAGTCTGTTTAAAAAAATAAAAATTCTATCAAAATAAAAAATGATAATTTAAACTATTCAAACGAAATGTTTTTGTATTTAACATTCGAACCATATCTAACGGCGATGGTTGTTAGTACATCAACGATAATAGATAACAGTTACACTGATGTTGCCTGTGCAACTGTCACTTTACAGGGAACTGTTTAATCAACGCATTAACATTTCCTTACATTAACTGTTAAGTTATTGAACTCGGACACGGGGTATTAGCATGCACATTTAGTTCAGTCACAAAAATCCATGGAACCGTTTAATAGGACTTTATTTAACTACAGAGCTTTTTTATTATTTTGCGTCCTCATCCAGTTCTGCTATAAGTATAAATACAGGCTCCTTGGGTAGAATGCCTGCCTACCTCAAGGGCGTGTGAAGGGCTGAGGTGTTTTTAGTAGGTAGGGTCTCGCTACCTCTCTGAATTGCAGAGGTATTTGAATGTAGACCCAGCGGCCAGCCCCACAGTCCCCGCGTAAAGCTCGACATCTTTGGCGCGGGCTTGCGTAAGCGCATATTAACCTTAGTAACCACAATTCCTTTTAGTAAGCTGCTATATTTCAAATGTATTTACTGCTATAATGCTGCTATGTTTAAAATGCTGTACTAATACAGCCCTTCGCCTTGCCCTGTAAAAGTAGCACTCTGTATTGACAGTTGTCCAATTACTATTTTTATAATGGCATGTAAGACGAACGCACTTTTGTATGATTAATATCTAAATCGTTTTCTAAATTAAGCCAGAAAACGAAACTAATAAAAAAGCTACATTACTTATTTAAGTAAATTGACAAAATACTGGAAACTATAAATATTCATTGCATATGTAAAGTTCAACTCAATAAACTTAAGACAGGCGACGATTATCTTTGATAAAATCTCGGGTGGTTCCTGAAATCTCATGTTTAATTCATTGCTCAGTGGCTTGATAAATTGACGTGAACACGAGCAACAAATAATGTGGAATATTAATTATTTTGGATTTTAGATTTCCTTTAAATTGCTCTACTACAATATAAAACCACATATATAAATATTTAAGTATATTATATATTTAGTTCTGAAGAACTTTAATCTATCAGTGGCTTCTAAACGAATGGACCGATTGAGGAATATTTTCTTAGAAAACTATCGCGATCAAAATCACCTTGTGTTAACTGCAGCCACTATACGTGGCGACTGTAGATTTATAAGTGATTCCTACTTCTATTTGATGGTTTTGGTGACAAACAACAGTTTGGGTATAAAATGTACAGTTTGGGTATAAAATATGCAGTTTCCTCGTTTAACGTACGAGCAAGTATTAACTGCCCCAGACAGATGATCTCCCGACCTTAAGAATGCCAGTCACTCTGGTCGATTTGCTTTTCGAATGAACATTTATTACTATACACATCATAAAAACTGAGCTATATACATAAAGGGTTTCAAATTTCTTACAGCAGGAATGAAAATTCAACAGGCAATTCTCGAATTCTACATACGAGTCGAACGTGACGTGATTTTAAATTCATTTGCATTTACGCAAAAATAAACTAAGAATACTGTGATTTTGGTTGTTGTTTGGTATTAATAATTTAAAACCTACTACAAATAATACTATGGTGATTGCTCTACTATATTTTAGTATTTCAATATAATAAGCGTTATATCGGTAAATATTTCAGTGTTTCTAACAACTTAATACTAAAAAAGTAGCTATCGACTCGACAAACATAAAATACGAATCGTGTAGTACAAATATTTCAGAACCACTTGTAATTATTGATATGATATCATTAACAATTCTCAAGACTCCTACCTATTACGTTTTATCAAAAACACACTTATCATGCATTATCTTTTTTATCGTAATCCGTTAAATATAAAGAAAATTAGTTATTACTTGGCAACAAAGTTGTTTGTACTTTTTAACGAATCAAATCAAAACTACAGGTCCTATTTTGAAAATCTTTCACCATTAGATTACCCCACCCCCGAGTAATTATAGATTATATTATATGAAAATAATTAATTATTAAAAGATCAATCTTTAAGAGACAAATAAAAAAACTCATACACGCTCAATAATGTAATCTTATCAACAAAAATATAATTACGATCTACATTACACAACAACATTATAGTAATAACAATAAGCTATATGACACAAAAACTAGTAAGTATGCTTAATTGACGTTGAAATGGTTTAACTTCCGCCGCGGCCGTCGAAAATTATGATTATATGGATATTTCGTCTTTCAATTTTATTTTGCAACCGCTCGTTATCTACACCATAAAGTTTTTATATACTTTATGAAATAAAACACGAACGATGACGTAGGTACATGTTTATGATACCTACACGTCAATGTAATCCTATTGAAAATCTCACTGAAAAACGCGGCAGAACAGGCATAGAAGAAAAGAAAACACGCGTAAATATCTCGAATACTTTAGTATAAAACAACCACAAGCTCAAGAAACGATTTGAATTGGAAAATCTGACGGGCATACAGGTCTTACTCCACGATGCCGATTGTTTGGAACAAGATCGAAACAATGGCACTGTTTGTAAACAGCGATACAAAACAATTATACAATGCGACATTCTTGAAATGTATTTAACACATGTAATTGTCATATAACAGCAAGTGGTCTGAATGTCAATCGAATAATAATCATTTGTATTTTCAGAAGAGCCAAATAACACATTAATGCCAGCTTGGGGGGTATTTAGGCGGAATCAATATGTCCAGGGGTATTTTAGGGGAATACTTTTCAGGATTTTTTTGTAAAATTTTCCATTCCAACCAACAACCAAATATATACTACAAGTGTGGCTGTAACTGAAATATCAGACATCTATAATACTCCAAGATCGATATAGCAGCTTTTACATACTACTTAAATGTACATTTCTAATTCATATTTTAAATTACCACCCAAACCACTGGAGTCACTGAAAAATCGAGGTCTGTTTTATATCAAAAATCGATAACTTTTTTATTTGTCAGGACGATTTAAATTTTGCACACGCATAGGATATTAAATAAAGCTTTAAATAACAATATACAGTGAATAAAACGTTATTATTTAATTCCTTTTTTAAAAACAACAATAATAAAGCTCATACCTATTTCAATATGTAATAACAACTTATGATTACTTAAGTACTTGAAATACGTATGTGTACATTATGCTTAATTACACTTTGTGAACTTCGGGTTCCAAAATAGTTCGGCCACTTTTAAAAGATCTATGGTATCTTCATCAAATGCCTTCACACTTCTGCTATGATATGTTTTGTGATATGTACGAATTTGATGTGTAGAGAAGAGAACGAAATACATATTCCTTGTAGCTTATCGAGAGCACTTCCTGACATGATGTAGACGAAATTGTCTATAGTCTTTCGTACGTTCTACAGTTACGGGATTCTTGCGCATCTTCTGAATGTTTGAATATCACTTTTCTTTTTTTCTATTGATAGAGCTTCAAGAGCCTCATTCGATGTATGAATAATTCACGCTTAGAACACTTGAAAACAAGTCATTTTCCAATTCAGCGAATATACGTAACAGTCAAACGTCTGTTTAGTTTTATTACGAATTTATAATAGCTATATTTAAGGAAACCACTCTATATATATTATTTAACAACAGCGTTTTGATAGTGAAAATTATACCGCAAATTGGATGCAAACAAGAAGACTATTATCAATAAATAACCGCAAACTAATCAATTAAATAGTTCAGCATTAGAAACCACAGTACATAGGTTTTCTGTTTCATACTTTACGCTATAACTTCCGGATCTTAATAAATGTTATTCTTGAATAATAAAAAAATCAAATGTAAAGCACCTGGACACATCGGCAACTGGCGAAAGTCTTTTTTCATTTTAAATAATTCAACTTCAACTTCTTTTTAAATAAATATAATCATTAAACCTACAATTTAAAAATTAAAATCTGCATACTATGGGCTATCTCAAAATGTATTAAACTTTATATAACTATTGCTACAAATTTTGAAAGAAATTAATTTTAAAAATTTACCTTCAGTAAGAGATCTGAAATAGACAGTCTATGACATATTTACTTTGCGGAATTAAAATAAAACTTATTCTAAATGAAAATCACGCAAAAGGTCTACATTATATTAAAGTTCCACTCTTGTACTATTTAATAAACTTTTAAAGGTACGTCAATATATTAGTAAAAACGGTTTTTGATACGCCGATTTCGTTCTACCATTTTCCAAAGTGCGAGTGTAGAACTGGTTGTTCTTTAGAGGATTTAATCGATATTTAAACCTAGTCCTAGGTCCTAGAGGGAACAATCTATCGGTTTTAGGCTAAGCCATGCTTGAAAGTTATATACAACTTAACAAATCTTTATAAAATTGGCTAATACTAGTAAGAACTCACGACTCTTCGGTCTATTTACGCCAGCTTAAGTCGGGTCAGAATGCACTTGATTCTTTCGTAATAAGCCAGGAACACTTTAACTTCATTTAAGCTAAGTACCCAAGCTGTAATCCGAACATAAATGGGGCTTACACAAAATGAAACAATATACATCATAATACAAATATAGATTTGAAATTTCACATACTAAAGTTATTGTTGCGTGGAATCTTTAAGACTTAGGGACACTTAAATTTGAATTAAATATTTTATTAACGAAGTATTTTAATTAGCCATTGACAGGATTAATAGAAAACTCTCAATAAGAAAGGACCCTTATTAAGGAGTTTTTAATAAGAACCAAACACGAACATTACTTCAATTGACAGGCGTTATTATAAAATCGATAACAAAAAAGAAGACCAAAGTTTTCTTCAGTATTCGTTACCATGGTTACAGTCTTTTCCTTCGAAAAATCGTCGTAGCCATGGTAACAATAAATAACCCCGGCAGAGTTCAACCATACCTGCTTGATTCCAATAGTGTGAATACGAAACTGCTGAAGTTAATCTCTTCTTAATTAATGATAAATGCGGTTTTAAGGGTAATAAACGAAAATCTTAAATTGAAAAATATAATTACTAATGTTCCCAAGAATTAATTTTACGGATTAAAGAACGCAACTAAACTGCACTCGGAAAAATAATTGATAATTATACACATCTACATGTTGCGTGGTTAATTCAAAATAATGAAAATGCTAATAAAGTTTACTCCAAGAGTTTTTTTAAACATGTATATTTCGTAAGAAATCTTTACGATTAGCTGAAATTATCGTATCAATTTTTAAATTGAAAGCGTAAAAACAAGTATTAATTTGGAAATGACTGAATTAACGTGTCGTCACAGGGTTTAGGAGAGATACAACTATTGGCTCTATCTCATCGGTGTACCCATAGGAATATGGTAATTTTGATATACATATAAAAATTAATTGTTATTCGTTAGTCTCGCTAAAACTCGAGAACGCCTGGACCGATTTTTTTAATTAACAGGAAACATAATTTATAGGAAAATAGTAAAAACGACAATTGATCTTTCCAATAAAAACTGTTAATAGCTGGGAAATATTTGTGTTTCTTTGGTATATTTTAAAGTTTGTATTAGGTTTTGACCCAAGTTGAACTTTGTATTACCTACATGTGTAGGTAATACAAAGTTCACCGGTCCATCTAGTATATTTATAAATTTGCGTACCATACGGGGACAATACCAAAATGATAACAAAATGGGAGGGATACAGGTTTAGTTTAGAATCTATACTCTGCATCCGAAATAATTTATACAAATGGAATGAATAAATTACAATATAAGAGATCTGTGACGCATGGCGGGGGAAGCGCCACCATTTTGAGGTTGTTTTGCTGCGTATCGAGATTCACAATAGCTTTTGACTCAGAAAATCTCCGATATTTGCTTAAATTTTAATAATTACAATAATCATTTGTTTTATTATTTATTCTAAATACATAAATACGACCCGTTATATAAACGTATTTACGTGTAACACACGGCCGTGTCCATGACACAGAAACACCTCATTTTTTTATTTTTACCTACCTGGAATATTCTATGCGTAACAATTTAGTTCGTGTACATGCATGCTAGTTAATAATAGTACATCAAAGCCATATTATCAAGCGAATGTATATATTGTCCATGAAACAATCGGGTTAGGTCATTATTTAATGTCCTTCAATATTGATTCCTTTACAATGTTGTATAGGTCAAATAAGAAATTGCCAATTTCTTAATTAACTAATCAGACATAAGTTCTTTAAGTGGATCGGATATAAGGGGTGCCTGGAAGAGTTCGCTTAGTAGCAAGAATGTCGCCCACCAATTGCTTTATTAAATCGTACAAACTGTTGTGTAATCTATGTAAAAATACAATTTCCTAAATCGGTAATGTCTTAGAATATTGGTGATGTGGTAATTCCTGAAACTATCTGACCGTCCAATAATATTCAGTCGGGTAAACGCCTTAAGCCTTTGGCTTTTAAGCCATAAAAGATATCATTGTTGAAATCCACATTATGCTGGATTAACTATAAAAACTTTTATCAACAATCGAATCATATAAAAAGTAAAACTAATAGATTAATATATACGGGCATACATGTAATGTAATGTTTTAAAATTATGAAGGTTTATGCAACAAGAACAAACATAATGTACCTAAACATTAATTATCATATTTCCGTGTTATCAAAGCCTTGACAATGTAAAAGGTACTTCCTGAATGTAAGATTTAAAATAACGCAATCGCACTTCAAATATTTATTTATTTTTAGTATTTCTTGTTTATTCAACTTTTTAATACAATAAACTCGATATTACAGAAACAGACATTTTTGAAAAATGTCTTATCAAGTAACATCATATTTTTTCTATACATACGTGATATTTTTACCTGACATTTGTATTTATCGATACCCGTATCACCAATATGATCGAACTATCACCATAGCGATGAGACACACACAGTTCTGACACTGACACAGCAGTGTGACCTTTGCCGACTATTATCACAACGGGCACATGAATATTACAAATTAGAGTTCCCTATCGATTATCCTGCTTTGAAAGTCCCACTTTTGTTGTTACAATTTGGGCAATTTTTTTGATAGAATTTTTTTAAATTAATTGCGTCTAATTCTTATACCTCTCTCGAGTAACTACTATTAATTTATATTACGTATATATCTTTTAACACAATTTTGAAATGTGAATGAATCAAATGCCATAAAAAAAAGATCGAGCAGGGTAATAATTGGGCACTTATTCTAAAATTTGTGTAGCTTCGTTTTGTAGATTAATACTTAAAAAAAACAGCGACACAAGGTTTCATGGTGCTTTTCTCTTCGTTATAATTTACATTTTTATAAACTTAGGTTTATTATCAAGATTCTAAAGAATTCAAAGCCAAGATTGTCTATTACGGCTTAAGAGATACGTGCTGATTTTGCAAGATTGCGATCTGATCGAATCTTATCAAAAATATCCAGGTTCGTTTAGATTGTCGTAAATACATCTACGGTCTTTAACTACATACTGGTATAGTTAATAAACTTATTTACATTTTACGGATTTATAGGAAGTGAACATTAGCAAAAAATGCGAAAACATTATTGCATTATGGCATGGGATTGTGGAGCTAATTCTAATCGTTGATTCTCTGTTATTTCAAGTCTTAAGGTTGTTAAAGTAGGTTCAGAAACAGCGCTGACAGCAAGTCTGACTTACCGTACTTCATAAATGTATTGTCAATAGCGACAGAATGCGTTAAGCTCGTTTCTGTATTTTTAGCATTCTTACGAGACAATTCCACCACTACTAAGATTTGATATATTCTCTGCAAAACATATTTACATATAACTGTTGTCATTGGTGTGTCACGAGTATTTACGTTATAATTATCACATACGTCATAATTCTGAATACTGATGCCATTGACCGTAGAGTACAAACGATAAAGGTCAACTCTGATCATTTTAAAAATGCTGAATTTTATTTTTTAATGGTTGATGCACCATACCATATTTTCTTTCCTCGTTCCCAATATGACCGCACCTCCTTTCTGAATTCCCTACATGTTTCGTTTCTTAAAATCTCTTTTATTGTGTTATAATGTATCTTCTCTCATAATTAATAATAATAGGATTAATTTGTTTATATACATATTTTGTTTTTAAATAACTTATCCCTTTGTTTCCTTTTGAAGTCATCGTTTATTTTTCTCGCGTTTCCCTATCTTTTACTAGAAACTGGCATAAAGTTAAAACTATTGCCATAAAAAAATCTTGCGTAACATACTTCGTAATATATAATAGCCCGTTTACGTGTTGCAACTCGTTTAATCTATACTGTGATAATTGTGTCGCATCCTTGACTATGGCTGTATTTTGTGCACTGCAAAGGTGCTGCGTCAACAATAATGTTTGGAATGAACAGAATTAATGACTTGACTGGTCACTTTTGAGTTTAAATAAAAACTAATTAGATTAGTTGCCACATGTGATATTCTTTTTTACAGTATTATTTTAATTCTTTGGTTTACTAGGAAACAATTTCGGAGAGCCAAGAACCCTGCCCTGTGTGCTGATAACTTGATAAGTGAGTCTCATTACTCAACGTTTAAATAAAACTAGCAAAATTCTTATGCCTTTTTGGTTACGGGATAAGGCCCTACATACGGCATTGCTTTTTACATTTTTATTTTTATTTTTTGGTGTACTAGGATTCATATCCAAAGAATCAAGACCGCTGCCCTAATTGAATAGTCTTATAACTCAAAGTATAAATAAAAACCATTACTAAGTGTTCATTGCATTATTTACATAGTTCAATATTAAGCATTCAAGAGCTGTACTAGCATCATCGTCATCAATGTAATACATTACGTGTACATATTATCCCATAAAATAATTTTATTCCAGTATATAGCACGCGTAAGTCAAAGAGATTTGTCCGACATCAAAATATAGAATAATATGGTTATATAATAAATGCCCAATTCAACTCCATAATTGGTTTGGGACAGCTGTCATACATAAAAATTACATAAGTACATTATTTTTACACAAAATGAATGGCGTACATTCTTGCTTCCATTTCGTTCGTACACTTACGGAACATTTAAATATATTTATGTATGAAAAGTGGAGAGGAGTTTTTGGGCCGTATTTGCAACTAAAAGAAAGGAATTTGTGTAGAAAAAAACGAATAATTAAAAATCGAATTTCCTAGGTCTAAAATCAGCAATATTTCCCAAATTTCTTCTGCCAAAACCAACCTAGGATAAGCAACTCTCTTCCGAATTCTTCGCGATTTAAAAGGATTGAACACAGCTTATCCGGCTATATATATATTGAATATAGCGTGATATATTGTGTAGTAAGATCGATTAAAAGATTTTTAGATTAATTTATCGATTTAAGAGAACGCATTATTGGGTGCCTTTCTCGAACCTAATTCGCAGTTTTCCTGATGATTCTTTTTTCTGTTTTACCAAAAATTTCTGGTATTTTATTTTATTGTTTGCTTATTTTATCTTATATAATATGTATTAATTGTATTTTATAATTTTTTTTTGTTACACTTATGTTTACCTAAATTGTCATACATTTTAGATGGAAGATTTTGTAAAATATGGCGTAGCTATGTATGTTGTGGTAAACTTATTAATGAGCAAAACTTTTCTAAGGTTCATATTCTAAAACGTATCTCAAGTCATACTTCTTGAGCGTTGTCAACTATGACCAACTTCAGAAATACTATTTTGACAGCTCTTGAAACTAGATTTAATCATCGTTAAACGTGCCTATAGACATAATTATACAGACTAAGAAACATGTCTCTTAGAAATAAACCAACCTCTCTAGAGCGCATGAGATATCGCACGAGTCTTCCGCGGAGTACTGCAAGGGTATTCTTATCCAGCTCTGAGCTGCCTCCAGCCACCGATTGCACCAGCACTTGCCAACGGGAAAGCGATGTCTCCAGCAGACGGATATCTTTTTTCTCAATCCTATAATAATTTATAAATAATCATAATAACCCAAATGTGGAACCAGCTGTCTATCGAAGTATTTCCAAACCAATTATATCTCTCGTAACCCTTGCAGTGAGAGGTCATGAGCGGAATAACTTAAATTCAAATAAGAGCCCTGCCTGTCTTTTAAAGCCATATTGTGGTGCTACAACATTTTATCCTCAGTTTATTGGATTATATTCATACACGATTAATTGTTGCTATTTTTCTATTGAGAAATCAGACTAACCACTCTAGTGACAACGGCTGCACAATTTCTGACTATTAAGTTGTTATTTCCCAGAGACTTAAAAAAAAAGACTTGTTAAAATTTGCCTAATAACCTCCTATGTTTAGTAGTTAAGGGGCATCTCCAAGTGTGTTGTTGAAAGACTTATTACTATCTACTTAGCATTTCAAAACTATATATACAGCACTTCTACTGGTTTTTAATTTTTTTTTTTCTTTTTTACTACTTCTCTTGTTATTCTTAAGTTACATGTGTGGTCTGCGCATGAACCACTTCATTATTATACTAACTAGTCTGGCCATAAATACTGTTACATAATTTTTTTTTAACTTTAAATCATTATGAATTCAGACGCATATTACTTTAGAAACTCCTTTTTAGGTCATATTTTTTATAGTACCCATCAATTAAATATAATCATATTAAATTGATGGGTACTAAAGAAGATAGCATCCCGTCGGTCAAATTCAAGACAATTTAAAAGCCTGCCGTATGTTCGTATATCGTACTATCAACAGATACAACAAGACTTCGTCTGTCGAAGACCACAAAAGATCGAGGGTGTCGCGTGCTGTTAGAACTCCAAAAGTTGTTATTGCCGTTAAAGTCAGAATTCTCCGAAAACCCCTTAGGAAGCAAAAAATGTTATCACGAGAAATAAAGATTACCACTGTGAGTCTGCCGCGTACCAGAAGTTCAGTGGTTATCGTCGATATGCAGGACATATCTAAATCAATCATTACAACTAAAGAGAGTGGATCCATCATAACGCCTTCAGTCGCGGTACGCAGGTGAAAAGCAAAGAAATATCCTCTTTACTGACGAAAAAAAAATCACGATTGAAGAGCTCGTACGAAGCGAGAGAAGTGTACGCTCACAGTTCTAAAGAAGCTGCTCAAGTGGTCCGAAAGGTACAACGTGGCCATCATCCTGCGGCGGGGCGTGTCTGATCAAAGTCATAAACTTTGATCAGACACGCCCCGCCTTGTTCATCAATTCCGCAGGAATTAGATTTATTTATTAGATAGATGGAATTAGATTTTTGTGAAACAGGAGTAAAACTTCACACAGTGGATCAAGTTGTGAAACATCTCAGCAATCCACTTATAAAAAATATACCGTGGACTTTCCAGTAGGATTCAGCACCTGGTCACAAGGCACGAACTACAAAAGCCTGGTTTGAAACCAACGTTCCGGACTTTATAAGAGCTGAAGGCTACGCCTCATCTAATGCAGTCCTCAACCCTTTAGACTTCAAATTATGGTTTATTATTAGAGTTTAGTTATTTATTAGAGGACATGGCCTGATCTAAACGACGCGGCGACATTGAGTCCCTTAAAAAATCTTTAGAGCCAAGTTTCTTTAGGAAACAGTGAATAAATAAATAGATTTGTGGCCAAACATACTAAAGGCTTGTATAAGACGTAAAACTGTCAATTTCGAAAAGAATATTTATTTTTTACTGTGAATAAATATTTATGTAAACATTTTAATAATGTTGCATTACTTCATTTAAAAAATGCATTTACATTTGTAACAGAACTTATGGCTGGTTAGGTATATACCGCTATATTGATCTTACCTATCAGCCAACTGTATTTCCACATCCATGCCATCTTCCTTAAAATCTGGTAACTCTGAATCATTCATAGTTTCTTCAGCATCAGAGAAAGTCATTACAGCATCTTTATCTGTAAAAGTAATTAAATGCTTTAAGAAAATTTAAAAAGGCAATCATTATCATTTCACGAACAGTCTCTGCTCAGTAACCCTTTTTTCCAGGATCAAATCCAGGACATGATGTACACCTGTGTTCTCACTACTAAGCCATGGAGATGGTAAAACTATCACATTGAATCTACCATTATTTAATTGAAATAAATCGTATATCAATCAATAAAAATCATAACCATGGCAATTGTCATTGATATTTGACACAAATAATTTGGCAATATGAATCAGGTTCGGATTGAAGATACTTTAATTAACAGTGAAAGAATGTTCTATATCATATTATATGATACAACAATTAGCGGTAAATATTAACACTTGACTTTCACACATATGTGTTTTTAATAAAAGTGTGAAAATAAAAACATGTTTTAAAACTCACCTTTAGGCAATGGCTGAACCGTTTGGTCTGGCAATAAATGATATTGTTTTAACAGTTGCCAGTGTTCCATTAAACTTTTTGCTGTTCTTGTTGAGTAGAAAACATGAGGGTTCTGTTCAAGAAGTTCTTGGAACTTCTCTAGAGCTGGATGAGAATTCTGAAAGTATTGTTAGGAAATTGAGATTGAATGAATTGAAAATGAAATTTACAGTAAGTGATTTTTAATGTCTGAAATCTAGGTTTTCTACACAAATATAATTACACTGTTTCAATGGAGAGAAAGCATATTTTGCAGATTGCATATAATATATAACACACACATTTTAGTGTTTTAATGCAATTGAAAATATACAAAAAACTTACAAGTTACTTACTATTTAAAGACAAGACTGACTAAGTAGTAAGGTCACGCCAAGTAGAGGGATTTATTTTTTAAGCTCAAAGTAGATAAATACTTACGCTGGCAATTGTTCCTAGCAAATCCTCCTCAGCAGTTGAATATAGAGCCTGCTGTTGCACTGCTGCCACAAGATCAGGGTGCAAGTTTCTCATAGCAGCCACAGCAACTCTTGAGATCTCAGCATTGTACAGCAGAGCATACCAACGTGACTGAAGCTCTGCCACAGTAAAGCGGCAAGAAAACTTTACTCCACGGTGAACCATGCGCAAGTCATTAGTCTAAAGAAATAAATATTACTTAAATGTAATTGCACTGGGCAAAGACAACATACCAGATAGATGGCTTGTCGGTGACATTTGATAGTATATTACAAATATTTTACTTTTAACTTTACCTGCTGAACTCCCAGTATTAATGCTAAATCATCAGTTGGTTTCCATCTTCCTAAATCCTTTGTGGATAATTGGCTAAGTTGACCCTTACGACGGGACTTTCGAGCTATACTGCCAGGAACCAGTTTATTGGCCGTTTTACGGCGCTCAGGCAAAGAAATTATGGGAGTTGATGGAGCCACCAAGGGAAACTCAGGCAACTGGCTTGTATATGATTGAGTACGGATCCTTTTCTCTCCCTTTCCCAAAGAAGCACCCGGTAAACCCAAACTGTATTCAACAAGTTCATCATCGAAACGTCTTCGTTTTATTGATCTTGACGAACTAAAATAATAAAATGTGTAGATTAAACTAGAAGAGGATAGCATTTAAGTAATAAAACTATATAATTTACCTGCGCCGCTTGGTATTGTCGTGAGTAGATTCGAATTGTGAAGGAGTACTACTGCCAGGATAGTCATTACTATCAGATGCATTTGATGGTGTAGCTGGGAAATCCATAACGCAACCCAATTTACAAAAACATTAATGAACCTACGAGAAGATTCAAGTACGTTTAATGGTTAAGACCAGCATAAGTTATAATATGATTAAATTAAATTTGCTAAATGCTGGTGTTGTAAATTGAAATTATAATTAACATTTAAAGTTAATATAGTACACAGTACACACATTACATAGACACAGATTATTCAATGTCTAAGCTATGAGTTATGACAGAACACAGATCATGTATAGGATTACAGAAAATGTGATTTTTTTTAAACTGACTAAGGCTTAGTCAAGATGCCCTGACGGTATGTAGAAACTAGAAAGTCGAAAACTAAACTTGTAATTGGGGGGCTACCAACTGTAGACACGAACTGTCATTTTCAATAGAAGGCAGCCAGCGTTCACATATCACATTGCCACAAGCGTGACCTAACGTCAAACGAATTACACATATGGTGTAATGGTCAAGTGGCAAGGCGTGAGCTAATGTCAAATTCCTGGACGCTAACCCTATGTTACTTTGAGTTGTCAGTTGTCTCTGATTACCAAGTACCATAATTTGAAATTCACAATTTCTATCATGTTTCAAATTTAAAATTTTATTCAGAATTAGTATATTAGTGATTCGTGAGTTTAATTAATTTTACTGTTATAAAAAAAAAAAACGAATATTTAATCGTGTATTTTTTTATTATCTCAGAGTCTCGAAGGTTTCAGATTATTATAATTAATTTGTCTAAGATCCAATATGAGTTACAGGGATTCCGTAAGTATTATTTATAGAATTCTCACTTTTTTCTTGCTGCTTTCTTAAAATGTTAAATTAATTATAGAATATTTTTTAGTTCGGACCTATTTATATAGTATAATAGTTATTGCTTCAAGGTCGACAGTCGGCACTATGAGCCATTTAAAGTAGGCATATCATTTTACTGCGACGTAATTGATACATCGTTTATTTATTCAATGTATTTTTTAGTTGTATAATTAATTACCACTATAATATTACAGAACTATGTGTTTAGATTTCGTTCTATATAAAGCTTAATTTAAAAGTCTGCAGTCATCAAATACATTAATATTTATTTATTAAAATATTAAAACACTGTGTTAGTTAAACACATTAATATTTGGTAAAATTATTCCATTTATTGGCAGTTTTCACTATACCCGAGATATCATACATACAGTACTTCTAAAGACCTGCGTGTAGGATCGCATCTAAGAAGTCCAATGGTATTTATTACAGAGTATTTAAATATTATGTGTGTTGTTTTTCCTTTGAATGATATATAAAATTTCAATAATACTAAATAATCTGACAAAGTAGTGTTCAATGATAATAAATGTATGTAAATCTTTTCGTGAAATATTATTTTAAGGTATAAAAGTTTTGTGGTTGTCTTATGAATGATTATTAAGGACATGATATGTCATCAACAGATGTATGGGGGTTCCCAATCATCTGTCTTGAGCTCCTTATCTACATACAGAACTAGTGGCTTGGAGGGGGTTTCCTACACACCAACACCTGATTTAAATGAGGTGTATCCAGGATTGTTTGTTGGAGATGGGTGAGTACTTTAGTTTGTATTTATAGTTATTAATCTAGACAGACATATTGATCAGTGAGACTTTTAAACAGATAGTAATAGTGAACTAACTTTTTGAGGTAAATGCAATAAAAAGCTAGTGTCATATATAAGCAATATCTGAAATTATAAAAATTTGTTAATGCCCAGTATATTATTTACTTTTTCTGATATGTCTAGGGTTGCTGCAAAAGACAAAGCATTTTTAAAGCGCATGGGTATTAACTATGTGTTAAATACTGCTGAAGGCAAGCGCTACACGCAAGTAGACACCGATCATTTATATTATCGAGATTGTCCTGGTCTTCGCTATAAAGGCTTTCAACTTATGGATCTTCCATCTACTGACATATCAAAGTACTTCCACATTGCTGCAAATTTTATTGATGAAGGAATTTCAAGAGGGGGTAAGTAAATATTAATAATAATTAAAACAATTATTTGTTAATATATTTAATATTAAATTTTTTTATTGACCTGTGACATTCTTTTCATATATGTAAATATATAGCATTTTATTTCTATGTATTTGTAATTTAAGAGCATTAAGGAATTTTTTTATTAAAGGTCGTGTGTTGGTACATTGCTTTATGGGAGTATCACGGTCAGCCACTTGTGCTCTTGCTTTCCTCATGATCAAGAGAGGTATGACTTTGGCTGAAGCTTTAGCGTTGGTTCGTTCTCGTCGTGATATTCATCCCAATGAAGGGTTTATTCGTCAATTGAGGGACCTGGACAGGGAATTGCGTGTATGTAGAATTCGCTGACAGCAAACCCCACTTGAACCAGTTCTCAGTCTACCATACAACTTTAGCTCACAACATCTTCGTGTACGCAGCTTAGACAGAACATATTCAAGTCGCTATCATTGATAATGAGACAGAGAACAATAAAGTTTGTGACAGTTATTTGAACTTTTAAAAAAATTAGTACCATAGTTTTAAGTACTAACACACTATGCAGATAGGATAGCAATTTGTTTATGTTTACGAAAGTAAGGAAAGATAGAGTATAATTTTTTATCTAACAAAATCAATTTGACTTGGTGGGTTATTCCCATTTAAGAAGAGCTATTTTAGGAAAGTAGAGAAAGGTTTTTATTACTTTAAAAAGGAAATTGTTGTTAGCATACAAACTTGTGCTAACTGGTCATTTGTAAAACTTAATCAGCCAAAAATTAAATTGATATGTTACAAGGTTTATAAAATAAAAAGTATTCTATTCAACTATAGTACAATTGCCTAGCCTTAAATGTAAAAGAGGGTAGTATTTTCACAATAACATAATTGTTATATTTAATTTATTGAAATAAAATACCATCAAATGAATCATTATATAGAAATACATTAATAGCCCATAGTTAATGGATTTCTATTTAATATAAAATTGGCATATTCAAACATGTAGTGAAGAATTTAAAGACTGGCATTTATAATTGTGGCTTGATAAGATCTTGGATGATTTATGCTTTTCAGAAATATGCATGCTGACTGTTGAGGCAGCATGAATGTCATTGCCCTTTAAACATTATGTCAAGGTGTAAAATTTGGCTTGTAGCCAACACATGACTTCATTATGTGTGAAGATGCTGTTCTTGAAATTATTCTATTCTTAAATTAGATTTCACTAACAACATTCACTGAAATAAATATAAGTGATGAGTCAGTAAATTATCTTTGTTTTTCTATTAAAGTACATAACATGATTTGGTTGTTAGAAAAATCAAATTAATTAATTACTTTTCCATATGAAAAGATGAATCTTAAAATGTATGTTATTGAATTTTTTAATTGTTAACATTGTGATATTTCACATTATGTATTAGAATAATCAATTTTTTGTAATACTACTAAATTATTTATTTAGATTTGCTAGAAAATATCTAAAGAATTGATCTACAACTTATTTTTTGTGTCATTTTATAGATCTATACTAGTTGAGCACTAATTAATTTAGGTAACCAACCTTGTATATCCATAAAATGAAAATAATATTTTTATCATAAAAACTCTGTGATAAACCACCAAAAATATTTTAGAAAACTAGCTAGATGTTATTAAAGTAATCACCAAAGTTGTAAACTACTAGTCTTATTTTAATCAATACATATATATAGTATAATGATATGTTACCTATAACTACACCATTTATAAAACAGTATTTTTATGAAAAATATAATACACTGCTTTAGGAGCATTAAGTTAAGAATGTTCATGCAAAAGTTTACATTTACTAATAGCTTCTTAAAAATTACATACAGTGTTATTTGGAGACAGTAGTATTAATTTAATCACTTTACTCTCCAGGTGGCAAAGAATTTAGTGCAGAATATTATTATTAAGTTATATTGTTAATGACCCTGTGTTATAATAATCCTTTCAATATAATTTATACTGCGTGCTTTTAAAATATTGTTATGATGTATTAAATTTTAACTGAATAAAGATAGAAATAATCAGGTTTTTTTTATTTAATTACAGTGTCAATAGGCCACACTATCTCTAGACTAGTTCAAATTTCCTAAATTTAATATTTTCAAGATTTCTTCACACTAATTTCTGTTTTTAATGACAATAAAATGCTTATGCTTAGTGTCAGTGAATGTGGCACCAGAAAACTATATTGGTGATCCAATCTTAATATATACAAAATTCATTTCCTATTAAATAACCTTACAAAAGGAAATTTGTAAAATAAAATATTCTTACATGTGATATGACAGAATTTCGCTACAGTATAGAAGTTTGTAGACCCATTGAGTTTGCTCTTAAATATAAGTTTCAAATTGTTGAAAGCAATACAAGGTATGTAGTTTTACACACCAGAATCATTTATACAAATTACCTGTACCAGCACCAAAGAAAAAAACTTTGCAGACAAAACATTTAATTATCAATGGCAACTAAGTATTTTTAAATTCTATATTAATATATTACTAAATTTATACATACTAAATAAAAGAACTGTATACTTATAAATAGGGTCGATTCATTTCTGTCTTCTTTGCTTTCTTGTCTCTAGATCTAGGGAACCAACGATGTTGAGTCGTCAGAGTTAACGAGGATAATTGCTGCCTTGCAAATTCTGGTTTCATTTCTTTAAAAACACGCTTAACCTCGGAATAATCAGACATCCTAAGAACCGACTTATCTTCAGTACTTTCTTCTGGTAAAGGTTTAGAAAATTCATACGGAAACTCTTGGTCCTTGTGTAATGCTACTATTGTTGATCCATCGTCAGTCATTACAATTTTAGCGTAAAACCTAGTAAGTAATTGTGTGGGTTGAACACATGACGGCCTTAATAACCTTAACATTTTATATAAGAATGCAATGTCTAAAGACAATTCCGCTATTCGTAACTTCGTAAGGAACAAATAACTAATAACGCTAATACCAATTACCAACTAAAAACTCACGGAATAAACTAGATTTGTAAATACAGAATATCTATAAAAATTAAAATACAGATAATTTTCGATAATAGCAATGACAGAAAACAATACGGTGTTCTTGGGGTCTAGTCAAGACGGCTTAACAGGGGGTCTACTCAAGACAGATTAACAGTAAAATGAATTTTAATATTATAAGATTATATTATAAGAATATATTGAAGATTAACAGAATAACAATAAAAATGACAGCTAGTGTCGACAGTTGGTACCAACTACTAGCTGTAATTTTCATACAAATTTAGTTTTCTACTTTCTACAATATACACTACTGTTACGCTGTCTTGACTAGACCCCCCTGACCCTTCTGTCTTTAAAAAAATTAATAAAGGTGAAGTCGATATTTTTATGGTCCATAGAAATAAATTGTGGAGCGGATAACTATTATTTTTTTATCACAATAAATAAGGTTATTTTTACAATTAAGATGACTTCTGCTTGATATTTATGATTTGGAAGAACGAAATGCGGTCCTCGCGAATCAGGAATTTTAAATACTTCTTTAATC
The DNA here is from genome assembly GCA_028984075.1 of Pieris mannii. Classification (NCBI taxonomy): domain Eukaryota; kingdom Metazoa; phylum Arthropoda; class Insecta; order Lepidoptera; family Pieridae; genus Pieris; species Pieris mannii. Next base: position 3,923,069 of record CM054776.1, read on the forward strand.
TACTGAAGCTAGTAACGGAGTAGACGGTTTTAAAACTATTTACTATTCTCACAGCTAATTCCTGCTTACTTATTGCATAAATGCTTGGGGAAGAGGAGGGACATTTGCCCATATACTTTACATTTACATTTAAGTGGCATCTCTTACTTTTAATGCAATTTCTATGCGTACGTATTAATTTAATTAGTTTTTTATATACTACTAGAACCCTACTTAGAACTTAATCTCGAACATAATTTACGTTTTTTTCTATTCAAAGGTTTTCACGTATATTGATATTTGACGTCATTTAAGATAATCTGTGACTATGATGTCAAATCCAATACATTGTCATCTATCATGTCTGAATTCTGACATGACACAATCGCCCTATGTTATTTGTAATGTCAGAAGCGGTTGCGTCTTCTTCTTGTTCCTTCTATGATAATATTTCAGCTCTAGTGTCTACAAACACTGTGTGAAAAATTTAAGATTCATTTATGACGCAACTGGAAATTGGGAATTGGAACGATGGATGACAAAGAAGAGCTTCATCTAACCTCACAAGAGTTGCAAGTGTTGTCAGAGCTTGACAGGTGCCGCCTTAAAATAATGTTTTGTTTGCCCTTCTTACTAGGAAACAGATCTTTTTGAAATGATCCCTCCTTTAATTTTATTTCTTGTATAATAATTTTGTATTTATTTTTATTATATGTCTTAGACATTTATGCAATTGTTTAATGATAGCCATTGCAGGAATTGTACATATAGAAAAAATAGTAATAAATTTAAAAAAAACATACTTTATGATGTAATGAATATTTGTGATTACAGGTTTACATAAGAATAGCAATTAGACTTTTAGTATATTTATTAAAGATCATCATTATCTTCAAGACATTCATCTAATTATTAAATTTATGATTTCAGCCGCCAATTTGGATTTTTAAAATTACGAGGCAATGAACATGGGAGAACTCGATCTCTTGTTCTTAAGGCTGTAAAATATTTGGAGGGAATGTTGGTACAAGTTAAGGTAATATAAATATAAAATAAAGTAAATGCTAGAGAAAAGTTGTATTGGTTTGTTGCACGGATGCATATAACTGGTGCAATGATATGTCTACTGGGTGCCCTAAACTTAACTATTTGGTATCATTGTTACACTTTATTCCAATCATATCTATTTAAATCATTTATGATTATATTTTATAGAAAAAGTATATAATTGAATCAAATTATTTATATTATTATTCCTATAACTGACTTGTTTGACTTTAGTTGGAATAGAAAATATGTAATGCATCTAGATTTTTCATGGTCTTTTATGACCAAAATTTATAGGCATGCTCAAGAATGCACCTTGGTCTCAGAAGAACAAATGAAGAAATCAGCTAGGTTTATTTGTTTATAACTGCACTATAGCGGCCTAAGGCAAACAGCCTTGTTGTCTTATTTAAGAAAGAAAGAAACAAGTTATACAAATTAAAACGTATGTGTGAATAAGCTAACAATTTGTTGTCTCTATTTTAGGAAGAGGAAAGAGCATGTTCGCCAGGTGCTAGAAGAGATATTTGTATAGATCCAAAAACATATTGTAAGTTGGGACATTTCCATCTCCTTCTTGAAGACTATGCAAAAGGTACATATTTTATTCCCTGCATACAATTTTAATTATTAATTCAAAGCACTACAATAGATTTATAATCAAAATTTCGTAAATATGCATTTAAAACTTGTAGCACAAATTTTTTTTTAAATATATATTTTGTCTGTTAAAAAGATAAATTATTTAATGTAGTAATAAATACCCAGGTATATTAGATTTATTTGCCTCAATAGTCTGTAACTCCTGAAAGTGATTGTGAACCTGCCTTTAATATTGAGTTAAGTTCTGCAAGATACAAACATTGTGTTTTATATTGTGAGCACTACATTGAAATTCCAAACAAACTCAGTATTGAACTCGCTATTGGAAGTTATAGGTAACTGAATTTGGACAAACAGTTTATCAAAGAAGAAGGAAGAAAAATCTTTTACACTAACTTTACTAAAATGTTAAGGAAAATGGTGTTGTGAAATTAAGCACCTTATTTATATATTAATTCAATCTTTTTTTTAAATGTATTTTTGGTTATAGATTCTGTACTAGAAACATGTTGACTATTGCATACTGAAACATCTCGCTTTGCCTACTAAATTGTGTATTGACAATGAATATGTACTGGATTTTTTGCAGCTATGTCAGCTTATCAGAAGTTTTATGCTTTGGAACAAGACAACTGGAAGGACCCCTTGTTTCTATATGGACTAGGGCTCTGTTACTACCATTATAATGCATTTGATTGGTAAGTACTAAAGTCTTTAACATCTATTGACAATTTGTTATAAGGACATATATTAAGTATCTATGGTGATATTATAAAAAAAATTAATTTGATTATTTGATTGCATTAAATGGGCTCTAAAACTACACGACTGATTAGAAAAAAAAAAAACACTTTCATAATTAGTAGTCTACATAATCTGATAAATGTGAAGTATAGAACATTTATTAAAAAGTATGAAATTACAATATTGTGAGCCAAGGTGTGGTGAAGATAAAAACAAATCTAAATCGCGTACGCTGCGAAACTATTGACAATAGAGAATAGTGATGTACTATAGTTTCTTAGAACATTTGCGATACCATGTCTAACGAGAAAAAAAAGTTTTTTTTATCCAAGTCTGTTAACCGAGGAACGCTTTAGGCTATCGGCAGCATGCTACGACTGAGGTTATGCGGGTAGAACCGCAGTGCATAAGCTTTCATATAGCAAGAAGTTTAATTAATTGACTACAAATCAATAAGTTTCCGGGATATCCCTATATCCTGGAAACTTATAGCAGTGTACTTGCGCATCTCAACTGTGTGATCGTAGGTTCAATCCCCGACTGTGTAACAATGGACTTTTTTTTGGGTGCAACACTAAAGGAGAATAACGACCCAAAAATCCGGCGACGTGTGTTAGTCACAAATGGTAGATCCCCATGCGCCTTATCGTAGTTTCAGGCTGTTTACGTCCACTGCTGGATATATGCCCCTCTCCTAAATTACTAGTAGGACTGGTTTACCCGTATTTTGCATACAAGGCCTTCCCTCAACCCTCACCAGGTCATCTGTCTTCCTAGTGTGATGCCGTCGAACTTCGCGGTCTGATCGTCTGCCTCCATTCCAGGACTTGGCCCAATCGGCCATCCGTTCTACTGGCAATATGCCCCGACCACTGACATATAAGCTTATAAACTCTTTTGCTATGTCAGTGACTAGTTCTTTATATATTTTATTTTACAAGATAATATCACAGTATTATTACATAGAAAACTCTTTTACGGATCTTTTCTTTTCTAATACGATCGCGTTTTATACCGAGCATAGCCCTCTCCATAGCTCGTTGAGCTACTCGGAACTGTATACGAGGATTGAAGTAAAACACCTCATCTCAGAACTCGCCTTTTTGCAATACAAATGATTACTAAACAGATACAGAAATCAGAGCTGAAGACCAAGAGGTGTAAGGCCACTGCTTTTTTTATATCAAAATAAGCCGTACCTTTTGTTATTTGAACGCATGTATTAATTTGTATCTTTCTGTAAGTTTTTGTTTTCAGCTCATATAACTTTTGTTATATGAACAATAACAACGACACTAAATTATTATTGCCAGTTCTTCACGTCCGTTCTGCACCCTTGATTTGAGAACTGGCAGTAAATAATTAAATATAAGCATTATTTATTGACGTTCATACATTCATACCCTTATTTAAAAATACTGATTTATTATGCTATGATCATATTTGTATATATTTAAATGCGTTTTCTGAAGTCGCATTTAATCTATTGTAAGTCTCGATCATCAAAATATTCTGTATACTTTGTTGCAGTTATTTTTTATCAATATTTCTTTTTCGATATTGTGTTACTTAATTCACTCGAATCATATGTTGTGATTAACATTCTTGTGTCACATCGTTTGTAAGTAAACCCGTTTGACCGAATTTTATGAAATTATATATAGGTCTAAGAATATATGTAATATAATAGATCGTAATCTATTATTTATACCCTTATGTTATAACCCCACCCCATTTAATGATTTCGCGTTATACATACGTATATAATCCCCATTTTTATAGCGTTTAAGTATTGTAATGATATTTATATGGCAAAACGTTTCCAACTAAAGTATTATAATTTATAATATGTATTTATTAGTCACGAGCTGATGTCAGATGACTTGTCCGTGTGATATTCAACAAAAAATATTTTTGTTTGTTATTTATGTAAAATACAAACAAAAAAATTTTTTTTTGGTAATTACATTTACAATGTCCTTAGTAATATTTATAGTCGATTTAAAATACCCGAGGTGTCTGATTTTAATTCGACTTGTAATCTTTATTGTCTAAACTTTAAGCCGTATAAAAAAAAATGAATGAATCGTCCAATGATTCGATCAAGCAAAGTTGACCCATATTAGTATCGATTCAAGATGAATACAACTTTCTGACTTTTTTTACAAAGCATAATTTCTATTTGGCTTGGTTTTCCTTGTTTCTTGTTTATTGGGAGAAAGAAAAGAAATTCGATGTATTTATTTGATTCAAATGTCGGTGAGTTTTGACGAAAACCTCTTACCTATCTATGTCGTGATTCACCGGACATAGGGCCAATGCGAGGTAGGGACTGACAGGGCGGTCGCGGGGGGAGTGCAGACACAGTTTATATTTGAGCAGTGTTCTAAAAATTGCTGCATTAACCTAAAATAATTCCGTCTCAGCCGTTAAGAATGACTATATTTTTATATCATTGAGTCTGTTGGTATTTTATTGAATGGTAGTTTTCGAGTTAAAAAATTCAAGTTAAAAGTAAATAAACAAGCAAGCGTGTAGTCTGTAGAAGCTGCACTGTCGTATCGTGGACTGCGGTGGTAGGGCGCGGCGGGGCGCAAGGGGCCGAAGCGCGGGGGGCGGCGCACGCTGCAGCGAGGTCGTCGCTCGCTCGGTAAGACGCCAGTCGGGAGCGGGATGCGGTGACGTATGCTGCACTGGCGCGGGCCGCAGACGTAGTGTAGACCGGGACGTTGTCGAGTGTTATTATCAATCCGAGCCCACCTGAGTGAGTGTCCTAGTACTGGCAGCCTGTGACGACGCCCCCGCTCTTCACTACCCGGCCGCGACCGCCTCTGGACGGCCTGGACCTAAGATCTCCAAAATGGTAAGTGCGGTCGAAGTTCCCGATCGCGGTTTGTTTACGTCGGCCCTCGTGCCGCTCTCACTCTATCGACCTGCCGCCCGTATCCCTCCGTCACTCTCGCCCGCGCCTCTCTATTTTGTTTTGTTTTCCAAAATGCAGGTCCTACCAACCCACGTCGACGGTTCCGAAGTTGATCCCGCCGGAAGGTCGCGTTTTTGTTAGTGAGCATGCTTAGTGCATTTTTTGTAGTGTCTTTTCGCAGGTAGTCAGCCGAGGGGTCGTCATCCGAATCGCTGCAAATTTGAGATGCGAGCGAGTGTAAACGACTGCAAGAGAATTAGGAATGTTAAGTGCATAATGAGTTTGATGTCGCATAAAATGTAGGTCGGCGGTGTCCGGCCGCGACACGCGATGTCGTGCTGTGCCGCTCCCTTCAGGCTGGCCCTTGTTATCAAACGATTGTTATTGACTTTTTTCCATTCATGAATTCACTGAACTATGTACATATCTTTCCTTGAGGTACCTACTTGGGAATAGGTACGTATTAATTGCAACTTCATTTAATTTTATTATTTCATGTTATTATAGTTAATCAGTATTTTGAAATATAGATAATTACAAAACATGCATATCCTAATTTTCGAAATCACCGTGTGTATCTAAGCAAGACATCTTGATATGCCCTTAATAATAATAAGCGCAAAAAGTGTTGTCGGTACCCACTTCCGTTCTATTGTCATTCGTCAGGTACGTTTCTTTCCGGCCCTTTCAAATAGAAAGTATGGAGAGCGTCTAAGTTTATTTTACTTGTGTTTAGTCATTCATGTGCTCGGTATCTTGTCCCGATTTACGCGAAGAGCGTATCGTAATCATTACGTGCAGTGACAGGAAAGTGAGTCATGTCGCTCGCAGTTTCGCGCAATTTTATCCGTACGTCATTGGTTCCGCGACCGCTAGTGCGCGTATTACAAGAAGTTCAATGAGAAATACAATTACAATGAATTGTGTCACTACTGGGAAAACCGAAAACGTATGCTTACCGGTAAAGTACTCTTAAGAATCACGTTATTTATTAAAATAACTTTTTAATAAAAATAGGTAAAAGCGACCTATTTTTGTAAAACTGTATACAATATTGTCCTGTAGACATGTAGTCTATCTCAACTATGCAATCGTATTAATGGCAAACGACAAACGAGCTAAATATCATTGTCGTGTTAATGTTATTTGATCTTAGTTAAAAATAATGTTGTAAAAACGATTTATAAATCGGTTTTACGTTACATTCTATGATTACTATCCAATTGCTATCTTTAACCGGTTCGCACTATCACCGCTATCCGCTTAGTAACGGTAAATATCCTCTAGCTCCCATAGTTAAGCTGTATTTTGTAATAAACTGGTTCCCTTTGTTTTTCTTTCATGTAATGACGTCACAGCTTTGATATGAACTGAGTTATGAACAACAAATATACATAAATTCATGTTAATAGGAGCATTCGTGGTAATGTGGGAACTAGCATGTAATACAATGCGGAACGGTCACATTTTGACGGATATTTTACTGTTATGTTATTCATGCCACATATTTTTTGTCGTTTTCTGGAATTGACGAGTCTGTAAGGCCACTTTGTACATTGGAGTTTTTGATAGTCGGGATTATTTTTATATTTCTGAACTTACTTGAAGATTTATTTAGAGTCCAGTTTGCTATTGAAAGTTTTATTTTCTAAGATATTAGGGTTTATCTTTAGGTAATGTTCTTAGTCAGCTGCTGATAGGTATTAGCCCTTGTAGGTAGGTTAGTAATGAATAGAGCAGCTTGCGGTGGCGCGTGCGCAGCAGGTGTCAGCCGGCTGCTGGCACACCTGTCACCGCATCAGCTGCGTCTTTGTCCGACCACATTAGCTATGCACATAACCTAACCACACCCAGAGGAAATCGATGTGAAATGTGGCTCATCCAGTGCCTTCACAGAATTTCAACTTATCTCTAAACATTTAGAGAAGAAAAGCCATTTTTCAGTGTCTCAGGCTTTGATTCAGAAGGGCAAAGTATGACATACTATAGATTTTTGATATGAGGGAGATAGATGTAACGTTTCGTTTCGTTTCTTAAAACGTACCCTTGTTATTATTGTGATAAGAAGTTGCTTTGTTCGATAATGTCTATAGATAACATAGTTGCGTAACGTTTGGCACATATAGCCTTCGATTCGATCACGTAGTAACAGTTTATCGTTTCTTATCACTTATAGTAACTAGTTAGAACTACGCTTATATAATATATATTTATATTACCAATTGTCTTGACTGTCTATTGTTTGAAGAAGGTTTGTCACAACATGTGCTATAGTCAAAGAATAGTACTGTCATCCACGCATCTATTTGGATCCATAATTATAATTTACAAAATGCTATTAGAACTGCCTTTATATAACTATAACCAAGAATTTAAAAATAATGAAAATAATTTTACATGGACGCGAGCTCGGACCTTTTTGTATCTGGACCACAGAACGGAGACAAATCATATAAATGAACACTGCCAATTAATATGGAGAAACCCATCTCAATTACATAGATAAACAAAAACGAGTATTACCTGTATTGCCAAAAAGTATGTCTTCTATACATTTTTTTTTTTACATTTTATTGCACAAAATACGAAAACATAAAATGTATTTGGGTGTGTAAGTGTTCGAAATTAACTATAACAATTATGATTGTTTAGTTTATTACTGGGTTTTTAGTGTCGGGTGTTGTTTCCTCAATGCAATCATAAATAGCCTATTAGAAATTTTTCCTCGCAATACAAAGTAATATTGCTGTAGCATGAGTCAGACATCGTGTCTTTGACTTTACTTTTGAACGTTGGTAGTGTCAAAGACCGATGCAGTTTTCACAAATGGCAATGTTTATGAGGGCCGGTTATTGCCTGACGCGTGCCCGCTGCCAGCCGTTCCCTCTTATCTTACAGATGCCATCTGACCTTGCTCTCTTTTACGAACAAAATATTGTTAAGTAGAATATGTATTTCTTTATAAATAGGTTAATAATACCATCATCTACAATAATAAATGTATTTGTTACTTGAATCAGTTGCACAGTAACAAAATTGTTCGCGCTCCGACGTTGTTCCAACTAATCTACTTTGCAAACTGAAATAGCGGTCTAACCGGAATTTCGTCGGTACTTTTGGGCCGCAGCAGTATATCTAAGTGTTTGCCGTTCGTACAATACAAAGCTATATTATCACGTCTGGCGGCGTTCGATGGCGACGGTCTCCGACCCTAGTCAAATAGTGCATCTAGGAAGATGTGCGGGCGGGGCTGTATCCCCCGCACCCTCCTAAGCACGCTCCGCGTCACGTACGCATCTGCCCTTATACGCATAATATTATAATAGAGGTTGAGAGGGGCCGCGCGCGCACCTCTCTTCTCCACTAAATTGCCAATAAGGGCGTTTACGTTATTAGCCCTCCCGCTTCCCCTTGCAACATTACATCCTCGTCTTTTAATGGTTTTTGGCGTCTAGACACGCAACCTAACGCCGATCTTAGGCTCACGTTACATCATCGACCCGACGTCACAATATTTTGTTTAAGTATCTAGGTCAGGATTCAGGATCTAGCTATGAGAGCATGGCTAGTTCTGTGGGGCCTGCGCGGTCGTCGACACTAACGGATCGCTATTTATACCTGCTTCGTAGTGCACCGGAACTCGCTCGATGCATTCCCTGCAAGCGTCTCCACTGTCAATGACCTCCTTAGGATTTGAGTCACACTTCCCGCATTCAAATCGTTCGCATTAATTCATTTCGGAAAGCCAAATTCATTGTTTAAGCTGCTTCGAGTTCATAATAATACAAACTTTGTTGCGAAATAGAATTGTGGAAATTGTTCCCTTCAGTCTTTATTAGCTTGCGTCATGAGCCACCTACATCTAGTAGGGCTCGCAACCCACGATGTCATGAACTGTGTCAAGCAGCTTGCCCTAGTTTTCATGATAGCGCCAGTTTTTGTATGAAAAGCGACACATTTCCCATAAGCTCATGCTGATAAATACTACGCCTAATATATGTTTGAATTCTTTTGTTTTATTTGAAAATTAAAATAGTAACTATTGATGTAACATTGTTGTAACATGACAGATCAGTTGAAGTAATCTGCGAGCGTTGGCCGCACTGGAATTTCCGCGAAAAAATCAGCACAGCACGTCATACCGCGTCATCGGGCCATTCTACGTCACTTCCCAAGGCCACGTCTATAACCAATTTTGTCTTACTGTTCATTACATATTACGCTATCAGGACGGTAAATACCTAATGAAGTACTGAAAGGTACTGACTTTTTTGTTATTATATTTCATCATTCGTGAACGTATATTTTTGACGTGAATCCCAAATCGCTAGTGGATTGTAAGCTATAACGAGAAAATTCCTAGTACATACTCATACTATGAGTCAGGTCAACGAAATTCTTCGTGAACTAAAAAGATTGCCTTGCAAGGTCTCACTAAGCATTATAAAATTTTCCTAAATAATTAAGTTTTCAATAAAATGTTATTTTTACAAATGTTAACAGTTTGATAACTCATTGTGATAAGTGATATTAAACTAACTCGCCGGATACAACTTACGTAGGTGTGAATTTATCTCATAGTTACAAAATAAATTGTACTAAACAAATCATGAAATTCCGCGAATAGACATATATTACGCACGTGTAACTGATAACAATACGAATTATATAAGTGACTTGTATTCCCAATTTATCAATAATAACGATAAAAATATCTGACATACCTAAGTATTGATAAATGACGATGCATCGAGGTAATTTTAAGATTACGTGCATAATAATCCATGAAAATTCTCACGAATGTCAGTGTGTATTCCTAAGTTATTTAGTCGGCATGTGAACGTGTACAATAGTTATTAGAAAGCGGCCGGTGACCACAAAAAGGGAGCAATGGAAGGGCTCCACTCGGAACGAGTCGGCTGTTGCGCCACAATATTACGTCACTATTGAACGATAACCTCGCCCCGTCCCCCGACCCGCGATACTGGGCCCCAACAAAATCACTAAATACCAAGTTTCATGCGCGTATGTGCTAGTGCCCTCTCCATTGTATAGGCGAACAATCTCCGTCGTCGATGGCTTCGAAATTTCTCACAAAGGGTTCAACCCTTCTAAATCGCAGCGTTGGGGATGGGGTATAGTTTTTAATTTTGCTGCATGTAAATATCTATTGGACTTGTTAGAACACTTGTACACCGCGAGCTGCAGGGAAGTCGTCAAGGGCACTCTATATTTTGTGATGTAATAATAGCACAGTTGTACACTTTATGAGGGGGCATCGTATTGCATATTTTAATCACATGTAGTCTAGTTTTTAAATCGAGGAAACAGAATGTTTAACGACGACATAAAAATTCTGTGAAACTTTTTCCCACAATGAGCAGTGGACGTATGCGATAATCTGTTGTTTTAAACATAATAAGGCAGTTCTAGAAACCAGTTTGTTTATAAATCCTGTTGAATTGATGCTTTTTATAAACGCATCAGACGTGCATTTCTAGTACTGGTTCAGAATGCAGCTGTACTTTGTTCACTTCCTCATTGCGCGGCCTCGGCTATCTATGTATCACCTCTAGCTATAGACAATACAATGTTATTTTCATCGTTACACGTGTTTTTATGCACATGTGTCATCATAGTAAATAGTGTATACTGATTATAACCCTGCTTATTTAAATGGCCTCTGTTCATAATGTATTGCACTTAAATGTATGTGCGTATACAGCACAAAATCCTATTCACTATCTGTAAGTACCTAACCTCAGCCTAAAGTACCGCAAGGATGGCCTCTACGTGTTCAGCGACCGCAGGCAGAATAACCGGTCATGTCTAATGTTTCCTTACTTTGATGCAAACTACTGTCTTTTAATTCAATAACACAGCGCTTATTCCGTTAGTTTCTACCAATCCATATTTACTCTATGATAGTATAAAAACATTATTATTCTAAATTGTTATCGAACTGAAAAACCCAGATTCGTTTCATATATACAGGTCACGGAATTGCTCGGAACTTGTAGCCATGAAGTTGAAATAGTCATAATCCAAAATAGATGAAACATATAAGATAATACATATAGTGAGTGGTATCGAATCGCACGAAAGTAGGTCAACGTGTATGACGGCAGCGATAAATGAGCCCTCGCTCGTTCATTATCAATTTGTGCAATAAACGTTAGTGCGCCTTACTACAGTAACCAGAGCTACAAATATCGATAAAATGCCATTCATTTGGGCTATTTGAAATTGGTCCGATGCCGGGTAAAAGTGAAAATTGTAGTTGGATATTCAGTCGCGAAAATAGTTCAAGGTCTGTTAAAATGTCTGTAAACAAACAGGGATCGGATGTGTTTTGTTTGTGAGAATATTTTGCTTTGCTGACAATGATATTGCGTATTTATTGTTCTACTTGTAACTGATGATGCATTACACGAATGTAGAAAGTTTTCATGTTAACTGCCATTTTGCGGAAAACATTTAGAAATTGTTTAAATCACGATCGGTTTATTTTTATGTAAATCGAATACGTACTTGAGCTAAAAAGCTTTGGCAACTATCGCCAAACGATCTTTAGGTCATAAAAATAAATTATGAGGTTGTAAAAATACCGTGTAAACTGCATGTTGTTTTGTATTAAACATTATAATAAAGGCAGGTAACAAAATAAATCTTTACCGACTTTCTCTTAGTAGCAACGAAGCATAAAGCAAACTTTTTATAGTATAGTAACGCTACAAAGATTGAATCTGTCACAAGTATTTAAATCTCAGTCCCGACTTATTTAAACACTGCATACGCCAGGTGGGCTAAAGAAAAAAATCCTAAGGAAAGAATTATGTGGGGTTACATATTCAAGGTGACGAATAACAAATCGTATTGTTATCGATAACGTAATAACCATAAAATATTGAAAGTTAGAACAATTGTTTGTAATTCTATGTAGTATGCAAGTACATGTTTACGGCACAATTCCAATAAACTTGAATAGTTACATGAGCTAACTTAAATGCAGCTGGCGTTGCATTCAGTTACCGTGGCACCAAGGCCGTGATGCAATCTGGTCAGGTGAATTGTACTCGCATTGATGCCTGTTGAATGTATCGCGTGATTGCCTCGTGATCACAATATTATTGTTAGTCGCAAAAAGTATCAATAAGCAAATAGATATTCATAAGTAATAGATTCAAAAAGTACAGACTTTGCAGTTTCACAATGAAGCATGAACGACAAAGGAATGACCTCGCCATTTCTATCGTGACCCGGTCAATCTTGTTTTCTATCCCTCGTGTTAATAGGGAAGTGTGTTATTATTACTTAACTAACATTCCCCTTTGCTTAGCGCCGTGGGAAATTTTCGTCATTCATTAGGCGTCTAGGATCACGTGTCGTGGCACATGGCTCGCTTTGCTTAACTCTTATACAGTGTTTTGCTATGACGGACGACGAAAGAACTATTTATTGCGGTCGATTCGTCCTTGAGCTGACGCGAGTGCGCAGAACTAGGTCAGGCCAAGCCTCATCCCGGTGCTGCTCCTCTCCCCATCCTCCGATTTCGCCCCCCTAGCAACACCTTCTGTTCCGACGATACAGATGAAACACTCGTGAAATGGTGAATTCCGTGTTATTGTACTCGTTTTTATACAAAACTCGCTGGCATCATTTCTGTTGTTAGCGAAATGGTATAATTTTCTAGGACTAGGTACAATATGATTAAAAAAAATAAGAATAGCTTTTATGTACAACCCAGATGCTTGTCCATTGTTGTGCGTTTCAACTGAATTACAATTCAATAATGTGAATCTATAATTTCGTACCTGAGGTATACATATATTCACCGTGTTTGGTGGCAGGTAGCAGGCCCGGCTTAATCCCTCGCTCCAGGTGAAATATATTTGAATCTTCGAGAGTTTTTTGCATAACGTATTAATTCACCTCGTTACACGAATAAATAACAACCCACACATGTTTGAAAGGGTATCGAAAACATGTTTAACATATTTTATAAATATCGTGAGTGCATCAACCCGACATGTTGCGAAAGTCAAAATAAATTTAAAATAACGCTCAAACGTTAAAGACAATGGAGGAGGAGATTCTAAGTATCTATTTTTTCTTGTGTCAAATCGGGATAGTAGGGTGTAACCAACTGGTTTTTTATCGGATAGACCTTGCCTTATCTTTTATGTCCTGGGCTCATTTAACGTCATTTAAACCCGAAGTGTGTGTAAACATTGGTCTTTAATAAAGCGTGCAAGCGTAAGAACAATGCCAGCGACCGTGAGGGCAGTACAAAACCTCCTTTGAAGTTTTTTTACATGTATTTGGCCCAAACCTGTCGGACTTACACAGTGCGATCGCACAGCGATAAGTCAACGGAACTGGAGACGAACTTGAATTAGATGTATCGTAAATATTTGTTATACAATCGGTATTGAAAAAGAGTTTGAAATAAATATTAAGAAATAATTTGTAAAAAGTTAGCTCGTTAACAAAGCTAAATGGCGAAAGTTTAGAATTGTTTTGTTTTGACGTAATGTTTTGGGAAACGTTATAAAAGTTATGAGATTTCTTGAGAAGTTGAAATATTTTTGCGGCTTTAATAGAAGCATTTACGCATTATGTTCAATTAATAATAAAAGGAAGGTTAAGATTTTAATAGATTAACCGTTTGATTCTATAGGTTTAGCCTGTCAGGTGAAAGCTCCCTTTCGTACGCGATCTTTGCGTGTGTGCGTATGTGCACGCTATTAAATGTTGGTGGTATCGCATACAGGACGCCACCTGCCTCACTCCTTTGTTTCGGCTCGAAAATGTCAGCAGAGGTCATCTAAATAAAGTTATACCCGAATGCCTCCGATTCGGGACGCGATCGCTGTCTAGACGTTGCGTTGTTGCATCGTCCGATCGATTGCACGAATGAGCCTCAGACGGTCGTTGACACCACGGGTGCATCGGTGACGTTCCGCTTCGGTGATGCGCTCCGCCACGACCAGGGACCACTGATGTTACCGGCCTCTCGCTTCTTTCAACGAACTGCGTAGTTGAGATGATTCTACACATTTGCGTCTCGGAGAACTGAATAAAGCGTCGCGCATTTCATTGTATCCCTACGTACCTGGTTCATTATTAAAATATAACCCATTCAACCAAAACCCTCGGTTCTTATAACATGCAGTCTTAGATCAATCACAAAAGATTTTTGATTTCGATATAGCTACTCAGGCCTCACTAAAAAAACATTCGGTATTCAGTACATTATACAACGCCAATGGCATTAACGTGCCAGTGCGTGTGCGGAACGTATTTATAAAGAATGAACCATTAAGCAAAAAATACTGCATTGAAATATTCTCAAAGTTTGGGTGTGGACTTTGCATTACAAAACTTAAGCATGATTTGTTTTTATGTCAGTGCTTTGTCTAGATGGCAATGTTCTATTAACCGATTGTCTGACCTCCAAGGACGTTCAAGAGCAGACGAGGCAATACCCGGTCCCGACATTCGAGTTATTTACGCAATCGCAATTATTATCTTGCTAAATTTCGAGTTGTCAAAAGATTAAAATCATTGTGTGTGATAGCATCGGTAATACTATCGAAATCGCGCGCAAACATGTTTATTATTCTTGCGCTTTTTATTTGTTCATTCGAACGTAGCCTTGACCTAGGTTTTACGGGTCAACGGCCATTTATCTTTACGTCCTTAAACTATGTTAGTCTTTCATGAATGAATTTTTGAATTTTCATTTTCGTCTGTTTTAAGAAATTTGTAAGAATTGACTCCTTGAATAGGTTGTAGTCGTTTGATGTGGCATGCTTACAAGGGTGGTGGGTTTTGTACACTAGGGCCACGAAGGCGCTTCAAATGGCGTTGTACGTGTCGCCGGGGTTTACGCGAGCGGCGGATGCGCATCTGCGGCTGGCCCTCATGTTCAAGGCGCGGAGGCACTGGGGCGCCGCTGCCATACACTTCCGAAGAGCCAAACTCGCCCCACACCAGGACGCCACATTCACCAGGTTGGAAATGAGCTTCCACGCTGCGCATTTGCTGGAGGCCAGAGGGCTTAAGAAGGCGGCGAGAGACGCCTACCAACGGCTGCTGAAAGAGCCACACCTTACGACTAGTCTGAAGGCGGACGTCTGTCGACAGTTAGGTGAGTCTTTCGAGTCTTTTGACTTAATTTTACACGTTTGACACGGATGTGGCAAACCTAGAGACGTAATCCGCAATACAGCACCTATTATGACTAAAGAATGTATTGCGAGAATGATCGCGTGGGAACGTACCTAATGCTACACGAACCGATTGAGCGTTGAAATGAAAGAAATGTGCTGTGTGAAATTGATCATAAAGTGTAAACAAACATTGCCCTCGTACTGGCTTCTGGGACGGGGCGCGTCAGTCATGCCGTGTACAAGTTAAGAACAATGGATTGTGTACAAGTTCTTCATGTAATTGTTACATCATTGCAGAATATGCAATTTAGCTTAAATTAAAAATATATAGAATATTAGATAAGAACGTTGCCCTCATATCACAAAAGATGTCAGGTCGAATAATAATTTTTATTTATAAGCGTTGTTTTGTGTATTGTTTATAGTTATATACTGTACCGACACTCTAACACTTTGCTTTTATAATTGATTGAATTTGTGATGACTGTGTAACTATAAAGATATATATTCAAATAAATATTAATTCTTTCGTCTAAGAGATAGTTGTCAAGGAACGATACGCCTGGAGGACAGAAATCATTATTTATCCTTCATTCAGGGTGGTTGTACCATCGGTGCGCGTCATTGGAAGAGGCTGCAGCAAGAGGCCGTGCGGCAGTATGGTGCCTTCAGCGAGCTGTTGTAGCGGAACCCGAATCTGGTGCTGGACTTTACCTTCTAGGGCGATGTTTTGCTGCCCAAGGGAAAGTTCACGATGCATTCATTGCCTACCGCAACTCTGTTGAAAAGTCTGAAGGCAACGCAGACACGTGGTGCTCCATTGGGTTAGTACATTCGACATTTTATTTAATTACTATTATACCATATGTGTTCTAAGTTGTTGGGTAATCAAGCTTGGGTGGCTATCTATGGGTTGGATACAGATACATCGGTTTCACTTGCGTCTCCCAAACAGTTTTTGAATATCCTTTACATAGTGCCTTTGGCTTGATTTGCTTAAGATAATATACAGCGCGAATAGGGTATAGAACTACCTGTCTTCGTCCTTACACATAAATATGCTGCTTGCTAAAAACATGTAGGTACTAAACTTTGCAATGCTTTCTAACGCAGGAATGGAACGTTTCTAACACATGTGAATAATAATGACTTCTGTTTCCCACGAGTTAATTTTATGTTTTAATGCAATTAAGAGCGGATGTGTGAAGATAGGAAAACGGACGTTTACGAAGGATATCAACAGTTATCGATGCTTTTTGAATAAATCGCGTATCGTGCGTTGCTTATATATGTGCCTATGAATATATTTGCTTAGAATTTATGACCGTGTTGCTGAACGTTTTTAGAATCATGTATCGCAATAAAAATTTGAATCACATTGCTTGTATCCGTTCGACTGGTATATGATAATTATTTCTTAAATATAAGAAATAATTAATATAAGAAATTTGGTGAAGAAAGTTTATAGTATTTTTATTGTATACAGGTGTAGTATATATCATCTATCTAGGCGTAAGTTTGTAAGTTAGGTGAAAAAATTGGATTGTAAAACCACTGGAATAAATATGATTCATCTTTCGTGGCAATACAAACGAATTTATTTAATAATGCCAATAACTCTGTTATCCATAGGGTGCTATACCAGCAACAAAACCAGCCTATGGACGCGCTTCAAGCGTACATTTGCGCCGTACAACTGGATAAAGGGCACTCAGCTGCATGGACGAACCTTGGGAGCTTGTACGAAAGTTGTCAAATGCCCCGTGATGCCTTCGCCTGCTATACTAATGGTGGGACGGCCGCTACAGCCTCCAGTGCTGCACTAAGACATCGTCTTGCAGCATTAAGAGCTCACCTCGCGCACGCGCCTATGCCTTCTGTCACTGGCAAGTCAGTACCGTTTTTATTTGTTATTTTTTATAGTAAAAATATAATTTATTCGTAAGCTGATAAATGTAAAAAATTATGTTTCTAAATTTATATTCTCTAAATATTCGGTGAACGGACGGGAAGAGCTGGCAATAAACTCTTCGTTATTATTTTCTATCGCCTAGGTTTTTTACAAACTGTTTATAAGCACTGAAATACAAATAATTAATTTATACTTATCAATATTTATATGCCAACTACTTTTTAACGAATCTCCGAATGGGTTATTGAGTAATGGTATTTCTATGCGCATGTATTGTACGTTGAACATCACTCAGCTAATCAGCGAAAGGGTAGCAATGGCCGCATAATTACCACGTAACATATTTCGCTAAGCCTGAAACTATAACTGACCCATTTCATATGAGGCTTACGTAAACAATACACAAATAGTAGGTTTTTCAACTTTGCCTTTGATTTGTTGAAACTTATAGAACTTTAGGTGATAGTCACCTAAAGATCAATTAACTTTCAACAAATCATTGATAATAATCGTCATTTGTTTATAGGGTTTTTTAAGCCAGTCCCTTATGTCAGATTTACTCGCGACGTTACCCATCAAACAACTGCTGAAAATGTCACTGCAAAAAGTTGCACGTACTAAAGAAATGTTGTTAATGTATTTATAATACATATTTATTATTCGTTTCCTAAATCTTGGTCTTAGGTGCCGGGGTAATCTCGTTAATATTTTATAGTCAAATCTAAGCTATTTAGATTAATTTTATGTTTATTGTTACCAGCAGTCCGAAACCCACATAAAGTATATAAGTTTAATTACAATACATTTTTGATTTGTAGGCTTCTTTTAGGCTGGGGTTCTCAAAAATGACCAGAGAATCAGATTAAATCAGAAACATCTACCAAATAAATATAACGTTTTTCAAATACTTTATTTTTAAGGTTCTGGATGTTGAAGCCGCGAAAAATAATTATAAATCTTTATCGAGTTTTTATTGATCTTCGTATGTGAAGTTAACGAATTTTAATTGTCGTATAAGCGAGTTCTCTAAAACAAAAAGCGAACCGCTTTTGTTAATTATTAGTATGCAAATTGTCTGTTGATAAGCGTATAATATAAAAATCTACTAAATATAACCTTGGACTTCCGTCAAAAGTTAATTTAAATTATTTGTAGTAGGTATAAAGGCACGTGGTTTTATTTAAAATGCTATTTATGAGGAGACAGATGATGAGTTTATAAATCGATGTTCTGCTTTTTAAATTAATTTATAAAATGGATATATTATATAAACTTCATTTAATTCTACTGGCATCTAATTAATTCATTTGTAATTTTAGACGTCGTCCTCTGCCATCTATAGAGGAAGCATGGAATCTTCCAATATCGGCTGAAATGTCATCTCGCGCACCTAAATCCGCTCCACCCCCCTACCCTGGAAAGCGTAGCACCAGCGGAGGTGCTAGCGCAATTGAAGAGGCGCCGCCACTCACCGCGCATCAGCTGCAAACGCTACAACACCTGCAGAGGAACTCGCATAATCTGTCTCCGCACCAACAAGTACTTTGATTGTGTTTACGGTGAAATAAAACTTCTTAAACATTGAAATCTCTTATCACTCATCTACAATCGTTCAAAGCTCTTTATTAGGTTTTTCACGGTCAGTACTTTAATGAAACTTAAATGTTTTGTTTCAGGCCATGATGCAACAGTTATTATCTCAGTACCGGTTATCGCAAGCGGCGAGGGCGCGGACGGTTTGTAAAATCCCTTCCCTTTCCCCTTAATCCAAAATGGCGGCAGGTTTTAGGCTTAAGATGTGGGTTTTTGACAGTTTGATAACAATCACTACGTTGCAGGTTGCGAAAAGTGAGACGAGCGGTAGCAGCGACAACGCGGAGTCGCTGGCCGAAGATTTGTTGAAGAAGTTTGCGGACGCACAGCCAGATGTCAAGAAGGAGACTATCAGTAAGTTATTTAGGCCAAATAATTTTAGTGTCACACTTAATCGCAGCTGAAACGCTATTTGAGAGACAGAGAAGAGTGATTTCAGTAATCAGATTTGAGAGGAGACTTGGAAGTTTTCAGTAAATTTAGACATATGTAACAATGTTATACTGGTTCGATTACACTTTTAAGTGAAACTTAAATCTAGTTTCAAGAGTATAATCTAAAAATTATGTTTTTTTTTCATATTATAGTAAACTGGGGTAACACTCGCTTGAAATTCCCTTTTTAGTATTTTATTCTATTAAAATTATAGAAAAATTCAGCAAACATCTATATTTCATTATTTATTTATTTTATAGATTAATATAATCTTAATCATGTTGTTTTTAAAACTCAATTTTAAGGCATATTAATTCTAAGGCAATCAACACACCTGTGGCATTGAGAGTGTCCATGGGCGGCGGTATCACTTAACATCAGGTGAGCCTCCTGCCCGTTTGCCCTATTCTATAAAGAAGGCACTAGACCCGTACATACCCGCATGACATATATTTGACTCACTTTTCGTTAGCTTTCTCGTCTTAAAATTTCGACTGCAATGCATTAGCCACATTCCACTTATGATCGCGGTCAAAATGAAACACGTTCATTCACGCGCCATTGCTTCAACGAACCCTGAGCTAATTAATAGCTTCCTTCACGAAGTTATATGAATCTAAGTAATGTGCCTGATATTGTGTAATAAGTATTTCCTACATATTAAACGCGAGAATGGCGACCGGTAATTAATGAATTGTTATGCCGTACATTACTCCTTCAAGGTGTCACGAGCCTAATACTGTTTTAAAAGCCACTATACTGGAATGTGTTTTCTCAAAGCCTTTAACGAAATCAATACGCGTGTCAATCATAACACGGCCCTGGTTTGATATGATGACACTACTTTATTCGTTAACGTACTCAAGTGTTGACTAATAATTTAAATGTCATAAGTGAAAAAATAGAGAGCAGTGGAAAAAATTCTTTGAAATAACTAATTTAGTACATAAAATAGACAAAGTTTTGTCGTTAAATATGCGTTTGCGATAAGAATTTGTATAAAATGGTAAGACAGCCGCATTCACTAGGTACAACATAAATTTGTAGTGTCGAAACTGCTGTTTGATTTGTTTGAATTATTTTAATAATAAAGCAATGAGACTGAATGTGCTTGTAAATTAATAATTCGGAACCGTCGGCTCACACAATACAGTTGTTATTTGTTCCATAATGCAAGTTTTAATTGTCAGTTATCTTAACAAAAATACTTCTCATCTTCTTAAGCAAACCTGGTCCTCTAGGAAGCTTAAAACTAAGATCCAACGAAAACTAATGTTATTAAAACTTATCAAGTCGCAAAAATATATCGTATATATAATTTAAAAAAATATATATACATATATGTGTATATTGTATAAAATTGTATTGTTGTATTGTACAAAAGCCGCTAATTTAAAAGGCCGGCAACGCACCCAGTAGTATTAGTAAAAGTTTAGAAAATCTTTGTTGGTGCATTTTTACCATACATAAACCTCTCCAGAGTAAAAGTAAGTCCCAAAACCTACATATTTCTATGTAACCAAAACTACTGTTATTAAAACTTATCAAGTTGTATAAAGGTATGTTAAAGTTATAAGTGTACAAGGTATGTTAACAATTCCACACCGTTACTGCCACATTCCATGCGATATGTGTTATTTGTCAGCGTGACCTCATTACGTGCCCATACGAGGTACGAACCATTTTCAGAGGCTTATCTATGTATCGATACATCTGTGCATATATTAATCGAACTACTTCCTTGTTGAAGTCGATATAATATTCGTGGAATTAGACGCATTCCTGTATAGTATGAATTAGGGTTAGGCTATTGTAAATAGGAAATCGATTTTATCACTCTTTTCGATGCATCTACGCTTTTGTTAACTTAAACCTTAAACAAGATGGCGGATGTTTTTGATTAGCTTGTGTTTTGTTAAATAACATCGCTGTTTTATATATTTTAATTATTGAATCTTGTATTTATGTTGTATTATCGCTTGGTTGTTTGTATACATTGTAGCGATGATTAAAAACTTGTTATATTAGAAATCGGCGGGCGTCGAGGTGATACGGATGGTATTTTATATTCTGTCTTGCAGTCCCTTGGTGAAATTCAGCTGTTGGTATTAGTCCCAACAACTCCTCTAAACATGGAAGATGCAGATCACACATCTCTACGCAAATCCATGGTATTAAGCCGCACGGAAAACCGGTCATTGAGTACTTGTGTAATTGTTAAACATACCCTAGAAATTCGTGGCTTTGATCATATCTGGTTTACGCATAATTAATAATGAAGCGGATAGTTGCTGGAAGAGATTATGAGACTGTAGGTTCGGGACAATTATTACCGCTTCCAGAAACATAACCTTTTTTCTGTGCATTTGACTCGCAATGTCCATCCAAGTTCCCATTCTCCGGTTACTCTCGCAGTTTAAGAGTTTTTTGACTCGCGAGCAACCCTAAACTACGATTAAAGGGCATACATACTAAACGAGCATTGATGAAGAAAAAAAAATTTCTGTGGATTTTGTAAAGGTGGCTTAATCATTTTAAAATAATATTTGTTTTTTTTTATAAACATTATTTAAGTAATTAATCATATTATATATAAACGAGCCTGCGGGACGCCCAAAAAAGGCAGTCATCGCAGCCCAGACACCCATTTTTAGTGGGTTTGTTGCCGGCTTTAAGGGAGGAGTACGCTCGCATTTTGAATAGTTGGAGGTCGTAGCTCTCAGGGAAGACCTCGGTAGTGGATTCCACAGTTTGCTAGTTACTTTGTTAAAATTTCTACATGTATTGGCTACTGGTATACTAAACATGAACACTGTATGTAAAATACTAAAATAATGTGCGTACTTCAATATCATCACTTTTTTTAAGCTTTTGGAACTTTAAAACTTTATTTAGTGAAGAGTATCTATTATCAATTCATAGACACAAAAGTATTTTCTTTTTAATATACCCATATGCCACGTTAACACTTTTTTTATTGTGACAAATACAGTGTCACAAAGCATTAATGATTGTTTTGTATTTTCAAAATTTTCCATTTATTTAAAGGCATCGTAATATTCGTCAATGTGAGCAACATTTTTAATAAAACGTGCGTACTTACACCAAAAATTGTGATACCTTTTGCCAAGTTAAGTGTATTTGTTTTTAGCACCGTGCTTCGTGTTCGTGTATTTTGATATTATATTTCAGTTAAATAAATAAAACATTATACACACATTAAAATGCGTAAACCCTTTTAATGGCATTAACGATAACCGATTAAACGTCGGTTCAGTCCTGAAATTACTGCGTTATACCAGTTTTTTTTACCAACCTTGCCGCGTCATACCTTAAATTCTTTAATAATTTATACTATTATTATTTTTTATTTTTTTAATATACATATAAATGAATTGTTTACCTAAGAATTTGACTGATATGTTTTAAGATGAAATCACTAGGAAATTATTAACGTTTAAAAAAAAAAATTAAAACTGAAATTCTAAATAATTTAATAAAGATTTTTCTATATTATTTGACATCATGAGCTCGATTCTTGCTGCACAGATATTTTATATTGGGTTCCAATTTCGTTAGCTTCAGCCTCGAGTCTCCACGTTGTGTTATATCCATCTGATTCCCATTTCCCCCTTAAGGATCAAATTGCCCCACTGCGTTATACAGTTAGAGAGAAGAGGCTGATAGACATAATTTTAACATTATTTTTTATTGTATTTTTGTGGTGTGATGTCATTAGGAGTATTTAATAAGTATTTTTATTAACTGCAGTTTCATTGTGCAGGTGATTCGGTCTGCTTATCGTGGCACAGTTGTATGCACAGAAACAACTCGTCGTAGCGATGCGGTGTTGAGATTAAAACCTTTGTTTGTTTTCCGCCGATTTAATTGCAACGGCAAGATTAATCGTTCTACTTATTGTTCGATTTACCGTTCTATTGGGGTACGAATATACATTTGTGTCATAGTTTCATACTGGTGATTGCGATGTGGTAGAGGTCATAGGTGATTTAGAGTTTGTATCTAAAATTTTAGTATTATAAATAAATCTTTAACGTACTTTACTTTTTCATTTAGTTTCGTATACTTCGATAAGTCGACACGCGTTAATAAAACATGACTCGATATATGACTTTTTCGTATGTTTCGTTTCGATTTCGAAAGCCAGGTTGGGAATTTATGCTAGTTATATAAAAATCATTTGCTTCAACCATGCATTTGTTTCAGCAGAAGGCGTAACTGGCGAGGCAGTTCTGGGTGGACGGCAGGCCGTCGTGAAGTTGGAGCCACTCAAGACTGACCCCCTTAAGCCACTTAGTTTTAACATGAATATGACTTCCAAGCAGATACTTGACGCTTGCAAGTGAGTGTTTATTTGTACTAGACGCAAAAGTAATTGAAAAGTATTTATTAGATAGATATTCAAGTGTACAACCTTTTTACTGTGACAAAGTTTACAAAGGAATTATAAAATGGGTAGTTCTGTATGTTTGGGGTACCCTCTAAATATATACCAATGTTACAGGGATAATGCGGGTCCTGCGTCTTCCTGGTCCGTGCTGGGCGACGGCTGCGCCCCTCCGGAGCCTCCCCCCGTGCCACCTCCGCGTCTCAGCCCCGAACAACTGGCACCGCCCGCTCCTTTCGTTTACGTGGAGTCGAAGAGAGATGCCTTCTCGCCGCAGCTGCAAGACTTCTGCTTGAAGCATCCGATAGCCGTGGTGCGCGGTCTCACGGCCGCGTTGAAGCTCGACCTCGGCCTCTTCTCGACCAAGACTCTAGTCGAGGCCTGGCCCGACCACGCCGTAGAGGTGCGTACTCAGCTTATGCAGTCCGCCGACGAGAACTGGGATCCCAGCGGAAGGCGACGCGTGTGGGCTTGTGCCTCGCACCGTTCACATACCACCGTGCGGAAATACGCGCAGTACCAGGCCGGGTCCTTCCAAGACTCACTCCGAGAGGAGCGCGAACGAGGGGGCGGGCCCCTCGCCGCCGGAGCCCTTTCGGACTCCGACGGCCGCGAGTCTGGACCCGTGAAGAGGCGCCGCGGGGCGCGCATGCTCCGGTTCGGGACCAACGTCGACCTCTCCGACGAGCGCAAGTGGCGGCCCCAGCTGGCCGAGCTGCAGAAGCTGCCGGCTTTCGCGCGCGTCACCTCAGCCGCCAACATGCTGTCGCACGTCGGACACGTGATCCTCGGCATGAACACGGTGCAGCTGTACATGAAGGTGCCCGGCTCGCGCACGCCCGGCCACCAGGAGAACAACAACTTCTGCTCTATCAATATCAACATCGGGCCCGGCGACTGCGAGTGGTTTGGCGTGCCCGACGCGTACTGGGGCGGCGTCAAGGAGCTGTGCGACCGCCACGGGCTGTCGTACCTACACGGCTCGTGGTGGCCGGACCCCGAAGAGCTGCGTGCGCACGGCGTCCCTGTGTACCGCTTCACGCAGAGGCCTGGCGACCTCGTGTGGGTGAACGCGGGCTGCGTGCACTGGGTGCAGGCCACCGGCTGGTGCAACAACATCGCCTGGAACGTCGGCCCTCTGACGGCGCGTCAGTATGCGCTGGCGCTCGAGCGCTACGAATGGAACAAGGTGCAGAGCTTCAAGTCGATCGTTCCAATGGTGCACCTGACGTGGAACCTGGCGCGCAACATCCGCGTGTCTGACCCGCGCCTTCACCGCGCGATGCGCACCTGCCTCATGCAGACGCTCCGGGCGGCGGCCGGGACTCTGGGCGCTGTCCGGGCGCGCGCAGTGCCCGTGCGATTCCACGGCCGGGCGAGGGGCGAAGCCTCGCACTATTGCGGCGCCTGCGAACGCGAGGTCTGGCACGCGCTGCTCGTGCGCGAGCACGAAAAGAGGCACGTGGTGCACTGCCTGCCATGCGCGCGCCGGGCGAGTCCCGCTCTGCAGGGTTTCCTGTGCCTCGAGGAGCACCACATGGAGGAGCTGCTGCAGGTGTACGACGCTTTCACGCTGCATCGTCCTCCGCCGCCCAACTCGCACGCGGCGCTACCCGCGCTGCCCGCTTTGCCAGCGACGCCCGACTGAGCGTTCCGCCCTTCGGCTCGCTGAACGTCGACGTACCTGTATTTATTCTGTGTGAGAGTGTACGATGTCGCTACGGATCCCTATTTTTAGTTTTGGATTTTCTACGGCCGACGGTTTTCGGTTTCCGATTAGGAACACGCTAGTTGAATCCCCCGTCGATACGTAAACGGAAATCGACCAATTTAAGATAAGCTAAGTACGAGTAGCGCGATCTATTTTTAATACGCGACGCGTGGTTATAGAAATTGTTCGAAATCGATATTTTGGTGACGAAGTAATTTTGTACCTAGACTAGGTAGTTTTACACTTTACACGCTCCTCGATGACTTTTGTGATTGTGCGAGATATTTTTAAAAAAGTCAATTCACCGGCGAATGCGTCGGATCGGTATCGTATAAGTCTCACGGCGGCTTCGGAACGAGGGGAGAGTTCGCTTCCGCGCTCGGAGCTCCGCCCGCAATGGTCTCATGTGCTCAGGTGTTCACCACGTAAGTGTATTTTTTGTATAGATGCATATTATTTATTTTAAACTTTTTATTTCACTCGAGTAGGATAGGCCGCGTAGCGAATACTAGCGAGAGCGACGCACGGAGGCTCTGCGTTTTAGGAGGGTCTGGTGAAAAGTGCTGTCGAGTCCCAAAGAATGTTTATACTCGCGAAATTCGGGAATGTCGCACTTAGCAATTCTATTAGTTGATTTGACCGTCTCCAGTGCGGACACGAAGTGAAGGACGGGAGGTCGGTCCGCGCCTCTGCCCGCATCGAGCAAGGCCGTACCGACTCTCAGCAGATACACACGGTTTCTCGAGGCGTGGGGCGGTTGCATGCAAAATTGTATTAAAGTGTTACGCATTTAAAATGCTGTGTTCACCAGCCCTTGCTACCGTCGTGTAGATCGGTTTATAGTAAAATTTGGATTGGAATGTAAAGAATTAGTGTTAATTGTATTTGGCTCGGTGTTAGGCAAATTAGGAAATGGACGAATTTTGGTATAAGATTTTTTAATACTAAAGTAAATGCTAAGCGTTTATCTCAACCGAGAAGTATTTATATTAAACTTAAAGCTTGCAAATGAATTCTCACATCTTATACCAAATTCGTTTCGCACTCGACACGGATTCGTTAGTTATTTCTTACGAAGTTTTATCTATGTTAGTGCGATGTGACGGTTGTATTTTACGTGTCGAGATGCGAAAAGGTCTGATGCTTATTATAAAACATTAGTAACTGGATTAGCTGTAATAACTATTTAGTTATTTAATGTTTTATAATAAGTCGTGTGGCACAAAAGTGCAAAGAATGATCTGTACAGCGAACCGATATTTATAGATTATTGTAACATCACTGCCATGTATGACCTTACTGTTTATACTGTAATATTAAATTTTTATTAAACATGTAATATGGAAAAGCTTTTTTATTTCTCTTAACTCATTTAATATCTTTTTTTTAATGCCCATAAATATGAACAGTTGAATGTTTGATATTTTTTAAATTTGACGCACAAAAGTGCGATGTTTATTCATAGTGAATAAACTAATTAAACCGATTTGAAATATTTTTTTAATCGTTTAAATATGTTTCTGTAAGCCAACATAAGCTTAAACAGTCAAAACTATTTACGGATACATCGTTAAGAACATACTGGTATATTGACCAAAATGAAAGGTCCCGGCTGAATTCTATTGTATTAGGGACTTAATAACAACGTCATCGGCTGTTGCGACTATCGGTTTCACGACCAAATGTGAGTGTTCCCTTGCAAGTCGTTATAACAGATTAAGACTAATATTTTTTTATAGTAATATAAAACGTATTTCCTATGCAATATCAACAAAACTGACGTATGTTTGTTGTGCTTAAAATGATGTAAATTCAATAAAATTATATTATTGAATACAAAGCTATATTTTTCTAAGAAGCCAAAGAAATTGCCTTTACTTACATTACAAACAGCACTATAACGAAGAAATGTAGACAAAGATTGGGTTTTATAAGCCACATTGTCTTTCCGCGGACCCTGCTAACGACCGAATCTGACGGACATATGATAGATAAAAATAAAAGCGATATATCTGTACAGTTGTCTTTATTGTAAAAATCAATTGATATTTATAATAAACCGGGTCGAGACAAGTGTAATGTAACACGAATTCTACGTTTGGACGACAATATGAGAGTGTCGGCATGTTCGTTGCAACTGTGGATACACGATTCTCGTTGCGTTCGTGTGACGTCCACACAGTTGATGCTTAATTACTCGTAATCTAACATTTGCTTTACAATTCTTACGTTACACTTGTCTGGACTCGGCCTAACATGTAGTACCCGTATTCCAATTCACGTCACTGTCTAATGTGTTCTTTGATTTGGATTTCATTTTAGAATACGTGTCTGAACAAAATATTAAGAGAAAGTCTTATAAAGAACTTTTCAATTCACTATGCGTGTGCTTGTAATATTTTAATGTTGAAAGTAAACTAAAACAATTATATCTTTGGATTTTTTTAATATTCAATGTTTTTTCAATTTAACTTTGAGGCGAATTATAGTAACTGCATCATTTATCATTTCTTAAACACAGAGGGCGCTGAATTAAAATAGTCAATAATTACAATAAATTCATATATTTATACTTTTACATAATATTGTTTAAGTAAGCTTTCATAGCACCTATAGTTACAACTAACTAAATTGATTAAATGGTAAATATTGTGCATTTAATGATAAAAAAATACATTCTTAATCTAAGAGAGCATGGAATGAATCTAAATAAATTGCAGATAATATCAAAATATAATTTTAGAAAAAATATGATTTTCATGGAAATTCTCTCGTTTGGCATTGCGATTGCACATTTAATTATCCTAAGAACTTTGAAACAGTACTAAATGCAATTCAAGCATTGGTTAAATACTTATGTTTTATTAACTTTCATACAATATCTTATAAATTGAGATTTAATCTGTTAATAAAAGGTCCATGATCCATCAAAACGCGCAAATTTGTCACAGACTACAGCATTATTAGACAAAGACTATAGAAATTGCGCCTTACTATCAATACAATTAAAACTCCTTCGTGATGTAAACTTCAAGGAATTTAAATTTGACGTGTGTTACATTACCATTATAATTGCCATCAAATAATGAAATTAAGGTTCAATTCCTAATATAGAGATCACAGATAAATCTCAAACTTAAGAATAAATTAGATAATTTAACATTAAGGGGCCTTTTAAGTATCACGTAAGAGCTATCTTTGATTTCCTTGATTATTGCGTCAACAGTAATTATTTACTTTTGTACACACATATGACCCGCACAGTCTATGCTTAAAAACGAAATGCATTTTCGAGGATTCCTACAATACAATAATACGAATATGTACTATTATCTTTTAGGGCTTTCCTTTTGCTGACAAGATAAAGTGGGGGGTGGGTGTGGGGGGGTCGCAATAATTCTGCTTACATAATACTTGAACGGCCCCCAAGTCCGAGATGTTCTCGTAAATATTGATATTGGATATAGCAAGTTAAATTTCAATCACTGTATGAAAACTTAAATTAATAGTAATATTATGAATGCATTGCAAATTGGAAGACAAAATTCGATAAGAATATATAGTGCCGTAGTATATAAAATATAATAAGCTTAAAACTAAGTATAGGCCGTTTGCAAAAGATAGAGGAAAAATAGTTAATATATCACAAGATACTAGAATAAATGCATTTTATATTATACAATTTCCTGACAAGCTGTCAGGGAATACATTTTCAACCAAATTAAAACGCCATTATGACTATCGCGATGAAGAGCAATTCATCAGACATCTAAAGTTTACGACTACAATCACTGGGATGACGTCATACCCTGAAACGCGATAGCGATTTGATTCCGATCTCTAAATCTTTCAACGTCTGGACCTAATCCACTTGGGCCTTCTGACCAGTCAATTACACTCATCGGTCCTTCCTGAAGGCCAGTAGAACAATACATTCTTTCCTTCAAGGTTCTATTAAAAAATGTAATGTACTGCACATAAACAAACGATACGTAATTACTAATAATCGTATTAGTAATGAAAAAATCTAGGAATCGGTTACACAAACTGTATTTGTCGCCATAGTAAAAAAAATCAGTGGCGCTACAACCTTTAGGTCCTGGCCTCAGACTTTTGAATCTGTTTCATGATCATTTTAAATATAAAAGGCAAGTAGGTGATCAGCCTCCAGTGTCTGACACACGTCGTCGACTCTTTGGGTCTAAGACATGTCGGTTTCCTCACGATGTTTTCTTTCACCGTTCGAGCAAATATTAAATGCGCGCATAGAAAGAAACTCCATTGGTGCACAGCCGGGGATCGAACCTACGACCTCAGGTACGAGCTTCGCACGCTGAAGCCACTAGGCAAACACTGCTATGTCGCTTTAGTAACCGGAAGCATATATTCCTTTGAAATTTGTGAATATGAACCAAGTGGTACTTTTATAGTACATGTTATTTTAATATGAAATATTACTTTGCAGTAGGCCAGTATTGAAACACCAATCGATATTAAAGCAGTATTGGGAGCTGTCAAAACTTGTATATATATATATATATATCATAGGCTCATATACATAGTAGTTTAATACTACTGATAACTGATATTAAAATGTGATGAAAAAATGTATTTACAAAGCTAAGAAATTCTACAACTCGTCAGATAATCGATTGAAACTACCTTCTCAAACTCAAGTTTTTCCAACTACCCTCAACTTTTCTACAACATATTTTTTTAACTTTTCAGATATATCCGTTAAAAACTTGCAGTTAACAGTCCAGTTTTAACACTTAATCGTCCGTTTCAATACGTGTGTCCGTAATGTGTGTCCGGCAATCAGGATCTCATAACAGGTTTCCGAAGCAAAAGTGCAGAGTCAGCAGACACAATGGGCAGCTCGTTGGTACAGTGGTATTTGATGAGATGAGGCACGCTCTCGAAAACTCGGTCCTTAGTTCGAACCTGTAATAAATTCAAATATACTTTAAATATAAACCTGAAATCTGAGCTCCTCTTAGGAAATATTCATCAAACAAACTAATAAAGACGAAATATGAACAGTTAATTCCACGGAGAGGTTGATAGATGGGCTATTATTCTATCTATCACTAAATAACTGCTAATAAATTTCAAGCCATCCCTAAGCACAATTAGAACCGGTTAGGTACTATGAAAATTAATAAAAAATATAATAATAATGTAACACTGTAATTATTTGTTTAAGTTTCAAGATGAAAATGTTATTGGGGGTAAAGATAGTGTTTAACATATCTTTGTTCAGTTCAGCTGCATAAATGTTATTTAAAATATGCCGGGTAGATGAGCAGGAGGATTGCCAGAAGGTTCGAAAGTGCGTTGCCGGCCTTTTATGAAATTATGAAAATTGTGAAATACGATATATTAGTATAATATCTAATATGCCATAGACTAGTCTAGTCTACACTATGGATATCTCGTGTCTCCTAGCTAGGTCAAAACAAAAATGATTTTAAAAGAGTGGCCAACGGGTAGGCTCACCCGATGTTAAAAGATACCGCTTTTTGATGTGAAACGTCTATAGCCGCACGTAAAACCGATTTCTGGCGTGGCGACGCATGCCGTGGCGACGCCACGCTATATGATGGTACATACATACAATCTATATGCAGTAGTAAATTTTTGTATTTAATGAAAATATATGTTTGTTCAATAAATAGTCATCGTTATCTGGAAAACAAAATCGTAATATTTTATTTTATCATTATGACATATTTAGTTCCTATCACAATCTGTTCTTTTCTGCATATTACTTCACAGAATAATTTCGATGGTTCACATCTGCCAGGCGTTCCGTGACGGCTCACATTTTTTTTTTTTTTAATAAGCGCTTTGGAAATTTACTTACCACTCCATTAGGATCGACAAGCAGCAAATGTTTGTGATGTCCTCGTCGAGATCCCGTCAACACAAACTGACCGGGGCACGCGCTTGACTCTCGCACTAGGAATTCGCCATCTTCCACCACCAACTGCAAACAAATAGATTTAAGTGTTTGAAGAGTCAGGTATTGGCATGAACTAAAAGACGGACTATGGGCACTCACCACCCATATGACTATTATACACCTTAGTATATGTACTTGATATATATAAGTATACATTAAAAAAACAGCCAACAAGCACTCAAATTAAAATACAACTCTATCATTTGTCTCTTTCTGCACACTCTTGTTTATGCTATGGTGAAAAGAGACAAATACACTGATTTTTTATGAAAGAATATGTTCATTTTAAAATTTTTAGATATATGTATAGCAAATAGTTTTTAGTAAACAGTTGGTACCTTTTCTGCAGCACTTCTTGAGATAGCCCCATGGAACCATGGTTCCCTAGCGAGTAGTGCAGCCTGAGCGCTCGGCCCTAGAGGCTCGGCCTCTGCTCCCGCCGGGGACGTCCCGGGAGATGTCGACGATGACGTTAAAGGGGCTGCTGTGAAGGGCTCTGAAAAATTACAAAAACTGGCTATTTCACAAGATTTTAAAAATAATGTAGCTTATTTATTTGTATTTTATAATACTGTTGAGTATTAAGGCTTTGAAACATTTATATTAAATTTTAAATAACTTCTGGTAACACTTTTGTTTTTCATATTATCAAAGTTAAAGTTAATTACGATTAAGAATATAAATATATGGGTCTGAAGTTGACCGAAACACATTGTCAAAACACATTATATAGTACATTTCTATGTACTTACGCATATCAAATATGTCTGTATGATGATTCGGTAGCAATGCGGTGGGGGGTGTGCGGGGCGGGGGTGTCTGGTTCACGTACTGACGGACACTCTCTTCGCAACTGGAATCAAAAAAATATTTAGATTAAATACGAGAATACATTCTACATTTATTCTCAGCCCTGGTAGAATGCGATCCTTATGTGGTAAGGCGGGATAGACACGAGGTATTGTGTAGTGAGTATGCTCACCCGGCTCTCTGATAACACAATGCCTGGTGTGAGTTGAGTTCTACTTACCCGCGCATTGAGCATTTCTTCCCCGGTTATCAAAAAAGCCCCCAGAGTGCAGAGTGCAGAGAGAGAGAGAGAGAGAGATATGTTTATAACCTAGTGATGGTATTACAGAAAAAATTATCATTCAAATTATTAATCATATTTATTTATTATAATATTTTATCATTGTATTATCTTGTATATCTCAACTCTTATGGTATGGTATGGTAGGTGGGCTCAATTTCCGCAGTTAGACTCAAATTTCATGTCAACTCTTAAACAACATAGAAATAATAAATTCCGTTTATTCTTATAAAAATGCAAAGGAAGTACTAAATTTATTGAAGGATTATTATAAACATTCTTTAAGACATCTATTTCCCTCCAGTAAAGTAATAAATTGGTTATATAACAAAAATAGGTAAGTTACTAAATGATTCATGAAGTATACTTATATGGCTTAGTGTTAAGAAATCTTACCATCAATCACATAAACAACTTTTATTCCACACAACTGTTGTTCTTAATTCAATTACTGAATATTATGAATGTGAATACTCACATAATTTTCCTCTTAATTTATCTACAGATAATTATTAATATTAATACGTAATGAGTACACAAGTTGATTTAGAAATTTAGTAAAATTAACTCTTTGAGATGTATTCAACTTTTCCCAGTTATTTAATAAATATTGAATAAAATTATTTCCTGCTTGTTTCTAAAAAATATGGTAAAAAAGTAGGATATATAAGACAAGACAAGTCCGTGGATGGTGAAATCAGGTTGGCTAGGCCTTGTCATTCCTGGACCAAACCCAGGAGGTGCTTGAAAAGGCACAAGTTACTAATACCTATAACCAACAAGCATGCATGGTGAATGTCATGAAAGCTACTGTAGCTGTAGCACTTGGAAATCCATGGTCTGTGCCATGATATCGATAAAATCTGTGAAAATATAAATAAATATTAAAGAATCTTTTGGTATTTTGTAGGCATTTTTTGTTGTCCTCGACTGTTAGCAAATAACCTATTACATATATTTAAATGTAACTACAGAATTGGTGCCAAATTTTGACACAAGACACAAAATTACTTCAACAAAAACTATCAAACATAAAACCCATAGAAATCTATATATCATTACAAATGCTTTACAAAACATTTGTAATGATATATAGATAGATATGAAACGGTTACAAATGCCAGATTTAATGTACAATAAACAAAATAATAATAGATACAAATATTCAGTTTTTAGCCTAAGGTTTTCTACCTCAGAATAATAAGCTTAATTTACTTTTATGTTGTATTAAAATGATAATGATAAATGAACTCACGAAGATATAGGTGGTAGTGAAGCCAATGGCGGCGGTGGTGGATGTCGATGGTGAGAAATCGGCGCGGCAGAGGGCGCCGGCTCGGGCGGGATTTTGTCAGGCATGTCATTGTAGTACTCACGATCTTCTAGAGGAGCCTCTGCAGACGCCGCGAGAGTCGCACCGTTTATATTCAATCTGATAGTTAACACAAACAAAAAACTCATATAATATTAACTCATAGCAGTATTAATGTCTGGTTCATAACGACATGAAGAATATTTCATATTTTCAATAAATACATAAAACAAATAAGGATATTTTGGCAATAAATTAAATGATTATCATTACAACATTTGATAAGTCATAACAAATATAATATATATTTATAAATTACTTAAAAAAAAATATTTGCAAAGGTCATCTGTTGACAGTAAGTCTATTGAAAATGTTACAATGAACATATATTTGTTATTTATAACTTGGATGGATTTCAATCAATAAATTTTTCTTTCCAGTCACAATATTTATCTTTCTGTTTTATCCAGTTTTCTGTACTATGAATCATACAAGGATGTAAGGTAATGGTCAGAGTGAGTCATTAAGTAAGCAAGATATGTTTTGAAACATATACTATTCAGCAATTGTTACAGCCAACATGTAACATGTGTTCTCCAATATTTACCAAAATCTTCAAGTCCCAATGCAAAGCCCATTATAAGAAATCCCTAAATAACAAAAAACAAACCAAATGGATTTATATAATAAGTAACAGTAACTTTTAAGATCATAATAGTTGTCATTTCAGTTTAAAACATTACTTACGAAGTAGGCTTTGTAAGAAACTCCTTAAACCGCAACTCAAATGCTTGTCCTATAGTAGCTATGACGTCCTGAGCCAGTCTACCTCCACACTCTAGTACATAACAAGCTCGCCACTCAGTGGGGGGTACAGATTTAGCCACATATGCTACAAAGTCTAGTGAGTCCTGGAAAATTAAAGTATAGAGGTTTCTAATTTGGCAAGTTGGGAAAATATTTTATAAAATATTTTTAATTTAATGATTAAGAAATAGGATTGAAATTTTAATACTAACTTGATCACCTCCAGAGGCAAATGAAACTCGAGGCATATCATGTCGGGCAATTGTTTCACCTCCCTCTAGGGCAGCCAATGTGATTGCTCTTGAAGATACAGTTAATGCAACATTTGAACCTGAATGTGCCATTCGAGGCTTTGCAGCAAGAGCACAAGATGCTGCCTGACTAATGCGACGTTTTTTATCAGCTGACCTTAATCCTGCAGCTGCACATACTCTAGCAATACATTCTCTGAAACAAAAACAGAATAACTTAACTTAACATTTTATAAAAATAAGACTAGTGAATGCAAATTTATGTGATACGTACTTGGCTACTTGAGAGCGAGTTTCAAAGTCTAATTTCTTCATCGACGTTAACACCTCCATACACCCTATGTACTGCATAAAAATAAGTTTGTTTTAGCAACAGAAATATAGATAAAGATAAAAGAGATTGTAATCAAAATTTTACCCGCACTGCGTATGTAATACCATCGCTGGCCAAAACGGAATCGGGGTGAAGCCAACCCCTAGCCGGCTTTGCTACAAAGGGTCCGCTATCAGCCATCTCTACGCGGAGCCACAAGCACAGATAGGTAACTTATCCATAAACTTTACTAATTTCCATCAATTAAACTTTCATTGTGATTCAAATAAATTCAGACCGTCATGATATTCTTCTAACAGGTAACTCCTTCAAATTAAATTGATTACCGTTATAAACTAAAACTACGAAATTGTATCACTTAATATCACAACTATCACAAATACTAGTAACTAGTTTAATCGATAAGAAAAAAATTCAGTGTAAATTTATATTTTCATTTCACCTTTTCACTAGTGATCACAAATGTAAACTTTTTGACAATAAACGAAAATCAAAATACAATTAATGTATAATGACATTAATGACAACTTATGTCTGAAGCTGACAAATGACAACCAAGTAGCAACTAGCAACTTACAACAGATATAATAGGATCTGTGCCAATATGTTTTGTTGTTATGGTGACAACACTGTTACCCCATTATAGTTCCACAGTAATCCCTCGATACTGAACATGAAAAACTTAAAAGTACATATATTACTTATGTGAATCAATGAAATAAGGTATAACAAATAAGAATTACTAGTAACTTCCAGACGCTGGAACGCATAATCGCAATTTTGCCTAATAAAATCTATATCCGATGAGAGAGTTATGTAGTTGTATAATTTCGAATTAATTTCTTTTTATACCTAACGTTTAGTTTATCTGTGGTATATTCTATCATGGTAGAAACACCTACCCTCTATGTACTGTTTTCCTGGGAATCTTCTAAATTCTTCCACTTGACTCTATTCCTCTCGACAATTTTCCAATTCTGCCCCGTTATCCCTTTTTTTTCATCTTCCCAAGTTTGTGGAGGGCGTCCTCTCTTTTTTTTCTTCCCACTTTGCAATTTCAAATAACCCCAAGTGTTCATAAAAAAATATTCATAAAAAAAGTAATTATCGTATGAATTAGTCGCAAAATGGTGTAATTTTGTCTAAAGTATGTAAGTTGTACGTAACGTCTAGTTAAACACAATGTAAAATTCTTAGTATTATCATTATTATTCAAGTACCAATTGTAATCAGAAAATTAAAAAACATCTCGTATGTAATTTTTTAAAGTCGATATTCTCTCGAAACATCTGGTGATTTCATATTTACTGATCATTCCGATATCAAGTCATAGCATCAACCGTGCATACGTATGAACAAATTTCCGGGCGTTTACGAAGTATAATTCGTCCGAATAGGTTCAGTTTTTTTGATTGCTATCGCTTCATTTGCAATAATTCAAAAGGTGCCATTTTATACATTTCATTGGTACTGAGTGTTCCCAATTTTAAGAAAATTATAGATACACATTATTTAGACCTTTTAAATATTAGGTATTTTAGATTATTGTCAGGTTTTGATTCTAGTTGAATAAAAATTAAAGCTTTAAAAACATGTTTAAATCAACAACATATTCATGCTATTTAAAACATAATAGTTGAGCAAAAAGTATTTTAGTAGATACAGAAAGTCAGCAGTGTATAAACGTTTGCTTTTATTGTCAAATCTACCCCCGAACATTAGTGGAATCGTCGCCACGAGAATCCAGATACAACCTCCGGGGCGCTGTTACACCGTTTTGTAATAAATTATGAGTTCACTGCCTCGCTGGACCTATTATGAGTACTGATTCCCAGTGGGTCTAACATTAATTTTATTCTAAATATCAGCTGTAAATACTATATTTGTACGTTTATTTGATTTCTTATTTCAAATGTAACTTTTACATAGAAAGTACTACACTATATAAGGTTTTGTTCTCGGTGAATAGACGTATTATAATATGCAAATACGTATAATAAAAAATAATAAAAAATATTTAAATTGTCATTTGTAATTGACTTGAATACTTTCGCATCTCAGTTTGTTTTTAAATTAAAATAAAATAGGAAGCCATTTAATAAATTATAATATTGTCATTGCGGATGTTGTAGCTAAACGCGTAGCATCGTAGCGTTGTAGCCGGCTAGGGCGGGCGGGCGCGTGCGTGCGTCAGTGCTTGGCCGGCGAGCGCCGTGAGTCGCCGCCCTCCGCGTCGCCGGCATGCGTCAATCTTCACGTGTTCATTCACCAAATCTACACCACGCGCCTCTGTAAGTACATCACTATACCTTCAATTTCATATACGACCACTCAACGAAATAATCAATGAATTAAATCTAATTTATTTATTCAAAATTACGATTGTTTTTTACACGTGAGACTCACCAACAAATGAGCCATCCGTTCGATAGCCCACTGCCCCTGTGCGATGTTTCCAAGAGAGTCCTGAAGGGTTGTATGAATACGGATTAAAAGCTCGCTAGCTGAACGATTTATTACTATGCCTAGCAGATAAGTACATTTACATACATATTCATAGGATAATAAACATACCGACGTTGTCGTTGCAAAGTTGCTGAAGACTGTATATTAGCATTCTCTTATAACTATTGAGTCTAATCCTGTAACAAAAGCAGGTCGGGTATGGTAAGGGATGCTAGGTCACCCTCTTTATTTAATTATAACTACGCTACACAAAATGATCGAATATCACAAACGTATTTTCTTTTTTTAACAGATATAAAAAGTTCGTGCAATACGTAGTTAAAATAATTATTTACAATCATTTAAATTATCTGCAATAAAGTTGCTAATACAAGCACTATGTGAGTAGAAAGTGTGTAATTAGCCTGACATTTCTGCAGACATTTTTATTTCCTGGCATTGCGAGTTTTTATTTCAAAAGCCTGCCGGAAAGCTTTTTAAATGAAGTACGTAGACTGGCGTAGAGCATTAGCTTATTAGCAGTAAATGGTAATTGCTAATAATTTATTTTAAATTATAAACAGAACAAAGTCTTTGAACTACAAGGTTTAAGAGCCTTGAGTTACTGTTTTACATAATTTAAATGGAGCTTTGACATTAAGTTGGGGGTCAATGGCTTTTATAACTCGGTCCGCTTTTGGCACCCATTCACGAATCTAGATTCTAGTCGAATACAGTCTGGCCGATAACAATAGGAAATAGTATTGCTGATTTTACGTGAGTAGGTTGTATTATAAATAACTTCCTTCCTCTATTCCTTCAAAAAATATGAATTACAGATATACTAAGTAAATACGCATCTTGGCGAAAGAAAAAAACGGTACAGATTATAGAAATAGGTTCTTTAGTTTTTAATAATACTAAATTTAAAAATTAAATTTGAACTTAATAAAACTAAAGAAGTGTAATAAAATATCGGCGATTACCTTTTAGATTTTTCCTTACATTGCACGGAAGCTTTTGCATAAATGAATACGTGATTTATTAATTAAGCCACGCTGTCTCCTCTAGTTGCTACGAGTCAAGCCTGGGGTCATGACTTGTGAGGTATTTCTTCCTGTTGTGTCACGGAGACAATTCAATACATGATCGTGGTTTCCTTTATCTTATTTTGTTTATTACTCAAGATAAATATATGAATATACTCTCTTAAAGTTGTTAGACGTTTAACCAAATTTACACAAGTATTAAATTGAATCAATTCAACACCTAGTCGGCACACGGAACTCTTATTATCTAGACCTTATCAGAACTGAATATAGCAAAGTTAAAACTTACGACTGAACGAGTCTTTTGCCCTCTAAGACAAGGAAAATAGAAGCAGTGGGCCCATTTCAAATACTCCTGCAAAGTTTCTTAGTACATGGAGTTAGATTCAGTGACAGTGTACGACAGTGGCGTGATATGTTCTGTTTTTTATCTCTTTTTATTTCACGTGAATGTCGACTACTCAAATCTTTGACACGCCTAGTATGAAGATTGAAAAGGACAAAATAATTCGTGAATCATGTTAGTCTAAGTGCTAAACAGTGGTAAGTGTAAAAAATACACACGAACAGGGTGTGTTTTCACTGTGTGTGTGTGACTGTAAGGAGTGGTCACTTTCTTATGTAAAATGATATCTTTG
The DNA here is from genome assembly GCA_028984075.1 of Pieris mannii. NCBI lineage: Eukaryota > Metazoa > Arthropoda > Insecta > Lepidoptera > Pieridae > Pieris > Pieris mannii. Next base: position 3,962,490 of record CM054776.1, read on the forward strand.
TGCAGAGATATTTATAACAAAAAATATATCTTAATAATAACTTGTTCAAATATCACTATTCAGCATTTATATTGAACTAAAAAAATTCACATGTCACAAGCGTTTGCATTGCGTGTCAAAGCTTGATTTGACACTGACATGTGCATAAAATAGATAGCGTAGATATATTTACTTCTGCGACTTTTGTCTAGGCGAGGTACATCTAGTCCTCTGTTACTGATACTGTTTTCTTCCATCGCGTGGGAAAAGTTCAAATATTCCATTTTAACATAATCTGTTTCAGACGTAGAAAAAGCAATGGGGTGGGTATAATAAAATAGGCTTTTCCCGCAGTATTGGTATATGTCCGCGGTTGGGTAATGGATTGCTAATATTGAAACTCGAAAGTTTCCCTTCTCAACGCTTTATACGTCTTTACTCAGCCACTCAAGATAGTAAAGGGTGTACTGTATAAACAATATGTGTATCAAAAAACCTATTATGGGACTTTGAGTATTTCTCGTGTTACAAACCCAGACTGTCAATTGTTTGTAGTTTTATGTTATAGTATATTAACCCCTTACTCATAAAAACTAAATAAGGGTATTTATACCGATTTAACTGCAGAACTCTTCGTTCGGTTTTTATCTCACTATAAACACAATTCGAAACGAAAGAGTACATTAGGTAAAGGAGGACTATTAGATTTTTTTTTATAAATAACGAATGTTAAAATTATTAATAAAATTAACTAGGATTTACAGCTTTTATTTATGAAGTGGTTTTCCATAAATTATCGACAGTAAATAGTCTTAATAAGCACTAAACAAGGTCTGGTTTTCATTTTAAAAACATCTTTAATTCTATCAAACGAACGTAAATTAGCGTCATTACGCGCTGCGTCAATCCTCAATCTTCTTCGACATTTCTTTGATAAAAACGAAGGGTCTCAAAGCGAGCTTTTACGTCCGCCTACAGAAATACGAAACCGCGAGGGCGGACAATGCTAAGTATAGCTAACGACCTATACACCGATAAATTAGGAAAAGTTATAAGTGATTCTACATTTTTGAGAAAGAACCATTAATAGGTACCTTTTTATTGTTGTGTATTTATGCGAGATGCTAGCTAGAATTTTCTTTTATGAACGTGCTTAATACGCAACATTCAAATAAAATTATTTTTTTTATACATATTTTTGACTGTCGTATTATCGCATGTAAATTTGTATTTCGGGCTTATAACTTGCGCAAGAGTATTTTTATATTTTATTAGAGTTAATAGAACAATATTCTTTCTTCATTGTATAAAAGATAGGTATATAGAAACACGTCCAAATTAGCTATCCTCACTAAAAGGTAAAAATCTAATAAAACAAAGATATTTCTTAAGGTAAAATCTATATAAAATACTTATCGAACTGTAATCAAATAAAGAATAACAAAATATTATACATTTTTGAGGCTTGTACGTTCATGCTAATGAGCTTTAATTTAAAAACTTTTACTATGTGATCCTCATGCTTCAGTAACACGAGTCAATATAAAAGTTGATTTCCGATTGAAATAAAAATCACTCTTACGTCAAAGACAATAAATAACCTTCTTCGTGGTAAGCCTGTTTAAGACGAAAGGCTCTTTAGAAACTACAATTACACTAAAAAAATAAACACATTTCTATGTTCATAGATATTTGCACGATTTGTTATTATCCACCACTTTACTAAAAGTATATCCCGTGTAAATTTTTAGGTCAGGTTTTGAAAGTTAACTAAAAGTCCCTACGAGAATGCTATATTAATGACCTGAAGCGCTTTAGGCTTTAGTCACCCTATTTCTGAGTGACCCCTTTTGTTGTATGCTCAAATATTGCTGAACTGGAAACAAAAAAAAGCTAAAATGCCTAATATATGGCCCAAAAGCGATGTATAGTTTAATGGTGCTAGGATATGATTTTCAATAACCTTGTCAATCAGTTACATTATTTACGTATTATTCTTACATTTTGTGAACTTGTTAAGTGTAATAACACGCCATTTACGTGCGTACCCAGAATATTACTGCATGTCAGACGGATATATTTAGATGTACACTGGCTGAATTTACAAGGAATACATTATTTTATAATTTGTTATAAAAAGATTTAGGTTTTATGTTTTCTTTGTTGTATTAGTATTAAGTTACTGTAGAAATAGGAAATCAGAAAATAAATAATTTAGGATTACAGTATAGAAGGGTATCAATATCCCAGAGATCTTTAGCGTTGATGTTAACACGCGCTGAAATCACATCACATTGATGAAAGCGAATAAACGTAGATGTCGATAAAACTAAACTTTATGGGAGGATTTGAGTGCCTCCAACTAGACAATTCATCTGCGGGCCGAAGTGACATAAAACATTTTATATCGCTCGTTCCTCTGCGGGCTTTGGATTGTGGAACGTGTTGGCAAAACAATTGTGCCGCCTTTGTCTTACGGTTAACCCGGGGGGTTTCTTTAAAATCCTTTATATTCCCAGATCTCTACGAATACATTATTTCTGTGAATTACGCCGCGACGATATTGTTCCTTTATATTTAAGCTTTTAGCTATATGTATGAGTTAGGCGTCTAAGAATTTATTTATCTACATGTTCTTTAGTAGAAAATATAGTACATATTCATATTTTTGTTTCATTAATTTAGCGAATCAATTTCACACAAAGTTACATAGTTTCTATTTAAGCATTCGCGGAGCAGCTCATTTTTTTTTATATACATAGCTTATTATAATAGTTTGATAACACGATTTACACAACTAACCTACCCTTAACGTGTGAATACTTTAAGTAAATATAAATTTTTGAGAAATAAAGTATGTTTGAACCGAAAATTATTATTAATTCATAGCTGACTTGTGGCATATGTTTGCTGTTTGTATCCAAGTTAATAATTCATTAACTTAGATACCAATATGGAATTTGTAAAGATAAAACGAAACTAAAGTAAAATAGGTACCACATTACGAAATAGAACCGCATATGAAAAACAAAAAAATAATGAAAAGCACAATTTTGAGAGGAAAACATTCAAAGTGCTCAAGTTTTCATCCTACTTACACGTATAGCTCTGAATTCTTATTCATTTGGCACAGCAGGTGCCGGCGGCGGCATGCTGGGCGCTAGGCTCAAGTCATGGATGGAAGCGCAGCTGGGTCGAGCGAAGAAGCGTAAACAGAAGCAGGCGAGGCAGGCATCACCACCTACTACGGGGCCTATTGCCCCTCCTCATTTGTCGTCTCCCGAGAGCGCGTACAGCACCGGCTATTCCACAGATGGCACGTCACCTGGCGCTCCGCCCACATCGCTCGCCGCTCCGCTCGTTGCTCCCCCGCCGCCACCCACGCCACCCACCACTCACCTATACCATGAACCCGCTAAGGTAAGTTGGAAGGCCTGGAATGTACATACTTTAGTGAAGCCTCCACATTGTTTAAAGTGGAATTGCAGGTTCTTGCTTTGACTAAATTACTTTATAACAACAGTTTTGTCTACGTTCCGTCATGCACTAAAAGCTATTATAATTGTAAAGGGTTTTAATATCGCAGTCGCTTACGAGTCGAGCCACGATATTGCTTGTAACGTGAAGCGGCTAAGATGAGCGTAAACAAAAGCAAGTGAGGTGACATTTGCATGCGCTGTTCCCATCCCTTTTATTTTCATCCGAGGACAGGTAGATGACAGGGGTTGGCTGCGACATAAATAGAAATAAGTGATGCGGTCCCGCGTGAGGTACGCCGCCGTAGGGGATTAAGGCGTTAGAGAGTGTAATAGTACCTATTGAAGTTTTATCTAACACCTTCGACTGCCATTTTGACGACACGAAGCTGCTGTTAAGTACTACAGTTTTACAGTTTTATGAAACGTTTATTAAGGAATTGATTTCTTAGTTCGAGCAAGACACAAGTTCTATTTTCACGTATTAAATTTTTTTAGTTTCTGAAAAAGGCTCACAAAGTAAAAGTCAATGAAAAGTTTACAACTCACCCGATAATAGGATACACGCTTGATAATTTATGTACGGTTTCGTACCAACATAACTAATTAGGAAAATTGAATTCCAGCTGTTAAAGTTAAAACAGCGGGGGTTAACTAATCCCCGTTTAATGTTGCGAATTTGAGCAATTTAAAGCTTTTACTCAATGCAAATAGGGTGGATTATCGTGTGATGGATTTTGCAGGGGTTTCCGTATACATACGTTCATCAGTCACGTCGGAGTAAATTCCATTAGCTTGGTTTCCTGGATGTAAAATGTTCGATAGAGGGACTATAATACAGTTACAGTCCGAAAATACTTATAATTAAAAGCGAAATTAACTTACAAATATATTTATTTTATACTAGCCCCGCATACTACGTTTCGCCTTAATATGAATGCAAAAAGACTTAGTGTTTAATTATTTAAATTAAAATTATAAGTTATTCTAAGGAAATGAGGAAAAACACAAAAAAATTATATGGTGTGTAAATTGCAAAAAGTGATAAAAATTCAAATTTTCAAAATAATAATTTATTTTTGGTTAACCAATGTACACTTATGAACGTCAATAAAGAAATAGATATTAAATGCTTCTTTTTTATATTAACTGCCAGTTCTCAAAGGACGTAGAATGGACGAAAAGAACTGGCAATAAACTCTCCGCCAGTCTTTGTAATTACCAAGGTTTTTTTAACCAAATGTTTGTAAGGAGCTGCAACCATTACACCATGTTTCATTGTCATCTCATTGCACATGACATCTTTAAGTAATCAATACTTTATTAATAAAAAAAAGAAATCCATAACATATTATAAATATCTTACATATGGTTTTTATATAATGGTTATAAAGCCCCTTATGGGCTTAGCTTCCTCAAATACACTTCGCCATTGCAAGCTATCCAGTGCTTCCCGCTTCCAATTGTGAATCCCTATTATTTCGAGGTCCTTGGTAACTCCATCCCACCAATGCAGCCTCTATCGGGATTTCTCTTGCTATCAGGTTGTAAGTTCAGTATGGACCTTGGGGGTTTTTCTTTACCGTTCGGTGCACATTTCCCAGGCAGCAGAGCCTGTTGTACTTTATAAATTGGAGATTGGCGTCGTCTAGGATGTTATATTGTCCCTACAATGAATAACATATAAATAGTAACCAAATCTTATAAAAACATTATATACCAGCCTTAATCTAAATAATACAAAGAATAATTCAAGTAATAATTTGTTTCTCCGTGCAATTTTTAGAGTTTCACAATTTCTACATAACCCTCAGAGTTATAGGACTACATATTATATTATTTAAAATAATTTCTCGAACTGTTAAGATGTGTTGAGTTAAACCGTCTTCATATTTTGCACTAATCTACATATTTTGCAAACCATTTTATTTACCTAGACTCAAACGAGATATAAAAATAAAATATATAGAAATAATGTTTATGAAAAAACAGTAATTTAAAATATCGTAATAAATAATTTGTACCAACACAAGAAAATATAAATGATATAAAGCGAAAATACTGTTCAACGAACGAATGCTCTTTTACGGGGCACTATGGAGGTTGTGTCTTATCACCTATCATGAAACACTTGCCTGCGTCTAAGTTACACTTCTGCCTTTGGTCTCAAAGACTCTTGTCTTTTTATGTTTGAAGCTTCCTTGTTCCTTAAATTAACAAATTCACGTTATGTAGTCCATAATATTGGAATAGTTTTTCCAATGCTACTATAATCTAATTACTAATGTAACTAAATCAAATGAAAAGTTATAGTCTGGCATAACATACTAGAGATTTTTACTTAAAGTCCACTTCCTAGTGTTTATGTTAACAGTACGTTCGCAATTGGTGAATCATTCTTTGATCCCATGACTCAGTCTTTATGCCGTATATTGAAGAAAACCATTGTGAGGAAATCAGCGTCTAAGATCAGAAGACCAGCGGTACAGAAGGCAGATCATCTATTTGCATATAAAGAGATCAAGGAAAAAGAAATTTACGCCAGTTTTTTCCACACATTTGACATTTGAAAATCTTTTAACAGTTCACATACAGGCGCTAAATTCAATTATCTTGAAAGTTATTTTCTAAAATACTATTTTATATTTAGCTTAAAGTTCAGTATTAGTTTTGTAAAGAGATACATATTCTTACATTATTCATTATTTAGTAATAATTAAGTAGACCGGATCAAACTGTCAAGGGATGCTTTTATCTCGCCTATATAAAGCAGATTGTCTATTAACGCTGTAATACAGAGTAACTCAATTTGTATTGGTTTGTTTTGATTGAAAGTGGAAAATAAATGAGATTTGTTCAGATATTGTTCGAACTATTGAACATTGGAATGATTACAGATTATTAATTAAAAAATATGACTATTACATTGATAAAAAACAAGTATCCTAGTAAGGACTCGAATCTGTTTATGGAAATTTAAGAAAAAACCTATTTTCACTATTTCCAGTGTTTTTGTTTAAAATGTAAGTACTGTTTCGGAATAGGCCCAATAGATGGCGGTGAGTGTAAATTAAAACGCGCTAGTGTTGTTCAAAGAGAAGTTTATTTATAAACCTCACAATCTTTTATCCTACCTTCCTTGTCTTGGGGAGCATAGTGCGCAGTGATCGTAAAGTGAGAGCACTGATGCTGACACCCAAAGGTTTATAACCATTCCCGCGTCCGGCTGCCTTTTGGGAGTCCGAGCGCAATTTTTGAATGGCTCTCTTACTTCATAGGGGGCTAGCTCACATCCTACAATGTGGTTTAAACATATTTAAAATTTAAATTATTCAGGCTTCAAACTTAAACTAAGCTTGCATGACCTGAAGAATGAAGATACACTCATGAAGTACCAAGATTCGATCAATGTTACATATAGGAACCGAAACCTTAATATTTTCCTAATCATATTATCTAGTGATTGTGAATGCGAAGACTTCATTTGTTTATAGATGCGGCGATGGTTATCATTATTAAAAATATATGAAAAATGCTAGCGTTTCTTAAAGCCATGTTTGCCGCGCACCACCACTATTTGAATCCGGCTGCCCACTGAAGTATTTTGGAACAAATTCGACTTACGGTCCTTCAATAAAAAAGCATACCATTTCTCGAAACGTCGGAAACGCACTGTGTGCCTCCTTCCTATAACATAAAAAAAGTCAGAGGACCTTCCATTATCCTTGCAATATTTGTTCGTGATCATACGAAGAGAGATGAAAAACCCAATGGTATAGGTGTACATACAATATACAGTTTTAATATATATAATTGATTGTCGTAATTCCAGCGGCGCTCCAGCACAACGGGGCGTTATTTTCCTCCAGAAGGGCTGGTGTCTCCCCCAGTATGCGCGACACCGTCACCTCGCCCCCGCTGCCGTATCCGCACTAACCCGTGGATGGGTGCTACATCTCCAAGGAAGAAACCACCACATCTCTTGCACCAGCAGTCGTTGCAGATACCCCAACAGCCGATGCTACACCACGCGCCTTATTCCCTAGACTCGCATATAAAATATGGACCAAGGTATATTTTCATAATTTTTTCGTAACTCACGAAATTTCTTCCATTCAAATGTTTGTCCAAAAATATTTAGGAACTTAGGTTCGACGTCATCCTTGATTATTTAATTAGGATACAGTACCGATAATTTTTTTTTTTGGTTCAAATAGTTTAATTTTTTTTAATAGTTTGTATTTTTAATTTTAGGGTTGTTTGTTTCAACACTGTTAATTGTATCTATTGATTTCGCTGGTCGTGTCCACGCACATGTTATAGGGACGACACCGCTTTTTATATTTTTTATATGTTGTTTAATTTTGGTAAGTGCTTGTACTAATTATGTGGTCCAAATAAAAAATTAAACAATTAAATGATGTAATTTTTCCAATTTAGGATAGTTTGCTAAAACTCAGTCAGTGGTTTTTAAGATATTGGTATTCGCGTTTTTCTGGAGAGGACATGAATAATGTAGGTACCATAAATAAGTAAATATTGTTGATAGGTACCTATTTCCAGTCGGCTTATATTTCTAAACATTTAAATATTTCACATTGTAAAATATACATACACAACGAATATTCACGCCAATACAAAGTAAAAATCTCAATAACAATAGTAGGTCAAATATGTCTAGGAAGTGTTGTACATTAAGATAATAATTATTACATATATGTGAACGAATTCTTTGTAGATTCAAATTCAAACTCAAAATAACTTTAGTCCAAACCCAACCAAGTACACTATGAAAGTCAACAGATACGATGTTAAATTGATTCTAAATTTACATTTACTACCAGTTTGCAAGTCGAGGGCATATAGAGTGTGAAAAGAACTGGCAAGAAACTCTTCGCCACTCTTTTGAATCGCTAAGTTTTGAGTCATACAAATTGTTTGAACTGGAGCAAATCAATCCCAAGGATTAGGTATCTTTTAAATAATCGTCAAATTTATAAAAAGCTTTATTGATTTATTTAAGTTTAACGAGAGTTTTGAATTATTCAGTGATAATTCTCTAATATGGCCTGGGAGTTTGTTGTAAAAACGAATACAATTTCCATATAACGAGTGATTTATCTTCTAGAGTCTGGTTGGTGGTACGGTTAGATTTAGAGTCAATTTGAGGATTTTTAATTTGTGTCCTGGCATAATTACTTTGGTTTTGAATGCACAAAATCCCGAAGAGAAATTACAATAAAAACTGACATCGGTTCAAGACAAGGTAACAAAATGCTCTAACACATTTTATTGACGCAGGTATTAGCTTACTAAGGATTAGTAACAAATTTTGAGCCTCTTACAAGTTACACGTCAACACTCAACACTCCCTTGACATAGTTTTTTGGTCTATATAAAACTATATTGTAATAATACGATTATTTCCTCATGAATTACACTGGCTGCGAGTGATTATAATTAATGCCTTGTTAATTATCTGTTTGAAAAATAAATTAGAATTTATGTACATACACTTAATACGTAAAAACAATAATGTGTTGTGTTTTTTTTAACATCGCGTTGGTTTTTATGAATAATTCATGAGGCGATTACTGTTTTTATCAAAACTTTATAATTAATACATAATATTATACAAAATAAATAACAAGACCAACACAAGTTAGAAATATAAATGAGTTTCAAACACAAACGGTAAAAAACCGGCCTGCCTGACAGGGGTCGCTTATTTAGGTACATTCAATTTTTAAAATTGTACTGTATATCTGTCGGCAGCAGAGTATCAATACATACTTAGAATAGGGTAGCTAGTACCTTATGACACTCTTGCATATCAAGAAGAACCTTTTTTGACCATAACTTTTAAAATAATGTACTTACCAAATAATGGTCAGTATATTTGTTTTAAGTTCGTATTTAAACCCTTGCCTTGATATGTTTTATCTGATTTGTGAAATAGTCTTTCAAATTGCAAAGGCAAGGGAGCGTTAATATGTAACGAATAGGGGGGGGGGGGGACTTCTGAGTAAGACAAGATGACAGTCTGCTCACATGTATTTAGAACAAGGATTTTAAATATAATCGGAATACTAATTTGATAATAAATAAAATTCTTTCAGGTCACCGCATCTATCGCCGCACATATCCCCACATCTATCTCCACACATGTCTCCCCACTATTCCCCCCATTTATCCCCAGAGCCTTACCGCCAGCCGTACTACCGTGGGGCTTCCAGCGACGAGGAGTTCCGTGGTTTAAAACCACGTGGTCAAGAGACTGCAATCCTGTCAGATGCAGATGTGGATTCGGATGGTGATACTGGATTGGATGGTGGGGACGAAGATGAAGCGGACAGCACCGCCTCACCGAGCAGACGCAGAGCGAGACGACGGAGACCGCCCAGGCGGCCACCGCGATCAGCAGGTTTGTTTAATTAACGTTATTAAGAGGGCAGAATAAAAAATAAGGGAATAAGTTAATTTTTAAGAGACTTCAGTAAGGAGGTTTGACCCTATATGTGACTTTGTTCGAATTTTATAATTTTGACTTCCAAATAGGTTTGGTGCTACATTTCGTAAGTGAATTTACAGTATACAAAAATTCTCGGCAACTAAGTCATTGCCATAGATAATCATCTTGAATAAGATGTATCCCAACTTCGGGCACGTTTCATCAAAACTGGTTCAGTACTTTTTGAGTTATACCTACCCAGTATTTAGTCATTTCTAAACTACATTTATATTATTAAATAGTTTGCTGTATGCGAGTGTATTATTAATAATATATTTAATATTTCTGTAATTCTAAGTATATCTACGATACCAGAATTTTATGTTTACGTTTTCAATTTTTCCTATTCTCTAGGAAGTTTTTCGGCTTAAAAAGAAAACAATAATTCCAGGCGCGACTCCTCCCCGTATGCGTCGTCGTCACGCACCCTCCGCTCCGCCCATCCGCGAGAGAGACCCTCTCCTGGAAGCGGACAGGGAAGCTGAGAGGAAGTACCGGGAACTCATCCGGGAAGCGGAGAAACTCCTCGTGACCGTCTCCCGGGCCCCCATTGAACCCCCGCATAATCCGAGAATTGTCGAACTTAGAGCCACCGAGGTTAGTCCCGATGGAGACTCTCTCAAAATTCCTGAGGAGACCTATATTTAACATTGATAACTTTAAGAAATTTAAATGGTTTTTGAGTTGAGAATTTGGGACCAATGCTTACCTATAGTCATCCTTAAAAACCTGTCTAATCATTAATAACTCATTTTTTATTGAAACAGGCACGTTTTTAATTAAAATAATGAATATGCACAAGTACTTTACATCAATATTACTAACTCGTAAATTTGCTTCCATATTTCTATATTGTCCATAATATTACTGCAAATAATATGAAATTATTTAGTGAGGTATAATTCGGCAAAAAATCTAGGCAGAGTTCTAAGGGAAATGAGAATTAGTGCGAACTGTGGCTTTCATGTGATAAAATCGAATAAATTTTTGACGTACAGGAGTCTGACACAGCACTGTCTCGGTTCTCGTAGAAGCGTCGTTGGTAGGTTTCCGTTTAAAGTCTGTTTAAGCGGAATGTAACCACGAAAAACCTGGCCAAGTTACGTGCACTGTCAACCCCTCAATTGCAGAGAGAGACTTAGCGCTAAGTATATTTACAACGTTTTGGATTTGAAATATAGGGGTCATACTTGGGACTAAGTTGCGTCTCTGATTCCTATCGTAACATCTCACGCACTTCGACAAATCGCTTGCCTACCTATACATGCCCGTTGTCTTGAAGGTGGATTGTCCCCGGCGCAGTCCAGAGCGCACTCACATCACAAACTTCATCCGGGCCAACTCCCCAGAAGCTCCTCGCCGCTCGTCCCCCGCACCTCGCCGATCTCCCCTTGCAGCCCCACCGCCCCGCGTCCCTCACCCACCATCGCCCACCGACCGGCCGCACTCCGAGCCGCCCAAGAGGAAAATGTACGCCAGGGAAGAGGTGAGTCTGAAGTTTTGTCAAAGGAACGGGTTATTAGCGCTATCGAAGTTAATATTTGTATGAAGGTTTTCTGTTTGGGTCTGACCAAGGTTCAACGTCAATATTTTCTATGTCAGCCCTGGACCCTAATAACAACTGTTTCAAACGCATGACTTAAGTGTCATGCGTCGTTGATTAAATTCTAAACTGCGGGATAAGTTATATCCGGGATAAAAGTGGAGAAAGATTTAACACAATACATTTTTAAATTGAGAATATTTAAATTTAAATGCTAATTCAATTGCAGGTATTACAAACCTTAGAGGGCCTTCGTAAGAGTCTTCAACAACAGTCCGCTCTGTTGGCGGTACAAAGAACACGGCTAGACTCCCTATAGTCATTGTTATTCCTTGCCAAATTAGATTAAATTTTGTTTACATATAAATCCACGTAGTTGCGTCACTTGCATTTAGTGCGAATATTTCAAGGTATCAGTAGGTAAACGTTTTTGTCTTTATTGTTGGAAATCGTGAATGTTTGACAAATTCATATTTTATGTACATTACTAATTTTTCCTTTTGGTTAAAACAAAACAAAAGAGCGTCTAAGAGATTAAACCGTGGTAAATATTAGCTGTGTAACTTATTTATTTTTGGTTCTGTGGGCTATAACGAGCTTAGAGTACGCAGAAAATCGCGCTTGCGGTGTACTTAAGAAGATCGTTACATTGCAAGAACAACAAGTCGGCATTACTACAGTGCCTTAGCTTCAATGTGCCTGATGGGTATGGCCATAGGCGCCATCGTCTGCCGTTACTGCATGTGCTAGGAGTAGAACTAGGACTTACCCTCTTAAAAACATATAATTTCCTGTATTACATTAATACATATATATGTTAGCGGAACTTTTTTATTGTCAGTTAAGCAAACAGACAATAGTTCTACTATTTGTCAGTACCTACAGTGATTTGTTAAATTTTTCTTTATGTTGCTCTTTCACTTGCTCTTAGTAATTAAGTTTGTTTTTATTTCGGGTGTATTTCTTATTGCAGATGCATTCTTGTTGATTTCACTTCACCAGTTAAAATATTGTTTTTACGTCTCATTAGACATGTTTGTTAAAATGTTTTTAGTAGGACGTTGATAAATAATTGTGTGTACGATAAGGTTCAAATTAGGAAATTATTCTCCATTACATGGGTTAAAGAATTTTAGTACTAATTTTTCATAAATTTTGTGTTGAATTGTTAGTGTTTGTTGTTGGATTTGCCTTTGGCCATCCACAGAGTGAGATTCTCTTTTAAGTTTCTTAATATTTGCTACAAAATTATAAGTTCCATGTTGCATTAAATTTATACAAATGTGGGACATACGAATAATAATTTATTGTGATTTCAATAACATTCCGTCGTTAAGAATAAATTAAATCGAAATACTATAACAATATACATATAACTGCTAATAACTTTTATAAAAAAAATAACGACATAGATAATAATCTCTAATCTATGGGGGCACAGATTAGGTTTCGCTATTAAAATATAATTTAAAAAACCCAAAGTTTGGAAATCATTTGAATATTGTTCCTTGTGGTCTTGCTCTGCTATAAAAAAAGGTTAACAACTACACTTATGAAAGTCAAAAAATTAAATTTATTGTAAATTTACATTTACTACCAGCAAGTCATGGGCGTAGAGTGGGCAAGAGAGAGTGATAAAACTTTCTATCCGTGAATAATGGGGAAAGGGATATTCTTTTTAGGATCCTTTTTTTATAGAACAAGGGGGTACACAAACAAGAGTCGTCATAAGACTGATGGTAGCGGCGGATTGTAGTTGTCGCTACAAATATTTTACCACTTAAATGTTTTACTTAAGAATTTAGATACCTTGATTACCCTAAGTGCAAGTGTGGTTTTGTAGTTCTTCCATACTTTCCTTGACAAATCCCTCCAACTTTCTAGACTAGTCATCATATTTTTAATCTTGTAAGCTCTTATCGGCAAATATTAATTTTCCTTTTCGTTACTTATCATATACGTATATTAGTCGTGTGTCGTAGCTAGAGCGTAGAATTTATCACTTTATGTGAACAACCACTTTATGGTATGATTATTCATAAAATTATCAAATTTACGAGCTAGGGCTTTAGACAAAATCGACAGGCCCACCCAGTAACGCTAAAGGAATTTGTAAAGGGAAGACATTAGCTCCAGCTTTGTCACGTATTCAATTTCGTTTTGACGTTCGGATTGGTGTTAGTGGATCACGCCCGTCGAAAATTGATTTTCTCTCAAGCCCTTGGCCACGACATAGACAAATAAATTATCAATTATTGGACATGTTTAATCTGTGTAAAGTTCCTATGCCTATTATCTATTTAACGACGTGTGTATTGATGTGTTTCATGGTATTTAATTTTTTTTACTAATAAAGGTTTATTTGCCGATAAAAGTGTGTAGTTTCTAGGATTGTTATTGTTTCGTATGTAGGCGGAGCCACCTTTATTCTACTTGTAGCATCATTTTATTGTTAGATTGTAGAACTGTGAGCCTGAAATCCAAGAAACGGGGTTTTTGCTAAAACATACTTTCAATTAATAAAACACGAGCATTAATAAAGAATTGTTAATTTACACCATTGTTAATCATAGATTGTCTGTGCGGCGTTTTGTTGCCAGTAAGAAAAGGCATTTGTCTTTAAATTAAGAATGGAGACTTGAGTCCATCTCAATCTTATCGTATACTAACTGTTTAGTAACAATCTCGTTTTAAGCGCCGTCAAATGTCAAACTTCATATAGAAAAAATGCTTCATTTAGAGCTGATTCTAAATTTAAATTTGATTGACGTTCTAAATTACACGCCTAAAATTACCAAATTAATTTGTAATACATTTTTGAATTTAGGCAAATGGTTTTGTATTCCTTCCGTTTCTTGGTATTTTCAAGGCCACTATGATAGACGTTGATAGATTTAGTAAACTGTATCCTAGACATAGCTCTGACTAGCGGCGGACGCGGACCGGTGTAAGACTGCGTTATTTATACAATATGATAATAATATATACAAGGGTAATTGTTATATCGCGACCATAGCAAGATGTTTGGGTTATATTTTTGCATATTTAAAACATTTACAGGCCCCTGCACACTAATAACTCTTTTGAGTTTTTAACAGGTACCAAAAAACTTTTACGGTCAGCGAAGATTTGCTATATTTAAATTTATTGTTCACACATGTCAAAATCACGCGCGCTGCTACCTTTAATTAAATTTTTAATACTTGTCATGGGTGAACATTAAAATGTAGAAATAGTCAGTCGAAGTCAAAGTCAAAAAGTCCTTAGGTACCTGCAACCTTAGCACGAACATTACGTTTCATAAGTGTAATAAAATGTTAACAATAGATGTATGAAAAACTTGGGCGTTTTGGAACTGCCAAAGAAACGCGACACGACACGAGACATACACAAGAATTGTGTTACTTACAGTGTTCGAATTATAATATAAACTATACCAAATGCTTGGTTATCTATTTGTACGAAGTTTCAGATATCATTATCGTCTGTCACTTGCCACAACTGTCGAAAAGTTTGTGCTAAGAGGATTAATTTTTATCCTTTTTTTTTTTTTTTTTCTTTTTTTTTAAGAATGGAATCTCGCTGTTGGCCTTAAGGGCCTTTACAGCTCAGCACGGGCTGTTTTGGCGAGCTTAGCTCAGCCGGAAAATTTTTATCCGAAAGTAAATTGCCTTTAAATATCCCAACATCGCTCGCGTCAGGGTGACTTAACGGCACCCCATATTTTGTTAGCGCAATTTTGTGGAGACATTGTGTATGAATATTGGTCTTCAAGCCAAATGTAAATATTTACCCACTTACTGTTTATTGTAAGTATAAATAAGATTTATACGTTTAGTTGAATTTTCATTAAATATTAACAATATATGTTTGTGCGTTATTTACCTTTTGAAAGATGCAGTATTAAAGCTTATATGAAAACATTACACCTTATATGGTTAAAAACTGTAAAAACAAGTTAAATTGGCTTATCAATAAGTGTTTATCACTAAAAGTGCAACTTTAAATGCTGTCTTCCGCCCGAGGGCTTGCGGGCGGTGTCAGTTTCGGACCGTTGTGGCGGCTCTCGAGCTGCTCTGGGCCTCGTTGGTGCTGTGGAGCGTCTTCGATCTCGCAGCACTCGTTTTTGTGTGTCGGTGGGGCTGGGGAGGAGCCCCCCTACGACAGCAATAGGGCGCGTACCGGACTCGTCGTCATACCACACCGGGTGAGACCGCCGGTTGACCCGAGGGAAGTCCAGCAAGGAACCTGCGGACGAAGTGCGCAACTTTAAATGAACAATTCTTGGTAGTACAGGATAGGATAGTTAGATGTCGCTTTAAAAAGTATATAGTTTTTGTAAGTTGGTAATAGATAACACTAGTTAACATAACAATGCCGCAATGAAGTAAAAGTTTGTGGTTCATTGACATGACAATTGCTATTACCGACTGTTCTGTATGTATTCGCATTCAATATTGGAATATGTACTCTAGATTAACCTGGAAAGGTTTCTTTCTAAGATATCTTCGAAACTACTAAACAAGTAAAAGACAACTCGGACAAGTTTAGTCGAAAATTATCACAATAAACTATTAGATAAATAGATTTTAAAATTCAATATTAATTAAAAACTAGTAAAAGTCATAAATGTAAATAAAGGTAAGTAATATATTTTTAGATATTACTTTTTAATAATATGAAATAAAATATCGGTTTCTTGTGTAGGATACTGTAGGTATCCATACAAACTTAGTAGTGATGAGATAACATGGGTTTTTATAATAAAAATAAAATGCTTGATTATTTAAGTAATTAAAATAATAAAAAATTAAACTGTTGGAGGTGCTGGGATTTGAACCCAGGACTTTCAGCATGCGAAGCAGACACTCTACCACTGAGTTACACCCCCCGTGAGGGTATTGGTTGAAATTGTCAAATATATTCTTTACATTAACCATTACCTATCTTTACTTCTTGAATATTATATATTGCATATACTGAAGGCTGTCTGTAAATCCATTTTAATATATTCTAGGGGTCTACCGACAACCTTTGATATTTTTAACACAAGAATAAGTATCTTAGTGAACAAAATATGGTTTAAGAAAATTTGTGTGAAACATTTTAGATTTTTATGGTATTCTACAAATTTTGTCTATGGTCTTAATTGTAAACTTGTAAACATTTTTTAAAATATTGATTTTGACAATTACCGTCTTTATTAGTTTTCATATGGTGTATTTTACAATGTACAATAATAGTGTTAGCTTTAACTAGAATACATTAGATTACTTCATACTGAAAGTAGCTTAGTTAACAAGTATATGGAACTCTTATTTACAATTAAAATCTGATATGTGGCTACTGAAATTCCTGTTAACTATTATACGTTAATTTACACCTTTGTGACCCTCTTTGAAATTCAAATATGTTGTTTTCAGTTCGCCCTCATTCGTTTTAATAAGTATTGAAGAATTTTTTAAATGAACATTGATCGATTATTTCATTAATGTAATGTTTGGTATAGCCTGCAGAGTCTTCAGGTTCTGGCCCATGCATTCTGCATATTATAAGCAATTAATCAATAATATGATTAATATGTATGTAATATTAGGGGAGCCGCAAATTTGGTTAACTCTTTAGCCATATAGAACAAATAAGTAGTACCTACATGATTAGCTTTTCTTTTCTCAGAAATATGTATACTCAGTTCCTCTTGAGTTAATTGCTCTGAAGCATGAGTTGCTTTTTGTATACCTTAGTGCAGAATCATAGTTACAACGAAAGTTGATGTAATAATAGCGAAAAAGTACAATTTATAATGAAATTGACAAAAAAATAAAGAATTGCAAATAGAAAAGGATTCACCTTTTTCCTTGAGAATGTTCAGATGAATTGTTCGGATTACCTGCAGCTAGTTTACTTCTTCGAACAAACGCAGAATACTAAATTCCACATATCACCTCGACCTCGTTCCACAAGTGAACGTTGTTTTAAGTCAGTTTCCACCACTACTATAGGTACTAGCTGCCCACTGAAGTCTTTCAGAACCACTTCTAGAAAAGAGTTTACGATTTCGTAACTTTCGACCCCTTTGGCATTGTGAGTATTCATGGGTGGCGATATCACTTATCACGGGTGAGCCTCCTGCCCGTTTGCCCCTGTATAAAAACTACATCATTACATAATATAGATTCAAATAATTCAGATTCAAGGTAAGATGGAATTTCCATCTTAGGTCTCCGACAAACCGCTTCGGCCTAACAGTGAAATTATGCAGAACAGGTCCTATTAACATCAAAACTTTATTAAATATATAAAATTTGATAACATAAATATAATTATATAAAAAAATTGTACGACAACGCAGTGTAGTACTGTCTATTTAAAATTTACTGTCTAATTTCTTTATTGTTCGATATCATCTAAATAGCATTGCATCGGAGTACTTTTTATAAATAATACAATTTAATAAGTATTAAAAACCATTTGGCCGTGGCTTGAGCCAAGAACTCTCCCTGACAATTCAACGTTCAATCCCCAGCTATACTAATAGGCTTTCTGCCTATATTCTACTTTTTGAATTGAGATATGTACATGCATCTCTAATAGTCTTCATAGTAATATAATTATATTATAAAAAAATACTGTGCATACAGTGTACACATGTTAGAAGTGAAACTTCTTTGAGACCTTATTTTTAGAAAAATGATCTACTATATATACAACTTTACAGAAATTAGTTAAATAATGTTAAATTAGATAATTTCTAGATTCGATAAAAACTAATATATAATATATAAATTCTGAAATATATTAAATAATTTTTGTAAATTAATTACTCATAACTACTATAAGAATCAGAATTTTATTAATTGTAATAGAATGATTACTATCATTGTTATCGTAATATATTTTATAAAGGAAAAATGTGACGCGTAATGGAAAAATGTGACGTTAATTTTATCGAACGCCGATAACAAAGTTTCACTTCAATAATTTTGTTGTTTGACTTGGATAAGCAAGTAAGCAACCGTGTGTAGCTTTTTCAATAGCTAGTTATGTATTAAAGCTTAATCAAAAGGTTTCCATGACTTACGTTAGTAACAAGAATATTGTGTTAATAAAGAAATTAAAAATACCAATATCTACGTCAAACGTATTTGGATTTTTCCATACATTTTAGCGATTGACGTAGGAATTAATTGGATTGTATTTAAATTTATATATCATTTGTTTTAATTTAAAACTTTTACTTAAGCAATTTCTTCAATAATATAAGAAGGATACTATTAAATAGGTGAAACTTTTTGGAAATAATTAATTTTAAAATAGATCAGTAATATGGAATCTGTAAGCATTCGAAGCTACAAGTATGTCCGTATTCATTATTTCCGAACCAATTCGACTTAGGGTCCTTCAAGAAAAGAGCGTACCAATTCTTAAAAGGCCGGAAACGCACTCGCGAGCTCTATGGCATTGAGAGGGTCCACGGGTGGCGGTATCACTTAACATCAGGTGAGCCTCCTGCCCTTTTGCCCGTTTGCCCCGTGATAAAAAAAAAGGTTCGAATGGCGAAATTATGTTTTATATTTGTAGGTGACGTTATGTTTGCAACATGTGACAGGCTGACATTAGGCCGTTTCCTTTCCTAACAATATATATTAATTCACATTCTTACTTCATCTCATATCATCGTAAAAATAACAATATTTAAATAATTAAACAAAATTACTATAAAAGTAATTTCGAAAAATTCAAACTAAAGGGTGTTTCAACAAGAACTTTGTTTTCTAAAACAAAATAAAACAAAGAATTTAGAGGAAAATGAATGAAATTTTTATTGTATTACAAAGAGAAAAGTTTGGCAATTATGAATGAAAAATGATATCTGGCAAATGTCCACCACGACCACGCTGACAGATGTTGATTCTTTCATCAAAATTTTTAATCACTTTTTGGCAAAATGGAGGGTCTATTTCGTTAATGACATCACGGATAGTGAGTTTTAAGGCTGCAATCGATTCGATTGGCTCCGTATAGACTCTGTCTTTAACATAGCCCCACAAAAAATAATCCAGTGGTGTTAAATCACACGATCTGGCTGGCCACTTAACAGCTGAATTTCGCGAAATTATGCGCTCGGGAAATTATCGCGAGATGTTAACCACTAAATTTTGGCCTATTATTGATGACATGGATATCACTGAAATGTGGTTTCAACAGAACGGTGCCACATGTCACACAGCCAATGAAACGATCAATTTATTGCAAACCAAATTTTACATCCAACCAGCAGCAACTTAGATAAACTTTATATATAAAGTTGACAGTACCTACTACTTGTATTTTCTTTATACGTAAATTAATTTATGAATATTATTAATAAATTTTGAATGTTTCCTTCAACTCATTTGTTGTATTATTATCCTGCCTTCCTTTCACGGCTTCCTTAATAATATGAAGACGTATTTATACAAATTAACCACTGCCTACACAACGTTTTGCGGTTACAAATTACCCATACATCTTTTGTGTCACGTTGCCTATTTGTCAATAAATGAGATTTCAACATTCGTTACTAGAATTAAATGGTAGTAAAAATATGTGTGACGGCTATAGTTTTGAAAATATACCTACAGATTTTATTAGAGACACTTAGATAGGATTACCGAT
Organism: Pieris mannii; assembly: GCA_028984075.1. Taxonomy (NCBI): domain Eukaryota; kingdom Metazoa; phylum Arthropoda; class Insecta; order Lepidoptera; family Pieridae; genus Pieris; species Pieris mannii. The sequence continues at coordinate 3,982,657 of CM054776.1, forward strand.
CATTCGGTCACAACGATGTAGAATGGATATATTAATGTTATCATTAACAGCAATAAGGATCATACTCAACTTCACAGTCAAGTAGCTGCCTGGAGGAAATCGCTTGAAAGCTTTGAAAAAATGTTGTGGCTTTTTTTTCAATTTTGTCTATAGTAATATAAATCTGTATGCATCAGTGTTAATACATTAGTTAAAATAATGAATAATCATACGACTAGGAAGCAGGCTTCAGATTTGAAAATTCAATTGATATTTAACATAATGCCGGGGTAGCCCTACACTACCGATGAGCAAATGTGAATTGCGCATATTAAATTAAAAATAATAAAACCATTTAATAAATATACATTATATATAGGCAAGTTATAATAGATATATAAAAATGCAAATTGTAGGGAAGTGCAGAAGAAGGAAATAAAGGAATACAATAATAATGATAAATATTTAAAATAATACAGAACCAAAAACGTAGAAAAAAGAACCAGAAGAAACTTTAACTCCACCGAACTAGAGAGAGGAATACGATTAAGAAGCGTTTACACAAGAGATTTTTATTTTATTTTTTATTATAACCTGCCGAAGTTTATCCGAACCAATTCGACTGACGAAAACGCTGGCATCGTAAACAGGTGAGTATCTACCAGTTGGACCTGTTTAAAAAAAAATGCATAAGGAATAGTGAAGAAGGCGAACGAACGTGATCGGGAGTCAGGGAGTATAAAAAAAGAAGTTTGTTGACAATCTTTTCCGTGTAGTTTTAAACTAAAGTTCTAGAATGTATGAAAATAAATAAAATATTGTGTAAATCTCATAGCGAATACATTAGCCTCGATGTCATTTCATATCATACTTTACTAACCGTTTTCGACTTGACAGTTACAATGGAACATCCGTCTATCGTCTTCAATCAGCTGGAAGCTTCTAGATCGCGTGACAATCAAACCGAATGAATGCAAACATCGTATGATGTCTGCCGTTATATCGCCTTAGGTAATTTGTATCGAAAATGCTGGCAAAAAAATACGGTGAATCATTTATGACCTTGATTGTACCTTGAATTTTGCTATGTTGAATTTAAACCTTCATATAACGACTTTGGATGTAACCCCTTCGGGCACAGCGATGGTTTTTAATGAATTCTTTATAACAAATCGCGACCGGAATCGGCCACCAAAGACACAAAGAGCTCTCTTGCCTTTTGTTTACAATCATATAGATTACCAATACCTTTACTTTTTGTTTAGATAACGGTTAAGTAGATTACTGTTTACATTTCGGCGCTAAATCTGTCGTTCACTTAAAAATAAACTAGTGTGTATGTACACGTGTTAGAAGTAATACTTCTTTGGCGCAACAAGATAAGAATCCAAAAATGTTATTCTACATTTCTAGAAAAAACTACAGCTAACTTCCGGGTGTCGGTTTTTTATGACGATGTGCGCGCGCATCGTACATATTTATTTTTATCATATTTCCACTAACGCGCGAAGATATGTATAACTTCAAAAGTGATAATTGCTGTAGTTGCAATTGGTGCTATTTAGAATAAGTCTGTATCCTTTAGTTACCTTTGCTAACGACGCGGTCCAGATATAACGACGAAATTAAAGTGGTCCCTTCCTCGTCGTCATAGCCGAATTCTATTTTTTAACACTGATGCTCGCATCACATATCGCAATATGTTCATGATAATATTTCTATAGAGTTCGTATGAAATTAATTTTGCCTGCCATTTAAAAGATTAAGAAAAGATCGTTGACAAGGTCTACGTATGTTTTTTACGTGTTTACGCATATTTTATTAAAAAAATGAACTATTTTATTTACGTAAAGCTTTAAAGGAAAATGAACGCATTCTTAAATTATTTAAAGACGGACCAGCTGGCTCCTTTATCTTATGTTTTACTGTATTTTATCGTTTTGTATGTATTCTATATATCTTGTTTTTATAATAAAACTCGCTAAAACTCGAGAATCGCTGGACCGAAGGTTTAAACGGTGGAAAACAGAAACAACGACAGTTGAATTCTTCAAAAAATACGGTATTTCCTAGCTGTGAAATGTTTAGTGTCTTTTGTTTTTTTTTAATAAAACCGTTTCACTTGGTTGTCATATATTAATAGATGTTTTCAAAAATTTGTGTTTCATAGATGTTGTATGAGGTCCGATCTCTTTGGTCTATTTAAACATTTTATATTAAGTTTTGAAGTTTTGATGATTCGAACTTCACATCTAATAAAATATACGAAAAATATCTAATTACATACGATTGATTATCTAATCGATACAAATCGTTATAAAAGAAAATAATAGAACATATTTACTTATTTTGGGGACAGTCTTTATATGCCCTACTTATTACAACAGAAGAAAAACAATGTGCGCATTCTTACTACCTGGATGGCCGGTATTTTTTTTATTTTTTATAAATTGTGTTTTTTGGAAATTATATTTAAGTACGAATTACATACTAATAAAATGATGAAATCTGAATAATATTTTTCGATCTTACCGACAGGGTAAAATGACATTTTCTAGAAATGATTCCTAGCTAGATCGATTTATCACCCCCGAAAGCCCCCGTATACTAAATTTCATGAACGTATACGAGATTCCAAATATATATACAAGAATTGCTCGTTTAAAGATATAAGATAAGCGTCAAGTTACCGTCGAATCCCAATTGTATACGAAGCATATATCACCGGAACGAGATCAGACCCAGAAAGAAAGGCATTACAGTGTCGTTACAGCATAAAAAGGCCGCGTACCAATTGTTTAAATCAGATTCTAATTCAGGAGTAAATCCTTTCAAAACACTTATTTATAAGGTATTGTTTCGGAAGTAAAAAAAACAAGCGGACGTAACAAACTTGCGGTTGATTAAGCCACAACGAGGTTATTTAAATTGACAGAAGATTTGATAAATAAGACGTTGAAGGTAAGAAATTCTTTTGTTTAAAAATTGTTGACGGAGTTTCGTAATTTTTGTGATAAACATAAAAAAAACAGGTTTGCACAGAAATTTATTTAGTGCGTGTAATCTGGAAATTGACTGTTGAGTGTAAATAACTGATACACTGAAAGACAAGTTTCACTAATAGTTTGTATGACCTATTTTATAGCGTATGGAGGTAGTAAGCTAGATTAAAAACCTACTAAGAGAAAATGACTTAAATAGTATGCTGTAAATAAATTAATGTTAATTTCACATATAAATCTTCTGTGGGAGTGTTTCTAATTATTGAACTCCTCCTAAACCTAATAAATACTACTAAAATGGATTTTGTTGCGTTTATCCAAGTAGATTCGAAAATGTACAGGACAAGGTCTTTTATTAATATAGGGAAATATCAAAAAGGTTCGTCGACATCACAGGAGAACGAAGAGCTGGCAGCTACCTCGGACAAAGAATTAGGTTAGCTATTCAAAGGGGGAGCGCTGCCAGTATCTTCGGAACCTAAAGGGACTCCTTTTAATAATATATTTTAATTATTACATTTTAAGGTTAGGTATAATATTAGAATTAACTACAATTATAGGGAATAGTATCGTAACTTTAGTAACAAACACGGGACTATCTTTGATTATAGTTTACGGCCGATACGTTATAGAACTCTTTTAACACAATATCTCGAAAAAAATATGTGTGTGTACCAGAGTACACAGGTAAGAAGTGAAACTTCTTTACGACATATCATTTTTCTACTATTTGCAACTTCACGAAAATGGGGTAGATAAGGCTTAAACCTTAAGAAAATCAACTTTTTCAGTCATATTTATTAATACTTGCTAATTTTAACAGATTTATATACATTCACTGATACTTAGAATCAAAAGTGAGGTTAACCTCAAATAAATATTAAAATCATGCTCATACGTGTTGAATTTATAAAACGAAATGTATAATCACTCTCACTTTTCTTGTAAATTCACTTAAATTTGAACAAGTCTTTTTATTTTATCACTTTCAAATTCATATTGTTATTCTTATTTCAAACCAAACTTCAAAACTAATCTATTGTTATTATTATCATTTATTACATTATATTCTTTACGTCACTATACTAAACTTCGATAAAAAAGCAACATGGCGCGTAACCGAAAAACGTGACGTTTTCTTATAAAATTTCTCCCATACGTCGATAAAGAAGTTTCACTTCAACTAAAAACAATATAACTATTGCATTATTTTGTAGCATGATAGGAATTAAGCGCAAATTTGAATGTTAATAACATTACATATTAATAATTTTCTTATTCGTTTTTTTCGCAAAAAAATATTTTTTTACTACCTATAAAATTTACGTAAAGGACATATTATGTGTTACTGAAGATAAAAAATATACTTATTTTAAAAATATAGCATTATTTTACTACAAACAATTCACAACTTAAACAAAACAAGAGAATAATACAATATAACATATATCAGAGTATGATTTTTGAAATTAATTAAAATTTTCCAACCTAAGTTTCATAATTCACATTAATAATATTAACTTAAACAAATGAATAAGAATTTACAAAATTTATCTAAATTAATTCCATCTTGATACAAGTGCCGTAGTAACATTTGTGGTATGTACGTCCATTCCAAACCGAGACTATTTGGGATATTCCAAAGCGGGAATTGAAACATGACTCAGCTAAACGCATTAGCCGAACACAGAAGAATTTTGTTATAAGACAACATTGTCAAACTCATGATGTCATCGTATTACTGACTTTTATTGCAGGATCATACGTCGTTTTGGTTCTCAAATACTTCAGTGGGCAGCTGGATCCACAAGAATTCTTAATATACTATAATTATATATAGAATTGTTCTCGTTATTATTACATTCCGGTTATATTTTTACGTAGCAACAAGGAGGGTATTAATTTTGATGTACCCACATATATAATTTACCCTGATAACTAATAACGTAAAAGTTTCATCACGTGTTAAATGTTATGAGATTTAAATTGTATTTTGCTTAAAATGTATAACTTTTATTACTGATGTGTCATATGAGTAATTAAGAATCCTGAATGCATTTCATTACGAAACAATTATTTTAATTATATAATCTAATCTATATAGTAGTAATTTATATAGTAGATAGTTCTGATTTTTTTTCTATGTGCGAATCTAACATTCTCTTGAGGAAACCGGTGTAGGCCTAACAAAATCCACGGCATTTGTCAGGCACAAGAGACTGAACACCTACTTGCTTATTAGATTGAAAAATGATCATGAAACAAATTTAGAAATCAGATGTTGTTTATTTTAATAAAATGTGTTTATCCATTATAATAGTGCATGTGTAAGATTTAGGAAGCCTTTTAAGTAAAAAATACCTATGTCAGGGCTATCAGCTCTTCCAAAACGAATTTAATAGTAAATTCCTTGAAATATAAAAAAAAAGAACAGTCAGTCCACCATGAGGAACTTAACTTCGTATCACTTAAGAAATAAAGGGTTGTCTTTTATGACGTAATTCATTGAACTGCGTTGTTATAGTTTTCCGTACTCAATTATCTTACTAACAGTTGTGCAACTGTTAAGTTAAATTCCATAGGTTTATCTGTTAATTTTAACTGAAGTTCATCGCTGTCTAAAACAGAATTGCATACATCCAAGGATTATAGATTTTGCTTTGCTGGAATCTTAACATGTTCTGTTAACTATATATTATTGAAATATAGTCATATTTAATAAATACAATAATCTTTATAGATAGAATATGAACAAACACATCCAATATCTATGTACATGCTATGCTTTGTACAACGGGTAATTAAACTGGGAGTGGTCCCAGTTATATATAGGTATAACCTGGGTCCTTCCGCTAGCAAGGTTAATATTATAAGTAAATACATAACACATGAATCCAATTAAATTCTTTTACAATTTTAAGTCTATGACACTGAGTTTAAAAAAGAATAGTGTAAAATCGGATATCATAGTTTTAATTATATCGAATAATTTTAGTTACAAATAACAACGTGATTTTTTTTTTATTTAAAACTTATCGCAATTTTTAATCGTATAATTTCTCCACTTTATTATGCTTTGGAGGACTGTTTTCCCCCCGGTTTCCCGCGTGGGGATGGCCTTCGCGAAAGGACGATCGGCGTACGCGTACCAAGCGATGCCATATTTCGACACTCGGCCGTCAACCCTCAACACTTGCGATACTTCGATTGAAACTGCATTTTCTGCAACCTCATTAATTTAATGTCTTCGATTACTTTGTCTTTCTGTGTTTTTTTGCTATAAGGCTATAGATTTCACACTGGCTGTATTTAGCTAGAAAAGAACCAGTAACATTAACATTAGTTTTTATAACATTTTTTATTCATATTCAAGTAACATTTAATACATATTCAAACTTAAAAGTTTAAATTGAGTAGATATGTATTTTTGTATTCATTTATTTTATACTCTTTTGTACAATACAATGTAATGCAATGCAGAATAATACAGTACAGTACAGTAGGTATAGTACAGTTCAATTGAATAACAAGACAGGACTGGTAATTGTACCCAGCAAACCACTAAAATATTTTAACCATACAAAAACCAAAGAAATATAATTAAGGAGATACAATGAAGAGGAAACTAAATCAACATTGCATCAACTATAATCTAGGCCCAATAAAAAATAATTCGTATTCAATCTAGGCAAAAATCAAAACTAATCATCAGTACCCTACGGGTTAGGGTTTGACTAAACCATTGCATTTTACCTTTTTCCAGCATCATTTATCTTTTGTAATTTCTTTGTGCAAATATATCTCCCCACATCATGTGTCAATGTTCGTGTGTGATTTAGTAGGGTGAATACATTTCACTCTCAGTCGTTTTTTATTCTGCACACACGTACAAGACACGGAAAGAGCATATTAGTTTATACGAACAAATGTCATTATTATGTTTATAATTTAGAATTCCTCGTAAATCTGTAGACGTGAGACATTACTTTAAATGTTGTATTAAAAAAAAGTAACCATAGCAAGGACTTTTGGTTTTTTTTATTGTTAACATTCAACTTACTGCTATGAATAAAATGAGGAAGAAAACAAGTATTTAAGAGATAAAAATTCATTATAATTGTTTTATGTACGTGAACTGTACGTGTTCAGCTCTCAAAGTTTAGAATTAACATTTGTTAGAACGCAATAAATTATACTACATATGTATTCTGTGATGTATTCGATTAAAATTATTTACTAGGGGTTCATGAAGTAGATTGCGATAATATGGCGAATTATAGGAGTTTCCAGCTTTTATATCTATCAAGATCTACCATACAATTCAAGATTTTTAAGAGATTTACCTCAACAAAAACTCTATTACTGTATATAATTGTTAAACATTATGTATCTGTCAACCTACATTTTGTCAATAATTATACAAAATATGATACAGTGATCTTGAATTTACGTTTTGACCAAAGTTCAATAGGACGGCCTTCAATATTTTTTTATTAAAGAATCTAATAAAAGACAACTAATTTATTATTAATATATATAATTAGATTTTCCGTGATGCAAATTTTTTTTTGCTATTCTTATAACATTATTTCGGTTCCTTTATACTTTATACGAACTGGCCAGTTAGAAAGGTTGCTAATGAAAACTTTTTTAATTTCAATTATAGAACTATTTGGTAATCTAATGTAGTACATTGCATTCATTTGTCATTTGTTTTATTTGAATTGCCGGCAAATCTAAAACTCTTGTTACACGTGAAAATAAACCTAACGCGAGTCAATTTATTATGTCTTTCATTGTGGGCTTACTCAACAACAAGACACAACCAAATGTTAGATAAGTCCGGTACGGCGGTAACTCAAATGCTGTATTTGACATCGTCACAGGTGATGAAAGCTGGATTTATTGCTAAGAACCCGAAACCAAAACACAATCAGCTCAGTGGGTGTTTTCGTTCGAGGATCGGCCTACTAAGGTTAGAAGAAGTTAAGGATAAAAGATGATTGCTGAATTCTTTAGTCGGAAAGGTCATTTCGCGACAGCTGTGCTAGAAGATGGAAGGACAGTTACTGCGGGCTGGTATATCAATCGCTGTTTTCCTGTTGTCTTGAAAAAATTCGAGAGCAGCGCCCTCGAAGCAGGATCCGTCACCACGACAATGCTTTAGCGCACTAGGCAAAACGGATTGTTGAATATTTGATTATGACACTTGTCGAGGTAATGAATCATCCGCTATACAGCCCGAACCTGGCGCCCTGAGACTTTCATTAATTCCCAAGAACTAAACATGAATTTCGAGGTAAAGATAATTACGAGCCCTGAAGAAGCGGTAAGCGTACGAAAATGCCACAGAAGAGACCCCTAAGGAAGAATGGGTCCACTGCTTTTCTCAGTGGTTCCATCGAATGCGAAGATGTGGAACGGCAGGTGTCGAAACATAGACTATTTTTTTAAGTAAAATTACTATTAAATACCCTAGCGTTTAAAAAAAGATAATCACCATTTACCTAATTTTCGTAGTTTAAATAATATAAAAATGTGGAAGAATTTATAATTTTATGCACATAATATTAGAAGTTACTTATGTATTCGAAGCGCCGTTTATTGCACCAGCTTTCCCAATTTCCGTAATGACTTCCCGAAAAAATGTATTCTCAAAGTATAATGTAACTTCCCAATATTAATTTATATGGAAAATACTCTTTAATTATTTTAAACAGTTATATTACTGACATTTATTAGATGCTGTGTATAACTATAGTAGTTTGTAGAGATATTGTTTTATGTATTGTCGCAATAAACTCATAAATTTGGAATTAATTTGAGATGTCAGGTATATGTCATACATACCTATAGTAAAGTTTTTTACATAATTTGACAACGGTGGATTTACTTTGTTATTAAAGGCTGCACAGTCCAAACTCTCGTTAGTAAATCAGTTATCAAAACAGTGGAATGATAATGGCTTGAGGTATATCGTAGGTTGCTACTAGTAGTAATAATATTTTTTTACAAAGGCAGACTAGTGTAACACAAGTGTTCAAGTGTAAACAACATTTAAAGGGAAACATTACAATCGCGACGTTGGGCCCTCTCTTCCCAAACAAATAAAGGTCTGTGTTTCATGTATTTCTTCAACATAAAATTAACATGATTTAAAATATGTACGAAGTTAAAATTTAGTGAACGATAAACAACTTGGTAATTACCATTGTAATGGGAATTACTAAAAGTGATTAATAATTCACCACAATATACAAATGTTATAAAAAGGCACTATGCATAATAGATAATTCGAAAAATCATTTAAATTATGAAAGTCACGTTCTAAATGGCTTAAGCGGAGATTATGAGTTTTTATTGACGGATGGACTTACAGTTTTTGCGTCGTTTACACGCGTAAGTAACGTATAAACACTAAGAATAAATACAATTATAGTTAGTTTATTCTGTTTGTCACGAATTGTGAATCTTTAATCTAAAAATTCGCACTTTTATGCAAACAAGACATAATATTAGCTATAGTCGTTTCCAAACATATTGAGGAAAATACAACGAAGCATTTATTCGGTGTATAGCTGGTTTTTTATTGACAGTCTTAATTTATCATAAATTGGGTGTTAATGTAGTAAATCCCCTAGATTTATTCAATCAGACATGATTTCGTAAAGTTATCAATAAAAAAGGGTCATACAATTTTATGGATAACGACTAAATAAATACTTGGGTTTTTATGTTTTTAAATCAATTCAAGAACACTTTGCAAAACGAATTCAAATTAAGAAGTGCACGGACTTTGCACTGTTTATTGACCATTGACAATATTTACGTAAGCATAATATTATGTAGTATTTCTAAATAATATTATGCTTACGTAATTAAAACTAAATCCTGCAACAATGAAGAATAGTTTCGAAAAAAAAAGTTCGATTATCTCTTAGTTATTATTAATGAATATTTATATTTTAATGCGAAATTATTATCCTATAAACTTGAAGATTCTAAAGTTACAGCACCAATGCTCTTAATATGAAAACATATATTCCTTAATCTAGATTAATAAATAAAATAAACGGGTAAAGTTTCTGAGACTGTAAGGGATAATCTTTACGTAAGGAATCTGGATCTACGGAACCGAATCTGTAAATTACGCCAGGCTAAATTCAGTTCACTTATACTCTTTCAGATTCAGCCTCACACCTTTCTAAAATCCCAATACCTCCAAATTCCCTTTTTTAGGCAATTTAGCAGCAGGCGTAGGCAATAGAGCGTCGAAATGGGAAGAGGACTATTACAGCTCCGCGCGTCACTTTTACAAGTTGCTCCGACGCGATAGGTATTGTAGACGAAATGGATTTACCAAAAATAAAAATTGTGTTGACTATTTCAATTTAAATACATAATTTACATGGTTACTAATTAGTATTTTATCAAGGACAGTATATTCCAGAATATTGTATTGTTTTTACACAATAAAATGTTCTTTGTATAAACTCTAGAAAAATCTTAATAATGGAAGGATTTTAAAAAGACGATATTAAAACAAAAATAATAGTATATTTAAAAAAGTTGCTCACTTTAATTAAACTTATTAACACGTATCGTGATCACGACTCAATTAATTTTATTGTTAAAGCATGGTAATATAAACATTATATAAAAAATATTATTTTCGATCAAAATACAGATTTTTTAAAATTATTTTCAAAATGCGTTCTAGTCTTAAAATAACCGTTGTATGCTAGTATGTGTCAATTTACACAAAAGTATAAGGTTTTAAAGGCAATCAAATGATCTTTAAAAACTTACACATTGAGTAGATTCAAGATTTATATTTTTCCTATCACTTAAGTATAAGTTAATAATTAGTTCACAGACAAAGACACAGGTCTCGTCTTTAATATTAATAAATTTTATCTAGAAGTTGTAGTTCATAGAATGAACGATCAATCTTTTGGGTGATACAATTTGTGTTTTCATTTACATCACTGCATATAATCTTATATTTTTTTCTTTGCCATTGCTCTTTGCGTTCCTGGTTCAATTGATTAAGCTTTTATTCAATAAGTTCAAGATTTAAGAACCCCGGTGGTACAATTTTTGTATAGACCCAGTTTCGATTACCTTTCAATCAGTGACATAGACGAAAAATTTATATTATAGAACTTGTAATAATAAAACCTTTTTAAAACATCCAGTCGAATGGAGATAACAACAAAGAATACGTAAAAGCAAGAAATTGCCGTTTGACATTTAAGGTTAGGTTAATCAAGGCGTTTAATACAATTTAATAGATACAATTTAATAAGTTTCGCGAATATCGCTAGCTTTTTTTGTATACATATGCATAGGTTTTGTCTTTAATGCCTCGTTGTAATTAATTTAGCTAAATTTTTCTATAAATGTTTTTCTATAAATGTTGTGAATTCTCTAATTATTTGTTTTGCAGCGTATATATGCTTTAATTTTAAATAAACACTTAATATAATGAACACAAAAAACATATTTGCTTCCTGTATCGGTTTTCAAGTCAGCCTTCAGTAATTTTGAATAATTTTATTGCAGATATATATAACACATATAACTGTGATAATTATTTTTATCGGATATTTTAAGGCAAACATTCGTATTACCAGTGCTGATTTCTCGAGGTCGATTGCTCAAGTTTCGCTATTTCACAATACAACGTGTAATAATATGATATGCCTTTTAGTAATGTGATAACTCTTCATTCATTATTCAATTGTTAATAGGTAAATGTACTAGTTAACTTTCAGTAGTGTTAGTGTTATTAATGTCTTTAATTTTTATATATTCAACGTCAGTTAAGCGAATCTATTACAAAGTTTACGTAACTTGGTGATCACGTCGAGTTATGTAATAAATTCAGGTCAATATCCGTTAAAGGAATTTATTTTAATCTTTTTTTCGTTAGGAAAGGTAGCAATTAGATTGCAGTTAGATATTCCTCACCAAAGTAAACGGAAGACGGTGAGCGAGCTCATGCATTTCTATACTAAGTATGATAAAATATATCATTACCGGTACAAGATTTTTAGTTCTGAGCCTCAGATTTTCGTATTTGTTGCTAATGATCATTTGTTAATCTTATGGGCAAGTAGATGTGATGCTTCCTGTGCCTGGCACTTTACTTTTAAATGCCTCATGTTGTTTTTCATCACTGTCACTAAGCAACAATGCAGTTTAGTTCTCTATAAGTTTATTGACTAAAATATACATAATAGAAAAGGGGGATAGTAAATATGAGCTAGATCGATATTGATAAATCTACATAAGTAGCATTATTAGTACTAAACTGCTAATAGATATTTCGGAATATAGAAAGAACTTTATGGGAATTTACTTATTGCGTCAGAATTACGACACTTCGATAATACTTTATAATAATCATTGCTTGTCTCGTCTTCCAACCGTGTGACGATAATTTCCTATCATTGATTGTCAGCTTTAAATATCTACCTTCCTTTCTGCACATGTCAATCAATCAAACAATCAAAAATCATTTATTCATATAGGTAACATAATGTACTCTTATGAACGTCAAAAAAAAGAAGTATACATTAAATGAATCTAATTTTACATTTAACCCCAGTTCTCAAATCAAGGGCGTAGAACGGAAGAGAAGAACTGGCAATAAACTCTCCGCCACTCTTTTTAATCGCCTGTACCTCCTGTGCCATTTAGGTGATACTATCGTCCCTTATTCTTGTGACTCATCGTCTTTAATATACTTGCCTCTCGTCCCAGTCATATATAATTCAACTTATTATTCATATATTGTTGATGATTGTCATAAGTCAACAATTCTTGGCCAATCACAGACTTGATACCGTGGTTCCGTTTGTACTTTCTACGTAGTCTTGCCTCTACTGATCGTCATTTGAAAGTTAGTATGAGTAGAAAATCAATTATACGTCGTATTTTGTATTATATCGTAGGAATATGGATACTTGATACAAGTTCAATATCACTCGCAAAGTTGCCAAAGAAACTTGTATCCAATTTTTGATAAACCAGATCTGTCCAGTTGTGTCCAGTTGTTTAAAACGTGTTCGGGTGTATGTAACATGTATGAAGTGTGATCAATGTTTGACTGGCTGACTTTTGAACTTTTTTAGAATAATATTTTACATCATCTACACACAATTGATGGTTTTAACGTGAATTACTTTTGATAAAAAACCCATTCAGAGGATCACGGTTAACGCCTTAATTATGTTTTTTACATAATAACAACTAAATAACAATAATCGCTTTATCTCAATCATAACTTGATCCAAAGATTAGAAGTCTCAATCAGCGATGTATTTTTAACAACGTCCTTTTTGACCGATGTGAAGATAATAAATAATATCTTTACTATTAGATATCCGTTAAAGTCCAATGACCTCCATGATTGATACCATAAAATAATTTATATCTAAAATATATCATAATATAGTTTTTGTTGTATCTAATCAGCAGCCAACGCTACGGGCAATCGGGCTGGTCTAGCAAAAATCCTCAGCCGGTCCTGTTTTGTGCTTTTTGCTTCCAGATAATTCAAATTCGTTAATTTAGTTCGCGTAATCTAAGAAAATTTTACATGAAATACCGGTTCAGTTATAGACTAACCGCCATCTATAATTTATAGAACATAATTATCTCCTAATTATCTCGTTTTTTGATATTATAAGTCATAAGACTATCGTAGCTAGAAAATTGTTTTTTTAACAACTAAAAGTGTCGGTACTTGTAAAATTTTATGTGATGGATCCCACATAATAGAAAACATTTAAAATTTTAAAATTTATGCCAAAAATTCATGCCAGCCTATTTAGCGGAAAGTGTCTAGTAGCTATCCCCAAAATAACCGACATACCTACTTAAAAATCTTCAATGCATCCTTGGTTGTTACTTTCATTCTCGAAAGGTATATGTCTCTACGGTCTAATGCAATAAGTGGACGTGTTGAAATCCCTTGCAGTCAATACAGACGTAACAGCAAAATTTATACAGATTATAATAAGCGGTATTCTTTATGTGGCAAAGATAATATTGCGTTGTACAATTCTTAATAACAAACTAAGTCGGCTATTCGAAGAACTTTCGTTCGGCGCATCATAATGCTTAATGTAGGCCGGTAATATGTTTATATCTTGCAAGCTTTTTATCAATTTGTTCAAAGTGATAAGACAATCCAAGAAGTTTATCATATACCGTTTTATACGTCTTACACATAAAAACTATATCTATTGTTTTAATACAGACCTTACCTTTGTCTGAAATATCTACTTACTATAAAGGTAAGGTCTATTAGGCAGACTCCAAGAGAGATATTACAAAACTAAAGCTATATCTATTACAGGATGCGCTAACGACCCTTCAGTAAACGATAAGGTTCCAGGTATCGGCAGCTGCGTTATATCGACCTCTATACCGACAAATTACAAAGTCCATCACCCAATCAGACGTGATTTAAGCATGACAGCGTGACAATTGACAGTGCATGAATTATACTTCAAAATTATTTAGAACTTGAGGTTCTTAAATTTATGTTAAAGTTTTTTATTTATTCGTGTAATTCTATGTAATTATAGGTTCTGTTAGATCAAATGCGATTGACATCGCTTATTATAAAAGTAAAATCCCGAGACAATTGTACGTTGTTGTCCTACGTCTAAAAACATTTTACTCGCATTGAAAAAATCATAAAAAATAAATTAATTGGAACCCCGACATATTATATGACCGACATTAAAATTTACTTAAAACATATATAAAATATCAATTTAATGTTGGGCGTGTATTTGTAAAACATTGAAATACATATTTGTGTTCTTTATGATAAAGGAAGAACTTTATGGGCAAGGGCAAGGGCAGGAGGCTCTGATGTTAAATGACACCGCCCATGGACACTCGCTCTGCCAGAAAGCTCGCAAAGCGCGCTGCCAGCCTTTTAAGAATTGGTACGCTCTTTTCTTAAAGGACCCTAAGTCGAATTGGTTCGGAAATACTTCAGTGGGCAGCTGGTTCCTCGTGGTGGTGCGCGGCAGAAGTTGCCTGAAGAATCGCTTAATTATTAATTTAAATAAATAATATAATATTTTTAATATATGATATTTCTAATGCCTAAGTAATCTCAACTAATAACTCTTAAAGATTTTTATTTATATACTGTTGTGAATTAATTTTAATAAAGAAACACATTGGAATATACAGCTGCGAATAACATAAACATTAAGCCTTAAATATTTTCAAGTAATTTCATTATAATGTAATGTCATAATTGCAAAGTGCATCATTAACTTTTACCAACGACATGTTCTGGCGAATTGTTTTCTCATTGCGAGCCGGACACGATTTACATTATTTCTTTGTTATATGTATGTACAAGGCAAAAGAAAGTAAGGAAATCACGTTAAGTAGAATAACTCTTAATCTCTTGAACTTTTAAATATATGTAAATAAATCATTTATCAATTTAAATACCATGCAATCAATGCCATGAATTAAAGTATCAAGAAACTTGTGGCACCAAAATCATGGTTTTGCAGCGTTTTTAAAGTTATATTTACAAAAAAAATAAGTATTGTAAATGTTTTTTTTATTTTCTTATCGTCATTTAACGTTTTACACAGTCTGTAACTATTGAGCGAATATATTTTAATTGGTTTGTGACGTATTACGCGCAATTTTAATGTTTTAAATGGTTATAATGTTGTAAGTGTATGTTATGTCACATACTTAAGATTAAAAGAATCCGCTAATTAAAGATAATAGATAAATAAATTTGGAAAGCCTATATAACTAATACATCTCATTTTTACTTCACTTCTTTATTTTCGACGATATAAATATGGAACCAGGTCCCACGACTGATATATTTGATTACTATTAAAAGTATCGAAAATATGTTTTGTGACTAAGGTACATCGCTGAATAATTATGATTTCCGGGCGAAACGGTTCAGCGAAACTGAATTTTTCCTCAGTTTCATTAATGCTTATACTTGTCATACATATTAGAACACAGTCCTTTAAATCGATGGCTTGATAATTGTATATTAGTTTTAAAGTACTTTAATAACACCTCCTGAGTCTAGATTTAAAGTAAATAAAGAAAGGGCAAGAGACATAAAACAAAGTATAATTAAGTGTTACAAAAACCAGGCAGTTCGTACCACGCAGTCTGCGCGATTATGCCTTTAAGATTAGCCGATAGATGCCAACGATACTTATTACGTTCTTTCCAACATGTATTCCTGCCATCTACATATTTCTCTGTAAAACCTTCAAGGCTGTACAGAATTGTATGCATCGTTGGATAATAATTATTATTACAATTCACTAGAATATATTTATTATTTAATACTGCTGTATTATGTTGATTGGCTCTGTTCGATAACAAATTAGAATACATCAAAGACAATATTTATGTGGAAATTTCTATTTTAATGGAAAATTCCTCACTTGTATATATTTTTATCTTATCTTTATCGTAAGCTTAGCTTGGAGCCTACAAAGGTCTTGACTTGTCATTTTAAGGCCATATAGAAATACTATGATTATATTCACGGAAGTGCATTGTTAAATATTATATGGTCATTACGTTATGAATTCTAAATACAAATCTTAAGTTTATAATATAATAGGATATACTTTTAGCAAAAAAAACGTAGTTGAACAACGTCGAAGTTTTTTTAGTTCCAGAGCTTATAAAAAAGCCAGGAGCAATGAACGGACTTGAGGCCTTACAATTAAAATAAATCGCATTATTTTGTTTCATTATTATATATTATGTTAAAATACCATATAAAAAGTACGTATAAAAACAACATCAATTACCAAGATTTTTTTTTAATTTGTCTGTAATAGTTAATAATAAATAATTCTGTTCTCTGAATAATTTCATCTCGAGCTTCTTTACAATCCACAAAATAATAAAAGACAAAATAACCGTAAAGTTATAAAAAAGACGCTTGGCCCGTGGCCTAGTGCACAGGCTAATTAAAGATTTAAGGAGGCACCTGATAGATAGGACCGGTGACCCCAGAGAATCGTCGCTCTACGAATAAGTATCGCAATACAGTAATGCCAACATTAAAGAAACAGTGCCACTTTTAAAATTTGTTTTACTTAGCTAATTGTCATATTTTAATTATAATTACGTAGCTTAAGAATATTGCCAATACTGTATATTTGTGTGTTGAAAATAAATTGTTTTAAACCTTGATCTTTCAGTTTCTTTTAAGTTGATATAATAAAGTCTTGCGTGATTGGCTTTACTATTATACCACCAGTTTAAAAGGTTATATGAACTCGTCTCCCGTAACAATAATTATTGTGTTGAAAATCTGCAACTGACAATAGTCGCATATATCGAGGTCAGTGGCTGCTATCGCGCGATGTTACGGTACTGAAATTATTCGCGATTCAAACTGGTTCCAGTCGTAACTCCTAACTTACAATTGATTTATAACTGTTATAAGTAACCTTGAGTAACGATCTAAATGATTAGTAGGTTATTGGGTCATACGCTGAAAATGTTACGAAAAGACGTAAAAAGACTAGAAGAAAAACTAAGAATCCAGGTATCCCTCGCTAATTTAGAATTCATTATTGAACCTAAGCTTGCTTGCAAGTTGCCGTTCCACAACTGCGCGTTTTTCAAGGCAGTTTGTGCCGCGCATCACCACCTTGTGGAACCAGCTGCCCACTGAAGTATTTCCGAACCAATTCGACTTAGGGTCCTTCAAGAAAAGAGCGTATAAATTCTTAAAAGGCCGGCAACGCACTCGCGAGCCCTCTAGCATCGAGAGTGTCCATGGGCGGCGGTATCACTTAACATCAGGTGAGCCTCCTGCCCGTTTGCCCGCTGTTCTATAAAAAAAGAAGTTAATAAACGCAGCATGTTTATCACCTTGGTAATCTATAATTACGTATTAAAACTATGAATAGTAAATGTATTCTGTGGGAAGGTGCTGAAAGCATTTTATCATAAAAGGTTCTTAAAACAAACACAGCAGATGTTGTGTTATACTCTCTTTTGAAGTTTCTTATGAAATTATAGAACTTCAAAAAACAAAATCAAACGACCGAAAGTATACTTACTTAATTTCACAATAAACAAAACATATTTCATAAAATCTAAATAACATTTTCTAAAAGTGTGGATAATATGTACAAGAAACATTAAATTTTTAACTATATTTTTTAATACAATAAAGCGACTCGTGGATTACTAAGTTGTATATTAAATATGATATAGTCACGTATCACCTAGACGTCCGTCGTCCCTGAATTGAGAGTTTTTGAAGGCACCTTTTGCCGCCTTCCACCACTATGTGGAACGAGCTGCCCACTGAAGTACTTCCGAACCAATTCGAAGCAGGTTCCTTTAAGAAAAGAGTGTAGTAATCCTTGAAAGGTCAGCAAGGCACTAACGAGCCTTTTGGCTGTGCAGGTGCCCATGGGCGGCGGGTATCACTTAACATCAAGTGAGCCCTTTTTCCCGTTGATTTTTACGTCTGTTATTTCAAATATAATAAAAGATATAAACGATGATAAGTATTCCTATAGCAAGATTAAATAATATAAATTATAAATTGATAGTACGTATTTCCATTTGAAAATATATTGTTCTGTACGAGACGTGATATTTTGTATCTTTTTCGTTAAAATCACGTACGAAGTCTGTCAGACAATGTGATTTCGATAATTTACGTAACATGTATCTTATCTCAAATTAACATATTTTATTGTCTGGATAATAAAATAGTTGTTTGGTATATTATTCTAAATATTGATCACTGATCTGACTTCACTATTTCATTTGAAAAGTATTAAATGTTTTTGTTCGTAAGAATTCAAATTGAAACAGAAACAATTTGAAAAATCTCTTTCTCTTAAAGATACGGTAAGTGACTAAATATAATATAAAAAATCCGTAAAATTGTATACCATTTCGAGTAGGTTTTTAAATTTCAAAAATTTAGTTAGCTTTTTTATAGAACAGGGGGCAAACGGGCAGGAGGCTCACCTGATTTTAAGTGATACCGCTTCAGATGGTAATTTAAACTAATAAAAGCTGAATAACCTAATGGTACAAACGTAATAGAAAAAATATTAACCATAATGCAATGGTTACTTTAAGAATACTATAATTTATATTATAGCATGCAATTAAATTAATGAATTACCCCTTACTCATAAAATTAATAACTTTAATTACACCGCTTAAACTAAAGTACGAGTAGGACGTATCCCTCTCTGGTCTTAGCGGAAACACAATAATTAGTGGCTAAAAAGTAGTTTAATTAAATGAACAATAAATATTATGTATAAGGCAGTTAGGAGGTAATGCACGACGAAAACAAATACGCTATATAATCTCTTTAGAGAAATTCGAGATTTCCCGTATGTCAAAATCCAATATATTTTTGACGTAAGGGGAAGATTTGTATTCGTCAGAATCAGAAGTCTCGCTGTTTAAATTTCCCTCACACATGTCAGTTTCACGATATTTAATTACGCATAAAAATACGCAGCCGAGATTGGAATACACGAGAAGTTGAGGATCTCACGCTTGACTGCGTTATGTTATATTTAAAAAAAAACTCAATATCGAACAAAAAATCAATACAGCGCCTCCAATGAATGTTTCATTCTCGCTATTCAGGGTTACACGAGTCTAAAGTATAAAAATAATGCTTGCTCAGTAAACTATGCAGTTTCTTATCGAACCTGTATTGTTTGCATGATCGCGAAATTCGTATTTTGTTACTATGTTAAATATAAACCACAATGATTTAAATTACATTAATAAGTTGCTAAATTCAAACAATATTCGAAACATGCTTTGGGACTGCATCAAATAGGTCTCCGTATTCTACTTTTTTTTTTATTGAATAGGGGGCAAACGGGCAGGAGGCTCACCTGATGTTAAGCGATACCGCCGCCTATGGACACTCTCAATGCCAGAGGGCTCGCGAGTGCGTTGCCAGCCTTTTAATAATTGGTACGCTCTACTGGTACAAGACTATAAGTGCAGCGTTATAGGCATGTTATATCTAATTCGTTATTATTTGCAACTCATGGTGGCACTAGAAGGAACTCAGTCTCTCCCCTCCCTTTCTACCTCCTAATGAGTAAAGGTATATAACAATGTGACAGGATGCGAATGGTATAAATGTTCTTTTAAGGATTTAGGTCATAAAGATATCTAATACTACATTATTCCGTAGTTGTTAAACTCGTTTCCTCGCACGTGTTTCTCGTTAATATAGTATATTTTATACTGACGTCATCTAAATCTAATAAGGACAATGTAGGACTAATCAAATTACGATTTTTTTTCAAATACAACTGGTAATGGTCATAATGGTCATAATAATCAATAGCTTAATAGTATATATGAGTATAAATATATGGTTTATAATCTTGGTCTATTCTATAATTATGTGAAAGCATTTGTGTTAAATTTTAGTTTAGATAACTTATTTGGCAAAGATACGAAAGGTAGTGAGAGATGATACCCGTTAGAGGTCTATATAGAAGTAATTATTGGACAAAATAAAATAAAAATTATAATTTTGTATATATATTAATTATATATATTATATATATATATATATAAAATTCTCACTCTCACTCCTCCGAAACGGCTCGACCGATTCTCGATTTTTTATGCATGTTCAGTAAGTCTGAGAATCGGCTACTATCCATCTTTCAAACCCCTATGTGACATGGTCCACCCCTAAATTAATATTTTTATTTTTTAGACAATTCTCTGGGTTTGTATTTTTTTAAGATACAGCATACAAAAATACATACAACCCTTAATTTTCACCCCAGGACGATTAACCCATATGTTTTATTTGTTAATTAAAAACTTATGACGTGAACCCTGAGGTCTATATTATAGAGAAAAATTGATAGAAAGACCTAAAAAGTTTTAATTGCGTAATTTACAACCAAACAGTCTCTAGAGTAGCATAGCAACATGTTCCATGTTGGTATGTACTAAACAGGTAGGCTACGTTAAATCCCACTAAGGACAAACAAAGGTCGCGGGGGCAGCTACTTTCTATATAAAATAATTAGTGTGTTTAACTTTAGTAAAGATGAATCAATGTTTCAAGGAATAAATGAGGCTTATTATTATTTTTATACTATTATATACATTTAAAGTATTTTTATTATATTAATAGTTACATGATACAAATTACGATATAAATAAACAACAATTACAGTTTTTTATCGGATAATTATGATTATTTATCACAGATAAAAAGACGAAGGACAACAAAATAAATATTGACGACCGAATAATTAACAGATTTTTAATTGTAAGGAAAAATTCCAATTTTGAATGACGTGTACGAACACGAATAAAAAAAAGAAACAAACCAGTTCTAGGTAATTCTAAAATTTCTAACCTACAAAAATAAACCGGTTAATTATGTAATTTCGAACGCAATGGGTGTGACATGCTTTGGAATTGTTTGGGATTGAGATAATGTAATCTCATGGCTTATAGAAATGCAGCGTAGGACTACTTTGATAGTTTTAACTTTTAACCCTGAAGTGAGTTCGAATGTGGCTGTGTACCAATGTATTTCGTACCCACTTGCTTTACACTCGCTAGTTGTAAATGAAAATCATCGAGCTTGGGATGTTTGCCTCAAAATCGCTCCTTGACAGGTTTCTATTTCTGTTTCGTTAATTATTTTTGTTTGAGCCTTTATTTATATATTATATTATAAATATTTGATTCTTAAGTCCTACAATTTAATTATATGGTAAATAATGTACCTTCTAGTCTGTTTTATATAAATTATCAATGTAATGTAATATTAACGAACGGAAAAGTAGGATTTTCCGTTTATACGTCTCAGTAATGATACTAAGAACAAAAAAATGTAATTATTATTCGAAACACGTTAGTCAGGTCTTTCGTTCGAGATGGTAATAGCGCCGAACCAGACTTACTAGCCTGATCTTTGAAACTTGTTTGCAAATTTACCAAATTAAAAGCCGTTATGCGAGTGATTTATTTAACCCGCATTTTGTGAATCGAGATTTTTCTGTGCTATTTGATTCGGAAAGGTACAATATTTATGTCAATATCTACAGATATTCAATATGACGACACATAATAAGAAAAATATAGTAGGTTTTTTTATAATTCTATAATTTTTAAAGATCAGTGATTCATAGTATAGAGTGTAGGGAAGAAATTAATTACCAAAGTTAATCTAACGATTCTCATTATGATTTTGTTTTTGTCGTTTGTCATGTCATTTTTTTTTTTAGGAGAGAGCGCTTACGAAGTTGACAGTGACAGAACTTTTTTGAAATTTAAGCGTCATTCGGCGATATGAATTTCGAATAGACGTAGTTGTCTGTAAACTAAACAGAGTTAAAAGAAAAAAGAACCAAAAGAATACTGGGTCTGAGTCACAGACTACTAAGTAGAAAGATCTACACTATGTTCTGTAAGCTTCGAGAACATCCAAATCTTTTATCGTTATTTCAAAATGAGTGTCAGAAGTTTTAATTAATTCGCAGTTTAGGACCTGCTTTAACATACGAAAATAGGAATACGTCATTGACTGTGCCAGCTGAATATTAATAAGTAATAAAAATATACTAGTTAATTTTAGATAATAGGTACTTATTAAAATTAAAATACAATATATCTTAAATTTAAAAGCAAGGATTAATTTAATTATTTCCTGTTTTGTAACTGTATTCCTGGCAAATGACATAATCTTGGAAGTCTTCATTTTAGTCAAACTCTGAAAATATGATTGAATACTTGATGCCATGGAGTTTTCATAAAGTAACTTGCTTTATCTAGATTTTTATAATGAGAAATACGAACTAGGCACTAGCTTGTGTCTAAAATTTGTTAAACATAATTTTGGTCATTAAAAGCTAGTTAACTTTTGGAATACCCAAGGATACTTGATTATTTGTCACTATTACCATAATTGGTAAGTTAAATATTCATTATATACCAAACGCTTCCGATATAACTTAATTTGTCGTTTCCTATATTATATTTTCATATTCGGAGGCTATTCGAGGGAGTTGAAAGCAATGGTGGTTTAGTGGTTTCAACGGGCTACTCTCATCCCTGGTGTCGATTCCCGGCTATTCATCAATAGACTTTCTACCTGCTCATTTAACACTCTTTAGTACGCTGAAGGAAATCATAGTGAGGAAACCGGCATGGCTTAGGCCCAAAAAGTCGACGTTGTCTGTCCGGCACATAAGGCTGATAGCCTGCCCAATTTTGTATATTAGAAAAAAACATACAGATTTCTGAGGCCCAGAACTAAAAGGTTATAGCGCCATTGGTAATAGTAGGTAAGCGCATCAATATGAAGAAGCAATGCTGCGACGGTCCCAGCATCGGAGTTACTTTTGCCAACGAAAGCTAGAAGGATTTACATCTTATACCTAACTTATTAAATATGAAGTTCTTTTTATTCCATTAATCAAATCTCATAAAATATACCGATCAATGACTTATCTCAAATCATTAACTAATAAGATATATAATATTGGATCATCAATGAAAGTGAGGTTAGAACGATAAAATGCTATTCAGTAGTTTATTGGCATTAATACAAGAGAATACGTCATATGAACGCTCTATTAATACATTAATTGCTTTATTCACTATCAGTTCAATTTCACAGTGTGTTCAGTGACGATTATTTTAATACGACACAATTATCTAGAATACAAATAAAATCAACTGAGGCATCTTATTGAAAGATCTTTCAAGTTCCAAGAATTCGCCTACATGATACCGAAACGATAATAAAGCTTTGTCATACTTCTCCTTCATTTAAGAATAACAATGACATCCCGTGCGCGCTTAGCCTAACACATAGTCGAATAATGACTAACATTAGGCTAAGCGCGCACGGGTTACTTTTGTCATCGTTACAGTAAAGTTTTGTGAATGTCACGTCATGTTTCTAAGTGGAGTGCGCAAACGATGGGTGACAGTGACAAAACTTTTTGAAATCGAAGCGTCATTTGTCGATATGGATTTCAATAGTAATTAATTTCGATTTTAATGTCAGATTTTGATAGCATCCATGTCCTACGTATTTTTGATAATGTACGTATGTTAATCTGATTGTTTACATGGTGGGGGTGGTCGTACGTAAGGGTTGAAAATGTATTAATAATCATATAACTATTTGGATGTAGTGCAAACTCGGGGTCGTCCTTAGAATGTGCAAAAAAATCGCCAAAAAAACATTTAAGTCATTGAAGTTAATTAATTGATACGATTAAAATAGCTAAAAGTGTATGTTGTTCAAGTAGAACTTGTATTTATAAAAAAAATGATTTAAAAAATCATAAATCCGAAGGACCGGTTTACTTGAATGATTTTCTAAAAAAATCTACATTTTTCTAATGTTAATTTTAATGATTTTTGTAACGGGTTGCCATATATATCGGACTCATATTTGTTTTTTCTTATAGAACAGGGGACAAACGGGCAGGAGGCTTACCTGATGTTAAGTGATACCGCCGCCCATGGACACTCTTAATGCCAGAGGGCTGGCGAGTGCGTTGCCGGCCTTTTAATAATTGGTACGCTCTTTTCTTGGTAGAGGTACTTAACCGTATACATGGTTTCCCCCTGTATATAAATCTGCCACGCTTACGAAATCCCGAAATCTCCTCTTGGCCTCCCCTACAACAAAGAGAAGTTGTTGTCATTATGTTCCGTAAACTTTAAAATTATTAATTTATTTATTAGAACATTTAAAATAACTTATTCATTATTTCCGAATAAGTGTTAGAAGTTTTGATGAATTACTTCGCACTTTAGGACCTGCATTAATTTACAAAAATACGAACATGAGGTTGTCTGTGCTAGGTTAAGGATGACTCACTGTAACTTTGAGGTAAGCAAAAAAGAATAAATTTAATAATTTCCCGTATTGTTACTGCATTTCTGGCAAATGTCATAAACTTCTGAATCTACATTATGGTCAGCTGCAATCTCTGAAATATATGGTTGAATACTCGAGGCTGAGGAGTCTTCATAATTAACGGAAATGAATTCGGCGGAATTTGTTATGTGAAGTTGGTTTTGAAGAGTAGGTAGTTGAGATTTGTGAAACTTCCTAATGTCTTCTTCTTGTCCTTCCACCAAGTGTCTCCAGAGTATTTCAGAAATCTTTTATTGGCAAATGATTGCAGCAAAATCAATAAAATATACCACCACCAGATTGTAATTTGCCAAATGATGAAAATGAGAAAAATGATATTTTATCTGTTGGCAAGTGAAGCATTTCGCTTGTTGAGTCACATTTTGAGACCATATACAAGAAAATTATTAGCTACTATAAAAAAAAACAAATACCGAAACACGGGGATACTAGGTATGGTTGGTTGCACTTTCAGTATACTTCGTAATTAATGGTGAATTTCACACAGGCCTCTTGACGTCAGTCTCAATTTTGCTGATATTTTAGTAAAAACGTGTTGCATTTAGCAATACTGCGTGTGAATTCCCATTTGAAAGTATAACAACATATCCGTCAGATATAATCATAGCTGCAGCCAATATATGTAATTATTTTGCGTCTTTTCCGCAAGAGGCAGTCAAAGAAGGACGTTTCTTAAAATGTAACCTAAACCTATAAACGTACGAGGATCAACGTAAAAAACTTTTTAACTTAACGATTCTATGAAACAAGATACATAAGGATCAACTAATTTTTAGTTACACATATAAATAAAAAAATTACCCGAAACATTGCTAAAAATTATTTTAGTTATCATATATATAATATACCCAACCATACTTCAATTTTCAAATTAATGTCAGAATAGTCTTTTAATTTTTTCATAGTATGCTGGTCTCTTTTCCACTTCTTTAATATTGATGTCATTATCAATATCGTCTTCTCGGATATTCTCCTTTTGTGTAGACAAGCAAATGCGAACGAACGACGCTAAGAATGCCAATCTTGTGACAAGTGCGTTTACTGCTATGAAAACTGAAAGGCCCGGTGACAGTATCGTCATGGGCTTGCTCGTCGGTCGCCGTTCATAAATGTCACCCAGTAGTCACGTAACATGCGCCCATCCATACATATCCACACACTTGTTCTAAGTGAGAAAACCATCACGATGTTAAAATAACCCGTGTGCGCTAGCCCTCAGTGCTCACACGAGGAAGATGTCTATAATATTATTAACGACCAAGTACTATTAAATAATTCTGATTCCGGTTTAAGGTAACAATACTATTTATCAAGAGATTAAAAATACTATAAAGTTGTAGCTTCTTTAATGTTACATTTCGGTTTTATTTTATTTAAGTATAAAATGACTTTTAAATAAATTTATTCATTATTTTCGTAAATCATTAATTAAACAGTCAGAAGTCACAATTTTATTGGTGAAATTATTTATTTATGATTGTGACATTAATTAAATAGTAAATATTCGTTGTTGATAATTGTAATTTGTGTACCACTATACCACCGGATCTATAAATTAAGAATTAACCACGAATCACGCGCATGCTCCGTGCTCGAATCTCCATACTACGCATGATTGTGCGACATATTAAATTTCAATATAAAGGTTACGAATTACTGTTATCAATAAGAATGGAAATATAGTAAATATGATTAGTTGTCTGTCATATTTTTAGATCTCAAAGCAAAAGCTGCTTGAAAGAATATCGATTTCTACATAGGACTTCAAAGTGTACCTAGGTATATGTCGCAGTAAAGTAGTTAAATGAATGTCTTTACAGCTTATAAATTATCGATGTTCAATGAAGTCGCTAGCATTTTGATTTAAATAAAGCAACGTCGAAAATGTTTAACTATCTGTCCGACTGAAAACGCTGGCTTTCGTTGATTAATAATGTAAAACAAGCGGCGGTCACGACAATAGCTGATTACTTTTAGGGTCTTTCTTTTGGCAAACGTTGGTTTGTTGTGTGAGTGGTTTTTTGTTTCAAATTGTGGTCTTTGGTTAAATCGTATGTTGTCGACTCCGCCCTGATTATTTCGGTTTCGTGAAGAACTGAGAGCTTGGAAATACGGTTTTGTTTTAGTTAATGGTTAGGTTAGTCTTGTTGCCTAGGAACGTTTAGGAAACTCGTTAAACGTTTCGTTCAGTTACTTGTCTGACGGAACTTTAGCGAATTGATTGAATATCGATATTTAATAAACTGTCTAGAGATTCAACTAACTCTCTTATTTAACAACTTCTCTGCAACATATAAATTACATGTATTCGTGCATAGCTCTTCCATCTCTAAATACTTTGTGTTTATTAACTATAAAATATACTATATAAAATCAGTGGCGCTAAAACCTATTTTAGGTCTGAGCCTAGTATCTATTTCATAAGATAGAGAAATCCGAGGATAGGTTATCAGCCTCCTGTGGCTGACACACGCCGTCGACTAGGTCTAAGGCAAGCCCAGGTCTATACGCACATAGAAAAAAGTCCATTGGTGCACAACTAGGGATTGATTTCACAGGGATGAGAGTCGCCCGTTGAATACACTAGGCTAACACAGGCTTTACGTTTATTAATAATCTATAAATTTTTCCGATTGATTTATTTTATATATCACAGAGGAAAAACGGGCAGGAGATTTACATATACATAGCCAATCAAATTGCCACCGTAAGCTTTGCCGCCTTTTTAAAATCGATTATTATTTATTATTATTAGAATTTTAACTTTAGCAGTCACTAAAATAACTTCGCACTCAAATCCTACCGTGCTACCTTATTATTTCTGGCAATCATTTATTTAATGCACAAATAACTCAGGGTTAATCTACATATCAATATAATAAGTGGGTTTTCCACTTATAAAATCGATAAGTATATTATAAACTGATTTCCTGCATTTTTACTAAATGTATTATTTATACCACACATTACCACTAATTGATATCTAATCACAATTTTTCCTTAGAAAAATTTAGGCGCGGCATGACCGTAAAGCGGCCTAAGATACTGTTGCAAAATAAAAATTCTGAAATTTAAAAAAAAAATTGAAATCAACAACTCATAATTATTACGTCCTTTAAAAGTATAAGAAAAATATCACAAATACATAAAAGATTCCGTCTTCACAGGAATGAATGTGCTCAATTATTTTAAAACTCTATTTATTTTTAATATTAAATTCTAAATATTTCGCCTGCGCCAAGCATGGTCACGATACGACACACGACGTTACGACAAGCAATTGTCGTATTAATTGGTAATGCAGTGACAGCCGAAGTTGTTGTTAGCACTAGTAAAATACAGCCTGTTTAGATATATCCAAAGGGATCCACGTCACATTGCCAAGCAAGCACTTGACTGGAAATCCTCAAGGCAAAACGAAAGGTGGCCGCTCAATACAGACCTGGATTCGTTGCTAGGTTACATTATTGCAGAGGCGAAGGAAGCTGGAATGACGTGGAGTTAAATTAACAATCAAGCTGGTATTCTTCGCCGGATGCCCTGGACTTGGCGAATTTAGGACTTAAGTCATGTAATTCAATATGAAAAAGAAAATCCTTTGTCAATAATGATAATGGTGAAAATGTAACAAACAATAAACAGTATTACAAAAAAATCCCAAACACTTATATTTTGATTGCGGAATAAAACCAAGTAATTTTAAAATAACATTTATGCGAATTAACTCGTTTGACCAGTTTTATTTGCGTCATTGTTTTAATAATTATTCAAGATTGCTCTGTGAATGAACTTAGAGTTTCTAGAATATTTAAGTAGAAAGCTTAATTTTACAAAATGATAAATAGAGAAATGATAGAAATATATAGATTGCTATATTAGCTACTGAAACTGCAAAATACTCAACCAAATGTATGTAATAAAGTTCTAGAACTAATTTGGGCTATAAGTTATACTCACTTCCACAGCACAATGGACTTTTCGTGGTGTCCGGGGCAAGGGAAAAGAGCATACAAACGCATCCTTGCCCATCCAAACAAAGCCTCGGGCTGTAGAAGTCAGGGACAGAGACTTGCTCATTCAAAGTGCTGCTGCAGTGCGTTCAGTGCCGGGGTCTGTGGAAAAGCTTAATGAGGCTCATTACGCGCTATATGTGCACCTGTAATTGGGTGTCCACATATACCTAATAGTGCAAAGTACCTATGTTTACATAAATAATATTATTTTAATAGTCGTAGGTGTTGCATATAAATATCCCATAATTCCTTTCCTATTTGTATAATTATATCTACCAAGGGAAACTCATCTACAGTCTATTAGTAAATCATAAAACCAGAATACAACATACGTATACTTAGTACTTCCATAGTATCATAGACAAGATAGCTTCGTAATCGGCACCCACTAACCTATCTATTACATCATGCATACCACGACCGAAAGGGCTGATTTAAAAATATCTCTAAGGTCTTTGAACTGCGTGGTTTATGTGTCGTTATCACATTTGATTATAATTAGTCGCCTAATATATAGATAACAGTTACCATAATAATATTCGGAATAAGTATATTATTATAAATTATATTTAGCATGCCAAATCGTCGTGTTGAGGCAAGCTACTAGTGTTAAAAATACTGCCACGTGTATTTACTATAAAATATTAATAGAGATAGTAAAATGATTATAATCATAGCATACAATGCAATCGTTATCATTACACAGCAAGGTTTATGTATAGTGTGTGTTTATAAATACGATTTTTTACTTATTTGTTGATTGGTATTAACGTGAACGTAAATATTTAAAAAATAACGGTTTTTAACAGAGACCTAAGTATGGCTGTCAGAAGATAACTAAGACCACAGATAATAAGTAGGCTGATTGCGAACGGCTGTCAGTACGGAGTACCTGAACAAAAAAAACCGGCGACATTAGTTCACAAGATAATATTATCTAGAGAGTTCTCAATGGCTTGTGGTTTGTTGTGTGACCGATGACGTATAGTCGAATGATCGCGAATTACCACGCCCTCAAATACTGACTTTATCAACGTTGATGTTACAGCTACACTCAAAACTAGATAATACTTGTTTTTAACAAAATAACAGAATAATAAACTGTATTACATACACTATAATTTCTCATTGTTATTAATTATTAAATATGTCATCAGAATACGATATCCATTTTTTTGATTAATTCGTTTTTACCTCACTAATTACAAATAAACCATAAGGAACTTGATGTTAAACGTAAATTTACAATACGACAACACAGGTCTAAAAAAGGTTGTAAATTTAACGTATTCTAGGTTAGAAATCATTATGTATATTTGTATAGTACTTTAGTATCTTGTTGACAAGAGAAATATTAATATCGGATCTGTGGTTCTAAGGTCAAGACTCGTAAGGCGGAAATTTTGTTGGTAATTATCTAAGAAAATATAACTAACGCTAATTTTTAATTAGACATTCCGATGTTCATTAGATGTAGTTAGTTACAACATCGTAATTATTATTGAGTTGTAAACAATGGTTCCAGTTTAAATGAATCCTAAACTTTGTTATTTCTTGTAATCAGGCACACCTTTATAAGCTTATACCTTTAATTTATGACGAAAGACTAATTCTATTGTAACATAATAATACTAATATATATAGGAGTAAATAATAATAATTTATTTTATTTACTATTACTACATAAATAAATTGAAAACGTATTAAGTATCTCGTAGTCGTTTGAGAAATGTTTATAAGAATAACCCAAATATACATTCATTTTTTAACATTCATAACTTTAATGATTTTAGCAAAATACAATTTTGGAGTCTACAATATAAATGAATATAACTTTATTGATTACAATCAAGGATACAGTACTTACAATTTTCTTATCCTACAAAGTATCTAATAATAAAAATTATTAAAAGAAAATTAAACAAGTTTGGCCCCTGTGGCCGTGTACATTTGACGCTGGCTGCATTCATTTATTAAGTATATTGTATTAAATCATATAAGTAGTTTAATGAAAGATAAATATAATATTGAAATGTATCGTTGGCATAGATGACAAAAAATATGAACAAAAACAGAAATATTATAAGCAATATTTAAATACCAAAGCCAATATAATTAAGATTCAGATAAATTTCTACTAAGTATAATATATTAGCTAGAGTCATGAAAGAATTTGAAGACAGACAAACATTTTTGTACGACGGGAATCACTATAAGGTATTACCTAAATAAATATTTCTACAAACCAAAGACAGTTTATTGTAATGTATTCAATTCTATGACGTAAACTATACTGAATAACATCCCAATTTCTTTGGCATCAGGCTTTAGCTAACGTAGTTATTTTGTCCTGTGTAATCTATTCAACTTCCGTAAAATTGTATGAATGTACGAAATTAACACTTAGTTAACACGTCTGAGAAATGATTACATTTAACAATCTCTGGCGACGAGCAATGTGCAAAACACGTCATCGTTTTTGAAAAGGAAAGTATTATATTGTTGACTATTGTCTATTGTCCATTTGAATAAGAAATAAATTTTATGACTCAACCAAATTTCCGAAAATACTGATTAGCTTTGGAATTATCGATGAGCCATATCGTAGCTACTTAGGTTGATAATTGATAAGTTTTTTATGGTTTGAACTTTGGATCTATTAAATAGTTATGTTTAAAGTTAATACAAAAGAGTTCCAGGTTTATCATAGGACCTTTGAATGATCCAAGTTGCTTCCTTGTTACCATAATTGCCTAGTAATTGCAAATTTTATTACGTCCATACAATCAGCTATAATCGTTTGTGTAAATTGTAAATTTTAGCAGAGGACAAAGGATATTGGAATTTGGAGCGGAGAACAAAGGAAACCACGACATAAACTAAACCTACCCGATCCCTGAAAATTAATTAAATATTCAGAATAAACTATAACTTATTCAACTATAATCAGTAAATTAATAATTTAATAATTCATTTGTGCCATACTCTCTACATAACTCGTTTATAAGACACCACATTTAATATTCAAGAATTATCTACAATGTTTTTTAAAAGCATCATTGTTTTTGCAATCAGAATTAGCATTTGATGCGTCGCAGTTAAGTAATTTTTTTCCTCGTACACTTGACATTGTCTGTGCCTTGTAACCTATGTCGCAAGGAAGCACCAGTAGAATAGACAATAGACCAATTGGTTTAGTTAACGCAACGTACAACAAGGACGCATACTCTTAACACGTTAGGACCTCACCTGACTTAAATCCGCATAATTCGTTACTGGCGGGGAGCAGAAAGTAGGACGCATATAGTATAAAACAATTTTGTACCATATAATTTGGATGAGAGCGGAAGCGACTATGTCCCGGGTGCAAGAAAAATATGTACCTAATTGTAAACATTATATTTGTTCATATTTTGCGTTTTTGATTTATAAACGCCGTGTCTGTTACACCATATACCTTTTCAGACTTCTATACAGGCTGTTTCTAAAAAGCTCATAACTCATCGGAAACTAGCAATCACAGGATTGGAAATTTTTTTAAAAGAAAAGATGCAGCCATCTTAAATCATATCAGCGAACCCATTAATATGTCCACCCTTTGCGTCCAGCTATTACACCTGTATTACGTCTTGCATTATCCAACAAATTACAGACGTTAGACTAAAAGGAAAGGATTAATCTATTGATGTTTCCTTGCGACCCACGACCGATGAAAAAAGATCTTGTTCTCCAGGAAACGCTCCTTTCTGGGAATGGGAATCATCAAATTAATCATGACAATCACCTACTGTTAGTAATAGTATTATTTTATATTCATTCCATTGATTTTAGGTCTTTGTCGTGCTCGAAACACGACCTTTGGAAATAAAAGAAATACACAAAAAACTGTTGTTAGTTTTATAACGTGTAATTACAATATCATATTATCGATAAAATTGATGTGTTGCATTTATCTTTCCGAGTAGATAAGCTTTTTATTATAACTTGATAATGTCGCATTGGTCATAATGTTCAGAACGGAGTTTGAATAGCAGACTGCATAATGTATGGTTAATTCTTCCTTAGTGCGCTACATGTTGAGAAACAAACAGGTGGGCCATTGCAGGGCAGTTTATTGATCGCCATACACATTATTTAAATACTAATGACTTAATGGTCAGGACCTTAGTCATTACAACGTGTTAGTTGAAGGAAAGGCAATGAAGTATCCTCAATATAGCGTCAATTATAATTATAATGATTATAGCAAAATCCGAAATTCCTTCCTCGTTGTGAATGTTATTTGCTTCCACTGTTGACGTATGCAGCGATATTTTGTTTGTCATACACTTGACCGCGTATGACATCATTAAAAAGTCAACATCGCAAGTAATGCGCACGAGTTTACCTAAACATCTATGTTTATGATGCCTTCGAAATTTGCCATATTATATCACCTACTTACTTTATCACTTCCCTGTCTCTACGACCAAAAATGTAGCTAAGCCACATACTTTCAATTAAGAAGGTAACTATAATTACATAATCAGTTTAAACCTCAACAAATATACCATTGGCATTAAAAGAGACGGATTAAACCATTAGTAAGTCACTGTAAAAAGCACACTGAGTGCGCCGACTCAATCTTTTTGTCAAAGAAAAAGGAGCGTACGAATTCTTTAAAGGCTTGCGAGCCTTCTGGCAATGACAAAACCGCCATGGACACTCGTCCATGGGCGGCGGCGGTATCACTTAACATCAGGAGAGCCTTCTGCCCGTATGCCCTGTGAGAGATAAAAGAAACAGTGGTGCTGAGATTTTCAAGTGATGCCGTGGGCACCAGCTACTTATAAGTAAAAAAACAGTCTACGTGTAGGTTCTGCCTATGACATGTCTGAAGTTAAGTAGTAGGTTGGTTTCTGGCCAATATTTTTCATGAGGACAGGTAAGAGTTGATGCCTGAACGAATGATAATGGTCTGAACATGGTACATTTGACATACTTTCCTATATTTTTCTAAGAATCATAAACCATGTAAGAAATATACAAAAAAGGAGATAAATAAAATAGCATATGCTTTGTACATTTGCATCATCGTGCAAAAGGCGATAATATATTCGAGATAACACGTAATTATTAAGTAACGGTAATAAAATCATTACTATAACGATTCTTGCATCATTAATCAAATGAAGGGTGGAACACAAATATGATCGCCCGTCTCTGGGATAAATATTATTATTTATAAGTTTAAATCAATATGATCGAAAAGTAATTCTGACGTATTACTGCGTGTGTTGATAGCAAAAATATTATTCTAGGGTGTATGCCTTTGCTTAATAACGTCCCAGTTAGGGCTAGATGATCGCAAGGGCGGATCTAGATCGCACGTCAGGTTCATCACATTTAGGGCCTGTTTCACAATGTCCGGATAAGTTCCAAATAAGCTATTTATTACTTATAAAAGGATAAAAAGTATTTTTGCGTTTCACGACTGTCACATAGCGCTATACGTCATGAAAAGCGAAGTATCTTATTCGGAACTTTTATCTTTCGAATAATTTATGTGTTGCATAGCTATTTGGCACTTTATCCATACATTGTGAAACAGGCCCTTAAAGTTTAAATTACTATGAATGATTATTGTTTTTATAATTTTAAAGACTGATTAGAATAGTTTTTATGTATAGTCTGTAAATATCCGCAACAAAAGAAAAACGAAAAATTTGTGACACTTACTAATTATTGTTTGGAAGTTTTAGGGATAAAAAGGTCTTTAGAGAAACTTATTGTCTTGCCCAGTTAGAAATTAGACGATTTTTATATTAATTCTCTTTCATTTCTATAATATAAAAAATATTTAAAACTCATAAATTATTCATTTTCAAATGACACTGTCATAAAACCTTAAAAGAATTACATATTTATATACTTAATCAATGTTTAAAGATTTTTGACATTTTTTTTTGTATATCGAAAAATTATAATAATCTGTTTTACTAGCATAATAAAGTGAATCTTTATAATAATTTATCGGTTTAACTGTTATTTGCACCTCACATTTCTAATGTGGTGGGTACAATACAGTTCGGGTATCAATACAAACGCAAGATTTATCTAGGTTATTTTGTCAACCAGAAAAAGCTCAAAACCTTTTAGCAAATGAAGCTTTACAAAGTAGGATCATAATTTGATTAATCAATACGTTAACCATGGATACTACTCAGTAGGTTATACAATAGGTACGTATTCTGTAGTACATCCACAGAAGGATTGGTTTTCCCAGTGCAAAACCAAATATCCTTGAAAAATTCAGGGAGATATATTGTTCGTATTTGATTTTCCGTTTAGTACAAAATAAATGCAAGGTTATATCAATATCTACCTACACAATAACCAATTCAGTCAATTATGTAACGTCGGCCTGAAGAATTCGCAGCGCGCAGTGATGATCGATCCTATGAGCTACACTACAGCTGTATTCAGTTCAAGGCTCTGTCGGGGCTATTTTTATGCTCTTAAGATTTCTAAAGGCACTAGCCACCCTCAGTTTTTCTTATGACCCCTAATGTATGTACTTGTTAATAAGTGCTCAAGGATTGACTGAGATCGTATTGTCCTGTTTTCAACGATATTTATATATACTTGATACTTTGCAAATCCGCCTCTAAGCTAAATCAAATGTTAAACAATGGAAATCTTTAAACTTGTAGTTCAAGCATGAGCTGAGAAAATATAACAAGTAGTAGGTACTTAGTTATAAAAATGAATAGATACCTACTTTAGTTTGGCGCATATGCAATTAATTTATAAACTCTCATGTTTTTTAATAAATTTTGTAATAAATCTATATCAAATTGGTTAATTTTAATCTAGAATTATTTGTGAAAGTACAGAGTAGGTTCAAAAGATGTATAAAAAAGAAAATGATAGGAATTAAATAAAAAAAAAGATTTTCCTTCGATACGTCATTGTAGGAAATCAAATTGCAATTGGTTTAAAATAAAATCTAATTAGAATTTTTATAACTTTCTTTTTCAGGAGGTAAAAAATAAACTCAATTATAGCTAACTACAGTTTTTATGTAGATTGCTAAATCTTAAGTTTTGTCACAAATTAAATTTCTGAATGCAGCCATAATATTTGATTCATAAATCTAAGTTTTTAATAAGAATATAATAACATATAAGTTATACCAGCTCATTATCTTTTAGCTGTTTTGTATTTTTCTGGTAAATTTTCTTTAATGTAACAATGTACTCAATGTACAATAATCAAGGGTCAATCATCTATTTTCAAACATAGTTTATGCAAGGTTCATTTAAGTCCTGAAGGCAGACTTCTTTTTAAAATGTACCTAGGTTGTGACGTCACAAGGTTTATAGTAGGTATGTTTTATTACATGCTTACATATTATTCAAGGCAGAATTCCTAAGAATGATGAAATTGGTACTACAAGTAGTATTTAAGTGTACCTTGAAATATACCATTTATTGACACATTGCCATTTTTAAATCATATTTTAAGTATACTTAGTTCAACATCTAGTCAATGTATGTCAGGATTGTGGTGATAATTTTACTTAAATCCTACCAGTATTGAAACTATTAATAAATTCTTCAATGAATTAATACGATAAAACCTTGCTTCAATGCATCTCTTATGTAAGAGCATGTTGCTAGTAAAGATAATATTATGATAATAACTGATTGTAAGGTATTTTTATCTCAAGTTGCATCTATAAGGATTCCTAGAGATAAACTAAAATACTAGAGTTAAATATTAATCTTGTATTTTGAGTCTTTAGAGATAACAAACTTAAAGTCATGGCAATAATAAAAATATATACCTTAAAATATTTGAATAGTTCCTAAACCTTTATCAAATTTCCTTGACTTAGTATTTATTTGTATCTACCAAATAAAGAAAATAAAACTAAGAAGCTGTTCACAATAATTTTATTAAATAACCACATAACTTACTGAGATTCCACACACACCCAGCCCAACTAGCCAATATTTACAGGAGGCCGCTTATACTATATGTACATCATGTGCGGGACAAGTTTACATCACAGGTATTAAGTTGCAAATTTGTATTATTTAAACCGGGGCTCCCACTTCTTCTTGATAAGATCTCGTTAGATGTGTAGCTGAGGCGGTCAGTGTGCGAAGGCAGCGGCGCAGGCCTCTAAGATGGCGCCGACAGTCTTCAGCGGCGCGAGCAGCTGACTCTCTTTCGTCCTCTCCTTCAATGCCAGAGTCGCCAGCAGCACTTGATGTTTCGCTGTCAGTGTCACTCATGTCTGACACTCTCCTTCCCCGCTCACTCTGCTCTTCAGGTTCAGCTCCCGCCCAGAGCAGCTCAGTCTTCAAGTCATTCAGCATGGAAAAGAGACTAAATGGGTCATCATCACCCTCCTGTGGTAGGTTCATCAACCGACTAGGCACAAGTACTGTTTCGTCCATGGTATTCACCATTTTTACGAAGTTCTCCATGTCATGGAGGATGCTTTCCTTAGAGAACTCAGTGTTATCATTTCTGGCAATTTTTCGCAAGCTGTTCCTGTAACAAGAGGAAATGAGTATAAGAAGGCTTCGAAGAGAAAAAAAACTGTACAGTAAATGTACATGATATTGTTTACTACTTTTTTATTAAATATAACTTATTTTAATATTTATAGGGATAGTGAAATAATCATTCTCTTGCACTATCCTAGTTAAGGTATATACCTAAATTTAAATAGTAAAAACAAGTTTCAATTTCTTACAAGTTAATATTAGATGCATCAAAATATTGATTACTTCATATACTCTATGTTTCTATGTGGCATGTAATAGAAGTTAGTCAGAATTACCTTGATCTGTTAAAATAACTATACATTTTGTTCTTTTAATGCATAAGGCATTAATTGTAAACTTCCACAATAGGGTTAAACATAATAATTGTTAATTAATTACATGTCATTAACAGTAATGTCTCTTTGTCTTTTGAATGGAATAAAAGAAAGAATAATAAATAACTGTTAATTATGATTATTGCAATAACAATACTTAAAAATTTATTGAGATTATTCTGTATTAATGAAGTACCCATAGTATTTCACTAAAACTAAAGTTATTACAAAATGTCTTCTTACTAATACTATGTAATGAGCAGTAGATACTCAAGTACTATGATTAAACTAATAGCTTTTAGCGTAAAGTACTTAAAATACTTAATAAAAGCAATTGAAAATGTATTCTTATAAAACATTTTTATACTTAAACCATTTGGAAAATTATAATATTAATTAAAAATCTTGATTATATAGAATATAACTTCCTATCATCAGAACTCAGAAATGGTGTTAACTGTTACCAATGTATTGGTAATATATCTTAGAAATAAGTATTTAACTTTTAATCAAATTATGATCACTAACTTCTTACCTACCTCAAGATTATGAGCTAGTATACAGATAAGAAACACTGAAATTAAGAAAATAACAGAAAACACTTAAGATGAGATTCAGAGGTAAGAAAAATGGAGCCAGAGACATCCTACGCATTTAATGCAAATTTTAACTTTAACTCAACTTATTTAAATGAATTTTACCTAGCCTTCAACAATTCAAGTCAATCTTGACCCTAGGGCTTTATTTTGTATCTATACAAATGAAATACATAATGAGATGAATATTAATGATATCAGTATTCAAGGCATTCCACTTATGTTTGATGTAATATTTTTTTAAGTGACATAATTTATAAAACATGCAAACTCTGCAGTTTGTGGAGTTTTTATTAAATCTACATAAATATCTTAGTCACTTCAGTTGAATACAATATATATTATGCGTTATGAAAGCCATGATAATTATGTAATGTTAGGTTCAAATTGCTAAGGCTTTATTCCGCTCTCATTGAGTCATAGCTTCGCGCACGCCCAGAAGATCTTTTAACTTAACCTAAATTGGAATATAATGCTCGGTTTTTCAAGTTTTAACGTAAATAAAAACTATTATGACACCAATCAATATTTAGCACCGTTACGTCAACTCATTGAAAGGATGCTATTATGTCAATGTGAAAGGAATAGGGTTTCGACATAAATCTCTGGTTTTGGACATAAATTTCAATGTTTGAACATTGAAAATAAATATATTTTTTGATTGATGCAGTTGATAGTTAATGATATAGATTCTTCCTAATAGTATTACTGCAGACGCTTCACTGCATCACGCGGAGGCCCTAACCAAAAGGGACGGGGTCAGAATAAAAAGCCATTATTACCTGCTGTTTTCCAGTTTTGATGAAATATCGGTATTGAAAGACATCTTGTGTTATTTAACTTTATTTTAAATATCACTGAACACACACGCTCTAATTTTTATTCACAGTTAAGCACCAGCTTACGAAATATCGCGGATAGACTGATTTCTTGAGACACAAACGACCGCACAGTCATAAACGATTTGACGTTTGGCTAGAAGTGGGGAGCGGTCTTGAGGTTTTATATGACGCCACGATCATACGATGCGGGAACGGTGCGAAAGAGTTTTTTATCGCGCTATGTTAAGCATCTCGAATTGGCCGCATTTTATTGATATATAAATACAAAATATCTTTATTAGACTCTGATGGACTTATTTGTAATGTATATAAGCAATTGCTTGGTAACCTGAATACAATAGTCGTAAAAATAACAATAATATTTTCGGCGCGGTTTCCTTTCTAAGTATCAGACCATATCAAGAATCCCTGATTGGTTGAAACTATCCAGGGATTATTTGATTGGCTAAATACTTGCCCTGAAAACGCGGTTCATTTAAATTGGTTATAAGAAGTAAGCAAATGGTTTAACTTTAAATTTTGTAGCATTATTTCATGTAGAATATTGTTGTTGTATGTAAATTACAATATATAAAATATCTAAACTAACTTAATATTTATAATAAGTAGTAAGTTTAGTTATTTATTCTTGGCAAAAACAAACAGACAAGTTATGATTATAATTTATATTATTGTACCTTTAGTTAACTACCTACGTACATAAATACATAATTAAAATTTGGTATAAATTACACAAGTAAATGGGTAGCTTTCCCAAAGTAAATAAGGTGAAAGGCCTTAGAATACATTTAATTTGTATTGTATTCAAAATTCTGACCGATTATTCCTGTTTATCTATGTTACATACCTATATTATTTTTTACTCAAGGTATTTATTAGCGTTTTATATGAAGAAACATCGTCTTATTGATATTGAAATGGCAATTAAGATAATGTTTTGGCTGAATTTGTGTTCGTAAATATAAAATTATCAATTTATGTTAAACATTTATTGTTCCCTGTAACGTTACTAATAAAATAACTCGCACACACTTTCACAGACTAATAACTGATTATGTATTGGTTCATTGCAGAAAATATTATCATAATTAAGTGTTAAGTAATGATTTAGAAAGATATTGTTTACTTTAAGCAATAAATGTTATCCTTACTGTAAATTAATAAATACTTCAATAATGTGTTTCAGAATGGTTAGTAGTAAATTACAATCGCGTATTTTGATTTTATATTTAATGTTTAAACAAGAATAATAAACATCATCATATAATACAGAGATCTAAGGTGAAAAGGCACTTACGACATAGTACTTATTGCGTCTAAATTATTTAATTGTATTAATATATACCTTGGTATGGCAGGACCATGCTCACTAGTAGGGATACAAGCCCTACACTAGTAGGGATGCCATCATATCAGGTCCGCATCATGAGCACAGCCAAAACGCTTAGCCCCAGAAGTCCCTGTAGTCATCCAAAATCGGCCACGGAAGTCAACTTAGCGGTAGGAGCCGAGTATGTGGCGGAGGAGTGTATAGTAAAAAACGGTGCCTGGTGTGATTATACCATAATTAAGTAGCCTTGAGTTGCAGGGAACATGCAAATAGCATTTCCACCTCGGTTATCAAAAAAAAAGGACTCAGGAAAGGACTTGTAATAATTATCAAAATAATTGTCTAAATTGATTTTCTTAATCAAGGTAAGCAAGTTTGATAAATGTAATAATTAATTCTCACGCACTTAACAGGTTACGCAATTTTTTGCCTATCTCAACTAAAATTTCTCTTGCTCACTCTCTTTTACTTTCTATTCTTGATTATGCTGATGTATGTTATCCTGATTTAACTGAGTTGCAGCTTGATAAGTTAGAGCGCTTACAAAATGTTTGCATCAGATTCATTTTTGGACTCCGTAAATTTGACCATATTTCGGAGTTCCGAAGAAAGCTCAATTGGCTGCCCATTCGATTGCGGCGTAAGATGCGCATTTTACAACTTCTCTTTAATATTCTTTTTAATCCTAAAACCCCTAGTTACTTAAAGCAAAATTTTAAGTTCCTCTCCGGCGGCAGTTTTGACTTACGTTCCTTAGACAACCTAATTCTTGAAACTCCTACGCATAAAACTGAATTCTATCACTCCTCCTTTACTGTGCAGAGTATCCTGTTATGGAATTCCCTACCAATCGATATTAGACGAGCGCAATCTTTAAATGTATTTAAAAAGCTTCTTTTTGATCATTTTCTTTCTACCTCGTAATTAGTTCTGCTTATATATATTTATTTTTATAGGTTAACCTTTTTATTTGCTTTTAAATTTTTGTCTATAATTATTTTTATTTATTATTATTGCTATTTTTTCTTTGATTTTGTTTTATTATATTCAATTAGTTATAGTAACGCATGTTTTAAGTTTTTAGTTTTTTTGTTCTTTTTGTTGCTTTTGTTAATTGATTTTTTTTTGTACTCTACCCTCTGATGGTGTTTCTTTAACGTTGTTTCTCATTAGGGTTGCCTGGAAGAAATCGCTTGTAAGCGATAAGGCAGCCCTTTGCCTTATATCTTTTGTAACTGTTTTTTTTTTATTTTCTTTATTTTTTTTTTTGTTATGTGTGTTTTTGTATAAGGCAATAAAGGATAAATAAATAAATAAATAATTAATTATTATGTAAATACATTTTACACAAATAGATTTTAGCTGACAGAATTAAACAAGTACCGCCATCTCTCAACGAGACAAGCTAATAAACATAGAATTTTATTTTTTATTACGTAAAGCGCCATCACCACAACCATAGCTGCAGTCAGGATTTCATATTAAACCTAACCATACTTCATTATAGTCGTTACATGTATCCATACTAGGTGGCGCTGTTTTAACCAACGAAGACGTATAAGTTTTGGTCACCTGAAACAGTCGGAAGATGTCACTGGTAATTTTAGTTTGTTGTGACTTCTTGATTGTTTTATTAAATAAAATTCACACATATTTTACCACACAGTTTATTTTCTATACCCCTGTGTAAATTGTATTTGGTGAATTCTACCATAAATTCATTGTGTTTGGTATACCTAAAATTTATTACGGATATGCCTTATCGTACATACATGGACCAAATCCAGAGTATTACTAGAAGGACAAGTAAAAATACCCATAACCGACGAGCATGCCTGGTCATGAAAGTCTTGAAAGTAGATTAAGCGAAAGAGGTTTGTTCGGACTGTAGCAAGTGGTAGTCCGTCTGTGGTCTATCCTACCCCCTTGGGTAAAAGGCGTGAATCAATAAATTAAAAATAAAACTTTTAATTTGGCAACTAAGTTTTTTATTACTATAATTGTTGTGCGAGCAATAATATTACTTAGAAATGTGATAACGTGAACTGTTAATATTTCCAACATTATTCTATTTGCGTTTGATTAGTTTCCAATAATTAATAATGTAGAAGATTAATTAAGCGATATCAGTAGTATTGAGGTAAAGTTTGCAGTTCGCTCAACGAGTGAGCACTCTGGCTTGCGGTCGCTATTCGCTAATCAAATTAAGCTGTGGGATACAAAGTATGGAATAAGAACCTTTAAAATTATTTTATTTGACATAGTACATTTTGAAGGTCGATAACTTTGCACCTTTTTGATACATCAACAAAGTTAAATGTTATAAACTGCCTTTAGGCATGTTGTTATATAAGAATATCTTTTGTAGTTTAAAATGTATTTTTATAGGACTTATAATCATTTCTGCGTTGTCGAAAATTAGACCTCTATTGTTATACATTATTTATACTTTGTTGTTCCTACCGACCTACCTGGCAGTAGCAGCAACAGGTGGACGTATAAAGCGACGAAATAGCCGATCCAAGCTGAAACCGATGAATAGGTAGCACAAAAAACTACTGTCTCCTCCGTACTGTCTATAGCACAAGTCTGAGCGGCGTGGTCAGCAAGCACACATCTAAAGCGGACAATCTGTCCACCAGATCGGTCCAGCACCTCTCTTATAACAGTGTATAGTTTTGAGGATGATGTCTTCCACTTGATCGGTCCATCTGGTTGGTGAACGGCCAATCTTTTTTTCTATGTAAATAACCACGATCAATTTTTCAAGTTCTTATCGCTTCCTCGCATTGTATGGCTGGAATATGTTTTAACAGCATATGGTAGTCAGGCAAGTTCGTATGCAGAGTTGGGTCATGATCGATGTATTTGGTTGGAAATAAATGCTTATCTAATAATAACACTTTATTTTATCTCCAATTTATTTATCCAATATATTTATTTATCCAATTTCATAAAATTTAAAAAAATAGTAAATATACTCTAATAATATTTCATGGTTCAGTTAAGGGAAGTTGAAGCAGAAAGCAAACTATACAAAAGTCCTCTCCACCAAATCGTATCCAATGGATATTTAGGCGATTTCATGGTTGGATATGAACGAGTATGCAAACAGCGCGCGACCACCGCTCGCTTTGATTCCTCGAGTGCCTGCAAACGCAAAAATATATCAATTTCATTAGTCAATGTAAATAACATTATATGAGCAGTCTCTGTTTACAAATACTTAAAATGTCACCCGCATACGTTGTTACACGAGCTTTTGATGTCTGGTTGAAGGTGCACTTTTTATATTTATAAAACAGGTATTCAATACTCAAAGGCCTAATTCTTCTGTGCCTTCAAGTCCATCACCTACTTGGTGCATGCGTCGTGGTGATTTACAAATTTGAGAGCGTTAAGTTGTGTAACGCTTAGCACCTTGTAAATTAGCGTGTGAAATTTATTTATTTATTCATATGACGATGGTACTGATAATAGCTAGGATGTATGGGATAACAAGATCAAAATAATGAATAAAATGTAAACAAATTTAAGCTGTATATTATTCTGTTTTGTTATTATTAAAATGGTAAGTCTTGAAAGGAGGAGGTGGA
Source organism: Pieris mannii (assembly GCA_028984075.1). Taxonomy (NCBI): domain Eukaryota; kingdom Metazoa; phylum Arthropoda; class Insecta; order Lepidoptera; family Pieridae; genus Pieris; species Pieris mannii. Next base: position 4,026,878 of record CM054776.1, read on the forward strand.
TGAGCGACCTGTGCACTATACATAAAATAGCAAATGGCTCATTTGACAGCTACCTTTTAGAGAAACTAGAAATCAAGGTACCGACGCGTTCTGTGCGCATCCAGGAATTATTTATGATACCTGTAACTAATAACAATGTGACCCAGAATGCTCCGCTCGTTAGAATGTGCAAATATTATAATGCTGTGTGTACTGAAGTTGATATTTTTCACAATAATATTTGTAAATTTAAAAAATTAGTTCATGATGAATACTTGCAACCTTAAATACTAATTTGAATTAATTAATGTATATATATATATATATGTGTGTTCTTTTCTTCTTTTTTTTTGTCATTCAATTTAATATGTGTATGTTGTTTGGTTGATATTTAGTGTAAAATGCTGTGTACAGATATAATTGGATATCAGATTTTCAAATGTTGTTTAGTGTATAATAACTGTATGTATGTAATCAATCTGTTTTCTGTTTTTGTACCTAAATGTAAAAATAAAAAAATAAAAATAAAAAAAATAAAAAAATAAAAATAAAAAAAATAAAAAAACTGACTTTTTATATTTATTTATTCATAAGGCACACAAATAATATACATACAGGCAAAGAGAAAATATTACATTAAAAAACTCGGGACATGCATGTGCACGGCATATTACTTATTAAAACTGACCATTAATAAATAATAAAAAAAATAATTATAAATTTATTAAATTATTTTTAATTAATATTTTCATAAATAGAAAACTTAATGAATTTAAAATCTTAAGTCCCTGTGGCAGTGTTTTTTTAATGCTTCCAACATTTCCTCGCTATACTGCGATACTTATTCGTAAAGCGAGAGAAACACCAGCTTTAATTAGTGGTTTAACCCCACGACCCAAGAGTCTCTACTTCTGGACTTCTTTTCCGCCTGCTCTGCGGCCATGCCAGTTTTTGTCCTGGAGGTGAGACGGTGCTAAAGTGTCCACACAAGTAGCATCCTATATTATCCTATGCCCGTGGTATCCTTCAAGGTTCCTATCGAAATTGTAATGATGTAAGGTTAAAGAAACAGGAATCATGTAGTATAGAATAACATTTTTTTGCAGGAATGTCGAAAGTCTATTAAGAACATCATTGGGTATGGAACATTGATAACACCAAGTTGAAGCGTAAAATTTATGTGACAATGTATGTTATAATTTTTTATATATTTAATAATGGGGAGGGGGTGCAATGAGGCTCGGGACGCCAAAGAGGGCAGTCGTCGCAGCCCATAGACACCCATTATTAGTGTGTGCTTTGCTGTTTTTTTCAGGGAGAGGACACTCGAATTTTGAATAGTTGGAGGTCTCGCAGAGAAGCCACCGGAAGTCTGTTCCACAGTTCACTAGTTTGCAAAAGACAATTGCTAGCGAAACGGACTGTTGAAGACTTCCAACCATCAAGGTGATGTTGATGAAATTTTAAATTCATGCGGCTCCTAAGGTGTTGTAGCGGGGAAGAAAGGATTAACCCAAACAATTCTTCAAAACACCAGAGTGTTAGAAAAAGGCAGAGACGCCATCTGCGTAGAGATAATCAAGCCGATCAGTAAAATATTATACATTTGAACACGTTACGCCTACTGAATGCTATGTCCGACACTATCGACATATTTGTATGTTCGCAGAGTGAATTCACAGTAGCGATATTGAGTATATTATGTGTTTAATATTAAATATGCACTTTATTATATTTTTTTAAATGATTCCTAACATGGCATAGTCTGTAAGGATAATGTATGTATTTTTGTAATACATAAAAAAAATATATACCTTATGATATTGAATTCATTTCACGCAAATTTACCAAAAGCTAGACATTAAAACATAAATAAAAGAAATACAAAGTTTATCTTTGTATTATTATCTGAAGGCGAACCAGAATAATGGCAGAATAAATTAATTATTCCGCTCGCTCTCCGAATTGCCGCAAAATCAAAGCTTTTATAAGACTGGCCTTAAATTTTCTAAACCCAGCTAAAATGAAATCGCCTTCAAGAAAAAGGGGTTTGGTTTTAATGCCCATCTCGAATGCTCCAAGACAATAATGTGGGATTCGTTGCTAGATATAAATTCCGAATAAAAATACAGTCGGTTGAGTTGGAATAGTGACGTCACACTTTATCGATGTTATTTAGAATAAACAATATTCTGTGATTTATCTACTGTATAATATATATGTCTAAATCTTTTAATATGTGAATAGTATTTTGTGATTTATGAGATTTGTGAATTACCAACTGTCTCAAATCGTTTTAATTATAAGTCAGTTCATATGCTTTTTTTCTAAAAAAATAACTTTAGAAAAAGTTATTTTTTTGAGAAATAGTTAGTTGGCCTTAATGTTACGAATCACAACGTATAGTAATCCAAAATAGTAACTAAAATTTATATTCTTTATTATTGGACAATCTTGCGTCCCACAGTAACCTGATTTACTTGCTATTATACATCAGAAAGCGTTTCTTAAATTCATTACTCTATTTACAGAAAGACACTGTTCTTGTGTACTATTTATTCCACTTACCACTGTTTAGCGCTTAAGACTAACGTGCACTCACAGTAATTCACTAATTTAAATGGTTCAAATTGGTTCGAAATTGCTAAATAAGAAAAAAACATATTTTAAAGTTTAACCCCATCACTAAGACAGTACTAACAGCGGCTACCAGAGTAGCGAGGAACATAAACATTGAGATAGGATGAACAAATAAACGAACTGGCAATTCAATACTAAATGTTCCTTGTTATAAAAATATCTATATACCTTATTACTTAACAGCGCTAATAATTGAGTTATTAATGTAAATATAATTCCAGGTAACGGTTCGATCGAATCGTTTCTGTGCCTATTTTTAAAGTAAACTTGTTTTTCAATAGAACAGCGAACTCATTGGAAGCTCGCTGCCCATCAATGACATAGGGCTCGCGAGTGCGTTGCCGACCTTTTAAGAATTGGTAATTTAGCTTCTATTAGCTGTTACGAAGAGCCTTTTGCCTTCCTGCCTTTTGCCTTCCGTCTTGATCTTACCTGATTTCACTGGTGATGAAACTGAAAATATGTAAATATGAAAATGGAATCTAAAACGTTTACTTTTAACACCTACTTTTAACCAAAAGGTTAACTAAGTTTAAGACACCCCATAGAGGCTGTTACGGACGAAAACATCAAAAAAATCTATAAAATAATTATTAATAAACGAAAAGTGAAGTTGATTTTGATACTCGTAGCTAAGAACCGAAAGATAACAAAGGATCGTGTTGGACATATCCTGGATGAATATTTGGACTTTTCTCTTCAAAGTGGGTGCCGCGCGAGCCACAATCGATTAAAAACAACAGCGAATTGATGATTCTGAGTAGTGTTGTGTTAGTGAAGCTGTTTAGTCATATTGAATCCGATTTTTTTTGTAAAGATTTGGCTCCAGCGACATTTGGTACTAAAACTGGTAACCATCTTTTTAGATTTGGGTTATTCATAAGTATTAAAATTTAGTCTCGATATTGTTTCGCAATACATGCAACTGGGAGGCTCCTGAAATACAGTTCTCAATTCAAAAGATCCCTACGATATGTTTTTGTTATGTAACCTGTTTTTGCCAATAAATAAAATTATGATTATTATGTTCGTTGCATATGATGCGTAATAAATCATTTTATGAAAATTCTTGTTCTAATTTTAAAATGTTATGTATTTTCATGATCTGCAATCCAGGAGCTAAGTCTTAGCTTAGTACTTAACCTAACTAGCTTAGCGAAGCCGGAGCAGGTCGTTAATGCCACTAGCTATGTTAATGTTCTAACTATGGTATGTTAATAAGACATATGTTCTAGTATCCTTCATATTATAATTAGTATCTTTAAACCTAATTAAGTAATAGTTCTTCTACTTATTATATATCTTAGGTGTTAAAAGAGAATTAAAGAACATGATTTCTATCACGTTTAAGGTGATTGTCGTTATCACTAATAACAAAATTGATTCCTTATTACTTGAGAATTTCATCTTCCAATTTAATGCCAAAAACATCGATTTTAAGTGGAAAATCACGACGCGGCGATGTTTATATATTTGCTGAGACATAGTTACTATACGAATAACTAATAAAATACAACTTAACCTATTCGCTGCGAACACAGATTCATACAGATCGAACCACGGATGGCGGCTTGTATATTGGCACAAATGAAAAAAATAATTAAACACACTTTTACCATATTACTTATATGGTACATAGATCCTCTAGGATTGGAAGATGGTATCAAATAGCCACTTCTTCCTTCCCTCATTAATCTTCTGTATTGATACACAAAAATGATTTTTTGTTTCAACAACTCAACTCACCCAAAACACCAAATCCATTTAAAATATAATAAATGTCCCTCCAGGATAGAATAGTCCAGGATAGAAGTCTTGCAATTCTAGAAGGTTCGTATTGATCGTAACGTTTTTTCTTATACCAATCATAAATCGTAGAATGGTATTAATATTATTAAAGGAGATTACGAATCTTTATAAATACAATTCTATAGATACAGCGAAACAGGCGACATTGTTGACACAGCTAAGTGAACGCGACGGTTCATTTGCATTCCTCTTAATCCAAGTTATGAATAAAGAAAAACTCTTAAGGGTCTCCTCCGCCTAATGAAGAATGCTCGGGATTACCACAACCCGCGAAGATATTACACTTTTAATTTGAAGGAATCTTATTATTTTCTTTTGTTGATTTAAGCCCCGGTACCGGGAGACAGTGAGACGTGACCTGCAGTGGAAAAATGCGATTGCCATCTAAAGCCAACCGTTTAAATGAACGAGATTGGAGCTTAAAAAGTATAATGGACGGGCAAGGGGGGCGATCCCGAGGCGCAAGATGGCCGATTTGCGATTGAGATGACACCCCCTCCACCCCACGGAGATCAAGTATAATTAAGTCCGTTTCGTGCTAACTACATGTGAAAATGTTGCATTTACTAGAAAATTTATTTTAATTTAAATAAAAAGAATTTACTAACTGTCCGGATATTTCAAATGCCAGCAACAGAGAGAGCATGAGTTAAAATTGTGGTCATGAAACGTAAAAAATAAAGTATTCTTGTAACTATCAATTAGTTCTTACAGACTAAAGAGTAGGTATAATTTCTTATAAAGAATAATACCTGTGTTGTGGGATAAACAAGTATATTTGAGTAGTTCTTTCAGGATTCAAAAATAAAATTGTTAAAACTGAAATTTCTTGAATTTATAATGTTCAGCAACCAGATTATACACGTGCTTATTATTTTTTGTGCTTACATGGAAGATACTAAATCAAATGCCTTCTGTAAATATATTTTTATATCTTGACTTATTTATTACTTATTTAACCAAAGCTGTATTCAGCTATGAACATTTTTACACTCCAGACGAGCCTTCAGTACCCCTCTTATCCTATACATATTTTGTGTAATGTTTTATACATTACATGCATATATAAAATAATTTCACAAATTAAATATATTTTTAAGTCTTCCCAAAGAATACCACAGCTCATCCAAGAGAAGTGGAACAAAACTGAACGAATTAAAGCTCTCCTTTGAACACTTAGAGAATAAAGAAAAGTTTAGAAGTATCGGTGTGGGGGGCAACCGCAACCCTACCTGGGGGGGGAAAAATATTGTATAAATGAACCGAACCGCCCGCCTCTTCAGCCACGAAATTTCTGCCATACTTCCAAACCTATAATCCCTCATAATCACCTTTACAAAGCAAAGATTAAAAACGATTCTCGCCCCGCGGCCCTCCGCCCGTCCTTTATATGCGCGACAGCGAAAAGTAAGATTAAATCATTATTTTTCTTAAGCTCCTCACGCTTTTTCTTCGCCCCGCTAGAGCTTTTTTGCTCGGACTTTCGATACGGACGATCAAAGACTTGTGTTCAAATTTACATAACATTCTTAAATAAATTGCGGGGATGGGGTGACACCACCCGATGCTGTGTAAACTTATTTATGCGAATCTCTAGATTGCTGTTTAATGTAGTATTAATTTCTGCACCATTTTATAAGCAGAACTATGGTTAACAATGTAAAGACGTATCCGTATCCGACTTGAATATTTTTGGTGTTATTATGACTAAAACTTAAATCTCCATTGGCATTGATGTTTTAGCTAAAGTAATTTCTAAAAAAACAACACTAAAACTAGTAATTTGTTTAAATATCTCTTTTTCAATTTATTTTTTTTTTCTGTTGGGACACTAATAAATTTAAGAAAATATTAACAAAGAGTAACAAGTCAAGGGACAATAATTGTTTTGTGATGAGGCAAATAACAAAAAACTTAGTTGAAGATATTAACATTTTATTCCTTAAAAACCACTACCTACTCACACTTACACACTACTAGCGCTACCACCACTATCACGACCTTCAGAAATCAAGAGTACGACTTAGAAGATGATAATTTTAACTTCAGAATTCAGGTTTTTAAAAAATAATAATTCAAAACTATATGAAGCACACGATATTTTAAAATGATACAAGAATCTAATTAACAGTCTATGTCGTCGATCCGATTGAATTGCATTAGTTTCTTATTTGCTTGGCGATAAACTGAAGTTAAAATTACATAGTAATTGGAAACGTTTTCCGTTGTTGTTAAATCAAATATAATATAGTTTGTTACGTTAAAACACATAAAGTAGCTGTGGTTACGTTTACACATGTGTACACTTATCTTAGTTAAGCCTAACTTGGTATTTAGTTAAATCTAAGCGCCGTTATAACATGTTTGCGCAAGCTTTAAGTAGATGTTTGATTGTTTTAGGCGCAGGTAGTTGAGCCGGTGTAAAATATGTCTCTACTTACTGTTGGTAAGCCAAGTTTGCCGAGCTCAGCTTAAGTTTTACAACTTAGAACGTACATGTTAAGTTTTGGTAAGTTGTTCCTTGTAAGTTCTACATACCGATATATTGCTATGAGATGGGTTTGGATGCGTTATATTAATTAATATTGCGTTATGTCCTCACTACAATTTGTACTCTTATTTTACTATTGCTTATTGAGGCTTAACGTTTGTTTTTTTATTATCTTTCATTCAATGTATGATGGACGCAGATCCGTAAGTATCTTATAATTTTGGCGATTAACGAGATTGGAGGAGAGGATCTTGATCTCTTTAATTGAAGAAATAAAATAGGTATACATACAATGTTTGTAAAAAAATATTTAGAACCACTCATACTTTGATTTGAAGTTGAATAGAAAAGAAAGCCAAGCATCTTACCTGCATTGGTCGTTATCAATACAGCCTTCGAACGCTGCATTATCCGCAAATGTGGGCGATATTGATTTCTTTAGACAAGAAAATAAAACGTTTAATAAATACCCTCGACAGAGTTTTAATTTATCAAGTTACATCGTCGATTGGCAATAAGCAAACACGGCGTCGTATTTAACTTAATTTTTGAGCCCAGCCACGGTTAATTGGTGAAAGCGGAATGTCGACAAAAGAAGCACTTAGAATGGCACTCGGTCGGCTCAAAATAAACTTATCTCTATCGGGCAAGGGTTAATTTTAAAGGAGGAGGTAATTGTCAGGTGGGCGCCACAAGGGTTGGCAGAGATGATTCAATCAAGTGCCACTGTTCCGCTAATAATGTCACTTATTGAGTTTTTGAAGGCAGGATGCGCTCCGTCCTATAGCTCAGGTGATATTAAAATCTATCAGTATTTTCCATAGTAGACGTTTAACGACAAATTATTATTGTAACAAATATGTCAATAAAATGCTCATTATTGTACAGCCTGGGCGAATTTACATTTACGAACAAAGCTAATTTATAACATTATTTACACAGCATTTGGATATACCATACAAAATAAATTATACTAGCGGATTGACCGGTCTTGCAGTGTGCTCACAAGAAACTGTGTTTGCCTGTTAAAGGAAAAATTTGTTTACTTTTTATTTTTAAGTGTTTCTTGATGTAAGCTTATATTGTAAATACCTGTTGTACAAATGGATAAATTATTGAAGTATAAAATAAACAAGTACTTATCTCACAAGAAAATTTGGATAAAACAACAATTGAAAGTGAAAAAATTGATAAAATATTTGAATAATAACGACGCGAAAACCTCCAGCTGACACTATAAATGATTTGCTAAGCATTTTTTCGGTTGTTCATTGAATTCATTAGAGATCGGGCAAAGAGAATTAACATAATAAATCTAGAAGGGTCCATCAATCAAGATGACTTCATTCAAGGCTTCTAAGCCCTCACTTTCATCTGGACTTTCCCGAAGTCAATGATAATTACGCTTTTGTTAAACATTCGTAAAATATTGTGCGAAAAAATATTAACTGAGATTTAAATGATTAATTATATTAAATTACCGTCAGTTCAGGCGTGTAATGTAAAAAAAGTAAGCGGGCTCGTCCGGGATTTGAACCCGGGACCTCTCGCACCCAAAGCGAGAATCATACCCCTAGACCAACGAGCCATATGACATGTTAAAGAAATAATATTATATTAGAAAAACATATGTACTTACTTACTTTTACATTAACACAATAATAATCCATATCCTATATATATATATAATTCGACTGTACGTGTGTATGTCACTGAAATCCTTTTCAACGGCTGGACCGATTTAAATGAAATTTTGTATGCGTTTGGGGGTCACTCTAGATCAGTGATTCTCAAAGTGGTCTATATCGACCCCTAGGGGTCTATGACAACCTGCAAGGGGTCTACGTCAGCGAAAAAAAATTGGGGGTCCATACAATGAAAATGGGGATCCACGATAGTGGTCCACATACACTGATACTACCTATTTACTTACTTCATACAATCTTGAAATATCAAACATACATTATTTATAAAAGTACCTATGAAGTAAAAGAATTATTATATATGTTTATGAAATTGTAGGAATGTAGGATGTTGGTATTCGCTTTGTGGTCGCAATACATTTTGAACTTGTAAAAACAAAAAAAATCCATTAAATGAATAAATGTATAAATTAACATATGTTTTTACTTTAAGTTTTTAACACTAAACTTCACTGCAGTTAGAAATTTACAGGAAATCAATATCAGGTAAGTAGGGGGTCTACCCAACACGGAAAAACATGGCAAGGGGTCTACGACACAAAAAAGTTTGGGGAACTCTGCTCTAGATAGTTTAGATTCTTAATTCAGTCCGGCAGGCGCTAAGTTGGTATCTAGCTTATTTATCTATATAGCTAATAAACAGCTGGTGTATATATAAATCTGCTGTGCATTTGTTCGTTATTAACTCTTAAACGGTTGGACAGATTTTGATGAAATATGTGTTCAAGTGGAGTGGAGAACAATTTACATTGTTTAATTTTTTTTATGTAAGACGTGTGTACAGAACAACGTCTATTTGATCCGATAGTATTCTATAGTTTTGCATTTATTACATATATGTATATAGTATTAACAATTGCAAATCATTTGATGCGTATGTACAATACAACGTCATACTCACTACGAAATCGTGGTTTACCTAATTGATTTTTTCGATCTGGAAGTAGATGTGATGCATCTTAAGATAAGATAAGCTTAGTTTGTAATTTCTTGCATATTTCTCATAATTTTTTTAACTTGGAAGAGATCGCTTGTAACGCTGTTGCGTTTCTTATCAATCAAGTTTGTACTTATTTTGAAATCACGTACGAAGTGTTAATACAAAATAAATGAAATTTAAAAGACACATATGAAGTCTAGATAGTCTTTCTGTGAATCACCATCGTTTAAATAGTTATCAAATTGTTATTATTTCGTAATGGCTTATTCCAGCTATCACTGCGGGATAATAGAGTAATAGACCATCGAGATAGATAAAAGTTATAAGACTTTTTGGTAATAAACACTGACCACACTACATCATACATAATGCACATCTTCTTCAGACGCCCTTTCAACTTTAACTAAAATCTCAAAAACAAAATTTAACAATTAAAATTTCTTACATTCAGTAACAACTTTCAAGCTATCCTATATTGAACGGAAAATATTAAGTGTTATGTAGAAATTATTATGTGAAGTACCACGGACAAACGGGATTCTAGTGCACTTTATTTTTAACTATGTATAATATCTATAATAAAGTTGTTCAGTATTTTATTAGCTAAACAATTGTTGTGTCTTTGGTGAGAAGTTGCGGCTAATACAATTATTTTCAAGATCTCATGAAATGATCTATTCGAATGCTGTTATAGCTCATTAAAAATATTTAATGATATCTTAAATGAAGGCAAATAAAGCGTCCAGTTTCGAGAAGCGGTAGTTCATTTATGTCATTTTAATTCCGCCATTTCTTAGCTCTCAGAAGCTTTGTTCGTTAGCTGCCGCCATTTACCTACGGACTCTTTGAGAGACTAAACTTACTATTAAATGTAAATTCCCGACTTATACTTTGGACATTAACTTGATAATTAAGGTACCAGTGTAAGCCTAGTGGTTGAGTGAGATTCTGAACCTGAAGACCAAAGGTTGCAACCGGTAGGATTCTCTTTCTACATTTACTTAGGGAAATATCGCAAAGAAATAGGTAGCAGTCTTAAAAATCTACGCGTGTCAGGCGTGTCACCACCTATTTTCCGGAAGAAAGATTTTCATTGGAACAAATCCCGAACCCTGTCTTTTGAATTAAGAATTGTTCCATTTTTAATTTAAATCTAGGTGATCCTACTCCCAGATGGTATTTGCAACAAATCAGAAAAGATAAGAATATATAACTGGCATAAGTACTACTAATATTACAAAACCAAACTAAATTTTATTGTTATTTCTTTCGTTACCGATTATTAAGATATCGTGTAGATCTTACAACTTAATATCTAATGGAAAACTATTCGAGTGTGACATATTTACATGAATGTATCAAACGTTAACTGAAGTCAAATCTAAATATTCAAGCGATATTTTAACTGAGGCATAACCGAGTGGCTCCCCACGAGTTGAGAGGGTATAAAAACAGTTCAAAAGCAACACAAAGTCCGCTCGAGAAATTTACGATTGTAAATAGGGCATTCCATTTGTTTACTTATGGCCGAATAATTCGTTGAATCCGTATAATTACAGGCTTTAAAATGATTTCCCTCGGAATGTAAAGTATAATGCTAAAACATTGAGATGTCCGATGCTCGTCTCTGGCTGTTAATTTTACAGATCCCTGTTTTGTGGCTCATTACAAGTTAAAAGTCTTTGTAGTCGCAAATGCATATAAACAATAAACTAACCTCAAATATTAGTATATTGTATGATTACAAAATTTGATAAAGCATGTTTACTTTATTTGACGCGACTTAAATTGTATATTATTTTGACTTAAATTAAAATAACCGTAATTAAAGTTGACATTTAAGGTAACGTAATCAATTTGAGTTTAAAACCAAAATTATTGATGTCGATACAATTATCTATTATTCGCTATCAGAAGGGTAATTAATATACAAAACAAATCAATTGAAACATCACACATTCATTGCGTCCAAACACCCGATAGCAATAATAATCATTTGAGATAGTCAAGACGCAATGTCCCGTCAAATCCTGTCAATAAGGTGACGTAGCATGCACGCTATTTACCTCTAATATTATGGTTAAAGGACACATTAAAATCAATGCGCCTGTGTATATTTCACTAGCAAATTATATTTTTGGGTTATTGACCTGTGCATTTATATGCAGTAAGACGGCTCTTCAGGAATCATATTGTTAATTGTATTTATAGAAATTAAAGAAACAAATATTGGAATGTTCACAACTTTTCAGTTTACACAGGAATTGTCTTTCAATAAAAGATCGTTTAAAATATTACCTAGTTCAAAGCTTTATCTCTTTAAAAATACAATACCAGATGCATGTTAGGAAAACGACACGTTTTGAGTTGTCGTTCTAGAACGGCATCGTTTTGATATATTTATTAACTGTATTAAATAATATTATATAGCGCTCCTTGCTTTAGTCCTTACACATGGCATCTAAACGGGAGGAGATTTTTTGATGGGCGGTAATAAAATTATGTTAATTGAATATAAAGAAAACACTTTTGTAACGGATTCAAGTTATGTATTATTGTAAACTTATAATTATTTAAACATAATTTTAAATTTATCCGTCGTTTCACCGACGTGTCACCGTGATCACGCACGCTGTAAAGCACGCGAAACGACGGATAAATTTAAAATTATGTTTAAATAATTATAAGTTTACAATAATACATAACTTCAATCCCTTAAAAAGGTGTTTTCTTTAAATGTGTAAAAGTTATGTTAATAAAAGACAATATTAATTATATATAGCTGGCACAGATGTAGCACCATGATCTATAGCCTAAAGCGTATCTTGTTTAATAGACTTTTAAATGCAGATTTTTTTAAATGTAGATATTGATGCCGACTATAAAACTGTAGTGCATAACTTTGGCCTATTGTGAATAGATTCCGCAGCGTACGCGATTGGGGAATCTGTATTTGTCTTTTTTAAACATTGAGTTACACTATTGTAATCTCTGTTCATCTGGAATAGCGTAGGGTTCTAATGCAGAATTAATTCTTCAAATCACTTCTATTCTTTTTTTAACTTATTGCTTTCTTATCAGTAAAATCTTACTTCTTCATAATAGTCTAGATATACTGCATGAGATTTTACGATATTTTAAATTTTATCGCATTCTTATATCATAATACAACACTAAAGCTTTCATAAATAGTCCTTTACGTCAAAGTTACGTTTTCTTTAGAGAAAAAATTCCTTTGGTAAATAACGATTGATAGGAGACGAAGGCTTCACAGGCTAATGATTTGTTTAAGCTATTTATATTTCAATGCAGCAAGATTATTTCCTTTGACGAGTCTGATCACTCGATGTCTTTCACGACGCTTATTAGGGCTTATTTATCTATATTGAATGATTCTATTTTGAAATATACTTGACAAGATATAAAGTTGTAAGTACATATGTATGAGCCTGCGACTACAGGTATACAATAAATAAAATATGAACTAGAAAGACATTTATTAAAATTTCATTTAATTAAGAATGGATTTTTGGAAATTTATAACTGGTATGTTAATTAATGTCTATGAGTTTACACAGTTTGAAACCTTAGTTATTTGAATTTCTTGTCTATATGAGTATTTCTTAAGTTTGGAGATTTTCATATTAAATTGTTATCTGATTACAGAACAGTATTTATAAAATTAAGTATGATGTTACTAATACTGCCTCGAGCTGGATGCAACTCACTCAAGCCCCGAGATACCCAGAGATTCTTGGAGGTGGCGTTCACCTGCGGAAGAGTACTTGCAAAGTAATTAAGAAATAGATAACTTAGTTCAGATAAAAAACTTACTGTAATTTATTTTTCGTAAAAAATGATAATAGAATAAGTTTTCTTTTATCTTTTGCTAGAAATAGAAGGGCTTTTTTTAATATTTTATTTTTAAAATTCATAAAACTACGAAATAGGTAAGTAATATTGAACTCTCTTTATAAACTTAATCATACGAAATTAACGTTTCAGTGCTTCTCGTTCGTGGTCAAGATTATATTTGACAGATAATAATTTATTTACCATACAATTTAATTCTTATTCTTCGGAGAATTTTGTATGCAAATTAAAATATTTATGCTTATATCCGCTAAATAATTTAAATACGCTACGAGATATACTAATAAAGTTGATAAATTGTTTTTTTTTTTTCACATGCGTCATAAAATTTGGTTTATATCCGGTAAAATTGAATAGTTATATCTTGTTAAAAATCCGTACTTTAGGTTATTGCTGGCTTATGCTTACACTTTTCATAAAAAAGAGGGCTCGTCCGGGATTTGAACCCGGGACCTCTCGCACCCAAAGCGAGAATCATACCCCTAGACCAACGAGCCAATTGATATGTAAGCCTTAAAACAACCTCAGCTTAGTCTGATTAACAGAAACTAGTTTTTTTAAGTTTAAGAAAATAACTACTCTACCACTAATGTATAGAGTTTAAAATAAAACACACGTGTTGCGTACGTGTGAAAGTACGTACGTGAGGAGCGTCATCAAAACATTCATTTCACGGTAGATATTGAGGACGTTAAAAATGTAAAACAAATGAAGTTAAAATGATGTGCTATGCAATCTTGATATCCAAAGTCATGATGCACGCGAAACGTAACTCAATCTTGATGTAAGGAGAGTTAGGAGACGCTATTGGGAGTTAAACGCGGGTATTCAAGAACGACGCTCTAACGTAAATTTTCTTTCAAGAGCTGTCAAATCATTTTTGTATTTGCATTTCGACATGTTTGACAGTGCTCAAGCGGAGATTGTGACTTGAGATACCTTTTGGAAAGGCCATTGGTATCGGATTGAGGCGAGGTTGCAGAAATATTAAAAATACATGTCCTTTAGTGTGCCAGTCGCACTTGACTTGACCAACTCTGACTACCATTATCAGTCTTGACTATGGATTTTAAGGTATTCGTTTAGTACACGAAACGTTTCGAACGATGTGTGTCGCTTAATGTAAATACTCCCGCTGCTTATATTTTCCATACAAAAATTGTCGTAAATATTTTAACATGTTCGTTCAATCCTGGTTCTATCTCAGGTCAAATAACACATGCAGGTAAAATTAATACCAATGGCGGTTTAATTATTTTGCCACGCACTACCACTATGTGGACCAGCTGCTCACTGAACTATTTCTGAACCAATTCGACGTAAGGTCTTTTGTGAAAAGAGATTTCCAATTATTAAAAGGCCGTCAACGTAGTCGCCTCTGGCATTGAGAGTGTCCATGGGCGGCGGTATCACTTAACATCAAGTGATCCGTTTGCTCCCTATTCTTTAAAAAATAATTCGTTACGTACAAATGATTCATGTTTAACCTCGTTTAAATCGCCTAAATAAATTGATTTAACTCGAATATTAAAAAAATATTATGAACGGAATCAGTACAAATGTCACAGTACATAAATATAACTAATATAAATAAAAATAATACGAGTTGGATTATGAAACTGCGACTGATTGGAATATGAAACTGCGATTTACGAGTATCGTGTACGTGTACGTGTGTGGTGGGTATACTTATCTTTCTTTCGAGCGTGTACGATTTGACAGATACTAGAAAAGAGTTTAATACATACAATTAGATTGATTTTATAAGTTAACAGTGGAAATACTATAGGAATTTCCATTCCGACATAATAAATGACGTACTTTTCTTTATATAAAATGGAATTCCGCAAGAGATCAGCTATTTGAAGCTAGGTTAATCGTATCTTAGAAGGTTTCATCGCAGAACGTGGGACCTTTATACGTACTTTGATTTACATCAAATGAAATGGATATTTTTTTAAATAAATGAAATTATATAAAATTAATTACCAAGTTCAGTAATTATGAGGCCGGCAACGCACGTGCGACCCTTGTGGCAATGATACGGAATCACAATATCAGATGAGCCTCCTGCTCGCTTCAAGTTATATAAGAAAAACAAATAAAACGTGTGCTTCCATTTAGTTTTAAATACTAAAGAATCCTTCTTAAGTTTTCCACACAAATATGTATGTTTAATATTTACTATTTATTGCAATTTGTTTTTGATAAGGATTTAGGGGTAAGGTGGAAATTATTGAACTAATAATGCAGTAATGATTCTAAAATAAAAAAAAACCGTATCTGTTTCATGATCATTTGTTAATGTAATAGGCAAGTAGGTAATCAGCCTTCAGTGCTGACGCATGCCGTCGACTTTTTGGGTCTAATGCAAGCCGGTTTTCTCACCGTTTGAGCGAATATTAAATGCGCACATTGAATGAAAGCATCATGTAATTTTCGATTCGATTCTCTAATATACATCGCAAATACAAGTGTTTCTAAAACCTACAAAAAACTCCATCGATTTTATTTCGTATTGCTTTGATTAGTTCTTGGTTTAGTTTGCAACCAAAGAGAAACCTTTAAAAGATAGATTTATTTTAAGCCAGGCGTTCGAGAAAGTTCAGCAACGAGCATAAATAAAATTTCGCCGAATTACGAATCTGTTTTTCGAAATTACTGTTTTAGCAATTATTTTGCCAATGCCATGTTTATTTTCTTTAAAAATAGATTTAAAGCAATTAGTAATAGATATTTTTATTTGTATTATAATATTATTGTGATGAAGTCGACACTTGGGTAATCGGAGAAATTGTGATCAATTTGTGGAGCACAATTTTCTGTCATTTATAAATACTTCGGTTAGTGAGATTGGAAAACGAAGTGAATCATTAAAATTATCTACCTTTAAGCAAAATTAAATGTAAATATACTTTATCCTTAAACAAGAACCTTTATAGTTCCTTCGGTAATTAATAATTATCAAATCAACCATAAAAATGAATTAGACTGCAAAAGTATTTTATCGTATACAATATCGTAAATTTTGCGCAAATCACGCTCGATTTTCGAACACCTGAGTTGGTTAATATATACGTAATCAAATCAGTCCACAAATTATACCGCGAGCGTGCATGTATAAAAAATCCGAGCGCTATTTCTTTATAAATTGTTTATAAAAAAGCATTGAAGTGAACGAAACTCATTTCGTCTGGTATTATCTGAGACGTTACGTAAATAACATCGAATACGAAAAACATTTTCTATTTGCAATACGTTTAATACATTTTACGAGGACTCATTCCTACATACGAATAGCTTTTAAACGAAACTTTATTTTCCAAGCCGAGACACAGATGCGACATAATTTCGAGATATGAAGATACCCGAATGGACTTTCTTTTATACTCGTGTGTTGGGGAACTGATATTCGGAGTGTAATTTAGGTAAGGTGTACGGAATTGTAAAGTATTTCAATTTGGCTACACATATAAAGGGATATAATTAGAGTTCATAGAATAAATATTTATTTATACATGTCGCAGGTAACTAGCTTAATTAGACGTTCAATTAAGAGTCTAGTCGTTTAACTAAACGGCGCCTTTTAACTAGCTGCCTGAAAGATGTTCAAACAGCTAGACAATGAGTTGGGTCAATGATGTTTCATTACTTATCTAGCCTGTTGACAGTTATTTTCAATTTAATTCCATTTTCTGCCACTCTCAAATTCGAAACAAAACTCTTCAAACTGTCAATATGGCATCGGCAAACCACAACTTTGATAGTGTTTTTACAAAGTTTCATGAAATACAACAAGTACAATGGAAAAGTGTAGTGACAATAATAAGTATAAATAAATGAAATATTTTAATGTCATGTTTCACCTTTTTTTTATTTCTGCCAAATAATGACTCTATCATACGAATGGCCTTAGCGTTAGCCAGCCAGTTTATTAAAAAACGCTACGGCCTAATATCTTTCAGGCCGCTAGTTAAACGACGCCGATTAGTTAAAAGACTATGCTGTTAATTTAACGGCTAATTAAGCTAGTTACCTGCGACATGTATAAATAAATATTTATTCTATGAATTCTTATTATATCCCTTTATATGTGTAGCCAAATTGAAATACTTTACAATTCCGTACAAGCGACATAGATACTGTATAGTAAAAAAATTAAGAGTTATATATTCACGGTCGTGGTTAAATACGTTGATAAAGGAGGCTTAATTTATTAGCTACAATCCATACAACAGAAACATTGTTGGCGTACGTTCGAATCACAGCACCAGTTGTTTTTCTTTTTATACCGAGAAAATTAGCACTTAGCACTGGTGAAGAAAAACAACACGAGGAAACCGGCATGACTTAAACCCAAAAAAGTCGATGAAACCTACTATCATGTATTTGTCTATGAAATGAAATGAAAATGAAATCGTTTATTTGCTAAGATAATGGTACAGTTAGATAAATATAAAAATCCACACAATCTGCCATGTACAAATAGGCATGTAAATGTCATATTCGAACTTTTAATGTCATAATAAGAGGTAAGTTAATAATTGGTTTCAAACTTATAATCCAGGCTTTAAAGGCACCTTGCCTTTAAAATTTAATCACCTTCCCCCTGAAAGAATTGCACGTCAGTGATCTATAACTTCTAGGAAGGTGCACAAATAGTTTAATAGCCATGGCAGAAATGAATACAATCTTAGGACAAGACCCATTAGGGGTGTACCTACACTGGATTATTATTACGTAAAGTGACATACTACAGAAAAGGCTGTGTTAACTTGGATTCGACCAGAGTGCAACATTATACCAGGATAATGAGTCGACCTAAACTAGACTAAAAAAACCATAAATAATTATAATTATTTATTGCCTCTTCACAATTTTGCATTTACAGGTTTATCCCGGCTATGCAGCATCTTCGTGAGAGGTTAGTAAAAGGACTACAGGTCACCAGCCTTCCATCACGGATTAAAATGTTAAGCAAGTGATGACTACATACTACATACTAAAGTAACGAACAAAATAATAGTAATGGTTGTGGGGGTGTGAATATGTGTGAATGGATAAGGGCGGTAAATTAAACTTTTGTAAATTAATTTTATTTAAAGTCTACCTCAAATAGCTATTAGCAAAAACTATTAATTCATAGCCTCTTTAGAAATTTAGAAACACCTATCTTTTAATGTCTTTACTGAAGGAAGAATTACGTTTGATATACATAATTGATTTTTCAATCTCAATTATCAAGTATTATATGGATAATTATATCGATGGTTAACTATATAATAAGCATAGGTACTAACCGTAAGGTCAGATTCGTTGAGGCATAAACCAAAAGCTAGTCAGCTGATGAGTAAAATATCCGTATTATTTGCTCTTGTGGCAGTCTCCAGTATGTAAAATATCTGTTTTTTGAAGTTATACTTATTTTGCCACGTTAAGGAAAAATTCTGAGGGCAAATTTTTACGAAGCCGTCACAAAAAACCTATAGCTATAGTCAACATTTTATTTTGCGATATTTAAACAAAAGTTATTTAAATAGATAATGCGTTCAAATAAAACTTTCAATGTATTAAATAAGTATGTACATTTTTTAAATTTTTAGTGTCGAATTTCTACAAAATGTTAATGTCAAATGTTATTACATTTTTGAAAAGTGTGCCTTATAGATGTCTTTCTTTATCTAAATGTGACCATTAACCCCAGAGGTAGACTCGAGCAAATTATTTAGTATCGATTTTTTACAGATTTAAGCCCATGTTAAAAACGCAGCATCTTACTGTTATACCCTTAGCATGAAGGTTTATTATTACGTAAAGTGACATACTATAGAAATGGCTGTGTTAACTTGGATTCGACCAGAGTGCAACATTATACCAGGATAATGAGTCGACCTAAACTACCTACCTAAACTAAATGTAGCTAACCTCTATCTAATATAATATGTAATCAAAAGGAAGGCATATAAGCATACAAAGCGGGAACAGGATCAATCGATTGTCAGTGTCCAATGTTACACCTCTGTTTCTTTATTACTAATTTGTAAATATAATTATCATTTCGTTTTTTTTTTTGAAGATTATTTGAAGCATCACTATAATAGTACGATCTTAACTCATTAAGAAAATAGTACATTAATTCCTATTAATACGTAATACAAGCGAAATATATACTTGAATGATCGCCAGCTCCCTAGCTATGGGTACCTAAGCATAGCCAAGTTAGTAGTAATTAACATGAAAAAAATGTTATAAAAAAACTTCATAGAAAAACAAGTCACATAACAATACCTGAGCAATAAAATAATTATTTTCAAAACCAATAAAATTGAAATGACCTTTTTTAATATTAAGCAAACTTCTACCTACAGTTCCACGAATACGTAATCCCACTTAAATAAATAGACAATTATAGGTGAGATATTGGCGCGGTCAGTGGGTTTGCTAAGGGAATCGGGATAGGATCAAGAGTCATCGGGATCTTGTAAACAGCAAGTCATAACGCCATAGAGCTATATTATTATAGACTATAAGTTGACGTTTCTTATTATCTATATAACAAAATGTGCTTGATTCAAGTTCTTTTGCCTTCAGACTACATTATCTCAAGTAACATTCAAGGCTATTCATATTTGAATATTTAAAATATTAATAGAACTAAAAATGACTTTTTATCTTTTATACAATCTTAGACTCCTTTTTCCGTAGAACATCGTAAAAAGTTTTTATAGTTTTTATATTAATAATGGTATCTGTGGTATTTTTAAACGAATTATTTTAAATTTTGAATGCTTTGCTAGTCGAGCAAATCGATATTATATTCCACATGCCAAATGATACGTTTGAAATGAACGTGTCGATATGGTATCACAGAAATCCTGTCTATAAGTTTAAACTCCATAAACGTACCTGTAAAGTCAGGTATTCACGCGAGGCGAATTTCGTGGAATCCAGCGATGATCCTGCGCATTTACCCATCATAGGGCAACTCCATTAGGAAATATTACTTAAATATATTCCTTATTTCAATCATTATAAAGTTTAAAGTAACTAAGTTTTAAGGTACCGCGTGATAGGACATTTTAAATTCTATTTATCCCTTTGATAAGATTGATCGAGTGGGGTAAGGAGACCAGATTATCTGTTAAATAAAAAAAATAGTGACTTGTCAAATTCATCGCATTCTAAAGCCCGATTTCGATCCACTATCGATCTTCAAATTGGTTTTTGACGCACAATCGGCTACGTTTTTTTCGCCCGTTTCAAATTAACTAGAAATTTTTATCATTACATTCGGATAATCGTTTGAAGATGTAGAAGTAACGGAAAATATCAGTACAATCTTTTAAAGCCGATAGATAAATTCGAAATTGCCCTATATATAATTACATATGTGAACAGTATAAATATTTAAATAAAATACTTAAACGGATAAAAATGCGAATTAATAGTTATAGACGTTTGAGATTAATTTATTTGTGTTTCGTTTTGTGATCTGGTTGTCGTATAATAAATTACAATGGAACAAGAAATTTACGTTATAAGTGACTCTCAATATAATTGTGCGTCGATGGAAAAAAAAGTCACTTCCAGCTAACACATGATAATCCTCTTCCATAAAAAGAGCAGAAGACAATTTGTTAGCGAAATCGATTAAAATTTAAGATTAATTATGCAAAATATGTAAATTAAAGCTGAAATTTTCTCTATACATTCAAAGTGAATACGCGATCAGTGTAAGGTCGCACAAATTAATCTCCATCGTATTACTTGTCGAGATAACAAATTCCAAGGAGGCCCGCCCATCCTCCCGACCCCAACTCCCAGCCTCCACTGACGGTAAACTAAAGAACATCGATATTTTTATACTAACAGTTATTTTTCTATAAAAAATGTCTGAATTAATATGAGTTATCAAATGTGCCTCCGCTTGATAATTGCTTGATTAAATTAAGTAAATTTTTCTTATGTTTATCTTGTACTTCTTGTACCTACCGAGTAGGTTGTCTTGACTGCTTTTACATTTTATAAATTATTTCTCAATGGCTTATAATGTATCTTCGTTGTGCCCACAACTTTGAAGCCTGAGCATATTTATAATAATAATCGTCTTGGTGGAGAGAAAAACTATATGTCGTTTCCACCATACATATAAACTATAAATAAATGTACATCACCAAGCTATAAATATTGAGATAACTATTTCTGAAATGTTTTTAAAGTCATCATATTATATCAAGCAACCCATTTCGATACTCGAATATTACAACAGTTCACACAATCGTTTAGTTCAATTTGCTCCTTACATTACAAGGTTAGCGAACCAACTAGATACTAAAATATGAGAGTAGATTAGTTTTTACACCTTTGATTAAACGGGTACGTACTATTTGGATACAAAGCATTCAAAATACTTGCTCTTATTTATTAAGTATCGTTAAAATTACTATTAAATTGATTACATAATATTCTGAAACATTGACGTTAAGACTTATTTACGTTAAAATATCAAGGGCTATGTAGGCTTTTAATTATCATTTAAGATCTTTAATAAACATTACAAGTAAAACCAACGTGTCAGAATGAACGATCATCAACAATGCGACATACAGTCTGCTCTTAGTTATAGGTGACGTCATACTTCACCGTTGCTTATCTGCGAGTGCCGGATGAGCGTGCTGCGTCTCCCGCAGATAACGGCACAATGCCATCAGCCAAGTGAGCCGAGCGACTAGCGAGCCATCGACCGGTGGGCGTGGCTCCAACCCGCCCCGCCGGCTCGCGCCTAATCTGCGCGGATAACGGATAAACCTAACCCCGGCCGGCATTGGAGGAGGCTTTAGCGAATGTCGACGCCTAGCGAACGCTATTGGCATTCGGATATAGGCGGATTAGGATATAGGAGTTTTATGTAATCCAGTTTCAGTGGATTTTCAGGAGGAGGGCTTATGTAAAGCGTGTGCCGGGTCCTGTAGAAATGGATAAATTTTTTGTGGTCAAAACATAGTTAATGTGCTACTAATGTTGATTTATTGTGATATCAATCAAGTAAGCAAATAATAACTTGTTAATCTTATACCGTATGTTCGGGTAAAGCTCACGTGTATGGCCCGGAAGTTTTAATTGTTGAGTTTGACTTCCGGCGGAACAGTAATTCCTACAGGTTGGTAGGAAGAAACAGATGAAGAAACCTGCCGAACTCAACTCGTGAGACTTCAGTACCTTAATTGATATTTCTAAAGTAAAAAGGCTTGGCGATTGCCAATGAGGCTTGAGCATGAATCTCAAAATAGCTTAACCTTGCTAAGTTATTAAGGAAAATATTTGTGTAAATTATTGTGAATATTTAACACCTATCTATTCATTGCTGCTAATCAATTCAATGAACTTTACATTTACTTTGTCGTATGTAAACTTAAGAATTAGTGAAATCATGATAAACCCATTGTTCTACATAGTGGTGACGAAACACTCATACAACTATAGTAATCTTTACTATATGTTTTGGAAAATAACCGGATAAAATACGTCACTTTGAATCGGCAAACTATCTGTGCTAACTAATGCGTAGAAGATGCTAATTTGAACAGTTACAAGTTAGTGTTTAGTTCTTTGAGGACTGAATAATAACAATCCAATTGTTTAAAAACTTGTGAGTATGATGAATATACGAGAAATTCTTACAGATCCTATTATTTAGAAGTACTTAAACGGATTTTGTATGTTTTTTATTTCGGCCGGGTCTTCTCTATTACCGGCTGATAATTACTGATCCAAACTAATATTCATTACAAATATGATCCTCGATTTATAAGATTTAGTAAAAATACTCCTAGTAGGTACTTTAATCACATTACAAGTGGTATAAAGTTCTTTCGCAATGATAATTATAAACGAATTGTATATTATTAAAAAACTGTTTTGATGAAGAATTATGAAACGCTTTATAAAGGTTATGATCGACATTGTAATATTTAGTCATCTGTACAGCTATTGACTCCATTCTATATTGCATAGCCATATACACCAAGTGTTTAGCATATACCATATATAAAAATTATTTCATTAAATTATTAAAAATTAATAAAATAAAAATTATTAAATATTAAAAATTATTTAAATATTTCACAGGCGTATTTGGCATTGGAGCTAAAACTACTCTGGTTAATTTGCGTATATCATCCAGTTTATTTTTTTTTATTGAAATTTCACAATAAAACTATACTAACACCTGTCCGTGTTCTGATCCATTTGACTCGTCTTGTGTCAATTGTAGTTATCGAGACGAGATTCGGAAATAATTATAATTCATAATATAAAACCTTCCGATCAATAGTTTGAAGTTCAAATGAATCAATAAAGTTATTGTTGATAAAATTATAAAGATAACTATGCTAAGACAAAGAAAATTAGATAAACAAATAACCGCAGACATAAAAGCTAGAACAGGTGTGACAGACATTCTCACTAAGATTGACCAAATGGAATGGAGATGGACGGGTCATATGTTACGGAGCTCTCATGAAAAATGGTAAAATAGACGGAAGACGAAGGAGAGGTCGACCTCGCAAAAGATGGGAGGACGAACTGAAACTAACAGCAGGCTACAACTGGTGAAAAGTCGAAAAAGATAGAGAACAGTAGAAAGGGTTGGAGGAGGTCTTTGCCAAGAGGCATACCGAGTTCCGAGATATACAAAAGTGAAAATATATTAAAGTTCAAATATATAACGTGACTGAGTTTCAGAATTAAAAGGCTATAATTATTATTATAACTATGCTAAGAGCTATGCTGCATGATTACGGATCGAATGATTTGTTCAAAAACGGTGCTATGAAAATATGGAACACCATGCGACCGTAATTAAAATAAACGTAAAATATTTGCTGTTTAAGTTTAGTTCCCAATCGCGATTTTAATCGTGTCGTTGAATTAAAGAACAATACAAAAATGTGTTTTACACTATCGAATTAAAAAATAAAATGGAATTGTGGGCAAGTGTTCAAATTTCAATAATTTGTTTGATAAATTAATTAATTTAATACGAATTAATTCTCAATAATTGCACATGGGATTTTCATACAATCGAAACATTTAATATTCAACGTGGTCAAAATTGAATGTTTAAGAAAGTGCATTATAAAAGTAATAAAACGATTAAATTGTATACCCGGTTAGCAATTGTTTTCTTGGGACTACGTTTTATCCGGGCCGGGTATCTTTGTTACCAGTCGGTCGATATAAAGCGACCTACTTGTTCCACGAAGTCATAACGGTTGTATTATTGTGTTGATTATCTAAATACTGTAAACATTTCATTATACTTTTGTTTACAATTGAGATAAGCTGTGGATCTAGAATAACCTTGTTAAACTTGAAAGGGTGATTTGATGGGGTTTAACGTGAAATTATTGTGTGTTATTTTATAGTCAACGTATCACACCTAGTTAATAATGTATTTGATAAACGTTTTATTAAAATATAATCTTTCTGTGTATGTTTGTTTTAGATTTTTGTCACCATTTACTAAAAATCTATCTCTCTAATCTCAATTTGCCACTTTATGAATGTGTATTTATAATTTTACGATACGTAAACAATACCTTTTATTAAATAGAACGGTTTGTCACATAATTTGTTTAAATTAAATCATCTAAACGATAAAGGCTGCACTGTCTTGTGTCTACAATAGACACAAGACGATTTGGGCGATTTTCTCATTATATTTCCCCAGAGCTGACCTGTAATATGGCAGAAGCTATAGAAATTAAGATAAAATGCCGCTTGCCGGAAGGTAATACCGTTTAAACGGCCACGTACAAAATTAGAGGAAGCCGTGACAATTTTTTTCTTGAGAACAGAGCAGTCGGGAAATGGGGGTGATTTATTTAATGAATAAAAATGCTTCATGCCGCCTGCTCGGATACCACAATTAGCAATTTTTATGGCTAGTAAAAATAATTCAAAATTAGTATGCAAATTAAACGACGTACAGTCTATTACCTATACCATTATATTGGTTGAAGTGAATAAAGATTGACGCGGTCGTCTAGAAATTCAGTGGTCGCTAGTTCATTTTAATTCATATCGTGGTCGTGATGCGCCTCGCAAAAAAGACACCTATCAGCGCGTCGCATAATCGTTACAAGATAACGCCTAACACCCTCCCAGCGAAACAAATTAAGTACAGTAGCGATCTGTGAATTACAAGTGTAAATAATCCAAAGGCCGCCCAACCACCGTGGGCTGG
The DNA here is from genome assembly GCA_028984075.1 of Pieris mannii. Taxonomy (NCBI): domain Eukaryota; kingdom Metazoa; phylum Arthropoda; class Insecta; order Lepidoptera; family Pieridae; genus Pieris; species Pieris mannii. The sequence goes on from CM054776.1 coordinate 4,052,560, forward strand.
GCTTTATGAAAAAAAGAAACTCGTTAAAATATCGGCTTAAAAAGAAAAGCGCTGAAGCGGGAGGCTGTGGTGGTATCGGTTTTTCTCGACGCGGGCGGTTCGCTGGGCGGGGCCGAGCCAGTCGCGCGCCGCCGGCCGGCACGAACGCACGTGTGTAGGGCTACGACGGATCGAACACATGAGTGACAGTTTCGGTATGTTGATGTCGTGACTCGAAAAAAATGGACTTTCAGAGTGCAATGGAGACATTCGCTGAAGCTTGGGCTGCGGCCAACACGGTCAAGTCGGAGGCACCGAGTGACCTTTCACAGGCAAGTGCGATTTTTATCAATTTTTAGATTTTATTGTTAAAATGTAAAACTGTGTGTGATTTAACAAAGTGATTTCGTAAAATAACAAATGTATTATTTAAAAATGACAAAATAATGTATACGATAAGTTACTGTTACGGCAACTTAGATATGGTCACTTGATTCCTACCTACACTCTAACAATAACTGCTCGTCTTGATAAGGTAAATTAGTATAAATATTATCAAATAAATATAAAAAGTACCTGTCGCAAAAATCAAAAGTAATAAATGTTTCAAAAGACCATGAAATTATTAAGAAATGATAAAAGATTAGATCTGCATTTGGCATGATAGATTTGTTTTTTTTTATTTGCCGTGTAAAGTTTGTGAATGTTATCTAGATTAAAAATAAGGTAGGACAAAAAACTCTATGAAAAATAGAAGTTTTAGAATTCTATTTAATTTATTATCTACTGAAGTTTATAAATTATATAATTTCTGTTTAAATATCATAAGACACCTAATTATGTTGTCCACTTAATAGTTTGCAATTTGTAATTTATAAAATCCGTCGATTAAGGTATCTTACTTTGTCTTAATTATCCATAACGATGTGGTTAGCCTCATTAAACTCGGATTAGAGGTAATTTTACTTATAACCTTAATAAATATTCAAATCACATGACAACATTTAAAAAGTATTTGAGTCAGAAAATATATCTTGTATGATAATGATTTATTCAAGTAAAGTTATTTTTTTAATTAAAAACTTACCTATAAAATAAGTTATAGTAATGCCAAAGTCTTCATAGTAGAAAATATTTAAGCAGGAATGTATTTTTTCATATTTAATACGAATAGTTTGGACACCCATTACTTACATTTTTTGCTCAATAATCATTTGTTACATTACTAACGGAATTCCTGGTTTTATTTAGATTGTAAAAAGTAGTACAATAAGGTCCTAACAATTTTTAAACATCATATAAATAAATCATATTTTTACAACATTTTAAAAACTTACAACTAACAAGCATCTTTTGTTTTTTTTTCAAATTGAAACTGTGAGTGACATTAATTGTCAACGATGGTAAATTTGAAATTGGAATTTAGAAAATTCAATTTAAAAATGAGTACTTGAGATTCATTTAATTGTATTGGGAAATTGCTTATCGTAGATTATGCAGTTAATAGGTTTTTAATCTGCTGTGAACAGGTTCACTTGCGGTTTGATTTTGCGAAACATCTATTAGTGTTTCAACAAAGTGATTTCTATTCTCTATTGATAGGCTTTTTATGCAAAAATGTGTTCCATAGAAAGAATCCTTAATATTATATGATTTTAGATTTATATGGTTTAATTGTTGTACATTTATTTGTATAATTTTTACACATTCTGTGTTATGTCAGTACAGAGGTGGGTTTCAGCTATGATATATTTCATAGTCATATAATGTTAATTTAATGTTTAACGTAAAGGCAACCTTACTTAGTCGTGCATTGTAAAATAAATTTTAATGCATGGCAATAAATACGCCAATTCTAAATACGCCTTCTAAAAATCCGGGCACCCCTGGCTGGTAGTGAATCGTACGCAAACCGCGACTCGCAATATAATCTGTACCATAAATCATATATTCTATCAATATCTGTGGTGTTCAATAGACTAATTTTATAAACTGAATACTATTATAGATTGAGAAATTTACTTTTAATTTTTCTATAGTCTACGGTTAAAAACTCTAAACAATTTTATCTACGCTACTTTTTATAGGCGTTATCGGTATAATGTAATCGCGCGGACATTATACGAATCGCCTTTCTGATTAAACCGATAGTGCTGTTTATAAATATACGTGCGAGTTAATCCATTATCGTGGATTATGTATAGGTTTGCTCCATTTACAATTGTAGTCGACGCATTTTGAGCGAATTAAAACGTTAAATGAGACTTTTTGAAAATTGTAAGTTGTAAGTGTAAATAAAACCTACTATAAAGGAAAGAAAAAAAAAATAATAAGTGATATGATACCTATAGAAACTCTCTCGGCCAAAAGGTTCGCGAGTGCGTTACCGAACTTAGAGACGGTATTTTAAAGCACTTAATTTCTAACATACACAAATGTCAATCTGTGTTATAGTGATAGTTATTTAATCTTCAAGAATTATTTTAACTATTTAATGATTTGTAAACACAGCCAACTTGTTTTTTATAATTTTGAGATTATACCTCCAGAAAAGTTTGATAAATATATACTTTATAGGAAATTTAAATAAGCGATACCGTCTACCAAGTCTTTCAGCAAGAAGGCTCGCGCGTGCGTTGCCGGCCTTTAGAGAATTGAAGATTTAACTTCTAACTTCCACAAAAGTGATTTCATCATTAATTACTTGGTGATTTGTAGACATCCTTCACAATTTGAACAAATCTATGATATCAATATAAACCAATCACTGCTATCCCGTGACGATGACTTAGATAATTTGGGCGCAAAAAACCACTCAAATTACATCCAGATGGTATATAGAAAGTCGGCGCGTGCCGACCACAAAAACTGATGACGGTTCGTAATAGATAAATCCGTGCAATTACACACGTACTGCAATCGAGATTCGATGATTCTTACATGCATTTTTTTATTAAAAACAAGATTTTACTAAGAATTGTGCGATAAACTATTCACACGAATTGTGTGTAGAATGTTCGATTTTTAAACTGGTATATACCCTTTTTTAAACTACACTTAATTTTCGATTAACAAATCGATATCAACTATTTCATAGCCTTGTAGACACGCGCCCCAATAATGGGCTCCATCTCGCGGATAAAGCGGCGACACCGTTACCTTTCTCAAATCACGTACACTATTGTAATATCCAATCGGCCAGAAATGAGATTGCGGCTAACAAGTTATTTACATTGACGTTTTAATATGGAGAATGAAAAAAAAACTATTTAAAAAGGTAATTATAACGTGTCCGTAATAGCCACCGTACGCGCCGGCACGCAGCCTTTGTGACGTAGCTAAACCCCGAGATTAATTTTTGGCGTTACAATGAGCGGCATGCCTCAACAAATCGATATCGCTTTATCGATTTGTCAAGACGCAGCAGACGCAGAAGCCTCCCGGCGAAGATGAGATCTTCATTGCGTTTTTTGGGGAAATTATTAAAATGAGTGCGGGATAATTCGAGGTTGACGCGGGGTCTGTGACCGGGTGAGGTAGTTACGGGGGGAGATGAAAAGCTGCGAGGCAGCATTGCGCAGGCGACGCCAAAAACTAACCATAATTTACGGATACTGGCTGGACGGCTGCTGACACGCGCGATGAGTTTTTACCTCTGATCCTGTTACAGAGCACATTTCTCACGTGCACCTGAGACAAATTTTGAAAGTATAATACTTAATGAGGTCTGAATATCAAGAATAATGCTCTCTGTATTTGTATATGTACGATAACGATCTGATTCTTGTAAGGACATGTTAAAATTCTCAAGTCGTAACCTTAAACTTTTTAAACAATTATGGAAAATTACAAGAATTTTTAAAATAATCTTCACGTGTTATCTAATTATCAATATTAACATAATACCTTAGTCTGAAATTTATCTCACCCATTTAATATATGTAGTAATGAACACATATAATTATTAATTATATGGATAAGTTAAAACAAGTTCTATTTTTACTAAACGCCGTCGTGGAAGTAGCAAAGACAACAAACAAAACATTCAAAAATCAGAGTTTTTAAATCTTATTCGAGACAAAACAACTGCCAATCGAAGCCAATTATTCGATACTTTCATGACCTTAATGAGTTATGAATTACAAGAGAAGGCCTCTTTAATTTGCTACGTGAGAGGATTTGCGCAACGTGGGCGATAAATGTAATAATATAAATATTTTGTCTATTGTCAAATATTTTTGAATAAATTAGCTTATATAAAATAGTCCTACTGAAATACTGAACTACTAGCTACTGAAATGACTCTATAATAATTATAACAAAAAGTTTACTAATTGACACGACTAGAATATCCGAAAATTACTTCGGCCGTATAACAGATGACTACAAAGATATTCATTGTTTTATCACTGTGACAAATTAATCTGTGTTAGGCATATTAAAGCTCACTAAATATTCATTGAGTATATGCAAAACAAAGGCATTTCTTTAGGGGCTCGCAATCTAGCGGTTACCTGTGTTTTTGCCCCCCTTATTATGCAGATTCCGGCGAAAAAGGAATAAATTTAATAACACGCATTCGTGAGCTTGCCTTATCGAACGCACTTGCTTCTGATAATCTGCGCGCGGGCAGCAATTACCGCGAACGACGCAGTGAACGCAGTGTACTCATGTAACAGAGGTAACATACTTGCCTTTTAAATATTTAACCATAAAAAAAGTTTAAGAAGAGATTTGTTTTTTCGTTACTTTCGATAAATTTATGAGTTTTTATATTCATAGACTAAATTTTTTGAAAGAGAAGACTTAAAATGCATGTAAAATATTTTTTTATTTCAAACTACCACACCTACTTTTCTGTCAAAAATTAATCGATTTTTTTCAAACAGACCAACGTGATCGGAACTTTAAACAGATGAATGAAATGAAACACAAATGTCTAAAGGCTGTAAATATGTGTCAACCAAGTGATAATTTGTTACATCTAAAAAGAACAAAGTTCATCCAATATTTCCGAGCGAGTACAGTTTTCATTGGAAAAATTAATTGTCATTTTTAGTACTTTTCTTTCCTTATTATTTATGTTGCCCACCATTTAGACCTTCCCTGAACTTCCACAAATATTTTACGATCATAATCAACCAGATCGGTTCAGACTTTCTCGAGTTTAAGAGAAACAAAGGAACAGCCAATAAATTTTAACATAAAGATCTAATTTATTAAGCGATTTTTTTGAATTATTAAATTCACAAATTTTCTAAGTGTTCAAGGTTTTATTAACAAAGAGTTCATATGACAAGGCGATTGTGTCCGCAAGTTGTCAAATGTCAATTACATTTTTAAATTAACTTTCGTAACACATTTCAAAATAGTTACGTTTTTCTATTACTTACCTAATCCACAAGTTCTGTTGTTAGTAAGTTTTTGTTTTGCAATGTATAATAACGATTATATAATAATTATCGATACAATTTTTTTTATTATTAAGATATGTACGATGTATAAACTACTTCAGGTTTCAGGAAATTAATAAAAACAAAATTTAATTGATAAAATTAAGGATTTTTTTGTAAAACTCGTTAAAAAATAAAATACTTAATCTTTTTAAAATATATAAGAGTACCCTCAGTAGGCTTAACTAAAAAGAGATCATATTTGCTTATTGACATTTGAATGAACTGACAAAAATTCTACTATTTGTGCTTATATTAATTAGTTAATTTCTCATATTTCTTTCTCTTTCGTGCGTGTGGTGATTTTTTATTGGATATGCATTCTCATCGATTCAGGATCACCTGTTAGGACCAAATTTTAACTACATTTAATAATATTTTCAAAATATCTTCTATAAACTAGGAAAAGCGAACATTTATATCTAACTTTAAACATTCCTTAGACTGTCGACAATACATTAAGTAATCCGATATTGCTTAAATTAAGACGTGTCGGTTCGTAAGGAAAGCTTTGCGGTGTTCTAATAAGGATAATCTCAGTGCCTGAGTGCAATTAATAATGGACGCGCGTTTGTTACAGATTGTGTTAATAGGATATGAGCACAGAGTATGCAAACAAACATATCTTGTATAGCATTTAATTAATTATATTTGACTATATGAAGGGTTACTAACACTGGATATTTACTGATTTATGTTTTATAGAATTTTATATATAGTACCTTGATGAACGAGCTTTGCTATTATTATTATTTTTTTATAAATTGTGTTTTTTAGAAATTATATTTAAGTACGAATTACATACTAATAAAATGATGAAATATGAATATAAATATCGAATAAAGATAATTATATATTCATATTTAAGTTTTTATTTGACTGACATCTTTAAAAGAGCAATTCTGTGTTTATGGTGATAAAACACGAATAAAATGACATTTTCTAGATTTTCTAGATCTATTTATCGCCCCCGAAACCCCCCCTCGTATACTAAATTTCATAAAAATCGTTGGAGCTGATTCCGAGATTCCAATTATATATATACAAGAATTGCTCGTTTAAAGATATAAGATAAATACGGCTAGTGTGTAATATAATGTTGACTTAATTTGCTACAATACTAATTAATAAGTTAGAGATAATGTTGATTAATGCCGTGTGGCCGAGACAACGCAACACAAGCTTATATTCAAAACATTATATGTACTAGTTTTATGTAATCAAAGGGTTTGGTCAAGTTAATGTCAACGTATTTATTCCATAAGGCAAGAAACTCCATACTTACACTTTTTAAAATAGTTTTTACAATATTTTGTATACATTAATATGTAATTACCACATGCCTAGAAAATAATACTAAAATAAAATAGGCGCATGATGTCACAAAAACCAATGCAATAATTAAATTATTATGTATATACATGGTGCTCACATATTTACATGTCTTTTAAATGTAATTTTAAACATAGTGAATGTTTAAAGTATTTTCAACTTGATTTCTGAAACGAATTAAGGTACTACTTAACACAGGCTTCTCATACTATCAATATCAGATACTATCAATGAAAAATTTAAGAAACTCATTAAGTTTTTTGCCGCCTTAAACGACCAAGTAAAAACCCACCATTGCTCCAGTTTGGGTTCATTTTAAGGAAATGCATTGTCGATCAATCTGTTTTCTGGGAATGAAAGTTGAGTGCTGAGTGGATCAAGTTAACCAAAAACTTGCCCCTCGCCTTAGCCTTGAATGGCTTAGCCCTCTGGTCAGAAGCAAATAGCTGACGTAGCCCACGGCCCGCCGCGCCCTGCATACGTAATGTGAGCCTGAACGAACAGGAGTGGTGTGGAGATGCGTTCGAAGAGGTTTTTCCTGAGAATTATATCTTAATTATATTCACATGAGGCCGTATGTACGTTCGCAAATTTTTGGGTGTGTTTTTTAAAATAAAGGCCTAAATTATACATAAAAATATGTTAAATATTATGATTTAAATAATCAAATTATAATTTAAAAAAAGTTTTTACAATTATTTTTAGCACATTAATTTAAACAATTACCATATGTGCTAAAAATTATACTTACAAAATAAATAATAATTATTATGCTTAACAAAATAAATCAGCTACAACTTTTTAGGCCTATTTCTGTACCTGTCAATTCAATGTCAATCTAATTTGGTGGTCAGCCTCCTATGCCTGAGACACGCCGTTGACTTTTCGTAAGCCGGTTTCCTCACCATATTTTCACTACACAAATAAAGTATATTAGTGAACAGCCGGGCATCGAACGTACGACCTCAGTGGTGAGATTCGCACGTTGAAACCACTAGGCCGCATTAAAATAATAGTTTTTATAAAACAATATAAACATATTTAAATGTACATATTTATTAAATCCATATATCACTTGTAATAAATAACACCTCCACGTAGCCCGTGTCCACGTAATGGAGTATTTCGCATTTGTTTCATTTTCATTTTTTGCCGGTTCGATTACCCGAACGCAATCCCGTCATTCTCGGCGAAATTCGGGAGCGTCTCAGCATCCAGATATTAATTATTGATTGACGATAAAGTATGCGTAAATATTACACTGCGCGTGATTATGGTCCACTTTTTACATTACCACCAAACACGACTCGCTTTGGGATACTCATTATTCGTGTGGGATTATTTGCAGCTGTAGGCGAAACAAGTTGTGGCATTTTGGCTGCTTTTATTCTTGTTTTTCACAATTCGCCTCCAGCTAAAGTATATTAGTTCTACCTTGTGAAAGCTTTACAAGTAATTTGTCATACGTGACTTGTATGAGTTGCCGAAAAGTATGATACAAAATCATATTAATATTGAGTGTAAACTAATAAACAGTAACAATGGTGTGCTTACTTATTTATTTATTTACACGTACATAGAAATATAGTATAATTAAAAATTAAATTACCAGGAAAACAACTGGCGGACTTATTGCTATCGAGCGATTGGTTCCAGGTAACCACTGTGAAAAACTTGTAAAACTACATAAGATATTTATTTATACTATACTTATGGACCAAGCAAAATAATTAAAATATTTGTAAACAGTGAAAACGACAATGATACAAAATCGTATTATGTAGAATTTTTCGAAACCTCTGGAACTTCGGGATATTCTTAAAAGGCCGACAACGCGAGCCCTCTAGCATCGAGAGTGTCCATGGGCGGCGGTATCACTTAACATCAGGTGTGCCTCCTGCCCGTTTGACCCCTGTTCTAAAAAAAAAATATTCATGTGTCAACTACGTTATTTAATTGTTAGAGAGAACTTTACTAAGCTAGTAAGCACTTAATATATGATAATTAATATTTAATATTAGCATTCTGTCTCATATAATACATATATGTTTGCACACAGTTCAAACCATTTATATGAATCAAAACTTAGATATTAAAAGGAGTGGCGGAAAGTATCTTGCCAGTTCTTCTGACCCGCTTTACGCCCTTGACTTGCCAGCTGGTAGTAAATGTAAATTTATAATTAACTTCTTATTCACCTATATGAATAAAGTCATTTTGAGTTTGAATTTGTAAAACCCAAGCCCTTGTTTTAGTGTAAACTGCAACTGTCCTCGTGACAAATTAATTTCCCATATAAGTATTAAGGGGAAAGTCGGTGATAGTAATCGCCATACACGTCGTTAATAAAGGCACAATAGAACGGTTAATTACTAAAAATCTCAAACCTCAGCTGTCGTCTGCGCCGGCGCAGCCTGGAGTACTTTCGAGCGCCCCATGTTTAATCCATTCTACGCGCTTGACAATTTCAAAACATGGTTTTATACCTTCCAGGAATCGGTACTTTAATTGGCTTATAAAAAAATTATATTGTTGAGTTATGCAATATACTAAGTGCTTGAAAGTAAACGAAAAATATAAAGCAAATACATACATATTAATTATAGTCACACAAGAGTTGCTTGCTATATCAAACTCGGTGAATACTGCTATATTATTAGTAATCAATTTAAATATATTATTGAATTTATTTCTTTTGGCTGTTTAGAAAAATGATGATAGTAAATTGTTACGATGCGCGCACACAATGTCAGTAAAAACCGACACCTTGAATTTAGCTATAGTCAACATTTTAGTTTTTTAAGACAGTTAAATAAACCTTTTTTTATCTAGATAATGCGTTATAATAAAACTTTCAAAGTATTAAGTACCTTTTTTCTATTGTTAGTGTCGTTTTTTCTACAAACGAAGAAGTTAATATTTGAAAAGGTATTTACCTTGTTACGCCAAAGAACGCGTTCTATTTCATTAGTAGGTTAAGATAGAATAATTATTTGGAAAAAAAAAATTAAAATAACATAAAAATTACTAGAATATACGTAAAAAATGGATTCAGTACTTAAAATTTCCACCAAAAGTCTAAAAATATTATAATCTTAATTAATAATATACGTCTGCACATTAATAGGAATTGAAAGTGCTCGAATTAAGGATCAGCCCTAAACATGTAAAGCGACGTTGAACACAGTTTGTGAACCAAGTGCGTATTGTGTCTAAAACAAAAGGGTCGGTAGCACCACTCGAGCTTAATTTTTGAGTGCGAGTTAGTATTTGAATTGGTTTTAATCGTGGTATAAACAATAGGGCTGTCGCCACGCTCAGGCCATGTGGTGCATGTTGTAAATAATAACGCATTGTTTTTTATTCATATTTTCAGAAATTGTTATCGAATTAGCGTTTATTCAGAATTGTAGAGCTCTAACAATTTGTTCCCGATAATGTTAAAAATAGATGTTTCGAAACCTCTACATTTAATTGTTACAAAAATAAGATTTACTATGAATTAAATGTCACAAAATTGTACAACGTCACAGCTTACTATGAAATTTTGACTATGAGACAAAAGTGCTATTCAAATTAATAGTGTCAAGCTATAACAATATATTATGGAAAACATACATGTTTTTGAATATAGCGGTAATAAGTATTATTTGTATTAAAAAGATTATTTTTCTTTTTCGTGGAGCGATGTTGCAATTGATATTTTGTCTTTATCACTTATTTATTTACAGCTGATGTGTGGCGAAATTGCAAATAAGAATATTTTAAAGTTATTTCTATAAAATTTAAAAAAACCTTTTGCTATCCATTAATCTTATATAAGTACGGCGAAGAGTCGAGAAATCATCTAGAAAAGAGAAGAAAGAAATATATACATACCTACTTAGACTACGATTAATATTCTTTTAGAGAACAATTCGTCAAAGTTCATTACCAGATTTCCGTTATTCCCATGGAATAAAAATGTTAATGGGTCATAGTTACATAAATCATTTCGCAAAAACCTTTGCCCCTACCTCATGAGAATCCGTATATGTTCAGGTTCGTTAGATTACAGCAAAAAGCGATTGATATATTCGTGGTGCATACTATATTATATGTAAATCGTTAGGCGTTATCCCAGGGGCAGGGGTGAGTGATGCGAAACGCGTGAGCAATCATTTCGATCGGCGACTGCGCAGGGAAATTACGGAAACGCACACAGCGGTAAAAATGTATTAGGGGGACAGGGGACATGACGTTTAGCTTTATATGAGACCTTTTCAACGTGCTTTTAAAATTTGTTACTTATTGATATTTATTACGTTTTTTTTGTACCTGTACATGTATACTGAGTAAAGTATGTGTATATATGTATTATCTAAAACTAAACTAAAGTGTGGGTATTTGGTGCGAATAAACTCATGTATGTGATTAATTATCGGCATTATATAAATAAATAATTAATAAAATGATGTATTTAATGGGTTATCTAAAAACTTATCTAGATTAGCGTTATGTTGGCGATTGATGTCACTCTGCAAAATTTGTTTATTACTTAAAGAATTAGTTGCACTATGCGTAATATATCACCTTGTTCATATATTGATTTGTATTCTGTTTGTAAAAACAAGTAGTGGATTGTAATTTCCGATATTCTTGGCAGCCCTGAGTCCAATGGCCATTGCTTGATAACGTTTTTTATTATACTGATATTAGTAATCCACTGCTAACCACATGACTATGCAAATAAACATTTATAGAGCATTAACAATTACGTATGCAGCTGCAGTGCCATTTTTATTACAGAAACTATATCCTTATATTGTTTCTGCAAATATATATTTTTACTCTAACCTTAAAATGTATTGCCAGTTCTTCTCGTCCGCTCTACGCCTTATATTTAAGAACTGGCAGTATATGTTAGGTAAGGCCTTTATTGTTATATTAATTATTTTTGATGCATAAGGTTACCGATATATTCGTACATACAAATATACATGGTAATAATAATAATGAAACATAGTTAACTCAAACAAAACGAAAACACCTTTTCAAATCAGTGTTATACTAAAAGTATAGATAATTAGCTTTGATTATATAAGTTTATTGTCTTGGAAAGCTCTGAACAAAAATAATTAGTATATAAGCATCAACCTACATAATTGCGTATTATGAATATCGAACCGCGATAAGATCACACGAAAGTGAGAATGTGTGTAAAAATGTGTGCGTCTGCGCACTTGTCACGCACTATGCTTATTTAAAATCGAGGAAATCGCAGGTTCGGTCAAACGCGTTTAACACACGCACGTAAGGAATCCACTCTGTAACCGCCATAATTTTACTTAATTACACCTAATTTGCCGAAATGAGATATAAAACGAGCAAGCTATATGGACTTACACGTAAATTATTTTTAAAGGAATGAATCGTGACGTCATAAGAGTCGTATAAGATAAGTTCTATGTATTAGCGGCAGATACATTCGTATTAATACTATTAAAGCATTCACTAAAACTGAAGCCAAAGGCCGCCCTGGGAGTAACCAGTGTGAATATTTATCCAAGGTCTATCATAGGTACGGCTTGCCCAGCTCAGAAAAGAGTCTAGGGTGAGTTGAGTTCTATATACCCTTCAAGGTAATTTTTTTAAATATTTCTCAAATAAAAATTCAAGTGCTAGGTTATAGCGATAATCTAAAAAATAAAAAGTGCGTTAAAGTACCTAATTGCAGTATTGCGTTAGAAATCACACGCGTCTGCGCACGCATTGAAATTAAGTAATTAACTCTCCGCCCACGACTATCCACCGACGATCTCAAACGCTTCCATTGATGCCTGATAAATATTTTTTAATAGTTTAAAAAATATTGAGATTGAGAAGTGCATGTTTATGTGAAAATAGCATCGCGGTAGCTTTAAGCTCCAGTGCCGAATCCGCGCCAAGATTCGTGTACAATCGAACAGAACCGCCTAGTCTTAGGATTCACGAACTGAAAATAATTATTATAGAATACAAAAACTGAAAATAATTATTATACAACCTAATGAATGTCCATCAGCCTTTCAGGGCGTCTAAGTGAGAATAATGACACATGAAACAAAACATACCAGTATATATCTGATCATCAACTTATATGTAACTCATGGTTTAACAGTGTTACTTCAAATAGCTAGCTGAGTTTTCTTTTTCTTTTTTCTAAACGAAAAAGTTTAAGTTTCAATTAGTAACAAATAGGAAAATTATATTAAAATACTCGTTTTAAATGAAGAAATAGGCTTACAAATGTCGATAGATCAGTCAACTCGACGACAATGAACTGATACCCCATGCATGTGGTTTTTGCTTCGTATGCAAAGTATGATGAAAAATTTCCTTCTTAATTAGAATGAATATTTGCATAAACAATCCCATACTGGGATGATCATTACAATAATTATGTTTTTATATTAACTTAACGATAACAGTTAGATTGGTAATGCGTCGATAAACCTATTCTTCTTATGCATTGTAACCAACGGTTTATCTTACTTAGTTTTCTTATTAGCTGTGCCATACTTCGTCCGTAACTTGTCATTACCTTGGCAACTAGATTAGCACAATAATATTCTTAAATTACGAACCAGTAGTTGTTGAAGTCTCTTGTTGTTGTCCTCAAAGCAACAAATAAAAACCGACATTGCTACTTGATAAGCTTATCGTGACATAGGTATCAACCAGACTAGAATGGATATACTAGTGAAATACAATAATATACAAATACAATAGTTAGTAGACTGTTATTACTAAAAACACAAACAAACAAAAATATCTTTATTCATATAGGTAAATAATGACACTTATGAAGGTCAAAAAAATTAAATTAATTCTGAATTTACATTTACTGCCAGTTCTCAAATCAAGGGCGTAGAACGGAAGATAAGAACTGGCAATTAACTCTCCGCCGTACACGTGCTCCAATCGCAAGTCAATAAAATTAAAATGAAGAAATTATACAAATTACTGACAATATAAACTGTATAAAGAGCAACAAGGATTTTTTATATATATAAGATTAGATTCTATTATTGTATTTAACTAAGCATCGGCTTAAAAAAAGAAAAACTACTTATTAATCTTAGTAAAACCTTCTTAACACCCATTTAGTGTTTAGAAAAGCGTGTAGTTTTCTATTTATGTCACAACTGTAGTTATATCATACACGTACGTAATAATCGTATTGCTCTTACTAAGTAGTTCAGTCATATACAGATTAGTTGAAGTATTTAGTAGTCCCTTAAACAGTGCTTTAGTAAAACAGTGAAAAAGTGAGCGAGCTAGGTCTGGATATCCATAGTTGCTCACCTCACACATTGAAATCGATTTTTGTTTAGTTTCTTAAGTTTTTTTTTACCAGTATTTTTTTTTGTTTTGTCAAATAGTTGTTTTGTTTTGTTTTGTTTAATATTAGATCTCTTCATGTATCTCATGTTTGCCTATAAGTGCTTGTCACATTTAAAATTTTATTTAGTGATTTTTTTAGCGATATAACAGTGTGCCAAGCGTTGGCAAGCTTTTTATCAATAAAATAAAATAAAATAAATAAAAGATTAATTAAATATTTCTTTGTACTTGGGTCAACGGGGTTCTTTGAATAAAAGAGCATTTTAGCTTTACTCTTTAATAACTACTCGCGTACAACAATAGAATATAAGCGAAATAATGGAATGTTAATTGGTATGTAACGAAGAGAGTGTCTACGTCTGGCTATACCATCGGTGCTCCGACGATTTAGAAAATCGCCACGATTAAAAAACTTTAAAAAAAAGCCTGAGTGAGCAAAACGTATTCAAAGCATATTCATATGTTTTGATTGGATCTTAAACTGTAAATATAACATATAAGATAGCCAATTTTTGATCAAAATTATTATTTTAAATCATAAATCAATCACGACATATTGGTCGTTCTTATATCTCGACTATATATAGGAGAGAATCTAATTAATTTTGTATAATGAAGTACATACTTAAAATATTATTAACCTACTAATAATAATGTTAATGAAAACTGTAACAAATTTTAAAGTTTGCTCTCTCGCTCTGGTAGTTTCAGTGGTGTCGTTAATGCTGATAGCAATGAAATAAAAAATAATAGAAATATTATGTATTTATTAAATTATATTTTTGTTACTAATGATAAAACATTTCAATGTTTTATGTTATTAATGGTCGTATAATAATATTTTGTTTATTTATAATAGCAAAAGAGTTTTGTAGAAACTTTAAATATGTTTCATAATAAAACTTTTGGTTTTGTAAAAATAAAATAAGTAAGTAGGTAGGTATTGAGTAATATATATTTTTCGACGTAATGTTCATTTTATAAACGTTATTTTTAAACAACCGATATTATTTAAGGGTAAAAAAGAAGTAGAAAACCAAGAAATGTGCTCCCAAATAATTCCGTTACGCATTATAAGCCCCGTGTTTGTCAAACTCCTTTAAAGCGGCTTAAAATGGAAGGGAATTGAAAGTAAAGGGTTCTTATAATGCCATATCGCGGGCTTAATCTTAGCGGGCAAATTAGGATTAATTGAACTTCTTACTATTCTTTAAAACTTTTATGGTTCGCAGAAGTCTCGCTTGGTAATTATATGGGGCTGATACAATATCCATAAAAAATGAAGTTTTTTAACACTATACGAAAATATAAGATTTTACCCAAGAAACATTAATTATTTTTATATGTAGTTAAAATATCATTATTAACAGTCACTTTTATATTCCATGATTAATTTTAACTTTCCTTTATTTTAAGGTTATAAAGTCTTCAGTAAAAAATATTAAATCGAGATTTATTTACTTTAAATAATAACTTTAAAAATTATCATGGCCTCGTGTTGACGGATTTGTATCGTTATTTTATAACTGAAAAATAACCACTATTGGATAAAAGTGTATCGCGGAAGTAATAGAATGTGGTATGGGTAAAATCAAATCTACGTATATTATTTAAATCATTTATCTGTTATGTTATCTGCAATCACATGAATCCACTCATAATGCTTTGTTATCGTCATTTAATTAATATAACGATTAGTTTTATCGATAAGTAATTTTAAATCGGTGTAACAATACAATGCCTATCATTGTAATGTTACAATTACACTTGAATAACTATTACACATGACTCAGTTTTGGCCGGCAGTGCACTCGCGAGTCCTCTGGCATTGAGAGTGTCAATGGGTTATGGTATCACTTAACATCTAAGGTAAGTCTTCTGCCCGGTTGCCCCAAAAAAATTTAAATGTCCGTAAAAAACAATTGCAATAATTTTCTTAGAAATATTGAACTTATTTTCTGTTTCTCTCTACCAGTGACCCATCTTAGCTTTATGTTACTGTCATCAGCAATACTGATTTTCATTGAATCTATACTTTGAGTGCAATATAAACTGGGAAAAACAAACATTTCAAGAATTAAATTAAAAAAAAGATAATATTTGAAACTACTTTCCTTAAAAGTTTACAAATTACTTTTGTATCGAAGTGTAAAAAGGTTTTAATACTGTCGCTCATAACAAAACCTCTAATTTTTATAAACTGTTAAGTAACCGACCACAATTTACCAAGGTTTTTTATTACAGATAAACGATATCAAAATCATTATAACTCAAAAACGCAATGGGGCTTAGAATGTCCTTTTTATAATTGTTAGAACAGCTCTATATTTATACCACGCATAATGCGTCATTGAATTAAGGGGTGCGGGGTAGGGTTTGAGGGGTATATCCCAGTGGCGGTTGGAGGCTCTCAGGTGTGACGGACGGAAACCCACTATCATTAACCTACCCACATGCGAGTGTAAACATGCATGCACCCCCACGACTAAGTGCTTTGTTTACGCGAAATGTATGCTCGTGTGTGTGGGGACGGATTAGTTTTATAGGCCTCATTTTTTATATTAAATATTTTGGATAATAAACTAATTGAAGTCTTTTCTTTAACTTTGTTTCTTTGCGCTTTGAAGCATTGAAGCTTTCCTCGCTCAACGAATTAGCATCGCAATACCGCGAGCAAATGCAGCCAGCATTAAAGATACACTGCCACACACACACACTTTAGTGTTGAGTGTAATTTACTATTATTATGTAGGTAAAGTGTGTACATGTAAAGGTAGTGCAATTGAACATCAAATATCTCTTTGTATATCTGGTGCGTGTGACATTTGACGATAGGTACCATTTTTTGACAATAGGTGGCGCTGACTCTCTGAGCTTTTGAATTTAAAAAATTTAAGAATTTTCACAATACTTAGTCATTTATTTGTAGCTCTCAAGTTATTATACTATATAAGTCTGTACACATTTTTAGTTACCTAAGATTTGTAGTAAATTAATTAAACAAACGATTCCACTCTGTACTAACGTAAGTTACATTGACACAGCCCAATAACCACCAGTCGTCAATTCGATGCTTTCATTCCTAACTACGTGTTATGGTTAAGGAATCCCTATGAGTCTTTGTTAGGGTTAACACTGTGGTTTTATTAATCGAGTTATTGCATATAAAAGTTTGTATGTAAGTGCGTGCTCCTATTTCACCATGCCTCCTGCTGATAGAGGACAAATCTTTGTTTTTAATTTATTTTATTATTTTTTATTACTCAAAATGTCATATGGAATAAGATGTAATGGTTGCAGCTCCTTACAAACGTTGTGTAAAATAAAAAAACAGCCATTATTTATTTATGTATAAAAAAGCAACTGAATTGATGTCATATGTTAGACACAGAAATTAAGTGAAGTATTTTCGAACCAATTCGACTTAGGGCTCTGCAAGAAGAGGGCGTACCAATTCTTAAAAGGCCGGCAACTCACACTCGAGCCCTCTCTCATTGAGATGGTTTTCAGGCGGCGATATCACTTACATCAAGTGAGCCTCGTGGGTGTTTGCCCCCTGTTCTAGAAAAAAACTTAAATCTACTTGTCTATAGTAAATAATAAAAACAATACTTCGATATTAATTGCTATTAATTAAATAAGAGGTATGTAGATTGAAACTAAATTTATAGCACTGTGACAAGTAGACACAAGTAATAGAAATGTGAAGCATTTATAATATTTCACCTATTTTTATGTTTAATGTCAGTACATGCGTTCCAATATCTATTATTAATCAATAATTTGAAAGATAATCACGATAACAATTCATTCGTTTATCAATCAAATCCAGATACGATCAATAATTTAGGGTGTTTCATTGATTTCACGTAATTTGCACTTAATTGACTCACCTATCCTTATCCACCTATTTTACTGCATCAGCAAGTAGCTGATGATACGTAATTAAAGAGTTAATTAATAAGAACACTTTCTTATTAATTAATTAATTAATTTAAATAATTAACTGCTTTTATATTGAATATGTAAAAGCATGATTTCAAGAGTGTACCTTTTCCTTAAAGGTTGGCAATGCACCCGTTGCAGTTGTCCATGGGCGGCGGTTATCACTTAATTCACTAGCGCCTTTGGTTTGCCTTCTGACCCATAATAAAATTGTAACAGGTGTAAGCACTTTGACACAAAAAACTTTACCCTAACTTAATTACATAATTATTTACTTATACGCAAATCATGACAATTTATTTAAAGATAGACCACGGGTATTTCAAGTTAAAATATATGTAAAGAAAAAAAAATACATTAAATTACGGCAATTATTAAGTATGTTAAAAAGTGGTCAAATGTTTGAGAAATGAGATACGCTGAATCTAATACAGATTGAACTAAACTTCGGTGACTTATAAATTATGCCATAATGGAAATACTACAATTTTATAAGGCTTATATGTTCTGTACTGTCTACATAATTAATACGTACTGATAGAGTAATAATTGAAACTGTAATAATTATTAATAATGTCATAAAAATCATGAAAAAAAAGGTCAGTCAGTTGCTACCGCAAAAAGTGAGATCCAAGTCGGTTAATTTATTGAGTCTCTACTTAAGGATTTTCTGTAAGTGAATGCGGAATTAGCGAACCTAAAAACATCTATTATTGACCATATCAAAATAAACTATCTTGTTTATTTTTAATAAGTAGATTGACTTGGCCATCAGACGAAAATACAATGCATCTCAGTACATATTATATAAAATTAGATTGTTTAGTGCGACCGTCGAGTCAATCTATTTATTTAAAAGATGTTTAATATTGATATGTTATGATATAATTTTTAGTTACTTCAAATATAATCTTCTAATTCACAAAGATTAAATAAGGAAGTCGAAAATGGCCCGAACTGTTTCGAGACAGGTAGGGCCCTTTTAAAAAAAAGACGTAAATTACACATGTAACATGGAATTTATTAAAATGAAATTGCGTGTGAATTTACCAACAAACTCCCCGTATCTCACTTACCGTTAGTCAATAAACTAGATTATATCTGAAATAATCACTATTATAATTGTACCCTCGTGTAACGCATAATATTTGCGCATAGTTAACGTGACGAAAAAATTAAATAATTGCACTTAAATCAGAAAGTGATATCGCGATAAGCTAGTAACTTGCGTAGCGATGCGTTTGTAATTACGAGTACATGGTTGAAAAATATATGGTGTGCGCGATGTAATCTTCTCACAATGTTACGCCAATGTTACCGCTTGTTAAAGATGAATTTCCGTAATTATAGGGTGCAGTCAAATTGTGCTACTGTATGATACACCTGGCTGAGCCTCCGTCTAAATCTATCTAATTATGTACTTATCAATTTTTAAGTATTTTCATTACTATATTAGTATTGTACTCTATATTTGAGCCTTAAAACACCTTCTTAGTACAGACTTATTTTATAATACCTTTATATATCGATACATTTCTAATAGGGGATGTCAATAGTATACTATAATGGCAAAAAGTGACTAATAAAACACAAGTAACTAAGATAGTATTATAACACCTTTTATTATTATGCCATGTATGGTCGCCGTTCTTGTACTAATTATGCTAACATACAAAACTACAAAGGGTGTGTTGATAGACTGATTTAAAAGCCTTCTCAATTGATAGGGAAATTAATGCAATACAACGCAAGAGAAAGTTTAAAATACTATAGTAAAAAAAAACGAATAGTACAACAGTTTTCTTTATTTTCCAGCCACTAAAAAAAATATATTATATAAAATATATTAAAAAGAGTAGTGATAGCTACAGCGTTCAGTCTGCTCCCTTAGGTCGTAGATTCGAACCCGACTCATTTCATTTCATTCTCTCGTGCGATGACGGCAAAAAGCGTAAGAAAACCAGCATGCCTCAGAAGAAAAAAATGACATGAAATCTGAGGCTATCTTGAAAAGGTTGTAGCACCATTTTCCTTGCTCAGTTGTTTTAAATATGAACCAATTAAAATTAATCAATCATGTTTAATAATAATAAAAAAAATGATACCGTTAAGCCGTTTAAAAACATCTATATTGTTTTTGGTTTGTAATAGTATGAATGAAAATTGTCACAAACAAATGGCGGATGACGTGGATATTTTTAAAAATCGAACGCGGTTGGGCTTTATCTACTTAAAATAGCAGCGGTGTGGTACCATAGACAAACTATTTGTTTGGTTGAAATAATTATTTATGAATTCAAAACTATATTAGACAACCGTATACATTGTCTCTTAATCCTGATACCCTTTGCCCTTCCGCAGATAATATTTACTTGTAACACTCACAAATCGTTTATATTCTATAAAACTTGTTTTCCAATGTCAATATTTAATTTACGATTCTTTGTTATGTGAATCTCTGTGTCAATTTTAATTGTTATTTATTACTGTTATAAAATATTGATTAATAAGGATTTGTAGTTAATATAATGTTTAAAATAATTAACACTAAGTAGTGTTCTGTACCCACAAAATATTATTCTTACGCAACTACGTTTGCAGATAACGTTTATGTTTACTTATTGCTTTAAAATAACGTTAAAGTTTGGATATGTAGTTAGGAAACCGATTGAATGATATTTTTCAAAATCTGTGATTTTAATTTTTAATTGAAGAGGAAATTATTCAAAATAATATGTAAAATAACTTGCAAAAATGTGGAAAATCATTTAAAAATAATTGCTTTTCCTATTAATTTTATTTATAAGTAAATTCTCTTTATAAACCCCCAATATACATATATTCTAAAAGCTTTAGGGCAAAGAACATCATTTTTTGTAAGCGTGTAATTGAAGTATAGACAAAACTTTACACTCCTTGACAAATATTGATAATTTTTACTCGCAACGTACTCTCTATTATTGTGACACATTCATTGAGCGTCTTGCTGACATCAGCATCTCGCTTAGAAGATAGCATAAGTGCCTATATTTAGAATCAGTGCTTTAATTAACGCATAGAACAACGTATGGTTTAGTTGACGACAATTGACACGGTAACCTTTGGGGAATACTCGGGGTCATTAAAGCGCAGATTACTGGGTATGCATAGACGAATTAATATTGTAGTCCAATAGACAAAGATTCAGAGACAAATCGAAGCGCGAACTCTCTGTCAAAGGTCTTTTACTGATTGACAGGTGGGATTGTTAGTTTGCACTTAGCTGTTGCTTTGAATCTAGCTAACATGCACGAGTAAAAATAATAAAAAAAAAATCTTTAAAAGCATAGGTGAAAAATTAATTATTATCTATTTCAATGTTAATTATAGTTCACATCTCTTTTTTATTGTAATGTTAGTTTAATAAGTAATGTACACATTTATATTATCAATAATCTGTGGACGCTTTCGATACTTGTAATTAATGTAAAGCAATCAAATCTGATGCAATAATAACAAAACATTTTCTTTAGTTTACTCGTGTATACGCTTAAAAAACACATAGGTAATAGATTTAATAAGGAAAAACGTCAAAAAACCCTACATACATTTATCGGAAGTGAACACGTCAAATCTAAACCACAGAATATATGATCGCACTACTAAAACAAATAACTTCCGGCTGTATATCATTTAAAATTCGAACACTATGCTATAATTGTTTCGTCAAGGATAGCCGGTAATAGATTAGGGGCGATCAGGCTATCAACGGATGCGATAGCGGTAATAGCGGTTTCTATCGAGGAGATATATTCCCTTATCGATGCATGGGAATTATATGTACGTTGGTTACGATTACGACCTATTGTTTGCTTCAAGATTTTTGTTCTTTATACTTTATACTAAGTAGTACTAAGCGAGAACTTGTGTTTAATTAATCTATACTTTACAGCTTTTTGATGTAATTTTTTTTTTTATAAAATTTATTTCTATATTTAATGTTACGACTTATATGATGATGGTTATGATGAAATGGGTTCTTAGTGGTAGACATTTAATAATGAATGCATTTCTAAAGATTTACAGGCAACAATAAAACATAACAAACATCGTAAACGCAGGTCATACGCATCAAGTGCACTATCAAAGCTGGTCGTATATCAAAAGCTCGTAGTTAAAGTTCAACGCACAAAGTGCATAATCGTAGTAATCGGCCGGAGCCAAATGTCATCGACCCACTTATCTCATCCGCCATCCCTTTTACAATTACAACAACAAATGAGTAAGAGCCATGCATCGATATGTGTGATACGTGGAGGAATAAAATCCTGTGTGAACGAACTCTAATCTGTTTCGTGGCAGCTTCCAGACCCGATTGATAGATAGTCAATGAATCACGACGATCTAATGATGCGTCTCGGTAAACATCGCTTTTGTCATTTTGCGGATTTAAATAGTTATTCGATAAATAACCTGTCCAGTCTTTTGACGCACCGTAGTCGTCTTTTGTTTTTCTCATATAAAACAGTACGTGATAGACAATTCATTGAATGCTTTTATAGTTCGATTTTTAAATTTAGAATATCAGGGTAAAGATAATACAACATGAAGGGGCAGTCTGTAGCATTTACTGCTTAACGGCCGCTTTCTATAGTCGATCTAAAATTATTTCCAATCCAGATTTTTGTAAATTTAGATTGATAAATGTTATCGGTTAAGATTCAGTTAAAGTTAAAGATATTTAAAAAAAACAGATGGACTATCTTCTATTAACTATTATGAGTAATAGATTGAAATATCAATCTCTAGTAGTAAAAATTGGTTAGGGATTGTGCATAGAAAGCGCCATAAATGTCGACTTTTAATGGATATTCACCATTCAAATCTTAGACAAAATTATATGTCAACCACTTTTTGGCCAATGCAATTTTTTATTAATACAATAATAACTATATTACAAAGCGCCCAGAAATCAATCCAGTAAAAAATATAAAAACTGCTCCAACTTGCAAAGACAATATCACACCACTGCACTTCCCACACATCGTAAATTCAGGCTAGAAGCATTTTTAATTGTTAATTAACTTTAAGAGACATTTTAAATTGATTAAAGACTCTACCTGCTAAATACCCATTAAGGAGTTCCAGGACTTTTATGTCACAAATACATTTTTAAGCTAGGTAGCTTTCCCGACAAAAATATTTTGTTTAACTTTAACGCGTTAAGTTAATTTGTTAAACCGAGCCGAAAGGATACAAAGGACGAAGTTTATCCTTCCGTTAAAAATTCTATTCAGGGAGCGATCATAAATTTGAAATCAGGTAGACCCTATTGAAGCGACGTCAAAGCTAAACTGATCATCCCGTTTAAGGATGTGTTTCAAAGCTTTACTGACGTAATGGTATAAACAATGACAGGACATATTCATATTCATTGCGATCATAAAAGCCAGGTAAACGCTACCTCACTTACAAGGAAAGATTCAGTTAATTGCCTTAACAGAATCCCTCTGTTTCGAGTGCCCGACACGTTTGTATCGTCAGCAAAAACTGTGACCGCTTTCCATCTTAAAACCAGATTTGTCGAATTGTTTTACCATAATTATTGTAATTTTCTGACTTATTAGCTCGCTTTAAATGTAGTTCATTTGGTAATAAATAAATAAGAATAAAAATGTGTTCATTTATAGCATTATGTTAACTTGGGAACATTTTTAGGTAAAACCTGTAATAGGGGTCCCAGGTCTTCCATAACAAACATAATATAACAATTTAAATTAATGTATTTTTTTTTTGTATTTCGTATCAAGTGACCTAAACGTACTTTGCTATTTAATATATTCGCTACTCGTACTCATTTATAAAATAGATAATCCGATGAAATACTAATAGATTCATTTTATACTTTGTATCGACTTCTCTGAAACTAATATTCAAACATTCGAAGGGCAGACGCACACGTCATTTCATCGTTGTATTCAATCTGTATGCACTTTACTTAGAAATTGAACTGTCGAATAATAAGTGCATTGTGCGACCGTATACGTATCAGGGATTAGTGAGGGGAATACCAAATGTCGATAGTTTGCACTCATTACGACTTTTTCGTTACAGTTACACTCATTACCATGCTACGTGATATGTCAATTCAATTGAAAAAATAATAACTATATAATATAATAAATTTATTCATTGATATCTATTACATGTAAATAGCTGCGGCCATAACATGCTAATGTGTTTTGATTTATATGCGGGCTAGAGCGTATAACGCTCATTGTCACCCTGTCATTACTCGCTTCTATCTCGAGCGACTTCTTAATCTGCCCAATAGAGCTGTGATATCTATTATCGGGGTGCTGGTTGAGGTCATCGACTCATGTGAACATCGGGCGGCGGCGGCGCGCGCCACGCACTTCCGACGCGACGGATTTGCCGGAATCGGCGCGGGCGCATCAAAAGAGGTTGCAAAATTCGGACGGAGGCGCGCGCGCGTGAATCCATTTGAATATTATTTTTCCTTGCCGGCATGGGAATGAATCAACGTGGGCGATTGCGCAAACAATGTCGAATAATGGGCAGCTCATTGTTGTAAATTTTTGCCAAAACCCCACATACTTATAGCGCATAATCTGGACGTGCTGAGATTCTCCAGCGCATTATTAAATGGGCCTACCGCTTATGACGGTCGCAAGAAGTACGATTTAATTACGAAAAAATGTCGTTTCATTATTATAAAACATTTTTTTCGGTTGGATTCAGTGTATCTGAGATTCGGCGAGCCGGAGCCCACACGGGTTTTCTTACTACCGACATCTCACGTTTTTGAGTGGTCGTAATATTTAAATTGCCGACATAGCTCCCGCGGGCATACCTTGCATGGGAATGCGCGACGGCGGTCGTCCAAACCAGCTCTCACCGAATGCGTCGTGCGTTGTCCAAACGCAGCGGCGCTAGCCCGTCCATCCCTGTCTAACTCGGAGCCAATGAACTGTCAAGACAAAGAGGCGTCGATGAAATGTAACTTTTGTTGGCTTACATGAGCGAACGCATCCCGCCTAAAATTTAGCATGGATGTGTTGCGCATGCGAAAATGTAGTCTGCGGGTGCGTCGGCGCAGGCCACGTCCGCGACATTACCTGATGATGCATATTAATTGAGGAGGAAGTTTTGTCAACAATATCTAATGTGCTCGGGTCACCGCGGCCCCATTGATTGATTTTTTGTTCCCGGTGCGTTTGAGTTCCTACATTATATCCATATAGTTCTCTAGACGCTCCTTTTAAATGTTGCATTATTGCATAATTTATGAGATACGTTGCGAAAACAATAAGTATGATTATTCAAAGTAGGTACTTTGTGATATCTGTTTCGTTCGCTTGTAATAAATAAACTAGGTTATTTTATATAATCTGTGTACTTCAGAGTTAATTGCAGATAATCATCGTCCGAGTGAATAATAATCTATGGTTGATTATTGGATGGTTTATGTATTGAGTACATATTATCTGGAGTGTTTTGAGCGATGAACTTGTAAATCCGTATAGTTACTTATCAATTTCCTATAGTGAAGTGGTTGTCTTAACAGCTATGACGAATCTTTAAATTCCAATTAAGTACTGTGACATATACATTTTTGACTAATATTAAAATTTTACGATCTTAATTCAATGTAATGAAAAGTATGTGTGCCGTTTATATATAAATAATGAAAAAAATTATAGATTAAAATAATAACAGATAAGGTAAATAGCATATCATTTCAGTTTAGAATTACGATAACACGATGATATGAAGGTAAAGCTGAGATTACCTTTTTGGTAGGGTTCCTTTGTATAATTTCAACATATTTAAGTTTTATTTTTATTTATTTCTTATCATCGCGTTTTCTTAGGCGCGATTCTGCGTAATTATGCAGGAATAAATTAAAAATCGAATTCGCGAAATAGCTAATCGATAACACGTTCACACCTAGAATACTTTTTAAATAATAAGGAAAAAATCACAGTCGATAAGACACGTTGATTATTCTCTGATAATAAACAGCTGATAAAGTCGTAATTGACCGTTATCGGCTTAGCTACGGATTAATATACAGATTTCTTTTATCGTATCAATTGTCGGTATAACAGTACAGAGAGATTATAAGCTTAAAATATCGCTGTTTTAACGCGATTAGATTTTGTCTACTGTTTTTGTGTTTATCGCGCCGTAGTTACTATTCGTGTGCCCAATTCAAATTTCATAGGTAAGTAAATACTATATGCATGCACAAAAAAAAATTGTTTTTATTTTTTTACGATCCAACATACAAACATATATACAACCCTTAATTTTCATATACCGTCTACAATCAATCACTTATTTGTTAGTTAAAAAATTATAATTAGAACACTGAGGTTTATATGCATGTGTAGCATAACAGAACGTTCCATGTTGGTATGTACTAAAATGGTAGGCAAGGCATTAAGGAGCAATGAAGTTCGCGGGGGTGTTATATAAATGTTATAATAAAATACATTTTGGAGATCATATTAATCGTCTTATTTATGAATTACCATCTAAAATACAAACATGGTAGCGTTAAACATATTAAAAGGGTATTAAAGACATATTACATTACATTAGTCTGGAAGGCTAAAATTAAGACGGCTGTCTGATGCCGACTTGTATCTCTTTCGTATTAATAATATTAAGTTTCTCATTACAAAATTATAACTATTTTACATATATTTTTTTATTATTATATTCGTATATCAACATACATCCTACCAATTCTCACATGCGGCTGCCAAACATGAGCCAAAGCACAATGTGAAAGATTAAGCGTAACCCAAAGACCTGGACGAGGAAGGAAAAATGGAGGAAAACGGGTAAGGCCTTTGCCCGTGGGCAAACAGAATCAGTTATCGTAAATTAAGAAAAACTATAGCTATAATGTATACATTTCGTTTTCTGATGAGGCTATAAATAAATAAATATTCGTATAATAATTAAAGGAATATAGTATATTTATTTATTTCGACTTAGGGTCCATCAAGAAAAGAGCGTACAAATTCTTAAAAGGCCGGCAACGCACTCGCGAGCTCTCTAGCATCGAGAGTGTCCATGGGCGGCGGTATCACTTAACATCAGGTGAGCCTCCTGCCCGTTTGCCCCCTATTATATAAAAAAAAAATTAACACGTAAGTAGATAATACAGTGGTAGAGTGATGCAACACAATATTCTTATGTTAGCGAAAGCCGAACAAATTGAGTTAGCACTTTCGTCCAACCATTTGTTTCCAATTTGGTGCGTTCAAAATTCCCGTGTTTATCCCATCCGAAGATAGTGCAAATGACACTAATTATGTTTTTGTAGCGGGACCGTGTTAATAGATTGCTCATACCAATACCGCTCCGAACTGGAACATACAGATTTTAGCGTCATCTGTATTTCGTAAGACAAATTTATTTACTTACTCTTGCAAGACTTGTTATTAAATTAAAGTCTGTGGGGAAAGAGAACCTACACGATGGTTATGCAAAGTAGTAAAATATATAATATGCAAAAAATTGATAGATAAATTGACAACTATACCACGAATTTTAATTCAATTCCTGATTTGACATTAGCTAGTGTCATTTTGTAAAATAATGATACCACATATAAAACTGTAGTGATGTACAGGCAGTCTTAGGTTCTCGAAATACGCGACGTCAATCGAAACGACGTAAGTAGAGACATATTTTTTCATATGTTTACATGTAAAACTCAAGGTTTAGGATCCTAAACTTTTTGCTTAAAGAAACTATCAATTCTAGCTGCTTTGCTTCTTTCATCTTACTTTCATATAGATCTTAGTAACACTGATAGGCTGCGCAAATTCTATGCCGGAAATCGAAACAAATGACGTATGCTTGAGGAATAGTATCAAAACATTGTTCGACGTTGTCTCATGTCTCATTTTTCATGATTAATAATACACAATTATTAAAGAAAACTCTCAAATTCTTAATAACATTAATCGTTATATCTAAATTATCCGTTCAGAAATATTTAATTTCCTGATCTACTTAGTTCCTATTAAAGTAGTAGTTGTTTAGATATACTACTATAAACCAGAGGAATCGATCCGGAAATATTTTGTTTCCGTCAATAATTTCGCAACGTCACTATTTCTTACTCGTCATAATGTTGCAACACTGAAATTGTCAAATCAGGAATCGAATTAATGGTTCTAGTATAAATATTTAATTTTTCCTTCATCAAGATTATTCAACTCAATGACGTGACAGTATTGTCAATTTAACAAATAAGTTTAGCACTAAGATATTACACGACATAAAGTCTACATATAGAACACATATAGAAACACTATCATATACTACATAATACAAAAGTGAATTTAAATACAAGGAACCTTTTTGACCTTTGAGATATACGCCATTTGATTTGTATATTACGCCATGAGGGAAGCTAAAATAAATAAAACATACAAAACTACATTAGTTAATTACATAGTATTTTCTTTTATAACATATTTTACACATTTAAAGAAAACTTTTTTTTACTGGATTGAAGCTATGTATTTTTACTTATAATTATTTAACATAATTTTAAATTTTTCGCGTGCTTTACAGCGTGCGTGGTCAAGGTGACTGATTACAAAGGGTGTTGATTGTCAAAAACTATCACAGCTGTAGAAAAAGTTATATTATCGGTATTTATTTCACGCTCGCTGTTTTTATTATTACAGTTAAATGTTGTCACGTATATGGTAATTAACAAATAAATGTACCTAATTGAGAATAACATATCTTTGCGATAAAACTATAGACCACAAACAATTATAGATAACAACCACTTCCGCAGTCAATATTTACTTCATATAGAATGTGGGAATTAGGGAATTAATTAACATTGGTGTCAAATTACGATATATGTATAGATGTATTGTTTGCTATTGATATGATAATAAGGATTGGAATGAGAAACATTAATATTTGTTAAATTTTTATTAAAACCTAGAATTAATTTTTCTTACCGGACCTAAAGAAAAGTTTAATAGATAAATAGTAGTTTGATCACAATATTATTTTTTTTGTACACACTACGTTGCAACGAAAAGTTCATATTATGACTTCCTGACAGCCGAAATGAAAGAAAAATGACACAAAATTACTGAATACTCACAAAAACCTACTAGAGATTCTTGTCTTGCAGTCATATTTAGATATATTATGCAAGTTTAAGAAGCAACTTCAAAGTTATTGTTAGGACCCCGAAGTTTAATAATTATAGTCTAAATATATGTATAATATATCTTTTTTATATGTAAATAATACTTGTTGTCACAGCTTAATAATCGTTTCAAAGTTCACACTACTATTACAATATTTTTTTATAATCTTTAATACTGAAATATTTGCGATGTTCTGTGCTTAAATTAGTTTTTTTTATCGAATAAAATATTTTATTTCATGCCAGTACTATTGTTGCTTTTGACTTTCTTATATAAACATCTCTAGCATATATATATATATATATATGTAGGAGATATCTTGTGAGTACGTTTCGATGCCTATCTTAAGACGCCAAATGAAAAGTAATTAATGAATAAATTATTTAGCGTAAATAGAGCTCGTGTACTTATTCACATTTCAACTGTAATTGTTGAGATAGCTTATAGCCTATAGCCTATAGTTTTAATCCTATTAATTGATTTAGCCTCAACCAATCCTTTATCGCGTTTCTCAATACATTCGTTTAACAATATACAAAGGTGATAAAGGTGATCTTTACTAGTTTGTAAACAAATAAGAATATTAAATTAACACACACTAGTACAAAAGCATCGTAAGGAAACCAGAATTTTAGCCCCAAACGACTTATGTGTCAGACATCTGATTTTATATAATTTAATGTAACGGTAACACAGTTTGTCTCATTCGAGCTTACACATTTGAATCGCTGCGATTGCGATGTGAATAAGGCCACTGTAAGCGTAGTACAACGGATGTTTGACAATCGTTACATGGTATGCCCTTGGAATATATAGGCCCAGATTGTACTGCGGCCTGCATAGAAAATGCACCTTCGGGAAATAACTGTTCTTGTGGGAAAAGTTTGTATTGGTTCTGAGAAAGGGGACTGCAGAGGGGGTGAAAATAAACTTTCATGTGAAGGAATCCTCGTAGCTACGGCGAGTTTTCGTTGGACAATTTGGTGATCTTCTTTGCTTATATATTTTGTTTGGCAGGGAAATGAACATAAGGTTTTACTCTGCGTTATGTTTTTAAAAATAATATAAATGTTCCAAATTCAAAATAATTAAAACGTCGAAGTTTTTATGTAACAGTATTTATGGCTAGACTACGCTTTTGATTTATCAAAATATTACAGTTTTGTAAAGTAGAAAAAATAATTACTTTTTTATATTAGACTATAACAGTTTATAATTAAATGGTAAAAATTTATTTTGATTCATAAAAAAATATAATTACAAAAATCTACAACCTGTCCTAAACTCGTTGATAAATTATTTTTATTTATATTGTTAAGGATTTGTGCTTTAGGGTTAGACAAAATTGTGAAAACTCAATATAAATATTATAAAAATTTAAAAGTTAAAAATTGTCATCGCTCCATATGCCCTAGTTAAACTAATTTATACGTATAATTGGTTTAGTTTGTTGAAATAAACGCGTGTATTACGAAACAAACCGCTTTGATTAACATAACGAGTCTTTGGATGTCATAAGGGAAATAAGCAAATAAAATCATTATCTTAAACCATTAAAAATAATCACGGGGTCAACAACGACCTCGATATTTCTTACTAAATAGACCATTGATAAATATAAATCCAAATTAAACCTCACAGTATAGGAGCCACGGCTCTTAGTATAGGGTATTTCAACAAGAACTTTGTTTTCTAAAACAAAATAAAACAAAGAATTTAGAGGAAAATGAATAAATTTTTTATTGTATTACAAAGAGAAAAGTTTGGCAATTATGAATGAAAAATGATATCTGGCAAATGTCCACCACGACCACGCTGACAGATGTTGATTCTTTCATCAAAATTTTTAATCACTTTTTGGCAAAATGGAGGGTTTATTTCGTTAATGACATCACGGATTTTGAGTTTTAAGGCTGCAATCGATTCGATTGGCTCCGTATAGACTCTGTCTTTAACATAGCCCCACAAAAAATAATCCAGTGGTGTTAAATCACACGATCTGGCTGGCCACTTAACAGCTGAATTTCGCGAAATTATGCGCTCGGGAAATTTGGTTTGCAATAAATTGATCGTTTCATTGGCTGTGTGACATGTGGCACCGTCCTGTTGAAACCACATTTCAGTGATATCCATGTCATCAATAATAGGCCAAAATTTAGTGGTTAACATCTCACGATAATTTTTTTCTTCGATGTTTGCAAATATGACGGATTTTTTTTCTACTAATTTATAATTCATTACAATATGAGTAATAAATAGCCCATATTTGTATGTATATACATATATTATCAATATTTATTATATATTACAAATTCTCATTATCTTCAGTCTTTATTAAGACATTATAGAAAGTAAGTCATTTAAATCTAACCTTATTTAATAATATGTAAGGCTTTTAAATTTAAAAAAAGTGTATAATAACACTATTTACAGTTTCTATTAAAGGAAAAGGTCTCTGTTCTTGTAATATTTCAAGGAATGACATAAAAATCTCATTAAAATCCCAAAGACATTTCTGTAATATTTGTAAAATACCCATTGTTCCTGATTTACTTGACTTCATTACAACCGTATTCCACTTTATTAGTATATATTATTCTTTTAGTACCACCACTATTTGGTTTAAATAAACAGCAAATAAAATTTTTATCCTTACAACTGTGTGTATCAAATTAATGCGGCTAATTTGTTATCCGTTATCTCTTGTATCTTGCTCTCTGCGTATTTCGCATATCATCATTAAAAGTTAATAATGTTATATAACATAATTTTTATGACTTCACTAGCCGTTTATAAAGGTTTCGCAGTGTTTTGTCTCGTAATATGTTTACTTATATGATAAAGAGGTAGAATCATGAGGTCTACTTAACCGAATTCGAAAGTTCCCTTATCAATAGAAAGCCACGTTATTTGAGAGTATAATATATTCAGCAAAATTAAATTAACTTTTGAGTTCTATAGAAA
This sequence comes from Pieris mannii, assembly GCA_028984075.1. NCBI lineage: Eukaryota > Metazoa > Arthropoda > Insecta > Lepidoptera > Pieridae > Pieris > Pieris mannii. The sequence goes on from CM054776.1 coordinate 4,084,802, forward strand.
ATTTTTAGAGTTTGACAATGGCTGATTTATGAGGAAGGTTTAGTTTTAAGGTTTACGGAATCTGTCGTGCGATACTGGAGGGTTTCGCTAGATAAACATGAAAATATACACGCTTAAAAAAAGGAATCTGTCTAATCTAAATTAACCTTGTGTACCTGTGGTACAGATTTAATTTCTGATTTAATTTCTGTCAATTCATATGTACAATTAAAGTACATATAAATTGACAGAAATTAAGAGGGATTAATTTAAAAGGACTCATTGAAGGAACGATATAGATATACTGAACGTCTTTCTCGTGGAGATCTTGGTAAAAATATTATTTATTTATTTACAAATATATTTAAAAAATATTTTATCGGTCGTATTTAATAATTATATTCTTAAATAATTCAGTTCGCAATTTAAAAAACGACATACTGCATCTCTTCGTGGAGCCTGTCATGTTTCACGTTGACGTCAATTATTGACGTCCTCTCACATCAAGAAATATTAATAAATCTTAAATCAAATATCAAAACAAAATTTTCATTTTAGTAGTATTGTATAGTTTTGGCACGCCATCTGTGAGATTTACTCAAAAACAAAAAGTGTCAAAGTTATTAGATTAATAATTTAAAAATACGATGGATGGCGGCTTGATCCTTTGGCGTTGCGTAGAGATGTGGGGTCACTCTGCATCTTCTACCGCATTGACCATGGAGAGTGTTCAGAGGAGTTGTTCGGATTAATACCTGCAGCTGAGTTTCATCATCGGACGTCGAGGCAGAATACGAAATTCCATCCGTATCACCTCGACGTCCGCCGTTCCACAACTGCGCGTTTTTCAAGGCAGTTTTTGCCGCGGACCACCACTTTGTGGAACCAGTTGCCCACTGAAGTATTTCCGAACCAATTCGACTTAGGGTCCTTCAAGAAAAGAGCGTACAAATTCTTAAAACGCCGGCAACGCACTCGCGAGCCCTCTAGCATCGAGAGTGTCCATGGGCGGCGGTATCACTTAACATCAGGTGAGCCTCCTGCCCGTTTGCCCCCTATTATATAAAAACAAAAAAAAAAAAAGTTCATTTAAAAAACAAATGAAACATTTGAATAACAAGTGAAATTAGACGCGATTAAATAAATGAAAGTGCTAATTAGAGGCCAAAAATAGGACTTGGCTTGATAGCCCCGTTACCAAACCGTCTTTAAAAAAACTAGGTTTATATTAATATAATATGTAACTATTCCTATTGGCCCAAACTTCGTGTGTGTCAGGGGAAAACAGCGCATGACTCGTTGACAGCTGTAGAATTAAAAGATAAACTCGCATCTTACACAAATAGAAGATATTTCTAAACGTTATCTCGAACAAATAAGTGGGGCATAAATAATCGTGGCTCAGAGCGATAGACAAAACGCGTAATGCCATGGTAAATGTTACTATCGTGTTTTGGTGCTTGTTTGTATGTCACCATTACGCAGCTACCCTGACTAGATAAGCTCGTTGTGATCTGTTGGCATAACTCAGATTTAGAACGTCAAGTAATTCTAAACATTTGTAATATTGTAAGTTTGGAATTAACATTACAATAATCAGGTGAGCTTCCTCCTCGTCTGCCTCCTGACATAAAATAACAGGACAGCGATTAAAAGTTTAGATTTTTTGGATTATTGAAAAATTCATAGAGCAGTGTTGGCTTAGTGGCTTCAGCGTGCGACTCTCATACCTGAAGTCGTAGGTTCGATCCCCGGATTTGCACCAATGGACTTACTTTCTATGTGTGCATTTAACATTTGCTCGAACAGAGAAGGAAACCGCCATGTATTAGACCCAAAAAGTCGACGACGTGTGTCAGGCACTGGAGGCTGGTTACCTACTTGTCTATAAGGTTTAAAATGATCATGAAACAGATTCAGAAATCTGAGGCCAAGACCTAAACAGGTTGTAGCGCCACTGACTTTTTTTTTAAATTCATAGAAAGTATCATGTGCCATGTCGTATATTTCTAAATTATTTTCTCAATATTCAATAATACTTGACTTCTAATACTATAGCTATTGTTATATCACACATTTAAGAAATTTTTGGTCCATATTTGTTAATTATTTTGGCAAGTTTTTTATAACTTAATGAGTATAAACCCATAATTATACGTAAACCTTCCTCAGGAATCAGACTATTATTGCGCGGATAGTTTAGAATGTCTTAGTAACATCTCTATGTGTTGACTCAGCTTTAGTATGAAAGTATAAAATAAGTCTAAATCTGGATTAATTTTTATTTAAGTAATCCCATATTAGCACCACCGGCACAGCCTATATTCCTTGCCAAATCAGTATCGTCAGTAAAATATAGGAAAAATTAACAAGCATTTAGTGCCACAGTAGCATAACAAATACAGTAATCAAACATAATTGAGATAAGTTAGTAAATAGAGAACCGTGTATTATTCCTAATGATCTTTACGTGACATTCGGAGATTATGCCGACTGACAGCACTTGAGCTCTGTTTGTACAAGAAACTCGTGTTTAATTACGTATTAATAGTTTTTGTATGAATTATTGCGTAATTGCGCAATACACGTTTTTTGAAAGTTACAAAAATTATTGTTGGACATGCCGTAAATAATTCATTTTTATAAGACCGAAGTGAAAGACGTAGTAAGAGATGGGGCAGGTCACATGGCTAACATGGAGAAGAACCGATGAGCCCGCGGGCTCCTTAAAATGAGTAATCGACACAAAAAATGACGGCGCGACCGCCCAAGGCCTAAGTGGACTGACGATATTGTCAAAGTGGCTCCCAGTGGATTCAGAGAGGCAAGTGCAGGAGTTATGATGAAAATTATACGAGGCCTGTTGAGATATAGACCAAAAACGAGGCTGATGATGACGATGATGAATACCGGTACAAATAGTTAAAATGTAAATTACTAACACTACCGATAGTTTATGTTCCTCCTACAATGGTTGCTGCCTAAAATGGTTTTTTCGTATCCAAAGGACGAACCTTCCATATATTTGTGATTTTATGTTAATATTAATATAGGTAGAAATTAACATGCTTACACATACAAATCGAATTATATTTAACCCATTTCACATGCACATACAACCGTTGTACTTAGGTATAGACCATAATTAGTGGCTCCCACGCTATACATTTAAAACAAATATTTAATCAAAACATATTATCGCTTATATTAATTGAGCGATATCATTCCTATTTTTCTTACAAATATGTCGTATAAAATTAACACTATTAAAACTTTTGACGCCAGTTGAAGGTTTTTTATGTCAGGTTATACATCAAGATGTTTATAAAATGTTCATTATTGTCTACTGGTCCTTCATAGTATGTTAAATTAAATCAGAAGTATAAGTCATTGCAATAAACAATACCAGGACAAATGGGATTTACTGCAATCGTAGTAAGTCGTATTATTTTTTTATTAATTAAAACCGTATAAGATATTCTGATCTTTGTATTCGATGTTTAATTTGCATTGTAATAATTTTTTCATATTTAACATGCACAAGTTGTAATGTACATAATATTTTTTTGATAAATGTTGATTTAAATTTATTTGAGACACAGATGGCGAAACTTATATAATCAGTACGGATTCAGTATTTAGCGGGCGCCTTTTTTCTATAACGACGGGCTTTTTCTAACCTTAATTAAACATTATACAATTTAAAATATGATAACTTAATAACTACAACATTAATTTTTTTCAACAATAAATATTTCACATACTTTGATCCCGCTAGGTATTTATATAACGGTCGTGATTCGCACTAGGCCTTTTGCGCTAAGTGTTTCATTGCTAATAACATGGTTGTCATGTTTTTATGACGATTTATTAGCAACTAATATCTGACCGTTACGATAAATACGTCAGAGCGTTCGTCATGGTTATTTGTCATATTAAAAGAATATACACCTTCTAACTTTATGTTAGTTATGCACGTATATAAAGCGTTATAATCAACGAGATTGACACTTCGGTACGGGAATCCACATTTTTCTGTTATAAGTATTAAAATGTGCTCAATTATTATAGAATAATACTCAAAAATATTCCATAATCGAACCAATTAGTTACATCTAGCGAATTGCGAATAAATTGTAAGTTCGGCGAACGTATCCATTGTAATTGTGGTGGTAGCCGTGATTGCAAGAGTTAACACATAATACATTACAGTTTGTGTCACAACACAATCAGGCTGAGAGGACGAATCAGGCGCCGAGGAGCGTAATCTAGGTTAACAGGGGTCAAACGGCATCACAAATTCCAATACGATATTAGACAGATCTGTGGCGCGAATCGACTCTATGTGTGTCTATGGCACTTATTGGCTTCCTTATTGTATAACTTGTTGCTTTTAAAAATGGAACATAATTTCTGAGAGAACGCAGATTGTTTTTCTCATAGCACTCGTGCATAAGAGGATCTCTATGATTGTGATCAGAAGAATAAAAGTTTTGCTCTTAATTTTAAATATGGAATATTTGTGAAGAGGTTCATAGACTTGATAGTAATATAATATGTATACGTAGTTTTGCTCGCTGATTATAGTACCTTTTTTTTAATGAGGTGGAAATGCACTAATGCTGGCCCGCATCAAGAATGTCGAACTTGACGAGGGGACTGTGGGGCTGGATCTACACCCAAATCCCTCTGCTATTCAGAGGGGTAGCGAGACCTCACCCACTAAAAACACCTCAGCCCAACACACGCCCTTAAGATGGGCCCTCGGGGTTTGCTAGGCATTCTACCCAAGGGGCTGATTATAGTACCTAAAATGATCCTGTGTGATTTTTAATATAAAATTAAATAATAATATTATTTAATAAAACAAAGAGTCTCATTTACAAGAATATTTTACATACTCGAATATGTACGAGTACCTCAACGTATTTTTTTCCGTTAAAGGGCAACCATTTTTTAGCTTAAACTCCAGGTGTAGAATAAAAATCCATGGGGGTCTTATAATTATTTTACAAATAGGGAAATGGCCGTTAGATAGGTTAAGCTAATGGTTGCCTTTTTAAGAACGTCACATACATTACAATGAACATTGATTGCTACTATAAAAATACCTGATAATTAAGTATTTAAAAAAAAATAACATTCTAATTTTTGTATCTCTTATTTTTTTTTATAGATGGATCGAACTCTTATATTACTATATACCTTTGTTTGTTTGTTCCCGCAAGTAATGGTACATGATGTAAACTCTTTCTTACCTTACATATGTTCGCAACGGTGGCTTATCTCTATTGAGATAGGGAATGAACAATTAATGTTCTGTGATGTGACGTTACTATAACCTAATCCACAGGAAATTGATTCAAGCAATGATCTGTTTATCTACGTTCTGAATACTTCTTCGGTTCAAACTGCCAAGACGCACTTGATACGTCTTTATTAAAATCTTTTTATCTGATAGTCTGTTTAACCTCATTAAAGTGCAGATTCGCGTGGAGCCTCAATCATTGATTGAGCGTAATCAGTGCCGGCTCATCAACGATGTGCTGACGCAATATCGTCCAATTTATACGTCTAAAGTGGTACGACTTTTCATAGTTTGTATGTTGGCATGTGATTCCCTTGACATTGCGTCTACTGCTTCATTGGTCATAAAAATGCTATAAAGTTGTTGATGGTTTATTTTGAAATCTGATTATGTATTTGATATGTATTAAATGTCAAATTATATTTTAGTTCGTGTGTGTTAATCGTTGCCTTTGCTATACTTTCGTAACAAAGTTTTAATTTAAAAAAAAATACAAAAACTTATTTATACTTTTCGATCTATAATTTTACTTTGAATATAATAGTTATTTTAACTTACAGACCCTATCTTCAGAACTACGTCGCAGTAAGAGTCCACCACGTCGCTCCCCAGAAGAGCGCGCGGTTCCACGGCCGCCGTCTACGCCAGCGCATGAGCGAGCCGCGCATGCGCCGCATCTCTCACCTAAAAAGGAGGTCTTCAATAACCTGCTAAATAAGGGAATCACTGGTGAGTTTTTGTCTTTTTAACAGATAAATATATAATGTTTAGTATATATTACGTTTACTTTCATAGCAATGTTTGCTTTCGTTTAGTTACTTCATCTTCATCTCTTTCAGAAATCATTTGAATAATTCTATTACGTTAAGCATTTAACTTCACCTGTTGATCATACTAAAGGTTTAAATTACATATATTAATATATTGGCGAATAAACATGCACTATATATAGTGGTTGCCTGGAAGAAATCGCTTGAAAGCGATAAGGCCGCCATTTGCTTTTCATGAAATTATGTTCAATTTTTTTTCTTTCAAATTTTCGTTCCTGTGTGTGCCTTCAATGCTGCAGAATTCCTCGCTGTGTTGCGATACTTATTTGTTGAGCAAAAAGGGCAATATTTCTGGGGTCACCGATACTATCTTCAAGGCGTTGAATTTAATCAATAATTAGTACCTGTGCACTTGAATCACACGCCTTAAAAATATTCCTGAATTCACGGATTTTTTTTTTTGGTTTGATACAATATTAGTATTTCTGCGAATCCCCATTTGGAAATGACATAAGTAATTAAAATATATAAATCAAAATACACTTTTATTTATCTAGGTGAATCGAACAAAAAACGATAATCTCCGTGTACCGACGAATGCACCGTTTATTCGCCGTCACGCGCCGACCCCTTCCTTTGTTCGGCTTCATCTCTGCGTTAATCTTGCCTATAATTGATTTACTGATATCTTTCATATCTTACACGTCAAATTTTAAATTAAAACCGATACTGTTAAGTAAGATAAACGTATCAAACAGCATACCGATTTAGGGAATTTATTGAACAATACAATTACGCTGAAATTATGTAAGCTTGCAGGTTTTGAATATAATTTTGTCCAGTGACAACAGAGCCAATTCGACTTAGGGCTAACAAAGAGCGCACCAATTTATAAAAGGCCGGCAACGCACTCGCGAGCCTTCTAGCATTTAAAGTGTCCATTGGCGGCGGTATCACTTAACATCAGGTGAGCCTCCTGTCCGTTTACCCCCTGTTCCATAAAAAAATAAATAACTAGAACTAACACAGTTTTATTTATTTTTTAGGGATAGCGATTAGTCACGGGAGCGTACCTAGCCCGTAAACTACAAAACGACATGAATGGAATTCAAACGTTTTAATTCTCCACGTTGATTCCCTCCGTAATAATTTTCATTCATTCTCCACTCTTTATGAATCATAATCTCTAAATCTCCCATCTTTTATCCTTGTCTTTATATAGTAAATCTGTCTAGCTCTATCCCTTTCAAGTTCTTTTACCCCTTAAATCTAATCCGGGACATCCCGTCTGCACGGCACACACACACTCACATTGTGCAACACAAAACACTCAAGCTTATAATAAAGAGTATCAAGTATAATAGTTAAAAACTTATCAGCGTTACGATTATAATAAATTCCGTGTCAAAGAATCTAGATACGCTGTTTCAAGCTGAGAAAAGTTGTTGCATTCAAAAGATATGATATTTTCCCATAAAATTCCATTTGGTATCGCTGGTGAACATGCAAAGTTTTTCTACGCACAAGATATTCACGAGATAAACATAATTTCATTTCTACTTATCGTTACAAAGAGCGCTAAGCTCTGCTCGTCCGATTAGCTTCAAGTATCACCTGTCATATTTTACATGCAAATTTCAGTCTTAAATAAAGGGATTAAGGCCCGATACATCGGATGAGAGATAAGAATAATATACTCGTAGAAATAACATACATCACGTGGCCCGCCAAAGACACGGTGGCGAGTTAATACCTAATGCCCCTAATCGGTTGATATAAATCATTATTAATTTCAAGTCGCCTGCGTCGATCCGCGCCGATTAGCGATTGCACAATAGCCCACGGATTATAGTGACGTTGGAGATATATCTTTTTGTCAATTCATACCTGGGTACCGTCAGAATATTCATTAACTCGTCGCTTGTATTAATAGATACTATGAAGCAACATGTTTTGCACAAGGTTTTCTGAAATAATGTTGAAAAGTTTAAGGATAGTGAAAAATTAATGCCAATTTGATAATATTGCATACTTAGAGTATAAATTTCTACTATCAGAATATAATGTAATTAAAAATTTTCTCATATTATTCGTGAATAGGTAAAAATATTTTTCGATTGTAGTTTATCTGTCAAAAACTCACAGTTTAAGTAATTTGCTGACGCTTCATAAGCCTGTCGTATAGAGATAAGCCGATTTCTTTTTTATACTAAGATATTTTTTATTTGAATAAGGTAAGAAATCTGCAGTTTAAAGTATTAAAATTTCGACATTTAAAATGTTACGATTCAAATAGATAAGAAATTAAAATTTGAAAATTATTCAAAGTCATTTATATTTCCTAATATATATATCATAATTATTATATTTTGTTAGGTACTAATGTTATTCGTTATACTAGCTTTGTTCTGATGCGACAGATAGATAGTGGATTAATCAAAATAACAAAATACTAAATCAAAGTACAAAAATAGACATAGGAGTGGCAATAAGAGATATATAATAGAGTTTTATTTCACTTGCATAGACTTAATAAATTATTAACAGAGACATTGATCACACCTCTTGGCGTTCTCAGATCCGGAAACGTATTCTTCAGGATAATCACATACCCCGTATGGGAGACAATTGAAAAACTTGCCACGTTTCAGCAGGGTAGCTCTCTCAAACCGACACCGCTTAGCTGGAAATGTAAATGTATCGAAAAAAAATCGTATAATTATGTCATCTAACGACGAAACCCAAGGATGAAGTTTTTATCCATAGCGGCGATTAACTGTTAGTTCATTGTTGAAATCGGTTTCTGGAACAATCGGGGCAATCCTGAAATCACCATTTACAATTTTTATATGTGCATAATTGAAGTGATATAATATGTACAGATTCGCATTTTAATCGATAACAGATAGCTGAGTATTAAATTACGATTAATGATAGTTGATAAGAACTTTGATATAAATAATTGGATTGGAATTAGTATTTTATTTAAATTAAAGATGCTAATATGGATGAATAATTATTGTAGGATTATTAATTCTAGAGGTATGTAATACGTTCTTTTGACCAAAGAACCAATTTGTGTTTTTGTATCTTTGAAACAAAACTGTTTATTGCTTCCTTCCCAAAAAGTTTGCTTAAGTTTGATAAAACTAATTGAGTGAAAACATTAAAATAATATACAATAAAACATTAAAAAAAAATATTTAAAAAAATATTCTTGTTTCAGTAATAATATCGCAATATAATGATCAAATAATTTTAAAACCGTTACAAATAAGTTTAGTCGTTACAAAAATGATCCCATCTTTATGACATAATTATTATGTTTAAGGACTTTTGACTTGATATAACGATACTACGTATTTACTCATAGAAAATTGTCAGTCATAGGGGAGTGTGGGGTCTGTTTTATCTCAGGGCGACACGAGGCTGATCCGTTCCGGATGATCCGGATAATCGTCCCGTTCCACTGTGCGGCTCTATCGATCTATATTACGACTAATAGTACTCAGTTTTAAGCTGTATATTATACAGTAATGCAAAGTCTAATTAGACGAAAAAATAAAGAACAAGTGGAAAATTGAATTAAGTTTTATGTCTTTAATGTATATGTATGTATATGAAGATAATTAATTGTAAAACTTTTTAGATAAAAACCTATAAACCGTATAAGTAATTATGTTGCCGGTTGTTTAAGGACCTAGTTACTTCCTTTGTCATTTGTAATGCAAACAAAGTATTAATGATCTTGTTTGAACGCTTTCTATTTGAATACAGTACGTGTCAAAAGTTTACCTCTTTTGTATAGCGTATTCGCGCGTGTCTATACAAATTCTCTAAAAAAACTTGTAGATATCTCTAGCTTGTTATATCTTGCATATATTGGACTCAGGACATCTAAAAGAAGTCCAAAATGAGTATTATGAAGCATTAATTCAAAAAACGGTGCTGAGACTAAAGAATTTAAATCGTAAAATACAATTTGAATTTTCTTGAACATTTTTCGTATGCGAATATCCATAATATTGTCGACCTCACTGGGATAAAATCCAGATACGACGGTCGAGTAATCCGGCTTAGTCCTGATCCGTACGTCTACGTACACGTGTGTGTGCGTATACGTGTTGACAAGAGATCTGTGTAGGGTTGCCACTGGTCCGCGGGATTCGAAATTATGACCGAGTCCTTGACTTAATACTCTGAGATTTCAACAATACTTTAATTCCGTTATAAGCAATAAATGAATCTTCCTAAGTTTTAATTTTACACTTATAAGATCTGAAACAGTTCTGATAAAGACTCGCCACACCTACAAGTCGAAAAATGTGAATTATAATAAATGTATATTTAGTATTAGCATATTACCAATATTATAGATAAATGGGATTCATATTTTAAAAGATAATCTTGATTATGACAGACTATAAAAATAGACGTTTGACCGTCAAGCCTCTAATCCTCGGCCGTTATATTTCGTTCGGTATCTTATTAACTCTTTATTATTTCGCCATATATACACCTTATTTACGTGAGATTTATAACTTAGTAAACTGTTTATGAGAAATCGCACCTAACGCGAGGTATTTATCGTATTACTCGTGATTTAAGTTAATAAAATTAGATAAAGACTTAACAAATATACTTATACGGCTGAAGATAAGTGTGTTAATAACTCGTTAGATAAATTATATAAATTAGCGTAACCCATAGTTTCTTTGAGCATTTGATAATTAAATTTAGATGGTCTTTATTGTTAGTGAAACCGGGTCTATTGCAAGAGCGAAAAATAATCAAATTCCTCTTTGCTCTTGCTTTGCTCTGATCGGACACAGGTCATAAACAACAATTGTCCTTCAATATTTTGAATAAACTTAAAATTTGAATCAAGTCATCATTTAACATGGAACTTTTATTTGAAATTTCGTACCATTAAGTCAACCCTACTTTAAAATAAATAGGTTTACTATCGGAAGAGCTACATATGGCTATACCAAAAACAGTAGACTGCTTACCACTCAAATTCCAATTTCAAGTAGTACATTTAGTAAGCACGTCATTCCAAATTTGCGATTAGCGTTACAAATAACAAATGAATTAAACTTCGTAGCCTATATGTTTTTTTACCGAGTAAATGTCAGCTGTTATTATTAGAATATTGTGTCATGGACAAAGGTTTTACAGAATAGCGCGGCAGATTTCTACGCCTTCGAGCTACGTTCTTAAGACCAGTACTGACACTAGTCCGTTACGAGGTAAACCTTAAAACTGGAATAATTTTGTTACGAACTTTTATATATATATAATTATTCACTGTCTAATAGGAAAGTCTTTCGGGTCTGTAACTAAAATGTAAAAGCAAAATTCTATTACCTAGTGACGATTACAATGTAAATCCCTCGCAAGTTATTCTAGTAGATGCGGATTTTCGTAATCCCACAGGAGATGTATCCCTGTTCCCGGGCGGTGGGCAGCGGCTGCCTAATCCGAGCTCATCCGGATCAGCCACGCTCTACATCCACTGTATATGTCCCATCCTTTGTTATGGCTAGAACTTAGAAATAGACTTGCGTTTGAATGAGAGCTACGAATGAATTATAACTACTAATTTATGTAAATGACATTTATTGAAATTTTTTTTTGGCTGTTGGTTTCTCCCGTATCACCTCGGCGTCCACCGTTCCACAACTGCGCGATTTTCAAGTCAGTTTTTGCCGCGCACCACCACTTTGTGGAACCAGCTGCCCACTGAAGTATTTCCGAACCTATTCGACTTAGGGTCCTTCAAGAAAAGAGCGTACAAATTCTTAAAAGGCCGGCAACTCACTCGCGAGCCCTCGAGAGTGTCCATGGGCGGCGGTATCACATAACATCAGGTGAGCCTCCTGCCCGTTTGCCCCCTATTATATATATAAAAAAAAAAGTTTCGTTCAATTTGAGTTCCATACTACACGCACCCTTTTAGAGTTGATAGCTTTCTCTTTGATCACCAAATTGTATGGCTATTGTCTATTCTCGTGTAATTTTAAAACTTAACAAACGTGATAGGTGTGCCAAACGTGATAGGTGTGTATCAAGGGCTTATCACGGGGATAGATCAAATGTTACCTGCCATACAGTTGCCCACTATCTCTTTATAGTTTCTATTTTTAATACAAATTTCAATTTTATTTTTATTTAACTATTTTGTATTCTGAAAACGAACCGTTGCAGTAAGCCTGCTTATCCCGCGGGCTCAAGCTACGGATTATATAGATTTCAATATGAGTAAAAACCTATAACATAAAAGTTAATGTAAGCCATATGTGAATGGAGTAAGGACTTTTTTATTATAACAAGCTAACTTTATCTAAGATTTGTTGATATTTTTTTACTAGGTACGCGCGAGTATTGATAATTAAAATGAATATTATTAACTATTTATAACTACAAAACACTTAACATTTAGACAACTTTTAGGTTCAGCATTTCTTGCACAATATTTTTTTATTTAGTTGTTTATATATGATCGGGAAACATGGTTTGAACATTAAACGGAATTTGTTACTTTAACTAAACAAGAATAGATGCTGTATCTTAAAGGTTTTTTCCCATTGCCTGACTATATACAAGTATTCGTCTTGTAATTTATTTAATACAGGCTATAAATAAATGGGATTTAATTCAGAAATGTCAAAAGGCATATTCGTTATAGTAAAGAACAAAGATAAGGGCGGCTGCTTCATCAATCATAGGGGGATTATCCCTTGCACTTCAGCCCAATTTGTGGCTTGCATTCAGCTTAACGCACACACGCATCCAAGATTATATCAAACAGGTGTACGTGTGCTATTTCGATGTGTGCGTCGGAATTTTTATTCACACTGAGCTCTTGTGCAAATCCAGGTTCTATAGATATTTCTTTACTTGAATAACGTGTATTTGTTGAAAAGTTCCTTAGCGACATTTGTTGAATTTTTAAACTCAATTAACAAAGATAATTTTGAAGGTAATAGAGAGGTTGGAGATTAAAAAATTCCCTTCTATTATTGTCTTTACATTCATCAGAGTCTGTCTTATCATATCAACACATACTACGGACTCTCATTCAAATTGAAACTTGAAAATAATTATCGCAGTGAAAATTTACATAATTTATTATTGTTGCTTAAAAGTATGGATAAATCCGCCGGCTACAAAAGAGGATGCAATCAGCTGATTGATAAAAAATAAGTTGAGTCATAAATGTGGATGGCGGGATCATCTGGTCATTTTTCAAGATCAACATAAAGTCCGCTGGGAGTTCATGTTTCGAAAATCCGCTTTTAAGCAGTTGTTTTATAGAAATCTTGTAGCATACATATTCCTTTCTCGGCTTAGTTTAATGTCCGATTAGTATGCAATTTATTTAAAGGCTGTGAAACCTTTAACTTCTGATTAGTTTTATAGTAAATCTTTAAAACATCGAAAAGAAATGTTAAATTTCCTGACTGACACTGACAAACAATCAGTAAATTTAAATATATTCTTACGAATTTCAATTAATAATAACAAAGTATGTAGTACAATTTAAGTGGCTTGGTAATTAAATTATTATTACTATTTTCATGTTGGTATATGTATTTCATAACACCTTTTAACTCTTCTGGCTTAGGACACAGACTAATAAATAATATAACGCTAATTCCTTTGTCTATGGATCGTAAAAACCATAGAAGTGAACGACAAAGGGTCTCGCAGACCCCGTCTGAGGGGCTGGTGGGATTAAACGCGCCCTTAACAAAATCTTAATCTCTACAAAGGGTTAGCAATATTATCTTATTACTCTAACAAGAATAGACCTATAAAACGCATCGTACCATTAATTTTAAAAACGATTTATTACATTCCCTTTTTCTGTTGAGTTTTATGCAAAAATTTACAGTAAAATATTATGCAATGAATTTTTATTGAAATATTTAATATAAACAAAAGTAAAACGAAACGATTATGTATAATGCACGGGAAGCATAGAGATATTTATGAATTATCGGCAATATGATGCCAAAGAATTTCCTAGCTATAAATATTAATAAATTTAAATAAAGCAGGTGTAAGCAACATTTCAAATTGGAAATCTTCGGTTCGCTTAAGGCGGATTACGGCAGCTGCGTACGTCCCTTCAGCGTCAACGTGCACAAACATAAATTTAGCTTCAATCGGCCATCGGCCATTAATCGCGGATTCAGTGTGAACGAGCCTTTAAACGCTAAGCTAACAGGGACGCAACAGTAATAAATATATTTTTAATTAATTCCAAGTAAAGATACGAAAAATCTTTACAGAAATATTTAAGTAATTTAAGATGATTGATTACCACGGATTCTATTTTTAAAACACATAACATACTTTGCAATATTAACATAACTATCTATTACATAATACTATATTAATTAAACGTGAAAAATTATGGTTATTCCAAATTTAATTGATATAGAATTCATAAATGTGACGTTTTAATCAGTTCTTACAAACAAGTGTTATAATTATTTTCGACCACTATTCTTTCAATTGTCTTGAAGCGAAATAGACTTTTGTCCACCATTTGAAACTTTATATTAGTAGTATTATTTGGCCACCCCTACAACACATATACAAATGTCCACTGCCCATATACGTCCTGATAAGATTCAAATAAGGGATTAAAGAGGGGAATGGGATTTGCGGACATCGTCTTACAAGCGAAGCGGGATTATCTTGGCCTGGAACGCAAGTCGGCCTGGTATGCAAGAAAATAAGGCTTCTTTAATTTATGGTAAATAATTACGTTACTTAAGTGTTACCAACTAATAACCTTTGCGGCAGTTTGCATTTTTATTGATCATAGGAATGTGAATAAAAGATTTAGTAATATTTAACAATAAATGTATAAAAATTCTAGATTCTTCGAAGCAGTGTTGGCCTAGTGGTTCCAGCGCGCGACTCTCATCCTGAGGTCGTAGGTTCGATCCCCGGCTGTGCACCAATGGTCTTTCTTTCTATGTTATTTAACTTTTGCTCGAACGGTGAAGGAAAACATCGTGAGAAAACCGACATGTCTTAGACCCAAAAAGTCGACGACGTGTGTCAGGCACTGGAGGCTGATCACCTGCTTGCCTATTAAATTTAAAAATTAAACAGATTCAGAAATCTGAGGCTAAGACCTAAAGAGGTTGTAGTGGCACTGATTCATTTTATTTATAAAAAAAATCTACAATCTTAAGAAATCAATTTGCCTTAAATTTGTGATAAATATGTATATGTATATATTATATGTATGTATTAAGAACACAACCCAATAGAAAATTGTAAGATAAAAATGAAAACGTTTATAAAACATCTTTTGATGGAAACAAAATTATTGTAATATAATTAAGAAATTAGTAAAATGAATTCATATTTCGCGAAAAATGCACTCGATTCGGCTAATGGAGACGTCTTGATGAAAAGAGGTCCAAAACATGTTTTTCGAGTATCCAGTTATAAGTAGACCTACAAAATATTGACCTCAATGTATGACAGCTTTCATTATTAGTTCACTTCGTTGAAACGCCTAATTATAATGTACTTGGAAATAGCTTTACGTAATTTCAGTTCATGTTTTCAAACAATTTATTTTCAGAGATTGAGTCCAGTAAGTTTGGAAACTAAGTCTTGGGGGGCGATAATTCTTAAAAGGCCGGCAACGCACTCGCGAGCCCTCTGACATTCAGTGTCCAGGGGCGGCGGTATCACTTAACATCAGGTTATCGCAACAAGCAAAACAAAATTTTATTATGATTGGAAGAAAGGATGTAATATCAGACTTATAGAAAATCTTTTTTTTTTTAAATGGAATCTCGCTGTTGGCCTTAAGGACCTTTACTACTCAGCACGGGATGTTTTGACGAGCTCAGCTCAGCCTGAAAGGGTGGGGTATAGAAAAACAATAACAAAAAGATTTTATGAATAATTATCATTTTTCTACTACATTTTCTTTCTTAAAATCGTGACATAATGTCGCGAGTTGTATTCATGATGAACAGCATGACCTTATTTCTATCGTTAACATTTTCACCTACACTGCGAGTATAACGGCGAGTCGTTAATAAATTAATGTAATACATTTAATATATGCAGAATTCATCTCAAGTTTTATACGTACAAGCCAGTGTACTCTTGACGAATAATGAAAACCCTGAACATTTTTTATCTGTATATTTATACCGATTTACAAAATCATGTTTTTTTTTCTAAATTAAAATTAACCAATATGAGTAATGAGTAGGGTAGTAAAACTCTTTTAAGGAAATCTCACAAATCCCCAGGCTTATCCATAATTCGTGGAAGATGATACAACAAAAAATATACCTTAAATCCATCAGAATAAGAATAGTTTTTAAATGTATGTAGGGTTGTACAAAGTAATCCATTGTTTTACGAATACAATTTCATATACTATTTAGTGTATTCCACCTGTATAAAATACAATGCTGTGTTTTAAGAAGTCTTTAAATAGTTCAACAAACTCCTCAATTAATAAATTTATTCAATATCTATACAATTTAATTATATTTGATACTGATTTATTTTTTTGTTATCAGTTGGCCTGTCTTCAGATTGACCTTCGTGACTTAGGTGTTAACATATTGATTAGCCAATACGTAAGCAAAGTTAGGCGTACGTATTTTTTTATTGCGGTTGCGTTAATTATATAATATATAAATTAAAAAAACAATTTTGTATGAAATTTTTCTAGTGGATCATTGGGCCTTTTAATAGGAGGAATGCACGATGGTAGTAAAATAGTTTGCGATTTCAATAGAGTTCAAATTATTTCAATGTTTAATCGGCGGAAGCGCACGTTCACGGGTCTCTTCACAAAAGACAATTAAATAATCTTTTTAGTCGATCCGTTAATCTGCTACACCAAAGGGAGATAACAATCGTGCGTATATAACAGTGGAAAAACTTCATATATAAAGATTACTTTGCTTCAGTAATAATAAAGCAACAAATCGTTGAATCATATATACAGTCAAATCTGTCATAACGACATCGGGACTACTCATATTTGGACGTAAAAACCGATTGTCGTAACACCCCATAACGTTGTTATTAAGTCCCTAATACAATAGAATTCAGCCGAGACCTTTGATTTTGGTCAAC
This sequence comes from Pieris mannii, assembly GCA_028984075.1. Lineage (NCBI taxonomy): Eukaryota > Metazoa > Arthropoda > Insecta > Lepidoptera > Pieridae > Pieris > Pieris mannii. Next base: position 4,102,001 of record CM054776.1, read on the forward strand.
ATATACGGTATGATGTTTTAAACGATGTCGTCGTAAACGGTTTTAAATGTATATAAATATATACTATACGGTAATTTAGCTTGTCATGAGACTGTTTAACTTTTTGGGTGCTCTTACGTATAGTATGACAGTATATTTTAAAGATAAGGAACATATTAACACAATAATACTATTTAAAATACTCGCTTAATAATGTATTCAAGTTCTATTTTTGAATGCGTGTTGCCATATCAAAAATTATGTATGAATATAAATCTTATTCCATATTCGTATTGTATGCCGGATAACCGGGTGGACGGTGTAATCCGGACGGACGCGTATAAAGAGATAAGCTCGCTGTGCGGATTACGTCCGGTTTTTGAATATTTTCAATGTAATTTTCCTTTAACAAAAGCTTTCAAATTAATCGTCTATAAAAAACGATTGTCGATATTAATTGCGATGTGATTTTTAAATAAAATTTTGTGCAACGATAGACTTGTAGGGGCTTTTGGAAGAAAGTAAACGGTAGTGTTGCGGATTGAGTCACAGTTTGGTCTTTCGAGTATCTACGTTTCCTTTTAGTCTTTTACCTAGCATTACCGTTGTATGATTTTTGAAACAATATATAGTTAGATCGTGGATTCTTTGCAATAATAGAATCGCTCTAATTTTCAATATATTTATGTGTCGTGTAAATCTATAGACACTTTTAAAATTATTGTATTTAATTTTTTTTTTATTTATCTTGATTTATTGCTTAATATAAACTTGCGCATGAATATTTACTTTCATGAAATCATTGACGTCTACTATTCCAAAATATAAACTCAAACTCTCAAACTCAAAAATATCTTTATTCATATAGGTAAACATCATTTAAGTATTCGTCACATTTATAAAAGGCTTTATTAATTAATTTACTTTTAACGAGGGCTTTGAATACTATAAGATAGTAATATAATTTTAATACAACGCCATATGTACCAAGGCTGTACCAAGGCGAATAAAGTATGTTTCGCCGTGACTCAATTTCCTCCGTAGAGTTAATACTCGTACGTTTATATTAATTTGATAAGTAATTGATCATTATCCTATAGAACTTCCCCTTAAATGTACAAAGTGCGTCTTGTATTGATATATGGCATTAATCAGAACCTTTTCATCAGAGGAATGTTTGCGTTTTGTTTTTCGGAATCTTTGATGTATATGTCTTATCCAATAAGGATAATGTTTTGGCTTTATTTCTAATAAAGGTATTTATTAGCTTTTAGTAAATTATGATTTCTTACTATATATTACAAAGCTCAATCGGGATGCGTGTTAATACTTCGCAAACCTGAACGCAGATTTTGCCAATCAAATCAAATTATTTGCTAAAATTGACATACTATGTTCCTTGTATATGAGATTATAATTAGTATTAAAATTATATCTTATTTTCAGTGTGTAGACATAGTAAGTTTCACCCCGTTCAGCCAGATTTCAATGGGGTAATCTCACCCTAATGAATCTCCAATCCGGATTAGCGAACCCCCGTAACGGCTGAACGGACGGCGAACGAGCGAGGATTAGTTTAAAAAAACTTTCATTATCTCTTTATAATTGCGGATTTATTGAAACAACTGTCTATATTGTTTTACAAGTTGTATAGTGTTTTGTTTTCAATACCTATTACAACAATAGGCCGAGACATTTAGTTTCGTGATATCTTGATCTTGATTCGGCAACTGATTCCGTCTAATAAATTGTAAGGACCGGGCGACACTGGGCTAATCCCATTGTCGGGCATTAGAAAGGCTTTGTGCGGACAGATCGCACTCACATGCCGAAATTACCTAGCAATTGGTAACCGAGCCGAATTGCCTGCGGGCTCCGCCTAAATCGGCTGCAGACACTTTTATTACCCGGGCAAATCCCGCTGACCCGGGCTTGGGAACGGTCCGCTTTATCCGGGCCGGCTTAGCCCCGGATTTTACGTCGCTTAATCCCAACCCGTGTCGGATATCGCGTCAACACAGGCGCTCTCGACGCGCTTGTTATATTAATTCCGGATTTTATTTCGGCTTGCATTCTATAAGTCATCGAATTTCATTCTCTCGGCCGTAATGAAATAATACAGAGCTTTATCATGATGAAATAATGCAATCTCGTCAAGAGTAATCCGCATCTATCATTGTGACACGGGATTACTCGCAATGCATCGCATACTATTTGAACTCAATAATATAAAATTGTATGCAAAAAATGAGGAGATTAATTTGTGTTTTCATTGGATGGTGCGTTATGCGAAAAATTGAGCTGCCGAGAACAAAATGAAACGATCGCATCGAATTATTGTTTTCTGTCGGATTGTCTTTTATTGTGCTTAATTTCTTCATGTATACTGAATTTAAAGTACTCGATGTATGCGTTTTAATTATTTGATACGAGTATAAGCATTAACGAAACTCATACAATTATTAGTGAACAATAAAACTAATTATTCCTCTATTATGAACAGAAATGCAATTGAAAAGATGTATTAGGATATTAAATGAGTAAAATTGAAGCGCTGCGTTCATCCGATTCGCCGAAACACATAATTATTTTCGCGTTTAGAAGCCAAAATTATATTTGATGGCGAAATGAATAGTCGCCTATTCCCATTTTAATGAGGATTATAGTTTCTAGTGCATTTAGAGCACTTCGCGCGGTAAAATTAATTACTAAATCGAGTCTGGCTGCGTCGCGGCGTCGGCGTTGGCTAAACAGTGTTAGTTAGAACACAATTTCAATGTTCGTTAATCTAATCTCTTATCGCCTCTCCTGTTTTAGAGAACTTTAATAAACATTGTTTTATTTAAATTTGAGACATGTGAACTTCAAACGCTTGAAAAGCTTGAAATACTTGTTCGGTTCATCTGATCTTAACCCGACTATGGAGACTCAATGCCACAGGACTCGCGAGTGCAATACCAACGATGAATTGGATGGACCCTAAGCCTAATTGGTTCCGAAATACTATATTAGGTAGCTGGTTCACCATATTGGTGGTGTTACAGGAGCTATAATTATTTAAAACTGAATAAATAAAAAAAAAAGTAAAACAAATATTAGAAGTTATAAAACTTCTGAGTATGAACTTCATTCATAATTTATTACACTTACTTTTATATTAATACCGATATAAACACCTTAGTATTGAAAAGAGATCAATGAAAGCTTTTAATTCAAACGACCACACTATCATATCAGCCCTATTGCCAATCAACGTGTCGATTCAAATTTGTATCTAAAATCACTAATGACCACCGCTCGCAACTAAACATTAGGACAATTTAGACGATAATGCCGCTAAGTCCGCGTACACACAGGGCGGCATTACCGCGCGATGTTAATTAGTCGGCCGGCGTGGTTGCGGCCTAACAATGAGCTTTTAACTTTTCAAATGCCCTCGCTAAGTGCATTCTGATTATTGAACGCCATTTTAACCGCTGATTTAGAATTGCGGTATTAGTTCCGTAACTGCTCGCTTTATCCAACTATTAACAAATCTATAATCCCATTATTTTAGTGCGGAAAGCTTGTAGCGGATTATTAAAGCTACAAATCTATGTAATATAAACCAAAGTATAATAGGGCATTGAGCATGTTGATATCCTAATCGGAAGTTAAAAAAAGACTGTCACTGCATTTTTGTTTTCTTAATTTTCATTAACAAAGCGAACATTAAAGTTCACAGTATATACATAATATATTTTCATTAATTAATTATTTTTTGCTATTACTACGTAAATCTGTATATGTGAGTGAGTACTAAATGGTTGATACGCGATAGAAGTTGATAATGTATTAATAATTGAAAATGAAAAATATAATGCACGTCTGACAAAGTTACGCAATCAGTTCTTCGAATTAAGAGACAATAGATGTGTCATCGATTCCTTGATTTGAATGATGAAGTATAAAGAATTTATATATTTCATTTTACTTTTTATCTGATTTGTTCATTCTTTTAAGGAAACTTTATATTAATTTGTATAAATTGAAATACCATATTAAACGGGAAAACTAGTTGCGTTAGTTTTCTCTATCTATCAGTATCTGTATCTGTTTCCTTATCATATTTTCATCACAGAAGGTTGTGTTCATCGAATATTTGGTTTATGACATGCCTTGTTTCCGGTTTTATGTTTTCTTTCACGGTACCGACATTGGAACTCACGACCTCGGTATTCATAGGCGCATTCTCAAGTCACCAACGCTGCTTCTTAAAAAGGGAGAAATTTTAAAGAACCTTATTTCTCATTACAAAATTATTAACATTAGAAATGTAATATTATAATACGAATGAGATACACGTCGACTTCAGATAGGCGTCCAAATAAGTCTAAATTAAGTATTACAAGTCTACAAATTTTTACCTTAATTAAAACGACCTGATATTTCTCGAGCACTTTACTTGCTGCAGGTCGTATATTCGAATCCCGGCTAAGCACTTATATACTTTTATTAACTTACTACTTGTAAGTTATTTGCAGTTGTAAAATAACTTACTATTTGATAGCACACTATCGACTACGTGTTCCAGCGTAGAATTATGAGGGCTTATCAATTTAATTTGAAAGCTTAGTACTATTACCTTAGTAATATGTTATTGGACACGATATCTGCTTTGTAACATGTGGATATAGACTTTGAGTGTAGAAGTAAAAGCTTCCAAATTGTTTCTAATCCAATATCCAGTTAGTTTCCCGAATCGAGTTACCTTGACGGCCCGGTTAACCGGTTAACTGACGAGTTTTATTTATAACAACGATACACGTCCTATGCTGAACTAACGAATCTGTAAAATATAGATTTACAATCAAATCTGTTATAACGGCATCGAAGGGACTACTTATATTTGGTCGTAAAAAACAATAGTTTTTATTATAGGTATTTTATTACCTAATAATTTACCATGTTCGAAATTTGAATTAGTCCAATATTTGAATCTGACTTTTTTTGCAAAACATTATCACTAAGAAGTCGCTAGTTAAAGTAACGTTGAAATAAAACTAAGTTAAGTAACGAAACGGTCAAGTATGAGTACATCTTAGCAAACAAATATGAGCAGTGGCTTGCGGGTAAGCCCGCCTAATCCGCGCCCTATCCGCCCGCCCGCCTTCCGTAAGACGCCTGTTTCTACTACTACGGCTTCACCTTACTCTATTACAAACAAATTGTTTGGACCAATTCTAATGAGTATTAACTAGCTTATCCTTTTTCTTGTGTCTTTACTATTAAAACTGAAATGAATGATTTTATAAAATTTGAAAGTTAGTTCACTCAAACACCAACTATCACCTACGTAAGTATACCAATGAAATCACAATTATAATTAAAACACGTAAATGCAAGATGATGCTTGCCTAAAAAATTTTTTTGAAGTCTAAAAATCGAAATTGACACAAATATAATTAAGTATTAAGTATCGTATAGTCCATCCAGTATAATGAAGCTATTTCTCTATTAAATGTTACGCTTAGATTAAAGCAAACATACGTAGGGTCATAGGTAAGTGATATTTGGAAATTGTTTTCGAGGTGAGCCTGTGCGGCGGGATTAAGGAAACCCGAGCACATCGGCACAGATTAATTATTTATGGAGGCCCCACTGGCCGGCGGAGGTTTAGCTCCCAGACGTTCACCGAGTCCTCTCTCATGCAAACTACACGTCTTAAACCGAAATTGGCCAGTAACATTAAATATTAACAAATAGAGTTCACGTGCGAGATATTAAAGTCGCTTTTCCTTTGACTGAATAATTAAAACGCCCTTTGTCTTCATTGTCCGTGAAGATCCCGGGTCTGCGATGACCACCTTGTCATGGCGAGCTTCGCTTTAAATCTTCCCTGCGTCTTTGGCGCACTTAATCCTTTAAGTCCGGCTGGCTAAAAGCGAATAATGTATTCGCTCTGTTTATTGAAATTTACTATAGAATTATACGCCTATGTAAATATCGATTCATGTTTTAATCCTTAAGGCGTAGCAAAGCACGTAATATGTAGAAACCTTCTTAACCTAACAGGATTATCGTGCAGAGGCACGCATTTCAGGGCCGGATCACTCCTCACATCGGCTAAGGCACAGATTTTATTACACAAATGGGATTAATACACGAACGCACACGTCGTTACATAAGTAGGCGACTAAATAACACTCCGCGCTCGTTAACAAGGACAACTCAAAGTCGAATACATTTGCTCGGTGCGACTTAATTGTAAGAATTTCCGAAGCGATGTCAATTAAAATGAAAACAAGTTGCCGCTTCAAAAAGGCCATTTATTAGAGACAATCGCGGCTCCCGGCGAAAGGTGACAAACGACGTACGATAGCAAACATCTAAACCGAAGTTGTTTGACGCCAGCCAGCCGATAAGCGTGCCGTGAGTATTGTGGCGTTCGCGATCTTCACAATGGTGTTCGTTTCGCGAGTTTTCACCCACTCGTAAGTAGGTAAATGTGTTAACGATTGACAAGGGACAGAACAAAAGGCAGACGCCATGTATTCATAAAGTTACCGCATCACCAGCTCAGATAACGATCACGTTTCCTTCTTACGCCCCGCGCTTGAGTTTAAATTAATTATGGGGAACATTGATAAACATTATGTGTTTAATATATACAACCTAATCAAATGTGAAAATGTTATATTAATTGGTATTTTTAAAAGATTTTATTATTATATCGAGTAACTATTATACTTAAACATAAATGAAATTAGGTTAAGCTAGCAAATAGTTTCATAATTAAAACGTGCCGCCGCCCCTTGACAGTTTGTAATAATTGTTTATTTTATCTCAAGCGTATGGGATGACAGCTTCCTTACTAGGGACACATTTTAATCAAAACAGTTTGAAGATTATATTACCTTTTAAGCCACGTCTTTTAATCAAAATCATCTAGATTTTTTTAAAAATACCCTACATTCTAGCAAAAAAATTCAACTCACCTATCTAAACTTGACATATCTGAAGTTGATTACATACGTTAAAATAGTTTACCTGATCGTAGCTAGTAGTTTATATTATAAAATGACTTTTTACCTTAATTTAACAAGTATTAAATACCTCATAAGAAAAGTAAGCTGTGTTGAATATGAGTTTATTTTGGTATTGTGAAGTAAAATCTAGAGCTTAAAGTGCAATATAAACGCGAGGCAGCTTTAGCAGAGCTTCAGGTAAGCTCCACTATGTGCCTCTAAGACTCAGGTGTCAAGTTGCTTTGTACGGTCACTACGAGACACTGCTTTGAATCCTTAATCCTGGCATAGATTATAAAACGCGTGGAAAATTTAGTTCATAAATGGCAATTTTAAGTATGCAATTCTTTACATTCATGTTGTGCTTAGGGTATATGTTTGAAGAGAGAATATATAGAAATATGTTTGTTTATATATTGTATATATGCTTGCTAAAGACAGGGGAAAGTGGTAGAAGTTGTGTGGAGCCACTAAAACTGCCTACAAAAATGAAGAGCGTGATTAAAGAATTACATAGATTCTCAGCCCTGGCTATGGTTATTTCTTGCAACTATCGTCTACGTCCTGTCCATAAAATATAATTAAAAAACGATTTATTGATAGTCTTTAAGTATTTACAACAAAACTGAGATTTATAATTTACACTGAAACGTTATTAACTACGTTATTTGAACAAAAATATATCATTATAAACGTCACAGATAAACTTACGGATTTTAGACTGATTAACATGTATAATCTGAATTTTTCGATAGATTATCGATTATACGCTCAAAATTTGGCATTATATAGGGAAATGATTATTACAGTTATTGGACTTGATTAAAAATTTTATAAAATTCTGTGACTTTCTTAGAACGGCTTTTTAAAGGTTCAGAAGATAGAGTAATTATTGCCTACAGTCACACAAACTTTAAATCTTTATAATATTAAATATAAATGTCTTCTGTTTATATATTGTATAATGTCAAAGAGAGCTAACGATGTTTAGAGTTCATATCATCAGTTTTCTATTCACATAGATGATTAATTTTATATGGATCGTGACATATCCATTTAATCTATAATTTGATACAGTAACGCTCGTGGCTTCGGTGTGCAAAGGTCATCCCTGAAGGCAGAGGTTCCATATCCGGCTGTGCACCAATAGAATTTCTATGTGCGTATTTAACACTTGATCCTACGATGACCAGAAGACCGTCATGCCATAGACCCAAAAAGTCGACGGTACGTGTTAGGCACAGATGGTTGATCACCTACTAATTAAAAGAAAAGCAATGATCACTCTACAGATATCCGAGACTCCGACCTTAAAAGATAATTTTTTTCAGTATAGGTACTGCGACGTTTCGTTTCAGAAATCCTTTAGGTATATAAATCGAATGATGTAATCGTGCATTTCAATCGTTTTATCAAGTTCATGTGCCCTCTAGTGATTAAAAATAATTACATAACTCAATCAGGGGTCAACGCGAAACGGTTTTAACGGGTTAATAAAGTATCAAGATTATTTTTATTTTGTACGCCTAAAGCTAACCTTTAAACTTTATTTTGATAAGCAATTGCGTTATTTCATGCTGATTATAAATTTTTATACATTGAACTTCTAGCGCATTTTATCTATGAAACGAGTATGCAGGATTTACATATACATTATTCTTAAGAAAAAACTAAAAATAAGCAATGAAGTGTATTCAACGAATCGGTCGGTCAAACCGATATTTTCTTATATTTTACAGTACTTAATACTAAAGCAAACAAACAAACAAACAAAAATCATTTATTCATATAGGTAACATAATGTACACTTATGAACGTCAAAAAAAAAAGAAATATACATTAAATTAAACTAAATGATTCTAATTTTTAGTAATGCAGTTTTGCATTCAGCGAGCGGCTCTTATATTTGTGGTGATAGATTCGATTCCCGGCTATGCATCAATGGACTTTTTTTGCGGTCGAACGGCGAAGGAAAACATAATTAGGAAACCGACTCGCCTTATACCCAAAAAGTCGAACGCGTGCGTCAGGCACAGGAGATCACCTTGCCTATAAGATTAACAAATGATCGTCAAACAGACACAGAAACCTGAGGTCCAGAACTATGAAGGTTGTGCTGTGTGTGTTGCCACTAATTTATTTTTATTCTTTAATACTAATGCAATAGAGGATTTATTAATACATATTTAACTAAGAACCACATCACATACCTGTAGAAACAAAACAAGAAAAGATTAAAACCTTTATAATAAAATATGAATACAGTGATATCTTTTGTAAGTGAAGATTCGTTAGGAAAAGAACAGATAAAAATACACAACCACAATCACAAAAGTGGTTGACGGGCATAACAAATATATATAGTTCTATTAAATTAAATAAAACTTCTTTAATGATTTTGCAAATTTTTATACATATCTTGACGTTTCGAATGCTTTTAATAAGGACAGATAATAATTATCTGATATTGCAGTTATGAATTATTTCCATGTATTAATGCCATCTGCTGTCATGAAAATTATTACAAATTTTATAATAAGCATATTTCATATTTAAGGTTTATATAACTAAATCTAGCTTATTAGTTAAGTTAATTATTGATGATATGCGATTATATGACAGCTTAGCTTGGACATAAAGATTATCGGCGTTATTAAATTAATAATATATAATTATTATGGCTTTAGCAAAATGACATCGTTATAGAGAATAGTTGAATGACAATCTTGGGAATATTTTCAATTTATATTTCTGAGGTTTGTAAAAATTTGTTTTTGACTTTTAAGTATATTTAAAGAAAAACACTTTTTTACGGATTATAGTTATGTATTATTGTATTTAAACTTATAATTATTTAGACATAATTTTAAATTACATTACATTACTATAATACATTACATACATACATTACATAACTATAATCCGTAAAAAAGTGTTTTTCTTTAAATGTGTAAAAGTTATGTTAATAAAAGACAATACTATGTTTTAAGTATATATTATCCTTATTATTATAGTACGTTAAATAGTGAGTTTTTGATATAAAAACAATATTAATACCAGCTTCTTACTTTTGACCAAATACAGCGAAGGGTTTGTCCAATTGTCAATGCCGAATGTTTTAATGATCGGCTTGATTCTCTCTCTCTACGCAGAGACATAGCGTCTCTTTAGTTTTCTATAAAGTGTACTACGGTGAGAGTTCTGGAGAGTTATTTTAGTGATTCCCCCTGCCTCCTTTCAACCCTACGAGTCATATGAATTCAAAATTTCACCAACATCACCTTGATGGCTGGAAAACTTCCACAGTCCGTTTTAAAACATTTTCTTTTGTGAACCAGCGAACTGTGGAATCAACTCCCGGTGGAGGTCTTTCCTGAGAGATACGACCTCCAACTGTTCAAAATTCGAGCGTCTTCCTCCCTCAGAGGTCAGCAACGCACCCACAAAAAATGGGTGTCTATGGGCTGCGATTACTGCCCTTTTTGCGCTTCCCGTTGGCTCGTTTGCCCTATATTATATATAAAAAAAAATTGTTCACCTATTAACCTTTAAAGACATGATCAAGAAATATTTATTTATTAATGTAAAAAAACATCTCCCTTACAGTACTAAGCCAATGCGATAATGTCGAATTTAAAAATACACTATATCTAACCTTTCTTTACTAACCTAATCTAAATTTTCTCGCTAAGTGAGTGTAATTCTATAAGAAATTGGATATTTCAATATTCATATAGAAATACTGTTTTTTTTTTCATTACTGAAGACAGGTTAATCTTAATCAAATGAGTAGTGGACGCCAAAGCCGACAGGTAATCCCTTTACAGACCCAAAAGTTTCGCCAGACGAACTAATGCTCACACAACAATGGCTGGACTAACCTGACCGAGCTTAGTCCGAATGTCTAATATGATCAGTTTCACTCACTGTTTGTTTTAATTAACAGGTTATCATAAATCACTAAGCCATGCTGATGTACCCTTTTAAGTCTTTAATTTAAAAATCATATTTTTATTATCTTTTATACATTTAGAGATGCTATTTGATGTCTGACATGTACAGCCTCATTAAAAAATGTTCTTAAAAGGTTTTTAAATTTAATTAGCCTCTTTTAACTTTGAGAATCAAAAACTCTAAGAAATTGTTCCTTCTTTATACGCCAACGTTCACGCCGTACTACTTTCCCGAGAATTCCAGAATCTCTTCGCACAGAGGATTGATAAATACGCAGGTACCTAAAAATACGATTTTCCAAGCTATATTTAGTATCTCAAGTTCCATTGATGGTATTACAACTACTGTACTATATTTTACTTTAAGGAAATAACACCGAATGATGTAATTATAATTTTATAAAAAAGCACTTACTTAAGACACACAATTTGTATTAATATTACGATAAACGGACTCGATGAAACTCGTTCCGTACGAATGAGCTGATTTGTAAAATTAATTAAAAACTCTTCTGTTCCGATTTTATTGAATAAGAAATAAACATACAAAAAAGTCAATATATTTTTAACGTACCAGTTAAAATGATGTGAATGGGTCTTTGTGTTATATACTATATGTAATTAGAGTGAAGCGTTTCATTAATAGTTTTGCTCCACCTGTACCTTTTACACACACGCCATTAAAAAATTGATGCACATATAAACAAACGACTCAGGATTGACGGTCGTTTCGAAATCAGAACTCAAATATAGCTTACAATTTGATATGGCCTTGTCTGCCACACAGCCTGTATAAAGCTGTATAACTTAAAAGGCCGGCAACGCACTCGTAAGCTCTCTGGCATTGAGAGTGTCCACGGGTGGCGGTATCACTTAACATCAGGTGAGCCTCCTCCTTCCCATTGTTCTATATAAAAAAAAAATAACCGACATTAAGACAGGACATTAGCTGGCTTAAAACGGGGTATGCTGTCACGAATGTGGTTAGCCAGTTTGTAGGCTTCAGCATCCGTCACGCGATTTATCCGATCTAAATAGATCATCGCTCACGAATGATACCTGAACACGCAAATCCTATTGAATCCCTATCCGTAATTATAGCATACATGATGCGGCATGTATTGTATCTTTAATCGCATGTTAAGTGACAATAAAGAATAATAATTATTCTAATAATTATTATTATTATTGTGTTTAAAAGTGTTTGGGTGTTTCGCAAAACGGAAATATATCCATTATGTTATCAATAATTTTATAATATTTGTTTTATACACAAGTTTTAAATACTTTTGTGAAACCTAAAACCTTTAATATTAAAGATTGATTGATTAAGAATTGATATGGTTTACAAAGTGTTGCAATAAACCTAAAAACATTTTCGCAAAGTTATATTGAATTGAATTTGTATTGGATAAAAGGGGCGAGACAATAACTCTGAGTAACTTCATGTTAAGAAGCTGCTTTACCCAATTGCTATTTTACGACAAAAAATCAAGTATGTTCGTAAAAAGTGTAGGTAACAGTTCAAATTATACAACATATTAAGTATTTTATACAGAAGCGAAGCGAATCCAGATTCGTAGCAAAGCGCTACGTTCACGTAGCACTACGATCTGTCCCTTCGTTTATTACTAAAGAAATATATAAATTTTCGTAAGCTTGGACGAGGTTCATAGATGCACGATCATTGTCATATATGTGATATGTTTGTCACTCCCTTGTTGCTTCATCCATCCATTACGTAACGTAAGATTAAGTTTTCAGTTTCGCACATCAACGTCTCGAAACTCCCGTAAAGTTTTAATTCTAACTTATACATCGCTCCTTGACATCGGTGTACCCTTTTGTTAAAGACTGAAATCTTTTCAAGAGAGCTTAGATCGAGTAAGCTTTGCAGCGAGGGAACCTAATTGCTATTTTATGTTATGCGCTAATGAACAATGTAGCGAGCTAAGATGCAATTTACAGTACAAGTTCTTTGGAGATTAGCGATATGTTCTATTTATATAGATAAGATACCCTCTAATCCGCTATTGTTTGTGTATCGGTAACCGTATTTCCTTTATGTTGAACTAGTAGTCTGTCCCGGTTTCGCAAGGGTGGAGACACATTTTTTTAATAGATATTAATAATATATTCTTTATTATAGCAGAATATTTTTTTTATCATGAATAGTTTTCGCAGCGCATGCGATGAAAGGTATTTTATAGACTTATTTTTACACCTTGGGTAACATTTATGTTGTTTTAGTAGGCATCCTTATTTTTCAAATAAAATAACCTTTATTAATAAATGATAATACCGCATTCAAATGGTGAAATAATTTTTAAAATCGGTCCTCTATTTTTTGAGCTATTTCGTTACAAATATACTTACATAAACATCTTTCGTCTTTATAATATCAATATAGATTTAAGGTAATAAATAATTTGAGCTTGGCTTCTTAAGTTAAATAATATGACAGATGACATATGACACACATCGTCGAGTCGTAATACATACATCATTACGTCGTTCCTCAACTGAACGTTTTCCCAACCTAGCGGTTGCTGCCAATTTGACATAGGGTCATTCAGGAAAAGAGTGCATAAATTCTTAAAAGGCTGGCAACGAAGTTGCGAAGCCTCTGCCATTGATTGTGTCCATGGACGGCGGTATTAACGTCAGATGAGTCACCTACCAATTTGCTTGTCTGTTCTATAAAAAAATATATTTATCTAACACTCTTCTATTGAACTGACTTCTATCGCTATTATAATATTGTTAATATTATAATAATTATTGAAATTCAGGATTTTTTTCCGAATTCAAATCGTATATTATCAATATCCCCATTTTCAAATATAAGCAAATATAAGTTATATTATTCGTGATATAATTTCCTTTTGGTTATTCATGGTGAAACCTTATATTAATAAAGTCAGTTGAGCCTACAGATTTAACTGACCAAAGGGTTTTGAACTAAATCACAAAGACATCTACTAAAGCATAGGTGTTATCCTAACTACCCGCAAAATCTCCGTCATACTTATTTCAAAACTATTGAAAGTTTCTACTAATGCTATTTAAACCCGTTACCCATATAGTAGTTAACCCAAAATCTGAATAACGGAATTTTAATTACTCAACTAGGGACTTTGTTTTCAGTTTATTCCGTTATCCAAACTAGGAAACAACCAGACTCCAGAAGATAAACTACTCCTTATATGGAAATTGTATTCGTTTTTACAACAAACGTCCAAGCGAAATTAGAGTATTATCACTAAATAATTTTAAAGCCCTCGTTAAAAGTAAATTAATCAATCAAGTCTTTTTTAAATGCGACGATTACTTAAATGATCCTAATCCTTGGGATTGTTTGCTCCAGTTCAAACAATTTGTATGAATCAAAACTTTGCGATTAAAAAGAGTGGCGGCAAGTTTCTTGCCAGTTCTTCTTGCCCAATCTACGCCCTTGACTTGCGAACTGGTAGTAAATGTACTTGTTTACCTTTATGAATAAAGATATTTTGCGTTTGAGTTTCAGTATTTTTGTGAATCCGTGTAATCGTTTTGTAAGAAACCTCTTATGTTTCATGTAATAGGGCCTTGTAAACATAAAGACGTTTTCTTATAAACTCTGCCAATATTCATTGTAATCTTAATCTTAATATATAAAAATCTCCTGTCACGATGTTTGTCCGCGATGAACTCCTAAACTACCGAACCGATTTTAAATTAAATTGGCACACCGTGAGCAGTTTGATCCAACTTAAGAGATAGGATTGCTTAGATCTTTAATTATAATCACATTTATTTTATTGCAAATATTTGTTTATTATTTGATACCAACGTTTCACATAAGCTATCTACCTTTCACATAAGTTCTCCTACCGTTTCTCTTGAATAGCTAACTACTAAGTAATATAACAAAAACCTTAGCCATAACAGCAATGGTTGAGTCTGCTAGTAATACTATCAAATTATGTTTCAAAGTCTTTGGTGATTTAAAGCAATTAAACGTAGCTTTTAAGCAAATTCTTTTTACATTAATGCAACATCATAAAAACGCAACGAAGCAGCAAGAACTATTTAATATCGTGGAAAGACTCGCAAAGTGCCGGTAAAAGCAGCGCCCGACAAAGAGATCTACGCTTCGACAGAACAAGGATTAATTATTATTTTAACATTTCCATCTTTTTTTAACGCCGCCATGGGCAAGTCAAAAGCATTTTCGCTTGAAAAGTTACTAAATAATTAAGATGCCTTCTTAACGACAGTGTTTCGACGTCTTCTAAAAATTTTCAGGCGTCGAAACTTATTTTCGCATGAATGGACATTGAAATAATAATCAGCTTTTGCTATTAGTTATTTGAACGTAGTATTTTCTCGTTAGTGGTTAATAACATTGAGAATTCTAAAGAGAGAATAAAAATATTCTTAGTATAAGTTGATACTACATAGTTTAAATAGAACCATGTCGATAGTGGATTTTATTACGTACAATAAAGCGACAAAATAACGTACACAGCTTGTCAGTTTTAACTAATTTCGGAAACTTAAAAGTACTTTTTATTATTTAATTATCGTTATTAAGGTTGGGTGTTATGCTATGTACAGTGTATCATTGTATGGAAGACAAGCTAAACCAACCAAATCCGAGTGATATGGACGCTTTACGCAATTGTTGTTAAAGCGAGAGACGTTACATGGAGTTGCCATTTTATTCATTCGTATTTTGTAACGCAAACCAAATAAATGAACTTTACTATTCCAATTAGATATATTTTATTTTGTTTTAAGTCTACATTACAAACTCATACATACTTTATTCTTATAGGTAAGACCCTACCAGTACACTGTGTGGTGGAAGCAGTATCCTCTCTGGAGGAAGGTGCATGGAGAAGACGGACAGTAGTTGAGACTGACAGCTACGTCATCATCCCAGCAGCTACCGCTTTCCATGAGCTGGTTCCAGCCGCCATGATGAGACTCGGATATCCACACGAATTGGCTGCCTCAGCTAAAGGTATATTTTGTAAATATTTAAATAATACATATAATTGCAATTATAAAAACACTTGTTCAGGAAATATGTCAAAGACAAATAAACTATGCTAATATGGCTATATTATTTTTGGATTCAATATGTGAAACAAAATTGATTTCTGGTGGAAATTCATAAGAGGGCAATTTGTCTAAATAATATGAATTTTTTTTTTATAGAACAGGGGGCAAACGTTGTAAGCTTTTCGAACTTACAAATTAAATTAAAGTTAAAATAAGTAATTGGTTTAAATATTTTTAAAATTTATTAACAGGATCAGTAGTAATAAACAATTGGAAGCCGCTGCCCTTCGAGCGAATCTCTGATGGTCCATTGGCGACTGTTGGCGAAGTTTTGGGTGAACTTACCACCGTTGCCACCCTAAGAATCCAATTGTTGAGACCTCGGCTCACGCCGCTCCAAGACATCAAGGACAAATTGTTGAGACTCCTCCTGGTGCAGAGTCGACCATTGCTGATGTCCACTGGATGCCCTTTAGATGAGGTATGGGTGATTTTTCACATATTTTATCGTTCTCTATTTGCTGTCCATTTCCAACTCTTAAGCTTGGAATCTTCTTGAATCTATTGTAATGAAATACATAATCATATTTACACTCAATATTCACTTGAATGCTTATACGGTTATCATTAAACTATTAGTATTTTTAGGAAAAATATTAATAAACACAATACTTTGATAAAAGTTTGTTTTGAACGTCATTAGCTGTGTAATGCTTCTTTAATATTAACTCATTTTTTAAATGGTTCTGAATACGACTTGTTGTTATACAATCCTTAAATTAATTAATACGTACGTGATAAAGTTAAATCTGACAGTACAATATGGCGGAATATTTAGCTTAAGATTCTTAGAACAAATCCTGTACCTAAAAAATATTACATTGACAACTTATCCCCTGTAGTCCTCAGTTCACCACATTGACGTAAATGTAATTATTTTATTTATTTATAAAAGCATTATGATAGGTTATCCGGAATTTACACCATAAAACCTTCAACGAAGTCAATAGTACTAAATGAGTACTCTTTCGCTTTCAACACGAGAATTTTTATAATGAACAATATCCCATAATCTAAACACTTGTCATAGCGAATTACATCAAACGACGCAGTAACCAAACCGACGACAAAACGATCGCGCTACACTGGCTTCATCCAGATTTCCAGTGTCCTGGTAATGTTACGTTTTAATACCTGATTGTAACCCCGGATCGGTATACAATGAACCCCCTTTCGCCTCTCATTACTGGAAACCCATTGTTTTATTTAAGCCCACCACTGAATAGCTCTCCAACCTCATTGAAAATATTTGCTAGGTAAATTATAACTTTAATTTAAATGAATTAGATACAATGCGATCACACTAATATTAATATTATCGATTATTTAATTGTAATCAGGACAGTGAAGCATTAGAGTATAGGGACTATACATATACGGATGATTTTCACTGCTGGCTTTCAAATTCACGTTGAGTTTCGACGCCAGTAATTTTTTTAGTCGTAGCTTGCTAACAGTTAAGCGTACATGTTTTTATCGTCCCGTGTTATGGTCAATGAAATGCAATAAATCATGGGACGATTTATTTTACTGTAATTTAAAATCAGAGAGAAATAGTCGTGTTGGAAATCTACTGTTATTTAGTTATGTCTACGTACTAGTACGTAGTGTACTAGTACGTAGTACTACGCCTAGTTTAAGAATGTTATATTCTAATGAATATCTTAGTCATATTCAGAGTAATGACAATATTCTTAACTTAAACAGTATAAGTAATAATAAGTGCAATGATGATGGATGATTTGAAATCTGAAATAAACAAGACTACTTCTGTCTTAAAAACACAAAATAAATGATAATCTTATGTTAACTACTTCTATAGGTACTTGTGAATCTACACAATGTTTTACCATTTTCGTGACAATAACAAGTGGAAAGCATCAAAAACTCGTAAGTCTCAACATAATATTTTAAGTCGTCTTAACAATTACTTGACATACAAATGAGGAGCTCATCTGAGTGATGGAGACAGATTATCAAAGTCTTGTTAAGTAGACTCGCGTATTGGGGCTCGTTATAATTTACAAGGTAACGCCTAAGTCGTCTCTAATAAGGATCAGTGGGAAGAAAGCGCGCTTGTTCTCCGTGTAAGATTATTTTATGTGTGGAGTACTTATAGTTGTGTGGAGTACGTATACTTGTTTATAATAGTTTCTATTCAAAAATAATTAGCATAACATTCAAGCATCTATGACATTAATAAAGCCTTCATTCGCTGACTGTAATTTACAAAACAAAAAACAGTTAAAAAAACAAATGAAGCTTTTTCTATTTCCAATGTTAACATTGGAAATAGAAAAAGCTTTGTTTACATGCAATAAGGTATATCATTATATATGATGTAATCAATAATGATAGAAATTACAAATTAAACTATGAAATATTTATCTGTATATTATGTATGCCTTAAAAACTACATACAATCGTGTGGTAGTAATTTACAACAACAAAATAGAAAACTGTAATGTATCATTACTTATTCTAGATCCCTTTGCAAGGGAATAATGTCTCTACAAGATCTTCATACATATTTAATTGAGTTTGAAACTCATCCACGCATGCTTTATTATATTCTATAAATATATTTAATACAAAACGGCTAAAGGCTTATTAGGTGAGCTTTTAACTATATTAAGGAAATAACGAAATAAGCTGATTTTAAAACTTATCATAGCCAAATCATTGTTAAACTATCTAAACTCAATCTATTTTTAATTATTTCTGATCAACGAATAATATTCAGCTTTTTAAATGTCTTTTAAATATGGACGATTGAGTAAAGATATGCTTCAATGATGTAAAGTATAACCTTTTACATCGCGGATAAGATGTCAGAACGCTTTAGATATTAATTTTCTTCAATAAATTACATAAGATACAACAACCCACGCCCGCTGTATTGTAAGACGGGCCCTCGATTCAAGCAAAAGAGGGTTAAAAGGAGTTTTAGACGTACGCTTTTGATCTTATTAATACCATAAAATAATTCCTTATAATCTTATTAAAGCGCGAGGTTAGCGATGGAAGCGTTCCCTCACGCATTAGATTGAGATTTCAATTTAGCGCTTTTAGTGATGATTATAACTGAGAACGCGGAATTTATATTAGATTCCTAAAAATAATACTGACATTTATGCTGTGAATGTAAGGTTAGATATATTTTAGGTACATAATTATGTATTGTTACTCATTAGTTAAAAACATTTTTTATACAATAAAATGACCATAACTTTTCGATTTCCGAGAGACAGATTAAAACTTGAGACAAATGAATGAACAAGTTGTAAAGTTGAAACAAATGATTCAAAGGAAATCGCAATGGCGCAAGATAATCAAACAGTAGAAACTTGGCGTTAAACGCCAGATGAACTCCATCTCTATAATATTATGGTAATTTATCGCAATTTGCTAGAGTTTCCATTCGCAACAAACTTTTACAATGTTCTTGAAACTGTTTGATTTGGCATCAAGTGGTTCGTAAAATACTTCTTAATGATATCTCTGAGGTGCGTTATCTCCTCTAATTCTGACAGGTGTAAAGTAGCAAATATTAACAGAATCAAATTAATATCAGATAAGACTAAGCCTATTGTCTTCTCGTCCTAAGCAACTAGTAGTAGCGATGTTCGCAATCACACACCGAATTACGTGCTGTAGACACCTGACGGGACTATCACAGGCGCCAGCTCTAGAAAATCTCGTGTATCTAAAGCGAACGATATCTTAAAGCAAATATGACCGCACTATTTAAAAACACAAAACAAAGAAGCGGATTAACGCTTCATGCGCTCGCTAACTTCAGCTTGACATGAATTAACACATGCCGTGTTGTAATACTTACAGCTACTACTGAGATTTTATTTAGTACGCGACATACTAACTGATAATTTCTCGATATTATTACAAAATGCAATCTTATGACTTCAAGAGATTTTACTGGCATATCTAGAAATCTAAACAATTAAATTATCTCACAAGATATATGATTTTCCTCGAGTGAAATACGTAACCAAACAACGTCAAGATGATGTATATGATGCATAGTTGTGTAATTTAAACAAGTTTCGAATCACCTTATTTGTACACTTTTCAGAGCCGGTAGAACATTTTAGTATAAGCACTTAGTCAGGTCGGTATGCCGGCATTTTGCTAAAGAGTTGTGGGAGGCCGCTAATTGTATAGACGCCCTACCCGCTCATTGTTTTAGAGCAAACCATGATTGAAGTTTCGGCGCTGTGGAGTGATGCGCACTAACCACTGGGTAAACACCGCGGTTGCCGCAGCGAGCCGCGCGCGCATGACACATACATTAACAACCGGCCTAATATTTTCATAATCTAATGGCGATGTTCTGTGAAACAATGCTCACTGTTTATTCAAACAATTATCTCTGTATCTGTTACTGGTTAGACTGACCTCTTTAAAACCATCTAAAATTGTTTGCGGTATCTTTTTGTTTTTTATAAGTTGTACAAACTTTGGTACCGGTAGCGTGAGACCTGAAATACTTTTCTTATTGTTATAGGTGACATTGGCGCAAATATGTCGGGGGCAAGATAGATCTGCGGGTCCGCATATATTCCATGAACCGACCGAGGAAACTCGCAGAAAGTTCGAGTCGTGGTGGAGTGCCCAAGTTTCTCCGCGGCCACCTCCGTTTAGTCCTAGGCGGTATCCTTCTCCAGGACTGAAGAGATCTCCAACTTTGAACACGATCCCTGATCATTTGCATCCAGCACTACAGACTGTTCAAAGTCAATATCCAACACAGAAAACTAGAATGAGAACGAGTTTTGATCCTGAACTGGAGTTACCTAAACTACAGCGCTGGTTTTCGGAAAACCAACACCCAAGTAGACAACAGATACAGCAGTACGTTCGCGAGTTAAATAATTTAGATTCGAGAAGGGGTCGAAAACCATTAGATGTCAACAATGTTGTGTACTGGTTCAAGAACGCACGAGCGGCCCAAAAACGTGCTGAATTACGTAATATTAGTGGTTTAAGTCACCTCGGCATGAATGGGTTTAACAGCAGGAGTCACAGCCCATCGAATGGTTCTTTACTCGTCGGCAATGAAAATTACTCACCCCACGATCATAATATATTAAAAAGCCCAATGGGTCAGTTGTCTGGCAGCCCTGGAAGGTACCCAATGTCAGTAATGTCAGAAGATAATCTGTCAAACGCTGGGTCCGATTTAGAAGACGATGGTGTTGACATGAACACGGACAATAGACCAGAGAGTCCAGATGCACCTTTATCCCTTATAACGATAAAGAAAAACAACAATGAGAATGATAAAGATGACTCGTTCAAGGAATCGCCGAAACCACCTGATATTATCAAGGTAATATTTTTAACTTCAAATTCATTTTTGTATGTATTTCAGCAAGTTAATTTATTTCAACAATATGTAACTTCCAAATATTTGTGTAAACACTAATAAACTCTATACTATGAGATCTGTATAAACAAATTATTGTATTTTTTTCAGGAACATGACATCAAAGAAGAGCCACGGGACCTTACGAAATCAGAACGAATACATTCGCCCCAGCGTTCACCGGCCAAGAACAGCGACAGTTCCCACAATAACAACAATAACAATGAAGATGAAAACGGCGTTAATGATGAACAAGACCTGGCTTCAGATGATGAAGTTAATCAAGAGCGGCATTACCATCCCGCTTCTCCTCATCTTGATCGGCTGCCTTTTCCCATGGTGCCAAATCACCCAATGTTTAGCCATGGAATAATGTACATGAGCCAATACATGAGTGGCTTTCCAGGCGTGAGCCCGATCCCCGGTGAAGGTGCTAGCGGTCTCAACCTTGCATTAGCAGGAGCATCAGAAGAAAGACGCAAGCGCAACCGAACCTTCATAGATCCCGTTTCAGAAGTCCCTGTTCTTGAGCAGTGGTTTTCCATGAACACACACCCGTCACACAATCTCATCATAAAGTATACAGAAGAACTAAACAGGATGCCATACAGACAGAAATTTCCAAGGCTTGAATCGAAAAATGTGCAATTCTGGTTCAAGAACCGACGAGCAAAGTGTAAGAGGCTAAAGATGTCCCTGTACGAGCCTTCGTCTCCAGGACATTATGTGCACCCAGGTCACCCACACGCTATGGCAGAGCGGAAAATGGTCTGAATTAGAATTGTGTCATTTTAGAAAGACTGAATATAAGCGTTGATGGTGTGAAGTGCCATTTTAGTATTAGTTATTGCATTGTGCATACTATAACGTATTATCGTCTAATTGATTTTTTATTAGCAAAACTGTTTCATTGTACCATGCGATACATTGTAAATTAAAATCATTTGCTTATAGCGAGTAAAAATATGCTCATACACGATAATTTGAATCTCAAACATATTTTGTACAATACTAAAGTTATATGTGTGTATTATAATTTATTTATTAAATTTAAATAAATTTTATTTTATAGAAGCAAATTGCGAATAATCTCACGCATTCGTGTTTATATATACTTAGAACATATAAATATAAAATTAGTGTAATGAGTCAATATGCTTTAGAATATATCGCACATTGTAGAATACGTCTATATATCGTTACTTGTAAAGTCTACAAAGTTATAGAATACGCACATTCCTTAAATTAAGCATTCTCAATCCAAAGATTGACTAGACTTAGGCTATGTTATACCAAACTAGACATTGTCAAACTAGGTATAAGTGTATATACGCTTACATGAATGTAGAGCCTAGTACATTGGTTCAAATCCCGGTTTCTTTGTCAAGTTACTGTTACAGTATTTACGCATTTATCGGCTGAAACTATTCGCAGTTTCATCATATATTGTTTTATAGTTTTAAAGATATAGAGGTAAATTGTTTTGTTTTGATGTTATGCTTTGTGGAGCTGTGATGATCCAAATGTATTTAATTGTTAAGGTTACATCAGCAGGAAGATTTTTATTTAATCTAGATAAATCGATAAAAGATCTTTTCTAAATGTAAGTCATTAGGCTCACAAAAAGCATTTACAGCTTGTATGATTATTGGCTAAATGTTTATCCCTTTCAATTATAGTATAAACGAAAAATTTATTGATTAAAATATTACATATGATACTATCACTTGGTATTTCATTCATATATATCCTAAACCTTAACACCCGTAGTCATTTGCAATATAAGTTAAACAAAATAAGTTTTTTTATAAAATGTTTAAACATTTATAGTATTATTCTACGAAAAAAAAAATATTAATGTTAAAAAGTACGCTTTCTTAAAATACAATCTGAGTTCGATATTCAAAATCGGACTAAGTTATAAACTTAGTACAACTTTACCTTAAACTTCTCCCAAGGTGAATTAATAAGTAATAATACAACATATACATCTTTGTTTTATATTCTAGTAAACATATGTCTGTTTCGCTCTTAACAAGATCTGGAGCTGTTATTAGAATAGAAAAGATTATATGTTAGGGCTAGGCTCAGGATTCACAACAAAAAAAAATATACAAAACTGTCACGAATATATAACTATACATTTCGAACTCGCCAAAAAGTAAGCGCCTAGCAAAAACCAGTCTGCAATATTAATACACAATCAATTTTAATCGTCACTTCGTACAATTGACTACCGTGTGTCAATAGATAACGTTTGTAGACGACGGTGGAGTCCGGCAGACCCAAATCACCTGTCAAAGTTGCGACTTGCGATATCGTCTTTGTCGTCTTCGATCTTGTGAATCCTTTAACGTACTTCTCATTAATTTGGCTTTTACATATTTATAATTAACTTATTGCACGCTGTATCGCAACATTTTTTAACAAAGGCTCATATGATCTACTGGTTTTTGCTTGCGCCACTTCGTATTAGGTTAGCATAACAACAGAAAAGCGCACAGCAGTTTAACATACTCTGTTGAAATAAGATTATTTTGACATAAAATAAAAAAGTGCGTGCGTACAAAGTACACATGTCAGAAGCGAAACTTCTTTGTAAATTAATTATTGCTAAGGTAAAACCTCCAAAAAAAATTTACCCTCATGCGCTTAACCCTTAATTGGTCGCGTGGGGTGTCATGCACCCCAGAGCGGGTTCCCAGGCGCACAACTTTTTAAAATTTGAATTTAGCGCGCTGCTCTTCTAGGTAGCTTCGTAAACACGTAAAACGTACACGATTCAGTTGCGAGCGGCTCTCGGTTGTGGGCGTTTGGGCTCGGAGAGTGTGTTTGGGGTGCACGACACCCCAGGTGACTGTTTGTGTGGTCTAAATTCCGAGTAAGTAAATAGTTGTTAATTTTATTATTTCCGTTTTAAAACATTGTATTTTGCAAGTGATGAATGTTAAAAGTGTTCAATTATAATACTTTGACATTTTTGAGGTTATGTTGTGATATTTTTGTTTTTGGTTTCCAGTAAAATGCCACGTGGACGGCCTTATCATGGTGGGCACACTGAGAAAAAACAAGCCCGAAATACCAAATTGTTTCTTACCGGAAAAAAACGAGAGACGACTTCTAGCATATTTGGTTTTCAAAAAGATATGACTTTGTGCTCATATGTGCCGAAACCAAGAAAAGCAGTTCTGCTTTTATCGACATGCATCACGATGATAAATGTTGAGGGTGAGAAAAGAAAGCCCGAAATTATTCATTTTTATAATAAAACGAAAGGGGGAGTTGATACGAACGACCAAACGTGCACCACTTATAATGTAGGAAGACGTACCAAAAGATGGCCGATGGTCATATTTTTTCATATTTTCAATATCACAGGTATCAATTCCTATGTAATAAACAAATCTAAAATTGACTCCAATATATCCCGAAGACTATTTTTAAAGCTACTGGCTGTTGATTTAGTCAAATCTCACCAAATATCAAGAGCCAGCATACCCACACTACCACGACCGCTGCAAAAACGACTAAAAAGACAACATGAAATCCAGGACCAAGAATCTATTTCTGAAGCAGGCCGATCGCAATCATACAAAATGTGCCATGTATGTCCAAGAAGTAAGGACAGGAAAACAAAGACTGAATGTTTTAAATGCCATAAACATGTGTGCAATGACCGTATGAATATAGTCTGTAAAAATTGCAACGATTAAAACTAGGATTTGTAAAAAATATTTTTCATATTCAAAAAATAAGTTGATTATATTAAAAATATGTTTAAAAGTTGATTAATATGTAAGTTAAAATGTTCTAATTAATACAAGTCTGATTTTGCATGTATTTCGTATTTTATTTTATTTCCTAATTCTGGGGTGCTAAGCACCCCACGCGACCGCGTATGCAACTTTGTAGACGCGCCCAATTAAGGGTTAAAGAAGTTTCACTTTTAAAAATGCAATTTTAAACATACATACATACATAAATAATACGTAAATGGTCAAAGAAACCGGCCGCTTTATTGATAATTAAGGAAAGCAGTGGCGCTACAATCTTTAGGCTTTAGTATCTACTTCGTGTTTTTTCTTAACAGGCAACTCATATGTCTTAAGACAAGCCATTTTCCCCACAACGCCATGGTACATAGTGCACGTTAATGATATGCATAATGTGATTCGAACACAAGACCTTAGGATTGACCCACGCTGTAGCCACTTACTGAACCCTGCTCTTAATTAATAAAGATATACGTGGGTAACACTGATAATGTTTAGAAGTGCTAGTTAGAAACATTGCTAATAAAAAAAACCACCACCACTTTGGTAACCTAATATAGTATATTGCATTAATTTTTTCGTTTGTTTTTGTGAATTGGCGGCAAATCTAAAACTCTAGTTACACGTGACATGAACCTAACGCAAGAAAATTTTCGGACAAAAATTTAGTATGACTTTCGTTGTGGGCTTACTCAACAACAAGACTGAAGCAAATTTATATAGGCTGCGATTAGCATTTCTTAATGAAGCCCTATCTCGTGCCACTACTTACAATTGGTTTAACGAGTTTAAGCGTGGACGTAGCAATCTCAATGATTATCCGCGTAAGGTGTCCTTTAACAGCGACTACTGAAGATAGCATCAGTGCTGTGCGGCGCGTGATAGAGGAAGATTAGAGAGTGACCTATCAGCAGATACGGCAAGCCTAGGAATTGGTATGAGTCAAGTTTTAAAAATATTACAGGAACATTTAGGCGTCAGGAAACTTTGTACCAGATGGATTCCTCATACTTTAACCGACGATCGGAAATACCTTCACATAAACTGGTGTCGCCAAATATTAGATAAGTTCAACGGCATTGACTAAGAGCTGTATTTGACATCTTCACAGCTGATGAAAGCTGGAGATAATACTACGAACCCGAAACCGAAAGACAATAAAAGTATTGGCAATTGGTTTTCTAGATTAAGCCGTTTTTCTTAACATTTTCAGTGTTACTTAGGAACAAATATGTATTTAAATACGGACATGGCTATAAACATAATTAAAAAAAATATTATTTTAAGTTTTAGTATTAAGTATTAGACCACGGCGGCAGTTCTTTAGTGATCTTAGCCGCTAGTATTTTAGTTCAGAAGAACAAAAGAGAGTTTGTTTATTTCTAAAACTGGGTGTATTCGGCATAACCAAAGTCCAAATCAGAGTAGAACAAATTGGCATATTCGAGACAAACTTTGTTAGCTTTTTTATAATGACCGTGAAATAATTGTATATAAAGCATTAAAACAAGTTCTTTAATGAAAACATCAGTGCAGCGTCTTATACAAAAACCTTTGAGTATCATGTTGTGTGGATTAAGCCAATTAGCAGGAGATTTTCAACTCCGACTCGCGTATAACGTTTCTTTGATCGTCTACTCATCTTTTTCTTATCTCTCCTTGACTGATGTTTCGCTAATTATGTTAATTTTATATCACATGAATTGTTAGTCAAAACAAAACCCGTCTTAATATCTACGATACAAAAATATTTTCTTTGAAATATGTAGATTTCAAATCTAAAACTAATTTGAACAAATTTTCAGTAGTATTTAATATTTTATAGCTTGCCTTCTTCGATAAAAAGTGCCAACCGTCTTGTGTCGTAAACAGTCAGGTGTAAACAAATATATAATGTATTTATAAGTAAGAAAGAAGTCGGTTTACGGACGATAGTTTAACGTGACAACGTCAAAACAAGGCATTGATGAAATGACTGAAAGGAAGCAAGAGGCGCAAGCGTACAATGTGCGTAACGGGACAGTAAGCCTATCGGGACAATAAGACGTGTATTTTCGTGCGTCCAGCCGGCGTTCGTCGATTTATTGGATCTATTTATTGTCACTTCAATAATGTAATATTGTACCATTCATACTTTATCAAAATTTGCTGACTGAAAATCCTAAAGCATTCTACACAGGTGATACAATTTTGCTCATTCGAAAGATTTAGGCGCGTAAAATTCATTCGTCATAAACGTTATAAATATAAGCCATAATTAATATCAAAGTATGAAGTTTTAATCTAAACAAACTGCCTTCCCTGCGCATTTATGTTAGTTAACCACGGATTATGACGTGCCTGTAATGAAGTAATTTATTACACGCTAAGTATACTGGTAATAGATGTGTCTTACGATCACTGCTCTCGGGGAAATAAAGATAATGATTATCCAAAAGGTAACGAAAAAATATTGTATTTATTAGAGGTTCAGAAATTGTACTCCAAAATTACAATTTTATTTAAACATAATTTTATCATTGTTACGATTATTTGAAATAGAATAGTTGCTTTTATAATTTTGAATATGTATTTGTTTTATTTACACGAATATCGTTACCCTGTTCCAATGTTATTTTTAGTTTCTAAGATGCAATTCCAAAT
The DNA here is from genome assembly GCA_028984075.1 of Pieris mannii. Lineage (NCBI taxonomy): Eukaryota > Metazoa > Arthropoda > Insecta > Lepidoptera > Pieridae > Pieris > Pieris mannii. The sequence continues at coordinate 4,129,851 of CM054776.1, forward strand.
GCAATGATGCAAGTCCATGATAAATAAAGTAATTCCGTAAGATTGTTTTATAGATTTTTGCTTTTGAAGAAGAATAGTATTAGAAACGAATTATACCTACAGTTTAATTATATATAAAATTTTACCTATAATCTTTATTTAAATATATCTGTGGGCTAACGGGCTGAAGGTTCACCTGATGCTAAGTGCTGCCACCGCCCATAGAGTCTTACTTTGCAAGAAGGCTCGCAAGTACGTTAACGGCTTTTTAATATGTATAAATATTTTGAAATACTTTAGTGAACAGCAGTGGCTTTCTAATTATGATTAAAACCCATGTCCATGCCAAAATAATGGCAATAATTAAAAGTTTACGCCATAATTAAAAATTAAATAAGAGATTCGCAAAGTGACATCTCAAGAAAATACCAGCTAACCAGCCGGTTGTTGTATGACAATAAAACTCCTAAGCCCGTTGCCTAGCGGGAAGATTTACTCCAGCAACTTAATACACCGTAATATCGCTCGTAATGCCCGTTTCATACTAAAAGCGAAAGCTTTAATAAACTTATTTCGTTTAAGATTTTTTTTGTTTTATTATCTATTTTAGTCACAATAACGTACTTAAATAGACAAAATACACTTAAAACTTATATGAATAATTTGAGTGTGACTTGTTTATCTTATCCAAATAATGATTACTATTATATCCATAACATAAAGGATATTCATTTTGATTCAAGTTTGTATTTAAACCTGGTTTTATTAAATATGATAATTCTGATAATATAATAAAACCTAATTACTAACTATATTCTAAATAAAAACAACTTTCTTAAACTAACTAAAACTTCTTAAACGTTTTTTTACATTGTAATGTCAGAGATAGTGGAATTAAGAATAAACGTAATGGTTCCTCCATCGTGGATATAGATTTCAATACTCCGGCCCACACAGTTTCTATCTTGATAGTGTTATATACACACTATAAGTGTACAATAATAGTGAAAGATATATTTATTAATATATCCGCTTATGTGGAAAGCGAGCTTAAAAGCCTATCTGTCGGCCCGTCCAAGCCTTAGTTATGATATAACAAGGAATCGGCTAAGCCTCGACTTACAGCAGACTTTATTAATTGACATGACATTTTTTGGCAACAACGTAAACAACTGTTTTGCAAGGGATTAAAGAATTTCTTAAGTTCATTTTGTTATAAAACCTTGTTATTTGGGTACATTATATTCAAAAGCTTTTTGCTATCTTACAGAAAGGTAGGTATGTCCTCATGTAATGCAGTTATGACTTTTAATTTAAAAAAACATAACTCTTTTACATTTTAGGGAGTAAGGAAAAATTTTTTTTTAATTAATTACAGTGGTTATGTAATTTTTAAAGGCAAGGTTTATAGCGTGGGCGAGTATTTAGATTATATGTTTGACACCATTTCTTAATAACTTACCAATTATTATGACGTTAATGTTTGTATTATTATTAACATTATAATAATTAATATAAAATTTGCATGCCTATTTTATAATTAATCTATCTAATTTTACCACAGTCTTAGCCAATAAAGGATTTTATTTAAACGGAAAATCTATATTATCTTGTATTTATTACATAGTAGCGTTTGTAGAAAATCTTTGTCCCGTTTAATGGAAATATATTTAAGTCTACTGGCGGTAAAATTGTATTTAATAAGCCAAGGAGGCCATAACTCAGGGTTGATCCACATTGACTTAAGATGAACCTCCAAGGATATGTTGCTCATTTCGTCTCCCCTTATCATAACCGCGCCCTATTAGCAATTTATTTCTTGAAGATAATTATAAGGTGGATTACTTTTTAAGTGATCATGGTGGCTTTCTCTGTACCGTGTGTAAAAATAATGCACAAAATAATAAACCAAATCAATAAGAACTAAAAATAATTGTGTGAATTTATGATGTTTATATACGCTATTCAGAATAGTATGACATTTAGATTCGACAAGTTCGTTGAAGGAAAAAATCTTAAAGATATTAAAACTAGTAATTTTAAATGGAATGTACCCTAGCCCATCCTGTGGAGATAGTTACTTAACAACACTATGACACATCAAGAGAAAAACCAGTGCCACAACTCTTCGTCTTGATCTAACATTTCCGTTGCGGTCGGCTTGACATTGTTCTTCACGATATTCTTCTTCCACTACGCTTTTAGACACTGTTTTACCGCGTATCTGTATTTTAAGCAATTAAAAAAAAAGTTTAAACACACAACATCAGGGTTGATTTTTACGCTAGACCAACAGAGTATTGCTAGTAAAGTACTTATATTCAATCCAATAATCCTTAAGAACTTTACATTCATTCAACATACATTCCTGAAAATATTTATCAGTTGATTTTCTTAATTCAAAGTATATTGTGTTTGGAACACATTCACCCTGGGTCTTGGACATACTGGTTATCCGGAAATGTCTTTATCTCGTAACAAAGGGTTAAACACGACATCAGCTAAAACTTTAAATTTAAACACGCGCCACCCATACGGCTCGAAAGACTATATTCATAAGTCCAATAATTAAAAACCTATCCTTATATTCCTAAAAATAGGGATACAACCTGTATTCCTTAAAATAATTGTTTGCTGAAGTTGATTTTCTTATAATAGCGTGTTGAGGTTTCCGTACGGCGAGTGTCGTTTGGCGGACGGTGTAATCTCAAATCTCCCGTCGCCAATTTATTTTCATTAGCGATCATCCTCGGTTAATTTTATTCCCTACTTACCCTGCTAGGGATCGGGATATTTTCGGATACAAAACTAAGGAAAGAGTCTTTTATTATTCCCATAAATAGTATACATTTCACAATTATTTCATATTTACTTTGTTTTATATAACTGTTTGGAAGATTAGGCAATTCTTAAGGCATGTTTTTAAATTTATTTTTAATGTTAAATAATCGTTAATTTTCTACAATAACCTCGGATACAATATTTTTGAGTATGAAGTTGTTTATCTATAATACACAATAGGAAATAATTCAAATATCCGTAGGTACTAATATTTCCCTTTAATGTTATAAAATGCAATAATCCTTTAATTTTTTATTATCATATATTTAATACATAATAGATTGGATCAAAAGCAAGAAGCCTCGCATCTCGTATAATGATTAGAAGGATTCTAATCTCTACAATCCACTTTAACGCATTTTCTTACGCTTGAGAAAGTCTGAATCTATAGCCAATGACAAGCTCAAATAAAATGTCGATGCCATAGTCTCCGCCCCGGCGAATATAGAGATGCTTAATTCATTTCCAGAGGATAATATTATTTTTTTACTCCCTCGCTTTTTTTCGGTTGAACCGCGGCTTATTTTTTATTCATTGCATCGGCAGCCAATCGGGGTGGGATATTCAATTATCCACCCTCATTTATATTTCAAGATAATCGAAGCGAAATCATGTTGCGTTTTGACAATTTTCACAAATGATTGAACTTAAAGAGAAATGTTTATTCAATATGCCACGGCTTAAACCGTTTGAATTCTCGAATTGTTAGCTACAATTTCGCATACAAATTGTAGCTATAGTTATATCCACAATCCACAATAGTTTAGCAATACCCAAAACACTGCAAATTGAAATTTACTATAACAATACCAATTAATAAAAAAATTGAAAGTGATTTTACTGTAATATCGACTTAATACTATGTTTGAGGAATATGTTTTATTCCCCTTGCAAACGTATTTTAAAGAACCTCTACATAGAATTGAATAAACAATGCTAACTGTATTGTTAGTGCAAGCCGCGGGGTGCATTTTATTCGCGTCTAAATCTGCGCTCGAATTAATTTGTCGTGACGTGCGAAATTAACGCATGAGTAACGCCGCCCGCCCTGACATCTCGCTAAATCGTACGTATGCATCGGGCTTTGTTCAATTATATAGAGCTGATATAACAAATACCTGTGGAGCTACCTTTTAGGTATGGGCCTTAGATGTAAGAGTTCGTGATAATTTAATGTTTCAGTCAACAAGTAAGTGATCAGCTTTCTGGCCGTGATAGATGCCGACGACTTTTTAAGGCATGAGGGAGTGATAAATACGCACATAGACAAAAACCCTATTGGTGCCAGGGGGGAGTTAGTCTGGTATTACGACTTCAGGTATGAGAACTCCCAGCACTAGATCAACACTGCTCTAACAAACATTCACGATTAATTAAATTGCGTACCTTAATATCTAAGAGCATAAAACTATGTTAATAATTTAACATGACATTTATAAATATGACTTTAAACTTCCTCAATATATATTGTGTGTGGTTTTGATTCTCTGAATAAATTTAATATAAGTTTCATCGAAGTAATGAAAACAATGATACAGCATTCTACTGTTATTATATATACAAACAAATTAAAAGGTTTTTAACGTAATAACAACTCTTATGTTATATCCGTGATTTTCCACGAGTATACCGCGGACTCAGGTGAAAAGATCCCACGCTCGACGTCTGCATCTCCAGCTTAACTGCTTCCTCCCACTCACGACATAATATCTGTCGCTTTGTATTATGGATCATGTCAGTTTTAATTAATACGCGATTTGAACAATTGCATATTAAAAGTTTATTATTAAAAAGGAATAAATTTTCTTTGCGCTACTCTTATTGTTCTAATTATTGGCAATACTATTTGTACTTTCAGAACAAAATAACCTCTCGAATGCACACAGAAAATATATGGAAATAATTAATTAACTGCATAGACTAATAGACGTTTATCATGCTTCGTGTCAATTTCTATACTGTAAGAAATTGTATGTCTTTCTTGTAATCTTAATATATATAAATCTTCTGTCACGATGTTTGTCCGCGATAGACTCCTAGTCTATCGCGGACAAACACTACTTAACCGATTTTAAATTAAATTGACACACCGTGACAGTCTGGTCCAACTTAAGAGATAGGATAGCTTAGATCTTTAATTATAGTCGCAATTTTATTTTATTGCTAGTTGTTGTGTTGTGTAGTTTTTGACACAAAAAATGTGTTAAAAGTACCAACGTTTCATATAAGCTATATACCTTTCACATAAGTTCTACCGATTCTCTTGAATAGTTTACTACTGTGTAATATAACAAAAACCTTAGCCACAGCAACGCTTGGTCGAGTCTGCTAGTATTTCTATATATTGCCGTTGGTGCATTTAAGTTATCTGTAACTATTTTGGTAAAAAATATTAAATTTTCTTGTTCGCGGGCGTGATTTCATGCGTATAAAAGTTTTAATCTACCGTACGTAGTTGATTTTTTTTAAATATTATTATATCCTTATTTTGTATATATTAAATCCAATTGTATTATTAAATACATAATTTATAATTGAAAACATTAAATAATTTTCATTCATGTACTTAAAGTTTAAAAATGTATGTACTGTAAAATCAGAAATAACACTGAATTTTTTAATCGTCCCTTTATACTAAACAAGTTAATTTTTAACGATCACTCATCAAATTTGTTTAATTACGTCCCAGTGGGCCTAATCGTAAACGAAGGTTGAGGGAGGCCGCTAATCAACCGTTTAAGAACGACACTCCATGATAAAGACCTGATTCCCTCTTTATAGAAAGCGACAACCTCAGGAAATTAGTTCTTATAAAAAAATAAAGCGTAAATTTTACACTTGGAAAATGGGTTCCGTCGATTTTATGATTTAGTTTGGTACATTTAATAAAAATATTTTAATTTTGATTCCATTTTTATCTGATGTGAACTGTAAAAACCATATATAATTGATTGCTTCGATTATGTAACAACCTATTAACCTTAAATTAAACTATATATATTAACAGTGTAGCCTTTCAACTTTTCTTCATAAACTTTCGCCTTGGAAGTTAACTTCTTGAGCCGTAAAAAACGTATTGAACACTCCCACGCCGCTATGTGCGCCTGATAATGGAAAATCACGAATAATAAGCATGTAACTATGGCTTATATTAATAAGAAACATCGTAGATATCTTCCCGGAAAGTTACTACGCATAATTAATAACCTATTAATAATTATATCACTTGAAAAGATATACCTCCATCGGGACCTTTATGTAAAATACTGCTGGAACACACGAACTAGGCTCCACCGTCACGTGAATCGAGGCTATTCAAGTCATTGACACCTCTTGCCTAGTAAGGAGACTGAAAAGGACAAAACCATTTGAACTAGTGCATAAGTGTTAGTGTACGTAAATATTAAGTGCTAAATAGTGGCTAATAAGGTTAGCAATTAATTTAGGTACTTGAATTATTTATATGTCTTAAGTTAGGTTAGATCGCACCGTTCCATGAAGTCTTTTCTTGTCTAACTTTTAAAAATATATGAAGCGTTAGCAATATAGATGGATTTGTTTGTCCTCCTATTGAACTCCACTTGTCCCTTCAGTCAGCGAGGTGTCGAAGCCCCATTATCATTCGCTGGCGTCTCGTTGATTTTAGATAAATACAGAAAAACAATTGTTTAATTTCTATTCTTGTAATATTTTTACGAATTTCAATTAATATAACATTTCAGCTATATCACAGTTAAAGGTAAAGTGAATTAACACATTTATATTACTTTACAAAGTTGCACCGCGAAGGATTTTGTTTAGAAATACTTTTCAAATTCCAAAAGGGTATTCACGTCCTCAAGTAAAATTAATTGTTGAAAATATATCTATATATATATATTTTTAAGAAAAGTATTCAAATAAAGTATTTTCGGAGGTTAAAAAGGAAATGTGCAGCGATAGCTAAGTCGGTTTATTCCCGAGATAAGAGCAAATGTATTCAGATGCACAATCTTTATACCGCCGCCCGCCCAACCGCCCGCCCATAAACCGACTCGTCGAATGGCTGATGAAGCTATCATTTCTAATGTCATTTTTATATTTCATTTTAGTACAACCTTCTTGGAAACTATTTTATTAGCTTATCTTAGTTATAGTGTAAGTTGAATTATACGGTGGGTTGTTCGGTTTTTCACAAGTTATTTCATATAACTATAGTCACGCACAACGGACCTATTGAGAGTCTAAGTGCGGAAACGGACTCCCTACATACATACATTTATATAACTATATATATCATTAAAGTAGGAGCTTCTATAAAAAAAACACACCAGAGTCTTCTAACTTGGATTTCGTTTACTTTGGAGTAGAGGAGACTCTTACGATGCGGGGTTCAAGTGCGCGGGCACTAATGAAAAATGTATGTTGGCACCTGGTAGATAGTTCTGGTGACCTCAGAGATGGTGTTTTTATCGCTCAACGAATAAATCGCAATGCAGCGAGGAAATGCTGCAAGTGTTAAAGGTACACTGCCAGAGGAACCAAACTTTTAAAATCTGTTTTAATTTTCTTTTTATTAAATTTAAATTACATATTTCTTTATAGGTTAAGAAAATTGTAAATACTGAATTTTGATTGCTGTATATTATATACATATGAATTTTTATAGAAGAATATAATTGCAAGAAATAATAATTTTATAAAATTTCACAGACCGATAAAAATATAACGTACATTACCCTTCTGTATATTTGTTATATACATTTGTGATCAAACTCAAAAACAGTAAGTTTTAAGTCTACATTAAAGAAAGAAGGCCCACAACAAAATACGGTATTGATTGCTTAACAGAAAATTCCTTTATGAAAATAGTCTGCAGTCTCAGCAAGTTGCAAGTGGTACGTCTATGAGAAAATTCAATAAAAACCTAAAAGCCAATCTTATCTTGAAGAGGAAATTAAGAAACAGCGGCGAGCATCTGACATGGCGCTCTTTACAGATCTATTACAAGGGATGGGTTCGTAATGAATATCGATACTTTTACCATATTACCGTGATACTTTAGTAACTCGTATTATTATTTATGTTTTTATTAATATAAAGTACATACAAATTTAGTTTCCTGTTTATCCATTTTTTAATATCACTATGTATTTTAAAAACATTGTTAATAATGTATATTTGTGTTTCCATACATATTCTATAGAGAGCTATAGTTTAAGAACAAACAATATAATTAATTATTGTAAATGGTAAAAAACGTTAATTTAAGATAAAAATACTACTTCTAAGTTATCCTATTAGCTTACTAACTAACATTAATACTATTTCTTTATATGTTGGAAGAATTTAAGGCATATTTAAAAGTATTTGGCAATGTATCTCAATATATCTTGTACATAATCGATAATTCCATATCGATGACATTACATCACTACTTTACTTTTAAAAGAGTGTTGAATACGACAGTGCGACATCGGACTTTGAAATAATTCTGTGACGGGGGAGGCACAGGAAACAGAGCCTTATCTGCCAACACCCGTTTGTTATATTTTTAAACAACTCCGTATTTGTCCCTTACAGCTGAATGGACTTAATGTTACTTTCAGTTCCTAAGTCATCACGGTTTTTAACAATTGACGAGATAACGTCGAGGATAATAAACGAAATGTTGGGAAGTTACCGTCTTTCAATGTATACATACTTTGAGTACCCTAAGTATGATGGGATTTTGGTACTATTCCATACTTTTTGTAGAGAATTAGGAAGCTTTTTTAAGCAATATATCAAAAAATCTTTAGCGGATCCTCACTTTTTCTCTTTTTTAAATCAGAATTCAGAAAATGATTGCATCATTGCACCAAGTAAGGAATTAGGGGCCTATCACGTTATTGCTGAGAAAACCAACCTATACTCAAATGAGCGGTAATAAAGTATTTTATTTTCTTATATGATTTGTATATCCACAAACTACGGACATAAACAACAGAGCACCCATAGATTAACGAATCACTTATAGAAATATATCACCTCCTGTAAGCTGATAAAAGCATTCATAACGTCTAGCACACTTCTGGGTACAGTTTATCCGTTATCAGGGACAATGCATTATGGGAACAATATCATTACGGGGGCTATTCAACATTTTTATTATTGCCTTACTATTGTCTTATGGCGCGACGGTGCCCGATAACAAAGGGACATACAGACATTGAAAATAGAAGGCAAATTTGCTGGATATTTTATTAAAGACCCAGTATCACTATATTACTATAAAATGCTAAACGCTTCCTTTACAAACATCTTTGAAGAAATTTAATATTTCCCGAATGTCGCTTTATACAAATTCTTTAAAATACAATTTGCAAGCGTATGATAATAAAAAAATAAGCAAATCATAATTTTAACTTGTCGTAACGTTGTCGTTTATCCATACAATAAAACTTTACTAACTGATTTACGAAATATATTCTTAACATAAATAATGTATTAATATTTTTAGAAATAAAGATTAGATTACTTTTAATATTTTGATTCTTAATGTGTGACACAACTGTGTCTGATAGAATTAAACTCAATGTTTAAAATTTTTTGTCAAAATGTTTATATACGAGTATGTTGCAGATTCGAAGATATTGTTACTAGCCACGTGATCATACGTTAGAGATGGTCGGTCAGGTTGACTTTAGAATAACGCAGACGCGCGGCGCTGGCGACGATCACAAAGAAACACAACATTCCAACGCACTAGTGACATTAATATCTTGTAAGATTCGTTCATTTATTACACTATCTCCGGTACAAAGAGATGTTTAAAGAAAAATGACAGGACTGTACTACGCTATTGTCGTTGCGACGTATTGTATTATACATATGTCACATTCTTAAAGCCCGTGTATTCCAAACATAATTCTGCAGCGCGATACCTCGCAGATTTATTCGGGTAACGTTTGTTGTTTCACCTTCCCGCGAATAATGCGCCAAAGATTTATGAATAAGCTGTTTGTTTAGGCGGATGATTGTCGGCGATAAACCAGCCTCCTTACTCATTTCTTCGTTCATGATGTCCTTAATTAATCTTTTTGCAAATTATGAAATGCGTTGTTTCCGCTATTTCATGGAATTATTTCTGGTGTTTTAAAATTTAAATCAGAACAATGTGGCGTACTTTTTACAGCGAAATCAAACTTTTAAGATGCAACTAATAATATTATTTTGTTGTCTGATTTTTGAAATATATTTCTTATCACTTTTACAAAGTCTGTTATTAGTGTAATCCATAATAACAGAGTTCGTAAATTAATGTTATGTACTTTTATAATTAGTTTAATATTACTAGGTTTTTTTTAATTTGTCATTCTTGCTAGATATATAAATTAACGACTATTCAATGGTTGCTATTAGTAGTAATCCCATACTCATTATTACTAATAAAATAATTAATAATATTTTTCCACTACGGCTGTAGCAGGATCCACGGAAGATGCACCCAACTCATATCAAGGGTATTTTTCAGGTCGCTAACAGAATATGCTACGAGAACAAGGGTAAAAGTATGAAGTGGCTTAGTCACCAATTTAAATTAGTTAAATCAAAATCAGCCGAACCTCACCTAACCCATAATAATAAAAATAAAGCCCGTTTCATTTCCTATCATGACAAAAAAAATATACAACTTAGATTATTATACAGTTTATTTTTTTACTTGTTATACTATATTCCTAACTTCAGTACCATCGATCGGCATCCCTTCTGTTATTGGTAAAGGCCTCCTCCAAATTTTAACCAACTGATACTGTCTATGGTTCTCTTTCTCCATTCCTTCTACCGCTTCTATTTCTTCCATCCATTTGGGCATGCATCTTTCTACCCCTTGGTCCTTTCCATATAGAAGTCCATATTTTATCTGAGTGCACTTTGGGCACATTGCCTGTTATATGTAAGTAAATGCAGAGTTACAATAAAGTACCCAGTATTACGTAGATACAATTCGGCAACTCACGCATTTGCCCTCAAAATATGCAAATACCCAAGAGGGCTTGGTTACGAAGATACCATTAATCATTATCTAAATTAATTTCGTACCTAACAAAATCTCCTCTTAGTTTCTTAAAGTCACAATAAAGAGGATCGCGGTGGATGCCATAACTCATCTGAACGTAAGATTACTGATCTTTAATCCCCCTCCGGGTTTCTCTTAAAGTTAAGATTTACGACTCTAAGTATTATTTCGCCGCGGTGTAAGCTTGCAGTCAATGAAAAAAGTTTGCATACTTCTGATATGGGATGACGGCTTAATGGAATTATTTTTATATAAAGCGAATCTAAGCAAGTTTTGCGGCGAAATTATACATTTGCAATTTCGCTTTTAATATTTGGCTATATCAGTCCAATTACACAGTTTTATTAATATCTTTCTATAAATTGAGTTCAAGCTGTGAAAAAAACATGCCTATCTTTAAGTACGATTTGAATAGTTGGATATCAAAATTGAATTTCCAATATAGAAATTTGTACGACTTTTAACATTTATACTTACTAAACAAATCAATCGACGAAATTAACAAGAATGATAAAATGTGAATTGAAGTAGATATACATTTCCCGATTCAATATACCTAGTATAGTATCCTATCATAGTAGTCATAAATCTAGTAAAAGTTTCATTATTATATAATGGTTACTTTAGTAATTAGAACAATGAAATTAGATTACGATGGACCCATAATAAAGCAAAATAGGCTTTTTCTAAGCTTCGTTAAATCTAATTAACAAATCGGTTATTAAATTTCGATTTGCATTGTTCTTTAGATTTATAATTAGCGTAACGCAAGATGAAGTTCTAGTTTGGATCGAGTGAAACTAAGTGTGATCTTATAATCTCTGCGTCTAACTGTATATTATAAGTTAAGGAATATTTATAGCAGTAACTTTATTTAATATCTGCTACACCTTGTCTCGCGAACAAAACTTTTTAGCTACGCTTATATTGAGTCTAACAAAGTAATATCCATAGAAGGCTTAGATTTCCTTTTTCTTTATAATATGTGTTCATTATAAACTTTGCCCCGTGATGTTACACGCGTTCATTCGGTCATCAGTCGTTTTTTCATCATTTAGAAATTTTGCTATACAAAACCATTAACAAAGTATTTAAACATTAATATATGACTAAGATTTAATTATACCCATTTAAAAATATAATGTATGCTAAGCTATTAATTATTAGTAAATATATAATAAACATCTGAAAGTCGCTTACACGAGTAAAATAGCTTTTCTATCATAAAACGATATCGCTATTTTCTGAATAAGTTTCAAAATATCTCAGTGAAACTTGGCAACAAAGGTATAATTGAAAGATCGGAAATTCCCAAGCAGGCTCATATTTCAAAGACGCTCTTCTTGCCCGGATAATATAAGAAGATAGAGGACAGAGTCGGATATAAAATATGGCGTCCTTTCATGAATCTTATTAAGATATCCTCCGAAAACTGAAGGAGATGGAGCAACACATTATATTTAATGTTAGAGTGGGACAAAGCGTTCACGGTTTATGTATATTAAAATAATACGTAGCAAGTTAAAGAGGTGCGGTAGCTTCGGTGTGAATTTATCACCTCTATGAATATGATTTTCTTTAAGGTATTTAGTGTCACGCATTACTAGAATACTTAACAATTTTGGTTATTTAAAAATACTTTAGCTCTTGCTATAGGACTTAAAGTCTGGCATTTAAGTGCATTCAGAAAACAGTGTTGTGTAATTAACACGTAACACGTAAATAATAAAATGTGAATTGAACAAGCCTAGTTTCTTCGGCGTGGATTTCTCATCTTTGAGGTAGATTTGAACCCCGGTAATGAATACCGGGGTTCAAATCTATTTTACTGGTTAGATATTATCGCATTTAATATGCAAACGATGCTCGAATATATAAAAAAATAAAATAAAAATCCTTTTAATTTTTACACCTTATAAAACATGAAGTTAGATTAAATTAGTTTACTTAAGTACATACAATTATTAGTTACATTAGTAATTAAGTTTGTATCCTAAATTTACTTATGTTAGTTTTTCCTTGACATTACTATTAAACTATTATTTTTCATTATGTAAGAAGTCCTCGGTAGGTGAAGGCCTCTTCCAAAGATAACCAGTCCTCTCTCGAATATATAACAATTACAAAGGTATTTTATGGCTTACATTTTTTTGTCCAAATTTCACATTCGCATTCAATATCAATTTCAAAGACTTTATTTTATTTCAACTAATACAAGAGAAGTTTACAAAAATATATATGTATGTGAAAAAGTTCTTAAAGAAGGTTTTGTTGCACAGCTGTCCCCTTGTACAGCTTGCCTTTGTGGCACAAAGGCCTCCTCCAGCTGTTTCCAGTGCTTCCTATCCCTGGGAAGTCTTTGCCAGAAATAAAGGACCAAAATGATGGACCGGTAGCTTGTTTAAAGTCATCAGCCCACCGCGCGTCTGCTCTTCCTCTCCTTCGCTTGGTAGTGAGAGGTGTCCATTGAATTACTTTTTTCGACCATTTTGCTCTCTGACCTCTGAGCAAGTGTCCTGTCCATCTCCATTAAGCCTTTTGGCTCTGGTCATTGCTTCCTCCCAGTTGGTGATCCTTCGGAGATCTACAGCTCTTTTCCTATTCATGTGTAACCTAGTATGCATTTCGCATTAATTTATAAAAATTAAACTTAAAAATGTATTAAGATTTCGTAAAACTGGAACTCAGCTTCTGCACTCTAAAAATACGATAATTTAAAAGCTGTTCAAGGAATAGGAATGTGACTAGGCAAAGCCATAATTCATCTAACTTTTCAGAAGTGCAACACACGCTATCTTGGCTAACATGCAAAATAACTTCGGGATACGTTGCTTACCGAAACCGATAATAAAGTTATACGGCCCAACTTTTACAAGAGCCAAATTTGAATTTATTTGAAAATGCTTTATCGATAGCATTGTTTCGTAATTACATTGCTTACGGCGAGAGCAATACGAAGATTTCTTAAGACGTACGGCGCAGTGAGAATATATTAAATTAATAGATTTCTGATTCCCTTTACAGCACGCGGCCTCAGTTGACAATTTTTTTTATTAGTCAAAAAGATCTTTACCGATACCGTGATTGTGTTTACTGTGTTGGCTAATTTAACTTCTTATTTCAGTCAAGATACGGAATTTTAAAGGCCGGGAAAGCACTCGAAAGCCTTCTAACAGTGTCCAAACGCACTTAAAATTAGATAACCCCGGCTCGTTTGCCCTGCATTTAACAAAAAATATTTTATTGCATTATGAAGTTTTCAGGATTTACTTTATTTTATCATAAAACCCTTTCTAAAATGCAAGCAGAAATAAGAATAAAGAAACACTTAATACATCTTAAATCTATTAATTAGACTAAATTTATTTCATCTAAACTGACAATTTTCGTTTATTACAAAAGAAATATTAAAAAATACGTATATACATCTTAGCAATAGAAAAGATTTTCATTAAATATTTCTCTCAGTAGACATATCATTAACGAAATAAAATCAATTTATACGTTGTTTACCATAAGCAGGATTCAGCATCTAATGTCTGCCAAGACAAATATCACCATTTCCTACAAAGACGTTCCCTTATCATTCAATTCGCGATATTTTGGGGGCGATATGCAAAAATTACCCATCCACGTTTATCCCCACATAAATAATATTAGATAGCGTGCGTGAGAGTGTTTTTGTAATTACCGCATAAATAATAATTCAGCGCGCCGTAGATTACCGTTAGAGGCTTCTTGATGTATGGGCGCTGTTTAAGATTTAAATAACGTTGTACTGGATACCTATAAATACATTTATTTAATTTTAGTTCTTATTTTAAAAATGTTGATAAAGGTTAGCGTGGTCTTATTTTACAAGGTTTAGTACGAACTAGTAATAATAATAATAAAAGCCATTTATTTCCAACAACCTTCAATAACATTTTTATCTTTAAACATTAACTTTTAACTATTCATCTAAAACTATGTTATTGGAACCCCATGTAGGGTAAATGCCTCCTCCAGTTCACTCCATGTGACTCTATTTTTTGCTTTTCTGATCCAGTCTTTACCAGCTACTTGAATTATCTCGTCGATTCATCTGTTCCTTGGGTGGCCTCTTTTTCTTTTTCCCGCAGGTCCTTCCCATGTTGTGGTTTCTAATGTCCATCGGTTATCCTTGTATCTCGCTAGGTGTCATGCCCATCGTCATTTTTGTGTAGAAGCTTGATAAAGTCTATTAAGTTGGTTTTGGCTCTTATATCTTTACTTCTAATTTTTTGCATTCTTCTTATTTTCAGTATGCTTCTTTCCATCGATTTCTGACAGCTAATTTTGATTTTATTTTTGCGTTATATGCCATGTTTGGCAGCCGTAGGTAGGCGTACGAACTAGTACGCAAACGTATATAAATTGTCCCAGAAAGAACAGAAACAGATTAAACAGAAAATTTTATAAAATTCCATCCGCAATAAAGGTACCAATATAAAGTCACACACATACATAAGTAAATCAGTAGCGCTACAACCTTTTTGGTCTGAGCTTCAGATTTCTGTATCGGTTTCATGTTCATTTGTCAATCTAATAGGCTGGTAAATCAGCCTCCTGTGCCTGACACAGGCCGTGGATGGCAAGCCGGTTTTTCTTTACTGTTCAAGCTAATGTTAAACACGGATATAGAAATTCGATTGGTTCACAGCCACGGATCAAATATACGACATCTGGACTGCTCACGCTGATGTCACTAGTCAACACTGTCTTAGATGAGGTTTAATCAAGAACGGATAGAAATAATGGTTTCAACTCAATTTAAACTTTTCCGATATTTACCCACTCGCTAAGTCTATAGCATGTTATCATCCAAGTTAAAGTAATACACAAACAATATAAATATTCATTAAAATTAACGCTCCATACTCGCGGCTCTAAGGCTGAATAAGCTGAAAGACAAGACCAAGAAAATTGCCAGACAATATCCCTTCGGCAATATTGAGATAAACGTGAAGTGAAAATATTAAAGCCATTACCTACATGGGGTATATCAGATTGAATTTATTTAAGATTATTGTGTTCAGCAGATGGATACGTTTTGTCAAAAGAATATTTAATACGAAAACGACACAACCGCTGATAGTGATCATTTTCATAGAAATTTTAAAGGGATTTTAGAATATAAATATTTGGTTTCGTGAATTAACATTCCATCAATTACACTACAAAAATATGTTGCAATAAATTTAATAAGGATTGATCAGGGATAGTGTGAACGCACAAAATATTTACTCCAAAAAGACAGAAGTATGCAAACATAAATAACAGAATATACACTTAAATTTAGATGTACTTTAGAGAGAGAGACGAGGTATTGCTTCATTTCATGATAAAGTGCCTATACTGTACAACGTCAAATAGTTAGGTACAAGTAGTTTCTAATTTGGCGTTAATTATAGTCAATTTAAATCATAGACATCTATTAATAAAGTTTTACAGACATCCAAGGCAAAGCAATCATTACAAATTCATTGAATAGGTATACTAATATTTATTTCATTTAAAAAAAAATACCCGATAATAGCACAGTATTTTTATCGCCCCTAATAAAGTTATACTAGAGCATCGCTCTGAAGACATTTGCTCAATAAATGTATACCGATATATATACACATTTTACTCAGAGCCATTTCGAATGTAAAAAGCGTATTGCGGGATATAGTGTGTATTAGGAAGCGTTTACAAGAGCAGCACGTAGCATAATAAATAATATAGTAATCAGTGCGATTCCTTACATCCCGTTCTTATTAGGCGAGTAGCAACATTCACCATTCGCTAATGCCCGGGCTTACTCGCACATGTGGGACGGAAAGATTCCGCGAGAATTTATTGTACATCGGCTTATGAATCATAAATAAGGGACTAATTAGAATTGCTTTATTGTACGAGCTATTGCTTTTGTATTAAGACGTATGGATATGGGTTTCTTGGATTAATATCGAAGAAGGTGAGGTGTTTTACGAGTTTTGCAATATAATGCTGTAACAGATTAAACACTAGGTACCTATCCAGAGCTTGACATATTCGGTAGTGAACTGATTTAATATTGAGAAAAACAAAATAATAAGTGACTATCTGATACCTATTTCTTTAATGATTACTGATTATAGCTATTGCAATGGATTACTAGTAAATTGTAAAACTGGAGATTCTATTTTTTTTATTTATTTTTTTTTTATTTTTCAAATATTTCTTTCCAAACTATGGACAACGGTAGTGTATATGGTAGAATGCCTTTCAATCGCACGTAGTAATCGACTGACACAATTATATTCATAGATATTGATTTTTTTTAATTCTTTAAGCGAAGTATCGTAGCAAATACGTCAACTATCAATATCTATCTACAGAACTGTAACGCTCGCTACGCTTCGTAGCCTTCCTATACTTAACCACTACGACATTTTTAAAGTGCAGCATTCAATGTCAAAGTCAATTTTTTTTTAATATAGGAAACGCAATGTACACTTATGAACGTCAGAAAAAGAAATGTACATTGAAAGCTTCTAATTTTACATTTACTGCCAGTTCTCAAATCAAGGGCCGAGAGATTCAGTTGCGTTACCTCTTTATACTAGAGCAATTCATATCCAAGTACTAAGATCGTTTAAATATTCATTCATATTATACCTAATAGGTATTAGAAAGTAGGTTTACTTTAATGTATGATTTCAATTTACTTATTGACAATCTCACTAGGTATTTGTTAAAAAAAAAACGTATAAAATTTAATTGGAAAGAATGACTCGTTTTATGCAGCCTTGGGTTTGGTGCGCCAATTTTGTCTTTATTACGAGTACTATAATTATGGAAGCTACTATTTTTTTTTAAATATATTTTTCCGCACGTACAAAATATTCGCATTAATGTATTGACTTGCCAAAGTCAATTGCCAAAAACTCCCGTGGAGACAACACAGATAGCTCTTATAGCCCGCGTTTCCACTACAAATATCGATTTAATGTCAGCTGCATTACCCCACAAAATAACACCATACGACATCTATCATACTTTAATTTTATATCATTTTTGTAAAGTTTACCTGGTGGCTGAAAATTTGAATACGACGAACATATAAATTTAAAATGATTTTAAAAAAATACCCAAAGAAACCAGCATACCGTAGATATTTCAAGATTAAATTTATTTATAAAGTAGAATGGTTGTATCAATATGCTAAAACATAAGTCTATAAAGAATTGCACTGGAGTATTAATTTATTAACTTATTATAGGGGTGGCCATAGCAAAGTATTGGATACAATTTTGCTATTATATTACGTGTACAAATAATTTTAATTCTTACAAAAAGGAATAGGAATTTAAGTAACCTTCTTAATTAATAATCCTTACACCAGATACGAACTAATTAATTCGAAGACGACACATAAATCTGATAACATGTCGTAACGCAGCGCCCCGATAATGCGGACAAATTATGAAGTTTTAACAAGTTCTCGAAATAAATCTTCAGCCTGTGTGGTTATCGCATGAATGCCATCAAATATCTAATTTTTTTTAATAGATATTTATATTTAGTATTAGAATTTAAGGGTCAATTCGAAGTATTATTATTATTAATATGAGGAGGAGTAATATAAACCTAAGTAAAAGGAGTAACTACTTTAACATACATTTGTCGCGCTCCTAAACAAGACTGCTATGGTTACATTAATACAAACCACAGCGGTTTTCTAATGTAACATATTGTAATATACTATATATTTCGTAAAATAAAGAGAAAAAAAAATCTTATTTCTGTATATATAATGTGTCAAAGTTTTAACTTATTAAGTATGAATTATAAAAACCATTCAATTTTTTTTAAATAAAAATATTACGAACTCAATTCAAACGTTGATTTGATAATTGACATTTAAAAGTCTAAATTTTATGAAAATAGCAGGAATTTAAAAATGTAAATGAATTGTGGAAGGAACTCCTAACGAAATTTCTCTAATTATATGTAGGTAAACATTGTCAAAGCGAATTGTTCATGTGAACGTCATACTAAACTTTTATAATTAAATCTAGCAACATATTATCTATGTATATTGTTCGTTAAAGAAAGCAAAGTTGGAGCAATAAATTAATTGGCGACTAAGTTGGAGTAAGACGGGGAAGCGCGCAAGATCCAACCAAGTTTAGACTATTAATTTGGGTCTTAGAAGGCACGCCGACAAATAAGGCTGTGTGAATATGTGTACTAAATTGCTATGAATTATAACAAATATACATAATTAATTCAAAGAAATTGATTGTATTTCAATGGTTTGGGCTATTATAGAGGTATGACTTCATTTCACAAGTTGTATCTTCGGTTTTTGCGCAAAAGATGACACGGTTCACTGACTAATGGCCTCTCTATTGCAGGACGAGAAGTTGTTTCGGTGTTGAATTGATAAAGAGGAACCGTGGAACTGTGTTTAACCTCCGTTAATTCGGTCGTACCTTGTTATCCGTCGATAAGTGGAGTATCCATGAAAAAATCCCCGTTTGACAGTATACGTGTTTCTGGCGCCTAATTAATTCTTTGACTAGAGCTTGTATCTGGTCCAAATTATACCAAATGTTACAAAGGGAGTATCGCTTGATATTAGTTTATAGGATGTTATATTAGGATGAATTGGTTTTATAAAATGTTTTATTAATAGTTCCAATAGTAGTATTATAACGGAAATGTTATTGTAGGTATAATTCCCTCGTGCAATACCTAGTATCTACCTAAATACGCAATGAGCTGTTTCGTTCCAAATTCAAAATTAATGACTTTTAAAGTACCCTATACAAAATGAATAATTTCATCAATTTAAGGTATTAATAATTCTAATAAATTTCAACGTGAGCATTTTAACTCAAATTTGGTAATCTGTTAGCAATAATGTAACTTTGTTTTATGTGATAACGGAGAGCCTTTTTGAATATATTGGAAAACTTTACCATTTAGTCGATTCATATTTATATACATAACTCAAAAGCATCGAGGATTTTTGTAATTCGAACTACGCAGACTTTTTGAAAATGGAAAAACACTATTCAGATATAAAAGGCTAATGTCAGAGTAGGTAAAGAAAACCCATCAAGTCGCCTAATTCTCGACTAATTGCTATTTATGCAATCTCGGTCAATCTCGTTAAGCGCTTAACCTTACCGATGAAGGTTCTAGGTAAAGAATGTTGTCACGTGGCCTAAGTGGGCGGATCGAGTGAGGCTCATCCCCACCTGTTGATCCGGCTGATCCGCCCACGGATATGCGCGGATATTGAGGTTATCCGGGCCACGCCTAACGCCCAGCCGTTTAATCCTTGGCCAGTTTACACATACTACTATTTGAGTTAGCGAACGTTCTATAGGTATATCTATCTAAGGGTAGAATGAACAAGTTTATAATGTGAGTTTTTTACGCCGGCTTTTTCTCTCGGCCAACTCCTTCTGTCTTCTTTGCCGATGAGTAGGGATGCCAACTGGCTCAAATTTAATGACGTGGAATAAGTGATACTATTATGATCCTATGTTCCAAAATAAACGTATTTTATTTTTATTTTTATTTTATAATATTTAACTACAATTATAAGCTTGAAAACATATAAAACAGGTTTTATATCAATCAAAGAAAGAACACTATTTCGCTTTAAAAACTAAGGAACCAAATTTAACTAAATACTTACTTACTTATTTTACTTTAATGTGTCTGCCATATCTCATTAGAACATTGCATCTATTTGTTATAACCTCACTTTTAAGACTCGTTAATTTTACGTTCATAAACCTTTCCTCTTTTATAAGTAAATATCATATACATTTCAGTGATATTGACTCATGCTGATAAAGACTTAAGATGGATTGTCTGCTCTGTTTGTAGCCCTGATGAATTTTCATTGTCAGAGCAGTGCTAAGCACATCCATACAAGAAACGTTTTCTTGGATATTATCAACAAATATCAATACCCCGTCACGTAATATCGTTAATCACACAAAGGGACACAAATGGACGATATAAGTTCATCTTACCTCTAAGACATTCTACCGGCAACTAAACTCTTAATTGGTTTCAATCGAATTACAAAACGGGGAATCGAACCCTCGATCCTGCACTTAGATCCTTTTAACGGTTTGCTGAAGACGGATCCCTTATATGCCAATTAGGGGATATAGAATGTAATTAAATGATTTAGGAACCGATAGAGAAGTTTATAGTATTTTTATTGGATGTTTAGTCAATGTAATAGTTACTATTTTAATTGTAATAAACTATATTTTAAATAAAATAAATCAATCAAAGGCTTTTAAGGACTGGGCCTCAGATTTTTGTATCTGTTCTGATCGTTTGTCAATCTAATTAAATAGGCAAGTGTCTATCTAAATAGGCAAGTGTGCAATATATAGGCAATCTAATTAGGCAAGTGTGCCTTATACACGCCGTCGACTTATTGGGTCTAAAGCAAGCCAGTTTCCTCGCGATGTTTTTCTTCAGTTCAAGCGAATATTAAATGCGCACATAGACAGATATTCGACTGATGCACAGACGGAAATCGAACCTACGACATCAGAGACGACACATGCACATTGAAGCCACTAGGCTCAATAAATAAACTATATATTAATTGTAATAAACTTAGTTGTAAGTTGAATGCCTCATGTAATTATTTGATCGCAATCAAAAAAATTGGTAAGAAATGCCATGTAGTTTTATTGATTAGAAATGTTTAAGGTATAAAAAGTTCCACTTGAGGTCGAACAAAACAGTTCCGAAGACCATAACGATATATAAGACCTCAAATTGGTGTATCAAAGGATCACATATTGAAATTATTGGTCAAAGTGGTGACCGTAACTCCGTTTTAAGTTCTTGCGACCGTCCGAGCAAGACACTAGAGCACTTTGCTTGCGATGCTCCTAAATTAACCGCTGTGGAGCTGTAGTTCGCTGCCTCCTTAACTGTAAGTCTTATCACACAGTTTAACTGCCGTTTTACATTATAGTGATGATATAATCATTATCCATATAATAGAATTTCATATATAATTTTTATTTTAAGATCTATTTTCAAATGTGAAATGTATTGTGTAGATTACTTACAAATCAATATTACCTATGTTAACTTTGAATTTAGAACAAAACTTTTTGAGAAATTATTAATCCTATGTGTATTTAATGCAAAATATTAATAAAATTACCAAGAGTATGTTTCCCGATAAAACTGTAATTGCTTGAAACTTTATTTACGTAATATTAAACATCGATATAATTTAAACCTCTGTTTAAACTAGTGCTAGTGCAACTGCCCGTTTCCCTTGGTCATCGTGCGCCAACCGTCTTTAGAAGCATTACTGGGAAATGCACTAATGCCCTCCGATACCGTGGAAAACTGTTAAGGGGCTGGTTAGAGGCTTTCTAAGACACTGATATTATTAGTGCATTGTGTTCTGTCCTACACAAATTGACGATGTTGTCTTTGCCTACACTGACAATTATTGCACGATATTCTCGCCTTTAATGTCTGATACCAGAGCGCTTTTAAGAATGATACACATGTTTTAGCATTTGTATTAGTCGTAAAGGTCATAAGCCTTCACATATCAAGTTCGCTGATTTTATATTTTTTAAACTTAATATTCTCATTGTTTTCTGTAAAAATATTACATGTACACAATGTATGGAAAATGTTTAAAAATAGTTTAAATCATTTTTAGTATTACAAAATATAAAATTATTAATTTTGTTTATACTTGAGTTATAGGACCAAGACATATCGTGGATTTTGGGCATATTATGATATTTTATGTGATACAAATGATGAGTGATTTAAACTCACAACCACAGGGTTCATTATACACTTAAACACTATTATTAAATTCAATTTGCAAAATGTAGATATTGCAAATAAATTTTAACTTAAATTGAGAAATACAGCAAGTTGCTGGTAATCACTGGCGTCGGTGCCATTTGCGATGTTAGCTGTAGCTTTGTGAATAAATATGGATCTTTTAAACGCCTCGCCTCCTAATTGCCTCCAGATGGACCGGAGCCAATTACAGTCGACATTTAGCTTGGCAACGGCGATAAATGTGGTGATATCGCGATATCAGCTATTGACTAATGAGTAATGACGGTTTGGATACTGATATAGCTGGTATTCTAATGAGATTCGTCTATGATATGTTTTTGTGAATATATCAAGAACCTCGCAGCAGCACTTCTCAAGCATTTCACACGCGGCTAAATAAACGTGAAGTTCGTTCTTTACAGATATAAAAAATCTGTATTATTTTTGTGCTTGCACCCTTTTGTACAAAACCTTTTCATCATACCAACACAAATAGAACGCTTTTAAAACACTACGTTTTTATTAAAAAAAAATTAAACCACAGTTTTATTATACAATTGAGTTATTTTATTCGATGTAATTATTAGGGTATTCTTGGTCATGACGTATATCAAAAGTTTACTCATTAGTGTATCATGTTACATAATAATTTAATTACCAATATATGTTACCAAACAACACAGCTGTATGTATCAGTACAGTAATGTGTGGGCTAGTTTATGTCTGTCCCGATAGGCGGCGCTTTTCTCCCGCTAATGTGCGCTTGCAACTCGTTTGCATTTATATTCCCCGAGGTTTTGCCAGAATTACCAAAAGAATTGCAAAATACATGAGTTTATTTACTCTTTATGGGAAACTTAAAGGATTCTACGAAAACGTGTACTTCTCGTACATTCATTTAATACACTTTAACATGATTAAGAACATAACATAACGGTATTTATAAAGCATACATATATATTTAACGAAATATATATTATATATATATATATTTCGTTCGTATAAAAACATTGTGTGAGTCCATGTATCGAAAACGCTTTTCAGTACACAGCTTAAAAGTTAGCTTAGGATTGAATGAATTTATATACTCTTGCACATTGCCTAACCCAAAAGAACACAATTTTATGTGTATTACGTTGAAGAAATTTGCTGTAGCCGTATTTAATATAAGTGATTTTTGAAGGATGGTGTATAAGTGGATTTCGGAGGATCGTTATTATTTTGATTACAATAAAATACATTCGATTAATCAGATCTGAAGATGCAAAACTTATTTCTTCTGTACAACCAAAGAAATATTTAATATCAAAAGTATGAATTCGTTACTTGCAGCGGTATCTCCGCTATCTGGTACGAGAAATAAATTCAACTTTATACCTTCAAAACTTTAACTTACCGACTGAAAATTGTTAACAAAAATGAAGGGGGAGTTACAGCGCGGAAAGGTGGAGCCTCACACTATTTTCATTTCGTGTAGTGCCACATTTAATTTTGTTGAAATTCTAGCGTAGCTTTGCAAAAATGTCAACTTTATTCCCCTCAGCTTTCGTTTCACTCGGATGCCTTGCTTCTTCATTTTCTCGAATGTTCCTTAGTTTTCCGACGAGCTTTGAGGAACTATAACTTCATGGAAACTTACAGCACTCAGATGCGGCTTTTGCAACAATTTAGCTGCATTTAATATTCGTTACGACTCGCGCATTGATATATTGACTTTTCTTTTAAGTTTATCTTAAATATTTTATTGCTTCGTTATCTCTAACAGGTGATTTCATTTGCTTACTTAATGATGAATTATTTAATCATTTGTATTGAAACTATGAAGCTACCTATATATGTATGTATTTTTCTATACCACATACTATATAACATTACTAACCTTTCCAGTTACGAAAACAGATATCTTAGACAAATATTCGTAAGAAACATACAGCCAAAACATTGTCAAGCCGTATTAAGAAAATGAATTGAAATGTTGTTTGTCAAACGCAGGCTTACAATATATCCCAAAGTCACATCGAAGTCGATACACAACCGAGCACACACTGTAAAAGGCTCAGCTCCCACGGGAGCAGGTCTAAAAGGCCACCAGCGATAGCACTCATCGAATAAGCCTGTTTCCCAACCAAGAGGTTTAGACGAGACATAGACAATACTGTTTTATGCTGCTACCATCAATACTTAAAATGCTTGTGAATGGTTTCGTGATGTGAATTTAGATTCGATAAGGCTTTTTCATTTTTAACATATTGAATGCTTAAACAATGGATACAAAGTAATAGCCGGAAACTAAAACTTTTTATAGCGAATTTTGATTAAGTAAATATTAATGTTTTATAATGAATGTGAGTATGAATGTCTAATACTATTTTTATTAAAAAAAATGGGATCCGAGGGGTCAGCATACAGCACATTGGGTGCCGAATACTAGGATCTGAGATGATGGCAATGGTTTTAAAAATATTACGGAACGCTCGCATGGCTTCGAGTAGGCGACACCGCTACAATGAACCCGCTCAACTCGGATCCGAGAAAAGAGCACTTATATGTCTTAATATTAATTCAAACCATGAATAGATAGATATAGAATAGATAGATAGATACATTAATATGTTATTTTTTCAATTGGAATTTCTGCTAAATATGTTTAATATAAAATTATCGCTTTTACTATTTTCAGTATAAGATTGTACGTAATCGACATTGAAAAACGTTTTTTTAATAAAAACTTTGTTTGAACATGACGTAGTTTCGTTAAATAAAAAAGCTTATATGCAAACGAATTAAAACACTACTCAGATTTATTGTCTTTACTACGAATTTGTTTTAATAGCTTTATCGATAAATTCCCTTCCCTCTAGTAAAAGGATTGGCATTTGAGCCTGAGAACGATCGAAGTAGCGGATTGAGTCTGAGACAAGAAACCCCCTCAATGGGGTAACTTCAATCATAAGGGCAAACGTTCCACCCAATATTCAAATGATCATCTGTTTGTAAACCTTTGTCTAATATCTTTATAATACAGTTATTTATCCTACAGAGTTATAACATTGTCTGAACAAACACAAATAGTTTTAAACATTAAATCTCTATTTTTTTATTATTAATATATAATAATTGATATATCCTTTGCATTTAATAATAAGTTAATTACCGCGACCTTTAAACTAAATTTAAATTGTACCCTGTACCCCAGGTATCCCAACATACTGCATTTGTCCTTCCTTTCAGAAGAACGCGTTTTGGCCAAAGCGTACTGATATCCAGATTGAGCATTCTGATAAACGAGCTGGATATCCATAGTTACTCCCCTCAGACTTTGTAATCAATTTATCTTTAGTTTTTATACTTAAATTTGTTTGATTAGTTTTTTTTATCTCTTTGTTCTTTTTTATTTTCAAGTGCTTGTCATAAAGTATTGTATTTTTCTTGTACCAATGTACCGAGTGTTGCCTTTTATAAATAAATATACGTATTAGATACATAGTTTATGCTAAAAATTATAAAGGTACATTGTAACTTAGTGAGGGACTGTGAGGGAGCCAAACAATATGATTTAGAATACAGACGGCTTGATATTCTTGTCGAAAAAAACATCTGTAACACATTTACAAATCACTAATGCAATATGGGACTGCATATAGGAGATTTACCTTAAACTTAAAAAATCGAATTGCACTAAACTCAAAGCAATTATAACCAAAATTGGTCAGACAGGATGAAGAAGTCGATACAGAAAATTACCCTTATCTCGTTTCAAGGGTCAAACATATGAAGGGCAAATCCTTAGTGGGCGTATTATTTGTGATCCTCGGGTATTAAGATATCGAGGGGTCAGCGTTTCAACCCCAATTGATATTCGATTTATCCTATTCTTTATTGTTTGAAAATTGAGGGCAGTAAGGCGCTTTTGGAAACAATCGTTGATATTTTTAATGTTAGAAAAGGTCCTGAGATAATAACCTCTTTGAAGGCGGTAACCCCGTAGAATGTGATCGCTTTATGACCGTGTATGAAGTATAAAAACTTTATTAACTTCACAATAATACAAAGCAGAAGAAATATTAAATTAAATCAATAAAGGCAAACGATGTAAATGACTGGTGCGTTGTCTGGTGTTGGGTTGTTTGGCCATAAATTTAATACAAAACCGAACTTAAAATACACGAATCCACTCAATATTCAGGTAAAAATGACTATTGCTTATACCAACCTTATTTTATTTTTTATTAGTATAGCGTTGTTAATTGTATTTTAAATTTAAATTTAGTCTGCGAGGTCTGCACAGCTACGGGCTTAGTATTCCAACAATCAAATGTCAATAACATTGACGGATGAATTAAAATGTAGTGTCTTGTTAATATTACAACGCGGGCTCTCTTAATTATTTATTTATTATCTTACAGCTAACACATTTATTACAAAACAAACATTGATAAATAAAAAAAAAAAATTAGTACATTAATAGACAAAAAATTTAAACCTGAAGTTAAATCTTAAACCAACTAAAATTAATACATAATTTTATAAATAAAAACTGAATTGTTACTGCTAAACAAAGTCAAAGTCTTCCCGCTTCCTTAAATATTTCACTATGAGTAGGTCTCTCGAAACGTTTTAGACAAGTTTTGGGTCGCCAGCTGAGTAAGTGAGCTCAAAAAATAACCGTGTATATTGCTAAATAGACGTAACATGAAACTAAATAACAATAACATCACTTGCCACCAAAAAATTTGACTAAACTTCTAGTCATTCTAAAATAAAATTCTAATTAATCAATTAATCAATAATTCTAAATAAAATTATTCTCTGATTTCATAGCTCATACAATCAGGTTCTGATTCTTGGTTCGTCACAGCGTAACAATATAACAATATCATTCATATTGAAATGGAACTCAGAACTTCAAATAACATGAAAAAAACAATGTTTCTAAAAAAATAATATCTATTTTTTTAAGTAGAAGTGTAGGCGGCAATCCGATCTTTGTAATCATAGTAAGGACTTATTTATTATAAGCATTGTCGAGTTTAACGTTATTTTTATATTTAATCATGCCTAATTAATCAATCAATAAAGATTAAATAAGCTGAATCCATACAAATTCATTAACTTGCAAACTGCAAGTTGCTAGGTTTATGTAAGAATCAGCTACATCTTAGTATATTGCACATATGAGAGACTCTTAAAAATATAATTGATTATGTGCATTATCAAATTAAACAGTGTGGTTTTGAACAAAAATGTTTGCATTTTCTATTGTTGCATATAGATACTGTTCTATACACCAATTAATTAATTAATTTTTAATTAAGGTATAAAGGTTTAGCTAATTTAAGTTCTAAAACTAAGTCTTATAAGCCCCGACTATGCACCAATGGATATTTCATTGCTACTTATACGGTGGAGAAAAACATGGTGAGAAAGCAGCAATATTAAGATATTGAGGCTGATATCGTTAAGTTAAAGAACGAAGAACGATCGGCCTGATTGCCTAGGATGAAACATGATCGATAAAGGAGTGGCGGGCCATTACATAATATTTTTTTCCTATTTTTGAATGTATTTATTTGTCGATTATTAACATATGCAATATTACTTAACTTATTATAAATAAGTAATATTTATGCACATACAACAGTTTTGAGTGAATTTGTGCTCAGTAAACAACAAAAGGTGAGCATAATATTTCAACCGTATCGTCTTTATTTTATGAGTAGTCACTATGTAGCTTGTTTAGAAGTTCATGTAATAGACGTTGCAATCCCAAATCTGTAACGAAATAGCTCTTAGAACAGTTTAAGTCTAAGTAAGTGGCGTTCGGCGGGCGAAGATTTGCTGGACCGTCTCTAATGGGCTTTATCCTTATTTATTGAACTACCAACGCTATTTTCAAGTTTAGACATTTTCCCAAATATTGGAATTGAAAAATTTTATAACAAATAAAATTTACCTTTAATACATTCGTGTTTTTAATTGTAAAAGAACGTTGCTGAATAATCTTGCTTGCTTTCTCGCTGTGCGGATATATGCTTTTCATCAATGTTATCTTCTAGAGAATATCTTTACAAATTATGATAATAATAATAATCATTAATTGCTGTAATTACTTATACTATTACATATCAATGTGAAGTATTAACAAATTAACACTAATAAATAATCGTAATGACGGTTAATTTCTGTTATACAGCTTCTCCTAAGATACAGGCCTTCTCTAAGAGCTTCCACTCATTCCACGCTTCTCTGTTTCTAGCTTTACGTAGCCAGGGCTCTTCGCACATCATGTATCATAATATCTTCCCATGGCTTTATTTATCTTCCTCTTTTTCTTTTTCGAGGAAGCCGTTCTGTCGCATCATTCGTCCAATTATCTTTATCTTCTCTCATAATGTGTCCTGTCTACTTCCAATTCAATCTTTTACTAGAAGTAACTATTTTGTAATGACCTTTCTTCTTCCAGTTTTACTTTATGTTTCAATTTCAAACATAGAACACTCCTTTCGATACTATTTTATTTCGATATATACTGAGTACATTTCTTGTTATCAGTGAGTGACCTGGGGGTCTAGTCAAGACAGCTTAACAGTAGTGTATGTAGAAAGTCAAAAACTAAATTTGTATGAAAATGACAGTACCAACTGTCGACACTAGCTGACTTTCTACGTACACTACTGTTGAGCCGTCTTCACTAGACCCCCAGGTTTCACATAGGTACGTATATCAGGAACGGTTATATACAGGCAACAAATAAAACGTTTGAAAAATATTTACAAAGATTACTTCTGGAGAAATACGACTGAAACTTACTAAACACAAGAGTGGAAGTAACCTTATTATTAAAACGTAAAACAGATATTTTTTTTTTTAAGATTTTAAACTGAATAAATATTTACGTTTTCCAAATGGGACGAAAAGAGAAAATTTTCCGATGCGCTTTTCAATAATCGACGAAGCTTAATACAGCCGGGGAAAGTGGGGGGTGGTGTAATGAGTTCAGACAGGCGTCGTTGACGAGTCGTTTTTCTACCTGAGTTTAATCTTACCACTTAGGATTACAGTACTTTGATCGAAATTGTTAAATACATACATTACAAGTTTCGTATTAGTTACGTTTTATTTGTATTAGAACTTTTTTTAAACTGTTCATTACATTGTTTTCATTAAAAACCTTATTGGATCTTTTTGTAACTTGGCTACGGTCGGTATATCAGACTCAGATATAACTTTTTTAACTCATTTTTTTTAATGCTGATGACAACTGTTTTATGAATACCAAATCGTCTACAAATAAATGTATGTGTAATTGTAACTGTATTGAAATTTGTTTTAATAATATTTATTCCCCTTTTTCCCATGAATTAAGTAATAACAAAGTCAAGTAATTAATACTCAATTAAAAAACTAAAATTATATTATCTGTTGTATATTATCTGATAAGTTTGCATGCACTTTAATGATTACACTCGTATTGAGGAGGTTTTTTTGTTATTTATAATAATCTATATATTGTATATTTGATGAGATATATAATATAACTAGCAGACTCGGCCAAGCGTTGCTGTTTTTTGTTATTTTACATAGTAAACTATTCAAGGGAAACGGTAGGAGAACTAAAGTGAAACGTTGGTACTTTTAAAACAGCGCCATCTGTTAGAATGTTATCAAATAATTTGCAATAAAATTAAATTGCGACTATAATTAAAGATCTAAGCTATCCTATCTCTTAAGTTGGACCAGACTGCTCACGGTGTGCCAATTTAATTTAAAATCGGTTAAGTAGTTTAGGAGTCCATCGCGGACAAACATCGTGACAGGAGATTTATATATATTAAGATAATGATGGATCTGTTTATAAATCTATATAAATTTTTATATTCAGGCCAAATTTTTTTTCTACCCATTCCTAGATTAGGATTATGTGTTTAAATTAATGTTACCTTATTATTTTTATTGATAAGAACTAATTTTTTTTATAATAATCAAAAGTACTGATGTTTACATCACAGAATTAACACAATAATTGTATTATTTTACTATATCATTATTATGTACTAAGAAGTCGCAATTTCACAGGAACTTTTAAGTTTAGCTACTAACAAATAAATCACTCAAATAACACAAGCCAATCCCATGTTTCAATACATATGTGACGCATGCCTTTTCATGTAAAACTATTTCTTTTGGTTTAAAGATAACTCGATGGACGTCTAATCAGTGATAACCTTATCTTGATAAGGAATACTACAGGTTGAATTGGAAAAAATCTACATATAATTCTGAACCTTAATGCAATTTTATTTGGTTTAAATATAAGATTTAGAGGACAAAATGTATCTTACGTGCTTATAATAAACTCGTTTGCAAGAGTTATTTTAATGCACAATTCACTCTGTATTCTGTAATAACTCTAATACTCCAATATGACGGACTTGGCCTGAATATCACTACAGCCAGTGCAGCACCTTCTTCCAAAAGCAAAAGCGATTGTTACACTGGCCTTATATATTATATACTTATTATATTGTTATACTTATTAAATATTGCAATGTCAAGCGCTTATGTTTCAACGGTAGTATTAAATTTATAATTGTAATCCAGATAGTTATACGACATATAACTTACCATAGGTTCTTATCCAGCATTCACTACAATTATATTATATTAGATTTAAATGAGCTGCCACAAAGTGTGATTTATTATCATAATTTAGGCATTAAAGTTAATGCAAATCTCTATTCTCAGATAATAATTATCCTCGGTTTAGGATGTGATAAAATAAAGTTAATACTATTTAATTACGTAAATTGTATTTTTAGACACGCAATCTTAGATAGCCAACTTATCTCTATTTTAATAAAACTGATAAGTTTATTAAAACACCATTTATATCTGACCAGCTCCACGGGCTGGGCCAATGCGAGCAAATATAAGTTTTTCAAGATTATTTCGTGTGTGATAAGGTATGGGCTGTATTGTGTAAAGGGCAATATTTTATGTGAAAAATCATTGTAGTAATACTGTTGTGTGGAATATGTGACATGAAAATAATATGTGGAAGAAAATTTGTCTGTAATGGGTAAGTTAATCTTGTCCATCTCTATTGCCATACAAATTATTGTTACCGCTTTTCGTACCGTTTCTCTATGATTAAGGTCAAAATTAAAGAAATCTTTACTGTGCTTTAATAGTTTATTGTTATTTTGCAAAAACTCTTTAACATAGATCATAATTATAACCTGTTGTTTACGAGAACAATGCAGTGTTCTGAATGTTTTCAAAACGCAAATCTATCTTAAGATGTACTTCGCTCTAGAGGCTTAGATGTGATATATTGTATTATTTGTTCAATGAATTTTTAAGTTTACAAGAAATTTTTAGTGTAAATTTAATTCATATATATGTCATTGTTATATCCTCTTTCTACAATCACTTTTAAAGAATTATCGCTTCCTATAACGATTCTTAGATAACACAATATGTGTGTGGTTATACTAAATATCTTAAGTAATATTAGGCATGCAATTTTGAACCCTGAACGTTCGCTGTATAAATTTTTGCGTGAGTAACAAACTCCCGTATGGGACTGGTGCATCTAAAATTCACAGGAG
Source organism: Pieris mannii (assembly GCA_028984075.1). Taxonomy (NCBI): domain Eukaryota; kingdom Metazoa; phylum Arthropoda; class Insecta; order Lepidoptera; family Pieridae; genus Pieris; species Pieris mannii. The sequence goes on from CM054776.1 coordinate 4,162,182, forward strand.
TTTTAGTCTATAGTAAGTTATTTTGATATGAATATGACCGCATTTACAAGCTTGTGTTATTTGACCACTAACAAAAGTTTTATTAATTATTATATTTAAAAAATAAATCAAAAATTGTAGATTAGAAATCCAGTCCCCATGGCATCATCCAATCCAGCCACTTATGACTGATCCTCTGAAGGTTATTTGAGCCATTGATTGATATAATCAGTCCTTTTATTATTAATACTAAAGGACCTTAATGGCGATATTATATGTTTGTTTAAACTAAGTTTAAAATATGTAATATTCACATGTCACATTAAATTCATATCCAGAGATTTTTAATGCCTCAATTTGCCATTAATAATAATTTATACATTTTCAGATGTGGGTGTTATATCAGTGTTAGTATGGTGGCTGCCAACGATAGTGTTGAGCGGAGTAATACGCGACGACATTGATTTTGAGGATGATCCTTGTCGAACTTACAGTCAGGATGGCCTTTGGTTTTTAGACTGCTCAGATCGGGGCCTGACTGAATTACCCGATAACTTAAACTATGATGTAAGTTGTTTTTTAAGATTATTCATAAAACAGGAAGTAATTTTTTTAATAAAGACGTAAGTCATTTGTCTCGTATATTTTTTGCATTGAAATTTTTAAATCAGTAAACTATTTAGTTTGGGACTGATCAGAAGACGACAAGTGCAACACAATAGTGACAGGTTTTGTCATAATAATAAGTACCTACTTGCAAAAATCGGTTAAATGTTTTTATTGATGCTGTGTAAAGTGAAAGTCAAAGTCGTTAATTCATATGGGTAACATAATGTACACTTATGAACGTCACAAAGAAATACATATGAAATGCTTCTAATTTCACATTTACTGCCAGTTCTCAAATCAAGGGCGTAAAACGGACTAGAAGAACTCAAGCCAGTCCTATTTATATTATTATTACTCAATTATACATTTGAATTACAGTTTTTGTTTTTAATTTCAGGTGCAAGTGCTAATACTGGCTAATAACAACTTTGTTTCATTCCCGAAACAACTTGAACAGTTTTCCCATCTCCATACACTTGATTTCTCTGGCAATCGTCTCGCTACCACACTGCCTGCGTATATGGAATCATTTCAGTCACTAAAAATCCTGAATCTGTCAAATAACAATTACGATACCTGGCACGCTAGTCAGAGAACCTTCTATTTCAATAGGTTGGATCTTTCTAAGAATAAAATAAATGGAATAGAAGAAGATGCTTTCACGAGGTTGCGTAACCTTTCTTTTTTGGATTTATCAGAAAATAGACTGAACGACCTACCGAAAACTATGTTCTCCCATGCAACTCAACTATTTGAACTGAACCTATCGAGAAATTACTTTTTATCGGTGCCACAGTTCCAGTCCCAGTATTTACGAATTCTACATCTGAGCAACTGTCAAATTGCCGGCTTCAGCAAAACCGCTATTTCTGAAATGACGTCACTGCTCGTGCTTGATCTCTCAATCAATCAGATTGAATCCATTCCTGATGATTTTGAATCATTAACGTTACAAGATTTAATACTGAGCTACAATGAAATAAATATGTTAACGGACAATACATTCTCGTCACTACCGCATTTAGCGGTTTTAGATCTGAGAGGAAATGCATTCAAAGAAGTCTGGTTGACCTCCTATTTTTCCTCAAATCCCTTTTTGAGGAGCGTTTATGTGAAGGGGAACCGTTGGAGCTGCGAAGGGTTCAGTGTGAACTTGCTCCTCACTTATGACTTTTTGACAAAGGAACCGTCTAAAGTGAGTGATAAGGCGTCGTTAATATGCTATTCACCTTCAAATGTAACACAGCTATCTTGGCAACAGGCTTATATTAGGACGTGGCATGCAGACGATAGCTCTGGCAATGGCTACACATTTATGGCTGTCATGATAGGTGTAATTATAGGAATTGTACTGACATCCTTTGTGTGTCGTAGCCTGATGTTTATAAATAAGCCAGAACCATCTCGAACTACTGCGAATACTGTTCTAAATGGAAGGACCACTTCACCAACCCCAGCCGTCAATAATGATACAGAAACAAGAATACCGTTAAGGGTTACGTCTAATCGTGATGATTTACCTCCTACTTACGATGAGGCTTTGCTTCTGCCGCAATTAACCTCATCGTTTCATTCACTTCCGGACTTTGTTGATACAGAAGAGCATTTAAGGAGAAATCGTAGATCCAGGTCTATTGGTGATTTAACAGAACCGAGGCCTCGTTTAGGTGACAGACGATCAATTCGACGAACGGTTCGTTTGAATTCAAACGTTGAGACCAGAGAAAATTTGTAAAAGTGTACTGTTTTGTTACTGTTTTGTTGTTATTTAACGATTATTTAAGGTCTAATTTATATGCGATTTTTTAAAGTTAATTAGATGTAGGTAATTAAATATAACGTACATTAACATATATAAAACTGTTTTTATTGACATATATTTATAGACATGCCACCTGACACTTTGGTTGAAACAAAGGTGAAATTTTGAAAGTGACATCTATATTTCAATATAATATAACGCATGTCAAAAACTGTGGTAAAGCTACCCTAATATAAATCGAGGAAAAGATTCACAATATCAAGCAGAGATGGCGTTGCTTTAAAAAACTAAGTTAATATATTATATCAAAACGCCTTGCAGAAATAATTTTATAGGAATCGTATAACAATTCCCTGTTAAAAGGCATTCTTAATGCATTACTAAACATTATTGCTTAGTCATCAAATAAAGTATATTTATTTTGTTCTAAAGTTAGTTATGAACGTACTATCTCAAAGAAACCTTATCGTTATCAATGATAACACGTCATTCGTTGATTTGGCTCATACAATGTTATCTACTATAGAAAATCGCACGTAAAAAACATTTTTTTATTGTGGCAACCATCTGTTTTAACTGTGTTGTGAGTAAAATATAAAGGAGAAAAGAACAAATAAAGAAAATAGTAAAATGTAAAATCGTGTATGGTAGGTTCACTGTTGTTTTTATTGTAATATAAACCATTAATTACCTTTTACCCTTTTTTAATGAAAGTGAACTTTGTTTGAAATGGGTTTAAAAAAAATACAATTTAATCTGTCTCCAGTACTGTCTTTGGTAACATCACAGTTGCATTGTTGAACCTAAGCGTAGCATTTGAAATAATTGTGAGGCTATCATCAGAATTTTATTCACGTTAGAAGAGTATTTCCATTGTACAACCCACAACTTTGTAAACAAAACCTGAACCTTTATTCTAAAAGATTAAACCATTCAAGTTTAACATAACATAGTGGACTTCTTTGCAGCCATTACAGCATTTGTATACATATGGTACTGGAAAAATATTCATCTCTGTTTGCAGTTTCGATATCAGGTGAGCAAGTATATAACGACCTAAATTTAAGTATTCCATAACCACTTATCAAAGTTGATAACAGATAAAACTGTGACTATGTGTTTTACCTACTTAGTATTAAACATGTATTTGTCGATAAAAAAGCCATAGACAATGATTTAATTTAAAAGACACCAAATTTTAAAACGTCTTAAAATGTATGATCTTCATTATTAAAACGGTTTAAAAAATAGCTAATAATTGGGTTCGGCTTTTCTTTTAAAGTAAAAACATATTTTTTAATAATAATACAGATGACATTTGACAATTTTTAAACTGGGAAAAATATGTTTATTATATAATTAATATTATATCTTATATATAAAATTCTCGTGTCGCGGTGTTTGTGGTTCTCCGAAACGGCTTTCCCGATTTTCATGAAATTTTGTGGTTCGCGTGGGCAGCTAGTTTTATTATATAATAAACACATTTTTCCCATTCACTATAAAATTAATTGTTTATATTTAACGGCTATCATGAAACCGGCGGTCATGAAATTAGTGCAGAGCCATTTTAGGCTTCCGGCAAAGCGTGACTGGAAAGAAATTTGAACACCTGACTATGACTCAAACAGGAAACAAACTCTACAGTATGTTCTCAATTATACTACTTGTAAATACAGATAAAGTATAGTTAAGAATCCTAGTAAATAGAGTTGTGTTCGCCTTGTGTGTTAGTGGCTTAAGCGTGCGTGCTCAACTCCGAGGTCGCGCTTTCGAATAACGACTGTGCACAAAAGGATTATACTTTCGATTTGCTCAATTAACACTTGCTCCTACAGGACACCGGCATTTCTACAAATCCAAAAATCGTCGACATTTATCAGGCACGGGCGTTTCACGGACTGTTTACTTACTTGTCTAAAAAAATTATAATTGTCAAAGAAACGGATGCTTTGCCACATAAACGATGTCAAATGGATATTTTTGTATTAAATTAGCCTGTATATTATAGCTACTTACAGAGTATGTTTTAAATAATTTAGTTACTCCTCGGCAAGCAAGATTACTCCGATTGCATTTCCTCCGAAAACGAAGTATGCAGAACTCAACCATAATTATTATATGCTCTAATATCCGCTTTTATCAACAAAATTTTACTAATTTCAGGTAGTAATGATCCAGAGACGTGATGATACTATTGCGACTATTAGGAATATGCGTTTTTATTTTATCAACGAAGTCAGAGTTATTAGACTTCGATGACAATACAAGTGAAGTATGCTACCTGTGCATATGCAATGACGATAGAACTAGTATTGACTGTTCTAGGAGAGGACTTACCAATCTTCCAGATGGAATCCCAAGAAAGGTAGATACTAAATACATATTATAACTATACATCTCTTTGGAGTGTCTGAGGTCTCGTATAATCTTATCCTCATACGACTATCTAAATAAGTGTTTTTGACATATCAGCTCAGTTTCCTTAATCTACTATAGGTAAAACAAAATTTGCATGTCCTGTGCCTGATACAGCATTTAGTGAAACAGATTCACTTTTTATTTTTATTGATGTAATAATCTTACTGTAATAATTTATACAAAAAAATAATTTCTTAATTCATTTTATTTTTGTTTTTCAGGTCAGGAAGCTTAATATTTCAAACAATGAAATATCAATGTTTCCAACAACATTCAGCAAGTTGTATAACTTAGTATCTTTAGATTTAAGTGGCAATCAGCTACTTGAAATACCTGAGAATGCCCTGCAAAATCTAACATACCTGGAAGTTTTAAATTTATCAAAAAACAATTTTGAATCATGGATAAGTCTTAATCCTAATGAAATCCTACAGCCGTTATCTAATTTGAAAATTTTGGATTTGTCCCACAATAAATTTACCACTTTGGCGAATTTAGCAAATCAGGAATTATTAATAAGTCCGTCGTTGGAAACACTCATCTTGGACAATTGTGAAATAGAATCAATACACGGAAGATCACCATTAAGTGGACTGATAAATATAAGAGTATTTAAAATCAACAATAATCCTTTAATAAGATTTCAAAATCTTATCTCACCAACGCTTAAAAGTTTGTATTTAAGTAATTGTAAGCTTAGTTATATTAGCCCTAACGAATTGTCATATTTACCATCGTTAGTTTACCTAAAAATGTCACATAATTATCGATTAGAAATATCTTCAACTATTAACACTCTTTCTTCAACGTCTTTAAAATATTTGGATATATCCTATTGTAACGTACTTCAACCTAGTCTCAAAGGTTTTCAGAATTTAAGAAAAGCTATCATTAATCACAATATGATAAGATTACTGCCGGGAAATGAATTTTTTAATAACTCAAAGCTGGAACACCTCGATTTGTCATACAACAATATTGGATCAATTTCTAGTGATACATTTCGAGGACTGACGTCACTTAAATTCTTAGATCTGTCGTGGAATGAAATAGCTCAAATACCAGAAAATAGTTTGTTAGAAATGCCATCCTTAACACAAATGAAGTTGGCAAGAAACTATATAACACGAGTTGGATATTTGAAATCTACATCACTATCAATCATTGATATGAGCTCCTGTGAAATAAATACAATAGGAAAGGCGTCTTTAGAAGGTTTGCCATCACTCATTGAACTTGATGTATCACACAATCTTATATCACATATCCCAGACAGTATTTCTTCAAACTCCTTAAAATATCTAAACCTTAACTATAACAGACTGAGCCATATAACCAACAATACCTTCTTCATGTTACCGCGACTCAGTGGCCTCGGAGTGGTTGGAAATCGATTCACAATTATCTGGAGTAGATCTTTCTTTCAGTCTAATCCATACTTAGAAAAATTAGAGCTAAGTGACAATATGTGGCGTTGCGATTGTACGGATGACAATATGTTCGATTTTTATGAATATATTACTCTCGAACCGAACAAAAAGGAAGAGTCATACAATTTAATGTGCCATGGTCCGCAAGATGCAGTAGGACAAACTTGGTTAGAGGCATGCTACTTTACATGGAACCCCACGGAGAGAGTACAAAATGCAAAAAGTTTAATATGGTTTATTATTATAATGATTGTAGGATTGGCTCTATGTCTAGTTTTAGTAAATGGAATTAAAACAACAATGAATCGTCGTGTAGCATCCCTCCAAGCAGAAAGAGAAAGACAAGTAGAGGAAGCGAGAGATAGACTAAGGCAGTTAAGAATACGTGCAGAACAGGAGGCGTTATGTAATACCCCAGACCCAAGAGACTTAATAGCCCCACCCACCTACGACGAAGCTCTCTCCATGCCGAAATTGAATGTTTCTTGCTACTCTTTGAATGAAACAGGAACTGGTAAAAGCAGAAGAAAGAGAGGCAGGAGGAAAACTAAGTCTAGTGGTGACTTACTGGAGGATACTGAAGCGCAGGCTGATGTTGAAGACTTGGAACTTACAGAAACTAGTAACAATCGAAGAAGGCGTCGTCGTAGATCTACAAAATATGGCAGTCATGAGGTTGCAGAACTGGATCAGTCACCAGGCGCAAGGAGAAGGCTTATGTCAGGTAACGAGTCTGATGATGATAATGTAGTAGTACAAGTAGAAGCTGATCTGGAAAGATCTATGCGGAATAGAAATAGGCGCCATTCTGTTAATGAAGTGCCAAGAGAAAGTGACTTTTAGAAAAAATCAGCTTTATTGTTCAAGTCATCACGAATAGTTATTTAATACTTTTGTATTAAATACGTATTGTAGTCCATTGGAACTAAAATATATTCCATATAACAAAAAAATATATTATTGAGACACGTTGTGTTGTCCCGATTATATCATATTATATTATTATTAAATATAATTTTGTTAATATTTTAAGGTGTATTTTTTTAATCTTATTATGAATAGACATAATATGTAATATATTAAACATTAAAATTATTCACTGCGCCATCTTGTGAACACTCATTTAACTATAACGGAATAATTCGTCTTGCTTATCAAAAAGGTTAAATTCTCGAATAGCAGAATTACTAACAGAATTGTTAGGAGTGGTTAAGAGATGGCGTGATTTACACCGTAACATTTATTTGCCACGCCAAATTGACAAGCTTTTATTATCCATATATCAACATAATTATTGTTCATTATTTTTTGTCCAGCCATAAAAATCATATATGTACATTAAACTTGATATAAGCTCAGATTTAATTTATTACTACTTTTCCCGCATCACATATTGGCAGCATTGGATTTGTTTTCAATTGTAATTCTCAGACGTTTTCGAAATTGGGTTCGGGTGTTAGTAATATACCGCATATCTATCAGTGGCATTATATCCATACGTATATATCTTTCTATGGGTGTCACGTATATCGCGGAACCCAATAATTAATCCACAATCAGACCGTGACAGTCGATCGATCTCCTATCTGCATCCCAATAACCAAACCCTACGATGACAATCCATTTGGCGACGGATAAAATGCAATTTCTTCGCACTTTACACTCATATTTGATAACCAAATAAAGTAAATAAAACCGTACAAGTATTATTAAAATTTATATGTCTATTAAAAAAACTGGTGTAATATAAAATCTTAAGATAGGATATCAGTAAAGTTGAACTGTCCTTTTCATACAAAGATCTATCCACAAAGATGACGACATATCGACATATGGATATTACAATCCGTCGATTGTATAATGAAACACTTTTGTCAATATTTGGATTAAGGTGTCAATCTCAGATCAAAAATGGATTGAGATAGGTTATTGGGTTTGGGCGTATGTCTACTCTATAAAGGGATTAAAAGAAACACACTTTCAATCAACATTTTATATCGTTCAAAATAAAATTACATCATTTATAAAAAAATTACATTGGAATTATTGTTCTCGTATTTGATCCTTATAAAGATTCATAATATTTATTAAATAAAATATTGGTGTTCAGCATAAGTCACAAGCACGATACGAGAAAATAGTTAAATGATAAAACAGGGATTTTTATTGTATTAAAAATAAAAATATGAAATAGAAGTTACTTAAGCAAATAACTATCAATATACATTTGTTTCAATCTGCATAACTAAGATTTTACGTTATAGCGTTGCTTACAATAAAATGGTATCACATTCTTAAATACTAAATAATTATAATAATATTACTTAAAGGAACTTATGCTTAAGTTATGAAACGAATCTCTGGTAAGACAGAAAATTATAATAGTGACACCGAACTTTCCATAGTATGTGAGTAATGGATACAACAAGTAAGTACACAACCATTGAAAACTCAACATTGTATCCAGAATTTTTATAGGAGATTTCAAAAAAAGATACAGAGCCTATAGGACCACAAACGTATCTGGCCTGGTTGTACAAAGTGAGGAAAAATGGAAATTTACTAGCCGTAACTGGGACAGATATATTTCTGGCATACAGGGATGCGATAACAGCCGAGCCTAACGAGGATTCCAATTTTAAATGTAACTCTAAAAATGGCAACATTTTATACACATATTATAAAAATATTCACTTATCGCTCAATATACTCTCATAAATATACTAATAAGTTAAAAATAAAGGCACTGTCGACTACAAACACACTTTGGCAGTACTTAATACACAGTCAATACCATCATACCATTTACGAGTCCCCCTTAATTGACACACATACGCTTAAATCACAGAATTTTGCCAATAGTATAAGTTTGTTATTAGACACCGATATATACAATCCCTTAATGTTTTATTATTGAACTAAATTTCAAGTAGCTGACTTGCGTGCGTTTCCATCGACTGAAGGTGTTATAATTATATCTCCTGCGTTAGATCTGCTCCTAGTAACTAGCACTGGAGTTTTAGGTTTTGGAGTTTCCGACATTTTGATTCGAACTCTGCCCATATCAGGTGAGTAAACAGGCACATATTCCCGAGATGGAGATAGATAGTCTGAATCATTGGCTCCATTAATTAGTGGTTGCGAAATATCAGAGCCTCCATTGCCATTTAATCTGGGTGAATCATCATCAATAGGAACAAAGATGTCTTCACTAGAAAGAGAATGTCTGTTACCAGATGTTGGTGATGCTGGGTCGGAGTCAAAAGAAGTCTCTTGTTGTAAAACTGGGTCTTCAATTAAATTATTATCCTTAGAGCTACTTTTGTTCTGATTTGTGTCTCGTGGGCTATCGGTCCTTAGGTGTTTCTCATCATTCTGCTTAATCCCATTTCCTACGTCTCCGTTTTCATTTTTCTTCACATTATTTTCATGTGTTGGTACTAATTCATATCTTCCGTTAGTCTTTTTATCAATAGGCGCTACTACTGCAGCTGGCTTTCCTAATAACGATTTATTCATGTCAACCATTTCTTTCGAAGCTTTTTCTACATCGCGTTTTTGTTGCCTAAGAAGTCTTCTATCTCTACGTTTACGCATTTGTCCTTTTGTTATTGCAAAACCAATTAATCCGACTAATAGAACGACTATTAGAGCTATACATACATAAGTTCCTGTTTTATGTGGCGTTACTGTTTCTTCGGTATTCGGTATTTGACCCAAAACTTCTGAAGCTTGAGTTATTCGTATTTGTTCTGATACGGTCGTGTCTCTTGTGATTTGGGGTGTTACTGCTTTTTCAGTCATGACTTCGGCATTAGCACTTCGACTGTGCCAATCAACTCCACCTTGATAAATGGATGGTGGTTCTGGAATGGGGAATTCTGTTGTGCTCCCATTGATGTCTTCATCATTTTCGAATATTTTATGAACCGGTTCCGGATTAAACTCCTCAAATACAGGAGTTGTAGTCTCTGGTAATCTTTCAGTCTGATCTTCGTAATCAAAAGCAAAAAATCCATCTCCAGAACCCTCTCCAGATCCTTCTAAGGGATTTTCTGTTGTTGTAATGTTATTAGCGGGTAATATTTCTTCAGAAACCATAAGATTACCCAATATTTTTTGCTCATGAACTGGTTCAATAATATCACTTATTGTCGTGCTTTCAGCTTCACCAGAACCCTCGATTTCACTTAAAGGAGAAGAAGTTGACAAGCGACCCACTTTCATAAACTGTACGCTATCATCGTCGTCAGAGAGTTCTTCACCGTGAATGATACTTCCATCCTCTAAGTCGTTTCCAGATACTAAGGACATAGATTTTAATGCTGAAGTTTCCTCTCCAATTCGTATAGCATCAATTGGTTGGTCTCCCATCATCATATCCATAAAATCCGATTTAGCAGCTTTACATATATCTTTCGTTTTTAGTTCTAGCCAGGAACGGCCTTTAAGTCTCAATGGAGTTTGACATTTAACATCATCTATGTACACATTTAAGGATAATAAGTGGTCCCGAGCAATAACATTATCACAAGAACAATGTAGGGGATTTCCTTCAAGTTCCAAATGTTCTAGACTGTTCAAATGTGTTATATCAGAAGGCACGTCTTCGAGTAAATTGTTTGTTAAATCTAAAGAGCTCACGCTTTTTGGTAAATGCACTAGTGCCAACTTTTGAAATCTATTGTTAGCCAGATTTAAATGTACTAGTTTTCGTGCATTATGTAAAAATTTATTGATCTCTGTAAGGCCATTCGTGGATAAATCTAGAGTAACAACTTCAGTAAGTTTATCTAATTCATGAGTTATTTTAGTTATGTTGTTGTGCGAGAGATCTAAAATATTAACATTATGGTGTTTCTGACGTAGAGTGTGTTTGTAAAGCTCTGCTAGGTTGCTGCACGTGGCCCGGTGCAAGCCATCTCTCGTGGTACTACAAACACAGCTTTTCGGGCAGATGGCAGCCAGACATGAATTCAGAAGTAGGGACACCACTATGAAGCAAGCAGATATACGCAGCCACGCCATATTGTAGCTTTGCGCCATCTGAAAAGATAATACATCATTTTAGTACAGTTAACGACAAAAAAAAACATAATTCACAATATTTCTGGCTAAAATAACTGCGCATCATTGTCACAGTGATACAGAGTCGCCACACGTCAAATTCTGTTTTATTTATATTCGTAATCCTCGGTGCACTTGGCCGGCGCGCGGGCCAGAAGTAGTTCAATGTTAGAGGCAGGAAGCAGACTGTTAACCATTTGTGCGAATGTTACCAGTTACACTGTCTTCGCGGGAGACGCCTAAGTGGACAATATTGCACAATACCTAATTGACTTCGTGTACATACTAGAGTTGTGCCACAAAATGTTGAAAACTTAATAAAATTAGACACGTTGACATTAAAATATATTGTAGTTATTACACTCATAATTTATACCTTAAGGGAAAATACAATACATTATACAACCGTTTTAAACATTCAATATAACCTCCAATTTGCACTAACAATAAACAACAACAATAAATCTTTACATATATATAAATGTATTCACAGGTGTGAGTTCCTGGAAGCTATTAATCTAATTGAAAAAACCCGCATAGCTAATAATTGATCCCGGATCATCCAGAGCGGTTCATGGATTAAAAACGTATTTAAAATTTGAGATGTCGTCTCAAAAAACTGAAAGAAAACAATGAAATTTAATAAGTGTACAAAAAGTATACATTTATCATCTAAGATTAAATGGGAAAATAAATTGTTAATTTTTTCATAAGAAACTCTAACATTCACCTAAATTTTAGTTAATCGCTTGACCAATGTATTTTGCAATGACTCATATTCGAATCAGAAGATATATGTATATAAAGGAGTTAGGAGGAATTAAGGAATTCAATACTACGGCTCCTTTTGCAACAAAAATATATACCATTAAAGACGTCGTTTAACTATATTACCTTAGGTTCATATATAAGTTATGGTTCACTGCAAAGGTTTAATAAAAAGAGGTAAAACATTTAATGAACCTCTTATAAAGTCAAAAACTATAAAGAACGATTCTTTGTGGCATTTTTTTCCAGAATTTAAAAAAGGAAGGGGATGGTTTACCACGCATAAGTTTTTTAGAGTCAGTCATTCATTTCCATCCTGAACTAATCGCACCATATACTTAGTATAAACAGTTTTTAAATTCATGGCACAGATTATATTATGCAGATTAGTAAATATTACACAATAAAATCTCGCCATAATAAAGACCCTTTTCGTATAGTCAAAGGTTGTATTTCAACCAAACAAAAATAAACTTTCCTATAAAGAAAAATAGTCAGTGGAATCAAATGCAATATTTTGGCTCAACATTGGTTACGTGTGACACACCCATCAATAGTTATAGATAGAAACACAAGCTTTAAACTGGCCTTTGTAATATATAATTGAAAGGCTGTATTATGAAATAATGAGTCACAAAGGTCGTTGCAACGGATATACGAACAGACATAACGACCTTGGACATTAAAACGTGTCATAATGTTCCGATTTTAATGTCCTTTTATAGAGATTTTAAATTTCGAATGGTTGTAAACTTGAAACAAATTTAACCTATTTACAGGGTCATATAGAATTTGTTGAATTGTTTAATCACTAAAGATTAACGACCGTTTCACAGAATTATACATACATATTGTCTTTTATTTTTCTAACCTTTTTAACCTCATACATTGTGTTTCCATTTTAAAAATAGAGTTATTGATAAATTCTATTTTTAAAATACATATGACAAATAAAACTTAGTGACTGAAAATTCTGTGTAAATATTATAAGAGTTAGAAACAGATATTCTTCATGAAACCATAAATCAATGTATGTTACTTCATTAATTACAAAAGAGAATTTTCTCTTGGCTTTCGCGTCATAATGCAATAACTGAAGATCGGCTTTCCAACAAGGTTACTTACGTCATTGCATCTATAACAAATTATCGCTATCTATAATCTATTTCTATCTATAATTATCACGGATTAATAAAATTACAATATTATGTTGTACCTCATCTGTTGATAAGGTAATGCAGAATTTAGACATATTTAAATGAAACTTAATAGATAGATGATACACTGTTAAAACTTCTGTCGTTTTGTACATGCATTTATTAAAGCTAGCGAGTTTTAGTCTGTATGAATTTCTCGATTTTATAGTTTTTAAATTACATAATAATTTAATGTAACATTGAACTTCTTAAAGTGTTTTTGAATATGCTTTAATAATACGTAGTACTAATAAAAATGTACTTGTATATTTTACGCAATCGTGGGCTTAACGGTGAAAGTTATGTTCAAAAAGGTCAACCTCTCTTAGACTTTTCGTCGCCAATTAAATATAGAATTTGCATTAAACTAAATGTTTAAATTCATAAGTGCTTTTCAAGAGTCAAAGTAAGCATAAGCTATCATATGGTTTATTATCCCAATTTTAGCTGTTGCAGGCTTCTTGAATGATTGAACGTAAGAAATGTCCATCGTAAGCAGAGCATCCAAGCTAGCATCAATCAATCAATCAAATCAAAAATCATATGACACTTATGAACGTCAAACAAAAGAAATATACATTTAATGATTCTAATTTTACATTTACTGCCAGTTCTCAAGGGCGTAGAACGGAAGAGAAGAACTGGCAATAAACTCTCCGCCACTCTTTTTACTCGCCAAGGTTTTTTACACAACGTTTGTAAGGAACTGCAACCCTTACACCGTGTTCCATTTGACATCATGAGCTTGACATCGCAAGCATATATGGTAAGGTTGTAAGTAATACGGTTTGGACTAAAACCGTTTGTGAAACAAGAATACGAAAATTTTCCCAAAGGATATGTTTAAATAGTATTAAAGTGTCACTGTATAACCTTGTCACCAAAACTGTGTGCGTCACGTAAAATGAACATGAGATCAGAGATATCGCAAGTTCCACTTAGTTTACGTCATCAAAAAACCAAATTAACAAACCGCAAGAGAAATCTATTTGTTAAGAAAAGACGTCGAGGGTTTACAAAATTGTCGTCTTCCAGAATAATTTAAAAAAAATCGCTTCTTATAAAAAGCACGCCCATTAACTTCAATTTACTGCAAGAAATTGCGTTATAAATCGAGAAACAATGTTGCCAATTTCGGGGCTATTTTTAAATGTTTAATGATACTGGCAAGTTTGCTCATTGTTCTGTTCAAAAAGTTTTTCATTTTCATTTCACTTGTTAATGTCAACTTTCTACTGGAAGACCTTAATTGAGACTACGTAAATAAAGCAAAAGGTCAACAAACACACCTCGGCTTCCTTATTAAGTTGGTTTTTTTAATCCTTTTTGGGAAATGACCTTAAGTCACCGAAAATGTTGTGCAGAGTTTATCAGTTACAGATTTATCGCAATACTATAATTTATGAGAAATATAGTTATATTTTTATTTTTTATAGACGATAAAGGTAGACCTAAAGAAATAATATGTCCCAGTCATTCTCTTAATAGATTACTAGCATTCAAACATTTATTATATTAGACATATAGTTTCTTTTTTTTGTAGATGCCTTCTATAAAACTGATAATAATTTCTCTATTGTCATTTGTTTCCGCAGCATACGTGGTATATATAGACCTAGGATTATCGAAGATTTAGTATTTTTTTTATTATTATACTATTATATTTTCTATTTAATTATTTATTAAAGATTGAGGAAGGGAAATCATACAACTGTACACTCTTCTATCCCTAATTATCTATTTGTTTAGCCTTGAAATCGAGTAAATAAACTAAACACGGAAGCAAAGATGTGTTACAAAACAGTTTTTCTTAACACAACGTACAGAATAAAGTTTTCGTTAGCTAATTTATTATAGACTTAACAACATTCCTCGGTTTTATTTAGAATCAAACACACTTGAACTTGCAGCGTTATTCCGTGTGGGTGAAGTAATAAATCTTTATTTCGAGATGGCGAGCAAATTACATTTGAAGCAAATCACACTTGAAACGTAAAAGATTCGGGCTGCCTTCAAGAGAATGCTTAGTAACGGTAAGGCCGTCAATATCATCATGTTAGTATTATTATTTAATTGTCTTTAAAAGTGTGAATTAATAAATCAATATTTAAATTTTTTTTTTTATATTGAGGCTAATATAGAAATATTATTTTACAATACCAATGAATAACACTATACAACTTTCGCACATAACTCATCAGGTTACATTGTATTATATAAATTATAAGCAATTGAATTGTCTTGAATAAAAAAATCATAGTATTCTAAACACTAAAAAAATACTAAAACACTTTAAAATACTATTTAATGTGCATTCATAAAAATTATTTAACCGTTCCATTCGATATGTAAGACGAATGCAATGAACTCGCGTTTCTTATATTAAAGAAATATTTTAAAAGCCGTTAATACAAATTTTTATTTATAAAGAAAAGCAATTCGATTTCATGTACCAATATCCTTAACTGTCTACATTATCTAAGTTTACAAGTATATTAAAAAGTCCATTATAGCTGTATTACAAAAGTAATTTCCTTTAAGCTATAAAATCTCTCGCCCCTTTCCTTAATGCCGTCTGTTTTATGCGTGTGCGCATTTCGTCGTAAACCTTGTTCGGAATTCCGTTCAATACAAGTGCAAAACTAAATTCAATTATTTAGACATCATCACGTGACTATTCATATTGGACATTCTTTGAAGTAGTTTATATGGAATATTGTTTAGAGGATATAATGCTGACACAATTGTAATACATATATTTAAGCTACTTAAGTCTATTGAAATTTTCGGAATACAGCAGTATTTTAGTTAATCGTTGCAAACATTCAAAAAGTATAAATAAATAAAGTATAAAAAAATATAATAAATAAAAAAATTTAATATCCGTTTCGTAATCATTTGATTTTCTATTACAAGTTATTTCTACTTCTACGTGCCAGACACATGCCGTCAACCTTTTCGGTCTAAGATCCAAAATGTTGCCGGTTTCCTAACGATGTATTTCTTCACCGTACGAACAAGTGTCAAATGCGCACATAGACACAAAATTCATTTATGCACAGTTGGGGCCCAAACCCTACAACCACAGGAAGGAGAGTCTCTGAAGCAACATTACTCCTAGAATCTTCCTGCTTCTTCTCATTAAATTTACGATATATCCGTACAATTACTAACATTATAATGCGAGAGATTTAATAACAAAGCTATATTTTATTGATTCACCAGCCGTGTAATTCATCATATCACTTCGCACTTCTTAAAACGGATATGGAAAAGTACAAATATTAAACAAATGAACAAAGAGACTAGCGAGAAGTGCACAAACATACATTCAAAGTATCAAACAATCTCGGATTTCTTGGAGTGAAAACTGGAATTTATTTGCGGTAAACTGCCAAGGTGATCTCCCATTGGATTGTGTCCAAACACATTAACTGCACTCGTTTTTTAATGTAATTTTATAAAAGTTTCGTTGTCACGATTATAGATGGCGACAGTGTTTATAATCTCTCGTATCGCTTCTAAAAGTATCTCAAAGCGCAAAAAGTAGCTTCTTGTTTGTGCTTTATCTTAATTTTCTCGTAAAGATGTTTAAAAATATTAATCTATTTATCAAATTCTAGAAGTTGTAGTTCCAACGACCAAAAGAAAGTTCCAAAGGAAATCTGATTTTTACAGACAGAAAGGTTCCGTAATACGTGCATGTTCTTAAGATATAGCTTTAATATACGGTTCTTTAATATGATATTATGCCAATATTGTTTTTCTTTATAATTATATAAAACAGTTTAACAATAATTTAGATAAGGGTTTCTTTAATTCTTTTCAGTTTTGGGCATTTTTAAATCAATTATATCTATAATGTTTTATTTCTAGACGCATTCAAATTAGCCATAGTAAGCTAAATATTTCCAAAAAACGACTATTGTATACATTTAGACTTGTTGTCACTAATTCGGCTTTACACTCACCCTGTACGTTCTAACTTATGTTGATTTTAAAATTTGGTGATATTGGGACTAATGAAATACATACTTAAAATCATATAATAATATGTATACAAAAAACATACAATAAATATGTTTCTAACCCCTCATAAAAACGTAAATTCCAGTTAAATAAAAAATAAAAGACGTAAACATATTTTAATTAAAAACTATTTTTAGACACAATTTTGAACAACATCTTTTAACGATAAAATAATTTGGTTACTTTGAATTACAGATATACATTTACTGTGCTGTGTGTGTACTATAATTTGTTTAATTAATCCCTCTTATACTTGCAATTTTAATGCAAATAAATAATATATTTCTTTATTTAATAATTAATAGCTTTAAGGTAATCTCATTGTAGTCAATAACTAACATGGTATTATAAAAATATCGTATTACCTCATTGTTCTAGGTAACATGTATTGCGCGAAAGTGACATTTTCCTCAATAAAATTAAATAGAAGTCATCACATAAATTGGTAGATATAACGTACCTACAAACAAACACAAAATTTAAATGAAGATAATATATGCTTATTGTTTACGTTCTGGTCCCAATTGCATAAATTGAACCTCCACTAACCCAATTTTGAACAATACATTGCAGTACAGCACTCTGCCCACTGCACATTGTTTATTAGTTTATTATCATTGGAAACTTGGCAAACGTGCGTCAGACGCACGTCAAACTTTTTTGTGACTCGGTATAAATACCTGTTATTATGATACAACGTATCAACCTATTTTTCACAAAAAAATATGGTATTCGGTTACAAATTCTAGTCTAGCAGCGTTTTTTTAGTGAATTAGTAAAAAAGTAATTTTGCCGGTTCCCCCTTAAAGTTATACTTTAAATAATGACTGTAATTACAATTAAGTATCAATATTAATTAATTATACTCAAACAAGTAGTATTTTTTATGTATATCATACTAAATAAACGGATAATACGTATCTATATTTAAAAGCTTTACACAAAAAAAATATTAGTATACACTTTTTATTTCTGTAAAATACAATATTTTTTTATAGACATATATGTATAATGAATATTTGGTTATAAGCACGATGACAAATAATATGACTTTAAGATGAACATACTCTCACTTATTTTGAACAACATCAACCACTAAAAGATGTTTCCGGCTTTCACGAATTGTTAGGCAAGATTTACACGGTAAATTGGTTGATAATAATAATTAAATGACACAAAGACCCAGTAACATAATGAGTAAATTGTAATTTTGTGGCAGGTTGCCAATGTAACAGGTGCGGATGTTTCCCAGACGACTAGCCGCCGGTTTGACTCTCAGACGAAATAATTAGATTCTAATTTTAAACGTTTTTAAAAAACTGGGTAATAACTCTACTGTATGTACCAGTGAACCATTTGATAACTGAATTGCACTAATGTTTTGTATTATCTGTCATAAAGTTTCCATATGTATTTATTATAATAATAATAATTAAGCTTCACTTATTCCTCTAAGCAATATTATTTACAAAAGACACACATAACTACTTATATACAAAAGAGCTATATTTTTTCAAGGGATCATAGTCAGTCGTCCATTCGGCTCCATCTCTCTTTATCTTGAGCATTTTTCTGCCAATCTTGTGTAAGCTTGTGTACATTTATTTTAACCAACAAGATTTAGGTTTAGTCAAATCCAAACGAAAACTAACTTTAATAAAACTATGATGCACTATTAATACATATTTAAATTGCGTAAATGATTTAAGGTTATATGCAACAAAGTAATTAATTATTAAATTTTAATCTGTAGGTAAAATGGCTGATTCTTTACTTAACAACTGAAATGACATTCGTACTCGAGAAATTATTGGAATAAACAATTTCATAATAAAATTGATAATAATTAATTGATTAAATGCATGCAAATGCATTCAATAAAAGTGTAATAATATAGTTACGTTTACTTACATAATTTTAAATGTTGCTGCATATTTAAAAGAACCTTTTAAGGAACTAAAACGATTTTTCATTGTGTTAACCTTGATTTCGATAATTAACTATTTTTTACATGTATAGTATTTGACTAAAAACTAGGATAGTAACAGATGAACCTAATTACTTATTATATTTTAATAAAAATATGCCTAACAATATACCTACCCTTGGGTTTTATGTAAATATATCCTACAATACCGACTCAATAATAAATTACTAGTCTTAGGTGATTAATAAACTTGATTATTAAAAAAAGGTATTCTCATCGTTAAATAAATAATGACTACGTGACTAGCTAATAAGAGCTATCTAGATCCGTTAGACGTATATTTGCCTAAATAGAACGTTGTTTGATGTAAGATTTATCTATACATCTTTCGGAGAATTCATACAAGATTTCCTCAACCAAATCGCATTCCTGGTGTCGCTATTGGAACTTATAATTACCAGCATTGTAATCGATAGCCAGTAGTTATTTCTAACTAAACATGCGCCATTTTATTTACTGCTCAATTACACAACAACAATTGTTAATTTTGGTGAGGCAAGGTCCTAAAGGAAACTATATACGTTCTATGTTTTTAATTAGTACAATATAAAATAACATAAATTTAATTCACGTTTTGACGGTTATAACACGATAACAGATTCCTTCAAAATGGCCGTGATTATTTTAAATACTCATTTATCATTCTACATTTACACATTCGTTGTTTTTTGCTATGATTACAACAGGATATGTTTGACATAAGGTTGGCGTAGGATTAAACGTATTATCAATTAGACGTCATGATAATTTTATTGTACAAGATATGGAGATACTGTTCGTAGTAACGTATTCAAAGTCTAATAAATAAATGTCATTTTCTGTTATTATTAATAAAGTAAACCTTTATCAATAATAAAGGCAGCGATGACTAGTGCATCACAGTTTAGTATAATTTTTAATATTGGTTATTAATAATAATTGCCGTAAAAATTCATCTGAAATTTATTAACTCACTCAAGTACTTAAGTCTAAGTGAACAAAAATGTCAAAGAATTTAATTTAACAAATCATTGTCGATTATGATAATGTTTAACTCTGAGCAACTTTTGCCTGAATATAAAACATAGACTAAAGAATTAAAAGAGGCCCTTTTGTAATAGAAGTGTATTCGATATGTATTGGTCTAAGATTGGATTCTGGTTCTAATTACATTCACCAATCTGTTTTTGTTTGATTCTGTTTTTTGGGACTGCTTGTTAATTCATATCAAACTACCAACTTATTCTAAAAATGTATCATGTTCACATGTTATTTTAGGTTGTGTGAAAGAAAAACTGTTAATGACAAATTAGTGTTTTTGTCCAGCACTTACACTAATGTGCCATTGGTTGGGTCGACTTTTTGTGTGTTAACAAAAAGCGTCAACATGATATTTGTGGAATGAAACAAGATATTGCGACAACATGTTACTGCTTCTGATTATTAAAAGAATTTTTTAAATATTAGCAACAAAAAATAGTGTTCATTAGGTGAATCGCTAATTGAAACTACATAATACTATATACACCAAACGCAATAGAAAAATATTAAACAAAACTATTGGATTGATATAGGTTTAGACTTATTTTGTTTAAAAAATGTCCAGTAATTTTTTCATAGCATCTTTGATGAGCATTTGAAACTCGGCTGAGCAGGGTTATGTTCTTTTGATTCTTTAGTGAATTTAAAGCTCAATTGTTCTGTCAAGAATACATCGTGAGGAGACCTGCATGGCTTAGACCTCACATACTTGCCTATTAAGAATAAAGCAACAGGTATAGTATCTAAGTACAAGACTAAGTGCTTTTTAGGTCAGGTAAGGCTACCGAATAGTAACCATAAACAATCTAGTTGTTTTTTCCCGTAGGAAATACAGCAGAATACATTCAGAGTTTTTATAAACACTGGGGTGACATAGTGGCAATGTAGGGAAAATACATTTAATACTTTTACTATAAGTGAACTATTTGAGAAACGAATTCATACTTATTTTTCAATGTTTCTGTAAAAATGAATATTTAAAAGACTGACTCATGTATGTAGGTGTAATCTGATGTCACTTCTGTGTACATAATCTGTGGCTAGAATTTGAATCATTTGTTTTGCGAAAAATTATACGATGATCGCATTACTACTATTGTTTAATTAAAAAGACAATTGCTAGTAAGTCATATGCAGCTTTTGTTTTTTATTATAACAGTCTAAATAGTATTCAATACTATGAATTATTTAATCAGAATAATTATAGAGGACACTCAAAGTCTAGACTAGCCGAATGTAAATTAGGAAAATAGTCACGTGATTTAATAAATCAAGTAAATATTTAGTATCAATTAGGTAACTTAAACTCTTGCTGCAAAAGGGCACGGGTAAGCCACGGTATAATTAAATATATATTAAATAATTTTAGGTAAAATCTATAATGTGTCGCAAATATATTTTAACGATAACCTTTCAGACGTGTACTCTCATAAAAATTTTATAAACACTTTTAGTAATTGTTCTGATAATACATAATATTCTTATCAAGGTTAATTATTACTTTATCAGGTGATGATATTTAAAAGTTTATAACTTAATGAATTATAAGGTAAACAATATTTTATTCAGGTGCATGAGTAGGATGCAAGAGATTTCTGTTAAGAAAGCAAGTATAAATAAGAATAATAAATAAATAGAAAACATACTTTTATTATATGTATAAAAGAAATTAAATTGTTACAATACAGATGCAAGTGTCGAAACTTGACGATATCTTTTATTGTTGTCCTTGTCTCTCGTCTCATTTTGTTAAAAGATAAAGAAGACAAAACATATCGTAATATATAGAACACTTAATTAGGAATAATGAAGCTGTAACTGCTAAACGATTTTCATCCAAATGCCTTCATACATCTTGTATTAAAATAAATTGATGATTGAATATTGACAATACTTACTCAATTTAAAAAGGCTCGGCGTTTATGGCATCCCACTTCTTGCACTACTGTAACAAAAGATATTTAATTTAGTAACATGACATTAAAAAATTACGCTTAAGTTTGTTGTATTTGACATTTGTCTAGACTTCTTTGACTGGTGCAACCGACATTCCTGTTCCTACATATATACGCCTTTGCATCGACTTAGCAACATAGTATATAGCACGTAGGCTGGTTTGAGGTAATACTAACTTCGGGTTACTAGACACAGAATGTCAATATTTTATTTATTTACAAAAATTAGAATATTAAATGAGAGTACAGATGCACAATTAGTAAGCAGCTGATACGAAAACCTAAAAAGTTACTGGCTTGAATCCAACAAGAGACTATTATTTATTTCCAAATATAAATCATTATAGTATAAAAAGTCGGTTTTCTTTCATTTCAAAGAAGCTGATCAATGAGAGGTTTTATAAAAATATAATAATAGGATAGCAACAGATGTTTGAATACCACATTACTGAGCAGGTAAAATATCGTATGATCGCACGTCACGGCCTTTGACTCGTAACGGTTGCTTAACCGGAGAAACTTGTGAACATACGTTTATTCAGGCTAATTAAATTAAATATCAAAAGGATTTTGCAACTAATCTTATCTTAGGTCTTTCGGTCACGTGACTGGCGTTCTTTATAGGTATTGCCTACTGCTTTATATATCAAAAACTAATGATATATATGGCAAAAAAATTTACACTTTTCATATAGACAAGTTTTAAAACATTAATTCAGCGAATACCGCTTGAGGCTTAAACATATTTTTGCTTATACTTGTTTAACAATCCGGAAGGTGTGAGGCACTATTACTATCCCCAACATAGGCGCGGCAGACAGCCTCGTGTGCTGAGGCTGTTTCAGCGCAGAGGAATCAGTGACCCACGTAGTCCTAGAATGCAATGCTTCTCCGTGAAGCCTATGAAGTGCTCAGGAGACTTCTGTGCTTCTGGAAGGAGCTAGGCTGGCTTAATTAGTCAGAACTTTACGCACAACGGACCAATTATGAGTCTACATGCGGAAACTCAGGCCACCAACCATACAATACGATATTTAGTATCCCCAATTAATTTGTACGAAGATCTTACGCCATATTCAAAATGTCAAAAAAGCTTAAAATATTGTTAACTACGTAATTCTGTTTTTTCCATATTAAACAAGTTCCAAAGAACTACTCTGAGCTAATTTCAAATGGTAAAAGAACTCGATAGAGAGAAAAATTACAATCCTATTTATTCACTTAGTTCTTCATAATGTATAATAAAATTATTGAAATGGTTGAGTGAAAGGTTATCGAGAATCGTCTTAGATATAAATGAATCTTTGTACTTTGATTTATTCGTTATTTCAATTAGAACTAAAGGAAGCTGTTTATAATTTATCCGTTTATTTCAAGGGCGTGTCATCCGTGATATGATCGAATCACTTAAAGGTAGGCTCGAATTTGTAGTTTTTGTTAAACGTGTATCTCAAGGAGGTTTTATTCATTAAGTTTATTAATACGTTTATAAATCAAATAATGAAAACAAATATTTTCAGAAATACTAAAAGAATCAGTGAATCTGTTTCTTTGTCAATCTAATATTGAAGATAAAAGAAAGTTCATTGGTGCACAGCCGGGGATCGTCCTCAGGAATGAGTGTCCCACGCTTCAGCCATATTTCAAAATTCTAACTACGTTAATAACTCTTTTAGATTTGATATTAATACAAACTTTACATATTTTGAATTACCAACATTTTCAGAAAGCGTAAAGACACTAATGTTTCTGTCGTGTCGTAAAAACAAGGTCGACAGATGAAGATAGCCATTGACTTTGATTTGACATCGTAATCTCATTTGATAACCTAAAATGATATCCAAGAATATTTAATTATACAAATAAATCACCGTATGCCAATCAATACACCTAATATGCCTATAGTGTCCTCTAGTAATATACAATTTAGCTTCATTTATTCACGAGTCGAAAATTAATAAAAAATGGCTTCTTCTTTAGTTTAATAAATATAAATATTTATTTCAATGACAGATGAAACGCCCATAATTTACACGTGCATTATTTAAGTATAAGATCACGTAATTGATAAGCTTAGAGTGACTTTGCCTATGCAGGTAACTAATAAAAACATTAGGTACTAAACGTAACGTCATAGATTACTTCGGCGCCTAACAATAATATAAAAACCCGCGTCCATATTAATATGGACGCGGATAAAGTATCATATCGATACAGATAATATAAGAATTGACTTTGACTAATAACGTAAAATGTAAATTAAGATAAATTTGCGCGACACTGTGTGTGGCAGAATATGATAACGATTTGCGCTTCTTATACACAGCGCTGATCTAGCAGCAGCAGCTACAATAAAGCATCTGTCAATATTAGAATTTGAGGTAAGCTTTAGAAGCACGTTTATAATTATATACAATAGACCTGACGCATAGTTCAGTCCTTTAAATGCATAATATTACTTCAATTTAAAATTAGAATGTTTACAGAAAAATCTGATTCGGGTTGTATTTTCATTAAACGCGTTATGATTATTCAAAGACAAGTTACTTTGTAACTCGCGGTAGTTAAGGTAACGGTAATCAAACCGCTGCATATACCGTACGGGATATAAACCAAAAATGGCTTTGCGAGGATTTGAATTCTACTTTAGACGATGCTGATAAAAGATATTTTTTTTACCCATACAACATAAACTAGATTTAAGTAATAGTGTAACATATTTCTTTATTGTTTCAGTGTCATACAAGTGTCATAATGATAACGTAGGTCGAGGCTCAATAATTAATCAATACTTCAGGACCTTGAATACGGCTTCAGTTAGTTCTTTGTTGATCTTATATTTTTAAAGACTGTTTTTACTATCTCGGTATCATTAAATACTATTGATGTGGCATACATTTTTCTATTAAAACTGAGTCCATACTGTTATTTATATACGCGTATTTCACGAATCAGTTTTGTCTGCGGCAACGTAATTATCATTTCGCTGTTGGTGAGGAACAAATACAAATTTAACTGTCACATGATGGTTACAAAAGACCAACTCTAACTCTAGGTTGGTCTCAAATTTATGTATAAGTTTCGCGATTAATTCTAACGTCAAGTTACACGTGATGATTTCCATTTCCTTCACTGTAGTAATTTAATTGAAATTTTATTGAGCGCAAATTTAATTGAGACCTATCCGAGATTCGAATCCACTACCCCGGCGTTCAGAAGCACACGTCCATTCCAACACTGCTCACGTGATTATACCTATTGAGCACTCCACAGACTATCAGGACAGGATCAATAACATATAGATATAATAAAAATAATAATTGTATGTGTGTGATGATAACGGTACAAAAAAGAAAAATAAAAAGGAAACAAATAGAAAAAAAGTAGGTTAAATAATGTCATTATTTTAAATAATTATGTTATAGAAGAGCTGGGAACCCTAACACAGGTATTTTTTTTACTTTAAAGGGTTTCCAAATCTTACACTTTGAAAAGAAAATGTACTTAAAATGAATAAAGACTTTTTATAATTATTATTATAATAATTCGCAATAGAACTTTTTGACAGTACCTTGATGCAGGGACCGAATTCAATAGCATGTAATAAATCTAAGGAATCGAATTGTTTAGGCAAACAAAGGCGCATTTATAAGACGTGTGCGCAAGCGTAAAGTTTTAATTTTAAAAAATATCAAAACTTGCATCTAGGATATTTTGGCAGCCGTATGCAAGAGTTTGTTTACATAAAAAAATAGGAGTCTCACTGTATATTATAGAAAATGAAAGAAGAATGTTCGGTAATTCATACAGACGGACGCGGTCGAGAGACTTCAAGGGACTAAACTGAGAAACTCTTAATATTAAGATGATATAAAGAGCATTGTTGGAAGTAATACACGCAAATGCATCTATTGAGAATAATGCGTACTGTAGGTAGATCATTATGCAATCATAGGCAGTCCATATCATCAGAGCAAGTTGAAATAGAGCCAGTAAAGTAAAACCTATTTAAAATAGCTACAATTGCATCAAGCCTGGGATACGAATCGTAGTAAATTAGAACCATTTGCGGCTGCCTGTAGTTACCCATTAGTGCGTAAATTGCATGTAGTTCTCATGTTATCCCATCTGCCCAGCATCGTGAGAACCAAATGCGGACTGCTCATTGTAGTTTTTGTATCTATTCATAATGGTATTCGCAAAACTATTGTCACCAAAGGCATAGGGTTCACTTGTATCTCTAGATTCTGATACTATTAAATCAAACGTGGTAGGTACAACAAATTACGGTGATAATTGTGAATGTAATATTTGAAGTTAATCAGTTTTTCTTAAAAATCCTGGCTTGCCACTGTTTTGGCAATGTGTCCATGGGCTGTCGAATCACTAATATAACATGAGACTTCTGCCCGTTGGTTTTAAATGAAATAAATGTATGCGATATTTACGCACTCACCAAATATTAATTTTAAACAGACCACGCCCACACAAATACTCTCACTGATAAAGCTGTTTGCACATCGACAAGGTCACAAGGACAACGTAACTTTTCTGACATCCGGCAATCGATATTGCTTTATACTTATCATATCCATATCATACTTTTGGGTATTACATATTTTTATTGTATAACACTTTGTGTGTTATACAATAATAAAAATAAAAATATGTACACTCGCATGAATTTGTTTTACTGGCATTTTTATTTTATGAGAAACTTAGGTTTGTTCTGTGAACGCACTTGAGAGCGTTCTGGCAATTGGTGAGATCCATGGGCGGTGGCATCACTTCAGATGAGCCTGATGCCTGTTTGCCTCCTTACATTAAAAAGTGATAATCAATTTTAATACTTTTAAGGTGGATTCAAATTGAATAAAGCAAACAAAAAAATATATCTCTCAAATACTAATATTGACAACATTATAATGAACGGGTAATGTTGATTTATCATCCGATTGATTTAGTTTTTAGCTGTCACACCAATAAGAACTCAACGCAAACCATGACTCCATATCAAATCATAGCCCCAAGACTCAACTATAAGATCTTATGGTTAATAATATTTATTTATTTACACTTCGTTGCAAAGAAACAAAAATAAAACAATACATAAAAATTACAAGGGATGCAAGGGCGGCGTTATCGCTAACAAGCGATCTCTTCCAGGCAATCCTAGTAAGAAAAGAAAACAATAAATAAAAATGATGAGTGCAAGAAGTATAGCATAACCAGAAGTTATATAAAAAAAATATATATTTTTATGTTAATCTAAACTTGATCCTTAATCTAGAGAAAATAAAAATAAAAACAGAATATTAATAACTAAGTAAAACTAAAAAGCTTATCTTAAGGATTCAAGAATAGCTAATAGCGATGTAATACAAAAGAAGAGGAAATACAAGAATTAAACAGGTCACGATTGATCAGGATATGATAAGGTTAGGAAATGTTTATATACAAGAGTTTTAAAAGACGATATCGATCGTATAGACTCGGGCAAGGCAAACTCAATGCATCATCCAAAGTCCTAAAAACCAGACACTTAGCCGATGCGCGCTAATCAAAAGTTTGCAATTGTAATTATAATATCGTCTAAGCTGACATTGAATTTATATACGACAAGAATGACAAGCAAAAAGTTGACCACAAAAATTCCTTTAAAACAGTTACGTAAAGTTTCTAATTAGCTTCAAACTCGCAAACCAACCTTATCCAATCGACAAAAAAAGGTCGCTAAGGGCATTAGGAGGAGAGTACAAAGGATCTCTGTGTCGGAGGTCTCAATGGAATTTAAAGGAAATGATTTTTTTGTTATTTCAAGGCGTCGCGGTGACGGTTAGACTCAGGTAGGAATTTCTATTCCCATATGATATTATCATACGTAAACGTTACTATCTGAATGTTTGCTCAAGCTCGACCTCACGATGTGATTGTGAAAATAAATTTGCCTGATATGACTGGCAAATTCGTGGGATATAAATATCATGTATTCACGATTCCATTTTATTTGTTTTATTTAATTTGGTTGAAAATATTATGTAAATGTTACGTAACTTTCTAATGTTTAATTAAAAATCTACGGTCACACAGTCGGTATTTGTTGGTAACAAATCCTGGGTCTCACACGTTGCGTTCCATTTTTGAATTTGATGTTTTTCGAATCCAGCAGAAGAAATATTGTTTGGTATTATTATATCGGAATAAATACAAAGACGTGTATTCACATTAAGAGTAAGACTAAATTGATTTATTTTGTTTTAGAAGGTTCATGCCGCTACTATTTTACATAAATACTGTTATAAAATGCACATAATCATGGGTCAATCTAATTCGTATGCACACCTTTTAAATATTTAAATATTCGTCTGTCAAAACGAATTCATTATTTTCGTGAACCTTTTGTTCCTTTCACTATTCTATTCAAAACTACTACGTGCTTTGTTTTTTTTAATAAAAAACAAACAATACCAACAACCTTACAAGAAGGATAGTTAACGCATTGAATGTCTATTTTAATTCAACATAAGTTTTTAATTTAGTTTGTTCTTGGAATTAAACTAAGTGACCAACTGACGAAGATTTCCAAGGAACATGCGCTATAACTCAAATGGAGATGGGTACGGCACATAGACGTAACAAGGGTAACTAAATGTACTAGACCCAAAGGATGGAGCGACAAGGATAGTCCAAAACAGCGATAGGCAATACAAAATTGAAAGGGCAAATATTTTATGATGACAAATAGATATAAAATAGGATGGAAAAAATTGGAGGCCCCTTGAAAGGGGACCGCATCATATAAATTTGTGTATTTTGTATGTTAACTAGATGTGGATAACGGCTTAAATATTTTTATTCAGTTGAAAAAGCACTGATCCAATTTTATCATACCGTAAACACAAACTATCAATAGTTATCCTTAATCTAACTAAACAAAATACGAATTAGGTAACACATAATACAGTGAGAATTTGAAACGAATTATTACATAAATTTATATGAAAAATACGTCCAACTTAAAATGATTAGCCAATAAGAAAACGCTACTAAATCGAACGATTGTCGCCACATCCCAATAATTGATACGATGCAATACAATCATGACATATGCAATCTGGTGCATGTGCCAGTCGACCGTGAACGAAATTAAGTTTGTAAAACAAACAATTGTTTAAATTCTTTGCAGACTCTTGGAACAAATGTTTTAAGTTTTTAGTTTTTTTGTTTTTTTGTTGCTTTTGTTAATTGATTTTTTTTGTACTCTACCCTCTGATGGTGTTTCTTTAACGTTGTTTCTCATTAGGGTTGCCTGGAAGAAATCGCTTGTAAGCGATAAGGCCGCCCTTTGCCTTATATCTTTTGTAACTGTTTTTTTTTATTTTTTATTTTTGTTATGTGTGTTTTTGAATAAGGCAATAAAGGATAAATAAATAAATAAATAAATAAATAAATAAATAAATGTATCTTTAACGTATTTGAACTTGCAAATTAGATATACACTTTCAATAAATCAAAGTAATCGCTTTTATAACATTTGATTTTGCATTTCAATTAAATAATCTATATTAAGTAACTTTCATTTTCAAGATAATATATTAAATAGATTTCTAGATCAGAAAAAAACTTTTTTGTGTGTAGGCTTTCTGAAAACTGTCGATCTCGAAGATCGAAAAGTCTTCACGTCACTTCAAATCAGGGAAAGATTTCCAAGATTATATTGTGTATGAATCGTCCACTAGGCAGTGAGTTTTCATAATTACTTAGCTTATCATGATGGTGGCGAGATCATGTCGCGTCTTGTATGCCAATCAGGTGTCTAAACCTGTCAGGCAGCTGTCAATAATGATTACAATCTGTGGTATTCCTGTCCTATATAAATATAACCTACAATTTATGCATGGCAATAATTTAATGGGTAAGTATGACTTACAGTTTAAAATATCTCAATATTGATAGATGATTCTTGCTTCAGAAAGGAGATATATAAAATATGCAGTGGGGCATACTTTATATATCCCTATGTACGATTTAGCCAAAGACGATTTGCGTACAGGTTATTCAATCGTTACTTACCCACTATTAAGTAGTTAACTATTGGATGTCCTAGAGGTCCTAGTTCTATTATTACATACAGTTAAGGCCATTTTCAACCCGCATTATTTAAACACGGTAGATTTCAAATTTCATTCATTATGAACCTACTTTAAGGATTATAACTTGTCAAACTTTAATTTTATCACTTACTCACTGACTCATTAATCATCAAAATTCTAAGGCGCTTCTAGCAGACAAGCTTCAAATTTATATATAAGCTATTTTCCGAAATCGATCCAATATTCTAAATACACCAATTGCATAAATAATATTTTAATAAAAAAGTAGAAAATTAAATTTGAAGCGAATGAATCAGCGTACCTGTATTTATATAACTTCGATTCTCCTCTTCGTTTTTAGCACATACAAACTATGCAGAGACTATTCGGTTTTCCACAATGAAAACTTTTTAGGATTTTACTGTGAATTTTCAAGTCATAAGTTTTAATTAACAAATAAAAAATAGGGGTTGATCGTAATGGGGTTAAAATTAATGAAATTATCATGAACCATGAAAAAATAAAAATAAAAATTTTATCTAAAAAAATTAATTTCGGTCTGGACCACTAAAAATAGATGTTGTCCGATTTTCAGATCGATATGAAAAATTTACAAAACCTTTTAGTAACCTGACAAAATATTATGATACACAGTCAACACAGTGACTATATCAATATTATTATTAAATTTAAATAAATTTAAATTATTAATAATATTCAATTATACAGTGACTTGAATCGAAAAACAAAACAATC
The DNA here is from genome assembly GCA_028984075.1 of Pieris mannii. NCBI lineage: Eukaryota > Metazoa > Arthropoda > Insecta > Lepidoptera > Pieridae > Pieris > Pieris mannii. The sequence goes on from CM054776.1 coordinate 4,193,254, forward strand.
TAATTTACTATAATATGCATTACTTGTCACATTATATTGTGTCCTCGTGCGAGTGTGTGAACGTGGATTCGATATAATTCATTCAAGCACATATTCTTAACAATTCAAATCCATTTATATACATTACGTAAACTAATCAGTGTTCAATAGACAATACAGACGATAACAATGTGAGAACTGAAAACATAACATTTCTTTGAAAAACAACTTTATGTAATGAGCACTCAAGTGTATCTATGTGTAAACGAACGTCTTCGCAAATAATGCAGTTGAATTACTTTTTTAAATATTTGTATTATTCCAACATGAAATTAAATATAGCTAAGTTGCGTCACAATAATAAATAAATTCACTTATCAAATAATGATACTTAATCTAGTATACCAATGTAATCTTCACAACTCCAGTAGCACCAGTAGCTTACATAACAATATATTAAAACTTGGCGATTAAAAAGAGTGGCGGAGAGTTTATTGCCAGTTCTTCTCTTCCGTTCTACGCCCTTGATTTGAGAACTGGCAGTAAATGTAAAATTAGAATCATTTAAAGTATGTTTTGACGTTCATAAGTGTACATTATGTTACCTATATGAATAAATGATTTTTTATTTTATTATTATTATTATTAAACAGAGGAATTTCCAAATTAGTCTTGGCTTTGCATATATTATAGTGATCTGCCTTCTGTTCCTGCCACGCTATCACGTCACGACGTGATTACCTTGCGGTTAGGCAAGTATAAATGATTAGAAAATCCATTGGTGTATTCGAACGAGGGTTCAAAGGCACGACCTCCGAGTAGTCTCGACTACTCGGTATGCTCAAGATATTGAAAATATAGAAAACCTGTCGGGGCCCATCGTTAATAGCAATTTGCTAATAAATTTTGTGGTAAATTGCCATGGTCAAATAACATAGATTGTTCCACTTCATTTGAACAGTAGGATATATAAATAAAAAACTTATGTGTTTTTTATTTATATTTATAAACACGCACAAGGTATACTTCTTTAGAGTAACAAGATAAAAATTAAAAATCTTTTCAAAATGTTTTTTCTACCAATAGAAAAAACTAAAATGTTGACTATAGCTAAGTTCAGGGTGTCGGTTTTTTGTGAAGGTATGCACGCATCGTAAACATATAGTCATATCATTTTTCCCTAACGCGCCAAAAGTATAACTTCATTACACATTAATACATCTTGAGACAAAATAAGACCACCCGTCACGCCCGACTAACTTCTATAGAAATGTTAGGTTCCAAATATGGTGATAGCCTTATATTTCTATGCTAATACGGGCGGTGAAGTGCATCAAAGTGGTTTCATATGACGTACTGTAATATAATATAACGTGTAATTGATAATTAAAACATTCGTCAACAAAATTATGGCCTTGTAAGATATTTGTCGGAAGTTAACGATAGAATAACTCGTTTTAAAAGCAATTTTAGATTCAAATATTTAACACATATATAAAATAATCGCCTAACACATGTTAAATAAGATTAATCCATTGGATCTTTGACTGATGCAGTGCTTTACTTCCCTCTGTATCCAAGGGAATTCTATTTAAGGAATAAAAAGAAATAATGAAATCAAAATTTGTTTATTCATTTTGCCAACTATGACCACTAATGAACATATATGGTAAAAGTTGTCAAAATTTTATATTTACTACCAGTTTCAAGGGCTGTAGAGCGAGCGAAAAAAACTGGCAAGAAACACGGGTTTTTAATTATTTTTTTTTGGTTAACAAGAACATATGTAAGGTAATTCAACCGTTGTTCACAACAGGGTCAGTATAAGGCTCAAACTTTAAATTCATACTTTAAAACAACGTGGTAAAATCCTTCATTAAATTTGTTCTATAATAAGGAAAGCTATAAATTCGATACTTAATACCGATATCAATCGAAACGGCCGTTTTATAATCTGTGGTTTATTACTCCATTTCCTGCGAATAGAAAGCCTGAATGCCACAGGCCGCAATACATAAGCCGATATTAGCGTAGGTGTAACAGAATCCCTACAGTTAAACCTAATGCTTTGCAAAGGTACCTTCTATTCCATTTTCAAATATTCTATAAAGGTCGATAATGTCAGTTGACAGGATATTTAGACGACTTGACAGTTGACATATTATTGTAAACACAAAGAAAATGGGAATCGCTGAAGATGATTTAATTTGTTTTTTTTTGACGTTCATAAGTGTACATGTTTACCTATATGAATAAAGATATTTTTGAGTTTGAGATGATTTTAACGCTTAAAAAAGATTTGTCAACAAATTTATTTTTAAAAGAGGTTTTCCTGTTGCTTGTTGTTTTCTTGTTGCTCACAAAAGAAATTGTTGAATTGAAAGCGATTTATTTTATTTTTTAATCCATCCATAAATCCAATAAACATATAGATACATGCTTCTTTTTATTTTTTTTATGTATTTTTTGCCTGTTAACCAACCTTATCAACCCGGAAGGCTAATGAATGTCAGTACAAAAAAACGCAATTTGCAAGGTTTTCTGCATTTGGTCAAAATTATAAATTAATAACATTTTTTTTAGTCTTGTTACAGTCATTTATGTCGATGGAATACATTTTATTCGCAAAACAAGGAAGATATTCCTTTTATAGGAACCTAGGACGTAAATGGCTTTGGAAACTACACGCAAGCAGTTTCTAAAACAAAGATTTATTTGACATTTCAATGGTTTTTGTTGAATTTCTATTAGAAATATTCTAAAGGGTTTAAATTAAATAAACTAACAGATTCTTATAGGATTCCTAAATTGACAAAACTTTTCTTGAACTATTCCAAATTATTTATATCCAATTTCTTTATTGTTTTACGGCTAAAACCGAACTTCAATTTTATTAGTAATGTGGTCTACATTAAAAAAACAAGACATTTAAAGCTTAAATAAAGTAAAAGTCAGTAAAATCAAATATACTTAAATTTTGCAAAGAAATCAAGGTCCTTATAAAATGTATCACAGTGCGTGTCTTACCAGGCAAGTAAAGGTAATGCAGATAACAAATATATATTTTTTTTATAGAACAGGGGGCAAACGGGCAGGAGGCTCACCTGATGTTAAGTGATACCGCCGCCCATGGACACTCTCAATGCCAGAGGGCGCGCGAGTGCGTTGCCGGCCTTTTAAGAATTGGTACGCTCTTTTCTTGAAGGACCCTAAGTCGAATAGGTTCAGAAATACTTCAGTCGGCAGCTGGTTCCACAAAGTGGTGGTGCGCGGCAAAAACTGCCTAAAAAAACGCGCAGTATACTATAAGTTATATATACTACAAGTTCGACGATTTTATGGGGACTAGGCCAGTACTAGTAATATAGTGTTTGTTGAAAGGTACATCGTAAAGAAAACATCACGTTAGTCCAATTCGAAGACAAAACTAAACTAAGCCTATACTTGGATTACGTAATTGTACTGTTTACTGATTGCACTCGTGACTTGCGAATAAATACTAGACAATCAGTTTATTTTCCTTTTGATCATAGTAAATCTAGGCTTGTTAGAAGATAAATATTACGTCAAAAGTATTAAGATATTTTTCCATATGTTTTCATATTTTTTCTTTGAACTCTTTCTTACCAGTATTAAATTTTTCTTCGTTTGACACTTGAGTGCATATTCGGTTCTTTAATGTGGGAAAGTTTTTATGTCGAACAGTGCTTTTTATAAACACACCATATGAGATGTAATTTGCATTTAATGATAACTTAATATTACGTCTCTTTCTGGTACAAAATTATTTATCGTGAGACATAAAAATGCTTTATCCTTTTAAATAACGAAATACGAGACCGAATCGTTTCATTGTGATTGGTCAACATTCGACAGCGCCTCTATACCAGACACGCGATAATGCGTTATGCGATTAAGATAGCTAGATAACAAAACTCATCTTTCGTTGAATTTAACGTATATTACGACGTGGTTATTTTTAATGCAACTGTCTACTAATTGCTCAGTGTTGAGCTGTATTTAAAATTATTGTAAACGCACGCACTAGCGACATTACCTAGACAATAATAGATGTTTGGTTATTTTAAACTGTATGCTGATTAAACAATGAGCAACAATTACAATAGGCAGATCAATTGTCGCGTTGACCCATTTTCGTGGAGTTGTAGACCCACCTTAATCACTAAACAGTCGTATCATACTGTAGTAACACAAGTCAAAAAAATAATAATAATAATACTTTCCATAGATACGCTTTATTCAGAGATTTTAGTTAGAGTTAGTTGTTTTATATGAAGAATGTACGCCGCATCGCGTGTCGGGAAGCGGATAAGGCTCTGCTGTTACCGCATCCCGCATAAGGCGATTGTTGGTGGCACCTTGGGGTTTTAGTGGGTATGCACAATGGCGAGTCCCACATAAACCTTCTGCACCAAGCAGTCGCGCCGCGGAAGGGTATGCGTAATGCATTTCCCCAAGTAAAAAAAAAAAAAAAAATATGAAGAATGTGGTTTAAAATACAAACTTATAAACTAGGTTGACTCCAGCTCTTGTTTAGTTTCCTTTGGGCATATAAATGCTTCCATATAATGCCGCTGCTAAAATTAAAGGTTCCTGTATCGGGATATTGGGATCATCATGAATTAGTTATAACTTCAGGCAGAAGATTCGTTAAGTCGTCAATATTTTCGAGAAAGATAATCGTAAGTTTAAAAAGATTTAATTGTATTAACTATTAAAATACATTGAAGCTAATATCGCTTAACATTTAAAAGCTGTCAAAACGTCTGAGTTACTGACAATTGACATAAAACTGTGCCAACGTTTCAGATGGCCTACTTACACACCTTCGAGTTCATTCATGCACGACTTACGATTACAAGAGTGACTTAATTTGCTGAAATTAAGACTAATTATATCTTTTTACCAGTTCTAAGCAATTGTCACAGATGCACAATGAAATTTCTATTACACAGTAGACATTAAAATAATTAAATGTAATGTAAATTATGACAATTAAAATATGAAAGTGGCTGCAGTGATTTTTTTCATCCCTGTTTCATATTAAAAAAAATTTAAAATGACTGAATAAAATAAATATCCTTTTCGCGAAACCAAGGTAATTGAATTCTTAACTTCCGTCTTCACTGTGAATACATGGCCTTGATATAAGCAAAAAACGTAAAGGAAAAAGTCTATACACAATAGTATTGTTTATTTAAAATGTAAGCATTGTTGATGGATCAGAACTATGAGTCGTTTTATGAGAATAAAAAAATATCAAAATTGAATTTCATATACAGATTTAAAAATTGTATTTACTTCTCCACGCACTAAACTTTAGTTAGAACCAAATTAAAGGGGAGATTAACAAGTGGTTTCCCCTTGTATGGTAACAAACGACCAATGAACATTAATTTCAAAATGCTAGCTTTCTATTAAGCCTAGGGCACAAGTTTCACAGCAGTAACAAGTCCTTTACGACATTTAAAAAGACAATTACGTAGCCAATTAGTTTAAACAGTCAAGTGAAAGTTCTTAAACCAATTCAAGCTGTAAGCTTATCTTATTATGACAGTTCCACAAAATCCAATTCGACTTAGGGTCCTTCAAGAAAAGAGCGTACCAATTCTTAAAAGGCCGGCAACGCACTCGCGAGCCCTCTGGCATTGAGAGTGTCCATGGGCGGTATCACTTAACATCAGGTGAGCCTCCTGCCCGTTTGCCCCCTGTTTTATAAAAAAAAGGTTTCATTTAAGTCATAAAAATCCATAGTTTTTTTTAGGCTAGGCTAATAAAGCTGATCATCATTCTAATATCCAGCAGAGACAGTGTAGTCTTTCCTATACTCAAAATCCTATCTTATACTTAAAAGGCCGGCAACGCACTCGCGAGGCCTCTGGCATTCAGAGTTTCTATGGGCGGCGGTATCAGGTGAGCCTCCTGCCCGTTTGCCCCCTGTTCTATAAAAAAAATATTCATGACCGTACGAAAAACTGTTCACGTACAAACAATAGATTCATATACACAGCGTGGTAAAATTGCAAGCCAATGAAACCCCACAATTGTTTAATCTAAAACAACCCAATAGCCTAAATTTTTTGCAATTGTGGTTACAGTTACGTTTCGTGAGCTAATTCATACAGACTTTCACCTCTGAGTTCATATAAACGACCATTTAATTATGCCTTCAGCTATTCATAACCGTGTATTATCAGATCGAAATTCAGTGGGTCAAGCGTGAGTTTTAAAGACAGATTGCAGACCCAAATAATGCGATACTGTCTGTCTGTTCTGGGCAGGGAACTGAGTACCTTATGTACGCGGTGGCGCAGATTCTACCGCTGGTAATGTCAACGAGCTAAGTGTGAACACCGGTTATCGATATATCAGTGGTAGGACAGGTATAGCCGAGTCGAATTGATCAGAGTATCGTATGTGTTTTTAATAATGTACACATTCTTACAGATATTACCGCAGAAATAAATGACAAATAAATGACAACGTGAACCCTCTGTCTTCCCTGATAGTCAAACCTGTATCTTATTTTACATAATAAATTATTTTTTTATTTATTTAAATAGAAATTAATACAACAATTGATGACCACTTAAACATACTAACAAACTATGATCGTCTTATTCATATACATATAGCCATTAGAATATTTTGAGCTGTACATTTTGAATTAAAAAAAACAATCATATTAAATACATTAATGAGGCTTAATGTAAAAAATAATCAATATAATTTGTATTTCGTTTCAAGTTACATATAAGCCAATTAAATTATGTCCTTGAAAGTTGTTTAATGTTCCATAATCGTCAATAATTATAAAGGGCAGACACATTTCTATCTTATTTAATAAAAAACAGCCTTTTTTACCGGGAATTCGTGATTGTGTCTTTGAGAATCGAACCTAGGACTTCTGAGGTGCGAACTAAACATATAAAATAAATATTACCTAGTAAGTAACCATTTAATTTCGGCCCATTCTAATCGGGCTCAATAAACGTAGTTCATTGATTTCAAAATGCTATTTAAATTAATTAACTTGCCTTCACATTAATATAATGTTGCTAACGTAATGCTTATTATACAAAACACGTTGAAGATCAAATAACTTGTTTACTAAGTGGTTTTGGGAAAAAAATAATTTACAATTAATTTGGTAGACACCGATTAGCCATTACAAATCTATTTAAAGGCCAATTATAATTAAGTTTGTTATGCAATATTAAGATTTCAACCGCAAATTAAAAATGTATAGGAACGCTAAAGTTTGAATTGGAAAGTTTAAAAAATTAACGGTTTCCGCCATCGCAAAACTAAAAAATAAAGGAGTATATATGCGTTGTTTATAAAATTCGTTTTTGTAAAAGTTATTAATTTAAATATGTACCTCGGCCATATCTTAACAGGCCATTTAGATCGGAAACATGTCATTAACATAAAAAAATATATTAAGTATTTCGTATATAATTCAAAAACATTTTAAGAAAAAAGAAAAATCAAATAGGCAATTTATCTATTTCACAGCAAAAAAGGCGTCAAACTAGACTGGTGTAGATCTTATAATACACGAATTTAAATTGTCTATTCAAAATACTTCTTCGAGTATTAAATTTTATGTTACATATGTGTGTTGAAATATTCAAATATGAAAATAATAGGTAACTATTACTCAGACTTTGAATAATAATGACAATGATATAAACATTATAATCCATATTTTCAAATATATCTTTTATTAATTGACGTAATTATTCTGAAAACTGAAAATATTATTTTCGTTTCGTATGTAACTGTATTACAATTTCTTTGATCACAAAACACCACCAATCCATCTAATCATCGTCTAAATATTAACTGTATTTCAGGAATCTTATTCGTGACTTTGCTGTTATCACCATAGTGATAGTAAAAGCGTGTATTAGTCATTTGATAAGTAAATTAGCATTAAAAAAACCGATTACATCACACTATAAGGTCACGACACGAATATACAATGAGATATAATTCGCGTTTTAAATTATATAAATTCACATTATATTTGAATTTCGAACGTATAGATTGCAGAATGCTACAGAGTATTAATAGTAGCATTAAGTAGATTTATTTAAAAAATACTAATGATATTAGAATCCCTACAAGTCTGTCCCTGTAACGTGACATTCATTCATGCCTTACATAAGAGCTACGGTCAAGGTTTATTTAATTCAACACTATGTTACGAATGAAAAGCAGGGGATCATAATAGCGATATCCTTAAGTGTAGTTCTGCGCCATTGGGGAGCCGTAATGATGCACGAACCATAAACGGTTGCTACACAGGTAATGGACCTCGTTTAGATCTATTAATATTTTAATATCTAGTTATTTATGAAGTGTGGTTGGAGGACATGTCACATCTGAATGCTATGAAAATGGTAGAAAGGATGTTGAATCTTAGTTTTGACACGTCAATGCGAGATGAGAAACTTAATTATGTACTTTGGGCCACAGCCGAAGTTGTGTGTACTATTTTTTATCTCAGATAATGTATGAAAGATGCAAAACGATTTCAATAAAATAAATAAATAACGACTATATTAAGAGCTAATGGTTTGGTACTGTTCACAGAATAGAATGAAGATAATGTCTTCATTATATTCTATGTTCATAATATGGTCCGCAAAAATATAAGTAAGCATTTGAACATTTTGCAGGATTTTCTGATACTGATCAAATTAAAAAAAATCTTAATAAAAGTGAGTATTTTAATAAATAATAGCAACTATGAGACTAATTAATGATTTGTTCCTAATTTGTTGAAGTTAATTGATACTTCAGCCTAGAAAAGGAGACGATCATTAAAACCGTGTTTGATCCAAATAAACAATTATTTAAATTTTTCTAGTAATTAAACTACTTTTAAGCAAAAATGAGGTGACCTTAGTAAAATTAATATCGAAAAATTACATTTAAGTATTATTAACATGATATATAAAGTAACATTTTGTTGAATTAACGGAAAAAATAACGTTTCAATATAAGTTTATACTAGACCTACCTGTGCCTATAAAATATTTATAAAATTTTATTGCGATAGTAAATAAAAAAAATTAAAATTTAAAAATTACGCAGTTTAGGACAGAAGATATTCCAAAGACAAAATTAAACGTTTCTATATAAGAATACTAAATATCGAATATCATAATACATGAAGTCAATAACCTCGTAAAAATAAAATTAAGTACGGGGTCTAAATGGCCCCGCAATCGTCTACGCCGTTCACTTATCACGCCACTGGGTATTACCGTAACATCGTGCAAAATTTTAGTCGCAGACTCCAAGCCGTCTAGGTAATACGGCATTGCCTGCATAAATCTAGCCTTGAGCAGGTAAAAAGTAGCATGGTGGTTTGACGGGCTCTATAGCGGCATATAAAACATAATTATTGCTTGAAAACGGTAATCATGCGAATTTATTCAGGAATTTTAAGAATCTGCTTTACCGGAAGATTTAATAATTGTTTGCTTAAATGTGCCTAGAACGTTTGGTGTCAATTGTAAAGTTAGTATTTTAAACTTTGGCTGATTTTCGGCGCAGGTAAAGCGGGGGCCTAGCTAGTTTATAGAGTATATAGTGAGTCAATAATTGAATACGAGGGTAGAAAGATAGGCTGTGTAACAATAGTTTTATTTTTTCTTCTACAACCGAATGCAAAAATTAAATAATTTATTTAATGCAACAACAGAATATACAACCTTTACAGACGTCACTGACTTTGATAATTTATGTACAATGAAATTACGTAAAGCAAAAAATAATGAACATTATGTTCATCTGAAAAGATAAATAATATTTAAATTATCATAAGTTGAAAATACGATTGTGTAATTGTTCAGATCTATTAGAAAATTTAACCTAAGAGTTCATGGAATACATATACATATATTTCCTTGCGAATTAATTGTTTTTATACATCATGTCAAAAAAGTCATAGGGTAGTGTGCTGATTACATGCATACCGACGTTTCTTAAGTACTTTTATTTTAAAAGTTATTTAATAAATCCTTCAATATATTTTACGCATATTACTAAGAAACTTTGTAGTTCTTTAAAAACTTATCAGTAATGTGATAAGTTGCCGATAACACATGATTTACAATAAACTAAAGTATTAAATAATTATGTCAAGTACAATAATTTTTTTTTTAAATTTGAATAATTACGTATAAATCTAGAAAAAAAATCACATTTCTTCGTCCAATATTTTCACTCGTAGATTATAACCGAAGGAACGAGAAATAATGTAGATAGCACAAAAACTCTCAGCGTCATATTCACGTAAAAACCTTGAAAACCAGTCCTCAGGTCAATAGTCAAAGATTATAGAAATAAGTAAATTACTTGATAAATGATGTTTGTATTATTTAACACATAAAAACTTACCAAATAAATGGTGGTGCAATTGATGTTTTAAATTCGTAAAATCGTACTCGTGTTTATCGAAAACAGGAGGTTCAGCTAGTCCAGAGAAATTCCCGAACACTTTTCTCCTCACTGACGCACTGTCACTTTTCAACCCGTGCACAGCCGGCTTTTTCTGTCACGCCACGTTTGTGCGGTGTTTAGCACGGAGTGGCGTGGTGGCTAGTCGATGGTTCGGTGCGGACTGGGCGCTCCGCGTTCGCTTGCACGATCTCACCACTCAACAAACACGTCTCGAATAGATAGCGTTATTGCAACCCTCGAACCCAAAATATTTAAAATTCCTGCAATTAGAATGTAGCATGACGAATGCATTCCTAAATTATCACCGAAAAGACAATTTACAGTTATAACTGGAGCGCAACTCGCGAAATATGAAAGTAGCTGTAATCTGGTTTAAGCAAACCAGATTCGCCCCTGATTGTACATGTGGCCCTTGGTACAATACCTATTTATATGTACTGGTAACTGGTATGGAGCCACATCTTTGGTATTTTTTATTTACCGTTTTGTTCGTTTTTTGTACTATACATGTAGCGTGACTGATAAGCTATTATTTTATAATGAATAAAATTGGGCAGTTAAAAATATTTGCAATGATACGACATTTTGTAAACAGAATGTTTAACTGAATTTTAAAATTTTGGGAATATAAAGCTTTGTGGGAAAAAAGTGTGTTATATAATAACGCTGATGGAAATGATAACTTTAAAAGCGAATAGGAAAACTTGTGTATCGATGCTAATATGACCATAGCTTGCAAATTTAGTAACAAAATGTTTATTAAACATTTTTGCAATTAGGACATTGAAATATACACATTTTAAAATAAAATATACACATTTTAAAATAATCTCATTTGATCGAATTTACGTACTTTTACAGTTTTTATTTTCATGTATAAATCAGCAATATTTTTTCGGCAACGCTCATATTATTTTATGTAATTAACACGGGTTTTAAAATAATTAAATAAGTAAATAGAGTAATACAAAATTTAATTGCTATACTTCCTAATATACTTTTTTTTTGGTAGTCAAACCTGTCAATTTAACTGATAATTTTAAAGTGATTAGATAATTACTGGACAATAGATAATAACCCTACCTTATTGTTAATCTGGAATCAATGTTTAGATTCTTAGGGCCTGTTTCACAATGTATGGATAAAGTACCAAATATATATTATTCGAAAGATAAAAGTTACGAATAAGATACTACAAAAATAGTTTTTATCCAATAAGTAATAAATAGCTTATTTGGAACTCATCCGGACATTGTGAAACAGACCCTTAGTATAACAATAAAACTATTTTACTAGTTTCTATTGTATTGCTACTTCCATAATTTTATTACAATCTGTTAGATAATCATTCTAAATTCATTAAAAATACAATAAGGTAAATAATAATTCACCTTTCGGATAATTAATATTGAGGCCAAATTATGATGAGTCGCACGACAAATCGGAATCACTTGTTTTCCAACTTGCGCTCGGGTGTTTGATGTTCAGTTATAAGACTTGTATCACGTGTACAAGTGGCAAAAGTAGTCTTTAGTACATATTATTGCCGTATGCCGCGTGTGTTGGCGGGTCGTTTCTGAATCTCAGTTCTCACCCATAGATCCAAACACCCACGTCGCACTGAACACTAAAAAAACGAACTAACAATGACAACTGACCACAACATGCAAAACACTCATAAAGGAATTCAGCGCACTGGATTAGTGACACCGTTTCATATACAAGTTGCTTTATTAGTAACATTTTAATTCTTTTGAAGTTACGCTGATTTTACACAGAATAAAATTCCGGCTGACTAAAACAGAGTTTTCATTTTGCATGAATCTTGAACTTGTTGAAACCCTTAATATATACAATTAATGTGAAATACCTTATTGCATTTTTTATAGAAGCCCCTTAAAAATAAACTTGATTAACGTATGTGGTAGGAGAATCAGATATATTACATCTAGTACGGGTCTTATGTAACAATACCAATCGCAAATATACGAAAATATGAAGGTCGCGAAGAATTTTATCAGTTTTTTATCATATAACAAGTTTCATTCAACATTTTTTTTACTTAATATACAATTACCTGTCTCAGATTGGTAAGGCATAGTAATAAAGATTTGAATTTCAGCGTTTGTTTCTAGCTGGAAACCGGAAAAAAAATTTTTTTTTGCAACAGGCACTGAAAGCCCCTTGTCTCCAGATATTATTTTTCGTACTGGTACATTAGTAGTTTCTTTCAAATCACGTCACGGGAAACATATATATCGCAATGACCATAAACTCACACGCAGAATTGATTAATACATACATTCAAATATTATCCACCAAGATATAACTTGTAAAGTTTAAATATAAAAACCTTAACTTTAAACCTCCGGCCACTCAGGGCAAGGCTATAACCTCGATATGTAGCGTTTGTATACGAACTGACACTTATCAATAGTTTTTAATATGTTGTTATAGCTTACGAGGAAATTTTTGTAATGGGTTCTAAGTTAAATGGCAAATATCATTTTATGTTGAACACTGTCAAAATGCGAAAAACTTATACAATGTAATCTATCATTATAACAAAATAAATTGTTAGTAAAATCACAGTATAAGTAACCTCTGCTAATTATTATTTACATAAATCCTAATCATTGAAATTATACACTTTGTAATCACTTTAATCATGATGACGGATGATTGTCTGTAGAACATATATTATCTTGTAACCAAAAATATATGTCTATTATTTAAGAGTAAATAAACTAGAAACTGGTCATCTGAATCATTCTAACTGAAGTTATTGAAATGCTCTATCGTTATAAACAATCCCAGTTTTGAGGAAGTCTTTCCTGAACTGAACTAACCTTGCAGGTTCTTAGATAAAAAATTCATAAAAACTAAAAATGTTTTATTTTATTATAAATGTTTTAATGTGTTTCAATTTATTTAATGAATGAACATATTAGAGAGGACGCCAGAGCAATTTTTTGTCAGCCATTTATAAAAAACATGTGTACTTATGTATGCTTTTTTGATAAAAATCTTTTCAAAACTTTTTTTTTCATTCGACTTAATCTATATTTGTAGAAAAAAACAAAATCTTGACGTTAGCTAACTTCAGAGTGTCGGTTTTTGTGACGCATCCTAAAAATTTACTCTTAACGTACATATAACTTCAATAATATTATTAATTTAATAACTACAATAGACCTATATTTAACATAAAAAACTAATTTGACAAAACAAAGCAACTCTGTTGGCACTTGTGTTGTTTTGGAGCCAAAAACGTATTTAAATAAATATATAAAAAAAGAACTTCAAATAACTAACATCTATGGTCGGATAAAAAGTTATTACTCTACTCGAACAATACAAATGTTATCACAACCCTGGTAACAGTAACAAAGACAACAGAGTGTCGTCGCACGATAACATAATTGTTACATTTGCACGATAATGACAGTATATGGAAACTATTGTAACTCGAGTATAAACCATAGAGCGACCTACTTACAGCTAATCGCCTTTGGTGTCGTCTTACAAAAATAGAAGAAGCTAAGGAACTGTGTAATAACGCATCAGGATGATAGGATTTTATGTGTAGTGATGTAACGTTGGAAACATGATAAACGCTATTGTAACATATACTCTGAGATTGCACGAAGTTAGAAATTCTATTTGTATAGAGAAATAGCAGTGTTGGCCTAGTGCCTTCAGCATGCGACTCTCATCCCAGAGGTCGTAGGATCCAGACCCGGCCGGGCCAATGGATATTTCTGTCTTTGTGCACATTAAACAGTCGATCGGTCGTTGAAGGAAAACATCCTGATGAATCTTAAATGACTTGCTTTACACAAAAAGTCGACGACGTATATCAGGCACCCAAGCGAGATTAGACGTAAATTAATACAATATATAGATTTTGTCGAAAAACAAATTTTGCAACCACTTTATGATTTTTAATTTAATGGATACGATTTATATAGTACTTTAAAAGGTATTTATAGTACTTTATAATTTATATCATATAGAAAGTGCACTGCAAACGTCCGATCCACTTTTTCTGCGATTTAAATATTTTAATTACTATACTAAGAATGTTTCAGCAGTTTCATTCAATAGAGTCGTTACTTCCAAAGATATGCTGACTGTACGAGTATATACATCCCAAAAAACGGACGTCTAAAATTAGGAAACGTATAATTCACAAAGCCATGCTTGCTACAATCAAGAAAATTTGTCGATGACCTTCGTGTAAGTGTGGGTGACGTAGATACAAATTATATTACATAATCAGGCGATACAAATCTTTTCCCACCATTTAAATTATTTTAATTACTAGAATCATTAATACATAAAAATACTAGCGCGACAACCTTTTTAAGTCTGAGATTTCTGTAACTGTTTCATGATCATTTGTCAATCTAATTGTAAGCGATCAGCCTCCTGTCCTCTGACTTTTTGGGTCTAAGACAACCCGGTTTCCTGACGATGTTGTCCTTCATCGTTCGAGCGAATGTTTAATGTGCATATAGAAAGAATGTCCATTGGTGTACAGCCGGAATCGAACCTTCGACTCAAGGATGAGAGTTGCACGCTGAAGCGACTAGGCAAACACTGCGATCATTGGAATCATTAATGAGTTTGTTTATAGGAATGGTGTGCGGAGCAATTTACTAATTCTTTCTATTTAATGAAATTATTGTCCCCACAGTTTCACAAATTGCTAAAGTGTTGGGGATAATAAATCTTCGTTCTCCCCCAGCTGTTGTGTAAAGCCATAAACATTATATCAATTCGTTCTATCACGCGTAATTAAATATTGGATGACCCTATGTGTCTTAAAACATTAATAAGCAATTATAGTTTAAGAGTTATATTTATTTGAACACTATACCCACAACTCCATATTAATTATTTTTTAATTTATAATATAATTATAAAAAAATGTTCACCATTTGGGTTCAATTTTAATAGTTAATTATGACAAACCGTCTGCCAGTGTAGTTTAGAGTTCGATCCCCATATCTACAATAATTGTAGTTCGAGGCAATAAAGTATTAAAAAACATAGAATGAATTTTTGCATTTATTATCCCATTTTCAATATTTTTCAGAAATAATTTCAGTAGAAAATTCGAGAAAACGAGTAAGGAATTATAAGCTGGAAAGTGAATTTGATAATGAACTATTCCAAAATCACAGCAATTTAGTTTTGGCCAGTTTTTTAGGTATAATGCATCGTCCATAAGGCAATAACAACCTACTGATTTCACACGTCAGTAGACAGCAAGGCGGTGATATTAATTAGCACAAGAATTCGATTTATTCAATTAAAAACCTGTCTTGAACTAAACG
Organism: Pieris mannii; assembly: GCA_028984075.1. Taxonomy (NCBI): domain Eukaryota; kingdom Metazoa; phylum Arthropoda; class Insecta; order Lepidoptera; family Pieridae; genus Pieris; species Pieris mannii. Next base: position 4,209,075 of record CM054776.1, read on the forward strand.
GTATTCTCAAGCACTTCTGTGCCCATGTTCGTGATCCCTGCACATTGTTTGGTTTCACCGGTAATAAGCGTTAGAAAGCCGCGGAGATGTGTTAACCATTTAGTGAATGCTATCGCAGAAAATGAAAGTTAATGTGCAGTAATTGGTCGCTTAGTGACATGTTTAGTAATAGACACACCCTATATTGTGCTCTACCGCTTATACAGCTTGAACACTGGTATAAATTCAACGCTCCATATACATCTATAGCCAGAAAATCGGTGCGATTCCCGGCTAAACTGATTTTGAGGAAGGATTTTTTTTAATTCACTGATTATAATTGTTTAATACTGGGTATTAAAATCACAATTAATGACGAAAAATCTGTTTATCCCATATCTCACTGAAGGTTATGGAGTGTTTTTGTCAATCAAAAACGCTGGTGTATATCTTGCAGTAAAGTAGTTAAATCATATAGTTAATTGAATCTCTAGACCGTTAATTAAAGTTCCGTCAGACTCACTGAATGAAACGTTTAAGGAGTTACCAAAAGGTTCCTAGGCTACAACCTAACCTAACCATTTACAATAAAACAAAACACGGAATTTCCAAGCTCTCAGTTCTTCACGATTACACCGAAATAATCATGGCCGACCAGATCAATTTAACCATAGATTACAATTTGAAACAAAAAACAAAAGAAAAACTCTAAAAGTAATCAGCTGTTATCGTGGACGCTTTCTTGTTTTACATTTTTAATTAATACACGGACTTTCGGTCAGATAGATAGTTAAACGTCTTCGACGCTGCTTTATATGAATCAAAATACTAACGACTTGATTGAATTTCGATCTTTAATTAATTGCCTAGAGATTCAATTAACACTTGCTCTCGCTGATTTAACTACTTTACTGCGACATATACAAATATGTATTCTTAACTTTTTTCTGTTAAAGTCTAATATTTCATTTAAATTAAATCAATAGAATTCTACACTAACATCAAGAGCACGTTACTGCTAAGTTGTTATAACGGCAATACAATAGAGAAATTCGCTGTTTCTGCTTACGGGAATTTAAAGGTTACATAAGAATTTAAACTAATTTTGTTGATGAGTCGACATAATATACGTACATATAGTATATGTAAAAACTCCATAAATCAGCCTCCATATAAAATAAACTATATCAAGTACCAATTGAGAAATTTGCAATGAACGCGAAGCAGGATGTATTACTAATTTATTTCATTTTGGAGCAGCCCGCATTCACTTATTTTAAAACTTTTCATTGAATGATGATTATAGCCGTTAGTTCAGAGAAATCTTAAAAATAATCGTTAAACTTTTTTATAATTTTTAAGATTCGTATCGTAACTAAGAATTAATGAGTAAAACGTATTCTGGTGAACGCTATTAAGAGCAGTATAATTGGCCTTGTGGCTTTTTTTTATAGAACAGGGGTCAAACGGGCAGGAGGCTCACCTGATGTTAAGTGACACCGCCGCCCATGGACACTCACAATGCCAGATGGCTCGCGAGTGCGTTGCCGGCCTTTTAAGGATTGGTACGCTCTTTTCTTGAAGGACCCTAAGTCGAATTGGTTCGGAAATACTTCAGTCGGCAGCTGGTTTCACAAAGTGGTGGTGCGCGGCAAAAACTGTTGTGGAACGGTGGACGTCAAGGTGATACGGCTGGAATTTCGCTTTCTTTCTATATGCCCACAATCGCAAGGAAACCAGCATCTCTTTACTCCCAAAATATACATGTGACAGGCACAGAAGGTGGATCACCTAATTATCTATAAAGGATACCAAGGAAACGTACGCAAACTTCGGCGAAGATATGTAGGATATGATTGAAATGATAAGTTGTCGTTTTAGCGCCACTGGATTATAATTCCTACGATTTTAAGATGGGAAGGATGCGAAAGCACGTACTTAGCTAAAACTTTCTGGAAGGGAACAGTGCGATGAAAGTTCACAAATAGACGTGGAAGAAACAAATCAACTGTCACAGTTGGGTCGATTCGCAAAAAAAAGTACGTAACAGCCGAGGCCGGTTAATATATTCTTGTAGATTACAAATCTCTGATAAGCTGAATAGTAGTAGTGCTAGTTAAACTTGTGGAATAATGACTCCACCTTAAATATCTCCAAATTTTTATTCAATCGTTTTTTGCAACATGTAGTACCCCAAGTAAAATTAAGGATGGCTTTTGACTCCTTAAACTTAAAAAAGTGATAATATGACATGCATGATGTAAATAATAGTGACTCAGTTCCCAGTAAATTACATTTGGTTATATAAAGTTTGTGATTAAAAAGTAGGTTAAAGCTAAAAATGTCTACCTTCTTTCATTCATTTCACAAATCATGGCGTCTTAATTAATTGCTATAGGGTGGAAGGGCATGCATACATTATTGCATGGTACACTAGAGTGATGTAAATATGTAGAAATATATATATTTGGAGCTGTATTAAGGTGGAGCTGTGATTCGGCAAATATTTATTATATTGGAGACGCATATAATACAAAATTAAGTCTAGAATGAGAAATAATTACTATAATCTTTAGCAAGTTCGTATATGGAGTCTCCATGCGGTCGATCACTACTAGACCTCGCTACATTGTATTCTTTGGTTGAAATATAAGTCAAGATGCTTCTACACTCTAAGCTTAGAAGCTTTAAACTTTAGTGTGGATAATGGATTTAAAATGTTTCTGTTGATTCAACATGTCTTAGTATACTGGTATAGTGTTTGAATTTCATTGTGTTTGAGTATATCATACCTTTCTTGGAGCTCAATTATAGTAATTGGAACATCAGTTGAGTAACGTGATATGGGGTTGCCATTTTAGCATTGATTATTTTTGTGTTCCCTGAACAGGTTATGATAAGATTTATTAGATAGACAAAAAACAGACTTCATAAATTGTTGTGGTTTACGTGAAGCGGAAACACGTCTAACAATCATAAAACGACATTGAACCGGAACGAATGATACCTATGTAAAATAATTATAAATATTAAAATCATTGGTGATTATTACTGCTCACCGTCCACAATAAACAAAAACAGTTTAAGGGCTGGCTTAATAACACATCTTACGCAGAGTAGCAAGTTCTCCTGAGACCTAACTTGTAGTGATACATTGCACTCATTCATTCTCTTACATGCACAAACTTACCCACCCACGCACTCACGCGTGTTACGCGTCACGTAAGAAAATTTAAAAAAAAATAGAGAAGATGTTGTACACAGTTAAAATAAAAAAGAATTAAATGTTAAGTTTAAGGAAAAATTGGGAACCCTGACACAGGTATTTTTTTTTCTTAAAAGGTTTCCGAAATCTTATAATGTATTGTTTATAGAGAATAAAACTTTGTTGTGTTTGAACTGTTACTCCAATTGAATTTCTCATACATCAGCAAAGGTTGGCAAAAGTTAATGTGTACCTTGACCCTGGCTTTGAATAAGGATGTCCTGGTGCAACGTCATTTTGCTTATGGAGACAAAATATACCGGGGTGGTTGCTATCAATCTTCATACGTGAACCGAAAAGGCGTGCCTCCCGTCTTCGCACACAATCGGTACGGTCGGCAGCGGCCTTCTATTGAATATATTTTTTTCTATACAAAACTTTTAAAAGTCTTGTGGTACAATTAACTGTATAGATGGCGTCATATAGGTTTTAAAATTCGAGACGGGACATAAGAACAATGAACAGTGAGAAGCAAATCCTTGTATGTATTTTAATGTATTGAGAAAGGCTTACATGTAATATAGCTATATATATAAGTACTCTGTAAATGGGACTTGAAGAATAGAGCGATTCTTTATAGGCCGCAACGCATTAGCGACACCTCTGCCATTGAGTGTCCATGAGCGACGGTATAGCTGAACATCAGATGAACTTCTTACCCGCTTGCCCCCAGTTCTTTGATTATATATATAACTACTGATAGGACTACCTACAGTTATTTTGGATTATAATTTATTATTTTTATGAAGTGTTATCGAATTGCGGTTATTATGCAGATAATGAAATGAGTTCGTATTGATGGACTTAATTAATGGATGTCAATTAAGACCATTTACCGTAAACATGAGAAAAGTTTTTGTAATTAAAGTCTGATGAAAGGTTTTTGGGGCACTGACTTCTTAGCTAAAGTGAACATTAAAAATCTGCGCTCACCGAGTTATTAAACTTATATCCATACGGTTATTTATTTATTTATTAACACTTCGTTGCGTTACAACATAAAAATGTAACATAATGAATTGAAAAGGAGGGTAATTGCAGGCCTTTTCAAGCGATCTCAAAAAAAAATCTCTTCCAAGCAACTACTCTGAGAAAAATGAAAAAAAATAATAATGTAATATAATACATATTACATATAATTATTCAGACTAAAGTAAATACGAACAAAAAAACAAGCTACACTAAAAAAAACTAGGTATATGAAAAATAAAAGCGCACATGAATAACGATAATTGAGGATCAAATAGTATGTTATTATGTTTTTTTTTTATTTAGAGCTATGCACACCGTAAGACCCAAGAATTTCGCGATTTAAACGTGAGAGTAAATTACAGATTTTTTTTTAATTGTGCAGAATACCAGAGTTGCCAGAAACAAAAAAACGTGTAAAGTATTATGTACTCGCATACGTCTACACTTACACTTTCCTCATTTGCATTTTTTCTGGATTTTTTTCTGTCGCTCCCTCAGCCCGTATAACAGCAATCTTCGCATTTAAGCTGTTGACGGTGACGCTGCGACCTTGTGCGAAGTCAGGACACAATTAGTTCTCCCGATCCTTGAGTGCATCCTTACAATATGGACCATCGCTAGAAATAGACGTATTGAACTCATTGTTTGGGTATCTGCCACCTAGGGAGAAATACCTCTTATATCAACTTCTTAAATACAAAGCAAATAATATACAAAATGTGGTCACACCCAGTATAAATCTTATGAATGAGGAAACTTCTCGTGAAACAACAATGCATAACGTTAGGTACTAGCTTTTTGTAAATAATAAGAAATTAAGTAGAAATATTGCAGTGTAAGAGGCTAGATGCTTGACGTATGACTGTCTCCCTGAGGACGTAGGTTAGAAACCTGGCGCTGTGCGTATTTGCTTGTGCGAGATACTTTAGATACCGGCATTACAGATAAAAAACACGGCTTGTGTCAGGCAAACAAACTACTTGCCTATAAGAAAAAAAATGTGCGTACACATGTTAGAAGTGAAACTTCTTTGTAAATTATTATTACTAAGGTGATGATCATGTACCAGTATTTGTATATCTATATTCACACTGTTTGCACACTGTAATCGCGCTAGTGATAATATAAATAAATAAAACATCTGCATTTACTGCACAAGACGTTATGCGACAGAATTGCCATCTAAAGTTTTAATAACTACTAAACGAATACATCAACCAATAGCGTGTAGTTTTTCCCAATTCCTCACTCTCTCTCTCAATCTTTCTCACTATAGCTCTCTCCCGCGTCTCACTCCAAGGCTATTTATTTATTTATGCTACGTTCGCCCTTTCTCACTCTGTCTCGATCGGTCTCAATCGCTCTCTCCCTTTTCTTCGACACAAACGTTGCACTTCTTCGTGATGCTTACATTATTATGATTGCGTTTCACCCGTAAAAAAATTACCCTCATGGGCCTAAAGAAGTTTCACTTCAAAAACAAATTATCACAGTCCTAAACGCCATTTTTTTATTGACGCTTGCATTCAGTAATCGAATGATACAATTTCGAACTCCTTAATTATACAGACGAAAAATAAGTTTCATAAATAAAAGTCATGTCATGTTATATAATAATAAGTCTATTTCATAAAGATACATATATTACATTCGATTACAATGTATTAGAAATCATTTCTAAATCACGCCACAAGTTCCAAGTGCGCGGCAGCTGATAAATGATTCCGAGACGACTTACCGCTATCATTATTCTTCACCGGTTAGAAATTTGCATAATAACGCCCCCATCACAAACGAGCCTAAACAGCATATTTAGTATCTTCAGGCTATAAGAAATTGCTTGGTTAAATTCGATTACTATAATCACAAAACCAAGTATGGCCAGCTATGTATCCTCGGTAACGGTCAGCAAATTAGATATTGACCTAGAGGAATATTAGCAACTCAGGTCAGTCACATGGTTATAATTGTATAAAAAATAAGACGCTTAAAGAAATCTTGTTAAGAGTTGAATGCTATAATGATTGGTTCGATGTAGCGTGAGTGATTAGCCTCAAAGCTTGTAATTGTAGCTTGAAAAGAGTCGGTGAGAGCAAAGAAATTGAAAGACGTTTGGTTTGCCATGCTTTTATATTTGGAACGGAATTATGTTCAATAGAGGTATAGTCTAACAGGGATACTAATAGTTTCATCTGAATCCTTAACTTACAAGTTCGACGTTCGCTTAATCTCTGTAACAATGATTATTTTTTATTGGGATCTGGTTCGCTCTTTGTATAGCTTATGGAAGTTACAAAGAACTGAGGTCATATCCGATCGGCAAAATGAAAATATCTTTACCGCCTAAATTGCTTCTTTGAGTTTTATCAGTACTTAAATAAATAATATATTGTTTTTTTTTTAAGTAACAGTAGGCAAATGAGCGGGAGAGGAGTTAAGTGCTTACCGCCGCCAAAGGACAGTAGGTTTGCAAGTGCGTTGCCGGCCTTTTGTTGTACGAAAGCCACAAAGATGTAAAAATAAAATTGACATTTGAAGTATATTTTTATAAAATTTCTACAGTCGTCCCCGGTGCTAAAATAATTAACTAAGCAAGATGAATACCATAATTGTATTATAAGATTTTGTATGGTGTATCATTCCGACGATCAGTCCGTCGCTTTATGGCTCTCTGTCATCATAAAAAGATCAACCATATAATAGACATTGTTAGCTAATGACTATTTTTAGCGGCAGATGTAAGGTTTCAAGTTGTATCAGAGTAATATTAGATTATGTTATTTATAATTTTAGGGAAATTCTGAATAGTAGGAGCTGTCACATTATTTTAAAGATTTTAAACTGTTGACTCAAAGCCAAGTCCCGCGGCAAAAGGGCTGAATCCTAGTTTATTATTTCAACGCTAAACCCAACACGTTATATAATTAGTATGAATCCATATAGTTTTACATTATGAAATTAATCAACATTTTAATTGAATTTCAATGTAATCGGATGTCAATGTCCTGCATATTATATTGGCACCTGTCGTATTTCTGTTAATATTCAACTTCAATTAAAATTTCTCAATACTTACGCAAGAAAATACTTCAGGGCTTAAACTTTGTGACCGATTCAACAAAAATTGAGAACGGTTACAATAACAGTGAAGATAATTTAAGTATCTGTTCTTGACGTTCAGTTATATAAAATAAATTCGTCTGAGAAAGTGGGCTATTCGACTAGACTGCTGCTAGACACTGTTGCGTACTGTTATAACTCTATCAATCACGATGCTATGAAAATGTTTAACTTTCATGTCTCCTTTTGTTTGCTTCCGCTCTCTCAACTTCAATCAATGTCAGTTATGTATTATAAAATTAATTTATTGTTCTTTGCATACGCAATTTTTTTGCTTTGTAATAACCGCTGGGTTAACCTACTTATTGTAGTGTAATTTGTTTTATCATTACAAAATAACATTATGAGCAGTTCAATCAACTAATCTATATCAAAATACGGTTATTTTTAATTATATTTTGTATTAATTTTAGATCATATGTCCATTCTTCTGTTCTTAAAATTGTAATAATTCCTCTGGGATTATACTGGATACTACCAATGCATTAGTCGAAATCATTTTATTTATAAGTAAAATTAAACTTTACCACGTTTCAAGTGCTTTGCATTTGAACAGGTGACAAAAAATGTCGTTAAAAATGATAATTAAAATCCTGTTAGACTCGTGTAAAGAATATGTAAAATTAAATGTTATTATCGCACATAGTGTGTCTTATACGCTTAGTATATGGCATATATATGTATTACACCACGAACGAGCAGTTTATTGGCTTTTACGAGTGGTCTGGCAGGCAGCTTACGAGTTAAGCCTTCTGAAGTTTACCGGATGGGAGATATTTCTTCATTTACATGTTTAATATTATCTGATTATAGACATTTATTAAATAATACATATCTGTATTTGCCTTCGTTAGAACAATTGTTTCTTCATTCAATTAAATTCAATGATTTAATTCCAAAACAGCTTTTGCATTGTTCTATTACAGAGGATGCCTTTTTTGCTTAAATACAAAAGTGAACATGCTATATTTTGATGGCGAAACTAGTATTTTAGATATTATGCAAATATTATCTAGGTTACCTTATACTGTCGAGTATACACAATGTATGTAGAGCAGATATCGTACGATTGTTCTCTAGATTTGAGGTCGTAAAGAGTTGATATATGTTTATATGTATATTCGAAATTATTTTTTTTATCAATACTTGTGTTTCCGCTGATTAACCAGACTTGTTTAAGAGCGTACTAAACTTTCAAATGTCAATTGTCAATCTTTCCTGGGTCAACAATGATTTCCTGTTGTCAAATCCAATGCGCCTTTGAATTCTAAAACTCCTTAAAATATTTGTAATAGATATTGTTCTCTTACGTGGAAGAAAGAGAGATAAAATTTGATTGCCTCTTTGTTGTAAGGGTTAATATTGAAGTGACAAATTACACTTTGTTCCCCAGCGCCATAGGTGGTCCTATTAACAGCAATCCGACGCTATATATTATCGCGATAATACCTCTTTGAATTACTAAAACGAATTCGGGTTCTGTCGTATCGATACGTAACTTAGACCAACAAATTCTAGTTGCTTGACTGATGTCATAATAACAAATAATTATATAGGTATTTTCAAATAAATGATCGATCTTAGATCGTTATTTTTTAAGGTGTAGGCTCTCTAGTTCGTATACTTTCAAAAAGACATACATTTTTGGAATATGACCAGACATTATGCACAAACATAATGTCTGGTCATATTGTTATATAACACAATTTTTAAAAGGCCGGCAACGCTCTCGCAAGACCTCTGGCATTGAGAGTGTCCATAAGCGGCGGTAACACTTAACATCAGGTGAGCCTTGTTTGAGAAGAAAGGTACGGACAGACATTGTTCGAGCATTATTTTTTTCTAAACTTTATCAAATTTGTTCGAAATATTCATGCATGCCGTTTGAGATTGAAACTGAGATTATTTTATTTAATGGAGTAAAGGAAAATACGCATTTAAATAGTTACGAAGGCAGTTTACGACAATGATCAAAAGTTTATTATAAATCTATTTATAGGTGGAGTTTACGCCTCTTATATAAATTTTTAGGCAGACGTAACTAATAGGTTACGAACGTCTATTCTAAATACTTTCTTAACAACGAAGTGTCTAGAGTCAATTCTCTTCTAGTTGAATAGCGAATTCGTGTCTTGCAAGAAACATCAGTGTCGTGATCATGTTGTTCAGGTAAGGTAAGGTACACACAACCTATATAGAGCGTACCAATCCTAAAAAGGCCAGCAACGCACTCGCCCTATGGAATTGAGAGTATCCATGGGCGGCGGTATCACTTAACATCAGGTTAGCCTCCTACCCGTTTGCCCCCTGTTCTATATAAAAGGTTATTTTTTTATTATCTTAAGTTTTGGGCGCCTCTGTTTTAAAATGTCAGGTTGCTGAAGTCAAGATCCAAGAGAATGTTTAATTTCCTATCTGTCACTATATCTGACATTAAATCACTGTAAAGTATGTATGACTTATACCATCAATGCTAAGTGCGTCAGTAAAATCCAAACTTTATCTACATATATGCAACAGGAAAAAATAAACTTCGCCACTACGTAATTAAAATTTCATTTTCTTGTAGACAAGTAAATACAATTTGAGGAATAATACAATATTTACATAAAGTATAAAATACTAATACAATAAAGACAATCTTATATGACAAAATGTTTCATTAATAAACGTCCAAGTATCATGTTTAAATTTAATAGTTGAGACAAAAATACTGGCTGCACACGTTTATAGCACAACTTAAGACAAATGCTTTTTCTATGACAGAGAAAAGTTATTGATGTACTCTCGCGTATAGACCATCGAGAACAATATTACGCCCGGTTGGTGGTCCTGTTTTACACCTAGTAATATATTCTGTTCGTGCTTTCCCGTTACGATTTACATACACTTCTACGAACCATCCCAGTCAATTTCTTTGTAAATACATTTTTATATGAAATTGACGCCAAACAGAGGCCAGTTTATGTATTCTGATTCAGGTTTTAGGAAATTAAAGCGTGTTCCAATAATTTTAATTTTCCTTATCACAGTACAGTAAATATTACTTTAAATACAATTTTCCTGTATACCGAATGTTAAATGCGCACGAAGAAAGTCCAATGTTGCACAGGCGGGGTTCGTAACTATGACCTCTTTTTATTTAAAATTATGGTACAATTTAAAAACAAACTCACTCAGTGAAGTGAAATGGAACTGAATGAAATTAAAGACATTCGCATAATATTGGCATTATGTAAGTTAACAAAGAATCTATCACAGCAAAAAGTATCTATTCAACTCTGCTTCACTGAACATAAGGTCGCCAGACAATTACGTATTAAATAAGGCTTAGAACTACTTCATGGGTTTCAAAAAACCTAAATTAGATTACGATTTAGTGTTTCCTGTTGCTCATTGTATTATGAAACTAAAGCCTTAATGTGCTGTGTGGTATGTTTTGTCTCATTTTATTAACAGAATACAGAAATGAAATATGTTAAATATAAATTAGAGAAAACTCATTACCCGAAATTAATTTAAAAACAAATGAATGTCTTGTGTATAGGTAACTTTTTGTTTTCAAAAATGTTTTAAGAGTCAGGTATTTTTATAACCAACGATAACAGTGGACGAATAATTTTGATTAGCATTCAATAATACGAAATGAAATTAAATTGAAAATCAAAATCATTTATTCATTCATGTAGGTAAAACAATGTACTCTTATGAACGTCATAAAAAGCCAAAAATATACGTTAAATGCTTCTAATTTTACGTTTACTGCCAGTTCGCAAATCAAGGGCGTAGAACGGAAGAGAAGAACTGGCAATAAACTCTCCGCCACTCTTTTTAATTGCCAAGTTTTTTATTTTCCACAACGTTTATAAGAAGCTACAACCATTACAACATATTCCATATGATATCTTGAGTAATAAAGAATAATAAAATAAATTAAAAAAAAGATTTGTCCTCTATCAGCAGGAGGCATGGTGAAATAGGAGCACGCACTTACAATTTACATACTCGTGATTATTTATACTACCTGTGATGTGGAATAAACCATTATAAATAGTAGTCACCTTTTAATTACGTAATATTAAATTGCATACAAGATTTTAATTAAATTTTTAAAAACATATTTATTCTTGTTATCATTTGCGGTTATCACAACTAACATATATATTTATTTTTAACCCGATAACGAAGATGGTACAGCGCATTGAATGTTTATTAATTTACACTACATACATAGTATCTCATTATTAAAGTTATGATATAATTTCTAAAAAATATACTAAAGTTTGCAATGAAAATATTTATATTTATTTGGGATTTACCTAGTACAATCATTGACCAGTGTTGGCCTTGTGAGTTCAACGCGTGACGTCTTGGAGTCGTAGGTTCGATCCCCGGCTATGCACCAATGGATTTTCTTTCTATCAGCGCATTTTATATTCGCTCCAACGCTGAAGGAAAACATCTTTAGGGAACCCGCATGTCTGAAACCCAAAAGGTGTGTGTCATACACAGAAGGTTGATCACTTGCCTATTAGAAATAATCAAGGAACAGATACAGAAATCTGAGGCCCATACCGAAAAGGTTGTAGGGCCGTTAGTAATAATAATAATCATTAGACTCCATAGATATGTTAATCCATAGTGTTGCTATATTTAATTCACTTGTATCAATAGGCTCACAAATCATAATGATGATTATTTTCTAAGAGTCATACAACTTTCAAGAAATTAAGTTCTACAAGACATAAAAACGTGTTTACTAACTTAAGTTTGAATCTTTTTGTGTTGTATCGATGGAAACCAGTTACAATCAGCTGCTGCATGGAGCAGATGGCAATAATTGCAAGGTACAGGATTTGGGAGGATATTTCAAGCAGGTATAAATGACTTAAAATCCGTTACATTGTTATATCATCCCCCAAATTTAGAATCAAAATATTACGTAAACATAGAATTCATTTGCGTAATTTGACTTCTTGCGGTGCAGTTTGAATTAACTTTAGATTTAACTCATCAACTGAACCCAATTAATCCAGATCAATAATTATATTCTTGCTATTATATATTTTGTTGTAAAAAATACTGTTTTAAGTATTTTTTCGGACAGAAGGTACATGAACTAGCGGGTTACTTTGAATAAAGTGCTAAACGCCGCGCATGTACTGAGGGAATCGTCCGCTCTTTAAGATAATTAATGATTTTCATTTGATTCTAAAGAACGAACTATCTAGAAGGCTTTTTGAATACCCACATAACTTATTTACGCACCTATATAAGCGTGTTTTTTACTTTAATGTTAATACTGGTAATACAAAGAAAGATAGATATTTTTTAAGTTTAATTCCTTAAGATTTATATAAAAATCAAAGTTTACCAAATTTCTCAAACTCTGTAGTTAAAGCAGGGAGTTAAAGTTTAAAATGTCTGACCTAATATTTGTACTAACCTATCTTGCACAACACAGTACAAGCTTGAACTAATAAACCTAAGATTACTTGTAAGCCGCAAGATATGAATGTGTACATAAGTAATTGAAAATGAGCAATTTTCTGCATTCACATGAAGAAGATTATTATTGCGTGAGAAATATTTTAATTCTAGCAAAAACTTGTACTAAAATATAGAAATATTGCTAACACAGCTGTTATGGATGTTTGGAATTATCTTTTATTGCTCATATTATTTTTAAATTCTCCTTTGACGAGATCTGCGTGTGCCACATGGTTAATATTGTATCTATAGACAGCAAAGCCTTTATTTATTTATTTTATTTATTTATTAACACTTTACAATATAAAAATTGGTAAAATTAAAAATTTAAATAGATTGATTACATATTCATATTTTCATTTCTGTTATTATCATTTAGGTAGTCATTAGTATAAAATACAGGTACTTAACAATCTTCTGAATTGGAAAAAACTAAGGGTTTTATGTATTTGAATTATTGTGGTAATCAAAGTTTAGAAGGGTAAGGTACTCATTTCTTTTATAATCATTCATTAAGTAGTCATGCAGGCGGCGCGGGCGGCGGGCGATGAGGACATTAGAAGAAAACAAAGGAGCGCAAACCCATCGTCTGTACAAGTTTTTGGCGCTAAAATCCAGCCGAATACTATTGCCTTATATTCGGCTATTCGGTCCGGGGGCCTCGCCGAATATTCGGTATAGTGCCAAGTCTACTACAATTAATTGTTAATAAAATTTGTATATTTGAAGTCTGTAAGTTTAATAATACATCGACTTTAAGCCCTCCTCGCTTCAATTAATAACGGCTGCATATAAACTTAGCACCGTATGTATCACAAAGACTCCCAAACATCTGTAGGTATGGGACAAGTAAAAAACAAACAATGCAGCATCGCATGTGCAGATCACACGTGCACAGCACGTTCTTGTATCGGTATTTGCTTTGTATGCGTCCGCGCCTTTATTGAGCCGTCATACTGCATCAAATTATAGGCTTACAACTTGGTAACGTGGTGGAATATGATTGGATAATTGAACTCAATAAATCAAACACAAAATAAAGGTTTATTATTAATATTTATTGCTAACTAATTTTTGTATTAAAAATACATATATGCCTTTCATGTAGTTATGTATAAACGGCGGAATAAACAAGAATTAATCTCGCCAAGTACATATAGCAAAAAGCGGCACAGTCATACATCCTTTTCTAGAAACAGTTCAGGCCGTTTTCGATACTCACTTACTACTCATACTTACCTGGATAAAACCTGAATTTTCAACACATTCTAGTTACTGATCTTTTATTGACCAAACCAAAATAAAAATCGAGTATGTAACACTATTTAATCTAAATATTCATAAGAATTACATTGTGTTTTCATACGACGCGAGGTTGGCCAAGTCAATTTCACGATGTATAAGACAATCAAATTATTTAAAACATTAACCAACTCAGTCATCATATAAGCAATGCGTACATACCTTGCCTCGGTTTATACTTGGCTGTAGTATGAACGAAATAGGCAAACAATTGTTAGTTTTAGGGATAAGGAAAGAGTAATCATTATAATAGTCGTTAACGCTTTTACAGTTAAAGCTTTTAACATTTAATGGCAGTTAATGATATATGTAGTAACAACTATATCTAACGTAAATTGGGTATCAGTAACAAACCATGCGATAACTAATAACATTCCCAATCTTGTTCAACAGGTGGGGTCTAATGGATCGAGAACTTTTTGCGACAACGCCGTCCACGCCGGTATGACCATGCCTTTAATTATAGAATCACTTTCGTTGCCTTTCTCTAGTATGCTCAAATCAATCAATATTTATATGATAAAGCGATTTAAACTTTCTCGGTCAATGTTCTTTGTTCCTTACTCAGTGTAATGAAGGCAGAGTGATGTAATAGAAAATAACGTTTATTAAGTAAATCATAATATACGAGCAGTAATTACGCCGTGACTTACTCTTTTTTTAAGTTATGTAGTAGAATATCGTGTAATCAAAACCACTTAGAGTTGAATATGAGCACGTAAAACTATTTATAAATCTAGTCTGCCATCCCATATTCATAGACAAACGAATGGAAAATTCTAAAACGAAAAGCTCTGGACTATCCTCTACCAGAGACATACTTAATAAACAAAAGTTTTTTCAAACGGTACATAGAGTATGCTTAATATCAAGCACACGTAAAGAAGACAAAACGCACATTTTATATGATTTCTAAAATGGAGGTGGACTGGACATATCAAGAGCTAATGATATTCGGTAGAGTGAACGAGCACTGGCAACCAAGCTACGAGAGCCGGAAGACACCTGATCCGACGGCCTGGTGCAGCTGGCTGGCGGCACACGTACCCGACAAGTTCAAGCAAGGGAACTTTGTATAGGGTTGGAGGTTGGTTAGGTTAGGCTAAAAATTTGTATTATAATTTTTAGTAACATTTTTGTAAATAAACATAACTTAAATTTATATAGAAAAGTCTCAGAACATTTGGGAATAGGGTATTTTAAAGAATCTGTAAAAAAATTATGTTAATCCAGGTCACTGTAACCCATATTTTAACGTCGACAGTCTGTCGTTTTTTCATAAAATCGAATAGTAAAGTTATATAAAAAAAAATTTTGTCAAATTATATGGAAAGTCCATACGAGCTATCTAAAACTGAAAATATCGTGTATACATATACTTATTTAAATTATAAAGTTCCTCAGCAAATCTCTTGAAACTTAAAAATTAAAAAAAAAATTTAAAGTTTTTGCCATATATTTTATAAACTGTAGACCAATGCGTTTGAAGGTGATAACATTAACTACAGATAGGTTTTTGTACGGTTTTCACCGAAAGGTGTTATTCATTATGATTTTATGTAAATTGACTGAAATATAAGATTATAGTTAAACGCGGGGACCACGCTGCAGAATCTTGTCGGAGTTATTAAAACACTAGATCTAATAATGCGGTTGGCTCTAGGTAAATAAAATGTATATTCTATAAAAACATAATTGCTAGTCGCAGTATATCAACCTTTGACACGGTAGGAAATTGTTTTATATGCAAAGATTACAAAAAGGTACGTCATTCTAAAACGTTTCGTCATGTTATGACTTTACGTCATTACAGTGAAACGTGTAAATTTGCACGAACTAATAATAATTGTTTGCACAAAAAAATCTTAACTTCGTGCGATCAAAGATTTGGCTGCTTCGTAGCTAGTACTACTGGTGGTACTAAATACTATTTTCATCTTTAAAACCTACAAACTCGTGCGATTTCTTTCGCGTTAAGTCTTCTCGAAATAAATTAATGAATATCTACTATTTTGTCAAAATGTAAAGAAAATATAGGACGCAAGGATAGAGTGTCCTCCATATATTAGAGATTGTGAGTTGTCACTTTCTTGTGTAAAATAGTCTTGTGTTATTAGAAAATTAGTCTTAAGTTAGGCTAGACCGTATGTAGCATGATGTCTTTGTAAAGACACATGTATTAACAAAGTTATGTAAAAAAAATATTGCAGATAGTCTTTTTTCTCTCTCGTTCGCGTCATATAAGTTTGTTATAAAAATCTTTGCAGCAGTGTTGGCCTAGTGGCTACAGCGTGCGACTCTCATACCTGAGGTCGTAGGTTCGATATCGGGCTGTGCACCAATGGAGTTTCTTTCTATGTGCACATTTAACATTTGCTCGAACGGTAAAGGAAAACATTATGAGGAAACCGACATGTCTTAGACCCAAAAAGTCGATGACGTGTGTCAGGCACTGGAGGCTGATCACCTACTTGCCTATTAGATTTAAAAATGATCATGAAACAGATTGAGAAATCTGAGGCCAGGACCTAAAGAGGTTGTAGCGCTACTGATATATTTTTTAAAACATCTTTTATTCTACAAGATTATACATTGCTTAACCTTGCTAATCCGAATTAACAAAGGTGAATTGCCAATTATGTCAAACAAAGAATATTATGCCAACCATAAATTAATATTTTACTGTGACTCCGATAAAAATGCTCTGTGATATAATTTTAATATCAAAACAAACTAATCCATATTATAAGATAGATAGGTACTAAGCCCCGGAATGTTAATAGTTCATTTATCAAATTTTAATTCCTTCCTCAATTTTATGCATTACTAAATGTATTCTTTCATTCCATTCTAGTCTGTAAAACCTAAGTGTACGAACTATTTTCCAGCAAAGGAACCTTCACAAGGCTTTTATTGGTCTATGTTTACGGTGCATTTAAGCATAATGGAAACCGAACACTAAAAATTTATTTTAATTTATGTATTTGTATAAATGCACTTTCCTATCCTCTTAAAGGATTTGTTAGGTTGAAGAAGATTTATTGGTGACGGCTTCAAGATTTAGATAAATATTAAGGCGTATCGATGAAGGCTGTTAGGCTATTAGAGAAATGTCTGTCTGAAACTAATACCATTACTTTTATGAATAGTAATGAATACGGACTGTGAGCCTCAAATGTAATAAAATATTTGGTCCATTTAAGTTGGCTCTATAATATATTGAAATCGAAGATATAGGGAATAGTGCGGGTATTCTTGATATGTAGAAAAAAGTTTTAAAAAATAGTTGAAGGATACATTTTACAAACATATATTTTGCCCTAATATTAAATAACAATTATATAACATTGTTCCAATTTTTAGTGCAATTTTTTATTAAGGCTTCATATTGTACAAGAATTATTCAACATTATTTTTATAGAAATTTTATAATAATATTTCTTGCTGCTAGAATGCTAAATGGCCTAGGTGCCATTGAGCATTCATGTGATGCGGCTGAAAAAGCTAAAGCCTGCAAATACAGGGGTCTAGGCTCTGAATATGATTTTGTCCCATTCGGTGTCGAGACCCTTGGTCCTAGCGCGTTAAGGCTTTTTAGGTAATTATCAAAAAGGTTAGTCGACATCACAGGAGAACGAAGAGCTGGCAGCTACCTCGCACAAAGAATAAGTCTGGCTATTCAAAGGGGGAACGCTGCCAGTATCTTCGGAACCTTGCCTAAAGGGACTCCTTTTAATAATATTTTTTAATAATTAAATTTTAAGCTTAGTTATTAGGTATATTTTTATTTATGAATAAATATATCACTTTGTAATAAGAAAAAATAAAAAATTTAAATAGCATTCTAATTATATGATAAAGTGTGTACATATAGATACATATTAGACAAATAGACGGTAAGCGTCACACACATCGTCATTCATTTGTCTAACTGCGTCAAAGGAACTCAATAAAATGTCATTTAGTTCCTTTAACAAATGTGTTAACCAAGGAATTCAGAGAAAGACACGTAATTTCACGTTAAGTTCATTTTTACGAATTACAACATTTGTTTTAGTCAAACAAAGTATTTTAACCATAACTAATCTGCTCCATACGGTAAAGATCAAGAAGCAAAACAGCAAATAGCCACTTCTTCTTTGTATCTTCACCCTTTTGAGTATAATTTTATTTAAAAAAAAAACACAGAACAAAATAAATTTAAAAAAAATGTTAAAACTGTATTGGATTTAACATACGGTAATCATACTTTGCCCCAAGTTCCGTCTTGTCTTGTTGTGTGAAGTCTGAGGGTAACCATTACCAAGATTTGAGGAGAAAGGGTAAAAGAGGAGGGCAACTGGTGGCCGCTTATCGCTTTGATCTCTTCTGAGCTAGTTGCTCAGAATTGATTTTTGATTGATTGCTGAGAAAAAAGGAAAGAAATGCAAGTAATACATATTACATCTCGACAGAACTAATGGAACAAAATAAATCAATTAAAACTTATATTAAACGTGATCAGGACAATATACATAATGAAGCTATTTAAAAAACCAAACCTAGCAAAACCTAGTCAATAGCAAATTAATCTTATATGGCTGCTACATATACGCGAAGTAGTTATTTGAAAGCTCTGACATTAATTATTGTTATTAATGAATGATCTCCATGGCATTTAGCTTTCGCATTCATGAAGCTTTTCAACTTAAAGTATTTCTTACATAAAACTTTCGAAATGCTAATAACGGTTGAATATTTAGTAGATTGAAAAGTATTATTAATCAAGGAATGTTTGCACTTTCAAACTAATTGAGGGCTGCGACTCCGTTTGCGAAAATGTACATGAATACGCAATCTAACTTTTTAACTATCCATTATCCTCACCTATCCAAATATGACATTCCGATTTATGAAGTGAAATCGCTTTATAAACTGAAGTTACCATTATATTTTAATAAGTGATTCCACATAATATGACTATTAATTACTTAATTAGTTAATGTGGCCAAAGCGCGGTTTAAATCAAACCTGCAACTATTAGAAGATAGAAGAGATGAAAAGAAGTATGTTTTGAGCTAAAAGACTCATGGGCCAAGGTGTCAATATAAATAAATCTTAATATTATTTTGTGATATAGACATTTATTTGAACCCGTAGATTTAACTGATTAGTGTTGTATATTTATAAATTAAGTAATTGCTAATACTGAAGTATTTATCAACCAATTCGACTTAGGGTCCTTCAAGAAAAGAGCGTACCAATTCTGAAAAGGTCGGCAACGCACTCGCGAGCCCTCTGGAATTGAGAGTGTCCATGGGCGGCGGTATCCCTTAACATCAGGTGAGCCTCCTGCCCGTTTGCCCCATGTTCTTTAAAAAAACCGATTAATTTCCGGTTAAAAAGTCTCATAAAATTCATGATCACTTAGTTGACGATTGACAGCGAATGCTTATCATACTCGTTGGAATATAGTATTAAACGTTACTAAGACTTGAGCTAGAGGGAATTTAAAAATATCTTGAGGATTTATTTGAAAGTAGTTAATAATATAGGTTGTTGTTCTTCTTGTGTTTTCTTTAGCTTTTTATAAAAAATAAACAGGCCTGATCTACTTATTAACGATTAAAGTAACACGGACTCAGATCGCAATAAATGCAGGGCAGGGAACTCAATATGTGCGGCGGTTTGCGGTTGCGTTACATTGACACCGGGGTCGTTGACCCCGACTACAAACAGTAGCTAAAAACTTTTAATCAGTAACAACTTTATGACAAAATAACATCTAGTTAAGTCTCAGGACAGAAGTATATGATCAACTGCAAATCATTAGCGGCAAAAGCAGGGGAAGACACATTTCTGTGTCAATTTAAATTTAACACCACAAATATGATAATATAGAACTTATTACATATTATGTGAAAGATACTATTCCAGCGAACATTTAAATTTTATTTTGTGTTTTCCAAATTATTAAAAAATAGAAGGTATAGTAAGGAAACTACGATAATCATAGCGAGCCTTTGAAGCATTATATAATATAAATATGTATATACTTTTATCAATAAATTATAAACAGCATTTCAATTTAATAAGTTGATTGATTTGACTTATCGTCTGATATACCATCTGGTCAATTAAGGCGTTGAATGTGTTATATTATATATTTCAGGATATCTGTGAGTACATTTTAATAAATAACATTCGCGTGTTTATCTTATACACTTATTTAAAATTATTTAGAAGTTTAGAACTAATTTGCACCAGCACCGTATATACATCAACAAAATAAACTCGTAAAAAAATCACATCCACTCAAAGGGAAACAGCTTTCTTGTTTGAATCGTTCCAGTACTAATAATGTGTAGGTATATTATGATATGAGAATTTTATGGTTTTCATATATTTAATATTTATTTTGTGCAGAGACATAACGAGAGCTTTCTATTTCAGACTAGGAGATATTAAACAGAATGGAGCATCTGACATTTGGATCAGATACATTCAAGGGGAAGAAGTTTATGTGTCACGTCAATGACATAAATAGAAATAAGATCACGAAAGAGGAAACTCACAGTCAGTTTTTCCGAAAAGATACAAAATTCAGTATTCAAGCTACTAAATAGCTTTTTTGCTCAGTAGGTCACTGAAGCGTAAATGAGGAATTGTAAAGTGCAAACATGTCTTTGAAATGAAGTTATTCAGAGCGGAAAATCGAGGTCTAAAAACACCTTAAAGTTACGTGAAATGAGTCTAACGTCAATTGGTGAAAAATGCATATACGAAAAGTAATGTGTCGATTAAAATTGTTTAACATTGAAACTTCTCCTTAAGAAATGAATATAATAATTTCAACTATTAACAAATCATTGTCTGTCACTACGCAGCCGGACAAATTTATTGTCATTTCAATGGCTCGGTAAGCGGGTCAGTGCAATTGATTCACTATTATGCTTTATCGCCCACTACGACTAGTACCACAAATGCATATAAATACTCCTTTATGAAAACTATAACATTGTTAGTTGCTCAACCTGGCTGCATCAATATTGCTCATATCTTTTGCATTTTCTTTTGCGAACTAAACGACCTCAAACTATTCAAAATTCGAGCGTACTCCTTCCTCAAAGGGTTACCGCACCCACTAAAAATGTGTGTCTATGGGCTGCGATGACTGCAATTTTCGGGAGTTTCGCAGGCTCGTTTTCCACCCTATAATATAAAAAATCTCTTACGTAATCATCAATAAAAAGCAGAAGAAATCCAGAGTATGTAGTTTTTTTCGACTAGTACGAAAGATTTGCAAATGCACTTGGCAGTGCCGTGAACCTTTGACATATGCGCTAAGTTTTAGCATTATTCACAATATACATAACTATTTTGTGACGTAATTTTATGGGAAGAAAATATGACTGTACCTCTAATGATTTAGCTTCAGCAGCGGGAAGAGAGAAACAAGAATCAAACTTATTAATAACATAATTAATGGTATTCATTTATGCATAATTATTCCTCCTTCATCTAACATCCATTATATTGCAGTATGTATATGATAACAACATTGATGTGCCTATATAAATAAAATACATATACTATATTATGAATTGAAACCTTTCACATAAAACCCTCCATCCAAAATTGTAAACCATATGAAATTTCACTTGGTATTTAACTCAGCCGGCACATAGCGGGAGATTTGTGAAACAAAACACAGTTAATGACAAGTCATCGTCACGACTCGTTCCATAATCTGCCAAATTCTTTTTACTTAATACAAATTCACTCGAAAGTGAAAAATATAAACTATTCCATAGATGAAAAAATCAAGAGATAAAAATATTATATTGTGAGACTTCCGTTTATCGTCTATCGAAGTGGTTAGGACAGAATAACGAGATAAGAAAATTATTAAATTATATGTAGTAGTTTATGAGCAAAATGGCCTTACACAAATAACCCCTGTGTACAATGAAACACATTAATTATTCTTATAAAAGGACAACGGTAAAGCTGCTAGCCCTGACCACGATAAGTGACGCAAATATACATTTCCTAAAATTATGAGTTCGCAAAAGTTCAAAGTAACCGCCTTTCAATACAAAGAACTCTGTTAAAACAATAAACATTTTTATACTATTTTAAGTGATAAAATTGACAATATCCGTTTTGTTACTCTCAACTAGATGTACTTAGAAATGTAATTCTATCAAAAGTCTTAGAGCGCGGCTATTATTTGAATATGACTGCTACTGTAATATATACTACTAATATTTTATACGTCTAACGAATTTCAAACGCAGCAATTCATCAAAATTATCATAAGAGTTTTACTAATTACTTTTGTGGTACAATCATTTAATCTATAAGGAATACGAAATTTTATTATTATTAGTATAAAGTAGGTGGCTTTCGGTTCAAAGATACTTTACTTCTCAAAGAATTACATACACTTAGCGAGAAAGTTTAGAGTTATTTATGTACATGTGTTATGAAATTATTAGAAGATAAGCTATATGAAATAAAAATATTAGTTTCTATCAATATGTACAATATTATTTACAAAAGTGCAGGTAGGTCGCATTGACGTTACAACATGCATTTTGTGACATATATATATAGATATAAATAAATGCTATTTCACAATTCAACAAACAAATTTGATAAAAAGTTGCGTTTTGCATAAAATGTTAGTTTTGTTAACGCGTGACTCATACAGATGTTCTGTAGATACAGAAGTCCTCAACAGGATATTAGTCACGACGATAGTGTTATCAAACTTTTCCGAATTGCATTATTGTTCGAAATATAAAAGCGGTACGAGTACGATAACAGTCAACCATGTTACTGATTGCTATGTATTTTTTCTTACTTCGACATAATTGATATTTTTAGTAAATATTCAATTTCCTTGTTATATATTTTTTGCGAAATGCTTATCATCATTTTTATCTAAAAGCAAACACAAAGTTCCGGTGTAATGTTTGATGTTCTAACTTCGTATAGGGTAAGTCTGTGGCTAATTTTATGGACTGTATTTATTTGTCTGTGTTAGTTTTTTTATATAGAATACCCCCCGTAAACGAGCCTGCGGGACGCCTAAAAGGCAGTCATGGTAGCATGGTAGCCTAGTTTGCGGTGTTAAAGACCTCTATATAAATCAAAAGTTTGAATTGGATTATCGTCGAAAATAACTGGAGTGCCTATAGACTGAAGTTTGGATGACAGGCCTTCTAGAATGTTACGTCTGAGGGACATGTGCTCCTTTTATTCAGGAGGAAATATAGGTTAGAGCGGACAAAAGAGGCGCTTTTGCGAACGGCAGCTATGTGCTTAGAGAAGTACGCACATAGCTTAGTACGCTATCGAACGTGACTCCTAGATATTTGACTGAATTTTGCCATGAGATGGCTTGCTTAAGGTTACCGCCTTTTTGTGTGCAGGTATGTCGCCGGTGAACAGCGTTAAGAGGAAGGGCGCAAGGACCGTGCCTAGAGGCTTTCCGGCCCTGATGGATCGAGAAGACGATAACGTACCCTCTGCACGATACGTGTCCTGGGCATCGAGCGGCCGGACAAGAAGTCGTGACGATGCGCACAAGTCTTAGTAGGACTTTAGTAGTACTTTAAGGTTGTAAAGCTTGTAAACCAAGCCGTTGTGCCAGGAAGCGAAGCCTTCGCTATGCCAAAGTAGAGCGCACCCAGGGCTCTCGGTTTTAGGAAGCTATTCATCCCGGTAAGCATGCGGTTAAGTAATGCAAGAGTGAATCGGCCTAAAGCCAAACTGGTCATCGGGAACGAGACCCTTTTCTATGGCGAAGTCTAGGAAGTCGTCGGGCGGTAACTGGTGAGATTCTCTTTCAAGGGTCTCTTCCCACTGCTCGAGGAGGGAATAGTTAGGGAGGAGACAATTGAAAATGGCCACTAGTAAGCATATCAGATAGTAGATCGTCACTGCCATCTGTCTGCCATTATATATAAATCCATTAATTCTTTACCGGGGTTAGAACCCAGGTCCACAGTCGAAAAACGAGACTCACAACTTCTTTCTTTGAGTGCTACTTTGTTAAAAACCTCACGATTACGTACGTTTTTGTTGATATCACCAACGCATTTTCATTACAAAATTTTCAAGCGCAAGAAAGTAGTTGTTAATAAGGCACGTACTTAATAATTAATACTAATTCACAGTTGCATAACCCTACCTTTGCTAGTTTGCTTTTAAATTTAGTTTACAACTAACAATTTTATTGATTTAGCATTTAAATGAAATTTTGTGTAAGCAAATAAAAAGGAATGACGCGGCTTATGCAGACAAAAAATAATAGTATGTTAATTTTTTTTATTTGTTTTATTTAACTATAAATTAAAAAAACAACATTATTTTTATTATTTTTAGCGACCAAATTTGTGGTTGTGTTTTAACATAAACCCATTTATAACCATTCTGTTTTATCCCGGGATTACCTGCTTGATTAAGGACAGATTCCTTTACGCAACGCCTTCTTTTGCCTCCTTCATTCTTTTATTTTATATTCTTTTGCAAATGATTGAAATTTATTTTCCTCACTGTATTTTAGTATATAAACACAATTTCAAGTTGTTTTAAGTAATTTCTATTTTCTAATTTAGCTGCGTTAGAATGTGGTGTAATACGATAGTTTGGTTTCCAATGAAATGAGAATTGAATCCGATGCATTCTGTGTAATCGTAATGCTTTCTGCAAAATCGAATGTCACATTCAATGTCCTATTTATTGGAGAAATCGAGAACTTTAAAGGTTTATTGAATTTAACTTTTCATCGCACTTTAAATTCTAAAATTGAAATAAGTCGATGGCATCTCGCGTTAATGGAACTCAAAAGGAATGGACACTATATAGATCTTAATAACTAAAATTGTTTTTGCAATTAACACGAGGCTTAAAAACCGTGTACACGTTACACATGTATCCTGTGAAATTATATTGATACAAATCTAAATATACTATTGAACATAACTTAGTAGAAGTTTGGGGATGAATGAAGTTTATATCGCTTTCATCACGCACGTAATGAACGACTTAGTTATGAATATTATCCTACTATTACAACCATATTTGTGAAAATTGTATCATCTGGCGGATTTTATTTCTAAAACACATATTAAAACGGCATCGTGTTTATAGAACTGTAAAAGGTTCCAAGAAATCAAATCTGCCCACCGAAGTGCTTGCGTTTTACAGTTTGACTCATAAAAAGGTGGATGTCGCGGGTGGTCCTATTGTAGAGTCACATACAAATCAGATTAAGCATCTATTGTTTAGAACACAAACAACACATGTTAACATTTTAATAATTTATGCGCTTCAATACCATTCCTAAATAAGGAAGGTCCGATGTCAGATTACTAATAGAAATAAATGAACATTTTGATTTTTCTGACGATTATATACACTGGTGAAGATTCCTTTGTCTCTTTCGCTATTTATCTATGTTCATGAGGATCTTATAATTAGAGTAATAAGAACAAAGATTTATCAAAACTTTATAAGCTACAGATGGTCTGTGAAGATTTAATACGTCTAGTGTCTCTCATGTCTCATTTTGAAGGATTTCTACAGAAATTTTAGATTATAGTTTACTCACAATCAATCATATCAAAGATATTTTGTTAAATACTATGAAAGACACCTCAACATCAAAGGCGAATCAGTCAGTGCCTACACATACGTCAAGCAACAAGGAAATGCGGAGCAAAACCAAACGCAAACACGTGGCAGGTCACAGAGGTCATGTTCATATTTAGTAAACAGTAATTAAACAAATGAATGCGTTCCACTTGCTTACGAATTTAGAAACCGCATTTGCGCAACAGTTTTCACGTGGTACAGTAATAAGCCATTGAAAATATAAATATGTATTAAATTGTCTATCACACTCCAAGCCTATTGTTTAAAAAATACTGTACATTTTCAGTACGCTCAAGGAACTAAAACTGCCTCTGGCATTTCAAATCCATTACAACTGACAGACGGCAACTTCTAAGCAGCCGGACAGGTAATCTTAACCGCTATAAGCAACGTTTTACTATGAAATACGACAGCTAAATACTTACTGGGGAAATCGATCGTAATCAAAACATTTAATGTTTCGATTTCCACGAATAGGAATCAACATAGATCTGACACGAGTTCTTTTAATTGTTATTCGTCATTTTTTTATTTTATTTACTGATTCGCTTGAGTTTGTATTTTTTTGTTATAAGATGTCATTTGAAAGTAAAAATTACTTAATTTTTGTCATCTCTTCATGCCCGTAAAATTTTTCATTAATATTATTCATTTATGGGCGTTGACATATCGAATGACGTTCAGTTTCGCGGTCATTTGGAAGGAAAGGCTAAGTTGGCCTCTAAGAAGCTTGGTGTGCTCAGCAAGGCGAGACGGTACTCCACCCGGGCCACCGCTTGCAACTCTATAATGCACAAATTCGGCCCCACATGGAGTACTGTTCTCACCTCTGGGCGGGAGCCTTCTGGCAGTGCGAGTGTCCATGGGCAGCGGTATCACTTAACATCAGGTGAGCCTGTAACATAAAAAAAAATAATACATTTTGTAGCTAATTTGTCAATACGATTAGATGAGCATAAGTCATTATTTACATTATTATTTTGTTACATTACACGCATATTCTGCACAAGTTTTTATAAAACTAATACCCAGTTGTTTTCGCTAAGACTAAGGGATTATTTTGATTATTTCGAGGGCGGTAAACGTATAGAGCGAGAGAGAGAAAATAGAGACCAATGTAACTACGTAGAATTTGCACGGATTAAGACTTATTTTTTTTATGTCGTTAATGTTGAAGGTTTGAGAAATATTAATAATAATGTTTGGGATTGAAATAGATATAGTTTTGAGTGAATCTATTTTAGAATAATATTTGAGATAGGTGATGGCGTGTTGATACCATCACGTTATCTGAACAAACAATGAGAGAATCATTTAACTAAGATTTTGAAATATTTGTATACTCAGTTTAGCTCTTCCGGAATATATGTATGGTTATCTATGTATCAACCCTTTTACCCGTTTCTATTTAGGAAATATTACATACCAATATTTGGTTTCACGTCTCATTCATAAATGAATTCCGCATTTTAAAGCGTTAAAAAAACTTCATTTAGTTAATGCAATTATGATATCAATTTCGAGTTGCTAAGTTAAAAAATAACGGCAACAATTCATAAATACAAGATTAAAATTGGTGCACATCGCCTAATAGAATCGATACATTCATATTAAAATTAGTATACCAAGTATAGATCAAGAAAGAAAGAAAGAAAGAAATTAATTAATAACTGATCTTTTGTTCGACAATGCACTTTTTCCGCTTTCTTGAATATAAGCATAGGCGTTTTCACTGTAGTTCATTTATTAAAATGGTACTTTCAAATAATATTAATAATATTTTAACTGTTTATAATTAAATAGGCAATACAGAAGTAGCTAAAATAGCTATAAAACTACTGTTTATAATTACTGTAATCGAGACGCGTCGACTATAATCGTAAATAAAACTTTCAAACAATGTGGCTTATTTATCTAAGCGATCTATATAAATACAAGAAAAATTGAGGTTGTCATGAACGAATTGATAACGGTATTGCTTAGATTATAATTAATATTGCGAGGACGCAGACAGTTGTCTAATTAAATGCTCACTGTTCAGATATTGTGACAGCCGATACGCTGAGAATAATGAGTTAGCCTACCGAGTGAAAGCTTTCTGAGCTTTGATCAAGAGTACTAAGAGTTTTGATGTGGTATAGGATAAAGTTTGATCGTAATATCAAAATCCCGACTCAGGTATGTCTCCATGCCTTATTGAGTATCATAACTATACTCTACATGCAAAAAATTCGACGTGTATGAATGTATTTCTCTGACATCGTAGCTTCTAACTAAACGAAATAATGCGGTTTTTATAGACAGCTGACGAGATTGAGATGATTATTAGCTATGAAAGAAAGCGTGTGAGGTGCAGAAATCACTTAATGTTTTATACATATGTTTCACCTATTTATTTATTTATTTATTGTTACCACTGAGCCACTCAACGCAGACACGAACTTGTCAATACTTAAAATTTTTAAATATATAAAAGATGATTTTTAAATTTATGAAGAAAAACAAAGTCCCAATATCTAGATTTGTCGTGACCGGCGAACGTTTGGCTAATATCCAAGTCGATAAAATGCGAAAGAAAGAACAAAATACCGTCTCCATTATTTCCCCGCTGAATCTGATATCGTAAAACAAATTTCGCTACCGTATAGCACCAAGTACCTATACGTTAATATAGACAATCGGGAAACAGTGGAACCAGTAACTGTTTTCTAATAAAGATTCACTTTCTCGCGTTATGAAATTTGCTTTACCAGCTTCATGTGAAAGTTTTACAATTGTTCGGCAAGGGCTTCTAACGAACTAAAAATACGAGGGTTGCCTGGACGAGATTGCATAACAACGATAAGACTGCCCATTACACAATGTAGCTGAAAGTTCATTTAAAGAAAATAATAGAGTAGAAAGTTATAACTCTAAGAGATATTTCTCGTAATTACAGTACATGTACAGACTAAGCTCCAAATCTACTAAGTACCGTTGAAAAGGTTAATTCATCAACGGTTATCAGATTTGCGACGTATGTACGTTCCTGTGGCTATTCAACTTTAACTCTAATAGAATAATTAAACTGTTTACGGTATGCTAAAGGAAAATTTACTTGTTTACTTTCATTCACGTTTTTAATCTTTTCTTATATTAATGTAGATTTGATCCCAATGATAAATTATTTGGTTATATTTATTACAATTCGTAGTTGAAATTGATAAACAATACAACTACGTAATATTAGTAAAAGAAAATTTAGTAAAACATTAATATTTCTTATAATCTTTTACAGCGCCATCTTTTCGAATTTGTGTAAACTGCTTGATCGTGTATAAAGATTGCAATGTACAGTTTACAAAATGTATTCGATCTGAAGTGGAGATGGCAGCACTTATTAGCAAAACAAAAAAATGAAGTAAATTTCATTGAAATATTTAGATATTTTTATTTTATATTTCGATAAGAAATCCGCCAAATAGTTTTGTCAATTATACTTTCTATTTCATAGAGCAGTTAAATTACTTTTTAATTCCTTTTTGGACTAAAACCTTTCATTTAAAAAGTTAATACGCCACTTAAAAATAAAAACAAAGATAAATGAAGTAATTCAATTCAATTAAAGCAAACTTGATGTAAACATTTTGCATCAAATTTTAAGTCAAGCAAACATAATATATAACATTGTACAGCGCTTAGCACGCCGGTGATGTAGGTTGCAGCACAACAGGTAACTCCGAACAAACACTAAGCTATCCGTCTCACACAATTCAAGGTGGAACAAGAAGTTAGACAGAGATAACCGAACGAGGCTCGCGTCACAGAAGTCAGAGAGCAAACAAGGCTTTCCGACTCTGTGAGTAACACTCGACGGGTTGGAAACGTTCAAACGAACAACCGGCGCCATTGCTCTCGACGTATCCGTACGAACGTGACTGTGCTTACTTTCCGCTTGTGTTTCTTTTCATCGATCGTGTTAAGACATCAAAACTGCGCAGTGTAAGGTAAGGAAGTTTTTATACATTGTTCTGGAAGCAGTGCGTTATAATCCGTAAAGTGTGTGTCGAAAATAATATGATTACATTGTTTGAGGAGCTTTCCCGTTTATTTATGCAAAGAATTTACCGAGGGCGGTGAGTACATACGATTGGAGGCTCCTAAGGCGAGCGGCGCAGCCTTAGTCTCTTGCGCAGCGTAGGTAGCGATAAAGTGACAAATTTAGTAATAATCATGACTTGTTTCCGTGATGGCTCTTTGTGTACATCGTGGTGTTTTGTTAGCAAAGATTACATTTTAATATTAGTTACCTATTGATTCAATGATATATTAGGTCCTAAACAATTTGTGAAAACGTCGTTTAGTGCCTTATCACGCCTAATGTTTAATGTAATAAACTAATAACCGTTGCACATATTAGTTTAAGACATAAGTCACGTCGCGGTTCTGAGTCAAACGTAATAAAAAAATAATTGCGTACTCGACAAAGGAAACGACAATATACAAGACAATTTATTTACATATTCTGTACAAATATACTCATATGCCCTTAAATATCAGATAATTTAAATTTTGTAAGCGATTAACCTTAATTGCTATCAATTATGAATATCTCTGAATTTTATTTAAGTTGATTTTTTTAATTCCTATGTCGTTTCAATGTCCTTTATATTTTTCACACTAAGTAAACTAACAATAGAGGGCTCTAGCTCTGCCTTCACGTGCCTTATCGATAGATATCTTATCATCATTTAGAACACCTACTCGAAATATAGTATCATACGCCTTAGTTAATATACATACATATATCTAAACCAGGTTTTCATAATAATCGCGTATCGTTTCTCACATATGAAAAACAAATAGTTGAAGTACTGATTATTTTTGTTAGGCGATTTGAAATCTTTATCAATGTGCTCATAACAAATTAGATAATGCAATGTCTGATGAAAATATTACAATTATTACGATTAACTGAAATGAAAAAGTTTAACCTTCACTCTTAGACTCGACAATCAGACTCTGCCGTACACTTCACTGAACATTATCAAAGCCTTGGCAACTGGTAAAACCTCTTTTGTCCCAAACTGCTATTCAATACCGTTTGGGGTATGCTATATTTGCATAAAAAAGAAACTGTTGTCGCTTAACTGCCCTTTAGATAAAGAAAAAAAGCTTTTTTTAAATACTTATTATACTGTAAGACTGTCTTAAAAAGATTCACTCACTGTCCTTTAACGCCTTTTTAAAACGTCAATAACTTAATATTTATCCTCCTCCGCTTGACAAAACAAAAAGTTCCCATGAATATCGTTCAAACAGAACCAATTCGAACCATTTGGCTTTTGTGGTATTTTTCTAACCGAATGAGTGACGTGTGACCTCGATATTGATCCTCAGGTAGCTGCATTGAATTGATTCCATTTGCTTTAATATTCAATAAGAAAAATAAATTATTTTATTTCCTGTAATTTTGTTGGTAAAGAGGATATTGTGGATCGATCAAGACCGTCAAGATAAAGACGATCTTTTACTGCCCATTTAATTGCCATTCGAAGCCAGCTAATCTATAATACTTGATTAGCATTATTCTTCTACTTTCTATGCGGTTATAAACCGCCACCGCCTCGTATTGACTTGCCGAACTAAATATTTATAAGTCTGTTCTAAGCGTCATGACTAACAACATTGTTTAAACCTAGGACTTTCTTGGTACATTATAATAACGTAGGTTCAGTCCTGTTTACGGTCAAAAAATTTGTAGGCAAATAACACCTGGGGCAACAAGTATTTTTACAGAACAGGGGGAAAAAATGCACCTAATGTTATTTGATACTGCCGCCCATGCGCACACAACTCTGGAAGGCTTATAAGTGTGTTGCCGGCAGTTTAAGTATTGGAAATCATTTTCTTAAAAGACCTTAAGCCTTGTCAACTGTAAGCATTTTGTGCATTCAATCAAACAGATACTCGTTAATTCAGATGTCATGAAATACAAAGTCATACTAAAGATTCAGTCAATATTCGAGTATTTGCATCAGTGCTTATCCAAGCGAAAATAATAGCGGAACGAAGTTCATTATGGTTTTTACCAAGTCTTGGTATAAAGAGAAGTTGACGTCAGCTTGCCAATGATAAAGATCAATGGGCTCAATTGAAGCGGTCAGCGTAAAACGATCCCGAATAATCCGGCTTAAACCATTTGACCAACAATTGCAAATGCCAAACGCCATTTCCACAGACTGAGATATGCCGTTAATATTCCACGTATGTCTTTACTAATATCCTATATTATACACTTTTAAATAACCTTATTCCTCTAAGGATGGCAGCCATATTTGGTTTTTACTGAGAGAGTTACTATACAATATAAAACTGAATGCTCACGTCTCATTCATTACCTTACCACGTTTTATTCCGAGGGGGAGGGGGTTGGTGGATGTTTTCGACTTTTTGGGCCTCGCTGCTATTATGTTACTACATGCGTCATTTGGTAGAACCGATTATAGTTTGATAACGTACTCGAAAGCATTTCAATAATATTTTCTTTGCGTTATTTTTCCTTCCTTCGGGGGATATGACATTTTCCTCTAATAATGAGGTAAAGTGGGTGGGTGCTTTAGGGGCCACTTCACACACCCTTCATCACCAAATGTGATTTATTTTCATATGTTTAGTTTACATTGAAGCCTTCAAAAATAAAGATGCTAATAGAACAGTGATTCAGCTAAAATCTCAATTTAAAATACAGAATAAAAAAATAGAACGTCGTTTAAGAATAAAAGGAAACTTTTTGTATTTGTTTATTAAAAAGAAGAACTATGTATTTCTAACACAATGTTGTTATTACTATATATCATAAATGTAATATTAATAGGTTCTTGTTCTAACGATATTTTTATTTGCAAACCTTGCTTACCATGAAGTATTGTCACCTTAGCAAACGCTAATCACATCTGCAAACTTTTCATCTTTGATATTTATCGATCCATTAATTTTAACCTTGTGGGTCATAAATGTCGTCTGTCCCCAGCGATTATATAATTAATAAAACATAAGTTATGGACGAATAGCAAAAAATCTGTAAAAAATAACCTATTCATTTTATTTATCAACGGTATAGGTTGCGGTGCTAACAAGGATAAATGTAATAGCTACTTAAATCATACAAACAGACATTCTAAGAATTAATTGTACACAAATAAATTATTTTTTAAGGAAATATCAAAACGTTAGTCGACACAGGAGACCGAAGAGCTCGCAGCTACCTCGGACAAAGAATGTCTAGCTATTCAAAGGGGGAACGCAGCCAGTATTTTCGGAACCTTGCCTCAAGGGACTCCTTTTAATAATATATTTTAGTTATTACATTTTAAGGATCGCTATTATATTAGAATTATTTTTAAGTATTTAAAATGTAAATTCTAATTTAGGTATATTATAACTAAGAAATTACAAACTAGCAAGGAAAACCACAGACAATGATCAAAAATAAAATCGCAGAGTAGACAAATTTCTAAACATTCCACGTTACATTAATAATACTAATCTGTATCGGTTTTTCAAAGTTAGTTTCCTCTAAATCAGAACAAGTAATAAGCCCAATGTTTCATGGAATTGCATGTACCGATATTCAAGATTGTATTGAACAAGCATTGTACGTCGCTGGAAATAGTTTTGTATACAATTTACAAAGGAAAAGGAACATTCTAACGGTTGAATATATCTAATTTATTCGAACCTTCAACGCAACGCTAACACTAAAACAAGATATAGCTTAATTTATACAATATTAA
This sequence comes from Pieris mannii, assembly GCA_028984075.1. Lineage (NCBI taxonomy): Eukaryota > Metazoa > Arthropoda > Insecta > Lepidoptera > Pieridae > Pieris > Pieris mannii. The sequence continues at coordinate 4,242,624 of CM054776.1, forward strand.
ATGTGACATCAGGTTTATAAATGCGTATATTTTTACTAATCAAAATGTATTTTGCTTTATTTTTATAAAGATTTAATGTTTTATCGATTTTCTTATCGAAAAGTGCCTATGAAAAATGAAATATTGTAGGAAAATCATTTTTAGGTTAATACTGCGTTGCTTAGGAGTTCGTTAATGAAACAATTCGTGACTAAAAAAAATCTGTGAAACAGTGTGTCGCCACATCCCACATAAAATCTGGAAATACTGGACTGGTAGAGACAAACTATTGGTAACGTCTGAGTTAAATCACTTCAAAACAATTATGCATTTTAGGAAATTCCAACAGTGAACGGACACTTTTAAAACTTTAGGGGTCTGTTTCACAATGTCCGGATAAGTCCCAAAAAAGCTATTTATTACTTATTGGTAGGAAACAGTATTTTTGCGTTTCACGACTGTCAGATAGCGCTATTCGTCATGAAACGCGAAGTATCTTATTTGTAAGTTTTATCTTTCGAATAAATTATTTGTTGCATAGCTATTTGGTACTTTCCTTCTTCTTCTTGTAATCCATACATTGTGAAACAGGCCCTTAGGTTTAAAGACATTTATTCTCATAATAGACATTAGTCACTTACATGAGAACACTTATATGCTAACATTTTGAAAAACAATTTGAAAAAAAAAGAAACTTGGTAGAACTTGGATGAACTTTCATTTCCGTAGATTGGGATCACTCAATAGATGGTCTTTTAATCTTAATTTAAATATTGCTAGGCTGCCTGCACTTTGTATATTTTGTGGGAGTCTATTATACCGCACTACTCCCCCGACGCTCATTGTTTTTTTTGCCGTAATTGGTTCTATACTTAGGTATAATTAAATTAGGCCACTTTTACTCAGCAATTAAACATTTAACTTTGGACAAAAGACAAAGACGTAAATAATACGCAAATTAATAAAACATGACTTCATTTAAATAATTCTAGTAATAGATGATAGCAATACTAGATTACAGTAATAGGCACCCTGACGTGTTGGTTTCTAATATAATATAATACCCACAATTTAACTTACGTTTATCGTAACGTTCAAGCTCTATAATTCAAATGATATATAATATATTATAGAGTTATAAATATATTACCGACTAATCAGTGTTTTTGACTAGGACATGATAAACAGTTTACTAAATAATAAAATATTTTCGTCGTACAAAATGTTTTATTACAATAAAAAGAACTATCAGGCCTCAGATATCTTTCTAATAGACGTGTATGTCAGCTGCGTTCTGTACCTTCATTTGTTTGGGACAATGCTGGTTTCTTCACAATTCTCTTTCAGCCAGTGTTAAATGCATACATAGTCATGGGCGCACAGTTGGAGTTCGAAACTACGATCTCCGAAATAAAAAAAGCACTCTCAAGCCACTTCTACGCTTCTTAAATACAATCAATATATCGAATATTTTATTTACTTCCAGTGGTGGTTACAGCCCATGTATTTGTAGACCTTTCATTTCTGCATTCTTAGGCCAAAACACTTAGTTCTGACACGTCGTTTTTAGCAAGTTACTGGCGGACATAGACAGTTGTGTAAGTAGGATCGAGGATAGAATCGAGTGGAAAATTTTAACACGCTTAACAAGGCTTTTGCTTTTTTACATAAATGCATGGTTTTATGCCTATTCAAGTATAATCGTATTACTCGATAACCTCTTTTTCATATCACAAGGTAAATTTATCGAGTTATAAATCTACCAATATGGTATTTATTTGAAACGAAACAGTTGACAACTGGGTAAATACTGTTAATTTCACCTCAGAATAAGCAGCTTTCTTTCCTACAGATTTCCCACAAAGATATTGATTCAGTTATAAAGTTTTAGGGCTTCTAAATGCGGTATTGTTAAACGAGTCTAAAAATGAGTATGGTCTGCGTAGGGCATTGCATTCCCATATAAAAAGAAAATTTAATGGTACCAGAATATTTAAGTGATATCAGCCCACCCAAATAGGTAATCACACGCAATCTTTAATTAGAAACGCGGTCATGAAAGAGCGCTCAAAGCCTTATCAGTGGAATGTTAGTCCAAACATGTTCAAGAAAAACATGTAACTTCACTCTTTATAACCTCTCTCATTTCTTCATAGATAAGATGTATCGTAAACAGGGCCTCCCTTAATAAAAAGTGTATGTGATATTATGTCTATATTGAAGAAATAAAATTTTAGTTTGCCTTTATAATAAGTATCTATTATTTCGTATCCTAAAAATGTTTCTCTATTATTTAATCTAGAAACATTTTTAGAATTTATTTAAATTCAAACGCGAAGAGGTTAATTTTTACTGAACTGAAATTTCATCAGATTTTTTCCTAATCGTAATATAACGATAATTCTAATTTTATATATAATAAAATGTTCAGTATAGAAAACATTACCTAACCAACATGAAAACTTTCCTTCGCATCAATAAAACGTGAATTGTATCATGGTAAGTCAAGGTGAAATCAATATATTTCCAATGCTCACATGATGCAATGCACCAAGCATTCCTTTCCTTTTCGTTATTAAAACGAAAAACAAGGATGGCTATACACTTCATTCAAGAAAAGTTCGGAAATAACCAATATAAGTTGACTCCTCTCTAGTACCCCATAGATACGGTGTACAGACCATTCACCTCGGACCTCGGTAGGCGTTTTTATTTCTAAATGCGTCGGCGGTAATAAGTTATAACGTAAACATTTGCGTAGTGGAGGTATTTAATGGAGGTCGCTTAGCCACTTTGAGCTTTATAGCAGATAAGAGTTAGATTACTTCTATGTAAATATTGAATACACCGCGTTAACATCATACAGACCTATCGACCAAAGATAACTATTATTGAATACATATTAGCCAAAAGGAATAAATTTAAAATTTTATTTAATTACATAAAAAACTATTTATAATTATAATTCAACTAAATTGCCACAAGCTACCAAATATAAATCTACCGTGAAAAATACCAACGTACCAATTCTTAAACCGCAACGCACTCGCGAACCCTCTGGCATTGAGAGTGTCCATGGGCGGCGGTATCACTTAACATCAGGTGAGCCTCCTGCCCGTTTGCCCCCTGTTCTATAGAAAAAAAAACTCTATGTAACATCCGTCGCTTTAACGACAAACGCCCTAAAGCATCGAAATCATTCGGCTTTGGTTGGTTTAGCTTGTTTTCCATACATAAATGATAAAAAGTACTTTTTAAGTTGCCGAAATTAGATAAAACTGTAGAGCTGTAAGTTATTTTGTAGTTTTATTGCCCTAGTCCGTAATAAACCCGACTATCGGTATCATACGTACCGAACTTTCTAAGAAATTCAATCTTTTGTATACAAAATCGGATTGCTAGAGCGTGATTTATCACGAAGTCATAATTTCTGGTGCAGCAAAATACGTCAGGCAAACATAACACAATAGCGTCAATTAAGAATTGTGTTTTATGTAATTACTAACAGTAGTCTGAAACAAATACTTATTTCTTCTTTCCATTTAACAAAGAAACTCTGTACCGTACAGATTTGCTTAGTCCCTTGAGTATCGTTATATAGAGTTTATACAGTATTTTATTTCAAATAACAATCGCATAGTTTAATAGGTTTTGAGATAAAAATGAAATTTAATATTTATTTGTAGTTTATAAGTTTACATGCTGTCGATTATACATAAAGCAAATAATGTTTTATCACGTTTGTGTACTTAGAGCATTATAAGGGCAAAATACATTAGCTATTTGTGTTACATATTTTACGTTATGGAACATTCACAAATTAATTTATTTTTGGTAATGATACAGCTGAGTATGTCCTCTTAAGCTGATGATATCATACAAATACTTGTAAGTCGCTATTAAGTATTCAAACAAGGCTCGTATTGGCTAAGTGATAAAAGATCTTATACATTCTAAATACTTGACATCTCGAGACAACAACTGATTATTGTCATCGATCTTCTTTTATTTTAAATATTTGTTGTAAATTGCGCCATTGCGGCTGTAGGTCTACTATACATTTCAATTTTGGTACAGTATCACTATGAAACCTTTTTAAAGTGGAGAAATCTTTGTATTGTACCTCCGTACCCTACAAATAAAGAGTTTTACACCAATGCACACATCTGTAATGTATGGCGATTCTATTATTGACTTTTAGATTTAGAATATTAATGTAATTAAATTAAATAACAGCGTATGTGAAGTTTCAAAACTGTCGAAGATATAAGCTTGAGAAAAAACATTATTATCGTATGACGCCCAGTGAACGGTAAAATCCCATCGTTCCCCGAATGTTTAAACTTCGAATAAAAAAAAGCCTCTTGGTTCATTTCCTGCTTCATTATCAAAGATCTTTCGTAATATTGACTCTGTAAATTATCAAAATAAACTTCATACTAATGCACTGTTGATAATCAAAGTATATTAGAAAATAATATTTATTTCTATTATAGACTTTTATTATTATATTTTTTTACATACATAAACTAAAAAAAATTGATAGCAAATATAAAGACAAAAAGTTCTATTGACATGTTATACGGTTATATCTAAATAAAACATAAAATGTGTCATTCCATTCGAATTAAGAATGATGAAGTGACCGATTTATAAAAAGCTTATTCAAATTCTAGTTTAAGCATTCGACCCAGTAATTATACATACGTAATGTAAATGTTTTACCTTATAGAGTCGACACCTACTAATGTAATCCAACCAATTATCTACGTACCACCACTTATTTAATATTTATCTATGGAAACTGTTGTGCATAAACTTGTTACACACCTTAAATATTTAATATTTTGTCCTTATCTTTCTCGTGTAGTTTCGATAAAAACTAAAAGTGACGAAACATTAATTTTCCATTTGTGACATGTCGGATTCACATAGTCCCTTTATGAATAAGGTGATAGTGTGTTAAAGAAAGTTAGTAAAATGTAAACGATTCAAAAATATTTGTTCAACATAAACATAAACAGATGTGTATGTTAAATAAAAATGTACTTTATGTATAATTGATTTTTTTGTAAATTTATTTAAATAAGTTTATCGATAAAACCAAAGTGTTTTTATTGACGAGTTTCTTAATTATCTGCATAAGACATTTCAATTTAGCTTATTTCCTAAAACTACAGTTTTCTGTAAATTATTTGTGACTAATACAAAATAAAAACCGATAGCAAATCAGATAGTTTTAGACTTTAGTACTTGATATGCGTATAATCTCATTGAAAACAAAACAAACAACGCGTCTGTCGTTAAACGTGCAAATGGTATGTTAATTTTGTTCACAGCAGATACAGTCCATGATAACCACTTTTTTAAAATTCATAACTCCTTTAATACAGGTGAAACATTTCTTGTCTTTGGAATGCAAATTCGAAGTTTAAATATGTCAAATTACATCTGTATATAACCAATTTGACATGTATGGAAAAAAATATGACTGGCCAGCAATAAAAAATAAAGTATCTCAGATTGTCATTCATCAACCTCTGCATTTTATAAAAAAAATAATGACGAGAAAACAATTATTGTTAAAGTATGTCTATCTGTTCGTGTATGAATAAATAGGCATATGGTTTATTCTGCACATGTGCCAATGATTAACGATTTGCCTCCGAGGTTGATCAAACATTGTTTTTTGATTTACACTCAATGTTGACGCATTCCATGATCAAAATAATTAATTGTCTGACTTGAATATATTTCTTGCCAATTTTAAAAACAATTAAATCGTGTATTGAATTACTAATTAGACACAATAATACAGCTTAACACAAATTTTAATACATTACAATTGCTTATAGAAATTCATTCGTTCAAATAATCATGATACTAAGATTCAAGAAGGGCACCTTGGTCTCATGTTTATTGCGTTGTATGAAAACGAGCTATGTCAATAAAATTTCTATCATCCTGTTGATATTATTTTCCATTCATTTCTTCCATTCTTTTCGGTGATTCTACTTATGACCTAACAAATGATAATGTTTTTAGTAGGCGTTAGTATTGAGTGAAAAATGGACCACAACAATCTTCGATTTAATAGAGACTAAGTAATGTTATTGGACACTTCCTTATGTTAAAAATTCTTATTACTATATTAGGTTAGACTTATAAGTCTTACGTTGGACAAGATCGTAATGTTCCATGGTGTCTTAGTAAAGACACATGTATAAAAAACAAATGACAATGTAAAATCTAATTTAATATAATTTTACAAGGAACCTGCGCGATAATATAAACGCATTTTCAAATCTAGGAAAACATTGTGATACTTTTTACAGAGCGTCATGACAGAGGGAATTACCGATACGTCAGATGTAGTTTTGATCCTGTTTAAAATGCAACAATGCATTAATGTATAACGAATTCTTCTCGCAATACTTAGACACAACTTTCTCTTCAGCGTGTTTAAACTTGTTTCTACATATACCTGATCCTGCCATTTGAGTAACTCTTATTTAAACGGTATACCAATTTAAATATCGAAGTTCCAAATTTAAATTCGCTATAGCCATTTCCGTTAACATGTGTTGCCACTTTAAAATATTTCTAGATACGATAGAAACGTTCGCCTCCCACTGTGAAGTGCCTGCTACGGCGGAGCTATAATATAACTTACACGTCACATCATATACAAACTTAGCCAGCCTTCGCACCTCTATACTATTCAAGCACGTGACGGAATACACAGTCATACAATGTACCTATATGTTACTTGCTTTAGGTCATAAGAATTTTGTTTTTGCGATTTAGGATTGGTTGTTTTAATTGTAACACTTTCTCATTACTTGAGATGACATCATGAAAGAGACATACGGTTACGATAATGTTAGAGCGTGACATGTAAATGATAAATAACAGTATCAATAAAACCAGTTCCGGAATATTTGAATTTAAGTACCAAAATGTGTACGTAAATACGTGCGCGCCGTAATCATGACGCATCTTTATGTGAAAGTTGAAAACTTTCGACGGACGACATAGACAATCCGAATTAAATTCAATATCACATCGTAAGCTGCACAGATACAATAAATATTCATATAATATAGAAACATGGTCAGGTATTCAGATTAAGTCAAAAGTCAAAATATTTGTAAGTGAATTACCTGCCCGCTGTTGCTGCCTTCTTAAATACAATATACCTATATTAAATTTAGCAGACGTACTCAGATCAAATTTGAAGCTAGGTAAATTCTTGCTTAATTCCAATTAGTTAAAGACCGATTAAAGTAAACATTATCTTTAATCTCTTACGCCCAAACCTATCTCAGACCAATTTTGACCATCTGAGATAGTCATCTTAATCCAAAATATAGATATGTGCCAATAACCAATCGACGGATTGTTATATCCATCTGTCATATATATAATATAAGCTATCTATGGTAGGTCGGTTCGTTGTATGTGGATAGACCTTTGTATGAAAATGACAGATCAACTGTGCCAATACTATCTTAAGATTTTATCTTACACCAGTTTTTAAAATAATTAAAAAGCTATTTAATATGTTTTAAAAATAGACATATTATTTTAATATTACTTGTACGGTTTTATGTATTTACTTTATTTGGTTTGTATTGATTATGAAATATCAGTGTAACGAGCGAAGAGATTGCATTCTATTCGTCGCCTAAACTCGATTGTCTATATAGGGTTTGGTTATTGGGACGCAGATAGGAGATCGATCGACTGTCACGGTCTGATCCCAGATTTTTTTCAATCTGAGATTGTGGATTAATTATTGGGTTCGGGCGTTAATGAAGACATAAGCTGTTAGACTAATAACAATTCGAGACAGTATATAGAAACTCAGTTTTAAGTTTAAGTTTAGTTTATTTACCTTTATGCGTATAATGCAGTCCATTGATATTTATAGCCTATTGAGAATAGTTGAATGGATTTTCACATGAGTCATAGCAGGAAGTATGAACCTTCAATATAGAAAATGAGGAATCGCTGACATATATAACACCATGACATTATGAATGTTAGAACCTTTAGTAATTAAATAGGTCAATGTCCCATTTACATTTCCTTTAGTAAAAAGTTATAGGGCGCCATAAACGTGGTAGAATGACGCACAGGCGTACAAGGTGACATTTAGTGATATACTGATATGACTTTGCCATTCTTTATTTCTTATATAGATAGAACAATGCTAAAATAACAACTCTAAGAATATTTATTATGTATTTCAAAATAATACCTACCTTTATGAATTAAGTAGAATAAATGATAATGTTTTGTTACCATTTTTAACTGCCTTCAATAATTGCAGTCAGCAGTCTAGGTACCAGGATGTAGTTGTCGATGACAGAGTTATATTACGACTAAAAGAAAACATTCCCAATATTATTGAGAGCTTGAGACGTGTGGTTCCATACTTCAAAATTATATAGATTATAGAATGTGCAAAAAACAGCTTTTTAGCGACCGGAACTAACATATCTAATATGTATGCTTTGCACATAACAATAGACACACGCCCTCAATACAAGTTTGGCAAACAAAACATAAATTGCTCCAGTTTCAGCAATGAGTAATCCAGTTTTGCCATACAGTAACAAAACATTAATTACACGAATTTTGTGCTTTTGCTTCGATTAAACGTCAGAAATTTCGCAACAATCGATACGATTAGATTTAATTTACAAACATTAACAGCTATATTTGTTTCCATGCGTAAAGAATAGAGTTATGACATGTGTTAAGTGCATAGACGTTTTTAAATCCGTAATCTTTCATTTGTTCTTTTGAAAGGATATTTGAAGCTTTTATAATCTGTATTAACAGATATTGAATTGTGAAAATAAAGATATTAGTGCAACTTACAGGATACAAAACCAAATCGAAATCACCTCTTAGCAGGCTTTCCCGCGGGAACAAACTAAACAAGTATTCGCAGATGAAATCCATTCGCGGTCGTATCTTCAATGGCATATTTAATTACGATGTCACATCTCTGTTTATCGCATAAGTGCGAGCAGGACAAGTGCATAATATATCTCTTTATTTGCGCAATTATGTGTCGTAACGAGTTTTTCTCAGAGCGGTCACTGTCTGCCGACCAAACGGAACAGGTCTTGCTGGTTGCACCTGCCTTACACATATGCACTTTTTACTCGATCACTCAAATCTTTTTCACATTTGACATAATTTGAAATAACCTTACTGCATTAGTAATGGCTGTACTCACAGTCGGCGCAACTGTTCTACCAAATTAAATGACCAATTTATTTATATTAACAACATTATAATACACATACACACACACTATGACATTATTTTTAAATTTTGTTACGAACTAAGGCTGAAGCAGAAATCATTCATGTACATTGTTATATTTATCACGAAATTTTTGAATTTTTTTTCCACAATTATTAATTAATCAGTATACTTTTATGTGGAGAATAAGAGCAAGGATACATTAAGTGGGTCGAGCGACAGTGTAAACTATGATAGTGTATCGTAATAGTTCTATAAGACGGATCGCTATGAAACGTAGTTTGACTTCTGTGTTAGTATATTTTAGATATGTGTTTAAAAATCGGCCCTACATGGAGGCCCTACTGTTCTCACCTCTAAGAAGGAGCTGAACCAGTCACTTTCCGTGCGGCAAGGGATCAACCCTGTCTGTCGTTCCACAACTGAGCGTTTCTTGTTTTAATTTGAAGGGAAGTATTTTTGAACCAATTTGACTTAGAGTTCGGCAAAAGGCCGGAAACGAACTTTTACTACTTATAAGCACTTATACTACTAAGGGCCTGTTTCACAATGTATGGATAAAGTACCAAATAGCTATGCAACACATAAATTATTCGAAAGATAAAAGTTCCGAATAAGATACTTGGCATTTCATGACGATTAGTGCTATCTGACAGTCGTGAAACGCAACAAATACTAGTTTATCCTACCAATAAGTAATAAATAGCTAATTTGTAACTTATCCCGATATTGTGAAACAGGCCCTAAGAGTCCTATTGGTATGTTTTAATGCCAAATCATAAAAAAATAATAAAACTTTTAAGTTATATATTATTATACAAAAATAGTATTTAGACTAAAAGTCGCCGCATAGGTCATGACACACAATTTAGTTTTTTTTGTTTCGGATTTTGAAGTAGGTTTATCCTTCTTGGCAAAGCCTTTATAACATTATAATCACTCGTATTATTTCGATTTACTTGAACTGAAAAAAATTAAAGCAATTTCAAAGTATTTAAACACAAATTCAAATGTATTGTTGCCAAATCTATATGGAAATTTCCCGTTTCGGTTCGTTAAAATTTTTTTATGTATAAGATTGTGACTAAAAAACGACGTATAGACGAATGTAGACCGTAAAAAATGTCACCAGCCTATTGTTACTCAGATTTGAATGCTTCATAGTAAAATTAAACTTATTGTTACCACTTTGTGTGTGTATATGGTGTTTCATGTACTTACATTTATATATATTATATTTATTATGGGGGACAGCATTTTATCGTGCGTTCTACCAAAAACTTTTCATCTTTCATTTCATTTTTGATTTCAAACCATTTACTACTAACATTCAGAATTTATGCGTGTCTATTTTTAACATTTTTAATTCAGGTTTTGTTTTGATTTTTCACATTCGGTGAAATTCGGGGACAAGGAAAATAAATACATTATAACGATAATCATTCTCCCGTAATCTATAATGATAATCAATAATGTACTGGGCATTGGTACTTAGGTATCAATCGTCACACCATTTAAAATGATTTTGCTATCCATTGGATTGCAGCGAAATAAGTTTCTTTCTGGCGGTTTTTTTTATTTGCTTACCCTTGAAACCGCTATTGACCCCTCAAATGTTTCGGGAAAACATGATGTTCACGTCATCATTCTTTAATAATAGAAAAATTTTCCCAGTAAGCAATTTCATATGAAAATTACATTAGATACATTGACTCTATTAATTTTTTAGTTATTTTAGAATTGCGTACGTCTCACGAATCTTTCCAGCCTAATTGAAAATCATCAACGCGTAACCGAAAACATGCGACCGTCAGTAATTTACATTAATTATTGGCGAAACCCCGTCGGTGGCCAGGTGCTGGTAATCTGATAGCACCAAAAACTACAGACTACCTTTCGCAAAAACCGGTACACACAGGTGTTGTATTTGCTTGTCATTAATTAGATTGGACACCTACCTGCATTAGTATTAACTAAATAGTCATTTTATATGCCACGCGCTCTGTTCGCGATAGCTATTTAACAGTAAATGGCCAGGCGAAAATATTATTCAGCTTGCGCCAACGCACCTTAATAGTAACATGATTAGATTTTATAATATTTTTAAACTATAATATTGTGCTCTAACTGCATGAGATCTCTAACTATTCTGCCCATAAATACTACATTTTAATTATTTTGAATTTGGAATATGTATATTATTTAAAAAAAATAGATTTTGCGCCATTTCACATATTTTTCGTGTTTATTACCAAATTACACAATGGATCTAAAAGAGAATAGAATTGAAGTCCGTCGTCCGTCGCTCATATTCCAGATACTTCGAAAGCTTGGTATCAGCCGTCCGGCCGACAGGCGGCCGCGTGCTGTCAGAACTACAAAGTACTGCCAGAATTCGAAGAGAAATTGCGGCGATGCACATTTTACAACTTCTGTATAATTTTCTTTTTAATCCAAAGCTAGTTTAGTCTAGTTTAACGTAAGATTTTATGTCCCATTCTGGCGGTAGTTTTGATTTGCGTGTCCTTGAAAATCTATACCTACTCATATAATTTAATTCTATCACTCCACTTTTACTGTGCAAAGAATTTTTGAACTCGTAAGGAGATTGATATCAAATGAGCTCAATCTTTAAATTTATGAAAAAATGTTTTTCAGCAATTATCTTCTACCTCGTAGCTAGTATTAATATGTGTGTATATTAATTGCTGATTAACCCTAAGATTACATATTTGTTAAAAAAAAAGTGTTTGGTTTTGTATAAATATGTTACTTATTGGGTGCTAGCTAAGAATAAAGCTAAAGAACCTGGCGACGACGGTTAATATCATTCACCATCAATGCATCACTATTTCGTTAATTTTAGACATCTTTAGCTTTAAGAATAGTTAGAACTAATTAAACAATTAAGCGTTAATGGACGAAGCTTGACAAGCGGCGCTAAATTTTATCTTTATTATATAACACTCAGTTTATAAATTCACAAATTTATGCCTCCCAACAATCCTCAATTACACAGCACAGCCTATTAAAGTAACACTGTAAAAGGGGGTTTTTGGAACTGTTATCGTGAACAATACCTGTGTAGTGTTCTATATCCGAAAGTACTTATGCATCCGTCGCAAACAAAGAACCATTAACGACCATCTGCACAAAACCAGTAACAGTTATTTAAAACGATTATCACGCATTACGATTTCCCATTCAACTCGGAATTTACTGAACCATACCGATATACGTTCAATATTTGATACGGTTTTAATCATTATTAACAAAAACGCAGGATAAATTAGATTCGAAGAAATAAAAGTAAGAGTAATCAAACTTACAAATAGGTATAATTGTATGACAGGATCCTGTAAAAAAGCTATGAATCTCTTTAACACTATCGGCACATAAAAAACAGTATTTAATGTGACAAGCATTTACAGAGAAACAAAAAAAATAAAACGAATAGAAAAAAAAATATTCATAAATTTCAAAAAAAATTTCCCAGTGTGACTTATCATTCTTGAGTGTTCTAACTGTTGTATACTTTCATATTGGCACTTCAAACCTATATATACCAAACATTATTACACAACAACAGTTTTACGACGTTGTCTTGTGGGACAAACTACAGTATCAACAAAGTTCATTTTTTTTTTCTTTTGAGAAAGCAAAAGAAAAAAAATATTTTATCACGAAAGTATGACACCGGAAATTTGATAAAAAATTTTGACAGGTATATCTCACGTTGGTGAACGTGTTTTCATTACAGGATAAAGATTGTATAAATGTGTTTTTAAAAGGCTACCATGAGACATTGTATTCGTCCATGGGCGACAACCATGTTTTTTATTTCTAGCGAAGACTTTCTTTTCTGGAATAATTATTTTATAGTTTGAACAAATGCTTTGTAATACGATGGCTATATCGAAGTAAAAAAACTAACTTTTTCTTAATATAGGAGAAGAGTTCTCAAACAACGTCAGTATTAAGAGAAGTGAGGAGAAGCATAGTGCAGTAGCATATTTCTCATGAGTAATTCCTAATTACTATCTCAAGGAAAGAATATTTTTTATAAATATACATTTAAAAATCTCCGTCTACGCCTATATGAAAATTTAATATTGTACTTTTGTATATTCTCTTACACTCACTTATACATATATAAGAATATATCTGATACCAATAAGCCTACATAGTAGATACGTAAACAAAGAAGCTATATTTCTCTTGAAACATAATACTTTATCTACTTTGTCCAATTCGAAACCTGAATAGCTGAAGTATAGGGATTATATTTTATCTGTATCTCAGAATATTCTAGACGTTTCAATCTTATAGCCTATTGTTTAAGAACCAAGATTACTCTCGCGTCTTGACAATAAGATAAACCTTCATATCTCGGCGTAAAATTTTTTAGTTGATGACATGTTTTGTTTGATAACTATGGTTCGTGTTTAAAAGGTGGCAATACGATAATTTCATGTTGAATGAAGCTTTCTTTGTATACGTTACAGAGTAAAAATCACATTATAATTAGTTGTCAATAGAAATTACAGTGAAAATCTGTTACAACATCAAAAGTACTACTCATAATGGGTCATAAAAACCGATTTCATCATAAACGGTTTTGACTGTATATGGTTTCTAGTTCTTTTAATATTTTTAATGTGCACGAGGTCCTTTAAAATCTTCAAGACCTCCTTAACGAAACAATGTACCGTTGTCAATGTGAGCCATTATTTTGTCTGACACATTATTATTCACACCGCGAGTAGATTTTACGACCTTCATTCAAGGCGCCTTTTATAATTTATTCTATCTTTAGCCGTGCCTCCGTCCCGACTCCTTTTTGTAAAGTGACGTCACTGTAAATGCGCTTAGACACCTTAAAGGACAGATATTAATATGTTTGTTCTTAGACGATTTTGTTTCAAACGCATACGAAAGTTACTGATTTTATGTAGCATGGGAAAATGATACATATCGTTTGTTTCTGATTGGTTAAAGACACACGAGACACGATTCTCGATGAACTCTAATTGTAATATATATTATAAAAAGGTGGTAGCTCTTGTTTGAACATTCAACATTCAACATAACTTAAATCTTATTTAGAATTATGTCACGTGGCTATAGCTATGAAAACTTGTAAAATATCACGTGGCCAATCGGCCAAAAATGACCAATCATGCGCAATACTCAAAGTCGTCAATAAAAGATGCACTAGACAGAAATTCACTTTAGATGTTTCCATGCTGCCCATGACGCCCAGACATGACTAGGTTTACTAAATTGAGTGAAATATAGCGATTGTATGCAAGAGGAGAAATTAATATTACACTTTTCATACTTACACCATATTGAACTCAACTCGATACGCCTCCATTTCCTTCATATTTTACAATCTAGCTGCGGCTCAAACCAGTTTGTGTACTCGCCTCTTGGCCTCGATATTGTGCCTAGTGGCGCGGGCGCATCAACACATTCGTTAATTCCAGTAGACAATATATTTTTGTGTTTAAACTTACACGGATATTTGTCTATTAGGATACTAATACAGTAAAACTAATTTGACATTTTAGAGGCATTCAATCTATTAGAGCGCTATATTTAAATGTATAAACTATATATCACCGAGTAAACTAATTTTTTCGTGATAAATTAATTCCCTTTGTGGCCTAAGACGTATTTAATCGTGTATAATAATTGATGTTAAGCAGGGAGACCCATAAATTTACACAGACCTGCTTGGCTAAGAGAAACCTGAGAATAAAAAAATATAATTTGTGTAGTGTATACTCACCTTAACAAGTTCAGACAGTTGGGTATTATACATTTTATAACATACTATTTTATTGAATACCAACACGTTGGACTAATCTTTATGAATTTAATTTGCAATACGATTAATTGGCAATAATTTTACAACCTCCCAGTGTGAAATTCGTGGCAATCTTTCTAAGTTGTTTCTGTTAGAAATCTACTCAATGCTTGATATTTTTTATTTGGAGACTACCTATCAAGTGCTCTGCATTTATCTTACCGACATTAACGAAATAACTGATATATAAATATAAAACCTTTGTCATTGCTGACGTCAGTCATCAAAATATGATATCAAGATATGTAGGAAAAACTGTATTACAGTTGACGCCCAAGTTTTTCGCTGATTCATAAGTATTCTTTATTTGCCAAAAATCGGTTTCCATGGAAGTTAGGTATAGAGTGTTTAGTGTGGTTTTTGTGACCGGAAAAACAAGGATTACTTAAAATTTGTTTGGAAAAAAGTTATTATAACGGACGAAACTTTCAAGAAATTTATAGAAGATATAAGCTTATCTTAATTTAGATTGCTCTATCATTTATTCAGCTGCTAATCTCTTAATACGGAAGCTCACTTTTTACTAACAAAAATCGAAATAGAAAATCGTTTTTATAAATATTTTTTATTTGTTTCAGGATCTAATAAAAGAACGTCGCTTAGTGGCTGAACGAAGTCAAGGAGGTAAGATAGATACAAACAAACCAACAAAAATATATTTATATAGGTAAACAGTACACTTATGAACGTCAAAAAAATTAAATTAATTGTGAATTTACATTGATTGCCAGTTCTTAAATATAGGGCGTAGAACGAAAGAAAATAACTGGCAATAAACTCTGCGCCACTCTTTTTAATCGCCAAGTTTTTTTACACAACGTTTGTACCTGCAACCATTACACCATGTTCCATAATATGACATCTTGAGTAATCAAGAATAATAAAATAAATTAAAGACAAAGATTTATCCTCTATCAGGAGGAGGCATGGTGAAATAGGAGCACGCACTTACATACTCGTGGGAACAACACGCAAATACTTAGTAGGAACAAATTAACCATTACCAAAATACATATGTAATATTTAGATGCAGTATTTTTGAGAAAGGTCAGAGACATAGATTAGACGCAATGTTAAAAGATATCATGGTGTTGGCTTACGCAGATCTGTAACATTTATTCCTACTATACGTTTATGCCCGAAGTTTTAACATGGCCGAGTTGTGTACCAAGACATAGGGAGGAAAACAAAATATTCAGTTAAATAATTTGCGTTTTAGAAACCTTTACATCCAGTTAGTTCAGTAATAAGTGATTACTCCAGAATAAACTAACGCGGAAGTAAACTAAAGGCTATTTATTTGCATTTTATGAGTAGGCTGGGTTTATACTCAATAGGTAATTATCGCTAGTAGTTTACCTACTTATCAATGGATAATGTGAAGTGGCGGTAATGTATGGAAACGCATAAACTACTGGGTCCCAAGGATGGATTTCGTTAAATACCTATCTAATGTATATAAAATTCACGTGTCAAGGTGTTTGTCATTAAACTCCTCCGAAATGGCCAGACCGATTTTCTTGAAATTTTGTCTGTGAATCGGACTAAATCTATTTTTCATCCCCCTAAATGTGATTCACCCCTAAATTCTTTTTAAAAACATACAACTCTTAATTTTCACCTCGATCAACCCCTATTTTTTACTTAATTAAAAACTTATGACTTGATCTCCGAGGTTTATATAGAGAAAATATCACAGAAATATCTAAAAAGTTTTAATTCCGAAAAGGCGAATTGTTATTATATTATACAAGCTCAACAACAATTTGTTATTATACAAGCCTTATAAATAAGTTATTAAGAAACAATCATATCAACAAAAAATAAATAAATATATTTTAATAATACTTAACTTCAATCCAGCCAGGATTGAGTTATATCACACACATTTACTATTTTAAATATTAAGACTTCGCCAATTATAAAAATTATAAAATTCACAATGCAGCAATAATGGCGCAATATTCTGTGTTTTATCTCATATATCGAAATGGTTATGAAACATGACACCGACTGAAATTGCTAGATAGATCATTCTCAGTTCTGTATCTCCTGTTTGCTTCCTTACCTAATTAACTAATTGGTATACATCTATGTCGAAACAATAGTTTGCGAAATAAGCATCATTAAAGACTAGTCGTGGGCGCCCAATATAACCTTTTATAACTTTACTGCTTAGCAATAAAGGTCACAATGCTCAGAGGACATTACAACGTTCAAACAAATTCCTTTGCTGTCTCTGCAAACATTGACAGAAACGTTTAATACCCTCGCTTGTTTAACTATTTTGACCCGTATATTTGTTGGAATAGAGTTGATTAAGCCGAACACGTGTTATTAATAATGCCCTCATTGCAAATTGTACCATGACGCGATCTTGCAAAATTACCTTTGTGTTGGTGATGAATTCATCCAGCCAGGGCTTTATTAAACGGCTGTCAAACTAAGTGCTACGCGAGTTCCCTTTAGCGTCACACATTTTGAGCGTCTCCAAATATGTACTTAAGGATTAAAATATCTGTATGTTATTTTTTGTTTGATTAGTCAATTAAACTATTAATTGTTTGCTTCATTCTAGACGTTGTTTTACTTGTATCTTAGTTATTAAAAATAAATCAGTTTACTTGCACCGTTTTTAGTAAACTCTTTTCAACATACTGTACACACAATTAGATATAAAAGACGGACTACCCAGATGAAGACTTTAACAGGAAATGTACATTTCAATCTCTTAACCGCATATAACCTCCAGTACGTTAATAGGAAAAGATATAGAGCATAAAGTCAATCGGGGTCAAATGCAGGATTATAATGTTTATAATAATATATCAGGCGCCGGAGTTGGCTAGGACGATATGCATATTTGCACGCACACAGCCAATGTATGTCGATTGTATGCAAAGTGCCAGATTGCTGACATATGCCAAACATAATGATATAAACAGCTTATATCATCAATAGCTGATATAATAATAATAATTAAATCTTGTAAAAATAAAGAGTTCAAGAAAACTCAGTAAATATTATAAAAACAACATGTACAGACAGCTACAGATGCCCAAGCTGTACATAGAATTTTAAAAAGCATGTGTTTTAGCACCTGCTATTATTACATTAAAATTTGCAATTGAAATTACAATCGCATGAAATATTTGATATTTCGAGTCGATGTAATTTTCAGTTTGACATTCGAATGAAGTTTGAAACTTCAAATTCAAAAACGCAGACTAAATTTAGAGACCAATTGTCTTATTCCGTTAATGTAGCTGTTTGTGTCTTCTATCTACAATCTCCATACGAATAAACAAGGACTCTGTTGTTTAGAAAAAACTTGTGTAACAAAGGATATCTCGACGTAATGAGAAGTCAACAGATGGACAAATGCCAGATAAGATTTCACACAAAACAAACATCTGTTTTGAAACCATTTGAATGATAATATGGCACAGCCGTTCCAAATTGGCGTGTTATTTAAAAACGAGTACTGTAGCGAAATTTTAAGTTAAAGAAAAACTTTCCAATACTGAATAATACAATAATAAAGCCTTTGTATAAATAACTAACGCCCTAACTTTCATCGACATCTTAATCCTTTTTTTACAAGAAGTCGAAGAACATAATTGAGGAGCGGTAATCGCTTGTAAGCAACAATGTATTCAATTCATGCCCAGCTGTCACAGACGTTATCTGTGCACATGTTAATTGCTTTACTGTTGTTTAAACTTTGGTAAGGTTCACAGAAACAATACTTACATTGTTTGGCGACTGTATTGACGTTTAGCGGTTTTTTCTTACGTAACTAGGGTAAAAAAATCGAGCCGTTTAATAGTATAACCGTAACTTACTATAGCCTTATGTTTCAGAGTTCACAACGACATGGGAGCGAGGTCCCGGGAGTTACTACTGCTCCTGGCAGTGTGCGCACTTGCTATCAGCGAGGCAGTTAACAAAACTACCAAGAAAGACGGAAAAGATAAGGACTCCGACAACTTTCTCTTCCAGTATGAAGATTACGATGGTGGAGATGAACAGGAGGTCCTGTTTAATGAAGACAGGCCGTGCCCCAGAGATTGCATATGCACTGTATCCCAAGGTTATAGAATAGCGAAGTGCAATCGCTTGGAAGTTGGTACCCAGAAGTTTGGCGATGACATCACAGATCTCGTAATTGAAAATGCAGACCCAGAGTCACCTATCGTTTTGGGTGACTTTATATTCAAAAAGCTGGGACTGCATCAGATCGCAACTGTCAAAATTGTGAACAGCACAATTGCCTCCGTCGGACCCAACGCATTCCACGGTCTTCATGAACTGTATGCAGTAAATCTGTCTAACAACAAACTGAAAGCTTTACACCATGAAACGTTTGCCACTAACAAGAAACTACTATTGTTAACGCTTTCTAACAATCCTCTTAAATTCCCTGAACCTGGTACACCGGAATACTTTTTAAATGCTTCTTCAGTCCAAGAACTTGATATCTCCTACTGCAACATGCAGTACATTACGGCCAATACCATCAAGAATATGCCGGGACTAATGTATCTTAACCTTGCTGGAAACAACTTGGCAGACATGGAAGCTGATACGTTTAAGAGTTTGCTCGACTTAGAAGAGTTAGACTTGAGCGACAATAATATAAAATCTCTCCCTGAAGACATATTCTCAGAAAATACTGAGCTGGCAACGCTCCATATTCAACGTAATCCTATCGATTCTGTCTATGGACTTCAAATTTCTGACTTGCTAACATTGAACGCTGGTCAAACAAATATAAAATTCGTTGGTCCATCAATGTTTAACGGTATGACTTACATTGCTAACCTTAACCTTAGTGGAAATAATATTGAAAAAATCCACAACCAGGCATTCCACAAATTAGTTGAACTTAACTATCTGGACCTCTCATTTAACAACTTGGACTTCATTTCTAGTATACTTATCAAGCAAAACATTGAATTAGATATTTTCAAAATTTCAAACAATCCCAGATTAAAACACCTGCCCAAAGATGGTTTTCTATGCTCTGCAGAACAATTTAATATTTACCTATTTGAAGCAGCCAATTGCGGTCTTGATGAAATTTTTGATGACTCTTTGAAGACTTTTACGGCTTTATCTCAAATAAACCTTTCTGGAAACAACATCAAATCCATCAGTAACCAAGTTTTCTCACGATCACCAAAATTAGTCGAAATCAACCTCTCACATAACCAACTCATGACTTTGGATTCTAAAGTTTTCGAAAAGAACAAGGAGTTAGGAAAACTGAATCTGCAAGGTAATCCGTTGAAAGTACTGTCTGCTGATGTATTTATTCATACACCTATGCTGACATGGTTGGATATGAGTCACGGTGAACTGACAGCACTATGGAAGTCCGATAAGAACCATTCTACCAACCTTGGTAACTTGAGCTTCTTAAATGTGTCACACAATCGCATTTCTGAAATTAAACAAACAGAATTAGACGGCCTCAAGAAATTGCGTACTTTAGATATCAGTAACAATTTACTTGCATGTAGTCGGGAGTTTGAAAACCTTATGTCGTGGTTGAGCGAGAAGAAGGTTTCTCCAAACGCAAATTCAGCAAGTATTGCAAACTTGGCTAAAGATAGTAAAGACGACATTGAAACATTTAGCTGGGAATTTCTCACCCAAAAAACTTGTGGAAACAGTGATGTCATTGTTCATCCTATTGAGCCTCTTCCCGCCGCTGATGAAGAAATATGGGAAAGAATTGACAAAGATACAGTTGGTGATTTCGATTTGAAAGATACTCTCGATGATGGTAAAATCGCAGACGATTCAAAACTCCGCTACGATAGTGAAGCTGATGCCGATGAGGATGAAGATGACGCTGACGACGAAGAGGAAGAAGGTGATGAAGATGATGATTCCGAGGAGTATGACGATGATGACCAAAACTTGGACCTCAAAGTCAAACTTGTGGAAAAACCAGCTCAAAACACCGAAGAGAAGTCTTCTACACATGCACCAAAAACTGAAGAGAGCCGACAGGATAAAATGAAAATTGACATCAAGCTATTTGAAAACGATAACTTTTACGATGATTTGGAGCCTGAAGTATACGTGCACGAATCCGTTCAAGAGTCTGAACACAGCCGTTACGCATACTTGTGGCCTATTTTGATTGCAATTTTGAGTGCTTTACTGCTCCTTATCGTCATTGCGAAGGTCGTGATGGTTGTGTGTGGAAGAAAGAACAAACAAATCCGGTACAACAGTGCCATAATCGCCGCTATGAGTCACCAGGGGCGTACTAAGAAGGACTGCGGATTAGTGTACCAGCAGCTATCAGAGGATCTAACAGGTCCTGCGACACCTAAGTTGAACCGCTACGCTCCGTTACACAACGTAACAATAAACGCGTCTGGCGTGCAGTCTTATGAGAGCAGTACCTTCCACCACAGCAATATTGTGCCGGAAGCGGTGTGAGCGCAAACCGTTACACTACATTAATACTGTGTTAACTCTTAAATAAGCAGTAAGTGATAGATGAAGCGCTAGTAATCATTACTAACAAAATTGAGCATTTCGATAGTGCCTTCAAATGATATTTTTCGAACAATTTTGAATAAAGTACCAAACTAGCGTTTTGTATTATTAAAATAACAAATCGAAGTCAAATTCAACAAATTAATTTAAGATATACATAATTATTATATATTATACAAATTAGTTGTTAGGATTATTTTATGTACTTAAATTTATTAAAAATTAAACACTAATCATCATGTCTATATTTATTTCCAAAATAGCACCATTAATTAATGACAATTGTTAAACATTATATTATATTTTTATAAAACTATTAAATAGTCTAACTAATTAAGTTATTTTACTTAATAATTAATAAATAGTTAACGATTCTTCCAAAATGTGTTGCAAATCTTCTTTTGTTTGAGGCACAGGAGTCAGTTTCAAGAGTCGGTGCTGAAACAGCAAATTACTTGATATTACTTATTACTTCTTGACGACTAAAATTAGAATATATTTTATACAGTGGAAAACTTGTTGATAACCAACATATGATTATAGTTATATTACACAAATAAAAAAGGCCAATTTAAATAGCATTAAATTAAAGCTTAGTACTTTATATATACCTAAAATAAATATTAAAAACAAAACAAAGGTTTCGTGCGTCATTCTACAGAGCTTGACTGTAAAAATATGTTCATCTGTATTCAAGAATGGGTAAGACAAGAATCGCGAAATAAACTAATTATTTATAACTTACTTACTTACATCAATCTAACTAACTACAACAATTTAAATTTGATTCCACCTCCATTTGGTTAAATGAACAAAAATAAACGTCCAATGGCAAACAGTTTGGCCAATTTCTTGATGACACTGGAAGAAACTAGCGTTTAAGGTACAGGCTAGGCCTAGTTTAAACGCTAGTGCTCATAGATGTATATTATGTATAAGGTTGATTGTATTTGTTTTTGGGTCTAATAAAGAAATTTTTTATTATTTATTTATTTTTATAAATAAATTATAATGTTAAAATAGCGTATAATCATCACGCGAATATAAACACTATAAGGAATCATACAATACCTGTGGTAATGCTCCTTTGACTAGTTGAGGTATATCTTCAAGTGTATAACCAAGTCCAGTCAGACCATTGTCAATCTTCATCATTTCCATATATTTCAATATTGTGTCTGACAATATCTTCCCAGCATCTTTTTGCTTTTTGCCCGAGATATCTGTTCCTAGGAGATTGGACGCCTCTAAATGTTTGTCAGGGTCACTCTGAGCCGTAAATTGGAATACAGCTGGTGCAGTTACGACTACTGCTAGCCCATGTGGGATTATTGGATCCTTACTGAAAGATACAAAATCTTGTTATCTAGAACAATCTGGTTTAGAAATGTCTCGTCTAGTATCTATAAGGCTGGATGAGCACTCTAACGCCGTTCTCGGTTCGTTCTCGGTCTGGTAAAATATTCTTCTTTGATTTCGATCAGATCTTCGGATACGGACGGATAGTTTGTGTGTTTAGGACCGCGGGCAAACCGTAAACGCCATTATAGTGTGTATACAGCCTAATTCAGTCATACGTAGTTTACATTACATTATTTTTTAAATATGCCCATAGATGGCGCACATTGTATATTCGTTCCATTAACTAACAGGCGACCCTTTTTGGCCTTGGATTGGACCATTGAAAGATTTATCTTAGATAAACAATTTTGATCCCTCTTGTGTTTATAAAATATTAACATGGATCGATCATAACTCTTATAAAAATGTTTGTAGCCGTAAAGTTTATCATTTGGTTAGGATAAAAAAAATACGTACCCATAATCTTCAGGGACGAATTGTTTAACATTTCCTGCAATTGGATAAGCAAGTCCATGACACAAATGTACGCCTGCATTTCCGATGCCTACGCCAGCCATAGTGGCCGCTAAGTGCATACTAGATCGAGCCTCTATATCGTCCGCGTTGTTTACAGAACGGAAGAAGTATTTGGCTAGACTCTGTAAAGATAAGATCTGAAGCTAGGATGACCTACTACTACTCCTTTTGTATACAGCTGGTTATCGATCGGAACCAATGCAGAGATTTTTTGAATTTAAATTACTGTTGAGAAACTGAGCTACTGGAATATTAAATATATATATATTATCCAGTATCCCTAATAGCTTCTCATCTGTCCCTTTTCATCATATAGTAGATACAAACTGACAGAAAGGAACAGAATAATAGCATATCAGTTAAAAGCAAGCATTAAGTCTGAGTTGGTTGTTATGAATAATTTGCACTATTTATTTATGTATTGTTAAAATACTTAAATTATTATTGGCTCACCTGTAAACAAAATCTTGACCAAACATCAGATATCGGATTACTTCCTTGATACACGGGCCTCAAAGCTGGATTGGTTGGCGCAGGACCTCGCTCTGAATATGGAATAGCTGTAAAACTCTCCAATGCATGACAGAAAATATCAAAACCAGAATAAATTGCAACATTTTTTGGCACAGAAAGAGTATGAAGAGGATCTATTAGGGCCAATAACGGTCTTAGAGCAGCATTTGCAATACCAGTTTTGGCTTGAATAGCTTCATAATCAAATATACTCATTCCTGTAGTTTCACTGCCTGTTCCACTGGTTGTTGGTACTGAAAATAAAAATAGGGAATTTTTAGATGTACAGTTCTCAAAACACTAATAATACGACATATAATTTTAAAAATAAAGCACAGTACTCTCAGTAATTAATTTGCCTCTAAAAAAAAGTTAAGAAATAGAAGCATAAAGCTGTGGACTATAATGCCATGCTGCACTCAAGCAATCAACTTAATTTTAGCAGATAATAACTTAACCTAATGTTACTCATGTAAAAACAATTACATACTGGCTATTAATGGCTTCAACTGTACAGTGACCTCTTTTCCTTTACCAATAGGTTGATTTACATAATCCAAGAATTCTGCTTCAGGATCACAAGAATACAAGTTAGCTGCTTTACATGTATCCATCACAGATCCACCTCCCACAGCTACAAAACTATCAAAATTGCCAGCCTTTGCAAAGTCTATGGCTGCTTTAAAACTGGAATTTTAAATAGAATTTGTTTTAAATAATTTGTAAAATCTGGTGCTACAACCCTTTGTTTTGGCCTCAAATTTCTGTATCTATTTCTTCATAATATTTTTCTTATAGTACTTCACCTACTTGTCATAAGTAGGTGAACTACCCTCAATGCAAGCTACACTATAGGTTTTGGGAGGCATGCTGGTTTCCTCACAATGTTTTCCTTCACTGTAGAAGTGACTGACAATTGTACACATAGAGCAAACATTGCAATGCTGCTACAACAGTAATTCAAATGCAGTGATGTCTGTCATGACTGAAAAACAGATTTTAGATTAATTATTTATGTGATGGCAGAAATCGCTATGATTTGTCTACTTTATTAGAAATTGTAGTATAAGATGTCTAATTCTAACCTAGAATCAGTTGGTTCCACTCTAACTCCATCATAAACTTTGTAATGAACTCCATATTTGGTGAGAGAATCAAGGACAGCTTTAGTTGGACTCAAGGATACAACATTAGGATCTGTCATCACACAAACATTTTTAGCTCCAAGATTACATAAATCCAAGCCAACCTCCTTTGTGACTCCCAGGCCATATCGAACAGTAGAACATTTGATCTAAAATATCAGTTTTTTATGAATATAATTAAATTTAAAAAAGGTTTAAAATTAATACTTGTGTTTCCATCGAGTAACATTCTAGATATGATTTTACACATTTCCACATGTCTTAAGATATTTTTATTGTTTAGGAAATCTATTAGAAAATAAATATTATTTTAAATATAATTTTTTTTTTTCAATTACTTACTTCAAAAGCATAATCTTTGCTAGGAGTTGTGTTAGTTACTTGTATATTGCCTCTATGGCTATGAGCTGGACACTGACAACTGTAAGTATTAAAAACACCTATTTAATTAATTTAAAAAATCTTTAAATGAAGCCTCAGGGCAGTGCATCAAAGTTCTTTAAAAATGTATGAGTAAAAAGTAAATGCTTCATATATAATTTACTTACGCAGCAACATTAATTGTACGCAGCAGATCAAAAACTCGTTTACGAGACATGTTTACCTTTCAATATTCTTCAATTTCAATAGGTCTTTGTATAATGTTAAGCTAAAAATGTATTAATAACATACGTTGTATATACTTTTGTTTTAAATTTATTATCAAATAAGTATTAAGTTATCAAGCAAAAAACAGATAAGAATTACGAACGATTGTAGATTGCCCCAGGCAAAGACCCGCTGTTATCTATTTATAATATCCATGTGTGTAATATAATAATCACTAATGTATATAAATTCACGTAATTATGCTGTTTTTTTTTTATTATTTTAATAGTAAAAACTTCGGTAAACATAATTGAATAATGTGTACTCTTAAGTCTTAACTCTTATGGTAGCTGTACACACTCGGCGAGACACCCCGAGACAGGCCGAGGGCGAGAGTGTACAGTAGAGCTCTCGTCTCGCCTCGCTTCCTCGCAGTCGGTCTCGCCTCTCTCGGTCGCCTGTCTTTTTTTTGCGCACGAGTCAAAGGGTCTCGCGAGTAAAACGAGAGCGACCTGTACACACTCGTTCAATCACTTGCTCGATGCAGCAGGTGATTGAACAGCAGCAGCGGTTTCCACGTCCATTATTAACGGTGTTTTAAATATAAATAACGTAACGAGTGTGTACAGGCTGCGCTCTTCTCTCGGTCCTCTCGGTCGAGACTCTCGGCGAGAGGCTCTCGCCGAGTGTGTACAGCCACCATTAGCAGTTAGCACCATATTCAGATTTCAGACGTCTGTCTGACTTTTGATACTGATAATTGACATACCGGACTACTGTTCATTAATTTAAATTTGCACCAACCGTGCATGTCAAGAAATGGGGGAAAAAATCAAATAGTTTCATAAATCTTATTGAAAAGTATGATTTCTTAAAATCAATCATTTAATATATTTGTTGCAATTTGTTTAATCGGAAAACAATTTCGCACCTGGCCAGTAGCTACCTTTGGTGGCAGCCGGTGCGGAAATTGGTGGTGTCACCCCATGGAAAGTAAAAGGAAAATAAATGTTATATGATAAAGGACATGGATAATTTATTAAAAGATCGCGAGTATGGGACGGGGAAGCTCTCACAGGTCTTTTGCTGGAATTCCCGAATTTTACGTATAGTTGAGCTAGTACGATTCATTTTTCTGTGCTTGTACAATGTTCTTAAAGTTGAGAGACCGGGTGGGTGACACCCGGTGCGTACTCTCTCTCATACATTGCAAGATTTTGTTCTCCTGAACACAAATTAAAAACTAAATCAGTGACGCTACAACCTTATGACGTCTGGGCCTAAGATTTCTGTATCTATTTCATATTAATTTGTTAATCGAATATGCAAGTAAGTGATGAACCTCCTATGCTTGCCGCACTCCACACCTTTGTGTCTAAGATTTACCTAACGATGTGTTCCTTCACAGTTCGAGCGAATGGTAAATACGTACATCGAAAGAAATTCATCCCAAGGATGAGAGTCGCACGCTGAAGTCACTATGCCAACAGTGCTCGTTCATTCCGAACACAAGCATTCTAAAAATATGCTGAAAAAGACATTTTTAATTTGATTATTTGTAAGCTCGTAACTGACTTTTAATATTAATAGTCACTTTCCTCATTCGATTCTCAAGTTACTTATCGATAAAGAGTTAAATTGTAACATCCTAAGCCAAACTAAAAAAAGGAAGTTAGAAAAACACTTAATAAGACATCGAAATGATGTAATTCATGCATTCTTATTCAGGAAATACACAATAGAAAAAGTCTTTAAACTACAAATACATTTAATATGCTACAAATTTTTGAATTAGAATAAAACATCTTAGTAACTATAGCATCATTTGGTTACAAATTTAATAAGTATCATACTGACAGGCTAAAATGGCATTAAAATATTTCATCACAATAAAGTTTTTTATGCTAGGTACTCTGTAAAATAAATATAATTTACATGGTAAAACTTTACAGGAAGATATATTGATTTAAAAGATTTGACGAAACATAAATTAGATAATTTGAAAAAAATTGTTTATGACAGTGACAGTAAACTCTTGCACAGTCTGTTAACAATAAAATTCATACCAGTTTTGTTACTTTTCACTTATTTTCATACAGTCCAAGTTTTACTTTCATAAACATTTTTCCAAATACATATTAAAGGGATAAAATAAATTATTTTATTAAATATTATCAAAACATTTTTAAATAAAACCCAGGGTTGTAATTAAAAGAATATTTACAATGGTTATAATCAATTTCATATTGGTAGGAGACAGGACAAACCAATATTAATTGATTGTTATATTGAATAATACTAAATTATGGCAACAAACTTTAACTTAGGTAACTTTACACAAAGCTGGAATTACTTACAGCTATAGGAGCTTAAATTACAATGAAATTACTTGGGAATGTGTATAAAGGTAATATATAATTTAAATGTATGGCCAAGGTGCAAATTAGAATAATACGGATGTAATAAAAATTAACCAAATTGATTGGTTTTCATAATTATTTCAAATCCTTGAAACATTAACAACCGATATTTCAATCGTTAATATTTGACTACAATTTTATTTCTAAACTAAAGTGGATGAAACGATTTTTATAAATAATCAACGATTGAACAATCGGTCACATGTAATAAAATTTCACATTTATAACAATTATTATCAAAGTTAGTAAAAATGTTAGAAGTAAGCCGTAAGTTATGTTACTATGTGAGAGACAGAGTTCATAGACGGCGCTGAGAATAAAAACTGTCTGAGGATAATGTATTAATGCATCAAATATTTTATTTAATTTAAAAACTGTATATTAACATATTAACATACTGGCATTATAAACTGGGTTAAAGCGATCACTAATGGAACGTCAGAATCGGGTGGAATTTAGTATTCTGACTCAACGCTCGATGATAAATTTCATCTCATTAATTGACTTGAATGCAAGAAACGGGGTCAGTAGAAATGTTTTATTAGGAAGTCCAGTGGAATAGGAAAACATTTTTTTAACCAACGATTTTTTAACAATCAATGGTTTAGGTTGTGTAATGATTAAATCAGAGATTATCTGTATCCCAAAATAGAATAATACTCAAATTTTACGTAAACGTTATGCATTTGAAGTTATAGTTAGCGTAACCTTTACGTAACTTACGGCTTAGAACACGTACATAGATTTCTATAGACAACATGTAGCAACAATCTATATGATTCTACGAGAAACATCTACAACAAACTGGTCACTGGTCCAATAGATTTATAATTATTTACATTTCTGAAATATTTGGCAAATCATTATGAGCTCGAGTGTAAACAAAGAATTGCAAATTAATTTTAGGCCGATGTTCACTAACTTTTCACCACCACATTTTCTCAAAACCTTTGAAGAGATAACGGGACGTTAATCAGCTAACTTAAGTTACTCTTTTAAGAGATCAAATAACTTATATTTATTGTACAAAAGGACAAAAAAACACTTTATTTTTTTTCTATTCAGCCAAAAACACGTTTTTTTGAGCAAAAGTACTAAAGCTATAAGTGAAAAATCTTAATGGCACTACATTCAATATTTACGATTTTATGTTCATCACCCCTTTGAGCAAGACGGCAAACGGTTTAATATGATTTAATACAAATATTAATAGAAAGTATAAAAGAAATTGTGCGTTGCAAATTGGATCGGAATTTAACTAATGATATTTTATAGACGCACAAGGAATTAAAAATATATACATAATTTCTTTAATAGTACATATTCATACACGAAAGCCTTAATATAATTAACGACCAAAGTTTTAAACTCTTCTCATTCGCTTTTAGACTCAAAATAGATAGATGTCTTTTTATGCGCAAACTTCATCAACTTAAGCTCGTCCCAATTATAGTTAAACAAATCTTTTAAATTAATTTAATTTTTTTAACTTAATAATCCTCTTCAATCAGAAAGTTTACGCATTTCAGGAAAGGTGTATTTTCGAAATATTTATATGAAGTTGTCAATAAATAAAACCCGCGAAGGGACGGAGTCTCTGTTGGCACTTAGAATATTGGTGTTATAAATTCGTAGCAGTATAGAAATTCTGACGCAACTGTTGAACCTGTATCTATTTCTTTTCTTCGTAACTCCAAAGAACGAGAAAGCAGTATACTCTAATTAACATTTTTCACGAGTTAAAAGTTCCGAGCGATATTAAATATTTTACATATGTAATGGTAAAAAACGAGACCATTTTAATACTGTATAAATTGTGCTTAGTTATCACAACGTCGTATTTCTTTCTTATTGGCGCCAAGATTCTATTCGAAACTGGTTCCGTCATTCAAATGAATTAAGTTTTTTAAGTTATACTTCTTTTGGCGCGTTAGGGAAAAATAATTTGAGTCATTTTTTGCGATGCGCGCACACACCGTCACATAAAACCGACACCCTGAAGGCAAACATTTTAGTTTTTTTCTTTTGCTAGAGTATTTTTTCTACCAACGTAGAAAGGTGAAACATAAAATTTTGAAAAAGATTTTTAGCTTGTTACGCCAAAGAAGTATATTCTAACGCGTGTGCATAAGTCCACACACGTGTTTTTTCTTCAGTATGAAGACTTTGTTATCAACAATATAATATTCTTTGTATTCAGATTTTCTGGATTAGAATGCTTTAAGCTCTTGTGAAAGTATTAAATTCATGAAACTGTTGCATCAAATGTAATATACCCATATATAAATGTTAATTTCCAAAGTACATCATGTATTGAATACAAAATACTATATGTAAATAAGCTCATAGCCGTCAAATAAACGCCGAAAGCTTTAGGCCCATATAGAGTTCAGTATATAAGGAAATGCTCAATAGATAGCTTGAGCTAAAGTATCACGAAATCTCATACTTGGCGTTTCGAATATCGCTAACATCTACCACCTTCATAATCGTATAAGCGTACTGCTTTGTCTCTATCTAACAAGCATGTTTATGCATTTGAAAGAATGAGACAAACAGTATAATTACAAATTATGAATAATATAATCTAGAAGAGACCAATTGCGTCTACTTAACTCGCATCTGTTTGAATTTAAATAAAATGATACAACGTACTGCAGGTATGATAACCAAACGTTGCAGTAACGTTTTAAGCCGTACTGTAGCAACTATATCCGTCTCGGTCTCTCTAATCTGGTAGCATGTGTACGAAAGAGACGGGGAACATTCCCCTACGATTTGTTCCTTCTACCTGGCCTTCCATCCAGTTATCGTCTTCAGTTCTCTCATTGATAACCACAATTACTTCGCCTTCGCGGAAGGATAACTCGTCCTCGTTGTCAGCGGAACAGTCATATAGGGCCCTACATCGTCTTGTACCGCCCATCTATAAGAAAATCGGTAAATTAAAAAAATATACACTCATGACCCATCAGCGTCGAACACAATTTGTGAGCTTTATTTTTATTAACAATTGTTAAATATTTTAATTAAGAAAGATATTTTAATTATACATTATCGCCTTTTCTGTAACGGGTGGACAGAGACAACGGATCTCCACTAGATACGGTCTAGACATCATACCTTGCTTTTGCACTTGTTTTTTTTTTAAACTGGACATTTTACATAGATCACGTGAAATCGACACATTTCTGTTAAAATTTACATAAACAATTAAATTTAATAGTTGTTGATTTTCACTAAATCCATTTAATAAAGTTACATGTAATAGCCATAATTTGTATGTATTTTTGACGTCCCAATCTTTGAAAATACAATTGGTAAACGCAATATGTAAAATTAACACATACCATCGTTATGGAAGCCGATGGTGACCTCGAATGAACACTAGAGGTGTCAGAAATATCAAGCGAGCGACTGTCACTCCGCCGCGATCTCTCCCTCGAACGCGAACTGTCGCACGACAACGCCGACTGAAGCCGACTATCGTCTAAACCGTCCGATATATCGCAAAGCTCCAGTGATGAATCTTGACTAGAACATTCCTGAAAATGTATGAAGACGCGTTAAAGACCATAAGAAATAGTTTAAAAAGTTTATGAAACATCCAGACACAAGTCGAAGTTATTGTCAAGGCCCGAAAAACGATTGATTTTGTTGTTAATTTAAGAAATAGAATAATTATTATAATTGGATCTTTATTAAACTATTTATTTTATAGACCTTTGTGTCTGGACGCAAGCTAGAGATCTATGTGCCTTCTAAGCACGTTTTCTAATATAAATATATAGTTTGGGAACGAAGTTTGAAATATTGTGATTTTTTTATTCACTTAAAAACATGCAATATATCGTGTTAGTATAAAATCCACAAAATCTTCATTATTTACACGGTGACAATAAAACCCTACAATTGGAGATCTATTGTTAAAATATATATATTCAGAAACGTACTATATTCGTAAGAATATATTATATATTATTTATTGACTTTTTTAATATTTATATCCGTTAGTTATTTTAAAAATTACTAGAATAATAAAAACAGCATCGAATTTTTCGATTAATGTACGTTTATGAATAAAATCGTGTTTCTACTCTTGGAAACTAAGGTTTTAACTACATTTCTATACATGCAGTAAATTAACAACGCATTGAGCGTCCTTTTGACGATTTATTTACGTTACTGTCAAAAGTCTACAAGTAAAAAAACATTATTTTAGTGGCGAATTCCAAAGCGTAGCTTTAAGAGTAATTCATTGGAAAAAGTTCAAGGATTTGAATTTGTTAATGATCATGATTTCTTAACAATGTCTCTGGTCCAAACAAACGCGTACGCGTGCACGCAGTACGCGTATCAATTCCCATTTATAATCAAGTTGTTAGTACTCAGTTGGAGAGCTGTTCATATTTTATTATAACGAAATCAATACATAGTACAAGGTATAATTATATTTATATGCTAACTGTCATCTATCCATCATTCCTGGAACTTTGAGGAGACATATCTTTACGTACTTAGTTGCATATTTTTATTGAAATAAATTAATAGGTCTTTTATTCCAAATACTTTTTCGATAGAGATCACACCCAGGACTTTTGGTAATGTATTAATGCTCATTGGTCAACAGAAGGTGGTGATCAGAACTCAGAATCATAAACTATATTTAAAAAATTTTATCCTTGTGGTCTTTTGACAGCATTAAAAACAAATATCGGGGTTGAAATTAAATCGGGAAAAGCGATTAATTACACTAAAGCTCTCTCGTCTTTACCCTTCTCAGTTTCGTTTTGTCAGCCTTTTCCGGTTGCAATCTATTTTTCTTCTGAAGAAAAAACAAATATATTCTATACTCATTTCATTCTCAATTACCACATACTATCATGTGTCTTGTATGTTGATATCACGACCTCATTTTAAATCAATGAAATGAGATTAAGAAAACGTGTGTATATGATCCGAATTTTTTCCCTAAAAAGTATTTTATCCAGAAATGTTTTGGATGATTATTGAAAGTAGTTGCATAACTTTGAAAGTTATAGAATGCTCGAGATTATTGTTTAACAATGTTTTACAATTATATTAAAAAAAACGTTTGCTGGATTAAAACTTTACATAGCCAAACATAATCTTGACTATATTCTTTAAATAAAAAATAAAAATTTTCAGTAACCATAGACACTCAAAAGTCAGCCCCGTTTTTGTCAACATATTTATGTTATCATTACAAACAAATAACTACACGACAATACAGGATCATCTTTGGCTTTCAGTAATAAAAATTTGTATCTTGATTAAATTTTGAAAAATATATAATAATAAATATATAATATAAAATCAATTTTTTTTTAATTTTCTTTAAACTTTTTTTTCTACCTAAAACCATTCCCACGGTCCATGTTAAATATGAAAACAGATTTAAAATTCTTAAATATATATTAATTAGGCGATTATACCTTTCTAGGCGGCGGCGTAGGTTCATCTGTATGTGCCCCGTTATGCATGGAATGTGAGGGTGGCGGTGTAGGAGGAGGCTGTTGAGGCCGATATTTCACTGTTCCACCTATAATATTTATATAATAGCGTTTATTTATTATACATTTCATAATGAAACATCCCTACACTTTACACCCAGGCCTTCTCTACTACCCCCAGAGGTTAGCAGACTATAAGAAAAATGTATTTCACGGGAATGAAAATACCTGCTTATAGAACTACAGTCAAAATCTGTTTATGTTCGAAGGGACTACTCATATTTGGTCGTAAAAACCGATAGTCGTAACAGCCGATAACGTTCTTATTAAGTACCTAATACAATAGAATTCAGCCGGGACTTTGATTCTGGTCAATATAACCGGTATGTTCTAAAGGATGTCGTTGTAAACGGTTTTGACTGTAGGTCTTTGATAAGTAAACCCCTCAAAAAACTTTTATGTGATTCTCAAGCTATTTGTAGAATGTAAAAAAAACATGAATGGCATATTGTAGCGAAAATGGTTAATATTTATCTTATCCATCTAAATATATATGTACTGGCCCAGTGTGTCTGGCATTTTTAGCATATATTGGTAAAATATGTATGGCACTAAATAAAATTCTAAACGTGTAACTCTCATCCCCGAGGTCGTAGATTTGATTCCCGGCGGTGCAAAAATGTCTATAATATGCAACATCTGACTCGTATGGAGAACCCCAAGAATAATCGTGATAAACCCGGCATGTCTCAATTAAAAAAATCGATGACATGTGTCAAATAGAAGGTTGAACAACTTGTCTATGAAATAAAAAAATATTAAAGAAACAAATACCATTTGACCTTTGAGTAGCTTGGATTATTTAGCTTAACAAAAAAATAATAAAATACTCACTATGTATAGATCTAGAGTCAGATGGCGAGGGGGAGGGTGTAGAGCGATGGTGGGGGTGGGGGTGAGGTAGCGATACGGCTGGTGGTAGGGGAGCCACACGCTTCTTTAAACTGTTTAGGTTATCTGTAAGTTACAACATACAAATACATTTCTTTCATTCGATTGCTATCAACCGCTTGCCGTGCCTGCGAAATAATTCCTGTTTATATTAAAGTTGTTTCGTTTCATTACGCAAATAATATTTAATACTTACAAACATTTGGTTTCCGTGGTAACGTGGTAGGTGTAGGGGGATGCTGAAGCGAGTCACACGTCGACGATCGCGATCGGAGTACGGGGGACTCCCCTCCCCCTCCGCCACCTGCATACGAAGGCGGACGAGAACGCGGACATTTCTTTTCTGGAGTCACGCTGCCGTTTTGCTATTGAAATAATAATACACCCCTTTTAATTTTTTTTTCGTGTGATGGTGATTTATAGTGCTAAACTTATGTTCGCATTTCAAACAAGAAAATAAAGAATTAGACATGATACGTTAATACTACGGAACGAATCTTATTGGAATTTAATATTAAAATTTAACTTAAAAGGTCGTCAACGCACTAGCAAGCTTTTTGATTGGATGGCCGGTGTTGTCACTTAACATATCAAGTGAGACTCTAGCCCAATTTGCCGTTATATAAAATCTATTATAATAAATTCTTGGAAACGAATGATTGAAAAATATTTATGGTCTAATTAAAATATATTAAGGTGAAGTTTTAAGTAAAAGAACTGTTTTTTTAAGATCATATACATACACCCGAATATACGTACGAGAGAGAGAGAGAGAGAGTACGAGAGTACATACCCTCACAATACAACCAAATTGGGTATTACTTGGTACTATGTATTTCATAATTTTATAGATTTTTTTTCGTAAATCTTTGAACCTTTTTGCATATATTATATAATCCATCTTTGGCTATTTACTATAATTTAAAATAAATAAGGCAATTAATATGACTCCTTGTGTATGATACAAAATTACTTACCCGTTCGTCAATCACTGTATCATCGTCTGAGAAGTCTGTTGACCCTTCATCATGTGACAAGTTCCAATCAATATTTATATTTTCAAATATACTCTTTTCCCTTTTATCAACACTGTCCAACTGAAAAATATAATATTATGTAAATTAATATTTATAAATACTGTTATTATTATAATTCAATCAGCTATTTATTATAGAGTAGCATACTATTTTATGTAAAATCCTCACCAATTCCTGGCAAGCAATATGGCCCAACTGCCTCGCGACCTGTAATGGCGTCCGTCCGTTTCCATCCCTCACAGAAATATCGGCTCCAGCTTTTAGCAGGAGTTTCATCGGCTCTGTCCTATCAATCGCCGCGCACAGGTGCAAAGCGGTCATACCGGAGGCAGTGGCCTTATCCAAGAGCTGGGAGCCACCGTTTTGGACTAGAAAATCTACTATATGTAGGCAGGACCCGTCACCCAGCTCGCGAGATATTGCTAGGTGTAGGGCTGTTTCACCGCAGTCCTAAAATATTTTTTGTATGTAATGTAAGATAAAGAACATTATTATTACTGCACACATGCTTAAACAATAATATATATTCTAAATTGTCAGTAATGACGTTGGAATGTTCTAGAAAAAAATTGTCAACTTCATGAATTTATTTAACATATATTTTGCAACCACCTTAAAGCTTTAGGCTTTCTATACAAACCGCATTATAGAGCTGTTCCATAGAGAAATAGATAACTCGGCATCTAATAATTTTCCTGAAAACCTGTTATCAGATATAACTTTCAAATATTAACTTTAACAATAACATTGTATATAAATTTATTAGCTTTACCAAACACGCATTCGAATAGACCTAGAATACGATTAATATGAGAAATCTCATTTCCGTATCTCAAACAAGGATTTTGATATACGATAGACATTGCACGCTGTCTCGTCTCTAAATCTTATCGTCAGACTCTTAATGTAAGTAATTATAATAATATAAGTAAGTAATTATAGTAATTAAGTTAATGTAAGTTTGTCCGCTTTGGACTGCTAAACTGCTTAACCGATTTCAATAAAATTAAAAGATATGATAGCTTATAAATACACAAACAATTCTACTGAACGTGTGCATGTCACTGAACTCTGTATCGTAATTAAACGCTTCCTAAACAAATTGTGTGTGTTCAATAATGATTTTATTTACAATTAGACAACTTTTACTGTTTGAAATTTTTGTGTACAACAACGTGAAAACTTTATATATATAATATAAAAAAATATTGATTTCATTCTGGCAATTTATACAGTCTAATTGCCTGATCAAAAACATTGCATTAACAGAACATACCGAACTTGGCAATGTGGCAGCCAAATCAGCGCCTTCCGCATACGCCTGCAATAAATTCTGCAGATGTCCATTGTTAACTGCGTGTTCAACCTCCGATAACCTCTCAGCTTCATCCCTACACGTCCGCGCTGCCCACGCACGATACACATATTTCTCCCGAATGAACCTTAACCTTTCATCCCTGGAAAATGTCAATTATAGCGTCATTACCTGTTCCTAATTAAGTAACGGTAATACAACTTAGTTAATCTCTGTAGGCGTCTTAATTTGTAATGCCGGGCTAAATAATAAATACATGACCGGAACGGTTAAGATTACTACGGAAATTGTATAGCCGTAGAAAGAATACTTATGATAGGGAAACAAAGCCAAAAGTAATATCCATTTTACGTAGGAAATGATTAACAATAATATTTTACTATTGTCTGGTTTCCTGTAGGCACAGATCACCATTTAAAAATCAATATAAATCATAGAGATAGAGGATCTTTGAAAATCTGAGACAAATCTTTGTTTTTAATTTGTTTTATTATTATTTATTACTTCAGATGTTGTGTAAAAAAAACTTGGCAATTAAAGATTGGCGGAGAGTTTATTGCTAGTTCTTCTCTTCCGTTCTACGCCGTTGATTTGAGAACTGGCCGTAAATGTAAAATTAGAAGCATTTAATGTTTATTTATTTTTTTGACGTTCATAAGTGTACATTGTGTTACCTATACGAATGAATGATTTTTGACTTTGAACAAAACAGAGCAACAGTTATCAAAAAATGGCTTTTCAACTTACATTGTACTACCAGGTTTTAACTTTAGCCTCTCGTCCAGGGTGTTCTCCATGACGTCATTGAATGTTTGATTGCCCATGTGCCGTGCGAGGAGTAACTGAGACGTGCTAAGCCGGTCCAAAGTCAAAGATTGTATCCGTGAGATGTGTACACCGAGTTCCCGGTGGCTTCCAGAACATTCTATACACACTATTATACCGAAGTTTGTTGACAGCCAAGTGGGATCTGGAATTAATAGAAATACAGTTTAAAACGTATTTCGCGATATCTTCTTTTTCATTCATGGAAAATTAATCCATCTCCATTTAAATTTTGTTAGTTTATATAAACCAACTAAATACATACAAAACCCTACGTAAAACCCTAATATGTTGCAGTTTGTAATACAGTTATATATCGCCTACTAATTTATATGTAATTAACGATTACCGTTACATAATGGGCGTGTTTAACCAAATCTTCATTTTTATAAAAATTCTACTACCGCTAACTAGTTGTAACTACCTTGTTACTTGAACCTTTAAAGTAAAGGAATTCTCAACTGAAATAACCATAATTTAAGGGCTCGTTTGTTTCCTTAACGTAAAAGGCGAACTCGTCTTAACAACTCGAGAAACAGGCTGTCACTACGAACAAAAAACGCAACCTATTTACCTAGTGTTGCATGCACAATGCATAATGTTACGCAACGACTACTCAATGAAAACAATACACTCGCACTTTTTATCCGTTTACCGACACTTGCACCTAATTATTCGGTTTATTCGATACTGTCATATTACAAAGAATATTTATAGACGTTTTTACTTTGAGCCGTTAAACGCTGTCAACATTCTTCGTAGTTTTCATTACTGAAGATCACGCCTCTCTATCCTCAGCTTTTCTCAAGGCATTACGGATGTTGATACCATAATTGTCTGAATGGCCCAGTATTATCCTGCCGGTACCAGCTTGTCGAGACTGTTTGGTTACCTGCTGGCATTATAGCCAAAGCAGGTAAGCACCAGATTGTAAATTTTAGTTGACAGTCTTGTGGTGATCTTTAGTTGGTTAAGAATGTACTTATTGTTTTGTAGTTTATGGTATTCGCAACATTCTCCTCATCGAATTATTAAACGAATTGACCAGGTCTCATACATATCCTAAAGCACGTATTATCTGTCCCTATACTCATTGATTGTTTTGTTTTGTCATTGTCATCTATTAACCGTCACTTGCTCCGAAGCACAGATTTACGTGTCGTGATTACCAAAAAAGTGTTATCAGTGTATGCATACTTCTAACGAAACTATTTGCATTCTTTTAAGTAAAGTACGCAATCGTCTCTTTCTGTCAAATTGTATTTAGTCTATGATGAAACGATGACTTTAGCAAATTAAAGTAAACTTTATTTTAATCCTTCTCAATTTAATGCCGCTTATTAAGATTTTGATGTAAACGTCAGCTAGGTTTCATTTCGCTCTTGAAACTCTAATATACAATACAACAGTTTCATAACTTTGTATAGCCGGCGTAATTTCCGCCGAGACGGCTATTTTGTCCTCAACATAGCTGCTTTTAGCGAACTTTTGTATGATATTTTAATCTAGTTGAGTAGTTTTGTTTGTATGCTAAAGTTTGGAAGTTTTTCAGTTGATATAAGGATACACTTATTGCAGTGATCGCCTAGTGATTGCAACTTCCTAAGTTCGTTGGTTCATTCTCCAGTTGTGCACTAATTTCGATCCATGTGCGAATTCAACGAAGGAATAAATATCGTTAGAAAACAGACATGCTTTAGACAAAAGTCGATGGCGTGTGTCAGGCACAATAGTCACGAAACGGATACAGATTTCTGAGACACAGACCTAGGAGGTAGGGGCGCCACTGGTTATTTTTAAGGAACTTTTCCCTTAGGAACTTTCCCACAACACAACATACAGTTGATGAACTGTGTTTTAATCATGAATATATAATATGTCTAGTGTAAATTTCATAGTATTACATTACATTCCATTTATAGACAATTAAGATATATATATAAAAAAACAAAACATAAATCTCTTACACTCATTTAAGTGATTCACTCAAAAAAGATTACGAAATCATAGACATAACATTTATTACAAACAAAAGCACACACAAAAATCAAATCAATAACCGACCCACTTACCATTAACCGACCCACAGTCACAGCAGACCTGGTTCCCTGGCATGGACCTAACAGCCCTGATGATGGACCTCTGCAGATCCAGGAAGGAATGTCCCGTGTCGTTACTCTCACCCCCTTGTTGATGGAATGCCCTCATGAGGGCTCCTTCCTTGCAATTCACAAGTACTGAAGTCCAAGCGTGCTGCTCATTCTCATCGTCTGCTTGGAAATGATAGGTACGGCTACCTGCAATTGTTTTATAATTATTTTTTAGTACCTATGCAAACATATAAATACGTTAAACAGAAGCACGCTGAAAATAGTATAAATGACACCAAGTGCAGAAGAAAACCTACTTGTAACATGACAGAAACATGTTATTCCTATAACGCTGTTTAATATTAAAGGCGCAAATTCTATTTAATATGGTAATTAAAGTACAATACATATTTAAATTACATATATTTAGACTCTTTATTCGCGCATACTTGGCTAACCCGAGACGGCCTAATTCGAGGTTCGAGTCCCACAGAAGGCGCCCTTGCGCTAGTCGCGGGAAACGACTATTGAGCTCGTCAAAATTGCCCGAGCTAAGCTGTAAAAGCCGTTTTGGCCATCAGCGAGATTCCATACAAAAAAAGCATGCCTGACTAAACCATACGACTTCAATACAAAGAGCAGGCTTCTCGATTGTGAGGAAGTTCCATGGATCTGGTTATCACTGCATTGCTTAAGTTCTCACATGTATATCCTAACAAAACTTATTTTCATATAGATTGTCCCGATTACATAAAGTTTGAGATAAAAATAAACTAAACATTATTTCAAACCTTTTCACTTTCACTTGAAGGCCCAGCTGCTCCTTTGTCACAACATAACGATCTACCCATTATCCTCACTCCCCTAAATTACTTACATGAGACTAGATCGAATGCTCTCTTGTCCTCCGCAGCTACTTTAATCTGGCACAACAATAGGTTCACTCTCGCCGGGGTCTTGTTTTCGTCCGCGTGAAAAATATCCAAGTATCCTTCAGCTGTGACTCGACATCGTCTCTTCTGCCAGACCCGTCTCACTTTGCCTTCTGATTTCTTGAGAAGGTACCCGCTACGGGTGACTCCGTGCTGCTTGTCGCCTTGGAGTTGGTGAAGAGAATAGCCCCCGACCGTTGAAGCGGCCTATAAATAGACAGGCGTTCAAATTATATGAAATGAAATCCTTTATTTGCTACGATAGTGGTATACTTAATTAGATACATTAATTATAAAAATCCTCACAATCCTCCATATATATAAATAGGCATACAAATGTCATATTCATTTTATAATGTCATTTAATACAAACATTAACATAATGTCATAATAATAGGTAAGTTTAGTTATTTAGGGTCTGTTTCACAATGTCCGGATAAGTTCCAAATAAGCTATTTATTACTTATTTGTAGAATAAACAGTATTTTTGCGTTTCACGACTGTCAGATAGCGCTATTTGTCATGAAATTCCAAGTATCTTAATTGGAACTTTTATATTTCGAATAATTTATGTGTTGCATAGCTATTTGGCACTTTATCCATACATTGTGAAACAGGCCCTTAGAATCATATCTTTCTGATAGTAATATATTTCAAAAGGTTTTTACGCATTTGTAACTAGCGATTTTTAATTCGTAGGTTTATTTGTGTTTAATATAAGAATCCAATTGACCTTTAAACTCAAAGTTCTGTGATATAAACACAATGGTGTATGTCATATCAAAATGCATTAATCACCAAACAGTTAAAAGTTTAAAAACAACGCCCGCACAATACGATAAGACATATGGAATGCAATAAAATTAAATTATTTAAAGAAAAACGTAATGTGCAATGACGCATTCGTGGAAGTATGAGGTGAGGAGTATAATACCGGTGTAATAATACTAGTGAGATGTCATTACGGCTTTAACATTTAAAATCCAGACATTAAAATTATTCTTACTATGATTAACAAAAAAATAAATCTGTAGATGCTACAACCTTTTTAGATCGGGCCTCAGATTTTTGTATCTGTTTCATTATAATATGTTAATTAACGCCCAAACCCAATAACCTCTATCCATATTTGACCATCTAAGATAGACATATTTATCTAAATATTGATAAAAGTGTGCCAATAACGAATCCAGGGATTGTAATAGCCATCTGTTGATACAAGCAATCCTGGTAGGTCGGATCGGTGTATATGGACCTTTGTATGAAAATGACAGTTCAACTGTGCCAATATCCTATCTTAAGATTTTATCTTACACCAGTTTTTCAAATAATAAAAAAGCTATTTGATATGATTTAAACATAGACATGTTTACTTTAATATTATTTGTACGGTTTTAATTACATTATTCGGTTTATATTGATTATCAAATATAAGTGTAAAGAGCGAAGAGATTGCATTCTATTCGTCGCCAAAAATTGAATGTCTTCGTAATGTTTGGTTATTGGGATGCAGATAGGAGATCGTTCGACTGTCACTATATGAAAACAATCTCAGATTTTGAATATATTATTGCGTTCGGGCGCTACTAGGCAAACGTAATCAACTTCCAGTACACAAGCCACCGGATTTTTCGATCTATGGCTAGCCGGTTTCCTCACGATATTCTCCTTAACTGCGCGAGCAAATGTTAAATGCGCACATAGAAAGAAAGTCCATAGGTGCAGCCGGGGATTGAACTCACGACTTCAGTAGCACGCTAAAGCCACTAGGCCAACACTCATCATATGATAAATGGATGATGATGGATGGATAAACAAAGCCGATAACATTCGCTTTACCGAAGATAAAATTTATACTTCCAACGATTAGGTGAAAATCAATAATAACAACAGAATCGTTCCTGCGTAATATTATGTTTCATAGTAAATTTTCCTACAGACAAGTCATCGATTAAAAACGGATAGCAGAACTTCAAAGCTATTGTTACCTCTCTATCCTGTGGAGCGGCCGCCCTCAACATATTTCGTAATTCAAGAAGCCTCCTCCTCTCGTCGTCTTGTTGCTGTCTTATCTTCTGCAGTTGCACGCTTAGATCGGCAACGTACACTCCAAAATGCTCAATAGTTTTTAGTCCATCTTGAAAATAGTTCGTCTGGGCGTGATAATATTCTACGAGGTGTTGTAACAACTCTATCCCTTTTTTCGTTTTAATCTCGTTGAATTTTATCAGATACTGCAACAAAAATATTTGTTACATTTAGTATTCAAGCGATTTTGTGGAATCAGCTGCCGACTGAAGTAAACCCTAACACACACAAATACAAACAAAAAGTACAAATTCTTAAAAGATCGGCAACGTATTCGCGAGCCCCACTTGATAGTGTATACAGGCGGCGGTAACACTTAACATCAGGTTAAACTTACCCTTTGTTATATTTAAAAGTATTAACAGACTTAGATAGGTTAATTCGAAACCAATTTTAAACTATAAAATATGCTAATCCAGGAAAAAACTGTGTCTTTATGCACATGAACTTTATTCTGACGG
Organism: Pieris mannii; assembly: GCA_028984075.1. Taxonomy (NCBI): domain Eukaryota; kingdom Metazoa; phylum Arthropoda; class Insecta; order Lepidoptera; family Pieridae; genus Pieris; species Pieris mannii. The sequence continues at coordinate 4,285,993 of CM054776.1, forward strand.
TCAGCGGTCACTTGGTAAAGTGTAAAAAGTTTGCCCTTCCGTATAAAAATATGACGCACGCGCATAGCTCCCGATTCGCTTTTTGCTTGTGCAATTAATAATATACGACCTTGCCGAGACGACTATATTTGTATATTTATTTGGCATGGTTGACTTGTATCAACAAATATGTTTACGGAGACGTCATCCGCCGTCATACGGGTGTAAGCCGCATAAGCTCGCAGACAATACTTTTCGACAACTGATTTCGCAACAATTCACTCTAAAAGGATCTTGTCAGACAAGCAAATTCAAGTTAGGGTCATGACAGCACGGCCCTGCGCCGCGCAAGGCCGGTCATTAACCTGCCGCCATTGTAGCTCATGCAAAACCTTTCTTTTAAACACTAACGAAGCTTTATTATTTCCATAGTCCTGTTTGTTACCTACAAGTCAATAGTGACGTCATCACCATGCAAATATACCAGTAGTCAAAACACGTATCTATAAACCTCTACTTCTACTTACAAGGTTTAAACACCACAGACGTCCAGCACTAATGATACGCTTAATAGAAATAAACTCAGAAACCGATACAATAGTATAAACGAAATTATGGATTACATAATTTATTCGCGCATAGACTCGACTATTTTTAACTGAATAGAAATCAATAAACTAGACAGCCTGATAGTAGACGACATATTTATTCTGGCTTAAAGCTCAAACATTGAAACGCTGCTTCGACATAGTATTTTATTTAGTAGAGTTATGTACGCAAAAATATAAAATACTGGCAATGTCCAGCGGTTAAACTCGCGTAGATCTCGGAAATTCTACTAAGCTAAAGATTTATTTTTATTACCATAAAAGTTTTATTTTAATTAGTTTTCTTAGTTTGTAATTTAACTTTTACCTTTTAGGTAATTAAATATATATTATCTACATTCATAATCTAATCGATACACAGATTTTACTTTATAACAAATATATATCTAACATATTTTTCAATTCGTAACATCATTTACGTGGAATATCCGACGTTAGTAAATTTAAAAATACATAAATTTTTTGCTTAGTTATTATAAAGTGTTAAAAATTAAAAAAAAAAATCAAAATGCAAATCTTCTGTAATAGTACAGAAGATATGTATTTCTAGAACCTTAGTGGCATAGAACTTCCCCACATACACAACATTTCTTTTGTCGCAGCAAAATAATTTCATGTTTTAGAGTTGCGACTCCGGATAAGCCAACATACTATTGCCTATGGGTAAAACATTATTTTTGTGGATATTAATATTTTTTCCACAGCGCACGCGATGACGGATTTACTATGGATATTTTTTTCACACCTTGGGTTATATTATTGCATGTTTATTAGGGATCACTATTTTTGAAAATGTCATATAGCTTATGTCAGTCAGTGAAGATGCAGCTATCTAATGGTGAAAGCATTTTTAAATTGGTCCAGTAGTTTTTGTTTGAAACATTACAAAGATACATACAAAAACATACATGTTTCCGCTTCCATAATATTCGTATAGATATATTCCTGTACGTATATGGCGGAAATTGGCTCAAGAATACTCAAGATAGAAATGGAGCCGCTTGGAGGAGCTCTTTACTCTTAAAAAAAAGTTTTGTGTCAGTATTTTCATTCGTCTCTATAATATTCTTAAATAGACATGTATTTTAATGGCTTCAAAACTAAGCATCTGAAGCGATTATAATTTATATAACATTATTTTAAATTTGTGACGAAGAATTTTTATTTTATATGTAAACTTGTTGTATGAAATAAATGATGATGTTCATATGTTTGTTGATAAACATATGAACTTTATATGCAGTACAAATAGCATTAAGCTATTTGTACTGCAATGGTCATTAAAGTCCCTAATAATATTAAATTAACTGCTGTCAGAAACACTAGCGCTGTGCCAGATGCAATTGCCATATCATTAATGTGTTAAACGCATATAATCGAAATAATATAAAAGAGAAATGCTGCATAAGGTGAAAAAATTTTGCCTAATCAACATTGCGATGTTTTATGACATTTGACAACTAAGTGCTTGTCGTTTTAAATAAAATAATATCACAACAAAACATTAGTTTATACGCAATTTAACCAAATGCCAAATTCGTATAGTTCCCATCTTAAACATTATCTTTAAAGAACTTGTGTTATCAATGTTTCTAATATTTTCTTTGAGACTGTAATGGATGACGTGTGACCACGATGATTTAAGTTTTTACTGTATTTGTAGGCAATGTTATTTACATAGAAACAGTATGGTAACCATAGTAACAAATTTCGTACTAACCTTATAAATAAGACTAATATTTAAAAAATCTTGCACATTTAACGGCGCCATAGCAATGACCTTCTTAATCATCGTAACACAATCCTCAAACAATTTAAATAAATCGCGTTCAGACTTTGTTGGCATATAACGGTACTCCACACAATATCACTTGCTCGGTCACAGGGGTATGATGTAGCGTTTTATAAAGTACTAAGATCCGCTCTCTCAGAGAAACTCATTTCTGGGTTCAGAGTAGTCTTATAAAATAATACTAATGCCGGTTTTCTTGCAGGCTCTTCTCGGAAGAAATTTCTTTTGTAGCTGGTAGTGACAATGTTTGTTTTGACTATGTTCTTAGTATTAGTCATAAATTCATCGAACGAATTATTAATTATATATATTCTAAATCTGATATATCGACATAGTCGTAACAGCTGATGACGTTGTTATTAAGTACCTAATACAATAGAATTCAGCTGGTACCTTTGATTTTGCCAATATAACCGGTATGTAGTTCTAAACGATGGCATCGTAAATGGTTTTGACTATATTAAGATTATTTCTCAAAAGATTATTTGTAATTCGTATATATGTGTAATATGTATGTGTATTTAGAATATTAGATACGCAACGTCGCTCGCGGCACTGATTCTTTTCGATACAAAAATTACTTACACACCTCACCAAAATCTAGAAGAAATACCAATTCTATTACTCTTTTAGTATTTATTATACACGAAAGCAAAACACGGTTTCTTCAAATATTTAAAACATTTAAATTTCTACAGAATACGGTCGCCGGATATCAAAAGAAAGTAGAAAATATAATCAATACAAACAAATGTCTATTATGTAACAATCAAACACCTTTCACGCGGCTTTCGAGAGCTTATCATACATAATTAGATAATACGCATTAAGATTTTATCCATATTATTGAAGCATTTAATTTGCATACAATTACCATAAGAGGAAATTTCCAATGAAGTGCTAACAATATGGTATCGATTATAAGGGCTGCTTGATAGTAATAAGACTCAATTTTGTTTCCAATTTGTTAATTGTTCAAATCATTTAGCGTAATTTTGCGAAAACAGTTCATGTTTGTTTATGTATTTTAAATATTGTAAGAGCGCTTAATACCAAAAAATCTTTCGGAAAACAATTCATATACTAACGATTACAATTGAGTATAAGACCTCTTTTCTCCAAGAACTGACACTTCTTGCTGCAAGGGCAGTTGTTAATACCTAGCCATAACAACAAATGATTCGTTTTCTATATTATGTGAACTATCTCACACAATTGTCAATTCCTATTATTATTACCACTATATGGAACCAGTCGTCCGTTATAATATTTCCAAACCAATTCGGAACTTTAAAAAAAAATGTTTCTTAAAGGCCGTTAACGCAATTGCGAGCCGCGGCAGTGTATTGATGGTCTGTCACTAAACATCAGGCGACCGTCATACCCCAATGGTTGCCCCATATTCTATGAAACATATTACCTAACGTCAACACACTATTTAATGTAACCGTAACGAAACACCGAAAATCATAAAGCACCGTTCTCGAGTTAAATTAACAGTGCCATTGTAAGGTCGGTCATTCACACAGTCTGCATATCTTATATCTATGTAATATATAACTGTTAACGTCTTAGTACAAGTAGCAAATAGTATTATTTGACTTTGATAATGTTATCAGTTGAAATTCGATAATTTTAGCTTTTACGTATTATTGAATTTAATGACATATATTACAAAAACAAAAAAAAAACAAAACTATTGAGACTGGCACTAAATTTAAACTGATTCTGTTGAAGGTTTAGTAGTACAGTAAAAAAATAACAGCATTCTGGCGATAACAGCAGGAAGGGCCTAACATGTGTCATTGCAATGGACTGCATTAGCCTTTTTTAATATAATGATTTCAAATACCTTATGACAATATTGTAACTAACACAATAATAACAATATGGACATATTTTTGAACAAATAAATATAATAATTATTCAAAATTCTGCTTAGTTATATTTTAATATCATAAGTAATCCATAAAAGTATCTTTGTAAAAATACTTGCACTTAGTTATCAAAGCTGTGTTGCATCAAATGTATAAACATTAGTCGTATAGATATTAATGTATATTTTAATAAATTAAATTGTATATTAATGTCCCAACGAAATGCACATAAATATTACGGAATAAAATATCAATTAAGCAAGATTTTAGTAAAACGCTCGTGGCAGTTCTATTGCCCTCTCGAGTCAGATTCGGAACCACAAATTGCACTTACAATTAATTACACGGCTAACGTAGACCCGAGCCAAAACTAATTCTAGACTGAGATTTTTACTTCATTCCACTGGACTATATAGTGTATTTTCTATGTAAAATGTTTGAATATATTTCTTGTTCTTATTTAGAGAAATCTATCAAATAAAATCTAGAGGTCAAATCTTTGTTTTGAATTATTTTTAACTAACTATTAATTACCTAAGTGGAACGTGGTCTAATAGTTGCAGCTTCTCACGTTTTGTAAAAGAAAAAACTTGGTGATTAAAAAGAGTGGCGGAGAGTTTATTTCCAGATCCTCTGAGTCTAGCCCATTCTCGCCCTTGATTTGAGAACTGGCAGTAAATGTTAAATTAGAAGCATTGAATGTGTGATGTATTTCATTATTGACGTTCATAAATCTACACTGTGTTACCCAATTTATAAAGGTGATTTGATATTTAAATTATAAATGATGTTTTAACTATCTTATTTAGATTTTAAACAAAAAAAAAAAACAGTTTTTGTTTAAAATCGTTGTAAAACCAATATTGAAAAAACGTAATTACCTAGCTACCTGTTGACAACAATGGCAGTCAAAACCGTGGGTAAAATTACAATTAAAGCTATTCTCCTAACAATTACAACTACCAGAGTACTGAGTAAATGAATTACTCATTTACACTTTGTTAATTATTGTTACGATATGACAAAATAAAAATACTTGTCTTATTAGTAGAGAGTTGTATCAGAGAGACACGAAACAATATGTACATATTTGTTTTTTTAGTCCGTATCGGTGGTATACCCATACCACCGAAAAACAAAAGGTAGTTAAGTAGTTAATTCAGCATAGGCGCATTACGAAAAATTACTCCGACAGAAACTTCAACCCGAAACCAACAGATTTCTAGTATAAACCGATTTCCATGGATATGAGAATTCAATGAGGTCTGAATAAAACGATCAAATGTAATTAACGAATTTATTTAAACGCATCATGGTTTAATAGGGATTGGTAGTGAAGTCCCATAACGACGGCACGAAGCAGATACATTTCTGTTCATTAATTTTAATTTTACACGCGATCACCCCTTTTCACTTTTAATCCCGACCACTTATAAAATATGTACGTAATATATTGTTAATATTCATTACCAATTCGATATATACGATAAAATAAAAACGAATTTCAAATTTTTACCTCGCACATTTGCAGTTGAAATAATCTCCTCTCCTTTTCCATCTCATCAGCAATTTCGGCCGGCGTCACCTCACTACGAATTAGGCCGGCTTCCTTCGCTTGTGACTTTTTCTCCTTTTCAATTTTCAGGTACTTCGACTCGTAGTCTTTGGATGCTTTGTCGAACGGCCTTTTGAGGTCACCCTTCACACCTCGTAGGTCTCCCTTCAAAAGGCTGTCTATGGGAAACATGACTATGTTGTTTATATTCTGCATCTGTGAACAATAGAAATAGATATTGGTAAGATACAGCTTTGTGTATATTATTACGTAAAAAATATTGGAAATATGAAATAGTAGTATCAAAAACAGGAGGCAATCTAACAAAAATATTTATTCGTCTAAAATAACTTAAATAAGACCATTCTGACTTTGAACGGGTACCTTTAGGAAAGCACAAAGATGCTTAAGTGTATAGTAGTCCAAGGCCGGGTCATCTAATACTGTTTAAATAAAAGTATGCGTACCGCAGTTCCTTCATCTTTAGTTTATACATATTAGCAGAAATAAATGTGTACTACTGATACTGCATATGTGAACAAGCGACAACTAGATCCGCCCTTGTATTTGTCAAGTGCTAATTTATTAGGAATGATTCAGCGTCTCGCTTTATTAACCTATACCAGTTGAGCAGAAAAACAACATAAGCAAACAAACAGTACTGTTTATCACCTATTGTTTCGTGACGGTGTTTTACTTGTGGACTACGGCAACCAAATACTTGTCCATTATTTCATCACTGTATGTGTCAAATACACACAAGATTTCACAAAATATTGCAATTTGCAACCAAAACGAATTCTCTACAAAACCGCTCAAAAGATTACAGATATAGAATGGTTCAGCTCCCCGATGTATTGCACAACACAACTAGAATTCCGCTAGTGTCGGCGCGGTATAGCTCAGCCTCTGGGATTGCTTCATATCGTTTTGATAGACTATTTACTTGTAAATGCACCGCCCGCATCTAAAGTACCAAACGGCAATGAGAATTTATAGCCGAGGTACACTTGTATGCAACGAGTTTAGTTGGCAATGACCTGTAAAGATACGTGAATTCAATTGCATAGAGGTATTGAGGTATGGAGAGCTTCACTCGCGGTGTATGAATAAAATCCAACTAGTTCAAGTGCAATGTAAAACGAAATTTACAGTCATTCGATGAAAAAACATCACAGCATATTTTTTAAATAGTATTTATTTCTTCGAGAAAAATATATAGACTATTCAGATAAATCTTCTTAGATATTCTCTATTAAGGCGTATATACACGAGTACTAAATGGTTAAAAGAAAGCTTACTTTATGTGTATTTTTCGTGCTCAAAACACAAGCATGTAAATGTTCAAAAATTATTACTCTCAATCGTAAGTATAAGACTAAAATTCGGACTGCTAATGGCGACGCTCGTATATACATATTAAGTTTCTCATGTAAATATAATATATTTTTTGTAATAAAGCTCTTTAAACATTATATCGATTATTAATTATAAACAGCAACAACAACAACAAATCTAGGATTAGAGAACCTTAGTTTAACTTTCAAGAACGGATTAACATTGTTCATTTAAGTGGAAACTCTATAGAAAGCCATCGAAAAATCATTCAAGCGAACACATCGATAGCCAGGAGCCGAAGGAGTGTTCGACATGAAACCTTCCCTGGATAGTTCGCCAACCCCAATTTCAAAGTACTATGATATATTATACGTGTTATTATACGGTTAAATGGACTACAATTATACGCAATACTTATTTAGATGTTTATAAACCTTTATTTCTGTGCCTTCAACGTAACATAAGTCATTTAATTATCTTAATCACTATATCGCGACGTTTCGCATGGTTACAGTTGCATGGTCACAGGTGGTCATTACAGTGATAGTCAGTGCGTTATAGGGTAAGGGTTCTCTCTTGTTTTACGTTTAAATGAATGTTATACTTAACCAAAGTATTTCATATTTTTAGTTATACGCTTATGTTAAACTAATTTTGATGACTGGGACTATTACTGCAGTCATCAGGTTGGTATAATACGTACTTCATGCTTTAAACAGCCCGGAAGTGGTTGTATTTCAAATCTCGAACAAAAATTAAAAGTTTCAATACAAAAGATGGCCTTTCCTACTACCAACTAATCTAAGTAAACAAAACTAAAAACCATGAAATCAGAACGTACGATTAATTCGTAACAGTAATGATGAAATCTTTTTTATTGACCATTTGACATTTACTGTGAAAAATAATAGGTTTCGTGTTACTTCAAATAAAATAGACAATAACGATGCGGCAGTATAGACTATAGAAGATGGATTCGATATGGAGTCTCTTCATAACTCACAATAGACAATAGAACATCGCGTTTCTTTGTCTTATCCCGGAGATATAATAAAATCTTTTATTTTCTCAAGTTCACTAGTACTGGTTATAGCTGTACTTGGAGATGCAATTTCAACCAGACTACAGTTATAAACAAATATATTAATAATTTACAAATAAATTTTGATAATATTCTTTTGTAAACTTTTTTTTAGAATATAATGCTCTACATGGCAAAGAAAGTAGTGAATCTTATATTAAACTATATACGGAAGTTATAAAATAATCGTTGTCTCTACTAATTTTTAACTTTTGGCAAGTCCCAGTGATTTGACATTTTATTTTGCATATATGGGTCTTATAATCTAGGGTGGTACTGTGAAGAAATGATTTTAGAACTTACCATACACCAAATCTTACCCTCAAATTAATAGACAAGACTAATCGCCAAGAACTGCTCCTGTTAGTCAATATAATACGTGTTTGACTTACTAAAGTCTGACTTAATCTCACCCTAAATGTCAACTATTGACCTATATTATCGATATCGTCTTCATTTCACTTAAACTCTAAAAGGTACTAAAACTCAATGATCAAAAGGAAGTCACCAACCGGAAGTTGGCAACGGCGAGCACGGTTACTTATCCGTTACACGACATTACCGGCTTATCTTAAGGGAAACGCGATAATGCCATAATAAGAAAATAAAAAGGGCAGTTTCTAAATAAATGAGCAAGTGTTAGTTTACAGGTACTTTGCCTACACCGCCGATGGTTTAGTATTATGACAAGCTTATAAGACTACAATTCCTTTCGGTTGATGGGCACATAAACCTAGACTGAACGGTAGTGTTGTCAGACCGGAGACCAAAGATGTTAATTGCGCCCCACCCCTTACAATTCTCCCCAGGGGCTCGTTACGAGGGTTTAAAACAGTTTTAGGCACAGGTGTCGCATTATTTACTCGCCTTTAAAACAACAAGTAATCACTAAATGTAATTAATAACATGTTCAGAAAAATACAAACTTCGTCGTAATTGCAATTGTTTCACAAGGAAGGCGCCATACATAAAACACTTTTTCTCACAGAGTACACAATAATAACAATGATTACAGATAATTGTAATTAAGAGCACGTGCGTAAAGCATATTGTATGTAAATCCGTCTGCTTTTCTCCAGTAGTGTGAGCTACCTTGACCGTGATTTAATTTTCATAACAAACCCAATTAATACACAATCAATACTACCTAGTATATTAACTAAAAACTATAAAAGGCAGTTTCCGCATTTGTTGTGCGTTGGCGTTTATCCTAGAGAAGATCTCCACAGCTGATTTCACAGCTCGCTAGTTCGAATAAAAATGGCTAGTGAAGTGGACTATGAAAGACCAGATATCGAGGATTATCCTTATCGACTTTGGTATCCAAGATTCACAAAACCAGTGTTAGGTCATTCAACTTTTCTATCGCAATTGACCATAAGCCAATACTCTTCTATCGTTATAAGAATTCAAAGTTTAAATAATCCTCACTAGGCCTACCCTAAGGCCTATCTAATATGACCTTGTTGAACCAAAATCGTCAAACGAATTTTGAATTATGAAGTTGAGTAAGCCTATCACAGCCCTAAATGTTTGAAGACCATAGATTGAAAAGATTGCTTGAGCTCTGTAAATCCTAACATCATGTTATTGTACTAGAATGTTCTTAATGAGTGATAATGAGATGAGTCTTTAGACATATTACATTTTTAAAATCGCTCCACTTTTTGAGCCAATTTGTAACAAACATACACATTTTTCCTCTTAATAATACGACACGTTTTGTGTGTTTTTGTTCAGGAAATAATATAAATTCGTTGTTATAGATACCTTCGTATATCGCTTCGACTGGTATCTACTTCAATAGTTCGCATATAACGTTATTTAAAACCCAGGAGTTTCCTGCAAACTATTTAGCGATTATGATTAGCATAATAGACAATATATCGAAGACGTAATAAAACCGATAATATTTAAGGACAAAGGATGTTGCCGTGTCAAGGGCAGGGCGAGGATTCTGCGCACTTCCCTCCACCCAACTGCGACAGCTCCGAAAGAAATTGAAGTGGGCTTGAAAATTAGGGCAAACAAAATATATTTTAAGGGAAAATTTGTTTGCAAATGACTCTTGATTTATTTGCATAAAGTGTTTTCGTTCAAATTAAAACTGGTTAATTATCTATACTTATAAAAAAGAAAATATATGTAATTATGTTTGAAATATGTGGCTCAAAAAGTACTGGACCAATTTGAAAAATTCTATAACCGTTTCAATGCTACATTATCACTGATTAATATGGGCTATAATATTAAAGAACATATCAATATAAAAAAAATGCCCAACCGTGCGAAGCCGGAACGGCTAGTCAGTTATTAAATAACGATCTTCTGCTGACTATAAAATAATGAAAACATCGCATCCATAACAATTTTTATATATGACCAGTCTGTATGAATTGATATTATAAATAGGCAAAACATTCAAGCTTATTTTTGGTCCTTTATAAGATTCGTTTCATCACTGAATATTATAGTTCAAAGAAAGTAAAATTATTGCCTACTTGGTGCTCTAGAGGCCTTTTTACAACATAAACTAACGTACTGAAACCATTTAGTCGAAACTTGCATGGCCATACCTCATAAGGTACAAATATTCAGCAAAAGATTTCAAATATGCATATGACTTATAAATGATATGATAACAAGCAAACGAGACCAGATAAGAGCCGGCTACCCAGCATATTTCAACGATAAATAGTTATTTTTTTATCCCAAGGACGCAACTGCGGTCAATAAATAATAATAAAATATAATAATAATAATAGTCTTAATTTCCAAAACTTATGAGCTTATGCTCATATATGTTTCATTAATTTTGTATCGAAAAATTAACCGTTACTTCCAATACCAGAAATTCCTTCCATTCTGCTTCCATTTTTATCTAGAACATCTCCGTCTTCCCACCTCTTGTACTGTACTTTGGGTACCAACTTATTATAGTTTTACATCACTAGTCGGCTCCTCGCAAGGTGGGTCTTGTTCCTCTGCAATTGTCCTTTCGAATGCTCTGTGTAACGTCCTCTATCTCTGTCATGTTCCTTATGTCAATATTTCTAACCCTGCCAGTTTATATACAGTAACATTTCTCCATTGATCTTTGTCAAACCTCATATTCACTGATTTGGGAATTTGTGTTCGTGAAACATTGAACGCATTTTAATTTAATTTATTATACGCATAGAGTTCACCTTGAAAAGGAAATACATTAATTGCGAAAAAAGCAAACGAAAGTATATAAATTTGTCATGCACAAGACAAGTATAAGCAAATATATGCTAGTACTTCGTAAACTAAGGTAATTGCAATAATGCACCAACTTATCGCAAAGATAAAAATTGTAGACGGAATGGGAAAGTGGAGATAACTTATCTCTGAATGTAACAAATTTGCTGGAAATATTATCTTAAAAGATAACGGGAGGTCATTCGGTGCGATATTTCGCTTTGTCTTTTAATTCTATACGTTTTAATTGATATTTGTATAACATCCACTACCACTATTCGTCTTATTCATAAAATCGCTGTGGAGGTAGGAACCCTAAAACGAGATAGATGCGCACATTGGAACAGTGTGCCTCTTCTCCTATGTGGTCTTAATGGCTGAAGGTTGTACATGGTGTAATGGTTGCAGCTCCTTACAAACATTAGGTAAAAAAAACTTGGCGATTAAAAAGAGTGGCGGAGAGTTTATTGCCAGTTCTTCTCTTCCGTTCATTATGTTACCTATATGATTTTTAATTTGTTTGTTTGTGCCCGTTTTGATAATCCCTTATCAAACCGTCAACTTCCTGACTCCACAACGCTTTCACCTCAGCTTGACTCAGGACATTAGGGATGTTGAGACCAATATTTATCTTAATTAAGACCAGACCTTCAGGTAGGCTCGACTTCGACTTCTGCCATCACTTCTATCTACCAGTGTGGCAAGACTATCCGGTTCTTTCCTGTTAATAAAAACCATGATCTGTAGTTGGAAGAGAAAGGATTTAGTGATTATTTTTGCAGTCCATTTTGCAAAACCATATTTCGAATAATAAGAGCTCTGTTCTGTCCAAAAATATAGCAAAGTTTTAACAAGCTAGCTCTTGGTAGTATTCGACTAGATTCTGTTTTGTCACAATCTGGTAAGTTTGCTTATTTTTTCAATTCCGCCAATTCGTCAAAACGGGTGAGGAGTCCAGTCCCATCCAATGTCATGAATTCGTCTTTAGCCTATTAATTGAATGACCAAGCATTTCAGTTGCACTCTGTAAAAAAATCCGTTTCAAGTTCCATTTCCGGTTTCAAGGAGTCAAATAACGTTGTGTCTGCGCATCGGAGGTTACTTATGTTGTTACCCATTCCATTCTCTGAGATAATCGCCATAAATATTGAAAAGGGAAGATAGGATGCATACCTGTTGAACCCCTCTTTGCTGTTTGAAAGGTACATATTTTACTAATTAACCCTGACCACCGAGTCTCCCTTCTATAATAGGATGGCAATCAGTTCAGATGATGAATCAGGAGACCTATGTAGTTTTATGATTCATGGCAAAGGGAGTTTAATAGCACTGTCAAAGACTCAATACGTACGGTCGTTATGTTATTAAAACAATAATTAAAATATAATGTATGGTGACTAATTTTCGGTAGAGTAAAAAAAATTTTCTAACAGTGTGTTCCCTTAAAATATAACAATGACGGATTCGTCTGGCACAATAGCTCTTCTCCATTTCCTTTCTTTTAAAAAATTAAAAAAAAACCCAGTGGCGCTATAATCTCATAACTCATAAGTCTGGGCCCCAGATGTCTGTATCTGCTTCGTGATCATTTGTTGTTCTAAAAGTAGGTGATCAGTTTTCTATGTCAGGTGACTCGCGACGATTTCCTTCGTCGTACAAGCGATTAAAAAATATATTGACACTGGTCTGCCCTAAAAACATAAGCCCTTTAATAAAGTCAAATAAATGTAGAAATGAATTAACACTAGGGAATATTCCAAATCATGATTGATGTTGCTTGGCAAAAATACAGGGTCAAATTGCAAACATCACCCTGACCTATTTGCGAGTAGGTGTATAATCTGCGCCCACGCACCTACGTCAAAGCGTTTTATGCGGCATCCTCGAATCTAAACCAGATTTTGATTACATTAACTTGCTCTCCACATCCGATACCGAGATATTTATTTCTGAATTTACAAGCAAAAATTAAGGAAAACAAAATAATAATTACTGTTAAGTTACTATATAGTGTTAAGTTACTATAAGTGAGAAAAATACTGGCTGCTTTTTAGGTTCGTTCATTAAAATAATAAAAACTATTTATATATAAAAAGAAAATTGTTCGTAATTTAAATCAACTACGTCAATCCGCAATAAAATATGTATATACCAGTCTCAGTAAATCTTGACCCTAGCCATGCAAATAGGATGAGGAAATGAGGCTACACGTACAATTTAGATTTATATCGTTCGGTCCCTTCTGGTATCAGACTGTCCGCTGTGAATATTTCAATCGCGCCACTTCCGGTAGTGAACTATCACTGTTTATAAACGACTAATTATGAAATTATGCACTTATAAAACATTTCAAATCTCATTCAAACTATTCTGGGCTTATTTAATTAATGCAATTAATTAATTAATTCCAATAATTGTTCTTATATAGGCTTCGATTTATTGTTTCCACCGAAATTGAATCTACCTGTTCTTAATAAATGTACACCACCACTCCACAAAATCCAGATATATTTTTTGGGTTTCTATATATTTGTATTCACAGCAACTTTGATTTTTTATCAAATAATTTAAAATATGAACAATTTAGGCTTTGCATGCGCGCGTTAAATTTTTATGGGACAAAGTTGTTTAAATAAAAATTCATAGTAACAATCCTAACATGGTAATTAGTTAAAATATTTTTATAGCTTTATACACGATAACATTTAATTATTCTGTAGGCTATCGCTTAACGTTCTATATTTAAAATATGTACCATAAGTAATTACATAGCAAAAAGGTACACGCAAAATATAATTCGACGAATCTTTCCAAGTCATCAAAGATTTAAAAGAAATCGTCTCGGTGTTTATATTTAAAAATCTGATACCATAATCGATTTTACTTAACTAATAATTATATAGATAACTTAATCAATACCTACATTTGTAGGTCAGTATACACCAAGAACTCTTTCTAACGTATAGTAAACACCAATTCATGTTTCGCCTTCACTTTCTTTCGATTTTATTGAGGACACGCGTGAATCATTTACGGACAGAATTTTATTTCCACTTTAACTGATAAACGTGTAATTGATTTTAAATTACATTCTGAAATGTTTTGATGAAATAAACTTGAAGTTCCTTCTACTTCTACATTTGAATTTAGTACCATAAGTATTTTCATACAAAAATTAATGAGTACTAATTGATAACAAAACATTATATTTTTCCCAAAAAATATCTATCAACGACAACAATATTTTTCATTGATCACATCATCAAATAACGATTACATTTTAATAAAATTTCCGTCAGTTTACTTGCTATTTATTAAGTGCTATGGCAAATTTGTTATAAATACCAAACAACAATGGACTTCTAGTAAAAATATGAATTCAGAGTATAATTTAGTTTTGTTACTTATTTATCTTTCTCACTCTTTATCATTGCGTATAAAGTAATTTCTAAAACAATATTCGGCTTTTTTTATAAAACGAAGAAGACATCTAGGTATATAATACTATAGTTAGAGCGAAAATCTCTCGAAAAGCACCGGTACAACGCAATATTCGAGCGAGTCTTTGAACTTTCACTTCTGGTAAACATATTATGATTGCTTCTGTAAGACTTTCCTTTAATATTACTTAGTAGAATTTCAAGTCTTATTACGTTCATTTAACTCGATTAATATTGCACGTAAGACTAATATCAATAAACTTAATCATTATATTTACGATACATTAATTTTATTTCAACCTACATACGAAGACAACAAAATCATTTCTCCTAAGTAGGGCTGATCAAATCGGTTAGTGATTTCCTCAGTCAGTTGGTTGGATAACGACGCATCGAAGTGTTAAATAAACAATCAATTAAGCCAATCTGTTTAGCCTTAAGTACAGCTGCTTTAATATAGGTTACGCGGTAAAAAAAATAAACGAGTTAAAGGCGCAGTTTATTAATTATTAATCCGGTCGTCAGCCGTAAGTTACCGTTTCGTGCAAACAACATGAACTGGGGCGTACACATACAGGTAAATATACGAATACGTACTTTAGATAAAGCAACTCATTAAAATTCAAACGCTTTCCTTGTTATTTTCTATTCTATATGTTAAACTATTAATACGGATTATACATGCAATGAAACATGGGTTATATAAAATATCCTTTATTTATGGGATTGTCGCCACAGAATAGGATCACTTGTTGACGCAATCAATGGAGGATAATATCTTTTTTAAAAATTCTGCCAACGGGCGAAACAATAAACCCATACTTATTGAAGCAAACATCAATACTCAAACTTTTTACGAATACATACTTTTAATACAATAAATATTAAATTCATTTTTGATTTATATATAGGACAAAAATCTGTCCTTTCAATACGTTTTAAAAAGTTATAATAGATTTTGATACGATGGCGCGTGTCGCGAAATTTGAATAAAGATGTCCTTGACAAGCAATCTCAATTGTATTTACAATCTCACCCACCTACGAGCCACTGCCACAAGGTAGTTTTTTATTCTAAATTCAACAGCAAAACAAAACATAACTATTAGAAGAATGTTTCTGCACTTTACACAATTCAAAGACATAAGAGTATTTGGACTTCAACCACGTTATACCAAAACTTCAAAATTTGTTACAGCTTGCCCAATGGAGTAGACGAATAAAAGCGAACACCGCATTTGGAACTACATTGAATAGATCGCAGGAACATTGCAAACAATGTGTTTTCAGTTCAGGCAGGCTCCCAAAGGATAAAAGAATCTAGAACGTTTTTTTTATAATCAACTGTTGCCATTCTGATGTATGCACAGTAGATGTACCATGTACACACAATGGCATTCACTTCACATTTCACAAATGCTTTACATGCCGTGTACCCGGTGACGAACGCGAATTTGAAATAAATTAGTAAGTCGTCTAATAATTTTAGAGGTTGTATCATTTGTTTTACAAAGTAATGCATTAATTGTGTGTGTAATAATTTATATATTTATCCAAAAAATTTAAAGAACAATTAGTATGCTTAGTCATGATAATACACGTATAATATCAATTTGGAAAATAAAAGGTGTGGAGGAAAGATGTTCGCTTAGACATAAAGGAGGATCTTGCCTAGTCTAATGGCCTCGGTGGCTAAGGTTTAGAAGTTCAATAAAAGTTTAGGGCTCCGAATAACTTGACTCAGCAAATATCGCAGATTGAAAATCTCTAAGGTTTTATTATCAGTTGTTTAAGAAAAAGTCGCTTAATACTTTGTGAACTTACGGTAACTGCGCACTGCAGTGTTTGTACTATATATGTGTACGTACTCTTTGTTATATAAATAACGTGGTTATCATAGAATCTACAAGATTCTAAATAAATAGATTTTTAAATAATTTCTGATGTTGGCACGGAGTCAAATATTACAAATACAAAGCCAAGCGCAGTCAACTATTCGCTAGTCACAATAGTTGAGAATTCTTGTGGCTGCATTCTGAGGAAATATTTAACTAAAACATTATAGTTAAATTTGATTTATATTAATTTCATTCAATCTTTTAGAAAAGTTGTAAGCGTTTGATAAAAGTACGAACTTCAGCTTTAGATCGAAGAACACTTGGTCTGTCTGCAGTCTGCAAACTGTACTGTGTACCGAGCGTATAAAAAGCCATAAATTAGGAACTTACCAAAGTTTTCATGAGTGCAGACAGTTCTTTAGTGACGACGGCAAATTTGAAGAAGGCGGCCCCAATGTCTGGCTCCGAGTCCTTACTGAGAGCATTACCTCCCAGCCTCTCCAGCGCTCGAGAGAGGTACATTTCATTGTCGACGTGTGCTGAAAGAAATCCATTTTGAAACTTATATTATTATAATATTATTATATGGTCTGTTTAACATCCTATACGATACCGCGACAAAAAAATCGCGCTAGTAGGTTCTTTACGCGTTAATTAATTTTCCCTTCGTATTTACAATAACTTAAAAAATAATAGTGTATATAAAAACGGAAGCGCATACATTAATTGTTGGATTATAATTCGTGTATATTCTAAACAAAGTCTTAATCTGACATGATATCGACCAATATCATTAATTCCAGTGAAAGAATGATTGTTTCAGCTTACGAAACGTGACAATCTACTTGCTTATAACAACATTTAATCGGTGCTGTAAAATATAATCATTGCATAAATAATACATGTTGTTTTTATCATATTATTTAACCGATATTTCAGATATGTAAATCTATTTAATTAAACTGAAACTCAAAATAACTTTATCCATATAGGTAAACAAGTACACGAACGTCAACAGAAAAGATGTTAAATTATAATTAATTAAGTGAACCCTTCATAGAGTCAATGTTAACGAACTTCTTTTAAAGATTTAACAATTAGAGGCTTTCGTTCTTTAAAAGATTATCCCCGCTTTGTAACAAAGAATTCATCGTCTTCTAGTGCCTACAATCGCGAGTCGTTTGTTGTTATCCGGTATTCAATTAGTTTAACGGGATTAAGCTGTATCTTGCTTTATGATGGGCTCTTGCAAACATAGGTGTACGACAAATTACTTAAATTGTTTCATGAAAAATAGTTTAGGTCAGTTGCTGTAAAAAAATGTTAGGAAAAGAGAAAATTTTAAACATTAAAATTTTTATCATACTAAGTACTTAACGCCCAAACCCAATAACCTATCTCAATTCATTTCTGACCATCTGAGATAGACATCTTATACCAAATGTTGTAAAAAGTGTGCCAATAACTAATCGACGGATTATAATAGCCATCTGTTGATACAAGCTATCCATGGTAGGTCGGATCGGTATCCGTGGATAGACCTTTGTATGAAAAAGTTCTACCATGCCAATATCTTATCTTTAATTTTATTTGGTTTACATTGATTAACAAATATGAGAGTAGGCTCGGTAAAAAGGAACGACAAAGAGGGAAGAGATTGCATTCTATCCGTCACCAAAAATGATTGTCTTCATAGGGTTTGGTTATTGGGATGCAGAAAGACAATCCACAATATCAGATTGTTTTCTATCTGAGATTGAGGATACATTATTGGGTTCGGGCATAAGTATGTTAACTTAATTATCGTCTGTTAAAGTGCTTGCTTGTATCTTCGTAGATACAAAATGACTTCTCTTACGCCGCTAACATCCTTACTGTGTTTAATTGAAATAATGAATTACGGGGCGTTTCAGCAGAAACAGTAACAATGTAAGTTACCTTCACAAATTCTTTATTTAAATGAAATTCGTTGAAAAGATTCGAATTGCCTTTTCAATCAACAGATTGCACTACACAAATTTCCACTTGGAGTGTTTATCAAACTACTTCGTATGGATCGACGCAACTTTTCATCAAAACGTCCGAAAATCAAAGGGAAACAAACTTGATTCCACTGCAGGAATGTTGATATTAAAATTTTGACAGTTGTTTTAGATGGAAACGAAAATGACGGGTTGTGTTTCGGGTATCGGCCCCTGAGTTTTTTAAACTAAATAAATTGGGAGTACAGAATGAAGACAAAGGTTGCAAGCAGGACATCAAATTTTATCAGGGCAAATAATAGTAAATATATTTTTTATTTTGACGAGCAAATTCCGACGTTTGTATAATATATATATGTCTTGTAATTTAACAACGATAATTATCTCGCGATGCGCGTTAATGAAATGTAGATTTTGGAGATATAATAAATGAATAATTCAAACGATAACATAAAATAATAAAATCAGAATAATTAGTACTATTTTCTCTCTTTCTATCAAATTACGTTTACACTGTATTGGAAAGAGGCTATTTTTTCTATTACTATACACATTCCAAATTCATCTATAACCCTTTATGGGTCAGAATTCTGAATTTTCCATTGATACTTTTTAGGTGTCTGATATATGTCGTATGTACGTCTTGTATGACAAGAACCAGATTATTCAGTTTTTCAGATACAGGATTCAGTCTCGATTCTGAATGTTTTTAAACTTTTCGCAAAATTACATATAGTACCTATTGACGTTTAAAAATATCAAATATAAGCACGTGCGATTCGTCGCCCATTACGATAAATCACAAAGAGATTCAAATACAAATGATTTTCCAACGTTTCTTGGAACAGAGCCAAGAGCAAACCATAAACGACGTTATATTGCCGATGCTAAGTGTCGATTTTAAATGCATGACACCAAATGTAATGTACTTGAAATAGAAATTATTTTCTACAAAACACCAAATGTAATGTACTTGAAATAGAAATTATTTTCTACAAAACATTTCGTGAAAAATAATTCACTGGCGAAAGAGAAGCGATATATGTCGAATGAATTTTTCTATCTGGCACACCACAGCTTGAAAACTTTATAAAAAAAATTGATTTTAGAACACAATTTATAATCCATCCCACTATTAATACACATTCTTATTCTTTCTCCCAAAATATTTGCTTCAAAAAATTCCAAAACTCAAATCAATATCCCAACCAAAACCGCCAATATTCTAGAACGCTTTACATGCATTCGTTTTGCTTTTTGCAGCGACCTTGCGCAGCTGCGACCCGCGAAACCAGTTACCGGCCCGTAAACAAACCCTAGCACGCGATGGAATTACATGTCAATAAACTCTTTTGAAATACATTCGTATTTTAGGTCCGGCTGAGCTAAGCTCGCCAAAACAGCCCGTGCTGAGCTGTAAAGGCCCTTAAGGCCAACAGCGAGATTCCATTAAAAAAAAAACAAAAAAAAACGTCTTTTAGATCTGTGACCCTTTAGCCATTAGATATCGTTAAAGAAATATGCATACCACTTTTCTATGCAGCTGATATGACCTTTTATTATTAGTACATATAATTATTATAATTATCACTAATATAAAAATTTATAACTTGCATTAATTTGGTCGTAGCACGATATTCTATAGCCAATAGACAAACAACTACACTAAACTAACTACAAAAAAATATTATTAATAATTTAGACATGACGGACTTTTTTTGTAGAAATTGATGTCTTCTATAAAAATACATCATTTTGCGCTATGGTCGATAGTATCCGCTGCATATAAGGATAATTGGTGTTCAAACCTACATTATCGAAGTTTTCATAGGTAAATATTCTCAAGCATATGATCATAACGTACGGTTCAAATTGTAAAATAATATTTCAAATCAACAAAGTAATTTTGCAGCCAAAAAAACAATCAAATTTTTATTTTTTATAATATTAATGTAGATTTATGCAAATAAAAAAGTGAAATTGAACAGCAATTTCGGAAGTATATTCTTCTATACAGAACTCGTTTAGTGGCTAAACAGAATAGCAGAATTAATAGAAAGTTTGTCGACGTTTTTTCTTCATATACTGGTTTTTGCTGATGCCCGCTTGAAGATGTAGGTCAGTTAGTGAACTAATAACATTCATGTAGTTAACACAGCAATTTTACTACGCGAGCTTTAGATCGTTCGTTCCAGTTTTAAGTGTATTAAAAAGTCTGATGTCGTATTTTATTTTTCTTTTTTCAGACGTAATTTAAGTGTTTTTGTATGAGTTGATTGAGAGTGTGGATTGCACAACAATACCACCAAAATACAGTAGCACCAAAGTACATTTACCACGACGAATCATTATGTATATAAATAAATACAAACGCAGTCACCTTGTGAGACTTTTATTTATAATAGATCCTTATGTTGCGATATACCTTAACTAACGGATAATGATAGTACCTGTACTTCATACTTCCCCATGATTAGTTATTTATTTACAATAAATATCCTACATTTAAGCCAAACAAAACTGAAGATAAATTTTTAATTTTCCAACAAGAACACTATATAAACATATTAAAAAATACATGCTTAGACAGTTTGTTCGAAAATGCCGCGGCTGTCATGTAGTATCGTACAGTAATAGGTTTACAACTGTTTGATAAAATGGCAACTATATTGATCTATGGACAAAGCATACTTGCTTCTCTAAGACGATTTACGATGAGCCCTACATCCGCTTTGGACTTTAAAGTTAAATATTATAACAACACATAGATAAACATAGTATCTCGTATGATCAAGCAGACGTGCGTCGACCCACTTTCCAACTGTGACACGTGAAGGGAAACTTCAATTGGACCTCTCGGCTAACTTTAACGATTTAGAATTTAATCATGAAATTCGGCTGTCGGCTTTCCTTACTGGTTCTTGAGGTCCGTTTAAGTATTAAATGTCGCAAAATGTTTAGAAGGAAGTAAGACAAACAAATCTAATCCTATGAGTGACAGACAACCAATAATACAGTATACAGTGATTATCTGTAATAACTCTAGCATTTTAATTAGGATTTACAGCCCCCACGTTAATATGAAGCTTGCGTCTGAAGAAATTTTGCTATGTAAATTTATTAAGGATACTAACTAGATACATTTCTATACAGTAAAAAAGTTTCACAGATAAAAAATATGATACAAAACAAAACATGACAGCATAAAATTTATAAATTAGGTGAACGACAAACAAACTAGCCCCTATACTAAAGAAGGAAAATACATGGCTTAGGCATTCATAGTATTAAGTAACTTATTCTTAAACAAGTGCGAAAAAGGATCGATATTATTGGAAGAACCTAAGGTAGAACAGTGGTTCTGGGAGTCGGAAGATTAGGAATTACTGAGTATATATAAATAAGCTTTAAATTTAGCTTTGACCTTTACAGTTAAATAATCGCCAAAAACCGTTTTAGCTAAATCAGTAGGGAAATGTATATATAATTAAATTTATGTGACCGTAACATATTTGTATAATACAAAATATACTACATCAGTTCTCATTATAACCATAGATTGTCCGAAATAACTGTGCTCCGAGAACAAAGAACCTTTCGGCGCATATTCTATTAACTGACCCAATCCACGTGAACTATGAAGCTCGTTGTATCAGAATGTAGGCCAGTGCATTACATCTCTCCAAATTCAGGCAAGATTCAATAAGCACCTAATCAAATCAACTACCGTCTATCTATCAATCAGGTATAGAATTACTGCAAACATAAGAAACTATTAATTTTTATTTTAAATTTACGTTTATATTTTGCTGTTTTTGCCCATATTTTCCTTACTAGTTGTATGTGTGCGTAAATGTGTAACGTCATATTTTTGGTCAATTACACGCTGTAAACATACAGCGTGTAATTGTAACCATGTATTTAAACTCATAAATATGAATGAGAAGTAGATACGAAATTAAGTATGAGTTTCGGTAATATAACTTTTGCCTCTGTGCCTCATAATAGAGATGCGCGCCTAGTCACGGCTCTACACATTCCGTCTTCCACTCTACATACAATTTAAATAGAATTAAACTCTCAAACACTAAAGGATTTCTTATCGATACGAGTGATGCCAACGAGCGGCTATTTAAAGCACCCCGACACTTCCGAAACTATTTTAGTGCAAAGTCGTGTCCTCCGAGGAACGCAACTCCGTATTACTATGCACCCGATTCTGTTTTTAACTAATGCATTCCTTAGCTAAATATAAAATAAATTATGACACGAACGGAATTTGTTACTTAATCCGTGAAATACTTATGCTGTTGTTTGTTTAGCCCTGTATAGATGCATTTTCACATAACGTCTATGATTCTAAGCCGCTAAGTTAAAAATATCATCCACAAAATTGGCAAAAAACCTTGCGCATATATCAGATTAAATACATATTAAAATTCAAAAATGAAAACCAAAAAAAAAAATTTATGAGCTATTTTGACGTTAAGTAAAAAAACATGACTCAAAATGTTTTAAGTTTAGAAATAATGCAGCAAGTTTGTCTCGATTAGAACTGCGTACTTCAATCAAATCCGTAATATCTGATAAATTCTCTCTCATAGTAATTGAATCATAGCTAGATAAAATCTCTGAAGGTTACGTAACATAAACGTATACACAATAAAATCATTCGTGACAAGAATACTACAGGTAATTAATCAAAAACAAAAGACTGCAAACGTCCTGTCGTTGTCTATAACTCTATAATTTCGTGCCTATAAGTAATAAAGCCGTTAACGACCACGATACGATATTAAGGAATATTTTTACATCTAAGTTAGGGGTCATTCAAGTATTACGTAAACAGATTTACTGCAATTCGTTCCTCTTGTCATCAAAAGTAAGCAAACCTCTCACAACTAATAGTGCATAGACGTATTAATTTTTTGTAGGAATCCTCGACAATGCATTTCGTTTTCAAGTATAGACAATGTGTGGTCAATATGTGTAAAAAAGTAAACAATTAATGTTGATGTAATTACCAAATAAGAAAATCGTAGACCCCTTCCCCGCTTTAGAACTTACGTAAACTTGAACGCCCCTTATCCACAAAATTGACTTACCATTTCCAGAATTGTGTATAGCTTTGATAGCTTTCTTGAGCTTTGTAAGGCCATCTCGGTCGAAATCCAGCGTCTGAAAAAAAATACACTGACATTACTTAAAGACAATAAAATGTGATGTACTCCGGTAACACCTATGAGACATACAGATATTATTTATAGGCTAAGTCAGGTGTTGTGTGGCTCACACAATAACTATACTAAATTACCTAGTCACTTGCATATGTATTGGGTTAATGTGGCCTAGAACTCATTACTTAAGGCATATATGCAAAGTCTAGTACAAAGTCAAAACTTAGCACTCCGTATCACTAAAACAGATAAGCCTCGTACAATAAACTTAACCTCATTTTTATTGAATGCATGGTAGTGCAATCGTATATTTGTTCACAATAGATCCACGAGCTATTCAATTTGAAGCAACAAACATCTGCCGCGTGGCACCGGTCGGCGATCAATCTATATACCCCTCGACATTGAGAATGATTTCAAAATTCGAATTTTAAACGGACTTTTAGCGAAGAAAAATCTATTCAGATTTTATATAAATTAAACACTTATACGACATGTTTACCATACTCTTATACGATACAACATTAAAATATATTGTTTTGAAAGAAAATTTGAATTTTTATAAAGACATCAATAAACCTAGTGTCGTTCGCATTCATTTGGATCTTTGTTTTCCTTCTTTAGCATTGCGTAAGTAATTTTACGGAATTGCTAGTTCATAAAATATAACTTTTAAAAAGATCGTGCTGCAAAATAGGTCACAAGGAAACCGAGCTTCTAAGTACTCTTAAAATATTATGCTTCGTTACGGCATAAAAATAAAAACCTGTAAAATTACATGAAATTTTGTGTCCTATTCTACTTTTCAGCACCATAAATTATTATTATTGATTCTAAAAATATCGATACGAGACAAGAAATCTCTATTACAGTAAATAATATGTATACCTAGACGCAATTTTATTTATTCTAATACTTAATATTATCGTAATAATATTAATGGCAAGTCATTCCTTAATTTTACAAATTTTAGTGTTAATAAATAATAACATGAGTAAATAACGAATATTTTATATCCATACAGGAAAACTGAATTTCGTAATCAATATCGACATGAGAAGAACGTCGTTGTTTGACACTATTAATTATTTAAAATCCAACATTAATGAATGTTACAAAAAGAAACACGCTTTTATTAAATATACTTGTGACCTACTTGTAATTATTGCTTTAATGAGTAATTTGCATGTAAATCAAATGTAGATATATTTTAACTATCCAACAATACAAACAGTATCAGTTACAAAATGAACAGATGTTTTTTACTGTGGCACAACAATTTAATCTTGCTGCTCTAAACACTTGAATAATAAGAGTTAATTAAAAAGAACACATAATATGCTATGTTTATGAATAAAACAAAATTAAAAAACAAAAGGTGTATATGCTGCATTTTTTGAGAGAACACAATGTTGCTTAATCAGTATGTAAAGTGCAATTAGTACAATGTTTTGTTTAATAAAACACAAATACTAAATAAAATAAGACAAGAACTGTGTGCCAATGTAAATACAAATTAAAGTTCTTACATTAGGAGTACTCACTACAAGTTACAACTTGTAGTAAGTACTCTTAATGTAATTGCAACAAATATACAATGTAATAAGTATAATATTAAAGTAAGTAAGTTATAAGTAGATTATATGCCATCTAATAAATAATAGTATATTTGAAGCCTACAAATGCCCCTAAAGGTAACAAATGATTTAAAACAAAGAAAGATTCCTTCCCAAAATAATATTTTAATGTGGTTTACAATGTGGCTGAAGTAACTTTAAATAAAAGACACAAAGTAAAACTCTGCTACCACCACAGAGATCCTTGCACTATGATTATTTTACTTTTTATAGTTTTTGCACCAATAATTTTTTTTATTACTTTACATACTTAATGATACATGCAAAAATATGCACACTGCAAATAAAGGCAATATAGATAATTAAATTAACAAATAAAGGGAAACACTATAATTACAATAATTTACTTACCCTAAATGAATTTTATTTTGAACACTAGAATTAACAAATGAGATAATATGCAAAAAACTGTTTAAGTGTATTATTAATATTTAATTCATTTTAAAATTAATAATACACTTACATTTATATATATATATATATATTACAAAAATATAAAAATGTAATCTAATAATAAGATAGTATGGATCTGGCCTTTGGAAAAATACTTCTCACAGGAACTTGTATAAATATATTTTTGCCTAAACACAAATTCTGTGGCTGCTGCAATGAGTATTGCTAATAGTAAAATATATGGACATGATTTTCTAATACGAATACTAAAAGACATACTAATAATAATGTGACTTTTAAAGCCAAGGTATGTGGAATAATTTATTTTATATATTTATTACCATATTTAACCGATTTTGTTTGTAACATTTTGTTATACTTTATCATTAAGCTATTTAACACCAAGCACCACTCTTGCATAATTGTATTTTATGATTTTTAAATGAAGTTTATTATTTACAGTGCACAAAGAAAAAAAAATTTGTCTGCTTTGTCTGCTGATACCTATTGCCATATTTTCTTATATTTGTATATTAACATTGATTACTTTTTTTTGGAAAAGGACAACTTTTTTTGAACAACCCCAGAAAATTAAGCATTTACAGTAACTTTTATTTTAAAAGGTATTCTTGTTAAAATAATTAAACTTATTCAATTCAAAACCTAAACTAATTGGCATATTAATTATTTTTACCTCTTCCAAGGCAGTGATAGTTTGCCGGCATTGTGGTATTCGAGAAACAAATGTAGAGGTAGTTGGTGAATTGTAATCCTCTCGTGTTTCCTCGATAAATTCGCCAATGCCAATAAGACCCGGCATCGTAGCGGTGATTATAGGAACAATCACTATACGAAGAATACTGATTTAGTTACGTATCACACTTCCACGTCATTATTCGATTAACTCATAAGAAAAAGCACGTATTATGTAGACCACATCTTTATTGCCTCACATAGAATCACTGCAGTTTCGTTTTCAAACATTTATTTCGTCCATAAAAATACACAATTCAACACACCCACTCGCGAAACTGTAAATGGATAAACTGAAGGATTATGACATAAGAATTAATAAATTGAAAGATTGTGTCACTGTCAAAACTCAAATGTCGAACAATGTGAGTGTTTGAAAACTTATAGAATGCACTTAACGTATAGAATACAGAATACGTTAGACGTTACGGGTTAATGCTCACCGTGTACAAAACCTTTATGTGAACATGGCATTAGGCAATAACCTAATTGCCTAATGCCATGTTCATATTTAAATGCATTAAGATAATCATATACATAATGTTGTATGTAGAACAACAGCAAATGGACGTGAAAATAAATAAAAATTTAACGACCTGTGTATTCTAGTATATTTTCACCAATATTAAAATTTATTAAGCCATTCATCTAGCTACGTCCCTAATATGATTGTGTTTTCGTTTGTGCCAGTTGACCACACACCACAGTAATTGCTCACATGAGACTAGATAGATACTTACGTCGAAGTACCTAGATAAACATTGAGAGACACACTTAGCGCTAATTCTCGACTGTGAGGACCACAATAATAAATAAGGCATTTAAATATCGTAACGATAGCTTACATAGACGTATACCTTAAAATATTTTTCTAACGTCTGTCTATTGCTTATGCCATAAGCAATAGACGTTATGCCATATGCCAAAGGGCTAAATGTGTGTAAAGACTAAAATGTGAGTTGAAACCAAAGTACTGAACTCCACTCCTCTCTAGTTTATACACGCCTTAGCATTCTGTGGCCATAACGATGACGGAGTTGTCACGAGGTGTGTCCTATCAATATCCGATTTTGAAGTCCCTAAAGAGTAAAAATTGTTTAATGGATTTAATAGCATAAATATTTTCCTTGTTACAGAAATTGGTGAAGTTTGGTCAAGATTATTTGACCATAGACCATTTCTTAATGGCGAGATTAAGTTTTTGCTGAAGGAATTCGAGGTAAGCATCTGTAGGCAGCGACTTCAATTATTATTATTCTTCAATGATCACTTACATTAATCATTATTTCAGGAAAAACGTGGGGATAGAGAAGTTGAAAACCTGTTCAACATCCTTGAAAACATAACTGATATAAAAGATACTCAAGTTGATAAAATCCACCGCATTGGGTCAACAGCATTACCAGTGCTAAGTGAAAAATTACAACAAGCATTGCTGTTAACAGATGATATTGAGAAGGTTTATACAGAGAAACAAAAGGTAATATTATGTTACATATTTAAATTTTTATGGGCTAGGGCAAATATGCAGGTGCCCGCCCCCGCCAGAGTGCAAAGGTTTCCGGTTGCACTCTATGATTATTTATGAGGTTTTCAATCAATCAATGTACCAGATTTCTTTTTTTTATTACCATTGATTTGATTCCCATTAATGCAGGAAACACTAGGAGGTTGTGTTGTAGGCCATCTGACCATAGTTAACTTGACCTAGTTTTTTTTGTTGATTCCAGGATTGTATAAAAAAGCGCCTTGAAAATAAGGAGAAAAGAAAAAAAGAATGGGACCAGTTTATTGATGATATGAACTTTAAATGTCAAAGAATTGATAATACATTTGAAGAAAAGGAAGAAGAATTAAGAGATTTGTATGCAGATCTTAATCACAAGTTGAATATTACAAACAAATAAAAAAATGGATCTAAAGGGCGCCCTTGTCAACACTAATCTTAGAATATATCCTTCTCAAAAGTTTATTGAGTTTATTAAAACTATTCCAGTCACAAAAGAAGTTCCTGGAAATATTGTAACATATATTAAGAGTGAAAATAAAACCAGTTCAGAAATAAACTGTGACGATATTGATACAAAGCAAACTAAGTTGACGGAGACAGATTATAATATTATAAATAAAATAAAGGCATTAGTTGCATCAGATGAAACAACTAAAGATAAAGATGAAATAAACGAAAATGTTAATTGTAATAAAGATGCCTCCAAGTTAGAGGACAGAAATGATATAGTTAATATAGAAAGTAAAAAGGAAGACCAAGAAATGGATGTACCATTCCTTACAACTTCTGATTTA
The DNA here is from genome assembly GCA_028984075.1 of Pieris mannii. Lineage (NCBI taxonomy): Eukaryota > Metazoa > Arthropoda > Insecta > Lepidoptera > Pieridae > Pieris > Pieris mannii. The sequence continues at coordinate 4,314,968 of CM054776.1, forward strand.
GATTGGCTCTATATTTATTTAAAAAGTCAACATGACAAGGGTGAAAAAGCCCCATACTTACATGCATTGTTACAATCATCTGAAGTTAAAGTACCTAAAAATAAAATACTTAAAAGAAATCCTGATTTAGAAGCAAGGTGTGTCAAACTCCGTGCACAACAAGAGGCAAGGGAATATAGAAAAATGACAAAAGGTGTAGATAATGTAAGGATCCGCTATCCAGAGGACAGTATTTCTTATCAAAGTAAGAAGTATATTACATTTTTATACCTTAGTTTAATTTGTTAATTAATTATGTAAAAACATTGTTTTTTTTTTCAGTTAAGCAACTAAATCGTCATTTGATTGCAATTGGACAGTTCTTATTATCAATTTTTGCTGGTTTTCTCTTTGGATTTCGGGGTGTTGAATGGATAGTTGGCAACTTAGACTTTGGATTTAGGCTCTTACTTGGTGTTATGTGTGCATTAGTTATAGCTCTTGCTGAAATTTACTTCCTGGCTAAGAAACTGAATGAAGAATTATCAGTACCAGAAACTGTTCAGCTTGGTGGACCTGTCAAGTTTGCTAATGAAGTCAATTATGTCACTGATAACAAGCATGCTATCACGAAAGAACATCAGGATTAGAAGAACAAATAGAAGAATTAAAAAAGTCTAAACATATAGTTATTAATTTTTAAATAAATACATTATTTTTAGTGCACAAATGTATACTATATGTGGTAACTTTTTCCACATCTTTATCTCTTTTCACAATTGTAAACAAAATAAAGAAAAACTTTTTTTCAAACTTTACAAAACAAGAATAACTGTCCAAATTATAATGCCTTTTGATTAAATCACAAGTAAGGTACTAATAAGTAATCTAAGTAGTAAGGTTGTAATGTAATAAAGATATTATCCAGTTGTTATCAGACCTATCTAAAATTTCGCTTTTCATTATAAATGTATCTACAGAATGAATATGTATCTGAATGTCTATATAATATATTACAGCAGCAGTAACTATTTGGCAATTTTTATTTAAAGTGCACTCCTCGAAAATTTAATGACGCCTTTTACTTCAAAATCTTCTTATTGCACATTTCTCAAGTCGGCTTCAGACTCACAAGGTGCCATAGCTATTAGAATTTGGCAAGTGAATGCTGCACAAGTTATAAGCATCCAAATTCCTAAGTCGCTTTATTTAGTTGTTCGCTAATCGCTACATCTACGACATAATAGACCTGATTGGAACGAGTGCGTTAGGTACTTTGTGTGTACCAATATTATACCTTGCGTTCATATCAGAAATCTGAATGAAAAATATATCATGTCGGTATTATAATTTAAGATTTTCCTTTTTTGATGCTTTTGACCCGCGCCCCAAAAAGCGGAGCCCGGAGGGGACACGAGCGCTTCAACTCCCGAGTCCCGCGTCGCAAGAGTGCGCGGCTGGTGGCGTACCTGACGTTGCTAGTTATGGAAAATTACTTTCCGATCATAAACAAAAATGAGATAAGGAAATACTGTAACTAGGGAAATCAATGCTACACGACTACAAACAACACAAGCAGTTACTGCTTTTTATAATATCAGGTCGATTTCACAATAACTCAAGAACGCCTGGACCGATTGTTAGTGTTTGTACTTTAAAAAATAAATGAAAACAACATACTTAAAATAATTTTAGGATTTTTTTACGCATCTAACGGAACTTTTAAATTTGGATGTGTTGTCTTCCAGTGAGTCAATGCCGTCCATTGTATTGTTTGAATCCTCTCTCATTTCGCCTTCCGAAGAGTCCAAACAGCTTGCTGCTTGTGTGCAATGGTATGGTGCATTATCAATAACCACGATACAGTTACGTGGCAAATTAGGAACAATAATTTATTCCGTAATCCATCGTGTGATGAATTCTCACTATTCGATTCTCGGTGTATAATATAAAACGCCTGCTTTGTTACAATAATAATTAAATATATTTCCAACACTTCTTATCCTTAAACAACCACACAGCTTACAATTTAACGTCCGTCTTGGTCAAGCGAATCGGTCCGAATACCCTCACTTGTTTTAGATCGTATCAAGACGACTCGTCATTCTGTTCGTAACTGTCGGTATCGAATCAATCAACTTACTCACATCGAGTAAAACGTATTAAACAAATACAACCATCAAATAATCTATACTATAAATTATAAATATTAATTATAAACATAATAAAATTGTAAAATAATAACATATTATCATAAATTCGTTACATCGTGGAAAAAGTACAAAATATCAAATAAAGTAGCTTGTAAATTGAATATAAATATTATTTAAAAAATAAACGTGTTTCAAATAATAAATTTGTAAAATAATAATAAGTAATCTTAAATTCATTACATTCGGCCGTCCGACTACGTGCGATCTCCTGACGCACGATATAATCATGGGAAGGTTTAATAAATTCAAATAAGTACATTAACCAAATATTTTAGTTTCATGTGAACTAATTGTAACCTATCTATACATTTGGTTTTAATCAGTTATTCATTACATTAAGTTTTATAAATTCAAATAAGTACAGTAACAAAATGTTTTAGTTTCATGTGAACTAATTGTAACCTATATATACATTTGGTTTTTATCAATTATTCATTACATTCGGTTATTATTTTCTAATATGGGATGTTGGGAGCTTAGAAAATTCAACAAGTCTTCCAGTTCGCGACAAGTCAGAGCCTGTGCACTTCTTCTAATAGATTTATCTAGTATTCCGTGGACTGAAACTGACAGTGAACGTTCACTGTTGGAGGAGGAGGAGCTGGAAGACTGCTTGCGTTTCTTCTTTGATCGCTTTTTGTCTCTCTTACACTTAGTTGCTGCTTTGGAGGACGATCGTGAACGCTTTCTCTGAAGTTCATCATAACGAGTAGGCGAGCCTTCGGGAGTCATCGCTTCATCAGTATTCAACCCTCAAAAATAAGATATCATTTTATCATGTTAGTATATCAATTCATTGTCTAAACGTACTAAAGCTATATGGATATTATTAAAACATTTCAAAATTAAGTATTTAAAGAAATAAACTTCATTTATTTGAAATTAATCCTTGTCTGAAAACAAAATACAAAAATAATAATAATAATTTATTTATTGCAAGACTATGGTACAAAATGTTAAGGTGGTATCGTATCTCGTTCGCATATTCTGCCACACACAGTGACGTGCAAATTTACCTTAATTTACATTTTACATTATTAGTCACTTTATTAAATTTGTATCCATTACAATGTCACAGGCAAATAATCATTTATTGAATAGTAAATTTTTTCCAAAAGTAATGCACTAAGTCGCTTTTTAAAGAATCTAGTCGGAAGATCTTTTAATCTTTTCGGTAATTTATTGTAAACTTTAATTGCCATACAAAAGGTGTTTTTCCGAAACAGTTCTAAATTCATTTTTGGCACAGCCAATTTTTCCCCATGTCTACTTCTTACTTCGAATTCCACATTATACTTAAAAATATGTATATTTCTATGCACAAATAAGGATCTCTAAAATATAAATACATGGAAGAGATAAAATTTTGAGTTTTTTAAATAGATGTACGCAACTATCAATACAATTTATCTCCACAAATGACTCGAATACATTTCTTTTGAGCCTTAAATACCCTATTTACTTCGATGGAACTTCCCCAAATTATAATTCCATAACTAATTATAGATGAAACATATGCATAAGCAGCTAATACCGTAGCATGATTAACAGTTTCCCTTAGTCGTTTTAACATAAAAACAAAACTGTCTATTTTGTTCTGAAATCTCTCAATATGTTATTTCCAACTACAAAATTTATCTATCGTTATATGTACCTAAAAATACACACTCGTTCGTTATGTCCAGTTTATTATTTTTATATTGTTTGTATACTTGTCTTTTAGACCTATATGTCTGAAAATGGATTATGTTAGTTTTGGTCATGTTTATTTGTAGGTTCTTTGAATTCATTCAGTTTATGGTGTCGTCTAGAGATTTTATTAAGTTGTTTTTTAAATCTTGGTCGTTTTTGCTTTTTATATATATAAGTGTAGTGTCATCAGCAAATAGTATAAAGTTCTGGTTTATAGCATCTGGGAGGTCATTTATGTATATTAGAAAAAGTAGCGGGGCTAAAATACTGCCCTGAGGTGTTCCGTACTCATTTTTCTTATAATTGGATCTATAGGTTTTTTTTCTTTTAGTTTACAATTTTTTTTTTATATTTCCACATATTGCAGTCTGTTTTCAAGATATCTTTTCACCCAGTTATAAGCATTACCTCTTATTCCGTAGCATTCTAATTTTTTTTAAAGTCTTTCATGACATACAAAGTCAAAAGCCTTTGTCATATCTAGAAAGATGCAACCTATAAGCATTTTATCATTTAAGTATTCGGTAATTTGTTTGACTAGGGTAAAGCACGCAAGGGTGGTAGAACAATTTGTTTTCTGAAACCAAATTGTTTTTTTTTTTTTATATCGTATGATAAAAAGAAATTCTCTATTTTATTATACTTTACTTTTTCGAAAATTTTTGATAATATTGGAATTAAAGTTATTTCTTTTTTATGTAATGGTTTGATAATTTATATTTTTAGTTTTTCAGGAAAGATAAAATGTTTAAAGAACTTCATTTCTCATTACAAAACAGAATTATTGTATTTACATGAGAAACTTAAAATTAATATGTATATATACGAGCGAGATACACGTCGCCATTAGCCGTCACAATTTTAGTCAACTATGTTCGTTCTAACATGCATCTTTACTGCCTTTTAATCAATATTGCGAATTTGAGATGGTAATTGATTAAATAATTGCACACCCTCATACCTAATAGATTTCTTCAAATAAATTGTACGCGGCTTCGGCAAGATAAGCAAACTCGCTCGACGAGTATTGCGGGTCGTTGTGTATTCGATTTTTAAACGACAAGCAACTATGGATAGCGTTATTTAAAAAAATTCTTTATCAAGATACAGGTGCTTTATACATTTAGTTGTTTAATTGTTATAATTTAGGTTTCTTGGTAGATTTTATTAGTCGGCGTTAAATAATTGAATCTAAATAATGATTTTATTAATTTATTTTGTAGTGTTTGTAAGTTAGAAATTATGTTTTTACATGCCGTACTCCATATTTCAATTAGATATATGAAATGTGGCTTGACTAAACAATTAAATGACGTACGGATTGAGGAATACATTTTGATATTGACCAAAATCTGCCTATAAGTGATTATAGTTCGGTAATTATGTGTGATATATGAAAGTTCCACTTTAAATATGTATCTATTCTAAGACCCAGATATTTTTCCCATTTTTTTGTTAGTGATTTCAACGTTTTCGTCAACGTCAACGTCAACGAAAAGATCCCTTCTACTATCGATAAATTAATTATGTATGTCTGCCTACTTGAACCATTCAAGTAGGTATAATGCGCATGATTTAATTGTTTTGGTATCTAAATTATCGTATCCAGTAGATTTTGTTTATGTGATAATTTTTAATATATCCATGTTATTTATGGGGTAAATAAAAATACTTTTATGTTTAGAGGGATTTTGGCTTCTGGCAAATTATTTGTTTTATTTTTAGTAGGCAGTGACGTAAAATAGTCATTCAATAAGTTGCATATTTCATGCGGTGATTCATATGTTTTGTTATCGATATTAATTGCTTCTATTCCTGAATTAAATGTCATGTCTCGTGTATTTGTTTTAATTACATTCCAGGCTGCTCTAGTTCTGTTTTTTGCGAAATTTATGTATTTTGCATTATTAAGTATTTATTATATGCAGATATATTTTGTTTTTTATTGTGCTTATTTAAATGATATTTTAGTTATAACGTTCTTTTTCTTATACAACATTTTTTTTAAGAATCTATTTCTGATAGGTTTGAATGTATTTTTAATTTTTAAGATCGGAAAACACAAATTGTATAATAATGTTATAGTGTCAAGGAAGTTGTCGAATGCTTCATTGTTGTGGTGGAGCTGTATAAGGCTGTATAAAGCTGCCGTCCGAAAGGTGAGACTTGATAGACACCTCATAAATGTATTAGTGTTTTTCCTATTGAGTTCTCGTCTGTATATAAACCACTACTTTGGAATATCTTTAACGTTTTCGTTTTCTTTGAGTGTAAAAGTCAGTGATTGTGCGGTCTCATGGTCTGAAAATTCCAAGTAGTGCAGGCACGATTGTGTATCAGTTATGTTACTTGCTATTAAGTCTAAGCAGGAGTTTTTACGTGTTGGGCGCTTTATATGATTTTGTAAATTATTATTTTGTAGAATAGAGATAAGTTCGCCGAAATTTTTATTATTTTTTTTTTAATTTCTATGTTCCAGTCTCCACATAATATTAGTTTTTTTTGTTGCGTTTCCTGGGTAGGTTACTTAAAAGTTGTTCTAAATTATATAAAAATAAAGCTGTTACATCTAAAGTAGGAGTTCGGTAAATACATATTATTATTAAGTTGTATTCACTTATTTCAACGCTACAATATTCAAATCAAAGAGGTATTGGTAAGAAATTTCCTTGTATTTTAAATTGTTTTTTTATTAAGACGCACAAACCTCCTCGGCGTTGGTTAGGCCAAGAATATGAAGAGACTAATCTATAATTATTTATCTTAACGTTGGATTCATTTCCTTGTTTATTAAAAGTTTCTGTAAAACATATGATGTCTACATTTCCTAAATTTCTTTGCAGGTCTGTGATGGCTATATTAATGAAATCTTGAGATTTGTCTTACGTTGTGTATAATATCGAATTTACTCAATTTCCGCGTTTTTATCGTATTTCGAGTGGCGTATTTCAAGTAGTGGCAATATTTATAATTAGATATTATAGATTCTACATGAAAGCTAATTAATTTCACATTTAGGTGAGTATTATTCTGTACATTTGTTATAAACACTATCACCAATAACGATACTTTAACGTTGAAACGCACGAAGTATTCTATAGGCATACTTAGTTTCGTTTTTTTTTAGTTTTACTTCTTCTACACATGACCTCTACTCTAACATACTACACGCTCACAGATCAGGAGGCATAGATAGCCTCGAGTATCTAAAGCACACTTGGCTTCCTATTGTAGGCACACATAACCTCTAACGACTAAGCACACATGGCTCGATAGGCATACATAGCCTCTAGTAGCTGAAGCACACTTGGCTTCCTATTATAGGCACACATAACCTCTAACGACTAAGCACACATGGCTCGATAGGCATACTTAGCCTCTAGTAGCTGAAGCACACTTGGCTTCCTATTGTAGGCACACATAACCTCTAACGACTAAGCACACATGGCTCGGTAGGCATACATAGCCTCTAGTAGCGGAAGCACACTTGGCTTCCTATTGTAGGTATACATAACCTCTAACGACTAAGCACACATGGCTCGATAGGCATACATAGCCTCTAGTAGCTGAAGCACACTTGGCTTCCTATTGTAGGTATACATAACCTCTAACGACTAAGCACACATGGCTCGATAGGCATACATAGCCTCTAGTAGCTGAAGCACACTTGGCTTCCTATTGTAGGTATACATAACCTCTAACGACTAAGCACACATGGCTCGATAGGCATACATAGCCTCTAGTAGCTGAAGCACACTTGGCTTCCTATTGTAGGTATACATAACCTATAACGACTACACGACACATGGCTCGGTAGGCGTACATAATCTCTACAAGTCAAAGCGCACGTGGGGCGTTCGATTTCTAATTACTTATAGAAATAACATTAATAATCGTATAAAACACTTGTACGCACCTTAGATTGGGTCTTGTCCCGCTTCTGATTTGTGATGAATTCTCACTATTCGATTCTCGGTGTATAATATAAAACGCCTGCTTTGTTACAATAATAATTAAATATATTTCCAACACTTCTTATCCTTAAACAACCACACAGCTTACAATTTAACGTCCGTCTTGGTCAAGCGAATCGGTCCGAATACCCTCACTTGTTTTAGATCGTATCAAGACGACTCGTCATTCTGTTCGTAACTGTCGGTATCGAATCAATCAACTTACTCACATCGAGTAAAACGTATTAAACAAATACAACCATCAAATAATCTATACTATAAATTATAAATATTAATTATAAACATAATAAAATTGGAAAAATAATAACATATTATCATAAATTCGTTACATCGTGAAAAAAGTACAAAATATCAAATAAAGTAGCTTGTAAATTGAATATAAATATTATTTAAAAAATAAACGTGTTTCAAATAATAAATTTGTAAAATAATAATAAGTAATCTTAAATTCATTACAATCGCATGAAATTTTTCGCATCTCATTCATCATAACCGCTCGATTTTGATTTAAACATTACGAATCAATTATCCACCAATCCTGTTTTTCCACCAACGTGAGCTATAATGCATCTTGCACCGGTTATATCCGATGTCAAACACCTGGTTCAGGCATGGATATTTGTTTCAAGGTAGATGACGAGCACTTACTTCCAAACGGTTTTACGCATCCTTAAAATCAATTTAGCTCTCCAAGCTACAATATAATATAACTGAAATAAGTCAAAACCTTTAATGAATATAAGGTTTTAATAAGCTAAAATTAACAGTAAAAATTGCTTTGGCTACATTACATACATTGACAAAGTCACTAGCAAAACATATTGACAATGTCATCATTTTATGGTTGATAGTTTCAAGCAAGAAGTTTACATCATTCTCCCGCACTATTTAATTATAACTGCCGTAGTAGCGTTCTCGTCGTGGTACTCAAAATCTATTTTAAAATATAATCTTTTAGAAATTCTGGTGTTTTACGGACGCGGCCAGATCTACGAAGTGTTGCCTCCAGCGGTGGCGATGAAGGTAATTCGATCTCTAGCTCTCTGCTATTATCAAGTACTGTCTCATAAGATGAAGGAATCTCCATGTTTTGTTCTTCTGTTTCTGGAAGAGGTTCCGTCTCCAAGTTTTGATCTTCTGTTTCAGGAAGTGGTTCTGCGACGTTATGATAATCAGTAGTGTGTTCATTATCTATTCGCAGATCTACCCCTTCTGAACCCAGTGGTGCTAGATGACGGTTCGACACCGTTGTTTCTCGGCCATCTGGGAACCGAATGTATGAAAAATCAGGATTGCTATGTATCAATTCAACCTCTTCTACTAATGGCTGATATTTATTTGTACGATTAAATTTCTTCATCAAGACTTGTCTAGAATTTGTAAGCCACGATGGAACAGAAATGCCGTTAGTAGATCTTCGTGGGTGTCTAAACATTCTTTCATGTGGAGTGCAATTTATGGAAGTACAAAGTAATGATCGAATTGAATGTGCGATGAATTCTCTCTATTCGATTCTCGGTGTATAATAATAAACGCCTGCTTTGTTACAACAATAATTAAGTATATTTCCAACACTTCTTATCCTTAAACAACCACACAGCTTACAATTTAACGTCCGTCTTGGTCAAGCGGATCGGTCCGAATACCCTCACGTATTTTAGATCGTTTTAAGACGACTCGTCATTCTGTTCGTAACTGTCGGTATCGAATCAATCAACTTACTTACATCGAGTAAAACATATGAAACAAATACAACCATCAAATATTCTATACTGTAAATTATAAATATTAATTATAAACATAATAAAATTGTAAAATAATAACATATTATCATAAATTCGTTACATCGTGAATCAAGTACAACCATCAAATAAAGTAGCTTGTAAATTGAATATAAATATTATTTGAAAATAAACGTGTTTTAAAATAATAAATTTGTAAAATAATAATAAGTAATCTTAAATTCATTACATTCGGCCGTCCGACTACGTGCGATCTCCTGACGCACGGTATAATCATGGGAAGGTTTTATAAATTCAAATAAGTACATTAACAAAATATTTTAGTTTCGTGTGAACTAATTGTAACCTATCTATACATTTGGTTTTAATCAATTATTCATTACAGTAAGTTTTATAAATTTAAATAAGTACACTAACAAAATGTTTTAGTTTCATGTGAACTAATTGTAACCTATCCATACATTTGGTTTTAATGAATTATTCATTACATTAAGTTTTATAAATTCAAGTAAGTACACTAACAAAATGTTTTAGTTTCATGTGAACTAATTGTATCCCATCTATACATTTGGTTTTAATCAATTATTCATTACATTCGGCTATTATTTTCTAATGTAGGACGTTGGGAGGAGGAGCTGGAAGACTGCTTGCCTTTCTTCTTTGATCGCTTTTTGTCTCTCTTAGACTTAGTTGCTGCTTTGGAGGATGATCGTGAACGCTTTCTCTGAAGTTCATCATAACGAGTAGGCGAGCCTTCAGGAGTCATCGCCTCATCAGTATTAAACCCTCAAAAATAAGATATCATTTTATCATGTTAGTCATATATCAATTCATTGTCTAAACGTACTAAAGCTATATGGATATTTTTAAAACATTTCAAAATTAAGTATTTATAGAAATAAACTTCATTTATTTGAAATTAATCCTTGACTGAAAACAAAATTAATAATTTATTTATTGCAAGACTATGGTACAAAATGTTAAGGTGGTATCGTATCTCGTTCGCATATTCTGCCACACACAGTGGCGGGCAAATTTACCTTAATTTACATTTTACATTATTAGTCACTTTATTAAATTTGTATCAATTACAATGTCACAGGCAAATAATCATTTATTGAATAGTACATATTTTTCCAAAAGTAATGCACTAAGTCGCTTTTTAAAGAATCTAGTCGGAAGATCTTTTAATCTTTTCGGTAATTTATTATAAACTTTAATTGCCATACGAAAGGTGTTTTTCCGAAACAGTTCTAAATTCATTTTTGGCACAGCCAATTTCTCCCCATAATTTCTACTTCTTACTTCGACTTCTACATTATACTTTAAAATATGAATATTTCAGTGCACGAACAAGGATACCTCTAAAATACATACATACGTGGAAGAGATAAAATTTTAAGTTTTTCTTTTAATAGAGGTACGCAACAATAATTACAGTTTGCTCCACAAATTGCTCGAATACATTTCTTTTGAGCCTTAAATATCCTATTTACTTTGATGGAACTTCCCCAAATTATAATTCCATAACTAATTATAGATGAAACATATGCATAAGCAGCTAATACCGTAGCATGATTAACAGTTTCCCTTAGTCGTTTTAACATAAAAACAAAACTGTCTATTTTGTTCTGAAATCTCTCAATATGTTATTTCCAACTACAAAATTTATCTATCGTTATATGTACCTAAAAATACACACTCGTTCGTTATGACCAGTTTATTATTTTTATATTGTTAGTATATTTGTCTTTTAGACCTATATGTCTGAAAATGGATTATGTTAGTTTTGGTCATGTTTATTTGTAGGTTCTTTGAATTCATTCAGTTTATGGTGTCGTCTAGAGATTTTATTAAGTTGTTTTTTAAATCTTGGTCGTTTTTGCTTTTTATATATATAAGTGTAGTGTCATCAGCAAATAGTATAAAGTTCTGGTTTATAGCATCTGGGAGGTCATTTATGTATATTAGAAAAAGTAGCGGGGCTAAAATACTGCCCTGAGGTGTTCCGTACTCATTTTTCTTATAATTGGATCTATAGGTTTTTTTTCTTTTAGTTTACAATTTTTTTTTATACTTCCACATATTGCAGTCTGTTTTCAAGATATCTTTTCACCCAGTTATAAGCATTACCTCTTATTCCGTAGCATTCTAATTTTTTTTAAAGTCTTTCATGACATACAAAGTCAAAAGCCTTTGTCATATCTAGAAAGATGCAACCTATAAGCATTTTATCATTTAAGTATTCGGTAATTTGTTTGACTAGGGTAAAGCACGCAAGGGTGGTAGAACAATTTGTTTTCTGAAACCAAATTGTTTTTTTTTTTTTATATCGTATGATAAAAAGAAATTCTCTATTTTATTATACTTTACTTTTTCGAAAATTTTTGATAATATTGGAATTAAAGTTATTTCTTTTTTATGTAATGGTTTGATAATTTATATTTTTAGTTTTTCAGGAAAGATAAAATGTTTAAAGAACTTTATTTCTCATTACAAAACAGAATTATTGTATTTACATGAGAAACTTAAAATTAATATGTATATATACGAGCGAGATACACGTCGCCATTAGCCGTCACAATTTTAGTCAACTATGTTCGTTCTAACATGCATCTTTACTGCCTTTTAATCAATATTGCGAATTTGAGATGGTAATTGATTAAATAATTGCACACCCTCATACCTAATAGATTTCTTCAAATAAATTGTACGCGGCTTCGGCAAGATAAGCAAACTCGCTCGACGAGTATTGCGGGTCGTTGTGTATTCGATTTTTAAACGACAAGCAACTATGGATAGCGTTATTTAAAAAAATTCTTTATCAAGATACAGGTGCTTTATACATTTAGTTGTTTAATTGTTATAATTTAGGTTTCTTGGTAGATTTTATTAGTCGGCGTTAAATAATTGAATCTAAATAATGATTTTATTAATTTATTTTGTAGTGTTTGTAAGTTAGAAATTATGTTTTTACATGCCGTACTCCATATTTCAATTAGATATATGAAATGTGGCTTGACTAAACAATTAAATGACGTACGGATTGAGGAATACATTTTGATATTGACCAAAATCTGCCTATAAGTGATTATAGTTCGGTAATTATGTGTGATATATGAAAGTTCCACTTTAAATATGTATCTATTCTAAGACCCAGATATTTTTCCCATTTTTTTGTTAGTGATTTCAACGTTTTCGTCAACGTCAACGTCAACGAAAAGATCCCTTCTACTATCGATAAATTAATTATGTATGTCTGCCTACTTGAACCATTCAAGTAGGTATAATGCGCATGATTTAATTGTTTTGGTATCTAAATTATCGTATCCAGTAGATTTTGTTTATGTGATAATTTTTAATATATCCATGTTATTTATGGGGTAAATAAAAATACTTTTATGTTTAGAGGGATTTTGGCTTCTGGCAAATTATTTGTTTTATTTTTAGTAGGCAGTGAGGTAAAATAGTCATTCAATAAGTTGCATATTTCATGCGGTGATTCATATGTTTTGTTATCGATATTAATTGCTTCTATTCCTGAATTAAATGTCATGTCTCGTGTATTTGTTTTAATTACATTCCAGGCTGCTCTAGTTCTGTTTTTTGCGAAATTTATGTATTTTGCATTATTAAGTATTTATTATATGCAGATATATTTTGTTTTTTATTGTGCTTATTTAAATGATATTTTAGTTATAACGTTCTTTTTCTTATACAACATTTTTTTTAAGAATCTATTTCTGATAGGTTTGAATGTATTTTTAATTTTTAAGATCGGAAAACACAAATTGTATAATAATGTTATAGTGTCAAGGAAGTTGTCGAATGCTTCATTGTTGTGGTGGAGCTGTATAAGGCTGTATAAAGCTGCCGTCCGAAAGGTGAGACTTGATAGACACCTCATAAATGTATTAGTGTTTTTCCTATTGAGTTCTCGTCTGTATATAAACCACTACTTTGGAATATCTTTAACGTTTTCGTTTTCTTTGAGTGTAAAAGTCAGTGATTGTGCGGTCTCATGGTCTGAAAATTCCAAGTAGTGCAGGCACGATTGTGTGTCAGTTATGTTACTTGCTATTAAGTCTAAGCAGGAGTTTTTACGTGTTGGGCGCTTTATATGATTTTGTAAATTATTATTTTGTAGAATAGAGATAAGTTCGCCGAAATTTTTATTATTTTTTTTTTAATTTCTATGTTCCAGTCTCCACATAATATTAGTTTTTTTTGTTGCGTTTCCTGGGTAGGTTACTTAAAAGTTGTTCTAAATTATATAAAAATAAAGCTGTTACATCTAAAGTAGGAGTTCGGTAAATACATATTATTATTAAGTTGTATTCACTTATTTCAACGCTACAATATTCAAATCAAAGAGGTATTGGTAAGAAATTTCCTTGTATTTTAAATTGTTTTTTTATTAAGACGCACAAACCTCCTCGGCGTTGGTTAGGCCAAGAATATGAAGAGACTAATCTATAATTATTTATCTTAACGTTGGATTCATTTCCTTGTTTATTAAAAGTTTCTGTAAAACATATGATGTCTACATTTCCTAAATTTCTTTGCAGGTCTGTGATGGCTATATTAATGAAATCTTGAGATTTGTCTTACGTTGTGTATAATATCGAATTTACTCAATTTCCGCGTTTTTATCGTATTTCGAGTGGCGTATTTCAAGTAGTGGCAATATTTATAATTAGATATTATAGATTCTACATGAAAGCTAATTAATTTCACATTTAGGTGAGTATTATTCTGTACATTTGTTATAAACACTATCACCAATAACGATACTTTAACGTTGAAACGCACGAAGTATTCTATAGGCATACTTAGTTTCGTTTTTTTTTAGTTTTACTTCTTCTACACATGACCTCTACTCTAACATACTACACGCTCACAGATCAGGAGGCATAGATAGCCTCGAGTATCTAAAGCACACTTGGCTTCCTATTGTAGGCACACATAACCTCTAACGACTAAGCACACATGGCTCGATAGGCATACATAGCCTCTAGTAGCTGAAGCACACTTGGCTTCCTATTATAGGCACACATAACCTCTAACGACTAAGCACACATGGCTCGATAGGCATACTTAGCCTCTAGTAGCTGAAGCACACTTGGCTTCCTATTGTAGGCACACATAACCTCTAACGACTAAGCACACATGGCTCGGTAGGCATACATAGCCTCTAGTAGCGGAAGCACACTTGGCTTCCTATTGTAGGTATACATAACCTCTAACGACTAAGCACACATGGCTCGATAGGCATACATAGCCTCTAGTAGCTGAAGCACACTTGGCTTCCTATTGTAGGTATACATAACCTCTAACGACTAAGCACACATGGCTCGATAGGCATACATAGCCTCTAGTAGCTGAAGCACACTTGGCTTCCTATTGTAGGTATACATAACCTCTAACGACTAAGCACACATGGCTCGATAGGCATACATAGCCTCTAGTAGCTGAAGCACACTTGGCTTCCTATTGTAGGTATACATAACCTATAACGACTACACGACACATGGCTCGGTAGGCGTACATAATCTCTACAAGTCAAAGCGCACGTGGGGCGTTCGATTTCTAATTACTTATAGAAATAACATTAATAATCGTATAAAACACTTGTACGCACCTTAGATTGGGTCTTGTCCCGCTTCTGATTTGTGATGAATTCTCACTATTCGATTCTCGGTGTATAATATAAAACGCCTGCTTTGTTACAATAATAATTAAATATATTTCCAACACTTCTTATCCTTAAACAACCACACAGCTTACAATTTAACGTCCGTCTTGGTCAAGCGAATCGGTCCGAATACCCTCACTTGTTTTAGATCGTATCAAGACGACTCGTCATTCTGTTCGTAACTGTCGGTATCGAATCAATCAACTTACTCACATCGAGTAAAACGTATTAAACAAATACAACCATCAAATAATCTATACTATAAATTATAAATATTAATTATAAACATAATAAAATTGGAAAAATAATAACATATTATCATAAATTCGTTACATCGTGAAAAAAGTACAAAATATCAAATAAAGTAGCTTGTAAATTGAATATAAATATTATTTAAAAAATAAACGTGTTTCAAATAATAAATTTGTAAAATAATAATAAGTAATCTTAAATTCATTACAATCGCATGAAATTTTTCGCATCTCATTCATCATAACCGCTCGATTTTGATTTAAACATTACGAATCAATTATCCACCAATCCTGTTTTTCCACCAACGTGAGCTATAATGCATCTTGCACCGGTTATATCCGATGTCAAACACCTGGTTCAGGCATGGATATTTGTTTCAAGGTAGATGACGAGCACTTACTTCCAAACGGTTTTACGCATCCTTAAAATCAATTTAGCTCTCCAAGCTACAATATAATATAACTGAAATAAGTCAAAACCTTTAATGAATATAAGGTTTTAATAAGCTAAAATTAACAGTAAAAATTGCTTTGGCTACATTACATACATTGACAAAGTCACTAGCAAAACATATTGACAATGTCATCATTTTATGGTTGATAGTTTCAAGCAAGAAGTTTACATCATTCTCCCGCACTATTTAATTATAACTGCCGTAGTAGCGTTCTCGTCGTGGTACTCAAAATCTATTTTAAAATATAATCTTTTAGAAATTCTGGTGTTTTACGGACGCGGCCAGATCTACGAAGTGTTGCCTCCAGCGGTGGCGATGAAGGTAATTCGATCTCTAGCTCTCTGCTATTATCAAGTACTGTCTCATAAGATGAAGGAATCTCCATGTTTTGTTCTTCTGTTTCTGGAAGAGGTTCCGTCTCCAAGTTTTGATCTTCTGTTTCAGGAAGTGGTTCTGCGACGTTATGATAATCAGTAGTGTGTTCATTATCTATTCGCAGATCTACCCCTTCTGAACCCAGTGGTGCTAGATGACGGTTCGACACCGTTGTTTCTCGGCCATCTGGGAACCGAATGTATGAAAAATCAGGATTGCTATGTATCAATTCAACCTCTTCTACTAATGGCTGATATTTATTTGTACGATTAAATTTCTTCATCAAGACTTGTCTAGAATTTGTAAGCCACGATGGAACAGAAATGCCGTTAGTAGATCTTCGTGGGTGTCTAAACATTCTTTCATGTGGAGTGCAATTTATGGAAGTACAAAGTAATGATCGAATTGAATGTGCGATGAATTCTCTCTATTCGATTCTCGGTGTATAATAATAAACGCCTGCTTTGTTACAACAATAATTAAGTATATTTCCAACACTTCTTATCCTTAAACAACCACACAGCTTACAATTTAACGTCCGTCTTGGTCAAGCGGATCGGTCCGAATACCCTCACGTATTTTAGATCGTTTTAAGACGACTCGTCATTCTGTTCGTAACTGTCGGTATCGAATCAATCAACTTACTTACATCGAGTAAAACATATGAAACAAATACAACCATCAAATATTCTATACTGTAAATTATAAATATTAATTATAAACATAATAAAATTGTAAAATAATAACATATTATCATAAATTCGTTACATCGTGAATCAAGTACAACCATCAAATAAAGTAGCTTGTAAATTGAATATAAATATTATTTGAAAATAAACGTGTTTTAAAATAATAAATTTGTAAAATAATAATAAGTAATCTTAAATTCATTACATTCGGCCGTCCGACTACGTGCGATCTCCTGACGCACGGTATAATCATGGGAAGGTTTTATAAATTCAAATAAGTACATTAACAAAATATTTTAGTTTCGTGTGAACTAATTGTAACCTATCTATACATTTGGTTTTAATCAATTATTCATTACAGTAAGTTTTATAAATTTAAATAAGTACACTAACAAAATGTTTTAGTTTCATGTGAACTAATTGTAACCTATCCATACATTTGGTTTTAATGAATTATTCATTACATTAAGTTTTATAAATTCAAGTAAGTACACTAACAAAATGTTTTAGTTTCATGTGAACTAATTGTATCCCATCTATACATTTGGTTTTAATCAATTATTCATTACATTCGGCTATTATTTTCTAATGTAGGACGTTGGGAGGAGGAGCTGGAAGACTGCTTGCCTTTCTTCTTTGATCGCTTTTTGTCTCTCTTAGACTTAGTTGCTGCTTTGGAGGATGATCGTGAACGCTTTCTCTGAAGTTCATCATAACGAGTAGGCGAGCCTTCAGGAGTCATCGCCTCATCAGTATTAAACCCTCAAAAATAAGATATCATTTTATCATGTTAGTCATATATCAATTCATTGTCTAAACGTACTAAAGCTATATGGATATTTTTAAAACATTTCAAAATTAAGTATTTATAGAAATAAACTTCATTTATTTGAAATTAATCCTTGACTGAAAACAAAATTAATAATTTATTTATTGCAAGACTATGGTACAAAATGTTAAGGTGGTATCGTATCTCGTTCGCATATTCTGCCACACACAGTGGCGGGCAAATTTACCTTAATTTACATTTTACATTATTAGTCACTTTATTAAATTTGTATCAATTACAATGTCACAGGCAAATAATCATTTATTGAATAGTACATATTTTTCCAAAAGTAATGCACTAAGTCGCTTTTTAAAGAATCTAGTCGGAAGATCTTTTAATCTTTTCGGTAATTTATTATAAACTTTAATTGCCATACGAAAGGTGTTTTTCCGAAACAGTTCTAAATTCATTTTTGGCACAGCCAATTTCTCCCCATAATTTCTACTTCTTACTTCGACTTCTACATTATACTTTAAAATATGAATATTTCAGTGCACGAACAAGGATACCTCTAAAATACATACATACGTGGAAGAGATAAAATTTTAAGTTTTTCTTTTAATAGAGGTACGCAACAATAATTACAGTTTGCTCCACAAATTGCTCGAATACATTTCTTTTGAGCCTTAAATATCCTATTTACTTTGATGGAACTTCCCCAAATTATAATTCCATAACTAATTATAGATGAAACATATGCATAAGCAGCTAATACCGTAGCATGATTAACAGTTTCCCTTAGTCGTTTTAACATAAAAACAAAACTGTCTATTTTGTTCTGAAATCTCTCAATATGTTATTTCCAACTACAAAATTTATCTATCGTTATATGTACCTAAAAATACACACTCGTTCGTTATGACCAGTTTATTATTTTTATATTGTTAGTATATTTGTCTTTTAGACCTATATGTCTGAAAATGGATTATGTTAGTTTTGGTCATGTTTATTTGTAGGTTCTTTGAATTCATTCAGTTTATGGTGTCGTCTAGAGATTTTATTAAGTTGTTTTTTAAATCTTGGTCGTTTTTGCTTTTTATATATATAAGTGTAGTGTCATCAGCAAATAGTATAAAGTTCTGGTTTATAGCATCTGGGAGGTCATTTATGTATATTAGAAAAAGTAGCGGGGCTAAAATACTGCCCTGAGGTGTTCCGTACTCATTTTTCTTATAATTGGATCTATAGGTTTTTTTTCTTTTAGTTTACAATTTTTTTTTATACTTCCACATATTGCAGTCTGTTTTCAAGATATCTTTTCACCCAGTTATAAGCATTACCTCTTATTCCGTAGCATTCTAATTTTTTTTAAAGTCTTTCATGACATACAAAGTCAAAAGCCTTTGTCATATCTAGAAAGATGCAACCTATAAGCATTTTATCATTTAAGTATTCGGTAATTTGTTTGACTAGGGTAAAGCACGCAAGGGTGGTAGAACAATTTGTTTTCTGAAACCAAATTGTTTTTTTTTTTTTATATCGTATGATAAAAAGAAATTCTCTATTTTATTATACTTTACTTTTTCGAAAATTTTTGATAATATTGGAATTAAAGTTATTTCTTTTTTATGTAATGGTTTGATAATTTATATTTTTAGTTTTTCAGGAAAGATAAAATGTTTAAAGAACTTTATTTCTCATTACAAAACAGAATTATTGTATTTACATGAGAAACTTAAAATTAATATGTATATATACGAGCGAGATACACGTCGCCATTAGCCGTCACAATTTTAGTCAACTATGTTCGTTCTAACATGCATCTTTACTGCCTTTTAATCAATATTGCGAATTTGAGATGGTAATTGATTAAATAATTGCACACCCTCATACCTAATAGATTTCTTCAAATAAATTGTACGCGGCTTCGGCAAGATAAGCAAACTCGCTCGACGAGTATTGCGGGTCGTTGTGTATTCGATTTTTAAACGACAAGCAACTATGGATAGCGTTATTTAAAAAAATTCTTTATCAAGATACAGGTGCTTTATACATTTAGTTGTTTAATTGTTATAATTTAGGTTTCTTGGTAGATTTTATTAGTCGGCGTTAAATAATTGAATCTAAATAATGATTTTATTAATTTATTTTGTAGTGTTTGTAAGTTAGTAATTATGTTTTTACATGCCGTACTCCATATTTCAATTAGATATATGAAATGTGGCTTGACTAAACAATTAAATGACGTACGGATTGAGGAATACATTTTGATATTGACCAAAATCTGCCTATAAGTGATTATAGTTCGGTAATTATGTGTGATATATGAAAGTTCCACTTTAAATATGTATCTATTCTAAGACCCAGATATTTTTCCCATTTTTTTGTTAGTGATTTCAACGTTTTCGTCAACGTCAACGTCAACGAAAAGATCCCTTCTACTATCGATAAATTAATTATGTATGTCTGCCTACTTGAACCATTCAAGTAGGTATAATGCGCATGATTTAATTGTTTTGGTATCTAAATTATCGTATCCAGTAGATTTTGTTTATGTGATAATTTTTAATATATCCATGTTATTTATGGGGTAAATAAAAATACTTTTATGTTTAGAGGGATTTTGGCTTCTGGCAAATTATTTGTTTTATTTTTAGTAGGCAGTGAGGTAAAATAGTCATTCAATAAGTTGCATATTTCATGCGGTGATTCATATATTTTGTTATCGATATTAATTGCTTCTATTCCTGAATTAAATGTCATGTCTCGTGTATTTGTTTTAATTACATTCCAGGCTGCTCTAGTTCTGTTTTTTGCGAAATTTATGTATTTTGCATTATTAAGTATTTATTATATGCAGATATATTTTGTTTTTTATTGTGCTTATTTAAATGATATTTTAGTTATAACGTTCTTTTTCTTATACAACATTTTTTTTAAGAATCTATTTCTGATAGGTTTGAATGTATTTTTAATTTTTAAGATCGGAAAACACAAATTGTATAATAATGTTATAGTGTCAAGGAAGTTGTCGAATGCTTCATTGTTGTGGTGGAGCTGTATAAGGCTGTATAAAGCTGCCGTCCGAAAGGTGAGACTTGATAGACACCTCATAAATGTATTAGTGTTTTTCCTATTGAGTTCTCGTCTGTATATAAACCACTACTTTGGAATATCTTTAACGTTTTCGTTTTCTTTGAGTGTAAAAGTCAGTGATTGTGCGGTCTCATGGTCTGAAAATTCCAAGTAGTGCAGGCACGATTGTGTGTCAGTTATGTTACTTGCTATTAAGTCTAAGCAGGAGTTTTTACGTGTTGGGCGCTTTATATGATTTTGTAAATTATTATTTTGTAGAATAGAGATAAGTTCGCCGAAATTTTTATTATTTTTTTTTTAATTTCTATGTTCCAGTCTCCACATAATATTAGTTTTTTTTGTTGCGTTTCCTGGGTAGGTTACTTAAAAGTTGTTCTAAATTATATAAAAATAAAGCTGTTACATCTAAAGTAGGAGTTCGGTAAATACATATTATTATTAAGTTGTATTCACTTATTTCAACGCTACAATATTCAAATCAAAGAGGTATTGGTAAGAAATTTCCTTGTATTTTAAATTGTTTTTTTATTAAGACGCACAAACCTCCTCGGCGTTGGTTAGGCCAAGAATATGAAGAGACTAATCTATAATTATTTATCTTAACGTTGGATTCATTTCCTTGTTTATTAAAAGTTTCTGTAAAACATATGATGTCTACATTTCCTAAATTTCTTTGCAGGTCTGTGATGGCTATATTAATGAAATCTTGAGATTTGTCTTACGTTGTGTATAATATCGAATTTACTCAATTTCCGCGTTTTTATCGTATTTCGAGTGGCGTATTTCAAGTAGTGGCAATATTTATAATTAGATATTATAGATTCTACATGAAAGCTAATTAATTTCACATTTAGGTGAGTATTATTCTGTACATTTGTTATAAACACTATCACCAATAACGATACTTTAACGTTGAAACGCACGAAGTATTCTATAGGCATACTTAGTTTCGTTTTTTTTTAGTTTTACTTCTTCTACACATGACCTCTACTCTAACATACTACACGCTCACAGATCAGGAGGCATAGATAGCCTCGAGTATCTAAAGCACACTTGGCTTCCTATTGTAGGCACACATAACCTCTAACGACTAAGCACACATGGCTCGATAGGCATACATAGCCTCTAGTAGCTGAAGCACACTTGGCTTCCTATTATAGGCACACATAACCTCTAACGACTAAGCACACATGGCTCGATAGGCATACTTAGCCTCTAGTAGCTGAAGCACACTTGGCTTCCTATTGTAGGCACACATAACCTCTAACGACTAAGCACACATGGCTCGGTAGGCATACATAGCCTCTAGTAGCGGAAGCACACTTGGCTTCCTATTGTAGGTATACATAACCTCTAACGACTAAGCACACATGGCTCGATAGGCATACTTAGCCTCTAGTAGCTGAAGCACACTTGGCTTCCTATTGTAGGCACACATAACCTCTAACGACTAAGCACACATGGCTCGGTAGGCATACATAGCCTCTAGTAGCGGAAGCACACTTGGCTTCCTATTGTAGGTATACATAACCTCTAACGACTAAGCACACATGGCTCGATAGGCATACATAGCCTCTAGTAGCTGAAGCACACTTGGCTTCCTATTGTAGGTATACATAACCTATAACGACTACACGACACATGGCTCGGTAGGCGTACATAATCTCTACAAGTCAAAGCGCACGTGGGGCGTTCGATTTCTAATTACTTATAGAAATAACATTAATAATCGTATAAAACACTTGTACGCACCTTAGATTGGGTCTTGTCCCGCTTCTGATTTGTGATGAATTCTCACTATTCGATTCTCGGTGTATAATATAAAACGCCTGCTTTGTTACAATAATAATTAAATATATTTCCAACACTTCTTATCCTTACACAACCACACAGCTTACAATTTAACGTCCGTCTTGGTCAAGCGAATCGGTCCGAATACCCTCACTTGTTTTAGATCGTATCAAGACGACTCGTCATTCTGTTCGTAACTGTCGGTATCGAATCAATCAACTTACTCACATCGAGTAAAACGTATTAAACAAATACAACCATCAAATAATCTATACTATAAATTATAAATATTAATTATAAACATAATAAAATTGGAAAAATAATAACATATTATCATAAATTCGTTACATCGTGAAAAAAGTACAAAATATCAAATAAAGTAGCTTGTAAATTGAATATAAATATTATTTAAAAAATAAACGTGTTTCAAATAATAAATTTGTAAAATAATAATAAGTAATCTTAAATTCATTACAATCGCATGAAATTTTTCGCATCTCATTCATCATAACCGCTCGATTTTGATTTAAACATTACGAATCAATTATCCACCAATCCTGTTTTTCCACCAACGTGAGCTATAATGCATCTTGCACCGGTTATATCCGATGTCAAACACCTGGTTCAGGCATGGATATTTGTTTCAAGGTAGATGACGAGCACTTACTTCCAAACGGTTTTACGCATCCTTAAAATCAATTTAGCTCTCCAAGCTACAATATAATATAACTGAAATAAGTCAAAACCTTTAATGAATATAAGGTTTTAATAAGCTAAAATTAACAGTAAAAATTGCTTTGGCTACATTACATACATTGACAAAGTCACTAGCAAAACATATTGACAATGTCATCATTTTATGGTTGATAGTTTCAAGCAAGAAGTTTACATCATTCTCCCGCACTATTTAATTATAACTGCCGTAGTAGCGTTCTCGTCGTGGTACTCAAAATCTATTTTAAAATATAATCTTTTAGAAATTCTGGTGTTTTACGGACGCGGCCAGATCTACGAAGTGTTGCCTCCAGCGGTGGCGATGAAGGTAATTCGATCTCTAGCTCTCTGCTATTATCAAGTACTGTCTCATAAGATGAAGGAATCTCCATGTTTTGTTCTTCTGTTTCTGGAAGAGGTTCCGTCTCCAAGTTTTGATCTTCTGTTTCAGGAAGTGGTTCTGCGACGTTATGATAATCAGTAGTGTGTTCATTATCTATTCGCAGATCTACCCCTTCTGAACCCAGTGGTGCTAGATGACGGTTCGACACCGTTGTTTCTCGGCCATCTGGGAACCGAATGTATGAAAAATCAGGATTGCTATGTATCAATTCAACCTCTTCTACTAATGGCTGATATTTATTTGTACGATTAAATTTCTTCATCAAGACTTGTCTAGAATTTGTAAGCCACGATGGAACAGAAATGCCGTTAGTAGATCTTCGTGGGTGTCTAAACATTCTTTCATGTGGAGTGCAATTTATGGAAGTACAAAGTAATGATCGAATTGAATGTGCGATGAATTCTCTCTATTCGATTCTCGGTGTATAATAATAAACGCCTGCTTTGTTACAACAATAATTAAGTATATTTCCAACACTTCTTATCCTTAAACAACCACACAGCTTACAATTTAACGTCCGTCTTGGTCAAGCGGATCGGTCCGAATACCCTCACGTATTTTAGATCGTTTTAAGACGACTCGTCATTCTGTTCGTAACTGTCGGTATCGAATCAATCAACTTACTTACATCGAGTAAAACATATGAAACAAATACAACCATCAAATATTCTATACTGTAAATTATAAATATTAATTATAAACATAATAAAATTGTAAAATAATAACATATTATCATAAATTCGTTACATCGTGAATCAAGTACAACCATCAAATAAAGTAGCTTGTAAATTGAATATAAATATTATTTGAAAATAAACGTGTTTTAAAATAATAAATTTGTAAAATAATAATAAGTAATCTTAAATTCATTACATTCGGCCGTCCGACTACGTGCGATCTCCTGACGCACGGTATAATCATGGGAAGGTTTTATAAATTCAAATAAGTACATTAACAAAATATTTTAGTTTCGTGTGAACTAATTGTAACCTATCTATACATTTGGTTTTAATCAATTATTCATTACAGTAAGTTTTATAAATTTAAATAAGTACACTAACAAAATGTTTTAGTTTCATGTGAACTAATTGTAACCTATCCATACATTTGGTTTTAATGAATTATTCATTACATTAAGTTTTATAAATTCAAGTAAGTACACTAACAAAATGTTTTAGTTTCATGTGAACTAATTGTATCCCATCTATACATTTGGTTTTAATCAATTATTCATTACATTCGGCTATTATTTTCTAATGTAGGACGTTGGGAGGAGGAGCTGGAAGACTGCTTGCCTTTCTTCTTTGATCGCTTTTTGTCTCTCTTAGACTTAGTTGCTGCTTTGGAGGATGATCGTGAACGCTTTCTCTGAAGTTCATCATAACGAGTAGGCGAGCCTTCAGGAGTCATCGCCTCATCAGTATTAAACCCTCAAAAATAAGATATCATTTTATCATGTTAGTCATATATCAATTCATTGTCTAAACGTACTAAAGCTATATGGATATTTTTAAAACATTTCAAAATTAAGTATTTATAGAAATAAACTTCATTTATTTGAAATTAATCCTTGACTGAAAACAAAATTAATAATTTATTTATTGCAAGACTATGGTACAAAATGTTAAGGTGGTATCGTATCTCGTTCGCATATTCTGCCACACACAGTGGCGGGCAAATTTACCTTAATTTACATTTTACATTATTAGTCACTTTATTAAATTTGTATCAATTACAATGTCACAGGCAAATAATCATTTATTGAATAGTACATATTTTTCCAAAAGTAATGCACTAAGTCGCTTTTTAAAGAATCTCGTCGGAAGATCTTTTAATCTTTTCGGTAATTTATTATAAACTTTAATTGCCATACGAAAGGTGTTTTTCCGAAACAGTTCTAAATTCATTTTTGGCACAGCCAATTTCTCCCCATAATTTCTACTTCTTACTTCGACTTCTACATTATACTTTAAAATATGAATATTTCAGTGCACGAACAAGGATACCTCTAAAATACATACATACGTGGAAGAGATAAAATTTTAAGTTTTTCTTTTAATAGAGGTACGCAACAATAATTACAGTTTGCTCCACAAATTGCTCGAATACATTTCTTTTGAGCCTTAAATATCCTATTTACTTTGATGGAACTTCCCCAAATTATAATTCCATAACTAATTATAGATGAAACATATGCATAAGCAGCTAATACCGTAGCATGATTAACAGTTTCCCTTAGTCGTTTTAACATAAAAACAAAACTGTCTATTTTGTTCTGAAATCTCTCAATATGTTATTTCCAACTACAAAATTTATCTATCGTTATATGTACCTAAAAATACACACTCGTTCGTTATGTCCAGTTTATTATTTTTATATTGTTAGTATATTTGTCTTTTAGACCTATATGTCTGAAAATGGATTATGTTAGTTTTGGTCATGTTTATTTGTAGGTTCTTTGAATTCATTCAGTTTATGGTGTCGTCTAGAGATTTTATTAAGTTGTTTTTTAAATCTTGGTCGTTTTTGCTTTTTATATATATAAGTGTAGTGTCATCAGCAAATAGTATAAAGTTCTGGTTTATAGCATCTGGGAGGTCATTTATGTATATTAGAAAAAGTAGCGGGGCTAAAATACTGCCCTGAGGTGTTCCGTACTCATTTTTCTTATAATTGGATCTATAGGTTTTTTTTCTTTTAGTTTACAATTTTTTTTTATACTTCCACATATTGCAGTCTGTTTTCAAGATATCTTTTCACCCAGTTATAAGCATTACCTCTTATTCCGTAGCATTCTAATTTTTTTTAAAGTCTTTCATGACATACAAAGTCAAAAGCCTTTGTCATATCTAGAAAGATGCAACCTATAAGCATTTTATCATTTAAGTATTCGGTAATTTGTTTGACTAGGGTAAAGCACGCAAGGGTGGTAGAACAATTTGTTTTCTGAAACCAAATTGTTTTTTTTTTTTTATATCGTATGATAAAAAGAAATTCTCTATTTTATTATACTTTACTTTTTCGAAAATTTTTGATAATATTGGAATTAAAGTTATTTCTTTTTTATGTAATGGTTTGATAATTTATATTTTTAGTTTTTCAGGAAAGATAAAATGTTTAAAGAACTTTATTTCTCATTACAAAACAGAATTATTGTATTTACATGAGAAACTTAAAATTAATATGTATATATACGAGCGAGATACACGTCGCCATTAGCCGTCACAATTTTAGTCAACTATGTTCGTTCTAACATGCATCTTTACTGCCTTTTAATCAATATTGCGAATTTGAGATGGTAATTGATTAAATAATTGCACACCCTCATACCTAATAGATTTCTTCAAATAAATTGTACGCGGCTTCGGCAAGATAAGCAAACTCGCTCGACGAGTATTGCGGGTCGTTGTGTATTCGATTTTTAAACGACAAGCAACTATGGATAGCGTTATTTAAAAAAATTCTTTATCAAGATACAGGTGCTTTATACATTTAGTTGTTTAATTGTTATAATTTAGGTTTCTTGGTAGATTTTATTAGTCGGCGTTAAATAATTGAATCTAAATAATGATTTTATTAATTTATTTTGTAGTGTTTGTAAGTTAGAAATTATGTTTTTACATGCCGTACTCCATATTTCAATTAGATATATGAAATGTGGCTTGACTAAACAATTAAATGACGTACGGATTGAGGAATACATTTTGATATTGACCAAAATCTGCCTATAAGTGATTATAGTTCGGTAATTATGTGTGATATATGAAAGTTCCACTTTAAATATGTATCTATTCTAAGACCCAGATATTTTTCCCATTTTTTTGTTAGTGATTTCAACGTTTTCGTCAACGTCAACGTCAACGAAAAGATCCCTTCTACTATCGATAAATTAATTATGTATGTCTGCCTACTTGAACCATTCAAGTAGGTATAATGCGCATGATTTAATTGTTTTGGTATCTAAATTATCGTATCCAGTAGATTTTGTGTGTGATTTTTAATATATCCATGTTATTTATGGGGTAAATAAAAATACTTTTATGTTTAGAGGGATTTTGGCTTCTGGCAAATTATTTGTTTTATTTTTAGTAGGCAGTGAGGTAAAATAGTCATTCAATAAGTTGCATATTTCATGCGGTGATTCATATGTTTTGTTATCGATATTAATTGCTTCTATTCCTGAATTAAATGTCATGTCTCGTGTATTTGTTTTAATTACATTCCAGGCTGCTCTAGTTCTGTTTTTTGCGAAATTTATGTATTTTGCATTATTAAGTATTTATTATATGCAGATATATTTTGTTTTTTATTGTGCTTATTTAAATGATATTTTAGTTATAACGTTCTTTTTCTTATACAACATTTTTTTTAAGAATCTATTTCTGATAGGTTTGAATGTATTTTTAATTTTTAAGATCGGAAAACACAAATTGTATAATAATGTTATAGTGTCAAGGAAGTTGTCGAATGCTTCATTGTTGTGGTGGAGCTGTATAAGGCTGTATAAAGCTGCCGTCCGAAAGGTGAGACTTGATAGACACCTCATAAATGTATTAGTGTTTTTCCTATTGAGTTCTCGTCTGTATATAAACCACTACTTTGGAATATCTTTAACGTTTTCGTTTTCTTTGAGTGTAAAAGTCAGTGATTGTGCGGTCTCATGGTCTGAAAATTCCAAGTAGTGCAGGCACGATTGTGTGTCAGTTATGTTACTTGCTATTAAGTCTAAGCAGGAGTTTTTACGTGTTGGGCGCTTTATATGATTTTGTAAATTATTATTTTGTAGAATAGAGATAAGTTCGCCGAAATTTTTATTATTTTTTTTTTAATTTCTATGTTCCAGTCTCCACATAATATTAGTTTTTTTTGTTGCGTTTCCTGGGTAGGTTACTTAAAAGTTGTTCTAAATTATATAAAAATAAAGCTGTTACATCTAAAGTAGGAGTTCGGTAAATACATATTATTATTAAGTTGTATTCACTTATTTCAACGCTACAATATTCAAATCAAAGAGGTATTGGTAAGAAATTTCCTTGTATTTTAAATTGTTTTTTTATTAAGACGCACAAACCTCCTCGGCGTTGGTTAGGCCAAGAATATGAAGAGACTAATCTATAATTATTTATCTTAACGTTGGATTCATTTCCTTGTTTATTAAAAGTTTCTGTAAAACATATGATGTCTACATTTCCTAAATTTCTTTGCAGGTCTGTGATGGCTATATTAATGAAATCTTGAGATTTGTCTTACGTTGTGTATAATATCGAATTTACTCAATTTCCGCGTTTTTATCGTATTTCGAGTGGCGTATTTCAAGTAGTGGCAATATTTATAATTAGATATTACAGATTCTACATGAAAGCTAATTAATTTCACATTTAGGTGAGTATTATTCTGTACATTTGTTATAAACACTATCACCAATAACGATACTTTAACGTTGAAACGCACGAAGTATTCTATAGGCATACTTAGTTTCGTTTTTTTTTAGTTTTACTTCTTCTACACATGACCTCTACTCTAACATACTACACGCTCACAGATCAGGAGGCATAGATAGCCTCGAGTATCTAAAGCACACTTGGCTTCCTATTGTAGGCACACATAACCTCTAACGACTAAGCACACATGGCTCGATAGGCATACATAGCCTCTAGTAGCTGAAGCACACTTGGCTTCCTATTATAGGCACACATAACCTCTAACGACTAAGCACACATGGCTCGATAGGCATACTTAGCCTCTAGTAGCTGAAGCACACTTGGCTTCCTATTGTAGGCACACATAACCTCTAACGACTAAGCACACATGGCTCGGTAGGCATACATAGCCTCTAGTAGCGGAAGCACACTTGGCTTCCTATTGTAGGTATACATAACCTCTAACGACTAAGCACACATGGCTCGATAGGCATACTTAGCCTCTAGTAGCTGAAGCACACTTGGCTTCCTATTGTAGGCACACATAACCTCTAACGACTAAGCACACATGGCTCGGTAGGCATACATAGCCTCTAGTAGCGGAAGCACACTTGGCTTCCTATTGTAGGTATACATAACCTCTAACGACTAAGCACACATGGCTCGATAGGCATACATAGCCTCTAGTAGCTGAAGCACACTTGGCTTCCTATTGTAGGTATACATAACCTATAACGACTACACGACACATGGCTCGGTAGGCGTACATAATCTCTACAAGTCAAAGCGCACGTGGGGCGTTCGATTTCTAATTACTTATAGAAATAACATTAATAATCGTATAAAACACTTGTACGCACCTTAGATTGGGTCTTGTCCCGCTTCTGATTTGTGATGAATTCTCACTATTCGATTCTCGGTGTATAATATAAAACGCCTGCTTTGTTACAATAATAATTAAATATATTTCCAACACTTCTTATCCTTACACAACCACACAGCTTACAATTTAACGTCCGTCTTGGTCAAGCGAATCGGTCCGAATACCCTCACTTGTTTTAGATCGTATCAAGACGACTCGTCATTCTGTTCGTAACTGTCGGTATCGAATCAATCAACTTACTCACATCGAGTAAAACGTATTAAACAAATACAACCATCAAATAATCTATACTATAAATTATAAATATTAATTATAAACATAATAAAATTGGAAAAATAATAACATATTATCATAAATTCGTTACATCGTGAAAAAAGTACAAAATATCAAATAAAGTAGCTTGTAAATTGAATATAAATATTATTTAAAAAATAAACGTGTTTCAAATAATAAATTTGTAAAATAATAATAAGTAATCTTAAATTCATTACAATCGCATGAAATTTTTCGCATCTCATTCATCATAACCGCTCGATTTTGATTTAAACATTACGAATCAATTATCCACCAATCCTGTTTTTCCACCAACGTGAGCTATAATGCATCTTGCACCGGTTATATCCGATGTCAAACACCTGGTTCAGGCATGGATATTTGTTTCAAGGTAGATGACGAGCACTTACTTCCAAACGGTTTTACGCATCCTTAAAATCAATTTAGCTCTCCAAGCTACAATATAATATAACTGAAATAAGTCAAAACCTTTAATGAATATAAGGTTTTAATAAGCTAAAATTAACAGTAAAAATTGCTTTGGCTACATTACATACATTGACAAAGTCACTAGCAAAACATATTGACAATGTCATCATTTTATGGTTGATAGTTTCAAGCAAGAAGTTTACATCATTCTCCCGCACTATTTAATTATAACTGCCGTAGTAGCGTTCTCGTCGTGGTACTCAAAATCTATTTTAAAATATAATCTTTTAGAAATTCTGGTGTTTTACGGACGCGGCCAGATCTACGAAGTGTTGCCTCCAGCGGTGGCGATGAAGGTAATTCGATCTCTAGCTCTCTGCTATTATCAAGTACTGTCTCATAAGATGAAGGAATCTCCATGTTTTGTTCTTCTGTTTCTGGAAGAGGTTCCGTCTCCAAGTTTTGATCTTCTGTTTCAGGAAGTGGTTCTGCGACGTTATGATAATCAGTAGTGTGTTCATTATCTATTCGCAGATCTACCCCTTCTGAACCCAGTGGTGCTAGATGACGGTTCGACACCGTTGTTTCTCGGCCATCTGGGAACCGAATGTATGAAAAATCAGGATTGCTATGTATCAATTCAACCTCTTCTACTAATGGCTGATATTTATTTGTACGATTAAATTTCTTCATCAAGACTTGTCTAGAATTTGTAAGCCACGATGGAACAGAAATGCCGTTAGTAGATCTTCGTGGGTGTCTAAACATTCTTTCATGTGGAGTGCAATTTATGGAAGTACAAAGTAATGATCGAATTGAATGTGCGATGAATTCTCTCTATTCGATTCTCGGTGTATAATAATAAACGCCTGCTTTGTTACAACAATAATTAAGTATATTTCCAACACTTCTTATCCTTAAACAACCACACAGCTTACAATTTAACGTCCGTCTTGGTCAAGCGGATCGGTCCGAATACCCTCACGTATTTTAGATCGTTTTAAGACGACTCGTCATTCTGTTCGTAACTGTCGGTATCGAATCAATCAACTTACTTACATCGAGTAAAACATATGAAACAAATACAACCATCAAATATTCTATACTGTAAATTATAAATATTAATTATAAACATAATAAAATTGTAAAATAATAACATATTATCATAAATTCGTTACATCGTGAATCAAGTACAACCATCAAATAAAGTAGCTTGTAAATTGAATATAAATATTATTTGAAAATAAACGTGTTTTAAAATAATAAATTTGTAAAATAATAATAAGTAATCTTAAATTCATTACATTCGGCCGTCCGACTACGTGCGATCTCCTGACGCACGGTATAATCATGGGAAGGTTTTATAAATTCAAATAAGTACATTAACAAAATATTTTAGTTTCGTGTGAACTAATTGTAACCTATCTATACATTTGGTTTTAATCAATTATTCATTACAGTAAGTTTTATAAATTTAAATAAGTACACTAACAAAATGTTTTAGTTTCATGTGAACTAATTGTAACCTATCCATACATTTGGTTTTAATGAATTATTCATTACATTAAGTTTTATAAATTCAAGTAAGTACACTAACAAAATGTTTTAGTTTCATGTGAACTAATTGTATCCCATCTATACATTTGGTTTTAATCAATTATTCATTACATTCGGCTATTATTTTCTAATGTAGGACGTTGGGAGGAGGAGCTGGAAGACTGCTTGCCTTTCTTCTTTGATCGCTTTTTGTCTCTCTTAGACTTAGTTGCTGCTTTGGAGGATGATCGTGAACGCTTTCTCTGAAGTTCATCATAACGAGTAGGCGAGCCTTCAGGAGTCATCGCCTCATCAGTATTAAACCCTCAAAAATAAGATATCATTTTATCATGTTAGTCATATATCAATTCATTGTCTAAACGTACTAAAGCTATATGGATATTTTTAAAACATTTCAAAATTAAGTATTTATAGAAATAAACTTCATTTATTTGAAATTAATCCTTGACTGAAAACAAAATTAATAATTTATTTATTGCAAGACTATGGTACAAAATGTTAAGGTGGTATCGTATCTCGTTCGCATATTCTGCCACACACAGTGGCGGGCAAATTTACCTTAATTTACATTTTACATTATTAGTCACTTTATTAAATTTGTATCAATTACAATGTCACAGGCAAATAATCATTTATTGAATAGTACATATTTTTCCAAAAGTAATGCACTAAGTCGCTTTTTAAAGAATCTCGTCGGAAGATCTTTTAATCTTTTCGGTAATTTATTATAAACTTTAATTGCCATACGAAAGGTGTTTTTCCGAAACAGTTCTAAATTCATTTTTGGCACAGCCAATTTCTCCCCATAATTTCTACTTCTTACTTCGACTTCTACATTATACTTTAAAATATGAATATTTCAGTGCACGAACAAGGATACCTCTAAAATACATACATACGTGGAAGAGATAAAATTTTAAGTTTTTCTTTTAATAGAGGTACGCAACAATAATTACAGTTTGCTCCACAAATTGCTCGAATACATTTCTTTTGAGCCTTAAATATCCTATTTACTTTGATGGAACTTCCCCAAATTATAATTCCATAACTAATTATAGATGAAACATATGCATAAGCAGCTAATACCGTAGCATGATTAACAGTTTCCCTTAGTCGTTTTAACATAAAAACAAAACTGTCTATTTTGTTCTGAAATCTCTCAATATGTTATTTCCAACTACAAAATTTATCTATCGTTATATGTACCTAAAAATACACACTCGTTCGTTATGTCCAGTTTATTATTTTTATATTGTTAGTATATTTGTCTTTTAGACCTATATGTCTGAAAATGGATTATGTTAGTTTTGGTCATGTTTATTTGTAGGTTCTTTGAATTCATTCAGTTTATGGTGTCGTCTAGAGATTTTATTAAGTTGTTTTTTAAATCTTGGTCGTTTTTGCTTTTTATATATATAAGTGTAGTGTCATCAGCAAATAGTATAAAGTTCTGGTTTATAGCATCTGGGAGGTCATTTATGTATATTAGAAAAAGTAGCGGGGCTAAAATACTGCCCTGAGGTGTTCCGTACTCATTTTTCTTATAATTGGATCTATAGGTTTTTTTTCTTTTAGTTTACAATTTTTTTTTATACTTCCACATATTGCAGTCTGTTTTCAAGATATCTTTTCACCCAGTTATAAGCATTACCTCTTATTCCGTAGCATTCTAATTTTTTTTAAAGTCTTTCATGACATACAAAGTCAAAAGCCTTTGTCATATCTAGAAAGATGCAACCTATAAGCATTTTATCATTTAAGTATTCGGTAATTTGTTTGACTAGGGTAAAGCACGCAAGGGTGGTAGAACAATTTGTTTTCTGAAACCAAATTGTTTTTTTTTTTTTATATCGTATGATAAAAAGAAATTCTCTATTTTATTATACTTTACTTTTTCGAAAATTTTTGATAATATTGGAATTAAAGTTATTTCTTTTTTATGTAATGGTTTGATAATTTATATTTTTAGTTTTTCAGGAAAGATAAAATGTTTAAAGAACTTTATTTCTCATTACAAAACAGAATTATTGTATTTACATGAGAAACTTAAAATTAATATGTATATATACGAGCGAGATACACGTCGCCATTAGCCGTCACAATTTTAGTCAACTATGTTCGTTCTAACATGCATCTTTACTGCCTTTTAATCAATATTGCGAATTTGAGATGGTAATTGATTAAATAATTGCACACCCTCATACCTAATAGATTTCTTCAAATAAATTGTACGCGGCTTCGGCAAGATAAGCAAACTCGCTCGACGAGTATTGCGGGTCGTTGTGTATTCGATTTTTAAACGACAAGCAACTATGGATAGCGTTATTTAAAAAAATTCTTTATCAAGATACAGGTGCTTTATACATTTAGTTGTTTAATTGTTATAATTTAGGTTTCTTGGTAGATTTTATTAGTCGGCGTTAAATAATTGAATCTAAATAATGATTTTATTAATTTATTTTGTAGTGTTTGTAAGTTAGAAATTATGTTTTTACATGCCGTACTCCATATTTCAATTAGATATATGAAATGTGGCTTGACTAAACAATTAAATGACGTACGGATTGAGGAATACATTTTGATATTGACCAAAATCTGCCTATAAGTGATTATAGTTCGGTAATTATGTGTGATATATGAAAGTTCCACTTTAAATATGTATCTATTCTAAGACCCAGATATTTTTCCCATTTTTTTGTTAGTGATTTCAACGTTTTCGTCAACGTCAACGTCAACGAAAAGATCCCTTCTACTATCGATAAATTAATTATGTATGTCTGCCTACTTGAACCATTCAAGTAGGTATAATGCGCATGATTTAATTGTTTTGGTATCTAAATTATCGTATCCAGTAGATTTTGTGTGTGATTTTTAATATATCCATGTTATTTATGGGGTAAATAAAAATACTTTTATGTTTAGAGGGATTTTGGCTTCTGGCAAATTATTTGTTTTATTTTTAGTAGGCAGTGAGGTAAAATAGTCATTCAATAAGTTGCATATTTCATGCGGTGATTCATATGTTTTGTTATCGATATTAATTGCTTCTATTCCTGAATTAAATGTCATGTCTCGTGTATTTGTTTTAATTACATTCCAGGCTGCTCTAGTTCTGTTTTTTGCGAAATTTATGTATTTTGCATTATTAAGTATTTATTATATGCAGATATATTTTGTTTTTTATTGTGCTTATTTAAATGATATTTTAGTTATAACGTTCTTTTTCTTATACAACATTTTTTTTAAGAATCTATTTCTGATAGGTTTGAATGTATTTTTAATTTTTAAGATCGGAAAACACAAATTGTATAATAATGTTATAGTGTCAAGGAAGTTGTCGAATGCTTCATTGTTGTGGTGGAGCTGTATAAGGCTGTATAAAGCTGCCGTCCGAAAGGTGAGACTTGATAGACACCTCATAAATGTATTAGTGTTTTTCCTATTGAGTTCTCGTCTGTATATAAACCACTACTTTGGAATATCTTTAACGTTTTCGTTTTCTTTGAGTGTAAAAGTCAGTGATTGTGCGGTCTCATGGTCTGAAAATTCCAAGTAGTGCAGGCACGATTGTGTGTCAGTTATGTTACTTGCTATTAAGTCTAAGCAGGAGTTTTTACGTGTTGGGCGCTTTATATGATTTTGTAAATTATTATTTTGTAGAATAGAGATAAGTTCGCCGAAATTTTTATTATTTTTTTTTTAATTTCTATGTTCCAGTCTCCACATAATATTAGTTTTTTTTGTTGCGTTTCCTGGGTAGGTTACTTAAAAGTTGTTCTAAATTATATAAAAATAAAGCTGTTACATCTAAAGTAGGAGTTCGGTAAATACATATTATTATTAAGTTGTATTCACTTATTTCAACGCTACAATATTCAAATCAAAGAGGTATTGGTAAGAAATTTCCTTGTATTTTAAATTGTTTTTTTATTAAGACGCACAAACCTCCTCGGCGTTGGTTAGGCCAAGAATATGAAGAGACTAATCTATAATTATTTATCTTAACGTTGGATTCATTTCCTTGTTTATTAAAAGTTTCTGTAAAACATATGATGTCTACATTTCCTAAATTTCTTTGCAGGTCTGTGATGGCTATATTAATGAAATCTTGAGATTTGTCTTACGTTGTGTATAATATCGAATTTACTCAATTTCCGCGTTTTTATCGTATTTCGAGTGGCGTATTTCAAGTAGTGGCAATATTTATAATTAGATATTATAGATTCTACATGAAAGCTAATTAATTTCACATTTAGGTGAGTATTATTCTGTACATTTGTTATAAACACTATCACCAATAACGATACTTTAACGTTGAAACGCACGAAGTATTCTATAGGCATACTTAGTTTCGTTTTTTTTTAGTTTTACTTCTTCTACACATGACCTCTACTCTAACATACTACACGCTCACAGATCAGGAGGCATAGATAGCCTCGAGTATCTAAAGCACACTTGGCTTCCTATTGTAGGCACACATAACCTCTAACGACTAAGCACACATGGCTCGATAGGCATACATAGCCTCTAGTAGCTGAAGCACACTTGGCTTCCTATTATAGGCACACATAACCTCTAACGACTAAGCACACATGGCTCGATAGGCATACTTAGCCTCTAGTAGCTGAAGCACACTTGGCTTCCTATTGTAGGCACACATAACCTCTAACGACTAAGCACACATGGCTCGGTAGGCATACATAGCCTCTAGTAGCGGAAGCACACTTGGCTTCCTATTGTAGGTATACATAACCTCTAACGACTAAGCACACATGGCTCGATAGGCATACATAGCCTCTAGTAGCTGAAGCACACTTGGCTTCCTATTGTAGGTATACATAACCTCTAACGACTAAGCACACATGGCTCGATAGGCATACATAGCCTCTAGTAGCTGAAGCACACTTGGCTTCCTATTCTAGGTATACATAACCTCTAACGACTAAGCACACATGGCTCGATAGGCATACATAGCCTCTAGTAGCTGAAGCACACTTGGCTTCCTATTGTAGGTATACATAACCTATAACGACTACACGACACATGGCTCGGTAGGCGTACATAATCTCTACAAGTCAAAGCGCACGTGGGGCGTTCGATTTCTAATTACTTATAGAAATAACATTAATAATCGTATAAAACACTTGTACGCACCTTAGATTGGGTCTTGTCCCGCTTCTGATTTGTGATGAATTCTCACTATTCGATTCTCGGTGTATAATATAAAACGCCTGCTTTGTTACAATAATAATTAAATATATTTCCAACACTTCTTATCCTTAAACAACCACACAGCTTACAATTTAACGTCCGTCTTGGTCAAGCGAATCGGTCCGAATACCCTCACTTGTTTTAGATCGTATCAAGACGACTCGTCATTCTGTTCGTAACTGTCGGTATCGAATCAATCAACTTACTCACATCGAGTAAAACGTATTAAACAAATACAACCATCAAATAATCTATACTATAAATTATAAATATTAATTATAAACATAATAAAATTGGAAAAATAATAACATATTATCATAAATTCGTTACATCGTGAAAAAAGTACAAAATATCAAATAAAGTAGCTTGTAAATTGAATATAAATATTATTTAAAAAATAAACGTGTTTCAAATAATAAATTTGTAAAATAATAATAAGTAATCTTAAATTCATTACAATCGCATGAAATTTTTCGCATCTCATTCATCATAACCGCTCGATTTTGATTTAAACATTACGAATCAATTATCCACCAATCCTGTTTTTCCACCAACGTGAGCTATAATGCATCTTGCACCGGTTATATCCGATGTCAAACACCTGGTTCAGGCATGGATATTTGTTTCAAGGTAGATGACGAGCACTTACTTCCAAACGGTTTTACGCATCCTTAAAATCAATTTAGCTCTCCAAGCTACAATATAATATAACTGAAATAAGTCAAAACCTTTAATGAATATAAGGTTTTAATAAGCTAAAATTAACAGTAAAAATTGCTTTGGCTACATTACATACATTGACAAAGTCACTAGCAAAACATATTGACAATGTCATCATTTTATGGTTGATAGTTTCAAGCAAGAAGTTTACATCATTCTCCCGCACTATTTAATTATAACTGCCGTAGTAGCGTTCTCGTCGTGGTACTCAAAATCTATTTTAAAATATAATCTTTTAGAAATTCTGGTGTTTTACGGACGCGGCCAGATCTACGAAGTGTTGCCTCCAGCGGTGGCGATGAAGGTAATTCGATCTCTAGCTCTCTGCTATTATCAAGTACTGTCTCATAAGATGAAGGAATCTCCATGTTTTGTTCTTCTGTTTCTGGAAGAGGTTCCGTCTCCAAGTTTTGATCTTCTGTTTCAGGAAGTGGTTCTGCGACGTTATGATAATCAGTAGTGTGTTCATTATCTATTCGCAGATCTACCCCTTCTGAACCCAGTGGTGCTAGATGACGGTTCGACACCGTTGTTTCTCGGCCATCTGGGAACCGAATGTATGAAAAATCAGGATTGCTATGTATCAATTCAACCTCTTCTACTAATGGCTGATATTTATTTGTACGATTAAATTTCTTCATCAAGACTTGTCTAGAATTTGTAAGCCACGATGGAACAGAAATGCCGTTAGTAGATCTTCGTGGGTGTCTAAACATTCTTTCATGTGGAGTGCAATT
Organism: Pieris mannii; assembly: GCA_028984075.1. Lineage (NCBI taxonomy): Eukaryota > Metazoa > Arthropoda > Insecta > Lepidoptera > Pieridae > Pieris > Pieris mannii. The sequence continues at coordinate 4,354,036 of CM054776.1, forward strand.
TATGGAAGTACAAAGTAATGATCGAATTGAATGTGCGATGAATTCTCTCTATTCGATTCTCGGTGTATAATAATAAACGCCTGCTTTGTTACAACAATAATTAAGTATATTTCCAACACTTCTTATCCTTAAACAACCACACAGCTTACAATTTAACGTCCGTCTTGGTCAAGCGGATCGGTCCGAATACCCTCACGTATTTTAGATCGTTTTAAGACGACTCGTCATTCTGTTCGTAACTGTCGGTATCGAATCAATCAACTTACTTACATCGAGTAAAACATATGAAACAAATACAACCATCAAATATTCTATACTGTAAATTATAAATATTAATTATAAACATAATAAAATTGTAAAATAATAACATATTATCATAAATTCGTTACATCGTGAATCAAGTACAACCATCAAATAAAGTAGCTTGTAAATTGAATATAAATATTATTTGAAAATAAACGTGTTTTAAAATAATAAATTTGTAAAATAATAATAAGTAATCTTAAATTCATTACATTCGGCCGTCCGACTACGTGCGATCTCCTGACGCACGGTATAATCATGGGAAGGTTTTATAAATTCAAATAAGTACATTAACAAAATATTTTAGTTTCGTGTGAACTAATTGTAACCTATCTATACATTTGGTTTTAATCAATTATTCATTACAGTAAGTTTTATAAATTTAAATAAGTACACTAACAAAATGTTTTAGTTTCATGTGAACTAATTGTAACCTATCCATACATTTGGTTTTAATGAATTATTCATTACATTAAGTTTTATAAATTCAAGTAAGTACACTAACAAAATGTTTTAGTTTCATGTGAACTAATTGTATCCCATCTATACATTTGGTTTTAATCAATTATTCATTACATTCGGCTATTATTTTCTAATGTAGGACGTTGGGAGGAGGAGCTGGAAGACTGCTTGCCTTTCTTCTTTGATCGCTTTTTGTCTCTCTTAGACTTAGTTGCTGCTTTGGAGGATGATCGTGAACGCTTTCTCTGAAGTTCATCATAACGAGTAGGCGAGCCTTCAGGAGTCATCGCCTCATCAGTATTAAACCCTCAAAAATAAGATATCATTTTATCATGTTAGTCATATATCAATTCATTGTCTAAACGTACTAAAGCTATATGGATATTTTTAAAACATTTCAAAATTAAGTATTTATAGAAATAAACTTCATTTATTTGAAATTAATCCTTGACTGAAAACAAAATTAATAATTTATTTATTGCAAGACTATGGTACAAAATGTTAAGGTGGTATCGTATCTCGTTCGCATATTCTGCCACACACAGTGGCGGGCAAATTTACCTTAATTTACATTTTACATTATTAGTCACTTTATTAAATTTGTATCAATTACAATGTCACAGGCAAATAATCATTTATTGAATAGTACATATTTTTCCAAAAGTAATGCACTAAGTCGCTTTTTAAAGAATCTAGTCGGAAGATCTTTTAATCTTTTCGGTAATTTATTATAAACTTTAATTGCCATACGAAAGGTGTTTTTCCGAAACAGTTCTAAATTCATTTTTGGCACAGCCAATTTCTCCCCATAATTTCTACTTCTTACTTCGACTTCTACATTATACTTTAAAATATGAATATTTCAGTGCACGAACAAGGATACCTCTAAAATACATACATACGTGGAAGAGATAAAATTTTAAGTTTTTCTTTTAATAGAGGTACGCAACAATAATTACAGTTTGCTCCACAAATTGCTCGAATACATTTCTTTTGAGCCTTAAATATCCTATTTACTTTGATGGAACTTCCCCAAATTATAATTCCATAACTAATTATAGATGAAACATATGCATAAGCAGCTAATACCGTAGCATGATTAACAGTTTCCCTTAGTCGTTTTAACATAAAAACAAAACTGTCTATTTTGTTCTGAAATCTCTCAATATGTTATTTCCAACTACAAAATTTATCTATCGTTATATGTACCTAAAAATACACACTCGTTCGTTATGTCCAGTTTATTATTTTTATATTGTTAGTATATTTGTCTTTTAGACCTATATGTCTGAAAATGGATTATGTTAGTTTTGGTCATGTTTATTTGTAGGTTCTTTGAATTCATTCAGTTTATGGTGTCGTCTAGAGATTTTATTAAGTTGTTTTTTAAATCTTGGTCGTTTTTGCTTTTTATATATATAAGTGTAGTGTCATCAGCAAATAGTATAAAGTTCTGGTTTATAGCATCTGGGAGGTCATTTATGTATATTAGAAAAAGTAGCGGGGCTAAAATACTGCCCTGAGGTGTTCCGTACTCATTTTTCTTATAATTGGATCTATAGGTTTTTTTTCTTTTAGTTTACAATTTTTTTTTATACTTCCACATATTGCAGTCTGTTTTCAAGATATCTTTTCACCCAGTTATAAGCATTACCTCTTATTCCGTAGCATTCTAATTTTTTTTAAAGTCTTTCATGACATACAAAGTCAAAAGCCTTTGTCATATCTAGAAAGATGCAACCTATAAGCATTTTATCATTTAAGTATTCGGTAATTTGTTTGACTAGGGTAAAGCACGCAAGGGTGGTAGAACAATTTGTTTTCTGAAACCAAATTGTTTTTTTTTTTTTATATCGTATGATAAAAAGAAATTCTCTATTTTATTATACTTTACTTTTTCGAAAATTTTTGATAATATTGGAATTAAAGTTATTTCTTTTTTATGTAATGGTTTGATAATTTATATTTTTAGTTTTTCAGGAAAGATAAAATGTTTAAAGAACTTTATTTCTCATTACAAAACAGAATTATTGTATTTACATGAGAAACTTAAAATTAATATGTATATATACGAGCGAGATACACGTCGCCATTAGCCGTCACAATTTTAGTCAACTATGTTCGTTCTAACATGCATCTTTACTGCCTTTTAATCAATATTGCGAATTTGAGATGGTAATTGATTAAATAATTGCACACCCTCATACCTAATAGATTTCTTCAAATAAATTGTACGCGGCTTCGGCAAGATAAGCAAACTCGCTCGACGAGTATTGCGGGTCGTTGTGTATTCGATTTTTAAACGACAAGCAACTATGGATAGCGTTATTTAAAAAAATTCTTTATCAAGATACAGGTGCTTTATACATTTAGTTGTTTAATTGTTATAATTTAGGTTTCTTGGTAGATTTTATTAGTCGGCGTTAAATAATTGAATCTAAATAATGATTTTATTAATTTATTTTGTAGTGTTTGTAAGTTAGAAATTATGTTTTTACATGCCGTACTCCATATTTCAATTAGATATATGAAATGTGGCTTGACTAAACAATTAAATGACGTACGGATTGAGGAATACATTTTGATATTGACCAAAATCTGCCTATAAGTGATTATAGTTCGGTAATTATGTGTGATATATGAAAGTTCCACTTTAAATATGTATCTATTCTAAGACCCAGATATTTTTCCCATTTTTTTGTTAGTGATTTCAACGTTTTCGTCAATGTCAACGTCAACGAAAAGATCCCTTCTACTATCGATAAATTAATTATGTATGTCTGCCTACTTGAACCATTCAAGTAGGTATATGCTATGAAAAATTATGCTCACTTCATCCAAAAAATCTGATTATGTTTACATTCCCTTATAGTAAAACCTTCACTCAACAAGAAAATAATGTAAGACATATTTTAAATCAGACAATGCATACATTTGCTATGTATAATAAAAACTTTACACTAATTGATACCAATAGGTACATAAGTTGTAATAATTACTTTTTGACAAAGGATAGATATAATCTACCTACGTATTTGAAAAGACAGATAGCTGATTCGCTATCATATTTATTGTTTATAACAGCCAAGAATTTGGCTCGACAACCTGCTTCTATTGAGCAGGTTTTAGTTAGTAAGACCTTGGAAGATATTCCAAGACATAGTATTTATAATTTAAATTAGTTACTAAGACAACAGAGAGTCTCTCTGGCAAAGAATTAGTCAGTTAGATAAGTAAATTTAAGAATAATAATAATAAAACTATCAATCTGGTTCACCAAAATATACAAGGCATGAAAAGTAAATTACTAGAAATTGAGTTGTTTTTGAGCAGTGAAAATATTGACATATTGTGTATTTCAGAACACTGGTTAAAGACATGTGAACTTATGTTCAATTTTTGCAATCATCAGATTGGTAGTTCGTTCTGCAGAGGAAATGCAATACGCGGTGGCTCATTAATATTGCTTCATAAAAAATTAAAATTTAAAGAAAGGAAGGACATAGTGAGCCTCTCTGTGGAACGCCTTATTGAAGTATCTTGTGTGGAGCTGGAGCAATTTATCATTGTTAGTTTGTATAGCCCTCCTTCAGCTCAATATGATAGTTTAGAAAAAATATTAGAGCAAGTTCTGTACAAATTGCAAAAATCCAAGAAAAAGTTGGTCGTTAGTGGAGACTTTAATGTAAATTTGCTTGACAACTGTAATTCAAGTAAACGTATGCTTAATCTGTTTAAATCATATAATTTAATTAATAATTTTATTGTACCTACTAGGGTAACAGCCACCACGGCAACATGTATTGACAATATCTATAGTAATATAGTTCCTCTCAACACCTGTATTATCAACAAACTTACATCTGACCACTCTGGTCAATTGTTTGAATTTCAAAATATACTTAAATGTAAAGATCCAAAAAAGACAATATGCACAATTCCTGTAACATATGATCGGTTAGACAAATTTAGAAAAAAAATTATATTTAATACGCCATTTTTGCGTAGTAACCAATGCCCTAATAATTTATATAACACATTCTTTGAATCATTTATTGATGAATTCAAAAATGTGTTCACTCCAAAGACTTTTTTGGTCTCGGAGAAACCTACCTTTTGTGACTGGGCACCTCCGGAACTACACAAAAAAAGGCTAAAATTGTATGAATTGTATGATGAAAAACAGTATAATGACAGTGAAGAATTTAAAACTCATGTTAGGACATTTTCAAAAAAATTTAGGCAAGAGTGTAAAATCGCTAAGGCAAAACACTTAAGTAATAAAATAAACAACAGCTCTGATAAGATAAAGGCTACTTGGAAAATTATAAACGAGGAGACTGGAAGAACCTCCAGAAAGGATTCTGAATATAAGATGAACATAAACGGTAAAGTAATTAGTTCCGACCTCGAAGTAGCCTCTGCATTTGAAGAGTTTTTTACTAATATTCCACTAAATACAACCAGCGTTCTAAATTCTTCGCCATCAGCCGCCCTTTTATTATTGCAACAGAATGTTCCTGTATGCAATCGTGAGTTTATATTTAGCCGCATTAGCTGCAATGATATTATAAAAACATTTAAACAGCTAAAAATAAAAAAAACTAAAGATCTTTGGGGTGTATCTGTTTTCATTGTACAATCGGTAATCGATGCTATCAGTTCAGAGTTGGCTATAATATTTAATGAATGTATAGATTGTGGAGTCTTTCCAGACCAGATGAAGTTTAGTAAAATCACACCGTTATTTAAAACGGGCAGCACTTCTGACCCCACAAATTTTAGACCCATATCTGTGCTGCCTGCATTGAGTAAAATTTTTGAGAAAATAATTCTAGATCAATTACTGATACATTTTAATAATAATAAACTTATGCATAGCCAGCAGTATGGTTTTACAAGAGGTCGCTCTACAGCCGATGCTGGCGTTAAATTAATTTCCGAGATTTTAAATGCTTGGGAAAATTCTCATGATGCCATTGGAGTTTTTTGCGATTTATCAAAGGCTTTTGACTGTGTCCATCACGAAATCCTTATCAAAAAACTTCAACACTATGGCATTGGCGAAAAAGCGCTAAATCTTATGGAATCATACCTGAGCGGTAGAATTCAGAAGGTAAATGTAAATGGAGCTATATCACAGGGATCGTCTGTTACTATGGGCGTACCGCAGGGCTCCATACTTGGTCCCTTCTTATTCCTCGTCTATATAAATGACCTACCATTTCTTGTAAAGGAGCTTCACGAGATAGTACTGTTTGCTGATGACACTTCGCTTTTATTTAAAGTGAAACGACGAAATCCATCACTTGAGAATGTAAACAGTGCCATCTCCAGTGTGGTTCACTGGTTTAGTACAAATAATCTTAAGTTAAACGAGAAGAAGACAAAATGTATTAAATTTGAAACTACAAATGTAAAAAGTAGTCATTCTCAAATAATAATTAAAGACGAGGAAATAGACTTTGTTGATAGTGCGGTGTTCTTGGGAATTACTTTAGATAGTAAACTCCAGTGGGGCCAACACATAGAAGGTCTTTCGAATAGGCTAAGTTCTGCAGCGTTCGCAGTGAAAAAGATACGCGATCTTACGGATGAGAATACAGCAAAGCTCGTTTATTTCAGCTATTTTCATAGTATCATGTCATATGGTGTTATTTTGTGGGGTAATGCCGCTGACATTAATTCGATATTTGTAGTGCAAAAACGGGCTATAAGAGCGATCTGTGGGTTGTCCCCACGGGAGTCAGTCCGAAATAAGTTTAAGGAATTAAATATTTTAACTTTGGCAAGTCAATACATTTATGAGAATATTTTGTATGTGCGGAAAAATATAGATATCTTTAAAAAGAATAGTAGCTTCCATAATTATAGTACTCGTAATAAAGACAAAATTAGCGCACCAACCACGAGGCTGCATAAAACGAGTAATTCTTTCCAAGGCAATTGCATACGTTTTTTCAACAAAATCCCTAGTGAGATACAAATATTGTCAATAAATAAATTTAAATCGTACATTAAAGTAAAACTGCTTGCTAAGGCCTATTATAATATAAATGAATACTTAAACGATCATTGTGCTTGGATATGAATTGCTTCAGTATAAATAGGTAACGCGACAGAATCTCTCGGCTGCATTTTCAGACTATGGGGCGATCGTCGACATCTACGACTTTTTTTTAATGTAAAGTGGGAACAAACCGTGATTCATGTGGTATCAAATTATTTCAGTATAATTAGTATTATTACTATTTTCTTGTGTAGCCAAGTGCACATTTCAAGGATCGTCATGCTCACTCAAATGTCATTGCTTGTGGCGGCGTCCATGCGTCGGGTTGTCTCTCTCCCTAAAATATGGCGAGGGGGCCGATGGCTGGCCATGCGTCATACTCGTGAACGGGTGCTACTTGTGGTGACTGGTCGTACTTGAATTCGTGTATGCGGTGATATTAGTTGTTTATACTACGTATTTGCGTGTTGTTCTCACAAGTGTGTAAGTGCGTGCTCCTATTTCACCATGCCTCCTGCTGATAGAGGACAAATCTTTGTTTTTAATTTGTTTTTTTATTCTTTATTACTCAATATGTCATATGGAACATGGTGTAGTGGTCGCAGCTCCTTACAAGCATTGTGTAAAAAAAAAAAACTTGGCGATTAAAAAGAGTGGCGGAGAGTTTATTGCCAGTTCTTCTCTTCCGTTCTACGCCCTTGATTTGAGAACTGGCAGTAAATGTAAATTCACAATTTTTAAATTTTTTGACGTTCATAAGTGTACATTGTTACCTACATGAATAAATAAATTTTGTTTTGTTTTTTTGTTTTATAATGCGCATGATTTAATTGTTTTGGTATCTAAATTATCGTATCCAGTAGATTTTGTTTATGTGATAATTTTTAATATATCCATGTTATTTATGGGGTAAATAAAAATACTTTTATGTTTAGAGGGATTTTGGCTTCTGGCAAATTATTTGTTTTATTTTTAGTAGGCAGTGAGGTAAAATAGTCATTCAATAAGTTGCATATTTCATGCGGTGATTCATATGTTTTGTTATCGATATTAATTGCTTCTATTCCTGAATTAAATGTCATGTCTCGTGTATTTGTTTTAATTACATTCCAGGCTGCTCTAGTTCTGTTTTTTGCGAAATTTATGTATTTTGCATTATTAAGTATTTATTATATGCAGATATATTTTGTTTTTTATTGTGCTTATTTAAATGATATTTTAGTTATAACGTTCTTTTTCTTATACAACATTTTTTTTAAGAATCTATTTCTGATAGGTTTGAATGTATTTTTAATTTTTAAGATCGGAAAACACAAATTGTATAATAATGTTATAGTGTCAAGGAAGTTGTCGAATGCTTCATTGTTGTGGTGGAGCTGTATAAGGCTGTATAAAGCTGCCGTCCGAAAGGTGAGACTTGATAGACACCTCATAAATGTATTAGTGTTTTTCCTATTGAGTTCTCGTCTGTATATAAACCACTACTTTGGAATATCTTTAACGTTTTCGTTTTCTTTGAGTGTAAAAGTCAGTGATTGTGCGGTCTCATGGTCTGAAAATTCCAAGTAGTGCAGGCACGATTGTGTGTCAGTTATGTTACTTGCTATTAAGTCTAAGCAGGAGTTTTTACGTGTTGGGCGCTTTATATGATTTTGTAAATTATTATTTTGTAGAATAGAGATAAGTTCGCCGAAATTTTTATTATTTTTTTTTTAATTTCTATGTTCCAGTCTCCACATAATATTAGTTTTTTTTGTTGCGTTTCCTGGGTAGGTTACTTAAAAGTTGTTCTAAATTATATAAAAATAAAGCTGTTACATCTAAAGTAGGAGTTCGGTAAATACATATTATTATTAAGTTGTATTCACTTATTTCAACGCTACAATATTCAAATCAAAGAGGTATTGGTAAGAAATTTCCTTGTATTTTAAATTGTTTTTTTATTAAGACGCACAAACCTCCTCGGCGTTGGTTAGGCCAAGAATATGAAGAGACTAATCTATAATTATTTATCTTAACGTTGGATTCATTTCCTTGTTTATTAAAAGTTTCTGTAAAACATATGATGTCTACATTTCCTAAATTTCTTTGCAGGTCTGTGATGGCTATATTAATGAAATCTTGAGATTTGTCTTACGTTGTGTATAATATCGAATTTACTCAATTTCCGCGTTTTTATCGTATTTCGAGTGGCGTATTTCAAGTAGTGGCAATATTTATAATTAGATATTATAGATTCTACATGAAAGCTAATTAATTTCACATTTAGGTGAGTATTATTCTGTACATTTGTTATAAACACTATCACCAATAACGATACTTTAACGTTGAAACGCACGAAGTATTCTATAGGCATACTTAGTTTCGTTTTTTTTTAGTTTTACTTCTTCTACACATGACCTCTACTCTAACATACTACACGCTCACAGATCAGGAGGCATAGATAGCCTCGAGTATCTAAAGCACACTTGGCTTCCTATTGTAGGCACACATAACCTATAACTACTGAGCACACTTGGCTCGGTAGGCATACATAGCCTCTAGTAGCTGAAGCACACTTGGCTTCCTATTGTAGGCACACATAACCTCTAACTACTAAGCACACATGGCTCGATAGGCATACATAGCCTCTAGCAGCTGAAGCACACTTGGCTTCCTATTGAAGGCACACATAACCTCTAACGACTAAGCACACATGGCTCGGTAGGCATACATAGCCTCTAGTATCTGAAGCACACTTGGCTTCCTATTGTAGGCACACATAACCTATAACTACTGAGCACACTTGGCTCGGTAGGCATACATAGCCTCTAGCAGCTGAAGCACACTTGGCTTCCTATTGAAGGCACACATAACCTCTAACGACTAAGCACACATGGCTCGGTAGGCATACATAGCCTCTAGTATCTGAAGCACACTTGGCTTCCGATTGTAGGTACACATAACCTATAACTACTAAGCACACTTGGCTTCCTATTGTAGGTACGCATAAGCTATAACTAATTAGCACACAGGGCTCGATTGACGTACATAATCTCTAGTAGCCAAAGCGCACGTGGGGCGTTCGATTTCTAATCATTTATAGAAATAACATTAATAGTCGTATAAAACACTTGTACGCACCTTAGATTGGGTCTTGTCCCGCTTCTGAATTGCGATGAATTCTCTCTATTCGATTCTCGGTGTATAATAATAAACGCCTGCTTTGTTACAACAATAATTAAGTATATTTCCAACACTTCTTATCCTTAAACAACCACACAGCTTACAATTTAACGTCCGTCTTGGTCAAGCGGATCGGTCCGAATACCCTCACTTATTTTAGATCGTTTTAAGACGACTCGTCATTCTGTTCGTAACTGTCGGTATCGAATCAATCAACTTACTTACATCGAGTAAAACATATGAAACAAATACAACCATCAAATAATCTATACTGTAAATTATAAATATTAATTATAAACATAATAAAGTTGTAAAATAATAACATATTATCATAAATTCGTTACATCGTGAATCAAGTACAACCATCAAATAAAGTAGCTTGTAAATTGAATATAAATATTATTTAAAAATAAACGTGTTTTAAAATAATAATAAGTAATCTTAAATTCATTACAAATGTAAGGCTTGTGGTAATACTTGTTCCCAATTTTCTACCGAAAGATTCTTCGTTTTCAGTGCTAAAAGAATCGTTCTCCAAAGAGTAGAATTCAATTTTTCTACTTGACCGTTACCTTGAGGGTTAAAAGCTGTAGTTTTACTCGTGGCAATACCTCGGACATGTAAAAATTCCTGTACTTCGGCAGAAAGAAATGCTGTTCCGCGATCTGAGTGAACGTAAGAAGGCATGCCGAATATCATAAACAAGTTGTTAAGGTGTTTAATCACTGTTTTCGAGCTTACATCTGAGCATGGGAAAGCAAACGGGAAACGAGAAAATTCGTCGATCATAGTAAGTATGAATTTGTTATTATTGTTTGTTGGAACTGGTCCTTTAAAATCTATGCTAAGGCGTTCAAAAGCAACCGTTGCTTTAACAAGTTTCTTCTGGTCATCAGAGGTATTTCGGAAGAATCTAGGTTTTACTTCGGAGCAGGTTCGACAAGATTTTGTCATTGTTCTGATTTCTTTAATGGAATAGGGAAGATTTTTAGAGCGAACCCAGTGAAACATTCTCGTTACCCCTGGATGACAAAGAGCCTCATGCAGCGAGAAAAGTTTTGCAGTATGTGTTTCTACCATGGCACAAACTCGAGATAGTGCATCAGCAGTATAGTTCTCTTTCCCCGGTCTGTATATAATATCGTATTTAAAAACAGCAAGTTCCAGTCGCCATCTTTGAATCTTTTCATTCTTTATTTTACTTGAATGCTTCATATTAAACATAAAAGAAACCGAACGTTGGTCAGTTACTAACTTAAAGTGTCTACCAATAAGGAAATGTCTCCATTTCTTTAATGATTCCACTATTGCGTACGCTTCTTTTTCAATGGCGGAATGGTTTTGTTCGCTTGAATTTAAAGTTCTTGAGAAAAACGCAACTGGTCTGGAATTTTGCGTAAGTACTGCTGCAATGGAATGATCGGAAGCGTCGGTTTCAACTGTAAAAGGTATATTTTCATCAATTGCATGTATAGAGGACTTTGCGATATCATTTTTCAGATCTTCAAAACATGTAATTTGCTCGCGTGTGAGCGGAAAAGTTGACGTATTAGCAAGTGAGTGGATCCGTTCAGAAAAGTTTGGAATCCACTTAGAATAATGTGCGAACATGCCGAGTGTCCTTCTTAAGGTCGGTAAATCGTTCGGTGGAGGTAAATTCATCAGTGGCTTGAGTCGTTCACTGTCAGGTTTAATAATGTGATTATGAATAGTATAGCCTAGAATGTTAATTGACTCTTGAGAAAATTTGCATTTTTGTATATTCATTGTTAAGCCGTATTTCTTTGCGGCATTCATAAAACTTTTTAAGTTAAGATCGTGTTCTTCAAGAGTACGGCCAGAAATGGTTATATCATCAAGATACGCATAAGTGTTTTGAAGCTTTTCTTTTCTTATAATCCAATCGATTGTTCGTTGGAAGCTCGAAACACCATTTGTTACTCCAAAAGGAATACGCCTAAATTGGTACAAATTTCCCAACGCTTCAAAAGCGGTACATTTCCTTTCTTCGGGTAGTATAGGTACTTGATGGTACGCGCTTTTCAGGTCTATTAGGCTGAAAAATGTATTCTTTGCCACTTTCGAAACTAAATCCTCAATGTTTGGTAAAGGATACGCGTCGAGTTCTGTGTAACGATTAATTGTCTGAGAGTAATCAATCACAAGGAGTCTTTTATGAGTTTCGCTTTTTGTTATTAGTACTTGGGCCCTCCACGGTGATTTACTTTCTTCAATCACGCCCTCTGCTATAAGTTTTCTGATCTCCTCTTTAATGAATTCATTATCCTCTTTGCTATGCCTTCGAGACTTAATAGCAATAGGTTTGCAGTAAGGCGATACATTTGCAAAAAGCGGTACAGCTGGTACTGATGCTTCAGCTTGTAGTGGACGTTTTGGGCCACCGAAAGAAAACTCTAGCGATGAATGTTCTTCGAGGACATCATGACCGATAATTATGTCAGCACAAAGATTTTTCACGATAAGAAAATTTACATCATATTTATGATTTCCGATATTCAGGGTTTGTAAAGTTTGCCCTTCTACTTCTGAAGTAAAATAGAGAGGCCATAGATATAGTCTGACTGCAGGGTTTTCTTTTTAAATCGCATAGTCTCGCAAAGCTGTCATTAATAAAACTGATGGAGCTGCCTGTGTCGAGAAGTGCTTCTGCTCTTATTCCTCGAATATAAGCGGGTACAGTAGCTTTACGTAATGAAAAAGGTGACGCTGCTGTGATACAAGCGGATACATTTGCACTACCTACTACCACAGAGTTTGTAGGTTTGGAAGAGCTTCTGCAAACGGTGGCAAAGTGACCCTTCTTGTTGCAGAGCTCGCAAGTGCTTTCAAATGCGGGGCAGTTCTTACGTGGATGTATTTGTCCGCCACAAAAGAAACATTTTCGTCGTCGAGAGTTATTTACAGATGAGCAGATCTCGTTGTGCACAATTTGTGGGTTCGGAAAGACTAAAGTTGGCTCTTTTGGGGCAACAGCATTTAACGACACAGTATTGAAGCTTTGAGAGTTGATCTCTGCAGTTTCTAGAGAGAGAGCTTAATTGTACGCTTGATCCAGGGTTAGAGTTAGGTTTTCTAATAGCCTTTGTCTGATTTTGTGCGATGATATACCGGATATGAAAGCATCACGCACGCTATCATTTTTGTTCGTTTCCGCATCAACAGCCGCAAAGTCACAATCTTTAGAAAGAAGTTTTAAAGCTTGTAAGTATGTGTCAATATTTTCTTCAGGTCTTTGCTTTCTTGTTGCTAATATATGTCTAGAAAAAATCAGATTTTTAGGTTTTACGTACAGTTTTTGGAGTATTGTTATTGCATCTTCGTAGTTTGTGGCTTCGCTTATATATGTGTAGATATTTGGCGATATATGATTTATCAAAAGCTGAAATTTTATGATGTCCCATTTTTCTGGCGGAGGAACCGACTGTGCATCTGTTTCTGGAGCGGTCGGTTTCTGCACGGAAATGAAGTTTTCGAAAGTGTTACGCCAGTGTATCCAAGCCCTCGTGCTAGACCTGTCTGACGGGTCAATATCAAATCTTTCAGGGCGAAGATATTTATCCATGTTGTTTTTTTATATTTTAGCTTATTAAATTGAAATAAGACAAAACCTTTAATGAATATAAGGTTTTAATAAGCTAAAATTAACAGTAAATTGCTTTGGCTACATTAGATACATTGACAAAGTCACTAGCAAAACATATTGACAATGTCATCATTTTATGGTTGATAGTTTCAAGCAAGAAGTTTACATCAATAACGTTCCATTAAAATTTTACGTATGGATTGGCACTTTTTATAATTGTACTCCATGCTTAACAAAATACGCCTTAAAGTCGTTTTGCTGTACATATTTGAAATCGATATCAGTTTTCAATGCAAGCCAAAGCTTATGAACGGTCGGAATTTCTTTTTTGACGACATAAAGTGAGTGTATTATATGCCTTATAGCACACTAATCAAAATCGTCTATTTCCAAAAAACTCTCTCAGTTTCCATTTTTTCCTTATTTTTTTCTATTCTTTTTCTTCTAATTTTAGAAGTTGAAGCTTCAACTTTTTTACCATTTTGAGTTATTTGAGTGACAGTGCGTTCAGAAATACCTGAAACGAACACATATGAATATCCAACAATATACTAATGTAACAAAAATACCCCGCACGGAGGCAAAATAACACGCCATGGTCACCTCAAAAATTACCTGTCAAGAAAGCAAGCCGAGCCCGTTTAGAAAATGGAACAATTGGCCCCTTATTGTCCCGTTTTGCTTGACAAGAACGTTTCACCTTTAGAACAATCTCTATTCTATTCTTTATTTTTAAAAAATAGAATAGAATAGAATCTCAATCTCTCGGCCAGCACTTTTAATGACTTTTGGCATGATGATGAAAACACAAGATACTCATAACACTTACTTCATCTGTCACAACGACATGGTGCGGCCTGGGATTAGTTAAAATTTTGGCCGCACGCAGACTTAACTGGCGCGCACTCTACTCGCCAAGTGGAGTATGGATATATCATATAAGATGGGTATTGGGCAATATTGGAAAGTTTATCCAGTATCCACACAAACACGAGTCCTAGATATTTACCTGCTTAAAATGACAATTGACAACCTACCGAAGCAATTAAGCACCTTTAAATTGACAATTGATCGGTTTAGTTTCTAACATAACCGAAAAACCTATTTTTACCTATACTAAATCTGTGGAACTATCACAGACATCCTAACCTGTGGTTCAAACTTAAAACTCAAAGAAAAAAAAAGGCGGGAAGCTGTTGAAGTGGAAAGGCGCGCTTTTTAAAGAATTTTCTATAAAATTTAACTTTTAGAATTAATTCAGTAATAGTTTTGTAAATATTACTTTATAAAAGTGTCTAGTGTTATATTAACATCTCGCAATGCCGAAAAAGAAGCGGAAGAGGGATGGTATCGTCCATTCCGGTTCAAGCCAGCAGCCGCTGGAATCCACGGACTCTGACTCAGCAGAATCCATGGCTTCGACGAGCTCAAATTTAAAGTACAAATGTGAAAAGGAACCCAAAGATAAATATGCCATTTATAGAGTAAAAGGGTATACTCGTAAGTATGCGGAGGACTCTAAACAGACTGGGCTGCTTGTTTTTCTTGCTAAACTGGACGAGAATACTGCATTCAGCGATAGGGATCGTTTAGCTCTTTCAAAGGGAATAAGGGAACACGGGGTATCTGGTGTCACGCATCTAGGTACGTACTGTTAATAAATATAAGGTCGGCGTAACATTTGATTTGCCTAACAATGCAAATATGTTTTTGCAAAACAAGAAACTGCTTGATCAGTTATAAAGCATCAATACCTGCTAAGGACACGGAGGTCACTGGAGTTCTTACCTCCGTTCCAATAGATATGTCCAATAAACAGATATTCTCTTTGATTGGAAGCTCTAAGAATGTTATACAAGTCAGGCGCTTTATGCGACGTGTCAGAAGTGAAAGTGGTAGTTTTTCGTTTATACCTACACAGGCAGTTGCCGTCACATTTGCTTCAACCAACTTACCAGAGTATGTTTATTTAGACTCTTGGCGTCATAAAGTAAATATATATATTCCACCTGTTAAACAATGTCTGAAATGTATGCGTTTTGGACATATTGCTAAATTTTGTCGTAATTCGGAAGTGTGTTCAATTTGTACAGAGAAACACAATTTTAAATCTTGTACGGTTGCTCTCAAGGATGCGAAATGTGCAAACTGTGAGGGTAACCACATTGCTATTTCTGCTAAATGCTCGAAGAAAAGGGAAAAGGTAGAGGAAAATAAAATAAAGGCTAAGAGTGCCACATATTTAGATTTATTTAATACGAATGCTTTCCCAGCTCTAACAGCACGTAATCTAGATACACAAGTAAATAATCTGATGAAGTCCGATAGGTTTGTTAATAGTTTAGTTGAGACAATCATTCTAATAGTCAATAATAAGGAGACACCTATAAATTTTACATCTATAAAAGAAACATTAAAAACTTCATTTAACAATAAATTTCCCTTAACCACCTAATGGATCTGTCTGAATTGAAGATAGTGCAATGGAATGCTCAAAGTTTAAATAGTAATAAGCATATATTTATGGATTTTCTTTATACTCAAAATATACACATAGCAATTATCAGTGAAACATGGTTTAAACCTCAACAAAATTTTAAAATTAAACATTATAATATTGAAAGAAATGATACTGGTAACAAACATAACGGAGTTGCAATAATTATTCACAATAGTATTGCCTACAATAAAGTCAATACTTACTTTGACAACTCATTACAAAATATCTGTGTAAAAATAAAAGTTAATAACAAAGAAATTTGTATAGTAAGTTTTTATAGTCCTTTAAAATGTAATCCAGAATTCAAAAAACGTAACTTCGATTTATTAATCAAATCTATCCCTGAACCTTTTATATTTGCCGGAGACTTTAATGCTCATCATACCTCTTGGGGTTGTGGCTCAGACTCAATACGTGGTCGTGACGTTTTGGATGTTATTGATGATAATAATTTAGTTCTGCTTAATAATGGTCAAGCAACAACAGTTGGATCTTTAACTTGGCGACCTAATGCTCTGGATTTAACTCTGGCTTCTTCATCCTTAGCAATTAATTGTGAATGGGGAGTACATGATAGCTCTCTTGGCACTAGTTATCACATTCCTGTAATCATAAGAGTAAATATTAGTAATAGATGTAATATTGAGGAATATAACTATTGCTGTAATGCTGCACATTTGCCTATTTATCCAAACTATAAATTGGTGGATTGGCAAAGGTACAGAAGTTCTGTTGATGAATCATTACTTGATTTTAAAGTAAAAAATTTAAGTCTTCTTGATTCATATCTTCAGTTTTGTACAATTTTGCGCTCAGCCGCTGCAAATTCTATACCAAATTCTAATCAATCTAGTGTCAGTGTTGGTATTGATAGTCACTCATGTCATAAAGTTATTACTAAAAAGTATTCACTTCCTTGGTGGAACCAAAAATGCACAGAAGCTGTATTGAATTTTAAAAATGCATATCTAAATTTTAAAGCTAATCCATCGGAAGAAAATTACCTGCAATTTAAAAGACTACGTGCATGTAAAAAGCTTATTTTAAAAACAGAAAGACAAAAAAGTTGGATTTCTCTTTGTGAAACATTTAACAGATGTACACCATTGTCTGTCATATGGAAATTTATGCGCAAGTATAATAGATCATATCATTTTAACGCTGAGAGTGATGATAGCTGGGTCTTAGATTTTCTTAAGAAATATACACCTGACTTTGTATCAGATGACATAAAAACTTACAATAACAACACCAATCCTAGCAATAATTTTCTTTTAAACTCTTTTTCTATACAAGAATTGCTATCAGCCTTAACTTCCAGAAGAGATACTGCCTATGGTCTTGACGGCATGCCTTATATACTTTTCAAAAAACTTAGTACTACTAGTTTAGAAATATTTTTACACCTATTGAATTTACTATGGGAAAATGATATTATACCTCATAACTGGAAGATGGACTGTCTTGTGCCTGTCTTAAAACCTGATAAGCCTAAAATGTATCCTGATTCTTATCGTCCTATAGCTCTTACTTCTTGTGTTGGGAAATTATTTGAACAATTGTTAAAACAACGTTTAGAATTCTATATAGAAAAATATAGTATTTTACCATCAAATCAGTTTGGTTTTCGTAGGAATCGTTCTGCTAGGGAAAGTGTTTGCCAATTACAATTTGATATCCATTATTCCTTGTCTAAAAATGAAAATTTGGTTGCTGTATTTTTTGATATTGCTGGTGCTTTTAATAGTGTAAATATAGATGTTTTGTGTAATGAGTTGTCACTGATAGGTATTCCTGGAAAAATTATAAACTGGGTTAAAAAAATTCTCAATAGCAGGGAAGTATTTATTAAGTTTCACAAACATCTTTATGGCCCTAGATTGTCATCAAAAGGAGTTTGTCAAGGTGGTATTTTATCACCTTTGATGTTTATATTGTATATTCGTAGTTTAAATTTAATTTTAGGGTCTCAGGTAAAAAACCTACAGTTTGCAGATGATTTAGTAGTTTATGCATCTGGGAAGAATGTTTCTCAGGTTGTTGAAATAGTCAATGTTGCCTTAGCGAATTTGTATAAATATTTCTGTGACCTTGATCTATGTGTTAATCCTCTTAAATCTAAAGTTGTTATATTTGGTAAACAGAATTATAGTATTCCTGCTGTGATGTATAACAATTGCATGTTAGCTATTACACCTGAGGTGAAATTTTTGGGAGTGATTTTTTCATATAATTTGACCTGGA
Organism: Pieris mannii; assembly: GCA_028984075.1. Taxonomy (NCBI): domain Eukaryota; kingdom Metazoa; phylum Arthropoda; class Insecta; order Lepidoptera; family Pieridae; genus Pieris; species Pieris mannii. The sequence goes on from CM054776.1 coordinate 4,372,324, forward strand.
ATGTTTATATTAAACATCTAATTGGTAGGGCTAATAAAGCCTACAATATATTAAAATCCCTAAGTGGTACATATTGGGGTGCAGACCCAAAAATTTTGTTATTGTTGTATAAATCTTTAGTTCGTAGTCACTTTGAATATGGTTTTTACTGTTTTGCTGCAGATTCTAAACTTGTAAATAGTTTAAATATTTTACAAAATAAGTGTTTGCGTGTAATAACTGGGGCATTCAGAAGTACACCTGTAAATGCATTACAGATTGAACGTAATGTTCCACCACTAGCTATTCGATTCAATTACTTGAAAGAAAGGTTTCTTTTGAAATTATACAGTATATCTAGTAATAGTCTCTTAAAAAAATTTTTGCACTCGTCTACTCACATAGGGTTAAAACCTTTCTATATGTCGCAAGATCTTCCAAATTTTATAGATTTTATTCAAAATATTAATATTTATCAATCTAAACACATTTTACCTTGCTATGAAGGAACTTTTGATAGCAAGTTTCCAGCAATGGACATAATTATAAACAAGAAAAAGGATTTACCCTCAAATAAGGAAGTTTATACCATGTTGTCACAGTGGTCAGATCATAAAATGGTGTATACAGATGGTTCCAAGAGTGATTCAGCTGTGTCTTTTGCTTTTTATGAGCCTTCTTCAAATATAGCTATTGGTAGGAGAATTTCTAATACTACTAGTATTTTTACAGCTGAAGCTGTTGCTATTTTAAATGCTATGAAATATATTAAAAATTGTTATTCAGAACATTAATATTGGATCATAGTAAGTGATAGTATGAGTGTTTTAAAAAACTTGTCTAATAATACATTAAATGCTAATACTAATTATATAATTTATCTGATAAAAGAACTATGGGTTGAATTGTCACTGTTAAACATAGTTGTTCGTTTTGTTTGGGTACCATCGCATATTGGTGTAGTAGGTAATGAAAAAGCAGATTCTCTTGCCAAAAAAATTGTTGAAATGGATAACTTAATACCCTACTCTGATACTGATGTGTCTGTGCCCCACACAGATGCAGTAAGTCTTTTAAAACGGCGTATGTGTGAAGCATGGGGTAAATATTCATATCACTGCACAGAAAGCAAGGGTGCTTGGTATAATAGTTTGGATGTTCAAATTAACTCAGTACCTTGGTTTTGTAAAAAAGGTGACTTCATAAATAAAAAAATTTATTCAATTATTTGTCGTATGCGCTTTGGTCATTGTCGTTTAAATTACCATCTCCATCGTCTTAAAATGGTTAGATCGCCATGCTGTGATCATTGTCAAACATCGAGTGTTCAATCTCTACATCATCTCTTCTTCGAGTGTTCGTCCTTCAATATACAGCGCCTTGTGTTGTCGGGTGAACTTTTAAAAATCTATGAGAAGCCTGAAAAGGTCCCGCTGAATATACAGGAGCTACTTATGAATGCCTCAACTTATTTATATTTGTACAGATACATTTTGGAGACTGTAAAGGACATATAATTATTTAATTTAATACTTACAGTAATATTTAATACTTGTAATAATTAGTCGTAATTTAAGAAAATTTAAGGTTATTATTCAGGTCCTTATAATATGATGATGATATTAATTTATCCCAAATGGGAAAGGACTTTATACTAGTTATTATATTTGCACGGATTTGACAAAACAACTGATAATACATTTGACAAAACTTGATAACGATTTCGATTTGACATAACTTAAAAGTTAAAACATGGATTTGAAAAGAAATTGAAATTTACGAAAGACATGAATGAACCTAATTGTATAATAATTAATGTAAAAATTCTACGAAAGACTAGGCGGTATGGTCGAAAGACTATAGCCTGCGCCATGGGCGGAAAAAAAAAAAAAAATTAAAACTCAAAGTCATAATAACATTGGTGATTGGACCTGTTTTTCTTAAACTCCGAAGTGTATATACTATATTGCACAACTATTTCATTTGTCTTCATAATATTATTCTCCAATGTTCGGTAAGTGGTGAATCATTTCATACTAACGCGTACTCAGCAGTTCGTTTACCTACTACACAGTACATAATATATAATATAAAAGCGAGCCTATACTAATATCATTGTAGTTTGTACTCGTTCTTGGTGAAAGGTTGTTGTGTTTACTTCGTTTTTATCAGAACCTAAAGGTGAGTTTCCAATTATTACTTATACAGTTTAATCACTACAGCAGATGCCAATTTAAAAAGTTACTTACTGACTTTGAGTTGAATGTAGTGTTAATAATTTCATTTTCTGTTTTCAAATCAATGTTAATTAGCAAATCAAAATGGATTCTAGGTCAAATTGCTCAATCACTCTGTGTTTTTACACAAAATACACTAGAGAGTTCGTAAATTACTTTTAATTTACGAAAATAAATAATAATTTGTTGATATCTGACAAGAATATTCTTTTAGCTCTAAGAACAACAATGGAGGTACAATTTAAAGTCTTTACATTCTGGAATGAGAATGATAAGCCAGAAGTGCGAAGATTTGGGATAGATAAAAGTGTTGTAACTAGCTTTCAGTATTTGAATGCTAAGCTTCAAGATATTTTTCCTAAACTGAAAGGAAAAACATTCTCCGTTCTATGGAAAGGTATGTTTTGTAATAAAAAAAATTCAAGCCTTTATATGGTTGAATTATCTTGTGTTATTATTGAATTATTAAGATGATGCAATAATAACAAATAAATTAAATGCTACGAAACATTCGAGTCCTTGAGAGTTCATTGCTTCCACACAGAGTGGATTCACATAAATTTTTATCATTATGACTAAAGTTAAGAGTATATAAAGAATTAGTAACGATTCTAAAATTATATAGACGAATTTGATGATACTGATTATGTAAATGTCTCCGGGGATCGTGATTGGAACACCTCCAAGTGATTTTTGCTGCCAGAAATGCATCTAAATACTAAAAAAAATTTAAAATTTTGTGTAATGTATTGAAATTCGTAAACAAACTGTACATTTTCTACTTTCCTATTGGTTAGTAGAGATGTGATATTCTGCATAAAACATCAATTTTTTTAGCTTGAAAGATTAATGAATAAAAAATAAGTGACTTTTTTATAAAGCTCTGGCACTTTTATTAAATAACACTCTAGGGGTTAAATTGTTAAATATAAAAAAAAATTATTACTTAAAAGTCTATGTTTTATGCAGAATGTCACATCTGTACTAACCAATAGTAAAGTAGAAGTTGTACGGTTTGCTTATATATTTAAATACATTAGGCAATTTTTTTTTAATACTTGACGCAACTCCGGCTGCGAAAATCATAAGTGTTCCAATTAAGGTCCCCCAAGACACCTACATATTAAGTATCATCAAATTTGTGTAATTAACTATAAAATCCATCCCAAAAAATGAGCTACTTAATTTTTACTCTATTTAATAGATGAAGAAGGTGATGATGTGATGATTTCATCGGATGATGAAATAATGATTGCACTGACATCAATGTCTGATGATCTTAAAAAGCTCTATGTCTACTGCAAATACCCTCAGGAACAGCATGAGTGTGATATTGTTATTACTGCAGTAGCTGATAATGCACAGGGTAAGTTTTTTTTGTGAGCATGTAAAATGGTTAAAACTAGTGAATAGAAACACTAAATTACTGTTGTGGCATAATTATCATGCATAACATATAACCCAGAGCTAGGTTTGATTTCTATCAAAACGGTTTCTATTGTTATTTTTAATATAATTATAATTTTGGGATAATACGTGCTATGTGACTTAATCACAATTAATACTTAGAAAACCCCTTAATAGGCAGTAGCGATATCATACACAATGGTGTGGTGTGTGATGGTTGCGACTCTCCAGTAACTGGTTTCCGCTACAATTGCACTTACTGTGATGACTATGATCTGTGTTCCAAGTGTGAAGCAGCAGGAATGCATCCTGAACACTGCATGGTGCGAGTACCAGTACCTTCTTTGCCTGTAAGTGATCTTTACTTTTAAATAAACAAAGTTGAATTATTTTAAAGTATTAAAGGGTCTATAGCTATTGTGCATTCTAAAACTTACTTTCCACAAAATCAAATTAACATTAATTTAATACTGTTTAAAATAGTCAATTACATGCAGTACACATGAATAAATAGATTAATGTTGCAGCGCCCCATGATCAAAGCTGCTGTAAAAAGGTCGCGTTCTTTCCTAAAGTCTTTACGCGCGGTTGAAGAGCAATGCAAGAAACAACGTCATGAGGGCGAAAAACACCGTGAGAATGCCCATGGTCATGGTCACAGTCACGGTCACGGTCATCGTCGACAAGGACGTGATGACCAACGCCGTAAGCATATAAGCTGGCTCGATCTCGTTGCCTCATACTTAAATGAATACTCAAACCTCGCTGGTGATATCGGACTAAACAAAGAAAAAAGTTCAGCTAACCCGGAAAATGTTGGGCAGAACGCATCAAAGTCCCAAGAAGCTACCTCGAGTGCTGCATCAGGTGAAAACCCAAAACCTCCCCAATGTCCCTTCTCAAGTGACAAAGCCAATATTGGAAATTTTATAAGGGATTACATGAAGGGAATAGCCACGCCAACAACATCTAAGCAGGATGTAGAAATGGGGCACGGTGATGGGAAGACAGAGAAAAATGAAAAGTCTGATGGGGTCATATCAAAAGCACCTGAAGATTCTACGTCCAAGGCAGCTGAAAGCAAGAAAGATGATTCTCCTGATAGAACCGATGGCTGGACTGTGATTAACAAAGGTAAGATGACGTAATATCAGTGTTTGACTCTCGCATGGATCTTCTAATGGGGACCTGTCGGGAGCGGCTAATAACATCGCGGTGGTCCCATTTGCTTCAGCAGCACATTCAGGCATACGCCCCGTGGTGCAGGTACTGAGCCCTCTAGCCACGACAAGGCTGGACCCTGGAAGGGATTTCCTTTATTACGATTCAGATTCCGTTGTGCTTTTTCTTAATCGTACTTAATTTTAATTAAGAAAATGACACATTACCAATTTTATTGTAGTTCTTCATGGGACGGTAAATTTTCTATAAAGTTTTTCCTTTATTATTTCTCCTATAAATCTCCTAAATATTTATACATATCTAGATGTGATGGAAACAGAGCCAAAGGGGACGGAACCAGAACGTCCCATTGGCTTTAACTTGCCCGAAGAGTTCCAACAACGTGTGCGCATTAACGAAGGGCAGAGTCTCTACCCGCCTCTTAATACTGCGACTGCTGGTAAGTTATTTAACACAGGCTTCAGATATATATTTTAATACCCTCAGATTTCAATTTGAATATAACTAGCAAGCAAAGCAAAGTTGTAAAACCTATAAAAACGACTGCCGCACATAACTGATAAAAAATATTTTTTGGTAGATTTATTTTTTATATGTTTGTGACTTTAAATGTATTATCCATTCATTATTATATGTATATTAGCCTTGACCATACAACTATATATTTATGGCTATATTAATAACGCAAATACATATATATATAAAATTGTCTAGTCGTTCGGGACATCTAAAGTATATTTTTGTGAAAGAGGTAATGTTTAATAACGAATCTTGCTAATTGGTAGTCATGACTTAGATTGCTGGATGTGTTCATTTTCACCATAACTGAAATTTAACATCTAGTGATGAATCCCAAAGAAGCTGCGATGGAACAAGCAGCAAAGCCCAGTGCTCCTGAAGAACCTAAAAAGGAAACTGCAAAGCCTAAAGGTGCTGACTCAAAACCCAAGGATGCCAAGCCTGAGACTGCTCGTCATCCAAGTAAGCATGTCTCCATTAAACTCTTTCTTTTCTGACTTATTCATCAACGGCCTAAGCTTTAACTTGTCTATAGTTTTATCAAATAACACTGTCTGCAAAATTCAGGCATCTCAGGAAATTTTACGGTCTAAGGTCGATTTCAGCTGATTAAATTAAATTTAATTGTCTGACCTAGTCTGTATACTTATAATCGTGTAATCAGCTTCAAGTGAATTCTTTGTGTTTTAAATAATTTGTGATGAGTTCTTAAAAACCCGATGACCTTAAACGGCTGTAAAAACAAGAAGATTATTTACTTTTTTGAATTAATAAAGTTACAAATGTTAAAATAAAACAAAGATACTTCCTCTTGCCAAAAATAACAGCTGAAATCCTTCTGGGCGTACTTTCAACAATGTTTTTAATTGGATCGCAAAAGCTTGCACGTACACTGCCACGTCGCTAGAACAGTGCGGGCAAAAGATTGGGAAAGTATTCCTCAAAACTTTATTAAAAACATTGACAAAAAATGTGCCTAGGAGACAGGAATCAAGCTGTGATTTTGCCAAAAGGAAGGCACAGTCGTTATTAAGGTTTAGGTTTTTACATTCTTTTTGGCATTATTGCCAATCACTTCTCATTGGTTGGCCGTGTAATTTACATGATTATATATAAACAGACTACGTTACTTAATTAAATTAAATGTTAACCGAATCGACCTTTAAATTAATACTCGCGTCGCAATTTAAAAAGTACACGTTTACTTTTAAAATAAATTTATCGCAATCGAGTTTTATTTTTCATTCTGAGTCACTGCTCCAATTGCACACGCTAAGTGTGCGATATTATGTAGGCTAACATTTTTAACAATAATAAGCAATCCACGAATATAGCGACGAATGATCGCAACGCATTCTGGGTTTTTAACAAGGTTTGAAAATTTTAAAACATGTTTTTTAGTGGTTGTTAAGAAAATGTACAGTACTCCCAAATTAATATTGGGCAATTATTCGGGTGTTGAAGGTTATACGAACACTGACGAAGATCTGTATGCGCATTATAAATTTGCTGTATTATATTCAATATTGTAGTAATAATCTAGTGGCGCTACATCCCTATGTGGGTTTTGGCCTTGGATTGTATCCCTTTGCTTTGATTACACTTTTTCATAGACAAGTAGGTAGCCTTCTGTCTGATACATGTTTGACATTTGCGACATTGTTTTTTCACCATTTTGTCCTTTACTGTACAAGCGAGTTTTTATGCACACATCAATAGAATGAACATTGGTGCCCGGCAGAGATCGAACCTAAGACCTGCGGCATGTGAGTCATATGCTGAACTTGCACAACACTGCTATTATTATTAATTAAATATTATATGTATATGCATTTAAAATAATTTGTTCTAGGTGTCTAATATTAACTATGTAGTTGTTTTATAAGGAAATATCTTTTTCAGTTGCCCACATTCAAGCAGCTCTAGAGCAGATGATTTCAATGGGTTTCACGAACGAAGCTAACTGGCTCACTCAGCTCCTTGAGACCAAGGATGGCAACATCTCTGCAGTCCTTGACTTGCTTACTCCCACTAACCCTAAGAAGTAAATGCCACTTGGCATATAAACTTTATATTATATTCCCATATTATCTATGCTTATTCTATTCCTAGAGTAACATATAAGTTAGGGTGCTTCTTATGTTAATCTTAAATAATGAGCATGTCTTTATCTAAGTCACAAAAAATTTTGTGTAATTTTAACCAGTATTTTTGTAAAAAAAAAAGTATTTTTGTGAAAATTCCTTAATTAAATTCTAAAAAAGACAAATAAATATTTTATTAATTTAAAAAAATACTTTTGCTGACAAAGTAGTTTTTTTTTATATCAGAAAATATAAAAATTTTTACAGACAAGGAATTGTTGTTCAGCACATTTTTTTTAAACTTTGTACACAGGGTAGCAACTCTTAAAAACTTATAGGTTTATTATATAACTTAAGGTTCTTAGATGCGAACGTCGGTCTGACGCAGTAATTTTTTTAAAAATAAGAAGTATCTTAATTTAAATATTACAAATTTGGATACATAAGTGGTTTGTATATTGATAATGTGTGACACACACACAAATATCTGTTTATTTTAAAAACAATTATTTAATTACAGAGTGTATTTATTTGTAAAGCTCCAATCATAAAATTTTTTCCTAAATATATATTTATCTTATGTAATAATCAGCTGCACTGTGCAATTAAAAAAGGTAAATTTATTATTATTATTAATTGAATTTTACTGTCACTTATGTTTCAAATGTTCTTGTAGGTTCATTGTATGGATATAATCTTGCCTAATATATTGCTTTTTATTCCTTTAGAATGGGATGATTTTAGTTGAATAATATTATTCTGAGAAAAACATTATGATAAGTGATTGATTACAGGACTGTATTGTGATATTTGGTGGTGGAAACGTTAGTTTCTCTCTATATAATCTAATAAAGGTATTTCAGGGACCAATTATGTTTAATTACAATCCCTTTTTACAGATACATCCTGTTTATGAGTTTGTTAAACTATATATATATATGTTAATATGCTTTATTTGATTTTTCCAGATCAATTTTTATTACAACTTTACATTGTATACATATATTGATTGTGATAGAGACGCCACGATAAACGATGCGACGAATCTTTCATTGCTGTTGTGTTGGATATTGACCAAATTTAGATAAATCAAAACTTATGTAATTTGAAAAAAAATCATTAACCATATACAGAAATTGTTTTATATTTTATTTTAAAAAACCATATGAATCTTTTTTATATGAACAAACTTCTTCTTTTTCTCGCAACAAAGAACTTCCCAATGCACTATCAAGACATTTTGCAGCAATGCTGTAACAAAACACTTAAATGAAATACAAATTTATTCTTAGTTTGGAATGACTATCATTTAAAATTAGGACTGCCTAAATTTATAAAGAAATATGATATATGAGGCAGACCCCAAATGATGTACCATTTAATGAATGTGATCTGTCCAACCATAAACAAAATTTAATGAAATGCATTGCAATTTAGTTTATGAGATGTGCTCAAACATCATATGATACATTAATGCCACAAAAATTATATAAATATAAAATAATTAACTTACATTCCCTGATTAATAGCACTTTTCAATATATTAGGAACAAGCCCCCCAACCCCACTCATGCCAATAGTAGTGAATTTACACTCTACATTTTCAATTTCTTCTGTGGTGTAATGTGCAGGGTTACCAGACACACCAATGACAACTGATACAATGCTACAAAATTCCTCTTCAGCTGATGGATCAACTACAAATTTATTTCCAATTTTACACAATGTGACCTAAAAAATATTAACTTAAATAAAATATCTTACAACATTAATATAATTTATGTTCTTTTTGTTATGTTCCTTGTAATTTCAGGACAGGTCTAAGTAGTAATGAAATTAGAAGATCTTATTAGTTGACTTAATAAGTTTAAAATAACCTTAACTTCTTCCATTCATTTATATATAAATATTTTACATAATAATTATGTAGGCAGGCTTGGTTATAAGATTAAACCATTGTATGAAAAATTATAAAATTACCAATAATGGGGCAGTCCCAACAACCAAAGGCTTACTATCAAAAGGATCATCAGATAACTGTAAATCTACATCTCCACCATCCATTAATGCTGCTTTGACAAACGGTATTCTAGTAGTAAAAAGTGCAGCCTTCACTGCCAATGATACAGCATCACATAAATTTCCACCACATTCAAGTATCTGAAATATATTAAAGGTATGTTATGTGATATTTTTTTAAATAATAATTGTTGTTTGTATTTGTGATTTTTTTATAGAATGTAGGTACATTCTATACCAAAATCACTACTTTCCATAGTTTAATAAGTTGTTGGTAGTCTGTCAGTTTGTTTTCAGTTTATGGTGTGCATTGCTCTCAAGCTCATTAAAATAATTGATTATTATGTACAATAAAATTTAATGAATATGTATTATTATTTGATTTATAAAGATTTTATTCTTTATGATGGCAATAATAGTCCTTCAAATACATTCACTATCATCCTATGATAAAAATAGCAATGACATAAATTAATAAAAAACAAGTACTCACTAAAATATCTACATAGAGTTTCCAACATTGCTTTCCTTCAAAGATACACAACTGTTTAAGATTAAATGCTTGAGATGTGTGGTAGGCTCTTTGGAGTATATTGGATATACGGTTAGCTAATTGTTCTCCACCTCTTCCCTCAAACTCTGGAGTAGCATTGGCGGAGCTAAAATTTTTTTTCAGAATTATAATAGAAAAAGGCAACCAAACATTAATTGTAATCATACAAACTTATTGTATTTGTATACTTATTTTTATACTTATATAAATATTTTTTTTTGTATGGATTGTCAAATCTTACTTTTGTATTAATGTAGTATAATAATTGGTTTATTCCAAAAAACTAGAAACAAGATAACTTTACTTTGTGCTTACCAATCAACAAAAAATTCAATCTTTCCTAATCCTGGTGTTTCAGGTTTTGGAATATCTACTTCTGTTTTAACACCGACAAGAATATCAGTATTGGCCAATCGTAACCTCGCCGATCCACTAGCATGGCTCACGACATTTGTCTCCAACTCAATGGGCCTATAGTCATAATTGGAACGACCATCTGACCTAAAATCTTCCTAAGATAACAAAATGAATCGATCATATTGGTAGTAAAACTAATGAAGCCGATAATTGTGTATTTAGTCGAAATTTGAACTAAGAACGCGTACCTCAACGCCATTAACTATATAAATTTTCTCAGTTTTACTTAAAAGTAATCCTGCCATTACGTATTTTTTATTTACTTTAAGCTTAGTTTAAAGGTTAAGGTATAAACATTTTTAACAATAATTCCATGTGTTTTTGTTTAATTACAATTGTTTACTTTTTGTTGTCATCTGTGGTTTATTCCACACTCACAGACTACACTTTGTTATAAAACTTTTACATGATATACCAATACACAGATCCACACTGCAATGTCACAGACTGCGGCTGACCATTAGTTTTCAATTAATTCGAAATTTGAATTCAAGAGCCACGGTTGAAAAGTAAGAACCCACTAATACAGATTCACAGGCGCATGTGTCTTAATAATATATATAATGCTATTTTAGACACAAGTGCTTAGGACACAAGTTTCCTTCTGGCTATTTTAAAAATTGCAAAAATTTATAAAAATTTCATTTCATTCCAAATTATTAACGGAAATACTTAACGTAAAACTGTAGCTTTTATTTTTTTACTGTGCTTTTAATTGTTTTAATGTATGTAGGTACAATTTGTATATGAAGGATAACCAATAATGTTTTCGATAGTGTAACGTAAATTAAAACAAAGTTAATCAATATTAAACTTAACACGTAAATTTCTTATGTGTGGCTGATTGGCCACGAGTGTAAAGGATAAACAGTGGCTTAAAAATTGATGATCTAAAATAAATAAGTATTTAAAATTTAAATGAAAGTATCGAAATTTTAAAACAAACGATATTTCGATAATCAGCTATATTTAAAGGGACCAATTTGCAGTAATGTCAAGGTTAACTCAGCGGCTTTGGTCTGATCCCAATTCATTGTTAACTATAAGGGGGATCTCGCAACATCCTCTTTTAAATTGCGAGTTATCGTAATTTTTTCATTGTAGCAAATTGAATTTGTACGAACTTACGAGCCATTTGACGTTTAGAATCTGAACGAATATATTATTGATATCCGAAAATGGAAATGGAATATGTATCTGATATGGTTACAAGAATGCAAAAGTTTTCGTGGGTAGATTACGTAGTTTTTGTGTTTATGTTAGCCATAAGTGCAATTGTCGGTGTATATTGGGGGTTTATGAAAAAACAAACGACGCAAAACGATTACCTCCTCGGAGGACGGAACATGAAAATCTTGCCTGTTTCTATGTCTCTTGTAGCCAGGTAAATATATTATTTTAGTTCAGTTTATAAAAATAACCTTTCGTTTACCTACATGCGAAGTAATTGCGAAAAGTTTGAGCGCTCTACCAAAAACCCTTGCGCGGGTTTATCGTGAGGCAACAATCACAATATCAAATACTTTAAACTACAACAATAAAGAATTCATAATTTGATATATTCTTCATTTATTTGTTATAGCGTACTTTCTTTGCTATGCCTTTATTTATCTACTGCCCGTTACGTTATTTACATTATGACAATTTTAATTGGTATTTTGTTGTGATGTCTCGATATATTAATAGTTTTTGTGTTGCTGAACTTTCTATATTGGCAATATTTAGTGTTGTTTTAGGTATTAAAAACTAAAACCTTTTTTTTAGTTTCATATCTGGAATAACTTTGTTAGGATCTCCAACAGAAGTCTATATGTATGGAACTCAGTATTCATATATTATTATCGGCATATTCCTTATGTCAATTTTTATGACACAAATTTACCTACCTGTATTTCACGAGCTCAAGATGACGTCAAACTACGAGGTTTGTGTTTTTTTCTTTAGATACGGTTTAGATGTTTTAAATGTAACGATTCTGTCTTATTTTCAGTACTTGTCATTACGATTTGACAACAAAGTTAGACTGTTTGGTTCGGTGCTTTTTGTGTTTGCCATGGTGAGTTGGAATCTATTTATTTTTTATGTCTACGATCCAGAATTAGACAGACATACCCTCAACTGTTATTCGATATAAAGAATTGATATATTCTAAATAGAAATAATATTAATTTCAAAATTGTACCCCAGGTGGCGTTTAAAATTAGAACGCAATATTTTATCTTAGAAAACATAACAATGTTACAGTAAAAAAACTTGACGTAGCAGTTAGCATGATGACGGTATTCCTGAGCCTGCGCTCGTGATCCTCCACTCTTGCCACAGGTCTATTTCCATTGGAATATTAATGTTATGGGATAATGGAAATGCACCCTAGCTGTGTGTGCACACACACTTGTACACATCTCTTTCATATGTGGCCGGTCGCAATAAATTATAAAAAAAAATTAACCGATAACAGATGAGGGTATATTATATTTCTTGATCTGGAACTATTTCACTCATAGCGTGTTCTTATTTTCATGTATCTGGTTAGATTGGTTGGTTACCAATTGTAATATATGTACCAGCTTTGGCATTTAATCAAGGTGAGTAGAATTTTGTGTTTGGAAACTATAAAACAAAGGGTAATTTTTATAATGATAGGTCTCTTTTTCAGTAACCGGAGTAAATATACACGTCATAACACCTATTGTGTGCTTAGTTTGCATTTTTTATACGAGCGCTGTAAGTATTTTTCCTTGACATCTTATTCATAAATCACCTCAATTAGGTAATGCATATTTTGTCACTTTTAGTTAGTAGCTACTTAAAATTGGAGTGATAAGTATCCAACATTCAATAGCTATTTAATACGAATAAAGGCTTATATTTCCCCACTTATTATAATTCTGGAGGAAGGTGCTCTTCCATCTCACACCTAGAAGAGTAGTCCTCAAACAGTCTAATCACGATGGTTTTTATCGCATAAATCGCGAAAATCATCGTGTTTCATCGTAGTGTATGGGAGGCTTAACCACTGACTGGCTCGGAGGCCCAAGTGACTTAAATCGAGAGGTAGCCTTAGGGTTCGGAATAACTTCATAAGCATATTTCCGGGTATGAGGTCGTCGCAGTGATTGTATGTTACCTAACTTTAGTTTAGGTAAGTTATTAGAAGAGTAAACCAAATGTAAACAATAATCGCGCACTTGAAGCCAATATAAAGCCCTTTAGATTTTACTTAGCTTTAAACAAAGAGTTTTATTTAAATTACAACCACCGCACACACGCATCACATACTTAAAACGTACCGTGTACTTCAAAAAAAATGTTATCTCATTCTTTTCTATTTTATTTTATTTTTTCTTTCATTATTGTTATTTTGTGTGTTTTGTTAGTAATAAATGTTATAATATGTCTGTGTAGACATCTCCATACAAAAAACCGTAACCGAACTTAATTCGTGTTAAACAATTTTTTTAATAGTTGTGCATATAGAGTAACTGTCACAATTATATAGCAGTAGCCGAAAATACGTTATTGTTTAGTATTCATTATCATTGATATGATATGATTATATATGATTGATATGATTATAGTATTTTTGAGCCATGTTTAGGGCTAAGTCTGGACTGTGAATCTGAGAGTGAATCTTACTCAAAGGGTTCGAGAAGATTTACTTTGGTTACATTTAAAAGTTATCATAAAGTTCCCCGGTATGGTAAATGTATTGTATGAATAATATTAGTATGTAATCATTCGATTTCTTTAACATAAAAAAAAGGTTTATTTGTTATTAGGGTGGTCTTCAAGCAGTAGTATGGACAGATGTTATACAAATAACAGTGATGTTGGGAGCTATGGCTCTCGTTGCTATAAAAGGCACGTTGGATATCGGAGGATTTGGAGTCGTATGGCAGCGAAATATGGATAGCGGAAGAATCGAAGCACCTAAGTATACACCTATTCATGAAGTCAATTAATTCTATTTTTTTGTAGTCAAAAATATTTGCTAATATGTATAACAATTTAAAAAAGAAATTAAAATCCAATCAGATATCGGTGTCTTTATGGCCGTGTCAGTGGATTGAGGTTTAAACTGAGTTAGTTTTGAATGTTCATTACATTTTTGAAGTTTAATATCTAAATTGAATCATCATGGGTTACCTATTTACAATTTCTTTGATAGTATCAATGTCGTATATACAAATCAATATAACAAGTTGAGTGACGTGAGTATTATTTTAGCTGGGATTTTAATCCTACCACACGACATACAATATGGAACCTAGTCATCGGGGGCGTGATCTACTGGCTTCAAGCCAACTCTGTCAACCAAACCATGGTTCAACGGTATCTCGCATTACCCACACTACGAGCTGCCAAATGGTAAGGATGTTCATAATCATAATAATTGAGAAGCGACCGGGTATCAAAACATTCATTCGTATGAAGGAGCAAAGGTTTTTTGTGTTTCTTTGTAAGATTTACATACAAATATAATAAATAAACATTATTTTATCCTTTAACATGGTAGAAATAACCTCAGAGTCATCCTATACGCGGAGTTAGTCTCTCTCTCTCTGTATCTTTTAATAGCGATAGCGATCCCGACTTTTTTGTAGTCAGATTCAAAATCGGATAAAAAAAACATATGTTCATCATGGAATATAAGATACAAGTATCATTTATTACACTTCATTGAATTTGTCTCGCATCACTACTCATCGGCAAAGAAGACGGAGGGTAAAGCCCGAGAGAAAAAGCGGGCGTAAAAACTCTCGGTACTCCTTTAAAATCTAAAACTAGCAAATGATCATACAAAATGGCAAAGAACACTTATTTTAAATCAAATATCGCAATAGAAGTAGTTGATATTGAGAAATTTACCGCAAACCGTTAAAATCATTCTCATTTTTGGACTGTCACAGGAATCATTATCGGTATCTCTATTGGAAGTCACAGAGGAATGGCCTTGTACGGTCTAGAATTGTCAATCAAGAAAATAAAAAACTAACTTTAGATACTTTGTTACCTATGTTGCAGATAACTTAAAATAATTTCAGGTCTGTGTGTCTGTTTTGTATTGGAATATCAATCCTATACTGCTTTTGTTTGTATTGTGGACTATTGATTTACGCTAGATTTTACAATTGTGACCCACTTCAAACGAAGGTAAGTAACATTTATTAAGAAATAAATATAAAAACTTTATTCTCATAGAGCTTTTTTTCACAATTCATTATCCCAATTAAAAGTAAAATTTACAATGTAGTGATTCATCTGAAATTTTTAGCTGGCGAAGGCAAAGGATCAGCTACTACCACTATTGGTAATGGATGTTCTTGGTGACTTACCAGGTTTACCGGGAGTCTTTCTTGCTGGTATATTTAGCGCAGCATTAAGGTACATACTTATATATAAAATAATATTTTAGAGATTTAGAAATATAAATAAATAATAAGGACTCTAGCGATCCTTAGATGTAAGATATAATAAATTGATATTGGAGCGAAACCAACCAACCGTTTTAAAATTCAAACCAATATTTGATAAAATATAATATAATGTTCAGTTAACAAGATAGTTTGAAATAAATGCGAGTAATTAACCCAATAGTCTACAATATATACAGTTCTCTTTCTACGAGTCTTAACTCGATGTCCGCGGTGGTACTTGAAGATTTTTATAAGCCGTTCTACAAAAGACAGCTGACAGATAGACAGACAAACTGGCTGTTACGAGGTGTAGTTGTTTTCACTGGAGTGCTATGCTTAGGTAAGTTACTTTATAAATAAGAAACATTTTTATATAATACTCTTTTAACGACTATAAACTCGAATTTATAACTCTCGTTAGAAGATTTACGTGTGTTAAGTTAATGTTTACTGTATTTGTTATTTTTTTATTCATTCTTATGAGTCAGAATGAAATAAATAATTTGTACCCAACTGTTAACTAGATTTAGTAACACCATCCCGCGAAAGCGTCCTTTAGAAAATAACCTTATTGAAGTTATCATTTAAGTCAATCGCCGTATATAACATAAACAAAAGAAGTTTGTACTGTACATTCTAAATGTACTTGATTTCAGCTTTAACCTTTGTTGTTGAGAAGCTTGGTACAATCCTTCAATTAACAATGACGTTGGAAGCGATTACGATGGGTCCACAACTTGGTGTGTTCACTTTGGGGATATTGATGCCGTGGGTTGATGGATTGGTAATAATATAATACAAGTCTATAATTGTTCATGGACTTATTGATAATTTTTGCACCTGATATGTGTATATATAATCCGGTGTATATATGTGCTACGAGTATAATATAAAATATAAGCCTTTGCCATTTTCTGTAAATCGCATTTGCGATGTAGTAAATAGAGATTGCTTTAGTGAAAATACTGCAGTAAGTCTGAATTAATTTCTATGAATACGGAATAATGTTTTTAGATTTTTGTAATCCCCCGCTAATTATAAACTTAATAGAAAATTATTGGGTCTCTTTTCTCTTCTGATTTGCATTCAGACTATTTTAAGGCGCTCTTATTTTAGGGTGCTTTAATAGGAGGCCTCAGCGGATTAGTAGTAATGGCATGGTGGTGTTTATCAGCTCAATTAGCCATCGCTAGTGGTCACATAACCCGCTCGCACAAACCTCTTAGTGTTGATGGCTGCCTTTATAATTACACCTTCAATGCAAACAATCTGCAAGTGACGGAAAGGTAAGCCTTATAAACTTCGGTTAAAATCGTTCAAATGTTAGTTATTTTTTTCGTACTTATTCAACTTAGTTAAATTATATATAAGAAACAATAATAATATGTCGGCGTCGGGACGTGACGACCCCATCGCCCACTGGTGAAATAACCTGTGGCAGAGGTTATTTCATCAGCGGAATCAGTCAACCCCTTCCTAGTGGGAGTGCCATACTGTTGCCTTCGGGCTTCAGCCAAATGGGCAGGCACGACCGGGGCAGTACCACTGTCTCTCAGAAAACCGGCGTCAAGTGATGCAATGGGTTCGCCTTATTGTACTCGCGTTTCGTCCGGTGAGAGAGATACCCGGAGCCCATCCCCCCTATCCCCCTTCCCCTAAAAAAAAAATATGAAGGTGCAGAAAAAAAAGAATCTACCCCAGGGGGGTACCACACGCGCCCGCGGTGGAGAATCCCCCTCTGGGCGTCAGTCACCGGGGCACTCTGCACCCGGTGGTGGACGCACAGGCTGCCCTTCGTATTCTGGGGGGGGCAATTCTGCGCTCTACAAAAATAATTGTCCTTGGGGCAAACGGAAGAATTTACCGAAGGCAACCCCTTCCACGCTCACAGTGGACTTCACCAATGTTAGGGGGCTCAATTCTAACCTAAACGCGGTTCACTTTCACCTTGAAACTGCGAAGCCGGCCTTATTCTTCCTTACTGAGACTCAGATATCCTCCCCGGCTGATACTTCTTACCTCTCCTACCCGGGGTACAAATTGGAACATTCATTTGTGCCGCGGGCGGGAGTTTGCGTGTACGTCAGAGAGGATATCTGTTCTCGTCGCCTTGGGACGCTTGAAGGAAGGGACCTATCTAACCTTTGGCTCCGCGTAGACTGCGATGACCATCCGCGATTCTATGCGTGCCTGTATAGGTCCCATAGCGGAAATGATGAAACTGACCGACTCATTGAGCACATCCAAATGGCTACAGATTCCCTGCTCGAAAGGGTTCCTACCGCTGAAATCGTGATACTTGGCGATTTTAACGCCCACCATGCCGATTGGCTCGGCTCTGAAACCACCGATCACGCGGGAAGATCCTTTCACGACTTTGCTTTAGCTTACGACCTGACTCAAATGGTCCCTGCGATTACGCGAATACCAGATGTGGTTGGTCATAAACCCTCTTTGTTGGACCTTCTGCTGACTTCGCATCCGGAGAACTATCAAGTCTCTGTTGACCCGCCATTGGGTTCATCGGATCATTGTGTGGTCCGGAGTACTGTGCCATCTACGCGCCCTTCGCGGCCCCGCTTTTTGGGTTGTCGCCGTATTTGGCACTATAAGTCAGCAGATTGGGACGGGATGCGGTCTTTCTTTGCGTCCTACCCTTGGGGGCCTATTTGCTTTTCGTTGGATGCTCCAGATTCCGTCGCTGCCTCTGTCACCGAAGTGGTTCTGCAGGGCATGGAACTCTTTATTCCATTTTCTGCGGTGCCGATCGGTGGCAAGTCTCAGCCCTGGTTTAAACGTTCTTGCAAGGCGGCCTCGCGTCGAAAGCGAGAATGCTTTAAGGCATGGGCGGAAGCGGCGAAATCTCGTGATGCTAATACCAGCGAACTCAAAAAAGCATATAACTCAGCCTCCAGGTCCTTCAAACGGGAAATCACTAAGGCAAAGTCAGAGCACATTGCCAGATTTGGCGAGAGATTAGCCCAACTCCCTTCGGGGACTCGAGCCTTCTGGTCTCTCGCCAAAGCTGTCCAAGGGAATTTTTGTCAGCCCTCCATACCACCATTTCACAGGGAGGATGACTCGCTGGCCCACACTGCGAAGGAGAAGGCCGACCTTTTAGGCTGTCTCTTCGCATCCAGCTCGACTTTGGATGACCGAGGGAGATCACCACCGATCATTTCAGGCTGTGATTCTTCGATGCCGGAAGTTACATTCCGGCAACGTGCTGTCCGCAAAGCATTATCTTCCTTGGACATACATAAGTCGAGCGGGCCGGATGGTATTCCTCCAATTGTGCTGCGTACTTGTGCTCCTGAGTTGGCTCCGGTCTTAACGCGCCTTTTCCGGTACCTGTACTCGCTTGGCACTGTCCCGGAGTGCTGGAAGATCGCTTCGATACATCCGATCCCTAAAAAAGGCGATCGCTCTGATCCGTCCAACTATCGCCCAATAGCGATAACCTCCTTGTTCTCCAAAATAATGGAATCCATTATTAATGGCCAGCTCTTGAGGTATCTTGAGGGACACCAGCTGATAAGTGACTCTCAGTACGGCTTTCGTCGTGGTCGTTCGGCTGGTGACCTTCTTGTATACCTTACGCATAGATGGGCGGAGGCAATTGAGTCCAAGGGGGAGGCTCTAGCGGTTAGTTTGGACATAGCGAAAGCCTTCGATCGGGTGTGGCACAGAGCACTGCTCTCGAAGCTTCCAGCTTATGGGCTTCCTCCCGAGAAATTATGCGATTGGATCTCCAGCTTTCTGGCCGATCGGAGCATCAAGGTCGTCATTGACGGAGCATGTTCCGACCTTAAACCCGTGAACGCTGGGGTCCCACAAGGCTGTGTTTTATCCCCGACCCTGTTTCTTCTGCATATCAATGATATGTTGCAACTTAGCAACATTCATTGCTATGCGGATGACAGCACTGGGGATACTCTTTACATTGGCCGGGCAAACTTGTGTCTGAAGTAGAAACTCTACTACGTGGAGTCTCCGACTGGGGCAGACTAAATCTAGTCCAATTTAACCCCAAGAAGACACAAGTTTGCGCGTTTTCCGCTAAAAAAACACCCTTTGTCGCTACTCCTCTTTTCGAAAACACTCTTCTTAAAGCCGCAGCCAGCATTGGAATACTTGGCGTTGACATATCGAACGACGTTCAGTTTCGCGGTCACTTGGAGGGAAAGGCTAAATTAGCCTCCAAAAAGCTTGGTGTGCTGAACAAGGCGAGACGGTACTTCACTCCGGGCCACCGCTTGCAACTATATAAAGCGCAAATTCGGCCCCACATGGAGTACTGTTCTCACCTCTGGGCGGGGGCTCCCCAGTACCAACTCCTTCCACTTGACCGTGTTCAACGAAGAGCGGTTCGAATCGTTGACGACCAATCTCTCTCCGACCGGCTTGATCCTTTGGCGTTGCGTAGAGATGTGGGGTCACTCTGCATCTTCTACCGCATTTACCATGGAGAGTGTTCAGAGGAGTTGTTCGGATTAATACCTGCAGCTGAGTTTCATCATCGGACGTCGAGGCAGAATACGAAATTCCATCCGTATCACCTCGACGTCCGCCGTTCCACAACTACGCGATTTTCAAGGCAGTTTTTGCCGCGCACCACCATTTTGTGGAACCAGCTGCCCACTGAAGTATTTCCGAACCAATTCGACTTAGGGTCCTTCAAGAAAAGAGCGTACAAATTCTTAAAAGGCCGGCAACGCACTCGCGAGCCCTCTAGCATCGAGAGTGTCCATGGGCGGCGGGGCGGTATCACTTAACATCAGGTGAGCCTCCTGCCCGTTTGCCCCCTATTATATAAAAAAAAACCTACTTTACAAAACTTAGAAAGGAATATTTTAATAAATATATTGCATTTATTTTTCAGCGTGGAAGTTAATCCAGTTCTCCAAGTATCGTACATGTGGTATACACTAGCGGGCTGCCTAATTACTATGTGTGTGGGTTTGGCCGTAGCGGGGGTAAACAAAGCCATAGGCAAAGCATATGTGCCTCCCGCACCAAAGTTACTTGCGCCGCAGATAAGAGGACTCTTTAGGGACCCACCTCATCCAAAGGAGGAGCCTTTTATAAGCGCATATGACAGCCAAAAGGTAAGAAGAATTTGTTCATATATTAAAGTCTCTCCAATCAAGTCAACAGTAAGGGTTAGTTAGTTATAAAATATCATTACGTAGTCTATTATTGACAATCTAATACTTGACTGATTTTTGGTAGGTTTTTGTGTTGGAAAAAAACCCTTTCCTAGTTTGTAAATCACTACTTATATTATTTCAGGAAAAAACACAAAACTCAACTTCAATAAACATGAAGCCAATAAACGAGATTGAAGAGATGAGCTCAAACTTAACGTTAACTTAGTTGTGTAGGACTTAAGTTTAATAAAATTTTCAATATATTGCCATTTTTATTTCAAGATACATACAGTCTATAAATAAATTGAAGGACAAAACGAAATAGGAAGTGGCTAATCAAGGGACCACCTTAGCTTATGTAGGATGCTCTTGAGACGATTCAATTGACTACGGTCGAGCGTGTAGAACTATAAATAAGTCGTGTACTAAACAAAATGGATAAACTTCAAGTTTCGACTTTGAAGGCCTCCTTACAACACTTTTCATGGATAGATTATTGGGTTTTTGTTCTGTTATTGAGTGTTTGTGGTGGTATAGGAATTTATTTTGGGTTTATACAGAAACAAAGCACGCCACAGGAGTACTTGATGGGTGGAAGAAAAATGAAATTACTGCCCGTGTGCTTTTCCCTAGTTGCAAGGTAAGGCCATGCAAGAGATATTTTAATTTCGATTTTTTACTAACAAAATTGGGACGAGGATAACGTTGAATTAATTAGTATATATAAGTTATTGAAACTAGTTTCTATTGGGTGGAAAAATCTTTATTAAGTTACAATAGACTAAATAGACATTTAAAAATTGTGATCATTGTTAAGCCAATTCTAGTATTA
Organism: Pieris mannii; assembly: GCA_028984075.1. Classification (NCBI taxonomy): domain Eukaryota; kingdom Metazoa; phylum Arthropoda; class Insecta; order Lepidoptera; family Pieridae; genus Pieris; species Pieris mannii. The sequence continues at coordinate 4,394,120 of CM054776.1, forward strand.
TTTTAGTTTTATTTCAGGAATTTCACTTTTAGGCATACCCACAGAGCTATATGTTTTTGGAACGTCATATTTTTTCACAATTATTGGAACACTGATGATGTCTATTATCATAAGTAATACATTTCTCCCGGTTCTGTATGATTTGAAATTAACGTCTGCATATGAGGTAATTTTACTTTAAGATTTGAAGCTATGTACGAAATTGAAATTCGTGAAGAAATAATTTAATTACTCTTGTTAAGGAAGTTAAAAGAAGTTACGTGACTGTATTAATATACAATTTCCAGAGACATTTCTTGTTTAAATAATAATTTATTTATATATGTATATAATTTTTAATATAAAGATGCCGTTACTGCTATATTTATTATGCTATGTATTATAAATTTTACAACTTCATGTAAATTAAGAACTATGAAATGTCATTCTTTATAAGCATTATTAAGAAAATACACCATTTTTTGCAGTACCTACAACTTCGTTTTGATAAAAGAATCCGAGTATTTGGATCTATTTTATTTACAACGTATTTGGTAATCAAATCATATTATACTTCTAAATAATAATAATACAATCTTCCAGCCATTTAATGTAAAGTTTATTTTAGTTGGCGTGGCTGCCTATTGTAATTTACGTACCGGCATTGGCTTTCAATCAAGGTAAATTGTCTTTATACTATAATCCTATCGTACTTATGAACAAATCAATTAGATCCCTTATAAACTCCACCAGAGGCAAAGTCTAAAAGTTAACATCATCAAGGAGGTTTCATTAGTTTGACGTATTCTCCATTTAACTTATGGTTAGGGGTTTGGCGTCAATTCTCCTGCATAAAAGTACAACATTTTGTAGATTTTATGATATTTTTTATCTGTATAAGTAATTTTTCATTTAACCGAATCTTTGTTTCAGTAACTGGCGTCAATATTCATATAGTGTCTCCAGTTGTATGTCTCGTATGCATTTTCTATACGTCAGTGGTAGGTTTTACCTAAAGTATTTCAATACTCTGTTTCTAAAGATCTATGAATTATATTAAATCAGTTTCTGAATAATGTAAATGCGTCAAGATGACCGATATCTTCGTAATTCGCTTTAAGTGTCAGTTGAAGCTGTGTTGAAATGAATTGACTAGAATTGTAAGTAATGTAAGTATCTTATAATCATTTTGTAGGGAGGGCTAAAGGCTGTTGTATGGACAGACGTTATTCAAACTATCGTTATGATTGGAGCAATGATTTTAGTTATCGTCAGGGGCACTATAATCGTTGGAGGCTTTGGAAATGTCATTCAAAGGAACTGGAATACTAAAAGAATTGAATTTCCCCCGTAAGTATGTCTGAAACTAAGAATCTACTGTGTTAATTGTCCTAGTGCTCTGTGGCTTAGTGATTTATGATCACGATATCCCTATAACCAGAAGAGTCGAAAGACGTGTTTATTTAATTTCTAAGACCTATTAAAGAAACATATATTTTCCAAATAAATCAGACAGCTTTACTTTCAGATCAAATTTTGATTTAACTGAGAGACATTCTATCTACGCTGTATCGATAGGGGCGACGTTTCATTGGATTGGTAATATTGCTGTTAACCAGTCAATGATGCAAAGATTTCTAGCGTTGTCAGACTTAAATTCTTCTAAAAAGTAAGAGAGATATTTTATAAAATTATAATAAAATGTTTTAACTCCTGAATTATTGAGATACACAACATACAATTTACTATATAATTCTTTTCAGGGCTGTGTGGGGCTTTTTCTTTGGTGTCCTTTTAATTATGTTACTTTGTGGCTATAGTGGTATGCTAGCATATGCTAGATATTATGATTGTGATCCCCTAGACTCCAAGTTGGCATTGGCTAAAGACCAGTTACTACCATTACTAGTAATGGATGTGCTGGGCGATTTGGAAGGTATGCCAGGAGTTTTCGTGGCGGGAGTTTTTAGTGCTGCCCTCAGGTAATAATTACTACTCGTATAAGATTTTTTGTAGAATCTCTAAAAATAAAAATATTTTTGACAAAAGATGACATTGGAGTTAGTATATGTATTTTATCAGCACGTAATCATTTTTATTGTTGTTTCCATATGCGTTAAAACATTTAATCTTAATTTTATTTTATTTGAAGCACAGATTACTCGACACAATTTGATAAATCGATCGATATATTTAGACGTACAAAACATCAATTCGGTATTTTTTTATAAGTATTAAAGCGATTTGTTTTTAAAATAACAATAATTAAAAATACATTGTATGTAATTTATCGAAGCGTTACCATGAATTAAACTAAATATTAAACTACATAATTGCCCCGATTTTCCGCGTACCTCAGCGGGCAGTAGTAACCATGTTTACCATTAATTAGAGAAAATGTTACAGCTCTCTATCTACGGGACTAAATTCTATGGCGGCAGTAGTATTGGAAGATTTTTGCAAGCCATTTTTCAAGGAGTTCAGTCAACGCCAAACGCAGATATTAGTTCAATCAGTCGTAGTAATATTTGGATGTGTATGTGTTGGTATGTATATTATTACCTGATAGTTATACTATTGTGGCGTTGGTTGTACTCGCACTCAAATATTAATTTTATCTAATTTATTTTTTAAGAAGTTTTAAATTAATATTAAGTGTGAGGACAAGGTCACAACCTAGAGGCTTTTCTAAAAACGTATCGATTATTTTTTTAAATTATTTGAAAATAATTACGAAATTGCCGCGCACCACTATTTGGAACCAGCTACGCACTGAAGTATTTCGACTTTCAAGAAAAGAGAGTACCAATTCTTAAACGGCCGGCAACGCACTCGCGAGCCCTCTGGCATTGAAAGTACCGTTGGCCGCGGTATCACTTAAGATCAGGTTAGCCTCCTGCCCGTTTGCTCTATAATTTTTTTTTCTAGATAATTCCCCGATTATGTAGTCCTTGGTGCTATTAAATAACTTACGTAAATGGCTTTGTTATGATGCCCAGATGACTAACATTAACCTGTTTATTTTAACAACTTTTTGTATGATATTTCCAGCAAATTCCAAAAATATTCCTCTAAAACTAATTTTGAATTTCCTTTAGCTGTCGTATCCGTACATTGGATAGTCGGTCAAGACATGTAACACCGTATCTTCAGCTGTATAGCTACAAGGATAGACAGCACGTTGTCTGAACCTGTAAAGATACGATAAGAATCCACCGTGCCCTGAAATACCGTGAAATATCATAGTGATGTTATGTATAATAACATAAACGGAATAATATTATCATTGTTTAGGTTTATTTGGTTTTCTACCTAAAACAATTTTCATAGAGTATAATACAAATTTAACTATATTTTGTGTTCCGCTTCCGACTAAAATCTCTTGCTTTTGCTTTAGCTTTTATAATCATGTTCTTTAAATAATAAATAATAATATTAAGATTTAATATTCATGTACTTATATATTATGTTTTTAACTAGCTTATCCCTTATTTCCTTTTGATTTTCTTGCGTTTAGTTTCCCTGTCTTTTACTTGAAACTGGCATAAAGTTAAAACTATTGCCAATAAACAAACTATATGTATTTTGCGTTTCGAGATGGAATCGACCCCGATACAATGCAGTTACGATTATAATAATCAAGGTTCTGGTGATTCTCATAATAACAGCATATATTTAAGGTCTCGTGTTTGTTGTGGAAATGTTGGGTCCTGTTCTGCAATTGGCTATGACGTTATGCTCTGCATCTATGGGACCTCTAACTGGGATATTCCTAATGGGACTATTTTTACCATTTACTGATGGCACAGTGAGTATCGATAAAAATGGTAATACAAAATATTTCAGTTTTCGGAATCGCTGTTAATTTAATTCCGATGAATGTTAACTAATCAAATGAGGTATATATTCTCCTGTTTTTAAAAAATACTAGATAGTAAAATAATAAATTGCTATGTAAAGCAAAATGTATTAAGAACATTTTTTAGAGTGCCCTTTTTGGCGGTCTCGTTGGAATAGCATCAGCTGGCTGGATCGCTGCACAATCACAACTTGCTCAGGCACATAGTTTACTTGTATTCAAAGAGAAAGAGAGGTTTACATACAACTGCACTTATGAATTTGAACCTGCATCGAATTTAACTAAAACACAAGGGTAAGATTTTTCCAGCACTATTTATATTATACAAAATATTATTAATATTTTGTAAATAATACAATAAAAATAATTATTATTTGGTATTTACATAATATAAAGTTTCTCTGAATATATTTTCAAAACACAGTTTCTACTGTTTAAAATTTTGTGGCTCTCCCACTTCAGAACACTATTTAGTTACAAGCAAGCATATTTGACTATGCTGACGATGTTTTAGTATTTCTTTAATATCTTAGAAATTTGTCTCTTTCTGTCAAATTATATTTGTGTTGTGATAAAAAGAGGCAGACAGCTTCTCAGTTAAAACGGTCCAATTAGATATTGACTATTACTTTAAAAACTTAATGGGTGTCAATGTCTGTACATATTATATTTTTCTGGGTTGTGTATAATAGAAGCAAATGCATATTAACATTTTCAAACTATATGCAGAACACCTATAACCTTTTGTGCCTTACAACCCGAAGTAAAATGCTTCGCTTGGAATAGAGTTCGAGAGAACTCCTGCTTGAAACTGACTGATAGTTTAAATCTTTCGTACTTACGTGATATGTAACAGAATGCTTGCTTGAAAGCGAAAAATAATGTATTATTTTATATAAAGCATCTTGTATACCGTCTTCACCCCCTCCCCCCCATTGAGCGCAACCAGAGCTTTTATTTTCGGCTGGGGGGCCCAGGGTGTGTTTCCAACCTGAGTGGAAATATTAGTTTTAATTTAGTTGAAGAGTTTTTAGTTGGACATGATATTTGCAACTCTGTGTATACATATACTAAGTATTTATATAACAATATTTCCACTTTTATATAAATGGAATTTGAAAATTTAGGTCAAGGAGAAGAGATAAAATTGTAATCATAATCATATGATAAAATATGTGGTTCTCAAACGTATTTTTATAATCTTATTGTTATTTATAGCAATATATTTGTAAAGATATTATGTTAAATTAATTGAATGAAATCTAAACAGAACAAAATTATATTTAAAATATAATATAAAAATACTAATTTATAAAGTTTATTCGCTGTGGCAGTGTACTTTTAACGCTGGAAGCACTTTCTCGCTTTGTTGCGATGGTTTTTTATAGAACGACGAAAACACCAGCTCTGGAGTCACCTCAAATATTTACTCCAAAGGGAACAAGGACTAGTTATTGATATCAAGATTTGGCAGGATGTTTTTACAAAACCTACTTATAAACTGACGTGTTAGCAATGCGGTGTACCCTTTAGTTGAGACGAATACTAAGATACATCAAAACTGCATACAAATCGTGAGCATCGGTATTGCTAATGGAAATTTTAGACCGAAATTTTGCATCATTATGGTGTCACCGGATTACGTTTTCTATGAATTCTATCAACAGAAAAAAACACCAAAACAGATATACATTATTATTCCTAATATATAGATTAAAGACTTATTACAATATTATACATGTGAAATATACAATAATATTTATATACATTATTTATAGATTATGAATTTTCAAGTACATAAGACACTGTAAAAAAATGCTGTAGGCATTGTTCATATGTATCCTTTACTTTAAGTTATCAAAAACATTATAGAGTAATTTCAGTTGTCCTCTCGATTTTTCAGAGACGTTCCTTACATATACAGTCTATCTCACTTATGGCTGACAGCTTTGGGGTGTACTGTGACCATTATAGTAGGATCTTTACTAAGTTTAAGAGGACGTACCCATTACGAAACAGATGAAAAACTATTCTCTCCCGTGCTAAGAAAATGGATCACAAAGAAAAGAAGTGTATGTGAATTTTAAATGTAACTAAACCGAGTTGACTTGGAATTTAGAAATTACAGTCTAAGTACAGTAGGTATACTGCTTTAGATTTGATACAAAACAAATTATTTGGTTTAATACAAAAGTGGTTTATCGACCTTCTTTATGATTTTGATGCTTACTCGAAGTCCTATTTCCGTAATGGGGTATGCAGGAAATATATAACTCACGTCTTTTCCCGGATAGACATTGTCGAATTTATGGTTAAGGATATGGAGATGAACTGCATGAGATAAAAGTGCAAGCTTGAATAATTTCTGTGAATATTTTTAAACACAACTTTTATATTTTTAGGTACCGGATTTGAATATGACAAACATAAATAAAGTGTGAGAATTTGGTATGTTTTATTTATTGAAGTTATAATTCTTTTGGCGCGTTACCAGCAACTGAAGAGAGTAAATTTTACGATGCGCGCGCACACCTTCACAAAAAACCGACACCATGAAGTTGGCTAAAGGCAACATTTTAGGCAACATTTTTTAAGTTATACTTCTTTTGCGTGTTAGGGAAAAATTATAAGAGAATTTTTTTTCTGTTGTTAGTGTCGTTTTTCTACAAACGTAGAATAAGACGAAATATATAATTTTTGAAAATATTTTTATCTTATTACATACACCTATCTTAGAGTTAAAGTATATTGTATTATTTACAAATGTATTATATGATATCAATATGATTAAAAAGGAAAATAGTCGCCTGTATTTACTCGAAAAATGCCTGATCTGAAACAAAAAACAAGTTTATTGGTATAATAGTGTCATAATTATTGTGTAAATATGAACTAAACTGCCATTTTTAGCCAGTTTTTGCACCCCCACTATGTGAAACCAGCTCCAGGTCCTTCAAGGTAAGAGCGAACCTTCTGGTAATTTAAGTGTCCATGGGCTGAGATATCAGTTAACATCGTATGAGCCTCCTTGTTTACTTCCTATTATATAAAAAAAACAAAAATGTTGTGTGAGTGAATTTGTACGCGATTATTTTCCTAAGGTTTTTATTGTAATATTTATTATTTATTTCTTTAAGTAATAGGTTTTTTATAAGTCACTCAATAATTAAGTATTTTTTTCTTAAGAAATCTTATACAAAACAATACTTTTATAAACGTTTGTAAAATAAACTACTCTCTTTATTAAATATGTTAAACAAGTAATATTTTAGTTAAACGTAACCAATGAAGTTTGACGATTACAATTATTGTTATATGAACCAAATTTTAATTTGACAAAATATCACGATTTATTAGCTTACAAGAATGTAATTTATTTTAATATAACAAAAACGCTCTTAAATATACTTACCTTGACTTAGACAAAACACCATTTCCCATGGGGTACGTATCTCCAAAGCATTTGTCGTCTTCCACATTTTTTAGTGTAAAGCATTCTCTGGCGACTAGATGATCATATAAAATCGTAGCTGCCATATATTCATATCCTTTGCTATGTGAGCAAACATTGAACCAACATCCGGGCATGATATCACCTCCGTTGGGAAAGAAGTCTGCATGTCCACAAAGCTCGGAAAACCCATACAAAGCTGTGTTTGTGTGTATTATTTCCACATACTGAGCGTCTGTTTTATTTAGACGATTCTTGTCATGTTTCCATAAGGGACCGGCTGGATCTAAACCTAGAATTTGATAGAGTTAATGTTAGCTTATTATACTTGGATATTTTTTAAAAGGCCAGCAACGCACCTTCGAGCCCTCTGGCTTTGAGAGTCTCCTGCCCGTTTTTATCTTCTATCTACTTTTAATTTTTTTTAAACAAATTATTACTTTAATAATCAGTAACTTCAATAAATTAATTACAAATTAGTTTAGGTTAAGTGTTCATTTGAAGTATAACTTTTGTCCATTAGGTAATAGCAAAAAATAAATTCGCGAATAATCTCCTTTTCATTTCGAAAATTAATACAATTAACATAATAATTTATAATACAGGCGTTAAATAATGTGTTACTGGGTTTTTTACCTGTTATTCTTTTTACGCGACCTTGAGTGGCCTTTCCAGCATTTCCGACTAAATGGGCACCCAAACTGAATCCAACTAAATGAATGCTATTATATGATACGCTAAATTCCTTATACAGCCAGTTAATAAAATCTCCCAACTGTTGACCAATAGTAGCCACTCCCCTTTTTGCAGTCATATAATTTCTTGTTGCTAGAGCACTCCAATCCACTACTATAATATTTACGTCTTTTTTACGAAGTAATGCTAAAATTATTTAACATTATATTATTTATCAATAAAAATATTGTTAAATTATTAAACAAACAGTCACTTTCAGAAGTAAATATTTTTGAAATTTTGGGTCATCGGATTTCTACTTCTCTTTCATTCTTTTACCGACCAAAAACTGTGACCAAAAAATTCTTATAAATATAAGCTATATATAGCGCTACAACCTTGAAGTTCTGGGCTTTAGATTTCTATTAGGCAAGTAAGTGATCAACCTTCCGTGCCTTAGTGTGGCTTATAATGTGCGTAATTATTAGTAATTTGCTTTAAACACACAGTAAAGATTATTTTTTCTTACGTACATTATTAATTGACTATGTAAAACTACATAAGATTAATTAAGAATTATGATTATAAGTAGACGAATATAGAAAAGATTTGTATTGCCTATTTTAGTAAGTGCTTACCATCAGTTAGCATTTTATTCATTTTATTAACTCCACTACCAAACCATCCATGAACTAAGAAAACGATGTCCTTATCTTTATTAAAGTTTGAGTTCAGAATCGACTGCATTGTCCCGTGACTGATTACTTGCGGTGTTGTGGGATTATACCTATTAAACATGTTCGGGTATTATGTTACGTTTGATGACAATATATATAGTGTGCGATTCCCTACTACTAAGAATAATAAATTGAAGAATAACTTCCGAACAGCCAAACTCAGTGTGATGACTAATTTAGTTTTTAATTTATTGGACTTATATTCCGTTATATCGAGTGTAAAGTACTTGAACAAAAGGTATTTTTAAGATCTCATGCTAATGTTCATTAGATAATAATATAATTTTGTAAAATTGAATAAAAAGGTAAATTCTTTTTCAAAGTCTTACCTAGAAAACAACCAGTAACGATGACTTATAGGATTCTTTCTAATTTGATCAATTATATTATAATCAATTGGCTCCATAATATCTACTAAATGAAGTATATTATCTCCATCTCCAGGAAAATAAAAATATCTGTCTCCGTCTATATAGTCTTCCTTGGGACTTCTTAAGGTAGCTCCGTAAGAAACTAAATAAATGGAAATCATTTAAAACGTACTTAGGCAGTGTTGCTTTTCTAGATGTAAGCATGACATACAAATTAATTATTAGATAATGTTTATCTTAAAACATTTTTATAAATAGGAAAATAATAGTAATTCTAAAATTGTATAACTTGCCTGATGCTATTCCAAATAACATGAGAACCAACTTCATGTTGAATACTATTATATAAATCACTTGTATTGTTTCAAGATCCCTTATTAACTAATCCATAGTAGTTACAAACAACAATTAAATATTTATCAGTTCAGTAATCAGTATCAGAACAATTGATTGTTATAGGTTAAGATTTAATTGTTCCAATCTTGCTTATATATATAATATTTAATGTAAGAGTAGATTAGACAATATAATCTTTACTTTTCAAGGCCTACAGTCGAAAGAATGTTTAAATATTAATTAGACATTTGATTTTGGAAAATACGCATTTTATAACAGAATATATTATACATTAAATAAAACCGTATTTAGGGCCTGTTTCACAATGTATGGGTAAAGTACCAAAAAGCTTTGCAAAACATAAATTATTCGAAAGATAAAATTTCCGAATAAGATACTTCGCATTTCATGACAAATAGCGCTATCTGACAGTTGTGAAACGCAACAATAGTGTTTATCCTACCAATAAGTAATAAATAGCTTATTTGAAACTTATCCGGACATTGTGAAACAGACCCTTAATATTTGTTAGGTTGTAAATGATAATCGCCCATGGCAACCTGCCGTTCTTACTACCAACAATCTACCTTTTTTAAATAATCAAATATATTTAATATCTTTTTATCTCAATTTCAATTAGCTCTGCCGCCATTAATAATAAAAATAAAGGTTTATTATGTAAATAAAATACAGATCTTTATTGTTTTTTTTTTTTTTTAATGGAGCTGCGAACCCACCCCTGACTTTTGCTTATCAGGGACCTTGTTTTGCTGTATTTATTTGTTCATTCATTTTTTTTTACCATATAATTTTTTTTTTTAAATATATTATGTTTCTTACAGCAGTTTTATACATTCATATTTACTTAACATTTTACATTTCCTAGTTTAGTGTAGTAGTTTTCTTTATTTAAATTGTATATTTATTTTATGGTTAGAAAGTATATATATGTTTTTCTATAGGTTCCATAGATATAAAAAAAATTTTGTTCAGTCCTAGGTTTTTAGAACGGCCATTCGCCTCCGGTCGATAGTCCGTACAGTCCCGATCTGGAATATTCAAAGTAGCTGTTATATATATAAAAAAACAGTAAATCTACGTATAAATACTTGTGTTTCATGTTTATGTATGGCTTCAAGTGTTTCCTATACTTTTACCTAAACAATAACTTGTTTCGACGTGAATTGATTCCAGTACCTCTAAATTGTGCACCAATTAGCATCAAAGGTAGTGGATTTGTACATGTTTTGGTATATTTGACACATCTAGTTGAACTTATAATAAAAAAAAAAATAGGTAAATATTCTGTCGACGTACCCTCTTTTATTCAAATTAGCGTTGCCCATACGCATTTGCGCACCACCACATCTATTTCTGCGAGCTTCATCAAGATTTGCACATCGTCTACCGATAAAGCGGTCGTATCGTACTGTTGCAGCATATAGTTCATAGCTGCGGCTGTGAGAACAAGTGTTAATCCAACAACCAGGCTGTGGATTATTACCGCCATTAGGGTAGAAGTTAGTCTGGCATATAGGGTCGAAAATACCCATCGTCCCACCGTCAGTATGTATACACTCTACATAGGTAGCATCCTGTGCGTTTAAGGCTTGCGGGTTTCTACCAAATTGTGGTCCAGCCGGGTCCAGACCTGTTGGTATATTTGTACTTATTACAATCTTTTTGTTTATATGCGTAAGTAAAACCGCAAAAGATTTTGAAGTTATACTTCTTTTGGCGCGTTAGGGAATAATAATGCGAGTAAATTCTTAGCGACACCATAAATTTAGCTATAGTCAACATTTTAGTTTTTTTGTGATATTTTAATAAACTTTATTAAACTAGATAATGTGTTTTAATAAAGTTATCAAATTTCTCTACAAACATAGATACAATTTATGAACAGATTTTATTCTTGTTACCCGAATTTGATAAAATTCATGAATTGATGATAAAAGTCACGCCTTACCAGAAATTCGTGCCACCCGTCTGCCGAGTGTACGACCAGCATTCCCAACGACATGAGCTCCCAAGCTGTAGCCAATAAGGTGGACGTTATTCCAATTACCACCAAAATTCGAGATCAACCAGCTTAAAAAGAAAGCTAGGTGTTCACCAGCGTCAGGAACCGCACGTACACTAGATGTATACAATCCATTTGCACCTCTACGCCAGTCCAGAGAAATGACATTGTAATCACCAATGTGAAGAAGTGCATCCCGCACAAAGGTGTTCACTTTGGAATTTCCGTCACCATTCCATCCGTGTGCAATAACAGCTGTTGGTAGATTTGGGTTGTAGTTAGAGTTTCGTATGGAATTTGCATTGTTGTGTCTTAAAAGCTGGTGATTCTGGGGATTACGCCTGCAATTTAATGTTTTATGTTATAATTATTGTTATAAATGTTTGAGTTATAATTATTTTATATACTGAACAATATTGCCTAAAGTAGGGCCGGGCCAATTAAATAGAACTCATTTGTTAAACAAAACTTATATATATAGTAAAATAAACATAATAAGCAATTTCTGTTCTGAAGAACGTCGTTACGATGTTGATGTTGAAACCGTTTCTCTTTTTAAATACTAGATTTTATTGTTTAAAATATTATTATTTATTGGGATGAACGCAAACTATAATCAAATTGTGAAATAATAAAATATTTATTAAATAACTTTAAGAATGTGAAAATATATAAGACCTTTTACATAATAACTTAATCGATTTAAATAAATTTGAAGTTCATATCGATTTATAAACTTTAATTAAACATTACCTAGTATAAAGCCAGTATTCGTTTTGAGCACCACTTTTGGAGTCAAAATTTTCAGCTTGCGCGCGAAGATCGACTAGATGTGGTACATCGTCTCCATCCGGTATCCACACGTACCGGCTCACTCCCTCTACGTAATGTCTGTTGTCTCCGGGTATAATTGGAATATAGTCTGAACTAGGTTTTGGGCCACCAGCACACACTGGAAATAGATTTAGCAACATCAATTTTTACTGCGATTACATAGAGAACATTAATTTATAGTAACGGTTCCTCAAAAGACATAAATACAAAGAAAACCTGTAAAAGGCATCCTATATATAACATTATTATTATAACTATTTGAAGTAGTTTATTCATATTGGACTTAACAAGATACGTGCGACGTTTATAGACATGTACAAGAACGTGGTCTGATGGATCACGGCAAGAAACTCAGTCGTTGAACCTTTATTCAACCATGTTTATTAATTATTAAAGCAAGCGAAAAAGCTTAAAATCTCAAGAGTCCTGTTAATTTATTTGCTGTACTTTTACTAAAGGTATACTTACATGATACAAACAAACTTAATAGTATGAAGAGCTCCATGTTGATCACTAAAACTAACTGTTTAGAATCTTGTTTTTATTGCTGAATATTTTTTATCGTATTGAGATAATCAATTGATGTCGCTGTTTTACAAAAATGCTTTGACGCAAAAGGCAAGGTCAATTATTAGTAAAATTATCGTGACTGATAAAATATTTTTTGTGGCTATTTCAATAATAATTTATTTTATTTTAATTAATTACTAGTTTAATTTTATTACCGTAGCAAAGCCGTACGGCATGGGATTTATTTGCGATATTGATTGAACTTTATAGTGCATTAATAAAACTCAACCCGTTAAAGCTTCAATAAAAATAATAAAAGCTTGTTGGGCGGTATATCTGTACATCAAAGTTACGACATAAATATATTCCACTTATTTCTTTAAAATATCAATACCTAAGTAATAGAAGATAGAAATATACCGAAATAAAAAACTATTTATATAAGAAACTAAATTATTAACAAATTAATCAGTTCCTGATCTATATTCATAAAGGTAACCAATGTTATACTAGAATAATATAACATTGATGGTGCTTTAAGTGTTCAAAAAAATTATATTTATTTCGATTAAAAATATTTTATTTTTCGAAATTCGGATTCTATACTGCTTCATCTACTGAAACTGTTTCAACAAAGCGATATTCTATCAAGTAGAGAAGAGAGAGAGAGAAGAAATAATATTCCATCTTTTATCGTCAATACAGGCAAATGGCATTAAAAGGAAGTCATCCTTCTTTTCCTACTAACTGCACATAATGTCTCGCGAATTTTGTGTTAGTCCTTCTCTCTAGTGCCTACATGCCTACAAATATCGTTTTATTGTTAATCCAGTAGTACCTACGTCGACAAACGAGTTTAATTCGCTCCGTAACCGAGAACGATACTATATGCGAGCAAATGAGCAAATGTGTGTAAATTTTCCCCATAGAAGTTAATTAAATTGTCAGAGTTAAGTTGCCGCCTAGCAGACATTATCGATGACCCCATAGCTGGTGCATTTCTCGCTCAACGAATATCGCTTTACAGTGAGGAAATGGTGCCAATGTTAAAGGTACACCGCCACAGGTACCAATTCTTTTAATTTTCTATATATTAATATTTCATTATTTTTATTATTTCTATGTAGTTTATGAAAATATATATCATCTTAATATATATAAATCTCGTGTCACAATGTTTGTCCTCAATGGACTCCTAAACCACTTAACCGATTATAATAAAATTCGCACACCATGTGCAGTTCGATCCAACTTGAGAGATAGGATAGTTTAAATCTCAAATTATAGTCGCAATTTTATTTTATTGCAAATTATTTGTCTATAATTTGATACATTTCTAACAGATGGCGCTGTGTTAAAAGTACCAACGTTTCACATAAGCTATCTACCTTTCACATAAGTTCTCCTACCGTTTCCCTTGAATAGTTTACTACTATGTAATATAACAAAAACCTTAGCCACAGCAACGCTTGGCCGAGTCTACTAGTAATATATATAAATCTCCTGCCACTATGTTTGTCCGCGATGGACTTCTAAACTACTTAACTGATTTTAAATTAATGAGGAGTCTGGTCCAACTTAAGAGATAGGATAGCTTAGATCTTTAATTATGGTCGCAATTTTATTTTATTGCAAATTATTTGTCTATGATTAATTGACAATCACAATTATCTGTTAACTCCAAAAGATTCTATCAGATGTCGATACTTTTCAACTGGATTGAGCAAGTAATTAATAGATGGCACTGCTATGGTAAACGGACAAATGTGTCATATTATAAGCTACAATTCAATATAATGATTACCATGTGTTATTGAGGCTAAAGTATAAATTAAATTTATTTTGTGAAAGAAAGAAGAAACGAAGTTTACGGGGGCAGCTAGTAATATATAAATATTTCTTTGTTATGAATAAAATTGTTTTGAAGTTACCAATATGAATGAATAAATTATCAATTATCCGTTCCAGCACCCAAAACACCACCTCATTTCCTTTATTCGGTTTCGTCGGATGCGGTTATAAAAATAAATATGATAATATTATTACTAAATTTCAAACTGACGAACAAGATCAGAAGAAGAACTGAGAAGAAGCAGATGTACACAAATAAGAAACAAAAAAAAAGTTATCGATGCACTATCCCATTGAAAAATTTAAGTGGAAACGGGCAGACCATACCGTCGAATGAATAATGGTAGATGTACAAAGAGGATAGCAAAGTCGGAAGGGCCACAAGGAAAAAGAAAGCGAGGTCGCCCGAAGTTGAAGTAGAGGATTGAGAGAAAATTTTTCAAGGAATAAATGAGGTTTAATAATAATAAAAATGTTTTGTTAATGTACAAAAAAAAAACGAACCCTTCTTATCGAAAATGCTTCAAAAACGAGGACAACAAGAAAACAGTCGGAGGTTTAGTCTAAAAAGGACGAAACTGTTAGTGAAGTGTGCGATTTCTCGTATCTCAAATCTTGCTTTCAACTCAAAGCAAAATGTGGCTCGCCGGGCTGCTTGCATCCCAAAACAGTCATTAGGTATTTTATTAAAAGTAGCCACAGTGAAATTGTTTGTGATATTCCTATCTATGCATTACTAGATTTTTATATAATACAGTTTTCATAAAAATACTTATACTGCTTATTTTATAAGAGAACACTCACTCAACTCTTCATATTGAAAGTTCATGTAACAATACATTAAGAAGAAATTAAAATTAAAGCCAGTTTCAATAAACTGATATCCTTATATTGATAAGAACCATAGACAGCCACGGCTACCAATCGGCTTCCCTGATATAGAAGGTCCCGGAAGGAAAGGTTGTATCAGGAAACAGGATTATTTGAAAAATACAAAGTTAATCTTATCTTCTTTATTAGTCTCTATATCGTCGTTTATCCCCGCTTTTAGTAAGGCCAATCAGATGCAGTGTTCAATCTATATAACCCACTCCTAAAAAAAAATAGAAATATGAAATCAAGACCGTAATATACATATTCAACGATAGCTTTGAAATTCATCAATGTATATTATGATGCGTTAAGCATATGAGCATTATCTAACAAAACGATGATTTTGTTTAAAATTTAGTACTCAGCTAAGCCAAACAAATAAACGAACAAAATCATCAGATTTATAAGTTTTTGTAGACAACGCAAGTACGTAGAGAAATCTAATGTTTCATATTGGATTTTGTTTGAATCGCTGCATACAATTTGATTGAAATCATTAAACGTACCCTTCCTTATATAATTCAGTGTTGCCCATGCGTAGAGTATCTCCATTGCATAAGTTATTATCAATTTCGTCTTGATTAACACATTTGAAGGCGATAAATCTATTGTATCTCACAGATGCTGCAACGTACTCGTAGCTTCTACTGTGGGAGCAGGTACTAAAAAGGCATCCTGGTTGTGGATTCGTGCCTCCGTTGGGGTAAAAGTTATTTGTGCAAATGGGCTCGTAAATTCCCAAAATATGGCCGTCGGTATTTATACATTCTACGTATTTCGCGTCAGTGTTTCTTAGAGTTCTGTCCGTATGATCACCGAAATCTGGACCAGCCGGGTCCATACCTGTAATTAGACATTTACATATTAATCATAATACTTCAATTTTAAAATAAACTCTTAGATTTTTTGAGTATAAAAGGACTGTTTAGCCAGCTTTTGATAGAAATTTAATTTAATTTTTTATTTAATAATTTTAATTTTAATCAATTTCCTAGTATTTTAATAAAATTTAAGAAGTGAACCTGTAATACGCGCTACTTTTCCACCCACAGTACGACCAGCATTTCCAGAAACGTGAGCTCCCAAACTGTGTCCCAATATATGCATTGTATTCCAGTCTCCACCAAAGTTGGACAACAACCACTCCAGGAAGAGTCCAAGGTTTTCACCTACTTCGTCAACGACGCCGGCGCTGATTGGGTAAAGAAGGCTCTGGCGATCACTCCAATCAACAACTATAACATTGTAGTCACCGACATGAAGGAAAGCGTTTCTCAATAAATGGTTAATATTTGATTCGCCATCATTATTCCAGCCGTGAACAATAACAACGATTGGTAACGATGCATTGTAGTTAGAGTTTCGTACTGAGTACAAATCGCTAGATAGCAACTCTTGCTTGCTGTACTGGTTTAATCTGTGAACAGTAATTCCTTAGTATAATCTGCACATAAAATTGTAGACTATAAAGAGAATGATGGAATATTCTGCCTTTGATTATAGCATAATAATTACATTTTAATAGTATTGCTTATGTTTACCTGGTATAAAGGTTATATTTGTTTCCGCCGGACCTTGTTGGAGTTGGATCTACGGGGATTTGAAGATCAACGAGATGAGGTACACCATCTCCGTCAGGAATCCATATATACCGACTTACTCCCTTTACGTAGTGACTGTTGTCACCAGGGGTAGCGGGGATGTAGTCAGGCGGGTAGATGCTACCACCAGCAGCCACTGTAATAAATATCTACTTTAAAAATCCTGCTAATCAAATAATTGTGTGCTTACAATCATTTGTTATCAGTTTGTTAAAACTGGCTTATTTTTTTTTTATTTAATTAAATGAATGCACACTATTTCGCATCTTTTTACATCTTAACGAATCATAACGTTGAATAGTTTGATAGTTATTTTTGAAATTTACAGTAATATAAAAAACAATTTTCACATGTCTAAGCACAGAAACCCGAGAAGTAAATGCAGTTTTTTTTACACTAAACCTTCATAAGGTTGTATGGAAGTGTAGATTTTCATCTACGCTTTTCGACTTACGAGCTAAGAAAGACGACAAGAACACTGTGAAGAATTTCATGTTGACCGTCTTCGGCTGATTCTGTATTGTACTAAAAGCCTTCGTATTTATTACACTATGCTTATCGCGCAAGTTGATATATTTTGTTATTACTAAAAATCTAACGATATACAGGAGGTTTAATAAACGTACGTTTACAGTGGAGTATCAGGCAATAAAAATATCCTAAATAATAACCACGGTACATTTTATAAAGAGACATCCCAAAGAGTCCATTTTGTTAATAGGCAAGTCGACGATAGACATTGATAAAAAGGGAAACATAACAAAACATAAGTAATTTAAAGCCGTAAAATAGTGGTTGGCCTACTGGCCCTACTATTCAAACTGTAAAAAACACTGTCTTAATAAGAAAAGGTAAACGAGCATAAACGGTCAAAGAGTAAGGCAAACGACAATACGTAGGTAAATGTAAAATTAATTATCAAGGTACCTACATACTAGTGTTTTTGGGCAAATATATTTCAGAGAAAGAGCAGTGTTGGCCTAGTGGCTTCAGTCTGCGACTCTCATACCTGAGGTCGTAGGTTCGATCCCCGGCTGTGCACCAATGAAGTTTCATTCTATGTGCGCATTTAACATTTGCTCGAACGGTGAAGGAAAACATCGTGAGGAAACCGACATGTCTTAGACCCAAAAAGTCGACGGCGTCTGTCAGGCACTGGAGGCTGATCACCTACTTGCCTATAAAAAATGATCATGAAACAGATTCAGAAATCTGAGGCCAAGACCTAAAGAGGTTGTAGCGCCACTGATTTTTTTTTATACTTCGGAGAAATAACTTCTGTTTCATTTTTGAATTTATAACTAATATTCCATTACATTGAATTGTATTAAAACACCCCGAAATCATTAATAATACGTTTTTTTATCTTATAATTGCAAAAATTTCCATACGCGAATATTAATTTTATAAACCTTATCAACTTTAAATTTATTTTATAATATATATATATATTATTACTAGATTGATTGATACTAGATATATTTTCTAGATTTGTCTATCGATATATTACTAAATAAGCAGCAGTAATTTCTAAATTAATTTCGAAATATTATTGCATAGTGAAATTAATTGGTTTTATGTTCCCCATTTGCCCCCTTAAAACATGTCTTAGATATGAAATAAAAGTTATTAACCTTGTCACCTTAATAGTATTGAAATACAAATCTAAAAAAGAAGTCGCAATGCAAAAACTTGATAGAGGAAACATCATAGAAATCAAGGAAAACGTTTGTATAGAGAAAATTCACGTAAAAATCCTGAGTTTATAGTAAGATAGTATGTCAAAAATTTCAAATTTTCGGAAAGTATTTATTATTCATAGGAATTTGCCCATAAATTATGATTTTTATCAACGACAATTATTTATATAAAAATGGAACTGTCAAGTACGTTGCAATATTTATTTTCTTGTAAAAAACATTTGTTGCCTACATAAACTAACAAAAATTGTTTTTAAATGGAAGCCTTCGTTTCGCTTAACATTAACATGAGTAAAATTTGTCGTCGATTCTTGTAAGTAAATGGAGACTATTTCTCCATTTACTTATCCATGTAGTAGCTATCCGAAATTTTGTCCAAGTGCCCATATTATATATTTAATACAATTTATAGCAGCTAAAAATTGATACATGTTTATAATTCGATTCCATGTGACCTGGATTTTTATATGAAATGTCAAATTTAACTAGGTAATAAAAGAATTTGAATGTTTTTTTTTTCATAATGACATGCAGTGTTGCCATGCATGCAAACAGACACAGAAAGAAAGGGTGTAAACGCGATACTTACTTTTACACACTCGTCCTGCCCACTTCCCTTTTCACTATGGCTGAATGTAAATGCGGTAACTAGAAAAATCAAAATACCACTCACGAGGGGTAGAGTTCCATACTGCATACATTTCGCTTTTCTTACATTCTCTATATAGCAAAATGTGATCTTTAAATCTTGTTAAGGGTAAAGGGGTTTGAAATAAACAAATATCATAGCTGCATATCATTTATTAGACGGATTGAGTGCGGATAAAGTTGTTTGTTATTTAAAACATTCCATCGAGAACCTTGTGTCGCCGACCAGATAAGATAGTTAATTGATTAATATAAGATCAAATTTATGATATCTATCAGTGAAAGACTTACTAATACTATCATTTAATTCGTGTTTATTAATTTTCCAGACACAGCAACTCCTTACTTAACTTCCTACAGCTACTCGTAACACAATATCCAAACAATTGCATTATACACAAAATCTTAAAATTGAATGAAAATTTTAAACATAAACGACAGTTTTACCTACGTATACAAAAATAATACAAGTATATATTGATAATAAACTAGCGGACCCGACAGACTTCGTCCTGTCATAAAGATTTGTATTGTGGCAGTTTTTTTTCCTACGTATATAGTATATAGTCGTGGCTAAAATTTCTCCTGAACAGAACAGTCACCCTGGTGATAGGGCGTTGTGGATAAAAAAAAATGAAATGAAACATATATTAGGATTTAAAAGAATTATTATAATTATTAACAAAAATAAGTTTTATTATCATTGTAGTGCTTTATGATATACGCTGTTTTTTGTTTGATTACATGGCGCATAGACAAACAAATCTGACGGTTTTCCAAGACGGGAACAGATAACATACCATGGCCATGTGAGAATGGGTTTTCAAGATTAATACCACAAACACTTAATGATTGCCGCTGGGACTTGTTTATGGTCATAGCAAAAGCACTGGAAACTGTAGTTATTTAAACTCAAATGGCACATCAGTCTAAATCATTGGGATGCGCGGTATGAGAACATCTTCTCCTTCATACTTTCCTTTGAGTATAGCTCTATCACGTTGTTTCGTAATTTTTTTATCGCTAACCGTGTACCGTTGCAAAGATGCGGTTGGTTGGTATTTCGCAACATTATAACCATTGATCCAACCTATAATTGAAGATTGTTAGGTGGCAATCCTGACAAATCCACCAAGTTTATAAATTCCGGTGGATAGTTGACTACATCATCTTGGTTAGTAGCCGAATCAACTGATTTATATATCCTCGATTCACCTGTAATTTGTCCTTGAATTTTGAAATTTAATTCACTTATATCAATTTTTTGCAGCCAATATAGCTCGTTCGCTGAACCAATCATGGTTTCTGTAATTTTGAGAAACATCTGAAAACACGTTCATCTTTTGATTGCGTTAACTGACAAAAACTGAGGAAAGTTAATGCAGCCAGTCAACATGTCTGTAGGAAATATGCTATTACCAATGACAATGAGTTGTTTAGAGAATATGTTTCCAGATTGGTCATTTTGCAACTCAACACACATATTCTTGCTTAAATAAAGTACTTTGACATGTTTCCACAAATTGGAAGACTTTAGACATGCATTGATTTCTTCAGCTGGCGTTGATAGTGGAATCACTGGCAATGTTTGAATAAAATCTCCTGCAAATAAAATCATTCCACCACTAAATCGTTTATTATTGCTTCGTAGATGATTTAAGGTTCTGTCTAAAGCCGCCGAAGATATTTTATGTGCCATCGTTCATTCCTCCCAAACAATCAATTTACGTTGCTGCAAAACCTTTGTCATTGCAGAGCATTTGTTAAGAATTTGTTTCCTGTACCACCAGGTGCATCTAAAAAGTAAATCCATCATGCATTGGACGACAAATCGACAGCAACACTTTTTTTTAATTTGCTATGACTTGAAGTCAAACCCTTTAAGCCGTACCAATGTTTCATGTATGTAAAATTGAGATATTAAAAAAAAAACACCTTTGGTAACGTGGTTTATGTTTGACTGACGTAATGACGTGAACACTGATGCATTCTATGAATTACTTTCGGCACGCAAGATCTATCAAGAAACGCGGGTTTCGGACCGCGACATTAAACACCTCCAACGATGTATTCTGTGCTACAACGCACACACGAACACTGTTTTGACAGATACGATCTTTTTTTTTTTTTATATAATCTATATTCTTAAAAGATTTGTAAACAGGTTTAACGAAGCCAAGTTGTTTATATGCTTTTTTGTTATATTTTCTATTTGGTCTGAGACATCGTATCATCTAGTAGTATCCTCAAGTTTCCAACTAAATTCACCCGTTTAATTGTTGTATCTTTCATTTTATAACAAAATTGTATTTTCTTATGTTTCCGAGTTAAAGTAATTTTACTACATTTTTCAATATTTAAGAATGGTTTACTTTTTTTATAACACCTAGAAAAAAAATAGAGAAAATAAGAACTTAAATACATAACAAAAACTAGATTGGATCTTCATCTTTCTTTTATTTGATCTTCTAGTTAATTATTAGAAATATAAGTTAACTCACACGAAGACAGCTCTATGAAATAAAATGTTTTTATTCGAAAATTAGTAGTAGCACAAACAACCAAACAAAATCTTCATTTTTAGTATACATTTTGTATTTGATACCCACATACAATTTATATCCGATTAAAATATAAAGATAAGATTGAAAACATTATATAATAAATAATAAACGCTTCCTTTTATAATGCAGTGCTGCCTATGCGTAGAGTATCGCCATTGGATAACTTACGGACTTTGTCTACAAGCAGCGGCACGAAACTCTAGCGCTGACCGTTATTGCGCAGAAGTAAAAAATAAGGTACCTGAGGGGGGCTAGCGGAATGAAGAGCGTCGATTGGCTCTCCAGTCGCATTCCGGCCCCCGCACCACAGTACACATGCGCAGCAATCCCCTCCACGTATCGGCCAGCGCTAGACTTACGTGCCTATAATAGTACATTATTACATTTTAATGAAATAAATCCACAGTACATTTAATTCTCACAAATCTGTCAGATGCTGTAACGTGCTAGTAGCTTCTAGTATGCAGAAAACGTACTAAATAGTCATCCTTTTTGTTCCTTCCATTTGGATAAAGATATTTGTGCAAATCGGTATGTACCTACCTAATATGTACGTATTTTGCATTAAGGTTTCTTAGATTTCTGTCCATATGGTTAATGAAATTTGGCCCAGCTGGGTCCATACCTGATATAATCAAAAATTACAAACTAAAATTATAACAAAAAAAACAATTCGAAGACGTAAAAAGTGGTTGGTCAGTGATCCAAATTGTAAAAACTCAGTATTAGAAAGTAAAAATGTACGGTATTTAGTAAAAATTTTTTGATTATTTTATTTATATGTAATCGTACAGCTGCATATATACATATTATACAAGATAAAACACATAAGCTCTAATTTTTCATTCCGTAGAATTCTGAAATTTCATAACTGTTAAACTACTAAAAAACCAACGAAAAAGCGTTAACTTGACCTAATTAAGGGATATAAAAAAATAAAATGCAACGAATTTTTATATCTTGCCTACAAAACAGTAAATGAATATTAAGTTACTCAAGTCACCTAAAACAAAAATTTCAATAATACGAACACCGGCGACACAATAAAAAATATTAGCCCTAAATTTTAAAATAAAAAAAACACTGTTATTCTTAGGGGCACCGATTTTCGAAGAAGCTTTTGAAGAATACTGTAACTCGACAATATCACATATTTAAAGTTCGACCTTTCTCACCGTATTGCCACACACTCAAAATTGTTCATTTAAAATTGTGTCTTTTAATTCCCAACTTAACTTATGTACTCCGCTCTCTGTATGGAATCCTTTTGTTCAATTAAACTATTCGGATAATCTATTAAAAATTACTATGAAGGTCAAGAAAATTGTAAATATGTATATTTAATTGTTTAGATTTTCATTAAATTACATTGTGTATGACGTGAAAACGTCTAATAAATCGATTAACGCCGGCTGTACGCACAAAAACCTCATTGCCTCGTTAAGCTCATTGTACCCTTTCGCCGCATCTATCGCTCTTCCACTCTTTTGGCCTAGGCGTCTCTCCTATGCTGCCATCCTATTCCTTCCCATCCACAACAAAGCATATTCAATTCTATTCATATAAGTATGCGGGCATTTCATTAATGTTGACGTTGTCACGTTAAACTTGCGTTCGTTAACCAAATTTACAGACATTTTTTTATATAGCATGCAGCCACCAGGTCTGCAATTATAATATAGTAGCTTTAAATGAACACATGTTTGGAATTCCACGCTATCTGTACTGTGACTTGGATTTTATATAGAATGTCGTAACTAATTAGTTAATAAGCAGTTTTTTTTTTATAATGCCATGCAGTGTTGCCATGCATGTAAACTAAGGCGCAACTTTGTTCTAGAATAATCAGAAGTCTACGAAAGATCGAGTTATCGTGCTTACATTGCGCATTTCCGCTCCGGTGGCTAACCTTTTGTTCTTATATGTATCATATAAGTAAAAAAATTATAAGCATATTGTGATCTTCAACTCTTCTTTACAGATTATTTGAAATGTTAAATATTATATATTATATAATCGAATTGTCAAACCAGGGTAATCGTGTGTAGTGAAATCGAATTCAGCACAGAAGTTTCAGGCAAATAAAAGGGTAGAATGGGTATTTTTAAATTTATAAATGTATGCTCTTTTATTTTTATAAATTTTGAAAACATACATATAGCCTACCAGAAAATATAGATTCAATTAAAAAGTTAAATTAGCAAAGCATATTTATGATAACAGTGAAAGATTTACTATTACTATAATTTAATAAATATTGTATAGAAAATTAGAATCACGTAGAATGCTACATCATAAAGGTACCGTGGGAATATAAAATGTAAAGGAAGAAATACAATTATTTTGACATATATAATTTAATAGATATCAAAAATTATTTTCTTTTACTTCACCAATTAAAATTAATAAGGCCATCGGGAACCAGTGGTTAGGCCATAGAGTCCGCTTCTGTAAACAAAACAAAATTATACTAATTATTTTCTAATATTTAATAATTGAAATAAATCAAGCTTTTCTACAAAAAATATTATTTAGATAAATTGTTAAAGATAATGAACTCAATAATACTTATAAATTAATTTGGTGGCATCGGCCATTTAATTTCGATATTTGAAAGCATCACTAATGAACATAATGAAATCAGCTTACTTAATTATAAAACTTAGATTTTACCTACCTATATGAATGAATCAATATGTCCGCCATGTTTGTCTATATGTTTTAGTATTTTAGATATAGGTATGATATTGATATACATGCTTGTATGTGAAGAAACGGTGATGTTTTATTAATTTTAATCCTTAAGCGGTAAATTGCCTTTGATGAGGTATAAGTTATTAAGATAGTAACAATTAATGAACATACCCTCGTTTTCCTAAGTTAGAGTTGCCCATTCTGTGTTGTGCACCAGTGCAACGGTTGTTGCGAGCTTCATTAATATTTGCACAGCGCCTTCCGACAAAGTGGTCAGTTCTTACACTAGAAGCAAATAGATCCCATGCACGACTGTGTGAACACTGGCTATGGCTGCAACCAGGCTGCCTGTTTCTTCCACCATTTGGATAGAAATCTGCATCAGCAATACTATCGAAAATTCCCAATAGTCCTCCGTCGGTATGGATAGTTTCTACGTATCCTCCATCACTCCTTCTAAGTGTGTTTGAGTTGCTTGGTCCCCATTGAGGTCCAGCGGGATCTAAACCTGTAATACGAAGAAAAATATGCATGATACATGATCTAAACTGACTTTTTAATAATGCAATAACATTAATAGGATTCTATAATAATTTCCATACCAGTAACACGTCTAGCTCGTCCGCCCACAGTCCGTCCGGCGTTTCCAACGACATGAGCTCCTAAACTGAAGCCAACTAGATGCACGTTGTTCCAGTTACCGCCGTGGTTGGAGATGAGCCAGTTCAGGAAGTTACCCAAATGTTGACCTACACTTGGAACGGATCGTACTGAAGTGGTGTATGATCCTGCTGCAGCTCTTCCCCAATCCACAACGATGACGTTAAAGTCTCCAACAGCTAGAAAAGCGTCACGAATAGTTGGATTCATTGTAGAACTTCCTTTACTATTCCAGCCGTGAACGAGAACTTTGATCGGCAAGTTTCTATTGTAGTTGGAGTTTCGGACAGAGTTGTTGTCATTGTGTCTTAATAGTTGGTGATTATTTCGATTACGTCTAAAAAGAAAATCATATGTTATTCTTTGGTATAAAAGATTCTCGTTATCAATCTGGCCATCAACAACTCTTGAGGTAATTACCTAGTATAGAGCCAGTATTGATTGTTAGCTCCGTTCCTGGATTCACTCTCAGCTGGTTCATGTAGATCGACTAGGTGAGGTACATCATCCCCATCAGGCATCCAGATATACCGGCTCACTCCCTCCACGTAGTGACTATTATCACCCGGATTAGTAGGGACGTACTCCGGATTGTGGATTCTACCACCAGCACATACTACCAACACAAAGTGTAAAATTTTGTAAGTGTCAAAAATAACTTATAAAAAGCAAATCATTAAATACTAGAAACTAAACTAAGAAATTTTTGCTTTAAGACGAGATTGATATAAAATTTATTTTACTTACGTGCTACGAAAACTGATAGTGCTACGAGCACCTTCATATCTACGACGTAGGATAAAGAATGCTGCAAATTGCGAATCTAATTATTTTTATTGCTACTTGTATCTATGATTATCATAAAAATGATTATTATAATTATCCAGGATTATCAGGACTACGAATAGAATCCAGTGCTCATAAATGTTTGTCTGTATGTAATCTCTAGATATGAATTGTGTTTAAATATATTTGTTCTTAGACGGAAAAACACTCGTGTGTATGTTTTATTTATAAATATGTATTATTAATTTATTCATATATATGATACACATTATAACATGTGTTAAAGTTGCATATTATTATTGTTCTTGAAGTTCACGTCAGATTTAAATTATTAACATACTTTTAGTGGAGTTATTTTAAAATGATTATGAAATTTGGATGTAACAATGTTCACTGGAATGTAAATGTCGCATAGAACTCTTTACTAAACTAGTTACTTAAGATCAAGTCAATTGTACGACGAATATAAACTAAGACATTTTTATTCGTGAGTTTTGTCGACATATATTAAATAATTTTCATACTAATTATGTCAATTAAATATAATTCCAGCAAAGTCAGAGAATTTTGCTAGTAATCCTGAATTTTGCTAGTCTTATCTTGTCTACAAAATGATTGATAATTTTAATACTAAATGATTGGTTTTGGAATTTTATAATGGCACACAGAAAACATCCAAAGATCACCCGCACAACGTAGACAGTTGGAAATTATATACAGATCGATTAACAAGACAGTTCCTTATACGAATTGTGAAATCGGCCCCCAGTGTGTAGGATGTACAGCTCCAAAACGAAAAGGCTTTTTTTGTCAAAAGTCTAGCTATCGTAGGTATAGCAATGCATACCATGCAAGGAACGAAGATGTTATCAAATATCCACTTCTTCCTTGCGTCTTTATTCTTCTGTGTAGCATTATTTTTTTTAAGTTCATCCAAAACACCACTTCGAATCAAGGAAAAAAACTATGCGTACCAAGAACTATTAATAATAATTAATGGATGTTTTAATATTTTATGTATATTTTTTTAAATATTTTTTTTATGAATTACTATTTAATAGCAATATCCTTAATTTGTATCATAAAACCTTCAAGCCCCTATAGTGTTTGTTAATCAGCAACGTTTAATGATATGCCAATCGACGTTTTTCCATATCGTTATAATAGAATCTAATATTGCTTTGATGTAGTTTTTATTGTACTATATTCAGGGACTCGTTTTCGGGAGTAAACTAAAAAAAATGATTTTTTTTTAATTTAATGAATTTATTATTTTGTAAAACCTAAACATACAATATTTGTAGTTTTCTTTACCTACATAGTGTATTTAAAAATTAATAAATACAATTTAATGTGGCTTATATTTAAATTCTTTAATTTTTTTTATATTTACATAGAAGTTACTTCCTCAAAAAAATAATGAATGCAACGGACTTAGTGAAAATTATGCTATAATTAAATATAACATTTTCTTAGTCGCGTAGGTTTTAAATAAATTCATAAAAAAAGTGTAAACATTATACAATTGAACATAAGAAGCATACCATATATATTTGTAAGTAGTACTTAGATAGTTTCTGAGTACTTTATAATCAGTAAAACAATTTAGTAGGCAAAAACAAGTTTGACGAAACAAACTTGACCTTTGAAGGAAGACAAGTGCAATAGTACTTAAATTTGTTATGCATTGAATAATTAACCGTCATACAAATCATTACGCCATTATGAATCTTATCGTAGCCTATCTTGTTCGGAAATTCGGAATTTAGATTAGGTAATGACCCGAACAATTAAAAAAAATACATTAATAAAGTGCGCAATAAATTTAATTTGCCACACGGAGACATAGGGCCAGACAATGTGTTAAACAAAAACTAGTGGCGCCATCTATTAGGTCTGGGCTTCATTTCTGTATCTGATTCGAGATAATTTACTTTTTCTAATATGTAAGGCAAGATGATCTGCTGTTTCTGACACAAGTCATCAAATTTTTGGCTCTAAGGCATGCCGGCTTCCTTACCATGTTTTCGTCACCATACGAGCGAGGGTTAAATGCGTACATAGACAGAAAGTCCATTGCTGCACAGCGGGGTTTTGAACCTACCACTTCGACGACTAAACTGTTAAGTCTCACCTTAAAAAAGGTTTACCAATTTTGTGATAAATAATATGTTAAACGAATAATAAAGAAATACTAACTACTGTTTTGAAAATCTAATATTCGGTAAGACTCACGTACGAGCCAAGACTGTACATTTTGTTCACTTTGAGTACCGAGAGTTTTTTACGCCGGCTTTTTCTATCGGCCAACACCCTCTGTCTTCTTTGCCGATGAGTAGGGATGCCAACAGGTTCAAATTTAATGACGTGGCATAAGTGATACCATGATGATCTTATGTTTCCAATAAACGTGTTTCATTTCATTTCGTTTCATTTCACTCAGGCTTTCTTAGTTTTATGACGCGTGACGATCTCTTAAATCGTCGGAGTTACGGCCCGATAGTATAGCCAGTAGCAGGCACTCTCTTCAACTGTTACTTTGCAGTAATTCTTTTCATAGCAATTAACAAAATCATGGGGATATCGCCCCGAGAGTATAGCTAGACGTAGACACTCACTTGGACTGTTACATAGCAGTCATTCGTTACATGGCAATTACCATTTCATTATTCCGCTTAAATTCTATTGTGGTACGCAAGTTGTTATAAAGGGTGTCCCGAAAGTCGACGTCAAGTCGATATTTTCTCATAGGTAATGCCACACCAGTTATCAGAAAAATTAAAAAAAAAAATTAAGTCATGTATTTTTGAAGTTATGGAAATTTTCCTTTTATTCCAGAAAATGTACACCATGTGACAGTTTTTTCATTCCCGTTGTTACAAATATTTACTTTTTGCCAATTTTTTTTCTCTTACGTAATCCCGAATAGTGCTTTATGTAACCTATGATCCTAAACCCTGTGCCGATCACTCCAACTTGTAGGAAAATGTCATTTTATACCGTACCAAGTTTTCAAAATTAATTTTTCGCACTAGTTCAACTGATCGTCCTGAAAAAAAAATTAACAACTCCAGTTTGGCAAGCAGTTTTAAAAGTTTGCGCATTTAATAAGGATTCTAGCGTGGTATAACACTTACTTCATTATTTCTTAGATCGGCCATAAAAAAATTTTTTGTTAAACAGTCTGTTTTTAAAAATTTCTCTGGAATTACAAAAAACGATTCTAGCGCACCCAAAACGTTCCTTATGACCACAGCGTGGTTTAAATAAGATGGAGAGAGACATTCCATAAAATGTGAGCGAGACAGATAGTGACGCTTATGACATACGGACGCAAATAAGTCAAATAGACAGTTTCTTTTTTATGATTAGATTTATTACGTTTTTTATAAAAGATGTTCAAATTGCCGTCCTTCAGCTGCAATACAGGCTCGACATCTCCTTAAAAAAGATCGTGAAATGAAGCGGGCAAATCGTCCATTATTCACAAATTGTACTGCTTCCGCTATTCTCTGTCTAAGCTCTTCTACATTTTGAATCGACTTGGAATAGACTTTTTCCTTTAAAAAAGCTCCCCAGTAAAAAAAATCAAGAGGATTTAAATCGGGTGAGCGGGCGGGCGTAGCCATGGTATGGTACAAATACACAAATGTAAAATCCAAATCACAAGCAAACAAGTCCGTAAACGAAGCCAAAGTAGTTAGAACACAAAATAACACGTAGTCCGTGTGTCAATAGCAATAAGTAGCGTCACTTTCTGTCTCGCTCACACTTTACGCCATCTTATTTAAACCACGCTGTGGTTATTAGGAACGCTTTGGGTACACTAGAATCGTTTTTTGTAATTCCAGAGAAATTTTTAAAAACAGACTTTATTTAACAAAAATTTTTTTTATGGCCGATCTAAGAAATAATGAAGTAAGTGTTATACCACGCTAGAATCCTAGAATATTAAATGCGCGAACTTTTAAAGCTGCTTGCCAAACTGGAGTGGTACATTTCTTTTCAGGACGATCAGTTGAACTAGTGCGAAAAATTAATTTTGAAAACTTGGTACGGTATAAAATGACATTTTCCTACAAGTTGGAGTGATCGGCACAGAGTTTAGGATCATAGGTTACATAAAGCACTATTCGGGATGACGTAAGAGAAAAAAAATTGGCAAAAAGTAAATATTTGTAACAACGGGAATGAAAAAACTGTCACATGGTGTACATTTTCTGGAATAAAAGGAAAATTTCCATAACTTCAAAAATAGATAACTTAATTTTTTTTTTAATTTTTCTGATAACTGGTGTGGCATTACCTATGAGAATATTTCGACTTGACGTCGACTTTTGGGACATATACAGGATATGTATCTTTATAATGAAAAATACATATATTGGCCGAGTTTTAGTCTTTTATATGTTCTCGATATGTAACTTATACATTTTAATTATCTGTATAAAAGATTTGAAGGAAATCCAATACAATACATATAAATAAAATCTTTATTAACACTGATTTATTAATAAACTTTCGTTGTGTTCCGGTCCTTTGTTAAGTTAGAATGGATGTCTTGAACCTGTAGTTAATCCATACAGGCCACTCCTGAAAAAGGAATAAATATAATTTTATGTTAGTTATCAAGTAGGTACCGAGTTACTTGTAGGTACTTTCTGTCTGGTAGTCTCATAAGACTACTACGACTCAGTAAACCTACATTCAGGGGCTGATCCAGCTTTGGCACCAGGAAGGGGTCACATAGTCGTGGTAAAGTCCACCTAAATCCTGGAACCAACCCAGGTCATGACCCCCTGGATCCACCGTTGCCGACATTTACAGTTGAAAATTTAAAACAAACACCAAAACGCTTTGTACGTTTGCGTACAAAGCATTATAATACAACGTTGACTTTGGCCACAAATCTTTTATTTTACATTCTCAGCGTCCTGGCCAATTGGCCAATTTTTAATGACATCTACCATTTTGTGCAATAGAAAAATATCATGACATTTTTTTTTGATGACATTGATTTTGATTGTAATAGGAGGCTAATGGGTATTAGGCTCACCTGAAGTTATGTGATACTGACCCCATGGACACTCACATTGCTTAAAGGATCGCAAGTGCGTTGCCAGCCTTTTAAGAATTGGTACGTTCTATTCTTAAAGGAGCCTAAATCGAATTATATAATAATTATTGTAAGATATGCATTTTAACTTACCCGCTTTTGTTTAAATGAGCATTGCCCATCTTATGCTGCCTTCCATTACAACGTTGGTTGCGTGCTTCGTTAAGATTTGCACATTGTCTTCCAACAAAATGGTCGTGGGTTACGCTCGCAGCAAATAATTCGTAGGAACGACTGTGAGAGCATGGGCTTAAAGCACACCCAGGTTGTTTGTGCCTACCACCATTTGGGTAAAAGTCAGCGTCAGCAATAACATCAAAGATACCCAGTTTACCGCCATCAGTGTGGATGGTTTCCACGTAACGTCCATCGTTTCTGCTTAGGGTATTTGAATTCCTCGGTCCCCATTGTGGACCAGCGGGATCTAATCCTGTAATAAGATATTAGGTTAGCATCTTGTGGCATCTTATAGTGTGGGGCTAAATGTATGGTATTGTTATTTTAACAAGGAAAGTTGAATGCGTAAAGAAGTTGTCACCGGTCCCACCATGGAAGCTATGGAAGATAGGTCGACAGAAAATGCTGAAGAACGAATATAAAAACAGAGCCTTCGATGCAACCCAATTAAACCTTAACTGCTTATTTGTAAAAAGGATTTATGATTTTGGTTAGATATTTTTTTTAAAGGGAAGACGTGTCACATTACAGTTCTAAGTATTTCAATTTTATAAAAATCAATGTGAAAGGGTTACACGTTGATGGTGCTGGATCCTATTATATTAATTTGATTTGGAGCATTTGGAAAACTTGCGAGAGGGCTGGCGCAGCAACATTCCGAAGAATATTTCTAATAATCAATTTAAACAATAGCAATAAATCTGGGGCGGCCACAGAGCAGGCGAAAAATAATAAATGGCTAAAACGTTCTTATTTCTTTCCTTCTAATTCAAGGGGTTCAAGCGGATAGGAGCTAATTAAAGATTTAAGTTGGTACTCGGTAAATAGTAGTGGTGACTACGAATAAGTATCGCAATACAGCGAGGAAATGCTGCCAGAGTTAAAAGTACACTGCTATAGGGATCAAACCTTTTAATGTTGTTTTTTTTTTCTTTTAAATTATTTTGAGTAGTTTTTCTATTTTTATATATTATTTGATAAGAAGCATTTGCTAAATATCATTTAGAGTTGAAAACCGCCTGAATAAATTCCAGTCTCAATAAAGATTCTCTGTAACTTGTAATAAATAGTTCCATACCAGTTATACGACCAACACGTCCTCCAACGGTACGACCAGCGTTTCCAACAACATGAGCTCCTAGACTGAACCCAACAAGGTGCACGTTGTTCCAGTTACCACCGTGTCTGGAGATCAACCAGTTAAGAAAATGTCCAAGATGATGACCAATTCCAGGCACTGATTGTACTGATGTTGTGTAAATTCCAGATGCGGCTCTTCTCCAGTCGACAATAATAACGTTATAGTCGCCAACTCGAAGAAAAGCATCTCGAATCATTGGGTTCATTGATGAACTACCTTTGCTGTTCCATCCGTGTACCACAACCTTAGTTGGTAAGTTTCCGTTATAGTTTGAGTTTCGTATGGAGTTGTTGTCGTTGACCTTAAGAACCTGATGGTTCGTGGGATTACGTCTAAAAATAAAAATTATTGTTCACGTTTTTATTAGATTTCTTTAAACTCTTCCATTTGTATACAATACAATTAATATGACCTTGTGTATAGCCAGTATTGGTTATTAAATCCGTTAAAGAATTGAGCGTCTCTGCTTTTAGCTTTAAGATCAACCAGATGAATCTTGTTGTCTCCATCGGGCATCCATATATAGCGACTTACTCCTTCTATATAGTGACTATTGTCCCCTGGAACAGGCGGATACTGATCCGAGTTTAGGATCACACTACCAGTACACACTAAAAATACACCATTTACAAATTAACCACCTCAATAGTTACTCAATAATTACAAAACTCAGTAGATTTTATCACAAAGATCAATATGAATAACGTTCATTCAGAGCATCAAGTATCTGGTAAATTTTTTATTTATTTAATTGTATGAGAGAAATAATTATTTGTTGTGAAATTTAGAAAAGAATTTGACTCACATGCTACATAAACAGATAATGCTACCAACAGCCTCATGATGATGAAGTAGTCAATATAAATTTGAACTTTTGGGTGAAACTGTTATATTTATTGGCAATTACAATCTTATATCTCCTTAATTATGTATACATATCTTATCAGATTTGATATTTTATCTTTTATTAGTACTATTACTTCGTTTAGCATTGTCCAATAAATGAGAGTAAGAATGTTAAGTGATGGAATAAAGTGTGTGTGTGTGTGTGTGTGTGTGTGTGTGTGTGTGTGTGTATTAGACTAAAGATGCTGTTGACCGAGCACAATCGAACGACTGTTGTTTCGCATTTTGTTATACGTACTCTACTCACCCTTTGGGACCTAAGTATTTATTAAAGCCTTTGTAAAGCAGGTTTTGGCAGCTAAACAAAAATTTTGTCGTCTATGCCTTCCGGCATCTGTCAATGATGACGACGAAAATGCGGAGTGCTAGCCGGTGCGTAAAAGTATCAGTTATTACTGAGCTATAAAGTTAAAAGTAAAATTATTATTTTATTCTTAAAGGTCTTATATCTTTTAAGTGAAGTAGCTTACCTTGATTTACCATACAATTAGATAAAACATATCGTATAGCAACAGCGAAGATAATACACAAATTAAAAAAATGTATATAATATTATTTTATATCTAAAAATACGAGATTATACCATTTTTTTCTATCAAAGGAAAGTGATTAGTAGTACATTGTTACAAATTATATGAATTAAAACTACATATTCTCAAATACCTACTGATTTGGTTTGTGTTATATATGAATTAATGATATCTTTCTTTTGTACTCAAAATCCTCACCAATTACTGTTTTTCCCTTTATCCTTTTCCTTTATACACCCCTCTTTCCCCCCATATTAAAAAAATATATGAAAGTGCAAAATAATAAGAAATTTCCATAGTATAGTGTACCACATGGCAACATCGTAGTGGAGAATCTCTGCACGAAATCCGCACGAAAATCTGCACTTTTACAACCTAAAAGCTTCTTTGGGGTTCCTTCGTATTTTTGCGGGGATTAATTTACACAATACGTCTAGTACTTTATCATATCATCGAGGGGGCCTTAACTCGTCCATCTTAAATCTCAATCCTGTTCATCAATTAGAAACAATTAAGCCAGCCTTGCTGTATTTGACCGAGACTTAATTTTCTACTTCAGGTGACAACTTCTTCCTATCCTACTAGATAGTTACAAGTTAAAACGTTACCTTTCAACTCTGGCTAGAGAGAGAACGAATTAGATTAGAAATATAGGAGTAATATTTAGCCCTGTGACCCGCCTATTGATCTGTGAGTTACGAAATTGTCTTTACGCAGTATCTTGTCGATTGTGGAGATGACTGGTCAATGGAGATCGCACGATGGATAAAACGGCCAGGTACATCATTATATTTGAATTCCTTTAATATAACCTAAGGGCTTAAAGTGCTTTTTTCCACAAGTATTTCTATTCAGTCATCTTTATTTTTTCATATAATTACTACGAATACAACATCCTTTTTAATGAAAAAGTAAGCCGTATATACCGGAAATTAATTTAATGTTTTACGATAATAATGTGTTATAGTTTTTTACATCCTCTTCCAGGTAATCTTTAATGGCGATGTATGCAAGTAGTTCGAGAATATTCTACTTCCCACTTATATAGAAATTTTAACAATCGTTGATAAGACAAACAAATTGCGATATCGTATCTATAATCGTATTAGCGTTTTGATTTAGGTATAAAGTTGCGAATTTATGAATGTTATCATTATGTCTGATAAGACATATTAATTTGACCCTTCGTAATTTTAATTACATATTAGTTTATTTAATGTATAAATGATTATACGTATCTGTCTATGTTGCACTTAAAAGATTTTACTTTCTTTTTGAGACCATAAAAGTCTGTACCTTTTTTAAACAAAAAGAGGATTTGTAAGTGCCAATCAGGAACATATTTCTAAGCATGGTAAATGAAATAAATTACAACATTATAGCAGTTATTTCAAATAAATGAGACCAATAGAACTTTAATCAAGATGATAATTGTTTGAAATTAATTAAAAATTATATTCATTTTAAAATTTAAGTCAAGTTTATCTCAAGTTTCTCGTAGCAGATTCTTTAACTTGACACGCCTTTGCACATTTCAGTCGCTAGATGTACATTTTTCATACTTAAATTTATTAAACATACGTATATAGTAATTATGAGAAAGTTAATTGCAAAAGTCAATTTATTAAAATTAATAACGATAAGATAAAGTATCACAGAAGTAGGTGGCTATCTTTAAACCCCTAACCGGTTGATAAATTTCTTTTATCATGTAATTAGCATAGATACTTCTTCTAAATCATAGTCATTCCTTAAATTTTGATTCTGTTCCATTTGGAACTTGTGCTATATGAAACCATTGTAAATAAACCCTAATTTAAATATTTGGTGCTCATTTTACTCTGCGTTTTACTATGTGTATGTAGCGACGAAGTCGAAGACGTATTTTTTAATTAAAACTTGACTAGACTTTCCATGTTAAAAATCATAACATTATAAATTAATAAATCTGCAGCTTGGGGTTATTACATATAATAATTAATTACACGACGTCACATTTTTTATAAATTGAATATTAAGAAGAAATGTCGTTTCTTGTTTTAGTCTATATAGTATATTTTTAATTTGTCTGTCATCAAATGTGTTTAGTAAAATTCAAAGTTAAAAAAAATCCTGGAAATAGTTGTTATTAGAAGGGCCAATTTGCTCCAGTTCTTAAACCAAACAATCCGGTTCTGAAAAGTAAAATAAAGACTATAAAGTAATCTACTGCAGATAATGATATTTCATTAATTGCTTTTTTTTATTTACTAATGCTATAAATAGGCGATCGAAGTAATGAAATTGGAAGAATAGGTGATTTCATTTTAGCGTAGACAATTGTTTTTAAAACAAATAGTTGGAAATCGAATTATAAATAAATTTGATTCTATTAAGATATTTTGTCAAAATCTACCTAGTTGTTTGGGTATTAAACTTACCCCTGTTTGCCGAGATTCGCGTTACCCATGTGTAATTGTCTGCCATTACAATTAGACCGCTCAGCATCAGATATACTTGAGCATAGTCGCCCAACCAGATGACTGCGGTGAACAGTAGCAGCAAAGAATTCAGTTGCGCGTCCATGTGAGCATGTACTGGAACCGCATCCAGGTTGGGGATTTCTTCCACCATTGGGGTAGAAGTCTGCATGTGCTATAGAATCCATGATACCAAGTATACGTCCATCGGTGTGGATTGCTTCAACATATCTACCAGAGTTTCGGTTGAGCGCTAGACTGTTTCTACCCCATGTTGGACCAGCTGGGTCCAAGCCTGTAAAAATAAACAAATTATTTGTGATGTGATAAATGAAGTGGCATAATAATTCACAGTGGAGTTTAGGTTTGATATCAGGTGATAGAATCATGATTTTTGGTTTGTATGATCACTTGTTTGCAGAAACAAATGAATCTGTCTCATTTCCGATTACGCTGTAACGGGTCTTTTTCATTTGTAAGTGTATCAATAAATATTACTTATCAGAATTTATTTATTTCTATCCTAAATTAAGGTAGTACCTGTCACTCTACGAGCACGACCGCCGATCTGGCGTCCAGCATTACCAACA
Organism: Pieris mannii; assembly: GCA_028984075.1. Taxonomy (NCBI): domain Eukaryota; kingdom Metazoa; phylum Arthropoda; class Insecta; order Lepidoptera; family Pieridae; genus Pieris; species Pieris mannii. The sequence goes on from CM054776.1 coordinate 4,431,191, forward strand.
ATATGAGCTCCCAAACTGAAGCCAACTAGATGGAGATCGTTCCAGTTTCCGCCAGCGGTGTTAAACAGAAATTGAATAAAGCGACCCAAATGATTTCCTACATCTGGCACTCCTCTTGCAGCAGTGTTATAACCTTGACTAGCGAGACGGTTCCAGTCTACGACAATAACGTTACAGTCCATGACAGCGAGGAAGGCTTCAGTGATCATTGGGTTCATGTGAGTGTTTCCGTTATTTCTCCATCCGTGAACGATGACCTTGGTAGGTCGATTTCCTCTGTAGTTCGAGTTGCGTATGGAGTTTGCGTTTCCATTTTGAAGTATTTGTCTATTGTTGCGGTTTTGTCTATAAACAACATGTGAATATTTAAAGTAAAAAATATGTGTGGATTTAAACTCATATAGAAGAGTTACAGAACAGCTTTGTTATTGCATGTATGAATCGTCAAAATTTAATCCAATTAAAGAATTTTCCAAATCAGTAACGATATAAATATGAATTAATAATTTTCTCGTATTCACATCGAAATCAATTTGTATTTATGCTATAAATATTCCATCACTTTTTGGATGCTTCTTCAGGCAAGGTGTTTTTAAAATATAATATTATAAAAATTCAATTCAATTTTTTAAAAATATACTATCACGTTCAATTCTATGATTTGTTCAGGCATATTTCGACCTTATCTCAAACGTTTAAATTACACCAAATCTTGTTCGTTATTTTCTAACAAAACTAAATTTACCTTGTAAACAGCCAGTATTGGTTGTCGTTTCCGTTCCTTGAGTTGAAAAAATCTTCATCTACTGGTTCATGTAAGTCGACCAGGTGAGGCACGCCCTCGCCATCCGGCATCCAAATATAACGGCTTACACCTTCTACGTAAAGGCTGTTATTTCCTGGCACTGGAGAAAACGAGGTTCCAGCACATACTGTGAAATAAATATCAGAATTTAAATAAATCTTATGTATGCCTAAAACTTTGTTTTCACAGCAGTGTTGGCCTAGTGGCTTCAGCGTGCGACTATCCCTGAGGTAGTAGGTTTGATTCCCGGCTGTGCACCAGTAGATTTTCTTTCTATGTGCGTATTTAAACGTTCACTCGAACGGCGAAGGAAAACATCGTGAGGAAACCGACCTGTTTTATATCCAAAAAGTTGACAGCGTGTGTCAAAGGCGGGTGATTACCTACTTGCCTATTAGATTGAAAAGTGATTATGAAACAGATTCGGAAGTCTGAGGCCCAGACCTAAAGAGGTTCTAGCGCCACTGAATTATTATTTTTTGTATGTTTTCACTTAAATATTTACTTGTTATTATCGTCTTTTTCGGAAGTATTTATGTAATGCTATTATACAATTAACGTGCAGCGAACATCTATATTATAAAACCTAAACTTAAACGCAGACAGCATAGGCAGTCCTAAGATATAAACGTCGCGCTGGCAATGTCAGCGTAAAAACATAGTCGAGCATCTGTTGTTTCTTATATAAATTTACGAAACAACAGGTGCTTATGGACAATTTATTTATTAATAATTAATATATGTAAACGTATACTAGACTTGACTAGATTACTTACACAGACTAAATTTTACCTATTCATTCACCCTCGATGTACTCGCTATATATACAACCTTAATTACATATAATTATTGTTACAATTATAACGATTTCTTTTATAAGCTTTAAAATTGCGTAATTTACTCACTGGCTATAAATCCTGCAAATACTACGAACACTCTCATTATAAGGCCGATTCCGGGGAATATTTTTATCGGAAATGTTTTGGTATTTATATGTACTCTATCATATCATATCTCGTTTGTATCTATGTAATTGAGTAACTTAGATAAGAATAAGCTAATTAATAACAATAAGATAATTAATAAGCTTTTTATATGAAATGTAAAAGCGATTAAATAATATATTAAAACATTCACCGCAGACCCCACGTCAAGGTTTTAATTAATTTTACTCTCAGTGAAATATATGAATTGCGTTGTAAGTAGCGTTTTTTTTAAACCATGAGCGTATTCGTCAGAGTAGCCGCGACTAATAGATTGAATCAACGCAGATTTAGCGGCGTCGGGACGTGACGACCCCGTCGCACACTGGTAAAATAACCTCTATCACAGGTTATTTCATTAGTGTAATCAGTCCCCTTCTTAGTGGGAGTGCCATGCTGTTGCTTTGGGGTTTCAGCCAAATGTTCAGGTACGACCGGGGTACTATCAGAAAACTGGTGCCTATTATTTTTAGTGGGGACTAGGGTCCAAAGCTCTTAAGTAGATCTGCTCCTGAAATTCTTCCAGGATCGTTTTAACTAGCCTGGACTTGCAAGCAAAAAAAATATATGTGCTAAATTATTAATAGAAATCATATCATTATTTGATAACATTACTAAATAATAAATCTTAATCCCTAGGATTATATACTAATCGTAATTACACTACGTCACAATAATTTAGTTTAACGATTAAATTTAATATTCATCGTTAAACTAAAATACGTCGTGATAAACTTTCGGTAAACGTTTGTTTATAAATTACATGTGATTATTACATAATAATCAAATGGGTTTGATTATAATTCCTTTCTCTAAAGCGTAGGAATTATACAGTAAAAATAAAAATACAATTTTAAATATTTAAGCATAATTTAATTTCGATAAAATCATCCCTGCAATAGTCATGATAAGTGTTAGAATGGCCAATTTGCTCTAGTCCTTAACCCGAACAAGCCGTTACTGAAAAGAAAAGATAGGTTTTGTTTATTTACCTTTACGATAAATAGGAAAGAATTGTCGATGGAAGTAATAAGAAATGAGAAAAGTAGCAGTGTTTTCATTTTATCGTTGGTAATTTAATTATACCAGAAGCAAATTTACTCTGATTTTTTTTTATAATAACCCTACCCAGTTATTATCTAGTTAATTTGTTATCGAACGTACCCGCGTTTGCCGAGATTCGCGTTACCCATGTGCAATTGATTTCCATTGCAATTTGACAGCTCGGCTTCCCATATATTAGGGCATTGTCGCCCAACCAAATGTCCATGGTGAACAGTAGCAGCAAAAAATTCAGTTGCTCGTCCATGTGAGCATGTGCTGGCAACGCATCCAGGTTGGGGGTTTCTTCCACCATTGGGATAGAAGTCTGCATGTGCTATAGGATCCATGATCCCAAGTAAACGTCCATCGGTGTGGATTGCTTCGACATATCTACCAGAGTTTCGGTTGAGCGCTTGGCCGTTTCCACCCCAGGTAGGACCAGCTGGGTCCAAGCCTGTAAAAGTAAATATATTAATTGTGATGTACTGTAAACTAAGCTCAATAATTTACAGTTGAGTTTAAGATGGAAGCCCTAGGTTTGATGTCTGGTGATACATTAATGATTTTTGGTTTGGATGGTCACTTAGAAACAAATGAATCTGCCTTTTATTGAAAATGAATTTTCGATTACGCTGTAACGGGTCTTTTTCATGTGAAAGTGTATCAATAAATATTACTTATTAGGATTTATTTATTTCTATACTAAATTAATATACTACTAGAGATACTAAATTAAGACAGTACCTGTCACTCTTCGAGCACGACCGCCGATCTGGCGTCCAGCATTACCAACAACATGAGCTCCCAAACTGAAACCAACTAGATGGAGATTGTCCCAGCTACCCCCAGCGGTGTTGAACAGAAATTGAATAAAGCGACCCAAATGATTTCCAACATCTGGTACTCCTCTTGCAGCTGTGTTATATCCTTGACCAGCGAGACGGTGCCAGTCTACGACAATCACGTTACAGTCCATGACAGCGAGGAAGGCTTCAGTGATCATTGGGTTCATGTGAGTGTTTCCGTTATTTCTCCATCCGTGAACGATGACCTTGGTAGGTCGATTTCCTCTGTAGTTCGAGTTGCGTATAGAGTTTGCGTTACCATTTTGAAGTACTTGTCTGTTGTTGCGGTTTTGTCTATAAGAAATATGTTTATATGTACCGATTAGGAGTATAAAATTTGAGTAAAGTTTAGCTCATAACGAAGAGTTGTAGAACAGCTTTGATATTTCAAATAGGAATAAATTTAATCCGATAAAATCATGGTGCACATTTCCTTATGTACAAAATTAAAAAATATATTACCAAAACAATAACGTGAATACAAACAAAATATGAATTAAAAATGCTATGCTATTCAGGTAAGGTATATCTAAAATATTATAAAAATTAAATAACATTGTTATCAAATACATTATCACGTACCAATAATTATTTGATTTGTTAAGGCATATTTCAACTTAATTATATATAAATTGCAACAAATTTTGTTAGAAATTTTTGACCAGAAAACTAAATTTACCTTGTAAACAGCCAGTATTGGTTGTCGTTTCCGTTCCTTGAATTGAAAAAATCTTCATCTACCGGTTCTTGTAAGTCGACCAGGTGAGGCACGCCCTCGCCATCCGGCATCCAAATATAACGACTAACACCTTCTACGTAAAGGCTGTTATTTCCTGGCACTGGAGAAAACGAGGTTCCAGCACATACTGTGAAATAAATACCAGAATTTAAATACATATATATTTTGCATAGCTGGAAATAGATTATCACTAAATATTAGCTTAGCTTACAAATTTTTTGTATGGGATGATGAACGTTTTGTGTGGGAGGAAGTACATTTTTTAATAGGATAGGAAATCAATAAATTGTTTAAAGGCGATTTCACCTGCCGTTCAGAGTTGCACTTGCAAGAAGTTATCAAAATTTCGAAAATATGGTTATCTGGTAGAGCGAGTTCCGGGGAGTATAGTGGATGTCGTAGACATTCCAACTGAAGCTCCTCTAATGTAGCTGTTGTGCAGTGTGTGGTCTAGGATGGTACAAACACTTTTCACAAACTTCAACTTTTCATCACAAGATTCGATCAAAATTAGCTTCATTACTGTGCCGGTCGAGTCATGAAGGAGCAACCGACGAGCCTTGCTTCAAGTGGATTAATGCAGTTTTATCATTAGCACCGCAGCCTGCAACTGACTTAGGTCTAAGTTTGCGATGGATCCGCTTCCACAATAGCATTCAATTCTTCGTTATCAACTTTGTCTCCGTCCACGGGGTTTGTTCTACAAGTCGAAATTTCCAGTACGAAAACGTTGGAATCAAAAACGTGTATTTCTTTTGCAACACCGCCGCCATACACATCATTAATGCTTCGAACCTTTTCTGCAGCACTGGTGCGACGGTAGAACTGGTACTCGTGAATTTCACGATATTTCGTGTTTTCCGATTTTATAAATAGATTGACGCACAGAAAAAAGTAATACAGGAAGTTGAAATGAATCGTGTTTTTTTTTAAATCCTGAGTAAATAGCTGTTTATTGAATTTGGAGTTTCTAACCAAATATATTTGAGGTCAAAGTGGCCATCACGACAATGGCGTCAATTTCGTAACCTAATATTTGTTTTCTTTTTATCGGGTGTATTTATGTTACTCTATTGTACAATAAATGTTTCTCCCGTCATGGCTAATTATATTGAAATTGGACTATGAAAGTTATGGATAATAGATAACACTTGTATACAGCATAGCCATATATGTATATAAAATGCGCCGTGACTATGTTGTCGTAAAAAAACATAAACGAGCTACAATTAAATTCATTTACTTAACAACAGATATTTACTAATAATTTTTTGTTTTTAATCTATGATATCTATCTATAATACTACCACATGCCTTATATTTACCCCCTACGTAGTCAGTATCTAAAAAAAACAAAATTAAAAAAAAATATTGGCGCTACAACTTTTTTAGTTCTGAGCCTCCGATTTCTGAATCTGTTTCATGATCATTTCATTTTCACATCGCTTCTGGTACCCAATTCACGCTGTTGACTTCGTGGGTCTAAGGCAAGCCGGTTATACGATATTTTACTTCACCGATCGATCGAATGTTAAATGCGCACAAAGTAAGTCCATTAATGCACAGCCGGGATCGAACTTGTGAAAGTGAGTGATTATCTAGTTGATAAAAGGGCCTGGGACTAGTGCTGGGCAGGCTACTTCTAATTAATTTGCTATATTTGTTTTAAATATTGTAGAATTGTTTGATGATTTGCTTTTTTTTAAAAGAGTACCGAGAGTTTTTTTCGCCGGCTTTTTCTCTCGGCCAACACCCTCTGTCTTCTTTCCCGATGAGTAGGGATGCCAACAGGTTCGAATTTAATGACGTGGCATAAGTGATACCATGATGATCTTATGTTCCAAAATAAACGTATTTTATTAAAAAAGAAACTAACGACCTTCAGGATGACAGTCACACGCTAAATCTACTAGGCTAACATTACTTAGTTGTATAGGCAGTATCTATGAAAGTTTATATATTGAATAATTAATTAATGTTTTTATATTTTGTTACATTTCTATAAATTTCTTATTTACCTATTCAATTATTTAAATAGCATAATTTACTCACTGGCTATAAATCCTGCAAATGCTACGAACACCCTCATTATAAGGCTGCTTAGACCCCTAATAGTTTCATTGTTACTGTTTGGGTATTTATATCTTGCTCTATCATATCATGTCATGTTTGTATCTACTTAGTTATTTAGATAATAAATAATCAAGGATGTTTTTTTTTTATATATTAAATATAAATTATAATAAATTATATAATATAAATATAATAAATATATTCACCACAGTTGACCGCATGCCTAGGTTTTATTTAGTTTTAACATTTTATAACTACCGCAACTTATGGCTTTTAAGTGTAAACGACGATAAAGTACATTAATATTGGACATATTATGCTTTTAATTAATGATTCTTCATCATTATTTGATAATTTGTTACATGTACAAGACGAAAATCACTTAAATAATGACGAGGGTAACGACCTTCTCGCTAAAATCACATCCCTAGTATGGGAAACGTAAGTATTACAAAAAATATTTTTAATTAAAGTCTTACTATAATATAAACAGACATAACATTTATTACTAACGAATTACACACAAAAAAAACAATAATTAAAAAACAAAGATAATATAATTATAAATTAATTGTTATTTCATTATAAGTAGAAAATGTGATATCAAAGGTTGCATGTAATAGATCAATTTCTACGTCAGTAATCATAGATAACAAAGTTTATCACTGGTACACCCGCCAGGTGAAATTATCAACAATCTGGATCATTTCTATCAATGACTATTTGGCGTAGCGGTTACGTTTTGCAGATCATACAGGTTCAGCAGGACGTGACGACTCCACCGCCCGGGAAAACATGGCAACCCCCCGCAAAGGAACTAACATGGATTTACATACCCTGCATAACAAACAAACAAACAAAATTTATTTATTCATGTAGGTAACAATGTACACTTATGAACGTCAAAAAATTTAAAAATTGTGAATTTACATTTACTTTTACTGCCAGTTCTCAAATCAAGGGCGTAGAACGGAAGAGAAGAACTGGCAATAAACTCTCCGCCACTCTTTTTAATCGCCAAGTTTTTTTTTTTTTTACACAATGCTTGTAAGGAGCTGCGACCACTACACCATGTTCCATATGACATATTGAGTAATAAAGAATAAAAAAAACAAATTAAAAACAAAGATTTGTCCTCTATCAGCAGGAGGCATGGTGAAATAGGAGCACGCACTTACACACTCGTGAGAACAACACGCAAATACGTAGTATAAACAACTAATATCACCGCATACACGAATTCAAGTACGACCAGTCACCACAAGTAGCACCCGTTCACGAGTATGACGCATGGCCAGCCATCGGCCCCCTCGCCATATTTTAGGGAGAGAGACAACCCGACGCATGGACGCCGCCACAAGCAATGACATTTGAGTGAGCATGACGATCCTTGAAATGTGCACTTGGCTACACAAGAAAATAGTAATAATACTAATTATGCTGAAATAATTTGATACCACATGAATCACGGTTTGTTCCCACTTTACATTAAAAAAAAGTCGTAGATGTCGACGATCGCCCCATAGTCTGAAAATGCAGCCGAGAGATTCTGTCGCGTTACCTATTTATACTGAAGCAATTCATATCCAAGCACTATGATCGTTTAAGTATTCATTTATATTATAATAGGCCTTAGCAAGCAGTTTTACTTTAATGTACGATTTAAATTTATTTATTGACAATATTTGTATCTCACTAGGGATTTTGTTGAAAAAACGTATGCAATTGCCTTGGAAAGAATTACTCGTTTTATGCAGCCTCGTGGTTGGTGCGCTAATTTTGTCTTTATTACGAGTACTATAATTATGGAAGCTACTATTCTTTTTAAAGATATCTATATTTTTCCGCACATACAAAATATTCTCATAAATGTATTGACTTGCCAAAGTTAAAATATTTAATTCCTTAAACTTATTTCGGACTGACTCCCGTGGGGACAACCCACAGATCGCTCTTATAGCCCGTTTTTGCACTACAAATATCGAATTAATGTCAGCGGCATTACCCCACAAAATAACACCATATGACATGATACTATGAAAATAGCTGAAATAAACGAGCTTTGCTGTATTCTCATCCGTAAGATCGCGTATCTTTTTCACTGCGAACGCTGCAGAACTTAGCCTATTCGAAAGACCTTCTATATGTTGGCCCCACTGGAGTTTACTATCTAAAGTAATTCCCAAGAACACCGCACTATCAACAAAGTCTATTTCCTCGTCTTTAATTATTATTTGAGAATGACTACTTTTTACATTTGTAGTTTCAAATTTAATACATTTTGTCTTCTTCTCGTTTAACTTAAGATTATTTGTACTAAACCAGTGAACCACACTGGAGATGGCACTGTTTACATTCTCAAGTGATGGATTTCGTCGTTTCACTTTAAATAAAAGCGAAGTGTCATCAATAAAAGCGAAGTGTCATCATACGTATTGAGAGTTTGAGAGACTATTAATTTTTTTAAGGTAGTTTTGGACCTAATATTCAATAGTTTGTCTAAGACCATAAAGATGACTGGGAGAATTAAAACATTTGATTGGCATGTAGTTATTGACATTACCTTTATTGCCGGATTTAAGTACTGTTACAATAATAGCTTGCTTTGGTTTTGTCAGGAATGTGCCTTTTTGAAAACATGGCTTGGCCAGATGACATAGACAAAGTATATCTTCCGAGTTTTAAATATTCAATTTTATTGAAGTGAAACTTCTTTATGCACGCTTGACCTGGGGGAGTAAGCTGGCGAACGCGTGACGTAAGCGTTAAAAATGTGTGATCGGGTAAGGTGAACGGAAGTTGAGTGGGCGATATAAGCAAGACACAGCAGTGCGCGCTCACAGTTTCTTTCTCTCTTCCTCTCATAGCGAAATACGTTCAGTAAAATATATATTTCAGTCAACAGTTTTTACCAATGAAAACATGAAATAAATTTAAATATTTGTAGAAAATTAATATATGTATATGTACATACATGTATATATTGTATATATATAATATATATACATATGAATATATATAATATATATACATATATATATATATACATACAGATGGAGCGAAAAATGCTTTTATACCGGCGTCGGGACGTGACGACCCCATCGCCCACTGGTGAAATAACCTGTGACAGAGGTTATTTCTCCAGTGCGAGTGCCATGCTGTTGCTTTCGGGCTTCAGCCAAATGGGCAGGCACGACAGGGGCAGACCACTGTCGCACAGAAAATCGGCGTATAGTGATACAATAGGTTTATTTTGTTGTACTCGCGTATCGTTCGGTGAGTGAGACTCCCGGAGCCCATCATCCCCCCCCCCCCCCCACCAAAGTATGATGGTGCAGTTTAAAGAGAGATTACCCCTATTTCCTCCACATTCATTAATTCGACCAATTCTTAAACCGCCGGTAACGCCGGTCTTAGTCCATATTATGTCAATAACATGAGCACCATAATTTAGTCGGCCAGCTAGATTACACAGATCGACAACAAAAATCCTGTATGGATGTTTTCACTGTTTTTTATGTATTTACGTTTTATGAAAAAAAAAAACGAGAACGTTAGATTTTGCGACAGGCAAAATATAATTAAAAAAAGCGTGTTTTGTGGACTTATTTATTAACAATTTACTACTGTAGTATATCATGTGGATTAAGGAACTAACTTTCTTTTTAAGCTATGGCGTCGTTTGTAAGTCGTTTTCTATTTAATCTGTGGAGACAAAACAACCGGATGAATAAATTTATTATTCTACGATTTTAATGCGTACTAATTACTATTTTATTTTTGCTGACTCCACATTTAGTTTAAATGGCAAATTCGAAAATATTGTACTTCCGGCTTATATAGAAAAATCGTTGATAACACGAACACATTGTGAGAAATGTAATCGTATTAGCGTTTTGATTGAGATATTAATTTGCCATTATATGATTTTTTATCATTGTTTTATATCATTATCATTGGTATTTTTAAATATATTATAATTATGAATTCCTATTTCCCACGGTAGCGGCATCACACGTAAACCTAGCCTAGGCATTGGCATTTAGGCGTCAGGAAGGTTTATACCAGACGGATTCCCCATACTTTAACCGACAACTCGAAACATTTTGCCAGGAACTGCGGCGATGACTCAAAAAGATGATTGCCTCATTCTTTGGTCGGAAAAGTAATTTCGCGACAATTGTGCTAGAAGATAGAAGAACAGTTACTGCAGACTGGTATGGCAATCGCTGTTTGCCTTATAACAAAATCTACAGCAGCGCCCTCGAAGCAGGATTCTTCTTCGCCACGACAATGCTTTGACTATGGCAGGTGTCGAGATAATGAGTCATCCGCTGTACAGTGTTGACCTGGCGCCCTGCGACTTTTTTTATTTCCAAGAACTAAAGATAAAATTTGATTTACGAGCCCTGAAGATGCGGTGAAAGCGTAGGAAAATGCCATAGAAGAGACTGGTTTCATCGATATGTACATCGTAGTATTCGATAAGAAGAGAGGAACGGAAATTGCCTCGATTAACAATAAAAGTATTGGCAACTTCATCATTAAACCATTTTTCATTTTCTGAACATTTTCAGTGTTACATTACATACAATTTATTAATAATAAAGAAATAAAAATACATTAGTTGTATATATAGGTATTCAGTGACGGAAAACCCAGAACATGAATGAATTGCATTTTTTTAATTGATAAAAGGTAGGTATGTAATTCATTATTTTTGTTTTCGCGTGGGAAATCATTCATTGTTTGATATGATTATGATTATGATTATTTTATGATAACATTAATAAATAACACGTCTTAAGCCCTGGGATAATTACCCTACGTCACAATAACTTATTAAATAATATTTATTAGAGATTTTTTTTACACGAAATTAAATATAACGTCGTGATAAACTTTCAGTAAACTTTTCATTTTACATCTCTCTCTCTCTTTAGTCGGCACTTCATGTCTGAGCGTCGTGGTCAGTAACGAAGCATCTAGAGCGGACCACCTGCCTCCATCGGTTTCTGTCCAACGCTTCCCTTATCACACTGTGTATAGCTTTGAACATTCATTTTACGTACACAAACGAAAGTTTGAGTACGTAAAATGAATCTATCTAATCTTAGCAAAGTATTTAGTTACATAGCCTCCTATCAATTGTGTTTAATTTATTATATAGGTAAATTAGCGTACCAAAATTGTTGTCTACTTTTTAAAGTTTTCGTTGGTTTCGCCTGATTAGGGCGTCCACTGCGTGCATCGTCCTTTGTGGTCATTTCGCCTCGTTTAAGCTTTCGTTTAAGCTCAAAGCTGATCTTAACGGTTGATTTTCCTGGTCCAGAGTCTGAATAAAGTTTATCAAGCTAAGTCTTGACTTTAATAGTATTCGACGCCAAAAACCAATAAAATCAGCAGCAACAGCGTGTGCAGATTTTTTACACGAAATTTATTATTTAAATAAATTTATTATTTAAACAAAGAAAATTTCCTACACTTAAAATACTATGTATCACAAACAATAACTAATACAAATATTAAATTATACACGTGTCTTTTGGTTTGGGCTAACTAAAAATCATATTAATTTAATACTAGTAGCGCTATCTATGTTTCAGCCTACGAAGTTTTCAGCCCACTGATTTGAAAAATGGGTTTTTGAAAAAAAGTATTGTAAGAGACGTTTGTCGTGCTTTATGTAACACTATAATATAAATTTTTAGGGAAAAAGAAAGAGAGGTAGACCTGTGGCTAGCTGGGAAGACGAAATAAAAAAAACTGCTGGTCTCAACTGGATCCAAGTAGCCCAATCGAGAGAGGACTGGCTAGCCTTGGAGGAGGCCTTCACCCATAGAGGAGTTCTTACAGAAAAATAATACCTAGTATAAAAATAGGAAAAACTAACACAACTAAATTTAGGATACAAATTTAATTACTAACAGAACTAACACTAGTATGTATGTAAGTAAACTTAATTAATGTAACTTGTTCTGCTGTAAGAATTAAAAGGCTTTTTATTTTATTTATTTATAAATTTGTATGATATTTTGCCATATCTGAATCGTAGTTTTTGTTTCTTTGTATTACGAAATAATGTATAAATGTTTCGAGTTTTATTTGTGCTGAAATAAATATTATTTTATAAAACGTTAGAGTTGTTATTATTATATATACGAAGCAAGCAATTTTTTTATCTTGAATTAGGGTTACTATAAATACCGGTACTGTATGGAACGGAATTCAGTTTGATTAGTCGGTCGAACCAAATAGAAGAGTAGACAAACATCGAAACTAAACCGCGTATATCAATAACGCATTGATGTTTACGTCATTGATATAGACGATTTTTTGATACATAACATTCCGAAGATCGCGTTAAACTAATGTTACATGAGCTGCGATTGTAAAACTCACAGAAAACAAAAACCCTAGTTCTAGGAGGAGTCTGTATCTTATAATACCGATAGTGATTGGGATCCCGTTTTTAATTATTGGTGTTAAATCTCAACAGTACATATAGAAAAACCACATATACAGAAATGGGTACAAAAATGTCACTATCGCTGTTGGAAGATAGAATGCAGGCGCTCACTTTTAAGGTGATTTAAATTAACTTAATTACCATATTCATACGCTAATTTATTGAAACAACCGTATATTTCTAAAATAATAAAAAAATAATTGTAGATTAAATTAATAATTAGAATTAGTACTATGTAAATTTTTTCTCCTGACAAAAAATGCTTGCAAATACGTCTTTACTGTATAATATAAATTAACGTACATAAAGAATATTATTCTATTTATGTCATTATCGTTTTTTATTAGAAACAATAACTGATATTTAATAAAGTATCATAATATATTTTAATACATATACTTTAGTGTGTTAAATATTTATTTATTTATTAACACTTCGTTGCATTACATAAAAGGAAAAAAAACATTAAACATAATTTAATGAAAAGCAACTGGCGGCCTTATCGCTTTAGAGCGATTTCCTCCAGACAACCACTGTGAGTAAATTACATAAGGTAGGCAAGAAGTGCAAAAATACATATTACAAATACAATAAGAAGGAAAAAACATACTTAATAGAAACAAAAAGAAATAATAATAAACTAAACTGATAAAGGATACATAAAAAAAAATATTGTGAGGTTGTTGAGTAGGACCTAATGTTAAAAGGGGTTTCTAGATGGCGTTATAATGCATTTTAGAGCGTAATAAACCGATGATGACGCGTAATATTGTATTGATGCGATTACATCGAGTGGTGTTAGTGGGTGTGGCCGGGTCGCTCTTAGCATTTATTTTTTAGAATGAAAGAGAGATAAAAAATGGGACATGGGATAGTTATCTTAATTTCTTACTCTCGATACAAAAAGGTGTTAAAATTTTAAGCATTTGCTGATTTCCAATCAATATGGAAACTATTTGGATTGTATCTTAAATCGCATTACAGAAATAAACCACAAGCCTCATCGGTAGAGTCGGCCATTACAATGACATTGACGTATATTTAAACCGTAATCCTTAAAAACCTTAAATTTGGCCATATATTCTGCTTTTGTTCAACAAAGATATTGATTAATAATAACAAGTAATATTTACTATGCAATTATCAATCTTATCACAGTAAAATAAAGTTGTAATAATATAGAAGTAAATTGTTACTATAAGCATAACGCTGATAGGGCTTTAAAATAAAACTGAATGTAGGATTTAATATGCAAAAGGTTATTAAGATTAGGTGTATTTTTGAGTTGATTTGCACCGAATCTGTTTGGTTAAAGTAACAATTACCTAGGTCGTAAAGAAGTACTTGTAAGAAAAACGTACTAGCACCATTACTTTAACCTTTGAAAGCTAGTGTATAGCATATTTCAAATACAGCATTATTTTATAAAAAATATGATTAGGAATTTAACGGATGCCAAACTTTGTATTATTTTACCCATTGATATTAATAAGTTATTGGTCACTTATTCCACATCGATATTTAGACTTTACGAGTTAGTATAATCTTCAACCGCATGTTTTAAATTAAGCCGTTTACTAGATATGCATAACATTTCTCAGTATTTATCTGATACCCTATAATTATTGTATGATTTATAATACTCACGATAAGTTTTTTGTATATAATAGATCGTTACATTATACGTATTGTTTTCGATTGACAATGTACGCGGTAGTTAAATGTGCCATCGTTCTTTGCGTGGCTTTGCCAGGTTAGTTGTTTTACTGTATATTAATAAACTGTACACTGAGATTCTGCGTGTGTAGATTGTGTGATTGATTGTGATTGTGAGTGTTATTGGAGTGTTTTAACCAGTGTGCATTTAAAATAAAAAGCTTTTTAGTACTTAGGCCAAAATAATAATAATTTATTTATACATTTTTATACATTTTCAGATCACGTAGTATATGTGTTAATAATTAAATAACTGCAGTTAATTAAGTACATGTCAGATGTAATGACCTCCCTTTTACCAATGCAACAAACTACTTGCATAAACAGTGTTTCTTATGTATAATATACAATTCTATTTCCCTGATATAACCGCCAGCTTGATGTTGGATCTCCCTGACATACCGCCCATATAGCAAGCGAGTATTTTTTCGCATAGAAACAGTTCACATTACCCAGTTTATATCCACGCACTGCAATAGGAAGCTCCATCAACTTCCTGAAGTGTTATTAAATTTATGTCTAGCATGACTTATAACATGTATATTGTATAATTTGCTCCTAAAAAGGTTTCTTATAACGGTTAATTACTACGAACATCATAAATATGGTCTATCATTTTAGTATTGATACTTTGCTTTTATTTGTTTGAAGTGGTATTATGATTAATGAAAAACAACCGGTGGTCAAATGACACAGATAACATATTGCATGTTTTTTTGACAATTAAAAAAAATTCTAAGCCATCTTTCTTCGTTGACTAAAATAATGAAATGCTTTAAGTGATTGTATTTAGTAAAAAGGAAATTAATTATAAAAATATTCTAAGAACATTTAATAACTCTCAAGGTTGGATAAACAATCATTCATAGTAATCCGTTTATCCAATTTTGATAATGCTATCTAAAAATGTACATTATCCGTGTTTCCTGTGTAATTTATTAATATTATATCATTATCATAAAATAAAAATTACGTCATAATTTAATGCTATAATCAAACAAATTGTTCTATCAATAAAAACATGTTTTTCGGAAAAGTTTCATAAAATCTTGAAGATTTATTAATAATCATTATAATTGTTTAATAATAAATAGTGATAATATAAAATTAAACATATTTTAATTTGTATTATTTTTTCAGCGCTTGGATTTCCCATGTCGGTGAATGATGTCGTTTTTCACTTGTTCACTAGGTTGGTTTTTTTTAATAAGATAAATTTGTCTAGCACTTTGTAATGTTTGTTGACCATAATTTCATGAAATTACGTTCTTAAATATGTGGTTCACTAAAGAAAATATGTAAAATTCAAAAAAGTCAAAATTCATGTAGGTCAGAAAAACGAATATACATCGAATGCTTC
Source organism: Pieris mannii (assembly GCA_028984075.1). NCBI lineage: Eukaryota > Metazoa > Arthropoda > Insecta > Lepidoptera > Pieridae > Pieris > Pieris mannii. The sequence continues at coordinate 4,447,225 of CM054776.1, forward strand.
TAATTTTACATTTACTGCCAGTTCTCAAGGGCGAGGTTTGGCTGGGTTTTGTCAATAAAGAATGTTGGAAATGCTTTAAAACCTTCGAATAATATATATTACTTTCATTGCATTGTAGGACAAACCCAACTACAAGTGAGCCGCTTCTGGCGTCGATAGCTTCAATATCCCAGTCACGTCACTTCTCCAACAGCCGTAAAACAATCTTCGCAATCCACAACTATGGCGATAACGTTTCTGGAAACTTCATAGCTTTCATAGCACCAGGTATCTATACTAATAATTTTTTGTAAACCTTTAATTAACAGTAACAAATTTAACTGACAAAAGGCAATATTTGTCATGTTACGTTAGCTATTTAGGATAAGATTCAAAGAAATACTCAGCAATGTCTTCTAAATGACAAACAGAAGTAATATTAAGAACTAAGTCCTGACTATTAAAATGATCACTGAGCATATTTCAAAAATATTTCGTTCAGGTCTAATTAACACTTAACATGGCAAACCAATAAAACGCATGCTAATAGCTTTTGTAACATGAACTGGCTTTTATCAATTTTTTTAAGGTAGAAATTATAATAATGTAGAAATTGAAGAAAAGCATTTCTACATGTCAATTTCTATCAGACTGAGGGTTGGGAAAAATACAGAAATGCATATTTATTATTTATTCATTAAATATACTGATAGACTAATCTTAAATTAAATTATCATGATTCATGTCCATTTTTTACTTTTGCTGTTTATGTATCCTGTATCAATTTAGATTCTTTTCTGTCCCTAATTAGTTTTTTTTATTCTTAATAACTATATGTAATATGTATTTTTGCACTTCTTGCCTACCTTATGTAATTAAATACGTTTTTTTCTTTACTCACAGTGGTTGCCTGGAAGAGATCGCTCGAAAGCGATAAGGCCGCCAGTTGCCCTCCTTTTCATTTAATTATGTTCAATTTATAAATATATAATAATGCTTTTTTATGGCAATAGTTATAACTTTATGGCAGTTTCAAGTCAAAGGTAGGGAAAGTATACGCTTGAAAAATAAAGAAACACATCAAACGAAAAAAGGGATAACTTTTCAAAAAAGCTAGTTACCAATGTGATATACACATAAATAATAAATCTTGATATAAATATTGATTGTGAAAGAAGATAATACAGTAAAGGTTAAAGCAAAATGTAGAAGATTTTAGTCGGAAACGGAAAATATAGTAATTGTAAGGAATTTAGAAATGTCATATTGGAAACAAAAAAAGGAAAATATGGTCGAGGTCACCAATATCTTCTCCACATTCACAAATACTATAAACAATACGAAGCTTTGAATAAATGATGTGGTGTACTTCCATGTTCTAAACGCATTCTGGAAACTATAGAAGTGACAATTTTTGAACGAAGTGGTAATAAATAAATATTTGTTCATAGCAGTTTTGGTGTATATAAATTTTTTTGAGAATTTTTAAATGAAAAATGTTGTATTCATAGCCCTTCTTGCCGCTGAGGATGTAAACGTCGTCGCAGTAGACTGGCGCACTGGTTCGTACGGATACGTTGCTGGCCTCGCAAATGTTCCCCAGCTTGGTACCATAGTCGCTAGCTTCGCTAATTTACTTTTCACCTACTTTGAATATAACTCCAACAATGTCCGCATCGTTGGTGTAGGCCTTGGAGCTCATGCCGCTGGTGTCGCTGCTAGAAAAATGAATGCGAACATTCCTCATATTTTCGGTAGGTAATATTCAAATATTTCACTTTATAGATTTTAATGTTTTTTGTAGTAATCATTTGTAAACATTGTAATTTACTTAAAAAATATATCAAATAGTAGTTTAGAAGAAAATAAAAGTAAGGATCACTGTTTATTTTTATTCTATGGTCATGATCCATGGATACGACAATTAAAAGAAAAAAAAGAAAAGAATATAAAAAATAAGATACTTGAATTAAGGCACCCTAATATCTCATCACAAATGATCTTGAAACATACAGAAATCTGAGGCCCAGCCCTAAAAAGTTTGTAGCGTCATTAAATCTAATTTTTTATAAATGTTAATTTTATTAATAAAGCAACAATGACAGATGTAAATTTTGTGTCCTAATTTGTAATCAAATTTGGTCACATAAATTAAAAGGAATAACTTGTTAAAACCAATATCTTTCAGCCCTGGACCCATCACTAATTGGTTGGACTCACAATCCGGATAAGTTGAGTACCCGTGATGCCACATTCGTGGAGGTGCTACACACCACCGCCGGAAACTACGGCTATGATCTGCCTCTGGGTCATTTAGATTTCTATGCAAATGGCGGCGTCAACCAGCCTATGTGTGGTGACCAATCCTCATGTTCTCACATCTATTCCTACGTATACTACGCGGAGTCGATCACCGCTGAATCAGGCACTGGCGCTAAATTCGTCGGTACCAAGTGTACTTCTTATGAACAAGCTAAATCCCTTCAATGTACTGGCAGTAAAGATGCTACTTTCGGGGGAATAGCCGCCAAAACTTCGTAAGTTAGATTATAGTATTAAGTTTAATATTTTTTATTCTGAAATAATTATATTTTCTGACACTACGCCTATGAACCCTTAATGGTACAAGCCTAATAAATTCGTCCGTATTATATATCAATCTTACGACTGATATTACGGCAAATCTATATCGAATATGAAACAAATCAAATAAAATCATTTATTCCAATTAGACCACCTAAAATGGCACTTTTGAGCGTTAAATTTCCCCTTCCGAAAGGTAGTTTTGTGTGGTTCTCCATGGAAACTCCACTTACACTTTTAAAATAGAATTTGCAACATTTGTATGTATACTTTAGTTAATAATTACAGGTGAAAAAAATGCACTCCCACAATAGTTTTGCTCTATTATTGTATTGTTAGTAAACATGTTCCTCACATATTTAAAAATATCAAGACCGTAGAATATTATACATTAAAGAGTAATAAACAATCAATAAAACAGTGTGTGAGATTCATGATAAAATGAAAGGTTATCTAAGTAAGAATATTTCTGTTTCAGACCTTCTGGGATTTACACATTCGAGACCAATTTGCGGAATCCTTTTGCGCAAGGATAAAGAAGGATTGTGTATTAAAATAAAGATTTTTTCAATCAGAAATTGATTTACTAGTTTTTATTTATATGAATGAAATTGACAAAGGTTTTAGCTATTAAAAACGTTTCAAAGTTACAATTAACTAAAATTAATATCGCTGTTTTTTTTTTAATTTATTTTACTCTACTGCCTGCCATCGTGTCCAGGGACTTTATATATCTCACATTGGCTTTTTTTTTTCAACAAACCAAAAAAAAATACATTTCACTGCTACTATTTGTGAAATAGTGTATTGGAAGTTAATATCGCTGTTTAGTTTAATTAGGATTGGTCAAGTGGGTTTGGTGCATGACTCATCCCTGTGGTCATAGTCGTTCAATACCCGGCTGTGCACCAATGGAGTTTCTTTGTACATGCGCATTTAAAATTTGCTCCAAACGATAAAGGAGAACATCAGGCACAGGAGACTCACCTACTTGCCTATAAGTTTTACAAAGTTTCAAAATAAATCATGAAACAGATACAAGAATTCTGAAGCCCAGAGCTAAAAAGGTTGCAGAGTCCCTGATGTTTTTTTAATATTTAATTTAAAAAATACAAACTATGTGTTTTTCATAAGTCTGAGTAGTTCTTATTTGTTACTTATTCTTAATAAGTACGTCCCCAAATACGGTACGAAACTATCGTTGGTTAATGTGATATCAACATAATTGGTAATCTTTTATTGATAGTAAACTTGTCAGATTGCTTTTACCGGAATTCTACTGAAAATCTTTACACAAATATGATAATTGTTTACCTTTTGTTTTAATTTGCTATACAGACGGCTACGAATATCTTCTGGTATCCCAGTTAAATGATATCAATAGAAGTGATGGATAATCACATTGGTGCCCTAATAGGATCCCTTTGTATTGTTTTTAGTGTTGAGAGTAATTTGTGTGTTCTATATGTTCAGTAAACAAAACTATCAAATTTTAAACAAAAGTTCGAATGCCTTTTCTATTTCTAAATTACGATTTACCCTGTTTTAAATATTTTTTTAGAATTTTAATGTAACGATATTTTCTCTGTAGGACAAAACGAAATAAAATGTTTTATCAAACTATTTTTTCAATACATTTTTAAATTTTAATAAAACATTTTTTCGGAAATTGTTTAAAATTTGCTTTGAATGTTCTCTCCAATTAACCAAACTTTCTATAAAAATTATTGCTCAACTTTTTTTATCAGGCACATATTTTTGTTAATTGTGTATAAATCAGTCATTACAATCAAAACCTAAAATTCTTTATGATTGTCAAGATCATAGTCCAAATGAAGATTAAATTAGTGTATTTTTTTCAATAACAACGGTATGGATTACATACATCAATCATATAAGATAAGCATATTTATCTGACATTCTTATAATTAATTTGAATTCAAACGTATTTTGGAAACCTGATTCATTATACGACGTACGGTTTAGCTTCAAAATGATTAAAATTATTTTAATAGTATTAGGGGTGTCATCTGTTTTCAGTTGGGGTGAGTTAAATTTGTTTTTATTTAGAAGTAATAGATTGAAGCAAAAATGGCGAATCAGAGTCGTCGCATTAAATTTGTATGCAAAAATTTCAATTCAACTCAACGTAATACAACGTTCTACCATGACAATGTTTTCAATTTTAATCATTATTTTATGTAAGGTCGTGGCTATCCAGTATTTATTTGTTCCACTTTCAAAGGAGAATGTATCGTAAAACATCGCCGATTTCATGAAATCAATTAAAACCTTTCAGCGCTACCAACAAGCCTTAATAGTGAATTGGATTTACCTAAATATCAATTAGATGCCGATAATATCCACATAATTAGTAATGATGCAGTAAACTTTAATCCCGACGTTACCAATCAGTACCATCTATTTACAAGGTGAATTGTTTGTTCGGTATTTTTAAAGATTATTATAAATTGCCTTTGAAAATAGAGGCTTGGCATTGTAGTATTGCATTATCATTATATTTATTGAACAAAAGAGAATCATACGCACATATATGTGACTTATAATAAACCGAAGATTATAATTACAGTTGTTAGTACTTGGTTATACAATAATGATGTAAAGATTAACATCTTTTTCAGCTGAGCTTGTACTTTCTGAATGTAATATACTGTTTATTTCTATATTTTAGGTCAAATCCATGGATAAGTCAGCCTTTGCTTTTCGGACATAGTAATAGCCTATCACAATCCAACTTTAATAATAAGAAGAGAACTGTGTTCCTTATTCACGGATGGTTGAACTCTGCAACCTCAGATTTCAATAGAGAACTTGTCCCAGGTAAAGAAATAAAATTAGTTTTAATTCTATCAATACTATACGTATAGTGGAATGTTTTTGTATAAAATTAATAAACTATACACAGCGTTACTTCTTAGATAGTAAGAAAGTATCGTTTGATGATGATTTGGCAAACGCAGTCTCGGATCGTATCGCGTGCATGTGATTGGATTAGATATCCCATTGTTAAATCACAATCAAACAGAACACGCCGTCGTTTTATTAATCCCCTCACTACAAATTATAGTTCCTCCTTTTACTAATTTGTTATTTTTTTAGTGTTACTTTCTGCCGATGATCTAAACGTTATAGTAGTGGACTGGTCTATTGGAGCAAATTCACTAAACTATAGGATCCTAAATGCAAACGCTGTGCAGTCAGGTGTAGCTGTAGCAAGATTCATTGGCTGGTTGAGCCAACAAAGTGGGATAAATTTGGAACAAATTCATCTCATTGGTCATGGACTTGGAGGTCATCAAGCTGGTGTTGCAGGGAGATCTTCTAATGGAAAAATCGGTTATATTACAGGTATGATTACCTTATTAACTTATACTGCTGTAGTGACTAGTACGTTTGTCTACAGATCATGAGGTCATGAATTGAAATCCTCGTGAAGGTCCAAAAATTATATTGACATTAAAATTGTGTATAATAATTTAATATTTTAGTTATAGACAGCTTTACATATATATATATATATATATATATATATATATGTATATGTCATTTATATGCCCTATCTCGATATTTAGTTCAAAAAGCAGATAAGTTATGTTGATTATAAAACTATTAGGTATACATTTGTCTTCGCATGAATGGAAAGTCTTAAGGCCTATCCGATCGCCAAGCTCCAAAAAAGTACCTACATTGTTTCTTTTCATTTTTTCATCGTTTCTTTAAGTATGCCAAATATAAAAATATATGATGGAGTTGAGTAGTATATATATATTTTGAAAGATCAATACACGATTTAAATAACTGCGCTCCATAAAAAAATAATCCAAACACAGAACAATTTTTGACACTTTGAATTCATTTTATGACGAAAATTTCTGAGGAAGATGATTTTGAAATTTACACAATATAATTTATGACAAACTCCATTTCAGAAGAAAAGTTGTAAAATTACATTAATTTAATATTTAACATAACTAATTGTTATTACGGGGAGGCGCCTCAGTTCTCCAGCTCTGACACAGCAATTCGTGTTGGGGTAGGGCCTTAATAGAGATTAACCACTTCGACCGAGCAGTTCTCTTCGACTCCCACTTGATCCGTTGTGCGAACAACACTAATTAGTTATGCATCGTAATAAAAACATAGTTTTAATTAATTAATTAAATCATAAGCAATCTTTGTAGTCAGACAATTTGTTTTATTATTTCAGGTTTAAATCCCTCATTAATTGGCTGGGTTACCAACATTGACCGACTTTCTCCCAATGACGCATTATACACAGAAGTTCTTCATACAAACTATGTACATGGTTATATAGGCGATTTAGGACATGTTGATTTCTATTTCAATGGAGGAATATCAATGCCCGGGTGTGATTCGAATGAATGTGATCATGACAGAAGCTTCTTATACTTTGCCGAATCGATAGTTTCAGGAGGCTTTACAGGAAGGGAATGTTTGAACTATTATGCCGCTGTTTTAGGGATGTGCGATTTCCACCCCGGTCGTCTACAAATGGGCGGTTTAAATCCCAAATATGGGTAAGTTATTCAATCTTTTATTGTAGATATAAAATACCATACCTTTTCTTAAAATGTATGGTTCTAAGCTAAGTAAGTAAGTATTTACTTTTAATTTAACATTACTTTCAATACATTTTAGAAAAACTGGAGTCTTCTACTTGGAAACCAACCCTTCCTCACCATACTCACAGGGATAATAGATGACGGTGAAAAAATAAAAAAAATAAACATTTAACACTTTTATTTACATACCTAGTTAACATTAAAGCAATAAATAGGACAAGAAGTGTTACTTCAGCTTAAGATGATCATTCTAGAATTATCATAAGTCTTGAAAGCTAGAGAGCTTGGCAAGCAAAGCTTAATACTACAAAATGCTTCTTTTGTACTTTGTTCAATGATTATATCACAGATGATTAGGGTGTTTTAGATATTTGGGACCTCGTCTTTGAGGTGCTTCAGAGGATGTGGGTGGGGCCACAGTTGTTGTAGAGTTACGTTTAGCTGGTATATCTAGAAGGCTGCTGAGAAACGCTACACCTTGTTCTGCAGTTTGGTAAACACTGGCTAAGAAGGATTCGGCATCGAATGTGTTGTCTTCCGTTGTAGATTCCTCAGTAGTCCTGTATGAAATTAAACAGTATTTTTTAAATGAGCAATGAAATAGTAAATTAATTTTAAATTCATATAATAGAAAAAATCTATATAAGTGGTTATTAAACACCCTAAAAATGTGCATTAAAGCCAAAGCAAACTTGGAAAAAAACTCACGATAATAGGTTTGGTAATACTATATAGCTACTTACGATTCCCCTTCAGGCTGGGCAGGTGGATCTTCCATTTCCATTCCACCAGGAGTGGACTTGAAACAGCCGATGGGAAATTCTAACTGTCCCTCTCCTAAAAGTCTAGGTTCCAACTCAAGGCATCCTCTAAGACCGTCAGCGGTAGGTGCCAAATCACTGAATTTAGCACACACCTGTGCAAACTTCCCGAACACTTGAAGGCATATGGGTGCTGGATTGGTACCTATAAACGGAAGACTTTAAGTTATTTTTAGAAACAAAAAAACATTTTTTATGTGTAACTGGTAGAATTGTATATTGAAAATGAATAAGCATTTTATACTAAGTAATACTATAATAAGTACAATATATTTTAGAAGTACAAGTTACAAGTACAGATATTTTAATAAGAGATTCTAGAGAACTTTCGCGTAACAAATAGGTTTAGGGTCTGTTTCGCAATGTCCAGATAAGTTTCAAATGAACTATTTATTACTTATTGGTAGGATAAACACTACTTTGCGTTTCATGACTATCAGGTAGCGCGAAATTTCTTCGGAACTTTTATCTTCCGAATAATTAATATGTTGCATAGATATTTGGTACTTTATCCATACATTGTGAAACAGACCCTTATAGTCTTATCTAATATATATTAAATGCATTTTCTATTGATTAAAAAACGCATTTAATATTTATAGAAAACATTGTCATCACATTGTCTTATATTTTAATACATAAAGACTAGTGCTTATTAGCAACTCTGTTATTATTAAAAAACAGTGGCATTATTAATGATCTTAAAGCTTTCTAAATAATACGTTGATATCAGAAAGTCAACTTTCTACTAATAAACCTGAATAACTAAAGTTTTCGCTCATTTACCTTGTATTTTTGAACTATGGAGTAAATTTTTTCCGTAGGACACGTTGACAGAAAATCCATCTTCAGGAGATAAATATTTCATGTGAACACACCCTTAAATAAAGAATAAAATTGTAAAAAAGGTATTTAATTTTGTTAAAATAAATCAGTGGCGATAAAACCTCTTTAGGTCTTGGCCTCAAATTTCTGAATCTGTTTCATTATCATTATTAAATCTAAAGCAAGTAGGTGATCGGCCTCCAGTGCCTGACACACGCCGTCGACTTTTTGGGTCTAAGACAAGTCGGTTTCCTCAACGATGTTTTCCTTAACCGTTCGAGCACAAAGAAAGTCCATTGGTACACAGCCCGGTATCGAACCTACGACCTCAGGTATGAGAGTCGCACGCTGAAGCCACTAGGCAAACACTGCTCTATTTAATTTTATTACACAGTTTATTACAATTAAAAATTGTTTCTTGATATTATATACTTTTTTTTCACATCAAGTTCGTAAGTTAAGAAGATTCTGATCTCTGAATTCAATAAAAGTATCAATGATAAAATAATATTTTATTGAAGCATTGAAGCACAACTACACACAACAATTACATGAGACTTGGTCTCAAAATGTATACATAAGGCTTTACCTGGTCCTCCTAGATCAACAAATGTTATGTTGAAATCCACACAGCAGACACAAGCTGGGCCCTTGCAGAGGCAGTTTCTATTAGGTTGGTCATTCCTGAGCTCTGGTACTTCTATCAACTTCTTACCATCTTCCCAGTCTAGGAAATCTATAGAATATAATTATTATTATATAATACTTCAATTGTGTTGTAAGAAAAACAGATGACAGAAATGACAGACTTTAAACAACTGCTATTTCTATTAAGTTTATTCGTAAGTAAACAGTTTGATAAAAAAAATATTAAACGATCCATGAAATTATTTGGTAATACTATAATTATGTAAGTGCGTGTTCCTTTTTTACCAAGCCTCCTGCTGATAGAGGACAAATCTTTGTTTTTAATTTATTTTATTATTCTTTATTACTAAAGATGTCATATAGAACATGGTGTAATGGTTGCAGCTCCTTACAAACGATGTGTAGAAGAAAAAACTTGAGCGGCGGAGAGTTTATTGCCAGTTCTTCTCTTCCGTTCTACGCCCTTGATTTGAGAACTGGCAGTAAATGTAAAATTAGAAGCATTTAATGTACAAGACAATCTTAAATCCTTCAAAAATAAAATAATTAATAAAAATTATAAATCAGTTTGTAGACGTAAATATGTTATATTTGAACAGTCTTCAATAAAACTTTCCATTACATTATACTTGTCACGTCTGTCATAAATATTCCTAAAGAAAATTTCACAATCAATACCGATTATGACGCATAATACATATTAATACCTAATTTGGAACTCCGTTTTAGGTAGTCTCTTAATACTTTCACATACACTTTCACTGCGTGCAACCACGATAACTAGCGGTCATTGTTCGCTGCGAAGGACCGAGAGTTCGTTACGTAACGCTAAACTTTTGTTATGCTTATTCGTATTATGAAACTACATTATTTTGTATTCAACTTGGTTAGGGCGTAACAAAAAAATAATTCAAAGCTTCTGTACTTAGTAATGAGTCAATTAAACGCGTAAATGACAAAACATTTTCATTTAGCATGTTGTTGATAATATTATTATGAATTACATTGTTTTGAATCAAGATTAAGTTTAAGAGCTTTTTAACGTTAAAATGATGTATATAATTAAAGTGAAATAAAGCACGTTAAGTTTGTTTCAAAATATAATTTAAAATTCACTCACCTAAGATACTGGAGCCATGTGCTAAAGCAAGAAATGCAAGGAACGAAAATGTTAATTTAAACATCTCGTGATAGGCCGTTATATTAACACGAAATACGAATAATAAATGCGCGGTTACGTCTCGAATGAGGCGACGTTGCCAGAGCTCAGCTAACACTGCTCCTTGCCTCCGATCTCCGGCCGTTTCACCTCGCTTACTATCACAATAGACGGTGAAATTCAAAATAAAGCAATATGATCATGCACTGAGATGCACCGAGAAAGCTGCGCTTTAAATTTTCCAACTTTATTCTTACAGCGACGTACCAGGGATTTTCACTTATTATTCACGCAACAAATTTTCATTATTTTGGCTTGAACCATACAAGAAAAAACTAAACGAAAAAAGATGTATATTTTTTTATATTAACAAGTATTTTAGTTACTAGTAGCTTTTTAAACTGAGAAAGCTGTAGGCATATAATATATATGAATGCAGCTTTGTGTATATAGCTTTATTCTCGAGTTGTATTTATTTCTTTTGCTCTGTATTTGATTGTACACGGATTCTAGAAGACAGTGATCCACTGCTCTATTAAGAGGTCATTGCACTTGAAGGAAATTAATTCATACCATTAGTATAAATAATAGAACAAAACATTGATTAACCAATAGAATAAGTCAATAATGATGGACATACTTTTGTATGTTTTAGATTTAAAATTAGATATGCGGCCTAACGACCAGGAAAAGGGTATCTTGTCTCAATTTTCCTTCTTTCTGTTTCACTTATTTAAATACGCCTATCTAGCAAGCTCAGTAAGTATAAGTGATCAGTAAACCTATTGAGCTAACAAATAAAAAAGAAAATTTGTTCGAGTGTATGTTTTCATGCACGCTTAATGCATGTTATAAATATGTATAGGCTTATAATTCGGAAGTTTGATTGAAATGCGTTAGTTTTTTTATACAATGCGGTATTGTCGTAATAATGATATAATATTTATTCACGAAACGTTAACAAACTTTTTATATCGTTACATCTTTAAGGAGGATGATTAATTATGATGAAGAGATAGAATACAGTTACAACATATATATTTATCTCCCGTTGCATATATTCAAATTTCCCTTATATATTAACTTTATATGGATGAGGTCACATTACTTGCGTGGCCTGCCTGTTTTTGTATGTGAGATGCTTCCACAGTGATTAATGTAAATAGTTAAAAATGTTCTGTTTGTTGAAATATAAAAAATACGCGTTTATGCTAATAAAGCTTCTAGAATTTCCGACGTATTTCATCAAAGTAAATATGAAAAACAAAAACGAGACTGTAGTCAGACGGAACAAACTTTCTCTCAGTAGAAAGTGACCCTAGTAGTTGTGGCTGACTTGATAGGCGCTGTGTTCTTGATTATACACATATTCTATTCAACGTTTAATACACTTACTGACATTACTGACTAACTTTAACAAAATATATGTTTATGTAATCTTCGGTATTAGATTTGTAAATATGTTTTAATTATATTTCTCTTAATGTATTAGCTAAAAATATGGAGGAGGATAAGATAACTAATCCCTAATGATAAACTATGATTTATTAATGTTAAAGAATTTTCATAATATTTTACTATATTAGGTTTGTGCTTAGAATTTCCCGATGGCGTAAAACTTTTTTTACAAATATTTTTTTATTTCTAAAAGAAATATTAGTTCAAATATTCTAAACTAATCGTAAAAAAATGCATTTCCCTATCCTTGATCATTACATTGTAAATTAGTCCGTGTGCTTGACACTGAATTCTACATAAGCGGCCAAGTGAGTCAACCCCTCCCTCACGATGTCTGTACGATAGATAGAGATAGTTGTTCCTTGTTTTCTTGTTTTCCTTTCTCGCACGTCACTTCACATTTCTTTCGTCGGAGTTGTTATATGGAATCAGTGCTGCATACGTTGGCGACGCCTCCGTTTTAGGGCTGGATAGTTATATCTAATAATTACATTAATTGGACGTGAACCGCCAGACGGGTGTGACTACGGTTGAGATATTCTTATTCGTTTCAATTTGGGCTATAAATAGAAGTTCACAAGCATCGTAAGTTATTTTTTGTATTCATACGATGTAGTTTATTAATACGTTTTGATGTATTATAAGTGTTTTTGTTTTCTTAAATGAAAATGTATAATAGCAAGTTCTTTCGAAAGAGTTCAACGCGCTTGCTGCACGTTTTTCTATTTATCAATTCGGAATTTTTCCTTCATAATTAACTGAATAAATGAGTAGGTATAAGCAAGAACGAAAACGTCAATTTAATTTTTATAAATATTATACTGTTTTATATTAAGTGTTTTTACATTAATTTCAGGTATGGTTGAGCTCCAAGATGAAGCTCTCCCTGATTTTTGAACTTCTGATGATATTTGTGCTTCTTGCATTTGCCGCGTCAAAAAATATCAGTGAGTATTTAAATTATGTATTATTAAATATGCTATTTAATTGAATATATGTTCACTCTAATATGTCTTGCAACCTAGGTCAACTATCGATTGAATAAATCAAGGAAAGTTACATAATAATTATTTGAATAATGAGTAACAATGTCTGGCTAATTGTGAAAGTGTATTGATTAATAAATTAATCACTTTTTCAGTTCAATTTATAAATAAAAAAAAATAGATTAGAATAGAATATATTAGATGACTGTATAATTTTGTATTACTATTCTGTTTATAGATAAACATAGGAACAATATAAAAGGACTTCGGAATAAGGAAGATGACAATATTAAAATTGAAGACAATAGCTTGAATAGATACTGCAAATGTTCGGAATCACTTTGCAATTGTTGCAGAGATTTTTCAGTACCTGTTGTTAATTTAAACGGTCCAGGTAAAAATGAAGAAAGTTTCAGTACCATTTAAATATTTTTTATCATAGGGAATTACAACATAATAATTAATTTTCACAGGATGTGCATCTCTGAGGTATATAAACGGAGATAAAATGTCTATATCGTTGAGTTTTGGGAAAAAAGTAATTACAAATAAGACAGTTGCTAGTAAGTTATTTTTTTTTTTAGAATTAATATTCAATAATTTCTGTATCTTGTTATTTATTAAAAATTGTTTTACTTACAGGCCGTAAACCAAGTCCAGTATGCATGCCTCTTCCAGGAGGTATATCTAAATTCTGCGGACGGGTTTATAATATTGCAAAAGCTGGTGAAGACTTTCGTGCTTGCCTTGGATTAGAGTTACAATCTAAAAGCACTGTTGAAGCTGCAGTAAGAGTATCCTGCTTTAAATTTGGACCCAAAGGCGTGACGTCAGAGCCAGCTGACCCACTGCCACTTGTACCTCAGGATGAAACACAAACTGAGGATGATGACGATGATGATGATGAGGAAGAAGACGACTTCGGCTTGGATGCTGATGATGATGATGACGACGTTGATGAAGAGGAAGACGATGATGACGATGACGACGGTAATTCTTTGAAATTTTGTCAAGTAATGAATAATAGTATAAAAATGTGGTGTACATTTCACAATAAAAAGAAATATAGAGTTTACATAAATATATAAAATAAATAATAAGACTTTTATATCATTATGTAAGTTAGTGAAATAACATTTATTTTTTAGGTGAGATCGATGCCGTTAACGACGTAGATAGTGCCGATTATACAGGATTCAGTCTTTTAGGTGAAGACTTATTAGGAGGCCTGTTCGGATCTAGCGATGGGAAAAAACCAAACAAAAATCGAAATAAACAAGCTCAACCTACATCCAGTTCTACAACTACACGCCGACCAAGACCAAATCGCAGAACAACAAGGAGACCAAATACGAGAACAACACCAAGACCAATAACCAGAAGCACTACGGTTAAAGTAAGACCTATTAATCGTCGCCCAACTAGAAGACCATCCAACAGAAGACCAACACGACGTCCAACAACTTCAAGTGCTGAAAGTTTCCCTATTTCAAATATATCAGAAATGTCATCTGGTGTAACATCCGCTAGTACAGAATCGCACTTATTAAGTCAATCAATAATGGTTGAAATGCAAAAAATTCCCGAAAGTTCAGAAATGACTGATTCGAACGAAAAAATAGTATCCGGGAGCAACAAAGTACCATCAATATCTGCAACAACTCCTGTTACTGCAACTAGTTTTGAAGATTCAGGTCTAGAAATGTCTTTGGCTCATATTACTGGACAACTATCAGTAATGCCAGCAACTCAGATCATTCCAACACTATCGAAGGACTCGGAAACAAAGTCCAGTGAAGAGCAAATATCATACGAAAAAGTGCAAACAATAACCCCTAAACCCCATTCAACCATTCCTTATGCAACAGTTGTTGATGATGACGACGCAAACGAAGAAACGGTTCAAATTGTTCAGAGCCTTGACTCTCATTCAGAAGAGC
This sequence comes from Pieris mannii, assembly GCA_028984075.1. NCBI lineage: Eukaryota > Metazoa > Arthropoda > Insecta > Lepidoptera > Pieridae > Pieris > Pieris mannii. Next base: position 4,462,228 of record CM054776.1, read on the forward strand.
ATGAATCCGATAAAGCCGCTACCGTAGATGAAAGTCGCGCACATAAACACGACTCTCATTACGAAGATTTAGTGATGCCTAGGAAAAAGCGTAGAGGTGAACAGTTTGAATTAGAAGATTTGGATGTATTAGATCTGACTAAGATTGGGGAAAGTGTAGGACATCAATTGGGAATATTTGGACGTCATAAACGCCAAAATCAAAATAAACATAAAAAACATAGAAATGATAATGCTGATTATGATATTGTAAGTGGGCTGGATGCAATCAATGAAAGTCTTGGATTACCGGATATTGAAGTCGCTCGTAGAAGAACCAACAGGAGACAAAATAAAATGATGCGCGATTGGTCAAGAAAATAATCCTACGAGACTTTTAGTACTTAATTTTAGCAAAAATATTATTTATTTTATTTATTCAACTCTGTAAATAGTTAATTTTAAATTATTTATTACCTATTAAATGTCTATATTAAAAGCGTTTTACAATTATTTCTTTGTTTTATTTACATATTTGATAGTAAGACACTAAAAATATTAAAATATTACAATAATTATTATTTTAATATATATGTATATTTAACCATTAAAATTAACCGGTATGTTAGAGAAGAAAGAAAGCTAGAGATAGAATCGGAAATAAACGATTATATACGTAAGATTATTTTGCTAAAACAATAATCCGTAAATTGTTATCCCAATATAATCAAAAATTCAACACTCAATCAGCATATTACTTCTTTGTCGATGAGTAGGGATGCCTACAGGTTCGAATTTAATGACGTGGAATAAGTGATACCCTGATGATCTTATGTTTCAAAATAAACGTATTTTATTTTTTATAGTCAATATACAAAGTAATACACATTAAAATAGCCTTATTAATTTATAAAAGCCTTTTATATACAATCATTCTAATACAATAATTGTTTTGTATTATTTTAATAATATATCTAAAAATAATGAAAGTATCTAAGCAAGACTCAATACAACACCTTATAAGTCAGCATAATCATATTCAGTTTGCGTCCCCGTTTCAGAAAGTAGGAATCAATACTGTCATTTGAAGTCACGACTTTCTCCTGACTGTACATTAAAATTTAAAACTTGTTTATGTTCAATGACCGTAGAACAGAAACTCTGCATTGAAACTCAGTTAGTAGATATTTAAATAGGTGGATTGGTCATGCTACAGAACAAATTCAATCAGCAAGGCAGGCGCACCTGTTGTAATAAAAGGATTTTTTTGCTATGTTTAGTTTTAAATATTTTTTTATCTTCCTATTTGGAAGTTTTTCATTGTGCCATGGGAGACATGGTATGTAATTGAATTTTTTCGGGCTCACTTTTTTTTGCAATATTGGATCATGATAAGAATACATTTCAGGTGAATTTATAACAAAAGAAGATTGGAGGTATGATATTATAAATTTTAAAGTGCCTGAAAGTATTTGGCAGCAAGCTTTTAATCCAACACCCGTGCTCAAATCTCCAGTGACTATTGTAGTTCCAATACATGTAGCAGAAAACGAGGAAAATGAAACCGTATATGAGGACGAAAATGAAATCGATCCAATAAATGATGCCCCTATTGAAAATTTACCAGTAAGCGATGAGCCGGTAAGCAATGCACCTGTGACAGCTGCAATAACAGTGTCTGATGTAACCCAAAAGCCAACAGTACAAGATGAGGTTGCAGGCCCTGTTGGCAATGTAAACGGAACAGTGATAAGATTCCCATGCAATTGTAGATCTGGCCAATGCGGGTGCTGTACGGGAGCTGTATTAGAACGATTTAGAACTAAGGCATGTGGAAATATATCTTTCATTCCTGAAGATTTTGTTTTTGATGTCAGATTAAGCATTAACAACAATACAGTAATTCGCCGGCGTGTTTCAGGTATAAGTTTTAAAATATAACTATAAATGGTGGCATTATTTGAGATATTTCCGTTACAACCGACCAATTGAATTTAATTAGATTTGTATTTTTAACAAAGTAGGGTAGTAGTTACATGAATATTTATTGTATACTTGTTACAGCGAGTGATCCTCCACCAATATGTATCAATCCAAGAAGAGCACCTTTTATTCGTGTTTGTGCTGAAATCAGTAACATTCGTGTACGAAATGGAAATGCTTTTGCCTGCTTGGATATTAATGCAGATATCGCTGGATTCACTATTTACTCAGCTTCGTTTAGATGTTTCGGGTATGTATGTTTGAGATTAAACAATTGCTTTCAGTTTTTTGGTTTAATTAAATAAACTATATGTTTTTTTAGATTGGGATCGGCTGGGGTCCAAACCGGCTTAAAACCTAAGCCTGTCTCTTCCGGGCCAGAACCTGTAAATTTGTTTGGAAACAGCAACAATAACAATGAAGGGACTATTTTGGATGCTGCAGGCGCACTTTTAGGAGGGGAAGGCAGTCGACCGAATGGGGGACTTTTTGGGGGTGGTAATGATGGTCCCTTGGACGCAATCGGTGATGCTATCGGTGATATTTTTGAGGGACGATATTTTGAGTAGATGTATTAAGAGAAGCTATTTATTTTATTTATTACTTATTCTAGGAATTAAAAACTAATTATACATGTTTGGGGTTTTAATTTTCCATTCGTAGTGAAACACAGGATAAGTCATATAGTGAAAGTAGTTAAGACTTGATAAATAAATTCGCTTCCACCATACAACCTGTTTAAATATCTAAAGCGCAGTGTCGAGTCTTATTCACACAACGCTCTGAACACTTCGAGACTTGTTGAGGTCTAACAATGCCTCAAATAAGTTTCGTATTCATTATAGTGGCCTTGTTCTGTGAAATTGTAAACGGAAACGCAACGGATATTACAAGTATGTGCAATGTTACAATTATATTTATAATATTCACTTTCTTTCAGTTTACAGTATGTGCAAAAATTTTATTTTATATTTTTATAAGACAGTTATACAACTATCACAGATGTAATAAACTTGGAAGAAAATGAGCAAAACGACACTTCATCGCAATCATTAATCGACAGAATAAAGATGGGAAATTTTTCTATATTTTCACCGAACGCAAGGCAAGAAAGTAGTGAAGAAGAAGATGAACCAACACAAAATCGAAGGTGTACGTGCGCTTTAGGTGTGTGCAAATGTTGTACCGGGCCCGTGTTGGACCTTTTCAAGCAAAAAGCATGTATGAAAGTTACATACCATCCAGGTGATTTTGCATTCGATGTGGCAATGTCCCTAAACGACCGAACACTTTACGAAAACTCAATGTCAGGTAAACAAAGCAGTCAAACCAATTTGTTATTTTATACAAGTTTTATATTAGTGTTTCTTTGTAGGTAAAAATCCACGGCCTATTTGTATTAATCCACCGAGAATGCCCAATTTAAAAGTATGCGCACGATTTTATAACGTATTCTTTCCTGGAAGAAACTTTCATTTCTGCTTAGGGATGACTGGAAGATGGAGGGCCTTGGAGTTATTTAATCTTACATTCGATTGCTTAAGGTAAAGGGCACCTATGTCAAAAGCCATTGTTTTTGTTTTATATCAAATTTCCTCCTGTCAATATTTAAGTAAAAATTTCCATCTCAAGCATCTATTTTTGGCTTATTTTTCGTATGGAAATAGTTATTTTTATTAAATTTTTTAAATCTTTTGTACCTTCTTTCATTTTTGTTTTCAGAATGGGAGCAAATGGATTAGCAATGATAAAGCCAGAAGAAAATGGTGGCCTTCATATTCCGAACCCGCACGGTGGTGTTGATGCCGTAATAGATTCTGGTGAAGATGATATAGAAGAATACGACGAACAGAACATAGTCCGGTCGCTTCTAGAAATATTCGATAGATAGCCCCCTATACAATAATATCACGAGTGTTAAGAATTTAATTACGTACAATAAATTATTTATTCAAAACAATTCACTTTTTACTTGGTAATTATGTTTATTACAAAAAAATCGCGTGGTGAATTTGTGAAAACCTGCACGAATGGTGTGGATACATAACTATATAATTTATTTCTCGTTATCTTCTTGTTTACGATGAAAACTCGAGCATGATATTGAAAATGAGTATTTAATGATAGCCAGTGGTGGTGCGTCCATATGCGCAGGAGTTTCTCTAGAAAGTCCCGCAGTCCGCGTGCGCACCGCATGTCGCATACAAATAGATTCGGCCTTTATTTGTTTGTGTTGACGTAACATACAAATGTGTTTCATTTGTTAAGTGGACCTTGAGAAAGCAACTGTAAATTTTGAAATTGAAAAGTTGCTAAGAAAATGAAAGAATATCTACCCTTTTTACTAATGACGTTGTGTGTCATCTTCTCTGCTGGTAAGTCATTTTGAAATTTACGCCTAATTTTTTATAGGATCATTAAAACCCTAATACTTGCGATTTCGGTTACAGGAGATGCGTTGAGTAAGGGAAGACACTTCGCTCTTTGGGGTAACAAAGAGGATAACGCAATGGACGTCTCAGATTTTTCTGTTTATTACGATTTAAATACTAATGAGGTAATTTATAATAATGTAGTATATTATGTTAAGTTAGTAGAACAATGCTAAAAACTCATCAAGGAATTTAATTTTATTTTCGCGTTTATGTATTATCAATGGCAAAACAATGAATCCTACGAGTTTGAAGTATAAAAAGCAGAAGACTAATTTATAAAAAAAAAATGAAATATTAAAACGATAACTTACTAAATACAGTGCAATATTCTGTAAACAATGATAAAAGTTAGTTTATTGGCTTACACGTGAAGTTTTCACTAATCGCAATGAAATTGATTATAGACTATTCGGAAAATGTTACCAAGGCCATGGTACAAACCTGGGTGGTTTATACGACTGCCGTTCAGAGGGGGTCCTTGTGAGTGTGAGGAATTAAAATGCTCATGTTGCACCGGAATTAGGATACAAGCATTTAATTATGATAGACGAAGTAAGTTCAGTCACATACAATGTGATCAGTTATCTACAATGCCAATTTCCATTTTAAATTTGCACGCGCTATACATAAACCTGCAAATTCTTCTAGTGTAGCATTCAAAACATCCCATACAGCCCCAAGATTCGAGATACAGATTACAATAATAAAATTTAAAGCGAGAAAACCTGTCCAAAACTTTTATACCATTACAAACATTACAAATTAATGCTGAATAACAAAAGAGCATCGCAGTTCGAAATAATAAAATTTGTAATAAATATCGAAAAAGGAGCTTACTTAATAAAACATCTAAGAACGTGATTGCACTAATAAAGCGGGCCATATGCTCATTTACTTGTATTATTACGTATTTATTATTTAATGTTTTTTTAGCCTGTGCAATAATCGAGTACCAACCAGAGGACTCTATATTTTCTATGGAAGTAAGAATGAACAACGCAAGTATCTTTCAAAGAATATACTCAGGTATGTATGTGGCGATAATTAAGTAACACATTAGGGTGACATAATTAGGTACGGTTCTATTCTATTGCTTTAAGCCGTTAGAAATCGATTAACCTATATTTATTAGCCATTCCATTGTCATACAAGGGACATGAACGTTCGCGATGATCGATATCAAAGCTATATCAAGCCTGTCCAATGCATTGATCAGATCTATGCTTGCGTTCTATTTATCAGGCTCCGCATGAGACGAACTATGGTTGTAGCGTATACAGAACATTTTGGTACTTATCCTTCAATATATCAAACGGTATTTGTGTAAGGAATGGATGAGATAAGCTTGAAATCAGACAGAACTTACTGGATGCTATGTCCTTAAAGCTATTATGGGTAATTATTCGTAATCCTAGTGTTCTGCAGGAACTCAGTTCAATTGTACTAAACGGATTATATGGCGTCGGAAACGAATTTTAATTTTGGTCTCTAGGGACGGAAAGGATATATGGCATCAGGGCCTCTGAATACGTTACGTGTGTTTAATACTTGTTAAGATACATATATCGCATTGGTGGTAACAACTTTTAATATAGGTAATCAACTTGGCCTCAGCTTGCTACGTTTGACGTTTAACATAATTGACGCTAGACATTAGACAATTTGAATTTCTTCAAAAACTAGGTGACCAAGTCTAATAAACTATAAAAATATGGTTTTTGCAGCTTGCAATGCCCCACCCTTCTGCGTACCTGTGCCGGTCCCGTACTTACCACCAACACTTGTCGATATGTGTATACGTCTGTACGATGTATCAGTTATTGACCAAAAGTTTCATGTATGTATGGATATGGACACGCGAATAGACAAGGCTCCTGTGCTGGTTGGTATAATTAAGAAATATTTTGCTAATTGTGTAAATAACGACATACATAACATATGTACTATTATATTATATTATGTATAGCATTAGTATATGGAATGGATTATATCGGAGATATAAAATATATAATAATATTTCTGCTGGTCATAAAAAAGTTTGATTGTCTTATAAAAAACCATAAAATAACTTTAATGTTTATCAAAACCACTTCATTGTGAACGGTTTAGATAAGAGACGTGAACAAGCATGTTAAGGACATGGAAGTCAGAAACTAAGAACTGACAATTGGGAATCACATTACTGAGATACGTAAGAATGCATTTAGAAATCTTGGATTCCTCATAAGGCAGGCCAGGGACTTGACAAGTATGCTCACCGACAATAGTAAAACTAAGACGAAGTCAGAGTGCGCCGAGAATTCGCGCTTACCGTGTATCTGATAAATATGTTAGGGAAAGGAAAATAATCCGGCAGTGCTCCAGTGCCTAGTCCTCAGGGTGCCTGATGGCAACATCGACCGCCGTTAATATTCGGGCCCTCAGCAGAAACGAAAAGGCACACAAAAAATGGGAATTATTAATAACTGCTTCATGTCAGTTCCTTCACTGTAAAAGTAAATATTTAATGTAGTTAACCTAAATAAATAAATAGATAATACATATAAATTGTATTGATCGGGTTCGTTTGCATATATGTAGAGATGAATAATAGATACTTGCTTTGTAGATTCTTCACTGGGATTGCATGGATGTTGGAACGGGTGGGGTGGCTTTATCTAAACCTGGAGGCAGTGGATCCCCATCAACGACATCGGTTGGAATCTCTACCACTCCAGAGCCTACGCAAGTAGACAGCGATGTCTATGACCCGGTGGTGCAAGACCGAGGAACGACAACAAACGACCTGTTTAAAAATAGTATTAAATATATTTAAATGAAATAATTTGTTTGAATTCAAACCTTATTTGATATTGTTAGTAATTATGTTAATTTACCCTGCATAAAATATCAAATCTTACCTTAAATTTAAGAGTAAAATTCAAACTTAGCGCGAAACACTCATCCCTTATAATTAACCATTAGGTTTAAATATTACTTTAAAAAATCGTGAATTGAATAATAAAAATTAATATAATATTTAGTTATTTGTTAGCAAGTATATAAAAATTCACCCATAACAACAATATAAAAATTCAATACATACTCAAAAGTCAGTAGTCAACACAAAAAATGAAAATGTATACAGTATAGTAAGTCAATAGTCAATAACTTTTTTTTTTTTTATATGGCTTTAATTTGTGCCAACTGGGCACAAGGTACTTCGCCAGTGTCGTGTAGATGGATAACTTTTGGTTTAATTTTTAGCTTTGACACCTGACGTTTTGAATATATGGATTAGTTCAGACTTCAGGCGCCGGCCGCGCGGCGAAAAATTAGATTTCTATTTTGGAATACTAAAAAGTAATACATAAATTTAGTAGAAATCAAATTCATGTGACGTAAATATCTATCACCTTAGTAAAAGTTGCGTTATAAATTTCTAATTCTAAGGTTTTTAGCGAAGGTGATTACTATAATTCTACCCAAATATAAGTATTAATTTATATCAGTGTTCTATTAGACGATATACGATTTTGCAGTAGATAGTTTAAATGGCAGATAATGATGATTATTATTACGGTGAAGGGTTAGTAAATTATGCTTGAACGGTGTTGTATCAAAAGCTTTTTGTTCTTATAAATTGTGTTTGTGGGTGTCATTGAATTTGCACATTGATTGTTTCTGTATGAATTTAATTATTATTTCCAAGTACACTAAAAATATATGGTGTTTTTATAAATGTTAGGTGGTGTGTCATTTTCTAAAATTTGTATAATAAAATAACTTATGGCTAGTTTGCTTATAATCACTCAGTCTGCATTTTTCTAATGTTATCCTTAGTGTTAGTTATATTAATTAATAGGTCTAAGTATTTTCACAATTTCTTGCATATTTAAAACATTGTTGTGGTTTTATGGCTTATAGTTTAAATGTGGGTACTTAATTTTATATAAACTAAATATGTTGTAGGATTATGGATCCACTAGGAGCAGCCCCGGAGGTAACCTATAATTGGGTTGATATAACTAAAGATTTTTTTGAAAATATTAAAGGTAAATAATTTTTAAATAAAAAAATACTATTTTTTTATGAACCATGTTGTATACAGTTAGTTAAAAATTAAACTAATGTTCTAGTTTCTTTTTTGTTAAATATAAAGAAAGAAACCAATATTTCAGCAGGTTTAAAACATTTCAATATATGACTGTGCTTTTTAGATCTAGAGCTAGGAGAACTGTTGCATGATGGACATTTGTTTGGCTTGTTTGAAGCTATGTCTGCCATTGAGATGATGGATCCTAAAATGGATGCAGGGATGGCATGTAACAGAGGCAATCCAAAACCCCTCAATTTTCAACAGGCTGTTGAGGTAATATGAATATATTGAGGTATATTTTAAAATATCTCGAGGGAAAATTAAGTTAGTCTTGTGCATAAAAATGGTACGAATGTGAACTTCATTGTTAAAATTTAGCTTGAAACTAATTTTTATGTATGTTTAATAATCAATTTCATAGATTTATCTTACTTTTCAGAGTGGAAAATTAAAGATAGATGATTTAGAACCAAGTGAACTGATTGGCATAATAGATGCTACGATGGCATGTATAGTATCCTGGCTTGAAGGACATTCATTAGCTCAGACTGTATTCACAAATCTCTACTTACACCAGCCTCATTTAATAAAAAATAAACCTTTGAAGGCTTACTGTATTGCTGTATATAAATTGCTGGATTGTATCAGGGATTGTATTAATAAGTAAGTTTCGTTCGAGTAAAAAATAATCTGAATATATAAGCAACTTTTTTATAATAATAAAATCTTAATGTCCTTTTCTATTCTGTAATTCTTTACAATTATCGTCACAATTTTTTGTGTTAAATCTTTTTTAGTCACAGATTGATATGCTGGCCATTATTCAAATTTTATTCACATCAATGGATGGCCAATACATAAAAATTATAAGTGTCATCAAACTTTAGTTAAACAAACATTTATATTATAATTACAGAGCACAAGTTTTTGAAGAAGAAGATTTTCTCCCAATGAGCTACGGATATAGACTAGGCTCCAGCCCTCAATATGGTAATTATGACACAAGTCTAGATCTGTCTGAACAAAAATTTATTGCCATGTTAAGGGAACAAGAAGAGGAGCTGAATAAAAAGGCTAAGGTTTCAGATAGTGAGGTAATCTCTAAACTCTATATTATTTTCAGTATAAAACCCAAAATGATTTATTCAAAAAGTATAATAGTAAAAGCCCAGTAAAATAAATTTCTTAAAATATTGAAGTAAAAAATAGACAACGACAGTCAAACAATTGAAATCGTAGGAGGGTGTCAACAATTCATCTCTAGACATAATCTCAATATAAGTGTAAGATTCAAGCAGAACTGTATTTTTTGAGGTGTGGTGTACCTTAAAAAATTAGGACAATTTTTTTCTCCAACTGATCTGAATTTTTTTCTAACAACACTAATATTGTTAAGCGTTGTGCATGTTTTATCCTGAAAAAAGTACATTGAAATATAAATTATTTCAGATGGCCGAAGCCTGGGCGGGTTTAGCAGCCCGGATAAGGTTTACTCGAATGTTTTATCAAGCACTGCAACTGATCACAAAGAGAGATGGAGTCTCTGGAGCTGATTGCGTGGCACTTCTGAATGGTTGCTCAGAGATGATGAAGGTCATCATCAGAACTTCTGCAAAGGGAACTCAGCCTGTTGAGAATTGTGAGGTTTATATAATATTTACATGATAAATGAATGAATAGGATGGGTTTTGGGAGTTGGCTATAATCATATTATAAGTTCATACCATTTATGTTAATTGACTTGCATAATATGATTTATCATATAAAAATTTTTGTCAGTCTAATATAAAAAATATAATTTATTCCTTTTTTATTATTATTATTATTCCTCTTGAAAGCTACTACAATATGATGCACCAAACAAAGAAATAAAATTGCACAAATATTACTAAAAATATTTTATTCAATTAATTATTTTTTTTTTAATTTCAGCTGATGCACCAAACCCAATGGGCTTCGAGCCAATGATGAATCAGCGTCTATTACCCCCGACATTTCCGCGGTACACACGTATAAAGGCTAGGCCAGAAGCCCTGCAGTACTTCGATGAGATGGTCACGCGTCTAAGACATGCCTGGAAGATTACATCATGCACCAATTTTCATACAGCACTGGTTCGTCTATTATTCCATATATATTCCATTACCAGACTTTGTATGATAAATTCTATGCATATTTTGCTTCACCATAAAATTTGTGTAGCTGGGGTTAGAAGATACGACCTCCAGGTTGAGACGGACGTTCAACAGCTAAGTTGCTGTTCTTTATACAAAACAAAAAAAAGTTTCTTGCCTTGCATGCTTTGAAGTATTTTTTTCAATAACCGAGACATTTGCCTTTATGTACGAGCGTTTATAACGCCATTAAAATTATTAAAGGTCTTATATAAAAATCGTTGTTAAATATATCATCTTCGCGATTAAGACGTGGGACGATTGTTGTTTGCAGCTTAAATTATACACTATTATTGTTTAAATTAGATTATCATATGAATACAAAAATAAAAACAATTTTTAAGTTATCGTTATATAATGATGCAATAAAAAATATTGTTTTGTTTTACATTGTACTCTTTATAACGTCATTCGTCAAAAATGTTTGTTTGGTTTAACAAAACACCCATTCTTTATAAGGCAACTGCCACTGTCTATTACGAAGAAATATGTTCTTCGTAAATGGAAGAAATGAAAGAAAGAAAACATAAAAAATGAATTATTTAGACATTAAAAACATGCTTAAGTGTAATTGTTTTTATAATCAGCCTACAAAACTCACCTTTTGAAGTGCAGAAATTTCTAAAAAAGACACATGATGGTATTAAACGTAACATCGTCACCTATCGAGTATTAGCTCGGGCCAGTAAAAGAAAAGCGTTATGATTTAACGAAGCAGTTTTGATGCAAAAAGGAAGAAAAAAAAGTGATATTGGAATACGTTTAGACTCAGTCCATCTGCTGTTGCTACTGCAGGGAGTGTCTTCAAAAAAATCGAGGAAGCTAAAATTCGACGACTGAGATTAAGCAATTTTGTAACAAAATTAGAAGTTATTTTAATTAGTTAATTTTTCTTTTTCTTTTCTGCACATAACAAAAACTCTCTATAACGACAAAAAATGTTAGATCCTTTGAAATGCGTTATAAAGAGGGTACACTGTAATTGCAATTGTACAAATATAGTTTTATGACAGTAAAACGTTTCAGGATTTCTTTATGGAGTTTAGCCGACAGCGCGCTTGTATCCTGTCCCGGTCGGCGTTACAGCTTCTGTACATAAGCCCGTCCCCTGCCGCTATGACCACTATGGGCCCCGGTCCAGCTCACCGTGTCGTCATGGACATACTCAGAGATTCTATCAAGAGCTTTGTAAATCCACCGGCGTTGGCCAAACTGCCTCCAGGAACTACTCCTCCTGTAAGGAATTTGTAATTATAATAATATTCCTATACTATAATTTCAGTATTTAAATTCTCAAACGTATACATACATCGGACGTCAAGGCAGAATACAAAATACCGTACATATCACCTTTACGTCCGTCGTTCCACAACTAAGCGATTCTTAAGACAATTTCTGCCGCGCACCACCTATGTGGAACCAGCTCACTGAAGTATTTGCGATCTAATCCGACTTAGGGTCCTTCAAGCAATTCTTGAAAGGCCGGCAACGCACTCTCGAGCTCTCTGGCATTGAGTGTCCATGGGCGGTGGTATCCCTTAACACCAGGTGAGCCTCCTGTCCGTTTGCCCCCTGTTCTATAAAAAGAAAAGAAAAGAGCGTACCAAATCTTAATAAGCCGGCAGCGCGCTTGCGAGCCGTCTGGCAGTGCGAGTGTCCATGGGGGGTAGTGTCACTTAGCAACAAGTGGCTCACTCCTGCCCGTTTGCCTCCAACATAAACAAAAAAACAATTTTATGTATTCTTTGTATTCCTATTTGAACTGTGCTTGATAGTGAATCGAACTAATATGTACTCAGAGCGTTTGTTAATTTCTCCATATGACAATGTTTTGTAACATTTCATTTGCCATCAATTGCCTGTAAAGTATCTTTTTTTTTTTACCTTTATATTTCATTGTATTGCGGGTGATCAGATACTGTACGTATTTCAAATATACGTGGAACAATACAAAACTAACGTATAAATTGATTAATGATTTTATATAAACAAGATATATATGTAAAAGAAATAATCACATTTTTTTTTTTTTTTTTTACTTACTCCTAAATATGTAATGCTCTCTGTATATTCATCAGACGGCCATAGACACGAATGTAGGATGATGCAAGAATGAAAATAGATAGTAGAGACTGTAGTCTAGAATGGTTTTTGATATTTGTTAAATGAATGAATGTAGTATTTGCGACCAAAAACAATATTTCAAAATTTTCAGGCTCGTGAGTTCATAGACAAATTCCTGTCTCGTTGTGTTCGTCCGTTCTCGGCATTTCTGCAGGTTTGCGGACACAACCGGGCGCGGCAGCGGGATAAACTAGCGATGCTGCTTGATGAATTCGCTGGCTTGGAAGAAGAGGTACTTATTATTTCGATTTCATACTAAATAGGGGTGTAACGAGATTGTAGTCACCGCAAGTGTGCGGCAAGTATAGTGCCATATTCTGAAATAATCATTTAATACTACAGATTTTTAAGACTAAACTTGCGAAGTTCTTATATGTAATTTGGCCAGGCTCTTCAAATCTATCTATCTATCTACAATTCATTGATACCTTTCAAGTCGAAATATTATTTATTTATCAATATATATTTTCAATTTTTTAACTAACACAGTAATAATAACTAACACACTGAAGTATTTCCGAACCAATTCGACTTAGGGTCCTTCAAGAAAAGAGCGTACAAATTCTTAAAAGGCCGGCGACTCACTCGCGAGCCCTTTAGCATCGAGAGTGTCCATGGGCGGCGGTATCACTTAACATCAGGTGAGCCTCCTGCCCGTTTGCCCCCTGTTCTATAAAAAAGCGAAATAATCGATAAGATGTGAAATTTTACGTATCTACGTTTATATAAAAGAATAACGGAGTAAGTATAGACGAAAGAGTTCTGTATGTGTTCAACAAAATACATTGCTATAATATTTCACAGAATAGATTTGTGTACTGGATTAGATCACCTAGTCGAAATTCTCGTAAGTGAGAAGCTTACTACTCAGGAAATTATCGCCTAGGGATAAATCACTGACGAATCTCGCATGACATAATCGTAGGTGAGAATTTGGGTCTTGCCTGTATGTAAAAATTGTGACACGGTATTGCTATGGCGATTACTGCTGGTGATAGTCGCTTACGATTTCTCGCACCATAACGTGCGATTTTGTGTGTCCAAAGCAACTAGTGCAAAACACTACAAATCCCAAGACTTTTTGCTGAACACACCAAGCTTCTTAGATTTCTTTTAGATTCTTTCTTTCCAAATGACCTTCGCGATCACCACTGAATGTCGTACGATATGTCAACGCCAAATGTTGCGATGCTGGCTGTGGCTTTAAGAAGAGTGTCTTCGAAAAGAGGAGTAGCAATAAAGGGTGTTTTCTTTGCGGAAAGCGCGCCAACTTGTATCTTTTTGGGGTTAAATTGGACTAGGTTTAGTATACCCCATTCCGAGACTCCGCGTAGTAGAGGTTCGCCTTCAGACACAAGTTTATTCCGGTACTAACCGACAACCACACACACACAACCACAATACTGTAATAAAAATCTATATTGTAATAGGCGGAAAGCGTGGACGCAGTCATAAGCGCGACTATGGGTACGCCAGCGCGGGCGTGTTTTGGTACGTGGGTGCTATACCACGTACTACGAGTTATGATCGCATATCTGCTGTCCGGACTGGAATTGGAGTTATACAGTGTACACGAGTACCATTATATATTTTGGTAAGTGCATATTTTTTATATATTTACCTGTATTAGCGTCTCCAATGATGGAAAAAATAATTAAATAAATTCGTAGAATTCAGAGTTTTTTTTTACATTAGGGGTTGTTCAATTGTTACTTAAGCACTAAAGGGGAAAGGGGTCTTTGATTTTCTTAATAATTATTTATTATTAATTTCTGTTGATGTAATCACCAAGATTATTAAGTTATTTACTTTCTTACACAAGAATTTCTACAAAAATTAATAGAAGCAAATGCTTACGCTCATGTACTATTATTTTCGAAAGCTTTGCTTACGCCGATGTGATAGTTGGCTAAGGCTAAATACAGATGGCGCTATTTTAAAAGTAATCATTAGTTTTGTCATCACAGCGTTAACAAAATTGGACATAAGACGGATGAGTACTTTAGTTGAACTAATGTTATTAGACTGATTTAGTTTTTTTTAAAAGGGGCTGGGATTGGTTTTAAACTAGTACATTCATACCCATTTATGTATTTTTGAAACAAATTAAATAAATCCTAATAAGTAAAATTCTGAAATGTACTATTTTTGTTTTCAGGTATTTATATGAGTTTCTGTACGGTTGGCTTGTGTCTGCTTTGGGGCGAGCGGAAAGCCTAAGCGGGGAAGCAAAGCGTTCGGAGAAAAAAAGTGGTTCACGGAAAATGAAGAAGAGAGCTCGACCCTCAGCAAGAGAGGGACTTATGTGTCAAGTGCTACAGAGTATGTGTGGGGGATATTATAAGGTATATATACAGAAAATACTCGTTGATTTGATAATTATTTTTTTATATACATATTTAAATCAGTTCAGATATGAGAGGGAAATCTATAAATAATAAATAATGGTATTTGGTATTAAAAGTGAGTTTAATTATTACTGTTACCAAAGACTAAATTGGCCCATTTTGATAGACTTACTTAAATAAGTTTGATTTTTCGTTCAGGTTAAATTTAATTAATTTCTAACTTACGAGTCATACTTATACGTCATATTTAGGCGTAACTCTGAACTCTGAATTTTAATTACAGAACACAATATTGATGACCCAGTATTTATTCTGAGGGAGCGTTCAAGTATTACGCCATGTAATTTTTGGAGATTCTTGACCCCCCCACATGAAACGCTCCGTAACAGTGTCTGTATCCAATCGTAAAAAGTGACCACCCAGTGACTCTTTATACCTAAAACTTACCAACCACTATGTGGTGTAAAGTACTGGAAAGTGGGAAAATAATATTAATCACATATAATTATTTAATTCATGTATACAAATATTGTACATTCTTTTTAAAGAGTATATGTGGAGTTTCTTGTCCATTCTCCTCCACACGAAACTACGTTCAAAGTGCCATTTTAAGTGGCCTATTTGGAATAAATGATTTGATATTGCGTAATTCAATCCCTGGCCCGCATCGTAACATTTTTACATGAGTAAAGAAAATCCCAAAATTCGTTACATAATACTTGATCGCTACCCAAGAATAATGAGACAGCGATGTGTGTATAAATTAAAAATTTGTTTGAATTGTAATGACTATTTGGATGCGCAGGCGCTGGTAGCCTTCAAACTCCAAGGCAAGATTCGTCAGCCGCAGTGCGAGTTCGACAACGAGGCAGTGCGGTACAAGCACCGCTTCGCGCCTCTTGCAGTACTGACGCCGCCGCAAGTTCATTATCATGAGTTTTGCGAAATGACACGGCCTTTGCAGTAAGTATATTTCATTTATATTATGTATATATAATGCCTAGCATACCTTTTGAGTACATACCGACATGCAACATTTTGCTATGCTACCTCAGACTGAAACTTTTTAGGTTGTTCTGTGAATTTTTCTCTATGTGAACGTCAGCGTCAACGTTCATGTCATAAGATTTATTTACCTAACATATAATTGGGGTTAATTGTAGAGCGGTGAAAATTATGGGTCGTTTGTACAGGCAGTCCTCGTACTTACGGCATGTTAGGTTCTCGAAATACGCGACGTAAATCGAAACGACGTAAGTCGAGACATATTTTTTCATACGTTTACATGTAAAACTCAAGGGTTAGGTTCCATACGGACTCGAAATTCAAAGAAAAAAACTGCATTTAGAACAAAGGATACACATACTTTATTATCAAAAGTAAGTTCTTAAAATATTTTTTTTTGTATTTGTGTGTAACTTTAATATGTAATCAAAATATGCTATGAGAAATAATAAATTAAACTTTTGGCTTAAAGAAACTATAGCATAACAGATCATCAATATCATCCGCAGTAGCTGCAATTTCAGGCAAATGAACAATGTCAGTTGTGATTTCATCAATATTTGGTGGATCTGTGGATGAAGAACTTTCAGATGGCTTAAAAAAAAGTAGGCATAACTTTTTCCAAACTCCTTTTAAATTGTTGGGTGTCACCTCATCCCATGAAGCAGCAATATTTTTTACGCATTGCAAGATATTATAACTTTTCCAAAAATCTCTCAGCTCCATGCCATCATTTTCATTAGCCTTAACAGCCTGTGAAAAAGCTCCTGAGATAATAGGCCTTAAAAGACGCTATAACTCCCTTGATCCATCGGCTGTAACAACGAAGTGGTGTTTGGTGTGCCGGCCCCACGGACATTGACCTTGCTACAAGCGAATTCTCCTATGCCGGAAATCGAAACAAATGACGTATCTTGAGGAATAGTATCAAAAAATTGTTTGACGTAACTTGAAACGACGTAAATCGAAACGACGTAAGTCGAGGACTGCCTGTATTTTTTTTATCTCGTATTATAAATAAATAAAAATAAAAAAAAATATAAAAAAAATTGGGCTGGACACTCCTTATCGCTTAAGGGTTTGAAAGATTTTTTAGTTTGAAAATGCGTATCAAATTTCATAAGAATCGGTCGAGCCATTTCGTATGGGAACTAATATTGTTACACGAGAATTTTATATATAGCCTACATATTGTTCTTGACGAGAAGGGTATTCAATCAATCGAACAAATGTTCATCCCAACTAAGAACCCGAATAGAAAAGGTCAGATAGTCAGCACGCAAATGTCTAAGTGTAAGATCTGCCGGGATTAATAAAACATTGGTGTCGATAAAGCCAAGGGTGTATAAACTTTCTCCCATGAAAAATGACACGTGACCACAACGACTGCTGACATGGCCGAAGCCACGAGGCACTACAGAGACAGGCCTTGTGCAAGATGGACAGACAAGCTGCGGCAGATCGCAAATAGACAATAGTGGAATGCTTTACAGGATTCTTTCACCCGTAGGGAGTGTTTAAGTGATATCGTCGCCCACTCGATATCATAGGACTCGCAAGTCCGTTGCCGGTCTTTAAGAATTGGTTCGCTCTTTTGAAGGACCCTAAGTCGTATTGATTGGGCAATACTTCAGTGCGTAGCTGGTTCCATATAGTATGTCTGGCAAAAAATGCTGCAATTATAGCGTTGTTTACATAGAATACATGTTTTTGTTTTTATTATAAAACAAAGCTGTGTTATATAGTGTATACGACGTATATGTAGCGTCGCTGAAGAGACTTGAGCATTTATGGATATGTTACAATTTTATAAAGGCGTACCAAAAATCGAGTATTTTGAAATTTTTAGCAGTTTTAACTTTAGCTGGTCTTACATGGGATTTACACTTAAGTTTTTATACGGAAAGCTACTCAAATTCAGGCAAAAATCTATTGTTTACAGTCTTTACCTATCAATGTTTTGTACCAATCCCTTGGTAAACTTGTACACTTAGGATACATGACATTTAGAAACCTTAAAATATGTGCTACGGATATCTGAAGGATTTCTTATGAAGGAGGTTCGTATCTTGTAAGAAAACTTTTATGAATTACATTGAATTTTTCAGATACGAAAACCCTATAATATTATACCTGGGCGGCTGCAAACACTTTCAACAAGCTAGAAATCTATTGGAGACGATCACAACACCAGACCAAGAGGTACCTTGTACAAGTCTAATATCATTAGGACCTCTCATCAATATATTAAAACTATTGTTTTTCTCGTCCGTTCTACGCCCTTGAGTAAATTTATAATGTCTTTTTTAGTGACGTTTGTGTGTACATTAGACCAGTTGGCCTGAAGTCGTAGGTTCGATCCCGGGCTGTGTACCAATGGACTTTCTTTCTATGTGCGCATTTAATATTTGCTCGAACGGTGAGGAAACCGACATGTCTTAGACCCAAAAAGTCGATGACGTGTGTCAGGCACTGGAGGCTGATCACCTACTTGCCTATTAGATTTAAAAAAATGATCATGAAACAAATTAAGAAATCTGAGGCCAAGACCTAAAGAGGTTGTAGCGCCATTGATTTTTTTTATTTGTACATTAAGATAAATATATGATATTTTTATTTGTATATCAATTAGTGGATTGTCATACATTTTAAATATAAGATATTGTAAAATTAGATAAAAATATAGTTGTAGTTCATTCTAATATAATTATCCTTAAAATTTAATTATTAAAAAATTACATTTCAATTTCAGGTACTAGATCTACTGAAGGTGGCAAAAACGAATTTCATAGTATTGAAGTTACTGGCTGATGGCCACAAGAGCGATTGCAGTACTCCACCAGACTTTGATTTTTCCGTACATAGACATTTCCCTATAATTAAATTAGTTTAATAGGATTTTGTATTTCTAGTGTTAAACTTGTAAATGTTATAAATATATATGGTTTAATTTAACATGGTTTTATTTTGACCGCTTATACGTTATATTTTATGTATAATTATACATTATTATGAATTCTGAATTCGCAGTCTTTATATTGTAATGGTATAAGAAATGTTTAATAAAAGATAATTATTACTCCCAAGCCCGCTCTACGCCCCTGACTTGCGAACTGGTAGTAAATGTAAATTTTTAATAGGCCGGCAACGCACTCGCGAGCCCTCCAGCATCGAGTGTCTATGGGCGGCGGTAACACTTAGCTCATGTGAGCCTCCTGCCCGTCTGCCCCCTGTTCTATAAAAAAAGATAATTGATGTAATTTTTTAACGTTCATAAGTGTACCTATATTTTGATTTTGTTTTTTTTTTTTAAATGACGACTCGATAATATGTGTCATTATAATTTAAATTATATAATTCTGGTCTGGCCGCAAACTTAACCACGGTCAGTAAAGTTTGATTTCGCTGATCGTCGGATCTTTATTAATATTACTAATTGTTGTATCTGTTCATTGACACAACTCCATCGCGTGCTGTGGTACATTTAAAAAAAATATTTTAAATGAAATGCTTCAGATAAATTCCAATTCGAAAGTGTTATATGCTTAGGACCTGTTTCACAATGTCCGGATAAGTTTCAAATAAACTATTTATTACTTATTAGTAGGATAAACAGTATTTTTGCGTTTCACGACTGTCAGATAGCGCAATTCGTCATGAAATGCCAAGTATATTATTCGGAACTTTTATCTTTCGAATAATGTATGTGTTGCATAGCTATTTGGTACTTTATACATACATTGTGAAACAGGCCCTTAATATAATCAATTAACATAAATAAAATAATTATAAAAATATTTTCCAGCCAGTGTCATAGAAAAAAATGGAGAGTCCTTGTATTGTTTATTATTATATTAACTTATTTAACTAACAAGATTATGTTACTTATTTCATACACACTACAAACAAATACAATAAATTCTCTGATTATTTTGTTATATACGTTTTCGTAATACTAATTGTTTTTAATATATTTTATGCATCGTCATAATTTATAGTAAATCCCTATTACATAGAAGCAATATAGAATTTAAGCGAATTAGGTGTTTTAAAACAATCTTATAAATCTGATAATTATATTTTATAATTCTAAATATTTATCATAATTAGTTCTCTTCTTCATCTGATTCAGCATCCGATACATCAGTGTAGCAATCGTGTTCTATCGCGTTTACGTTGAGGAAGTCCATCGGTTGTGGTCCTGGAAAACACAGAACAAGTTCGATTCTGTCTGAAAACCTCAAATGGGTTAATACAACCATTTAACGCCAAAGTGAGTCTCAGCGAAATCCTATATTTTATGATAATAATTTCCTCATGAAGCTCACCTTTTGTTATAACCGTCCATGAATAGCACTCATTATCCAGTGAACTCCTTTTGTGTATTTTACCTGTATGCGAACACCTGCGTTAGCTTAACGTTGCCGCCTCGCCTATTTCGACTAAAATATTTAGAACGAAGTAAAAATTGAATTAAAATTGGAAATTTCTTTTTTAAATGTATCTTTGAGCGCCTAGTACTTTTTTGCTAGCAAATGACACTTTGTCTTGTGGTATGGAAATAAGACTAAGTAATCGTTGTCTAGATTATTAAATACATTTCACAGAAAATAAAGTATGTAAAGTCGTAAGCATTTTTACCCATGCTGTTGAAATGAAAGTTTCTAACTAAATTATATTTTTTTAAATCTATGTGCGGTTTCCAATGTTAATCCAATTTCGACATCAGAAATATTACTGTAAGCTAATATACCTTCGGTGTATACAACACTAGCTCCAAAGTCCTGTACAGGTGTTGGTGTAACAGGACGATCAACTTTGATGACGGCAGATGCGTTTTCCTCTTCTTTATCACCTTCTTCGTCACTCTCTATCACTATTTCTATCTCTTCACAGTCTTCTATCTAAAAATTAATGAAAAGATTGTTATAATCTATTGAAAGGTTTATGGTAGATGATTTCTGATTATTTCAAATATTAAGACGATACGAAGCGGTTTTTTTTCGTGTCACTTCTAACTAGGTCGGTAATTGGTGGCCTTAAAGCTCATTAGATAGGAATATATACGTAACGAAGAAGGATACAGTAACTAAATTCAATCGATAGTAGATAAAAATATTTATAAATATGTGTAAGTAATGCTTACGAAACAAATATAGAAAACCAAGATGAGACGAACACCGTATAGAGAATGAGGATAATTGTTTTTGTAGAGTTATGACGTAGCTTTATACGAAAAACGATTAACCTGCCGATAAATTATCATATAATACATAACGTGTACATAATTGTTGTACCTACTGGGATATCGAGGGATTGTTGCTTATTCCTAAACTCCCGACGCAGCTGCGCTGACGTTGGTGTTGGTGCTGCTTTACTGTAACCCGGTGAAGGGGTACCAAGTCCACTACACCCTTCATTAACCTGATACCCAACGTCAAGGTTCAAGGCCAAGTTCGAGGTACCAGCGAAACGCCGCTTACGCAGATGACAGCCTGATTCTTCGTCGACCATTGTGATGTTTCCTTTTGGTATTCCTGTAAGGGAGGTATAAATTATCAAAAGACCACTTTATATTCGTCATCCCTTTTGCATAAATCTTTGTTACGACAAAGCGCGTATACGACATAGTAATTGTGAGTATATATTGATGGGAACAAAAATCAGCAGTTGACATAATTTGCTCAGACATTTCCAAAAATTTCGAAAATTTGGGTCTATTATTCTATTAAGACCCAAATTTATATTAGCACTGTTGAATGACTGCTTGGCTGATTTATCCTACAATCACGATTCGCTGCCACTGACTCTGTTACAGTTTCTTTTACACTACAAAAGTAATAAATATTCAAAATTGATTAAAAACATAGAAATTGTCACTAATAAAATATATATTACTTTTTACACAATTTCCTTAGAAACAATCAAACACGTAGTCACAACAGCACCACAGGAAACTTTCTTCGTTCGACCTACATCGGTCTACTAGACCAAGGACTCGAACTCTAGCTCCAAAGAAGCCTTATGATTTAATCCGTGCACTATGAAACCTTTTGACGAGGTTGTTATATATAACTCCTACCCGTGGTTTTACGCCATTTTAGGAAGTTATTCTGTTAGAATTCTCTAAATAAAAAATTCTCTGATAGAATTCTTAATATTATTATTCCTATTATACTCATCAGTTAGTTAAACATCAACTTATTTCATTTAACAAGTGAAACAAGAGTGCTAATTAAACATATTTTACGAGTCAAAGAATGTTAAACAAAAAGATTGTTAGAACATTGGGAGTGTACATGCGTTATCTTATATCTTTAAACGAGCAATTCTTGTATAATTTTGTCGGAATCGGCTCCAACGATTTTCATGAAATTTAGTATAAGGGGGTTTCGGGGGCCATAAATCGATCTAGCTAGGAATCATTTCTAGAAAATGTAATTTTATTCGTGTTTTATTAACTTAGACATAGAATTGCTCGTTTTAAGATGTCAGTCAAATAAAAACTTAAATATGAATATAATCTTTATTCGATAATTATATTCATATTTCATCAATTTATTACTATGTAATTCGTACTGAAATATAATTTCCAAAAAACACAATTTATAAAAATAAATAAATACCGAGCAAAGTTCGGGCATCCAGGTACTACATATCTAAACAGGATAAGGAATCTTTATTTAGTTTTCTCATTTAAATTTAATAGCATTTACGTTGTGTTTCCGTCATCGCAATACACTACGAATGTATAGACGTAAAGTCCTATTATGCCTGTATATAGAAAGTATTAGAGCGAAAATAACTAGAAATATGAAATCGTTTATAATATAACTATGGATGAAAATGAACTAAAGGGAGACTATAGCTAATTTCACATTTTCTTTGTTGTTCAACTAACTAGATA
Source organism: Pieris mannii (assembly GCA_028984075.1). Taxonomy (NCBI): domain Eukaryota; kingdom Metazoa; phylum Arthropoda; class Insecta; order Lepidoptera; family Pieridae; genus Pieris; species Pieris mannii. Next base: position 4,485,260 of record CM054776.1, read on the forward strand.
GATAGGGCTAAACTAATATTACAAAGGATAAAAACTGACTATGTTTTTATTCCAACTAAGTTACTAAAGCTACCCCATGGTGAAAGGCCGAAATGCCACAAGTAACTGCTACATATTAAGCTAAATTTTAATTGAATCATCGACATATCATTGTATATTTCTGTAGAACTATAGTTCCTCTATAACCAATAATTATATATTTAAAATTCGTATCTTAAAATGTATTGCAATTGGAAAAATATTTAGAGCATAAGATTTACTTAATTTTTTAAAGGATTTCGTCATAATATAGCATGTTAATAATTTCATAGAGATCGAAGAAAATGTTTCCAATCCCCGACACTTGCAGATTTTCCCCGCCCACTTCAGCGCTAATGCCTAATTATACTTATTTAGTACATAACAGATTATCGCATTTTTACCACATATAATTTATTCACTTTTTATTTGGGGTTGTATGATAATTGTGTTTAAATGGATAACTTGGGGTAACTCGTATTTTTTAAAGGTTTCAGTTGGCCAAAAGGTTTCAATTAATATTATTTCGATATTTTATAATTAAAAAATGTAATTTTTCGTTACTACATTAATTAAAAAAAAGGAATTATTCAATTATAGCACTTGCTATAATATAAAAAAGTAGACATAACAGTAACTTGGATAGTTTTATATAAGGTGGGTACGTAAGCAGATTGAAGGCAATATTTTTTTTATAGAAGGGGGGGCAAGTGGGCAGGGTGCTCACCAGATGTTAAGTGATATGACCCATGGGCGGGCCTCTCAAAGCCAGAGGCCTCGCGAGTGCGTTGCCGGCCTTTAAGGATTGGTACACTCTTTTCTTGAATGTATCTTGTAGGTAATCTTCAGGTAAAATCGATACTCTGGAAGCAATGCTTGAATTTAATATAAACAACAAGTAATGTAAATCGTCGATTAAAAGTAATTTGACATACATTCAAAGTAATCTTTTCCTGCGAATACTTTAAAAAAAGATCCTTCATAATTGCACATTATACTAAGAATATGTGAAGAAGTCGAAATAATAATACAAACTATGAGTTTCCAAAACAAGAACCTTAACGTTTATAAATAATAAGCAATTATTTATACCATACGGTCACTTGGCCAGATTACAAGCGGTCGACCCACTTATTTAAGGCCGACAACGTATCACCACAGTAAGGTTCATAATTGTGCATTATTTTGGCATTGCATTTTGGTGTGAGCTTGCAACTTATTAGAACAGTAGTTACATTAACATGCTTCTTCGTGTGCTAGCTTTATTTGAAATTCATATTACTGCAGGTGTTTTATTAAACAACAGATTTATTTTAAAATTGCTACAGTGAATGTGAAGTTTTAAAATTTCATAAAAGAATTTTCTGTTAAATTGCGTTACCCTTACAATCAAAAAAGGCCCTATTCGGTGAACTTAATTAAATGACTTAATAATATTATGTCTAAAATACATAATACTTTAAGGTCGAATCACCAGATTGTATGACACACCCTCAAAAAAAGTATGAAGTAAACATCTTCGTTAATTATTAACATTGGCACGTAGCAGACAATTTTTTTAAATTGGTTACCTATAAAACCACAGGTACAATCAGAATGTAGTATTCGGATAAATATACAGATTTGCCAATGATAAAATAAATTTGTATAACGTAAATATCGGTCAGGTGGTAATTAAACAAGCTGCAATGTGTATTAATGCTGGTTGTCCTTCCGAATTGAATATAAAAGCCAACACTGAGACATTACGAAATACTTTCGAAAAGGGATTAGTAAGGATAACATCGCATCATGGAAAAATCTGTATTTTTATGTGTCGTGCTCATGGCTTGCTGTCTTGAAGCTCATGTAAGTATTGTCTCTGGATTTCTTTCGTTTGTACCATGTTTATAGATTCAACTAAATCACTAATCTATCTCCTTATATGACAGCATAACCAGAGATTTTTCTAAAGAGAGTAAAATTAATTTTATCAAAAGAGTGCAATTATACCGATTAAGTTATGAATAATTAAAGGGTTTAAATTCTAACGTATCATTATGTAAAGACGTTTTAATAATTAATGTAGGAAATGTTTTCAGAACGTGCACTTATCAAAAGATCAAAAAGAAAAAGTACAACAATACACCGTAGAATGTATCAAAGAAACTGGAGTTAAGACTGAGCTCATAGAAGAAGCGAAAAAGGGCCAATTGAGCGATGATGGGGGCTTCAAAAAATTTCTATTTTGCTTCTTTCAAAAAACCGGAATGCTCACATCTGATGCAAAACTTAATACGGAAGTCGCTTTATCAAAGCTCCCACCAGGAATAGACAAAGCTGCAGCTTCAAAATTGCTCGATGAATGTAAAGCGAAGAAGGGCAAAGACAGCGCAGACACAGCATATGAAATCTTTAAATGTTATTATAGTGGTACAAAACAACACGTAATTTTTGCTTAGGTTTATTTTAGAAGAATATTTTAGTGAAATAAATACTTTAAATATAAACATATTCATCATATTAAAAAAGCGTTATAACAGATAACTTCTTAAGCAGTGTTGTAATTGTTATAGTCGAATGGCAAGTGTTAAGTAAAGATTGCAAATCTCCAAAAAGAAATTAAATAACAATAAACAAGATATATTTGGAAGACCTTAAACGCAGTGTTTCAGTTTTCGTATACTAGACTTAAATCAAATACTTTCATAATTTTTTTTTTTTTTTTTTTTTTTTTAATTAAATCATACGATCAGTCTATGCGACTATAAGTAGATTCGTTGAGTGACTTTCATATTAAAAAAAAAAATAACATAAACATTTAATAAAACACTGATTAAAAAAATCTATACATCTTTTAATTTTGAATCTCATTGCCAATAGGTTAACGTCATACAGATTAACAAAACACTCATCTCTTGAAACAATTTATTCCTGATTTTAGATTTTAACATGGTGTCTCTATTACGCTATTATTGTCAAAATCTGACGATGTGTCGCTTAAATGGTCACGCGGTGTGTGTGTTCCCATGACTTTGATATTATCAGTACAATCATTTTCATAGACATCAGGTGTATCGTCTTCATTATGGTCACTATAATCTGTTGAAAGTTCACCAATGTTCAAAGAATGATGTGATTCCGTTTCAAATGAGTCTATAGAGGTATCCGTAAGTTTGGAGTTTCTAGCACTATAGTAATAGTTAGCACGTTGATTTTTAAAGAAGCTTTGACTTTGTTCTTTCTTGACGAGGTGGTAATTTTCATCCAAAGGAACATAATATGTTTTAATATAACCCGCTCCCTTAACAAACGTTTCTCCTCGGTACGTAGTTAGAATTCCACATTCATCCAAAATAAATGCAGTGTTTTCAGTTACCTGAGAATTAGGTTAAACAGTTGAATCGCATTTTACACAGATTATTTGATTTTTCTGTTGGTGTTACAGCTGTGCAATAATTGACATTCTGGCTATGTGCTCAATCTAACCCATATATGGGCAACCATCGGCCCGCGGTCCGGACCCGGCCCTCCGTAAGATACGATGCGACCCGCGAGGCATATTGAAAAAACCCAGTTAAAAAAATATTAGATTAGGTACTTATATTCACGAGAGTGGCAGTCAGGCGGCGATCATGAAATCAATAAAAAAAATTGCCGGCGCACTCTTGGATAATCGCCTTACAAATCGATCAAATTTTTTGAGGTTTGCCGTCTCACTGGCGACACATCAAAATATTTATTGCTTCTTAACTATTCTAAACTGGTTTATTCCAGATTATTCTTTCATTTTGCCTATATATAAGCGGGTATAGTACTATAACAATATTGTCGTATTATTTCATGTGTAATATTATCTATCGCAGAAAATATTATCACTACTTTAAAATGCACTAATTAGTTTTAAACTCGGCCCGCGAACGTATTTGAAAGCTGAAGTTTGGCCTTTTGTTAGGACATTTTTATCAGGTTGCCCATACCTGATCTAACCTAAAACTAATATAGCCAGAAAGTCCATCGTTGCAGAGCCGGGATACAACCTCTTTACGACCTCTGGGAAAAGAGTAACACACTATAACCACCACATGATTAATGAAAATATCCACGATTAAACCCAATAATTTCTTTGTCAGGCGCATAAGGTTGATTCGCCTACTTGCATATTAGAAAAAACAATTGAACACGAAACAGATTCAGAAATCTGAGGCTAAGATCTTAAAGGTTGTGGCATCACTATTTACCATTTGAGTATTACCTGTATTCGTCCTGTTTCACCAGTTGAATCCATTCGTGATGCTAAGTTTACGGCATTTCCCCATATATCATATAGTGGCTTTAGGGACCCTACTACGCCCGCTGCAACCTCGCCATTAGAAATTCCTATGAATAAAAAATACATTAATGTACATATAATGCAACCAATAGCATTTTTGTTTTATAATATTTTCAGAATATCGGTCACATTTTTAACAATTGATAAAAATCTGTCTTACGATGTAATTGAATATTTTATAATCATTACCAATGCGAAGATTAAGCCCTTCAAAACTTTGAAATGAACCGCGATTAAAGTTCTGCAATTGCATCATCATCGCAGCTGCGAATTCAACCATTGTAACGACGATTGCTCTATTGTATAGGTTATTTTGGTTCCTATCTCCAACTGAGCAGTAAGATGATGTGTCGAACGATCCCCTTCTATTTGGGTCCAGTCCACATGCCGCCATATACGTCCAGCCGGCGACCTTTATTTTTTCTACTTTATACAGCGACGATCCCATTAATAAAAGCTGAAATCAAAGAGTATATGTAAGTTTACTTGCCTAAAAGTGAGCATTTCTAGTGCCTTAATTACTTACCCGATCAAAGTCTGATATAACTTCATCAAGTATACTTAAAATGAGCTTATCACTTAGCTCCGTATCACTTTCAATGCCTAATTTGTAATCAGTAAGGGACGCAAACATAACTGCTACGTTGTCGTATTTTTCATAGTATAATTCATCTATGGGTCTGTTTAAATCTAAATAAACTTGCACTAAAAGAAAACAAATTCAAAATTATTAGACTTCGCTATGCTAGTATTGTATTAAACGTAGTCTCAGACTACTAACCAACGTGGGCGGGTAAAATATTTTCCAACAGCATACTATTAACTTTTAACATTGTCTCTGCTTCTTCTTGTTCTTCGGTTAATTGTTTCTGCCATAAGTGGTCTAAACGGTGTCTGTATTCAGTGCTTCTGTCGATCCAATACAAGGTTACTGTGATAAAAAACACAGACAGACTTTGAGAGATACGCGGATCTAGGCCAATGTTCCAAGTAATTCCAGTGGAAAAGAAGGCACCTTTCATCTCCCATATTACGAACAAGTAAAAAATTGTCATGCCACCAGCTACGACCCATTTGAACATAAAGAAGACACGGCTGAAGATGAAGTTCAGGAGAAGAGCCAAACTCCAACATTGTGTCACGTGCTGTGGAAGATAAGGATGCTAAATAAGGTATAAGAGAGAGTCATAGTTGTGTTTGAAAGTAAAAGTTATTACCCACGACGAAACGCAATACGTTTGAAATTCGGCTGGTTCTTCCTCATTTACGTTACACCCAAGGACCTCAAGAATGGACGTGATCGCCAACCCTAAGCTGATCACCATGTAAATAGCAGTTCTAACTTTTGTAGATTTAATTATCGTCACCGATAAATCGTAGATGTAGCGTAGAAACCGCCCTTTGGGCTCGTTGACTCCTTTGTATTTCGTCCAAAAAAATTGAAACCATGTCAGGGGTTGGAGTATAATTAGGATTAATATTAATATTGCAACGGGAATCCAGACGTACCACTGAAACTCTTGTGCCCTAGAATATACGCATTATTATAAAGTATGTTCACACATTCAAACAAAAATTTTAAACCCGTTTAATTATCATTTTTAACCACGTCTAACCAATTGTTGTAAAACATACAAGGAACTCGAAAAGGAAACAGTTCTAGAATTTTAAATATAAAATAAAAAATGTAATTCAGAAAATACTTTCTTAATCGTAATTATTAAATACATATTAATATAACGTAAATAAACCGATACTAACTTTGACATTTATTTTCTATTTATTATTCCTGTTCTATAGATTTATTGTAACATTATAATCTACGCTATTATCAATATTATATGATCATCAATAATATATGAATAGTAATGTTCTCACCAACTCGTTGTTAGTATGTTGACAGTTGTGATTAATAAAAATATAACTAGGCAGCATGTTATATAATACTTGAACAGAGGATCTGGCAATAGGAGGTAAGATTTCTCCAGTTTGATACTCTTGTACATAAGTGTGAAACTATTTAATTTTGATTCCTGCTTGAAGTGTTCTCTGTAAAATTATATATATATATATATAAAACCAAAATCTTAGATGTATATGTCTTAGTAACTCCTTATAGGTATAACTTATACTGTCTTAAGAATAATATAGTATTTTTTTTAATCATTCAGAGAATTTCAATTATAAACTTTATAAAGTCAGTATACCTTATTAAACGTTTACTATATAGAGACAAACATACAACACCTTATTATAAATAGAAATAAGTTTTAAGAGCAGTGTTTGCACTAGGCAAACTAGCTTCAGCATGCGACTCTCATCTCTGAGGTCGTAGGTTTGATCCTCGCCTGTGAACCAATGGACTTTCATTCTATGTGCGCATTTAACATTTGCTCGAATGGTGAAGGAAATCATCTTAAGGAAACTGGCCTGGCTTTGAGGTAAAAAGTCGACGGCGTGCGTCAGGCACAATAGGCTCACCTACTTGCCTATTAGATTAACAAAGGATCATGAAACAGATATAGAAATCTGAAAGGTTGTTGCGCCACTGATTTATTTTATAAGTTTAAGATAGGTATTTACTTTCCGCATTTGTGTTAGGGAGGTTAACGTAACATGACTTATTAAATCGTTTATGAGCGCTTTTATGATTTGCGTCACCTAACCAGCAAAGACCTCGCGATGCGACATTAACAGCTGATCACCTACATTCATTGAGGGTTTTACTAGATTTATTATACATACTTTCCGCTTGACATGTCTTCTATTTCCTTAGCCATTTGAGCATCAGCCGCCTTCAACATTTGCTGATACTCCACCAAATTTTCATCCATAAAAGCGGTCGTTCTGCGATAGTTTCTATTTTCCGATCGCTACTAGAAGTATGAAGATTAGAAATAAATCGTTAAGAGTTTTTATTTCATATTACATGTTGACTCTACAAGTAATACGCCTTTAATTAGATTTTTAAAAAATTCCAAAAATGGAACTTTATAACTTAACCTGTAAGTGACAAGACGTGTTCCAAGACGTTGGTATATATTTAATTGCATCTATTAATAAATAAATAACAATTCAAGTAGAGTTTTAAGTACCTCGGGGTCTAGTCAAGACGACTTAACAGTAGTGTATGTAGAAAGTCGAAAACTAAATTTTTATGAAAATGACAGTACCAACTGTCGACACCAGCTTTCATTTTCATACAAATTTAGTTTTCGACTTTCTATATACACTACTGTTAAGCTGTCTTGACTAGACCCCCTCATCTACTCGTCTTAAGTTGTGTTTGGGTTAAAATCCACTGGTCACAAAGTTAAAAAGTGATTAATTCAGTGAACCGATAAATTAGTTATATTATTCTCAAAAAATTATAAAAGTATAAGAAAATATACAAATAACTTACTCTATGTCTCGAGCGTGGGTTAATTATTTTATTGAGGCCCACAGATGGACGTCGAAATGGTTTATAGTCAGCCATTGGCTAAAATATTAATCTCGTTAGTAACTCTGTTATAATTATTAACTAGTGACCCGCCCCAGCTTCGCACGGGTGCAATGCTGATGAAAAGCAGGTTTTTATTATGTATTGTTAATTCCGTCGCTGGAAAGCTCCGATAATATACGCATTCGATCGCTGCTAAATAAGCTGTAATGGGCTGTATAGATCTATATTAAATGAAAAATGTATTCAAGGTATTTAATTGGTTAAGGATTAATGCTGTATTGGTTAAAATCGCTTCGAATATTAGCCATTATTTGTCGTAATAAGTAAATGACAAAAAAAAGTTATTGTGGGTTATCCATAAGAGATAGACATATACCATCAGGGACTTTTCTGTAGACCTTTTCAATGTGTACAATACTTAGTACATTATTTTGATAAAACTCGTAGGGTTCAGCCTGCGTTTGCAATGTAAGCGGAAAAAATGTAATTATTTACGACATCACATTAGAAACCTCAAAAATAACAGTACTTCTCCACTATTTAATTCACATTATACATATAAACCTTCCTCTTGAATCACTCTATCTATTAAAAAAAACCGCATCAAAATCCGTTGCGTAGTTTCAAAGATTTAAGCATACACTTACGACTTTGTTTTATACTATGTAGTGATAATTAATTCCCTAACTAGACACTTACCCGCGGTGGTCTGGAAATTAAATATGTTTCTATTCTATTATTCATAATAAATTGATCATTTTGAGATTCAAAATTTGGTTCAATTATGTATTCCCGTGCGTAGTCCAATAGCAATTCCAGAGTTTGTTTTGTGATGTGCACTTTTCTAAAAAATTAAAGATTTATATGGAGTTAAAAACGGTTTAAACGCAAGCTTTAAAATACTGCGAAGCAATTCAAATTGTGCTTCTAAAAAATAGATTTATTTATTCAATTACTGTGAAACTCGCTACAAATCAAGTTCGTTCATCTGATCCGTGCAGATAATCAATCTCTGTTTACGTCGCGATATTCAAATTGCAAACTCGTATGAATTGCTTTAATAGAAGGTCGATAAAAATTTAACAAAACCCTAAACAATATTGTTTGTATTATTTGAAATTGCTAAATATTAAAAAAAAAATATATCATCAATAATAATCATAATAATAATAATATATCGATTCATTGCATGATATACGTCAAAAAATTATATAACTTTAAAATGATATGTATTTAGATTACGCGCTGAAATATAATAATAAATATTTTCATTAATCGATGTTTTAATTTACCCAGCTTTTCCTGTCGATTCCATTTTATTAGCAATAGTGACATCTTTTGACCAAATATCAAACTGCCATTTCCTAATTCCAATGAGGCCACACAAAATCTTTCCTGAGTGTACACCGATTCTCATGTCAATGTTTAGTGAACGTTTTTCTCTAGTAATAAAAAAGAAGTATCATTGATAACATTCCTTAAAAATAGATAAGTAGGTCTTGTCTTGTGAATCACACGCCACTTAAGATCAAGTTGGTAATTAAATCAATTAATTCATATTAACCTGACGTCCTTAATTATATGGATCATTTCAAGCCCCAAATCAACGCAGTTCTTCGCATGTTGCGATGTCGGCTTGGGTATACCACTGACGCAATAATAGCAATCCCCCAAGAACTTGATTCTTAGAACATCATGTTCCTGTAATAAATAAGTTTCTAATAAATCTTAAAGATAAATTTAATGGTTTACAAAAATGAAACAAATATAATACTTATATTGTTTTTCTTTATGAAAATAACTGCGAGTTTATACCAGCAATGTTATGTATTAACGAAAGAACTTAAATAAATAGTCTGTCTCTGCTTCTGGTCTTTGAGTATATGTGTAATGTCAAGCCAAGTCTACTATGTACAATTACATAATAGTTTTATATAGTTTTGGGCCAACAGGCTAGCTAGTTGGTCTTAATGATGAAAATCCAGTGGCGCAATCTATCTGTCACTCCAGGTCAGATACGAGACTTCTGTTCCGTCCACCCCAGACGAGGAGCTTTCACAATAAAAAAGTGTGTATATGGGTCTTGGGGTCAGATTGCATCGGTTTCTTTGATCATTTTAATTTCATATACAAGTAACTCGTACTTGCCTTCTTTTATTTTTCTATTTGAGATATGCTGTCTTCCTCACGATGTTTTCCATCGCTGTACGAGCTTGTGTTGGATATGCACATAGACAAAAGACTATAGGTGCATGGTCAAGGATATAACCTACGATCTACAATCACTAGGCCTACACTGCTTTTCTAGTTAATAGTACAAATTTAGTCAACTTGTGACTTCCATTCCATAAAAAATAAATAATCCTGTAAGTATAATGTGTAAAGTTTCCCTTTTATCGACTGCCAACCGGACTCGAGAGACAATAGCTATATGAGCGTATGCAAGTACGGTCATGAAATATTGTATTTATTTTTCACATCACTTACTTCAGAGGCTTCGTCAAATCTTCCAAAAAGCTCATTTAATAACTCAACCATCCTCATAGGAGATAATGAGGTAGATATTTTTGTATAGTTCACAACGTCAGCGTACAATATACTCACGTTCTCATGCTCTTCAACGTATAATTGGCTAAAAAATAAAGAATTTTTATTTATCAATTAATAGCGAAAATCGGCTAGCGCCATCTACTTATCATAATTGTATAGATTGTTTGAATACTTTAAATGCTAAAAGTAAATAAAATACTCATGTTGATATAGTGAATCATGATATATAACATAGTATAATATATTTTAAGAGCAATGTGTCGGCAATGAGTACAATATTGACAAAAAATTTGAATGTAACTCGAGGAATCATCAATCATTTTTGTGTTTAGCAGAAAACATTTTTAACCGAACTCAAATCGCTCCAGTAGTTTAGTTAGCCCATTATACTGGTTTTATAGATTTTGCATAGACTCGCTATCAAATATCTTAACTATTAGTTACCTAACTTATCATACGTAATTTATCAGTTTTTTATACTTAAAACTAGGTTACTATTATAAATAGGTCTGAGCATAATATAGCAAGCTTAATAAAATGCACTATGATTATCACTGATCCAAAAATGTTAAAAATGGACCACACTTACCTAAAGGATCTCATATTGTGGCTGTAACTGTGTGAGCGAATATTCAGAAACATGTTTCTTATATCCTGCCGTACTTTGGACATGATGTGTTCTGGCAGAATGCTAAGCATGAGACGCTCCTAAAAGTATAATTAAATCAAATGACATAATTTATTATTGTGTAAAAACACAACGAATGATTTTTTTTAGTCTACAATCAAGTCCGTAACCTAATATCCTGGGTTACGCCTCTATAAGTGGCTAGACTAAATATAATATGAAATAAAGTAAAATATGTTTATTATGGAACATAAGTTAGACAGGTATCATTTATTCCACGTCATTAAATTTGAAGCTGTAGGCATCCCTACTATGAAAACTCTGGGTAAAAAATTAAATCATCAAACAATACTTATTTTCAAAACAAATATAGCAAATTAATTAGAAGTAGCCTGCCTAGTCCCAGGCCCTTTTATTAAGTATATAATCGCTAACTTTAAGCCTTTTTACACAGCCTTTCTTTATTACATTTCTTAAATTTATCAAAAGGCAGAGATAAAATAGTCTCTGGGATTTTAATTTAAGAATTACTATCTCTATAAAGTCACACAGCACGAATAGCTCTTATCTGCAAATGAAAATAGATTCGACATCAGCAGCATGACCCCATACTAATAAGTCATTCAGCTGTGAAAGTAACTAAAATAAACAATTCTTGCTGTATCGACATCAGTCAGTGAGCGAATTTTTTTAACCGCGTAAGCAGAACTAAGTTTCTTCGCCAATCCGTTAATATGAGGACACACAACATATTGTTATTGAATATACTTATACTTAAATAAGTATTTTAAAATAAAAATATACTTAAATAAGTATTTTAAAAACATGGTTCATTATACCTCTTGGTCCTTAACGAATTTTAACCTCAAAGTGCTTTCAACACAAGCTCGTCTGTCCAAAAAAGACCTCCTTGTTATAATTTCATTCATCAACCGGAAGTAAATTCCCATGAGATTGACTCCGATCAGGTATATTATGAAAGATGCTATCTGGAAAAATTAAATGACTTGTGAGGGTAGATATTGCCTTAATGTAATATAAATAGTTATGTTTTAGTTCTTTAAAAAATTGGGCCCATTAAGGCATTTGATATGTAAAAAAGTGGCATATTTTTTTTATTAATAGCCCCTACCTACATACCTTGGCTTAAAAGGGCATTTAATACCTGGGTCCGATTCCCGTTTGATATTTTCTGCCGCTATAGGTACACGAGCTATCAGACTAGAAAGACGTTCAATAAAACAAACGTTCAAAAACAGTTGAATACGCTATGATATTATTAATACTATTCATCAGTGAATGTAGTTAGCGGATTTTTATGTAGGTACATTTAGTTCTTACATACGTTTCGCAACTCTAGTAATATTTTTATAAACTTTTGGCACTACTAATCCTAAACATATCCTTATTCATAAACACAAACGGAAGAACTGTATGCAGTTTGTTTAAAGTGAGTTGTAAGAGCATAGATTTACTTCGTTGTATTTAATACAAAAATATTTTGGAAAATCAATAATCCTATTCAATTATATTTATCCAGCAAGAAAATATCTTTATAATCTGCTTAAAGTAATCAAGAGTGATTGATATTTTCTTTTCGTTTGGAAGATCGATTACGAAAGCAAATACAAACGTCATGGTGATAATTCGTTTTTATATTAAAAAACACTCGAAATTGCGAGTAGTTTTGCTATGAATGCATCATAATTTACGAATAAAAACGCTCTGGGGTGAGTGAATGAGTGGTTGGGTACGACGAAAATCAAAACTGTGCATTTGGACTAACGAACACAATGCACACACGCCATGATAATTCTAAAGATGAAGTAGCTCTTAATTTAGACTGTTTATTGGAAATTTGCTAGTATGCGTCTATACAAACTTTAGTAAATTGGTATTTTATAGACGAAATAGGTTCATTATAATTGCCTCAATTACTTAATGGAATTTTCCGGCAGTAAATGGCACAACAGTGTTTTTTTTATAGAACAGGGGGCAAGCGGGCATTAATGTTCCGGCATTAGTATCATATCAGCTACGCTAATTGAAACACATTGTAGTAATCAAATAATACGCATACTCTTACCATTACCTCTCTTTGTGGGTTGTTATAATAAGAGACGAAAGCTATAACAAAGGTGTATGACGCACTAACTATGGCCCCCAAAGTTATAGCAAAAAAGTTATTTCTCATTGGTAGAAAAACATACACAGCCAATAAGGCTACGGTGCCATACGCAGGTCGGAGGTGTGAATTTTCATATGCCGAGACAATTGACACTGTTATATCTGAAAAATTAAGAATGTTATATCTGAAAAATTACAATGGCAGGTAAAAAAAAATTGTGTAAGATAATTTTAAAGCACGGAAATACATAATAGTAATCGCAAAGTATTTATATTAATTTTGAATTTATTGTATCCCTCATATATAATATGTTAAAGTTTTAATCCAGTTAATCAAAATATCATTGGTAATATGGGCATTATTTAAACTAGTACTAAGATCAAATTAAAAAAAACTGGGTGTCACAAACTGACACCCAGTTTTTTTCTATCTATTATTAATAATACATGGCTGAAAATGCTGATCTATTATAAATAATAGATATATGATAAAAAAATGTACAGATTGTGAATTTTAAATATTAACAAGGCCTCTCTGGAATGTGAAGATATAAAAAAGTAATGTTTCCTCACATCTCATCATTATATTCCATCTTATTCTTTTTGTAAGGCCCATAACGGTTCTTATTATTAATAAACATGAAGAACCTATAACTAATTATTACTTATTATTATAAAATCGATTTTCACTTAACGAAATTATCTTTATATAGTAATCGGAAATCAAGTTGATAAGATTTATGTTAACATTGTAAAAACATATCCACACACATAACAAAATATATAAGATTATTTCATTTTATGTTTCTTTTAAGATAGTAGCTACGTGAAAGATTGCATTAAAGATTTTACCTAGAAAACTTTTGCCTATTAATAAATAAATATAATCTAAATAAATAAACATGGATAGAAAAATATGATGCTTAGCGCAAAACTCGAAGATGGCTGGACCAATACGAGAATGTTTTTTATTCCTGGAACTTTGTAGTTTTAATGGAGACTCAAACTAAAATTTCAGAGAAAAATCTAAAAAACCTTTATCTGTAATTTTAAACGAGAACAGCCTCTATGGTGTAGCACAGCAAAATATTCCATATGCTGGTTTATATCTACTTAAAAGAGAGGCTGAGTAAAAAAGTACTCACTTCTGACTAAGTAAACTTGTCAGAAGTGACACTTCTTTGTAAATTAATTATTACTAAGGTAAAAGTCCCAACAGACAACCATGTACTAGTAAACGATACTCCAAGTATTTGTATTTATATATTAACACTGTATACGTGATAATGATAATATAAATCAATAAAAATCTGTGTTTACTGCACACATTTAATGCGACAGAATTGCTATCTAAAGTTCAAATTTAACTACTAAACTAATACATCAACCACTAGCGTGTATTTTGCTACGCCCTCTCTCTCTCTCTCTCAATCGATCTCAAACGCTCTCTCCCTTTTCTTCGACAAAAAGCTGCACATCTTCGTGACGCCAATATTATTATTATTGAATTTCATCTGCAAAATTTTTACACTCATGCGCCTATAGAAGGTTCACTTCAAAAATCAAATTAAGGCGAAACGAAGTTCACGGGAATTCGCTAAAACCCAATAAAAACTTAATATTAAAAAATACCTGAAAGAACCAAATCCACCGTAAGAATGACAGTCGTAACTATCGGTACTAAACACCACCGCTTCTTTAGAGGTATGTAAATATTTTTACATAACAGTATTAAAGGAATTCCAACACGCAATAAATACATCGCAACTGATAGGTACGTCGATTTCCATTCTAAACTCTGAAAATTTTAATTAAATCTTAAATCTTAGTCATAAAAATATTATTCAATTAGCCTCTTTTCGTACAAAACCCACTTATTTTTATAACATTTATGTTTAATTTTGATTCAATAGGCTTGAATAAAATTTTTAGCCTTATACAACCTCATTTGACAGTTGTGTCAAGTTTTTTATACGTCACTTTGACAGCCCGACTTTTGACTTTGTAAGTATGCATGTTCGTGCTTCCGTTTAGTTTCTAATACGCCAACGGAGTTTTGGTCAAGTTCTCCATACACATCTATTTGTGTATGTTTTGTTCGTGGTTCGAGGGAGTTTACAACAATACCGTGTCGGCATCAGATTACATCTTTTTTATTGGCCATTTTATTTTTTAACTTGGTAATCAGGCTGCTGTGCCTGTGATACATGTCGTTGAAATTTGGGTCAAGATGAGCCGGTTTCCTCACAATATTTACCTTCACCGTACGAGCATGAGATTATGCACATAAACGGAAACATATATTGGTCCAAAACCGTGATTTGAATGCGTGACCATTATGATAGATGCGCGCTTAAGCCCAGGCAACTAATGCAGTAAATCTTTCAGTTTTCAAATAAATAAAACGTTAATACTTATCCAATTTCAAACCACATACCAGATTCTGTTACGGTTTGTGGTTTCGAAATTTATCTGAAAGTTAATATGTAACGGAGATCGTTGGTCTACCATAGTACGATATATATTTTATGACAGTCTATAACATTCTCTAGGCAGCGTAAACCTTCAATTCCACGTTCAAATAGCTTACTTTGAAATTGGGAATAAACGCAGGTTAATATAGTACACAAATGTTTGCACAAATACCCAAATGCTTCTATTCCACAATCCATCACCACGTTATGACTCCCGTATGTCAAAATCAATTACGATTTTGACATCCACGTACTTAGCGTTAACTCTCGACTCAGAATATAAGAGGCGCTTGAACTTCTATTTTACGTTACATTTTTCATGGGCAAGGCATTGTGTAAATGATCCACGTGTACATGTATATTTTTTGGGTTTAATTCTTACTTTTCCATATACGTCATCGTACACAATCAGTAGAAAAATATATTGATGCATACGAGTATCTTGAACGTACAACGTCTGGTTTGGCTGTTTGTTTTTCCCATATATTTGAATAAATCTTTGCTTTTTATGTATTAATTTTATGGGGCCGGTCATTTGCCCGCATTTGTGATGGCAGATGGATCAAGAAGACCCTTACTTGGAATGGCCCAGTGGGAAGAAGAAAGACAGGACGCCCACCAGAAACTTGGGAAGATAGGATAAAAGGGATAGCGGGGCAGAATTGGAAAGTTGTCGTGAGAATTAGAGACAAGTGGAAGAATTTGATGGAGGCCTTTACTCCGTTTTGTGTAGTTCTTGAATAAAGACTTTTTTTATTTCATGCTTTATTTTAATTTATTTTATTTATAAGTGAATTACAAATGTTTATAATTAGTGGATCTGTTCAGAGATATTCAATAAACGTTCAATATTCAAGTAACAATAAACTTGAATCATCGAATCAATAACTTATTTTAAATGACAATAATATACTAACCTTATAATAAGTGCTTACTATCACCAAAGTTATGTGGATGGTAGAAAAGAATACAAGAAGAGATACATATATATAAATCAATGTCTCCCTTAACTTGTTGTCGTACTTTCTGTATAATCCTTCCAAATCCTTCTGATAGAACTGATCCTGTGATAAAATTTATCAATGTTAACGTGTCTAAAAATATTTATAATTAATTAATTATATATAGATATAATCAGTCACAAATAATCCCCAAATCGAATATTAATTAATTACAAAATACAATAATAGTATAATAGTATTATAACCAATGATTTTATTATTATTGTAATTATTATACTATTAATATATTATTTTTTAATATTTATTTTATTATAATAAATTCGACTTAGAGTCCTTCGCGTGAGTCCATTGGCATTCAGAGAGTCCATGGGCGGCGGTATCACTTAACATTAGGTGAGCCTTCTGCACATTTGGCCCGTTGTTTGATAAAAAAAAAATACTGAAATTTCATACAGATAATAATACTATGACAATTGTTTTCCAAGATTTTTGTTTTTGATTAAGTAAGGATTAGATTAAGATTTATATGACCCCTATGATATTTTTTGACCCCTCGAAACGTGACCTAACTTCGACAACACATATTATATAAATAATTTTAGAATAATATTTCTTTTAAAAGTCATGTGTAATAACAGAATTCCTTTTAGTGTCATGTTCCTTTCGTTCGATTTATGTACATATGTACTTTGATGTGTGCATTTATTTCTGTTTGATTGACAAATTTAAAGGTATGTAGATTATCAGCCGAACCTACACCTGCCCACCCGAAGTAATAGTTTTGCTAGGACTAACTCACTCATTAGGTCCATCTCATATAATTCTCTCTCTCATGATAAAAAATCGTACCCTTAAATATTTCCAGTTCCATTGTTTTCCACCCGCCTGTTCCACCTCTTGGCTTCGGAACTCGTGTATAGAAGATAGCATACTTGTAGCCCGGCCAGAGTTCATGGAGTATCTCGCCAATAGCTCCAAAGCTCCAACTTGTAATACCACAGAGCCGGTGGTCCGCGATAGACTGTCATCCTGCTGATGTGTAAATAATTAAAATATTAAATAATAATAAAGGCCTGTCTCCTAAACCCTATCAAGAAGTGAAATAAATTCGGAAATTTTTGGTTAAATATAATCATAAAGATTAATCAAAAGGAATGCGGCGGAAATTATTCTGGTGTTTTTTTATTGACATCTTAACGCATACAAAATCATAGTAAGATTATATCTTGTCAAATATAAAGTTTTTTTAAAATAGTTTCTTTTACACTTTACTTGTAAATTTTTGGTTCAGACAAAAAGATAGAAAGAGAGAAAGAAGAAAAATCCTTGACCACAGAATAGATAAGGATGGAAAAGTGTTGTTGACACTGCACGCGTGCCGCAATTATAAAGTAATCGTTTAAGCACATGGCACGTGATAGTTCGTTAATATGCGTGTTATGAATTGGGAGTAAAAGCAAAAATTCTGGTATCAAAGTAATTGAAATAGGAGTTAAAGCATCAAATATCTTACATGAATATTCGTCAAAATATTCTTCCGTTTATCCTTGCAAAGTAGCGTATCCTTGACTTATTAATGACTGTATTTTTCATTTACGCATAGTAGATGATTAAATTACACTAAAGAAAAATAGCATATGGTAACCAGCATATTTTTTTTTACTTTTGACGTGTGTACTTTGTAGTGCATAATATGCACAGACACCTATGGTCAGTTCATTACACATATATCCAAATAAATCAGGTCTGGATTATTGAAATAACATAGGTGCCTGTAAGAGAACGCTCGAATGCGATAAGGAGTTGCCCTATAAATTCTATTATATTTCCGTACATGGAACGAAGTGTCAATAAATAAATAACACAATAAACTATGTGGTGTGTTAAAATAACTAGAAATATATGCCATGCCTGCTGTTATATACATGAAAATTTCTGTTGTAATATCTATAACATGAAACATGAATATGTGTTATGGTAATATGCTAAATTTGTTAAATTGCGAACGGGTAATTACCTATACAAACAAACAATAATACTGGACAAAGCATGATAACTAATGATTCATTACTAAGATAAGGACACTTCAACCATTTATTCAATGGCACAGTGCTGATAGCATTATCTATAGGAATGCTTGTTAGGAATGACAATTTGCTACTAATTGATAGGCAAGTTAAAATTCTCTGCCTCTAATGATAGTTGATGATAAAAATTTCCTTTTCAAAGAAATAATAAGAAATCAGATTGTTTGACATTATTAATCTACTAATTATTAAGGTACAAAATAGCTTTTTCAAAAATCATATTTTGAAACAACATAGTTAAATTGAAAACATTTATAAATTACATGCATGGTTACACAGTGCTAATAATTACCAATATTGCTTATTATAAATAAAGTATAGTATATTTTATTACAAGTGCGGAAAGCCTGTTATTGCAAAGAGTCTACCCGAGCCGAGGCGCAGCCGAAGGTGAGGGTTTTATTGATATGAAATGAAAAAAAAACCTAACCTAACTTTTTGAATCCAATTATTAGTAAACTTTTAAGAAATATGTATATATCATAAAATTCTTTTTTAATAATTTTTTATTGATATGAAATGAAAAGAAACCTAACCGAACTTAATGAATTTAATTATTAGTAAACTTTGTAGAAATATGTATTTGCATATATCATAAAAACTTCTATGAATTTTTTTTAGTAAAACCTTCGTGGTTAGTTTTTTCTTTTTAATAGACATTGTTTTGACAGTTGGGAAATAGAACGCACGAGTGAGGGAAAGGCAAAGAAAAAGCACGAGTGTGTAATAGCCCACATCGCGAACGCTATACGTTCTTGCAATATGCCACTTTTTGAGCAACTGTATTAAACATTTCAATAATTCATAGCCAAATGCTTACTACCACCAAGCCTCTTTAGATAGGCGTATGTATAAATTAAAACTCCAACTTACCATGACTTACTCTATCGTCACAACATCGAAGAAAACAACACGATTCCACCACTCAGCAGTAACTGGCCAAGAAGCTTGGTACAAGGGACCGAATACCGCTTCTGATAATAATTTGATAAGCGCCACTTGTCTGACTTAGGAATTAATAGATTACGATAATGTATCACCTTTCATTACAATCAGTAGGGGAAAATATTAAATTAAATTTTCGGGATTGTTTTTATATTTGCAACAATCAAAGCCTTATTTACTCTTGTTTTATATATTATGTTTTTAACTAGTTTTTTCAAGTAAGCATTTGGTCATACCGCATATTTCAATTTAATAAATGTAATCACGTTACAAATACGAATACAAACATAAAAATTAGCTAATAGAATCACTATAAGCCTAATTAAGAAGGTAAAATGTTACTCTAATCGAAAATAGGAATAATATTAATAAGAGAATGATGTAATAAACGATTTCTCATCCCACATTATAATAAAATAATTTATTCCTAAAGTTATATTAAATGCTTAAGAAAATGGCGGCGAACCATAATTTCGATTATTTCAGTAATCGCTGTGCTATTAAAACTAAGAAAACCTTAGCGTTCAGAAATGTTTAGCCTTGGCTGGAACAATTTTTCTCACAAAAAAGAATATTATATTCCAAAACCTGTATTTTAATTAGATATATTAAATTGTAATGTATTATAGTTTTAATCAAAATTTTGTAAATTAAGTACGTATTAAAATACATACATACTAAGAACATACGCAGAAGTATTTTGATACCCTGTATAATTTATCAGTAAATAAATTCCACTGACTTACACTTAGTAGTAGAAAGTTATGGCAGTGCTAAATTTAAGTAGCTCTCAGAGCGGCTTAATCCTTTGGCGTTGCGTAGAGATGTGGGGTCACTCTGCATCTTCTACCGCATTGACCATGGAGAGTGTTCAGAGGAGTTGTTCGGATTAATACCTGCAGCTGAGTTTCATCATCGGACGTCGAGGCAGAATACGAAATTCCACCCGTATCACCTCGACGTCCACCGTTCCACAACTGCGCGTTTTTCTAGGCAGTTTTTGCCGCGCACCACCACTTTGTGAAACCAGCTGCCCACTGAAGTATTTCCGAACCAATTCGACTTAGGGTCTTTCAAGAAAAGAGCGTACCAATTCTTAAAAGGCCAACGCACTCGCGAGCCCTCTGGCGTTGAGAGTGTCCATGGGCGGCGGTATCACTTAACATCATGTGAGCCTCCTGCCCGTTTGCCCCCTGTTCTGTATTAAAAAAAAAAATTACCATTAAAATTAGCTGAGCGAATAAGAGTGTAATTTTCATTGATTGGCTGAGTGCTAATTGATAGATATATCTACCAATTACCACTTGCTGCTGCGTTAAAGGGACACATCGTGCTGGCTGGTTGCGTGTAAATCTAAATAAACAGCGAAAATGTTTAAGGTTCAATTAGCAAGTGGCAGATGTCATTGAAAAGGGTTCATTATACTAAAAAAGACTTTAACCTAAATGCTGAAAACAAAGGCTTTATTGTTATGTGAGTTAACATGTAGTCCGCAGGTAATATTTTTCACAGTTTGTTCATGGCTATTTACAGTAACCATACAAGTTGTACATACTATCTGATTGTGTTGTCATCGTTATGTGGTAAACTGTTCCACTTTTAATATTTATTTAGATCATCGGTCCCACATAGACGCATACAGTTGTAGGTACCTGGTAAGAAGAACAAAATAGAAAAATTAAAAGATACCTTCATCGACAACAAACAGAAGATCTGACATGAATTTATGTACTGAGATTGTACAATAAATTTATAAAAAAGAGAACACAAAAAGTGTATTTAATTAATCTGCGAACCGTACAGATTTAATTCTACGAAAATTATTCTTAAACTATATTTTTACAGTTGTTCTTATATAAATCAAAAACTATGTGTTATAAATACAAAACATTATATATAAAATTTAAACATAACTTAACTAAAAATTTCTATATGAATGACGCTTACATTTCGTCGATTCATGCCCTCTATTACTGCTTGTTAGAACCAATACAAAAACAATTTGGTAATGTTGTTGTAAAGAGGAAATACGCAATAGATGTCATGGTTTATAGTAGTAAAAGCTGACATAGCATGAGCCTGTAGTGACAAATTAAACAAAAGCAATAAAATTCATTTTCTTCTGCTTCTCTGTTTTTTATTCACGCTGAGACTCTACGCTACAGTTCCGACTTTAAGTATTATTTTTTTCTGTTTATTGATAATAACATTCATACTCCATAAAGTCCGATGTCGTTCTTTTTCATAAATTATTAAACCAAAGATTTACTATATTTATTAACAATTACAAACGATTAATTATTTTGATCCTAAACCCTAGGAGAAGATTTAATTAATACAAGAAATATCTTGTATTAATTAAATCTTCTCCTAGGGTTTGACAATAGTCAAAGGTATTTATTAAAGTTATAGAGATATAAACGCAGCGATAATAATAAAATTGTTTACTTTCAGAAAACGATCTTTTAGGATTAACAATGTGACAACTCAATATGTAACGTCTCACACGTGTAGGTATTAGAACATAATTCCAAAAGGACGTTTACAAAAAGACAACGCCCATTACTTATTATGACGTACAAAGGAAGGACGGATGTTTATGAAGAACTGACAGATGTAGCCATCAAAAGGTGTCTCTATGCTAGACCCTAGTAGCACCCATAGCAAAAAGTATCCTGTCATTGTATACTTGTAACAAAATAGGCAATATTTCATGCCATTTAACTGCCCTTTCCGTGAAACGCCCAGATATTTTATTGCGATCAAAAGAATACGCCTTACAATGTTTCTGAGGATTATGATGTTATTTTTTGCTTTCAGCGAAGTTAAAAGTTAATTTTGAGCTTTTGTTATGGACGTGTGGGAAATCGCATCTGTATTTGCGTTCTACTATACATCAAACTGACGATTCAATTTAGTATCCACATATAGTTATGCCTGGGTTTCATACAACGAATACTAGTCGTAATTTCTACGAGTCGTATTTTTTGTGCATGAAAAGTGTGGATGTGGTTTCTTCAACATCTCAACAATTACATTTGTTGTCTTACATAAACCAGGTCTTTAATGTTTAGGTATAGAACTAATTGAGTTAAACAACAAATTGTAGTCATTTTTCGGTACAGTAACAAACAACAGTACACAAACTATTTTCTATACCAACTGTGATACATTACATATTCATGGTTTGAGACAGTTTTTGATATCTAAATGTTATCATAACACGAGGAAAATGAGTGGTTTGTACTGTGAACTTATGTAATTTGGTGGCAGGTTTCTTTATAATGAATTATGTGTCCTCATGTTATATGTTAGATATAAATGCAAAAAATCATGTGGTTAATTTTGTATAAGTTAATTTTTATAAGTACATATGTATGTATATTCCATACTTTAAAAAATATCAAAAAGCTTGTCATAATAGCCTTGTGAATAATTTATTACATACATTATTTGCTAACATGAAACAATAATGTTGTTAACATTGTTAACTAGCTATAGGCCGCGTCGAGACTTGTATCTTGACGCGTAGTTTGTTAGAACTAACGCTGCAGATGTCGGAAAGGGACTAAAACCGTATCAAAATTCGCTGCGTAGTTTGATATTTTTTTAGTGTACAGCCGGAAACTTTTTTTATACGAACAAATAAATACAAACATCAATAAATTTAGAAGTCCATCCCTTTACAAATACACAAAACATTAAATAATTATAATACTATCAGCTTTATTATTCATTAATTCATTCACCGGAGCGTATCAATTAGTCAAACATGATTATTTAATACAAATCTACTTGTGTTCATTTTCGCTATCGCAATGAATGCTAAATAAATATACAAAAGCGTCGTTAATAATTTTAAAACGTTTAATGAATGCCGAATTAGCTGAAGGTAATTCAATTATGGCATGCACCGAAAGCGTTCGCCTGGGCACCAGCAAAAACAGATTTTGACAGCGCGGCTTTGGGGCTTATACGAAAATTTATAGAAAATTGCATGGTACATGCGTTGCGCTCACAGGGTGCGCGGAAACCCGACAGGGGTGTATATTTAGAAATGCGAACACTCGAAGACCGTAGATCGTCAGTCTACGCTTTGGATGTGAGCGGAGCGCACGTCCTTCTTCCCTTCAACTCTACTATCGTAATTAATTTTGCCGAAAATTTTGCTAGTGTACTGTGAGGACTGGATTTTGGGGTACAGTGCTTCTGTGGATGCTGTAATTAAGTGACTGATTATTGAATATAATTTATAGCTATATGGACTTTTACAAACATTTGGCGGGTTTTACGATTAAATAAGGTATGTATTCAATGTTTGCAAATTGCAAATAATTTTATAACTTATTTCATATTTTTTATTTGTCGAAATTAGATTTCAGTACTTAGGAATGAATACGGCGCATTTACTAATTTGTTTTCAATACAATTTTCCTACTTGACAAGAGCTTTTGTTCATTTATTAATTAAAAGCGTTTGAAAATCTTAAATTTGATTGAAAAGGAAAAACAGTTTCAGTTTTTCTTTTGATTTGCATCGCTTTTCATTCTCTCGCAACAGTGAATAAGAGAAAAAGTTTGAGTACGCTTGGGTCGTTAATAAATTAGTTACGACGGGATACACGATACGGGAAAGTTGGGGAAAATATTCAAAGCGAAGCTTTCACGAACATGATAAATGGTAAATTATATATAGTGACGTATGAAATATTTATTGGGCTATCTTTTTCGTTGATACATTAGATCTCGGTCAGTGATTCCGGTGAAGTGAGGCGTGCGTGGAATTTCCACTTTACGAACACTGACGGAAAACTTACCTTAAGATCCTTTGGCCGAATAACAGCGTTTTCGCTTTACTAATGATATTTCTACATTTGATTGCTGACTTAATTTTGTAACTATAAATAGAAGAATAGAAACAGTTTATAGAACTCTTTTCGTCTAGTCGAAATTTTTAAAACTTGCTCATTATTATTTTGTATAAATACAAATTCCTTTACTCACAGTGGTTGCCTGGAAGAAATCGCTCTAAAGCGATAAGGCCGCCAGTTGCTGTTCATTAAATTATGTTTAATATATATATTTTTTTACCTTTTATGTAATGCAACAAAGAGTTAATAAATAATAAATAAATAAATAAATTCACACTTCGAATTATTCGGCATTTTATTATATTTAATATTTATTATGTTATCATAAATAAGATTCAATAAGAAATAATTATTAAATAATTCGAAATAAGAATTATAATTGGCGAGAATATTTTCCATATTATTTTCCTAATAATCTGTGTAGTGGAGCGAGCCATTCAATATTTTCCTTCAAGTATCTTGTTTTACGTGAGTAAATTACTGTGTCAGATTCCTTTCACAAGAGTTCCTCAAGCAAAAAATCGTTAGATGTGTAATATTATCCGTTAGACGCGTTCTTGCCCAGTAAGCAAAAATGTTTCTTAGAAAATACCAATCGTACGAAGACATTTTGAAATGTTCTTTGATAATATCCTTGCTTTAATCTTAAGTTAATCATTAAGTTGAATTAAAATTCTACCTTTTCTACCAACCTTCCATACGAGACATATTCCTCAAACAAGCTCTATAATGCATAAAAGTTGGTTCACCACTTGGCTTTTAGAAATTACTTACTGAAGAGTCTAAGTTAAAATAATAAACAACGATTATCGTCATATTAGTTGGATTTATGTTTGTAATGGACTCAAAATATTTTATGGTATATACCGTAATATCTGTGTTAAATTTTAGTTGAATGATTCGACCAGCAATTAGGTAAAAGAGCGGCTTACTTTGATAGGAGCTGGTTTAAAGTAATTGATCTGACTGACCGCTTTGGTTAGGACATCGATTTAATGACGGTTATTCCAATATCATATTACGATTTCATTATAAACTCAATGTTCAAATTTAATATTTCTGTCAAGGTTATGAACTGTTAATGGTTTCACGACGAAATAAATAAGTTTCCAAGGGACAAGGGAAGTCAAATTTTGTATGGAACATTTTGGACAATTTTAAACGTTTGATGTATTAAGATTATTGGTATATGTGGTCTATATTGCATATATCTCTTCCTTTCTATATAAATATTTATAAAGTTCTGTGAGTACATTTATGCGATAAGAAAAAAATAATGAAATCACTTTATGCCATATAATTGCAAAGCTTCGCAAAACATGAAAACTATTTCCGTTTTTTTTTTTTATTGTAATTTTTTCTATTCAATTTTAATCTCGCAAACATAAGCAATTAACAATAATTTTATTAAATTAATATACATATACAATATAACAATATGGTATTTCGAAGTATAATTCTTATATATCCTCTCTAGACCCCAAAGCATTTTATTATTGAATGATTTAATCAATTATTCTGACTTATGTTTATGTAGCAAAATATGAATTATGGATTCTTGATTGATTAAGACCCGCCGGCAGGTTAAGCTTTGATTAAATCCGGATTAACTTGGATTACATCTTAATATTTGAGGAATACTAAGATATGGTTATTTAAAATTAATATTACGCATTTTTTGTTCTAATCAAATCAAAAATCATTAATCGGGTAGGCAACATAATGTACACTTATGAACATCAAAAAAGAAATATACATTAAATGCTTCTAATTTTACATTTACCGCCAGTTCTCAAATCAAGGGCGAAGAACGGAAGAGAAGAACTGGCAATAAAATCTCCGCCACTCTTTTTAATCGCCTATAATATTTTATTCTTTTACACAAATCACGCATTCAATCAAGAAATGGCAACGATATTAGGCTAATTTATTTCAATTGTTCGTTTTAAAATGACATTATGTTGCCAGCTTATATAGGTAAACATTATTATTAATCTACAATTTCATACTAAAAATATAACAAATAATAGGCGGATTTAATGAATAATTGTAAATACAACGAAACCATTTAATTTAATATATAAACAAGCCGTGGTTATTTCGGTTGATCTCATTAGTTTTAAAAGCTTAACATAATTTTAAGTTTTAAAATCTAAACATAATGCCGTAATCATTTAATCTGAAATTTAAGTATTCTGCCTATCATATCAAGGCAGTTGACCTAAAGCAGTTTCCATGTAATCCTCGGTCCATGAAAAGGCGTTAAAAGTTCCCAACAAACTTTCTTCTTACATTCATAAACATTTTACTTTACCAACTCCAGGACCGCCCGCTTAATATTTTACACTTAAAACATCGCCACTGTTTCTCTTTATAATGCTTTATTTTTCTGAGAAATTGGCTGCTTGTTCAAACTTTTATCAATTTGGCAATTTCAAATTAGAAAACTTATAACTCTGTGTGTGTTTGGTTGTTCTATATAGAAATAAGAATGTATAAAGTTGCTTTTATTATAATATAAGGGTACAAACGGATTCATTAAATGTCTACAAATCTACGAATTATGTACTTACAAACGATTGAAAGCCTATGTGTTATTATCCTTCACGCATACATTTCTGGAAGTTTATTCTTACACACTGTCATTAGCAAACGTGACCAATTTCATGATTTGCTATGCCAT
Source organism: Pieris mannii (assembly GCA_028984075.1). Classification (NCBI taxonomy): domain Eukaryota; kingdom Metazoa; phylum Arthropoda; class Insecta; order Lepidoptera; family Pieridae; genus Pieris; species Pieris mannii. The sequence continues at coordinate 4,512,361 of CM054776.1, forward strand.
TAAAAAGTACAAATAAAAAGGAAAATGACAGGATAAAATAGCATTGCCTGTTAATATCGGACAAAGTGTATGCGATGTGTTTATGAATAAGTTATAAGGCAAAATTAGTTCGCTTTGTTGGTTCTAGTGTAACTGTCAGGGTATAAAACGGTTTTATTAGAAAGAATATTCTTTATCATACTAACGAACGCATTTATCACTCAACTTCAAATCACTTCTTGCATTTATTAAGTCATGCAATTAGAAGAGCGTACAAATTCTTAAAAGGCCGGCAACGCACTCGCGAGCCCTCTAGCATCGAGAGTGTCCATGGGCGGCGGTATTACTTAACATCAGGTGAGCCTCCTGACCGTTTGCCCCCTATTATATAAAAAAAAAAGGAACATATTTTATACAAATTTTGATAACAAATCATGATTGATAATCACACGTATGAATCAGAAAGAAGATTACAAAATTTACAACACTTGTATGTTTATCTATATATATAAATATTATACATAAACGTATATCTTTTTAGTGAATAAACTTAAAAACAAATGGATAGATCTCAAAGATTCTTTGACCCAAATATATATATAAATATTTGTAAAATATTTAAAATATACGCTTAGAAACGATGTCCTCCATTCCGTTAAGGCTGGGTGAAAAAAAATGATGGGCCAATAATTGTAAGTTTTTGCTCAGTAACTAATTCAAAATATCTTTATTCATATAGGTAAACGGGATCTTTAGTGACAATATATTTTTTACATAACTTACATTACACCAAAAAGATTACAAGCGTTCAATCTTGAATAAAAAGTAAATTTGCCGCTTAGCCACTCTTAAAAACTCTACTTCAAGCGCTTATTATCAAATTCAAACTCAAAATATCTTTATTCATATAAGTAAACAAGTATTATTAAAATTAAATTAATTGTAAATTTACATGTACTACCAGTTCGCAAGTCAAGGGCGTAGAGCAGACAAGAAAGACTGGCAGGAAACTTTCCGCCACTCTGTTTAATCACTAAGTTTTTAATACAAATTGTTTGAACTGGAGCAAAAGAATCCCATGGATAAGGATCATTTAAGTATTGTATATGTCACATTATAAAACACACAGATAAAATAGTACAATAAAAAATATCAAAATGCGCTCGTCATTTGTCTATATGTAAACAATTAATTTCAATTGCACTATTGTAAGTCGAGACAGTGGAAAGTAATAGCATATATTACCATTCACATACAACGCAAGCACTGTAGATTGACGAAGTATTCCCACGGTGAAAATAAGCTGTTTCTTATAACAGCTTATTTTCAAAATGGTTCATACAGTTACGTTTTCTCATATTAATTGTAATAAAATATTGTAAGATTTTAATTTTAACATAATAATTGATGTTCAGACAATTAAGGATGTCGAGACAAACATTAATAATATTAAAATATATTATTAATACGTAGTGCGTAAAACTACTGTACATACTACGCTATCTGCAGAATATATAACGTAGTTGTCAAGATTATTTGCTAGCAATTTTAGTAAGTATTTAAGTTTTAGTGATAGTATAAGCCTTAAGCTATGAATAATATCTACTACATATTATATTGAATATAACTTTGTAATGATTTGTGTAAATGATTGTCTACAAGTAGTTGTGACCTTATTAGATTGATTAGAAGTTCAAGTAATTATGCCGTAAAATAGCATTTTCAAAATTCAAATTGACATGTATATGTAGCATTCGAAATTCAAAGATTTAGGGTACATTTATAGCCATTTCATTTGCGAGAGCAGATTTAATTTAGAACCGGTAATTGTTTTCAGAATGTTTGGGGCCTATTGTATAAAGGACCTTTAACGTTCGTGTGAGGTCGCTAACTACCAATACATCAGGGTTAAGAGTCCGATCAATATTCAATATCCGGACGAAATCGCGTCTTCGTATACCGATTATACGTAGCCAAGTAATCAACTTTTAAGCGATAGCGATTATTATTGAATGATTTAGTATTCAATTATTTTTAACTCTGTCATTCAAAAAGGTGAATAATGAAGCGCACATTTCGTGTGTTCGTAACCCGGTTGTGCATGCCTTTTGGAAGTAGACGTAGTTTATAGACGCAGAAATATTTTTCCCCTTGTCCAATAAGAGCGGTTTGTTTGTTCGAATAAAATTCAATGTATTTTGTCTTATTAGTAAACCTAAGTTAACGTGATATAAAATCAGATTTATAATCATTAAATAAAAAATATTTTGATACGATTAATCGTATATTAATAGACAGTAAAAAAATACAACCATATTATTTTTAATGTCCACCATAATTTTGATGTGGCAATTATACTCAAGTTTCGATAGTATCACATATTGGAGAACAGTTCACAAATTTCGAATCGAATTTAAGTTAGTTTACAGTTAAGCGTATTTGAATTAGCTCTTTCCAAATATAATCTCAAAAGTATAATCAAAATTCATCTCCAAGTTTCGAAACGGGTTCGTTGTCCTTGCCATCCCATCTCGTAGCCCGTCGGACCGCGTCGCAGGTGCAACGCATACACCTGCCGTCCGCCAACTTACCATAAAATGCGACTATAACTACCCCGACAGAAAGATATTCCGTCTCTCTCACGCCCCTAGCGTTACACGAAACAGCACTACAATCACGACCCACTATATACGATCAAGGAACGCAGCCGGAATATCACTTTTTATTCACGCAAAAACTATTGGAATTTTCAGTCAGTGGCGGCCGTAATCACCCGCCCAATACTTAAAACAATGTCTGTGCTTATTTCAAGGGGCAGGTGCTTATAAAGATCTTTTTCTTCGAAATTCTGATTTTTCAACCGCTTGCAGCGCCGCTGGCATTTATCGTGTTTGAAGAGTTTTATTTTTCTTCTGTCTAGGATTCGTTTTGCCTCTATAGTGGTGTTTGCTTTGAGTTTAGATTGGATTTTTCTTTTAACTTGGAGCACCCAACGCTCTCTTGGCTATATAAGTTGTACTGGGTTTTCAAAATTTACAAATACCGCTAAAAGCAATAAAAAAGCAATTAACTCTACAATATAGATAGTAATAATTCAATTACGACTAACATTGGATTGTGAGATATAAAAGATTCACAATCGTTGTGAATTAATAGACTTTTTAAATGGAACGCAATATCAAAACAACGAATCAATACACGAAGAGCATTCACAGAATAACGGTTCGCTGTTTACAATCTGGAACATTATTATTTTGTGCGATTAAGCTCTTTGTTCAACTTAAATCGTAATAAAAACTAAATAAAGCTATGTTTTGTTTGATTTCAAAACACCGTAAGACCAGATAAGTTTGTTTTCCTTCTCTTAACGTCGGGATTGGGATGGATTTTGTTTTAGTTCGTAACAATTTACGCAAAGCAAATAAGGTCGAAAATGATATCAATTATTCGCTATTTTAACAAAAGTATGAACGTATATAATTTGACAATCGTTCATTGTTTTCTAATTATATAGCGAGTGCGGAAGTCGTGCTACATTTTCAATGTAGACTTCAAACGCGGTAAGAAGTTTTAAAAGTCACGGCTGGCTTCGTCGAACAATACATCTTAATTAAATGTTCACCGTCAGACGCGTTCGAATACGCTATATAATTATTTAATTACGTCTGAGAAGATCAATATAGGATTGTAGTTTTACCGATTCAAAAGGAATTTACAGGTGCAAAGATAAATAAGGAATGAGGTTTCGTCGCATAAAGCGAGGCTAGATTAAAATAAATGTTGCCGTCGGGACGGCCGCAGAGCTCTTCCAACGACATAGCGTATTAACGCCAGTAGCGTACACGCGAGCAAATATAATATCTGGAACGCTTCAACATCACGAGTGAGGCTTACAAAGCTTTAATACAACCTTTACAGGAAGACAATTAATGCATTAACTGAAGTGTAATGAGCTCTTCAACGAACTCACCAAATATTACAATGAGCTGAACGTGCAAGTTTATGATACTTAATATATGTAAATAACAATTTTTATGATGTATTATATAAATATGTACTTTATAATTCAAATATATAACAGTAATTATGTAGCTCTAGGATAAATGGGGCTGTCAGTGATTCGAGAGAATTTACGACGGTGCCTCACGCCAACAATAGGCTTGTACTAAAGTCAGATCTGAGAGTATTCGTTTTAGTTTTACCACGTTCCTCTTGGTCTAGACGTTATATTTTCAAGCACATGTATATATATACATATCCAAAGAGATATATATATATATATATCCATAGATGTATAGTTAAATTTAATATATATTGTTTAATAATACATAGCCGACGTCTACTATACTATTATACTAACTGAATATAATACGATTTCGAGATGAAATACGTTTACAATATTAAAATAAAACATAGCTGCATTCCATTTTCAATTCCTGTGAGATTGGTACACTGCAGTGGCGCTTGCCTTCTTATTATGCAAGAGACGCCCGCGCGCGGTAGGTGTATTTAATTCGAATTACCTTCTACTTACTGACAGAATGTCTAAACGACCACAGAAAAAAAAATACAATAGCCCAGGCCCTAATATTTAAATAAAAGGATCTGTTCTAGCTGATCTGAATAACTAAACAGCTTCGCAATTATTTATCAAAGCACCGCACATGAGTTGCGAATGTCAAACGCACGAATAGCGATTAAAAGAAAGATTTCAAAACGGATGCCAGGAGCACGTGATTTTGTAAAATGTGTTTATATGAACGGATATTATATCGTCGTGATAGGAAGGGCCGAAGGTTTAATGCATACAAATTAGAGTATGTGTTTATTATCGAATAAAGCATTTAATAGAAAATGTAGAGAGTGTGATTTATAGCATCTAATCGATTGTAATCGCCTACACTTTGTCGTTAGACAGGAACAGGGCTCGAAACATGTTCTAATATTATGCCAACATATTATCTCGACCAGAAACTAGACACAATTATATCGAATTAAGCGACTGATTACAAGAGAGGCGGATAGCAAAGTTGCTTCCCTCATTCGCCTCATAACGGATGGTTCAGTTTCTTCGAATAAGCCGCAATCATTAACGCGGTACTGTCGTTAACAGAAGACGATTTGGCTACATTTAATTACGGTCTTAGGTAATGATCGTATCGGAGAGTTTATCCATATAAATTACTTGGGGGAACTGAAACAAACTAGTTAGAGCAAGCTGGTTTAAGATAATTTTAAGTGTGGTTACGGTTGGCACCTTGCAATGCTTGCAAGTCTAAAGCATTATTCTAAATATAGTGCGGCGGTGTCGCGAGATGATTGCACGCGAACGTGTTTGCGGTTTGTTTACTGCTTCTGTGGATTCGTATTTTTTACCTGTGGTTGGATTCTGTTATGTGACTTGTGACAAGTTGCGTGAATAAAGTAAATAATTCCATTTTCAAAATGTCTTTAATGGTACGATAGTGGTAAAGATTTGGTTTTAAATTATTTGGTTTACTCTCAGTGAATTGCAATGCGCATTAATATTACTAACCGGGACTTCTAAAAACAAATTGTAAAGGCTAGTTGATACTGATAGCTTTTAATTGGAGCATGATCGATTATTATAATTTCCTTAAGTGCGAACTTTTGCCATAGCAGGGTTTATGAGCGTCATAAATCACTAAGCTCAAATGGTTTCGGCTTTCATCACTTTCAATCTGGCGTTTTATTACAAATGATTCGCCCACCATTCAGTAAATTTTCGGTAAACAGTGAGCAGAATTAGCAATAAATTCCTTAGAAAAAATATTAGCTAACAATAGATTGACTGAGACATCGTTCTATAAAGATGTTCTGGACGTTTTGTTAGGTTCAACAATAGTTTTATTTAACGTCGTGCCCACACTGCCCACACGCGTCTTTTGGAATGTATGAAGATGTAAAATGATGGTTCATTTTGTAAAGGGCCAATTCTCAGGCGGCTGCGTAAGGCCCCTATTGTTAGAGATTTTTTCTGTTTATCGAAGTCATAATGGGGTAGGTGTCAATCCGAGCGGGTAGGCAGGTGTACTGTCCGAACGGTCGAGGTAAAAATGGTCATAATTTCATTCCGCAGCTGCCCGTCAAGCCTCGAATCGTCCTTTTGTAATTTGAATTCCAGTTATATAATCGTCGATTATTATTTGTAATTCACGGTTGGTTACGCTTTGTGAGACGTAATTAGACGATATTATTCTAAGTATGGTGGATTAGCTTTGTATTTATTCTTTGTTTACCGAATTTCCTATAAGGATGGTTTTTTTGCATTATTTTTAAATATCATTAGGGTCTCATGGAATCATATTACGATGTTAATAAGAAAATGTGTTCATGCGTGTCGCTTAATGTGACTGATGATTACTGACCATGTCGCAGTCCTATAAAGAGAAATAAAATAGAGTTTTAACGAAAACCAAAAACTAGTTTGCAAAGCAGAGAGTTACGTTGCAATATTTAACGAAAATAATTTTGTTTACAGTTAGTAACAATGCTCAGTGTGAGATATTCGGAAATCTATTTAATATGTGAGCTCGAATGTTTGTGGCGACCCGCTGCGTTTAGTTCATATTAAAATGACTACTGCTCTCAAATGCCATTAAAATCCTTCGTAGCCGAGCGGGAGTTAATATCCTCTGAATGAAACATAAGCCACGTAATATAGTTCTATTAAATCTCATCACTTATCGATATTATATACCTATAGTATTAATATGGACTTCTGAATTGCAGATTTGTAAAATTACAAGTTTTAAGTATAGAACGAATGATGTGAAAACCATTAGAAACGGACTTGATTAAATTTTTCAATATCAGGGAAGCAATTTAAGAGGGCACAGTTTTAAATCAGCTGTAAGTCTATCATTGCATTGTTCTCATAGTAAATATTTTGAGCTAATTTCAACGCATAATCAAAGTCCTTTTTAAATTGGAATAACTTACTTAAGTATTATTAAATGTACCCGAAGAAAGCTGATCACCAATATCTTTTGAATGAATCACACATATGTGCATCAAGAGTTTGGCTTAAAGTTTTTACTTTTAAAGCCAATTAGACAATTTTATGAGAAAATATATACCTTTATTACCACTAATGTATGTGTACTAGCCTATATAAATTCTTCAGCTCGATTTATTATTACCGAGAAGTTAATTTATAGTGCAATGTTAATTGGGTACATTTAAGATTGATTTGTGACAGGATTTACGTTTCCATTTATTCTCAAACTGATAAACAGTTTTATGGATTCCGATTTACCTTCATTTGACAATTAGTGTCTTACCTCTTTGAGCTACACCTAACTTGAATAAATGTATAAAGAAAGTAGGCTTATGTGCATGACCTCGATTTTTTAGCCTATGTTTTTCTATTGGATTGTAACGTAGGAGTTAGATTTAAGATTTGCTAGCTATCAGATATAGGGTATATAAACGTATAGGGTAGTATAAACAATAACAAATATTGCTTACAAATATTTATGGACAAAACTATAGGTTTCCTTGTGTGAATGTAGATTCAATTATCTACGCCTACGTCTTTACCCCGATCAATTTATTATCTTTAGTGTCAGTAAAATACAATAAAAGTCGTTCCCCAAAAGGTTTTACTTGATAAAACTACCAGCCTTTGTCTCTCTCTATCAATAAGAATAAAAATTATACATTATTGTATAATAAAGTCAAATTTAACAAAACATTTTCTTGAAAATTTTGGACATATTTTCTCAATTTGAATCTTCGACATATAAATTGAATTCATTCAATAATATATATAAAATTATTAATAATAAATTGAGTCATTTTAATAAAATGGTTCAATTATTGTTGTGGTTATCAAAGGCTACTGACCAATGATATAAAGTTATATAGGTAACAAACGTCATTCGAAAAATTTTCGTCAATGAAAAATGCAATGATCATATTATTTGAATGTAAATAATTAATACGATATTTTGTTTTATTCTATTTGAATTGTCTACATAGAGCCTAAGAAGGGGTTTGAAATTCCAACAGTCCATACGAGTATAAGAAATTTGTATAGTAATTTATCATTTTCAACGTTAAAGCATGAAATTCTTGCAAGTGAAATCATAATGAGTGAGCTAGATTAGCTAAATTTTCCTGAAAATCCGACGATTTTGCGCAAAGCAATAACCTCCACTTCCTTTCTTCTTTATAAATAATTATTAAAAGCCCGGAACTTCAATAATTAAAAAGAAGATTTGTGTACAATACTTAAGCAACTGTTTATTTTTCAATGGTTTAGGAAGTAAGTGCGATTGGGAGGCGATGTTTATAGTTCGATTTCCTTTCAATATTTACAAAAATGTTTATTTACGAATCAGTTTTGGTGTAGTGATCAATTATAAATAATTCGGTATAATACTACAAAGGCAACGTTGGTCTAGTGGCTTTAGCATGCGGATCTTATCCCTGAGATTGTAGGTTCGATCCCCGGCTGTGCATCAATGGACTTTCTTTATGTGACACTTGCTCGTATGGTGAAGGAAAACATCGGGAGGAATCCGACATGTTGTAGATCATGCACCCAAAAAGTCGACGGCGTGTGTCAGGCACAGGAGGCTGTCTTACTATTAGATTTAAAAATGATCAAGAAATACTTAGATTCAGAAATACATACTTAGATCAGAAATCTGAGGCCTAGACCTAAAGAAAAGAACGCCACTGGTTACTCTAAAAAAAAAACAATTTTTTTAATTTCATATACATTGTAGGACGCAAGAACCCATATAAAGTCTTTTATATTTTCTTTCTTGTTAGCTTTAAAAAAGTCTTTGTTATAATTCTCATAACACACGCAAACAAGTAAAAATCATCAAAATTAACTTTAGTATTCACAATACATCCTTAAGCTTTAATAAACTTAATAATTGCAGTAGGCAGTGCACATCACGACTGCAAGACGGCGCAGGCCCTGCAATACAATGCCTTTGTTTGCCCAACATTTCCTGTATTTCATTTATATGGCAGGTTAATTCCATGTAAATATGAAATTACGAGCTTCCCACTCTGCCATTCATTTCCACTCTTATAATAAGACAGTGTAGGAAGATGTCCAGCTAATGTCGGGAAATGTTTTCTGTTATATGTCACGCCAAATTATGACCGCGTATTTTAGCTGTGTATTGCGAGATATTATCTACTTATTAATATTTATCCTTCTTAACTGTCTACCGTCAGAATGATTGGTGCGGCATGTTTTAGTGACATAATTAGCTGCTAGATGGCATATAAGGATTAATATCATTTTCGTCAGACATTGCAGTATTTATTGAAAAGTATTTTCGTTACGAATTGTCTTCGTAAATTTAAAAACTGTGTAAACATTTCTCATTTAATATCACGTTAACCTATCTTTATACTGCCCCAGTTCAGGTAACAATTTAAACGTCAAAACAATACCCAATTTAAACGCCCATATTTCGTATTAATATTATATAATCTTATAAGTCATTAATGCGACGAATTTATTCCAAGTCATTCCGTAATTGTAAACACATTTAAAATTCTATGTTTATTCAAATAATCTCGCTTATAATCTTACTTGAGTATTCAAGATTGAGATTCTTAAGAGGGAGTCGAGTTGAAATTGTATGTTAATATGTGGACACCTGCTGAATATATTTGTATATTTGTTAGTCGACGACATGTTTGAGTATCTCGGCTTCGAGTCCACTACACTATGCGTATGGTTGAGCACACACTACAAGGTTTTAGAGCTTTCGACTTACACTTTAACAAAGCCCATTTACATAATGAACTTAATGCAAACATTCGAGCTTACCACAAAATGTATTTGACTTCCAATGGCTCAAATCAGTAAAACCTCTTACGTCAAAATCCAATACCTTCCAGTCAGGCAAGACTCATTAGCGCTATGTTTGGCCTCAGAACTGACATATTGTGCGAGATAAAACGAATATAAAAACAAATACGACCCGGCATAAGTTTTGATATAGAGTTTTCGAAAGCCCGCAATATCTTTGAATGGTATTCAAAAAACCGATGTAGCCGCTTAAACACACCATCTCAAAACTAGTGGTACACTATTCAAGCCACAAACCACATTCTTAACACAAAATTACACCTAAAACAAATGCGTGTCGAACATACTTTGATACACTCATTATCTCTAAAGCTACAATCAAGTCTGAGAAGTTGATATAGCTTTAATGATATTGACAGGGTTTTTATCATACATCTCTATCTATGCTCTAAAGTCACTTATCGTATACAAGTAAAAAGTTTTAAGTTATCGTTGCTGTCAGAAGAACTAATCTCGCATCTTAGTTTCGTCATAGCCAGATTATTAGCCGTTAATGTTTCGTAATGTTTTGGTGCCTATGCTCAGACTAGTTGAGTAACAACATTTTATCTTCTATTATACGTTTTAAACTTGAATAAATACAGAAATAATGCGTTGAGTACATAGAATATCCCGGTTTTAGAGTTGTTTTTGTTCAACTACAGAGTAATTCTTTTCTCATAATATGATACCTGTATGCCGCAATCATTTTGTATATACATAAGTCTCTTAAAATCCAATTTAACACTATTCTGACGATCTTAAAGCTCTTTGAAAAACTTTGAAAAGAATTTTCGAATTAATTATAGTGAGCTCGGCAAGCCATTATTGGAAAACAATTAAGCTAAGTCGATTCCTTTGTACTACATCTTACATTCAAAGGCAATCTTTAAATAGTCAACAATAATATTTAATACAGTGCTCTTCAACACAGCTGGCCAGTACGAAAGCAACTAGAGATAAAGGTATCTACACAAAATAAAACGGATTTACTCTCATAGTATTTTTAAATAGTATGTAGCGTCCCTTACCAATAGCAATACCGTTCGAGACGTTTTTGTATGAAGTGTCGATATAGTTCTGAATCGATATAAGCGTTTATGGCGCAAAATAAGGATCAAAAACTTTACACTGAAGTTGGGATCCCAAAAGCTATCGGGAGTTTAAGATAGGGCTTTAATTACTCACTGTAATTGATTAATAGAAAAAATTGCAGGTTCGTTAGATGGTCGTACTTGTCGTACAAAAAAATATCAATTGTGTATCCTCTGTATTGCTTACTTACCCATCATCTAGTACTGGCAGGTTAAAATTTTCATATGAAATTACATGTCGGCTCAATTACACTATGTAGTACGATGAACTATAATTTGTTAGGAAGTGATACGAGAAAATTAATACCGTTACAAAATTCAGTTGACCAGATATGAATCTTTTAATATTCGTGCCGACGTAGAGATCTATAAATGATGAGTTCCATTTCAGATAACATCGTATCAATGATTGATGGGTCGTTAAGTAATTCTATTATCCATTGCCTTATTGTTTCTGGCTCCATTATACTCTTATTAGCATTTCAATGTATGTACGTAACGAAATTTTAATTATCGCTTAGGTTCGAAGAATTTGAAATTAGAGTCAGTATAAAATTAAATCGATTTATCTAACGAAATATAACAGTTCTTCTAAGATTCTAAAATTCAAACAGTATATAGGCTATATATTTCCAACTTACTTAACTAACTTATACGTTTAATATTTAGGTTTCCATCGGGTAAACTGTGGAAAACCCTTTGCCATAACTACACACAAGATTATATCCTTCTTATCTTTATACCCATACAAAAAAAAATTCTGATTTTATAAAAGCCCAATTCCATAACTGTATTGTAATTTATAATTTTCTAAATTAATATTTATGTATTCAAGAGTATCAAGATGGATTATTAATAAAGCTACAGATAATAAACAATGGGTATTCTAATCATATTCGTGAGATGATGTATCGGGCATTGTTTTCTAAGATTATAGAAAGGTCTTACCAGTGGGTTCGACGTCCAGAAAAGTATTTTAGATATACTTGCAGTATTTATTATATTCATTACCCACCGGACTAAAGTTGATTGAAAGAAACTATGATCGTTATATTAGTTTTAATTTCAAACGCATTTTATTTCATACCGTGTTTAAATTGATACGGAGTCTTTTAATTGACGGCTATTAATTAAGCTCCTTTCTAATATACGGTGTATCTTAATGGGTACAACTATCGACCCTTGTCGACCATAAATCTTGGAATACGAAAGATTATGTACTTGTCACAAAATAGTAACGTTAACGAAAGTTTAGGTATATGATAAACAATAAATCCGTCCTTCTAATGAAAATACTAAATTGATTTTAGTAAACGTTCCGAACATGCTTTGGTAATATTTATATGTATTATAATAACAGCGGTACTTACTACTACCTAATAATTATTTATGTATGATACTTACGATAAAATTGTTATTGACACTTTACTTAAAATGGTCTGAGATTCAATTTATAAGGTATAGCTTATCCTAAATAAAGTATATATAAAACATATATATATTACAGAGTGGTAACATATAAAGCACGTGAAAACATGACTAATTTATGTGTTAATAATAAAAGTATTTGCTAATAACTTTAGTGGCAATGCTCCCACTAAATAGTTGAGATTTATCGTTCATGCATACCATTAATGAATGTTAAATATATCTGTGTCAAAATAAATAACTAAAATGATCGTTTTGGTGTGGCTTCATTAATTTATCTATCCCTGACGCACAAAAAATTCAACTGGGTCTCGGATGCCAGTCAAACTATAACATTTTCGCTTTCTTGTAACGTTGTTATCTTGTTTATATATATATTTTAAATTGTAGTGATCTGATAAACAAATTACGTAAGTATTTTTTTAAATATAATTAGACATACTTTAGTACCTTTAGGTACGTCGATATTCTATATTTAAATAAAGATGAAACATTGTTTTAAGAATCTACTTTAATTGGAGAGACTCGACTCGAATAGGACCACACGCCCTCTTGTTAAGTGTAATGATATGCACATTTATACGATGTCGATGTCTATATATGTTAATAAGGAATGTTTCTATTATTCGACGCCCCACACATACTACCTATGGTAATATATCTCGTAATTGTAAGAGCCGTTAAGATTTTTTGAATTAAATAGTTTTAGAATACCTTTATATGAAATATATCGTTTAAATAATATTCTGTTATGACGGATATACAGTAATAATCTAGTATGTATTCACTAAACACAAGGGTAAATGGCCAGTATCTATATATTTATACTTATATATATTTAGTTTGGTCAGTTTATCAGAGGACCAGCAATCTTACCACTGCTATTAGGAGTCAGAATACCATATTGGTATGTATGAATTAGGTTTTAATGATTGTTGAAGTCATAATTAAAGAAATTGGAACATATTTAGATAGTACTATCTGGCCCTATAGTTTGCTTGTTTGTACGGGGATAGTTTTTTATACGTAGTGATGAAACAAATCAAAACTAAAGAGTTACTCTTGAAACTTTAGCTGGTTGTATAAAATTATATTGTCGTTCTAGTATGTTAATTACAGTAAACCGCTACGGTACTAGTTCCAATACATTTGTATGCAAAACATGACTATGGAAATACATTGTATCAGTATGTATTTGGAACTTTCTTTGAGTTTACGCCAAATTATTGTGTAAACTGGCAGTTTGCCCGAGAAGGAAATGTTCTCGGTATAATAGTATCATAATGCCGTCATTTTTCATAAAACTCTGAATAATATACGCGACGTTTTTGTTAGCTTAGGTTTCGCAACTTCTTTCATTTCTAATATTACCTACTTATAGCTTGTGTACTAAAACGATTTAAAACAAGTTTCAGACATGTGTATCAGATGAGCTTTTCATAAGCTTTTCTTTTTTTGTTTAAGTCGGTTAGGTCTTTCTCTCTAGACACAAAGATGTCTCACGTATAATTTTTCAAATCACGATGTTTTTCTTTATCAACAATAGTTGATTCCGCTCATAGTAAGTAACATGTATTTGTGGAGTGGGGTTTGAACTGACGCCGCCAGGATCACTTACTAATAGACTAATATTGTTCATGGAGCGTATGGACGCTTACATATATGTTATAATTAATACCGTTAATATTATGTACTGAATATTCAATACTCGCACTGTGTATTTCTTGTAGTATAATAATTAAATATTTTGTTTGGAATGTAAAACAATTTACAATGTTAATTTCTTTGCCAAACCGCATGAGTATTCATTCAGCGAGGCATGCGGTTTTGTAGAGTGCTGTCGAGTATCCTTTCCTAATCTGCAATTTAGAATAATAACCACCTTAGCTTCAGTAATCAAGTGTACACCAATATGAACACTAGCCTCGTGCAAATAAGAGCGCGTATACAAATTCCAATTTCAATATCATTATTAGTTTGTAGATTCAACTTAAAATTCACTCAAGCACATTTCGCGTTCAGCTTTTGTAGTTTTTTTTCTATATGAAATTTATATCGCAAATATAGACGTCAGACCTTTATTGAAATTTTTGGATAATTGTTCTGCTTATGCGTGATGGATGGTCTACCCAGGTAGTCATAATTTTGATTATGAAAAAAACTCACCCAAACATAAACATATCTTTTATGAAACACAATAGAAGCTGAAGCAGTGGGACGAATGCCGATCGGTTACGGCAGTTTAACACTTAATGGATATTTTTATATTTTGCCTCGATAGACCCTAATAACAATTTGGGCTCATTAATAACCAGCGATGCGAGGAACGCGCCGATACAAAGGGAATATATTGAAATATTTTAGATTAACGCATACATTAATAGTAAATGTTTTCGGCAGTTTCAATACCGTGTCGCACAAATAGGTTTCTAATTACTGTCGATATTGAACAATATAGAGGTTATTGTGAATTTTGTAGTTACCGGCCAATCTAATTAAAATTTAATTCATAAAACTTAATGAATAGAGTTAATATTATTATATTATTAGTATGTGTACCACAGACAAGAAATGATAAATTCTATTAGGGTTCGTGGCTCAGCTTGGGCGTGGAAAATTAAGTAATTCATTCGGTATGGAAGGGTTGGCTGTAGTTGACGTAAAAAAGGGGGTATATATATATAGCCATCAGATGAAATGGACTCGCATGACCGCGTCCCAACGGACGCCTGCCCCACTCAGGCCATTCTTATTCAGATGTTTAGATAAACATTCATAGATACCCTCTGTACACTCTAAAATAATGGCTGCTAGTTTAAATTATTTCCGGACAACGATTTATATGAACAAACTAGATTTTATTAATATGTTAATTCAATTAATTAAGCCTCATACGTGTTTTAAGATTTTATCAATTTGATGTGCATGTTTGCATAATGCAGTGCGTTAAGTTCGTTGTATTTTATGGCTGCATATGTAATTAGTTTTAACATAAATAGTTAAGCAATAGTACATTTAATACGTCGTTAGACAACGTATGTTGCTATGATGCGACGGTGGAGTGTTGCGAAGGTTTATAGACACAGCGTTCAGTATGTTCATGCTATAGGAAATACCAGTAACTGCGCCATGATACATACTAAAAAATAAAAATAAAAACATAGTATTTGTGTCAAGTAGTGAGTTGTAGGTAGCTTTGCTCTCACACAGAGGTTCGCAACCGCCACACGAGTGCTGAGCAAGCAAGGCAAGTTGGCCAGCGGTATGACGGCTAATGAAGATATGTAAGAGCACTCGACCATGTAAACAAGCAGCCCCGAGGCTTTATTTCTGTTTACTCCCGCGGGATTAGTAATTTAAAAGTCAATGCGGACACTCAAAAGGGTCAATCGCATCGCGTTCGTATTGAAAACAGAATACCCTTTTCTGTATTCCGGTGGTGGCCCATGAAAGTTATAAGGGCTGAGTTGTTGAACTATGTAATTGACTTGGTTTTGCGGTCACGGGCTTTGTTCTCACAGGGCGGATAATCGAAAACGCCTCTGGTCAGTTCGATGATGGGCGTGGAACAATACGAAGTTGATATGTGGACTAGCCAGACGACCCCTTGTTTGATTTGCAAAGAGCTATTTGCCCAAAGACTGCGGCGAAAGCAGGAAATTGGACCCCGTAGTCGGTTTCATGAGCGCTAACAGTTGTCCAATTACTTCCTTTTCAACAGTTTAACAAGCCAAAGCGACAATCGTTTCAATAAGCGAGACACCCTTGATTTGGCTCTTTGTTCGAAACAATTTAAATGACTGTTCGTTGCAAAACTAATATGTTATACAGAAATGAGATTAAAAGCGTTTGCCGGGGAGACATGACGCCGGTTATAAAATAGACAAAAGCGTTTAGCTGCTACACGAATGCCGAGCTATTTAAGTCTGAAGCGGTCCCTGTGCCATCAATTTTATTTTCTCGCACAAAACATGTCGGCTGTCGCAACGCATTATGCCGAGAGCGCCACACGCAACATTTACTGTGTTATTTTTGGGCAATCGTGGACGTTGACGTGGACGTTTCCAATGATTGACTTATCCGGGGGTAATTTGAGAGGCACTCATGATGTGAACGGTGCGCCTCTCGCCGTGTCTCTGCTCTACCGCCGCGCGACTCCCGAGAGAAACCTTATACTTACAAGCAGTGACAGGCGACAGGTACTAAAATTAAGTCTTTTAATGTTACCGGTGCATATCTTATGTTTAAAGTGCCGGAAGTTGGCGTGTCGTGAAATTACAGCTGCTTTGATTTATTTTCATTAGAAGTATTTGCATAAGTTACACATTCTATTACACAGTAGTTTGCTAGTATCTTAGTGTCAATGCAAAGGCATCTAAGTAATATATAAGAAGAAAATGTTGAATTTAGTAAAACTTTCTTTTAGCCTGGGAGATGCATCCATCGATCTAAGTTCTAAGTAAACTGGATACACGCTTTTGTTCACCGAACAAAATATTAACGGTCTCTAGTGGCTTAAAAGTCTTGTATTTTAAGAGAAAACCAATACGGACGTACCGTCTGTATGTTGTCTTTTTCAAATGGCCGGGAGTGCAAGTAACCCGATACATCAAGCAGGATGAACGTTAACTAAAAAGAATAAAATGCATACCAACGTCGAGCATTTAAGTAACAACAGATCTTTTCTTAAAGGATAAGCGAGGATTCAGACGCAAGCACGAGCTTGGCGAAATGAAAAGAAAATAAAAACGGATTCCAACAGCGTTAGCTGGCTTAACGTATCACCATAATTCAATAGTTCGTTGCTACCAAAAAGAGCATCGAATTTATTACAAAACTCGCATGCACGTCCCTTACCTATTATTTATGGCACTCGGTTAGCCTGTCACAAAAAATGGGCTGCGTTTGCCTCAGCGGGTAACTTCGGGATATAAGCTGCAACAACACGCATTTCCTCTTCTTAAAAGAATTTAACATTAATCTTAAAATCACTGAACATTGAACCTTCCGAGTGACTGTTTAAAAACTATTTTGATATTATTTTACGAGTTTCTATTTTTCCATGAGTAAATATATCAGTGACAAGTAATCCGGATTTATTGAATACGTTGTATCGGAGATGTTTTAATGCAAGCCATGTGGCAAATGTGGGAACCCCGCCAAGATTGCCCCACTAAATGACTTTGTTACTCCATTGTTAAGTCGCTACCATTTATATTTAATTCTATTTTTAAATTACTGATTACGATACTAACTTTACTTTTCAGTAACATTACTAATCATACTCTTAAACCTTAATAGGTACTATTAGACGTTCTTAATTCAAAACCACTTTTCACTATTCATCGTGTTTAAATTAAACCGGATGTTGTAAAAAAACCTGCTGCCAAATGCAGGCATAAGTGGTGTCATTGAAATCTCTTCAAAAATAAATGGAGATCCTTTTTACAGTGCGATCTCAGAAAGCCCCTTTGTCGTTGGAGAGCTCTCGAGCTATTTCAATCCATACTAATTATTCTAAGACGTTAAATCTAACAAAGCAAAAGATTCATAAACCAGCTGCCTTATTTACGAAAGACATGTTCGACAAACAGAAGACATCGCTGTTCGGCAGCGATCAATTTTAATCCCAAAAACGAGACAAATATCACGAATCGGGTCAACAGCTATCTTCTCACGTTTGTTGACTACTTAAAGTGTGATAATATTTATTAAACGGTTCATTCGAAGCGAACTATGCCGATAAATAATCTGGTAAGACCATTACACGTCACGGAAGATTTACTATTTATGGTAAAGACGTTTTTTTTTGTATGCAACACTTCAATGCGGCTTCATAATACAAAGAATTCAGGTTGTGATCGTATCGTTAAGTTTTAGTTGTAATTAGTAATAATTTATAGTTCTGAATCTATGTAGATATACAGCGATCTTTTGTGTATACAGCAATTAAGAACCAGCTAATGTGGTCAGGAAACGGATTAGTTAAGCAATTAAGGTGCTTTTTGTGTGAGAATAACGCCCGAATTCTAAGATCTGGCACGCGATAGTATTACTTATACGTTTATAATAGTGTTAAAGTTATCTATCCTAAAGAGCAATCTGTTCCCCGAGATTGTGAGAAAATGGATACGATTTTATGCATGATTTACAATTTTAAAACATGTGACAATGACCACACAGTAGCGTGATCAGCTACTGTGAGAATTGCTTGCCATCTGCCAGAAACGCGATACGTTGTAACAATCTAGCGCTGAAATAAGCGATTCTACCCCCACATCTCTCAGCTCAAAGCTCCTTATAAATCATATGATAATTGAATCATATGCTGCGTGTCAAAAGTAATTAACGAACGTTGCGATACGCATCTCGGAACACATGTGCTTTTATAATAACGTTCATCTCAGTTTCCTCACGCGACTCACGCTTCAGATAACATCGAGTAGCATTTCTTTAATTCTCGTATAATGAAAATGATAACCAGCCAGCGGTATGATGACTTTATTATATTGTTCATTGTGTGAGTAAATTGAGCGGTAGGGGCTGCGGGCGCCAAAGTGATAGCGATGGCAGATGGAGTGACATTTTTTTTAAACTTTGTAATGACTTTACATTTTATAGCACATGATTAATGACTTTATAAGCTGTGTTTAATGCATTTAAATAGACGCACAGTTGATCAACTTATGATGGAAGTTTTTTATTAATTAATCTGTGTCTTCATAATTTACAAAAAGCTATATAATCAAGTTTTTTTACACGAAGTTGAGTTTAAAAGACTATGATAATAAATTTGGTTTCATTGATATTTCATTGCAATCAACCTTAGATGCGTATAACAAAAATAAACTAACCTAGTCCACACATTTAATACTATAAAATCTTTCACAGTCCGACGCCAATTATTTTAATGAAACATACGATTTTTAGCGCTTTAATTCTTTGCTTTTTCCCACGAAAGCTCCGAGATTTTGAGAGATTAAAAGTACGGGCGAATATATTTTTTACTTCAATTTCGTAATACTTCGCTCTACGTTATTTTAGAATTATACGAGCTATTTTCCTAGTTCGTGAAGGTTAAGGATGAAATATTAGAGGTATCGCGTGCCCACCCCGGGTCGTAATGAGGCCCTTAGGAATACGTAGCAATATCTTAATACCTTGGCCCGGGGTGACAAATACCCCGCATTCGCGCTGAATTGTAAATAATTTATAACCACTCGTTTTAGCTTCAAACATTGTACGATGACATGGTGGGTTGCGTGCTGAAACACGACGTGTAACACCTGACATTTATTTCTCACCATAACAAATACCTTGAAATATATGTATATACTGAATACAAATTTTCGTAACAGGGAGAGTCAATTATAATTTGTAATACTACTAAAATTATGAGTAAATTATTGTGTTCCGGAATAACGTAAACTTAAAAAGCTCAAAAGTGTATGTATTTTTAAAGAATACGTGACAGAAAGCCACAAAAGTCATTACGTATTTCGCTTTGGTTCAATCACGTTTAGTGAGTGGAGTTGAATATGGAGGCTCATAAAATGGACGTAAAGCTTTGAGGCGAGAGTGCTGGGAGGGCGATAGATTCTTTGATTTGTGTAGAGCAGCTGTTTGAAGCGTTAATAACTTAATTCGTCAGAGTTGACGTTGCGGAAGAGGGTTTCTGAACGTCGACTGGTTGCACGTGACCGTGAGTGCCACGGAAATGGAGACTGGGATAAAACGGCTGCAGCTAAAAGATATGTCAATTTATTACTTAATTCTATGACATTTTGGAAAAATTCGTTGCTTAATAGCTGTGCTATGTGAAAAGTATTAATACGTCGTCAACAGGGCTAAGGAAAAGTAACACGTAAAAAACCTTGATGTTCAACATACTTCTTCCTATAGTGCCATCTCCTTGCGCATGTTGGCTATCATCATGGCTAGTTTAATTTTGGATACCGCGCTTATAAAAATGACTTGGTTCTTTGACCAAACCATTGTCATAAGTTTCTCCTACTACCTGGTACTCTGCCTTGATGTTCAACATACTTGTTATATTAATACCTTAGTACCAAGAACGCCAAAAATATTTTTTCAAAAGCTCTATAGTTTCCTTTACTCTGCCATCAATTCATACCTTCGTTTTTCTCTATCACCGACGCATTTATCCGATCGTTAAGCATTCGTCTTTAATGTTTTAAACCTAATAGTCTATCAAGATGTAGTGGCTGTTAGTCGCCGTGGTGAAGCTATTTAAGTTTATTGATACTTCTTCGGATATTTTTAATTTGGCTATTTTGAGATGGGAATTTTATGTTGTTTTATTTGGTCTACCAATATCCAACTTCGTCTTAATTTTAAAAGAATTAAAAGGACAGTTTACAGAATATATATCTTTTAAGACAGTTCACATCAAGTAAATAGATATGTATTTATAATTTTAATTTGGTGATGCATCTTAAGAAAAAAAGAGACTATTTTCCTGTTAAAATAATTTATTTTTATATTTAGTAAACTGTTAGAATAACATTTAATAATAAATAATTACTTGACGTTACAAATCAAGTCTTATATATGAAAATTATTTCTTAATGTATTTCACAACGATATACAAAGATTCATATAGAAACTATAGGAATGTCAATTCAAAAGCCCTTCATAAAACTTGAATTTTAAGTGTCACCCGAAGCCACCTCAAGATTATTTTTATAAGTCAACTAAGTGTAGTCACTTTATAATATTAGTGTTTCAAATTGATGAGGACGAATCGTCCGCATTTGGCGTGGGCTGGACCGGAGTGTTGAGTGAACAAAAATAAATAATCTTAACGAGTTAGTACCACATTACTTGTTAAGTAAATAATTGCATTAGAAGATTGAAAATAAAATAATTTATTAAATTTGTTAAGTATCATTTAAAATCGCAAAACAGTGCAGATTTAAAGTTTTAGTTTGCAAAGAGGAAAAAATATCTGCAAACGATCATCTTCCTTTCTCTCTGTTTGTTTATTTATTAGTAGTCTAAAAAAATGAAGGGCAGGAGGCTCACCTGGTGTTAAGTGATACCGCCGCCCATGGACATTCTCGATGCTAGAGGGCTCGCGAGTGCGTTGCCGGCCTTTTAAGAATTTGTACGCTCTTTTCTTGAAGGACTCTAAGTCGACTACTACTACCCTACTATTACCCTATTATAAAAACAACCATGTACAAAAGTGTCAGTACCCCCACAATAATAACCAAACTGATACAATACAAATTAAATAGAAACGTCATAGATGAAACTCTTATCATTGAAACTTGTTGTAAGCTTTAACGGAGTTATACATATAGGTACAATTTATGAGTGAATAGGGCTTGAAATCCCTTTATAACAAATTAAAATTTACCGTTATTATTATTATACCACTTACCAAATATGGTCGATATTATCGATTTATATTAGCCTCAATAATCTTTAGCGTCGATAGAATACTAATAGAGAAAACCTCGTGCATTGTTTATTCTACGGTAGTAAGGGCTAATTGGAATCTACGGTTTAGTTCAATCGATAGTTTGATTAAACACGGAATTTCTCGTCCGCCATTTTATGTCATAGGCTTTCAATACCTAGTTGTTCTTCATAACAAGGAATCATTTCCACTCATTTATACTCTTAAGAATCTGACATCTCTATTATTTATATGTCTGAATAAGTATATAATAGGGCAGTTAAGTGGCTCTTTAGATTGACAAAACAAATATAAAGCAAGAAAAGAAACCGCAATTTCAATGAAAATGTGTCGTAATTATTCTTGGCATCATTATAGTAGAGTAAGGGGTGAAGATTTCTTGGCTTAAAGTATATTTAAAAGCATTTGCAAAGCTGCTACTTTGTATGAGACATGGCACGGTGCTTCCTGTTTTATGTGGGAACTTTTGTTGCTGAGCAATCCCAGTAATATCGGTTTTGTAACAGATGTGATTGGATGGTTTTGTTTTCAACCTGTATTCAGTGTTGCCAAGTTTTGTTTTAAACGTTTCTGTCAACTACGTTCAGCTTTCAGTTTGAATCGACTCGTTTCAAACTTTTTACTTTACTGTAATATTTCCGAAACGATTTCTTTTGTTTAGTTAGTTTTTACTTTAACTTAAAAAAATTGAAAATTTGAAATCAAAAGTTCGTTGATTAAAGAACCCTCAACCTTCGGAACTGTAATTGTAACTCCATTAAAAGTTACGTCTTTGTCAAAGTAAACAAGGCGTTTGTCGTCAAAGGAAGTTCTTAAAAATAATGGCCATTTCCTGATGTGCTACTTGAGAAACATTAAATGAATCGTAAAATCTAATTCTGTTGGTTCTTTGTTAATTTATTATTGCAAAAGTTTTTTCAAATACATTACTCAAAACTGACATAAGCACGTACGATCCACGTAAGCCCAGACAGATGTTAACTCCATCTATCCTTTTCAGAAATCTAAATAGCTAAGAATTCTTGGTATCCTTCAACTAATCTACCACTATATAAATATTGCGGGCTGAGAAAAAAAGAATATAGAACGCGCATGCTAGTAATATTGTGACTGTCGGTAATGTCGAGTTAATAACTGAATTCAACAAAGATTAATCAAGTATAAAACATCAAGCGAGACGCGTCAGATTAAGAGCATAAATTATTAGGTACTTTTGTTCAAATCGAAGTAGTGGTCGAAGCCCGTTCAATTACTTGGCTCGTCCGAACAAGGCGAGTCTTTTTCAGATGTTTGTGGAAGGGATTAGTTCTGGATATCTCTGTCGGTATCTCCGTGAGATAAGTACGAATATACGTCAACGTCGGACGGCTAAGCCGATTATTTTAAATGTATTCACTTCCTTAATGGAGGTCGTTTTTCACCCGCCGTGACTCCTCTTCGACTTACCGAAGATTTTTGGTTATGATCCGGGCAATGACTGCGCCGGATTATTGCTCATTTACGTGACGTTTATTAAATTGTCTTTGACGGTAAGGTGAAATTAATATTCAAGAGCGTCTTTATAGCATTATTCTCAGAGGCTTGTGGTTGAACCGTTTTAAGTTAAACACTCAATACATTTGAATGTCATTATTTCTGTAGTTAATATGGAAAAAATAAGTTCAAATTACTATAACAGGGTATATATTATATTATATAATCGCGCGATCGAGACCGCATGAAATTCAAGTGAATACTACAAAAAAAAATAGCGATTTATTGAAATGGGAAAAAATTATGTGCGTAGGTAATATGTGAAATATATTTCTCTATGGTCACTTAAAGAGCGTAATAAATTTCATAACTCATAAGTCAGGTTTTTTGTATCTACCTTCATGCCAGTCTGTTAATTAAAACATAAAAAAATAAAAACGCGGTTTCACCAAATTCGTGGCGAGTAATTAACAATTTTTTTAACCGGCGAAGTTCACGCACTGTGTTTTATAGCAGGTGGTATCTAATTAATTAGAGAGGGCGCCAATTCCCCTCGTCTAGCTGAAATTAAATGTATTTGCATTTTTTATATTCAAAGTAGACATACGTCATAGTATGATTAATTATAATTCAGGAACTAACCGCCGGTTTTCGTCTGCCTTCGTACAGTCAAACAGAAAATTTATGGTTCAATTAATTTATTTCAGTACCATCCAAAGTAAAAGGTATCGTATGAAAGAAGCGATGAAATAATCCTTACATAAATCTACAATAGATGGGACTTTCCACTATGGATGGACTAAATGTCATATTACCAATACACATTATGTTCTAAGTGTATTCAGAATTTATCTACCGTCTTTTGTTTAATCCAATCGAAAATCTACACATGTCATGTAATTTGTTGGTTCCTTTACAGAAAATGATCAAACGAGAAATAATTATACCAAAAAGTACTTTTGTATACGTCAGTACAGTAAGTCACCCCTATCGCGTGAGAAGCGCAAGGTGGGGTCGCCGTTATATCACTTGTCTACACAACATTACAATATAACAGCCAACCGCAATGTCCATGCAAGAAAATAAGTCTAGGGTATGATTCGTAATTATTCTGTGCAAATTATTTTATTATATATTGACAATGGACTCTTCAAAAACAGCTTTATCAATAACCATATTTTACTTTGTTAAAGAATTTACTTCTTACAAAAGAAATTATACACTGGTAAAATAAAAATAAATATAAGTATAAAAAAATTACGTAATTTGTTTCGGTATTATAGTACGGAAGTAAAAGTTTATTATGTTTTTATATAATCATATTACTAGTTGTGGCATAAGAAATATATAATCATTCGTTATAAATAAGAAATAATGTACAAATAATGTTACAAAAAAATAAAAATATTTACAATGTTATCATAGCAATCGTATAGGTTAGGTTAGATAAATAATTAAATTAAATATTAGGTTAAATCTTAAATATTAACTAATACGTGTTTACTACTAATATTATTAATAATAATTAATACTATATATATTTTATAATCTTCAATTAGTGTTTGCATAGTGTAACTGTAATCCAAATACGAGATTAGACGCTATTTACTCTCAGCTCCATCGTGACTATCTCTTGTTTGAAGACGTCGTACATGCTTCAACATATATTAGGTTGTAATTAAATGTTTATTTAATTACAGACACGCACCTGCGTCACAATAATGTGGGGTTTGACAAGATCGCAGCAGGGTTTCTTAAAGCCTTCATAGATAATAGAACTAAAACTGAATACGTGATGTATTTTAGTTAACAGTTTAGATTTTATGAGTGATGAATAAAATTCAGTGAACTGTGCAAAAAGCCGCGATTTCAATAATTAGTAACATCTAAAAAACCTTGCAATATATTTTTTAATATCGCGTCACAATCTTAAAGTTACGTAGTATCAGTAGTCAGTAGACAACAATTAAACTATAGTATACCAGCGTACCCGACAGACGTTGCGATTAGGATATTAAACAAAGTATGAAATTACTGACTGCATCGCCATCTACCGGAATGATTTGTTAATCTAAACCATCCAAGACGCCACCTAAGCCCCTACAAAAAAAATCCATCAGCCGTTTAAGAAGAGTTCAGTGACATATTATATATGTAAGCTATTAAGTTAGATCTTTTAAGTTAGATCAAACTGCACACGGTGTGCTGATTTGATTGTAATCGTGTAAGTAGTTTGGGAGTCCATAGACAAACAACGTGAAGTGTAATTTATATATATTAAAATAAATATAAATTTTAACAAGGAAAAGTATAATGTTATATTCAATGAAAAGACAGTTTTAACTGCGGAGGTCTCAAGGCAGTTTAAATTAAATCACACAAGCATTAATTATAAGTTTGGGATTCATGAGTGGTTATTAAGTTGGACGTCGCCCTTTCTTGGAGCGTTGAATTTTGTATTCTCGGAATGAAATCTGATGTTTTGACGTCTTGAATCATTCTTGATGTGCTCTTGCGTGTTTATTCGTTATTTTGAAGTGGAATGTGTTTATAGGACTGGTTTAATGGATTAAATGAAGTTATCAAGTTTAGTTCACACTAGTATCTTATTTGATAATATAAATATGTAAGTAAATTATTCGTATTTTATGATAATTTCCTTTACATATATATAAACATAATAATAGTTTACTTAATTTTATTTAATCTTACATTGACATTGTTTTCCTTTTTAATGCTTAAACAAATAAACTAAGCGAACAATACTAGACTACTGTATGGTTCAGCACACCAAGAGAAAATCTTTCGAAATACCATATCTAATCTTTCTGAATACAGCCTTTCTATAAATCGTAGGCAGCGTTACATTAAATGACAACCAGAGACCAGTTTCCTACAAATGCTCCACCGGTACCTAAATAAACAACCTACCCACGCTTCACAAGTCTACATATTTATATTACTGAGATAAGCCTGGACAAATCTGTAGATAATATGAAATTGAAGCCCCATTAATTTATTACAAAATATATTAAAATTGTATAAGAGTGGGTTTTGGATAAAAATGAACTTTTACTGTGCCCGTAACTACTGCATTAAAATCACAGCGCAAATAGCAACTATTAATTAAATCATATTCCCTCTTTATTAACCAATATCAGACCAAAAGGTTGGCGCTAAAAAATCTTTGCCGTGTTAATTTTTAAGAAATATGAATATTTCGTATAGAATTTGATCTTGCATTAATTTCCTTCAAGTAACTTTCCGAAATGCGCTGCAGATTCATGAATTTATCTCTGAAAAGGGTACATTAAAATTTAAAAGCAATAACTAAACTTTAATACGGCGCAGATCCTGGCAATAGCTGAATTACTCTGCTACGTAATTTCTTACAGCAAAGCGAATCTTAAACGCGTTGGAAAATTTAAAGAGTTTGAAAGGAAAATTAAGCAGGGCGGCGCAAAAGCCCAAGTCTGAATCGCAACTTTGTTACGTGTGTTCCTAGAGCTCGTTAACGCGGTGAAAAAATTATAGCAGTAAAGTCGAATTAATCTACGCGATTTTTTCGTTTCTGAGCAAAGGAATACTCAGTGCTAATGAGTTAGATTGTTAACTGGAGTCTAAAGCACGCCTTTGTAGCCAGGTGCTCCTGTTTATCTTTGCTCTGAAAACTTTAGCATTAATTGTGATACTAGATATTAACACAGAAATTGTTCGAGTGAGTTGGATAGAATTGCGAATTCACAGAGTTTAAGTTGTGATTTTGATTTCGTTTCGGTTATTTATTTATTTTACAATATCTGTCTTAAAGATTGGTAAAGTTATGGTTTGCATTTTATAGTTAATATTTTCAAGAAGTCTGCCTTCTGTATTGTCCATAATTGAAGCTTTAATCAAACATCCACGGAGCCAGTAGTCAATTTCGTATACTATATTAGTCTAGTCTTATCAATTCGTCCTTTGGTAGGATAACAATAAATCTAAAGTCACATTTCGCCATGAATTTTCAATTCCAAGTAAAATAGCCTGCATTAAAATAGACACCCGTCAGCCGCTCGCCACGATACACGCTTTAGATAAATTCCCCTCATTTTTCTCCCGCTCACGAGCCGTCAACGGATAAATGCTTCCACTGTCTTTTTTGTACGTACAACCGAAGGAATTACAGCATTAATCAGCCGAAATGAACCCTTTAGCGAAATGTCAAAAGGTTTACACATAACGAGTTGCGTTCGCCCATGTTGAAAACAAAAGAATTCTCGCGTATTCACTCCCTATCCGTCCATCGCAATTTACAAGAGAAATCGTAATAGGCACGAATAACCTGTGTTGGACTAACATTAATTCTCTAAGATTAGATGGAATGCACGTAATTTACTCTGTACCTTCACTGTCGGTGAAATTGGAACAGGTTTTCCGCAAGTTTATTTGAATATTGGAGGTTGGAACTGAGATTTTCGTTTGATATTGGGCGCATGTGAATTGAATTCCATCAGGTGTGTGGCGTTCAGGTGAATAAGCGACCCGCCCGGTCCTCTCGTAGGCCTGTCCGGCCGAGCAAACATTTCCGCTTGATTAGAGATCGGTAGTGCCATCACCAAGACGACTTTTAAAGCGCATTTGTTTTTCAAGACCTGTATACACATTATTGATTCATTTTGATGAGATGTCCCTTACGTACATTAATTAGCCTTGAGACCGCGATCTCCGCGGTGACTGAGTTTCATTCTTGCGTGACAAATTGAACAAATCAGTCAATTTATAATAGTGTAATGTATAGTAAGGGTTTTGGGTTGAGACACATTTTAAAATAAAGTTTTTATCTAGAGGCAATGGACCGGAACATTTTGTTATGCAATTTTTTACTAGATTGTTAAGTATTCTCAAACACTAGTAACGGTTTTTTGACTCACATCATATTGTAATTATAAAAAGCATTTGTTGTTGCTTTAAGATAGTCAGAAGTATTCAATTCAGGATAAGCAGGTTTTTTTTTATAGAACAGGGGGCAAACGGGCAGGAGGCTCAGAAGTTATAAACTTTATGATACCCTGTCTTGTTTGTGTTAAATACTTTCTTGAAATGGGTTTTAGTCGTTAATTTTAACGCTACTCTTAATGTTCACCAAGTAAATACGTAGTTAGTAGTCAAAGATCATGAGTTACGAGAGTCTATAAACTTTCATTTATGAAGGTCTGTTTTATAGGGTCTTAAACATGAATATCCTTTATCCACAAATTATAATGGATGTAATAGTGGTCTTAAATGATAGGAAATATAACTAATAACACCGTATTATTTTAATATCTGCTCGTGAATTTAATGTATTTGGAGTTTAAATCGCACCTTATTGCTATAAGAAAACCTTAAATGTTCAGCTAAGGAATAGATGTATAAAATTTGTTTTCGCTTGTTACAGATTGTACGCAGTCTTCAAGTCCAGCTCATGACTTTAACTGACTCATCTTTATAACATCAAGCAACTGCCTAACTCAGGTAAATATTTCCAGCTTTATAATAAGATGTTGAAATTTAATTACAAATTATTGTAAAATAAAACGTGGAAACGTGTGATACTCATGGACTAAAAGTTATTTTAATATAAAAAATCAGTGTTTGTTGTGTAGTATTAACGTAAACATTAAGTTTTCCTTCCGTATTGTTTCCAAATTTTATAGCTTTGATTTGTCACAATTTTTGAAGAAAGGGGTGATTTGTATCTTTTTTTCAATAAAACAACACCTGGGCACCATTTGTGTGGCTCTAAGCTGTAAGTATTGTAAATGTTTCACCATTTCTACTGAGATTGAAAAACTGTTTCCCAACTGCGTTTCCGGTTTCGTATTTTTATTGCAATACATCGCGTTTTCATACGACCTTTTGACCAAGTAATATTTGCTCGGGTATAAAAAATATTTATTGGAATGTGACTGTAGATGTATTTATTGTGAAATTGTGATATTTCAATGAAGTTGTTAAGTTAAAAATTGCACATTTATAGCGGGTATTTATTACTAATAGCTAATAAACACACGAAAAAATGAAATGAAAAAATGTATTAGTTGCTATATTATTGACACACACTCATATTTCAAATATAATAATGCAGATTTCTACAAATATAACAGTAATATAAATAAACTTATTGACATAATATACGAGCGATAATTTGTCATATCAGAATTTAGATTGTGCTTCTTTCTACTATGAGTTTTAATATGTCAATCTCACGGTTCGTTGCGTTCAAATGACCGCGAGTGACAGCGGGCACAGCGAACACTGATACATAAAATTTACATTCACATACATGACTTGAAAGGCTTTTAATTTCTAGTCAAATCGGTATTGCATCGCTCACACATTTCTGGAAAATATAGTTCCGAAAGACATGTGAACTTTAAGAACTCGTAAAAACATTAAAAATATCGGAATGCTTTAAGAGGACTGTATAACAGCAGAATTGTTAATCTGTGCGAATTAAAAATAAGTAATAATTAGCAAAGGCAGCTTTGTTATTCGACATCACATTATAATTGTTTTAATAAATATAAAGCCAATCGTAAAACATTGAATTTGAGACTAACGTTTCGCTATTTCATTATCATACAAAGTTTGGTTCAGCTCGGTTACTTAGCAATTTCACTGATTAAGGGTATTGTAGGTACGTACCAGCGACACTGTGGCAAATAGCTTGAAACTGAGCTCCAATGAATATTTATACGTTAAGCTAACTTAATATTTGGATACGGTATATGCAGCAGACAGCCGGTGATTCTATGAAAACACATTGTTAATTCAGTTATATATTTTATTCACATGACAGGTACTGTTGAATTTACGCCGAATAGAGCTCACAGTATTTATTTATCGTCAAACCTATTCGAAATGTTTGTTTCGGTATAGTGATACATCCATCCTCGGTTCATTATTATTTTGGCCGAATTCAAATGATTCGAATTCAAAACCTAACTATTTTATTTTTAATGAATACAAAAAGTTGTAAGCAACTTTGTAGAATATTTCATGTTTTAAGATAATTAAAATGTTTAAACTGTAGTTTCGAAATTTGCTTCGTAATCCTGTGGTTGCTATCGATAGGCCATGCGGGCTCTAAATTGATGTTAGATGGTCGCACAGAATGATGTTCCTACATAGATGTGCTTTTGTCGGAGCGATCCAAAGGTGGTTACCCAAAATTGGGTCAGGGGATTTGTGAATAGTTCTCCGGAGGTATGTGCTCAGTGCTTTCGTATCCCTTTGTTTATCGGTTTAGTCTTGTGACAACATTCGAAGCGCCTCCACTGAACGCTCTTTGTTAGAAACGTAATACACCGTCAACAATTCGCACCCGGCTATTTAGATGTACGCCTTAAATCGTGACTCGTCTGGAGTCTAAGCCTCGCCTTTCATATTTATAAGGTCTGGTAATCAGAAAATGGGATCGCAAAAAAAACCTGAGCGTGAATCGAACAATAAAGCTAAAAGCCGGCGTGTTTAAGGAGCGTGCCGTCAAAACAAATGACGGTAAAAAATTCAACGCAACATAAACAAAGGCTTGTTTGGACGAAGCCTGTAGCGGAGGTGAGCCTCATTTCGACAGGCGGATAAGTGCTGGCGTAATCTGTGCTTGGGTTCGTGTAAATGCAAATTGTCCCATAAAGCCATCGCCCCCCCCCCCCCCCCCCCCCCCGCGGGCCTAGCCGCACCCCTTAATGAAGAGTCTCCTCGCTTCCAGAGGCAGTTCGTCATCTCGACAGCGGTTTACTAGCTTTACGAAATTAGAGTTGCCTCGAAATTGCTTCATCTATGTATCTATCGGCTTTCGTTACGGTTACTCGATTACATTGTTCCAATCTAAATTAATATAGAGACTTACATATTACAGATAATCACAAACTAAAAGTATTAATTTGATTCAAAGTCTGTTTTTACGCCGTAGGGAACCGTAAATTTTATGAATGACTCGACTATAATAGAGCTTGATGATGTAAAGATCTCATTTAAAATTAATAAACTTAAAAAGCACTCCGAATTTTTGTTCCAATTCTCTCTATTCGTCGTCGTGGTACAAATGGTTGTATTTACGATTTGTTGCACCTGTTTCAATCGTTTTTAACTTTTAAGACTTATTTATGCGTTCATGAATAATTCTATCATATTTTATGTATACAGTTTTGAATGAAAAAGACAAAGTTTGATTATCTATATTCATGAGTTTCAATTCAGTCTGATATATTTCTCATTGCGGTGTTTTCAATTGTTATGAAGTTTATCTGTGTTTTGTTTATTTTATAACGGGATTTTTAGTGACAATATATTTTTTACATAACTTACATTTCACCAAAAAGATTACAAGCGTTCAATCTTGAATAAAAAGTAAATTTGCCGCTTAGCCACTCTTCAAGCGCTTATTATCAAATTCAAACTCAAAATATCTTTATTCATATAGGTAAACAAGTATTATTAAAATTAAATTAATTGTAAATTTACATTTACTACCAGTTCGCAAGTCAAGGGCGTAGAGCGGGCAAGAAGAACTGGCAAGGAACTTTCCGCAACTCTTTTTAATCACTAAGTTTTGAGTCATACAAATTGTTTGAACTGGATCAAATCAATCATTTAAGTATTTGTCACATGCATAAAAAGCTTTATTGAATTATTTACTTATGACTATATAACCGTATTGTCAAAATTTCATACAATCTTGCGGGTTTCAGTAACAGTATTTAGTTGGGTCTATTTATTTAGTTTATAACAACAAATACAGATTGTATTCAATTATTGTATCTCGTGAATACAAAACCGTGTCTATACGAAAACTAAAGGAATTCAGAATTGATTAATGAAGATCAGACTTGAAACGTCACTGTGGTACAATTACATTTCCCCAATATTGTTCACAAGTCAAGGACAGGCCGCAACGCCCTACTTGCCTTATTTGAAAGCCGTAGGCGACTCATTACCGATTCGCGACTAATAAATGTTTTATGAACAATGAGCTTCCCCTTTAGCGGTAGTAGGTAAAACAATACGCGCGGGGACTCCTTGTTGAATTACAAATACGCCGACTCGACGTGAATTCGAATAGGGACTATTTGTACCTTGTGGATATAGTTTCATTGTTACGTCTCTAGCAGTTATATAGTTTAAGGATAGGAGGAAACTTTAGAGACTGTAAGTTTACGCAAGTTTAGTTCTTATAGGTTAGACATTTATTTATAAATCCTTTGAAGGTAATCCACTCAAATATCATCGGTGCTCAAATCAAATCAAATCAAAATATCTTTATTCATATAGGTAAACATGTACACTTATGAACGTCAAGAAAAAAAATTAAATTAACTGTAAATTTACATTTACAACCAGTTCGCAAGTGAAGGGCGTAGAGCGGGTAAGAGCGTAGTTTGATCACTTCTTTGAATACTAAAATTAAAATACCGCTTTGTTGATATGACTTTCACCCAATAATCTATATGTGTTATGATGCTTTGAACCGAAATTATTTACTTAACACAGCCTTATGCCCTATGCAAATATAAAAATAACATGTCTTGCTTTGTTACAACAATTGATCGTTGAAATGTAATTCCAAAGCCAAAAGCCATCTACAGCTATAAAAAAAAAACTTATATTTAAATATCATTCACTCAAATGACGTCGTCATTTTCAAACCTTAAATTATATTTCGCTTTCTATACTACTCTATAGAACACTATTAATTATTGTTCCAAAATTTTTTACGTCAATAAATAGTTTCAAATCATTCTAAGATCGTGACGAATGCTATAATTGTTGTATTGGTTCACGAGAAAAATAATTATGGAAGCTAGAAATGTTATATCCACGGTCAATAGAGCGAAACGGTGGGAACGTTGAGTTTGGAACTACATTTGATACGAACGGAACACTTAGTGGTTAGATCTCGGTCACCACTGTGGTCCTAAACTTTTATAGATTTTTTGCGTTCTGACAATCTTTAATTAAGTTTTAAATAAATGTTGTGTTGAGTTTATATATTTATAAAAACATGAGTCATAAATACGATAATATTTTATGTTATTAAAGAAGAGAATTGTAAAATAATACAATGTTTATAAGTCGATACACATTAAACCAGAAATTTGTCTATACAAATTAGCACGCCAGATGCAAGTTTTACTAAATTAAATGTCATTTCCTCATAAAAAGTCTGCTTTTAAAAGCCTGTAAAGGTCGATAACCTATAGGTGCTTCATCTTAATATTACTATTGGATAGTAACATAATATTAATATGTTTCATGGTCCATTTATCAATATTGATTTGACTTAGATGGCGATTGATATTCTATATGTTCATGCCATACGAATGTCGATCTTATAATGTTATAAATATGAAATCGATATTCTTCCTTCACCACATAGATCATCGGATAACGTGCGGTTGCGACCGTGGTTCCATAAACACCCGTTTGAGAGATCAACTTGAGAAAGTTTCGATTACATATTTTTTATTTCCTCATTAGTATTAATAGAAGCACCGATACATAAATATTGATATTTCGATGAAAGATATCACAAATATTATTTATCATATTTCATTATTTTATAGGCTTTTTTACGACCCCAAGAGCCTATAATTATCTGACGGAAAGTCCTTTATTGAAGGGTATATGCCAAGTGCGAGTTGACGGATGACATATTCTGTCGGTTTATATTTCTAAAGGATTCAGAGTTAAGTCTAAAGCTTGCGTCTGAGATCGAATTTTCGCTCAGTGTGAATATTCGCAAGAGTAGGTATATATTTTTCGTTGTGAGCTTGTTCACAACAATGCTGACAACACCTGAATATTCCCGACTCGCCTGTGCTCATCCCATCCACAGATGCAGTCAAAATGACGGACGTAGAGGTGGTGGCGATTGACTTGTAATGTAACATTCAAAGGGATTCGCCAAAAAACCGACAGCTGAGTGGAGCGACCTCGGGCGCTCGGCGCTCGTATCCTATCCAGCGGCTCGGCTCGATGTACTCGCATGCCGAATATTCGACTTGTAACGTGCTTACATCGAGCGAATATTCACTGATGGAATTAAAAAAACGTATTAGGTTTATACTGGTTATTGCTGGTATGGACATATCCTATAAACGAAAAATCTAGTTGTAAATGCGCACATAGAACAATCAATTAGCGTATAACTTGAAGGTACAATATGTTTTGATAATTGCAAGCTTAACTAACACACAGCTTATGGTCTAACTGTGAATGTACACAGAAAACTATAGAAAATAAGTTCAAAGACTTCTATCTTCTATTAAAACTATTTAACTAAAATATTTCATTACGTTGCAGTGATTAATGTTCTTAATTAAAGAGGAAGTGTTGAATTCCTGCAAGTTGAAATAAAAAATTGCATTAGCAAAGTTGCACTTAGGTATTTTAATGAATCTTGTTGTAGAAATCTGTTGTCTAGGAACTTATAAAGCGAAGGAAACTCTTGAAGCTACTGAAACTTGTCAAACAGGTTCTCACGTCTTTGTATAATACTGTTAAACATACTTGAAAAGTTTTAACTTTTAACGAAGTTTGTATTGAAATTATTTGGCAGTCTAAAAGGAATTCTAATTTGTGTTGAATGTTAGTAACTATATGGGGCAGATCGTTGCCGTTAATGATATTTTTAAAATAATTATTTAAACGATAAAATTTAATTGTACTTTTTTTAACGATAACTAAGTGAATGTGATACTTTTGATATATATATAAATATGGCGTATTGAAAGATCATACTGTACGTACTTGCCTGTAAGCAATTAATCTAGCCCAAGGAAAAGCCATTCAAAAACTTTAACACAAAGCTTTTAATCTTAAGACGGCTAGACTTTTGTATACAGAACCTACTAATACCGTCTATAGTAACTCTAGTAACGTCATTATTGCACGTCTGTTAACTCAATGATTATATAATTGAATCAAATTTAATGTTATAATACACAATCTTAGTAATACAACCTTATTAGTTTCGTTCTTATGGTAAGAAATATTAGTCAATTTTATAATTGAAATGTTGATTTAAATACTAAGTGAAAAAAACAGTAGTGCTTAAACCTTCTTGGTCTGAGTTTCTGATTTTTGTTTCTGTTTCTGTCTGTTTTCTACATGACAAGTAGGTGGTCAGCCTAATGTGCTTCACACACACCCTACTAGCTTGACTTTTTAAGTAGATAGCATTTTCCTTCTCTGTACGAGTGAGTGTTGAATGCGCACAAAGACAGAATAGTGTATTAGTGCATTGCTGAGGATCGAACCTGCGACGTAACGGATGGGAATCGTATTCAATCCACGACGCAAACGCAGCCTTTTACCACAAACTTTAAATCAAGCTTCACGCTGTATGTAACTAATAAACAAAATAATACACTAATAAGAAACATAATAAATTGTGGACAATATACTGTATCAATAACATTACATAATCAAATGTAGAATACAGATGTCCGCAATAAATCATATTATCTGTGGTCAGGGTACTGACCCCAGAAGACTGATAACAGAACTAGCTTGCGGTACAAATCTTTTTACTTGTACAGGATGTGTCCCGCTAGACATCCTAACGCTCGTTAGTTTTTTTCTATTTGTTACGTTATATTACTAACATCAATGGACAGACAAGTAATTCGAATAAGGAATTCAATGTTACTCCATTCACGAAGTTGTAAACGATTCTAGTTCAGTCGAGTCGGGTGGGAGTCCAAAAACAAAAGAATGTTACGTTAACACTCAAAAGCCGAACATTGATAAAAATATTAATGAAATGAATACAACAATTGTTTACATAAAGTTGCTTGATGAAACTCACTTCATATAAAAAAATAATAATTAATATTGACGAATTATTGCAGGAATATATTTTTATTTAATTCAAGAATAAATCCGTCCAATTTTAATACATTGGTGCGGGTTCTACTGAATGTTACGGTGATTGCGATGATTACGGAGTTTCTCTACGATAGTGTTAGGTGTACCTTGTATACCCAAAAAGATGCGTTTTTAAATCAACAGATTCGTTTCGATGCGGGGAATGGTTTTGGTCTTGTAGCAACGCAATCAAAGGGCAAATCGAATTAATCAGCTCGGCAGCATTGCCTTTGAGAGGCGCAGACCATTTGCAGAACACTGATTAATAAATACCTCGCGATACTCGGCCTCGCAAATGGGACAAATAGAGAATTCACTTCAAATTAATTTCCACGCTATTTCATCGAGACATATATGTAATGTAAGTAATGCAATTATATCATTCATAGACGTCGATTGTGATGGTCCACGATGGATACGGTTATCTCTTTTTGACAAATCAAAGACAATGGTGCTAAAACTCAAATTTGGAACGAATTCCATCCACCATCCAGTACTTTCAATTGTTCTCCAAATCTAGAAGCCACACCTTTCACGTATCTGCGAACGACAGTGCAAAAAGCGCATTGTTCGATGCGTTTTTCGCCAATGGTTATTTCGGGAATCCTCCCATTCACCGCGCATTCATTCATACACATTACGTCCTAACCCGTAGTCTCGACTGTAAACTTTGAATACGTTGCCGGAAATCCCTCGTTGCAATACCGAATGGAAACTGAAACGTAGGATTTTGTTGCACGTTACGCTTTTAGAGGCGCGGCTGAGCTAAGCGCGCTATAGACGTAGCCAGCTTTTCGCTCGCGTCGGGTTAAACCCCTTGCATTTTGCATTTAATACTTACGTACTTGAAGGGAAAAAAACTTTTTTGGATTAAATATTGCATTGAATCAATACAGATACATTTTGTTGCTTTTTGTGGTTCACAAGAACGGTTCCGTTAACTATTCTTTTCCTTTAACGTATTGGCAATTTGCCATAAGTGGCCACAACTTTTATTGCTATAAAAGGCTTCGTTCAATGAACGGGCTCATTTAATACTTTATTGATAATATTTTCAATGTGGGAAGAATTTCTTTCTATTACCCTTAAACCTTTTCATTATATAAGTGTTACAGCTACAAGACTTGAGTTCCGAAGGCGTCAGAGTGCCTTTGGCTCAATGAGCTATTTCCTTATTTGACCCATTGGAAATCGAGATTCGCGAATATGTTTAAGCATAAATTCACTATTATATTGTTGACGTCAGGAAATAATTAAACATCTGAAATAAGAACTCTTATTAATATGAATTCTAATAAATACTAATATGTAGTAAATTACCTGTAATGTTAAAGGATTTATATTAATTTTATACGTACAAGTTTCCTTCCTACTCAAAGCAACTACTTCTAAATTTTTCATATAAGATTAACTTCAAGTAACTACTACTTTTAATACTGGATACCTTATGGAGTTTCAAACTAATCCTTGCGGTGTAAACTCGTGTAAACAAACTTCTGTTTTCTAATACCCCGGTGCGACGAAGCCTATACGTGATGTTCATAAAGTTATGAAACGCCTTATATTGTTGGTAGAATAAACCTGGCTTAAATGAAGCATTCAGTCTGGCCATTTTTAATCGAGTTACCATTGAACAAACATGCTTTTAATCTGCAACGTCCGCTCTGGCCTAAATTCGTTCATTGACTATTCATCTGTGGCATCGAAATAGAAAGAGGAAAGTCAAGCTAAAGCCTATGGCAAATGGGGGACAATATAAAGCCGTACATTGCTCTAGTGTTTATTAATGTATGTACAACAATTCGCGTTTTATATGAATTAAAAAGAAAAATGATTTAAATA
This sequence comes from Pieris mannii, assembly GCA_028984075.1. Lineage (NCBI taxonomy): Eukaryota > Metazoa > Arthropoda > Insecta > Lepidoptera > Pieridae > Pieris > Pieris mannii. Next base: position 4,550,363 of record CM054776.1, read on the forward strand.
CACAGACAACAAAAACAGAACTTACAGAGATGTGGACCAAATAAAAGAAACTGGTAAAGCAAGTGGTACATGGCAGTGAGTGGCACAGTGCAGAGAGGAATGTCGGGATTTGGAGGAGGCCTAATAAAAAAGGGCACACAGATACACTAGAAGAAGATTAAAATGTTTAATCACATTTAAACATGAGAAATGAATCTGAATAAAGGCTATTATTATTATTAAAAACATTACTCACAATACACTTTTGATAGACAATTGAAGCAGTATTTATCTCAATCAGAAGAAAGAATCAATATTGGTCGGTAGCTACCGTCAACTAATCTTAAATGTCTTTACCGTAGAGAAAAGATTTTAAGCCTCGGTATCCATCGTGATTACGTAGCAAGTGGCAAGTTTTGTGCTCGCCTCATGGACGATTCATCGACGGCCCTCGTTACGCTCACGGTTGAATGCCGCTTTAGCACTTCTCATTATTGCGTTTATAAAGCCGCTATAGAGAAGACTGATTCACTAAGTTTCGCTCAGTTGCGATGAAAGAGAAAATGGAATTGTGTAGGGCTCAGTCACAAACTTTTTTGTTTTCAGCCTGCAAGATTAAGGTTTTATTTTGTTTTCTTTTTAACGTGTACTTGCATAATATACATATTATTAAAGATGATAGTTCACTACAAATATTTCTCCATGCGCTATGAACTTGTCAGACTTTTTCCATTGCTAGAAACTTAAAAGCACTAGTGTCAGTTAATGATTTAACAATGCAAAAATATTAAGGTCAGATTAGGTATATTGCTAAGGGCGTGGACTCTCTATCATCGTTATAAAGGGTAATTACAACTACCCTGGAGACTAATTAGACGTTGAAATTCGATTAGGACATCGCGCCTATGGGTTTGCATAATTATTACTTATTTAATCATAGTTTATTGATATTCTCAAAACGCTTTATGTTAATTATACCAATTAAGTACGTTAAACAAAAGACAGTTTATTCTAGATGTTTTCAAAGATACAGCTAATTATTTTTATTCTAATGAAATTCCTCCACAAACTCGCATTAACTCTGTTTTAAACAGCTTTTCTTGAAAGGGAGTTTACAAAATCTTGATCTGTCAATGTAAGTACGGCATTTGTTTCAAGTTGCAGATTCTACAAACTCCATTTACTGCATTTCTTCCTAAGAGGAATGCCGTCATTTATTTTCGTGGAACTCAACGTTGCAGTTGCATTTAGAACGGTTGTCGTTCAGTTCGCTTTTTGTGTTATTTGCTAGCGGTACCAGCTCTGACTGACCAAGTTTTCTCATTATACAAGTCCGTTCTTAACTTAAAACCACCACAAACGTATGTATATGAAGTGTTACCACACAACAAAACCGCTTCTAAATAATTTTCAAGCGCTGCCCCCTATATGCTTTAAGTTTTCGACATCGAGTGAATAGGGACTATTTTAAAAAACGAAACACGACTTAAGCTACTCATGAAAATAGAGGGCTTGGATATTTTCTGGGAAGAGTGGTTAGCCGACTTTTACACTGGTTTTATTGTCTTCCACCCCTCGTAAAGCGTCCTTTGTGCTAGTAATGTCTCAAGTTGTATTACCAGTGCGATAACTTTAGTGGAAACGGTTCGGCGTTGATTGCATCGGCCACAATACCACAATTAGATTTAACTAAACGGAGAGTTTTGATAATAACCCAAGACTGTTGACTGTTATTAATAGCTGTGGACACGGCACCTTTAATATTGAATTTGCCGCTCACCACTGTTTAGTAAATTACGGCGTCTTCGATCGTTAGCGGTCGCGTGTAATAGATAGGGTACCTAATTCATTCAGCGCCAGGAATTTATCCCAATATATATTATCTACACTTAGGAATTGTGTTAAACGGATTTTGGTCTTAATTTAAACGTATATACTATACAATTTAAATGATATTTAATTAAACTAAACGAAACTTTTAACTCGCATGATAAAAGAACAAAGCTGGGAAGTCGATTACTTAAAAGTAAAATCATGACTTGAAACATTGCTTGTGTTGCGGAACAATTCTAATGGGATTTTCATCAATTGGAATTTGAGGGTTCATTTTAACGCTGTAATAGAAAAGTTCAGTAATAACAAAGAACGAAACATGTTAACGTAAGCGAAATTCACGATCTTAACTCGCAATGCGGACAGGAAATTAAAAGACAAAAGAGTACCGGCCGGGGTAGTATAGGCTCGGAAACAGAGGGCGTGCCCTCCCTTAGCCATTTCATCGAAGCCGCTTAACCACGACCACCTTTGAGTAAACCCAAAAGAGGACAAACGTACAGTTTGATCGTTTGTGCATTGAGGCTATGATCGGTCTATGGTTACATTCGTTTGTACAGATATTTATTTGGTAAAAAAATTTAAACACATATACGTATAATATTAGGACATTGTGTAAGTAATTTCTAGAAGCCTTTTCTATTAATGTGATTTAGAATGTAAAAAGTAGCTATCCGAATTAATCTGTCTTAATACTGATATGTATCAAATGTACGTATACGTATGGTTTCTGTAATTCAGGCGCAATGGGGTAATCCATTCGTGTAGGGTGATATCAAATTGCGGAGGGAGGCCAAGAGAAACGACTTCTCACGTCTTCACAAAGACACGAACGCCAACTCCTTATAGAATTGTATTTATTTATCGAAACGTGTTACATTTTATCTGTGGAATTTGATTATCTGTTAACAAAACGCGATTAGCATTTAGCAAGCCAACAATATCTCAAGTGTTGAAAGTTTCAAGCCCTGCTTCGTTTTCTAATTTAATTTGCATTCAAAATCAGAAACTTTTCGTGACACTGTTTTGCATTATTAATACTTTAGCGTGGCGTGATCTCCCTGGTGGTACACTAGAAGCCATAAATTGAATTCCATCCTTCGCAATTAGTTATTCCCGCGCGTGAAAACTTTTGAGATCGTTCGCTTTCGTTAACAGATGTTACGGTGCTATTCATTATACATTCCGTCGAATTGTAAAGCCGAACATTTAATTTAAAGTACCAAATGCTCCTTTGTTAATAGCCAAGCGTTTTCGTTGGTATTGTGTGGAATTGTTTAGGCGGGGAAGGATTAACGGAACGAGTCCAAACTACTACTACACAACGGTACATATCTTAAACTCATATTTATACGTATACGCATACGTATTCACATTGAAAATATAATTTTTATAGACCATTAATTTAGGTCCAAAATAAAAATTCTGGTTTATATTAATAACCAAATTGAGGGAGAGGAATGTATTTTTCTAAGCAGGTCTGGCCAGAAATAAGATAAAGATTTTACTACACTGATAAGCTTACCTTTTTAGGCCTCCCCTTTATGATTTAAAACTTAATTACCTGGGGTGAAATAATTTAATACTGTGGATAAATTTAAACTTAACATAAAAATCTGTATTATCTTAAACTTTATGACATTAAATAGCCATTGTATTAAATGAGATTTTAACGTGAACTTTTCCTTCTTTCAGGTACTCAGTGGAGTTTATATGAAATGTTATGGGCTCACGCGGCGTAGCACACTGGAGCTGGGTGGTAGTGGTAGCGTGGGCGTGGAGTGCTGCGGCGCGCACATTATGTCCGCCACGATGCGAATGCGACGACGCGCTCAGAGCTGCATCGTGCGCCAATGCAGGCCTCGAAATAGTGCCTATACAACTAAATCCAGAAGCAACACAAATAAACCTAACCCACAACTCTATCGACAACCTTCTATACACATTCGGCTTTTATACCCAACTAACCATCCTCGACATTTCGTACAACAAAGTACAAGACTTAGGAAGTAGGAATTTTGATAACAACATCGAAATGACGCATCTAAACGTGAGCCACAATGCTCTCAGAAAGTTAGACAAAGATACATTCATTGGTCTTAAGAGACTCGTCGATCTGAATTTATCTAATAACGAAATATCTACTATAGATGCACTAACTTTCAAAGATCTAACAGTGTTAGAGAGACTCGATATGTCTAATAATAAATTAGTGAATTTCGAATCTGATACCTTTGAACCACTATCTTCACTTCGGATTTTATATTTAAAAAATAATTCTATACTAGAAATACCCTCTGTCAATTTATTGACAATTATAAGTCTAGAGTTCTTAGATCTCTCAGAAAATTTGATACAAAGGATACCAAAGCATGGGGTGCCGTACTTGAAGGAGTTGAAACATTTAGATCTGAACAATAATATAATAGAAGAAATCGATCACTTGGGCCTTCACAACTTACCTTCTTTGCGACACTTAGATCTTAGCGATAACAACATGACTACGATTCCAACATCAGCTTTGTCAAAGTTGTCGAATTTGTCTCACTTGTATTTGAGCGGAAATTTTTTCCATAACGTATCAGCGTTGTCTTTTCAAAGCCTCTTTCATTTGAAACATTTACACTTAAGTAGGATATACAATTTAGAAAAAATTGATTTCAGAGCATTTGTTGATAATATAAATCTACAAAAGATATGGATGAATGAAAACTTAAGAGTAAAGGAAGTGCCTCCGAGATTATTCCATGGGAATCCTAAGCTGACACATGTTTATATGAGAAACAATGCTTTAGAAACTCTCGAAGCTTCACACTTCCCAATTGATACTTTACAAGAACTTGAAATATCGGGAAATCCATTTGTATGTAACTGTTCATTAGTATGGTTATGGAATCTTATAAGAGAATGTGAACTTCGGAGCCGAAAAAGTGAAAATACTAGTACAATACTTAAAATTGATTACGAAGACGTAAAATGTGCTGCACCAGAGCATTTGAAGGGAATTCATTTTATTCAGATTCCGGAGTCAGAGTTTGGTTGCTCCAGTGGGTGGGTTATAGTCGCTATCGTAGTGATGACTGTAAGTATCATTACTAGCATTGTTGGTGGAGTATTATACTTTATTGGACCTCTGAAGAAATGTAAAGGAGACAAATCAAAGCAAGTTATGACGAGCGTTATGCTTAACGGTGATGTTTCAAAATTGGGTAACGGATTAGTTTACACAACCCGCGGCAGAGAAACTGATAGTAAAAGGGAGGTCGATAAATACTTAATGATCGGTTCGTCTGTTACTAACAACTTCCATTCATTAAATCCTCCCTGGCAAGCCATGGATAAGAACCCTTATTACCAGGAAGATAGTGACGAGCACATTTATCAACAGTTTGCTTATGAAACTATTCCTCCACACAGGACCCCAGAGAAACCACACATAGTGTATGTGTAACATAAGGTTATAGTGATGAACTTTGTCAAAAGCGCAAACAATTTTATAAGACGTTTAATAAAAGACAATTGATATGTGAACGAGCAACCTGCAATAATGTAAATAATGTTATGAAGATGTGATAGCTTTGTATATAAAGATGTATATAGATTAATTTTTAAATATTTTCGAATTTGTACTTAACTCGTTTAGATATAATGTGAATATTTTCCTTGATAATGTACAGTTGAGATATTATTAGCTGTTAATAAGTTTTAGATTAGACAGATTTTCCTTTCCTTACCTCAAGTGTGTATTATACAATTGTGTAAAGTGTAATTATATTTTTTCTGTATAATTTACATTTTGGTTATTTATGTATTTCCTCAGACAGAGTAGTTCCATTAATATAGGTATTAAAATACTTAAAACTTGTAATTATATCGTAGTTATTATATTTTCTGGAATAAAACACCAATATTTAATGAAAACTTTGTACAAAAATGAGCAATATAGAATACTTCCTTCATATTATAATAAAATACGTTAACTTTTATTATTGAGAGTATTGTTAAAGTATACTAATGTATTTAGGAAAATATTATTCGCTTGACAGCACATGGAAATTTTGGATGAAAAGCGAGTTTAAAAAACCGCGAAATAAAATTCAATTAATACGTCACGCAAATAGAAAACTTTTGAAATAATTACGATCATTTCCTAATAATATTGTGTATTATTATTTGCATGTTTTGTATGACTTTTATAGAAATTATCAAAGCTTTACAAAAAATCGTAAGACGATACTGCGATTCTCCAAACTTAAATACGAATGAACCTTGAACTATTCTGAATATGTTACCTATAAATGGACATAGTCATACCATCGCCTTTGGAGCGATGGTCAGTCATACTTTTCTACGCTATGGTCTTATCTTTTTTGCGACTGAACATGACATTCGTAGTTTAAATCGCCATTTATTTCGCGTTAAATATTCTAACTTGAATAACTAACTCGCATAACTAACTAGTTGAATAATTAACCGTCAGCTTGCTAACTGCGATGTTACTTTTAGTTTTTGCTTTCCATTACCGGCCGTTGCATTAGTTAAACAGAAAAGTAAAACTGGAATATCACCTTTAATTTTTCGCTTTTATAAGAACGGTTTGAAAAATTTCTATAGTTTCAATCACTTGTTTAATATTTGTTAAATAAATTTTGCAAATCTATTATAATGTTTAAAATGAGTTTAATAAGTTATCACTCATTTTGGCTCCGTTTCCCTTTATGATGCTGTTATTTCAGTTAAATAATAAGAGTATTAAGTTTAATTTTTATTACCGAAACCGAATTTTATCCAAAATTTCAATATGTTAATTATAATGCAATAAAACCAGTTGCTCTGATGGTGAGGGGTACAAAATGATTAGCACGTTACTTGGCTATTTTTATAATTTCCTTTGACACTTGATTTTGTTTTAAAGATATTCTGGAATTAATATTTTTATATGTAACGTTAATCAACTATCCCTTTTAGTACTAACAACAAACGACTTACGGAAGATAATTTTATTGGGATAAAAAAATTTAGTATATTATGTGAGCGACTCTTGAGTATTGGTTATTTATCTTTCTATAATTTTGCTTCGTTAAAATTAAAGAATTTACTCTAAAAATAATGTGTTTTTGTGTTATATTAAAACTGTTATTTGCGCTATGAGACAGATCACTTAACGAACAGTTATATATATATATATATATATATATATATATATTTAATTTTCAGTAGCATTAAATTTTAATCCAATAATATATATATATATATATATATATATATTTAATTTTCAGTAGCATTAAATTTTAATCCAATAAAATTATTAAAAATGTAATGATAGATTTACCACTAATTAAAATTAATAATAATGTCGTTTTTGCAAATGATTTACGAATGAAACGATATTACTATTAGTTTATTAGTAATACTTTCGTCTCAGGAATGTACGCTTGAAAATATAGCTAAAACACTTATTACCCTTCAATCATTTTCTAAGTATACAATTATATATTAACTAACCTGTATCTGCCTATACCCGAGGTATTACTAATCGAATTAGCATACAGTCGATAGATTAAGAATATTTATATAACCTTAAAATTTTGTTATGGAACTTATTAAATATGTACGCATTGAAACAAACGACAAATAAACAATTTAAAATTTTAACTTGATGTATTATTTATCTTATGATCACTACAAAAACCTTTCTATATGTCTAGGCATGCCTCTGACATTTTTGAAACCAAGACACAATAAATCTCTTTTTTATAAATTATAACTTGTGACCCGCCCCAGCTTCGCACGGGTGCAATGCTGATGAAAAGCAGGTTTTTATTATGTATTGATATTTCCGTCGCTGGAAAGCTCCGATAATATACGCGTCATATACCATATAGACATATACCATCACGGACTTTTCTGTAGACCTTTTCAATGTGTACAATACTTAGTACATTATTTTGATAAAACTCGTAGGGTTCAGCCTGCGTTTGCAATGTAAGCGGAAAAAATGTAATTATTTACGACATCACATTAGAAACCTCAAAAATAACAGTACTTCTCCACTATTTAATGGATGTTATTATACATATAAACCTTCCTCTTGAATCACTCTATCTTTTAAAAATTCCGCATCAAAATCCGTTGCGTAGTTTCAAAGATTTAAGCTTACAAAGGGACATAGGGACAGAGAAAGCGACTTTGTTTTATACTATGTAGTGATTAATGTATTATTACACTTGCATTACATTTCTTTTTAACATCATTTACTTGACTATATAATATAGAAGTGCCATATAATAGTAGTTTTAGCAATTTTGTCAAAACCATATTTTATTTATAAATATCTTACTACACTGGCTCTGCGGCCCAAAAAGTGTTTTGTCCTCCTAAATGAAAATCCTCCAGGTCTCTCTGTCCTGTGCCACCTATGCCTAGGACTTTCAGCTATTGCAGGTCCTCCTCCTTCCATTTTTTATAAGTATACTTGTAATGGTACTAAGTTATGTACTATAATTATGTAACAAATCACGACACAAATAAAATCAGTCAATAAAACGACTTTTATCATTATCAATATATATCGAAACCAACACAGAAAGTATGGGTAAACATATAAACAATTAAAAACCGAATAGTGAGTATAAAACATTGCCACAAACCTACATTTAATTTATTGAAAGAAACCTTGACAACACGATTCCATTACGTTTTGGGCCGAAACAATAAAACAATTTAACTGAAAATGTGGAAATAAAGAGCAATTAAACATCCACAATCACTCGTTATTCGTTTAAAATTGAAGGTATAATTGAGAACGGCTAATGAATTTCGGTCAGGACACAAGTTCATTATGATAAAGCCATTTGTGATAATGGTTTATTTGAGAATGATTTTTTAACACAGGAGGCTTAGCTAATGTTAACTGATACCGCCGCCCATAGACTTGCAGAAGGCTCGCCAGTGCCCTTTAAGAATTGGTACAAACTTTTTATAAAGAACCTAATTGGTTCGAAAATACGGTGGTGCGCGTCAATAATCTTAAAAAAGTGCGTGTGTACAAAGTACACATGTCAGAAGTGAATTCTCCTTCTAAATTTATTATTACTGAGGTAAAAGCACCAATAGATGATTATGTACCGGTATATGATCACTCTACGTTTTTGTATATTCGTTTTACACTGTATACGTGCTAATGATAATATAAATAAATAAAATCTGCTGTTGCACAAGACGTTATGCGACAGAATTGCCATCTAAAATTCAAATACGTCACTGCTAAATGAATACATCAACCAAAAGCGTGTATTTTTTTTCGGTGTCCCTTACTCATTCTCTCCTAATCGGCCTCAATCGCTCCCTCCCTTTTCTTCGAAAAAAACGCTGCACATCTTCGTGACGTTTCATCCGTGAAAATTTTACCCTCACATATTAAAATCTTTAAAAAGTATGTCTTTACTGTTACAAATACTACAACTGTATATAAATAATTTTACAAATACACCGACTTGCACATGCAATAAAACCTCCTTTTTATTAAATGGATTAAAAAAATTAAATGGGGCCTCCTCTCCCGCTCCTCTAGTAATCACCAGAGACTAAAATTGACTTGTAACATACTATTTCACCTACACGGCGTAGTATAATCGCCACCCCATAACACCGGGTGGAGGTGTATTTCGCTGTAACAAACATACAACAGTTATAAGCCAGGTATGCTTAGCACGACTGCGAGGGTGTCGAGGGTACACCAGATCTGTAATAGAGATAAATGAATGTCAAAGTACTCAAATTACGACGGCTTCATACATTGCGCGTGCTACTCTCATAATGGAGTTAACGTGTAAGGTATTTATTTTCCAATTAGGATTTATTTTTAGCAACATTTAAATTTGTTTAGTTGTTTTAATATGCGCTAAAGGAGTCATTTTGGTTGGAGTTTGACCTTAATTTGTTTTGTAGTAATTAACTGTGTAAAATTATACAATATTGTGTCAGTTTTAATTAGGTAATATCAAAATTTACTACAAAAACATTGTATTTTCTTAGAGTATACGACACCATAACATCGATTCGTCATGCCATTTAAATAGTGACAAAGAAGTACAGAAAGAAAGCAACTGTTGTTAACGACTCAAAAAAGTCAAGAACGCGTGACGTCCAATCACTACGTCAGAAGGCTTTAGCGCGTAAACATAAAGGCCTTCTGAAAAGAGGCTTCAGGGGTAGTGAGATTTATTTCATGACAGAACTCGTTATGGCACCGAAGGGACAGAATGCAGTCCCCTTCTATAGATCAGCAGATCAAGGTTTATTGTGGTTGAAATGAGATGTGCCTCCTTAGTACTAACTTGGTGTATTTGTTTATTTCATATGAAATAAAATAAAAAATCTGTGGCGCTACAACATTTTTACATCTGGACATCAGATTTATGATAATTTGTCAATCAATAGGCGGGATGGTCCGTCTTCTATGCCTATCACAACCCGTCGGCTTTTTGAGTCTAAGGCAAGTCGGTTTTCTCACGATCTTTATGTTTAACGTTTGAGCGAATATTAAATGCGCACGTAAAAATAAAGTCTATTGAAGCATTGCTGGGAATCAAACCAACAACCTCAGAGATGAGAGTCCCACGTTAAAGCCACAAGGCCAACACTGTTTTACGAGTATTTCATATACATATAAGTAAAATATATATCATAAAGCGCTTGGTCCCTTTAAAATATTGCAAAATAGAGTGTTTGTTGGTTAAACTCGAATAAAGTATACTTCTAAGAGTTATTCGAATAATTTTGAAATAATTGATCGATTCGTAAATAGATGATTATTTCACTTATTACTAATGCTCTTCTTTGTACGATTTGAATCGCGTTAAAGAAGTATAATAAATAACGAGGAAGTATTCGCAATGTACGAAATAGACTCAATAATGTGGTAGAGTGTAAATAAATTTTATAGTCGGAGATAAAACCCATTACGAGAGCTTTACGAGAAGCACTCCCCTAATGATATGGATGCTATGCATATAAGTTCGCTATTGATATAAGCACAATCATCAAAGTTCATTACATTAGTAATTGAAAAAACTACTACACATTATATCTATTATATCATTTTTTTTATAGAACAGGGTTCAAACGGGCAGGAGGCTCACCTGATGTTAAGTGATACCGCCGGTCATGGACATGCTATACATTATTGTTCTAAATATTGGATATTTTATTCATTCCAAAATAAAGTTTAAACGTAACCCACCCAGTATATAAGCCGTTAGCAATTTTGATAATAATAAAGCAATCTTGCGAAACATTAAAACTAATTTTAATTTATTCAACATTTTATTTGATTGAAAAGTTCTGGTTCTTATCTAATAATTTTAAAAGAGTTCATTGACCGCTATAAAGAGAGGACTAGACGGTTGTACATAATTTTTCACAAAAAACCGCATAAATTAAATACTGTAGAAACAAATTTATCTTTTTTTACCATCAGCATACTAATGGCGCGGCCGCGGCGTCTATCCTCAAGGGTGGCCTGCATCAATAAAATTAACATTGTAATCCACTTAAAGTTACGAAAAAATTACAACCAAAATGTGTTTATCTTTTGCGTAGATTTGCGGAGACCTTTTAAAATGAAATGGCAAAGCGACTTCTTTGGGACAATGTGAATTTAACTTTGATCTTAAAGAATACATTTTTAAATAGGTAATCAAAGTGAAGTCTCGCAATGCACACGGAGATGTCATTTGTATTTTTTAATTTAGTTTTAATGACATTACAAATGGAGAATAAGACGATTGAGAAGTCTTTGTTCTGTAAGCTTAAGTTTATTGTATTTAAGTTTGACCGGGGATTATGCTGTTAGTAAATAAATATATAACGAATCCTTCTATCTTTAAATACACATCTTATTTAACAAGTTTGTTTTCTCCAAGCCCGTTACATTACGTATATTTTATTTTCGTAGTATAATTAATAATAATAATCTATATTTATTTTCTCACAAAAACTTCATACATGATAAGTGACAAATATTTATTAATGTATGTAAATAATTGTCATTCTTCTTTTGAGGGATATTTATTGTTTATGTGAGACTGATGCCTGCTAAAGATTGAGCACCTGTGTCACAGGTCATCAGGCCTCCACCAGTCCGATCGACAAAAGATAATAAATAATAGAGATTAGACAATTATGGCAATTATTAACTAAGTAAACGTTGTTATACTACTTGCCCTTGATATTGGGGCTATTAAAGACAATTATTTTTCATCAAATTACAGGTAAATTTCTGTACATCAGTTACTAATCTTAATATTTAAGTCCAAGGAGAACATTTTGGCTCTTAGCGTCTATTATTCTCTTACAATAAGAAATAAATTACGATTTCTTATTACGTTTTTCATTTCAGAGGGATAACAAAGCTCCATTTGACGGCCGTGTTATCACAGTTTAATGAATAATTCCCACGGATACATTTTTCATTTTTGGTGAAATAATTATTGAGAATATTTAACGAGCCTGATTTATTTCCGATTTTTCTTTGGCGTTGCCTCTTAAGTATCAGTGTATGTTTTCAAGATAACGTGTAAGATGTTATTAAATAAATAATATTATTATTAATAATTCTTAAAAGGCCGACAACGCACTCACGAATCCTCTGGCATTGAGAGTGTCCATGGGCGGCGCTATCACTTAACATCACGTGAGCCTCCTGCCCGTTAGCCCCCAGTTCTATAAAAAAATATTTTATTCTTCTTTAATTATGGCTTGAGCGTATGACTCTCATCCCTGAAGTCGTAGGTTCGATCCCAGGGTGTGCACCAATAGACTTTTGTTACTATTTGCGCATTGAACATTCGCTCGAACGATGAAGGAAAACATCGTGAAAAAACAAATGCCTTAGACCCAAAATGTCTGACATTTTCATACCTATTTTATATGGATTATTATGTGGATTTTATAATTGATCGCTCTAAGTATACCACTTCCCTGTAAATCAATTATTTATTTATTATTGTTATTTAAAATATATATTTATTTTTAATTGAAAAAAAAATAAAAGTAATATTAAGACTATTATTAATTATTATTATTTGAAAAACTTATCTCATAACACGCAGCTAATTAAATTCGGGCAGTTTAAAAAATCATCTTTAATATCCAATATCCTCTACCTTTTATAATATTCAATAACTTTTTGCCACTCCACTTATCTATTGGTTAGTAAAAATTATATAAATTCAATTAACGTCAAAACCCTTTTCACTTTAGAAGATTTTCATTAATTACTAAGGATAAATTTTACTGAACTTTTTACGTTTTTCTTTGCTCTAAATGAATATTCAATGAAAAATATTTATTTTTGGAGCTAATGCACAATTATTTTCTTTAAATTAGGAGTGATTCCGCGGTCATAAATCTGTCTAGTATATAGGAATATTTATGCACCCAGATGTTTGTAGTTGATAGTTTTATTTTGTGAATGTTTCCAGTACAAAGATTTTAAGTAAAGAACGGGGGATCAGACTTCTATAAAAATCATTATTTAGCTGGGAGTTGAATTTTCGATATGCGCAGTGTGTGTCACGAACCTACAGAAGCAATATTTTATGATGAGATGACATGAATGCTAAGTATTGCTAGCAATGGACGTTTTAATTTTAATTGTAAATAGGGAGAAAAAGGTCCGTTATTATTAGTCCTTTGTAAAGGGGTCTCAATCCATACATTATTCTTGCGCCTACTAAATACCTAAGCCATTGACTGTTTTGTATTTATTATTAATACAAGCAAAACAAAATAATTTAATTAGTTGGCAAATATATACTACAACTAGCTACATTAATTGCAAGTCACAATGTAATATGATTTTTTTTATATTTCAAAAATTCATTTGAATAACAAGAGATAAGCTCTTATATCGAGTGGAAAGTATGAATGAAAAACTAGCGTCACTGAAAATTCAATGGATTTCAATTTTAAAAACTTTGAGTATTAAATACATACAGATAAAAAAATAGCGTTTCTGAGGTTGATGTTATATTAATACAACATTTATTTACTCGTTGAATTCAGGTAAACTCAAAATTATTGCTAAATAAGAGTTCATGATTACTTAAAGCACTAAGTAAAGATTCACCGTAGACGCAATTGGAATCTAATATTTTAAATAAGTAAAGTTGTATTCAGCAGAAGTAGTGTTGAGTGGCTTTTCAACGCGCGACTCTTGTCCCAGAGGTCGTAAGAGGAATTTAACACTGGCTTGGACTGTTAAGAGTTGTCTGAAAAGTAGACGGCGTGTGCTAGGTACAGAAAGCACCCACTTGCCTATTAGAAACAAAATGATCATGATTCACAAATCTGTAGCCCAGAGCTAAATAAAAAGGTTGTAGTCTAAGTATGTTATAATATAATGTCCTCATCGCATTGCCTAACTTTCGCACTAACTGACGTGAGGCTGATTTGAATTGACGTGATTCATGTGATGTTGATGTTTTCATGTTTCCTCTTTAGTTTAATATTTATAATATTTTGCTTTTTGTATTTTTTTGTTACTACATATATTAGTTATGTGTAAATAATATGTATTCTGTGTTTGGTACTTCTTGCTTATCTTATCGAATTAAATGTATTTAAGAAAAAAATCTTTTTTTCAACAGTAGTTGCCTGAAAGAGATCGCTCGAAATCGATAAGGGTAAGGATTTAATCTTGTCAAGTTTATTATGTTATTGCAACGAAATATTAATAAATAACTATAATAATTAATTTTATTTACCATTTAGTTATGATTTAATTTACGACTCTGTGTTTGGTTTTCTATTTAAATACAATCCTTAAAGGTTTGGGAGACGTGGGAACCTGACTAAGACCTTAAGAATGCAAGGCTCAAGCAAATCAATAAAAATGATTTGTGCTCCCTAATTCGCCGTATTTATTAAAATATTCGAGTAATATATCAACTAACATAGATAAAGTTGGTAATTTGGCTGAACACTTAACTGAACTACGTGTTTCTCGTAATTTAAACCTGTTGTGTGCCTGGGGCAACGTCTTAATAATATAGAGCTCGGAACACAGGTACTGCCATAAATAATAGATGATGGATGTGAATTAAAATTACTAATATATAACAAATTTTTTTCTACCATCATGTCTATGACTACGATTTGAACAAAGTGAGTATTATCCAGAGGTAAAGCATTTGACATGTAAAGAAAAAGCAAAAAGCAAGAAGCTTATAGTCGAAAGTCAAATGGATCAAATAGACCTCTGTGCCTCTCTTCTTCTTATTTAAAATGTAAAAAGATATTTAATATTATATATTTAAAACAAATTAATTATTATTATTTACATACGACTGATTTATAGCCATCGTAATCAGAAAAAAAACCATTATTATTAGAATGTGGTCACATTTTTTAATAATTATAAAAATAAAACTATATCATAAAATAAAAAATAAATCAATCGCGCTACAACTTTTTTAGGTCTGGGCCTCAGATTTCTATATCTGTTTCATGATTTTTTAATCTAATCGACAAGTAGGTGATCAGCCTTCTGTGCCTGACGCACGCCCTCGACTTTGTGAGTCTAAGGCAAGCCGGTTTCCTCACGATGTTTTCCTTCACCATTCGAGCGAATGTTAAATAAAAAATAAAAATAAAAAATAAAATAAAATACGTTTATTTTGGAACATAAGATAATCATGGTATCACTTATTCCAGTTAAATGGGCACATAGAAAGAAAGTCCATTGGTGCACAGCGGGGATCGAACCTACGACCTCAGGGTTTTGAGTCGCACCCTGAAGCCACTAGGCCAACACTACTCAGTGTAACTATTTTATAAAGTAATTTAAAATTCAGATGTTCATTATAATTACCAAATCGTAGTAAAGTCAACTTATTCCTAAGTCGAAATGTTTTCCATTACGTTTAAAAAGCTCTATTTGACCAGTCAGACCCTTTGTAGCGACAAGTGATATCAATTTGCATGCCCTTCACTGAAGTACATTTTGACTTTTTGAGCCTCGTTCCTTTGTATAGCC
The DNA here is from genome assembly GCA_028984075.1 of Pieris mannii. Lineage (NCBI taxonomy): Eukaryota > Metazoa > Arthropoda > Insecta > Lepidoptera > Pieridae > Pieris > Pieris mannii. The sequence continues at coordinate 4,566,216 of CM054776.1, forward strand.
TTTACGTATTCTATTGTTTATGGTTAATTTATTCCGTGTAATTGTTTTTTACTTCCTCTGGTCTATATTAATAATTGGGGCGTCATATATTCGAAGTACGGTGTTTTTATAGTTCAAATGGCTTAACTGGCAAACGTTCTTCAGTTTTTTCGTTTGTCTTTCATAAAAAAAAATTGGGGAAAAGGGTGAAAATTAAGGATTGTATGAAACCCTTAATAAAAAATGAGGTGCCATGCGGGCGGCCATTAAAATTGTTTACGACTTACTTTCAGACCTACCATTTCGTAAGTACATGGCTAATATATAAACATTGTCATGTCCTCCACATTCATTGTCAATCCTAAGCGAATATTATGAAAAAATAATTGAGAATATGTAATAATTAAACATAATTGTGGGTACCAACATACGTTAGAAGATATACTTCTTTGGCTAAACAAGATAAAAATATTTAAAAAAAAATTATCCTTCGCCGTAGATAATAACAATAGAAAAAACTAAAAACCTAGCTTCAGGGTGTCGGTTTTCTGTGACAGTGTGCGTGTGCATCGTAAAAATGTACTCTTATGATTTTTTCCTAACGCGCCAAAAGAAGTATAACTTCAAAAATTACAACTTTTCTAAAATATTTCTCGCGGCTGTCTCAATAAAATTCACACAACCCGAAGTAATAGTTCCCATGTAGAGGGTATTTAATAAGGGACACTTCTCTGAAAAATTGTATCGATATTACTTTAGATTATACAATATGACAACAATTTTCGCGTAATTAACGAAAACGCTGCTGTTTCACCAGGAATGCAATCTGCGGCGGAATGTTACACGGTTGAATTATATTCACCCAACTCAGTGTCGCGTACCAACCCGTCCTTCACATTGCATTAAATTATAAATGTAATGTTTGAATACTAATACTAATTTAAGGCTATCTATCTCAAAAATATTGATGTGTTTTTTAGTTTTGTGAAAAACCAATTCAAAAAACGAACAACCTGCCTTACACAGGTGAGTGATAGGAACAAAACAATTAATATATATTTAGTGCTACATAAAACTTATTCTGTGCTATTTTTACTGATGTAATAGGAGGCGTACGGGCAGTAAACACACCTGAATGATAGCCCATAGACACTCACTTTGCCAGAAGGTGTTTTTTTCTTGAAGGACCCTTAGTCTAATTTGTTCCGAAATAATCCAGTTCCACATAGTGGTGGTGCGCAGCAAAATCTGCCTCAAGAAACGTTTAGTTGTGGAACTACAGACATCGAGGATTAGATTGTACTTGGTAATTTAAAGCACATGTGACATCTTGTATGAAAGTATAAAGTAACTTAAACTATTTAGACTTAAATAGTAAGTGTGTTTATAATTCAAAAGACTTAACAACTGATCCACTTAAGTTAATTGTATACATAATCCAGCCATACATCTTATTTGAGGCTTTTGCTTTGATCGCTACATAAATTTATTAAATCACTTCCATGTTATTAGGATGATTATAACTCAAGATGCGGGGAGCGACCAAGGCAGTTTCATTTCCCCATTTGCAATTCAAAAATTCCCTCTAGCATATCTTGCTTTATCTCTCTCTCCTTTACTCCTACTGTGGTGCACTAATAACATCTCTTTCACACGATTACTTTTTGTTACACTTTGCAAAGACACTTTCTCACAAAGACAAATTCAAATGGACACCGTTTCAAACAGTTTATTTCGAAAGGATTAGCCATAAATAGTTCTTTCTCATTACATTTTCATGAAAGTACCCTCTTGTAGATTTATGTCGTGAAAACTTTGAGTTTACTGAATAAAAGATATCTGTTTGGCAGTGATACTGGCAACATGCCAAACTTTACACTGTTGATTCTTTCTAGTTATTAAATGAATACTGTAAAATTTCAGCTGTCTTTGTTTATTCAAATTAATAAAGCAACTATTGATTATACAATCACACTTATTATATATATTATTCAATTCATCATTTTTGTATTTAAAAATAATGTACTCTTTTTTGCATCTATTTGAATTTTTATGTGGATTTGTGAAATTTAAAAAGCTATTCGAACTGTATGAAGGCGTTCTTTGACTCTAAAGATTACAATTTTCAATATCCATTGAGATTCTACAATGAGAAGTTTATTAAGGTAAACCCGAATCTACAATATTATGAAAAGATTTTAAGTATTTTTAACTGAAAATGGGCTCTGTGAACCCCACTTATTGAAAGTGAATAAACCCTTTCGAAATTGAAAAGTGTTTTCACGTTATTTGAGCACAGATTCCATTTTTCTCTTTATTAATTAGTGGATTATGAAAAACCTTTTACGGTGCCCTTTGAATTTATTTATCAACGATAATATTTGACCCCTTATAACTAATTGCTATAAAATATAACCTTTGAAATTTTGCAGTGAGCTTTAGTTTCTTAGAAATATAATTGCCGCAACGCATTTGGGCATTCTCTTCAATTTATTTTAATAAAGAATTTTCAAATGATTTACAATTTATTTTCTCTTGGTATTAAAATTTTATTTAATAGCTCTGGATTCCATTTAGAAATAATTCTGTTATAATTACGTCAATATTTTCATTAATCTTTAATGATGAAATAACTAGAGTTTAAAAACCTTTACGTTTGATGAAATTTGTTGGCTTAATAACTGTACTATTTGTGTTAAAACAATGTTTATCATCTACAATTTCTATATCAATTTGGTATGTTTAAATTATTGTAAACCTTTTCATATAAACCCCAACTCGTAGCAACGCTACAACTATTTACGTATCATTATTGAACGTTCATAGAGCTTTAATGAATTCTCTTTATGATATTGAGCTCTTCGAAATAACGCGATTCGTATTAAAACATATTTACATAATAATATTTGGATGTGTACTTCACATCTGAAACTTTATGGATACGCTTAAGTAGGTCTAGTATATTAAATAATAATAATAATTTATTGCTAGAATATAGTACAAAAAAGTGCAAGGTGGATCGGTTCGGTACAACCGTAAGTTCGCAAATTCTGCCACACACAATGGCGCGCAAATTTGTCATTTCTTATATTTGTATCGTACATTATATTTAAAACACGCCATTTCATTTTTTTAGTAATTAAGAACTTATATTGTATCTTTGTTTTACTCGAGCGGTTAACATTAAAATAAAACATGTTTTACTGAAGAGCAGTGTTTAGTGAAATTCTCCCTAATGTGACCAACGTACTTTGTGTCTATGTGCGCATTTAACACTCACTCGTACGGTGAAAAAAAACATCGCAAGGAAACCATGCGTTACATCAACAAAGACGTAGGGATGTTCTGAGTACAGAAGGCTGGCAGCGTAGTTGTCCATAAGAACAAATCTAAGCAGAAACTTATCACGAAACAGATGCAGAAATTTGGACCCACACCTGAAAGGTGCTACCGGTATTTATTTCCTTTAACTTATATAAACGCGATGTCGAACTGTGATTTATTACATTACAATCAGCAATCTCAGCGAGAGACTGCCACTATCAAACATAAAATTTCATATCATGATTACTTAAGATCTCATTTCTCCCATGTTGGACAGACGGCATCCATCGTAGAACCCCAGCCTGTTTGGGCATAGATATTTTTAGTTATTCAAGCTACTTTCGCTTTTATCGATGCTTCTGATTAGTGTCCATTTAAATGTTGCCATACGAACGTTATCTATTGCCGTGATATTGGTACTTTAGCGGTTCTTTCGGTTAGTTGCATATACCAACTTCGCGGCGTAACATTTATCGTTTTGATAATCTTTCACGGAAAAGACCCTTTTATTAATACTTTATTAAGTTTAGAGTTATCAAGGCGGTTTTGTATTACCGATTAAGTACTAACGTGCCTACTAAGTCACTCTATATTAAGCCATTAATTCCGTTGCGTGCCGTAAACCACAGGCCTTTAAAACGTTGACTGGTTATTTACACAAAATTTTAATGAAAAATATTTCTTGCGCTATTTGAGATCCTAATCTAGTTATAACACTATAGATCAAAAATAAAGTATTACTTAGAAGCGACCTAAATATGTCAACTTGTACAACTTAACCACATGAATTATTATAAAGTAAAAACTGTTGAAAATTTGTCACGTAATGCGGAACAAAGTCATGAAGAAATTGGATGTCTAATTTTGGTAAAAGACCTTTGAACTTTCAGAATAAGAGGCGAAATTGCGGGGTGTGACAAATCTGTTCTCGCGGTGACTGGGCGAATATAACCCCTGACTTGACCCGAAACACGATATAATGGACCGAGTTGTGAATGACTCCATACACAATCAATTTAATTAATCACGAGAAATGAGTTCTGGACGAGTTAAAAAAGTTGGCGAAGTTGTAGACGAAGTTTTGAGGAGAAGCTAACGACTAACGAGGAATGGGACAGTAGATGAGAGATGAAAGTTCGAGACCGAGCCACGAGCTCTGATAAGAATTGCTGCAATTTAAAACTCGATTAGAATTTGAAAATCGAGCTAAGCTAGTGGTTATTAAAATGTTTACTGATAACCGTCTGAGTTTCATGTAACTTTTGATTGGCTTATTACAGTCACGGTAGTAAAATAGTGCCGAGTACACCGTATTTATAATTGAAAAAGCCTGTTATTTCTCTATTTGTTTCGTGGTCATTTGTTTTTTCTAATTGGCACGTAGATGATTCTATGTCCACCGCCATATTAATTTTGGGTCTAATGAACACGCCGGTTTTCTCACGATGCTTTCTTTCACCGTAGCAAGTTTTAAATACACGATAGAGAGCAAGTCCATGGTGGTCGGGAATTCAGCCAGTAACTAACCTGATTTCAAACTACAATTATTATGAGTTCACAATAATTGCATTTATACACATTGATGTAAATCATTATAATAAAAATTTTCATTTGTACAATATGGCTGAATTATAAAAGTTTAGTGAATTATAAAAATCTTTTTCTAATAAAAAAAAAATATAATAATCTATGTTAAGTTGATAAAAATATTACACAACAGGATAATAAAGTATACAAAATGTGTATGTTAGGGCTTTTAAATCAAACTTTTGCTACGCCCGTTACTATTGTAAGTTTGAGCATCTCATATTACAATACATACAAAACAAACTGTTTATTGAAGAATTGTCCACCCAAGTTGGATTCGAAATAAGATACTTCATACTATTTGCATATAAAGTGATAATGCTTTACGCCGTAACTGATGGCGGCTTAGGAACGTTACTATAAAATCTTATTTACAATAAAACCTCAAAACGAGACTGACAGAGTTTACAGGCTTTGTTTACGAGCTATAAAATAAATCGAGTAATATACTTACTTTGACCAGAGGTATTTTAAATCTCTATAAAATTTTAATGTATTGTAAAAAGCAATAAACAACTGACTTTAGGTGTACGATGATTTTTAAAAGATTTTTATTGTCCAATAAAATAATAAACACTATTCAAAATATAGTTATAAGCTGAGTGTAATTTAAATAAAATGTGGTATACAATTTATATTTTGTTCAAATATAACTGTAATTGTAGCGATTTTGATAACTTTAGATAAATAAAATATATATATATATATACTTACTTGGGGAAATAAATATATATATAAATCAATCAAATTATTTATTTATTGTATACGTAATCTTAAATAGAAAGAAGTTGGTGTGGTGGAAACACAATCTGGACATCGTTTAGAAAGATAAATCTAATAGACAAGTAGGTAATCAGCCTTCTGTGCTTGACACACATCTACTTTTTGGGTCTAAGGCAGGTCGGTTTCCTCACGATGTTTTCCGTCACCATAGGAGCAAGTGTTAAATGCACACATAGAAAGAAAGTCCATTGGTGCCCTGCCGGGGATCGAACCTACGACCTCAGCGATGCGAGTTGCACGCTGAAGCCACAAGGCAGACATTGCTTATGATAACTTTTGATACTATGGATAAATCATAATTTATCAACTTCTAGACGAAAAAAGGTTTTGTATTCTCAGTAAAGAGAACTATTATAATATAAACATATACACATTTTATTTTAAATGACATTAACATTTTTTTGGCAACTTACATATTTTCGAACCCTTTTAACAACTAGAAAAAAATATTCTTCCGTCTAATCAATCGTCTTTCGTCAATTTTTAATTATATTAAACTTTGAACACAAACATATAGCAAATTGACTACTTTAATAAATTTGGATCGACTTGTTTAAGCAGATGTGATGGCGCTAGAAAGAATAAATAAATTATATAAATTTCAAAGCTTATGAAACCACATTAATTTAGCAAACTGTTGAATCGACTCTCGGTCTTCCCTCCAACTGTTCAAAGTTCGAGCCTACTCCGCCCTCAAAGGCCGGCAACGCACCAACTAAAAATGGGTGTCTATCGGCTGCGATAAACGCCCTTTTTGGGCGTCCCGCAGGCTCGTTTGCGCCCTGCCCTTATTATATGAAAAAATTAACAAAAAAAATTAACTCTAAATCTTGTGGCACTGTTCAAGAACTTTAAATTTATAACTTATATCGTTATTTAATGTTAAATAGAGACACGCTCAATAATTTTGCTAGCAAACATAAAATTTATTGGGCTTAACGAAACTAAACGTAATAAGTTCATAATATAAATATGGGATGCGTGTCTGGGGACGCAATGTTAATAGCCAATCATATCTTGTTTACATTCCATCGCCGCGTATGAATAATTTATTGTAAACACTCCAGTGTCACGGTCAGTATTGTCTACAGGATTAATTTACGGCGCCCGCTTTTCAATGGCGAATCAAAGACCCTGCCGGTGAAAGATTAATGCAAATGGAAAAATTGGAGCTATTATTCGCTTTTGGATACTGAAATTGGTTTTCATTTTTAATGACTATTTGAAATGCTTGATGTTTTCTTAATGAATGGTGCATGTAAACATTTTGTGTCATTCTTCGATATTTTTATATCTCCATTATTGGTATAATTGGTTATGATTTTATTATGTTTTTCTCACGTTCCCGTCTTTTTGCAGAATTATGTGTTTGGCTGTCAAATAAGGTCACAAGCAATTTGACAGCTAAAGAGCCAATAATTAAAATAATAATTTAATTCTAAACTAACAAAAAATAACGTGTGGCACTTGGGGACTGCCGCGGTAAAGCTATTACATAGCAGTTTTTATCAACTTATGCAATCATAATTATTTATTTATTTTTTATTTATGCAGTATTTTTTTTCTTTGATATTAATTTAATCTATCACTCAGACTTAGACTAACACGTCTATATAGTATGTCTCACTCTCACGCGTACCGACTGCACCGGCCGTGCATACGTTACGTCACCGATGTCGTCACAGAGATATGTCTTCTGTCCCGCTCTAACGCGTATTGGCCGCATTCCGTGATAGGTTTTTTCGTTACGGAATTTCTTGATTCAGTCGCCGCTCTCAAAGCCCGCGATAAAATCTAATATAGTTAAATAGCTTATTAGCTATAGCAATAGCTTAAAAGTGAAGTAAACCTTAATATTAAAACTAGCAAAATGTCTTTATTTGAAAAAGTGAATATAGGTAGACGAAAAGCATAAATCATAGCACCAGTATTTCCAATAAAATGTGTTCAGCAGTACTGGTAACAAATAGCAGTTTGTTTAACGAGTGCCCTTCAAGCTTTGTATCCCGTCGTGACGACAGATTAAACCGGAGCGAGGAGCTAGTGATCAATTTTGGTTAGACAATATTGGATTTTAATTAACAGTATCGTAGTACGACAAAGTGGCGAAAATTCCACTGAAACAAAACATTCGAGATACGCTCCGAGCACTCAGGCAAAGTGGAGATTATAACCGCGTCTTAAAACTTTGGTGGTTCACGTTTTTAGGCTGAAATAATATTGATAAACGTTTTTCAAATTTGTTATTGATTAAAATAGTTCCGGAAGCCCATAAGTTGTATAATTTTTTTCAATAAAACGGTTTTTTATTAAAAGCAAAAATAACAGTTTTCTAAATTATTTCGCATTGGAATTTTAAAAGGAACTACAAATATGCGTTATTTCTTTTAGTAAAATCAATACAAAAATTACGGATTTAGCCTTAAAAATTGCCACTATTTAAAATATCCGTGTTTCGAAATAGCGTTATGGGAAATAAAACGATGACAGTCCATCGTGCACTGGCTATAAAATAAAACTGGTTTATTCGACAGATAACTGAAATATTGTTAAACTTATAAAACGAGCGAGCGAGGTACAGCGAAACTACCAATTTCTGAAGCGCTCTTTATTGTATAAACTACGATAAAGCCGGGTACGGTGTATTTTCATCAATTTACCATTTTTTGAGTGTTAAGTATTTAAAAAGCTGTTTGATTTTTTGTTAAGACAGTAAGGGGTAGAGAGAAAAAATATATTATCTCATATTTAATTGTACATGCATTTTTAATGAATGTACTTTTTAATAGAACATTCATTATTTGGATAACCAAAGTGACGGTATATCTTATGATATACGACGTTTAAAAATCATGATATTTGATTTTGGAATAAATGCGTCTCTGCAAAACGGGCCAAAAATATCCATTGTAAAACGACAGTAATCGTAATACGGGAGAAATTTATTTTGTCTCGACGTCTGTCTAACTGAGCTGCAGGTAGGTATTCAAACAATTGCTATTATGTATATATACATACATACAAAATTATAATAATTAAAAAATATAATAATTAAAATATATACATACAAAAATTAAGAGATAATTATCTAATTAGGATAAAAACTAGCTTCAGTATCGATGACAAATAATTTCAGAAGTGGCAGTTTTACTAAGTTTATAATCAAATACCTACCCACCCTAATACTACCCACCTACGTTACAACGCGTTGGCTGCAAGGAACGTTCCTGCCAATTCGGCAGGAATTTCAATTTCGTATGTATTATAGGTTTTCGGTATTGATATTGGAGAGTTCGTTATAGCTCAAGCTGTAGGTGCAACCTGGAGTAGCTCAGTTATAAGCTACTCCAGCTTGCACCTATAATTACACATGTTTTATTACTTATTTGTTTCATAATGTTAATATGTACTTTCATAAACATCAACAACAACAAGTATTGACCTTCAGATACTGGGTTTCGTGTACCTCGTATTCATTGATAAATTCTTAAAATACTGATTCTATTGCTTAGAAAGCAAATAAAATTAGGTATCACTAGATGTCGCTACCACGTTATTGTAATGCAGATGTAAAAATATGACAACGCACAAAAGTGGATAAATTCTAAAAAGTCACGTAGAAAATAAAGTGAACAGTCGGTCTCACCTTACTTAATTTAAAATTCAACTCGTAAAAACAACATTGTGACAAAACCCACTGGGAGTAGTGACGAGATCGCATAAAAATGATTTTATGATTCCATCAGAGTCGTATATCGAAGACTTGTTTATGAATAAAGTTCACATAAAAATGATTGTAGATTTTACTAAGTGCTAGTTTGAATGTACAATTGATGTATTGCTTTTATAATCTGATCCAGTATAAGATATTATTATTAGAAATAATTCCTATAGGAGCATATTTTTTGACGTAAAATATATGAACGTACTTTAAATTAGTAACATAAATAAGATTTGGTGTATGTTATCTAATTTACATTCAAATTTTAAAATACAGGAGAATAAACAATAAAATTGCTACTATTAATACTATTTTGTCTACAAAATTCTGAACCTTAGAAAGATAAGACTAACAAAGCGTGTGGGATGTGATGATTTAACATTATGATTTGTATATTCTGATAATAATATCAATTCATCTATTTTAGCATCCATACAAAGAAGAAAAATAAATAAGGCGTTTGGTTTACGTGATTCTTGTAAAATTAAACTTTTATAATACAATTTGTATCCACTATACAAGTTGTATGAATGTTTAAAGAATCTTTGTTTCAATTCTCACGTTAGCATTTGCGAAAAATCGATCATTGCGCCTCCAATACAAGTTTTATTATAATTGTATAGTATTCTCAGGGGCGTCAGGAGTATGCCAATTGAAATTGCAAATTTGCAGGGTGCTTTGGTTCGTTAGCGCCTTGTGTACATTACAACAGCTAATTGACAGCCGCTAATTATTTGAGGTTTACTTTTAATATTTTAATTAATGAAGAGTAATGATTAACAATTCTGCTTCTATTTTGAATTTGTGTTCGTAAATTGTTCGATTTTAGTCTGTTTCGACTCTCATTAGTGTTGAATTGAGTTTGCGTTCGCAAAAATGTTTTGGAATTTCAATAGTGAATAATTGTAGAAGCGTGAAACAGACCAATTTACAGAGTGATTACAGTTCAATAGGATAGTTAAACTAATGCTATAAATTTTGATCAGGTAGTAATATTTTAGTCAGGAAATAATAGTAAGGCGTGAAGTCAATAAATTGGCCTTAAGTAAGATCCGAAAAGCCTTTGGTGTTTTGCGTAAATATATATTACTATTTTATGCGGGTGCTACTTGTGGTGACTGGTCGTACTTGAATTCTTGTATGCGGTGATATTAGTTGTTTCTTATGGGTATTTGCGTGTTGTTCCCACGAGTATGTCAGTGAGTGCTGCTATTTCACCAAGCCTCCTGCTAATAGAGGACAATTCTTTGTTTTTAATTTATTTTATTATTCTTCATTATTTAAGATGCCACATGGAACATGGTTTAATGGTTGCAGCTCCTTACAAACGTTGTGTAAAAGAAAAAACAATGAATGAAATGAAAATATTATGCGTTGTGTTAAAGGTTATGATTTGTTTCCGTCCTTTATAAGTTAAAAAAATATATAACATTAACTTGACTTACTAATGTAGTATTTCATTGCATAGTAATACGAAATAAGTAGCGGACAGCGGGTGGTATTCTCGCTGAAGGTATATTATCCAGCCAACTCTGTAATAAAAAAAATAATAAAGGAAAAAATTTAAAATTTAATTCAGATATTTTTTAAAACAGCGTGCAATTAAAATACATATTCATTAAAAATACGTAAAATAGTATGAGTGTACAATAACTGAAAAAGATTGTTTCCGCCCGGGATCGAACCGGGGGCCTTCTGCGTGTTAGGCAGATGTGATAACCGCTACACCACGGAAACGATGCTAACGTAACTTAAAATACAAAATATATACTGGTTAATAAAACAAGTTTAACAAGGTACAGTTATCTCGTCAACTTATCAATTCAATATTTATTATTCAATATGATATAATAATTCGTCTACCTTTCGAAGAATTTGACAAACAAGGTTAAGTAATAAAACTATGACTATATTATACTACACATCTTATAAAAACTACCTCTTAGCATTAATTAACCGATTTCTTTACAATTACTTTTTATCATTAAAAGTTTTATCCTAGTAATGTAAAAAACATATTAAACAAATAAACATATTAGTAAACTGCTTTTTTAAGTAGTCAATTTTAGATATTTATCGGCTATAGTGCTTTAATAATTAAAAACTAAACAGTTTTCAAGTATTTTTTTTATATATTACGCTAAACACAACTACAATATATACGTATACTAACATGAATATATATGGCATAAATTATGGAACTATTCATTTTCTAAACCTTGATACGCGCTAAAAAAATTATATATAAAATTTATTTTATATATACCGGGGAATATATGCAAGTTATGTTATTTAATAATAAGTAATAAATACTTACAACCGTAACGTGTCCTATTGCAAGTTTCATCTATGATTTTTTAATAAAAATTAGTATTTTTTTCTTTTATTTCTATATAAAGTAATTATAATCTGTTCGTGCAGCTAGCGTAAGCGTATTTATCATATATTATAGCACTAAGAACAGTGCGGTAGCTGTTCATTTACAATTAATATTTTCAATATTTTATTGCCTTGCGGTCATGCTTCAACATGCCCCATTGTCAATACGGCGAAGTGAATAATTAATATATAAATAATGGGAAGGATGAGACTGGAAATTAGGTACCTTGCTTTCGGATAAGCAAACTTTTTATGTTTTGTTGGCGATACCAAATAATTGAATATAACAAAAATTAAAAAAAAAGTATCTAATGCAAACAGTAAGTATCCGCCTTTTTTCAAATATATGAGGTTATATTCATAGTGTTTAGAAACATACACAAAACTAGAAAAAATAATTTAAATCAAAGTACCTTTTGATGGGCAAATACAGCATGCTTTATACATCTTAATATATATAAATCTTATGTCACGATGTTTGTCCGCGATCGACTCCTAAACTACTTAACCGATTTTAAATTAAATTGGCACCCGTGATAACGCTGAGAATCTGTAAGAGATGTGGATTTTAATTAAAAGAACGTTATAAATGAATAATAATGATTTTCACTACAGAAGAACACTCCACTTCGAATTTTCAGATTCATCTCACTATATCTCGAACAAGTCCCAAAGGACATGTAACGAATAAGTCCAATCGACGGCAGTTCACGTATTTTAAATGCGAGTCACTCCTTACTTGTACTTACTTTTAAGTGAGCCGAGGGAGTCTAGTACAAAGCTCAAAGATAAGTCCACTGCTGAATAAATTTTTCACTTTACGTATGACTTGAATACAGCTGACCAAACTTTTTACTAGTTTTAGTGTCGGTAAACTTACTGCTTTACTTAATGTAGATTATATCTTTAAATTTCAGGAATTACGCATCTTAGCGTTCTTTCAGCATCGAAAGCATACATTTTAAGATTATGATCCATGCAAGGAACTTCTTTATATTTATTTTCTTTAAAGTACCTAACATTGGTACCTATATCCCTTTTCATTAACTCATTGTTAGATGTTTAGATTAATATAAATTTCTATAAAGATTCACTTTTAACGCTTATGAACATCACTTAAGCCTCGAATCGAATGCTTAAGTGACGGCTAATGCATGGGGGAGATATATTCTTCCGTTTATTTCACAGACCATTTTTCTTTAAAAGACAAGTAAGCAATCTTCTGTGCTTTTCAATGTTATCAATTATTATATCACTGGGAATCGAACCATGTACTCCTAACCGTTGAAAACAAGTAACAATGAATACCTAACTGAGACGAGCAAAATTCACGGTGATAAAATTATAAATGAGTATATAATTCTCAGTACAATAGAAGCTTATTGAAATCACGTTAATTATAAATGTATATCTGATATACGACATATTTAACTGACAATTAATTAAATGTAACAGAATTTCAGCATCGTAATATTCTCAACAGTGCTGATCGAAATTAGACTGAAAATCAGACGTATTATTAACTATAACGTATACATACTATTTGAATTGAGTTCCAAATGACAATGTTATACTAAATAAATGATGCTAGGGAAATATTAAAACATCACAATGCTTGGCTGAGTGATCTGTGTCTCCCTAAAAACAGTTAATTATAAACCTCCTCCTTCGTTTTTTTAAATAATTTTAATTCTATTCATCTTTATCTTTCTTCTCTTATAAATAAAATCTCTTATACATAAGACATGCTTGTTTATATTCAAATAAATCTAGGGGTATAACGCCGGGATAGGTCGTTATAATAGTCTACGGTACATCAATCCCATTGCTTTTAATACCTATAAGTATTATAAAGAGAGATTTAGTTTTTATGCCAAGATAAAAATCATGTATGCAATCAGCAGTTTCACATAATCATAGCTAGTCGAAATATGTTTATTCTACTTTGTTATAGATAGATTTCATTAGGTCCTTACATATTAAATTGGCGTTTGTATGGGAGTATTTTAAATAGAATATATTTACTTAATCAAAGTATGCATTGCTATCTATGCACTTTTAACATCTTACAGGTAATTCACTGATGCCTTTAGTAAAAAAACATTCGGACAGGAATCAATAAAATCTATGAAGGGGGTCGACTGCCACAGAGTTTAATTTTATACTTTGCAAGAAGTTAACAAAAGAAAAAATAATGATTATCTATTAGACATTCCAATTGTACCTCCTCTAATTTGGTGGGACTCTGTTGTACGTCAAGCGTTGTCATGAACAGCTGTGGCCTAGGGCGATCGACTAGCCTTGGATTTACCGTCATGGTTTGCAATTTCTGACAATAGACATCCGCTGTCATAGTCTGACCAGGTTTAAGAATGTTCTATTGAACGAACGCGGCACTAGTCCACCCAACGCTCACCAATAAGTTTTTGAAGTCAATTTTCACAGCAGCAGTTTCTGAAGCATTGGTGCCACGGTGGAACTCGTACTATAAAAAGAATCACGGTTTTTGATAAACAAATGCAACGTGTAAATAATTATGAAAAATTAAGTAGGAATTCCTAATCTAACCTAACCAAACCAAAGAGGACATATTTTAAGTCACCTAATATATGCCTAAAATAACATACAAAGCCAAGAATAAAAGTCAAATTCTGAAAAATAAATCTTTAATAAAATATCTACCACACTGTACGCGAAACTCAATAAAATCTATGATAAATCAGAACCTAATTTATCTGGATATAGATAAACCAGTGACTAGTTCGTAATATTAACTACAAGACATTTGCAGGCGCCAAGGGGTACCGTCTCATAACAAACACAAATAAGCTGACGTGATCCGCTTACGTCCAAAGATTAGATACCAACATAGCAGAAAATATTTCTATGCAGAGTCTGTGGAAATTATTCATGGCACAGAATTATCTGTGCCTAGTACATGTAAAAGTCAAATTTCATAAGGGAAGGTTCTGAAATATGTATGTAGAATTCTATTTCGTGACTATCTTTTTCACACAGTTGTTTAAATAATTGTTTTTGTAAACTGTAGTTTTAAAATGATATATATTTAAAAAATTGTGATTCTTAGGCTCACAATTAAACGCATGTTTTTCAAAAGATTAATACTGAAATCCATCGAATGTTATCTCACAATAATACTGTTTTTTTTTCTATTATTATTTTTTGCTTTTCGACAGGCTTCAAGTTTCTCTTCAGTATATATTCTATTTTATTCCATTAAGATTTTAATTAAATGTGTGATTAATTCTATATTATCACGAGAAGGATCATAAATGTATAATGTGGCGGTATTAACGATTTTAGTGTGGCTTCTACACATACATATGTATATGATAGTTGTATGTTGTATAACAATTCAAAGGAAGTGCGATAATATTTTAAAGGTGGCGTAAACTTGTGTATTGCTTGCAAGATTTAAAACCTTGTTTATTGCAGAGGTGTTACGCTGAGAGTGGCACCTACGCAACTGTCAAATGCATAGCTGCTTCAACTGCTTGATATATGGCAAGCCTTTTCGACAGATAACCGTAAGTCAAAACAACAAATTACAATGACTCAAGTTACTTGACTAGGTTACAATGAAGTTGATATCAGTTTTCGCATTACGTTTTCATAAAAGATATGCTGGCGTATCCTTGTAAGCATTAATCCCACATTATTGGTCTATCCTACCTCGAGCATTTACTGGTGACGCCGTGGCTGTGTAGTGGGTCTCTTTGCCTGAATATTTTTGCGCAATTTTAAATACGGAAAAAAAAACATCACTTAGCAAACAATTTCGCGTAACTTCTAAATGCACTGCTTAACTTAATAACAAGTGTTGTTTATTACTCATTGTTTAATTTTATTAACACCATTATGCTACGCACCACCAACCGAAGTAACACCGCTAAAGAAAAGAGCGAACCGATATCTAAACAGCAAGCACCACGCTTGCCAGCCTTCTGGCAGAGTGAGTTTTACTGTTTATTATATTAACAAATAAGTTATAATACATACTTAGAAAAAAGCAAAGATTATAATCTCCCAATCTACCTATGCTTTGTTGATTATTCTAAGGCGTTTGACTCTCTGGAACATGAAAAAATATGGCAAGCCTTGCAAAGTCAGAGGATAAACAATAAATATATAAAAATAATCAGGAATATAATATAAAAATGGAAAAACTAGAATAAAAATGGATAAATTAGGAGGGATTATAAATATTGAACGGGGAGTGCGACAGGGAGACCCTCTGTCACCTAAACTGTTTTCGGCTGTTCTGGAGGAAATTTTCAAAAAACTAAGTTGGGATAAGTACGGACTAATAATAAACGGCGAAAGATTGAACCACTTAAGGTTTGCAGACGACCTAATTCTATTTGCCTCAACACGCGATGAACTGGAGAAGATGGTCACAGACCTTGACACAGAAAGTAGGTTTGTCGGTCTTAAAATGAATACCGAGAAAACCAAAGTAATGACGAATTCCAGAAAGGAAAAAGTACTGTTAAATACCAATATTATAGAATACGTAGATGAGTACTTGTACCTCGGGCAGTCAATATCTATGACCGATTCGAACCGAAAGAAATCGACACAAGAATAGCAAAAGCATGGAAGAGCTTTTGGGCGCTTAAAGAAGTCATGCAAAATAAGAAAACAAGCATGGTCTTCAATACCTGTACTAACATATGGATCACAAACTTGGGCGCCTACTAAAGCGCAGTATACAAAGCTACAGGTGTGTCAAAGAGAGATGGAACGATGTATGATAGGGAAAACAAGAAGAGACAAAATAAAGAATACAGCATTAAGGAATATAACTAAGGTAACAGATGTTACAATTACAATCAAGAAGCTAAAGTGGAAATGGGTGGG
Source organism: Pieris mannii (assembly GCA_028984075.1). Lineage (NCBI taxonomy): Eukaryota > Metazoa > Arthropoda > Insecta > Lepidoptera > Pieridae > Pieris > Pieris mannii. The sequence continues at coordinate 4,582,870 of CM054776.1, forward strand.
ACACATCGCAAGAGGTACAGAAAAGTGGAGCAAAAAACTGCTTAACTGGTGCCCAAGGTACAGCAAACGCAAAAGAGGGAGACAACTGAGAAGGTGGATTGACCACATTAAAGAAACGGCAGGTGGTACATGGCAGAGAGTGGCACAGTGCAGAGAGGAATGGCGGGATTTGTAGGAGGCCTTTGCCAAAAAAGGGCACACAGATGCACCAGAATTGGATTAAAATGGAAATTTGTTTAAATGTATATAAAATATATAATGTCAAATGTATCTGAATAAAGGCTATTATTATTAATAATACATACACAGCCATACACATACACATACCCCAGGTGGTTTCCTTATGTATAATTATTGTGTTAATATTGCATCCTATTATAGTTATAATTGTTTATTACGCATAAATTTATACTTCTTTTTATGACCTTCCGATTCGTAGTCGTGGAGGCATGATGATCTGTAACATAGGTACCTACTCCTATTCCTTTAACAGACATCAGTCTCACACAAAACACCATTTCCCTCAAAAGAAGAAAATTAAATATTTAATTATAATAAATAACTTTTTTTTTTTTTTTTTTTTCTATATACATGTGTCTTCACTAAGACATCATGGAACATTACGATCTAGCCTAACTTAAGACTAATAAGTAATTTAAGTCTAACCTAATTTACTAAAAAGGATTATTATATAAGTGAGTGTCCAATAACACTACTTACAGTCTCTATTAAAGGGAAGAAGACACTTTGTTCTTGTGTTCTATTTTGCAGACACTCTTTAGCACTTGATATTTACGTACATTATCACTAAATCACTAGTTCAAATGGTTTTGTCCTTTTCAGTCTTCTCACTAAGTCCGTGGTGTCAAGGAGTTGGATAGCCTCGACATTCACGTGATGGTGGAGCCTATGTTCGTGTGCTCCAGCAGTCTTTTTTATTACTGTAGCGACGTCCTCTACATTAAGGTCCCGGTGGAGGTCGTAATTGCGAATGTACCAGGGAGCATTGACTATTCCCCTGAGCACTTTGTTTTGGAAACGTTGGATCACTTGGATGTTACTATTACTGGTACAGCCCCACAGCTGGCAACCATAAGTCCATACAGGTGTCAGGACTTGTTTGTATATCAATAATTTGTTTTGTACTGATAAAGTGGAATGCCTTCCGAGCAACCAGTACAATTTAGTGTAACGGAGATCCAACTCTTCGCGCTTCTTTTTAACATGGACCTTCCATCGGAGTTTAGTGTCCAGCGTCATACCTAGGTACTTAGCTGAATTTTCGAACGGCACTTTGTCGTTATCAATGTATACTGGCAGGTAATTTGATGTCTTGTTGGAAAAGTTAATGTGAACTGATTTCGACTGATTTAGTCTTATCCGCCACTTCTTGGTCCACAAGCCAACAATATTTATAGCTCTTTGTAGTTTTACTACCGCTTCCTTTTCAGTAGCTGCCGTAGACATGATAGCAGTATCATCGGCAAAGGTCGCGATTATGTTATCTTCTAGTTCAGGGATATCGCACGTGTATAAGAGGTACAGGACCAGACCTAATACACTCCCTTGCGGCACCCCAGCTTTTATTTGTTTCAGTTCTGAATAATCATCTTCTTATCGTACCCTAAACATTCTTTGTGTTAAATATGACTCGAGGATATTTGAAAATTGACGAGGCAGTAGTTTCTTCAATTTGTAAACAAGTCCTCGGTGCCACACTTTGTCAAAAGCCTGAGCTACATCCAGAAAGACCGTGGAGCAGACTTTTTGTTCTTCTAGTGCTATTTCAATATTATTTGTAATTCTATGAACCTGCTCTATGGTAGAATGTTTTTCTCTGAAACCGAATTGGTAATCCGGTATGAGCTGCTTTTTGGCAATAATGGGGTTAAGACGTTTGAGAAAGAGTTTCTCAAATAGTTTTGCTATAACAGGTAACAGTGAGATTGGCCGGTAAGATGTTACTTCGTGTGGTGGTTTTCCTGGCTTGGGAATCATTATAACTTCCGCAACTTTCCACATACTGGGAACATGTTGAAGTCGAAATGAGGCATTAATTAAGGTTGTCATTTTAACTACGGCTTTACGGGGGAGATGCTGTAGTACCTCACCCGTAATTAAATCAAAACCTGGCGCCTTTTTCTTAGTTAAACATTTAATTTCTCTTATAACTTCTTTCGGTGTGACTAGACGGATGTTTAACTCTTCTAACGATGTTTCTTCGAAGTCAAGTGAATCTTCTTCATCGATTTGAAATATATTTTCTAGGTGATCAGCAAACCTCCTAACTTTTTGTATGTTACTTGCAGCCCAATTCCCATTAGGCTCTCGTAAGGGAGTAATATGTGTTGTAGGTTTTTTGATATTTCTTATCGCTTTCCAGATGGAGTAGTTGGTGGAACCATCAGATGTTAATTGGCTTAGGTATTTATTTATTGAGGTATCTTTATATATTTTTATCTCTCTCCTTAGTTGTTTAGTAAGATTATTCAGATGCTTTTTGTCTTCAGGACATCTTGTGGAATGCCACCTTTTTCTTTGAGCTCGTTTTGTCTGTATGAGATTTATAATCTCTTTTGGAAAGTAGTTGTTTTGTACCTTTTTCTTAAATTTAGGAGTATTGCTCCAAGCAGCTTGTTGGATGTTCTTTGTAAATTTATTTACTTACTTACTTAATAAATAACTGACGCTTTATTTTGTGTTCTATATATGAAGTTTTTGTAAAAAATAAATAAATGTTATTGTTATTAGTGTCCACGTTATGTATAAATAAACACAATATAATGTCTGTATAATACTAATTCATACTGTATCATTCTTTTAATCTACAAATATTTAATACTGATTTCGTTTTTCATACATTTCAGAACAATTAAATCCCTCTGAAATTATAGGCGAGCCGCAAACAACGTGTTGAAAGTAGAAGTTTATCGAAAATCAATATAATAAATTAAATGTTGACCGCAAATGGATGTGGTTCATAGGCCAATTGCAAAAATATTATTTAAAGTGCCCTTTAATAAATTAAAATAACGTATATCAATGCAACATAAATGTTTAATAAAGAAGATCTATTTATGTAATATAAGCTAAAATTAAATTACATAGTTTTATTTCACTAATTTCATGAAATGATTTTATCTACTTAAGAAGGAGGTGACCTAACAAGAGTTTGTATGTCGGGTATATTCCTACTCAGGGAACAGTCCTAGTTGAATCAAATTCGGTTCAGCAGTTTCTGAGAGGTCGAACAGTTCAAGTATAAATTAGAATTTTACCTAAATACATATTTATAATAAGTAGGCTTAACAGTTTTAATTTTCTTTTATTACCATCATATTAGACAGAAGGGGAAAAGCTTTTTAAAACTAATTTATTATAACACTTTATTGCATGTGAAAACCTATTACAATAAGAAAAGTTTAAGTTTCGGTCCTATTGCTTCTAAGAGATCTCATCAAGCAACCTGAAGAAAGTAGTAATATGAACCAACAATATATAGAAATAAAAGAAAAAAATTAATGTTAATGGCGTCGAGCAATAACAACAAGCTACCCACTGACGTATTTCCGAACCAATTCGACTAACGCCCAAACCCAATAACCTATCTCAATCCATTTTCGACCATCTGAGTTAGACATCTTAAACCAAATATTGATAAAAGTGTGCCAATAACCAATCTACGGATTGTAATAGCCATCTCAATTCAAGCTTTCCTTGGTAGGTCGGATCGGTGTATGTGGATAGACCTTTGTATGAAAATGACAGTTCATCTGTGCCAATATCTTTTCTTAAGATTTTAACTTGCAGCAGTTTTTAAAATAATTAAAAATCTATTTGATATGTTTAAAACATAAACATAGACATGTATATGAAGAAATAAGAATGACAATTATTTACGTACATTAATAAATAGTTGTAACTTATCATGCATAAAGTTTTTGTAAGAAAATAAAATAAAGATTATTATAATTATTATTTTAATATTATTTTAACGGTTTTATTTACTTTATTTGCTTTATATTCTATCCGTCGCAGAAAATGGATTGTCTTTGTAGGGTTTGATTATTGGGATGCAGATCAGAGATCGATCGACTGACATCGTCTGACAATCCACAATCTCAGATTGTTTTCAATCTAAAATTGTGGTTAATTATTGGGGTCGGGCGTAAGCGTTCTTCCAGAAATGAGGGTTCCAGTTCTGTAACGGTCAGCAACGCACTTGCGAGCCTTCTGGCAATGTAAGTTTTTATGGGTGTTGGTCATAGGAGGCTCCTGCCCGTGTTGTAAAAAAAATGTCAAATAGCAGTGATAACTTATTAATTATGTTCGTATCCGATTTGGACAGGTCATTTTTTCAATAACAAAACATTTACCCTTTCATGTATTACATATTTTTAAAAACAATCGTATTTAAACAAGAAACAGAAACATACTATGAATCTAACGCAATATCACAAAGCGTATTCCAATTCACAAGGACTCAGCATTTAGTAATCAAGAAACTGCGGCCTACGAATCGTGACAAGAGACGAAGAAAATGTTCCTATTGACGTATTATTTAGAGAAGCCACTATTACCATGTAATAAGACATACAATTGCCTGCTCCTGTGATAAAGTTGTTTAAGTAAAGGCAACCTGAATAAACCAAGGACACGCGAGCCGCATACGGTAAAAAGGCTAGTTTAAACAACGGTCAGGTGAATTTGTTAAGCCTACATATATTATGTTTTCGGGCTTCCGATTCTATTAGACATGACTATTCCTTTGCCAAATGTATTTTTAGAATCGAATCAAACATTTAAAAACAATGATTAACATCTGAATGGGCCTGTCGGATACATAAATTGTATTTCTAATTGAACAAAGTTAAACTGATATCAAGTTTATGTCGGCCCAGTTATTGAGAAATGTTTGTCATAATATTTACTGAAATATTAATCTAAGTTAAGTGTAACAATCGGGAGCTTGCGCGGAACTCATTTATCAATTCAGCATTCGAAATTGAACTTTCGCTTCAGGCAATTTATCAAAGTAGAGTTTATTGTGAATACAGCCTTATCTTTGACTGATTTTATATTGATAGACAAAATAGACGCTGAAATAAAATAGGTAATGGAAGGTCGCCGCCTTGGGCCACGGGCAAAATCAATTTCAGCACAATTCTCATTTTCTCGATACTTTCATTTCTCCGCAGCCAGCAATCCGGAAGATAAAATTCAGAAAACGCTTTTGCCTCGCTGTACATGAAATTCCATTTGCAACTTCATACACATGCTCCGTAAGAACCAAATGCAGCTGCGCTCACCGCTCACCAATCAACTGACTCATATTTCTTTAGCAAATGATATCGGAATTTATGCGCATTGCTAAATAGCAAATATTTGCTAGTAATTTTTTCAATATTTTAGGTACAAATTTATTTATACGTGAATAGTATTCCAAACTTTTAGACTAAATGATAATCGCCTCCATTCGGTCGGTTTTGAATTAAAACAATATATTTGATAAGAGACTGCTTTAGTTTAACCGTGTGGAAATTGGACTTTCAAAAACCATGTTATGCACCAGTTCGTAAATGTGTAATGAATACTTGCTCGTAATAATAATAATAATAATCAGTGGCACTACAACCTCTTTAGGTCTTGGCCTCAGATTTCTGAATCTGTTTCATGATCAATTTTTAAAATCTTTTATCTAATAGGCAAGTAGGTGATCAGCTTCCAGTGCCTGACACACGTCGTCGACTTTATGGGTCTTAGACATGTCGGTTTCCTTACGATGTTTTCCTTCACCGTTAGAGCAAATGTTAAATGCGCACATAGAAAGAAAGTCCATAGGTGCACAACCGGGGATTGAACCTACGACCAGGTATGAGAGTCGCACGTTGGGGCCACTAGGCCAACACTTGCTCGTACTGTCAAGAAACACATCGTGAGTATCGAAATGTCGCAGGGTAAGATTCTGTGGCAAGACTTAGCGATACAAGTGATTCCCGTATGCCAAAAACGTGTGGGATTAGAATTTAACAGAAAATCAACGAATGCGAGGCACTAAGGGATGATATAGAAAGAAAGATATACTATGTATAAAAAATCAAGAAATCTGTACACATAGAGGTTTGTATCACCCCGTGTTGTGTACAATATTGGTGAAATATACGTTTGTAATAATAATGTATACCTTGCTGGGAACTATAATTTAGTTTAAAAGTATTATAATTTGTATACTTTTAACGGATTATACCCAGATTTTTTCAAATCCTAATACATCTATGTCTCCTACATAGAAATCAAATACAATGTAGTACAGATAGTATATAGTTAGGGGGGGGGGGATATTTACACGAAGGCGTCAACGAGAATTTTGTTTAATAGCTGCCCTAGCGAATAACATTACCGCTTTATCACTGTTTGGCTTGTTTTATGTAGATTAATAAAATAACGCCATAAATTGTCTTTATCGTTATCTTAAAGCTTTCAGAACGCAGTATAGTTACTATTTGTTATAAGTTATTTGTGATTTTGACTAAATTGTAAAAACTTAAGGGACCACAAACGATCACTTTGGTCATCTAAGCCAAAGCAAACTAGCGTTTGTTCTATCCATGCAGTCAATGCACAATGAAATTCGTAATCTTCAAAGAAAATGAACGCAAATGAAAATAATGTTGAATTTAATCTGCGACAATTGCACAAGCCGCAAAGATAAAAGTTGAACACAAACACTGACATTGCAATGAAGTTCAAACATCAACACGAGATGAATACCAAAGATTTCCAACAAAATTACAAAGATAACACGAAATGTGTCGTGATAAAAACGTAATTTCCTTAAGTATTAAGAACATCGAGTTTTCGCGAGATTTTTTCCATTGTTCGGCCGTCTCTGAATCTTGTTATGAGGGCACATTCAAATGATAATCCCGACACACGCTTTGTGAATTATGCGTGGTAATGGACAGTCTCTAGAAATGTTACTAGCACTGCCGTATACCTGATGGAACATTGAATACAAATATCGACTTTCTTGTAATATTTAGTTACTGAAATAAAAATCTATGACAACGACTGTCATATGCATGGAGCATAGAAGTCAGTGTCTTTATAGATAAAATTATATTAGGTATGTCATTATACACAACGTTAGCTTTTATGCCCGATACACCATGACTTTTTCGGTCTAAGACATGCAAAGTTTTTAAATATTACCGTATGATCAAACATTTTAAGTATAAGAAAAATGCACCGTATATATTTTAATTGTATTACTGTTTAATGCAAGCACAAATTCAATGGCGCTTGAATGCAAACGATCTTAGGGGTAGGTCGCTTTCGGCAGCAACCATCATAGAACAAATCAGAACTTCATAATATGTATAATTTTAATATTTATATGTGAGGCTGAATTTCTTAGCTTTATGATTTGTGTAGCATTATTTAAGCTTGTAAAAAGGAATATTTGTAAAATAAATCCAATCTTGGACGGACTCGGCTTTTATATTTTATCCATACAGAACACAACGTTGCGTGCGCAAAGATTACAAATAACAAAAACTTCTTTTAAAAGCATTTACGTTTTCCAACCAACCGATAATGTAATGAGATGTCGCGCCGTGCAGTTAATGTTATCTGCAATATTCAGTTTTAAAATATTACGAAGGGAGAAGGCGAAATGTAAATAAACAGCAAGCCATAATCGACAAGCGATGCCATAGACATCAATTATTTTACCGCCGATAGAGGGTTGTTTGTGCCACTTTAATGTTTTTTATGAAAAAGCGTCAAAATGCGTTGTCTGTGTTTCATGCTAAAAATTTTCTCTTTTAATTTTATTTTTAAATTATATTTACCCTATAACTTATAAACACGCTGAGACGCGTAATTACTGTCGTTAGGAAGATACTCTGCAAATTTTCAGTAAGCATCTACTAATATAGAAATACGTTGAAGCGTTTCGCTTGATTGTGATTGGTCAAAGGAAATGACAGATTGTCTCGCTAATCTATGGTTGGACTTACGGCGCCTTCTTATAACGAAGTATATTTTCATAAAAATAATCTACAAAGTTTATAGATTATGTCTTTCCCAGTGCATGTATCCATGAAAGAGATCCTATATCGATATTTACTTTTGAGAAAACCTAAATAGCCATAGAGTACAGAGCAATCGCCTAACACCGGTTTTACTCATAAAGGAGGTCCGCCACAGAGTACATTAACCAATCTTTTTTGTTGAAAAAACAGACAAACGCTGATTTTGTTGACCTATGTAATTTGCGTTGTCGAAGCTATGGGCGCGAATCCCCATTACGCCCCGTACCATTAAATAAACATCTTCTCTAGTTATTAGCAAACCTCCCCTACCACTTCAGGCAGGCTGATACGGCACGCAGGCAAAATCAATTTCACTTTTGACACGTGCATTAATGTTATGGCAGAACCGAACAATGTTTATTGAATTTTGCTTTATATTAAAATGCTGATTAAAATATTATCTGTTCTTGATCATGTCATTCAAATCGAAATATGGCGACTTATTCGTGATGTACATAAATTCAGATACAATGGGGATAATAATAATATTTGAAATACGTTTGTTTACATTTGGTTAACGCTTACAAACATTTGGAAACGTCAAAAATCTGATAGCTTAGAGATAAATGATTACGGCCACACGGTAGATAAGTTTTTAGTCAGTCACTGACTATATAGTTAATTATTAACCGACTTCAAAAAAGGAGATTATGGCTTGCATGTATCTTGTATTTTTTATTGTAAAACAATTAAGTGCGATTAACTATTTAGGCTTCCGAGACGTGTATATTTGAGAATAAATTTGTCGAAAACTAGAAATCCAATCGAGGTGATCATTTTATTGATTATTCCAGCAGCCTACCAATTGAATCTTTCATCAATTTCGCTGTCGTAGTACATTCACTACTGAATTTAAATAATGATTAGGATTTTAATTGGTCAAAGCAAAGTTATATTTTTGGTAATATATTCAACCTACTTAATAAAACACCATGGAGTGGTAAACCATATAGCACTCGTAAGAATATTAAAACGGTTACACACGTCATAATGTCTGTTTCATTCGCAAAGCAAATGTACCAATTATCATAGCTAATGTGGCTAAGGGAGACAAATTTATAACAGAACTGACTTTTAGATTGTACTTAGAAAATAGTATCTTATTCAACTTTGGAATTTTTTAGCTTTCTAGATATCGCACTAATGAAAATGAAACAAATACAAACACAGATCAAGATGAGTATGTTTAATGACTTTTAAAGTATTATTAATAACCTTAACGAATAAAATTTAATGAACAGAGTGCTAATTACAATATTTATAATCAACCCAACAGTTACAATTAGAAAGGTGTACAAAACTAAATTTTATTAAAAGGGATAGAAAATTCAATGATACATGATTATTGAAAGTCCGACTACAGTTTTGGGAGTCTCAACTAGTATTCATGTACAAGTAGCGGCACGAAACTCTAGCACTGACCGTTATTGCGCAGAAGTAAAAAATAAGGTACCTGAGGAGGGCTAGCGGAATGAAGAGAGTCGATTAGCTCTCCAGTCGCATTCCGGCCCCCGCACCACAGTACACATGCACAGCAATCCCCTCCACGTATCGGCCAGCGCTAGACTTACGTGCTTATAATAGTAACATAATGTAGACATGAAATGGCAATGAAAAAAAAATTAGTTCCAAATTTAAATTTACTACCAGTCTTCAAATTAAGGGCTTTAGAACTGACGAGAAGAACTCTCCGTCCCTCTTCGGGAATGTTTTTTTTTTACAAAATAGGTACTTGTAATTTCTTCCAACCATAATGCTCCTCAGCACATATCAAAGTAGTTTAATTGTGATCCAAGCAGCTTATAAGATAAACTTAGTCTATTTAAAAAAAAATTATGCATTTTACTTGATAAGAAATCTTACGCTCACATATATATGTATATGTAATGTAAGAAATTATCTTAATTCTGTATTTCAGAAAGTTTTTAATAAAGATAAAACTATCTGGAGCGCTAACCAGAACACTTATTAACATTACCGTAACCATAATATTAGCAAACGTGAATTCGCTAACCGTAAAATAAACGTAATAACGCCGCTCGCGGACCAAAATTTATTTTATCCGAATCTAATATAATGATAACGTGACCGAAATTTTTCAGGATAACATTTCCTTATATTTCACCCAGAGTTCCCGTTTGTCTTCCGATCTTAAATTGAGTTTAACTGCCGGCGTATATAGTCTACTAACTGACACGCAATGCACAGGTTAAAATGTGATTAAAAAATTTACTTGAAAATAACGTTAGTATTTTAGCTGTTATATTTCTTCATTAATCCTACGGCGAGCGATACAATTCCTTTTAAAATGCTGCTGTTTGTTCAAATACGTTCAATCCATTTAAGCCTGATTTAGAAATTGCCAGTACGTTAATAAATTGTTAATATAGTAAATGTCGAAATAGAATTGAAATTTATTGTGTTCTATAAATTAAATATTTGGGTTTTCTGTGGCTGTTTCATTGAGTATTTGATAACTTAGGTAAGTTCGGATTCGCAAGTGATAATTGCATACATACAAAGATAAGTTGGTGAACAGTCAATTTAGAATCAAATACTTAACAAAACGGACTGACTGAACTGGACCCTGAATTCATCGGACGTCGAGGCAGGATGCAAAATTCTATCCATCTCGATTCCTGGCGTCCACGACACAGCGCTTTTTAAGACACTTACGAGACTTAAGGACGTCCTTTAACAGCGACTACTGAAGATAACATCAGTGCTCTGTGAAAAAGATAAGAGAGTGACCTATCAGCAGATACGAGCAAGTATCATTGGTATGATGTCAAATTAAAAAAAAATCCACGAACATATAGGCGTCAGTTTGTACAAATTTAAATTCAAAATAATTTATTTGTGTAGGTAACAGAATGTGCACTTATGAACTTCAAAAAAAGAATTATGCATAAATGCTTCCAATTTTGCATTTAGTGCCAGTTCTCAAATCAAGGGCGTAGAACGGAAGAGGAGAACTGGCAATAAACTCTCTGCCACTCTTTTTAATCGCCAAGTTTTTTCTTTTTCAACGTTTGTAAGGAGTTGCAACCATTACACCATGTTCCATATGGATTCCCGGTACTTTGACCGACGACCAGAAACACTTTCGCATCGGCTGGTGTCGCCAAATGTTAGATAAGTTCAACGTTGGTGACTCAAATGCTGTATTTGACATCGTCACAGGTGATGAAAGCTGGATATATTGCTATGAATCCGAAAACAAAAGACAATCAGCTCAGTGGGTGTTTCCTTTTGAGGATCAGCCAACTAAGGTAAGAAAAGAAGATGATTGCCTCATTCTTTGGTCGGAAAGGTAATTTCGCGACAGTTATGTTCGAAGATGGAAGGGCAGTTACTGCAGACTGGTATGTAAATCGCTGTTTGCCTGTTGTCTTGGAATAAGTCGCCAGTCCCCTCGAAGCAGGACCCTCCTTCTCCACGACAGTTCTTCACCGCTCTACGTAAAACGGACTGTGGAATATTTGAGTATAGCAGGTGTCGAGATAATGAGGCATCCGCCATACAGTCCTGACCTTGCGATATCGAAATTCGAGGTATTTGCTTAACGAGCCCGGAAGATGCGGTGAAAGCGTATGAAAATGCCGTAGAAGAGACTCCTAAGGAAGAATAGGCCCACTGGTTTCTTAGTGGTTCCATCGAATGTGACGAAGTGTAGAGAGGAAAGGAGATTACTTCGAAAAACTATTAAAGTATTGACAAAATACTACAGAAAGCCGTTTTTCAATTTCTAAACATTTTCAATGTTACCTAGGTATATATGGCGATTAAACCTAACTCTAAAATAACATGAAAAAAGCTTTTCGATGATTGAGACAACTTCGTCCCACCAATTTATAAATTAACATTCTATCTTTCTTCTCATCTGCCAAAATAGTCACAATAATGCTCCCCTAGTGCAGATAAAGACAACATTTCTAGTTCTCTCTCAGTAACCGAGGGTAGAGTGACAATAAAATTAGATAAGTGTATAGCGTCCATCTTGCGGATAGAATCAATCGCAGTAAAATCTACCACAAAGGAAGCAGTGTATTCAATAACTTGTTCAAAATAGTTGTAATTTCAACTCTATACCGCAGCACTAGAGTCGAGATTAATTTATCGATTAGCAATGAAATTTTGTTTTCCGTTTTTGTAACTCTTCTACCTAAAGAATATTATTGCGATGTGAGTTGGTTTTAAACGAATACCGATAACGGGAATTTGGATGGCTTAAATTTGTTCATGCACAGAGCAGATCTATGTACAGTAATAATTGACAAATAAATGCATTACGCATGTCTTGTCTTTAAAAAAGGTTTTGTAAGTATATACGTAGTACGTTATTATATTATCAAAACTGTTTCCTAAATTAATAGCATGAGCAATTTTTGATATAGTTTTGATTAAAATTCCAGAATTTATAATCTAGGCTTCATAACGATATTAATCGTTATAAGGATATTAATTTATAGTTTACGCTATTACTAATGGATAAAAATTACGGCTACAGTACCCGGCCCTATAAACAGAAATATTTATAAGTATGACAGCTTCCAACGTATTGATATGTCACGTGATCATTAATTAGATTCCACTGGTTCATAAAACTGCATAACGTGAGCTCTATAAAGTAACTGCAGAAAAATGCTCTTAGAGCGAGGTCATCAGTCAGCGGTAGTGCGACTGGCGACCAAAGAAATGGATGGTGAAATTCATTACCGAGCTGGCAGCTTCTGATAAGCTTAAAGTTCCTTTGAAACATTTCTGTATTTCTTCACCTGGTTTTAAATTTGTAATTCCTTTTATGAAATCATGTAATTTGAAACTTCTTAGTGAAATTAAGAAATTTTATTTAATGGACTTTAGCTTATTTATTTGCGACTATGGTACGTTTAATATTATCAAGAACAAACGAATCGCAAAAACGCTTCTCTACAAAGCTACGGCAGGCTGACATCGCACCATTCCCTGGTCTATAAACAAATACTATATCACAATATAATATAAAATATGCTAATAAAACTGTACGTTTAATTAAAGTAATTTAGAAATTTAAGTGGGCATCGTTATAAACATACACACAATAAATTTAGCAAATTTACTTTCTTATTAAATATATCACACTCATCATAGACGTAAATTTATTAAAGTCGGGTAACAAACTAAAAAGGACGTGAATTAAAAAAGTGATCATAGAAAAAACAATACCACTGCTATTAGCAATATTTAATTTTCGTTTCTATATCTAAAAAAATCTCGTGTCACTGTGTTTGTAATTAAACTCGTACGAAATGGCTCGACTGATTTTCGTAAAATTTTTGTGTGCACATCGGTTAGGTCTTGAATCGGACAACATCTATTTTTGATGGTCCGCCCTACATTTACTCTTATTTTATAGTGAAAATGTTTTGTTTTTTTTATAATACATACAACCTTTAATTTTCAGCCCTCAATGATCAAAACCTATTATTTATTTGTTAATTACATTAAAACATATGACTTGAATTCTATTGTCATTTTGATATGTACTAAAAAGTTAGGCTAAGTAAAATTACATAAAGGAGAAACAAAATTCGCGGAGGCAGCTAGTTTTTATCCATACCACGACTTATATTTCGATTCCACATTTTAAATTAGCTACTGTCATTTTGTAAAATAATGATACCACATATAATAAAATAATGTAGTGATGTACACAAAAATTTATAAACAATCGCGATTTATCTTTATGAAATATTGGTGTGCCAATTAAAGACTAAATTATTGATTTTTATTTAAATAAATACATAATTGTTCATAATAATAATTTATTTATTAGTAATCGCTGCTTTATTTCATAAAAAGTAAATATTTTTGTTTTTTATTTTAGTATAGTTTATAGATTTTGGTTTACTTTGAGTGAATCTGTTTGCTTTGTTTTTCCATCAAAATGTATCCTCAGCCAAGTACATCACAAAAAAACATGGATGTCGACCTCGAAAAGCTTTCACTGTTACTGAAAAAGTATTGATCCTTAATAAAATTAATCGTCATAACTAAATTATCCGTTCAGAAATATTTAATTTTATGCACTACTTAGTTTCTATTAAAGTAGTAATTTTTTAGATATACTACTATAAACCAGAGGAATCGATCCGAAAATATATCATTTCCGTATCGAATAATTTCACTATTTAGTACTTTTCATAACGTTGCAACACTGAAATTGTCAAATTTGGAATCGAATTAAAAGTTTTAGTATATAATATTACCTTGTCTACCACGTCACCTTGTCACGAAGACCTTTACAATAAATACTGACTATTCAAAATCTAAATTCACCAACTGACCCCATGGTGTCATATGGGAACGTGTTAGTTCAAAGTAAAAGTACAGTCCCCTCATGTCTACGGCTGAGAGGCTTCCACTTCGCTTGACAGATGACCCGCTTGCGAATGTCATAAAAAACCTTTGTTGGAATAAAAACTAGATTTTCAGCTAGCTTGGACCTTTCGCGTACAATTTTAATCATAAAATAGCTTAAAAGCCTTGGTAATATAAAATACATACATTTTAGATTGTCTTTTTTTTCTATTACTTTAGAATAAGGTTCTATATTTCATTTTAGTTATGCACTTTAACTTTACACATCACATTTATTTTTTTATTTTTCCCAGATTGCCTGGGAGAGATCGCTTGTTAGCGATAAGGCCGTCTGTTTCATTCTTTATAATATTTATCTATTGTGTTGAGTTTTTTCTTTATTAAATGTAAATAAATAAAATAAACAAATGAAAATAATATACTCACATTCAGATTACATTTAATCAGATTTAGTACAATCATCCTACACTTAAAAGAAAAGAGTTTCTTAGTTTAATTTAATTAAGTCTGCTGTAGACGATAAGATAAGTGTTAAGTCGAACACCTCTCTGAAATGAATGTACTCGTACTTTTAGAAGTCTAATTATAATAATATTATGAATGCAACTCTAACGTTTTTTTTTTTCTTTTTTCTACGAAGGAATAAGAAGGGCATTTAAATTCAAAATATATATTTTATTCTCGATCTTCACAGATATAACTTAAGTATTTTTTTTAAATTAAACACTGTATTACAGTTACGCATATTAGTAATAACAACTATTTTTTTTGCTAAACGAAAAAAAGAAGGGTTTATAAGAGGCTTTCCTCCAACTTTGATATTGTTCCCTTTAGAATAGACTCTTGAGCCGTGGGCTTCAGGTGCACTGTCGCTAATTAAAGATTATGATTGGCGCCTGGTATATATTACCGTTGACCCCAGAACAGGTGATTTCCTCGCTCAAAAAGTATCTCAATACGACCAGGTTTTTAATTTATTCATTTTTAGTTATTATTACTTTAGAATAGTAAATAATATCATCTGTGGTGTGTATACTATACGCTAACAAAATCGATATGAACGTTTGAAAAAATTATACTCCGTGCACTACTTACAAAGTATTTGCAAATAAAAACCGTTGAAGTTTGACAGTGTCTGGAACCGCAACATGGTAATAATTTGATCACCCGCGCCGCCTAACTTTATGCCAATTGAAAAGTTCCACTGCAGTAAATATTATTATGTCGTAACAACTTTGTTGATTGACGTTCAGCCGATGTTCGTTTGGTACAATTTTAATTGAACAATGTTATTTGCTAAGAAAGTAGCACAATGTTACTTGTGTTTTTATATTGTCATGTGCATCCTTGAGACCACAGCCAAGTGATTAAGCACGTGACTCACAACGGGGGTCATGGAAAACAATGCCAGAATCAAATTTCCATTGCAAGTGACGATTAAGACATCGTGACAAAACTAACACATTTTAGAAAAAATGTGCCTTCGCATTTATCTTTTTGGGGAATTAGGACAACAGTGCGATCGTGTCCTGATTGAATAAATCTGCTATAGTCTTTAGAAACATGTTATTTATGATATTAGAAATTTTTACGAAAAAATAATTCAAGTATAATTACGGTACATGAATTATTTACATTTCTTTGTAAATTTAAAGAAAAACACTTTTTTACGAATTAAAGTTATGTATTATTGTATTTAAACTTATAATTATTTGAACATAATTTTAAATTTAACCGACGTTTCGCGTGCGTTACAGCGTGCGTGGTCACGGTGACTGAAGACAAAGGTGTTAAATGTCAAAAAGTATCACAGCTGTAGAAAATTTTGTATTATCTGTATTTATTTCCCCGGAGTTGGTATCGACTAAAAGATGTAGGGTTTCTGCAGAAATTGCTCACGAAAATGGAAAATGGAGGACAAATACATAACTTTAATCCGTAAAAAATTGTTTTTTTTTTATAGTACAGGGGACAAACGGACAGGAGGCTCACCTGATGTTAAGTGATACCGCCGCCCATGGACACTCTCAATGCCAGAGGGCTCGCGAGTGCGTTGCCGGCCTTTTAAGAATTGGTACGCTCTTTTCTTGTTTTTCTTAAAATGTGTAATAGTTATGTTAATAAAAGACAATATTATTTCTTTGTAAAGTAAAAACCAGACTAGAGCAAACTTTCATAATTACCTGCACGGAAATTCAAACAAAAGGGTACAGTTTCGCGTAATCAAGAATATCACAAACCGATAGTTATAAACTTGGTTTAACTGTTATGTTCGAAGATCCCAATTGCAGTTAGCGTTCATTGCGAACGCATTTGAAACCAGAACAATACTGTGTCAACTTATTCTAGAACCAATTCAAATACTTGTCTAGCCAATATTTGTTCTGAACATACATTGTAACGGGCTAAAATATAGTGTGGTAGATAATTCTCTAAGTTTAAAATTAAATTGTCTTTTAATTTAAGCAGAAAATCGATTAAGCAGTATAAAATTTACCATCGAAAAGTTTAATGTGTAATAGAATGTAGCACTGGGTGCGTTGCTTTCTAGTCTCAAATATAGTGCTGGGTGTGAAAGTTGCTAAGTAAAGGGAATTGCCTTAACTTCGCCGGGAGAGCCCTTCCAGGTTGTTACCTAACAAGATTATTTCTCGCAACTAGACTTGTTTGAACTATTAACAGCTTTGAAATTCAAAGTCTAAGCTTTTATTGTTGTGCCGGCGCCTTCCGTTGTCTTGTTATGCCTTTATGGATAGCTATTGCTCTTATTAATCGGTTTTAATAGCCACAGTAACATTATTATGACATTTTTAATTAAAGCATTTCTAGTTTTCTTCTTTCTTTTGCAAGTGCGTTGCCGGTCTTTTGGGAATTGGTATGCTCATTGTCAATCAATTTTGGCCTATGTTGAGTAATAACTGGTTTCAAGACAGATAATTAATACGTGTACGTATTATAAAATAATTATACATAAAGCCAGTGCACTAGTAATCAAGGTTAGTGTAAATCTTTGGAAAACAAAATTTTGTATCGATTGTGATTAGTCAACAGCATCTATTAACCAATCAGAGGCACGTTCGTTTTTCAAAATTTCGTAAAAATAATTTTTGGTAATAGTCGTTATCGGAATCATTTTAAAATTTATTTAGATACGTCACCTACATTAGTATATGATAATATACTTAAGGGCTGTTTTACAATAAACTCTCGTGTACAAGCTAATATAATTTAACAACTAATCCATACAACAGAAGTTTAGAACAAGCACAAACATCCGTCGCTAATGATCAAAATTCTGATGAGTTGACTCGACTGTATTAATTTGATCAGGAATAGCATCAAACTTGGAAACCCGCGACTCCAGCAACTGTTGACTTATCTTAGTTAAAACTTACGCTTAATATATACTTTACTTACTCTTAATATGGCTTTACGTTCATTTTCAATCAGTCAGTCAGTAATCCAGCATAATTTCCTGTTTCATGTTCTAGGATAGTGTAATTTGTAACGTTTTTTAATTTTATTTTTCAAGTTTTACTATATAGCCGTAGGCGGTAGGTATATATATTTCGCAGTATTAGATACATTAAATAATAGTAATAATCGTAGAATTTTTGCTTTGAAATATGTTAGCAATTCCGTAGTATATTAGGCACAGCAATGTATTTGGATAAGCCCTTTTTCTATTTTTGTATATGTATTGCATATTCTTCTATAGAGTTTTCTATGTGAGTGTCCTTATATGTATTAACTATGCCTCAATAATAAACAAATTTACACATAGAAGGTGTGTCTCAAAAAATATAGTAATATTCCTGGGAAACCTGTTCAAATGGTAGCTTTTCAGCAAAGCTTGCAGTAGCTAATGATACAAATCACTTGCCAACTGCAACTGCATGCCAAAGACTCAATTCACCAGTGTCAAGGGACATTGGGGCGTGTACATCGAATGTCATGAACACTTACATGACTGGCACACGCACGCAGTCGTGACAGATGTGCATGTATGATAATAATTGAATTATGGTACATTCAGAATTATGAGTGGCGAATATGATCCATAGTCTTAATTTTTTTATTTATTCGGCTATTGTATTCCGAATAGAATACTAATTAGCATACAATAGTTTAAATAAACGCTTTTTGTTTGTTTTAGGTATTTATCAATCGAATTTTCTTTGTCTATAAAGACACGTTAATGATAAAACTTCTTGATGAATGATGAGAACTGATAAAGATTCTTTTGTTTTAAATAGATAATAAGGCTTCGTAAATTAATTCGTGTTGAGAGTTGCGACCCCGTCTCTGAATATCCTTATATCCGACACGTATTTCGTTACGGCTTGGCGTGCAGCATTAATTATTTTGTTATTTTATTAGCATTAGTTTCCCCTCATCGTCCATTACCAGTGCTAGGAAATTGGCTGTCCCCACCAAATATCAAATTTCCCGTTAATCTACCTAACATTGATCAATTCTGACTGGCGACAATCGAATTAATGTCGTCTGGTGTCTGTGCGATTTTTGTCATATTTTCAATCCATTGTTTCGATCCCTAGTAAAGAGAATTATAGCCGCAGATACGTTTAATTGGTTTGGCGTTGCGGTTGCCTGACATTTTCAGTGCATTGCCTTTGTCATCGCTTTATTTCGAAGAGCAATTTTTTCTGAATTAATTTACGACAAAGTATTGCAAAAATAGCTCCATTAAATCGCCAAGCGACGCGGCGGATTTTATAGTCGACTGTTTTAAACACCATTAATCATTTTAACCGTACATGCTTTTATATAATGTATTAAGTACAGTCTGCATTCATTGATTGTACAGTACGTGCAAATATTTCTAAATTATATGTAAAATAGTTTCTTGTGCCATACAAAAATTCCTTCAAATGCATTTAAATGCAGTTGCGACATCATAATAAACATTCGAGCCGCAAGAAGTGCAAACATTAAACGGCGGGTGTAAAATAAAATGCAGCGTATTTTGCACGCGACGCTGCAAGTCAAAGTATGCGTTATTGTACCGCAATGAATATTAACACACGAATAACCCGCTCGCAATAGTCGCGAGAAGATAAATTTATCCGCGCGTCGGGAAAAGGGCCATTTTTCACCGCACCTAACGCTAGGTGTCACATGCGAGTTGCGAAGACGCCGTTACTTACGGTAGACGTGAGTTGAATACAACACGTAGCACTGAATTAGCTGGCTATTCTTTTACCGACAATATCACAGTCGCCTTTCATTATTAGACTTGAATGGCCAAAACTATTTCGGATAATAAAAATATCACCTAGTTAACGGACTTTTGATTATTATCCATTGAGTGAACTGACAAAAGATCTACTTCTTAGCCTTTAATAATTAGTAAAAATTTTCATTATGTGATTTTAGCCTGGACATTTAAAAATAATTATTAAATATTTCGGGTGTGAATTTTATTTGTTTTGCAATCTTGTGCATTTAGGGTAACCTCTTTGGACTGTGGTTTTTGTAAATAAATAAAATAACGTGCCTAAATGTATTTCTTTCAAACGCACGACCGCAGGGGCGCAAGCGTAACCAGGGCAGCACTAGACTTGGTTATTTAGTTGTTATATTCTGAATGTCAACATTCAAATTCCAAATTATGACTGATTCCAAACATTAAATAAAAAGGCAAATTAAAACCATAATAATTCTAATAATGTTGGTTAATTTAAATCTCATACTCTCTGAAGCACGAAGGCTCGGGTGTTCTTCTGATTATTTACATTAATTACTTTCCCGAATGTGTTTTATATGTTAATACGTTAATAGCAAACAATGGTACTGTTAGAATGGTTATTTTATCTGTTTCGGTGTGAAGGTTGAGATATTTTTTTACTATTATTTTTATAAATTAAGATTTAAATTGTTTTATTTTGCATTAGTAATAAAAAAACACGAAACAAATTACACGATTTTTTTTTGTTTTACGTTTATACCTTAATTTCTTTATTTATTATACATCCTTAATGCTAATAGTATGCCAAATCAGTATCAGTATGTCAAAAGGTTTTATTATTATAATCTGTTAACATTTTTCATTCATTCATCAACGTAGTTTCTTTAGTTTTTACATATTGTAGTGGTATTGCATTGTAACAGTTTAAATAGTATAAAAGTACTTTTTATTTGGCGTCTTGAATCAAGTCTCAAACATATAATTTACCTAAAATCTTAGCATTACATTTTATTAAAAGACAATTTAAACGCTGCACTCGTTACGCTAATGGAAAAATGTCTACATACAAAAACACCTGGCTGAAAGGAGCTAACATAGACATTTTCACGGGAAAACAGACGTAGTTGCCTTACAAATAGTCTGAAAATTCCGTGAAACGGCGCTATTGTTTTCACGTGGTCATCCATATAATTATTTCGTCCCGCGCTTTTAGCGTATGTTATTAGAGGATATTACAAAGGGACAACACGGCTGTGGCACGGTAGATATCAGTGCACTGTGGTTACAGCCACCACGTGAAATAATAAGTTATTATAATAAAGCTGCGGCATCATTTGCATTATTTTGCATTAATTTAGGATTTATATTAAGTGGTAAAGGTTTTAGTAGATTTCGGTAATACCTGTTAGTTTTAATTTACACATACCATGGTCATGTATTGGGTAACCCGTTTGTAATATAAGAGAAACAGCATGCCAATAATTTAAGCCATATTATTAAATATGTAACTATTAATAGTATTGTTCTTGATTTTATTGTTAGACTACTTAATTGTAAACACGTGTAAATAACTATGAAAGTTAATTATTTTTAATAAGTTGTTAAAGATAAACACGTAATAAAATTAAATACATTTATTATAAAGTGTTTTATTAAAAGAGAATGTATGTTGTAATTAATGCAGTGTAAAACATAATTTATTTTAAAAATTGTTAAACAAAACACAAACTTACTATAACTGCTTAATAAACTATAAAAAAGTGGTTATGGGATAACAGTACTTTTTAAACATAATTTAATTAAAAAATACACAATTAAATTGTTCAAATGTAACTAACAAGTAATTAAAAGTTTTCCAATTAAGAAAAAATAGAGACAGTAACGCTGTATAATACTTTGGCCTTCATACAATTTTCCATTCAAGTAAAAAGGTGGCCGCTATAATAATAAAGAGTGAAAAATATCTCAGAAGGCTCAAACCAGCTGCAAAAGTTTACTGTTTTATTTAGTATTTTTCATTACCATCAACAAAATTAGGTCGGCAAATAAAATGAGCTAAACAATGAGTTGGATGTAAAGTTAATCTTGCTTCTTTTACTACTGGATTTTTTTATACAAAAATTTCTTAATCTTAATCTTAAATATAAACTAGCTTCCCCAGTGATCTCCGAATCGGCTACTTTTAATACCAACATAATTATGGGACATTTTGCTAGACGTAGACTGCTCACTATTCAGAAATAATAAGTACTAAATAAAACTAAATTTTTCACCTTTTCTTGTTTTCATTTAAATTTTCTCTTCTGAATTCAAGGAATTAATATGAAAAATATGTACTCGAATTGTTCTGGCTCCTTTTGAGTTATACGCTTTGCAAGATATTTAGAGATTAATTTTTATTTATATAGCTTATAGGTGTTCACTGAAACAAAAATTGAATAAAAATCAGAACATTACAGTACATTACATTACATATTTATTATTTTTAAATTTTATCTCATTTAACTTTATGTAATCAATTTCTGTAAAGTTAAAAGCATATAGTATACGCATACTTTTTTTTCTTTGAAACTTTTTGGGGATATATCCAATGTATTAATTTTTTAATCTATAAAAATGTATGTTTTGTTTCCTTAATAAATTAATAAGTCGGTTTAATTTTCTAAATTTCTTTTGTTTTAAAAATAATGAAGTTATTCGAAACTTGGTTTAAAAAGAGTTATGATAAGACAGACGAGACACGACAAAGCGACGAGCATAATTACATCTTTGCTTCATTTCAGTGATAAGGAGTTTGACATTTGGAAAAGCATCGCTTATCTCGCCCTCTGACGGTCTGCTCATCTTTGTAAACTTCACCATGATATATTTACGTGTGTTTCTTTAGTACTATACAGACCGGTAACCACAGCGGTTTTCTAATGTAACATATTGTGATATACTATAATTATTATTTTGTAAAATAAAGTGAAAATAAAAAATATTCTACCACGGTTTTTTTATTATTTATAAAAGCTCGCAACGCACGGCACACTGGTACATCGCCAAAATAATCACAAAATACTATTTTTAATGAGACAAGGACTTTTACATAAACATGATATACACGAAGTGATCAAGTAAATATTATTATGTTATGCGCATAAGTCACACTAAAATAGAAAAAATAGGCAACACATAGGCTTGTTAACGAAATTAAAAAGTTAACGAAACCATTGTTATTTAACAATATGAAAAATAAAGGCACAACAAGAGTTATCGAGTAAAATAACTTGTAAAGAATCATTCATTTGTCAGGAAAACCGTAGTTAAAATACAATTTATGAATGCGTCAGTCATGTGACTCAAAACGATCACAACGTAGCTTGTAAACAATATGTCGCCTTTTACGTTTAATTTTGTCGGAGACGTTTTTGATCGAAATATACATATTTGTGTAACTTAATAATATATAAACAGTGGCGCTACAACAACTTTTAGGTCTTGGCCTCTGATTTCTGAATCTGTTTCATGATCATTTTCAAATCTTATAAGCAAGTAGGTTATCAGTCTCCAGTACCTGACACATGTCGTCGACTTTTTGGGTCTATGATATGTCGGTTTCCTCGCGATGTTTTCGAGCAAATCTTAAATGCGCATATAGAATGAAAGTTCATTGGTGCACAGCCGAGGATCGAACCTACGACCACAGGTATGAGAGTTGCATGTTGAAGCCACTAGGCCATTACTGCTCTTCGTATAACATAACAATGATAATTATCATTTCAATAATTCGATAAAGATTTTATTTGCCTGCATTTATAACAACTTCAAATCCATATTTTCTAATCACCCCGCATGTCGCGAATCCAGCTGCGTCACGCTGATAACACCCGAGTGACACCTGCACGTCATTTGTCACGCTCCGTACTTTCGCCAGCGGGCTTGTTTGCTT
Organism: Pieris mannii; assembly: GCA_028984075.1. Lineage (NCBI taxonomy): Eukaryota > Metazoa > Arthropoda > Insecta > Lepidoptera > Pieridae > Pieris > Pieris mannii. The sequence continues at coordinate 4,606,472 of CM054776.1, forward strand.
TTGTTCAGTTGTAGACCTGTCGACTATTTCCCTCCGTTTTCACACTAAATTGCTTTGCGATTCGTCAGATTGACGAAGGGTTTAAAGTGTTCAATATGCGGCGTAATGGCTAAGATTTATCCTGTGTACTTAGTTATGGTGATTTATCGGTAAACTTCCCTTTTAAAACCGTTCGTGAATATTTTATGGTGTGTTCGATTATGTAAACGGATTGGTTGGATTATCAGCTAATGGAAGTCTTATAAGCTATAGAAATTAGAAGCCGTTAAGAATATTTCTTATTTAGTATTCAATTAGGTATAATAGGTATAATATATAGGTATTTATAATATATACCGAAATTCATAACTATTTATGTTAATAGTGACATTTTTTTGCCTATACAATGTTATATTATACGAAGTAAATACAATTTCTTCTTATATAATTGTATGAAATAAATAGCTCAGCAATATGCCCGGGGCGATGTTTACTAGATACGATAATGCTCTTGACGTTTCCCTTGTCAAAATCTGTGTAATCTCGCTGGATGTGACAGCCGATATTATGGTATGCACATCTGAACTTTAAAATTGTTCTGCTTCAGAAATTAAATGGAAAAGCGAGAAACGTAGACGTTTACAAAAGTATAATTATAGGTCTTGCGCCAGATATAGTATATAAGTCAATAAAACTACTTATAAATATTAAAATCTGTATCCCAAAAATTATACAAATAAGTATTAACGTCTAAATGAATAATTATTATTTAATGGGTTCATTAAGGAACGTTATTTTTGTTTAAGATTAATTTATTTACCTTACGAAAATTCTATATTATTTTTAAGCGAAATAAAAAGAAAACAACTCGCTTCACTAAAACCACAAGCGGTTTGCTGAATTAAATATGGCTTTCAAACAAACAGCAACCGACGAAATAGATCAGAAATTCAACATCAAAACTTCGCCTATAACTCGATTGTTGAACATTAACTACATTATATTGTAAAACTTTGCAAGTCAAGTAGTAACTAGGCTATCAGGCGCCGGCGCCTGCACCCCTATACAAAGGAACGTCTTCAAAGTTCTCTAATGAGATGAATAATTAAACTGCTTACGTATTGGGCTAATGCACTAGGTTCCCTCCCTAGCTACCTAAATTATAGTGTTAAATAGTTCAGCTGTGTACAAAATACTGAGAGAGAGACCTGTGTAATAATTCAGGTTCAAATCGTGTAGAAAAATATATTTTATAAAAGATTATTGGTTTTATAATTAAAAAAAAACTTCTTTGTTTTGAAATATGATATCACTATGACATTGTTACTGAAGATGTGTACCTACTCGTGTGTACATATTCGTCACATCTGAAGCAATCAATTAATTTTTGAATTAAAGATTTTTAACGGAAAAATAAATAATGTGGTCGTTGTAATAATTATGTTATCCTTCGACTTGTTGATACCATACAACCACAGGCTCTTGCCATATGGGCCAGTTGCCAAAAGATAAGGGTAATAAACAATTAACGCTGTTCAAAACAATTAAAATTTCGTTAAGATGCCTGATAAAAATTTATTTAGTTTAACAGATTATTTTTCTAATATTAACAAGTATGTAATGTAAAAAATTCTTCTACCAGCTTATTACTTGAGCGCTCATAGCGACTACCGGCGAAATAAAAAATCTATGATTGAAAACACCGCCTTACAGCAATGTCTATATGAGGTCCATATACCAACTCTTAATACAAAATAGTACCTATATAATATAAACTGCTACAAGACAATTTATCGCACGTGGAACTAAAAGTTTAATAGCCAAGAAATAAATATACAAACCGCTGTGTCAAGTCTATAAACTTTAATTTCCCTCGTTTGAGATAAAGAGCTTTCCTCCGGCCACTTCCTAGGAATATTGTGATTCATATTTTCTATTATCTTAAAGGTACGAAATGTGGATATTAAATTGTCTTTTATTGCGTTTATAACGAATGTTTTACTATTACTGAAAATGCATGAGAGCATACATAATAGGTAAGTAGGTCATAAAGGAATATTTAAACTTAAATAATATATCTAGTTTTCGCTACGTCAGGAGCCCGGAGGTTTTGATATTATATTAAAAAAATGAAGGCACAACCCTTGATCTTAGATTTCTGTCTATTTTCGATATTTTTTTTTAATATTTCTTCGAGGCGGTGTATAAGTGTTCAGCTATCTTTGTCTCAGCAAATGTTAAATACAAATAATTCATACCTAAAATAAATAAATCAGTGGCGCTACAACCTCTTTAGGTCCTGGCCTCAGATTTCTGAATCTGTTTCATGATCATTTTTAAATCTAATAGGCAAGTAGGCGATCAGCCTCCAGTGCCTGACGTGTGATGTTTTCCTTCACCGTTTGAGCAAATGTTAAATGCGCACATAGAAAGAACCCCCATTTATGCACAGCCGGTCAATCGAACCTACGACCTCAGGTATCAGAGTCGTACGCTGAAGCCACTAGGCCAACACTGCTCGGAAAATAATTCATACTTTTGTTCGATAAACGCATCTCTCAAATCTTTGAACAGTGTTTACTATATTTTTCCCCGAAAAACCGAGTTCAGGGACATACCTATAGCAACTCTTTGATAACATAAAATTATACTATTTTTTTTGTCATTGATTTTAATATAAGTATATTATATACCTACCTACTGTATGTAATGGTTAATATTTAGTAAACCAGCACTGAAGATGCCACTAAAATGCTGTGTACAGATGTAATTGGACTTCTGGTTTTCAAATGTTGTTAAGTGTGTAATAACTGTATGTATTTAATCAAAAAACAGGGAAACTATTCTTTAATAAAATCCTAGAGGCTCTTTTATCACTGCCTTTTAATAAATTTAAGAAAAGCTGTATAAAAAGGCTTACTATAAAGTTAGCTAGCTATTATCTAGTTGATAAAAGGGCCTGAGACTAGTGCTGGGCAGGCTACTTCTAATTAATTTACTATATTTGTATTAAATATTGTAGTATTGTTTGATGATTTGCTTTTTTAAAAGAGTACCGAGAGATTTTTACGCCGACCTTTTCTCTCGGCCTTCATCCTCTGTCGTCTTTGCCGATGAGTAGGGATGCCTACAGGTTCGAATTTTATGACGTGGAATAAGTGAAGTGATACCTTGATGATCTTATGTTCCAAAATAAAAGTATTTTATTTTATTTATATTTTCAATCTGTTTGGTGTTTCGGTTTTTGCAATAATCCCTGAACAGAACTAACCATTTATTAAATATTGCTTTATTTTCTTATAATAATGTAGGTATTATTTATAGATGCAAAAACTCAATGGCTTACAGATAAAGCCAATTTATTTTATAGTCTGTAACATTTCTCAAGTTTGAAATATTCATTACATTTTTGGTAGGAAATGTGGCCTGTAAAAAATTGGACTATGGTCTCTACCGATTTTATTGGTAAGAAATTTTTTGTACAGTATTGAGAAGTTGAGAGCTGTTTAGTTGCGTGTAAATTTCAAATTAGAGATTTTTCACACACAAATATTATTAAAGTAACTTTTAATAATATAATTTACTTTAATCACAGACGATAAGTACAGGTCACATTTAACATAAGACTTCCGTAATATATCTTTTGAATAATTTGAAATTACATAATTCCCAAATGAGCAAATAAAAAAGTAGCTAAAATCCAAGCTAATTGTTATAAGAGAGTGAGTTATGCGCTTCGAGGCTGCAAAATCCTGGCTAATTAAGCATTATATAAGCCTGAAATGTTTTATAAACAGAGCTAAATCCAGCTTCATTTGTGATTATTCTTTTTGCCCATTACCTCGCCAGTGGCGTAAGGCAATTAAAAACAACATTCCTCTTGTTTTAGAAGACACTATTATTTCTGCTTTTATTATGTATTTAAACATCTGTGACGCAATGCATTTTTGCATTTTTTCTTTTTTACAAGCAAAAAAGCTTATATAAATATATATATTAGTTTGTGTACTGTATACCATTCCAATACGTGTTACAATAGTCTGTACATGTAATAGTTTTCAATTCAAAATATTTTACTTACTTATTACTAAAGTCTACAGTGGCGCCACATCTGTTTCAAATATAGAACATCAGAAACAAATAAATATAAAATTTGTAATGCTACATATTAACTATTACGAAACTCACGAATAAATTTAAAACAAAATCGAATACGAGTACACATAAAACGGAATTCAATATTCATTTTATGTTTTCTTAGAAGTCTGCTTAAATATTTATGAATGCAAGTGTACATACATAGGGAAATTGTAAGGGTGAAAAACCAATGCATCCACTTTTCTCTATCCACGGACATACGTGAGCTTCCTATAGTGGTGTAATTCAATTTGTTTTCCATCTCTTCCACGGAATTGGGCCGATTCCTATTGCACAGAACATAACTTTTATCATTTTTATTTGATATAAAAATAGCTTTCTTTTATTATTCTTCTGTGGTAAAATGGAATGGTGAGCTATAAAGATTCTAGAAGATTTTACACGATTTTTCACGGCATAGCTTAATGCGATGCTTTCACTGCTGATACTGAATATTAATATATCTAAAGGTTAATTTAAACAGTAGATATATCTTCTGTACTCTATTGTCGATACTTTATCTGTTCAATACAATCTTGGTTTACACTCTACATATTGCAATCAGGTACCTACTGTATTTTTTCAAATTCATATGTGAATAATCTGTGCATAAATTAAATTTTGTTGTTTATTTTTATAAATAAAGTATTAAAAATAAATATGTATTAAACTCTTTATGTTTTATCATAAGTACGGTTGTTGCTTAGGGTGATGCAATAATTCTAACATAATGATATTATTGCAATACAAACATTAATGAGGTTTGTGTTTCCTATACATAAAAAAACCAATAAGGTCGGATAATTATTACAATACAATACAGTATTTTTAAAATTGAAATTTAAACCAGTGCTATTACAAAGTATTTATAGTGTAATTCTTGTAAAAGTGGTGAATTGGAGTGGAAGACGCTACCTTTTTCCTATCGGTGATTTGAAAGCGTGGCCTGCTACAGGGTAGTATACTCAAACCGGACCCTATAGAAAATGTCAGCTTTATTGCCTACAACATCATAACTAACGATGACCACGTCACGAAGATTCAAAGCAGCGTCGTACTTCGTTTGCTATCGTAAATATAAGTAAGTCAGTTTTTAGTTCGCAACATCGCTACCACTGACTTAGGTACTTGACTTAAAGTCCTATGTCCCCCATGTGGGGCAGAGGGCATCCAGAATACCAGCCAGATCGACCCTGGGCAATTATTTGACAGTTAATTCCAGATTCTTCGGGTAGCCGGCAGATTTGGTTGGCTTCCGGAGCGTGTCCATCCATTTCATATGAATATCACCCCTAGTGCTTGCATTGATGTTTAAACAAAATTATAGACAAATACGAGACTAATTATAAATTACACTGACGTAGAAACAAAAGAATGTTTAAATTAAACTTACCCCACGGAAAACAAAAATCATTTAAAAATTAAATCGTTTTAAAATTAAAAAAAATTAAATATTAGATACCAGCCAGTATTGAACATGATTTTGTGCGTCGATACCAACAGTGTTGCCCTTCTGCGAAAATTAAATTTACAACGCAGTTGGTGTGGTGTCTATTGGTAAAAAAAAACATTTACGTGATATAGCTATAATTAGTTATAATATTTACAATTATTGTAATCTGAAATGGTTGTAGCACAATAAAAGGTTTGTATCTAAAACTCATTGTTAGAAGTAGGTTAAATTCGCAATAATTCAAGTGCAAACCCATTGCGATTACAGCGCGAGCGACACAAACTAAGTCGGGGCTTACCACGGATTGTCGCACATCTGCTTTGCACGGGCCCTCTCATTAAAATGCTTCTACGTCCAAACTGTACCTACTATTTAATTATACGGAATTTACTTTATATAACACATGTCCATATCTAGTACATGTGAGTATTTTTATTTTGTTGTCTTATATAGTTACTTAGTATAAAGTTTTTAGTTTAGTTTTAAAAAATAAGTGAAAATTATTATATATAAATATTCAGACTTGGCTTAAATAATAGTATATCATTTCTTTATTTAAGCAGACAATCATAATATTGTGTTGACTATGTGAAAAAACGATTTTGATTTTGACGTTAACCATGTAATTATTATTGTGTTAGTAATAAGTGTCCTTAATATTATGTAACTTTAAGGTATATACAATCATAAAAAATAAAATAAATTATAAAATAACTGTACTACCTAATATTTTTTCATCCAGGTTCGGTTATGAAATTACTTCACAATGTATTCGTTTTTATTATTGTTATAACTTTATTTATTGTTGATTTTAATAAAGAGCATAATGTGAGTTTTTAACCTGTGCCAATTCTAATACACTGTGTAACCCCAAAACTGCCATTACAAGATGACAAAAATCAATTTTTCTGAGACAAGTTCTGTAAATGCTGTAAATAATTAAATTTGTTTTTATAAAGTAAAAAAATACTAAACACGGGCAAATTTTTAAAGCCGGCAACGCACTCGCGAGCCCTCTAGCATCAGTGTCCATGGGCGGCGGTATCACTTAACATCAGGTGAGCCTCCTGCCCGTTTGCCCATGTTCTATAAAAAAAAATTACATCTCATTTTAATAAATGGCGTAACTCTACATTCTGTTCGTGTTCAAAATATGGGCTGATGAAATAGATTAAAGGAAGCTTTGAACAGGAAAGTAGGACGTTTTGAGTACTATAGACGATTATATGCACATTCAGTCCGCTAAGGAGGTTGTCGACATGTATTTAGCACGCTGCCTCATCACTTAGAATGCTAATTTGGTTAGTCTATGAAAAGTTGCTTATATTTTTGTGACAAAACAAAATGTGTAATTATTATGTTTATTTAAATTAAATTTATTATTAACGTTATATACTATTTTCAATTACAGTACCTATACGTTTTGTTTGATATTAATTTTAACAGAAACAAGCAAGCAAGAAAAACCTTTTCAGTGTTTTGTACTTAGTTAAAAATAATACAATTTATTTTAATTTATTTTTAGCGACTGAGCGATATTTTTCGGTTCAGTAATAAATGTTCAAAGTAAAAGAAAATACAAATCTTAATTTATATGCAGTTTCTCAATTTCTTGTTTTTGACGTTCATAAGTGTACATTATGTTACTTATATGAATAAATGATTTTTTTTATTTTATTTTATTTTTATTTTGTTCGTATTAAACAATGTATATTAAGTACGACTTCAAAAATCATAGAAAAGTTCGTACAAACCAAAATTTCAGTCTATATAGAAGTTGTGACTAAATAAAGAAATCCATTACAATTAAATGACTTATTACTAAACCCTACGCTATGGGGAATAATAATAAATAATTATTCCAGTTTCCCTTATGTAATGTCACGTTGACGACAAACATCAAAAAAGTTGTTTCACTTACCTATCTGAATGTGAGGGTTCGTGTGAAGGGTGCATTAATGACCTTCTCGACCACTGCAAGCACTCTTACTTTGAGATTTTTTTTCTTTCGTGAGCACTTAACAGTTTCTATATTTGGAAAGAAATCTTGATTTTATTAGGGGTACGTGTCGATTCAAAGACTTTCTTGCGCTGAAGTGGGTTTTTGTTGGTATATCGTACTTGCATTGCTTGTTTATGTAATTAACTATTGCACTTTGGTAAATAAATTGTATTACATCAAACACTCATGCTAGTAGTATGACCATGAGTAGGTACTGGAACATTTTAGGGTATACTTCAGATTTTAAATAATTTTTTTACTTCTTTTAATCAAGATAAAGTAAGTGCTCGTCTGGCTATTTTCGACAGGTGGTTAACCCTAAATATTTTGCAGTGCAACGTAAATTATTGCACTAGAACACTTTGTCTTGATTTACTTATTATATTAATAAATATGTGTTTCGCGTTGTTTCTATACATGACAGATGTCGTCGAGATTTGTGTTCATCTATTTTTCACAACGTTAACCATACAAAGAGATTATGCTTGCGCGAATGGAAAGAAATATCCATTAGTACCGACCTACTCTACATCACTTCTAGAGATATAGAAATAGATTGAGATATAGAAATTCTTAAAGAATCGTGTGTTGTCGTAAGAGCACCAATACACAATTATAACGTCCATTCATTAATGAAATACAATTTAGCACACAGAGTAATTGAGGTCTCGTGGCTTACACATATTAATTACGAGCTTTGGCTTGCATTCTGAGGATAATGCCGTAATAACCGTCCGTAAAACGATTGTGGGTCTGAGAGACCGCAGCCTCTAGACTCCTCAGATATGCGGATGGCATGACTTTGGGTCTACCGCTCTTGTATCTTCGTGCTATGATAAATATGTTTGCTTTGGCTAAGTTTTGTCGTTTCACTCAGGTTACACAAGGCCTGAAAGGAGGTCTAATAAGTGACTTCATGATTCCGATATACGACTCCAAAAATGGAGGTAATTAGTACATAACCTTGATATTGTTGGAATAAGATATTAGAATATTATGAACTATTTTGGCTTTTAAGTAATGTGTGCAGTGTGGAAAGTCATATCGAGACGGATTAAATCGGAAAACTTAGGAAACTTTGGTTTATGTAAGGCACACTAATATATCGACGTAAATAATAAATTATTGCAGTTATTTTTTTTTAGTTCACACATATTAGAAGTTTCTTTTATTACTTGTAATATAAATAATCTAACCTGATCTCCTGAGCTGCGCACTTACTACTACATTTAGAAGTTAATCGCAATCTTTTAAAAAATTGGATGATAGATTTAGAATTTTAATATATTTCATAATATTTGCAAAATACTGCCACTACTCAATAACGATACCAGTTTCAATTGGAAAAAGGTATTTAGAATTCATTATAAAACCCGTTAATAAAACAAATTATACATTCACTTTAAAAACATCCCCCATACTTTCTGTGTACACAGCATAATAATGAAGCCCTTTCATAAACACGAATTGACTAAGTATATGTATTTTTATTTAGCCGTGGTTTCAAAAAGCCATTAAGTGTAGGAACAAATTTATAATGCAAATGCGATTACATGCTCTCGACTCGTCTAATGCACTCGGTGCTATGACTTGCAAACTGCTCTGCATTCCCTTCGATAAATGAAATATTTGTGTAAGGTGGCTATGGTGGTACAAAACGTAAGATGTCAACAACTTATGGTACAGTAAGAGTCCAAGGTAATGGCTTATTATGAAGAAATATTTTATTTTTCGATTAACCTTGCAGGTTTAATTACTATGTATATCTATATCAAAAGCTTTTATTATTTTTAATAGATTCTTCTTAATCCCTTAAACATGGTGTACCGCGGCGATTACTGCGTCAAAATCTTCTAATTTATGGACCCCGAGATGTTCCTTTAACTGCGGAAACAGGGTGAAATCACTAGGAGCCAGGTCCAGTGAATGTGGAGGATGTTCCGTCTATTCAAAGCCTCCTTCTTGAATGGCAGCTAAAACAACTCTGGTCTTGAGCGCGGCGCGTTGAAACGAAACAACTTAAACGAATTTGCAACACCATAGCATGCGAATTTCCTGTCACGATTCTGTTATTCGTCTCTCGTATAAAGTAAGTAATAGTAGCTCCAAAATTTATGTATTTGGTCATTACCATCCCTTTGCTGTCTCAGAAAACGCAACAACAGCCCATGATCATACCGGTGGATAGAACCGTCTTAAATGTCGAGAAAACGGTCTAGCGTAGTTTCATCCATAGTTATGAATCGAGCTCTATATTGGCCAGGATTAGCTTTGTGAAATTCGTCAGAAAGCATTTTGGTCATCCAGTACGCTGACACTATTTCACACCCAAAACAAATGTTATTACGACGATCTACCAAGAGAATGTTCTTAACTTATGCAATAGTTTTTCAGTTGCTACCCGTGTGGCAGTTCAGTTGCTAACTTATTTGTGCATCACAAGGTTTTTAATGGTTTGAAACAGATTGTGTTTACATTTATAACATAGTATTTTTAGAAGAACACGTGAAAATAAATAGATAAAGAAAGTGTTAATATTGACTCTAATCGAAAATGATCAAAAAACGGAACGAAAATGCAACCATTTTAGTTCTATTTCAAAAACGTTGTACTTGATTGGATAACATATTAAATCCATTATCTAAGTTCAATGACATGCAAAAGCAGACTACGAATTTATGAAAACGCGATGTATAAGAAAAATCCGTCACAATAGTCTAATTTGAATGTTTTCGAGCTCCGTTTGCCCGGCGAGCCATGAATGGGCCTGATCGTACCAACAATGGACCGTCACTCGCCTGAATAGAACCAAAAGGGTGGATTTTCATGAAAAATATAAACTGAAATGTTTGGGTTTCGCTTTCTATTGTTTCTCTGACGTATATAAAATCGTTTTATGTAATGGCTCGGAATGATTATCAACCGGTATAATTCATATGTGGAATGAGTCATATGAGCGCATTTTTTATGTCCTGGTGTTGATAAGTGTTAATACATCTACGTAGACGATAAATTCCTTATTCAATTAAAAACAAATATTATTATTATTATGTACTTTCGAAAAAAAATAAAATTCGATTTATAAAAAATTCTGCCATATTCAAAAAAGTGCCGCGAAACTCGAAGTCACAGAATACAAATAACGATTAAGAAAATGACATTAAAAAGCTATTTCCGGGCGGTATTTTTGTAATTCTACGAATATCAGTCACGTCCCGCACAATTAGGCCCACCGTTGTCGTTACGAAGTAATTCCTTTTTACGTTAACAAACGTTTATACGCTTTGTAATTATTATGCCTTGTTTCGACTCGTAAATAAACTCGACTGAGCTCGGATTATATAAATCATTTGGCACATTGCGGTTCGACTTAATTTGTGGATAGAATACAAAGCCACTGTAACAATCGCATTTAACATACATGGAATTAGTATGATGCGAATAATATTAATGCCCGCATTAGGTATATACACCTAATCAAATTGTTACATCTTGTTTGGGTGTTGTATTTTATATAGGGACTTATAAATTTGATTTTTTAATGAAATTGAAACATGCTTTTTATATTTATTTCATACGTAGCAGACCTAAAACGTGCCAATAAATAATAATAAAAATAAATTAAATACTCTTATGTAAGTATTTAAATTTGTATGTTATAAATTTCAGGAGTATCTACCATAAAACCCTTATGTATTCTGATTTTAATTTGTATTTTTTATGTTATTACTACGAATTTTAACCAAAGAACTGTGTCAACGTCACTCTGACATGTTAGGTCTACTTTTAATCAGTTCTAAAATACAAAGAACTATTAATTAGCATAGACAAAGCGACCTGTTTGTTATTCTCAGTTTCTCGTCAGAAACGCTTCGTCGAAAATGCATCTTCATTGAGGATGTAAAATAAAAGCACACGAGCGTAAGGTAAATGTAAGAAATAAAGTGAGTCGCACATTGTATTTGTACTACGAAGTAAACAGAGACATTTCGCCGAGCGCTTACGAGAAATATTTTACATTCAAGCGAATGTACAATTATCGTGTTGGCATCGGGCGAGAAAAGATGGTTCAAATGGGTGTGCTGCTTAAATGACACTCATTCCTACTCTGCGAATTTTCTTATAATACAAAATATTATTGGAGTAAGCGGGAATATTTGTGCTTATGCTTTGAATTGGGCACACGAGTTTATATAAGCTAACAGATATCCAAGTAGGAAATTCTGTTTGCGCATTGCCTTCAACTTGAACGCTACTGAGGTATATGTGACTGAATACACACCAAATTACTTCTGATAAAAGTTGGATAAGCATTCATCACAAAAACACGCCTTGGGAGTAAACCAATACCCTAACCTAACCTATACCCTGGGAGCCTTTACGATAGACTCCCAGGGTATAGGTTAGGTGCGCATTATATGAGCATGTTATATATATATTTATTTACGCGAGTTTTTATATATTATCTTGTAATTCAATAGGAATTTAAAATTGCCGAAAGTGAAAGTGGGTGGGATTCACTCCGAAAGGTATAGTAGTTTTAATTTAGGAATACATTGTCTTCACATATAATTATTTAACTAATTAATGTATATAAATATTGTAAATTCTATTTTAAAGAGTAAGTGTTGAGTTTTTTGCCGATTCTTCTTCACACGAAATTACCTTTTAGAAGGGGCAACTAGAATCATCTTTATATTTTATATAAAGTTCAAAAGTGCCAATTTGTGTGTGTTAACTGGAATAAATGATTTGATTTGACCCAGGTAACATTACCAAGCAAGCCCATAACTAACAACATTAAGGCAAAAGGAACGTGAACGCCCTAAAAAACCTGGCAACAAAACATCATTGCAGAGATAAAAGAAGTGGGAATAACGTGGAGTGAAATTAAGAGACCTGCCCAGGATCGATCAAGCTGTTTTTTTGCCAGGCGATCTGATCATAAGATTCTGTAATTACTTTTCACTTGATTGGTCAAGATACCATAGACATAGCCGCATTTACTAAAACAAATCATAGCCGAAGTGAATTTATTACGTGTGTAGCTGCAACCTTGCCGTACTCGATGTTCAAAGATCCTGTATCATATTCAATAGAGATATATCGACAAACCTCGATTAATATTCCCAGTTCGTAGTCCCCCATAAAAGAAAATTGGTCAAGCGTTACAGTGCACTGGCACTGTTCATTTCTGGCTCAGCATTTGTAATGAATTCTTGATTTATGGAGCCTTTGACACAATATACAGTTTTTGGTAATGTGACGCCCGCTTTCAATACTCGTATGAGTTGTATATTTTTAATATATTTATAATATATTAATTGGCTCGTAAGATTTTTCCATCGTTTGAATAATTTATGAAATTACTTGTAAAAATAATAATAATTATTATTATTATACAACAACCGTGTCAAAGTGATTAAAATTAAGTTACTGATAGTAACCTACTGGCTTCAGCGTGCGACTCTCATCCCTGATATTGATAGCTAAGATACTTAGGTTCGATCCCCGACTATGCACCGGGCTGTTCTGTTATTGTGCACATTTGCCACTCGCTCGTACCAAAGCTTAGACCTAAAAAGTAGTCACAGAATGTCAGGCATAGAAGGCTGATTACCTACTTAACTATTAGAAAAACCTACCTAACCTGCACTTGTGATAAATAATCACAAAACAGATACAGAAATCTGAGGCTCAGAACTAAAAGATAGCGCCACTGTTTTTTTTTTATTGATGTAGTTAGTATAAAACATTTCTACGACAGTTTGGAGTTATTTTACTACTAATTTGTATAAATGAACTTATACAAATTAGTTTGTATAATACTTTAGAGCAGTGTTCGCCTTGTTGTAATTAATGGCTTCACCGTGCGACTCTCATACCTGAGGTCGTAAGTTCGATCCCCGGCTATGCACAATTTTTTTTTCTATGCATTTAAAATTTGCTCGAGCGGTGAAGGAAAACATCGTGAGGAAACTGACATGCCTTCGACCCAAACAGCCGACGACGTGTGTCAGGCACTGGCGATTAATCACCTACTTGCCTATTAGATTTAAAAAATGATCATGAAACAGATTCAGAAATCTTAGGCCAAGACCTAAAAAGAGGTTTGCCACTGATTTTTTTTATTTTAATCTGTATTATACGTTAAATTTATTGTACATTCAATATCATCTAACGTTTATATGTATAATAGTGTCAATATGATTTAGGGATTTGTTTTTAATAAACGAGATCCAGGCGTTCGTGATCAGAATAACACCCCAAAATAAGCTAAGAAATTATAAGTTTAGGAATGACACGTTTTGATACTTAACGGGTACTCAGCGTCAAATGTCTGGCGTCAACATAATGATGGCTTACTGTAAGTAAAGCTCTGTACGGTAATTCTGTAAATATATTAAAATAATTTATTTTATTTTAAAAAAATATGACTTTATATAAATATATAATTTTATGTTTTAACTTGTTTGAAAGCTTAACATAGGTTTTAAATTTAACCCATTTTACGACCTGGTGTACGCAATTAAATTTTAACAAAGCTTGTTTAAAATGTAAAACTATAGGTAAAAGTGACATATATTAACGGTATCATAACGTTATTTTTATTATATTTGGTTACGTGAATAATATTGATATCATTGGTTTTCATAATTGGCTGTTTGTCAATATAAAAAAATTCTATTAAAAGTAATCTGTATGAAACATGACTTTAAAAGCGTTAAAAGTGAGTGCGTAGAGAAGCGTTATGGCAGCCTCTATAATAAATAATCTAAAATGATTTTGAAAATCTTATCTATCCTATTTAACTTTATTTAATTATATTATATATAATAAATCTAATTTTAGTTACGAAAAATCTATTACATGTATCAAAACTTTTCTGACGCAGTACAACGCGGTGCAAGGAAATCCTGACAGGGGATTTCATTAGATGCAGCTTAACCACAGCGAGTAAACATCAGGGACGGAATCCGTGATATTTCCTCACTAAGACTTTTTTCGACGTGTGCAATGAATTTTTACATCTTATGTTTGCTTTGAGAGAGATGAGTTTTCTGATTCGTTTAATGCGTAGTTTTTTTACTGAAACATCACATAAATACATTATCACATTGTTGGCTATATGCACTGCATACAAATCTATGTAAAATCGAATATTTTAAGTACATCTTGTAAGAAAATGACGTTAGTAACTTATATTTGATAGAATTAATCAATCATGATTTTTTGTGGAGAAATAATTTAATTATTTATTATTTCCAGACCATTTTTCCAGTTTTCTTTCTTTTTCCTACTCCTATAGATGATACATATTAACAAATTTGATGTAAATTTAAAAGTTCCGTTTGTTTCGTTTGCTTCATTTTACTTAACTCTCTGACATACTGAGAATGGAAAACATCAAAAAAGAAAATGTACTTACAAGTTGCAAACTGTATCTTTTTAGTATCTTTGAAAACAAGATTGATGATCATAGGAGAACACTTACGGTCACCCATTCGAAGTGCTCGCATTTGTAAGATATATGACATTGAATAATAGCGCGCCCTTAAAACAATAACTTGAGATGGCGAAAACCAATCTTTTGAAAGGGGTGCTAAATTTGAATTTGACAGAACTATATTATTAATTTATTTTGCTTGTAAATTACTAAGGTGGCGACTGATATTGAATATTCACTCGATGTGAGCACGTTACAAGTGGAATATTCGGCATGTCAGTACATCAAGCCGAGCAGCTCATACTAGCGCCGGCCGAGCGCCCGAGCGCGCTCCTCTCCGCCGTCGGTTTTTTGGCAAATCCCTTTGAATGTTACATTACAAGTCAATCGCCACCACCTCTACGTCCGCCATTTTGACTGCAACTGTGGATACGATGGAGCACAGGCGAATCGCGAATATTCAGGTGTTTTGAGCATGTGAGCATGCTCACAACACCTACATATTCCCGTCAGAATTCGCCATCTTTATGTTAATACCGGTATTATGTAATTAAACTCCTACCAAATGGCTCCACCGATTTTCTTGTGCATACCGGTTAGGTCAGCCAATTGGACAACATTTATTTTTCATCCTCCTAAATGTTAAGGGTTTAGGTTAGTTTAGCTATAAACCTATTAAATGTTTAGGTTTTACCCTAAAAATATATTTTCTTTATTTTTATGACACAGCATACAAAAAGACATACTTACAAACCTTAATTTTCACCCCTCTACGATCAATCCCTATATTTATTAGTTAATTAAAAACTTATTTCTTGAACTCTCGGTTTATATAGAGAAAAAATCATAGAAAAACCTAAATAGTTTTCATTCTGGAAAACCGAATAGTCTCTAAGTAGCATAGCAAAATATTCCATGTTGGTACGTAATAAAAAGGTAGGCTAAGTATATAAAATTATGGAGAAACGAATTTGGCGGGGCAGCAGCTTTTAAATAAAATAAAAAACAATATATTATTATATTATTCTGTCATTTATAGTATTACTTTTTATCTTTTTGTAGTTGTAATTCGAAAACTACTAACCTGCATTGAAAGCGTGCAACTCTCAAATCTGAAGTCTCGTATCAAAACTGATTTGTGTTGGACTAAGATTGCTTCCGCTATTTTGTTAATTTTCTTCTATTGCCATGCAGTGCGTGCTCCTATTCCACGATGCCTCCTGCTGATAAACAATCTTTGACGATCTGAGACAAATCTTTGTTTTTAATTTATATTATTATTATTTATTACTTAAGATGTCATGTGAAAGATGGTGTTACCAGTTCTTCTCTTCCGTCCTTTGCCCTTGATTTGAGAACTGGCAGTTAATGTAAAATTAGAAGCATATAATATATATTTCTTTTTTGACGTTCATAAGTATACCTATATGAATGAATGACTATATTACATTATAATACAAACGTATATTTTCGACATGCCGGTTTTCCTACAAAGTTCACGTCGACCATACGAGTAAGTTCATTATTTCATCACTACCGCTTAGGCACTAAAACTAGAATAAAACATCTCAACAATCAACATAAGTAATTTATATGTATAAAAAAGTAAAGAATCAACCTTTATCTATGACGATAATCAACAAAATTTTCCTTGACACTGATTGCGTGCACAATGACCCAATCCAATTAGAATTACATTTAATATAAACAATGGTAGATAACAAAAACAAGGGAAGATCGTCTGCCAAAAGCGGGTTGGCGCCCTCGTGAGGGGAGGAAATAAAGGAAACGGATGCATAGCGCCTCTCATATTGTCTTACTGAATTTGCTGATGTCATTTATTAGCCACTAACATAAAACATTTTTATTGCGACTGATATAAGGCAGATACCAAGTAGTAGTAATAGCAATACGATTTATTGTACCATAAAGTGTATTGAGAAAAGATTACATCGGTATATAGACTGTTTAGGGATTATATTAGCATCTAAATACGCTATTTATCTGTGAACTTAGCGGGTTTGTTTTATCTAAAAATAATTCATTTTAATTTTTTACGACTAGTACTGCGCAATAAAGTACATCTTATTATGGGATATGAGAATAATGAGTCTGAACTTCTGTCTGCGCAAAAATTTATTTATAATATATTTTCCAATTAAAATGTACCATTTCTAAAAAGGCTGGCAACGCACTCTCCAGATCCCTGGCATTCAAGGAGCTCTTAAAATAAGGTATGCATCCTGCCCGTTACGTTTAACAATGAAAATGTTTAGAAAGAAAAACGAAAGTCATAATAAATCATTGACCGAAAATTTTCTCGCGTTAATAGGTTCATTTTCAGGTGTGTTTTATATTTATTACATTTTAAGAGTGTTAGATTTCCCGCCAATTCACAAAAAAAACAAATGATAATGAACTACATTAGGTTACCAAAGAGTTCAAAAATTGAAATTAAAAAAGTTTCCATTAGCAATGTTTCTAACTGGCCAGTTCTAAAAATTTTCTTTATACATGGGTAACACCATGTATAAAAAAAGTCCCAACGAAGATTATATCAAACTTATTACTTTTATTATAATTGTTATGCAAACTTCTTTAACGATTAACCGTCGCCCCAATGCTTGTTTGGCCAACAGACCATTTGGGTAATTTTACAGGAGAAATGTTTTTTGTTTTTCCATGTTATGCGCAAACAAAGCAATAATATTACGGTAGTTTCCAAAAACATTGTACATGTGGACTTGTAATATCTATAAGCATTAAAAAAAACTTTGGATTTTACATGCGAAAAACCGGTTTCAAAATGGATATTGGACAAAGAAGTGAAACTATAATTATGCTATTGGATATAGACCATATGCCTTGGGATGTTAGCTAAACAGCAACCAAAGGTAATTTGTGCTTGTTTGCCCTATAGCCTATTTTCACAATACAGGGTGTGAAATTAAAACTACTACTACTATAAATTTTTAAAAATCTTTAGAAAACTAATTTTGACAGGCCTGAATAAAAAATATTTGTGGCATGAAATAAAATTTACAAATTTAAATTAACTCAAATTAGCTACTCGGCATAATATTTTTTTTAATTATCAATTAATTTAATTTATTTCCAAAATGAAATTTTCTGACGCAATATGATAGGTACCTGAATATGTTACTATTAAAATACGTAATATTTTAATGTTAAATTTTTTATTTAAAAAGAAATTTGAGGTAGGTACTTTGCTCACATGTTAGGTTTACGTTGAATGCTTATTGTTACATAATTTACTTTTATAATACTTTTGCGGTAGTTGAGGTAGTAGTAGGTCCCCTCCACTATTTTCTTCAGAGTCAGCGCCCCTGGCCTTTATTTCCTGCTTTTCCAGTCTTTCCATCTTTTTTTGCCTTTCCTGCTTTTTCTGTATTTCCAGTAACTCCTGTATTTCCTATCTTACCAATTTTTCTTGTATTTCCTGCTTTTTTTTTATTACCTTCTTTACCTGTTTTTTCTTCTGTTCCCTGTTTTTCTTCAACGATTTTCTTCCTCAAAGCTTTTTGTAGTATGTTCTCCATAAATTTCTTATCTTCATCCGGCATATATTTGTATGAGCTACGTATGTCTTGAATTTTTTTTTGTGTAACAGTGCTTGTAGGAGCCTTCACGCTTACATCACTTAGGATTTTAATGTTTTGTTTATTTATGTCTACTGATGTTGTGGGCCCTGGGAAACTGGTTTTGTATTGCAAGATATTCCAATTTGATTTATTGTAAGTTATGGCCTTTACTCTTGAGAAAGGTACTTGGTTAAATCCATACTTAATAGCTTCTTCATGGTAAGAGTGGAAGTCGTCATCCAGCATCTGGAGGAACTTAAATGTTAGAGCCTTGGATTTTATTTTCAAAAATGCCCTCAATAATGATATTGGGCTATATATTTCTTGATGCCGAAGGTTTCGTTCAATTAGGCTGTGTACTGCATCGACTTCCTGAACATTACCGTGACCCGGCTCAGAAAATTTTTGTGTTATTTCGGTTACCTGTTTTGCTTCTGGTGACTGTAAAAATGTCATTATTGCAACACTCATATGTGAATTTCTGTTCTGGGGCACGCATGAGTCTGACCACAAGACGAGCTTAGTTACTGTGACAGGTAAACTCTCCACGATGGATATAAGAATTTTGATTAACGCACTTGCAAGGTCATCGCCGCTCCTTCCGTTTTTAGTCTCGTCCCACATTGCGTTTGTTGCAGATTTGTTTAAATTGCAATGGGCTGTCAAATTGAAGACAGTCAATTTACTCGTGTAAAAAAACAGGACATGTTGGCTTTCGGAAGAGAAAAAATGTTCTGTAAGTCAAATGTGATAACTGCTATTGCCTCATTTATTTTTCTGTCCTTTTCCCTTTCTTCGTTGCCCTCCTGTTTTCTTTTTATATGCTCACTATGTTTGGTTGTTTGTTCAGCACTAGGAATTTTCAGTGCTTTGAATTCAGAACAAGCATCACAAGTGTCTTTTTTTGGGTGATGAAATGCCAAATTAAATTTTTCGTTAAACACTCTCCGGTAAACATTTTCTTTCACTGGTTCTTTATTTGTCTCCACATAAAGTGAATACATTTTTGCGATTGTGAGACCACTATCGAGGTACTGACGTTTTGTGTTAGCTCTACAAAAATGTGATTCCTGTGTGGGAAAGGACTTTATGTGCTGAATTACTTCTTCTATTTTGTTTTCAGCTGTCTGTTTTTTTATGTATTTTCCTTTGGATGGTGTGGGAATCAATTTCAGTGGGTTGTTGTGAAGTTTTTTGTGAAAATAATATATTCTTTTTGCCGATATATCCAAAGTACCACAAAAAAACTTCTGGCACACCTTCGTTTTTTGCTCATTTTTCAACAAAAAGTATTCGAATGAGAACTTTCTTCTGCTTTGTTCTGCTGTCGTTCTTTTCCTTTGCGAGTGTACCCTACATGTAAATTTGTTATAATATTTATTTTTCGAAGCATCGTTTAATGAATAAAACGCCGTCTTCAAGTCCTCTCTTTCTTGTTCTGAAAAATTGGCTGAGCAGTTGTATGGGCACTTTTGGTCACATCCAGCTTGGACCCGTTTTGCTGGACAATTTTTTCCTTTAATATATACATATTCTTCACCAGCCTCTCTTTTATTTTTTCTCGCAATTCTCTGCCACTTTCCAGGGCACCTTTTTCTCTTTCTTGAGATTTTTTGTTCCTCGGCTTTCACGACATCAGTAGCGTCAGTAGTACTATCAGCATTATTATCAATGACTATGATTGAACTTTCCAGTTCAGGTTCTGAAGTTCCTTGACAAACGATGTAATTTTCCACTGCAGTTGTCAAGTTTCCGAATAACTTTTTCTTCACTCTGTCAACCCTGAAAAATAAATTTTAATATAGGAATTAGGTTTAGTTTAGGTTTTTATTATTGTATTATTTTGTGTAGTCATATTTATCACTATAGTTTTTTTATAGTTACTATTAGTTTATATTTAATTTTTATACAATATTAATTTTAAGCTTTTTTAAATGGTATTTTGAATTGAGTGAATAATCTCAATAACAAGCTTAAAATTAATATTGTAAGGTATAACAAATTGAAATCACTTATTATTATTTTTTATTAATTATTATTGATGATATAGACATATTTAGGCCGACAGGGGTCAAGTGCAATCTTATCTTCATAAAAAAATGTTTTTATTATATCAATCAATACAAATAAATAATCTGTTAAAATATTGGGGCAACTTTCAGCATGGGATTAACCAGAAAATCTAAAAAAATATTTAAACCTAATCAAAAATATGAAGCAGCTGACATTTTATTCAAGATTTCAATATTGACCCTGAACCAGAGCAAGTAAGACATGCATAACTTAAAGTATGATTCTGAGCCACCCTATATAACAAACACGACATAACCTAAAAATATAGTACCGGCAACTTACATTTCCTTGTGTGCAGTACTGCGGTTGTATTGGTCCTTACATTTGGTCCAGGACATAATCCTCGAAGATTCTGACAGTTCGTATCTTATTTTCTTTAAAAAATTCAACTAAAAAACTAAAAAACGCAGCTCTGACGTTACCGGCTCGGGTCGAAAAAAGTTGTAACTAAACAATATGGCGGAACATCGAGAGGTGACGTCACGAGCGAGCGTGCCTGTGATTGGTTCCTTTTCGGATATACGGCAAACAAGCACGCGCTGCGAATTTCGATACTGGATGTTGGTCACTTGTTGGTGGTAAGCCATACAAGCACGCAGAGTAAAGTTCATAAGGTGGATATTGGTTTTTTAAATCGTGTGTTTCTCATTTATTTGTATAGTTACATGAGTTGTTCTTGATCTAAACTGTGTAGAATTTGGTTCTTAAGCTTACTACATTCAAAGGTCATTTTCGTCAAAATTGGTCTGTTGGCCAAACAAGCACTGAGGCGACGTAACGTTACATAATGTTTTACGATAATAAAGTAAGATGTTATGTTTTCATATTTTGTTACACATTCTTTTACTAAAAGTGTTTTCATTTTATTTATCTTTGTCCTATTATTTAGAGTTACATTAGGGAGATTTTTTAATATAATTGGGGAAGAGTAAGGATTTGTCAACAATGTTACAATAAGAGTGACCCTTGCGTTACTATATTGCGAAGGCGGCATTTGATATTTTACAGATATGGACGTTCTCGAATTTGCAGCCTCGGTTGTGTTCGTTCTCCGAATCATTTAGACACACAATATGAATTATACGTCTCAGCTCTTTTGTTGTGCTGTCATCACTATTATTTTTCTTGTTAACACATAGGGCATGAGACACTAATGTGTATGTGTCTATTTGTTTAATTATCTTTTAATGGAAGTAGATTATATATTGATTGATTGATATATCTCGCTTACACACTTCTTGTGAATTGTTAAGTCAAACTGCCATTTCTACTACCAATATGAACCAACGTTATATGTTACAAACCCATGTTACGCTTACTTTTATATCTCATGAAATATTTTTTCCTGTACGAGGGTATTTTACAAAATTCTTAAAGCCTTCTCCAAGTTAAGACCTTTCTCCAAAACATCTCGTGTGACAAGTGACAAGACTTGTGTTACTGTATACGTATAAGCAAAGCTACCCGTTGCAGTGTTATCGACCAATGTTGATACTTTAAATAAAATGTACATATTTTTTGCTTAAAATTATATGTACTTATAACATTTCTAAAAACTACAGGAATTTTTATTTAACTCTTAAAATGATTGATGATTTTCAATTTGTAAACATGATCATGGCATAATTAATAAAATTAGAACAAAGTTTTATACTGAAGATGTTAAGTATTATAAACAATCGTGTTTTGTTCTTATATACATTATTTTTAACCATAAGTTAAAATAGGTCATGTATTCTATAGTAAATAAATATTATTCCGGCTTGTTAAAGAATGTCAATATATCATCGACTAATTAATATAAAAAATAGAACTTTTTGTATTGTTGCACTCGAGGTCCCCTTATTAGCAAAGCTATGTTTGTTTAACTTGATAACTTAGTAACGAGCGTATGCAGTTTACACATTTCATTACTTAAAACAATTAACGTCCATGCCGTGTTTGTGTTTATCATGAAATTACTAATCAAGTTCCCTAGTTAAATAACACATTTGCATGTCTAGGAGAAATTATGCATTTAACGTTATTATAATGCATGTATGGTGAACTATTAATTGCATAAACTATCAGTTTCTTGTGCCTCTACGGTCTTAATACTATTTACTATTATTAAAGTCATCTGGACGCTTGGATTACTCAAAGAATTTAGTTCATAGTCATATCCTCTTTTCTATCAGCGACATCGATTATTTGGTTAAACATCAATCATTTTGCTGACGAAAATTTGAAATCTTATATAATTTTAAGTTTAAATTAATTTGAGCGAATAGAAAATACTTATTCACTGAATATTTTTTTTATTACTTAAAAATGTTTTTTACACCCAAATAGAGTTTAGTATGCCCAAATTTTTGGGTATTATTTTTTGTAATTTGGTATTAAATAAAAAACTGAATAAAATATCAAAACGTTTCAATCCCTATTTTCTTTAGCCGAGTCTTGAGTCCTGCCACGTGTGACGCGACACGACAGTGCGTTTTCATTATATGCAGCTTAAGAGTAAATAAAGAAGCCCATATTGCCAACACTTTCTATGAATTCTACCCGCATGAGCTCGCAGACTATAATCCGCTTTTTACGATTCTTCAGCGGAGAATTTGAAATGAGATAATATCCTAGTGACTGCTGGCCGAGATCATATTTTGAATGTGTGTGAAGTGTTGGAGTTTCGTGGATATCGTATAATAAGTGTTATACGATATCCACGAAATAGAACAGTTTTCCATACTTGAGGGTAAAATGGGCATCGGAATAGTAAAATTTAAGGCTATAGTTATTAATGGACTCTAGTTTTATCGATTAGAATCGTAAAGCTTTATTTAAGTGTTCTTTTTGTAAATACATATTGAGTAGCTTGTTAGTCTTCAAGCTAGTATTATTAAAATTTGGTTGGCAATAGTGCTAATTATATTGTTATGATTTGTTTTGTTATCTTGGAAGTGTTGTGAACATGCTTGTAATGGTGAATGTGGTAAAGCACAGAACATATTTTTAATTTATTTTTATCTCATGTAACTTTAATAACGTTGTGGTTCATGACATTTTCCTTTGAATAATTGTAATGTAGAGAGAGGGTAAAACTTGCTGAGTTTCTTGCCAAAGAAAGAAAGCTTCTCAGAACAGTCTCCTGGTAGTTTTGCGAACGGAAGGCGTAGTTTTGCTCTTTCGCGAATTTCGTAAACGTTTTTACAGAAGCATGCCCTAAGACGCATCTAGATTGAACGAACAAATTTTGATTTGATTTGATTTGAACACTGACCAAAGCTGGTGTTACTATAATTATTTTTGCTATGGACCAACTATATGAACAATGTGAATGATGTTATTTTACAGCACAAAAGCTAATAGAAAAAATTTCATTTATCAATATAAGTTTATTTACTTTAAGTTTTATGAGGGCATGAATAAAAAGGTTTTAGTGCTAGTCTGTTGTGTAGGAGCACTAACCTTTGACGGTCTATCATAAGTCTTATTATCTAAAAAATAAGCGAATATGATTTTGTTATATATATTTTATTTATAATAAACTTTGTACTGTATTCTTATTAAAAAGAATATATTTCATTTTTAAAAGAGCCAATATCTAACATAGATGTTTTAGACGTGATTTGGGGTTGAGTCAACTTGGATAGTGAGATTTCTTACTTTATTTATTTAGTAATCCTATAGCTAACATAAATTATATATAATTACAAACAAATACACTAAACATATTGTTAAAGATGGAATACATGATACATTTTACTAGAAAAAGATTTAAAAAAGGTAACAAACAAACAAAAAGTATTTAATACATTTAACTAATTGTGATATAATTTATTGAACTAAGCCTAAATTGGTTGTGTTGTGTAAAAGTGTGGGTATGTACGTGATGTGGGGTGTGCTCATGATGTAGGTGATTTTGCGCTATGGATTTATTATATAATTAAATCTCGTGAAATTAATATAAACTTTAGTCGAGACGCACCCCGGTATTAATCTAAATTTGTAGCTTCGTTGTAATTAATACTTATTATCAAACTTAATAGAAAGAGGTCATTTTAGGATAACAACTAAATAACATATAATAACAACTAAATGTTTTAAATATCAAGGGATTGCTCCGAAACATAATATGAAAACAATAAAACTCGATGTAAGCTGGCAAGTCCTACGAATCCTGAGTATTCCTTAGGGAAGTATAGCCTTATTCGTGTTATTTCCTATGGGATGTCACGTTATGGCGTCGCGAACGCACCTATCTTCAGTCTTAATAAAGAAAATGATTTTATCTTGATCCCAAGAAGTCCCCTCACAATATTGTGTAAGATATGTTTCTTATTATCAACAGAATCGTGCTTTGTGATTTGGGGTTTCGAAGATTTTTGTGTTTTCTTTAAGAGAATCAAAGTGTACATTATATTCAATAAGAAAAGTATTCAAATGACTTCATGTAAAAGAGGATTTTAAACTTGATATTTACAAGAATATTCAGTTCTGATTTTAAATAGTAACTAGCGGACCCAACAGACGTTGTCCTGTCTACACGTCTTTAATTTGAAAATTTCAAACTTTTTTTAATAAGCTAAAACATTCTGGACCATTTTGATGAAAATTATTATTCAAATGTTATGACAATATCTAACGATCCAGCACATGGTCTACAATAACACAATGATAACAAAACTTTTTTTTTATTTGATCGCAGCGCTAACTGTCGGGATAGACTAAAATTAAAATTCGAATATTATTTAAAATTTGACACTGCGATGGTAGCGCCGTCTGTCGCATCCAATGTAAAACATTCCAAAATTAACAACTACTAATAAATTAAAAATTAATTAAAAAAACATTGTCCAGCGGATAAAATTGTGAATCTAAACCATTCCCAGATCCCAGATCAGAGAAGTTCAGTGACATACACACTCACAGAAGAATTATATACATAAAGATATGCATTTTGTAAAAATAAATATATCACCTATTTACTATTACTTATTACGTAAACAAGTGATTCTCCATAATACGACAAAACATGATCGTCTGTCAATCTAATGCTATCCGTAACTTAAAACTAAATTATTAAAGTCATCCAACCCAAAACCACCCCTAATTAAGTTAAATACAATTTACTCAGTCACTATACTTTCCTTTTTGATCATCAATCAAGCTAAATTGAACCGTTACGTAGCTTTTATAAAACGTACCAAAAAATATTCAACGTTTGGCGGTAGTACGGAATTACGTAAAATAGGTTGGCGCTTTGCAAATATATTTTTTATGAAAGTTTTGGTTTCACACCTTTCTTTTAATTGACCGGGGGTAAACGGCTAGGAAGCTCACTATATGGACATTCACATTGACAAAAGGCTCGCCAGTGCGTTGCCAGACTTTTAAGAGTTGGTACGCACTTTTCTTGAACGACCCTAAGTCGTTCAGTTGCTTCGGAGGTACTTCAGTGGGCAGCTGGTTCAATATAGAAGTAGTGCGCGGCAAAAACTGCGAACGTCGTCGCCGTATTGCAGGCAGAGAAGGCTGATAGTGTATTTGCCTAATAGAAAAGAAAGATTATGATACAGATAATTTCCCAGAATTTTATATCTGCTCGTAAAGAAGCATTCGTTGAAATAATTACCATACTACATAGTTGACATCATAAAATTATACGATAATCGTATTAATTTTGTTTTATGGACGACTTTGTAAACGCAATAAATTCTCGACTTTGAATCTTACCCTTTCAGTTTAGAGTCGTTCGTTAATATTATCGATTACTTGTGTAATAACTTTAATGGGTTTAGCCAAGATTCGATTAAAAGTCAAAATAAAACACTACACTTAATCTTTCGGTCTTTTTGTCCCGTGATAAATTTATTAATCTAGACTTAGAAACAAATAAAATTATTTAAATACGCCATACAATGCGCAAAGGCGATGAGAACTTGGAGAAACTGATCGTAGTTGGTAACACAGAAGGCAAAAGATCACGTGGCCGTTCACCAACCAGAAGGACCGATCAAGTGAAATACTCATCGTCTCAAAGCTTCACAGTGTCATAAAAGAAGCGCTGGACAGAAACCGGTGGAAGCAGATAGTCCGCTCTAAATGTTTCGTTGCTAACCCCGACGCTCAGACATGAGCTGCCGACTAAAGAGAGAGAAAATTATTTAATTCCTAATAAAAATAGCAGTGTTGGCTTAGGCTTACGCTGATGGCACTCCTTCAGCGAGCGACTCTCATACCTTAGGTCATAGGTTCGATCTGCCACTTTGCATCAATTGACTTTCTCTCTATTTACATTTAACATTCACTCTAACGGTGCAGAATGTCGCGTAGAAACACGGCTTGCCTTACAAAATGTCGACATGTGTCAGGCTCAGGAGGCTGATCACCTAACAGATACAGAAATCTGAGGCCAGACTTAAAAAGGTTGTAATACCGTTATTGTTTTGTTTTCAATAGTTATAATACATAATGTAGGATAATTTTATATAAACGTAATGAAACATGAGATTGACTCTAACTGCGTTGAAAATCACCAGGGCAAACTTATAATAGTTCAATTACAACTCGACCGTAACTCACAATCGCTGCAATTCGACCCAACTGAAGTTTAATTCTTTAATAAACGTTTCCCTTTTCATGCTTTGAAAAGTTTGTCTGTAACAAATAAAGTCCTTTGTTACATCACCTAACTTTGAAATCGAATCTAAGTTTCATCCCCGCATCAGAGGAGCGGATATGATATTGTGATTGCAAAATGGACCATGATAGCGCTACTTATATCTCGTATCTAAAAGATAGAACAAGGAAAACGAGTTTATTACACCACAGAACTAATTATCTGCGCAGAAAAACTTATACAGATTATATATAAGTTTCGTTTTTATAATAACTTGGTTTTGTACATCTGCCTATATACGTATAATTACACAGACATGCAATTAAAACAAAAATAGGGTTTAGATCTGTGATTTTTTAAATTTCATTTCATTTCGTATAATGTTGTAGTGTCATCTGTACCTTATCCTACAATCGATTCCCTGGGACTCAAAGCATGTTATACATAAGAAAGCAACAAAAATGTATAGAAAGACAATCGAAACCATATGAAGCTCGCAGGACATACATATTATCTAGATTTCTCTGGAATGGTATTTAATTGGAAGAAAGCTATCAACGCCAGGGTCAATCAAAGTGTATTCAGTTATTGATATCACACGTTGGTCCGAGGTTAGTGAGTCGTGAAGTATCCTTTCATCTGACGCGGTGACTGTAACAAATGACCCGAGGGCTGTAATGTTGTTTAGTGTTGGACTGATCACTGAATCATTATTTCTGTATTGTATGAAACTAATCATTCACCTTTTTTTTTCATCTTTGTTACTTATGGTGGTTTGCAACTAATATCAGATATTTCACATAACTGTTTTAATAAGAAACATTTTTTGAAGTATAGGTAGGTACTCTAAATAAATTATAAGACGTATTTGTAAAAGATGGTACGTCAAGTGTGGCTGTAGCGCGTAATATTTTTATCTATAAATAGATATAAAACGCTGAATCGCTATATATTTATGAAGTATATAACTTTGTGTAATTAATAAGGACACTATAAAATACACAAAAGCAACTTTGTCGCTATAACGAAAAGTAAATTTTAATTTTTATGACTAAATTTAAGCATCTTCAATTACTTATGATTCATTAAACTCATAAACAATAAAACATTATATTACTTTAATTTGAATATTAGATTTTACAGTATTTTTATTTTTATGGTTTACAGTGAAACGCCGTCTTCTATATTTCACAAAAATGTTATGTTCTAACGGAGTTAATATTTAACTTCGTAACAAATTGCGAATTAGGTTCGTCGTGTGGATATAAAATGTGTGATAAATTTCCTATGCACCGTCAACGCTACATATAGTTCCGCACCATACAGCCTGGAAAGCTTATCTTATTGGTGAATCTAAATTGAATCCAGTTAGGCGTATACTCTATAAAACACCCTCAAAAGAAGCCAAACTATCTTCGAAAGAATCTTCAGATTAGGAAATGGTAGTTTTAGGGATAGTTTATTATATCTGAAACCGTATATATACGATGTTTTTATTTAAAAAATTTGAACTGTATGTATTTTTTATTGAATATCATGAGTCATATTTTATACCATGTTGCCTTACTCCTTGTGAAAAAATTTTTGCCGAAAAGGAGTTTTTTTCTAGCCCTACTCTCTTGATTTTAGAACTGGCAGTAAGTTTAACAAAATTCTTGACATAAGTGAACAAATGTTAAAAAAAACCCCAAATTAATATTTTATTTATATTTTAAGAGCTATTATATTTATTATCTTCAAATTGACATACGAATATTATGTCATATACAAGTACTTAAAAAATGCTTTATATTAAGTACAAAGTATCAGCCGAATCTGAACTTGCATTATCAACGATGTGGTTGTTGCAAATCATCGATTTGCAATTAAATATTTTCGATAATATGCTTCATTCAAGCAATGAGGGTATTGAATTAAATATCATTTTGTCTTATTTGCCCAGAAACAACATAATTATGAACATTCAGATCTTATCTGTCTGTTATTTCCTTCGTTAGCAAGCAAGATAATATTGTTTTTGATTACAGTAAATTGTTTCGCAAAAAACTGAACTGTTGCCGTCTAAATAGATACAATAGTGTATAAAACCTTTTTTCATCACAAAAAACGTTCTTAATTCGCTTCCTCCACCGTTCTATTACCTTAACGGGGCGTTATTACGCTCTCCCAAAAATCCTTACAGCTATTACTGCCGACATAATCAGCCTGCTTCGTCTTCAATATACGCCTTTATGTTGTTTGAGATAACAGTGTATTTACTTACGTTTAATTAAGTAAATGTGGTGTTGAAAATTATCGAAGTAGTTAACACGATATAAAACATGTTATATTATATTGTTACTAAATGCGTAGATTTCTGGCTCAACGATAATAAAAGGTTATGTGCACGAAAATCTAATCAGATGTAAGGTAATTTAGAAGACTTTTCTGGAAGTAGGAACTTCCCTTATACTTCATTAGCGAAGTTATACCTTAAAACGTAAGGAAAGTCTGTCACATTTGATGTGTACGTTTTTTTATGCATTCAGAATTATTTACTTTTACGTCCAGACTCTCTTAATTAATAATATAATTAAGCTATTAAAGGTACACTACAGTTTGCAATCAGCGTTGACATAAAATATTCATCTATATAATCCTTCTTTGAATTTTATTACACCTACCTAAACACTTTAAGATTTTCACGAATTCTTTCCAATCGTATGTATAACGATTACATTAAGACGCTGTCAACCAATTTCTTACGCCAACAAATAGTATATAGATAAGTACCATGTACAGAATCCTCGAAAATTGGTGAAAGGGATTGTTAAGTGGGGAGAGGACGAGTGATCGAAAAACGCCAACTCCGGCCTTTATACGTCATTCTGAACAAAATACGTAGCCTTTCTTATGCGGAACACGTATTTAAGGTTAATATTACTAAGGTCTGATAAATTAGGTTTTTATCTGATTTTTTATGAGAAAATCGATTTAAGAGAGCAGTTCTGATTCTGATTAAAAACAGAGAATAATTACCAAAACAAAAATTACAATTGAATTAATTGTGTGCGAGGTAGCTTGGCCAGGTTAATGATTAATGTGTGTGTAAACCTATTCGTATTTAGAGTCGGACAGCAACTCTGGTTACACGCAAGAATATACTTTTGTATTTAAAACTGATTTTCATTGGAATATAAGCAAAAATATTCTGCCAACCGAAGACTCCGTTTGCTATTTCTTGAGTTACGCTACAATTATTCAATTAAAATCTTTAATACTTAGTATTGTCTTTTATTAACATAACTTTTACACATTTGAAGAAAATCACTTTTTTAACGGATTTTTGACATTTAACACCTTTTGTCTAGTCACCGTGACCACGCACGCTGTACAGCACGCGACACGTCGGTTAAATTTAAAATTATGTTTTAATAATTTTAAGTTTACAATAATACATAACTTCAATCCGTAAAAAAAGTTTCTTTAAATCTTTTATACTAAAAATATTTTAATTTAAAAAGTATTTTTATTTCTTACGTATTTTTATGATAAATATGTATGCGTGATAGGTAACAAACCATAAAAGTATGATACGAAGAGACAAAGGTGTAAAAATAAATATAAAATGTTCTTTTCTTTTACGATAAAATATGGACATAAGATATCTGCGACAGTTCCATCATAAAAACTGTTATAAAACGTGACACGAGTAATACATAACGCTTATCGCTACGAAACTTAGCCTTCTTCATAGTTTTTCGATATCTCTATTGATACTGTGTCATTCTGCT
Organism: Pieris mannii; assembly: GCA_028984075.1. Taxonomy (NCBI): domain Eukaryota; kingdom Metazoa; phylum Arthropoda; class Insecta; order Lepidoptera; family Pieridae; genus Pieris; species Pieris mannii. The sequence continues at coordinate 4,637,539 of CM054776.1, forward strand.
TTACAGCTGTACTCACAGTCGGTCATTAGGAGTTAAAGGTTACCCAATCAAGTTTATAATTCCATAATGAAAACGTGCTGCTGATATAAATGTAATCATTCCTTTTATATGTAACATTTTAATTTCTAACTTACAGATACAGATTATTCCGATCTATACGCATCTCAATATTATTATTTTTTTCATAGTCTATGAACGATTGAGTAGTACTAAAAATAATTTTTTTTGTTATTACTAGTAGCGGTTGCCTTAAAATATTACTTTATTTTATGGGGTTAAAGATCCCTATTTTTTTTTAAATTTTAGATTTGTATTATTCGTGGAATGATATTTGTATAAATATTTAAAATGGGAGCTTACAGCGCCATTGGACTAACTAATTAAGATATTAGTTAAAATAAAGATAATTCAGGTTTATCATAAATATTTATATTTAAACGAAGTCAATCATATCATTAATGAAGAGAACAAAGGATTAGCGTATCCTATGAAAATCCTTCAGTTAGCGGAAACTTCAACAAAACTTTGATAAGGGTGCCTTGTCAGTGATTTACAATGATCTCAAAATGTCGGATAAAAATTTTGAAGCCATAATTTCAATGATTTCATATTTCATGACAGCAATAAATTAGCCATGGAGTCTAAGAAATATATTATTTTGAATAATGAATTAGAACTAAGTAATTTTTTTGCGCTGGGCAATTAATATTTTAATTATCAGTGGCCTATATATACTGTGCAGTATGAATAGTATGGACTAGTGGCTTGAGCCTGCGCTTCAACCCTCAAGTCATACGGTCTAATCACGGCTGTACAACAATAGATTTTTCTTTCTATGTGAGTATTTAACACGGTGAAGGAATATATCGTGAGGAAGAATATGACGGTTAATGTCTTAAAAGGCAAAATAAATGATAGAAAACGAAAGAAAGAAAAAAAGAAGATAAAAGAAAGAAACAGATACAAAATTATGAGACCTTCGTCCAAAAGGTTTTTATATATAATCTCAACAATCGACCTTAAAGATTAATTCCGAAATGACTATAAATGTTATGTATAGGTACACTAGTCCCAACCCGAATCACTAATTTCATTTCAAACTTCTCTTATTTCGTATCTCGTTCAATGCGTAGTTTAACAAGTTGTTGAGAAATAAAGAAAAGTGGTAAAGTCGTGGCTAAGTCGTATCAGGCTGTCTGTGTCAGTGGTCGAAGTTCAGGATTTCAGCTATTTATTGCTATCCCGCAGGATCCGAGAATTTACGCGGTCCAAGATAAAAGATCTCGGTTTTTGCGGATAGGCGTTTGCTTCGCTTCTTCTTTAGATTTATTTTTTCACCTTAATTCTTTATTTAAAGTGGCGTAGTTTTGCTCTTTCGCGAATTTTGTAAACGATTTTGACATTCATAAGCATGCCCTAAGACGCATCTAAACTGATTAAACGAATTTTGATTTTGATTTTTGAAAGATTGTGCAGGCGTATAGACGTTGTAAAGGCCTGTAACGATTTAATATTGAATTTTTCCTTGAAGAGTATTTGTTTAAATCTATAATATATTCTTAATTGTGAAATTATCAGAAAGTTAAACCATTCAAGCTAGTTTTTGTAATTAAATAATAGTCATTGAATCTGTCTTTACAAAAAAACTCAGCTACTGGTTACGTCATAAAATCCATTAACTTCTGTTATAAGTTTATTTTAATCGGAAGGCTTTATCAGTTTTGTATCAAAGAAAGATTATTCTGTATTTAACATGTACAGACACGTAGTCATTTTATACACAGATTTTAAAGCATTTCCATGGGAACAAAATCTTAATAATAATATTTATAGCAATGGCTACTTGAATTTCCGAATCCAGGAAAATTTATAGAAAAAAAATTCGGTACCAATTTGAAACTTACTTGATCGCATTTTTTCTCGTATAATTAAAAGATAATACGAAATAATCAATTAAAAACATACAGAACATACATACGTTGGGCAGAACGAGGGTTGTAATAATTAAATCAAATTTGGCGCTGTTTGTATTGTTGTACAAACAGAGCGCTACAGCGACTAATAAATCGCTATGATGCCACGCGTCACAGGCATTGAACTAACATGTACTTTGGTTTATAATAATTTATACAAGTAATATTAAATTTACTTTTTAGCATTTGATCCTTTTCATTCACCCTTTAATCTTTTTCTATTCATTAAGAACGACTTAACTAAAATTTTTCAAGTTTTTACTTTACGCAATATTGATTGTAATCATTCACAACAAATCATCGTTTACTTTGCACAGAAATAAGGTATTATATTTTTGCATGTTTTAATATTACTTTTTCCTAATATGCAACCGTCCATACAAATATGAATTTTGCACAGAGCAAAAAATATAGGCTAGGTATTGACGATAGTTAAGTATTACGCGATCGAGACTGGTTAAACTTGTGAATTGGAGTTATACATTTATACTGTATTGAAATGCAATTAATTGTGTACTAATATATTTATACGTATAAGTACATTAATTATATGTTTATCGCTTATTATCGTTATTTGCCATGACATGTTGAAATTAATTTTGAATGATATCATACATATCTCTCTAATCAATCATATATGACGCGGTCATCAGGAAAATTTTACCTACATCTAAGATTTTCCTAGGTTGTAACACTACGGAGTAAATTATTTTTAAAATAGCTTTACGCCATGAATATGTAATAGTTTTATGTTCTTAATATTTCATACGCTGTCAGGACAACACAAATGTGTGAACAACAATGTAAAAAACTACATTTTTAATATCACAATGGAAAAATTACAGTTTTTTAATTTTACTCGCACCATTTTCGCAATTTAGGACGCGCATTGTAAAATGAATTGCATGTTTTGTGTGAAATATTGTAACCAGGAACATTGCACTAATAATAACTATTAAATAAAAATACTTTACAAAAGAAATTTGTGTAGCTGGGTCACGTGCTGCAACTAGCACGCTTTGCGGACTGATGGCTAAAATACAGTATTGAATAGGCACCAAAAATGGAGTAGAATACATAAATTAAATTTAAATAGAGATCCTGACGTTTAGTTCTTTCTGCGCTGATTCAACTTTGAAGTCGGAATAGGTTTTGGGACTTCATGTATACCGGCGCGGGTAAAACAATCTTTCAAATTTCTTGACCTTACATTTTTAATTAACTACTAATTACTTGATATAGCTGGTGCGTGATGCACATCAATATGCCGCCTTACTAGTTAGACCCTTCTTCATAAAAACTAATTCGGCCTAACTTTGCACGCTTTCAACTCTGTAAGTACTCATGTATCTATTCATTGCTGCGTGATGACCATTTGACAGAAAGAGAGGAAATTAATTAGAATACTGAAAAATATTTCCTTTAGCTTTTTTTATCTTAGAGAAATAAATCCATTGGTGTAACTGGTCTGAACTCACGACTTCGCCGTTAGGATTTGCTAACTATTCAAGGACTTCTGTCAATTATAATTATGCGAGATAAGATAAATTTATTATGAATTAGTCATTGAAATCTTAATTTAAGCTATATAATGTTACTCCCTATCAGACTAGACACGTTTTTTATAAGACATAAGTTTACCATTAATTTTAAATAATGTGAAAAATTGTATCCTAAAAGTAATTCATATATAACTATCCTGGCTGATTCATCAATACATAGCTTAAACCACAATGATTAGAGTATAAAATTTTGGCAGTTGATGGCTTTATGATTATGTTAACAGAGCTGTACCCAACATTATCAAAGACAAAATAATCGCGAGTACACATAAGCCACAATGTTAATAAAAAAATCCGAAATCAAAAACTTTTACTTCATACAAAAAGAGAAATGTGTTTAACATTAACGACATTTTCTGAACCAAAAAATACGTTACAACCGAGACTGAGTGGGCTCAAAGACAAATAAATTATTAGAGAACAATAGGCCGCGGCTCGGAATAATTTTAGCTTGGCATACCATCGCGCCTCATACACTCCACAGAAGTAAATTAATTGAGGAAGCGATATGAACGCAATTTTGTTTAGAATGCGAGCGCACTTTAAACGGAATTCGGGTCTCGAGCGTTCTTCGGAATATAAAAGCCCGCCTGTCGACTTGTCTATTAGACATTTTTTATGTTTATTCAGCTACTTTATAACTGTCGAATAATAAGTATTTCGTTGGAATTTCACTTTATTAATGTTGTTTTCGAATTAAGACATAGTTCTATAGCCAGCTGTAACATCACAAAATTTGCTATTTTTAGTCGTTATTTCAAATCGTAGCTCGCGTTTTAGCAGAAAAGCGTTGCTTATCACATCCCTTAATTTGTTAAATACTACTTAAATAAAATTTCCTTTTCATTGGGTCTGTCTTTCACTAGAATGTTTCGTTGTTCATTAGTAGGCGTACACGAACAAATAATTGATAATAGGTATCCCTGATTGCAAGCAAATCTTTGTTAATAAAATGCTTTTTATACTCTAAATTTTTCATCTTCTCTAATAGAATCACACATTGGTTAAACTTCTTTTGTCATGTAAATTTTTAATATTCTTTAATATATGATACATACAACAGGAAGAACCTTTGGTTATTAAAAGCCTCTGTCGCATCTAGTAGCTGCTTTTTGTAACAAAGTGGTTGCTATCTTTACAGCTCCCTTGGGAAATAATGTACTGTCATGGAGAATATACTGTGCCCAAGCCACAATTAGAGATCGCCAGAAATTGCGTAATTAGCAACCATAAATCGATCTTGCATACGATACCAGTACCCGTTTTTGTCCTTTATGTAATTAATATCTATTTGTATACCCGTATATTATTTTGCCTAAGATACCATAAACTACACGCATACCGGACCTGTGTATAAAACTAGTTGTTGCAATTGCTACACAATTCTTAAGTTTTATTAAATACGTCAAGGCACAATACGAAATACCATGTCACCTCCCGTCTTCTTCTCCATCGTGCTTTCGTCGTTCCACGGTATGTGGAACCAGCTGCCCCCAGAAGTATTTCTGAATCAATTTGACTAGGGTCTTTCTTAAAAAGCCGGCAACTTGCAATCCTTCTGGCAATACGAATGTCCATGGGAGGCATGGTTTTTTACAAAATAATATAGCAAATAAATGCGGACGTGCACGTTCAATAAACTATTTTCTATTGACCAATTTTGTATATAACTAATCGCTTATTCGGAAGCATTTTCGACCCTACTTTAGTCCACCTTTTTGTCAACACCATGGACTTACCCCAACCGCAGTTAGGTTATTGGGAAGAGAAATGATCGCAAATGGCAGGAAATTACAGGCGCCTTATCGTTGAATTCAATAAGGTCAATGGTCCGGGGAATAATGAAACTGCAACTACAGCTTTTGATCCCTCCGTTCGTCAATAGCAATTGTCGCTTTTTCTTCTGAATTGTTCATTGTTTCAAAGCAGACAGACCCTAAATGATCGTTGCTATGCGTTGTAATAAATGGATAAATATGTTTTAATATTTGAAGCTGGCTATATACACTAATTTGAATAAAGAAAACTATTAGAATGTTTTTATTAAGACACTCACGTAGTTTTTAAAATATTTAGAGGTTATTTGTCAACAACTTCAGACCAACATCTTCAACCTTATGTCATAATTAAGTAAAAAAAAGGAGGTGTCGGTAGACATGTGAGCGTGATCAAGTGAGTTGTAAATATTTAATTAAATATATATTATTCAAACTCAAACTCTAAATATCTTTATTCATATAGGTAAATAAGTACACTTATGTACGTCAAAAAAAATTAAATTAATTGTAAATTAACATTTACTACTACTTCGCAAGTCATGGGCGCAGAGCGGGCAAGAAGCCCGCATATTGTATTAATAGAGATAAGGTCACGTGATTTTTTTCACGTAATTCATTTGCACATGTTTCAAAATTTATTTAGCAAAAATTAGACTCCGTCGTATCGGAGTCGGACACGATTATTTTATATTATTATGGAATAGACAATATCATGCGTACGCGGTCAGTTTCGAAAGAGATGAACCGTCGTTGCCTGAAAACTATTATATTTATTATTATTATAGGTATTTAAGTTAAAGTAAGTTGACCTAGTTGCAAATTCACCTTCACCTTCGAAATTCAAATAAGGCGCTTCAAATGGCAACTTAAGTTCAGATCCAAAATGTACGTTATGTTAATCTAATATCTTCACATGAAACAACAAAAAGCTAAAGGACAAGCACTAACAATTTTTTCCGAGCATAATAATGGAAGTTTAAGTGGAAAATTATTCTAATGTCGCATTAAATGAAATTGTTGTAACAAATTTGCGATATAACGAGCAAAAATCACGGTCTCGACATACCAACGGTATTGCCGTTACGTAGTGGAAAATCGTTATTGCTTACTTTGTAAACCGGTGGGTACATGCACATACATTTATATTATTAAATATATGATTTGTTGTTTATAATAGTCGCGTTATTAGAAAATGAATGTGAACGATGTAGCCGCTAAGGTAATCTTAAAGTAGTGGTGGGAGAGCCATATAGCGCGCATGAACCCTACGGACCTGATGGTGGTAGCTATTGTTGCACCCTCCCTAGTGCTCGTATTTCGTTTGGAGCATATGCCCCCTATGCTAATATGGGGCGGTACGGGGGCGGACTGTATTGCCTTTGATCGGGGCTGCAGCGCGGCAGTCGCTGCACGCAGGCGATGGGGTCGAGAACGGGGTGTCAGCCCGGTGGTGAGGGGCCAGAGAATAATATCAACTTGACCCTGGTGTCGTGATCGGTGGTAGCAGGCAGATTCGTGGCTCGCGGTCAAGTCTCGCCGGGTGAGACCCAAAAAGGCCCAGCGAGGCGACGTCCGGTGTTGTTGGCGCGTAGAATAGCTCACGTGGGTACCTGAGGCGATCTGTATGCGGGGAGTTTGCTCCGAGCCAGTTGCGATCGTTTAGAGAGCATCTTTCATTTTGACACTCTCTTCTTATTAATTTATTCATTGCAGTGTGCATTTGTATAAATAAACATTGACGGAAGCTTGCACACATATAAACGGTTTTTACTATAATCGGTTTGGAGGAATAGCGGAGCGCGTCTTTGTGGATCGCACTATCTGTACTGGCAGAAGGCCCTTTTGGGCGATATAGACCGAAGTTCCTAACAGTGAAAAAGGTAACTTACTGCTTATTCGGGAAATTATAGCATAAATAAAAACGATAAAATAGATCATGTGAGATAACTGTTCACACCCATTATCCCCATGGCGACACCAGCACAATAAGCGAGATTATAACAGCAAAACTTGTTCTCATCCCTGTTACGCCGCAGCCCTTCTTATGGACATAGGCACAAAAAGGACCCTTGCCAACCCCGACAGTCAATTTGTTTTTTAATAACTGTGAACGACAGGGCAGAAGCATACACTCTGATGAGATTGCAATATTCGGGCGTGTTATTGGAACCCGCATGGAAAGCGGAAACCTCGCCGTCGGAAGCAAACCGAAGGGAACCGGAAAGACTAGAAGCGAGGTGAAGAACGAGGCTCAAGGCCCAATGCGATGGAGACTACAAGTCATATCTAATTCACTTTACATTTTTGCCGTTCCAAATGGTCAGTATAAACAAGAGCTTATACTATTTGCTATTTACAATTCCTGGCTCGATACTGAAATGCATTATCATTTTATTTGGTGTATTTGCAAAAAATATTCATCTAAGCAGAAAATATGTAGAACAAGATTTATTTATAAACAGAACTTGATACTTTAATGTGCTAATTAAAAGGTATAATTTTCAAATATATATTGCTAACTAGCCGACCCCGCCCGCTTTGCTGGGCGAATTTTCAAAGGAAATAAATTAAATTTTATTCATCATTTTTATTATTTTTTTGCTTTTTTTGTTAATTTTTATTTTTTTTCTGAAATTTACAATATTTTTCAAAGAAGAGTCAAATTCACTTAAAATAAAATTTATTGACATAATAAATTATTATTATAATAATAAATGTTGATGAACAACAAAACAAAGAATAAATGGAAAAATTGTCCAATAGAAATTGTCCGATTCATGGAGAAATGAGTATTAATCTTCCTCCATCTCACATTCGACGACTCGTCGCTCGTAAGTTGAGTTTGCCGGGACGTAAAACATACTCGTTAACATAACGGAGTTTAAGTATAATAAGAAGGTACTTCACAGTATAATAAAGTTCTAGCAAAATCATCTCTAGAACATAGATTAAAAAATTCAGTCAATGTAGTTTTCGGAGGAGGTATTGCCAAATTTTGTATGTTTGTCGGATTGAAATAAACTCTTTGACCATTGTCCAAATGAACTGCTAAATGAAACACTGTTGGATTTCTTTCATGTATTGGGTAACCTAGTATTCTCCAAGTAGCTTCTGAAGAACTTATATATCGACCCGATTGAAAAATTTGGATTTCATTATTTTAATTACTAACTGAATAAGTTGCTTGGTCAGTTCCTTTATTCATGTACTTGCATATAATTGAATTCATAGTTGAAGAGTTACCAATTCTTGCAATCCATAAGATGATTATTGAAGATGAAGATGAAGATTAAATATTATGTGTTAATATATTAATAAACTTTTTTTTTATAAATTAATTACGGTATTAATTATTTATCAATGACAAACAAAATTTATTTAATCATTTGTATGTATATATATTTTGCGGCTGTGGACCGACATGTGCTTTATTGTACCGTATCTACCCTGTGTCCTATTATTCGGCGGAACACAGTGACATGAGGAAACCACAGAGAAAACTCACGCCAGTTCAATCGGTGATAGGCAAATTTTCATTAATCACTAAAATTCTGCATTGTAGTGATCAATGAGCCTTTAACTTATACCTAACAACAATGATATTCATGCAGGCCAATCGTATTCTTAAGAAGATCACCCATCAAAGTACTAACCACTCTAAAAGCTGCATAGATTGGGTGATCAACCGAATCATACGCCAGCTGCATAGCTATCACTGCCGCACTTATATTAAATAATCTTATTACAATTACAATAATAAACATTAATATTTTTTTTAAATAGAGAAGGTAGCTTGAAAATGAACCGAAATTTAGAGCTAAATGTACGTCAATGTAGATCAATAATATTATTTTCTGGACATTTTCTAACTTTCTTCTTTTTAATCTTTTTTATTCCTCTATTTTTTCAATCTTCTCCTTTTTTCCCTTGTTCCTTCGTTCTTCTCCTTATCCACTTTTTCACCTACTCTTCCTTCTATGACTTCTTCGTCTTCTATCTCAGTTGATTCCGTCGCGATGTTTTTTTCATCTGATGGGGTTGTATTAAAATTAAATTTATTTGTTATGTTTTATATAAGTATCTCAATCAACAAATAGAAAATTACTTTTTAATTTCCACTCCTGCTGTTGTTTAGCCTGTTTAACCAAACGCATCATTCGTTCTTGTTCTTTTCTCTCAAAGTAAGTTCGTATTTCTTGAAAGTATAATAAAGCGTTGTAAATTCCGTCAATTAACGATTTCTAGATAAATTTAAATAATTTTTATTACATTCATAATTAACTCTTAAACTTTATCATCACTTTATTTTATTTTTTATGCACATTCACCTCTCTAATCTCTGCAAAGGAAAATTCACTTATATTATCGTATTCTTCAAAGCAACTAATCCCTTCATGGAATCTTCTGTCACTTAAAGCGATTCGGACTGTTGTGAAACATCCAATATAAGACTTTCTTGATTCTTTTGATAGTTAATGTCGAATTATTAATAAAAATTTGTAATTTACAATTTAATTATATATCAATATATTTTACAAATCATTACTTACCTAAAGTTTGAGCTTTTATCTCATGAGACCAGTTTTTAGAACCAAACACATAGTCAGCACACAAACATAAACTTTCAATACTTTCTCTGTCTGACATTTTTATTTCACTTCTCAACCGCTTATGAACTGACATTTTATCATAAAATTAATTAGGTTATATAAAAACAAATGAAATTAATTAAATAAAAAAAAAACAATTGACTTTAACCTTTTCTATTTAAATAGTAAAAAAATAATCATTTGGAGTCTGTAGAAGTTACAGTTTGGAAACATAAATTTAACATTCTCACACCCACCCCCGCAATCCCTATTGGAAATAGAATTTCGTAAAATCCTATTTGAGATGATTTCTGCATGACAAATAAAAGATTACTACCAAATTTAAAGTCTATAGAGGTTACAGTTTGGAAATAGAAATTTCACATTTTAACACCCACTACCGCAATCTTTTTCGGCGGTGGGTTGTTGTAAAATCCGCTCTAAAATCATTTCTGCATCACATATAGACGACTCTAGCTAAATTTGGAGTCTGTAGGAGCTACGGCTTAAAAAATAAAAATTTTCACCCCCGCAACCCCCTGTGGGGTGAGCTACCGTAAAATTCGTTCATAGACTATTTCTACATCTCTTACAGAAGATTCCTACCAAATTTGGAATTTATAGGAGCTAGTTTAAAAACGGGAATTGTTCATTGTTAACGCCCCCGCAATCCCCTTTGGGGGATGAATTTCTTAAAATCCGTTTTTAGTTGACCTCTACATAACGAAAGTAATATTCCTACCAAGTTTCACATTTCTAAATCCTATACTTCCCGAGATTTCGTGATGAGTAACTATAGAAATTGGAATACTTCGATTATCATCGAAATTTTTAACGTTTTAGCAGACTTTTTTAAAATTTTCTTACATATAAACATTCTCCTGACAATTCTGAAGACAATAAAAAAAAATTAACCCAATCGGTCCTATACTATATCGGTATACGGCATTTTGTTTTTATCAAAAAATGAGAGTGGGTGTGCAGGGGTGCGTGGAAGTTTGTAAGTAGATTCTTAGCTGAATGTAAAAGAACATTATCCGTTTAGTAAACTCCGTTGCCATGGAAACGACATAGAAGATAGAAGATAGATAGATTTCTTTCTCATGTTTAATGAAACTTTATTACAGGACTCGGCTTGGGACACATTTTGATTAAAATATGAGAATTGCAAATAATTTTAATACTTACTTTTATATATACATGATATCTTATCTCATTATGTATTTGTTTTTTTTTATTAATTATTAATTTTATAGCCAATAACTAAACCTTGTATGAGTCACAGAGCCAATTGAAAATACTGATCATTTTATTCTTTCATAAAGTTTCCGTTTTCATAATAATTTTATTGAACAACTTTTTGTCTTGTTTCACCCTGTTTGCATGAATAACATTATACTCTACAGAAAAATATTGTAAGAATCACTCTCTTTATTTTATATAACGTTTTGTAGTATATTTTTTAGTTGAATATAGATATACAAATCATCTATTGGAGCTTACCTTAGTAATAATTAATTTACAAAGAAGTTTCACTTCTGACACGTGTACTTTATTCGCATGCAATTTTCTGAAATATGATGGTGATTGGTGCCATTCCCATAATCTGTACTATTATCATCACCGAAAAGAATGAACAAGACCTGAGTCTGGAGTGTGATTTGTCTGAACAAATCTCACTCCAAACTATTGGATGTCGCTAATTTCTTTGGGGTGGTTTTCTCGAGAATAGGAATTGATTGATAAATTGAAATAAAATAATTATAATTATTTTCAATTTAAATAAATTGAAAATAAGAATTCAAATATAACTATAATATAAAATAATTCTAATAAATAACCAATACATCTGGCATCGTTTATGCAGTTTATAACAAAAGATAATTCTACGACGCTGGGTACGCACTCGCACAGGTGGACCTGGATTTACCTCCTGTTTAAAATATTTAGGGAAAAATTAAATTCTTTGCTACTGAGAAATAATTCATACATTCTAATGGTTTCTAAAAGAGAAACAATTTGTAGAATCCAGTCTTCATATTTGAAATATTATTTGTGTGTAGATTAACATTATGTTACAACTAGATTTTTAATTTATAAAAAATACTGAAAGTCATATTCATTTAAGGCTTACAAGTGATTGGATGCACTGAGCTGTTAACAGTTTTGTGATAACACAAAGGGAAATTGTTCCAACCAAATGGAAAATATTAGCAATGCGTATCAATTTGGACGTTAAAGCCTTGTCCGATAGATAAGCTTGATGGATTGGTGAATTGATCCGTCACTATTTAATTTTCACTAGGAAATTGAGTATTTCACGGTGACATTTAGGATCTATGAAATCTATGAAAGAGTTATCATAGAAATATTTATATTGTATCTGTAGATGTACGTAATGTAAGTCTTCGCTAACTTGTAAAAACAGATCTAATAGATCTAATGAAATATTATACATTAACCGTCGTACTTGTATACTAAGGATCCATGACATACTTGTCACAACACGCATTACTTATTAGATTGATTTATCGAAGACAAACCACGAAATTGCGCTGCAGGTTATTTCAACCAATCAGGGTAAGTGCATTACATATAACAGTTGTTTGACACTATTGCGTGAGATTAGTAATACTAATAATAATTTATCGGTCTCTTCGAAAAGATTAAATATCTTATGAAGTTTTTTTTATTTAGGTAGTTTGGAATTGTAACATTAATTTATTTTAAGGCAATATCTGATAGAAATTTTATTCATTGCTATTTTAATTATGGCTACTTCCGTACTTTCATAAAGACCAGTCGACTCGTCGATTTATACATCGTTTTTATTTTTTCTTTCTAAACACAAAAACATCTTTGCCTCTAGCCTCTTTCGAACAGGCTAATTTTCTTTATTTATTTTGATTGTATTTATTGAAGTGAAACTTCTTTATCGACGTATGGGAGAAATTTTGTAAGAAAACGTCACGTTTTTCGGTTACGCGCCATGTTGCTTCTTTTATCGAAGTTTAGTATAGGTTCGTAAAGAATATAATGTAATATATGATAATAATAACAACAATATATTAGTTTTGAAGTTTGGTTTGAAATAAGAATAACAATATATTAATTTGAAAGTGATAAAATAAAAAGACTTGTTCAAATTTATGTAAATTTAAAAGAAAAGTGAGAGTGATTATACATTTCGTTTTATAAATTCAACACGTATGAGCATGATTTTAATATTTATTTGAGGTTAACCTCACTTTTTGATTGTAAGTATCAGTGAATGTATATAAATCTGTTAAAATTAGCAAGTATTAATAAATATGACTGAAAAAATTGTTTTTCTTAAGGCTTAAGCCTTATCTACCCCATTTTCGAGAAGTTGCAAATAGTAGAAAAATGATATGTCATAAAGAAGTTTCACTTCTTACCTGTGTACTCTGGTACACACACATAGTTTTTTTTGTTTTTGAGTTCAAACATCTTCAGCTGCATATTTGAATAATAAGTTAATAGAATTAATTCTTTTAGTAAATAAATAATCTGTCGACTTGATGTTAACAATAATAATATTAAAAGCCTTTATTTCTGCAGTAACTTATACAATTACATAAAAATGTGAAGTAACAAATTAACACTAAAAAATAATAAAAAAATCACCGATAATTAATTGGCGAGCCGGTTAATTTCTGTTATACAAGACCTTCCAATCTTCTTCTTACTCTTCTACTTTTATGTGGCCACATAGGGCCAGCTGAACTCAAATCATCTTCCCATCTTTTTATTTTTCTTCCTCGTTTTATTTTGTCATAGCAAGGACGCCATACCGTCGTTTTTCATCCATTTATATTTATCTTCTCTAAAAATGTATCCTATCCATTTCTCCATCGTCCTTTATTTCTTCTAGTTTTATTCTATATTTCAATTTCAGACCTAGAACACTTCTTTTGATACTATTCCGATATACGCTCTGTTATCTATTATCAGTGAATCACCAGGTTTGATCAATGAGGTTGATACATCAGGCACGGTAATATACAGGCATAAAATACTTTTCTCGTGTAAAAAATTTGAGTTTCTGTTTTTCATTACTTCTGAAAGTGACCAGTATATTTTCCAAGTATGTGTTCTATTCTTTATCAGCTATTAAATGTCCTAATTTCAACAATACAAATGTCCAAATATAAAACCGCAATACAAAAGTATATTCCATCCACGAATGACTGCAGGCAACAGATTAAACGAACCTTGAAATGTAATCATGTTATACACTGCTAGTTTATTCTATTTTAGGTAAGGTCGCGTTTGCTGTGCCGTCTACCGTTAAGCGGAGCTTATAGAGCGCAAAAACTGTTTGCAGTTTGTAAGTTTATAAAACTTTTGCAGCCCTTGTGGTTGTATTGATTACGAGATGAGGATTTTTTAATGAAGTTATTGGAGTTGTTTATTAAAATAAATCATTACATCAATTTGTTTCTGTCATACACCTAATATAATAAAGTTCTCGTGTTACGATGTTTGTAATTAACTCCTCTGAAAACGCTCGCCGATGTTCGTGAAATTATGTGTGCATAACTGTCAGGTCTGCGAATCGGACAGCATCTATTTTTCAAAGACCTACATGTTATGGCTGGAACCCTATGTTTTATTATCTATTTTTTTTTTCTTTTTTTTGTTTACCCGCGCGTTAGGGAAAAATTATGAGAGTAAATTGAACGATGCGCGAGCGCACCGGACATAAAACCCGACACCCTGAACCATAAGAACACCCAGTAAGCATAGTCAAAATTTAAAAAATAATTAATGTTCATTTCTTTAATTAAGTAGAAACTAATTTTGGGAAAAAAACATAAAAATTGTAATGCATGTACTTATAAGGGAAATTGCATTTTTATTTATTAATAGAACGAACGGACCCGACAGACGTTGTTCTGTCTTAACTATGCATATTGGTTTCAAATTGGTAGAATTAACTAAAAATATATTTCAGAAACAAATTGTTTATTATTCAAATGATATACAACATTCTTAGTATGTTTTTCTGGACAACTGTTAAACTGTTGTTCTAATAAAATTATTGTATTCTTTTTAAACCCAAGTATACCAAGTGTTATGTTAGACTATACAAATTTACGAAAACTCCATATTAAATTGAACTTTTCATATGGGCGTGAAAGCTCTATATCTAACTGACGGTGCTGCACTAAGAAATTTTTTTTTTTTAGAAACCATAAACAATGTAAGTTTTATAACAATATAAAAACTCCGATCGAAGCATTTTTTAAACGATATTCATTTTTCTTACATCCTCTTTGACGATATTTGCAGCACGCATTCTGCCAATGTTATGTCAAACGCCATAAGGTTACATCAAAAAAGTTTGAATTGTGAAAGCGCTATGCACTGCAAAAGAAATTGCTATCGTAACAACAGTCAAGATTACTTAATATGGTGCTTAAGTATTCTTAAATATTCTATATTAAATTTTCTTTCATAAGAACTTTCTCCTGACAATAACGAATACAACAAAAAAAGAATTAGCGAAAACGGTCTAGCCGTTCACGCGTGATGCCGTGACCAAAGGAAATAGGTATTCATTTTTATACATATTTATTTTTTTATATTTTGCACACTTTTTCTGTCTTACACTTAACTAACACTTAGTTTTACATCTTTATTACCATAAACCGGGGTAATAATGGGTTTCTGGATAATCAGATAATTTCTGATTATCCAGAAGAACAATCGCAATAAATATAATATATAATAAAAAATATTTTGCCAAAGATATGCCTGGCTTCATAATAAGGACACTATACTTATATAAAGTGGAAAATTCCACAGCGTTGTAAATAATTTAGACATGACAAAATTAGCCCACTTCGCTCACGCATTCAAAATAACATATCGTTTTAAACACCGACTGACAGATGACACATTTCGACGTTTTTCAACTTGTCTTTGTGATACTCACGAGTCACTTTTATTTTTCAGGCTATTATTCATTTGGACGAGCGTGCATCTAATTTAGGCACTATTTATTTTAAACTAAGACTTAGATTGCAGTGGATGGTCTTGTTATAACGAATTACTCATTTAAAGACAGCTGTATTTAATGAACTCGTACAGAATTTTGTTATTTGGGTAAAAACGCCTCTTTCGGGTTAATAATCCAATTTGTTACAAACGGTAGTTTAAATAAATAAATGTTTCAATTAAAAGACTGACACAACAGTTATTGTAAGGAAGAATACCTAACTGTTTCTGTTTTTTAACTCTTAGATAAAGCATAGGGTGACCACAGTGAGCGTCTATCGCATCTTTCCGGCTATCTTTAAGTCATGTGATCTGTTCATCGCCAGGTTTGCTTGGGACGGCCATGCATGAGGTGTATGGTGTTGAGTAGCTTGGAAATTTTCTAGATAAAAAAACAGAGATGACAGCGATTTACGACGACTTGGAGGCGTGTTGTGAGAGCACAGCGCGCTTGACGCGGGATTTGAATATCGTTTTTAATAAACCTACGCTTCGCAATGTGTGAAGTCCTCAAATGCAACCATGACAAGTTGCTAATGTTTATATTTAACAAGATGATATCTGCCTTCCGAGTGTATTAAACTATTACTGTTACTTACTATTAACCAAAATTATCGCCGTAATCTAAGGCGAATAAACATAAAAACGATTGAATGCTGCATTAAATCCTCGTTTATTTATTTATTTTATTTTAAAAGTAATATTAATAATATTTGTAGACGCAATCAATTCAGCCATTTAAACGGCGTATGTGTTTTCACACTATATTAATATCCCTTGTAATTCATACTAAATAGGTCTTATGACATCTGTTTAACATGCGTTGCTGTTTTGTTTTATAAACATGATGTGACATTGATTTAATAAATGATTGTGCTAAATGAATGATTTAGGGATATGAATCAAACTCCACATCGAAACTGAGTTCGTTTTCGCGAAACAGAAAAGCGTAGTTTATAAGATCTAAACGAACAGACGACGGAAAGTGATTTGTGATTTTATATTTATTACTGCCAGTAATGTGGTATATAAATCCCGACGAGTAGTTTAAGAGACCTTATACATGGCGGGAATCGACTTTGGGTACCCTTAATATTGTGGGCTGGAGTTCAAATCATAAATTACATTATTGATTGAAACCTATCAAATATTTAATACCAAAAAACCAGACATTTATACCTATTTGTGAAATATTTTGTCCCGAGAACTCAATTATTATTAATAATAATAATAATATTTATTTGCAAGAATATGATACAATAATGTTTTGGTGATACAATCTAATGTTCGCATATTCTTATACATATACAATGGCGTGCAAATTTGTCTTAAATTGAATTTTACATAGATATTACATATGAGTCATAATATAGTCAATCCTTGTAATATTTTATCACTGCATCATAAATTATTGAAATATATGATTACGTTTAAATTTAATATTAATTATAATAATTCACGACAAGTCAATTTTTAAAAACTATTGCATTATTTGTGAAATTCATTACTTATTAATTTTTTTTTAACTGAATTACACGTTTATTATCGTAATTACGCTACAATTTTTATACAACAGTCGTGGTCAGCGACTTACACTTCGTATTCGTACATAAGCAAGTAAATTAATTACTTTAATAACTTAACTTAAACACTTATATAACTCTTTGACATGTGATCAAATTGGAAGGAGGTAATCACAAACAGAAATAATATTTGCAATAAACCAAATTATAATGACATTCATACAATTTAAACTAATTAATCACTATTGTGTGATAACCTAACTCAAAATTGTAATGATGTAAAATGATAATTACAGTTTTAAATAAAGGAATGTGAATAATTCATTGGAAACGAGCGCTTTCAAATTCCACTGAGTGGATGGATTGAAGCCGAGTCTGCAAAATAATTGAGCCATTCATAAAGCTTGTGATAGCGGGCTGGGGGCTTCATCGCTGCACAATGACTAATAAGAAGTTAATCCGCAAATAAAAGTGGAATTGAAACAGAAGTGGAACGCCTTCGCGCCGTGTGGGTAGGCTAATGTCGATTTGTCTTTGTCGGCGTCACTAAACTCGTCAGAAATAGATTAAGCGCTCTCCACTCCATCTAATGGTTCCTCATTTGTTTGGCTTTAAGAGAAAAATTGTTGAGGAATCTTGTCAATGAGTTGTGTTTCAATTCCGTTGGGTTCTAATTTTAAATTAGACACTTTCAAAGGCTGATGTGATCGCTACCCTATGCCAGCATTTTCGTCTACGATACATAAGTAAGACTCTGCTTCGATAAAGGAAATGGCATTAATATATACATTCATATTTAAGCCTGAACAGAAGTAAATTTTCCTTTTATTAATTATTGCCCTGGATGACCAAGAATCGAAATGCAGTTCGCGGAATTGGGACAGTGTTTAGTGTCGTTTGTCCCAGGGCTGAGCCAGGGTGCCTGCTGAATCGTGGCCTGGGACCGCCTGGCATTAAGGAATGCCGCCGGCAGCACGCACGCGACCCGATGTGCGACCGCCACCGTGGGTCTCCTCACGGCCGGATCACTTCACTGGCATCGCACCGCTGTCGTTGCTCCCCAGCGAGAAACGATCACGTAGTGCCTAGTTAGATACTTAGTTAAGACTTTTATAAACATGTAGCGATATTAAGTGGCACATACATCGTACTAGGACGTGGAAAATATCACTATAAACAATATACACTTTCGCGATAATAAGCTAAAATATTATTATAAATGAAGATAAACGTAGACTTTTTATTACAAGTTAAACGTAGTATTTTAAATTAACGTTAAATTATTACATGACACGCACTGTAATGCGTATTCATACTGTAAAAGAAAAAGGCATTATCTTCTTCTGTCTTCTAGTATTCTGAGTTAAATCTGCTAGAGAAAAATTTAATCATGAGTATGTTATTTATGACAAATATAATACTTGCGGATTTTTGCTACCACTGTGTGGTAAATGTGATACCTTTTCAAATAAATGATTTATAACATATACAATTACAAACTGCGAGTAAAATATGTCTGCACGTTGTGCATAAAACATGCAGTGATGGCCGCTACCCTATTATAAACAAAAACCATTTTACACAAAATTTGTAGTTTCTGCAAACGTTACGAACTTTTGTAAAATCCTTGTATTGAAGGTTTTATTTTCTTCTCGTTAATCGAGTTTTCACCACAGATGTTTGAGACTAATTAGTTTTAGTACACTCTAACAATGAACTTTTCATTGTGGTATAAACCCGTTTTATGTTTATTTCGCTTGTATCGTTAACTTAGTAAACATTGTTCTATTCATATAAAGTTTTAATTCATTATGTCGCGTTTTATTTATTTTTTTTATTTTCTTTGACTATTAATATATGCTTCATATTGTCGAAAATATAAGTTATATTTGTTCGCTTTATATATATATATATATATATATATATATATATATCATAACATTCATGGTACTTTTCTTGAAATAGTATTTAAAGATCTATACACATTCAATACACATAACACTCGCTCATTTACTCACATGCACCCAGATAATTATTCATGCATTGTTGTTAAAAATTGGGAGCTCTTGCAAACAAAAAAATAAAAATATTGATAAAAAAAATATATATACATATATGAGAGTTTATTGCCAGTTCTTCTCTTCCGTTCTACGCCCTTGATTTGAGAACTGGCAGTAAATGTAAAATTAGAAGCATTTAATGTACATTTCTTTTTTGACGTTCATAAGTGTATATTATGTTACCTACACGAATGAATAAAAAAATATTAAATCAGTCATGGAAGAGCTGACACGTGTATTTTTTATTAAAAGGGTTCCCAAATCTCACATAGTGAAATCCTATCTACCTATAATGTTATTCATTTTAGTTTTTATTTATTTATAAATACCGACATGAAACAGAAGAATGTTTTAAATAGGTGTGTTATGTTACTTCATAGGCTTTGCTCTCATACGATCATGTATATGGTACATATATAGATAGCTTTGTCTACTTTAATTAAGTTTATGGAACATTTAGGACCAACATAAATGAGTTTCAATAGGATTTCAAAATGCAAGCATGACGTAGTAAAATGAAAAATTCATTTTATACAACATTATTACGTATTCAGTGAGCGCTGAAATTTTAATACTAAGAAAAGAAAAATTAAAAATCTCTGTTGGAATGAAGCAGTAAGAATCTCGCTTACAGCAGATGAACGTAGTCCAGATAAAAGCGCGAAAAAGTACTGAAAGTTAAAACTACGGTGATTCTATTCTTTTCGAAATTTTAAAGAATTCTCACTATAGTGACGCTTTAGTTTTTATTCACTGACTGCTTAAGAAGTACCCATCTGTAAACTTTTGTGCTATGCTTTCAAATTTAATAACTACCTTCGGAGCTCAGCTGATTTAAATGTCTTAGCTGAGCTTCCGTTTCCTACAAAATACAGTTGACTAAAAGTTAGAGTCCTCCATTAAATTACCTGTATCGAAAATTAAAATATTATTAAGGTATGGTGGAACTCAAATACATTTTTTCCTATTAGTCAACAACTTCAATAACAAAATACATGTTATAACTTCTGATTGAATCTATTATGAGGATATCTTATATATTTAAACGAGCAATTCTTGTATATATATATATATAATTGGAATCTCGGAATCGGCTCCAACGATTTTCATGAAATTTAGTATACAGGGGGTTTCGGGAGCGATAAATCGATCTAGCTAGGAATCATTTCTATAAAATGTCATTTTATTCGTGTTTTACTTGCGGATTTTTGCAATAACTACAACTTAAACTCGAAACTAGAATTGCTCGTTTAAAGATGTCGGTCAAATAAAAACTTAAATATGAATATAAGTATCTTTATTCGATAATTATATTCATATTTTATCATTTTATTAGTATATGATTCGTAAATATAATTTCCAAAAAACACAACTTATAAAAAAAATCCCGAGCAAGGCTCGGTCATCCAGGTTCTATTTACTAATGCGACAAGAGCCTAAGTTAAAGGCTCATCCGACTAGAAAAATGATAAGATATATTACATTTTGCTTTTGTCCATACATGCAAAATAAAAGTACTATATTGATATAAGTATGGTACAAATTCTATCGAGCAAAGTTCGATTCACATAGAATCAAACTATTTTGCCCACCGCAGTAATAATTATATCTATGGGGCTCAGCCACGGTGGCCTGTCTCATGCACACGCGAGATACATATATATATATATAAAGATAATACACAAGTGAAATGTATTCTTTAACAAATGTCCCACACTTTCGTCTCATCACAAGAGCAGGATCAGGACATACAGCTTTACGTGCTTACTGGAGCCGTCTTACAATGCCAAGTTTTCTATTAAAATTGGATTTTTTCTTAAAAATATCGGAAAGATATCGGTATATTTCAACCACAGTACATGCTAATAACGAATGAGGTATTCGAACACTACTTGCACCATAAATAGACAGCACAAGGAAAATGTGTGAACAACATTATCAAAAGACATCTAAAAATTAATTTATTTCATAAATCCTTTCTCAGCGGCACTATTTCTGTGTCACCCTTTGATTCTGTTTGTATGCGTGAAATAAGCGTGGCCCCGTCTGGACCACCCATTGAGATGCTGACTGCTTAACGCGTTTGGCGTCATTTCTTCTGATTTATTGAAATGCGAGTGCCGACGACTGTCTTACACTACAAGATATTATTGTAGAACAGGTTTTGTGGAGATTATAAAGGCTGATGATGTTATACGAAGATGTTTGATAATTTTTGTTAGCTCAAATGCGACTAAGATTTTTTTTTTAATTCACTACACCAAAGCACCATACAAAACTAAGATTAAATTGGGCTTCCGTTAAGTTCCAATGACGCCTACAAAGTGCAGGTACACACTTCACATTTATTATATTTTACGATTTTAATATTGTTCCTGCTTAGGATACGGCTTGTATTAATCAATACACAACCAAATATCGTTCATGAAAATTTCTTGCAAAGGAAAAATGTTCACAATGTACTCAGTATTTTTCTTTTTTTTTATTTATTAAAAAAAAAAAAAAGTTTTATCCCTACCAATTTATAATGATTAAAGGAAAAAACAAAATATTCGTGATAACTGAAAATAATTATAATTGGTTAGTGACAAAAATAATGTCGCTGTGTGTAATACATAATTATTAATACGATCTCAGATTATGAAATAATATTTCTCACGCGACAAGAATGATGATAAAAATCTCTTTTGTGTATATTTTGATCGTATACTAATTGAAAATATCGTAATATAGCTTTTTATGATTAATTTTGGTATCATAAATTTAAACGTTTCGCTAACAAATAATGTACTCCGTCTAATGTATTATTTTAGAATTGAATTTCTATTTGTCTGTCCTAATAGGATTATTGATCTTTGAAATAATAGCCTTAAACATATTTTTATTGAAAGAAATATCAGGCTCCTTTATAATTTAACGAGCAAAACATAGTAAGACCAAAACGTCTCATATATATTTTGCAAACATTGTAAATATATTGCAATACATTTTATAATAGTAATATGGAATCTTTTATTTTTTTAAATTGTTTTATCAAGGTTAATTGTTAATTATATTTTTTATGAAATAGGAGGCAAACAGGCATGATGTTCAAGTGATGTAAATTGATACCGCCGCCCATGGACACTCACATTGCCAGAAGGCTCGCAAGTGCGTTGACGGCTTTTCAAGAATCGGTATACTCTGAAATACCCTACTTTTTCCTACTTCAGTTATAAAGTATGAATGACGATGATTTGATATTTTTGCTTATATCATGTTAGTATTATGAGATAATTTTATGCACAGTTTAATAATAATTGTTAAATTAAATTTACGGCATTTTAATTCGTAATAAATAGACTAGTTTCAAACGTATCTTTATTCTAGTATTGAATTATTTTCTTCACGTTAATACTTAATATTCAATTCTTCATAAACATTGTTTGATAAAATGTAGCCGAAGAGTTTCCTTTGCCTTGCAAACCACTAACTTTGACGACATATTGTGGCGTTACAACATCTTTTTACAAGCACTTTTCCACCTTTATGCCACCTTTGTGGAAGATGTCGTTGTAAAATACTACATTTAATAATACGCCTTGTTCAACCTTACGTAACATTGAGGATATTTAGAATACATAACCTTTGGGTAATAAGATGTATCTATTTTATTGATAATTTGTCTTTAGATACCTAATAAATTTTAAAGTTAGGTGCCACACCCTGATGCTGATTTTTCGATATAAGACAGGTCCGTTTTCTCACGATGTTTTTTTACATTAACCGAGAAATTGGTATCTAAACCACTATTTTTTTTAATTAAACAAACGATTGCAGCGGGTTTAAATTGGAATCCATACCTTTATAAAAACATGTTGATTGACCTAACCCCTGCCGCAGTTTTATAGATACAACATTAAATATGACGCCTGCTGATAAATAAATAAATGACGAATACTTACAAAACTAAATTAAAATTGAATTATAAAAATGACACTGTAAAATCAAAATCGTGATCAACCTATAACCATTTTGATGGTGTAAATATTAAAGTTAGTTAAATGGTTATATATTATTAATAGTCCTTGCTTTATAAATTATTAAGCAAATTTTCATCTAAATTTTTTTCATAAAGATACTCCTTTAAAGAAACTAAAGCAAAGTCGGCAGACTCTGTTGCTTGTCATTTGTAAGGCATTTTATATTTCAGCCAAGTGAATGTACCATAATGATAAGGTATATTTAAATTTAAAATATAAAATTTAAAATATCAACTATGGAAAATTATAGTTCAAATTTTACTACCTACAGAATATCCCCCAATACATAAAAACTAAATCAGCCTTATTGTTGTACCTTTTCATTACAGCGTCAAGTTCAATTGAACAAAAAGAGATGACAGAGTGATGTTAAAATAGTGCAATTAGACTAATATATTTTTTAACAAATCTGGACTATATAAGTTCATAAATACGTATGTAGGTATATATTTATGAATCTGTATATTTGAATCCCAAATGCGCTAAAAATTATTAAATATGAATAATTTTAATTTCTTGTAAATTATCATTCAGTGTATGTTAGTCGACACTAATTAATTTACCATGTCATAAGGATTTAAGTATTACTTACGGGGTAGTGTTACAGCTAGGTCAGTTAAAGGATTATAAGATCGATTAGTGCATAAATATTTGATATTATCAAGCCCTCTTTTAGTAGCTATGATGTTTAACGATTAGAATTATCCCCTTTAGCGAAAACATGACACCATGCGAGTCGCCGCCAGAGGCCGCTTCTGCACTACACTATTTCCTCGCCGTTTGTCATCTTACCAACCCCCTCATATACAAACATTCAAAGCGGAAGCCGTGAAATTTAGAAATTCCTTTGTGTCGACGCGTCGGCGCCACTTTGCCTTTATGCCTTTAGATGTACAAATTTTCAGATTTATTCTTTGAATAAATTTTGTGGTAGACGCTTGTCAGCTTTGAAATTCAATTGGCCCGAGACACATTTCTGACGAGGTCGTTTCATTTTTTGTTTATTTCTATCTTAAGGGTTTTGTATTTGCTGTTAAGTTTAATTGCTTTATGGTTTAATAAAGTGTTTAATCATTTGCTGATATTGGGATAAATGTTTTCTTTTTAAATTGTTTTATGTCTCATATTAAATTATAATATTAATCAGTGTAATCGAAACTGCTATTCTATGGGATAATAAATGTTAAATTAGTATAAGTCTGTCGGACATTATATTCTCATAAAATTGTATCAATCCAAATAAGCTCGTAATCGATAGAAATAGACTCATAAAAGTTATAACTATGGTTCCAAATTCAAAATTGTTATGACAAGTACATTTTTAATACAATACCGTTTCGCAGTTTCTATAAAAAAATCAGCGACTCGGTACCTCTGTCTCCGTAAAATATTGGGATATCTAACAAATCAGGATGTATAAGTGACCGAGTTTTGCAGGGAAAACCTGCACATATAGGATAATTTACGGCACCGTTTAAAATGTATTAACAGCATTCTTCTGATTCAACACATATCTATGGAATTCGGCGTGTTAATTTAAGCACACGAATGCATCGCAAAAAGAGCGTTTAGTAACAGGCT
Source organism: Pieris mannii (assembly GCA_028984075.1). NCBI lineage: Eukaryota > Metazoa > Arthropoda > Insecta > Lepidoptera > Pieridae > Pieris > Pieris mannii. The sequence goes on from CM054776.1 coordinate 4,662,651, forward strand.
TTAAGAATTTGACTTTAGCATTGTTTTATGGTAATACGATCACGACTAGGTATACATTCCACTGACCAGACAATCTTTATCTCAAATTTGCTTAATTTATATCATACCAAAAACCACACCTACTGTATCATGTTTTTGGCTTGCAAAACATTAAATAAGATTTGATACACGATAATATGGTTATATTAAATTAATGACTCACTGTATTGACACCAATTCCTAGTTCCAATTGTTTTGATTCAGTATCTTGACATTTGAATGGAAAGTCATTTTTAATATTGTAAGAAAAGGTGAAGTTAAAAAATACCATATAGCCTATATAGCCTTAAGTTTCGTTCGTAGTAAAAAAAAAACGATAAATATGTATGTGAAATTATTTACTTTAACTTCTCAACGCTCGGCGCACTGAAATAAGAATAAAACACAATATTTAATGTGACAAACGCTTATAGGCAAAAAACGAGTAAAATAAATAAAATTATAGAAAAACAAATTACTATCTACCATACAGTGACATAGAGAAAGTAATGCCCCTAAGATCCCATAGAAATTATAAGAAAAAATACGGTTTATTCAATAAAAACCTCACTGTAGAAGCTAAATAGTGTAAATCTTTCACAAAAGCATGAAGGAAAAGTAGGGGCATAATTCAATCAGCGAAGGCAATTCGGCCTTTTGTATGTAAAGACCGCATCCGTAGAGGGAGCCACTATTACCCTAACTCTTTATGGGAGTGTTGTTGAACCGAACACTTACATTTTGCGTTATGCCTTTATATCGCGACTAATGTAGGGTGAAATAAGTGGGATTTTTATTAGAATTTCACTATTCGTATATGTGTATTAAACGGCCATGCTTTCTTATTAGAATAAAATACGAAATTTGATGAAATTCTTCACAGTTTTTTAACACAAAAAGCATTACCTATATATAGTCAATTGGTTTTGATATATTTATTTATAAACAAAAATACCTAAGCATAATTAGCCAAAACTTTACGCACGATGGACCGAGTATAAGTGCGGAAACTGAGCCAACCATAACAACTATGAAAATTTTAACACTCTTTCCATCCTTTAGGTTGAGAAATTCGGAATGATACAATTAGAGCATACTAGTTCCTCCAAGCACAGCACCACACACGCAAACCCTCCGCCGTTGCAGACACGGTTGGTACTTAATACAAAGTTACTCGCCATTAAATATGTGTGGGTCACTACCTGACTAAAACTTCAGTACAGTAAAATTCCATTGGCTGATTTCTTAAATGTACATCGAAAGTGTGCACTTAGTACTATTTCTTAAAGAAGAAAGAGAAGCATTCGTATTATCATTAAATAGACGAATGTTATTCTGCGTTGAGAGGTTTTGTTTGTAATCGTTTAAGTCCATAGTATCTATTTTACTTCAACAAGTTATACAAAATCCAATATAAATAAACTGAATACTAATTAACAAGTGTACAAGGGTTGTCCAACTCGACGTTTTATTTTCTCAAAGCGTTATAATTTAGTATTCTCGTGCAGAATGGCGAGCACCTCATCAAGGACGTAATTAGCTGGAAAACAAACGGGCAACAACTTGGCGAACACTTGAGAGCCCGTCATCGTTTAAGGCTGCGTTTACACTGGCAGGGGAATTGACTGAATTCTGTAAGCCACCAGAGGCCCCTGCCCTATGATAAAAATAGTTTTGCGACCATCGTAATGTCCACTCCACAACGATGACCATTAATAAGCATTAGGACGCATCGTAGATTTTCGAGTCAAAGGAAAAAATTTAAAGTCGAGACTACCGCTTTGTCCGCTTATTTGTTCGCTCCGCTTCCGCTTGTACTATAGACCTTAGTTTTTTTCTCGGGTGCAAATATTTTATCAGAGATTTCGCCACATAATGAGACGTGTATAACCCTTAAGAATCCTCACCAAGATTATAATTACTGTGAATTTTGTACTTGGCATTACATCCCACCCATACAACCAAGTTTTAAGGATCAACAGTTGAGTACCGTGCCTTACATCTACTAATTCGTCAGTTCCTTCGTCTTCTTTTTAATTAATTTTGACAAATTACCCTTACCTTCTCAGTTACTTTTTTTCACTTTCATTTAATTAAATACTGAAGTGACACTCGACTTGCTGAGAACACTTAAGCATTTGTTTTCTGTTTATTATTTTTAAATTCATTCTTACTTGACGAAAACTATATTTTCTTATGCTCAAACCCAATAACCTATCTCAATCCATTTTAGACCATCTGAGATATACGCCTTAATCCAAATATAGTTAAAAGAATGACAATAACCAATCCACAGATTGTAATAGCCATCTGTCGATACAAGCTATCCATGGAAGGTCGGATCGGTGTATGTGGATAGACCTTTGTATGAAAATTACAGTTCTACTGTGCCAATATCCTATCATAAGATTTTGACTCACACCAGTTTTTAAAATAATTAAAAATCTATTTGATATGTTTTAAACATTAACATGTATATTTTAAAATTATTTGTACGGTTTTATTAACTTTATTTGGTTAAATTGATTATCCAATATGAGTGTAAATACCGCAGAGATTGCATTCTATCCGTCGCCAAAAATGGATAGTCTTTATAGGGTTTGGTTATTGGGATGAAGATATGAGATCAATCTGTGAGACTGTCACGGTCTGACAATCCACAATTGCAGATTGTTTTGAATTTGAGATTGTGGATTAATTATGGGGTTCGTCCGTAAGTTACCCTAATTATTACAATACTGAAAGAGACTATGTAATGTGGTTCGATTTTTTAACATTTAATAAATATGTAAGAGTCTATCGTTTATTACCATATCACTTTTCAATTTGCGTACTTATAAACATTCTGATTTATTATTCCATTATGTTTGCTTAACATACTCTCTTGATATAGCTCTCATTCCCCTAACATCCGTTCTAACCCCAACATAAACAGAACGAAACGCAATTTTCATGTTACTCCCAATAACTTAGAATAATGATTGTACTCAAGCCTCTGTTTATTTACAACCCTTTGTGGGTGAAAATTTATGAATCAATTTTAAGTGATGAAAATCACGTAATATTTTTGATACGGACGAAGACTATAACATAAAAATTTCATTTGGTCATAAAAATTGTTTTCTGTCATTCTTGTTTTGTTTTTTGTAATAGAAGACAAAAGAACACGAGGCTCACCAGATGGTTAATGTACATTTACATTGCCAGAAGGCTCGCACGTGTGTTGCAGGCCGTTTAAGTGTTAGTACGTTCTTTCTCTTGAAGGACCCAAAGTCGAATTGGATTTTGAATTTGCTGATGAATATTGTTTTTTTATGAAAAAACTTATTCAATTCACACATTTACGCTGACTTAAAATGTAGTGTAAATAAAAATATTTAATTCTATTTCCTTCAATATTATACCTTAAAATATTTTTAATGCCTGAGTAAAAATAGCTGTTTAACTGCTTGGGACACTCTAAGATTTAAATTTAAATTAAGATTTAGAATATTAGAAAAAAAACCTTTATTGCTAATTAGTTTACACTTAATATATAATAATTATATTTAACATACAAGATTTTCGTTCGACTAAGGTGTTCTATAGACTTTCATTATTCGCTTGTGTATTTACGGCAACCTAAATACAAAGCAAATACTCATTACGTAATGTAACTGTATCTTAACCAAATCTAGTTTGTATGCGGAAGGCTAACGCCTATAATTCAAAGATCTAGGAACCGTGTTAGTGTGCTGGCGCCTTTCCAGACGTATTATAGCTTAGATCATTTATTTCTAACATTAAACTTCGGCCTTTCTATTGAACTGTGGTGCCAACAATTTTACATTGTATATTAAAATATGATGCAACCAAGCATCGCCGTGGCTCATTGATTTTTAGTTACAATAAGGTTATAGAAATTCAAAGTTTCTGCGATAAGTTTACGATGACATATTGTGTCTTTCTCAAGGCATACAATGCTATTTTTTTAATATAAAAACGTAGTTCAGACGTTTAATCATACCTAAGTATTATCGCCAATTAATTTAATCATTATAGCACACACAACAATAAAAACTGCAATTTCATTTTAAAAGTCAATCTTCTATACAAAAGTAAAATTTTTTTTGGTATTTTTTTATTATAGCATTGGCAACCGTCCGTGAAAAAATATCAAGGGTAGAAACAGTTAAGTTTTATATCGGGGACAATCCCAGTTCCATCTAGTTCACTTTACGAACCATTAAATTTTCCTGTTTGCATTTTTTAGCATACGTTATTCTCAAGATGGCTTCTTTCAGCCAGCTGTTTTACGACTGTAGGATCTATTAGTTTTATATTTCTTTTCACTAGATGCGAGTAGCTGTTATACCAAATAATATAAGTATTACTTTATTAAAATATTTCAGACGTGTATACAATAAAATGCATGGCCTCAATTCCACCACACTAATTTTTCTATTTACTTGTCGTACGAGTTGCTGCAGCAATCAATGCAGCTGAATTTCCTTATCGGTCGTGGAATCGTAGGTCCGAATACGAATCACCATGATATCGTTCAACAACGGAACAAAACGGTTTTTTCCGCGCACCTCCAAGTATGAGCCCACTGAAGTATTTACGAAATAATTTGAATTAGAATTCTTTAAGACAAGTTCGTACTCATTCTTAAAAGACGGGAAACGCGTGTGCATTTACAAATAATGTTGTAGATAGAAAGATTCTCGTTTCGAAAGCTATAACACGATTTGGTGCCAGAAGCAAGAGAGTATGTATATGTAAGACCACGCTAATGTATCAGTTCTATAATAATAAATTTCTACAATTATTATTATTTTGTAAATTATAAGTAACATGTCAGCATAATGTTAAATTCCGAGAGTTTGGAATGGAATGAATGTGCAAAATTTAAATATAAAGTTTATTTTGACTTAGATTCGATTGTTCAAAAAATGAAATCTAATCAATACTGGATCGAGAGTTATTTAAAAAAAATGATACGCTTGCAAATAAATAATCATTTTATTCACATGTACGTTATTTGGGACACGTTACGTAAAATCAACAAACATTTTAACAACAAATGTTTCTTAAAGAAACAAATTATTAAAATTTCACGAAGTATCTAAATTGTCGACCACCCAAAGAATAATGTTACTTACTTAAAGAGAAAAAGGATTGTAAAACATGAATATTATTGCGTAAACATATAAAAATGAGAGATTATGATTAAAAAATTCCAAACACTAGCGGCTGTACGCTGGGACATTTCATAAGAAAGTGTTTTTATTACTTGCTAAAGTGTCGGCATTATGGTTCTTATAATTGAAAATATGCGAACGAGGTGCGAATATTTGAGATTATTATTGTACGGATGTTTTTGAATTTGGATTTGTTCCAAAAATAAATTTCAAAAGACATACGAGACATATGTATATTACTTTATTTATAAACAAATATATTGGTTTTTATGGTTATACTACTTAAAAATAAATTACACAGAAACCTTTTTTTTATGTAATGGGATTCAAATGAGAAGGAGGCTCACCTGATAACGCCCATGAACACTCACATTGCCAAAGGGCTCGCAAATGCGTTGCCGGCCTTTCAAGAATTGGTATGCTCTTTTCTTAAAGGACCCTAAGTCGAATTGGTTCGGAAACACAGTGGGATACTGGTTCCACATAGCGGTTGGCCGCGACAAAAACTGCCTTAGAATGTCGGACGTCGAGGTGATACGGATGGTATCTTGTATTATTGTCTTGACGTCCGATAATGAAAACTAATAATAAAGAAATTTGGCATTTAATTACTGAATCGATTTTTTTTAATGGATATATGTATACAAAAGATAAGGTTCAGTACAATCTGACAGTTATAGTAACTTACGACTTTTATATTTATTTAGTTATAGTAACTTAAAATTCAAATTACTTTTAACTTTTAACAACGGATTCATAGAATTCAAAAACAAGATAGTATCCGTTATTTCGGAATAAAAATAATTGTAAAAATCAATTTTTCCATGGCGTAAAAAACATCAACTCTAATTCGCTTCAAATCCTTTTTCCAAAAAATACATCTTTGTAATAACCACCTACAAATTAAATCCGCAAGCTATAAAACTCGCGAGTAGCCAACGAGTCCGGAAGCGAACAGTTGGTCATAGCTTGAAATCTTTACGGCCGGTAAATCTATATTAAACCTTATTCCTTTGATATAAGGACTATCAGTAGGTTACATAGGGCTTGCAAAAGTTCTACTTGGCCCCGGCGGATGCCGGCGACAGTTACCTTATTTGGAATTGGTCCAGAGTCTCGGACAAACTTTTATGTTATTTCAATGTGGTTAAACTGAAAGAATTGTATTTCAATGGACTATTTGTTGAACGGTAAATAAATCGGATCAGTGATACTTTGTAAGTGGTGGCGCTCGTCATTTATTTTTTGATTGATTGTATATTAAAAATATTAAGCCTGTACGTAGTTGTGCTTTTCTCTTTGAATTAAGTTACTTTTAAGTTTATTTTGGTACATTAGTCTTTAAGGTGTGTATTGTGAGTCTTTAATAGCTTTAAAGTAATGTGTCCAAAATAATTTTGTTTACACATTACAAAAATTCGTAGAATGCTAAATCTGAGCAATTCAGATAACTGGAATATTTTAAGTATAAAAAAAATATTAAACCTATACCTAGTTTCGTTTTCTTTTTGAATTAAGTTACTTTTAAGTATATCTTGGTACACAGTCTTTAACGTGTGCATTGTGAGTCTTTTTTAGCTTTAAAGTAATGTGCCCCAAAATAATTTTGCTTGCACATTACAAAAAATCGTAGAATACAAAATCTGAGCAATTTAAATAACTGTAATATTTTAAGTATATTAGAAATATTAAACCTGTACCTAGTTATGCTTTTTTTATTAAAGTATATTTTGGTACGCAGTCTTTAAGATGTGTATTGTGAGTCTTTTTTAGCATTAATGTGTCCTAAAATAATTTTGTTTACACATTACAAAAATTCGTAGAATGCAAAATCTGAGCAATTTAAATAACTGTATATATGTAATATTTAACCTAACGTAGAAAAATGCATGTATTGTAAACAATTTTGTATAAATATTTTTGTAATAACACTCGGCGATTTCGGGAAAATCCCAGTAGCAAATACAGGAACATCATCAGCAACACATAAAGGTTGTGGTCAAATGTTTTGAAAAATCTATGAAACTATGACATATATTATCATAAGAATTGATTTCATACTTTAGTTTTACGATTCACAAACATATGTTCTTTTTAATTTGTACCATTTGCTTTATCGATCAATCTAAACAGAAACCAGTAACCATAAGATTTATTGACTTAATTTTTTAATAACAAGTAATATGACATTCTTATTCCATATTCAAACTTAAAATTCATGTTATTGAATAATTTTGGCAAACTTTACAAAGCTCGTAAAACAAAAAAGTTCAAACTTAGCAAAATTTATAATGAGAATTTCATAATTAGCAAATTAATCTACTTTACCTTCGTCGGGAAACTTAGTAAGTAGATTAATTCTCTACATATTAGTTATTAGGTAGCTTCCTTGATCTAGTAGTTGGCACATTCAACTGCAGATCATTATCATCATTAAAAATACACAATTTCCATTAGACAGAAATACTTCAGTGATAGTCCTAATTTTCGGAAGATAGCGGTCTCTGGACACACAGATACGTGTCCGTCCTACGCTCTATGGTGTAGTCGTGTCGGATATCCGTCTTTCCGTAGTCTACATTCGTAATTCGCGCACAGGGATATCTAAGGATTATATTTTGAAAGACATTTGACACCTTTTTCGGTGATCAGTCTAGTTCACTATATGGGACATTTTGCACATGCAGAGACAAATCGGAATAATCTGATTCACAGGCTTAAGCGTGGAGCAAGTCGCACGTTGAGGCCGCTGATGATAATCTCGGCTGTGCACCGATGGATTATTCTTTGCGTTTAAATACTGAGCCCTAAACAGCGTTAGTATTTCAGGTACAATAGGATATTTTTTCTAACCTATTAATATATAATTTTTTTAAATGTACCAATATAATGTAATATAATATAATATAATATAATATAATATAATATAATATAATATAATATAATATAATATAATATAATATAATATAATATAATATAATATAATATAATATAATATAATATAATATAATATAATATAATATAATATAATATAATATATTTATTTATTTATTTACACTTCGTTGCACAGAAACAAAAATAAAACAATACATAAAAATTACAAGGGATGCAACGGGCGGCCTTATCGCTAACAAGCGATCTCTTCCAGGCAACCTTTTAAGTCCTCTCGTTTGAACTAAAGAACACAATCTAGGTTTAATCGCTTATTATGTAAACAGTACAGATAATACAACTGTCAACAAACTAATTATATGGGTACATTACCATTTTATACATTATGCAAACAATACAGAGGACTAAATTGACAGAAATACTTTAGCTCATCAAGAGTACAGGCTTCGTTCTATATTATATATTAAAAAAAAGAAAAAAATATTAAACAATTAAAAAGCTCGCAATTCCCGAAACTGTTTGTAATAATTCTTATCTAAAAAATACAACGATTTAATCGTTAGGCTTCTTTTTCTTGTATTTAATAACATCTGAAGTGATGTTCCCCGCGTTAATTTCAAACTTATGATCTAGGTACTCGCCCACGCTATAAAAGCACCTTGCCTTTAAAAACCCAATCACCTTCCCCATGAAAACATTACATGGCAGCGATCTGTAACTTCTAGGAAGGTGATTAAATATTCTAACAGCCATGGCGTAACAATTTTTAGAATATAGCGTGGTGCAACATGCAGGTACCCGCAGCCGTGTTGGATCCCTCGGTATATGCAAGGAAGTTTCTTTAAATGTTTTAAATAATGTTGGATACCTCTTTACAGTCATAACTGCTTCTAAGATATACAAACTCGGTACTGTCAGAATACCGAGTTCGTGAAAAATCGGTCTGCAGCTCGTAAGAGGTCCAACGCCCATAATAGCCCTGATACATTTTTTCTGAGTAATTAAAACTTTACTCACATCTACCGAATTTCCCCATAAAAGGATACCATAGCGCAAAACTGAGGCAACATAGCCGTGATAAGCAATAATTGCTGCGTGTTTTGAAGCCACTTTGCGAGTTCGACTCAAAGCAAAAACAAATTTATTAAGGCGCGTGCATATCGTTAAAACGTGTTGTTTCCAATTAAGATTTTGGTCTAGTGTTATGCCTAGAAACTTGGTTGATACAACTTCCTCAATAAACTCGCTCTTATAATTAATTTTGAGGTTATTGGGTCTGCAATTATTATAGTTCCGAAATTGTATAAAATTGTTTTTTTTTATATTTACACTTAAATTATTAATGTCCAACCATTCTGTGACATTCTTTACTGTTTCATTCAATAATGATTCGTGGTTACGCGTTGTATCATTTGACACGACCACTGAAATATCATCCGCGTAAAGAATGCATTTATTACTAACCAAATTCGGTAAATCATTAATGTACAGAAGAAACAGCAATGGACCCAATATGCTCCCTTGAGGAACGCCTTTATTGCTATCTATAGCCACAGACTTGTAACTCCTTTCAATATGTTTAGCAGAGGAAGTATGTATGATTTCGACATATTGTTTGCGACCGGTCAGGTAACTTTCCAGCCAATTTAAAGGCAATCCTCGGATTCCATTAAGTCTACACTTTTGAAGAAGAATGTTGTAGTCTACGCAATCAAATGCTTGGCTCATGTCAAAAAAAACTACAGATACGTGCTTGCGTCTATCGATATGTTCTACAATTGCCTTAACTAAAGAGAAAGCTGCTAGGATAGTGTTTTTACCTCTTTGAAAACCGTACTGTTCATCATTTATAACACTAAATTTGCCTAAAAAAGAGCTCAACCTATTGTGCATAAGTTTTTCCAACACTTTAGCTAAGGTAGGTATTAAAGTCATAGGTATGTAGTTTCTAACATCCTCTGTATTACCCTTTTTAAACATAGGTTTAACTATTGATAATTTTAAAGAGCTGGGAAAAATACCCTGTGTAAAAGATAAATTTATGAGATGGGTAAGGATACTTGCTAGTTGTTGTGAGGAGAATTTTAACACTTCTGTAGTTATTGAGTCATAACCTGCTGCCTTAGTATTATTAAGATTATTTATAGCTTTGAAAACTTCGTCACATGAACATGGAGTTAGAAATAAGGATTGGTTTACAGAATGAACGTTTTGCAGATCAGTGCTAGGTTTCTTAATTGTTTTATTATTTATGTAATAGTTGTTAAATAAATTCGCTATATCATTTGGATCAGATATCAGTTGGCTATTATCATTTAAGATTTTATAAGCAACTACCGGACTTCGATTCTGGTCTAGTTGGTCTTTTATAATATGCCAAGTTGCACGAGATTTATTTTTTGCGTTTTTTAGATACATGAAATGTGTGTATTTTTTAGATGTAATAACGCATTTTTTAGATAATTGTTATATTTTTTGTATGCTTGTTTATTTTCATTTGTTTTTGTTCTAAAATATTTAAAAGTAAGTTGTCTCTTACGCCTACTAGAGATTCTAAGCCCTGGTGTAATCCACTTGGGTATTGTCGTTTTGTTGTTAACATTAACTTTAATAACTGGAAAACAGAGATAAAATAATAATGATAAATTGTCATGGAAAATTTGGAAAGCTTTATCGCAAGAACTTTCTTCATATACCTCGCTCCAGGACAAATTTGAAAGGCATTCCCGAAACTTTTTCATATTTTCAGAGCAGTAATCTCTTCTAAATATGCACCACTTTAAGTAAATTGACTTTGTTTTTGTGAAGGGAAACCTTAAAATTTGGCACGTATCATGATCTGACATATATAAACGGAGTGTTTCGCCTTTCGCATCTTTAATATTACTCAATATATGGTCAATACAGGATAAATTTCTAGTCGGTACGTTAATAAAGTGTTCCAAGTTATAATTTGATAGAATGTCATTGTAATTCATAGTTATATTATTTATCTTTAAAATGTCTATATTCATGTCACCACATAAAATAATTCGCTGTTTTTTATTTTTTAATTTATGTAAAAGGTTTTGAAATATATTAAAAAAGCTATATACGTCAGAATCGGGTGTTCTATAAATACAAATTATAAGGCATTGAATTGAGGGTACTATTATGCCACAACATTCAATTTTTTTTTCTACTGATATGTCGTTGCAACAGCTAAGCGGCAAGATATCCAGAGATTTATCTATGAAGATACATACCCCGCCACGCTTTTTATTTAACCGACTGAATGATGAGGCTAACTTAAAATTCTTCAAAATCATGTTACTTTCATCACCTCTTCTTACAAAAGTTTCAGAAAAACATAAAATTTTAGGAGTAGTATTTGTAGTGTACCTGATTTCGCTAAGATTTAGTTCGATAGAATCTAGGTTGTTAAGAAGTCCTGCTATATTTTGTGTAATAAGCAAGAGCTGCTGATTAGGTCATTTCGTGAGGAATTAAAGCCTTCATTAAAAAATCTCTATTATTTACATGTGAGTTCTGGCTAGGTCTTATCACGGGAAAATAGTATGGTATGGTATAATATAATATAATATAATATAATATAATATAATATAATATAATATAATATAATATAATATAATATAATATAATATAATATAATATAATATAATATAATATAATATAATATAATATAATATAATATAATATAATATAATATAATATAATATAATATAATATAATATAATATAATATAATATAATAATATAAATATAACAATTATATTGTTAATTATATGGTCCTTCAAGAAAAGAGCGTATCAATTCTTAAAAGGCCGACAACGCACTCGCGAGCCCTATGGCATTGAGAGTGTCCATGGGCGGCGGTATCACTAAACATCAGGTGAGCCGACTGCCCGTTTGCCGATTGCCCCTGTTATAAAAAAAAGAATTTAATAAAATTAAACGGTTCAAGGTCCCATTTTGTTTTAAAGCAAATTAAATGAACACAGTAACGCGAGAATTTAAAACATTATTTTGTATCAGGAGCACTAAGCACATTCCAAAACCTTTTTGTTTATTTTGAGGAAACTTTATCGAAATAAAATTTAAATATTTTACAAGCTATCTTTGTAAGAATTAAGAACGATAAGTATTATACAAGGAAGCGTTTGTTTTCTTAAAAAGAAATAAAACAATTAATTTAATTACCATTTCTTTTCGTTTAACCACATCACGTCTACACAGAAGGTTTCTTCGGAAACTTGGTCTGGAGCCAATTAAGCCAGCAGGCTCCAACGTCCGCCTCTTTTCCGGCCGTTCGTAACCGTTAAATTGTTCAAGCTATGATCTAACGACATAATATAGCACACGTCTGTATGAATCCCGTTCCAAATTCAATTTAATTAACCACCTAAAAGTTCAATGGATTGAGAGTCAAGTTAATTACACTAACGAATCACAAGGTGCCAATTACAAAACATTCAAAACAGCAATAAATTAATTAAAAACAAGTATCGATAAAATAAATTTTAATCCCTAAAGTAGATCGCGTAACAAAGTAGCAATAACGAGTTCCAATACTGGAACCTGCCTCGTTTACATTTGGATTTATATGTTTTTAATGTACGAAACGTCCTCCCAGAGTCGTTGCACTCGGGACTGTTTTAGCGAATTTACAAGAAAATTAAAGAGCGGGACCTACTTGGCACGGAGATGTATCGTTGCGCTCATAAGTCGTTTAGTTGAAGAAATAGAGATTCAAGCAGTGCGCATTGCAGCATGGTCTTGTTTGCAGTGCGTCGGGATGTCGGCGCCGGCTACTTGGCAGTGTCCTCGGTCAATGTACTCGCTATAAAAGCCTCCATAAGCTTTGGCCAAAACAATTTCACCGAGATTCTTGCCAGTTACACGCATGCCTTTAATTTTACGATCTATGTCGAAATTTGCTTTAAGGTTTTAATGTTGTGCGATTTATATCGTTTAATATTCCCACTTATGCAAACATGTTTCAGAGTTTTCTGAGGTCTTTGGGAGCTTATCGGATTCTAAAGTAATAAAAAGATTTCATTAATTTAAGTAAAGTTACTTCAGTGATAACTTAAGGGATATTATGTGATAACATATTCAACTAAACGTCTGTAGAGAATATTGTTTTTTTTGTGGATAGAAATATAAATATGGTGCATAAATAATAGTTAACTTTCTAAATATTTACTCTACGTTTATAATGTATTTTAATATTAATATTCATTCGTTTACTCGATTACTAACATGAGGTATTTGGAATCTCTATACAATTAAGCTTCGGTCCTGCTTAAAACGTGCGTGTTAAATTTATATGGGCCCATATTTCACCAAAATAATGAGAGGGAATAAAATACGATTATCGACCAATAAAAGTACAGCTGTATTAATGGGATTTGTAAGCAAATAAAACTTTTATTAGCGAAATATAAATTTATTATCACATTGTATAAATACGTATCTTAATCCGAAAAAACTAGGTTCTTATATCTAAATATAAATTACTATCTAATGTCTACACAGACACCATTTCCTAAAGGAACATTCATGCCTTGACAACTTTGTACTCATTCAAGCCAAGTGTTCAATTCATGATTTACAATGGGCATAAATCTATGAATCACGGTTGACTACACAGAATGTCACAAGCGTGAAGTTCGTGACTTTGATTCAAATTCCAAGAGGTGCATGAAATGAGTTCATTACTGAGTCTACTTATCTGAAAATACTGATTGACGTCGTGAGGAATGTTATTTTTGGCAGCTAAATTTAATTATTTTTCTCCAACACCCATTTTCCTGAGTATGGCGTTTCCAGCCTCTTCACTTTGGGACGGAAGCCGTTTTCGTCTGCTGTGTAGTCGACTCTGTACATGAATCCATCAGGACCAATATATTCGTAGAAACCCTTTGAAGCAATTCCCTCGTCGATCGTGTTAGGATTTTTCAAAATAGCCTCCTCCTTTCCACGGATTTTGTTTTCGGTCTCGAAACTGTAAAGAAAATTATTTCCTTAATGTTTTTTTCTTCTAATCTGTGTATAGTATACACCATAATAAAATTTAAATGGATATCCCATATATATATTTTCTATAAAATATTAAATTAGCGTAAATATATTGTTAGCAAATTTATTGTTCACAGTCGTATCATTTGTGACTTTGAAAATCAAATATATTTAATAACCCCTGAATGTCAATAACTGTGTCGTAAATGAATATAAATGATTTTGAACTTTGACCGCCACCTGTCAGTGTTAAAATATGAGTGCCAAATTAGTGAGTCGGTCAAGGCTATATTTGTTTATACCTTTCTATAAAATACATATGATTCGAAAGAGCCGTTGCTTCCGGGTGCATAATAAAGTAATTATTTAGTTTTATATTTTGCCAGCAATGCATACTTGTTTGCGTACGAGTAAGTTATGAAGATTGAACGCACTGACAGATTAATTTATGCTACTGTTATTAATATAGATTAAATATGGAATGGCGTCTAGACTAATTACCATAACGGAATAGCTATCAAATGAGTTATGCAAATCCAAAACTTACAATCGTTCTGAACAACGATGACATTGTTTAGAAATCTTTCATTTATTTATTAATATGCTGTTTATGCTAATAACTTTTTATGACGAATTAATTATCCAAATTTCTATTCTATATCGCAATAAGGAAACCATAAATTAATCCAGTTCTGGATTGACGTAAAATATTATAACAAAAATGCGGAAGCGATATTGCAATTTGGTTTTGAAACTGGGTAAAAAATATACGATAGATGTGTTCTGTAATACTGAATCGGATTGGACGTAACATCTGTTTCAACTTTGTGACAAAAATATTTTAAAATAAATGCTGCTTTATTAAATTGTATTTTTCGATTTAACTCTTTACTAAACCAAAAATATATCAACCAAAAGTGATTTGGTCCATATTTAAATTTAAAGGCTCCTCTTCGGGAAAACAGTTTCAGTACTAAAATAAGCCTCATATGCGCAATAATCGGTACTGAATATCAACCGTAGCTACTTTGTATCGTAAATAGTTACTTACTCGAAGTCATATTTGTCTTCTTTATAGTTGTGCTTTTGGCTGATAATCTTAATGCCGTTATTTTTGTAGTATCCCTCCTTGTAGAAGGGATTATCTTCTGCTGCCGTTAACACGTACTTGTACGTGTCCTGGGTTGCGGCACTGATGTAGGGATCGTGTTCGTGGGAGTATGGTCCATAGCCACCATCATAGGGGTTGTCTATGTGGATGTATGGATTCGGAATGTGGATGTATTTACCCTCATTTGTAGGTATATATCTGAAACAATGTTTTAAGATAAATATGCTATATGTGGTGAGAACGTTACTACTTGCAGTCCATTTCGTTGCAAGGGAAAAAAATATTTAAATGAAAACCATCCGGTAGTTTGCAATTGATGTTACAGAACGAACTGGCTTATCTTGCCTTTTTTTTTATCCATTATTATAGTGGTAAATAGGTTCAATTTTTTTTATCACAATAATATAACTACAGCTTTATACAATGCCCTATCTGTTAACAAACCGACAATTATGAAAGAAATACTCGTAACGATGCTGCATGAACAAAAGTGATACCTTGACCTTACCCCTATGCATTTAAAGTGATAAACCCATGATCGTAAGAGTGAGATCGTAAGATATAAGGCTTTTATTGCCACCTTTATTGGAAGCTATATTTTTAAAGAAATCCAAGTAAGAACAAAAGATATCGAGCATATTTTTTCAGTAAGCTCCATTTCTTGGCAGCTGTTATCTGATCTTAGCACCTATTCCTAGGAATATATTACATTATACTTTATCGCAACCTTTTGTGAGAATATTGTTTTACCTTAGAGAAATGTCTACTGTAACATGAAAAATAAATTTAGATTAACTGTCTCTAAATCTCGGAAAAATATTCATGTAACAACAAAATTTACGAAACGATGAAACCAGCTTTTGTTTCTTTAAAGTTGATACACATAGTTACATATACCTTGTATTTTTTCAGGAACTATTTAACTCATTAAAAAACTCAAACAATACAAAGAAACAATCGTATTGGCCTCATTTAGGTTTCCTTAGGTTTCCTAGGTGAAGTAAACACAGAAATTTATATTCATAATATTAACATAGGTATAACTAGGTTGACATTTACGTACTTGCCATCGTCGCCGTATTTGTAGGGATTCCACCGACCGTTGTCGATTGGTGAACTGACAGCTGCTCCTGCGCACAATGCGATCACGCACTAGAAAACAAAGAAATAATTATTATCTCATATTTTACTGCGTAGTTATATATAAATGTTAATAATACGTAATCTCGTCCTGAATTATTAATTATATACAAAATAATTATTAAATAAAAAAAATTCATATAATAAAATTACTTAGTTAACGTATAAAGTTTACATATTTAAAAAAAAATTGGTTAACTCTATTTCCAAATAAAAAATTTAATAAAAATATTACCACTAAAGCGATCATCCTGAATACACTAAAAGGTTTCCGTAAAAAAATCACAACAGTTCAAAACACTTCACTGAATTGATCACTATGCGGAAATCTATTCACTTGTGTACACTCGTTTGAGAATTTCAAATCATTGTGTTGATTTCGAAATCGACGCTTCGCTTTTATACATTTGCAACATCAACTCATCCTCCAAGAGACCTGTGTGTCATACACGCACACATCCATACGGCCTACGTATTTTTTCTTGCATACCATTGTTGACTTTATTGAGGCATATTGAATTGTTTTCTGGAATGGGTTGAGATATTTCCTCATGTACCGTAGCTTTGAGCCTTTCAAAAATTCTTACACTGATTATGAATTTTAGGAAAAGCTTAACCCTTTTCTCGTGTCCTTTCGTTTTTAAAAGAACGAATTTAAATGTTTCGTTCATTAATCTACAATCACTAATTTTGGAGCGTCAAATTTAGATCACTTACCCATAAAAAAATTGGTTTTGCTACGAACTCTACGTTCGCTACGAAAAAGTTGAACAGTTCCTGTACCTAGTAAGCCCAGTTAAAGCCTGTATAGGCTTAAAATATGATTTCTCAATTTTTAATAATTAAGTGTGTATTACAAAGAATTTCCTTGTTTGCTTGGAAAATAGACTAAGTAGACTAGACTTTTTTGAAATTTTATGCAATAGTATCTGTTCTCAATGAAAGCTAGTAAAGTTTACGACGAAAACAGAAATTAAATAAACTTTAATAAAACGCAATATTGTAAATTGTAATTCATAAATATATTATTCTCATTTCAATAATAAAGAAATTATATCCATGTTTCATCGCATGAACGATATTTTAATATCAGTAGACTTTATCCGGATCCGCAGTTTACCTTTGAGGTCAAATTGTATTTTAATATCGTCATTGAAGAGAATGCCAACTTCTTCAGAAATCATTTCACGATGTTCAGCTCTGGGATTACCCAGATTTGTCATAAATTGTCTGGCCTTGATTCATATACACTACCCAAACTTAATATATATTATAAATGTGTCTCTATTTGATAAGAATGTAATGAATGAAGTAGAAATAATTTTGATAGAAAAAGTGTGTTAAGGATGCCTACGTAGTTAAAACGATAGTCTTAACGTTCTCCATTAATTTTTTTTACTATTGTTATAGTTTGACCCGTATATACAGAAGCTACCAGTAAAGTAATATTCACATCATATTCGGAGTCACTGTAGTTATTCTCTGAATTCTCGAAACAATAATTTCGGATGAATGGGTAAGAGGACTGCATTTTTCTATAAAAATATAAATATAGCTTTAGTGTAATAGGAGTATGGCTAACTCTTGTACTAGGCTCTATTAAAGTTTACTGAGATTTAACTCGATGCAACTCAATTGCTACATATTAAAGTCTGTTTCGAGGCATATAATTTTGACACTTAAATATTTTAAACGTGGAATTCGGCACGACCTTGTGAAATTTAACATAATTG
The DNA here is from genome assembly GCA_028984075.1 of Pieris mannii. NCBI lineage: Eukaryota > Metazoa > Arthropoda > Insecta > Lepidoptera > Pieridae > Pieris > Pieris mannii. The sequence continues at coordinate 4,680,748 of CM054776.1, forward strand.
ATTACTTTTTAGAAATACATGAGATAAAATTTTCTAATGATTGGGATTGCCCGCGAAAGTAGCACTCAACACGACTTGCGAATCGATTTATGAATTTATTAAAACTAAGTATGCTTTAAGATTAATTGTTGAAGAAATTTGTAATTAGCTGATACTCACGACTATAGACAGAGAACGTCAATATTTTTGGTAGTTAAGATTAAATTCTATGTTATTTTTTGGCCAATAGCAGTTTCTAATTCAAGAATAGGAAACAGAAAAAATAGAAAGTCGTGATGGCAAATGGACCTTTGTCCATTGGTCAATATCTATTTTCTCTTAATTACATAGTTGTATTAATACTTAGACTATTAATCATTTATATAGCGCAACAATGCTTTCGTTTTCTCTGTCCATTATAATGCCTAATTTACTCTTTTCCACTTTGAAATTTTTCTTTCTTTCCTTGCCCTATAAATATCTCTATAAATAACTACGATGAGAATAAAAAACTTACTTACTGTTTGGTAGATACAAATATTATTAAGAAGGTATGAGAAATTAAAGGCAAGGTGTGTCGAACCGGTGACCTAATTACAAGTCCCGACCATATCATCGCCGCTAAAAATGATTCAAAAACAATAAAATTACCGTATCCCTTTAAAATTGTAGGCGTTCCGGCTGAATTATTGTATTATACTTTATGGCGTCTTCTCAATCAGGTCAAGAAGGCCTTAAAATTGCAACCCGTTATACCTCTCTCGTCTGATTGCACTAAATATATCGTTTTTCGATAATTTGCTTTCTTATTTCAAGTCTAAATGGACCTTGGAGTACAGCTAAGTGTACCTTTAATGGTAATTTAACATTTACAGTATTGCACAAGTTATTTACGATATTTCATGCAATTTCTAAATAGGGTACTTGTATTGAGATAATTTAGGCGAGTCTATTAATATAAGAGTTATTTATTGAATTACTTTAAAATGGAAAAACAGTGCTTGCAAGCGGGAATCGAAAACAAATGACGTCTACGAACCAGCATGTATTTGATTGTGATTGCTCAAACGGCAAGACAGAAGTCGCGTATCTGTGATTATATTAGAGATGCGTTGACCATTTAAAATCTTCCTGGGCTTAAGTTAAATCCATTTTTGGGTGATATTATAGCAAAATTGTATTTATTTATCTATGTAGTTGGTGTCTGTGTATGTATGGATATGATTTGCTTATATAAAAGGTGTAATATTGAACGACATGCAGCTATATCATCAAGAGGCAAAATATAAAGATGATTTGTCCCGATGTTCATTGTTTCACAACTCAACACACACCTCTATATGGAACCAGCTGGCTGTTGAGGTCCTTACTTGAATAACTCAAAGTTCTGTAACAAGAGCAGGTACCATATTAAAAGGCGACCACCTGACCAGCCTTCTTGCATAGTGCGTGTGCCTAATGCCTAGTGGGATCACCTAATACCTTAGAGCTTAGTTTTTCATTCATCCATTTAAAAAATAAACATTCCGTTATAAAAATTATCTACGCCGGTCTGATAGTGATACAAATACCTCTATAATTAACGATTAAATTATACAAAATAAATACATTAATTTTTATGTTTATCCGGCTGACGATTTTCCATTGAACGATTGTGACGAATTTGTATTATGGAATTTGTTAGAAAATTCCATATTGCGATGTGACGCAGCCTGCGCCGGCGCCGGTTACCGGTTAATAAACAAGATATCCAACTGTTTCTTGAAGTTCGAGTGACGGCGGATTTGTAATGTGGTTGTTACGTGGAATCTAAAGCTATACAAAGATTTCTATGAATTCATACAATTGGTTTTATACGATGGTTAAATGAATGGTTTATAAAGGTTAGTGATTGACATCCGTATTTCGTAAACATTCGAGGTCAAACAGTCTAATCCTAAGTAGACCAAAAATTATTTACAACTGCTTAGTAATTGTTAAAACTATAATTAATAAAGAAGAATTTGAATTATATTACGTAAACAGTAAGTTTATTGTTATTTGAGTTCTCAATCTATGACTTCCCTGTCTGTTGTAACAGTCCTGAATATGAATATATAATAAATAATTGTTTATACTACGTATTTGCGTGTTGTTCTCACGAGTATGTAAGTGCGTGCTCCTATTTCACCATGCCTCCTGCTGATAGAGGACAAATCTTTGTTTTTAATTTATTTTATTATTCTGTAGTCAAGATGTCATATTGAACATGGTATAATGGTTGCAGCTCCTTACAAACATTATGTAAAATATTGGCGATTAAAAAGAGTGGCGGAGAGTTTATTGCTAGTTCTTCTCTTCCCTTGATTTGAGAACTGGCAGTAAATGTAAAATTAGAATCATTTTATGTATATTTCTTTTCTTTTTTTGACGTTTATAAGTGTACATTGTTACCTATATCAATAAATGAATTTTTTGTTTTGTTTTTTGTTTTAATCAGAAAGAGTTTTAAAAGTTAAGGCAACCCTGTCCTACTTTAATATCACTTTATTGATTTAGAATCCGAAACTGCTAATTAGAACGTCCTAACAATAATCTTAACAACTCGTCTACCAATATATCATCTACTAACAAAGTTATCTACAATCGTAGTTAATATTTCATTGACAGTTTACCGTTGCCTATTTTAGCGTATCATAAATTTCATTGATGGATCTGGGACAGATAAAATTTTATCTTCATATGTACTGTACGTCATGTTTTGTTTTATATTAAGTATAACTTGGAACATAGTTGACAAGTATAGAACTTTTCCTATTTTTTTTAAATGTGTATAGAATTGAAAAGATGTCTGCTATTGAATTAGCATGTTACCATTCATAGTCGGGGTAGAGAAATAAAAATGGCTTGAACTTAATGTTGAAAACGCCGTCAATAATGATACAAGCTAATAAAATAATTACTCGTTTAATTAATATTCGCTATTCAACACAAGTTTTTTTTCTGTCTATTAATTTTCACGTTAATACCATATATATCTCAAAAATTTTTACTAACATAAGATTCATTGGAACAGTAATAACTAAGGTATTGTTTGCGTGACAGCCGCAGTAAATATTTTCGAGTAGGTGCAGGATAAACTATATAAAATCTTACTTATACGAATAAAAATATTTGTATTGCAGAGGAAATAAATAAATATTGATTAAGATATAAATTACTTATTCATGCTTTATAAATACTTTGTGAGATCCTTACGTTCTGACAGTCTCTTCCGGATACATCATATTATTTTATTGAGGCAAACATACAATGTATAACAATTTATGTACCTATATACGATCAGTAGGATTGCCGCTGCCGACTGTCATACTGTAAGCATCGTAATTGTGTAGCTCCGTATTATTGAGTGCTAAAAAATAATTTCGTACACTGTTCTTGAGACTGCGACGTCACAAAACACAAATTGAAGTGTCGTCCGTGTAGTGGAACTACCGATTTCACACAATATCACGTAAGTTCTTGAATTTCAACAAAAGTATCTCCAAAAAGTGATAATTAGAGGTTAGAAATCCACCAATCATATTGAGCATAGACAAAAGATCAATGACATTGACACTTGTCACAGTAACAGCTGACTAGTGTTGCCAGAGCAAGTAAATAAAAACTACCACTAATTACGTTCCATAACACGCAGATTTAGTTTACAAGAATGGAGGATCAGTTTCAACTATTGTTTGATAAAATGAAGAATGAAATCTTGAACCAAACAATAGAATTGAAAGATTCGATAACAAATAATATAATGGAGAGATTAGACGAAAAACTCCAACCTATTATAACAGAAAATAGAAACTTAAAAATAAAAGTAGAAAATCTCGAAAAGGAAGTAGAAAGTTTAAAAAGAGGAAAGAAGCAAAACAATTTGATAATGTTTGGAGTAAATGAAGGCGAAAGGTCTACACAAGAATTAATACAAAATACAATACATATTTTCAAAACTGACCTTGACATACAATTACAAGAACATGAGATAAACAAAATATATCGTCTAGGAAAGGGAAAGTCTTCTGGAAAACCAAGACCAATTCTGATTTCCTTTACGAGCGAATGGAAGAAGAATGAAGTTATGGGAAAGAAGAAAAACTTCAAAAATGTATATGTTACAGAAGACTACACAAAGGAAGTAATAGAGAAAAGGAAAACGTTGCAGGCGCAGCTAAAAGAGGAGAGAGAAAAGGGAAATATCGCGTACCTGAAATTTGACAAACTAGTAGTAAAAGGAAAAAATACTAACATAAATAAGGAAAAGCGCAAAAGAGAAACATCATCATCCCCACAAAACAATGCTCAACCAAGGAAACAACAAACTCTAATGCCGCCGATTAACAATAGACCAAATGCTTTCGACGTAATGAGGATTAGAGCTAATTCTCTTTCGTCTCTTCCCGCTAAGACAACAACTAACAAAGAATAACAATTAACTGTCGGTAAACGGAAAAATAAACAGCTCAACATGAACCAACATAAAATAACAAAACAAAATACTTCCCCAAGCCGACTGGTCATCGTGGGGAAAAATGACCACGACCCTCTAAAGGAAAAAAAATAACACTAACATGAAAAACAAAGTAAATGACATCCACATAGCAACTATTAACTGTCGATCTCTTAGAACACCTGAAAAACTCCAAGAACTAGAGCTGGCAATAGAAGAGTTAAAGTGGGATATTATAGGTATTAGCGAAATGCGAACAAGCAAGGAAAATAAAAGTTTGTCAGAATGGAATGGAGAGAAGCACATGCATACACAACATACAGGTGCTTAAAGTGGAGGTGGGCTGGGCATATGATAAGAGAGAAGAAGGAGAAATGGACGAGAATAATAACTGAATGGCAACCACGAGATAGTAAAAGAAACAGAGGCAGACAGACTAGAAGATGGGAGGACGACATCAAAAAAGTGGCGGGCCCAATATGGACGCGCATAGCGAAAAATAGAACAGAGTGGAAATCTTTAGAGGAGGCCTATGTCGAAAGACAAGCTGAAATGTAGAAACGACCGTTTACCGATACCTGATTTATGAAAAGAAAAGAAACTGTTAAAAGTTATAAACGTATTTGTAAGGAAAATTACTGTAAAAATAAGTTCAGCAATAAAGGCTATTTTATTTTTATTTTATTTTTATTTTTTTATACGATCAGTAAGATATTAAATAAAACGTGTTTATAAAAAGAGGCGCAAAAGGCTGATTACCTGTTGACTTATCCATAAATTATTAGTCCCCATAACTCAATAGTAGGTTAGGGATTTCATTTACACAATAATCATTTTGCTTCAGCTTGATGGCTAAACTGTATCCCTACTCTACCTACACACCTGCTTAGATCATCATTTTCACTTTATAATGTTTATATAGAAAACAATTTATATCTGCCCCAATTTAATGTCTTTACTAAACTTCAAGTATTCAACTATATCAATTTCAATTCGAAAAATTCGATTTTAAAAGCCCAAAATTCTCAACGCTATACTAGTGGTTATAATTGGTTTTACTAATAACGAATGTGGATATATTAAGTAATGTAATTGTATTGTCACACAATAAATGTTTAGTTCTCGTCTTCATTTTTGGGACATCTAAAACTACCTACCACAAACTACTACCAAATCTTACCAAGCCTGTACAAACATTTGATTGTACCAAAGCAAAGGTTCGGTTCATCTATTCCCAATAGAATCATATACCCATTCTGGGCAAATATTTGTGTTGTTGTAATTGTGTCCGTTTATTTACAGACCTGATATTTATATCGCATAATACAAAGTTATAATGACAATATAACTAAACTAAAACTAAGACTGTACCTATAGGCTTAAATTAATGGATTTAATATTTATTTTTGATTAATTAAAACCTTCACATCGTTCAGTCGGGGTATCGTGTGCCCCGTCTTGAGACAGGCAAGAAAAAATACACTCACGTTAGTTAAATTCGGTGGCGGTTGTTGTATGGAGATGTTTAAATAAAACTCTTTGAAAATGGGTAACAACGGTCTATAAAAGCTTAAAACATGAACTTATATCTAATATAAAATTAGGGGCGGTGTTGCTAACAAAAGCTAAATTGGCTAACTAAGGGTTCATAAATCTAAAAAACACTTATGAACATTATCAGAAACGAAAATGTTAAAATACTAAACTAAATGGCTCAATATTGGCATCAAATTTATGATTGTTTTACATTTCATTTACGCTTCTTATTATTACCTAAAGTATTTATATGTAACCTTAAGTAAAGTTAGGTGACATAACTCGATCCAATAACTTTTATAAAATTTTCTTAAAGAAATCCTATTAGTGAGGCCCTGATTGATTCATTATTATTTTTCTAAGTACTATTGATTATAGTTAAGTCTATATTATAATTTTAAAATTTATTTAACAAAAATAAGGCAAAGTTTTATAATAGAATAAATAAGTCATTTATTCAATATTAAAATGCAAATGATAAGCCCAGTTAGAGGCTTATAGTAAGTTTCTGTATTTAGTAATAATCGATCGTAGTACCTTCATGTAAAATCCATCTACCTACATTTAACCAATTGAAACAAAGTGTCTCTTAATAATAATATTATGATGTCAGATTAAGGTACGTAATAATTATCGGAACGTATCGAGTTATTTTTAGGTTTAATTTAATTTTTGTAAACAACTCATAAAATATACTAAACGATAACCCTCGACAATATTCAAAACAAAATTCTTATCTCTTACACACGTTTACAATATTCCTTGTATTGTTTATTTCCTGTTTTTGTTTTACCGAGAACTAATTTATTTGTATGATTAGTTTTATCACTTTTCGGGAATTGTGATGATGAAACACATAATTGGGTTTAATCAAACAACTTAATTATCATTGTAATATGTTATAAATTTAGAAGATTCTCTAACAGGCAACCCTAGTAATGTAAGAAAGAATATGGATAACTACTGTGACGCATAAATAATAAATAAAGACAAACTATAATTTTACAATAACTTCAATAACTCAAACTTTCAATGAATGAATGAAATAAATACATGAACTATGAAAATTTCTTTATTTTGATAAACTTGGACTTAGACATTACATATGTGTCAATAAAATAATTACATGTTCATCTTATTAAGGATTCAAGCAAGATTACTGGTGGTATAAACACATGCAATTCCTTTTTTTTGTGTCTCAGAAATTAACAAAAACTCCGAGTTATTTATCAATGTATCAGTTAAGCTACAATCGCCAATTGCAAAATTTTAAAATATGGTTTCAAGCAAAAATGCAAATGCAATGAATAACATACTTCATTACATAATACTATTTACTAGCATTGATACAAAATGAATATTTATAGTTCATACATCAAATACATCCCCGATTGAATAAAATGAAATGCGATATTGAGATTTACCTCGCAGCGGTATAACATTAATTTTGTCACAGCCCTGAAATATGAACGCCTACATAAAACAATAAAAAACATCCGAACAACTAAATTCAAATATGGTTAAAACATAAAGTCACACTGGGGTTGCCAGAATATCGGTAAACAGTACTAAAAGTTAAATAATCGCATTAAAATCCTTCATAAACGCATTTGCATCGACATATCAGAATTGTCCTAAATTGGAGGATGACCATTTCAACAAATTTTATTAAAGCAATGACGAATCATGAACGTAATGAACCCGGAAAAGATTTTAACGGAATCTGCTTCAAAAGGGACAATTCTAATGTGGGTCGGAATAAATTTGACAATTCTTTTTCTTAGTGATAAATAACACTTTGCACGGCCTTTTGTAACTCAACTGGTTCTCGAATCCTTGAAACACTGTTGAGTAGGTGTTACACTGAGCTTTTAATGCATTATCTTAGCTTTTGGGTCAGAAATAAATTTTGGGTAATTTCTTACAAAAACAATTGGCATCTGACAGAATTCTCCAACCAATCCAGTGCATTACTAAAGCATGTCGAGGTAATTGGAAAAATATATATGCCCAAAAGCAGCTCGAAACATTATCGTTTTATCACCTAGGTATCTAAGTGAGTTTCAGATTGATCTAGTGCAATGTATATCCTTCCAAAATACAACTGGTAAAAGATTTTATACTTAAAAACTAAGATGAGATTTTAAACGCGTTCCTATATATAACAGAAAAAAATTGGAATCCTATTTGAAATATTTGGTAAAAGTTTAAATTGACTTCCGCTTAAAGAACTTCAAAAATATAGGACGACTGCTTTATTACACGAATAATGAAAAGAACAAGTATTCTGTTAATGGCTGGAGAAATAATTTATTAGCACTTTATATTAAGGACAATAAAACACTCAGTGGTCCAATTAAGACCAAATAATGTTCCTTCATACCTTGTTTAATATCCCTAAAAATACTTTCTGCTTACAGGTTAATATTAACTTAATTTAGGTAGGTGGTTAGTGATTAGTGAATGATTGATATCTTATATTAAATTGCTTTTTTATTGACACCATTTTATAATTAAAGATTCTTTTAGTCCAAATGTCTTTGAAGAATAAATCTCTCTGGTTTCGACGTGACGAGATAGACGAAAAAACATATAATTCCGGAAGTGAACAAATTTCACTAGCTAGAATGGTCATTTAAACAGTAATTTTTGAATAAATTAATCCAAACAGCCTTGACTGGCCCTGTTTTAAATGTATTTATTGTGTCGAGAAAGTAGCAACGACGTCAGAAGTCACGAACTTGTAAATTTATTCAGAACTAAAACGTTGAAATTTATTGTTAGGTTATTGCTTAATCCGAAGAACATAAATACGTTGTATTATAATCATAGTAGGAGTTGAAAGCTTATTAAGAGAAAGGTGTTAAAATTATTTATTATTGTATCTGAACAAATACTTTCTATCTATAAAACTCAATGGGTAAAATATGTTTTTAGTTTCTTCACGTTATTACCTTATTTAAAAGGCCGGCAACGCACTCGCGAGCCCTCTAGCATCGAGAGTGTCCATGGGCGGCGGTATCACTTAGCATCAGGTGTGTCTCGTGCCCGTTTGCCCCCTGTTTCTATAAAAAAAATACTGTTTTACCGAATATTTGCGGCAGTACAAGAACTTTGTTTGATTTCTAGATGATGTTTTACTACTATATTTATTATACTATAAATAATTATTAGAGGAACTCATGTAGACAGGTTTGCCATATATCTGGTATAGTATATATGGCTATTAAGAAAACTTATATTTCATAGAAATCACTATGCTGGGAGGCAGGATTTTAATAAAGGATAATAGACCAAGGACAATTTGGGTGCCACGCGTCTTTCACCTTTGTTTTCCTTACTGCGTTTTACTACAAAGAAATAAAATATACTTATTGCGAATTCATCAGCGCACCCAACGTGCCATTCTTAAGATATCCTGAAACCTTTCGCCTTCTCAACTTCATAATTGTATAATGAATCAAAACTTTTAGGTGTGAGACGATTAAACTTAATAGCAATTTGCAGACTTTTTTTGGATACAAACGTGGCACCAAATTAAACTAAACGCAATCCTAAATATAAGCTCCAGAAATCGCATTTTCTTCGCTTAATGCTTTGTTTTGTTCCGAGACCCTTTCATCTTTAACAACTTAATTAAAAATAAATTTATCACTAAAATTTCGAAAATCACATTACATACTAAAAATCTCAAACAATTTTTTAATCTGTCCTATGCTGATACAGAAAATATCCTCATTCTACAAAACTAGTTTAAACATTAGTGTTATGTAGAAATCATTAAGATTGGCTGCCTACAACGTAGGGAATCCTAGTGTGGGCCAGTGCACTTTACTATATCTAAATATTCCTATATATTGTGACTTATAAATAAAGATTTTCTTTTTTTTAGATAGAGTAAACACCATAGCAGTCTAGGTTAAATATATACAATATATAATGTCGACATGAAAATATCCAAGAAAATCCAATAGACTTCTAGTTATATATTGCAAATAACAATAGATATTAAAGATCATAGGTAATATATTATCTAAGATTGTGCATAAGTTAGTCACATTCATCAATATGCAAGTTAGATCTACATTACTACTGTTTATTCAGCCTTAATACATATATAAACGATCATAATCCGTACATAATTTAGTTGTTATGTTATGTTAATCAAATCTGTATGTCAAATAATAGTAATTGAAAAATTATGATTTTCATATCATTTCAATACTATACTATGTACATATGTGCATAATTAACTTACAAGCTTTTAACTTAAATAGTATGAGGCTTTCCAGGACATATGATATATATTAGGGTACCAGTGTACTTTCTATTCTGATGATTTCTTTCTAACTTCTGTATTCCGATGTAATGGCCGACATATTTATGCCGAGGTTTTATTTACCTATAGTTATTATTGACTGACATTGGTTATGAATCAAAAAAATATTCCAGAATATTTCGGCTTCCGGTCTTTCAAAAATCTCCAATTAACATCGCACAGCCTTTTATTAATCAATCAACATTTAGTGATTAACGTCACTAAACGGTCTACTAAGCTGCTATGATATTTCAAGACTTTTGAATAGATCGCATCCTAATACAACGATAATAATGTCGACAATCGAGGTCGTAGGACGTCTTCCTGTATAGACGTAATCTATAATAGTATACCTACAATATACATTAACTAAAAATACTACAACAACTTTAATTAAAAAAAAATATTAATATAAATGTCAATATCGGATATTGCTCGTTATAATTTATTGAATTTAATCACTAAAAATTCGTTGCATGCATTGGTGAAACATCGGTGCTAAATAAAGAAATTGTAAAGTTTAAAAATACCATATTTGACAAAGTAGTTCTCTCTGCATTTGCTCTATGCTTGCATTATTTTATAATTATTTTCTTTTTTAATCTAAGATCGTTGAATGTGTCGTTGAAGTGTTGAACACCGGCTGTACACCAATACACTATCCTGTTTATGTGTGTATTAATACTAAAATTGCGAATTTTAAAACAGTAGCTTATTTGCAAACAAAACATTTTAACAAAGAGGCTCCAGAAGATAAACCACTCCTTATATGGAAATTGTATTCGTTTTTACAATTAGCCATGCAAAATTAGAGAATTATCACTAAATAAATTCAAAGCTCTCGTTAAACGTACATTAATCAATAAGGCTATTTATACGTTTGATGAATATTTAAATAATCCTTATCTAGTTCAATTAATTTGTATGACTCAAAAATTTGCGATTAACAAGATTTACGGAAAGTTTCTTCTCATTTCTTCTAGCCCACTCGACGGCCTTGACTTGCGAATTGGAAACAAATGTAGATTTAGAATTAATTTAACTTTTCTGACGTTCATAAGTGTATATTATACCTATTTGAATTAAATTATTTCGACAGTGAAAGTAAGATATGTTTAACTTTGTTTCAAAATTTAAATAATTTTAATTCAAAGTTCATGAATACCTGACATTAATTCGTGTAAAAATATAAATCATTTAGGCCTTTATGTATTAATTGTCTTTTTATTATGTTGACTTGACAACCGGGATAATGATTGTGAGCAAAATATAAAAAATAGCTTTTTACTTTTCGTTTAGAGTCCTGGAAGTTTCTTTAAACAAAGTGTTTTATCAATGTCGAGTAAAAATAATTTTTGTAATTGGCTGCGCCACTTTTGGGTAGATAAAAATCTTTGTCACCATTTAATTTTAAGGTTTTAAGGACAATTTTGAGTACCAAGTAACTTGCTTTAACAATAGAGTAAAAGTTTGGATAAGCTTATGAATTCGCGAATCAAAAAGCGAATGGAAAGTCAATAAGGAATGACGGCTTACGTCGTCATTACAAGAAGGACTTAGTTAATAAATAAAATATTTATAAATATACATGTCATTTTAAAATGCCTTATCACATGTCTCGTTATGGCGAGTTAAATTTAGTGTTCCAAATGAAAATAATTTCCGTCTTGACTTCAAATAATAGGTAAACTAATACTCTAATAAATTTCTGTATAATAAAGGCATCATTAATTGCCTTGAGACATATGTTTTATTGTCTCTTCTTGCCTACGTTTTCCAATGCGTAGCCTTATCCCCCATAAGGTAATAAAATGCACAAAAAATTAAGTTACTCGCCGTCTTTTACTATATTTATTATTTAATATGGAAACGGATCGAGGACCGCGCCGGCGCCAACGCAGACGACTTAACATCGAAACAAAATTTAATAGCTGGCACATTCCAATCATTCTTGAGGATTCAAGTTGTGCGTAATGGTGTCAATTTTCAGTGGCGCCGCATCTTAAGGATTTGGGAAAAATAATCCCCACATTCTCAGAAGAAGGTAAAATAATTATGAATCAGCCACGCGTTCAGTTAAATTAGAATACGTAAGAATATTTCGTGGGTGACTAATTTGTTGGATGAGAGTATATCACGGCATTTGTTAATGGACAGTAATTTATTTGTCTCAGTGTTTGAATTCCTATCAAGGAACATAATTAGTACATATTTCATATTATTTATTCTGGTGGTATTTATTTTTAATATTAATGTTAAATATCTTAATATATATATATTTCTTGTGTGCGTGTGTATGTGACTGAACTCCTCCTAAACGACTGGACCGATTTTGACGAAATTTTTTGTGTGTGTTCAAGGGGATCTGGGAATGGTTTAGATTCATAATTTTGTCCGCTGACAATGTTTTTTTAATTAATTTTTAATTTATTAGTAGTTGTTGATTTTGGAATGTTTTACATTGGATCCGACAGACGGCGCTACCATCGCAGTGTCAAATTTTAAATAATATTCGAATTTTAATTTTTGTCTGTCCCGACAGTTAGCGCTGCGATCAAATTAAAAAAAAGTTTTGTTATCATTGCGTTATTGTAGACCATGTGCTGGGGATCGTTAGATATTGTCATAACATTTGAATAATAATTTTCATCAAAATGGTCCAGAATGTTTTAGCTTATTAAAAAAAGTTTGAAATTTTCAAATTAAAGACGTGTAGACAGGACAACGTCTGTCGGTTCCGCTAGTATGTTTATAAAAATTGCCTAAAATTGCATGTACTTTTACTAAAATACAACTTAAAATATAATTGAAATTAATTTTACATCGTGGTACTCAACGTAAACAATTTTCAATCAATAAACTAATCTTTGATGTAAATCACATCCTGGTTATTCCTTAGTACTGCAATAACGGGATTCGTAAACAGTACGATAGTACCCTTTTCACTCCAATCAACACTTTGTCATTCAAATAAAGCCTAATGGACCGATTTATCTCCGCAAGATTATCTTATTTAACTTCAAATTTAACTGTTAAGGTGAATACTAATGATAATATGCATTTATTGACACACATAAAACGCCTACACAACGGTTATTTTGCTCATTTTAACCCGGTAAGTGCAATCTTATAAAAAAATCAATCACCTTGAGTAGGTCAAATAAAGAAAAATTACAGTGAACCTAGAAAACGAGCGCATGAGTTCATGACCCCTTTATTTTTGACATTATTAATAATGACAGTTCCGTTAGTTAATTTACGTGAATCATATTACGATTATATTAAGTAGATACGGTTTTTTTTTTCGTTTTCTAATTATTGTGTCCTTGGGAATAAAGGGCGTGACACTTAATCTTTTAGTATCTTTACATAACAATTAATTTTCCTAGACCCATATCTTCAGTATAAAAGCGGGAATATTTTTTCTAGGACGAGCAGATTTACTGATTGTCATTCCAAAAAGAATTTTAAATCGAAACAAAGATAACCTCCGAATTAGATCACTTTTTGTGCAAATTCCACACCTACATTATTAAATAAATAAAAACGTATATTTTTCAAGCCAGCCAATGTAAATTAAATTCTATTTCTTAAAAATAACAGCTCATTTCAACTTATAACTTTATTAAGTGTTGCGATGCTGTCCAAATGTCAAAGGTCGACCGGCGACCGACAAGGCCGTATAAATGCGATGACCTCAGTGTGTCAAGTATGAAGTTTAACGTCTCCGCATTCGTAGAGACAACGTAACAAATACCATAAACAACTTGCATAATGTGAATATGATAGAAATAATAGACGATCTATGAAATTTATAACATGTATGAAATTATAAGTTGGTAACGAAAATTCAAATACGCCTTCATTCAAAAAAAGTTCATGTGTTTTTTTAGTCGGGTTGAAAACGCATAAGCTGCCAGTGCTGCCCTCTGTTTATTTTTCTGTGGTTTGACACGCAATACGTCATTTAGTACAACAGTTTCAAGCAGTTTTTTTATCAAATTTTGAATTATGCAGCAAGTGCCCAAAGAGTTCTTCTGATCACATGATATAGATGCATAGACCCATTAATATCTCTACACAACGCAAAAATTTTGATACGCCGAGTTATCTATTATATAGTGCATCATCAACCCATACGTTAGTCACGTTTATAAATAAAGAAATACACTTTAAAAACTTTTACCATTTTTCTATATCGCCTTTGTAAGTGTAAAAATTAGTGCGTAGTATACATACATTAAGACTAATATTATTTAAATCTAAGGAAAACAACTGATTTAAAACTAGAGCAAACAAACAGCTCGGCGTATCCACATTCCATTTGGTTCATTATATTTGTTTACAAAAGTTTCTGTGTCATTGAACGTTTGATAGCCAGATCCTTATTAAGTTGGTGTAAAATATTTGTATTGCTATAATATTATAAACGATTTCACTGTCTAGCGCGAGTAGAATTGGTGGTCACTATAGAAACAAAGTTTCTATTAAAATTGTGCAATATATTGTTAACGGTTTCATTGTATTCAAAATAATTCACTTAAAATGCACAGTTTTAAATGATTAGTTTCTTCTTGTCACAGCTTAAACGCAGTTTGAAAGAAAGATACGGAATAGTTCATTACAATACGGACAATATACGCCTGAACCCAATAATTCATCCACAATCTCAGATTGAAAACTATCTGAGATCAGACCGTCACAGTCGATAGATCTCCTATCTGCATCCCAAATAACCAAACTCTATACAGACAATCCATTTTTGTCGACGGATAGAATGCAATTTCTTCGCTCTTTACACTCATATTTGACAATCAATATAAACCTGACAACCTGAAAAAATTGACATAAGTAACAAAATACATAAGTACATTAATATGATACTAAACTTTATTGACTTAATTTAAATTATCTGAAGACGTCATAAAGTAAGTGGGACATTAAAAACACATTCTTGTTTTGATACTATTTAATGAGGTTCTGTGAATATTTGATTAATCAAATTATTTTGTCTAATCAAATTTAAATAATATTTTAAACGACGAACTTATCCTAAAGTCTGTTGGACCACAAACAATGACATATAATCAATCTTTATCATTACGCATTAATTCACAAAATTTAGGACTCAAGGCCATTTATTTATAATAATACTAGCGGACCCGACAGACGTTGTCCTGTCTACACGTCTTTAATTTGAAAATTTCAAACTTTCTAAAACATTCTGGACCATTTTGATGAAACTTATTATTCAAATGTTATGACAATATCTAACGATCCAGCACATGGTCTACAATAACACAATGATAACAAAACTTTTTTTTAATTTGATCGCAGCGCTAACTGTCCGGATAGACTAAAATTAAAATTCGAATATTATTTAAAATTTGACACTGCGATGGTAGCGCCGTCTGTCGCATCCAATGTAAAACATTCCAAAATCAACAACTACTAATAAATTAAAAATTTAATTAAAAAAATATTGTCCAGCGGACAAAATTGTGAATCTAAACCATTCCCAGATCCCCATGAACACACACAAAAAATTTCGTCAAAATCGGTCCAGTCGTTTGAGAGAAGTTCAGTGATATACACACTCACAGAAGAATTATATATATAAAGATATGATTTATTAAACACAAATTTATCCTGATAAATTAAGCCAATGTAGTGTAAAAGTAAAAAAAGCATTCCCATGCGAGTATATAACATAAAAAAAAACGTCATTTAAAACTATACGTAAAACATTCTTTAATGTATTATAGACTAGAGCTCTTTATACGAGTGTGATATTATGTGTTATTTATATATGTTTAATTAGGCATGAAGTTTCAAAAATGTTACTTTATTTTTCAATATCTCAAATAGAAACGAATGTACTTACTCACAATTATTATGATATGTCCGTCGTAATTAAAGCGGGTTAAGTACGCCGTCAAGCTTTGAAAATCTCGGTAAGATTAGTTTAAAGCCTTCAGCATTTCGCCAATATTGTTTAATTTGTAAACTACAGTGAAATTCCTTAAACATAGAAAAGTGTACATTTAGTAATAATAATAATTTTGAATAATTAAAAAAATTAAGTTAGAAACTTAAAGAGAAACCCTTTATTTAACTACAATTAAAGATTGATTATTAAAATAATCTTAATCGAAGATTGTTAAAATTTAATTCCATTTAATGCGTGTTATTATATTTTTCAGTTCAGCTACTTAAAAACACATTGAGTTGACGTCACCAGGAAGTGTCAATTATAAGATATGAGTGGAATCTTGAAATATTTATAAATTAAAATAAATCGGGCATAAATTTAGCTTATTTTTGGTTAACTAAATCAGATCGCAAATCTTGTTTATTTAGTAAATTAAGTCAAATGAAATTCAAGAGACAGTATTAATTAATATAAATGGATTTTGGCGCCAATAATCAATATTGCGTAGTGTATCAAAATATTATTGTTGTTACTAATTTAATGTGTTTATGGTTAATATAGCATCCGAAAATATAAAATTAAATTTTGGTCTCTTTACTAGGCTTATTTGTATATGCCTATGTATTGTAATAAAAGCTAGATAATTCAAAGTGAAGACAAATCCTAATAGTAACGTAATATTACATGTGAAAGGTCAAAGTGACATTTTTACATTTCGTCGGCAGCATCTTCCATCATATGATATCTTAACTTAGTTTGATTTCGACCCCATAAAACTACATGTCATTTTAGGTTCTTAGAGAATCAAATAACAATCAAGTATGATCAAACAGGACTGTAAGGATGTATTAATATAAACAGTAACACCGCATCCATCAAAGCGGCTTACCGGTTTATCTTAATCAATTAGAAACTTGAAGCCTCTACTGAAGTTCGTTACAACTTGCAAACCTTCATAGCCTTAGATATTGTTGTGATATAATTAAATCCCAATAATATTTTAAGATGTAAGCAATAGCTAAGTAAGCCTTGGAAGTAACAGTATAGCATTGGTGTTCCATTTAGGGCCAAAGTGATGGAAAAAATCAAATATATTAACAATTGAGGTCTCAATTCTTAATTTGTTAGATCAACTAGATCTAGATGCGTAAAGCGCGTCATTTTTTGATTGGAACGCTTCATCCAAAGCTAGGAGCTGACAACATGGGGTTTTAGTAGATACATACAGTTACTTAGACCCACATGCAATGCGCAGGGAGAGATATGGATAACAGCATTTCCCTACGGTAAAACAGGCCATAGTGATGTTATGTAACTATGAGTATTTAGACAAAAGACTTTCTGTTCATGGTATAAACGCTGAGATTAATCATTAATATGGAGGTTCGTCTAAAAATTAATACATACGACTACTTATAAACCTCCATAGATTTCAGATCAAAACGGGGTATATTTTAGTAGGCGTATTAATACAATACAATTCTGCCACAGAATCTATTTATGTGTTACCCGATTAAAATCTAATTTTTAAGCTTTCCTATGAGCGGGTAGTTAGTAGCTTTATTCGTTTCCTTTTTAAATATCTGCCAAGAATAAGGAAGTATCGAATGTTTTGTAAGAATAGCCCACCATGTAGATATATGTGTTATATTTCCACGCGAACGAAGTCACTTGTGATAAATATAACCCTTTCGATTATCTTAAAGGTACTTATAAAACAGGCCCCAAGTGTTGTTGTTTTTGAATCGCTTAATCGGCCCACAAGAATGTGGCGTCTCACCGTTGACACTTGTTTGGTTAAGTAAGGGTTAAGTTATACAGTTAACCTTTTGTTACAAAGTTCAATTATGTCTGTTTATACGGCCTTTCAGTTAATTTTATTAGTTACATTAATATGAATTGTTATTCGTATCGTAAAGCTCAAGTAAAATTGATAATAATATATATTTTCTGAGTCTGAAGGTTAGCTTTATGCATGTGGTTCGATATCACCTGTGGGAGTACAAAGTAAAATTAAATACATATACCGTTTCTGAAGAGTTTTGAGGACTCGAGTGAAGAATCCTTTTGCAAATCTGGTATGGTGAAATTTCACTGTTAGGTCAAAGATAGTATGATGGCTTCAACAATTGTAGCTTCGGTCACTAAAGCTAAAGCGCCTCCTTAGGTGGTGGGTCATGTTCCTCAACTTACAACTTACTTCCGTGCATCTAAACATGCCAACTTATTTGTTACACTAAGGGTCTGTTTCACAATGTCCGGATAAGTTCCAAATAAGCTATTTATTACTTATTTGTAGGATAAACAGTATTTTTGCGTTTCACGACTGTCAGATAGCGCTATTTGTCATGAAATGCCAAGTATCTTATTCGGAACTTTTATCTTTAGAATAATTTATGTGTTGCATAGCTATTTGGCACTTTATCCATACATTGTGAAACAGGCCCTAAGACTTTTTCGTACTAATATATGTCCTGTAAGTTGCTTGCAAATATCAAATGCTAAAGTAACATAAAAACTTTATATGAGAAACATAAAACGGCTTAGTCTTTATTGATAAAACTTTCACATTGTATAACTTTTGTGTAGTAAAAAACATTGTAATAAAAATTCAATCTTGTAACAGTAAAACAGTTAGATATAAATAATTATTTTATTTTATTAGTTCCTTCAAAGCCGTCTCTAAGAATAAGCTTAGAAAACTGCGCCGAAATATGTAAGACATAAAGAACGTTTCCTGTTTTAAATCAAGTTTAATTTCACCGTACTGACCTAGAAACAAGACCTAACCTAGATCTAGATCACTCCTAAAGTCTTCCCAAGCCCTATTAAGCCCATGAATCTGCCCAATATTTATCAACATGAAGCCAAAACCACGTAGCAATGGAAACAGCAGATAAGCACGTACCGTGGCCGCAGCCAGCCGTGCCGCACGAAATAAATGCGTGATTTATGAATTTAGTGCATACAAGTTTATTGTTCTCCAAAATACACTGTAACACCTCGCGTGAAGGGTCAGAATCGTGTCATAAAATACCACGACATATGACACTACGCATACCATAGATTGAACTTAAAAAATCATTTCCGGGTGCATCAGGATGTTTCATGTAATTTATGTACGCTTACGTAGAGAGTTTTATATGGAAACTCTCAAAGGTGAAACATTAAGAGCACACTAAATGTATGGTCAAACATTATGTAATATATATTCAACCTAATTGAAGAATAATAATAAACCTTCATAATGAATTTCTCGATTTCGTTTGCAATATAGGTTTTTTTCATTTGAGAGACAAACAAAAGATCTCGAATTTACATTATAAATTCCAATCTCAGTAGCTTAGTGGCTAGTGTAACTTATATTTCATTCGGTTACGATTATTGGTAAGCAACGAAATCACATTTTTTTTGGATTAGTAATTAGCCGAAATAAACCCATTAAGACTTTAAATAACACTATTATAGGAAAGTAAGTATCAACAACAACAAAAATATTCGAACACATCAAAAGTCGTAGCCAAGTTTTACATACAAAGTCTAAAGGATTCTGCAGTAAAGTATTTCTTGATTATAATCAAATTCGATATTTTTTATAATTTTATTTTATTTTATTAATTATGTTTAATTAGTACAAAAGCTTTGTATTTCTAACTATTTAAACTTAATTAATTCACCTCCACATACAACCATCTACATACGGTAAATTTTATTGATATTAGATTGTATTGTATTTGCAATAAAATCATACATGTAATTAGTTTAAGGGTATTTTACAATGTCCGGATAAGTTCCAAATAAGATATTTATTACTTATTGGTAGGATAAACAGTATTTTTGCGTTTCACGAATGTCAGATAGCGCTATTCGTCATGAAACGTGAAGTATCTTATTTGGAACTTTTATCTTTCGAATAATGTATGTGTTGCATAGCTATTTATTACTGTATGGAACATTGTGAAACAGGCCCTATTCCTATTAATTTATATTTTTTTATAAAAAAACAATCAGCTTATCTCTCATAATTTATTGTTGACATTAATCTAAAATGCACAAAAAACTACTAGTTTACTTGTGGTATTAAGAACTTATAAAGTAATATCTTGGATATAACATATGTTCTTAATGTAAACTTGTTCTAAAGGTAACTTCTATGGAAGTAGAAAAAACTTTTGCTTATACCTGGAAAGCTTGATGGAACCCAGGAATGAAAATCGAACGAAGCCATGGGTAAAAATAATTGTGTTTATTAACTATTACCATATGTTACGCCTTTCCAATAGATGTTTATTGGAAATTCCATCCCACAGCTCATCCTTCAGAGGCATTTAGCATCTCCGCCATTAAGTTGTGGAATAGGCAGCCCGACTGCATACGATTGGCTACCATCTTTTAAACTCACCTGTATGACAATTCTTAACCTTATCCTATCCTAATTGTATTTCCTTTTCTTTTGTATTGCATCGCTATTTAAGATTCCGTGAGATTAGATTTTCAGTTTTTTTTTTTTGTATTACTTTAGATTAAGGTTATATATTTTTTTTGGATATTTGGATATGCACTTCTTACACTTTACTTGTCATTTTTCTACTTTTAATTTTTCTCTATCAAGGCCTGCCTAGAAGAGTTTGCTTGTTAGCGATAAGGCCACCTATTGCATCCCTTATATTATAATTTTGTATGTATTGTGTTATTTGTGTGTTTTTAATGCAACGAAGTGTGAATAAATAAATTATTTTTGAATATTATAAATAAAATGCAATAATTTAATGTATTCAATGGGATCGCAAACTATTTTTGGTGCTCCACAAATAAGTTATAAAATCTACGAATGTGAGGGCGTAGAAGATTGATAACACACCTTTTTAACTCTTTATCTTAAATATCAATCGTTTATATGGAATGTGGAAATATTTGCAACTTTTTGCATAAACAACACATTATAAGAGTTACATCGAAACAGG
Source organism: Pieris mannii (assembly GCA_028984075.1). Lineage (NCBI taxonomy): Eukaryota > Metazoa > Arthropoda > Insecta > Lepidoptera > Pieridae > Pieris > Pieris mannii. The sequence continues at coordinate 4,701,954 of CM054776.1, forward strand.
AAGGCCTTATATCACATGTTATTTATAATTGTTGCGTCCTTATAATTGTTTATTTAATTATTATAAAGTTTAATTATAACCGGATTCACGTTTAAAAACACCAATGCATCGGTTTCTAAAAGTTTGCTTATAATAACTTTGCAGAGGTAAAGGCTGGAGGTTTGTTGAAGAATGAAACACTAATTAATATTGAAATGACCTCAGAAGGACCTCTATATTTTTGTATTCTACAGTCGGAGACAAATGTCTATGAATGTCTAAAACTACTGTACAAATGTATGTGATTTTTGACAGTGCTGAAATTATTAAGTTAGCGCATATGAATATAAAATATTATAAAAATATTTTTTTTATAATAGTATGAAATATTAATGTTCACAATATTTAAATTCTGTAATTTAGTTGTGAAAAATATTTTTTCAGAATTAGCTAACCTTAATTAAAAAGTAGAAAATTTGTTTTCTAATCAACTTAAAAATCACCGAATAAAGACAAAAATGAACAAACATTTAAAGTGAATACGTTTTTAAAGCTAAATAAAGCGTTCATAAACAATAAACCCAACAATTGATCAACTGTCAACGTCAGCCATTTTAATTCGCTTTAATATAATAACAGAAACTTCGCGAGATTTCTACAATATTTGAGCGGTGAATTTGTCGCTGGCACCCCCATCAATCACTCCGCAACTCTTAAACGGCGGAATTACTTTTATATCAGCGATTTTGAGATGTTCCCGAATTATTACCTTAATAACATTTACGTATAGACGTTGAACTAATGAAGTCTGCGAGCTTATTTCCTTTATAGACAGGTGATGGATGTTCGACGTTTAAGAACTTAAAAATTGGATCGGGGTTAATTATCCACGAAAATTATACTTTCATACTTAAGGATAATCTAACCCTAAAGGTGGTTTATACTGTAAATCGTAGCTATTTAGTCACAATGGTTCTTTACACTGGACCAAGGTTTGGCAATTCTACTTGATGTTGAATAATGAGGCCTATTGGAGAACCTGTCCTAGATGTGCCTATTTTTACGACGCTTGAATGTTGTTATGCTCTCAGTGGATTAAAGGTGCAAAGAAGTTCTACTCTCTTTCTCACGAAACAAACAACACAATTATGTAGTATGGCAGGTAGAGATGTCGACAACGAACGGAAGAAACTCTGGCGTAAAACTTATCTTATTTTTATTGATTATTTTGATTGATTAAACGAGCGTAAAGTTTTAATTCATTAAGGTTTTTTATTAAGTGAATAAAGTCAAAATACATAATATTCTTTAACTTTAATATTATATATACCTATGTCCACTTTTTTAGTTAACCAAAGTGAAGTGCTGTCCTCCTAACTCAAATATTTTTAAATTAATATTGAAGTGATTAGGCGTAAAATGACTCACATTTTTAGAAATTGTTTCGACGTTCATTCAAATAAATTTAATATTTGTCATATATTCATTAGAGTTTTCATTTATAATCAAGTAAATTATGAGTTACTTTTCTCATATATAAAATAAACATTTAATTTCTCAGATGTTATTGCCATGCCATGATTTTTTTTATAAAAATAATAATTCATTTCTAGACAAAGTAAATATTGGCTTATTAAAATAAACCAAAATATCCAAAAAAAAAAACAAACGTATTTAAAACAGAACAGTTCATTTGAAAAATTATTTGCCCATTTTGTACTTTTTATGAAAATAATTAATAGAATGCTCATAATATAATTAGACAATATTGCACAAAACACTCAAATTATCTGTAAACCAGTTTCTCAGTATCTGATATTATTTCGTCCGAGGAATAAACATATTTTTTTTGTATATCCCACTCAAACTGTTAAAGTACTTTAATAATAATTGCGGAGATAATAAATGCAATCCCACGCAGTCACTTATTAATAAATTACATTCTTTATTGACTGTATATAGACTTTATAACACCTAATTATCTAATAAGCGAATAAATAAAGTGAGGATTACGACATAGTAGATACAACATCGAATCAAACGCTCCCTCGACGGGCCATAAGCGGTGAACCGGACGTAAATATGTTACAGCCAATGCAGGAACAACATTTTATTATTCCCTTGGCAGATGGTCTGATAGAACGCGTCTTAGAACACTATTATTTTAAATTCAAAAGAGAACAGCGTGTTATAAATTTGACGTTGAAGAATATGTTTCGATCCTTACGAGCGTAATTTTTCTAGTGGCTTAGAATATTGTGTTTGGTTTACAGTTACCGACATAATTTTTTCTTTAAAAAAAGACTGATTGATCATTTGTAAATTAACTTCGCATGTGACGAAATTAATACATATTAAACAGATTTTTTATTATACATACAAATCATTTAATCTGTTAAATGCTATACAAAAATTAAATAAGATTATTCTCGAAAATGTAACCACAACGTAAAATAATATCGATTTTGACTTCTACTTTAAGCAAGAATTTATCGATAGACAACATAAAAAATCCATTTTAATTTTATCAATGACTAATAGAGAAACTTTTACATTCAATATCGCACGTTCTCGAAGGATTATGACATTAGCCACGATTAAATACAATTTTATGTGAAGTTTTCTGTATATAGAGGGACATAAATTCATTGTACTGAGACGGGTACGTCGACTCATTACCAACATAATGGAAATGAATGCATAAATATTCGATGTTATGCACCTACCTGTTCATACAGATACATATCTAGAACCAGCTAGGGCTCGATCAGAGGAACTCATCTTAAAGCAGCTGTTATTTATAATATTTATTTAACAAATGTCTGGAAATGTTATAATTATTTAATTACGCTGCATGCAACTATTTATCGTCAGCCATAATTGATCAAATGTAACGCCCCAATTATGTATTGAAATTGTTTTACTATAGCATCGAGGTCTTAGGCTTGTCAATGTCTATAGAAAAAGCAAAATAATAATAAAAGGGTCTCCGACTTATGGATTACGGCTAAAACTTACTCAAAAAAAATGCATTTTATTAATTATCTCTACTACTACTGTTTGTATAAACAGTATTTTATTGTTAACTTTTTTATATTGTAAAATATTACGGCTCCCAATGTCACCATGAAGGTCATATCCTTGCATTCTCGTCTGCTCCAATTCAATAAATGTCCGAATTTAAATTTGTTATAATTAGAACCTTCAGCGACTTTTGTTTTTTAATAGACTACGTCTTAAATTGACAATTCATCTTTTAACTTATTTAGCCTTTAACTTCAGATTATTGCGAATTCTTTATAATTTATTGCTAATAAATGAATAAAGATGCGATGAACGTAGCGTCCAATAAATCCTAAATTATACGCTTACGAGCGTGAGGGAGTCAATTTGAGAACTGATTCTGCCTTTCTTGGCCGGCCCTTAAAATATTATTGTCCCGTTATGGGGCAAGGACCACGATTTTAATTTTCCTTGCTTTAAAGTCATTGGCCCCATTGCCCTATAATTGGCTTGTGTGTGCAATCAAGAACAATGAATAACTATAGTTGTTCATCAACTGAAGTGCTTTTCTTGATAACTGATTATTCGGGAGCCAGAAACATAATAATAAAACAAAGACTTTAGTATCAAATACCTAAAGTAATCTGATAACTGATTAATACTATTTATATCGGTAAACATTTATGAATAGTTTCGGAAAAAACTCAGCAATTTTTGGAGCGAAGAAGATATTTTTTTCAGTAGATTTTATATTCATAATGACCTGCGCGCCGTACACGAATGTTAGTTTCGGGAGCTAGACCCAGATAGATAAGTAGTAACCTAACCTAACATGAAAAAGATACGATCGAAATAATAACATCAAAACTTCTAGACATATTTTTTTAATCTTAAATGCTAAAGAAATTGATACACATTTGACCTTATATTGTTTAAATGGTAATTTTATAACACGCTTATACTAATGATATAATAGAACAGTCAAGCCAATTACCGCGACAGATTTTATTTGTATATATCAATAATAATCTGCATACCGATGAGTATTCATAAACTCTAAGGTCATTTTTTAATTAAAAGAGCTAAATATCTGTACTATTAGACGCTATAAATTATTAAATTTATGGTTAAAAAACGTTACGAAATATTTAGTAACTATAATTTGATTAAATTTAATGGTATTCAAAAAAATATCAAGAATGAAATTGAAATAAATAATAAAAAGTAATCTATCGATTCGTGCAATAGGGCAATAAAGACAGTTAATAATAAACAAACATAATCTTCGTCACTGCAGTTTAATTGTCCTGTTTGGGAAATTGATTTGATGAATATTTAAAATTAGAGATTGGAATAGGTGTGAAAATTGAAATTATATTGTTGGTAACAAAGTGCACACGCCCTTAAGCAATAAAGCCATGCAATGTCCATCTAATTCACAATTCACCACTGCCATCTAGTGTGTCCAAATTGACTAACAGGATAATTAAGGAATTTCGTATATCATTATCTTCGACCTTCACGGTCATTAATAATAGATCACTGAATTTTTAATACATAATTTCCGTAAAACCTGCTTAGCTTGTTTGTGAACATCTGGTAAAATTTTTATTCAATCACTAAGTCGTTATTATATTTGTTAAGTGCTGTTTCAAAAATTTTATTGCCTTATTGATAAAACGCAGTGGATTGGAATTCCCAGATTTTGTCGCAAGATCTGTGACCAGGTTTTGTGTTAAGTCCTTGTTAAGGTTCTGTTTGTATGTTGTTTTTGGGTCAGTAAAATATATTTTCATAATACTTTTATAAAAAAATATCCATGCAGATTTCTATATGGCCTCGCGTTTCTGCATCTTTTTATGACCATTATCCTTGAGCAAGTTGGGCATGTTGATGCTTCTATAGCTAACCCATGTGCCGATTCTATCATACATATATCGGGTTGGTTCCTAACGATGTTTTCTTTTCACTTACGAGAAAACGTTAAACTTAAAACATGGGTTTAAACGCACAAATCCTACAATTAAAAGACGTACAATACTGATGGTTAATACGCATACACAAAACCTACGGTGATTATAAAAAAATGAAGAAAAAAATAAAAATACGTACAATACCAATTATAAAAAAATTATTCCGTATCCTTTAATTTCCTAAAGTCGTGAATACATAAATTACAAAACGTTAACATGGTTGTAAAAATTAAAAACAAACATTTCGCAATAAAATGCAGCATATGATGGCAATCAGGGCCGTCTAATTACCAAAATAAATTATGAACGATTTCTCATAACCCCTGCCGGTACCTAATTGCTAATAATTAACTTTAAACCTTTGTTAACTGACATTATTGACTCACGTTTAAGCAATTATAATTACCATATCAGAAACAATAGGCAATTTGTCAATGTTAAAAGGTTTAACTATTTTTTTATTTACGATAAAATTCGGTACATAACACGTCAAAGAAAATATTGCCGGTTGCTATTTTCCGAGTTCATGCAGTTTTTTACACAAACGAGCAACGCCGACCTATGCTACTAAATTCAAAAGACGTAAATAATTTGATGTAAACAATATGACTTTGCTATGGAATGGAAGCCTGGTTAACCATATCACAGGTTCTTACCTAGTTTGGAAATCAGTCTCCCGATACCGTCACAACTGTAATCTCATTTATTGCTGTAAATGTTATATGGGAGAAAAATAAATAAATTATTATTATAATAACAATTGAGACAGCAGTCGCGAGGTTTTCTCGCATTGACGGTAAAGATTATTCAACTTGAACGAAACATAGTAAGCCAAGACTGTTAATTGGTTTGTTTTTTTTTAAGTCGTCTTCAGTGAACTTGTAAAATCTAATCAATATAAAATTACATTAATAAATTAAAGAATTCTTAAAATTTGAAATAATAAATTATATCGCTCATTAATCATTAATGATCATAAAAGTTCAGCGAATAAAAAAACGATGCGTTTGTTAAGTCTAAATAGTGCTGATCAAGATACCTAGAGTCACTAAATTTAATGTGATTTATCACTTAGATATTCTTGTCCAATTAAGGTTTTAATTGGAAAGACGATCTTGTTAACATATAAACCAAATATTTAAAATGTCAACATTGTATAATTGATGATACAAATTTTTGAAAAACTAAATTCACGCAGTTTTACATACTAGAAATCAAATCAATTTTACTTTCATAACGTTTAGTTAAAATTGAACAGTTGTTTGTGTCAAAGCCATGCCTTTAAATCACTCATGTCTAATAAAATCATTCTAATGAAAAAAGAAATAATTACGTAAAGCTGTAAGGTATATTGTTCATTTGATTGATTTTTATCCAAAAAAATTGTGTACTTATGTCCACGCGTTAGAAGTTCTTTAGCGTATGGAAAAAAATAACTAAAATGCAGTAGTGATTAACGATAAATATTAAAATTAATCAAAAAGATTTTATTTAATTAAATAAATTATTAGTTAATACTAAGACCGTCGTATATGAAATTGATTTAAAAACACCAAAATAATATTTATTTATTCACACTGTTAAATTTGACTGTTACGGAACACGTGTTCTAAATATAAAAACACTAGTAAATACAACTTGAACATAGTTATCTATTTCCATGCAACCTAGACATAACTTTACGATGTCGAATTTAGGTGTTGGTGTGCGCGCGCATCGTAAAAATTCTCTTTCATCATTTTTCTCCACCGTGCCAAAAGAAGTATGGGTTCAAAAATAATTGTCGAATTAAGATTAAAGGAAAATGCATTTATACTTTCCATATATTTATTTATAAAATAAATATTGCGTATTCTAGATAATAAAATAACGTAATCATTTCTTGAAATGGTATACAATTCAATGATCTGACAATTATACGGTTGTGGTAAATAAATTACAAATGATACTTTATAGTACCATTAGGTCATTAGTTATTGATTATTGAGAATCATTTTAACATTACTTATAAATGGTAAATAAACCTTTGATGTATTATCGCCAGAGTAAAATCTTTTTTACAGTGAAACTTGCCGCCGCTTTGCTATACACACTATTATGTGCTAAAGTGCCAGGCTTGTTTAGGAAATATACATTAGAAAAAAGAAATAATTAGAATTAGGATTTTACAATGGACTCCAGATATTAATACTTAAAATGTAAAAATTATAGTGTAGAAATATGAAGTTACTAAAATTTAAGACCTGTAAGGGTTAGTGACACAGACATAGTAAAACCACGTTTTAAGAACCTAGAGATAAAACCTAGAGTTTAAACTTTATTACTGTATTGAAAATAATATACTTATTTCATCTAAAAAAAATATTAATATAATTCTAATTTACTTCGGCTTAAGCGTCTATTACGTACACATGTCGCCAAATCAAAGCGATTAATATTATCCAGACTTTATAAAATTATATACAAAAAAAAACTAGTATTACCTTAAGTTTCGCTTCGAGTCTTATTTACGCACGAATGTATACACATAGTATAATTCCTACCTACAACTTTTTAATAGTTTCAAAATAATTATGTCGGAGATAATAAAAGAAACCCGACGTATCATTTTATTAGAACACCACGCAATATCATAGACATCTTACAGATTATTAATGGCAATATATGAACGGCATTGATAGCCACGGCTAATAACAATCTCTTCGAATATTTGACAAGTATAAAGTTATATTTAGAAAATATTTAGCGTATAGTCTGGCGGGTCGCTGGTTGAAAGTAATAAACATAAGGCGTCCAGTTTATTAAATGGGATGTTGATGCAACAAAAGCATTATCATAACAATACAAAAGTTCTGGTCTGTTTGTGGTTGACCATAATTTGTACAGTGCTTAACAGACGTCCTTTGAAGAAATCACGACTACAAGAGACTGTCAACAGACGGAGCAAAAGCCTGGGCCGGTTTTATATATTTTCTTTAATAATTTTATTTCCTGAGACGCTCATAATTTTTCAAATTTTTCAAAAGTAATATTTTTTACAATAAATTCGTAAGGTGTAAAAAAAATAGTAACACTGAAAAGAAAATTATTCTTATAATTTACAAAAATGCTTCTAGATCAAGATCTAAAATTTTAGTGCTTTAAAATAAATTCATATTCATAGAATATAATGAATGAATTGAGGTTTTTGTTTGATTAACTCTTGTTGTATGAGTACGTACCTGTATTGCCTATACTAGCGCCACTGTTGTACCGGATGCGGTGCTAATTGGATATGTCAGATGCCAGTGGCTTTCACGCCTCCAAGATAGTTCCGAGTTGTGCTTACAAGACATTAATTATTAAGGAACTTCTACATTATAATGTCGTGCCGTGAACCAGCTTAAATTACATTAAAATTGCATAGTTAAGATTGTTTGTGAACATTAATTATGACATGAAACGATAGAATTAATATGACACATCCACAATGAGTATGCGTATCAATGAAATAAAAATAAATAAATCAGTGGCGCTACAACCTCTTAAGTCTTAGCCTCAGATTTCTGAATCTGTTTCATGATCATTTTTAAATCTAATAGGCAAGTAGGTGATCAGCCTCCAGTGCCTGACACACGTCGTCGACTTTTTGGGTCTAAGACATGTTGGTTTCCTCACGATGTTTTCCTTCATTGTTCGAGCAATTGTTAAATACGCACATAGAAAGAAACTCCATTGGTGCACAGCCGGGGATCGAACCACGAACTCAGGTATGAGAATCGCACGCTGAAGCAACTAGGCCAACACTGCTCTGTATGAATGAAATAGGAAGTTTTATATGAGACTTCGTACATTAAAAATATATTCCAAGCTTTGTTTATCTGGTAGTAAAAGAGGACATTCTTCTATAAATCTATGAGTTTTGTTACTTGGGTTTTGAAGTACTAGATCATTTATTTTTTATATCTACATAGCAACTATCTTAAAAAACGGCTCCGTACAAACTTTAAGAATTTTTGGGTTTTATATATTTTGGAATATCTTCTCTCTTAAAAAGCGTCATGATACTGGAGCAAAAACAAAAATACATTACGCTGCGAATTGTTATCATTCCCCTTAAGGTTTGTGGAGCCAGTTAAAAGATACAACAGATTTTTGCTCATCTATTCCCGATAACATTGATGTGTTTTTCATCAAACTTTAGATCTTTCTAACATGACCCCAATACGTATATATATAGAACCTTCAATTGAATAGTCATAGTTTCAGATTTCATTAACAATCACAATTAAGTAAAGAATCTACCACGAAAAATAACCAAAACTTACACCAAGGTATATTTCGCCCCTTTATTGATTGTAATTTAGGTAGAATTAATAAAATTAATAATTAATCTTTTGTGACATAAAAAATTACATGATTTAATAATACGTAAACCTTTTAATCGGATAAATTTCGTAAAGTTTTCCCGTTAACAAAAGATAAAATTCCCCATTATTCTATTATTAAAATTCATATGGAAAATTTTGCTGATAAATTGTGATACAGAAGTATAATTTGCTTAAAATTATGCAGAATTTTTATATTGTCACGTAATGCGTTAAAATAATATTAATATTTTTTGTATGAAACCATATTCCAACTATAACTTTTTTCAGGCAATTAGAGTAAATCACTTCGGTTTATGATCGTAATTTAAAATCCTAGCTCTCTTCCTGGCATTTTGAATTATTATGATTTAATATTTCCAGACTACGTCTCATAAAGAGTATACGACCAGTACAGTGATTAAGAATGTAATATGTGTTAAACAACACGTCCAAGAGTCCTTAGACAAAAAATCAGGAATCATTTTGTTGACGCCTTACACTTAAGTATAATCGTTAAATGTATTGTATATTATTTTATAAATTGGAAAGACACAGCGATAAATAACGAATGCTGTTTCGTGCATTCAAGATTTAGTCTAATCAAGTGTCCCGGTTTCCCATGACGCTGGCACAATAGGATTTTAGTTGAGAACTTTGTTAGCGGGTGACCAAGATTGCAAATTTCCCTCCGGACCTAAACCAGTTCCAACTTTGTGGACTATATCGATAACTTCCGTTGACGATCTAAGGTAGCATTTGTTTATATTATTTAACAATTCTTTATATATCCAATACAGCCTTAATTATGATCTGTGGCCTAGAGGTAGTGGGTTCGAGTCGGCGAAACGAGATTGTAGTCTTATTGACCTAATATTAAACTAATTAAAAATCAAGTTCTTCGCTCAAAGCGTTATAATTAGCTTGTATTAATTATTATGAATGTTGTGATCTGATATCAATTTTGCTAAAATTTGCATAGGAATGTTGTTTAGTATGGAATTAACAAAAAGTCAACTTTGTTTTGGCCCTGATAACAACACGGATGTCATAAAAACATATAATATTTACTAGTGTTGCTATCTAATCGAAGTAAAAAAATCCAAAACCAATAAATTTTTCGAAGGATTCAAATAATATATATTTACTTATATAGTCATTATTAAGTCATATTGATCATTAATAACTTAAAGCATGTCCTTATTCCTGATACTTTCCTTATAAATCATGGCATTAAGGTTAAGATACCTTCGCATGTTATGTTTAAGCTTATAACGAATAGCTTTAAATTAATAAATAAGATTAATATTAATACCGACAGATGATAGCTGGGAAAGTGTGAGTCGAAAAACAAAACGTCTCGCTTGATCGTGATTTGTCTACAGATGATTTAAGCCCAACGAAGCAACGTCGCAAACAATGTAGTTTCTCAGCACCCGATGCAACGCTGCTGCCACATCTGGATATCAATCTCATCTTTCTTTGGCACCGCGCTTTTTATACACATACAAAATATGGATACGAATTAACACATTAAGTGCTCTCTTCTCGGATTCGAGTGGAGCGGGGTCATTGTAGCGGTGCCGCCCACTTGGGACTGTGCGTACGGCCTGATACTTTTTTTTAAATCATTGTCATTCCTAGCCCTCGGGTCCGAGTATTCGGCACCCAAGTGCTGTATGCCGAAAAATGTATTGTTAAAAAAATATATTAATATACATTCATACATATGTTCAAACATTCGTATTTACTTAATCAAAATTCTCAATTTTAAATCAGAGATAAGAATCTCTAAATGATCAGTACATTTGACTTTGAAGAAAGAAAAAACATAACGTTGAACAAGCTCTAAATTGAATATAACGACCAAATCACAGCCATTTCTTTCGTAATTTAAACAAAGCCGCTGGATACTGGAAAAAGGACTTAATTTTTGTAGTAGAGAAAAGTGTTATGCAAATTTGTACATCGTATTTTTTCTTCCATTAACTTTTCCGACGCCGTGTTCAAAACGAAACGTTGGAAAAACAGGCTTTTATTCGAAACTGTAATTAGGAAATTAACGACTTTGGCTGAGAAAAATTTTCCTCGTAAACAGTTCACAAACAATCTTTGGTTTTTCATTTAAATTATTCGTTTCAATCCTCACTCTATATAAAACTTATTCCTTATCGGATTATTGCGCGTTTAATTATTACAATTTCATAATAATGTGATGTCGTGACTATAAGCTCAAACACGTGAAACTTCGGCATATTTTAAAATGTAGTTAAAATTATTTATTAATTATAATGGAAGGCTTTGTTATATTGGAATATATATTTATATTATTAACTTAACCTAATATAATTTATACTCTTTAGTTAAATTAATTGTTTTCGTCCGTCTAGGGTTGCGTAACCCGACTATATAAGCCCAACTTCGTTCCCGGAGAAACGATTATTGTTTTGATATGATATTTGGAAAAACTTATCTTTTACATGATCAAAAACTATAGTTCCTCTAACAATATCGCTGCCTTATAATAAGAAAATATTCAATACTAAAAAGTAAGCGCCTGTTAAATAATTAAAAATTTGCATGAACATTGTCATTAGGCACTGATATTTGGCAAAGGATATTTGGTTTAGTTTTAGATAAACATTTTTGAACCATATTTAAAGTTAAGTATTATAATAGTGCAAATATTATTAATATTACTGCTTCTTTTTTACGTATTTGTTTTCGTAAATTTGCACAAACATTTCACATATGTAGTCGTTGAGTAAATTTTCCAAAGAAGTACTGCGTATGAAACTCGCTGGTTGGATAAAGTCGTGTACGTCGGTGTAAAAATCGAAGCTTCGAGAACAGTTCACTTACTTGTTTGTAAGAAGAGAAAATAAATTTCATACAAAGTATTTGTCACTTGAAGTGCTCATCTCGATCCATCAAAACAATTGTGGCACCGCTTATTACGAGTATAACAAATCACCTTTACTTCCATGTTCAACGATGTGTAATATAATTGATTTCTTTAAACATAATTAGGAATATTTAAAATTGTGTCTGATTGTGTCAATTTAATGACGTATTTTTTTAGACATTGATTATGGTATTATTTTCATCATTTATTCAAAGCTCATAAGAAAAGAATGATTAATAATCTGGAAATAAATTATTACTTTTACGATGTTTTTTTTAAATGTCAGTTTAAATAACTTGTTAAAACGTTCTAATTACAATTTATATATTGTGTGTGTATATTAATAAAGAAATTCATGTTTTGTAATGAACATTACGTGCTTATTATTATTACGAACTTGCCTTGAATAACGGAATAGATTAGTTACTATAATTAAGCTTTGGGCCTTATTTACAACCCTTACTGGCGTTTGTTCAAACTACGGTGAGTATTAGGGACATAACGATAGTATCTTGATGATGAATTAAAATGAACAGAGATTACAAACATCTGAAGTCTTATGGTTTTTTATATAAATGACGAAGAATCACAGAGCATAAAGTCACGACCCAATTTCGCGTAATATATTCAGCAATCCCACTTTGAACATACTTAACACCAAAGTATATAACAAAAGGGACTCTAATTAATTGAAACTCATTAAGGTTGACTTCATTCTTTCCCGATTATCATTTGTTTTATCCTCGCAAGGGCTCGGAAAAATACATTACGCGCGCTTCTAGCATTTGTCTTCGTCGCCTTCGAGGCCGACATTAATTAATATGGAATACCCTTTGGGCTTCTAACCATTCTCTGATTTATGTCTTTATTAAGCTTTTTTTATTTAATTTCTGGGAGTACTCTAGTTCATAATTGATTTAATTCGATTAGATATTTAGTCAAGGAGTCAAAATTGAAAATTTTACCCGCAAATTTTTGTAGAAGCCTTTATATAGACGTACAGGTATTATTGTATCCTAATTTTAAGAAGTAAAAAAGCAGAGGTATAACACCCCAAGGCCCTAGACGTCTAAATCTGTTTCGTGGTTATTTGTTTTTCCTTCTTGTCGCTTCCCTTTACTAACGTGCTGTTACGTGCCTTTAGTAACGCAACAGGAGTTCGAACCTATGACCGCAGGGATGATAGGCACACACTGAAATCACTGGACCAACACTACTCTTTTTTTAGGCGATGCATACACTCTAATATCGTAAACTTTTGTACATCAATAAAATTCTAAATACATGCTTATCTCAGTATAATACTTAGAAACTTCTAATTAACTGAACGCAACCCTTTTTGATTCCAAGCTTTATTTTAACGCAAATAAGGCATCAACGATTTGCTTAAAACAGTTCAAAATTATTAACAAAATATCATTAAGAGCGTTTTTTTTAATTCTAGAATAAATGGTCATGCACCTATAAATAATTAATCGATTAATGTTTAGATTTTTTTATGCTAATATGTAAATTGCATGCTTTAGAACTAGCAACCACTTACGAAAGCAATATCGTTGTCCATTCTATACTAGCTATAAGGAGCTTTGGTCTGCTTGAATAATCATTGAATGAACCACATTGTGTAAGACTTGCACTGCTCAATTCACCCGGGTCCGCCTGTCCGGCGTGAATTCACTTAGCAGCATCTGCTATTGTATTCCGACTTGCGGAAGCTTGTGCGTCCATTTTGGGTAACTATCCTGCCAATATAACACTCGCAATTTACGTTTAAAACCAAACCATATTTGAAATCTAGCTTCTATCAATGCGTTACCCTAAAGATATAAAGAGAATAGAGAGGTAAAGTCGTATTAATATATTTGACAAGGAACTAAGAAAATAATTATCTTCCGCGAACACAAAACCTCATAAATAACATACATGAAAAATAGCTAATTAATTGGACGAACAAATTAAAATGTAATAAAGGCATGTCTCAGTATTGCAACAACTATATTAAATTAATTTAATAAATTATTATAACAAGTGATTGAAATTAAAACGATATCCGGTTGTAAGAAAGAGAAAATATATGGCAGAATACGCACGAATTACCTCTTAGCAAAGTAACAATACGTATAAAGTTTTAACGTGCAACATGACACAAGTTATGTACTTAATAAGGAAGTTATCGCTAAAAGGTTAATAAGTTGCTGTCGAGCCGAAGCTTATAATTATCTTATAAGCGGGACGTGCAACTTAAATTATTTATATTAGTATCATAATTTATAAGAAGTGAAGAATACCAACACGCACTCCCCTCGAAATAATTAATGAGACTATGAAATATTTTGAACGCCTCGACACCTCGAGGGAAGTTCGTAGAATGCATATTATGTCTATATAATCAGGAAGTTAGAAGTTGTGTAATAATTTATACTTACTTGTTGAAAGAGTTTCATTTCGAAATTGTTTAATGATTATCCATGAGTTTCCCTAAAAATTAACTTTGAATGCCATTTTAAAATAATTTATACAAATTACGAAACAGAATAGATTTTTTTTTATGTTTAGCAATAATTTTATTATGTAATACTGGTGCAAGTGTTATGTATCATTTTATTGATATATTTATCCTCTGGCAAGCAGTAAGTAAGTAGAAAATGCTCTGTAACTTGTAACTACCAATGGTGTTAGCGATACGAATGTAATTCTCTTAAAAACTATTGAAGTAGGAATTAATATTGAAAGTAACGTAGAAAGTACGGCCACAGAGCGTGTTTAAAAAAAATAAAATAATTCAGAACAGAGTATCGACATTTATAAGAATAAAGTTCACAGTACTTCACGGTCGCTCTTGCTATTTTATATGCTTTTCGAAACATTATTTACTATACCATATTTAAGGCTATAAAACTATTCAGGACTGTCAGTTATATTAAAATTCGTTAGCTAATAAGGTTGCAGCGCAGCGTCTGTTTACCCAATTTAAAACGATTGAGTATAAGACAGGCCTGCCCCGGCCCGCTTTAATTTGATGTCGCCTGCCGTCTGCTGCATCCGCTGATTAACTTCCTCTTTCAAATTTCTATTAACTTCTCCTTTACTAATCACATTATCTTCGTTTAAAATTAAAGACGCTAACTTTATGAAAGCGGAAGGCGAATTCTGAAGACTTTATGAATTTGTTAATGTATGATACTTTGATTTAATGAAATCTGCATTTTAAAGAGTATTTTAAAACAATCCAAACTTGATAACCCGTGCGGTCTACTGGTTACCGAGGTAGTAGTACTGGGAGTGAGTAAGGAATGAGAGTTGTACTCGTACAATTCTCTCAATCTCGTCGTAAGTTCTAACTCTGGCTGTGTATCAATCGACTTTTTATTTATGTGCGCATTTAATTTTTGCTCGTACGGTTGCATTATAACTGGACTTGCGTTAGATCCTAAATTCATCGGGCACAGAACGCTATTCACCTACTTGTCAAAAATTAAAATAAATCAATGGCTCTACAAGCTTTTTAGGTCTAGGCCTCAGATTTCTGTATCTTCATGATTTTTTAATCTAATCGGCAAGAAGCCATCTGTGCCTGTCACACGCCCTCGACTTTTTGGGTTTAAGACAAGCCGGTTTCCTTCCACGTTCGAGCGAATGTTAATGCGCTCATTGAAATAAATTGCATCATTCCGGGGATCGAACCTACGACCTCAAGGATGAGTGTCGCACGATAAGGCGAACACTACTCATACTTGTCTATTAGGAAAAATAATTGATCACGAAAAACATTTCTAGGTTGTAGCGTATTATTTTATTGTATCATTGGGTTGCAGCGATTTTATTCGATTAATCCATACATTGAAAATTAGGTACTAACCATTATATTATATCTATTTTAAGCATTGAAATCATTAACATCATTCATAATCTGAGGACAGACAGTAACTTTGTAGAATTTTCATGGTGTTTTGACCTATTTGCAAATAATAATTTATACAAAGCATTATTTAAAAAAAAAACAATTATACTATCCTAGATGATTGAACAAAACATCTAACGTATCAAATATAGTAGTCAATTTTTCTAAAAACACACACACATTATTTTATTTTACAGCAAACTCAAAAAACAATAGAATCTACAAATTCCATCCCTCTTCCAAATACAAAAGTTCAACTCAAACAAACGATATGTCAGGTGTTCTATGAAAAAAGTCAAAGTTGAGTGAAATAGTTCAGATGAACCCTTTGAAGCGAGAGTGAATGATCTAAAAAGTTGCCAACATCCTACCCATATTGGGTCTCATTGCCAAACTCGGTAACTAGTTCAGTGGTCGTCTGATTGATGAGCGGGTCTGAGCGACCCCGCACGTATTGATAACATTACACATTAATTTTGCTATCTGCCCAGAGCGGTTGGTAAACGCAATTTTTCTCACGTTCCGATAGAGCTCGCCATATATCATAAGGGTTGATATCGCCCTGACAAATAGTTGTTTTACGAATGTGACATATTAGTCGATTAATGTGGTTTTTGATATGATATTTTTAATTGGGCCCTATTTGGAGTGGATCACTCAAGTTGAATATGAAGGGTTATTATTTGATTTATATTCATACGGCTTTTATTTATATGATTCATTTCACAACTGGATATGTTTTTGTCACGATTATTGTTATTATTCTAAAAGCTTTATTAATCCATACAACAATTGGTTGGGTCACATTCCTTAATATTAGTATTAGATAAGTTATCATAAGTTTTAAAAAAAATAGTTTATTTTTTTATTTTTCAGTGGTTTAGTTTTTGTATGGCCCCTTTTAGGGAAAGGCCTCCTCTATATTTTTCCATTTCTCTTTGCCTTGAGCAACATTCATCCAGTTCTTCTCCACTAGTTCTTTATGACATCTCTCCTTCTTTTCTTTTGTCGTCCTATATATTTATTTCCAGTAGGTTTACATTAGGAGTATTTAAATCAAGTACCATTTTGCTAAATTGTTTCTCACATTTCAGATGAAATACACTTCGACCGAACTAAAGCTGAAATTTCATACTAGGCGAGGGAGCATAGATGTTGACTAGGTTCTTGAGGTATTAAATACTATATGGCAGACATTCACAGATCACCTACAGTTCTTAACGAAATAATCGTACCCATTCCTAAAAGGCCAGCTACGCACTCGCGAGCCATTTAGCATTGGATGGCGGTATCACTTAACATCAGATATGCCTTCTGCCTATTGTTTCCCTGGTAAACACATACGTTTTTCTGGTTCTTTCATTGGTCCACAAAATTAGTGTCTTTTTGACGAATGTTATCTGTTTCTGTCAAATTGTGATTAAAAATAAAGAAAGACATGTCTTTAAACTAGCAATCGAATTCCAACTATTTTTTATTAGGTTCATAATTACCTATCAATTTCCTCCTAAAATTTTACCGATCAATCTCCTTCGTGCCTTCTCCATCTACACGACACTGGCGAAGTACTTTGTGCCCAGTTGGCACAAATTAAAGCCAAAAAAAAAAAAAAAAAGAAAGACATGGAATTGATAACCTTTTCCTTCGTATTTTTAAGTGTAATTTTTTTATGGATAATAGTGTTAATCATAATGCTCACTATACATTATAATATTGTAGTTAAACTCTTAACATCTTAAATCTATCGCGTAATTATTAAAGGGGTTTGGCAAACGTACCGAAACAATATAGCATTTTATCTAAACAATTTCCCGTTGTTTTGAATTTACGTTTAGATAAGTATATGCGATTATTTTCCGCTTTCGTTTGTTGTTCTAGATAGGTGAATTGGGGGATCGTGATAACACCAATTGGTATAAATCAACCGCCCCCTACCACTGATAAGAAACCGCTATTGTAAATCATATCATGTTTGGTTTAAACATTTTAATAATGTTTAAGGGTATTCAACTTAATTTGTGGATCATAAAATAACTTAACATTTTAAGGATCTTTATTTCTCCAGGGAAATCAATATAAATAATAATCACACTAGCATACACACACACGCCTCTTTATATTGCCCATACGTATAGATACTCTTAAAGCCTCTATTCTATTTATTTCAGAAAAAATTTCGTGAATATATTTCTAATCATTTATTTAATTTTAATTTTAATAGGGCAACAAAAAATAAACTATTATTATTTATTACTTACGGAATGCCATTTACCATGAATTACACATGTACTGAAAACTGAATAACCAGCAAACCGTTAAATAAAACCGCTTGAAACTACAGTATCTTAATCCGAAAACGCTCAAAGGATCAATTAAGTAACGAAGTTCGCAACAGATTTGACCACGGGCGGCTAACTAACCAAGAAGCGTGCTAAGCTGTCAATTGCAATGTTTGCGAACTAGTCACAAGCAGAGAAACTTCGCGATTAACACTAGATAAGTACCGAATGTCTTAAAATTTACTGAACGTCTTAAACACGACGCCGATAAGTGAGATCAAACTTTATGAAACGACTTGTTTAATTAGTTTAATTATGAATTACAATGTAGTCGTATAAAATATTTTTTCATCAAAGGTATTTATCTAGTCGTGAAAAATATGAATGAAACATTATTATAAAATAAAGTATTGCTAAGCGTAAAATATAATTCATTTGGTCACACTGAACGCTTACAAGATAGCTATTAACGCTCAAGGAAGCTTTTCAAGTTTCATCCATCATTGTAGCTCGTCACTCACTTTGGCGCATTAACGAGGAAATACTTTTTAGCGAAAATAACATTCTTATAACATTATTTTAGTTTCTGATATTTGATACCTAATAAATAGAAAAATGTTGATCAAATATTGTTAACAACGGTATATAACAAAATCTACAAGTATGTAACAAAATTTATACTAAGTCACATGTTTTCTTATTATAATTTCCTTTTCTATACATCAAAGATTGTCTGTGCACTAAGAAAATAAAATGAAATATCTAATTTAAAATATTGTATACTACTGGCATTTACAATAGGAAACATGAACTGGAAGTTTTTCTGGCCAACAAGACTTCGAACAAAACAACAATTATTTGTAAAGTTAGTCTATTTGAAATATTCCGAACTAAGTAAACCTTTAAAACTAAATGAAAGCACTACACAACTATTGACACTAACGAACACACGAAACTACACCAATTACTTGCACCGAGAACGTTTCATTTAGGTAAATAATTCATATCAGTTCTTAGTTTGTTATTCACAGGCGAAGTTTCGTCTTTTATCAACCCACTTGCGGTGTAGTTTGTTCGACTTTTCTTGGCAAATCTTCGAAGCGATCATGTGGCAAAACAGCCTTATGGATTTCGCCCGGGGGAACTTTGACTCAAGAGTTTCAAGCTACATCGATGTTGGCACTATACGACATGTTTAAGAGCAAACCGGTGTTTGAAATGTTACCAAGATGCAATGTTCTATACATCGTACATTGCAACGTATAGTAATAAAATTAAGCGTATTACTGAAAGGGATAATCTACATTCCTAACATATGTATGTACAAATGAACTTATTATGAATAAACACATTTTTATATATATTTATTTAACAAATTGTCCAACCAATAAACTACTTATTGCCAGATCTTTACTGCGACTAATGTATCAATTCAAATTCAAAATCATTTATTAGTGTTGATAACATAATGTACACTTATGAACGTCAAAAAAAGAAATTTAATGTATTTAAATTCTTCTAATTTTTACATTTACTGCCAGTTCATCTCATGAGAAGAAACTAACTTACTACTAAATGTATAAACTTCCGCCACTCTTATTTTTTGTTTTTTTTTTTTAATAATTGACTATTTATTAATTACGATTATGTATAGATAATTGTGTTTATCTTCTTTATTTCAACGATAACAGAGTCTAAGTCTAAGCAAATTTAAAAATAAATGATCGTATTCACAGAGTAGGTAACGTTATCCTCATCACGATGAAGAACACGACATTTTATAAAAAAAGTTTTAGGCAATTTCACAGTTTCGTTGAGTTTCTATGAATTGTTATTACGTGGCTATTATGGAAGCGCTGTCTCAGCTATATGTGAGCGAGCCGTTTAACGACGTCAGCATTAAAGATAATAAGAAAAAGTTAAATTATGTCGATGTCTGAGAACCGCGGTTATAAAAGTGGAATTTATGACTCGAATTATTTCACTCTCGTCCCTAATTTCCCTTTTCTGCGCTCAGGTGCATGATATGAACTTTCAAATAGAGTAAGGGACCGTCTACATTTCGCTTAGTTAATTTCGACTTTTGTTTGACTTGGGGTCCATTTTATTTGCCTTATTAATTAAAAAGTTCGTTATTGGCTTATTCAAATTTTCCAAGTAAAAATTCGAGTTTTAAAAATTTCTGTTAATCTGATTATTTTGTATTTCCAATCATGCTATTTATATTTGTTATTTGTACTGAGAGGATTGTATGTAACAATTTATATATAGTAAATATATTAAAATATAAATACGATAAATGACACATAAAAAAAGTTCTTCTAGTTTGCAGAACCTTATTTGTTATTCTGTCAAAACGCAATTAAAAAATAGATTAATTTATGTGCGTAATTATGACAAGTAAATATATGTCAACAGTACGAATTTACAAATTACTTGCAATAAATTAAGAAGAGACTTCAAATACATCGACACCTAATAATTAATTGGTAATCCCGGCTTAAAATGAACACTATTACAGCATTTTCTCTAGATTTATCTTAGCAGGTCACAGGGAGCGTGGCCACCCGGTAATCCGCCGATCCTCAGTCAATGTCCCACTTTGGACAGATTTAGCCGACGTGTATCGGGATTAACTGGATTCAATTATAGCTTTTAAAAATGTAAGGCTAATGTGGCAAATTTTGCACATACCTATTTCTTTTGACGGCAACATTTTTCACTCTAAAAAAGGTTGCTTCTTAATGTTTTTGTTTTTATAATTGACGTCTACCGCTCACCAATAAATTTATTCCATCGTGTAAAAGATTTATATATTTATTTATATTTATATATTTATATGATCAAGATTCAGTTTCATGTAAATTGTTATAGCACCTTGAATATTAATATATATAATATTAATTTACATTAGACAAAAAATAGTTTTGGGTTTAACTAAATGTTTCTCACATTTCTATTAATGATATTCTAATAAATATTGACCACTTGAGTATTTGGGAAAGGGGATATGGGTGCCTAGTTAAGGCACCGTTTTTCTTACTTTGATTAATTCTATACATGTTGGAAATCAATCAGGAGAAGGGTTAACAAATTGTTACATCTGACCATCAATAAACTGTAAATTTTCCGGGATTGAGAGTTTTCCAAGGGCCGAACCACATTTTACCGCCGAAGCCTTAAATCCGAACATGGACGTTAATCCCGAGGTCACATAAAACACGGATATAAGTTTCAATGGGACCGTTAGAATCTGGTGTATTTTCCAGTCGATAATATAATAGAGTGTATTTTAAAGTATGAAAAACCTTACGCATTACTTTTTGACTGAAAAATGGGAGGTGAAAAATCGAGGGACGCCCATTCATTTGACCCATTTATTATCATTACACATAACATCCAAAATTAAGTTGATATAGTATTTAAAGAGTTTTGCATACTGGCAACCTCACCTGCTATCTTTTTCCATTCGTGTATTTGGACGCCACATGTATCGACGATCATTGATTTGTTTTCATAGTTTAATACCCATCTAAACATCAAATATAGTTAGCTAGTCATATAGTTAGTAGCCAGTTTTAGATCCACTTTTTCTCATAATTTCTCATGTACGTCACTTAACATCACCACATCTGATTTGTATCGTAGATAAGATGAATAAACATATTTAAACAAATTTTCAAATCATCAGAAACCTAATTCAATTTGACGAGTGGAAGGAAACGTCTTTATATGACATTTTGAGATGTTTTATTTTAGGTTAT
This sequence comes from Pieris mannii, assembly GCA_028984075.1. NCBI lineage: Eukaryota > Metazoa > Arthropoda > Insecta > Lepidoptera > Pieridae > Pieris > Pieris mannii. Next base: position 4,724,104 of record CM054776.1, read on the forward strand.
ATTTTGTTGTTGTCGAAATTTAAACGTAGTTTTTGTATTACTATAACTGTCTATGTACAACAGTGTTGGCCTAGTGGTGTCAGCGTGCGGCTCTCACACCTGAGGTCGTAGGTTCGATAACCGGCTGTAGATAAATGGACTTTCTTTCTATCTGCGCATCTTATATTCGCTCGAACGGTGAAGGAAAACATTATGAGGGAGCCGGTTTGCCTTACACCCAAAAAATCGATGGAGTGTCGGAGATCGCTGATCACCTACTTGAGTCGATTTCGGAAACAGATACATAAATCTGAAGTTCAGACTTTAAAAAAATGTGAGCCGTCACGGGACGCCTGGCAGATGTGAAACATCGAAATTATTTTGTCAAGTAATATGCAGAAAAGAACAGATTGTGATAGGAACTAAATATGTCATAATGATAAAATAAAATATTACGATTTTGTTTTTCAGATAACGATGACTATTTATTGAATAAATATTTATTTCAATAAATAAAAAAAATTACTACTGCATATAGATTGTTTGTATATACCATCATATAGCGTGGCGATGCGTCGCCACACCAGAAATCGGTTTTACGTGCGGCTATAGATGTTTCACATTAATATTCACGCCATTCTTATTTCTGAGAGTTGGTTTAAACCCAGTCTTCCTTCTACTTCCTTTCCCATTCCTGGGTTTCATCTCCTACGGAATGACGGTCTGGGCAGAGTTGGGGGTGGGGTTGCTATTTATTTACGTGCCCATATTCCTTATTCTATTCTTAGCAGCTCACCGCAACCCCCACCAAATGATGCTGTTGAGCATTTGTTATTGGAAATCTCTTTTTCGCATTCTAAATTACTACTTGGTGTGTTTTATAGTCCCTCTTCGAATGTAGACTACTTTTCCGCCCTTGGTCTGCTTTTAGATAATTTTGTTAATAATTATAATCATACCTTTTTAATGGGTGATCTAAATACTTGTTTGTTGAAAAGCGATCATCGTTCGCGCAAATTAATTTCTACTATCGCATCTCATAATTTAAATATCTTACCTTTGAATGCCACTCATCACTTTCCAGATTCCTCCCCTTCGCTGCTTGATCTCATTTTCGTTTCTAACCCTAACCTGGTGCATAAGCATGGCCAAATTCCTGCTGATGCCTTTTCTTATCACGATCTTATCTTCCTTTCCTATAAATTGCGTCCACCTAAAGTTAAACCTCAAATTCGTATGTTACGCAATTTTAGAGGCATAGATATAGAGAGTTTATCTGCTGATGCTGCCGAGTTGGATTGGAACTCTGTGTATGATGAGAGTGATGTTCACAAGAAAGTTGGGCTCTTTAATTCAATGCTAACGCAACTGTATGATGTTCATGCCCCAACGAGGCCAGTAAAAGTAAACATTTACCCTCTCCATGGTTAACTGATGACATCAAATTAATTATAGAAACTAAGAATCGTGCTAAAGCTAAGCTGAGATTGTGTGATTCTCCTTTGGCGCGTGAGAAATACAAAAAAGTCCGGAATCGATGCAATACCCTGTGCCGTGATGCTCAGCGGCGTCATATTCACAAATCAGTTGAAGGAGGCGACCCTTCCAAAGTATGGAAATTCCTTAAATCGCTTGGAATCGGGAAACAACAGCAACTGCCACTTTCTGCTGATTTGAATCTTGAACTGCTTAATCAACATTTCTCCTGTCATCCCACTTTTGATCAAAGTATTAAATCTGAAACCATTGCATCCCTTAACTTTTGTCCTACTCGGAATATACCCTCTTTTACGTTTCAGACGATTGCTGATGACGTAGTAGGGAGGAGCATTAAGTCTGTCTCGTCGAAAGCCATTGGTTATGATTGCATTGGTCGGGATATGATCCTTCCTATTGTTGACATTTTAACCCCGGTTCTAGCTCACATTTTCAACACTTCCGTTTTCTCTGGTGTCTTTCCTAATATCTGGAAATTTGCCCATGTTATTCCTATTCCTAAAATCGCTAACCCAGTTACCTATTCTGATTTTCGACCTATTTCCATCCTTCCTTTCCTTTCTAAGGTTCTTGAACGTATTCTTCATCAGCTATTAGCTATCTTTCTCAACGAACACTCCCTTCTTAATTCAGTTCAATCCGGTTTTCGTCCTGGGCACAGTACAGCTACTGCTCTCACTAAGATTACAGATGACATAAGACGTGGCATGGATAATAAAAAACTCACAATACTTACCTTGCTTGACTTTAGTAATGCCTTTAATTCGGTAGACATTGATGTTCTTCTTGCTTTGCTCCGTTCTATTAATATGTCCCCTTCTGTGATTAATTGGTTTAAAAGCTATCTATCGGAACGTCAGCAACGAATTAAATAACCTGACAGCTTTTCCTCTTGGTCTCATGTTTCTGCTGGCGTACCGCAGGGTGGTATCCTCTCTCCTCTTCTCTTTTCGCTCTTTATAAATTCTATTACTAATCAACTTTCTTCCAACTCTCATCTTTATGCTGATGACCTTCAAATTTACAACCAGTCTACTTTTAATGAATTGCCGGCTGCTATTCTGACGGCAAACTTTGATTTAGACAAAGTTGTGAAATGGAGTAAATCGTATGGTCTTCAGATAAACCCTTATAAGAGTCAGTGTATTATCATCGGAAGTGCATCGTATATAATGAGAATAAATTGGTCAACTTTACCCCAGATTACTATAGATAGTACGGCTGTTCCGTTTTGCTCCACTGTTAGGAATTTGGGCATTACTTTGGATAAAACCCTGTCTTGGCAGCCCCAAATAAATGAACTGAGCAGGAGGATTTTTTCTTCTTCTCACGCATTTAATAGGTTACGCAATTTTTTGCCTATCTCAACTAAAATTTCTCTTGCTCACTCTCTTTTACTTTCTATTCTTGATTATGCTGATGTTGGTTATCCTGATTTAACTGAGTTGCAGCTTGATAAGTTAGAGCGCTTACAAAATGTTTGCATCAGATTCATTTTTGGACTCCGTAAATTTGACCATATTTCGGAGTTCCGAAGAAAGCTCAATTGGCTACCCATTCGATTGCGGCGTAAGATGCGCATTTTACAACTTCTCTTTAATATTCTTTTTAATCCTAAAACCCCTAGTTACTTAAAGCAAAATTTTATGTTCCTCTCCGGCGGCAGTTTTGACTTACGTTCCTTAGACAACCTAATTCTTGAAACTCCTACTCATAAAACTGAATTCTATCACTCCTCCTTTACTGTGCAGAGTATCCTGCTATGGAATTCCCTACCAATCGATATTAGACGAGCGCAATCTTTAAATGTATTTAAAAAGCTTCTTTTTGATCATTTTCTTTCTACCTCGTAATAAGTTCTGCTTATATATATTTATTTTTATAGGTTAACCTTTTTATTTGCTTTTAAATTTTTGTCTATAATTATTTTTATTTATTATTATTGCTATTTTTTATTTATTATATTCAATTAGTTATAGTAACGCTTGTTTTAAGTTTTTAGTTTTTTTGTTGTAATTGTTTTTTTTTTTGTATTCTACCCTCTTATGGTGTTCTTTAACGTTGTTTCTCATTAGGGTTGCCTGGAAGAAATCGCTTGTAAGCGATAAGGCCGCCCTTTGCCTTATATCTTTTGTAACTGTTTTTTTATTTTTTATTTTTATTTTTGTTATGCGTGTTTTTGTATAAGGCAATAAAGAATAAATAAATAAGGTTGTAGAGCCACTGATTTATTTACTTTCTATGTTTATACTATTTATAAAAGTACTGTATCTATAGTTAAACTTCTCTATGTTGAAAGGTTCGATAGCGGACAGACATGAAGTGTGGGTCCCGAGATTACTAAAGGTAACTGGGACATACTCCTTATGCATACTTTAATTATCCAATTTGTTGAAAAAATATAGCACCATAATAAAAAATAATTTATACTATTTTCAATCATATAGCTATATGGTTAAGTTTCATTTATTGTTATCTTGAATTCCCATTACATTCCCATACCCTCGACAGATTATTAGGAAGCGAACGAGCCCAGAACAACTAAAACAAAATTATTTTTTTACAAACATCGCATAATTTAAAATTGTAACATATAATCACCTGCTCGCACCGTAGAAGTTCGTGACAAAATTGTCTTATTTTGAACTCTTGTTAAACTCTTAATTACTTTGTTCGGTAGCCCGCAACATCCATCTAGTTACGTCGTAGCCCGCTGTAGTGCCGTAGCACATCGTAGGCTTCATTATTTGCCCTCACACGTCGCTTCTACAAATATTTACCTTTTAACGAGAAACCTGACGTCTCCCCGGGTACATAATAAACTTTTCTATTGTACGCGTTTCGGGTTTCTATTTCTGCATTGTAATCGTTACAACGCTGCTTTCATTGCTTTAATTAATGCCTGAAATATGTGCGAAACTGTATAACGAGATTTTCGCGTAATTACTAGATATTCGAATATAATTCGTGTTTACTTTCGGAATAGACGCACCGTTTGTTAGTGAATTCATTGAAAAGGAAAGTTTCTAACGCCAGGTGCTACGTCAACTCATGTGTGGGGTTATGGAATTAGAATAAATAAATAAATAAATAAATATAGCCTTTATTAACAATCCTTTAACATTTTATCCTACTTCTACTCTATACACTACTTATGCTTATTAACGAAATTAAATTAAGGTAAATGTAAATATTATTTCCCATTAGACACCGGTTTCTTGATTGTCTTGCTTTTCAGCATAGGCCTCCCCAAGTGTTCTCCACAAAGATCTATCTCTTGCTTTCCTCATCCATGTGGCTCCTGCCACCTTTTTAATATCATCTTCCCATCTACGATGCTGTCTACCTTTACTTCTCGTTTTATGTCTAGGGCACCATTCCATAACTTCTTTGGTCCATTTTTCCGTATTGCTTCTTATCAAATGCCCGGCCCATTTCCATTTTAGTTGTTTGATTCGGTATTTTATGTCTATAATTTTAGTTTGTTTTCTTATTGTTGTTAAACGAACTTTGTCTTTTAGTTTTAAGTTAAGTATACTTCTTTCCATTTGATGTTGACAAGTTTCTAATGTTTGAATATTTTTGTTTGTGCAGCTCCATGTCTGACATCCGTAAGTCATGGCAGGTAAAATACATGTATTAAATATTTTCTTTTTGGCTTTATTTGTTATAGTCGGGTTTTTCATGACCTCTTTTAGAGCCCAGTATCTTCTCCATCCTATGTTTATTCTATTTTTGATTTCTTTTGTTGTGAGGTCTGTGGGAGATATTATTTGGCCAAGGTATGTATACTCGTTTACATATTCCAGTTCCGTAACGTTGTTAAGTTTAATAGGAGTTTTGATGTAATTTGTCATCACCTTTGTTTTACTTGTATTCATTGACAATCCAACCTTTTTGCTTTCGTGAACAAGTTCTTCAACCATGATTTTTAGAGTTCTTGGGTCCTCGCATATTAGTATAAGATCGTCGGCAAATCTAAGGTGGTTTAAAAATACTCCATTAATCTTTATACCATAGTCGTTCCATTCAAGCTGTCGGAATACATATTCTAAAGTTGCCGAGAAAAGTTTGGGTGATAAAGGGTCACCTTGTCTGACACCTCGTTTAATCGGGAAATATTTTCCGACCTTTTCTGTGCGTATTTTGGCTTTCATATTTTCGTAAATGTTCTTAATTATACGAATGTATTTATCATGAACCCCTTGTGAGGCAAGGGCTTCCCATATTTTCCCATGCTTGAGCGAGTCAAACGCTTTGTTATAATCTATGAACGCTAGATAGTAATTTATTCCATACTCGTTACATTTTTGAATAACTTGCTTTATGGTGTGAATGTGGTCTATGGTTGAAAAGCCACTTCGAAACCCTGCCTGTTCTCTTGGCTGATTTTCGTCTAAAGTCTTTGTCAATCGCTCTAACATTATTTTGGAGAATATTTTATATACATTAGACATAAGCGAGATGGGTCTGTAGTTCGAAATATCATCTGTTTTCCCTTTCTTATGAAGTAAGGTTATAGTGGACGTAGTCCATTGATGAGGTATATATTCAGTTGTTAAAATATCGTTGAATAGGACTGTCAGTGAGTCTACAATAATTTCAGATGCTCCAATTAAAAGTTCATTAGATATGTTATCCTCACCTGGTGTTTTCCCTGTTTTTTGTGATTTTATGGCTTTAAGAACTTCGTCTTTTAGTATGTTTGGAATGGGTTCTTCAAAAACTTTCTTGTTGCTTGTAGTTGATGTTTTTTGCTCGTCGTTATAAAGATCACGGTAGAAATCGGTTGCTATTTCTAATATTTCGTTTCTTTTAGATTTCAATTTTTTTGTTTTGTAATGTATGACGTTGTTAATCCAATTAGTATTTTGCTGAAGTTCTTTCCACGCATTTTTGATTCCGCCTGATTTGTTTATGTGAAATTGAATTGTTTCTGTTCTTCGTTTATGTCTGTACTTTCTAATTTCTACATTTATCAGCTTACTTAATTGAGTTATCTTTTGCTTATTGTTTTTTCTGTTTTCAAATAAAAGTGCCCTTTCTTTGAGTAACTCCCTTACTTTTGATCCTAATTTATCTTTTAATGGTTTGTCTCTTTCTAGTTGTCTGTTGATGTCTTTTATTTTTCCTTCTAAGGTGTCGTATTTTTTCTGGACCGTCCTAAGTTCTTTAAGGGGTGTTAACTCGGTTTTTAAAATTTCTAAGGCGTTACTTGGTAGGGGTAGAGTAATAGGTTGTTTTGTGGTTTGTATATGTTTTCTTGATTTCTTTGGCTTCAAAATGTGTAAATGACCTCGGAGTATCCTGTGATCTGTATTAAAATTAAAGTTGTTGAGAACATCTACGTTTAAGAAAATTTTTGGTTTGTTCGTAATTAAGTAATCTATCTCATTTCTTGCTCGGCCTCCTGGTGATTCCCATGTCCATTTTCTATTTTGTTTTCTTTTATAAAAACTATTCATAATAGATAGGTTATATTCTAACGCAAAGTTTATCAATCTTTGTCCGTTATCATTCCTTTTGCCGGTTGTATAGGATCCAAGTATTTTATCTTCACTTTTCTCTCTTTGGCCAATTTGGCTGTTAAAGTCTCCCATGACAATAACGGTGTTATATAAATTCTCCATTGTTTTGTTTAGGTTTTCGTAGAATACGTTTTTAGTTTCTTTTTTTGCTACCTCGGTAGGAGCATATACTTGGACTATCGAGGTCGGGTCTTTGTGGCCAGGAAGTAGGATGTTTAAAATAGCTATCCTGTCTGAAACTCCTTTAAATTCGATTATAAATTTTTTTAAATATTTTTTAACTAGGAAACCTACGCCGTATATTCCTGGTGTTTCATTATTGTAGTATAGGATGTGTTCTTCGTGTTCTTCAATTTTCTCCTCCGATCTTCGTACGTCACTTATTCCAAGGATATCCCAATTAATTTTATATAACGCTTCTTCTAGTTCTGTTAACTTTTCCTGTGATTTTAATGATCTTGTGTTGAGTGTTGCTATGTGTAATCTGTTTTTCCGTCTAGTTTTTAAGTTTGCAAGTTTTTTCGCTAGTATGAGATCTTGGGGGGTTCGGTCGATAACCCCTCGGTGACCAGCCGTATTGGGGCTTTTTATGTTTTTATTTAAAGTTTCTTTGTTATTATTTATCTTAATCTTACTCTCGTCACCGGTGTCTGCTAATTTCTATACTTTATATTGCTGAGATGGTTTTTCAGTCAAAGATGAGGATCTTGCCCTCATATACTCAAATGCGTTCGTTTTGTGCAGTTTAGGAGGAGCAATGATCTTTTTCGAGCCACCGAAGTGTATGTTGTCAGGTGACGTCGAGTTTTCTCTCTTTCTTTTATCTGTATCTGAAGTTTCTCTTACCACAATTTTGTTGTTTCGAATGAATGCGTCTTTTCCGTTTTGTTTTTCTTGTTTTAGTTTTTCTTGCAGGTTTTTACGTAATTCCATCGTTTCCTTCGAAAAATCTTCAGTTATATAAGTTTGTTTAGGCATTTTCATTTTATTTTTCAATATTGTTATCTTTTTTTGGAATGACGTAAAAGTTATAAGTATTGGTCTTACTTTTTTCTCGTCTTGTTTCCTTCCCAGTCTATAGTAGTTATTTATTTCGTAGTTAACGATGTTAATATCTAGATTTTTCAAGGTTTCTTTTATGGTATTGAGTAATTCTTGGTGATTTTTTTCTGTTTCTTTAATACCGTGTAAGATCAAATTATTTTTCTTATTTTTATCTTCTAAATGTCTAACCTTTTCGTTCAATTTTTGTATCTCAGTTTTTAGGCACTTGTTTTCTTCTAAAATTGGTTGTAATTTTTCATCTATGGTGCGCATGATACCTTCAGTTACGTTCTTGGTAATAGTTGCGGTTTGTTCATCGAGTTCTAATTTCATCATTTGAAATAACCTCGCCATATCTTCTTGCATTCCTGTAGTATTCATGTTGCAAGAAATCGTTTTACTTTGCGTATATCTATCTATCGTCTATTGGAACGTAATTTAACCGTTGGCTACTGCATAAATGACGTGTTGGTATTATCAGTATTGTTATAATGTATATTATTGTTCAGCGACATTAAACTTTGTAAAAGAAATTGCATAGCACCTCTTCACTTACAGTTAATTATGTTCAGACAATTTCAAAATGTTTATTGTTTAAATGTTACCTATCCTTAAATAGATTGCAGTTGATAATGTCCACTTCTTTTTCTTTTTCTTGTTTATTTTTTTGTTTATTAAGTAATAGTGTTTTAAATGATTTAATTTTACAGTTTTGCTAGTAGTGACAATACTACACTATCCCTGTTAATTTCATACATAAATTACTGTTACTGCCAGTTGCTTAGTCAGGTTTCTTTTAGACTAATTTATGTAATTTACAAATGTTTAAAACAGATAATTGAAGTTTGCAGGTGTGACAACTTTATACTTACACAATTCAACCTTTTACTAATTTAAAGTGAGATGGATTAATACAACTTCATTCAATTCATGTGTTAAAAATTTGGACTCTAATTTGGAAACCTCACAACAATACCTAATATATTGCTATTTACAACCAACAGGGCTATGACCTAGCTTCCTGTACAATATTTATATTTACATTTATATTACATAAAGTTATAAACATAAAGTCTTTCTAAAACATAAAATTTCATAATTCTGCAGTGGTGTTGCCGTCACTGGCTTATTGTCTTATTATTTCGGTTAAAATTGTGCTTGAATTTTCCTTTCAGCTACCAGTTAGTCACGATTTCTAAGTTTGTGTATTATTCTTAAAACAGGACATTGACGGTTTAGTTTGGTCCGGACCCTGTCTCTTCACGGAATCTTGAGTTGGGCGTAGCTTAATCCCCAGTCAGTATGAAAATGTATTTTTGAGTTTATGCTGACATCAGTAGGGTCACCGTTTGTTTGTTCTGGTAGTTTATGTACTACCGCCAAAGTTCACTTTAGCAGCAATTTTATTTTTGATCTAATTCCAACTTTACATATGCTATTTGTACTTCTAATTGCATACGTATAGTGTTTTAGTGAATAAGAACTAATTTTCAAGCTCGCAGTTTCTTATGACGTTGACTTACGGGTAAAATTTTTTCCGTCGCCAAATCAATAACGGTGGGGGTATTTTTGTAATATAAATTGTTCACTGCATATGTATTTCACTAATTTCTCAATAATTCGGGATGTATGAGAAAGATCTCCAATGTATGTTGTTTACAGTACCTTTATATAGTAAGGGATACACTTTTTAATAGGATTCACTTTGTATTTAATAGGTTATTTAATAAAACTTCACACAACCGCTTACTTTTTAGCGCCTGACACGAGAGCTACTAGGAATTAGAATAGTTAAATGTTAAATACGAACTTTAATTACTCGTAGATATGATTACCATTTGAATTCATTAAATAATGTTTTTGATAAAATATGTTTGAAGTTAATGTTGTTAGAATTATTAACATGTATGTATAGACGTAGTAATTTTACTTACAATGGATAAATACGATAAACGATAAAAACTTATACAATGTTTATATTATTTTTGTAAATAAATACAATAAAATAATTTACAAAGGTACCTCTCATATTTTAATTATATGAGGTTGTGAGTTGCTATTTTTATCGAGTTCAAAAAGTCGGAGAAAAAGTTTTACAATTCGATGTTTTTTTTTTTTCAGTCAGCCCTTAAATTAGCAATCCATTGCATTATAATATATTGTTATTTCTTTCCATTTTTACATATTCTGGGAATGTATGTTGAGAATAATGTACAAAACGTAGTAATTTATCAATACTTATTTACTCAAGTATTTGTGTTTTGGCTACCTGAATCGATATCTGTTCAAAATTATTATTATTTAACTTTTACCCTAAAAAGTCAAAAACTCACACAAATGTATTGCTTCAAGTAGTTGATGGCTCCGAATCGGTCAAAGTTCTTATCGCATTGGTTCTTGGCAGGCACTTTTTAAAGATTGCCAGTATTAAGCGATCTCTGCTGCCAGTTCCAAGAAAGCTCAAAGTATCTAGAAGCGATCCGGTACTCATTCTCTGTCTGCGATAGTTGTTAATCAATTCCTAAGCTTTGTGGTCCCGTGATAATCTGAACGAGATACTTATTGAGAAGCTTCCTTTAATTTACTCCATTAGTTTTATTATGAATAGATTTAATATTTTATTATATATATAAAACATTAAGTACGAAATATGAAACGTTTTAAAAAAAAATAGCTTTTTGTCAAAATTGCACAATAAAAATGGCAACACATAGAAAAAAACTACGCGTTCCACTTAACATTATTCCCGCATCCATGAATGGGAAAATTAATTCGACTTGTCCACGTTAGGGGTTGTTCTGCTCCTATGAGCGATGACCCCTAATGTCGGACGTTGACAAAGCGCTCAGCGGCTCCCATGAAAACGTTCAAATACATCATCCAACTGACAGCACGCTTCTGCGGACTCCAATTGCCATATTTTATTTCTACTACGCTGATATTTGATTAATGATTTCGCTTTCGCTCTCAAGTCACAGATCGGACCCATAGAACTGCCGACATTAGAAATTATTCTAATGCGAAAAAACACGTCTAGCGTTGACGTTGAGTGATACGTTGCAGAGCGTACCTCATTGTCTGCGTTCTGAAAGAGATTGCACAATATGAAATACTTCAGTTTGAGCCGCAAGTGCCTCATTGAATACAGACGCCTCGCGTCTCAAACTAAAATATTCATACTGATTTGAGTGCATCATGAATGCGTTTTAGTGGTTGAGGTTAAGCGATATTGTATAACTCAATTATAGAATTTAATTATAGTACCTAATGCGTAGCGTTATAAAGTAATTTATTATTAATGAAATATGGAGTGCTTAATAAGGCCTTGTTATTTTATATATCAAGAACCTACTGCTTAATATGCCTTGATACAAAGGATAAAATAATAATTGATGAAAGGCGTAAATTTAAATATTTCATGCTGCCCAAACATAAGTGTGTGTTAACAATCGTGCGCTTAACACTGATTCATTTACATAAATAATTGCACCATTGGTTAGTTACTAACTACTTATGACGATTGCAAATCAAATAAATAAATCCAGAACTCTCCCCAAAAATCAATACAGCTGTTTGCACTGACTGGTTTAAAGCGTTCGATCAAAACTTGACCTAGATGGATGTTTTCCTTCAATAAGCCTTCACATGCCTCAGACCGCCACAGTTCAAGTGGAACTAATCCTGCTGAGAAGCAGTTTATTACGTTTGCAATATCGACGGAACTCGAACCGCAGTCGATTGATCAAGTATTTGTAGCGAGGCATGTGTAATTTGTGGTGTCTTCAAGTTAATAGTATATCGTTGCTTTGCAGGCCTATAATATTGTAAAATATATAAAGTACGCCTCTTCACAATGTTGTAAGAGGCTGGTGCCAGCAATAAAACTTTAGAAGTCATGTGGTACGAACCTTCCATTGCGAATAGAAAGTTTACCACAAGAACGCTACTATTTCTTGGATAATTATGGCTATGATATTATAAATGAGATTCAAAAGTATTTGTTAATCTAATGCAATATATAAGACAGGGTGCTTACATTGAAAATTAAATAAAACAAAATAAAATATGTTAATGATGGAATATATCTGTATCAGTTATTTCAAGTTATTAAATTTGTAGTAGTAGAGTCATTCCCTACTCATCAGCAAAGAAGACAGAGGGTGTATGCCGAGAGAAAAAGCAGGCGTAAAATACTCTCGGTATTTAAAAAAAATATCAAGTCAAATTATAGAGACTTTTCTACACACCTTACACTATGACCAATTTATTATTTTTTTATTCACAAAGAAACAATCACGTCCTTCCTATAATGATGTTGAAATCAGAATTTTAATAAAGATTGCCTTAAATGAGCGTTTTTTCAATATTTTGTAAAGCTCGATTTCAAACCAAACCAAATCAAGACAAAATTGAATTTCCAAAATTATATCTTTACCGTTATCGTTCGATTCTATTATTGTCAGTTCATCGTTTAATGTAATACAATCAAGTACATCATAAAGCACGTCATAATTACGACGTATTGCCTTTGACGTCAATGGTAATGCCATTTATCAGCCGATTGTTCTGATTCGCATATATTGGCCAACGTTGGACATGCTTGGACACGCATTGTGTAACGCCAATGTTGGAACATGTTAATTACGGAAATGCATTTATGTAATACAAATGGTTAATTACTAATACAACATTTTAAGATACAGTGTTAAGTTTAAACATATCGTGTCTGTCAGTGAGGTGCGTAGTTCGCTAGCCCGGTCTTTCGTTCGCTTCGACGCACTACATTCATTGTAATGTAATCTGTCACAAATTGCACTATGTAATGTACTCATTCGTCGCTTTCTAACGAATAGTGTTTTTGCTTATAGCTAGTAGGCAAAAATAAATAAATTGAAAAAAATGAACGTGTTAAAATACAAATGTAGATAATTATGGGTAATTAAAATTAATTAAATGGATGTAGTGATTCTTAACAAAATAATGCATAATAATATTCATACGGAACTGCTTGGTAAAATCTCTAACGTCTGCTCATTGTTAACAATAAACTGTGATGAAAAGTGATTTAGTGTATATTTTCAGCACCTCCATAACTGTCCACGTAAGAGAATCCTTGGTGTGTTAATGATAATTCTCTTTATTCCCACATAATTTTGTACTTTGATTGTATATTCGCGGATGCTTGGCGGACCTATGCGATTTTTCCAGTACAAAGAGTTCTCTCGTGAGTATTGCGGGCTACTCAATTGAGAGGAAGTTGGAGACCAGAACCAGATTTTGGTTGGCGCTACACTTTCTTACTCAAACTCAAAAATATCTTTATTCATATAGGTAAACATGTACACTTAGGAACATCAAAAAAATAAATTAAATTAATTGCAACTTCTGATGTAAATTTCACACGTGTATATCCAATGGATTTCAACTCAAATCCAACTGGAAATCAAACTCGGCTCATATAAGTACGCAATACGCATTACCAACTATGCCATGGAGGTGGTTTTCCACCCCAGCTCTTAACGCGTTATTCAGTTTTGTGAAATTACAACTCTAAAAACAAGTTTGCAAAACATTCATATAGAGGATTGCTTTAGCGCAAAGTTTTACGTAGTTTAAGTGTGGACTTGTGAAGCACGTGCGGTATTTGAAATGAAAAATTACGTTATAACTGAAATTAAAACCGAGGCATAAGTTCTTTAACCCAAATTTTTAATTGGTTCAAGCTACGAGAAATGTGAATTGTAGCTTGAACGTGTTTGAGGGTTAGAAATCTTTGTGCTATCGAGTTTCATAACTCACTCTATCTTATTTAAAACTAGTGACCCGCCCCAGCTTCGCACGGGTGCAATGCTGATGAAAAGCAGGTTTTTATTATGTATTGTTATTTCCGTCGCTGGAAAGCTCCGATAATATACGCGACATATACCATCACGGACTTTTCTGTAGACCTTTTCAATGTGTACAATACTTAGTACATTATTTTGATAAAACTCGTAGGGTTCAGCTTGCGTTTGCAATGTAAGCGGAGAAAATGTAATTATTTACGACATCACATTAGAAACCTCAAAAATAACAGTACTTTTCCACTGTTTAATTGATGTTATTATACATATAAACCTTCCTCTTGAATCATTCTATCTATTAAACAACCTCATCAAAATCCGTTGCGTAGTTTCAAAGATTTAAGCATACAAAGGGACATAGGGACATAGAAAGCGACTTTGTTTTATACTATGTAGTGATAGATGTACGCCTCTTATTTTTTAAGACTGTCTCTACTTATGTGTACATTTGTATATCATTAACAGGTTGAAAAAATTTACTCAATCGTATTTGTTAATTTAAATAGATCCGAATAAAAGAATGCACTAAATTATTTCAATGTTATTTTTTTTATAAAATACAATAAATGAGTGAATATTAGTATTCTATTATTATTATTAGCAGTCGGGAACTATCAACAAAACCATTTTAAGCAAATATTTATGACTTATAGTAATCCAGTACAGAATAAAATACATTTAATCTGAGGCAAACATCGCAAGAAAACCACAGGCACATCTCCCCAGAAATCGACGACAGATCAAGCGCTTAAAAACTGTATTCGTATACATTAAATTCTATTCTCTTACAAAACTGATATATATATAAACGATCTCACTTTATACACCAGCAAAGCTGTAGAAGCTGCTTAAAAAACGGCTAAAAGAGACCGTAAAGGGTATAAAAGCAATCGAATCGGCCCGGAGAATGAAAGGGGCGGTCAATCGAAACACTGAGACGACTCATTACATGCCCGCACTCATCCAAATGTACTTTTAAATTCAACGAACCTTCTGGAAAAGACATTTAGGAAACGTCCTTGTTTGCAACACTTTGAAGCCTTTTCAGCTTACGTTTTTTTTTGTCGTGTGCTTTATTTTTTACTACTTACTTACTATTTAAGGGAAATTTAACCGATTAATTATAAAATCTCCTCAATAGACATTTTTTTTTTCATTTATGTCGAAAGATTTACAGCTTATAACTAACTTACTTACTAAAAATAAAATTATATCTATGCCATTAAAAAATCTCTTCATATAGTACTTATTCTATTTCTAGTAAGTATTTATTCTATCTATTCAATGTTTTTCCATTAAGGAGCTCAGATGTTATAGGCTCCTACATGCTGACGCCACACTTGAGGCGAATAGGTCAATATCGCAAGTTAAACTGTGAAACTTATTCGCCGCCCTAACCATAAAGCTGTAAAAAAATATAATACTTTAAATCCAATTTATACATTTAAGGTAAAAATTGGATTTAAAGTACGAGTATTTATTAAGAATGCAACTAGTCAAAGTTTTAACCAACATATGTACAAAAATACATATGAACAATAGATAAATAGCGTAAGTATTTAGTAATCACTAAATAATTATATCGATAAGTTTGCCTGCTGTTGGATAAAAAAAAACCAGAACAGTAATTTTGACGATGTGTTGGTTTATATTGTTTTGTTTTTAAAATAGTGTCACATTAAATCACGAGGAAATATTTCGTGATTCTAAAATAAATTTTCATATTATAGGAATTCATTTACATTTTATCAATATTAAATATTCCACCAATGACTGGAAAATTTGCAATTCCAAGTGTCTAGATTGAAAATTAGCAATCACAGGATAATTATTATGCATAACGAGTTCGCTAAGATAGCATAACTATTGTAGACTGGTTAATTTTAAAAACCATTGTCTCGAACCGGTAAAGAAAAGTTTAATAACGAAGATATCAAGTTTTCGATAGCAGCTTCAGCGGTATTCGACCACTTTCCCAACTAGCCTCATTCGTTCGCCGGCAGTTTTAATGACTTATTCGATTTTTAAATGTATTTAAAGGATTGTTATAGTTGTCGTTGTCAGAATGTTGGGTCAAGAATAATAGCATAAAAATAACTCTTTTATTGAAGACGTTCACATGTCTACTTGATTACCTATACGTAAAAAATTATTTTGAGTTTGATTTCAAAATTATAAGCCATTTACTATGTATGTCTTTGAGTACTACAAATTACTCAAATGTACTAAATTTTAAATTCAAAGTTAAAAATTATGCTTTCGTGCAGTAGGAGATAAAAACATTTTGCTCTAGAAATAAAAATCTTATTTTCCGTTTTAACAAATCTCTCAAATAATTATTTACTATGCTTGTTAAGTCTTACTTGCATCGAATGCCTTCTATGCAAGTGTATTGACTTAAGAACCTACTTATTAGAGTAGTACACTAAGTACACATAACGCTTTTAACTGACTTTATGCGCAATTAATACTAGCCGGTATAATCAAAGCCCCAAAAAATTTAGGTATTTTTTTTTATATAACGGGGCAAACGGGCAGGAGCCTCACCTGATGGTAAGTGATACCGCCGCCCATGAACACTCTCAATGCCAGAGAACTCGATATATTTCTGGTACAGGTTATTTAGTCCAGAGGTTTAAGGGCCACTGAATAGCTACTTTTTTTTAATTGTTTAAATATATGGTCACTGTGTTATACAGTTTAAACCTTTCAGATTTAGGAAATGTTAAACAAATATAAATACAATTTCAATCAACATTTTGATTTGACTACAAACCCAAAATCAGTTTGTCTATTGAATCCATTCGTAAATAAAAATCCCTCACTAAAATCCAATCAAAATCGCCGACAATTTGCTTTGCAATTCATCCTTTACTGAACACGATGAATTAATAACAGTCAAACAATATGCCTATTCGGATGCGGTTTTGAAATGTAGCGCTCTGTATGAGAATATAAGATATCGACAAATCATTGTTTTAATTTTAATTTTATTTCCTATGTAATAATGTTTTACTTTCACTAAACATAACCTTTGGCGCAATTGTCACATTTAAGTACCTGTGAGTTAAGTAAAAAACTAATATTTTTATGGTTAAATCAAATAAAAGGAAACATCCATATTTGTTAGCTTTATATCATAAATATATACATTAGGATGGAAAAAGTTGGAGGAGGCCTTCTCCTGGTCAGGGGCGGCATCTTAGTAAAAATTGTATTCATATAAAAAAATAAGAATAAAGGCTTATAATAATAATTATTATTATATCAAAATGATTAGATTCGAAAAGGTTGTCCTACTCAAATTAATTATGGTTTATAAATATTATGTAATTTTTTTATTAAAATGTTTCAAAACTAAAATCAACTTAGTAAACATCTTATAATTTGTATTAACAATTAACGAAATCCTACGTGTATCCGGACCACTTAAGCTTTTGACATTAAATTTCTCAATTGTTTAGGTGAAAATAATCGGCTTATAGCTACAACCCTCGCCGTGAGAACGATCTTAAGGCTTTGTTAAATTAAACATAATACGGAAAGCAATTGTAACTAAATTAAAGCAAAATATATTTAGCGATATGAGACTTGTACGTAATATTAACTTATCCCATGAGTGCTTTTCCTTCATAATTCATTATCATCAGATTTGTATAATAAAAAAAATATTCAAGAGAAATAGCATCCTGTGTGAAGTAATACAAAGTTTGTTTAAGGGCATCGAATCTACCATAGATTTCCGCCCTTGAAAGCGCTTTAAAATAATTGTACACTAGTTGAATTTGCTTATTATGATTATATAAAGATATATTATGACCTATATATATTCTAATAGGTTGTTTATACACTTACTACAATAAGAAAAAATATTTATCCCAATAGCACCAGACAATTCACTATATCAACATCGCAATAATTACAGTAAAACCAACTGTATTGGTAATTAAAACGATTTAATTGAGTTTTTCAGAAAGGAAATTCACTAAAACGTTTTAAAATATGTGGATGTAATTTCACGGCGCCTGAGCATCGCCCGAAGGCAAAATCATTTTCGGAACTGGCGAATGGTAATTAACATGTTATTATTTTCTTTGTACTCATAACGTTTAATTAATTTTATACCTTATTTAAATAATATCGTTCGTTATCTCTTCGAAAATTTCCTAAAAACATTGGTGAAAGCTGAAACGACTACTGAAATTGTATTTTTTTGTTAGGAAAGTAATTTGATAGTGTAAATGAAAATATCCGATAAAGCTACAGTGATAAATTTAAATTTAATATAGAAATTTCGTTGCAATAATTTATGTTATTGGAGTATCGTGTTATGAATGATAATTAATACGGCTTCATTTTCTACTATAATAATTTGAATTATTTCATATTATTTTGAAAACGAATACAATTTGTGTTTTTCTAAGAACAGTGAAATTTCGTAATTTATGTTATCTATATTACCAGGTTCATACCAACATTTACCAGAAGGTACTGTAATGTTAACTGTAGACTTGGGTTATTAAAACCAATGCTCTTTTGATCAATAATGTATAGATTAGGTGTAAGTGATTCCTTGTAAGCTCCATACTTTAAATTTAGTTGTCCGTTGATTTTTAATGCAAGAAAAGGCTTCTGCCCCATAAACAGCAGCCTAACATAAAGAGATAAATCAACATACTGAAAAACGCGTTGACCCTGTCTATATAGCCTAAACGACTTGTCTTATGAAAGCTATGTTCCACATTTAAAAACACAATGCGTCAAAGTGAATTTTCTAATACAATAACGAGGTCATTCACCTCGTCTGGGGCGGGTAACGCCCTTTAGTTTACTCTATTATTAATGACAAGCCCTTGCCCCGCCCTCCAGCCAGTGTAATGCAAATTTCGCGATATTTTGTTTGCAGAAACACCAACAAAGCGATAACAAACTGCGTAATTATACAACTTGGCAACACTGATAGGGGAAACGTCATTATGACTCATATCATTCACTTCATTATTAGACTAGTTTATCATTTAGATGATGACGAGGGTCTACCGAAACAGTATTAAAATAAGAAAGTTATCATAAAGATTATAAACCACTGCTAACCACAGATCAAAATACCCATAAAAATTAAAAAAATGTCTTTTATAAGATTTACTTTAGTAAGAATCAAATTGAAAGACATTTTCGTTTCAAATCTAAGTAACTTGTTGATAATATTTCTTTATTTTGTTCAAGTGTCTTTGATATAATAAAAGCTCGGTAGTAACACGCAAACAAGTAAAATTTTATTGCTGTTATTATCCCAACTGGCTTACAAGTTACAATGAAGTGATTTGCATAAATACAATATAATTGCACCTTTCACAAAGTGCAAGTACAATTCCTATTGATTGCGCCAACCCCCACGACACCTCAGATATACTCAGGCCTGCACGGTATAGTACGTTTAAGCGTGTTCGTTTGATAACACCCGTGCGGTAACCTAAGTAACCTCGGTGCGGCTTTGTATACCGGTGGGGTTTGACTTCGTACTCGTTTGTCAAGACGGCTCGACGTAGCGCTGGTACCGCCTCGACCCACGCACCCCTGCTAGTGCGTAATTGTAGGTGTTGTCTTGAAGTGAAACTGCGCCTTGTTCTTGTTTCTTGCTTCGCCGATTCTTCGTGGATCACAGCTCGTTGTCACGGTATAGAGGAAAGAGCCCGAGTCTCTACGCGTGTCTGCACCGTGTCAAGTCTGAACCGAGACTGAACCGAGACTCCCGAGACTGCCTAGACTGCCGAGAATCCCGAGACTGCCGAGACTGTCCGAGCGTAGATCTCGCCGGGCTTAAGTACCACACAAGTATACCGCGACGAGAGCTACGCTTACATATATTTGCGCCGGTATACCGCGACGAGAGCTGTGTGACCCTTTTATTCGACGAAGCATTATATTTATTTATTTAATAAATTTACATTTATAATTTACCAATATTTCTCACTTACATTATGTGTAAATATTTTGTCTAACTTATAACTCGTAACACTCATACTTAATTTCTATTTATAGAGTTACAATTTTCTAACCTATCTTATAATTTATTTATATTTCTATTTATGAGTCGCCAACATTCTCCCCCTCGTGCGTAGCACCGTCGTTCCTGCACGGCGACTCCGCAGGCACCAAGATCAGGATCCTCGACGATGGTCTTCGTAACACTCCCCCTTTGGTTGCGACGTCCACGATTCTGGTTATTCCGTCGGGCCCGGGGTATGTAGTTTCGATGATTCCCTTCGGCCAAGTGCATCGTGGTAGCGTGCGATCCACGATAAGAACCACGTCGCCTGGCTGCAGCTGCTCGCCTTTCTGTCGTACTGTCGTTTTCCTGAGTAGTAATGTGGGCAAGTAGTCCCGTAAAAAATCTCTTCCGAAAGTGATTAGAGAGTCGTTGGACGGACTTCCAATCTTCTCTGCCCACCAGCTTTGCATTAGGAAAATGTAGTATGCGCGCAGCTCCACTGGATCGTCCAATGAGAAAGTAGTTTGGTTTTAGCGCCTCATCTTTCGGACTGTCAGCTAGATTCGTTATTGGTCTAGAATTGTCTATGTGTTCTGTCCCTAACAAGGTTGCCTGCAGTTCAAGTCTCGGCGTAGATATTGATTTCCGAGACTTTACTCTCGACTTGGCATCCACGAGGTTTACTGAGTATTTTCCATTACCTCCAGTTGCGGCTGCATACGCTGACTCACTTGCGTCTGTGACAGTATGCAGCTCCCCCTCAGTGCAGAATAGTGACATACATCGCGGCAGCCGATTGTCTTTTATTCTACCGATATGCTCTAGGTAGCTTTTCCGAGCTTCGGTGTATTTATGAAAGAAGGCCTTTGCGTTCTTGTTTTTTATATAAATCGCGGTGCAAGGCGACGATGCGGTTCCAAAAATCACTAATAACATTCTGTTATCCTTCACTAGCGCTTCCTTGTCTTTTCGCCAAAGGAAACTGAGACTGTTTCTGTCTTCTTCACATATTTTCGCATGCAGAAACATTTCTTTTATATCGGCCGCTATCGATACGAGACCTTGACGTACTCGCAGTAACACTCCAAATATTGAATGTAGTAAGTCCGGTCCGGACAGCAGAACGTCGTTGAGGCTAACTGCGTTGTGATTGGCTGCACCGTCGAAGACAATACTTAGCTTTTTCCCCACTGGGAAGTGAGGCAGGTACCACTTTTTGTTCGATGTGCAGTCGGCTGTTACTTCTTCAGCGTAGTTGCTTTTCAACAGATCTATTTGCGTGCTATATTCATTTTTAAACTTAGTGTCCTCACACAGTTTCTTTTCTATTCCTTGAAATCTGTTGAAGGCTGCTGAGAAATTGTTTGGAAGTTGTATGTCTTTCCTTTTCGACAACAGTCCGTCCTCGGATCTGTCATCCTCCAATTGTTGACTATTTCTTTCCAATATTTCTAGTGCTTGCTGTTCTGTATCCGTTGTAGGCTTTTTCGGCTGAACCCCCAAAGACTCAATATTGAGAAGTTCCCTCACTGGTTGATTTATTTTGTCTTCGACGACGCTTACGTGTGCACATGTGTTCACATAATTGATCGGTGACACGCTATCGGAGCCATGGATAACCCACCCTAACTTTGTTCTTGACGCCACCGGCTGCCCTGGCTTTCCACGTCGTATTTTTAACGAGACAATGTGTTCCCAATTGTCTTGGCCAATGAGCAGCTTCGGCGCCTCAGCTTTGTAGCACACGTCTTGCAGTAAACCCCGCAAATGATGACACTTCTTAAGTCGGGTTTTATCGACGAGTTGTGGGGTTAATTTGAGCTCCTTGATAGTTCTAACTCGTTTCAGTGTGCTCTTCTGATCTTGCTTGATCCCTTTCACTTCGATGTCTAAAATCATCGAGTCGTGACTTTTCATTTGCCCGCCGCCGATAGTTTCTATATTTAAGGTTTCGCGAGGACCCTTTATGCCGATGCTTGAAGCCACACTTTTGTCGAGCAGTGTCACCGTTGAGCCTTCATCCAGCAGCGCCAGTATCTGTTTGCTCCCAGCCGGTCCGTATATCTCCACCTTGAGCATCTTAAGTATAGCTTTCGGTGTGCTAATTGTATTGACCGTCGCTGTCTCGGTCGCTGCCTCTTCGTGACATTGTTCGCTCTCAGATGTCACATGTAATAAGCTATGATGCCATCTTCGACACAACTTGCACGGTGGTCTTCGGCATTTTTCTTTCCGGTGTTTCCCAGTGAGACACTTGAAGCAGACCTTAAGTCTCTTAACTGTTTCCCATCTCTCGTTAACTGCCGCATTCAGAAATCTTTGGCAGTCTTTGAGCTTATGGTTGCCTTCACAGTCTGGGCACTTGATTTCTTCTGGTCTACTCCTTTCAGCAATATTAAAAGTAGTTTGCTTCACCGGTCTTTTTATCGTTGCGCTCGGTCGTTCGGTCGTCGACACCCTTTTGCTGTCCTCGAGTACCGCGAATGCACCGCATTTATCCGCTTCTAAATTGAGGAAGTTGCTTATTGTTTGAATATCAGAGAACGATTCCTCTTCCCTCGCAGCCGTGTAATCGTACCATCTGAACCTTAGAATTGGAGGCATCTTCTCTATGATAATTTTCACGATTTCAGGTGAGTAGAGGTATTGCGGTCTCTTCAATCCTTTTATGGCGGCCACACTGTTGTTTATTTGGCTCGCAAAAACGCATATGTCGCTGGGATTTTCCGTCGTTCTCTGAAGCGCTTTTAATTTCTCCAATTCGGCTAGCACCAATGCGTCGGGTCTACCAAATCTTCGGCGTAAAGCGTTAATTACTTCTTCCTGCGTCGCTTCTGAGTACAAGAGGCTCTTAATACTCTCTCTTGCCGTGCCTTTAATCGCTTTACGTAGCCGCGCCATATTCTGAATGTCAGAGAACATCGGAGATGTATCTTCGTATAAGACTCGAAACGCCGTCCATTCGGTGCTGTCCCCTTCAAATATTGGCAGCTCTTGAATGTATTTCGGTTGCGGTGCTGCATGTCTCGTCATGACTTCCTTTATTGCATCGGCTATTGCTCGAATGTCGCTCTTTGTTTCTATTTCTTCTGGCTTTTGTGCCGATGAGCGCATCCAGTGTGCTACCTTTTCTTCACTGTCATCGTTGACGTCTTCTATAACGGAGTCTTCCTCTTCCGTTTCTGCTTCTAATCGTAATCTGGCCAGGCGTGCTGCTGCCTGCGCTTCCCGCAGTTCGCAGCGAGCCAACTCTTCTCTGGCCTCGGCTAGTCTTCTTGAGCTGGCTTTTGATACGGCTCTAGATGCGGCCCGCCGGGTATAACCCGCTGGTGTCAGAGTCAATGCTTGCTCTGAGTGGCTGGCTGCGCTCGTCGACGTGGACTGCTCGATCGTTATCTCTTCGCCTGTAGTCCGGACTTCGGACGTAGTGGCGGAGGTAACAGTCAACGTCGATTCCCCTCGCTGCATCCCGTTCTGTGATCTTGTGACTGGCATTTTCTTCTCGCAATATTCACTTCTTGATTCACTCCACTATTTTTGCAGGATCCGGCTCGAAGGACCACTATTGATTGCGCCAACCCCCACGACACCTCAGATATACTCAGGCCTGCACGGTATAGTACGTTTAAGCGTGTTCGTTTGATAACACCCGTGCGGTAACCTAAGTAACCTCGGTGCGGCTTTGTATACCGGTGGGGTTTGACTTCGTACTCGTTTGTCAAGACGGCTCGACGTAGCGCTGGTACCGCCTCGACCCACGCACCCCTGCTAGTGCGTAATTGTAGGTGTTGTCTTGAAGTGAAACTGCGCCTTGTTCTTGTTTCTTGCTTCGCCGATTCTTCGTGGATCACAGCTCGTTGTCACGGTATAGAGGAAAGAGCCCGAGTCTCTACGCGTGTCTGCACCGTGTCAAGTCTGAACCGAGACTGAACCGAGACTCCCGAGACTGCCTAGACTGCCGAGAATCCCGAGACTGCCGAGACTGTCCGAGCGTAGATCTCGCCGGGCTTAAGTACCACACAAGTATACCGCGTTTTTTTTTTTTTTTTTTTTTTTTTTTTTTTTTTTTTTTAATGGAATCTCGCTGTTGGCCTTAAGGGCCTTTACAGCTCAGCACGGGCTGTTTTGGCGAGCTTAGCTCAGCCGGAAGGGGTGGGGTTCCCGCGACTCGCGCAAGGGCGTCTCCTGTGAGACTCGAACCTCGGCTTGGGCCGTCGCGGGGGGGTCAATCGCCTGAAGGGCAGGACGGAAGCTCACTGGAGTGAGCGAAATGCGAAGTAAAGGTCCTCGCCTTCCCCGGAGAAGGCGGTTTTTAACCCTAATCTGTTTGCTACTGCTATTATTATTATTATTGGCCGCGCGGGCGGCTTTTAATTTATTGTTAGCTATTGTGATTGGATCATCCGGATCCTTTAGTATGTGTCGGGGCCTCCTGCGAGCCTTTTTAGTCGGGAAGGGATAATAATTGATGCTATTACGCACCAGTGGGTTGGGATGGTGTTTAGCCTTGTCGAAGTGGCGTTTGGACGCCAACTTCATCCATTGGGCTATGGTAGGGAGCTCCAGGTCATAGTGGAGATCGACGTTTCTCACGTAGAAGGGTGCGCCGGTCGCGATTCTCATGAAACGCGACTGTAGCACTTGCAACCGGTGGATATACGAGGGGGCACAGTGCGCGAAGACTACGCTAGCGTAGGTCATGCACGGTCGGACGCAGGCCTTGTACAAGGTTACCTTGTGTCTAAGGGACATGTGACTCCTTTTATTTAGGAGGAAATGGAGGCGAGAGAGGACAAAAGCGGCCTTCTTGCGAACGGCGGCTACATGCTTACGAAAATGCATGCCGCTGTCGAGCGTGACTCCTAGATATTTGACGGACTTTTGCCAGGGAATGGCTTGTCCGTAAAGGGTGACCTCTTTTTTGAGGAGAAATTTTTCCCGAGTATTAGCGTTAGCACCGGGGTTGCCCCTGGCAAAGAGAACTGCAACGCTTTTCTCGGGATTTAACTGAAAGCCCCATTTCCGGAACCATTCGCCTAGCGACGTGGTTGCGGTCTGGAGTCTGTCCACGATGACACCTCTATCTTTATGAGTGGTATAGAGAGCGGTGTCGTCGGCATAGAGGGCTAGCTCCACATTCGGAGCCCTAGGGATGTCGCCGGTATACAGCGTGAAGAGAAGGGGCGAAAGGACCGAGCCTTGAGGGACTCCGGCCCTGATTGGACGAGGAGACGATAACGTTCCTTCTACACGATAACGAATTGAACGGTCGGACAAGAAGTCGTGTACGATACGCACGAGTCTCAGTGGCACTTGAAGGTGGTAGAGCTTGTAAATCAAGCCGTTGTGCCACACCTTGTCGAAAGCCTTCGCTATGTCGAAGAAGAGCGCACCCGTGGCTCTCGGTTTCAGGGAGCTGTTCATCCCGGAGAGGATGTGCTCCGTGATCCGATGGACTTGATGGACGCACGAGTGGGCCGGCCTAAAGCCAAACTGCTCATCGGGAATGAGCCCCTTTTCTAGGGCATAATCTAGGAGGCGCTTTTTCACTACCTTCTCGTACAGCTTGCTCAGCGTGTTGAGAAGGCTGATAGGGCGGTAACTGGTGGGATTGTTACGAGGCTTGCCCGGCTTGTGAATACCGATGACAATGGCCTCTTTCCACTGCGCCGGGAAGGTGCAGTTTTCGAGTAGGCAATTGAAAATGGCCACTAGCAAGCATATCAGATGGGGCGGTAGGCACCGGAGGACCTTATTCGAGATGGCGTCGAGACCTGGAGATTTACGAGGCAGTGAACTCTTGATAAGAGTTTTGACCTCGGCTATCGACGTAGGCGGGAGCGGCTCGGGAGAGAGGGGCAGTGCGACTATGCGTTCGACTTCGCGGTTCACGTGTTCGACGTGCGCCGGGTCGCTATGCTCGAGATACGGCGTGCACTGCTCCACTAGGTTGACGGCTAAGCACTCGGCTTTTTCGTCGTCATCGAATGCGTCAGGCAGATTTGGACGCTTGAGAGGGGGCATAGAAGCCACCGTGTCGGTTTTAAGAGAACGCGCGAGAGACCAATAGGCCGTATGCGAAGGTGACAATTCGCTGGTGAGACGGTCCCAGCGTTCGTTTCTTATTTCGCGCATGCGCTCTTTGACTCGGCGCTGCGAGGCGCGGAGTGCTCTGCGGTTATCGTCGGTCGGCGCTCTGGCGAAGGCGCGAGTCGCCGCGTTCTTCTCGGTCAACAGACGCCTCGCGTCCGGGGGAAGCTCCCAGCGTTGAGCGAACTCATCTGGGACCTTCCGGGACGATTCGGCGACCTTGGTCTGAATGTAATTAGTGACCGAGGAGATCGCGTCTAACGCGTGAGCGGACGAGACTAAATCGTCGGGGATATTAGAGAGGTCAGACGTTTCGACGGGCTTGAGGGCCTCGTCTAGCTTCTGCCAGTCGACTATGGACTTGTACCTCTTCTCTAGGGTGTTAGGTGGGCCGAATTCAAATTGAACCGGGAAATGATCAGAGTCTAATTCGTGTAGAACCTCTACGCTACGCGGCTGTAGTGCTACGTTTCGTAGAACCGCTACGTCTAAGACGTCCGTTGAGAGAAGGCCGTTACAAGTTATACCGCGACGAGTCGGTTGAATGGGGGCAATGACATTGAAATTGAGCACGTCAATAAGTCTACTGAGGGCTTGCCCATTAGGGTTTTCTTTTGAGCTATTCCAGTCCCCGTGCTTGCTATTGAGATCCCCGACCAATAAGACCGAGGGGCCCAGCGCAAACAGAGTCCTTAGATCGCTCTCTAGGATGTCCTTAGAGGGAGGGAGATACACCGACACGATAATAATCGGCTGATGACCGGTCATAGCCACGCGTAACACAGAGCACTCTATGTTTGTTAGCGACGGCGGGTCTAGCGGCGAGCAGTGAAGCGCACGTCTATAGTAGATGAGCGTTCCGCCTTTCGCCGTAGGTCTGTCGTTTCTAACCGCGACGTAATTCGCGAATCTAGGCGCGCGAACGCTGGGCTTGAGAAACGATTCCTGTACTAGGAAAATATCTATTTGGTGGCGAACGAGGAAATCTCGGACCAAATCTGCCTGCGGCTTGAAACCGTTTGCGTTAAATGTCACTACGGACAGCGATCGAGCCTTGACCCTAGACGTGGTCGTAGCTATTGCGGTGTGTTGGATTCTACGAATTGCCGCACGGATTGAAGTAGCAGGGCATGCTGAGATACGACGTTAACCTTAGCGGACACGTCTATAGCGGATGTATAAGCTTCGTGGAATGCAACGAGGGCATCCAAGTCTAAAGCGCCTATAACGCTGAACGCAAGATTAAATGCGTTGCTAACTTTTGCGGACTCCGCAGATGCCTCCGCGGGAGGGCGGAGGGCTTGAGGAGGAGGGCTCGCCTTAGGGGTGGTCCTCTCCGTTACGGTGGGTGTCGGCGCTGACGCCTGGGAAGGCGCCGCAGATGCCGCTTTGGTTGGTAGAGGCGGGAAGGCCTCTGACGTGAGCTGGGGAGGGCCCTCCGTTACCGGGGGCTTGACCCAGGGACTACTTTCGGGCTGAGGGGCCGGCACGTAAGTGGGCTTTGGTCCCGTGCCACGGCGGGCCGCGTCACGCCCCGCCGTGCGCCTAGACGCCGGCTTATGCGCCTTGGGGGCTCGAGGACAACCGCGATAATTCGCTGGGTGCCCCTGTTGCCCGCAAAGCACGCACGCCGGCGGCTCGGCGCACGGAAGTGTGCGCTTGCAGTCCGCGGTGCCATGGTCGCCTAAGCACTTAACACACCGCGCCCTGGCGAAACAGTTACGGGCTGCGTGCCCGTAGAGTTGACAGCGATGACACTGTCGTGTGAATGAGTGTTTGAGGGGGGTTTCAACCCTCAGTCCCGAGAGCTTACAACACTCTCTGAGACCAAATATCTTTTTACCGCTCGGGGTGAGGTCTAGCACTACGAGTACCATATCGTACGCTTCTTTTGTAGTGCGTTGGAGCATTCTGAATACCTCCCTAACGGGGTACCCTTGCTCTACTAGGTCGGTTTGGACTATCCCGGAGTCTATTTCCTTCGGAATGCCCTTGATAACTACCCTAAGGACGCGCTCCTCGGGTAGGGGGAAAGTATGTCCTCCGATACCTTCAGAGCGAAGGTGGGAGGTTAAAAACCGGTGGTGATCCGGTGAAAACACCTGTACGCATAAATTATCCCGCAGCGTACGGGCTTTGTAATTAATCGACTTAGTGTCGAGGAGCTTTGAGAGAGCGGGCCATACACCCTTATCCCTAATGTAAACGGGCGGCGGTGTTTTAATACGGTCCGCGGGAGCGGACGGCGCGGGTTTTCCCGATAAAAGGGAGCTAAGATCCCTCTTAGGAGGGCTTGAGGGCTGGGTTGGCCTCTTGGCCGGAGGACCGCCTTTAGCCGAGCGCTTTTTCTTGCGCCCTACCGTTTCGAAGCCGTCTGATTCGTTCGACGACGTTTCGTTTAATGATTCCGCCCGAGCGGATTGGGTCGACATGCGCGACGAAGGCCGTGATTGGCTTATTAACTCATCGCTTACGCTTTCCGCACGGAGCGGTGAGCGCGAGCGCGAGCGAGACCCTGATTGGTCGGTGCGCGAGGTAGTACCGCATTCGTCTAGACGCGTGCGAGAACCGGATTGGTCGATACGCGAGCAAGAGACTATTTGATCGGAACGCGAGCGGGACCCTGATTGGTCGGTGCGCGAGGTAGTACCGCATTCATCGATGCGCGTGCGAGAACCGGATTGGTCGATAATTGATCGCGATACCTTCGCGGAGGCATTTTTAATATTCACCTTACGCGGCGGCGGTGATGGCGAACGCGGCGAGTCAGCGATAAGGGACTCATTAAAGGCCCTAATAGCGTCTGGAAAACGCTTATTTAAAAAGAGCACTAAATTGCTCATGTCAGGAGGTGGATCCTCGGACGCCATTCTGAAGGCGGGAAGCCAACAGTTTGACGACGAGTGTGTACCTAAGCCTACTGGTAGTGAGTACCTAAGCTAGTGATTTGCCCTAACGTGTATGCGTCTCCGCTGGTGATAGCGGAGGTGTGGTTTGTCACCGACCTAACCAGCCCGTAGGAGTTTGGGTAAATAGAGCCCCTACGGATGTGACAGGACCCGTCCAACAGTGGACCTGTTTTTAGCCGGTTGCAAGGAAAGTAGTTGGAGTACCTACTCCCTAT
This sequence comes from Pieris mannii, assembly GCA_028984075.1. Lineage (NCBI taxonomy): Eukaryota > Metazoa > Arthropoda > Insecta > Lepidoptera > Pieridae > Pieris > Pieris mannii. The sequence goes on from CM054776.1 coordinate 4,753,201, forward strand.
CGCGTGCCTACTAGGAGGCCCGGCCGCCAACAGGACTTGGAGGAAGCGGAGGGGCTGTTACGCGCCTTGAAAAAGGCACGGTGTATGCACCCCGGACAAAAACACTCCCGCACAAGGCGTTAACCGACAGATAACCGTTTGGCACCGTTAGGTGGCTATCTGAACGGCCGCAGGTAAACCCGCGATCATAAATTGCAGCCTTCAAAGCCCGTTGTCCACCGAAGGCGCGAAGCGACCAATGGGAGCGCAGCAGGCGGCAAGGCAGCAGTCGGAGAGCGCGTGCGCACTGTACAGTGGCAAGCGGCGATGACTCACACGGAGCGAGCGAGATAGCACAGGAACAGACGTCCGCACGGAACGACGGTCGGGCGCAGAGTGACCCAGTATACCGCGACGAGAGCTACGCTTACATATATTTGCGCCGGTATACCGCGACGAGAGCTGTGTGACCCTTTTATTCGACGAAGCATTATATTTATTTATTTAATAAATTTACATTTATAATTTACCAATATTTCTCACTTACATTATGTGTAAATATTTTGTCTAACTTATAACTCGTAACACTCATACTTAATTTCTATTTATAGAGTTACAATTTTCTAACCTATCTTATAATTTATTTATATTTCTATTTATGAGTCGCCAACAATTCCTTTTAAAAACATTGATAGTAATTGATCATGGTAGTGTAGTAATATTTCTTATTAAAAATAAATGTGATAAAAATCGCGTTTGACGTTGCATCATTAGGTAGTAATTAATATAATCTGTGTTAAACTGTGAAACTCTCACTATAAAACTGTGGGCGTAGACACGTTTAAAAAAGTAGAGAGTATTGAAAAATCAGACTCCAGTGTCCAGTTATTTAATAATACCGAATTTTTACGTTGGCTTTTTCTCTCGGCCTACACCCTCTGTCTTCTTTGCCGATGACTAGGGTTGCCTACAGATTCAAATTTAATCACGTGGTGGAAGTGATACCTGTCTGTCTTATGTTCCATAATAAACGTATTTTTTTAATATTTAACGAAATATTTTTTTTTTGCAGCAGTCAAACCAATCAATGTTGTAATATCATACTATTAATATATTTATTTAATTACATTGTGTTGGTTACGTAAAATACATAAATTATAAGCCCAAAGGGTTTTTGAAGATAGTAAAATATTTCCACAACCGCAAGTGACAATATACTTAGTCACTTCACAGACGAAGCCGCGAACATTAGCTGTTACATCTACTAGCTTGACTGCCAATTCTTTGGAAACGCGAAATTCGTATTATAAACACAAAGCTCGTCTGGTTTTATTCATGATACGAGAGAGAAAATATCTGATCTTCAGGAATCGGAAATACTGCAATGCTGCAATTTTACTTAAAAATAAAACAATACAAAGTTGAATAAATGCCAACGAAAGAATTGCGTGTCATCCACTACTAGAATATTTTGATGATGACTTATCTTTTGTTGCGTTTTTTATTTAATTACATTAGTTTCATTTGATGAAAGTGTAAGTGGCGATTTCCCTAATTATTTCAATCACTGTTATTAGAGTTAAATTACAGCTACCCCGAATCCCTTAAGGAATTTGCTGCATGACAGTTTTCCAAACACGAGTACAAAATTATTATTCTATTCCCGCCTTTATTCTAAGCTATTTTTGTAATTATAGAGAGCGTACATCTGTGATCATACATACTTTAATTAGAAATTAAATAACTGTACACCTTTTGACAAGCAAAAATAACCTTAGCTTAATCGTGAAGAATATAACCACAATTATCCCAAATTACAGTTATTGCCTATTATGTAATAAGCCTATTTATTTATTTAAAAGTTTACACTCCATTACACATAATCATCTCAAAAGTTCCCAAGGAAATTCAACAATACAGTAACAAAAAAATGCAAATATCACTTGTTAATACAAATGTAAAAAATGACTTATAAAGGTGAGTAAAATTGATTCAAAAATAATATATATATATACAATAGGGGATGCAACAGTTAAGGGTCGTTAGACATAATATTATATATTCTTCTTGCTAAGTATAGGAAAGGCTGTATCGTGACTGTTATCTAGTGTTCATAATCTTTTCAGGTTGAACGCGAACAACTTGCAAACTGCTATCACTATGCCGCCCTCTAGATGCATACAGTAGCAGTAACACGTTATAAAACCGTTTATAAAATGATATCTTTAGTGATTCACATAATGTATGTTATTATTTTTATGACCAACAACCTTAGAAGCCTCTTGCTTAACACAACTGTAAAGCATTCAAAATAAATGTTCGTGTTTATTGTAGCACTCTCGTAGACTTATTATTGTTATTGTGTTTGTGTTAACTTTCAATTTCTTTATTAATTTAGATGGTTTATTGTAACAACACCTCAAATTATATTTCTCAAAATTTAAAAAAAAATATAAAAACAATTTAAAAATATATATTGTCAATTAAATACTGTATGTAGCACACAAAAGTCATTGCGTATACCGATTTCAATAAATAATTATGTAATCTTTTCTCTTCATACTAGCCTTATATAAATTATATGCTCCTATTTGGTCAATATGGCGGCACTTGAAATATGATCTCAATAATACGGAGCTATGAATAATACGTACATAAAGAAAGTAATAATCCGCAAACGATACAACGCTGACTTGGTGATTTTTTGTATTTATGGATTTCGTGACGGGGCATAAACTAACATAGATTATATTTTTGTTATTTAGATTGCTTTTCTAGTATAGTGCATACTAAGTAGGTTTGGTTCACTAAAACCATAGATCATAAAATATATATTTATTATTTTTTCTTTCAGTACTAAGATTTAGAACATTTTTTTTTACTAGAAGATAAATTATTGGTCTTTCGTTGTATTTTTCTTATGTGTGTGTGTGTGTATCTTGAGTGTGGATACACTTATAAATACAGTAAATAAAAATGTTTATCGATGGAAATTATTTATTTATGAAATAAACTAAAGAACGAAAACAGTATTAAGACAAAAGCGAAATAAAATATGTTATAAATAAGGTTTATTTACATACTCTCTAGAAGAGACATTTTTATAGACATATTTAACCTACAGCTGAAACCACCTCATAAAAGATTACTTATAATAATCCATTTATTAATTAAACGGTAACCATATGTAGATAATATAGGCCGGTGCACATTCACCTAGTTTCACCGTGGCCCAGGGATCTGATATAGCGAGAACAACGCTTGAATGCTTCGAATCAAAACAATTGCATTGGAATAATCGCTATTATATCAAACAATATGGCGGTGATGTATTCTATACTAACATTATAATTATTATGAAAATAGAATAATTTTGCGCAGTTCAGGTCTGAAAGAGTAACTGCAATAGGCTTCTTTCATACAGCTTATAAATTATGTATAAATACGCTTAATCAGCCTTGTATTCTAAATTAATTAATTGCTGTTTATAAATTTTAGTTGCGTTTTGTATATTCACAGATGCTTGGCCGACGCATGCGACGTCTTCAATACGAAAAGTCCTTTCGGGATTTAGGTGCGGGTTCCACTGCGACGAAGTTGCATGGATATGGTTTGAGCTGAGCGTGATTGTCTTCATTTTAACATGTATTTTCTTTGAGACCATAAACTCAATTTTATATGTTATATTTTGTTTTGTTCCTTTTACAACGCGACTTGAATAGCAAGCAATCTTTAATATCATGCCCTCTTTAGTTTAAGATTGTACTTGACTTTCTCCAAAATCTTCAAAAATCTTACACAGTTATCGTAATTGTATCTAAGGCACGGTTTGATACTTATTAACTTTGATACAACAAAAAAAAACATTAAAACATTGTATTTTTTTTATATTTTGACACTTAATAAACCATTTTCGGCAGCTCAATTTGCACGTTAAAATGCAGTAAAATAAATGATGCACCGACCAATCTAGGGTCACGCAACCTTCAGAATCAAATTAAATTAACAGAAAGTATAATCCTATAAGTGAAGGTGTCACAATAAAATCCCCTTTCTAAGGGCGAGCCAAACACGCGATCGGCTCTGAAGTAACAATTATTTAGTCATGCAAGGTGGCGATTCATCAACTATTTGGCGTGCACCACTTGGGTCTACTCTGAGGCAATTTCCTGGGCCTTATCTGGCCTTACTTATACTTGGTTTGTTTAACAGAATTAATCCAAGTGACAAGAATCTTTGGCAAGCAGTGTGCTTTCTTAATCCATTAGCGTTTCACTTTGCCGTTTCTTTTCCGGGTAATTTGTGATGGAAAATAATATGTAGGTAACATTCTTAAATAAGAAAACTAAAATTATGTACGAGCCACAATAACCTATGCCGTTTATTTAATTTTATAACCTTACACATTATTACTTTGTAATTTTGTATGTTTACTAAATAAATAATACTATACCCTTATTCTAGTGAAAAGGGGTGCCTAGTATACCTACATATATTTTTAAATCCCTAGGGATATAATGCCATAGTATAAAATGCTAAGTCCTAATAAATACAGTGAGCAGACGGTCGAAGACAGGACCGCATCGATCAAGGAATGCAGATGTCGGTGGGGAGGCAGTCATTTGCAATTCGAATCTAGATAATGAAATAAATCCCTTTCTGCTTGTAGTGGAAATACGGTCAGTGCAATGTTCTTAGCGATTTAGTGGTTTCCTTTTGCAATAGGAAACGGAAAACACGAAGAGATTCTGTTTTTAAATAATTGTGGACTTTCATTAGCTAAATCTTATTTCAAAAGTGATTTTTTACGAAGGGTTGAATTGATTATTTTTTTGTCATTCATAGCTTTAGTTTTCCAAAGCTATTCAGTGCGTTGTGACCTTTGCGTGTCTTTGATATTTGTATAACTTGTTTGTTATAGTAAAATGTTTGTTAATTTTTAGGCGTAAGGAAAGATGATAAAGCAATATTTTACTAATTATATGTAATCAAGATTAAAGGTACCAATTCCCCTTTAATCGTTAAAGATTATGTGCTTGATATATATTTTACAATATATTTATGTTTTATAAACATTACGTCTTAAGTATATTATTGACATGCATTTTAATACTTAATAAGATTATAATTGCAGATTAAATGTCCTTCAAATTACTTTCAAAAATCATTTATATTTTAGAATAGATATTCTAGGCAATACTTGTTTATAAATTTTATTATAAAAAAACTCTTATTACCAATGTATAGGAAGCGTAACTTCCTGGCAATTATTCTCTCCATAACCCTCCTTATAATTTAATTAGACCTCTTTTTATTATAAAGATATATCTAGACTAGAGATCTAGGTCTACAGACGTCGATTTATATTTTTGTTTTTAAAGTCTGTCCCTTTATAACAAAAAGGATCTACATAATTTTAAAAGTAATTATATAGACTACAAGTCTATGTATCGCGTTAACAAAATTTTATTTAAACCTACGAAGTGTAGTGTGACCTTTAATCGACCTTGAATTCTACTTGTCTGTAATTTGCTCCGAAGCTAATTGAATTCCTTTGTTTGACGTTTAGTAGTTTGAATTATATAACAATATTGTTCTGCCGTATCTAAACAAAGGTCCAATTTGTAGGGACCTAATAAAAGCACTTTAACCTAATACGATATAGAGTTAACTGCTGTGACATTCAAGATGGGTTTGAATCGGCCATTAAACTTTGGTAATCGAAAACAATATCGCAACGACTTGGAAACAATTGAAAAGGAAAGTTTGAGGACAGCGACGCCAGGTGTTGCTAGATAGTTTGGGAAACAGATCAGAATTTTACGTTTGTTTTCCATAAATGGCTGGTTTTGTGGGCGGTTAAAGATATTGTTTTGTTTTAATGCAAATTACCTTTTATCGCATATAATTTTTTGTTTAATGTTCTTTTTGTGATCATCTCATAGTAATTTAAAGTAATGTTATTGCAATTTTTTGCTTTATTTTCGTTGGGCCATTGGGTTATAACAAAAATCTGTTTTATTTTTTTCTTTTTTAATTTACATTTTACTAATTTCTACTAATACTAATCTTGCCCGAGGAAATTATAGTCTTTACATTAGATGCATGTATAAGTTTTCGGTGAAGACCACCAGCGAAAGGTAACTCCTGTTACAACAACAACAAAAAATCATTTATTCATATAGGTAACATAATGTACACTTATGAACATCAAAAAAAAATCATTAAATGATTCTAATTTTACACTTACTGCCAGTTCTCAAATCAAGGGCGTGAACGGAAGAGAAGAACTGGCAATAAACTCTCCGCCACTCTTTTTAATCGCCAAGTTTTTACATAATGTTTGTAAGGAGCTGCAACCATTATACCATGTTCAATATGACATCTTGACTAAAGAATAATAAAATAAATTAAAAACAAAGATTTGTCCTCTATCAGCAGGAGGCATGGTGAAATAGGAGCACGCACTTACATACTCGTGAGAACAACACGCAAATACGTAGTATAAACAACTAATATCACCGCATACACGAATTCAAGTACGACCAGTCACCACAAGTAGCACCCGTTCACGAGTATGATGCATCTCACAAACCACCACTTGTACTATTATTTTATTAATTTAGAATTTGTTGTTTACCACTTTACCTACTTAACTTAACCAATCAATTAATCTATGGGTAAAAACCGAATATAACTGTCTAAAAACTATTTCAGTCTCTAAAAACGAATTGAACATTGACACATCCGTAAGGACAAAAAATATCATAGACACTAATTGCGCTGATCTGAAAATTGATAATCAAACCCTACCAATGCGCATTGCTTCAACACACATCTCGCGTTCCCACTGTCACAATCTCTCAAAATCTGTAGTCTTGAGTTTGAGTTTAAGTTTAATGAAAGGCTACATGGCAACGACACCTCACTTCTATTTCCAATTTGAAGTCTCACTTACTTAAAGCTCAAGGCTTAACTAAAATAAGCAAACGTGGTAACATCTAGAGTAACACAGTTAAAGCAGTATATAAATCCAAAAACCACTTTATTCGCACTTTACGTAAACGAATGAGTCTCGTATCTTATCGTGCAAACGAAGGATATTATAAAATGTCGCAATAAAGCAAATACATAGACAAATGTGCATACAATATTATTAATTTATGCGAATAGAAATTTTAATATTCAGACATAAAGTTCAAAATACATTGCTATTGTACCACATAATGCTGAAATGGCGTCCGTAAGAAATATTATGAAAACAAATTCGCGTTGAGCACGTTCCCTGCTAGTAATAAATAAGCAAAGCAGAAATAAAAAGTAAGAGAAAAGCTGCCCGCAGAATAGCTCTATTCGATATTCTGTGGAACAGAGAAATTCTTCTAATAATTACAAAATAAAAATACAATTTTGTAGCCATCTATAAATGGGTGACCCATTTAATCAAATAAAAAGAATAATAAAATTAAATAGTTTACCATGTTTAGCGCAATGATAAATTTAAAAACATAACTAAGTTCTACGGCCTGGCAATAGCAGTTTCAAGATTTGATTAAACCCTACCAAGCTTATATAATTTTAATTATACACTTGTTATATTTTGCTATTAAATTTTTGTTTATATCTAATGCAGCTGACAACATTAATAATTTAAGAAGCCAAGAAAATTAATCTAGCACAGCCGGATAAAATGTCATTACGACTATTAATTAAAGAACCCTGGTCATCATCTGACAGGACAGCTGTCAGTCCGCCCTTTGCCCTGCTGCAAGTGACGAGTGGTTTTTTGTATACTGAAATTAGAAAGGAGTTTTTTGTATACTAAAGTTAAATAAACAAGAAAAAAGTGAATAATCAGAGTTTGTTCTGTCCTTTGATTTGATTTGGTAATCACGGTATGTTGTAAAGAGATCATAATCAATTCTTGCGTATTTTATCTTATATAATCCTAATCAAAGTTAAAAGAGCCCAATAACAAGCGTAACAAAGCAAGAACTATTACTATAAACGACTAAACCTCAAATCTCATATGAAAAATTTCCTCGGTTGAATATTTTTAGAGCCAAGCTCGCTTCTACTTATAACCAATAAAGCGATGATTACCCAGGGGCGGCATCCATCACTCGACGACTCTTATTTTTTATTTATCGCTCCACTTGCTGAGATCCGTAATTTGAGTTAACTTTGTAAAGTCACTAACCGACATTTAAATGTATTAAAGACTTCGTTTAAAACGTTCTTAGTTTTATCCCGAAGACTTTATTAAGAGAATATTTATTAGATTCAGCGTAAATTTTGAGTGTATCATTAAAACTGAAGATGACAATGAGATCCTTTAAAATTTTTACTACCTACTGAAAAACTTGCCATCCCATGCACACCGTGAACTAGCCCATTCCCAATTACTACTACTCGTGTGCCATCTTATAATTCGCGTATGAATTAATTTGCGGGTTTATATATACACTGACATGTTAGTTTGGGCTTAACCCTAGCAAAATAACATCTGTGCAAGTCATTTGGAGCAAAGTACCTCCTTCTACCTTAATGTGCCATTAGGCAGCATTGATGCAGGTGCCAACCCAACGCACATATTTGTAAACTTTGTTGAAAAAGTGTTCATCCCGGGTCGAGGGGACCATTTATAACGTCGGGGCTCATAAGTTTAGACGGAAATGCAAATGGTTATTTGAATTTCCTCTTAAAGTACCTCGTGTTTTAGAATGTAAACATGTTAATTCATATCCCCGGACTAAAGCTGACACTTCGTTATGGGAGGGCTGATTAGCATTTTATATTATACAATTTGACCGCAAGAGAATCGATACGCGATGAAGTATTATTTATCTACGCTTCAGGATATGAAAGCTATTTTGGTCAACACTAAATGAGTATACATAGAAATTTTATGAAATAATTTGTTTCCGCAGTAATTTTGATGATGATATGAACATTTACATAGTAGGTTTATATAAATATACTCTTATGGAATAAGTGATACTCTTATGATCCTATGTTCCAAAATAAACGTATTTTTTATTTATTTATTTTTTATACTTGCTCCTTACAAACATTGTGTAAAAAAAACTTGGCGATTAAAAAGAGTGGCGGAGAGTTTATTGCCAGTTCTTCTCTTCCGTTCTACGCCCTTGATTTGAGAACTGGCAGTAAATGTAAAATTAGAATCATTTTATGTATATTTCTTTTCTTTTTTTGGCGTTCATAAGTGTACATTATGTTACCTATATGAATAAATGATTTTTTTTTTAAATAAATTTCGCGTGAAAGGTAAAAATAGGTTTTAAGCATGAATTTCTTTTGATATAAATAGCACTATTTTTGATAATACTTTGACTTTCTTAAAATATATTTTTATAGGCGAAAGGGGCACCATGTGTTTGTATATATGTCTGTTATATTTCAAACAAAAACTAAAAAAAATATTACCCTAGGTGTAAAAAAATATCCATAAAAAATCTGCCATCGCGTGCGCTGCGGAAACTAATGATGATAGAACAAAACATTATGTACAGTATTATAAATCGTATCAATATCTACAAAAAGAATGTTTTACCCGTTTGTAATTGTATGTTGGCCTATCCCTAGTCGGAAATCCAAAACATGAAAGTATTGTTTTTTAAACACTTTCATGTTCTACAAATAAATCTCCTTTCTAATATTTTAGAAGAATGTTAAGCATTTAGAATTTTTGTTTCTATACTAATATTTTATAATTTATAATCAAGCTAAAAACTCTTGGTGTGATTAAAACAATTCCTTCATTACCTACTTGAATTCAATAATTTTTCAATACCTGTACGGTATTTTTAAATTTACTAATATTACATTCTACGTAAATAATGTTACGAATTTAAAAATGTATAAATATATGTTCATCAATGATTATGAATGTGTGTATCAAATAATCTGAATGGATACTTCCATTCTTTAATTACTATTAAAAACTAAGTAAGTGTAAGAAGTAAGTCAAATACAATTTTAATGATAACAATAATATACCTATAGTCCGGTTTAGTAGACCTTCCACCTTCACACCCATCTCCACTAAGCCGCGGTGTTCGATCAATGAAAGTACTGAAAAAGAAATCTGAAGCAATGAGTATCTTGTTAATCCGAATTCATCAAGTAATGGTAACTGGCAACGATTGATTAAGAGACATGTTCACCCGAGCGTGTTACATCGTTAGGAAAAGCACAGAGGGGAGAAATATATCCAGCATCAATCGAGATGCCGAACGGACAAGACGAATTAAACACGGAAGACCGTGCAACCTATTATCTCCATACAACTAAAACGTGAGCTCGTTTTACGGAAGATATTTTCGACATCCATGACCCATGACCCCTGGCATGTGCGTTTACTACCGTCATAGAGGCAGTTAATGGAGGAGATTATAATCCAAATAATGTAATGCGTTGAGTGATACATATAATATATAATAGAAACTTAATTAGAAGTAATAGTTGTCACTCAAAAATCATTTCAATACTGTTATGTAACTTAATAACTACTTCTAACGTTTACATTGTATACTTAAAGAAATTATTATAAATCGAAAATATAAGATGTACAAGAACTGAACGACCCATACGGTTTTCAAGTTACTAGAAGTTTGTACGTGATATAACGTCCAGCATTTAACCGCCACACACGGATCAGAGACTGTAGACACGGAGATCATTCTCAAAGCTATAACCACATATTGGTGCTATTGAAATAGCCCGCCGCTCGTTAATTCTGACGTGGTATGATGAGAATTCAGAGGGTCGTAACAGGAACACGATACGAGCAGTTATGCTGCTCACAATTGCTCCAAGATTTACTATTAACTATTAAAAGTTAATATATAATGCTGGTAGGAAATTGGTAAATTGTTTCTTACTTTTATCGCCCACATCTGATCGGTACATTGATGATTAAAGCTTTAATACAAATTGAATTAGTTTGCATTCTGGTAAATTTAGAGTACCTAGCTCTTGCATTTGTGTCTGTCAAATTGTTGTGATTAAATGTGAGTCATGTGTCACAAAAAATACGTGTTAGTTAAAATAATAATTGATTTTTGTGAATGTTAAATTTAATTTAAAAAAATCAAATACACAACTACACGCAATACTCGTCCAACGAGTTTGCTTATCTTGCCGAAGCCGCCAAAAAATTATTTGAAGAAGTCCATTAGCTATGAGGGTGTGTAATTATTTAATTAATTACCATCTAAAATGTGCAGTATTGGTGCGTTTGAAAAAATTGCGTTAAAGATGTATGTCAGAGTGAAGACAGTTGACTAAAATTGAGACGGCTATTGGCGACGTTCATCTGGCTCGTATTATAGATACGAGCCAGATGAACGTCGCCAATAGCCGTCAAAGAACATATTAATATTAAGTTTCTCATGTAAATATTTTTTTTTTTGTAATGAAAAATAAAGTTCTTTAAACAATTGAAAGGATATTGAAGTATTCATAGGTACGTCGATGTAGACTTTTCTATCACCTGCTTTTCGATCACACTTTAATATTTAATGTTAGCGACCTTTTATTCTGTCGAGATGAATAAAGCATTCCAATTATGTTTGAAATCGGTCCTATAATTTTTAAATTTATGCTTACAAACATAGAAAAAATACAAGTATTTCCTGTTTTTGATATGTTTATTGATATATTAATAAAAATAAATAAAACGTTTCAATACGAGAGCCTCTGTGAAGTATTGCAATAATAGGCCTGAACCATCGATACATCTTAATATATATAAATCTCCTGTCACGATGTTTGTCCGCGATGGACTCCTGAACTACTTAACCGATTTTAAATTAAATTGGCACACCGTGAGCAGTCTGGTTCAACTTAAGAGATAGGATAGCTAAATCTTTAATTATAGTAGCAATTTTATTTTATTGCAAATATTTGTTAATTAATTATTTGATACAATTCTAACAGATGACGCTGTGTTAAAAGTACGTTTCACAAAAGCTATTCCTTCCAAATAAGTTCTCCTACCGTTTCCCTTGAATAGTTTACAACTATGTAAGATAACCAAAACATTAGCCACAGTAACGCTTGGCCGAGTCTGCTAGTAATAAAATATGTTCAATTTTAATATTGTTCTGTCATGTCAGGTCTCGTTCCTCTGAAAAAGAGGAGAGTCTTAAATTATTCTTATGCGTCCGAGAAGAACTGTCATTCTCAGTTCACGGTCTTTCATTTATAGTGTAACATGCTAATACATAAATTACATATACTAAGCTCCTGACTCATTTCACATATAAATTGAAATACAAATTTCACAGTCCACTCAAAAAATTCATCTGAAATGTAAATTATATTTCTTTGAATCACACTATTATTTGATGTTTAACAAAATAAAAATAAGCAAAAGAATAACACTAATACTAACGATAAAATATTATTTTCCCAATTATGACTGTAAATGTACAAAGAACGTACTGTAATAATTATTTTCTTAGATTTGCGAGATAATATTGTTTCAAAGGGCGTGCGAACTTGCCCGGCGTCTTTGTTAAGATAATCTTGGTCGCTCCCACGGGACGTCAACAAAGAAAATTGGATGGGCAGTCAGCCAATAGCTTTTAATCCTCTCTTTTGACCCTCCTTATCTTACTATATGTTATAATCACATTCTTTTAGCCGTGCCGATGAACAAAGAAATCCTGGTTTTAGTGATACAAAGATACACTTACCGAACCAGTGTTAAACAACGAATAAAGCCAATTAATGCGCGATGCTTACATTAGTATCATTGCTGATAAATTAATTGCACTTTCTTTAAAGTATGTTACGAAATAATATTCATATTTGTATCTAATATGCGACTTATATTTCTGTTTTCCTATATATGTTAATTTGAGTTTGATTGGCTAAATGTACCTTTTTCGTAATCTGAGAAAGTATCACAGTGTGCTTCACCATCTAATGGTATGTAAAATTGTATTACATCTATAGTAATACAATTTTATAGCATATTGCAAATAGAAAATATACAAACTATGCTACAAGCAATTTACTTTTTCCTTACTTGTAGTGTGATTTAAATCGTAACTTTTTTTTTGAACCCATTACAATTTCTGCACTGTAAGACATAGGTTTATTGTTAAAATATATGTTGTCTATAAGTTATTTATCCTGTATATTCTATGGTAAATTTCGCGCCTTTCTATGACTATTAGTAATATCTCTATCTGCTCTGTGATATAAAACAGTTTGTTGTACTTGATTTAGATAAATAGTGGATTTTGTTAAAAAAATATTAACATCCTCTAATAGTAAGTTTAGAAATATCGGTTTATTTTCCTTCAATAGCTTCAAGGCCTTTTATGCAATAAATGAGGCAATAAAAAAGCAAATTTTAGTATGATTTATAAAATTAAACTTAATAAAAGATTAAGCAACTTAAATTATTTTCGTAATTCATTTATTAAAGACAGAATTACATATATTGAATTCCGGAACACATTTCAGAAGAAACAGTGAAATAAAACAATGTACACTGTCTTTTTATAAAGGATACTCCGTGAATTGCAAATCTTTTCAACTTCAAGGAGTGCTTGCCTTGAGACTGTGTAAATATTTAATGTATATTTCATGGGAAACCGACATTTGCTAAGAGATCGGAGAACAACTCGGTACAACTCTAAACGATATTTTTAATTTAGTCCCTGACTATTTGAATAGGAGATATTTCTTGAGATTGCAAGAGAGTTGGTTTGAGAGAAATCTGATGTTAAATGCTAGTTGCCTAAGGTAGGTATTATATTACCTATAAAACTTGTTACTTTTTTGAAGATGCCTTTAAAAGACAATGAAGAATTGAATTGTGTCCTTATTTATTTATGTACCTATTATATCTAAAACAATGTGTACACATAAAATCATACAACGAAATATGACATCACAAATTTTACACACAGGAACAAATTAAACAAGCAACCACAAAATCATAACGAAAAGAGTAATAATAGTAAAACTTAAAAATAATAATCATAATTACTAAAAATGAGGTTAGTCAGAAGAATCAGAAGCTTAGTTGTTCTTTTGTTGACCTATTCTTGCTTGCTGGATACGGACTACGCTAAGCTGTTACCGTGTCCTGCCTCGGGCGATTGTTGGTGGCGCCGTGGGGTTTTAGTGGGTATGCACAGTGGCGAGTCCCACATAGCCCTTCACCACTAGGCAACCGTGCCCCGGGAGGGTATGCGTAACGAAAAAGAATTTCCCCACGAAAAAAAAATGTTGCTTAATCAGTCATTATAGCATAGTTACGTAGCAGAAGTGCGCCGTTCATTAGATACATATTATTTTTAATCTCTCAAAAGAACGACTTTAGGAAAACGCCCTTTTGTAATTTAAGTTTTTGCTATTTTCGGAAATTTAAATTAATTCCCTAGCACATTCTATCAGTCTACATTCGTTCCTTTGATGCCAGATTAAATCACAGAGAAAACCTGTTTTCAGCGAGGCTCTAGTGCTTATCGCAAAATCTATGAATCGAAACACGATACATACTTTATATTGCTGCTAAGAGCAGGTTTTGGACGGATATGTTAGGTAAGTATAAAATTGGGGGAAAAAATCACAAAAATACGATATTTTGAACAGTTAATAGTTGATTATTATTATATTTGGCATAAGTGTCTAAGTTTTTTTGTAGGGGCTGGGCCCAGTGTGAACTTTCGTATGTGTAACGGACATAAATCTTCGAGATTAGAATATTTGAACTGCACCTGAACAAGTAAAGAAAAAAACGCAATTGTATAAAACAAATATATATCCGAGTTTGCAATTAAAATGTACGTTGTAAACGTATTTATGTGGCTATTTTTTATTTTAATCGAACGTTTTAAATGTTCAGTATAATTGCTCTCATGATGGGTGCAGAAAGTTAACGAGTGTTATTTAACCCGCCGCGCCACGCGAGGGGAAAAATTATTCTGCTTTGAAAAATTTGCCCAAATGACGTAAAACTCATATGAACGGACGAGACTGAAATACGCTCTACCCGACTTTATTAACCTCTGGCGTCTGCTATTAATTGCTGTTTTTTTCAACGCGAAATACATCAATGTATATATGAGTTCCCGAGCTCTGCTTAATGCGGCAAATTTGTTATTAACGTGTGACGCTGAGTGCTTTGAATTTTTCTGACGCTTGATGGGTTTTAAAAATATTATGAAGAGTTGTATCAAATAGAGTTTGTTTTAGAGGCTGGAAGTCAAATTACTGAAATTAAGTACTTAATTTTTAATCATATTTTATTCTTCTAAATGACTTTATATTTTTCGCACATATGATGAAACCTACATGGTCTGTACGGTTTGCTTGCTCATGTAATGGTACTTACAGACAGAATTAAAAAACTCGAGCAAATTTTATAAACTTTATACAAGTGGATATTTTTTTTTTTAAATAACGTATTTCGATTGGAATTCTATTTTATTATATGTAGTAATGTTTTTCCTTTCTTTTATTCTTAATGAATACTATATGAGCTTAAAGCTTTCATGTACTATATATCTTTACATATATCTTTGTTTCATGTACTTTTATATTCTATATTCAAAATCTTATTTACAGATCAATAATTTCGCTATATGTAAAGGTCCACTGTTAAAAATGAAATAAAACGTTCCATTAACAAACGGCTAACATAAAACATAGCTAATAAGTACCTAATCCCATTCCATTTGAATCCAATAAAATACTCCAAGAGCCGCAGTGAGTTATGATCTGGCGGGGCACTAAATCTAAATTTCGACAAAAGTGTGGGGTATAAATCCATGAAATGTTATGCGTGACTCGCTCGCGTGGATCCTTTATATACAATTTATTATACGGGGAGAAAGAAAAACTGACGCTCCGCTGGGCAATGTCCGATTGCAGACCGCATTTTGATTTATCTAAATAAACAAAACATTTCGTATTAAACAAATATGGATCTCACACTTCATTATGGTCTTGTGACACTGTGGCAAAAATAATTTGATTAAATGTATTTACCTAGGTCATTATCAAATAGCAATTTGTGTGACGTTCTATATCGAAATTGATGGCGATTTATTTCAGAAATTTCATTGAAGAACTGTCTCTCTAAAGACGAAGGTTTATAACTATAACTGGTTCCCATTCTATTAATAATTTATTGTTTATTTTAACTTTTAAAATAATAGAGTTAAAATATTGTTGACATCGAAACAAAGCCGTTAAAATTTTATTTTCATGGAAAATAATTATATTTCAAACCTGACGGATATTAGGTGTTTTCCATTTAAAACAACGACAGTACATTTTAATTTAAAAGTTTTCAGACAATTTGAAAAATGGGAAATTTGCAATAACATACCAAATTTATTGTACGTTTCGCTACTTTTCTTTCTAGATAAAAACTTGTCTAACACTTATAAATCAGGGAAATTCTAGTCTAAACATCGATGGAAAGTTTAGAAAGTCAAAATTAAATAAGATGATGACATAGGTAATGTGATCTCAAAATTAATAAATTATAAAATGGTTCAAAAAGAGTGATTTTTTTCATAATAAGTATACATATATAAATCCGGTTTCCGTACTAAATACTAGGTAGTAAAACTATTTATGTTCTCCAATGCCTTAAGCCATTATAATACATTTCAGTCCTTACCAAACATATTAAGTGTAATTAAACTAAATTCTACAGCTTAGTTTTAAGCATTACGTCACTTCCTGCAAGTAAATCCTATGTCCGTGGATCCCAACATTTCACTAACGACTTTGGTAGCGTCTTCCTTCCAGATAACGTCGTGAGCCAAACCGCTACCAACACTTACCATTTAAATTATAATATGTAAAGTACGGTTATCGTATATCTCATGTGTGAGGTGAATTTTAATGGATAATAATAAAATACTTTCTTCTGATCTTCCGTATGTTAGGGTTTATTTGTTTCATCTTGAAAACGTAAAAGGTATTCGCAGAAAGAAGGCCATCTTAGTGATTTTGTAATCGTTGCGTTTTGAGCCGAAAATAATTGTTTCGAGTTGATTGGAACTTATATATTGTTAACAACATATCGACACAACTCAGTCTATAAAATTAATTCAAAGTGTTAATAATTTCCTGTTTGGATTTTTTATCTAACGAACGAAACTATTTAAATCGTGTATTGATCGTTCAAAATGGATACATAAACTACTCAACATTTCCATTTGCCCTACTTTAAAAAATTATGACAAATAATGGAAAGAAACACTCTACTATTTTGGAGTTTTACACTAAAAATAGCTTTGCCTAAGGGATACAATATATAGCAGGCTGATACGATGGCTTTTGCAGGAAATACATGGCTCTCGCTATGTGTGTTTAAGAGGACGTGACGACACCAATTTGATGATTGTGTTCTAGTCCCAGGCCTAAGACTTATTCAGGGCCAATCGTTTAAACATTTTATATACAGTCAAAATACAATCTAGCATTTACCTTTACTTAATAGTGATAGTTTATATTAAATTTGAGGCTTTTTAAAACAGAAATCAAAAGTCATCTACTCTCAGCTCTCTAGAACTGCTGCTGACTTCTACGTCAGAAGCGTGAGAGTCCATTCTTCGCAGTATCATTACGCAGTATCCTATCCGATGAGAGCCCTTCCATTTGCTTTTTGTTCTACAAACACGGGCTTCAGATGTTAAGAACCTTTTCGGGTAAGCGGCAGCCTTATTATGATCTATCTAACTAGATAGATCTTAACTTCTAGAATCAATAATTCAAATGGGAATTTTATTTAAAATGTGTTATGCTAGTTATAAATTGTTATATTGTTAATATTAAACCTAAGAAATAACATAATACATCAAAATATACCTAATAACTAACCTTAAAATTTAATTATTAAAAAATATTATTAAAAGTAGTCCCTTTAGGCAAGGTTCCGAAGATACTGGCAGCGTTCCCCCTTTGAATAGCCAGACTAATTCTTTGTCCAAGGTAGCTGCCAGCTCTTCGTTCTCCTGTGATGTCGACTAACCTTTTTGATAATTCCCTAAAAAGCCTTAACGCGCTAGGACCCCACGGACCAAGGGTCTCGACACCGAATGGTACAAAATCATATTCAGAGCCTAGACCCCTATATTTACAGGCTTTAGCTTTTTCAGCCGCATCACAAGCCGCACCAGCTCTGTTGTTGGTTCCATGAAGATTGGAAGGGGCCAGTGTGTCTGAACAGGTGGCATCCCATACCAAAACCCGACCCATCCTCCATGGAATCAAACTCATACCGTCCGGTCTCTTGCCATCATCTCTAGCAATTCCAGTCGGCTCAAGTAGACTTGGCACGTTGACGGTGGCAAGGGACCGACGTATTATGTGTTGATTGATAATTTATCTAATAGTATCTTCTTCTATTTTTCTTTGATACTCATTAAAATTTTAATTAGCAGAAGAAGGTAAGCTATTGATTCTTATATCACTTAAACGAAATATTCAGCGGAACTTACAATTTTAAATCATCTTTGCCGATAGTTATGAAAGACTAAAGATGAAAGATTTTGCATTGAGATACTCGACCTTTTCAAAGAAATTATGTTTTAAACATATACATTTTATCTTTTTACAGTTATTTCTAAAAACTGTGTTTTAGGTAAGTGTTAGGACATTAACTAGGACAGAAACAAATACTCATTTGGTATCTACTGAAAATTCATGTAATAATATCTGGGTTATAGGAAACAGACGTTCGTTAATAATAAATATTAGCATACGCAATATGACGTCGCTTTAAAAATAAAATCCGAAATTACTACAGTCCGTGCCACCCATTCGCACATACATTCTTAGTTACATAAGTAATGTTTTATCACATTTATGTATTTGAAAAGATAAGGATTTAGGACCTATATAAAGCTAATAGTATATGAATAATGTACGTGTGTAGTATACGTAACAATTTATCATCTGACAGGGCACGTAAAAGAAATTTCATTTACAAATTCGATAATGCTTGACGCAAAAATATATTGAAAACGGAGACACCAGGTGTGTAAGTGAAAACAAACAGGCGTTATAATAATAATTTTCTATCTACAAAATCATTTAGACTTTAATTTTTACGGGCTACGCTCTCAATGAAGTCATGCGTTTAAAATTAGGCTGTGAACTAATGAAAAGGCGAGAAGGTAAAAGGCGAAGGAAATTTACATCACTTAGAACTAATAATCGACAGAAGGCCTTTTCATTTTTTGTAAATTAATATGAATAGTTAAATAAATGCTGGAATCCAAATCGTTCTATAAAGGGTCGATTGGGCGTATAGATAAAATATCATTAAATAAATTAGTAAAAAATTAAATAAATCAACAATACTCATATGACATGAATTATACGTAAGGACATCAAGAAACAAAAGACAAAAGGATAATTAGATTAATAATTATTTCAAAAATCACAGAGAGTTGCTAATGACTTCAACAGGGAACATTAAGGCGTGATAATGTCAAACAATAATACATGAATGTAAACAGTGGTATCGATCACATATGTGTAAGCACCCACTGATACAGTTACAATAGAAATTCAAGTTGGATTGTTACAAATCACACGGACATCGAGAGGACTTAAAGTACGTCATGGTTCCCAACCGAAATCCTGAATGTTTGAAGATTCAACGAAGAGCCATACGTGAAATATAGAGAATTAATGGGTATCTATCCCGCTATAGTTCGTCGAGGTTTGGTCATTGGTTGTCTTTGAATCTATACATCAATTTCTAGCAAAAAATATAATCTCTTAATTGATCGTCGTATTGTTGTAATTTATAATATGATTTCATCTCTCACGTCACTATGTAAGAGTATTTTTATAAATCTTACAGTCCTGTACAAATGTATATGTTTCAACAAAACTACTGTATTTTTGTTACTGAAGTCACTTTTGTAAATGTTATCTGTGACCGCGGCAGAACCCTTTGTGTATAATATAATCTACGTATAAATCAGAAAAACAATTTATAATTAAATAAATAAACATCTTGTATTCTTCCTGGTGCTTTAACAAATTTTGTAATAAATTTTAAGAATTTCGTAATGCTGACAAATAGGTAGACACAGCTATTTATATTTAAGGCTATTAACTGTAATTTCTGTTTGTTCATCCCCTATAAGTCAATAGCTTAGGCTGTGGCTGCACGGAATTGGAATTTACGATCTGCTCGATAGAGATTCGTTCAATATTAACTTGTCTTTTTAAACTTGTTTCTATGGACTCCTTATGCATTTGTGTATGACATTAGGTACGTAGTAAGTTAAAGGATAAGGCAATTTACCTAAAGAGCTCAATAACACGGAAAATTAACTTTATACATAATTCAGTATTGACATAAATTTAAATTCATACTTTTTTCTGTAATCATATTTAATAAAGTCTGTTTCAGAACAGACATTTAATACTATTTATTTGAAGAAGAAATATATATTTATATAGAACGTAGCGTTTCCGTTTTGATATTTGTCAAAAATTCTTTTACGATTAAAAAAATATAAGTATCATATATTTGTTAACAGCTAGTTTATAAATAAAAAGGTAAAAATATCGAATAAATAACTAATAAATCTGTGGCGCTATCTTTTTAGGCGATCTTTTTAGCTCTGGGCCTCAGATTTCTGTAGGTATCTGTTTCATGGTCATTTGTCAATCTAATAGGCAATTAGGAGATCAGCGTCCTGTGCCTGACACACGCCGTCGACTTATTGGATCTAAGGCAAGACGGTTTCATGATGATGATGATGATGATGATGTTCCTTCACCATTCGAACGAATGTTAAATACTCAAAAGAAATGATTTGAGAAGTAGCCGTAAATATAAATGAGAAGTATTTTATATACGTTTCTGTTTTTGAAGTTTATAAGTGTACTAAATAAATTCAAAGCCCTCTTAAAAGTAAATTAATTAATAAAGCTTTTTATAAATGTGACGAATACTTAAATGATCCTAATCCTTGGGATTGATTTGCTCCAGTTCAAACAATTTGTATTAAAAACTTGGCGATTGAAAAGAGTGGCGTAAAGTTTCTTGCCAGTTCTTCTTGCCCACTCTACGTCCTTGACTTGTGAACGGGTAGGAAATGTAAATTTTTCTTAGATTTACTTAGATGAATAAAGTTATTTTGTTGTTATTGTTGTACATTGTATAAATGATTTTGAATTTTTTGAGAAATATATAGATACATACAATAAATAATAATCGTATATATTTTTTACACGTCTCACGAAAACACAAATTCCCAACACGCTCATCTAATCGGAAATCATGGCCTTTCAAAAGTACATTATTAGAGAGTTATGTTAGTGTTCCGAGATAAGCTAAAGTTTGTCTGGACCGGCCTGACGGATGACTCCCACGAGGCTTCTACGTCGCATTAACTCAATGAAAAATCCAGAGCCAAATAGATCACAAATAGGTAGGTATTTTATCCAGTACTAAATTTCAATGAATGAAACATATCCTGTTCGATATTCATGTCTCCGTGTAGGTAACTTAATGTGCACTTATGAACAGGAATTACATAGATAATCTACACTTGTTTTAATATCGACTGCAATTTTTAAGACTGCGTACGAAAGAGTGTTCTGAGGTTTAGAATGTAGGAACAACTTTGCACACTTTGCATGACTTATCATGTCGAATATTAAAATAGATTAAACCTTAATGCAAACATTAAAGTAAAAAAGGAAAGTATGAAAGTGTCGATACGCGCTCTATGACTTCATCGTACGTAAGAAGAAGCGTTTGAACATTTTATTTGACAAAATTCACACTTTAGACTCGATGAAAACGACATGTGACATTGTTATAAGATCATTTTAGATATAATTAATTGCAGCTCACTACATATAACTATAACTGTCCCATAGCGCTAAAAACCTGCATCATGAGCACACCTCACATACACACCCTGACATACATACCCTCTTTACGTACATACTTTCACACAATCACACAACACGGCTGAATTGTGTATTACTTAGTATTAAATAATTTCTGTTTCCCAAATTTTTGAACCATTATTATATTTTATATCTTTGGCTATATCTTTAGTATATATTTTATTGTAATATTTCATTTAAATTAGTAGGTAGGTATAAATAAATTATGGTAGGGATACCTAATTATCATATTATTATGATAATTAATGGGATATTCATTCATATCATGTTCATTATTAATACAATTAGTATATTATAATTTTAAAAATAATCAAATCTAATGCATTCATTAATATTTTCCTTAAGCAGTGGCCCGTATCTTGTTGTTAATAAAATATGTGACAGTATTAAAACAATTCAAGTCATGAAATTATAAGAGAAAGTCAGCGAAGAAATAAAAGCTATAACATTGTCACAAAATGGAGATTTCCGCATAGTTAATTAATTGTTAGCACCAATTCAGAGCGGCAAGCAAATAGTACTCTTAACTATAAGATATTAAACTTGCAATTTCATACGAATTAGCTGACCTGAAATATTTTGACCCTTTTATTCGAGTGTAGTAACGTTGTGAATGCTAATAATGTAAGGGTTGCTGTTAAAATTTATGGAATAATTAAAGTTAATTCTTGCGACTAAATTGTTCAATAGTATACATTTTGTAATTCGTTGCTGTTAAATTTATTTTAAATTTCGCGTTATTATTTACGTTTTCTAAATGGACCCAAAAGTTTAATTTGCGTCTAATCGTTAAAATTTATCGTTCTGGCCAGGTTGCTTTTATTGTTATCACGCCTGTTTAGGATATAAAATGTGAAGGGCTATTTTCTTTATTGGTAAGAAACTATTTACATTTTTTTAATTATTTGTTAATAAAGTTCAAAAATGTGCTTATCCTGAACCTAAACCGTAGACAATAAGGGAAAATTAATAAAAAGATTTATCACATTTACTGATAGATATTTCACATATATTTATTTTGATTATTGCTTGAATATTAACCATATTATATGTGATTTTAAAACAAATTAAGATAAATATACGTATATATTGTATACAAATACGATTGTAGAAGTATGTACGAAGTATATATACGTATACGATTGTACGTAGGCTAACAGTCTGACCCATACTTATAAGTTCAGTCGCTTATCGATATCGTGATATCTACACTATTAAAAAGTTCCTTGTACTGCCGTTATCGATTATAAAACAATAGCTAGAATGCATTCAGCACAAAGACTTGGTCCCGATCCTCTGAAAGGGGAACGCTGTATGGCGCGCCACAAAATGTTTGAACTGTTGTTGAGAACTTTTAGTCGAACTCCAAGCCTTTCTCGACACTTCTTAGGACACATGTCTTAAAGCAGTGTATAAATGGAAATGTGGCTTTAAAGGATGTTTTATGCATGTGTATGTATTACCTAAATTTAGTTATAGATGCTTGCGTAGTGGTAAATAATTTCTAGCCGTTCTCTAAATGTTCATTGGAGATATCATAATTCAAGGTTTTAAAAGTCGGCAATATTAAATCATACGTATTAACGCTTTTACTTTTTATTACTGGTATGATTACTATAAGAATATTTACGAAATGTTTAATTATAGACACATGAACGTAGCGTCAAAACAATAGAACTCTAGTGAATGTTACCGTAGTTTAAAATTAAAATTAGAAAATGACGTCATCATAATATTACTTATTAGTCATAATTATGTATACGCTAAATTGTAATTCATGTAAAGCCACACTCACTTTTGTGATCTTTATTGCAAAAAAAAAAAACAAAGGCGATCCTCCAATTTTATATTAATGAAACAGAGACCCAGAAACATCATGAATGTTAACGCCTCTACTGCGCGTTCCATTTACTCTTTATATATTTCAGTAACGCAGAAATGACAAAGCCTGAAAACCGTTCACAGATAGTACAAAAACCCCTTTCTCCTGTTACAAGGCTTTATTAAAAGCACTTGCCTAGAGCGATATCATTCCATGAAAAGAAGCCATACAAAGGAATGTTCATCAGCAAGCAAAAGAGGCGGCGGTGATATTCTTCCGCGTGATTATTGCATGGAAAACATACAGATCGAAATGTATAAGGATTCATATTTACATAAAGCACGGTTGTTCAGTCATGCGCATGGAAAATTAATTTTCTATAAGCTATGGGGTGTGTATACAAATTGTGTCGATAGAAACAATTTTATTTCTATCAACGTTTTTTTTAGTTATATTTTCCTAAACAACGGACTAAGTTAAATTTATTTGTTAACGCTTCATTATATCAACTTACAATAATAATAGTAGCAATACAACTTTCTTAACTGTTTAAACCGATCTCAGCCCTGATGAAAGAAAAAAAATAAAAGAAAAGAAAAACTTGAAATAGGTATTAACAAAAACAACCAACAAAGGACAAAAAATGAAATGTGATAAAAAATTATGACTTATTATTAGTTTTATACGATCTGGACTAGTATTAAGTATTACATACATTTGAACTAGTACTACTACTCAAACTGCTATAATAAAATCAAGGAAATATACTTAAACTTTATGTTACTTAAAGTATATTTCCATTTATCTGCAGACATAAATTTTCATCTAAAGACAGCTTTATTAATTCCAAGTATCATGTTGAAATAACACAGAATAACGTTAACGCTGTAAATCATACCAATGATTAGCTTAATATTATATTAAACATTATTTTGACTTTGTTAAAAAAGTTATTTAAACAGACACTGACATATAAAATTAAATACAGTCTTGCAAAAAAGTCTTAGCATCAAGAGAAAGACATTCAATAACAAAACAACGTACAAATTATACCTAGTTACGCCCTCTAAGTGAAACCCTAATTTTCCGTCTAATGTGTTTCGCAAACAGTGTTTTTTCTTAATTAGCCACAAACATAAATTAATTTAGGTGGCACTTAATGCGTGCGAGGTGCTCTAATTCGCCCGGCTTAAAGCAAAGACGTGTACCATATAGACCTCTTGAGTTATTTAACTAATTTTACATGCGGGGTAAGTTTTAACCCCACTAGCACGTTTGCTATACGGCAGTGTATAATAATTTAAGGTATGATTACGTGTAGTTGTATTTATCTGGCACCCTAGCTTTCATCTGTTTATTTAGTTGACTTGACTCCCGGTGACTAAAGCGTTCGAGTCTCATATCTGACGATGTGCGCTCGAATCATGGCTACTACGGTGAAGGCAAACATTATGAGAAAATCGACATGCCTCGAAGCCAATAATCGATGGCGTAATAATGTACACGCGTTACAAGTTATGCTTCTATGACGTAACAAGATATCTTTTCAAAAAATTAATTCTAAGTTACGTACTCAACTAAAACATCAAAACAATTTTTATCAATTATAATCACAGCAAATTATTATAATATTATTATTGTATGTATCATATTCTGATTGATACAAAACACGTGTGGTAGGTTCAAAACTTGTTAACTGCTAACTTCAGGGTTTTGGTTTATTGTGATGGTGTGCGCGCGCATCGTAAAAATTTACTCGCATAAATTTTCCCCAACGCGCTAAAAGAAGGGTAACTTCAAAATATCGAAGAAACGGATGCTATTTGAGGTCAACCCCCATTTTAGGCTGTAGCGCTTCTGGATATCAAATACAAAAGTCCTCGTTATACTTTGTTTTAATGTAAATAAATATTGTTAAATCGGGCCATGATATGGATCTAACGGACTCATACAGTGACTAAGTTATTGTTTGTAATTAAAATATTTCTTCTACATCGTCTATAACATTTATTTAACTATATACCTAATAACTAACCTTAAAATTTAATTATTAAAAAATATTATTAAAAGTAGTCCCTTTAGGCAAGGTTCCGAAGATACTGGCAGCGTTCCCCCTTTGAATAGCTAGACTAATTCTTTTTGCGAGGTAGCAGCCAGCTCTTCGTTCTCCTGTGATGAACTATGATTTTTAACTATGTTACATTATATTTTTTTATAATTTGATTTGTAGTACGACTTATACCCGATAATTTTATACTATACCTATACCATGTTTGCTTTCCTAGAACGTGTGCGGAACGAGTTTCCGCGATGCCTTGAAGATAAACTAGATACAGCCTTCGAAATTAGCACTGACACTGAACCTATCTCGTTTATACAAACATTCATTTAACTTGATGTCTGCTAACTAGGTTGCTGCTTGTGGTATTAAGCATTAGACGGTATTACATCAATAATTTAATTTCGTCACTAATTTAAAGATATTTAATAATAATAACTATTTGGAATATATATTTAAAATGTGCGTATAATCACCGTCATTAGCCATTATTCGAATTCATAGGTACTTCATTTTTCTCCTACTCGCGTTGCATCCATTACTGGTACTGCCAGCAGTGAACCCGCAACTGACAAAGCGACTTCTAATATTAAATAGAACCAATCTCAAAACAATGATACGGACAGTTACGGTCTATTGTCTCCATACAAACATCTTTTTTTTCCTAGGCACGACACAAAGCAAGGGGCTGTTTCAGCACAAAGGAACAGTCACCCACGTAGTCCTGGAATGCAGGTCGTGGCTAAACAACGTGCAGAAATCCTGGGAGCAGTGAGATCACTCCGTGAAGCCCCAGTGCCCAGGAATCTTGTGCTTCTGGAAGTAGCTACACTAACTAAATTAGCCAGAACTTTACGCTTTATTTATATTATATTTACGCATCGGACCAATAATGAGTACGGAAACTTATTCCACCAACCTATAACCTATAACAGCCTGCATGCTTTGGATATCGTCGGCCCAGTTCGTCTGTGATCAGTCAAGTGATCTTTGATTTTGTCTCTCCATTCTCAAGGTCTTCATTAATTCAAGAAACCTTCGGTATCATCGGGTTTTCACCATGCGAGCTTTATGTGCAGCGCCCACGCATCTCCATTTTAAAGTCACAATCTTAGTGACCAAAAAATTCGCACCCGTATTTTCTTAAATGACTTCATTTGGGGATACGGTCGGGTTGATCCAATGTATCTTTCTTGACAGGTCGCTCAGTGCGATTCTTCTACAGCGCTTAAGAGTCGCAAATTTGGCGATTTTTCATATTATTTCATCTACGTTAAAGAAATTTTCTCGCGAATGATGCTTTGCACATTAAATTGAAATATTATATAACATCTTTTACTAATAAATCCAACAAAATGTTATACATAGAAAATTATTTGCAACGTAAAATTTTGTTATAGTCCATAATAGCTTACAGCAATATGTAGAAGATATCTCGCATTATTCAGTGTCAACAGGACGTGCGCCATAATATATGTTTTAATAAAACGGCACGAAAGAGGTAGGAATCAAGAGCGATCTTCAATATATTATTGGTACAGGCACCCTTATAAATCCGGGTTTTGCCATTAAATCATCTTCGTCCCTATGAGTGCTTTTTATTTTTATAGATATCTTAAATGCCAGTTTTGGCTTTATCAATTATTTTCAAAGCTTAACTTGTTAAATAGTTAACATATGAGTTACTGTTTAACTTACTCATATTAATAAGTAGTTGATTATCATTAAACAATTAAGGTCTGAATTAGTGGGTTGTATGTGAAGATTATTAAAACATAAAATTTACTTATCTCTCAGTACAAAAATTGCGATTTTTTATTACATGTTGTATAATGTATGTTCATCGACCATTATATAAGTATTCGCCAAAACCTTTCATTAAATAATTGCCAAGAGCAAGGCTGAAGTGTAAATAATACGTATTTTTTTATTGGGTGATGGTGTAATTCAATTGGTAGGGTTCATGACGCATCAATAAAGACATGAACTCCAGAAAAATAAAAAATATTGAGAACTATATGTACTTAAGATATTTGATTAGGATTACTTCGCACTACTGCGGTTGAAATTCTATTTAAAACTCAGAATTGATATTAAAGCCATTAAATAATACAATGTAGGTAACCTAAATGTGTGTCGGTTGTATAACAGATATAGATGAGAATAATTAGTAATATTTTTGAAGTGAAACTTCTTTAGGCGCATGGGGGTAAACTTTTACGGAACGTCACGAAGGTGTGCAGCGTTTTTGTCGAAGAAAAGGAAGATAGCGATTGAGAGCGATTGAGAGAGAGGGAGAAAGAGAGGTTGAGGAAAAATACACGCTATTGGTTGATACCAATAGCGTGCTAAAACTAACTACACTATTTTAATTACATATTATAACTTTAGATGGCAATTCTATTGCATAACGTCTTATGCAGTAAACGCAGATTTTTTAAATTTATATTATCATTAGCACGTATGTGTAAACAGTGTGAATATAGACACACGGAGTGATCAGATACTGGTACATGATCATCTGTTGGGGCTTTTAACTTTGTAATAATTAATTTACAAAGAAGTTTCACTTCTCACCTGTATAGTTTGTACACACGCTCATTTTTCATTTTCTCAAAACTACAGAAAGCTGTTTTAGATATATTCACTTTTACGTCACTGACCTTCGCATTAGCAATTTATTTCGTCCCAAACAAAAATGGAAGATTCCGTAAAAAGTGTAGAGCTACCCTCGTCACGTTGGGACATCTTATTTGTCTAGTCACCAGTATTGTTTCCATAAAAATACGTCTTATTACCAGGCCAGACGACCTAACAATAGCTTTGTCGGAGGTTCTTGCGTGTGACGTCATTGTACATAGATAAAACACTATATGATGTTATCTGTGCTTTACGTGTGCTAATAAATGACAAAATACAGCATTTTAATAGTAATATACATTTTTACATAAATATTTAAAATTTCACAGGAAATGAAATAATCCTTTTATATACTACGAAAAACGTTTATCCGTTTTTTATTCACACTTTTTACACAATTAAATAATAATATTAACAATCGAAAGCATGGTGCAACGGGCGACCTTATCGCTACTAAGCAATCTATTCCAGGTAACCCTTATTAAATAAAACCGTAAAAGCAAGGATTTCTTAGTTTAGTTTGGTCATACAAAATAGATTTAGACGCTTGTAATCTCCTGTAATTTCCTCATTGTCAAAGTCAAAGTCTATACGAATGTGTTTGCAGAGTTGTCAGCACATTAATTTTAAAACATCTTTTATGTAGCGATTTTATTTTTGCGTTTTATTTCCTTTTTTAATTAGGAAAGCTTGCCAACGCTTGGCACAATAAAATAATGCACTTAATACAAGTTTTAATCTGACAAGCAATAATACGCAAACACGCAGAGAAAAATAAAAAATTGATTCAAAGTGTGAGGGAGCTACTCCATATTTCGTAACAATGTAAAGAAGGAGTAAGCGGAATTAATTACCTGTAAAAAAATCACATTTTACAATTTGGAATTATGCTCTAAATAAAGTCATGACAGTTGTAGGCATTTTAAATACCAGAATTTTATTTGAATGGTTCTTATTACAAAATAAATTTTGTATTAATATCAATTAGTAATTAGTTATAAAGCTAAACCCTTTCCAGGCCTCAGGGAGTTCCATGCTTAAATACTTGCCTTGATTGATTTAATTTTATTATTATCTTTTTACAATCCTAAATACACCGAATACACTTTGAACAAAAACCAGTAGCGCATTTTGTATGTTTCTTGATCATTTGTTTTTATAAAGGCCATTTAACCTTTTATACTTGACACACGCCGTGATTATTTTGTGTATATGAGAAAACCATTCTCACGATTTTCATTTTCACCGTACGAGCGCGTGGTGAGTACGCATATATACAGAAAGTCCATTCTACGGCCTCAGGGATGTGTGTCGCACGATAAAGTCACGGCCTTGCTTATCTCTTTTAAAGAACAGAGGACAAGCGGGCAGGAGGATCACCGGATGTTAAGACACTCTCAATGCCAGTGAGCTCGTTAGTTGTAGTACTAGTAAGTTGTCGGAATTAGTTAAGTACATTTCATAATAAAAAGTTCGATTAATTTAAATCAGTTAAAGCTTTACATTTTGTAATACTTTATTAGATTTATTACTTACTGATGTAAATGTACTAAGAGACATCGGGAACATCCTCAAACCAGTTACGGAAAGTGGCCTACTTGCCCTCTCCATGAAAATTCTCATGTTTCTTTTATAGGCACGAGGTTGATGTGTCCAATCTGAGCTGTATATGGCATGGGAAAGAAAACAACTCTGAAAATTAAAATTATAATTACGTACTAATATCATCTGACGCCTGATTAGTAAGGCCCACTGGTCATTTTATATTTTTTAAGCTTGTTTGAAATTTTCAATACACGAACGCTATATAATATGGTTTCACTTCATATAAAGTCTTCATATGAGTTTTGAATAGTTTTTATCACTCTTATACGATATGATATTATATCATATAATTGAGCCGGTATTTCTTTATTATTTTCATATTATTTCATATATTTCATAAGAATAAACAAAAAAATTACCTTATCCATAATTCGAGTTCCAAACCAGGATGGAACTAGGATTTGTATTATCATTATGAATATATATGTTCCGAGAAATATGTAATATTGCCAAGTGGAAGGCTGTAATATAAAAAAAATACATACATATGTCCTACAATCTTGGTTTGAGGCACATTGCTGCAACCTTTTCATTTATAAGTTTTTTATGATATATAAAAAAAACATCAATCACCATCGGTGCCCAACGGGGTGTATCTCTCGACCTTTACGTAAAAAGACCGCTTAGATACTAGGTGTTAACACTCTAAATGAATATGACAATGAAAAAATAAACAAAATAACAAGAATAGAATAAAGATTAAAGAGTTGTGTCTTTCGAAGGTTCTGGAACATTGCGTATATTACATAATTCGGCTCACTGTCTAACAAAAATAGATAGCAGACAGCACCTGTTTAAGTAAACCTTTGTTGAGGTGAATATTGTATTTATTTAATATTTAAATGAATTTACTTACCAACGTAAAGCGAAATAAGCATACACAAATAACAGCAGATGCAATGCTGAATTGGACGAATAAAGATACACTAAATACTTCTTCTATCAGTTCACAAAACCTACAAATTAATCATTAAACTGTGTACTAAATTTAAATATAATAAAAATAAACATCAATATAGCCTTCTTGAAAACGTTTGTAAGTTAAATTTTATAACCAAATCTTAAATTTGTAAACGTGTATAATACCTATTACTACAATCGAGGTACTGCGTTCGATTTCCCGCGAAAATTGCTTCGGTTTGCCACGCTTGCCTTAAAAAATATCAATTAAATGGACTATGAACTGGGTCTATGCCATGCCCACACTTTTTCTAAATACCCTTGCAAGTTATAGAAAATTATTGAATAATCTTACTTTGCAACGTCGTTGTATCGTTCTAAAGAACTATTCAATTTCAGGATTAAATTTCTCTCAGCATCTGTACCCTGGGATCGATCATGGTTGATCGCAGATGGCATATTCGTATCATTTTTCAACTTCACAGCTAGAATATCCAATTGGGCCATCACGAGAATCATAAGACCGAGAATAAATGTATCGATATTTACATTGTTCAACATATGAAAATGTATGCCGATGCTCTGGTAAAAATATATGGGATAAATAAGTGTATGAGTGGTATTTTCTGGTAAAAATGAATAGCTACATACGGGGGGAGAGAGTGGAGCACCGAAAATCAAATGTAATAACAAAGGCGATGTGACATGAGTTATATTAGATGTAAAGGAAACCACTGCAACTATTCTCCAATAGGTGATATTAAATTTATTCGCGTTGTCTAAAATGTGGTGTTCCTCCTCGTTCTCTGGTTGAAATAAATCACTTTTCAATATACTGAGTAGTTGGGTAATTTTTTCTCTCATACAAACGAATGTTAAGACTTTCGACACAACACCAATTGTTGTAAAATACAAAATAAGTTCTTCAATGAACAAATCTAGCTGATTTGGCATGAAAAAGAAATTGAATGAAAATAAAGAGTCGTATATAATTATGAAGAAAATCACAAACACAGCGGCATATATAAAATGTAATGTATTTTTAGGTTTCGGGTGTATGCCCAATATATTCCAAAAAAACTCGTTAATTTGAAAACAATGTATGATATCACCCATTGTATTTCCTCAAGTGTGTTTCCTCATGTTCTTTGCAAGTTAATGTTGTATCAAACGAACTTCTTTGTTCAATAATTAGTGTAGCAAATAAAGGTTCTGAGTTTTGTCTTGTTATTAAAATGCATTGACTTAAACGTTCATATTAAAGAGACTAGAAAGTGTAAATTTAATTGACTTATTATAAAGAAAGACTGTAAAGGCTTCGTTATTAAATGGACATTTCGTAAATAAGTAAAAACTTGCTACTTTTCTGTTTTAACATTAAGTCTTTAAAGCTAACTCTGATTACTTATGGAATGGACACGACTATATATTTTTCAAAATTAAAGACCACTCCCTACGAGTTACTATGAAATACTAATAAGTTTTAGTTTTTACTAATCTCACAACAAAAAAATACTGTTTACACGATTAATTAAGTTATGAATACCTAAATATACCTACTGACTTGACGACAATTGTGTTAAAAAGTGTACCTTTAGTTACCTTTAGACGTTTATCAATAAACAAGCTAGGTCTGGATATCCAGAGTTGCTCCCCTCACACTTTAAAATCGATTTTAGTTTAGTTTTTTGTAATTGTTTCTTTTTTGTAATGTTTGTTTTGTTTAAAAATTGTTTCGATTGATGTTTGTATGTGCTCTAAATGAATGTCATGTTTGCCTCTAATTGCTTATCACATTCAAAATTGTATTAAGTGTTTGTTTTTACCAATGTATCAGTGTGCCGAGCGTTGGCAATCTTTATCAATAAAAAAAATAATAATAATAACAATTTTAAATTAGGTATGGGAGAATCGAATAGTAAAATTACAACGAAATTTTGTATGGAAAACAGTGTTAAGCCCATTTGAACTGAAACAAGTATTTAGTTCAAATTTTTTATGATATGAGAGAATTCAATATAACATTTAATTTTAAAATTGCAAATAGTTCGATATTTTTGTATGTGAATACTTGACAAAACTATCGCTAAGGTTAATGTAGTTTTGATCCTTTTACGGTAATCATAATAATAAATATATTAAATACAGCCTTTTCATAAAAAGCTAGAAGTGATTCTATGGTCAGACCACAAGTGGATAATTTATGCTATTATAAGTCGAAGTGTTTTTAATATGAACGTTATAGAAATATAGGTTAATTGCGGAAAGCCGTATATTTTTTAATGAGATGCAATTAGTAAAGGTAACGTAGTCCACTAACAAAATGGTCTCGTTCTAATTACCAACTCGGTGAGAAATATTTTTGCCTTTTCTCTATCATTTATAATTTAAACATCAATTTTCCTTGAGTATGATGAAAATAGAATTTCGTATTTCCTTGTGATTTTTATAGTTTCCCGTTTGAAAACTCGCAATCAATCCACGCTTCGCTTCGTATGCAAACGTTTGTCTTTAAACACGTCATAAAGGATGTATTGTTTAAATTTATCCCTGGCAATTTGGATTTCTTGAAAATGTATATAGATTTAGCAATAAGAAATAAAATACTAAAAAGATAAAAATTAAGTAAGACAGGCTTAAGTTAGTTCGGTTTCAGTTTAAGACTATTAACTATTTTAAGGCAACAAAATTACATAGATTATTTTAAGTAAATATTGCAATTGAATCATTTATTTATAATGTACGAATAAATATAATTTTTAAATTTATTTATTTGTTTACTATCTAGTTACATTCAGAGTTCATATATAAGGTCATCGATCCCCAGGTAAACCCAGGGGAACCAGGCACGTGCACTGAAGAATTGTATTTAGTAATCCATCAGAAGCTTAATCTAAAATCTCCTGCCTAGCCCATCAATAAATCGCGAGCCTCCTGAAAGTTACATGCAGCTTATTGTTTCATACAATCTCCCCTTAAATCTATGCACTACAAAGAGACACTCGACATGGTGTCACGATTTGCAGGGATCATTAGGCTGGATCCTTCACTTTTATTCAGATAGGTGCCTCCGGCTGTTCATTAGTGAAACAACCCTTCTTTTGGGCTTTATCTTGTAGGCTGCAGTTGACAAGCTTGCTTAACACCAAGAGTCTTGACGTTTTGGTCTTTCAGATTTAGGTATACTATTTTTAGGCTGCATTAACCAAGGTGTAGCAAGGGATTGTAGCACCTAATAACCTTCACTGATCTGCAGTTCAGACACGAATATAACATTATTTGTAACGAGTGCCATGACGGGGAATCGAACTCGATACTTCTGGAGGTCTGTTTACTTTTACGAACGAACAGCAAAGGACCATGTTTTTAATAATAATAAAAATGTTTGTGAATACATATTAGTCTGCTTTTGTTTCAATCTCATTTTAAATGTTGAACACCAATTTAATATTCATCCCGGACTTACGAGCTGAAAGTTGCTACGAAAAGATGATTTGAATTTTTAATAACTTTAAGCGAACGATTAATTTTAAGAACTTGGGTGAGCTAAAGATAAATTGAAAAATATTTTTAATAATTCTACAAAGATAATATTATGATGTATCATACTTGAATGTTTCATCAAGTTTCTATAGGGCAAACTTCATATTGTGTAAAAAAATCTATTGCGTGTAAAATACAATAATAACTGATCCGTTTCTCTCTGACTTATTCAAATTTGACTTTTAACTGACACGTTTGTTTTTAAATAATGTTATGAATAATCAGTTTTTTAATAAAATGAAGATAAATTATAATTTCGACTTTGTTACCATGGTTACCATTTTCATACTTGTAAACGATATCGTAACCATGGTAACCGCCCTTTCGCGTTTCGTAAATGCCAAATATGTTTAATATTAATGTTTAGAATATTCTGCTTTTAAATCAGTATTGGTTGTGAGTGCCTTTGTCCACAATAAATAGGATTAATTAATGTTGTCCATAATAATTACGCTGGAATGTATTTTCGCGGCTTGTTTTGTTATCATTAAGCTGTGATCGTGTTTTGTTATTCTTGCTAAATTCAAACTCTCTCAGTCAAATATTAACGTGTTTGTTCAGGATTATTTTAAAGGTAAAATTGTATTGTTAAATATATACATGTAAGTACGAGTATTTATTCATTGGTGATTAAAGTTTACTTCAATTTCAAAACTTTAATTAGATTTTCTTGATGCTGTGGTGTAATGCACATTTCCAATCTGCTACTAGACCTAATACAATGACGTCCTAAATAAGTCCAGCGTTTCCGAGTTCAGACATACATTACATATATACGTCTCATTATCCACCGGGACTTTCAAGCTGACAGTCATTTGTTACACTGTATTACATGTTACACTCATTTTTGTATCCTGCTAGAAAACTTCTTAAAAAAATCAAATTGTGCTATAAACACATGAATTATTTGCCGTCTAGATTTATAAGATCTAGTCTGAATCCTCTCCTATCCAGACATCAACATATTGCAAATGCCCCGAAGACTTAAACGCTAGTGTTCTTGACTGCAGACAGTAAATGAAATCAGGTATTCACAATTCCGCATACAAACCTCGTCAGACACTGTTTAACATGTGTGTATTCAGATGTCAACACATTTCCCTTTCCACCACACCCAAAGTACGAAGGACATTTTAATATCATATATATTTTTGATGCCAGATTGAAATTTAGCGAATCGGTAGATTTGATGAGAACAGCCTGTATATTGGCGTATTTCTGCACATGAAGTCAAATAGGTGATATCCAATGAGCCTCACGCCATATCTTAAGATACAAGAAAACATAGTAGCACAAACAAGAGGACTTTGAAGCAAGTAATACCTAACACCACGTACAATGAAGAGCCTGAAAATGTTTTTTTTTTGTGTATGTCGGCGGTAGTTGGAAGTTGGGAGTCGGTAGTTGATAGTTACGAATGAGACAGCGTTATCAAGCGCTAGCGGCATGTGCAAGTGCACCTGACATCATTGCCCACTACGTTTCGGTTGTATAAAAACCCGCCTCGCCGTGCTAAGCTCGCCAAACCAGCCCGTGCTGAGCTGTAAAGGCCCTTAAGGCCAACAGCGAGATCCATTCTAAAAATATATATATATTGGCCGGACCGCAGTCTTAACCGACTGTCACCTCTCTCCCTCACCGCTAGTCAGTATGCACTACATTAATGATTAAATGTAGTATAACAATGATATAAGGTTTTTTAGAAGTTATTTCTTACCCAAGTCGTAAAATGATCTACCCACTTTAATTATTATTAAAAATTGGTTAAATTATTCTATCTCGTGTTTCACTTCTGATGTCAGGGCCTATTCCGACATGTCCTAACTTGTCTGTTTACATTGGCCTTACTAACGTGGTTGTGGTATAGTTTGACACGCACACACCAGTAATGGCCAAGCTCATTAGTGCTATGAAGTGCTCTCCGTGTTAACAGATAACAAACTTGACAATGTTACACAAACTGTAACAAGAGAATGTGCAAAGTTTGAAAACTAGATAGTTTTTAATGGGCGTTTTCATCCTGCGAACTATTGTGAGCCGCAAGAGTGATTGTTAAAATTACTTTGCCACTAGTGCTCGTTATTGGCCAACTAACACCGAAGTTTTGCAATAATTATGTAAATTCAAATTTTTATATATTCAAAAGATATTTAAGTATATGTTACCGGAAATGTATGTCATCCGTCATTATATACATTTCCTAGGTATTGTATGTAATTCCTTAAATCGCAGGGTAATGAGTATGCGGGGATAGCGGATAGCGGGGATAGCGGTTAGGGAGGAGCGGGTATTGTTTTGTCTGATCAGGCGATCTCGCTAGTGCCGCCATAGCTGTTAGGTAAGGTTAGGTTAAGTTATTTTTATACATTTCCCAATACGATATTGGAATCACATACACATATACACATACAGATTAATATCACTTGTATTGTTCACATTTCCTAGGACATTTATATATAAAATAGTTTTCAAAACAATATTTTATATATTTCCTAGGATTTGTATACAATTCCTAGATTTCATACATTTCCAGTAACATATACATTAAAAATTATAATTGAGAGGTTTTCCAATAAATATTGTTATAGACAAGTAGATTCCAGATTCATCACCTGACAAATGTCGATAGTGCCGCGCTGATTATTGTAATATAAAGTCCATAAATTCCACGAAGCTAATTTAGTGTTCTGCCGATAGGAAATCATTATATCAGCCGTGTTTATTTTTGATAAGATCTTATAAACATTTAACTAGACAATCATAAGTTCCTTAATAACACAATATTGCCGTAAATTAAGGTCAAAAGTCATATTAAAATTAATATTCATATAACCGAATGTGTACGAATAAAAAGATTCATTTATTCATTTTTAATAGTGGTATGAAGGTTGATCAATGATACCACATATTATGTTTCTAAAGATAGTAACACAACTACACAACAAGTAAGCTACAGTCAAGTCGACACCATCAGCCTACTTCTATTTGAGGGGACTAAGCTCTAGAGATGAGGGGCTATTTTAAAACACTACCTTCGTGGGTATACCCCTCTAATACACATTTTAAATATTTATTGTTTATAAAACCCTAGGATATTTCACTGTCTAGGAGATAAGTGCATTTTCATAACAGACATACACAAAGACAATCAACTTTTGTAACATTCTAATAAACATTCCAGAATTCGAAACACTAATACTATGTATTATAATGCGGGAAAAATAATTATGTGTTTCGTATACAATATTGAACCATAGTTAATAAGAACTCAGTTTTCTCCTCTCATCAATTACAAAATTAATTAATCAATTCGCGCGCTAGAAATTTCGAAATTAGTTAAATTTAAATTAGCGATATTATTAATTATTGAAAGCAATTATGGCGCGCGTTGATATCGCACTACTAATTTTAATCGACGACAATTCGAAGTTCAGTAATGAGTCCGTTTCGCACGTGTCGCCTGCTATTAGCACGTTAAATTCTACTCGCGTTATAGTTCCTATATCCTTATTACGAAAATAATTTTCAGTTCGCGTTTATTGAGGCAACACATTCTTAGGTAATAAATAATTATAATCTATATTCATGAATAGAAATTAACTCGTATTATATTGCTCCGTATGCAAATCTTGATATATAACTTGATAGGTAAATTTATATAACTAAAACTATCCACAAATGCAAACTATGAAGTATGATTTTTTAATAAAACGGTTACAATACTTGCGTCACGCTACGGTTAACTGAACTAATATTTCATCCTAACCAATCCATTCCTTGATTATAGTTTAAATATAAATACTTAAAACAAAATAACTGCCGCTTTATGATAAATTGTGACGATAAGATATGTGAAATCAGCGCTTTTACAAGTTCTATTCTCGATGATTCACAACACATTTCTTTATATAAACAAACTTAAATTTCATTTTATTATAATTTAAAATTATCACGTCTTATATTCATATCTGCAGAATAAATCGTTATAAGTCGTTTGCAGAAACAATTTCGCAATAAGTATCATTGTTTCGCACCATAAAACTGAAGAAAATTAATTCCCGCCGTTAAGAGTAACATCTAGGAGTCTTGAAATTAATATTTCAATCGAGTATAACGTTGGCGAATTCCGTGCAAATGAAAACGACCAGCGTTTGTGACCTTTCCTTACTACTGTCGAGTATCAACGTTACTTAAGGAGATGGTTCAATGTAGACTGGACGATATTATCATACTATATTAGATGCTTGGATTGTAGAGTGGATTAAAACCATGTACGTGTTTGCAATTTTGAAAGCGGTGCAACCCTTTGGGTGCGTTTTAATTGCAGGGGTCGAGAGTGACTAGTAAAATCTTCCAGCTTAAATTCTTAGAAGTTCTTAGTGGAACATCGTTTAATGAATACTAACATTGTGGTTGAAAACTTTGGAAGCTCTACTAGTTAGTAGTTTACCTAGTCCGATAAATCTAATTTGATTATCATCTAAAACACTAACTGCTCCGTAATAAATAGACCCGTTTAAAGAAAGTGGTGCATGTAAAACTGATAATTTACCTACCCAATAGTTATATATAATTAATAGTGTATTATGATGTAACTTATTAGGGTTTTTATATAATACCTCGTAATGTCATATCCAGATATTTTTTCATACGAGATAATTCTTGTCTAGTATTTATTTAACAGAACTTCGGTACATTTAATAAAAATATTTAATGTTATATAACTTTTAAATATGCTGCATAAATTCAGCAGACTGTTACACCAGCTCGTTGAGGTAAAAACTAGTTTTATAACTAAAGTTAAGTGTACGTTATTCGGTACACATGCTCCGCGAAATTGTATAACGACCAATAAGAATTTTTTATATTTTATTTACGCAATTTTAATTATTAAATAGTTATATGGCGGGGTTGTGTTACTACACTAACAACATGTAGATTTTAGATTTATCTATTATCTAATATGATAGATGTAATAAGTAATCATTTTGAGCAACTTAAAAGACTTAGGGACTATGTTTACAATTCGATGGGCATGCCTTATTGTAGTGTGTGTAAAATATATATATATACATATTTTGTGTGTGTGTATTTTGTAAATTTTTCAAGGAATGAATGAGGCTTAATTATTATTATTATTATTATTTTAATAACATTTAAGTCAAATTAGTTCAAACGATTAATACGAATGGTTTATTATATTTGCCAGTGTTGCTAGATCTATAAATTAACGACTATTCAATGGCCGATTGAATCTATAGACATATTGTATATGTCCCAAAAAATTCGTGGATTATACCATTTTTACTTATTTATATCATACGCTAATCATCCCTTAATTGTGTACTTTTGTTTTTATAATTCAGTACAGAAAAAGAAAAAATATTGATTAAATACAAGACATACACACTAAACAATATTTGATAACCTGAAGTCCAATTACATCTGTACACAGCATTTTAGTAGCATCTTCAGTACTGGTTAACTCAATATTAAGCATTATATACAGTAGGTATACAATATACATATTATATAAAACTTACCTATAAATAAGTTATTCAGATTATAAAGTCTCCACCGCGAATAGCGATGTAATACAAAAGAAGAGATACAAGAATTAAACAGGTCACGATTGATCAGAATATGATACGGTTAGGAAATGTTTATATACAAGAGTTTTAAAAGACGATAGGGAGGAAGCCAATCGTATGGAGTCGGGCAGCTTATTCCACAGCCTAGTGGCGGAAATCCTAAATGAATTGCCTATAAAGGATGAGCTGTGGGATGGAATTTCCAATAGACATCTATTGGAAGAGCGTAGCGTATAGTTAGAAGGACCTAAGAATTTGAAATGATTTTTGAGATAAGAAGGGGTTTTGGGATTGAAAAGAATTGAATTTAGAAGTTCAAGAATATGAGCGTCTTATGAGAATATAGCTGCGGAATTGCGGTATTTTGTGCCTTGGACCATACTTACAGCATAAAGCTCTAACCAACCGACTTTGTATTGATAATAATCTATCTGTATTAGTTTTGTATATCGGGGCCCATACTGTTATTGTATTTTGAAAGATACTTTTTTTAATTCGTTTATTAACAGAATTTGCTAGATATTTATTTAAATGTATTTGTTAAATTTAATTATGTTTCATAAACCTCTTAATACTCAGCTTCAAACATATAAGAACATTTTATTATGATACCTATAATTTACTCCAGTAGCTCGAGCTTCGTACGTCTTCCAATAGGTCTAGAAAGTTTAACGAGCCCTCCAGGGACATTTGAACCAGACAAGACTGTATATGAGCCACAGATAACTTTGACAATGTGTCATTGTTTATTTGTTGACCTTTAATATAAAATACAAGTGACAAATATATCAGTAATTTTTTTTAGTATACGCGTATAAGATTTTATGACGTAAAATACCCTATAAAATACGGGCGTTTTAACCTCGATGAATTAATTCTGCCTTCAACAAGCGTGTGATTAAAGAAATAGTCACTTGCTATACACTCGTTAAAATAATTACAGCCTTGGGGAAAAGGATTTAGGTTCGAAAAATACTAGAACAGCAACATATAGATGGGGCTTTTTATGAATGTGGCTACTATTTGTTAGTATTATTCATTAAAATATTGCTGTTCAACTGGATTGGGTTCCCACAAGCATCGTTTGTGTTTAAAGGAGGTCCTAAAAAGTAGTTCCATTTAATGATAAATGATATGTATTTTTGGTTAATTAAATGTATTGAATATATCTTTTTTAACGTTGAGATTATTGAAATCTACTACTTTTTTAATGGTAAAGAGCATGTATATAGGTAATGATAATGTGTGAAGAAATTCTTAGATAAAGTGTTCTGACCTATCATAACACAGTTTCATCTTAAACGCTGATACATGTTATCGATTTTTGTGGTTATGACAGCCGATTTATCATGTTTGTCCATACTCCTCAATCTGGTGCACAACCAGAAGCAATTTACTAACAAATAACTCACTCCTTAATGAATTGTAATATACAAATTAATCATAATTTTACCAACTACTGCACTATTATCTCATGAGCTCTTCTCTCTTTAAATTGTTTGCAACAAAGAGCTGAAAAGCATTGCATTTAATCAACTCATTTGTTCAGAATCAGAGGCAATGCACAAGAATAAAGTATAAAACGCAGGACTTTTAATATCCCGAATGGTAACGCATCGCTACGAAGTTTGCTCGAGAAGTGAATGAGGCTTGGCTCATACCTAACGTAATGATGGCTCCAGGCTATGACTCATTGTAGCACACTGCAGTCCGGAAAATTAAAGCAACTAAAGTTTGAAATTTTCACCATAGGCTTGGTTGGAGCGCGAAGCAATTTTATTCTCACACACTTTATATGTTAACTACGTGATTATAGGTAATTTTATTTATTTAAATACGGATATTTTATCTTGTGTATATTTTTTTATTATTGTTGAAATGTGATTGACATTTATATTTTATATTCGTATAGGAGTTTTATATATTACATTAATTTTCTTGTTTGCGCTCTTTCCTGTTAATATAATCAAAGGAACTTGCATAAAACTGAATAAGTTTTTACATAAATGATTTTAATGTATGACTCCGGAACCACCGCGTATCTGTAGTAATGTATGAGCTTCTTATAAGACACAGCTTTGTTGAATTTTTACTTGAGTTTTACGGAGAGACCTACACAATTTGGCACGTAACACACAATCCCATATTATAAGATTTCCTTTACCTCAAAGCCTCAATAGACTTTTAATCAATAAAACCTTTCTATCAACGAGTGAAATAGAAAGGTTATCTAAAAGAGAGTGTACTCTTTAGTATGCATTAATCACGCGCGCGGTCGCCGCTCGTGATTGAAACTAAATCCTACGGGGCCTTACTGTCGACTGATTACTGACCGCAACATCAACGTACCTGGATTAGGTTATTTAAATGAAGGCAAACGGTGAGCTTCTGTTCGCTTTAAACGAAGCTTTACATATGCTATGGCTGAAGTGTTCTTTCTATGAATTGATTAGTTACAGACTTCGTTGCAGACCTTTAATAGAGACTATAGTGTTATTGGACACTTCCTTATGATAATTTAATTACTTATTAGTCTTAAGATAGGCAAGATCGTAATGTTCCGTGATGTCTTAGTGAAAACACACGTATATAAAAAAAACTTTGTGTCGTTGATATTATCATAAAAAACTTTGGTTGTTTAAAACTAAACTGTTTTATTTTATGCGTATTTATTTGCATTGTTTCATCTAAATATTAAAAAAAGAATCTGGGCACAATCATTGTTTGAATATTTTTATTTACTTCGTGAATTGAAACTACTTATGTAATTTCCCCATAAGATTTTTATAGAAGCTCGTAGCTACACTTATTTTTCTTTATTACGGTTATGATGGAAACTACACTTAGTTTGAAATTTTCTCTTTGGTATTAATAGTTGTTGTAATAACGAATAAACTATTTAACTATATAATAGAACAAGGTAAGGTAATTTAAATAGCTTAGCGATTATTAGCGAGCGAGAATTTGTTCTTGTGGAAACAAATACGTCCAAATAGAAAAATCTTGATTTAACTACTAGTGGAAAACAAATTTGTCGGTTCAGTAAATTCCAGATACATTTTCCAACACTTTTCACATGCACAAATTTTTACTCTGTATTTGATTAGTACATGAACACAAAACCGCAAGTCCGGCTTTTAGATTTATTATTATATTACCTTCAAATGTGACCTAAACGAATAAACATATTAAACTTCTTAAAGTTTTTCCATCACATATTAGTATTTCAAAAGACTTGAACAACTGGAACAAAGCTGAACAATCAGTTTATACCGAGCCAATAAAACGATAAAATCTTTTGACGAATAGCGTAATCAACAATGGTTGGAAACAATAAAAGTTTCAGCGCGATCCATTTTCCAACTAACAATAAACAATTTTCCTGTAAAATAAGAGTAATTACCAGCGTCCATGTGAAACGGTAAGGGTAATAAATCCATTCAACTCTGAAGGGGCGCTGATTTTCCCCGCAAAGCCCGACTATCTAGCAATTAAAACTTAACACCTGTATGCATTCGCCTGGAAATGAGTTTACACCTGTATACTGGATTATGATATATGACAATAAAATCATCCTCGTATGTTAATCATGAGGGCGTGTGTTTGTGCCCTGACCACCGTTAATGTTTGTTTCCTTGTGAAATTACACTTGCTTGTTCATTTAGTGACCGAACAAAACTTAGGGGTTTAGGCCCAAGAGTAGACGAATTGTTTTGGGCAAGGCGAGTCTTTTTCCTATAAAAACCTTATCAATAAAATAAAATTGTGCTATCATTTGAGATC
The DNA here is from genome assembly GCA_028984075.1 of Pieris mannii. Classification (NCBI taxonomy): domain Eukaryota; kingdom Metazoa; phylum Arthropoda; class Insecta; order Lepidoptera; family Pieridae; genus Pieris; species Pieris mannii. Next base: position 4,797,071 of record CM054776.1, read on the forward strand.
AGAAGTTTTGATCTGCTTTAGACAAAAGTATTTAGATGTAATTTGATTTGATTATAAGATGTGATTTATTTCAGCAATAAAATTGTATTAGGTACTAATAAAACAAAATTGTACATGCATATAGAATCTATTGATCTGTCTTAGTAACAATTTTCTATTAAACTAACATGAGGAAAAGTGTTTTCATAGAAAATTATTGATAAACAACCTTCAAGAGTTTACAAATAAGAAACGATCTGGAAACGAAACATCTGTGTTTGACGTGATTTTCGGAAATGTGTGTTTGCATTTTTGAAAGCTCTAGTGTTGTCTGGCGGATATCCGGAGGCGCCGCATCTAATGCGCATTGCACTTAGCCATAACACGTCACTATTTAGTCAAATAGCAGTCCTAATGTACTTGAGAATGCTTACAGTAAACCTAATGTATTTGGAAGTGAATAGTATTCTCCGTAGTACCAGGACGGGCGGTTACACCAGCGTATATAAATCGCTGAAGTTCATAGTTAAAAAGGAACTAGCTAATTGAATCTAATGTAAAGAAGCACGACAAAGTAAGTTTGAAAAAGTTCGCTACTTACTTTACCTCTAGTTGTAATAAATATAATTTTCTTTTTAGTAATCATTACTTTTCTTTATTAATTATAATTTTTGTGTGTCTTTGGATGGATTGTTGGATGAATAAGCTCTTGGATATTATATTAATAAAAAGAAGGTAGGCATAATGTCTATGTGCATTAACTAGAATCTGAATTCCATCGCAATACCTGACCTACATTTGCCATCTTCAATATCACCTAGATCTAGATTTATTGCTTTTAATGACTGCATAGAGAAGAGGTTTGAAAATAAATATAAAAGGCTTATATTAATTAAAAATATAAAGAATCTAGATTTAATAAATATTAATGTGCATTCTGCGCTGAGGTTGCTTTTTTAACTATAATTTATAATATTATAAAATATAATCCGTATAACTCGCCTACCTATGGTTAAGTAGTTAACGCTCTTACCTGAAGGTTTTATTTATGGAGAAATAATTGTTTTACGTGCATAGAAACATTAAATACATCTTAGACTTCAGTAATTAAGTGCACATAGAAATACCTTTAATCCTTTGCACAAGCTACCTGATTAATTCCCTTCTGTATAATTTGGTTCCATTGTACCGTTAGCAATTCTGCTGTGAATTGTGATTCTGTCCTTACTTGATTTAGACAAGAACCTAGGGATTTAGACTCCTTGTAGGCTTATATGGGCTGCGTATAATCAAGTCAAATTGGAAATGTTATTACGAAAAAGGTTCGTCTAACAAACTTTTTGTATATTCAATATTCAAATATAAACTTGATGAGATCATTCAAACAAAACATTTTTTTGTTTTCATTCAAACAAAACATTTTTTTGTTTGAAAGATCTCTAAGCGCTTTTTGTGTAATTTTAGTTTCAAAATGTGTATAATTCATGTATGGCATTACTTGGACTTAGTGAAGTTGGGTCGTTTGTATGGTTATGTTTTATCTGCCGTAACGTAAATCTTTAGTACCTACTGATTCCCAGTATAAAAAGCTTTAGGAAATAGATATAAATGTATATATGTGTCTGGGCTACATTAAGTTAAAGTTCAAAGAGTTTTACATAATTCGGTTTTATTATATGAAAATTTTCATATAATATTCGCAAACAACACCATAAAACATGCAATGAAGAAAAAGTACATTTTTAAATTACTAAGAAGATTAAAATTTGTGCGATTACTGAGAATTTTGTTAAATTGTGAGTATAAAAGTAATACGGTAATTTGTGATATACTCACCATAGTTTCTAATATAAAGCATTATCTAAGGTAATTTTAATTTAAAAAATAAAACCCTATACTAAAAAAGATTATAAAATGTGATCATGCCGAAGATTGCACGTTATAATATAAATAATTCTATAGTTTTTAAAAGGTGAGTGCACGCTGCAAGTAGCTCTAGATTTTCAAACCAAAGCCTTTCAGACTTTTAGCCAACGGCTTCACATAGAGTAACGTACAGCCATAGAATAAAAAAATAGTACTAGGACAGATAATATATTATAGCACCAGTGTCTTTATGAAAAGTATTTTTTAATAAACTGCACAGATTATTTTAAAGGCACATTAAATAGTTAACAGATTTCTGACAACAGCTTCTTCCAAACGTCATTATGAATTGTAAAGTGGCAATACAGAATTTCATAGAAACAAAAAAAAATACAATTTTAAGTTGTCTGCGCTTATTGAGTCTGCTTCCTAGCTAAAATATAGAGCCAAATTTTATCTTATTTAGCATATTATTCGGTAAGATTAAGTATTTGATTCCCGCTATCCCTTTAACCTTTTTTCCAATAATTGGCTGGAATTGGCACCGGTACAAATAATTACGACAATATAAAACGGCGTTACACAATTTCAGTATAGTTCTTTTAGTATCTGTACCATAGTGGTTGCTAACAAATTCCAGGTTCAACCTCAATATTTATATCCCTATTGAAAGAAAGCGGTAAGTCTGCACGTCAATGTATGCTATATGCAGTCGCATGCATGCATACACCAGCCTGCTTAGACGAGAATTTATAATCTTTGGTCTCGTTAAGGCACAAGAGGCCGTGCAGGCTTGCATTAAGTTGTATGAGGCATTAATGCACCAACGCGCGGAGCCGCATGACCGCGCCTACTCACACGACTAACTTATAATGCACGGATTTTTTAAGTCCTTTGTAGGGAACTCGAGTGTTTCTTCGCAACGTGAAATGCAAGGAAAATCTCGCAAATTAGCCCTGGAAAACTGCTTTCATAAAATGCCTTTTGTACACTTGCTCTTTGTTTAATTGCCTAGTCTTGTCAGAATGTAAAGTTTCATTAATGTAATATCTTATTTATGGAGCCTAATTGCCGTACTCGTTTACCTTTAAAAGAGCCTTTGAACAATGCTGTTACGAAGAAACGAAATCGCAAATAGTAGCAAATATTTAGGAGACTGGCGACTGTATTATGTAGAATGTACAATGGCTGTAATGAAAGTTCAGATTTTTATCTAAATAAAGTCAGAATTATGCCGTAGTCCAAAGGAAAGATACAAAAACCTATTTGCAATTAACATGAAGTAAATCAATAACTAGGTATGATATGACAACGTTCCTCTTAAGCATTATTAACAGTTAAAAAGTAAGGGTCCTTCAACAAAAGAGCGTAACAATTTTTAAAACGCCGGCAACGCACTCGCGAGCCCTCTGGCATTGAGAGTGTCCATGGGCGATGGTATCATTTATCATCAGGTGAGCCTCCTGCCCGTTTGCCCCCTGTTCTATAAAAAAAACACGAAAGAATATCGTTTATACTCATCAATTCCGTCCTCTACCAACAATGGGCACAGTAATAGGCACATAATAATATTCACCAGGGCCCTTGGAGATTACTGTTCTGCCTCAAGGCTCCGCCGCAAAAGTTACAACCCTCTGATTAAATGCATTCGGTGCGTCGGAACGCTATGAAAATTAATAAAATATGATGAAAATGCCTTCAGGCTGCAAAAGTAGAATACAAAATGATATACCCTAAGATATTTAAATAAAACAATTCCTTTGGGAAGCAGGAGTTTAATATTTGAATGACTTAAATATTGTAAGCGACTTAATTAACATCAGTTTTATTACGCCGTAACAATCAATGAGGGTAATGAACTTTGTACAAAGAGTTTAAGTTAACTGGCAAGTGAAAAAAACAAATTTTATTAAATAACTGTGTGTTGATTTCTAGATTCTTCCTTTATTTGAATATCATTGAAGTTTAAAGCAATTACATAACATACATACAGACAGAAATAAAATGTTGTATTATAATTATTATAGACGAGGATGGACTTTTATATTATAATGGCATTGATGATAATAGTTAAATATATTACGTTTCGGTACGTTGAACATTTCTCACTACCGTGAAAAATGAATATGCGGTTTTCATAATCTGAAAAATTAATTATATTTTCGTTAAGCAAACTAAATGTATATTTCAAGATAATTATACATATAAATGCCAATTACTAAGTTTTGTAAATTTCTGTTTACATAACTAAAAATTAAATAAGTACCGAAGTAAACGTAACCAAAGTTAACGGAAAAAGTCCACATCCGCTGAAGACGATAGGAGTGTTGGCCCGTAACATGAAAAGTTTAAGACTTCGCTTGAAACTTTCTAATCTAGCTATCCACTCCGAGGAGTAAGCTGCATTGACTAGATCTTGACTCTGTAAGAAAAATAAACTCTCTCTGTAAGTAAAAGATATTTTATACCACTCATATTTTTTTAAACACCAAACCCTATAATTTGCTTTTGATATCTCCCCCATTAAACATTTTTAACATGCGGTCATCAGTTATATGGAAAGCGCACTACGGCTAAATGATGCAGCTCATAAAAAGTATTTATTTATAATTTACAAAAAAATATATATAACTTTGTTTTAAAATAATTTTTTCATAAAATAATAGTGTTTTGGAATATGTTTTTTAAATTTATAATTTTTAAGAAACGTATATTTAGTATACCTAAATAATATATTGTGTGAAGATACTTACTCCATAGCGCAGTTGTGTGCCTAGATAAGCTGGTACAAATATTTGTAGTATCATCACAAATGCATAAGGAGACATATAGAGTAGCATAGACATGAGCGCACCAAACGTTGTTGGCTGAAAAATGGAAGACCATAAAATAGCCTTGTCAGAGAGCACTAGTTAGAAATAAAGCCGTCAATGACCTATTCGTTAACTTTCCTATTTTTTATTGGACGGTTTTAAGCCATAACATTTTCACTATTAAAACTATTTTCTAACCCCAATATATATAGACAAAAGCTATAGTACTTATTTCTTTTGTTTATTCTTAGTCTCTGTAAAGGACGCTTAACTTCACGTTATTTTATATTTATAAAAAAGCAAAAACAATATTATGGGCATTACATTATAGAATTGTACATATGTTATACCATAGTATAACCCTATTATTTATACCTAATAGTAGTACATTTATTGCAAAAAAATATTTACAAATAGAAGGCTGCATAAGATTGCACAAATAGATCCCGAAGCCACGATGAACTGGATAAACATAGTTACGCTAATGATACTCTGCACCTCTTTGGAGAATCTAAAAATACTTTTAGTAAATACTTAAATTGTTGGAAAAAAAATCGGTTGTCTGTAAAGTTGTTTTAGTGACAACAGTTGAACTTGACAGCATTGCATTTTTCAAAAGAAAATTTTAATTTTATTTGTTTAATAGATATTTTGTATGAATTTAATTAATTTATTTATTTGGAAACAGATACAAGATGTATCTGTTTTGTACATGTACAATAGAAATAAAGTTAAAAATAAACACATTGGATGTATCCATAATAGGTTCATAGAAGGTAAATGGAAATCACAATTGATCAAGTTACATTTATTTGTACGCATAAATAAAAGTTGTAATGTCATTTTTTTGACGAATGAACGCTGCCGAAGGCGCGGGCCGATTGTGCTTCTTTGTCACTCGTTCCACGCTCTCGCTTGCACTTCAAGCCTTAAACGGAACGCCTCAAAGCGAGGTAACGCCGCATGCGTCATGTTTTTTCGTGCGTACAGCCGGCTTCATCGATTTATAAGACGTTTTCTCGTCAATCAACATTTGTACATTAAACGAATTTATATTTAAAATACATACTTTACTACTTGTTTATGTATATGAGGTTTTGAAAGGAGGTTTTCTATCAGTTTTAGGTATACATATAAAGGGTTTTTCAACAAGAACTTTGTTTTCTAAAACAAAGAATTTAGAGGAAAACGAATATTTATTGTAAATTTTTTTTTATTGTATTACAAAGAGAAAAGTTTGGCAATTATGAATGAAAAATGATATCTGGCAAATGTCCACCACGACCACGCTGACAGATGTTGATTCTTTCATCGAAATTTTTAATCACTTTTTGGCAAAATGGAGGGTCTATTTCGTTAATGACATCACGGATTTTGAGTTTTAAGGCTGCAATCGATTCGATTGGCTCCGTATGGACTCTGTCTTTAACATAGCCCCACAAAAAATAATCCAGTGGTGTTAAATCACACGATCTGGCTGGCCACTTAACAGCTGAATTTCGCGAAATTATGCGCTCGGGAAATTTGGTTTGCAATAAATTGATCGTTTCATTGGCTGTGTGACATGTGGCACCGTCCTGTTGAAACCACATTTCAGTGATATCCATGTCATCAAGAATAGGCCAAAATTTAGTGGTTAACATCTCGCGATACCGTGATCCATTGACTGTTACCGCATTTCCAGCCTCATCTTCGAAAAAAACGGCCCAATCACGCCTCCAGACCATATAGCGCACCACACAGTAACACGTTGAGTATGCAAAGCCTTCTCAATAATTGCTTTAGGATTTTCAGAAGCCCAAATGCGACAATTTTGCTTGTTGACGTACCCTGACAAATGAAAATGGGCTTCGTCTGAAAAAATGATTTTTTCAGAAAAACCAGCAGGTTGTTCCTGAATGAACTGAGCGAATCTGCGGCGATTTGAATGGTCGATCAGCTTTAATTCCTGCACCAGTTGAATCTTGTAAGGCTTCAAAGCCAAATCCTTTCGCAAAATTCGCCATGTTGTGCTTTTGGATAACCCCAATTGTTGAGAACGTCGTGAAATTGACAAATTTTGATCTTCTTCAACACTGTGGCTCACGGCGGCGATGTTTTCTGTTGAACGACCCGGTCGAACACGTGTTGGTGTTGGCACATTTTGTACCGAGCCTGTCGACTCAAATTTCGCGACCAAATTCTTAACAGCGGTCTCAGAAGGACGATTATGCTGGCCGAAAATATCACGAATTTTACGAAATGTAACTTTAACAGAACCACCATTTTTATAGTGCATTTGAATTATTTTAATGCGATTTTCGAGCGAAATTGAATTCATTGTAATAATTGCCAAAGCACCTACTACGAACACCGCCAAAAACTAAATGTCAAAACTATCACGTTCTCGGTGTTGCCACAATTGAAAAACAAACTTCTTGTTGAAATACCCTTTATATATTTTTTTGTAATGTTTGTTATGTAGGATAATCGGTGTGGGTAATAATGTGTCATTCTATCGAATTTGTTAAGAAAAAATAAATATATATTACAAGAATTACATACTTACTGCAATACCATCTCGTAATGTCTCAAACACTTGTTCAATTTTGCAAGTAGTTCCTCGTCAACACTATTCGACTTCAACTTTCTAAGGTCATGGTCTATAATTCTTATTTGAGCTATTATTATTAAAATCAGCCCTGCTATTAATGAATCTATGTTTATATTGTACATCATATGTCCGTAAATCCCCCAAGCCTGATAAAACCATAGAAAAGCAAAGTGCTGAGATATAGTTTTCTTTTCCAGGAAATAATAATTATAAATAGGCAATTCAAGTTTGCCGTAGACGATATACGAAATAATATGTACGAAGATTTTGGCAAAAAATGCACTATTTGACATGATCGCATTTAACTTCCAATATGTTTTATACTTTCCGATATATTTAGAGGCTAGCTCTTGGCTTTCGTCATCGCCTTTGAAGAATGTACAGTTGAGGATACGAAACGCTCTTACTATAGTTTTCCGCTTAAGAAAAATCAATACCACCTTTGCTGCTGCAACTGTTTCCGAAAAACAGAATAACACTTCACGAACCAATAATTCAATATTTCTAGGCGTATAGAACAAATTTAAGATGATAAGCAAGTAATATAATATCAATGATACCACAATATATATGCCTGAGTAGTATTTATAGTATATACTCGAAGTTTTACCCGGCCATGGAACACCAAAAAATTTTAAGCATATAAAATTGATATTGAAAGTATCAGATATGTTAGCCATGTTTGTTAGTTGACTAATGATAAAGAAGAGTGGAGTTTGTGTAACATTACTTTAGTTTAATTAAATAGTTAAGTTTTTTTTTTAATAACGACATTGTAACGTGTGATTATGAAATTAAACACTTTGATGATCCAATTTTTATTCAGACTAATTATACCAAAGGATTTGTAATATGTAGCTTTGGTCGTCGTCGTTAAGTGGTGGTCGACATAACATATCAAAAAATCCTTTAACAATTTGATAACGAGCCTACAATGAATACTTTTTTTAGTAAAACCCCGCAAGTGCAACAGTATTCCTTCATAAGGACCTATCCGGTCGCCAAACTCCAAAAAAGTACATTTTTTGTCAACGTTTTTATATGTAAGGCAGCAAATGGAAAAAATTATACGATGGAGTTGAGTAGTTTATGTACCCGTTTTGAAATTGATACACGGATTACATAACTGCGTTCGATAAAAAAATCCAAAGATATAAATATATAAATTTTTGTCACTTTGAATTCATTTTATAGTGAAAATTTATACAGAACATGATTTTGAAATTTACACGATATAATTTATCGCAAGCCAAATAATTATTAATTTATTGTTTTACATGTAAATTTTAATTCTATATGCCTTTTTAAGATAATAACGTAATTATTAAAAACATCAGATATTTGGAATAATAGGAAATAATGTTGAAATCTTCTAAAATTATGTGTGTATTACATATTACATAGAATGCTGCCAAGACTATTTATCGTGATTCTGAAAATTTCTCACTATCGTGAAAAATGAATATGCGCTTTTCATGATCTGAAAAATAAATTGTATCTATATTAATTGGGAATTTTAATAAGTTTTGTGTAAGAATCAATAGCTTTAAACATACCGAAGTAAACGTATCCAAGGTTAATGGAAAAAGTCCACATCCGCTGAAGACGATAGGAGTGTTGGCCCGTAACATGAAAATCTTAAGGCTTCGCTTAAAACTTTCTGATCTGGCTATCCACTCCGAGCAGTAAGCTGCGTTGACTAGCTTTTGACTCTAAAAGAAACATCAAAATAATAATAGATACAGTTGTATCTTATAGCACAAAAGATAATCTAATCTATCGTTCAATGTTTAACATAAATGCGCCAGCGTCGTGTCTTTGCTCTTGCAGTCGTTTTATTGTCTCTCTCTCTCTTTAGTCGGCAGCTCATGTGGTCAGCAACGAATCATGTATATTTTATTCGAAGCATCTAGCATTTTGTACTATCCCCAATATAAGCTTAAATCTTAGGAAACTTCTACATCGTGATTTTGCATTTTAATGTGTTTCTTTGTCACTATTTATTGAACTATGAGCTCAATTTCACCAATAATTAATGAATACTTCATTTACAGTGCAAAAACAATTTTTAATTCTTTATTTAAGACAGCTACCTAGTTATAAAGTACTAGATTTATCCAAACGAAATGTTTAAATATTCTGTTTACGAATTTTATTATCAATTTAGACCATTTGGCTGATGTTTACTAAATCATCAAAACAAAATTAGTCTGATTGCATCGTTTTCACGGTAGGACCTAGTCATCTGCCTCTTTTCATCAAAGCGTAAAAATAGTTTACAGAAATAGACAAAACATTACTTTTGCCAAAAAGAGCCTGAATTAAGTAAAATAGAGTATAATATTAAATTTGTGGATACTTACTTTATAGCGGAGCTGTGTTCCAAGGTAAGAAGGAGTAAAAATCTCTAGAGTGACAACAAACGCATAAGTAGACATGAAAGCTAATAATGACATAAGTTCACCAAACGTTTTTGGCTGAAAAGGAAAAAATATATAAATGTCGATAAAACTTCTCACGATTTACCGCTTTTTTTTATATTATATAATTTCTAGTGACCCGCTCCAGCTCCAGTAAGTGACAATCACGGACAATCGCGGACTTTTCTGTAGACCTTTTCAATGTGTACAATACTTAGTACATTATTTTGATAAAACTCGTAGGGTTCAGCCTGCGTTTGCAATGTAAGCGGAAAAAATGTAATTATTTACGACATCACATTAGAAACCTCAAAAATAACAGTACTTCTCCACAATTTAATGGATGTTATTATACATATAAACCTTCCTTGAATCACTCTATCTATTAAAAAAAACCGCATCAAAATCCGTTGCGTAGTTTCAAAGATTTAAGCATACAAAGGGACATAGGGACAGAGAAAGCGACTTTGTTTTATACTATGTAGTGATTCGCCTCAAATTCGTAATATGATTATAATATTATTCACATTTGAATTTGGAACAACAAAATGTAATTTTAAGTTCATTTTTATTTGACGTTTGAACGCTGGCTAGGTATGAAAGCTATAACACAAGGAACTATTAAGCAAACGAATTTTATATACAAAATTTTGTCAAAATAACTATTATCTACCAATAAAAGGCTGCATAATATTGCACAAATGGATCCTGAAGCCACAGTGAACTGAACAAACATAGTAACGCTTGTTATACCTTGAACCTCATTTGAATATCTGAAACGATTAATAGTTTTGGTTTTATGTACACGTACTGGAAACTATACTACATCAAGTTATACCATTATCCACGCATTACATTTATAAAGTAATAATGTCGTAATGTAATAGTAAAATAAAATTACAATTGATTTCAATTTGTAAGCTTTATTTAATGACTAATAAATTGCGATTGAAATTATTATCATAATTAACTTAATTTTATCTTTTATCTAAAGGAGAAGGTTCCGCTTTATTTATTTTTATAATAACCCAAATATTTCCAATAATATGAAATATTATATTTCCAAAAAATCAATTTTTATTTCAATAAAGGAAATAACTAATATTTCAATAAAGCCTAGCTAAGATCGCCTAAGCAAGAATTAGTAATATATACATCAAGTCAATATATTTTAAAATATTCAATAAAAAATTATATTAAAATCATATCACAATACTTACTGTAACAGGATTTCGTAATGTCTCAAACATTTATTAAATTTCATAACTAGTACTTGCTCGCTACTATTATGAACTTTTAAACTCCTCAATTCATGGTCAAGCATTTCTACTTGGGCTACGACTATCAAAAATAATCCTGCTATTAATGTATTTACATTCATATTATATAACATGTGTCCATAAATCCCGCAAGCCTGATATAGCCACAAAAAGACAAAATACCGATCAATAGTCTCCTTTTGAAGAAAATAATAATTGTAAAATGGCAAGTCCACGTGACCATAAAAATAATAGCCAATGTGTACGAAGATTTTGGATAGATACGACATATGAGACAAAATAGCCACAAATTTCCAATACGTTTTATACTTGGCGATATATTGACTTACAATTTTTCTGCTTATATCGCCTTCGCCTTTGAAATGTTCACAGTCAAGAATATTAAAGGCTCTCACTAAAGGTTTTTGGTTAAGAAAAATCATGAGAGCCTTCGAGACTGACAGTGTTTCGGCAAAAAAGAATAATATTTCGCGAATCAACAATTCGATATTTCTGGGCGTATAGAATAGGTTTAATATGAGAATTATGTAATAGACTATTAATGTTGTGAAAATGTAAAAGCCTGAAAAGAATTTATAGTAAATACTTAAGATTTTGCCTGGCCATATTACACCAAAAAATCTTAGGCAGATAAAATTTATATTGAAACTCTCGGATATGGCAGCCATCGTTGTCACAAGTCTAATGATGAATAATTGTGTTGACTGTCATTAGCAGCACTTCATTATGCTATTAAAAAAAAATCAGAATTAATTTTAACTTAATTTACCCGGGGCTATTACATGATTGTACAATTAAACACTTTCATAGCCAATTATGTACTTTGAAAAATTACACCTAAGGTTTTGTAATAAGTGGCTTCGAACGTTTCCATCCTACATAAGTGGCCGTCTACGTAACATATTAAAGTTTTTCTGCTCCAAAACCTACTGAATGAGAGAATGAAGAATACTTTTTGTGAGAGAGAAAAAGTGGCGTAATTTATTTTCCCTTGGTGCAATATTTAGTGCTGTCCATTACTACAGTTCGCGACCGAACATTATTCACAAAGATCCATCTTTTTTCCACGGCCGCAACGTTTGCGGTAGTCCATATTAACTTTTTCATCTTGTATGTTTCCTCTGAGTAATCTCTTTTTGATTTAATTGCTTTTGTGATAATTCAGATCTGGGTAGCTTTGCATATTTATTGGATTTGCAATGGTACTTTACAATTATACTTAGCATTATTTTCTGGGTTAGCAAATGACGAGGTACCGTAACTACGTAAGTAAGTAGATACTCTTTTACATTTATTTCTTTAGAATTTTTTTTTTTCTATATACATGTGTCTTCACTAAGACAACATGGGACATTACGATCTATCCTAACTTAAGACTAATAAGTAATTTAAGTCTAACCTAATTTACTAAATAGGATTATTATATAAGTAAGTGTCCAATAACACAACTTACAGTCTCTATTATAGGGAAGAAGACACTCTGTTCTTGTGTTCTATTTTGCAGACACTCTTTAGCACTTGATATTTACGTACATTATCACTAAATCACAAATGGTTTTGTCCTTTTCAGTCTTCTCACTAAGCTCGTGGTGTCAAGGAGTTGAATAGCCTCGACATTCACGTGATGGTGGAGCCTATGTTCGTGTGTTTTTCTTTAGAAATGAACACGAAATAAAAATAATCAGCATGAATTACCGATACCTTATGGGTGCACTCATTAACTTACCTGACTCTTCGAAGAGTCTGAAACCAGTAATGCAAACGTGAAGGGAGAGGTGATAAACTTGTCCCAAAATTTCTGGAATCTCACGAGTTCGGTGTCTCTCTTTAATTCGTGTGGAAAATCCTAATCATGCAAACATCATGTAAATTAAATTTATTTTATAGAACCTCTTAAATCGTATCATATCTGTATTGTGTCGAAAATAAAGATCTATCTATAATAGTTTTTACAAATCTTTGATCTTAAATTTTAATTACTTTAACCAGAGATACCTGACTTATTCTTCAATGATACTTTAATATTTAATTATATTTGAAATCAACACAGTGACATCTAGATTTCAAACAAATAACAACGTCAACTAAGCGTACTGACATTTATTTAATAAGTGCTACAAGATGTCGCTAACAGCACTAAAGAAATTCAGAAAATGTAAAAATTATCCTAATTATTATTATATACCCATTTAATTTGTCAACCTAACTAAATTTCTCTTGTTTAATACACGTGTAGACATTTTATTTTAGAATTACGAACACATTGTTAAATATACCGACACCCCATCGACAATAAATGCTAGAGGGCTCGCGAATTCGAAGCCTGGGTCGAATTGGTTCGGAAATACGAAATTGGGCAGCTGGTTCCAACATAGTGGTGGTGCGTGACAAAACTGCCTTAAAAACGCTTAGTTGTGTTAACGAAGAATCAGTATTACCCGTATTACCTTGACGGGTGGAATTTCGTATTTTGCCTCGAGGTTTGATGATGGTTTCGTTGTGGTCTACTAGATGTCGCTATTTCTGTGTTTGCCCTTGGGGCTATGTTTTGATCTCTTTAGCAAATTTTCTTTGTATAAATTTAATTATATCCATTAAGATACAGTCATACATTACCAACGGGGCTGCAACCTTTTATGGCCCTAAGAACGTAAGCGTAGGTTAAAACTGATTATAATTTTTAGGTCCTTACATATTAGATTCATAGTTATGCAGTGAGTGTCGGTATTCAGTCGCCAGATCAGTTTGTTGATATTTGGAAAACTATATTATTTATATCTCCCTCTCTCTTTAATCGGCAGCTCATGTCTGAGACAACATCTAGAGCGGACTATCTGCTTCCATCGGTTTCTGTCCAGCGCTTCCATTATGACAGTGAATAGTTTTGAAGACGATGGAGTCTTTCACTTGATCCATCTGGTTATTTATATAATAAAGTGAAATAAAAGAAACTTTTAACACATTTTACATATTTATTGGTATTATTTACATATTTTAGTGACCACACTTATTGAGCTAGGCGTATAATACGAAATGTGCAAGTTTTCCATGTAATTAAATTACATTAATAGTTACAATAACTAAGAGGTTTGGCAGGAATTTCCTAGAAAGATATAAGAAAATTTCGATTTAAATAAACAATCTACTTATAGGTAAAATTTGAAAATAGAAAGCGAGCTCAACATACATAAAACATTTGGCTTTATTAGGATTGGCACATTATATTATCCATGCCTTTTACATAATCTTGGTAAAATGGTAATGTAAACAATTTTTTTTCTTAATACTATTTCACTTTAATAACAGAATTGTGATATGAATTGCCTCCGAAACATTTGTTTACATCACCAAACCATCAAATAATTATATACAATATATCTCTGTAATAAACAATTCCTCGTAATAAATTAAATGATTATAAAAATGTAAATAAGCTGTATAAAGCTGCACAAGATATAAAATTAGAACCATCTAAGTACATTCTAGAAATTAAATACATTAAGATTCGAATCCATCGATAAAATGTATAATTATGCTTTTCGAATGTTACTACATATTAATGTATTGTAATGTCATGAAGTGAGCGCATAATTTTATCTAATCAAACAATATATCAAAAACTTACCTGGGATTAAATAAGCCAAAAATATATCCCAGAGGCGGTTAAAATTATCACATTTTACAATAATGGTTGACAATGAAACGCACAATTCATTAATACGCAATAAATTACTCTAATATAACAAATAGCAACCACTTTCCCAATTCCCTACGATAATTTTCCTTAGAGAACTTTGTTCACGCACTATTCACTATTCACTGGTTGCACTATATACGCGTCCGTTTTTTTCTTTTCACATCTAACGATATACTAAGATATTGGCTGCCAGTACGGACGCTATACAAACTCATTTGTGCCGGGAGAGTTGAGCGGTTCTTGGGCCTGGAAAAAATAAGAGAAATTTAACACATTTAATACTAGAGAAATAATAATCATTAACGCAATAACTCTTTTTGGCTCTTGTCACTCATTACATATGTTTATTATATGATTAGTTTTTGAAACCAAATAATGGCGCACATATAACTAAAAAGCTATTAATTAGTGCGCAGCCGGGTTTTAACCAACGACATAAAAGTTGAGATACGCTTGCTTAACCAGTAGCCAACACTGATATATAAGGCAGTATAGAGAGAGCCGAAAAATCTACGTGTCAGACCCAGAAGACAACACAGACTCGTACATAAGACGTACGTATATATAAGACTGGGCGTAATTGTTGCAATTTGGTATTACTTTGTCTACTAAAGTACGTATAATTTGTAAAAAAATATGTCATGGTTATCGGCAAACACGTTGTTACTAAATCTACAGCTTATAGTAAATAATGTTAATATGTCAACGTTTGATATCCACTAAGCGAAAAATATATTAAAAATTATATTCTACAGCGACTAAACTTACCAGTATTAGGCCTCGCAATGAAACGCGTGAAAAATAAATTTGGCAATTACATCTACAGATAGGCAGTTAAAAAAACAATTAGCCTATCACATAGCTATTTACAACTACATTTGGCAACTATATTTTAATACTGATGCGGTAAAAATGTTGGCACAACACCTCGCCCTTACACTAAGGTTTTTCTATAGATTTCTTAAATTTTTCTAATACTAAATACACAAACTTTAAAATGTCCTTAATATTTACACAGATTTAGGGGTTTTTCTCATCGAACAATACCAATGACCACGTGCCACAAGCTTATATGACCGTGGCGGCATTAAGTCGACCAAAATAATAGGTCAGAAAAGATGTCAACACTACAGTAAAATAATAGAAACAATATTGCCGTCCTAAATTTCGACTATAAAGAGAGGGGAAGGAAAAATTTTGGAGACAGTAAAAAAATCTAATATGGCTTATGGTTTATCTTAAGCTATTTTGTATGTTGAGTGTGCACTCCATAGCAGTGAGAGCTCTTACCTCTTCGCCCACCGTACTCGGGTATAGTTTGCTGCCTGGGGCATATCCATTCTGCTCTAGCGCGAATTGATTCTCAGTTGTCTTACGATATACAGGATTATCGAAGTTCATGGAAGTCACGTTGCGATGAACGTAATGCCTGTACATTACAACAGCGATCTGTAAAAGAAATAATAGATGAATAATTTAATATTTTGTTTGTAATATAACCAGGCAATAAAGAAAAATACGCCTCGAATTGTAAACCTTTTCAGTGAAAAAATATTCCTTATTTGAATTAGCGTTTTTTTTTAATTAGTATGTTTAATCCTAGACAGGGTAGCCTTTTTACAATATAAATTGTATTTGTCATATACCATTAATTGCGAATGATTTTAGACTTTAACTAAAGTGAGTTTTACTCATATTCGACAAATTACTATTCGCAATATTGAAAAAGGTAATATAAATACTGATACTTTTTATCAGTTAAAATATTATCTTATAATAAAAACTATAAAGATATTTAAATGAGTATAAATTTTAATGCGCAATATACGAGTACACACGAAGTGTATAAAATTTTAAATTATTGATAAGAAAGTAATTAAACCAAGTGAAAAAACTTTAATTATTTAAGTTGAAATTATTATAATTAAGGAAGTGTTGATAGCAAAAAAAAAACATATGTCACATCATAGCTTTATAGTAAACAAATCATTATAAATACATTTGAAGTATAATGATTGATTGGTTATAATTAATCAAGATGACGGAATTGAAACTGTCATATTTTATCAAAGAACAAATTAATTAATCATTTTCTATCAGTCAACTTTGGATATGAATACTTTTTAAATTGTCACTTTTTTGAAGTGAAACTTCTTTAGAATCGTTGTGATTTCAAACCGAATGCAACGGAAAAGCGACAGTAAAAAGAGATAGAAACACATATTCATAAGATTTAACGTGTGAGGAAATGAGATAGATAGAGAAACTTCTTTAGAATCGTAATTTCAAACCGGATGCAACGGAAAAACCGATAGTTAAAAGAGACAGAAACATAAATTCATAAGATTAAACGTGGGAGTAAATGAGATAGGAGGCATTATACAGCCTCTATTTACTGCCGCTTTTTGAAGTGAAACTTCTTTAGAATCGTTGTGATTTCAAACCGAATGCAACGGAAAAAGCGACAGTAAAAAGAGACAGAAACATTAATTTATAAGATTTAACGTGGGAGAAAATAAGATAGCAGGCATTATACAGCCTCTCTTTACTGCCGCTTTTTCATTTGATCGAATTTCAAACTTTCGATGTTTTAGTTTTTGCCAAATTAAAAATTTATATTAAACTTATAAATTAAAATGTATCATTAAAATAAACTGTTTTAAAAGAACACACACATTTAGATAATGGAAAATGATTAATTTATATATGATTAATAATAAAAAAATTGTTTTTGAAGGTTTCACTTCTACCATGTGTGAATTGCACATCTGTTTTTTTATACTACAGTGGGCTACTACCAGACGTGTATTATTTATTATATATGTAAATAATATCGTACATATTTTACTTATACGAATTGGAATATAATACGAATAATACGAATGGAAAAGTTATTGACCTCAATGAAAGAAAACATTTATTGAAATTTGTACTAGTATTAAGAAGATGTTCACAAAATCTTACAAAGAAAAAAAATAGAAACGCAAATGGATTTGCCGTTTACTATTAATATTATAAAAAACAATACATTTTATTTGTCATACCACTGGCAACTAGATATTAACAGGTTCGATACATACAATTTGAGAGCAAACACAAATTACAACCAATTATTCATCTATTGTTTGGTAATGACCTCAATAGGTACGTTATTGCGTGTCGATCAAGGATGAACGAATTTGGAATATAAAAACGTCAAAGATCTCAAACTTTCAGTGAAAGTGCTTACAGCTTTGAAAAACACATTATTTCAAAACTTAAATGTAAGTGTAAGTAATAAGTTTGGAAAGTATTATAGATAACAAGGATTGCAAGAGGAAAACGAAAAAGTAGATTTGTCTAAAAGGCACATTTACGCGATCGTATATGTTCACAGTTATGCTAGACGTTTCGTCATTGCATATTTATAAAATTGTATTAAAAAAAGATGTACTGAATTAAAATAGTAAATTGCCACGCAATCTCACAAATAACAAGCTATGCCTAGTGACAACTTTCGCAACGCTATTTTTGTAACGTTCATTCGAGCCGGCAATCGAGCAATTATCTTTAACCATCTATATAACTTAACCATGGTAATTAATTACAATAGCCTAATAAACTTAGTAAGAGATTTGAATAATTAAGTTTACCCCGATAGGACAGCCAAGATTTTTTTATAAAAAGTCAACTCAAATCTATGAATTTCGGAATAATAATCAATATAATTGATAAGTTTTTGGGTTTATTAACTTGCAAATTGTATTCTTTCTCGTAATGTTCACATTTAAATGTCAATGTTAAAATTGTCATGCTGCAAACCTGAATATTGATTAAAAATATTGATGTCACTTACCAAAGCAGCAATAATGATGATTCCAGTAATAACAGCAACTACAATGCCAGCAACCACGCCAGCATCGCGGCCGCTAGTTGAGATTCCACTACCAGACTTAGGAGTTTCTGGTACACCTGGAAAACAAAAACAAAATGTTATTAAACAAAAAACATTAAACCTTCTTGATCTCAATAAAAGTAAATACTCATAAAAGGAATAACATTTCAATTTATTAACGTACACGTCAAGGTAAAAGCAACCATGGAAAAAATTATAATTGAAAAATTTGTAATGAGATCAAGATAGGTGTAATTGCAATTAAAAAATAAACCTCCACCACAAATAGTTAATGACATTTGAAAGAAAAAAATGTTAAAGTTGTCAAGTTAATAAAAGAAAAGAAGTATGTAAAGGTGATAAAAACCATTTTGATGTGCAAATGTTCTTAAAATACTTGAATTTAAATAACAAATAACTAAACAGCTTATAATGAACAGTTGTTCTATTTGCATCCATTGTCAATAATTGTTGCCAAGTTCTATGAGCTTAACTAAAATATCTTCTAATTGTCACACTAAAATATACCTTAAAACAATAAGTGTACAATCTATTTAGCTTAACTAAGCGGAAATAGGAAGATCAGTAGATAGTTCCCTGCAAAAATGTACCCTATACAATAGAGTCTGATTACACATTGTTGACCACTTCCTCTGTATTGTCAAATCAAGATAATAACTTAAACAGCTGAAAGTATTAAATTTTATTTGCTATATTTTGTAATTAAGAACAATGACATCCCGAATGGAAAGAATTCCCAAGAAGCCATGAGAATGGAAAAGTTAATCACAATGTACACACATGAAGCAAAGTTTCCACACATGCACCCAGTATATAAATCTGTGTGTCTTCTAATATTTAAGATTGGAATTTAAAAATATTAATACATTACCCTGAGAATTAAAGTTTTTCAAGGCCTCTGGTAAATAAACTAGACTTAATGTTTCATAACTATAACGAGATTCTTTGACTGGTTTCTCTGTGGCATCAGGTATCCTGTCTAGGGACACGTCTTTTAGGAACAAGTCTATAAATCTTTGGTCTTTTTTATTATAGTTAGCCTTATCACTTTCCCAGTATGCCTTCATTGGCTCTGCTTCAATAGTTTCTGGTGATAAAGTGACTTCTTCGGGTGGCTCTGTGCTTTCCTCAGAATCCACAATTGCTCGCCCCAACTTCAAGAGAAGGTTAAGCCCTTCCCTTTTTAAATTCACCATATGTGATGAAATATTCCAGGTGTTATGTTACTTTGGAACACTATTCATCAATTTGTATTCAAGACGCTTAGCATGCCCTGAAAATCAGTCAAGCAACCCACATTGAAGACACACAGATAATATTCAAAATTGCTAAGATTCACTATGAACGGCGTTAGTAAACAATGAATGGATACTGTAACAGAATCGCCTTATACCCAAATTTATAATATTATACTATCTTATCTGTTATGATTTTCGATTTCACCAATTATTAACCGAGGCATTCCAAGGACCAAACTTGAAGCACATAGTCAAATTTATTTGCGAACGCGCCGATGTCCGAGAAATTGCATAACTTCATAGGCATTATTCGCTTAACGGCAGTGCTTCGAGTTTAATCGCCAACCCAATAAATTAGGGTAGAGTAATTAAAGGACGTCAATTGAAGAACTTCAAGGTGGTGATAAATACTCACTGGTAACAGGTTTTTCCTCTAAAATCTTAGTCTTTTCTAAACCACTAGACGAATTTTGCACCTCCACATCGGGTTTTATTGAATCTGTAGATTTTATCACATAAAAACCTCATGAAACGCTTAATTTGGATATTATATTAAATTATCAATAAAACTGGTTTGAAATTTTGAAAGTAAATTATCACAGTTTGTTATTCACTACCGGCATATAATACGAGGTGAAGTCGCGTTTACACGACACATCCAAGTATTAGCCTGAGCTAAAATGAAATGAAAATTGAAATTAGAAATGTCAGAAAGAAACGAGTGAGATCGCACTTTAATTGAACGCGAAGGAACGAGATGGAACTATTCAGAGCCGCTGCGGGATACTAAACGTATCTATGACGTTATGACGTAGCGCCACGCTACATGCCGTTTACTGTCATTAAATAAAATTATGCCGAACTCGATCCAGCTTCCACACAACCTATTGATGTAATTCCTTTTTTTTTCTTGTGAGATACATACTGTTTAATATTAAGAGAAAATATTGTTTTGGTTTATATTAACTTATTTGTTTTATTTAGTCGTATAAGGTACAAAAAAAAAATATTATTAAATACGACTTATATCTTTATTATATAATTGTTGAAACTTTTCACAACTATAATCAATTAAATCTGAGACTTCCGAAATTGCAATAACACATGACTTCAACTGCACGTAAAAATATGTGCAAGTGTGCAGAGTCGGATCGCGCAAGGATTGGTTAACCGAAAGGTGGCGTGATCTGCCGTGACGTCACCTAACCATCACCTTACACAAAATAAACGTTCCCTATTGGTTGAATGTGGCCGTGTCGCGCGCCTGACTTGTAAAATTTTGTCTACTAGATTTTCTACGCTTACAATAAATTTGTCCCCAAAGATAAAATAAATTAAGATTAAATTTATTTGGGTACGAAATAAATTAAATGTTCGTAAATATCAGTTAAAAAAATTCATAATTGTTCTAAAATACCTATATATAAGGTTTACAAAGAAACAATGAGCAATCAAGAGTTACTTACAATTGTATTAGTAGTAATTTGATAAGAGCTGATTATGTGGGAACTTACAGATTGTAAGCATACCTATGTATAGTATCTTATATGCCTACTCTGTTCATTGATAATGTGATTTTCCGTAAATGACATACGAGAACATCGTACGATCGGCGTCATGTGACGTGGTGGATTACGTGTCCCCAGAAAAAATTAATAAACATGTTTTTGTATTTTGATTAAAGATTGCGTCATTTTTTATTCATTGCGTACCGTTACGCATAGAGTACCATTTTATTTTTGATGTATTTGTTTATGTTCCTCAAATAGATTCCGAGTCATAAAAAGTTAAAACTTATTTATGAATATTATTAAGACACGCATTTGTTTAATCTACTGTAAGTTTATTAATTAAAAAATAAAGTGATAGTGTTGTAATGAAATAAAAATGAAAATATGTTTATTCGTAATTAGCCAAGACATCGCGTCGCGTCTCGCTATATTATTATCTATATTAACATCCTTAATAATAATCAGTCTAATCAAAACAACTATAGATAACTTAGACATTGTAAAATATTTATTTGATTATGCACATTGATCTCTCTTAAAAAGTAAAACATATAGGTACTTTTTATCTAAATACACCCGTCAATTCCCTTAATTATTGTCTCCAATTAAGTATGGCATTTTCGGATTCCGCGCCATAAAAAATTCAACTAGTATAATAAAAACATTTCAAGGTACGACTTGGCAATTTCGAAAAATTACATTTCGCAGAATTTGCCTAATGAAACCTTCTACAAATTTGTCACGCTTTGAATTGCGCATGAGTCACCACGGATTGAATTTTACAAGACCATCAGAGTATGCAAATGTAATGACGCAAGCCATAGATCCAAATATTTTTGTCCGTGAAGTATCTGCATTACTCATAGGCTCATTCCATGTATGACCTATGTTTGGGCCAGATAATGTGATGCATTACCAAGCTTCGGAAGGAACTTAAAACCTCTTCTTGGAATTTTGATTCAATCACGGAATATATAAATTTCAATAGAAAAGAAAACTTGCTTTAGCGTGAGGAATCATTAAATTCTTAACATTCCCTACGTGAGTTTGCGAGAGGCCAATCTTGGCTCATTTTTTATCCCAATATAATATTTAGATTATAACTCGTCTCTGTATATCGACTCCATATTTATTCATCCATACTCTTGAAAGAAAAATCTCCAATCTCTAAGCATTATGAATAAAATTATTATAGCTGTGTTGATAGGAAAAGGAGGAGCTTCCATAGAGACCAGTAGCGCTACACGCTTTTAGGTCTTGGCCTCAGATTCCTGTATCTGCTTCGTAATCATGTTTTATTAATATCCATTGGTGCACAACCGTGGTTCAATCCCACGACCATAGGTCAGGGCGCACACTCAAAAAACAACGCCAACACAGAAGATTCCATATTTTCTTATTTCAATATCCGTTACAAAACTTTATAAACAGACATCGCATATTGCTTATTTAAATTCCACAGACGTATATGTCACACAGATATCCTTAAGTGGTTTCTTTTTCTTTAAATGTCTATGACACCATTTGCGCAGCAAGGGTGGTAGGAATATTTATATAATTTAATGTTTACCGACGTTTTAATTGAATCCATTTAGATTACTCATACAATGAATGCATGGAAAAACACGATGCCTATAAATTACCACAGTTAGACCTTATAATTGTTGAAAGTCTAAAGTTAAAGTCTATCAACAAAAAAATGTTATCGTTACGGTATTGCTCATTAAATATATACTACTATTTTATTTCATCACTTTTCGTTTCACATATAGAAACTAATAGAGTCCCTATTAGTGATCACATTCAATATTCTTAACCTAAAGAGTAATAACAATTAAAAATAATTTTAAAAAGTTTGGTACCTGTAGTAGTGTAGGTACCTTTAATGCTGACAGTTTACCTCGCTGTATTGGGGCATTCCTTTTTCAATAATTATCAATAACTGTTTCTTAATTCATTCAAATAAACTAAAACATTCCAAATTCAAACTGTTCGTTTTGTACTTATTAACGATTACTAAATTTAAAATATATGTACTTTCGGATCGAAAAAAAAATCCGATATCGTCATCTCTATTTGCTGTAGCAGTTTATATATGTAATAAATGGCTTTTACATTCATATCGACGAATATTAAAAGTAGGTTTTTTATACTGGCGAGACAAGCAATTGGCCACAATGACCAGATAATTAAATAATTACGCACATGCTCGTCGCCTGCGTTCGAATTTCAATTGGTTTCCAACCAATCACTTACAGCATGCCATTGACGAATTATTAATGCCCTTTTTATTAACCACATTCAATTGAACATTCCTGTTAGTGTAATCAACGACCTAAAGAACATTCTCGAATATATGCATTTGACCGGAATTTGATCTCTGGCTCGAGCTCTTTAGTGGAAAAACATTTAGGATTTGTAATCAAACTGAAACGAAAACTAAATTGTTTTATATATTCCAGTTTCTCGTTACCCATACTTACTTGCACAGTGCACACTAAGACAGTTTTCATGAGTTGAGCAATCTTAACACAGATTTTGATGCAATATTGGGTTTCTGTATCTGAATGTTATGGGTTTGTTGCGCCCATGACAATTTACTATTGAAATCGCTATTGAAATTATATGGTAAGCGTGGTGGCTCTGTAGGTTTGGTTTCGAAAAAGGTAACATTATACTCGACCACAAGATGTGGTTGAGTTGACAAAACAATATGGTTTCTTAGTAGTATCATGGTTTCAATATCAAACATTAGATATACGACGTTTTTGTAGGTTTGTTTATTGTTTCCATTTCTAGGAACAAAACTGCTGATAACACTAACGATATTATTATCAGAAGTGTACCCTAATCGAAGCAGATTTTTTGAGTTCAACCAACTAAAAGCTTAGTTTAAATATTTTCAGGCTACAAAATCGATGAAGCGTAAAGTTGCAGATGTATAAGAGTTAAAAATTCGCGATACAGATAAAATTTCTTGTGAAACGGAATACTTACTGTCTTCAACACACATCTGATTGTCAGGTAGCAGACGCAGTCCTGTGGGACAGGCGCAGGAGACTTTTGGGGAGTTAGGTCCTATCCGGGGCGCGGGGAGGCACAGATGAGAGCAATGTCCGTTGACGGCCGCACAGTGGTTGACTCCATCCGGTTGCCGGTACGGATGGTACACATGGATAACCATTGGGTTTTGGAGCTGTTAAAATTAATTAAGAAATTTTCATATACATTAGTCATGATAATCAGCCGACAAAAATATTTTGTACTTACAGAGTCAATAAAAAAATTATAAATTAAAGAAAATATTTAATATGTTAATGCTAGACAGATTTATTACTGCGAGTAGGCAATAAAAAAACTACTTTATACAAATTAAATATTCCTTTTCCAGGTTTTTTTGATTTTATTATTTATTTAATATTATTTTTATTTTATCAAAACAAATGACGTGGGGCCACACTTAATAAATTTCACGTCTAGTTTTTGGTTTACGTCAATGTAGACGAAGTTAATATTTGACGTATAAGTATTTTGGAGGGTGTTATCGGAATAAAAGGGGATTTTCTAGTATACATGTTATAAGATATGTCAGATGTATCTCAAATCATTATGATTAAAGTCAATTAATACAAGGAAAAGTTATGAAGATATGTTGAATCCGACCTTTCACCTTAATGTAAATTGACTGTTAATTAAAATTGATAACCTTTTTATTCATAATGTGCGAGAAAGCACCTTAAGTATATATAAATAATAATCTCGATATAATATTTCATCAACCGTACATTATCATTATCCCTAACACAGGTTTTCGAACTTAGAAGGGATGTACTGAAATGTAGATTTAAGACTATTAACTCAATAAAGAAGATTTTGATTTTTTTGTACATACATATTTTTTATGAATATTTTTTTAGGAAAATAACTTAAACAAGCAAAACTTCGTATTGAATATTAATACTAAGCATAGAATATTACGTTATTACTGAAAATATAATAAGACAGGAAAGAAAGACAAGATGTAAATAGGCAATTATATCAGAAATTAAAATAAAAATTTAAAGATATACCTACTCATTTAAATAATAACTAAATACATTAAGTAACAATTACTAACCAATAAATTTCATATTTAAATAAACATAAAAATTAACAGCCATGGCAAATATACTTTACCTTGTTATTTGTGCACAGTTGTAAACGTAACTAAAATGATTGTTATTCGAAATATTAATGCAAATAATATTCTATTTCATATTAAATTTAATTCTTTTACACGTGTAAACTATTTTTCGTACCCCAATATAATTTTTATTGTCCATCTATATAAATAAAAATATGTTGCTAATCGCAAAATTTTACTGGACTACTAATTCGGGTAATTTATTTATTCACTGAACTCTGAAGTTCTATGGAAATAAAAATTGGGAAATATATGAAAAACAAAAATTTTAATTTTATTTTTTATTGCATAACCCTTTTATAACGAGTAGTATAACTAAATATTCCATATGTTGTCCATTACCAACATACATGTACCTAGTACCTACCTACCTTTCGATAAATAATGATACTAAGGCGGTACGAAGTTCGATATCATAGTTTTGATATAACCATTTTTTAAAACAATAGAACGATTATAGTAGGAAGATTTTATGAATATAATATTATTTAAATATAATAATTTCGTAATGGGTTGAATCAAAATGATATTCGTGGCAATTATTTTAGGCGCTAAAGATATGTATTTATTTTAAACACTCAAAAACGTCTACCCACATTTTCTCATAGAATATTTAATAAATACCCACCGTGTGCGTCGATGTAACGGCTTCAACATCCTTTCCATTGAACTTGTTCGCTCGGTACACTGCTGTCTTGTCCCAGTCGGTCCAATAAACCCAATCTTCGAAGGTTGTTATGGAGAACGGGTGTCGCAGAACATCAGTCGAGTACAAGATAACTCTACGGGCAGAGCCGTCGTAGTTGCATGATGATATTGTATTCAGTTTTGCGTCAACCTAAAAATATGTTTTTACAATATTCGCCACAAGAAACTCAACAAAAAGCTACCGAATGTTCTATCTAACAGTTCTATTTAGCCAAAATAAATGTACTATGTTTTTCTTTTCTGCATTAAAATTATCAATTTTTTTTGAAAAGAACCCAATATTAATCTTATAGCACAGACATACTTAATTCACCGTAAACAGGAACTAATTAAAAATGATAACTTTATGAAGGCTACTAATGGTACTTTTTCTTTCTAGATAATAATACAATTAAATATTTTTTGTAATAAGTAATGACGTCAATGGGTGATTGAAATTTTGGACAAGTGCGTTTGAATTTTACACTCATCCTCTGCAATAGGTACTAAAGTTGTAACTTTTCTCAATTTAGTGGTTATATCATCAATAAAGCTAAATTGTTAATTTTCTGTTGTAATTTTAATTTAGGCACGTCAAAGGGGATAAAACGGAATATGTTACGGAAGTTATTTTACGAAATAAATAAATAAATTGTTACAATAAAAAAAAACTTAGGGTCATTTCATACGTTTATATCTGTTACTGAAGTTGAAAATAACGTAATAATGACTTATTTCATGAATACTATAAAAAAAAATTAGATAAAATTGCAGGCCATTGTGACTGGCAGGTATGATGAAAATCATCATTTACACAATTATTTATTTTTAATTTCCCGTAATACTCGCGTAAACCTTTATGTAACCATTTGTTTTAGCTGTTTTAATTACAGTTTCTCTTTCTATCAAATTGTTTGTACGCTGTGATGAAAAGAGTTCGCACGAGGTATGACTTACCCAATAAACTCGTTTGCGAACCAAGTCTAATGTCAATCCATTTGGCCATTTCACGTCATACGATACTATTGTCTGCCTATGGGATCCGTCCATACCAGCTCGCTCGATTTTTGGTGTTTGGCCCCAGTCGGTCCAGTACATCCATCTGTAAGAAATGTTATTTAGTCCTTAAAAAGCTTTTTAAATGACTAAGATCGACTATAGTAATAAACATTGAGCGTCACACTCATAATAAGTAAGGACCAATATAGCATCATTGTTACTTCAGTCACAACATATTTAATATGCTACTTAAGTTTGAGTAAAGTGAACATTAATATTTCGAAATGTCTATATAAATTTGTACTCAGCTTGCTTCCATTAAATTGTCGCTAATTGTCTAAGGGTCTGTTTCACAATGTCCGGATAAGTTCCAAATAACCTATCTATTACTTATTGGTAGGATACACAGGATAGACAGGCCCTAAATATCTTACTTTAGTACAGTCGAAATTTAATAACATGTTAGTTAACAAAACTTAGGGTCTGTTTCACGCGTTATAAAATACTGTAATAAATACAACATAATAAAGTAAGGATTCTTTAAAATTTCAAATGAGCCAATCAATATTAGGTCTGTTTCACAATGTTTGGATAAAGTACCAAATAGCTATGCAACACATAAATTATTCGGAAGATAAAAGTTTCGAATAAGAAACTTCACTTTTCATGACAAATCCCGCTATCTGACAGTCGTGAATCGCAACAATAGTGTTTATCCTACCAATAAGTAATAAATAGCTTATTTGGAACTTATCCGGACATTGTGAAACAGACCCTTAGTCACGTATTTCAGAACGTCAATCAAAGTTTTAGTTAGTTTTAAGAGCTGTCTGAAGAAAATACAAGCAAAAATGCATTGGCATTTAGAATATTACTAAGGTGTAAGGAATACCTTTTTGGATTTATGGTAAATTTATTTCATCGATTAAAGATGTAATTTATTTATTTATTTCGTAATCCAACAGCTAACATAAATTATCTATAATTACAAAGAAATACAATGAAAATATAGCTAACGATGGAATACATCATACATTTTACTACAAAAAGGTTCAAAGATTTGCAAAAGGGAACAAACAAACAAAAAGTAATCAATACATTTAACTAATTGGCTGTGTTGTGTGATGGTGTAAAAGTGAGGGTATGTACGTGATGGTGTGCATGTGGGGTGTGTTCATGATACAGAATACAGGTGGTATTCTTAATACACTTTTTAAGCACATTCCGCGATAGCCTAAACAAGGTTAAGTCAAGGCTTAAATAAATATAATGTTTTAATTACATTTATTGTATTCAAAAGACAAAAGTTCAAGGTATTTATTTTAACAGGTGATAATTATTATCAATATATTTTATTAAGGTATTTGCACAATTGATGCATATCATTTTATTTATGATCGGAATCACGCAAATCCCTTATCTTACATAAACATGATTATCTTAATAGTAGCAATTCAGAATAATGGTTCTTATTCGGGGGTTTGGACCTTTGCTACGTAAATTCCTTTATAGTCGTTCATTGTCATGATTTTACTTGTAAAACATATTAGCTATCTTTCCAGGCATCCCCGCTATAATTGTGGATTTTACAAAAAAAAATCAAATTGCATGTTTCTTAATACATATATAATTAAAATAAAAAAACTACATTTAATTTTGACGTGAAAACATTGTTCACCGACCGACACTAAGGTACGACACTTGCCAAATGTGACTCCCGTATGTCAAAAACGGATTTGTATTGACATTCTTATTGGAGTCTTAGATTGATCTAAATCTTGTTTCTTTATTACTCAATAATGCCGTTATAGCTATACAAAAGAGTAAAATACGTGATTAAAGGCGATGGAAATATTTTCACATGGACAAAGTTGTTACATGTAGTCTAAATGCAGTCATTTAAGCACACCAAATGTCCCCTTAGAAAAGGGATATCATTATTATTAAGAATGTTCACTTTTTTATAGAACATGGGGCAAATGGGTAGGGGAGTCATCTGAAGTGTTACTGCCGCCCATGGACACACTGCGAGAAGGCTTGCGAGCGATTTTCCGGCCTTTTAAAAAGACCCTAATTCGAATTGGTATGGACATTCGTGAGCACCACTTTGTGGTGATCTTCCACGAATGTGCACCGGAAAAACTGCCTTTTTTTTGGGACAGGAGGCAACCGAGCAGGAGGTGTCATTTAAAGTTATGGGTTAACCGCCGCCCACCGACACCCGCAACACCAGGAGGTTAGCAAGCCTGTAAGGTAGTTGCAGCGTATACGCACTTCTCTCGAAGGTTACGGTTCGCAAATATCTGAAATTGCACCTGGATCCTTAAAACAACGCTCAGTTGTGGAACACGGGTGGAATTACTACTGCTACCGTCATGTTTCAATTTACGTCACTAAGTATTAGGACACTATTCATTTAACATCTGTCCTATCAGCACGGTATTCTGTATTTCGTTTTGAATAATATTAAATTAAAATTGCAGCGTATAAAGCAATTAATTACGATCATTTCTAGCTTGACGTCCGTATTTGACGTCAGTACCCTAGTTTTTGTCAGTGCGTCTTAATTACAATGGAGATAACAGTTATCTTTGGATTATCAAAGCGTCACTAAGAATTTCAATAATAGGCACATTAGAGTTATCTAGGATAATTAATTTCTTCAGCTTTTCTTTTTTCAGTAATTTAATAGTTATTTTATAATATATATGGTTATTATTATAACGATATGGGTTAAGAGTGTAAATATTCATAATAAACAATAATAATCTAGTGACGCAACACATAAGTGTCTGGGCCTCAGATTGCATCCGTTTATTTGATAATATTTTTTTTAGCCAAGTACTCAATTTGTATCAGCTTGTAATCTTGGATTGAGGCCTGCCGGTATCCTTCACCGTACAATCGAGTGTTAGTAGTTAGCTTCAGGAATGAAAAAGCTTTCAAATGTAATAAAATATTTGTTTTATACAGAACGCAATGAAATAAATCCATCGATTGTAATAAAAAGAATGATTTTAAAATGTACTTATATCCTATCATGTTATTTTGTTATGTCTTGTAGTTATATAATATATGATTGATTGATTGACGTTTTATATTGCTTTTAAGATTTTCCAAAATTTCTGTAATATGCATAAATTCAGCACATGTTAAACACAATCGCACTCTTGAACCGGCAAGCTCAAACTGATATATTCTATTTGTTTATATATTATTTCATGAAGTTAATATTAATCGAAATTAAATAAAATAAAAAATATATCGACTTGTGGTTAATTAAAGTAAGCTATTTTGATTAGTATTGTAATTTCCTATTTAAAAACGAACTTCGTTGTGTGCCTTTTGTACTAAAATAATTGGGGACTCAATGACACAGGTTTTCATCATGATAACTACTGGCTTCTACTAGTAGTTTTCATTCAAAATTAAAAATAAATCAAAGTCATGTCAAATTATAGTAACCGTATTACGCCCACGTTGTTTAGCCAAAACTATCTTTTAAAACTACTATATTACTAGAAACTTCCCTTGCAATCCCTTCTACAGGACACTGCTTTTCCATACAAAACATACTAATTTTACGTACAATTTGATTGATATTTAAAATTTTCTGCATCTGGGTGCCAGGCCGCAAATATTCAAATCAGGTTGATCCAAAGTATTAGTTGGCAAATTGCAAATGAAATCTAAGTAATTAAAAGAAGAACTCATAACTCTATACTAATGTTAATTCTTTCTATTTTACTAGTGGTACCTCACATTTTCAAAGCCTGCATAAGGCTTTCTAGAAGAAGAAAATGGATAACGTCGAAAATGAAAACAGCGCATCGTGTCGCTTACTGATGATTGGCGCAGATTATCGTATCGTAAAGTCAAGCATCACGTTATATCATTTCACCTACACATAAATTTCATTTAAGAATCCTATTACTTAAACTATTCTAAAATAAGAAATGGAAAAATTACCCATCAAGCGGATTAAGAGCAATTGCTCTGGGTTCCTCCAACTTGTCCCGGATCAGTATCTTCCTCATATTACCCTGCAAGTCCGATAGCTCAATGTGATTCTTCCCGGTGTCAGTCCAATACAAATGGTTGTAGATCCAGTCAACGGCCAGACCATCTGACGTTATCAGCTGGTCTCCAATCACAACTGTGCGTTGGCTGCCTTCGTCGATTGGCGCTCTGTAATATACATATTATTATATTTTAATTAAACAGGCAATTTAGACTAAAAAAGGATGTTAGACATTTGTGACAAACGCAATTCGAATCGAGATCAATTTTCTAATCCGAAATCAAGTAATTTACTAAAGGGTTCAAAGTAAAGTAGTGTTGATAATCGATAAGCAAACCATACAAACAATTTCTTGTCTTTCGGTTACCGCAACTAGATGGCGTTAACTGTACTTTTAAACTCATTTAATATCAAACATTATCTCCTACAGCTTTAGTTTCGTTTAAAGATAACGTTTAAGGTATATCTAACACATTACAAACATTTTTCTTTGATTTATGTATACAGTGCTTTTTGGGTTTCACATAAAAAATTGATAATAATAACAAAGTTTACATAGGTATATCGTTTACATTACATTTGCAATTATGTGTATTTTGCACGATTTCAGTACGAGCTTAGTCTCTGCAAAAATTCATGATTTCTTAGTTTTATAAACTCCACATATACTGAAATCTTAAGTTGTGATAAGTTACGCCCCGAGTATAGTCATCGTTTCATTACAATGCATACATTTAGTATTTCAGCATGGCAATAAATAATTAGTTAAACACAGTTAAAATCTAAATCAGTGCGTAACGTGTGTCATCTGTGTTGTCAGACGCAACGCTTCCCTCTGAGCCCAGTATGTGTACCTATGCCTGAAAACTTACTTATATATCTTCTCATCCGTGACATCGCTCCAGAATATCATGCCAGTTCTGAACACGTAATCGAGGGCTGTAGCCGACTTGGTATCATTCACAATCGCTACCATCTCATGGTGATCCAAACTAATTTTCCTGATGTCAAAACGCCGAGCGAAGAGCAGCGACGGGTGTCCCTCAGTGGCCTTGCACCGGGTCCTGTCTCTTGGATCCCTTGCGTAGCCCGCGTGACATTCGCACTTGAATGTACCCTTCTCGTTTATGCACATTTGGGAGCAAGCGCCGGGGTCCATACATTCGTCAACGTCTGTAATACAAGAATATAATATAATAATAATTGTGATAAGTTTAATAAATATTACTTTGCGTCTTCGCTTTTCTTATTTTAATTCTCGAGTGTTTGTAGCCTAAGCTTGAAACGGCGACGTTGCTTTTGTGTATGTTCAGTGTTAAAGGTTACCCCGTATTCCATTTTTTTCTAAACGTTTTAGGGAAACATATTTAATTTTAATTTTAATATGAATGTAAAAAATTGCCCTTAATTTTCACCCTGCTTCTAACATTTCACCATTTCTTAATAGGGACATTTGTTCCGAATAATCAACATATTTAAATTGGCAAAACGTTTAATATAATATAACAGACGTAGAAATTTAGATCCATAGTAAATTACCAAAATAATTATTACCTACTTAATGTGTGTTATATTTCTCACCAAATTATTATTAGAAAAAAAAATATTATTTGGAGTACTGAACTGTACATAACAATACACATTTCTCCTGTACTGGAATTTATAATAATCAAGTGAATGTAGTATTATTTAAACTAAGTAAATTAATTTATTTGTCCTCCGTCTGCGGTTCACGCAGGCATTCAATCATGTCAGTACTGTGTTGTTTTAATTTTGGATCAATATCTATTTTGAAATACATCTACTTTTATTTTTTTGAGTTGTGAACCATAATTAGACTATTTTTTGTGGCCTTGGCGAGTCTCTGTTTACGTTTTTTATCAATCCGACGTCGTAGGAACTTATATACTAATTATTTTTATGTTTTAATTTGAATATGAATACTAAAGATACGTATCTAGAGGTTACTCAAATGAATGATAAATATTTATATAAATTCGAATTACAATACGCTTACGAAATAGAACGAAAATCAAATTGATTTAAATGAAAAGAAATTCATTGACAATTCTAAATTATTTCTAAACTTTTTGAGCACTGTCAAATGAGCCTTGCGCCACGCCTAAAAAGGGACACCATCACTCATCACATCAATTATCAGTCTGTGGACATTTTAGTGGATGCGATGCCGGCCTTTGAGAGAGCAGTAAGGTCTTTTTGAACAGTAGAGGTCGTTTCTAGCTGACCTCCACCGGAAGTCGATTCCACAGTTCGCTAGTTCTTGTCTGCGGACCGTGGAAGATTTAAAATCACCAATGTGATATTTTTTTAAATTTTGACTGTATGCTACACTCTACTAAACTTACATATAAGTCCGAATCTCATAAAAGATGCTAACTTAAATATGTTATTTTACGGGATGTAATGATTTTAATAATATTTTTAACAGAAGCCTACTCGACTAATAACCCTTAAATCCCTTTATTTAATTTATTAGTTAAGCTAACGTTGAACAATGTCACTCGTTAGTAAATTCACCTGTTTTTTCGTTCAATATTTACATAGCCCCTAATACCAATTACCCTCTGTCATACGAGGACTGTTTTTCTAACCTTAGCCAAATGAAAAACGAAAATACGCTTTTCCGAGCTTTGAAGTTTGTCAGGTTTATATATTGGATGGTTTATTTTATTTCTCTAAATAATTTTAGTTTCGTACTGCGTCGCTTACTTTATTTACTTAACGAATATTTCGTTATGAATACATATAGTTATTGTTTTGATAATAAATTAGAGATATATTTCGTACATTTATAATTTAATAATCATTATTTTAAATAATCAAAACAAATCGATTTTAAATCTTGCATAACATAATTTCTGACATGACCATAAACACATAAATTATTCAGTAAACGTTAATAATACATATTTAAATGAACATAAACTGGAAATAATTATTTACATAAATAGCAAAAACCTTTAGCCATCGAAACGTCAAGTTACATAAAATATACACCAATGAAAGGGCAGTCGAAATCTCGTCGGTTATGACCGTTTTACTGATAAACGCATACGATTTTCAAATCGGTCAATACTAGCTGACCCGTCTAACTTCGTTTTGCCCAAAGGTCTAATAACATTAGTTAAACTTAATTTAGGATTTTATTAAGTTATGACTTAAATACAGAAATGTTTTATTGTTTGCCATTGCGAAAGAAGAATGGGAGTTTTACGCACTAGGCCTCTTCTAATGCTAATTGCGATACCGCATGTTAAAGAACTTTCTGATATACAACATTATTGATGAGGTAACACATGTCTTCGATCAAGATCAAAGCTTAGTTAACTCATTCACATCAAAATGGATTTCTTGAACTGACACGTATTCGAAGTAAAATGATGTCTAGAGACGGCACCACATCGCGATAAAATGTATCGAGTAAATTTTCGTCATAAAATAAATTCAGTGTCAAAAATTAGCTATGTTTGAATTTTTTTCTATCATTTCCATCATATGGATACATAAATTACTCAACTTAACCATATATTTTTTCCATACTTTAAGAAACAATGACAATAATGGAAAGAAACAATGTGCTCTTTGGAGTTTTGCGACTGGATAGGTCTTTAACTTATGTAACTCACCCTCACAAGTCCTATTATCGACAAGCTTGTACCCCTTGTCACAATCGCAGTAGTAACCGACGGGTGTGTTCACGCATTTCTGTAGGCATCCGCCATTGCTCTTCGCACACTCGTCCTCGCCGCACCTGTCACGTGGCTCGTCTTCAAAGTTGGGACAATCTGGTTTCCCGTCGCAGAGCTTCGACATTGGTATACACATACCATCGCCGCAATCAAACTCGGTCTTTTTGTCGCATATCGGCTTCGGTTTTGCTGAAAAACACGCATTTTTTTTGAATTCCAGTAATCTTTGAATAAATTAGAATATAGATATGACTCATTATTTCTAATAAAATTAAGATATTATATAATAGATAATATTGTAATACTTTCAATATTTCCCCTAAGCTATCAATCACATCAAATGTCAAAAATTAATTAACGATTCACTGATTGCATAAATTTAGTATTATGATTGATGTTACTACAGTTTATGTATTATCTACGTAATTATATTACATTCAAAAGAAACAATGATTGGACACTTTTATTTTTATTAATCCTTTCACTACAGACAGAACTTGGTCATGCTTGCCGTAAACTTTGAAGAGATTAGAACAATATTTTCAATTTATAATAATAATTGCACAGATATTCATATTATGCGTATAACCGTATTTTACACAGTTCATTAAGCAAATATAATAAATTTTTGGCACAAATTATACTTTCTGTCCTATAGTAGTCATTAGTATTTGAACCTATTTATCCATAGCAACAACGAAACGAAAAATAATATCTAACGTGGAAGTTGGAAGAATATGGCGTCTTTTTGGAAATATTTCCGGTCAGGGAGAATGGGGACCCATTATCACAATCTTTACACACCTCCACACCCCCGAGGCCGGAGAAAATATACAGCGAAGCGCTATTTCGCAGGATTATCTCACAAATATTCTATGGGCGATGTTAGTAAATATTCGTAGTATGTTTAAATCACGGCTGAATGGCAAAACGATCATTTTGAGATTTAAATTGTTAGGAAATAATTGATAACTAGAACTAGTCCAGCCGTGTATTACGCACTTTATGTAATAAGTTTTTAAAATGACTCACGCAGAAAGAGTATTGTGTTAATATTATCGCTATAATCGATATATATAATCGAGTAGAGACTATTTATTGTTTATCAAAGTCATGACAATTCCAACTTCGTCATCCATTACGTTAGGGATACCCTAGAGGCGTGACATTTGGAATTACCATAATAAGTATTTAAAGCTTTATAAATAATTACTTCTGGGTTCTAAATGGATATTAAACATTTCATACACTGATGAATAGATACACCATACAAATTGAATGTGACTAAACGCTTCTATATTTAAATTGTTAGAAGCAACAGCGGTAAACAAAACACTAAATTGTTTATACAAAATAAATAAAAAATAATGTATATTGTTATACTTTCTTGTAACTTCGCCGCCCGCCCAACGGCGCAGAGAAATTTAATTTAAACTCGTTTCTATGACAGTAATGAACTACCTTTTTCTAAAAAGGGGTAAAAGTGAATTCATGACAGGACTGTGCTCTAATTTAATATTTTGAAATGGTCATTTCTTTTACTAAACTAGCTGTATATAGCTATACATTAAAAAAGAACATAAAAACAAACACACGTGTCTATCAAGAACGTATAAATATCTAAGTTTATAACTAAGAACACGATTTGGGCTTTATTTATTTATTTATTTATCCTTTATTGCCTTAGGTATACAAAAACACGCATAACAAAAATAAAAATAAAAAATAAAAAACCAGTTACAAAAGATATAAGGCTTTATATCTTCTATCGTCAAAATCTCAGCGCCGCTTTAGGTATATTAACCACAACTGTAGATAAATAAAAGTCGAGTTGTATCCCTTTTATCTTCAAGCTATAACTCAAATGTATTATAAATGTCTTAGAATGTTGGTTCTATAACATTATAATTGTTCTGAATAAACAAGTTATAACTAATGGCGTTAGCACACATCGTAATACTGGGTATATTAGAAGCTGGATTGTTTACGATGATTGCCTCATACAAATAACTTCTTTAACAAAAATTATAATACCGGGTCTGTTGAAATCTAGAATATAGAATATTAATACTTACTGCAATTAATTTCATCGCTTCCATCTGGGCAATCCTTATCGCCATTGCAATACAACGATCCGGGTATACAACTATGATCTTTGCATTGGAATTGGTCGAGCCGGCAAGTGTAGTTCCCTCTACAGATGGATGGGTCCTCGTCGCCGCCATCTGGACAATCACGGTCACCGTCGCACACCCAAGCCTTGTGGACACAGGTCATGCGGTCGCGGCACTCGAACTCTGTGGCTATGCAGGGTGATGTCACTCTGGGTGTCGATGCGCAGCCCTGAAAAAATTGCACACATAACTTTACTACTCTGTGTTATTTGAGGATGGATTAGCTGAAGGTGCTTATGCAGTTTAGCGAAATTAAAGTAGTTATGTTTAATTATATATTAAATTATACGTTTACTACTATCCACCGATATACCTGTCGCTATAAACTAGAGCAACGATGAATAATACTGGTCATTTGATATCTAATATCGCAATATACTAGGATAGTACACGCAACATTACTGGGAAGTATTTAATATATTTTCTCGTTAAGTATCGTAAAAAACAACGAACCAACGAAAAAATAATTTTAATTATTTTAAGTATCAATAAATTATATTATTAACAATATAGCAGTATGGACAATCTTCATCACTCAATAAGAAATGTAGACTTTTATAGTTCAACTTAAGATTAGCTTTTTGTGCTTACCAATACAAACATTATTTGTTTCGGTTGTGAATGGAATTAATATTATACCGTATGTATTAATAAGTAGATAAGCCATGGACGTAACATTTGTTTATATCTTGCAAAACAGCCTTCTAAAATAGGTTTTAGTATTTAATATCGCTCAAGAGTTATATCATACCTGACTGGTTACTGTAATTTGCTAGCAATTAGTCTATATTGCTGATATTGCCAATAGCTGGTTTGCGTAATATTTACATTTAAAACATTGATAGTCAGTGCAGACGTTACAAATGAACGTTTTACAAGAGTTTACGACGAATTTTTGGACATGATTTGGAAAAATAGTATGGAAAGTATGGATTAAAATTAACAAGGTGTTATACCGTTTAAAGTTTAACGGCTGTGATGCCTGAGAGTCATCGATTAAATTATATCTTTTGATAGTTAAATAATTATTGAAGTTATACTTCTTTTGGCGCGATGGAGAAAAATTATGAGAGTGAATTTTTACGATGCGCGCGCACACTAACACCTAAATTCGACATCGTAAAGTTAGGTCTAGGTGGCATGGAAATCTATAACTATGTTTAAGTTGAATATTCTAGTATTTTTATATTTATAACACGTGTTTCGTAACAGTACAATTGAACAGTGTGAATAAATAAATATTATTTATTTTTATTTATTTATTAACACTTCGTTGCTAGAAAGAAACACAAATAACACAATACATATAAATTACAAGGGATGCAACGGGCGGCCTTATCGCTAACAAGCGATCTCTTCCAGGCAACCCTAGTAAAAAAAGAAAACAATAAATAAAAAATAAAAAAATGATGAGTGCAAGAAGTGCATAACCAGAAGTTATATAAAAAACTATATATATATATATATATATATATATTAATCTATAAAACCTTAATCTAGAGAAAAAAACAATATTAATAACTAAATAAAACTAAA
Organism: Pieris mannii; assembly: GCA_028984075.1. Lineage (NCBI taxonomy): Eukaryota > Metazoa > Arthropoda > Insecta > Lepidoptera > Pieridae > Pieris > Pieris mannii. The sequence goes on from CM054776.1 coordinate 4,835,673, forward strand.
AAGCTAATCTTACAGATTCTAGAATTGCAAATAGTGAATTACATAATATACAAAATATATGTATATATGTTAGTGTTTTTAAATCAATTTCACATACGACAGTGATAGTATTTACTACTAATTTATTAAATAAAATCTTTTTGATTAATTTTAATATTTATCGTTAATCACTACTGCATTTTAGGTATTTTTTTACCATACGCCAAAGAAGTATAACTTCTAATGCGTGTACATAAGTACACACACTCTTTTTTATGTTTAAAAGTTTTACTAATGTCTAAAGTTAATTTTATATCTATAGGACTGAATGTACCCACATTAGTAAGACGAATATTTTATATCGTATTTAAGTTAACCCGCAAAGTACGAGCAATTGTTTGATATTTATAAATAAAAAGCAAAACATTTCCATGAAATCGCTAAGACAATACGAAAATACTATATTCTAAAACTCATCCATTTGGTAAATTATACATTATTATTAAACAATGCAGAAAGTAGCGTGGCTTGTAGCGGTATAATATTTTAGATTTTTACGGTACCATATTTTAAATCTAGGTATTTGTCACATCTGTTTTTTTTTCTAATATGCGAGTAGATGGTCAGCCTTCTGAGACTAACACAAGTGGTCGACTTTTTGGGATTTAGGCATGTTGATTTCCTCACGATGTTTTTCTTCATTGTAAGACTGAGCGTTGCACACATGCAAGGTCGAGATCGATCCTGCGACTTCATTGATGACAGTCGCTGTCCAAAACCATGAAGCTAAGACTGCTCTTATATACACTCGAACCATATCGTACTTATTATTAAACGTTCATGGAAAGAATACGTCCAAAATACAATACCCAAGTATTCCGTACAAAATATTAATTGTAACGATTGTATTACACCCCTTTCGTTTTCCACTTCATGCCAAAGGCTCAACGCTCAAAGACGAGAGCATGAAACTTAAAACTTAACACCAAATGTAAGTGTATTATTAAACTTATAAAGCACCATGAATTCCGGATTCATTCCTTTGTCATTGAAGGCTCCAGTAGACTAGGATTAATTCCAGACAGATAAAGACCAAATTTTTTAATATCTATACATTTTACAGTATGAATGCGGTCTCAAGTGTAATCCTTTTCTCAATAAGGAGGGACGGAACTTTTTATATCAACTTTTAAGATTCACATCACGTTTTAATATATTTTTTACAGAATACGGTGTCATTGGCATTACCCGAAGGCTTGCTTATGTAATAGAAGGTAAACGGGCAGGAGTCTCACCTGACGTTAATTGATACCATGGAGACTCACATTCGCCAGAAGGCTCGCAAGTGTGTTGCCGGCCTTTCAAATATTGATACTCTTTTTTCGGGAAATACCCAAAGTGGAATTGGTACAGAAATACTTCAGTGGGCAGCTGGTTCTACTTAGTGGTGGTGCGCGGCAGACTGCCTTAAGAAAGGCTCAGTTGTGGAAAGACGAGCGTCGCGGTCAAGGTGTTACGTATGGTATTTTGTATTCTGCTTTGAAGTCCAATGATGAAATTCACATGCATGTATTAGTCCGAAGCACGCTACAGTACGGCTAACGGTACACTTGAAGGAAATAAGTCGAATTGGAGGAACTTCAGTTTATAGCTGGATCCACGCAGTGCTGCACATTTATATTTTCTTTAATTAATCTATTTGTCTGAATTGTTAAGAGTTGGCTATATCACTACATAGTATAAAACAAAGTCGCTTTCTCTGTCCCTATGTCCTTTTGTATGCTTAAATCTTTGAAACTATGCAATGGATTTTGATGCGGTTTTTTTTAATAGATAGAATGATTCAAGAGGAAGGTTTATATGTATAATAACATCCATTAAATAGTGGAGAAGTACTGTTATTTTTGAGGTTTCTAATGTGATGTCGTAAATAATTACATTTTTTCCGCTTACATTGCAAACGCAGGCTGAACCCTACGAGTTTTATCAAAATAATGTACTAAGTATTGTACACATTGAAAAGTCCGTGATGGTATATGTCTATATGGTATATGTCGCGTATATTATCGGAGCTTTCCAGGGACGGAAATAACAATACATAATAAAAACCTGCTTTTCATCAGCATTGCACCCGTGCGAAGCTGGGGCGGGTCACTAGTTACATATAAAAGCAATAAAAGTAATTGCGGTTTAACTTACAGACTAGATCGTCTAATACAAATAATAAACTTTATATAGATTATTCTGCACCATTTAAGTGCATTAACTCTCAGGCAATGTACTAAAGCACTTACAACCAACGTATTATATATCTTTGGAGTAATAAAAGCTAAATATATTAACCTAGTTTTGTACAGCAACACGCCTCATTATACCCAAAACAATTACGAGCGTTATAACAATATTTTCTTCCGTTCAGACGTTATATAACTAAATAATGATTCACATCTATCGTGTCTAAAGAATCCTTTCGCAAAGTTGAAAAATGATGTTAGTAATAAGAATATGTTCTAGGAAAACAAATTACGGTTGAAGATTTAATACCGTGACACGACAATATTCATATTAACGATATCTTTTACAAAAATTTTCAAATCCTATTCTAAATATATATGTTGTACAGCCGCACATATTTTACTATATTTTATACATTGAGATACGTACAAAAAAGTTAAATACTTAATGAAACTTTATAAGCATAAAATACACTTTGGAGCGTATGATAATAAAGTGTAAAACTTTAAATATTTAACAATATATCAATTAATAAAAAAAATATAAAATTACTCACCATTTCATCACTTCCATCTGGGCAGTCTACGTCACCATCACAACGCCACCTCGCAGAGACACAGTGACCATCAGTACAAGAGAAGTGGCTTACAGGCTGGCAGGTTGGCGCCGGACACTTTACTTCATCAGTTCCATCACCACAATCATCATCACCATCACAAACCCATCTCTGCTGTATACACTTTCCGTTACCGCAGGTAAACTCATCAGAACGACATGTTTCATCTAAGAGAAAAATTATAATCAGACATTAATGGCGTATAAGAGATTACATTTAATCACTCAAATAATCCTTAATTAGTTCAAAGAGCAAGACTAATTTGAAGAAAGTGCTGGCAAAGAGGCGTAGGCATTGTTAAAACGTTCCGCAGGCACGCTTCAAGTGGCCAAGTAATGAAGGCGAGAAAATAAGAATAGTCCGTAGGTTGGATAATGAGAAAACGGGCGAGAATGATCACAAACAATCTAGCTGAGGAACGCTATCAGACACGTTTGTTATTAATACTCAACTACCTAGTCTAACAAATCTCATGAACGTAATGGTCTAAGAAGAATCATTTCCACTAGTCGGACGTGGGTTCTCCTTCATTTAATTAAATTTCTTTGTTCACTAGAATACTTAACAAGTCTGGTTGTGAGTAGCTTACTTTTTTATACTTCTTTACTAAATACTCGGCTTGATCACAATTAAATGCGATTTGTTAATCCAGTCGTATTCCTTTGTAACAAACAGATGGCAGGCTTTCTTAATTAAGTAACTCGTTGCATACACAACGCTTTGTCTTTTGGCATACATATGATTACGTGAGCTGTTTATGAAATATTTTAATCTCACTAAGCAAATTCTGCTCGGTCATCATTCAATTCCAGACGCTGTGCCAGTAAGATAAGTATTCTAAGACGGATAGAGTGTCGATAGAATATCGAGCTGCGGCCCCCAATGATTGATTACATCTTGCCTAAAACTGAATATACTTTTACAGAAAAAGTATATTGTTTTTACCATGGAGAATATATCCTGATTAAAATGGCTGTAAACATCGAACGCTTTAATACAGATGGGGGAGGGAAAGCGATTACACGGGCAGAATTTAATACCTAAGCTTAAAATACGTTTTGGGAAATATTTCTGTCTGGCCCTGTGTATAAAACCTATAACTTTAATACCAAATTTCAGCTGTTTAAATTGCAAAGTGTGCTCTTTGAACTAATTAATTGCCATAATACATAATTTTATTCTAAACGTATTATGGTCTATCGCATGCAGAACATTACCAATTATGTACAGTGAAGTGGAAATTGATGAGAACCAATTGTTAGAATTCATATGTAACAATGCAAACGGTTTGAAATGTTCACGAATGTTGAATTGTAAATTTTAGTGAAATGAATACGCAGCATGATATATATTCGCTTGCTTTGCTTTTTTATCTAACAAATTCTTAAATATAAAAATCTAATCAAATAACAAATTGACTTCAGGATCGATATTCCTGTGATTAGAAATGGCAATAAGGAAAACGGAGAAATACACATATAATTTGAGAAAAATAAAATTGTTGGTAAACAGAAACGAATAAGCACTTTTAGAACAAATTACGAGCCTTTGGGGGCTTAATTTTAAGTCGACTTTCTTGAGTTGTATGAAAAAGGTTATATACTTGACACAGTGTACGTAGATGTACAACTGTGTTAGTAGATAGTTCTATGTTGTATCGATCTATTCATATATTAAATAGCATAAATCAATTATACTTCACTTATTCTTCTTAGTTGCAAAATTTAAGAATGTTTTAAAACTTAAAATTTCTTTTTATCATAAAAACTGAGCGGCTCATCTGTGCGAACAAAACGTTATATAAAAACATAAGCCTTACTGCATGCTTTTTCGTCTGACCCATCAGTGCAATCGAGGTTGTCATCGCACATCCATGTTAGAGGCACACATTCACCCTGAGTGCCTCTGCAAGTGAATTCCTCTGGACCGCAAACCTCCACTTCTGTTAACCCAATACCATGCACATGCTGAATAAGAATGATCAATTTATGAATATTTAATGACTACCTTAAAATAAGCCCAAGACTGTGCCGAGTCAAACCAATGTATTGACTGACTTTAAGATATTCTTATAAATGTTCTATATAAAAGTTTGCAATAGCTGTGCGAGTAAAATTCTAATCTTGAAATGAATTGAATTTATCTGCAAACGCTGCGACAAAATTCATTTGTCAGCGCCCATAAGATACGTAATAACCAGAGGAAATTGAATTTTCCCATTCAACCCATTCAAGTTAAAAATTCATTGAAACTTTTTAGCTGACTTAATAAATTCATTCAGTGACTATTAAATTTTACAACCCTTCAAATTAATAATTTGTTCTTTTCGTCTAACGGACCGGATTGGCCGAAATTATAAACAGTTGGTTTTTCTGATTGCGTTTTCAATTTCGACTCATCAATTATGGCACCTTCACCTAAAAATGATATGCGATGACCATGCGGTGATTCCCAGCCAGGTTGTACCCAGCCTTACCACAGTTGTGTTCGTCTGATCCGTCTGGACAATCTGGTGAGTCGTCACATTGCCAGGACACGGGAATACAGTGTCCAGTTGCACACATAAAGGTGTGTATTGTGCAATTCCGTTGGTCGGCTGTGTTTTAAAATAGGTTTCAATACAACATTAATGAATGTATTTGAATATTTTTTAATTCATTTACGTTTTTAAATAAAATATACACATTGTTCATTGTTGACCACAAAAATGACTGATGATGAATGATTTATCATTTGGGTTGGCAAATGTTTATTTAGTTTATATTTGTATTATTTATAGCAGCTGTCGTGAATTTGTAGCTAATTTTAAATGTTTTCGAAATTCTACATCAAATTGTCTATTTGTACATGTTTTATTTATCTTTAGAATTACTCACATCGAGAATATTACCCATCGATTATTCCAATTCCCCAATCATTTGCCTAATTAAAACAAGACGCTATCTAAATATAAACTCCAGGCAGATTAATAAATGCTTTGCTTAAACAGAAGCGACACTGCGTAATTAATGACACTAAATACTCCTTATTTCGGATATAACCTTGTTTCACGTTGGACCCAACGACTCGAATAAACTTGGTCTTAATACTGTTTTGCTGACTAACGCCTTTCTGTCAACACCGTAAATGTTACACAATAGTAGTATTCATTTAGTTTAGTTTCTTCTTTGCAAAACTTCGATATTATCATAGAGCAGTGTTGGCCTAGTGGTTTCAGCGTGCAATTCTCATATTGGAGGTCGTAGGTTCGATCCCGGGCTGTGCACCAATGGACTTTCTATGTGCGCATTTAACGTTTGCTTGAACGGTGAAGGAAAACATCGTGAGTAAAACCGACATGTGTTAGACCCACAAAATCGACGATGTGTGTCAGGCACAGGAGGCTGATCATCTACTTGCCTATTACATTTAAAAATGATCATGAAACAGATTCAGAAATCTGAGGCCTAAAGAGCTTGTAGCACCACTGATTTATTTTATTTTTTATTATCATTTTAAAATAAATATATAAGATTAATGGGTGTCTTTAAAACCTATGCCGAGTTATCTATTACAGTTGCCTATAAAGGGCATTTTAATTCACCACTAGTACAGTTTTATATAATATTAAAAAAAAATATTATTTTAGTTAATTTTGAAGCCTTTCATATAACCTTTTATGGGTCAGTTGTTTTATTGTAGAGCCACACATCAGCCAGTATCGTGTGTGGCAAATATTTATGTCCGTAGTAGCCTACAAAACATAGCAGCCCCATATAAAAGGCTTTTCCATTACGTAGGGTCGACTTACAGCGGTAGTAAGTGTACAAAGTTGCGGTCTCTGTTGAAATAAAACCTTATGGCCTGGGCTTATTGTTACAGTGCAAGTAATTCGGTTTACATGGGCTTATAAAGCTCGGGTACAATGGAATGAAGCAATTCTTCGCTTTAAAAAACATTATATTTATTAAAGTGTATCTTAATAAGTTAAACTGCCGTATTATGCTTTGTTTTGAGATTGCAATGTTGTGCCAAAATCAAATTCTAGTCCATAATCAACACCTAAATGTTTGAAAAATTTAATAAATTCATGAATCTACAATAAATACTTCTGAGATTAGTACGACGTTTTATAGCTCTCAACGCTATTTTTTTAAATAAAATGACGCTTGACGCATGTCTCATAACGTGCTTGAAGATAGCATATTATTCAATTTGGTAGAGATTTACAGCAAGCTCATGAAACTTTATCATTGCAAATTAATATAAAATTTCTTATGAATGTGAACTATATATAATAAACACGTTTTTAAAACTCAATATAATATGTTTTTAAACGATTATAAACTGTCCTGGTTAAAATATAATTAATTTCAACATCTTGTATTTTTATTAAAAAAATGTTAAAGACAAAAATCCTCTAGGATCTGTCACGATATCTATGTAAAACTTTTAAAAATGATATTCCGATAAAATTTTCTGAAAAGTTAAACTGAATCATATATTTTTTTAAGAAAAGCACAATCAATATTCATGGGCGAATCCCAATTTAATGGGTCAATGCTTTCAGACGACCTTTAAAGAGTTAATAAAAAACAAAAAGAATTCTTAAACTTTACTTGTTTTTTAATAATGATATTAAATGTACTTATTTATACCTTATCTAATGCATATATCATGAAAAGTATAAATATACGGTCATAATGTTTGAAAATTTAATACATAGTAAACAAGATTTTACGCAGTAAGAGTACGTGAATATTACATGAAGATTTCCCTAATTAGCAGTTAGTCCGTGCCCATAGACAGGTGAAGCACAGAATCATGTTTGGCATCACAGAACATGGTATTAATTACTACTAATATACACTGTACTGAACCTACCTATCTTAATAAATTAATGAACTACCATGCGATATATAATGCCTTTACTGTAATAAATGCTGGTATTTTTAATTAGAAATCTCCGTTAATTGTAAGCCGAGTAGTTATTTAAAGTTTCTTCTATTCAAAAGAAATTAGGAAAGGGCAAAAGATTAATCCAGAAAACTTTAAATCGTGATTAAGATTTTAATCTGCAGAGCCGCCAAGAACAGAATATAGGGCATCTTAAAACTTTAAGCATAAATCGTCGCTACATTTTTGGGCTATTAATGAAATGAAAGTTAATTTCCTAAAAGTTCATTAAACTAGGGATGACACTTCTGATATGTAATTTTCGGTGGCAGTTTTGATTGAAAAAGGGGCGAGGCGCGACCCTACAATCTGCTTTTGTCACATGCCAAGCCCAGCGTTTTCATTGTTCCATTCATCCCAATACAAAAACCTTTATCCACTTTGGTAACTCGATAGTTACTTAGTGTCGGCTTAAACTAATTCAATTAAACGTAATTAAAATAGTAATTTTATTCTAGTCGTCGTAAAAGATTAATTTTTCGTTATTGACAATATAACAAACATAGCTTACTTCCAATTGATACTTTTACAAAACAAATCGTTGTTCGTGAAAGCAAACGTTGCTAGTAAATATTTATGAATGTAGGGAAAATATAGGAGTATTCAAACAGTATGAAAATACGTAAAATAAACGGGACGAGGAATAAATTGTGAAACTTTATCATCCCTCTTCCGCACACATTGTGAATACGGTATTTTTGGTAACGAAGTTACAGAAATTACTTTTTGAATATATTACATATAAATCAAATACTTACTGCAAGCTCCGGGTTCTTCGTCTGAGCCATCTGAACAGTCCTTTTCATTGTCGCACCGCCATGACATTGGTATACAACGACCAGTTTTACATCTAAATTCCGATGAAGTACACGTGCGGCTTTCTGTAAAAAGAAAAATAATTGTCTTAACAAAATGTCTTGCATCATAAAGATTCATAAGATGTTGTATATTACAACTGTACGGCATGCATTGCAATGCAACAAGGTCATAAATCATTCAGTTGTATAGAATGTTTATTAAATAAGTGTAAATATTAGAAGCTTATGTGTCATTGGCCTTAATGTATTGTTTGTAAGTTAATAACAAAAAATAGAAATGCGAAGTTTCATCGCAATCTTCTCAATTACTGAGGAAGTTAAAGAGAAACATTTATTTTGATTTAGATTATAAATATGTATTTTATATTTTTATGCGTATTTCATAGGGCGTACGTGAAGCTCAACCATAAAAGAAAGTAACAATCAAAACTTTTTCGAGAGCTACGAAACTCGTAGCTCATTCGTAGCGTCACTTTAATTTACGATCGGAACGAGCCTATCACGTCATAAAACAATGGGTGGAGAATATTACCACACGGTTGACTTATATGAGGTGATTCACGCGACAAACAGCAATTTGTAAGCAAAACGCACACCGATATCATATCAGGGTGCGAGCTTTCTGAAACCCGTGTAATAAATTCAACTACACCCTCTGAGATTTCCTTATTATATAACGCGTATATACGCTTTATAATTATCCGATTTACCTTTAACAAGATAACTATAATTTTATTAACAATTGTGTTTCGTTTTAGGTAAACAATGTGTAGATATTGCATTACATATGTACGTTCAATATTGCGACATACAAGTTGTACTGTGGTTTCCATAGTGATAATATATAGTATAGCCTCGTTCATATATGGACTAACAAATGCAAAGTGTTCTAACGTTCCTAAGTTCTACCAAAACTCACCTAATACTAATTATATTTCTTTTAACATTACATTACATACTTTTTAAAACCTGTATAATCATTGTCGTATATAGTCACTATTTCCACATGGAACAATACATGGATCGGAGATAGCGTTGTTAATTAATCCGGCACTCGGATATAAGGTCCATATATCGAAATGGTAAATGGCTGTCTTATCGCGTTGCAGTCACGACTTTGTTTCAAGAGTTCAGTTCATTCGAATTGTTCTCAGGCAATTGGGATTTTCATTTATATAAGAACGATATTTAACTATAGTGCAGAAAGAACTCTTGTATACTCCATAAAATAATAATTGCAATATTATAAGTGCAGCAACATCTTTAGCATTATAGAATAGCATATTAAAAACGGTTGAGCGTTAATTAACAATCGTTTTGTACAGAAATTTAACAACATTATCACATTTTTACACAACAAATATTTTAAACGGAAGAATTATTACTAAAACTCCATTTTTACAACCTGTGTTTTGATTCACCCAACCGAATAAATCAATTTAATATTTGTATAACATTGACAGTTATAACATTGATAGTTGTGGTTAATTTAAACATGTATGAATGTATAGCATACATTTAAATATAAATCTGCTATTATCATTTGATGACAACCGTGAAAATTTTAATATCCACGCTATCGTAACGTAATATTGTTAAACTTTAAGCCAAAGTAAAATGTAGTGTTATGAATAACATCTAGCAGATGCTTCGAGAAATTTATTAGCCTCGCCAATGTTTGTTAAAGCCTTATTATGTTAGAGTAATGAGCTTCCATACCTAACTTAAAATAGCGTAAACAGTAAATAATGAAAGGGAATTTAATTATCTCACGTGTTTTCTTAACATCAGCTCGCGATTGTTTTGGGACAACGTTATTTCACAAAAACGTGAAATTTCTTATGTCGAACGCAACGCAAGTTTTTGTGTCAACTTCAAAGGTATTGTATATTTTTAACAATAAAGTGAACATTTGAATACTTAACAATGAAGCAAACATTATTTCTTTAAGCGTCAACAAATTAAATGTTGAATGTTACTATGTACAATTTTATAAGTAGTTCCTTAAAAACTATGCATTCGTTTTAAAAAAGCAGTTTTTTTTTATATTAAGAGCACTTGTTCTTAGCCACAATTCAAACATTAAATTTAAAAATCGAACACATTTATTATGCTGCAGTTAGCTATTGGTACTGTCGAAAAGTCAACGAATTGTTTTCAATTAACTGCGATTCCTACAAATATCCTAAACAGCGGTGCATGTTGCAGTTGCATTGAGCCAAATGGTCCCCAAGATAGCCTCGGATGGAAATTGTATTTCACGTTGGCGATGAGTGCATTCGTTACCGAGGGTAACAGTGTTGGAGCACTCTTGCACATGCACTTATGTCGTCGGCAATTCAATCACTCATGATCCATCTTTATATTGGCTAGGTCTTGCGGTTTTTTTAATACATTTTACAAAGTCTCTCTGCATGATTATATTAAATACGGAAATAAGTTAACGAAACTTTTACTATGATAAAAAGTTGGTATAAAAAGGTCCAGTCACTGTGTGACTAAAGAAACACAATCTTAAGAATGAGTGATTTATACCACCAGTCTCTGAACGCACGAATTCATATTTCAGATTCGCGTACTTATTTGTAACGCTCACACGTAAAATCAAACACTAAATTTAAGTTATCCCGAAAGTAGACTAATACGACAAAGCTTGAATTGTCAACATTAATAAAAAGTCATGACATCCACCAAATAACGAAATTCCAAATTTGGCTGCAGCATGCGCCAATCTTGTTAAACTTTTGTACAGCACCTAAACTATAAGATATGTAGATGAGATGTGCTACAGCAAATATTGCAATTACACGCTCGGAACAAGAGTCGTTTCATAACTTTGGTAGACTGCGCTTATTTTGTTGCTGCAAAGTTTTTAATCAGTACAAAGTAACAAGCTGTTCCCTCTCAACTTCATGAAAAAAATATAACAATATTTGGGATCAAACTATTAAAATATACCCACAAATAGGGGCGAACAGGCAGTCCAAACACTGTTTTTTATAGATCGAAGTAATAACTTTCATAAAGCCTAATAAATTAAATTTTAATGTAAGAAAAAGTAAATCTTTATGATAGACTACGCATCGATATCTATAAATAATACTCATTTTCATGGCCTTAACCAATACATATATAATCAATAGTTACAATATTTCAGTTTTTATGTGAGATCAATTCAAATTAGGAACCTTTTACATGTAACTTTAAAGTGCTATTCACTTGTTTTTACTATGTTTGTATGTATTACATAGTAAAATGTATTATGTATTCCAACTTTGGCTATATTTTTAGTGTACTTGATTATAATTATATATAATTTATGTTAGCTTTAGGATTACGAAATAAATAAATAAATAATTACTTAAATCTCAATGTTCATGTTAAGTCTACATGTTTATTACGTATTAGAAATATTAAACATGATTCGTAACATAAAAATATAAGTGTAAAATTTAAAGTCGCCTTTCGAAACCTTTATATTAAATTAAATCAAATATATCTAAAACAACTCCAATTTCGTCGAATTTGTATGTAGAGGCCGTGACAGTATTTAGAACACGTTTTAAGCAAATAGCCGAGCTTTTTAACAAGGTCTAAAGTCTAGACAAACGACATTGTTACTGTAGTTCATTGCACTAATAGTTGTTTTCTTCATTGCTAAGTTGGATGCTGGATTTGTTAATTTTGTTGCCGTGTTTTTCAGGAACTTTTTACAAAATAAGTCTTGTAATGGGGCATGCAGCAGATACATTGATGCTTCTATTACATTCTAATTTTTTAAGTTATCAACCTACCAAATGTTTGTATTGCCGGTAACCGAACTCTCAGATAAATAAAACAACGTAGTGATGCCGATAAATACGGAATATATACATTTCTGAAAAATACAGACGCGTTTCGCTACTGGGGGGCACTCTAAGAGTTAAAATGTAAATGTACATTTTTCAGAATCAATCCAAACTTTGTACATATTTACAAGTAGAAAGCAAATTATATATCAGAAGGATTCAACAACAACCCTACTTTCATTTCAGTGTGTTATACTCAAATATATTGCTGTAAATACTTATATTATAGTAACCGAATTTAATACTCCCAGTTTATTGAATATGTATTCAGTACTATAACAGCGTAACATTTCTGGTTATAGCTTTGATAAAATCCAATATTAACGATGTCTGAAACGAAATACGATAAAACTGTAAAAGAGTTCATTGAACTACCATTATTGGCTTTTTATCTGAAACCAAGCTATTCTAGACTTATTTATTATGATCTACGAGATAGGAATACAAATGTATCTAATTCTGATGAGACCCCACTCCAAATGTAATAATCTCTTCGGGTGCTTTTACTCGAGAGAATATTACTTACCCTCTTCTGTAATACTTATCTGTGTACGAAATATAATGGTTTAGTAGGACCGACAACTCATATAGAGTATATTTATTATTAGAATATGACATATATCACAAAATTATGTAAGTTATGTCCTAAAAATATTTAATACAAAACGAAATGTTTTGAGTCGCTAAACATTGAATGCCAAATTAATAAGAAATTGTAATATATAGAGGGTATGTTTAGTTAGCGATGAATGTACGAAATAATTTTACTAAATGGCTTCAGTAACGGAAGACGCCTTTGATTCTCCCTAGCTAAGCCACGTATTACGTTTATGCGTCTATACAAGAAATGTGTGACTCACGGGGAATTTAATATAAAAGTTTCCGTATAAGGTTATAGAATATATAAAAAACGCTTACAGCTTAAAATAATCCAAATAACATATTTGCTACGAAAATAAAACGATCCAATTTTTTGTTCGGAAAACATAAATAAAAAACCTCATGTCAATTGTAAAATCCATACAAGTCCATATACGCTTGTTATTGAGGTTCCTATAATAATAGTTTCGCAACTTTAGTAATATTTTTATTGCCAAATACGACTACGTGATGAACTAACATTTTTTATAGAACAAAAAATAAAAAAAAATGTGCAAACGGGCAGGAGGCTCATCTGATGTTAAGTGATACCGCCGCCCATGGACACTCTCAATGCCAGAGGACTCGCGAGTGCATTGCCGGCCTTTTAAGAATTGGTACGCTCTTTTCTTGAAGGACCCTAAGTCAAATTGGTTCGAAAACACTTTAGTGGGCAGCAGGTTCCACAAAGTGGTGGTGCGCGGCAAAAATTGCCTTGAAAAACGCGCAGTTGTGAAACGGCGGATGTCAAGTTGGTATTTATGAATATGTTTTATGAATTATAAATCAATTTTTTTTTTATATGCTCATTTAACTAATTTAAGAAATAAATAAATTCTGAAATATGAAATCATGTAATATTCAAAATTATTATTAATATTTTGTTTCATAGTACACGGGGGCAAACGGGCAGAACGCTCCCTAACGTTAATGAATACAGCTGTACATGGACACTCAATGATGGCTCACGAGTGCATGACGGCCATTTAAGAATTGATGACGTTTATTAGTGTATATAAAAATATATGCTTACCTGATGATAAATAGTCGTAGGCTTTTGTGTATGAATCGAATTCGTCGTCATATATTGAAGCACAAACGCTTGATAGCATGCAGAACACAAAAATTAGGCACAGCGCCATTGTCACAGTTTCAACACACAGTTTAAAAAACACAAATCCAGGTTCCTATAAAGACTGATTGTAAAATATAAAAAAACCTCACTACGCACAACATGTTTGACAGACATGAAGCACTTTCAATGATTATCTAAGACTAATATAGCCTCGTCTAGTACGAACTATGTCAAGTTAGTCAAAACACAATTTGTGCGTCATGAGTTTTTGCTTACGGCTGTGGTTAGCTAAATCGCAGAATTCACTGAGTACGTATTTCTATAATTTTATTGAAGCATTTTAAAACTGAAATAAATTTCTCTATTTTGTTTCGTTTATTTTTGTTTTATTCTTGGTACTTGACAACACCTTTATTACATAGATTATTTGTATACATCTTTTCAATATTTATTTTTTATAATTATACAAAAATTATTACAACAAATCTCAGCCACTCTCTCAAATACTAGTGTATTTTACGCACACACACTCATTCACATACTCATACAATCACGCATAATTAAAATCTTATCCGACTACTCTTTCTTTAAAAAAGTTCACCATGTACCACGGAATATAAACATACCCTATGTGTTGAAACTACCGTTAGATTAATTTTGTCACAAACATATTTCTATCATCTTGTCTATTAATTAGTCATTATGTTTTTTTATATTCTTTTAACGAAAATAATAAATAAACTAAATTTTTGTAAACGTAATATAATCTTATTTATAATCAAATTTATAACTTTAATATATCATTATTTTTTCACCAACTTAAGCAGTATTTAATTAAAAGTTTGTTGAACGAAAGACTGATTAATGGTAAGCTTACACACATAGAAATAACAATGGTTATTTGATATTAATATAATGTTGAACGCGACTATTGTTATAAAAGGAAGTTTAAGAAAATATGCATTTTATGTTTATTTTTCTTTACTATTTAACCTGGGATTTTTAAGTATTAGAGATTTGAATCAATTAAATTACATATACTTTTCTTGGGGCTTTGTTCAATCATGCATGAAGTAATCAGCCTTCTTAGCTTGACACACGCAGTCAATCTTTGGGTCTAAGACATGAAGGTTTCCTAATTTATTTGTGCAAGCCGTCATTTGAATGCAATTCACGGTCGAGACTCACGTGCTCAAAAGCCATTAGGGCAACACTGTTCACTTGAAATTATTTGATTTATTATTAATTCCACGTTGCTCCAAAAATGTACCTTGTGTGTAATACACCCTAGAGTTTTATTTACTTTTACATTAGATGTACTTCTGATGAAAGTCAGGCAAATGAACGAATTAATCCTTAACCCTTTGTCCTTTGAGGTTGTTTGGAAAGTCTGATGGGCAATTAAAATATTATTCAGACTTAATTACATTTATGTTGTTTTATTAGTTATGATTTGAATAAAGCGATATTAAGTTATTTAAACATTCTTATTGTTATAAATGAATTACGTTACTTTATAACTCCCGTTTACAATTAAGTTGGATTTATTTTAAAAAAATCAACTTTGGTAAGGCATTCAAAGGCTACTTTCCGTGAGAAAGGTAACGTGCCATCTGTCATCTGTCAATGGATTCAATATAGTTAGTTTAATATCTGATAAGAACACTAAAGAGCCGGTACTAATATTTTTTCTATATTTCGTAAGAGGCTGAAGAACAATTAAATAATAAATAAAAACAAAAACCATGAAGAATCAGATAAAGGTAAATTCGACTCTATTTACCTATAAAAAAAATGGATTTGAGTGAAGAGTAAATATTTCTAGTCCAATGAGAAAACCGTTTAAGAGTACATATGTATGGTAAAGTACTTAATTAACAATGAACGAGATTTATTATGTCACAAATTTTGTTAAGGTCACTTTGAAGTGCCTAAGGGCGCATTATTAATGTCATACCCTCTCAATTTCGACGTAGTTGACGACCACAAAATGTAATTACCAATTCAAGTTCAGTTGGACTAGAACTAATGTTGATAAATAGATTATTATCAACTCCATTTTTGTCATAGTCAATAGGCCCACGAAGCTTTCAGCGGAATGTCTAAAAATCCATCATTGTGCTTAAGGCGCATAGTGAACAGTTATTTATTAATTAAATTAAATGTTTTATTAAAGTTATTTTCTTTTAATGTTTATATGAAACGTAACATCGTTGGAAAGATACTCTATAAAGCACGAATTTCCTTTTTCCTTTAATAAATTATACATTAAAAGTATCATATAGGTAATGATACCTGTGGCAATATTGTTTTATATCTAAAAGAGCAAATAGTAATTTGAGATTAATAAACTACTTTTTGTTTTTAACTAACATGAAACGGATGGCTTAAATTATTATACCTTCATGGAAATGAATAATAATATTCCTAAGGTTCTTCAGATACCTTTATTACCAACTGTATATTTTCACTCGACAAACGTTGACATTACTTTGAAATAGTTATAAATAAACACAATGAAATTGTTTAAATTAAAAATTGTAACCGTTCCATTACAACTTTATAAGTCTATATATTCGAGATTAACACGATTTTAAAACGACGATTTAAAGACTATAAAAACCTTTCTGCCTTTAAGAATTATAGAAATTATAAATTATTATAATTTGACATCATGATAAGCAAAGTTCTACGTAATTCAATGGAAAGTTATGGTACTAAAAAACTTGCTCCCAGAAGTAGGTCTTAGGCGTCGATTGGATGATGTATATATCCTATTAAGATATAGAGAAAATGGACTAAACGTCTGTTGAAGTACCAACCAAGTTCACCGTGATTTAACGACATATTTACTCTTAGCTACATCAGCCGTGAACTCCACAACAATGTTAGGCAAACTTTTTACTTTTACAGTTACGAATAATACGATTTATATCATATAAAGCAAAGGGAAACCAAATCTTGAAGCAGATATATTTATAAAAATTTTCACATTCATAATTTTGCTATTATCTCAAATGAATGTATATTGAATATAAAAAGAAGCATCTCTAATTTATTTTCCATTCTCGGTTCGTTTTCAATTTGTTCCCGCCTATTTCCTTGAAAGAAAGCACTTAGCTACTTCCTTAGCTATTAGTAATTGACGCCGCAATGCTAATGAGTTTCATGAGTTTAAAAGGAAAACTTCACCGCCCTTTATTTTCGGTAAACCATTTAAAATATCGCCTGGAGTCGTACCACGAAAAAATTTACGTAAACGAAACATTTTGATTGAACGTTGTTCAAAACGATAGGCAAAATTCTGTAACGAAATTCAGAATTTTTAATTTGGTTATTTTTATTTACAATCTGACCAATGTTATTCGAAAATACGTCTTTTCGTGTAAAATGGGTTTAAGGACGCGTTTGAAAAACGAAATAGTCAAAAGATTAGAAATTTAGTCAGTCAATAGTATTCTCGGAATCCTTGGCACGTCCTTACTTTTTAAAAAGTATGTGTAGACCTAAATAAATCTAGATAAAAAAAAGTCAGTAACGTAATAAAACCTTATCTATAACGGCGATTAAGCTTGAAATTTTCCTTCTTCCGGTATCGTGTCCCCCACCTATATCATTCACCGGTCTCTGGGGTTTTATAATTAACGGGGCCTATCAAATTCACAGCTTCACAGAACACGTCACAACTATAAATCTTTTTCAAGGATTCTAATGAAATTCTAACGTTCATTAATTCAAAACAGACATTTTATTCCAGTCTAAGCTGGAATGCGAGAATTCAGAATAAAAGATTTATTTGCGTCTTATAACAAATTATAATTTCATTTTTGCGTCGTCTGTGACGTAAATGAAATTAAAAGTATATCTCCTAATTAAATACAATATATGCACAGCATCTTTGAAATGTTTTGATCGTCCGTAGGTATATAAACTTATCTTTACAAATATATATCGTAAAAAATGCAAGCAACTGTAAGTTTACTTCAAACATCGTACATTAAAATATTAAATTGTTTATATTGTTAAAATGAAAAATTTTCAAACTTTTTAAAAGTCATGTAAAAACTAATAGGATTTGGGACAAAGTTCAGTGTCGGTCAGTGGGTTATTCTCGAGTGCATATGTAAATCACTCCACACGATTTGCATAGAAAATTGTAGCGGTTTTAATTAACGCTATTGTTCTGGATGTATCAAGTCGTTTTCATAATCGTTAACTTGGTGTTAATTGTGACAAAGTTTTATTCAAATAAAAAGTAAAATTTTGTTGACCTAAATATAAGTCTTACAACTTTCTAAGCCCGTAAAGCTCATGTACGAAGCTTCTTAACCCCCGGCATGGGACTTAGCAAATATTATAAATAAATAGCACACATTACCATCACCCCATCACGGCAAAATTCACGCGTTACAAGAAATTAAATTTCTTAAAAAATAACGAAAGTTAACAAAATTAAAATATTTACTGACAAAAAGCACATATATTTATACAAACTGTTTTCATAGTGCAAAAAATAAAGACTTAAGTTGTATGATAGGTTTTATTATTTATAATTGCATCATTGTCAAATTAAACATCGCTTTTCATAGTAATGCAACATAAGTAGACTTTATCCCACGAATGACTATACGAAAACGACTTGGAGCTTGTTACTAATGATATTATCTTTATTAAGTAGCTGCTCTATACTGGGATCTTCCGCTTTGAGATAATACTTAAACCAAGATAACGACCACTGCATCTGTATGTGCTGCGCAATGGCAAAACTTCAAAGGGTAACTTCTTGTATGTGGTTAATCTTTTGGATATATAACTGCTGATTAACACGATTCTAACTCAGTATAAAAAATGATCTATTTGTAAAATAAAACTTCCTTGATGCTTAATAGCATGTTAAGCCTAACTAACATATCTATAAAAAACAATAGAAGGAACAGTCGTACTTAAAAAACTCCAAGCTGGTATAAATAATAATTCAATTAAAAATCTTTATTCAAACGATTACAAGGACTGCTTTAAACTACCACTACATATCCTTAATTCTTAATACCGAATTAAATTGATACGGCGTAATAAAAAAACAAAAGAATTCAGGAAAAAGTGTTAATATTCCACGCCCTAACAAACCGTGCAATTTTACGAATATTATAATACAACATGAAACCTTAAACTACAAAATATCTTTTTTTTCACTCTATTGAACTTAACCTTTAAAGGCAGGCTAACTAAAGCATTCTAATAAACCGTGTAATTTTAATTAGATTTTTGTAACACCATTATAATAATAAAGCGTTTAACTTTTGAAAAAATCTAATTGATTACTCAGCCTTATTTTAAAAAGCAATCAAGCCAATTTGTACTTAAAAAATATTCAATTAAAGAGTCTATTTTAATATTTACTTAGATACAAGAATGACAAAAACATGAGTTAAGATTTCGTCATGTCGTGTTATGTTTGTAATTGCAGTTGTGCATACCAACCTTTAAATGTTTTTTACTAAGACTCTAACTTTTCTAGTTTACAGAATCCAGCGTAAACATATTAAGGAAGTTGCGGCCTCAGTCGTGTGCGCATATTTCACCGACTTTTCTCGTTAATAACCAGTTTAACGCGGCCACGGCGTAGTTATTCCAATAATCTAACACACGTATCATTTCACTTTACAATCGTCTCAGGAATTTAGAATAGTTTCTATTTACGAATTGTACCAATCGCAAAGGAAATCTTCGATGCTTACACATAAATATAAAAAAAAATAGAAATAGTAAATAGACTTGGACTGCCGAATGCAGGCACATTACACAGCGTTAGATTCAATTTTATTTAATATAAAATTAAGATAGTAAAAATGCGAAATTCGGTAAAGGCATTTTTATTTATATGTGATTAAAAGTACAGAAAGTATGGCAGTTTTTTTTTTGTTCGCGCTATTTGTCAATTGTACAAACATTTTGCTGAACTGATGCATTTGATTTAGAATTGTATATATATTGAATTAACCCAAAGATGTTATTATAAATGCGCAAAAATACTAAATAAAATTATAATAATTGCCATAAGTGTGAAGTGTTTTAAGCATGCAATTCACTCTACTTCATGTCAAGTCACAACCTGCGTTAGTACAGACGTTGGCATAGTATAATGACATAAAATTGTCCATGTGATTTGACGCACTTGATGTAAAACTTGAAATTGAGTCATAAAAGATAATAAAATTAATGAATAGCTCTCTGTAAAATTTAGGTGGGAATTTTTAAAGGTTAATGTTGTTGAATGTCAAAAGTTTATGATACATTGTGGCGCTCGTAGAAAAATTATTGCTTTTTTTCGTAAAACAAAATATTTTTTGTTTCGTATAAATGCCCTGAAAATGCCTTTCATAACTTACAAAACGCTTTTAAAACATTACAAATATTATAATCTGTTTAATTGCAATTCTTTACAAAAACCAGAGGTCAATGGGGTAATTCATCTTTTAGCTCGTTTAAAAATTAAATTTTGTTAATTTTAAGGAGTTTTGCGCTGACTGCTTAGTCTATAGTGATCCAAAAATAAATATGTAAAAGAAGATATTTTTGACGTACGATAAGATATATAAAATCTAAACTTTTAGATTAGATTAGATAAATAATGTTCATGACTGTACATGAGTAACAAGTGAGAAACTTGCTCTAATCCGGATTGAACGTGCGTTTCAGTTTTTACTCCGAGTACTTAACGATTAAAAGACCATTTAACGAGTTCACTAGTACTTATAAACGCTTTACTACCCACCGCTTATAAGGGCATAAAGAGTTGGCCACGTGACTAAAAGCTGAGTGAAATTAGCATAATATAAACATAATAATTATTTGAATATACATCAGAACTACAACATTTAAACAAAGAACACAGTGTATGTATATGCTTTGTTAAAATGAGTAAAAGACAAGAAAGTGATAGTTAATTAGATATAAAATTAATGTTTTAACTATAGATTAATAATTATTATGTATAATTGATTTAAATTAGCATTGACGTCTTACGATTTTATTGTTTTGTTTATATAGGACCGTTGACCCACTGATTACTGTCTGATTTAATAGTTATGTCTACAATATCATAGCCACTGCGAACATTAAATAATGTTATGATAAACATTAAGTTTCAACTACATGGAAAACACGAATAATTAAACGCTTAAAAGATATCAATATAAATTGTTTTGAGGATTACTCAATTTGACACTGTCCACAAAGGAAAATCGAATAACTCACATCTGCACTTTGGCTAACCACAACAAACCTTTAAAAAAACAAACGTAGTTGGTAAGTAAATGGAAGCGCGTTATACTATCGCGAAAACGGCGCGAGCGGGCGCGCCGAGCGTCAGAACGCAAGTGCGGGGGAAAGCGACACCCTACAGCATCCAGCCTTTCCTTCCCCCGTCCCGACCCCCAGTCTGATAACCTGCTACTTCGGAAGTCACTATACTCCGTCATGTCATCCAAACACCAACAACTGACTAGGAAATGTGATTTCTATTTAGAAGGGGGTCGCCGTTCACGCTTTGTGTGAAAATCGATGTTCTATCTACATATTAGGTGTTACGGATTCGGCTCGCGTAGCTCTTGGGAACGACTACTCTCCGGGGATCCTAAACTCAGGAATATTGAAGTTTACTTCTCATTTAAACAAAAGAACGTTAGATCCTAGTAATGTAATAAGATTTTCGTATTATAAGTACTTTTACTTTTCATTTGTTTCATCATAATTTTGTTTTGTACATAAGCTTCGGTGCCTGGAGGCCATATAGAACAAACACTGTGTTTATGTTTTTAAAACGTACCTGACATTTAAATATTATTAATGCAGTAGTTTATTATTATTTTCTTATTTTTTTAGGCATCTTTTTATTTGAAAAAAAATGTAAAGTTCACACGAATGATTCGCAAGTAATGAGCTATTGCATCAGTATACTTCTGCCCGTACCAAAACAGGTTAATTGAAACTTGAAAATCTGATTTCTTATGGCAATCCGTTCCCAGTTGCATCAGAAATACCATTAAAGATAATTGCATCTGCATTACTTAGCGAATAAATAAATTATAGGCTCAAAAGCTTTAGTAAGAAAATATTATTCTTAAGCAGATCGAATAGGTTCTTTAAACATACTTCATAACAAAGCTTCACGAGCTCAATATAGACATTTTCTGTTATGTTTTCTTGATAAATATCGTGAGTGTTAAGAATATAAAATATTCTTCGTATCGTGCATCATAAAAGTGGAAATATTCCACTTTCCGTATATGAATTGTCTTCAAGAAACAACCGCCTTACTTTTAAATACCGTCAAAATCTGTTATAACGTCATCGAAGGGACTACCACTCATATTTGGTCGTAACAGCTGATCACGTTGTTATTAAATACCTAATACAATAGAATTCAGCTGGGACCTTTGATTTTGGTCAACATAACCGATATGAAGTTCTAAACAATGTCATCGTACACGGTTTTGACTGTAACAACAAAAATTATTGCAGATCTCACACGACAAACGAATGTATAGAATTTACTTTAAATCTTCAAAAAAATTGTAACCTAAATCAATTGTATGATTAATGATTAAATATTTTAAAACAAGAAAAATTAACTATTTCGTGTTATATTTATTCATATCTACAATTAACAAAGTAAAGTCTTAAATTATATCAGACCGAAATTATGTAGGTTACCTGATTACCAGAGGGTAAAACATTAATAAGTTCCTACGCCGATATCTGATCCGAGTTGTGATTAACAATTATAAATCCCAATTAAATACTATTCTTGTACGTGTCGAGGTGATCCGCATAATTATCTTCAGCTTGCCAACCTGAGCTTTTGTAGAATTAATACTACAGCGTACCAAATACAAAATATACTGTATTAAATAGCTTAAATATATTGAGAATATGTAGTTCCTTTCTAAGAGATGGAGCTGTGATAAAGACGTATTATTTAATAGCTATATATATATATATATATATATATATATTGTATCTTAATGTTTATAACCTGAAGAAAACTTAATTTAAATCTAACACTAAGTTAATAAGTATTACGATTTTCCCAAAACAATATTACTTAAATAATATTTTTAACATCTGCATAATTCCAATCCATTAACATCTGGTAAATATCTAGAAAAATTCCGAGCATGAAACTCTTTTCAGACATTTCAATATAATTCACCTCTGGCTCACACGATTTATCCGAAACGTAAACGCAGCGCAATATAGCGACTGTTCAATAGCTACGATTTCCCGCATCTGATGTCGCCATTAAGTTTCATATTCCAGATATATTTTGGATCTCGGCAACAAATTAACGCGAGTCAGTCAAGTGTCATTCCTTTATCCCGACGCTTGTTTGTGACACCATCTAATTATCTAAGTTTCTAGTAACGAATAATTACTTATTGCGTAAGATATTTGATGAATAAAAATTAGAAGATAGACATAGACTACATCATCTACGAACTAAAAATAAATTTAAAGGCAGCAAAAATTTGCTACATATACCTTTTTATGGGTTTTCGAACCTGTTAAAACATCACAGGCTAAATGTAAATCACATGAAATACACGTTCTTAATAAAAACGTATATTTATCTATTTCATTCGACTAGGTCTAATCTTTATTATAACGAGAATCGATAACGTAAATTTAATATCATAATTTATTCAGCTAAACTTTCTTGCTTTCGACGTCAATTCTTTAGAAGTACCTAGTTATAGATTCAAAAAAAGAGCTGGCTTAAACCTGGAAGAATCATTAATTTAAACTAGGAGATATACTGTTTATACGGTTTTTAGCAGCTATCGAAATGTGTTTGATACATTTATAATAAAAGACGGTAAAGTATTTTTTAAACATATTTATGTTTTATAAATATGTTTAAAAAATAATTTACCGTTTTTTTCAAAATTAGATCCACTTTCGTCTTACTTGAAAAATACTCAGAAATAACTACGTATATTTCACGAGGATTTTGGCAAGGACTTAAGACGTAATCTGCTCTAAGTAATGGCGTTGTGGTTCACAGTTGGAATAAATACTGCGCCGATCGTGAGTGAGCCAAATATTTGGACCAATATTTTTTTACCAACTGTACGGGTTTCCTCATGTCCTCTCGGGATAGCTCACGAATTGTGTTACACTTTTAAACGGTACCCACCAAGTTCAAATTAGATTAATTTTATTTAAGTACTAAACTTACTCATACACAAAAAAATCAATTAAAAAAACATAAGTTCCGCTTAATACTTAATTATATTCATACAATGTATATTATTAAGGTTTCTTTAGTAAAACAAAATTGTTGTGTAAACTAATAAAAATTCATTTATAATAACTGGGTAAATGCGTAATTTAAGTGATCGTTTTGTGATTACAAGACCATATCATTAAACTGGGGTCGTAATAATTACTATGCGACACTGGTGTCATTCATTTGTTTGTACAGATACGTTCCATTAAATATGCATACAGAATAATTAGCAATAGAATCATACCAGCTGTTACAATGAAATTGTATACATAACTTATGTATTTGAAAGAGTATTTATACATTACCAGCGGAGCCGACAGACGTTGTCCTGCGTGTTATTTCAAGCGATTGGGACATTAATCAAAGTAAAAAAATATATATATATAAAGATTATGGTGGGCTTCCAAGTACCTAGGTCTTCCTCTTGTATCTTGGTTGGCGGATAGTTACCATCTGTCAATCAATTTAGAACTTTCACAACGCACCGAACAGAGTACCTAAGTGAGTAAGTCACAATCAGCAAGACTCTGTGGTAAGTTGTACTCAGGCTGAATATATCCGGTCTAATAAATAAATGTTGATAAAATACTTGTTTCTTTAATTGTTTTTATTCATGTTGATAATTTATTTAAGGGAGAATTTAATTAAATTGCAGTTTTATGATTTGCAATCAACTAGAAGTGTTTTGAATTAATCAAATTTTTTGTCTATGTAATTAAGGACAACAATTATAAATACTTACTAATAAACAAATACGTAAATTAAAGTGCAACCTTTATCACAAGAACGACATATGCAGGATAATTTAAAAATTTGCACCAAATTTCTTTTTCTCCACCATCTTTGTTCAAGGATCTTGCCACCCACTCCTAACCACTTGTACCTTAGGAAAGGACAAAAGACGGTGTCGACAGAAACGCGATAAAACAAATTTATGGACTAAATTTCAGATAGCACCCGCATACAATATAACCTGAGAATAATTTCAAAAATTGTAAATGAAATTACGCACCCAAAAAAAACCATGTTGCAAACTATTAAAAACTCCATATAAAAGTGTTTTCCTTGTTTAAAACCTAGGCCTTGTATATGGTCTAATGTATTTTACATTAAATAAATAACTAAAGTTAGTGACTAAAGATATACATAATTAGTATCTAATCAAACATGGAGCTGTTTTTTTTTTTTTTTACGCCGGCATTTTCTCTCAGCCTACACCCTCTGTCTTCTTTGCCGATAAGTAGAAATGCTTACAGGTTCAAATTGAATAACTTGGAATAAGCGATACCATACCATATTTTATGTTCCATAATAAACATATTTTATTTTATTTTATATTTTTAGTAGGTCCTTCTTAAAACAATTGCGTGTAGCACTTCTATATAATAAAATAATTAGTGATTCACACATCTTCCGAAATATATGACGCACTTGCATCAAATCACATATTAGAACTGGGACAAATGTCCCATTACAAGTTATATTAAACTGGTAGATAGTAATGTTAACTAGGACGCGCGTATCCGGAGGGCTATCGTCAGATATCACAGTTCCATTAAACGTTTATTGATATCATGCTACTAATGTTAGCTCTATAATTGTCTATATTGGATTTAGATCAATGCGTAATAAAGCCTAGAGCTTTGTGCAGTAATTAGTATCTCGATTATTATAACAGTTTTGTAATATGGTACTGTACGTTCCCATGTTACACAAAGCGAGGTTCTTGGAATCAGAAACGTTTGAACTAACTTAACTAAAATAAATAAAATATATTTCCTTTAATATACTGATTTAACAAAGCCTAAATATATATATTTTTAATTAATTTTAAGTAATTAGTTTATCTAAATGTTTGATGTATGTATTATTTTATAAACGTCATTTTAAATCAACTTTAACCTACTACAATCGACGTCTGCGGTTAAACAAAATTCAAATTTAGAACTTCTATTTTAGGAAAAGACAAGTTCGTTTCACTTCCGGTATAGTTTTAATAATACGCGCCACGTGTTATCTTAATTAGGTAAGTATATATACTTAATAAGAAGTTTGTCAAACTTTGTCGTCGAGGTGGAAAGGTGTGCGACAAGTTGGACCACAAGTTCCACTAATGAAAACCGATGTGCCATTAGTGGAAATAGTAAGAAAATATTAACAGATTGCTTCCCTCAATTTACGTGAGCAATAAATTCTTCGCGACGCGTCCCGAAATGAAAATGAGATCGAAGAGCTGTGTCAGCGAAAAAAATAATGTTTGTTTGCGAACGTAACTCGAGGCCGGAGTTGACACACGTGATTTAAAAAAATATTGGAAAAGTTGTACAAGCATCTTACACTTTATACTTAAAGAAATATTTCGATAAACCATAAAGGACAGAGTGCCAAAACGTCACATTACTCATAACTTACAGGGGAAATTAATATAATTTTCATGAACAAAGCACAAAGAATTAATCAATCCTTACTTTTACTGTGGTATTAAAAAATGACATACCATTTTTTATTACCACATAGTAAAAAATGGTATGTCATTTTTTATTACCACTATTACACTAGTCTACAAATTATTACGAATTAAGATCACCTGAAGGTACAGAGATGCGTAAAAGAATCGCGTCTAAAGTTCTTAATATATATTTTATTAATATTATATGACTGAATTTCCGGCGACCGATATTGTTATCTATTATGTTATATAGTATAGGTCATTGCGTCGTTTTTTGACGGATACGCGCACAACTCCGCAAATTAATATACAACTTTCATATTGCGTAATGAGTTCAGCCTAAAAGTAATCTTACAATTCAACTTCGAGCTATACAACAAAGGCTATTTCTTTCCATGTGTACCTTAAAACCAAAAGTATATGTCAGACGTGGAACGTTAACATAACGGAAAAACGATTCAAATATATTATCCAGACCGCTTCCAAATTCTACAGCCACATTTTTTATTTAAGCGACTACAACCCACAAGCAAGAGATCAGCCTCGTGAGCCTGATAAACATCGTTGACTTTTCTGGGTCTAGCTGGATCCATCTCTTTAGAGCGACTAAAACAGCAAAACAGTTAATAGTTTTAGTTGTATTATCGTATAATTAAGACATCTCAAAAGTCTAGGTACACTTAAGTACTTCAAAGAAACTGCCGTAACTTTGCCCAAAGCCGTAACAATTTGTCGGACAATTCGGAAGCCATTCCGGTGGAGTTACTTATATCGGACACAAAAGAGGTTCACTTACAGCCTCATTAAGGTGCTACGGAGCGGGGCACTGAAGGAAAATTAATTTATACGTGGGCTTGTTCAGTGGAAAAATTACAGGAGGCAATTAGAAGCTACGTCTTTCTTCATTAATCGAGGTCAGACACCTTTATTCCCTAGCAAAATTAATATTCGTATTGATACCATGATACTGTATTAGGCGTAACTAGGTCTTGTTTGTGGCTTATCTTGAGAAACTTAGTGATTTCGCTATATAAGCAATTTTTCTGTTGGCCTTGAGGGCCTCGTCAGCTCAGCTGGGGCTGTTCCGGAATAGAGTTTTTCCCGTCACTAGCGCAAAGGTTGCGAGACTCGAATCTGGGCTGGTGCCATCGTGGGATGGTCAATCGCGTGAAGGGTAGGACGAAAGCTCACTAGAGTGACCGAAGTATGGCTAAGTTTGGCTTTGCGTGCTTTTAGTTTGTGATTGACTGCGGTCATCATCCGGATCTGTTAGAATATGTCGGGGCCTTCTACGGGCCTTTTATGCCGGCAAGGAGTAAGAATTGATGAAGTAGCCTCCAACTTCATCCATTGCGCTATTCTAGGGAGCTTCAGATCGCAATGGAGATCAACTTTCCTTACGTCGGAGCGTCGGTTCTATAATAAACTGGTTACTAAGTAAGTAATTAGGAACCTTATAAACGTCATCATTAATGTGGTACTGTGAAATTTATCGTTTTGTTAATAGATCATTTTAAATATTAATATATTCAACAGTAACTTTAACCCTTCATAATAAATATAAATGATTTTAATAAATTCATGTTATCAATTAATTATACTTTTTATAGCTTTTCTTTGCTATTACTTTGCAACCTAGTCGCAAACATCACATTGTATTTAACTATTAACATATTATGACTCAATGTTATTATTATTTAAATGAGAGGCAATGTACTAATTATTCTGCTAATAAAACTTTCTTCTGCAGCATAGCAAATATGATCTGAATTGTTAAAAACAGTCTATTAGAAGCTTTTATCAATATCACCGCTAAGTTTATCTTAGGAGCTTCTTAAGTCATCGAAAGGTAAAAACAAAAGCTAATTCGAGTACGCCCTGGGAGACCTAATTCTACATCATCACACTCTTTTCGCACATATCTGGCGAAGGTCAAAGCTCTACCAGGAATTACGTCCCTGTCTCAATTTATGTATGGAAAAATTTGCCATGATTACATGATTTTTGCGATACCCTGTATTGTGGTAAAAAAGTGGCTCTGTATAAAAGTAAAGCTTGATGATGCGGATATAATAAATTTAATAAAAATGCATTAAACCCAAGTAAATTAAAAGATTGAATACTTAATATGACATTTATATGACGGAAATAAACTATTAGTTTATAAATTATACATACATCATTGATAATTCTTAGGTTGAATGACTGCAAAATTATTTAATAATTAAAAATATCTCTTTATTGTTGTTACAATGAAAATAATGTAATAAATTCATATTTACATTAGTTGGAGTCTCATTTAAATGTGTTGTAACATACAGCAATACCTATGTTCACGCAGTTTGATTACCTATATTTAGCATTGATTATATTTAACAAATGTAAAAAAAACTGTTATCGATTATTGAATTTTAATAGTTATGCGGTATCTAAGTATAAAAGCAGGTTCAAAAAGGTCAAACAAAACTCAAACAACCCAGAGACAAAAACATATCTTTTTTCATAATTATTTAAAAAAAATATAACTATAATGCCATATCAGATATTTAGATGGAAAAAATAAAAAATATATTCATATACTTCCTGTAGAATTATAGTCCCTAACTAAAACTATTGTTTAACTTGACGTAACTATAAAATTGATTTTATATATTTTATACATATGAATAAGTATATTATTTACATCAACCCGTGTGATTTTTATTATAAATCGTCTAAATTGCCTAACGAATATTTTTGGTTGATCGTGAATCGATGATGAGTTATACGGAAATAGCGATTCAAATGCGAAAGGTGGCATTAATTCTCTCTAAAAATTTAAAGTTAAGTTTAACTGTAATAAAACATAAGACGTAATTATGTAATATAAATATAACACATGATGTGTATTATCTACAGGAATTCTATTAATTAAAAATTCGAATGTGTTTCAAGTGCTCCTCCGATTCACTGAAATAAAACCAATTAAAACGATTCAAAGTACGCAATTGTTACAGGTCACATACTCTCATTTACTTTGGGAAGGGGCACGCAAGCGGGAGCATCGATGCATCAATTTAAGTGCCACAATTTTTATACTTGTGGGACTAAAACGTACTCTAGTTATTGTCTTTTATTAGCCGATTGATAAAGTTATAACGCATCTTTTAGGATAAAATTTCTAGCGTAACAACGAGATTTTCAATTATGTCTTTAGTTTTCACCCGAAACCGATAAAAATGCCAACCCAGTATTATACATTTCACAACTGCTGTACACCTATAAACAAATTTAGAACAGACATAATTACATTTGAAATTAGAATTTAATACTAAAACTTTTTATTGTGACATTTTAAATCTTGTCCATTACCAATAAATATTTTTTTATCAAGTAATACTTCACAGCCGATCATGAACATCCGCTACCTTGTACGTCAATAACTTCCGGTTTAAAATTTGAGATTGGACCTCCGTCTCAAACCTAATATATGGTCTAATATATTATTAGGTGTGCAACTAATTTATAGGTAATGAAACCTACACTACTATTAATTATCAATTTTAACAGTTAGTTACAAAAAACCAAAACTTAATATTTTTATTCCTTTGGAAAGGAACAAAAATATTCCGTTACAAAAAATGTCTTTATATTATTGTAAATATTGAAAAACGTAAAAATATGATCGTCGTTGTATTAAGATTTATATAATATTTTTTAGATCAATGAAATTATGATATCATTTCCATTTATTCAGAAATAAGAATATAGGTAAATTTATTGAGCCAAGAAATAAATAAAATACGTGGTGTAATAATTGTTACACGTTCTTTTTTCAAATAACAATTGACAATTGACAATTGACATATCATCCCTTCGCGGTCGGCTGCGTCACTATGAAGTTATATCTACTTTAATATCTAATTCCGAAGGGACGTTTCATTCGAAGGCGGTAAACGATTGAACAAAAGAAAACTATAACAAATAAATATTAAGTAACACAGGTGACAAAAACACATCTGTGATTTATGTTGCCCGTAATGAAACGTTTTGAAGGCTTAAGGCAAGTCAAGTAATGAAAATGACAATAAATCTTATATTTGAACAATAAGTGAAAAAGACTTCTACGTTCCAACAATAATTAATAATAGTCGTAAATAAAAACACGTCTAGGTGGTCCTAAAACTAAAACTAGAAAATTGAAGCTGGAGTTCGAGCATATTTTATAAATGCCATGATTATAAAAGATTATGTAAACCAAAAGGATTTTTGTTATTATTTTAGTTAAGATAAGCCTGCATAATGTAACCTATAATATCATTAAACATAATTAAACCGTAAATTTACAATTTTCTCTTTGTTTTCACTTTATTTTCCGATATTAATATGAATAGGCTGACTCGCGATCCTTATAAACCGGGGTTTCATTAAACTCATAGAATTGAAGGGATCGGGCATAGCTATAAAACTGACTCAGAAATATTTTTACAGCTCTGCAAGATTCTTAAGTACCCAATCTTGAACTTTATTAGTTCTGAATCCATTGCTTTTATGTTTTCAAGCCCTTAATGAGCGATGTTTCTTATCGATTACTTGCAATCTAAAGAGATTTCAATACTACTGAAACAAAAAACTATAGTTTCTAGGAGAAATAGTTCGTTCGTTCTTGTGTCTGAAATACTAACACAACTTTATAACGCCGAACCTGGGGAATCCAGATTTAATGTTTACTGATACCGCCACCCATATACACTCACACTGCCAGAAGGCTCGCTACTGCGTTGCCGGCCTTAAAATACCCCTTTGCTATAAAAAACAACCAAACAGACTCAGAAATGTGTTTTCTCCATTGTTGCGAAACGCGGCTGAACAAAGTTCTGAGTTGATTGTTAAAATTTACCACAAAGTAATCAAGGTAATGAAAATATGTCGCGATATTTTCTCGTTTATATTACTTATTTTTCCTGTTTCATATAAATGTAATTGGACTGGCTTCGGACTGAGCTATTTTGACTATTTTGTGGTTTGTTTATTTCAGAATGGAAGCGAGAATCCATGGAGATAAAAACGTTCTATCTATGATCAGATACTGAACAGAACCAAGATAACATCTCTATCTATACATCAATACAAACTTGGAACTTTTCCGTTTCTTAATTACATTAATAATACTTCAGCAATGTTGGCCTAGTGGCTTCGTCGTGCGTCACTCATCCCTAAGGTCAATCCCTGGCTAAGCACCATCGGACTTTCTATCTATGTGCGCATTTAACATTCGCTCGAACGATGAAGGAAAATATCGTGATAAAACCGGTTTACCTTAGACCCACGAAGTCGACGGCGGATATGAATATGAATGTTAGAAAATATGTATGAATGTATATTATTATTTTGTGATATATCGGATCCGAGTGGTATACAGCATTGGCTGCCGAATACTCGGATCCGAGTGCTAGGGATGGCAATGTTGTAAAAAAATGAACGAGACGCTCGCACGGATCCGAGTGGACGGCACCGCTACTATGACCCCGCTCCACTCGGATCCGAGAAAAGAGCACTTAATTTAAAACTTAAACGCCCCTGATTTTTTTAATATTCAGCATAGGTAAGAATTATTTGCACGCGTTTTTATTATTTCTTCGTTTGTTAGTTATTTAATATTTTATTATTAAATGTGTTAAAAAGTGCCAAAGGACTTTCTAAGCTAAGCTTCCGAAGTCCTGTATAGATTAACGTATTGTATTTACAATAAAGATGTGTTCATTCGTGTGGAATTGGAAAGCTAACTATGGTAATATAGAAAATGTGAAACCACATTTTCAAATTATCATCTAGATTCTAGTAGTTCATGAAATACACCCCACGTAATTGGAGGCTACAGGACACACAAGATAAATGCAAGAGCATACAAGATTCAAATTTGTTGCTTGCAACGTGCAGAACAAACGAGGCAGCTACGAGATTTATGATACGAAAGAACATCCATATTTCATTAGTTCATGGAGTTAATTTGAGTCGATAGATAAATCAAGAAACGTAAAACTAATACAAAAAATCATGACTGATTAAAAATAAGAGTGAAACATAACATAAACATAGTCATTTAAATTTACAATAATACATTAATACTTGATTAACGACTCAATAACGACATAACAGGCAGATAATCAAACAGTTTCTATTAGTTCTAAAGTTGACATTTAAATCTATTTGAAGTTTTTGACAGAGAGGCTGATTATCGACCGATATGAAGTCGAGTAAAATTCAATCTATAAATGCACAATAATATTCCAGTGGCGCTACAACCCTATATAGGATACATTTATATTTCATAGAGAGTCATCTACTAATCAGGCTTAGATTAGAAACATGTAAATTTCCTCACGCTGTTTTCCTTCACCGTAAAAGCCTATGTTAGATACGCACACACCTCTCTCACACACACACACACACACACACACACCTCGCACACTGGCATTTTTTGCGTATGAGTTATGGTTATGGTTGGTAGACTCAAGTTTCTGCACTTTATTTGGTTCGTTGCGCGTATATTCCTGGCTAACTACACCAGCCTAGTCTTCCCGGCTCCACCACCTTTCTTCGTATGTGTGTTACAAATATACAAAGATGTCATGTGTGTCATGGCCATATTCCGGATAACGTTGGTAACTGCCTTCTTTTCTCGGTATAAAAATCGCAAGAGATTCAAATAGAACTTTTACACTGTTTACTGTATAGAGTTTTATATGAATTAATGTTTTTAAACAGCAATCAGAATAAATTTTGTCATTTGGGAATCGTTTAAAATATAGTCACTTTGTATCCCACACAGTTGATTTCCAATTAGGATGCGAACTTTGTCGCTTATATCAGGCAGACAACGAGCAATTTTGTTAATACCGCGGTTAGTAATTTGCACAACTTTGACCAATAAATAAATTTGGGTCGGTGAAATAACTGGCTTAATAACTAAATGGGCAGAAGTTCCAGCGAACTGATGGGTTATAGATACCCCTACATACAACTACTATTAGATAAATGGGGGCTGACACATTTTTGCCACTATTTTATTGATAAGTTTAAAGTCTTTTGTAGGTTTTTTGTCTTCAAAACGTTAAATTAATATTAAGGTAATCGATTCCAGTATTGTTTTTGCTTTCCGTGTCCGTCAGCGATTACTATACAGAGTTACGGAAAGTTATCCAGATCTTCTTTGATATTTGGCGGTAAATGTAAATTTAGAATGATATTTTGAAAATACCCTACTGTATTCTAGTTAAAACCAAGTTATTAAAGATAGTGAAAAGAGCATCAGTTCACATGATGTGACCAACTAACCTTAAATGATAACAAAAATTAAAGGATCAATCTGATTCGAAGAAAAGCAATAAAAGCTTGAAGCGAGCTTTAGAAAAGTCATAAACGTTTATCAGCTGCACTTGAGTTTATAATCTCCACGTTCAGACTTCTTGAAAGTTTTACATATTAGATTGGAAATTATTATATGTATGTAACTTCCGGTTCTTTGGCAGAATACATGATATGCAACTTCTGAAAATACAGTTTTCGAATAGTGGAAAGAATTATTAAAATTGCTCGATGGGATTACACATAACAGCGAGATTTTTTAATTTTCTTTTTGGGGTATTACATCTTATAATTATAAAATAAAGGATAAAGTTTTTGTGTACAAGTTCAGATTTAATTAGTAAGTAAGAATTGTAAAAACTTATCTATATAATATATAAATAATAATCAATCGTTAATTTTTTACTTTTCTCATTGAACTTTAAAGTTAAAAAAGTTTTATTTAGTACCGGATATATTTATTTTAGTAAATGCAGGAAAACAGTCTGGGACAGTAAAGCAAATCTTCTTATCTTGGTATGTAGCGTCTAAAAAGAGCTAGGTTCGCGGAACGAATATGGAAGTTCGCGAGGCAGTCAGTAGATAATACTATTTCACCCATTATTTAGATTGCATGAAATATTGACACTATCTATCACATATTTACGCAAACAATATATATTCAAAAGCAATATATATGCATATATATTATATAACATAAATATATATATATATTACCAGTACCTTAGTACCGTCCGGGTAACAGAGAACTAATGTTACAAACTTGAGTTATTAGAACTCGTAATATAAGCGCAACGTACAAGTATAAATTATCAAACTTTTTATTATTCCAATTAATTCATATAAAGTGTTGTAAGTTGAGAACAAAACACGTGCGGAGACTGTATCAAGGAGGTTTAATGTAAAGGCTCCACGGAAAACTTTGTCACAATGCTAGTCACACTTAGAAACTCTAGCTTACATAACGGCTTTTCAGTAGAAGATGAACAATTTAAGAAGTTTTTAAATCTATCGACATGCTTCGATGCTGTATGACAGGTTGACGCTCACTCATGGGTACTCTAAATGATCGAAGGTTTGGAAGGATTGGTACGAATCAACATTGCAGAACGCAAATAAAATCACCGACTTGTGTATAAAGTAAAATAGCAATAAAGCAAATGAAATGTGTCTGAACTTAATATGAGATTAAATAATTTTTTTATATTAAAAATAGTTAATTACTGTCATACAATATCAAACCACGATCAAGACACTTGTTTTATACTTTGTGCAATAAACGTTCATGACATTTGAAGAAAGGTTCTTTAAGAAATGTATTAAATTTAAAAATTTATTTATTTAATTAAAATAATAATTAAATATGAAGAAATCAACGTCTCTTTGAGACAGAGAGTGTTGAACGTAACCAATGCACCAACAGCAGCTGATACAAGATTCTGTTCGCTGTTAATAATCATTACTTCATAACACGAATGTTATGAAGTATACTATTAAATTCTTGTACACAATTGTACACAATATCTACATTATTTATAGCGCTTTCAAAAGCATTGCATAAGTTTTTTGTTAATAATTATATTCATTTCGGTCTGACACATTACATTATTTAAAATATTATCAGTAATCGCTATTAAGTCTTTCTTTACATTATTGTCGATGTTATATAATGTTGTACCTACTGTTTGGACAGAAATGTCGGCACTTGACATCTCCAATGGCGTGTAAATTGAGTAAGGTATTTTCAACAAAATATGCCATAATTAAAAATATATTGTCAGTCCTTACGTAAATATTCTTATAGAAGATAATCTATACACACTTTACTCTTGCCATTTTCCGATACTGACGAGAAAAGCTTTCGATAGTAATTCTATAGCAATTTGCCGTTCAAAGCAGTCCCTCGGGCACTATGGTGAAACGATGACTCTGAGAAAACTCGAGTGGGTTCCCATGAGTAAAACTCCATCGTATTTACATTTATACTCTATTACGAACATACTGTGACCTCAGTTCCTCAAATATGAACAATCCGATGATTAATATTCTCAGAGCGGTGATATAGAGATGCAAACGTTTTTGGAAAGTGAAAGAAATCTTCGCCCACATTAAACTCGTGACTCTCCCGAAAGATGATTCTCGTCGAAAACTTATTGAATTTTTTGTCCCTATGAGTGAACTTCAGTAGGTTACTTTTTATGTGTACAATCAACACTTTACCGTAAAATGAAAAAAATAACCAGATGAATAATGACAAATTTGCATATGTGTCATATTATACTAATTGATTTTGTCCCCTATTGAAAAGGGGGAACGCTGCCAGTATCTCTGGAACCTTGCCTAAAGGGACTCCTTTAAATAATATATTTTAATTATTAAATTTTAATGTTAGTTATTAGGTATTCTTGAAGGTATACTATATGTACAATTTATTTAAGCCACTAGAAACTATTTTTAGCCTATTTAAGTTATTTCTACCATTTGGTTTAGTAGAATTATTATAAATGCATATTACAACCACATTTGAATTTAAGTAGTATGTATTGTCTTTTATTAACATAACTTTTACACATTTAAAGAGAAACACTTTTTTACGGATCAAAGTTATGTATTATTGTATTTAAACGTATAATTATTTAAACATAATTTTAAATTTAACCGACGTTTCGCGTGCTTTGCAGCGTGCGTGGTCACGTTGACTGAAGACAAAGGTGTTAAATGTCAAAAAGTATCACAGCTGTAGAAAATGTTTATTATCTGTATTTATTTAAATTTTCGGTTAAATTTAAAATTATGTTTAAATAATTATAAGTTTAAATACAATAATACATAACTTTAATCCGTAAAAAAGTGTTTTTCTTTACACATTCGAATGACTTATATAATGTCCTCAGTCAAGGATAGCCTAACCAGAATTTATAAAAACTAGAGGAAAACTGACTCGATCATACGCAGCTACGTAATCATCACTATATGTTTACTGCAGTAACAATTTACGTATTACATTCTACTTTTCATTTATTAAAAGGTTTATTTTAACGCGAATTTTCGTTTGTACGAATTTCAGAATTAAAACTTAAAGCAGGCCGCTGGAATAAAAGTTTATGCCCCCAGATAAGCCGC
Organism: Pieris mannii; assembly: GCA_028984075.1. Taxonomy (NCBI): domain Eukaryota; kingdom Metazoa; phylum Arthropoda; class Insecta; order Lepidoptera; family Pieridae; genus Pieris; species Pieris mannii. The sequence continues at coordinate 4,873,028 of CM054776.1, forward strand.
GCTTACGTACTTTACCGTTTCCGACTTCGGCAACTTGCTACAAGGTAAAAAAAATATCAATACTTTAGAAGCTTATTAATTCATTGAGTGTAAAAATAATTGAAAATTCGGGGTTGTAGATTAATATAGGCCAACAAGGTAACACTGGTGGCCATGTCACGTAACACAAATTGGCTTATTTTCAAATATTGCCACAACTAAAAACCTATAGAAGAAAAAATAAAGGTGACGTGTGTGGTGTATGTGTAATATAATATAACTAAATCCAATGTTGATAAAACAAAACCTGTATTAAAACGTAAATCGTGTGTAACACACACATAAACGTCTTTTTTTTAGAACCTATACCAGCATTTATTTATTTTTGTCCTTAGTTGTTAAAAATATATATTAACTTTAATCATAATTAAAAAGCATCTTACTAATTTAATTTGAAACAGGAGGTAGAAAAGTTGACGGCTCACCCAACTCTGAGTGATTCGCGTCAAAGTGCCATTACATTACTAAAATTTGGCTTTTGCGCACCCTGAAATTAACTTGATTAAATTCCGTTCCAGAAACGTAACAACTGGTTTCGGCATTAGATTTTAAAGCGAGTTTAGACCGGAAGCAAATAAGGCGAATACGGTGCGCGATGTTTACCAGCCGATCGGTTGATTGGGCCAACCACTTTGTTTCCAAGAAACATTCTACCGCTAACGAGTTTACCGGTTTCCAATGTTTCTCTTTGAATCTGATTGGACCATTATATAAGAAGCTATATTGATTACATTTCCTTACATGTCATGGTTGTGCTTAGATATTTTATTTATAAACGGGCAGGAGGCTCACCTGATGTTAAGTAATACCGCCGCCCATGGACACTCAATGGGCTCGCTAGTGTGTTGCTGGCCTTTCAAGAATTGGTACGCTCTTTTCTTGAAGGACCCTAAGTCGAATTGGTTCGGAAATACTTAAGTGGGCAGCTGGTTCCACAAATACAATTACGAATAACACACATTTTTTATTACTTTTCTTTAGATATTAAACATATCTAGATCTCATTCTTGTTATGACTAAATATTTTGTTAAGGGTTCTAAAACTAATTGGCGCTATAACAGCATAACTTCTGTTGAGGGCACAACAGACTTTTTGTGGTCACTGGGGCGGTTATAGAATGCAAGTCGTGGGCATCCTGACTGAGACTGTTGAAGCGCGTCGAATCGCTCATTCAAAGTTCGGCTGGAGACATTCGGTCAGTACCGAAATCCATAGAAAGACTTAATGTGGCATATTAAGCGCAAGCTGTGTCAACCTGTAATTGAGTCTGCATCTATATTGTACAGTGTAAGGTACTTAATTTGAGTTCGTTCGTTCGTGAGTACGTTGAAGTGCAAATTTGTTGACTAATCTATCTTTATATTTAAAAAAATGAATTGCTTGACGGATTTGGCTTATGCCTGTCTTGAAATATTTTCGAGGAAAAATGCTTGAAATCACGAGGAATTTTTAATTAAAACTTCCTAGCTCAGAAATATTTAATGATTGATGTATTTTCTATTATTTGAAAAAAAATAATGACACTTGGTTGTCACATATTTAAAGATCAGAAATTGGTGTTTCTTAGCTGTAGTATGAGAGCCGATATCTTCTGTTTTAAAAATGTTGTAGTAAGTTTGACACCAATATATGTAGGTGGTACGAAGTTCACCGGGTCATCTCGTTTAAAAAAATAAATAAATCATCACGGATAGTAAACTGATATATTTTAAGTTACTTAAAAAAAAATACGCGGTGATATTAGCGATATCCTTCAACCTGTATGTAAAAAGCCCACTATTTCAGTGGATAAATTGCTTAACGAGATCGTGACACAAATTACGCATAAAGACACTAAGGGCCTTGCTGCATTGTTTGACATTCGTTTCTGTTCGTAAGATGGAATAAATCGTTAGGAGTAGTAGTATTGTGTAATACTATAGTGTACTACATGTAATTATATTAAGAAGTCCATTCAAACTATGATAATGATTTTTTTATAGAATATGTGCGTATGTTAGAGAGAGTACGCTGAAAACTGACTAATTTTACCAAATTGTACTGCATACTTATCACGTGGGGAATGTTGTTAATAAAAACATAAGTTTTATTTAAAAACGCGTCTATTACATATTAAATATACCTCGTATATTCCTAAACCTTTAGATAATAATTTTAACAACATAGCGGTGAATACCTATAACTGCACTGACATTTTCTGATAACACTCCGCGCGGAGATAAAACTAATACCTGCTTATTGTCTACACACAGGGCGATAAACCTCGGCCCCAGGAAATAAATAGCAGACAAGCTCCGTCGTAGCAAGCACGGGCCATTTGAGAAATTTATTGAGCGCATTTAACCGCAAATAAATTGGCCAATGCCACGTGAAGTGTACTGTTAGTAATACCTTTGCAATTGTTGCTGTTTTACCTTAAATGCCTAATCCCAGCTGGTCCAGAATTGTTATTACGTGCTTGCGTTTCAAACAGTCACTTGGTGTTGACTCGCTGTAGTTCGATTTTGCTTTTACACGTTCAGTAACAGTTAAACATACTTTTGCGACATTGATTAGATTATTATAGTTTTAGTATTAATGTAATTCAAAACGTTATTGCCGTTTGGAGTACTGTTACAGTTTGTGTACCACTTTGTTTTGTACCTGTTTGGTAATTGAGTACCAAAAATAAATATACAAAAATTACGTTGGAACAACTATTTGATTAGTCCAGTTTTGCCTACGCCTTATTGAATCTGACAATACAATTACATCAAAGTATCCATAAAATCATAAACAAAGAATATTCTCAAAAATATTTTCTCTTTGAGTGCTTAAATGAATTATCCGCAGAATTTTATAAAAATCAAAAGGTTAGTATAACGTTTCTCATTAATCAACGTCGTATCCTAACGAGAAATATTTTTAGACGCCATCCGTTCGTGAAAATGAAAACAAATACGAAAATTGCAACGTACATAATTCAGAGGAGATTTATAATCAAATTGATGTAAAAAAAAAATATTTTCTTTTTCCCTGAATGAAAAGTCTTTTATGCATTTAATCACATCAAATATTTCATTTTCAAAATTGATAACGGTTTGAATAAAATTCAATAAAAGTGATTTCAAATTTGAAGTGGAAATAAATTTCCATAAACACATTTTCAATATTCAATTCATAGTTATTTCAATATACAATATATAAGTCATTAATTACATCTCAGAGTTAATGTCTACATTTCATAGTACTTTAGTGATTATGTACCAGTGGGGTCATGAGTAAGGGTCCTTTTCCACAAATTTTGTAAGTGCTTGCTTTGTCAGATTTTTCTACTCTATTATTATCAGCCCTCAGCCAATTCAATGGAAGCCAAGATATAAATACACACAACAATTTTCCCTCAATAAAAATATGTAAGCTTACCTTTTCTTTCTATTTTCCAGGATAAATTCCTCACATATATAAAGTTTTTGTCCCATTTCCGTATAACCCTTACCTATCTGAACGTCTTAGCCTGAAGAGACCTATTGTGATATTATAATATACAAAGCTCTATTATATCCCAAGAAAATTTACACGACGCTCAAAGGCCCGGACGCTGCACTTTATTAATTAATGGCTGCACCAAGTGCTACTATTAACGGTTAATGTGTGTGAACGGCGGGAGTTGATTGATTAATTAATTAGTACTCTCGTTTCACTAACGAACTCCTACGTTCGCCGAAAAATTATAAACTCAAAAGTATCAAATATACAAAAGGCATTATATACTATATGTTGTACTACAAAATAGAGTCTGTACTAGTCTAAGCTTTTTAAACTCTATTAAATTTAAATACATCAGACTGTTTTGCTTTACAATGTAATTATTATGCTTCAATTAATTTATTCTCTAGAAAACCTTATGCAGTATGTAACTCAAGGACTCCAATGTAACTTTTTTTTATAGAACAGAGGGCAAACGGGCAGGAGGCTCACCTGATGTTAAGTTATACCACCGCCCATGGACATTCTCAATGCCAGAGGACTTGCGAGTGCGTTGCCGGCCTTTTAAGAATTGGTACGCTCTTTTCTTGAAGGACCCTCAGTCGAATTGGTTCGGAAATACTTCAGTGGGCAGCTGGTTCCACAAAGTGGTGGTGCGTGGCGAAAACTGCCTTGAAAAACGCTCAGTTGTGGAACGGCGGACGTTGAGGTGATACGGGTGGAACTTTCGCATAACAAGCGTATTAAATCCATGATTTTTTTAAAACAGACTCTAGACTCAATTCAACCTACTCCTTTATATTAAAACTCACCTTAAAATTATGTTTTTATAAAATGAAATTCATTCTAGTTGGTTGTGACTTCATAAAAGTCTTAGGTTGAAGCATTGTTACAGAGTTCTATTGTTCTTTATATGGCCGAGGCTTTCAGCAAAAATGTGCGGTCAATCTGAGCGGCCGCTCCCGCGGGAAATGAGCTTTATTCTCAAAATGCAAATTGCTATGTAGATATCTTAATTATAACAAAAATGTTTTTGAATATTATTTATTATAGTTTATGAATCTTTCTTTATATTGTCCTTTTAAAATATATTCTCATACACTACGTTTGATGTGTTGTTTTTAATCCCTAAAACCCTTAACCTATTAAATAATCGAGTGTTTGCTGCTTGCAAAGAAATATTTTTTTTTTTTTCATATAATTTAGCTTCTAACCCCCAACTATAGGGTTAAATACATCTTGAAAATGGCTTAAATTAGTACAATTAATTAATCTCAAAAGTTGTGTGTCTAAATAGTGTTGTTCTTAAACTGCATTGAAAATACATGAATTTCTAGTTTAATATTTTTGTATTACCCAGTAACTGACACGTTGCTATACAAAGAATTTAATTTATTGACAATTGAAATGAAATAACATAACCATTCACGCTACGAGTTACCTTTTCACTTTACATTAACCGGTTTAGGGATTTCTTGAATTTCCGAATCATTTAACTGAAAAGTTTAAAAACGGAATTGCAAATTACGGAAAACTGTTTAAAATGGAACGTTGCGGGAGTTTCCTTGTTTTTACACAAAGCCTTCTCGCTACATATGACATGGAGCTGAATAGATTATAAACTTTTGTGAAGTCAGCCTCGCACGCAATAAATTTTGTTTGGGACGCTCCATAAATCAAAATGTTATCTATGAGTGCGGGCCTAGAATATGCGAGGCTTAATAAAATATAAGGTACCAAGAACATAGAAACTTATATAATAAACTGCGTTTAAATTGTAAAAATTTATCTACGAGCAAAATGGCTCTCGCTATATTAGACATTTATTGTACCTTTGAAGTGTTATTAATATAACAGACTCTATTTTTAAACGGATAACTCCTGGCGATATCGATAACTTAGTAGTTATGATGAATTTTACGAATTGATATTTATTAATATTTAATATACATGAATATGACGACCTTAATTTTCGAAAGTTCAAACGATTATATTTAATTAATAATTAAAATACCTAATGGCATACTTATGTTTCGAACCAAATAGTTTCTACATATATTTTCATCAATGTAAGAACTTGCATGTTAATGAAAATACTCGTAAAACGAAGTTATTTTTGATCAAAGCACTAAAGCTTCAATCATTTTCACTTAAAGCAATAGCTAAATTGGAAGAAAATTCCAGACCACATTCAAACACTCACATTTGAGCGAAGTGCTTTTATCGACTGCAATGGGAATGACACGTGCCCACTCCGTCTGTAGAATGCCCAATAGCGAATAACCTAGTGAATGCATCAATGCATTTACAGCGAATATGCATTAACATAATACAGATTGGTCTTAAGATATCCGACTGGCATCATTTTTGAATTGAAACTTCTTTATCGGTGTAAAAATTTAACGTCACATTTTCCGGTTACGCATCACATTTGTCCTTTACGCATCATCTTTTTCTTGTCCCTACCAAGGTTGATTCGAAGAGATTCGAAGCCATTAATAAAACAAAATATATAATAGCGATTACAATGATAGTAATAATTCTATGACAATTAATGAAATTCTGTAATAATCTTGTGAATAATGTGAAATGAAATAATTGTAAAATTTGTATTCATGTCTATGATAATAGCCTTCTGTTAAATTATTATAATTTAACTTTATTTCTGTAAAGAGGAGATCATTTTTTGAAAAATACGGGTATAACCGTATTTTTTAATAAAGAAGTCTCACTTCTTACGTGTGTACGTACACTGGTATACGCAAACTTTTTTTATAAATATGCACCGAAAACTTACTGAGGTGTTTGAGCTTTGTTATATGTAAAGGTTCGCGTCCAACAGTGAGATACTTATACCTAATTTAAGAACAGATATTCTGTTTAATTAGAAAGAATTTAAGATTTTGAAAAAACATTTATTCGATACGGGACTGAAATAAACGTTTCAAAATAAATATTATGAAAAACTTCATCTAACTGAATAATTTTTTTAGTAGTCTTCGCAATTACATCTTGTTTGTTGCTAAACCAAAAGTAAATTCTAGTCTTTAATGGGTTCGTCGATATATATATTACTTAATGTACAACACATTAAGGACAAAAAATCTATATACGCTATTATAGTGGGTACACTGATATAAATGTGTTTTGTTTATATATCTTACCGCAAAGCATAGTTAATAAACTAATGTAGACTTTTGATATATTAACACTCGGTTAGTAGCAGAATAACGAGGCCACATAATCACACGTACAACTTTCCTTTGTTTCAGACTACGGGAGTGCCGGACACTGGAAGCCTGTTATCTCAATTCGGAAAACTAGATTCTGAAACTGTTTTCAATTTGCATAACACGTAGATTTGATTTATTTGAGAAACTACTTCACTAGCTAATGTTGCAAAATATACAGAAGCGAAGAGTGCCAATACCATACCAACTCTTAAAAGGCCGGCAACGCACTCACGAACCCTCTGGCATTGAGACTGTCCGTTTGCCTACTGTTCCTATAAACACAAGTTTAATTATATAATTTCATCTTCAATTTAATTGTAAAAATAGTAATCTTATATAATGTACCTGATAAACGTTTGTTATTATTGTTATATTCCAACTATAGACAAAGGAACGAGTAATACCTAATTTTCCATATTTAATAAATAAAATTGTATACTATGAGTAGGAAAATAGATACATTATTAATTATAACGCATTTCGATAAAATGGACAAATCCAAAACCGTTAATGAATATCTGTGGCAGAAAAACTATATTGTGATTAGGAAATGTTTCGTTCCTTTATCAACGTAAAAAAAGGATATGATCGATAAGTGACTAACTTGGACTAACGCTTGGACTGGTTTTAGGTTTTACCAAAGCGAGGTATCAAAATTTCCGTCGTCTAATTGTGTGGCGTACATAATTCCAAAGCTTTGTCTCATCCAACTTTGCAATTACCGAACGAATCCGGACTTTGTGATACTTTTCACAGTATTATCGTTATATGTAATAAGATAATAAGCTATTAATAAGGATGTAATTGAACGCCTAAACCAAAATATATGAAGAAAAAGTAGTCCCGATACTGATAATAGAGACTTATAATACTCCAGACAATATTAAAACAATAGCTCTGCGATGAAGCAATTTTTATTTCAGTAAAAGTTCGTGAATCGGATAGTTGGGCACGTAGATTTTGTAGTCCTCCGGATTAGCGAATGTAATCCCAGTGGGTTCGAACAAACCGCCATTACTCTGATTGATTCTCAATGTAGTACAGACCTGGTTACAATATCAAGGATGAGAGAAATTTGGAAGAGCAGGAACGCTTTCAATTTGCACTAAGCCGGTCCGCCACAATTTGCAAAGGGACGACTAAGAGAAATCCCTTTCAGAAACTACTTCTTTTTCAATATGTAACAACTATTTTGTATCCTTTGTCCTTTCGAATAAGTTGAAGACTTTAAAAACAAATTATCTTCATATTTAGTAGAATACATTTATCTTATATGAATCCTTACCGAAAGTCTCTTCCAACGTAAGTGATTGAAGAAGGATCAGTACAATTATTGAGGGCATCATTTGGGAGTTGAGATGCCATCTTCTTGAGATTAATTTACAATTTCATTAAATATAACAATAGACATAATTTCCACGACTTTGAGTATGTGGCTCTTATCAATATTCACTTGTAGTAGAACATACTAATCAAGGGACCAATGTTTAGTTTACATGCTTGTATATAGATAGCGTTGTAGACAGTACAAGTGAATATTGCACAAACTGGCTGCTGCTATGAAATTCAGGACGTGAGTCGGTTGACTGACTGATTAGAGCTGTGTACGTTGAATATCATAATATGCAAATGCAGGAAGTCAAGGAGGGCTGATTGCGGTGAGAAAATTTCCCTTTCTTACGAATTCCGGAAAAAAATTCCATCTCAGAATTACACATATTATTTAGGCGACGCTATTCCTTGAGTTTTTTTTTCTTTTGTTAAAAAATTACTAAAAGGAATGGCTAACAACGTTGGACTTATTATTATTATGTTAGATATTAAGTTATTTATGCTATACATCAGATAATTTTATAATGAATATAGGAATATTTTTTTTATTTTGTTAAGTAAATAGGCTGGATAAATTAAATTCATAATTTCCTTTACTGTTAGGTAAACGTATACGGTTTAGATAGGCGAAGACATATAATTAATTTTCTACGCGATCGTTTATTTCACTAATCTGTGACCCCTTTGTGTCAACTTGACTAAAAAAAATTGAAAAACAAATTTTTAAATATTTATTCCACTTTACATCGCTTTTCAAGCTAAAGCCTATTGCTCAGAATATGAAATAACGACCAATATTTGTTGGTCGTAACTTCTATGCCTCTTAAGGACAGAATCCTAAAATGTAGTCTCTTCTGCGACACAATTTCGGTAAAACAATAATTGTTTCCAGTCCGCAGCTATAAAATAAAATTAAATGTGTACATATGACGAAAATGATTCATGACATGACGTTGAGATGTTTAGAGACTTTTTATCGATTTCTTAATCGATCTAAAATGTTAAAAAAATCAAGATAAAAAGTACGTAAGTAAATTGTTAAAAAACCCGCGACGCTGCTACACTTATATTATAAAATATTACTATTACTTACTATACTACAATCAAACATTATCAAATATTACTATTAGTTACTATACTGAAATTCAAGACCACGTAACAGTCGCTTATAAACATAACATTAGGAAGGCTTTTATGTTTTTGCCGCATTCTTATAATTAGATTTTATAAAAGCATAAATTAAAATAGTTTAATAACATGGCACCCTTATTTGCGGCATGGATTAAAGCCACTATTATCCACGGTTCTCAGTAACAAAGATGCAAGAACGTACTTTTAACCTAACAGTAAACTCAAGTAAGCTGGTATGAATACGCGAGCTCCCTGAATAATCTCCATTGATGTTTCACCCAGATTCACCTAATTTTCGTGTTCACTGAAAATTGAAGAAGTCCCACGTGAATCCAATTTCACGGGAACGGTAATCTCATTAGAGACGTCTGGCATTCATTAACATTTATACGATTCCGCGAGAGAAAACTTAGTTGCCTTTCACTAAGAACTTCTGATGCACTAATCTAAATTCGACCGAGCCCAGGTGCGCCAATATAGTTGCATGCAACCATTTTGAAACTCACAATTTATGCCCAAACTTTTGCCTTGTTATTTTATAAGTTCTACCGTCATTTTTATAAATTCATTGCTTAAATTATTAAAATTAAGATAATTAATTGCGTAAAGTAGTTGCGGTTTGTCTTTGCCTGAAAAGATTATTATAATAGCTTTTTCAAAAAGAATTATTTTTTTGAAGACGAATTTATTTTCTTTTCAGTCAGGTATTTCTTGCTTAAAATTCATTTATTATGATTGAATTCCGAAACAGGGATATTAATTAGCGTAATCAAGCGTTGTGTTTTATTAACTACGGATTTAACGTTATCGCCAATTTATGGGTGAGCCATAATTAATTATTTATTTATGTAATTAACTATATGTACATTACGAAATTGAATGTTTAATGAAGTAATAATTTAACTATTACGGTCACAATATTCGATATTATTTGAATGTTAATTAATGATAATGATAACTAACAATAATAAAATAACATAAATCAGTGGCGCTACAACCTCTTTGGGTCTTGGCCTCAGATTTCTGAATCTATTTCATAATCATTTTTTTTTTAAACCTAATAGGCAAGTAGGTGATCAGCCTCCAGTGCCTGACACACGTCGTCGACTTTTTGGATCTAAGACATGTCGGTTTCCTCATGTTTTCCTTTACCGTTCGAGCAAATGTTAAATGCGCACATACAAAGAAATTCCATTGGTACACAGCCGAGGATCGAACCTTCGAGATGTATGAGAGTAGCACGCTGAAGCCACTAGGCCAACACTGCTCCATCACTAATGATAACATAATTTAAAGAACTATAATGCTTGTTTGTGTATAATAGATTACGTATGTTTAACACTTGCTAGCCGGAATAGAATACGTGTATAATAGATTTACGTATGTTTAACACTTGCTAGCCGGATAAAAGATATAATTTTTTTAATTTGGATTTTTAACGTCATCTTTTATTAAACTTTACGTTATATGCAACAAGCTTCAACTTCGAGTTTCAGCTTTACAAACACTTATTCATACGTATTCACCCCTTTTGATGAATAAATGTATCGATCTAATTATCTTATTTTCCTCACACTGAGCCTTTTTTTCCTGTTTCTATTGGACCTAGAAAACAAAAAAAGAGTAACGTAAGATATACTTCACAAAGATATTTCCAATAATTACAGCACGCTTCTAATAGAGGCAACACAAGACAAAGGCAGGAAACTGGTTTCCTCCCTGTAAAATCCCAGAGGACAACGAGAACCAATCCAGCGGAAATAGAAAGTCAAGTGTGCAATGCTTTAAGCTTTGTACAAACGAACAATCGACCGACTACCTTTATACCTCATAGTAACGTAAAAAATGATTGAGAATAACAGTAGATATCTGATAAAAATTTACGTACAATATAGGAAAAACTAAACTCTTTTACAAATGCAACTTTAAAAGGCCGTGTGACATTTACAAGCCAAATTGGTAAATCTGTATTACCGTAAGTCCTGTGTACTAAAGTCAATAAAGATTTACCAATGTATATATGCTAGAAATGTACATTTCCATTATATATGATGTCTACACAAACAGCGGTATGCAAACTCATTATTAAATGTAGGTGTATTTAAATATACCAAAGTAAATATTTCTTGAGCACTTTCATATATTTTTTTATTTTTAAATTACTTATTAATTTTCCACATGATTTCAACTTTTTATCGTACATCTTACTAAAAATATGAACATAATGTTAAAAAGTCGCTGTTCCTTTCTTCAGTAAATATTCGTCGCTCACATACAGGCATAATTACAGAAAATCTCATTGTTTTGATTATAATCAAAATTTCTGTTCACATCACATTTGCAGTAGTGGATGTCTCGTCTGCGCGTATCCTAAGGCGGAAGATAAATCCTACAGCAGTTCCAACGCTTTCCGGAAAGCTGAGAATCGGGTTACGTTTTGCTTTTAGCGTGGATTTGAAAAATATATCCGCAGTTACTGCCTTTACGTAAGAGTTTAGGGAAAGAACACAGGAAATTATACAAACAATCGCTTAATAAAACCAAATTGTGTTTTGCTGCTAGTGGCAATATAATATGTAATAGTACAAAACAACAAATTTTTATAGTGTATTTCGTTTACTATAATAATATACTATTTGATTTTTTACCGAGTATTATATTTCCAAATAAATATAAAGTCCAGTCGTTTAAAATTATAAAAAAACTCAGATTCTCCATTATACGTGAGACTATATAAATATGATGATTTTGTTGGCCCAACAACGAAAGGACCGACAATATACTTTTTACAGAAAACCCCTTTTCAACAGATTGAAGCTATATATAATTGCTGTCACGATGACCACGCACGCTGTAAAGCTGTAAGCACGCAAAAAGTGTATGTAAAATAATTATATGTTTCTAATAATACATAACATCAATCCGTTGAAAAAGTGTTTTCTTTAAACGTATAAAAGTTATCTTAATAAAAGACAATACAAATTGGACCATGTTGAAAATTTACGAAAAGTTTAAACTCATGAGAATGTCAAGATATTCTAATCAACTAGTTTCTTGTGACGTCGCGACGCGTGCGGAAGGTTATCTCGGTGACCAGACAACCCCGTCTGACCCAATTAGTTATCTCCGTTCCAGCTCCCATTTACTATTGTACCCGATTTCTATCAATATATAACCTTGACATCACAATTTATCTATAACTTATAATATTCAATTTCTTTATTAGACAGGAAATGTTTTTATTTCTTTTGAGAAAAACTAATGATTCAAGTTTACTGACACATATTTTAGATTTCAAAGAAATGTATATTAAATAGTTTCTATACATTATTAGATAAGAGTACCTATTACAATTATTTTCATAACCCTGTTCTTAAAGTTACTGTTTACCTTGGTTCCCTGATCTTACAAGTATTTAATTTTCGAACACCAAACCACAACAGCCTTCACGTAACCACACCAGTTACCTGTAAAAGAAAAATCAATATTCAGTGAACAACATTGGAGAACATGGAATTAGAACATTACAAAAGATATGGGCGCGATTTATTTGCGTACGAATTTTTAACATTACAGGCTTCAGTGGGTCTCCGGGAGGCCATTATTCACGTGCCAAACCACCTACCTCGCAGTTTGTGGTCAGCTCTTGCTAATTTATGACCCTTTAAGTGCCTCAAATGGGAAGCGTGCGAAGTTTGGTCAAAAGCTACAAACGACCCTACAACGATACATAACTAAGGACGGTTTTAGTGGCTTTATTTAGCTAAAATCTCGGGCGTTCAGCCATTAAATAATTGTATTTTTTTAATCAATAAAATAAAAATTATGAAGTCAGTAAACTTGCCTTATTTTAAGTAATATGAAATTAGAAGCATTTAATATGTATTTCTTTATTGACATTCATAAGTGTACATTGTTACCTAAATGAATATATGATTTTTGAATTTGAATTTAACTGAGCTAATTTTTAAATGCTCCTTTCACACGTTGAGAGAAGCGAGAAGATTAAGTTTTCATAAGTAAATGTCTGCGCATAAAGTATGTAATTTGTAGCTATTATTATTCGGCTGTATGTCAAGTCAAGAGCAAGGTATAACCTACTAAGCTTAAAATGCCAGGAACAAGCGAAAAAGTTGAAAATTTAAGGTAGGTAATGACGTAACTTTTGAGTAATGGCGCTTAAGTAGGCTGAAAGACGGCATTACAGCTCTTTATAAATATTTAGCGATATTTTTCAAATTCCTTTACTTTTTCTGCGATAAATGTATATAACCAAAATAATTGCTATTGCTATGATTTATTTGTTTTATTTAATAACGTTTGTATTGTAAACTAACTACTTACTACCTACTAGTACATACAGTTTTACGGTATATTCAGTTTAAGGTAGGTTTAGTAAATGACATTTTTGTGAAATTTAATAATTATTATTATGTTTTTGTTAAATATTGTGTCAATGTTTTACCATTTAGATAGGCAAAAGGCACTAGCAAAGAATCGGAGATTGTCTTAATTCCTCTTACATTGAGCAGAATGCGTCCAGAGTACTTCGCCATTGTGTCTTAATTACGCACTTCAGCTACAGCTGAACATCGCTGGCACAGTCCTTTTATTTTATTTTATATAATGACATAAATAATATTAATTTTCTATATACATTTTATAGTAAGCAATTGCAATGAATACGTACACTATTTCAAATAAACCTCGGTATTAAATTACTGTTTCAAAACTCTATTTAATCGCAAAATGTCCGCTTTTGCTCTCCAGTCATTTAATGTTTCCATAAATACATGGTTAAATTTTTTCAATTTAATTTAACTTCGAGTGGAAACTATTTTTAATGCTATATTAAATGATAATACAATCTAGTCGACTTTTAACTAATAGATCTTGAGAAATCTTCTCTTAGAAAGCAACTTTATTTTCTCATAATTAAAATATATTATAAAATTAATGGCGTTTCAACTATTTAGGTTTGAGCCTCAGATTTCTCAATCTATTTCATTTTTTTTAATCTAATAGGCAAATCTACTGTGGGGAGCTGCTGCAGAATTTCAACCCATATTTGTGCTGCAGAAGCGGGTTGTTTGGGGTATTTGTTGTGTTTCTCCGAGGGAGTCGGTACGGAATAAGTTAAAGGAACTAAATATTATGCCACTATCTGGTCAATATATTCTTGAAGCCTTGTTATATGTACAAAAAAATGTAAACGATTTTAACTGTATGTGTAGTATGTGACTGTCACCAGGGAAATAGAACTAATTTGAGTGTACGACCAAACAGGCTCAAGAAGATAAACCACTCCTTATATGGAAATTGTATTCGTTTTTACAAGAAACTCCTAACTAGAGAATTATCAGTAAATAAATTCAATGACGAGGGCTTTAAAAAGTAAATTAATTAATAAGGCTTTTTATAAATGTAACGAATTATTAAATGGTCCTAATCCTTGGGGTTGATTTGCTCCAGTTCAAACAATTTGGATAACTCAAAACTTAGCGATTAAAAAGAGTGGCGGAACGTTTCTTCTCAGTTCATCTTGCCAGCTCTACGCCCTTGACTTGCGAATTGGTAGTAAATGTAAATTCACAATTAATTTAACTACTTTTGACGTTCATAACTGTACTTGTCTACCTATATGAATAAATATATTTTGAGTTCGAGTTTGAGTTTAAATAGGTGATCAGCCTCCTGCGCCTGACACACGCCGTCGACTTTCTGGATCTAAGACATGTCGGTTACCCTTCACCGTACAAGCAAGTATCACATGCGCACATAGAATGAAAGTCCATTGGTACACAGACGGGGATCGAACCTACGACTTAAGGGATAAGAGTCGCACGCCACTAAAACAACACTACTCCATTAGTCTTATATTATATAAACAAATTATGTTAAAAAACTAAATTAGTTAGTAAGTATTATTACTTACTAACTAATTAAGTTAGCCTTATGGCTACCCCTCATACTAGGTACTGTTTTTTTTATTGTGCAATACAGTGTGAATACATAAATAGGAAAGTCCCAAATACAATTTATATTCATGTGACAGTAGTTGGTATTTCCGGGTTCTGCCTTTGAGGCAGTAATATTTTGTAATATTTTGTCCCGCCCAACGGACAAACCTAAAAATCATGGCTGACCAAAACTAAAAAAAAAAAAAAAAAAAAGTTTGTACTCTATTCCCACTAAACAGGGCGTGCGGAGCCGAAAGCACTCACAGCCGAACTGATATCTCTAACCGTTTAAAAGTTAGCTTTCGCAAAACCGTAGCTCATTAACTTATCACCACCTTATCAGCTCCTATTTCCTGCACGAAATTCCCAGTCATTATCTAATGAATGCCTCAGTACTAATGCATCGCGTTATCTACTTTCCTACATTCACTAACCCAACCTATGGCTTTAAATGAAAAATAATAAATATATATTTAAAGTAACCTAACGTACGATTCTAAACAAATTATAATAAATATACCTAACCTTTAACACCACTACCTATAAATATAATTAGATGTAAGGGTTACATGGTAAAATAAAACATTTTTATTCCAGGTATTATTTTTTATTTATATGTTCATTATATTTCTATACAAATTTACTAGCACCATATCATTATTCACTGAGTCACATGTGAAATTTCTAAGGAAGTCTTCTAATCTCATCCCCCTGAACTTGTAATATAAATATACCAAACAGTACTCTCCACACACCGCTGATAGATAATCTTGAACCGTAACGCTATTGTACCTCCACATGCAAGCATTCCTCCTTAAAAACCCTTCTATTGCCTCAATAGGTTTACGTCCAAATGAATCAAAATATTCACCAACTCTTTCGACGCTTATATGTACAGCCACCCAATGAGACCCCGGCTGTGAATCAGGGTCAAGATTGCATATTATAAATGCTGGCACCTGCGCATAAATTGGCAATCGATTTGAAGGATATACGTTGCTTTGGAGGCTGGGATGCATCATACGAAGACTCATTTGCACTTCTAGTGTGTTCATACTTTAATACGCGTTTACTCCGCTACTCTTTTGCTCTTTAACTGACTACATTTCTAACTATCAATTCATATTTGTACCAATGAATTCATTTAAACCCACATAATATGATCTCAACAGAAGTAATGAGTCTTTTTATTAAACAAGTAATGAGGTAAATAAAAACCATGTCATATTCGTTTAGGTTATATTTTATTATTCTTAATATCATAATTACATAAGTGATTGCTTAACTACTATAATCCACACATACATTTCTGTTCTTATCTATTTCTATAATATTTGAAAACTCTGCGTAAACTACACAGTTAATAGTTTCAGTCAATGCGCTCTCGAATCTTACGTCCATTCTTACACTACCATGGCGAACAAGATTCCAATGCACATTAGAGTTAGCCGACAAGTCAGGTGTTAAATCAAAAGCTAGTAAACAGTATCCATTTGAATATTGCTCCCTCGATATTCCATTACCTTCGTTAAGAAAATGTATACCGGTGCCTGAGTACAGGGTGTGGTATGCGCTCGTAAATACATCGTTTGGAAATGATGGTTGTAACGATTTTGAAGGTATCTGTTGACCATCTATATATAGGCTAAATGAGCAAATACCAAAATTTTCAAAGTTGAAAGGATTTTTAACATAACTACCGTTGAATGCTGTATTATTCACAAAACCTATAATACATCTGTTAGGAACCTGTCCTAAAAATATATTATCCAGTGTTTTACCCTGCACACCAGACGGTATGGTCAGGACTTTCACTTCACCTCTTGTTATAGGATATTTAGCTGTAGTAGTGGCAAGAACCTTTTGATGGGCTATTAGTATTGATGGATTAATTTTTGCTCTGCGTATTATTAAAGTTGCATCTGTGATACAGACTTTGTACTTATTATCTGCATTCTGTGACATGAGGTTAAATGTTTCTCTCGATCTCACTAATTTTATAGATAATTCGACCCCGTTAATGAGGAATTTATCTTGATTGAATATATCCCCATGTAAATGTCCAATCATTTCAACATCCTTACCATCCTTTGAAAGTTGTTGTCTTCTGTAAAAGCCCTTGTTTGCCTCATTAGTTTCATTCATTTTTCCAGCTGTATCCTCGTACCATAAACCACATGTCAAATGTGATTTTTTGGCGGATGATGAATAATTTAATAGAGTTTCTATGAAAGCACGATATGCATAAGTATTATTTGGGGGTGACACAAGTTTTTGGTTTAGGTAAACATCCAATTGGTTAAATAAAGAATGCAACCAATTATTGACTGGTGCCACTACATTAGCTGCATTAACTACAGAACCATCTTGATTTTTAATTTGAGCCTTGAGATGGAGTAGTGTATGCGAAAGGTCTATGTAGTCATCTCCAGTACCAGGTACTTGAAATTCGACGGGTCCATCATCACTTAATGAAGAAATTGGTTTATAGTGTATCCAGTGTCCATATTCGATACTTGTTTGTGTGGAAGGAAGAGCAAACAGATCCAATTCAGATTTAACGCACTCACATGAATGATTATGAATAAATGACATTATGATTAGTTTGAAAATATATCCTTGGAATTATTAATATTTTTGTTCCTTGTTTTCTTCAGAGTGCCTTTCACGTTGAGGGGTGAAACTCGAATGAGCTCATTACAATATTTTCGTCTTTTATTAACACCCGATCCAGTCATAAGGTTATCAATTTTGGTATCAACTTTGCGTTTAAGGTTAGAACTAGCCTCTTTCAATCGATTTTTAATGGATTCTTTAATAGGACGACTAGCCACAACATCTGACAAAAGCCCAATTCCGCCGTTAAGTGCTTCTTTTCCAATCACCTTAGCACCACTAGTGAGTAAAGGTAGCACACTTCGAAATAACCCCCCAAGAAAACTGCCGATACCATGACCACGTTGATGTAAGGCTCCTTTGTAGATTACATTTATACCAGACCCAGCTTGTTTCGAATAATAATGTTCATAAGGACATATAAATGTATCTTGAGGTGTATACATTTTAAAAAGGAAATATAGTTTATATTTTTTTAAAATGAAGTTTCACACACGATGTTCCGTATTGAAATGGTACCGCATTTCCCGTGGTTGTTCTTATATCTATCTCAATAACATCAAATTCTCTTCTCATTACCGGCAAATAATGTGGTGGTGAAAATATATGCATTTTATTTGAACCATATATGTATTTAGCAGGATCTAAGGGTATAATTCTCAATAGGGGTGTCATTACATCACCAACAATTTGTGGTTCTATAATATCACAATACACAAATAATTGTGATGGTAACCCCAAATGTAGATTAGCAGGGCGTTTACCGATATTATGATTTACTAAATTGGTATCTGGCTCAAATCCAAGTTGAAAGCTCAAATTAGGTGATAGAGATAATGAAATTATTGATGGATCCTTTACTGCAGCAGAGACAAACTTTGTCACGGTGTCCTGGCGAAAACTAACTTTCTCTTTCGAATTTAAAGCTAGAAGAATATTTTGTATATTATCATAGTTGGTGGCTGGTATATGGTTCTTATACATCAGTGTGGTCTCTTCGTTATTGATGGTAGTTTTTTTACTTATGTACATAATATTTTCATGTTCTTGCACGGAAAACATAGTAGAAGGATATTGAAACTCAACTATACCTACCATCCATTCTCCTTCTAATGTAATGGCTTTAGGTAGTTTTGTAGAAAAATTTGATGTCATATTTCCCGGAAAATATTGTGTAGAACTATTGCTGAGTAAAGTTAAATAAAAACTTTCCTTCATTGCAGATTTTTAATATTCGAAAGTAAGACCCAAGAATTAAACTTATTAGGATATCCTTTCCATTTAACTAATACTTCCTTTCTAATACCGCTTTTACGTGATCTGATGATTTTATCAATTTTAAACTCGGAAGTGGGGGAAAAAGTTATTTTTTGAAGTTCTTTCTCATAAAAAGTTCCTGTTATTGATTCATTGTCTAAATCGTTTAAAGTGTATACAACCCACGGGGAACGATCTATAATCGAAGTAATGATAAAAATTTCATTACTCCAATTACTTTCATAACCTTTTTGAAATACATGTTTGTATTTTGTAATTCTTACATAGTCACCAACGTTAAACTTAGGTACTTTGTTTAAACTTGAAATATAAGTCTTTTCATCATAATATAAATTCCGCCAAACTTCCATGATGTTTTCCATTTTAACATCACATGGTCTCATCTTGATACTAGAGTGTACACTGTGATTATAAGAACTAACCAAATCTTGTAAAATATCTGTATAGCGATAAGTATTCTTATGTGTAAAATAACGCCACATTTTCATTTTCAATGTTCTCTGAAATCTTTCTACTATACTTGCTTTTATATCTGGATTATTTGTAGTGTAATAATTTATATTTTTACTTTTTAAATAAGTTTTGACATCCTTAGATACAAATTCCGTGCCCTTATCTGATTGAATATGTCTAGGAACAGTTTTAGCTTCATCAAAGATGCTAGTAAAACATGTTTTTATTGTGTATGAATCCTTCTTTTTCATTGCTCTAACATAAGCATACTTACTAAAGGCGTCAATAACACACAAAATATATTTATATCCATCATTATATTGCATGTAAGTTCTTAAATCACTTAAATCAGCTTGCCACAATTCATTAATATTTGATAAAATATATTTATTACGCGGGAATTTTTTTATAACCGGTTTATGTAATGTATATGTTTCTTGAGACTGCAACCATTTCAAAACATCACTTTTTGAGATTTTTCCATTCATTGCCTTTGTTAACTTATTGACACTGCTGTAACCGGCTGGATGTGAAATATCATAATAGATGCGATGTAACTCTAATACGGGGTCCATTTCTCCCAATCACTTTTGTTTCTCAATTTATTGATGTATTTAGATTGAGTTGGCGTTGAAGAAACCTCAGTTTGTGGTTCTTGAATCAGTGTTTTATCTATACTTTTAAGGTTAGATATATATTTGATTCTTTTCAGATTACCAATGTATGTTAGTGGGGTATTTATATCATTTAAAAACTTGGCGAATATTTCCCAACCGATTGGATCGGATCTCTTCGAGGGTCTTAAGATGTCATTCACTAAATCTATAATATTACTTCCTGGTATCTCTTGTCCACTAATGACAACTGTTCCATTATTATTCCATTGCAATTGATCTGTTTTATTTAATATTGTATCCATCAATAATTCACCCCTCCTCATATAAGTTTTAGGAATTAAT
Organism: Pieris mannii; assembly: GCA_028984075.1. Classification (NCBI taxonomy): domain Eukaryota; kingdom Metazoa; phylum Arthropoda; class Insecta; order Lepidoptera; family Pieridae; genus Pieris; species Pieris mannii. The sequence goes on from CM054776.1 coordinate 4,893,498, forward strand.
TTTAATATTTCTTTAGGTGGTAACCCATATGCGATGTCTTCACCCGTTGAGGGTTGTTTAACATTTAGCATTTTTTCATTTTCACTAGTAGTTATATTATTGATGTTACGGTTTTCGTTAGTATTATCATTTATTACCTTTTCAGTTATTGTTATTTCTTGAGGTTGACGTTCTTCCTTGGAGTAATGTAAGTATCTTTGTAAAATTTGTAGATAAAGCGCCCATTTTTCGCGATCATCCAATTTACTTGATATAATTTTTTCCATTTCTAAATCCAATCTACTTTGCGGTGTTGCTTTATTTTCATTCTGATGTTTCAGTTTATCAATAAAGTCTTGCTCAACGAGAAGCATTTTTTTTGTGTTCATTGTGATTTATTAAAACAACTTACAAGGGTGCTTAGAATTGTACCCAAAATTATTGGAAGAAAGGACCCTCCTTTTTGTATTAATATATTTTTCCTGTATTCAAAACTTTTACCTTTACTGATCAGATTACGTAAGATATTTTTAATTTTTTTTAATTTGGTTTTTGTATTCTCTTTTAAAGGTACTTTTCCTTGTAAAACATTGTGAATACATTCACAAATACAGTTAATTTCCTGATTATTACAAGACTTCAATAATATCCTACGATGTTTGGGCTTTAATTTATGTAAAGCTGATAACAATTCCTTATGCGTTGTTATTCGTTGATACATGGTTCATTACTGACTTAGAGTGGCTGATTACAAAGATATTTATACCTTTTCATAGGAACATATATTGTACAAAAATTACGGGATTCAAATATTTTAGATTTTATGCGGCGAGCATCATCAGTGTTTTGTTTCAAATCAATCATTAAATAACCATGAGCTTCTTTAGTAGCATCGGTATATGAATCTTCGATAAACTTCGTGTCTTCCGGGGAAACTTGTCTAGCTAGAAATCGTATTTGTGTTTTGTCACGGGGATTTTTAAAATAAATAATATAACTTGAATTAAGTGAAATGTCGCGCTGTCCTCTTCCTTGATGAAATAAGTTTTGGGTTATGTAAAAAACACTCAAATTTCTATGATGACTGCCTTTTGTAAATATATCAACAACTCGTCCATCAGATTCCCTCATTAAGTCATCTATTATAATCAAATGTGGATTTTTACCATCAAACATATGATATTCCGGTAGTCCTTGGTGGTAATTTACACCGGGTATATTATATAGCGGTTGCATTTCATCATAACACCATGTAATTTCCAAAAAAATCTCATTACATATACTATTTTTATGCTTAATGAAATTTGCAACAAAGTTAGATTTTCCACACCCACTCGGTCCTGCGACGATGGCAGCAAAGGGATGAATAAAATGAATCATTATTTTTTGACTTCTGTCTTCATCAGGGAAAGGAGTAAAACTAAGTTGATATTTTAAAAATGGTTGATATTTATATGGTATATACAGAAAAATGTAAGTGTAATATCACAATATTAATGTATACGTATATACATAATACATGTAAAATAAAAATTTATTGATTATGAATTTATTAATGATTAACTTAATTACATACAAAAAAATTTGTAATGACCTATAGGTAACTTATCGATTTTGTTTGGTAAAATATACCACTTGTATCCGTAAAATGGGCGTAAGAAATACAAAGGACACTCTAAAACCCTTTGCAATCTTAATGGACAATGCATTCTTTAAAACATTTTTGAAATAGATAAGAACAGAAATGTGTAGTAGTTAAGCAATCACGTCATGTAATTGTTAGGAACAATAAAATATATATATGCGAATATGACACGGTTTTTATTTAGCTGCATTACTTTTTGAAGTATTTTATAGAATATGTTTTGTGAATAATACAGCATTCAACGGTAGTTATGTTAAAAATCCTTTCAACTTTGAAAATTTTGGTATTTGCTCATTTAGCCTATATACAAAAAACAAAACAAAACAAAATTTATTTATTCATGTAGGTAACAATGTACACTTATGAACGTCAAAAAATTTAAAAATTGTGAATTTACATTTACTGCCAGTTCTCAAATCAAGGGCGTAGAACGGAAGAGAAGAACTGGCAATAAACTCTCCGCCACTCTTTTTAAGTAAGTTTTTTTTTACACAATGCTTGTAAGGAGCTGCGACCATTACACCATGTTCCATATGACATATTGAGTAATAAAGAATAAAAAAACAAATTAAAAGCAAAGATTTGTCCTCTATCAGCAGGAGGCATGGTGAAATAGGAGCACGCACTTACACACTCGTGAGAACAACACGCAAATACGTAGTATAAACAACTAATATCACCGCATACACGAATTCAAGTACGACCAGTCACCACAAGTAGCACCCGTTCACGAGTATGACGCATGGCCAGCCATCGGCCCCCTCGCCATATCTTAGGGAGAGAGACAACCCGACGCATGGACGCCGCCACAAGCAATGACATTTGAGTGAGCATGACGATCCTTGAAATGTGCACTTGGCTACACAAGAAAATAGTAATAATACTAATTATACTGAAATAATTTGATACCACATGAATCACGGTTTGTTCCCACTTTACATTAAAAAGAAGTCGTAGATGTCGACGATCGCCCCATAGTCTGAAAATGCAGCCGAGAGATTCTATCGCGTTACCTATTTATACTGAAGCAATTCATATCCAAGCACTATGATCGTTTAAGTATTCATTTATATTATAATAGGCCTTAGCAAGCAGTTTTACTTTAATGTACGATTTAAATTTATTTATTGACAATATTTGTATCTCACTAGGGATTTTGTTGAAAAAACGTATGCAATTGCCTTGGAAAGAATTACTCGTTTTATGCAGCCTCGTGGTTGGTGCGCTAATTTTGTCTTTATTACGAGTACTATAATTATGGAAGCTACTATTCTTTTTAAAGATATCTATATTTTTCCGCACATACAAAGTATTCTCATAAATGTATTGACTTGCCAAAGTTAAAATATTTAATTCCTTAAACTTATTTCGGACTGACTCCCGTGGGGACAACCCACAGATCGCTCTTATAGCCCGTTTTTGCACTACAAATATCGAATTAATGTCAGCGGCATTACCCCACAAAATAACACCATATGACATGATACTATGAAAATAGCTGAAATAAACGAGCTTTGCTGTATTCTCATCCGTAAGATCGCGTATCTTTTTCACTGCGAACGCTGCAGAACTTAGCCTATTCGAAAGACCTTCTATGTGTTGGCCCCACTGGAGTTTACTATCTAAAGTAATTCCCAAGAACACCGCACTATCAACAAAGTCTATTTCCTCGTCTTTAATTATTATTTGAGAATGACTACTTTTTACATTTGTAGTTTCAAATTTAATACATTTTGTCTTCTTCTCGTTTAACTTAAGATTATTTGTACTAAACCAGTGAACCACACTGGAGATGGCACTGTTTACATTCTCAAGTGATGGATTTCGTCGTTTCACTTTAAATAAAAGCGAAGTGTCATCAGCAAACAGTACTATCTCGTGAAGCTCCTTTACAAGAAATGGTAGGTCATTTATATAGACGAGGAATAAGAAGGGACCAAGTATGGAGCCCTGCGGTACGCCCATAGTAACAGACGATCCCTGTGATATAGCTCCATTTACATTTACCTTCTGAATTCTATCGCTCAGGTATGATTCCATAAGATTTAGCGCTTTTTCGCTAATGCCATAGTGTTGAAGTTTTTTGATAAGGATTTCGTGATGGACACAGTCAAAAGCCTTTGATAAATCGCAAAAAACTCCAATGGCATCATGAGAATTTTCCCAAGCATTTAAAATCTCGGAAATTAATTTAACGCCAGCATCGGCTGTAGAGCGACCTCTTGTAAAACCATACTGCTGGCTATGCATAAGTTTATTATTATTAAAATGTATCAGTAATTGATCTAGAATTATTTTCTCAAAAATTTTACTCAATGCAGGCAGCACAGATATGGGTCTAAAATTTGTGGGGTCAGAAGTGCTGCCCGTTTTGAATAACGGTGTGATTTTACTAAACTTCATCTGGTCTGGAAAGACTCCACAATCTATACATTCATTAAATATTATAGCCAACTCTGAACTGATAGCATCGATTACCGATTGTACAATGAAAACAGATACACCCCAAAGATCTTTAGTTTTTTTATTTTTAGCTGTTTAAATGTTTTTATAATATCATTGCAGCTAATGCGGCTAAATATAAACTCACGATTGCATACAGGAACATTCTGTTGCAATAATAAAAGGGCGGCTGATGGCGAAGAATTTAGAACGCTGGTTGTATTTAGTGGAATATTAGTAAAAAACTCTTCAAATGCAGAGGCTACTTCGAGGTCGGAACTAATTACTTTACCGTTTATGTTCATATTATATTCAGAATCCTTTCTGGAGGTTCTTCCAGTCTCCTCGTTTATAATTTTCCAAGTAGCCTTTATCTTATCAGAGCTGTTGTTTATTTTATTACTTAAGTGTTTTGCCTTAGCGATTTTACACTCTTGCCTAAATTTTTTTGAAAATGTCCTAACATGAGTTTTAAATTCTTCACTGTCATTATACTGTTTTTCATCATACAATTCATACAATTTTAGCCTTTTTTTGTGTAGTTCCGGAGGTGCCCAGTCACAAAAGGTAGGTTTCTCCGAGACCAAAAAAGTCTTTGGAGTGAACACATTTTTGAATTCATCAATAAATGATTCAAAGAATGTGTTATATAAATTATTAGGGCATTGGTTACTACGCAAAAATGGCGTATTAAATATAATTTTTTTTCTAAATTTGTCTAACCGATCATATGTTACAGGAATTGTGCATATTGTCTTTTTTGGATCTTTACATTTAAGTATATTTTGAAATTCAAACAATTGACCAGAGTGGTCAGATGTAAGTTTGTTGATAATACAGGTGTTGAGAGGAACTATATTACTATAGATATTGTCAATACATGTTGCCGTGGTGGCTGTTACCCTAGTAGGTACAATAAAATTATTAATTAAATTATATGATTTAAACAGATTAAGCATACGTTTACTTGAATTACAGTTGTCAAGCAAATTTACATTAAAGTCTCCACTAAAGACCAACTTTTTCTTGGATTTTTGCAATTTGTACAGAACTTGCTCTAATATTTTTTCTAAACTATCATATTGAGCTGAAGGAGGGCTATACAAACTAACAATGATAAATTGCTCCAGCTCCACACAAGATACTTCAATAAGGCGTTCCACAGAGAGGCTCACTATGTCCTTCCTTTCTTTAAATTTTAATTTTTTATGAAGCAATATTAATGAGCCACCGCGTATTGCATTTCCTCTGCAGAACGAACTACCAATCTGATGATTGCAAAAATTGAACATAAGTTCACATGTCTTTAACCAGTGTTCTGAAATACACAATATGTCAATATTTTCACTGCTCAAAAACAACTCAATTTCTAGTAATTTACTTTTCATGCCTTGTATATTTTGGTGAACCAGATTGATAGTTTTATTATTATTATTCTTAAATTTACTTATCTTACTGACTAATTCTTTGCCAGAGAGACTCTCTGTTGTCTTAGTAACTAATTTAAATTATAAATACTATGTCTTGGAATATCTTCCAAGGTCTTACTAACTAAAACCTGCTCAATAGAAGCAGGTTGTCGAGCCAAATTCTTGGCTGTTATAAACAATAAATATGATAGCGAATCAGCTATCTGTCTTTTCAAATACGTAGGTAGATTATATCTATCCTTTGTCAAAAAGTAATTATTACAACTTATGTACCTATTGGTATCAATAAGTGTAAAGTTTTTATTATACATAGCAAATGTATGCATTGTCTGATTTAAAATATGTCTTACATTATTTTCTTGTTGAGTGAAGTTTTTACTATAAGGGAATGTAAACATAATCAGATTTTTTGGATGAAGTGAGCATAATTTTTCATAGCAGTTAATTAGCTCTTTTTTGTTTAAATTCCCTCTATTGCCTATAAATATAATTAGATTATTAGTTTTACTTATAGACTCTTTTACAATATTCTTCACAATATATCCAAAAGTAGCATTTGGGTAACAGCTGTTTAAAAGATTTTGTTCCTTATTTAAAAATTGGCTTATTTGATGGCCTATTTGGTCACAGTACATTACATTTAACTTTGGCTTTGTAATAATATTATTATCCCTACATACTGGTGACACCTGTACAGATTGGCTTGAGTTTTCAAACATAGATGGTCAACAGATACCTTCAAAATCGTTACAATCATAATCATATCATTTCCAAACGATGTATTTACGAGCGCATACCACACCCTGTACTCAGGCACCGGTATACATTTTCTTAACGAAGGTAATGGAATATCGAGGGAGCAATATTCAAATGGATACTGTTTACTAGCTTTTGATTTAACACCTGACTTGTCGGCTAACTCTAATGTGCATTGGAATCTTGTTCGCCATGGTAGTGTAAGAATGGAAGTAAGATTCGAGAGCGCATTGACTGAAACTATTAACTGTGTAGTTTACGCAGAGTTTTCAAATATTATAGAAATAGATAAGAACAGAAATGTATGTGTGGATTATAGTAGTTAAGCAATCACTTATGTAATTATGATATTAAGAATAATAAAATATAACCTAAACGAATATGACATGGTTTTTATTTACCTCATTACTTGTTTAATAAAAAGACTCATTACTTCTGTTGAGATCATATTATGTGGGTTTAAATGAATTCATAGGTACAAATATGAATTGAAAGTTAGAAATGTAGTCAGTTAAAGAGCAAAAGAGTAGCGGAGTAAACGCGTATTAAAGTATGAACACACTAGAAGTGCAAATGAGTCTTCGTATGATACATCCCAGCCTCCAAAGCAACGTATATCCTTCAAATCGATTGCCAATTTATGCTCAGGTGCCAGCATTTATAATATGCAATCTTGACCCTGATTCACAGCCGGGGTCTCATTGGGTGGCTGTACATATAAGCGTCGAAAGAGTTGGTGAATATTTTGATTCATTTGGACGTAAACCTATTGAGGCAATAGAAGGGTTTTTAAGGAGGAATTCTTGCATGTGGAGGTACAATAGCGTTACGGTTCAAGATTATCTATCAGCGGTGTGTGGAGAGTACTGTTTGGTATATTTATATTACAAGTTCAGGGGGATGAGATTAGAAGACTTCCTTAGAAATTTCACATGTGACTCAGTGAATAATGATATGGTGCTAGTAAATTTGTATAGAAATATAATGAACGTATAAATAAAAAATAATACCTGGAATAAAAATGTTTTATTTTACCATGTAACCCTTACATCTAATTATATTTATAGGTAGTGGTGTTAAAGGTTAGGTATATTTATTATAATTTGTTTAGAATCGTACGTTAGGTTACTTTAAATATATATTTATTATTTTTCATTTAAAGCCATAGGTTGGGTTAGTGAATGTAGGAAAGTAGATAACGCGATGCATTAGTACTGAGGCATTCATTAGATAATGACTGGGAATTTCGTGCAGGAAATAGGAGCTGATAAGGTGGTGATAAGTTAATGAGCTACGGTTTTGCGAAAGCTAACTTTTAAACGGTTAGAGATATCAGTTCGGCTGTGAGTGCTTTCGGCTCCGCACGCCCTGTTTAGTGGGAATAGAGTACAAACTTTTTTTTTTTTTTTTTTTTAGTTTTGGTCAGCCATGATTTTTAGGTTTGTCCCTTGGGCGGGACAAAATATTTCCGGGTTCTGCCTTTGAGGCAGTACCCGGAAATACCAACTACTTGTGACTCACTGTATGAAATTTCGTATTGCAGATAATTAAATTATATGCATAACAATCGGAGTTCATAATTTACATTGCTTCAACGAAACAAAAGTAATAAATAGTTTTCAAAGAGTAAACAAATATAATGTTAATCCATATTTATTCGTATATACTGAAAGATTTATAGCTTCGAATTTATTTTACCATCATTGGTTGGATGGGTCTCATGCGATTCGTTACGGTCATCTGATTAAAAGCCGGTACTTGCTAGTAAAAATTTTATCTACGAAACTATAATTTTTTAGCCAGCCAAAGCTTAAATAAAATGTTTCGTGGTTTTTGACGAAAAATACTTTATAACTCAACCTCTGTAATATCAAATTTTGAATAAGGATTTGAAATTGGGAAATATAAGCCACTAGTCATTATAAAGAAGCGAAGAGAGGTCTTGTACATGCATGTGTAACCTTGTTGCTGCTACCATGAATTTAATTACGTTTTGAATTTGTATTTCTCACAAACAAGAAAACTGTCTGAATCAAAAGATTAAGCTTAAAAAAGCTACGTTTCACCTTCAGCTGAACATCATACACAATGATAGACTTCCATGGTTTGCTTCACAAGACATTTTTTTTGCGAACTGCGAACTGTGGAATGTACTCCCGGTGGCAGACTTCCCTGGGAGATATGAACTCCAATTTACAAAAAAGTTACCTTTGAGAGACAAAGGCCAGCAACGCACCCACTAAAATGTGGCTTGTAATGCTATGAAAACAAAACATTAAATTTAAGTAACGAAAACAAAGATAGTGAAACGCCTCTCCATCAGACAATAGACACCCACAACGCATATTTGGTATGGATCGTACCCTATTTCAAAATTAACGATGAGTAATTTGCGGTGTCCATTGTCCATTGAAGCCAAGCCGATGAGTTTACATCGATCGCTCGAGAGTCATCGAGTCATATTCAGAGCATTTGACGTATTCACTCATTGCAGCCCAGAGTAATTCGACCGCACTCAGCGATTGTTGCTTTAAATTGGATTAAAACTGATGTTCTGTCTATCAGGCTACGTTTTATTTATGGATTTTATAAGGTATTATATCTCCAAAGCTTTTAGCCATAAAAGTTCGAGTTATTACTAAGGAAGGCCAAATGTATAAAAAGAATTTTATTATGTATTAATAATTTAAGTAAATTATTAATACAAAAAAAAAGTAAAATTCGGCTCAGATTGATATACTTTACAAAATGCGTATTATACATCAAATTAATAATACTATATATTTCAAAAGTGTTTTAAATACTATTATATCCTGCTATAGATAGATAATTGTACAAAGCTGGTAGTATTAACTGAAGTACTTTTCATACTAAGGTGAATTAAATTTAAACGCGTGTTAATATATAAAATATTACTATAATTAATAAATATAAAATATATATGCTATATTTATTTTATATATAGACTTCAAAAACGATTGTATCTAATATAAGGTTTCTAATTTAAAGTAATATAGGGGACTTAATTTAAATATAGTTTCCAATCTCAATCCAAGTGTAAAGAAAACTCATAAGTTTCCTTCAAAGCGCTTGAACCAATGGTTTATCCATTTCGATTAGCCTAATCCCGGGCAAATAGGTCCAAATAAAAGGTCCCTTTAGCCGATAAAACCCTTCAGTTGGCATGGCTACAGTTACAGTTAGCAAAGTGAGCCAAATGGGTCATACGTGTATTCCTTATAGTGAAATTGAACGATAGACGATACATTAAGTTTTATCGACGCCCTTTGTCTTTCCACGTGTTACTTGATAATGTTATCGTACAGACAAAGCACAAACATTTGATTGTAACCCATCTATGGTAATATAGATTTTAATTTACTCGTGTTAATAGAAAAGCGTTGTGACATAAAAGATTGTTCCAATTCGCCTACTATCGATTATGATCAAATTAAAGTGGCAGATTTAGTATCGTGAAGTTAGTGCAGACACGAATACAACAATAGCATAACTTATTTTAATTAAAAATATTAGTTGTATGTAAGAGCGGCCGTGGTTACGCAACACGCTCGTATATACAAATGTTTTACGACTGGATGCTTTGTCATAGTAGCATTACAGAACGCCCAACTATCAGTATAACATAGGATTTGGAATAAGCCGAATGTTACATTAAGAAAACTCATTGTGATGGTGATATGAAAGCTTCTTACTTCACAGTCATTACCACAGCGCTCTTTTCAGCTGACTTGTCTCTTTACATCAACAAAGCTCACATAAGAGGATCATAAAAGTATTTCAAAGAATCTTTTCCTTTTTAACTTGAACATACATTTCGCTTTACAAAGAAGTGGCTTTTAAATGGGAAAATAATTTCCAACCTTAATTCTTACCACCTAAAGATTTCTTAAAAATGTCTTCGCCGCTTTGAATAATGACTTGGAGCGATGAGATCTGCGTTTATAATCGTTGTTAAATTGCTGGGTTGTAATTTTTATCAAAACAAAAAGGCAATGTTCAAACGGATTTTGATGCGGTTTGTTTTAATAGATAAAGTGATTCAAGAGGAAGGTTTATATGTATAATAACATCCATTAAATAGTGGAAAAGTACTGTTATTTTTGAGGTTTCTAATGTGATGTCGAATAATTACATTTTTTCCGCTTACATTGCAAACGCAGGCTGAACCCTACGAGTTTTATCAAAATAATGTACTAAGTATTGTACACATTGAACAGGTCTACAGAAAAGTCCGTGATGGTATATGTCTATCTCTTATGGATAACCCACACTAACTTTTTTTTGTCATTTACTTTTTACGACAAATAATGGCTAATTTTAGGAAGCGATTTTAACCAATACAGCATTAATCCTTAACCAATTCAATACCTTGAATACATTGTTCATTTAATATAGATCTATACAGCCCATTACACCTTATTTACCAGCGATCGAACGCGTATATTATCGGAGCTTTCCAGCGACGGAAATAACAATACATAATAAAAACCTGCTTTTCATCAGCACCCGTGCGAAGCTGGGGCGGGTCACTAGTAAGTTATAAGTCAAAATAATAATAAAAAATACGTCTGCAAATTCAATTTGCGACTGATTTAAAAATCATATAAAATATAAACTACATATAAAGCCAGAAACTAGTTTGGTAAAGTCAGTATTTTTTGCCCGAACCATCGCCCTTTCATTAATGAGTTTTCCGTGAACCTTGTACATTTTTCCAAACCTACCTAATGCTTTCACAAGACTCACTCCATTTTTACGTCCTCGTTTATGCGGGGATTCTAATTTTCTTGCAAAATTTCAGTAGCTCCAATTAAGTATACCGATTTGCATGACTACATTTTGAAACGTCTTGCATAATTTATTAACTGGTTCAATCATTTAAAAAATATATCGTTAACTAAATAATACCACAATACTTGCCTAGGATGTCTTAAATGACACGCATATAAAACATACTCGCACTACGAATAAATATAAAACTTTCGATTATCTCAACAACATTCAATACGGTAGCTAAGTTAAATTCATTTCCATACTGAGTACCGCATTCAGGAAAGCGAGAGAGTGTAAATTGTTCTATTATTATGCACCTATGGAGCCTTGCCACACAATACTTATACACAACAATGGCGTCGAAAAGGATAATTTTAAAAGCTCACATTTTCGGCTTATCCGCAACTGCGCCCACATCTAAAATGCATTTGTGTTGCTTCCGGGATGCTCTTGTATCTCTTTTTACTCATTCTTATTCAAGCGACACTGGGCAAATAGCCTACGAATATTTTCTAGTACACAATTTGTGACTAGTGCCGCCTGCGGCTTGGCAAAAATTGGAAAGAATTGTTACGAAAAAATCTGTATTGAGTGAACATTATAGATCGTGTATCACTTACTTTACGGTAGTTTTATACGTATTTATTGCAAGAAACTTAGAAAACTAGAAACCCTTACTGTAAAAAAACACATATAGATCTGTAAATACGGTATTATTCGTAAAAAACATTGCCTGGCTTTATGCCATGTTCTGACGCCAAATAAAAAGTTAAATTGTAAAACCAACGGATTTAATTAATTAAAGTGCTGATTGTTTACGAAAATACTTCTTAAATAAACAGTTTCTTGGAGTTACATAAAACTCCTTTTTAAATTTACCTTGTGGGCGCGCACTAAGCGACTTTTTACATTCATTATTAAGAGAAACGTCCGGATTCACGAGCAAAATAAATTACCAAGAACTGGCGACTTTTATTACTTATTTTAGCATCTAGTATTCATTGTAGGTAATAATACTTTTTAAATAGCGTAGACGGATTGTATAGCTGATGTATTTTAATTTAACGTCTAAACATTACATTTTTGCCTATAATCTACACTTTTCATGTTATATATATATAATACTGGAGTTGTTATACTATATTGAAATGTTTGTTGTGAGAGGAAGCATTTGTAATAAGATTGCCTATATGAAATTGACGGATAAAAGAGAATATATTCATTGTGTTAATAACATTTCTGTGTTGTATAATGCAATGTGTATTTAAATAAAAAAATAATATCTTTTTCTGACATCACCGCTGTCGCCGGGGTCACCAGGCCGCGCCTGGCCTACGACAGACACGAGTGGAACCGGCTGGAAGAGGCCTATGTCCAACGATGATAACCTAACAAGCAAATGACTATTCCTAAATGTTAAAGTGTATTTTTTTCTGTATTAAAAATCAATGAAACTTATAATCTATTATAATTAAGTTTTGTAAATAAAGGCTATTACTATTACTAACCTTTTCTGTATGTCTGTGGCATTTACTATACCCAAAACATATCCATTTATTGTTAATCGTAGAGAACTGGGTATAAAAGGACCATTCAACAAAATCGAATACTGGAATTAAATAGTTATCGACAGTTGGCTAAAACCGTTTTAAGTTTGGCGTTTATCCGACATTTTTGTCGGAAGCTATTTCGATAGCCCGGGGCAAAGGTTTCCAGGCTATTTCCGTGTGACCAGGTTACGCTTAAACCTCCGGGGAAAGTGGCCAGAAACTCCACAGCAGGAAATTGTATGTCGACCTACGTCACTCCACCACAGTATCGACTATCGAGACTTAAAAACTCATTTACGAAGTACGGTCACACATTCAATCGGCGTTTATATGCTTTGCCTTGGAAATAACATTTTTGGACACATAATGTTATGTATTAAATTACTATGTATTATTAACTTTGATATGTCAAAGCTATATAGTTTAACTGTTCAAAATAATTGTCTAAGGGCCTGTTTCACAATGTATGGATAAAGTACCAAATAGCTATGCAACACATAAATTATTTGAAAGATAAAAGTTCCAAATAAGATACTTCGCGTTTCAAGACGAATAGCGCTATCTGACAGTCGTGAAACGCAACAATACTGTTTATCCTAGCAATAAGTACTAAATAGCTTATTTGGAAATTATCCGGACATTGTGAAACAGGCCCTTAATATGAATGGATCATAAAGTTATTTATATATCCGCACTACATTATAATTTACTGCAATTATAATATTACAAATACAATTTGTTTTTTTTTATAAATAATTAAAGTTTCAAATCAACGCTGAGCACCCTTTACTATCAAAATTTAAAGGTATCAAACCATGCCATATGCTTCTGCTATGAATTAAATATGATTAAAAGATTATTTTATGGAAAAATATACTATAGACGAAAATGGGTGATAGGCCGCGAGAGTACACTATTACATTTTCACATATGTTTATTTATTTTATTTAACAACATCATTCTACCTTAACAGTTACTACTAATTCGATAGAATGCCAAATACTATATATATACTATAATTAATACTCACACCAATTATCCTACATAAAAAAAACATTAAAAAATGATACTCATACTTATGTCTAAATATTATAAGTAACAATGCAGCAAGCAACTCTCGTGAACTCAGCCAGTGTACAAACAAATACATAGAAGCTTATATTGCTGTATAAAATTTTATAAAAAAATAATTTTATTCGTTTTATTTAATTTAAACTTCGTTGTTAAACAGAACTATTAAAAAAAAAGACCAACTTTAGTGATTTTATATATGCTTAATACTTTAAAATTGTTTTGAGCCACTGATAGATTCGTCTCTTTTCATGATTGGTTTAACGCAATATGAAAGAAAGAGACGATCGCACACTATACAATTCTAAAACTACCACGGGGCAGAACATAAGTCGAGCATAAAAGTGGCAAAGACATTTGAATTCGACGGCCTGTGTAATGCACGGGGCTGTTTTTAGTATTTTACGCATGCGGCCACGGCCAGTATTGGCACTGAGCCAGCGTCTGTTCAGTAACAACCTATTTCCTGTATTCAACATACATTCACATCTTTTATCAGGTGCATATTTTTTTATTGCTTTTTGTATTGTTCATCCGGTGTATGGGGTCGATGTGGCATTGTTTATACTTCTGTAATAACGTAATCCCGAAGCTCTTTATATATCTAAACCAAACGGTGATCCTTATGTACATACAAAAAATTGTTTCGTAGAACTCAACCGTTGGACGTACGATACGGTACCAAAAAGGATAGACATTACAGCCCATGGACCCCCATTTTAGGGGGTGCGTTATCAACTTTTAAAAGTGGAATTTTAAGAAAAAATGTGCTAATTGAACCCGGACATCGTGTATTTGACTAATGGTTTTTTTTATATGTGCGCAACCAAAACATGCATATACTGTCAGAGAAAAACATCACAAAGTTACCAACATGCTTTAGTCTCTGAACTCGACTAGCGTCAGGCACAGAATCGCTGTACAAGTAATAGCGCCCAATTTCAGTCTCATACATACTACAACTAGGAGACTATAATATATGTCACCAATAAAGTAATATAATAATTTTTTTTTGTCTCTGCTTTAAGTACCAAAAATTCTTGGTAATTTTATTTTATTGTGTATTTATCTTATCTTGAATATGTTTTTAATTGTATTTTTTTACATCCTATTTTTTGCAAAACATATGTTTACATATATTGTCGTACATATTAGATAGAAGATTTTATAAAATTATCAGTAGATTTATAATATGTATGATATTGTAGACTTAATACGTAAATAAATATAGCTAGTTCTCTATATAAGTTATTTACTTAGGATATTTTATTTAACGTGAAATATATAAAAGATTCTCGGGTTCACATACTTCAGACCTAAAAGCGTAGAAATACGTTTGATGTAATATGATTAGAGTAAATCAATATTCAAAGGTTAAAGGTTTTATAGACAAAAAGGTCAGCCGAGTCATTCTTAATATATATATATACTTTAATATAGGCCATAATCGCGGTATCATAGTCCAACATCTAATGAAATGTTTCATTTTGGTAAGCTATGTTTGTATCTAATAATTTGCGCCTGATAACATAATAACGCAACATATTCACATTATTTAAACAAATTTAAATAAAAAGGCCGCACTTGTAAAGGTTTAAAACTAAATAATTTAGTCACCTAAGTATTTGTCTTGAACGCAATTCAAACAACAACAAAATTATCTAAAAGTGACAATGCGGTAAGTTCAAAGTTTCAGTGATAAAACTTTGTATATATATACTATATGAATATACTATACTATTCGAAATAATTAAAACAAACAAAAACAAGTTTAAAAAATATCAAGAATTGAATTATTTCCGGGTTTTCATAATTTACTCAAGAACACTACAATAAATAATTAGAATATAAAAATATAGTACAGTTTCAAATACAATCAAGAACAGTCAACGAAGTTTACAAAAACTTAAAAGTAAGAAACCGTTAAGAACACGTCTAACTATACAAACTTCAAGCAGTTTAAATATAAATTGTATGACGAAGAAATTTTAGTTACAAAAACATACATATCTTGAAAGAATACAAGGGCGACTTCAAAGACCACTAAGACAAGTACTTGTTGGATCACCTGAGATGTTTACAGTAAGTATAGACTACCCGTCTATCTGAGAGCCTGGAGGTAGAGTCACCCGAGTATGATTTGTTCGTTCACGTCGGGTATAATAGTGCTTCAATTGTCACGTTCACTCTTATGTCAACAATATTTTTAAATATTATATAATACTAGCGGACCCGACCGACGTTGTACTGTCTTTATTCTTCTTTATAACCAAGTAAAGCAAGTTCTGTGTTAGTCACGTGTATTTTAGTCTATCCAAACTAACCAAAACTCGATATTAAATTGAACTCTAAAAACTAATAGTGATAATATAATAAATGATAAATGTAATATGTGTTTTATCAATACACTCCTCTATCATAAACTCTGATCAAATCATTTATTTTAAGCGATTTTAATTTATCTTACATCCTCTTTGATGGTATATGTAGCACGCATTCTGTCAATGTTAGGTCAATCGCCATAAGGTTACATCAAAAAAGTTTGGATTACTATTATACTCTACTATTGAAGTCTAGATTACTTAATTACCTTTTCTAACTTTCCGCTCAATAATTTTTTTTTCTGTCATAAGAACCTTCTCCCGACACTGACAAACACAACAAAAAAAGAATTAGCGAAGTTGGTCCAGCCGTTCTCGAGTGATGCTGTGACCAAGGGAAATATTGATTCATTTTTATATATACAGATTAACGAATAAGACATTATGAGCACGGCTTCACTTAGAACCTCCATTTATCAATAAGTATATTACAAAAAAATTAAACATTCTTTCTTCATTATCCAATGTTTCGTCAGTAAATCAGTCGTTAACTAATCGGAATCTTATTTAACTGAATTGTGCCCATCCTTACATGTTATGTTACAATTAATTATTATCTAACATAACAATTTTAGAAGTCCGTTAAAGAACGTATTATGTCAAGAATAATACACATACAACATGTAGCGAGAGTTAAGTTGTTTTGACAATTACTTATGATGCGGCAGGCAAGTTTACTCCGGGAAACGGAAGCCACGATGTCACGTATAAATGTCTTGACCTAGATATGACCTCTGCCTTTTGGTTGCCGGAAATTTAAACGCAGGTTTTATTTAATTATGTTGCGGCTAATTCTCACTTTATTATATTTTAATTACATTTGGCATTCATCTTTTAACTCTATTTTTCTTTATGTTGAAGTTATAGAACCTTTATATTCCAGAGCATTCCATTAAGAGCGAGTTTAACTGCAAGTATAGTTATGTGTAAATATTCAACACTTAAAAATTAAAAAATTAAAAACTCATCTAATATATTTTGGAAACTATAAACTGCGACTTTAGGCTACGAAACAATGTACGTTTAATTTACTAAAACGTTCGTCTTTACCCTTTCGGTAGTTTACACCCGATGTCGCCTAATGCATAACTTATTAAACAGAGTAAAGGGAATATCAAACGGAACAGGTAGTCTATAAGATGAATACTTTAACTTGACTCAAGAAAAATATGAGATTGAGTTTTTCAGAATTATTATTTCTGGATAATTAAATAATCTAATCATCAATCATATGTTAAATGACGAAACAAGTATGTAGTAAACTCACTATATTATTATACTACCCTTACTATAAAAATAATTTCGATACATATCGAATATATAAGAGCAGAGATTCGTGAACATTCAGCCATACAACGATACAACGGTGAAATATCGTCCATAGTTATTTCTCACACCATAAATTTCAATGTGTGAAGCAAATTTTGTCGTAAATATCAATGTGGCACAGTCGTTATTGTCAACAGGATTTTCTAAAGGGTGCAGGTTAATTGCGAGGCTTTCGGTTTCCAATACGTCAATATTTAAACATGAAAATACCTAGATCATAATACTTAAGTAGTAATAAAATATCTAATCAAACAGTGTAAAAGGGACGATCCTTATATGGATTTTAGGACTACCACAATTATTATTGATTGATTTATTATACTTAATACATTTGCAGTCTTGAAAGGGGTAGTGTGTGCTACGATGTTATACGCTACACACTGTTGCTACGACGCTATTACGTAGACGTATTAGTAGTATTGTCATTTTCATTAAAAGCCACTTTTTTGGAACGACAATTATAAACGATGCAAGATATTTTACGTATAAATTAATAATTTTATGTATCGTATATAGATATGAAATTAAGAGTCTATCATTTTTTATCGCATTGATGGTAGGCTTATGAATATGCATTAGTTCTATGTGCAATAGAGAGCGGAGTTCGTTTAAAAATTCCATTTGAATTGCAAATATCAAACGCATATTTTTCCATTACGTATGGGTATCGTTAGTTTTTTTTTTATATTACAAAGTGTTGGTGTCAAAGGCCCTTTGTAAAAACTTGAGCACGGTACTATTGTTGTCATCATATAAATTGTGCTCCCACTTTATGCATATTTTTTCCGAATTAAACATCATTCTAAAAGGGGCAGCGTATTTCTTAAATTCATACTTAAATTCAGCTTTGTTGTGAACTACTTTAGTACTACGAGCAAAGCTTTCTTGCAGCTTAACAAAAGCAAATTCTTTATTTTTTCATTCTCGTTCACAATCCATTAACTTCTTAATTTCAACATAAGATTATTTTATGTAAACTATGTTTAATACAGTCAATAATCAAATTAAAAAAAATTTACACTATAAATAATTCCATTTAATATTCCTGATTTTACATTAATGCTTGACGAATATTGAAACGCATACGATTATTCCATTAACATGAAGCAACATCGAATATAACAATCAGATTTTTTTTTCTATTACGTAATAACCCTTTGTAGTAATGTTATTTCCTATGGATCAATGTAGTTGCATTTAATATATTTTACTAAATATTAGTATATTTATAAACACCAAAAAAAAATATCACAAATAGAACGCTGCTCGAAAAATTCAACGCTAAGTAATGAAAGGCGGACTAACGAAGACAAAGCACATAAAAAATGTTAATACCTTTTATTCGGCCCGCTTTATACTCTTATATCGCGAACTCATTTATTTTTCTGGAAATTTTTGCCGAAGCCTGTAACTGTTTTGGTTTACATCTAAATTTAATCCACAACTCTACCAAAATTTACAAGCCCATGTTTTTACATGAACCGCCCGATTGAAATGTAAATTGGATACGAATTTGTCGACAAGCCCAAGAGTATTATGAGAAAACAAAGAGCATAATGACTGAGTTTCAGTTGTTTATTTATTGTATAAGTTTAGGTATACAAACAGTTCAAACCCAGTCCATCGATGCCTACACAATTTTCAAACTACTTAAGAATTGAGCGGCAGAATTGAAGCGTCGTTAGAAACAGCGTATTCAATTACTGAGTGTTTATGTAAATAAAATATTTATACCTATAATCATAAATCAATACTATACACATTTAAGAAGTGTTATAACTTTCTAAACATCTTTTATATTTACTGTATATCCCATACAAATTGCCATTCTAGAGGTTATTCAAGGCAATTCTGCGTGTATTATGAACCCCGTTACGATCAATTAGTCACTAGATTAGTAATGCACGAATTAGGTTCAAATATTGTTACGATTAAAATCTGGTAAAGACCCGTTTCCTGTAGTCTTAAGGATGAACGCATTTTATTTTAGTCTATTCAAGCTACCTGTTGCTCGCGTCGTTTAAATACCTCAAAAATGTGCCATACTTTTATTCATATACGTGAAGTTGTAGCTTGCTTTTCTTTGTGAAGTTGAACAATACACTTGCGACACAACATAGTTTAGTCTGTCAAGTTATTTAAAAGGAACAAGATAGTAATTCATTTTGGTGACTCATAACTACATTGTCCAGTGAGTTGGCGTCGTTCCAGCGCATTCCCAGGAAACCTTGTTCTCGGACATCATTCTGAGCGAGTTTTCGCACCTTGGAAAAAATTACAGCAATAAAACTTCTCAAGACTTGCACGAGAACCGACTCGCTCTCGTAAAATATTTACATCTAAGTACCAGTGCGTAGTCTCAGGACTAACTTTGCGGCATTTATTATTCAGGAACGGAAATACGTCATATAGTACAATACAACGCTTTTTTTATATACATAGACGAAATTGTCAAAAACATGTTTATTGAATGCCAATGAAAACGTTTTTCACGTTTCTATGTGTCCCTGTGTCACTTTTATATCAAAATATACAACCACAAATGCTTTAGAAACACATAGTATTGAGATGGAGAGTTTTGAGTGACATCCATGAAATGTGACTTAGGCAAAAACGTATTGAACATAAACGTAATACCAGAACTCATTAATGTCATTATCTTAACAGGGTTTCATTATACAATCGAGATAAAACGAGATCAAATGTGATTGAAAGTTGTTGTTTGTTTTGTGAGGAGCGCAGAAATTCTTAACTAAGTTAATGTTGACGATACGACCAGTTATTATCTTGTCATTTAATGTATTTTATTATCTCTTTTCATGTTGTCTATTATACTTTATATTAAGGTGTGAATGGTAGTAAGAAAAAGATGCTTATTATGTGTATCATTTGTCTTTGTATAAGTTAGTAGGGAGACTTAGGCTGCTAGTACCCTGTAAAGAAACAAAGTGACGGTAGAGAGTAAAAAATAACGCCGCTATTATCAGTGCATATGGTGCCAGTGGCGCCAGAGTTGTTGTAAAAAGTGCACGTGCCCGTGGGTGACACTGTCAATATCATTAGTTAAGATTTTCATTTCTTCCTCGGAATTATATCAATATTTTAAACTAATCGTTTAGTACAAATGAAATATTTTTAATTTAAATAATAGCTACTTTAATAAACATATCCATAATCATAACAATCAAACATATCATAACATACACAAGCCAATACAACATTTTATAATTCAAATATCAACAACATCCAGAGTTCCAATATAATATTGGAGTACATTTTTTATAAAATAATATATATTAACTTTCGCAATAACCTTCTTCACTTTTTATTCAGTCTTCACAAAGACTTTACAAGAAACAATCAAAAATCCAAATGATAATAAGTTTAAAAAAAAAACATATATTTATTACTAAAACGTTATTTTAATATGCAGTTGAAATTAGTCATAACTAAAACACGCTGTCCTGAGAAACATTTTAAACAAAAAGTTCTAAACGGTAAAGACGTCATTCATATTCCAGCAACACAAGAGCTTTATTTTTCCACTTGAAATTTAAATATCCTTTCATGCTCAATACTGTAGGAAAATGTCTCTAATATATTTTCTACGAAATAGTAGACGCATTGCATTTTATATTGATACTCTATAAAGCGTCGTGGAGTCTTCTGCACTTATGGTTCTGAGGCATTTAAAACATCGGGTTGTACATTGTAAATACTCGTAATTCATGTCAATTCCCAAGAAAAATTTACGTTTTGTTATCTAATTAACGTTCAAAGTAGTTCTTTAAAGAAAAGTCGTTTATAATATCTTACAAGGCAATCAAGAATGGATATACTCCATTTAATAGTTTCTACTGATTAAATGTTATCAACACTCATAAATATATTTACCCGATTTTTTTGCTTGCACCAACAGCTTTAGTTTGACATATATATATATTGACTTTTAATAAAAGATCAAAGATCTTTTATTAAAAAGAGAATTACGACGGACGGTTATATTTTAAGAATTTAATAAGGTTTTATGTTTGTGTCGAAACTAAATTAAAGTATAAACGTTCGTATAATTATTGTTTAATTAATCTCAGAGGTTTTGAAAATATTTTTTGTAATTATAAGTGACTTGCAAATATGTAGATCGACTCGATTCATTTATAGTATAGTTTCAGTATTGCTTCTATTTAACGCCAGGCTACTGAAATACTCTCTCGATCACTCCGTTTAGCAAAAATAACAAGTCAGAACCTTTCAACAACCATACCATGTTTGTATTTACTATATTCGTTTCGTTCTGTTATGAATAAAGTTTTGAGTAATTATTTTGTTCAAGACAACACAAGAGGTAAAGCAAGGATTTATTATAAATAATGTGCAATGAATAATAAACTAATATAGTTTACTCTCTATAGCTCATTACATTGCTAATTCGAAACATCGCTCTCATGTAACACAACATAATGGGGTTGTAGATTGCGAGAACTATGAGTTCGCCGAGAAATATAGAGTATTAATATTAAACATGCTTTGTATTATTTACAGTAATGGTGAAGCAAATAAATCTATTTTTGCTTGTCTGAAGCCGTATCTCTGGGAATTAACTAAAACTTATTTATTTTCTCCTACGCGTAAAAATACGCCCTAAATGAAAATAATTAATTTGAATTGACATTACTGCCAACGAACACAAAGTTGTACGAATATCAACCTTATGTCAAATACCGACTGTGGGCTGTATGTATGTATTTATTAAAAATGTACATAAGCAAAGGTACGCTACCTATAATTAAATAGCGCGTTAATTCGCGGTTTGAACAGTCTAAACTTACAGCATAACATAAATTGCAAGTTGGCTGGGATCCCACACAGCCGATTCACTGGCTCACTGCGGCTTTTATCATATGCGAGCGCAGTCAAGTGTATACATTTACTCTTTAATGAGGATCGTATTCTCTACATTTCCATGACTTGGTTTTGAAAGGCTTTTATTCAGCTTCAACATTATCGCGACCTCTCTTAGTCAAATGTATGAAATTCCATAACGTACTGATACACCAACTAGGGCACTTTTCTGGGTTTATCTTATGGAATAATTTTCTTTATTAGATATAATTAATATTTGGCCCGATTTTCGATAGTTTTCGTTACATTCGAGCAGGTAGCGGGAATAATCTTATGATCTAAGATCCGGCTGCAGGATTAGTGCACTCATCGGTTATTTGCTACAAAACCAAATTTTTATATTTTAATTAGGAGATATACCAAGATATCGTCTACATCACGGCAATTTACGTAAAGATTTTAAAAAAGATAAAACAACAATGTACTTATATATATAAAACGTCGATTATTACGAACTCCAAAGCAGCGTGGTACGCTAAACGATAATGCTAAAAAAAATGCTTAAATTTGATATATAATTTTTTAATGTACGTTATGAACTTATAAATGTATCGAAATCATACCTTTTTACACCTGGCTGCGAAGAAGTGCGGCCAGGTGATCAACGGCACCCGTGATTTTTTAAAACCATTATGAAAACGATACGATATTTTATTCAAATAACAAGTGAACGAAATGTTTTCCCAAAAACCAATTCAAAATAATTTAATGTACTTTTATATAACCAGTAAACAAAGCAAATATACACAACACTATGACATATGACATGACGGTATATTTAATAATCATTTCCATAATATTTTTTATTTTGCTTTGTATTCACAAACTTAAATTAATTATAAACCTCAAACAGCTACTGAATAAAACTGCTATAGAAAATACTTGTATTGAAAGTTGTTGAGTGAGACCAATGAAAGCTACACAAATAAAGAGTTATGAGAGCAGACTACGTTTGCAATACAAATTAATTATGAAACACAATGGACAAACTGGCATCAATTACATTAAAGAATTGAGTGTATTCTCGAGATAAATATTACTTACGTAGGGCTTTTACATCTGATTGAAAGTATTAACAAAAGAAGAACTTGTAAAAAAAACAATTAAAAATCTCTCTTTGATCCTGTTATAAAAATCATTTTTTGAGCTAATTTCTCTCTAAGTGGTACCTAATTTGGCTGTGTTGTGTGATAAAATGATAATAAATGTTTAGATGATATTCATCATCATTCATCATCAGATCATTTAGTTTTAATAATGAACATACGAATAAATCTGTGACTTATCTTCTATACATTGAATGTTACGCATGTAGTTTAATCTAGTGATATCAAAGATATATAGCATTCGAGAATTTCACAAATGCATACACTGACGAAGTGAATTCATTATCTTCACATAGGGATTACCAGTCGTTTTAGTGTAGCTTGCAGAGTTCCAAAATGGCGGCCCCTTATTTAAAAGCATAATTAGTATTATAGCAAATAGCTAATCTGATTTTAAATAAAACCTTAATTCATGTATGGTTTTTTTTTCTAACAAAAGGTAGTTTTCGTCAAAGCGATGAATCTTCTTTCAAAGATGTGAAAGATGGAGAAGAAGGCTTGACACCTTTTTTGCTTAAACAATTACATAGTATATAATAATTCTATCATATATTAACTTCAACATAACGCATGATAAATATAGCATTAAAAAAGGTTTATTATATAATCTTAATATAAATGTTCCTATTCATTCCTATCAATTATTGCATGTATACTGAAACCAATAAAATAATGTAAACATTGTAAAATATACCCTCTGTATTCTATATTACTCAGAACTACTCTTTCATGTTATATTTGCGAATTAATTTTGTCTTATATTATATTGTTAAATTAAATTTAGTAAATATTTATAAAAAAAATTGAGTATATAAAAAGGCTTAATTTCATTACCCAATTACATCAAAACTATTTCCTGGTATACTGGAGCTTATAGGAGAAAGATTTTTTTTGTTTGGAAAGTAATGATTAAGACTGACAGCAAGAAAACAGACACAGAATTGTATTATTTTATATCTCATGCTGCAAGTTTTTGCTCAGGAAATTTTAATAAAATCCCTCAATTTTTAGCAACCGAAATCCGAGTATGCTTTCACTCACAGAACTTTTGCGAATAAAATAAAAGCAAAAGATATATTTTATAGTAAAAAGCTTACATTTTATCATTACTATCATAAATTCATGAGCCCGAGTCAAAAGGAAACGAGGTTAAGAGTGGTGCACAGGGCCGCGTTGATTTTTTAGACTAGTTAACGTAACTTTGTGAGACCACTTGTGCAGTTAGACGTAAACTTTCTAACTGTTACACTCGAATAATTTACAAAACTTTGTTAAGCTGTGTCATTACGTTCTCCGGATATGCATTGCGAAGCTTGAGTCTGCTGAGAAATTAGTGAAAGCTTCAATAACTACCTGTAAAGTGCATCCTTTACTACATTAACTTACACTTTACAAAACTATATAGTGGCAAATATACTGCTGACAACTATGCGATTTTGTTTAAGTGTATCTAGCAATGATTTTTTTGATTAAAAATATTTCGGAATTTGATAGCGACAGTCTATCAAACCAACTCTAAAGGACTCAAGTCTTTCATACTGCACCATTTATACACCTATTTAAAGTTATAGATCTTCATAGATCTGGGTTAATGTTTATGCTTCCTTCAAATGTGTTAACTAAAGGAATCCAACATTACACAAAGACAAAAAAAATCTTGAATTTTTTAACGTTAATTCACTGATACGTGACAAAAGAACAGCCAATACTACACCTTAAGCAATTATATAAAAAACCAAAGGATGATTTTTTCTAAACTAAATCGGTACATTACAATTCATAACGCCTGTTGGTTTTAGCTAGCAAAATTATCCCGATACTAAATAACGCTAACACTGCTATTAACAAAGCATAAATTTAATTGAGTCAAAACAATTTGTAACTCACGTTCTCGAAACTAATCAAATTAGTCACTACGTTAAACTGCGCTTTTGTGAGTACCGTTACACGTCGGAACTTACCTAGTGCATACAATACTACTACATACATTAGTAAATTACTGTATGTGAATAGTGATGAACGCCTGACTGTGCTCGCATAAGATTATTTTCTTTAAATTTCGAAGTCTCAAGACTAAGTCATGGAAAGCTAGGGTCGATTGATTGAGTTTCTTGCCTGTTCTCGATCATATTTATATATTTTAATTTGTTTAATTGACGCTTATAAATGTATGTATACATTTCTTCAAATGTTTGATACCGGGTAGGAATTATAATGATTTTTTTATTAGTTCTACAGTTCTGAGTAATGAAGCCCAACCAATTGGTCAATCACATGTCGGGTACGACGACATTTTATGGTTAGGTCAATAACATATGCAAACAACTAAATTACGCCACAACGATTCCCTCGTCGGTCATAAGCCTTTAGAATGCCTGGGTCGACTCACAAAGGCTCTTTAGAATAAGATCAAGTTATAGCTACGAGCATATTATTATTATTACTATTTGAGATTTTGAGAGGAACTTAGTGTTAAAAATCTTTGAATCTTTCCCCCAAAGAGGCTTGGACACAACACACATCCTTAAACTTGAGCAAATACACGTTTTTATGCATACACGTAATAAGCTGTACATTTTTTAGACAATTGTTAATATTAAAGTCACCTCAAATCGGGAACGGTACAACACTACACGCATATATTCTGTATTTTATAAAAAATATTAAATTCATCCCAAAAAGAATTTGCGATGGACGCTACTAAGTAAGTATCAATTTCGTGAATTGAGGCACTCTTGATATATTCACGAAAACATTTCGTATATTTAATGCATTTTTAGAGCGTAGGGTCGTTTTATGGCGCAGTTTATTTTCCAACTTATTCCGTAACTATCAGAGTTTATTCCGATAGACGACGGCGTCCATAACCAAACGTTGAAATGAAGATTGCATGCCATGTTTACTTGGAATGCTACGCTAGACAGCTCCCCGATCATGCTTCGAATATTCTACATTTTCTATTCGTTCAGACGTATAAAATAAACATCGATTTGAATCTTGACATTTTACAAAGGAAATGTTTTCAGTAGCTAATGCTAAAACTAGACAGCTCCTAGTGAAGCCTATTTTTATGTTCTCTGTCAAAGCGTAACAGTGATATTAGAATTACATACAAAGGGCAAACTAGAATTGTGACAATCGCGTGTAGTGTATTAAATAATCAGGTATCGTGTAATAATATACATTATTTTTAACATGTATATAGTAAGTACTAACATATTTATTATATTACTAAAAATCGATCAACATTCATGGCAGGTTAATATACATCGATCATATACCACATTCTCCACAACGTGTATGTTAATAGGATTAATGGAAGTCAAACTTGGAATCTAATTATAAATTCATGAATCAGAATGACTTAAATCTATGTTGTGGCGAGATATTTGCTTCATGATGCGTTATTGCGGCATTGTTTTGATTAGACAAAACCATAGCATTCTCTAAACCGATTTCTACCGCTAATTTCTAGTCCATTTCTGCCGTCATTGAGACCTTAAATTTTTTGATGTGAAACATCTATAGCCGCACGTAAAACCGATTTCTGGCGTGGCGACGCATGCCGTGGCGACGCATCGCCACGCTATATGATGGTATATACATACAATCTATATGCAGTAGTAAATTTTTGTATTTAATGAAAATAAATGTTTATTCAATAAATAGTCATCGCTATCTGGAAAACAAAATCGTAAAATTTTATTTTATCATTATGACATATTTAGTTCCTATCACAATCTGTTCTTTTCTGCATATTACTTCACAAAATAATTTCGATGTTTCACATCTGCCAGGCGTCCCGTGACGGCTCACATTTTTTTATTTATATTAGGCCACTAACTTCCACGCTTGGCATGGATTTGGTGTATCTTAAGAACATTTTAACGCCTACAATAATAATTAATAAAGCAATTATTACTTCTTTAGGCGCAACATTAACTATTGGTGAAAACCCGTTCAGTCGTTTTTGGGATATTTTATACAGCCAAATTTGATATATAAAGTATAACTTTATATAATATCAAAAGATTAATAATCATATATATATTAATTAATAAAACAATTAATTCGATTACCTCATTTATGGGCCTTTAGAGAGTGCTAGCAAAGTCATAAAACCAGGTAATAATGACGTCATGCAATTTTGGAAACTTTTTACGTCATCTACACAAAGATTTTCCAAACGAAAAAGAATTTAACGAAGTGAACAAAAAACTGCATAGACTGGATTTCTCTCTGTATTTGCTAAACATTAAATACTAGACATGCAAACATCTTTATTATGGTTTTATGTAAATTGTCTGAAATTAACCAATTTATTGGTCGCAAAAACCTGTACACAAACCCGTGCAGACAAAGCTAATTCTATATAAAAGTACTCCTGTCTGATATGTATCAAAAATATAAGCAAAATGTAAAATGAATAAGCCGTTAAATCTCATACAATATTCAAAACATAGTCTATAATGTTGACAAACAAGACAATTAATTCGCCAAACTTAAATAATAAAAGACATCAGAAACTCCAATTAACATGAAATGGGTTCTCTAGTAGTTGGCTGTAAAATAATTTATTAACAGAGTTTGCAACGAATTTTCTATTATCATAAATATTTAATTTTTAATCGCTCACGGTGACTTTTATACCTGACTAAAGGATGTTTTTTAAAATATACCTTCGTGTTAAGTTCATTAATAAAGAAAAGGGCAAAGGCCCGCCAAATTATTTAGTCAGTTTCATCGATCGAACCTAGAACCTGTTTATTGTTTAACCATATCCAACTTAGGCTCGGTCACGCAAAATCTAGGATCTGGGATGAGCACATCATGTTCATGCATTATATGGTTACATATATAAAATATTTCCCATGCAAACTAATAATATTTAGAAAGTCCTTTATTATTAATTACTTATGTATAATTATATTTTTATGATTGATTTTTATGATTATCTATATAGTATGAAAACTTTTCTTTTTCTCTCCGTTGTTTAATTTTTTTTTCTCGTTTTCAATAATAAAAATACTTAAAAAATTTAAACATAATGTGATCTTTTTAAAACGCTTAATGGTAACAAACTGTATTCATCAAATTGGTACTTTATAAGAACAAATTAAAATATTATATTAGAAAGTTAAAATACAATGATTTATTATTGATGAGTTTATACAAGTAATACAATTCGAATATTCAAATGTAACATTTTCTGTAACCGCGTCCAAATATTCATCAAATATTGAAGACGAAGGCGCCACAACAATTTCAATTAAAAGTTTCTTATATTATTTCAGCTCGAATAATCTTTGATTTACTGATCTTGAATGAATCAAGAGTGTTTGCAAACTTATAATTTACTAGAAACAAGATTTGGTCTCCCTCGGATGCAAATAAATACAAATTATGAAATTCTGGAATATCTTTTGTCAGCTATGTATATGTAATGTAACAGTATATCAGTCAGTATATGTAACTTTGAAAGCAGTGTTATTTTGTGTTGCGTGTGATACTTATGAGCACGAGCTTTTTGAATCGGCTATACACTGATTCATAAAATGCGCAATTTACTCTTTGAAAGGAAATATCTTTAGATTATCGATTTTGTATACCATCCGCTCACATCGATTATACAACACCTGTCCCTTACTTATGGTACTTAAGAGTAGTTTAAACTCAGAATTATCAATTCAGAAACTTCAGAATGAATTCGTCAGAATGGCAAAACTTACATTTTCGAGCCTAGAGATTATATTTCTTAATATTTCGCTAGTGAAACACTTCTTTAAATATAACATTGTTAACTGATCAAACATTTAGAATTCACAACGTTTTCGTTTGTTTTCTTTCTGTGCAAGGCACAAAAGGTACAATAAATAAGAAGATTGTTAATTGTATCTCGGGAAAACATAAAATTTATAGCAACATTTGTCATTAAAAACAAATGATTTCATATCTTTTCCGTATATAGTTCATAATCTTACGATTAATAGTTCTAGTCTAAGTGCAGTCAGACATGTTTCTTAAGCTATACATGAGGTATAAGGCTAACCAAGCCACATAAGTTTTAAGTGGCCTGAGGGACGGAGTTCCGTTTATCCCGCACAACAGAGTTATTTGTTCAGCCATTTACCTAAAACGTTACTAACATAACTTTGATGGTACGTTATAAAACGAAAGTATCGCATTTACACAGCGGGTGTAAAATCAAAGGGCGCAATGAATTTAGGACGAAATTGCGTTGTAAAAAATATTCGCTTTGTTGACAGTTTTTAATTCAAATATCTTTAAGAAGTTACATTGTATTATTTTATGAAATACTACATGACCCGGTAAACTCTGGTATCACATACATATATTTGTGTAAACACATCATACAAAATTTACAAAACAGACCAAAGAGATCGGACCTCATACAGCTATGAACAAATTTTTGAAGGCTTCTATAAATAAATAACAACCAAGTAACTTTTTTTTATTTCTATAAACGTATATATACATTTCTATATAGTGAAAAGAACATTTAGTATTTTTATTTTATCCGTACTGGAACTTTGACAAATATTTCTAGTTCATAATTATCGGTCTAGCCCTTCTTAAGTTTCAGCGAGACAACCAAACAGAAATTCTATATATATAAAATAAATGATACATGTTAGGAACATAGTTAACACTACATTTTGTCTATACTAAAATAAAAATGGCAAAATGGTGAGCATGTTCCTTTGTATATTATAAATTCAAAAACACTTCAGGCCCTCGAATGAGGTTGTAAATTTTTATATATTTACTTAATAATAAAAAGCAAACCATCCTCTTTCCTTGCGAACAACACTTGGTTAACAATCATCTTTATCGAAAGTTTAATGATCATGAATGTTGAGATCGCAAACATACGATGTTTCCCTGTATTCAACGAATAATGGAACGAAAAATAAGTCATTAATTTTCAAACTATTCTCGCTTGTAAAAAGTAATGAAAGCCACTTTAGAACATAATAGTTTATGGACAACTTTGCAGCGAACTAAAAGGAAAGCAAGTTATTAATCTGTCAACGGCTTTTTGGTCATTAGTTACGACGACTCACTTGAAATTTTGAGTTTCCATTTAAATTATTATTACAATATTTTATGTTTTGTGCTAACTTTAGTACTGGGCAGTATTTTTTTCAATGTCAGTATTTTTTTAATTTCGAAAACTATGAATATCACAATTTCTATTCCTTTTGAGTCATAAATAAAATAGACGCATAATAATTGCACTAGCTTCAGCCAGTATTATATATATTTCACAGCAATTTTTATTTTTTCCATTTCCTTTCTCGGTCATACATTCCAAAGTACGAGTGTGTATTATCGTTTCATACAAAAAACACAGCACTCTATGAAGTAATGAAACGCTCTACAATGTATAAACAATTTGTAGTAAATAAAACCTGTAAGTTTGTAATAGCAACGCGAAGTAAGATTAAATGAGAAATATTAATTTGTTTAAATAAATATAAATTTTAAAATTCCTCTCTTTACTCTTATTTTATAGGTTTTGGTTTAGAATTTGCAAAACACCCTTTTATAGTTAAACTCAAACTCAAAATAACTTTATTCATATAGGTATACAAGTACACGTCTGTTAAACGTCAACGTAAAAGATATTAAATTGATTCTAAAATTTACATTTACTACCAGATCGCAAATCAAGGGCGTAGAGCGGGTAAGGACTGGCCACACTAAGTTTTATGTCATACAAATATTAATAATTATTCATATTTTTAAATTAAGCAACTTTTATTAGATATATATGTATACTTAATAATTTCCAGCATGATTTATATTTTTCAGGACACATAGTTGTCTTAACGATATCCATAGAAACTTTCTTTCCGTATATTTAGCATATTTGTGGTTAAAGGTAAACTCTAGCCCAATACCAAATTCCTTTAAATTCTGTGCGCCTTTCGCATTTATAATTCGCGAGCCCTCCAGCATCGAGTGTCCATGGGCGGCGGTATCACTGAACATCAGGTGAGCCTCCTGCCCGTTTGTTATATAAAAAAAGAAACAAATTATAAGTAGAAATTTACTTTACACCATAATTATATAGGTATTAAATCACACCGATACGACTTGTACAGTCCCATTAAGATTATCTATTTCAGTTACCGATACCATTATAAACTAAATAAAGCAATCTAGAAATCTAAAGTTACTTTGAGATTAATCGATCTTAACTGGCGAAGATTCACGAGTTGTCCTTTGACTGTCAAAGTTGCCCCATTTATTTGCATCACGGCTTTATCTGAGGTGACAAGGTCTTGACCGAACGACCCTTGATGTACGGGTATTAGGGCCGTTTATTAATTAAGGCTCTAGAGTATTTGTTAATGATAAGGAATAATAGAGAAGATAGATGAAGTTGTAGTGTAAATTTACAGTTAATTTAATTTGTTTTTCTTGACGTTCATAAGTGTACATGTTTACCTAAATGAATAAAGATATTTTGATTTGATTTGCGATAGCTTTTTTTGTTATTTATATGAAAAGTTTATTTGCTGGTGGAGTTCAATAATTCTTATTTACCCGGTAGAGACGACTTGTGTGACTCAAGCACATCAATGTTACAGACATTCAAGGTGGTTGTTTCGATACCTAAAATAATATAATTTAATGTAGGTATAAAAAATATGGTTAAATTATTTAGCAATTACAAAGTGTTATTTGAACGAAACGATTTTAGATAGGCACTACTGTGCTGACGTGACATTAGTCTCCGTAAATAAAAGTGACAAAGATTGATTTTACTACAATTGCCACCAACAAATTTACTGCTCCACGAAATGTGAAAATGTATCTAAACTTTGTTTCGAAACTCAAAAGTTTAATTACATGAATCGTGAAAGATATTATTAATTTCACGTTATTTAGATGTTATTTGGTGGTTAAAGGAAAATAGTAGGATTCTAACATTTAAAGTAAAGCTTTCTGTATTTACCAGCTCGAAAATAAGTATATTGATACGCAATCATGGTTTGGCTGCAATCAGTCAAACGGAAAGAAAGATCACGTCACGTGACAGCAGTTGGCAAATCACAATCAAACGCAACGACCTCTGCTTTACATTCTCTTAAATAAAACCGAAAGATTAGCTCGAATGAGATTATCTATTTGAAAGTTTTAACTACAATTAACCTCACTATAAAGTATGTTTTATAAACAAAATTGGGTCGGCCCTAATAATACATTTTGTATAAGGATTTAGGTTTAGGCCAGGCATAAGTTGTGGGCCGGCGGGTTTTTTTAGAGCTTCGAGAGTTGTTGATTCAGTTTCT
This sequence comes from Pieris mannii, assembly GCA_028984075.1. Taxonomy (NCBI): domain Eukaryota; kingdom Metazoa; phylum Arthropoda; class Insecta; order Lepidoptera; family Pieridae; genus Pieris; species Pieris mannii. Next base: position 4,926,206 of record CM054776.1, read on the forward strand.
ATAAAATATTAGTATCAAATAGAGTTATATGACAGATGATTAACAAATTGGGAAAACCCAGTGAAACTAGTATTAATTATAATTGTTAAGTGTGACAATAATAATATACAAAATAATTACAATTAAAATAATGCTGCTAATGATAATTAGTCAAAAACACCAAAATATATTTTAAAATTTCAGCGCATAATTATATTTTTATTATATTATACTTTTAAAGATATAAAAACAATGCGTAAAGAGTATAGTATTAGCAATCCAAAAAAAATAAAAACGATTGTAAAACAATGAAAGTTCGACAAAAAATGTCACCGTAAAAATTGTAGGGTTTAAAATTTTACATAAAATATATAGACTACTTCTTATTCCATTAAAAATTAACCTAGTTAGGGAAGTTAAGTATCATTAATATGTATAACAGAAAACGAAATGAAAAATAACCGCTGGTCCCAACTGGACTCAAGTAGCCCAATCGAGAGAAGACTGTCTGCCTTCTTTAGTAAAAACTCGTCTATAGGTGAATAGAGGAGTTTTCACAGAAGAATAATAGTTTAAAAGTAGGAAAAACGAACACAACTAAATTTAGGATGCAAATTTATTTAATTACTAACAAAACTAACACTAGTATATAAGTAAACTTACTTCATCCTCATCCTCATTATTTTTATTTATTTATTATGTATAACAAAACTTAAATCTTGACTGCCGAAATTGTAATTTAAATTTTATTTGACCTGGCTTATGGAATAAAACGTGGAAATGTTATGTCACGGACAATCAGCTTCAACAACCTTTGGACATTCCATATGAAGTCCGTCCATAACTTATTTGAGAAATACACACGGTATATATGAAAATACATATGTGTAGGGCACCTCCAGCCAAATATAGGTGTATTATACAATGTAATCCACTTCTAAGAACATAATTCACTTAGATGAAGTAATAAAGTATCCAAGGTGGTATTATAACGACGGGGGAGCGGCATAATGGCCAAATATGGTAATAGGGCAACTGAATGCTATATTACCATACCTACTTCGAAGGTAAGAAAAACATTATACAAATGTAAGCTAAATAAACAAATGTTTTATGTAAATAATATTATTACAAAGGTTTCTGTGGATTAGCCTGTTATGAAATTGTATATTTAACAAAAGGTGGTGATCCGGTGGACTACACACTGGAATTCCATTGCGTATTCACTGTGCACCTAAGCTTTTAGACGGATTGATATTGTAAATTATTTCATGTAATATAAAAGTAATAAATAATATATTTATAATGACTATCATTAAAACATTGTAACATCTTCATATAGTATCAACGTGTCTATACTTTATTGTACCATTGTAAGTTAGCCGCTTTGCACTAGCACTGAATAAAACTGAAATAAAGATAACTTCAGAAACCTGCGTATTTCAACTCGTACTTGGTTAGTGTAAGTAGCTTTAAGGTATGTAATGACAGTATTATGCGGTTTCAAAACGATATTGCATAGCTTTATCTGAATACAGACTTGAAGTATTGACTCTAAACTGTTTCGGTTTTTGTTGTTAATAAAATTTTAATAATATTAAGGCCTCATCCCACTTCATTATTTCTATATTCATTAAAATTATTCGAAAAACAATCCAATTAATTAATGGCAAATCTCTGTACTAACTTAAAATCTATTCTTAATTAGTTTGACTGATTAAAGGACAGATCGGTGTTATACGTCTCGTACTCACGTACCAAACGCTCAAAATTATGCACAGCCAGTGTTTGAACGCAAGACATTTAGCCAAAACTGATCATGAACTTGTTTATACATATATATACTATTAACCATTTGCTTTTCAATATGCAATACTGAATATCGGCGCAAACAATGTATCGAGATGATTGCAAAAAACCGACCGCAGTCGAGTTGCACTTTGCTACAAGTGATTCATTTGACCAGAAAATTGAATTTTGTTGTTTCGCATAGACCGGATTTATTAAATCCCACTGCTGCTCTAAAAACCAATGTTACTGGTCTCTATACTCCAATTTGATGGCAGTTGGTATCTTTGCCATCAAATATTTTGAGATATATGGCAAAATGAATAATAAACTTCCTCGCGTTTGGTTCAATTTGTACCTACTTGAAAATGTATTGTTTTTAATTTTACTGTATTAAATGAAGCATAGTATTTCAAATTCACACTTCGGACTTAAAGTATGTCTTACTCTACACAATACCAAAGCTTTGAGCCACTATATTAACATAATATAAATGTAAATTGTAGAGAAGAATACAATTTAAACAGGTGTAAAATTCTAATTGATCCTATTATTCTGCAAATCAGCTTTCATATTAGCATATTAATTTTAGTCGTTTTAATTAAAAATATATTACATCTTCTTATAAATCTGAGCCGTCAGCACTTGCCACTCGATTAATGACCTGCTGAATAATTAAAATTTTCTTCACTTCGTTTCCTTCAACAATTAAAAGTTAATTGAGTTGCCAATGTTATATCATTATTAACCCACAAGACCGCCATGTTTTCATTATATAATGTGATTACTTAATTAAATGAACATAAAATTTGTCATGTAAATACTTCATCAGAGTCCATTGGTGATAAGATCAAGATAAGAGAGAACGACTTCAAACTTTTCTATCTTCGCCCTACCCACCACGTCACGGGACACTAACAAATAATCCTAATAAAATATACATTATATATTCAACTTAAGAATTATAATGTGTGTCAAACTTTACCAAAGATCACTAAAAAGTTGTACGTTATAAAAAGACAAAATAAACTAATAAAATAGCTGGTAAAACTTTATTTTTTTATCAAAAGGGGGTGTTCTAAGTAACGACACAATAGACGTCACGCGCGCGTGCCTCGAACAAAAGCTACGCAAAGCTGCCCCACGAATGGCAAAACAAGGACAAGGAATTTTAATAAAACCCTTATTATCTATTCACAGCAGTTACGTTCTTTTACGAGCAACGGAAGCACACTGGCACCCTTCACGTACTTCTCGAAACTTCGATCTTCGATAATCCCTTTTAATTGCTGGCATTCAAATGGTTTAGAATTCGCAGAATAAGACTCATAATTAAATGGTGTAATTTAGTTATTAGATTACTCTATTCATTTATTTAAATTGGTACCATCATTTTTAATAACATTCTTGCTGGCAAATTCTAATAACTTGTTAATTTAACGCGCCTCTTCTAATCATACTTAGTAAGTAGCCAAATCACAAAATGTATTGTAATAAGAACAGTTTTTTAAGAAAACTGTAAGAAAAGTATTTCTGTACATAACTTGTATCAGTATGAATAAAATAAAATTACCTTTACACAGAATTAATGTTAAAATGTGTGAGAAACAAAATTACCAGTAATTGTCTGCTTAACCTTCAAATGTTTTTTTTATTTATAATATTAACAGTATAACCGTACGAAAGTAAGTAAGACACGAGACATTAAACTTGGGGTGAATTCATATTTAATTTGTCTTTCTAAGTTCTTAGTATATACAAGGAAAAATATGATAAGTATTCAATTCAAAACTGTTGAATTGGCACTTAACTTCAGGTCAAGTCACGATAGAAGAGAGCATCGATCAAGATAATATACATATTTTTGAATAGAAACTCAATACTGTTTCTTTCACAGCTTAGATCGATACTTATCATTTCATTTTAAGCCAAGGCATGTGTTTAGTGAGGCAGAAACTATTTTTGTGAATAATCGCACATGTCGTATCGCTCAAATCTGGCCCCGAAAACACAAATCAGGTACCCAGGGCAGAATTTTAGTTAATAAAAAAAAATTATATGAGAACATTATTTATTAAATTTGACATTTATATAGTGCCCGTTTTTACCGCACTCATTAATTACTGCAATTTATTTTAATTATTAAGTAATGAGACGATTCTAGTGCACGCTAAGGAAGTTAAAAAACTAAGATTACACATACTTAACGTAGTCTGTGTATCATTTGTGTAATACCAGGCAGGTTCACCTTTCTTCAAGAGTTCTGTCGAATTCACTATGATCATTATGATTAAATAACATACGTTGTCATCTATATAATTAGCCAATTCTCTTTCTTAAAGTGAATAAATTTTAATATTTTGTATTTACACCACATATACATAATAAGAAATATTTATTAACAATGAATAAATCATGATTTATTATAGGATCATTCTATTGATGAATACAAAACGCCGTTATCCGTGGCTAATTAAACCCCATCCCGCGTTAAAAGGAGAATTAATAAAACAAAAACACTTCTATTTTTATTTTAATTATTGTTTCTCCGGAAGTACTGAAAAATCATCGTCACAGATTTCAAGTCTAGGCCTTATGTTTTTAATTATTATGCAAATTATGTAATTTTCAATTATAAGCCAACATCAGCGTGATGTAAGTAAATTCAACTCCTACAGGAATCTAATAACAGAGAAAGACAAATCCTCGCATCCATCCTGCTACATGACTGCAATACGTCACCGTTTCCATTTCCTTCCGCTATACGCGAAATTAATAGTTCCTTCATTTTTAATGTCAAAGTTGTAAATTAAGTAATGGAATGAGATGAAATAAAAATTTCTGATTGCACAAAAAGAACTCTATGTTCGAAATTCAAATTGAATTTTACATTAATTTATTCGCGCACTTTCTGTTTAGTTTTAAAAGCCATACCTTTTAATTTATTTTTAACTTGTTAAACAATAAAGTAATCGTTCGTGAATTTTCCAAATCCAATTCAGTTTAATCTAAACATCAAAGGTTTCGTTTAAATGATGTACATTTATCAAATGGCAAAATGAGGGTTTGATTTTTATTTACAGTAAGTATCCAGCAATTAACTTTTGACGATTGGATCTTATGATAAAAATACTTCGAAAACAGATAAATTATATTGTAAATTTTTCTCCATCTGTTTACATCGGTGCTCAGAGTCATCCATTACGCAGTGTGTAATGGGTGACTAATTGTTTATCATAAGAACTGTGACGTAGTTTTACACTTATTGTTAACGACCAATCATCAGAGATATATCAATCCAGTAGAATCCCTTAAGGATTGAGGCAAAAACTACTTAGAACAAAATACGCCCAAGCTTGTTCACTCTTCTAACGTAGTAGATTTACTAGGTATATTCAGTAAGCTCTGATGTGTTTGGTCTAGACATTTTATAGCCCAAGCTTTACTCGCAGCTGTGTGCACAAAGACATACTTCAAAGTTCAAGACAGAAGATACATATTAACAACACATCTATTACAAATATATGAACTTCCTAACGTGGCTTTTGTAATAGTAGTCTAGTATTTAAAGAATTAAATAGTTTGTTTTCAATTTTAATACATGTATTACAGATATTTGCATTCTGACATGCGTCTGAAATGATAGTCTAGATCTATTTAGAAAACGTGATATTTTAAAATCCAATATCAATAATTATGTAGAATAGTAATCTTCCTTATACATTTATTACACATATATTTATATATGTCAGAGATTATGTTATAAAAGGGCTCGATGTCATTTGTTTTATTAGAATGGTAACACCACACAATTTCATAGACATCTTACAGGTTGTAAAATGTCAATGTGTCAATTGTCAAAGTCAATTTGTCGGTAGTGCGTAGAATCGGTCGTGAAGTACTAGAGTTGCTTTCCGATCGGCGCCTGCGCCGGACGTGCGCACTGACTTGTTTAAATATTAATAATGTCGGACGACGCTACTGACACCAATTTCGTAATTAATAATCGCGTTGAATCTGCGACATATATTTGTCATATTTATTATAAAATAAATCAACTGTTTATTAAAAACACAGTAACAGCAGCCGACAAAAGTGAAATACTTTAGTATTATTCATAATGTATTATTATTAAACAATTTTCATTACTTCACAGAGATTCATTTAAACATTCGTTTGTTTCAAAGGCAATATTCTGAATTCATCGTTTACACGAGCAATATCGGTTTCGTCCACATATCAAGGCTTTTTATTTATTCCATCCGAGCATTTGCGTGACTTTGAACGATGGCCTGCAATAAGTCTAGTTCGCAATGTGAGACTCCGTTCTTTACTGTCACCGTTTGGCTAATAACGTCACCGCAAAAGCTGGTTTAGGATAATAATAAATTCAAGTTCTACGCAAAAACTTAATGTACAAACCATAAGTACATTAAGTTTGAAGAACTTGATACATTTATGAATTTTTAGGCTAAACGTAATAAACTTTTCAATTACTATTAACTCTGCTGATAAAAAATTATGAAAGACATTAAAGGCGTGCGTAATTTTGCAATATTAATCTTAACTTCAAAAAACTTAGGTTATTTTCATTGAACAAATTTTAGTTCTCGATAGGTAGCCCTGATATTTGATGACAATTCTTTGGCCTGTTGAACTAAAAATCAATTGATTAATCGGAATATTAACAAGACTATTTGGTTTATACTAGATTATATAAGAATCTTATAAGTTATTTCAATCGCTATATCTAAACTCGACTGAAAATGTTCTATTTACAAGTAAAATTAAAATTCACGTAACATATATGAATAAATTAATTTTGATTTGTAAAATTAGCATTTGGCCCTGCAATACAGTATAACTATAGCCCGTAGCCTACGTTCTAAATATCTTCAATCCTACACTGCACAATTATTTAAATTACAAGACACTTTCCGGTGTGAATAATTAGAAATAAAACCATACAATTTTGTATTCGTGCAGTTCCGAAAACTTTTCCCATCGGAAAATTTCCGGATTCATTTCTGACGGAAACATGACAATCAACGTCATAAACTTCCATTGGGATGTTTCATTCTCAAGCATTGTATGACTATTATCGCTTTCAAATTGCTCACGTGAAATTGTCAACTACATAGACAAAAATTTTAGAGCTACGATAGACCTATATAACTAATAGCATCAAAGAATTATAATGTCATAAATTGGCTAATGTTAATGTTGGAGAATACAATTTTATTGCTGTGAAGAAAAAACCATAACGTATTATAGTCGGTGGTTATCCAACATTGAAGATAACTAACTACATATCTAAGTATAACAACTATACGTCATGAAGGAAGGACGTTTGCATGCATAATGTCCTCGCGTTTCAATTGCGTGTGGGAATTATGAAACAAATGAAATATCCGTTTTAAATGTATGGAAGCAGACATTTTCATTTTGCCTATAGAAACATTTAGAAATTAGCATTTAACGAGTTTATCTTTTAAATTGTCTGCATTGGTCTAATGATTATAGATTATATACTAGATGTTATTAAAAAATGCCATTAATTTTTATAACTATTTCATAGATTTTATTGCGGGCTTTGAGCGCGGCGATCGAATCAAGAAATTTAGTAACGAAAATAAACCTATCAAACGATGACGTGATATAGGTGCGGCCAAGGTAAGGTAAGGTAAGGTAGGTGGGCTCAGTTTCCGCAACTAGACTCGAAATTGGTCCGTTTTGCGTAAAGCCCTGGCTACTTAAGCCAGCCCAGCTCCTTCCAGAAGCACAGAAGTCTCCTGGGCACTTCACAGGCTTCTCGGAGCGACCTCACTGTTCCGAGGATTTTCGTACGTTGTTTAGCCACAGCCTCGCAATCCAGGACTACGTGGGTGACTGATTCCTCTGCGCTAAAACAGCCTCTGCACATGGGGCTGTCTGTCGCGCCTAGGACAAATAGATGTTTATTAAGGAGACAATGGCCCGTAATTGCCCCTATCATTGTTGAGATCGGTTCTGTTTAAGTTTAGAAGTCGCTTAGTCAGTTGTGGGTTCACTGCTGGCAGAGCCATTTTGGACTGCCTGTAGTCTGAACTATGCGACCATCGTTGATTTTGGATTTCGACGGATTTCCGGATAATCCACGTTCGAACTAGCGAGAAGGGCAAGGGAAGGAGCGGATACGGGCCATCAGGCGTCATTCCGGAGCCTCTTCTCGCAAGTTCGTCGGCAGCATCATCGCCGAGAGAGCCACTGTGTCCTTTTATCCACTGCAAGGTAACCCTATTGGTTAGTGTTAAAGCCTCCAGTGCTTCATGACACTCCAGTATTAGTTTGCTGTTTATCTTTTTGTTTCCGAGCGCCATCAGCACGGATGCAATGTTGGATACGAGCTTAATGCAAAAGTCATTAACTCCTAACCGCTGCACGGCTCTGGCTGCCTCCGTTAAGGCGACACATTCACATTGAAAGATCGAGCTCTGTGTGCCTAGGGGTAGGTGTATGTTGATGTTGAGATCAAGAGAGAATATACCAGCGCCAGAGCCACACTCTGTTTTTGAACCATCTATGTATATACGTAGCTCATTCAGGGTAGACTGATCACGTTCCTCTTCTCTCAATTGTATGTGATAGTTCCTGTTGAATATAAGTTGATTAGTGATTCTGTCACATGGTGCAGCTATAAGAGGTTGGTACTCTATTGCCTTGTTCAGAATCGCTGTGTGTGCACTATAGTGATTCTTTCCCCACAGGTCCAGTACCATAAGCCTGATGGCAGCTAGTGCTGCCTCCTGCTGTATGTTTAGGTCCAGAGGTACGATTCCTAGGGCTATCTCCATTACTGCAGTTGGTGTAGTTCTCATGCAACCGCTAGCAGCGGACAAGGCAAGCCTTTGGAAGCGTCCAAGTTTCGTGATTGCCGTTTGAAGCTCTGTTCTTGGCCACCAAACTAGGGCTCCATAGACCAGCATTGGCCTGATAATGGCAGTGTATACCATAGTATGGGTGCGGCCAATACGCGTTAGAGACTATATAGGCGTGTTAGTCTGACTCTTGTAGAATGGTAGATTGAATTATTAAGAAAGAAAAATAAATACTGCCTAAATAAATAATTGCATAAGTTGAAAAAATGCTATGCAATAGCTTTACCGCGGCATACCCCAGGATTTCTTAGACCATGCCTTCTTGCAACCATGCCATATTATAACGGATACTGTGATCGAGGTGGTCATTCTTCAAATCGCAGTCTCAGAATTATGGCACATTGGCACTTGGTATATTTACACTACAATGTCTAATTACTTACTAATACTACAAGCAAGTCTCTATATAGATTAGGCACCGTCAGTCCGCTGTTAAAAAAATTATTTACTATAATTGCCGTTCGCCTTGTAATTTTTCAACTTATTCAAAATATGCTACAGTACATTTTGGTTTTTAGACTTAACGTCCTACTTTAGTCTGAACACAGAAGTAATGAGTATAGTCATATTGGGACTATACTTGTGCGTATTTATCTCTGCTCTTAAAGCATTGCCTGAAATTTACTGTTAACTGCTTTGCGTAGTCATTTAAATCCAAATGGCATAATCCCGTCTTGTGCAGGTGCGGTTCGCGGTTGAATGCTGTACGCCTTCTGATAAGCGATACACCTGCGGTTAAGCAATTCACCTGGCATTTTACACTTACTTTCAATCCAAGTGTTATAAGACTAATCATTTGCTTTACTCGACTTTTGTTTCCAGTGGCAATAAACTTTAGATAGTAAATAGAATAATTTCGTAAATTTTGCTTTATATATAATGAGTAGTAGTTTCGTTTAAATATCTTTACGACTAATAATTATATATACGAGTGATAGTTATTAGTATGAAATATGTCAGTAATATTTACTCTTACGTGTGTTCTATAGAAAAGCAATAATGAGTCGTATTTTGATTATACATACATTTATTATGAGAAACGTGGAATGTAAATGTATAGTTATGAAAAACTGGAAACGGCAAAGTTAGGTGTTTAATATTACTAGTTAAAAATTACGTCGTTTACCATCGTAATCTTTACAAGGTTTTTATGTTAAAAGTTAGTTTGATGTATAGTTGAAACAATTATTTGATTCATGTAGTAATAATGAGTATTCTAAGTACGATGATAACAAAACTCGATCGGACAATAAATCTTATTATTCGCTTAGGTACCCAACCCTGTTTGTTCTGGGTATGGTGGGTTACGACCAGATACGCCTCAGGAGAGAGATAGCTGTGTCAGTGTATTTATTTAAGATACTTACTGGTCGGGTGCATAATCTGGATATAATGGAGACTGGGTCTACGGGTACCAAGTAGAAACCTGAGGCTTACGTCTAAACTTTTGGATGTGCGCACGCACATTCCAACTTGGTTAGCAAAGGGCCACCCACGCGAGCAATACAAATAATTTACGAAATATCTGTTGAGGTAGACCTATTTGTTTGTACACTGGCTAAGTTCACAAGAGTTGCTTGCTATATTGTTAGAAGATTTAGGCATATAAGTATAATTTTTTAAAGTTTTTTTATGTAGGACAATTGGTGTGGGTATTATTTTGGCGTTCTATCGAATTAGGAGAAGCTGTTAAGGTAGAATAATATAGTGGAATAAATAAATAAAAACAAAAAATCTCAATACAGTGATTTGTTAAAAGGAAAATCTTTTTCCTACAACAAAGTTCATCTGCAAAGTATTAATAAATCTCGTAAAGAAATACATAGCACCTTAGATCCGTCTAAAAGTATATTGAATAAACTTTCAAAACTCCAGGTCTCAACTTCACATAACAGTGAACTTGGTCTGGAGCTTTATTCCTACTTTTTCGTGTTTAAATATGAAATTTTCTAACTTTCCTGGAAAACTGTTATTGCGTTCTTATATCAAGGAAATGTGGAATGGGGCGACGAAATGTTGTATAATCAATAACCATTTTCTTAACAAAGTGACAGAACTGCCGTTAACCGTCGTGGTTTATTTGCAGCTGAAGCTTCTGGGGCTCAGGTTTTGAACAATCAGCAATCTTCCAGTTGCAAGACATACATACTCAAGTCTACAAAGACAAATTATAAGAACACTAAAATATAACCACCAAAAAATCATTTGAAATACAAATAAGGAAAAATCATTCAGGTGTTAAAGAAAATTGAATTCAAAATTAGCATTCATCCAAAGACCGGTAAAAGAAATTATACAGATCTCATAATAAATTCATTTAAATTTTCAGAAATTAGCTGATTCATATTAATTCTGTCGTAAAGCGCACTAAGTGATATGACTTTGACGCCAAAGAAAACTATTTCCTACATCAGGTAGTCTAGCTAACCGAAGTCCATTTTAGCATCCTGCAACGTCGGAAAGCTTATCTCCATGGAGACGCCCAGGATGGGTTTCTCAGGGATTCCCGGAATTTCATTTATTCTCAATGACCTATTTACTGTCTGTACTGGGTTGCATGTATTTTTGTATGATGTATCATAAAAAAATAAAAAAAATAAAAATTTTGTCTCAAAAATAAAAATTTAGGGGTGGACCACCCTTAACATTTAGGGGGATGAAAAATAGATGTTGTTCGATTCTCCCCCCTGGTTAGTATCCTCGATAAGGATCACGAAAATCGGTCGAGCCGTTTCGGAGGAGTTCGGTTACTAACACCGTGACACAAGAATTTTACATATAAGATAATATTATTTCCTCTGTATAGGATTTCCCATTTGTCAGACACATTAGTATAACATTAAACTCGTCAATCTAATCACTGATTAAATATTCAAACAATTCAATCTTTTAATCATTTAGGACGCAGGTTTGTTTCTAACTAAAAAAACAATTATTTTAAAACAACGCAATTTAATAATTGAATGGGCATTCAATTAAGAGCCGTGCTGTCTTCATTGAGGGCATTCCAATAATGCCGTCGGTGACCCGCAAGATTGTGGCTTCCTTGGTTACACAAACTAAGTCCATACTATGCTAAGACTGTTTTGTTAATTAACTAGAGCGCATTCCCCTTAAAACAACATATATTTTCATACTTTTTATGTAGCGTCAGTATAAAGTTTCAAAGCTTTAATTTTAATTTCTTAACTACTTACAGAAGTCTATGGTTTACTATAAAAAGTTTATAATCTTATATATAAAATTCTCGTGTCGCGGTGTTTGTGGTTAAACTCCTCCGAAACGGCTTTCCCGATTCTCATAAAATGTTGTGTGCGTTTTGGGTAGGTCTGAGAATCGGACAACATTTATTTTTCCATCCCCCTAAATGATAAGGGTAATCCACCCCTAATTTTTTTTTCTTCGATTTTAGATTTAAAAAAAAATTATGATACAGCATTAGTAAATACATATAACCCTGAATTTTCAACCCTTTACAATTGACCCCTCTTTTTTTTTTCATTTTTAAAAACTTATGATGTTAACTCTGAGGTTTATACAGAGAAAAATTCACAGAACAACCTAAAAAGATTTCATTCCGGAAAACCGAACAGTCTCTGGGATAGCATAGCAAAATGTTCCATGTTGGTATGTACTAAACAGGTAGGCTCTGTAAAATCTCATTAAGGAGGAAAGGAAGTTCCCGGGGGCAGCTAGTTAAATAAAATATTTACGCTTTCTCTATACTACTTAGAATATTTTGAAATTAGAATGTTACGTTTAAGGTAAGTTCACGACGCCCTCAAAATTTAATTATACCTAAGTATAGAACCAATTACGGCAAAAAAACATTGAGCGTTGGGGGAGTAGTGCGGTATAATAGACTCCCACAAAATATAAAAAGTGCAGGTAGCCTAGCAATATTTAAATCAAGATTAAAAGACCATCTATTGAGTGATGCAAATCTACGGAAATGAAAGTTCATCCAAGTTCTACCAAGTTTTTAATTCTCAACTTACCAATTGTAACGTTAGCATAATATAAGTGTCTCATGTAAGTGACTAATGTCTTTTTATGAGATTAAATGTCTTTAAACCTAAAGCTTAAAACGAATAATTTAATTAATAAAATTTATATAGTGAAATTCTTGTTTTATTGAGAAGTATGTATATTCCTAAACGATAATAAAATGTAAATATTGAATTCTAGCATTGCTTTAAATCCACCTTTCACAAATTTATTCTAGACGCAGGTTTTTTCTCAATACGATGTTGAAGATCACGCTTCATGTCAATTTTGTTAGAAATAAGAAAGTCTGTTCAATAAAGTCTATGTCAGATACAACAAGTTCAATTTATTATATATTGCTTTGTTTTGAACACTATAGTATTAATGAAGGACTTAATAATTATAACAATTATGATTATTAATCATAGTTGTTTGATTAAATTAGATACTTGATTTTTACTACTGCTACTATCGTGCAAATTTAAAATCAAGAAGTACCAAAACTTTATATCTTAACATATAGTTCAATATAATTAATCTGAATCCTAATCCAAATTCCTTCTTTCTGTGGAATTAATAAGGATTTACCCGATGGAAGTTCATATTTTTAAATCCGTCATTTTATTTACAATAATAAAGTTATTTTCTTCAAGAAAATAACTGCATATAAACCTAAAACCTACCACGTCTCGTAACAAAAAAGTCACATACTTAATTCAAATTCAAAAATATCAGCAAAGTTCTTGAAATAATTAATTTACGAACCACATTTTAGGTATACTATTGGAGTATACAATACTGAAAAATGCATGGGAGATTTGTTTATATGGGATGCATTTATTGACCACGAGTCACTCAAAACATTTACATATACACTTATATAAATAATATTATAAATTTGCGATAAAACGTGTACGTATAAATATTTATTTAAAAACCATATTTCTGTGTACTGATAGATGCTTAGTAAGCAACATTCATCGATAAGATATCTCAGAACTTACGAGGTTTGTTTATATAAGCTTGCGAGTTACTTCAAGTACAATAGAAGGACGTATCCCCTAGTAACGATCTGAGTACAGAATTGAATTTCACATTCGCGTTCACTAGCTTTATTACATTTTCTACGGTAACTGAACGCTGTGGATATCTCACTTTTCTCGTGAGATCGTGAATATTTATACTGCTTTATTCCGCATTCAATTATATTTAAGCGTACGTAAAGCGCGACTTCCAGGTTTAAGATTAAAAATAAAGTAAGGAATATCTAATACTTCGCTTCCCTTTGCAACGCACCAAACTTTTCATATTTTGTTCGCAATACTACGACAAAAGAAACAACGTAGATCGTATTATAGCAATAAATATATTTAAGTTATGCCTTAATAAGAAGCCTGAATTCAGATGCAACCGATTAAATTTAGCAATTTGAGAAAATCGAAAGAAAACGTCAAGGCATGTTAATTTATGCGTAGATCTGATAAAAAAACTAAATTATCTTTCCTTGTTGTCCAAAAACATATGGTACGTACAAGACCAGACTAATTCGTAGAAACATATTTAGAAAAAAAATATAAAAAAACAAATATAAACTACAATACAATTAAACAAATGTAATGCATCTTAAGCATTGCAGCAGTATGTGATGAATGCACGCTAACATTTACTTAGCGAAAATGTTTCGGTTCATTATACTGCGGACTACAATGCATGCAAAAGTGATATGTTTATGGTACATTAATTTCGTTTTAAATACGAGTACGACTGTTATTCTGAAATTTATATAATTTTTTAGTTTATCTTTAGTTAAAAATGTATATTATCGTATACGTATGTTATTGAATAGAACAGAGGTGAAGCGTCTGAACTTTTGTGCGTTCGTTCAATTACGTGTGTCAGGCACAAAACTCTGATACTACTTGCCTATGAAAATCTATTGAAAAAAGACCCATCAACGTAAGAACTTTCTATAAAGAGTTGTAACGCCAATTGTATGTACGGTACATCGTCGCGGACACGATTTAAATTATTTCTTTTATTTTTGTCTATAATTCTATGCCTCATTTTTATTATGCTTAACAATAGCCATATTAAGTGTTTCTTTCCTACATACTAACCTCATTTACCAGTCTACATAGTAACAAGATTCACATGAGCATGTCAATAAAAATTACATTATTTCCTCATTGAATAATGCTTGAGTGCTATCGACGCATCGTCTATGTCGAAATAATTCATGACATTTATTTGGACGTGTTATTCCTTTTACATTACTGGTATATTTTTTTTACTGTGTTTATTCGGATTCTAAATTCAAACGAGTTGGTTAGATTACTGCTTTTTTAATATATTTACAAAAAAAGAGTCCTTAATTATATCTAATGATAGTTTAAAAATATTAATTATATGCAACTTACCAATGGAAGTTATTTCTCTTAATCAACTGTGTTCAAGAAAGTATTATATACACTAAAGATATCTTTACTGTAGCTATAATAGCTGCTACGTTTTTAAAGGCGATTATATATACTGTATACGACGCTTGTATTATTTATCTGTACAATTGAATAATAATAATAAAATATGCACACAAATGTTACTTAGTTCTGATCTCGTAGCATGTTTAGGATGCTACAGCGTAGAACCGCTTTACATCAGCAGGTTAATAAGAGATTAATATAACAAACTAAGTATATACATGTAGAACCAAGCTTTTAAAGCGCTTTTATTGAAAAAACATCGTCCTTTTACGATCTTGACTTCTCTAGATATAAAATAGAGCGTATGTGATAAATATGTGAATTTGATTTTCTCAATCTCTCCCCCGTGGCCACTCATGTCGTCGAGCGTAGAACGTGTTCACACATATTTTACAACCTTTTTATTCCCGAGTACACTACAATACTTCTACGACACACAGAGTCTTGCAGTGAATGACACAATAACGATGTATTAAATTCTAATGAATTTCCATAGCAGTTTAAATATCAACTTACCATATTGATAACAATGTTGAGTTTCTTACCTGTAACAAAAATAACATTAAATCTTTGCTAGACTAGTTGAATAAAAACCAATGACGATTTATATTTAAATCCATTGGTGCAGGGCAGAGTCCGAACAAGAATTAAGAGTAGTCAGTACTACCACAATACTAACTTGTATTAATCCACATAATTACAATTATACTGCCTTCAATTTTTAAGTATAATCCGGTAAATATCTAATACTTTACTATATGAAAATCAATACGAGAGGCTTTATCGTGGGAAGTCTTTGGTGCGATTAATTCAGTTACAAAGAACTCCGCATTACGGAAGTAAACAAATAATTAAACAATTCGGAACCAGAATTCCGTACGAAATGAAACATTTATCATGTCCGGATTTAAACAGACGATGGCGACCCGACTTCGCGTCACTGGCCATAAACCGCTCATTCATAAAATATACTGTCGAAACTCGAAATTGCCATTTGCAAGGATTTGAATATTTTGGTGGATTAATTGCTTTTAGCAATGAAAACTGTACAACTTAAGTGCAAAAAAGAATTATGTATTAATCTCAAAAGTTAAAAATCTAACGTGTCACACATGCTTGCTACAGTGCTACGAGACGGGTCGAATTAAGTTATATTGGAGTAGATAAATGAAAATGAAAGGACTTTCATTTCATTTAATGTTTATGGCATAGGCACACTTAAAATCTATGAAGATATTAAATCAAACGCCTTAAACTTTCGGCATGCTCGCACTAACTTACCCGGTCAATTTCCTTTAAGTAGGTTGCAGAAAATAATTTATTTATTCACACTTCGTTGCAAAGAAACACAAATAACACAATACATTAAAATTACAAGGGATGCAACGGGCGGCAATATCGCTAACAAGCGATCTCTTCCAGGCAACCCTAAATTGCTTCTTTGAATGGCAACAATTTTAAAAACACGTGACGGTTTATAGGATAATTATAATATTCTATAATTTTTCCTATTTTCTGGTTAGACACTGCCTGCCCTATCTCTCGGCTTGACGTTCAAGTATCGGACACCTTGTGCTGTTATTTATACTCCTATTATCTTTATAGACATATCTTTCTTGTTTGTACTTTCTATGTTCTAGCATAATTGATGTGTATGTGTATAACATATTTTGTATAAATTTAAGCATGCATGTTTTAACGGAACTATGCGATAAAATCTATAAAAAAAATATCCTTATAAGATCCATTAAGGTAATCACCATAGTCTTCACTTTGTATCAAATCCTTTCAATTCGTTATCTTGCGATTACTAAGCGAGCTTGCTTTTAGTCTGCATACATTTCCGCTGCATTTAAAGGTGATATGAAAAGTATTACTTGCCCATCCATATCCGTATGTTATCTTTATTTATAGCGAATTAAGTAATCTTACTACGTTACCAACTGTTGGTAAACCGAAAACTGTAGGGTAAGTTTTTGTTAAAATAAAATATATTTATCAGCGGGCTCAAATAATTATTGTGTATTTGTTTATTCTGCCTTATAAAATGTTGTCATACATTACAAAAGATACCAAGGTGTCTTTAGGGATAGTTGCGTCTGTAAGGCGTCTTTAAATTTATCTAAAAAGATGAAAATCCGCGAATGTTTCGTAGTTATATGTAGTTCCAATCAAAATAAATATATATATATAGTATTATATAGATGTACTTTGATATAATAAGATGTTTTTAAACATAATTAATATCACCAGTATAATAGAAATATTGAAATTGTATGAATTAACAAAAATGTAACAGGATAAAGAAATTGCGCATGCTTACATGTGTACTATACATATTGGTGCTATAAAACGAATGACGATCGCGCCTATATTGACACAGATTAAAAACAATCTGTATCCGCGAACAATATAGAGCCACCAATAAAATATACCGAAATCACTCGAAATGAAACAATTGAAAGTCTCGAAATATTACTGTAGTTGAACAACGAACGATATCATTATTTTGAATATGCAATACAATTGAAAATAATTACCGAATATCGGGTTTAATTGACAAAGTTAAATTTCCTACAATTTTTTGTTAGTAATTATTGAAGCTGCTTTGTTGATTCTTAAAGAAACATAGAAAATAAAGATTTCAAGATCTACGTCATGTACACAGATCACTCAGAGTGAAATAAAATTATAAGGTCATACATTAAATATTGCATCATGCATATGGTTTAAAAAGGCTAAAAATAAAATCCGTAATAACTCTTTTGTCTGTGCGGTACATTTAAAAAATAATCGTAATTTATAATATAATAATAGTAAGAACACGCCGTACAAATTTTGAATGTTTATGTTAGTTATGCTCGACATTGCCGACAAATTTAGACATTAGTTTGGTAGAGGCAATAAATTTGTGTTAATAAATAACAAATGTTTTAAACTAAATAGCAAAAATTAATAATAAAAACATCTTCATTGTTGCTAAACCGAAGATTTTAACTAAGTCGTTAGTAGTTTCATTATTAATTGAATAATGAAATATATTTCAAACATTTCGCAACAGCAGATTATAGTATAGAAGCAGCAGAATATAAATATACGATATAAATTTATTTCAGACAATATTTTCATAATAAAAGATTATAAAGTAAAATACATATTACCTTAAATACTTATTGTTATTACTTTCACGAGTAGAAAGGTTATACGATATATTTGTATACAATTGTTGTACAAAATTAAATATGTAAATTCTATAAAAAAATATTTGTTCTAAATGTATATGGTAGCTATAGAATTAAAAACTACTTTTTATATTTGTTTAAAAAATATTAATGGCGAGTAATAACACTGCAAGCAAACTCGTACAGATGGTTCGTCTAACATATTATTTCAATCGATTTCTTTTTTTCAGTAAAGAATTAAATATTCAAACCCGCAACTTGTACATTTTCATTGCTCATTAAGATATACATTGGAATCACAAATCCGATTGAAATTCGATATCAACTCCATTCGTATTTAAATGTATTCGTTGAGAAGCACTCGCAAGGCGAGCAATCGAAATAAAATCTACCGAATCCCTACGAAACTCTTTGTCCCACGGGAGAGACACTTCAGCAGGTTACAATAAACCTAACAAGGCAAACTTTTATCACTCACTGTTCAATGTAAATAAGGTTTCGCTCCCATACAAGTTCCTAAAATATAACCTCCACGTAGGTATATTTTGTAAATACCTACGTGGAGTCACAGTCCATATACATATTTAAACAGGTTTTATAGGGTTAAGTAACGCGAACAAAAATATTATTTCGACCTCCGCTGTATTATATTGTGCAGTATATAATAAATGTTTTATTTCAGTACCGAGTTCATTATTATTTTAATATATTGTAGAGGATGAATCATGAAAGGTGAAAATTACTATTCCACCAACTAGTGGACCGCATACCGGCCGGCCCAATGGCCCAGTGGCTCAAAGCTCTTGTAGATGTATATATCTGTCTGGGATAACTTCGTTAGCGCGTTTCAGCGTATGACGTCATCGCAGTGATTCGTAGATTGTTGATGTCACTACATTATGAGTTTTCGTAAAAACAATACATGAAAACCATTATGTATGCTTTAGTATTTGTCAATTATATATACGTTATTTATTTAACATATAGAATAACGAATAAACCTCATAGCGAGTCTGTGTTATATATATTTACAACAGAGTCTTTATAGTATTTCACATAAGCTGAATGGGTAATATTGAGTTAATCTCTTTTGTAACGGAAAACCTAATCCGCTTGGGTGAGTAACCGCCAATCATTTATCTCGTAATCAAATCCGGTAAATTCTAGCCAATAATTATTTCAGAGCACCCTGGTACAAAGGAATTAGGGACCATTGTGTATGTTTTTATTATGCCATGTATTTATTTAAAAAAAATAGATTAGATAGATAAAATTAAGTAAAAATAAACTCTTATCTAAAATATTAAGTTCAACCAAAAACAAAGTATAAAATAAAATCTTATTAAAGCACAAATGCTTATAATGTTAGTAAAACAAGAGCAGTTCGCAAGGAATGTTATAAGTCCAAACTCATTTCTCGTTTTCGGAGGCTGAAACGGCGCAGTAAATTCATGTTTCCCTGACATTTTACATAACAATGTTATGAGAATTTTATTTTCGTGAAAAAATTAAACAGCATTGTACGCAAATACGGAAACGTATTGTTAACAGCTGGTTGGTCGTTTTGTCGTTGGACAGTAAATATTATAACATATACTTGTATGATCAT
The DNA here is from genome assembly GCA_028984075.1 of Pieris mannii. NCBI lineage: Eukaryota > Metazoa > Arthropoda > Insecta > Lepidoptera > Pieridae > Pieris > Pieris mannii. The sequence continues at coordinate 4,946,148 of CM054776.1, forward strand.
GTCAATTATTTTCGTATATCTGTCTACGATAGATTGGCAGCGACTTGTTTGAATATTTATAAACATTTTCACCTCAATATTTTTAATTTGTCAGACCTCGACTTGTTTAAGCTATCGCGGAATATGCTTACAAGGAGTATTAAGCATATCCATATCATTAAATAACCTGCATCATGAGCACATCCCACATATATACCACATAGGGTATGTATGTGGGCATTCACATTCAACATTCCCTCACTTTCACACCATCACACAAAATAACCGTATTGGGTATAAATTAAAAAATTACAAAGCCTTTAGTTTTGTTTCTTTAACAAAACAGTGATTAGCTGATTCCTATGACAATAAGTCTTCTTTTCAAGAGCATAAAACGTTTGCTTTTATAACTACAGTAGAGGCAAGGAAGCAATAAATGACACAAGACTACTGACCTAACCAACAATTAAAAAGGACTACGCCGTAAGCGGTATTAAAACGAAGAATTACTTTGTTCGCGGGGCCATTACTCCGAAGGGCCGTAGAAGACCCAACAGTAAAAGTTAACAGCCGCAACGCATCCGCGGGCACGTTCGGAAAATACTTTTATGGGTGACAGAAGGTCAAAAGGGGCACATAAATAAACCGAGAGTACACCTATCTGACGTGACCTGCCTTCGTGAAAGCTTTTGTACGTCGAGTATCTATTCACCTTTGTTTGAAGTATATTACCAAAAGTTATCGCAAGAAAAAAATCTTTTATAAAAAAATTTAAAACATTCGTTCGATGTTTTTATAGGTACCGAATCGATTGGCTTTGTGATTTTTTGTAGTAGTTAATGTTTATCTATTATATTAGTAAACATTTCGTAAAGTATGAACGAGCAACTTTTAAATGATGATACAGAATAAGTCGGTAAGCTAACTAATAGTTTCTTCGGCTATATAACACATTAATTACATAACAATATCAGAAATAGAAAAGGCCATATATAGTAATCAATTTCTTACAGACAATATAACTTATATATATAACAATATACGAACTTATATATAAAATATTTCCTCACACCCTCTTTGGTAACGTATTATTAATGATATACCAAATTGTAATTGGCAAAGAACCACATTTTTTCGAACTTGTTATACACATAATATAAAAAGATATGTGTTATCGTATTAATATAGACAGACAATACTAATATTTACTATATCACATTAATTAATAATGCTCTTATCGAGCCACTACTAATTAAAATAATCCAATTAAATTAGCAATCAATAACTGGTGATAGATTGGATTGCTCATTAACATAGATTTGAATCAGCCCTATTTATCGTATTCAATATCAAATCCGTGACTTTGCATAAAAATAAAATAATATCGTTAAAATGTTATGTTATTAATTTCTTAATTACTATGTTTAATATCACATACAAACATATCTTCAATAGAATTTAGAACTTGATTGTTGCCCAATTATATAGATAAATTATTTAATAATTCATCGGATTAAATAAATTTAAAAGAATTGACTTCACTTGAAATTCACAATCTATTGAATTTGGTCAATGAATACGTCGGAGCAATGGCGCTTCTGTAAATTTACATTTTACTTTTTATAATAATAAGACCAATCACTTATATCTTGGCTAATAATGTCCATAATTACTAGATTTGGCACATGCTGGCAAGTCAATTAACTAATACTAACTAAGGGTTTAAAAAGTATTTAACTGTGTCGTAGTCCATTTAGGTTATAAGGTCTGATATATATAATGTGAATGGCAGTTGACAGTATTGCTCCGACATATATATATATATTTTTACATCCTTTTCTGCTCTAATATGACTAAATTTTTGCTTTATAGCAAAAAGTGAAGTCAATATTTACTTTATACTTCGTAGTATGTTTATTCCATTCAAAAAATCCTGACATTCGCATAATATTTATGATTTAGATCAGAAAGTAAGACCTACTTTTATTTATTGATGGCCATGACTGCTAAAGCAAGATAAGTGATTCGCATTTATCGAAATAAAAGCATTCGGCAAAAAGGTTGGATAGTGTCATTAGATGCGCGAAAGTGGTCTTTAAATCCTACTTTATATCCATCCTAAGCACAATTATTATGAAGGTTTTAAAACTAAGATATATTAATTAGGTTACAACTGTTTTAATAATATTTAATTACTGATTAATTTGCGAAGTCACCTTGCGCAAAACTCGTCAATCTTAATTATAACACAAATACGTTGTAATTAATAACGTTAAGATTAATCTCTGTAGATGTATCATTAAAGTTGCAGGGTGTCACAATTACTAAAGTAACATAAGAAACGCTATGAAGTTTCAAAAAGCTATGAAAATAACGTAAAATCTTTAACATATACAAATGTAACATTAAGTATTAGTCCTATGACAAAATTTATAATTTAAACATAAGCACTTACTTTTGAACTAAAACGTTATCATATTACTTACAATACAAAATATTATTACATGATATAAAATATTAAACAAAGAAACTAGTACAATTGTACGCAGTCAATTAAACACTGACATTGCAAAGCAGCATTCGATTAATAACAAATTTTGGTGAGATCATATATGAACGTGAATTTAATTATTAAAACATCGCCAGCATCTAAAATGTAGAACAAACGATAAATCGTAGCCCGAAGCCCGTAGAGCATCTACGATCGCAGGCTACGATGCGTAGAATGCTGAAGCTTATGTTAACCGAAGTGTTAAGCTTTGGCTCCAGCACCTTCGTATTAGTAATGTCAACGTTAACTTGACTTAGGAAATATGAACAATGCTATTAATATTAGTCAGAAGTGCCAAATCATATTTTTTTTATTTCACGTCATATTATTTCATGATCGTCTATGATCAGCACAAACTATGTTTATAGCATATATATATATATTCATGTACATGCTTTGTTTGAGAGTAAAAAAGGAACGCATAACTAAAACAAAACTGAGAATAGCTGACAAACATCACCAACAAATACTTGTAATAGAATCGATGTAACATTTGATATTAAATATAAATAATAATGATTCGGGTTTAATCGGAGATTTTCAAATTTAGAATTATTTTATTGGGCATTACTGTCCCCATTTTGGCTAATGCATTTAAGCCGGATCGTTTGCTCTATTTATAATGTAGATACACAAAAGCGAAGCAAGCTTATATCCAATATAATATTTTTACAAAACATGTTTTTTATCATCTACTCTCATCTTAAGCAGCGGATTAGAGCATAAAACCCTCAGAGGCCTGTGTAAAGTATCCGATTTCGTTGATATCAATCAAATCGCTTAAAACGATGGAATAATCGCTTCCCCACCGACGATTCATTTTTCATGATAGAATCAATTCCAAAAAATAACATTGATTTCTATTTCCGATTTATGGATTATTTTAAAAGTTGTAAGAAAATCTTCTGTGTATTTAAGTTTTTCTATAAACAGTATCAATCAAGCTGGTCTACTTTTCTGGAATGCCTCTGCCCCATCTAGTGGACATAGGACTTTTAGAGTAGTTAATCATATGAAAAGTAGATTTTATTACTATGGCATTTATTTATTTTCTGTAGACTAACACAGTTACGATACCTCCTGTGTTCCCGCCGAAACCATGATTGTTTTTTGTTTCATTCCTTTAAATTGCAAACCACGTACCAATATCTGCATTTGAATAGGAAAAAATCCACAATACTCATAGAATACATTTCATTCGCTAAAACCAAAGCGTCGTCTAACTGCTATCGCACTACAAAGCTCAGTTTCGGTATGAAATATGTTTCCTTTTCAAAGGGAGGTTGCGTACTTGCCTTTTTTGTAAGTACCATTAATCAAACCAAATAGTAGGGGAGATGTCACGTAATTTGTATTTAGAATCTGCGTAACCTATTTTTTATTACCGAGCGACCTATTTCCTGTAGATGTCAGAGAAATAAAACTTTAATGCAAAACAGTGGAGGTATTCTAAACTTCCTATAACATAAATTAAAAGTCTCAAAATTACCGACTAAAATTATGCTAAAGGAGGCAATTTAACTTGAATGGCTATTGCCAAATTAAGTTTCTTGTTAACGAGGTCGTAATTATTCCCGCTGCTGGTTTTTCCATCAAATTACCATCTATAAATACAAATACCAATTTGAGTAAATTGATTCAAGTTCAAATTAAGCGGTGTTTAGATCGAAAGTGAGGTTGACTGTTCAGAAATCATTATTTGATAAACGTTTTACGCACGTGTAAGCATGATATCGTCACGAAACGCAAATGTAAGTAAATAAAATAAAAAATGTAAATATTTAAAAGGCCAATATTTCTGAAAAGCACTCATATCCGTCTAAGAAGATTAATTCAAACAAGAACAGATGGTAAATTCTTGATTCATGAAACTAAATTAGAAAATCGTTTACCTACGCGCATCAATCGATTATTGAAATAGGCTCTCCGTCCGTATCGTCTGAAGTTAAATCCCAATTCCGTAAAGTGAGTGTTTAAACTAACAGTCATTTGTTACCCTATTATTCATATTAACTAAATTATATATAATATGCTTTGGGAAAAACGGACTTCAAATAAAACAATATTTTGCTTATATATTTTGGATATAACGGTGAAAATTTTACGAGCGGGCCTGATGTCCACATGCAAGAATTTTAAGTGGATTTTGATAAGACACATCTAATTAAAATTTAATCTGATGAGAAAATATTTCAGTTTTTTTTTATTTATTGAGTTTTTATCACAATCTGTAGTACGAATAAAAAATGGCTCTTTTAAGTTATCTTTAACCTCAAAACCACAATCAAACAAATTTTTTCTTGTATTAACAAATGTTTACATTTCAGTAAATGTAACGTGGTAAATGGGATGTGCGTTAAATGTAATGATGGTGATTCATTTCATCCTTTTGTTAGATTCCTTATCTCAGCGTTATTTACTTTGATTTATCAACCAAATAGCTTCGGGACATTGAATATGTTTTATACCCTTTTACTCATTTATTTTGAATGGAACGTGTTATGTAAGCATTTCAGATAAAACGTAACAATACTATACATATAGTATTGTTACGTATACGTTATATAGTATATAACTATACTAAGATAATAACTATACTATACGTTGTATAGTAAAGTTATATATCTTGACCTTTTTTTATAACAATGGCACACGGGCTGGCAAGTGATACAGCCGCCCATGGACACTTATATTGCTAGTAAGCTCGCTCGTTTTTTGAAAATTGGTACGCTCTGCTCATTAAGGCCTCTTAGTCGGATTAATTAATTACTATACATCTAAAAACCGTATAAAAATACCGAAATTATGGTCATTTGTCGAAAATAGTCAGATGTCTGACTGACTGTAGTACATTAATAGTATTGTAAAACAATGTACTCTATTATTAATTTTCGCTAAGCGTATACCTGCCAAAACGCGAACTGTATTTTGTGTGAATAAGTCAAGAAATCGGGCATTGGTGATATGATGCCCCGGCTTATAAATGTCAAAAAATTTAATACAGCTGACACTGGCTGATACATTCCTTCCTAAAGCTTCACAAAAAAACGACCATTTGTATAGAAAAGTATCATCTCTCAAACTAAGTAATATCATAATTAATTATAAATATTAAGAAGATTGTAAAATAATTTAAAAATAAAATTGAAATATGAAGTATTTATAAGCTGTTTACGCTTCACATTGCTTCAAAGAAATAGGTCAAACAAACATCCTTCAAGCGAGCTATACAATTGTCCTTTTCTTTGATAAAAATAAACTATTTTTAGCAAATATGGGTCCAAAAGAAGTGAATTTACGTCGTTTATAGTCGTAATTTGAGCGTTATCTTCTTTTACGCATGATTAATAACATCATCATAGATTTTCCTTTGAAAGAAGTCGAAATGAAAACGTTTGATATTCAATTACCTTTATAGTAAAAGTAACTAAAAATTACATTATAATAAATTCAATGACAATTTTGTTATAAATGTTCAAATAAGTAATGCCCACAGTTCAGGCATTGTTTCAAATTATTTTATATATTCTTAAGACATATTAATAACTTTTATTATATTTAATTAAAGACAGCGGTTCATAAATTGTATTAAGTATAAGTAGTTACAGTTAGTAACCGAGGCGTATTTCTAAATACTTAAAATATTACATCATCAATTTCGAGTAAATAGTAATACTACAAATATTTGTACATATACACAGGTACAAATATTTATATTAAGGAACGACGATCGATATGATCAATGGTCTTAGCTGGACACTTATATGAAGAGATACATAATCTCAGGGTTGAGTCACTTTAGTTTAAATTGTAATCAGTGTAAATTTAAAATTAATTATATCTAATTTTGATCTCGTTATCTTGTAAACGGTACGGGGTACGGTTACGGGGAAAAAAAACTGATTTTCCAAATTACAGTATAATTTGGCAAATCACTTCTTTTTGTGTAGTACTAAAAAATTAAAACCAACAGTAATTTTAAATTTAATTTGTCTTACATCTTTGCAATAAAACGTTGACCTCGTGATGGCACGGCTTCATTTAATGAAAAAGGCTACATTCAATAGCAATGGACAAAGAGATTTCATAAAAACGCTGTTACATTTTAGTATAAAGTAATTCAGCAGCAACCTTTCCAGTGTGACCACTTTGTCACATTAACGCGATAGTAAAATAACACAATACGAAATAAACAAAATGACATAATTTACAATAAACATTTTACTGCGGTAATTCCAGACGGATACATTCTTGGTATTTTTTATGGAAATTGGACTCTCAACCCTATTGTCGTTAGGTTGGTGTAGTTTACGAATAAAAGGTTTTAAACAATATATTATGTTTCTACAACGTCGTATAATATAATAATATTAATAATTATCCAAAGTAGCTCTCCAGTTGTATAAAATCATCCAGCACTCGCGAAGGCCACGAAGGTTATATTAACAAAGGAAACATCAACATAAATATAATCAGAAGTGTGTATTAATCCCCTTGCAGGGACGTTAGTATGAAGGGTACCTGCAATATCTCTGGCTCAATAACAAATAACAAAATGTATAGATTTTTTTAATGTTTAGTAATTTTCGAGATTTATTTTTCCGTTATAGAATTTAATATAATCATCTAAAGATCGAGCAAGACTTCAGAATCAAGATTTGCGTACTACCATTAAAATAGTTAGTTAAAGTATCGCTTTAAAGTCAAAAATGTGTGTTTAAAAAACATTTTGTGTTTTGTCCAAGGACGGATCTAGAATTCACTTTGAGGAATTTTTAACCAGTTAGTGTGTTTATACCGAACCATAAACATGTCAGACTTTGATACAGTATCGATTAATATGCACATACAAGCTAGACAAGGTCCATCCTTGGTTTACTCTCATGGAAAAACTTCATGAACATTTTATCAATAAAACAAACCAAGACATTATTGTGCGCACTCTGTCAAGCTTACACGGGAATGTGACAAAATAACTGCCATTACACAACAAAATGTCTACTAAAGCCGCGGCTTACGCTATTGATCTTACGGTTGCAAAGTTTTTCATAAAATACTTTACGCAGACAGCTTTTTACTTATCCGAGATTTGGATAATGGACTTGGTAACCCGTTGGGTACTTAAGTACTTTATTTAAAGTTTTTTGCACCTAGAGCTATCCCTAAATAGACGACCAACTGAACAAATGTTTCAAATGTTTTAAATACCCTCTTATTCATAAAAAAGTAAATCTGTTTTACCTCACCGTTTTAGCTACACTACTGATCTGTACCATCATAGCATAAACACTTTTAAGAAAATTTACGTTTTATAAGAAGGGGAAAAGAATATCTTAATATATATAAATCTCCTGTCACGATGTTTGTCCGCGATGGACTCCTAAACTACCGAACCGATATCAATCAAATTTGCACACCGTCTGCAGTTTGATTTTACTTAAAAGATAGGATAGCTTACATCTCAATTTATACCCGCAATATTATTTTATTGCAAATTATTTGTTTATTATTTGATACAATTCTAACAGATGGCGCTGTGTTAAAAGTACCAACGTTTCAGAGACACAGACAGCTATCTACCTTTCACATAAGTTCTCCTACCGTTTCCCTTGAATAGGTAACTACTATGTAATATTACAAAAACCTTAGCCACAGCAACGCTTGGCCGAGTCTGCTATTAAAACTATAAACATAAGGTCATATGAAATTGGCGTTTTGTATGGGAGGTACAAACATCACATTTTTTTTAATTTAATTAATCAAAGTACAATTGCTATATATTCGAGGTCAAAGAGGGCAAGTACGACAAAACGTCCATTTTATATGTGAGGACCTAATATAATATGTGTAGGTATGATATGAATAGTGCCGTAATCTCTCAATGGGTCCTTGGTCGGGTCGGACCGGATAGATTATAAGAGGTTGTAACACATGCTCACGGGCAATTCCTTTGTTCAAGTTTGAAGTAAAATCACTGAAGTGAATTATAGTTAATCAAGTCATCATTGGAGTGTTTAATTTCCTGCCCAAAGAACTAGATCAACTAGCCTTTACATATCTATTTGTATACCATCGGCAGCCAACTTACTCGCTAACATTGCTCATCGCAAAACTGGCTGCATTTATGCGAAATATGCCATGAAGTGACATAAAGTACAAATACAAATTTACAACGAAATTCTATAAGTACACCATGTTTAATACGAGTAGTTATCTTATTCCGAGATCATGCACGGTGCACAATATTGAAATATTATTCCATACTAGTCACTTTATTTCCAACACTTTCTTCAAAAATTCCTTTCATTCCTCTTTAGTTATTTTAGGTTTAAAGCTCCTTACATCTAGCCTTATTTAAGCCAGCTACCGTTTCTATGGCAACTACAGCTCGACAATTTAACGATAAATGCTGGGAATTGTATTTAATAGCCACCGAATAAAATCAATTAAAGAAAATGTTAGTTCTAAAGCAATTTGGGGATAACTCGATTAAAGTGAGGAAGATTTGGGTCGATCGCGGGTTGTGTTTGCAGAAATTTGCTCAGAAGGTTTGAAATCGTAAAAGTGTAAGACGTGAGTAGAAAATAAGCTTTGTCGTTGGGACGTAACGAACTTCTAGGACCGTATTGTCCAGTTGTCAGTCCAATTTTCTTTGTAATTTAATTTAGTTCATACTTGCCTTACAGAATTTTAACAGGACTTGCAGGCACGCTTGCCTTCAATGTTCTTTTTGCACTTTGAAGAAATTAAATGCATTAATACTTTCAGCTGAGTTTGATTATTGGGCATCGATGCATAATATGGAATTCCAAACATATCACTGGACTGTCCATGGGCGGCGATACCACATATCTTCAGGTGAGCCACCTGCTCGTTTGGTCTGTTCTAAAAAAACTTTGCAGACAGTAAACATCAATCAAAGTATTTTTTACCATTCTCTGGTTGAAGTACATAACGCTACCTTCTCATATTTTCTCTCATGAAACGGCTTCAAAAGAACCGAAGCAAGCAGCATTTTTTTTTTGAGTATGTTCAAGTATAGCTGACCTTGAACCGATCTGGATGTTCAAGGTGTCAAATCCTTCAGATTTGCATCGAATAGTTTGCAGAATATTGGCTGTATTGTCTCATATAAAATTCAAAACTCGGTATATCGATATATGAAATAGTTTTACATTCAGCATGAATGGATGAGTGCATTTGTATAAATATGGATTCATAGGATAGTACTCCGTTTAAAAATAAATTAATTATCATTAAAATAACTCAATGTATAAAACATTGTTATTAAACACGTTTTAGTTTATTAAGGCGTTTATTAACAAACTTAATGAAACTCTAAGTAAGAATAAGCACGCTAATACATTTTAATTAAATTAACGACAAAATAATTCAAGTTATATAAACTGCATCCTAAACCCGGTCTAAAACTAATTCCGAGAACTTTTCTTTCAAATGACCGTATTATCTCCGAAGCTATGAAACAAAGCCGAGAAAGATCTGTTTCGTTATCTTTCCAGTTTTCCCGGTAGGCGGGGTTTAATGATGCTGAAAATTCGTTGAATTTCTGAACGGGGAGCACCAAATCGTAGAATCTACAGACTATGCAATAGCATGATTGCCAGAGCTCGGGGCGTTATGACCGACTTAGTTAAATCAAGATACACCACGTACTGAAATTAATGCAAATGGAAAGTCTTGTAATGGCTTTACATTAGATGTTTTTTGGCCACATTGTCAAAATAATCAAACCATACACCAAATAGTATTATATAGCCATTCTAAAAACCTTTTTCTAAATTTATAATTATTAAGGATTACCTTAAAAGCTCACTAAAAAGTAGTATTTAATAAAAAAACAACGAAATGTGTAATTAACGCTGTATAGCATCCTTTATGGTACAAAAGTGAATGAGCAAAACTTTGCCACTCATTTAAACAGCTTGTAACAAACAATTTCTTTATATAGATATAGCTTTAGGATATAAATTAAAAAGGTACCTAATACAATAAATAACAAAAAAATTGTTTCCATACAAATAATTACTGATTTAAGCGAGCATTTCTCGGCTCGATCCCAGGCAAATTGGTATTCATTTAAAATTGGTTAGGCGCAGGGGACCCGTTTACCACATCGTTATGTATGTATGAAAATGTTTACATTTATTGAATTGAATACGTGACCAGTCGTCATCTAATTATAAACATGTGTCTATGGAAATCCCTGTGCCATTAATATTGTATTATTTGGGCCATAAAACCCTGACAGGAAAATATATGTTCTACGTTAATTCGGACTTGCACTCCATACATTTCTTACCTCTACAGCAATAGTTGATAATGAGCTTGTTACGCCACTGGACTAATATGATTTTCCGCAGAAATAGTCTTTCAGTAGGGAGAATCAAAGGCATATTTAGAACAGGTATAATTTGTCAGGTATTTCATAAAACAAAAATAACTCCATATATTTAGGCCAGACCACTGATAAAAATATTTTATCAAAATTTTCTCAAATGTTATGTTAAATACATTTTTTTTTCAACATTAACTATCACTAATAAATAAATACATACATCATGAGGTAATCAGTATGGAGAAGACAAATTTTTGTGTCTGTATTTTAGGTTTTTTTTTTCTTCAATTAGATCAAGCCCGTATCGAATCACACCATCGTAATTTATCATAGCCTCTAAATAGCCCCTCAAAATCCCTTTTCCCTACAAACATATAAAATGTGTAAAGTTCTTAAACAAAACCCGAAGGAGATTCACATTTCGACGACGCATGTATTTTTTTATCATAAATCATCGCAATTCACAGTAATTAATTAACGCTAACGAGCCGGAAAATTAAACAACTTATTAAATCAAAGGTTCTGCGGTTTTCCTGTAATAATTATTTCTACTAAAGGTTATTGTTTACAATGTATTACCATAAACTCTTCAAATTCATATCGACAACCGAGTCACGTTGTGGGCGGCCATATTTTAAAATTGAACGCAGCTGTCTGAATTCAGAATTAAGCAATTTTTGCGGAAAAAGCAATTTCATTGCGATAATTATTTATGTACTCGACTTAAATGCGTTATCGCCCTATAAATTTTATCGCTTTAACCTTGTGAATATTTATTTACTAAAATTAAACACGGCGTAGGTTTTAGGATAAGGAAGGATAGAGGACGTTACAAAGCGTATTAGAAAGGACAAGTGGAGTTGGACGTGATACACTTAGGTTTAAAGACATTTAATCTCATAAAAGACATTAGTCACTTACATGAGAACACTTATATGCTAACGTTACAATTGGTAAGTTGAGAAAAAAAAAAAAGAAACTTGGTAGAACTTGGATGAACTTTCATTTCCGTAGATTTGCATCACTCAATAGATGGTCTTTTAATCTTGATTTAAATATTGCTAGGCTACCTGCACTTTTTATATTTTGTGGGAGTCTATTATACCGCACTACTCCCCCAACGCTCAATGTTTTTTTGCCGTAATTGGTTCTATACTTAGGTATAATTAAATTTTGAGGGCGTCGTGAACTGCGCTTTTGAATTTGATTTATTTTAGTGAATGTAATGTTAGTGTGTATGCAGTCATTTAAAATTTTGTAGATTAATAAGCTGGTATTGTATTGAAATAATTGTTTTATATTCATAAGTTTTGTTTCTGTGTAGATTTTTTGTGTGGAAGTTAAGTATGGGTAATGGAAAAGCAATTTAATTACTTTATTTTGAGCAATTTGAAGATTTGATATGTTAGTTTTAGTCGCAGCTCCCCAAATTTCAATCAGGTAAAGAAGGTGTGATTTAGCCAAAGAATTATAAATAAGAAGACGGACTTTACGAGGAAGGCTCCGAACTATGTGTCTAAGAGAACCTCTTAGAGAAGATAATTTAGTTATTAAATGATTTATGTGCGTTGTCCATGTTAAGTTATTGTCAATGTATAATCCAAGATATTTTTCGCTTTTCTTTTCAATTAGAGGTTCATTATTTATTGTTAAAGGCAAATGTGGTGGAATTTTAAAATTTTTAGGTTTAAAAATAAAGTACGAAGTTTTAGCAATGCTAATAGTTAGCAATCTTGACTGAAACCACAAATATAGATGGTCAAGGTCTTTTTGTACTTGAGAAATTATTTCATGCACAGAGGAACCAGCGTAAAGAAGACAGGTATCATCCGCATACAAGGTTATCTGTCCATGCAAGTTAAGGTGTTGAATGTCATTTAAGTTTTTAAAATTAAAAACAATAATGGGCCCAAAATTGATCCCTGGGGTACTCCACAATTGATAGGTAAAAGTTTACTTTGAAAATCATTAATTTTAACTACTTGGAATCTATTGTTTAAATATGATTTGAACATCTTTAAGGCATTGCCGGTTATTCCTATTGCTTCTAACTTTTCTACGAGAAGCGAGTGGGAAACTGTGTCAAAAGCTTTCATTATATCAATGAATACTACAAGAACAATTTTCTTTTGGTCTAAATTAGTTTTAATTTTTGTAATGAGATTTATTGTAGCTGATAATGTATTAGATTTTGATCTAAATCCATACTGATGTTCATATAAAATTTTTATATTATTTAGGTGGTCTAATAGGCGCGTGTATAGAACTCTTTCTAATATTTTGGACATTACTGACAATACCGAGATGGGTCTGTAGTTACCCGGATCATCTCTAGGCCCAGATTTGTATATTGGACTGACCTTGGCTATCTTTAAGTTATCAGGGAAATTGCCTTCCCTGAGTAATTCATTAAGACAGGACGTTAAATTATCAATAATCTGGTTTTTAATACATTTAACGGTTTTCGTTGTAATTCCATCTATTCCTGAACTACAGTTCGGGTCAAGATTGTTAATAACATTGCTAATTTCTTGGGCAGAACACGGTCTAAGAGTATTTAAAAAAATGTTTATGTTGTTATTAGGTAAGGTGAGGTTGAAAGTGTTTTGATTATTACGTAGAAGATTAGCAAGATTTAACCCAATAGTGGAGAAAAAGTTATTAAAAGTTTCACAAATCAGAATTGGATCAGTTATTATAGATGAATTAACTTTCAGCTTTGGGGGAGCAATGCTATCTTTCTTCTTGTTTGCGGCAAGTTCTTTCAATAAACTCCACATTTTTTTTGGATTTGTATTGCACTTTAGAAATTGGCTGTAATAATAACTATCCTTAGTTTCCTTAATAAGTTTCGATACTGATTCCTTTTTTTTATGAAATTCATTTTCTATACTACAGTTATCTTTGTTATTTTTGTGCTTCTTCCACAGCTCATTCCTTTCATTTATAATATCAATTATTTCCTTACTAATCCAATCATTTCGTGGAGTATTTAAATTTTTTGTCTTTGTTACTGTGTTGTTTTTAACGTTTCGCTTTATTAAGTCATCAAGAACTGTGTATTCAAAATCTGGATTCTTATTATTGACATCTGCTAAACATTTGAACAAATTTTCATAATTTATAGCGTCATATTGAATTCGCTGCTTCGGAATTGGTTTAATCTTTTTTAATTGCAAATATATTTGTTTGTGGTCAGCCATAGGCAAGTCCAATATTGACAAGTGAAAGTTATCATTTAGCAAATCTGTACTAACATGATCAATTATTGTCCTTGTTGCATGGGTTTCTCTAGTACAATACATTGGGTCAATTTTATTCAATAACTTGTGACCTTGTCCCTTAAGTAGATTTTTGTATATTGTGGTATTTCTGTTTCTGGTAAGTAAATCGATATTAAAATCACCAAAAACGATGATACGGTTCCGTTTCTGTAACTGAGATTCATATGTATCTAAAAAATGTTTATAATTAGTATTACCAGGGTTATAAATAAGTCCAATTTCAAGCGAATAGTTCACAAGTGTTACCCACAAGTAATTATTTCCATCTATGAATGTGGATTCACTTAGGATATGTTTTAGATCATTGTGTATAAAAATGGAAACACCTCCACCTGTTTTATCAGTTCTAAGGTTGTAATAGTGTGTATAATTATGAAGTTGAAAGGAACGAGCATGCTCTTCACTATTAATCCAGGTCTCGGTTAATAATATAATATGTGTCTTGGATTTAATGCACTTCAGTAGGCATTTTAACTCATCAAATTTACCCGCACGACATATACTGCGAACATTAGCATAGAAAAAATTCATACCTGAGCTTGCAATTTGTAGATCTTCATATTTATATAGCAGGTCATGTGTTACAAGTTTTTTTTTGACACAACTTATTGTTTGGCGTTTTTTGATGTTGGATTTTTTTTAATAATCGTTGGTTTATTCCCACTCCCCACTTGTTTGTCTACGAATCAGTTCATCCTTTATGCAATTTAAATATTTCTGCTGAGATGGAGTCTGACTTTTTCTTGCAGAGAAAAAGTATAATGAATTGGTCCCCAAAAACTGAAAAAGGGAAAAAAGGATACAGTGCGAGGTTTGGAAAGAGAATATATACTAGTTGCAGGCATGAGGCAATACTTGGTCAAAAGTGAGGCAACTCGGAGTCGGAATCGGCAAATGGACTTAAAGGAAGGGAACTTATCTGAAATTGAAACCATATTAATTTGTGGGATAATTTTATGGTGTAAACATAAAAATATAAACGCTCTGGGTCGTAACTAACTCGTCAATTTATTCTGCGATAAAAAAGAACAATTCGTACCCGTGCTTGTTTTATTAAATAATTTCTTCTGATAAGAATCCTAGACCTTACATTGAATGACAATATAACCATTGAATACAAAAAAGAGCATTTTGACAAATAAATATTTTTCGTGTAGTTTGTCTGTTATTAATATATTTTTTTTACATTTCAAGAAAACACTATTTTAACGGATTGACGCTATGTATTATTATAAACTTATAATTAGTTTTTTCTTTAAACAATTGATTTATTAAAATACAAATAATCTTATTCCCATTCCCACTTCGTCTTGAAAACCAAAACAGTACTAATTTCAACATCACTGGCCTATAACATAGGCCTATATTAATATCAGCTGAAAAGACTGCATAGGTATAATCTGAAGCAAAATATTCTGAAACAATAGAACCCTCGTGATAACAATGCTTTCGTTTTAATGAGAGATATGTGGAGTATACCGCTACATTTATTCAAAATTTGCTTCACTGCACAACCATACAAAGTCGTCAAAGTAATTAAAGTGAAAATTCCCTTTAGGAATAAAGAGATTAGTAATTTTATGTTAATTCCCACAATAAATTATTTACGACTTCTCCGAAACGAAATTTTGTTGCCAGAACAATCCTCATAGGATTCAAAACAACATTAATTTATTTAATAGTCGAAAGCAATCGGTCTGATTAAATTTAAAAACAGAATGGTTCTTTGTTCCGGGCTAGCAAGGCGTTAATGGTGGTTTGGTGCACAACCTAGAGCACAAAACAAATTCTTAATTGGGATTTTCGTACATTAGCAAGATCTCAAAAGAGATATATATATACATAAATTGAAAAGCTATTTGATATGTTTTAAACAACAACAACAAAACAATATTATTAAATGATACATTTTACATGTATCATTTAATAATATTTGTACGGTTTTATTAATTTTATTTGGTTAATATTATTATTATTAACAAATATGAGTGTAAAGAGCGAAGAGATTGCATTCTATCCTTCGCCAAAAATGGATTGTCTTCGTAGGGTTTAGTTATTGGAATGCAGATAGGAGATCGATCGACTGTCACGGTCTGATCTCAGATTGTTTTCAATCTGAGCTTGTGGATTAAGTATTGGGTTCGGGCAGAAGAGGACTTCAGTCTTCGACATACACACGTACTGTTGAATTTTTTTGTTTTTATTCTGGCTCACAAACTCAAACTTAAAATATCTTTATTCATATAGGTAAACAAGTATACTTATGAACGTAAAAGAAATTAAATTAATATTACTTTAAAATTAATATTAAGTAAATTTACATTTACTATCAGTTCGCAAGTCAAGGGCGTAGAGCGGGCAAGAAGAACTGGCAAGAAACTTTCCGCCACTCCTCTCTTCACGTGTCGATTCAAGAGCCGACAGACCGTACTTGATTATTACCGCACATATTATCATTACGTTTATTGTTATTAGATCAAATTCAAGTAAGATTATTTTACAATTTAGGCTTCCAAGCATAAGTGTATCAATGTTTGTGTCTGTCCACAAACTACTCGGTAACTTAGTCATGATTCTGAATCACTGAACAACAAGCAATACGCACTATCATATCGATCACTATACATATCCGAGTAAACATGATTACACTCGCATAATATATTAACAATTTTATAAAGATCAAAAGATCATCTACAATTAATACACTCTATTAATACAATCTACATTACATTACATTATTAATGGGAGTAAAAACCAGATCCATTTCTGAAACGCCAAGCACTAAAATTTGATATCGGGTCTAAGTTCGGAAGACACCCTTATTTTATAGCAGCAATTACTACCACCCTTCATCTTGAATATTACAAGATTGGTTTAGAGTTTTATGGGTTTTCGGGAATCCTGGTTATTGGATGTCCGAAACTTAACCGTATTTGTCTCCCAACTTTGGTTTAATTTAAAGTTGTATAAAATTACGATCGCTGTAATCTTTTGAATATATACCAAGGCTTATTTATCTTTTACGTTTAAAAACTAATTTGTTATGTTGAATTTATGTGTTTATTTAAATAACGAATCACAAAATACCAGACACTTTGAAAAAATAGACATGAAAATTCGATATTAAAAATTTAAAATAAACTTCTTTGATACAAGGCTTAATTACGAGCAAACTTTTTATCAAAGAATTTTCAGCTTCAGTAAAATGTACCTCTTTTCACAGTCAATCTACAATCAGTTCTACATCGTACTCCTGTTGTTTGTTTACACAGTTAATCTGTGTAATGTTACAACTCATGAGTACGAAAAATGTTACCTTTGATTAAAAAGCAGATGCAAGAAAAATAAACACCTTCTGAGTAGATAAGATAAAATATTCAAGCCTTATTTGAATCCGTTGTTGAGTATTAAAGTTTTTAATTGAACATTACAAACCGGTAAGATGTGTAATATATTACATCATTCGATCAGTCCATCGTACCTGTAATATTGTAAGAGAAAAACAAATAGCCTATACTGTTGAAAGGTACAAATCTAGATACTTTATAAGTAACCAACTGTTCTATATAAACTTTACGTACTTACTCTGATACACACAATCACGCAACAAACCCGATTTAAGAACACATAGATTTCATTTTTTTATTTGTTAAGTGAAACTTCTTTAGGCGCATGAGGGTAAAATTTGTACGGATGAAACGTCTCGAAGATGTGCAGCGTTTTTGTCAGCGATTGCGACCGATTGAGATCTCTCTCAATCGGTCTCTCTCACACTCATGAGAAAGGGAGATCGAGAATAAAAAAAGAAAATACACGCTATTGGTTGATGTATTTGTTTAGTAGTTACATATTAGAACTTTAGATGGCAATTTTGTCGCTTAACGTCTGGAGCAGTAAATGCAGATTTTTTATTTATTTATATCGTCATTAGAACGTTAACAGTGTCAATATAGGTATACAAATATATGGAGTTATCATACAGGGTGTCCCAAAAGTCGACGTCAAGACGAAACTTTCTCATAGGTAATGCCACACCAGTTATCAGAAAAATTAAAAAAAAAAATAAGTCATGTATTTTTGAAGTTATGGATATTTTTTTGTTATTCCAGAAAATGCACACCATGTGACAGTTTTTTCATTCCTGTTGTTACAAATATTTACTTTTTGCCAATTTTTTTTCACTCACTTGCCAAACTGGAGTAGTACATTTTTTTTCAGGACGATCAGTTGAACTAGTGCGAAAAATTAATTTTGAAAACTTGGTACGGTATAAAATGACATTTTTCTACAAGTTGGAGTGATCGGCACAGGGTTTAGGATCATAGGTTACATAAAGCACTATTCGGGATGACGTAAGAGAAAAAAAATTGGAACTTCAAAAATACATGACTTATTTTTTTTTTTAATTTTTCTGATAACTGGTGTGGCATTACCTATGAGAAAGTTTCGTCTTGACGTCGACTTTTGGGACACCCTGTATACTGGGATATGATCATCTATTGGGGATTTTACCAAGATAACAATTATTTTACAAAGAAGTTTAGTACTTTGTACGCACGGTTTTTTTTAATAATATTGTGTATTTCTTGTTCGGCTTTATTTTATCTGTTGCATATAATTTTTAGCTAGCCGTATGTGTACGAAATAATTAAATAAAAATCGTACTAAATTCTCAAGGAACCTAATCTAGTAAGAGTAAGTAGTACGGGATCTGTAAGGTAAGGTAAATAAGGTGCTCGCTTGATTTAGATTTAATTTTAGTTTTCCGTTATTTTATTTATTTTTATTTATTTATTAACACTTCGTTGCTAGAAAGAAACACAAATAACACAATACATATAAATTACAAAGGATGCAACGGGCGGCCTTATCGCTAACAAGCGATCTCTTCCAGGCAACCCTAGTAAAAAAAGAAAACAATAAATAAAAAATGATAAGTGCAAGAAGTGCATAACCAGAAGTTATATAAAAAACAATATATATATATTAATCTATAAAACCTTAATCTATAGAAAAAAAAGAATATTAATAACTAAATAAAACTAAAAAGCTAATCTTACAGATTCTAGAATTGCAAATAGTGAATTACATAATATACAAAAAGAAGAGGAGATACAAGAATTACACAGGTCACGATTGATCAGGATATGACAAGGTTAGGTAATATTTATATAGAAGAGTTTTAAAAGTCGATAGGGAGGAAGCCAATCGTATAGACTCAGGCAGCTTATTCCACAGTCTAACGGCAGAAATCCTAAATGAATTGCCTATGAAGGATGAGCTGTGGGATGGAATTTCCAATAGACATCTATTGGAAGAGCGTAGCGTATAGTTGGAAGGACCTAAGAATTTGAAATGATTTTTAAGATAAGAAGGTGTTTTGGGATTGAAAAGAATTGAATATAGAAGATGAAGAATATGAGCGTCACGTCTGAGTCTAATAGGTAGCCACCCCAGCTGCCTGCGGAACTTAGACACATGGTCATACTTTCTAAGACCAAATATAAAACGTATGCAGAAGTTCTGCAGGCGTTCGATTTTACTGTGTAATCTACAATTATGTTTGAATTTTTGTTTCAATATCATTTTTTAATTATATAATTTCTATAATGTAATGCAGTTGATGTATTTTCTAAGCATTTATATTGTGTTAGGACAGTAACAAAATAATAAATGCCAAGCATGTACTTTCATACTCCACAATAGTGAAAAAGATATTCCGCTATATTCCTGATTATATCACGTTGAACCATTAGTCACCAACTTATGTATGGGGCATTAGCAGACTGAAACGTCGCCTTAACGTGAGTCGAGTTATGACTTGGCTTTAGTCACTGTTTAGTATTTATCTAGTACTTTTATTTACACATTAGTTTACTAGTTTATATTGATTTTGATGATTTTAGGAATAAATTTAAAGGATAACATAGACTTTCGACGACAGGCTGTAATGATTTTAATGTTCTAAGAGACGTCCTAGATGATTTTCCATAATTATTTGTATATCAATGCAATTTCTAAGTATTAATCGTTTTTGTTGACAGCTAAGTTAATCTCCAAACTAGATAGATTGTTTGTATTCTGCTAAACTTAGTAAATAGAATTTAGGCTTTTACCTATATTGAAATTTGATAACCTAAGACCAATATTACAATTTCCCTTTGATGTGGGAGACGCATGCGCAGTATAAAGCAAAAGGGCGCCGTCACGTCGCGGTCGGCGAGTCATCACATCAATAAAACCAAATACCAATCAGACCCATCGAATGCAATCATTCTCAATTATTTCATAACTCCAACACTCAGTGTATATAAATCAACTGGAAATATATTTAGATATTATAGAGATAGATTTTCAGATGTAAGTTATACAGATTAATGTGGAATTCGTGTTTATTTGGTATCAGCAAAACTTTAAACTTTACTTCTGTTTGTCTATGAATCTATTTCGATGGAAATCGACTCTAAGATCTCCATTTCATACGGTTATAAATCCAATCTGAACTAATCTAAACCTTAACTACTGATATTTTACCAGTTTCTATTTCAAAAATGAACAAATCTTAACTACATATAAGAAAATATATTCCATTGAGACTAGAAAGTTTAATAATTCAAAAATTTCAAAGAACACAAATTATTACAATGAAAATAAATCAAATTGTCCTCCACAACAAATGCGATGTCAATGTCAACATTTTGTTTTAATAAAGCCAAGATGAATGCTAAAGACGGTTGCGATGGTTCACAAACAATAGTTGTCGCTTGCCGGTTAGTTCATTAGAGTTTATATCCTCCTGGTACTATGGTACGTAGGATCTGTATTATTTTTGTGCACAAAAATAGTAATTTTAAATTTATTGTTTTAACAATCGTGGTAACCCCCAGAACTTTCAACAGAAATAATTCAAAACCCAAATTATAATTGATTCAAAATATTGATAATGTTTGGAATTCATTTAGAACTTTATGAATGAATAAATATAAAATCAATATAAACATGTACCTTTTTTGCATTCTTCGATGTTTTCGTCAGAGTTATCGCCACAGTCGTCCTCTCCCTCGCACACCCAAGACATGTGTATGCACATCCCGTTTGCACACTGAAATTGTTTCGGTGTACACACATCTGCAAAAGAAGGTTATAACATTGAAATCCTCAGACAATCGGTATGCATTCGGTGCATTGAATCATGGGTGTTAGTTTGTTCACACTTAGGGTTATTTCAAGGATGGAGGCATGCTTATTTATAAAAATTAATTTTCCCGTAATAATAAGTGATAACGTGCCAATCAAGTAACAGGGAATTTAAGATCCATATTTTATTCGTATCTCAATCTCTATATCTGTCATATATCAATATGTCCAAACTTCATTCAGAAAAGTGATATGACAACTCCTAAATTTTGATTTTAAGTTTGGAGACCTTGACGTGGTTATCCTCTTATTTGCTGTAGTAACTTTATTTTTTTAGGACAGGAATCTAAAAAATATTTTCAGTTAAAAAAATTCCAATACATTTTCTACGCATGTCTGTTCGAATCAAGTTATATCATATTACAAAGTTAGCGTTAGCTTCTCTTTACCATTCAAAGAATTATGCGCAATAACATCTTATCGAATTCCATGTTACGATTATTTATTGTCATTTGTATGACATCATATAGCTTTTGAAGGAGCACCGTTCATACTAACGATAAGAGAAAGATAAATTACTGTATCCCGCCTTGTGATACCTTGAATAGTTTTGACATGGGTTCAGACCGTGTTTGCGAATTTCCTTATATGTATATTCTTGCCTTTGAACATTACTTCTATTGTACATAGATATGATATTTCGAACTAAGAGATGGTCCGAAAATAAATTTCATCAAAGGATTTTAATTCATCAGATATTTTTGTTCCGAAACTAACTCCTTTCTTTGTTGGATTCATTTAGATTAGTTACTTTTTTAATTTATCATAGATACGTTTTACCTTATTTTAAAAATAATTTTAAAATGCAAATCTTACTTAACCTGATCAATGAAAATTAAAACAAATAATGTAATATTTATAAATTTTAAAAAATCTCTTTAATGCACATCATTAAAGGCATTAATCTCTCATCTACGTGAATAACGGGGTGCTTTAAAAATTTTAAAATAAAATTACCGAGAAAAAGGATGAAAATTTCCTCATTATAGGAAATTACACGTTTTCAAGTACATCAGTTTTAAGTCGTTTAAAACTGATATATTGGTTAATATCTTTCTGAACTGGGATAAATTTAGTGTAACACAAATCCTTTTATGAGTAAAATCGTAAAAATCTTACAATACGTCATTTGGGAAACACATTTATGCGTGTCGATTACTAAGTCACAGCCAGCCATATCAGTTATCAGCCCTTTATGCCTTCCGTACGAAGGGATCGTTTTGTGTCTAAAGTATTATGTTTTAACACCCAAGCTACTAAGACGCCGTCACTGCTTTACACTAAGATATTGTGTACGATTTCTATGTTATCAAGGTGCTTCAACAATAGATGATTTAATCTATATTAACCAATCGCGTACTAATAGAATATATGTGAAACAATAAAATGTTAATTGCTATGAAACAAATGCAATGTAACATTGAAGAGAGTGTCTGGCTATACGATTTAGGTAATTACCAAGCTTATAGAACTAAAAAAACCTATGTGAGAATGTACAGCTGTGGCTCGTACACATTCAGACCGATTATGTTATTCTAAGTAACAGTTAACTAAAACGCAACGTTGTCCATACAATAATAGTAATAGCACTTACTCAGTACAATTGCTCCAACTGACGCCTTGGTAAATATATTAAATTTACGCCCTATTTTAAGAAAACTCCGATGTTGATGTGTATTTTAATTAATCAATAGGGGACTCGTGACAGTTGCGGATGCGTAACCCGGTTGACAAGTAATCTATGAAGCACCCTCGGTGTAACATTGAGTGCAAATTAAGCGGGTCTGGGGGACTTCGGAAACACCAGCATCTTGTTTAGTTTACGCGAGTTCCATACATTTTATTTAAAACTTAAGCGTAAAGAAAATGCGAATCTATCAGGCTACGACTGGAAGAAATATAATAGAAAAATGTATATAATAATAATAATGAGTATAATGTAATAGATAGTAATGAAGACTATATAGAAATAGAATAAGTATAATAGAGAAAATAAATAGAAATCATTATACGTATAGAATAATTTTTCAATTACATTACCTGTATTTATTTTAGTTATTTGAACTTCGTTAAATTAAAATAACATAAATTAGGTATCCGACGGGCGGTCTTATTGGTAAACAAAAAGCGATCACTTCCAGGCAACCCTAGTAAAGAAAACTCTTTAAAAAAATAATTACTTCGAGTAAGGTGCAAGACCTTAAGTCAGGATCATCATAATAGGATTATAGCTTTTTTCTCATCACCAGAGTGTTAAAAACGTGAAATCATCCATCTTCTTACAACTTTGCAGCTTATATGACTCAAACGAATCAGGAGGTAATACAACTATTTGATAACGTTTATTATATAATCATAACAATCAAATATACAGTATTTACAATGTTCTTAACCAACAAAGTAATAATAAAATGAATTAATAATGAAAATGAAAACAAATTTAAAAAAGTTGGTCCCTGTGGCAGTGTACCTTTAACGCTGTCAGAGATCAACGACATGCCATCGGGCCCCTTAGATACCCTTATTAAACTATTTCATTAGTTTTTCTAGTAATTCGATGCTAAGAGAAAATTAAACAAGCAGAATAATAATAGGGACAGTGTCCATGGGCGGCAGTATCACTTAACATCAGGTGAGCCGCCTGCCCATTGCCCGTTATTCTATAAAAAAAAGCAGAAGCGCTGAATAGACATGGGTAAAAAGGGAAATGGCTATTATAAATTGTTATTAAAATAAAGCTGCCTAGAACGCTCTTAGCTGTTTCATCAGTCACTTGCATTATTTCCTGAGTCCAGGCTTTCATCCAGACTCTAGCGCTTTATAATTAAAAGCAAAACAATACTCTATTATCTCTTGCTTTAAATATACAATCTACTTATTCATGCTTAGTACACGAGTTGAGCGATAGTTAGATGGAGGACAAATAAAATAAAAACATTGTAAAAATTACTAAGTACATATTCACAACTGAGCGTTTTTCAAGGCGGTTTTTGCCGCGCACCAACACTTTGTGGAAACAGCTCCCCACTGAAGTATTTCCGAACCAATTCAACTTAGGGTCATTTAAGAAAAGAGTGTAACAAATCATATAAGGCCGGCAACGCACTCGCCAGCCCTCTGGCATTGAGTGTCCATGGGCGGCAGTATCACTTAACATCAGGTGAGCCTCCTGCCCGTTTGCCGTTTGTTCTATTTAAAAAAAATGTGTTAATAAAATAAAACTAAAAATTAAAATAAAATAATATCTACACAGCATGTTTTCTTGGTATTCATTTAATATATTGTTCGGTATTCATTTTCTCTACAAGCATACATATTATATATACTAATTATTCAGACAAAGTTTCACGAAGCAGTCCACATTTGAGCACTTTAACGGTCTCATAAGGCGATAATGAGATATATTTAAAGACGATATTTGTGACCATTTAGAGAAGATTTTTTTTTTAAATCTAAACCACTAACACATTAACAAGCAGGATAACGGGCAAACAAGTTACAAACTACCTAGTCGCGCCCATCATCGCAAATGTGACACGATTTCTAACATTAGGGACATATACGCTTATACATAATGTCTTAAATCTCCATCCGTCCGTATGTATTTAATATAAATTGAATATCAGGGTTAACAACTATATTAACCTTGTGCACTGTGAATATACGTAATATTTGTGAAGAAAATCACAGACTAAAAACCGTTAATAATACAATAATCTGTGGTCATACGATCCCTTTTAATTAGCATCTTTGGTAATTTCGATAAGCAGACCGTTTTAAATCCTAAACTGGATAAATACTTCGCCACTGAGTTGGGTTCCTGTGGTGGAATACAAATGGAGCATTTATCCCCGAAAGCCAATTTGTATGCAAATTACGGGTTCGTAACTATACTCGTTAGTTGCTCATTTTCGAAACGTCTGCATTTGCGACTTATTCAAAAATCAACTCCCGAAGAAACTTTCATTAAACATCGCGCAACTGACAAAAACAAAAGTTTTCAACGGATTCTTGCGTTTAAACAGTTAGGGTAATCAATATTGGAGTAAGATTTTTATTGTTCTCTACCCAACATATAAAATGTGTACGTGTGCCTTTTAAAAATATTTTAACTTAAGAGTTCTGGGTCTAAATTAATGAAAAGGCAGTTTAACTACCGACGGTTAAACGTGAACAGTAAGGGCCTGTTTCACAATGTCCGGATAAGTTCCAAATAAGCTATTTATTACTTATTGGTAGGATAAACAGTATTTTTGCGTTTCACGACTGTCAGATAGCGCGAAATTTCTTCAGAACTGTTATCTTCCGAATAATTTATGTGTAGCATAGATATTTGTTACTTTATCCATACATTGTGAAACTGGCCCTTAATCATTTAAATTTCTAGTAATTTTGAAAACCCATCACTCACTAATAAGGCATAGAGCAAACGCATTCCTGAATGTTTTACCGATCTTTTAAGTCAAGTAGTTTTTTAGCCTCAACAAAGATTATGATATAACTATGTAACAGTATGAATATAAGCGGGACAAACTATAATGTAGAATGCCTTAATCATGCATAATAGATTATGTTAAACATTTCATATAATAAAAACCAATCTACATTAGGATAAATTAGTTTTATTAGTTGAATGCACTTCGGCCGAATGAACGCGCCAGTTCCGATATCTTCCAGCGATGTATCATCGATTAAATTTTTTACGTTTTACAACCTGTGACGCTGTTCGAAACAGTCATAAAAGTTATAAATTTGTTGAGTTGGTACAATTAGAAGCCACGACCCGCAGCTACATGAACGTAAACTTTTCTCATATCAGATCTTTTGCCGCTAACACGGAAACTTTCCGTGTACTTTAAGCCAGCATAAAACACTTTTATATTATAACCGATAAGTCCGTATAATTAATTAAATACACAAATATTTCAAGTAGAGGCCATGTAATAAAAAAATATTTTCGAGGAGTAAAACGTTACTAAAGTGCATAGAAATAAATGTTTCTGTCAGCTTGTGGTGGTAACCCATTGCCAAGTTTCATTTTATTAGTAGTACCCCATATGACTACTTCAAAATGGCAAATCACGCAAGAATCTCCCCCTCTTGAAGATTAAATAGTCATAACACAACTTCTAAGTTTAAATAAAACCACCGATTAAAGTCGGCATGTGAATATAAATTAAAATATTCACTCAAACAATTCATAACGCAAGTTTAATATCCTTGAAACTGCGTCTTATTTAGATACATCGTTTGCAGTTGGTTATCGTTATAACACTAAATAGCGCTACTTAAATTTTAGTAAAGTAGAAAATTTTATATATTTTTAAGAGCAATAAGATTAATTTCGTTTAGGTAAGTGCAAGCAGTTCTTACCTACTGTTATTTTTTAAATCATTGATATTCAAAAAAAGTTATTGTAAGCGGTTATTAAAAAACCTTACAAATACTTGATTTGTTGAAATTTATTAGAATACAAAGTCCACAACGCAATTGCATCTCATAAATTGTCGGGGATAATTAATTGTGAGTGAAGTTCAAAACAAAGTGAATTGCTTCGTATAACCATGCAAGACACAAGTTTCGAAGTAAATCTAACTTGCGCTTTGGATCGCTTTAACATGTTTGTCTTAGTATTAATTGATATTATATATTTATTGCGACACTTAACATCGCTCGAAAGTTACCATTTCTATTCTGAATAAAATGTGTAATAATGATTATCTTTTCATTAAGGTTCGGCTGGCTGTGGAGCTTGCTCACCTGACTTAACAAAATATATCCGTATCGAAAAAGAAATTTAGGAAAAAACATTTTTTACTTAATAAAAATATAAAAAAGATCCCGAAGGCCTGGGCCTCAGAATACTCATAATCATTTATTACAAACAAAAACACACAAAATAACAATGATCAAAGAAAAAAAAATGAATAAAAGATATAATGATAGATATATATTTTTTTCCTTTTCCCATTCGGTTCGTCTCAAGTATGTAATGCGTGTGTGTTTTGGCTGTAATTGGCCCTGGCTCAGCATTATGCTGAAGAGCAGTATGTTCCACAGCACTGGTCATTGCAGGACAGCATGATGTTCTTTTCGAGATCATTTCTTTTTTTCGAATAGGCAAGTAGGTTAATAGCTTTCTATTCCTGACACACGTCATCGACTTTGGGTCAAAGGCATGGCCGGTTCCCTCACAATGTTTTCCTTCACCGTACGAGTGTTAAATGCGCTCATAGATAGTCCATTAGTGCACAGCCGGGGATTGAACCTACGAACTGAGGGCTGAGCGTTGCACGCTTATTATATACTTATATACTTTATTTTTATATCAACCGATATTCCATAAAACTTAACTATGACAAGTGCAATACCTTTTTCATTTTTCACAAAATGACGGCTCCTTGAACACAAAGCCTTTATTGCCTCACAATGCGATTGTGTTCTTTCATCTGGAGGCTTTATAGCCGTCAGCGGCATGCCAAAATTGAGACTGTTATCCTCGCAATATTTAAAGCAATTTTATGACGCGACACAAACTGTTTATAAACATTAAAACTCAATATGAATAATAATGCTCTCCCGCAGTAAGTTGGTAAGGTTGTTCTCATTGCGGATATTCTATTTTACAAACTTGAGCTAGCTTTACGATCAGAGAAATTATAAAAACATTTAATGTGAAAACATTTGAAATTTATCTCGTAAACGTCAGCGCTTTTTCTTTACAGTGCATTATTAACTTTTCATGAATAATTATGACTGATAGAAAACGCAATATTGTATTTATTTTCCATCATAAATAAACAACTCAATATAGTTCAGTTTAAATTGGCTGTATGCCATTGAATTGTTGAACTTTGCTCAGTTTCAGGAAAACATCACTTTCAGTCGATTGAATGGATCTCTATTTTAGTCAAGATCAAAATATTAATACGATGTTGTACGCAAAATATACGTATAATATTGTCTTACTATGGTTTTGCAAACCGCAACAAGGCTGAATACTTATGTTTCATATTTAATATCACGATGTAAGACACGTGCCTTCCATATTTACATCTTAGTTATTTTATATTATCTATCTATACTAATATTTCATAAAGGAAATATTTGTACTGTTGTATGTATGTTTGTAATGTTTTCACACAAAAACTACTGGTCCGATTTTAAAAATTCTTACACCAGTAGAAAGCTGCATCTTCACAAATACGAAATATTACATTAAAAAGGCCTTGAACAGCAATAATATAACCTAAGATGTGAATAAATTATCAATAAAAATCTATTATCACGTGTGCTGTGGAAACAATTGATGATATAGAACGTATCAATATCTACAAAAATAATAATAAGCCTCTCCCGAGTCGGAACTCGAGAACATGAAATTATTTTGCTGCCCCAAAACATACTACTTCAAATGTTGTGTATAGGGTAGTTCTGAGACACCGAAGTTCTACAAATAAATCTTTTATCTAATATTACTAATAGAATAACTTTTTTTTTGCATTTTAAATTTTTGTTTTTATTTTTAACAATGTATAATAAAGCCAAATGTTCAGGGACCGATAAAAAATGTTATTTGTTACGTAAGTAATTGAAATCAAGATTTTGTAATACCCGAAAAGAATTTTTAAATTTACTCATGTCGGACAATCTCCGTAAATGATGTTACGAATATAAAAATGTATATTTGTTGTAAATATGCTGAATATTGATTAGATTGTGAATGTGTCTATATAATAATCTGAGAAGAAATTATTAAAAATTAAGAAAACCAAGCAAAATAACACTTTGTTAACAAAAATACATCTATAGTCTAACTTAGATGACATATAAGTAGACTTTCCACTACCACGAGATCAGTAGCATTGCTAGTATAGTTTTTAAAATTAATCGCATAATATACTAAGCGAAATATTCAAAGACGGTTGGACCAATTCGATTTTTTTTTTAATTTATTGAACTCTGAGGAGGAAATTGCACAGAAAAACTGTAAACAAAAAAAAACTCAACTCCAAATTACTTATAGCATCCCGCTTTACACATCCGTAATTACGCTTCTTTTTCTTTCATTTTTGTGTTGAAGCGTTTAATTTTACCATTCTACTGTTTATATTTATCTCTCTAACGTTGTTGCATGTTGTTTTACCGAGTCCTTTTCTTCGTATCTAGATCGACTTGGGATAGCATGGTGTTACATATGTTCGTATGCAACTACTAAAAAGGTATGCGAAGTAAAAGATCTACACACTAGTATTCTGTTAAATGTGGCAGTTGACGAGGATTCGATTAATGTTTAGCGCGAACCATTGCTCTGAGAATAAAATATATGATGACATAGCTCATAATAAAATCCGTCACACAGATGAAACCATAGCAAGCTAGGAAATTGTAAATTAATAATAAAAATCCGTAATCTATAATAAAAATTTCCACGAATTATTTGGAAGTCATTGAACCTCGCTGGACAAATCATTTATTGCGCGGTGTATTGCTCAGTAATGCAATAACAGTTGCTCGGCAAGATCCTTTAGTTATTTGGTTATTTTTTGACGTAAGAAGCGCTTTTAATTAAGGGGAAAAGTTTCTTTTTTTGACATCAATTGTTTTATAAAGAATTAAAAACATTTTCTAAGGCATAGGGCCACATTACCTTGGTGTTGTCAATTTATAACCATAATACGTCGTAATTCAGAAGCAGATCTTCATGAACATACTCATCTTACATTATAGTAAAATTAAATATTAGAAATAATTATATAATGGCAATGACTTACGCTTGAAAAAAAAATATGTTCAAGAGAGAGGAAGAACCTTCAACGTCAATAAAATAATATAAAATCTGTATCTTAAATATTGAATAATATTTGATAATATTCTATTAACTGATTGATTGTCTGTTATTGTATTTGATTATATTATCTTTTTATTAAAAATTGCCTAATAATTAAATTATCTAAAGATATATATAATATTTGCAACGTTGACTGTATATCACACCTTCTCGCGTAGATTATTTATTTAAAGAATCGATCTTGAGTTATTGTCATTGTTAGACTATCAAGCAGGCATTTTATATATATATCTAACAGTAAACTCTGGTAATTAAGGTATTGAACAGTTTCAACCATACGTACAGAATGTGGGGCTATAAATATTTTAATTTATTATCTAAGAGCGAATGAATAGATTATGTCATTCTGGGTGGCGTGACTCTGAAGATAGTAAGCCTTATCTACCTTTGATAAAAAAAACACTTTATTAAATCCAGATATACATAAACACTAATAAATATATAAAAGGAGTAGTCGTAGTGTCGATACAATGAAAACACAAGCAAAACTAGTTTATGTTAATTGAGAGTACGACGCGACGATACAATTACCATTACGCTGTTAAATACCAATGTCACAACACGAAAAGGCAAAGTAATATACGTTATTATACAATAAAACTCCTGCGTTTATTTAAACTAATAATTCAGCAGACGAATTCAGAATATTGATATTCAATAACTCAATAAATAAACTATTTACAATCAAGATCTTAATATACATATTTACTATATTATTAGAAACTAGTAATAAATTTATATTATACTTACTATGAGCGACGGCGGTTGTATTTGAACCGAAAACTCCGATTAGATTACTGTACATAGCACATATAAATAAACACCACCACATACTGGCACAATATTTGGGGGCTGCCCGTCGACAGCCCACCAAAAAGAACATTATTGTCAAAAAAACTTTCGTTTTCGATACTAAATATACTAGCACCAACATTCACCAATAACAAATACCGATTGTGTCACGTGTTATATCGTTTATTTCGTCCTTGTATTACACAAGGTAACGCTAAGGTAAATAATTAATTAAAGAAGGTAATGATTGAGTTTGTTCACGAGATAATTTGAGGTTATTTTTACGTGCCACTAGTGCGAGCGCGACGGCAAATGTCGATTGTCTTGTCGCCCCGCGTACCAGAAGGGCAGGTGTGAGGGGACTGAGGACTACCGACGCCGCTAGATGGCGAGAGCGGCGCTTGAATGACGTACGTCCATTTTGGCGGATGACGACTATGCATAGGGCACACTATACGACTACCATAGATAACGATAACGCTCTCTTATTGTTTATAAAAATCGACTTTTATCTAATAGCATGATCATGAATACATTATGATAATAAATATAAATATTATCCTCTTACATTGTTTCGACATAAAGCAGATAGATTAAATTTTATTTCGATTACACAATGTAAAACCCAAAAAAAAAACATTTAAGTGTAAATTGAGTACTTATCATAGTAACAATTAAAATTGTTAGTATATTAAGTGCAAAATATTGGCCCATCCTTTGAGTTTTCCGTGATACCGTGTATATAATATAGTCTTACCAGTCGACTAGATTGTGCGCGCGCATCTTGTGTTTGTTGCGACCGATAGAAGATGTCGCGGGGCGTGGTTTTTTTAACGTTGAAATCCCGTGATGTTTTCACTAAAAAACTGGAGCTGGTTGTCAAGACTGGAACCAAAGCTGTTGCGTTGGGAGTGAGTTTGTTGAAATAGACGACAGCGCCACTACTATCGGTCCTAGCTAGCAAGTTTCGTTGCTAAGGTAAAAGATAAAAAATGCTTCAATTATATATACATAGTTGGTTTTTAAGTATGTCATGATACCATAAAAAACAAAAGATACATTTTTAAATTTTCGACTACATTGCTATTACACAATTGCTTATTCTTACCTGATAATTAATTATGAATGCGTTTGCGGCATGGTCGGGGTACGCGAATAATAAATAGAATATACTATGGGTATATATATTGTATCTCATTTAAGATATTGGTAGAAACATTTTTATTACATCTAAACTAAATGAATAACATGACCCTTACGTCTTCAATAACAAAACAGCAAAAACTACACCGGTGGGAAATTATGTAAAATATTAACACGTTCTTTTTGAAAATTGATTTTTCTTGTCCCTTGAGTCCTAGAATTTCCATTTTATCTCGACTTTAAAAGGAAAGCTTAACTTACAATGTAATGTTATAGAATCCCTAGTGGATGAGTCTGTCTTGAAAATAATTTATTGAACTTGTACTTACTTACTCAGACTTGAAACCTTCTAGAAGAGCCGTCCCAATGACCTACTCAATGAAACGGGTCGTCTATTACTAAGTGAATGGGTTTCATTTATAAAATATTTTTGATTGAATTGTCAAAAAACAAGAAAACATGACCGCATGGATGTCTTGGATATAAAACATAACGGAATTACACTATCTATTCGTGAAACCGTACAAAAAACTGTTGGGTAGTTCTTGTTAGACTTATCATATTTATCGCTGCAAAAATACTACCTAAAAAAACTAAGGAATATTTAAAAGGTTACCAGAGTATACTTAGCTAAGGTACAAACAACCTACTTATATTTTAAGCTTGGCCTTCTTAATGACAGTAAAAGTACCATGCAAATTGGCGAAACTATTTAAAATTTTAAAATTACCACTAAACAATGAAAAGAAGCTATATGTAAATTAGTTTATAAATCTTTACCTATCTTTTGACGTGTGTTGTGTATCAATACTTTGTAGACATTACGTTGAACATTAGTAGTTATAAAGGCAATATGAAACACGCGTTCTTGTTATTCCTTATAATATATAATAATTATATTAAATATTGAACGTAAATGAAATCATAACACAACACACACAAAGTATAAACACTTTCACATCCAATTTTACTACCTACGAATTGAAATGCCATATATTTTCCTTATTACCGTAATATTAATATTATAATATTCCTCAAGTATAGAGCTTTTAAAAGATTAAAAAGGCAAAAAAGATCACGTGGCCGTAAATCAACCAAATCGCCCGATCCAGTGAAACACTCGTCATGGTCCTCAAAACGGTACCGTAACTGTAAGAGAGGTGATGGACTAAAACCGGTGGAAACAGGTAGGCCGCAGCAGATAGACGCTCAAACATGAGATACCGACTGAAAAGAGAGAGAGAGATAAAAGTTATCAGTTGTTCTATATACAAACGCTTGCTAGTGAAACACATGTTAGTCCTATGTTCATACCAATCTGATATAAAACTTATAAATGTAATAAATACCTATACTCACAAAAAGTATTAAGTCCCAAACGTTCTATAATAATTTACCAAATTTTTTAAAACAACTTCGAGATTTTTTTTTCTTAATTTGTGTTATTCATAACTACAAGCTAAGACTATCTTAATTGAATAAAAACAATACACGCCTGCAATAAATTAACAGGGAGAATAAAACCTAAAAGCTAACACAATAGTAAAAGGCTTCGTAAAATAAATACCACGTTCTCCGTTCGACACAGTTTTGTACTTTAACTGAATAAAGCTTATTGTACAGGTAAAACCTTATAACAAACCGACAGGTTTTCCGACTTACTTGAACTTCTTGCTCGTGGGAAATCAAAGAATAAGCCCGTAGCAACCTAGTTATTCTTTAAAATTTAACCTAAATCAAACGTTTGTTGTATTTTTATTTATTGGTATCGTATTGTTGTATGCTTTGATTATTTTCTGGGAGCGATATTCCCCGAAGAGACCTCTTGATAAATTATACTGACTGTTCCGAGAATTAACCGATACAACATTTAAAGGCAGATTTTAATTACTAAGGCAATGTTTAGGTACTGAAGGAAGAACCTAACATTCTTAAAAGTTGATAGTCGTAATTATGGTAAATTTCATCTTTTTCTAGAAATTAAATGAGCCATTTCTTCAAATCTAGAGGAAGCCATTATAATTGTGTCATTAGATCCTTAAAAATTACATTGCTTACATTCTATATAGCCTTTTGCTATTTGCTTTTATATTGAAATGACAGTATAATTTTTAAAGTTGGAAAAAAAATTACCGTCACATTTTTAACGTTACGCGCCATCTTTTTCTTGTACCTACCACGGTTGATTCGAAGAGATTCGAGTAACAAAAATATAAAATAACGATAACAATGATAGTAATAATTATATTAGATACAATTAATGAAATTCTGTAAAAACCCAATCTCATGGCTGAAAAAATATTTATTTAATAAATCGTATACACAGTGCTATGACTTATTTGTTAATATTTTAATTTTATTTGTAAGTTTGTAAATAAATGATAATTAACAAGATATCCTTTTTTTTATTTGCTACCATTCAAAGTATAGGAAAATAAAAAAATATATATACATAATACCGTTAACAATGATAGTAATAATTATATTACAATTAATGAAATTCTGTAATAATCTTAGTAGTAAGGTAAACTGAAATAATTGTATTATTTTTATTCATGTCTATGACACTAAAAGTCTCTTGTTAAACTTTATCCATTTTAACTTTATTTAACCGATTTCTGTAAAGTTGCATATATACTAGATAATTTTTCATAACATAAGGTCATAAAGAAGTTTCACTTCTTACGTGTGTACACGAGTACTCGCACACATATCTTTTTAAAATTTTCATTGTAAAATTGATCGCACTAAATGTGCGTAAATATTTCAACAAATATTTATTACCAATAACAATATAATAAATAATAATAAACAATATATAAATAATAACGTATTTTACCACAAGTCGTTAGATATGCCCAATTTAAAATTATTGTTTTTGCTAAACGCAGTATCTGGTTACATACACCGTATAAAAATAAGTAATCAATAGGGAAATATATACAAACTAGTATAAACTAGTTTTTAGTAGGTATTAGAACTTCAGAATCTTAGCTATGTAAGCTTGAAATGATTTCCGTTTTCCATTCAGTTACATAATATGTGCAGAAATGAAATTTCCAAGCAGCCTTTCTGAATACGAGTCTTGCGTGAAATTTAAATTGGCTCATTTTTCACATCACATACCCGACTTAAGTATGTCGATTTATAATATATGTTATGCACCTTTGCCATAAAAGGTCATAAAGGAATAGGGTTATAGGTATATTGTCGTTATTTTACTCTGAAGTTTATTTATTTATTTATTAACACTTCGTTACAAAGAAACACAGTTTAATATGAATATATGAATTTCGTAAGTATCCATAATTCAAAACCAGTTTGTAATGGGTATCTTTATAACCCGCATTGTTAATTATTGTAGTAAAGCACAGAAAGATGTTCTAGAATGACTAGCACGACTATCACTGACTACAATTCATAGATAAAAAGTTAAAAAAATCTGTTCTTGTTGGGTTTAAAGAACTTTTTCTCTTAGAACAAAAACAATTATAGAAATAAAAAACAGTACCTATGTAATCCAAGTGCCTTTAAAAATTCTGTTAAAGCCTCTTAGTGTAAATTTGCCCTGATTATTTCCCAGGCGTCAAATTCTAATAAATAAACCGTTTGTATGAGCGACCCCAGCCTAATCACTTGTTTAACCTGAACTAATATTATATTCTATAACTGATTTCTGACTGATTGATCCTTAAAGAACTGGGTTCCAAATACAAAATAAGATGTAAAAATTTCACATTAACTAGTTTATAATTTTAGCTAATATGCTATTAAACAGCCCGGTACTTGTGTTGGTAATTACTTAGACTTTACTAAACTTTACCAAAGTAAAAGTAAGAAAAGTAACTTTACAAAAGTTTTAAACTTGTAATATTTTATATCTTCTGAAAAAGGGATGACCCCACAGAGTTAGTCGTTCGAGCTTGTCGATACAACTTGAGTAATGGATTTTCTTTGAAAACTTATCGAAAGGCGAAAGCCTTTGTTTATTTTTACGCCTTTTTAATATCGGGTGTTGTGCACATGATATAACCAATAAAACTGACAAGGCTAAAAACTTTCGCAATAGCAATTAGTTAAGTTACTAAATGAAGTTAGCAGATTTCTACTTTTTAAGTTTAATTATTAATAAAAATTATGACATGTGGCCTCTTATCAGATGTATCATCTTACCTTTGCCAGGAACAGGAATGAACAAGCAAGCAAGCTATATTGGTACGTAACACCTGACTGATGCCAACTTACTTATAAAACATACTTCAAACATAGGAAATGTTTCTTCTATGTGGATAAACAGACATATAGAAATACGGATTTACAAAAACTTTTAGACAACTACTTACCAGAATGATCGCTTAACATCATTAATGCTTTAATATCATTTCATTTAAAATTCACACCGAATCATAGTAATTCCGAATCATACCCGATTAGCAAATTCTATAAACACACTATTAAATATACTATATTACGGTGATATGTAATGTTCGACTCACACCAGGCCTTTTTACTGCTGCTCAGAAAGCCAGGTGAGAACACTCCACGGAAGTATCCCGGCGTCATATCTTGGCCACTTCCAAAATTTCGTTATGGTGCTGGTAGGAGATGGACATCCGTTTTTCCACGTCGTTTCTCATATTGTTTTTTGTAGGAGCGCTTCTATATGCTATAAATAAATATAATTTAACGTCATTGCATCTAAATGAAAAATGATATGTTTTTTTGTGGTACGTTTAAATTCAGAGTAAATTCAATGTTTTAGGGTTATTTAACTTTTAAAAATAAGTGATAATGTTACTATGTAACGACGTATTTACATGAAATATGTAAAACCCGCTGAGATAACAACTGAATATTTTATTAGCGTCCTCGTAAAAGTTTCAAGAAACTATGTACTTCCATTTGAATTGCAAAACTATGTTTTAAATTATTCTCGGATTTCTTC
Organism: Pieris mannii; assembly: GCA_028984075.1. NCBI lineage: Eukaryota > Metazoa > Arthropoda > Insecta > Lepidoptera > Pieridae > Pieris > Pieris mannii. Next base: position 4,983,246 of record CM054776.1, read on the forward strand.
ATTTACTTTATATAGAAATCAGTTAGTACTCCAGTGCACTAAAGCAATCAAAGCGCGAACAATTAAAAGTTATGAAGGAAAATTCACGTAAATTTTCTCATAATAAAATCGGTCCGGCACACTTCACACAATCTTATTAAAAACTGTGCTCAGTAAGTTTAAGTATAAGAAGATGAAATATTTTAAACTAGTGGCCCATTCAATTCGTAAGAGTGCTTTGTGTACTCCAGTAAGAAGTAAGTGTGGAGTATTATGATATGGATGTACTATTATCACTGTATAATATCATTAAACTAACTCTTGGATCATATCTATGTATGAAACTGCAATTGCGCTAAACGGCTTTATTATATATATATATCTATTATATTTTTTATATAGAGATTTTGCTACGTTATTTAACATATAATTTTTTCTCAACATAATGGGATATTTTCATTTTATATGAAACGATTTTACACATCTTTAGTTGTAGTCAACACATGAAGCGTAAGTGAATCTCAGTTTATCTTGTCTGGTTGGTTTGGAGACAGAGAGTTAAGTCTTTTTTCAAAAACTCGAAGCGTCATAAAGAGTGCTTATCTCCGGCCTGAATGAATACGATTAGTTGGAGTGTACAAGGAGTCGTTCGTTTTCCTACAACCATGACATCGGCTGGTGGATGTGTGGTGCAGGAGTCATCTCCTAAAATTATTGTTTTTGCATTGGTCAATTAGTGAACATTTTACTGGAAATGAAAATTCACCAGGTCGTTTATTTTATTAAAGAGTTTGGCTAGTTTATTTTATGAACACATAGTATCGTGATTGATTGAACCCTCTTGGGAAAAAAGGGTAAATAAAGGAATAAATAAATTATTTGTTAACGAATTTAGAATGTCGGATGCTGTCACACGTTTAAAAGATTAATGATTTTGTGCACGGAACTAATCTCAACTTGGCAGTACTCTTCAAGTCAATTGCAACTTTTAATGGATATTTTCCTTGCATACAACGTTCAACTTATTTTATTAGATCATTAAATTATAGTGAATCACGTATATTCTCCAACCAGCTTAACAAATATCAGATTTATCGTGTTATTTTGCAAGTCGTAATATATAACCAATTTTTTTATGGGACTATAGGAAAATGTGATGACTAACGATCATGGAAGAACTAGCGGGTGTGTTGCCAATCTTTCAGCGAATGGTCGGATACGGTCTTTGAACTGCATAAAGAGGTGGTGTACCTTTGAAGGCGCTATGATGTGAAACGCCAGGCATCGAGATGGAAAGGATTAATGCGGTAGGTAGGTTTTTACGCAAAGCCAAAGGATCAAGCTGATCGGAAAGAGCAGGGTCGTCGTTGATTCAAGCTGCTATGCGCTCAAATGGAAGGAGCTGATACTGGTGAGCTACCGTCCAGACGTGAGAACAGTACTGAACTGATGTGGGGCCTAATTTGCGCTTTATATAGTTGCAAGCATTGAAGCGAGGGTCGTATTACTGAGTACACGAAGCTTCTTACAGGAATTTCGCCTTACCAAATGACCGCGAATGAGAGATACGACCTCCAACAATTCAAAATACGAACGTACTCCTCCCTTAAAAGCCGGCAACGCACCTACTAAAAATGGGAGTCTATGGGCTGCGACGACTGCCTTTTTGGGCGTCCCGCAGGCTCGTTTCCCCCCCTATTATATAAAAAAGGGATTATACGATTTATAGGTATTAGGATTCTTTTTAGCGAGAAACGAGCAAACACGCTAAAACGGTCTTGATATCAAACAGAAGTTTGTTCCAACTCTGCTCGACATCAACCCGAGATCCCCAGTGCATTTGTTTTTAGTTGGAACACGCACTTTCGACATGGACCTTGATCCACTAAGAGATCCATTCCCACAATATCACGGGTAATCCATAATATGGAAGTTTTGAACTGACCTCCGGTGCCTCCCCTTTGGCCTCTACACTCTGCTGAGCAACCTACGCGCATACCGTACTGACGGTCGCTAATCGGCTGTTCGTAATGGAATCTAATATTTAAGAAAACAAAGTGGTATCTAGCAGAATAGTTCAAAAACTCTTTACGTGACGGATATATATGGAACGTTAAAACATCTTGCAGATTACAGATGCAACATAGTGTCATTAAATTAAATTAAAAAGAAATCGTGTCAACATGGTGCAGGCTTTTAGTGGCCCAAGTAAGCATGAACTTAACCTCAAAAGATTCGTAGGCATCCTCATATTAATCCGTAGTATTAATAATGTTGAGCCGTCGAAAATTTCGCGAATTTATTTTTGGGGATAAACGAAATATGACTTATAATTTGCAGCTCCCGCAATATTTCAGTTTAATTTACGTCAAAGAAAAGCCACGACAAAGGAAAATTTCATTTAACAACAGAGGCTTCCTGGAGTTTTTGTATTGAATAATATAATTATCATATTTTATGCAATTTAGCGCGGACGGTATTAAAGCAGTTATTCTGTAAAATACTATTTCACGTTGAGAAGTCGTTTCGCTATATACTCGTTAAACTTTGCAAATTATGGTTGGTGGAACATTATGAGCCAATGTCTGGTGATTTATATATTCATATTGATTGTGACTGTGTAACACATTCGGTGACGGTTGAATTGTCAATTTTGTAAAAAAAATTATACTTTATACTGTATAACTACAGTAATACCCCAACTTACGCTACCTCGACTTACGCGAATTCGAAGTTACGCGATTTAATTTTTGTTGTCGAACTTGATAGACAAATAAATTTAGATGTGGATAGTGATGATGTTCAAGAGCTGTTGGATTCACACAATGAGGAGCTTACAATTGATGAGCTCATTTCAATGAGTGAGCAAGAGGAAGAAATTGATAATCACGAATCTTTGGATCCAGTTCAATCGAATAAGGATCGAATTACAGTTGGAAACTTGACAGAAGCCCTCAGTTCGATTGAAAAAGGGTTAAAAATTTTGGAAAGCATAGACTCCAATTAAGAGCGCATTTTTGTTACGAGGAGATAATACGGGAGAAGAAAAAAAACATTTCTCGTCAGACGACTTTATTACAATTTACGAAACCTTCTACATCAAAATAACTTCGGAATGTGTTTATACACTCTATTAATATAGTTTGTCATATTATCTAGAATTAGATACAAATTATTTCCTAAATTATTGTTTTATTTACTCTCCAGTCCCAATTAAACATAATTTGTATGTCTCTATATGCAAAATTGTACCCCGACTCACGCGAATTCGACTTACCCGGATAGCGCTCACCCGCATAATACACCGGACTTACGCGATGGGTGGGACACCTATCGCGTAAGTCCGGTATATAACTGTACTGTATAAAGGTAATTTAGACCAGACTTAAAAATGCTGCCCCCGCGAACTTGGTTTCCCCTCACTGTGATTTTTTTAGTCTATCTTTTTAGTAGCTGCATATATGAAACAATTTGGTATGCAACCGCATAGAGATTCCGCTTTTCAGTAATAAAAGTACTAGATATATAGTTTATGTAAGAAAACATTAACTACATACATACTTGGAAAATTTAGTTTCATTTCATACAATGCATTTATTAACATTGTGTCAAATAATATTTTCATTCAAATAGCATTTTTAAGTTGCTGTTACAATTATAGAAAATTAAATCTAAGGCTTTTCTGTGCCATATTTTTTTCTCTTTCCATAAAAACCTTCATCTAAGTATGTAAAGCAGTCATATGGTAGTCCAACTTTGCGCTACCTCGTTTCTGAATCTCAACCAAATAGTCTGTGTTGTCCTAAGCCAATAATCACAACAAAGGGAACGTGCGTAAAACTATAGATTGGACATAACGTATATTAACAAAGTTTCACTACAACCAAAACAAGTAAAACAGTAACAAACTGACACGGAATTTCAGATTTCCGTTCAAAATTAGTTCTGTAACTTCATTTCTTATTGAAATATCAAGTGAACATTTTAGATTTCAGTAATTACGAAATATCCTGATAAAGTATAAATTTAAAAACAATACATTCAAATTAAAAATATATTTCGGCTATTCCCGTGCAAATGTCAATGTCGGTTGCCAACGGTTTTTCTGGATTATCGAAGAAAAACGAGGGCTTTATCGGATCTTAGGAAAGTTACAGTGCCGGGGCTGAAATATTGACTGTCCTTCGCAATTTATTACTTTGTATAATGCATATAGCTGGAAGCAAATGGGTCCGTTTAATTATGTCTAATACTACGTTAACGGAGATATTGTAAAGTCGTATTTAATCAAATTATTATTATTATACGATTAGTGACAAATTCAGTCTAATTGTAATACAATTGTCTGTAAGATGTTTCCTCGTCTAGAGATTATAGAATTGTCCAATAAGCACAATGGAGTGCAAAGGGGTGAAAAAAACTTTTTGTTTTAATAAAATGTGACTGTGCATTTCTTTTACGTTGTGATAAAATCCGGCCCTGCAAAGTAATCGTCGGCACTGCGACTGTTTTCTCATTACCCCATACATTTTACTATCGAATTATTTCAGCTTAAGTTTATTCCTATAGCTTACCCAATATTAATGGGTCTAAACGATTTATTAAAGATTGACTTGGCAGCATAAGCGTATGAATCTTAACCTTGAAGACGTGTGTTCGAATCACGGCTGTGCCAATGGACTTTTTCTTTTGCGCATTTAACACTTGTTCGTACTGTAAAAGGATCCGAAGCCGTGTCATGCGTGATAGCCTGTCACCCAAAAATAGATAGCATGAACACTTGTTTATTAAGAATTCTCATCAACAAACAACAGATATTGTAAATTTTATCTTTTATATTAATATTCCAATTCGAAAGGTCGTACATACCGAGTAAAGTAATTTATAAATTAATATCGTAATGTTCTTGCTTTTATCATCTAACTTAGGATCAGTTAGCTCAGATCATCATAAGGCTCGTACTCAGATTATTCTGTTACCATCAGTGGAAGCCTCGCAATCAGAATTTGCGACGAAAACATACAAATAAAGAGGAAAATGTATGGAAAGTAAAATTGGGCAATTATTTAGGAGATCATTGGTTCAGAATTTTCCTATACTACAAAAAGGAATAGACACCAATATTGGGCTCGCGTTGGGTCGTATTATCGACACTTTAATGCCCTATAAAAGGTCAAATTTACGAGTGGTCGCTACATTATGGGTTTCCAAAATATCTGACCAGTAACACAGTTTTGTTCATTCTCAATTTGACCTATTCTGTTACAGGAAATTATGATATGGAATAATTTAGTTTATTTAATCAATTTCGTTAGAACTCCATTAGAGAATCTCGAGTGTTTAAGGTTACGCTTTGACGAATTCATGCTTAATTTGAAGTTCGATACGGCATTCGGAGTTGAAAGTTCGAGAAGTTTGTGGGTGACTGGCGCCTTTGCTTCGCGGTCGCACCTGATAATAATACAACTATGTTAACCGTCTCCAGCAAACTTTTCAATGGCTTTTGTTCCATTCTTCAATCAATGATAATGTAACGAAGTTAAATTCGGAATGGAGAATTTAAATTTTCGAAAATCTCAAATTCACACGTTAAAAAGTAATGCGTAAAAACAAAAAATGCAACCTTACATTTTTAGAAAATAACATATTATATTATATACAAAAGAAAATGAATGTATGACGACTTGGGAATTAGTAATAAGTATCATTGCTGTTCAATGTAATAACTCACTTTTCTTAGTGAGGGAAGTGTGTATTAAAAACTTACTTGAAAGTTGCAAAATTGTTTAAGTCTCCAAACCTACTATAAGAGTTGTTTTTATTTCAAATAGATAAGATTTTTCCTTCTAAAGGAAGATATATATTTATCGAGACCTTTTCCTGTTCCGTAATCGCTGTCTTTGTTTTAGTCCTCTAAATATAAATTTACTTCACTTCAGCCTTAAAAGCAGATGGAATTTTATTTATTTACTAGTGACCCGCCCCAGCTTCGCACGGTTGCAATGCTGATAAAAAGCAGGTTTTTATTATGTATTGTTAATTCCGTCGCTGGAAAGCTCCGATAATATACGCGATAATATACGCGATAATATACCATATAGACATATACCATCACGGACTTTTCTGTAGACCTGTTCAATGTGTACAATACTTAGTACATTATTTTGATAAAATTCGTAGGGTTCAGCCTGCGTTTGCAATGTAAGCGGAAAAAATGTAATTATTTACATCACATTAGAAACCTCAAAAATAACAGTACTTCTCCACTATTTAATGGATGTTATTATACATATAAACCTTCCTCTTGAATCACTCTATCTATTAAAAAAAACCGCATCGAAATCCGTTGCGTAGTTTCAAAGATTTAAGCATACAAAGGGACATAGGGACAGAGAAAGCGACTTTGTTTTATACTATGTAGTGATGTTGATTATTATGGCGATTTCTTTTTGATGGGCATATAAGGTTCAAGGTTTATAATTATATAGTACGTAATATAATTACCATAAACAAGTATTTGATTGTAAAAGTAATTACGCGATGAAAATGTTCGGGAAACCTGTTATTGAAGTTTTTCGTATAGGACTATTATTATAATTAATTATATATAATATATACTTTTATAAAATATGTTATGTTATTAAAAATTATTTTTAAATTAAGATACATATCGACCATATTCTGATTATATCAATTAGGTGACGAGCAAATGTAACCGACAAAACGCTAGTGATTTTTTAAACATCTCAAAATAAAAACCAGGCGCATCAAAATTTTTATCATAGTTAATACATACTGTGCAATATAATACTATTCACAGTTCAAACTAATACCACTGGGACACCAACATCATTATTGGGGACCCAATATTCGTCCGAAAATATGAAAACATAGTAATTTTCACTTATATAACAGTGGGGCTTCACTAATCAGATCACGTACGATATGTCTCCCTGTGTCTTGGAATACTTGATCACACCTTTCAGCCTAAAAGTCGAGGGAAAATAAAATTCTCTATGTAATGTAAATATGCTTAACCCATTTCGGTAACTTGATCCTAAATTCGTTTTATAACGTCACTTGGTTATTTGATATCAAATTACAATTTATTTAGAGTATTCCAACCAATATGGGTTCGAAACTTGTAATTTACTTACGCACGTTTCGTATATAATAAAAGAGCAAGTCTTAATTCTTTATGTACACAAACAAATATTTAATAAAATTCACTATGTATATAAAAGATTAAGACTGTCACATACTACATGTTTTTGACATACAAGTCACAGTTCAAAACAAGTAAAACCTTTTAACAAATTTATAAAAAAATTAAAGTAAATATACATAATTAACGACATACCTATAAAATAACAAAAATAAAAATACACACATTTATAAATCTAAATGTATCTGAAAATAGTAAAAGTTAAACATAAATTAATGGAAAAAACATGTTTTTATTTATATCTGAGTCTACTATTCAATACCTATTGTTAGAAATTAGTATTTTTATTTTATATAGATTATTTTGAAATAATTTCATAACACGTGTACATAACTTATCTACTCTTCTCGCTAAGTGAATGTAAAGTATCTTTGAAACGAAGTACATACGGAAAAAATGTATCGAATTGACATACAGGACTCACAGTTCGCGCTAAATTTTGCTCGACGATTCTAAATATTACTGTCGACACTGGCGTCCTTAATACAAAATAAAAACTGGTTTTGTTATCCTGATCACCACGCTGCATCGAATGTAGTAGTAGGTAACAATTTCTCTTATATATAATAAGGCTGATAGTGATAAATAGTTTAGTAATGTTAAGGTTTAACCATTCTAAGCTCTAATATTTCTAACACCGTAAATCATACAAATATATGTAGGAATTATCAGTTTTATAAGTATGTTGAAGATTTTATGAAATTATCATGATTTTGAATTTAAAACAGAATAAAAATATAATCTAAGTAGTATTAATCTAAATTCAACTTTTCGATATACATAGGTTGTATTTATATACCTACTTAAATAGTTATAGGTAATATATACGAATATTAAGTAAAAGATTCGATCCGTAATCTTGCTTACGCATTTCTGTCCCAGTCTTATTAAAACCATTAGACATAAAAGGAAAAGATTACTGTAAGAGGGTATACTTATAAGCTCACTGAATACTGCCCATTAAAAACAAATGAGATACATGAATAAATATGTAAACAGTCTGAAGATTGTCCCTTTTAGTTTATCTCTGAAGCCAAATGTGATGACTTCCTAAATTTGAAAGCCAAATATCACGTCAAGTATTATACTATGCACTAATACACATACGCATAGATTGACAAAGTTCGTATGCACTTGCCCGCCACTATGTGAAATTGCCAAACTTTGGAACTATCCTTTGACTATTCAAAGTTTCAAATATGAACACTTCAAATACAAACTATTGAACTGAGGTCCTTGTTAAAGATCTAACTCTAAGTTACGGAATTATTATAATCTTAGTGGCAAGGTTAGTTTAACTACTTCTAGGTTTGCTTTGCATTCGTAATCTTTAGTAACTTTGTAAGAGTGGATTGTAACGCCTTTACACTGAATATTTTAATATAAAAATAAAATTTTATGAAAATAACACTTGCCATAAGCAGATCTGAATAAGGTTCTAATGAATATCAATAACTTAGCTAAACTATAGAAATAAAATAACGCCAAAACGTCAATATTTTTCAACATCCATTTTATTTTAATAATTAATGAAATATACAGGGAAATTAACTTTTCTTTTTCACCGAAAAGGGTAAAGAAAACAAAGCCGTTATTTTAAATAATTACTGATCATAAATATATATTTATAGTCCGCCATATTGCGCTACATTTTGATAGTTTCTTGCAAACGTGATTTTTACTATCAATAGATAAGATAATTGTTAAGTATCAACTATGAAGAAGTTTATCGTATATAAACGTGTTATTTTATTTTCTAGTTCTTTTTATTGATCTACTTAATGGCCTACATCCAGGGTTAGGCAGAAACTTTCCACAGCACTTTGCGATCCCGTTATATCCATGCACTTAACCTGAGTCTACGTCCATTCAACTCTATAGGCCTTGATTCAGCCATAACTGAGGGTCGCCAGGATTGGTAAGGTGGCCACGTTTTCTCTTATTTTGGAAAGTCAAGTTTTCTTATTTGGAAATGTAGTTGATTGAGTTGCTTTCGCAGAATGCGTCCCTCGCATATCCTTTTGCTACCTAAGGTCTTTCACGCAGTTGGTGGTTATCTTCTCAGTCCAGAAGATAATTCCTATTAATTAAGGATAATGTATTTCTCTAAAAAATATGGGAATTTCAATTGAGAAGGGCGAGAAATGCAAAATGGTTTACCATTATGTGTTAATTAAGCGTTTATGAAATACTGTAATAAATACAATATAATAAAGTAAGCATTCTTTAACATTTCAAATCAGCCACCTAATATTTCACGTAATTAATATCAATTAATATCATTTAACTGTCAGGTCCCAAGGAAAAAATACAGTTGAATACCTATCAGTTTTAATTACAATTCATTAAACAAAATTACCCATAATGATGAGCATCCGATTATTAAATCATTACCTATGATGGTACAATTGATAAATTGTTATGATTTCAAAAATATTTCCTATTATTCCACATGTTTCAGATACCTTACACCTCGACAATTTATTTATGAATTCGCTTACTTATAATAAATATCTAAAAATTTGTTTGGTAAAAAAACAAACAAATATAAAAAAAAACATTAATATAGGAAGAGATTCATATCGTATGCAATTCTCATCCCTGAGGTCGTAGGTTCGACATCAGCTGTGCACCTTTCGACTTTCTGTCACCTAAACACATTAAAACCTCGGTAAAGGAACATACGTGAGGAAACTAAAATGTACCAAATCAAAATTCGATTACACGTACCTATCTGACACAACGCTGATAACCTCCGATGAAAAAAAAACGAATGTAATCTGAGACCAAGACCCCAATGCGCTATAGGATTATTATTATTATTATTAATATTACAATCATCATTCTTGAAAATCTTACATTAGCAATGATCACCTGAAGTAATGGTGGAATGAAAATACAGTATTTATCTTGTCTTGACTACCACATATTGCGGTTACACATTTTAATTAGAAGGAATATTTATAAATTCACCTTAATAGTATTTTAATTGCGTTTGTATTAATATTTATTAATATTTAGTGTTCATTTTTATTTGTAATTATGGAAAATGATACATATAAAAACAAGGTTTTTTATAATATTTTTGGTTATGATATAACGACACCAGTTTAATACCTCAACACGAGATATTTCGATTCATATCCTGAAAAATATGCACTAGATTACAACAGCGAATTTTTGAATTGTGTATATTTAATTTTTAATTTAAGTAAAGTAATACTTGAAGTATTATGTCAATAAATAATTTGTGATATCACACTACAATTTACCAATTGCAATTATCCATTTTTTTTTGTTTATTTGAAACAAACATGTGTTAATAATTATTATAATAACAAGTTCATTGGTTTAGATTAGTATTTGAAGAGGATAAAGGTTATCAATATTTATTTAAATGTGTGTTAACTCCCGAGTTTTGGAGTCAGTAAATAGATCAATATTAATACCTCCAGCTCGCAGGAGGAAGTCTTGTTTAGATGACTTGAAAAATTATGATAGGCTTATATCAAAGTAGATATTACAAAGTATAACTAAGAAAGATACGCACCGTTCTAATGATGGTGTTTTAAATATCGAAGAATTTATTGATAATATTAAAACGATATTTGTGTTACTTTCATGTACCAAACAAACCATTAATAATTTAAATATGACATAGAAGCGTGAATAAATTATTATATCTCTTGGCCATTTCATACGTACTTATTACAAAGTGATTTTACTAAATGGTTCATTGAACTTTAATTATTGTAATACATATTATTTCTCCAACTGTATTGTTGATAACTATCATCAACTATTAAAAAAAGAAATTCCTTTTATTGATTTTACATTTTAACATATTATATAGCTTAATAGTATAACAAACTAGCTATTAAAATCATAAACAAAAAAAAATTCAGCTGCTTCCGAGACTTAAGATTTTATATAAAAATCCGGTTTAATAAAAACATTTAAAATGTAATTTTAAAAGTATGTATTTAGTTAAATTATATGAAGTTAAATTTTATAACAAACAATACAAATCTGTGTTTATTAACGTGTCCTTGGCAAATTGTCTGTACTTTTTTAAGTACCTAGTGAAGTAGTATGTTTTTACTAGTATCATTCACATTATACATTGCTACATACTACTAGTAACACTGTATATATTTACCTCCTTAAAAGATCAATTATTTATAACGTACCGTGATCAATTTAATTGAAATTGATTTAACATGCCCGACGAATCAACCGCGACCGACATGTAGTCAAACAAAACGGGGAAAATTTAAAAACATAGAATAATTTATATTATAACTGTTATTTATTTCATGTTATAGTCATAATTTAAAACACACTACACATATACCATGAATATTTACAGAAGTATACGCGCAAATTCAACATGTTTTGCTTAAATAGGTCATATATTACGGAACATTATTGAGCAATTCAATAGCATTTATTCAATGTGTTAATGGTTACTGAAAAGTTTTATCCTTAAAGGTTTTATATCAGTAAAAAGAGCCAAGTCCGACATAGACCTACATATTTATAATACAATTATAATTGCCCTGGTACTTGAACGAGATAAATAGCATTACAGACATAAACTAAAGGTTAACAACTTCGAAACCTACATTTCAAATAAAAATCGATGTATGACGTTATCAGTGCCGGCAACTACAAATGATGAAGCCAAATGAGCACGGTGACCGTGTTTTTATCTGTGGTGACACAAGCGCGGAGGCGGCGCCCCGCAGCGGCCGTCTGCTAGCGATTATTGACAGCTGAAACTGTCAACATCGTGAATTCATTCCGCATAAACACAAGCCACGGTCGCCTGGCTACCATTCACGATCACGCCGAAACACGAATAGCACGTGGCGATCTATTTTAAAACGATAGCAGTTTCCAAAATATAACAAAACGCTGGCAGTGATCGCCCACATGGACTGTATTGCCCGCGTATAACTTCCATAAATGTTTATTTCAAAAAATTGTGTGAATACAAACAATGGTCTTCGGCCGCAAGTGGAGGGAATACGGGACAGCACTGAGTGGTGAGTTAATCACTTATTTTCAATCACGATGAATAATTCGAACCTAAATTTACATACAAGCAACACTGAAGATACACCGGTCGAAGTTTCAAGATCGTAACGTCTGATACATATTATGTTTGTCCAATGTCTATGTAATATAAAAATAAAATATTTATGTAATAGTATTATTTTCATTGTTATATTATTGAATAATATAATTTACATTCAAAAAGGTTAGTATGTAAAGTTCGTGATAGTAATAAACATTATTAAAGATTAACATATAACATAGGTACTACTTCTAAAAAAATGTTACTTGATTGAGTTTTATATATTAACAAAATAGGTTTTATTAATATCTAAATTCGTATAATAGTTTTAATCAGTATAGATAAAATGTACATGGCTTCATATCACATTTCAAAAGTTCCGCGGAACGATCACTTGAACTGGTTTCTACAAAGTTTGTGGTCTAATATAAAAATAGTATTTTACGCGTAGATTTATATACGCTATAGCCTTTTGTCAATGTTACTATGTTCATTAGGTAATATGAGGTAGATTTAAATGTGGGTCCTTAAAATATTCTGATAAAAGTGGGTAGTCGGAGATTTAATTGCCGCCAAATAATTATTTGTATATGTTGTTTGATATTCGGTAATGGCGCGATAATAAACTGTGTATTATTGTCGCAAATTATTCGATTTATATTAATAAATTCGAATAATTTAAACTAGTTACAAACATGTATAAAAATTAGAACCGCCTTAATAAAATTGAAAAAAAATTGAATGAGAGCTAATAAAAAAGTATAAAAGCATTATCCTAATAGGTAAGAATGCGTTTCTCTAGAATCAAGTTTGACGCGGTAACCAATTGTGATCCAAAGTATGGAATTTTTTATATGCGGGAATAGTACGTTTCAGCATGACCTTATTACATAATATTAGGGTCATGCTGAAACGTCATATCTGAGAATCTTAGACCTAAATGGACAACTGTTATAATTTGTACTTTTGTTAATGATAATGTCCATGCGTAACATGTGATGGACAGATGCTAGTTTTAATAAATGTTTAATAGCTACACATTTTAAACGTATGCACGTATTCACTAAATGATTGATTACGTTTATACCAATTAACATTTTTAATCAATTAACTATGTAATGGTCATTTAATTTTGGAAATTATTAATTAAACGTCTGTTTCATTCGTACACACAGAAGGCTTATCAGGAAATCTAAATCAAAATCTATTATGCCGGGAATTGCACTAAGGACCAAATTTTGCATTTTGCTAAGAGGGCTGTACATTCTTCCATTTTGTGTGTACTTACACATATTCTTATATTTTTTTACATTTACATTTAACTTGTATACGTACTATTTTCAGGAATATAACCTTGTTTTGCTCGGTTTGGCCTGCTCCATTAAGTAATGTATCCGTGCCGTAATAATTCCTCAGTAAATAATAAAGCTGGCGAAACAATGAATTGGTATTATTTTTATTCAACTTCAAATACGGTAAGATTTCCCGGATGTTGTTTGGTTTAAAATAGTCGATATATATTTCGATAAAACATATAATTATAAAGAGACTCTTTCTCTTGCTGCTTAAATAAATTTGTCCAGTAGTAAAAAAATATTGTAAGCGCAGCTTAGTTCTAAAAAATGTCTCTGAAGGAAACAAACAGCCGCCCACCAGTAGACAGTATTTGACAGTTTTATTACTCATTTCTTGAACTATAGTAATAATATGGTTTTTGTGTAAATAGTATAAGTAGTCATCACTTCCTATTTAATTTTATTTATAACTTCATCATCCTTATGTAAATAACTTATTTTTGATTATATTTTGTACTTGGCACAGAAACCTACCAACCCAGAAATGACGTCAATTCAAATTACTAAAAGCGAAATCATTAACTTAAGTACGTAGTACTTGTCTTTTCCTTCTGTTTATATGTACATATACAAGCATTAATTGGAAATAAACTGATGAGAGTGTGATGTAAGGTTAAAAGCTAAAAACGCTACAAAAAATAAATTTTTACTAAACTAAAAATGCCCTATAAAGTTTTAACCTTTCTTACTTAAATAATTTTTTAAATAATAGCTACAAGCATTAAAGATCCTTTAATGTGATTTAGATGAAGGTCCTAAATTGTGAATGGTGGATTTTTCGACACACGATAATAAATAAAAACTTAACGTCAAATTCCTTCGGATTTTGAGTTCTTATAGAACGAAGTGTAACCAGACAGGACGATTACTTTATGTTACGTGCCTGGGTCGCTAAGACTAATATCGTAGACGTTATCAAACTTGAATCTACACCATTTTGTTAATATGCAGTTTGTGACTTGAAATGCGAAATAGAGTATAAGACACACTATTCTTAAGATTAAAATATATTTTCTTGATTCCATCGGTCATTCATTGAATTAATAACTCGTCTGTCCTTTTTCGTTTGTAAACGAATCTTTAAATTCAAGCGTGAAAACGTAACAGATAACTTAGATTAATAAAATAAACTTTGAAAAAGATTAGGAAAGATTGTTGGGTTGTAGTGATGAAGATCGCAATAAAAATAAGATTACTCCGGAATGTTCTAGAACTCGTAATTAAAGTACTTTACTAGACTAAGCCCGGACAGACATAAGAATTCCTTTTTGATTAGTCTCGTTGCAGTCGCAATATAACCTAATAACAGCGGATAAAACTCAATAAAATATACAACAGCTAATTTAAAGAATTCCTTTGGAAAGCAATACTTTAGGTTCTTTGATTAAACACATTTAAATATTGAGTTATTAGATCTGTCATAACCTTTTAGGGGGTTATTGTAGTCTTTGTATTATTGCACAATAGAGGATGTCCATAGATGTAAATCTATGGCGTCACTAAATGTTACCACGGATTTATTTATTGTGCAATCCTAATCGGCTGCCAAATCATAAAAAGTATTTTATGCGTAGTGGTTGAGTCTTAAGAGTTTATATAGCGGTTAACCTTGGACATATAGGACAATACAATGTAAAAAAAATCCCCAAAAAGCAAATTCTTAGTGTACAATTCAGTTGAGACTTACGCCAACTCTTGTATATCACGCAGTATTGGGTTGTTCACAATTCCTACGATAATTACGCGGTTTAGTATAAAGACAATTTACTGTTTATTTTTATAAATGATTACATTTAAATATATTTTTTATATTATTACGAAGTGTAATAATATAAAAAATATATTTAAATGTAATCAAGTAAAAAAAATTTAGGGGTGGGACGAAAAATAGTTTTACCTAAATTTTTTTTACAATTTTAGAATAAAAATATTTTTTTATGATACAGCATTAGTAAATACATATAACCCTTTTCAATCAACGCCTATTTTTTATTTCATTATTAAAAACTTATGTTGTGAACTTTAAAGTTTATACAGAGCAAAATTCACAGAACAACATAAAAAGATTTCATTCCGGAAAACCGAACAGTCAGTCCTTCAAGAAAAAAGCGTACCAATTCTTAAAAGGCCGGCAACGCACTCGCGAGCCCTCTGGCATTGAGAGTGTCCTTGGGCGGCGGTATCACTTAACATCAGGTGAGTCTCCTGCCCGTTTGCCCCCTGTTCTATAAAAAAAAGTCTCAGGGATAGCATAGCAAAATGTTCCATGTTGGTATGTACTAAACAGGTAAGCTCCGTAAAATTCTAATAAACGAAGTTCGCGGGGGCAGCTAGTATGTATATAATAATTTGATAGATTGTGTCACTATTAGAAAAGTATGCGTGCATTAACTAACTTGCTGCCATCTTCTCGAACTCATAGCATTTAATGTTTCTGCCGGATTTCTATGCTCGTACAGAACCTTTAACCTTCCGACTCCTAGAACCAACATTGGGTTCCGTGAGCCTCTTCACAGGATGTGCTCTTCTTTGGATTCTGCCACTAATATCGACCCTTTTCGAACTCAGAGAGTTTTTTAAGAATAAGTTTATTAGAATAACTATTATTATTATTTTTTTATATAATAGCGGCCCCCCTATTATACATATAAAAAATAAACGAGCCTGCGGGACGCCCAAAAAGGCATTCATTGCAGCCCATTTTTAGTGGGTGCGTTGCCGGCTTTTACTAATGACCTCTTGTGTCTATCGTCTTTATTATAACTACTAGTATGTTTGTCGTTCTTCTGATCTATACATTTTGTGCTGTCACGTTTTGTTTTGTTTTGCTTAGTGACATATTTTTTATCAGTGAAACTTTTGTGTATATGTCCTATGTATTAATTTTATGTTTTAGTTTTATTTTTTTAATGTATAGAGATATATTTGTTTAGTTTTCTTAATAATTAAATAAAGCAAACTTAGAATGTTTGCTATTGCTCACGACTGCGTTTACTTATGACACTTATTTTTCGTTCTACTCCCTTTGTAATTATGTCCAGGATCCTTTTTCCATCTCTCGTTGTGTTACTAAAAAGACACATAAAATAAAATCATAATTCGTCTCGCGAGATACGCTCCGCTTCGTTACATCGGTAATATTATTGTTTACAATATTCATGGGCGAGCCGGGGCGCAATTGCTTCCGACACCTGATTTTCGTTTTTGTTTCCTCCTTCACATATTTATTATTTTGTCGCTTAACCGTTCCCGGCACGGTCTGTCCTTTGATAGCAAGTCGTCACGATCTACTGTCATCTATGCTTGTTGCTCCAGGTCGTGCCTGGACGGTGCAAATACAGGGCAATGTATAAGCACATGTTCTACAGTTTGTTCAGCATTACAGTAGGTACATGTTGGGCTTGTCTTAATTTTACCTATCCAGGTAATATGCAGCTCTAACATCTCCGATTAAGATTCTTGTAGGTCCAGCTGTTTCAACCCCCAGGTAGCGCTCATTCCATACTTCTAACGCCTTTTGCCTTATCTGGGTATGATGCACATGGGTCAAAACAAACAAATAAACAAACAAAAATCTTTTATTCACATAGGTAACACAATGTACACTTATGAACGTCAAAAAAAAGAAATATTCATTAAATGATTCTAATTTTACATTTACTTAAAAATATATGCTTGTAAGGAGCTGCAACCATTACACCATGTCCCATATGACATCTTGAGTAATAAACAATAATAAAATAAATTAAAAACAAAGATTTGTCCTCTATCAGCAGGAGGCATGGTGAAATAGGAGCACGCACTTACATACTCGTGAGAACGTTTTTTCGCCGCTTATATTAGGCTCCGGCGGATCACGCCTAGCTACTTATGAGATAAGTACTTTAATCGTTTGAGTTTCAGTCAATTAAAAAATAAATCGCCTTATATGTAGATTATGAAGATCCGGCAGTGACATGGGAATTCTTATCATCACGGTATAAATAAATGTGGTATTTTTAATTAACATATTTTTATTTTTGTTGCGATATATTTAGGTTTCTGTCGTTGTTATCATAAGATTATTAGACATATGTGATAATATTATATATTTTTTTAATTATTTAATAATAAATTAAAAAATAAAAGATATGGAATTGAAAAAAATATATTGGATCTTTCAACCACTTCTTCCAGAAGCTATGTTAATATGTTTGGTACCTGACAGTTTCCTATGAAATGATTCTTACAACTTATCTGAATGATAGGTCAATGCAACTTGGTACCTGTGATTTAAAAACATTTTTGATTGAACATTATCTTATTTACTTTAGCTTAAAAACAATTTAAATATTTACGACGTAAGAGAAATATAATATGAGTAAGTAGGTAGTAATTAAACACATAGTTATTTGTGTACCTACGCATAAATATGTATAATAAATTATGGATCAGAAGTTAATACGTCTTAAAATATATACGTATTTTGTGATCACACTAAACAAATAAAAAAAACATATAAACCAGTTTCGAAAAGCCATTAATTTATTTCAAGTGTAATTATTAACAGTTTGTGATTATGTCTAAGGTTTATTCAATAAAACTATATCTCATATCCTGCTGTTACATTTTCTAGACGATATCCAGAACACACAGACAGTAAATGATTTTATTACTTTATTTTAATTTATTCATTAGTGTATATGAATAAAGGTTTAAACCATCTTGATGTTTAGAAGCCTGCCACGGTCCACTTCACTAGATATCATTTGATCAACTAGCGAACTGTGGAATCGACTCCCTGTAGGGAGAGAGACATCATTCCTTGGGAGGTACGACATCCAACTGTTTAAAGAAAGAGCATACTCCACCTTCAAACCCACTAAAATGGGTATCCATGGGCTGCGATGACAGCTCTTTTTGGGCGCCCAGACACGTTGGGTCCTCTATCCTATAAACAAAAATGCATGTCCAAACGCGTGTTGGGCGGTGAGAATGCCATATGAAAGACGATTGATTGATTGTCTTTGATGAGTCAATGACTGAAAGATTAATCACAAACAAAACGCAAAAAATTTTAAATGTATTTTGTTTTACATTTTGAATTTCTTCCAGGCTGGGTTGATCGCCTGTGTATAATTTATCTAAAGAAAGTGCATATGACAGCCATATAAACGCACAGCTGACGAGTTTGTTTGGAAATCAGGAGTCTTTATTACTTAGCATTTCTATGGTGAAAAATCTTACAAAAGTATTAATCTCTCTTTTTGTGCCAATGAACAGTTGCACGATCTGTGTCTAAGCTGCATCAACAAAGCAAATACGATGAAAGGAACGGTCAAGACCAATAAAGGGTTATATCGTTAATGAATTATTATGATAAGAAACGTTTCAGTCACGTATGTGTGTAATGTTTTTTGAATATCGACAAAAAACGCAACCTGTTCCTTTGCGACTTATTCCACGGTATTGGTACAGACGTTAGATATTATTTTTTCTCTTATTATATTTACAAATCCTGTTTAACCCGTTTGCAACCCATTACATGAAACTTGAATTTTATGATACGCTTTATCTATATTGCGTATTTAATTTAAATATTATTGTTTATCCTGATAAACACGGGACGGGGATATTGTGTAATGGATTTCTTGGCAAATACCATTTTAACACCAACGTTCATATTTGTGCGTTTAGAAGACATTTACATAAGTTTAAGATACAATTTTGAATGTGTTTAGATATTTGAATTCGAATTTCAAATTGAATTGCGCCATATTTATTGAATTCAATGTAGTTTAAAAGGATGTGGAAAAAATTAAAGTGAATGAGGACAAATAGTTTACTTAGTAAATAATTGTCTCAAATGATTTACACGAGCATTAAGCACAATCTAGAACTATGAGCGGTTAATTGGTAATTATAGCGTCATTTTACACGTAGTTGTGTGTTACGTGATTAATAAACTTTTATCAACACAAGCAAGGTTTAGATAATTTATTTGTAATAGATGGCATATTGCACTTTTAAACACTTAGATTTGCTTAACTACAGCGTTATCCCGCTTTGAGATTCATTTCGCTGTGCAAAACCAACTTTACCACAAACAACAGAAAATTATCGTATCAAATCAAATCAAAATTCATTTATTCAATTTAGATGCGTCTTAGGGCATGCTTATGAATGTCAAAATCGTTTACAAAATTCGCGAAAGAGCAAATCATGAATATACCCGATATTCAGTAGGTCTATGAAGAGGTTGTAAAACTCTTTCAGTCAATTTTTTTATGATTGGCAAATCATAAAATTTAAAAAAAACTTGATGGGTTATATAAAACTTACATATAACCTTTTAAGTGCTCACTCTCATTTCTAAAGCGACATTAGTACTATAATTTAAGCTAAGATTTAAGGCCAAATCAACATCATATACCTCGATGTTGGGCGCATAATTATTATCTAAGTATATTCTTTCACATTCATACAGTATAAAGTATCTCCATCGTTAAGTAAATGGGCACGTACCCTAGTTATACATATTTAATATCTCACGAAATAAGAAGAAAATTTTTATATAGCGTAGGTACAATTCTGGATAGTCATGTACGCGATACATAAGTGCAAATCATCACGTTCATTGTTGTTTCTAAGTCGTATCAAATGATCAAAATGCTGACATTAAAGTGGTTAGGTCGACGGATGTTAGTATTATTTTTATTCTGACTATTACATGTTTAATTTATTATGGTGCAGAAGGCATATCATATCATGTCTGTGAACTATGTTAGAAATGCCTTTATTCGAGTGCTATAATTTAAGTTATATTAAGTTTATGTTATTATTCTATTCAAGACTTTATTATATGTGTATGTCATATTACTTTATTACTGCCTATTTAGTATATGTCCTGCGAAGCACTCAAGGCCTTAAGATACTTCCACTTGTCTCGTATCTATGCTACTATTCGTATCCATCCCCGCTATCTCTTTTATTTCATTTTAACAGGTTTCTCTGGCGTCCTCTCCTTTTTCTGCACACTAAACCATTCCAAGTAAGGGATCTTTTGACCCATCTGCCACCATAAGTGCGGGTCAGCCCATTTATAAAAAAAATCTGTAAATTACTAAACTTTATGTTGGCCAAGCTGTTTCTCAAGTTCGAAACTTTTTTTGTAATGCATTTTTATCATCTTCACCATCATCCTGGTGTTGAGAGCAATTATTCTGAGTTAAATATTAATTAATAATACTTAAGCTCGTTCAACATATATACGATCTGAAGCAAACAAACGTCTCTCTTACAGATGATTGTCAGTTAATCGGGCATACAATTTAGCGATTGTTATTCTTCATATTATTAATCAATCAAAGGCCAAATGACCCTTTGTATACATATACGAAAATCACTTTAAATGATTTTTAAATTGTATATACATATTTTTAATATTTAATTCACATTGATTTACCAATTTGATTAAGAAATTACGCAAACAACTGATAAAACTGATGAAACGTAAAATATGAATCTAGGTCAAGATCTAGTGAATCATCGTCTTTGCCTTTTAAATGAAAGACTTATCATGTCCTTATCATTTTTCATTATGTGAAATTCAATTCTTTTTATCATTCGTCAAGGACATACGAGTCAGATTTATTACTACATTAGATCCGTCCGCCAGATTAGCTTTTTCTTCCGATAATTATTAAAAATTAAATTTCTAGTTTAAAAACCATGAAAACTATTTTTTATTTCTGTATATATTTCACCGACTTTTTGTCCTTGTCTGTGATTATATTTTTCCATAGAGTATATTATAGAAAAGTTAACATGTTGTAAAACGCACTAGTTTACACTTCACATTAAGTCACAGGGTCACCCATGCAGGGTCAACGCCACTGGGTTATTATCAACATAGGTGGGCTAGGCTAAAAACTAGAATATCTGTTTGGTTTACCTTTGGAACATCAGACTAAGAATTTTGATGAACAAAGTTTTTTTAGATTACACTAGCTCCACTAGATTATAGAAGTTCGTTTCCACTTAATGTGATTTTTTTAGCCTTACTTTTATGTACATACATGGAACATTTTGCTATGCTACCCCAGAGAATGTTTGGTTTTCCGGAAAGAAAACCTTTTAGGTTTTTCTGTGAATTTTTCTCAATTCAATTCAAATTCAAAATTTATTTATTCATGTAGGTAACAATGTACACTTATGAACGTCAAAAAAAAGAAATATTAAATGAATTTAATTTTACATTTACTGCCAGTTCTCCATATAAACCTCGGAGTTCAAGTCCTACATTTTTAATTAACAAATAAAAAAAAGGTTTAATAATAATAAATAAAAAATCGTAGAGGGTTGAAAATTAAGGGTGATATTTTAATGTAGTATCATAAAAAATTTAAAAAAAATGTTAAAAAATATAATAATTTAGGATTTTAGGGGTTTCGAAATGCTGAGGGTGGTCTACCATAATTGAGGGTTTTAGGGGTTTTCCAAATGCTGAGGGTGGTCTACCATAATTGAGGGTTTTAGGGGTTTTCCAAATGCTGAGGGTGGCCTACCCTTAACATTTAGGGGGATGAAAAAAAAGATGTCTTATTCGCAGTTTTAACCTATAACCATAACATTTCACGAAAATCGGTCGAGCCTTTTCAGAGGAGTTTTACACTGTGACACGAGAATTTTATATATCAGATGTTTGTCTACAAATATAGATATACAGTAAATAAAACGAAAAATTCCAATAGTTTCACGATGTACCACTCGAAGAGTAACTTAAATAATTATTTCAACACATTCCTTTCTTACCTTTTATTTATTATAATTCATATTTTAATAAAAGGTTTATTTTAATAAAAGATTGAGTGAATTTTCTGAATTGATGTATGAAACATGTCAGATGAAGTATTCTACGCAACAAAGTTATTATCAATCTAACAACATGGGGTCTTAGAACCAAGTTAAAGGAATTTTATATGAGTGTCTCATCTATCTCTGTAGATTTGTTTGCAGTTGCAGAAACGGGGTGTAACGAATCTATAGCTGACGCTGAGTTAGTCCCTCCTAGATATACGGTATTACGATGTGATCGCGCGGACGGGCGCAAGCATGGTGGCGTATGTCTTGTGGCTTCCCCGCGCTTGGAACTGCGCCGCATAATTTTACCCTCTGATTTGCAAATTGAATCTCGCCCCTTTGAAATAGTTTGTGCAACTGTCTATTTGAAAAATAGATTTATGTTTCTGTTATGTATTGTTTATACTCCTCCAAATACGAATGATGAAGAATACTTTTTATTACTCAAAACAATTGAAGAATTTTGTTGCAAGTATGATGATGTATTAGTAATTGGTGACTTTAATTTATATTCTTGCTCAAATAATGTAAATACTTATTTTTGGAATTACTTTAGTAACTATTGTGAATTCAGTCAGTGTAATAATATAGGGAATGTTAATGGTCGTGTATTAGACTTGGTATTAAGCAAAGGTAAGGGAATGCAAAGTGTTGGGGTGTGTGAGGCGGATGAACCTTTGATATCTGTAGACGCCCAGCATCCACCGCTTCTTGTGTGTGTGCGTCCACGCGTTGCGTCAGTTCCGTCAAAGAATGACCCGGCAAAAACGCACGAGCGCTTGTTTCAATGGAATTTTAAGAAAGCCGATTTTAGTTCGTTATATTCTAAGGTTAGAGAAGT
The DNA here is from genome assembly GCA_028984075.1 of Pieris mannii. NCBI lineage: Eukaryota > Metazoa > Arthropoda > Insecta > Lepidoptera > Pieridae > Pieris > Pieris mannii. The sequence continues at coordinate 5,006,567 of CM054776.1, forward strand.
GGATTGGTCTGATGTGTACTCGTCTGATTTAAATCAGAGTCTCAATTGCTTCTATTATAAGTTAAACTCTGTACTTGAGGAATGCGTGCCAAAAAAATCCAGGAACCTAGGATACTCAAGGTATTTATATCCTAAATGGTATACAAGGGAAGTCATTAAAATAATTAAACATAAAGCCACGCTGCATAAGAGATACAAGGTCACTAAATCCCCAGGAGATTACGAAAGGTTTAGCCGGTGCAGAGCTGAAGTTAAGAAATTAATTGCATTGGCTCTTGAAAATTATACTAAGTCTGTTGAATCAAATGTCATTGAAGATCCCAAGTCATTCTGGAGGTTTATTAATGGTAACAGAGTCAACAGAGAACCATCGGGTATTATTGAGAACGGAGAGGTGTTACCCCCTGATGAGAGTGTTAGAGCATTTGCCAAGTATTTTAGGTCTGTTTATGTTACACAAAAGCCAAAGCTTGACGTCAGCGCAGCTGTTGCTGCAGCGGGTTGTTCAAACGGGGCTGCACGAGTTCATGTTGGGAGCTTACAGTTGAGCGATGTACAGCAGGCACTTAAGCTACTTAAACCAAATAAGGCAGCTGGCCCGGATGGTATACCGCCTTATATCTTACGAGATTGTGCCGTGGTACTTGCTGAACCACTGCTCCACATTTATAACCTGTGTCTCAAAGCAGCAACATTTCCCACATGTTGGAAAAGCAGTCGGGTGATCCCAATTCCTAAAGTAGGATGCCATGATAAAGTGAAACAGCATAGGCCGATAGCTATATTGTCATGTCCGGCGAAAGTATTGGAAGCGGCACTTCAAAAATGCATATTTAATCAAGTGAGTCCCCAGCTATCAGAAGCGCAACACGGATTTCGGCCTATGAGGAGTACCACTAGCAACCTCTTAAATTATATGGCAAATATTTGCCCAGTAGTGGACAGTGGAAAACAGGTCGACGCTGCCTATTTCGACATTAAAAAAGCGTTTGATCTAGTCGATAATGACGTGCTTTTGCAGAAGTTTGCACATATAGGATTCACTCCACACTTATTGAACTTTATGGCCAGTTTTATGGAAGATCGAACGCAATACGTGGAATACGCTGGGTGTAGGTCAGAGGCTTACTTTACGAGGTCAGGCGTGACACAAGGCAGCAATTTGGGACCTTTGGAATTTCTTATAATGCTGAATGACCTACCGAAAGTTATCAAGAATGCAAAGTGCTTGCTCTTCGCTGATGATCTCAAACTGTACATGCCTATAGAGAGTATAGATGACTGCATTCGGCTGCAGGAAGACATTGATCGAGTGGTTAATTGGAGCAGGAGAAATAGATTGGAGTTTAATTTGGCGAAATGCAAAGTGATAACTTTCTCAAGGGCACGGTTAATCACTCGGTACAATTATACCATTAGTGGGCTATCATTGGCTAAAGTCTCAGCGGTCAAGGATCTGGGAGTTTATTTTGATACGAATCTTAGTTTTTCGCACCATGTAGAGATCATATGCAAAAAGGCCAACAGAAATCTGGGGTTCGTATTAAGAACAGCTTGTGGTTTCGAGAACATCGGTGCAATCAAAATCTTATACAACGCGCTAGTTCGAAGCCACTTGGAGTACAACGCAATGGTGTGGGCCCCATATGAGGCTAAATACAGTCTCATGTTAGAGCGAGTACAAAATAAATTCACTCGCTACCTCTACAAGAGACTGTATGGAGTGTATCCCTTGTATCCGCTTATGTACCCGACCCTGTTTGTTCTGGGTATGGTGGGGTACGACCAGCTACGCCTCAGAAGAGAGTTAGCTGTGACAGTTTATATATTTAAAATACTTGCGGGTCGGGTGCATAATCCGGATATAATGGAGAGACTGGGTCTACGGGTACCAAGTAGAAACCTGAGGCTTACGTCTAAGCTTTTGGATGTACCGCGCGCACATTCCAACTTGGTTAGCAAAGCGCCACTCACGCGAGCAATACAGATCATTAACAAAATTTCCATTGAGGTGGACCTATTTGTTTGTACGCTGGCTGAGTTCACAAGAGTTGCTTGCTATATTGTTAGTTATAAGATTTAGGAATTTAAGTTTAATTTTCTAATGTTTGTATGTAGGTTAGTTGGTGTGGGTAATATAATGGTATTCTATCGCATTAGTTGTAACTGTTAAGATAGGAAAATTTACTGGAAAATAATAATAATAAAATAATAATAAATAAACATCTGAAAACTTCCTTCATAACTTCACATACTTTTAGTAAGCTTTTGAAAAACATGTTCATTTGGAATGCGTGCCTTGTCACTTAGGCTATTCACAAGACACAAGATTTTAGCTTTAAAATCTTTATCAAGCAATATTTTGATGGCTATTTTAAAATTTCCAGCGACCTTGATCACGGCGGCGGCGGGAACTACAGTGGGATGGACGTCTCCCACACTCCCGAAACTACGGGACAAAGACTCGCTTATTCCAACAACGGCGGATCAGAGTTCATGGATTGCCTCTCTAATGATATTAAGTTCAGGTGATTATGTTACTTACTGTTACAGTTTTACTTGGCTTATGTAAATATTGTATGCCAAATATTTATAGGTTTTAAATATGTTAATGTAGTTTTTTCCTTCTGATTCCATTATATAATCAACGTAATTATTAGCTATTATTATTTCCTCAAACAGACGTTAATACTTTATGAATTATCGGAATCATAATGTTATGAAAATTCGTATTGAAATTATAATTAATCTATTTCAATCTATACTGTTTCAGCATTAAGCCCCATCCCGGCATCGTACCTCGCAGACAGAATTGGCACAAAGAAGACGTTGCTCCTCGCCGCAATTCCTTACATCCTGGGCTGGATCCTGGTGATGCTTGCGACCAACGTCCCAACAATATACGCAGCTCGTCTTATATCGGGTTTAGGTTACGGCATCGCATACACAACGGCTCCTATGTACCTTGGTGAAATCGCATCGAATGAGGTGCGAGGGGCAATGGCCACCCTCATCACAGTAATGTCTAAGGTATGGAACTTTTGATGTTTAACACGTTACAACAAAAATATCTTTAATTATCGAATAACCTAACCACCTTACTTAGACACATTAAATGTTCTTAAAATAATATTTTTCTTATTATATTTTGAGAATGCATTTTGCTCTTGATTCCTAACATTATATTAATCAATATGTAATATATACCCTTACCCTTATTATTTATGTAATTGATAGAATTTTTTCTCCATTTCAGTTTGGGATCCTGTCACAATACTGCATAGGGCCCTACGTATCTATGCTAGGACTGGCTAGTTTCAACATTGCCATACCTATACTGTTCGTTGTAACCTTTAGTGCTATGCCGGAGTCGCCTTACTATTACCTCAAATCCGGACAATCACATTTAGCTGAAAGATCTCTAAAAAAGCTTCGAGGCCGTGATTACATGATGGAAGAATTAGATAGTATGACTCACCTTGTCAATGAGAATATGAAGGAAAAGAGTCGTTGGAAGGATCTTGTCACCGTAGGTGGTAATAAAAGAGGACTGATAATTTTGCTAGGAATATATTTTACCCAACAATTTTGTGGTAGTACCGCGATCATATCGTACGCGGAACAAATATTTGGAGCTGCGGAGGGCGGATTAGGCGCTCGAGAATCGTGTATAGTGGTTGGTTCAGTCCAGTTACTAACTTCCGCAATTTCATCGCAATTAGTTGATAGATTAGGAAGAAAACCTTTACTGTTAGTTTCATCTTGTGGCGTTGGTCTTGCTAATGTTATTATAGGAGCGTACTTTTTCATGAAATATGCAAACAGTGAGTACGTTGTTAACTTAAAATTCATTCCTGTCGTTGTGATACCAATATTCATATTTTCCTACACTATTGGCCTGGCAACAGTGCCGTTTGCTATAACATCGGAAATATTTCCGACTCACATAAAATCAAAAGCCACTTGTATAATACAAATATGTGTTGCCTTAATGACATTTGCTGTTACGAAGTTATATCAAGTGATCGCGGATAACTTAGGTACATATGTTGCATTCTGGAGTTTCGCCTTACTGTCGGTAGGTGGCGTTATATTTATATTAATACTGCTTCCTGAAACAAAAGGTCAATCGTTCGCTGCCATTCAAGAGAGGTTATACAGTAGTGATAAAGTTGTGTATGAAAAGAGGGATGGTGATGTGGCAAGGGTACGGATAAATTTATGAAACTCACAATTCGAAGGTGCTATACCTGTACTTAATATTTCCGTCCTTTTTATAAATAAAGCATTCCGCAGATATTATATCAGATATATTTTATGCTACTTGTGTCATAACGTATAGACCTTTACTACTTTATTTCAAATATATCTCAAATAGGATATTGTGATAACACACTCGATAATAATATTGTCTTCGAACTAGACATAGGTAAATGATAATTTCTGAAATTCCAAAACGTCTCAGTAATCATTATTTGAATATACCGAAACCGGTCCTTTTTAAGTAATTATTTGGATTACTCGGGGTTTTGTTTTGGGTGTAAGATATAATTTTGTGATAACACTTAAATTGTATATTCCTGATACTGTAACACCCCAACTATATTACAACCAAAATGGGTCCAAGATATGAGGGTCAAATGTGTTAAATGATATTGTAATTGTTATTTTAAATAAATGTAAAGTATTTTTAGACAATTTATGAGGTGTAGCAGTAAATCTTTAGGTATAATCTGTATAATTAAGTTTTTAATTCTTGTAAGAAAAGCTTTAATACCAAAATATACATTAAAAAAGATCTTCCATTGAAAGGTGACAAATAAAGTAAAAATATGTTAATAATAGAGTGCCTTGCAATCGATTATGTTATTCTTAATTAATATTTGTAGATTATCTAGTAATGTAATAAAGAATCCAAATATTATTTAATACATATATAGTATATGTTTAAACAATATTAGATGTTTATAAAACAAAATGAAAAACTGTAATTATTAAACTATTTTATAATATATAAAAATGTAATAATTTTAATAAAGGAGCTATTTTATAAAAGAAACTCATAAGGCTGGCCTTTAATAGCTCATTTTTATCTGAAATAGCCAGACCACAGATTTAATGATAACTTATTTTATAAGTCTTTCAAACAAACGATTAGAAAATTAACAAGATATATTCGTAATACCTTTTATTTTAATAAAAGAAAGTTTCAAACGTACTAGCAATCTAACCGATACGTTTAAGCTAAACATTATCTGTTGGTCTCTTTATGTTTTAACTGATTTTGTCTGTAATTAAATTGTATTGTGATCCTATTTACATTCCTAGTGCCTTAAATATTGTGTGCCATTTACATCTGTGCAAACTGATCTGAAACCCTGGATCATAGAACTAAGTGAAATTATATATTGTGATTGTTAATTATTTTGTTTAATTTGTCATATTTCATTTGGATTCATTTTCCACCGAACAAACATCTGTACCCATCTGTAAAAAGGCGTGTTATATCAATTTTGGAATTGAAACGAGTATGTATGGATATCAGCCTTTGTCTATTTGCCTAAAATTACCTCCAAGATTCAGTAATCTAAATACCAACGTATTGTACAAACTGGGATGAACGTTACCAACAACACCCACTGAGTAAAATAAGATAATTTTAAAATAAGCTTTAACAATTATCTGGAACCCAAAATTAACAGTAACCTATTTGTGTACTTAAAAATATCTATAGCTCTGCGAGGTATCCTCTAATAGATAGTTATTAACAAAACAACGACTCTATGTAGAATAGGTAGGAGTATTACGTTATATTTGTGGGTGTGTCATACGTCATTACGAGACATCTTAAAACATCTTGATAATCTGTAACCCAATGAAACAACTCGACACAAACAAGAGCTAGCCAGTATGTGGATATTTTCGGACTGGTCCTAGTCCCGACACCTTCAGTGGTTACTTTTGTAATATTATTATCTGCTAAGATTTGTTTCATTCATGTTAAAAACTATTTTTGCAGCAGGCGCTACTTTTTACACTGAATTTAAGAACGTATTCCGTAGTTTGCCGTTTATTGGAAGAATTGAAAATGTTATCATGACTACCACTAATTATGCTATAGATCGACAATTATGCAGTATCTTTAGTAGAATTTACTATAACTATATATAAAACATGCTCAATTTCGAAAATATCATTAAATAATCGCAACTCTTCGACTTTTAAGACAACAATGTTACTAATGGGCGTTTTATTCGTTCCCAATCCACATGTACTCATTTTCCACTGAAGCTCTGTTTGAAACGAGTGGACTTTGTACTTAACGTCTGCGTCATGCTATTCCGAATACAGATATGCACTCAAACATATAATGAACCGAAAGATTGATGAGTATATGAATTTAATATTTCCTATACTTATTTATAACTTCAACAGTATAAATACACCCAATTATGTTTACGCTATGATGAAATGAGATAGCTGAGAAGGTTCGTGTTTATAATTATTTTATATTAACGTTAGCATTGTGACTACGTTTTCTGTAATATATTTAAAATTTGCCTGTGTACCTTGCAATTCAAAATCCCAATTGCAATTTAATAATACATAATTGCATAATCTTCAGAGAACAAAACTTACATTTCTTAGATTTTTAAAAATAATTCATGTAAATGTTATTGCGCGATGTGACAATTTCTTCACAAAAACATGCGATTTAAGCTGTGAATACGTCCCATTCTGTCAGTGTAGTTGTGAGCTGCACACATTTTAATTACACAATGGGTGAAGTGAGTTATTTGGTACACATGTATAGTAAGGACGTGTGTGTGCTTCACGCGTTGAACGGATGATAACTTATTCACATTCTTGTTTCCAAATGATGTAAAAAATGCAAGGGTTTTATCTTATTAATTAATTATAGACTTGTCAATACACGATTTTAATTGCAATGAATGTTATCGATAGAGGCTTAACAATATTTCGCTTTATAAAGATTGGCGACAATAAAATGGAACATCTTAACAATGCTCGTTTTGTAATTATTTTTGACGTTATCTTGCTTAGATATTGACATGAGGTTAACAAAAAGTTGAAAAATGGAAATCAAATAAGTAAATATATTTAGAACTTGTCAACGTCAACTAACGCCCGAACCCAATAATTAACCCACAATTTCAGATTGAAATCAATTTCAGATCAGACCGTGACAGACAATCGATATCCTATCTGCAACTCCTACGAAGACAATCCATTTTTTGCGACGGATAGAATGCAATCTCTTCGCTTTTTACACTCATATTTGATAATCAATATGACCCAAATAAAGTAAAAAAAACCATACAAATAATATTAAAATATACATGTCTATGTTTAAAATATATCAAATAGCTTTTTAATTATTTTAAAAACTGGTGTAAGTTAAAATCTTAAGGACAGGGCACAGTTGAATTGATATTTTCATACAAAAGTCTATTAACATACGCCGATCCGACCTACCATGGATTGCTTGTATCGACAGTTGTCGGTATTGGTTGGTTATTGGCACACTTTTATCAATATTTGGACTAAGTTGTCTACCTCAGATGGACAAAAATGGATTGAGATGGGTATTGGATTTGGACGCTATAATACTTTTTTTTTAATTCATTATATTTAAAGATTGGGGAAATGTTTTTGGAAGCAATACTCAACTACTCGTACACTGTAATGATCGAACACGGATTCAGCTTAGTAACCTTTTTAATATATCTACCGTATCAAGGCTAATCAATAAAACTTGTGTGTTTAAGCACCGGGTGCATTAAACAAATAATTTAAGTAAACATAATTTACCAAAATTTTCCCTGCAATAATGTTTGTTTAAGAATTAACGAAATAAAACGATTACGATAAGGCGACGGTTATGCTTGAGTTAATCTTTCTCTTAACCGACATCGAATAGATATTTTTCCAAGTATATTGCTATTTAAAATAGTAGTAAATATTTACATGCGAGTAGAATCTTAAACATGTATTATAAAAAAATATTTCTAATACGATCCGAAAGTATTCCTAACTATTGTTGGACCCGCATAAATATAACGCACCCAAATGTTTATGTAGTTACTACAAATTATTTGAAAAAGCCTTCAAAAATCTACGTATTATTCTGAAACTATCGTAAAGCCAGGGCCACTAAAGAGAGTAGAAATCATACTTTGTCTTTATTTTTTGAAAAACAGTTGAAGGTACAGATTAGTTTGTTATGCATTATTATTAAAACAAACCATTTTCTCTTCCATTTATTATCGCTTGGTTCATCGTTGATCTGTAAATTATCAAGCATTGATCCCAAGCATGTTAAAAGGCTTTTAAATTAATTAGGCACTTTACTATTTAAATATTATTTTGAGACACTTTAGTGCCATATCAACTACGTCTTTATTTTTACAGATGAAGAAAAGAGAGCCGTAAGGACTTGGAGTAAGGTAAACTACGATAACAGCTATGGAGACTCTGTGGACGCCTTCTATCCCATCCACGTCACGTAATGTGAGGAAGTCAACTATGACTTTACACCATAATTTATTATAACACCATTCCACTCTCAAATCGAGTTTAGACGTACAAAAAAAATTGTTTCCCGACTCTTGAGATATTTATTTTCTTGTCGTACGTCCATAATGATTTTTACAACAACCATTCAATATTTTGTTACCCTAATAAAATATTATCAATCCTAGGAAATTTACAATAACATACTAATCCAGTACAATTTAGCGAGACAATAACAAATTTATACGATAATAATTACACAGTTTAACCATGTAATGCAAATATATATTTAATCAACGATTATTTTAACATAACATTTATACATACAAATAACGTATACTTTATTACGTAATGCACAGTAGGAACGTAGAACAGTGGTATGGACCTTGACATGTTGATAGTGCTGAAGACGAGATTTTGACATTTAGGGGTATTAATATTTTCGTTTCTGTTAAATTTCCTCTGTTTCCTCTCGGCAGCCGATTGCTAAGGGGATCTCATCCCAAACAGAAGCAGGTACAGAGAATGGAAAAGGTAGTTGTATAAATACGTGGAAACTTTATAATCGTCATGACTTTATTAAATTAAACATGTAATGAGACATATTATGCAATAAAAATATTTTTTACAGACTAATTTAAAAAAAAAATCATTCTCCATAGCTAGCACTACCGGCCCATGCCTCAACTTCTCTTATTATTATTAACTATGTATTTATCTGATAACAACTGTTATCATATATAGCTGAGACAATTGACGATATTAACGTTTGTGACACACGGGAGCCGTACTTAGCGGTGTCTGAGTCTAAGACATATTAATTTAAAATCTACAAAAATATTACACAACAAAATTATGTTAAAAAATAAGCAACGAACGCAAAATGTTGTGACGTATATTTAACGTCTGTGGAAAAAATATTAAGGTTCTTCAGGTTTAATATTACGTTACGTTTAAAACTAAAAGCACGCGAAATCACCGGATATTTAAAAACTGTTAAAAAATAACTTAGTTATTTAACTGTATTACCTTTTAGATTTCATTTTTAAAGGAATGCCTCAATGCGAGTCAATTTCGCCTTAACCGTCGCATCACTCTCGGTTTGAAAGAGTAGCCTGGTGCTTAGAAAATATCTTTTAGACATTGTGACTTACTAAATTAACTTCACGTTCTTTCATGTGTTTTATACTCTGTGAAATATTTGGTTAAAATTATGAAATGAAGTTATAAACTACAAATAATTATAAGTACTATTTGAAGAAGGAAACGAATTTGTATGAAATTAGTCACGTGACGACGCGTTAGCTAACGTCATCCCCAAACAAATTCTTCTAGCGTTTAGTGGTTAATGTCGTCTGACACAGAGGGTGACCAAGGGTGTTGTTGATTAGGTGGCCATAAGAAAAGCTGCATCGTCTTTAAACAGCGTGGAAGGGAGATTCGTCTCGTCCTAGTGGATATAATAAATATATTTATAATTTGCATCACAGTAAAACCAGATAAAACCTAATTAATTTTATCTATTCAAGTGCGATGTAAAAGACGTCATATTATCTGAAAGATAAGCTTTGTTTATTCATAGTATAATTATCACTATCGAGGAAAGTAGAAAATGTACATTCGAAAATATTTCTGAGGTTAATTTTCTATCATACGTTATTGATTTAGTATTAAAAGAGGCTAACGGATATAATATGAGACTAAAAGCTGTAGTCATTTAGGTATAAATATTTTTATTTACAGCTTATATTAAAATGCATATTTATATTTCAGTAATATAAGTGGCAGAATAACACATACACAATGATTATTTATGCATTAAGATTAAAGATCTAGTTAGTTATTGACCCATTTTCACTGCACAAAACGATATTGTAATTCTAATATATAAATTTGCCGTAGTAGATCAATGACAGGGCTTAATTAAAAATAAGCGATTTACGAGTACGGCTCTAAGCAATCGTGGATGGTTAGGTTAGGACGGTAGGCCCAATCGTACATAACTGGCCAGATCCAGAACGTATTTGAGACACGTATGCATGGGAAATGTCATGAAAACTGATGAAGCAAGACAGGCCCAAATCAAATGGAGATCCATAGCCAATTGTTACTCTTAATTCGAAGTTAATAAAAAAAGAAGTTACTAAAAAGCAGTACCAGGTAAAAACTGGCAATAGCAATTGCTAATTATTTTTTGATCAATCCTTATAACTGGTGACACAGTTTTTATAGAAGGTATTATCAAGAGATAATCGATAATATTTAGATATTTTAATCGGCAAGAATATTAACAGAATCTGATCACGTATTGACTCTACTTATCTCTTACTAATACATGACAATATTTTGTTTAAACATTTTTAATTTATATGTACATTAGATACTCAATAAAAATAATTTCAAGTTCTGAATCTAATTTACTTAATTCGCTGGTGAAAATTTAAATTGCGCAATATTATTTGCTTTAAAAGAATGCAAAACTATCATAATATTTACTATCAAAGTATACGAATGTAAACGTGCATTTTCAAGGCTCAGTTTTAATAGTCCCATTGAACATACCTATATGTATTTGTATAACCGTGCCTTTTTTTAGTTAAAGGTAAGCTTAGTCCAACCTAGCAATTGATGGCTAAATACATAAATTTATTACTATCTATTCAGTTCGCCTCATTTTCTTTCTATTAAGTCGTAAGAGTTATGTATTGTCGTCGTATTAGCCCATGTCGGTAGTATTGTTAGACTTATTTTTGGACTGTATTTAACTAAAAATACATTTGTCTCAGCAAACATTCGTAAGCAGGGTGACTTTCGCAGTGCGTAGTAAGTGGTAGTCACTCAGTCACTCACACGCGTGGCTCAACATCACATACATTCATGATATCAACGTTTTTCTTATCAGCCTAGAGCCCGCTTGATTTGCCAGCAAACCAAGCCGACCGATAAACAAGGACCAAAAGCGTGCGCTTGCGCCGATTTACCTCATTCCATTCCGTTCTATGCGATCCGTTCAGTTTATTCGTGTTCAAGTGTCTGTGTTTCGTTCAGTTGTTCACTCGCTTTCGTCGCGTTAACACACTCTACGCGTTTTCTCGCAAAACTATGGACCAGCAAACCAACACATAAATCATTCAAAATGAAGCCCAATCGGTTATAACGTTTACTTTTAAAAATCCATTAAATTTTAGATCGAATATAATATATTATTGTGATATTTAGTTAGCATATCCTGTTATAATTTATATTTAACCATGAGTTCGAATTATATTATATAGAAATTTTATTATAAAAAATCAGTGCTCAAGATAATCTCATTCCAAACCCAGTTAATTATTTAGTATTGTATTTTAAATTTCAATATAACAATGACCGCAAAAACTCGCTCACATTGGAAGGAATATGGAACAGCGCTGTGTGGTAAGTTTTATAACCTATCTTTATGCGCGGATTAAACATAGTACGCTGCACACTATTGTAGTGTAAACATTTCACAATCCTAGCTCATAACAAGTAATCATAATATTATGCTTCAGTCTCGTCTCTTTCTCATAAAATTTTGATGAAATATTTTATATAATGCACAGTGCCTTTTGCAAACGTATGTATTTGGAGGCCTAGTCAGCATTCAGCAACTGTCGACATTTTAATGAAACGTGTCGCATTCCTTGCACGCGGCAAGCACACTATACAATATTCTCGAGATTTTCATACTTTACTAAACCGTTATCAGAATAATAATATGATCCCCTGACCTCCTTCATTCTTACCACACATTGACAGAAAACTGCTTGATAGCAAATGTGTCATAGGGTTCAAGGCAAGTCTCATTTATTCGTCGCACCATCACTAGTAAATATTTATGATATATGATATGATGCAGCTATTTATGATATTTTGAGTCCCGGCTCTCTCATTTTGAACTATCAAGACAGTGATATAATTTATCACATAACTAAGGAAGATTAATTTGTGAAAGTGTTGTCACATGTCATACAACTCATAAAAACTGAATAAATTAATGTCAATAAAACGAAAAATTTCCGCACGAATGAGTGAATGAACGAAATAAACGGTTCCTTGTGCACATGTTATATTAGGCATGTAATAAACCAGTCCACGGTTGCTTATAGAGTAGTTTCGAAATTAGCATTTAGAATTATAATTTATTTTATACAGGATTGATAAAGGCTATTTATTAGACTTACAATGATGGTCACCAACTTTCTTGCTTTGGTTTTTTGTCTTTGCCACAAACAAAAAAGAGTTTTGGACAGAAAACATATGCCAATAATCCTATTTAAAACTTTCCTTTAGATTAAGGTCTATGTAATAAAATAAGTGTTCAAATAAAAAAAACCCATAACATGCATCGTTCACTAATATACCTATAAATTAAATCTAAACGATGTAGAGTGGAATGTTATTCAAAATCTATCCTACTGGGTATTATTGACTTCTTAGAGGGATCTCAGGTAAGCCCTTTCGGCCCTTTTGTTAAAAACTTACCAACCTCTAAGTACAAAAACCGCGTTCAAAATTCAAAAATTTACTTTAGTTTTTAAACAGTAAATTTATAAAGATCTTAAAAAATAAATGATGATATTGTTTTTCTGACGTAATTTTAAGGTAACAATTGTAAAACCTTAATATTACCTCCAAACTTTACTAAGAAACTAAGAAAGCTTAAAATCATATTTTCCTTTAACCCTTAAATATTAATTACCCAATTTATAACAACAAACAGTATCATTATACTTTAACTAAAATAAATAGCCATTAAACTCCTACTACCAAATTGTGTGGCCATGATGAAAAGCGTATGAATAATTGTTCATATAAAACTAAATCTGTCTAGTTACAACGATATCAGTAGGTAATTCTGAAAAATACAAAGTGCTGTAGTTAAAACAGGTTTTAAGGCAGATTTACTCCCGAACCCAATAATTAATCCACAATCTCGGATTGTTTTCATCAGACCGTGACAGTCGATTGATCTCCTATCTAATATTAATCCGATAATTGGTTATTGGCACACTTTTATCAATATTTGTATTAAGAACTCTATCTCAGATGGTCAAAAATGGATTTAAGTAGGTTATTGGGTTTCAGCGTTAGCTGTTATGAATAAATGAATTTGCCAATAGATTTATGGTTATTTTCCAAGTAGTAGGTAAGGTAACTATTATTTTATTAACATATACGCGGATATTATTCAAGTTTGGATAAAAAATCCTCTTTTGTTTTTAATAACTGGGACGGAAAATTACCGTGGTATAATTTTTTTATATAATTTACTATTGCAACATTCGCCGAGGCTATTATTGAGTATTGTATGCATTGTTATATTTTAATGGCTGTACTAGAGTAAATTAAGGAAATTTAAATGGTTAATTAATTCATGGCCATTTCTATAACGAATGAGTGAAATCTTTCCCAAGTAATTGGTTTATTTTAAAATATGAAAGCGTTATACATGTCCAGTAAAAGCTAAAATGTTTATCTATTCTACCATAGAGCTGAGCTGAGAGCTTTAAAAGCTGTTGCACCATTTTATAGAAACAAACATAATTGTTAAATCACATATAATTTGTATTTATGTATAAGTATGAAAAAATTTGCGCAACCGACTTTATCATTCGTAAAGTTTAACTTAGCATTAAAGTGTTCATTGTAAATAATTTTGATTAAATTTAACATTTCTAAAATAAATACAATCTCTATAAACATATTTTTATGTTCTGAAATAATTATTTAAATCTCACTTGGAATGTTGTATATCTAAAGTGAGGCTTAGAACTACACGATAAAACTTTGATCCGTCAAAAAATGCGTATTATACTTTTCACAGTTCATAGTTGCTGTTGGTAAAACCTTTACTGTTCTAAAAATTGCATCTTCGTAAATCATTATTAGCTTTCTATCTCCGTTATACAGCAATTAAATGCATTAATTCCTGATACGCAAATAATATTAAACCCTAGAAAATAAAACTTTTACTTCAGTGAATTGTAAGTTAGAAAAAAACAGAAAATAGTTACAATTTGAGTGAATTCTGAAGTTCATTCAAATTGTGTGAACAAGGCAAGAAATAGCACATTCGAGTCTGTAGGCTAGGAATTACTTACTTAACCATAAATGTGATATAGAGAGGCGGATGTAGAACTTTGGCGTTAACTGTAGTGTTTACATGTGTGTTGATTACATGTACATACAGTCGTAAGTGTCATTACACATAATTTAAATTCATTCGCGATTTTTTAAGGTTACCTATACCCATATAAGGAGGAGTCAACTACGTAAAGAGTTTACAAACGTCTCGACTATGTCCTAATCATAATTCTTAGATTATTGTTTAGCCACTGTTACAACATTCAAATTTTTCGAGTTAAGATAAATGTATCGACTTAATAAGGTACATATAAAACTAAATTAAACGTTTGAATTCTTTGAAATTAATTGCTTTGAAATAACGAATTGTTTTAGCGTCCTTTGTTATTTTAAAACTTATTATATTTGGGCTATTTTATAAACTCCTTGCGATGTTTTTAATTCAATGAATTCGTGTGTTGAACAATAAATAAATAGAACGCGGTCGATACGATTTAAAAATAACCGCCAACGTCTTACATTGTCAAAGCATGACGTTTCAACAAATGACAACGGATTATGATAATATTCGGTTCGTCAGATTGTCAGAGCGGTACATATCCTTTGGACTTTAGCAGTCTTAAAATTTACAGATAGGATTTATTAAAATGTTGCAGTATTAGATATAATCTTGTATTATATCAGGTGTTTTATAAAAACGTTATGTATTACTATTTGCAGACGTCCCTATAGTAGGATATGGTAAATGGACTAACTTGCAATATTGCCACAAAATGCCTTTTTATCCGACTTATGTTCCTATTTGCGAAAGCTTGGAAAAATGTCGCATAGTCAATTAAAATACTCTTTAAAGACAAATAAAGATGGCTTTTTCTGAAGACTAATAAAATTCACCTAATTAATATCTTAGCTATTTACCCTAAATGTAAACAGCCAACACGTTCTCAATGTCACACAGGTTATTAGTCGAGTTGATAAAAGAACGAATGTTTATTGAAGTACTCAATGGCCAATTCACTTGTATTAAGGTATTTACTGGTAATCTTACCAAGACATTCGATACGAAACTTTATGGCACTCATCATTAAAGTCAGCGTTATTATTCGTTTTGGCTTATGGCAGTAATGCGCATTTTGTACATAGGAAAAGTTATATTATTATTACAAAAAGTACAATAATTATTGTCCCAGTACCAAAACATTTTTTTTTTCAAAGCTAGTTTTAATTCTACTCGAATCCACTAGCTCATTGCGAGTGGAACTGTCCATGAGAAAAATGTTAGCTACTACGTGACTTCTAGGCCTATAGTTCATCTCAGGATTTTATTAAGACTATTAGAATGTTGAAATTGGTTTCGAACAACTTTCTGTTCTCTTTCTAGAATAATCTTCTTTCCAAATAGCTATAAAAATTGGCATCTGCATCTACAAAAATTTATCAAGTTGTGTATATTTTTCTTTATTAAAATAGATCGTCATCATGTATGAACATCTCATTTCACCTTACAAAAGAGTTGAAAGTTCACCTAGATCGTTGACACGACACTAGACGGGGAAGAATAACGCATTTGTGTTCATTTAGCGAATGACTGTTACCTTCAAACACGTGACTCACACACGTGAGCTATTTTTATACATGTGAAATGGCCGGTGCAGACTAACGGATAACGAAATGTTAGACTTTATCAACGAATCGTTACCCGTATTGTATGCATTTATAGTATTTATAGTCGATACTCCTATCATATCAAACAAGTTTTTACGAAAAGTAATTTGAAAACAATGTTTTATTCCCGTATATGGTGATCGTTAAATATTTAATAATTCAAACCAATTGAGTCGTCAGAGTCAGAGTTCGTCAGTTCGTCGGTCGTAGTTTTTGTGTTACACTTTAAGAAACACTGCTCTTAATTAAATGACGCAAGAAATAACATTGCGTCATAACGTCAATATTATTATTAAAGATTATTTAGTATTCGTAATTTTAAAAAAATATTATGAATGTAAAGCAAAATAAATAGCATTCAGTAGAATTTTAAAAGATAGAACTCAAATACATTATGTCAAAGACAAATAACGATGACTTTATTAATTTATGACGAACCTTTAAATGTAAACACCCAAGGTAATGGGCGTTTGCACGATCTATTTCCATCAAGATAATTTTGTCTTCCAGAAAATGTATTTAATTGAAAATTGAATTAGGAATTACGTACTACAGTCCAAGTTTACACCGCCGTATAAAATCATAAACTAGTGCCAACTGGCAATTGTTCTTAGTCGTCACATCACTATACATGGCTTATACTATTAACTTTATGTTCAAAATTATGTACGTCAGTGATTTTACTGCTATCAAAAATTGGTGATGTATTTGGATAAAAAAATCCAGACACGCTACAACTTTTAAGTTCTTTCTTTAGATTGCTGTGTCTGTTTCGTGGTCATTTAGGTACTTATTGACAAAATAACACTTAGATTTGACTTTATTTTCTGAAGATCTTTGCTATATTTTCTTAAAATTTGATGAATAACCTTGATTAATTTATTAACTGACTGTTTAATAATAAAACCTTAAACAACAAAAACAAAAAAAAAATCCAGAGGCGCTACAACTTTTAAGTTCTTTTCTTTAGATTCCTGTGTCTGTTCCGTGGCCATTTAGGTACTTACTGCCAAAAAATACACATAGATTTGACTTTATTTTCTGAAGATCTTTGCTATATTTTCTTAAGTTTTGATGAATAACCTTGATTTATTTATTAACTGACGGTTTAAGAATACAAACATTAAACAACAAAAAAAGTCCAGAGGCGCTACAACTTTTAGTCTTTTCTTTAGATTCCTGTGTCTGTTCCGTGGTAATTTTGCATAAAATACCTTTACTATTTTTTTTAAATATTTAATTAAGAACATTAATAATTCTATTAACTGACTGTTTAATAATACAACATTAAACTACAAAAACAAAAAACGGTTATAAAAATTTGTACACAATGAAAATAATAACCTGGTAAAAACTATTTCAATCAAATGTGTTGTGTCACTTGCGTTGAAAACGTAGTAAATTGTAAACACATTGACAAAAATTGCCCAGATTCTGTCACTTATGTAAATGAATATTAATTTTATAGAAGAAAAGCCTGTTGAACGGAAAAAATCCGGTTTTCACAAGTTGAAGTTTCGCAGTACTTGACTGCGCACAACCCTTTCTTTACAAAATTATTTCCGCTCTCAGCAGTTACATCTAATCATTTAATTTGCTTTTACTGAATGATCCGTATCCGTTTGTGCTTCCTGTAATTTGAACTGTCTTCAATAGGATAAAAGCTTATAAGTTTTATAGATCTAGCATGTAAATAGCAAAGTAATATCTCCTAATATCCTTATAATAATACTTGTCACTATAATAAGCAAGTAAATAAAATAAAGCGGCATTTCTTGTTCCAAAGATAATATAGAATATTAATTGATATTCTGTAATAACTTAATAAACCTTAACCTTACCACATATAAATAAAAGCTTTAAGTCGTAAACAAACTCAGAAGGTGTTTATAAATTCTTCTTCGACTCTAAAAAAAGAATAATTACATTGTATTCTACATTGATACAGTATGACGACGTTATAATGGTTTATTTCCGTGTAATAATTGTTTATGATTCGAAAAAGAAGTTTCCACAAATTGTGATAACCGCGATAACCGAACGACTCGACTGTATCGTTTAAATGTTATATTGATTTTTTTTATTCTGAATATAACCAGCATTACATACTTTGGCCTTCTTAGATTAGAACAATTAGGTCTTCCTGTTTACTCGAGAATGGTAGAACATCTCAGAATTAAAGAACAATACATAGTTAAGGCGTGTGGTTTTTTTTCTAAAGCGTTATATTGTTGGTGTGAGTTTTCAGGCTGTCAGGCTATTGAATACAGTAAATTTTAATAATTCCAGGCATAATGCTTGTAAAACATTAAGATATATAATATTTATCTATATACCTATGTCTATTTACACACTGTAGATGTTTTCCACTAATTTATCGTGTGTAAACTAATGTAATAAATAATACACATTTCGTAATTTGTGAAGTAGGGTACGTGCGTCCTTTATCTGTCTCGATGTTAACGGACATCTTATCTATTGTAGGTAAACATTATATTTGTCAACATGTTGCCTAGATAAATACATCAATCCTTTAGTAACTGTGGAAAATTATTGGACAGTACGTGTGACATTAAATAAAACTGAGTCATATAACACATAATGCATTTACGTCAAAGGTTGGTAACTATTAAATGTACTAGACATTTCTATTTGGCTACCTACTTATATTTTTTTAAGCGTGTGAAGTTTATTATCAATCAACATTTTACGAATCAAAACCTTAATTTGACGAGTAATAAAAATACTATTTACATTCAAGTCATATAAAAACATATTTTCAATTTTCAGCGACGCTGATCACCGCAACAGCAGGTACTTGCTACGGTTGGCCTTCCCCCATTCTACAATATCTGCAGTCACCGCAGAGTTACATACCGACAACAGCAGATGAAGGATCATGGATCGTCTCTATCATGATCCTGTGTTCGGCACTCACGCCGATACCATCAGCATACTTCGCAGACCGCTTTGGGAGAAAAACCACATTACTCCTTGGAGCAGTCCCCTTCATAATCGGCTGGATATTAGTCATCGTAGCCAAGTCTGTTGCCGTGCTATATGTGGCTAGAATGTTCTCCGGGCTTGGTTATGGAATAGTGTACACAGTTGCACCAATGTACACGGGAGAAATAGCTACGAATGAAGTCCGTGGCGCCCTCTCTACACTTATCACGTTGATGAATAAGGTAATAACATTGTTGTAACGAGGCCATACATTTGTGAAAATAACCAAACAGCTGTGTAAAAATTATTAATCTTAATTATCGCTGAAATACCGATTGCGTGTAGTAATTTTGAGATTGTTTTTAATTATTACATTTGTAGAACGCTGTATGTACTGTTTTATTATCTAGGCCGCGTGTGATTAAGTTATTGCCTTTATAAATATGTAGTACAGTTTTATGGTGTTTTATTAACAAGATATGACAGAAAGAGTAAATTCTTATAAGAATAAACCTTATTATAAAATAACGTAATAACGTTATATTATAAATTTATTTAAACGTAACTTTCTTCATGGATGAGTTAGTGAATAAAAATCTGAAAGTCCTAATTTTAATGTGGGTACAGAGACATGCTGATTTTAGGCATTTAATCGTAACAGTCTTAAATCCATACCCCAATATAGACTAACATAAAAGGACTAAGACCCACCATTTTGAAGGAAATGTAATTTTGTTGCCAATACAAACAACTTAATATGTTCTCGTACTCGACTCATAAGAAAGATAAGACATAGATATTTTAATTTCCTAACTTATTCAAGTATACTCCATAACTTTAATCTAATTTACATTACAATCTGAAAAACTGAAAGATAGTCAACGTTTTTTGACTCTGAAATCTTAGAAGCGAACCCAGAATTTTCATTACTTTTCATTATTATTCTAACCATACACATCTTCTTATTTCAGGTTGGAATTCTTGCCCAATACTGCATCGGACCATTCGTAACCATAAAAACCTTGGCCGCCATCAACATGATCCTGCCCATTACTTTCGTATTAACTTTCATCTTTCTGCCCGAATCGCCCTACTATTACCTGAAATTTGAGCGCACGGAGAGAGCAGAACGTGCTCTTAGACATTTACGCAGTGGTGACATAAGATTAGAACTTAAAAACATAGAGATAAACGTTCAGGAGGACATGAAGAACCGAGGCACATGGGGCGATCTGGTAACCGAAGCGACGAACAGAAAAGCCCTCTGGATAAGTTTAGGCATCTTCACAATCCAACAGTTTTGTGGTAGCGCTGCTCTTGTTGCGTATGCACAAACAATATTCGATATCACTGATAGTCATATAGAGCCGTATAAGGCAACAATATATGTGGGATGTGTCCAAGTTGCAACTTGCTGCCTGTCGGTTCTATTGGTCGATCGTGTTGGACGGAAACCACTGCTTCTATTGTCTGCGTTAGGGGTGGGACTAATGAATGGCGTTCTTGGAACATATTTCTACTTCTACCTGTCGAATAAGGATTCAGTCGCAATCCTTCATTGGCTACCGATAGCAGCTATGATGATTTACATTATTTGCTACGCTGTTGGTCTGTCCACGGTGCCCTACGTGATTATTGGAGAAATGTTCCCAACAAACGTCAAGTTATACGCCTCTTGTGTCGCTCATATTTATACTGGAGTTTCAATGTTTGCTGTTCAGAAACTCTTCCAGGTAAAAATATTTAATATTGAACCTTTTCCGCCTTATATATACCATCTTAGATTACTTCTTCGTCTTCTTATTCGGTACGCTCTTGACAGAGCGGTCGTGCGTCGAGCGTCTTAGATTACTTATACAAAAAAAAATAAAGGTAGTTTCTAATGGAAGGATAATAAAATAAATACTTCAAATAGGTCTTAGATTCCGGCTTAAGATACAATTATTATTAAGTACCTATTACTTTATACTTCTTACGCACACATATTTTTATTGATTGAAATGACGTTAATCCAATATCAACAAGGAAAGCTGTCATCAATATTACTAATATCAGCAATTTATCATTCCAGGTAATAAGAGATTCATATGGAATCTACACAGTTTTCTGGGGCTTCTCTGCGTGCTCAATCCTCGGGCTGGTGTTCATCCTAGCCGTGCTACCCGAGACCAAAGGGAAATCATTTGCTTGCATACAGGCTCAGCTGAAAAGAGAAGTCGCCCGCGACAACGCAAGCAAACTAATGACTGTCGAGTATTAATACTATAGGAATGAATACATTATGATATTAAATACTTAATTTTATTATTTTTTATATACAGAGGTATATAATTAAAGTAGATATCGGTATAAGGGGATGAAGGGGAGCACAGTGGGCAGGACTTTCGATGCTGATGAGAAGGCAGTGTAGTCATCAGGATCGTAATTCTCTGGCAAGCCTCGCGAGGAGACCACACTCGTATACAATCGCGCCGAGTCCTTGGCAATCCTCGTTTTATTCTGACTCTCAAAATCGACCAAGTAAAGACCGAAGCGAGACCTGCAAATGCATTTACATACATGACGAGTGAAATATATCATGAACGACTGATATTGTGTTTTATTTATAACTGAACATTATCATTATTGCTTGTATCACATTCATGCAGTTCATACTGGCTGTATAGATTTGTGGTAGGAAACATTGGTAATGTTTACTGATGTTCTAATTAACTGTCACCAAATCTTTCAACCACTCTTGCGTTGAATTAAGAACTTATTTAAGATATATGTATTTTAAAGTTTTAATATGTTTATAATTGAATGACTATAACTGAGGTTTTACTGGGGAAAACCTAACTGGTCTGTTTATTCTCCCGGTTCAGTAGTGAATTGATACTTCATTACTAAGACTGAAAAATATCTTAAAGCGAAAAACGATTTCTGTGAACACAATAACAACATAATTACGAACTAATTTAAATAGTTTTTTATATAGCCTTGGATGGAATATGTTTTTCCATTTTTTATTTTTCCTCTCGACAAAAATGAGTTTTAAATATGATTAGCCGTATCGCTCTGGTTTATTGAGTGAAGCATAAATAGCTTTAAATAAACAACACCAGTTGAAATAACAATTACTTCATAACGCTACAGTTAATGTCAAGTAGTTAACAAGGTCTTCTTTTAATAAAAATTGGTTTACATTTATTATCGTTAAATATTACATATCCGTTGAATTTCAAAGATTTGTGTCTTTCCTAATGAATAATCTAAAAACTGGCGCTAAAACTCTGAATGGGTCTTTCCATTTCTTCTGTCTGGTACAAGTCGGGGTACATTTTCAGCTTTATTTATGTAAGAATCAAAAAATCTATTTGGGCACAATTGAGAACTTTATGCTGAACTTACTGCCTTAATTTTCCTAAACTATAATAATTACAGTAATTTTTGTAATATACATTTTAATTGTTGGTTCAGAACATATTTCTAATCAGTACGTGACAATCTTGTAAATAAGACAAAATGTGTATTTGCATACTTTTAGAATGTTATCATTAGTCTGACTTTAAGATATTTAAAGATTTCAGTGACAAAGAATGACCTCTAAGTGTTCGTTAAATTGCTAAGGACGTTTTGCGAGTATAATCACGGTCTACAATATTAAAAGGTAATTTTCCTTATGAAAGGTGTTTTGGCATTATTACTGGAAATAAATATTTCATATGAAGCCAAGATCTCAGTAAAAAAAGTCGCCTTAAATCGAAAACTTCAATAGCGATTCCGATCTCAAGTAATCTTCCACGTTTGGGAGCAAATGCGCACTACGGATTTTCAAAGTACTGCATTGCAATTTGGTATTATCTTAAAATCATGTCATAACAATTGGAATTGTTACCTTACTGAATATCTACTTCAGATAATTATTGAAATGAGTGTACAGGTATAGGTACATCTTCTGTTATAGATATTTTTTTTAAATTAGATCTCAACGAATCAAATTAATTGTTGCATAAATCAGTTTTCAATAGAGAGCAGTGTTTATCGAATGACTTGAGCGTGTAATTATCAAAACTACCCTAAATCCGTCATACCCTTGTATACCCAATCTTAACAAAAAAATACTGTTTTTAATATTATTATTACTTGTAAGCTCCAAACACGGAACCTACAAAAGACGTTAGCGCGTTCGTTTCATTGCATTTAGTGGAGTTATTTTTTTATTACAGACACGATACACTATTCTTTAAACCAAAGGCAATCGACGCCTCATCCATACGGTTTCCCTGGAACATATATAAGAACTTACACAAATCCGTCGTCCCATTCCCAGTTATCCATTAGGCTCCACGCGAAGTATCCCTGAACATTGCTCTTGTCTTCATGTATCGCATGCAACAGGGCATTCAAGTAATGACAGTAGTAGGTAACTCTTGCGTCATCATGAATTCCACTGTAATCCGCGTAGCCGTTTTCGGTAACGATTATAGGAATGTTATTGTACGTCCTTGTTATCCACGCTAGGAGACGACGGAACCCGAATGGTACCACCTAAAATTTAAGAAATTAAACTTTATTTACTTTCAAATTCACACAGCAAAATACGCCTGTGCACCGTAAGGATTGTATAAGCTATTGAAATCCAAACCTTTGCTAATATAATAGCAATAGCAATATAATGTTTAGACACCAAATTTTGTATAATAAAACAATGTGTTAGGGTTAGTAAATATTAAAATAAATTCCCCATTAATCCAATCAGAAGCTAATAAAAGTATCTCTGGCGCGTGTAAGTCTCAGAGTTAGACGGTTTATTGATTTAATTTTTAAACTTAATATACTATTAGATATATCTAATTTAGTTTATTTGACTCAAAAACCAATTAATTACATGAATTTTTATCTTTTGTAAATGTCGTATCTTTTTAATTTACACAGGTGCAATTTATAAACTTAAACGTACTCAAATTTTCGATCAGAATCCTTGACGAATGTTTTGCACATACCGAAATAAAAACTGCGATATTGAGTTAGGAGAACCAGTTCTAAGAAACTGAATGCTTTGTGTTTTTTTATTTAAATCAAAACCTGTCGCAGTTTTGTTATTTAATTCTATTTTTAAATTTATCGAATGATGCAAAATAAACACATAATATATAGCTAATACGACTGCAAAAAGCATTTATAAAGGCTTTGTTACACGTTTAATGTATTTCGTGTTCTTTATAAAATGTTTTTCTATTTACACAATGGGTTTTTTAAACGTCTGGGGAAATAAAATAATATACAAAGTATTTTTAACAATAACTAGACCGATGTGTATGTAGAACATATGTACCTTGTAGAGTTACTTCTAAAAACTTAAATTAAATTTTTAATAATCAAGTTTTGTTTTAAATAATTTCGTAATTTTAGTAGTCTATTGTTTTCTAAATGCTTTAGTTCAAT
Source organism: Pieris mannii (assembly GCA_028984075.1). Lineage (NCBI taxonomy): Eukaryota > Metazoa > Arthropoda > Insecta > Lepidoptera > Pieridae > Pieris > Pieris mannii. The sequence goes on from CM054776.1 coordinate 5,031,248, forward strand.
TGATATAGTTCGATTACTTAAAAAAAAATAAGTGTAATATCTTGTTGCATACTACACTTATTTTTAGTGCCACGTTAGGCAACTTACTTTCAACCAATTTGAAGAAGACATAGATGGCCACTTAGGATTTTGAACCCGTACAATACCAACATCATTCTCATGAGATGGGATTTGACCCACTTCCTTCTCTGCCATGCTCAGCAAGTACGTGGTATAGTGGTTTAAACCAAAGAAATCTGCTGTTCCTTTAATGTGGTCCACTTCTGTTTGAGTGAATTTAGGTAGACGTGATCTGGAGTAGTTTTGATGTCGACTTTTTTCGTCTACAAGTTGAATCAGTTCTGGTGGGTAATTTCCTTCGCTTGAGAAAATGGGGTGAGCATACCAGCCAACCTGTTAAGAAGTGAATGAATTATAATCTGTCTGTAATCATAGATTAAATTATGATATTCTTAGTGTTTATAACTCCCAGTGTCAGAAGTAACTATAGCAACAGTTCCTGTGCAGAGAGATTCTACAACCTTCCTTTGAAAGTGACTAAGCCACGGTAGAAATAGTTGTTTTTGGAATTGTACTGTTCTGCGTATACACTGTACCATCAAAGGTCCGCTTTTTGCCCTTTTCTAACAGACCCACATTTCGTTCATAGACGGCTTTACTACAGAAATAAAAAAATATAGTCTACAAACCGGATGGCTAACGGTAAAATCCCAGAATGTGGATAATTACTGCTATTTAGGATTGAATGGTATTTTCCCAAACGCTGGGTCAAAGTCACAGACAACGTGACTCACAGGGAAACTTAAACGACTTAGATCTGCATTCTCTTTAATACCTTAATGAGGGACGATATCACTCATTACATCGTATTTTAAGTTAGCTTAATTTATACTAGGGTAAATAGAATAATAATGAACGAAATTATATTGAAAGATATGAAACTTTATGAAAACGGGATGGAATACGCAATAACGGAAAAAGTTACTTACGTGAGTTCTTAAATATAGTTCAGCAGCTTTTATGTCACTTGGCGAGTTAGTTTTCGGTTGTGCCCAATTAGAGTCAAGTGAAATACCTATTTTACCTTTAGAAAAGAATAAGATATATTATATCGCTTGTATATAGCCTCAGCTTATATGTAGGGGAATTTTGCATAAATACCATTTTACTTTTTACTATTTAGTATTACGAACTTTTGTTTTATTTTTTACTTAGTCATAAGCCTTTCGTACTTCTTTTAAATGGTTATTCTTGTTTAATATCTTAAAGTTTAATATCAACAATATAATTCAATACAGTTTAAGTCGCATTGGTTGTAGCCACAATTAACAATTACTGACGCATACCAATACTTCAAACTAGTTCTACGCAAACCGGAAATATTGAACAAAATATATATTTTACCTCCATATCTTGGTCGATACTGTTTGTCATACAAGTGATATACATCAGCATGGGCCTTAAGCAGATTATGCGTGCAGAGGTACTCGGCGATACCATGTCTGTTCAGGGCCGGTGCCCTATAAGTACCTCCATAACCTTCCAAACAAGTCTGCATCGGCTCATTGAACGTGACCCAGTATTTCACTTTATCAGCAAAGTTTTCAAACAACAAATTGGCATAATCTGTATAGTACTCAACAATATGCTCGTTGCTCCAACCTCCCATATCTTGCAGTTTCTGGGGCAGATCCCAATGGTATATAGTAACCATGGGTGTAATGTTATATTTCTCTAGTTCGTTAATAAGATTTTTGTAATACTGAATGCCTAAATTATTGACGGAATTTATTAAGCCATTGGGTAATATTCGTGGCCAAGATATAGAGAAACGGTAAATATCTACACCGAGTTCATGGACCATTTCCGCATCTCGCTTGTACAGATGATATGAATCAGCTGCTACATTGGGAGTCGAACCATCTTTCGTAAAGTTGGGATTTCTGCGAACTAGATTGTCCCATATGCTTTCAGACTTTCCTGTAAATAATATTTTTCCTAGTTATAAGAGAATTAAGTTAAGATAAAAAGATCGATATTTATTTGTTTTTGAAAACTTTATTGGAAAAAGTCCCGTGTCCGACAAGGATTATTCATTTTATTGCTAACAAATTTGTTGTTCGCGATTCGACGAACTGCTCTGATATATTAATGGTTGTATTGTTAATAAACCTTACCATCTTCATTCCACGCTCCCTCTATTTGTATAGCGGCTGTTGAAACGCCAAAGGAAAAATCTTTTGGAAACGTATAGTTTGACTTAAGGCCACCGGAAAAGTTAACACCTTCGCCATTTCTGTAAAAAAACGATTCATTTAAGAGACCTAATACAAAAGGTTCACGGAATTACAATATTGCCTTTAACCATAAATTATATAAAATGTATCAGACATAAGTTTTTTTAAATTCACATATCTCTTTAATTTCGTTTATACAAAGATTTAAAGAAATAATACTTTTCCAGAAATTCTTTCTATTTAAACAAATATTTGCATAAGTAGATTACCTAAAGCTATTGTGTAATGAAGATCATCTGGAACATATTGAGTTTGAGTTTTATCCATGTTATATATTAAGGATTTGCTAAATCAGACAGAAATATTTTTCAAATTCAATATTTACAAAACATCTTCTTCATCAGATCTTTATTGGATTTACCCACGCAAAATAGTAGGATAATAATATTTTAACAACCTACATATATATGGTACCTTATCAAGATTTAAAAAACCTACCGTAAAAACGTAAATGTAAGAAATTAAAAAAAGATATATTATATTGATTTTTATATTTGTCTGAAATTTTATAATCTGTATGAAAAATCCTACTAATTCTTATATACATACCTATATGAAAATATATATTTAGCTTACTTCTAAAACTTATTTAAAAATTTCGTAATATTCTTTATTGGTGTTTGTATAATGCAGATTCGGGTCGAGATTTTTAATCCTCATAATATAAAACGTGATTGAATGATATTTGCATTGTGTAAAGTTAATACTCCCATAATGCACCTTATCATAGATAATTATTATTGTTACTATTATAAATAAGTGTGTTTATACTTGTTAATAGCTATATTGCAAGGATTTTGGTTGGCGTAGTAATATAATTTATTTTGAATAATATATAATCAACTGTAATTTATATCTAATAGCCTTGAGCCTTATAATTGGTACAATACTGCTTCGCATTTCAATAAATGTCTGTGTAGAAATTTTTAACTTTCGTTAAATAAATACGTAATTACACATTACGAGTTATTACCAGTATGGTAGAGCTAATTAATGACCTGATCCTTTATCTAAAATACCAAGCATTTTCGCTGCATACGTAGATATGATATTTCTTTCTGTAAAATCATGGCACAAACCAGACAGCAATAATTTACAAGTACCCTAACATAAGGCCAAATTTCTAGGGCGTCATAATAATTTATCATTAATAGGAAGTTATTTCCGTAAGGAAATCCTTCAACTGTCACATAAAAGGAAAATCAAACTCGATGCAGAAGGTTATTGATAAATGAAAACTACTTTCTAATCTAATGTTATTCGTAAACCCCAATCTGGTTCATTTGGCCATGCTTTTTGTTTATATTTTTGATACTTTATTCGCATCTCAGGGAGACAATTTTTTTTCATACTCAGAACATTAAACTGCTTGCCTCCTTGCAATTATAATGCAACCGCAGACACATAAAGGTGTCTTCGCCTCTAGCTGCTAAATGATGTTTACGCAGTGGCAAAGAAAGAACAATTGAACGTATTAAGTTTTAAGAATAAGTTGGAGAATTTATATGTACGGTGGATTATGAAATAAAGCAATGAGGTGCGGTGCGCCAATACAATCAACAAAACCACATACATTGTATCACAATTTTTATATGTATTATCTCATAAAAAAACAAACATGTTTATTTTGAACGTTAATTAAAGAGCATATAAGGATTAAATTAAATTTTTAATTAAACTTTCATTTCCACTTCAAAACGAAAACCTTATCGTTCATAATATATTCTTAATTACGAATATCTATAAAGGCACTTAGAGTTAAAAACATCATTATACACACATACATCTCAATCTCCCTTCAAATTAATTAATGATTATATAATTTGTGAATAATAAACGTTCTATACAAGTGGTTCAAAACGTTTTTAATTATGCAATTGGGTTACTGTAAGGGTCTTGGGTTCGAATTGCTGAAGACGCTGTTACAGGTTTTTTACAAATTCGAAATCACGCACTGAGTTGTACACATTTTGAGAGATTTCCATAAAATTGAAATGTAACAATGTTTATGATAAGGGACATAAAATATTAATTACCATATATAAATATTACCACAATACGAAATAAATAAAAAAAATATTAAAAAACTTCACCAACCACCACCACCAAAAAACCTCAACGTAATTTTAATTGCATTTTGTTTCTTTTGCAAAAGTAAACTTTTTATACTCGAAAAATGCAGCAGACTTACCTTATAAATATAACAATAAAAACAAAAGAAATAAACTTCATTTTGAATAACTCACTATTACGTTACAATCACTTTATCACTGGTAAATTCGTTTACATGTCTATAAATACTAGTTTCGTTAAAAAATTGTGTTTTTTTCGAAGGTTGTGTATGCGTGCAATACGCGCGCAAATCAATCGCGCACTGCACGTTCAAGTCTTGCAATTCAACCGTCGAGGATCAAACGTCATCGCTAGTCTTTAAGAGCGATCAATCCGTCACATGAGTTAAGGATATAAGGATTTATCTCTATATCGACTGATGTGATAAGAACGTGCCCAGTGCCCATTTGCCTTGATAATATATTGATGTGTTTTTAAAGCGCAAATGTTTCGATTAAAAATTTCGGCTCGAAAAAGAGAAAAGGTGGATAATCTTTATGTAATATATATATATATATATATTATATTATATATCTCATATTATAATATATAATATTATATATATATATATATACAAAGGATATATTAAATATTTAACACACAAATTTTTTTTTATGTGCCAACAATGCGGTGTATTATTTTTGTACCTCCAATTATTTAATGCCGCTGGTAAAAAAAATATTCTCTATTTAATTGTATGTTTGTAGACAAAAAGTGCTTCGGGAAAGAAATAAAGAAACAAATATTTATTTGATTAAAACACACAAGACTTGCGCACAGCAAGATATAAAAAAGAAATAGAAATACGAACAGTGAGCAACACTTGTTTTCAGTGGGCCTATAATATATTAACACAATAAACTAAACAATAATGTTTTTGATTTTAAAAAAAATATTTAATAAAAAAAACTAATTTCAAACACACAGAGAACATAAATCTTAAGACAATGAAACAAAATTGCCAACCCTGCGGACTGACATTCCAAAAGATAACTTTTACATTTTATCTTGAAACACGTAATGCCTTGGATGTCGACGATTGGAGGCAGGTTGCAGTCTCTAGTATTTGGGTGCATTGTATCGAAATTAACAGTTTATTGTCTATATAAATACATGTATAATCTTACAGTAACATAAAATTATTCGGTACGTCGTTCTATCCAATCAATTACAAAGTTTGCGTTAATCGAATGAGGACGAGAGATCAGGTGAGGTTCCTGCCCGTTTTTCTCCTGTTATATATATAAAATAAAAAATAAAATGTTCTGACGTTAATTTCTATACGAGTAAGTTTATTTTTACTTTGCATTTATTAATCTAGGCTATCCAACTAACACATCTAACCGCAAGTTAATAAAAGTATAATTTGCAAATGATTGCTTGTTAAAGCATAGTAACCAAATACCTACTGAGGAAGTTTCGTGATTCATAAAAACTTAATTTATTTTTCCTCTATTCAAATCTTTAATTAACACTATGTTTTACCTTAACATTTTTTTATATTTTTCATGTTTTAATTTTAGTCAGTTTTGGTAATTAAGACGAATAAAGGCAAACTTAACATTTGTTCAGATAGAGAAGTCCAGATCCAATAGATTCGAAAATTCATATAAGTCACTTGTTTATTTTATAAATAAATTTTTACACTACATGTACCTATGCCATTTTTTCTAGCTAAGAACGTATGTGTTTGCATAGATTTGTTCGGCTTGGAACTGTCGAAGTCAAACTGATATATACGATAAATATAATATGTACAAATCATTTCAGGTATTATAAAACTTATATTAAAAAAAAACTGTTAATTTTATAAGGTAAATATTAATAAAAATCATTATTGTCTTTATATTATACAAAAATGTGATTGATATACAACTTAGTCATACAGATTTAATAAAAACAATAAGGTATCTAAGGTATTCAATATAAGTTTATCTTAATGCATTTGTTAGTAAATAACTACAATACAGCTAAATTATCTTACAACGTTATGTTCTCCTTGACACGAAATACCTTAAGGAAATAAAACTACATTATTTAATTATACATAAAATTATATCGTGTAATAAAAAATATAAACTTATACCCAAGGTAAAATAGGCTGGTTGGAGTAATTGTCAATTAACAGTTAATAATATAGATTGAGCTATTACATAAAAGTGATGCGATGCGATATATGTAATTATGTTCTCCAGTTATTTTAATTTAACTTTCCCAACCGACTAACTATGTGTATAACATATGATATTGAGTATGTAGGGATCTACTTAAACCCATTTAGAATTATCTCTTAAGAATATCGGATATATCTCATGACGACCTTGATATCTTGACATGTTCGGTGTCGATTTGATATTCATTTATTATAGTGTCGTGAGTTCCGGATGCTAGTAGGTATAATTTGCTATGAAAACCTATTACCTACATGATCAATGCAAAATAATAAATGTCGGCCATATTACAAATGTCAAATTAGTACCTTTCATAATGTCTTAATTGCCTTAATTTTTAAAAGGGTACTAATTAACACTATTGGTAAAGTGTATTAATGGCTATTTTTTATTATTTAACAACCTTCGCCTGTGTTCCACCTTCCGCCATTCACTTTAAATACAACATTAATGTTTGTAGTGCCCTTTATCTACATAATATTTTTTTATATAATTAATACAAATGGTTAGGACGTACTTACAGAAAGTGTACTTTTAACAAAGACTGCGGTCAAATATTATTTTTTTGCATAAAGCTTTGGCTACTCGGCAGTAGGAGTTCGCATTAATAAATAAAAAATCAATGTAAAACTAGAAGATATAAATTCAATTGAATATTTAAATAATATGCTATTCATTGGCTCCTTAGTACCCTAGTTACAAAATAACCCAATTTGATATTTCCCGCGTAAATCGTCTTAAAAAGATATGTTAGATGTCTGCTGTCAAATTTATAAATACATTTTGATAGAAGACACTAAATCTAGATGATGACTAAAGGCTGACAGATGACAAATTGTTATTTTCAATCGTTTGAACTTTCAGACATTAAAAAAATTGACAAAGTCGACGATTTTACGTACGACGTTAGTGTTTAGAATAATATTCGGTTAATATTGTTTTCTTCGCGGACTGCTTTTTTTAAGCAGTATATTAATTTGGATAGCCGTGTTATAAATATATCAGAGAAATTATTCTATATTCAATAATGTTTATAAATAAGAATTTCTTTGTTATGTGAGCTAAAGATAATTTTAAATCGATTTTTCCGGTGATGTGATATTTTCGCTCGTTGTGCAAGATGAATCTATTATTTGTCTATTGTAATATCTTTTTGTATATAATTGTGTCATGTGATGCTTCTGGAACTGATATAGCACTTGATGCTAAGGCTACTTTGCTCCATCGTATAGATAGTTTAAATCTTTTAATATATACTTGTCTTCTTACCCTGACCGTGCTTACAATTTGGGTGTTTAAGCACCGTCGTGTGAGCTGGCTCCACGAAACGGGCTTGGCTGTAATATATGGTAGGCTTTATTAATTTAAGAATTAAATATGTAAGTTAATTGAGCTTTTCTAATAAAACATTTTTTTAACATCTAATGTTATTCAACTATAAACCGTTTTTTAAAGTAGTCAAATAATTAAAATGAAAGGCGAATTATTTTAAACTTAATACAATTTTATTATGTTGTAGGTCTTATAGTTGGTGCCATTATTCGATATGGAAGCAGTACAAATGAAATTACCTATATTGATGCTCATCCAGATCCAGATTCAAAATATAACCTGTCTGTGCCCCCAGATATGGTTAGGTTTCACTTTCCAGATAAAATTCAAGTAACTGGTGGTGAGTACCTATAGTAGATGGTCTTTTAATTAGTACTAATTATATTAAAGTTTAACATCAGCTTATTTTGTATTATTAAAGTTAATTTCTTCTTCTACAAAATAACTGGGCTTAATAAATAAACAATAAAAATGTCTTTACAGATGGTCCTGTACCAAACAAAACATATGCCTACAGCTTTAGAGGAGAAATTGTTAATGTAGAACAGAATGAAATAGATCTAAAAGCTACATTTGATCCTGAAATATTTTTCAATATTATTCTTCCACCTATTATATTCCATGCAGGGTACTGTTTAAAAAGAGTAAGTAACTAACAGTTCCAGATTCAAAAATATTATTAATTAAATTTGATTTAGTAAATATTAAATTGTTTATCTTCACAAGCCATTGCAATACTAAATTTAAGTATTATTTGTGTATTGTACAAAAAAATATTCAAGAATGATATAGATCATTTCATTAATCTCAAGAATCTGTGTCTAAATCCTTTTTTTAACAAACATACTCATTAAGGGGGTAAAAACAATAATAATGTCTTCTTAAGAATCAGTAAATTCATTTTGTATTTTTAACAAAAGAATATTTAGTGTCTTTAATATTAGAGAAGGGTAATACACTGAACGTACACATACAACATCAGAGATTTGTTTATGTGTTTATTCAATAAAACATTTTATTTTCTTTCAGAAATACTTCTTTCGTAATTTAGGTGCTATATTGACTTTTGCAATGGTTGGGACGGCATTATCTGCATTGGTTATTGGATCACTTATGTATGGTTTTGTTCAACTAATGCCAGCATCATTGGCATCAAGCTTCACATTTTTAGACACACTCTACTTTGGTGCACTAATCTCCCCAACGGACCCCTTAACTGTTCTTGCTATTTTCTCACAGCTAAAGGTAAAATATTTATAAGTTAGTTTATATTCTAGCTATCTAAAAACAAAAACTTTATCACCTCAGGTTCAAAAATATATTTTAAGTGACACGGTAGGTACTACTATTAGTAAAACAGACTTGGAAATGTGTGGAAAATTTGTGTATATATGGTACCTTACCAACAATATGAGAAATGTTGACTGTGGTTACAGCGTTTGATTCTTATCCATGAGGTTCTACTCGCACCTGTGAGAGAAAACATTGAGATTATCAGTAAGGTTGTAAGACAGATCAGCTAATAATATGCATTTATACATATTTAGTAATCACTGAATACCCACAAATTTTTTTGTCTTAACTCTGTCTTATGTATATTGAATTAGATTTAGCCTTGTCACAGTCAGCCTAAGTATGGCTTACAAAATTTAAAAACAGTTTAAAGTGCTAGTAAAAGTTTATGTTTAAACCAGAAAACATTCTTGACTATATCAAAAATTATTAAATAGAGAAATCACTTTATATATCACCTGATATTATAAATACCTAGAAATCAGGTTAATGACCCCATAGAATAAATTGCTTTGTAACGCATTAATCAGCCATGTTATTTAAAAAGAAAAATAATTGTGTCAAGGTATTTCATTGATGATAATTACTCAATAATGCATAATCATTTAAAAAATGTCCTTTTATGTTTTAGTCTTACTACAAGACAATTTTTAACAAGATTTAATATGGCTTTGCAGAGTATAAGTATACTAAGCTATTGTCATACATATTTTATCTTAATAAGATAGAATACCTATTACAATTTCTTACAAGAATGTATGATCATTTGTATATTTACTTTCAGGTTGATGTTAATTTGTATGCAATGATATTTGGCGAAAGTGTCCTGAATGATGCAGTAGCTTTAGTACTTAGCGGGTGAGTATAAATAAAATGGACATTATTTCAATTTAAAACCTAAATATGAAATGGATATATATACTCAATTCAATTTATATTTGGTTTCTGAAACAATTATAACTTATATTGTATAAAATGTTGCACTTGGCTAAAATCAGTTTTGAGTGAATCATTGATTAACAACTTTTTTACTTTAAGAGAAAGTTGTTCAATTTCAAAATGTGCTTTAAGACCTAAGTATTTAAACAAGCTTTACGCTAGCACAATTATTAACGATATTTTAAATTTCGTTAAAATATCAGTTATCTAACATATAAGTTATCGGACAAATATAAAAAAAATCATTTATTTATTTCATTTAATACTAATATAATTTACTCACACTAATTGCTTAGCTAATTATATATTTTTAATCATTATTTTAGATAACATTTTTATCTTTACAAAAAGATATCAAACTGGTTATCCATCAAATATAATTTTGAATATGTTTTACACTGGACTATTGTTTTATTAATACCGCAATTGCGATGTTTATGTTTGAATTAATGTTATTTTCTCTCTCCATTAATTAGATAAAAATAGCTGAACTCTCATTATAAATTTAGACGTTGATTAGATTTTGTTGTTATCTATAAATGTAAAAATTTTAAATGATCAAAATTGTCTGATTTTGATCTTGAAATATTTGTAGAAGTTCGGATCAGGTAAACGTAAGTAAAAATTTGAAACAGCGTAAACAAAGAGTAACATAACATAAATAATAAGTACTTAACATTAAACGAAAATTTTATTTTCCAATACTTAAACATTTCGTCTTTTGAGAAAATTGTCACTTGGTGGTTAAATACTTATAAGGCACGTACAGAAATTTGTCTGTTTGACATCTGTGGTATAAAGGTCCAATCTCTATCGTATATTTTAAAAATTTATTAAATAAAAATAATGTTTCAGTGCAATTCAAAACTATGAGAAGAGATATTCAACGGATGGCGAGTTTGAAATAACAGCGTTTTTACAAGCCATAGGCGATTTTATCGGAATATTCAGCCTTTCTCTCATTGTTGGAGCTCTCATGGGGTGTTTCACAGCATTGATATCCTTTTTAATAAATAATTATCGACAGTGTGTGATTATACTGAAATGATAACGCGAGAGGAAGTATGCCATGAGACACGAATTCCGCGAAATTTTTTAATTTTAATGATTAATAATATTATTATTTCAAAGAAAATAAGGCTTTAATAAATAACTCCCTTACATGACCATGGAGATTTAAAGTATACACGTTATAATAGTCTCTTAATAATAAGTATGTTACCACAAATATATTCATAGCGAATGTATAAAGGGAATCCCACTTTAATAGCATAGCATAATCCTAGTCCTGATTCTCGTAAAAATAATTATTGCTTCGGGTTATTAGGGACAAAAAGGCTGAATCCTTAAAAGATAAATATTTTATACAAACAAATGCAAAATTGGGTTATTCTATGTTGGTTAAACCTAGAAACATAGTTATTTAATCTACTGAACATTCAGATAAAATAATTGCTTGGGTTATAATTTAATTAATTTCCCTAACAGGCAGTAATTAGTTGGTTCTTTGTCCTATTATGTTTCCTTAATACATAGTACATGACAAAGTTTACGCACGTACGTGACTGGCCTCTCCTGGAATCGGCATTGTTTGTTCTGATGTCATACGCGGCTTTCCTCATCGCCGAAGTGTGCGAGTTAACAGGTATGAGATGTGAAAGTGTGATGGCCAAATTACGACCTGATAATGTATCTGTTTGTGAATTATACAAATAAAAAAATCTAGATTTTTTAAAAATAATTTTGCCGACAATTTCATAAAATTAGATATTGAAAATAAATATGATAATTCCATATTTAAAAGCTTACCCACCTTATTTATTATTGATTTTTTGAGTTTATTTAAAGTTAAACAATATCATCGCATCGTTTTTTCTAAAGTAATCTGTCATTTCATCTCAGCGTATTTATAAAAAATAATTTGTCTACTGTCAATTATTTTTTTATAAATAAAGAAATAAATTATTAAAAGATACATATAAATGTTATTGTATTCATTATAATCAGTAAAAGTAAAAAAATAATAAACATTACCACACCGTTTTAATACATTGTGTCCTGCCGGTTTTAGCACAGAAAAGCAGTGCTTGAAATTCATGCTTTGCTTTGTAATAAAATCTCCCATACTCAATAAACCTATAGCGAAAGGGATACCTATTCCGACGTCTCTCAGTATGGCTCTCTCGTTAATGGCTTTTTTAAATATATTTGCAGGTGTTGTAGCGGTATTATTCTGTGGTATCTGTCAGGCCCATTACACATACAACAACCTGTCTACGGACTCGAGAAATCGGACGAAACAATTGTTTGAATTGCTCAACTTTTTAGCTGAAAACTTCATATTTACATACATAGGTGTTTCGATGTTCACCTTCCCGAAGCACCATTTTGATCCCTGGTTTATTATTGCCGGATTTGTATCCTTTTCTAGATAATTAATTACTTGCTACGAGGTTTTCTTAATTAAAATAAAGGATTCAGTAATAAAAAAGAAAAAATCATTCAGGAGCAGGGGTTTCACATCATAAATCAATACTAAACTCAACAACGCCCTGGGACAGACGCGCATCTATTTCATTATTTTAAGTATGTAAAACCATTTCCACCATAAAGTAATTTAAAAAATGTAGCATTTCTAATCCAGGGAAACTAGCGACCATCATATTATACATATATATAATGTGCTAAATGCTAATTAATATCCTATACGAAAGTAACAGTTGACTTCAACTCTTGGTCGAGCAGTAAATATCTATCCCCTATCATTTCTAATGAATCTCGGACGAAAACCACCAATACCCATGAATTTCCAACACATGCTGTTCTTTTCTGGTAAGATTTGTATGCTAATAGATAATAGACTAATAGATATTTGACAAATAAATTCATTGTTTTATAAGGAGTGTTTTTCAAAATTTCTGGAGGTTACACAATTATAGTTTCACGTTCCTTGTCCTTAGCTTTAATGGCAACGAACTTGAACTATACATACTAACCAACACACTATAATATTGTTCAGTTATAATATTATAACTGTCCAAAGAACACATACAGTATGTGTTCTTTGGACAGTTTATTTTTGAAGCATCTTTGATTAACGACTTATACTTTTTTAATCATGGTTATAAGAAACTTTTCACTTATCATTAAAACGTGAGTGTGAAGTCAAAAAATATATAATTGCTTAAGGCGATCTTAGCGACACAGTACTTCATAATTTTGATTTGTAAGAACACATCATTGTGGGTCGATACACAAAATATATACCTACAGCGTTTCAACAGTTTTGGTACAAACATAAAGAGATAAGATATTTATTAATCATAAGGCGTGTGTCAACAACATTCTCACACATATATTAAGGTCGGGCTCACCTGATGTTTAATGACACCTTTATCTTTATGACAAAGATTTCCGGCGAAACAAAAAAATGTTTATTTATATTTGTGTCTTTAGGATTACGTGGCGCCATGTCTTTCGCACTAGCAATCCGCAACACTGTATCAGAGGCGCGTCAGGCGATGTTAACGACCACATCATTGATTGTGATAGCCACAGTTGTACTGCAAGGAGGCGCGGCGACGCATGCTCTTGCGTACTTGCGTATACCCACCGGGTACGAACTTAGGTTAAAAATTTCAATTAAAATTTAGCTTGGGAATCGGACATAAAACTAACAATCAATTAAATTAATGATCTTTCATAGTTGAAGACATGGGACCCAAATATACTAACACTTATTTTAATATCCATTTTGAAATACTAACTTTAAAATTAATTGATAAAACGTCGAAACTGAGTGCTTATGACCAAAGTTTAAGACTGTGGTAACAGTAGTTCTAATATTTTTGTATTAAATTTAGACTTATTTATCAACTTCTAAAACCATCAAGTATGTTTAATTTGTATTATAAAAATTCAATTATAATACAAAATTTAAACGTTTCTGTCATTCATTTTTTAATAATTACAGCCAAGGTCAGAACGAAGAAAGCGACACGTTACCTTACAGAGATGTGAGAAATGTAAGTAATTTATAATTTTATTTATATGAGCAATGCTATCTTAAATAGAAACACGGTTAACTCTAAATCAGCAATTTCTTTTCCCCTTCGGGACTTTGGTTCTAAGCAATTATAAATGCTTCTGTTACTGTAAAATAGTGCTAACAGAATGCAATTGCTAAATCATGTAGCGTAGTTTTGGTTTACGTTATGCTAAGTTATAAATATCATCAAAATATTTTTAACCAGCAAAAAAATGAATTAACACAATGGTTATATTACGTCGTTTTCAATTGACATTAATTTTATTTTCTCAATTATAAATAATCAAAACTAAAAGTCACCTGACATACAACACAGTATTTCTCTTTTTAGTGTGTTTTTTCTACTTTTTGTTGGTTTAGTTCAGATACCATGTGAAAGACATTATGTAAAAAAAAATCGCGTGTGGCGTCTTTTATTTACATCGCCGGACTCATTATATAATGCACCTTCGCGTAGCATTAACATTAAAAATTTAAATGATAGCAATCATATATGAAATTTTAATCTTTATCGTAGAGTTTAGTTTAATATTTATTTTTTATATGCTCATGCTTACAAGGCTTGGAAATAAAATAAAGATTAAGAAGTAAAAAATAAAGAAAACCTAAATTATAAACTAGATACGTATGAAGTGAGGGTGCACTATTTACCATACGCGAGTCACGCATGTGATTAACATTAAATTATTGTGGCAGCTGTACCAGGCCACGGACGTGGGCAGCTCGGTACGTACCTACAAGTTATTGAGCAGCTAACATTGTTTAGGTGCTTTTACAATACCCATATTTACTAACAGCGTCTATCATTCATAGCTAAAGAAATTTCCGTGTAGCATTTCGGTACTAACAATTTCGTATAAGTAATATAATTTGTATCTTCACTATCTCGGTAAATCCGTAGAAATTGAAGTTAAATAATCGCTATAATACAAAAATTTCTCATCAGCCAGGTGATATTAGTTTGGGGCTAAGAAACGTGGACGTATCGACATCGAGTGAGCAAGCACCTGTAAGATCCTTATAGCATGCTGGAATTTAATAAGCTAACAAGCACAGCATGGTCACCTTATATAAACCATTAATTATTCACCAAATTTTAACAATACAATGCTCTTTGCATGATAACTACACGGAACTTCTTTCACAATTCTCAACGTTAGCCAACATCGAAAAGCAAAGAAAACTTCAAATTTAGATTTTCGCTTTGGTTAGCGTTTTTCATTCATACGCATGTCGCATGAAATATTGCAAATGGGAATCAATCTAACACGCACAAATCTTTCTTGCAATATTGCATGTCAACTATTTTTACTTCAATTTTTTGGTTTCAATGTCTAGAGTGGCCGCATGGTAGTTAAATGGGGAAAAGACGAGAGCGGAGTCATAATGCCTTGCCACCTTAACTATGAGGACGTATGTATCTTTTATTTACTGTAAATATCTCCCTTTATTTGCTTTACGTGTTTGTTTCAAACTATATACCCTTATACAGGTAGGGCTTATCAGAGTCTGCGTCTGTATCCCTGCGAAGTAAGTTGCTATTTCATAAAATCAAGGAACAATAAATTGATTAGATTTTACGAAGAGCTTTCCCGTGTTAAACATTAGATTGGAGGACTTTAATTTACGTTTATTTATATTTTTATAGGAAAGCCATCGTGATAGCGGCGATAGCGGAACTGAGAAATCCCGGCTGGCTAAGTTATGGGGTGCGCTGGACTCTCGTTTGCTTAAGCCGCTGCTTACGCACGCAAGACCACCACTAACGGAGACATTGCCCGCATTCTTTAGACCTCTAGCGCGGCTTTTGACTACCACACGCCAGTACACACAAGGAGTAAGATACTTGTAAAATTTTAAATAATTTACCACATAGAAGATCAATTTATTTTACTCAATAAACTTAAAAAAGAACGTTAATAAAGTGGTTTGATAAGCGTCTAAACCAATCAAAGCGAAAGTATTAGTCGTTTCGTTATTCTTGTTTTTTTCGCCGATGGACACTCTCCGGACTCGTAATGTACGTACTCTTTTCTTGAAGCTCTTATATTCATCTGTCTTATTTATGATTTTAGGACAATAATGGACTTCGAAGGACCGATTCAGACTCAGATCTGTGTATTGACGAACCACAACCAGTTCCTACAAGTATAGACCCACAGGTATAAGTTCATTTTAAAACTCGTTGGCTAAGTGCTTCTTTTTACAGGTAATAATTTGAAAGCCATTCATGTATATATATATATGTTTTCTTTGTTAAAGATTTCTTTACGTTTTATTATAAAATTATTTTTTCTTGGTTGCAGCTATCTTTTAGCGTTCGGAATGGATATGGGAATATATAAGTTTAAGCGTTATCAATTATCAACTGTGATATAGAGTCTTAATAGTTTTATTAGAAGAATTTAACTTTTTTTTTAATTGCATGCAGCAACTTTGGCCCGGACTTGTGGATACAAGGATTTCTGTTGAAGGTATCACTGGCAGTAATATATAAGTTATGTATTGCGAAAAATAACCTCTTTGTGCCACGAATTTTGTAATGAGGTGCTGCTCCTCAATATATTTTTTCTCTAGTGTTGTTATTTGCATATATAGATATTGGACTGGGCAATTACTTTGAGAGTTGCCTCCGTTGACACTGTACCAGAATACCCATATTCCAGTTCTATTTTTTTTTTAATTCCTTCAGCAGACGGGTACAATATTCCTTAATGAAAGGCATTAATGACACGTCTTATTGTCATATAACATATTTAACAATTTGGGAAGCATCTGGTGTATACAAACAAACCTATCTACCCATGCCTATATGGCCACATGGCTAATGCATTGCTCAGTACTGCTCTTTTTATGAATTAATTTAATGTAGGAACTGTCCTTTAAAAATACTGTATAATGTGTAGCAAATATGTTTTGAAAACATAATCTTCCTTGAGATTTTATTGCTAAAATAAAAGGCAATTTAAAATACAAAATTGTTATCTGTGCAGCCTCTTTTAAATAGCTAAGCTTTTATCTATGCTAGCACATTTAATAGCTTTATGTGTTGTAAAGAGCACCTGTCACATTATAAAATTATTGCCCCTTTTTATAGAAGTCAATCTTTAAATTTTCAAAAGTTATTTTCAGTTATTAAATCAAAACAAAAAAGATATCCTAATTGTGTCAACCAAAAAAAATATCTGAGACACAACTTTTTTTTAAATATTCAACTTCATGCTATATTTTAGGAGATATTTGTTTACATTTGGTTTATATGGTTATAATTTCATACCCATGCAATGGGTTTTCAAATGACAAAAAAGGTTGTATATTCAGCACTGCTATATTTATGTTTGATTCATGTGATATTTAGTTTATAAAGCTGCTGTTTTACTCCAATTTGTGTTATTTTGAATTAAAGTTGTTTTTCTATTATAGAACAGTAGTAACAAAAATTTGCACTCTTTCCATATTTCAATAGATTGGATGTACAAATAGTTTTATTTTACAACATTACTACTAATGCATTGTTTATAAATGTAATTGTCTTAAATGTTGAAAAACATATAATTCTCATATATGTATATCTATAAGTAGTTTTCATTAATTTACCATAAACCTATCACTTTATATTTTTACAATGTAATATAGCTTTTCTCTTTTCCATAGACTTGATTGTCATGTATGAGACAATTCTTGGTCACTAAAATTTCTAGGAAAAAATTTGTAATATTTAATAAAATTTTATTCAGAAATTACTTCTCTTTGTAATTTATACTATTAAAACATACCCAACCTTAACATTTCCCTTTACAGAGTAAAATATATCCTTTAACAATATTGAGAATACTAACTCATTAGTGTCTGTAAAATAAATAATTCCAAGCCACTAATAGAGATCAAAGTATAAACAGATATTGTACTCATCTAAAAAATTTGATCTTTTAATTCTATCCTTATTTCATTTGTCACTTTAAACATTGGCCCATGACCTGGAATGATCCAATCTGCTGCATCAGCAATCTTGGCTCTATTTTTAGCCTGCTGTATAGGATCTTCAGAGCCAACACTCATCCAAATATTCTGGTTCAAAATATCTTCATGTTTCTCAAATAAATCACCTATGGATAAGTTTATCAATTATTTTCATGTTATCGGTGAAATTCTTTAAATATATAACTATTTCTTACCAACTATAGCTACAATCTCATTCTTAGACTTTACTAGGACTGTAACATCAGACATGGTATGACCAGGAGTAGGAACAACTTTCACAAATTCATTTATAATGAATTCATTCCCTATAAAAACAATAATTATTATAGATCTTAATACTTTTAACTACTTTAAAGATATAATTTATTACCTTTCTCAAATGGATGAATGTAATATTTGTCTTTAAAAGAAATGTTCCATCCCACTATATGGGTTGCTTTAAGAAAGAGATTGTTATTACCAGTGTGATCAGAATGTCCATGAGTTGAAATGACATAATTTATTTTATCACAAGTTAATTTGTGCTTCTCTAATGCTGGAAAAACATAGCACTAGATTAAATAAAATTATATGAGCAGTCTTATTACCTATATTTTTTCTTCCCAGTGGAAAGATCTTAAAACTGTAATATAAACTATTCGATGTAAAAAGTACAATAAAAACTCTATCGATTTTTTTTCTTTACTTTAACAAAAAAGTCGAAAAAGATTACATTTCTATACAGCACGAATACCAACACTGAAGAATTTTTTCTGAATCCCATGGTGTCATTGTATCGACAATTATGTTATGAACACCTGTTATTAAGGAACACGTGCAATTTGCAATCATTTCACTACTGCTATTTTGGTACGAATAACCATCCTGCAAAACGGTAACTTCACACATCCTTTTAGCACAATGTAAAAAAGGCTTTTTTATAACCGGCAGTTGAAAAGAAGACAACAGCAGATCTCCTTAATCGTGCAGAATATCACAATAACAATATATATATTATATAATATATATAAATATTATATTATGATTAATGATCCCTAATTGTTAAATGTCAATTGTCATGCAATCCTTGATGGATGATTGGTGAAAGGACATCTAAAACATTAAAATATATTCCCCAACTTTAAGAAAAACAAAAAACAGTGGGATTTTTTAAAGAAATTTAAAGGTTAAGGTTTTTTCTTAATAAGTCTCTAAATAATAATAAAATATGTCAAATTTAGCATTTATGATTAAATAACATGAATATGGCCATTCGTGATTCGGTGCAATTATTTATGTAAAGTTTACAAGAATTTACGTCAGAAATCCTTAGACGTTTTCAAAATAATGATTGTTAGCATTGTCACTGTCAGTTTTAGGCTGGGCTATTCATACGAATAACCGTATAAAAAGAATGTATACGGTTATTCGTATGAATAGTCACTTCGAAAGTTTTAAACCACTATTAATATAGCAACATACATTACGAAATAAGGGTAAAAGGGTATTACTACTAGTTTGTATTTCTGTGTGTATTTATAAGAATAGTAATTTTTAACAACAGTCAACAACAATGTTTCAAGCATCAAACTTCCAACAACTTTAATACATAAAATGGGCAACACTGTAAGTAACCAATCAGCTGTTACTATATAAATATTGGCTATCTCTATCTTGAGCTGTCTTTGCCGGTTATTTTTGGGTTAAATTCTAAAATAAAATCTAGAATCCAGCAGTTGTTTGTCGTGTAGGTTATTTTAATGTGTAAACGTGCGCCGCACTCATTATCAAGTCATATATTAATTGCGCACTTAATACTTCTAAGTACCTTTCACTCGTGCAGTATTGAAGCCATTGTTTACCAAGTGTTATGAAACAATAGGATTACTTACTGCTGCTAAATAGAAATGTCAGGCGATGTGCAGCCAAGAAAACGAAAAGACAAGAAAAAGAAGAAAGGTATGCATAAAATATTTTTGTCCCTGTTTTGCTATGAGTTACAAAGAAAGTATTTATCTAAAGTGGTATATTTTGTAAGCAGATGACCTGGGTATTGAAGAACCTCGTGGAACAGCCGCCGTGTTCGGAGAAGGCGATGTTTTCATACATTCGTACCATGAACATGGAACTGGTGGTCACTGGTGTGCCAAAATTGTCTTTTTCTCTCTTTTAGCAGTATTAGTAACGCTTATTGGCCTAATAATTTTGGAAAATAGAGGTCTCAGTGACTGTAAGTATGGTCTCCATCTTATATAATTTTCATAAAAAATAATTTCTTATTGAATTTCTGGTTCTTTTTAATAAAGTTAATAATAAATGACCAGCAATTATATTAGCTGTTAAACGAATAGCTAAAGTTCCAGGTCGAATAATATTTCTAATTGTTTAAATTAATACTATAAATGTTATTAAAATTCTAGGTGTTCCTTGTGGAAAAAGTTTTTTAACAGAATTGGGGTTACATATACTCCTTAATTTCCTATGTACTCATTATTTTTGTGTGTTATTTTTTGGAGTCACTAGACTGACAGTATTATTTAATTAATTTATTATTAGATTAAGAATTAAATAATTTATTTGTAAGCAGATTTATTTTAAGTTTTTAACTTTAATTGATATAAACTTTGGATATAGTGGAGGCAAATGCAGTTGAATCTCGATATTCTGGTGTCTTAGAAGGATGGATTGAAGATACACTAGATGATGACCATCATGATGAACATACATTAGAGTTAAATCACCCTGTAAGTTACTATGTTCAAAACAGCAGGTAGTTTATACAGACAATAATTAATAATTATATATTCATTATCTCTGAATTATATCTATTTTACTTATTACCAATTATTAACATTTTATTCAAAAATTATATAAAGATGAAGAAATTTGATAAAACAGTTATGTAAACAACACACCCTATATCTTATACATATCTGGTTTTTTATGCCTTTTTATTAAACCTAAAATATAAGGATGATGAAGAACTACATGAAGCTGACGATGAAGATATTGAACACAATGGTGATGACGAAGATGACCTTAATGATAACGATGATGAACATAATGAATCACATGAAGTCGACGATGAAGAGGATGACAGCTATGAGGTTGAGGAAGAACAAAATAGTGAAGAAAATGTTGATGAAATTGAAGAAGAGGTTAATGCAGACATTGCATACAGTGCATACAAACAATATGATCAAAATAGTGCAGAAAATTATGAAAGTGATGAAGAAGATCAAACAGTAAAGGATGATTATAATGTAAGCGAAGAAAACGATGATGAAAGGGATGATGATGAAGAGGACAATGATAATGACGAATACGAACAAAACGAAAATAATGGCAAAATTAAAAATAATCACAACGGCGACTACATTGATGATAATAATGACGTATGGGAAAAAGAGGTGCAAAAAACTTTAAAGGAATGTGTGTGGTTTAAGGGTTCCGTAGTAATTAATGTATTATAACATATTCTACTCACGTTATTTTCTAACAGCGTTGTTTATTTTATTGTATATTCTTACATGAATATCTAAGGAAACCCATGATTTGGCCCTTAAAAATATTTGTAGTACTAAAACCAATATGTTTAAATAATTGGCAGATAACCAGCATTGCTTTCTAAATTTAACTTTTACTATGTTAGACGTTCAATTACAACTTTTTTGTATTAATTGCGTTTATATAAATAACATTTACGTCTAAAACTATTTCTTGTTTTGTCAAATGTTTTTTAAGAGGCATAGGCATGATGGAACTTCTTTTCTCTTAAACTAATACTGACTTTTAAAGTGTGTGGTTTGGCTTATGATTACTATTACTTTATTTTTTATAATTTAAAATAATATAATATTATTAAAAAAATTGTATTAGTTTACAAATCTTTCATAGTATACATATATACATTACAAACTATAAATCGGAATGTGTATCGATGTATAAAGAGAATGTTAAATTAACTACGGATATTATAAGAGAGCAGTGTTGGGTGGGCTTCAGCGTGTCTCTTGTCCTTTATGCCGTAGGATTTCACCTTGGCTTTGCACGAAACGTCTTGAAAAATGAGGCACACTTTAAACCCAAAAAGTCGTAGGCGTGTGTCAGTCACTAAAGGCTAATTACTTGTTTATTTGAAAACAAATGATCACGAAACAAATGAAGAAATCTGAGCTCTAGAACCTTAAACGTTGCACCATTAGTTGTATTACAATATTTGTACGAATAAACCTCTATAATTTAACAAGTTTACAATATAATAGATATCTTCAATTAAAACATTGATTACATTTTAGGAGGAACATGAAGAGGACGGTGGAGATGATGACGAGGATGATGAAGTTGAGAGAATTGAACGCGAAATTTCAGATGAAGTTATTCTCTCCTCGGAAGTAAACGAAGAGGACGATGAAGCTGGTGATGATAATGGTACATTAAGTTACATAATCCAATGATCTATATCAGGTCCTTACATATGAAATTGGCGTTTCGTCGTTTGTCGAGCAGATTTTAGTTAGGAATTTAAATTCAAATTTTTAAAGCTCGTGGATTTGTTTCTCGAAAATATAATTCATTTCATTTTCCCGTTTTAATTCTTTTTCTTGACGTCACTCTATTTATAAAATGGAAATCATCTTTCTTCTCCAACTTGACTTACTTATTTGGAATATCTTTTCTAATAAATTAACATTTTTTAATAAATTAACACGATTTGGCTGGTCTGGCTAAACCCAGCCGAACCAGCCAAATCGCGCCTCAAGCAAAAATTTAGTCCGAAAAAGTTACTTGTGAGCGTTTGGTAGACTAATGTAGAACGACCGGTTCGTGGACTATAACTTTTTTTAAATTTGGCCAGACGTTTACGGCAGATCTCTAGTATTAGCAACTGCAAACCATGGTGGAAAAGTTAGCTGCTAAACAACCAAAGCTGTTGTATCGCTATAGACCGCTGCTACAGGACAACGCTAGACACACTGCACAATAGACTGATACCAAATTAGACGAGGTTCAATTGGAATGTCTTAAGACATCCACCGTATTCCCAGGACCTTGCTCCTACAGGATACCATATTTTTAAAATTTGAATATATATTTTTTAAACGATGGAGCAGTAGAAACTGTCTTAAAAATATTTGTGATTCCCATGCGAATGTTTTTTTTGTAATAGGATCAATTAACTACCGAATAAATAACTAACTAACTTTGATGGTAAAAGATCATAGATTTTGTTCGTAGAGATTAGCAGTGTACTTTTTGTTCCTCCCGTACAAAAAGCCAATTTCATCAACCAATACATTACAGATATATATTTTCCCATACCCCAATGTAGTGTATCTACAATGTACATCATATTTTTTATGCAACAAATCAAACCATAATGACTGTTTACGTAATTGCAATAAGAAATTCATATGAAAAAATATATAATTTTGGTATATATTTGGTATGGTATGGTATATAAAAGTCTCAAAGTGTTTGAATTGGCTGATATTAAAAAAATTAATGGTTCATATACAAAGCCCATGAACAATAAGGCTTATATTCGGCCCACAGACGGAGAAGCTTTAACATGTACATCGTTGTAGAAACAGCATGAAAATATAATTAATGTTTATATAATAAGTAAGTTCCACCTTTTTTCTGAATACATTGACAAACTTTATTCATCTAATACAATATAATCAGATGGTTCTGAAGAAGACGATGATGAGGAAAATGATGCCCAAAGCACGCAAATTGAAGATGACGATGAGCCGCCAGTTGAACGTATATCTATACCTCCACCTGGGAAACCGTACACTGAGGTAAATTACAATTATTACTTAATTACTTTAAAAATAATTTACACATTTTTGAAAGTTAAGACACTCTAAGAGATTTTTATTTACTTATATAGTAAATTAACTCTTAGTGTATTAAACTAATTAAAATCAGAGGGATTTATGAAAAACCTGACTATACGCTAAATAATCTATGCACTTGGTATTAAAAGCTTGGCAAGTAAATTTTAAATGTATAATCACAAAATTTATGTTTTATTATTATTTATTCCCACCTTATTTTTGACTCACGACAAAGCTCGTCGTAAATACGATAGTCGCGTCGATCCGAAACTTTTCATAACAAAATTAGATTGTAAATTCAGTTGTTTACTGACAGCATACCTTAATTTTGTGTAATCTTAATATTGACTGATAGTCAACGCGGAAATGCTGTATTTGAATATTGTCGTTTGTAAAAGTATTCTCAATTAATACTGTTATGAATAAATAATCACAGTTCCAGCATCAAAGTGCTTATTTATCACAATTTTCCTGCCTGTCATCATTTTCTAACTATAAGAGTAGCATGAAAAAATTAAACGTTGACGTATTCCGTTTGATTTCTTTTGCTCATCACCTCTTTAGCCCAATATACGTGATGCAACATGAAACACTGTCCCTTTTGTTTTCAATTACTGTACGATAATTCCTAATTACTTCTCGATAAATGTGTCGCAAATACAAGCCAATAGCAGGATCATCTCATACTTACAAAAAAATATATAAAACAGATAGAAGAAGAAACTGTCCAGAAGACGCCAGATACATTAGCTGACGAGGAAGAGTATGAGAGACAGCAAGAGGAATTGAAAAAAGAACGCGAAGCGCAATCTTCACAGGGCAGTAAGTTTATAGAAACCTTTATAGATTTTGGCTTGCATATTTTTTTGGCACATTCCTTATCTCTGTCTTCAACTAGATTGCATGTTTCCGTATAGGGTAACTGAGGTTTTACATCTAATTAATTTAGTAATTTTTAATAATTAATTGAAAACCTTCAGGGTACACAAAAGTACTCGGCGTTGTCCTTCAAACTAAATGAGGTATCTAAAAATTAACACAAATCACGACAACTCAATACCGGGCTAACGACTGATTTAATGATATAATATGGTAGTAAAAAACTTAAAAACCTATAAGTAAAAGGTTATAAGCGTACTATGCTCATGAAGAAATATCAAATATCAATACTACTTTTGCTTAAACTTTAACCAACATGGCAATCTATCTTGCTTAATAATATAAAAGTTCATCATTATTTGACCAAAGCATGATTAATTATGGAAGTTTTTATCGTTCTTACTTTGCATTGAGATAAAGAGCATAAAATCGTGCGTTTATTTTAGAAATGCGTGCGACTCAGTCGTAGGTTTGATCCCGGCTGTGCATGAATGGCCTATTTGCGCAATAAACGTACGGCTTGTCTCAAATCTAAAAATCGATGACATGTGTCAGACCTTGTCTCGGAGCTGTTGGTAACGGCGGACTGCGTGTTTCGGCTGAAGAAGGCGAGAGTTGCCACAGTTTAATAGTTTGCGAGTTACGTAGGGGAAATAAATATTAGGTCCTTACATATGAAATTGGCGTTTTGTATGGGAGGAACAAAAAGTCGAATATTTTTAAATATAATATATGTATTTAATTAATCAAAGTATGAACCATTGTTTTGCTATGCACTTTTGCCATCTCATAGGTAGTTCATTGATCCCTTTACTAAAAAAATCAGTCCGACGGGGATCAATAAAATGTGTGAAGGCGATTTGGACTGCCCCATCAAAGTTATATTTTTTCCCTTGCAAGAAGTTGTCCAAATTTCGAAAAAAATGGTAATCTGTTGGAGCAAGGTTCGGGGAGTACGGAGGATGTCTTAGACATTCCAATTGAAGCTCTTCTAATTTGGTAGCCGTCTGTTGTGCAGTGTGTGGTCTAGCGTTGTCGTGAAGTAGCAGTGGCGTGGAGCGATAGACCAGCCTAGGTTGTTTAGCCGCTAGCTTTTCCATCATGGTTTGCAATTTCTGACAATAGACATCAGCCGTAATAGTCTGGCCAGATTTGAGAAAACTGTAATGAACAATACCGGCACTGGACCACCAAACGCTAACAAGTAACTTTTTTGGGGTTAATTTTCGCTTGGGGCAGGATTTGGCTGGCCAGGATCCATCCATTGCGCTGAGCGCTTCCGATTATCGTAAAGAATCCATTTTCATCACAGGTAATGATTCGGTATAAAATGCCTTCATTATTGTGCCGGTTCAGTAATGTAACGCAGCAGTAGACGCGCGTTTGTCGGTTTGCTTTAGTCAATTCGTGAGGTACCTATCTTTCAAGCTTTTTAATCTATCCCAATTTGCTTCAAGTGAATTAAAACAGTTTTATCACTAACACCGCAGCCTGCAGCTAACTCCGGCGTGGTTTGCGATGGATCCGCTTCCACAATAGCCTTCAATACTTCATTATCAACTTGGGTCTCAGGCCGTCCACGGGGCTTGTTCTGCAGGTCGAAATTTCCAGAACGAAAACGTTGGAACCAAAAACGAACTGTGTTTTCTTTTGCAACATGACCACCATACCCATCATTCACCCTTCGAGTCGTTTCCGCAGCACTAGTGCTACGGCGGAACTCGTACTCGTAAATAATGCGATACTTTAAGTTTTCCATTTTGTAAAATGAGTGACGCAAACAGAAAAAAAAACAGAAGAAAAAAAACAAATGAATGACGGTCATCGAAGCACAAATACATGAGTAAACAGCTGTACAACTTTGAATTTGAAATTCCTTACCAAAGAGGAGAAAATCGTGATTAAAGTGGCCAGTACGAAAAACGCCTATTTCATATGTAAGGACCAAATTATTGAATTTGCATTCCCCATTTGCCGCAAAATCCTCTAATCATAAAATCTGGTAATGGCCAAGAAATTGCAGATGATGAAGGAAGGTTTATTTCATATTGTCTATGAAAAAAATATAGCCTAACGCAAGCATAACGAATGCAATCCGAGGCAAGACCAAGATAATTATAGCCACTGGATTATTATTTTATTTATTATATTATATTACTTATTACATATTACTTAAATAATGCCAATTTGAGTTTTCTAACGAGTTTAATCGATTTTTTATTGCTACGTTGTTGCATTTATTAATGGCAGCTGTTCGGTTTTGGAAATATCTTTAAGCTCTATTAATAAAATGACGCTGTCATTAAAATTAATACTAACATAAATGCTTTACTTGGCTTGGCTTTTGCTAACTTGTACATTTTGTTTCCGCTTTTTCCGTAATGAGTGTAACTGTAAGTAACTTGTCTTCGTCCTTGCACATAGATTTCAAACGTTATCTGAGTGTTGAAAATTGTATACAATCACTGCGTGATTGATTAATTTGTTCAATTGTTTAGATCTCGGGGAATGTTGAGCCATTGTCACGGATTACCGAATTATAGTAAAACTAAAATATCGCGAACTTCGGCCAACGTTATATTTCGCGTCGCCCACGCATCTCTCGAGTCACGTAAAACTGGCTCATTCGTGGCGACCACAAGTGAGACGCGCACGTACAAACTATTTATAAAATTCATTTTACAAAGTACATGACATGCATCCGATAGTTTCCTTTGGTTTAGATATTTATCATGGCTTCGCGCGTATGGAAGGTAATTTTTAGTTCTTACATAACTATGGCGTAAGTAACACTAATCCAGAAATAGTCTACAAAAATTAAAATACATCTTTGAGTTTTGTTCAATACATGATGTATTGAACAAAACTCAAAGATGAGGTCTATCATTGAGGTCGGTCTTCAAATTCACAAATTTAACTGTGTGAATGGAAATAGTACGAAAATAATCAATTACCGTATCACAGAAGCATTAATAAAATCATAGGACCTTTTTAAATGCGAATTATTTATAGTTATGATGTATTTGTATGGAAGCCAGTGAATTAAGAAGCGCGTATGTTGCAGTGTGGCTGAAATTGCTGGTCGGCGGCGCTTTACTCGCCGCAACTCATGCGGTAGTGCGTCGCGCAACAGCCCCGCGTGGTGCGTAGTACTATCCTATTATTATTTATTATTCAAAGATCGAATCAGTAATAAATAGAAAATTGGTCTAACAGATGAACCCGAAGAAGAACATTTCGTTGAACAGCCTTCTGTATCTGAAAGACGCATGACACTCATATCACAAACACAGGAAACTCCAGAGAAACAAATAGATCCACAAGAGGAAATAATTAAAAAGACATCTGCTATTGTTCAATCAGTTCCTTTACCAAAACTAAGTAATGAAGAAAATAAGATCACAAATGTTGCGAAAGAAGTAAGTACGCAAAATGTTAAACTTAATAAACAAAGAAGCGTGAATAAAATTATTTGTATTTATTAGGAAATGGAAGAAAAACATCTTAAAGACGAAGTAGAAAAAGAGCTCTACAGTGACGAAGAAGAGGAAGAAGATGAACTTGAAGAAGATGAGGAGGAGGAGGAGGAAGAAGTAGACGATATAGTTGTAAAAAAACCTGCAATGAAGGAAACAAAAACGGCGCCCGTAAACAAACCTGCTAAACCGCTTGAAGAACCGACTGAAGAAGACGAAGATGTTGAAATAATCTATGAAGAAGAAATTGAGGAAGAGTTAGAAGATGAGGAGGAAGAAGATGTCGAAGAAGAAATATCAGATGTTGATGATTCGGATTTATTAAACCGATTAGAGGCTAAATATGGTCGGCTACCGGAACCAGAGAGGCCGGGAAAAAACAGTAATGAACTCTCGTGCGCTCGCTACATAACCTTAGTCTTGGCATGTGCAATAACTTAGCAATAATTTGGCATGACTAACCATGTGAGTGATATTAACTATTTTCGTTTGTGCTATAGAATCAAAATGTGTGCTTGCTCTTAAATTGGAAATGTTTATCATTATTTATAAGAGTATACAACTACCTTTAGCCTTTAGTTAAATATTAAAAACATCTATTAATAACGATAATACTTTGGATATTAAATATAGGTATAGATTTTATTTATAAATTTAATAATGCTATTTTTATTTTTACAGAAGAAGGTGGTAATAGTATAGAAGATGATTGGCCGGGAGAGCCCAACGACCCCTATTGGTCACAGCAACTAGATCTTGCCGAAGAAGAACTTCGACAGGTATGCGTTCTTCAACTGGAATTAGAAAGGATTTATTGGGATGATCAGACTTTGAGGCAGCCACATTAATGGGTTGGCTTTACCGACTATTAAAAGTTAACAAGATATCAACCTAAGATAATATTCATATTTATATATAGTTGTCATATCTTGATTGCATTATTTCTCGAGAATAATATAGGGGAATAAAAGACAGTTTTATTAAGACTAGGTATTTTTGTCTGAAATAGAGCATAATATCATGTCAAAATTGTTGGTGGTCGTCAAACTTTTGTTTTCTTAACCGTAAAGCATGACCATATGCATGTTTTTAACTCGGTCTCGGCACGTAACATAGCCAAATTTTGCGTAGTGGGAGAAAGTTCGCGCATGTAGTTTTACGTACAAAATGACTTCTACGCATCTTACAATGGCCAATTTATATGCCAGACACTGCTAACACTTCTAGACCCACCAACAATCATTCGAAGAATCAAATAATTACAACAAAATTATAATTACAGGGCTGGTTGGAATAATAGAAATCTGCTAATAACTTTGCTCGTTGTGCCATTTTTTTTTTCTTTTTCGTCATTAGGTCGGTCAGATTGTATTGTGCGCCCGCACCCCGCGCATAATTCCTCTGCCGATCTTTTGATGACTAACTTAGTCGTTTCATTTTGTTTTACAATAATCCTCTCTTAAAATTCTACTATATCAGAATATTTGTTGTTAGTTTTATCCTCGTTGTATTTAGCTATAAATTTTAGTAGTTTAGTTTGAGATGTTGTGTGAATGTTGACTAACTCATTGAGGGGGCATGGTCTTCGTGCGAGCAACGTGCGTCTGCGATGGAACTAAAAGGCAGCGCGCGGGCGCAATTTGTCTTCGCAAAATGTTTGGATTTAATGGCAGAAGCAAAGAGAGATAACCGCTTGCTTTCGAGGGCAATTACAGCCTACGTGGCGCTACTTAAGATGAATGAACGATTGTCCGATAGAAAACTCGTTGACATAGCTCAACGGGCTATTGATAGAATACAATTTAGAGGTAAGCTTTAGTTTAAATATTTATTTAGAAGACTATCAAAGAAAGACTGATACACACTTTAATACTAATCAATAATGACACGAATTTCGCAATATAATTTTTAGAAGCAATGCAAGCCAATGGTTTTTTTCCAAGTTTTAGATAAAAATTTAGTTTCATAAATTAATTTAAATTAATTAAGACATCAATAAATATTTTTTTAGGTACATATTTGAATGCCGAACCTGTATACCGTTTATTGATCCGTCGTTTCCCTGATAACGTGCACTATCGGAATAATTTGACAGTGAGCTTCCTCATGGCTAATAGGTACTAAAATAATTATAAATATTAAAACCTCTCTGCGGAAAGAGAACGTTCGTGGGGTCATTGCAGTCTTTAATTATTTTTTTTAATGTGGATAACACTTTTATGCATATATATTATAGCGAGTAGCACTATACTTCGAATGATCATTTTGATACTTAATATGAAAGATATTAAAGTATATTTTGTCGAATCTTAAGTTTTTGTAAATAAATGATATAACGCAAATATGAATACTGTCCAGACGCTAGTTAGCATAACCGCAAAGCCGGTTTTCTTTTAGCATAGATTAATACTTAGTTTGTATTAAGTTTTTTTGAAAATCAGTTTTTTAACCTTAAAACATTAAATGACTTTAGATTTGCCGTTTTATATTTATTTTAAATATTTTAGAGCGGACTTAGCAGATACAGTTCTCAAAGAAACTCTTAAACTCTGGCCGAACGATCGCATCGCTTTAGCCCACTATGGATTCGTATTAAAAAACCAATACAATAAATTGGAAGAGTCTGTCATATATTTACAAAAGGCTTTAGAAGGTGATGCTGAAGCCGCTAATGAACCCCGATTTTTTTACCACCTGGGAGATGCGTTATTACAGCTCGGAAGACTTAAAGAAGCACAAGAAATTCATGAAAAAGGGGCAAAATTGGGCCATTTTCTCTCGCCAGAACAAAGGTCCTTGTACAATGTGGTTCGCTTAAAAAGTCGGCCCTGGTGGCCCGTTGAAGCTACACCTTATGTAAAACTTGTTCGAGACTTGGAGAATTCATGGAAAGAGATTCTTAAAGAGGGTTTAGCGGCAAAGGAATTATTTGAAAAAGAAAAGGAAGGGTTAAAGGAAAGGGGAGAATGGTCACAATTAGATGTTTTTGTAAGGGGACAGGAGATTCCAGGAAGGTGCAAACGCGCGCCTGTAACGTGTTCTATAGGTATTTAAATCTATAACCTATGAATATAATGTTTTATGATTGCAATCCATGTAAAAAATCCGATAAATCGATCGAATCGATCTAAACCGATTTTCATAGACTTTCCGATAGGAAATAAGTCAAATCTGAAGATAACATTAAATGTCTTTTTGAAAAGCTAAGATTCTTAGCTTTAACTTATTAACTTCATAATTTTTTTGTTACATCATTTAACAAAAAAATTTACCGACTTCAAAAACAGAAATTTTCTCACTTTCAGTACGCCAAGAGACAAGTGCCCGATGCCGTAGAGGTCAAATTAAATTCAGTTTAATGGAGGCTGGTACTCACGTTAGACCTCATGTCGGGCCCACTAACTGTCGTCTGAGGATGCATTTAGCTCTCAGTAACACCAAAGATACGTATATCAGAGTTGGAAAAGTGACTAGGTACGTGCTTTTTTTTCAAGTTCTTTTTGACACAAACGTTAGACTGTTGAAATATTACTATTGTACGATTTTAACATTTTCCAACGATTATGGTAAGCTTATGGGTAGCGGTATCACTTAACGTCAAATGTAATGTAGATGAAGGCGTTGTGGCGTAGAATGTTATGCAATCTTTCATATCTTCCATTATATCTAAAATCATTAATCATCAGCATCAATATACATATATACAGCCCCTTGAGGACCTTAGCCCGTAAGTAGATTTCACCATCGCAATCTATTCAAAATCATGATTACTAGGTATAAAATTTTCTTAATAAATAAATTATTTTCGAAACATTTACGTATTGTAAATTTCAAATTATTTACTTATTTTAATTCTGCACAAATTCCGTAATAGAGAAATGCCAAAGTAAATGTTGTATTTCAGGCAATGGGAATTAGGCAAAGTTTTCATATTTGATGACAGTTTTGAACATGAAGTATGGCATAATGGTACAGGGTCAAGACTTGTACTTATAGTGGATGTGTGGCACCCGGATCTCACGGCCGCCGAAAGGAAAACATTACCCGCCATATAACACTATCAACATCTACAACTCGCATCACTTTGTCTAAATCCATTTACATTTAAAATATTTCATCCCTAGTCATAATTTAAAGCGTGAAAATTTACCTCATTCATAAAAAAATAATCTTTCACTGATTTTAACTACCCTGTATCACTCTACCACAGCTTAAAACGCAATTTGGCAAAAAGAGACGAAACATTAGTTGAGTGATTTTGTTTGACTATTGTCTTACTGATGTTTTTTTACAAAGGGTAACCATTCTTTGGTATGCACTATTATAAAAATATTATATTTATAT
Source organism: Pieris mannii (assembly GCA_028984075.1). Classification (NCBI taxonomy): domain Eukaryota; kingdom Metazoa; phylum Arthropoda; class Insecta; order Lepidoptera; family Pieridae; genus Pieris; species Pieris mannii. The sequence goes on from CM054776.1 coordinate 5,063,945, forward strand.
CTTACACCAAAACAGTAAGAAAACATGTTTAAGTATAGAAAACTAAACAAGTTCGTGGTTGCGTGGTCTAATATTATGTACCCTTCTTGGATGTGTAAATAATGGCTTAGGCAGCAAACGTTTTTGTGTATGTTAAATCAATACTGAAAAATCATTTTCATTATGTATAATTAGATTTACTAATTGGTCCTTTTTTAGAATAATTGGTGTAACTGAATTTCACATGAATATATTTACAATGCTCATTTTGGTTTTTATTTCACTCCCTACATACGTTTAATAAAATACACTAGTTTCATTTCATGTATATTTGGTATAAATTTTTCCAAATGTTTCACTTAAAAGTAAAAAATCTTATACTAATAAAGCTCATTTTGTATATCAATTGTAGAACAATATATTGCTAACAAGGAAATGCGTTGTCATACAGGTACCATTAAACTTAAATTTATTTTAGATAAATTCCTTTTTGTTACATGGACGGACATAGTTTGTGCTTATGGAATGTAAGTAAAAAATATAGTTCTAAAGAGATTCGTTGTCTTATATAAACGACATTAAAAAATCGTTTCGCCTAACAATAAAATGTATTTTATACAACAACAATGACTTAAGTACGAAAGACAGATAACAGTGATGTCCTAACTAATGTATAACAATCTAACTACTATTGAAATAAAAATATCATACTTCATTGAGCTGCAAGGTGAGCGCCACTAGACATTGCTCATAAGCGCAACCATTTATGTGAACATTAATTATCAGTAAAACGCATTAAATAGAACTTGGAAGGCACTGGTTCACAGTAATTGAAGGCCTTAAGTTACTATACTGTGGTTTTGTTACCAAATACAATATAGCCTTTATTACTAAAGTTTCATCAAAACAATCCATCTAAATATAACAATTTATAAAAACATTCAAATATGCTGAGATTGTTTAAATTGCCCACTTCACCAAATGATTGAGATTTGTCATTTACTTACATTATTTAAACTAATATTTTGTAAGACATTTTTTTAGTAAATTTGTATTCACACAATTGGAAAAAAAGACTTTGTCGTTTACTTTTGTTTAAGGAATATTTTGGTGTTGGATTGTAAAGACAGCGTTGACAATCGCAATTTAGCAACGCGTTCTGAAATGGCATTCTACCTCCCCCTGGCGAGAAATAATATGGCAATATGGCTTATCTGATACTAGGTTAAGTGAGTGTTACATTCATCACAAGGATCATGAATGGGCTGGTAGGCGGGCGGCCCTGGCGCCTGTGGTGTGGCTCTGGCGGAGTAAGGCGGAGCTGGGGGAGGAGGTGCCTCCCAAGCTCCTTCACCCACATAGCCACCGCCATAACCATTACCCACATATAAACCCTCATTGGGAGATATTTCCCTGTTTTCATAGTTGTGTGCTTCATATCCCCGATTGATTTCATACGCCACATTGTTATCGTAGTTCAGTGGCGGCTCATATCTATTTGGATCTTTGTATGGCCCAACAACATCCTGCCCTCGTTTAGCCTTACTTCTCCTTACAGTTTCGTATCTGTTAGTCATTATTGGTATTGATTCAACTGGTGGAGGTGGCAATTCATATGTATCTTGGGAGCAAATAGTACTATCTGGCGGGTGATAAGAATTTGGGCGTGCTGCATGAAAATTTGAGTAAGAGGAATGGGCGGACGTAGGTCGCGATGTTCTAGAATCTGCCGGCAATGATGCGTTCGAAGCTATATAGCCAGCGTTTCTATAAGATCTGCGAGAACGCCGTTTCACACGTCGTGGAGTCATGGGTTTGAGGGAGCTCTCGCTTATATTCGTCTCGGTGGGACTTAACTCTATTGTGTAAACCTGGCGCCTTTGTAAGGTGCCTTTATCTGAAAGCAATTAGTTTTTGTAAACTATTTTTTTTAAATGCTCATGTGTGTACAGTTGGCTGAATCAAGCAATTTACATTAAAGTTATTTAATCAGATTAAGATTATAAAAAATACTACCTGGAGATGTTTTATGCCTCTTCAAAGACCTAAAAGCAAGTAATGTAGTAAGTGGCAAGGCTGTGGCAGTAAGTAATGCAGCTATGGAAGACTGTGCCAGTTCAATATAGTGCCAGGGTAAAAAGCAGCCATCCACTCTGGCCGGCCTCCAAGACCCTGGCCCATCAACCTCTCCCCACACAGGTTGACACCCCCAACCATTACTCTCCCACCAGCTAACACTCCCAGTGCCAAGTGACAACAAGCCACCTTCCTGTAAATTCAAATAATGTGCAACTTACATCCTACATCCTCAGTATACATAATATATAGTATAACTGTTGAGGTTCGCCTCACTATTGGCAAAAAATAATAAATTTATATATCAATTATAAAATATCACTTACCCTGTTCAAAGTTCCAAGATTAAGATAAAAACAAATTAGAAAAATATTCCATGTCAGCCATAATAAGCTCCACAAGGCATACTAAAAAAGACATTTGAAAACTGAGTTATTCATGCAATTGTTAATACCATCATGCTTTAGAAATGTGATTTCTTATGTCTTACAATGTAACACTTTTAACAGTTAATACATTAAAATGTAACAACGAACTGTACTAAGAACCTGCATATTATCTGATTTTATAGAAAATTTCTACCATATGAAACAAATGTTTAAATTTTTTGAGGCAAACCACCTAAACACATTTCTATCAGTTAATACTGTAATGTTGGAAAAAAATCCATAAAGAGAAAAATTATACTTACAGCAACAAGATATGTGGTCACATACTGCACAGCTCCAAAAGACCCAAATATGATAAGAAGAATATTTATAAAATTACTTATAATAGGTAACCACATGTAACCCAGGAAATCAAAGACCTGCCGCTGTACTGTCACAATCTAAAAACAGTTAAAAGCTATAATTGTTTATTTTCTAAACATTTGTTATATACCACTACTACCAGTAATATTATCTTTCATAGTAAATATAATAAACAAATGAAAAGAAACAACATTTTATAGTTATCAAAATCAGCATTTTCTGAGTTTAAGAGTCATGAATCAGTCAATAGCCATTTAAGGCCAGATCTAGAAATTTACAATAAAGTATGTGTATTGCAATTAGACTAATTAGTAACTTTTTTAAGTTTCCTATGCCGAGTGTAAGTAAGGGATCATATAACGTTTGAGAATCACGTTGCAACCAATAATTTATAGTTCTAGTACGAAACTTTTTTTGGGTCCCAATCGCCAGTTTCATTAAAAAATGATAATTACCAACTCCAAGATACAGACGATTAATAGAAGCGTCCTAAGACCACAAACAGCCATTTTAAAATGTTAACCTTATCAACTTGTTCTAACTTTATCAAACTGCTCATATTTTTTTACATATTGGCAAGTACCCGTCGACAGTTTATTGTTTGCATAATGTAGGGTTTTTCATAAGCATTTTGCGTAATAAATGATCTTTAAAGATTAAAAGTAAAGTAAGCAGTAATTTTCTTAACTAATTTTGTGAATAATCACTAAAATTTACAAAACACGACAGATATGTCAGTTGTTCAAGAATGTCATATTTCATTTCACAGTGTCACTGTCGCTACTCGCTACTATAACAGTAGAACAGTAACTTTAAGAGCGCCCAACCCGACTATCTTTCCATACAAACGCTCTTACGTGATTATGGCGTTGTAACAGATTTTTCTTTGAAACTTTTGAACTAATAGGCATCTTTTGCACTATATCTAGGTTTCTATCAAAACGCAAAATTAAAATTTTAATATACAAATTCAGTACAGACCTCCAAAAATCAGCTTTTTGCACCAATTTTATGTGAAGTTTGGGCGTTTATAACGTACCTAATAATTGAAACCTGAAAAAAATATTTGCATAAAAACCTTGCAAATGTAATGGAGTTTCTAAATGTAAAACTTTTTTTTCATAATTCTGTAAGGCTTACGAAAAAACACGTATTTCTTGGAACAAGTTTTATGAAATTTCCGCACACTACACATTTTCAATGTTATCGCGTTCTCACTTGCTTTTTAGCCATGTGCGGGAAGTAAGCGGGGCGGGCGGGGTGAGACGCGGGAGTTGAATGGCGCACGGCAGCTCGGTTCGTATCGGGCCTCTCGGAATTGTTAGTAGGTTATAGGTACCTATTGAATTCGTTGACTGCGCATACTACGATGATTTTGTGTTTTCATATCGGACACTGATTTTACTTGAGAAAGCATTATTGATTTGTAATGTGAAACGAATCTGGCAGTAGTGAATACGGACACCGATTTTGTTTGAACAAGGAATTTGAAGGAGAGTGATTTTATTACTCGTTTAATTATCGTTTTGCAAAATGTGTAAGTCGATTTTTTCACATAATAATAATATAAGAGCTAAAATAGATACCTAAGTATATCTATTACGTAAGTAACTATTTATACGACAGCCCACAGACATACCTACAAGACGAAACAGATAAAAGGCAATCTAATATTGAGTGAGTCAAATAGGTACACACAAATGCGAACGTGCAAAACCTGTGCCGGATCCAGGGTTTAGACGAAAATAATTCCTGCCATTCAGTCTACCATGGTGAGTGATTTCTTCACTACTGTGCCATACAAATAGTCATGTCATTTTTTCAATAATGGAGATCTAAGAATGTGTATGTTTTGTAGGCGATCCCTTCACCGAAACAACGATGAAGAACTAGCAGAACAAGAAATTAATTATTCGACCAACTCGAGCGCACCATCTTTATCAGACGACAAACAAATTATTACAGAAGAACAAGAAAATATCAATGTTATACCATTATTAGACCACACCATCACGTAGGTACATACCCTAACTTTTACACCATCACACAACACTGCCAATAAGGCTTATTTAAATAAATTGAATCATATTAGTTAAATGTATTGTATACTTTTTGTTTGTTTGTTCCCTAATGTAAATCTTTTTGTAGTAAAATGTATGATGTATTCCATCTTTGGCTATATTTATAGTGTATTTGTTTGTAATTCTGTATATATAATTTATGTTACCTGTTATAGGAATACGAAATAAATAAATAGAGGGAAATCGAGATTTTGACATCGCTTATCTTTTCAGTCAGCTTGCAACTTTCACATCATCCATTTGATTGTAATTTCACATCTATGGATTTTATAAAAGAAAAAAGGGTCAACTTTCCATTTTGTAAGCAAAATGCGTAATATCGAAAAGATAATTTATTCTCAAGAAACTAACAAAACAGATTATATAAATCCCATTGCAGAAGGTGTTTTCCAAACTGTGAATGGATATGCCTAATTGGAGGAAATATCTGCTTGTTTATTTTTTATTTATTCTATTTTATTTATTTAAGTATTCCTACAGCTAATCACTAAACAATTACATTACACACAAAAGCCAAAACGGAATACACATTGAAACAGAAACATAAAGCACAGTTTTACAAAGCACAGTTGTAAGATTGATTGATTGGTAGATTAAAATATATATTTAATATGAAGGAAGAAACAAAGCCATTATTAGTAAAAGATACCTGAGTTTTTTTAAATATTTTTTTTAGAATTTTTTAGTCACATTAAATATATCGATTTACTGGTAATTTATGTTGTTTAAATATGCTAATATGTCTGTGCGTTATTATATCAAAATATGTAGTAAGTTAGGTGATATACACACAGCTTTCGCTGTGCAACACATGCTTGAAGCAGGCAAAGAAGAAAAACAATTGGCGATAGATCAAGGGTATATCGACACGGACGGAATACCGTATACAACCGTAATATCAGACGGATCTTAGGGTAAATTGTAAAATGAAGCTTACAGCTCCTTGCACATCAATAATCAATGAAATACCAATGCTTTATTCGACATATACTGGAAATTAAATTTGAAAAACTCGTGTTTGGAGGAAATCAGAATCTTCTCGACAACCGATATTTTATGTATTTTTTATAAAGTGTAACAAAGTTGTTCAGAAATAAATAAAAAATACCAACTGTATTTAGACTGTTTTATTTGATTAACCGCCTTTACTACGGTGCAAATTAACTTACACAAACATTTATTTGTAGATATTAATGATATTATAAATGAATCGATACGTTATCTACACGGCATTTTATCTTCAAATCGGCACACTAACGCACACATGAATAACTAAATATTGTAATACACACTACACACTACATCACGATGTGTGCTAAAATAGGATGGCATGACTCAAGTATCGCAAGTGCAAAAGAGATAAATATAATTTTACTAATTGATGTGTCGCCAAGTGAACTTACAGCGAATTGGCCGAATCTTAGTAGCGCAGTTTTTACTAGAAAGATTTTACGAGAATCAGTCTGACTTTCTTTGTTCGCCCATGAGGTAGGTACTTAGGTATATGCAAAAAATACGAAAATACTATGATATAAATAATTTCCATGTTATCAAAATAGCACGTTCGGTACCTAGATTGGTAAAAATACAATACTGTGTGTATTATTAAAAATATAAAATATAAATATTAAAAATACAACACCTGCATTATTTTAGAGAAATGTACAAAACTATAGTTAGTAACTGTGCGCGCGTAGCGAGGCACGTGCGCGATACGAGATTATGTTTATGAATGGCTCGCTACCGCCCGAGCGCCCCCGAGTGCTCAGCCGCTTTCTCTGTCTTTTCGCTTTACCTCTTGTTCTGACATTGCGCTGGATGAAACAACAAGCTTTTTGGCCATGCTAGCGTTGAAGTTCGTCGGATGGGGAAGGGCCCTCTTAAGAGAACATTCAACATAAGCGAACACAGATTTGGTAGGGGAAAAATAATTATGAATTAGCAGCTTATCGCCTAGCCCCGTAAAAAATAAAAAAACTATAACAGTACATTTTTAAGAGTAAATTTTATTGTCTTTCGTTAGCATCATTTGGTTTACATACCATACCAATGTAATACCTGAAACGAATGTCTTTATAAAATAAACTTATCTATTGCAAAACATCAATTGTCTGTGTTATGATGAGTAAGGTAAATTCAAATTTGTAGATCAATAAAAATTTCGCAGGCTTCGAATACCTTTTACAGATTAATATATTGGAATACTTATTCGTCACTAAGAAATCATTAAAATAGTAAGTATAAGTGTTTTATGAAAAAACTAATAATACCTAAACTAATGTACATACCTTTAAGTCAATCAATTTTCATAGATGTAAAATGTTGCGGTAACCTATACAATACTTTTAATATCTAAATTCTACTTTTATCTTTAGAAATCGCAATGGCTGAAGCTTTAGTTCCACTTGAATCCAATCCTGATGTTATCAACAAGTTTCTTCAGAAACATGGGGTTTCTACTAAATGGAATATTGTAGACGTGATGGGGCTTGAACCCGAGATGTTATCTTGGGTCCCTAGCCCTTCCGTAGCTGTTACTCTGTTGTTTCCTTTGTCGGAAGCATATGAAGAATATAAAAGAAATGAAGAAGCAGAAATTCTTTCCAAAGGTCAAGAAGTTTCAAAACATTTATTTTATATGAAACAAAATATCAGCAATGCATGTGGTACAATTGCTATCATTCATGCCGTCGCAAATAATACTGATAAAATTGAAATTGCTGATGGTCACTTAAAAAAATTTCTTGATTCAGCTAAGGACTTGGATCCTACAGCTCGCAGCAAATTGTTCAATAACAGTGAAGGTATAATCAATGCTCACAAAGAACTAGCACAGGAAGGTCAAACTCAAGCCAATCCTGATGAACCTGTCAATCACCACTTTATAACTTTTGTACACAAGGATGGTGCATTGTATGAATTGGATGGCCGTAAAGCTTTTCCTATCAATCATGGCCCTACATCTTCAGACACATTTCTTGAAGATGCTGCTAAAGTTTGTAAGGAATTCATGGCAAGAGACCCCAATGAGGTGCGATTTACTGTAATGGCACTAGCTGCTACTGAATAAATATCAGTTGAACCTCTTTGTAATTGTGCTTAAGACTGCCGGCTTTCTAGCTACTATTTATTAAACTTATTTAAATTCTCACTTTTGTACCAAAATTGCTGAGCAAGCTTTTATGTGATATTAAAATATTTTTATTCACCATATTGAATATTATTTATAACCTGAAAAAATATATGCTTTATGAATAAAGGATAGGAAGGAATTGTTAGTAAGCTATAATTGCTTCTAGAAAGCTCTAAATAATTATTCTTTAGTAAAACTAATGTAAACAATATATTAAATTTTTTTTTTCCAATATAAATAATATCACTTGAAAACTTATGCCTACAAACTTTTTTTAACTTAAATTAGTGTTATTTAATTAAATATCTGGTCCTGATGGTACAGTTTCATGGTCGGATGCATCTATAGATTGGATATCTGAAATGATAATTATAACTAAATTATGGAAATAAAATAACATTATTCTTTAAAAATCTTTCAAGTAGATTAGAAATACAAATGTAGTTCCATTCTGTCTATTTAAAAATGTAATTAGAAATTTCAACATGATGTAGGTAGTGATATTGAAATAGGATTTTTGCATCTGTTTAAATTCATTTTGATTCAAAATCGTGGTGAATCATTTAAATTCTTTAAAATGCATACGTAAACTGAATTACAATTAGAACGAGGGTGAATCAGTAATAATAAAATCTCTACCGAGTCTACTTACTTCCAACTGTAATTCTGTTGTGAGTAAGATTAGGCAAGGATAACGTAAACATCAGCCCCACAACAGCTGCCGCACCACACCCTATGGATAAGACATATTGATAGTATGCTGCCTCTGCTTCATCTGCACTAAAATCAAATTTATTGCTTAATAGTTAATACGTAACAGTCTAAATTATTACCTAAAGTGAGGAGGGGAAGATTGAACAGTTATTTGATGTGATGATCAGAGTTGTGTTTGAACCTCTTGTAGAACAAGAAATATTAACCTGTACTAATATATAGCTTTGATTACTAACGAGCAAAAGCTATACTTAGCTATTATATCAATAAGATATTGTAAAATCTGTTCCAAAGCAGAGCAAATTAGTAAATAAAAAAATAAAGATACGACAACATAGGGTAAAGATGAAAACATGACGGGGAACGCTTGAATTTTTTTTCTAAAATAGTTAATAATATTGTGGAATGTCGTCAATGTTTTTAAGTTCATAGCTTTTAGTCACTTGAAAACCCACATCTGGCTTCAGTGCAAAAATACCTTGATTTAACAAAGATACAGCTTTGTTTTCATACATCAATCTTAACCTAACGATTCGAAACCACAAAGATTGAAACAAACGTTCTCAAACTTTTGCCATCTCGATTTCCGGACGTAGTCACGAGGCATTGTTACTGAATAAAACAATTGCAATTATTTAATAATTAGGTAAAATACACAATATACCTTCAACCATAATAAATAACACATTTTTTAGGTATTAATATTAACAATGTCTGATATGGATACCTTTCCTTTTAATTATAAAACTAAAATTTTATTAAGTAAAAATGTAGATATAAGTACATAAGATCTTAAAATAATTAATTTTTAATTAACATTGGATATTCCGTAATGTACCTACCTATACATAATCCCGTGGGAGTATCAACTAGGTACGTTGTTTTAGTTTGAGAACAACTGAATTTTTATTTTATGAAGACACTTGGGAACGGAGTAAGATCGAAACTTTTGTATATTTATCTTACCCCGTCATTTTTCTTTGGGTAAAGATGGAAAGTTGAGATATTTTCTAAATAACTAAAAATAGTCGTATTTTGATGTGATTTCGTAACTAAGGACAAAAATCTGTAATTAAATATTGCCATGAAACAGTAGGTAGCATCTATCTTGTAATTAATGTTACAGTACACGGGGTAAGATTAAATTACTTGCAAGATTTGACGAAAAAATAACGACGCAAAAATTGCGGCTAACTTCGAATATGGATTATGGTTTGAAACGTTAGAAAGTGACGGATTTAATAAAAATGCCAACACTCCCAAAAAATATGTTAAAATTAGTGTTGTCTTAACCCATTTCTCATCTTTCCCCCACTTACCCTACCTAGTTATTAAAGTTTGGACTATTAGTAAGCTGAGATGAAGGCTATTTTTATCAACCAAATAAACAAAACTCTGTTGTTAAATAACACTCTTGTGTTATTTGTTTTAGAAGTAGTTGAACTTACTATATTTGGATTACAGCTATGGCAATCCCACAAGAAAGCTTGTCAGTGAAACTCATCAACCCATATACAAAGGCAGATACCTGGGTACTTTCACCGACAAGATCAGCTGTTAATGATAGACTTGTCACTAACATTTGAGCAGCTCCAAAACCTGTAAATCAATAAAGAACACTATCCCATATATGACTTAATTATATCAATTGAACTGCCTACCATTAAATATCTGATTGTTCTAAAAATTTATAGGTTTCTTTGTGTAAAATACATATCTTAAAATTGGAATATTACAAGGAATCTAAAGTTTTAATATGCATGGTTATTTAAAATAATAATGACTATCTATAAGGTCAACTTAACAGTAAATTTAAAACTCTCACAGGTCAGTGCTTCTGCAGGAAAAACATTAGATAATTACTAACCTAGAAAAACAGCAACCACATAAATGTAATAAAATTTATAATTCTCATCACAGCCAAAGTATATCCACAAATAGCTGCACAGGGAAAAAATGAATCCAAAAAGAAATGTATATTTTCTGGTTATTGATCTGGGTGTTAATCTTTGAACACCGGCTGCTATGAGGCTGCCAAGTAACATGGCCAACGGAACTACAGCAAGGGAACGTGCTGCTAAACCCAGGGTTCGGTGTAAGTATAGCGGCATTAGTACCTGGGAGATATTTACAACTAGCCTTGTGCTCATATATACTCCAGCTACCTATAAAGTGTAGTGATTCAAATGTATATAAACAACAACTAAGTTCATAATCAAAACAATATCATTATCAATATTTTTGAGTCTGTATTCAAAGTTAAGCAAATTGGGAACAAATATGTACACAGATATCAAATATAATCATAATCAATTTTTCCAATTACTAAGTGAAAATAACTTATTAAAGATTTCAAAATACAACAAACCCAACATAACTATCATTTTACTTAGCATAGCCCTGCATTTCTTAGTTATGTTTTTAAATATTTAGGCTATTTTTACATTTTCAAATAATAAAATTATGGTGTTATGTGATAATATTAAGTCACAAACATGAGAGCTAGCTTGTTGTAACAATGGAGGTAATTAAACATTAGTAAGATTGAATCAAACAATATCAAATATTTATTGCGATGAAATATAGAAGCAATTTGGATAAAGTTTATACCTGATATAAGATAATATTCTTAAATAAGTTGCAATGTGTGATTGTATTCTCTGATCCATTTTGAAAAGCATATTTTGCTGGTTTTTCTTTTATAGAAATATGAAAAAAAATTGATGCAGGTGCTCCTACAGCTAACACAATTAACATAATTTCTCTAAACTTCCAAACATCATTTGGACCAATTTGCTGTAAAGAAAAAGTAAAGTACTAATTAAATTTTAAGTATATTATTCAAAAGAAGACAAGTTAGTTTTGTGAAAAGTAGATTAATAAACTCTAAATGGATATCCCCATATTTATCAACTATTACCTATTTTAAAAACTCATTAAAAAAACTTACATCTTTATCACAATTACCAGTAAAGTGAAAAACAGCCCATGTTATAACATAAACAAACAAATTTGAAAATACTGTAAATCCATATCTGCAAACAGAAATAATATATTAGTGCCTTACAGAAGTGATTGTTAGCATAATAGTAATAAAGTAGAAATCAGTATCTATGACACTGATAATGCTGAATGTGAATAAAATCTAAACAAGCCACTTTGTTTAAAAAAGGTACTTTACTTTTATACAGAAAAATGACCCTGATTCTCCTTTAATGAAAATGGTAAAGTTGATTTTCAAACATTTGATAATTAAACATTATAATATTATTGGTGCCATTTTCATAAGGTAATGATTTATAAAAATATATTTTTGGTTTGCTACAAATTTTTATTTAATACCTGATTGCTGTAAGTTGAGTTCTGACATGTGGGTCATCAGCTAGTTCTGGTATTAAGCTTAAATGAGATATTTGCACAGCTGCCCAACCAATTTGAAATATAAGTATAAAAGCTGCATAGTAGTACATTTGTGCCCATTTATGTGTTGAAGAGCAACTAATACACGTAGAGAATATGAATGGAAAAGATATTATCACACATAATGTTCCTGTAAGAAAATAAATTAAAAGTTGTGAAATGGTAATTGAGCTGGAACAGCTCCCTTTAATAAAAATTATACATAAAATATAAGTTTTATACATACCAAAAAAATGCCACAACTTTCTTCTTCCATACCTAATACTGATATAATTATCAGTATGATCAGAATGATATCCCACAAAAGGGGTGGATAAGGCATCAACAATTTGGCCTATTAACATCAAGTATCCCGACTGCGAGGCGGTAAAATCAAGCACAAGGTGGAAATATACCAAGAAGTATGTAAACCACAAGCTCGCGCATACATCGTTTAAAACATGACCAATACCATAACCAAGTTGCAATTTGAGGCTTGTTGATATATCAAGGAATTCATTATCCATCTTGTGTTATACCCAAGTAAATCTCTTAAATTAAACGTATAATCCTTCAACAAATTGATGCAGCCGAATGCATACATTACATTACCTACATACTTTAATTCTAATAAAAATTAATTAATATAATTAATACAAAATGTTACTTATGTTTACAATATTTTTTAAACATCTCTAAACTATGCCAAATGTCATCTACATCTAGGCTCTAGCAAGTGACTAGACTTGGGTGATAAATAACGTCACAGTGAAAAAGTCACAGTGATCAGGTGCCTGCAAAAGTCACTGTGACTTTTTAGAAAATAACAACGTTCCAAAATAACGTTGTTACTTCGCGGCTTCCAAGTCGTTCCGAGCGCGACCGCGCCGCGCGTTATTTGTCACGGTTGGCGCCAAGCGGCCGCGCTCCCTCCCGCCCGGTCCGCGGCGGCGACCAATCATCGGTAGGTAGATTGTGCGCGACGACGACAGAGCAACAAGTATAGTAGACACGGAAACTATAAAAAAATGTCTTATTTGATTATTATTTTTTTCGATACTTATAGGATAATGTAACAAATATTTAGTAATTACGGAACTTGGAATTATAACATGGTGACTTTTATCCTTGAAATAAAATAATAGTATTATGATAGTAATTTTATTTATACACTCTCGAATTGAATATCTATTTTTTATTAAGTCATGTATTAGAAATGATTTTCTCTAAATTTAATATCTTAATCAAAACATTTTTATTTATATAGATTGCGTGGAAGAAAATCTAAGTTCAAGGCAGAATTCTATCCTTAATAGCTACATTTTCAAAACAATAAAAATTGGTAGGTTCTTAAATAAAATAATTATGATATAAGAAAAACATAATTTGACTGAGTTACTGTGTATAATCATTAAATATTACATTCTAATTTTTTATTTGTCTTAGTAAATAAAAATTATGACATTTCTATTGTTTTTGTAAGCCTATGGCGGGCATTTTGTCTTGACCTTGAACTTCGACTGTATGATTCATCACTGTGACAAGTGCACGCGCTCTATTAAGACAATTGTTTTGATTTATCTTCTTTCTCCACGAAAGTTTTTTAAGTTAAAAAGTTGTGTTGTAGAGAGTTAACTGACTTGGGTTAACAGTGATTGTTGTTGGGTCAGAAAAGTAGGTAATTTAATCGTGTATAGATAGTTATTAACTCTTAGTGTAAATAGTAAAAAGTACTGTATATTAGTGTAAAAAGTAACTAAGAAGTGATAGTGTTTAATTATGGCGGATTCACGAAAAATGAAAACAAGTAATTTGTGGAACAGTTTCGACTCAATTGATACTGTAAACAAAATAGCACTATGCAAATAATAACAGATCACAGATGAAATGAGCGGCGAAAAGTATGTATCTGGAAGCCAAATACTAATATTAACTAGAGGGCTCATTTCAACCCTTAACAAAATGCTTCAAATAACAGAAGACCCATTGGATGAAGATTTCGTCGATAGTCTCCACGAGTCCACCAAAAATCTTATCAATATGTTAAGATCAGAGACAGAACGAAAATTCGCCAACCTGGAGGCAAGTAAAACTATAGGCGTATCAACCATGTTGGACCCACGTTTTAAACTACATGTATTTAAAAATCAAGTTTACGCAGCTGATGTAAAAAAAACGATTACTGAGCTGGTCACAGCTAATATCAAGAAAAGTTTGCCAGCTCAAAGAGCTGCTGATGTGGTGGATACACCCGAAGAACCTATCCCGAAAAAGAACAAATTTGATATTTGGGACGAGTATGAAGACATGGTCAACGCTGCACGTCCTCAAGGTACCCCTACATCGCAGGCAGTATTGGAAGTACAGAGGTATCTGGAGTTACCTGTTTTGGGCAAAAATGAAGACCCATAGCATGGTGGAGGGATTATAAGCACAGCTTCCCAAACTTGGCGTTTTTAGCTCGAAAAAAACTTAATTTCATGGCCACATCCGTCCCTTGCGAAGGGCTCTTTTCAAAAGCCGGAAATCTAATAAACGAAAAGCGCACACGGCTTGGCGTAAGGAAAGTACAGCAGCTTTTATTCCTAAACGCTAATTACTTCTGTAAATAGATATAAAATAAAAAACGTGTATAAAATGCATATAAATAAAAACGCATGTAAATAATAACGCAACGCATGTCAATAACAAAGTGTGTAAATAACAACTTATATAAATAACAACGCATAACGCATGTAAATAACAACACTTGTAAATAACTTATGTATATAAAAATGAACAAAAAAAGGTGTAAACTTGTACAAATGTAAAAATGTATAAAAATTCAAATCAATGTAAATAGTTGATCCAAAATAATAAACACGCCGCACAGTTAAATTATAAAAATGCGACAGTCCTAAGCCTGTAAAAAGTGTGAAGGATATTTTGTGATCAACTGTTCAGTCAGTCACTCTCGCCCGCGCTCAACTATAATCGACTATCGTTATGATTCCAAGTTCCAACCGTTCCACCTAGTTATCTAAGTTCCAAGCCCAATGTCGTTCCATGTAACCGACAAGTAACGACGTGACAAAGTCACGGTGATTTTACACAGTGTTTTTTTTGGAACTGGAACGACAGTCACGGTGATCGCAAAATAACGACTTAGCCCATGTCTACAAGTGACATGAATCAAACAGAATAGGTTATAGATGAAGCAAATCTAGGAGAAGGGCACACAAATAATGATAATATGTCAGCACAAAGAAAAATGGACAGTTATGGAATTAATTTTTTTTTTAATTAAGCTAACCAAACATGTTCGAAGGAATAATTTTTCAATGATGCAGTCGTCGCTACATATCGTCAAAATGCATAAAAAGTATAGAAACTGCATATCAAATAAGACGAATTGTCACGTAGCTATTAGATATTTTACGTGTTATTTGATTTGTGTTAGCATTTAAAATTGATTTCATTAAATTCTAAACAGTTTTTATAAAATATATAAACATATTTTTAAGAATCTTTCGTATTCGGGTAAGTATGTGCTCTATTGACTCGTTCTGTTGTTACCACTTCGATAATCTAGGCTACATTTATATCGAGGCAAATATAAATGCTTCATTATATCACTTGCCTTTTTCCGTATGGGGTTAAAATGCAGTTAGGGAGTGCCGTAGAAACCTCGCCAAAGCCATATTCCTACCGAAAAGTATTCTACTATTTGCGTAATTGTATTTATACAGGCAGTCCTCGTACTTACGGCATGTTAGGTTCTCGAAATATGCGACGTAAATCGAAACGACGTAAGTCGAGACATATTTTTCATACGTTTACATGTAAAACTCAAGGATTAGGATCCATACGGACTCGAAATTGAAAGAAAAAACTGCATTTAAAACAAAGGATATACATACTTTATTATCAAAAGTAAGGTCTTAAAACATATTTTTTTGTATTTGTGTGTTATTAATTTTAATAATAATTATAAAACTTTAATATGTAATCAAAATATGCAATGAGAAATAATAAATTAAACTTTTGGCTTAAAGAAACTATCAATTCTAGATTGCTTTGCTTCTTTCCTCTTGCTATCATATAGATCTTGGTAACACTGATAGGCTGCACATATTTTGTCGTAACGTTGAAACTCCTTTCAAAGTTAGGATCATTTTCTTCAAATATTTTCATGGCAATCTCCAAATTTGCAAAGGCTACGGAAAGTTTTTTTAGTGTAAGTTCTTTTTCATAGTTACTAAAAAAAGAAGCTATTTCTTGTGATTCGATTGCTTCGTTTTGTACTTGTGCCTCCAATTAAATAACATCTTCATCATCCAGTTCTTGCGAATGTGAGCATAACAGATCATCAATATCATCCGCAGTAATTGCAATTTCAGGCAAACGGTTAGCCAAGTGAACAATGTCAGTTGTGATTTCATCGATATTTGGTTGATCTGTGGATGTAGAACTTTCAGATGACTTAAAAAAAAGTGGGCATAACTTTTTCCAAACTCCTTTTAAATTGTCGGGTGTCACCTCATCCCAT
This sequence comes from Pieris mannii, assembly GCA_028984075.1. Taxonomy (NCBI): domain Eukaryota; kingdom Metazoa; phylum Arthropoda; class Insecta; order Lepidoptera; family Pieridae; genus Pieris; species Pieris mannii. The sequence goes on from CM054776.1 coordinate 5,080,607, forward strand.
GAAGCAGCAATATTTTTTACGCATTGCAAGATATTATAACTTTTCCAAAAATCTCTCAGCTCCATGCCATCATTTTCATTAGCCCTTACAGCCTGTGAAAAAGTTCTCCTGAAATAATAGGCCTTAAAAAACGCTATAAATCCTTGATCCTTCGGCTGTAACAACGAAGTGGAGTTTGGAGGCAGGAACAAAACTTTGATTTGAGGATCGATATCGGCAATACGCACAGGATGGCCGGGAGCATTGTCCAAAATAAGTAAAGCTTTATAAGCCAAATTGTTGTTTAAACAGTACTGTTTCACTTCAGGTATAAAATGCTCAGTAAACCATTCTTCAAAAAGTATTGATGTAACCCATGCCTTTGGATTAGCCTTCCATATAACTGGGAGAGTACTCTTGACGTAGTTTTTAAGAGCTCCAGGATTTTCAGACCTATAAACCAAAAGGGGTTTCAATTTAAGATCACCTTCAACATTCGAACCCAATAACAGCGTCAAACGATCTTTAGCCGCTTTAAACCCAGGCATAGACTTTTCTTCCTGCGATATAAAAGTACGAGAAGGCATTTTTTTCCAAAATAAACGAGTTTCGTCCACGTTAAAAATTTGTTTAGGCGAATAGTCTCCACTTTCGATAACTTCCTTTAATATTCCAGGAAAACTCGGAGCAGCCACATGATCGGCACTAGTAGCTTTTCCTTGCACTTTAATGTTATGTAACGAATATCTCGTTTTAAAACGCATGAACCAACCGCGACTGGCAGAAAAACATTTTTTTTCTTCACTATTATTCTCGCCACGTTTATTTTGCAGTGTGTTGATGATACTCAGGGCCTTATTTTGTATAATAGCAAAACTTAGAGGAACCCGTCGCTGAGTTTGATCTTGAATCCAAGTGTACAAGAGTTTTTCCATTTCATAATTTAAAGCATTTCTTTTTCGTATAATAGTACTCTTTGAAGAGATGGAAGGTAGAGCGGTTAAGAGTTTTTCTTTATCTTTCAATATTGTTTATACCGTCGTGCGTGATAAATTAAGTTCTCGACCAATAGATGAAGTCGAAAAACCGCGATCCTTGAGTTTTAAAATCTTAGATTTAACCTCCATTGTTAATCTTTCTTACTCTCTTCACTTTACTATTACTGTCTTGTTCAGGTGGCATAGTTTAAAATTCACTTAAATATGTATGTAAAGAACTGTCAAAGATGCAAAAAAAACTAATGTATTACGTCCTGATTGTCCGTTGTCTCTGAAGTAACTTAACAAAAAGCAAGCAGCATGTGCGCGTGCGGAGTAATCCCCGCACGCCGACAACGCGCCCCGCCGGCCCCACGGACATTGACCTTGCGACAAGTGAATTCTCCTATGCCGGAAATCGAAACAAATGACGTATGCTTGTTGCTATCAAAACATTGTTCGACGTAACTTGAAACGACGTAATTCGAAACGACGTAAGTCGAGGACTGCCTCTATAGTAGGGGAGCCCAAGAGGGGATTTCGGGATTTACTCAAGCGCGGCAGATTAATATACAGGGGGATACCTTGTACCCGGTTAAGTACCTCCACCAAATATGAGGCCCATATATAAGGCCGCCCGTGAAGGATACAGGATCAGATTAGTAAAAAAAAATTGATCATCAGACATTCTCGAGCGCGTCAGATTAAGGTAGTGTGAGTTAATTACATCCTAAAAAGTGTATATTCCACTAATCTGACAATTTGAGAGTGACGTAAAGAGAGGGGAGGGCAGCAAAGTTGTAAAAAAAAAACGTCATCTTGACAGTCTCGAGCGTAGCTAATTTTTTTTTTATTTTGAATGAAATAGGTAATTCAAGAATATTGAAAAATATATAATCTGACGATTTCCGCAAGCCGAAATAGTAAAAAATTGTCGATAAAGTTTAATGCGTGCAGCTGGATGATACCTATATTTCCCTCTCTGGGTTTCTACTTCTCTCTCATTTTTTCTCTATCTTTGACTCTCTCACTCCGTCACCACTCTAGATTTTATTGCCACGACGCCATGACAGCTGATCACAGAGACTTCGTAGCGTGATATTTATCAACGTTTCGATTTATTTTGTTAATTTAATATTAGTAATGTGAATAAACATTTAACAATGAGTGATATTGGTTTAAAGTGCGTATTTTGTGGTGAAAAAACGTTACAGAAAACAATTAAATTTATATTAGAAACATTAAAAAAATGTATAAATATTTTAGAATATCGTCGGAGCAAACCGGTTCTTCGAAAATCTCGATCAACGTACGATAATCTCGAACTGTCGATAGAATCTTCATTAAATAAAGTTTATCACGCACAGTGCTATAAATTATTTACAGCAATTAAAATACCGCCAGAGGTTCAGTATTTACAAGAGCAAAGTGTAGTGGAACGTGACAATGCATCGGAAGTTTGCGGAAATAGCTCCGAAATACATGCTGCTTTTGGAGAGTGCTCTGAATCTCGTGGTAGTGTTGATTCCTTGTCTACTGAGGTTGCTGGTACATCGACAGATGAGTAAGTGCTAATATGACTTCATAATAGTAACCATAATCCTTGTAGTATTTAACCTACAAGGATTTATTTAAAACGATGGCAGTAAAAGAAACCATTCGTTCAGTTGCAACACAACTTCGTGACGAAATCCTTAACTCAACCAGAAGAGAATTGCCTGAAAATTGTACGGCTGAAGATTTGATATTGGGAGAGTGCGATTACGTGCCAGAGCTTCTTACTTGTTTTTTGGAATCCTTTATTGGTGGTGATGTTTCTCATCTATCCCAAAAAGCACGTGAAAATAGAAAAAACAAAAAAGAACTTTCTATTTTTTCCATCGGGCAAGATCTGATTTACGCAGCTTTCGGTCACAAAATTAAAACTTCAAAACAAATTACCCTAGGTTTGGCAGTGAAGAGCTTATGCAACAGTAAGAAAGTTGTTAACATACTTTCAAAATATGGGCATTGTTGCTCATACACAACTTTAGAAGAGCTAGAGACTGAGCTGACCTTTTCGACGGTAAATAGTGATCACGTATGTCCTGAAGATATTCAACGTCGCCCGGACTTGAGTACTGGTGTCGCGTTCGACAATTTCGATCGCTTTGTAGAAACTCTCAACGGCAAAGATACTCTACATGATACGGTGGGAATAATTTTTCAGGATATCGTGCAGAATCCGAATCCGGTGTCTGTGGAATCGTTTAGCCCTTATGTAAATGAAAATTCTTCAATCGATGAGATTGTGCATGGTAGTTTTTCAGAATTATCCACAACCACCGCAAAAACAAGAAAACGAAAACGCAGGGCTTTTGACGAAGTTACTTTTGAAATGAGTCGATGTACTAAAAAATTAAAAATTACTACCTGGAGTCAGCTGGACATCTCAGAGCTTAATAAAGTTCCAGACAATTTGAGTATGTCCAAACAGCTAGACGTTACGTGGATGTTATTACATAAGTATAAAATATCGAATGTTCCAATGTGGGTTGGATTTCACAGCAAAATTTTGATAGACGATTCACGAGTTCAAAAAGTTTCATATCTTACTCCAATTAATGAATCTCCCACCAACAATTCAACTGTCTTGAAAACTCTAGAATTAAGTCAGGATATTGCAAATGAATGTCAAGCTCCCTACATCCAGATCACCTATGATCTAGCTATTGCTCGCACTAGTTACTGTATTCAAGCTCAAGAATCTCCAAAATTTGACAATATTTTTATTCATTTAGGAGCCTTTCATATTGAAATGGCTTTCTTCAAGGCAGTTGGCACTTTTATTGAAGATTGTGGACTGAGCAATATCATGACTGAATGTGAATTGATCGCTAATGGTTCAGTTCCAGGTTTTATTGGCGGAAAAAAATATAACAGATGTAAACGGTTACATTCTCTCGTGGCGTTGGCATTGCAACAATTACATTTCGAAGCATTTTTGGAAAACAAACAATTGACAGTTGGCGAATCAGTTTTGGAATATCTCACAACATTTTTGGCTCATAAAGATGTCTCTCCTCAAGTTCAGCATGCAGATACACAACGTCTCATTCAATCTTATGAAAAATATACAAAAGATACATTAGACGGCAAGCACGGAAGAACGGCGCAATTTTACGCAATGTACATCGATTTTATAAATCTTTACCACTTATTAAAAGTATTAGAGTTGGAGATTTAGACTCGTACATATATACCATTGCGCAAATTGTTAGCTTATTCTTCTATTACAATCAACCAAACTATAGTCGATGGCTAGTGTACTACATTAATTTATTGCAACATGTAGATAACACACATCCAGGCCTCCGAACTGAAATGGCTAAGGGTTCGTTTGGAATAAGAAGAACCATCAAGCCTTTCTCACGAATTCCTGTGGATTTAACGTTAGAGCAGACGATAAATGGTGATGCTGCTCGTCGCCTTACTGGAATTGTTAACCTCACAAATTCAATTTCTGCTAGACAACGTTGGGCTAAAAATCATGGAGCGCGAACAAGAATCATATCTCATGTTCTTACTCGTGCAGGGCTTGACAGGAACTACAATGATATTGCTGCTGATCTACACCCAGATCGAATGAAAAAACAACACATCCAAAGTAAAGCTTTTTCGAACAGTGTCCTACAGACTATTAATCCATTCTCTCCTTCAATTGATAAGGATCTGTTGTTTAACATTTCAACAGGGCAAGCTGCTTCTCTAGAAATTACAAACTGTTTACTAAAGACAGTGTCTGGAGGAACATTGCAGCGAGATCAATTCATAATGGAATGCAATTTAAATTCAGACAGGTTTCACCAGCCATTAAAAAAAAAACGGTGCTGACTTTTGCAAGCCTCAAGAAGAAGAAAAAAATTAAAATTGGTGGAAAAGTGCACGAAGTTACATTACAGCGGGATTTATTCGGTCGGTTATTAGCTCTATCTCTTGACACGAGTATAGACTTGGAAAAAGTACTTTGTTTTCCCATAACTCCTATGCCGTTATCACTGTGCCATATAGATGGTTCTTTAAACAAGACGGATAAGTCAGTACTAATTCATGAGTTGGAGAAACAAGTCGAAAATATGGAGCAACCGCCACCCCAAACTGACCTTGTAATTGTAGATGGCTTCTTTTTTTTAAATACTTTTAAAGAAATGCCCCGTAGTTTTGGAGGTGTGTCAAAGAAGATATTACAATGCCTTGTTAATAACGCTGCAAGTACAGTTGCCATTGTAATTGATCGCTACTTCACACCCTCTATCAAAGATTATGAGCATTCTCTTCGAGGTAGTGTAGACGACAAGGAATTCCACATTTCCGGTCCTCAACAAACAAGAACAGCAGATTTTATGAAAGTCTTGAAAAATATAAAGTTTAAGGAAGCTATTGTTAAGTTTTTGATCGATCATTGGGCTGATCAGGAGATGGCAACGATTATCGGTAGTAAGGTAATTTACATAATATATGATTTGTGTTATAAATATTCTGTTACTGATAATAAAGTAACACGCATCATTAATAATGAGTTGTCATGCCCTGATCACGAAGAAGCGGATACGAAGATAGCATTTCTTGCTTGCCAACAAAATGAAGATTCTACTATTACTATCAGAACTTCTGATACTGATATAGTGGTCATCATGTTAGCGAATATGGAACACCTGCAAGCAAGAGTAAAAGTTTGGATGGATCTTGGAGTTGGCAATGCACGCCGATATATCGACGTATCCGCTCTCTACAAAAAATATGGCCCAAAAATTTCGAAGGCGCTTCCAGCATTGCATGCGTTCACTGGTTGCGATTTCAACCCAGCATTTTACCGACGAGGAAAAAAGAAACCTTTGCAATATCTGATGAATTCAGAAATTTTCCAAGACGCATTTCTGGATTTGGGATCAAAGGAACATAATATGCAGGATTCTTTTAACATCATACAGTCTTTTACTTGCCACTTGTATGGGTTAAAAAAGTTAGACGATGTCAATCAAGCCAGGATGGTCATCTTCAATAGGACGTACAAGGTAAAAGACAAATCACAAGCTTTCTCCTTGAGAGTCCGCAATTACGATGCGTGCAACTTGCCACCCTGTGAATCGGAGTTACTCCAGCAAGTGTTACGCACAAGATTCATTGCATGCTTGTGGAGTAATGCCCATAATGAAAAAATTACTGATCTTTTACCAACGGACTATGGATGGAAAGTTGTCGACGGAAAATTCAAAATGATCTGGTTTGTAGGTGATCAATTGCCGAAAGCGTACGAAGATGTAGTCATAACACCTGATATTCTTGAGGATACTCCAGAATCAGGTATTTCTTTTCTCCAATAATTAAAAAAACACATAAAAAAATATTGTTAAATATTTTAATGACTTTTTATTACAGATACGCAATCTGAGGATGAATTCGACCCAGAAGAGGAAGATAATTCTACTGATGAAGATGAAGATGATGATTAATTAATCAATTAATTATAAAAAATTTAAAAAAAATTGTGCATTTTTTTAAAATTATTTTCTTATAAATACTAATATTCTACTCAAAAAACATACACTTATTTATTTGCATACTATTTCCTGTGCTTCTCAATTAATTAAGTTCAATGATTTAAAAAATGTTTTTTTTTTTATCAGATTAAGCGAATCCCTCTAGATAATCGTCAGATTATGAGACAGTACGTCTAGAACACAAAGATGAACAACATATATCTTAATCTGACGCGCTCGAGTATTTCAAAATGGCGATTTTTTTTTTGCATGTTATAATAATGGCTGCGAGTTTGCGTCAGATCGAAATCGTCAGATTATTGAATGAGAGCTTTTTTTTTGGTGCACTTAACACCCCCTTAGAAAACCTGACGCGCTCGATTAAATTTTTTTTTTTTTCATTTTTAACCCTTACGTACAACCACCCCCATCATGCAAATGATCAGATTAACATACGTACATTATTAAAAATACGTAGGACATTGATGCTATCAATATCTGACGCGCTCGAGTATGTCCATGCAACAGTTTTTTTTTACATATTTAAACATCTATAGCCGCTTTCCCCACCGATGAAAAGGTATATATCATATAACATTTTTTTCTTCTTATCATCTAAGCTTTGCAACCCAATAGGTCTCCACGACGCTCGAGTAAATCCCCATTTAGCATCGTGGGCTCCCCTACCACTATGTACTTGTCATGAACAGACAATTTTTTTTTTTTTAATTTAATTTATTTATTAGCCGTACAGACAAATTTCTAATCCAGTGTCGCCAGACCAGTGGATTTACAAGAAATTAAGAGATTAAGAAACACGCCAAGTACAATTTTTTTTTGCTATTGTATATTAGGTTCATGATTTTGGAACTAAAGAGGAGAGATTAGGGAATTTCAGGGGAGAAATCAAATTAGTCTAGGGGTATATCGCCGAGACCATCTGGCAACACTGATCAAATCTGTGTTTAATGTGTACAGTATCCGGCTAATAAATAAATTAAAAAAAAAAACTGTGTTTAATGTTTGAGTTGTTAGTTGAATAAAAAATTGGAACTGTTAGGTGATCTAATATCGTCTATAAATTTTAAATTTATTTAACTAAACGGCCTAAAATCAATTTAAGGGAATACCGGACAAGGGTGTAACATTGCAAAATAGTAAACGCTGTCCAAACGAGTTCAACAAATTCTAATGTCGAAGTTTCGAAATATTATTTTTCTCTTGTTTTTAATATCTCAAACGATCAGTGTAAGCAGCGATGACTTTAAGGAGGAATTATACATCAAACCTTTACCGCCTATGCACTTATATGTATATTTTCAATTTATTACATTAATCACTGGAGATGCATGTAAGTTTAATTTTATAATTCCTTGTATTATGGGTATATAATGGGCTTTATAGATGCAAAAGGCATATTGGCTTAAAAAAGTAAACAAGCATTATAATATATTTATAATATAATGCTTGTTTACTTATTAATAATTGATATATATTATTATTTTAGATGAACACTCTCATCTAGCTCCCCGTTCCTTAAAAGAAATAATGTCAAGGTTTCAAGTTGAAGAGTTACACTTGACTTTAACAGAAGGACAGTGGCGGCACAAGCAATGGGGTTACCCAGTTATGGATGCAGCACCAGGTGCTGAACTATATGCATGGTTCTCTCCTACTGTATCTGATGTTAACGATAATTGGAAAAAGTTAAGTGCAACACTTTCCGGCCTATTCTGTGCATCATTAAATTTTATTGATGCCCACAATACAATCAGTCCTAAAATGGCTTTGACACCCTTAGGAGCTATGAACATAGGCCCTAATTATACATCACAGTTTGCAAGATATGCATCTTTACCTCGAGAAATAGTTTGCACTGAAAACTTAACACCCTGGAAAAAGTTATTACCCTGTGAATCAAGCCATGGTTTTGCATCACTTTTAAACTCCAGGCTCATTCACAACACAAACTACCATTCTATAGGTGTTCATATAAGAAAAGTTTGCACAAATAATGAATGTACTAATTACAATTTTGAGGTGAAGCAAACAGTTGCCCTTGTGTATGATTTCAAAATTATAAACAGTATGAACTGGTCTTTTAAATTGTTATTTGGGCAAGGATTATTTGGTGGATGTCCACTTTCATCATCAAGTAAGATTTACATTGATGTTACATCAAATGACACTTTGCCTTTCAATCTGTTCCCAAAGCCAATGAGTGTCATTCAGTCCCAAAGAGGGGGAAGTGAATCATTATTAGCTGTATATGATATAAAAGCTGACAGCCCTATGATAAATATTGGAGCAAAGCATAGCAAAGATAATAAGTTTTCAGTAACTATACCTCCACCGCTGCATTTCAATCGCTATGTATTAGGTTATGGTAAAGAATTTGGTGGAATTGTTACAGAAATAACAAACAGCTATTGGGCACCAATTGATATTATTCTATTAGAAAATGCACCATGGTGGTTACCAATACAACTTAGCACTCTTAGAATAAATGGAGAGGCAGAAAGTAGTCTTATTTTAAAACAATATTATTCACCAGGTCGCAGTAGACAAAGACCTTATCACTTAGAATTACTTATGAGACTGCCACCTAAAACAACAACAACAGTGACAATTGACTTCGAATTTGTATTTTTGAAATGGCAGGAATATCCTCCAGATGCTAATCATGGTTTTTACATTGGATCTGCTTTAATTTCTGCAAAACTACCAACAGCCAAGAATTATACATGTATACCAGTTGATGGCACTACACTGGAGTCAATGATTAATGCTTCAAAACCGTGTAAGTACTATATGAAGTTTATCATAAATTGTAGACACTCCCTTAAAAGCCTTGGCTAGTATCAGAATAGTTGGTGTCAACATATCAAGCAATATTTAATTATGTAGTCATCTGAAAGGGAAGGCTTCAATTTATGAAGTCTCTAAGAAGCTGGTTAAGCTCAGTGGAGTACTGTTTTCTCCACTGGCCCCTCCCCAATAACAGCTCTTTTTGTTTGACCATACCCAAGGCAATGTGGCTTGAATCATTGACAATGATGTTCTTTCTGATCAACTAAATCCTTTGATAGTGCAAAGCCATGTTGATCTCTCTGCTACTTCTATTGCATAGGTATTCGGGAAGAACTTTTCTAATTGCTACCTACAGCTAAATTTAATTCTGTCTTGAACAGAATGCAAATTTCCACCTTGATCTATGGCGTAACACGACAGTGTTTTTAGACACTTTGTTGTGGCATCCACCACCACTTTATATAACCAGAACTGCCATTCCAGTTAGTTTGCATCAGGTCCCATAAAAAATATTTGCTATCTTTGTTCTTTGGCAAGTTTCATTTTAGATCAGGTCATGTAAAAATAATTGTTTAAATTGAATCTATTTCTGTTTAAGGGTATCCTGCAGTCTTCAGAACAAATGGTGCTATGGTGTCTTTGCCCACACCGGATTTTAGTATGCCATACAATGTAATATGTCTTGCATGCACTGTTGTAGCATTGGCTTTTGGACCACTACACAATATATGTACTAAAGAATTAGTGTTAAAACCATCTGGTACACCACTTTCATTGCGCCAAAGAATAATTAATTTATTTAAGAAAACGAAAGATTAAGACCATAAAACTTAAAATAAAACTATTTAAAACAAACAGTATATTTTTAAAATTTTCGAAATCTAAATTAAGTTTATAATTCCTTATAACTCTATTCCATAATGCCTTGCATGCCTATAGCATGAGGATTGAGGTGTACAAAATACAGGCAGTCCTCGAACTTACGGCATGTTAGGTTCTCGAAATTCGCGACGTAAATCGAAACGACGTAAGTCGAGACATATTTTTTCATATGTTTACATATAAAACTCAAGGATTAAGTTCCATACGGACTCGAAATTTAAAGAAAAAACTGCATTTAGAGCAAAGGAAAATATGTATATCCTTTGTTCTTTCTTATTATCAAAAGTAAGTTCTTAAAACATATATATTTTATTTTTATGTGTTATTAATTTTAATAATAATTATAAAATTTTAATATGTAATCAAAATATGCCATGAGAAATAATAAATTAAACTTTTGGCTTAAATAAACTATCAATTCTAGATTGCTTTGCTTCTTTCTTCTTGCCATAATACAGATCTTGGTAACACTTAATAGGCTGCAGAAATTTTGTTGTTAACGTTAAAACTTCTCTCAAAATTAGGATAATTTTCTTCAAAAATTTTCATGACATTCTCCAAATTTGCAAAGGCTACGGAAACTTGCGACTCGATTGCTTCCTTTTGTACTTGTGCCTCCGATTCAATGAGATCTTCATCAGTCAGTTCTTGTGAATGTGAGCATAACAGATCATCAATATCATCCACAGTAACTACAATTTCAGGCAAACGGTTAGCCAAATGAACAATGTCAGTTATGATTTCATCGATATTTGGTTGATCTGTGGATGAAGAACTTTCGGATGGCTTAAAAAAAGTGTGCATAACTTTTTCCAAACTCCTTTTAAATTGTTGGGTGTCACCTCATCCCATGAAGCAGCAATATTTTTTACGCATTGCAAGATATAACTTTTCCAAAAATCTCTCAGCTCCATGCCATCATTTAAAGGCCTTAAAAGACGCTATAACTCCTTGATCCATCAAGTGGTGTGCCGACCCCACGGACATTGACCTTGCGACAAGTGAATTCTCCTATGCCGGAAATCGAAACAAATGACGTAACTTGAGAAATAGTATCAAAAAATTGTTTGACGTAATTTGAAACGACGTAAATCGAAACGACGCCAAGTGTAAATTACTAAAGGTACTCTGTGGTAAACTAATACCTCGACGATGTGCTAATTCCTCCATTGTGTTTACGCCAGGACCACAGATTAGAAAGACGATTCACGCTTGAGACATTGACGAGTCCAATAGTCTCTTATCTGATAGATATTTATTTTGTATTTTCGTAAATTCTGTGTGATTTATATTTCTTGACAATAGGGTACTGCTCTTGGTGGCGAATTATTATTATATAGCTTTTGTCAATTTAAAATGAATCCCGAATTATTATATAGCTTTTGTCAATTTAAATCGAATCAGTATGTTAATGTGTTAAACATAGAGCTGAAGGGTGCGTGGATATATTTTAAAATACCTTTAAAAAAAAGTAAAGTGCACTTGACAATGACATAAAAATATTTTTGTATGCATTAATTGTTTACATAATTTTTTTATGATATTTTATAATTAAAGTGCATTATTCCAAAAAATTCGCACATTACATATCGACTATATGTGCGTAAGTACACATTTGACATTAGTATCCTACCTATCATTCATATTATGTAGCATCTTAACTAAATACTAAAGAAATAAGTTGATTTATGAGAGAAACTATTTTTAAACAAGTTCTGGTATTAAGAATTACTTAACCGTCTTAAAGTAGGAAAATAATACTGTAATTACTATTAAGGTGACAATAGTCAATGAAACGAATGTGTGATCCACTTGTGAATGGCTGTTAAGCTAAAAAATTCTGTATAAAGTAAGATTTTTATTTAAGATAACCCCTAGTAGGTATTTGAACCCTGTTTTGGATTAGCGTTTTATTTAATACGTGATTTGCAGCATCATGCCTCGTCACGAATATAAAATAAAAGACAATATATTATTGGATCAAAATGATGACTTACTTCGCAAAATGGGTATGTTGTATTCACAGTGTTCATAAAACAGTAGAACTTTCAAGCATTAACGTTATTGGGTTAGAAATGAGTGACGGTGCAATTTACAAGATACATTTTTTTATCTACATATACGCTTATCTCTAAAAATACTAAACGAAATTCAAAAATAGCTACAGGCTTTGTGAGTCTAATGTCAGGAAGAAAAGTTAACTGGCCAAGCGCTAAGTAGAAATTTTTACTCAACGTCTCGCTAGATAGATCCACTGTTCATTAAACAAGCGATTTATTCCTCCTTAATTCGAATTATAAAATATGAGTGAATGACTGTAAATATGTTGTATTTCAGAAAAGTATGTTAAGTGTCCGCGATGTAAAAATTATCTTCGATTTTACCGCCGCAAGAGATTAACACTTGACAAAAGAGAATGCAGGAATGTGTGCGATCACTGCTTAAATGAATATTTATTTCGTAAGCCAAGTAGCACACATGATAAAGAAAGGAAAGCTATTGGTAGGGAACATTCACCATTTAAACATAATAAAAACAAGGTGAAACTGTGGCTTTCAAGAATATTAGATTTATTAGAGAGTAATTTAATACTTTACAAAACTGCAAACTTATCAAAACAAGCAGAAAAAAAGGGATTGGTATGCAGTGAATCTCGATATAGATCCTACAGATTCCATGAACCGCTGTTAAACCAAATGTTTAGTTTTTCAAGGAACCATGTGCAAATTAATGAAAGTTCAGAAGTCGTGAGTAAACCACAAGATGTAAGATATGATATTGACGGTAACGAAGAAACACACAACAAAATAACTTTTGAAAAAGGTTTAGACGATATTGCGTCAATGGATAGTTTTCATGATGATGTTACGACTTCATCTACTGATAGTCATTCAAAGAATCCTCAAATGTTACAAGAAAAGTTACACTTATTAAAAAAAGTTATTCTTGAAGACAGTAAAGAAAAGAAAAAATATTATGGCGATAAATATAGAAGAGTCTTCACAGCAAAAAGACGTAATGTTAATTACAAACGGGTAGATGTTCGAGAATTGCCTTTTAAGACACAAATAGAAGCCGATAGACAAAAAATTTCTGTAACTTCTTTGAAGCGATTTAACTCTTTGGAATCTCTAGGAACTTCAATATCAGGTTTCACAGAAAAAACATTAGAACAAAACTTCAGTTACTTTTTTCCTAAAGAAGAACAGGATAAGCACCCCATAAGACGGCATAAAAGCTCCTCTGAAATAATTAAAGATACAATAGATATGTTAAGTGAACGTGCGGAGTTAGAAAGGAAAAAAAGGGACGAAAAACTTAAGAAAAAAGTTCAAGAAGAGGGAAAAACTAAATTAGCTCGTATGGAAAAGTATAAGCAAAAGGCCGAACCAGAAAATAAAACTGATATAGAAGAAATAAAAGATGTAATTTTTAGCACAAAAGACAAAGAAAAAACAGAAAAAGCAAGCACCAAATCATCAAAAGATACAAAATCGGTCAAATCAAAGTTACACAAAGCTGTTAAAGATATTACAAAATCTCCGGAGTTAGATTTTAAAAAAGAAGGCGACAAATCAGAAAAGGAAGTTCTTAAAGAAAATAAAGTGGAGCGAGCTTTTAAAGAGAAATCTATTAAAGATACGGAAAAATCTCCCAAGGAAGATTTTAAAAAAGACAAACAATTGAGAAATGAATTAAAAAAAAGTATAGACAAATCTCCAAAAGAAGATTTGGATAAAGAAGCATTACTTTCAAATAAGGAACAAAAAATAAAAGCCAAAGAAGAAAAAGAAAAACTTATAAAAATAGAAAAAGCAAAAAAGATGCAAGAACGCGCTGAAAAGGAAGAAAAACTGAAAAATGAAAAAGAAGAAAAAGAAAGACTTAAAAAAGAAAAGGCCGAACAATCCCTAAAAGAGAAAGAGCGAATTCAGAAAGAAAAAAGTCATAAGCCGTCTGACCATCAAGTAAAAGGTATTGACCTAAAAGATAAGCACGTGAAAGGTGAAAAGGTTACAGAAAAAAAAGATACAGATAAAGGCAATAGTGGCAAGCGATTGCAAGAAAACACTGAAAAAAAATTAAAAGAAGAGGCATATTCAAAAATGGCTATAGATAATTCTCAATCAAAACCTGAACCTGATGAAAGAAGTGGCGTGTCTAAGCCCAAAAAAGAGGAGGTGACAACATTTAAGGAATTGAATATTAGCCAAGTGAAATTAAGAAAACATTCACAGGACAATTTAATTTTGCAACTTGTTAAATTAAAACAGTCTGAAAGAAAGGAACCTCGGGCGAGACCACAACGCCTATCAGAAATAAATGTATCCCCTATCATACGTCGGGCACATAAAGACCATTACAATATCCACGACTCGTGCATTCTTTGCCGCGATTCTGATTTAGAACTAGATGTCGATAATATTATATTCGGTGAACAAAAATTAAGTGAACCGACGGATCTGATAATGGGACGAAAAATTATTAAATTCAAAGAATCTCCGAGGATTAATACGACCAACAATATTACTACATTTGAGCCTTTAATGTTTCAATCTACTTTTATTGAAGAAGACTCTCCGAAGGACTCGGATATAAGTACCTTTGTGAAAAGTAAACCTCCTCCTGTGTCCAAGCGAGTATGTAATCTATTTATTTTATCATAGTATATATCTAGAAACAAACTATTAATTTAATCCAAAAGTAAACTGACACAAAAGTAAATAGGTACATTAGAGTTTAGGTGTCCCTTGGCGAGGGAGATTATTGCTTCGTCATCACCATATGGCGATGATAAGGCGTAGGCTAAAGTACATAAATATAAAAAAAAGGAAAAGTACAAAGTACAAACCGTTAAATGGCCCTAAAAGTTTAAAGCAAAAAACAAAAAATAACACTGATACGGTACTTAAAATTACGAAACTAATGCTCATACATTAATAGAATCTTATTATAAAATATATAATTTTTGTTTGTCGGGTATGTTTTTTGGTTACTTTTTTGTAATTTGAGTACTATCGTAAAATGATGTTTCTCTCTGTTTATAACCTACAAATAATATACCCTATTTATATTATAAATTTGAACGCATTCACTTTATACTACTGAGATATTTTTACAAAAATAGGATGCACCCGCGCCCGCCGTGGTTGCGGGGCCTGCAGCCTTTGTAGAATACAGATATTTATGTCAAAAATTTAATTACATTTCACGATCTGTTTTACGCCCGCGGCGTGTGGGATTGTTTGCGATTGTTTCCCGCTGTAGGTGCGGCATGACGGTCTGGAACTCTAAAGTGAGCTCATACTGAGCCCGCCGGGCCGCCGACGAAGCCCGGCGACGCAACCCGGCGGCCTGTATGAAAAGAATCGGCAACATGCGCCTACACGTGTTACCCGCCGACATGTCGGCGGCTTGGGTACGCCTGCGTTCAGTTGCCCGGCGACGCTCGACCTGTAGTGACGTGCTTGTATTTTTTTACGACATGGAGTGGTACGACGAAAAATGAACTTACGTTAATTAATCTTTATCATGAGAAGGAGGTATTGTGGAATCCAAAACACCCCGATCATAAAAGTCGACCAAAGCGTTTCGACTCATTGAATGAAATAGCAAATCATTTTAATACAAATGTATCAGAAATAGAAAGAAAAATTAAAAACTTGACAAGTCAGTATTATAGAGAGAGAAAAAAAGTGACTAACTCAAAAAAATCGGGTATCGGTTCAGATTGTGTTTATCAGAGCAAGTGGTTTGCACATAAATAATTTAGTTTTTTTAAAAACAAGAATACTCCTACTGCCACGATCGATTCTGTAAGTAAAAATGCATTTATTATTTTTATCCAAATTTTTTATTGTACAGTAGATAACATGTTCAAACGTGCTCACCCACCCCACCATAGTTTTATAAATGTAATATACAGATACAGGGTTATTCGAATGTACATATTGTTCATCGAATTTAGGACAGAAAGTGTTTTTAGTCCCCCCCTCCCCTCTCTAAGCTCCGCCTCCTTTTTTATTAAGGTTTTTACTTTGTTACAAATGTCCTTGTTTGTTACTACCACCGTCACCGTGCTTTAAGATATTTTAAAGGGAATAAAATAAAAATATAATTGAAAAAAAATCTTTTTTTCGCTTCATATGTACCATTATCGATACTGATACAATGTTTTACGTATGCTCACTGTTCATATAATAACCCTGTATACATCCGATTTAAATCTTGACTAATTTATTTATCTTTACTTTCTATGTAACACAATACCTACAACAGATAAAAAATATTTTAATTTCAGGAGATATCAACGAGCAGTATTGTACAACCCCAGCAAAATGATTCATCTCATTCATTTGCCACGATTGACATGATTAAACGTCCCAAAAAAAATCTAAACAATGAAATAATTTCATAAGCTCTGAATATTATGAAATCTGTTTACGATCGACAAAATCAAACACAAGAAAAAGATGAAGACACTCTTTTTGGAGAATATATTGCAGCAAAACTGAGAAAACTTGATAAATCAACAAATGCAATAGTAAAACATCGTATTAATAACATTATTTTTGAAACCGAAATTGGATATCAGACAGATATGTATGCAGATTACGCAAGACCCTCTAGCTCCCGAGTCATCCTGGGTATTATACAGGTTCTCCAAATGATCAGCCAAATGCATATCCTTCTAACCGCTCCTCATCTGTATATTCTACTATTACGAGCCCGGATCATCAGTATTCTATCACCACAAATCTTGATAATCAGCCAAATACAAACCCTTCATCTCTATATCCCATCAACATGAGCCCTCATCCGCAACTTCCTGGAGTTGAATCTTCCAGAAGGTACCAGAAGCGCTTGATGAAAGTTCTAATAGTGAACATATAAGCAGCCAATATATAGATAACGTTTTTAAATCCCTAAATGAAAATTAATTTTCTTTCTTTAAGATCTTTATTATATTGTTATAATTTGAAATAAATTTAACTTAGCATGAGAAAAGTAATCGTCTTTTGAAATGTTATGATTAAGTAAGAGTCACTAATTGTAAACACAAATTAAAATATAACTAGCATTATTGTTTTTTATTAAATCTTTAAATTTTGATTTTGATTAAATTGATCATTGATCATACTGCCATTCTAAACTTCCGACATCGGAGAGAAAATATGCAACCAACTCGATCCTTGTATCTTATCAGATTTGTATTGACCTCTCTTGGCAAGGCAACAAAACAATTATTTTCAGGAGTTATTGTGCGCCATTCACCTGGTATTATTTCTCCGTTATCATTTTCAGCATCATATTCGTTTCGCTGTATATATTTTTTTATATAATTGAACAAATGTACACAGGCCAAGGTCACAATAGCGGTTTTTTGTGGACATAGCTGGATAGGTCTCTTGAATATTTGAAATTTGCTGGTTGACTGCCCAAACATATTTTCAACTACTCTTCGTCCTCGACATATACGGTAATGGAAAACTCTTTTGGGAGATCTTTTTGTGTGATTACCATCGTAAGGTTTTATAATGAGGGATTGTAATGCAAAAGCATCATCACCCAAAAAAAAATATGGCACTGTTACATTTCTCCCAGGTAGAGGCGTGTTGTCCGGCAAATTTAATACTGAAATGAGATTTATAGTTAAAATATTCACTTCCACTTCTTGGTGGACATTGAATTTATACGTGTTTTCCGTCCATTGATCCAAGGCAATTAGGAACATTCCATCTATCCAGATATCTATCTGCTACTTTTTTCCATTCGTTTGAAGTTCTCGGAATCTAAAATAAGACATTAACTAAATTATATTTCGAACTAAATCAAACAGCACAAAAAATATACATCTATTTAAAATTTATATTTATTAACATTAAGATTTATTTAAAAAAGATAAACATTTAATTTTACCTTTACATACTCCGAAAGGCCATCGATTATAGCTTGGCATACTTTTGGGATAATATATGAAATAATTTGAGGAGATACTTTAAACACGTCACAAAGGCTAATAAATGATTCGCCCGTACTCAGGTATTTTAATGTTATTGCGAATCTGTCTTGTGGCGAAATTGCAATTCTGCAATTTGTATCTTTTTTCAACTATTCTCGGCCCAACAATATTCAAAGTCGGTATTGGTTAATTTCATGAATGCTTTAAAATGTATGGGACTTTGTACAATCAAGTCATCTGCTTTCAAATCTCTTAATCTGTCATGATTGCTATAACAATTGCGACTTTGTAAACTAGGTCTAACCAAACAGCTTCGTTCCCTTTGGAGCGATCCAGCAATAAACATTCCACAAGCTGCTATCAACAGATCATTGCCATCGTCCATTTTTAAGTTTATTTCTATTTACTGAATTATCGAAGTTACACCACCAAAATTATGACACAACCACACAAACTTTATCGACACGCGGCAATCACTGACTGCCAAATAAATTTCTCATCTCAAGCCGCCGACATGCCGCCGACCAAATTTTCCGACTTGTAATAAGTGAAGCCGCCGACAAAAAGTTGCCAACATAATATGTCGGCGGCCCGGCGGGCTAAGTGTGTATTGCGCCTAAAGGCTACCACTGACGATACGTCCATTTAGTAGACTTCCTTTTGGATGCACTCCAAATAGAAATTTATCCAGATACGGTACCATTCACAATACTTCCATTTGGATGCATGGCGTCACTTCGAAATTTGCAATCGTACGGTTTGGAAATAAATAATACTATGGATAACAATACTTTAATGGTGGCAGCAGCTGTGTGTATTTTATTAAAAAAAATGATTATAACTTATATTACTATGATTTATATTTATATGAATCATAGTAATAAAAATATATTTATATAAATGTAAATCATATGATATGATTTATATTTTTCTATTACTTCCAACACAAAGTCACGCGCGGACAAAGACATAATAAAAAAAAACTATAACGCTTGACACATACACAGCACATGCACCACCATTGACATCAAAACATAAACTGAAACAATAACCTCAAAAAAATGGATGCCGTTTCGCCCATTCACGGTCAATTCCGACTGCTTCCATATGGCGTGGCGCACGTTTCTGACATTGACAGACGGCCGCGGATGACGTCCATTTGGCCTGGACGCATGGATTTCAATCCGTTTGGAAATCCAGAGCTGCCTGACGTCCATCCAAATGGAATATGTTTTTACCATTCATGGGACGATTTTGGACGACGACTACTCCATTCGGATTAATGGACGTATCGTCAGTGGTAGCCTTAACAGATCGTTAAACCGCCCGTATTGCTATAATGACTCCTATGATAACTCCGGTGCAAAGCGCTTCGTGAGTTCTTAGGCTTTCTTAGGCAACAAAATACAACTTATAGGTGAAGGAGCATCAATAAAAAATGTTATATGCATAAACGAGAACAGGTACAGTTTTACTTGGTATTGGTAATTATTTTATTATATGAAATAAAAAAACAAAACACAAAAATAATTGATTAGAAATTGTGTCCAATACAATGATTTATATACTCAATGCCGTTTTTAATAAAACAAAGATCTTAGAAATGATGTACGAAATAAAATATTAAGTAAATAGGCATACAATTATAGTTTCTCTTACAAGCAAGAATTACATATTAGGTATGTATGCAGTAGTGATTAACGATAAATATTAAAATTTATCAAAAAGATTCTATTTAATTAAATAAATTATTAGTAAATCATCGTCGTATATGAAATTGATTTAAAAAACACCAAAATAATATTTATTTATTCACACAGTTTAATTGTACTGTTACAAAACACGTGTTCTAAGTATCTATAAAAATACTAGAATATAGAACTTGAACATAGTTATCGATTTTCATGCCACCTAGACCAACTTTAAAATGTTACGATTCAAGTGTCGGTGTGCACGCGCATCGTAAAAAATCACTCTCATCATTTTTCTCCATCGGGCCAAAAGAAGTATAACTTCAATACGGGTTAAAATTTTGAAATCAATAGCTCGATTTTTTTGTCTAGTTAACACCCCCAACCAATTTCAAGTACCAAAAACAGTTATTTAAATAAAAAAATACAAAAAAATATAATGTAACACTATTCACACACTGTTCTGGCAAAATCCACATTCGAAATGGCGGTTTTCGTTTATAAAATGAATAGGGATGTGAAAAAAGAATCGATTTTTTAAAAGTGATAATCGATTTTTGAGCGCGATTTTCATATTAAAAACAATTGAAAAACCTTCTGACCTGACATCTGATATTATGCATGGTATTTTATAACCCAGACCTCAAAATTAGGGATATGTATTTGATATGTATCGATATTTACAATGCGATACATCATACATACCTCGAATAAATCCGATGCTTTGAAGAGGTATTGAAGTAACAGTTATTTAGAAAAAATATTAATATACTAACCTAACCTAACCCAACAATATGAATTATAGATTATAATTTTTTTTAAAAGATGCAACTCCGGCTGCATAAATTACTTCAAATCACACGGAGGTGTTCCAATCAAGGACCCCCGAGACTCCTACATACTCAGTATCATCAAATTCGAGCCATTTATTAATAAATCCAATCCAAAATACGTAAGCAGACTAGTAAATAAATGGCTGGTAAAGATGATGGAATGTGGAATGGGAATTAAATAGTTTGGCAGTTTTAGGTTAGGTTGGGTTTAGGATGGCTTACTCGCCACAGCCCATTTAGTTATTTCACTACTCAGTATTTATTAGATATTTTGTGATATATTTTATAATTTTTTAAGACTTACTTTTCTTTACTTTACTGCTAAGTTTTATCTGTCGGAACATGTTAAAGGGCATTTTTTGTAATTTTCTACTTACCAAAAGTTATTAGGGTTGGCCGTTCAAAGCATTTTTGCTGCTGCAACCTAAATAAGGAAGTGAACAACTAAAACTGTGCATAGCTTTTAAATTGTTAAGTAACAAGTACATTAAAGTAATTTACTTGTAATACCTATTTTAACAGTATTTGTACATTGTGTCTTTATGTTTTTAAATTGTCTATTCCTGTCAACTTCAAACTATTGTTTCAATTATGATGGAAATTATTTTGAAACTGTTTAACGATTTGGATTAATTTATTTTATAATTATTTAATATTTTCTTTACGTAAATTTAATAAATAATTTGGCAGCGATGTCCAAAAGCAAGAAAGGTGATACTAATACCAAGGTGTGAAAGACATGTTTTATGCTATAAGTTTATAATAATAATATCTTAAACGTTATAAAATTTACCTTGTAAGCAATGAAAACTTCCGACACGTTAGACAGCACTAGATTTAACTTTTCAAAACGCCTTGGAGAACTGTAGTGGCGCGGAATTGTGGCAGTTTCAGGCAACACGAGCACGGTCTGTAACTGTACGGTTAACGTTATTATTTAAGTAAAAGAATATTCAAAAGTCCTCTGTAAACAAACAAAAAAATGTGTAGTACAAGGTACTGTTTTTTGTGTAAAAGTTCTGTAGGCTGTAAAAGTTCCCAATCTCAGAATCGGGAATTGACATTTTTCGAGACGAAACTGGCAAATAAAAACGCCAAATATAAAAGGAAAGCGTAGCGTACGAGCCTAGCCACACTCTTCTACACAGTAAACTCGTTGTTTTTGGTATTTTAGTAAGTAAATTAACCGTTCCAAAAAGAAATTAAATAACTTCAAAGAAAGAAGAAAAAGACCCCCGGTATTGAGATTTCCAACCTAGTTATAATTTAACTATAACAAAAATAATAGAAATAATTTTTTTAATTGCTAAGAAACATAATATGCCGACTACAGAAATGTGCATGTGGTGATGTGCATGTGCATGATTGCGATAAACCCGAGAATATACCACATTATCGTGTCATATTTTATATTTAATGGTTATTTTCAAGCACGCACGCCAAGTTTTTGTAGTCTGCATATTATGTTTCGTTTTAAATATTACAATTAATTAAAAAAACATATCTTTATAGATATGTATATATATTTTTAGAAATAATTTGGCATAAACATTCTGAAATCAACATTTGATAATTGTTTGGCTCATATTATCGTTTAAATTATTTCTTATTCCGTTAAACAGTCATATGAGGGTAACCGTCGCGAGATGCAGCTGCTAACCGACAGATGTCGTTACCGTAGCTCTGCCACGATATTTAAGGGTGCGTCCACTTAAAAGCTGCGTAAAAATATTAAGGCGAATATGCCGCGAATATGTAGCTCTCGAGCCTTCCATAAGTTGAGCTTATGAGGCGCATCAAACCACTGCCGTGACTGCACGAGCGCAGCTCGCAAACGGCTCGCAAGCTGCACATTCGCGGCACAATCGCCAGGTGTGGACGCACCCTAAGAGACGTATACTCTTAAAATATTTTTACGCTGCTTTTCAAATAAGCTCAACATTACATTGAAGCTAAGAGACATTGTAAAAGACAAATCATTTTAAATCGGCATTGACACTCGTTATCGCATATGCCAATTATTATAAATTATATGTATCGCATTTGTATATAATGATTAATAAAATTTAGTTAATAACAAAAAATAAATCTTAATTGATGACATAGATTGACCCGGAGGCTGCCAAAGGTGTAATAAGATATGCTCTGTCGGACCGCTCCTTTATCGACAAAGGTTGGACGATGTTACCCACCGAGAAAGTGGTCCGAAAAGTAATACTTTTTATTGATTTTTTTTTGAATAAATATTTGTTTTTCGCTTACACGTTATGATACATATAAGATCGTTTATGACGTATGGACTTGATATTTCATCAATTTGGTTGGCGATTAACTGAATAAAATCATTTTAACATAGCGTTAATTGTATTTATACTATATTATAGTATTTTGCAGATGAACGTATATCGTATGAGACCAGCACATCCTGAGTTCGATTGGTTTGAACATAACAAAAATAAAAAATTGATGCATTACGATACAGGTGAAAAACTGGCTGAGTTTGATGATAATGGAAAGGGTAGATGGTTTTATCGGAATGGCAGATTAGCTCTCGATTATTACGATGCAGAAGG
This sequence comes from Pieris mannii, assembly GCA_028984075.1. NCBI lineage: Eukaryota > Metazoa > Arthropoda > Insecta > Lepidoptera > Pieridae > Pieris > Pieris mannii. Next base: position 5,103,835 of record CM054776.1, read on the forward strand.
TATGATTGATACGGCTTTCATAAAAATCAAACACAAAATCTGAAAATTAATTTTACAAATTAAAATTGGTGTAGTATTCTTGTATTCTTCCATGTTTTGCGCAAGCCTAAAAAAACATGCTACGACAAATTAATTCGTTGTTTTTTTGTTTATGATTGTAATGTTTTATCTTTCATTTAAATAGAAATCCATTGCTACAGCAAAATATTTTTACTGTATGCAATACTTATTTACAGAAACAAACGCTCAACAACGATTTGTAATCTACAGCAACGGTGAGCCAGACGAACGTGGCCGCTCTCGTCCTTTCACAATACTCGCTACATTTGATTATTTAGGTAACGGTGTGGTGTTTGATCACAGCGGGAAAATAAGGTCAAGTATAGATTCTAAAAAAAATGTTCGCCTTTTTATAACACTGCATAGGACCAGCTACCAAGGCCAAACTCTGGCACACAGACGTTTCTACTCTTTTGGCAGGTCGTCGTCGTGATGCACTTGCAAAATAGACTTATATATTAATATCATGCCGATAGTGTTTTTGGATAAGAGATTTTTACACAAGTTAAAATACCTAACATATAGCTTTAAAAAATATATTAAATACTATTTATAAAAATTTCAGGCTAAAATATAACCAAACGGAAGGAGTTATTTTAGATAAAAGTATTGGGCCTGTATCACATTGGAAATGGCATACATTAAATGACCCGCCTGTACTTCAACAAGTTATGATTGACACTCAGATGGCGCATAAAGATCCAGAGATACTAAAACTGGGAGGCCATGGAGATGAAAAGCCAAGACAAGATAATGAAGAAATGCTTGCCATCGAATTTGACAATTTTATAAAAGAGAAGAGTAAGAAATTAACACAAAAATTTAAGCCTTTTCAAATCAAAATGAAGGCACTTAAAATTAACGAAAACTTTTCTTTGAAAGTTCTCGATCAAGCTACAGTATATTTAATATTTCGAGATGGTTCCACGAATTTGAAATTAAATATAGGAATGATCCTGGATCATAAGGAGATTGTTGATACTGATACGGCAGAAGTTGGAGAAGTATCTAACAGCCTAGAACGCTTTCCCGCCAAAACCGATAGTTTAGCGGGCTTGCAACACAGTGTTGCCCATGCTCAACGAGTAGAGCGGGCTCGAATAGAGCGTGAGCGCCGTTTACGACCCACTCAGTCTAACACAAGCGCCGATAAACTAACTGCTGCTGCTTCAAAACCCTTGCGGCACCCATTTCGCACGACAGCTATACCTTATAATCCTTCAATTAATACTAATACAACAGAATGTCTATGTAAATGTAGGAAGCCATCCACTTGTAATATTTATTATGATACACGATTAGTTTAATATATATATTTTATTTTGAAGCTTCTAATTAAAAATACATACCTTAATTTTCATACCTAATAACAGTCAAAGTTAAATTTTAGGTCTAAACATAAAAGTTCAGAATAATGAGTTTCTATATTAATCACAAAAGGTTAATTTTTTACATATAATTTATTTCCAAAGTTACAAACAATTTAATAATGTAATATTAAAACGATAGCGTTTGAATATTATTGCGTTCATCGTAGTTCGTAATTGAAAAGAATTAGATGTTAGATTACAGTGACAGATAACTTTAGTCTTAATCACGTCATCGAATCCATCTTTAAATACGATCAAACTAAGAGTGCCGTCGTATATACTTAAAGCTTTTGGAAAGTACAAGTTAGTCATATAAGTAACAACGTAACTTTGTTACATCATAGTGCTTGTCATTTGAGAAACTTTATAAATTTAATTTTATAATTATTTAATTGAAGTCCCAAGTCGGCCGCTACATATATATATGAATGCGATTTTTAATCGATAAAAAATGACAAGACGATACTATACAAGTAGAAAACTTTTTCCAACCTGGGGGTCTAGTCAAGACGGCTTAACAGTAGTGTATGTAGAAAGTCGAAAACTAAATTTGTATGAAAATGACAGTACCAACTGTCGACACTAGCTGTCATTTTCATACAAATTTAGTTTTCGACTTTCTACATACACTACTGTTAAGCTGTCTTGCCTAGACCCCCTGCATAAATTAAACATGACTATGATTGTTTGTCTATGACTTGTCTATATATTATAACATGACTATGTCCTTTGCATGCAAGGAGAAGCTTTAAAGATGGCGTTGGAAAACAATGGACCAATGGAGCCGTGGTTCCAGGCTCCTGCTTTTCTTTGTTAAGTTATTATAAATATAACTTGTTCTGAGATAACTTGCCTCATTTGACAATTTAAAACTGACAGTTGACAGGAACGGTACTCGGAGATAAGGTACTAAGTAGTAAGTACTAACTACTATCTTTCATTATTCATATAGTTGTTTCTTCATTGAATCATGGTTTTCTTATTTGAAACTAATTAATTTAATTAAAGCTTCATCATTTAAGTTTTTACTTACCACACAAAGGCGTGTCTGAAATCTTACTTTTGGTAATACTTGCAATTTCTTTGAAAGATAATGATTGGATGGACACAAAAATGGTATGTTACTTAAGAAACTTCCAGTGTAGTTACTCTTTTGTGGCAATTAAAGTAAGTTATTATTTATATTCCAGAGTTATCAAGATGAATATGTCGGCTCATTTCCTAAAGATTTCAGTTATGGTCCATTCGAACAAAATGGTGAAAGTGATAATACGTCGTTACAGGAGGATCACAAACCCAGAATCCTTTTAATGGGTTTAAGGAGGTGCTAATTTCAAGCCAGAATGTATATTTGTAATCACTAGAAGCTTTTTAATTTTTTTTTTAATTTTAAACACTTTTCAGGTCAGGAAAATCTTCTATTCAAAAAGTTGTATTTCATAAAATGTCACCCAATGAAACATTGTTTCTGGAATCAACTAACAAAATCGTAAAAGACGATATAAACAATAGTAGTTTTGTCCAATTTCAAATATGGGATTTTCCAGGTCAGATAGATTTTTTTGATGCAAAATTTGATTCTGATACAATATTTGGTGGATGTGGTGCACTGGTTTTTGTAATTGATGCCCAGGTATTTGATATTACAATTATTCAATGGCATTCTCATAAAAATAAATGGCATTATTGGTACCTTATGAAGGCATGATATAAAAAAATAAACATTTAATTTCAGGATGATTATCAAGATGCCTTAGATAAGTTGCAACAAACAGTTACCAAAGCATACAGAGTGAATAGTAGTATAAAATTTGAAGTATTTATTCATAAGGTTAGTATATGTTAAGGATTAGTATTCTGTTGTAAAGAATTTACAGTTATTGCCACAACTACTGTGCTATGTAATCAACCCTGATGTCATATACATATTTCCTTCTATGTATGCAAATAATATTTGCTTGCATGGTGATGGTAAATACTGAGAGGCAACTGGCATGTATTACATTTAAAAAAATAGATAATGTGATAAAAAAATGAATAATATGTAATCTGAGGCCGCATCCCAAAATTTTTTGTAGCAACTTTGTAACATTATTAACATAAAAGTTGTTATTCTGCAAGAGTGAATAGAGCTATATTACAATCATAATATTGAAGAAATCAAGTAGTTAATAATAAATATAATCATTAAAATAAGTATTTAAATAAAAACTACCAGCAAGAATTTTATTTTAATTTACTACTTCCCAATTTCCATTGTAGGTTGATGGCCTGAATGATGATTATAAAATGGAGACACAAAGGGATATACATCACAGAGCCACTGAGGATTTAGCAGAAAATGGACTGGAGCATGTTCACTTATCATTTCACTTGACTTCAATCTATGATCATTCAATATTTGAAGCATTTAGTAAAGTTGTACAAAAATTAATTCCACAATTACCAACATTGGAAAATCTACTTAATATACTCATATCAGTAAGTATTTGTTATATAACAGTATATATGTATGTTACGTACTGATAGATTGCAATTTAGTATATATTCTTTAATATGAATTTATTATTAAAAGGTATTAGGGGCTTTGTGCTATATGGTTTTGAGTTCTTAGGGCTCAACCCTGATTACCAAATCAGAGTCTGTGTTGTGAAGATGTTTTGTTATATTATTACGACTCCTGCAAGACAGAACACATTCATAACATACGGGAGTCATCATTATGGTTAAATTTATTAGATGTACTGAGACTCAGTAGCTAGTCCAGTAGGACTGTAACTTTGAATCCTGAGATTTATCCTTGCCTTAAATTGTCATACCCTTGTTTGGCCAAAGATTTCAGCTTTGAAGGAGATTGTGTGGTCAAGTTTTTCAGTTCCAAAAATTGTTATATTTCCAGAATTCTGGCATAGAAAAGGCATTCTTGTTCGATGTTGTATCCAAAATTTACATTGCAACTGATAGTTCACCAGTGGATATGCAAAGCTATGAACTTTGTTGCGACATGATTGATGTTGTTATTGACATATCTTGTATATATGGGTATGTGTAATACTTTGACTTGTAGAATATCATTATATTGTAATATGTTTAGTGACAATACAAGTTATACTGGTAAACTTATTGGCTTTTAAAATCTGCCTTATGCAACAGAGTCTTTTTTTTAATATTCTATTTATAAAGTATACTATAATTACAAAGTTCTGCATATATATATTATTAACAATTTTTTTAAACAGTATGGTGGAAGAAACAGAGACAAATACATTCAACAATCAGAGTTCAAGTCTCATAAAGCTTAATAATGGTACAGTTTTATATTTAAGAGAGGTCAACAAGTTTCTAGCTTTAGTCTGCATCCTTAGAGAAGAAAATTTCCAAAAGCAAGGTAACAATAATTGTGTTATTTACAAAGCCTGGTTTACAAAAAAAGTTTCTAATGTTGGGATAAAAACAAATTGTGTTTAATGAACATAAATAAAATAGTTTTAAAAGTATGAGACCATAGAAAATTGGTAATTAACTTTTGAAACATGGATTATTTATATGCTTTCCAACATGAGAATTCAGTTCATTACAGATACATACATATAGCTAGATAGAGAATTATAAACTATACATAGATTTTGTATATCTATGTATACTAATTATATTATACACTATAAAAACTTTCCTCTTAATTGACATTCTATATATGAAAACTGTATGGAAGCCATTCCATAGCATAAACAATCTGTTAGTTTATGCCAAACCAATTAATTTTGTTGCAGGTGTGATTGATTACAACTTTTTATGCTTCCGTGATGCAATAACTCAAGTATTTGAACTACGCAATAAAACACAAAATATTACATTGTCTCAAATTGAAAACAATCTTCCAAATGGTGCAGGAGATTCAGTAGAGAGTACATCTGATCAGCTACCATAGCACAAAATACATAATCATCAAGTATCTTTATAGTTAAATTTTGTTTTACTTTAAATGTATGTACATCTGAATATTTTAGATATAAACTAATATGCTTGTAATACTTATTATTGTAAAAAAATATATTGCAAAGAAAATCATATATTTTAATCTTGTATTTTAATTAAATATTAATTCTATCCATCTGACATGTAAAAAGTGAAAAAAGCACATCTTAAAGGACAAAGCATATGTGGGAATTATTATTAAATCTAATTTCTTTTATTATTATATATTATGGTTATTAGATAAAACTAAAAAAATACTTGGGTTGAATTAGGATTTTATTGATCCCTCCCACCGCGGAACACGTAGTTCCGCGGGGTCCAGCCTTGTCGTGGCGGGAGGGCTCAGTACCGGCAGCACGGGGCTTATACCTGAACGTGCTGCTGGAAAGCAAATGGGACCACCACGACGTAATTAGCCGCTCCCGACAGGTTCTCATTAGAAGAACCATGCGAGATGCGGCCGGATAGATGGCGCTTTAGGTGCCTGGGCGCTTTAGCGATCTGTGTTTTGTCTTGTTCGTGTCTCAACGTGCTACCAGCTCTTCAACAGACTGGTTTGCGGAGTGTTGTGTGCGTGCTCGCTTATGGTATCCCGCTTCCCTTATCCGGGAGCGGCGTTTACTTGTGTTGGTGTTATGTGTGTTTCCTACTCCCTTAAAGGGGATTGGGGAGAGTGGTGTTTCACGTCCGTCTGTATAAATGTTCTTGTGTTGCTTCGGTGCATGCGAGGCCAAGGTGGAGGACAAGCGGTTATTCATTCCGTGCGTCCTATGCGCGGCTGTCTCTTTCTCGGCCTACATTGGTCCGCCGTACCCGCGTATCTCTAATTCTTATTACTACAACGTGTACTATTCATGTATACTTTTCCGTATACAGGTCACCTGAATCCCAAGTTTCGGTTCCCGGCGATGGGATGCATGACCGGGGGGGCTTAAACCCGGTCACTAGGGCACCAGGGAGGGGAGCTACCCCTCCTTAAATTAAAAGCACCACAAAGCATGGAAAGTAACGGAAAAGATAATAATACCCCAGGAGGGTCAAATCCCTCCCATGACCAAGAGGTCATGGCATCCGGTCCGCATCGTATTCTGGGGGCGGACCACGACCATGCGACAGAACCCAAAAACTCACGACCTGGCAATAATACGGAAATACTGATCAAGCTTACGGATCGTAGCGGGCCGTTGGAGGGGTGCTCAGGCGCCTCTAAAACGCCTTCTACACAAGGAGAGATCGCAAAAAGGGAGAACAATGAGACCGTCCAGCGCACTCGATGTCAATCACCGGTGCAAAGTGCAACCTGGTCCTACGCGATGGCTGACGATATGGGCTCAGACTCAACCGGCTCCATGTTGAGCATAAGCTCGACACACACTCAACAGCGTCCTCGAGGCTTAGGTGAGGCCCCTTGCACCCCAGGGGAGAAGTCGCGCTTTTGGCGTCCCCGAAAGAGAACGAGACGGGACGATGAGGAGAGTAGCTGCAGCGACACCCCTACCCTTTCGCGTGAACGCACGAAACCGGGGTACCAAAGAGCCCGAAGAGTGGAGAGAGAAAGTGAAGCCGAGGCGGAACTCGCGGTTCTTAACGAGAACCCCACCGAGACGGGTACGGTCGGAAACGCCAGAAAACGCATCGAAGAAAACCTGGCTGCCGTAGATAAAGTGGCCAGGTGTTCTATGAACCTAAAAGGTACCTTTGTCGCCGCTCTCAAAAAGGCAGTTGCAGCAATCAGAAAGGATGCTGATAGTCTGGCGGAGAAAACGCTTTCGGATGAAACTCGAGCTTTGCAGCTAGAAAATGAACGTCTCCGTGCACAACTTAATTTACTACAAGGCGAGATGCGCGAGTTGAGGCTGATCTTGAAGGGGGCCCCGAAGGACCACCCAACTATCAATGTAGAAGAAATGGAGGCTCGTATCCTCCGCCAGGTAGGTGAGCATATTAATGCTCAACTAAAGGATCTCGGCTCAATACCTAACCTGGAGCCGCCACTCCTTCCCCTTCCAACTGTAGATAGTAAAAAAAGCAAAAAAGGGAAGCCCCCTCTCAAATCACCGAGGTCAAGGGATCCCCTCACTTCCTCAGCGGCACCGAAGACAAAGCGGAAGAAGGCAACCGTGCAGACGCAAGCTACTAGAAAGGAAGAGCAAAACAGCTTGGCAAAAGTGCCGAGAAAGGAAATGTTTGGAGGAAATACCCCTGCCTCCTCTCCTGCAAGTGCCATTGTATTACCACCCACTCGACCCTCTTTGGCTACCAACAATGAAGAAGGTTGGACGATGGTTACCAAAAAAAGGCGAAAAGCGGCAACGGTAACACAAAAAAATGTGACAGCTTCAAAGTCTGAAAAGCCCCCGGCCAGGTCGCTGCCCAAGCTTAAAGTACCTCGCACCGCTGCAATTGTGCTGACTCTGCCTAAAGACGCCGAAGCTAAGGGCGTAACCTATGCCGCTGCCCTTAAAGAAGCGCGCGCTCAAATAGATCTGAAGGAGGCTGGCATTGAGGGTGTCAAGTTTCGCCGAGCGGCAACCGGAGCCACTATAATTCAGATCCCCGGAGCTGGTAGCGGGGAAAAGGCTGACATTCTAGCCAAGCGCCTCAAAACAGTACTGAGTGACAGTGGAGTTAAGATTAGTCGGCCCATCCGATGCGCCGATGTCCGAATCTCTGGCCTGGACGACTCTATCACAGCGGACGAACTGCGCGAAGCGATTGCGGCAAAAGGAGAGTGCTTGGCTGATCAAATTAGGATCAGCAACATACGGCAGGACAGATCGGGTCTTGGTGCAGCCTGGGTTAACTGCCCGATAACGGCCACTAAGAAACTCTTAGCGGGGCGATTCCTCGTCGGCTGGGTGGCGGCAAATATTAGTGTTGCAAAGCCAAGAGAGCTACGGTGTTTCCGATGCCTACAAGTCGGGCACGTAGCTAGCCGCTGCATGTCCGACACTGATCGTAGCCAACTATGTTTTCGCTGCGGTCAAGCCGACCATAGAGCAGCCTCCTGCAGTGCAAAACCCAAGTGCCTACTCTGCGACGAGGCCGGTAGGAAAGCGGATCACAGGCTAGGGGGAAACAGTTGCACGGCTCCCAGTGTGAAATTTTCCAGACGCCACCCTTCACTTAAAAAGAAGTCGCCCGCAAAGTCTCCGCGTAACAATGCGCGCATGGAGGTTATTTAAACCGCAGTAAATTATCATGGCCTTACGGATTCTCCAGAGCAACTTAAACCATTGCGCTGCTGCGCAAGACCTACTGTACCAGAGTCTGGCGCAGTGGAATATCAACATTGGCATTATTTCCGAGCCTTACTCAATACCCGAAAAAACGAACTGCATTGGCGACCTCGACGGTCTGGCCGCAATTATCGTTACTCCGGCAGACGGCTCGCCCTGCATTGGCCCAGTCCGAAAAGGCCACGGCTATGTGGCAGCAAAGCTGGGTAGCGACATGTGTATCGTGAGCACTTACTTCTCCCCCAATCGCTCCCTAGCTGAATTTGCGGCCTTCCTAAACGAACTGGAAACCCTGGTGCAATGGAGTCACCCGAGACATTTAGTCATCGCTGGGGATCTGAACGCGAAGTCCGTGGCCTGGGGTTCGCCGGTGACCAGGCCACGGGGAAATGCGTTGATGGATTGGGCAGCAGCGCACTGTATGGTAGTGGCTAACAAAGGCTCTGATGCTACGTGTGTTCGAACAAATGGTGAGTCGATTGTGGATGTCACGTTCACGAGCCCCCAACTTTCATGCTGTATCCAGGACTGGGAGGTCCTGACGGAGGTTGAGACGCTTTCGGACCACCGGTATATCCGTTTCTGCATCCTCCCTCCGTCGGCAAATCCTGTTTCGGTTTCGACAGAACTGGGCCCAAAATGGGCACTTAAGAGTCTGAACAAGGAGCAGGCGGAGTTGGCAACGATTGTGCAGGCCTGGTGCCCCAGCCCAGCCTCCGTAGACCCTGAAAAAGAGGCAGAGTGGTTTCGTGGCGCACTGACGAACATCGCGGATGCTGCGATGCGAAGAAGCCGCCCTGGACCTCACCGGACCAGTGTATTCTGGTGGTCGGCAGAACTCGCCCAGTTGCGGTTTGCTTGTGTTGCAGCTCGTCGAGGCTACACCAGGACTCGCAGAAGGCGACCCATTCGCGCAGTAGAGGAACGGCAAGCATATAGCGCATACCGAGATGCAAAACTGGCGCTGCGAACAGGTATCGCCGAAGCAAAAAAGAAAGCATGGCAAGAACTGCTGGACACTCTCGAGCGGGATCCATGGGGGCGCCCGTACCAAATAGTCACAAACAAGCTACGCTCGCGAGCCCCACCCCTCACAACACACATGGAGCCGGAACTGCTCAGTACAGTGGTGACGGAACTCTTTCCTGAACGTGTCGCCTCGAGCACCCCATATGATACGACTTTGGATTACGGAGAAATAGTGTCTGAAGTGTCTCCTTCGGAGCTTAAGACGGCAATAGCACGCATGTCCTCTAAGAAGACCGCACCCGGCCCCGATGGCATGCACGGACGAGTGTTGGCTCTGGCCCTCGACGCTGGCCTTGACATGCGCTTTAGAAACCTCCTCACGGAATGTCTTAAAAGGGGCCTTTTTCCGTCGACATGGAAGACTGGTCTGCTAGTTCTTCTAAAAAAGGGTGGAAAACCTCCGGAGTCACCATCAGCGTATCGTCCTATAGTTCTCCTAGATGAAGCCGGTAAACTTTTCGAGCGTATCATTGCCGGCCGAATTTATAATCATTTGGAAACTATAGGACCGAACATACATGAGGCTCAATTCGGTTTCCGAAAAAACAGGTCAACGATCGATGCAATTGCGCAACTGCGAGGCGTGTGCGAGGAGCAGGTGTCACGGGGCAGAGTAGTTCTAGCGGTGTCGTTAGACATTGCGAACGCCTTCAATTCCTTGCCCTGGGACTGTATCTTGGATGGCCTGCGCCACCACGGCTTACCGGCCCATTTAAGAAGATGTGTAGCATCGTACCTTAACGGCCGTCGTGTTATCTTCCCGAAACAAAATAGCATAGGGAGCCACCTCATCAAGTGCGGCGTTCCACAAGGTTCGGTTCTTGGCCCCCTCCTTTGGAACATAGGTTACGATAGAGTGCTGCGAGGGGAACTAGTTCCGGGAGTGTCAACGATATGCTATGCAGACGACACCCTCGTGGTCGCTATTGGACAAGATTTTAAGGAGGCGCGCCTTCGAGCGACAGCAGGAGTAGCTCGGGTGGTTTCTGAAATCAAAAAGATCGGCCTCGAGGTCGCCCTTCAGAAATCAGAAGCTATATGCTTCTACGGACACAGAAAAGCTCCACCCCAAGGCGCAGACATCATTGTCAGTGGAGTAGTCATCCGGGTTGGTACCACGCTTAAATACCTAGGGCTGATTCTCGACCCTCGGTGGACTTTCAGACCACATTTCGTGGCACTTGCCCCTAAGCTCACCGCCACCGCAAATATGCTCTCGCGCATAATGCCGAACCTCGGCGGGCCGAATGGGGGGTGTCGCCACCTATACGCAAATGCGATCCGGGCGAAAGCACTCTACGGGTGCCCAATATGGGCCGACAAACTTACCAGGCACAATCGCACGATTCTCAGGCAGTCGCAGCGAGTGATCGCAGCCAGGGTTGCGAGGGCGTACCGCACTGTGTCCTATGACGCAGTGTGTGTCATAGCCGGTACCGCACCCTGGCATCTCGATGCGGTTGCTTTTAGCGAAGTATATTGGCGGAGAGCTGAAGCCAGGGAAAGAGGAAGCAACCCCACGCTGGAAGAAATAAACGCTTGGCGAGCTCTGGAAGCCCAAGAAATGCTAGCAGAGTGGGAAAAGGAGCTGGCGGGAGCGACTGCCGGTAAATATACTATAGAAGCCCTCAGACCCCTGCTTCAACACTGGGTAAGGAGGCGCTGGGGCCAGCTCAGCTATCGTCTTGTGCAGATCCTGTCCGGACACGGATGTTTCGGTAGTTATCTGCACAGAGTAGTAGGGTGTGAAGAGGCACCAACCTGCCACCACTGTGTCGGAGACAGCCCGGATGACGCCCTGCATACGCTGAGGGACTGCCCAGCATGGGATGTGGAAAGGGGACCGTTGCTGGATGCACTCCAGGGCGAGGACGCAACACTTCCAAATGTATTGAAGGTTTTAGTGAGCGCGAGAAATGACGGCCCGTGGAAAATATTTTATAATTTCTGCGAGGCGGTCATGAAAATAAAAGAAGAGGCGGAAAGGACCAGGGAGCTTTGTCCCGATGCCCATCCGCGACGGCGAAGAAAACCGCAGGCCCGTCGCGTAAACGCGCGACGCGCTCACCAAATTCTCGCCGCCTAAAAAGTGCCTAAGCGGGGAGCAGGGGTCCATACGTTTAAAAGAAGGGATGATGACCCATCCCTGCAAGTACTGGACCCGATCTCCCCTAGCTATTTGTAAATGCGTATGGCCCGGTCTGTGAAAGATGCTTGCTGTGTCAAGCATCCTCACAAACCAACAATGGGCGGGAAGAGGCGGACGCAACCGCCGCATCGCGTGTCGGGAAGCGGATAAGGCTCTGCTGTTACCGCATCCCGCATAAGGCGATTGTTGGTGGCACCTTGGGGTTTTAGTGGGTATGCACAATGGCGAGTCCCACAAAATCCTTCTGCACCAAGCAGTCGCGCCGCGGAAGGGTATGCGCAATGCATTTCCCCAAGTAAAAAAAAAAAAAAAAAAAAAAGGATTTTATTGATGGTAAATACAGTTTAAAGTACACCATTCTCCATAAAAAAGACAATTTACAACCATTATAAATGTCTGTAATTGTTTGGTTTGATTGGAATAAAACCGTTGCACAGAGTTAATAACTCATCCATAATAAACACATCAGAGAATAATAATAATTTAAATGTTGACTTAATTGAATATTAACGAAATTTAGTTAACTCTCAGTTTTAACTACTTTATTGCGAAATAATATATACTATCAAACCGCCAATCCAAAAGCCAATGTTTTAATAATTACCTATACATACAATTCGACGTGGTTGTTTTTCACTTTATTTCCTGTTATTAGGTAGACCTGTAATATTTTGGAATTGGATGTTTGAGGGTTATGATCAATTTGCAATATAGGCCTTCAAGTATAGAGTACAAATCTAAAAGTCGTCGAACTTTCCGTTTAATTGTAATCACATATATTACAAGTTTCATTAAAATCAGTTCAGTAATTTTTGTAATATATCCATATTACAAAAATCTATAAACCTATCCAAACAATTCTGAAGGGAACCATCAAATGAAGAAAGGAAAGGTAATTTTTTAGGTTTACACATTTATTCTCATAATAGACAATAGTCACTTACATGAGAACACTTATATGCTAAAGATACAATAATTATCTTATTAGGTAATTGTAAAATAAAGGCGACGTCTATTTTTGTACATTTTTCCTATACTATGCTGATCCCTAATTATACTTATCACCCCAAACCAATTTCAAGTACCAGAAACAGTTATTTCAATAAAATAAAAAAAACAGAATGATGGGCCCGGTTAATGTTAGGTACATTACCGGGCCCATCAATCATCCTCAAAGTCATCCACATAAGCCGGTCGTTTACCAAGCATATTTCACTAAGTTTAAAAAAAAATCAAATAAAATCACGCACATTCACGAGAAAATAAAAGAGATGTAAAAAGTAACGGCTTTTTAACGAATAATCCCACACTGTAACACTAACACACTGTTCTGGCGGATCGTTTACAAATTTCTAATATTGCACAAAATATCGAAAAAATTTTTTAAATATTTAATTAGTTTAAATTACAACTCAGGCAGCATAAATTACTCCAAATCTCACGGAGGTGTTCGAATCCAGTTCCCCCGAGACTCCTACATACTAAGTATAATTAAATTCAAGGTATTAAATAAACCCAACCCAAAATCTTGAATAAAATGATACAGTTTTTACTATGTACGCCATAGTACCTATAATATGTTTTTAATCAACCCTTGTGAACTAGTAATTTAAATATTGAATTTATTTTTATTTTCTAAAATATTATTTGGACACTTCGATACAAAACAAATTACTTAATAAAGTAACGTTTTCGTCTTTCAACAAATCGGAACGACACGAAACTTTTTGCAAACGGTTAAAATAAGTAATTAGTAAAGTTGTCTGGCTAATGCACAAACCGTGTTAGAGCCAAAAGAAGTAAAGTTGCACCGGGATCGGTACCAAATTCGCCGGGCGAGACGAGACTACCGATAGTTCAAAGTTGTTAACAGCCTTTAATAATAAAGTGGCACTAGACGAAAAAAAATAAAATCGCTTATTCCGTCATAGTTGAAGGGCTTAACGATCCAATTTGGACCATGTTACGAAAGTTCATACAAGAAATCGGATTGCTGTTGGGGTCACGTGGAAAACTAAATGGCTGGTTAATTCGATGTTATGGCCAGGGATGTTAGACGGCCACTCAGAAATCCTTGTGCCGAGCTGGCTGAAAGCTGGTATTGAAAACGAAAAACTGGTACGCCTGTGCTCCGCTGCGGCGCTGCCAACGCTGGTATATTAACCACGCCGGAACTGACACTGCTACACACTGACACTTCGATCGTCTAGTCGTCTTAGCTCCAAAATATGATTTACAACCTCAAAAAAAACTTTTCCGCAGAAAAAAGTAACGATTCATGGTATGGCCAGTCTTGGTATTTTTGCGTACAAGGACCGAGTAGTCTTGGTACATGGTACTAAATGGGCTAAAAACTAGTATGTTTACCAAGAATTTGGTACGTCTGACATCCCTGGTTATGGCAAATACGAATAAGCTATATTCTTTCGTTATTTTTATGCTATAAAGTCAAAACTAGTAACTAATCTGTGGTTGCTTATAGAGAATTAGACCAAAGAGATTTAATAATATGTGTCATCTGTAGAAGTAGACTATAGTATATTAGATTTTTGTGATCTGTGCCGACAATCCAGTTTTCACTTTTCAGTGTTCATTTTAAATTGAATTGATAATTTAATAAAACTTATTTTTTTCGTTTGTTAAATATAACAATACATTTAAAATCAATAACTCGATAGTGAAGTCGATAATAAACTGATTTATCAGCATTTTATCATGTAAGTAATAGAAATATACCATTATGTTTAGATGTTTGCTTACAACAAAGGAAATTCATAATTTTACAAGCATTTAAATTTCAGCTTATCCATAATGTTGTAATTGTTTGTCTCTGTGTTAATTAATAATTGATTAGGTACAAATAATTATCTAACCCGATTATAAGGATTGAGCATTTGAATATTTTATTTAAACGAATATTGAAGATAGTAAAAAATTTGTTATAAAAGCTATTTATAATGAATTAATAAATTTTAAAACGAGCATCCATTTAAATAACTTAAAAAAAATGATCCTGAAATTTGTATAGACGATTTTTTAAATGTAAATATGTACAACAAAATTTTATTACATACCGATACGTGAAAATGCTCAGATACTGTCATACATATGGGTCTTGGTAGTATGGCATACCGATGTGGAATGGCCCACATCTTATAAAAAACTTTAAAAAAATGGATATTAAGCAAAATATTTTTAGTCAGAAATAGGTTTTTTTTGTGAGTGTGATTTGAAAAATGTGAATAGCCTGCTTTGCCTACTAATGTAATTTTGTACGTAGTTTTGTTGCAAATTTAGAGATAAACCTCATGAATGTCAAACCCTTAGCTGAAACTGTGGTGTTAGGTTATTTTTTATTCTTTTGATAGTAAGCAGACTAGCTTTTGTCTAGTTTTTCAGTTTGCAATTTAGTAAAATTTCTGTTTTTGAGTTTGAATTATAATGTAATAAATATTAAAAATAATGGCCGATAGTAATAATAATAAGAAGTAAGAAGTTTTTCCTTAGGGTGCCTGGAATTAATCTCTTGTTAGGACATGTTTTGAGTTATACCCTTAATACAATGAAGTATTTTTAAATAAATATATATTTTATCCTTGAAAAACATTCCTATAAATAACTTAGAAAAACCTAAAAAACCTAAAGCACTTACACAACATATTAAAGGATTTTTTTTTATGAGGTGTACGCACTTATACAAGGCGCGCCGTGAATGTGGAGCTTGATGCGAGAACTCGGGGCCTGGGTCTACACTCAAAGCTCTCTCCTATTCAGAGGGCTAGCCAGACCCGGCCCACTAAAATATCTCAGCCCTTCACACGCTCTTAAGATGGGTTCACCAGTCATTCTACTCAAGGGACTCAGGCTTAAACAGCATAGAGACCTTAATCACGACCTGCGGCTCTGGGCCACTCGAGACCGAGGCAGTAACCTTGAACCACGGGCCAGACCCTCAATCGCTGATCAGCCTCCTTCTGCAGCATGACATGCTCAGAGGAGACCATTACAGGCTATGCTTCCTCACTTTCTAATATAATACTTGGTAAAGTGAGGTCCGAGCACTCTCAACCAGTGTGCTCCGCACTATCAGTCAGAGCGCCAACGGCACAACCGATACACCGCCTTTCTAGGCACCATATGCATATACCGCCAAAAACATCCAAAGAGAATCTACTAAGGTGGCATGTAACTATGTATTATATTATTATCCTTTAACCAAAAACATATTAATATTATATATATAACTTCTAACATAGTTTTTGGTGTTATATGTATGTATATATGTTTTTATGAACTATGTATAAAATTTTTATATAATAATAAGTAGGTTTTTACAGTGTTTTCTATTACTAGGACTGTAAATATAATACAAACAAAATTAAATGTTGTGTGTGTTACATGTAAACTACACTGACTAGATCATTCAAAACATGTTTTTGTTATTCACTAGTGTGCCAAGTGTAATAAAATGCGCATTAGATAATTTCTGCAATAATCAATCTGATAATGAAAATATTTCTTTTAAAGGTTTAACTATTCTATTTACAAATTTCACAGCTATTGTCATTGTAATAAGGCTTATAATATATGGTAAACGACGCTGCGCATAAAATTTTGGCCTTGTAAATTTGAATAATACGCAAGAGGCTCGTTAATAAGCGTCTTGTAAACACTGCGTCATGACACACCCATTATTAGACGAATAGGGTTAAGTGGGCTGGTGCAGGTCTTTTCGGGATACTTACCTACCTATATTGGATATATGTACTTTGTCCTTAAAAGTAAATTTAAAGCTGACTTTTTACTTCAAAGTTAACGTAACTTCTATGGAATGGAATGTCTATAATTTAATGGTTAAAATTGAAAAGCAATTAAAGGATGTAATGTAATGCAAACGATGCCTTTTTAAATATTATAAATTGTTAAATTCCATGTACCCGCCTGTCAACATTTAAATTATTGAAGAAATGGCTACGCATGCCCTCGAGCGGGTTTAAATCAAATTAATACAAGATAAGTATGTATCTCCAAATGAATTGAAAAGTAAGAATGCTGTCTATAAATGTCATTGATCATTATTTGTGTATAGTTTACATTTGTCTCTTGCTCCCCTCCACGCATTTCTTAAAAGTTCTTAAAACGTACAGGCTGTTATTAAATATAGGTCATACAGTTATGGACGACGCGATTCTCTTTACACCATAATATAGTGGCTATAATATCAGATATTTATTGTTTATATTCAGCTATTCTTATCGATTACACGACTAAATAATACAATATGTGTAATTTTTGAAGTACATACATTATTCTTGATATAATACAAATATCAATATTCGATTAATATAAAATAAAATTGATAAAGCAATATAATTTTGCGAAAAACTTAAAGGTCAATATGTTAAGATATGTATCTAGAAGTTAATACATATAATTAGCATTTTTGTAATAATTGACAAATTCTTGGTTTACTTTCATTCATCGTGGTACGACATCACGCCATATAACACGCGATCGGCGTTGGTTATAGTGCGTGTACACACTAGCTCTGTTTCCCTCAAGCCTTTATATGTGTACTGTAAAATAATATTGTGTTGTATTTGTATCATCTAGATGACGTGTGCGTGTAACGATGTATCAGCTGGGACGTCACACAACACGAACGCGACACGTTTACGAGTCTTCCAACGATCAAACATGAACTTGTAAATGATCAGTTTGTAAAAGTATTCGGCGCGGATACCTCGTTTCCGCTCGTTATTTTACCTTGATCTCGTTGTGTTATATTGTTATCGAAAACAAACTAGGTAACACAAAGGACGATTGTTACAAGAGTTCTTATAAAAGTGTTTTAAGAACTTGTAAACCCAAGTAACTTGGATTTCATCATGGTAGTTTAAGGTATATTAGTGTATACATAAGTTTACTTTTGTCCAATCTATTTTCTAACTAATACTTAGCATAGAGTTTGGATGTTCTAGGTATTGGTTATGTGGGTGTCAACGCATTTCCTTCATTGGTATAAAATGCTTATTTTATTTAAAAGAAATCTGTCAGTCAAAAGTCCAGTGTGAACTCCTACTGTTGTTACATACTGTGTTGTACAATTGTAATTATGAATTTAAAATGATGTATTTACTACTATTGGTTTAAAAGTGTCAATATACAACTTACCCTTCGTTACAGCAGTTTACTTAAAAACAAAAAAAACTAAATTCAAGTGGCATACACGATTGGTACTATATGTTATCTATTACATCAAAAATATAATACCAATACCAATACCTTCTCCACTGTAATCTTATTTATTGCTGTAAAATATGTTATATGGGAGAAAATAAATAAATTATGAAATAAAACTGTTAAAGAGGTTTGATATCATTAATCAGTATTTACCCTTGGATTGGCTTGAGAGGCCCGATAAGAAATTATAATAATGATAGGTTAAGATTCCTGTAAAATAAATTCATTTGATTTTTCAATGTATATCTATAAAAGCGTTATTCCTATCGTCTATAATAAAATGGCAAATTATGTTATCAAGAGGGCCTGGGCTACGCTGCTATGCGGTTTCTTAATGATCGACACCTGACCTGACCACATTGAATGAGTACCAAAATTTTTAGTTAATTTATTTTCTTATTTTTGTTAACAACTGGTGACACTTGACATTTTACAAGTCAATAAAAAAGTAATTAGGAAATCTTGAGTAATTAGGAGATTATAAAACAAGCTCGGGTGTAAGTCGCCAGATCAACACAAATTTCTGTTGTAATTAATTTTTATAACTTTTATCCCAGTCATCAAAATATCGCTAGTCATTTTATGAAAATGATTTCCCTATATTATCATCCCTTTTCATAAAACATCTTGTTAATGGTCAGACAGAGGTCAACAAAACATAACCTAACTTGATCTAATATATATCTAATCCTAATTCATTCATCACAATTCATGTAAAACATGCAATTATTATATATTTTGAATTATTATTTTTTACTCAGGGACGATTCTTGTAAATTGCCTTTTAAATGTTACAAAAAAGGAATAAAAATGTATATACCTGGAAATTTTGCAGTCCTTTGTAAACACCTTTCATAGAGTTAAAAGTCTAGACATCAGAGTCTAGAATTAAAAGCCTGTTACAATAACAGTTTGCTTCAAGATGATTACTAGAAGTATGTATGTTTCTAGGATTTGAGCAAATCACGGACTAAAAAGAGTACTGAGAAGATACACGTGGTAGCTTAATTAATTCGCCTTATCACGCATTATCTTGGAATTAGTTATTCCACATCTGAATATACAAATTAGCTGAATGGACGTGATTAATTGATTATTCTTTTTTTTAATGTAATTTTCCGTTGAAATTTCTAAGATAAACATCACGATGGCGGCGTATTATTATTAACGGCCATTCGAAAATTTATACTGTAAATATGTTTATCTATAAACTACATGCCTGTTACATAATCTTCATTGTTTTGTGATGAATATGAATTCTGAATGAATCTAAAGATGGTTTTATTCGTTACGTAGACCATTGCAACTTACGTCTATTTGAATTACAAGTTAAATTTATATTTTTATATTGTATGTATGCCAATAACTAATATACATATAAAGTTACCACTGGCTTCGGAGTATGGTATATTTTGCGTCATACACTGTGTGGGCGATCTATGTATTAGCTATATTTTTTCATGAGAACCGCTAATGAGATTGTCATTATATGTTTATAATCGCCAATGACGTAGATTGACCTTTGCAACAATCGATAAATCTTTGCTATACTAAGATATAAATCATTGCAAAATTTTATCGTTCTTACGTAATTATTATGATTTATTATTTCGTACAAACAAATTATATGACGACGAATAAATTTGCGTTTTTGCATGATTTCAAAAGAGAGTCAGAAATCGATTCCGCATCAATAACTGTTAACGGTTAGAAATTATCTCAACCATTTGAGTTAAATTTTGTATTTCTTCACGGATTGTATCTTATTCGAAAATGCTATTTATTTCAGATGAAACTACTTTCAGTAATATGTATATGTAAATGCATTAGAAGGAGAAAGGAAATGGTTTCTTAGTTCCGCCACGTCAGTTTAAGTTATTAGAAATTTCTCGTTTCCGCTGTTGATTTTCTATTGTTTTTGTATTAAAGTGTATATTTTTAAAGTTCGGATTTTATGATAACAAAATATGTATATTCCTTTGATTCAGAAATCAATATGGGCTAAGCTGTGATAGTAAATTGCATGAAAATTAGCGAAAAGGAAGCAACAAAGCAAGCACCATGTATTCTATGAATTACATCGGGACTTTTTTCAAGAAATTCTATAATGAGATAAACAGCGCTACGTTGACTGGAGCGATAGATGTGATCGTGGTGGAGCAGCCTGACGGAAGTTTTACTTGTTCACCATTTCACGTTCGGTTTGGAAAACTTGGTGTTTTACGCTCCAGATTCAAAGTGGTAAGTACTGAGGTTATTAACTAAGGCTCAACTTTATAGGCGTGCTTATATTGAACTTATAATAGCATAACCGCGCAGTAAGTCTTCTTCACACCCTAAATTCCTTCCTTAAGTAAAGGTGGCGTATGCTTAACCCTTAAGAGTACAGTAATTTCCCATATAACACGGTAGATTGGTTCCGCGATAAAGAAGCGCGTTGTATGAGTACTCACGTATAACGCCATTGTAAGAAGCTATATAACGCGTTATATACAATTTCACATTTAACTGTTTTGTATAAGGATATTTAAATCAAATATTAAGAAAAGATAATTCATTATAAATTTTACTGTACATAAATATACCGGTATGTGACGGAATATTCGTGTTATATGAGGGACTGAAATCGCGTAATTTGAAAATGCGTTATAAAACCATCTCTTTCCGAGTGACTTGATCCCTTGGCTTTCCGTAGAGATCACTCTGAATCTTTTACACAATTTACCATGGAGAGTGTTCAGAGCAGTTGTTCGAACCTGCAGATGAGTTGCATCATAGGACGTCGAGGCAGAGTACGAAATACCAGTTACCACCCGTATCACTTCGTTGTCTGTCGTTCCACAACTGAGCGTTTTTTAAGGTAGTTGTGCCGCGCACTATCACTTTGTGGAACCAGCTGCTCACTGATATTATTTGTCACGCAAATGGAACATGTCACCCACATGTTCCAAGTTCCTAGGTAATACGTTCGCGACAAGACAAAAATTAATCAACGTAAGAACGTTTGCCCCGATTCTGGAAAACAAATTATTTGGTGTCCAGTTACCAAAAGCTATACAAAACTGTCAGCCCCAGTCTAGAGAAAATATGTTAGAATAGTCGGCTAAAATTATCTAAATGTACATCCGCATACTTCAAGGCCAGGAACCTAGATTGCGAGCATAAACAAAGAGGAATGTAGAAGAAAGTGCCATATTGCGTCGTAAAATAAAGGAATGAGAATTTTTCACATATAACCTTGACACACTCGAATAATAAAATGTCATGAGCATAATATTATGTATCAAAAATTCAAGACATTTAATTTGGATTATAAATAAATTGGCAGACTTGATTAAACAAATCATTATATAATGTGGGCGACCTTGCAGTATTGCTAAAATAATAGCGATTTCTGTTGAACGATTTCGTATGCGTAATATATAATCAAAATCATTTATCTTGCTGAATTTATAAAGCTTATAGGCAGTTATATAATCAATTGCTACATTCATTTATGACGTAAAGCGTTGCCCCATGTTGTAAATAGAAACTTGCTATGTATTTGCATTTTTATAAGACTTGACAAAACTCGGACAATACCACTAATACATTACAATAAGATTTTAATATGGAATAATGGAATATTAAATGCGTTGCCAAAATTACCAAGTTAGATTATTATACTATTCTGTATGAATTTTACGTCATTTTAATTCAGGAAGCGATCTGAATATTTTTTGCTCCATATCTAATTACCAAATTTATAACATCAGAAAAAGAAACAAATTTTGTACAGTATGTATTTTGATAATTATTCTTAGACCTATTTGGATCTGATATTCAAACTTGGTTTTTTGGTAATGCGTGAGTTGGAAGACAGGCTGATCACCTACTTTCCTGTGACCATTACTGATATTCTTGGTAATTGTGTTAAAATTTATCAAAAAAATATACGCAGCTCTGTAGCATAATATGTGTCTGAATATTTTGTAGTATGTAAATGTTGTTACAATCTGATATTTGATAATGCAATTTTAATAACGAATTGGTAATCTGTCCTCTTTACTAAAGGACATGACGTTTGAATGTCGTCATATAACCAATCACCTATTGATTTCACGTTTTAATTATGAACAAATAAATACTGCAAAAATGAGTGAGTTTCATTTAAACTAATGATTATAGTTTTATCTAAGTTATAGTCCTAAGTAAAGTCACGAGTCATCTAATAATAATAATACATTTTGAGGAGTATATTTATAACTGCGACTCAGATTCATGTAAACATTTTTTTCTTAATGAGATTTCATTTCCAATTAGTATTTCTATGAAAACTGTTTAAAACCGTGACTTAAATCTAAAAATGAATTGTTATGAAACAATGAAATATTAAGTAAACGTTAACAAAACAAGTAATGGAAAACTTCGCGGGAGTGGAATCTGTCGTGACAGCTCACTTCGTCTAGTCTCGACGATTCTGGACAAGAATAGTAATAGTTTGTAATTAAATATACTTTGCTTGATGGACAATACGTGCCATTTTGCGTTAACATGCGCAAGTGTGAACCATACCGGATGAAAGCATGTAGATACAGTCATCCTTAGTTTATATTGTATAATATCGTTTGTCGTTGCCGTGTTATCTATAGCCAAAAGGAGAGAGGAAATGTGTGACTGATTCACAGTTGGAATAATGCCAGTCGCGGGTTCAAATTCTGCTCGAATGTATAAAAAAAATTGGCACAAATATTTGTCTACACGAGGCCACCTGTTTTATTACGAAAACGGGTTTAAAATGCCTAATGGAACATTTGGTCTCTGTTATATTCATTGCTTAGGGTTCGGTTTAATATTTTTAAGGTTTTTCCACGCTTAACAGTTAGGTCACAATGACAATGCATATAAAAATGTTTTATTGCAAAACAATTATATTAGTCACATTAATAATTATCTATATGTGTTGACGAAGGTCACAGGGACATGCTAGTGACTACCTACCTACTAAGACTTAGTTAAAAAAATGTGATTCTTTTTATCCATTCCAGTGTATCCATTTTATTAATCAAAACAACCATTTGCTGGCAAAATAGGAGCATATTAAATAGCTTGCATAACTAATTCAATACGTGACATAGGTGGATCTTGAACTCAATGGAGAGCCTCTGCCAATTCACATGAAGCTTGGTGAGTCAGGCGAGGCGTTTTTCGTTGTGGAGGTCGGAGAAGATGAAGCGGAATGTTCAGCTCACTTGGCCACTTCGCCAATACCGGCAAGTCGGTTTGACGACCTATACGAACCTAGAAGAAGAAACTCCCTCTCTGCAGTGGAACCAGATCATGGCCAAGCATCTGACTACACAAAGCGGAGGTAATTTTTTGATACTATAATATATAATACTGATTAGGTTGGATTGCGATCTTAATATCCAAGGCTTAGTCGAATTTAATATAAATGTTCTTCGACCAAAAAATCAACTAATCACTCTGCTTGTTTATTTTGGGACGACGACGATTCGTACACTATGAGGCACATAAAAGTGTTAAAATGCGTACCTATTTATCAGTGGTAATATTGAAAATGATTAATTTTAAATGGAAATGGCAACTCAATACATGTGTAATTCATAGTGTATAAAAAAACTCTAAGAAAATTGTGTGTATAAATTATACTTTCATAATTAGATAAGAATATTAAGTAGATGGTTTAATTGACTTGTCATGTCTAATGAAGGTTCAAAGAGTTTGACGTATTTATTAGCTGACTCGTGACTTTGCTTAGGTGGATTAAATAACAATATAATCATCATTTTATAAATCTCTCAAGTTAAATTTCTTTCTACATAAGCTGATATAGTGGTAAACCTTTTTCAGTTAATTGTCTATTTAATGTGTGAAGTTTGAGGTACAAAAATGATTAAAATGAGTTGTGCAAAGATGTAAAAAATATGCCATTGCTGTAGAAAGTGTGTCAAGTTATTTTAAAGCCAGTTAAGCAGGATTTATTTCGATGTGATGCGCGAATGCGCACGAGTTGAACGCCTGGCAATGGCATTGCCTCCTGACGACGTCATCCTCTTTTGTCAAGCTAGAAAGCGTTTAAATGAATTATAGACTTAATTTAATTTTTTTATATTATACTGACTTGACTTTTTCATTTTATTTATTTTTTATTAATAACATGAAGGGTTCTGATCAAAATAGTTTAAAGTATTTATATTATTTCAACGAAAATAATTGTGTTATAAGACTTTGTCTGTCACAGGTACACAGCCGATGGAAAGACAATGCAGAAACCTGATTTAAGTAAATATTCAAAGAAAAATACCAAAGACGAAAAAAATGATGATAATGAAGCTTTGTTTGAGATGGATGGACTCAACGAAGGTACAGACTGGCCGGATCTAGTTGCGAAAACTTTCTCGGCGACGAAACTCAGCCTTGACACTGAAGCATGCCAAACAGTACAAAAAATAAGTGAACACAATGACTTTAGGCCAATAGAGGCAATGGAAGATCCAAAGCAGAATGGTAATGGAAAAAAGAAAAAGAAAACAAGAAAATTCAGCTCCAAGAAGAAGCACCATCGAAAGTCCTCAACTAGTTCTATTTCCAGTCAATCTGATTTCACGGTTGAAACCCGTGCGACCACCATTCCTAATACCACAGACATTCACTTCTTTAGTGACACCGAGGCAGCTGCCCTCGAGTAAGTATTACCTGCATTATATTAAGAGGAAGTTTTATTGAAAGCTAAGGTTCAAGGAATTGCTTCAAAATCAGAATTTCATAGTCGTTCATGGTTAACAAAGTCATTTCATTAGCATCTGCTATTCAGGTCTAGGAAAAGCTGCAATCAAAATTTCATGT
The DNA here is from genome assembly GCA_028984075.1 of Pieris mannii. Classification (NCBI taxonomy): domain Eukaryota; kingdom Metazoa; phylum Arthropoda; class Insecta; order Lepidoptera; family Pieridae; genus Pieris; species Pieris mannii. The sequence goes on from CM054776.1 coordinate 5,128,749, forward strand.
AGGTTTGAAGTAAAGTGGAAATTAAAGTATGGTTAAGATTTAGACATTCCGAAATTAATTACATTTAAATATTTTTTGTATTATCCGTTTTTTGTACGTATCATCGTAAACTATTGATATAGTCCTATACATATAGGACTCGCGATATATTTTTTATGGATTCTAAACACAATATGTTATTACAGTGAAGAAATGTCAAACTTGAAGTTGAATGGTGATAACCGCATACCATTGGCCTTGTCTGATACAGCGTTCGAGGTGCACGCTGCCTCCAGACATACGTAAATTATTTATTTCTTATCAGCAAGCTTATATACCTAATGCACTAAACATTAATCAAATGTAGCTTAAAATAAATACTGGATTCCAAAAGGTTTAAGATGGAACTAGATTTTTTAAAGCTATTTGATTGATTTTTAGTTTCAGCAGTTCGCCTAGCTTAGCCGTATACAATTTCTCATAGGTCCAATTTCCATATACATATTTTGACATCAAACTAATAAATAATCCACTCTTCATACAGCTTATCACGTCTTTAAGTCTATTAAGAAAAGGCGTAAGTACATTGTGACGCTTTCGCACGTACGAAGTTCATGATAATCGTTTAGTTATTCACTCACTATTCAAATTGATGTGTTATATATTTTTGAAAAAAATGTATTACACATATGTAAATTACAAATCATTTAATTGTTGAATAGAATAATTTACATATATAGTAAAATGACCACAAATTTGTATATAATTTTAAATAATCACATTGATTTTTCCATAAATATTGTATCACTGCTAATTATTGCTTGCTTATACGTAACAAAATTATTTTTTAAGCGAATAATTGAAAAAATCATTCAAATATTACGCTTAAATTGTCGTGTTAAATCTGTTTTATAAGAAACAGAGTATCGATTAACGTTTATGTTAAAAACATTATACGTCTAGAACAATTATTTCAACAGAAGTTTTAGACAGTGTCAACAGCTCTATTTTAAAATGAAGACAAAGCTTCACCTTCACGGCTTCTTTTTTAATAAATTTAAATATTTTGTTTTGAACAGGAAAGGTTCTCGTCACGGTACACCAGTACAGTCTGATACGGAAGTTGAATTAGCGCGAACAACTTCTGGGAATAAACCATCTCAGTCATGGCGCTGGGGAGAGTTACCTGAGCCCCCGATTCGTACAACAATGACGGAATCCACTGACACGGCTTCACCAGCATCCCCTGCTGAGCCAGCTTCCCCCACGGAGCCGTTAAGTTCGGACGAAGAAAGGCACGAGCGACGTGGGGTCTTAAGTGGGATGTTCAGGTTTATCTCCTCTCGGGAAGCGGAGCCGGGTGTTGAAGGTGTATACTTAGACGATCTAGATAAGGGTCAAGTGGACCCGAACATGTACTTTCCCAAACACCACACAGAGCGTTATCGGACAGGTACGATGTAATTTGTTATTACACCTAATTTTCATATAATATGACGATATGTTTCGATCTTTGAACCCCAGATACGTTAATAAATTATAATGATTTATGAAATCTTATCGCAGTAAGTCCGTTATGATTCCATTTTCTGTGAAATGAGTAATTGATACTGGATCTTATTAGTATGTCAGAGATTATTAAAATCAGTCTCTTTTTACACGAGACATATTTAAAATCATAACAAACAAAGTTTTTTATTTCGAATTTACATAAAACGCATAATAAAAAAATATTCTTTGAGCAAAGGACGCTCCTAAAAGGCTCGTGTTTGTATAGTAAAAAATCTAAATTTCCCAGTCCTTTTTACATAACATTTATGATCACTTATATTACAACATTACAACGTATTATATTTTTATTAATACAGAAACTAGTGGTTCCGTTCAACAAGGCCCTACTGAGGAAGAATACGAGTCGGGCAATGGTCCGTCTCTACCGCAGTCACCTGCTTCTCCGGCTTCGCCTGCATCGCTTGACCCACCGGGATTGGATTCTGATGATGACGATAAAATTCTTGCCAAGTATGTATATGATATTGACAGTGCCATAAGCTTTATTAATTCCCTATTATACAAGAAACCATCCATAAGTTTAATACATCAATATATTTGTTTATCTAAAAGATTAATAAATATAATATTATATCGCAGCCACCTTTGTGAAAATTTCCACTGCGCCAGTTTCAGATTTCAGTCGATACTAAAATGTTTCACGTCAAATGGCGCGAGCCAGCTTCCAGTTATGGCTTTTTTGACAGTTTCACTAACTAAACAAATTTGCAATTTATGACATATCTATCTACTAAGGACAACGTACATGATGATCAGTACTTAAGTTAACTTATGGAATGTATAGAAAAAATATAACCCATTTTTTAAATTAAATACAAAAGATTTACATTAAAAACCTGTTTGAGAGTAAATAAAATGGCTTCGTGTTATATCTAGAAAGGAGGAACCTAAAGTCTCGCACAATTGTTCTTAATTAAATTAGTATGAATCTATCCTAGCTTTGTGCCTTGTAGACTTATCCAAACTTAGGTCTTTATTTTTATATTTATTCAGCTGTCTCAACATGATGTCTGGCTTTACGTCAATGATAGAATCTTGCCAAGTATGAATATTTTTAGTGCTTACCGAAATAGGACTTGCACATACCACAAAATATATAGATGTTTGACTTGAAAATTATATATAACAATAATAGAATTAATAAAATAAATATGTATAGCTGCATTTAGTCACGGGTGATTTTTCCGTTATGTAGACGAACCTAGTCAAAAACATTAATTTTTTAAGCCCAGCTTTAAACAATATTCAATCAACTCGGACTTGGCTACTTAGCTTTTTTGACTTTGTTTACAATCTAGTAATATACCTATTTATTATCTTTAATAATGCTTCAAAATAATCTTCTGAAACTTTAATTACCGTATTATAGTCGTAAATACACGAGGGCAGGGGTACTTTGTACAAGCGTAGACTCCTATATTTTATTTGGATGGGGTCATTTGATCGGTTTGGTAGTGGCCAATTGTCATCACCTGTGTGGATCATACAGTTTTTATTTCGATAGCCATGCCTGTCACAAAATACTTTTTGTTATTAATTATTTCTCGATGTTTAAATATTTTCTTATAATTTAGAGGTGAAGTCCAACTATACGCAAGAGAAGGTGCCGTCTCACACGTGCTTCCGTATGAGGAGTTCTGTTCGATGGGCGGCCGGCTCGCGGCAGAAGGAAGGTTAGAAGTACGTATTGGGTCGCGCACACTCCCATGGCGTACTGCTGGACCGCTGATACTATCGCTGTTGGCGTATAGACGGCCTCTGCCTACTGTAAGTATTTACTAAAATATCTCATACAAAAATTATATTACTTGTAATTATATAAAACATTTTAAAAACAATTATAAACGACATTATACTATTCGAAAAAGTTTTCTACACCCTGTTTCAATATTCTAAATTCAAAACAAATATATTTGTTAGAATATGTCATCAACTGTGAACTTCTAATACTGATTATATCAGCTTCTTAAGGGAGCGTTCAAGTATTACGTCACGCAATTTTTGGAGATTCTTGACTTCCCATGTAACACCCCGTAACGCCGTTTCTGTGCCTAATAGTTTCGTTACCACCCAGTAACTCATTAAACCTAAAAGTTGCATTTATGTGGTGTAAAGTATCGGAAAGTCGAAAAGAATATTAACAATAACGTATAATTAAATTCCCGCCCCGCATCGTTACGTTTTACCCCAAACCTCCCCCCTGCCCAATTCGTTACGTAATACTTGTACGCTCTCTAACCTGGTACAAATTCTCTATAAATTAAGCTTAGATTTCCAGCTATTCGATGACCCCCCTGAGCTTCCAGTCCTATCCCGACTTACTTACGACTCCAGATTAAAAAGTATAATTAATGAATGATATTATTTATTTAGCGAGTGCTCGAAGAATTAGACAAAGGTGATAAGGAGCCTTCTGAGTCTCAACCGACAGACGCAGCGAAGCCTCGCACATATTCGTGGTGGTATTGGAGAAGATCTAACACGGATTCTAAGAGGTTAGTACAATCTTAAAGAATTTCTTTCAGTAGTGTTGTCCATTCTTCTTCACACGAAACTACCTTTGGAAGTGGCAACTAGAATCATCTTTATATTTTATTTAACATTCAAAAGTGCTATTTTAGGTGGGCTAATTGGAATAAATGATTTGATTGATTGTATAACGAAATTTCATATATGGAGATAATGCAACATTTTTACATTATAAATAGTGTACAATAACGCGGTTCCTCAATAACAGAATAGAAAAGAGGTTTTGTTTTATCTGTCTCTGTATTTACTAGTCTATATTTTTTTTAACAAATAGTGTCGGTTAAAATGTTACTAGGTCTGGTTTCAAGCCTTTTTCTTAATGTTAATAACGAAGATATCTTTAAAATGTATATGTTTATAAATAAAACATCAAATTTAACGCGGACCAACTCATATATACATAAAAATATGTATGATCTAAGCTATTGACAGTATTGCTAATTGACAGCCTTTATAAAGATAAAAATAATTATGGAATTAAGGTCTATGACTTTTATTTTAGTGTGATATAGGTGTGTCTCTACAAAAAATTGCGAATCGTTAATGAATAATTTATATTTTTTATCGCCTAAGCCGTTTGTTGTTTACTGAAGGTCGACTTGATTAGCCTATAAATGTTTAACGATTTCCTCCTACTTTGGCATATTTTAATCGTATTTAAATTATTAGTGAAGTTATTTAAATGTGTTCGAAAATTAACGTCAGTATTGTGAGCATTATTTTGATACATTTAACGTTAATTGTAACTAGAAATTTTATTAAGCAGAAAACCATTTATGTAGTAATATTAACTAGCAGTTTGAACCTCAACTTTAGGAATGACAAAACTTGAGATACCAGTGGATCCTTCAGCTCTCTTTAGCAACTCGAAGAAAATATATATATTTTTTTAACAAAAGTCGATTGCTTCGACTTAATTACATACTTTTAATGTCTAAAAACTTCGTAACTAAGTTGCCTTACTATACAATACAAACAGAACGCCTTTATTATTCGAAAAAATTTAATTAATTATGAATCAATATTACCTGGTTATCTTAAAGTAATAGCCAGAAAATCAATATGTAAACAACTTAATAATAAACGTTAACAAACACGTTATTCAGAATAACATGTTGTGTCTAGACATCATTTCTTTGAACTTAACATTAAGGGAGAGATCAGACGAAACTGATCCTAGAGCGCCATTTAAGTTGAGTTTATGTAGTAAAAATAATCAAGTACTGTTCTTTGAGTATATTGTGTAGCTGAAGAAGATCAAATTTTAAAAGCATGAGTATTTACGTAAAATATAAGCGAATTTTGCTTACAAAAACGTAATAGTAATAATACTAATAAAGTACACTTTTAAAGCTAAATGCTTATAAATATAAAGAAAACTTAAATTTAACTATGACAAAATCAAGCTATGTTACAAAAAATAGAAAAAAAAAGATTTTAAAGTTTAATTTTGTGGGCTAAGAAAAATACGACGAAACTGCGACAAAGAGATTATATTGCTCGTATTTAAAGACCCTAATAACGTTTGAAAGTCACGTGTATAATGAGTTGAGCCAAGCGATAGCCTATTTTAATGTCATATTTTCTGTCACGTTGCGGAACACTAGTTATCGTATTGTTGAGTGACAATTTTAATATGAAGCATAATTCACATTGTTGGGCATATTGTTTATTAAGATATTTCTTATATTTAATATATTGTAAAATATCAGTTAATTAGATAACAAGTTTATACAATAAAAAAAACAAACGACATTGTTTGTTACTTATTATCGTTACAGTACATGGAGAATGTTTCTGAGAACCCTATTTTCTCATACCAACAAATTAAGATTAGAATTGCTTTGCAAATTAATTCAATGGCAATAATTCCTTGCCGCGATAGTTCTGTAGGATGAATAAGAATACCTACGATCGGGGCGTATATATTATTTTGCGATAATTTTAATTAAGTTTACTAGTGTCGAAATTATAACAAATTAAGATTAATAGGATACGTTCGACAGTCCGCAGACTTCATAACACTGAAGCCGTGTCAGGTCATCTAAAGTTGTAGATAATTATTGCACGATCATTTTCCTGAGAAAGATTCATTTTCGTACGTAAACTGACAGATTCCAATCGACGCTGTGACTAAACAATAGCGTTAATCCTAATACTTTTAACTGTTTTGATATTCAAAATTTCAATACATTCGAATATATAACAGATCCAAATTGAAGGGAAATATAAAGACAGAACTTAAGCATGCCTCCTAATATTTAAAATGAAAATACCGGTCAGTGGCCTGATTTGCAAAGTCGTAGAAACAAGGGTGAAAGAGAACGCTTCCGGCGAACGCTGAATTAATAAATAATGAGAGATATCTCTATCTATTTTCTATTTTATGAAAACAAGTCCTCACCCGCGTCTATTCGTTTGTTCGCGATATCAAACACGTAATTTATTGCTTCATGAGGAATACCGAAACCATGTTTTGGTTTTTTTTTTAATCAAGATTTTAAATTTAATACGAAAATGATAAACATATTTTAAATGCAGGCCCGACGTTCCGCCTAAACAAGGAGAGCTAAAGGAACTAGTACCTCAGTCAGAAGTGAAAGATCTAGCGGGACTGGATCAAATAGACAGTATCACACCAAATATAGAAAGTAAAGAAGCCACTCCTGTCATCCAAGATTTGCAGCCTGAAGACTTGGAAGAGAGTATACCGGAGTTTGATGATAAACAAATTTTCAATCAAAGTAAGCTTCGCATGTCTGGTCTTCTTTTCTTATAATTGAAGCGGGAGGTTTTAGTGTGCAGTATGAGAGTTGTACGTTAGATCTTAACGTTAACTTAGAGCGTTGTTGTAGATAGTTATCTCGCTTATGAAGTATCACTATTTCGTATAAAGATTTTTACAAGATTGACAGCACAGAAACTAATTATCATAGAAAATAGGTTATATAAATTTTTAACAGTTTTGGTCCCATCCGTCTCAGGATAAAAAAAATAGTCATATATTTATCTGCGACGGTTGTTTTAATACGTATTTTTACTGAGTTGATGAAATTATTTTAGGTGATCGTCACGAGCAAAGTTCTTCAGATTCCGATCAAGACACACAGCAGGGCTCGCGAAGACATTCCACCTTCCGTAAGACGTTGCGACTCTCCTCTGATCAAATCGTAAGTGGACATATTTATGGATATAAACGCAAAAGTTAATTTAGAGTTTCGGAACATTTTTGCCGGCATTTTATATGGGTTAGAATGAATGGATGGAGCAATTTGTATTCTCATTGTTACGCCATTACTCGCGAGCCCACTTGAGAGTGTCCATGGGCGGCGGTATCACTTAACATCAGGTCTCCTGCCTCCTGCCTCCTGCCCGTTTGCCCCCTGTTCTATTAAAAAAAATACTTTGTGTGTTAATAGCGTGAGATTAAGATTTTAAAAAATGTCTTGCATTGGACAGCCATCTTGTTCATATTATATAACATTCAGTTCATTTTATATATATAATCTTGTTTCGAGCCCTAAAAAGAAATCCTGAATTCCTGAATCCTGATTCCAATAACGTCAATAACAGTTTAGCAGATGAATTAAAAATTTAAATTCTCATTATTCTTTGACTAGAAAAAATTGAACCTCCGCGAGGGCATCAATGAGATGGTCTTCAGTGTGACGACGGCAATTCAAGGCACTTCGCGCTGCAAATGTAATGTGTTCCGTTGGCGGTACGACCACAAAATCGTGATATCGGACATCGACGGAACCATCACTAAGTAAGTACTTATGTATATTATTTTTAATTCAAACCTATTACTGAGACATAACAAATACCGATCAAAGAGAGACTATCTACAAGAAAATTTGTTTTCTTGTCTATTAAAACTAGCCTGGTTGCTGAGGACGTAGCTTCTAATTCCTGTGGCACATCCGGGATGGTAGATGATTTTTTTGTGTATTTCAAATTCGATTGCAAGCTGAAAGAAAACATCGTAAGGAAGCAAACATGCCTTAGATCCAAAAAGTCAAAGGCGTGTGCGAGACACAGAAGTTGCAGCGCCTCTCTTTTAAATAAAAATACTAACAGACCAGTTAATACGTAGCGTCAATTTTGTTCTTCATGTCTAGGACCAATGTATCTCTTATAGGCTTTTATCCATTTCTGGAATTTGTGACTGATAAATCGATATATTTTATATTATAGTCAATTTGGATTCGCCGTTGCTACACGAATCTATCGCAATAAACAAACAAAGGAAGTGTACTTTTTTTCAAGGACTACTATTTCGCCTACGAAATTCGCATAACAAACCAGACTTGAACGATAAAAATCGTTGTCACGTATTGCTTTTACGGCCTTGTGAAACCATTGTTTCCAACCGCAGATAATAATGCGATATGTTAAGTTAACCGCATTCATGTTTTTCATGTTTTTGATAATGATTTGTTTTATCAAAATTTGAATTGGAATAGGGCAATTATGCTTTGTCGTCTGTAGTTTATCGTTCTCAGAAGTCTGATGTTTTTATTTAGTTTTGGGTGTAGTTATTGTCATCAATGAATCTTTGAAATTAACAACGAAAATTGATAAGGATCATTGTGTGAACAACTGACTGTCGTGGGTACAAGTTTCATTCGAAAATAGCTAACCGAACTGATACGTCAATCGGTCTCGCAGGACTAACAAAGACGCAATGCAAATTATAAGGATACAAAAAATAAATCGCTGATCGTTTGGTTTTGTCTAAACTAAACAATAAATATAGGACTGTTTACCTTTGTCTATAGAACATTTATTTTGTTTAGTCATATTATATATGTATAGTAATAATTCATAAACATTACCGAAAGCAATGTGTTAATACTAAAATGAATCGGAAAGAACTTAATAATATCATGGTGTCGTGACGTACAACCCATCAATCAGGTACTATGATGATGGTTTATGTATGAAATTAACGGGATTGTTGATTTTTAGGTCGGACGTGCTAGGTCACATTTTCCCTCTAGTTGGAAAAGATTGGGCGCAGTCGGGCGTCGCGCAACTTTTCACGAAGATAAAAAACAATGGATACCAGCTACTTTACCTCTCCGCGAGGGCGATTGGACAAGCCGGTGTAAGTATAATGAATATTTATAGAAATAAACTTCAGAATAATTGTAATAAATAAATAGTTAAAAACAGAAGAAATGCACGTTGTATGTCGAATTTGTTAAACAAGGAAGCAAGGCAAGGCTCCAAAACCTTTATTTTTCTCGAAGTCAGTGAAATAGGCAAATGTATATTAACTTATATCCAAGCAGGTGTTGTTGTTTTGTATTTATATAGCCTCAAATACGCTACAGATAAAAATAATAAATATTAAAAGCTAAGAGTGTTCATGTGATAAAGTCCTGAGCAAAGACGGGACTTGTCTTCTTTATGAGGCTGACTCATACGCAAATATAAACAGTATGATAATGATTATGTATTGCACATTAATACTTAAGAAACATTTTTAGAATAACATCAAGATATCATGTAAGCCTCATTAATACGAAAAATACTGTTTATATTTGTTGATTTGTTATATGTAATAAGACGCTTGAGTGAATAAACATTCAGAGGGAGTCCCTGTCCTCTTCTTTTTCACCAAACTATTTAATAGATGTTAGGAGGCACTAGAAGGACATCCTTTGTTACCCTTATTGCACTCGATTCTCATTATTATATCGTATAGTTTCGAATACGAAGGCGTTATTGATTTGTCTACAATTCTCACTTTTACAAATATTTTAATAACGCATAAAAAAGAGGCCGTACTTTCATATAAATAAATATTGCCACAATTTGCAGGTGACCCGGGAATACCTCCGCTCAATTAAGCAAGGTGAAACATGTCTACCTGACGGACCCCTGTTATTGAACCCTACTTCTTTATTACGGGCCTTCCATCGCGAGGTCATTGAGAAAAAGCCAGAGGAGTTCAAAATTCAATGCCTGGCTGACATAAAAGCTCTCTTCCCGACCGGGTCTACCCCGTTCTATGCGGGATATGGAAACCGGGTTAACGTGCGTATAATAAATACTTTGTCTTAAATCTGTTAAAACTAATTAGTAGAGATTGGAAGTTTGTCCTTAAAGATATAGCTTTGTACCTGTAAAAAATATGGTTATTGAATATTGTGACGTGGCCTATTAAACTTTTTACAATTGACAAAATTTCGATAAACAATATTCGGAGTAGGTATATAATGATTTTCACACATATATATAGTTGATAATCATATTCAAATTATTAGTTAATAGCAGCATAATTTTGATAAGGATTAAGGTCATCAGGTAGTTCCTTATTTAAAATTGGCCCGTTAAATAATGAGTCCATTTATAAACATTACAGGACGTATGGGCATACCAAGCAGTGGGAATTCCTATAGTTCGAATTTTCACCATCAACTATAAGGGGGAGCTGAAGCACGAACTTACTCAAACATTCCAATCCACGTAAGTTACCTAATCGTTTAGACACAGAGGGGTTAAAACAAAACTTTTTCCTTATTAATACTGTAATTTTAATGTATTTGTAAATGTCACTAATATCAATACTTTTGTTATTTTTTTGCAACCTGTTGTAGCTATTATCCTTAATAGCTCAAACAGATCGCAGATAATTAAGAAATGTCAATGTCACATTTTGCACCATCAATATAACATTAGTAACGCGTAAATATTTTATATTTCAGTTACCACGTGCAAAGTGACATGGTCGATGATTTCTTCCCGCCGTTGAAAAATATTAGCTAGCGCGATTTTTTTGTTATTTTTAAAAAGGATTATGGTAAGCCAGACGGCATGAACTTAGGGGCTTCAAATCAATCATTCTTAAACATAATTCTCCATTTTCCCTAACATCTTGTTAAGGCTATTCAATGTTATGTGGAAATCTTTGTTGGGTTTGCTATATGTAGAACAAATGAGTTTGAATATTGTTTAAACAAATAGATACAAAATATTGATAAGTAACACTATATCACAAATAATACATAAGAGATACATGTCACATTAGCACATAAAAATTAAATCAGTGCAATTTCACTCTAAAGTTCGTCGTATTTCGTCTCTTTTTGTCAAACGCTGTGATGAAGAGACATCTTTAGTTAAAGCGGTGGCTTTCGAATCATTTATTTATCATGGGGTATAAATATTTCTTCTAATATATAAAGAATTCATATGTATTGCTTTGTCATTCACAATTATGTACACAAAATATCAACAATTTCTTCTTTAATTAAAACATCTACACAATTAAAAAATCTATAGATTTTTATGTACTATGTATAGCCCAACCATATTTCCACTAATTTTGATACTGAATTTAAAACTATAACTTCATAATAAATTGAATAGTTACTATCTTACTTACAATATATTAACAAACAACGGCCATCATCGACATGTCATCTGTATTGTGTACTTACATAAAATTAACATTCTATGTTTGCTAAAATCTCTTAAAAAATTTAAATCTGATAAATAGATTTTTTTTAAATAATAAAGTACATATTAAGTTTTGTTTATGATACGGAAACGCGCGGATTTAGATACTTATCTGTAGTACTATGGTGTAAGAATTTTTCTGGCATATACAATGATGCCATTAGTTAAATATTTGGTGGTGGTAAAATAACTGGTGTGTGTTTTATTTTTTACATAATTATTAGTATATTTTACTATTTTTTTTTTCGATTTTCCCTTTATAGTTTGTGTTTTCTTATATAATTGTTATATTGTGTGTCTGTGTTTGTTTTATTAATTTCTTATAATAAGTATGTTCATTACCTTATCTTTACTTTTTCTCGTTTGATGTCTTGTTACAGCGAAATATTACATTTAAAAATTGCTACTATACTTCTCTTAATTTTTTATTAGTATTAAAAGAAATGTCTAGTTCCATGACCAGCTGTTTAAAAAATGCAGACGGATATTTGCTTACAAAATATACGGGTACAATTTTCTGAACGAACAATTGTTAAGTCGTACATTGTCATTCCCCTGTACTCAGAAATCAAAAATTCATCAGAATCTGCCTAGTTTGTTGTTGGATATAAACAAACATAATATAATTAAAAATAAATTGTATAGTCCAATTTCGTTAATAACGGTATTTTTTGTCCTCCAGGTATTCCCATATGACCGTGCTAGTGGATCAAGTGTTTCCTCCAGTACTGTGCGAGCCGAGTGACGAGTTCTCTCAAGCTGTTTACTGGCGTGAGCCGCTTCCAGAAGTAGAGGTCATTGAACTTCCCGTTCCAACCATGACTATAGCCGCAAAACAACCTAAATAAAGCGATAGTACTACTGCTAGATGATCTGCTTACCAACATGAGGTATAGCACTCAGAGTAGTTTTTTAACAAATGTAACTCTAAAAGTAATTTGGGCTATTTGTAACACGAGAGTTTCAAGTAAAAGCGTAGATCGTATTACAATCTCTCAGGATGTATAATATTGCATGGAGCAGCTTTCGCTTTGATAAACTATTGCGAAACTTTTGTTTTGGCAATGATAGTTCTACTTACGAAATTGGCTCAAATTTTCCTACGATTTTTCTAATAGATAATTTTCCTAGTTGGTTGATGTTGTAAAAGCATGTATTTAGTATCCGTAGTAGGTGACTTTTAATCAAACAATAGAGCAATAACTAAATTATTCAAGAAACATTGTAGACATCTGGATTTGTAGACATCTAATATCCGTAGATACATATTATGAGTAGCTTTTGAAAGAAATTATTGTGGAAAAGTTTCTCTTTTCTTTTATAAAACAGGTTAAAAATGGGCTGGATGAACATCAGATTTTAATTGACAATCGATACGCTCTTTTCTTGAAAGAGCCTAACTCGTATTGGTTCAAATATTTTACTTGTTCTTGATGTAATATTTTGTGTCAGAATATGTTAATAAAAATTTAAATGTATTTTTGACATGTTGCTTCATCTTTAATAGATTTTGTAAAACTCTTAAAATCAGTATAATTCATAACTGCTTCATTTAAAGATTTCACAAACCTTAATGAGAAAACATTAGATACCAATTATTCTCTATAGCCTTAAGATTACAAAATTTAGCAGGATGCTTAACTTTATTTAACGTTTGTGTAAGACATGCAATTGATCTCAACTAATATATTATAATTACAATAGGACTCTGCAAAAAATAAAATACCTTGCACCTTTGTTGTTACTTGTCTAGATAATGGAATCTTGCATGAAAATTATAATTTTGATTCAAAGTATCTAATATTTCAAATTTATATTATACTTGTTGGAATTGTATTGTTGTTGCTGATTTTGATAAGTTTTGTTCACTTGAATTTTCAAAATAAATGTTTAAAAAATTTCTTTGTTTTGCGTCAGAAACCTGAAATGAATAATTATAATGTTGTTTTGCCTTGTGTATCAAAGACTGTTATGTAATAGTCTATTTTTTGCAGTGCATAAACTGTGATGCGTGATGAAGATGCTTTACTTTGTACTGTGATTACCTATTTATGTATAAGTTATGTTTAATGTGAAATTAAGCACTCCTGTTTTTGTCCTCAGGCTAAGCTATGATGCTATTCTTTGTTTTTCTAATTTTTAGTTTGATAATACAGTAAAACAAAAAAAAAACAATTTTTAGACATCTTCGTAAGAACTTTTGACATTTTATCAAAGAATAGCTAGGATTTCAAATAATAGAATATTGAAACTGATTATTTTTGTATAGATTTATGAATAACCAATTTTTTATTATGTTTCTGTGATTACATTAATTAGTGCAATGATTTCAACAATTTAAATCATTTTGCTTTGTATGAAATACATTTTGTTAAGATAAGAATTTGTTTTTATATAACCTGTGGTGAGTCACCCCTGCCACAGGTTTGAATCCATGCATGAACAAATTTTACTTTACAGTAAACATAAAAAATAAATCTTTTTGAAACTCTTGTAACCCTAAGAACATTTGAATTGTGTCAGGACTTCTGGTTGAAAGATCATGTATCTTTTGGCTGATTCCTTTAACATTCAACATTAAAAATTTAATACATGTTTTTTCTTTGAAATTATCTGATTTTTAAAGAATTATCACTTAGTATGGAACCTCCAAGTAAACACTATGCTGACATTATAATAAGCGATTAAACCTAGATTGTGTTCTTTAGTTCAAATGAGAGGACTTAAAAGGTTGCCTGGAAGAGATCGCTTGTTAGCGATAAGGCCGCCCGTTGCATCCCTTTTAATTTTTATGTATTGTTTTATTTTTGTTTCTTTGCAACAAGTGTAAATAAATAAAATTTAATGGCGTCAAGTATAAAGCTTAGAAAATAAAAATGAATAATTAAATTTACATAAGTTTATAGAAATATACAATTATTGGGCTTTTGTTATGTTTCTTCATCTTCCATAGCAATAGCTTCATGTAAATTACTTTGTATGTCATCATCACTTGCTTCATCATCAGTTGCTATATCACTGTGTTTTTGAAATCCTTTTCCTTTGGACCAGTGGCATTTGATCACAACTTTGAAAGTTGCCATTTGTATACCCAATAGTTTTAATATGCTGGCTTGTTCTGGAGTTAATGGTGAGCCTTTTTTGCAAACCTAGGTAAATTATAATTTATGATTAAACAGAAGTGAATTAATAAATTTACACAGAATCTAGAACGAAAATACAACCTACCAAAACATTGTTAACAAATACAATGTTGTAGTAAAAATAGAAAATCTCAATAATTAAAATAGTAACATTATGTAGAAATACCTGGTATTCTTTTATAAGATTAATGACTCCTTTTTCTAGGCTAGTAGGCAGGCCAAGTTTTCTAAGGTGGGGCTCAATTGTATGTGAAAAATCTTTCAGTGGTCCCTGGGGTAGAATAACATCACGTGTTGCAACAAAACCAGATCGAGCATATTCAGAGTCTTCAAAATCTTCAAACCATTGTAATACATCAACAACATCTTTATTTGTCATAAGAAGTCCACATTGGCCTTTAAGTTTTTTTGAAACCTACAAATAAATTAATGACATTTAAATTATTGTGTTTTTATATTAATTATAATCTTTTAGTGTTTTTTAAATTAATGATAGCTTACTACAGATAACTGGCTGTAGTTAGCTTGTTAAAATGTATCTTTGTTCTATATTGGTATGTACTTCAAAAAATGGTGTGTAAAATTTTTTTAGGAAATAGTATTATATATAATGTACAAATATGTATCAGATAATTTATATTTTACTAAAAATTTTAAAACATACTAAATTTAATTGATCTTCAGCTTCATCACTTTTACTTCGTCCCAAAGCAACTGCCATTACTTTATTCTTTCCAAAGAAAAATCTTGAATCCTTCCATTCATTTCTTAAATCTTTTAATTTGGTATTTCGCATATTATCAACAGAAAAAACAAACACATTCTTATATTTCGATAAGCAGTTTCTAACTTCTTCGATGATTCTCTGTTTCAAGACAAGTCCTTTTTTGTTTGTCTTTGTGAGAGAAACTAAAAACAAAATAATTATAGAATTAACCTTTTTTATCACATAAAAAATGCAACGTAGTAATTAAAACAGTAAAAATATATATAAAATGAAAACCTTATATTATATCTATTATAGGTTATATTATTAATAATCCTTACTTTTTTTATCTCGTTTTGATTTCGGCATTGTGATATATGTACTTTAGAGTAACTTATATAAGAGTCTAAATATAAATTGTAGTTTAATAAGTCTGAGAACAATACACAAAAAATAAAATTCACGTGTCTTTTTAAGCCTTGTTTTTAAGGATTGGAAGAGGAATTATCTGCGTTATGTCAAAACAGCCCAGTTACAAATTGTCATTTTTGACATCTGATCCTGATGATTGACAATCTTTTAAGCTTGATTGTATTTTTATTTTAAATTCGAATATGAGACTTCAATTACTAGATGTTCCGTTTCCGACTAAAATCTCCTGCCTTTTGCTTTATCCTTTATTGTATTTAAATGTATTATCTTCTTTCATTATCTATATAAATATGTATATATATAAAAAAACATGAGACTTGGTAAATTCAATATATCGACACAATATAAGGTTATTTATTTTATACGGTGTCTACCATAAAGATTGAGAAAGTAATATAAGTTAAAAATAGAAAAAGAACTAAATAGCACCAAAAAAGAAACATGTGATTTTGTTTATAAATGGTTATTCAAATAAAGTAAGACGTTCAAGGCAATATTAATTAAAATTGTCTTTTTACCTCGAAATCTTAAACTATGCTATTGCTATGCTTTTTTAATTCTGGCAATAAAAGTAGAGTTTCAACTATGATTCTCAATGGCCCCTTTGATTTGAGAACCCCGTTCCGTTTTTGTTTCCCCTCTGGCCCCGCAGCCGTCAGTGTAGTGTATCGTTCGCAGCAAGAGAAAAATTGAAATTGTGTTGCTATCGCTGGCTTAATTACTTTAATTCCCTTCACAAGTAAGTGTAGAAAATTAAGTATTAAGTGATATTTGATTTGTGAAAGTATAAAGTGTATTTGTTTATTCTGTAACCCTATAAGTTGTGACTGTGACGCATAAAAGGAGTGCCTCTTAAAGCAGCCATTTTGCCCGAGCCGGCTACACGATATTGCGGTGCGGTTAACTATTTTCTAAATTTTTGATACTAAAGTAGAGATTATTTAGAATTTCCGTGCACTAGTTATTTCTCTTTAAAAGAAACAAACAATAAATTTTATTCTATTTCTGAAACAATCGATTAAATTAATAACGCTTCAAACTGCCAAGTAAAGGACAGAGGTGCATGGTAATTTATTTTATCTTTTAGTAGTAGAATTATTTCCAATAAAATTTATACTTTAATCGATATTATCTTATATATTTAGTGTAAAGTGCTTTCTTTTGTATATTAACATTCTTTCTATAGTGAACTAAGCAAGTGCGTCGTAATATTACCTTGAGTCTTGGTCACGCCGTTATCTCTATTAATTATAATGAATGTCTTTATGAACTTGGTTTTGAGATTCGACATTTAACTTAGCACTGATATTAGTAAGAATAATTGATGTATTAAGAACATCCAACTCATGAGGTAGGCACGTGCGCATTGGTAACTTAAAAAGGTCATGATACTTTAAGATCTTTTCTCAGATCGAGGAAGGTTTGTTTTATGTGAACGGTTATTATATCGGCTTTATCATTCTGGCAGACAATTAATCCGTTAATTTTATGACTCATCTTAAGTAATTTCTTGCTGCTCAGGATGGTGGCTTTAGATATATTTAGAACATCGTTTTTTTATTTATTACTTAAGTACTTAAATACTAAAAAATAATGATTAGTCTGATTAGATCTATCATTCCCAAAAACATGTTAAGCTATTTTGATTACTTACATATTTTTGAAAGTTAAGTATTTTTTCTTTAATTTTTCTAAAATCATATATTTTATTATCTGTTTTAAAATCCCTAGCTCCTAGTTAGAAAATCCTGAAAGTAGGACATTGTATGATGTATATGGGCAAAGGTTTTAATATTTTGTCTTTGAATACTTATTTGAAATTATATTGTTATAGTTTTAAATTAAGTATGTAATTTTCGATTAATAAATTAATTGAAATTTAAAATCAGCTTCTATAATATGAAATATGTTATATTATATGATATGATTATTGATATTTATAAATTAAATCTTCAATCAAACTTGACGAGAATGTGATAATTTATATTAAATTTCAATGTACATTCTAATCGACCCTTGTAGTGGTTCCCTCAAGATGTGAAGATATAGTTTTGACTTAGTAATAAAAATGACATCTCATGTGGTGTTCTCCGTATTACTATAAACAATTGTTATATAAAATTTACACAAAGATATAGAACCTTTAACGTTAAAACAAATAAATCTAAACATATTCTAGTGCCACACCCACTTTCTAGAATAAGATGGTTGATGCCTTAACTTTCATTCAAAGACAAAAACAAATAATCAAAAGATTTAGTAGGATTTTTCAGTATGTCTGTAATAAATTTGATAATAGCTCTAAAGTCAATTATGATTGGTACCTTAGCAACAGGGTATTGAACAGAAAGCAGCAATATAATATAGTAGATAAGGGTAGTTAGGAGGTAGGCGCCGGGTTGTCGGGAGGGCGCGGTGCAAGCGGGGTGGGGGTGGAAGGGTGTGCAAGCGTCGCGCTAGTCGTATTTCGTCTGGAGTGTTATCCCGTGTCGGCGGATCAATACCGTTGGCGCAGTGGCGTTAACGGAACGGCGGCCCGGCGACGGCGCGTGCCTCCAACGGCCGAGTCTGTGAGATGCTGTCATACCGAACGGACGCCGCGTCGATGTCGCGATTGGCGTGAGGGTTGCTCTCTGAGCTACGTTGAGTTTTTACATTGCGCGCCTGTGAGCCTCTGTCCAAGGTGCGCCGTCTTTCATGATGACTCATTTACCCAATTGGATTCACTTGGTGAAAGTGACGCCTTAACGATTAGTCTTTCTGAGGAATTCTTTCACGCGCATTCATCGATTTGCCTTAATACCATACACTTATATAACAAATTGATTACAGGGGCATCAGTAATATAGTCGTCTCACACATCATTCACAATGTCCGTCGACAAGGAGGAACTGGTGCAACGCGCCAAGCTGGCGGAGCAGGCTGAGCGATACGACGACATGGCGGCCGCGATGAAAGAAGTCACTGAGACCGGCGTCGAGCTCAGCAACGAAGAAAGAAACCTCCTCTCCGTCGCCTACAAAAATGTTGTGGGTGCTCGGCGGTCCTCATGGCGAGTTATATCCTCAATCGAACAGAAAACCGAAGGTTCCGAAAGAAAACAACAGATGGCAAAAGAATATAGGGTTAAAGTAGAAAAGGAGCTCAGAGAAATCTGCTATGATGTATTGGTAAGTGCGATGACTATAATTTCTCTTCCAGATACAGATCTACATCCTTCAATCTACGGATATTACACATTTTACGTGAATTAACGTTTGATGTCAACTTTTGCGTTCCTACGCCAATGACGTCATCTTATTTACTTGCCAATTTAATTTATGACGCAATCATGACACTAACAGTCATGGTGTATATTTGCATATTTTTAATGATATTTAATGGAAGTAGATATTCTGGGTGGGTGGTCAACGAGCAGTTCGTGGGGCAGGGTGGGGCGCGGTGGGGTGCCCGGGCGGGGCGGCGTGACGTAGTGCGCCGCGTCACTGCGCGCGCCTGCTCGCCTGGTCCGCGCTTCCTTCGTTCGTTGCCCTTATCCTTCTAGTTTATTTTATCGACTCCCATCCTTGCCCACCTTAACATTTTACTCTTTTTGAAAAATGCGAAGCATTGATGGGCAATTCGGTTATGAGTCAATAGACGTTAATATATCTTGAAAAACTTATTTGCTTAAAATTCTTTACGAAACCTCTCTCAACAGAGTACATAATATAATATGAGTAGTACAAATTTAATGACGTGGAATAAGTGATACCTTAATGATCTTATGTTCCAAAATAAACATATTTTATTTAATGTAATAGTTTTTTACTAAGTATATTGGAACTCAATACACATTTCTTTGTTGCAGGGTTTACTTGACAAACACCTTATTCCTAAAGCTAGTAATCCAGAAAGTAAAGTATTTTACCTTAAAATGAAAGGAGACTACTACAGGTACCTCGCAGAAGTGGCCACAGGAGAAACCAGAAATTGTATGTTTATAATTGCAACTATCAAAATAGTATTACCTTATGATTTAAACCTAGTCTTAAGAATTAAAAAAGTATCAAAAGTTTTATGTATTTACAAATTCATTTGGAACCTATATTAAATAACTTTTATGTAATAACTTTCAATTACAGCTGTTGTAGAGGATTCACAGAAAGCATACCAGGATGCTTTCGAAATCAGCAAGGCCAAAATGCAACCCACACATCCGATCAGGCTGGGTTTGGCGTTAAATTTCTCAGTTTTCTACTATGAGATATTAAATTCACCAGACAAAGCGTGTCATCTCGCCAAACAGGTCATTATTTGCGTCAGTTGGTAAACTTAGTGCTGGCTGGCGCGAGAGTCGGGCTCAGTCGGTAATGTGTCTGCTTGTCCGCAGCCGTAGTCGAGGACTCGCAGAAGGCCTACCAGGAGGCCTTCGACATCGCCAAGGCCAAAATGCAACCGACACACCCCATCAGGCTCGGTCTCGCCCTCAACTTTTCCGTATTCTATTACGAGATTATCAACTCCCCAGCGCGTGCGTGCCACTTAGCCAAACAGGTTCAAAACGATGCGATCGTGTCGAGAGTGCGATTATATAACTCATCCCACTAATAACTTACAAGACTAGTCTTGCATGATTCGATTTGATCATTGAAAATGAAATTTAAAAACTAATATTGTCCCGGCATGGCCCCAGCGATTAACACGTAATACTCGACCCAGCCAGCACCAGGTTTAACTAGTTCCTTAGTTCTAATTTGCTGTTTTAATATTGAGATAAAATTTTGAATTTGAGTGTGCTATCGGCCACGTGTATATATCGTGTATGTGCGTTGCAGGCGTTCGACGACGCGATCGCAGAGCTGGACACGCTTAACGAGGACTCATACAAGGACTCGACTCTGATCATGCAATTGCTGCGAGACAACCTGACGCTGTGGACGTCGGACACGCAGGGTGACGGCGACGAGCCCGCCGAAGGCGGCGACAACTAAGGCGCTTCGCCCTCCATTCTCCTCCCATCGGTGTTTTGTACGAGTAACATTCGAGGACGCCGGCCCCCGCGAGTCGTCGCTTGTAAATGTTCACGTGTTCGCAGCGGACCTTCGCGATCCGTCTCAAATTAAATGTTGTGTCATCTTTGACGGTTTTGTATTTCTGTATTTACACTGGATTACAGATATCGAGCTGACCTGATGAATATAAATATTTATAACTTAAGTTATTAAAATTACGGTTTCTTAAGTTAAAAGTGTTTTCCTTTAAGTGTAACGAGCAGCCCGGTCGGCCCCCGATAACATTCCTTTCGCCGCATGTCCGCAGTGAAATGAAGAAATCATGATGGTGAATGTTTAAAATTATGCAATTAGTTATTAAAAAAATTGTTAAATTACGCCCAATAACCCGATGAAATTAGATTTTCATAATAATATAAATCGCAACTGTACATAATGGCTGTATTTTGGGCACAAAAAAGTAGTTAGTGTCTTACGCGGTTTGTGTTTTCTTCAACCATTTAAGAATTAACCAAAGGTATACATTGTGTATTATGACATTAACCATTTTGTTGTGCCCGTCACTAAGCATTCTGAATTTTCAGGCATTTATTAGCAAAATAGATTTATGATGGAACAAATATTGTAACATTTCTGCTGCATTTTATCAGCCATTAATTAATCTATTATATTTTTCATGTTTTCACCAATAAACTTTTGTATTAAATACAATTTTTAGTTTTAGAAATCAATATTGAAAATAAACAGCCACCTTATTAACCCCTAAAAGATTTTTAACTATTTAATTAACACTCGTCACTTTTTTCGTCTTATTTCCTTACAAAGGGTATTGGGATACAATTTGCCATCTCGACAGTTTTCTATTGGTAGGAATCACAGAAAGGAACGGAAATAAGTGAAATGAAACTGATATACATATATGATAAAATATATTTAATTATTTTATTCACTGTTTAGCCGTGATAATAAATATAAATTTCCACTGAATTTTTGGAGCGCGAGTGTACTAGCCACATCTCAGGTCTCGACCAAAAACAAAATGTACTCGCTAATCGGTAACTCTTCTAACATAAGCGATTCATTACCAAGGTCTTATGGACAAACCCAGGGGAGGGGTTCTTAGTTCTATTCCCGTATGTTTATACGAAGAAGTAGCCAGAGCTATCTCGATTTATTTGTATTGTTTGAAACTTCGGTACACATTGCAGAAAGCTGTAGATTTTAATTAGGTTATTCGTAATGTACAATCTGTAGGATTTTTTAAGTAATAACAAACTAATGTTTTTAATTTTAACGTATCTACGTGTTTCATATAAATATTGATTACTTAGGATGTTTTTATATAAAATATTTAACTGAGATTTTTAGATCCCAATCCGTATCTATTTTTTAAATATCCAACGCTTAACATCGATTTATTCGCGACAATAATACGTAGCTGATTAAACAAATCAAGGTTTTTACATAGTATACTAGCGGACCCGACGTCCTGCATGATGTTTCAAGTGATTATTTAGGATATCGAACAAAGTATGAAAATACCGACTGCAGCGCCATCTGGCGGCTGATTTGTGAATCTAAACTATCCAGGACTCGAACCAAATGCATACAAAAAAATCATTCAAATCGGTCCAGTCTCTTCAGCAACACACACGTACAGTAGTATTATATATGCATGTCAGCTATTCTATCTTTTAAATTCGATAAAATTGTACACATTGTGAAAATTTGATTGAAATCTGTTAAGTAGTCCATAGCTGACAAACAACGTGACGTGTAGCTTTTATATGTAGTATATATATAATATCTACTTGGTAAATAGGTATATGAAAAAGCGTACACTAATTTGTAGGATTAAAGAGCATTCTCAATAACATACTATTATTGTATCTTATTGGTCAGGATTGAATTGGCGGGATACTTACCATATAGTTTAAATCAATTCTTATCAGGACAATATACATGCTCACAGGAAAATATAACTCTATACTTCTACACCATTTCTTGAAGAAAAATTATTTCTAATTCTAGGTAGTATTGTAATACACAGTAGGGGTTTTAACAGTATTGACACTAAATAGATGCTGCTACACAATAAATTTATCGTTAAAAGTAAGTTGTCCTCGGTTTTGGGTCTATCGCTATAGTTATTTAAATATATTTCATATACACGAAGGAGAGATCGTGGTGAACACATAACAAAATAGACTAAAATTAAACTTAGTGAATATTTTAAAGCTGATAACGATTCTTTATAATTCTTTCTAAAATGCTTCGAACTTAATTTAAAACCTACCAAAATACCAGCGATAGACATTATAAAGGTAGGTATAAAAAAGTTAAAAATTGCTAGCATAGAATAGATGTTGAATCTGTGGCCTGAATCTACTAAGCCACAAACAATTATATCATGGTCAAGTGGTACAGTAGTGGATAATGCAAATTCAGGAATGCAGAGCGACCCACTTAAAAACCATATAAAAAGTGATGGGGGTATTATAGGAACTTTGGTATTAGTTAAAAGTCTATAATCGACATTCATGGTTCGCGTTGGAGTTGATGTATCACTGTTCGCCACAAGGCTGTGCCGTGATGATCTCGATTCATCATCTATAATAGTACTCCGCTTATTCTGAGCCGCGATTTTTTCTTCCAGATTAATAGTCGCTAATGTGTGAAGTGCTATAGTCACGACCAAATAAAGGGATGCTGTTGAAGCGAATACGCCGAGTCCTCGAAATATTACACAGATGCTTTTACCGAAGACCCAGGTTTTTGCATTTGTAGTCCAAATTTCTGGTCCAATCGAAGCACTGAGTAGCACAAAGTCAGCCAAAACGAGTTGAAGAATAAGACAGTATAAACCTGTGAAGGGAAATCTTACTTTGAATGTTTAAAAATTGAAGTATCATAACTACGCGACTTGTCAGCTTTTTTCAATGATTCCTTAGCTTAAACTAATATGAGGATTCGCCTAAAATCGTATCGTCTTGTTTAATTATGATTTTAAAACAGCCAAACAAACCACAAGTATAACAATATAGTGAAGCCATATAAACAAAAAGATCTTGATGAAGAAAAAATACAGTAATAAATTATAATATCTAATTAATAAATATGTCGTACGGTCGTAATGGATTTACTGAAAAACAATTAAACTGATTTTTAAATTTTATTGCACTTGAAATTTTATCAGCGAGAATATATATGTATGCTGTAAGTTGTAAAGTTGCAAATTTTGGGAAATAGGTTTTATCGGTAACGAATGTGAATTACACCTATTTATTTAATTTACAATCCTATGATATATTTATATCAATTAAGCTTACTCATTTCGACTATTAAAAATCTGAGATATTCTGTTGTATCTTATGGAGTTAACGAAAATAAAAACTTTCCCGCGAAAAATATGCAACTAGCAAGTATACGTTACATGCATGTCTTAATGTATTGAAATAGGCACAGTATCAAAATACGTATCGTTCCAAATATGAAAAATATAGCATGATTTAGGCAGTTCACAACATACCGTTTCTTGTCCGTTTGATAAGTGTGGCAACTAGCGCACATTGTAGGAGAGCAGCAGCGCCAGCGACGCACGCAATAAATATCACAAGGATTAGCGGAGAGAACAGCGGAACAAGCGGAGTAGCAGACCCGTATTCGAGCATGGCGTCGATCGCTCGGGAACGCACCGGGATCAATGACTCGCTGCGTCACTTGCCGTCGTCCCTTGTTTTTTTGCCACAAGTGAATCACCAATGTTGGAACATGTGCACATAAGGCACGAATATCGTTTAACCGGCTTTATTACTCTTTTAATTAAAACGCGTATTCAATCTATTTGGTTATGAAGCTATACTGAAGGAGTTAGCTTGACAGGTTGGTTTAAAATGAAGAAGATATGTGCAAAATTAATAAGCACTTTTGCATTATTATTCAGGACTCGTATCCTACCTGCCAATATCGTGTGGGTGTGTGTGAAGTTACGGTTCTTTTACAACCACGTCAGTAAACGAATCCCTATATAACAAAGAAAGATGCAGTAAGTATTGAGAAACAATAAAGACGTTCCATAACACAAAAGACACCTAATAAATACCAACTATATTGATAAATTAGGTGTATTTTAAGAAGTAAGGTCTTTTTAACTATGCCTTATACTTATATAGTTAATCTTATTATGAGAACACTCGGTAATATAAAATAAAAACATAGGTACAACGTTACGAGATAAGAATAAAAAATTTAAAATAAGACAACAATAGTAAAAAGAAACAAAATTATTTTTTCCTATATGAAGAAATTTAATCTCATATTAAACTAGATGCGTAAGCTCTGACAACAGGAATGATGAGAAAAAAAATCTTATTTCGTAAGTTCCTGAGAGAAAACTTTTACAATGGTTTAATTCAGTTGATCAGTTGGTACGAAGTACAGTACACACATGATAATAAGAAATTGATTAAAAGTCACGTAAAGTGTTGAAATTAAATCAAGATATAATTTTTAGTACCTACTTTGAGGAAATTGCAATTCAAAAAGGGTCCATGACAAAGTCTAGACAGACCCACGTAGACAAGTAGGTATCATAATTTCTTAGGACGTATTAAACTATCAAAACGTACTTATAAATAAAGTTGTTTTCTTGCATTTCATTCATTTAATAATTGAGAATGCTGATTGAGATGAAAAACATAGGCTGATTTTTAAGTAACTCTACGATACAAACATTTTATACATTGATATACCTACACACGTAAATTGCTGTTAACAATCAGTTATTTTTACATTGCTATTTACGTACTCACCAAGACATATTTAGTTCTGTTACATTCCTTATATCCTTTGCATTGCTAAATTATTGAGTTTAAACTAATTGCTTTAAGTTCCAAATTCAAGAAGAGAAACTTATTTACCCAGAGCAAGCTATTATTAAAGGTTTACTGAAACGTAAAAATTTTTATATCTTTTGTACATAGATGGAACGATCCCAAGGAATTTATTACCCACCATAATGAACAATGCGGGCTTTTTCTTGAAGTTGCTAATTAGGTTTGTACCTATTTAGATAACAAAGAAATTATTTAAAAAAAGTATACAGTTTAATTGTATATCCTTTTTTAAGGCAGTAAATGTTAGTAAAAATCCGAATATTATTACTTTTATTGTAGGAAATTTTAAGGTTAGCAGTTAACTGAAAAACAAAATGGTATACTTTACTGGACTGAACTTTTTATTACCTATCGTTTTTATCCTGTCATTAATGGATACGGCCGTTTGATGGATAAAATGATTGATGACGCGCTAAAATGCTCCTAAGGGGACCGGCCGAGTGTAGGCGGTGACATGACAGCCAAAAATCTGCACTTTCCTTCCACTTTCTCTCAGAGGTGCGAAAAGTTTTCTGGGGGCACGCGGTGGTTATTCCGTCTTTCGGTAGCAAGTGAGGCAGTGTTTGCGTTCTAATCTAAAACAGTAACAATCCCTTGTCAGTGCAACATTCGCGTTACCGATATTCAAAGTACCTGCATCTTTTGCGCTTATAAAGAAGAGCCCGTGAAGTTTCCGTTAACTTTAAAGACGCCGTCATAGTGAAATGTAACAGAGCGATGGCTCTTCAAATTAAAACAGTGCTAGTTATATTGTTTTTCGCGCTACACAACGGCACGCCTGCGCATTTTCCCGTAAGTATGCGAGCGCTTGGGCGGGCGGCGTTATTATATTTTATTATTATATATTAATTTTTAATGAACTAATAGTTATCATCTTGCGGCAAAAAACATCAAAGAAGGCATTTCTTAAAGGAATTTTACGCTTTACACAATAACAACAACAGTAAAAACATGATTATTATCAATGCGTAAACGCCGTCTCAAAAGTTATTACATTTTTAGTTTATTTATGAATAAACACAGATTCATCAGATCATTAGGCTCTAGTAGTAAATTTTTTGCCTTTAATTTTGTACTGTAAAAAAACAATGTAATGTTACTAATTAGCTTTAATCTGTTTCTAAGGATCATAATTAAATTCCTATTTAACGTGCTAATAACAAAATATTAAAAACACGAAAAAAATAAATGATAGTCATAATATTTATATTCAAAATTAACACGGTTAAAATATTTACTGCCATTCTTAAATCCTTAAAACCAAGATAACGGTTCAGTAAGAGTTAACATGTCAACACGTTTGTTCTAAAAACAATGTATAAGTAAATAATATAAAAACCGTTAAAATGATGAGTAACTTTTGTAATATATACATTCATTATATGAATTCCCAGGTACCTAAAATACGTTTACATTGTCATAAGTTCTACATAAGTATCTAATCCTTACTTCTTCTTCGTCTTTATTACTGACATGAAAAATTCATTAATTTTCGTTTCTTGTGTGGAGTTGTTGTAATTATCGTTACAAAATTGGTTAAATTGTAGTTAAGATTCTTGATTAATTCCAATATTTGGCATCTTACTTTTTGTTAATATGAATTCTACTCTTATTTTTCAGTTTCGGGAAGGCTTAAAAAAGTAAATTATGTGTCTAGACTACGTATCTGTAGGTTCCATTTCAACCAAAATATCGGCTAATGTTTTCTCCTTACTTTTTATATATAACTTTGGAAGCCTTTTCTGACCAGGTCAAGGCCCAAAGCGTATTTATAGAATGGTCGTATTAATAAAATTTAACCAAAGGGCTTTTAGTTTCGCTTAATTTGTTGTGATGGAAGACGAAATTTCTTTAATATTATGACAAAGTAAACTTACATTTACAATACAGTATTTTTATTGCAATGCATGGTGCATTGTATTGCTTCCTTATAAATTTTTTGAATGCATGTACAGCACAGACAAATTTTGTTACAGTTTAAATCTGGTAAGCACATGTTTGTGTTTAACCTTATTATCTTGATATGTTTATTTGACTTTTAAATTAGTCTTTAATACATTTGTGTATAAAAAGTAAAACCTGCATATATTACCATTAACTTATTATTTAAAGTTTATAATATCTCTAAGGATTACTTCTCCTTGAAATTCGACAATCTATTTCTCTTCTCTTATGGCAAGTATGAAAATAATTATCGATCTTTGATTACATAAAATTATTGATAATGTAACACAATTAAAGTCAAAATTACTTTCACCTCGATTCGCGTAACCATTTAAACCTATAATTTTATTTTGGCAATTACATTGCATAAGACGATGCGGCACTATGGCTTTGTACTGAATCACGTAGCATCGTTACACAAGCGTTAACAGCACGTAGTTTTCAATCGAATTGCTATGATTCACTGTCCCGTTTTATTTCTACGACGCGATAACAGATTCTCGTCACTGAGATCGATTCGAATACGTTTAATAGAGAAATAGGAATTAATTTACGAAGAATCGCAATTGAGGTTTTTAAATTCACTTGCCTTGTAATAGAAAAACAAATAAACTTTCCCTTTTAGTTGGCTCTGAAGCGCTAATACATCAATGCCGTGTACGTCTAGTGACAATTTCGTTTTCACTAACCTCTTTATTATTTTAATGATATGTGAACTAGTTAAATATACCGTCACAATACACCTACACCCCTTTTTATTAAATGTTCGTTTTGTGTTTATTTATATACTCCGTACACCAGGAGAACGTACGTGTTCTTGAGTAAAAACTTTGCCTGAAGGAATTCTAACTAAAGCGTTATAAACTTAACTAGATAAAAACCTTAGAATTTAGGACAGTTAAATTGCAATTATCAAGGAAACACTAATCAAATTCACATGTAAGTCTTTTGCAACGAATATAAATCCTTATAATTAAAAAAAAATTAATTATACTTGCAATCCCATACGACTCAGGTATACATAGGTTTTGCAAAAATTCAATTGTGGAGTTCGAGTTAGGTTTAAACATGTTACAATTCCAATTCTTAATATGAAATTAAGTAGCTGAGTCACTTTCATTAGATAAACATTCACAGGCACAAAACGCGATTTCAAATACGATTATCGCTAATAAGTTGACCTTGTTTGATTTTCAGAAACTTTAAGCTCGATCTTGATACCTACATTGATTGTTGTGGAAAGTATTGTTGTATGAGTAATCTCTTAGCATGTTGTTCTTGAGATGAGTGGTTAAATATAAGTGGGTTTACTTATTAAAAAGCAGTTAAGAAAGTGCGCCATTTAATACGTGACATAGTTTGATATTATTCTAAAATACAAGTTTATATTTTTGCTTTCATGTAAATTACATTATATCTTACATTCAAATTGTATAAAGAAAGCGTTTGAAATATAAACCATTGACAGCATCGTGTTATTCTTTTTTGATGTGAAATTTGGTTTTACATCACTACACATAGTATAAAACAAAGTCGCTTTCTCTGTCCCTATGTCCCTTTGTATGCTTAAATCTTTGAAACTACGCAATGGATTTTAATGCGGTTTTTTTAATGGATAGAGTGATTCAAGAGGAAGGTTTATATGTATACTAACATCCATTAAATAGTGGAGAAGTACTGTTATTTTTGAGGTTTCTAATGTGATGTCGTAAATAATTACATTTTTTCCGCTTACATTGCAAACGCAGCCTGAACCCTACGAGTTTTATCAAAATAATGTACTAAGTATTGTTCACATTGAAAAGGTCTACAGAAAAGTCCGTGATGGTATATGTCGCGTATATTATCGGAGCTTTCCAGCGACGGAAATAACAATACATAATAAAAACCTGCTTTTCATCAGCATTGCACCCGTGCGAAGCTGGGGCGGGTCACTAGTAAATAATAATATACAAAAATAACGGTCATGCGTAAATAACCTGTTTCTAAGTTTTTACACAATTCAGCAGGCCAGCGCGGTGGTTCGAACTCCGGAGTCCGGTTAAACAAAAACTTTTCGGTTTAAAAGCAAGTCTTAAGTCCTGTATTGATTGGAGCGTCCTGATTTTATTCTATGCGTTTTATAAAAGTATTGGATTTCATATTAACATTTACATTTTTTTTTTACAGAAACCGTTATATGGATGGTGGTTGGAAAACTTAGTATCTATCGGGACAGAAGCAGTGGACAAGGATGTTCAAGTTGTTTATTTACCAAAGCTTGTGCCCAGGGAGGCGCTCTCATCCGAATCAAAACAGGAGGATGTTCCTTTTTCCTACAGTTTCAATGCTTTTGGAAGGTTTGTATATAATTCTTAAACAGAAAACACATATTATTATTAATACAAAGAAAATAACTGCAATTATTGTTTTCCATTAACCACGAAATAAGTAATTAAAAATTAGTTATGTCGTAGGAAAATAACATTTATTAGATTGAGATTGTTATGAACCTACGCATGAATAATAATTTGTCTTGCAAATAGGAAAACATGACTCCAGTTTAAACGCACACTTTAGTAGATTAGATTTCTAGAGAATAGGAATTATGGTGTGCATCCCACAACTTTTAAATAATGTTACAGAGATTTCGATTTGCAATTGGTGCCAAACAGACGTTTGCTAGCACCGCAGTTCCGTGTATGGTCTGAAAAAGGGGAGGAAGAACCTCTATCTGATGTAGACGTTAACTGCCACTATCTTCACGCAGGAACTGACTCTGTTGCTGCCTTTTCCGCTTGCAAAGACCATGCACTGGTAAATTTTTAAATTAATATCAACCAGGTTTTCTTTTTATGCTATGTTGTACCGAACACAATTTAGCAATAAAAACTAAAATTTAAATATTAATTGATTAATTGGTTGTAGACAAATCAATGTGAGTCTTATAATCAATCTTAAATACTTAAATTTTTATTTTCTATACTACTTCATTTTTCAGAAGTTTCTATGCTATTCTTGCAGAAACATACGTAAATACATTCTTTCGACGTTAATCATAAATTAATAAAATTAGCTATTTATCATTTTGATTTTCTAGAATTGAATGTCTTTACGATCATTTTATGTCACCTTGTATGTCCTTTTTCCTGAATTCAAATGTTGGATGTATATCGGTAGGGATTTTTTACACTATGTATGATTGCAGAATTAAAATGATACAACCGTTCTCAAAGTTCAGATGTAATTTAAATTATTAATATCATTTTATAATTATCTAAACAGAAAGGTGCTATTCAGCAGTAAAATTTTATGCCATTAGCTAACAACTTATATCCAATGAAATACTTTTTCTATCTAAGATCTATGGTAATATTAATAAAATACTATTATTAAACATGACTGACACTCATTCTGTGTCTTTCCATTCAGCACGGCCTTATCGTAACGGACAACTCCACATATGAAGTACGTCCTTTGCCCCGCGGGGGGCGGGCGGAAATGAAGCAAGGCCGCGCTGCTCACATCATCCGGCGAGCCGCGCCGCCACCGTTGACTCATAACGATGCCAGACCATTACGCCACAGCCCGCGGAGACCACGTGTCTACCCGTCAAAGCCTGCCCCCTCATCCTACACTATTGAAATTGCCCTATTCCTCGACGAGTCGGCGTATAAGATCTTTCATCCGTACCTCAACCACAATGAGGGCGAACTTCGTGACATGCTGTTGGCTTATATTAACGGCGTAAGTAATATAGTATATTGGATTTTATGATAAGGTTTCAGACACACTGGTGCCGTTTAGTTAATTTTAGAA
The DNA here is from genome assembly GCA_028984075.1 of Pieris mannii. Taxonomy (NCBI): domain Eukaryota; kingdom Metazoa; phylum Arthropoda; class Insecta; order Lepidoptera; family Pieridae; genus Pieris; species Pieris mannii. The sequence continues at coordinate 5,160,211 of CM054776.1, forward strand.
AGCATCATAGATTTTAGAGAGAGAAACCTTAAGTTACTGTATTAAAAAAATATATATTTTAACTTAAAACCCGCTTAATTCATGAGTTTGAAATAATACCTAGATGGCATTTATCAATCCTCACAAGTACTAGTTACATCTCTAACATAACATAATTAAGAAAGATTTTTATTTCTGTTTTATGTATTTTAATGGGTATATTTTTCGGGGTGATTATAATTATTGATTCGTTTTTAAATATGACATTCAAATTTTAGTTTGTATGCGGATAAATAGTATTGTATTATCCAAAATGTGACGCAGACCTTACCTTTGCAATTTACATTGTTGTGTCTCATAAGTTATCTTCATGGCACAATGAAGAGGATAATGAATTCGATGTCTGGGTTACAAACCACATTCATTATAAATATTTATCAGCCTCGGACATTCATATTTCGTAGACGTATTTTGACTATCCATAACGCCATCTTATCTGTACTTTTTCGGCTCCTGTGTTCGTATGTGAGGAAATATATTTTTTATGCATTATTATAAATATATTTGTAAAAATTATTGCCAAAGTTGCGTTATTATATTACTTAAAACCTCTTATATCATGGATGATACTAATTTTACAGGTGCAAGCTCTCTACCATCACCCGTCGCTGGGAACCCGAATTCAGCTTTCGTTGGTGCGGCTGACGCTACTACGCTCTCAGCCAAGTGGACTACCACCCCATGCAGAGAGAGGGCGGCTTCTTGACTCCTTCTGTGCTTACCAGCGGTCACTGAACGTGGAAGATGATGACGACCCTCAACATTGGGATATGGCTCTGCTCTTGTCAGGGTAATTGTTACATTTTTAACATTCAATAGAAATTTACTTAAGATTCCAAGAAAACATTCTGAGGTTTAGGAAAGATTTTTGGTGTTTAATTTGTAGGTATAAAATGTTTTATAGTTATAAGATTTTAAAATTTATTTAAACTGCAACTTTAAACAATATTGTGTGTTTTATGTATGGTTAAATAGAAGCCTGTTCACAATATGAGTTGCAATAATGAGTATCCGTTTTGCTTTAAATCTGTGTCCGTGTTCGAGTTTGTGTTGCAGCGGCAGGTGATAAACTTGTTTTTTTCTTAAACCGAAATATGTTAATCTTAGGTTATCCAGTTATCTTTATGTAGTCTTATTATTCCATTAGGCCCGTAGATACGAATTAAGCAGCAATATATTACCAACTATGGTAAGACGCTGGTCCAACGAAATAGCTTTCATAAAAATTATAGTTTTTTTCGTAGTAGGTAGAGTTCGAGTTGTAGCAATAAGTACTTAATATATTTCAGATTGGACTTCTACTCGGAGGAAGGCGGTAGACGCAATGGAGTAACCATGGGCCTGGCACCTGTCGGCGGCGTATGTCTGCCCGCCCATGCTTGTGTAGTATCAGAATTCGGCACCACAGACAATTTGGGCAGACCCTATCCATCCGCCGGCTTCACATCTGTCTACATTCTAGCACATGAAATAGGACACAAGTCTGTTTAAAATTGTTATAACGCACACCACTAATACATATAATAAGAATATTTTCAGTTACCATAAATGTAATATCAAATATTTAATTGAGCTAATTTAGAAGCTTTTCACCGACAATTTGACCGTGTCAGGTAATATAGACTAGGTTTTTTCAATGGTATAGACCTCATAAAATTTACTTACTTTGGTTATTTATCCTTTTTACATGTTTCCTACAATGATGTTAAATTAAAATCACAGCGATTATTAAGCGTACATCGTCTACGAAAACTGGTTATTCGTTCAATGAAAACAATATAGCAGATTTTACCATAAATATTTTCTATTATATACAATACATTACTACATTCCAGCCTGGGCATGCATCACGATGGATCAGGAAACTCGTGCGCAAGGGACGGTTTCATTATGTCTCCATCTCGTGGAACTAACGGAGAGGCAACTTGGTCACACTGCAGTGCTCGAGTAGCGGCTGATTTGCAGTGAGTGTACTGCGACTATAGAAATAGATTATTATAAATGAAGATCTAGCCTAATATGCCTGTCTGCGTGTTTATATGCTGATGCAAATAGTCGAACATTATTATATATCGTCATGTAGATAATTCTGGAAAATAGATTAAAAGGTTGCCAATAACCCAAAAATTCTATAACAACTTTCAGTCTTCTTCAATTAAAACTTGTTGTTTGAGAGGAATCTTAAACAAAACTGTTATTTCACAGATGGGCGACATGTCTTTTTGATGGTGATGATGATTTGGACACTCCGAAGGAACTTCAGCATAGCAGATTTGGGGGCTATCCCGGTATGAGTTGGGGTGCCAAGAAACAATGTGAGGTAAAATTATATTTTCTATAAACTTCTATAATTAAATGTATTGCAAAGGCGTTGTGGTAGGAAGTATCATGTAGTCCGTGCTGCTGTTTCGTCCTAGTTGTGATTACTTACTAATAATAACAAGGTAAAAACTTCGAAATCTTCTAAAAAAACCTCAAACTGCCCTTAAAATGTATGTATAAATGTGAAATCACTGGTGTTGGTGCCAAGTCTAAAACTAGGCTTACGAGAACATTAACTCCAGAAGTATGAAAAGTTTCTTTCTCCCATGTATTATTGTTTAGTTATGTATATTATAGGTACTACTGAGGGACAAGGACTCATCTCCAGCAGATAGTGGCAGCGGTATCTGCGCTCAACTCACCTGCAGGACTCCGCATCGTGCTGGATTTTATTACTCTGGCCCTGCACTCCCGGGAACCTCTTGTGGTCATGGAAAGGTTTATCCAAGAATATTTTTTACTGTTTTAATATTTGTAAAAACGCTCGTGGACGATGGCCTATATGACAAAGCACATTTATTACCATTAATTTATTCGAAAATTTTGAGGTCATGCCTAAGACTAGCCAATTCGTCTTATTATATTTGTAGTTCTGAAGTAGTGTAGACAGCAAGACAAGAAATCGCAAATATGTAACTTCTAATGTAAAATCATAACAAACTCACTTTTAAGCTTACAAAAGCACGTAATTCAAAAGTATTGGTTTTGTATAATATTAATCACATATTCTTAAAACTTTATTTTTAAAGCGAGAAAAGTGAGTGTGAACATGCAAAACGAAGACGAGGACCTCCGAATTTATTTTTTAGTACACTCATAATATGATCTGGGCAAAATTCCGTTGAAGGATTTATTAATTTTACCTTTATTAATTAAAACATATCAAATTATGAAAATAAGTAAGCATGTGTTTACAATAAAGTTAAAAGATAAACAAAAACTTTTAAACGATAATTTCGTTAATAAATAACAAATATACATTACCATTCCTCAGTGGTGTGACGGCGGTACTTGTGTACCAGTGGATCCATCGTATAAACCAACCGAGACGCCATCTAGTGGCAATAGCTGGAGTGTATGGACTTCTGGCGAGTGTAAGTCAGGGTGCACTTACAAAGGCCGTGGAACAAAGGAGCGAAGGAGATCCTGTCCTGCTACAGCTAGCTGTGAAGGTGCCTCGTATGATGTCGCACTGTGTGATGACACTAAGGTAACATCTAGGAAAAGGGTCATAAAAGTACCACTTACTTGGTATTTTACAAGAGCATATGTAAGCAGGCGGGATAATTTTATTAGAATTAAAAATTGGAAGTTTGCTATTTGGTTGTTTCGTAGGTTGACCGAAATATAAGAAGATTCCACACCTGAGGAAATGATAAATGTTGTTTGAAACGAACTGACTCACTTGACGTTAGAGTACAAAGTTAACGTTGTTAAGTAAAGCTCCGTTTGATAGTTCAATATATATTTTTTTTATAGAACAGGGGGCAACGGAGCACAAACGGGCAGGAGGCTCACCTGATGTTAAGTGATACCGCCGCCCATGGATATGGATATGGAGCTAGCACAACGCCATTGCTCCAACAGATCATATAAAATAAAAATCAGTGGCACTACAAGCTTTTTAGGGATGGACCTCAGATTTCTGAATCTGTTTCATGATCATTTTTCAATCTAATAGGCAAGTCGGTGTTCAGCCTCCAGTGCCACGCCGTCGACTTATACTGGTCACGACAGATCATATAATTCCTGCCAAATGCGCCTGTTTATAGATTTGCGGTAAGAAAACTCGAGTCAGTGCAAATGAATTAGCTGCCAGAAAGTGTACAGAGTATGCTTCAATGGTTCCAACGCTGGATCCACGCGGCGGCGGTCTCCAGGCCCCACATGACCCCAGTGAGTTTGTGTTTCTATATTACACAATGGTTACGATTATGGAACACATGAAACTATAACTTACATGTATCTTCGAGGTATTCACAAATAGTTATGATCGTAAGTTATTTGCGTGTGGGTATACCGAGTTTTTGACAAGTATTAAACTACACGAAAACTTTGTATGAAAAACGTCTGCGTAAAACTTATACTACTTACATAATAATATAATCATTAGCCATTTATTAAGTTTGAAAGACTTTATACAAGTATAATTTTGCATAGGAATGACCAGTGACCATAAGATAATTCAAAAATAAGCAGATAATTTAAAATTGTATTGGTCACGATTTTTGCCGGTAATGGGCCATTCATTTTTAGCACAGTAAGTTCTTTGGTTAAAAAAATTTATGGAGATGACAGTCCGTCTCGACAAATTTTCATACAAATTTAGTTTTCGACATACATTACTATTAAAGCAACTTCACTAAATCCTTAGGACTCACAAGTTTTATAGAAGTAGAGCTCATACCTTATATGACCTTAGACAAGCATAACCCAAGTTTTTAAAATGAATGACAATATAATACATTGTACGTAAGATTAATAGACTTACTTATCTAACATTTAATGAGTATAAACAATGTCTCAGAGTCGTGCTGTTACGATCTACTTCATAAACAGCAAACGAAAACCCTATGTCTGAAAACTATTTTAAAAAGGTTGCTTTAAGACTTTGCTAGATTATTGTTGTTTGCAAAGGAAAAAAAAAAAAAAAAAACTTCAAGTAAGCATACGGATCGCTGATGAGGATTAAAGCACTGATGACTCAACTTCTCTAGGATATAGGCACAGGTTTAGGCTTACGGGTGGAAAAACACAGATTGCGTTTAGAATTGTTGAATGTTGAAAATTACAGATTCTATATTGGTCATATGATAAACTAAAATGTTATAGTATGAATTATAACATTTTATAATTAAGGTATAACATCCCTCCACGTATTATGAAATTCTAGCCGATATAGAAATTGATTATTTTTATACTCAATTAATTGAGTTCTGCCTTAAGACTTACTAGAGGGCGCAGGATTTAATATCTGTACTTGTATGTTTTAGCTCGTATGTGGATGGGATGTGCGATATTCTGTAGACGGTCTGTTGGAGGTGGCTTTTACGCCCCACGTGTGGAACTGAATGACGCCGGCCTGGACCCTTACTTTCCTGACGGCACTTGGTGTCATTATGATGGTTCCACTAACTATTACTGTCTCCAGCATCATTGCTTACCGGAGGTTTGTATGATATTTCACGTTATTGACATTTCATTACGTCAGAAGACAGTTTATAAAATATAGACGTATAAAATATAGAAATGTAGGATAGAAAATATTCACTAATAACGAATATAGAACTTATTTATTAACATCGTACGGGTAAAGTTAAAACAATAATGTCACGAGGTTGACTTGATAACACTCACTTCATAGCTTAAGTGTATTAGATTTAAATCCTTTTTTGTTCATAACCTTGCAACGTTGCTATAGAAAGACAAATGTTTTATACAATGTAGAGGACCAGCCATTTTTTTTTTCAAATTTTAAAATTGCTATCACTACGTAACTGTTACCTAATAAACGTATTTAGGAAAAGGATTCATTATATTCGAAGAACAATTTTGATAAATATTCTTTTAGAATTTCTTAGGAACCGGCTGTTTATGAAATATCATTAACATAATAAATACATAATATTTGCGTTGACAATATTAGTTTTCCTCAGTGGAGGCTTCACGGAACATAAAGTTTTAGTGAAGGCGCCTTAGAATAATGTCATATTATGTTGAGTTAAAAACGGCAAATAATCGTTATGTGACCATCCTAAGCCTATTGTTTGTCAACACCGGTGACGAGCGTCATCTCACGTGCTTTAGTCAAATAAGTCTGTTAATGAGTCTCTTAAACCATACTGACTGATAAGAGGCGACTTGTACAATGTACATACATATTGCATTTATTATATAACTGCATTTTGGTTTTTATGTTTTAAAACAAAATCTAAAATTGGAATTCTATAGATGATACAGTTGAAACATGAAACAACATACATGACGTATGTTAATGTATAAATGTGTTATATATGTAAAATGTTTCTAAAGATATTCGTCATCTTTAAAACTTTTTTTTTCAGATAGTAAACTATAGTCGCGTTTAATACTATTCTGATTTGTAGATTTAAAAAAAACTGGGGATCTACCACCTTTTTCGGTCTGGGCCTCAAATCTCTGTAGCTGTTTCATGATTCGTAAATCTAATAGACAAGTTGGTAATCAGCGTCCTCGGACAGACACCGTCGAATTTTCTAAGGCAAGCCGGTTTTCTCACGATGTGAAAGAAATTTACCGTTTGAGCCAATATTAAACGCGCACATGGACTTTACATTGGTGTATGGGGATCAAAGCTACGATCTCAGGGATATGAATCCACTAATCCAACATTGCTCTTCTACTTTACATTAACCATTGTTAGTGTATTATGTTTTCCGTATATAATTATTAATGAATTCCGCATTTAAATAAAACAATTATGCATACACATTTTCTGTGCGTGGCTATCAATATACAAGAATTAGTAAAGTGGTACAAAAGACGAACGGAATTTTTATGAATTTAGATCGAAAGGACCTCGATTATTACAATACCCTTTAATATCCTTAACAAACATAAATATTAGAATTGAAGAGTTGGTGACAGGAAACTTAACTAATTAATTACTACGTTGTTAATAAATACCCAAATGATGAAGCTGTAGACGTCACGGAACTCAAGGGTTATTTATATAACAAACAGCATGCTTTATGATGTCTCTATGCGTCACCTTAAGATACGTACCAATAAACCGTAAATTGTTAAGTAATTTGTCAAGATTATTCGGGCCGTTTGATGTTTGAACAAGGTTGATAAATTATGCTCGTCATCTTAGCGCAGTCGGGTAATTATGTGCTTAATAAACAATAACCAAGTCCATGTTTAGAGATAAGTAAGTACAAATATTTTTAAAGAGGGAAGACTGACGTGTTGTTGGCGTGGCCAAAAAGTCACGTCTAATTTAGAGAGTTGTGTAAATTATGAATGTCAAGAGACGAATTTATCTTTATTAGATCTAGTTATACCATTTTTAGAAATGATTTTTTGGTCAAATTATTTCTACATATTTTCATTTTCGGTCCGTGTAATTTAAACCACCTTTAATGCTTTAATTATAAACCTACATTTATAATAGTTTTTCTTTAACATGTTACTTTTGAAGCTATACTTCTTTTGGCGCGTTAGGGAAAAATTATGGGAACATTTTTATGATGGCGCACACCGGCACAAAAAACCGACGACACCCTGAAGTTACAAACGTAAAATAAAAAAATTTAATAGATTTATATTTTGTTACTATATTTCTAACGATTTAGATAGTTGTATCTCCTACTAAAGTCTAATCAGTCAACTATTGTATTATTAACAAAAATAACGTGATTTCTGGGACCATCAATACGCGCATTTGACACTCTTAGATCGGTAATAAAATGTTTAGATAAAACGATTCAGTGGATTAATTGCATTTTGCAACGGAATAAATCATACATCAAGGCATGTAGGATGTGGAAATAATTACCTGCATGGGTCATGTCGGAAGTGTTTTACGGAAGCGTTATTAAGTACTTTGCAGATTACAATCGTGGTATTTTTCAATTACTATCAGTCCTCCTTTTTTCTTGGATATTACCCTTTATTTGTAGGGTGTCGCTTACGTAAACTATGTATATGTTAACAATTCTGCATAAATAAATGAATAGCCATATCAGTGATGACTTCTTAGATTCGTTTCCGAATGATTCGATATTGCAATAAACTTTCAAGTACCTTAATACTGAACCAACTTACTCACTACGTTAATAAAGTTGATATTAATGATTTAATACTTTTCAGAACTTTAAAATGACAGCACAGTATCACATTTGGGAGCTACCAAGCGAAGATGTTGGTGGTCCATTTAACGCTAGAGCTAGGGCTGTTAATGACGATGAAGACTATCTTGCAGCATTACGTTCTTATCTGTCTGTAGATGATAAGGGTACGCCGTACGCTCGTGCAGCAATACCGCCGCAAATGCCTGAAGACCCAGAAGATAACTGGGAAGTGATAGATTACGTAGATATACCGAAAAATGATACAAAGTTACCTTAAAACGGCATATTATCAAAGTCTAAAATAGAGTAGTTTACCCTTAACAGTAGCGTAACTTCAAGAATACGTCCTTGGAGTTTTACATTAGCTTTGAAAACAGTATTATTTAGCTCTATATTTATAAGTTACACAAAATATAGAGATTTACCTAACGGAGCTTAGCTAAAACTATCTCCGAGACGTGAGCATTTATTAGGATTAAGTTCTTAGACAAGTAATTTACGACGTACATCGGTATAGTTTTATAATTTTTACATAAGTACAGATTCTGTAAAACTTAATTTTGGGTAATATTTGACAAATTTTAATGTAATTTTCTATATATCTACGTATTACATATGTATTTATTATTTATTCCAATGGATGCTAGTCAAATAAACGATAATTAAATGAAATAATTAAGTTTTAAGATATTTTTTGTGTTTATCAGCTTTCTACACTTATCAAATAATTAATGTCTACAAATAAATGTAATGAATCGATTGTGTTGTTTTACTGCAACCTTTGAACCTTTAATTAAACAATCGAAAATTCATTTTCGGCAGTGGTATTTTTACCGTCTTTACGAGAAGGTTTTTTTCGCGGCCGTAATTCCCTCTAGTAGGCCCTGAAACACAAGATTGCCTGTAAAAATGAAATCTGTGTAACAAATGAAGACATTTGTCTGTTTTATGCCTATGACTGGGCCTGCCATATGCATTTTTTATAGATTTGATACAACAAATATTCCTTGGTAACATGTTACTATATATAATCCTAGCATCCGTCCGTAGATCACGCGAACAGTGATTGACAGATGACGGCTATCAAAAGATACGTGATGATCAGTTTAACTTCAACATGCTAAACACTAAAATTTATGTGTCACTAACTGCGATTATTCTCGCTACTCAAATAATTATTACAATTCAAGTCACAAGGCTTGCAAAATTATGCAATGGCTCTTAAAGACTGTCCATCTTCGAATTTTTTCGACAATTTATTTGAATATGTAATGCCACATTACGTATTCCAATTTGGTTTCAAAATTTTATTTTTGTTTTGAACAGATATAATCCGTTTAATTTAAGAAACCAACTCTATATTATTGGAGACAGAATTTCGTCTCAAAAGTCTTACTATTGTTCTAAAAAATATATAAATGGGATTAATCGTATATTGGTCACATTAATTATATTAAACTTTTGAAGTTTATATTTTTATTTATTAACACTTCGTTACATTACAATATAAAAATTGAACATAATTAAATGAAAAAGAGGGCAACTGGCGGCCTTATCGCTTTCGAGCGATTTCTTCCAGGCAACCACTGTGAGTAAAGGAAATAATGTATTAAATTACATAAGGTAGGTAAAAAGTGCAAAATACATATTATATATATATGTATAATAGGAAAAAACAACTTAACAGGAACAAAAAAATAAACTAAACTGATACATAAAAAGTGCACATATTGACACAAATATACATATAGACTTTCTTTCTCTATTATTTTATAATATATTATAAATTTTAAATTTCTCTATTACATTAACTGAATTTTTTCCAAATACCAAAATATGGAAATTAAAGCTTTTATTTAATTTATATCATTATGGAATTTACCTGTATTGTATTAAACTATATTATATTAAGTACGTCATTTACACTAACGTTGTATTTTCATTTACAGTGAACTTTATTATTAACTTAGTCACACTATTGTTCCTTAACCGTAACAAAGTAGTCATCAGTCACCACTGTGTCCTCGTACATTGCCTTCTGAATAATAAAAAAATACAATAATTAAGAGGCATCGTTTAATTAAACTATTATGATCGAATTTTTATAGAATAACTTTTTATAAGCACTTTTTAAATAATTGTAATTGTATGAAAAGATTTAATTGTTCATTTCCCTTGGTAACAAATAATGGTAGAAAAGAACTAAAGCTCGAAGTTTAAATTAAATAAAAATGGACTCACCGGCGCATACTAAGTTAAATTTACACACAATAGATATTGTGTGCGCGAATATTGTATTCATTATATTTAAAACGTCGTAGAAACGTCAAAATTAGTTTTCAACAGCACTCGTTTGTTTAATGTTAGCCATTTTCATTTTCAAAAGAAATAAATCACTCACATCCGCTAGGAGACGATAATTTTGTAGCCATAGACAATTTACCGCTGTAACTTTTGAGCGTGTATTTAAAATTATCATTGAGTTTTGACCACTGATTTTGATTTCAAACGAAGTATATAATTTTCTAGTATTATTTGTCACATTAAACATTTCGTCAATTAATTTGCACACAATGCATATATTCCCCAGGCATCGGTCATATATACAAACCAAGTAAATATTGTAAGTAAGTAAGTTGGTACAAATAAAACTGTTTTTATCCCATTCCTGCACTAATTCATCGGCCTTCAGCTGACGGGAGACCATTTTTAGCACGATTGATAGCAGTTACATAGCTGGATGTACCCAGTGAATAACCATGCCCCTCTTTGTTTTCAGGTCACATGCCTGCGTTCACGAATCAATTTGTAATTTGTGTTTACTATTGTTTGTAGTTTTATTTGCATTTGATAATCTACCTAGGTACTACAAATACCTATCTTCAAAGTTAGCTCCCAATCCGCCAATGATGTACTGGGTAAACGTTTTTCTGACTTTGTTTCACTTAAATTAGTACAGTACGATAAAGTGGTCTTTATAAGGTGGTTTTTTAGTATAGTATAGGGCGTTTTATACTTAAGTGGGATAGGAAATAAGCCTAGAACGGCAAATAAAATGACGCAAAAATGCAGAAGAAAATTCCACCGAAGCTACGGAAAACGTCAGGCAAAAATGCTATAAGAGGCTGAGGTCCACCAAATTGATGGACTACAGTCTTCAAGTATACCATTGAACTACCTACTTGTTTGTTGTACGAATTTGTTCCAAAAATTGAACAATATATTTTTTCATATATAGGTATGCTTTTCGAACAAATACAAAAAAATTTACTTACATAACATTCAATCCAATATGTAATTGAATACGTACTTTAAATTCTGTATCGAGGGGCGCTAAATTTTAGTCAATCCATTAAAAAGAAACAATACAACATTCGATTGTAATTCTATTCTCGTTTAGCTATAAACTTTATAAAGAACAAGCACTTACTTCGTAATGGTAATCCAACTTTATGTTCAGAATTATAAGTAGTTTCTTTGAATAAATCATTTTTTATATACAGCCATGATTTACAGCACATGATCAAAACAGATGGAAAATCACATAAGTCGCAGTGTATACTCAAATAAATTTTCTTTTCGATAAAGAGTTGAGAAAATTATTGACCGGCATGGTAACACAAATATTTTAACATCGAGATAATGTAAACAATGAATTTCAACAAGGTTAATATATGTATATCTCTAAATCTGTGGGATATATCATATAGTTTTGTTGTTATAACACATTTAGAATTTTGATTACAATTTTGTAATTGTAATAGCTATATACATATATAGCATGATAAGAATTAGAAAAAAATATATCAGAACAGTTTGAACAATTTTATTTATCGTGAAACGGCTAGGAATGATCTTCGTAAACTACAAAATTTGGTGATACATACATATTTAAACCGAAAGGAAATTAATATTAATTGCCTTTCGATTTAAATACATATATATGTAAAAAACCCAATAAGGAAAATAGTCTTACGTGATTAGATAAGTGAACTCTGTTATAGCACAAGTACAACCTCATGTCAACTATCAAGCTAACAACCTATTACCAAAGAACTATTAGTTCTCAAGTAGTTCACCTAAATTTCTATTTCTCACGCCATCCACACGATTCTAGCCTTCGTAACGAAATACAAAAATTACGATTAACGATACATTGTTCAATATAATAAATCGAAAATAGCTTGTCCGCATGATAATTCCAGTTTTACGGCAGAACAACCGAAACGGCTATAATATTTGTTGAAGGACAAGGGATGGTCTTTTCCTGCAATACGAAAGGATGTGTAGTAAACACCGCTAGTGCGGTCAATTTACGATTTTTTTTATTTACCGTTTTTTTTTATACTGATCAACTTTATAAGATAATTAAAGCTTCGTCTCACTTATATAATAACATTATGGGAGCTGTGCCATTTCAGCGGTTTGAGATTCACAAGAAAAATAGTGTATATTAAACAGATGGTACAAAGTAAATTATATACAGAGTGTAAATATTTTGGTTATCGGAATGGTTTATTTCGAATACCCTCCTATTTTACACACTGAAACATAGACGACCTCAATCTCTTGGAGAATATCCAAATTCTCTAAGTGATTTTAAACAATGTACTGTTAAAAAATGTTTTAATCTATTTTTTTTGTTGCGATGTGTGCAAGTTTATTGTGGTGAGCACAGTTATCAGGAGAAAAAAATTAGGCGGGCGCGGTAGTAGAAAGGTTGTCATAAGGCAAGTGAATAAATACGAGAGAAAATATTTCACATTCGTCATGCGAACGGTCTCACTAATTTTAAAAATTAATAATATAATCAAATAAATAATTTAAAAGACAACAATAGACAGAAACTTTGGAAATATTCATACGCAAATTTAAAAAAAAACATTTATTTTATATGTATATAACAATATTAATACGACTACAGAATTGACAAAAATCTTTTTATATGTAAGTGAGATCCTATACATACCAATTGATAATTCCGAGAATAGATTAGAAAGCTAAAAAGCGATCGAGAGGCGTATTTCCTTGTCAGTGGCGCATAACGGCCTGAGGCGAAGGCCTAGCGTATGGAGGACGCGGGTCGAGCTCCGATGGCACTCAACACTCGGCAGTAGCACGCCGCGCGCGCCGCTCTCCTCCCGCGCCTGCGCCCTCGCGCCTCCGTCCTCTCAAACATTCGTTGTTCTATAAAGCCGAGACTCCGTTCGTACTCGGACGCAGTAACGACTTAACCACGTAACGATAATAATCGTTACAAACTCATATATAAAGTTAAGTGATACCATGGCAGACCAAGACTGGGGATACACGGGTGAAAACGGTGAGTATCGTTTGTTTATAAGTTGCTGATAACTTTGTTGATATTCACTACAACCGGTTTGTTTACATGACATCCCAAGCACGTGACTGATTCACTTAAGTCGGCCAATAGATATTAAAAATCCGGGGCGCTAATTACGAACTAATACTATTTTATAAGTTGTCTAATATGATTTAATAGTCATCGCTAACGTATAAATAATTTTATAATTATCAAGCGACATGCTTATTTTGTTGTATTTGAAAAGGATAATAATAATTTAATTTATAAAATGTATTTTTGACTCTGTATTGTGAAATAAATTTTAAAATATAATGCTTATTCACGTTACTGACGATCGTACTTAGAAAATGATTAACAAAATAAATTACCACATCTTAACATGGCATTTACACGTTTATTAACGAATAACGTAATCCTTATCACGGGTGAATTAACGAATTTTCCATCTGTGTAGAACTTTATCTTAATTAGCCTTCATCTTAAACATTTAAATATAAACTTAAAAATATTCGACATCGGAAGTGAAGCAAGGTCTTGTTGGCTATCTGTGTGCCCGTGGGCATCGGTATCATTTAACAGAGGCGGGCCGGGCCGGGCTTTCAGAATATTTTTTTTTGTATTATTTACAGACAATATTCGAGAATATGCTATGGAACTCCCAAGTATCTAATTAATCATTCTTTCATTATGTAAATAAAACTTAACGTATAATTTGTCAGCTATGTTAATATCTATTATGTAATTACTAACATACTCATAGTGTTTTTAATATAAGTTTGCATTTTTATACGTATATCAATCAAACAGATTAATTAATATGGTATTCAGTGGATTTATATTTTACTGTAAACTGTATACAATTTGGTATTATATATGTGATGACGTGGCATGTCTAATCACAATTATTAGTGTTTGTCTAGGTCTAGAAATACTCCCAGTAAAATACGATGATAAATCGTTTCGGAGGTAAATATAATCTTTAAAATTCTGAAAAAATCACACATAAACCAATCTTAAAACGTTATATGTGAGTAACAATATTATTTCAAAAATGTAATCATATTTCCTGAACAAAGCCAGTTTTTAATTGGGTCTATCAAATTTGTATTTAAAAAACAAAGTTTAAATACAAGTAATGAAAATAAATCAACTTAAATAAAAGCAATAAAGGTTATCGTCAAATTCAATTCAATATGACCTCTAATAATGGAAGTTAAGATAGTAGATACCTAAATTTTATAATATATTTTATACCTGTAGGTACTGTATAAGCCTGTACTGACAATGACATATATAATATATATGTATATACATATATTATGTCGTTCAAAATAAACGTAAGACACATTTTTCTAATATATAAATAAATATACGAATCAATACCGTAGACTGCGTTTTTGGTTTTTAAACCGAATCAAATAATAAATAAAAAAAATCAGGAGAAAGATACTGCGTCCCTTTTGTGGCCAATGTGGTGGTAATTGGTGGATAATGGCCTAAATTCCACCAAAAATATAAACATGAAAATTTTCGTTTAGGTATTTGTAAGAAAACTTTTTAAATAATTTTATGAATTATATGTAACAAAACTGTTATTACAATTAGGATGTTAGGCACGCGTCAAATGTGTCGGAATCAAAATATTGTAAAGCAAAAGGACTTCATCAAGTTTATATGGAATAATAAGATATGATATTATTAGCCTATACCCAATGTTTATTCTGTAGAATATACTAGACATAATATAGGAAATAATTGGATAAATATAGCAAATGCACAAGTACAGATGTGCCTATACCTCAATCCCGATAAAAAGGCCACTTTGTAAGGTCATATTTTTCATAAAGCTAATTGCAATGTTATAGGGAAATTTAGATATGTATAACATTAGCTTTCACATTCAACTGAAATGGTTTTATATTAAGATTGTTTTAATTCAGGTACTTTAATTTCCGCAAAAATATTACTTCAGTTTTACAACTACGACGTTAACATGTATTTCCCTCAAACTGATTTAAAAGCAGAGTAAAGAAAACATATTACATAATATGAAGTTAATATTTCATATACCAAACAGACCCACTTATTGTGGATGGTGTATAACAGCAATAAACGAGAAACAAAATGACACTGTAATTGGTAGCGATAAGACGTCGATATGTACAACGTCAACCCATCATTTTGACATCCGTTACTACTCTGAAATGACGTATTATTTTTTGTGTAGGAAAATTAAGTCTTTAACCAATGTTTAAGAATAATAATGAAACAACATTTTTAGCCGAAAATATATCCAATATTGTTTAAAAACATATAAATTATGTTTTATGTATTCTGTGCAAATTTAACGCGGTAAATGATTTTTTGATCTACGTTTTTAGCAAAATTTTATTATATAGAATATTGCTTTAGCCTCGCATTAGCCGCCGTTTTTTTTTAATTGAAAGACATTGATGCTCAACTGGTTGATCGAAATTTTGTTAAGGGTAATTTGCTAAAAAGCTTCAAAAAATCTAGGAGAGGAATTTTTATCGCAGGTATTTAAGTATGTGCATTATAAATGAATTATCTTTTATCAGTCCTTAAGAAATATCTGTATTCAGAATGTTTGTAAGATAAAACTTCGAAGTAACGACTCATGCAACCGAAGAAGAGCACGACTGTGCAGAGATTAGGTAAAATTTTGTGAACAAATATTTAATCCTACCCTCAAACAGAAAAAAATTTGACCAAGAGTAATTAATATCATTTTAATACAACAATCCTATGAAGTATAGAAACCAAAAAATATAATGTTTTCTTCAATTCAGTCTGAATGAAATTATAAAACGATATAAAATAATAAACATAGTTTTAATAAAATTAGGAATCTATTTATTTAAATACAACACAGGAAAAAAGACAATACATGAACAGTGTCATTGTGGGGCGTCTCCTCAAAATATTTAAATCATATTTATATATTTTGAGTAGAGTACAAAGAGACAATATTATTTTTATGTCAAATTCACAATATCATGTTTATAGCTAAGGTTGTGCTGTGCTACCTTCTTTAAATGTTACAGAAATATTGTCAATATGTCTTAATCTATTTTTAATGATTTATATTCTCAATTATTAAGAAGTAGAGATAAAATAGTAAACGATGGTATGGGTAATAGATAAACTCTCTTACTAAAATCTAATTTGACTTTTAATTATTATTTTTTGGTTGAACTCGCTACGCTTAAGCTACTTAGCTTAAGCGTTTGGGACTGATTATTTTAGCTTTGGTTTTCGTTCAACGAAGACGCGCTGCGTTACGCTACGACCAATTTTTTAGGGAAAACCGCGGGATACAGCCAGTTGTATATTCGTTACATAACGACTTACAAATTACCTACTAATTCGTTACGATTAGTTAACAATCTATATAATGCAGGTATTACAGCACACGCAATTGTTTATAATTAAACATCACAAGCTAACCATTAGGACTTAGGAAGACTGAATAGCGAGCTAAGTATTAAATTATCAGAACTAAAAAACAAATTGTAAGTCGCGCACATTGTTTTCCTTTTACCTCATTGTTGAATAATAAACGTTGAGTTATTATTTTGCGGTACTTTGACTAGTTTCCTGCAACGTTTGTCTGTAGGATATTATTTATTCGACTAAAAGACAAATAATACAAGTAGTTCATATAATCGAAAAGGTTTACTTTACACTTTGGAATAAAAGGTTACATTTGGAAATAAGAAAAAATATATCTTGACGCAAGTATGTAAATAAATATAACTTGTATATTATTTGAATGACGATTTAATCTACATAGACGATTAAAAAGAACAATAGGTTATTCATTTATTTAAATGGAAATATTTTTACATTATTTTAGTTATATAATAATGAGACTAATATGTATAATACCAAAACAAATATGTACCTTAATTGTTACGAATTTATTAATGTTTTAATAAAATATCGACTACAGTCGATATTTTATTAAAAAATGTTATTGAGTGACAAATCACCTTCTCCAAAGTATGTAAACAGTGCCAAATACATATTGTTATGTTAGCATTTACACGTTACATATGTATTTAATTTTACTTTTACCTTAAGGTATCGTATTTTGCTTTGTTATCTCAATTACAGCGAATTGCAAGACATAAAGCATAAATCTTTTCGTACAAAAAGTTATGTGCCCATGTGTTCCATACTACTATTTACTACGAATTGGTTAATTTAACTATCACAATAGATTTTACTGAGTGAATAATTACGGGTGAACGCAGGTTCACTTTAGATGTAAGACAGATCGTAACAGTTGGTCGCAGTGACCTCGAAGTTTACGTTTCAGTGCGGAAATGAAGGTTAATCGTTTAGTCACAATTAATATATTCTCTCGGAAATAAAAAAAAAACAGAAAAAATTTATCGATGAGGAAATAATAGAAACGAAACGAGTGTGTGCGCTGCGATTCAACGATTTGTGTAAAGCAACATATATTTGAATATTTATTTATGACATTACCGCGTGTATACTTATTATTACAAATTCTCTAATTATATATATTCAAGAAAATCTTTTCATACAAATGGGTTACAGTAATCTTATAAAAAATATCATGCATGCAAACTAAATAAATGTCAATCTATAGTCACTACTGAGTATTAAAACTGTGATA
This sequence comes from Pieris mannii, assembly GCA_028984075.1. NCBI lineage: Eukaryota > Metazoa > Arthropoda > Insecta > Lepidoptera > Pieridae > Pieris > Pieris mannii. The sequence continues at coordinate 5,178,401 of CM054776.1, forward strand.
TAATCACAATTTGGGTTTGTTTGTTATTTTTAACATGACTGGCACTTACTGAATTTCTGAGATCAAGTATTTTTGTCCTAATAATTATGACTTCTCAAGCGGAAATAATAAATCTCGTAACGCTTAAATAATCATTTAATGTCATCAAGCCGTTTCCACTAGCGTAGAGCCAATATTGGTTTTGGCCACGCAAAAGCCTTTTAAAGCTTTTAATAATTACCTATTTCCATGATTTCTGAAAATGTCAGCATGGCCTAAACTGGTTGCCATATTAAGTACAAGGGCAATGGTAAAATTGGACACAGTGTGCTATGTTTTGCTGTCCTTTTTTATTGTAATTATATACATACTAGAGTTTTAGCCTTGTGGGCGCGTGACTCTAAAGCCAGAGGTCGTGTGTTCGAGCCCGGCTGTGCTACTGCGTACTACTCATATACTAGTCTTAAAATACAGGAAACGGGTAAACAAATATGGAGTCAAGACCAGAGGTTGCACCTCTGGGTTTTTCTGGTAATAGGACCATAATAATTTTAAATGATTTCCACCGACTATAATCTTTGAAGAAACCAACAAACACTGTTTATTAAACTTATATTTTTTACTTATAGGTCCCGTAACATGGCTTGAGAAGTTTCCAGAAGCAAGGGGTGCAAGACAAAGCCCCGTAGACATAGTGACATCTAGATCTAGTAACAGCGGTAGTGTTCCACCTCTTACTTTCCGGTACTCCGTCCATCATCCACGATCTGTCGTCAATCCTGGTTATTGTTGGCGAGTTGATGAAAATGGATACAATTCAGGTAATACTAGTAGCATCTATATACGAACTATAATCTTATAAACTCGAACAAACTGAACTCTCCAGGAGAATGTTTTACAAAACGATTTTAACTTGCTTTACAACATTAGGTACCCCTACTGTTAGTTTCTAATTATCTATCTAACCCATTCTTAAATTTTGAAACCCATTAAGTACTTGCTACATTCTTATTCTTTACTCGCCTCTCATAAAAACATTTACCTTAATCGAATATTCAATGAAAATGTTCATACGCTCTATATTCTGTTGTATTAAAATAATGTGAAGCAAATATTTTATGGAACGTTTTCCTTATAGATATTGCTGCACGCTAGTAAAAATTCAGAACCTTCCTAATTTATATGTAATACACTTACAGTTGTGTTGTGTTATTTTTTAGGTACTCAATGTTTGTTAGGAAATGCTCCAATGATACAGGCACTGATTCTTATTTAAAATATACCAAAATTAGATTCTCAAGCAAAATGCATTACCTAAAAATAAATACAAGTTCATGTTCAATCAATTTTACATAATCTAACCTTTGCATCATGTATTTTACATAAAAAATTGTTACCACACACAATTTACAAATAACGGGTAACATTTAATGCGATTAAAGGGATAAAGAAAATACCTAATACATTGTTTCCAATACATTTGCATCCATACGGCAGAATTTTCCCAATCTACTTCTATGACTCATCTACATCTCATTAATGTTATACATTCTTTGTTTCCCTTTCGTAGCCCTACTTACATGTTTTAATATTAGATTGTACCAGCCTCAATTCAATAAACAAGTAGCTGATGTCGACGAAAATACATTTATGTAGTGTTGTTAAATTGAAACCCTTTTACTGGGTTGTATAAACGTTATGTTCTCAAAGTACTTTAAAATATTCAACCGACTTCAATAAAGATCTAAACTTTTTATTTTCTATACGTTCATATTTATTTATTTATACTTTATTACCTTATTAAAAAACATACACATGACAAAAATTAAAAAAACAGTTCACAAAAGTTACAATGCAACGGGCGGCCTTATCGCTTACAAGCGATTTCTTCCAGGCAACCCTAATGTGTTACAAAGAAAAATAAACACAAACAGATGGTGGAGTACAATAAATGCAAAATAATTAACAATTTTGAATATATCGAATTAGTCTGTATTTAATAAAACAAAAAATACAAATAGGTACATTACCATCAAAATGATGATCTAATTTAGGCCTTATATCTATAATTATACTGTATAAATTGTACTGTTAAACATTTAATTAGTTAGGTCCGTGTCTGACGGACGGACAGACTGACATTGTCCCGAAATCACAAACAGCAAACATTTATTTCTTGTGCCTATAATAATTGTTTCACTTATGCCTACGTACACGGTTGCCATAGCAACGTATTAACATTATATCGAAAATGTCAAATGATACGAGTTTAAAGTTAATGTAGTTTATTTATATTGATTATTATATAATATTTAATCAACTTCCAGAATGACAACGGGTTTTAAAATACCTATTACAGAAAGTACCTCGTGGCTAATTAAAATTTAATAAATTACAGAACTCAGAGGTGGACCACTAGGCTCTGACGTTTATAAACTTCAACAATGGCATTGCCATTGGGGTGCCAAAAACGGGGAGGGATCAGAACATACAGTTGATGGAAGATCATTCTCAGGGGAACTCCACCTGGTTCATTGGAATACTAGTAAATACAACAGCTTTGTTGAGGCAGCTGGTCAAGCAGATGGACTTGCTGTTCTTGGGGTATTCATAGTGGTAAGTTGGGTTATTTTAATGCAATAAAAAGTAGAAACAAGATTAATATTAGTATTCGATATAACAACTGTCACCTGTCTTTATACGTTCAGTGATAGATTATTAAATAAAATAAATAATTTATATAAAGACGAACGTTTCTCGTGCCCGCTTTGAATTAGTAGTCAGCAAAGTCTCTTCCATTTTATCCAATATAAGAGTTTTATTTAACTAACTTTTGTTTTTTTATAATACCTATACCTATAGACTATTAATATTTTATATATTATGGAAGACCTTTTACTTAAAAGGGTTCCAAAAAATTAAAAATAGGTACTTATAATGAATAGAATAGTTAGATACAAGTTATAACATTGCCAATGCACTTGATTACTTATGTAAGTCATAAAGCAGACATTTCCACTGCATCCTGGCTGCAGTCAGATCAAATGATGATGATTGAGAGCATCCGTTATATGCATTCAATTGGAGCGCGTGATATTAACCCATTCAACTCTTTAAATACCGAGATGAATGTTGTACACTCTCTCGACTTCCGAATGCTACTTTCACTTCAACCAAGTGCTTGATAATTATTTTGATTGCTAAAATAGATTTGTGACAACGTCATTTTGAATAGATATAAATATCATATGAAATTTTCGAATATACTCTGTCATTGATTTTGGAGTTTTAAATTATTTTCAATGGAGATCTTATAAGCGTCAAAATTTATAGGATTAGTCAAAGAAAAATAAACACGGCCGTACGTACACACCTATACTCTATATTGTACATAAATGTAACATTTATGAAATATAAAATTTTAATGCCTATTTTAATTTTCTTTACTAATTAAATTTAATCATAGTTATATTATATAATAATCTTAAACATGAGAAAGTAAACATATTTGTTATGATACACTTTTAAATCGTAAAACGGTTTTCTAATTTTTTTACACGACATGTACAAAATAAATGTTTTTGTATTTTTAGATATGTACAATGGTTCTGGGTTATTTAAACACTCTAAAAGCTTATACCAAAACAACTTCACCTACTTTCTTTGCAAACAATTTACTTAGCTTGTAAGCTGATAGAGCAGTCAGTGTCCGAATAAATCGCCATATCCACGATACATTCAAAATTATATCTAACATACCAACAACATAAGGTTATGATTTGTGAACATTAATGTTGAATTATAAATTATATAACCTAAGTATACAAGAAGCCATGCAACTCAATCCTTTTACCGCGTCAAGTTCATAGTTACATAGTGATATCAATGTCTATTCTCATACTAAGATAACCAGATTATGCATTGCAGTACAGATTAATAATCTAATATAAATTTCTTGTGGCACTGTGTTTGTAATTAAATTCCTCCGAAATGGCTCGATCGATTTTCGTGATATTTTTTGTGTGTATCGGTTAGTTCTGTGAATCGGTTATGCGCATTTTTCATCCTCCTAAATGTTAAATGTTTATTTCGAAAATCTAAATTGAATTTTTAATTTATTTGAAAATTCTTCGTTTTTAATTTTTTTGATACAGCATAGAAAATACACACTACCCTTAATTTTCACTCCTTCTTTACTCAACCCCAATTTTTAGTTGTTACTATAGTTTTATATATACACAGAAAAACCTAAAAAGTTCATTTTGGAAAACCGACCAGTCTCTGGGGTAGCAAAGCAAAAATTTCCATGTTAGTTTGTGCTAAAAAGGCTAAGTAAAATCACGTTAAGGATAAACGAAGTTCGCGAGGGCAGCCAGTATATTTATAAAATTGTGGATTAAGAATCGTGTATTGTTTGTTTACAATCTAAAAAAAAAAGGATCGAATCACTATTTAACCACTGCCTAGTCGGATCGAAGACCCAGGTTTAGGTCGGAAAATTGCACATTCTTAGGGGTCAAAATGACTTAGCGCGTTTCACGGAATGACGTCATCGCCGTGATTGTAGCCGCAGAATATAGGTGTCGCTACGAAACAAATACTTCTTGATAATAATATTAATTTAAATATAAACCGACTTTTCCAAGTAGAGCTGCTTTAGTTTATAAAATATATAAATTACTGAGACTGTTAAAACCTATGATTAATCAATTCAAAGGTTAAAAATTCTCTTTTATTTCTCTCTTAAACTCTCTTTTTTACTCGTATTTTTTAAACTCTTAAATTATAAAAAATACTTTTAAATAATCACCCAAGAGGATATAGATTTTAAATTGAATAAAGATTCAGTTAAATCGAAATATGACGACTTAAAATCGAAACAACCCTTTATTCGACATTATATAAAATTATTTAATTTTATAAGTAACGTAAAGTACGAACCCTTAACCCACAGTCATTTGATCTTCATTTCGTTATGTCCGCAATGACAGAATGTTTATATTACGAAATACGAAACCCGCACACAAGCACAGTCACAGTAGTGACGTAACGTCCTGGAGTGTTTTCCAATTTGTTTCAATTAAAATACATTAATTTAAAAAAAATAATTAGCTTGTCGATACAGCATTAGTTAAATTAAAAATAAAACTATTTCGGCAGGATCTACATTAATTATGGGTAAAATTTGCATGCGTTGTTTTCTGGCTTTGGTTAAAATTCGAATGAGACAACAGCGTGAGATATCGCTCCCTACAAGCAACGATTAGGTAAACGACTGTAGAGCTTGTCACTATACACACTACACAGTCGTAACAAGTTTCAAATATACTTTTGTACTTTCAGGTTGGTTCAAAACATGAAGAATTGGACAAAGTTGTCCGACTTCTGCCATACATTCAACATAAGGGTGACAAAGTGACAATGTCGGAGGCCTTGGATCCAGCCAACCTGCTGCCCAGAGGTAGTGGCTATTGGACATACCCTGGCTCACTAACAACACCACCCTGCACAGAATCAGTCACGTGGATCTTATTTAAACAACCCGTAGAAGTCTCAGCTGAACAGGTAACTAGAATATCTGAAATTTTCTATGGATCGATAATTAAAAAATGTTTATATTCTCCATCATTTTTATTTGCTTGATTTGTAACTCGGAATTTTATGACGGCTATTAAGTGGCGTATGATTATAAAAGCGGATTTATATAGCCAGGAAATCAAATCACGGTAACTAATAAATCATAATTGTTTTTCAGCTGGCATTGATGCGTAAACTCCGATGTGGTGAAGCTTCATGTGGCGAAGAAGCAATGGAATTGCTCCACAACTATAGGCCAACACTTCCTCTCGGTAACCGTGATATTCGTGATTATGGAGAACATTAAACAATAACAATCATTTCCCTTGTGCCTTTGGATAACATTAGAGCAGCTACACAGATATATACTGTAAATGTATTTTATGAATATCTACATCATTGTCATCAGCGAAATTTACTCACCCGTAAGAAACACATTGATGTGTATAACATACAAAAAAATACGGTAACATTAAGCTCTCGGTATATAAATACGGATGATCTGCCAGATCTTGCAGCGCAGGTCGCGGCTTCAAGTTATTAAAAAAATAAAAAAAAACTGAACATTATATATGGACGGAAAATGTATAATTTCGTTTACTAATATATATATAACGCGTAATTGGATAAAGGCCAAATTTATATAAATATTGTTTTATTTTTTTCAAAGTAGATATAACTAAGACTCAATAAATTGAGAATACCATAACAAGATTAGGATCTTGTTATTGAAGTTATTGTTGTTCGTAGTGTCATAGAGTTTTTTCAAATGTTTATTAATGTCATATTGTAAGTAAGCGTTTTAAAAACTACATATAAGATCTGTTTAGTTATTTATTATAATGTTTAAACATTATATAAGACCTTAAGTACAGCGGTACAAAGTACCGCATCGCAAAAGCAGCTATTGTTTTATAAAATACGGGTTGAAAAATAAGTACCTACCGTCTTTTGAGGCCTTAATAAACAAAAATAATTGTGCCTTAATAACTATACAACATGGTACATATAATTTTAGAGAATAATATATATATAAAAGCTATTATTCTACTATATTACTAGATATTTAGTATTCAAGTTTTAGTCAGGGTCGTAATTTGTTATTTTAGATTAGTAAGGTCAGCGTGCATTTTTATTAAGCTTAAGAAATTTGTAAGTATTAAATTTGCAAGATGTGAATGCAATAATTCAAACACATTTAATTGTTTATTGGTATAAATATTCGTTTTACAGGCTTATATTTGGACCAGTTCTGTAAGAATTGTGCCACCAATGAATAACTAATAAAAGTTATCTATCCAAGATCCTGTGGTTTTAATTTTCATCCTGTTGATTTAAGATATCGTATTATATTTTTGTTATGTGTATGTTTTTGAATAAGGTAATAAAGTATAAATAAATAAATATCGTGAGTGGTAAATAGGACTTACGAGCCGGGGCCCGGGGTATACCAATATTTGTGTTTGAAGAAGGTATTTAAAACTGGCTGCTCGTTTTTTTAATTTGACTTTTTTTTAGCAATAGAATGATAGCGAACTCCGATATAAATCGTCCCATACCTACAATGGTATTTCCCATCACATTTCGACAATCGTCACCCCTGGTCACCTCCTACCACAATCGCAAAAGTGCTCATTTGGACAGAGTGTAATTTCGATACCATCCACATTTAGCTAAGGAACCATCCACATGAGCTATATAAATGTTGCGAAGTGCTCTCTGTTCGACAACTATTTCTCCTTAGCATAATAAATAAACAACATAGTACTATAACTTTTAACCCAATAACATTAAATAGAAGAATAAACGATGTTGTATTTAAACATTCTCATTATTGCTCAACTACTTTTGCACAAAGATTTTTCTCCTTCCTATGCCCCCCTATATATGTATACAATAAAATTTATAAAATATTAAATATATATAGTTATAATAGAGTCTTGTATAAAAACGAAGTAGTAACTAAATGGTTACAAAGCCTCAATAATGATAAAACTGAGGAACTCTTGGTTATAAATGAGTAGAAAGAGCGACTTGTAGAAATAACTATTCGACATGATTACTTTATAAAAATTGGAAGGCATTAATTTTATTATTTTTGTACAAGTATAAAATTATAGTATTATTTTGTTAATATATTATTTAACACACTCACACACACACACACACACACACACACACACACCTTCTCATCTTACTCACAGGGAGAACACTTGAACACTCCACACCATAATATAACTACTTGTTAAATATATTGTACATTATAAGATATTAGTTTTTCCAATATGTTATGTACTTGATGCTAGAGTTTTTGTCTGATATATTAAAGGAGTTGGGCGCTGTATGCTGAAATACAGGTTCACATCTAGTTCAGCGTCAGATAAACCTGACCAATTTTGATTATATAACTAGTGCAATTAGATATATAAGCTTTTCCTGTGAAACAAACTTGAAATATATAATTATTATGACTTGATTTTTTGTATTTGGCTGTCAAAGTGAAAAGCGTACTCAACGAAAAAAGAAAGCATCACACAATTTTTATTTTTTTGTTCTTCCTTTATCGATATCCACACCGTCTCCTTATTTTGTTATATATGCATCTCTTTCTCTAAAATGTCCACAAGTTCAATGGTTATAAACTCATCTTTTTCATCAACCATTACTCAAGGACGGTGAATACAAGAGTCCCAAAGAATCCGCGGAATTACGTGTAGAACCCTTCCCGGTCGATGATCAGGAAAATGATACTGAAGAACATAGGCGAGTCAGAGAAACAGCAAGTAGGGTAAACATAGTGGAACAAAATGGAACCCACGATCCAATGTTTACGTTGGAGGAGCTAAACACCGCCGCTTGCAGTTTCAATCTGAAGAAAGCTCCGGGAAATGATGGCCTTACAGCAGAGATCTGCTGGCAAGCAATGCAAGTCCAGATATATCCTTAGCTGTGATAAGCAAGGGTCTGCGAAGTAGGTTACTTTCCGAACAAATGGAAAGAAGCAGTAACCATAGTACTGAGAAAGCCAGCCAAAGTAGACTACGGTGACCCAAAGTCGTATAGACCGATCGGTCTTCTGCCTATATTGGGAAAATTTTATTAAAAAATGTTTGTCAGCAGACTTAAGTGGCACCTTATACCGAAAACCAGCAAATACCAATACGGATTTATGCCTTAGAAAAGTACCAAGGATCTCCATACTACAGTGAAGTGAGTGAAATAGGTAGCATGCTCTATACTACAGTGATAGGAAAACTGGCCTACCTGAAATTCTCTCTCAAAAACGTTGCTAGCTCTTAGACGATTAGCAAAGGACGCGGCGGAAACATTGAGGACGAAAGTGGAATACGTAAAGGTACCACTTTCCTACATCAGAGAAAACGATATCCGAGTGGGACAAACGGTACAAAGATGCCCATACCGCTAAAACAACAAAATTCCTTATAAGTAGTGTTATAGACGGCTACAAAATTATTAGACAAAAAAGTCCTAGCCCACAAATAATGCAGATCTTAACAGGACATGGGGTATTTGCTGAATACCTACACAGATTTGGCTTGAAGTCAGATCCGTCGTGTACGTGCCACTCACAAATAAGTCAGACAGTGATACATCTCATTATAGAATGTCCTGTATTTGGAGCCTCCAAAGCAATATTAAGGTAACAACCGAGAATTTACCGGAAATTTTACGAAACTTCAGATCGCAACTGGAAGATTTCTTCAGTAGGCTAGTGAGATGTGTCACTCACTGCAACAAGAGCGTAGCATAGGTGAGACGGACCCCCACTATATGGGCCCATGAATATAAAACAAAAATTGTATGTATACATATGTTTGTACAAGGTATGTGTATAAAATATGGTCCCGCACCACAAGAGTCGGGGGTATTGGGAAATTAAAAAAAACTCATCTTTTTACGCAAGACTTCCTCCCTCGATGGCGTAGCGCCTGGTGAGTGATGCTGTCTGGTCCTGGGGCCTTCCTCAGTCGTAGTCTAGAGATCCTCTCCCGGACTTGTAACAGCGAGATGAAGATCTAGACATCGCCGGTCGGGATCGGGTACGCCAGCCGAGCCGGGACAGCGTTTTACACCTCTGCCATGCGGGCAGGGCGTGTCACAAGAAACCTTCTCGATAGTGCTTTTTTACTATGAGAAAATCCCATTGCATGCAATGTTTTGTAATGCGATTTATTATTTCTACTTATGTTCGATTAGCAATTGTCCTTAAAATTTTATTGATTTGTTTTCACAAAGTACACAGTGATATCTATTGGTTAAACATAGATCGTACTAAGACACGTATTCTTGTCTGACAATTTTCATCCATTTCTTAACAACAAAGTTTTGGCTCGCGTTAGCTTTGGTTGACGCACGTGTTCGTGAGATCTCGGTGTTTTTTCGGTGTTTCTGTGATTTTTCAAATCTGAAATAGTTGTTATTGTTGTTATATAGATAAAACTAACGTTATTGGTGCTGGTAAAGTATAAAATTTAAACTAATATAGTCGGTGTAGTTGCAGTAAAATGGATCTAGATCCTGACCCCAAGCCCCCCCGACCCGGGTACCATTTCTACGTCTCGCAAACGACAAGGAGAAGAGAGAAATGTGCCTTCCTCTAAAAAAACAATTACGGATCCCACTCAGGCGAACCCATCTGTTCAACACCTTTATGTCCACCCCTCCTTCTCCGATGGCCCTCGGTCTTACTCTAATGATGATAAAGGTCCGTTCATTATCCAAGTCTCCCGGGAAGTAGAGGATCCATCTTCCGGAGCCTCTTTACGTGCTATTTACATTTGGTCAGTTTATGCACAAACACAAAATAAGCTCTGTCATACACGATGGCGTAAAAAACGTAGGCCGTAACAAAATTACAGTTGAATTCTCTTCTGCTGAAGCTGCCAACAACTTTCTGGTCAGCCCGATTCTCGGTATGTGCAAGTTTAAAGCTATTATCCCTACTTATAACATAACCAGAATGGGGTTAGTCAGGGGTGTACCGGTGGACTGGTCAATGGACGAGCTTGTGGATTCATCAGAGCTTCCTCCTGGATGTGGTGAGGTAGTAAAGTCAAGGCGACTGAACCGAAAATTAGTTACTGAGGGTGTCACCACCTGGGTGCCTACCCAATCTGTCGTTCTTACCTTCAGGGGGCAAATGCTCCCTGATAAGGTTTACTCTTACCACACTTCTCTCCCTGTTGAAACCTACAGACTTCCTACCATACAGTGCCTGAACTGCTGCCGTTTTGGTCATATCAAATCGGCCTGCCGATCTCAGCCCAGATGTTACAGGTGTGCTCAGCCTCATGCAGGTGAAACGTGTGAAGTCACCATAGAAACATCCACATGTTTACATTGTTCCGGTAAACATTTTGCTTCTGACAAGAGCTGTCCAGAATTTTCTCGACAGCAATCCATAAAAATGGTGATGTCCCAGGACAATATCTCATACTTTGAAGCAGCAATTCAGTTTCCATCTGTCCGACGTTCATATGCTGAGATAACAAAAGAAATGTTTACCCCTCCTGCCTATTCCCTAAGATCATCTCAAAAAGCCCAAACTTCTACCAAAACTTCCTATCGCCAAACAATTAATCGCTCTCCTCGTCCACAAGCTCCTCTAACAAAGGGGTACGATAGAACAGCTTACCAGGATATTGTTGGTCCGTGCTCCTCATCCCTCCCAAATGGTTGTGCTCTCAACAGTAATGTTGACTCCCTTCCCTCTCAAGGCAAAATGTTAGAATTTATTTCTGAATTCCTTCTAAGTATTGTTGCCCCATGTAGCGAAATTCCCTTACCGCCCAACGTTGCCAAAAACTTATCCCAACTCTTTAAATTGTTACAAAATGGTCCCAATAACCGTAATGCAATGGAATTGTAAAAGTTTACGTCTGAAAAAACACGAATTGATCTCCCTCATAAACCTCCATAAACCTTCAATTGTTGCCATCTCAGAGACTTGGCTGAGCCCTGGTTCCCGATTTCGGGTGCCTGGTTTCTCCTGTCTGAGGGATGACAGGAATGATGGGTATGCGGGCAGTGCTGTCTTCGTACGGCATTCCCTCCCTTTCTCCCAAATTCCTCTTCCTTCCCACAGTGAACAGATTAATGCTGTTGCTGTTCGTACCTTAGACATTTCTTTTGTATCTTTGTATATTCCTCACCCTTCTTCTTCTCTTCTTCCCGAGTTACAATTAATTTTATCATCCCTTACCAGCCCTATCATAGCCATGGGTGACTTTAACATCCATCACACTATGTGGGGGTGCCACGCTAGTGATAGGTTTGCTCCACTGTTAATTGACTTAGTTGATGATATCCATCTCTGCATCCTCAATGATGGCTCTCCAACTCGCAGGGTATACCCCAATCAGAATCCCAAATCTGCAGTGGATCTCACCCTCTGCTCCCCTAATCTAGCCTCGCAATTAACTTGGATCGCCCTTGAGTTCACCTATGGCAGTGATCATTTTCCTATAATTATTTCATTAAACGGCAAATCCTTACCCCCCTCTCATCACAACTCCCTATTAAAACATAATCTCAAGAAAGCAAACTGGGAAGATTATGCTCAATCCGTTGATTGCATGGTGGACACTCTGCCGGATTTGGAATGTGAGGAAAATGTCTTGTCTTGCTATGATCAATTTTTGAATTCCCTCATATCTTCGGCCGATTCTGAGATACCCAAAAAACACTCTCCTAAAAATCATCTGCTTTCCTCTCCCTGGTGGGATGATGAATGCAGTGATTTGTTTCGTAAGAGAAAAGCTGCAGAGAAGGCTTACTCAGCCTGTATGTCTCAGGAGAACTTTAATAATTATCAAAAGGTTGATGCTAAAATTAAAAGGATAGTATCCAAAAAGAAAAGGTCAAGCTGGATACAATTTTGTGAGTCCCTTAGCCCTCGTTCTCCATCCACCATTGTGTGGTCAAGTGTGAGGAGATTCCGTCGTTCCCTTAACCATGTTGATCCTTCTTCAAATAGCCCTTCTGGCTGGCTTAACAACTTTGCAGACAAACTGGCTCCTCCTTTCGTTCCCTATGTTGACTCATTTCTAAGTTCTACGCCAGTTCCAGCTACCGATGAAATGGATGCTCCCTTTTCCTTCCCTGAGCTTCAAACCGCTCTTAATGGGCTCAAAGATTCAACTCCAGGGGAAGATGGCGTTCCATATTCCTTCCTGACTAAACTAAATGACAAAGCTAAACTTTACTACTTAAAAATAATCAACAAATGTTTTGTAACTGGTATTATACCGAAATCTTGGACAACTCAAATAGTCATTCCCATTCTCAAACCTGGAAAAAACCCTTCAGATTCAAATTCATATCGACCCATAGCTTTGTCATCTACTTTAGCTAAAGTAACTGAACACCTTCTTAAAAACCGACTGGAATGGTTAATGGAAAGTAGAAATATTCTCCCCTCCTCCCAATTTGGATTCCGGAAGGGTATTGGTACCACAGACAGCCTAAGTGTACTGACAACAGACATTCGCCTGGCTTTTACAAAAGGGGAGTACCTTGTGGGTGTTTATCTTGATATTGCTTCTGCATATGACAATGTCCTCCTTTCGGTGCTCAGGCAGAAACTGCTTAAGCTGAGTGTACCTTCGAGGATGGTTCCCTTCCCCCCAGACTAGTCTGGAAAGGTCTCCCTCAAGGCTCAGTTCTCAGCCCTCTACTCTATAGCATTTATGCCTATGACCTTGAACTGTCTGTTACCAGTTTTTGTAACATTTTACAATATACTGATGATATTGTCCTCTATCACAGCTCAGTCAGTATAGGGGAAGTATCCTGTCGTATCAATTCTGCTTTGTATTATCTAGGCCAGTGGTTGTTTGACCATGGCTTGTCCCTGTCAGTGGGCAAATCTCAGGCAGTGGTGTTTACAAGGAAAAGATATATTCCCACCCTTCTTATTTCATTTCATAATCAAGCAATCAACCTGTCAGATAAAGCAAAATTATTAGGTATTTATTTAGACAGCCGGCTGAATGGAATTGCCCATTCTGAACACATCATCAAAAAATGTGAAAAAGGTATTAACGTACTAAGAGCAGTAGCGGGAGTTTGGTGGGGTGCTCACCCCTATTCTTTAAAGTTATTATATAATGCCTTAGTTCGTAGTCATATGGATTATGGTATGTTTGTTCTGGATCCTTTTAACAAATCAGCTTCTGAAAAATTAAACAAAATTCAGTATAGGTGCCTTAGAATTATTCTAGGTGCAATGAAATCCTCTCCCACTAATGCTTTGCAGGTTGAGTGCGTTGATCCTCCTCTACACATACGCCGGCAGTATTTATGTGACCGCTTTGTTAGCAAGATGTTACAGCTATCATCCCACCCTCTATGGCATCGATTATCCCTACTATCACGTGCTCCTTGCACCCGCAACTCCTCTTCCTATCTGCTAGATAGTTATTTAAAGTACACCAGCCTCCCTAACCCCCTGATATCTTTTCCAACAAATCCCCTATATTCTACTTCTTATAAAGCCCTGGTATACAAACCTCGCATTATCACAGACCTTGGTCTGATCAAAGGTGCTCCAGATACCAACATAAAATTACAAAGTTACATAAATCAAAATTTGTCAAATCATCTTCTTATTTACACTGACGCATCAAAGCTGTCTCCAGATGGCTGTGTTGGTGCTGCCTGTTGGGTTCCTCGCTATAGAATTATCCTGCAATTTAAATGTCCTCCCGAGTCTTCAGTGTTCACAGGAGAGGCCACTGCTCTATTGGAAGCAATCCTGTTTGCATACTCCCATAACATACAACAAACAGCTATTTTGACAGACTCTTTAAGTTGTTTAATGTCTATTAAAGAAAACCCATTTCGCAGCAAATCACGTTTTCCCACTATTCTAAAAATCAGGGAGACTCTTCTCTCTTGTAATCAAAAGGGATTGTCTATCATTCTAGTTTGGATTCCTAGCCACTCGGGTATCCCTGGAAACGAGGCTGCTGATTCATCTGCCAAAGCAGCTGTTGAGTCAGGTTCTCTAGATTATTTTAAAAATTCAGCACAGGATCTTTGTGCTCTTGCAAAGACATATTTGGACAGAACCTGGAATACTTCTTGGAATGACTCCAAATCGGTTAAGGGTAAGTTTTATGCATCCAACCAACCAAACATACCAAGACAACCCTGGTTTTGTCATTATCGGAATGCAAATCGCTCGATTACGTCCACAATCTCACGTCTGCGTCTTGGTCATGCTTGCACTCCTGTTCATCTAGCCAAGCTTCGGATAAGGGATCACTCTATCTGTGAGTGTGGCTTAGATGAAGGCACTGTATCTCACATACTATTCAACTGTCCTAAACTAACCTATCCTCTCTATGACGTTCTTCCCCCAAAAGTCCCCCGTCCTTTAAGTGTTAAATGTTTGTTAATGTTTGTGTTTAGTCCATATTGCAGATTTTTATGTAAATATATAGCAAGTAATAAAATTAAAGTGTAATATATATGTATATAAATTAATCATAAATAGCAAATAGTATTTAATCCTGTTTTTACTCATATTTGTGTTGTCTGTGCTGTCTTTAAACTAGCAATCAAATTCCAACTATTTTTTTAGGTTTTAATTATTTTTACCGATCAATCTCCTTCGTGCCTTCTCCATCTACACGACACTGGCGAAGTACCTTGTGCCCAGTTGGCACAAATTAAAGCCATAAAAAAAAATAAAAAAAAAAACAACAAAGTTGACAGTGATGTCAAATTCAAATTTAAAATTTTTGTTGTAAGTTCTAACGACTAACTGTAATAACAAGGTTAAATGTTTGCGTTCCCGTAAAGTATTAACTGTATATGAATTTATTAAAGGTAAAAAATAATAATAATTTACATTATCTTGTGTGTTTATCTAAAATAATACATTGCATTACAGTTGCAAAAAGGTTTTAATGAGAAGTAGAGTTAAGTGTACAAGAAGAACGCGAAGGTTTACGAATAATTTGGAATAATGAAAGTTCTTCAGAAGAAAATTCAACTATCAAAAGACATTAATCAGTTAAACGGTCACTTTCTATATCCTAAAGTCGTAATAATTGAAAATGCTAAAACAATAATAGTCATTGATCTGCAAATCGAAGAACTATTACCTTCGAACAAGACTTTTACATTTTGTCATGAAATAGTCCAACACGCATTTGATGATTATTTTCTTTGGGTGACACTTAAGTCATTGGAAGTATTTGTTATAAATTTAAATAAGAACTCCATGTTGAAATTAACTGTCAATAATTTTGCTAACTATAAAATTTGTGGATTTGAGAGTGATGAAAGTAAGTTAATACTTATAAGCGCAAGTGGCGAGAGGCTATTTAATCCTTGTAGTAAAGAGGAATTGTGTGCAAAATTTGATAACAATGCAGAGGAAATAACAGTTTCGCTTCAGAAAGTGTCCCCTTCTTATAAATTAAAACCTCTCCAGAAAATTTATAAGAATGGCTTGCATATATCTGTTCAGAATATGAATTTATTATTAAAATGTCCTGTGACTGGAATTGTTGAAAAATTGACAACAAACAAAGATTTAGAATTTATTGTTTCATGGGATGATGCCGCTGTATTTTCCACTAAGCGAGAAATGTGGATGATAGATTTAACACATTTTAATAAACTAGTAAATTTTGAGAAAGTTGAATCCCACTATATCCCTTTGGGTTCATATGATAATATTTTTTATTATCTAACATGGGATACAGAAGTAAGTAAATTTTATTTTTGTTTACCTAACTTTCTTGGAGCAAAATAATTAACTAACAGTGAGAGTGTATTAACAATAGATTAGCAAATGATCTAATGAGTAGTGCAACATACCTATGAAATTTTATTCCCAATTAATTACTACTGAGTTGGGTAAGCATTGAAAAGGTTTTTAATTATTTCAATCTATTAAAATCTTTATATATAGTTTTAGTATAACAATGAGTGTGGTTGTATGTTATTGTTTAATGCTAATAATGATGAAATAAAATATTAATGCGATTTTTTAATATGCTTATTATAAACGTTTTAGGTCCAACTATTTTCCACAACTTTGAAGTCTAATGAGAATCCACAATTGAAGATATGTTCGACACCTTTGCAAATATCCCAAGAAACTTTGAAGGCACAACTGAAGTCTTTAATACAGGAGGTAATTGCTGCAGATACCAAGAATGTTTCAGTCCAGGTTCAAAACTTATTCAACAATATTCAGGATTCTTTGTTTTTAATTGAAATGGCTGCTAAGTTATGTAAACATAACATTTTATATAAATCAATTTTGTGTTCTATTCAAAAAAAGATTTTCTTAATGGAAGATATCACCGTGATTAATGCATTCCACAACTTAATGATAAAGTTAGATCTACTGGAGTACATTTGTTTTAGACGCATAACACATTACATTGATATGGATTTATTTCAAATGAATATAATAGAGTTATGTGAATTGTTTGTTTCAAAGTCAGATTTTGATTTAGCTTCTATTTGTTGGTTGAAATATTCAAAATTAAGTAATACTACTACTGACAATGACATTATGAAAATCTTAAATGCTATCCCTGTAAACATAAAATTAGGAGCACTAGTAATATGGCTACGTAATTTTATACCTACCTTATTAGATGAAAATCCTTTTAATGTAGATCTTATTGCTAAGTGGACATCTGAAAGGATATTTAGTTTAGAACAATCAACATTTTGGCCTAAAATTGGTTTAAAATATTTAGAAGCCATTTTAGAAGTTTTTGAATCATCTCAAAAAACTATTACAATAAGACCTATTTCAATTGATGATCTTGATATACTAAAAGATCACATAAAATATATTATTGAATTGAAAGAAAAATACAAAATTAATATGTTAATTACTGAAATAACTTCTCAAAGTCCAATGGAAGTAGCCCTGATTATGTTAAGACGATGTTATACTGAAGACTTAGAGCACCTACTAAAAGACAATTTAACAGCATATGCAAATAGATATCAATTTGACCTTGATTTAACAATATGCTCTTTCATTGAGATGCAAGCTGCAAGCAGTGGAGGCAGTGTAGATGGACACAGACTGGAAATTTTACTTAATTCAATAAATTCACTTTCAAATAGATTAGAATGCTTTTTACAAGTTTTAAAATTTTTGGATGTACCATGGGACCCTAAAATTGAAGAAATTGCTAAATCTGTTGCTTCTCTAGCTTTTTCTGATTTCACTCTTACTGAATCAGATAGAATTCTAGCTCAAGCAATATATGAAGAATTTAAGGATGCCAAATTTAAGGTGATTCTCAAAAAGTATAATTTACCTCTGCATTCTTTTGACTGCAATAGTTTAATTCACAAAATAGTTGGTGCCTCTACTATTGAATTAAATGATTTACAAACGGTAACTAACTACGTATCGCCATATACACGGCATTATGCTAACGGTTTGTATATAAATAGATGTCTTAAAGAATGTGAAACTAAAGCTGCTTTAGATTTCTTTAAAGCGTTAACAAAACATGACCAAAAAATTTTAATTAAAAGTGTAGTTATTAAATATGAACATATAATTTCCGGTCCATCCAACAAATTATTAGAAAGAAATTATTTAGATTTTATTAAGGGGTCACACTGTCAAGATGTATTACAAATAAATGCCTTTGAAAAAATGTATCACTTGAAAAATACATACAATATTAGATCAGAATTAAATGATTTATGTGACGAGGAATTTTATGAAATGAAATTAGAATTTCTTAAGAAAACTGATGCCTCTGGCCGAAGTCGGTGTTTTGAACGTTTTACAAAATTAGATTTCTTAAATTCACAACATTCAAAGTTAGAAGCTTTCTTGCACAAAACTTCTGCTAACGAAAGAGTTAGAATCATTGTTAAACAGTTGCTTTGCATTGGAAGAAATAAAAGTAATGACAGAGATATTTTGAATCAATTTAAGGACGGAGAAAATATTGAACTGTTATTGTTGTCTCAAAGTGTTTTGTCAGATTTAATTTGGGATTGTCCTGAAGAGTACATTCATATATTATGTAAAATATTATCGATGTTAAATGCGATTATCAATACAAGTACAATTTTTAAAAACCTATCGGTTACATGGAAATTCAATTATATATTCCTACCTATGTCTTCGAATGCGGCATTAAATAACTTGGTAGACTTTTACGTAAATCGTGAAGAAGCCATTGAGATCTACGATGGAAATGATTTTATTCCATTACGTATAATAGCACATTCATTCATTGAATCGTTGATATCTGCAAGACATTTTGATGAAAATTTATTAAGAATTAGCGAAAATGTTGCTCAAAAATTATTAAATAAAGTACTTGCATCTCAGGAGCTAGATCAAGTTATATTGACTGCACTTTTACTTGTTATTTATAAAAGTCCTGATTTTGTTGGTGATGTGCACATTTTAGAATTATTGCAAGGTCGATCTGAAAAATATTCTCCATCAATAATGTACTATTTATCATCTCCAGCAATTCGACTTACGTTTGGACTAGAAACTGCAATACCAAGTGCATTGACATACCCTCCGCAGTATATATTACAGTCCAAGTTCAACATTTATCTTGGTGATATTGCCCTTCCCGATTATAGAGAAGAGACATGGGATGTCAAAATGTTATTATTTTACATTTTGCGGCAACAACACGATACTTCCTTCGAGCGTCTAGCCGAACTATGCCATACTTTAAACGTTTGTATTAACGACGGATTATCATTGTTATTAATTTCCTGCTTGATTAATTGGAATTTACAGTATAAAACTTCTATAAATGACATAGGATGTCGAGATATTAATTTAGAAAACGACGAAGATCATTTAATTTCGAAATGCTTAACGATTTGGCAAAATATTGAAAATAAAGATTTTTTGAAGGATGTTTTCAAAGATTTTTGGAAAAACGGTGAAGTAGTTATTCATGGTTGTGTAATATCTATAAATCCATATTATTACGAAGTTTTACTGTGTATTTACTATCTTTTAGTTTCATCTTTTTCAGACAGTAAATATTTAAACGAATATTTTATTTTAATCTTTCTTAAAGAATATCAAAGAAAGGGCGCACCAAAGCAGTATGAATTTGAAGTTTTTTCAGTAAAAGGACTCTTCCCAGAAATTGGACATTATAGACTACCTTTTCACTTATTTGTACGGGACGATATGTGGTTGAATTTAAAGTCGGAAATAACATTGGAAACATATGAACGATGGCTTCCAGTAGTAGGCAATTTATCACTTGATGCCGACACACAGACGGCTAAAGATATGATTTGTAGTAATGCAGTCAAACAAACTATGACCAATAGAAGACCTAACAATACAACAGAAACTGATACAAAAGATGAGGTTTGGAAATTGACATCATACGAAGAACCATTACTTCGTGCGGCACATCGTTGTGTAAGGCACATAGCAAATATGGAATGGGCTGGAGCATGTCTATTTTATGTCCTGCAAGGGTGTGCCAGAGGAGCCGACCAAGTAGCAGCCGCTCAACTTTGTTATCAGTTTTCGCAGCGCTGGGCCGCTGTTCAACCTGGTAATCGCGCAGTCCGTCAAATGGAACGCCTTCATTCTACTTTATCTACCCGACATGTTTTACATAAAATAGACTGGGCTTGTGAAGAATTTATAAGGCTGACGTCTGAACCATCACAACTAATCCATGCTTTATATCTTCATCCCAACTTCGTTGAAAAAATAGGCCGTCATAATATCAACAGAGCAGCAAATGAAATAGCAGATAAAAACGGCATTAACATTAATTCAATCCGAATTCAAATTTTGGAAAATCTTCTTGACAAGTACAAAGATAAACAAAGTCCGAGTCTTAATAACATCGAACTTATTACAGCTAAATATATATTAAAAGTTACATGTCCCAAGATGGGGGCCATTTACTTATCTCGCATCGCTGTAGATGATGAAAACGATCATAATAAAATAAAAAAACTTAGAGCTCTACAATGTTTAATGAGTGTTGTAGATCAAGATATCGCAGTAAAAGTTGCAAATAAAGACCATCAAAACCTCTGGCCAACATTACTTGAGCTATTGTATACGGTCCACTTTGAAAGAATTGACATGCCTTGGCTAGTTGGTTCTTTTAAACAAGATAAAATAAATGCTATAAATCAGTTGATTCAAGCATCCGGAACTAGTATTGAAGCATTAAAGGTATCAGCTGAACTAGCATACAGATATGGAGACTTAAAATGTATTCGTGATCTTGTACCGCTACTATTGAAGGTTTCATTACATGAGGAACTGATTCCATTATTATTAAAAATGTCACACCCTTTAGACAGTACTATATGTTTGGCATGGCGTGCAGTTATTTTGTCTCCATTCCAAAAAGCTGACTACCCAATAACAGAGAAGCAAAAGACAAAATGCCTCAAAGCTATTAACTTACTACCATTGTGCCCTGTAATAAAAGATGAAGATTTACTTGAAATATGGAAAAATTGTATCAGGTGTAAATGTCCTGCTTTAGGCTGTTTAATTTTACCTTACATGGCATCTGAAACTAGAGATAATTTAACAGAAATATCAAGATTTGATAAGAGAAATTTAATTATAGGTTTAAAAAATTTGCATGCTGAATCTTATCTAGTATCTAGTGCTATGTGTGTCATAGAAAGTATGACCATAAAGTTAAAAAGATAATTCTTCCTTAATTTAATTATATTTTTATAACTACTACAAATATACAACCCTTTAACATCTGAAATATTTAAAATTATATTATTATGTGCATATAGTATGTATTAGTTTTATATAACAAAACTAAAATATTTTGTTACATAGCATTTTATTTTTTAGTACATACTTCTATATAACATAACAAAAATTTGTGAAAAGCAAACAATATTTAGAAAATGATAAAATATTTAAATTTGTATTGTATTTTAGGAAATATATATGTTCTGCAGAAACTAAATTTACTTCTACTTAAGGGAACATTTAAGTAAATTTTTGTAACTTAAATATAAATTATAAGAAATTAAAGTTTGTATTTTTAATATGTTTTTAATTATTATATAAAGTAGTTTGGGAAATGTGTAAAGATAAGCATATTAAACTATTTTTCATATGCTTATTCTTACAAGTGAAACTTAATTTCCAATGTAATACATTTAACTTAATAGTTATTTTCGTATATAAGGATTGCATGTGAACCCTAGAGATCGAATGTGTGATGCTGCTGGGAGAACCATTTCAAACAGAGGTGCATAAATTCCATGACCAGAAGCTAGCATTCTTGGAGTTTCATTTGAATTATTTGGTTTTTGAGCAATTTCTACAACGTCTTCTCTTAAAAATAAAATCAACAAAGTAGATTTGGACTGACCAATTGAAGATAACAAATGCAGTGGTGTTAGTTCTGAAAATGAAAAATATATACTATTTAAATCTATGCATATCTTAATATTTGTTTCAATGTAACAGGGTCTTTCATATGTCATAATTTCAATAGAAATAACTTATTATTTAAACTATTAGTTGCCTTATTTGGTTTAGTTATAACACTTGGTTGTAAGAAAATATCATTTAATTATTAGGAAGTATAAAGAATGTTATTTGATATTGGTAGAATTTAAATGTACTTAAATATTTAGGAAATTATCTTATACATATATAAAATTCTTGTGTCGCAGTGTTTGTGGTTAAACTCCTCCTGATTCTCATGAAATTTTGTGTGCAGATTGGGGTGGTCTGAGAATCGGACAACATCTATTTTTCATCCCCTTAAATGTTAAGGGTGGTCCACCCCTAAATTTTTTATTTATTTTTTAGACAAAAATTTTTCATTTTTTCACGATACACCATACAAAAATACATGCAACCCTAAATTTTCACCCCTCTATGACCAACCCCTATTTTTATTTGTTAATTATAAACTTTAATATTTTGGCAAATTTTATTTTGTCATGACATAGAATAAAAAATTTCATATCTCTCTCAATTTTCACTCTTGTATGAACTCCTATTTTTACATCATAATTCTTATTTTTTTAATCTATCCAGATCCCCAATAAGGTTGCAAGATGGCAATCAAATATTATAATTGTAGTAAAATTAAAAATATGTTTCCTAGAAATAACAAATACATGGCAAAACAACGTTTGCTGGATCAGCTAGTATCTTTATAGTTATGTTACAATTTAGTATGAATTAAAAAAAAAATACCTCCATTTGACAAAGCAGCTGGGTTGGCTCCTGCTGCAAGTAATCGAGCAGCAGCAGCATAATTATTCCATTTACATGCTGAATGTAATGGTGTCCAACCAAGCTCGGTTTTTGCATGAACATTAGCTCCAACACTAAGCAAGTATGATATTACATGAATATGGTTGCTATATGATGCTCTATGAAGAGGAGAGTATCCATCTGAATCCTTAGCATGGACTAGACCTGGGTGATTACTTAGAATATCCTTTATAGTCTCCAGTTCACCATTTTCAGCGGCCCATAAAATATGATCTATTGGATTGTCTAAAAATTAAGAGTATTTTGCAGATCAGTAACAATTCTTCTAAATAACATAAGTGAATAAAAATGGAAGATGGAACATCTCGGGATAGTGGTAGCTATCACTGTATATCAATGTATATTAATTAAATAGAGTCTGCTAATTCTGTCTGTTCCACATATTGACCACTAAGCTATAAAGGCTACCTAGTTGTAATTGTTTCTAAGTTTACTTTTTATACTTAAAGTTTATTTGTAAGCAATCTGAGTTTCAGTGTAAAAACATTAACTAATGTTAAATATAATGATCATGATTGGACATATTCATAGTTATATTTACAGTTCATATATAGTAAATCTATTTAGGTTCATTTGTTTCCAAGATAATGTGTTCTATTACATATTAATATTTCTGTACAAATAAAACCATTTTGTCAGTTTAGCTTAAATCAGTTCTTAGTTTTATTATATTTAGGGATAGTTTTTAAAATTTAAACATGTTTACCCTTTGGATTTTTCACAATGTCGACACCAATGTCAACATCATCCCAGCCCGATACAAACATTTCTGAGGTTTTAGGATCCCTTTTATACTTTTCAATTTCTTCTGCTATCTCCTGATAGTCACGAGTTGTAAGGGCTTCTTCTTCAGAATCCGACGACATCTTTTCTACCCTTGTTATATCCTTTTTAACATAGATCAAAAAATATTAAATAATACCTATCAAATAATATAAATAAACACCCGGCTAATCGTAGGATCTAGACAAAGGCTACTTTGCGACTGGCGTTACCCGCTCGCCCGCCTTTGTCCACAATATGGACACTGGTCATGTGATCAAGCTTGAACTTATTTTAATCCCGCTTTTTTAGATCGGGACGAAAATAATTTCTTTCTTTTCTTATCCTTTGTAAAAAAAGACAAGGTTTGTATACAGGCGATCTTACAGTTTAACAGACTAGTGACTACTACTACTTTACTATTATCAAATTGTATTTTTGTGATAAATCGTTATACGACGTATATTTCTTTCCATTCATTTACAGAAATTTGACTCTGATCATATGATTATTCACGCTTGTCTGTAGCTCTAATAACTATTTATTATTTCGAGTATTATATAATATAGGTGACAATATTATAATGACTATATGCTATGAACATCTGTGGATTACAATTGTATAAGCCAAAGCTATCTCTGTGTGTTACCAGTGCTGAATAAGTCGGCCATAATGGAATTGATATTATTTTCAACATGGCGCCTAGCCTAGTTAAGAATGTGTGTGTGTGAAAGTGCAGTGAAATTATGTTAATATCGATGGTTTTTAGTGATAAATTTAGTGCATAAGTGAAAAAAGTGTGCTTTAATGCAGCGGTTATCTTATAATGGCTTTGGATTTACGCTTGCATTCTCCAGCAGGCGCGGAACCCGTTGTTTATACATGGCCCCTCACATCAGGTCATGGCTCGGTAAGGAAAGCATTAATAAAGAATTTGATTTTTATGTGCAGTGGTGTTTAGTTATATTCCTATAATACCCTGATTATAATGCAATATTAATGAGCGTAATATAAACAGCAGCATAAATTTTATTTTGTAAATTGCCAATTATCTCAGTGTTGTCATAAACCTCCCTGACTATGCTCTTGTTAAGTAGTGTTATTGCAGACAATAATATAAACATAAAGAACAATTTTGTTTAGCTTTCTTTAACTTTTTATTATAAATATAAATTTACTTCTGAATAACATATCCTTATAAGCAAATAGATGATAACGGAATGTTGAACTGTTCAGTGATCACATGGCTTCTATATTTCTTGAGTGTATTGACCTCGTGTTTTGTCAAGGTGTCGGCTTTTTTTAGCTATCTACACCCTACTATTACGTATGATTAAATTCTCTTAACGTATTTGCGTTATCACTCATTTTAAAAATGAAAATATTATTAATTCTAGGAATGTTCTGTCATGTGATTGTTGTAGTTATGTATTGGTGCTGAATAAAAGCAGTAATAAGTTGCGTAATTTATTATTTACTTTTCCTCTACACTATTTATGAACATATTAAAGTTTTGTCATTCTCACACAAAAATAATTACTTTTAAGTCCATAGTGATAGTTAGATAGAATAGATGAGTCCATATCTTTTTATCATCATAATTGCTGTACTTAATTGTTTTAGAATTTCTCTCTTTAGTTTGAGTTCTTTACTTTAACCTGATTTTTTTTTCTGTTATTACTAATAAATAAGATCTGGTTATAGTAAAAGTTATACGCAATAAAAAAGTGGTTCACTTGTAAAAGATTTATTCAACACAGTACATGACAATTTTTTTATAAATAGTAGCTATAAATAACATATACATTTATTAAAATACTGTAACTGTAATTCTTACTATTTTGTTGTGACAGCACCTGCAGTTTATATGTAGAAAATTTTCTATGTTAAAGTTTCAATAATTACTTTTCTATAGCTTACATATATTATATAATGTGAAATTTTGTTTCTTCAATTACCATTTTAATATAAGTCTTATGTATTAAATTGGTAATATAATATTGGCTTTTTGTATATTATGTAATCCACTATTTGCTGTTCATGAATCTGTAAGATTAGCTTTTTAGTTTTATTTAGTTATTAATATTGTTTTTTTTTTTTCTCTAGATTAAGGTTTTACAGATTAATATATATATTTTGTTTTTTATATAACTTCTGGTTATGCACTTCTTGCACTCATCATTATTTTATTTATTGTTTTCTTTCTTACGAGGGTTGCCTGGAAGAGATCGCTTGTTAGCGATAAGGCCGCCCGTTGCATCCCTTGTAATTTATATGTATTGTGTTATTTGTGTTTCTTTCTAGCAACGAAGTGTTAATAAATAAATAAATAAGTCTAAAATATGTACTCATATCTGATGGATAAAAATGTTAGACATAGGATACTAATTTTAATTACTTAATTTAAAAAAGAAACAACCTTTGTATTATTAATTACATGAATGTCCTTAAAAATAGCTCTCCATAATTAATAAGATATTTTTCTTATTAAATGCTTGAATTGCAGAAATTATACATACAATATCTCTTACTTTGGATGATTATCTTATTGTCAACACAATATCTTTCTTCAGTAGCAATCCAACTAGGGATGATGAATAAATAAGCTTTTGACAATGAAGTCATGGCAGCTGAACAATTGAAAATTGATTAATAATTTGAAATTTTACAGGACAAGCACGATGGGGCCCTGGAGATAGTAGAAACAATAAGGTGAGTAACATTACATATGTACTTGATATTATTACTTTTTTAATCTTATTACATTTATTTAAAGCAATGCTAGAAAACTATAAACTTCTAAATAGAGATACCAAATGTTTTTAAGCATTTTTTTTACAATTCATAGTGCTTAACAAAATATTTGAACCCTATGTCAGGTTTATTTTGTTGTTTCAATATTCCTAATTTGCATTGCTCAAATTCGTAAAAATATTTATTCAAGTACAAAACTTTGTTTTTTATCAATTTTTATGATTTGTAAACTACAACATGCTCTAATAATTGCCATATTACGTTGCGTGGATGTTTGGTTACGAAGGACGTCCGAGGTCGACTACCTTACAATTGTTTTGATCAGATTGATAAGTAGTTAAGTATTAACGACGTCAGCGTAGTTGCAGTTATTCCGTCTAAGATATACTATATTTTTTATATGCTGTTGCAGTGCTACTTTCGTCTTACAAATAAACTCCGTAACACAACTCGTTCTTTAAATTATTATTAAAATATGTATAGTCATCGTAACATAATACGTTCTATATCTTCAGATTTTGTATGATTTATCTTTAGTTTTTCGTTACCTACCTTTTAGTTACCAAGCTATCTTTTTTGAAAACTTGCTACATATAATTTTGTTTTGCAATTTATTTTTAGATTTGTTTAAGATCTTGAATTCAAGAAAAACGGAAAGGTCTAAGTCTGTTATGAATTAATCATTCTATATATTTGTACACGTGCTGATGCACCTGCTACGGGCAGCAGGGTTGACCTGTTCTCACCTGTAGCGTGTACCAATACAACTGCAGCTGACGATATTATTTTTATTAAAAGAAAATTAAAGAACCTGTATGTCAGATTACAATTCAAATCTATTTACAGAGATGCTATGGAAATACGGTGTAAAATTATCATTACAATCTACAAAAAATATTTAAAATTGATTGAAGATTGCGGTATTCAGTTTTTACTTAAACAGTTAAACTTTTTATGTAATATTTAGTTGGAATTTATATTATTGCTATATAATTTGATTGAATTCGTTTGAAATGTCAAGGACGCCAACTTGAGCCATTTAAAAGGTACAATGACCTATAATAATTTAATTTATTCATTACATTTCATACGATCAATCAATCAAGTACGTTTTCGGAACATTATCTAATATGTACATAATATACTATAAAAAATAAAATTCCAACATGTCCTTGACATGTGACATACAATCTTCTCAATGTAAAAATTAAAGGAAATCGACTGTTTATGACCCATATATTGTGTCGTAAACTGTTTCCGCACTGTACAGTTCCGTAAACGATGACAAAGTACACGGTACTATTGAGAAGTGATAATTTTTTATCCACGAACGATATATTATGAACTATATTTTAATTATACTTTTAAGTTACTCGCGCTAATAGTACTATTAAATCTAGAAAATAAGTAGGTACCAGTATATCGAAGTACTCGGTGAAACATTTTTATCTATAAAAAGAGAAAAGCTTAAAGCGGGTCACCCGTTGCTACCGAGAGGTCGGGTGGCATAGCCCTGGCGACCTCTCGACATTCACTCACTCGCATTCAATGGCCTTGAAACCTGTCTCTTTGAACTTTCTTTTCTTTTTTTCTTACGTAATTTAAAAAACGTGTTCTTTATGAGATACATTTTAATTATGGATATGCAGAGAAATAAGGACATTACGAAAATTTATGTTTTGGGTTACATGTGAAATTTAATAAAGACACGTGTTTTCTGTCTTTATTTTGAAAGTATTTGAACTATACTACAATATTATTAATAATACAAAAACCTATTGTTATGTATAACTTCCGCTAGCCAGGTAATATGCATCTGTTGACAACAATTGTATATTTTATACACCCGCTCTCTGTTTTATGTTAGAGCCTGCCTTGGCCGTTAAACGTTGTATTGTATTTGTCTTTTCGG
This sequence comes from Pieris mannii, assembly GCA_028984075.1. NCBI lineage: Eukaryota > Metazoa > Arthropoda > Insecta > Lepidoptera > Pieridae > Pieris > Pieris mannii. Next base: position 5,206,696 of record CM054776.1, read on the forward strand.
TTTCATTACTAAAAAAATCTAAGGCGGTTTTTAAAGACTTTTTAAACTTCTGTAGGTACCCAAAGTTATAAAGTAATAAATACATATGCCTATAGCAGTAACAATTTAAGTAATATTTTTGTTAATGTTTCTTGTATAGGTGGGTATGCGACGACCTGCCGGAGATGAAGGGTGCCTTGGAGAAGAACATCCTAAGCGACTACGACACCCACTCATACGAGAGTATGCGGGCACTATGCGACCGCTTCAACCGCGCTATCGACTCTGTCGTCGCCTTGGTAATTATAAAATTATTTACACTGTACTATTATTTTATTGTGATGTATTTATGAGCTTAAGTCCATGGTTATCTTGTTTCGTATCTTTTGTTAACACAACAACGTATATCTGAGAGAAATAATTACAAAATAGGACAATATGACACAGCTTAAATAGATACGTTTCAATGATTGTCTTTTTGCCTTTTTCGTTATTAGCTTGTTAAATTTGATACGTTGTATAAATCTGCTAAAATAAAAAATATATCTCCACAATAAACACATTAATGTTCACACTAATGTGTTTATTGTGGAGACATACATGGATACTCCGCCCTATTTGACCGATCGATAATATGGTGCACTAGGTACAAGTTAGGCCGGTGCACTAAGGACATTTGACGACCCCTGTAGCATCACGACCCCTTCTAGAATGTCACATAGTCACAATGTAAACAATGTTATCGAGTCATGACTTTGATTTCTAATGCATTTATAACTAGAGAAATATGTTATCATGGTCCTAATGGTATATTTTAAATTAAATAAATATATCATATACCGTTGATTAAGACAAGTCGCCCATGTGCTTAGGTATAAAAACGTGATTTACTTAAATTATTAGTACTCGTGTTGTTTTGATTAAAGACTTTATTTTTAAATGCCGCTACCGCGAAATTAAAACATTTTGTTTGATGCTTTGCTTTTATACTAAAATAAATGAAAACTTTATGATTAATATTATTTAAACAGTTTTTATCAGCAAAACATTGAGTTAATTAACTCACGACTTCTATCTCAAAGTCAACTGCTTTAAAAATAAAGAACAGCTTTAAGTCTTATAATTTTTAGTAAAAATTATATTTTCTACCTAATTTGCATATATAAATATATCGTAAAAAACGTATTCAGCGTTACGATGTTGGCATGATTTCCAAGTGAAACCCGTTCAATGTCATAGTCTATTTATATGAAATAAACTTCCTGAATACCTGTTGATTTTGTACTAACATTTCTAACATGTCTCAGAAATGAAATGGAAAACGCAAAGCAGTCGAAAATAATGTGAATTTTAGGCGATGATGTTCCTAACCGGCTTAAACAATATAATATGCAAAATCAAAGAACGAATGTGGGGCAGTGAGGGCAAAATAGCGGGGAGCGGGCGAGATCTCAGAGGGCCATGAGGGCCAAAATGGCGTCAGACAACGAGGACGCAACATAACGATCGATGGTTGTAGCCATAGCAGACGGCGCACGAGAGAAATCTATTATTAAACCATGCATTCTATTCGTTACGACGAACATAGAACTTGGTAACAATATCCAAATATAAACAGAAACGTCTTCGATAGAATTAGTTAGGCGAGTGGCTACTTTCCTAATTACGCAACAACCCTTTTATAAGAATGTATCGTCTGGTTAATCTTTATCTAGTAATTAATTTCTATAAGCACCATTTAGAGATTATTTACTACTAATTACAGCGGTTGTTTAATATACTAAAAAACAGATATACCGGATAACGGAATGGATAAAATAACATATCCAAATTGGTTCGAAAAGTAGTAACAATACTATTTTGTATCGAATAACTCCAAATTCGTTATCGATTTGCTATGATGTCACTAAAACTGATGACTACCTCGCATACTTAACACGTTCGTTTGTTACCTTGAGTCCGCCGTGTAGGAAGCTTAGTACGTATAACACGTATCAATTCCAGTCAAGTACTGGTTATATTCTTCATAGTGTAACAAAATTATTACCGTGCATCGTCTTACGGTGCTCACTTTAACTTGTGAAAGTCTTTGAATCACAGTCATCGACATTACCCGATCTTCAAGTTGATTGACCTCTGTAGCGGACATACGTCTCAACTCTCAACCAAAAGTTGATTGCCTTCGTGCATTGTTTTAGAAGCAATCTTAAATTATCATAAATATTTATATATTTCCGGCAATCAAAACTATTTTGATGTTATTTTCCAATGGGACTTAAATTTTAACTTATCTCTAACGATCAAAAAATATTAATAGTCTAATAAAAATACAGATGACAGAAAATAGTTGAAAAGGTGTCTAAAAATATAATGATTACCAAATTAGGATGTATTTTCAAGAAGCTCTTATTTTTTAATAATAAAATAACTTCGCCGCAGACTTGACGGGATCCCTTTAGTAGAGTTTATTACGTAAAGTACAAAAACACCGAGATTTTTGAAGCTAGCAGCTATCGTTTATAAATATAATTATAGCTAAGCTATAATATTTTTAAATGTATATATACACTATAAGTAATCAGATTCGTATTAATTTTAATCACAAAGAATTGTTATTCAAATGCGTATCGATTAAAATTTTGGTGCGGGTCGCATAAGAGGGCAATGACCGTAATATTGAGCGAATGTCTCGTAGTGTTTAATATCTATATTTTTTAGGTGCGCTAGCGCCTAAGCTTGTATAGATAAATTTAAATTTATTTTATAAAATAATTAATCCAAAACTTTATTGTTATGATATAAAGCTTACTTAAAAAGCTGCCCCCTCGAGTGTAGAGCAAACATTAAATAATATTGGTTATATGTTCATTGGTACATAGATTAAATAGTTCATATAGCTATGAATGACTTGCGTAATCAACGTAAACAAAGCAGGAGGCTAACGCAAACCTCGAGGCCACAACGCCCACAAGTACAGGTTTATATGTCGGGTCTTTTGTATGTATACTCTATATACGTTAAGTAGTTACTAGTTGCATTATGCCCGTTAATAATAAGCGAAGCTTTTTTTAAAAAAAACTGCAATGCGTATGTATAATAAAAAGTTAGGTTCCTTATACGGTTGACGTAACAAGCTGTAAGAATATTTACCTGTGTCCAATGTATTTTTATGCCACTGAGGAAACCAGGTTCGTTTGTAGTTTTAACGAGTAGAATAATATAAGATCTCATGTATTACTCACACTCACGCTATTGATATCAACTTATAATAAGGCAGTTTAATTCAAGGTCAATAATACGTCCTATATTTAGGTCATACTCATGAATGGCAAGATCTTATGAATGGATTTTGAATTGCGCCTGACAAAATACGGGTTAGATTAGTTTATATGTGTTATTATATACACATTAAAAGGCCTATCGGAAACAGTCGTGCTTTTAGGAACAACTACTAGCGTTAGGTAAATTAGTTTGACAATTAATTGAGATGAGAATTGTAACCAATTATATGATTGATACCAAGATAGATTTCGGTAAGAAATTTGTTATGTCCTGTAATTTTTAAATTTAACCTCTAATTAATGGTTACAGGAGAAAGGTACTTCACTGCCTGCTCAGCGCCTAAACAAGTACCCGTCCAGAGCATTGTTGAAACATATTCTGCAACAAACTTATAACCAAGCCGTTGCTGACCCAGAAAAGTTAAACCAATATGAGCCATTTTCGCCCGAGGTGAGATTTATGCTTCCACTTTCACTTTTTAGATCACACTTCAAACATCACTGGAATGGTAACATACGAGTAACATAACTATAGATCATCCCATACATATGTTATTCTGAGAGAAAAATAAAATATACTTTGAAAATTATAATTAAGTTAAGTTGAATGAACTCTTCAATAAAAAAGTAAAGTATATTTTCTATCTTTATATATTTTGTCATTGTATCTGTGATTGTGTATTATGTCTTTTACGTAATTGAATTTGTTTACATAACCGATATTGTTTTCGTGTTTCAGGTGTATGGCGAGACCTCTTTTGAGCTAGTATGTCAAATGATAGATCAAATAGATATCACTGCAGAAGATGTGTTCGTGGACTTGGGCTCGGGCGTCGGGCAAGTTGTATTGCAGATGGCGGCTGCGACACCTTGTCGCATCTGTTTTGGTGTCGAGAAAGCGGAAGTGCCTAGTAAATATGCAGAGGTAGGCTTACATAAGTAAAATAGTTGTATGTATGTATGAGTTGCATAAAATTTTCTAATTTGGTTGATGAGTTATGAATCCTATTTGCAAATAAATATTATTTTATATACAAATATGATACTGTAGGAAATAAAGTAAAAAAAATCAACGCTTTAATTTCAGAACATGGATGCGAATTTTAGAATGTGGATGAAATGGTACGGAAAAAAGTATGGGGAATATAAGTTAATAAAAGGAGATTTTTTAATGGACGAACATAGAGAAAAGATAAATTCGGCGACCATAGTTTTTGTTAATAATTTTGCGTTTGGTCCTCACGTCGACCACCAGTTAAAGGAGAGATTCGCGGATTTAAAGGACGGCGCCAAAATCGTGTCTTCGAAGAGCTTTTGTCCACTTAACTTTAGGATAACAGACAGAAACCTCAGCGATATCGGGACCATCATGCATGTTAGTGAAATGTCGCCGCTGAAAGGATCAGTCTCGTGGACGGGGAAGCCAGTATCATACTATTTACATATAATAGATAGGACCAAATTAGAGAGATACTTTCAAAGACTGAAAAATCCGAAACTCAAGGTCAGCAAAAGGGTCTGTTTCCAATCGCATCTTTATTTATTGCTATATTACTGCATGCCCAGTTTGCACTAGAAAGTCACTTTGTGTGTTTGCTAAGTACACGGACTATACTCAAGAAGTGAATTTATTTTACTATAATATAATTGACTCTAATAAAAGTATCTTGGGTATTTCAGTCTATCGGGTAATGGGTGATTTAGTTTAATCATATGACGTTAAGCATACAAATTGATAAAGTGCAATTGCTTGTTCTGTTTATAGCAAACGATATAGATGTTACAATATTTATTATGTGTAGGGTATACAAAATGGGTGTGAAGAGGGAGAAAGCAGTAAGAGGAATCTAAGTGCGCCTCCCACCAGACAATCGACGCCGGACTTGCTTAATGGAAACAGCAATCACAGTACGGGATCCTTGCCTGAGAGGAGAAGGAAAGTTGCGCGGCCTAGACCAATTAGGTATGTACTCAGTAAAGTATGAGTGTACCCAGAAAAAATTGTTTGCTTTAGAGGAAAAGATCAAAATCAGTAAATAACTGTTGTTAAATATGCAATGTAATAGTCCATATTGGTGGGTTTCAGGTCTTTACTTCATTTTTCTTATCGAAAAATCGATAGACAAATATTTTAAGAGTATCTGCTGTCTAAGTCTTAATTTTTGTATGCTTGAACCAGTATAGAATAATTTTACTTATCGTATAAGTAAATATTCAGAGGTGAAAACGGACGGACGCGTGCGCGTGCAGCAGTGGCAAAGCGTCGCCCGGCGAGACGCTCCAGTGATGAGAGTGATGAAGAGTCAAGCGGTACCGATGATGCTCCACCTGGGCCTGAACCCGCGCCCAGGGAATGGGGCGCTCCCTGGGCCTCCTCATCTGATTCTAGTCAGTACACTCAAACACAACGTACACGAACACACCCAATATACCTTACTGTACAAAATCAGTACTTGATACTCATATTGTAAGATCCTAGGAATACATACATTAGGTTTATGTCTTGCATAGGTTGGTGGATGCACACCAACACCAACTTTATGTGCAATTATAAATAACAGTTATAGAAACTAAATAAATTTTATAAATAAATAGTTGAGAAAGTCTTTCATGGCACAGGAAATCGTTTTCCATTAAAATAATTTTACACTCTATTATTGATTTGTAATTGAACAAATCTTCACTTTGGCCTTAGGAGTTTGTAGTTCAATCAAATAACATTACTATGAAACTTCAAATGTCGGTAATAAGGTATGTTTTTTAAATACAAATTGTGTCACAGGATACCCGTATATCACACCTCGATTTCAATCTGTTTAAGAGCCGTCGTTCTTTGTGGAACTATTTTGAACAGTTTGGATTTGAAAATTAGATAGGAGAATTCGATGTCTTTCATCGTTGTATAGTTAAAGAGACTTAAATTCTGGTAACGAGATAACTACATCCATCCACTTGGCATCCTTTGTTTTACAGGTTTGTTGTAAAAGCCTTTAAACAGTAAGCTTTACCTGACGTAAAGTATTTTGCTTTCATTAGAATATAATTAGCTCTAACCAGCCTTTTCATTTATTGCATGATTCATGAAGACTCTCTTTCCTGTCCTATTAGTCTTACTTGGGTTTTATATTCGAAATATCAATAGATACGATTCGTAGATTATTTAAAGAAAAACACTTTTTTAACGGATTGAAGTTATGTATTATTGTAAACTTATAATTATTTAATATTCAATAGAGATTTTTAGAATTTCAATAGAGTAGACGGCCTAAAATTATCAAACACCTGGAATCCAATAATATCCAAATTAAAATCTCAACACAAACAATCCGCGAAAATGGAGGACACCGTGAGTAATTTCTGCAGAAACCCTACATCTTTTAGTCGATACCAACTCTGGGAAATAAATACAGATAATAACATTTTCTACAGCTGTGATACTTTTTTGACATTTAACACCTTTTAAATGGTAAGTTTACAATAATACATAACTTCAATCCGTTGAAAAAGTATTTTTCTTTAAATGTGTAAAAGTTATGTTAATAAAAGACAATACTTTCTTAGATTATGTTTAGGCAGTACATTTGACAACAGTAATAAAAATCTGATATGTCAAAACGATATTGTTAGAACCTGTCAAGTAGTAGATTTTCTATACAAGTATGGAGAATCTTCGATAGGTGTTCTACGTCAGCTCAAATATACGAGTACATGCTTCTGTTTAGTTTCAAATACGCCGTAGCACTGTTCAGGCTCTCCATACACAAAGTTTGTTGTATTTCTATACAATAGAAACATCTTCGATTTATAGCTACTGAAACTGGTATTTTGAATACTCAACCCGGCTGATAATAATTAAATCTCCACGTTCCGCTTTTGTTGCTTGTCACGCCTTTATATTAAATGAAGTTTTATGACCAACAATAATGTTTAGAAAACTGTATCGTCCAATGTATTTTTCTTTATCATTCATTTATATTGAATAAAATATCGTACAATGGCTTTTAGATATAGATTATTTGTGTTCATTGTTAGCGTACATTAAGTACTTTTGCATGTTTAGAGTTAAAATTTACCTATATTGAAGTTTCTTTGATTCCTACAATTTGAATCAAAGGCAATGAAGTCTATTAAAATGTGTCTACAGAACTAGCAATAGTTATTTTTTAATGAAATTTGACCAATATACACAATTTATTTGTTGTAGTATGACTCGTTTGTACGTGTCTTTCGCCCCATTCCTCATTGGACATTTTCATAAGCAAACCGAAATATTAATAAATTTAAGTACTTTTTAAAAACCTAGGAATTGGGCGATTATTTAAGTTAAAGGGAATAGACTGTCTTTACAGTATATGTAATGTGAAAATGGTATAAAATAATATGTAGTTTTTGTGAAACTTGTGACCCGTATCTGAGGTGTAATGAGCTTTTACTTAAAGCCTTTTGCACTTAAATACGCCGTGCTATTCATTCGCAGTCTATTCCCTGCATCTCCAATATTGGGCTTTTGTAATCGCTATTGGTATATAGATCGTCGCGGGCGCAGCACAAAGCGGAGTGCCAGTGCCGGCGGCGCTAGAAGACGCGCGGCAAGAGCCAAGCGACGCAGGGGTGCGAGGCCTAATATAGCAGGATTGGATTTGTTGCATTCCACCACGCTTGCTTCCACCATACATAATGGCGCGGTCAGTGAATTTTTAAAAAAATATAAAAAGTTTGTTGTTTGCATGTTTGTTTGTTTAAGATCGCTAGTCAATTCTCCTATGCCAATTCTAGCACCTTCCTTGGTCCTTGGTATATAAGGCCTTGCTGGCTTAAGGTTTGCCCACATTCATTTCAAGGCAAAATTAAGACAAGAATCTATATTTTTATAACAACCTTAACGTAACCTAATACTTTTTGCCTGTTCAACAAACACATGTTTAAAGAATACTTAAAAAATTATGATTTAATCGAACAGGTGACGACAGCGCCACCTGGCTGCGTAGAGCAACGTTTATCAGCATTGGGAGTATCCTTACAATCGCCTGAACGATTACATTCAGAACTAGAGATACCACGTTCACCGCACACACCATACAGTTTACAACTGTTGCTGGATATGTTCAGAGACCAGTATTTGGGTTTTATCGCGCAAATGAACACACCGCAATACGCCCACGATATCAGACAGCAGATTGATAAGGAGAAGGTATGTTAGATTTTAATTTTGTATAATTTACCTCTAACAGTTTTAGGTTCGATGGTTTACAATATTATGATGTTAAAATTGTTTTAGTATTTTTTCTATTCTTAATATAATTTTTTTTATATGAGAAGTAATGTAAGAAGACTTCTTTAATTAGAACTTGTATTATATTTATATATCTTGTACTTGTAATGTGTCTGTTATGTAAAATTAAATATATATACAATCATATATATATATATATATATATATATAGGGTGACCAATAGCAACTTACGACAATATATAAATGGTTTTGCTTTTTTAGTTATTGTTTGATAAAAAGTCGGATGAAAACATCGGTTACTTTTAGAAAACTATCTAAAATATTTAAACTAAATTAAAACTTTTATTATATTACAGGAAAGAAACCAAAAATTAAAATCAAGAGCCTCTCAGTTAGATAAACAAATAAGTGTGCTAATAAGTGACAGTGTGGCGCTACTAAAGGCTAGGATGAGTGAGCTTGGTATTCATGCTAATAACACAGTGGACTTGTTGGCGAAGGCAAAGGAAATCGTCGGGAGACATAAGGAGCTTCAGAGTAAAGCAAGTAAATTACAAGCACAGGTCAGTATATTTGGGACAATCTATATATATATATATATTAAATCAAGTTAATTTATAATTTGTTACGCTGAAGACGAGGGTTTCTTGGAGTAAACCTCCATGCGTCCAGTATCCATACGTACACGTCCAGTGGTTGTATAATTTTGATGACAGAAAATGGTTTCGGTTTCTTAATATTTTATTTTATAGCTTAAAGAGTAAGCCTTAATTTCGAAACTGTTATAGCAGTATACTTCAAACCGATTGTGTGAGTGACTCACAGATAAAATATTACTCTGAACACCACAGATTACATCGAAGTTAAGACCGGACACATTACAAAATAAAAAGAAAATCAGGTATTATACGGTTAAAAACGTATAACAAATACTTTCAGGTATCAAATATAGAAGTGGAACAGGCAATGCTCGTGAAACAAAGGACGTTTGAAATAACGGAAAAATATCGGCAGCTGGGTCACATCCCGCCCGATGTGGAAATAACTCAAAGCATAGCACACGACTGCATACTAAAGGAGATATCGGCGACTCTAGCCCATAGGAAGAGACTTCACGCACAAGTTGGACATCTTCAGAACGAAATAATTCAGATGGAGAAAGCAAGTGAGCAACAGAAAGCAACACCCAGCGTTCCTGTTGCTACCGTAAAGCCTCATACCGTCAATTCTAAACCTAGGAAGTCTAGGGACCACAGGTCGAGGTCACAAGACTGGCCCGATGTGCCTGATGTAGGCAAGATTGAAGAACAAAATCCAGAAATTCTAGCTCAGAAAATACTAGAGACGGGTCGACAGATTGAAGCCGGCAAGATCACAAAACCTAACGTTATAGTTAATGGGTACATGAAGGATCCAGATAGGCATGTGGATCATAGGTAAGTCTTTTTTCTTCAGTTTTAAAGTTAATTTATTTGTAAGTACAGTCATTGCAGTCGGTCTAAATTTCATAAACATTCAACACTGATAAAATCTCCTGGTGGTTAAATGTAATCGTGATATGCCTTATAATGAAAGTGTTTTGAAGAGTTAACAGGTTTGCCATATTTTACACGTTTATAACTAAAAATTATATCACAAATATACACAAAAATTTGCCAATAAAACGTTAATAGACGATGTCGTTCTAAATCTAATACGAAATAGCTCGATATCGTTTAGGTCTGCGAAACGGACAACATCTATCTTTCATCCCCCTAAATGTTTTAGAAAAAAAAAAATTTTGATAGTCTACCAAAATACATACAAATCTTAATTTTTACCCCTCCACAATCAATCGATATTATTTTTTTGTTAATTAAAAACTTATGACTTGAACACTGAGGTTTATATAGAGAAAAATTCACAGACAAACCTAAAAAGTTTTCATTCCGGAAAACCGAACAGTCTCTGGGGTAGCAAAATGTTCCATGTCGGTATGTACTAAAAAGGTAGGCAAAGTAAAATGACATTAAGGAGAAATGAATTCATGGAGGCAACTAGTATACTAATTCTACTGTACGTGTGTGTCACTGAAGTCCTCTTAAACGGCTGGACCTATTTTGATATTTTTTTTTGTATTTGTTTGGGTAGCGTCCTGGGTGGTTTATTCACAAATCAGACCGACAGATGGCGCTGCAGTTGGTACTTCCATACTTTGTTAAATAGTTTAGTCGCTTGAAATACCATGCATGACAACGTCTGTCGGGTCCGCTAGTCATATATGTTTTTTTTTATAAATAGACAAAAGTCGGCAGTCCCAATCCATCGCGCGCACGTACCGGCACGTCCAGGCGTGCCATTAGCACGTTCGCCTGTCAAGTCTCAAAAGCCTCTGAACGTGGTCGGCAAAGTTCAAGAATCGCCGAAGGTCATCAACTTCGAAGACCGTCTGAAGAGCATCATCACCTCTGTGCTTAATGAAGACCAAGAACAGCGGAAGGCGTCAAGGCTTGAGGTAATAGTTTCCCTCGGCCTAACTTCTCTTATAGTACTATCTTATGCATTTATCCCCACAAAAATTGAATTTTGAATCTCGTCCATCAAGAAAAAGAAAGATAAAGGATTTATATAAACATTGACAATGCTATGTCAAAATAATAGCTGTTGTCGTGACTATGTAGTGTAAATTAACAGCAGTCCCTACCAACTTTAAGGAAATATAAATTTATTACTTCCACAGCCAAGGCAACCCACCCCAAATCACACGTTCAACAATGGCTACGTGAGACCAAACGCGCCCCATCAGGGCTATGTACGGCCGCAAACTGGAAACGCCGTCCAAGCTTACGCCCGTCCCATTCGGGATTTACGTGACCCTCGGGACTTACGTGACCCACGGGAAATACGTGACCCAAGAGATATGCGTGACCCTAGGGAATTGCGTGACCCACGGGACATACGTGACCCAAGAGACTTGCGTGACCCACGTGATATGAGGGATGTAAGGAGAGAGCGATACGGGTATGAACGCCGTGAACCGAGGCCGTCGCATGCGCATCACGAGCCCAGACCGCCTGATATTAGGAATCATCACCCTGGACAGCCAGATTATACACAGGTAATAAATTAAAAATTGTGGGTTCATCGTGCTCTAATCTTCTATTTGCATTGTGCGCATTTAATAGTCGCTCGGAAGATGAAGGAGAACGTCGTCATGAGCTTGCCTTAGACCGAAAAAATCGACAGCGTGTGTCAGGCACAGGAGGCTGATCACCTACTTGCCTATTAGATTCACAAATAAACGTGATACATATACCCAATAGGATCAGACCGAAAAAGGTTGTTGCGCCACTGATTTATATTTTATTTTAAAAAATCAGAAATATAATGAGGATAGTACTAAAAAACAATTTATAAACGATTGAAACCACTTTTCATTTGGTTTATCTATAATAAGGGTAAAAGATCTGTCAATAAAATCTAAATTAACGGCTCTATTAATTGAACAGTGCATAACATTTTACAGGTGTCTCCAGCAAAACTAGCCCTCCGTCGTCACTTATCACAAGAGCGCGTGTCAGGTGGTGCTCGTACTATCGGGGACCTGGTGAATGGAGAGATCGAGCGAACGCTGGAAATCTCCAACCAGAGCATCATCAACGCTGCTGTGCATATGAGTGCGCGGTATCATGAGCCACCTCAAGCGCAGACGCATCAGCCGTTAGAAGGTAGTTTTTATTACAGATATTCGATCATGGCTCATTTAGTGATTTTTAAAACTACTGAATTACAGTAGTACAGAAGGAATTTTACTTAATGAATACTATTGAAATATACATTTAATCTTTTTTAAAGATGTTTATAGGCCATTGCACATATATTAGTGAAGCCACAGTTCCGACACAGTACCGGCACAGTGCGAAATACTCTATGAACGCATCCCGGACAATCCGGGAATCACGGACGAATTCGTCTACAATGATATTTTTTGTCAGATCACTGTCGCCGACACTGACTTCCTAGTTCTACAGAAGAATATTCAAGCACATCACTGACATTTTAAAATACTCAAAATATTTTCTTTCATCTTTAACTAATTTTTGCATGTGATGAATTCTCCTTCCGTCTCTCTAAATTGCCATGATTCATGCACCCATATCCTTTTATTCCCTTGATGCTGTTCTTCGTCTTAACCCTAAAGCAACAGCTAATATTGCTAACTCCGTAGCATTGAAAAGAGCCAAAATCATGTTATTCACGATGGACACGTTTCACTGAAGGTCCGCAAACTGAGTACTGACATGTGTGAATTGAATTACTGTATCACTGATACTGAACTGAGTGGACACATTGACAGAACTGTGGATTCACTGATATATGTAAAATGATTTTATTATTGAATTGAGAGATAACGAACTTAATAGTATACTAGCAGACTCGGCAAACCATTGCTGTGGCTAAGGTTTTTGTAATATTACATAGTAGTAAACTATTCAAGGAAAACGGTAGGAGAACTTATGTGAAAGGTAGATAGCTGTCTGTGTCTCTGAAACGTTGGTACTTTTAACACAGCGCCATCTGTTAGAATTGTATCAAATAATAAACAAATAATTTGCAATAAAATAAAATTGCGACTATAATTAAAGATCTAATCTATATCCTATCTCTTAAGTTGGACCAGACCGCTCACGGTGTGCCAATTTAATTTAAAATCGGTTAAGTAGTTTAGGAGTCCATCGCGGACAAACATCGTGACAGGAGATTTATATATATTAAGATATGCAAAAGTTACTGGCTGTAAAGAAATTAATAGTCGCGCAGCCCGAATAAAAAAATGTTAAGTATAAAGAAGAAAACTCAAGAAAAGCATTTCTTTATTTTGTTCAAATATGGTTCTATGGATTAATAAGCATTTAGGTTTTAATAAATTTGACGATTATTTAAAGAATCCTAATGATTCGGTCCTTGGGATTCGCAGCAAATCGCTCCACTTCAAACAATTAGTATGACTTAAAACTTGGCGATTAAAAAGAGTGGCGGAGAGTTTCTTGCTCGCTGTACGCCCTTACTTGCGAACTCGTGGTAAATGTAAATTAATAATCAATTTAACATCTTTTCTTTTGACGTTGATAAGTTTACTTGGTTACCCATATGAATAAAGTTATTTTGAGTTTAAGATAATGAAAAAAATTAAATAAATTAAGCTAATTTATTTCTTGAGTTGTAATTTTTTCCTAAGAAGTGATAAATAAGGACTGTCCAGTGTCCACCTCGGGAGTGAACAATCGAGTAGGAATTCTAAGAATGCTGCTTTGCTCCCTTACCTAACAAACGACTTGTATCTATATATATGTACAAATATGTATCTCCAGGACTCGCAGCATGTTTACAAGCGCGTGTCCTAGCGTCCGAGTACTGGCGAGGACGCCAAGGCCCAAACCCCGCGGCTCCAGGCGAGACTGAAGACGCATCTCGGCGAAGGACTCCTACGCTTGACCCCCACTCAAATACATCCACGCCGTTGGTTGATGAGATGCCCGATCGGCCCCCAGGTGATAATAGCAATTATGCTGACTCTATCTATAGCAATTTCCATACAAGTATCGTTAAAAATATACGATACTAGCAAAATGTCCCGGCTTTGCTTATCTTTCTAATTACTTTGGAAATACATAAATATATAATGAATTGATTCATAAGTTTTGAGATTACAAACATCTGAATGTTTGTTCTTTATAATATTGGGAATCCATGACAGTTAGGCCATGTGTACATAGACCAATTGGTTTTAGAAGGCGAGGGCGGTGAGGAAGTCGAGGAGAGCAAATGGCAGGATCGTATCGCGTTCAGGTTTGACCAGATCATATCGTTCGCGTCCACCGCTATGGAGGACAAACACCGGAGGTCGGACGAGGCGTGTAACACGTCGCCAGACTCGGGGATAGGCCACGGTGAGGCCGCTCGCCCCACGGCTAACGAGTTGCCCGCCCAAGCCGTCCAGCCGACTGCCCCCGTTCCCACACCGACCAGCGATCCGGTCATCACAGAGGTATTTTCGAATAGTTTATTTATTTATTTATTTATTAACACTTCGTTGCATTACATAAAAGGAAAATATTAAACATAATTTAATGAAAGCAACTGGCGGCCTTATCGCTTTAGAGCGATTTCTTCCAGACAACCACTGTGAGTAAAGGAATAAACCACTGAAAACGGAGTTTAGCGTAGTAATCTAAACAACGATGCGTTAAAGCTTGCTTTATCTTAACTACGTAAGAATTGTATTTTAGATATAGAAACAGGTATTGAGCAAATATCCTCTCTTGCACTTGTACATACAAGATGTATATAGCGACGGCTTGTGCTAAGTGAACTACGATTGCCTTATGTAACATAAATAACATTTTATATTAGTCGTGTCAATTTAACAGATTCGAGTTATCAAACAAAAAATCTACCAATTCGATAAGTTTTAGCAATATCGTGAAGAACTGATTCGTTCGATATCATCGTCAAAACTTCGACTACTTTATATATGTTTGTAAAGTTTTTCTAATAAAATGTCGTTTTTTAAGATAAAAAACTAACACAGTAAACTCCCTTATAACATGCTACTCTTATAACGCGTAATCATACTACACGATTTCAGTCCGTCGTATAGCATATACTTCTCCGTATAACGCGGGGCTTTCACATTTTATATTTTTGTACTGTGACATTTATAATAAGGTTTTTCGTAATATTAGATCCCCTTTAAATAAAAAAAATTTAACGTGTAAATGAAATCATTTGTATGTAAGTTACATACAAATGATTTAATTATTTGCGTTACATAATGTAACGCGTTATGCCAGAGAATCTACCATGTTATAGAAGAATTTACTGTAGTCCAAAAAACAAATGTAAAATTCGTTTATATTGTCATTCATATTTTAATCATAGTTATAAATGCAATTGTGAATCTTTTTTGAACTGCGTTAAACAATGTTTCATTAAATGTAAATAATGTCATGTTAAACTTGCTATAGGTTAACGCCGAGAGCGCTCCCGGAGAAAGCAACACAGCGAACGAGGCGCGTTCCCCTTCGCCGCCCACGCACCACTTCAAGAAACGGTTCTTCCGTCGGTCGCGGTGGGGCGCTTGGGGGGCGGCGGAGGGGGCTCCGGCCACGCCACCTCCGGCGCTCGATTGGGAGAGGCCGCCCATGTGACGCTCGAGCATCTAGCGCCCGAGACTTCGACCGCGCATCGCCTCATAGCCCCCTCTAAGGTGACGGAGTAGCCCCGTAACCCCTTAGAGCCCGGGCGATCCAGATCGGATTACCCCTTGGACAATCAAACGAATTTTACATACCGCGTCGTTTCTAACACATTGATTTACCAAAAATAATATTTTTTCATATTGCGTTGACGCAAATTGAACTGATATGCTATATGCACTAGTGTGAACTCGCGTCAAACAGATCGATATAAGAACACTGCCGCTCGGAAAGTCGCGTTTGCGATATGTTGACTAACGATTTTATTTGTTATTATTTTCGAATATATATATTGTAATTATGTATATTATTGAGTTTATTTTACGTTTAAGAAATGTAATTATTTAGTGTTAGTTTGTATCGTCGTATTCCGGAACGTAGCGAACGATCGCGCGGCGAAATGTATTTCATGTGTTCATTTAGCTCTTAGAATTCGAAATACACAATTCGGTGACTGCTAACGGTTGGTTTTTACTCCGGTTTTGATGGATGTTTGTTGTTTTTCTTTTCGTTTTTGATGTTACGGTGAGTTCTGAATAATGTGAATCATTTCTTTGAGGGTGTCTTAAATTAGATAATTGTATCGTTAACGTTGTAAATACTATTGGTAGAATACTATAGGACGAATAAGCGGTTAGATTAATTCGGTTAAATATATTGTTCGCTTAAATCAAGCTCCATACTGCCGTTTACAGCCGCTGCCTTATGGTACATAAAATCGTGATATTTTAAATAACAGGAACAAAGTCTAATTAGACACGAAGCGAAAATGCATTTTAAATATTTGGTTGGGATTTTTTATAATTAAACGTATCCATTACATATATTCCATCTTGTTCATAATTTATTATTTTTTGACTAAGAACGCTTTTAAATTTTTTTAAAGTGATGTATTATAAATAATTGATAAATTACAAGATTGAATAGATGTAATGGTACTATATTCATACTTTTAATTAGTCAAAATTGCAGGCGCAATGTCTTAATCGTGCCAAACTGTATGTCTCTCGAGTTTCAACGCGTTGGATAAATTCTCGTTGTGAATCTATTACAGGCATGTATGTCACTGTTATTTAGTATTATAGCAGTGATTTTCACTGTTATTGGCACGGTATTGCAATAGCCTTATTAATAGTTCCTCCAATCTGAATGCTAGGGACTCTGCACACGTTCAATTGTATATAGAGATGCATTTCTTTTATCGTGAAATGCGTTTTAGTCAAGTAGTTGTCGCTAGGAACAGGGTCGACATCGTTCGAAATAACGTTTTCAACTTTTTATATTACATGCATGATGTACCGAGTGTAAATTGTTACTATCGCTCAGAAAAGTATCCGCCTTTTAGGTGTAAGGCTTACCTTTATTAAGGTCATGGATTTCTTAGACATATTATGTAATAATTCGAAAATCATGTAATTATATTATCTGTTAAATTTATAGGTTTCTATTCTTTCAAAGTGGTTCTTTATGAGACATAGAAATTTGCACTGAATGTCATTTACGATGGCCTTTAAACAAAATTTTAAGTAATGTATTAATAATTTTTTCTATAAAATTAATACTTTTGTTGTAAATTGTTGCAAGCTCATGGGTTTAACGGGATTTTTCAACATAATACAAGGATCGTATTATGTTTTAAAGTTTCTTTTATATTTGTTTCTTGTATTTATTTCTATGAATTCGGAGATATAAAATATTTTAAATACACATTGTAATTATTATCCTTTGTCCATTGCAACAGTTATTTTAGGAAATATTTATGAAGACAAATTCAGGCTTATTGAAATCAAAATAGATATAGATACTTTATAAAAATGATACAATAGAAAACTTGTAGAAGTTGATAATTTTTAAAGTGGACCATTGTGTGGAATGGGTATACACCGTTGTCTTATATACATTGAATTTAAATCGTCGTTCGCTAGTTTAGTAATTGCAGTAAAAATAGTGATCATTTTAGCAAGTGATATTTAAATTATATATTTATCATTCTCATAATGCACTTCACTATCATTAAGATAAGGGTTTTCTCATAAATTGATTGTGAAAGTGTAAAACGTTCTTGAATAAAAAGGTGGAGATTTATGTATAAAGAAAGAGTTATTCATAGTATAATGCTTGTTATACACTAATGGCATTATATAAAACTAAGATAATATCGTTGGTGTATCATAAACATTGGAGTGCACTGGCTTGATTGTGCCTGAAACTCAACAATGCCGCTCCAAACCTCAAAATTACTTATGTATTCGTGTTAGATACTTGTAATGTAAGTAAAATCGGTTCGGACGTACCATTAGTGTGGTAGCGTTATATTGGCGTTCAATATAGCTTGGCCCACGACTCGAAGAGTGATTGCATTATTCAGTTTTGACTAACTTTTAATTTAATTGGGGAAAATGAGCTAATCAGTGTGACGTTAGTGTCTAAAATAGTACAAATGAGAAGACTTATTGTCGTAAGACTCGGACTATTCATCAATTGCAAAAGCTAGGTTTGAGATGTATCCCTGTGTACTAGTTTTATTTTGTACTAAAAGTTAAAATAAATAAGTAATGAAAAGTGTTTTATTTTATTTTTAAAACCATGACTTGCGCATTCTATTTATAAAATTTTGAAGCTGTACAACATGCTTGATAAAGTCTTTGATATAAATAAGGGAGTACTATATTTTCAAAAATTCAAAATCATTTATTGATTTTGAATAAATAAAGATATTAAATTTTTTTTTTAAATTTATTTATTAGCTGGATACAAAGTCCATAAATACATATTAAATTTTACATGTACTGCCAGTTCTCAAATCAAGCGCGTAGAACGGACGAGAAGAACAGGCTATAAACTTTGCGATTTATTTTAATCGCCAAGTTTTTTTGTTTTGCACAATGTTTGTAAGGTTTGCTATATATTATTAAAAAATGTAAATATTTTTTTCGTAACAGTATTCTCAAAATGAATGAATAAATTTGTTCATAGACAAAATACGTAAAAACATAGAACAATCTTGTCTATGATGTATCGACATGCTTGAATATTATTTTCTGAAAGGTGAAAATAATCCTAATTTGATCCTAAGAACTTTTGAACCCGACTACAGTAATATTATGTGCTTTAAAAATAATTTTTCGACGGGTGTGACCCCAGCTAAAAATTCATTTGTATGTTTTGTATTGGTATATGGCAATGCGTGAGCTTATTCCTATACAGTATACAATTACAAATTCGATTAGCATTTGATTTTGTGCGTCAAGAGTGATTTTGTCTCGGATCCAGAACCGTTATTAATAATACCGTTTGACAACTGACAGATAAAGTATAAAAATACATTTTGAAAACAATTACTGATTTAATTTAATGAAAATTATTATTAATAAATTATTATTGATTAAACATAATATGTTTGTAAGAATTTAGCATCAAGTTATTTCTGTTATCAATTAATTTATAGCGTTTTCAACATTTCTAATTGTAAGTTTCTAAATTCTAATGTCTATCAGTGTCTTTATTATATTCTTAATACCAAATATGGCTTTTAAATAAAATTCATACAGTTACAGTGTTCTCAAGTCTAATAAATACTGCAATAACGTCATAATTTAATTAGTCAGCTTAGCAAACCAATTGCTAGTCACTTCTCATCAATAAATGAACGCACTCCCTTGCAGGTGTTAATTATGAATTAACGCTGTTTTACTCTTAAAACTCTTATAAAATGAAATGCAATATTCGAGAGCTGTCTCTTTTAAGTGACAGACCTTGTGTTATGGAAGGAAGACTAAATTATAAAAAAGTTACAGGCAATTACCGGAATCAGACAGGTAATTTTTATTAAGATATGTAAAATAAGTATAAAAAAAATTCAATCGTTTATTTTTCACTCTATCTACTCGAAATTTATTTTTTCGTTTTTATTATTTTTTAGTATTCAAAGAACGTTGGTTTAGATTAATAAACAATTACTTATTTTATTTCAAAATAAGTGAAATGGGGAAATTTGACACGAAACAGCCAGCTGGTGTATTTGTTATGGAAAATTCTTCGGTACAAATGGAACATGGACACCATATTTCTTTTTCTTTCTCCATTTCCTTTATGTGAGTTGTTATTTAAATATAGTTCTCAAACCTATTTATTTGTTATTAGCAATCATTTAAAAACATCATCATACACTTAAATAACATTTTCAAATTATTAATTAATTTAAACAAGCTTAAGTAAACTTTTTTATCAGAGATGAACCTGAAAAACGGCATATATTTGCTGCTCGAAGTGAAGATAATGTGGTACAGTGGGTTTTGAAGCTAAGACAGTGTTCATATGAGTACTTAAGAAACCAATTGCATGCCCTTCAGTCTAAGATATACTCCATTACTGGCAAGGTAAGGTATTGACTTTTGTTTTAACTTTATGAAGTCTTAATGTAAGTAATACTTATGATTTGAACCAATAATTTTCAGGACCCATTGCTGCTGGTACCACGTAATGATGGTGCATGTTTGTGGGCACCATCAATACCCTTTTCAACAGCTCCAGCATGCTCAGTCAACACAAACTCATTTAGCTGTCATCTCCACACCAATGGAGCCTTTACACTTGAGAGGAGCAAGTCAGATGTTCAAGCTCACAAACACTTGAGGTCAGAATATCAGAATACAACTACATTTTATACTGACAGCATAAATAAGGAAGAAAACCAAGGCTATACATTGGAAAAAAGTAAGACATCAATCTTAACATCTAGTTTGAATCCCATAGATATATCTATTTTTGACAATAGACCCTTATATTCAAGAGCTGCTCCTAGCCCACCTGTAAGAACAAAGTTGTCACCAAATAACAAACGAGTTGAAGCAAGTAAAGACTTCAAAATGTTTTCGGAGCAAGGAAAGACTTTAGCTCAAAGTAGCATTTTAGATCCTGCTCCAATTCCTCCTAGAAGAAAAATAGTGCCTAAACAATCCAATACAAATTCAGGAAGCAATACAAATAGCAACAGTAGAGACTCTTTAGATATATCAAATGAAGATTTAATTAAACTTTGACTGTCTTTAATGTTGACAATCGAAATTAATTCACCAGCCTAAATTTTTTTACTTTGAACACCCACCAAGTATTATAATTTAATCTTCAATAACAACAAACAATAACTTTCTACTATAAAATTATAAATATGTACATCATAGTATGTACAAGTTTGTAAAAGCTACTGCTACATTAATATTCTCTTTATGTAGGAAGTAGTAAGGATTGCTTTAAAACTACTAGTCAAGAGTAAAGTTAAACTCAGCAACTCTTATAAGCTTTTTGTATATTTATAGTATGGAATAAGCATTAGATCTAGGATTTGATAATGTAGGTCTTCAATTGTTCAAAGCAGTTCATTGGAGGTATTTGTTAATGTGCTTTAAATAACCAAAATTTATGATCACAACCCAATTTCTTTTTTACACATCACACATGTATTGAGGACCCATGCATGTTACTGGATATCATACATATAAAATATATGTATATCTAAATAACTTCTGAGTGTTTTTGTTAATCTTATTGTGTGTATGTACATTTATTGTTATTAGCTCCCATATTAGCAGACCATTTCAGATGTATTTTCTGTTGTGCTATTAAGATGTTTAAATTTTGCTTATTTTATTCACTCCCAATTTGAGTAATAAATGATATTATATTGGTCATAATTTAGTGGTGAATTTTTTTTATTTAGAAACAATTTAACATGACAAACTTAGAATGTAATAAAAAATATTTAAACAAATATATAGTTTTTTTAATACTATTTTCAGATATTTTTAAGTATTGCGTTTTCAGTTAGGTAAGGCATCTTTTATTGTATCAAAGTACAAAGTAAGAAGTAGGTATTCAGTAAAATAATCTGTGGTTTCAACATATATTGAAAAGCTAATTATTACTTTTAATTTCACTGAGTTTTCTTTTTCGTGCTTTCTGTTTAGCACCTCTCTTTAGTTCAATGGACTTTTTGACTTTGTTTTCAATTTCACTTTGAATTGATAGTTTAGTAAATTGTATTGCTCTCTGATAACTATCTATTAACGGCTCCAACATATTTGACGTAAATTCTATTTGAGGAATATTTTCCTTCCCTCCTGATTGCAAAATTTCCTGCAACATCAAACACAAAGTATTTTTCAAATAAATGAAACAAGGTAACATACTTATAATTTAAACTGGGATTAACAAAACATACAACAACAAATGGAATTAGTACTGAATGATTAAAATCCAACTTGTAATACATATATCTTTTGAGTCTTGAGTCAATGTTGTCAAAATTATACCCATTATATAAAAGTAATACACCATACATACCTTGAACATTTGTAGTTGATTCTGAACCAAAAAAGTTACAGCATTTCCAAGTCTGCCAGCTCTTCCTGTGCGCCCCACTCGATGTACATATGTTTTTATATTCTTTGGGGGATCATATGACAATACAAAGTTGCAGTCTGGTATGTCAATTCCTCTGGCTAAGGCATCAGTGCTTACAATTCTAAAATGTAAGAAAAATTTTGGTTCTGTATAAAATACTGAAAAATTTAGAAAACTTGATTAAAATTATGTTTTTAATCTTAATTGCATGTAATGGTGATTTTTGCAGTTTAGATTCTTGGCTAGGCAAAAATTGCTTCTGTTTGACTGCAGAACTAAGATTTCATATTATTTAAATATTAAACAAATTTGAATAGAAGTTATTACATATTAGAATGAATGTTTGGAATATTTTGTATATAACTTACACATTAATTTCAGAAAGTCTAAATTTCTTTAACACATTTTCTCTAGATGATCTATCTAGAGAAGCTGACAATTCTGCCACTTTTATCTTTCCTTCTGCCCAATTGTTGAGAAGTACCGTTAATCTGTGTGCTGATTGTGCTGAATTCATAAAACATAAAACTTTGTCCCATTTTTGTTCTACTAATAAGTGATACAGAACCAATGGCTTTTCTTCTGTGGAACATGTAACAAATTGTTCTTTTAATTCATCAGGCGTTGAATACTTTTTAGAATTTTTGTTCAATGTATCAGATATTGGTGCAACTGAGAATAATTTTGGTTGAAATAATCCCCACTGCTCTAGTAGCTCAGGATCAGGTGATAAAGTTGCAGAGAAAAGAAGCTTCTGAGGTGGGCTTCTTGTGTTGCAGATGAAATCCCAATTTAGTTGGGCAATTTTGTTTGATGCATGGCCTTCCAGTTGAATATGCTTATACATATGATAAAGCCAGTCATTTTGTATATTATCCATAATTCTATCAGCTTCATCAATAACAAGGAATTTCAAATATTTTAGAGTAAATCCTTCAGTATTTTGTAGATGTTCAACTAATCTTCCTGCTGTGCAAACAATTATGTCTACTGTGCTGATCCAGCCATGAGTTTCAGCTAAAAAGTAAACTGAGATTGAACAAATAAGGTAACACAGGTAGTTTGTAGTTTTTGACTGATATCCATTGTGTGAAGTTACATAGAATTTAAGTTAATTATTGTGTTCTCTACATATGTTTAAAATGCCTTACTGTTTTTTAATATTTGTTGTTGTTCCTTTTGAAATGGTGTTGCTCCACTTAACAAAGCCACTTTAAGACCAGTATTAGTGCAATACTTGCGAAATACAGCAGATACTTGTGTTGCTAATTCTTGTACAGGCAGCACTACTAATGCTCTTATGTGGTGTCCTAGTTCTGGCATGAGACTCTATAAAGTAAACATTTAAATTAAGTAGTTAAATCAATAATAATTGGTCTGTTCAATTAAAATTGATTATTATCTAATTTATCTAAACATTTCTTTTTATAAATTAAATTTTTTATAGTTTACCTGAATGATTGGTAACACAAAGCATAGTGTCTTTCCACTACCTGTTGGAGCAGAAACACATACATCATGTGGCCATAATGGAGCAGGTAGGCTCTGTTCTTTTAATATAAATGGAATAACTTGTTCTTGTACTGGAAACAAATTTTTAACTCCTTCACTTGCTAAGGTCTTTTTCAGTGTACTGTGTAACCATGCTTGGTCTTCAACTTTACATTTGAGATTTTGAAGATTCTTGGACACACTATAGGCATGAGACAACCAATAAGGTAAAACTCTTTCTACCTGAAACATGAAAATAAGAGTTATTGGTATGTGAGTTACTAAGTGTAAGGGCATCACATTTAACAAAACAATAATAATTAAAATTCCAGGTTGGTTAATTTTAAAATAATATGAATTACCTTTGGTTTTTTCTCAAACTCACTACTTCCAAGTACTTTAAATTCACTAATAATATTTGTCTTTTCAACTGTTGGTTTAACATTTGTTATTACAAGTTTTTCTTCTAACTCCTTCAATGGATTCTGCGCAACATCCATATAAATATTGTCGGTGTGTAATTCGCTATTGTCTTCATGTTTTTCATTTTTGGGTGCAGTTTCACAAGATTCAGAACCTAGTTTTTGTGAAGATGCTTTTTTCCTTTCTTCAATTGCTTGCTTTAGTTTTAATAAATGGATAGATTCTTGAGTTGCTAAATTGGCTTCAGCGTCTCCTGTGTATCTGAATAAATAATAGTACATGAAACGTAAGATTTAAGCAAATTATTTTACATTTTAATGTGTATTTGACAATACCTGTTAATAATAAATAAATCCATACTTGAAGATATTGCCAATTTTTACAGACTATTTAAAACAATATAACATTTTTAAAAGTTGGCTACAAATATTAAAAATACATATAAACAATATTCACATGTCTCATGAAAATTTAAACTATCTTAATTCAAAACATAACCTCAAAAGCACAGACTAGGAAGAGTGGAAACTTCAATCAGATAGCCCGTACGCAATGGACGATGATTCATTGATGGTATAAAATCCATTTTACTTGCGTTACTATAACTAACTAGGTAAATTAAGCCAAATAGAAAAGATTTTTTTCTGAATTACGCTAATAATAATGTAAACATTTAATTTACCGAAGGAAATATAGCAGAGTCAAGGGAGATATGGATAAAAATATAGAGTAAATATTGTATACGTGTAGGTAATATAGAAAGAATTAGGAAATTTATGGAAAAAATTTAGAAACATACAGGCAGAGAAGGCAGACGTTAGCTTCGCCGAAAGCGATTAGCGCATGCTTAAAAAATATTTTGTCATAGATTACTTTATTCATTCTTCTATAATCTGTGAATTTTATTGGCATTGACAGTTGTCAGCTTTTATGATTTGATCATTAAACTTAATATTCCGACCGTGCATTATTTTTCATCTTTCCATTTTCCACATTGGTGAAATAAAAGTTGATTTATCTCAGATATATCAACATCATACTATTTATTAATTACTGAAATAAAAAATTACTCATATGTAGTAATATGAACTTGAGTTTTTAGAACAAAATATAATAAATCCTATCAAAATGGCTAGTGTTTCCTATCAAATCGCCAATCTTCTCGAGAAGGTAACCGGTGTTTAATATTTTTGATATTTCTTAATTCAGAATTGTGATTATACTTTAAATATTCAAACGTAATTTTATCCATGTAGATGACATCAAATGACAAGGACTTTCGTTTTATGGCTACAAATGATTTGATGACTGAACTCCAAAAAGACAGCATAAAGTTGGATGATGATTCTGAAAGAAAGGTTGTAAAAATGTTGCTTCGTTTGCTTGAAGATAAAAACGGAGAGGTTCAAAATCTAGCAGTTAAATGGTATGTTTTGGATTCCATATATATATTACTTTACTAAATATTAATATTGATTATATAGATAAATTTATTTGTATAGTCTGGGCCCACTTGTGAATAAAGTAAAGGAATATCAAGTGGAGGGCATTGTGGAAACTTTATGTGCAAACATGTTGTCTGATACTGAACAACTAAGAGATATAAGCAGCATTGGGCTAAAGACTGTCATATCAGAGTTGCCTTTAGGATCAAACACATTAGCAGCAAATGTGTGCAAAAAAATAACTGGCCGATTAAGCAGTGCTATTGAGAAGGTATACATTTTTAATCTTTTAATTTTTTTATTATGTTTTGAATTTACTCTAATGACATAATATATATGTAAATACATATTAATTCCTTGACAATGTTTGAATTCAAGATTTTGAGTGATAATTAAAGAAGTTATACCGAGTGTGTAATATTTTAGAAAGAAAGATGTTTTACTTTTGTAAATCATACCTTTGCGAATATTAAACAATACAATTTAAAAAACTTTAAATGTATATTATTGTAGCAAGAAGATGTTTCGGTACAATTAGAAGCTCTAGATATTTTGGCTGACCTACTTAGCAGGTTTGGTGGACTGCTAATATCATTTCATCCAATGTTGTTGAATTCATTGTTGCCCCAACTTGCTTCTCCAAGACAGGTACTGTATATTACAATAATACAATTCTTGTACTGTAAAAATTTAATTAAAAATTTCAAAATAATTTTGTTTATATAGTATTGTCTTTTATTAACATAACTTTTACACATTTAAAGAAAAACACTTTTTTAAGGACACCGTGAGCAATTTCTGCAAAAACCCTACATCTTTTAGTCGATACCAACTCCGGGGAAATAAATACAGATAACACAACATTTTCTGCAGCTGTAATACTTTTTGACATTTAACACCTTTGTCTTCAGTCACCGTGACCACGCACGCTGTAAAGCACGCGAAACGTCGGTTTAAATTTAAAATTATGTCTAAATAATTATAAGTTTAAATACATTAATACATAACTATAATCCGTAAAAAAGTGTTTTTCTTTAATTTTGTTTACTTATACTTGTAAGAAAATTTCTGAAGGAGCAACCCTGAATGTCTGTTCATATGCACATTCTTATAATTATTTGGTTAATGCTTAGTTATTCTATTGTCATAAAGTTACTATTTTTATTTCTAAAATGTGTATGTGTAAAATATTCTGATGTTCTTACAGGCTGTTCGTAAGCGAACCATTGTAGCCCTTTCTCACTTGGTAATGTCCTGTAATGCAACTTTGTACAACAAATTAATTGATCATCTTTTGGAGGGATTGAGCACATCTTCATCAGCTAGCGTCAGCCGTACACATATACAATGCATTGCCTCTATTTGGTATGTGTTTACCTAATATTTAAGCAATCATGAAAGATCTTACTTTTGTACCTATCCATTATATAAAACTATTGAAAACCTATTTCAGAGTCATGTTTGTTTTATTCCTAATTTTAATAGTTTTCTTATATCTTTTGGAACTACAATAACATCTTTAATAATTATTATTAATGTTTAGCCGTCAGGCTGGACACAGATTCGGTGAACAGTTGTGGAGAGTGGCACCACAAGTGCTGGAACATTCAACAGACTCTGATGAGGAGTTGAGAGAGCATTGCCTTCAGGCTCTAGAAGCCATTGTTTTAAAGTGCCCAAAAGAGGTTCAGCCACATATTCCTACTGTAAGTATTGCAAAATTTACATTTTTCATTATCACATCTTTTGGACCAAGTTGCAACTTTTGTTATATGTCATAAATTAGAATTTTGTTGTTTCTTAAAAATTCTGGTTATGTTTTGATGAAGGAATATCAGGGAAGAATTTGGTATTAAACCCAACTATTTATCCATCTATGGATTGTGTAAGAATAATTGATAGAAAAATTTAGGGATTGAAATAAATATACATGTGAAATCACTATTACCAAAGTTTATTTGTCTGGTGTAAATGAAAAGTTAAATAATTTAAGTAATGCTATTTGCCTTACACTATCACTTAAAATTTAACAGCCACTTTAAAAGTTTTGTTTTTATACATAAAAGTATACAATTAATTTCTTATAGATAATAGACCTCTGCCTTAAGATGATAACATATGACCCCAACTATAACTATGAAGATGAGGAGGAAAGTGGTGGTGGGGAGGATGAGGATATGGAAGAGGAGTCCTTTGAACCTGATGCAGACCCTGAGTCTGACTCTGAAGAATATTCTGATGATGACGACATGTCATGGAAGGTGAAATTTTATTTATATTAATCAAAAGATTGCTTTCATGCTGAGACAATGCAAACTGGAATTAAGATCAGTATACTATTTGTGTTTTAAATGAAAGTTGTTTTTATATGCAGATAATAGTGTTATTAACATTTAGTCAATAATCAACAACTGTCTTTCAATTGCTTTGTGTTAATTGTTAATTAGCATAATTTACATATTAAAAAACTGTTTCTATGTAAATTTCTCAAAATGATGTTGGAGGAAGCTTAAAAGGAAAAACTTATAATAAAATATTATTGTAAAATCGTCAAATTTCTATAATTATTTGGACAACTTATTAATGAATATTGTGATTTCTCCTTGATTCCAAGAGGTGAACAATTTATGTGATATTGATTTAAGCCAGTTATAAGTAGGGCTATTTAGGGCGTTATCGTAATTAAAAATATTTTCATATAATTTTCTATTTAAATAGCTTGTAAAATTCTAAAGCCTGTGTAGAATTGAGGTATAAAAAATATTTTTTTTAAATAGTGTGGACATTAAGGGATTTTGTTTGATTAACACTTGATATATATTCTTTGCTCATTTATAAAATCTAATTCCTAGGTCCGCCGTGCAGCCGCTAAATGTCTCGAATCAGTGATATCTACACGTCACGAGCTCTTGGCGGAAATGTATCAAACTGTGTCGCCAGCTTTAATTGCCAGGTTCAAAGGTAATTTTTTTTAATTAACCATCGAGTTGTTCTAAAAATTACGTCACCTTCAGGAGAAGGATAATGATCGATTGTTTCTATTGGTAAATGTTTTTAATTGGATTGAATTATTCCTGTTACAGAGCGTGAAGAAAATGTCAAGTGCGACATCCTCAGTGCGTACACGGCTTTACTGAGAGCAACAAAACCTCCGCCCGCCTTACAAGTGTCTATCGCACCCACTGACAACTCTCCCCAAGCTCTGCTTATACAAAGGGTATGTGACTGGCTAGTAAGTAATAAATAGTCGGAGCCTATCTTGGATGACCACGCAGACCAGTCTGTTTGTTTACTCATCTTGGCTTGATCATCTGTGGACATGGCCAGAAATCAATATACATATATTATTTTCCTTAGCCGACTTGGCCTGTAGAAGATTATTATTATTATTTGTTTTAAGCTTTGAATAAGGTAGTGATACATTTTTTTTATAGAACAGGGGGCAAACGGGCAGGAGGCTCACCTGATGTTTAGTGATACCGCCGCCCATAGACACTCTCGATGCTGGAGGGCTCGCGAGTGCGTTGCCGGCCTTTTAAAAATGTGTACGCTCTTTTTTTTACATGAGACAAAATTAGCAGACTCAACACTTTTGTGCTGTGAGATGGATTGTATTTTACTGACTTCAAATATGGTGTTTATTAGTGTTTAGTAGGTATGTGATCTGATATTTAAATCAGGTACATACCAGTCTTACAAAAATCGGTTCAATATTTATGATATATGGATTTATCTACGGGGTCTAAGGGCAACTTTTACATAAACAGATAAATAATATCTGTGTATTTGATTTATTTACAGTATATAGATGTCTTGAATGATGCTAGAAACGATAAATATTTTTGGGGCATATTTCAAGTAGTTCTTTTATTTACTTGTATACAGGTGCCAAGTATCGTCCGTGGCGCTCTTCGCGTCATCCGCGGTCGTAGCGTACGCGCCCGTGGTGCCGCACTCGCATTACTACGGGAGTTGTTAGCCGCCGCTCCTGGCTGCCTCACTGACCATGCCGCTAAGGTCATAAGGGCTCTCACACCACCCCTTATGTGAGTATTCATTTGTACAGAAGTATTTTTTATAGTTAAGTTAATAGGAAATTTAATATTCCAACAATCAAGAACCACCAATAAGTCTGTTGGTTACAAGAAACTATTAAAATTTACTTGTCAACTATTATAATTATTCGTTCAATATGTTTTTGTTATAAAAAATATTCTTATTTGCAACGTTTTGTGTTTATTAATTATATTTAGACCTAAAGTATTTTATTTTTAATAACATTGTGATCAGTGCTTTCCACAAACTCTTCTCTTTGAGTGAGTTAAAATATTAAATTTGATGTCCCCTTCATCTTTTAGGGACAAAGGCACAGCGTCCTCAATGAAAATAGAAACCCTGGTGTTCATCTGGTGGGTGTCCCGGGGTCCGGGTGCTGCGGGGCTTCGTGCTCACGTGACTGCGTTATTACCGGCCGTGTTGGCCGCCGTGTCTGATCCCTTCTACAAGGTTACCGCTGAGGCACTGAGGGTTCTGCAGGCGCTGGTTAAGATTATGAGACCATTGGGTAGGTCGATAAACTGTTATTTTTCCCAAGAGATAATATTGAGATTAAGATTGTAATTCTTAATTTTGGTCCATTTAACGTGTAAGTAAATCTAAGATTGGTACAGAAGCTGATTACTTATGAGAAAATTATTATCAAATAATATTAACTTATTATCAAACTGCATACACGGAACTTGTATAAATAAATCCATACACTTTTAAACATAGTTTAAATTATTTAATATAAGCGAAATTAAATAGAAAAAAATTGTAATAAGTCGATTTTGGATGTTTAATCGAAGATAATACTTTTAAAACACTAAAGATAGTTATAGTGGGGATAGAAATCAATCTTATATTTCTTCAAACCTCTACATTAGTTGTTTATTAACCCCTAGATAACATAGAAAATAACGAATGTATCGAAGTGGAGCCGGCACCGGAAGAGTTTCGTCCGTTCATCCCCGCGATGTACGAGTGCACGCTCGTACGATTACGTGCGACTGACATGGACCAGGAGGTGAAAGAACGGGCCATAGCCACCTGTGGACAACTTATATGTCACTTTGGTGATTATTTACAGGTATGAGATTAAAAATTATGTAAGTAGAAGTTCCTTTATATTTATTTAGCAAAAAATAAACTTCGTGTAACGTGAATTAATGTGAAATTCCCTACCATTGCGCATACAATGTAACCTTTACCGCATTACATGGTACAAAAATTATGGAATGTTTTATTCAAAATACAGGGTAACCCTCATGATTATCAACTGATACACACATTTTAATCACACAGCCGCTAGGACAGATATTGATTTTTTACAAAAAAATTATTCAGTGCAAAACAATTTTTTTTAAAATAATTCACATTCAAGTAAACCATTACTAAATTATTTATTTCATATTTTTTTAGAATGAGCTACCAGTGTGTCTTCCAATATTTTTGGAAAGACTGAGAAATGAAATCACAAGACTTACAACCGTTAAGGCCCTCACAAAAATTGCTTCATCACCTCTGAGAATTGATCTCAGACCTATATTGGTAAGAAATTTTTATAATTTTCTAATAGTATATATGTTATAAAGAGGGATGCTTTGTATGTGGACAATGGATCGATTCCAAAAACTTGTTTAATGTTTAGAAGTTACATTAAATGCTATGTTAGAAGAACATGTTTTGGCCAAAACTCACCAATATCCAAATTCTTCTTGCGTTTTTATAATTTATCAATCGCTGTATTTTTTTCTCGCGTAATTAAGTATTAGTTTCAGTAAAATTAATCTGAGAACTTTAATGTACATTATTCGCCAGGATTTTCAAAGGTCTACCTATCCTTGGTTTTGTCTGTTACGTCCGTATACCCTATATCCATGTACCCGGTATTCATGCCAAGTGGGCTGCCCATCTCTGTCTCTGGGTCTTGTCACTTGATAAACTATGAAATAGATAAATTATAAACGGGAAAATGATAGCCATAACGTAATTATATGTAACACCAATTTTTTCAGTCCGATGCAGTTCCCATTCTCGGATCATTTCTACGTAAGAACCAAAGGGCTTTGAAATTGTCGACGCTGCTGCTACTTGACACACTAGTACAGAATTATAGCGATCACATCAGTATAGAGCTGTTGAGTAAGGTAAATAAAAACATTTACATTTCTGCATGTAATGAATAAATGAAGCCATTAAAATAAATAATGTACTATTTATAATATTGAGAACAAGACTGATATTTTTTTAATACCTTTTTTGTTATAAATTCATAATCATCAATGCCTGCTCTGGGCTACTTGCTTTGAAGTCAGGAGAGACGCTACAATTATATAGATTTAAAAATAAATAATCTAATAATTAGCATTTATATATTTCTTTAATTTCTAAAATTACATACATAATATCTATAAAATTGTCGTGTCACAATGTTTGTTCTCATACTTATCCGAAACAGATCCACTAATTCTTATGAAATTTTTATTCATATTCAGTAAGTCTGAGAATCGGCTACTATCTATTATTATATTATATCTATTAATTTTTTTTGTGTTTATTTTATTATGATACAACATACAGAAATACACCTATTTGTATTATTTTAAATAGTTATTTTTATTTAACCAAAAAAATCCTAGAATGACTAATACTAATACAATTCATCTTATTATTTTTGAAAATAATGTATCAAATTTTGTAGGTGCTGACGGAAGTACCGGCTTTAGTATCGGAGGTGGACTTACACTGCGCCCAAACAGCTCTGTCGCTGGTGTCCAATGTTTGCCGCCGGTGCCCCGCTGCCCTCAGACACGAGGCGCTCACTCCCAACATACTGGCCTTGGCTAACTCACCGTTGCTTCAAGGTTAACGTCATTTATTTATCCCAAAATTTGGAAAAGTAAAGTAGATGCATTTTACCAATTATATAGGTATTCCTATATTTTACATGAGAAATGCGTGAATATTTCAATGAAGTATGGACATTCTCCTTAAATAAATTTTATCGTAACTTTAATTTTGGACCAAAATACTATTTTTATCGACTATATTTGGCAATTATGGATTATGCAAAACCATTCGATTCCATCTCGTTGACTGGTTAGAATCCTATCATCAATATATTTCATAATTGGGGTTTGAAAATCCAGGTGGTGCCTTAAAAGCAATGGTAGGCGTACTATCGGCGTTGGTGGAAGCGGATGTACCTGGGTGCTCCAGAAGAGAACTGTTGGCCTTGTTGGTGGCGCCGGTACACCGGAATACCGACCATAACGCCACCGCCCATCATATTAAGCAGGTACATATAGTTTTTATTTGAGCATTTTAATAAAAACACTTGCGATAAATTATACATATTGTTTAAAAAAGTTTTCGTTTAGCGTATTTCGTTAATATTATATATATTAACTTATCATTATATTTTGTACCGCCGCCTTAGACAGTAGAAACATTTATTTATTTATTTATCCTTTATTGCCACAAAATAAAACACACATAACAAAAATAAAAAAAACAGTTACAAAAGATATAAGGCAAAAGGCATTCTCGACCAATTGTGATGTAACGACCCTAATAACGCTTAGCTTCATTACAATGAGGACTAAAGATAAACTATGTTTAAAATTTATTACCATGGTTACCATTTTCAAATGGTCAGAATGGGCCAAGCTAATAAGCGGCGTACTGTTTACGGTATCATCCCAGAAAAAAATAGTGGCGCTACAACTCTCACACAAGACTTCTGTATGTGTTACTGAACAAGTCGGCGATGCTCTTTCTGTGCCGTGCACATGCCTTCGACTTTTGGGTTTATTGGTGGTTTCATGATGCTTTAACCAGACGGGCGAGTGGTAATTGCGCATATTAAAAGAAGTCCATGGCTACGTATATCCAACGACCTGAGCGTAGAGTGTCGTCGCTCCAGTCACTGGGCGGACACTAGTTCTTACTTGAATATGGTCGTTATATTTCACAGGCATATCACTCGCTAGCGAAGTGCGTAGCAGCAGTAGTGGTTGGGGGCGGCAGTGCGGGGGGCGAAGCCCTGCAAACGACGCGGGCTTTCCTTCGGGACGCCGCAGATCCGCCCTCGGACACCGTGCATATGTTCGCGCTATTGGCTATCGCTGAGATCGGACGCCATTTGTACGTTAAATTCTTACATTTATACGTTAAGCTCTGTTAAAAAGTAACTTTAAAATAACACATATGTGTTTAAGTGAGGACAAATCAAATGTTTAGTCATGGTTTGTATATTAATGTTTTAAATAATCTTTATAGTGCTTTTTGTTTTAATAATATAAATACTATATATTGTAATAGTATATTAGTAAAGAATATTTTTTTTGTTCGATAAATATATGTGTTAAAAGAAAAGTAACTTGAAAAGCGAGCGTATGTGCGCAGGCGCACCATAGTAATTAATTTAATAATGCGTATTAGATTTCTGATAACAATTTTTATTTTATGGCAAATCCATAGTTCCTTGAATTGTCTAAAGGAAAACATTAATATCTTACAAAAATCTCATTAAAATGTTAAACTTTTTACAGGGATCTAAGCTCAATACCGAATCTTAAGGAAGTGCTTCTGAATTCCTTCACACCGTCTTCCGAGGAAGTGAAATCTGCAGCGAGTTACGCCCTTGGCTCAGTGGCTGTTGGCAACCTGCCCGAGTTCCTGCCTTTCATTTTGGGCGAGATCGAGGCCCAGCCAAAAAGGCAGTATCTACTGCTTCATTCACTTAGAGAGGTTTTCACTATTATAATTAGCTTCATCTAATTTACGTTTATTAATTTTTATTAAACTATGAATAGATCTTATTATAAATTTTAACATAAATTACATTTATTTAATACTTGCCCAAGAACATTCAAAATATGGAATTAGTAAACCTTATGCCCCATTTAAAACTTAAAATGTGATTATTATTTAAAACTTAAAATGTGATTATTAATTAAAACTTAAAATGTGATTATTATTTAAAACTTAAAATGTGATTAATAATTAAAACTTAAAATGTGATTATTATTTAAAACTTAAAATGTTATTATTATATAAAAAATATAATTTTGGGGACTATTTCATTAATTAAATACCTTAGTTCGTAAAAATAATTTTTTAAACATGTTTTGACACATTTTGAGTATTTTTCTAATGCATTATTATATAAGATGGTAATTTTCTAGATAATCGCCTGCGAATCAACAACACCAGAGGGTGTGGAAGCATTGAGACCTTTCATTCCGGAAATTTGGATTCAACTCTCAAAACACTGCCAATGCGCGGAGGAAGGATCTCGGAACGTCGTATGTATATAATAAATTAAAAATATGGGCTTTTAGGGTATGAAATGCGTAGGACTTGTGCACTGAAATGGCCAGTCTCAATAGAGATTTGAAGACCATTGCTCAAAGAACATAATTAATAATAAGCTTTTATGTTTCCACATTTAGATTACACACAAAATATAAAATATATACTAGTTTATTATTATAAGATGCGGCCCTCGTCTGGAAGAAAGCCTCTTCTAACATATTCCAGATGTTACCTTTTGCCGTCAGCATCCAATTTTAGCCAATTACCCTTTTAATTTCGTCGTTCAATTATTAACTAATACACTGCATTTATAGATATCGTAAATCTAACTACCTTTTTTGAAGTAGTACAGTCTTATAATTAAACTTTATACATAACTTATTATAAATTTATTAAAATGTAAGTTGTCTATAATTTATCGTGTATATTCTATGGTAAATTTCGCGCCTTTTTCTATGACTGTTAGCAGCATCTATCTCTGCTCTGTGACACAATAAAAGACTATTGTAATATTTTTCTTTGAACTTAATTTATTTTTAACTTTCAAGGTTGCTGAATGTCTGGGAAAGTTGTGTCTCCTGGAGCCGCAAGATTTGTTGCCACACCTCAAGGAGTTCCTCAAGTCTCCCGAACCATTAACTAGGACCACAGCCGTAACGGCCGTCAAATTCACCATTTCTGATCAGGTAATTAACAATTCCCAGAGCAGAGTTGGCCTACGACTCTCGTACCTGAGGTCGTAGGTTCGATCCCCAGCTGTGCACCAATGGACTTTCTTTTTATGTGCGCATTTAACATTAGCTCGAACGGTGAAGGAAAACGTGAGGAAACCGTCATGTCTTAGACCTAAAAAGTCGACGACGTGTGTCAGGCACTGGAGGCTTATCACCTACTTGCCTATTAGATTTAAAAATGAAACAGATTCAAAAATCTAAGGCCAAGACTTAAGCCAAGGCCAAGGCTAAAGAGGTTGTAGCGCCACTGATTTATTTATTTTTAATAAACAATGCCCAGTTTAGACATGTTTGGATTTATTTTTAATTATAACTGGTCTGTCTCATGCATTGTTTACACACTTGGAAATTATTTTATGGGGTCTCCATACAAACAATGAAAACATCCACCAAGTTATTTGACATATTCCGATATTTCCGTTAGTTTGTTTTGCTTTATACTTAGTACATTTGTACTTGATAAGAGCAGTGTTCTTTGTGATTCTCACTCTTAGTCTATTCCCATCTCGACTGTTCAGTTGTGGCGGCAGATAATAAATATACAACCGCCACTTTGTTATGAACGTCCCTTGCCGGGAACTCGGCAGCGACCGGTAGTCGTGGCTTCTCGCTTCCCACGCGAGACAGATACAAACTGGACATCATTACTTTACTCTATTGACTGACTATTATTGACTAGGAACTAAGTGGCGCCAACCGTCATTACTATATTAAAATACGTTTATTTTGGAACATAAGATTATCTAAGTATTATTTATTCCACGTCATTAAATTTGAACCTGTAGGCATCCCTACTCATCGGCAAAGAAGACAGAGGGTGTAGGCCGAGAGAAAAAGCCGGCGTAAAAAACTCTCGGTACTCTTTTAAAAAAGTAAATCATCAAACAGTACTACAATATTTAAAACAAATATAGCAAATTAATTAGAAGTAGCCTGCCCAGCACTAGTCCCAGGCCCTTTTATCAACTAGATAATCAATTCATTACACGATACTCATGTATTAATTACTCTGCATATTCTATTCTAATTGTAAGTCTGAGTTCAATATATATTTCCTGTAAAACATGGAAGTTTCATTATACACTGTGTGGATTGATGTATAATCTTCTGCCGGAGCATAGCCGGCAGCGGTGGGAGCATATATTCTATCCTTTCTATGTGCGCAATAAATACTTGCTTGCAGCGATGTAAACATCGTAACAATACAACAAAATCTTAAAATAAAATGAAGAAAGCCATTGGATTCTTATTGTCTTAAAAATTCTTTAGCCGCAAGCAATAGACGGCCTGCTCCGTGCCTGTATGGCGGAGCTTCTGGTGCCCCTACGCGATCCGGAACTTGGCGTGCGTCGAGTGGCCTTAGTGGCTTTCAATTCTGCTGCTCATAACAAACCCAGCCTCGTCAGAGATCTGCTACCGCAAGTGCTGCCCACTATTTATAGTGAGACTAAAGTCAAGGTAATTTGTATGCTGATGTTATTTTTTGTAAAATTTAGACTATGTATTTTTACTTATATTGTTATATGTGTAGTGTTTGTAGTTTAAGTCCCCGGCTGGACCGATTTTAATAAGATTTTATGTTCAAGTGAATTCAAGTATGGTTACAATTCGATGTTGTTAGTTATTTGAAATTGAAGTTTTTTAATCGTGTGCACAGGACGTCTGTCGAATTCGCTAATATATAACATCTATATATACGTATATTACTTTCAAACTTCTTTAAACCTAAATGCCGTGATTAAATTATTTTATTTTACTAGTATGAATTTGTGCACTATTTAATCTTAGAAAATCATAATATAGACAATCAATTCCCTATAGCTTTAAGTAAAAATATAACCAAAGACATTTACGAATTTAAATCAGTTAAGAAAACAATATTTGTAATAATACAATATGTCTTTACTCCGCTTCGATACCAAGCTTTGTAATTTATTTTTAGAAAGAGCTAATACGTGAAGTGGAAATGGGTCCATTCAAGCACTCGGTGGACGATGGCTTAGACCTGCGTAAGGCAGCATTCGAGTGTATGTACACACTATTAGGGACTTGCCTGGACCGCCTTGACGTGTTCGAGTTCCTGCGACATGTGGAAGACGGCCTCAGAGACCATTACGACATCAAGATGTTGACTTACCTCATGTGCGCGAGGCTCGCAAGCCTGTGCCCCGCTGTTGTTTTGCAGAGTAAGTCCGTTTTATATAGGTTTTTGTACAAGATTGGTTTGGTTTCAACATTCTTATGTTACTCTTACTTAGCCCTGTCAGTGAGTTATTAACTTATTTATTTTGTTATATTAAATTAATAAATACGTCTTTTGTCTTGTAAAAAATAAATCATACATATTCAAGTAATTTTTAAGGTAAGGTTGACAAAAATAAAAAAATCATGTTCAGGCGAAATTAAGTTCGTGGGAGCTAATTTAAAATACTACTTCTAGTCGTAAATTTGGTATTGTACCATAATATCAAAAATATCTGATATAACGTAAGGGTAACGTAAGGGACAATCTCGGGTAACTTCATAGATTACAAAATTTTGATACACAGATTATAAAAAAATAAATATTTTTATTTATAATTTGTCAGTTGCACGCTGTGACATGGATGATTATGTGTATAATCATCCATGTCACAGCGTGCAACTTTTAATTCATGTAAAATAAATAAAAAATCATTTATTCATATAGGTAACATAATGTACACTTATGAACGTCAAAATATACTTTAAATGATTCTAATTTTACACTTACTGCCAGTTCTCAAATCAAGGGCGTAGAACGGAAGAGAAGAACTGGCAATAAACTCTCCGCCACTCTTTATAATCGCCAAGTTTTTTTACACAATGTTTGTAAGGAGATGCAACCATTACACCATGTTCCATATTACATATCGAGTAATAAAGAATAATAAAATAAATTAAAAACAAACATTTGTCCTCTATCAGCAGGAGGCATGGTGTATAGGAGCACGCACTTACATACTCGTGAGAACAACACACAAATACGTAGTAAAAACAAATAATATCACCGCATACACGAATTCAAGTACGACCAGTTACCACAAGTAGCACCCGTTCACGAGTATGACGCATGGCCAGTCATCCCCCCCCCCCCAAAGCACTCAAGAGCAGTGTTGTGGTGGCTTCAGCGTGCGACTTTCATATCTGAGGTCGTAGGTTCGATCCCGGGCTGTGCACCAATAACTCTCTTTTTATATACGCATTTAACATTTGCTCGGTGAAGGAAAACATGTCTAAATCCCAAAAAGTCGACGTGTGCCAGGCACTGGAGGCTGATCACCTACTTACATATTAGATTTAAAAAAAATGATCATGAAACAGATTCAGAAATCTGAAGCCAGGATCTAAAGAGGTTGTAGCGCCAATGATTTTTTTTTTTAATTTTACATTTTAATATTCTTTAGTTATAAAAGTATGTGTTCAAACACAATGCGTAGTGGTTGTTTAAACCAAAATGTCTGTAATTTGGTTATTTCAGGGTTGGAGAGTCTAGTGGAGCCTCTCCGTGCGACCTGTACCATGAAAGTGAAGGCCAACTCCGTCAAACAGGAGTACGAGAAACAGGATGAACTCAAACGGTCAGCTTTACGGGCCGCAGCTGCCTTACTGCAGATACCTGAAGCTGGTAAGTAACTAGTAGAAACTACTAGATGCAATTTGAATTAATATAATGTTCTCATTATTTTTAAACTATGATGGATGTAATTATTGTTTCGTCGGGAATCGAGAGCAGATTAGTTACATATACAGTCGTGGTCAACTAATTAGGGACACTATCACAAAAAGAGCAAGAGCTTCCTTCGACATCAATAAATGTTTCTAATCACGAAGCTTTGAAGTTTTATCATTATAAACAAGTTAAGCGATATTAATTTTAAATATTTAGTGGCCAAGAAAAGGAAAAGCTACTTGCCGCCACAAGTTTTTCTACCTAAACTACACTGCTACTTTCTCATACTGATTAATGACTGGCCAACTAATTAGGGACAGGAGGAAATTTGACTATTAATTTAAAAATAACGAGAAAATGTTAAGTTTTAATAATGCAAAAAGTATGCAAACAAAATTTTTATAACAAAGAAAATAAAAAACATAAGTTTTAATAACCAGTATGGTTGCCATTATTGGTAATCACCATTTGACAACGGCGAGGCATTGACGTAATTAAATTGTTGCATGTTTCTATTGAAATATTATTCCACACCTCTGTAAATCTCTCGTAGAGCTGATTTTGAGTGCCGGTACGTTGAGCCGCAACTTTTTTTTTAACTTCGTACCACAAATGCTCGATTGGGTTTAAATCTGGGCTGTTTGCAGGCCAATCTAGTACCGTCACAGACTGTTGTGCCAGGAAATATTTCACTGATTGAGCTGTATGTTTTGGGTCATTATCGTGTTGGAACGTCCAGGTCACCGGTAAAACATCTTCAGCATATGGTATCATATTTTCTTCTAAGATTTGCTTATACTGATACTGATCCAGTTTGCCTTCAATTTTTTTTACGGGCCCTACTCCATGTCCAGAAAAACAGCCCCAGACTTGAATATTTCCGCCCCCATGTTTTACTTGTTTCTTGGTGTATTTAGGATTCATTTCTGTTTTTATAGGACGTCGCACGTATTGTCGGCCATCTGATGAAATTAAATTTATCTTAGTTTCATCTGGAAATAATACATTTTTCCACTGAGCTGGAGTCCAATGTCCATACTTTCGAGCAAACGCCAGCCTTGCTTGTTTGTGTTCCTTCTTCAGCAACGGAACTTTTCGTGCAACTCGTCCAAAAAGCTTTGCTTCAACTAGACGCCTTCTAACGGTTCTTGCTGATACGCCGACATTCGGTTCAGGTCCAAAAACTTCAGCCTTAATAACTGTAGAACCTTTAAAGGGGTCTCTCTTGGCTAGAATGACCATCCTGCGGTCATCTTGTGGGGTAGTTTTTTTTGGCCTCTTCTTTCTAGGAACACTTTCAGTTGTATTGTGGGTTTTAAAATGGCTCACTGCATTGCATATCATATTTTTGGAACAGTTCAGCTATTTTCCTGTAAGGCCATCCACGTTGATAAAAATTAATAATCACTTTTCTCATTGTTGCGTCACAACTCTTGGTTCGACCCATATTTTAAAAATTACTGTTATTGTATTGTACGTACGAAACTAATGTTACGATTCAGAATGGCGCCAAAATCAATTTTACGCAGAAAAAAAAAGTTTTTTATTTTTATTTTTTTTTATTTAGAACACGGTAATTTTACTGTCCCTAATTAGGTGGCCAGGACGTAAATACCATAAATATCGATTCAAGTGATTGAAGTATTTATTAGTTTAGTCACGTATTATTTTTGTTTATTTTGGTAAGGTTTCATAATAGTTATTATCACTATAGTGTAATA
The DNA here is from genome assembly GCA_028984075.1 of Pieris mannii. Lineage (NCBI taxonomy): Eukaryota > Metazoa > Arthropoda > Insecta > Lepidoptera > Pieridae > Pieris > Pieris mannii. The sequence goes on from CM054776.1 coordinate 5,247,694, forward strand.
GGTAGAAGTATTAATATTAATGAGTAATACAGAGGTATGAATATTTAATATTGTTTAGTGTTATATTTGTCCCTAATTAGTTGACCACGACTGTATATGTCGCAGCCAATGGGCTTACTAAGCTGGTCAATTAACAGCCTAGCCTTTTAACTAAACCGCTCCGTTTAACTAGCGGCCTGAAATATATTCAGCCATACCGTTTGTAACAATATTAACCCTTAGCACCACACGCTATTTCTGGCCACGCAACTACACACGTGGGGGAGCGTGGTCCCCGAAAAAGAAAAATTATATATCAGTGCCATTTTTATCACAAGACCAGTTTCTTTTTAACGAAATAAATAAAATGCACTTACTGAATATTATAACAGTATCTATTTATAAATTTAAACAAAAAAATAGACATTTCTAGTGTCATACAAAACAACTTACAAAAACTACTAAAAATTTTAAGAGGTAACTTTAGGAAGAAGTTGTGACTTAAAATTAGGGACAAAATATAAATTGAGTCTTTTTATGTAGTTACTCTAATCTTATTAATTACAAAACAAGCATTTAAATCTTTGAAAATACTCAAACGTCTAAAATCACAAGAGGAATGCACATAGTACCTAGCAAATATCAAAAATCAGTCAAGTTGAGGAACATTATTTCAGTCTCCATATTTTCTATGAAAATAATAATAATAATAGCCTAATTAATGTTTTTTCTGACATTCGACAAGCCTCAAGCATCTTCTCTTGCAGATTTGAATATGCCTGTTAGAAACATCAACCCAATAAATGCCAAAATTTCGTCTCTATTGACATGGTAAGTCTAGGCTGAGTCAGATGTATGATTTTCTGAATAATTTGTGATTTTTTCATTCGTATGTTCTAAAATCAAATCAATCATATCTTGAGTAAATAGACAAGACCATGCTTCCAATGGAGGAGACATTTCATTCTTGGCTTGTGCAGGGCCTCTAAGACCAGGCAAATGAACAATAATGTTATGAGCTGGCACCCGTGATTGTGACGGTGGTACTTTTTACCATTTTTATCTGTTTTTGCCATAATAAGCATTGCTGTTTTGGCGTTGTTCATCGTTGTCACTTGAGTCTTCGTTTTCAGAGATACTTTCCGCTTCTTCTTCACTTTCGGTATCGTGATCACTGATTTCAGACTACGCGTCACTCAAATCCGATGATGGTTCCGGAAAAATGTCCTCATTCTCATTTTCATCTAAGTCTAACTCATTTAAGACATTTTCTATCTGCTGGGGATTCAAACTTTTATCCATATTGCGCAACTAACCTTAAAAGAGGCAAATAAATAAGAAAATGAAACTACAAATAAACTAACGTAATTACATTCGTGGGGGACTAGGCTCCCCCATCGACTCATACCTCTTAAACTAAGAACAGTAGCCAGGTGCGCATCAACTCCCCGCGAGACCTTGGGCGGCACTGAGAATACCCGAAAACTCAAGCGCATCGGGTTTAAAGTACTTAAATTATTTGCTACAATCGGTGCGGTGGGGGACCTAGGTCCCCCACGTGTGGTGTTAAGGGTTAAAATGCGTAGAGTGCGTCTGCGATAGAGTGATCATGTGACAGAAATAAAACATGTGAAACATCTGGGGGTCTAGTCAAGACGGCTTAACAGTAGTGTATGTAGAAAGTCGAAAACTAAATTTGTATGAAAATGACAGTACCAACTGTCGACACTAGCTTAAGCTGTCTTGACTAGACCCCCTGATATAAAAATTAAGTTGCTCGAGTCAGTCACAGCTAAATTTACATTATTATTGTCATTGCACTCTTCCTCTTTACTTGTTCATTAAACTTTGGAAAATGACATCCAAGTTATGGATTGCCGACGACATTCACAGTTTGAAGAGTTTTGTTTTGAGTTTCAGAGTGATAGAAAATACTAAATTTATATCAACAGTCAACAAGCTGGGAAAGTTATAAAACATTATTGATCAATATCATTTGCCTAGGTGTTTGATCAACTGGCTAAATATTTTTGAGAACTAGGCTCTATTTTAAGTTGTTGATTAAATATAATCCGTAATTTATGGTACTCAATATATTTTACGTATAATTTATTTAATATTTGGTGGAATTGATACGTACATTCTCGCTTGTCATATACGTTTCGCGTAAGAGAAGACTTCAAAAGCAATTTTAATTAATTACAGAAAAGAATCCCCACTTAATGGACTTCGTGACTCAAATAAAGTCGTTCCCCGAACTGCAGCCGATCTTCGAGTCCATTCTGAAGGACTCCAGTGGCCTCGACTCCAACCTCATGGACCAGAGTTAGCCGCACTGTGGGCTCAATCATGTATATGTTAAAAAATTAATACATTTTCCACTTTATACTTTGTTTTTTTGTGCTTAAATTGTGCATTTTAATAACAGTGCGGTATTTTATCACCTCGAATACTCATTTAACCCAAAATCAGAATAATTGGATTATTTTAGCTAAAGTACTCATCTGTCAGTCAACAATTTGACTGAAAGAGAGGGGAATAAATAAGAGTGCAATTAGACTGATTTAGTTTTTTTTAATAGACCGAATTTAATAGACCGACAGTTAGAATTTACATTATGTTCGTTTCTGAAATGTGTTTATGTCGTAAAACAAAAGAGCATCTGAATTTTTTATACATTTAATTTAATGTAAAAATACAGTTTTGAATAAATTTTTATAAGAATGATTTGATTTTAATAAAACCATTTTTTCAATCAACATTTATTTATAAATAGGTAAATACAAAACAAAGGGTCACAAACGACGTTCAGGTGTTTTTAGTTGATAGTCCGTAAGATAATGGATCTCCAATCTTGATATGTATGTGATATTACAGCTATGTGGAATAGGGTGGATAATATAATGAAGCTAAATAAAATCGTTTAGTTATTTTCCTTTCCTCTTCGTACCGGGCGTTGCGCTCGATGCTCGCATGTCGCTCTAAAATATATCATTTATTTGTTAATTATATAGTAAAATTTATTTAAATTTCGGTGCTAGTTGTGTTGGCCTAAGCGACTTTAAGCGTGCGACACGTGGCACGGTTAGTTTTGTAATATCTGCTCTGCGCATTTAACACTCAATGCGGAGGTAAAACATCGTGAGGAAACCTTAAAGTCGACGGCGTATGTCAAGGGATAGAAAGCTCATCACCGACTTGCCTTTTACAATGAACGATTCACGATACACATACAGAAATCTGACTCTACCTTGACAAGTTTTTAACAATATTATTTGAAAAGAGGATATTAAAATGGAATATATGTAAAAGATTAATTATGAATATAGTTTTATACCGCGGCTGTTGATCGAGGCAGCGTGGATGAGCTAGCGTTGCGTAGAATGGAGCGAGAGCCGCTTGTGGAACCTGTGTCTGGACTTTGTTCCTTGCTGTAGCAAGCATTATATGAAATTAAAAATACATTATTTTAGCAAATAATATATGTATTTTTGAATGGTAAATACTATATTAGTATTTTCTTAGTCTATTTTGTCAACGATCTGCATTATTTATGACTATGTTATACATAAATTAGAAGGATCTTTATCTTAATTACGATAACGATCTCTGAAATATGTATCTCAAACTTTTCATTAGATATTTCTTACCTGTTTCCACGCGATAATTGTTTTCTACTAAACATATCGGAAAGTCTTCCGCGCAAGTTCTGCTTGCTTCCCGTCGCACTCATATCGGAATCAGAACCTTGCTGTTAAAATAAAATATCGTAAAGTACATATACATGATATTTACAATATGGTTTATAAAACGAAACTTTCTTCGTGCCTTTTCCATCTACATAACACTGGCGAAGTGCTTTGTACCCAGTTGGTACAATCAAAGCCATTAAAAAAAACAAAACAAAACTTTTTGTTTTTAACAAAGTGGGATTAAATATTATGTAAATGCATCAATATATTACTCCTGACAAAAACAAATACATACATCTTCACCTATTATTATATATATATGTAATCAATTCGCATAAAATATGTAACCAATCTACCTGTGAGACATTTCCTATCGGTCTAAATTCCACCTCCTCCACATGATCGTCGATAGAACGAGATTTAGTGAGCTTCTTCAATTTGCCAAATATACTTTTTTTCTTTTTCTTTTCTGATGGAAGAACTTCACTCTGTGCTGAGCCACCCGACAGACGACTACAGAATAGATTTTTTAAATAAATGTTTAGTAACTTAAAGATACTTTTCTTTTACCAAGTACAAGTTATACAAAACTTGGTACTTTTCTTTTTATTTTATGCTAGCCCGGAGATCCTTTTTTTATGCCTGGGTAAAAAAGAGCTTCAACCCAAGACGTCAGAAATAATTGTGCAAACCAGACATAGTGTAAAAATATAAAATAATATATAAAATAATACTAAAACTACTATTTAATGGTTAGGTATCTGGTGCGAGGTAGGAATTTCGTTACCTGTCCAAACTAGTATCGCGTTGCATAGTAAATAGTCTGTCATCGCCGTCCAACGATTGCATCGATGATACGCTGCTGTCGTCCACCGATTTCCATATAGAAGACTGAAAATGAACCATCAAGAATGCCATGTTTAATACAGGAGAGATAAATTCAAAAAAAGAAAATGAAGTATATATACTTTATTACGCAAAATAAAAAAGTATGTATCGTTATAATAGAAAGTGCACTAGTAACACTAGGATTCGCTATCACGGTCAGTCTTCCATTTGTTGTACACAAAGGCTTATTTTTTTTATATAAATTTCGGGTATTTGAGCCTTTGAAATGTAATGAGATACCTGTTCTTTAGTCGTTTGTTCTAATGAAATAGACCGTTTCTTCAGTGAGGGTACTCGCGAGGGAGTTCTCGATGCCGTAACCGTCATAGTCTCTCGTGGCTCCGTCGACATAGCACTAATTGGAACAAATCAAAAAAAGTGTTAACATTTAACAAAACACTTTAACTTGTATAATTATTATCATATATTTTATTTTTTTGGGACAGATAACATCAATTAATTTCTAGTAAAATTGTGTGCGTTTTAATTGTGAAAATATCTAAACGAAATGTATTCATAGGAGATATATTATTATTTACCAGAAAACAAAAAAATAGCGTTCCGTTTATCATGAATGAAGCATAATCCAACATGTACAGTATGCTAGCCCTCGCCTATTTTGAGTTTTGTCTCGCATACCACATTCGTAGGTATGTGGTATGCGAGCTACCGAATAAAATAATAGATATAGTAATAGAGAACAAATCAGGTAATTTAACAGATATATATTAGAATAATTACAGGCCTATCTTGCAACAATCCTAGAAAAATTTGACAGTATTCTCAATACACTCAATAAATAACTATTATTTAGCTGAGTGTTACAAATAAAATAATAAAGTTTTTGGCGGTACTGATATCCTTAAAATTCTGTCATTTTTGACCGATGAAGCAAACATGGTCTAGAGGGTTATTTATTATTCATAAACATGAAATCAACCACTGTCAACTCATTCGTCTGGATGTGTTTACGTAAATAAAGACATATCACTGCTTGGTTCTGATATTGATAGTTATTTTTATGAAAAAGGAGTATTTTTTCTGAATCTTATATAGGTAATTATATTCACAACATCGGCATGTTCATTAACAGGGCTTTTCGTATGATTTTGACACTAGAACGTTTTAAAATCAAAATAAATAGCAAATACCGTCTCGAAGTTGTTTGTCTTCTTTGTCGTTCTGCGATGCGTGAAGCTCGTAGCTCGTCAGCCAACATGCGCAGACGCACACCTGTCGATCCATTGGTTACAGCCGCTGATTGCTCCGGAGTTGCAGAACGGGATCTCGACTTTGATGACTGGCAAGTTCATTAAATAATATTTTTATTTATATTTGTAAATAGTTTATTATTCAAATACTATTATTTTATATTTCACGGTTCTATACGCGAGTTAAAAATTCATCAAACACAATTCATTAAACAAATAATAATTATACACACCCTGTTACGTCTTGGTGGCGTTGGTGTTGCTAGACTTTTCTCTGGTCTGATAGGTGTTTCAGTTTTGAACAAGTCCGGACTCTGTTTGATCAGCTCATCTATTGTTTCCAAAAGTTGTGTCACCACACGGTCATCTTCCTACAAATTATATTGTTAAAAAAAGTGTGTTAATTACTTTAAAAAATAAACTTGTTCTATTTTTATTAACAGTTCTTTAGATTTTAATCAACGGAAATTAGAAACAGAAATAAATTCTACGTCACTCTTTTTAGTCGCCTACTGTGGCTCCTAATATGTAGTACTTTACAACATTTTTTTACAGATCACAATTCATGAATTAATCATCTATAAAATATTTTGAAAACCACTATGGTTTGTATGCATATAACAATAATTCCTCACAGACATGCGCGTTGTACAATTCAACATGCTCGATGGTATTATAATCTGTATATAAAATCTGAGTATCATGAATAGTATGGAATCTTAAAAATAATTAATAGAATTCTTAGAAGCAATAATTTAATATACCTGCTGTGCACGTTTAAGTGACCCCACAAGCAGTTTATTTTGGTCCCGATCTCTGTCATGTCTCTCTTTATCTCTTCGCAATTTTTCATTGGCCGTACGCAGTTTTGCGTGCGCATCCCGGAGGTCTAATAAATCGCACTGCAATTCTGCTACCTAGACAAAAATGATTACTTTTAACCCAAAACCCAATTGAAAAAAAAATTACTAATTAATGTGTGTAACTTTCGCATTGGCTATTAGTGGTTACAGTAGTTCTGTATTAAATAAATAATTTCTTGAATTTTTCGTAAATTGCCTTTAAAGCAATAGCTATGAAAAAGGATTTGAGGCACATATTTCTGAATCTTTTTAATAATTATAATTTATAGGCGTTTTACTGGGATTTGAATGCAGAATATATACCGCGATTGCGTGTGTACTTTACCCGCGAAAGTGGTGACTGTTTTACATAGCCATTTTAAACGTCAACAGAAATTCTTATGGAATATTATGTTAAATTATTATTAAGTTACCTTTTTCTTAGCTTCTTCAGTCTCTTCTTCTGTGGTTCGTTTGATCTGATCCATTCTCCTCTTCATATCTAGTCTCTCTTTCTCTCTCTCTCGCTCGAGCTGAAATTTAAGTTTGCAATTTCATCGCTATTTGGCGTTTATGATGCGCTAGAATTAGTTAGTTAGATCTTTATTTCCTTTAAATTGTCAAGTAAGCCGTAAAAGGCAGTCAATGTTTCTCATAAACACTTCTAAGCAATTGACCGAGTCAACTCATATCGAAATTTTGATGTTATTTTTATAGATGAGACGCATAATAGTTTATCAGATCTGTGGCCGAGAAGCTAAGCACCCTTATTTACTAAAACTAGGCCTAATGGTCTCGTCGTTTCCCGCCGGGCATGGTTATTATGATAACTCGCATTTTCTTTTAGATGTGTCATTATTATGGAGACAAATAGGTAATTATAATGGGACATTTCATGTCCTATGCTAAAGCTAATTCTAACTGCAACTTTACCTCAAACAGAGTTTGTCGCAAGTCTCGGGCAAGTGTAGAAGTCTCTTGCAGTAGTCTCTGTTGTTCATCTCTCTCCTTGTGCCAGGCCAGCTCCATACGAGTAGCCATACCTGCCACCCGGGCACGCCCGGATGATAGTAGCCTATCTTCTTCGTACTAAAAAAATATTGTTTATTACGATTTACTCTCAGGCAATGTATGCCTTAAATTAATCTGATTATGTTTTTAGATTTCTGTAAAATATCTATGAATTTTGGTAAGTAAGTGAGCAAGAGTCGTTTGATTACAGAGGGTGTTTTTAGGTATTTTACTATTAGGATAAAAACGAAAAGAGAAATCATTTCCCTACATCATACCTCATTAAGACGTGATTGCATCTCAGCTAAACGAACTTCCGCGGAAGATCGTTCACTGATCAATTCGGTATTTAGTTTTGAAGAAAGCAGTCTGGCCTCACATAGCTCGTCTTCTAAACATGCCACTTGTTGTTCCAATGTCGCCACTTTGTTGCGGAATTCCTCCTAAAATATTGTTTTATATGTTACTCGATACAAATGATGGACTCAATAAAGGTTTCCGAAGCATATACTTAAACCACTTTGACCCACATCATTTTATAGACGTTTGTAGAATTTATTAAGTATGTTCATTGTGCAACCATTAGATATATACACTATCTTGCGGTAGCTAATATCATTTTTATTCAGCTTAATCCGTGTAATATGTCTGCCAATATCGGCAGGAACCTATAATATGCTAATAGCATTATCTGCCATAGCGGTATGTCCACTATAAAAGGGCTAATAGGAATAAGGAATATTCTTTATGTGCCAGTTTATTTTGGCAGCTATTCCTTTTTTCGGGTCAGTACTCAGGACGCAATCCACTAAGCATTTTGAATAAAGTGCTAACTGCACCCCTTCGACACCTGCAACGCCAGGGTGCCGCGTGTCCGTTTCCGAACTTTGAGGGATACGTACGTACGTTCTTTTACTGAAGTCCCCAAGACTTACAGCTGGTACTACAAAATGGCTGTTTACATAAAATTACTAACCCACTGTTTCACGCAACTAAAACGATAACGAATCAATTTCAAAAAGGATCTATAAATAAGATTACTTACATCATCTGTGCTTGATATAGAATTGCGCGGTGTTTTTGATTTATTTCCATTCTTCATGTCTGACATCGCTTTCTGAGCAGAATCTAACATTTGTTTGTAATTATCCCTTTCCCGTTTGAATCTTGATACCTATAAATACATACTAATTTGAATTGATTGATTACAATGGAGTAGATCTACTTTATATGCAAGTAGGTTAGCTATCTAACATTAGCTATCAAACATCTCGTCGATTTTTGGGTCTGAAATGTGTACTAACCTGATTATGCAGAGATTTGAGATCCTCACGCATAGTGTTCATTTGTTCTTCATACCTCATCTTAGTTTCCGAAATTTCATTCTTTCTTGCCTTTTCCATCTGTTCAAGTCTGCTATTGAGTGTTGACATTTCTCTTTCTAATTCTGCATTATCAGCTGTCAGCGTTCTTTGAACTTTGCTTACTTTCTCATAATCCTCTAGTTTTCGTTTTGCCTCGTCCAGCTTTAAATAATTAATTATTTTTAAAACATATAGTACCTTTTTAAAATTAAAAGAGAGTCTTTTCTAGATTTTTTTATATGTGTACCTATTCAATAAGTCTTCAAGTTCTGACCTCAATTGTACATGCACTTTGACTATTCAGTGCATTAAAACCTGAACTTTAGTTTCTGACTGTAGTATGGGACCTATTTTAAAGAATTCAAATTTACTCACCTCTTTTTTAACGAGGTCATGATGATGTACGACTGCTTCATGGTTTTGAACTGACTCTCGTAGCTCACGTTGTAACTTTTCTAATTTCGTATTGAGCCGTGCTTTCTCAACTTCCCAGCCGCCTCCACATAAACGCTCTTGGAGAGATGATATTTCTCTCTATAAAAAAAAAATAAACAGTGGCGCTACAACCTCTTTTGGTCTTGGCCTCTGAATCTGTTTCATCTGTTGTGATCAGCCTCCAGTGCCTGACACATGTTGTCGACTTTTTGGGTCTAAGAGATGTTTCCTCACGATGTTTTCTTTCACCGTTCGAGCAAATGTTAAATGCGCACATAGAAAGAAACTCCATTGGTACACAGCCGGGGATCGAACCTACGTACTCAGGTATGAGAGTCGCACGCTGAAGCCACTAGGCCAACACTGCTCATTATTATCATCTCTCCATAAAATCGTATTATAATCAGTATAGATTTTTTGAGCCAAAACCAACTTTAAATGACGATAATTTTTACAGAAGCTTCTAGAGGAAGTTAAGTTTAAAACGAAAGAAAATCCATTACCGGATATTCAAATTTAACGTATATATTATAAATTATAAAAAGTTGAATAATAAGTCAAAAACTTACTTGTAGTTCTGTTCTTTCATTACTCCAAGTCGATGTTTGTGTGGCGCAGCTTTCTTTCAACGACTTGAGCTCGGCAAGCGTCTCATTTAACTCTTTTTGTATATGTACTAGGTCTCTGAAATTTTATTTCTACAATTTTAAGTCTGTATACATCAACATTTCTTAAGCGGCGCGTTGTTTTAATAAAATGGGGCCGCAGTCTGTTGAAAATAATAAATACAAACTGCTAAAAGGTACAAAAGATTCGTTTGTTAAAGGAATAAATAAATATAGTGTTCGTTAAGAGTTAAGTGTATTTTGACTTTATTTCAAGTACACCGCAGGGCAATGAAGGTTAGTTTAGATAATAAGGTGCGCTATGTACATATTATTATAAATTTAAAGTGACGGGTCACAAGACTGTATTACTTAACTTTTTGGCTATTTCGCCACATAAAAAGGATTGAGAAACTATGGTTTACAGAATAATATAATTTTATATATTTGCTTTAATAATGTTTTTAACACTCACCATGTAACACAGAATACATAATTGTAAGGTAACACAACAATGGCCCCTTAGTGTGGGCTAGCATAAGATCAATGTTGTTAAAATAATAGTTTATTATTATTATAGAATATGCATTACAGAAAAGATTTTATGAACAAATTCTATAGACTCCAAAATACAGACTTTTAAGTTGGATTTACGTGTCAGTAGGTACCTACCCTTGAGCTTGTTCCTTCTCAACGGTCAATCTAGCTTTTGTGACTACGTGTTCTTCTTCTAAAAGTTCATATTTACCGGTCAATTCTTCGTACTCAGCCTTTTCTACCGCTAGATTATGTGCCAATTCTGAGAAAATATATTTATATTGTTATTGATAACAGATACCTTATAAAATAAATTAAACTAATTGATCTGTAGTAAAAAGAAAAGCAACTTACCTACCAATACAATACATATTAAGTTATAGACGTATTTTTAAATATTATTCAGACATAGAGAATCGCGATTATTATTTTTGTATTCTGACTCCAACAATCATATCGTTTGACTACAAAACTCTTCGGTAGGGTTCTCTTTTACTCAGTTAATTAAAGCAAATCAAAGGTTGAACATTTAATTCAATTTAGATAAGTTAATTTATGTAATAATATATAGTTTTGTTTAATTTTAATTAAATAATATAATTAGTATTTTTCATTACTTCCAATATCTAGAACTAAATTATGTGTACACTCACTTTTCACAGCGTCCTCGTGTTCTTGTTTAAGTTCTGCTATTCTTTTTGCACCTGCTCCTGAAGACTGCTCTAGCAGTTTTAATTTTCCTTTAAGTGTTGCCAGTTCCGCTTCCTTGTTCTTCGTATCTTTGTCATGAGATAATCTCATTCTTTCAACTTTCTTCCTTTCAGCCTGTTACAAGATTAACAATTTGTACAAAAGAAATGAGAAAATAATTTTGGTTGATTTAATTGTGTTGTTAATAAATTTTCCAACTTTGCCAACTCGAATTCTATAAGTCATTATACAAATGTAGTTTTGTGCTCATTGTGGATAGAATTTGTTAAATACCTGTAAGTCAGTGTCAATTTCGGAGGCCTTACTTTCCCAATATTTCGAGTCCTTTTGTTCTGATTTCAATTTATCTTCAAGATCTTTTTTATCATTCTCCGTTTTACTAATTGTAGATTTAACCTGAACAATTTCGGTTTTCAATGCATTCAACTCTTTCTCAACTTTTGATAAATCTTCTTTGGTTGTTTTTAATTCTTCTTCCTTTTCTTTCAATCGACTAGTGGCTTTTTCATATTTATCTTGCATTTGCGCCAGTTCAACAGATGAAACTGCCTCGTCGTATTTCTGATTAGATGTGTCACGTAATGCGTCTTCCTGTAAATCACGAAATAAATATTTTCTAATAATTCTAAATGTAAGTTTACTTACTTTTTACCAGCGCACTTAGCAGTGTATAAAACATGTTTGTGATGTTTGGACTGATTTCGAATTCTTTTGTAGTTTTGCTTTAGAGAAAAATAGTTAAAAATATATTTAGTATAACTTAAGTATAATATATTTTTCATTGTCATTCGATAGTTCCTTTTGTTTAAATTAAATGCTAATAACATGCGCAAGCGTCTACATTGGATATCATCTTTTCCCAACTACTATGCGTTTGAAATATAGGATAGAATTTGGAAGAGTGGTATTAATTCGAATAAAATTTTGCTAAATCTTCGTCATTTCTAAGGGACTAGGAGGCTCCTAGGGATCTAAACTCTAGGGTCACACATAATACCAGTTGTTTAATGTGAATATCTTTGGCGGCTATAGTTGATTCTAAATTTGTAATTTTATTTTCATAATCTGCTTTTAATTTCTTCATTTCGGTTTCTAAAGTCACAAGCTTGCTTTCAGATTTAAAAAGTTTCGTTTGCATTTCATCTTTATCGCCTATTAATTCAAATGACAGTCGTCTTTTTGAATCTTTTAATTCTTCTATGAGATCCTTATCTTCTGAGAGCTAGTCGTATAAAGAATTATTTCACATATTAAGTTTAAATTAATACATAAACACGTAAGCATTCTTTTAGTGCTTTAATAAATGTTTTATTATTTTAATATGATGATATTTTTTTTCAAATGGTTAAAGTTTAACATATACCAACCTCTTTTTCCAATTTACTAACACGATCTTTGCGAGTAGCCAATAGCTTTTCGGTTCTTTTGCATTTATCTTCAGAATCTTTAAGTTTCTTCTCCAATTCAGCTAGCCTTTTGGTTTTGTCACCGACCTGTATGTACAAACAATAACTTTAACATTTAATTAAGCAATTATTTTTCTTATGTATGAAAATCTTGTGTTTTGAGTCACGAGTCAATATGAAACAGGACATGAAGCGTAAACGTAAAAATATTTATCTCATTGCTTGTATATTGTATTCAGATTAAATTTATTTTCCAAATGTAAATAAAATTGATACCTCTTTTAATAACTTATTTTTATCTTGTTCCACTTTAGATAAATTTTCGGCATGTTTTTTCAATTTATCTATTTCTTTATCTTTAACGTCTAATTCCTTTTTCAACTCTTCTATTTTCTTCATACAGTCGGAAACCGCAGTTTGTTGCGAGTTATTCTTTTCTGAAATGTTTGATAAGTATAATAAGCTCTACTTTTATTCAAGTTTAGAGGACAATTGAGTTTAATCTTTATGGTTATATCTATGTGACAGAATATAGAATATATTATTTAATCAATTTGTTTTTCTTGTAATTGAACTCCGATGATACACTTATGATCTACTATACGTATTCTAGAAAAAAAAAAGGATTGTTTTAATTGATACGTACTCATTTCAGCAGTCAATTTTGTGATCTGTGTATCCAAATTTTTCTTTTCGTCCTTCAAAGATTTACATTCAGCGTATGTGGTTTTATATTCAGACTCAAGGTTTGTGACTTTTTCTGCAAACACTTTCTTCTCAGTTTCAATTTTAAGATTGAGATCTTTTAATTTGCTTATTTCGTTTTGTAAACGATTCTTTTCATTCGTAAACTCTGCTTCCTTTTTTGATAATTTTTCTTTTATTTCTTCTATATTTTTTGCTGTGTTTTTATTATTATCTAGTGATTCTGATAATCCAGCATTTTTCATAATAACGTAAAGTTCACCTGAAAACGTTTCAAAGTTAAACCAAAATGCAAAGAAAAAATATATATAGAATAAACAGAAGTCAAATTATGTTAGGACTACTGCGTGGATAGCTAAAATGTGGTTGGTTTGCTTTTTAAGAATGGCCACTTTGTCTAGCTTCGATGCTCATATTAATTTTAGAACGTATTTATAATAGATAATATCATGCTAAAAAGTCCAAATAAATATAAATCATTGCGTTAATAGGAAATTAAACTTAAACTTAGAATATACATTACCTATTTCACTTTCCAAGTCATCAACCATTCTTTTCAACTGTAGTTTCGTTGTTAAATCGGACACTTTTTTCGGTGTTCTTGGTTTGAAAGTCTTAATTGAATCTTCCTTTAATTCCTTAAGTATCGTTTGGAGTTTGACTTTTTCCTTATCAAGCTATGAATATTATAAATACATTTATTTTAGAACTGAACTACTCCCAAAATATTATTTGTTAGATTATTTTACTTACCTTATTGTAACTTAATTTTAATTTGTCTAATTCTTCTTGTTTCAATTTAAGATTCTCAGCTTCCTTTTTAGAGACTTCACTGCTAAATCGTACTTTCTTTTCAGATTTTTCATCCTTTGTCGTTTCAAGTTCTTTTATTTTTGCGAGAGCTTCCCTCAGTTCTGTTTCAAGTTGAGTGACTTTTGTTGTTGTTACTTCTAGCGATTTATCTGTTTTCAATGACTTTGCTCCTTTAAGCAACTGTAAATATTTTGTTTTCATCTTTACGGAACTAATCTCACAACATATAACTCTTAAATTATTTGCAGAATGATAAGTACAATGAATCTTTCCTTGTCTATTAAACAATAAGTAGAATGTTTAATGCATAACGAAGCGATATATATCTTAGGATTACCTGCAGTCTTTTATTCTCTGTTTGCAGTTTCTCGTTGTCGGCCTCGAGATTCTGCGTTTTAGTTCTTAATACGCTTGCCTCTTGCTCGATAACTTGCAGTTGTCGTTTAAGATCGACGTTTTGTTGTTCTCCATCGAGTGACCTACAATAACTGATAGTATTAACAGTTGCATAAAAAGTTATTTTCCTTTTGAAAGTGTTGGCCAAGTGGTTTCAGTGGGCGACTCTCATGCCTAAGGTCGTAGGATGGATTCTCGGCTTTGCACCAATGTATATTCTTTCTATGTACGCTTAACATTCGCTTAAACGTTGAAGGAAAACATCGCGAGTTTATTTGGTGACGCGTTTATTGCTTTATTGTTATTATGGTAGAAGTAAAACAAATAAAAATAACTGTAAAAACATTATTTACTAGTTTACTAGTTTAAAGCTAGTAACGCCCAAATAGCGGTTTATTGTTAACCTCTTCTCCAACAAACCCCAAAAAAAGATGGTTTGCATACTTTAACAAAACAAGGGTATGGTATTTTTACGTACTTGCTCTTATTTAAAGATGCCTTAGGTTTTTTCTGAGCAAGACTCAACTCTGCATGTAATCTTTCACAGTCTCTTTCCTTTTCGATAAGTTTCTTTCTAAGTTCAGCGATTTCATCTTCTAGTACCTGTAGATATTAAATAAGTAATTGGAATAAAACAGTTTACGTCGGCGCCAATCGACCGAATGCCGTGACTTATTCATACGGTTTAATTAGGCTCACAAATTTTGGATGAGAAAAAATAAACGAATTTTGTCACATTACTCTTAATTATGAAGTACCAACTATGACAGATTAAGAAGTACATATTTAATAAACGCCCATTTAACCACAGGATCAGAATATAAGTAATTGTAAGTTTGAATGCAACATTTCATATATTATTTACTTACTTTAACTTTTTCTTCCGCTAAATTGCCTTTATTCGTTGTTCGGCGTAATGCAGCACCGGTGTTGGCATTTGTTTTTGTCGCCGCATTTGAGATTTTTTCCGTTAGCTCTTTAACTTGTTTTTTCAATGATTCCTTGTTTAATTCCAAATCTTCTACTTTTTTGCGTAATACTGCGGCTTCCTATATAAATATATTGTTAAAATACTGTTATTTAATCTTAAACGTTAACTTTATTAAATATCGTTTACCTGTTCATTAAGTTCAAGCAAGAGACGTAACTCTGCTGGATCTTCTTCATCCGATATACCTTCATCTTTCTCGTTGGGGGCTTCAATTGCAAGTCTGTTTGTTGGGGCTGTTGGTGATAATTTACGACCTAGTAAAAAACGTATATTACTGTTTTTCATAAGCATATAAAAATCAATCCAAATTTAACACAGTCAAAGCCGATATGTTTTAGTATAACGAAATAACACATACAGTCAAGAGCGAAGATATTATTTTTATAATTCTCAAATTTAAAGCTTTCTGGAGAAAATGGCTACCACAGAAGATTTATTGAAGTATCCTTTTACGTAAAAAAGCATGTTAGTAACAACAATCACAAATTATTATATTTTTACCAAGTCATTCGGTAAATGGAAAGATACAGGGCGATTTATGTGATAATTATATGAACTATCGTAGGTATTATGTATGTTAATGATTTGATGCAGGGTTTAATTTGGGATTTTGGAATACACAAAACGAGATTGAGTAACATAATTCGTTGGACATACTTCTGGCTTTGGTAGCCATTTTCTTCAATTGTAGTAGCAATGATTCATTGTCGTCCTCAACTCTTGACGCTGTTTTACGTAAGTTATTTGCCTGAAAATCGGTTAGTTTAATGAGTAATATTACAATAAAAATTATTATATCGACAATGTTATTTATGGGAACACTAACGAAATTAAAGTCCTTCATGTACCTACAATTGGTAACCTCGCTGCCAATGGATTAAACAATGCTAGAGAAAAGGGCACATGACCAGATGGAGATGATTTTTCGGCTGATAGGGGAGGACTATCTGCTTTTTCCCTATTATCGAATACTTCTGTTTGCGTTTCTCTATTAAAGCATTCTGAATCATTTTGTACTTTTAGATACGATATGGTTTCAACGAACTCATCCTTAATAAGTTGAATCGTCTGAACTCCTGTACTATTAAGCTTAGGTTTTTCAGTTTGCGTTATTACATTTGCTCCGATAGCTTCGGTCTGCAATCCTTTATTTTTAGTAAACTTTCTCTCAGTTTGAGATGCCGTTTCCAATGTATTATTATCGCTTTGTATACACGAATCAAGACATATCTTAGCAGTATCGGTTTCAACATCGTGTACCATTAAGGTTTCTGTTTGACAGCCTTCTGAATAAGAAAGAACTGCATCTTGAGGACATTGGACAATTTGATTTATACCAATCGATAGTAATCTACTAAAATCTAAGCTACCTAATTTATTTTCTAGTTCATGAAAATCAAGTAAGTGTTGTTTATCATTGGCAGTTCGGTTAATATAATGATGTGATGATGCCTTCGGCTGAGCGGCCATGCTGCCTTTGAAGCGGTGATTAAAACCCTGATGAAAATTCATAGCACTTCGATTTATTGGTTTTAGTTGTTAGCGTTATGAAATCCAATAGCGGATATGGCATATACATAGTTTAAATGTTTGTAATATTATGTTAACAGACGGTTGTTGACTCAGATATTGGCTTATTGCCAGCTGGCTGAGAGTTTTTGTTTATTTTATACACAATATTAACATTATTGGTCTTAACCACTATAATACTCGAGTAATAGAGGTATCATTAATTTGATTGAACACAATAAAATTCAATATTTAAATTTGTAGGAAACAATAATTTGATCGATTACCTCTTCCTCTGCGTTGCGTAATTGCTCTCTCAAATCGGCCTCTCTTTCGAGTGAGTCTTGTAGATCGCGTAATAATTGAGCGGGGTCCTCTTGACTACCTCCTCGGGTTAAGGAGGACCGAGACACTTTTTGCTACAAATTCAATGTTACATGAAAACCACACCTTAGTGTTAGTCTAAGAGTCAGCGTTCCGAAGATTTACGGTATAGTAGCAAACTCCTAATCAATACAAGGTATACTATTTCACCTACCATAGATAAAGTGGGAAATAATTATTTTCATCGGATGTTCCATTGGGCGTACAAAGACGTCAAAAAGAATCAAAATTTACTTTGATGTCATCGCAGACTAACAATAAGCAGGCATGACAAAACAAGCTAAGCGATTGCTACTATAATCTGTTAAAAGTCATTTTTTAACTAGAAAAGCTTTATTATGTTCCACTCCAAAAATGTCAATGATCATCACTCTCAAAAACTACTATACCGATTTTCGTAAAACTTGTAATTTAGAATACGCCAAACACTGTCATCTTGATAAAATGACATTTCTGACTTCGAGTTTTCGACAAGTTTTTGTCTATATTAACAGGAGTTTTAAATCGGTTTAATTTTTTCTAAATAAATTATTTTGATATATTTTTATTACCCGAATAAGCGAACTGTTTGAAGAATCACTTCATAAAGATAATTGAAGAGATTTGTCGTTTCTAATATTTTATAATAACACATGTATATGATTTTAGAAAGCCCAATTCGGTGATGTCAAACCATAACCATCATATAGACAATATACAACCAACGAATTGTAATAAGACGCTTACCCCATCACTAACAGGTTGCTTTTTGAGGTTAGCTGGTGGAGCACCCGAGGCGGCCACGAGTTTAGTGTTCGCTTCAGCTAATTCCCGCTGAAGCCTTAAGGCTACTTCGTTGGAACGCGACACTTCCTGTTCCAGCTCTTTGATACGGTTTTCACGTTGTAAGCCATCTTTACCGCCGACAATCTGTTAATATTTTTTATACTTTTTTACATTATACTAGATGACTGTATACGATGAGTAATGTAGTTCTTAACGCACAATCAAATCTGCTCAATTGTTTAATTACGCGAGTGTTATATCATCCATAAATTACTGTATAATACAAATTCAACTGTATCTTTCAACCTGAAACAATAGTCTTGTTTCAGTGCACACTTACGAACTGTTAAATCCTCCACGGGGGTTGAAAACAGGTTTCATACCCGCAAAGGCTAATTCTACTTGCGTAGCCGTAGCGTAGTATTTCCATTCCTTAATCCGGTAAAGAGATGATTTTATTTTATTTCAAAAATAAACTCGTCAAGCTTAGTCCAATTAAAAAGCAATTTCATAAACAAATATTGCTCGAATTTACACGAAGTGTTCTTTTAATATATTAACAATAAAATTATGCCTATATACTAAACATAATAAATTCATGACATTTAAGACCTTTATTACCTCTAATAATTTTTTCTCGTGATCAACTTTCTCTTGTTCCAATTGTTCATTTCTTCTTTCTGTTTTCTTTAATTTGAATGATAATACTCTGCAATTCTTAATCGTTTGCTCCAACTCACGTCTAAGTGAGGTATATTCGTCTGCTTGGTCCTCCCTGTAAGACGATAGTTTGTTATGCCATAGATCATAGAAAATACAGATTACAGGGTCTTCGTATTAAACAAGTTATTCTGTAACATTCAAGATAAAAAAGTACTTTTGCCCGATACGTGCGTTTTAAAAGATGTGACATCATAAGACAATTCTTGAAAAAAAGTATAAAATACAATACAATCTATTATTCAAGTTACCTAAAATTGTCTTGCATCTCTTCAATTTCTTCCTCAAGATCCCGGAGTTCTTTCTTCATATCTTCGTTTTCGTCCATAAGTTCCTCACATAATGTTTCTGCGGCAATCAATTTCGCCCTTAACTGTTCGATTTGCCGTGTCTGTGCCTCAGCTGATGGTCTTGACTGGAATAATGGTTATTTAATTTCGGTATAAATAAGTATAGAATTTTACTGTGAATTACTCTAGGTGTAATGAAGGCAAATAATTATAATTTTAAGTTTTCACGGGATTTCTTGTAGTGCATATTGGTCCCACGTCAGCGTAGTGATTTAAAAATTATTTATAATAATTAAATAAATAATTTTTAAATCTATTTTGTATTTAAATTTTTATTTATTTATTTATATTGTAATGTAACGAAGTGCTACTTCATTACATTACAATATAAAAATTGAACATAATTAAATGAAAAGGAGGGCAACTGGCGGCCTTATCGCTTTCGAGAGATTTCTTCCAGGCAACCATTTTTACACAACAATTTTTAGTTAGATGTCTTTTAATTAGATCACATACGGTCATCCTTAAATATGAACAAAATTTCAGATTTAGACTTAGCACCTCATTTTAAGATAAAAGATTTTTATACATAACGTTTTATATATAAATGCAATCAAATCCGAAAATATTATTAAATAAAAAGGCAATATAATAATTTCAGACCACTTACCTCAAGTTCCGTCTCAACTTCTTTAATCCTAAGTGACAAATGTATCTTCTCGTCTTTCAAATCCTCGTTCTGAGTTGTTAGGTCATTGACCTTTTGTTGTAGCTTTAAAACTTCTGAAGATCGCCCAATAGAATATTTATTTACGGTGTCGATGTTTGCTAACCTTCTAAGTAGGATGTCACTTTTTTCTTTTTCAACCCGCTCGCAACGTTTCTTAAGAAGGTCTAACTCTTGTTTTAAGCTCTCAATTTGGTCCTATAAATAATTTGAATATCTAAGATTTAGTGAATGGGATGAAATCTCCGGATGGAAAGTAGGATGATGAATACAAAACGAGTGAATGCTGGGACTATAGTAAATGGACTGCTGCATTTCTATATGTATAGCCACTAGCAGTAAATAGGGAAGCGTATGTTGGGTGTGGCAGAGAAAGAATGAGAGTAGAATAAATGCCATGGAAATTAGTGCGTTAAAAAGTGTGATGTTACATTGCGTGATAATATAAGTTATGTGGGTTGATAGAGGACGTAATGACAAGGATACAAAATTTAATGCTTAGGTGGTACGAAAGGGTAGGCTTTGTGGTACACACGTGGACAAAATTCAGGAGGTGCTAAGGAGCATTCAACATCAATTCATGTTTAATGTCATGAAAGTGAATGAAGCAAGAGAAGTATGTCAGGACCGTAGCAAATGGGGATTTGTGGTCTCTGCCTACCCCTTCGGGAAAAAGGCGTTTTTATATATATCTTAATATATATATATTTCTTGTGTGCGTGTGTATGTGACTGAACTCCTCCTAAACGACTGGACCGATTTAGACGAAATTTTTTGTGTGTGTTCAAGGGGATCTCGGAATGGTTTAGATTCACAATTTTATCCGCTGGACAATGTTTTTTTGATTAATTTTTTATTTATTAGTAGTAGTTGATTTTGGAATGTTTTACATTTGATGCGACAGACGGCGCTACCATCGCAGTGTCAAATTTTAAATAATATTCGAATTTTAATTTTAGTCTATCCCGACAGTTAGCGCTGCGATCAAATTAAAAAAAAGTTTTGTTATCATTGTGTTATTGTAGAAAATGTGCTGGATCGTTAGATATTGTCATAACATTTGAATAATAATTTTCATCAAAATGGTCCACAATGTTTTAGCTTATTAAAAAAAGTTTGAAATTTTCAAATTAAAGACGTGTAGACAGGACAACGTCTTTCGGCTCCGCTAGTATATATATATAAATATAATAAAAGATTTAGTTAAACTACGTGCCTTATTAGTGGATGAGGTACGTACACACAAAAAATGTTTCATATTCTATTACGTATCAAAAATTGCACTAGCAATCACACTGCTGCGAAGCACTTTGGAACCAAAAGCACATACATAGTTTGTATACAAATAGTGTGATAAATTGTATGGAATTTTTAAAAGATGTATCATTAGAGTAAAATAGTTATTTTTAATATTTGATCTGTTTTAAATATTAGATTTAATTGCAATTTCACTGCAAGTATAAGAAACTTGTTTTAAGAGATTTAAATAAAGAAACAGATTAGAGAAAGAAGCGATCTTTTATAAAGTTGTATGACAAAAAGAAACTTACCTGATATTCCTTAACATTAGCATCAATTAGTGTCGTTTCTGTGTCTGTTGTGGCTGTACCAGTGAGACTATGTTCGTCATCGGATGTTTCTTCTTTTTCACGAGTTGGTCCTCCCCGTTTTGGCGGTTTTGAAAGTGCATTGCGACTACTTTTGACCTACACAAACAATATATCTTACTTGCCAATGAAAATATTTATAGAATAGCATATTGCAACTGTGTCATTATTTAATTATAATTCAGGATTATTTTTAGCTAGTCCCGAACCAGAATCATTGCCTTAACTTGTCGGCGCTATGCGTTACCAACAAAGCATGGAGACTAGTTTTTAGACCAACACCATGAAGTATTATTATTAACATCAATAAATAAATAAAATTAATAAGCGATTTGACATTGTTAAAAGTATAAGAGATAGTTTTTAACTGATTTGCTTATCTTTTTTTTATACGTGTGTCTTCACTGAGACATTATGGAGCATTACGATCTAGCCTTCTTAAAACATAATTTTAGACAAACCTAATTTACTAATAAAGATGTTTCAGGAAGTGTCCAATACTCTACTTAAAGTCATAGATGTTGTAAGGGGAAGAAACTCTGTTTTTGTCTTCTATTTTTTTTGTTACCATTGTTTTCCATTTAAGACCAACGTACAGTAAGACTACTAACGTCCATTTACACCAGATCGTCATTGTGGATGATTGTTACAATGTTTTAAAATTACTGTGACTTAGTCCAATTTAACCCCAAGAAGATACAAGTTTGCGCGTTTTCCGCTAAAAAACACCCTTTGTCAGTACTTCTCTTTTCAAAGACACTCTTCTTAAAGCCAAATATTGGAATACTTGGCGTGAACATATCGAACGACGTTCAATTTCGCGATTACTAAGAGGCTTGAAGGCTAAATTAGCTTGGTGTGCTCAGCAAGGCAAGACGGTACTTCGGACCAATTCGACAAAGGGTCCTTTAAGAAAAAAGCGTACCAATTCTTAAAAGGCCAGCAACGCACTCACAAATCATCTGGCATTGATTCTCCATGGGCGGCAGTATCACTTAACATCAGGCGAGCCTCCTACCCGTTTACCCCCAGTTCTATAAAAAAAACTCCTGAATTTTTACCTGTATCATAAAATTAACATCATCTTTAACAGTTGCTTTTTCTTCTTTAGCCCGAGCACTCCTTTCTTCTTCTTTACTTCTTGAAGCACTTCTTCTTTCGCGTTCTTTTTCCGTACTCGATTCTTTTTCGAAACTGTTTTGTGCTTTCATTAACTGCATCTGAATGGTAAAACTTAATTAATAATTTAATTTCGACATTGAGACTAACTTGAAGTCTAAGTACAGCTAAGTTGTCATTACATTTTCTATGTTATTTAAATATGCTGAACACCAATTTCTTTTCAAACAAGTCAGCCTCTGTTTTATTGTTTAAATTCAACCCGTAACATTCTTGTTCTATCAAAAACCGATCCCAAGACTTTCGCTTTAAGCCATGTGTACCAAATAAATTACATCCATTCAATCAGAAGTAATAAATCAATTAGTATTTAAATATATCATTTCCTTAATTAATTATTATGTCTGTTGCATTGCCAAACGCTAAATCGATTGCGACCTTTCAGATATTTTTAGAGTAAACGCGAGTAAACTATGGCAATGCGTCTGTGGATTTGACCCACTTATAGACACTTTAAATATACCTGCTTCAAATATTATATCGAAAAATGTTCTCGGAATCAGATAGAAAAATGGTTGAGCGCCGGTTTATGAATAGGCAATAGTTTTATCAATATCGTCTTCTTGCAAAGTACAATGATTCAACGTGTAGTAACTGCGTATACGAAATAAAACTCTTGGCACATTTCTGAATCTTTATATAGACGTACCTTTCTCACACGTTCTGCCAGTGAGTCATTTTTGTTGATTGTGATCTGAGTGGCCGGTGCCGCCGGAGCCGGTGAGGGTGACGGCGATGGTCGGCGTACAGTTACTGATTCTGTAATCAAAATTACTGAAGAGTCGTGTTCTTTTATTCTAAAATAGGCATTGTTACAAACACAAGAATATATTTTGTTAAGCGTTAGACTGACAAGCAGTGCTACTCTGAAAAACTGAAACCAATTTCTATTGATTTGTTCAAATAATGCCTGTTATTAATCACGTTTATTTGGTTCCAAGTATAACCTCACCGAAGTCCGTAGAGCTGATGTGGTAAAGAGATTACGTACTAAGAAAGCGCAATATTATAACCCACAGATATTCTTTCTTTCGAAATTATAAATATTAAGGACTATTAATATTCATAATTTTTTATACAGTACTCAAACTTCTGAGTTTTGTACATTTTTATTGTTTTACATGGCATAAGCGTTAGCTACAAACAACAGTACGAATTGTTAAGGGACGCTACGCCCAGGTTCACAAACTTTGTAACTTTGATTGCATAAGGTAGTTATTTTTTTGTAACAAATTGTTAAAAAGTGTGTGAATGTAGGTAGGCTCGCATAAATGGGTACAGTAAGTAGCAAAAAGAATTGGAAGAATAGCGATTTGTTAATGCTCAATATGAAGGGGTAATGAAGAATGTTTACCATATATTTGCGAAGCTGCAAATAGAAAATATTATTAGACAATAAATGTATGAATATTTATAGATCTACATAAATATGAGTTTTCATATTATTAGGAAATTAAATTTTAAGTTAATCTTTAAACCACACATGTGGGAATATGTCTTTATAACAATATTGTTAATATTATTAAAAACAAATAACAACGTCCGTGACGTCTTTATCGATCAAAATTTTATCCATGTAACATTGTTTCCTAACCTATTTTTTTTAATACACACAGACTACTTATTAGGCCAAGTCAAAAACAGTTGAAATAATACTCCCTTCCAAAGATTCCAGAGTGAAAAGTTGTTCATGCAAGAACTATACATACAACATTCTTAAGTAGAAAAATGTACGTTCAACTGTCAAATTTCAATTTTTTTTTTCAGTAGCCTTAAAAGAAGATAGTGACCAACGACAATTTCGTACATATAGATTCCAACTTACGAATTAAACATAACCGCAATCTTAATTAAAGAAAGATAATTTAGTGCTTGTTTTCTACTATCTATGCATTTTTTACCATTTCCTTGTCCTGTGTCCAACGAAGGTAGTGGTCCCGTAGACCTTCGCTTGGGCAGTTTAAGGTTAACAGTGACAGCTGTTGCAGTCTCTGCTTCGTTTGCTAAGTCAGGCGTGGATGTCCACAATGCAGGTTTGCTTGACCCTAAAAATATTATGATGAAACGAAAGACGCAAGACAAATAGTTGCGTTTGTTTGTGATTGGACTAACTGACGTTATAACATGACGCATCAACTTGCGCAACGTGTTTTTGACTAGAGATGCTGTTGACCAATCACAATCACACGTAACGAACATTCGTTTTGTTTCATGTTTAACATTCTCAGCCCCCTAAATAGATTTGATGTAGATACTATATGTAAACAGTTGAAGTGTACTTAAACTTCGACAGTGCAGCAATATTTCTAAAGATAATAAATAACAATACAGTTGCATCGTAAATTATCAACTTAATATGAAGTATAATAACATGTTCGAAATCTCTAATATCTGTATATAAAATCGGAGTATGATTTTGATAAAATCTATATACAGATCTGCACTTGCTAACAATTATAAGTTGTGTTTAATTTTGAGACAAACTAATAAAGTACATAATTAAAACAATATTGTAGCTAATACGTATAGCGTAGTACTACCATTCAAATATACAAGTGTTGAAAGCTGAGATATTCATAATAATACATACCCGTCGAAGTGTCCTTCTTAGCAGGTTCGTTGTAACTGAGGTTAACGCTTGAAGACCAACCTCGGCCCGTTCTCTCTGTCTCTGTTCCATTATCTTCATCACGGCCTCTGTTAAAATATTAGTAAATAAATTCGCGCTTTACGTGTATACGCTAAACCAAACGGTGTTGGCTACATTCACATCGAGACAATTAACACCGGCTCTGTATAAATAATATGAATTTGTTGGAATTCATAACATCCAAATGTTTATGAATAAGAAATAACTAATGTGTGAGTGTACTGTATGAACATATTAATGGACTTGTAACATGTAATTTGGCACGAAATTCAACAACCAAGCGGATAATTTTCAAATAACTAAATCACTGAATTTTGCATAAAATTAACTAAAACACCTTTTCCGGTTTTGAGTTCCAATTTTAAAATGCGCACTATTGTAATGTATGCGCATTTTTTTTAAATTAAGAACTTTTTCTTGCTTTTATTTGGAAGAACGAATTAAATTTGTCTTAAAAATTAGCTGCTATCATACCATAAGTTACATAAATACATAGAATAATATACGTCGTTAACAATGTGTTAATAATGTGAAGTTCAACATTTCCCTAATATAAGTAACGGTTCTCAAATACCCTTTCTTAATAGAAAGGGTATTTGAGAAAGATAGATTTAATCATCTATCTTTTTAGTAATTAAATTGCATTTTCGGTCAAAGTCTAGTAGGGAAATAATTATAAGTAATAATTGCAAGGTAAGGGATTCGATCTCCGCGAAAATATAAATAACCTTCAACTGAGTTTCCATCCTTCTTATTATGTATGTATGTAACATTTCTTAGCATTTCATGTATCAAGACTGCTGGCCATATTACAGACTACTAGTCAATCCATCACTAAGATCAATGCAAACAATTCGCGGAAACTAAGCTGGAATTTGGAATCCTGCCATGATTATCTTTTATGGTCTTACAATTGACGTAATGTTGTTCTAGTCTTTCATCTTTAACGACTGATATCGCTTTGTATTGATTTGATTTCGCTTAATGCTTCAAGATATTTTTGAGAATACTTATGGAAAATTTATAAAGTACCAATTGCTTAATCATATCTGATAGAAAAAGAAAAGACAGAAAAGGATGCGTTTTTAGGAGGTATATTATTGTTTAGGTAACACAGGATTGAGATATCGCCGTTTCACTCAAATACGTAAATTGCGTAATTGTATACGTAAATAAAATATTTTATTCAACAGGTGATTATAAAATGTGCATTTGATTGGTTTACAACTGTCCGACATAATTGTAATATTGTTTTTAATGTAAAAACTTTACATTCATTCTAATTTATTGATTTTAAAATAAAAATAATGTAAGTGGTTTGGTACAATCCTGGATTGAATATAACAATAATAAAATTAATTATTAAAAAATGTTTAAACAAATAGATAAAATAAAATAAATTAAATACTTAGGTACAAAACCAAGTACCTACTTAACCAAAAACAAGTACTTAACCAAAAATATTTTTTTAACAAAAAAATTTAAACTATTTTAAGTAAATTCCTAATGGAATTTAATTATCAAAACAAGCGGGTTTCAACTTGAATGAAACATAGTTCTACAGGCTGTCAGGCGAAACTACAAAAGCAATAATAAAATATTCGATTAAGTAATTTAAGCACTTACCGTGACGCTGGCGAGTAAGAGAGACTGGGGGTGGATGCAGTGAAATCATCATCCCTTTTCCGACCACCGTGTTCTTTGTAATCTCTAAAGCATCTTTTGCAGCGCGTGGGCCACCTTACTTGAGGATGGAATCCCAAAGGGCACAGAGCATCTCCCTTCGCCAAGGGATACAAATGATGCATTTCCACAATTCCCCACGGTGTAGGTATTTCACTATTCACTTTCCAAATGCACTAACAAATACAAAATTTCACGTAAATGCCACCATTAACACATACGACATCCCCGAGTTGTTAGAACTTACATAATCTAGTATGGAATGAAATTTACGGTTAGTGAGGCAGCGTGTTCGTACGTCTGCACCGCACAATAAAAATATCCCACTGCTACAACCGGGCGACCTAATTTCTTAAGCTGTCTGAGGAGACTCTTGATCACAGGCGTTTGTATTATCTTTTATTTTTATACTGTACTTTAGAGTTTAACAGTTTAGGATTCCTGTTTTCTAGCTTTTGTGATTAATCGCGAAGGTTATGGATTAGCGGCGCAGGCGATGATATGGCCGGTGCTCCGGGGACTGGCGATCTCACGGGCATCGTGCCAGCGCGGAGCACTTATGCTCTTTTAAGATTTTCCTGTGGCTTCACTCGCATAAAATTAGGTTTTCCCGGACCACACTAACTATCATCCTTTCAAAGTTCAATTACAACAAAGCATCAGCTAGTGTTATCATCAAAGCATCTCAAGTCTCCACAAATACTACTACACTATCAAGATCGTCTCCCATTTATATGTAACCCATATGTTTTGATAAACATAATCATTAAGATAAACATTAAAAATAAAATCTAAACAATGTTGTAATTACATAGTTACTTTAATATAGTCTGGCTTGGCATTCCATTCATTACACTGTAGCAAAAATAAACTGTTTATATTACGACAGGATGAAAATATTTCAATCTTATGTGCAATATTTGCCCTTTTGTAATAAATTATTACCAAGGGCCCGGTACTGAGTATGTAGTCCTTCTAGCCTTTAGTACAATTTCTAAGTTTCATTCCATTCAACATTCAAACATTCCACTTATATACATAACATACAAGTATTGAGTTCTTCTATATGTATAACCGTTGGTCTGAAAAGTTTTTAGAATTTTATTTGATTACTCAATTGACTTTGAGAGTGATACAACAAATTTCAGTCAAACAATTTTTCGATACTATTTTTAAAGTATAATTTGTCTTTTGCCTCAAAATAAGCTTTTAGTTATTAACTTTTCTTCAGTGCAAAATTTCTGTCCAGCAAGCATTCTCTTCAGGTCTGAGAACAGAAAAAAGTCGGTGAGGACCAAATCTGGAGAATATAGCGGATGGGGAAGCAATTCAAATCCTAATTTATAGAATTTTGCCAACATTTTTATTGATTTATGACATGGTACATTTTCTTGATGAAGCAGCACTTTCTTCATGTTCAAATATCGACCTTATTTTTGTTCCACGATTTTTTCCTTCAAACGCTTCAATAAATCTCTACCGGTTACGTAATAGTCGTTTTTTTCGTCTTTAAGATAGTCGATGAATATTAGACCATGTGTATCTGTATGTGTATTAGACTACGGTGTAAAATGGAGCCTTGTTTCCTGCAGCGTCACATATATTGACGTAAAAATTCGGATTTCTTAATAATCAGTTCGATGTTGTTTCTGGTCGATAGTGAGCTCGCGCGGCACCCAATAAATCATATAAATAAATAAATTACGTCTTGTAGCGGAATATGTGTCAGCCTATGAACTTTTCGATTCGCCTGTTACGTACGCAAAGAGAAAATGTTCATACATACACTTTTCTATAAAACGAAAAGATGCTTCACCCAACTTTCTAAAAAGATAAGCAGCCAACTATTCGAACATCGTTGTTTAATAATCTTGAGTCTACCTTGCAATAAGAACAGTTCGTGTAGCTAAGTTACACTCAGAGTCAACTAAAAATTATATAAAAATTTGGGAAACCTTATAAAATTAGCCCTGTGAAGTGTAGATAAATATAGCGTTTACGTCAGCGTATTTTATTTTCAAATATTATATCGTAACGTAACATTCTTTGAATGAATGTTGACGTCATACTTTGGAAATAAACTATGTGTCTGAATTCTTCCAACTCGATTTAAACTAAGAATTTTTCCAGTTCTTTAACAAATCAATTTAAGCTTTTTTACACTATTGATAGACTACTTACAAGTATACTTAACCATCGAATAATTTTGTTTGTGAATTTTATCAGACTGAATAAAAAGTTCTACCTTCAAATCTACTGTTCTACGAGTAGGTACGTGAGTTTTTTAGTTCTTGACAATTTCCAACCACTAATTTAATACCAATTTTGAGAGGCCAGTAACGCATTCAGCGTAATGCACCTACGGCCGGGAGTTTCATAAATTAGATGAGATAAGAGCTACAGCTAAAGTACAACAGCCTTTACTGGATGCTAGGAAGAATCTCAAGACTTTAAGTTAAATACAAAGAGCGGTTAAGCTGTCTTTCGAACGAACTTGCTGGCCAACTCACCATTAGACAGTATATGAGTCGACTAAAACGTCACCATATTCATAGCTAGAAGACCGGCAGTAGCTCTAGGCAGAATATGAGTAGATGCTTCCAATGGGAAGTCACTCCACATGACAGGAGCACAGAGAAAATATCGCTCATAGCCATAGGGCTGATTGCAAATTACCGCAGAAAAAAAAATGAGCCTTACCATTTTCGTATAAAAAAGCTTTGCGCACTGCACTGTATATGTGTTTGTACTTTCAAATCCAATACTTTTTGGCGGGAATTAACTTATTGTTGTGCCTAGTTGCGACCCTGAATCTGACGCAAAAACTCTGATGGATAATGAACGAAGAATAAACATAAAAAATAAAACTATGGTTCAATTTTGAGTATTTATATTCTCACGAAATATCTGTCAAAGTATAAATGACGTCCGACAAAACTTTACCATTATAAAATACAAATTATACATTTTTATTACGCGAATTATGTTTATCTCTAATATAATCGAGCCGCCATTGTCGCATTACTTTTTCTTAAGTTTCATAAATATTTTTAACAAAAGTCTCCTTCGTTCAACGGCTCGTCTTCTTTCTTATCATAAACGAGAGTCTTGTAAATCACTTCGTCAAAATGCAGAGCATTTAATCCTTTTGGTTCAGCAACTTTAATTTTGACGTCACCGGGGTATAATATTTCTCCTCTATTTTTCGTACAACCCATAACAAGGGATTTTTGCAGTTTATCAATGCACGGTATCTCTGAAAATAAATTAAACACTTAATTTACCAATGAACGCGGATAAAAATTGGATTGAGATAACCTTTTTTGCATTGTATAATTTCTAATTATAAAATATGGACAAGATGTATTTATAAAGAAAACTCAACGAAGCCATGGTAATGAACACGGCACATTTGTTTCAAATCTTATATGTATCTAACCCAAGACTAACCCAATTTTATGAAATGTAAGCTAATAACTAAAAAAAATTTGTTGGTCATAAGTCATAAATTCATTCGAGCATTTTAATTAACTTTCATCTAAACGAATCTATTAACAAAATCATTTTGTATAGCCAAAAGCATTCGTATGCTTTTTTGTTTCCTACAATTTATATTCCAGATAAGACACATGTTGTATTAAACCTATTTACCATTTGTTAGAGGCTAAACTTGCAATTTGCTTACTAGTGGTTTTGCTTATTTAAAAGTTAAGGGCAGTGTCGGCCCAGTGCTTATAAGGTCCTTGAGTTAGGTCCGATCGCCAGCTGTGTTCAATGGAATTCTGTCTATGTGTGCATTTTACACTTGCTCGGAAGATGAAGGAAAACTTGTGACGTCACGAAACCATGCATGCCTAAGACCCAAAAAGACGACGGCGTGTGATAGATCACGAAACAGATACAGAAATCCAGGCCTAAAAGGTTGTAGCGCTACTGACATTTCTAAACACCGTATAACTACGAATAACAATAAAACATCTAATAATTATTGATATGATCGCTGCATCATCCGACAGGACTACTAAGAACAACGCTCGTGACTTGGTAGTTCAGTACGGACTATTACGGTAAGTGTTTTTGTTCCAGTTCCCAATTCCAGTTTATTTAATAAAACAGAAAAAGATTCAAGAAAACAAACGGATAATAAAGTAGTTACCAGATGTCACAACTTTCTTGATAGGTGTACCGAGCGATGCCTCTATGACTCTGACGTCTTTAACAAGTTGTTTAAACTCGACTGGTGTCAAGGAGCAGACATGATCAGTACCTTTCATAGTCTTATCTAATGTGATGTGTTTTTCTAACACCTGAAACGATAAAGATTTTAATCACATCATTTGAAAACAACCAATGACTTAAAAAGTTTAACTAATAAAACAACGATGTTACACACCAGATTCGAATGGCGCAATATTTTTATTATTTGTTACCATTCTAATGGTGAGAGAATTTTTGAAATCGGTCCAGTTGCTTTGAGTACATTAGATATTTAAAAAAATGTTTATATTATTACTGTTTGATCGAATTAAAAAAGGTAAAATAATTTATTTCCATTTAAAACTATAAAATTTTACCGTTTTAGTAACTGCGCGGATACTTTAAGCCCGCAAAACTACGGAACAATTGCATACTTCTTAATTCAAAATAAATATTTTTTAAACCTCTGGTTCAATGAAGTCGAATTTACTGAGAGACAAAATAATTAGCCTCTAAGGCAATGGTTTAAGTGGCCAGAAGTGAACATTAATTGCTACCAAGTGGCATACGGTGTTGAAGATTTGAGTTTCTATGCGGAAATATTTGAAATCATTACATGATAAATATTTACAGTAGCAAGATCATGGTTTGTCATCGTGATACAGGTCTTATTATCTAACATGCCGAATATATATTCATAAAAAATGTAATAGTAAAGTATAAAATATTTGTAAATTATTCTATTGATGGGGCAAATCATATGTTTACCATAAATAATTATGGCATTTTTTATAACTAACTCGAATTGGAACATTCGCTACACGTATGATATATCATGTTCATAAAAGTTCCATCTCTGGTTCAGATCTTTTTAATTTACGTAGTACGTGTTTAGCATAAGTGTACAATCTTAACTATAACGTCATAACAAAACTGTGCATTACCTTAGCACCCAATGCAACCGCTGCTAACCCAACTGCAGTACCCAGCTCTTGACCAGAATATCCGACAGGTACGTCAAAAGTGTTCTTGTAATCTTGCAGCACAGTCAAATTACAGTCTTCAAATGGCACTGGATACGCCGATATGCAATGCAAGAGGCAAAAACGTTTATGATTTGCCGATACTATGTCATATATTGTTTTCACAGCGGTTTTGTCGACCATCCCAGTCGATATAATGAGCGGTACCATCTTACTCGCTGCATACTTTAGAAACAGCAAGTTATTGGAGTCACCGGAACCGATTTTTATGAAGGGTACCTTTAGGTTAACCAAGAAGTCAAAGGATACCTGGAAAATACAATATCGGGTGATACACGCTGTATTAAAATATATATGTGAAAATTTATATGATCAAAAAGGGTAGTTTGTATATGATGTGATATTGATGAAATCGGATATTTCAGAGATCTGAGGGTTCGGAGGCACGTATCCTAAATTTCGTGTATTGTTGTCTCGCTATAAATTATTTATAGTGAAACAAGAATATTATATTTATTTATAATAGAATAAGTTTCAACAAGTTAGTACTTATTAATATATTGTTGGAGATGATATGAATTACTAGATAAATATACTGTAAGACAGTTGAAAAGTTCGAAGTCAATTTAAATTTTTAAAATTACTTTTAACACCGTAAATTGGTACACAATGTGTTAGTACGTTTAGAGGGCATACTATTGTGGTTACGCGTTATCTACAGATTATATAAATCAATGCAAAAAAATATAACCTTTTGGATTCGAGAATTGAATATTATTGTTGCGGTTGAAAGATATAATAATTTTGATTAGATAAGATTAGTTTGAGCTTGAAGCTGCATCGGAAATTTAACGAAACTGGGGAAACAGGGGCAAATTAGTCATATTAGGGCAAGTTAGTAGTAGAGGACGAAGTTCATAGCTTAATGTCATGATTTCAATTAATTAAATTCGTTTATTTTAGGCAACTAAACACGACCGCAAATATAAAACATAAATGATTTCTGATTTTTTTGGGACAAATTATGAAGAATACTCTATATTATGTTACCTTAAAATAAATTAACAAACTTTAGTAAGCGTTACCTTTTTTATAATAATCAAAACAATAATGACGTTTAGGCCAACTGATGCCGCTTACCATATCCATTGCAGAAGCTGTAAAGGGAATTCCGACTTCTTGGGCATATTTAAATAGTTCTCTATACTGAGCTTCGGAAAACTCCAAATGTCTTTTATGATCTCCGTATGTTTTGCCCCAGGAGTTTTGGTTGTCGTATGAACGCTCTAAATACTTTTTCGTAAATTTCTCTTTGAGGCATGTTTTTTGAAATTTTACACAACTGGCACCAGCTTCCTGAAAATATTTTAAATACCAACCGGTTTTTACAGAGAACATAAATGATTTTTTCCGATGTAATAGATTATCATTATGTCTACAACGGTGGTAATACCTAGTGTCCTACATTAATCGATG
This sequence comes from Pieris mannii, assembly GCA_028984075.1. Classification (NCBI taxonomy): domain Eukaryota; kingdom Metazoa; phylum Arthropoda; class Insecta; order Lepidoptera; family Pieridae; genus Pieris; species Pieris mannii. The sequence goes on from CM054776.1 coordinate 5,281,450, forward strand.
CTTAGAATGTTTTCTGTACCGTAGTACAATTACTAGATACTATATGTGGTGATGTTATAGATAACCTACCTCGGTTCTTTTCTATTATGTCTTTTTAAATTCCAAGACTCAAGAGGGTATGAAATTATTTACATTTATAATTATGAAATAGTTTGACACCCAAAAAGATGTACTTAGCATGAACTTGTATCACTTGTACCTAACTTATACGAATGCGCCGAGCTACATCAGCTGTTTATTGTAAGATTTTCGAAGAAAATCAGAATAACTTTATATAAATACCTACAAAATACTTACAAATGTTATCAAATTGATGTGTTTATTGCTCAATACGCGTACTTCATACTGTTATCAATGTTTATGTCTGCTGTTATTTATCCTTGAGCAGTGTACAGTGTAAAAAAGTAGGAACAAGGTATTCATTAAGCAAGAACCTTCACTTTTGTTTCCATTATTTCCTAACTACATTGTATTTATAACAAAAATACACTTACCTTGGCGGCTTTTATTAGTTTTTTCGCTATTTCAATGTCACCTTGGTGATTTTGGCCAACCTCTGCGATGATAAAGCACGGATTGTCACCTCCGATTTTTATGTCCCCTGTTATTTTCACTTCTCCCATTTTTTAAATTTCCATCGAATGTTTAGACTTGAGCAAAGGGTTATCGACCTCAGTTTTGATTAAGGTCAATTGAAAGTAAGCGGGCAGCTAGTTGCGCGCCCGCCGCACTAATGCTCCCCCACCAATCCAGTACCCACACCGCATAATTGATAAAACCAGTTAAACGATCACGCCAACATCAACCTATAGGTATGTATTGTACCTATAAGTACGTATATATTGATAAAGAAAACACTGTCAGTAATACATATTTTATTGTTTTGTGCTTGTTTATTCTCAACAAAACCGATAATAGCAATTATATTTACATAAACGCATATAAAATAATATTGTCTTAAACAATTTAAATAGGATCTGACTAACACTTTATTTTTCTGTAATTTTCGAATACATTTTGCAAATATTTCACAATTCTTTGCCTAATGATTAAATAACAGACAAAACACAAAATATTTAGATGTGGCCATCTTGTAGCATATGAAATAAGTTTCATCTTCCTACTTATGAGCCGAGTTGTACAATCAGTTAAGTCAATGCCCTTGGTGTTTACATATTATAAATGTTCATATAAATAATGATTTAATATATTTTATGTTTTACAAGCAGCAATTTTGACGACATCCAAATGATTATTGAATCGGTTTCCTAAAGCTCGATTCACTTTCGACTCTGTAGGCTTCGCAAGGAAATTAGAAATATATCGGCCAGCTTCGACCAATTTCACAAGGTCGACATTCGTATTGACACCTAAACCGTATAGGAAGTAGACTAGATCTTCAGTTGCAAGGTTACCACTGGCTCCCCGGGCGTACGGACATCCACCCAAACCTGAGACCGAGGAATCCACAGTTTTGATGCCAAACTGTGGAAAGTATGTAAGGTTAAAAATAGCAGGTGAAGTAAGCGTTTCGTGGATGTGTTTTCGTTTTATATTCTTTAAATTCGGTATTGTCAACGTTTGATAAGAATTATATGTATTTACAGAACGATATGATTAAACATTATTATTAAATGTTTCTAGAACGTAATCTTCAATTTTATTTAGTATGAAAATTATATAGGAATTTGTTTGAATTTCGTAGGTTTTATTTGTAAAGCAATTTATAAGGAAGCAAAAAGGTTTTGCAATAATATAAAGGCATGTAGGTTTTTTAGTTTGTACATTGTATAAGTTAGTTGTAATGCCAGTTCACGGTTAATTACTAATTAATGGAATTTTTATTGGATTCCACAGATTTTTACAACAATTTTCCATATAGAAGTGGTACTAGAAACATGTTCTTTAGGTGTTTTCCTATTTTGAAGTGAAATTTCTTTAGTGGCATGAGGGTCAAATTATGACAAAACGCCACGAAGATGTGCAACGTTTTTGTCGAAGGAAAGGGAGAGAGCGATTGAGACCGATTAAGCGAGAGTGAGAAAGGGAGATCGAGAAAAAAACACGCTATTGGGTGATGTATTCGTTTTGTAGTTATATATCTACACATCGCATAACTTCTTGTGTAGTAAACGCAGATTTGTTATTTATATATATTATTATTAGCACTTATACGTACAGTGAATGGAGATATACAGATACGTGGAGTATTAAGGCTTTTACCTTAGTAATTATTAATTCACAAAGAAGTTTCACTTCTGACATGTGTACTTTGTACGCACTTTTTTTTGTACGCTAACTTTGGGCTATGTCCATTTTTCAATCTACTTTTTGAAGTGCAATTTCTTTAGACACATGAGGGTTACATTTTTACGGGACGTCACGAAGACGTGCAGCGCTTTTGTCGTAATACGTCACGATATTGCTTAATGTATTCATTAAGTAGTTACATATTAGAACTTTAGATGGCAATTCTCTCGCATAACGTCTTGTGCAGTAAACACAGATTTCTTTATATATTTACATTAGCACGTTTACAGTGCATTAAGTGAGAACAAAATGTATTTAAATGCTTTAATGAAATTTTACAATAATTAATAATATAACTAAATATGATAATTAAGTCGGCCCGATGCGTGACAATTATCTATATTATACTTAATACTATTTCAAGTTTGACCGGTCCGATGTTAGGTATCCGATGAAAAGCCCTTATTTGAAACTTATTCCTAATTGAGAATTAACCGGCCCGATGTGAGGTGTCCGATCAAAGCTGCTGTTTCAAGTTGTCCATCCCCTTTTATTACGGTGTTGCGTTAGAGGTGTACCCGTATTAGTTATGCGGGGCAAAGGGAGTGCAATGAACATGTAACAACTGTGTAAACAGTGTGAATATAGATTAACAAATTATAAGTGACTGGTACATGATCATCTATTGGGTCTTTTACCTTAGTAATAATTAATTTACAAAGAAGTTTCACTTCTGACATGTGTACTTGTACGCCCGCACTTTTTTATTTAGGGTTATATCTTAGCTCAGTGACCTGGCGGTAACTGAACATATAAGGTTACTTACGAAACATAAAACCCACCTCAAGTCCTGCTAGTAAATTTGATAGGCCCTGCCCATAGGTATCATGAAAGTGGAGAGCCAGGTTTTCGGGCTTGGCAACCTGAAGGACCTCCTTCATTAGTCGCCGGACAGACCCTGCTGTTCCCACACCAATGGTATCTCCTAATGACACTTCATAGCATCCCATGGATAAAACCTCTTCTGTTACCTACAAAAAGGAATAAAACATTAAAAATATATAGATATTTATAACTTAGTAGACCATAATTGTTCAAACTACTGCATAATTAGTATTGAGCAAAATACTGATAAATAGTAGGTATTTATAATTTCACTTACAAGTAAGTGTGATATAATTTTTAACATAATTTTTATCATCATTCTAGATCGATAGAGATCCCAGACGTTTTTGTTTTTATAAATATAATTGATCTACGATTAAGATTGTAAAGAAATTAGGCTGTCAATGATAGGTCATTATTTTAATATTTATTGAATAACTTTGACTTGACTTAAGATTGGCGCCAAAACAAAGCTACTGTGAGTTTTACTTTAGCAGTTTGCACTTCAGATAAGTAAAAATAATAAGATGGCGCTACTGTATGCGCTTCATTAGAAAATAATAGTGGATGGAACCTTTTTGGTGACAATAAAATTGGTGAGACAACTATTGATATTAATAATTTAATAATATAATAAATATATAAATATTTAATTATTAGAATTCAATTATATACGTGGATAACACTGAAAATGTTTAGCACTGGCCAGTTAGAAACATTGCTAATGAACATTTTTTTAGAATTTCTATTTTAGAACTCTTTGGTAACCTAATGTAATATATAGCATTCATTTGTCATTTATTTTTGTGAATTGAAAGTCAAATCTTAAACTCTTGTTACACGTGAAAATGAACCTAACGCAAGGAATTTTTCGGTCAATGATTTATTATGACTTTCGTTGTAGGCTTACTCAACAACAACGTTACGATAGGTTGCGATTAGCATTTCTCAAAGAAGACCCATCTCGATCCATTATTTACAATGGGTTTAACGAGTTTAAGCGTGGACGTAACAATCTGAATGAATGATGATCCGCGTGAGGGGCGTCCTTTAACAGCGGTCCGCGACTACTGAAGATAACATCAATAGATAGAGGAAGATAAGAGAGTGACCTATCAGCAGATACGGGCAAGCCTAAGCATTGGTATGAATCAAGTTCAAAAAATATTACATGAACATTTAGGCGTCAGGAAGATTTGTACCAGATGGACTCGCCATACTTTAACCGACGACCAGAAACACCTTTGTATGGAATGTTAGATAATTTAAAAGGCGGTGACTCAAATGCTGTATTGTATTGTATGCTCACAGGTGATTAAAACTGGATATATTGCTACGAACCCGAAACCAAAAGACAATCAGCTCAGTGGGTGTTTCCTTTCGAGGATCGGCCAACTGAGGTAAATAAATGAAGTCAAGGAAAAAAGATGATTGCCTCATTATTTTTCGGAAAGGTCATTTTGCGACAGTTGTGCTAGAGCAGTGATTCTCAACCTTTTTTTTGTTGCGGCACATATTTAATGATTTCAAAATTTGGCGGCACACAAAGAAAAAGATAAAAATTATTTATTTACTACAACACCCTGCATAAATAATTTAAGACAAAAATTTTAAATATACGAAAGTTATATATACTACAATAATAACTAAATGTTTATTAAAGGATTAATGACAAGCTAATAATACAAATATTTTTAATGCTAAATTTAAGTTTGATGTTTTTTGATAATTTCATTTATATCGTCTTTTACATTTAATAATCTTGATCTTTTTTTAGTTTTAATATTAACATTATTATATATTTGCAAAATTTGGCGGCACACAAAAGTGCCGCGGCACAGTGGTTGAGAATCACTGTGCTAGAGGAAGGACAGTTACTGCAGACTGGTATATCAATCGCTGTCTGCTTGTTGTTTTGGAAAAAAATCGGTAGCAGCGCCCTCGTAACAGGACCCTACTTCACCACGACAATGCTTCAGCGCACTCCGTAAAACGGACTGTTGAATATTTGACTATAGCAGGTGTCGAGATCTCGATCGAGTTATCTGCCATAAAGTCCTGGCGCCCTGCGACTTTCAATTATTCCCATGAACTATTCATAAAATTTGAATTATTCGCTTTACGAGCCCTGAAGATGCGGCGAAAGCGTACGAAAATGCCATTTGAAGAGACTCCTAAGGAAGCATGGGCCCACTGCTTTTCGCTGTGTTTCCATCGAATGCGACGGTGTGTAGGGAGGAACGGAGATTAATTCGAAAAACAAATAAAAGTATTGGCGACTTACTATATTAAGCCGTTTTTCATTTTCTAAACATTTTTAGTATAACCTAGGTATAATATAATTCTCTACTAACAGCTATCACCATGAAAAATTTTTAAATCCTTATGTGTAAAAAAATGTAAAAATAGCTTCAGTTTCAAAGTAGTTACTTTATATTTATTTATTCAAGTTCATAAAATTACCTTTGCTATGGCAGTAGGACTGATTGGTCCCTCATAAGGGCATCCTAATACACATGAGACATAGCCTCTGACTCGGAGACCATCCTTTACAGCCTGTTCAGCTACTGCCCTGAAGCGGTGAAGTCCTTCCTTGACCGAACAGTTGAGATTCTTTTGAGAGAAAGCTTCAGAGCCAGCTGGGAAAATTGCTATTTCTTCAACATTGCATTTTTTCTATAACAAAAGTATTATTGGGGATAATTATTGAATGGTTTTATTGTATGTTGTTTTAATAAATAGTTGTTGTAAGAAGTAGTCACACTATTATAACAAAAATTGTGTTTAATGTTACTAATTAATTCCATAAATTACCATAATTTAGTTAGTTTCATGAATATGTCAGTTAAAGTCTAATATTAAAATATAAAATGATACATATACAACATAATTTACTATTTGCACTCAAAGTAGTTAAGTTAAAAGTTAAACATTATACATGAAATTCAATGATTAAACAATATTCAATTTGTGAATGTCATAAGTTAATTTTACTTACTGCAGTTTCATATCCTTTCAAATTAGGAACTAGCACAGGGTAATTAACATTGGGCATCTTTTTAATATTTGTCATAACATGTACACCATCACTCATCTGTTTGATCCATTTTGGGCTAACAAAACTAAAAATACAATACAATAATGTAAATTATAGTCCATCAATCCGAAAACAAAAGGCTATCATTTATACTCGTCTATTTAGTTTTACAACTTATTACGAATATCCAGATAAAATATAGCTTATTCTTGTACCTTGCTGATTCAATATTTTTCAAACCAGCAGATGCCAATTTATGTATTAGCTCCACCTTGACTTCTGTTGGTACAAATTTTGTTTCATTTTGAAGGCCGTCTCTTGGGCCAACCTCATATATTCGTATTTCAGGCAAGCTTGTGGTCTGAAATATATATTAAAAGAATGAAGCCATTTAATTGATTAAAGAATAGAAAAATTAAGTACTTATTACTTTTATATTTAGGATAATACTTACAATCGTTCGCTTCGTAGATTTAATTTTTTGTAATACACGCCTGCAAATGCACTGCATAGTAATAAATATACAAAAAAAGAAGGTCCGGAATGATTTCTTTTGGTTTTAAATCCAAAGTATCATATCAGATTTGTATAGAAATTAGATCAATTGAACCGAAAAATAACTTAATGGAGATTATAATTATCATCACGCTAAATACCTACACTAAAAATGATAAGCAGTAGAAACTGTTGATTGTTTAAAGTTAATGTTTGTGACACTAATAAACCATTCATACATAATTTACACATAATTATTATTCTGATACCTACGCGGTTTTAATATTTTTAATATACAAATTATAATAAAAAAAACAACTAAGAAATTGTTATTACTAAAGTAATTAATGGTATTAGTATAAAAAATAATATATAATCAGTGTTACTTATAAATAATAATATTATGCTATTGCTGTATCAATTGTGATGAATTTTTGTACAGATTAGAGATTATTGACCTTAGAGAAGAATTCTTATTTATTTTCTTATGATCTAATATTAAACGTATTAATAGTATGAATTTCATAATGCATAAATATATTGAGAAATCATTGGGAATTTTTGATTTAAGCATAGACTAACTAGAAACAAAGAGAGAGAGAAAAGGCATCATAGGGAATAGGGATTAGGTATATTTATTATATTGATTTTTATAGTTGACAAATAACAAAAAATTGTCCCAAAAAACAGATACCAAAGTCACTAAAGTTTAGTGCTGAAATTTGACATTGACACAACGTGAGTGACAACTGACATTATATTTTCAAATTGTGAGTTGGCCTAAGCTTGCTCGCCAGTCGCCGGTTTGTTGATTAAATCGAATTGTATTATAGGAAAATTATAATCGTTAATAGAGTAATAAGATATTAAATCTAGTAACTTTTCAAAATTCCGTTAAATTTTAATAGCCATGGGTAAACTTTACTTAATGCAATAAATTACGTCTATTTTATAATGTTGTGCAAAAATTAACTCAATGTTTTAATTTTTAGCTGTTAACAGTGCCACATCGTTTATAATATCCTCGATATTGACACTCCTGCTATTTTCTGGAATGCAGATGTATAAACCAATTCTCGTAAAATCACCAATTACTATTATATTTGGGGGTTATCTTGGATCATTGATGTTCATGTTTTTTGTGACTGTATCCTTTAAAACGTAATAAGATATTAGGGGCGCCACAGATTAAAAAATGTTAAAATACATAATATTAATAAATATAAAAGAAATCTCAAACTTGTGTATTTTGTGCATTGAAAAAATAATTAATTATAATATAAATATGCAACTTGTTTATTGCATACTTTGAATTTGATAAATTAAAGTTAAATTAGAAGTTTTAATGAGCATATTATTTCCTCAACAATTTTAACAGGCAGTTGGTAACTTAGAGGCCACAATGTTTGGCAAAAACTTCCAGTTAAAATTGCCTGAAATTGTTATTTCCATGGCAATTTCTCTAATTGCAGCTGGAATGGTGCATAGAGTTTGTTTCACGACTTGGTATGTTCCATCATTTTGTTTCTATTAATATAGAATTTGCATGATTATTAGACAATAAAAATACAAATTTGATTTCCTCAATAACTTTGAAACTCAAAATGTAACATTTAAGTTATAAAATGTTGAAGTATGAAAAGAAATCACCTATGTTACTTGAATACACCTATGGAACTTATTAAACTTACTTACTATAACTAAATGACTTCTATTTCTTTGGTATATATATTGTGACCCATTGGCCACAATATCTCATCTTAATTTACTTTAAACGAAAAACTACTTAAAATTATGTTCATTCTGACAATTATTACTTTTTATTTCAGCTTGATATTTTCTCTTATCACGATTTATTACATGAATAAGCTGTCCCAGAAAACATACAGTGCTGCTACACCAAGTCCTGCACCAGTGAAGAGTCGTCGTCACAAATAGGGTTATAGAGGAATGGCTTAAGAATTATTATTTTTAACACATCTATCAAAATAAAAGATATTTTCACAATTAAAAGTTTTATTTTGAATGAAAGTAACTACATTTAAATTGTAATGAAAAATTATGTTTTATGATAATAAATATTCATGCTATAAAATATGCAAAAACATTTCTTCCTCTTAATAATTTTAGGAAAAAATTATATAAATATCATAAGAGAAAGTAGTCTTACATCATTTAAATAATTTTACATGCAAAGTTGGTATAGTAAATGTAATTGCTTATTTTTACTGAAGAGCTATTCTTAAATCTCAATGTGTAAAACATTAAATCACCACTTTTAATTTATAAAAGACCTTTTTATTTTATAACAAATATAACTTAATAATCATTACTAATATAAACTTTTCATTTACATTATTTATATTAAGATCCTAAAATTACTTATTGCACTAGGGAATGTACCCAAGTATATTTGCACTTATTTATGAAATTAAATCTAATTGATTAACGTTAATAAATAAGTATCAGTAATATTTAAATAACTACTATATATGTAGTATCAATAGTATATAAAATTAATTATGTGGTGAAATACAGCAAAAGAACACAATTATGATTACTTTTGTTTATCAAATTAAACATAATTAACAATACTGAAAGTTTTCTCTCTCAAAACATGGTAGCATCTTCTTTTTTTAGTTTTAGACTAAAAAATTCCAATTTAATACTTATTTGCACTTTTATCATAATCAGGAATTTTAGCATTGGGTTTTCATTATTTTTAGTGATAATCATCTACTTAATTGCTTTATTTTTGAAGGAAATCTCAATGAGTGTATATTATCTAACAATTTGCAATTATCTCTGATATGGCCATTTTAAAAATTAATTATATTGTTTTGGCATATATTAAGTGTTAAAACAAAAGTAATGACAAGCAGAAGCAAATACTTACTTTAAAAACTCAATACATCTATTAATGTAGCAACAGTATTTGTTATTTTAATTAAGGGGCATTGGATGTCACTTAATTAAAAACAACACAACAATCGTGCATGCAACAACCTGATGAAAATCACATCTCAACTACCAGTACATATATCACAGAACCTATGAATGATAAGTAAGGCACAGATTTGGACGCAATTACAAACATGAGATGATAATATATGGATATCTAGGAAATACTTTCACAAATTGGAAACTCATACCTTAAATATCTCATGCAAATTTTAGATGTTGCATAATAATACAAATAATATTTCAAGGGTATGTAGTATTTCAATGTCTTGTAGTATCTCCTTGATTAATCAGATGAAATTTTTTATTTATTTCTTATATGCATGCTCTTATTTCTTACATATGGATTTTGTAAAATTCTAGGTGTAGTTTCCATTACTCTAAGAAGCAAATCATCCAAATAATTCTCAAGGTCCTTATTTTTTTTCTTTTCAGATTCAACATCCTTTTGAAGGTTGTAAATCATTAAAATTAAGTCTTCACGTGACATTCCATCACATTGCTGTAGCACTGTCCTTGGAATGTTGTTATATGCTGGATTAACAGAATCTTCTTCCACAATATTTTCTTCTCCAACAATGATACGTTCCTCAAGTAATTTCTTGGGCTTATTATTACCAAATTTTTTAAAGAACTTTGGGCTTGGTTTTTCTTTGAGTGAACTTGGACTATCTAACTTTTTGTTTCTTTCAAGACTGGAAGACTTTTCTCTATCTATAGCTAATTGACTCATCGACTTTCTGGGTACCAGTTTCTGTGACCACTCATCATCACCTATTTGCTGTATTGGAAGCTGGGGAGAATTAAATGTGTCAAGACTTAAGCGCACTGGTTTTGAGGGTGCTGTCTTTTCTGTTACAACTAAATTGCTACTAGTTGATCTTCTTAAAAATTCACCTCCTCCTAAATTTTCTAAGGATGCATTTACAGGAGATGGTGAATACTTAGCTATACGGGGCATGTATGATGTTTGTACATTCAGTGAACTACCAGAGCTTTTATGAGATAAATCATCAAAAGCAAATTCATCTTCATCTTCACTTATTACACCTGGATCAGCTTCACTTACTGGTTTCTTAGGAGTAGATGTATCTGGAGGAGAAATGGAGGTCTTTCTAAGGTTACCAATACTTCCACCAAGTGACGATGATTCACTCTTTTTATCTTTTTTGGTTAAATTCATTTTAGATCCAAGTTTAGTAGCAAACTTATGGAGGCTTTTGCGTTTTTCAATACTTCCAATACTCATAAGACTGCCTCCAACATTGTGAGCCAAACTACCCAACGAAGATTTATGTTTATCTTTTTTTGAAAGATCTGACAAACTGCCTTCTTTTACTAAAAATGTTATTTTCACTTCCAGTTCACCCCTATTCTTATCAGATTCCTTTCCGGGTTTACCGCGCAGGGGATACCAGCGATTTCTAGCGCGTTCATTCACATCTAGGTCTTTTAACGGAATCGCAATTTGACCCAGTAAGTGGTCTTTGAGGTAGTCTTCAGTAAAGACTTTCAAAACAATCTCTGCCGTATTTCCCTGCGAAGGTATGTGCAATTCACATTCCTCAATCCACTCAACATTTTCCGTAGCTTTGTGTTTCACGGAAGTTTGAAACTTTTCTTTGCCGAGTGAAATAGTAACAAAACAGTTATTAGTACCGTTTTTTCCTTTGATAAGTAAATTGCGAGCTCTTTGTACAGTTACTTGAACGTGCGTTGGATCCCACATATTGCTGGGTCACAACGTCTTACTTTAAATGAAAGATGATTTTAAAATTTATTATTAACAACACAATAACTCGATTATCGTTCCTGATTCTTCACAATCACAATCACAACAAGAATCAAATAAAAAATTATTGAAATGCTAAATAATCAAAAATGAATCATAAACTACAGAATGCAAACTAAAGAATGTAGATTAAAATATACCAATGTTTGAGTGAAGATGTCATTTGTTATTTCTAGGTAGACAGGGCACAGATTAATCAAAATTGTAAGTAGTTAATACTTAATGTTTATAGTTGCAGGCAACACTACAAATAGCATAAATGTATGGAGACTTCCTTTTTGGCGGGAAAAGGATAGCCGCGTTTTTCAAATAAAATTTTATTTTATATTAAATTAAATTGTTTATTACAAGACAGAGTAATTTTAAAATAGAAAAATGTCTTCCGAGAGTGATGGTGATGAAGACGGGTCTTCGAAGTCACCAGTAGACTCGAAAAAGAGGCGATTGGATGCTTTTGTAAAATCGAACGATGATAAGTATAAACCGTACTCTAAACCCGAGTATAAGCGATCCTACCCAGATAATAGTAATATCGAAGAGTTCCCCGTTTACGTACAGGGAATAAAACCAGAAGATAAGATCGGGAATAAAAATCCTTTGCATTTATCAAAAATTTTTAAAAACGTGAAGGGCATTAAGGAATGTCGTCGAGTGAATGCGGCCAAAATTATGCTGGTTTTTAAACAAGCTGCAGCTGCCAATGATTTTCTGAGTCACGTGAGCTTACGAGACAATCAAATGAAAGCTTTTGTACCAGCGTCTTCGGTGGAGCGAGTGGGTAAAATTAGTTTTATCCCTAAGGAATGCAGCAACGCAGATTTATACCACAAACTCATGGCAGACTCGGAAATTGTTGGTGTCAGAAGATTTATGAAAAGAACTGGAAATGGTCTGGAACCTCTCACAACTATAAGTGTTACCTTTGTAGGAACTATTCTCCCTCAATATGTATATTTAGACAATTGGCGTTATAAAGTTTTCACATACATTCCTCCTCTCATGCAATGTTTTAAATGCATGAAATTTAGACACAATGCCAAAGTATGTAGAAACGAGCAGGTATGTTCAAAGTGTTCCGGTGGTCATTCCTATAAGGAATGCTCCGCTGAATTTTTGAAGTGTGTGAACTGTGGAGGAGATCACTTGGCAGTATCCAGGTTTTGTCCTCAAAAAGCAGCTCAGATAAAAAAACATGAAAATAATTATTCCTCTAAAATGTACTCAAATGTATTACTGTCAAGTGATTTTCCTCCGTTACCTAAGGATAAATCAGTTGTAAAGTTACCTCACAGTAAATTAGCTCCATCTACTGTCCAACTTAAAAAACAAAAAGTATCACAAATAATTAATAATTCTTCAGATACAAGTTCAACAGCTTCAACTCCAGTCCAGTCTGCTCCTAATATTGGTTCTTATGATCAGCTCATTAAAGATGATCAGTTCTTGAGTAAAATTATCAAAACATTAGTTATGTTAGGCAATTCTAATACAGCAAACACAACTTCTCACATTAAGGATATCTTAATCCAAAACTTAACAAAATAATGGATTATTTACGATTAATGCAACATAACATACAGAGTATCAATAATAAAAAACCACTTCTTAAATCGTTATTATATGAAAATAAAATAGATGTGTGCTTGCTGAATGAAACTTGGTTAAAAGATTCTGGTATGCCTTTTTATATACCTGGTTATATTTTTGTTGGAAAAAATGCAAAAAATGAGCATGGCGGTGTAGGTATTTTAATAAAAAATGACATTAAATTTAAGGTCTTAAAAACTACTTTCTATGAAAATATTCAATTTATAGCTATTTCTATAATAACAGTATGTGGTCCTGTCTCAGTGCTCTGTGTCTACTGTCCACCAAATAATAGCTCAATTAGTTTGATTAATTTGAGAAAAATTATTTTGCAATTACCCAAGCCTTGTCTTGTTTCTGGTGATTTTAATGCTCACAATATAGCTTTTGGTTGTGATACTACCAATTCAAGAGGTCGTGAATTATTTGATATATTTGATGATGCTGATTTATGTATTTTAAATTCAGGTGACCCTACTACTATTTCTAGACCTGGTAACAATGCATCAGCCATTGATGTTACTTGTGTTAGCCCTGATATTGCACCACTTTGTGAGTGGTATGTAGGTGAAGACTCTTTAGGGAGCTATCATTTACCTACTTTTGTTAACATAATTACCTCAACTCAAAAATATACAAGTCAAGAGTCTATAGATAAGTATTTATATAATAAAACAAACTGGAATATGTACAAAGACAAATCCAAAGATATATTTGATAAATTTTCTCCTTCAACCGTTGATCCTTTAGTTCAATATGATGAATTTTCTAAATTGATACTTAGTTTAAAAGAAAACTGTGTTCCACTGTTAAAACATAAATCTTCTAGTAAAAAGTCTGCTCCTCCAGCTCCTTGGTGGAATAATACTTGTGCTGAGGCTGTAACCAAATCAAGAGAAGCGTTAGCTAATTATAGACGTAATATGACAATGGACCATTATATAGAATATAAGAAAATAGATGCTAGGAAAAAAATTATTATCAAAATGGCTAAGAAAGACAGTTGGAAAAGTCTTTGTTCCTCTTTTAATAGATTCACTCCAGTATCCCAAGTGTGGAATTTTATTAGAAGATTTAAGAGAATTAACATTAATAGAAATGTGTCTAAAAATGATGAATGGATAGAAAGTTTTTTAGAGAAGTTAGCGCAGCCTAGTAATAACAACAATAATATTTCTGATTTATTTGAATTTAATGATGAGAGTCAGTGGAGCAGGTTTCTACTTAACTCTTTTTGTTTTGAAGAACTTGACATGGCTTTGTCTTCGAGAAAGAATACAACCCCTGGTCTTGATGATATTCCTTATATTATGCTTCAAAACCTACATGTTTCTGTAAAACATATCCTACTTAATATTTTAAATTCGCTTTGGTCTCAGCAATTGATTCCAGAATCCTGGAGGTTGCAATGTGTCATACCAGTGTTAAAACCTGACAAACCCAATGATGATTTCAATTCATACAGACCCATTTCTCTTACATCTTGTGTAGGAAAATTGTTTGAGCAAATGATTAAGATTAGATTGGACTATTTTGTTGAAAAACAGAAACTTATTCCTTCTTCTCAGTTTGGATTCAGAAAAGGCAAAAGTGCAGCAGAAAGTTTTATAGCTTACCTGACTGATATGAAGAAGTGTTTGTTATCAGGTTCTACTGCAATTTGTGTCTTCCTTGATGTGCAGGGGGCATATGATAATGTAGATCTTCACCAATTAATTAGGGTGCTTTATTCTTTGGGCTTCCCAGGTAAACTTTTAAAATGGATATTCAATATGTATTTTGGTCGTTCTTTATACATTAAATATAATAATGTTTTTCACGGTCCAAAATTAGCTTTCAAGGGGTTGATGCAAGGATCTTCTTTATCTCCAATCCTGTATAACCTTTATACTTCACAAATATATAGATATGTGACTGAATCTGTAAAAATATTACAATTTGCTGATGACATCTTAATATATAGTGTAGACAGTAATTTTCAGGTTGCTCAAGCAAAACTTAATTCAGCTTTATGTCAACTGCACTACTATTATAATGAGATACTTAAATTAAATATAAATAGTAGTAAAAGTTCAGTTTTAGCTTATGGTATTGATACAAATGTAAATGTTAAGTATAACAATAATTTAATCCCTCAAAATAGCGAGAAAAAGTTTCTTGGTGTAATTTTTGACACTAAATTAAAGTTTACCAAACACATTGACTATATATGTAGTAGAGCTTTGAAAGGTATCAATATTTTGCGGTCTTTAGCAGGAACCTTTTGGGGTTCCGATCCAAAAATTCTTTGTTTATTATATAAAAACGTAGTAAGAAGTCATTTTGATTATAGTTGTCTGGCATATATGAATATTAGTCCTGTATTATTAAAAAAGCTTGATGTTATCCAAAATATTGCTCTAAGAATTATTACTGGTGCAATGCGTACCACTCCTATCAATTCTATGGAAGTTGAGTCATGTGTAGAACCACTATGTATTCGGCGATTATTAATGGCGGAAAAATTCTGTTTGAAAGTTATAACTTCTCAGCATGATGTTCTTCTTCCAAAACTTTCTTATCCTATAACTATTACTAATACACGGGATTTGACCTCTAGTATAACAGCGACTAATGTTATCAATAACCAGATCCCTGAATTATTGGGAATTATGAGCTTTATGACTGATTTATCTGATAATATGCACAAATCTGAGCTATGGCCTGTATATCTTTGTAAATATAAAGCTCTTATATGTAAATTAAATATAGATTTGTCCAGTGTAGTAGATAATATAGACTTTCTGGATTACTGCTGTACCAAGCTTAACAGTTACAAAGTCTACACTGATGGGTCTAAATCTTCATCTGCAGTGAAATCGGGTTACTATGATCCTCAGACTAAAACCTCAAAATGTTTTATGTTAAGTAATACTTGCAGCATATTTACAGCTGAAGCTTATGCTATCTATCAAGCTGTATTGTACTTGCAAAGATTACAAAATGAGGATAATTACATGGAGTTCCTAATAATTTCGGATTCAAAAAGTGTGTTAATGGCTTTAGACAAATCTCATATTCACTATAGAAATAATTATTTATTGTATAAAATTAGAGAAGTATTAACATCGTTGGATACTCCAGTAACACTTAAATGGGTGCCTTCTCATAGGGGTATCAAGGGAAATGAAATTGTAGATAGTATAGTCAATTCTAATTATGATGAGGATCATAGTATTTCATGCAGAGTTCCTTTTACGGATTTTCTGTTCGACCTAAAACAAAGAAATCGCAATTTATGGGAAAGCTATTGGAAATTATGCTCAAAGCATAAAGGCAGTTGGTATGCAGATATTCAAAAACAACTTCCAAGTAAACCTTGGTATGATAAATATAAAGGAGCCAATGAACGTAAATTTATAACCATTATTAATCGTTTGAGGTTTGGCCACTGTCTGACTCCAAGCCATTTATTTCGTTTTAAAATTATAGATAATAACAGATGTACATACTGTGGAGGAAATGAGGCCGACTTATCCCACCTCATCTTGAGTTGCCCGACCTTTAAATTTCAACGTTTAATACTAGTAACGGATATTATGAAGTTGATGGATTTTGATGAGAACAATCAAACTAAACCTGGAAATTCTTTAGCACATAACCCGACAAGATCAGATTTAGACTCATCACTCACTGCAAATGGTAGTCATCAATGTGAATCATCACAAATAGAAATTCCCCGCCGTGTACAAGATTTACTAAAATTTCCAGTTTTATTTAAATCTATTTACTATTATATAAAAAACACGGTTGAGAAAATTTAAAGTTCACCATTGTTTTATATAATTTTATTGTATATAATGTTAAGTTAGTATAATTATTCTTGTAAGATATTTTGTTATACCTTTTCTTCAAGTGCCAATGGACTTTGTATCCGGCTAATAAATAAATTAAAAAAAAAAAAAAAACATAAATGTATGGTGAATAGTGATTGGTTAAACGTATACCCGTCATCGAAGGCAGAAAAAGCGACAGTTACGCGGGAATGCCGATTTGGAGGACTAAATACTAAGACAAATACTAACAAATACTGATAGACTAAAATTATTTTCTTTTTATATAAAATAGCCACAATCCTTAAAATATTTGTTCTAGACATTAGTGGCAACACCTACGTACCAATTTTGTTCTTAAACGTTTTAATATGGGTTCATTAATTACAGTGGCACTGACATTTTGTATTAACTTAAGCACAATTTGGTGACGGCAAATTATATAAGTTTTTCTAAAAAATATAGCTATTATTATTATTTCTTTCTGCCGAAATGTGGCAGGCAGAATAGCCCTAATAGACTATTTTTCTAAAAATCTCTTATACAAATACTGTTAAAACCGTTTACGACAACATCGTTTAAACTTTAAAAAGACATACTGGTACCAGTATGGTACTGGAAAGACATACCAAAATCAAAGGTCCCGGCTAAATTGTATTGTATAAGATACCTAATAACAACGTCATCGGCTTAACAGCCGTTAACGGTTTTTACGACCAAATATGAATAGTCCCTTCGATGTCGTTATAACAGATTTTGATTGTACAATACATCTATCAGCCTCACAATCAACAATGGACTGGCCAGATTTATTTATTTTTGTATTTGTTTATTTTCACATAATTTTCTGTTAACAGTTACTACAATTGCGAGGCAAGAGGCTCATCTGGTGTTAACTGATACCGCCCATAGACGATAAGTGCGTAGTCGTTATTTTAAGAATTACTACGCTCTTTTCTTGAAGGACCCTAGAAAACGACACCAATGAACCCGTCTGTTCTATGCAATACATTCTACAACTTATCAAAACTATTTAATAAATGCTCAGGCACTTGTTTTGTAGGATTCGATTTGATTAGACAGCCAGGATGCAAAAATATCCGTTATTAAAAGCTCATTACACGATCAGTTAATAACCACATTGGATTGGAAATTGAAAGGAGAGTTTTTAGAACCTCCAAAATATAAAATTGCTAATTAGTGTTTGATATATTAGAAAAAATCTATACAAATATTAGTAAAGACCTATTAAATTATGTACGGTATCTTCAATGTCATATCTTAAATCCTTTACCAGTTTTGATTTCTAAGTCGTTACCAAGAGGACGAGGTCATCAATCAAAGAACTTAGACGTGTTATTATCACACTTGATTTAGTTGGCTTTGAATATTAATAAGATGAGGAGACTAGATAACAAGGCATCGGTACTAAATTTAAAAATAACAAGTAACAAATAATGACACCAAAATTGGATTGATCTAAATATTATGTTTTTATTGTTCATTTTACACTTTACTTTTTATTTTTAACCAATTCGACTTCGGGTCCTTCAAGAAAATAGCGTACCAATTCTTAAAAGGCCTGCAAGGCACTCGTGCGCCCTCTGGCATTGAGAGTGTCCATGGGCGGCGGTATCACTTAACATCAGGTGAGCCTCCTGCCCGTTTGCCCCCTGTTCTATAAAAAAAATCTCCGTCTCAGTGTTTGTTTAGTGCCAGTAGCTGAAGTCTGTATATTTTAAATACCTTTTATTATTTAAATTCCAATTGAATTATCATATTATCAGATCTTCTCAGATCAGAGAGTTCAGGATTCAGAAGACATACAGTAAATGTGGCCAGGCTGTTAATAAATAGTATATGACAGACTTTTTAATAAATTATTATAGCATAGCAGCTCGTGAGCGATTAACGTCGTGTAAAAAAGGTTAGACTGGCAATTGTAACGGGTAACTAAGCAGCGACATATACCTACGTTCTAGTCGACATTTTTTTATTAAAGTTCTGTTACTGTGTATATGTGTTTGGAACTATATTTAACGTGTGAATTATTTACCGGGCTTAAACACCAAATGTATATCTTTGGACTGTTTGGAAAGTTCTAAATAATTCTGAAGTGCTTAATCTGTACCGAATGAAATGCAAAACCGCACATCTATCTTAGATTGGTGATGAGCATGAGTATGGGATGCGGTTTATATGCGGATGAAATTAAACGATTAATAATTAACTTGATGGAAAACACAAAATTGTCCGATCGCTTATCGCCAAAATTACAATGGAATATGTGTATTCTAATCTAATAATAATATGAGTGTTTATGTTGCATTGTTTTATACTACGACTATTTCTCGTTTTATTCCAAATTATTGACTTTTTAACACAAACTAGTAAGTCCTTTTGATAAGTCGCTCAAGTAAAGACTTGCAACTTTATTATGATAACTTTGTTTGGTAATTACAGACTTAACGCTTAATCATCACGGTAATTAGTATACTTCTTCTTTAGACTAAAGACTTAGTAATACTTTGCGTTAAAATTATTTAAGTTTTAACTATAATAATTAATTATGTTATTATATATTGTATTTATTAATTATGTTAGAACATAACTAAATTCTTTTGTAACGTAAATAAATTTAATAATTTGCAATTGTAGGTTTCGTGTCGAGATCCCCTTGATCTACAAAATAACTAAATGGTATCGTCACTAATAGAGTGCTATCTGATATTTAAGGATGGCTTTCATTGTTAATTGACACTTATTAGCTTCTATTCAATAACTTGTTCGAGACAAAACTTTACTAGAGGGTAAGGGTATATTACGTTTACGAATTTAGCTTATTATACTAATATTAATAAATAAATCAGTGGCACATCAACCTCTGTAGGTCTTGGCCTAAGATTTCTGAATCTGTTTCATGATGATTTTTAAATCGAATAGGCAAGGAGGTGATCAGCCTTCATTGCCTGGCACACGCCGTCGACTTTTAAGGTCTAAGAACATGTCGGTTTCCTCACGATGTTTTCCTTCACCGTTCGAGCAAATGTTAAATGCGCACATAGAAAGAAACTCTATTGGTGCACAGCCGGGGATCGAACCTACGACCTCAAGTATGAGAGTCGCTCGCTGAAGCCACTAGGCCAACACTGCTTTATACTATTATCCGATAAAAAATTACCTTATAACTTTAGACATGATCAGAAAAACTTAGTAATTTCAAGGTACATGGTTCAGGAAATGAGGTTTTGAAGTGGCTGTAAAACTAATAAACTTGAAACTATGAGCGTCTGCACTAAAGCAGTGAAGTGCTGTAATAAGTGTACGAGTTATGCTAAAGTTGCTGGATCAAAGTTTATAGCCTACATAAACTACAGCCGTAGTTTTAGATTACCGGATTGCTATTTACTGTCATAAAGTAAACATCATTACTTATACACTTTGTTCGATATATTGTTTACCAAAAAATTTGACTGACAACTGATGAAATCTTATAACCGATACGCGACACGGGGCAGTCGCTTGTCTAGTTAGTAGTATTTTCGGCTAGGCGAAAACTGACTAAAAAAAAGAAACAATTGTACTTGCGGCAGTGGACCTCTCAATATTATAAACGGCGCAAGATTCAGACAGAAGTAAAGTACCTAATTTATTTTTAACACTTCTTTCGCTTCTTATTAAGTTGCGCATAACTGTACATGAAGTCCCACATAGTTAAATTGTGATATTAATATTTCTGTAGCCGGCGAAGCTCAAAGCTTATACAGTAACTGTACTTACAGCTGCAAAAGTTATCCTCACCGTTTCCAAAGAATATATATTATACTTAATTTATCTATTGGCCAATTTACAATGGTTAGTCAAACTGAGAATTATTTTGGTTATTTGTTTACGGACAGTACAATAGCTTCAATTCATAGTGAGAACCTATAATCCTTTAATGACTTAATAACCAAGATAACAATTTCAATGAAACAAAAGATGTTGACTTCCCCGAGTTAAAGCAGAGGCCATTTCTTAATGATCAGGTAGTTAAAGGAATTGTATAAATATAAGTTGTTGAAACAGTTTAATAGTTTAGTATAGTTAAAGATTTCAGTGTGCTAATATGGTGAATTTAAAACCGGAAAGTTCTGATGGTTTTGCTAACACACGTCGCAATCTTCGCAATTTTGGTTATAGATTTGGTAGGCATCGTGAAGAAAAAAAACAAGTACCCAATGGTTTGTTACAATTAGATGCCTTGGCACAGAGGTCAGTGATGTTAATGGAAAAACACGGATCGACTTTGAGCAACAATTACCATGTCGCGATGGATCTTTTGCGATTGCAATACAATCTGGTAAGACAGTCGAATGATTATTCAAATTATACGTATATTATATGAGATTGATTCAAAAAAACTAAATCTTTTACGTGTTATCTATTCACGTTTAGTCAGTAATTAAATTGTAAATCACATTAGGTGTATAGTAAAGAATATTAACTGTCGTATTTGCATTTTGTGTTTGATCTGTTTTATATATTTATTTGTACTATAAACTCAAAGACAATGAACCATGTTTTAAACATCACTCTACTAAGGTAGTACACATAGCAGTTGGTGTTCCAGCTTTATACCCAGTAACACTTACGGATATAGAGGCAAGAAAAGCTTGAAAAGCATTCAAGACGATGTATTTCAAAACTTTCGATATTTCAAATAAGTATTCAATTCAACGTCTATTAAGTTTTTTGATAAATCAATTTACAAAGTCTTGGGCAACAGATTATTATATAGCATAGTGATAAACATTAAAGGGAAATTCTTCTTTCAGAACTTTATCGTTCTCTGTGAACAGTGCAACGGACCGCACGCAGTTGACGAGATATTAGCTCCAGAACGTTAACCATAAAAGTATACATTACATGCGAAGAAAACATCTAAGCATCGCGCTCTCTATAATGTTCGAAGCCTGTATCTGTGTTTCAGAAAATAACAATACTAACGATATATATCATTAGTACTGTTAAAACCCATGCTTTTAGATGTTTCTCATATGTAATTATTTATTTTAAGTCATTAAAAGTGACTTATATTATTTTAACTATTATGTAATTATTTCTATTGTATTTTGTGATTTATCGTTTTTCATTGTATAATGTTAAAAATTGTGAAACAATAATTAAGCAGTGATATAAGATTATCATTATTATGTATCTTTCCGAGAAAATTAAAATTCTTGAAAATCGCAGTCAATCTCAGTCAGTAACTCTTCCTATCTACCTATAAACATGAATTCCAAAAAATTACTAAATATTTTGTTACTTTATTTATATTTATACAAATCTATGGAAGAAGAGCTATAGAATTTGTTTTTATGAAAAAATATACATCTTAACACATAACACATGGCATGAAACACAAATCATGGGACCACTTATAGAACTAAAACAGTATAAACTGTATTATTCGAAAGTATTAGTACAAATCAGAATCTATTAGAATAGAATATATTTAGAATAGATTACGTTATCAGAATGTTATTAATAAGGAAAAGGTTTTTACTTCATCTTTACCGTAATAAAGACTTCAATTTCACCGTAATTATTGGGAAAGCTTTAGGTTTTGTAGGGAAATAGAAAAGTCATTAAGGCCTCATTAACATCTGTTTGCGAGATTTGCTTTGTGAGGCAAAATTGTGAGGTGTAAAGTTAAACGCGCATTCTTGGGGCGTGTAATAATATTTGTGTATTAGTATTCCATTTCGTCAATAATGTAACCAAAGCAAGAATAATAAAACATGACTTAATTAATGTATATACTTCAAAACACAAATATAACGAAATACAATTTATCTTTTTTTTGGTTTAGCTAATTATCTATAGCTATATGTGTCGTTTGTACCCGACATCATAGGAAAACAGTGTTGGTGAAAAATGTTGCTATAAATATAGAATTTGCGTCGATCGGATCACTTAAAGTATGAAGTTGTATGATTAACACCGTATATCACTTCGCGTCACTCATTCAATGCAGTTAATTAACCTTTTACGTTTTAATATCGGGTGTCGTGCTGACAAATATGGATGTGTAATTCCCATAAAAAAAACACTTTTTCAATGTTTATGTTTTCTTGGTGCATAAGCGTCATTTAAAATGATTGTTTTGTGTATATATTCGTACCTATTATTAGTAAATTTCTATTCACTTTTGTTTCGTTACTCCTTTTTTTTCTTATCTGTGACGCATTAAGAACACATCTGTAATTGTATTTCTTCTTATGTACAAGTATACCAACAAAACTTTCTGATATCTAGTTACTATTAAAAATACATATTTCGATGCTGATTATGGTGACTGTTTTTATACAGAATTCTGGAAATATCAACGAATAAAAGCTATTTAGTATCAATTATTACGTATTTATAAAATTATTTGCTTCTTTTGTTGTAAAAAATAGTGATACAGTGAGATCCTGTCCAAGCCTTCTATCAAGGTGATGGTCCCATGAACCCGCCCTTGGTGTTGTAGCTGTTTAAATATTGTAATAGAAAAAGTCCATAAAAGTGTGGCTCCAATCATTCGCAAAGATATTAAGGCGGAATGTTCCATAGAGGGTGCCATTAAGGAGTGGAACGTAGGAAATTAACCGGCAGCTTGATGTTAATCTGAGGAAGCAATATACGGAGGCTCAGCGACGCCTTTCTTAATTACAGCAAATCCAACGCAGCTACTAGATTAAGTGATTTCCAATCAGGAATTGACCTTACTTTAATAACCTTATTTGCCCGTCGTTGCTGTTTATTGCCCCATTAATCCTAGGCGTTTAATTCATTTATTGCGTTATTTCGAATTAACAAAACATAAAAGCAGTATTATAATATAATTAATAAAAATATTACGATCGATTCCAAGATAAGCCCTTCGTATTTTTACTTAACATCGTGAGTGACACCCAACACTCCCTGGAGGGAAAACAATAGAACGTTTTACCTAGTGAGACACTAAAAGGAATTTCGGTTAGAATGCGGTCATATAAAACGTTTGAAAGCATTTGTAATGAAGGCGAGAAGCCCCGAGGGATACAAGTGTAATGTCAAATGCATGTAGCATAGTGAATCGTATGTGCACTCGCCTCGGGAAATTTAACAAAGTAGTAATTCTTTGTTAAAGACTTAATATAGACTAGAGACTATTGCAGTTGGCATGGGCTTAAAGACAAAGAAGCATTTATATGAACTTACAAATGCGTAGTAAAGAAAATTAATTGTTATTGATACTTTGGTGGTCTACTTATATGAACTTTAAAATTAAATAAAATACTTAAAAATGTAATAAACTTTAAAATTTAATAATATTACTTAGTTTTTTTAAGATTTCCATGTATCTACATTAATTACATTATGAACTAACTAGACGTTTCAAATGCTTTACAGAAGTCATGGCTAGAGACAGACTTTTGCATTCATGTAGCACAAAGGTTTTTCTTGCTTGTAGCTTGTCGTAAACTCTAAAACCATGGAAGAAAGAGACATCTAATCTTGGTACCATGGTCATGAAAGAAAATAAATCTCAACATTGAATGAAAATCACAGAATTTTACTGAATTAAGAATTTATAATAATCTGTATATATTTTTACCATACCTCAATTTTCTATGAATGACGTTACAACTAAAGTAAATTATATAAGAGTGCGTCATACATTTGAATATGTTCATTCAAGCAATAATTGAAACATATTCACGTGCTCTGCGGTTATAGCGTACCTATACAAACAATACTATTAATACTATTAATAATACAAATTAAATTACGCGCGTTATTCATCGTGTTTAATTAATTATGGAAAATACAGATAGAAAACCAGTAACGCCACTACCTTTGAGGGGCTAAGATTTCTGTATCTGTTTCGTGATCATTTGTTTTTATAAAAGCAAGTAGTTATTTTTTAAATTTGGCAAGGCCAGTCGGTTTCTCCTTTATGTAAAACTTTACCATACGTGCGAGTGTTGATTGCGGACATAGACAGTCCTTTTGTGCACATCAGGATATCGTACCTATCTCAGGGATGAGTCACGTGCTGAAACCAGAAGGCCAGCACTGCTGCTTTAGATAATATTACTAATATAGATGTACATGACAAATGTAGACTTAGAAATCATTAACCTTGAATCTTTGATATTACAATACTTTAAATATTACTAAAATCTTCTTACGTTTCTTATACCCAAATTATGTTTTTGTAGTGTTGAAAAGAGACAGGTCTTTTTAAACTAAGTAAAAAGTGTAATGTAACTTTTTATCCAAAATTCTTACAAATCATTTAATGTTTTATATTTTTTAGCCAATGTAATAATGTAAAAAATTAGATAATTATATTTCTTGACTTTGAAACATATTTTAATAAGATCATTATAATAACACATTAAAAAATAAACACGCACTTGAATTGTTTTAGAATTTAGGGCATCAATAGTTATAATCAATAAGAGAAAATAGTGTAATTATTTAGAAGAATCTGTATTTAATGGAATTGCTGACCCATATCTTACCTTACTTTTTCATAATACGCTTGGAAATAATGTTAATGTATTTTTTTAAATAAATAAATGTGACACAACATTTTCTTCTAGAGAATTACTTTTATTAGTTACAACATAAGCTGTCGCGACACCTTTTTTAATCCCAAAACCGATAAGAGAAAATTGAATTTTAAAATTGCCGTGTCGATATCGGTAACTGCTAAAATATTAAAATTCTCAGTGCGCCGCAAAATGTTTAGCTTAGTAGTAGGATTACTTGGTGAGTGGAATGCGGCTTGAATTATGAATTTGAAATTCGAAAGGCGACGACAAAGTGGAAATGAAACAACACGCTGATTTTAAACCGGCTTAAATTCTTTCAACTAATTCAATCTGTTGCCGGAGTTTTTAATAACTTTAATTGGTAAAGGATTTGCAGAGTAGGATAAGCTTTTAAGAATTTCGTTTTTAATATTTCAAATAAATTATATTAAAATAATGAATTTCAATACAGAGTTAAGATTATTATGAATCTCAAGTTTTATTTCGATATTAAGTTATGCTGAATATTTATTAAGGTGTATGATAAAGACAGGTTTTAAATAATTTTGATAACTCAATTATTGCTTTGTATTTTGTAATATTAAATTGATTTTTCAGCTATACAATGTATCCCACAAATATACAGTCTGAAGTTTAATGCCGATTTGGATCGCATACTTCAAATCCTACAAAAACAAAAGAATGTTGAAACTATCAACCACAGTGACGGAGATTTACATACCCATAATGATCACGTTCATGATAAACATCACAAACATTTATTCTATGATGATAGAGGAAATTCTATCTCCACCGATACTAGTGAAATTACAAATCCAGGACTAAATAAAATACACAATTTACTTCTCAAAAAACAAAGTAAGCCATATGAAATAGATTCTAAAAATCTTCAAGACTTTTCAAAAGTATATTTGGTACTGGACCCGCAAGCTAAAATTAACGCAGCAGACGTGAATCGGATTGGTGAAATGTAAGTGAATAAGATTCTTGATTAAAAATTTAACTTTTTCACCCATTTACTCCTCGTTAGTATAATAATAATAATAATATATTTATTTTATTTCTCACAAAAACATATACAATAATTGTCATTTTTCTTTGGAGCAACTGCTAGTGCTTAAGTGAGACTGATGCCTGTTAAAGGTTGTGCACCTGTGTTACAGGTCATCAGGCCTCCACCACTTCGGATCGACAAAATGATTATATGTAAAGAATAGACAATTATATTAATTATAAGGAAACCACATGGTGTATGTGTATGTGTGTGTGTGTTTGTGTATGTGTGTGTTTGTGTATGTGTGTGTTCGTGTATGTGTGTGTCTGTGTATGTGTGTGTTCTGAATAATTTATAGTATTTGAGCATGTTTAACTTGTACCACTGCAGGCGTTTAGAACTAACCGCGAAGTAAAGTACATACGCTGAGCATTAATATGGTAGAAGGCAAGTAAATTTATGAAATATAAACACTTATGTGCTTTTGTCTGGAATGTGTTAATCAATTAACATATTTAAAAAAAACTGCAACTGCAAAAACTAAATAAAGAGTCTAGAGTTACAGAAAGATTAAAAAAAATTTGATGAGATACAAAAGGATTATTTGATTTTGTTTTTACGCAACTAATACGGTAAAGAAAATTATCGTTTTTGTCTTCTAAGAAATTATCAATAAAACAGCCGTGGTATTTAAAGTCACAATATTACTTATTTGATCAAAAGTAATTTGAGATTTGGCAATTGCGTTCGACTGCTGTGTACTCTTTCTCGTCCACTAGAGTATATTGTAGTTATACAGGCAGTTGGCGGGTAAAAAATACGAGTTAACTGTCAAAAAATAAGTACACTGTTTTTTATAATAAATAATATTTCGTTCAAGAGTATCATCTTTAATATCAAGTCAAGGTAAGCTAGAAACAAAGCCTCCACCGAAAAAGATGGCTCGTTACAAAGGTTTTGTTTTAATGGATGACTTTCTTGCAAGAAGAAGGAACAGGGATTCAAATGAAAGTAAGACCTTTACTATAAATATAAATTATAATAATCAATATTTGCTAATATAATAAAAATATGTGTGTGTACCAGAGTACACAGGTAAGAAGTGAAACTTCTTTACGACATATCATTTGCAACTTCACTAAAATGGGGTAGATAAGACTTAAGCCTTAAGAAAATCAATTTTTTCAGTCATATTTATAAATACTTGCTAATTTTAACAGATTTTTTATAGATTCACTGATACTTACAATCAAAAAGTGAGGTTAACCTCAAATAAATATTAAAATCATGCTCATACGTGTTGAATTTATACAACAAAATGTATAATCACTCTCACTTTTCTTGTAAATTCACTTTAATTTGAACAAGTCTTTTTATTTTATCACTTTCAGATTAATATATTGTTAATCTTATTTCAAATCAAACTTCAAAACTAATATATTGTTGTTATTATTATCATATATGTATTACATTATATTCTTTACGTCACTTTACTAAACTTCGATAAAAAAAGCAACATGGTGCGTAACCGAAAAACGTCACGTTTTCTTACAAAATTTTCTTATAAAATAATTGTAGAAGTTTCACTTCAACAATTCATTTTAATTGTTTTCTATTATTATATCAGATACCACCAGCCCTCCAGTTTCACCCAAATTAATTCTTAGCATGACGTTAATAGTAAAAACATTATGGAGGTAATATTAAAACAATCCCAGTGAGAAATATAAACGTAGATTTATAATATTTCATACATTCTTTTGTTTGTTACGGTTTAACGACGCCGTTAAATTGATTGGTCCATGTAGATTAAATATAGGCTACTTTTAGTGGTAATTTATGGTAAGGGTTTGTGAAAAGCTATACTTTAGCACTTAGATTATTTACTAGTTATATGTGTAAACATTAACATTTGATAATACCGATTAAACATTTTTGTGATATGTTATCGTTGCAGGGTCAATTATACTGAGTTTGCATATAATGCTATATTATAAAAAAATTATACGCCTTTCAGAATTTTCAAAGGATTCAATTGAACGTGATTACAAGCCGAAAAGGGCGAGAAATGATTACGCGAGTGGTGGGAGAACGGCTATACCATATATAGGTCACCGTGGTGACATCTATGAAAAGGAGTGACACGACGAAAGATTCAATAATATTAGTCGGAACGATATTAATTAAACTTTCTTGCAGCGATACTTTTTATTAAAGTGTTATAAATCTTAAGTAAGATATTCAGAATCACATGGTAGGCCTTTTGTTATGGGTTCAGGTTTTTATAAGTTATGAGTCCACCAGCGTTCACCAGATTAAACTATAAAGTTATCGTTTGGCAAACATAAAAAAGGATACTTTGGATAATATTCTTATCAAATCTCTAACCTCAAACCATCTTTAAGACTTCGCAGTTTAATAGAAAAGAATTTTTTATTCCAGTACAAGATTACAAATATTATTATTTTTACGGATGTTAGTCTCCTAGACAATTCTTGTGATGTAGACTCGAGGCAAATGAAATAAAATAAAAAATACGTTTATTTTGGAACATGAGATCATCATGGTATCACTTATTCCACGTCATTAAATTCGAACCTGCTGACATCCCTACTCATTGGCAAAGAAGACAGAGGGTGTTGGCCGAGAGAAAAATATAATGGAACCAGACCTTTAATTTAGGCTTGTAACATGCAATTGCGTTCTTAATATTACAACACACAAGGCATAAATAAAACAACACAATACCTTAGATATTTTACTAATACATATAATATACAAGTATATCACAGTCATCACTTCAGTAGGTAAGTACTTCAATATAAATACTCCTGTATTATAGTAAGGTACTTTATTCTAAAGTTAGGAATTATAAATAAATGAAGCATTATACTAACTAACCAAAGACATATATTGGATTTTTTATGATATGAACATATCAATCGCATTACAATACAATTCTCATGACTACAAAGAGTTTAAATAAATTAATATTTTATTGAACACAGTTTTAAAGTAACAAATTTCCAGAGATTTGTAAAAACAACGTTTTGCTGGTTCAGCATACTTCAACAGAACGAATATTTTCTTAATAAAACTAACTCTATTCTAGGTTATCATACTTTGATATACTTTAATATAAACTATTTGGTGTTATATACCATTATTTTAATACTTTATAAGGTACATCTACATATTATTAAATAATTAAGTTATAATTATGTTATGCTTCATAGTGCACTTAATAGAAAAATACTTAGATGTAATTATTAAGAAAATTGGAATATATTGGACGTATAAAGATTTGCTAAATAAAAATTTTTTAGGTTCTTTAATCTGGGCTCTAAATACCAATTGCTACTAAATCGTAGATTTCCCATTTATTTTTCATAAAAACTCCTTATTACACTATTAACTAAATAACTGATCTGTCACATTTTTACGAAAAGAAATGAATAAGTACTGTAACGTAGGCTGGCCTTAGACAACCGAAATCACATTCTGAATTCATATTATATACTTCTATTTAAAATATTAGACCAAAGAATCAAAATATCTGAGTAAAATAGGTAATTCTTATTTATATAATGAAATTACTCATAATGCAATTGATAAAAAATAATATACATTCAGAAAGTAATCTCGAATATTTTAGGCTCGCCTAACAGTGTAATTAGAATAATTTGGTTTTTATGATTAGTATATTTTTAATATAATTATTAATTGTTATTGATGTAGAATCCCAGCATAAACGATTTATAAGGTACTTTTGATATAATGACAAAAACCTACAAATTTATAATATTGTTGATAAACAGAAAACAATGATAAAATGTCAAACTGTTTATTATGTATGAATATTTAGTTTTCACCTTAAATATTACTACTAAATGTATGAGATTGAAGCAATACACGTTAAATCTTGCTCTGAGATGAAAGAGGGAAATCGCAGTAAATTTAAAGTAGGTTCGGAGAAAATTTTACTGAAAATTTTATTTGCAGTTTTCAGAAAGATCTACGGAAATATTTCAAATCCTTAATTGACAAATTTTTGGTTTGAACTATATTTAAATAAAGTTTTTAAAACAATAATAACGTAACAACACGAATATTTGAGTTTAAGACATCGATTATATTTCATTATGTAGTGGTCATTCGCGCTTATGATTTTGTGATAGGCGTAAACGTTAATAAAATTGTTTTACTGGAGATCGAATACAGCTTTGTTGTTGTAAATTTATCAACTGAGATTCGAACACTTTGTGCAAGCTTTGTAGCCAGTAGAATATAAACATTCGCCTTACTTAAAAAAATATAAAATAAAAAATGTAAAAGAACTGCTTGTCTACATACAGTAATGACCATTGGAGCAAAAGTTCTACGTAATTTTATTATCGTAGCATTGGCGTAGCAAAAACTTGAATGACGTAGCTGTTCGAATAAGTGCGTAGCTATGACCCGCCTATACGTCCTAATGAACCATTTAATATGCGCCACGCCCTACAGCTAGTAAATTATTATATTTTTAAACGTGTATTATATACAAACTCGTCTTGTTAAATAACTTTCTAAGTTATTTTATACTCGTTTCGGGTACATATCCTTATGGACTATTTTAAGGACATTATTATAATTGACTAGAAATCCAAGCTATAACTAGGCCATAATTATAATTAAACCTTAATTGAGAACTTATGTGTTGGATTTATGACACTTAACTTTGAACATGTATGAAATATTATTTAACGTCACACATACATACGTATTAAGTGGTATAAATTTATAAAATTAAACTGATTTATAAAATATTGAGGTTATAGACGAGTATTTTTTTTAAATATAGCAAGAAATTTTGCTAAATAGGCTGAAAGTGCAGTTTTCAGATTACATTATATACTGCGAACCTTTAAGCTTTTTATTGACATTTTATCATTTCCAACACATCTTTATTTTCATTTAAATCTTGAATGCTGCCCTATCACACCTAAGTGATAATTACTATTATAGTTTGAGGAACTACCCAATAATATAGCTTAAAGAGAAAGTCCGAACATATTTATAGGAACATAAAAGTATGAGAGAAATTTTTCATACATATCAATACATTCACACTTAAAGTATTGAGATCTAATTATTAATGAACTTTATTGGAAGACAATTTAATAATAAAATCTAGTCTCTAAGATGCTTAGAGATAAATAAAATTTCTGATAGGGAATATATGTTGAATTCTTTAACATAATTTCTTAATAAATATTACATTGTATTATGTGGAATAGAGGTAAGTGAAGGTTTAAAAGAATCAGTCTGCTTTGGGTTATAACTATTATATACATTTAAAATAACGTAAAATGTGCTCGGAAAATTAAAAAAAAAATTGTTCCCTCTCCAGACAATTCACTACTCTATGACTATAATGCGTGAATTAGATTCTAGTAGCGTGATAGACAAACTAATGGACCCTTTCTTTTCTACACTACGTTTACCTGCTACTAATCACTGATTTACGAACACTGAGCGCCCTCTTCCATAAACCTTGATTCCTCTTGGGCTTCCGAGAGGCACCGCGTGGGCGAGATTCGACACCCTCAGAGGTAGTTGGGTCGGGACATGCAACAGAGCACTCCCATGCCTTTGTAAAGAGAACCTCTTCGCTTATTCCTCCATAGGCCGTTAACTTCGTCCCCTTTGAGTGCAATGTTGCTCTCTGTGAATTACTTAAAGGTTTATATAAAAATGTAGAGGTCAATACATCGATACTTCTGCACATGTCTCACAATGTGCGTATTTAGGTTTAAAGACATTTATTCTCATAATAGACATTAGTCACTTACATGAGAACACTTATATGCTAACGTTACAATTTGAGAAAAAAAAAGAAACTTGGTAGAACTTGGATGAACTTTCATTTCCGTAGATTTGCATCACTCAATAAATTAATCTTAATTTAAATATTGCTGGGCTACCTGCACTTTTTATATTTTGTGGGAGTCTATTATACCGCACTACTCCCCCAACGCTCAATGTTTTTTTGTCGTAATTGGTTCTATACTTAGGTATAATTAAATTTTGAGGGCGTCGTGAACTGCGCTTTTGAATTTGATTTATTTTAGTGAATGTAATGTTAGTGTGTGACTGCATAGTCATTTAAAATTTTGTAGATTAATAAGCTGGTATTGTATTGAAATAATTGTTTTATATTCATAAGTTTTGTTTCTGTGTAGATTTTTTGTGTGGAAGTTAAGTATGGGTAATGGAAAAGCAATTTAATTACTTTATTTTGAGCAATTTGGAGATTTGATATGTTAGTTTTAGTCGCAGCTCCCCAAATTTCAATCAGGTAAAGAAGGTGTGATTTAGCCAAAGAATTATAAATAAGAAGACGGACTTTACAAGGAAGGCTCCGAACTATGTGTCTAAGAGAACCTCTTAGAGAAGATAATTTAGTTATTAAATGATTTATGTGCGTTGTCCTTGTTAAGTTATTGTCAATGTATAATCCAAGATATTTTTCGCTTTTCTTTTCAATTAGAGGTACATTATTTATTGTTAAAGGCAAATGTGGTGGAATTTAAAAATTTTTAGGTTTAAAAATTAAATTTGACATGTGATTGCATATCACTCAAACATTTTCATATACACATATGATTTATTAAATGGATCTAATGCCAAGTAAAAACAAAGAAATATAGCTAGTGTCTAGATCGTATAAGAAATGAGTGCGTTTTGTATCTCAGTGCGGAGTGTTCTTAATGTGTACGAGAGGGATCTGAGGGTTAAGGCTATTAATATTCTGTTATATTATGAGCAGAATAATCTTTTCTATCCTCCCCTAAATACTTTGGGTACCTTGGGTAAAAATAATAACGATTTTCGCGCAAGCACCACCGCATTATTAGTTTTTCCCTTGGTAACATTTATTTAAATCATTTGAAATATCTACATAATAGAATAAAATTGCGTCAGTTTTATTATTGTCTTTTATTAGCTTGTAAAACATGTTCAATAAAATTGAGCATCTAATAATTATTTACGATAGCTGTCAATATTTAATGACGTCATATCCGGAAAATGAGATAGCGCTTTTCAACTCAAATTATTCAAGCGTGAGTAGTAAAAACGAATAAAAAATATCCAGTTTATGTAAAATTTATCCATAGGATATTATTATATCGATTTGTCAATTCAGGCGATAGATTAGACCTTTATGATAACCAATCCTAGGCAATTCTATTGTGTGGTTTGACCTAGCGACTAGTATAATAAAAATATTTTACCTAAATGACTAAGCGTCTCGTGTTGTGGGAGGAATTCCTGTATATCGGAGACTATTCTCGTAATTTCCTGCGTGTCCTTGGCAATACTGCATAGCTCCTCTTGATTGAAGTCAGGCGTTATTTGCTTACACAACAGAATCTGACTGATGACGTTACCAAAGTTAGATGGTCCAGCACGATTTTCTGGGAATTGCACATATAGTATTAAAATCTAATTAAGTTATGAACGAATTCGTGCCTTAGTTCCTTAATAATATTTGTTCCCTAATAATGTTTCATTAAAATCGAACTATGATGTAAGTTATTTCTCAACCATAATATAATATTTAGAACATGTAAGGTTGAGATTTATCCCGGCGTAACCTGCATCTCACTTCAAGTCAAATCAAACCGAGCTATTAAAAGCCCGTTTGTGTTTTGATCATTGCGATGCTCATAAAAAAAATCAAGATTGTATTAATTAATAACATTATATTTAAAACATTGCGAAATAAAAAAATATTATAATATTTGAGTCATGAAAATAAAGAACACGTCTGACCTTGTCTCATTACTAAGTCTTAGAAGTTTGTGTAAAAAGTGGAAATATAACAAACCTGACGTCATTAGCGAAATAGTTAAAATGTGACCTACATAATTGCCACAGCTCATTATATAAATTCATCATACATTCACCGAAAATGCTTTGTTATACTTTAATTAATTTTATCGTCGTTCTTAACGATGTCAAAACAACGAAAGCACGTTAATTGGAGGAAAGTGATATTGATAAAGTCTAACCTTTCTTTAGATGTTTGAGAATCGTCTTCATTTTAATTAGATCAGAGTGAATAGTAAAATATCTGTGTTTATCTAATAAAAAAAAAAAACAAAAAATTAAAGTAATTTTTTCATATAGGTAACACTATGTATGTATGAATCATCAATATAGAAATACATACATATATATTAAACGCTTCTAATTTTATTACATTTACTGCCAGTTTTTACATCGAGGGCGTAGAACGGAAGAGAAGAACTGGCAATAAACTCTCTTTTGTGTGACGTAAATGTGACCTAATTATTATATTTTACGTTTTAATGCTTAATCATTTTTAATATGGATTCAGTCATTTTAATATTATCGACTTTTTTTTAAAATTATATATTAATAAGAAGAAATATTCAAGGCGATTAAAATGAATGTTCGTTTTATTTGACAATAACGAAAGTATTGCCTGTAGTTAATCTGTACATTGAGTTACCTTTGCTTACAAAAGCATGGAAATATGCGATACATGCAAAACAGAATTTTTTATGCATTTTTCAATCTATGTCTTTAAAAAGCCGACACTTTTTCCATTTTCATCACTGGACAATACTTTTTAGAGTGAAAAAATGTTGGCTTATAGTAAGTAAAAAATATAAATACCGTAATATGACGACATGTCCATGGGCACTAGCTGAACTAGTCTGTGGCACTTGGCAAGTTCCCGCAAAAGTAGGTTCGACATAAAGTATAATAGCACCAATTGAGGCTGTTCAGCATAGATTTCTCCACTGGACCTAAAATAGATACAAACGTTTTAAGCGTAATTTTAATAAATTTATAAGTATTTTTATTTGGAAGTATTTATAGACAACTTATAAGATATGCCTATCTATTCTCCGGCATGGCTTAAGGGATACTGGGTTAAATTACATCAAAGATTCTATTCTATTCATCAAAGTAGCTATTGTTGGACAATAATCACAATTACATTAACAAGTAAGCTCAAATTTACCAAACTGTACTGCGGTCACCAACGAATGATATTATTAATGAAAAAGGTTACAAAATTTATTTGGTTTCTGGCAACCGTACTGAAAATTTTATGACATTAGGATACTACGTCTATGTTAGCTTCTGTAACTATCGTCTGTTTTATTAATCAGAAACTTATATGAAAACCTTCACTTCAATACAAAAATAAAGAAATCACTATGGCTTGTTTTGAAGCCATATTGGAAAATATCAGAACATAGTATTAAAACGGGATGTTAAAAAATTGTTTCACAGAGAATTTATAGGTTTATTATGTTATGTAACCCTAAGGTCACATTTTCTACCCATTTTGACGTTTTATATCGAAGTTTATTACCGAAGGGAATAAAAAGAACATAAAGAACACCTTTAAAAAATAACTTAAGTTAAAAGGGCTGTTAAGCTTAATGTAATGTTGTTGTTAATGATTTTTTTATCTATTGGACACAATTACATTTCTGTAATGTTGTTTATGGTTCCTGCCATTGATGTACATTTAATATCATTCATATCCTCGATACAAATAAATGGTGAAGGCAATTCGATGAGTATATATATTTATCATCTGTGTCATCAAAACCTAGTGTGAGTATTATAGATTGCATTTTTAGCGAGCGATTGGAACAATAAATGGTTTAGCTAACGGTAGCAAGGAAAAGCAAGGTACACACACCGCTCAGTGTCTTACAGTGTCCTGTATGTCAAATCAAGTTCGTTCTTAATATACGGAAGACCTAGTTTATTTGTAGCACAGAGTACGAGTCTGGAGCATAAATGTCTAAACAGAGTGTGCAAGTACGAGGCCTTTAACACAACAGAGACAGGTCTATTATGAAAATTACACTTTGTCATATAATTTTAATTAGTAATACTGTTTCACAGTCCTTACATTTTACCAATATTCTTTAATTATTAAATTTAAATTTCTATATTTTTGCCCAACTGAGCGTTATCCTTATCTCTATTTGGAACCAGCTACAGGCATTTACGAAACAAATTTGACTAAGAGTCCGTCAAGAACCAATTATTAAAAGGCCGCTAATGCACTCGCAAACCCTCTAGCAGTGAGAATGCCTGTGATTAGCGGAATCGATTAACATGACGCGTAATTCTATAAAAAAACAAAATCACAATTACATAAACGTTTACTTGTATTTTTTTTAATAAAATCCAATAAACCATTCAACTTTATTTCAATAAAAGTAACGAGAAAATAGTTGAACTTTCTGTAGAAATCACACAATGGATAGATTTATTAGTTTCGCGGTTTACCGCGCTTAAGGATCCCATTTGGGAATCTGAACTTTTCCGACGTAATTGGTTCACATTATATCAACTTCTTAAATACTTCGTATTAAGTACTGGTAGTACATAATTAAATAGCATTATAGAGAAAAGTAACTCCTTTGGGAATTCTTATATGTACGTGACATTGGTAAAGTAATGTTTCGCTTTCGGTAGGTATCATACGGATAAGTTTTTGTAAATTGCAGTGACAATTACATAATATACTTATTATAATATACTTTAATTGTTTCATTGTTGATTTTAGAATTAATTATTTAATAATTTAATGTTAAAAATATGAAACCACGTATATATATGCAATAGCTATGTTTTGTAGTTATCTATTTTACGCATATCAAATCACAAATGTAAAGAAAAATTAAATTCCCGCAATGCTTGTTCAACACCGTAACAACTATGATGGTTGATCATATATAAATAGTCATACGAAATAATGTAATTAGTAAATTATTGTTATAATACATACAGCAGTTTGTTAAATAACTTTTATTTTAATATTTGTGTATATATTAATAATTTTTTTTTTTTTTTATTGATAAAGATTGCCAACGCTCGGCACACTGATACATTGGTAAAAACAAACACTAAATACAATTTTGAATGTGATAAGCAATTAGAGGCAAACATGACATTCATTTAGAGCACATACAAACATCAATAGAAACAATTTTTAAACAAAACAAACATTACAAAAAAGAAACAATTACAAAAAACTAAACTAAAATCGATTTTAAAGTGTGAGGGGAGCAACTCTGGATATCCAGACCTAGCTTGTTTATCAGAATGCTTAATCTGGTCACCGGAATGCTTAATTACGTAATATTTGTGTATTATTAATATGACAGTCTATTTTTTAAGGTAGCCGAGAAAAAGTAGTATATAAATACTGGACAATGAAATATATCTTTGCACGTTTAATATTGAAACAAAATTGAAATGAACTTTTTATATGTTTTATAGAAGATTAAACAAGTAAAGAATATGTGATAATTATCCCACTCATTAATAAGAACTAAATCAATATACTATATATTTTTTATAATATGAGGATACTGTACCACAGCGCACTTGCAATAACGAAGTTATAAAAGTTTTCTATGTATTTGCATATTGTATTATGCACGAATAAGATAATAGGTGTACATTGAGAAAAAATAGCTAAAGTATAGGCAGATAAAAATAGGTATTAGGTAATTAAGTAAC
Source organism: Pieris mannii (assembly GCA_028984075.1). Lineage (NCBI taxonomy): Eukaryota > Metazoa > Arthropoda > Insecta > Lepidoptera > Pieridae > Pieris > Pieris mannii. The sequence goes on from CM054776.1 coordinate 5,319,404, forward strand.
AATTTGTCTAGTTGGGCATTAATCTGCCTCGACCGCTGTCCACGGAGCACGAGCCCAATTCAGCCCTATTCAACTTTTACCTATCCTTTGTTCTGAATTGCAAATACATTTGAGTCCCGAGTTCACGGTGGAATAACCACTTTACAAAACGCTTAATTTAATTTATAAATGTGTATTGTATTTGGTTAAGCAATTTTTTACATTCAACCGTTCGATAAAATTTAATGAAAATAAAATTACTGGTTTCGTGTGTTTAGAATGTTTAGGAAAATGTTTTATGAAATAATGAAATGCTTCAAGTTCTTTATAAATTGCCTTTTGTTTACTGGTTTTAGGTTATTCGCTCTTTTTTGGGTTAAACTTTCTTTATAAATACAACTAATTAGGCAACCGCAACGTTAATCTGAATGGTTGTAATATTTGATATTAAATTATAGTAAGTTAAATGCTTCTTATTCAATGTTACCGTGACCGTCAAACCACGAAAGACAATACTGTAATTTGAAGCATTAATGACGCAATTAAAATTGGTAAGAATTTTAAGTAATAATTGAATTTACTTATGCTAGTCGAAAAGCATGTGATTATGAAGAACCCAATGTTGAATGTTTTTCTTTCAAAGTACACAGTAAACACTTTGGTACTAAAGAAAAATATGGTAAGGATGTCTTAGACACAAATACCACAGTATGTTTATATAAAAGGTAACCATACCTACTATGATAAATGAAATATGCAGCAATGTGTCCGCTCAATGCCACATAGGTTACCAGATGTAACAGGTTATAATAACGTTCATATACATACTTTTTACAGGTAGGGAGAACGAGCTGGCTGGTTTGCTTGGTCGCTTCAACACAAGTACGCCGGAGTCGCCTCACCCTTTCACGTAGTTCTGGGCTATCGTGAGGCTGACCAATATGGATGAGGAGGTCCCGAAACAACGCCAGCTGCACGTTTATCTCGTTTATCAACTGTAAATAAAAAAAAATATGTCTAACATTGTTACGTAGGTATTATAATGGAAGGTAATCAACGTTTTTTAAAACGTATGTAGTAGTGTTGTATAGGTACAGGTATTACTTTGTTTAACACATTAGGTGCTCTTTTCTCGGATCCGAGTGGATAGTAGCGGAGCCACCCACTCGGATTCCTGTGAGCATCCCGTTCATTTTTTTAAACCATTGTCATCCCTAGCGAGTGGTATCCAGCACATTGGGTGCCGAATACTCGGATCCGAAAAATGTTTTTTTTAATAAACATACTAATATACATTCATACATATTTTCAAACATTCATATTTACTTAGTAAAAATTCGCCATAAATGTTTTGGTTTCCAGCTATTACTTTGCATCCATTGTTTAAGCATTTAATGGTTTAATGTCAGAAAACCAGTTGTGATTATATTTGTATGTTACACTAAAATAAATCTATTATTAATCGAAATTTAAATTATTTATTTTTATTATTTAAAGCAACAGGCTTCAGACATTTAACACATCCAATGCAGCTACAATCTCTTATGCTGTAGAGTCAAAATTTGTGTACGACTCATCTGTTCAGGTCAGATCAGTCAGATATCAGTCAGCGTGCTGAAGCTAATACTACTAAACTATTCCATAAATAAAAAAATAGATAAAAAAATATGTTGTGAAATTTGACCTAATTAAAAAGAAACAAAAGTTTTCGCATTTATAACACGGGTTGACTTTTAAATGTAATTTGAGAGCAGCTTCAAGATTGAGCCCATTGCGTGAAACCTATTTAATTATTTACCCAAAAAGGCCGAATAATATCCGAAATGGTAAATTTAATTTTAACCTTACGACATTATTCTTTAAGTAAATTGAGTTTTAACGTATTATTCGTTGATTATTTTACTAATAAATACATTTGTAAGAAGCATTAACTTGTATTGCAGTTTCATATTGGAACAATAGTTATTAAATATAGTTTGCTATTGTTGCATTTGCTAATTTTGTACGAAAAGGCACAAATAGCTTTTAAAAATACCTCAATTAAAACAGTTTATCGAAAATACTCGCCTTTTGTAAATATTCGATCCTTATCACGTATAAGTTAATATTTACATAATACAGTGTTCAGTGAAGTTTCAATGCAGTATCTGGTTTATTGCCAACTGGCATCAGACACTCTTTGTAACCGATCACGCCTTACATACTTATTTCCACCACTTTCAAGATTAATCTAAGCGATATAAGCTGAAAGCCACGTCTCAAGCACTATAGAGACAAGATGGCAATAAATCTTTCATAAAAATGCCGCTAAAAGAGAATAACATTTTAAAGGCTCAGGGAATTCCACAACGCTCTAGTATATTAAACTAACATATGCATAAGGTGCATGTTACGAAGTTAATTTTATACCTTGGTCAACTGATGTACATTGTTAAGCAGTTCTCTAAACGAGATTGTATGTGATTTTTAATTTACTCGATATTTGAATGTGCTCGATAGTTAGCTCATCTATGTTGACATATAGTCTTATTTATTAAAGAATAAAGGATCAAACTCAGGATCAAAGCAGGTGAAGGTTAACTCTAAATTCTAAATTAGCCACGTTTATACCACATTGTATTATTTTCATTATACTAACCAACAGATAAGGCATCATAATTTTTGTCTTAGATGGCTATTATAGACATAAGATTTTTTACTTCTATTCAGATAAAATATTTAATAGATTCATAAAATGAAAATAAAACTAATTTGACTCGAACAACAACAACATCACTTTATTTATCCTCATTTGAATCCCAGGCAGGCTTGGAAAAGTCACGCAGCACGCTCAATTTCTAGTTATCCATAATTGGTATAATTTATGGATGTCACGTAACTGCGGTTACTATCTGTGTATATGAAATCTATTTCAATACTATAGACCACAATATTATTTAAAAGTGCTGATGGAAAGTTCTTGAAAGTAGTTTCAATTCACATAACTTCTACTGAGAGGTTACGTGAATTTATTGAATCGCAATTAATTGAATCTAAAGGATTGCTTCTTTGCGAAAATCTTTTAGCAAATCGAAAGGCGTATCTTTATTCGATAACTAGCAATAAATTTATTGGAGAACAAGCGTGCTTATTACCGTCTTATGTAACTATTTAATATTATTGATATTTTTTCGATCAAATAGTTTCTTTTAATTCTTGATTTTCTCATACTTTTCTTAAAGACGTCAGTTTATGTGGTTAAGTTTAAATAACTTATTCTTAATTATTATACTGCGTATTTTTATTAGAAGAATAGTGAAGAAACGTACCAAAACACTAGCGTTAGCAAACAATGAGAATTGCATATAAAAAAAATCTACTTAATTTTTAATAGAAATTACGTAGTGCGAGGCTCACGACGTTCATACTAATATTACATACACCAACGTGATAGACTTAACTTTAAATATAAATCGCTTAAATTAAAATCGATGATAAATATCTATGGCATGATCAAAAAAAATTTTGTTAAAGGAAAAGCAATTGTGCCTTGTTTGACACGATTCAACAGTATTATTATGACATGAAAGATCGAATAGAGCCCGATATTATATTTGTGGTTATGAGGTCATTTATCAATATGTCAGACTTGCTACGCTTCTTGTGGCAAACGGCTTAGTCAATGTCAATTGTAGCACTTTTAGTAACACAGACATATTGCGGATAATTTAAGCGTACAAAAAAGTAACACTTTCGGAATTCTAATAATAGCTAACCCAAGTAAGCTGAAAATAGTGTCAATTGAAGACGTCGTATTAACTAGGTTTCATAGGCATAACACTAAAAAAATTGAAAGCAACACATTTTATCTATATGCTTTTGCCATGAGTCGAACTCAAAGTGACAGACGCAGCAATTATTGCATTTCACGGGAATGCTACCTCAGTACTGCGCTATGGTACCTTGAAATTCAGTCATATTAGAGTTTTTAGACCATTTTTTGACAACAATTATAAATATTTCACTGTTTTTATAATTATGATACTATGATTATTAATATGATATTTACATGCCTATTTTTACATAGCTGATTGAGCGCTATTCTTAAACTAGTCTGGTCATTAATACTGATACATAAACTTTTTAATTATTTTGAATTTGGAACATGTAGAGTATTTTAAAAAAATCTTTAAATTTTGCGACATATTTCTTCGTCGGTCATATTCCAGATACTTCAAAAGCTTCATAACAGCCGTATGTTCGTTTATCGTACTATCAACAGATACAACAACACTTCGTCTGTTGAAGACCAGAAAAGATCGGGGCGACAACCGCTCTTAATGCTGTTACGGTCAAGATTCAAAATATCTTATCGCGAGAAATGAAGATCTCTATCGAGTAATATAAAACAAGAAATAAACCTTTATGCTAATCGTCGGCATACAGGACATGTCTTAAATAAATATTTACAATTAAAGAGAGTGGATCGATCAAAACGCCATCTTTCACGCAGGTGAAAAGCAAAGAAATTTCCTCTTTACCAATGAAAAGATTTTCACGATTGACGAACACTAAAATAAGCAAAATTATAAACTGTTCACTCACAGTTCTAAAGAAGCTGCTCATGACTGGAATGGTACAACGTGGTCATCATCCTGCGTAAGCGATGGTTCGGTGGGGCATGTCTTATTAAGGAGTCACAAAACTACAGTTTTTGTGAAAACGAGTAAAATATACCGAGAACTTTCCAGCACCTGGTCACAAGGCACGAACAAGCCTGGCTTGAAACCATAAAAGCCAAAGGTGCTCATTTCGAATAGAATATTTTTTTTATTTTTCGCTGAGACTTTAATAAATACCTAGGTATACATTTTAATAATATTACATAACTTCATTAAAAATAATGAATTTACATCTGTAACAGAACCTATAACTGGACTGGGTATAAGTCTATGGTGTAAGTATTCTCTATATATCCGATATACATTTTTTTGGCAAATAAACGATTTATTAGTATTACAAAATGGGTACCAATTATGGATATGTGGATAATGGACATTTCTAAGTGCATAATTTGCACTCGCTAGAAAATGATATCCGTCAGACCTAATATCGGAGCTGTGTGTCAGACATGGAGAAAACTAAAAACCTATAAAGAAAAAAGTAAATACAGAGTAGATATAAAATACAGAATACTGAGGACAAGGTTGTGGTGCAATTAATATTTTTTCAATTACGAACTTAAAATATATATTTGTAACCGAAGTACAGTGCAGCGCCTTACTCATTAGCCCACTACCACCCCATTAAGCTCACTGAAATCCTTGAAGCCTTATTTTCTTTTATGAAGAATCACCGCATAACGTTAACCAGACGGGTTTTCAAAGTGAAATTTGTGTGTTCTTGAAATCAAAGTCAACATGCCTAATTAATCCAGATAAGTTAAGAATGTTTGGATATGAGAAACTAGAGCTATTAAGGCGATGATCCCTAAGTAAATATTAAAGGTTCTATATGGCTTTCTTACATACAACCGGTGCTCAGTCCATCCAACTACAATTTTGTGATTAATAAAAGATTTTCTTTCTTTTTCATTTAATATAATAGATATATATTAGGTTTTGTATTATGGAAACTATTATTACTTAGCTGTAAACATACACATTACGTTTTTTTAATACATATATATATATATATATATATTATTTATTGTTTCTGAAATTTTTACATCAATAAATGAGTATGAGACAACCCCCGTAAGTAGTCAAGAGACACTTGTGTTGGGGTTGACTCGCTACTTCCCGTATCCATACAAATTCTAAAAAGAATAGCCATAAACTTAATCTATGCATGCGTGTTTGTGTGTTTATGTGTGTGTGTGTGTGCTGTGTGTGTTTGTGTGTGAGCGAGTGTATGTATGCCGTCAAGTATACAATTAGGCCTGTCTCAAACTAGCGATATATTAATATAGTAATTTAAACAGAGTTAATTTAATATATATCTTAGAAGACACGCAGTTTACATTTATTTCAGTATAACCTTACGTATATATGTTAGCTGAATTCCACATCTACATTAATTGAGATATAGAGCATAAGTAATAAAAAGTCTATTATGGACGTAGTATTTTATATATTATAGTGAAGTGTTTATCAACGCATTTTTAACGTATTGTTACGTTCAAGCTATAATTTTTTTATGCTCGTAAATACTGAAAGAGTATTGAAATAGCTTTTATTTTGTTACACGGTTATTCTTTTATTACTCGGGTACATTACCATACATTACCATATTTTATTATGTAATTGGGGCGAACTCGGCTAATTTCAATCAAAGTAGGCAAGAGTTGGTAAACAGATATAACACTGTATTGTGTCAACACGTTTATTTACCTAACGTTTGTTTTTTTTTTTTGCTTTATGTGCTGTGACTCTGACTGACTGACTATTTTTTATAATACGCCTATTCTAATAGTATTAAAAGATAAGGTTCCTATAAATCTATGATAATTAAATTTTTAGTTTTAATTTCTTCATATGTCATTAATATGTATTAAGACAGCCACGTTGACAGGTCACGGTGGATTCCTGTCGTACCTTTATAGATTCAGGATTAAACAAAGTGCTGCCTGTCCTTGTGGCGATGCGGACGAGGAGACGGTGTTACATGTTCTGACCGAATGTCCAATGTATGGATACGACAGGTTTAACACTGAGCAAGCTATGGGCATAAAAGTAGCGGAGACAAATTTAAGGGAAATAATGTTCAACGTCAAATTGAGGGGCATATTTTTGAGATTCGCTGTAGTGGTTATACAAAGGGTAGTTGAAAGGAATAGGCAGTAGGGTATTAACATCGGAGTTACCAATATACTTACTTACAAATTACAATACAATACAATATAGATACCAATATACTTACTTACAATACAACACAATATAGATACTTAATGCCCCCGACGACTATATAGTCGGGGAATTGTGTAGAAAATATTAATGAAAAAAAAAATGTATTAAGAAGTATAACTTCTAACGCGTATAAATAAGTACACACACGTTTTATTTATTCTACCGACAGAAGGTAAATATAACACTGGTCAAATAAAGCTAGATGCTGAATAATAAATTTAAAATTATATCTTTAATATTTAGGGTCGAGAGGGATTATTAGGTAATTTACTTGGTGCACCTAAAACTTATTTATTTAGTCTATTAATCTATGTTGTCATTTACTATAATTTGCTAATATATAGACAAATAGTCATTAAAAAATTAACTTATTACAATAGCTATCAAAATTTACGAATTATACGTATATATTTAATAAATTCTCTTTGTCATGTAATCACAGGCCTAATATAGGTATTAAGTATGAATCTAGCAGCAATTAATGAGTAATGAATTATATATAGATTTGCTAATATTTCGCTTATTAATTATTAGAATGAATTAATTCCGATGATTTACGAGTATAGTATACAATACAGGTTTTATTTCTGTGGCTTAGCAATCATTTAATATAAACAAATTAATATAAATGGTTTATTGTCTTTGCCTTATAAATCTTAAAAACTTTAATTTTAAGAGTTTGCGTCAGCTCAGAGTACAAAATTCAATTTAAAATTTCCGAGTTATAATATTTGTGTTAGAAAAGACATGCCTTATCCATTTCATACCCATCTTTCTTTACACTACACGACATAACCTATAGAAATAAATACGTCTAATCTTTGTTTAGTAATTTAACACATTAAAATTAAATCTAATTTCAAATAAGTCCTAAACACAGCATGAATTTGTCACTTCAAGTATAAAATCGTTGTGATAAATGGACTTTATTATTTGTTGTATGTTACCCGTATTGCGGCAAAAGGAAATTGCTCAGTAAAATTTGATAGAGCCACGCAGATTCTGAGTCCCGACTCAGCCTACAATATGTATGGTCTTTTACCCATTTCAATAGGCTTTGGTGTGCGAGATTGAATTGAAATTTGAGCAAGTATTAAATATTTAACATCTGCAAAATTGTTCTTGCTGAGATTCAGAACAATTTTGTTTAACGTTAACAGTACAGGTTACATTATTTTTAAAGCTTTTAATGAAATTATTACATTTATTATTTTCAAAATTGATATAAAAATATACTGTTAAAAGTTTTATTTAATTAGTAACAATCTTCCTTGATTTTTTGATAACTCAACTAGGAGTATAACAATATAAGTGTCTAGGAGTAGTCTGAGTAGTAGAATATATTTTTAACAACGTTTCAGTATGTATGTATATGTTTACCAATAATTAACAATTTGTGAGAGTTGACAGGATTATCCATTTAGGTCACTTTCTTTTTAATTAATTTACCAATTAACCATATCTTATTTAGCATCAATATAATAAATATAAACTATTGTAATATAAAATAAATCTAATATTATTATTATAATATATGCAAAGACAAGAAAAATAATTGTATATCTGTGTTCTCTTTGTAAAATACTTTGCAGGTGTTACATTAAACTCGTGAGAAAAGTTTAAACAAGCTTCTTAGCTGGAATTAAAGCGAAATGGAATTGAGATATAGGAATCGCGCGAATATTATTAGCCGCTCCTGTTATCGCAAATTGTGTCACGAAGCATATTATTTCCTATGCCCGATGGAAAATACTCTAACATCGTGGGAAAGTTCCGAAGTTCGCCCGAATTATCACGTTGCAGAATCACCATCTTATTGCCTGCAGTATGGTTCTTAAAAATATTTTCTGAGATTACAAGTGAGATTTTTTATTATTTATTTTATAATGAAAAACAAAAAAATAGGCAAGAGTTAGGCTTAAGTAGTAAGTTTTAGAAGTAATGTATTGTAAAGAAGTAAAATGTATACAGCTGATTACCCGTATCGAGATTTTTCTTATTTTCATCTTTTATAATTTCCGCAGTAAAGCTTTTCTGTACAAAGAAATATTAGTTAATAGAAATGTAACTATTTGTATAAAAAAAATTGTGTCACGATATAAAAAGCGATTACCTTTCGTAATCAGTTTCGAGATATTTTTATTCTAATAAGTAAGTTGGTGATCAGCTGTTTGTGCCCGACACACGTCATTGAATTTTCGAGTCATCATATGCCGATTTTCGAGTTAGTAGTAAATAAAGTCGATTAGTGAACATCCGAGATTCGAGCCTAATACCTCAGACTAACACGGCTCTGCTTATTATAGGCATTGTAACAGAAAACTTAAGAAGCGCTGCGTGAGCGCAAATAAATTTATCAATTTAAAAACGCGAAGGAAGGTAAATAAACTGTATTGAAAGTATTATATATTTTCATGCCACGTAAATCTAAACTGATCATATCTACGTTCACGCACACTTCACAAAGGCTCAGGTTAAAAAAACGTGTACTCACCGAAGACGCAGAAGGAGTGGACTCATGATGGTAGGTAGACAGATGTCGAATTGGCCCCGCCATTCCTCTAGCTTTAGCTATCCATTTGTATCAGACCAACAGCTTTCAGCAGCATATCTCAACTACGTTTAACTGGTCATGATAAATTGATAAAGGCTGCGATAAGAACTAATAGAGTCCGTATTTGTTAATATATGTGATTTTAATTACATATATTAACAAATTAAGTTTAATAAAAAAAAAAGGAATCGAGTACAAGAAAAATCGCGTTTACCGTGAATCATTTATTATGTGCCAATCCAAATATTTTTTCATTTATCTATACTCTACGTTCTTATTTAACATATAACGTATATTTAGTATTTTTATTAAAAATTCAAATACGTGAGTTGTCCCGAATAACTAAGTGATCTAAATTTAATAGAAACTGCTGCATGCCAGTATATCACAATTTACGCGGGAGTTCGCGGACCATTTACCATGTGTTACGTAGCGCGCTACGAGTCGAGGCACACGGCACGCGTAGCCGTCACCCGCCCAACTGCCGCAACCGGCCGCCCGCCCTGCGTCCCACCCCGCAAACTACCGTAATGATTGATAAAATAGTTCACCTGCTTTCTTAGGAGGTAAAAAGGACTATACCAAACAAGTGGTCGTGGCACACGCAAACACGTGAGACTCAGATTACCCGATAAGTTTCCACAATTCACTGGTAACTCGAGTCGCTTGCGATCGCTTTAATAATCAAGAAGAATTATTGAATTCTTTGTTCGCTCTAGCCTGGTAAAAAAATGTGTGATACAGCCTTTGATCAGAATTTACTGCTTAATATTACGTACAAATTAATTAAAGTAGTATTTTCATGTTATATTTTCGTGAATTGTGGCATAATTTTGTCAGGTTATCAGTCTGTTCAATATTGTTTTCTATTTTTTTCTTTTACGTATAAATATTTAAATGTTACCCTTTGCCAATATCGGCGTTCGTGCTTCATATTTATATTTCTAAGAAGAACGTGAATAGATTACACGTATCACGTGTGCGGATATATTTAAATTTCAAATGAGGGTTGTTATGCGATACCAAAGAAAATTTTATACGGAAATAATTAATCATAAAATATATTTCTACACAATGAAATGAGGTTTAAACTTTTAATCAGAAAAGGCAAATAAAGCAAGTAGAACCAGAAACCACTGAACTATTTCCGTACCAGTTCGACTTAGGGTCCTTCATTAAAAGAACGTACCAATTCTTAAAAGGCCGGCAACGCACTCGCACGCCCTCTAGCATTGAGAGTGTCCATGGGCGGCGACCTCACTTAACAGGTGAGCCCATTTGCCCCCTGTTCTATTAAAAAAATAATAAAACGCTCATGGTCATATTAGGTAGAAGTACGAGTAGTAATAGCTAAGCAGAAATAAAAATTGATGTTGGAGCCTTATTAAAAGTAACGTTCTTCAAAGTTACCAAAAAGTCTATAGGCACGTTGAATATTTGCCAAACAAACAGGTTTGTTTCAAATCAAGAAATGTTGGCCCGGCCCGAATTGTTGCAACGTAGACACACGCTAACAAATAGTGGAATACTAAGCCAGAACAACATTAATGCAGAGGCTTAACTAATAGCTCCCAAGTCCGAACAGCTACAAAGCTTGCGATAGTCGATTGTTTGCTTTGTAAATGTACATAAAGACAGCATTGTATTTTTCGGGAATGATATATTGCTTTTTATATATATTCATAGTAGGTTTTTGTCGATTTTGATGAATTAATTTTACAGTAATGTATGTCTAAATTATTGCGTTAGTCGATTTGTAGCAAACAAGTAAATTGAGATATTATTACAAATAGTAATATGGGATCGCGTGAATCGAAGTCCTCGTTTATTTAATTGAGAATCAAATACGAGATTTCAGGACAACGCACACAACAGGCAACAATTTTATATATATATAAAGCTGTACTTTTATAAATAAAACATACAAAAACACAGAAAAACTTAATAGATTTTCAACTTGTATACTTCATTTGCTTTGCAATGAGTGTAGAAGTATTTATTAAATATTATTTCTGACCACACATTGCTGCACATTCTTGGTATTTTGAAGCTATATAATTTATTTATATATATACAATTTGTACGGCCTTGGCTCGTACATTAAAATCTCATGCGTCTTGAAATTTAGTGCTTAGTAGTTTCTAGAACTGTCAAACTATGGTGGTATTTAATACTTATTTATTAATGTTTCTGCAACATCGTTAATACAGCTGTGCTGTCAGTTTCGTGACAAAAGCTCATTTTAGGGTGAATTATTTAAGACACTAACTTTTTCATAGCTAGCTAATGTGCTAAAACTGTCACTAAAAAGAAAATGTCTAATACCTGTGAAGTACTTGTATTTGTGAATAAATTTATTATTTATGTTTTAGTTATTAAAGAACTATCTGTAATAAATCTTTGCTTGTACAGTGAAGGTACACATATCGAGAAAACCGAATCGAACATAAGGCAGTAAGTCAGGCACAAAAGGCTGATCGCTTCCTTGCCTCTCAAAATTATCAAAGAAATATACAATCTGATACTAAATAAATGGAGTATGACACAACTGGAATATTATTATTATCACATTTGATGACGTCATCGTACAGCTTATACGTGCCTTAAGCTTAAAATATTTTATTATCAAGCAGTGGACTTAAGGTTCTGGACCTTCCGGTGGCTTATATATATTTCTCATAGATGGTCAGAAGCTTACATAAATCGTGGGTGCATCAGTATACACCAGTATACTGGGTGGGTGTACAGTATCAACCAGTGTTGATGGTAATAAAAATGACAGTATTATTTGTCTTCAAAATGACATGTATCATTTACGTAATACTAAAGAATCGATCGAATTATCACAGTATACACATACAACAAAAGAAGGGCACAGTGACGATATAGTATTTACGGTCTGAGCCTCAGTTTACAGTATTTATTTAATTTTTTTATAGACAAGTAGGTGTTTTTCTTCACCGAACGAACTATGTGTTAAATGCGCACATAGACAGAAATTCCGTTGATGCATCAAACCTATACAGTACCTATCTCAGGGGTGAGAGTCGCAAGCTGAAGCTACTAGGTCAAGCCAGCTCTATTCAGTAAGTAAGTATTTATTCAATTAAAAATGTATTATACCTTCGCAAAATATTGAATTGCAGTCTTTCGTTTTTGGAATATTGCAATAACCAAGCATTTGACCACGTAATATTCAGAGGAGCAACAAGCATCGCAAATTGAATTTGCAGGTGCTCGGCTACACAAAATAGAAACTGCTTGATGAGTTTTATTGAATTCTTTCATTCTCTTCCGTTCATATAACTTAGATTTATTTCTGTAATCCTAACTGAATATATAAGATCTTGTGAACACTTTAAAATGTATTTGTATGGTTAATGATGCGACGTTTTTCCAGTCGTACATATTTTTTTTATTATTTTCATAAATATTATTTAAATTAATTAATTAAGTATTGATGAACATTATATTGATACTGATGAATACTATTGATGCAAAGAAATATATCTATTCAATTCAAAACAATTACTAAGTCTGTTGTAAAGAATGTAATAACACATCTAGAAACATTAAATATTAACGAACTAGACTTAAATCACTATTTAATTAATTCAGATTATAGTCCCTGTATACACCCTCAACAGTTAATAAAATAAAGTTAAAAAAACTTTACAAATAATTTCGAACCAAAATCATTACCAAATCACCATTTCTTACATACTAAGCTATCTAAACAAATCACTAACGAAAGCAAAACAAATTTAGAATTCGGCAGAACTGTATTACCAAGAAGTGAGCAATGTCTTAACATTTATTGAGTGCACTTCATTCCAAATTGTGTAAACTGGAGTCAGCCGCAGTCAGCTATTTGTTTATTCAACAAATAAATTCGCAAAATTAATTGGTTGCTTACCGTCAGAGTAAACATAGGTTTAATTAATACCTTGCCGATGGCTGGCCTCTGTATTTATATTGTTTATGAGTTAACTTCAGATTCAAGTTTCAGAGTTTGAGTAAATTTATCCAATACGCCGGAGGTTATTAAGGGTACCCGCATTCCCTAACAATTTGTTTATTATGATATACATTATGACTATTTGGGTACATAGTTTAAAACAACTGTTACTGAGAGGGTATAAGTTAAAATTGTCATTCATACATTATAAAGCGTCATTGATTTGTGCGCTTAGGATTTGTGAGTAGACATAAATTCTGAACTTTGGAAAGTACTAAAAGTTTATATTCTATTTATCTATTATTTATAAATAAAACAATTTAGTATCAGTCTTTTCACTTTTAAGTCTGCAGAATTTACTAGTTTTCTATATATGCAAAATGATACCAGTTAGAACTGTGTTATTAAAAAGGTAACAAAAAAATATTTTTATTATTTTTACCACAAAAATCCTACGCTATTTCAATGATGTAAGCGGGAATCGTAACAGGGACTTATTGGAGTACAGTGCTCAAATAAAAATAAGAAAGAACGCAATGTTTTCAAAAGCGGTAACAGTCATGGAAATCTGTTATTAGTATTGTCAGCAGATGCTACAAGTGTTGTATACTTCTTTACTATTACTGTAAAACTGGCGTATCAATTAGTATTTTTTTCTTGCTTAGCAATCTTAGGGCATAAAAGAGCGGAGGACTCTGATCCGAAATTATTTTCCAGTTAAAAAGGACAATTAAAAAAAACTATAACAGATAATTAATATAACATTACTCATTACAGTGTAGACTGTAGATACATTCATACATTAAGTATCGATATACTAATAAGATCTACCATATTGCAATAAATTTGAAATTCCAAGTAAACAGTGGCTATAAGCTATACAAGCCCTGTGGCGAGTCAGCGGAGCGGCGATGTGGAAAGCGGTTGGTGCCAGGGCTAAATCAAACAACAAGGGCCAATCATTTTGCATGTGCCACCGAACTGATCCCTGCCTACTCGTATGGAAGGCAATTATAAAAGCGACGGGATTAAAATTTACTCTTTCTATATTAATTAAATTTTGGCTTGACCTTTGATTTTGAATGATTGTGCTTTAATAATAATATATTCAAATAATATGTTCGGAACCACAACAACACATAGTGATTTTAATTAAAATATATCAATCAATAAATCAAAATATCTTTATTCATATAGGTAAACAAGTACAATTATTAACGTCAAAAAAATTAAATTAACTGTTAATTTACATTTACTACCAGTTCGCAAGTAGAGCGTAGAGCGGGCAAGAAACTATTGAGCGCACTACCTACACAATTAACTTAAATATTTTCACTCAATTTTTTCAAACGTAATAAAGGTAAATAAATTATAAAAATTATTATTACATATAAAGGCCGCCATCCATGTAGTTTCACGAATCATCTTGCGTATGCGGTGATTGTTTGCTTTTTTAAAACTCTAAGGCGAGATTGGCTGTTCTAAAACAAGATTTTGTTTTGATAAAGAATGCTGAAGATTCAGCACATATACAATACGTGCAAAGTAAATTCCTTATGCAAAATAATTTAAAACGTAAAAGTGTAAAATAATAAATCACATTCTAATTAAGCCAAATAAATTATATTATATTTTAAAAGGTTAACGTTTTTTGAGACTGATAAAGGTTATATTATGACAACTGTTTTGCACGAAATGTGGCATGACTATTATGCTTAAAGCTGTAAAATGTAATCTTAGTAATGCATAGTGCAATAATCGCTTGCATACTAAACCGATTAGGAAGGTTGAATTGTATAGTTTTTTTTTCCACTATATATTTGGCGTGTTGAGCAGTGTTGGCCTAGTGGCTTCGATCCTCGGCTGTGCACCAATGGATTTTCTTTCTATGTGCACATTTAGCATTTGCTCGAACGGTGAAGGAAAAACATCGTGAGGAAAGCGACATGTCTTAGATTAAAAAAGTCGACGTGTGTCAGGCACTGGAGGCTGATCAACTACTTGCCTATTAGATTTAAGAAATTATCATGTAACCGATTCAGAAATCTGAGGCCAAGACCTAAAGACGTTGTAGCGCCACTGATTTATTTATTATATATTTTGCGTAATTGTGGTCGAGTCTAGTTATTGAACGGAAAAACGAACATTAACCGTTTCAAGGCTTAATCTCGCTTTTTAATAGGACCGATCAATCCTTTTTTTCCATCACATTACTCTCGCTATGTTGGATTTTGGCCATTTTGAATTACCTTAGCTTTATCCAAAACGAAAAAAATGGCGGTTTCTTAAATGAAAAATAGTAACGTTATTCATATAATTCAAAACTTTAAAAAGTTTAATACTTGTGCACCTGAGAAACAGTAAAATTATATACGTACAATACAAGGTTAGGTTTTTCAATTTAAATCATATTTTAAATGCATGTATTGTTTGAACTGCACTTCACGCGACCATAATAAATTTATCTCGGTCGTCTGGTATGCAACATGATAAAATACAAAGTAAAGTGAAATTTATAATTTTACGATGTAAGTTAATATAAGTTAAAAGTCCCATTAAGGTAAACGTTTGCATGTCATGAAAGTGGCTGAAGCGAGAGAGGCATGTTAGGACCGTAGTGTATATATGGTCTGATAGTATGCCCTTTCGAAAAAAGGCGTGAGTATAAATTATTTAATTTGTATTATTTACTTAAATGAATAGCCGCAGAGCTGCGATGTTCTTATAATATACTAGTATTCACTATCAACATTCCTATCTCATTGAACAGCACTATTGTTAATCACCAAAGGTCTCAGTTATGTAAACTAATTTAATAAGAATGTAAAACTTCTAATCTTATTACAAAGTGGGCAGCTCGATGCTGCAACCGTTCTTCAACTTTAGATCATATCTAAATTCTACGTAACTAATACTAAAGTGTCCCACGGTCTTCATTTCGCCGAGCATAACTAGGGCTATACAAAATAGCTAAAAACAATATCATAACTAGCTGTTAAATTCAATTTTGTTCATGTATTCAAATATGTACTTAATTGCCAATGTAATCTGTTTGGGCTTTGTATATTGTTTAAGTGATTTCTTTTTTATATTATTGTTACGAAGACGGGTCGACTGCAATATTTCTATATTTACTATATTTCGTGTTTTTCTGCACAAACTTAATATAAAAAAATTAATCAAAGACACAATCTGTGCTCAAGACCAAGGAGTGTACTTTTGCATTATTATTACTATTATTAAAGATGTATCTTAAGAATTTACTAATCCGATGTTATACATCTCAGTTGATATATTCCGAATAAAGAAAACGGAAACGGAGAGAAATATTTAAGAAAGGCAGCCTCCTTTGGGCCTTATGCAACTTATTCTAAACGAGATTTTAATCGTCTTTTTGTGTAGGGATTATTGCCGAATCGCGTCTTTGATCGTTCTATATCTTTATTACTGTTTGAGTCTTATAAGCCTTTAGCGTCCTTTTTTCTTGAAACTAATAAATTTAATTTGCTTAAACTAATAAGTTAAGCCTTATATTGCTAACGATATCGTTTCCAGCGAAACGAAGATGTCAGTTTAAGATAAGAAAACTACACAAAGAAGAAAATCATTTTTTGTTTGAAATTGAAATAATATTACACTTAAGTCCTAAATCTTAGTCATAGTCTGCAGCTCTTATTAATATGAAAATAGTCCACTTTTGTTTGTGACATGTAAGAACTAAAATTGAATTTACTGCCGTCCAGTCTAGAGAATGCTCGGCTTATTAAAGTGAAAATAACAGAAATTCTAGTTCAACTTATGTGACAATTTGCGCAATAAATTACTGCATATTCAAGCCGCGGTAAAATATTTTAATCTTATCAAAGCGTTACATTTAATATTTTATTTATTTTAAAAATGTATGTATAAAAGTATAAAAATATTTTTTTATTTAACATTCTTTGATATCGCATAGTTGACATGTTACATATATAAGTATGTATTAGTCTATAGAAGGAAGATAACAAAAAATATAATTAAATCGGTGTACGTTGGTAATCATACACATAAATCTGACAACAACCCCATCTATCGGGAGTTTCAAAAATATTCACAACTTGCCGTTGAAATTGTTCGAGTTTCAGGTAACTTTAGGAACAACCATTACTTCACACTTTAGACTAGAACGGCTAGATGGCGTTAGTCGTTCTTCCGCTTTTCATTACACTGTGGTAAGAATTTCCTTTTTTATAATCAGATATTTTGAGCCTTCTTGGTACTGTAATTCCGAATTCCAACCCTATCAACACCAATAAAAAGAGTCCGTGAAATTACCACTTGCATCATTATATCGGGATGCAAATGATTTCAGTATGTTATTAAAATATGTTACGGTCATTTTCTCCCTGTCAATTTTCAACGATTTATATATGTAGTGAGGCGCGATATATTGTGTCAAAGTTTATGCTTTGAAATTACCAAAGATTCATCATAAGCGTACATATAAAAACAATAAATTATCATATTCGATGATTGATGTTTATGGAAAGACTTCTTCAGACAAATGCTCGAGTCACGAACTTGATAAATGATGAATATAAATTTATAACAAAAACAACTGATGAAAAACATTCCCGACAATATCTGTAGTGAAATATTCTGTAGTTGCGATTCTTTAAAAGCAAACCTACATAATGCTGTAGCATGTAAGATATTAATGGATTAGTAAGTCATCTCACTATAAAATTTTCAGAATAACCCAAGATTATCGCGACAGAAGCTCTTCGTATATTGAAAGTATTACAACGAATTTGTCCTTAGATAACATCATTAGGGTTATTTGTAATTGGAACCACCAATTCCAGCTGAAAACTAACTAAGTACCTAATTATATAATGAAGATTTGAATCATCACAATGATATTGATCAATGTTTATAAAAAGTAATGGGTTTTTTGTAAACACACATAAACATCCTATTTATATAGTCAAGACTCGAGACAGCCAAGACAGAACAAGACTATAAGAAGTTTTATCAGTGTAATGTACTGAGCAAAGGGATGGTTTAAATTATAAAATTATTAATAAAATTCCGCAGGTTTTTGTCAGCTTAAGTGACAAATGTGTTTGTAAAAAAGAGAACTGTTGACTGGCTTCAGCTGCGGTTACTTCACGATTACAGACTACACGTTAAACACGAAATAATATAAAAAAATACATGAAAGCCCGTTAATACACCATAAACGAAATAGGTCGAAGTGAACGTAAATAGCTTGGCTCGTATAAAGAGCATATTTAGAACATCTTATTAAGTATTATTAAAAAGCAATGGATACCATTTTGAATTTCCTAAAAAAGATTGTGTAACGAGATTCCATTAAATCGTTTACTGTTAAAGTTAAATCAAGGAGCTAATTCTCCAGTGTTGTGATAGCCAATAAATTTCGTTGGGCGGGAGTCCCTTTTTTTCCACTTTAGTCGATCTCGGCAAAGTGCCGGCGAATGTTGTAAGGAGGTTGTATATCAGTCAACGTCGCGTCCTTTAAATTGTGACTCAATTTATCTAATCCATATTATGTGCTTCGAATCATTACGTAAACGTAATCGAGTTCCGCTATCATGGTATTAATAGAAATTTAGTAAAATTGTGTCTGAACACTTTGTTAACTTTAATAACAAAATAGCATGTAACTAATATAAGCCTTGTTATTATAGGGAAGCATGCACTTCGGGATGATTTTGTTCAAATCCCGGATGTTAACAGAATTTTAAATTTTTTTTGTTTCGTAGTCGCAGGATAACTCGAGATAACACTAGGTATGGCTGACCGTATGTAAAAAAAAACAGATACATTTTTTCTGAAGTCATAATTCGCATTAAGTTCTGACTCTTAGGGTAAGAATCGACGATCTGTATCACTGAATTATGACTACTCTATGCCTCATTGCGGGTTTCGGCACTTCATATATATACTATAATTTCAGTTATCAGTACCGCTAAAGTTATTCAGTAGATAATGCACTCCCGCTTGATCCTATTCATATCCCAGAATTGTTTGAAATAAAATATATAATACTTGTCTTTAAGAAACTGCGGCACATAGGGTTTGTCCTACTCGAAGTAAAGATTCTGTGAGACACAGTACACAGAATACAGTTTTAATAGATTCGAATTGCGAATCTATTTAAACTGCATGGTCAAGGGTAGTGGGGCTTTAACGATTTTAACCACGGCCTAACGCGTTTACTTAACGGGACATCCTATTATCCCAACGACCTTGTTATATTTTATGATACTTGCAAATCTTCTCGCTTGGTTGAAATTTTTTAATGCTTTTACAGCGTCGAGTTTGTGAATAGTATTATAAATTTTAAATTAAAACGATAATAAATAGCGATAGCTCTAAAATAAAATCCTATCCGAGTGGGGCATAAATATTATAAGTATTACTGTGTGCCTTTATGAGTGTTTCTAGTCAATACTTTTTACAGAAATTTGATGATTTTTACAAAATTAGTTATTAGTTAATTAAAATGTTTGTAAACAAGAATGTAAACTAAAAAAAATCATGACCATTCGCTCTTTTTTTCATGTATTTTAATGTAAAAAATTCTTTACTAACATCCTTTTAAATCGGAAATGCGACCTATGCAAAAGAGTAAGAAAAAATACGCATCCTTCGCAGAAAGTTTAAGCACCAGTAACTAATTTTTGGTTATTTTGTATTAACATAATATTGTTACGAAAATGGATTAAAATATTTCTCGATTTCTCCGCGAGTTAGACGGTTTCAGTAAGCTGAACAGCTAGAACGCCGTACGACAAGCACAGAGCGATTGGCGAAAGAGATAGAGTACGTTTTAGCATTGTGAGATACGGATAGAACAACAGCTAATCAGAACAACTCCTGCCTAGAAAGTTCTTGACTATCGTTTCAGATCAGAAATTAGAAATTCAGATTCGAAGGCGATTTCGAGAGATTAAAGTGCAAATAGTTAAGACAACTGATAAAATACTGTGTAACGTGCGCGTAATTGAAGTAACTAGTAACTGTATTTTAAATATCATAATTAGTATATTTCTGCGCGTACTTTGCGTATTTTATTGTAATTAAATTTATTATGGATATATTAAAAATAAACGCTTGAAGAGATCTACGGCGTTTTCTATTTATTCCTAGCTCGTAACAATATAATATTTTTAAACTTTATGTATTAGTGTGGTGGTGGATTAATGCAACGATTAATTTTATTTATTGCAATACGTATTTTCGTTTAGTTTATGTATTTTTATTATTCATATTTTTATATAATCGCGAAAAGAAAAGCTATACAACTGTATACTTCAATTCTGTTTAACATCATCAACATTATCAACATCATTCATTGCTAATGAGTATTCATTAGGGCGAAACAAGAAAATGTTAGCAAAAAAATTGCAAGGCCGACTGATTGGGGATTATTGGTTTGTGGACTCAGTTTCCGAACTTAGACTCTTAATAGGTCCGTTGTGCGTAAAGTCCTGGCTAACTAAGCCAGCCTTATTCTTTCCAAAAGCACAGAAGACTCCTGGGCACTTCGCCGGCTTCACGGAGGGACCTCACTGTTCCGAGGATTTCTGCACGTTGTTTAGCCACAGCCTCGCATCCAGGACTCAGAAAGAGCCAGAAACAGCCTCTGAACATGGGGCTGTCTGTCGCGCACAGGACAAAAAGATGTTAGTTAAGGAGACATTGACCCCTAATTTTCCCTATCAGAGTTTTGAGAGTGGTTCTAGAAGTTGCTTTGTCAGTTGCGGGTTAGCTGCTGAGAGAACCAGTTGGACTGTCTGTAGTCCACACTTCGCGACCAACATTGATGCAGATCGTTGGCGTATCCAGGTCCATACCTGCGAGAAGGGCAAGGGAAGGAGCGGATATGTGCCAAAAAAATAAGGATGTAGCTTACCAAATTAGGCTAATATCAAGCTACTCCCGTCTTGTAAATTGAAAAGTTTGAAAGAGTTTCTCATTGAATATTATTCTTAAGAATACAGTGAATCTAACCGCATAAGTTTCAACGGCTTCATTCAAACTTGTCGTGGCCATGAATAGTGCTCGCACAGATTGTGTCTAAAACTTTTCCGATTTAATCCAACCCATTTGCTATTGTCCATAAAATATTGAGGAAGTTATGGTATTTATTAACTTATGACTCCAACCGGTCTGGGCGCTAATTAAGTTAATATCAAAACTCAAAATCATTTAAACAAATAGGTCTACGTACGCTTAAGCTACGTACACTTATATTAAATGCTCCTAATTTTACATTTACATACTAAGTTATCAAACGGAAGGGAAGAACTGGCAATAAACTCTCCCCCAGTCTTTTTAATCGCCATGTTTTTTGTTATATAGTTTGTAATACGTCATAATAATAAATATATTTCCCTCATAACAATTTTACATTTTCAGATTTACTTAATACTGGTGTTGACCATCTTTGTGACACACACACATGATGACAGAACTATAGAAGTCCTATCCTGTAGCCACCATTCATCACAGATATAAATTGATCAGCATTACAGATATCATAATTATATTATACTACGAATAATGTCACAAAATATAACCTAAAAATTAGGGGTTGTGTGAATATGTGTGTGAGTCTACAGATTACGACCGGATTACTTATTGTTATTACTTTAAAAAGCAAAATGGTAAAAATAGCCGTACTTGATTCGTACATTCAATTGCGTACGTGTGAAAGGCTTAAAAAGATACAAGCTTGCCAAAGCCTTTAAAAGGGTAAGGCTGAAACCGCCGCCAATCTGATATCAAAAGTAAATAAATAATCCAGATTAACTGCGAGAAACTCATGAAAACGAGTCGATTACAAGGGTGCCAACAGATATTTATTGCTGTTATTAACTTTTTTGCTTGGGTCGGTTCAAAATTTTCCTAATTAATATCGATACGGGATGAGATATTATTCACATTAATAGCTTATAGTGAATATATATTACTAGAAATTATGTTCATAGACGACGGACTTCGTCTTAGTTAAGTATAGGCTGTTTTAGACAAATATTTATGATCACTTTGTAAGCCTTGATCCATTTTAGTTACGGCTTTCATATAACCAGCCCATTATAACTGTAATAGATATAATTGATATTTAAAGACTTGATGCCTTTAAAATATTTAATCAAAACAATGTACAAATTCTATACATTCGTACAGTAAAAGTTGTTGTGTTGTGTTTTTAGATGTATTCTTGCAAGAAATCCATTTGCAATATTTCATCCAAACATTTTTGAAGTGAAACTTCTTTACCGGAATTGAAAAAAAAAATTAACGTAACATTGTTCGATTATGCGTCACATTTTTCGGTTAGAATATCGGTTTTTGACATAACACAAAAACAGTATTGGAGGACTCAATATAATAGAGAGTATTAGCTCGAGAGGCTCCCCTTAAACTCCACTTAATATCTAAATGATAGATACTTTACAAATTGGTATGCCTATGATAACTTACACCTTTTAAAGGACTCAAATTAACCATACAGACTTGTTCATTCGGTCCGTTGTATTCGTTGTAAACAAATTACTTACAGTCACGGCAATTATACAATTGGCCTAAACCGTAATTAAGTTTAGGTAATTAGTAATAGTTTGTATTTTAATAGTTTACTTAAGATATATGCTGTTGCCCAATTAAGGAATGTGACATTTAAAGGCAACATTATCTCCAAAGTATAATAGGCAAAAATTATAGATATATATATGTATATATCTATAATTTTCAGGATATTTATACATTTAACAATACATCAACGTATAATGCAATATCGCCTGATGACGCTTAAAAATGATGCCTTATTGCCTCTTAAATTGGCAAGAACTGATAATATATTGGATTCCGACTTCGTTCGTGTACTCATCAACTGCAAACACAGAATTTTCAGTATTTAGTGAATACATTGCAAATGAACTGCGTTTACCCTAAAGAAGCCTATTTCTTGCAAAAAAGAGAATGTAATTCAATATTTGATGTGAATTGAATTAAGGCTGAAACCTACCAATGTCTGCACAACAGCCATTTCTCAAGCTTACAATACAATAATTTTTCATTCTGCACTGGCTAGTTCAGAATAAAAAATTATTGTATACTGTACCAGTTATAAACAACATCGGCAATTAATGAGATTATTATTAACTGGACCTGAATTCATCATTCAAAGTTAATGAACAATAGCAATGCTAGCCACTTCCTTAGCCACGAAATGGATAAACCGGACGAATATGATATGAGACATGAAAAGGAGATGTAATCTGAAGTGATTTGTGAACTTGTCCTAAATTTCTAAGATATACAAGTAACTTGTATTTATTTAGAAGAAAAATGTAATTCACGACTTCATAAATTGTGTAAATGAATTCTAAATGTAAATAGATATTTGTGTATAACATCCAGCATTATAGAGACAGGTATTATAAACTTACACCCATGTTCATAAAAATCTGTGTAATTGCACTATCTTAAAAAAACTATTCTTTTCTCTCTTTTTGTCAAATTGTGTAAATGTTGTGAAATTAAGAGAGAGGTGAACACTTTTTAAACTGTACAATTACATTAATATACTATAGATTCTCTTTTTCTACTACGTGGGTGTAATTGTGGTATTTATTTGACAAGATCCGGCACAACAATTGATGGAGTTTTTACTCTAATGTAAACTGTATATTATATATATATATTTCATATTTCAATTACCATACGCCATTAACAAAAATAAATAATTACGATAACAATGATTGTGATAATTCTATTACAGTTCTATATTATTTGTACAGGTATGTCCTACATAATAAAAGCCTTTTGTTAAACTTTATCTAATTTAACTTTAATTACAATTTCTGTAAAGATGCATATAGTATTTTTCGAAAAATAAGGTCAGAAAGAAGTTTCACTTCTTACGTGTGTGAGTACATCTTGACTATGTTGTTGCTCAAAATGACAGTTATAATCACGTTCACGTGAAAAGTAGCTTAATATTAATTTTTAAACAAGTGAGAGCCAATCCGATGAATTTAATTATGTAGGGAGTTGCGACCGGGGACACTTCTGAATTATAGAACTGCTCGTTACAGTTTCCATTCACAGCACGAAATCTGTATTTCTGCGACGTGGATCGATCGTGGATGATTTTTATTATAAAAGCATATCTTTGTATAAAAATAAAATTTATTTATTCACGCTTTATACAAAGTATCAAAAATAAAAAAATAACAAATAATACATTTATTAGGGCAATATGCGATCACTTAACTCTTAACTTACTAAAAAAATATTTCCATAGAATTCGGAATAAAGATAAATAAAAGTTGGTAAGTCTATAACTGTTTTGTTTCTTTCCGTCACAATTTATTGAAACATTGTAATTAGACTGATTTAATTTTTATTAATATAAAAGTTTAGCTTCTTCTTCATTATTATTGTTTTTTTTTAATATGAGATAGATATTTGACAAATTGCGGTTTTGCGATTAACAGTTCTTGTAGAGTAATTTGTTATGAAGAAAAAAAATATTTTATTTGAAATATCCATTTTTTTAAACAAAATAACTTACTATACCTCTTTTAAAAGCAATAGTTTGGTGTAATTGAATAATGTGATATATAGTGTAGGCTTTCTGACAAATAAGCCAACTACCCATGAAGTGTGCCTTCTAAACTCCTTTGTACATCGTTTCACAATAATACAAACCGACTCGACATTACTACACAATTTCACATATAACAATACAAATACCCAACTTATTTCACATATCCATACAGATAAAAATAATACTTTGATAATGTACTGCTGTGGCCGAACAGAACTGTGTCAGACTGAAATATTAAGGGTTTGGCTTGCATTGAACGTAAAGCATAATGTATGACGCACTGAGCTGCACCTATGCGATTGTACCTAGGTATATCTGCCATTTGAAGAAAATTATTACTTCACTTTACTGTGACATTCAATGTATGGTAAGTATATAGTCGATCTCATTTTTACCTACCAATTGTGCCAGATCATTCCAAGATTGTCATGTCATTTCAAATTTAAATTTTAACACTATTAAAAATGGGGGAGGACTTTGCCCGTGGGCACACAGAATCAGTTATCGTAGCTTAACAAAAACAATAGCTATAATGTATATATTTTGTATTCTGATACAAGACTATAAATAAATAAATTAATAAAAATTCAAAGTATGAATTTTCTTTTAGGTTTTATTTTAAAAGGCAATCATTCAAACAATTACAGACCCCTAAATGGTAATAATATGCATTCGTTTTGTATCTTACGACTGAACTCAACAGATATACAAATATAATATGTAATAATAATGAGTAATTCAGTGCTGTTACTACCCTATATGGGTCTTGGCCTCAGCTTGCATAAGTTTCTTTGATATTTTTGTTTCGTAGAATAGTAGATTATTCTAGATAGATGTATTTTTTTTTGTTATTATTGAATGATACATACCTGAGCAACATATAATTATTTGCACATTACTTAAAAAAATAAAAGTCCCCGGTAGGAAGCCAATATTAAGTTATTACAAACAAATTTTAAGTTACACATAATTCAAATTTCCGTTTAGCAAATTGTTCATTTCACTGGAGAAACCTGCAGTAATTGAAATTACAGTTCCGCGAAATATTCAAACTAAAATGTAGACAGAAATTTCTAGAAATACTTTCAGTGAAATGGAATTCAATTGGTAAGTATGTATTTACCTATAACAGCTCAACTTTTAAGTTTTGCAATTTTATTTAGAGAAAAAAATAATTACAAGATACATAGACAAAATAGAATGACAATAATGACGGTTGCCTCAAAGGTTTTGTTGTTTTTATATAGCCATAATAAAGGTTGTGATTTTGTATAGCCATACAATATGTGTTCTCTAATATGTGATATATATATGTATAGCCATGAAAGGCATCTGTAAGGTCCAGTCCCGTTTCTTTAATTTCCTGTCAAATATTTTATGATTTCTGATTTGTCTTCTTAATGAACAGTATAATAAAGTCGGGAATGTAATCCCGGCTAAAACTATATCCAGGGCCTTCGGTACTATCTCAATCCTAAAATTTATGGTCCTTAGCTGGTACCATTACCCATAATTTTCTCCGTAACTAGATAGCATGATTATGCCAATACAATAATGTCGAAATACATTTAATAAAAATATAACAAACTACATGTATAATCTTTAACAGATAATATAAACAATATCGCTACTGCGAACATACAAATATGTCGATAGTGTCGGATAGTTTACCACTAAAGTATGTTGTATTTGATATTCCTTTATAAAAAACCCTTGTCAAACTAGATTAAAATGTTTCCATGACAGTAAAAACTAGTTAGCGAAAATCAAAAAAATTGCCATGGTATTAGGGACAGGATAGACACAAGACAGACTGGGAAAATACTGAAATAACATACATACCCACTAAACAGTTTGTAGCCTATTTGTGTTTTAATAAATGCACTGTTAGTATTAAGGCTGTTAGGGAATATTACGATAACTCAATATATGGTTGAACAGATGTTAAATTCGACTTGATTTTGCGAGCTCGAGAAAAACGTTTTCTTACGTTAGTATATTTCCATATTTTGTTACGTTAAAATATTTTCTTACGAAATACAATAATATTTTCTATTACCGGGTCACCCAGAAAATCTGGCATTTTTCCTCTGTATCCATTTTCACGTTCGATTACGATTTTATGTACACTACAAAAATAACTAGGCGTAAACTTAGATAATATATTTATTAATCAGTATATAGTATTTTTTGTATAGAGCGCTACATTTTTTTTGCCGTCGTTATTTGGGTTTTTAAATTAGTTATGTGTATAAATATATATGTAGTAATCAGATACTACACACTTACAAAATTACTATATTTTATCAAACATAATCGATCCAGCGATTTCAAAATTCATGAAAAATTAAGAATTCAAAATTGAAACAAAAATTACGTTTTATATTAATAAAATTACGGCTAAAATATTTTATTTTCTGTAATATATATTGAACGATGTATTTAAACGTTTAATCCCTCGTCTCGTCCGACAAACATACAGTTGATTTAAAAAAAATAAACCGATCAATTCACTTTTCAAGTCCTTTCCAATCTAACACCACTATTTAATAAATTCTATGATTTGCTAGATCTCAAAATTTAGCTTGTCTCTGTATCTAGATACTTGTTATATGACATCTTCATGGACGATTAAAAACTGAAAAATATCTTGAAAGACAATCTTTGAAGATATTTTTTTATAACCAAAATAAAATCGACTACTACCACGAATCTATTAATAATTACGAAGTTTTTTATATTACGAATTGGATATAAAGTTCAAGAAATATTCAAATTAGCTGAATCAGATTTAAAGTAGATATTTAAACATGGATAAACTTTAATTAATTGTCACTACAATACATTATTATTAAAGCTCTATTAAATAAACTACAATATTATATACTATTATATACTTATTACTCTGAGCTAGCTCACAGTTCTTATCTGTATACAATATATCAATTATTTCCTGGTCTAGGCAAAGGGATACCATATTTTCTATAATGGTCATTCGAATACATATAGCTCAATTGGAAGCCATCAATCTAGCAAAACAAGTGAACCGTTCACAATCGATTATCCTACTGATGAATGAAATGACCCGCAACCTAGTTCCTATTTTAATCCACGCATTTCTTGTTTAAATTATTGTTGACATTAATTTTGTTTTGTATAGTAAGCTCGCTAAACAAACGGTTTAATTATGAAGAATTACTAATCTTATGAACACGCTGCATGATTATCCTGATTACTTAAATGATTATGATTGCTTTAAGTGCTTTCTTTCTTTATCTATACACTAATATATTCCTCATAATATACCAAAGGAGTTTTACATATTTTTAAGTTACATTGACTTGTCTTTGCGATAACATGTTTAGAGTTTTAGATGAAACCTGTTATTTCATAAGTGCGAAATAAGCGTTGACAAGTTTAACACGAAAACAACTAGATTCCAATGTTAATGACTAGCTATGTTTTTAATTGCAGTAATGTCATTATTAGATAATTATAATCATACAACAAATCCTATTCAAAGAAAGCCCGACCGTAGACTAATTTATTTATTTATTTATTTAGTACTCCTACAGCTAACATAAATTATACATAATTACATACAAATACACTGAGAATATAGCCAAAGATGGAATACATGATACATTTAACAATAAAAAGATTTATAAAAGGGAACAAACAAACAAAAATTATTTAATACATTTGATTAATTGTGATTTATTTTAAAAAATAGTTTTGTAATTTTCATACAACATAGAATAATAATGAGCCATAACAATGAGAAATTAATCTTGAATCGAAGAAGGTTAATGTACACAGCAATCTAGAAATGACACTTTATACATGATAACCGTTTGCTTAACCCTTTTAGTATGTCGGATCACGCAGACTGTACTTTGCGACCATTATCCTAAGCTGACAGTATTTCGTATGTAAACAACTAATTATTATTATAATATTATTCGTCACTATGTCTGCTCGAAAAAGGTGCTAAGCGATAAGCATCCGCGTCTTAATGGTCAATCCATCATAATTCATTATCATAAAAAAATATATGTGAACAGAGATAAATAAATATATAATATTCAGTGTCAGAGGTCAATCAGCTGGATAATTTATTATGGACCTTGAGCCGAATCTTCATAAAGACTACATTCATGGGAGTCGTAAAATCTGCTCCCATAAAACTCGTAAAATGCGAGTTATAGTTTACATTAACTGGCTATCAAGAGGGAAACTGACGGCTCGATTCTTAAAAGATTTATTTCTGATACTTTATGATTGATGGATTCCGTGCGATGTTCTTGGCCATCGGCGCGATTGAAATAGCAATTGTTCGTAAGTTCGTAAAATAGTGGTTAATTAAGTTCTGGAAGATTATAGGCATTATGTACTAAAACCATCAGAGCTGCACTTGTATTTGCTAAAGCGATTTTAAGAGGGTAGATAATCGAACTGAAAAAAAAGATACCAATATTTTAAGAAGCCAGAGGGTAGATAGTTATCAAATGCGACTTCTTCGATACAAAAAGTTTCCTCATATTGCTGGCTACTCGTAAGGAAGTTGCATGAATCTGGTAAACGCTGCGCCTTCTAAAGCTTTATAATTGAAATAAATCTTTGATCTTCGTATCCAAACAAATAATTTAAAGTAAACAAAGAGCCTTTACATGTAATATATTTTATATAATAAAAAAGCTTTTATTGCTATTTAGAGTTACATGCTAAATTTAAATAAAATATGCCTTTCGTAATATAATATTTAGTCCCTATCTATACTTCAAACGGCTATTTATTTATTTACCGATTGTCCAGCGACAAACCCCTTCTCTAAAATTTTCCAACCTTGGCGGTCTGTAGCGGATCGAATCTATAAACATCGGAACCGCTACCTTTTTTATATCGTCCCAACTTCTTATCTGCTTGACTCTCTATTGTTTCCCACTTCGTGGGTACCACTTTATTCCATTTTGTTCTTTTCTCTCATCATATGACCCGTATTTTTATTATGATATCGCCTAATGTATTATTATTCTATCCTGTTATATTTTTTCATGTTTTGACAATTTTTTATTTTATTTACCAGTTCTGTTAATGCCCAGGCCTAACACCCGTGCCATGTGTATTCCATACATTCATATAGTAAACTTCAGATAAAAGATTTAATAGACCAAACTTCATATTGAGGAATAAGAAAATACCGATCGAAATAAATAACGCGCATTACGACTTTTTTACACTAGCTACACAGTTAAAGTGATCTAGTATTTATAAATCTAGTTCAAATCCAAAACCGTTTTACGATGGTTTCTAATGATGTATTATGCTTCAGTATTGGTAAACCAGAGGCCATTACTAGCACGCGGTGTGATTATGCTGCAATAATCTCAGCCCGTAATTATTCAGCCTCGAATTTCAAATGGATCAATTTAAGCCCGAGCTTTTATAAGCTTGGCGAGTGTACGATAATTAAACTGAATGTACAAACATACCGTAAAGGAACATTTGTTTATGTACCATTAAGTTCTTATATGAATATATTCATATTTAATAATAGTGGAATATGAAATGAACTCTAGAACCCGCGTTTATCTTATTTCATGTCAATAATTGTAATATTGAAATTAAAAGAAAACATAACATAAATACGTTAATGGTCCTTCAGAGAAGCGCGTATTCATCTACGCGCAAACCCAATAACCTATCACAATACATTTTTGACCATCTGTGATAGACATCTAGATCCAAATATTGCTAAATGTGTGCCAATAACCAATCGAAGGATTGTAATAGCCATATGTCGATACAAGCTATCCATGGTAGGTCGGATCGGTATATGTAGATAGATCTTTGTATGAAAATGACAGTTCAACTGTGCTAATCTTAAGACTTTAACTTACACCAGTTTTTAAAATAATGAAAAAGCTATTTGATTTGTTTTAAACATAGACATGTATATTTTAATTTCATTTGTAGGTTTTTATTTACTTTATTTGGTTTATATTGATTATCAAATATGAGTATAAAGAACGAAGAGTTTGCATTCTATCCGTCGCCAAAAATGCTTTGTTTTCGTAGGGTTTGGTTATTGGGATTCAGATCGATCGATCGACTGTCACGGTCTGAGATTGCGGATTAATTATTTGGTTCGGGCGCTAGTGTGTAATATTTTAGAAATAAATAGCTTGAAATTGGATCAGTTTTTTTATTCATTACAAACATAAATATAATATGTATATATGTTTTTGTTTGTATTGAATATATTGGTATAAATAAGGAAGTGAAAGTTATGCCTTTAGTAACGATACTCTACTCTTTCTGCCTGATTCAAGTAATATTTAATGCTTTAATCTAACTTTTACCTCTTCAGAAACTCAGTTATTTGGGAAACACATTTTTTGGCCTTCTTCTCCCATACATAATAAAGGTGACGTAACAATGTACTTTGTAAAATGATTGTAGTTATGATCTTAAATATATATAGTATCTTAAATATGTAATCTACGCCTTGTTACAATCGGTCAGAATCACAAGAACTATAATGGAATATAGTAATTACTATTAATTGGAAGAGAGAAGAGAGTAGAACTTGTACAATGATTATGAAACTATTAAAAAATCCGTCATAAAATATTTATTTATTCAGTCGGTCACGCAAGTCAGTTTTTACAGTTTTTATTTCGGAGACTGCTATAAAATAATATTTCGTGTTGGATTTTTGTTATAAAAATTATGAAACTGCTAAGTAAGCACTCTAAAACCATAAGTAAGAACTTAAATTTATCATGGGATTGTTAAATTATGATTTACTCGTTACATTATTTGCCAAGTGACGTAATCCTATTATGGGTTTGTTTTGAGCAGATGTCGTGATACTATTGAATCATATGTTAATGTATCGAATATTTTACATTTAAATAGAACAATAATAGATACAGAACAACAAGTATGTATTTCATCTAATTTCACGACGATCACACTGTTTACTTCGCTGCATAACAATAATATGCGCATGTGTTTGGGATCTACCGACTCACTCTCTTTCTCTCTCCTACCCTACCTTGGTTTCTTTCTCTTTCTCCCTCTTGCGTTGGAATATTGGACGGTACTCGTTGCTTACGCTCGCGCTGGCCAGTAACTGGTGCCACGCATTCACTCTCGCTCTGTCTCTTTCTATTCCCCCTCCCCAGGAGCGTTCAACGTTTACGGTTTAACGCAACCTTGTTGGAAGTCGCATTAGAAGTTTCACTTCAAAAAACATCAGTCTAGCCGTTCATTTGTTAAAAATAGGTATGGCAAAAAATATGTTTGAAAATTTAAACTATATATTTAAAAAAACAATTAGGAGTTTTTTTTTAGCTAATCGTGGTGATATTATTATTCACAATGCCATGATCAAGAAGATCGAATCTTTCCCGACAAAGCCGTAATAAGTACAATAAATGGGTGGACCGATATTGAGGAGTATTTAGTGGATTGGAAAATAGCTAATAAAAAAGTACTTTTTCTATTATGCAAGATGCAATTTCGTACAGAATAATTATACACATGCTTTCTTGTATATGTAATATGATTTGTGTAAAATGAACATATAACAGTGCAAGAACAGCTGTCGGCAGCAATTGCAGTTTTCAATCTAGTTCGATGCAAGATTTAAACGCTTTTAAATTGAGTAAGTTTACAGGAAGTTAAGCTGAATGTTAATTCAGTTTTCAGGTACGTATTTACGTAGAACATATTGATAAATACGGAATGAAGGGTGATGTATGCACCTAAAACCTATTCATAATATAAGGGTGCTACTTAATTAAGCCGTCTGGTTACATTACGAGGCGATACCACAGGTTCTAGCACCCGACCTCTATACAGCTATTACATAAAGATATATTATGCACATAATCATATTACGTGGGTAACATAATCACGGAATATATAAATATGTTTAAAAATCAATATTTTTTCACATATGCAAATTCTTATAGGTATGGATGACACGGGTTAGTTTCTTCAACTTTATCTATGGTTTTTATTAGGTGCGCTGAAAATTTATGCAGACGATTTTATATGTCAATTTAATCGTATTCGTTTTATCACTTATTTCAGACGAGTCTTGAATGTCTTTAAGTATTATTCTCATTTATTTGCAAACATAAATTTTTCCCTTATCGCTACTAGGCGATCGCTTCCGGGGAACGACGAGTCGTTTTTGTTAAGCACACTTTTTGTGCTGTAAGCGAAACAATTTTTGTAGTAAGATTATTTATTCTTTATCCGTTATCACTCATCGTTAACAACAGCTATTTTTTAATGAAATAAATGCCAAGCTTATTTTATTCGGATTGTGTATAATATAGTTAACTAAATACATAGTTTGGCAATAAAAGATTGTTGTAACAAAATAAGTTAAATATCGATTAGTGATCTAATGAAAATATGATTTTTGCAAAATGTATGGAAATACATAAATGGGATTTAAGTTCATTTTTATTGCGTTGCGCCAGAATTCCAACCACTCAAAATTTTGCGACAGTCTAAACTGAATATATGTATATGTTCATAGAGAATAGACTATTCCGTTTTTATATCCAATTGTTTTTGGGCATAGCAATAAAACATTTCCACTGTGGTTTGATACATTTGACGAGCGGTAATCGAGTTTCGATCAACGCTGTCGAATATTTCGACCTCGATTCGTTACTCTGTTATTCGAATCGGTGAGTTTCGTTTATTTGCCGTTCGATAAATACCAAAGTTGACTTCATTAATTAGGGAAACTAAATGAATGAAATAAGAATAAAACTTAAATAAAATCTGTTAGAGTTTTACAAAACTTTATCATATAGAAATATTTAACAACGGTAAACTTGAGATTAAAATTAATTTTAACAGAAATTAATTTTAATTTATACCATTACTTAAACACCTTTAGCAGTTATTATAGGAGAATTGTTGTCTATTTAATAATAAACTTACTTTAGCAGGATCCTGGTGATTGCTGGTCACATAAACGGAAGAACGACGGCCAAGCAGAGTCCGGCTTACAATGGAGCTGCTTCGTCTTCCTGACAACCGATCCTGTGGCACTGGCAACATTTTCCTCTAAAAAGTCAATATCATCGAAGCACGGTATGCACTGCACAGGTATTCACAGCGACATAATTTAAATTTACTTAATTAATTAAAAATACTAACATAACGCAGGGCGTTGCAGCAGTTTGACTGAAAATTTTATACTATATTATTTATAAGGTTTTAAATTTCTTATATTTTTAATAAATCCGTATCATTTAATCTGCCAATGAATGCATCAAGCGATATCTGAAACAAAAGACAATAGTTTTATACTTGGGTAGCATTATGCCTGAATTCTCGTAACCCTTTTCCATACAAATGGGATCATTTCTTTCAGTCTCAAATGGTTGATATTAAGGATGTGTCAAAGTGAGTAATCTGATCATTTACTTTCTATGTATCCGATTTTATATGAATGAAAAAAGTGACGCATGAAATGGGTATGTCGAGTCGTCTCAACTTTTTATTAATTAAATGCGAAACCCGCCATCTTTCAAATTACTTAACAAAATTTTATTATTTTAAGTTTCAAGCAGTGATACTTCATAGCATAACAATGCCTACGCATATTCGCGTTTCGAAACTAACTTAATTGTTATGAAATAATTATATTAAATCATTCAAAATTCTTACGAAAAGTAAAATCATTTAATGTTAAATATTCTGTATAAATAAGCTGTATTCCAAATCTAAATTGGAAATCATAACTATAGGTATTTGTAATACTAATACTAATATTGACCCAATTATTTCCTTATAAGTGATTGTCCCAATAGATGGAATAACATTGGTGAGGTATTGCCACGATATTTTTTTCACTTTATCTAATTATAGGTTGTAAGGCGTTGTCATGTACTTAATAGAAATTTAAGAACGTAATTTGATTTCGTTATGTTTTATTGTCTATGATTATGTCTTGTAGTTTTTCTTTGAAATAAATCGATTATTTCTATAATGTTTCCATTACACTTAACTCCTACTAAAACCATCTTATTTAAGAATTTCATATACAGGCTGATCAATTTTACACTCAAATGTACATGTGAAGAAATTTCTTTGAATGTCTTCAATTATTGTGTCTTTGTTTTAGACAAAATAAACCTTTAAGTAAAGTTTCTGTTCTAAGAATAATAAAGTATTCCTACTTTGCTTGCAAAGCGTACATCAGATACGTGAGATGCTTAAGTTTTCGCATAGGACTGGCGACCGATAAAAATAATACTAAAACTTCTGAAAGCTGCGGATTACATGCGGTTGTAATAACGAGTTGAACCTATAATTAAAATTGTTAAGCCTAGACCAACAGCGAATATTAGGCTTACTTATGATAAATGGTGCATTTGTTTTCTTCTTTCTTTAAAAAAAAGACTTTGATTTAACGCAGTGTAACATGAATTTAAAGATTTTTAGAGAAACAAGATGGCATATAAATCAATCACCGTCATCTATCTTCAATACTTAAGGGGTTACTGAAGGTTATAAGGGAACATTTAATGTATGTGCGTACTCAACTTCAGATGTTCGAAGCCGTATAAGATCCATGTTACAGGTGAAATGTTATCCTTAATGGTTTCTAAATATGTAAATCTAATTTTCTTCTTATTTTTAATCTAATGCAAATCTATTTTTTCCTTTTTATATGTCAGTATTTTTCATCCTAGTATAAGCATGTGATTTGAATTATCGTTTTATCGTGCAAAAGTCATAGCTGTGCAATAAAAAGATACGAGTATAAAGTTCTGCTGCTCTTACGTCATACCTAGATGATCCACATTAAAGCCTTAGGTAGGTTTGAAGTACAACCTTGGATTTGAATATTGTCAATGATTTTGCTGATGGGTTCAAATTTCATGACGTGGAATAAGTGATACCTGTCAACGTTATGTTCCATAATGAACGTATTTTTTTTTTATTTTTTTTATTTTAGCACAGACAAAGAACACATTTAACAATTTACTGTAGGATCTCCAAGTTCGCAAAATATTTTTATGCAATGAATGCACGATCGCCAAAATTAAATCCCCAGCTGTCAACTGCAAATACCGGTCTACTTTAAGCTTTATGCACGATTCGTTAACTTTGGTTTAAATAGACTTACAATGTACATATGGCAGCGAAAACATTTTGTGAAATGACACTCAAAGTTATGACTTATGACAAAACTTTTGTATACGCTTTGTGAATGTTCTGTTTTTGCAGCTGCCAATTTTCTTTCGTTAGTCATTTGAATATTGGATAGGAGAATGTAAAGTAATTTTTTCAGTTAGTTACGTGTAAATAGTTCTCTGACGTATTATCACACAACTATGTGTATGAATTTAATGACATATATTTTTATGAGTTGTGTAAAACATTCCTATTATAAAACTACAGTTTGATACAATGTATGTGTTGTATTCTCTTCCTAAGACGTTAGCTTCTTTGTTTACCACATATAAATGCAATGCAGCAATAGCAGTCAGCTATTAGAACTTAAAATTTATTTTATTAGTATTTAAATCTAGTATGTAAATAACACACAGAATTTACACAATTTATATCGTTAAAACTTGTCAAAAATAATTATGTAATTCTTTAGCATCTTAAAGGAAAAACTAAAATAATCACTCGGCTCTGGTACTCAATTAATTAACGGAATCGGAATTCAATAGAAGCAAGGAGAGCAAAAGGGGAATATCGACCAAGTAACGTCAGATAGCTAAGATCATTAATAATCCACCTGCCAAAACCATATTTATGTATTAAATAATCCATAGTAGAGTAGTGTCTCATAAACACAATAGCAACGATTTTTAAAAAAAGCGACTAAAAGTAAAAAATTAATAATATATAATATAAATTAAATAAATTTTTAGTGTATCAGTTTTTCTTAACTTTATCGAAATGCTTTTGTAATTTTCCTTACTAAGCTTTCATTGAATATATTAGTGGTAGGGATTGCGTCCGCCCGACAGTGAAGAGAAGCCAAATAAAGAATGAGATTCCAAAACAGAAATTATAAATGCAGGCTAAGAGCAGCTAGGTCACAAGCTCACAGGAATGCCTGTTAAAGAGTGGCTTTTTTCATCAACTTTTCCGACGCGGCTGCAAAATCATCTATGATCGTCTATTGTGGCTGTATTGGTAAAACAATAACAAGTTTCCTATGTCGTTCTTTTTACTACTAGCGAGATACTTTTTTTTGACGCAATTGAATGTAAAATTTATGTAAGTTAGGTAGTTCTAGTGGTATCAGCGTGCGGCTCTAATGTCTGAGGTGGCCGGTTTATAATAGATTTACTGTCGATGTGGGCATTTAATACTCTCTCGTAAGTTGAAGAATCTTGAAGAAATCTTAGATCTAAACAGTCGACGGTGTGTGCACAGAAAATTGATCATCTACTTGCCTATGAGAAAAAACAAAAGATGACGACGCAGATACACTAATCTGATTCCCAGATAGTTATTTCAATACTTTCATGAAACAATGTTAAGGTGTAAATTGTGTTATACAAAATGTACTAATATAATCGTTATCGCGATTACATTGCAAAACATGATTACATTCAATTTTTGTTTATTTGATATACTTCCTCAATTAAATTAGATGGTTGTGTAATGATTTTTTGTGTCATGTTACTATTTTTCATATTAAAACAGTACGTTATTGCATGTAAATGATTCCTTAAGTTCAATAACATAGATAAGAATATAATAAAATGTGATTTTATTGTTATTGTGTTCATAAGAAAACATTCTGAAATAGTTTTTATTTGAATACATGCGCTTTTAAGCACAGATAGACGTATTCAAATCAAATCGTATCGTCATAATGACACTAAATAATGCTAGAATGTATTTTGGCAAGACCGTGTCCTGCCGGCCATTGTAAACACTGCTTGTACTGTATCTGACATTGATTTATAGCATACTTCATTATTATGATCCGGGTTCACACTTACATGTCGAAAATTACTTTATTTATTTATTTCAATATATTGACATTTTAAGCATGTTTATTTATTTATTTATATATACATTCTAAAACAATGGGTATGCCTAAAAAATACAAGAAAATATGACATAACAAATTTAACACACTTACTCATACACATCAATTACATTAGAACTTAAGCAATATATCAAAGGAACTAAAGACCACAAAATAAGCAAAAATAAAATAAAAACAAATTATTAATAATATAAATAATACCTAAAACTAAGCAGATACAAATAACAGTATTAAACCAAGAAAATTAAAACTTAAACCACATTAAGATTTAAGAGCCTGCAAAACAAAGTTACGGAATGTTGGTATTGTTAGTAGTAGTAATGTAGTATGAACGAAATACATACTATGTATATAATGAAAGAGCATGTTTAGCTATTGAGTAAGGGTGTAAGGGGTGCCTAGGTAGATTGTTCTCAAAGAAAAACATAAGGGTGGTTTTTTATTCAAATCATATGCTAACGAGATATCAGGAATCAGTTGGTTTATATAAAATAAAAATCGTGTTTGATAGCATTAAAAATTACATCTAAAAAATATTGTAAATCTGTGAGTAAAATATTAATTTAATATATAAAGAATGTATTGAAGTTACAAATGTCGCTTTCTCTCAGTTAAAATAGGTCAAAAATAATAACACTGAGCAACACCAAACCCGCTGTGGGTAGCCATAATTTTTCACTTACTCCAATTAAATTTACTCTCTTTACAACTTGATCTTATTAGGGACTAGCGAATGGATTCTTTTCCTTATCATAATATTTCATACGGCGCTATTTTACTTGGACATACATACAGTCGTATTTGGATATATAACTGTACATTGATTCGTATAGATATATAATATATATGTGTATATTATTAATTACACATTCTACAAAATCTAATTTATATTTTATTTATAATTTATTGATAGAAAATAAATATGATTCCAGATCTGGGGTAGTTTTTGAAAACTCTTTAATGCGAACAAAACAGTGAAAACACGATGAAAACTGCTACGATGAGGCTTATTACAAAGTTTGCAATTTTTTGGTAAGGTATTATAAAAATTGCTGTTATGAACTTCCTTATTTTAATATAATTCTTTGGGTAGATAACATTATAAAAAGTTTTTTTTTGAGATTCATATTGTTTGCCTGAGAATCAGTCCATTAAAATGTAAAATTCAACTGTGCGTATATTTGTCTACTGTGCCACTTAATTGCTAGACTGTTGTAGGTAGTTAAAGTAATTTTAAATTTAGAACGCAGCGAGCTCACGCTTAGCATATTTCACCTATTACAAGGTTAATGGGCGATGATGGCGCCCAAGAACAGAATATATTATAGTACCAAGCGCTCAAGTTTGAGTTGTAATTTTCTTACAGTTCCTTGTGACTCTTTACACTCTTATACCCGCTTTTCGCTATAAAATTAACGACATTTCATTTTAATAAATCTTGTAGTTCGGTTATAGACTGGAATACTAAAAGCTCCGGGTACGAGTACTGGAGAAATACTATTCTACAGGGGGTCCAGAACTTACTTTAATAAATGTAATGGCAACTTTTATTGGCAATCATATTTCCTCTCTCAAGTTCGCCTTTGTATTTATGTAGGAATTCGATCCTCATGAGATTGCCTCAAAATAAACTGGACAAGATAAACGAAGACAGTAAAACCTAGCTAGAAATCTGTTCGTTGATTTTGCTTCTGTAAGCTTTTGCAGTTACATGTAAAAGTTGTTTTATTTGATCTTAGTGTTATTTTATGCACATATTGAGATTCAGTGAGAGGAAAATGTAAAACAAAAGACGAAACGATTGCGCATTCTGTTCGAATGTGATTCGTCAACAGCTGTTATTCTAAAACTCTTAGACACACGACATTAAACATGATGCTATTACACGATGGACCAATCACAATCAAACGCCATGTTTCATCTTGAATTAATTTTTTTTTTCAAAATAAAACTGAATGTTTGCCATCTATGGTCTGCATAGTTATAGCACAAATATCTACAAGCTTCTACGATCTCTCATTTTGATATCAAAATCTTTAATACAGATCGTAATATAAAACCAACTAATTGTTTTACTTTGAACGTTCAAAAACAGTATAATTTTTTTTATTATCTCTTAAATCGCTAATACATTTTAATACTTAAAATAAATAACATGCATAAACTAATACCAAATTAATAGCTTTTAAAACCTACTTTGAGGCGAAATATGTAGACAACATTTGGGCAAACTTTTTACCCAAAGTTGCCTCAATCCCTATAGAACCTTGATAATCTAGTAAGATTACCGCTACTCCCAAACTTTCTGCTCACTCCGACCACACGACATGATGTAAATTATACAGTATATACCATTATCGTTTATGGAATTAGTAGATTCTTACAATTGGTTTACCAACCACTGACATAAGTTTTCTTTGCAGAACATGTGTCAAAAAGTTCAAATTACTATAATAATAAATAAACATCAAAAGCATGACAATTATTATGCGGCGAGAAATGATACATTGAGGAAACAGCTTAGAAATTATGATATAGTGATTGTATATTTTACGGAAATTGAAAATGAAAAATGGAATTTGAAAAATCATAGTAGTGTTTTCTTTTGAAAGCAAACATTTATTTTGAACCAATAAAACGTAATTCCCGTTTCGTGACCCAATAAGTAAAAGAATTTTGAACGAATATTTTTAAAGCGAAACATAATTGTTAGAGTCAGTAAATATTTTTCGTTTTGTATTGTACCAAGCGTTCAATAAGCTTTCAGATATGCAGAAATTCGCAAGAAAGGTATTGCCATTTCATAGGGGATTCAATTTTTGCATTCCGTGATTTTAAAATCCTTAAGTGCTTTCGTTTTATATATTTTATATGACACATAAGATCGCTGTGTTATTGTATTACGTAGCTATTTATATTGTCCCCTTAATATTATGAGAAGCTGACATTCAGATACATAATTTTAATAATTCTATTTGAACTTTTGTAAACTGTACCATATCTCCAAAAAATTTTTTGAGAAATAATAGTATGGTGTTTATTAAAAATTCCTATGTGTTGTATGCATGAGTAAGCATAAAGGATGCAATTACGTGATGGATACGTAAAATTTTCCCGCTAAGCCGAGTGTAATTTGGACCATTAACTAATGGATGTCTGGGTGTGCAACCATAAATTAGCGAGGTATCTTTAGTACGTTTTTATTTTTAAAGCACTCTAGACTTAATTTCTTACGATAAATTTTAGACGTACGTTATGACTTCTTTTGAAGTTAAAATTTAACCCCATTATATGTATACCCCATGTCTGCCTAATTTTAATTAGGTATTATTCCTAGTTTAAACTGAAAAACTACTACACTTAGACTATCACGAACAGACATAAAACAATCAAAATCTAGTCAATATCTAGCTATGATTAAGGTATTATGTGAGCAAAAAAATTAATTAATTAATATAAAAAAAATCACAAATTCAGAAATGGTAGTTGGTAA
Organism: Pieris mannii; assembly: GCA_028984075.1. Lineage (NCBI taxonomy): Eukaryota > Metazoa > Arthropoda > Insecta > Lepidoptera > Pieridae > Pieris > Pieris mannii. Next base: position 5,360,967 of record CM054776.1, read on the forward strand.
GAAACAAGTTAATCTTATTATAGGTTTAATTTATGACAGCTATGTTATGAATCCATTCACACTTGACATTACTTCTACAACAAGTAAAAGCAGAAGACTAACCCAATTAAGAAGCAATCGAGAAAATATATTATGCCAATATCGTATATTACTACAATGTAAATCATGCTCGGTCACCTCCCGCCATTTATTAAAATCGCTTATCTTCCGTAAACCTTTTCTTGGAGAATCGTTTAGTCATATCGCGTTGTGCTTACACATGCAGACGAATTATCCATTACACAGCGAAACTAAATCACGTGTAAGATTGCAAACTTTGACTATATTTTATGTTATCAGAACGTATTCTTCAACTAGGGATATTTGGACGTTTCCATAGCGAGTCTTTGTAAAACGTTAATTTAATTATGCGTTCATTTTTTACTATATTTACACAAGAACAGAGTGTCTACCCTTTAATAGAGACTTCTTTATATTAAAAAAACTTTTTAGAAATTCGGTTAGACTTAAATTACTTATTCGTCTTAAGGTAGGCTACATCTCAATGTCGATGATGTCTAAATAAAGACACATGTATAAAAAATAAAAAATAAATTCTATACTACATATATACAAAGCGATAGTTTGTAAATAAAACTATACCGATATAATTGGTTTTGAATGTTTAAAATCACGTATGGAGCCTATAAATAATAATTTATAATCATTTAATAATCTGTAATTAAGTAACGTTATCTTTAAAAAACCGCTTCCTTTAGGTTTTTTGGTAAATTGATAAATATAATTGTTACGTAAATTCTCAGTCATGACAACTTTTAGAACTTATATTGAAGTATAAAGTGCATTTTTTGGGTCTTCATGATTTTCCTTATCATAATACAAGAATAAGACAAGTTTACTATAATATTCGCCCGGGGACGAGGGCATAATAGAGCAATATCAATGTGAGACGCTGTAATGAAATCTCATTTTCATCCAACTTTATCTGTATGAAATTACCTACACTACTTCTACTACTACTCTTCGTTTATTTTATTTAACGTTATGTTTTTAGTTCAATAACATTTGTACTATGTATAATATATATAGTTTATATAATTAATATAAATTATATACATAATAGGTACATTTTCTTATACCGAATATTAATATTTTTTATGTATACAAACGAGTATTCTTCTCCATATATCTCGACGTAAACTACACTTGAAATGTGGAGTTTTGTAATAAATGTGGTTTTTTTTAAACGTTATGTTTAAATTTCTAGGAAAGCATTCTTAATCTTTTTAGAAATTATTTCATAGAATCAATATGTAACTGAGTTGTAGTTATAGTGATTATACTATGCACGTAACATCACCCTAATGAACTTTTTGGGCTTATTAAAAATTTCAATAAAGGAAAGCGTTTAAAATATTAATTAAAGCGTCTTACGCCTTCCAAGGCCGTAAGAACTAAAAATAAACAATGTTTTCAACAAATACCCTTCGAGTAGGGACTAGGTGCAAACGACACAATCCATTACAATTTACGCAGAGCTCTCCATTTCGGGTCGGGTAATGTTGCAAAGAAAATAAGAAATTCGCAGACATGTGGCCAAGTTACACAACAGTTGAACACATTCGTACTCCCTATATAAACAAACCCAGGGCTTGACAGAACACTAATATTAGGAGGTTTGGTACTTTACAGATTACTACAGAATGCGTTTATGTTATTATAGTATTACGTGATTAATGCGTATGTTACGACGTACGAAGCGGGTAATCACGATTTGTTGTATCAATGATTTATTATAGATGGGTTTCATTACACACCTTTCTACGTGTTATTGGTTTAAAGTACAAATTTAATGTTTCTTTTTGTGCGCACTGTGTGATGATTACATTGGTGTCCTTGCACTGATAATTAATTATTAATGACAATAAATTGTATTCAAAATCACGGAAATACATGTTCTTGATTAGATTTAATAATGAAATAGTCAGATTTCCACTATCACTTATTTTATATCTTTATCTAGAATTTATATGTCATCCTTACTTCATAAATATTATTAAAATGACATTTTATTTTCTCATCCATATGACTTCACATTGATCTATGAAATAGTACGTGAGTACGTAAACAGGTAAATAACATTTTTATCAACAACATTCAATTAATCGTAATCTTTTATAACCCTTATCAGATAATACCAATTGGGTAGAAAACGTCAAATACAGGAAAATCCTGATGTCAGGTATGATAGTTCTTATCGGAATATTAAACGGAATTTATATCAGCCGGAACTTTACCTGAGCGACACGCTGAGAATATTACGATACATATTACATACTTTAGTATTCCAATATCCTGAAACGGCACTGGAATGCGATGGCGTCCATGTACTTTTTTGAAGTAGTTGTCGACCATACAACTCAACACAAAATTTTGAGAAATATTAAATTATTTTTCAAATTGCAATAACATGACTTAGTAATTCGATAACTAATTATAGACTTACCTTATTTAAAATTTATTAAAAAATTTGCTATACACGGTGCCTTATTTTAAATGTAAGGAATTTAATAGAAGTTTGGTATTGAAAACTTTCAAGTGAACATTCTTTTGAGATCTTTGCATGCTTTTTAGAATGTTTTCGACTGTAATAATTGGAAGATAGAAAAACATTAAGTTGTTATTTAACATGCATTATCTTAATATATATAAATCTCCTGTTACGATGATGATGATGGACTCCCTAAACTACTTAACCGATTTTTAATTAAATTGGCACACTGTGAGCAGTCTGGTCCAACTTAAGAGATAGGATAGCTTAGATCTTTAATTATAGTCGCAATTTTATTTTATTGCAAATTATTTGTTTATTATTTGATACAATTCTAACAGATGGCGCTGTGTTAAAAGCTTTCTTTTTTTTTAATGTAATAAGACAAACAACAGGTCAAATCATTTCTTTCCAAAATTTTATAAAGAAAATGATTTATATATAGCTTTATATATTATATTATAATATATATAGCTTTTGTCTAAAAAGTTTATTAAAACGAGGTTCTGAAACTGGAATAATTTTTAGGTGTTCCAACACAATCCATACCATAGATTGCGTTATGTGTAGATTAAATGATAAGGATAATTAAACGCTGTATGTCAAGAAGTGACAAGGGACAGAGTACCATCTGCAAAAAAACCTAGTTAAACAATTTCCCTCACATGAATGAGTCCCGAGAAAGTTTTAATTAAGCGAAATTTAAGTTTACGCAGATCACTTGTTCTTGTTATATTGTTCTCAAACTAAAACGACTTAATTAACGTTAAGTGTCGCCATTTTCCCGTCATCTAGATAATTATACAAATATTGAAAGTCGCCAACTTGAGACCGATTACTTCCCAAGTTCATTATAACTCTGTTCTCCCTAAAATCACACATTATGTTAATTACTCTTATTATGCTAATGTGTTCATTCTGATGATATAACGAATGAAATATTTAAATATTTTGCTTTTAAATAACACTTTAAATTATTTTATATACCTGAATATGTCTCTTATTTGCTTTTTAGCCAATCTCATGGTGATTTATTTGATTCACCGAGTTACAAAAAACCAATAGGGCACAGATGTAAGGACGAACAATTAACTCAATAGCAGATACGTATGTAATGAGTTTTTTTATAGAACAGGGGGCTAACGGACAGGAGGCTGACCTGATGTTAAGTGATACCGCCGCCCATGGACACTCTCAATGCCAGAAGGAATTGGTACGCTCTTTTCTTGAAGAAAAAAAAGAGAAAACAGTTTTATTGAGTTGTTTGTTTTATAATAAGATAACGTCTATTTACTAAATATATAACTTCTAGAAGTCTTAGAAGGGATTTACAAACCTGACATTCTTATATGGCCGCACTAGTAACGCACTCCCCTGTATTAGTATTAATTAATATCTGATACGTTCTTCTGTGTTTTTCGGCTGTTTTATAAATAAATTATTTCTTTAAAATGTATAGCATAATGGTTTAATGCACTCAACACAGCCCAACAAATTTGTTTTTAATTTATCAAATACTGATATTGTATAAGCGATAATTTCCTTTAAAAAAACTTGTTTGATTCCATTTAAAACTCACTCATTATTAAAGTATTATGATTGCTCGGTTTCTTGTTACGAATACTGATTATGTAAAAGCACGATGTTAATTTTTCACGATGATGTACCTTTTTTTTGTTAACTCACCATAAAAAAGTGTTTTAAAAGATACTACAGATAATTTTTGCATTTCTTATTATTTGAGAATTACAGTAGAAATATTAATAGTAGGACAGGCCCCACAGAATAGTAGAATTACTTTTTATATTTTAGTATTAGATTGTTTACGTTCAAAATCACCGAAAATATAACAAAATCATATAGTCAAATAAACCTATATATATCTAGAATTTAAAAACTAAATATTTATCTAATAAGTTAGGAAAAAAATCTAGCAACTACAGATAATCCAAACGATTTAATCTACAGAAAGGAAAAGTCCTTATCTAATAACATACCTCTATTTATATTTAAGTAAACACTATCATAATGACGAATTCAAAATAATCGGAAAATTCTGTGTGGAAAACTAAACAAACGATCTGCCGCCCGATACGGCTAGAGGGCGGTTCAAGACTGGCTACACGGTTACGAACGCTACGAAGATCGCTATGAATGTACAGCTACGAAAAGAAGCTATACAATTTTAAAGCTTTTAAGCATCGTAGCAAACTCGTAGCTGATTTAAGAAAGTGCTATTAATTTAACAAATATTGAATGCAAGATTCTGTTCGTCGGATTTCCTATGAATAACTATATATACTTTTGTTTCTCTTAACCCAAATTCTTATAATCGTTTGAAATATTGTATATAAACGTACGTTTAGTGATAAAATCAGGAAATAAAATAGTCGTATGAACTTTGAACCCATGTACAACTATAAAACAGAAACAAAATTTTACAGAGAATTTTTTTATAATTCGAATTCAAATGTACGAATTAAAGGCTTAGTAAACTAGTAACTTGTCTTAGCTTTTTTGGATAACGGTTAGCTTTAACTTCAATTCAACGTCGGTTGCAAATGTAATCATATTTATATGATTTTCTATTTACTTTTATTTTACTTTAAAATTACGATACTTTGTTACCATGATCAATACCAATCATTCAAAGTGAACAATTTGACCTTTCAAGTTGCAGTAGTTGTATGACATTGTGTCCCAGTTTGTGACATTTATCTTCAAATGGCAACTGAACAATATCTTTGTATTAATATAGTTTTATTAGTGTACTTTATTCCGTTACTTACATCACAGCATACATCGCTTCACTGATCAGTTTCTTCCAACTGTTTGCTTGTATAGCATAGTGAATTTATGTACCATCGAATAGAACGAAATTAAATAAGAGGAAAGTGTCTTTTACCGTCGTTCGCAGTTGCTGACTAATGTTTTATCAGGACATAATTGCTTTTCTTATTTTTTAACGTCTTAAATTTGTAGAAATAATGTAAGAAACATGTATCCTAGAGGTTACACAACTCATTATATGATTGAAGCTCATATATGAATTGAAGTTAAACGTTTTTGCTTAAATTCAAGATTAGTATTACAAAAGTGTGAAAAATATTAACAACACAATATTTTAGATAAAAGCCCTGTAAAGTACGTGATTTAAGTTGGAACACTACAGCGTTGGTAAATATAATGAGAGTTATCTGTCCACGCATAATTCAATGATAAGATATAAAATGAATAATTGTTCGCGTTCAAGAGGGACAAAATTTTCTGCAATTCTTTTTGTGATATATTAGGCGTATTCTTTGTAGCCTTTATGATTAATGGAACCCTGACATTTGGGATTGGACTTAGGACCCGTTTTGCAAGCCTTTTTATGTGCTTGCTATGTGTCCTGTAATTGCATTTTTAATGCAACAAAATAAAAATAAGCAAGAGTCCTATCACTTGAACAAAATAAAGTAATTACTCACAGTCAATGAATATTCTTTTCTTTGAATTGCTTAGTTATATAAGACATTAGTATTTGGCCTAGGGAATAAAGTTAAACAGTTTTAACTGAACTTTTTTTGCATTTTGATTTAAAAGCCCACTTAATGACGTAAGATACCCTTTTAACAGGAATACGAATGAAACAAATGAATGTGTTCGACTGTTCTGACTGACAACTGACGAATTCGAATTTTGCATGAAATGACCCATTTAAAAGTATTGGATGCGGGCCTGCCAACTGCATTTACATTTTGATTGGTAAGCGGCGGCTGAGTTGAAAGTTAATTCAGGATCGAATTACTAAGATTGATAGGTTTTTATTGCTGTCATACAGATGTCGTCTATCATGTTATATTATAAGTCTGTTAAGTATTTAACAATTATACTCGATTAAAAACTTCTTAATATGACAAATTTTTAATACATTATTTTAAATATAAAATTTACTTTTTTATAAAAAATGTTTTGTTTAAATTTTTTTGTTAAAATGAACTTTATTCAAAATATATTATGTCTATCACTGTCCAATATTTAGATCAAAGCTAGAATAATATCATAGTCTGAATAGTTAGGCTAATGGTATGTGATTCTATTCGTTTATTACATTCTAATGTAACTAATATTTGCATTTTCGTCTTGTGATGCTCCGTGACATTAAACGAATAAATCTTAAGTGAAATTTCCCTGTGTTAGAAAAGACAACGCGAACAAGAATTTTAGTTGCAAATTAGTCATTAGTATGCCAAACGCACACAAAGTACGCGCTGGCTTCACCTTTGAGAAAAACGTAGATTTTAACATTCACATAGACAAGTTCTTTCTCATTATATAGATCCATATAGGGGTGCTTATGGAAATAAATATTAGTTACATACATTTAATAAAACCCACTTTTTTAATACTGCATCTAAAATAATGTAGTTTTTTCAATAGTGGAGAATATAAGTAATAGTGAAGCATTATTGTCGCAAACTTTGTAATTATAAAATTCTGCTACAGTTTTTGTTGTAATTTACACATGTTCATATCATTTACTCTCTTCTTCAATGGTAGTTGATTTATAGGTACTATATAACTCGTTATTATTATTATTATTTACTCGAGTAAATAATAATAATAATTACATCATAGAGCTATGTATATAATAGAGCAGAATGTGAGTTTCATAAAATGAAAAGTCATTATAAAAGTCGGTTTGCTGTTATATGGAAAAAGCCTGTTGGCTGCTAGCTGGTCACTATCATCACATCTAACTATTGCCGACGCGATATAAAGTAATAAATCCAAAAACGCCCGGGGTAGGTAAAAATGTTAGTTTGCAGATGACCTTTTATTAAATAGTCCTATTTTCTCCTACATTAATAACACGATAATCGGAAAACAGCCCGCAGACATCAATAGTTCGCTTCGGATAACAAGGCCAGTGACGCGTGAGATACCGCATACCCGACTTATTCATTCAAGTGTGAATAACGACCGTGTTTCTTATTTTGATACAACCGAGGTAGACATAAAACGTTTCTTTGGCTATAACACATGTAATGAAAACATATGTTATCACGATGTCTAGCAATTTTATCCGTTAAAAATTACTGATTATATTTTTAAACATACGATATACGTGTTTTAGCTTTTTTAGTAAACGATACCATTTTTCGTGTAGTACACATGTCAGAAGTAAAACTTCTTTGTAAGTAAATAATAACTAAGGTAAAAGCCTCACTAAATGATATGATCACACCATGTATATCTATATTCACACAGTTTACACACTGTATACGTGCTAATGATGAAATAAATAAATAAAAAAATCTAGATTTACTGCACAAGACGTTATGCGACAGAATTGCCATCTAAAGTTCTTATATGTAACTACTAAACCAATACATCAACTAATACCTACTGATCGTGTATTTTTCTCGATAACCCTTTCTCACTCTCTCTCAATCGGTCTTAATCGCTCTCTACCTTTTCTTCGACAAAAACGCTGCACATCTTCGTGACGTTCCATCCGTAAAAAAATACAGACGTTTAATCTAATTGTACCTAGTACCTACCTATTTATTATACAAAACATGTGTACAATATAACATACAATAAACAACATACAAAACTAAGCGTTACGTAACGGTTCCATACTAAAATATTTGGATTCCTGGTTAACATATTTTTTTAAATATGAATCACACAATAATCTAATAGACAACAATGCACTCTTCTATTAACAACTTTTATGGTAGCAATGCGTTAAATTAAAAAAAATGTTACATATATACAGAGGTCCAAAATAATTGTATTCTAGCAATGATAGATGAATAAACAAATAAAATAATGATATAAAAACGGATTCCAATCAAATATCAGAAGTCTAAGTCCAATCGTAGCATTGATTACTTGATTAATCTTATCGTGAAATAATTGTATTTCTATTACAAGTCACATTATATAATATTATATTGGGTTAGTATATCTACTTACACGTGTGGGCGACAAGGACTCGCAGCCAAACTCTCGCATACAATACTTTTTCCTTCTTTACCTTTTTAGGTAACACCTTAACACACCAAATTTTTATAAGCAATCAGCAAAACAACAATAACTAATATCTAATCGGGCCCTAGCGAGTACGCAAATTATTTTATAAAATTCGTTTTTTCAAATAGACGATGTACATATCGAGTCTATGCTATCTGTGACCTTGAATCCTTGAATCAAGAGCAAGTCTAAATGGAAGAACGATATTTTTCTTTTACGTCAGCAAACATTGTAGGCGTATTGACAAACACTTAGTTGTAGTACACACACACCCAATTGACTACGACAATTACGCCTGAAGTTATCAGCAATCTTCTTCATAGAAAGAAATTGCGTGGAATTGTACAGATAGGAATTTGTTTGAATGATTTAAAAAGGTTGTACAAACTTGTTGCAAAATTTTTAGCCGATCGTTTATAAAATTTAAATAAATAAATAGAACATAAGATAGACATGTATGTACATGTATAAACGTTGTTTTTTTAACGGAAAACGTGCAAACTTGTGTCTTCTTGGGTTAAAATTGGACTAGAGCTAGTCGACACCAGTCCGAGACTCCACATAGTTCGACTCGATTTTCACAGTCACAGACACCAGTTTGTTCCATTCCAATACAGATCGACGACTGCCCGAGAAACCCTTGTACACTCAGAGCAAGATCCGCACAACAATTAAAGTTGAATGATATATCCTATTTTTTTCATTTCATAAACAATTTTACCCAATTATGTAAGATATATATACATAATGACTACAATGTGCTATTTGCCGCAGGGCCCTAACGATTTGGATATTTTGTTCGAAGTTATTTATTATTTCTTCGAATTTTAATCTCTCCTTATTACTCATTTAGTAATTATTTTTAATTATATCAAAAGTATCATGTTTGTTCACGCTGTCTGCACTTAATATATAGCCCACACATTGGTTCACTTGGGTTATACTCTATTAAGATACGTTTATTTGTAATTTAATCATACTTTAAATAGAGTGAAAGACGGAAATATCACGGGCAGTCAAAACTACATGAAATAACAGATGCTCTTTTCGAGTTGAATGTAAAGAGAATATGTAATACAAACCTCTAGTCCATCGGCAGTATTTAAATAAGTCGAAAAGAACGTAACATGTTTTATATGTATTTTGTCATCAAAACTAATTTGTTTCCAGCACTAAGGATTGGATGTTGCAAAAAATCGTATGAACCTTTTTCCATGTTGTGTATGAAACGCTAAAAGAAGTAGTTACAAATATAATTTTAATCTTTACAACGGTCCAGTACGGTACAGCTACTACCAACAACGTTTTATGGGAATCTCTTACTTATAATTTATACTTGTCAATTCATAAAAGTTTCCTTACCAATAATAAAAATAATCATTCGTTTCAACGCAATTTCAACGTTCAGAATTGCTTAACCGAAATTCTAACTACCCGTAGACCGTAAATCTATAACGATTATATAGCTAGAAGGTCAGTATCAAATTACGTGAGAAAAGCCAGCATTTGCCGCTCTATTAACGAGAAGCTAGAACATTCCCAAAAGGGTACCTAACAGAACCTAATCCGTATAATATCCTTTCGACAGGTGCTCCTTCTATTATTCGACAATCGTCTCGGACCGTGTAATATATTTCTGTTAACAATCCCTTTATATTGACCCTAGAAAGTTTTCATCTCTTTTATTGTTTGCTGCTCAACGAGGCCTTCGGTTTTATTGAGTCACGTATATTCAGCGTTTTGAAAATCTCAATCCACGTAAGGGAATGATCGGGTAAATATTGGAGTATATTTTTTTAATAACGGTAACACATCGAATAACCGCTACTACATTGAGCACTATTGTATTGATTATTGAGGTTCCGTAACCCAATAGGGCTTGAAGTGGACACACTACTGCGTTCTCTTAATAGATTATCTTTGAGTAATGTTTTGACTTCCTGTACTGTTACTGTTAAGTCCAGAATAAAACTCAACATTTTACGGTTCACGATGTCTAAACGGTTCAAACATCAGACCGATTTGTTTCCGAGTAATGCATGTTATAGTTATTATTAAACTTGTAATAAATATAGTTCCTTATTACAAGTAAAGTTCACATATAAATGGGTTTAACCTTTAAAGTTTAAAAGGATATCAAAGTTGTGTGACTGTGATAATTAAACGCTGTTGACATTTCATGAGTTGCAGTGTAATGCCACAAGTATACTAGGATTACATGTCTAGACGTATTTGGAGTCGAGTGCCTGTAGTTTAATTTGAAACAAATAAATTCTTTAATCCTCACTCTATACCATCACTAAGGGGTTACTGGACGTGTTTCCTACATTTAAGGTACTTTGTACTACTAGGAGATTTAATACTTTTGATGTCAGTCAGAACAGCAAGCGCGGCAAGGCAAGTATCCCAAGTTAGTTGGATTACGAACCCGAAAATTTATGGTAAAAAGTACTTTCGTTACTAATTACGAAATTGTTATTGGGAATTTTATGGAAAAGACTCCAATCATATTTTTTAAATAATATTTAACCAACTAATATAAATATTCCTATATTCCTGGCTGAATTCCAACTATCATTAAAATATATAAATTCCTACATAACATATCTATCGTATAATCGTGAAAATTTATTTTAGCGCTGTATATATTCGTGAAAATAATTACTATAAAGGCTCCAAGGTGTCACATGAAAATTTATGATGGCGGCGATTAATTTCATTTGGAAAAGCCCACATAATTGCTATACTCAGTGCCTATGGTTCGTTGAGATATTTTTAGAAGGGTTCATTTAATTTTGTTACATATCTGGTCAATAATAAAAAAGTTATTTCTGACCAGATATGTATTTTTTTTGTAACTATGAATTTTATAAGGGCATAGCGCGTCTATGAAGTGACAATTATAAGTATTCAGAGTTTCTTAGTTCTTGTGCTTGCGGATGGGTTATCGGCATTTTAGAGTGTGCTTCGCTGAAAAATAAATATTTTTTAATGTACCTATGTTTTATACAAATCACCATCCCAAAAAGTCTTATAAATTTAAGTTGATACAAAAAGTAGGTTTTGGTAAAAATTTAACATACTTACGTTACAAACAAGCGAAATTACTTACATTCACTTCATAATATTAACAATTTACTAAAATATAAACAGTATATTGTGTACATAAACCGAAATCATCTATAGTTTTTAATTGAATATCAAAGAACTGTTAACAGATTTTTTATTCCAAATTCTTTAACCCAGTTTCGCAATTAGCTTCCATCGTTCAAGTCGTTTTCTCTGTCAATTGAGAAAATAAAAGTGAGTTAATGAAATAATGGAAGCCCCCAGCCACCCTTGACAACCTTTAATTAATATTGAACACATTTCGCCTTGACGAATTTAACGATTTATAATATTTGGTGAAGGTTTATACATAAATGTTTTGTTAAGTTTTTTGTTTTTATATATGACGGGAATAGAAAACAAGAAAGGTTAAATCTTCAATTGTTTTCTAGTCTGAAAGATGATTTGCGTTATAATTTGATTAATGTTTAAGTGTGGGCCCTAATATATATAACTGCGCGATAATATTAAAATATGGCACATTGACTTTGTGACCTAAGAAGTGGAAATCTTTTAGAAACTCTAAAAATATAATAAAATACTTTTAAGCATTTTTCCCACTTTTGCGTCTTCCAATCCAAACCAATTGCATTATTATTGTTATGCTAGACATAGAATCTCGAACGGTTCCACGGCGAACACTGTATGTTGTTAGAAATTTTTGTTTTTTTTAGACCTAATTTGTGGTCAAGTTTATTATCTAAGTAACTGAGTACGAATCTTTCTTAATATTACAGTTGTCTAATATAGAATACCACAGACCACGCTTTCTACTTTACCCAATATTACCTAGAGAAACTGTGGAATCCAGATTAAAAATTTACCGCATTCTTTCTTCGTAAAACGGTTTCCATGTTAGGTTCACATGTTAACTTCAGAACACATACCTTTTGTACAATTTCAGTAGTAAAATGCAATGTTAGTTTGTTAAAGCAAAATAAAATAAAAATAGCTTGACAAAGATGGCTAAACTTTTCTGTCTTATTTTAAAGGTGATGTTATAAATTACGGTTCGATAAGAGCAGTGTTGGTATCCGTCGTAATCTCGATCCCAGGCTGTGCACCGATGGACTTTCTAAATAGACAGTGAAGAAACCGGCATATCTGAAATCCAAAATAACGACGATCTGTCTGACAAAAGGTCGCAGGCTTGCAGCGCCACTGGATTACTCTTATTTGACTTATCCACCTGCTTCTGCATAAACTAAATATTTAAAAATTTTATATGTTAAGTTAGAACATTTTCCCAAGAAAATAATCTTCTGTTATTAAATTTGGGTACGATAAAAATATATTATATGCCATTTTCATACCTTTAATCGTTGATGTTTACGTTGTTAAATGTCAGCGTATCATATGTATGTTATATACTAACATTCTGCGAATAGCCTAGCAGTCACATGCAGGAAACAGCAGAATAAATAATGATATAGGGATGCATTCTACATGGAAATTGACTTGCAAAATAACCTTGCCTGTAGCTGTCAGTGCCACACTAGCCCACAAAATATTAAAATATGGAACTTTACGATACATTTTAACGATATGTGTAGGTCAGTATTAACATTTAAAATACCGCTTAGTGGTAATAAGATTTTTAGGAGCAGAATATATTGGACTGAATTTTTGAACAATTTTATAGGATTTTCAAATCAACGAGCACGGTAATATTTCACGGGAAACACAATCTATCCTTTATTGAACCTTTACCGATAAGTAATGAAAGCCTTATATGTATATATAACGAAATCCTTATATAATATTGTATGTATTACTTTAATGAACTTAGTGGTTATCATATTATTTTTTTTCAAGCCAATTATTTGTATTAGACAAAAACTGTAGTTGTTAATCAATATGTCATGAATAAATTCCAATTCCTTGTCCGCTTTTCTTTAATAAATAATTAACGGCATGTTAATTTTGCAAACTAAAATGTCTTACACTACGTACTGCTATAGAGCCTTACGAACATGCAACAGGAGCAATACTGGTCTAAGAGGGTCGCACATTGTCACTCATACCATGTATCCATAAATCACACGAGTATCTCTATCTTAATTTTTGAAAGTAAGCTCTTAGAAATAGGCCAACCCTTATTCATTGCCCTAAAATAGATATCTCTTGTTCTTCATTAGTAATAAATTGGAGGGTATATATCATTAAGGTCCTCAGTCCTCAATAACAACATTAGGTTCGTAATCAGAAAACAGGTCATGTTTTATTGCCTTATGATGAAATATTATACGAATTTAAGTTAAAAATAAAGTGTAACGACTACTTCTTTTTAGATCCGTTAGACGCTTCTAGTAATTTCTAAAACTGTTAATTAAAGTTATTTTCTATTTATAACCGTTTAGCAAAGATATAATATAAAAAGTTTTAATAGCGAGATAAAAAAGGTCGCTTTCTACGCTACGCTACTTTAAATCAATCGTTAAGGACTCATTGAATATCATAGCTTAGTTACACCCTTCTTTAGATATATAATTATTAATTAACCATTAGACATACAATCTAAATGGCGAAATGAATATCTTTGAATGTAAAAGTAGAATGTGAAAGATTGTTCTATGATCACTTATATAACTTATATAAATTCTGCTTGTTTTTCAATGTATTCAGAAAATGCGCCGGCAGCATAGTACATAACCATTTTGATTATAAGCTTATTCGAAATGCCTTATGTTGTCTAAATAATGAACGTAATTCTTCAAATGAAATCGTAAACTTCGGTAATATTCTGTTTTAGGTAAGGAAGCGATGACACACGTGTGTTTTCTAACGCCTAAACCCTATTAACCAATCCCAATCCATTTTTGACCATCTGAGATAGACATGTAAATCCAAATACTGTTAGAAGTGTGTCAAACCAATCGACGAATTATAATAGCCATCTGTCGATACAAACTAACCATGGTAGGTCGGATCGGTGTATGTGGTTAGACCTTTGTATGAAAATGACATTTGTACCAAAATATCCTATCTTAAGATTTTAACTTACAACAGTTTTTAAATAATAAAAAAGCTATTTGATATGTTTTAAACATAGACATGTATATTTTAATATTATTTGTACGGTTTTATTTACTTTATTTGGTTTATATTGTGTATCAAATATGAGTGTAAAGAGCGAAGATATTGCATTCTATCTTTCGCCAAAAATGGATTGTCTTCGTAGGGTTTGGTTATTGGGATGCAGATAGGAGATCGATCGACTGTAACGGTCTGATCTCAGATTCAATCTGAGATTGTGGATTGATTATTAGGTTCGGGCGTTAGACATACCGATGTCCTACCAATGTTTTCCTTTATCATGCGAACAAGTATTTATTGTGCTGAAAGAAAAATATATTCATATAGTCGGGGTTCTACACACGATCCAGGCCAACAGTGTGTTAATTACAAAATAATAAGCTTTGTTTAACAAAGATCTCTTCATATGGTTGGCCATTATGCATTGTATCAAATCGATCAGTCTTTTAATATCAATAAAGGAATACTAAAAAAAGAAATACCATTACATAGTGTAATAGTCAAGGCTATAGTTTAGTTGCGAATTGGTTGGGAGTTGGGACCAAATCATTCTGTTCACGTAGCTCTTGAATCTATACTTGAACTAAATTCCGTATTGTTGAAACGTGTTACTTCGTTTTTATTACAGATTTTCTTACATTTCACTCTAGGGAACATTATTGAGATCATAATTTTGTCATTGTCATAATTCTTTGCTTAAGTTATATTATTTTATAAAAACAACTAGCTGACCCGGCAAACGTTGTTTTTGCCATGTATGTTATTTCTAGGAAACGTATTTTTCATTCTATTGCGGATTTGTGGATAGATTAAAATCGAGATGTAAAAATAGGGGTTGATCGTATCAGACTGAAAATTGAGAGAAATGTTTAATTAACAAATAAAAAATAAGGGTTGATCGTAGAGGGGTGAAAATTTTGTGTTGCATGTATTTTTGTATGTGTATTGGTGTATCGTGAAAAAATGAAAACGAAAAATTTTGTCTAAAAAATAAATAAAAAATTTTAGGGGTGGACCACCCTTAACATTTAGGGGAATGAAAAATAGATGTTGTCCGTTTCTCAGACCTACCCAATATGCACAGAAAATTTCATGAGAATCGGTCAAGCCGTTTCGGAGGAGTTTAACCGCAAACACCGCGACACGAGAATTTTATATATAAGATTATAATATTTCTAATTTCTAAGACATTGCTCGTATCGCAAATACAGTGAAAAAAGCAAAGTTAGAGAAAAAGAATAGACTGTCTAGAAGTGGATCTTTCGTAATGCTTAGACCGATACTATTACAAAATGTTTGTCAAGTTCAATGAACCTTTATTATAAGTAATCTTGTTTATAAAATCGCTCTAATGACTGGTGCCGATGCAGTTAAGCCTGAAAAGTGAGGAAATACGAGTATATAGTAATAATTAAAAACAAAAGTATTGGATTCAAGTCCGTATTGAACATAAACTTAGTGTAATTCCGTTTAATGTGTAAGTAGACTGAAATAGGCAATATTAAATACCATGCTGTAGCAATGCAAACTCTTTTAAAAACGAAGACAAAGTTCCTATAAAGTAAAGGTTTTATAGATTTAGGGCTTAAATGGGTAGACGTCATCGTCGCGTCGATTAAATGTTCTGTTAAAAAACTTCAATAAAAACGACGTAAACTGTCTCTGTACTTTATTACTCGGAAGCCGTTGCTGGCTCAAACAAGATACTAACGTCTACACCAGGATCATTTTGTTTAGAGATACATAGAGGGTAAATAACAGATTTCTCCGATTAGTTATTTGATTTTTCGAGTGTAATATTTAATACAATGAGAGAGGGATTGTCAGATAAACTATTGTTTATGCTTTGGAGGAAAAGCAATTAACACTCCCGTTTCTTCTGCTGTCAAAGTGGAAAAGCCATTTTGGCAGCAGAAGAAACGGGAATAAGTGTGAATTTATTATTTTATTATATCTCAATGCAATGCTCTTTCTAATATATGATTAATTGCTGAATATCAGAGCGGGTCTTTGTTAGAAAACATTTTCAAAACCAGTTGTATCTAAAAACTTCAAGAAAAGAACGTACCAATTATAAGGCCGGCAACGCACTCGCGAGCCCTCTGGCATTGAGAGTGTCCATGGGCGCTTCACTCATCACTTAACAAGGCAAGTTACACTGTATTAACTGAAAGTCTGATATGTCTCAGGTCTAATACTGGAGTGTCATGAAGCACTGGAGGCTTTAACACTAACCAATAGGGTTACCTTGCAGTGGATAAAAGGACACAGTGGCTCTCTCGGCAATGATGCTGCCGACGAACTTGCGAGAAGAGGCTCCGGAAAGACGCCTGATGGCCCGTATCCGCTCCTTCCCTTGCCCTTCTCGCTAGTTCGAACGTGGATTATCCGGAAATCTGTCGAAATCCAAAATCAACGATGGTCGCATAGTTCAGACTGCAGGCAGTCCAAAATGGCTCTGCCAGCAGTGAACCCACAACTGACTAAGCGACTTCTAAACTTAAACAGAACCGATCTCAAAACAATGATAGGGACAATTACGGGCCATTGTCTCCTTAATAAACATCTATTTGTCCTAGGCGCGACAGACAGCCCCATGTGCAGAGGCTGTTTCAGCGCAGAGGAATCAGTCACCCACGTAGTCCTGGATTGCGAGGCTGTGGCTAAACAACGTACGAAAATCCTCGAAACAGTGAGGTCGCTCCGAGAAGCCTGTGAAGTGCCCAGGAGACTTCTGTGCTTCTGGAAGGAGCTGGGCTGGCTTAAGTAGCCGGGGCTTTACGCAAAACGGACCAATTTCGAGTCTAGTTGCGGAAACTGAGCCCACCTACCTACCTTACCTTATGTCTCAGGTCATCTAACCGGAAACACGGATAGCGGATTACGTTATTTTAGAAAGATAAGTGGGTATTTAAGGATATGACAGACTGTCTCTACATTGCTACACTTATACTTTTATATGACTTTCCTATAAATTTATGAGCTTCTATCATTACTAAAATATCTAGTATGTACTATACTTATTAAATTAGTTTGGTTATACTCTTCCTCAAGAACTACTGGTACAAAAATTCCTTTTGTCGATATCAAGCTCATGCTGACATAGATAATTACTTAAATAACATTTACAACACCCTTTCTAGGTGTATCACTCCATCAACCACATGATCGATTTTAAAAGTATGCAATAAAGCTTTGAAATGTAAGTTTATCCCTAAATGCAGGATAAGCCTGTACGCGGAGATAAGCTGCACTCGCCCCTCTGAATTGAATGCTTACTTTTTATTACCACCCTGTTTCAGCTCCCATTTCATCGCATTCAACCACATTCCTCATTTATTCTTTTAAATCCAACGAATTTCATTATGAGACCGCCTTTTGTACTTTATGTGGGTACTTCTAAGCGCAGCCTGACGTTGCTTCAAGAATCTTCAATATACGCTTTAGCTAGATGAATGTTCACGTCCCCTAGTCTGGGTACACATTTTTGGTTCATTTTCTCTCACATTTGCCTGATTAAATTGCTCGTGGCTTTTGAGATATTTTGCTAAGTTTACAATACACGACTGGTGAAAAAACGACAAAGCTATAAACATTTTAAAAAAATTATAAAAAATACTAATTCCAAATAAAAAACAATAACTAAATAACCAAATTATTTAAAAAATATATAAAATAATACAGGTTCAATCTAAAAGATTCACAAAAACTACCAGTATAATTGCACTATTTTAACTTCAATATCTTTCGTCTCTTTCCATCAATATTCGCTAACAGTGTTATGGAAAGAGACTTGAGTATTTAAGGGGTAAATATTTACATAAGAAAGTGATCCATACGCATAAACTGAATTATTTTGGAACCATTTCAAATAATAATATATTATTTGAAATGGTTATTTGCAAATATTATGTTAGCTCTAATACCTATACAAAACCACGCTAGAAAGTATGCGCGCAAGGTATGCTAATGCTTTGGAACCTTCATATAATCAAATGTATGTAAAAATACGCAGAAAGATATTCAAGACACGTTTATGGGGACCTGGCAGTTACGTGGAAAACAAAACGTTTACACGAGGCGATATATTTCTTCGCATTGCGCACTTTGTTATCGTCCAAATTCATACCAAGCGTAAACGGATGAACTGAGAATATTATCTTAAGTAAGTAATCCTTAAGTTCTAATAATTTGGTAAATTAACAAAACTTCTACTTCTATAAAGATAAAACTTTTTCTTTTAGCACTATTATATATATTAAGCTATTTGTAGTTCATAATCATGAGCCTTCTTGTATTTGTTTTTTCAACTGTTGATACCACTAATAATGGGTCCTCATTTAATTGTTTTTGTTGTCTTAATTAAATTTTTTGTCTTAATGAAAGTTTTTGTTGTCTTGATTAAAATCCTTTTCTGGGAAAATATCAACAACATTTATCATACCAATCCGAAAAGACGTCTCGCGCCTTATAAAAATACACTCATGCAAATGTAGAGGCTCTCAGCGTTTGTGAAAACATGATAACTTGAATCTTGAATAATGTGCTGCGAGTGTCAGAATATATAGGATTCATTACAACATAAAAAACGCAAATGCTTTAATGAATGTAAGAAATTGAATAGGTGAAACAACTATACACTCTATGGTGATTGGAAAGCACATGGTTAATGTTTTTGACTTGATAACATCTTATAAATCGATGAATGCCGTCTGCATGCCCGAAACAACATGACACATTGTCATGTTCCGCCTTAGCCGAATGTGAGAGCGAGTCCGCAGAACAAGTAATAGAGATAGATACAGCGGAGTTCCATTGATTATTACAATAAATGTGGAAAAAGAAATCTTGCATTTTAAGAATTTGATTAGCGATATAATGTCATACATTTGTTCTTTAATTAGTATTAAAAAAAAAATTTTTCCATTTAACGGGTATATATTTAATAGTTATAATTTAGTGATAATATTTCAATTCAATTCATAAAAGTTTGCAATTTTTCATCAATGTTTTCGTATGACGTTATCACGCAAAATTATCGTCCGTAAACCGACTTTGCAGACCTTTTTTTGCAATTTGTAACATCCTGTTTATGCTAAACATTTAGTAAGCTAAATTGCATGAATATAATGAATTGGTGAAGACATTATATTG
This sequence comes from Pieris mannii, assembly GCA_028984075.1. Taxonomy (NCBI): domain Eukaryota; kingdom Metazoa; phylum Arthropoda; class Insecta; order Lepidoptera; family Pieridae; genus Pieris; species Pieris mannii. The sequence goes on from CM054776.1 coordinate 5,380,840, forward strand.
GTGAAGACTACAAATCATTTTTATAATTCTATAATACTTTTTCGATTAACATAGACACGAGAGTGTCTTACAAAAATATTCGAAAAGACTTTAAGGCAGTGTACAGTTAGGCACAATTGTAGTAAGAGATCTATTTAATGTTATCGTAGTAAACAAAAGAAAACTTGAAACAACGTTTTGCGAACAAAAGTTGACACTTGACCTCTTGAATTTATTTCTCAGGCTCCAGTTTACAAACGTTTTGCACCTTGGGACTAAAAGTGGACCGAAGGGCATGTAGTGAATACAAATTGTAACCGAAAGTTTCAAGTTGTTTGTTGGCTGTTTTGTTTGAAAATCACTATCTTGGATCTGAATGTAAATCCAGCCGAGTTTCGATTGTTTGTAGCCAATAGTCGTAAAAATAAAATATACTTTATATGATTTCTGTACTACGGTTTTTTAAGAGTTTGTAAAAGATGGATTTCATTGTGTATCAATGGTGTACTATTCGTATTAAAAGCTTTTGGCGTAACCATAAGATAGGTTATTTACCTAGAACTGCAACAAAGCAACAACAAACACGTATTGAATTTGATATACCTACGCTCAACGCTGAGACCATTTTTAAATCTAAGGGATGTACCGGCAACATAAGCCAGGGACTGAGTTATGATCACTTTTATATAAATAACTATATTTATCAATGAAACGAGACCTTTATAAATTACCCCATTTCTGAAGTTTCATGGATTTCATATACTTGTTGTTGCGCTGTTACTTAAATACTGGTTTGTTTTTATCAATAACAGCGAAAACATAATTTGAGAGAAGACATGAAAAAGTAATGTAGTTTTTATTTTGTTAAAAACTAAAATTGGACTGATTTTAGTTTATACACTCATAAGAATAATGATTAATATTTAATCATTGTGCAAATAAGAGAACCAAATGTATGAAATAAATACAATTTAAAAAAATATCGCAATTGCAGCTTACAACTCTATTCAAACTATACTCGTATAGGTAGATACATTATTTAACAAAACTCACTCATAATAACTTAACACTTATATACTATACGTACTTAGGAAATTTTACAAAAATAATTCATATACTTAACATTAAAAATGTTACAAACTGTTTAATCAGTCCCAAGCTATCTAAGCATACTCTTGAACAAATCAACAATCAATCAAGACACATTTAAGAGCTACAATGCTAATGAAAAGAAATTAATCAGTTCCATCTTCCAACACTTCCGCGTCAGGCGTTGGCGTCAAGTTGATTACATAAAAATAGGTTATAATATAAATTAAAACATTGTCGATCAAGGAGTTCCCGCGGGACAAAGATAGTCCCCTGTTCATTACCCTACATGTAGCGACGTCTTGAGATAGCGGAGCAATCTAATCTCGCACAGATTAAACCTATGTAAATTGAAATAAAGTGAAACACGCCTCGAAACTAAGTTGGGTAATTTTTTAGCAAAGCGTATTGTATTTTTAATTGAAACGTTTATCGTTAGTTGACTCGTCTATTTTTCATTTAATAACTTGGATAAACGTTACATATTTTAACTTTGCGTATTAACTAAACCCACTTAGTAAAGCCGTTAACCTATAACTGATGTTTAACTAAAATAGAAAATTTTGATTGAATTAAAATCTGGGAATGAGGAAGTACTTTAAATAACATAGCATATTTTAATCAACTTAACTGTGAAATTAATGAGTCACTATATTTAGTGTGAAGGGTGATAACTCCATTGTAGTCGTTCTGCCGTAAAAAGCCTAATATAATAATAATTATTGATTTTATTTATTCAAAAACAACATGAACATTATTGAAAGGAATAAGTCATCACCAAAATTACATCGTGCCATAGTAGACGAAAGCTATCAACGGGCTTCGGTGATGGAAGGTCTACCCAAATAATAAAAATATAAACAACATACCTACTATCTATATTAAACACATATCTAAGGAGCACTAGCTGGAGTGGGGAGACTTACAAACTCATACGTCCTTGGCCTCTAAAAATGCGATATTTTAAAAGAAAGGTTTAGCTAAATTATGTGATAAAAACCTTAATATAAACCCTTAATAAAAACGGATTAAGGCAACACCTGGGGTTCACATTTAGACATTAGTATTTTCACAAAGATTTTTTGCCCGTTATAAATGTTATGGCCCGAATGTACAATATTTACGATGCTGTGTACGTATTTTTCTTCTTTGCAATTCTGTGAAACTAAGAAACAAGCAACTTTTTCGTGTATATACCTGTCCATTTTGCTTACCGCCTTTTAATAATGTAAAAATTTAATTAATTCATGTTTCTATTCGTCGAAGAATGTTTATTAAAAAGTTTAGTACTCGCGTTCACTTAAGAAAGAGTTTGATTACTTCATTAAAGTATCATAATAAATAAATAAATGAAAATCATTTTATTTGACGCAAAATCAATTCCATTTTGTACTTAAATTCCAAAGGTTGTAAACAACAAATGTATCATTCGCTAAGCTAAATCTTCCGCTATTTAGCATTTTCAGAAGCTTTGTGTATCCTCCTGCGGCAGTGTATGAATTTAAATTCATTAAGATCGCTACAACTTCCTATTTAAAATATAGAACACTTCTCATACATTAAATTGATTAGTTTTCCTCTACTAAACTGTTGGCTTCATATTAATTGACGAACGATTGTGCTTAAAAAAATACGGTTATAATTACTTACTAATATATCCTCCTCTCTCCATATATATACTTTACGAACTTGATTTCGTTTTGGAATATGTCCTGAATTAATTAAAACCTAATTTTAATACTTAGTTTAAGCAAAAAGTTTCATCGTCGTCAACAGAATTTAATATTAATAAATAATTTTAAGGGCATTAATACTATTAGATTAAGATTTCTAAGGGATAAAAACAAAAACAACCTCATAATTTACCATTTAATGTAAAATATCATAACATTATTAACCAGATCCAAATGCATTAAATGTACAAAATAACATTTAAATATTTTTCGTACAAAAAGATTAATATTTTGCCTATTGATTTATATGATGGAAAGAGCCCTTGATTTGAGAACTGGCAGTAAATGTAAAATTAGAAGCATTTCATGTTTATTTCTTTTTTTGACGTACATTATGTTACCTACATGAATAAATGATTTTTGTTTGTTTGTTTGAAAAACACAAACATCAAGAAGAATCAACGCTATAATGCCGTTCGTTCCCGGTTTGGTGTAACATAATTGAGTATATTACTTGGATTCCACCGGAATTTTAATGTTATGGATAGTATGAATGCACATATTGCTTTTCATTAAATAATATTACCCGACCGAAATTGGACGAGCGAATCGTGAAGGGCGCCATAGAGTGGAACGCCTGTTTTTCAGTTGTAGTGTAGGTACTAGGTATACATTAAATATATAACAAAAATATCACAATTTAAAAATACAGATAATAAGAGAGTCATTTCAAATCGATACAATTTTGTGGATATTAAATGCATCCAGGCTTCGATTCCCAGCGAAACCATTATAGTGGAGCAAAACATTTTAAGCCAGCTAAAATGAAATAGACGCCGTGGAAGTAAATTTTTTTTTTTTTACTTTGGGGACATAATATGAATAAGGTGTTCACAGCTGAACGTTTAATTGTTTATACGTTAAAACGTATAAACAATTACTTCGATTTCTCCGTGTTATAGCTTCATTTGTTTTCCAAAGGATCTATACTCGTAACTTCTTCCGATTCCATGCTGTTCACCTTTTTACCACTGTCAGTGTATTCTTCATTTTCCTTAAACAGTGTATTGAAATCAAAATCAAGCAATCCATATTATTATAAATTAATTTTAATTATTTCTACATTATTCTCGAGTCGAGAAACTCGACGTCGTAGGTTCGAATTTGGACATTGCACCAATGAATTTTCTTTTCTATTTCCACAACACTTGCTTGTTTTGCTGTAACTGGCTTGTATTAGGCACAAATGTCGACGGCGTGTGTCAGGCATAGGAGGCTGCTTACCTACTTGTCTATTAAAAAAAAGATGATCTTGAAACAGAAACAGATATCTGAGACCAATAGTGGCGCTAAAGCCAAGGTTGTGGCGCCACTGGTCTTTTGTGAATAAAGACGAATTAAATTTCAGAATAAAAAACTGATCAGGTTAAGAAATTCTATAATCAGTGTAGTCTGGTCAAAAATATTGACTCTTAACTATATAGCCAAAGAGAAATTATCTCTTTTCTAGGTTTTAGTAAAATATTGTATATGTTTAACTTTTCTTAAATCACTCTTACTGTTCTCTTAACAAAAGTAATTTTTGTGTTTTTGCTGTTATGCGAACAGACAGATGCGAAGTACTATTACACTATTTTTTATTATATCCTGTTAAACTACATTTATCATAAGATAAAAACAAAAATAATATTTGACGAAAATATTATTTTTGTTTTTATTTTATCTTATCTTATACATTATTTCGTATATATAGCTTTGTACTAAAATTAAAAATCTCCGATGTGACCTGGACTTTATTATTATTATTAATTTCAAACATGTTGTATTTCAACATATGAAAATGAAAAAAAGACGCCAGCATTTAGTAGTCACAACAAACTGGAATAGCAAGACAAAACATATTTATGCCAGGCGTGACGTCTATGATAGAATTATAAATTGTAAAGTTGTATAGGATTTTTGGATCTACTAAAGCTATTTTGAACATTATTTTATAAATAGATAACCATATTATTCGTTATTATTTTTTATTAATCCGAAAAATAACTGGAATGTGGTGTTGGATTTGTAATATAAGCCGAAAGAAAAACGAACAAAAACGTTTCTTACGAACGCCACCTTAATGATGAAGGATGTGATGAAGTTCTAGAGATATTATATTACCTACATAAAAGTCAACAACAGCATTTGTCTATCTTTTGTATGAGAAACGATTACGTCACGTATACAGTGTCCAATGGAGACATAAAATTCACTAAGAAAAGTAATATAAGTGTACTGTATCAATCATAATACATTTATGTGGACTTTAATTTACATAAATTATAAGTATATTCGTCTATTGGCCTGTATTTTAGTCACAACATAGAAAGTATTTCAATTACCACATTTTCAGTCTCCATAGAGCTATTGTTTCTATTCCTTCTATTTCTCTGTTTTAATTTCTCTTCAAAACTTGATATAAAATCAGTTTGATTTGTATAATCTTCGGGTGTTCCGGCTAAATACTCTGAGCTCACTGTGATATCTGAAAAATATATTTATTTATATAGAAATCATTTATCATAATCATTATTTAAAATTATTTATATAACATAATTTAGTATATATGTTTTGCACTCAACTGAAAAATATGTAATCATGCTTTGAGCATTTTCATAGCTAAGAGTTTATTTATAAATGTAATAAAATACCTTTATAGCAACTATTGTATACATTACCTTGGCCAAGAACTTCATTGACCATATAAGGGAAGAGCCAGCCAACTAATGGTGTCTGTCCAGCAAAATAATGTGCTTGCCTATGATAGAATAACAATCCATCTAAAGCTGGGAAATTTACATCATCACAAGGCGGGAACTTTGAGAACAAACTGTAATTAAAAATTGGTATTTTGTTATGTAAACCCAATTATTAAAAAATTCATATTAACTTTAAAATTATAACTTTCCTTTGACTATACTATAATGAAAATTTGCATAGTAAGTTCTGTGGGTACCAGATTTTGCCGTATGAATTATACAACTTTCCCTCAATCATCCATTGCTCCACAGAAACACACTGACATGGTTAATCGAATCATATATATTTTTCTACTTCCAACACATGAACAATAACAAACACATTTAATAGTCATCTATTTTAGATATATTGTAAGACAATCTGGAGTTTTTTTTACTATTAAGTTCATTAATTACAATAATACTTACTTATTTAAGTTTTCCTTCGTACATGGTATCATTGATAATAATTTAAAGATAACTTTGTTAAAATCTGATATTTTTTTAATAGCTGAGATATCATTTAAGTGAGTTTGCAGCCAAAATTGTCGAAATTCTGTCTGAAAACAAAAATTAATATCTTAGGAAAGAAAATGCACAACAAAAAAAGGTATTTACTATGTGTAGAATCCTTCAAATAGTGTTTTGATGTTAGTACTTTAGTTAGATTTATTAGATTTTTATTATAAACATGGTTGGATAAGTAAACTTACATATCTAATTAACCTATGTTACTAAGCCCATAAGGTCTTTTGTTGGTACACATGTGTACATAAGTTATGTGTAATAAATCAGTACCTGGATGACCAAGCCTCGCTCGGGATTTTAATAAGTTGTGGTGGTACTACTTAATAAAATATGAATATAATTATAGAATAAGGATAATTATATTCATATTTAAGTTTTTATTTGACTGACATCTTTAAGCGAGCAATTCTATGTTTAAGTTGATAAAACAATAATATGGTTAATTGATAAAAGAATAAAATGACATTTTCTAGAAATGATACCTAGCTAGATCGATTTATCGCCCCGGAAACCCCCCGTTTACTAAATTTCATGAAAATCGTTGGAGCCGATTCCGAGATTATATATATACTAGAATTGCTCGTTTAAAGATATAAGATTTATGTTTTATTTATTTCGAGTTAAGATTATACCATATTTGAAACTTGAATGTTTGATTTATTAACTAGGTGTCTTTAGTGATAAAAACTTACTTCTCCATCTGTCATAGGCTGATTATTCCAAGCTAGTAAATCTAACACATACATTGTATTTGATTCTTTATCATAAAAGCAATCCAACACACAATTTCCACTTGATTTGGGATTACCACCAGGCAGTGAAGTCCAACATTCAAATTTAAAATGACCATACTTTGTAAAGCATTTAGTGTTACCCTGAAAATAATTATATTCATTTTTTTCATTGTAACCTCATACTAATAAAAAAAAGCCTGATATAAATATAATGTTTCAATATTGATAAACTCAATTACTCAAATAATTATATATAAAATGTAATGTATATAATAAAGTTCATTCTTGAATCTTTTCTTGGTACTATGGATTTGTGATGTATAGATAATATAAAAAAGGGCTCTGAGCAGAAACAGATTTTTACTTTCTCTTATAAAAAATTGGTAACAAAAGATACAATAGTAGAAGTGATAAAGTAAAGTAAATATTTTTACATGGCTTACAATATACTTACATGAAAAGCTATGACAAGCAATCTCATTGCTTTAGGGCAAGGGACAATGTACCAATTTGTTTCAAAGTCTGATGGTTTCTCGATCAGCCATTCAGATAGCATTAAAACATTACTATATGTTTGAGGTGTTTTATGAAATCCAGCTACATAAATATTTGGTCTGTAAGACACCTAAATAACATGTTTATGTTTATAAATATGTCTTTCCCTAATCAAAACTAGTTTGACAAGTTTTTTATCACAATGATATCAAATAATTGTGATAAATACCTTAACATTTTTATTTTATAAAATTTAATTCTCAAACAAACTTAAAACAAACTTAATCGCAATATAAGTGATTGTTTAAGTGATTCAATATCACAATCCAATTCATGTTTACAATTACTTAAATCCTGAAGAAATATTATGTTTACCAACTGAATTTTTGAAAACTGAAAATTTAGATAACACTAGTTACTAGTGTTATCTAAATTTTTACATGTCCCATGACTGAAATGACTGGTTTGAGTAGTTATAACAAGGATATAATTTTATTTCTAAGTTATGCTTTTATTACCCTCTGTTTACATACTCACTTTGTTATTTGGTTTGAATGTTTTTTCTTGTTCCACAACGTTAATAAGTCCTCTTAATTTATCAACTTTATTCTGTCTATTGCTGTAAAATAAATAATACAGAAATTTTTATATAAAAAGCTTTAAAACATAAGTCAAAGTTTGACCTACTTTTTTTGGGTTTCTAGGAGTTCTTTGCGTCGTTCCTCTTGAGATCCATATTTTCCCCAATTTTTATACAGGTCCTGATGTGACAAATCGTCATCTTTTTCCCCAATAGCTTCAAGATTTTGTATAGCTTTTTCTAATACTTCAATATCTCCCTCCATAATAGATTCACAATGATAGATGAATAATGAATTCACCGTATTTTATTAAATTTTAAATAGGATTCTGTACGTTCATTTATAAGTAAGAAACGCGGTAACTGACTAACTGGTAAGCCGAACTCCGAAGCTGTGCCGAACTTATTTTAAAAGTGACAAACTCGAATAGACGACTGACAGATGACAACTGCTACTCGTTACATAAATATTGTTGAATTTTTCACTTTTCAAAAATACCAGGTTTTTACTAAAAATAAGAATATTATAACTTAAACTAGCTGACCCGGCAAACGTTGTTTTGCCATTTATGTTATTTCTAGGAAACATATTTTTAATTCTTTTACATATATAATATTTGATTTCCATCTTGCAACCTTATTGCGGATTTGTCGATAGATTAATAAAAAAAGTAAAAATTGGGATGTAAAAATAGGGGTTGATGGTATAAAAGTGAAAATTGAGACAGACATATTTTTTTTTATTGTCACAAAATAACAAAAAAATTTTTTTCCAAAAAATTAAAGTTTATAGTTAACAAATAAAAATAGGGGTTGGTCGTAGAGGAGTGAAACACTCAGGGTCTTATGATTTTTTTTATTCTAAGTCAATTGACAAAGTAAAAAAAAATCTTGCAAAAAAAATATTTTTTTTAATTAGCAAATAAAAAATAAGGGTTGATCGTAGAGGGATGAAAATTAAGGGTTGCATGTATTTTTGTATAGTGTATCGAGAAAAAATAAAAACGAAAAATTTTGTCAAAAAATAAAAATTAGGGCTGGACCACCCTAAACATTTAGGAGGAGGAAAAATAGATGTTGCCCGATTCTCAGACCTACCCAATATGCACACAAAATTTCATGAGAATTGGGAAAGCCGTTTCGGAGGATTTTAACCACAAACACTGCGACACGAGAATTTTATATATAAGATAATATTCAGAAGCTAATGACTATAAAATGAAAAAAAGAGACAATTCAAATAATTGATAAACTTATGCAAAAATTGTAATTATTGTTAGAAAAAAACCATTAAGGTTTTAATAAGCATAACTTAAGGATATCATTAAATTGAGATCTGAATTCTGAACCATACCTAGTTCGTATGCACCAACATTTTATTATAAATATGTGTCTATAATCATTATATTAGGCATAATTATGGGAAATAGATATAATTAAAAGGCCGGCAACTCACTCGCTAGCCCTCTGGCATCGAGTGTCCATGGACGGCGGTATCACTTAACATCAGGTGAGCCTCCTGCCAGTGTACCCTCTGTTCTATAAATAGATAAATAATAAAATACGTTGACGGCATAGGAGGATTTTTTTTATATTTAAATAAAAAAAATACGATACGTTCAAAGTAAAAAAATATTAACAACAGTCGAAAATGTTCTAATAAGTAAACAAACAAGTATTTTAAAATTAAAAATTTTAATATTTTTAATTTTATATTCTTTAAAGTTCAATTTATTATTAATTCTACACTAAAAAGGAGGAAACCTATATTGTAGTAGGTATATAATTACTTATGCATCCTACGCGTTTGACACTATAATAATTGCTTTGATACGGAGATTCTGGATACAAACGGACATGCAGATTTTTGGTTTCCATCCATGTGCAAGTTGTAAACAAGGCTAGACATATCTACGTAATATTTACAGGATATATTGTAATATTAATAATAATAAAGATGTTGTTAACATTGTTATCAAATTAATCTTTTTTACTTTACTCTTAGCTTTGATTCATACTGAAAACAATTTTTGAGTATTTGTCTTTTCTATGTAGAAATACAATTTTCGTATGTCCGTACCTATATAATCTTTCTCATAATTCTATTTCTTTACGCTTTAAAAAAAATTAAAATAAATTAATAGTTGAACGCGAAATTAGTTTTAACTACTAGCTTTTCTAAAAGTATATTTAGAAAAGTTCTGCTGTAATTATTGTTGGTAAAAAACCAAATCATCCTTCAACCCTTTTTTTTACCCCGTAAATTCAAAAACGATACCAATCTCGATTGTAATTTGAATATTGACTTTTCGTATCACGTAATTCCAAATGTGTCCTAAGATGATTAGGATATTAAAGAGCCTCGAATTTGAAAGTCAATATCGATCTTACATTGTAAAAAGTGAAACAATTCAATGTTCAGCGTAACCAAAGATAATTTAAATAAACTACAATTAGCTAACGTTCGTAGTAACATAATAAAAAAGAAATTTCTTTGGCGGCATATAAATGTTTTTATAATAATTAAATAAGTTTCGACCAAATTTCAACAGGTAAAGTCATGTGTATATTTTAGTGTGTTTTTATATTCTACCTTGTTAAGAAACATAATAGCGAATTTTTTTTAAATACATGTTTAAAAATTTTACATCAGTAATATAAGTGTGATTTTTCTTTGAGGTATATGTAATTATTTGAATGGTTAATCAATCAGTTATTCGCTATAGGCTATTACTTAACAACACAATTTATTATAAATATTTTCAATTACATACGAAAATTTCAGCTAAGGTTGATATAAGGTAGGCTGAACGTAGGTTTCAAATAAAAAGGTCCAAGAAAATATTAAACTCTTTTTGCTGTAAATTTAGTACACTTCATAATTATTATTTTGGATATCAGTCCAAATATTTTAAAATGAAGAATGCTTCTATGTTGTATGTACACAGTTTTATATTTTCTAAAATCTAATTGATCCAAAAATACATGAAAAATGTTTTAGTGGATTAGGGTCGGTCAAAATCATAGTTAGGATATAAGGCAAGTCAGCCAGTTAAGTGAAAAAATAATAGGTCAGAGGTATAATTCAGCACTGTCGTAGATATAGCAGGCAATTAAAGGCACGAACTACAGTTACATTTCAATTATTAGTATTTTCCCGGGTTTTTACTCATATTAAACTAAATTTATTTTTACACTGAACAAAATGTTCAAAACGATATCGTTTTTACTATATTTAATTTATTAAAGTCAGAAACTAAAAAATTCTAAATTTAATTTTGAAACTTCCCGCGCTTATGCTTTTGTCGTGAAGTAACTTTTTTACCAACAAAAATTCCAACCAACCAGATATTGTTTTTAAAATGTTTATCAAAATTTTTAATCTGTTCTACATAAAAAAAAATATTAGTGCGATGAAGAATCAAAATAAAGCTAAAGTAATTATAGTCATTAATAGCATCGTTCAACGAGCATGTATGTTATCGCGGTGTGGCTAACTTATGGCACTTACCTCATTAATTGAGAAATTCATTGGCATATATGATAACCTCTTAAAGAGATCCACACAAGATGTACCAAAACATTATAAATATGTATTATTAATTTAATACGTGTATCATACTTTTTAATTAGTAACATTAATATAACTAACTTAAAGAAAAAAAATTACTATTTTTTTTAATAAACATTCCTGGGTCATCGCGTGCTTTTTATTAATAGAAGATTTTTGTCTTACTCTATATTAACACTCGGGTATAACAATAGAATATGAGCGAAATAATAGAATGTTAATTGCTACGTAACGAATTATACAGTTGAAAAGCATGCCTACGTATGGCTATGTTCTTAGGGTGTAACTCCGATAATTTAGGAAATTATCATGCTTGTAAATGAGCAAATTTTCGTTCACTTGCTCATTTATACGTTTGCCTTGGCTGTAGGGAACCATCTCGATTATAAAAATAAAAAAGCCTAAGTTAGCAGAATGTACAGCCTTGGCTCGTATAAAAGTCTTCCCGAAAGTTGTACTAAATGTAATATGGAATCAACTTATTTTACATTTCGTACTTGTGTTGTTAGCAATCAAAATACACGAAATTTCCGTAATCCATCAAAAAATTATTTTGGGTTAGATCGGTTAAATAGCATGTGCTATTTGACTAAATATTGTGTTTCAATAATACATACATTTATTTTATACAAAATAAATTATTGAAGACATTATTGTAAAAGGATTATTTGACTGCAACTGAAAAACTATACAGAGATATCAAATTCACGAGTTATACCAGACATACGTTTATAATACCTCAATTTTAATATACAAAATTATTAACACATTGATTTATATAAATCTATCCTATACACACAATCAGATAAAAATATTTCTAAATGCATAACGTACGGAAAACTAAATATTATGTATCAAGCGCACAAAGATTTCAAACAATGAAAAATATACTATACAGTGAAAAATAAATTAACAATTTTACAAATTTAAAAATTTCATATAAATAACAACATACCTAAAAAATAACAATGATAAAAATACACACAATATATATAAATCTATATCAACATTTTAAAAGTTCATAAATTATATATATAAATATATATATACATATATAAAGGCCTTTCTATCATTTATTTATATCTGAGAACGAGAGTCTAAGAAATTTTTTACTATTCAGTACATATGCATGTTGTAATATGCCACATAATGCATGTTATAACATCAATAAATAATATTGTACCAAATGTTAGAAACAAATATTTTTAGTTTATTAAAACATTACTTATCTACTGTAAATTCTCGCTAAATAATTATAAATCTTTGAGAAATCATTGAACCGAAGTAGGAAATTTGTATTTTATTAAGTGGCAACTTTATGACTAAAACACGAATTTAACCGAACGTCTTTCTTTTCGATCCGAGAATATCCGAATAAATGATTAGGTCACGTGGTACTTTTGGAGTCTTCGTGGCGTAGCTTGTTCAGCTGCTCGTCGAAGCGGCTGTCGGACGGTCGCCTCTTCGCGATTCTGCGTACAATGTAGCAGCCATTTTTGTTCTTAGTCTATAATAGCGTGCGCATATTTAATGTATTTAGGGAAATAGCTAGAAAATTTTCACGATGACTATAATAGTCTTTTTAATAGATACATCAGCATCTATGAACCAAAGAGCTTATTTGGGCGGACGCCCAACGTTACTTGATGTAGCCAAGGGCGCTGTGGAAACATTTGTTAAGGTACGTGCAGTGTCATCGACATCAAACGCCTAATTTTTATGATCGATTTCTTTGGCTGGAGTTTTTATGTGCTAATTGCTATTATGTTGTAGGTACGTCAACGATCTCCTGAAAGCAGAGGCGATAGGTATATGCTTCTAACTTTCGAAGAGCCACCCGCGAACATCAAGGTTAGTGTAGTAGAGTGAACACGTTTTGCTATTTATTCCGTTAAATATAAATACATTAAATCATAATATTCAGTATAAAAAATCTCTTTGTCAAACACTTCATTTTGTAGACCAATACATGAACATTCTTTGCTAGTGAATTAACAAAATGTACAGCACGACGTAAACAGGACGAGCGGCTGCCGTTGCTGTCTGCGCGATATCGCTCGCGACTGCGCTCCTCGCACTCTGATTGGTTGAGACCGCATTTTAAACGAAATGGCGAATTGGGGGGAAATATGAAATCATGAACTCGTCTAGCTGCGTTTTAAATTATAAAATTTTCGAGATATGGGATATTTACATGTTTTCCTTACAATATTATTATTATTATTGTTTTAATATGTAATAACTGTCCCATTGCAGGCTGGTTGGAAAGAAAATTTGGCTACATTTATAAATGAACTGAAGAATTTACAGTGCCTTGGTCTTACCACAATGGGTGCTGCTTTAAAGCATGCCTTTGATGTTTTAAATATTAATCGCATGCAGACTGGAATAGACACTTACGGCCAAGGAAGATGTCCTTTCTATCTTGAACCTTCAGTAATTGTTGTTATAACAGATGGAGGAAAACTATCAAGCAATGCTGGCATACAGGAAGAGGTAATTGAAAAAATTATATATTTAATCAAACCAACTACGAAATCTTATTGGAAACAGTTTATCAATTTGCAATGTATGGATTTTTAAGAGTGTTATTGATTCTTGTATTTATAATATAATAATTATTAGAGAACATCTCCAGTATATATTTATTTTGTTTATCAGTTTAATCTGCCTATGAACTGCCCTATACCTGGTTCAGAGCTAACTCGGGAGCCATTCCGATGGGACCAAAGACTTTTCTCCCTTGTATTGAGGCTAGCAGGAACCCCAGCTGTAGAGCGAGACACTGGCCTTGTACCATCTGACTCTTCTCCAATTGATGCAATGTGTGAAGTTACTGGTGGTAAGTGGTTGGAAAAATATTTAATTAGTAACTTTATAATTTTATAGCTTTTGAACACATTTACACATAATGAATATTATTAATTAATATATTTCATTTCATACATGTAAACATAGATAATACATTTAAAATATAGTGAGAAATAGTCATGCTTCATTTCTTGAAGTGACTAAACAGCCTTATATTTCTAATTTTAATAAAAGATGTAATGGGTGAATTTGATGTAACTCATTCACCACATTTTTTTAATTTTATCATTTTTAGTTGTTATTTTAAAAAAATCAAAGTTTTTTTATAAAAGCTTATCAAACTGTGACCCAGTTTTAATCAAAACCTCCCAACATTGAAATTTACATTGCCTTACAATGTATTTAAGATTGTCCTATACAATGAATCCAGCCTTTGCAACAAAGTTGTGTTGTCAGCATATCCTCAGAAGTTCTTTAATAATTTATCCCTCAGACACACTCACAAGTCTCAGTCGGATAAGTCAGTATACCCCGAATCACTACAATACTTGTATATTTGTTTTTGTCCATTACTTGCTTAGAAATCTCTTAAAACTCGCGTGTTGTTTCCATTTGAATGTAAGTGCGTGTTCCTATTTCAAACTACTGCTTATAGAGGACAAATCTTCGTTTTTATTTTTTTTATCATTTTTTACTGAAGTGAAGTTCATGAGTGTACATTGTATTTCCTAAATGAACAAATGATTTTTGAAGTTTTTGAATATCAGTAGTTTCGTAATAGGCATTATTTTAGACATCATGCAGTTCTTATACAAGATTACTTTGAATTTTTAATCGTCGTCAAATGTAGTATATTTTTATGACTGATAAACTGGGCACATCTGTTAGTCTCGTAGCTTAATAGGCAATTGATGGATAGGTCATTACCATTACAAGTATAAGATTAGATTAATTTTATTTTTGGGCATTGTAATAAGCACCTTAGAAAATTTTAAGTTATAATGACCCTACTATATTGATAATGGGTCAGGGCTTAGAAATCGATATCATTACACATTAATAATAAAAATTCAATGAGCATTCAAAGTAATAAAACTATTTTGCGCGAGTACTCGTCTAAAAAAGGTTTTGTTAGTTAATGAGACTCAAAATTATACAACACGATTGGAATTTTTGCGTTGAATACATTTATTTCACTGCAGTTGAACTTTTGTAAAACTATATACGCATATTTTTTTTTTCGAAAATTGATGCTGATATATCCCAGGTTGCTTTTGCTTATTAACAGACCATATTCTTTAGCCGTTTTATTAGAACTTAAAGAAATAAGTATCTTTTCATGAACAACAAGATAAGTGAATAGAAAACTTCTATGTATTGTCTTTGGTTTATGGGAGTACAATTTAAAGTTTACTTAACTCGACAGCGACTAAATGGACAAATAATAAATATCAGATCCAGGACTCGCCAGACGGAAGAATTTTTTTTTTCTCTAAGTCTCGATCCGGACTCATTCCCGTTTCATAACTCTATAAAACCATTGTCTTATCACCGCCATCTATTGCCTCAAAGCTAGTTAGTTAGCTATTAGTTAGTTATTGTTTTGTGATGTGTGGTCATGTCAAAAAAAACATTAAAATGGATATATTTAAAGCGACTTTAATTAACCCACATCGCAATGCTAATCTTTCTCAAATAGATTACCAATTTCAGTAAACAGGGAGTGACAAGCCCTTTAGAAACCAGTTTAACACGTTTTTTGAGTTTCGCTTATTGTAAATGTTTATACTAGTGTCAATTAGTTGAAGTTATATCTGACCTTGATGATAATCTTTCTCATAAGAATGCATTTTTACGCATATCACTGCATATTTGAAGTTAACCTGCAAATTCGCAAAATGTTAATGTCGCACTTAAACATATTACAAAAACGAGAATTCATATAAATTATAGAAGTATAACTGTTTGGTGGACTGGAGTAATAGTTGGCCTTCATGGGACTCATTTATGCAAAGTTTCGTGAAGCGATGCTAGATCTATAATGATATGGTTAGATGATGTCTAATGCGTTCAGCCATTCAGGCTCATTGATGGACCAACGCGTCGTTCTTTATTCATATAACAATCGTATTTGCTATGAATCGAAATGTTGTGTACATTATTATTTGTGATAAACTTTCGTCAATTTAATACTTCAGTTTTCGAGGTGTGTATGCTTTGAAACTTTGATGGACATTGCTATTCTATACATGACGACTTTTGTCTTACAATTTTTTATTGAAAGAAGGCGATCCTATTGACTTTCTGTATAGGGTATCTACTATCTATACTTTATGGTTTTATGTATTCTATTTATTAATTGAATAAGCATATTAATAAATTGAAGAAGCGCCTCTACCTATGTAGATAGTTGTTTACACTCTACAAAGTACGTGTAGAATGTTCTTAAATAGTAAAGTTTACAAAGGATTTGTGCATTCGAATTGTAAAACTTTTTATTCATTTAAAAAAGGTTAGCCAACGGAATACATAGCAAAATATTATAACTAGCAACAGACAAAAATAATAGTATAAACTAATGGCTTTATTAATAATAAATTAATAAAATATCTATTAATAACAGAATACTTAAAAACTAAAAGAAATATGATTTATCAAAGCGAGAAATATAAATAAAATTTAATGCAAAATTTTGGTCAGAATAATGCAAAAGCTCGGCGAGACTGTGACTGAGTAAGTAAGCTGTTCTCACAAAAAACGTTATAAATATTATCTTGAACACTATATCCTAAGGACATTACTCTTTACGATACTTGATTAGTATTTAAAACATTCTTGGTACCAAAATCTGCTGTTACACATACACAACACAACACATCATATACCGTTTTATAGCCAGCGTTTCGTTTCGTTCAGTTTTCTATGGAAAAAATAATATTTCTATTTAAGTCACCAATACGATTGTACTATTGTTCGTGTTAAGGATGCAGAACTCGTGCGTTCATAGAGATAGATGTCACAAATTAAATTTAAACAATGAAACTAAACGTTTTTCCCACATGAATAAAAATCTTATTTTATATGTGGGAAATATAATAACTGCAATAGTTTGAAGATACAAAATAATCTTTTTATATTGTTCGCTGCACGTTTATAAACGAAGGCCTATGCTAATGTATGCGAGCATACATTACTGCATTTTCTCGTATTATAATATTGGGTTGTCAAATTTCATAATGTATTTAGCATGTTTATTTTCAATTTTCTGCATCCTCCTGGTTCATCGAGATTTTTTCGTGTATAAAAAAAAGAAGTAAATTTTTAATTACAACAAAAGTTTTGATATTCATGTTATAGTTAATCACCAGTTACTATACTTTTGGCATAATCTAGTAAACAATTGTCAGTAATACTGTTTTATCTCTTTCCCATATATCAAACTGATAAACGAAGTATTCAAATTTATTGAAAATTATATGAATAGAATTTGATAGAACTGGCGGTCGTGGGATAAACATTTCTCATAGTTCAAATCCTATATCAATCGATTTATATTTCAGGTCGATCCTACTGTATCACCTCCCATCGTATGCTGATGCAATGCATTGACAGTCTCGTGCAAAAGGTGCAGAGTGGTGTGGTGATAAATTTTGAGAAGATTGGTCCTGATCCGCCGCCTATTGACGGTGGACCTAATAGAGACGGAGAAGACGAGCATCACGATGAGAAGGATGTAGAAACGGACAACGATAGGAATGGGGTAAGAAATTAATTAAAAAAAAATTTTGTTAGTCGTAGGTTTTTACGTATTAAAAGTAATTTTTTTCTTTCCCAAATTTATTATTATTGTGACAACAAATCTGTTGTTGAATGAAAATTAAAAAAAAATTACTGGCGCTACAATCTTTTGATGTGGCTTGTTTGATGGACCTCAGATTTCTGTTTCATTAGATTGACAAAAGATCATTTTCATGATCATTTGGTTAGGTTAGTATAGCTGATGAAACCTGTACAGGACATACGCCGTCGACTTTTTGGGTCTAAAGCAAGCCGATTTCCTTATGTTTTCCATCTTCGTTTAAGCGATTGTTAAATGCACTAATTTTTAAGTCTCAGATTATTTATAGAAGCAGCCGTTTTAGAATGTACTTAAAAGTGAGATCATAGGAACAGAGATTTGACAAACCACAAAACAATAGCTTATCTTTTTTCATTATACGCCTTATCGAAATTAACATATTGAATATACACTCGTTTAATTTACTTTTAGTTTTAAATATTGTTTCCGTGTATTACGAAAATAATTTACGTACCATGTTGATTAGTAAATGTTTTAAGTACCCTCATTAATAGCTCGCTTTTAAATAATTTTAAACCTTTAGTTAAGAAAAATACCTGTAGCGTGGACCGTTGATACTTAAGCCCTGGATACTTTTTTTATAACCAAATAGATAAGTCTTTTGTGCCTTACTCACGCCGTTGATTTTTGGGTTTAAGACATCTTGTACATTGCACAATTTTATACTTATAATAAAGTTATTATTTTCACAGAGATGGAACGGCGGTCCATATCAATCGGCTTTGGCGGCAACTCAACCAGGCGCACCGCAAGCGTGGCATTCGTGTCGCCGTCTCATCTACGTACCACGAACTGTGTCACAAAAGGGGTTCGCTGTTGGGTTTTGGCCTATACCCGAGTCATTTCGACCCGATCCTAATGCGCCTACACTCGTAAGTTTAATACATAAAATTATAATTGAATCAATTTGATTCAAACCCAGAACATTTCCTTCATTAGCTAATTGCCATGTTGTGGCTATTATAATTTTATTGATTTTTATTGATTTTTTTATGTTTATTTATTTATTTATTTATTTTGTTGTTGTAGTAAGATTAGATGAATGAAATTGTAATATTTTACAAATATTACGTTCAGTATGAATGAATTTTAATTGATCAGTTGTATGACAAAAGCTATTATATGTATAAAAAACTAGTTAATATTAAAAAAAAAGAGGTTGTTGGGTGACACTAATGTGTGTGTGTGAAAAGCCTAAGTTTGAACAAATTAATTAGTTCAGGTAGAAAGCCACAGAAAGCAAATAAATCCAATTACTCCAACTTCAAATACCTGGTAACATATCAACAGAAATGAGTGGATACCCATATCACATAAAGAATATTCTAACCTATTGATGAATAGGCTTAGTTCTTTATGTTCTCGTGCCTGCTCTTACAAAAACTTCATCAAAATGTCTTATAAATAACGATTCCGTTTGTATGATTACTAATGTCGTTAAAACTAGTATTCCAGCGTATTCTTAAAATTTATAATTATTCTTATTAGTTTGTTGGAATATGATGTTTGTATAGTTATTGATTTGTTTATTTTAATATATATTTTGCTCTTGACTAAAGGACTTGTATTGAATTAATAAATATCAGTCACTTTTGTAACATGCTTTTAACATATGAATTACAGCCACCCCGTTCTGCACATCCAGTTGTGAAATTCACTTGCTCGAGCCAAGAGCCGATGGTGATAGATAATTTGCCCTTTGATAAGTATGAGTTGGAGCCGAGTCCACTCACACAGTTTATTCTGGCCAGGAAACAGCCCACTATATGCTGGCAGGTAAGAAGTTTCCTAATGTAGAGATATTATACAGAATAAATTAAAAATAATATTATTATTTAAATGTTTTTTTTGTTAAATATCTTTATTTCCTTATTTTAATGTTAGATATTTCTTCAAACTTTATACATTAATGATATATATATTATATATATTCTAATTCAGCTTCACACACTTGTATAATTTATTAATTTAAAAAAATTGTAATAATTTTCATTTCCATTGATGTCAATATATTAAGAGGTTTATAATAATTAATAATAAAGCCTTTATTGCTGTATTTATATATTAGGTACATAAAAGTGTGAAATACTAAAACATTATTACTAAAAATAAAAAGTAAATATACTAATAATTACTCAGCAAGCCGGTTGATTAAGAGGTTCAGGAAGTAGTATATATATTATTTAGAAGTGGGAGATAATAATAATAATATTTTTTAAGAAAAATATTAAAATATATTTTAATTATACTGTTATTATTACAGGTGTTTGTAGCGAACAGTAGCTGCAAAAATTCAGAAGTGAGCCATCCCTTTGGTTACCTTAAAGCCTCCACCAACCTCACTTGTGTGAATCTCTTCGTCTTACCATACAACTATCCAGTGTTATTACCTTTATTGGATGACTTATTTAAAGTCCACAGATGCAAGCCAACGCCTGAATGGAAAATGGCTTTCCAACAGTATTTAGATAGGATGCCTTCTTATTATGTTACAGTGAGTTTTTATTTTATTAATAGTTAAGATTTGTGTGTTTGTAACACTACTGAACGAATTCCAAACATTCTTTCACCATTTTTATCATTATATTTATTTTCAAACTATGTATTTGGAATAATCAATGTACTTTCCATACAGACTTATTTTGTACAAATCAGGGTTTTACTTTAGTTCAGGGTAGAGCTTACTGTATGTATTAATAATAACATTGAAAATTTATCTTGTATGCTTTGTTTAAATAATGCAAATGAGAGGCTTTTTGTAAAGCAAAGTTTATCAATATATAATATAAAATAATACAATATAGTTTATATTTTTTAATTATGATTTGTTTTAAAGTAAACAACTTTATTATAAATTATTTAATTTCAGCCACTCCGTCGAGCTTTAACCAAAATGGGTGCATCGGCACCTCTCGTTCAAAGTTTAATCCCTGAGACTCAAGATATCTGCCTTAGCTTCTCTGTATTGAACTATTTGAAAAGACTGAAGAACCAAGCCAAAATTGAGTTCGAGAAACTCTGTGCTGACGTCATTAATAAGGCCTCCAGTAATAATAGCCAGAAGGTGATTATAAATAATGTTTTTTTTCGGTTACTTTATAGTACATACATTGTTGGAATCTTCGAAAATGCATGTCGATTTCCTAGATAATGTGTGGGTAATCGCCTAATAATGAAATCGAAAAACCCCCCATCACCCATATTATGCGTAATACTTGAACAACTCGACTCCAAAAGAGACAATTTCATCACTTTCTGTAATTTTTTTTGAAAGAACCTTCAACTTAAGGGTAATTTTATAATTAATTTCATACCAAGATAATTATTTATATTAATTAAATATTTTATTTCATGGATTCGAACCTAGGCCTAATATAAACTGCGGGTTAAACGAACCGATAAAATAATGAGTATCTATGTCAGTTAAGTAGTATGAGTAAGTAATAAAATGTTATCTGTAAAATTCCAATTTTCTTACATCTTATCTTTAGTTACGACATCGTAACTTACGTCTATGGAATTCCTTTAGATGAATTTCTCATTTGTTTTAACTGATTTTGTAACTTAGGTAATTTCTATAATCAAGTATTGGTAATTACGGTATTTTAAAATGAATCCGGGTAATAGTTTTTATTATTTATAAAATAAAATCTTAGTCTTACTAGTTGTATGTATTATTTAAAAAAAATCTTAGATCATTTGAAATAGTATCTATTATCGAAATGTTGTTTAACAGTTGTATCACCTCTTATCAGACCTCGATTACGCATAGTTCAAAACATTGAGGTCAATGATTTTTTCCTTGTTGAATAAATGTTTGTTTATTTATGTTCACCGAGAGGTGTGATATTACGTAATTGTATGAAACCATAAAACGGATTTAATATCTCAAACTTTGTTCCAAAGCCGTATTTGCACAGATGTACGTCATCCATGCGAAAGACATACCTGTTATAACGCGATATGCATATTAGTCTTGTTTTTGTGTATGTTATCTGGATTTCCTGGGTTTGATTACTGAAAAAACATTTTTTTTAATGAATTGAAATTCTATAATTTTCTTTTATCATTTTCATTCATTCAAAATGCGATATTAATAGAAATCAAATGCCAAGTCTGATTATGTGTTAATTGGAAAAACTTGTGAAATATGTAATGTCTAAGGTCTTTTTTTAAATTTAATATTCCACGATTTGATTTTTAAAATTGCTATGGAATTTAAAATCTATATTGATTGATAAATTATCATCTTGATATATTATTTTTAAATGGGTAAATAACAATACCGTCAGGTAAACGGACAATTCTGGTATCTCAACATAAATCTTAAAAAACATCCCTCAGTTTGTATGTATATGCCTTAATGTACTTGAAATTGCATAGAACAGTTGTTAGTAAACGCGTTTATTATTTTCAGGTAGCAGAAAGCGTCCGCGTATTACCTAGATCGCCTTTAAAGAAGGATTTAACAAGTCATCCATGTCTACAAGACAAATTCACAGCGCTCCGTGATCAGTTGAACGAATTTGGTGGTTTTGTAGTGGGACTATCGCGAGGCCGACATAGGGCCCAAGCGCATACATATCGAAATCCATTCGATATACAGCGACGGGATTTATTGGATCAGGTATATTTTGTTATAATCGCATACATATTTTATTATTATATATAAGTCTATTAGGCTCAATAAATAATTTTAATTAAAAATTTAAAGACCTTTTTGACTGACTTTTAAACAAAATGGAGTAGGTATATACAGTTTGATGTAAAACCTATAAGTGGTGTATTTTTTAAAGATTCTTGGCACACGGGTCGGAGGTTCCCCTAATGTCTAGTGATACCGCCCATGGACACTCATAAGGCCCGCGAATGCGCTGGCGGCTTTTAAGAATGTAGTTATAATTTTCGTGGTTATTAACTTTTTGGGAAGTGTCTTAATGTTATCGCTTAATTTGCAGATCCATACAATTTTAATAATAAATAGTGTTTTTTTATGTTATAGATTTGTACGATACAATTAAAATATAAATTGAAAGTACCAAAAATATGGTTTCAGGTGGTGCGCATGCGTGCTAACTTCCTACAGCCCTCGCTTGCGCATACACGTCTAGTAGACGAAGACAGCGTTCACTCGATGCCTGTAGCACAGATGGGCAACTACCAAGAATATCTCAAACGAATGACGCCACAACTGCGGGAAATTGAATCCCAACCCGTCAGACAGCATATGTTTGGGAATCCGTTTAAGATTGATAAGGTGAGAACTAAAGAAGCTCATATCTTCTCTATACTTGTATTTACTAAGATTCAAAATTTGATAGGGCAAAAATGGATATTATATAATGTATCCTACATTATATTTAGATTACCTATAAAATATCCATAAAACAGACATAGAGGTGTGTCTGCCTGATTGAGTGTTACGGAAGTTCATATGAGATTCCGAGGCTTAAAAATCTTGTTAAATGTATAAAATAAGAAGTACTTGCACAGAAGTCAAATCTTTTAATCTATTTACTCCAACACAGAAGATATCTTCTGTGTTGGAGTATTTAGATGTGGTGGTTCCTTTTGTAGAATACCAATAAAATATTTCCATTTTTTTCTAGCGTATGATGGTCGACGAAGCGGATATAGATCCTTTGGGCGCAGTGCGGGGTAGCGGCGGCAGCGGAGTGGGAGGAAAGCGGGGTGCAGAGAGCCCCCGTGCCATTCCACCCAAGAGGAAAGCGGGGCCATTGCCGCAACACATCGTGGCGAGACGACCTACCTCACCAGCGCCGCCTTCGCCTGCGCATACGCCGCGTATGTTTAATAATTTGAATGTTTACTTTTGTTTATTTATTTATTTATTTATTTAAAGTAATCTAACAGCTTACTAATTAATACATATTATTATACAAAATACTAATAATATTCAATATTAGTATTTTTAGTTATTTCAGTGCATATAAGACGTATTGACAAGGTCTGTGGCGGGAATTCTAGAACATCAATCATACTAAAATTAGTGTCTAGATGAATACCAATTTTTTTATATGAAGTTGACGTATTTAACAATGGTCAATAGTCTTGAACTTAATTATGAATTATGGACATTCAATTTGATTGATTTTTAGTATTGATGCTCATTCTCATCTACTTAAATACGATTTTTAATAAAGCGGCAAGTCTTTAGTAGTTAGAAATAAAACTGATTGCATAGTATTTTATCTCTTATTGTACTATAAAAAAATATTTATAATAAATTCCCATCATTAAAGTAGATCGTTAATTTTTTTCAGTATAAATTCAAATTAAAAAAAATTGACTTTTCGATTAATAGATTCGTACTAGATTATTTAACTGTAATAGTTAACACTATTTAATAAATAAACATTCTATTTCAGCCCTACTCTCGCCAGCGCTGTCCTTCAGCACCCCGCCTCCCTCGCCAGCAGCAGCGCCGCTGTCACCCGTCTCAAGACGACCCGCGTCGCCGCTCGCACCCGTGCCTTCCGATTTGCCGTCTGGTAGACCGCCTGAGGTATGTAAACTAAGTCAACTAAATCAGTACTTGAAGTTCATTAGTGCACCTGTTAGAGTATACATTTCTTGGTACGTGTCATTTAGTAACTGCGCCCGTACTCTATAACTTCCAATAGTGACAGTGACACGGATTCCGGCGTTTCCCAAAAAAAAAAAAACAGTGGCGCCACAACCTATTTAGGTCCTGGCCTCGGATTTCCGAATCTGTTTCATGATCATTTTTAAATCTAATAGGCAAGTAGGTGATCAGCCTCCAGTGTTTGACACACTTCGACCACTTTTTGGGTCTAAGACACGTCGGTTTCCTCACGATGTTTTGTTAAATGCGCACATAGAAAGTAAGTCCAGTGGTGCACAGCCCGGGATCGAACCTACGACCTCTGTATGAGAGTTGCACGCTGAAGCCACTAGGCCAACACTGCTCCTTTCCCTATTCATATTCGATGTAATATCCATAGCCCTGATGTTGCAACCTTGGGATTGCGCGGTACAACGGTATTGTGATCGAAAGTTGTAACCATGGCAACGATGTTTTTGGACTAAATTGTAGGGTAGAAATAATAATTTAATTGTATATTCCAGGAGCCGCCTAACGTGGAATCTGGTGGGACGGCGAGTACTGCGTCAGCTCCCTCTGCACCTGCCAATTTGCCGCCAGTTATCAAACCATTCCTCAACGGAGGTAATTAAAATTAATTGCTGACTGATAATTTCTTATTTTTTTTATCAGCCACAGAAATTTATTATTATTAGATACTGTCGTAAGTTCGAAAAGTATTAAATGGTAAAATTCATCAGTGTCTATTATATGTATGAAAATTGTTACTTTTGTTTAGAACTTCCGGCATTTTTGTAATACCGTACTTGAAACGTGACTGATGACTGAACGACTGAAAGTCATTTCGTAAATAGTAACCATCACCAGTACAATTACCTCTAAAAGTGGATTTCTCTATTAGATCAAATGTTCAGATAATAATAATGTAGTCTAAGAATTTACATGTAAATTTACTGAACTGAGCCATAGAATAAGTCTTGGCAGCGTCGCCATGTATTTTATCATTAATTTAGGTATCAATAAATAGGTAGTTAAAGACAGACGAGCTGGTTAGCTAGACACGTCATTGGGTGTAATGTTTAATTAACAGGTAAACCGATACATTTAATAAATGAATGTTTCCTTGCGTCTACGCCTTTTAATTAGCCGAATAGGTTCGATACAATTTTATTTATTTTATTTTTATTGTGTTTTAAATATATTTCTATTGATATTCAATCTTTTGAATCATTTCAGATGCGTACACAACAATGGGAAGTAAGATGCCTCGATCGCCCTCTCCACCGCACGAAGTATGCGTTGCGCCTGCGCCGCCCGACACGCAGGAGTTGCAAATTAACGCCATATTACAAGGAGTGGCAGCGGAAAATAGCTCTAATTCACGAAAGAAGAGAAAACGAAAGGTATTTATTTTTAGGTGCTAATGACCCCAGCTTATTACTACAGGCTCTTAAAGCAGTACAATTAGTCTACAGTATACAATTAGTCAAATAAAAAATGTGGAGATGAAATTGTTGTTACAGTTTTATAGAGATAATTTGCAAACTATTTTAAGAATTTCATAGGAAATTGGAGAATTTTGGCCAGCTCTTGTAAATCTATCACAAAATGCCTATGTATTTAAGCTAGTGTCTGTAAGTGTAGTGTCTGTGTCTAGAAGTCAAACTCTAATATGATTTCAAGGAATGTTTAATCACTTGTACTATATTATTTATTTTAACACAATATGTTACCTGTAATAAGATTGTAACTTGAGATATGCAATGTTACATGTCACATACTACTTAAGTTTTTAATTTTATTCAAACAAGAAATCATAAAAATGAAATAACATTTTATTAATAATATTTTATTAAATTTAAATATTTCACCCAGATTCATAATAAATAATTATAGATTATATGAACTATAGAAAGGTAAATATAGATTTGTATCGAAATCACGCCTAACAAAAGACTTAATTTTGAACTTAAAAGAAGCGTAATTGGACCTTAATAGAAGAATCGTTTGACAAATACATATTATGGTAAAGTATGAAAATGCCAAACATTAAAATTATCGTATTGTATAGTCTGTGCTTCGCTAAATTTCCTCTATTGACAACACTTTTAATTTTTTTTGTGTTGTCTTTTTTTTGTGAAGTCATTTTTGTTTTGGGTAACTCTGCTTAGATTAAATTCAATCCATCAAATCTATCCTCACCGTGATAACACTTAGAACGCGACATTGGCGGAATTGTGTTTGACACAGAAGTCGCCATCACTACATAGTATAAAACAAAGTCGCTTTCTCTGTCCCTATGTCCCTTTGTATGCTTAAATCTTTGAAACTACGCAACGGATTTTGATGCGGTTTTTTTTAATAGATAGAGTGATACAAGGGGAAGTTTTATATGTATAATAACATCCATTAAATAGTGGAGAAGTACTGTTATTTTTGAGGTTTCTAATGTGATGTCGTAAATAATTACATTTTTTCCGCTTACATTGCAAACGCAACCCTACGAGTTTTATCAAAATAATGTACTAAGTATTGTGATGGTATATGTCTATCTCTTATGGATAACCCACAATAACTTTTTTTGTCATTTACTTTTTACGACAAATAATGGCAAATTTTCGAAGCGATTTTAACCAATACAGCATTAATCCTCAACCAATTAAATACCTTGAATACATTGTTCATTTAATATAGATCTATACAGCCCATTACAGCTTATTTAGCAGCGATCGAACGCGTATATTATCGGAGCTTTCCAACGACGGAAATAACAATACATAATAAAAACCAGGTTTTCATCAGCATTGCACCCGTGCGAAGCTGGGGCGGGTCACTAATTAAAAATAAAGAATAGAATAGAACACTTTTACTGTTATTATAGTTTGACAGTGACTTATTTTTTTTTAATAATATGACCTATAGAGTTATGTTAGAATAACCTCAGATTATAATTTGTGAGAATTTAAATCTTTACAATACATTTTTCTTAGTATGATGTGAATGTTATTTCTGTGCAGGAGGATGATATAGTCCACCTGTCATCAGTTCTGATGCCGCCGCAGCCTTCACGGAAGGAACTCGCCGAGATAAAGAAGCACAATCTCTCTGTTCGATCGGAAGTCTATCGCGCTGTGCGTCGACCGGGCAGAGGTAATTATAGCATATTAACTGTAACTGTCTATTTTTATATAAAACTATAAGATAACCATTGGCACACTACTACCCATAGTCTTGGCTTCAGAATTCTGTATTGCATTCATTTGTTTTTGCTAACAGGCAAGTAAATCATTAGCCTTCTGCGCCCAACTCATGTCGTGAACTGTTTTGATTAGAGCCATAGGGATAAGAGTCACACGGTCAAGCAACTACACTAACTCTGCTCTGATACATAGTTGCATACAAAAAAAGCATACAAAGATACTTCTATTTATTATTTTTTTTTCATTAGTTTTATTCTATATGTTAGAATACTTTTGAACATAGCACCTATTGACTAATCAGAATCGAGCGTTTATCTATAGTGCAGTGTTTTTGTGTTTGTTGAGTTTTTTTTAATAATGCAGACAGGTTAAAATCTGGCAATTTATTTTGCGATTAGCAACCATTTACTAGTCCAATATGATCAAGATTTTTGGGTAGTACATAAAGACAAAGGACAAAGAAATATATTTTTTCCGTTATAGTAGCATATATATTAATATAATATAACTTTAAGTTGCTAATGCGTAAAAATGTAACAAAAAATAACACCAAAATATTTTTTTCAGATTTTACAAAGTTGTTCGAATATTTAAAACAGTTAAAAGGTAATGTTGAAGTAAAGAAAGAAGTGATTAGGGATGTTATAAGTGAATCGTTGAGGTTCAAGCGGAAAGCGCTAGCGAAACTTCTAGAAGACTTCTTGGTCGGCCTCGAGAGAAATGGAAGCAGCACATCACTCAACCTAAAGAGATTACCGAACAACCACAGCTAGTGTATAGTGCTCAAATGTATTGAAATTGTATTTGACGAAAGCGTTATAATAAAATGTAATAATGAAGCATGTTTGGTCATTTGAAGGGTCGCCTATATAGGGCTGTGATGGTTATGATCGTTACTTTTGTATCGGGTATACATTTACAGTTGGGTAAATGGGTAATGCGAGAAGTTTTTCTATAGAACCCATTTTTCGTATTGGTAATCCGATACAAACAGTACTAGGCTCTGAGTACAGTGTCGTTTGTAAGGATTGAGTATAACATGGACTGAAGTATTTGTTGCCATGGTTACCACCATTCTTTTTATATGGAAATATTTCTATGGTAACTAACACGGTACTATAGTGCATTTAGTGCTATACGGTTGTAGCTCCGCGGACGGATCATCTGTGCTGTCGACCAATTAGTACTCTACGAATCGTCATTGGTTGTTTTTGCTGTATCACATGTACGTCCGCGCAGCACTTGACAAGTACGCATCACGGACGCGTTCGTTCCTTGACATTGACGGACGCTCGGGGCCATGCACTACTTAACGCAATAATTACTATACGATAGCTTCGGATAAGACGTATAGCACTAAATGCAGCGTTAATCCAAGTTTTACAAAATAGTTCAACTATTGTATACAAATGACTCGTGCTCTGGTACGAATGGTTAATGAGTTAGTATTGTGATCGAATGCTCCGCCTTTCTGATCTCGCCCGATCAAATATTATTTTACTTGAAATTAAGCGCATTTATTTATTATACAGTATGTTGTGTCGAGTTTTGTGCTGTTTTCACTTTCAGGCATTATTTGTATCAAAGGCGCAGGAGCTGTCCACGGACTTGTTAATTATTGCATAAACTTCAAACGTTCATTGTTGCTAGTTTAAAATTTATAAAAGTTACCACACGTTGCAGAGTTTAACTTTGCGGTGTTAATAGTTAAATTTCGTTTTTAGTTGACTATCGGTAAGGCGTTAAATTTGAGGCTGGTGACATAGCAATGGAGTTTCCTGCTAGATTGAACTGTGCGTTTAATGTTTTAAAAGAAAATGGATTGAGAAATGTAAATACTTTGTATATATTAAACTCGAATTGTATAATGTGACGGGTCGGTCATGCGACCTTTAGAATGACAAGACCTCCTTGAATCTGAAATGTCGTAATATTTTATATGTTGAAGTATTGAGCTAAATAGGTATCATTCCCAGTATTTAATTATCAGATTCCAAACAGGTCCTGTTACGCTAGTGGTCATTGTGTCAATTGTAAATTGTATATAACATTTTATAAATAAATGATGAGCCTTATTGGATCTTTTAAAATGTCTTATTATTTTACGTCCACATACTAATAAGTCAAGGTCGATATATCGTTTTTATTCAATTTTTTTATGACGTATCCAAATCCAAACGAAAGAAAAGTCGATAAACATCTTTTTCTACTAAAAGTAGTTCTTATATAAATTATAAAAAGAACATATTAATCTTATTGAAGAATCCTTTACTCAGCGACTTATACATCCGGTAGATTTGGTATAAGTTACAAGCTTGTACGGCATCTCTGGCGAGGTCTGTAGTCTAGACTAAATGACCAATTAATTAATATAACATATTTTGCAATTGCCCTATATCTACTGCGTACGTCTAGAAATTGCTTCTCCCTCCTGGACATGGTTCGTGTAAGTATATATATATACATATAAGTTTAGAACACAATTTCGGACGCATAATCACGCTTTTAATTATGACAATAAAAAAGATATAGCTATTATTTATGTACATAAAAAAACATTGTCTGATTTTTCGTTCATTGTATAAACGTATAGATAGTACGTAATATTTCCCGTCTAGACCGTAGATTGTATCTCAGATTGTAAACTTTAATTCCTGAGATCGCAATAAATAGTTTCAAATGGGAAAAATCAATAGAACAATGCTGACTTAAAATACAACATTGCAATTGATTCACTAATAAGTCATAGGAATAAATACTGATTATACAAAGAAAACAACCTGGCCTTGAATAAACAATTTTTTTTTATATTCGCGCCAATATTATACATATAGTTTGTCTTGCGCAAAATAGCATTTTACACATTTTATTTAATTCATGTTAAGGTAATGCAATATTTTCTATTGAAACGCGAATCGCGCAACACGGAGGTTACATTACCCAAAGGGATATGAATTTCTTGTTGGAATTATATTTAAAATGGCATACCTATATTCTTCATACTTTTCTATTAATAAGATACTAAATATGTGCCTGATGCGACATTTTAGTACGATGCACGGGTCCGACGCGTACTTGACCGCTATTTATCTGAAACCCACATCCGACCCTCAGAATGAATGCGTCATTGGCGTCACGAGCTACGAGTATTTAAACATAATATTTTTTCTAAAGCTACTATTACCCTACTTATATTTAGGTCATGCATACAATATTCTTGTTCATACTTTGGACTTGTGGATTACTTGATAAAATGCCCCTAATTGCCTATTTCACGTACGTATCATTAGCAAAGTTATGTGTTCTGAATAGAATATTACCTTATATTGGTACCTACATATATTAACCCATTAACCGGAATCGTAGACTTTTTTTTCTCAACAAACTTAACCATTCATGTTTATAGTATTTTTTTTCAATTCGCTTTTCAACGTTTTTATTCTACCTATATCTCTATCTCTTTATTATCTCTATAACATACAAACATTTAAAGAAAAATAAACTGAATCTGTGATACAAGTTAATAAAATTAATAAAAGGATAAATAATCAATATCCACAGACCAACCGACTATATCTAGCAACTTTAATTGGTTTAAATTCAACTGGTCTGTAGTAAATCGTCTTACACACACATACATCTGTAATTGGTATGTCTCTGAGTTTCGCTAAGCTATGCTATTTTTTTATATATTTATATATTAAAATAACATATTGTGTAACGCTTACGCACAAGAAAACGACCGGCCTATAAATTATCTAGAAAATGAAGATGGCGGTCGATTGTGATCTTCCACCGAGTAGGGAAATTTCACGTCCGACTTATTTTCTTAATAATGTTTTCATAAAAAACTTTTTACTTCAAGTTGTCTTCATTCGTTCTCAAAAAACTTCCTTTTGTTACGTTTGCGTACGAATAGATTTTGGTTATAGTATAAGGATGCAAGTAGGCTATACTAACACATATATCTGTTTTCTTAATTAATTTTATGTCACTTGTGATATCGAGAGTTTATGTTTTTTACATCTGATTAAAATATATAATTAGGTTTATACAATTCAAAGAAGGTGATTTGATTTACGCAGTACTCACAGGGAAATTAGCAGGCATAAATACCATAATATTACGTAGATAATAGTTTTATTAACCTGCTCAGAAATCTTAGTATTTGTTAAGCTCTGACAAAACGTTCTTGCTCTAGTTAAGATTTACAGGAATTTAATTAATTACGGCTCTTGTATATTCGTGTCGAAAACCATTTTAGAACTGTGCAAGACATTCTGATATTTAAATTTAGCAATTGAATAATATGTATTCCATACGACACATTTCAATTAGGAAGGAGTGTTACCGAATTAGTTCGAAGCTGTCTCAAATAACAGACGAGAATTAGAAATTTAGGCCGCATAAAGGGACTTGCGATAAGAAAATCGATATTTTTTCTTCCTCTTGGCATCAATGAAGAGCTTAAGTATTTCATGTTTAAGACGCCTGTTTATTGATTTTCAGCAATTGTAAAACGATCGATAAGGCACAACTGTATGATTGCGCGTTAGCGATTAACCCAAATCTTCGATTTTTTGCTTAATAATTGATGATTTATGGTGTTCACATAAAAGTGTCACACATAAAATCTCAAATGTTGGTCTAATGTATAATTATAATCTTTTGAATGACACGCTGTGACCTGGGCTCTTTAGGAAAAGCACAGGCCACGGCAAAGGTGGTCCTGTAGATTTGGCGGACAGAAAGTTGCTGCACCAACCCAAAAACAGAGAACATAGTAAGAAAAAGAAGGAGACTTAAGATGTGATTTACCCTAACCATAACTATTAACACTATAACTTAAAATTACTTATCTAAGTAAATTTAAGTTATAAATGATACTATAATATATGCTTCTTGTTTACCCTTTTGTAAGATTTAATGCAATTATAAATTATGAAAGTATAGCATGTAGTTTAGATTCTGATTGAATTTCTGGGGGGCTAATTATATCTTTATTTTTATTATTAAATGATTCTAAGTGTGCTTGATTAACATTACATTACTCACGCTCAATCCGATACTCAAAAGTAAAGTACAAGTAAATTATGGAAATTTACTTGTTTCTTACTGGGGTAAAACATTTTCACAAATACCTGTTAGTAACAAAAATTAATTAAAAATATTTTCTTCTCTTTCCTGCTACATGCTCGTATTTATGTAAAGCAATTTTAAAAGGTTACAAATTAAAACCAGCTCCAAATTCGATTACCAAAACAAGCCTCTCAATGATACACTCGGCTTGTTTGATAACAAACGTCCAAAATGCTAGTTACAATTTTAAACTCGGATCTCGCAATTTAAATTAATTTGATCATTACAACCCACTCATTTTACTTATATGAAATGTTGACTACAAATGAAAATCTTTTCAAGAACGTAATTAAATCAGAAATGAAAGTTTCATTATGCGCGTTAATGGATTCTTTATCAAATTATATTTTTTACATCGCAATAACGTAACGTTTAGGGAACGAAGTCCGGAAATACAAAAATAAGTGAACAGTATTGTAGAAATTTTATTCCGAATTTCCCAGTCTTGTCATACACAATATTCAAACGAATAGTTTTGAAACAATATCATGTTTTTGACGCAAGGAAGAGTATATAAATATCATTATTTATAGTATCTATTGTATGTTACTAAACAGAGTACTATATTGTGTAATAATCTCAAGAATAAGTTTGAACAATAATAGAAAAAACCTAATTACGCTCCTAGTACACTTAAAATTTTAAAATATATAATTATTAATTATACTAGCAGACTCGGCCAAGGTTTTTGTTATATGACATAGTAGTAAACTATTCAAGGGAAACGGTAGGAGAACTTATGTGAATGTTAGATAGCTTATGTGAAACGTTGGTACTTTTAACACAGCGCCATCTGTTAGAATTGTATATAACAAATATTTGCAATAAAATAATATTTCGGGTATAAATTGAGATAGGATAGCTTATATCCTATCTTTTCAGTTAGATCAAACTGCACACGGTGTGCAAATTTGATTGATATCGGTTTAGGAGTCCGTAGCGGACAAACAACTTGACACGTAATTTATATATATTAAGATAACGATACATAACGTACCATTACTTCCCAATGTTGCAGACACATTTTACTTCATTACCATGATGAACACACATCGATCGATTTTTGGGATACCTCAGATATGTCCTTCTTATCACCGGCGTCGTATATATGCAAAAAAAATTCGAAGGCATAACTAATGCACAACAAACAATATTGTCATTCAATTTAGTTACTCAGAATACGCGAATCTATGGTTTATCTATAGTACCAATTTAATGCCTCCGTCTGCAAAGGTATTTCCTTATCAAAAGGGTTCGACCGTTAATTCACTGAGGGACAATATGGGTTAAGTAATCGCGTCTTATGTAAATTATTGTATATGTATAATTAATGTTTGTTGATATTATAAGATACGATTATATGTGTTTATTCACAGAAAAGAAGAATACGAATAAAAATATAATGGGTAACTTTATAAAACCGTCGTACAATATAGGTTATAAAAATAAAAGCTCGTTTTATTATTTTTTAATATTATTTTACGTCTTACGGGTTACTCGGTATTTCGTAACAAACATTACAGTCGTGATGTTTATTTTAATATTACGATACAATATAAAAACTAATTTCGGTCACGATTATAAATTGTACATTGAAATAGCAATGTACAGCTTTCAGACGCCAGCAATCAAACATTATTAATATCGACAAAAAAGGGTTCTAGCATACCTATACCCAATCAAGAGCGACATTGTATTTACATTTTCTACCTTTATTCTTTCACAACGCAAAATATAGAGTGATGAATAAATGTGTCAATCTTAAAACCAGCTTCATTTGTATTCAGGTGTCTCACGACGTAACCGATTGACGTAGTGATGTCTCTAGATTATGCTTTGTGAATGACTTCGAATTATTATTGAAAATTCAACGTGTAGGTAAGGATCGAATTTATTCTGCATATCAATGATATGTTGCAACTTAGCAACATTCAGTGCTATCTGACAGTCGTGAAACGCAAAAATACTGTTTATCCTACCAATAAGTAATAAATAGCTTATTTGGAACTTATCCCTACATTGTGAAACAGGCCCTTAATCTAATCTAATTTAACCCCAAGAAGACACAAGTCTGTGCGTTTTCCGCAAAAAAAAAATGCCTATGTCGCTCGATATATTCTATAAGGAATATATCGAATGACGTTCAGTTTCTTGGTCATTTGTAAGGGAATATAAATTAGCCTCCAAAACTTGGTGTGCTCAGCAAGGTAAGACGGTACTTCACTCCGGGCCACCGTTTGCAACTCTACAAAGCGCGAATTCGGCGCCACATTTAATACTGTTCTCACCTCTGGGTGTGGGCTCCCCAGTACCAGCTCATTCCACTTGACCGTATTCAACGAAGAGAGATTCGAATCGTTAACAACCAATCACTTTCCGTGCGGCTTGATCCCTTGGTGTTGTAGCATCTCTCTGCATCTTCTACCGAAATTACCTTGGAGAATGTTAAGAGGAGTTGTGCGGTCTAATACCTGCAACTGAGTTTCATTATCGGACATTAAGGCAAAATACAAAATATCCGTATCACCCCGACGTCCGTCGTTCCACAACCGAGCGTTTTCTATGGCAGTTTTTGCCGCGCACCACCACTATCTATGGAACCAGCTGCCCACTGAAGTATTTCCGTACCAATTCGACTTAGCTCGAACCAATTTGTCTCCTTAATGAAAAGTACCAATTCTTGACAGGTCGGCAACTTGCGAGTACACACACAATGTGAGTGTCCATAGGCAGCGGTATCACTTAACATCAGGTGAGCTACCTGCCCGTTTCCCTCTTATTACATAAAAAAAGAATTGTAAAAATAGACGCTAACGATGATAATAACAAAGATAAAATTGTTGAATATTCTAATAAATTCTGCGTATCCATTGCAATTTAATTAGTTCTGAAATAATATTTCGACCGACAATTTATCGATATTAGCACAGTATTATTATAAGTATAATTATGGCTTGAATGTAATAATACCTCATGAATTATATTTATACATTAGTGTACATTATACACTGATGTATAATGAAGTTTGTATGACAATGTTGAATTGCCTAATCTTGGCAAATGTATATTTTGTGCACAATAATAATGATGCATAGACAATGTCTTAACAACTATTGAAATAGCATTAATTTCTCAATGGATTTCTAACCGAAATTCAACGTTTCAAATAGACTGAATAGCGAACAAATTAAAGTATATAGTGTACGTAAATAAAAAACATTTATCCGGGATCCGGCGGCATCCATTCTACAATTTATGTTTCGCTCGCGTGTCTAGTGAAAGCCTGCGATGAAAGTTTCATCGTATCTGCGAGTTGCAGGCGTGAAAATAAAATTGGGACGAGTTTAGGCTTTCAAAATATCTATGGAAATTGAGCTGTACTGCCGCTTACTAAATGTGTAATTTTTCAATTTAATTATTGTTAGTGTTAGAAGAGTTTTAAACTATATAGATATAAATGTGACAGCTATTTTACTGTTCATTATCGTAGTGAAAGTACGTAAATAGAATGTATGAATAAAGTTCGCATGGATCCCAATCAAGATATTATAATTATTGCGTTTAGACATTACATTTATTTATTAATAGTAATGTTCAATAAATTAAAAATTATATGCGGAAGTAGAAAATATATTTAGTTACACAATAAAAAAAAACATTCATAATCTCGACTCATCAACAAAGTATATTGAATGAATATCAGATCGCTTTGTTTCAATACTGTATCAAATCACCGATTGTTTTCTTATGAAAAAATATGTCAGACGCAGCGTCATCCCATCTTTATCAGAGCTCTTTCGCTCGGTTGCTTCTTCTGAATGCCAAGAATTTATTGCGTTGTACAGCCTTCAGCGGAGCGAAGGAATTAGTCGACAATCAGCCCCGGGGAAGCCCACAACGGACAATGCCACGACCACAACTATATTGTTGTGTTGACAGTTATAAAAATATCTTAATGGAAGCGCTTGATGGGCTGGTAAATCAAATCTGCATAGCACCCTAGGGCATTCTACATACAGTATTACAGAATGCAATACTTCTTCTTTTAAAGAAGTATTTACTCCATCAAATTTTTTGCTACATATATGAAAATTATGAGGATGATAATATTATATATTCGTCAAAATATATACACGGTACAATTATTTCTAAATGTACATTTTTATGAGCTTGGTTATTAACGTGCTTTTTGTTGCTTTACTACATGACTTCCATAGAAATCGTTTTACCATGTTTTAATTATACACGCTAGTCAAGTGAAGATTGTCACAACAACATATAACAATAATATATTATGCCGCGAATGATAAAAAAAAAAAACAAATCAATCTTATTGCAACGTTTCAATTAGTCTCTTATTTTCATCAAAGTTTGACAAAAATAAGGAATCGTCAAATTTAGACTGATTTAGTTTTATATTATGAATAGCTATCAACATTCCGGGAATTGTACGTTAATTCACGTTGTTAAAACAAAGCGTCAATCGATATAAAGCGAATTAGTCCTAATTATTTACCCTATAGTAATATCGGTCGCCGAGGAACGCGAGATTTCCCAAACCTTTCCGTAGCAGATAAGCTCGTATTTCCGCAGTGGCACTAAGTCGTCTGGCGGCAGACTCTGAAAGGAAAACGAAAACAATTTCAAAGCGATCCGTCTTTGCAGCAGATCATTACGGCGATCTTCAACTTCAACGTTGTTTTTTAATATTTTTATTCTGTGTACCGTTATCGGAGGAAAGTAATTTGTAGAGAAACTCGCTTCGGTTTTAGTTTGATTGAAATTAATAAGCAATGTTGATTCCTCTGACTTCTGAGCCATAAAGGGGTCGTACTTGATAATTTTAAATTAATTAATTTGAGTGAAACGCTAAGTTTTCAGTCGGCTTTGGAAGAGTCTGCGTGAAGTACTCCATAGATTAACCCTCGCAATCATGTTTTAATTTTTTCTTTGAGACGGGTAGCGATGTTAATAATGAATAGTAGATGAATATAATTTAATCTAGTTAGACGTAAAATAGGGTGACCTGAATATATTTCAACATCAAAGTGATTAAAGAATAAGTGCATGTCCTTAAAAATTTGCATTATAAAGTTAATAATTATAAAAGTAACTTTACCTATTAATCGTAGCAAAATCAATTAGGCCGTGATTTTTTATAATCAAAAAAGTCAGCAACACTGATTGAATTTTCCAAAGCTGACCTCGAGCAAGCGAAGTAGGCAATTAATTACGCGTAGCTGTTTTTGCATCGGCCGCGGAAGAAAATGCCCAAGATTTATTGTTTGCGCCACTTCACTTCAACGTCTAGGAGGCGAATTACTAATCTTTCCTTTAATTCTGAATCTCCCTGTTTTCTCTGTAATACAGCTGCAGCCGGATTAAAGAAATACTCATTTCAGTCTCATTTATATTGCATTCGGCCTAAGAGTTGCGATTATAAAATGTCGCTGAGCTTGTTAATTGTTGTATAAAACCTGTTTTAGATGGGAATTATTGTTTCAAATTGATTGAGGAACAAGAAGAGGGGAGATTAGCTCAAACTTTACCTGTCAATTTCTATTCAGGTCGACTTTATAACTGCGATAATGTTTTGTATTTTAGAAATGTTGATAGTAATATTATGCGAAATTTTAATGTCATAAAACATTTTAATCAATATAAATTTTTAATATGGCAAAAGGTTGCGAATTTGTCCTTCCATTTAGTATAATACCCTACGGACAGATGCCCAAATAAACTTGTACACAACTAAATTGGGTTGTTCCCGTAAGGGGTTCCTGTTATGTGATTGAGATTGCCTATGTGCTGCCACAGAGGATAAAAATTATATTCTAAAACTATGACACTCCTTCATAAATTTTTGTATGCAATATAATCGTGTCATGAATTTTTCCATTATTAGGTTATTACTTAGGTAGCTACGAATTTCCATTCAACCTACGTACTTAACATGTTATTAAAAATAATAAAAACTGACTAAGGTGAACCAACAATTGACATTTATAGACCACAGATAATTTACAATCTACTTAAATATTTATAAAAGAGATGAAGAAACAGGCCGAGACCGATGAAAGATGTTAGTGCCACTAATTTATAATTATTACATTCGTGATATGATATCAGTGGTGTGCACTGTAATCTTGGTTACATGTATAATTAGTTTAATGTCTATAAGTAGTCGTACTCGAAATCAGTATTAACAATACGCACTAACCCGAAGATTGGTTGCATAATGTTATGTTTACACATAACGTATTTACATGTAAAATAGCGAGATTTCAACAAATGCCAGACAAATTATCCCATTTCAAAGTTTAAACTTTAATAGTTGTAAAGCTTTTCTTAACAAGCTTTTGTTTAGAAATCTTAGTTTGTTAATTAGTTAGAGGACAGCAGCGGGCACGTAACACAATATGTTGGAACTCGGGGAGTTGTACCGCCGCTTGGGCCCAGGTGGGGCGGTATATTTCAACGTATATTTACATAAAAGTTACTGCAACTCCCAGAATATTAACGTCGTTTCGTGTGAATGACTGTTTAGTGCGTTGTAGTGTAGAGGAAAGTTTTAATTTGGAATCCAATTCGAAACTCCGGGTGTAATAAGTTATTATATGCAAACAGTTTGCAGGTGCAAAATTGCTTAGAATTCTAGTATAAAGTTTATGTTAAACTTACACGTCCAACTCTAGCAGTGTTTAGTTTTTGGCTATAAATGTCTAAATGGGCATGAGGGAGCCTCATCGGATTTATATGCGTGAAATACAAAGAGGCAGTCACATTTTGTTTCTCTTATATATGCTTATTTTATTTACCAATCTTTTGACTGAAACAAATTACTGTTTCGCCAAGAATTAAACCCAAGGACCGACGGGTTTTATCATTATGCTAACAAAAGTAAAAAAAAACGTACCTTTGAAAAAAAAACTTACGCGAGCTTTAATACAATTTATCTTTGTTTTTCCTAACAAAAAACATTATTTATCACAGCGAGCTGATGAAGGTGTCATCGTTGGAATACATTAGTCATATTATTCTAGGTTCAACGTGTGTTCTGTGTGATATATTTAAACACTTTTGTATGAAAGATTTTGTTTATAATTTTCTTGAATATTGAGAAATCGTATATAAACGGAGTTTTTTGTTTAAATATATGTATAATTTCTGGATTTAATTAAATCTGAAAGAACATTCGCGTAAATAAACACTAATACCAAAAGCCTTATACCTGATTATAAGTTTAAAATATTAAAGTCTTACGTAATAAATATCGATTAACTAGGGCATAAATAAATTTATCAATAAATGTTGTTACTGTAAGCATTAAAGTTATAATCCTGATAAAATGCTCTGACCCTTTGTAAACGATAGGATTATTATAAGGCTCCTTTGAACTAGTTTTGTAAAAATCAACAAGAAAATGTGGAATTTGGAATAAAAAGGGATTGCAAAGCGCGTTTTTTTTTTGAATGGAATCTCGCTGTTGGCCTTAAGGGCCTTTACAGCTCAGCACGGGCTGTTTGGCGAGCTTAGCTTAGCCGGAAAGGGTGGGGTTCCCGCGACTCGCGCAAGGGCGTCTCCTGTGAGACTCGAACCTCGGCTTGGGCCGTCGCGGGGGGGTCAATCGCCTGGAGGGCAGGACGGAAGCTCACTGGAGTGAGCGAAATGCGAAGTAAAGGTCCTCGCCTTCCCCGGTGAAGGCGGTTTTTAACCCTATTCTGTTTATTGCTACTGCTATTATTATTGGCCGCGCGAGCGACTTTTAATTTGTCGTGAGGGCCGCACCAACCAGTTCCTGTATTTATAACAACCAGAATTTGTAATAGACAAGTTTCGTGACATTTCGGGTACTCGTTCCACAACCGAACCCGAATAGACCATAGAGTCAAACGGCAGTAATAAGAACGAGTGTCAAAGATTGCAACATTGACAAGTTAAATGAACTAGTCATATTAACGGTTTTAAACTCATTTGACTTCGATGTCATTAAATGATAATGACAGTGGCAGTTGACATTAACACCATTGCTGTAACATAAAAGACTGAAATTACTACAGACTATCATATAAAATATGAACCTTAAACATCATTAATATTTTTGTAACAATATATAAATTTGCGCCGATATATATTACAATGAAATTGATGCGCTTGCGGTACGTCGCGAATTTTTCAAGATTACATAATACAAATTATTTGAAAATTCTATCGAATGAATGATATTGACAAAATTCTATTTTATTAAATTAGTATGTAGCCTTAATTTCGTAACATAATTATTATTTATTTTAAATAAACAATGCCAAAGTTTCGAGTCAGCAGTGTTGAAAAATTAAATATTCTTTTCTCAACTTGGTATTTAACGTTTCTCTGTACAGTAGATAAAGTTATGGTTTGTCTCAACATATACGCTATTATTCGCTATGAAAGGATATTAGGGGGAAATATAAGCAATCAACCTTTATCCCCTGAGCTTGTTTGTGATAATTAGAAAAATGTGTAATTACGTATATGTCTCTATTTCAGTTATTGATATAATTATGTAAATATTTATGTATATTTATAAATGTATTTTTATAATAGTCGAGCATAATAAAAGCCTTTCTTTTACTTTTTAGAATACATTATAAATCAAAGCAATTTTTAGAGTTCTGTGATCTTTTATTCATGTTAAGACGAGTACTTTCTTAATATTAACGGCAATTCATTGAGACAGAAGTAAGTAGTCATTTTCTAACAAGACAAAGAGCAATGTTATATCTTAACTCTGAGATCGCGCGTCCAAACCTCGGCTGTGGAATATAAAGAAATTTTACTCATAAATACAGACTCGTACGATAACTACACAGTACACATTGTAAGAAAACCGGTATAACCTAAAATTGAATAAATTGTTACAGTATAATGTAACTAGACCCATAATTACATATCTGTGAAAATAAACTAAAGGATTGTGCATAAAATAGTCGACCTAAAGGAAGGGTCCTTAACTTAATGATACAGTTATGATTATATTCATCAGCAGCAACATCCTTAACAGCTGACTACATCTTTACATTCGATGGCTTTTCATCAAAGATTGACTTTGTAATTCCGAACGATTGACGAAGTGAAGTTGTCTATTAGGGAGCGTCTCACAGACACAGCTCGTCGAATGAAGGCTAATGGTCTGTTAATAATGCCTGCCAGTCGCTCTGTTAGCGACCTCACGCTACGAGTTGAGCTACGAGCTTTGCTAAACTGCCGAGAACTGTGCACTTACCCAGCTGCTTATCTCTGTAGGGAATACCCGAACATTACATGTACATAACGACAATAGAAGCTCGAGGATTAGGTTACGTACGATTTACACAGCTATGATAATTATTTTTGGAATCAAGTCTAATTTAATTAAATAGATCGGAGATAATTTCTAAGTTAGCTTATCTCATTAATATACAGTTTCATATGTTTTCATTTGATGAAATAAGATGACTCTTTTCATTTCTGAAATATTTATTAAACAAATAATATAGAATTTTGTATACAACACAATTAACTGAGTGTATCAAGTATTGAACAGAAAAATTTACACGTGTTTAGAAAAATAAATCCTGGTTTCATCCGCAGTTACTCAACGGCGAAAG
Source organism: Pieris mannii (assembly GCA_028984075.1). NCBI lineage: Eukaryota > Metazoa > Arthropoda > Insecta > Lepidoptera > Pieridae > Pieris > Pieris mannii. The sequence goes on from CM054776.1 coordinate 5,423,493, forward strand.
TCTTCCAGAGCCCGCTTCTCTAGAGATATTCTTTTGCAAATTAGCGTGCTGTACGTCTTCTAATCGCGGTGTTCCCTGGGAGAGACGCCCGCCAAATAGAAAATAAGAGTAAGACAGCCGGCAATGCAACCAATGAGTTCATGTGCTGCTGTGTTTTATGGCTGTACCGTAGGATTACCATGGCCTTACTCCACTATATACATAAAAAACGGCTCCAAATTAGTTTAAAATCGTTAATACGAACGGTTTATTTAATTTATTAATGTTGCTAGATCTATAAATTACATTTAATAGTCGATAAGAATAATGAGTATGGAGTCATTATTATCATTATTATTCATAATAATTTATCATAATTTTAAATATAAGAAATTAAATAACAATAAATATTAAAACTATCTTTGACACTCGTTTGTATGACTGCCGTTTGACTCTGTAGTGTTTTCGGGTCTGTCGTGGAATGAGTACACGAAATGTCGTTTATTTATTAAAGTTGTGGTTGCCATGAATACAGGAACTAGTTGGTGCTCAATTCGATTGAGTGGTCAAACCAAGCAGAAGCCTTTAAAGTGTAGAATTATGTCTAATTTAATGGCTGATGCACATAAACTAATCTAGACGTCAGTATTGTTAACGTCATTATCTTCAAAAATATATCGGCAAGTCCGGTTTTAGTTCAAATCCTGCTTTGGATACATTCTTCTGGTCAACAATCGGTCCCTGTCTCCAACCTCTCCGTTATAATATTATAATTAAACCAAGCGATATAACGTGTGTTTGTTTTTATTATAATGGAATCTGGACACCATAATTCTGGCGTAGCGCCGACATACATTATTGAAATAAATACCGTCCATTGACCAGCCATTTTGCTTGCTGAGATCTGTCTGTAGTTAGTAATACATTTTGCTTTCTAATTATAAAGGCAAAAATTTCTTTATTATTATTAATTACCTTTTTTAAAGCATGACGAAACTTATATTAACTGTATTGTATTCACATCCTGGTAATAATAAATCGATATAAGCTTAAACTTTGCGGTCTTGGCAAAATTTTTAATTACGTAAGTTGAGAAGTTGAAAGTTTTATGGATAGTTCTCGTTCTTAAACGTTGTGAGCACGGTACAACCAATTAAGTTTAATGTAAGCTTATTTAGCTTGATCTCAAAGTAAAATAAGATTTTATAAGGCGAGATTAAGAAGACGGGCATTAGCGTAGCACGTTAATAAATAAAAGAAAGGTATAGGGAATACGCCGATTCTTTCCATTGTATTGTATGCTTACAAATATACCACTAATAAGTTTTATGAAAGGAAGTCTGTTTCGATATTAGTTTAGAAAAATTTCAAATAACTAATTAGTAGTACTAATACCACGATCTTGGATTTTATTTAATTTAGACCTATTCTTAATTAGATTGAGTTAGACTCCCAAATAAATAATAAATAAGAATTTACTTTATTTGACTCAAAACAAACATTATAATATTCTACATATAATGTGGTTAACCTTATACATACATAATTTACATCTATGAGCATCAGCGTCTAAACTAGGCCTAGGCTGTATCTTAAACGCTAGTTTCTCCCAGTGACATTTAGAAATTGGTTAAACTGTTTGTCATTAGACGTTTATTTTTGTTTATTGAACCAAATTGGTGGTGGAATTAAATTTTAATTGTTGCAGTTAGTTAGACTGGAGTAAGTGTGAACTTCGACAAATATTTTTATTTTATATCTTGTTAATGAGAAATATGAGATGATTTTAATATAGTTATTTAGTACGGAAACTAATATTTATTATAAAGATTGTCTGTTTATATTAAATTTACAATAATATATTATTATTAAGTCTGAATTAAAAAAAACAAAAAAACCTAATTTTATTATTTTATGTTCAGAAACAAGTCTTCTAATTCATTATATTTTTGAGTTTTTAGCCATTCTTATAGTTTTATTTTGCATTTATAGGTATTAAGGGGATAAATATTTAGGATTTTACTAAGCTTATTGTATAACATTGGAATTTTTGGAAATATGCGTTAGAATCCTGCCCAAGTTCTAATTACGGTCGCAATAAATATATCCTACGATGCAAATTTACCGATGAAAATGTAATACAGTGATGTACAACATACAAAAGTTTAATTCTTATCTATGGTACTTGTAAGTTTAGTCTGGTGGATTTGTAACCAATTTCTAAATATATTTAAAAAAATAATGTACGGAAAGAGTACTTTACATGTATTTGAGGTAAAATCCTTATTTCTGTTATATCTATTGGTTTTTACAACGTAATTTCTTCTGCAAAACTTAACCTAGTGTAAAAAAAATATAATACAGTTCTTTGACGCCTTTGACTCCTTTAAAGTGGTTTATTTTCATACTGCTTCGACATCAATTGTAAGAGGCTTAATTAATGTAAATTTCCTATCATATTTTCAATAGATAAATCCTGTTGTACTGTTTTTTAATGTTTTGTTAACGGTTGATATACATAATCATATAGTTAGATTTTAAGCTACTTGAATATAAATTTATCAAGATCGCCTTCAAATCAGGTGAGAATATAGGATGTAAATGCAACTGGATATTATTTAGTGTTCCGTGTATTTCATGGTTCTCTTTGATGTAATTGTATACGTTGTCGTCTAAAGTTAAGCTAATATTACCCTCAGTATATCTAAACGGTCAAAGTAAATACTATGTTATATTTTATTTATAAGTGAAGAGTTTTTGGCTAAGGACTTGAAGACTATGGTTGTTGAATGGAAAATTTAAGTATTTTATAAATTTAACATTGTTTTTTAGAACTTTAATTTATCCTAAACGTAGCCTGAACAAAATATTAATGTAAATAATGTTTAAAGAACTTTATTTCTCATTACAAAAAATATATTTATATCGAGGAGTTTCTGAAAATTCACTGTCAATTTTCACAACCGCGAACACAGGTGTTCTTCTACTTAGAAGCCTATCGGAAAATGGTCACACATCTTTCCCACTTACACTGATAAAATATGTACGTTCATGCCTTCCACAGGGATTAATTACTTCACCACTCCATTATTAAATGAACGAGTCCTTGAAAACCAAAGGAAAATGGCGCAGTTAAAAGGGTACCCCTCTCAAAGAGTCTCTAGGATGGAGTTTATATTTGAAGAACTTAGAACACGAGACAATACAAAGCATACTCGTTATGTTTCAATACACAAAAGAGTTATTTAAAAACATTCAGATAGGTATACGCCTTAATATACTTTTACAGAGAACAAGTCTTTTATCACGAAAATAAGATCATTTATCTATCTATCAAAAATAATAATATTTTACTACTATAAGTGTCATATGATGTACCCTTCCGAGCCAATATTGTATGTTGATCATGTGATTTATAATACATATATAACTCAGTATTAATTGCATGTTTATCATACGCGTAATTTCAGAATGTATGAGGCAGTAATATTATTACTACCTGATTCCTGTTTTAATTTGGCCAGAGCGAAACATCGTATAGTCTTTTAGATAAACGAACTATCTGACGTAAATTATTTTACTATCCGTACCTAAGGTTACCGTATTTACACGAAAAATCCCTTCAATTTTATAGAATTAAGTATAGATACGCAGTACACCGACGATAAATGTAATCCGAGCGAACTAACGATATTCTTCTATCTTCAAACTGCGGCCTTATTTAAGTAGAATCATCTTTCCTTTCCGTCGTAGTTTTATTGGTTAAAAACTCAATTCCCGTTAACAAATTGTTAGGGTCGTATTATTTTGTGAGCAGATTTATCGATGCAGTGGAAGCCTTTTGTTGGGTTTAATCATAAATCTTACTTAACCGGTTATTAGGATGTCTTCGATTGATATATGAAATCGTTTAAGCTATTTTATATGAATAGAAGATTTTAGCGTGGAAAACCTCAACATAATTGAAGAATTAAACATATGTTTAAATTAATTCGACTTGATGAGCATACAACATTCAGACGCTTGAAATACGTTTATGAATATGTAAGTTGCTTATTAGTGACTTCGTACCTAGAACATACATCAAATTGGACAGCGTATCTTTATTCAAATGATATAGATGTAATAGATAGTGTTAATGAAAGACTAAAAGAGCGTATTAACTTGATGCTTAAGCGTGTGGATTCCTGACTAGATTTATTTCTCTAAACTAAACAGCTATATAAAGCTGCTAAAAAATTAGCAAAGTTAGGCGCTGGTCTTTCTCTGATGTAAAGGGAGGACCTTGATCAGTCTAACCAGAAGTCCCCAGTCCGAAGGCCCCAGTGGCTAAGGGTAAGAAGTTGTATATATTCTTTCCGGTCGGAATAAATTTAACATCGCATTCAGAATATGACTTCATAGCAGCGATTGAAGCCGTAAAATGTAGGTGTTGTTACACTCTATTAAACTTGAGAGGTGTTTTCAAGAAAAGAGTTTATTAATAACTAATCAATGAAACAATCTTCGAGTATCCATAATTATATATAAAATTAAATTTATTAAAACTTGTTGTTAAAAACAAAAATTATTATTGCTTTTCTTTTTAAATGGTAGCCTTTAATTACTTAAATAACAGGAATGTCGTGATAAAATTCACGAATCTCCGAGTACTGAAGAATATCTGTCCTGCTGAGAGCACTCTACTGTAATAAATTTACTCTTAATTTATCTTTGTGTGGATTGCTTTACTTGTAAAAGGCCGTGGGCAACTGAAGCCTACTTCATTGCTTTTTGGACGATTGTACCTCATTGTTAAAGATAAATTGTTTGGTCCTTTATTAGTTATTTGTAAGTTAGCGTTTTAAAAAACAGGCTTTGTACTCATGAGTCTTTCGTTGTGTGCTCTGGTGAACACCGTTAAGTTTTATGCAAGGTTTTATTTTTAAATAACATTATTCCTTAAAATTTAACATTGAAAAATAATATTATCCGATCAAGTGTATTTATTAATTTGTAATACTCGAATAATAGTATAATCAAGTATTTAGCAATGCTTAATCAAACACAGTAAATTTTTTATACAGTATTAATTTCAGCTGTGCAGTGTTAGATTAGGCGTGGGCTTAGGTTGTAGGTTTGATCCCCGACTGTGCACCAATGGAATTTTTTGTCTATGTTCACATACAACAGATACCGAATTCTGCGTCAGCGTTTAAAAATATTCATATAACATTTTCATGTATGTATAACCAGCTTCAAGGTATGTATATCGTACATGATATGTGTCATACAATTTCTCGTGATACATTATATTTAAATGTAAATTAAGTCACACGCTCACACATATTCTCGCACCCACGCGTACATCACTGGTTTTAACTATATTATGCCAGTTTTTATTTTATTTTAATTATGCATTGTTGTACGTCAGAATTATATTACAATACTTGTATATACTAGTGTTGAGCCGCGTCTGTAAAATGTATTTGACATAGTTTTAAATGAATTGTGAATTACGCGTTTTGGTCGACTGCATGATTGTAATGCATGCATTTCTTTTTTAATGTCAATATTATATTGCAAACGCGCTACCCACACGACACCCACAGATTATATTTCTCAAAAGTTTCCGTTTTCTATGATTTTATAGAGGCTGCATTAAACTATCATTATTTCTCCTGAGCAAAGATTAGAATTTTTCCAAAGTGTATTTGGTTTCGTTATGTGCGGTATTCGCTATTAAACATTTTATACCCTCACAACCTGTTACAATACGAGCTCTTCGGGCTAGCATTTGGCCTGATTTATGTTTTGCACTATACAGTTGTTTTGTATAACTGTATCGCAAACGGTTTTGGAAATTCAAAAAACAAAGTAATGCAATTTCTAAGAATATAAAATGTAGTATGAAGAATTTTATAAATGTGTATAGAACATACAAAGAATTTAACAAAAAATCTAAGGCTTAGATTGCCAAAATTACGGTGCGTAATTATTGTAACAACAAATAACAATATAAATTATTGGTAGGTTATTTCATTATTTCAACTTTACTTTGTATTTAATACTTCGATAAATGTAACTCTTTTCATAACCCTCTTGATAAAAAGTATCACTCTAGGAACGCAATCAGAATTAAGGTCTCAATGATCGATCATATTATTAAACTAAAAGTCTCCGTACAAGGTCATATACACAATACACATAATATTTATTCATGACTTTGGATTCATGTCAACACGTCTTAAAGTCTGTTTGGAAATGTGATGAAATGTGATATATCTAAATAAAACTTATTTATTAATAGTTTCAAACATGTTTCACAAAAAATCTGGTTATATTACCGACTTCTCCTTGATTAAATCGTTTTAGTCAAATGCGGGTGCAGTATTCTTATTCTCGAAAGTGTGACGTATGGTTGTAACGGAATGGTGGGGTGTAATGATATGGAACTCTTAGTTTTAGGTTGAGTAATACGATTAACTAAAGTCCCAAATATATTAAAATACTTTCTTTACTTTTAAGGTGTATTTTGTTTATTAAAATGTTATCATGTTATTGCTTCCGCATTGTGATGACGTTTATGAGTGGACAAATATACTTTTAATTCTGTTAATGAACACAACCAGCTATAATAATGAAATTAAAATAATGACCAAACTGTAGATATATATTATGTATGTTTGTTTATTAAATTTTTGTAAGTATGAAATACAAGTTACAAAACAATAAACTTTGCCGCCCACATCTATACTGGATAATCGAAGAGATTTCGATGTACAAATAAAGACGTTCGGCAGAAACTAATGGTGCGTTAATAATTCCGCCAAGTCTCTATTCATTCGGAGTCCTGAAAGATTTATCGCTACAGGATTCTGGCAAGATGCCTTCTGGCAACGCTTGATTATGTGTTTTTTCTTAATAATGAATTAAATTGTTTGTTTTTTCATTTAATTAGAAAATTAGCGTATTTCTTATGAGCTATTACGAAACGTTGTTTAATTAAATAGATAAACTCGTGGTTTATAGTATGCCGCTTGTTTTGTAGGTATGTCACATACATTATACAAGCGGTTCGGTCATTTATTATTTTTGACTGGGCGACTTAAGTCATTTTTCATTTGGGTATGAAATACGGCTCTTAGTACTACAACACTTTATGTAATTGGTTTGATTATTCATTTTTAGCAGGTGATCAACAGTTTGAACATGATATGCCGATCTCCATATTTTTTACCCTACGTATTGTACGTATGTTAAAATGTATTTGAAAAAAATGAATATATTCAGAATTGCATTGTGCATTACATTGAGATATAAATTTTTCTCAAAGACATAATCAGGCGTATTTAGGCGTACCTTTTATGAAATGTTAAGTATTCTTAAAAAAAAACATTATTATATTATATTTTGTATAGATATTGTTTGTTGGTACTTAATTGTTTACCTGTATACAAAGTTGGGACATAAAATTTGGTCGCGGTAAGGAAACTTGGTGTCGGAAGAATGCCGCCGCGACATAAAATTTTATAACAACTTTGGACGGCGTGGCATTATAGGTTTTTGATATCTTGCCTCGTAATAGATTTGCTTATTGAAATTTGTTTGCTGAAGAATATTACCTACACAGCAACAAAGAAACTGACATGGTCTAAACAATATAAAAAGTAACACCGGTAACCGTTGTTAGTTAGAAACCGTTTAGTTAATATGAAGTGTACTTTCGAAGAAAAATATTATAATTAAATTCATTTAAAATATTTTTTTATCCGTAAAGAAAAGTTATATGCTTTTATGTTTATTGATTTCATATCTATTGTTTACATAAATACCAAAAAACCAGTACTAATATGGTTTTATATTTCCCATAGAATAAAATATGTAAATTTTCTTATTTAATATAAAACGCAACGCAAACGATGGTGATGCCTAAACCCGTCGCGTCCGGGGATACTCACAATACCAGAATGCATGCATGTGCATTATACTTACATACTTAGAATCATGGCTAAGGACCTTGGAAAGTAAAGAGTCGGCAAAGTTCCTCTTATTTCATTATTCGATATGTAACGTATCCATTATAAAAATTATCAAAACAACTAAGTACCAAAGTCATAAATCAACTATAACTCAGATTTATGTCGACCATAAAAGAATTTCCGCAGCGGAATGTGTTATGTACTCACAATTTCATTTAAAACTTTGTTGGGTTATACAGAATCTACATATTTGTGCATTTAAGCCCGGGACCTCTCGGGGCTGGCCTGAGTGATTGAATTATTAACTGACTGGCACAAGCCTCAGTACTTTGTCCATTTGAGACGTGATTCGAGTATGAACGACGAATTTGAGAATTAATTATTATTAGTATAAATCCTGTCTCGATCCGATTAAGCTATGGTGAGAATTTCGACTCTGAATGTTAATTATATGATATATATGTATATACAAATATCTATGCTATTTGGAACGGAATCATTTTTAAGTCTTCTGAAGTAAAAATAAATTAATTCTTATTTTAAACTTAGTTCATATCAACAAATAGTTACTCGTAATTTGTGACTGACATGTAACAATTCTTTATTTATGATGGTGACGCGATCCTGTTTGCTATGCATAACGGATTTTGACGTAGGACACGATTTTGGTAAAACAAAGGTGAAATATAATTCAAGTGATATGTTATATGTTTGACTATACTCTTCCGCTCTGAATATTGTACGGCGTAATTTTCAAGTTAGGTTCTGTATTTTTTATGCACGTTGAAAACATAACGTGCTCTATGACAACATAGATCATTGCCTACGGCAAGTGCTTCGATATATGTATTATATAAGGCTGTAGAAAATTTCAATAATGTTTCCTTATCGCCAAGATAAATTAGGCCTTTGAACGAAAGTTTTAACTACTTTAGTGAATTCTTAAAGTCACTAGTAGAACAAGGAGATTATTACATTACTTAAAAAAATATTTTGTTAGTTTTTAACTCATGAATCACAATCCTATATTACATTCTAATAGTATAAAGGATTATTTAGAATTCTAAGTATTACCTTAGGACGTGATAGGTTTTTTGATAATGATAAACTTATTCAAACTTAATAAAAAAATCATTTCAAAGGATGCAGAGTGAAATTCGTATTGAAATAAAGCTCCTTTAACATTACCATAAAATTAATTGAAAACAATACCCAATATTAACCCCTAACGGGAATATTCGAATTACCGATAACCCTGTATATAACAATTTCTATGAAAAAGATACATCATTTCTTGAATACGTTATTTAATATTGATAGGTGTATATAAAGAATTACAGCTTTTTTAAATATGGTGTATTATAAATAATATGTTAAAATATACTAAAATATTCAAATATGATAAGTAATACGTTGATGCCACATAACTTATAGAGGGCTGTTCACGCGAGACCAATTTCTTGTGGAACATACGGTGCTGCAGTTGATGCCAAATTCTACACTCAAGCCAATATGAAACTTAAGTTTTATCGTTCTATGCTAATATTTTAGTTCAAATCGGTTCAGAGAAATATTATTTGTACACATGAGATTACTTCAATATCGTATTTAATTCAATGTTTTTTGTTTATTTCTGGTATGTGCATAACAATTCGTTAGTTTACAAAAATTGGAACGTTTATGTAATGTATTAAAGATATGTTAAATAATCCTTTCTAGAATCTACAAAATTATAATACTACATTAATTTATTGATGCCCGATATTTATCCAATACCTATGAAAAATCCTAAACAATATTTGAGCATTACTTTTCCTACTACAGAATTAAATTCAATTTCATTCATAACTTTGTGTTTATTTAAACTGCTGACAATCGAGTACTCTAATAACTAAAAATCTATCCATCTATCTATCTAGAATCAGTGGACTAAACAAACAAGCCGAGTTTAGCGGGTCTAAAATATCCAGTTCGGATACCGGAATTGAGAGGCGAGAAGCACGACGACGGTTCACAAATAACAATGCGATATGAAACTTTGCACTACCTCAAATTTCGATTGAGTGAACTGCCAGCAGCCGCATAAGTTCATTTCATTTACTTCATATTTATTAACGCAATGAATTAAACAACCCAACTGATAACTTGATTGTACAAATTTTATAAGACTATCAAATAGTTATTTGATTTCACATGTAAGGACCTAATATATATATGTATATATATATTAGGTCCTTACATATGAAATCTGGAACGGAATCATTTTTAAGTCTACTGAAGTAAAAATAAAATAATTCTTATTTTAAACTTAGTTCATATCAAAAAATAGTTAATTTGTGACTGACATGTAACAATTATTTATTTATGATGGTGAAGCGATCCAATAGGTATTTGATTTCCATGGCTTATTCAATTTAATTAGGATTTAATTATACGTAATATAATATCTTTACACTAACACAAACAAGGTCAGCGCATAATCTGTAGCGCTTTTGTTCGCTATTTTTCGTTTCTCTTAATAACGAACAGAATAATGCAGAGGGTAATAATTTACACTAAATTGGGTGTCTTATAGCGAGGTGGTAAGATCACACAATGTACACTAGCAGTAATGTATCATATACGCTATAAAGGCTGCAAAGTGGACGAGAGGTTGGCGGCGCGGTCTCCTTAAAAGTAATCTAACGAGAACGCTATTTTTCGACGTTATTTTTCATAATAATTCAAAACGTATTATGAATAATGTTCCGTATGTCTTGAGAACAAAAGCTTTTGGAGTTAATGGAATTGAATCTAGTTCATTCACATAAATAAATTTCGTCGAATTTACTTCACCATTTTATTTAATTCCGGAACGTCCACTAAATAATTTTCGATACAGGAAGAGAATTTTATCGTCCATATCGAATCTACTATTATAAAATGTACTCCTCACTTACAACCGGCTTCGCAATGATATTTCTAAATAATGTAATCTGTTTGGAAATAATTTAATTATCAAAATATTTTATAATAAATAGGTAATGTAGATTTTGAAAAAGTTACTTTATTATTATGAAACAAATTGATTTGCAAATACGAAGGGCGACTCATTTAAAGGCGACAGTCCCTGTACACATGTCTCTGCGGTATATTCCTGGGAATGAACAAAAACAAGTGAAAATAAAGTGAAAACAATGTTATTCTCGGGTGGATTACTATGTTGCGTTATTCGAGCCTGCGGCGGTGCCTCGAAAACAAACTATATTTTTACCCTTGGAAATATTTAAATTCAAATTTAATTTTGTTACTTACAGAATCTGGGACGAGCTAATTGACTCAATTATGCCTTTTAAAATCTGCGACACGTGAAAAATGTTTGTCACACTCGTCGCCTGAGTTCACAGTTGCGGAAAGCCTACCTTAGTATTTACATGTGCCAGATACAGACAACATACAAATTACATACGTGATTTTTGACTGTTATTTGCAAAAGGGTAAAGATAAGTTTTCCTTACATATGGATAGCAATAGAAGTCTTCATTTATAGTAAGTAATATTCCAATCCCGTAAAACTTTATATACCATTTTAATAGCCAGTTATATACCATATAAAAAATACTCCACGTACATTCAGCACTCCATTATCAAATATATCAACTACTGCAATGGCTAGTTCAATATTTTGTGACCTTCTTTTCAAAACTTTTCAGTAAACAACTTATATCTAAAGTAATCTATTAATTTTAATTATACAAATTATTCTAGGTGTAATTTGCTAGGCGCACTTATTGCTATTATAATGAAATGTGTAATATGAAATTGGAGGTCTATGAATGCTAGGCGCAGTTATATCACTAGAATAGAGGGGTTGTTGGGGCGCGTATTTGCGAGTGTAAATTGAAACATGTCGAGAGTTAATTGCGTCCAGGCCGAGGGACGCACCCCACTACCCTCCAAGGATAATCCCAGCTCAACAGCCTTCCCGGATAGACGAATAGTACAGATTAACAATAATTAGAGTTATAAGCGAGAAATTTAGCCTTCACGCAGAAAGGATGTGGGTGCGTTTAAGTCTATAAAGTATGATTTAAAAAAAGTGTTGCTTAGAATGCAATGTCGATATATATAATAATAATTTTGAAATCAACGATTTTAAACAATTACATAAGCGCATATAGTAAATTGTTTCGGTAAATGTTCTTCCATATTTTTGTTTCGGTATGCAATATAGTTGTAAATAAATAAACTGTAAAAACTTTGTAAATATAATAGACATTTTATGGAACAAATTAGCACTTGTCAGAGCAATTACTATTATGAATCAAACAATAATCCCAAATATATGTATAACGTTGGTCGAGGCCGAGCTATGACCATTACAGGCCGAGCTACGCCCGCCTTTAAGGCCAACAGCGAGATTCTTCACAAAAAAAGTAAATCTGCGGTTTTTGGACCGTTGAGATATGATGTCGGTTCCTTAATTAAATTGTGCTAAAGCACTACTGCTATTTTAGTCAATTTGTCAATATATTAAAATAAACGTAATTGTTTGGTGAGTGTCTGCCCCCACTTGCAAGCTTTGAAGATAAAAAATGTGAGTATCCCGCTGGGAAGTCAATGTAGCGTTACCATACTAAATTATCGATTCGAACCATAAATACTTATCGACTGATTTATTAAATATACAAATATCTTTCCGTAGAATAGGAAAAAAATAAGTTGGTAGCAACCAAATACGAATTTGGTTGATTACATAACGGCTGGTAATCAATCGTCATATCGAGGTACGTATTAACGGCTCGTTCTGAGATATGTAGTATTGTTTCGACACTTGTGTTCTCTCGCATCGATGACCTTTGACTCGGCTGTGAGCTTGTTACCGATATTCCATTACCACAGAGGAAGGTAATTACATTGTCCCCTTTAATTAATTTATCACGTGAAATGTATGAGCGCTGAGTATAACTTGTCACGACTAATATGTCCCGCTAAGTGCTGGAACATTGAATTATGTCGTTATGAGTAAATTCATTCCGTTTCTATGGTCAATGGACGCGCGTTTTAGGAAGGGTCATAATTTCATAACCAACACAAATAATAATAAATAACCAGTAGTCAGTACTACTGGTAATTATTAAGTAGCACAGTTGCTAAATATAAACGCACACCACTTCGCACAAGCGGGCTTAGGCAGCCCTAACAGGTGTGATAGCGGGAAGACTTCATGGATTACAAGCGTCACTATAATGAATACATCCGCAAGTGTTGAATAAATAATATGTGACTGGATTGTTGATGTGAATATGTGGGATCACCACATTCATGACGAATAGTGTTCAGAGGAGTGGTTTGCAGCTGAGTTTCATCAGATGTCAAGACAGAATAAGAAGTTCTAGTCCGCTGCTCCACAACTGAGTGTTTTTAAAACAGTTTTTGACGCACAACCACTGTGCGGAACCAGCTGCTCACTGAAGTTTTTCCGAACCAATTCGACTTATAGTGGTCCATGAATAGAGCGTACCAATTCTTAAAGGGCCGGAAATGCACTTGTGAGCTCGGCATTAAGTGTACAGGGCTTCGTTATCCCATAACGTAATTGGTGGGAGATATCATGAGACTGTACGTTCCGGGCAATTATTACCGCTGCCGGAAACATAACCATTTTGCTGTGTGTTCGGCTCGCACTGTCCAGCGTCAACAAACTCCCATTCCACGGTTACTCTCACTGCTTAATGGGTTTCTTGATTCTTCACATTTTATTACGATTTGGGAGTATACTTCGAGGGGATTAGAGCAGATAGCAGGAAGTTTACTTTCAATTTTGTACATAACTTAATTGTATTTTATTTTTGTTTTATGTTGTTATTAGTTTGGGTTTGGCCATGCATAGGCTGTAAGTAAAAAATCGGTTGTCCGTAAAGTCAGTTTACTGATGATAGTTGAATGTGCCAAGAAAATACTGATAGAATGGTTGCATTTTTCAAAAGAAAATTTTAATTTTATTTGTTTGATACATTTTATACGCTTGTACTTAAAAAGAGAAAGCTTTAAATGGAACGCATGAGAGGTAACGCGCCGCGAGGTAACGCTGCATGAGTCATGTTTTTTCGTGCGTGCAGCCGGGTCCATCGAATTATAAGACGTTGTCAAGTCAAAAATAAACATCAGATGAGCTTCCTACCCGTCTACATAATTTGTATGCGATTGTTCTTTAAAAAAAATAAACTAAGGTTAATATAATATATAACTAATATGTTTTTTAAGAGAAACTTATGTGTAACGTTAATCGTCTCAAAATATATAGACTAAAGAACCGAATTAATTTTTTTTACTGAAGTTCTGTCATTATTGTGAAAGTCTTTTGTTCCTTAAAGTATAAAGTGAAAGTTGAATACCAGAAAAAAAGTTATAGACTATCGGTTAGGAAATCAGGCCTCAGATTTCTGTATCTGTTTCATGACCATTTGTTATGGATCAAAGTACGAGAATTAAATCTAATTTTGATTATACAAATTATCACATATACATTGATCAAAGTTCAAATCTCTCGAAGGAATCACTCTATTTTCTCTAGTAAAAGTATATTTGCTTAACATGTGTCATGATAAACTGATACAATCCCGAAAACATAAATTCGACAAACGCCATTAATTAGGTACAGATAATTACACATTCCATTTGGCCGGTTAATCCCGGTGTAATCGCGTGGCGGGTGATAAGGGTCGTCTTACCGCTAAACGTGTGAGTTGTGACATTCTTTCTTCTACTAAAGCTGAAATTTTCGAATTAATTTTCTATAAAATAGAGGATTATAATTAATATATTATGTATAAAAAATTAAAATGAAACGTTTGTTAGGTAAAACTTTATACTATAACTTGGAACTTATACTTATACACATCTCAGAAGATAATCAGCACGATTAAAAGACTAAACCTTAATTAATAGGAATTTAAAACAACGGTAACCATTGAACTACAATCAATACAATATAAGGCAATTTAAAGAAATAAAGGCAATCAACTCTTTTTTTGCCAAACAATACTTCCGATTAGCTCCACTAAACGATGTGAGTCAACCACGATTTTATTTTATATAGAGTTCACATAATCCAATGATTCTATAAAGAAAAGTTATAAAAGAAAAGCATTAAGCTCAACAAAGTCGAAAGAACAATATTCAAAGATGAATGAGAAAAAAAGAATGGCACCAGTCTTCACCTTAACGTAGCTGAATATATTTTTCAAACAAAATTGAATAAATATACATAATTTTTGTTGATACTTGAACAGACTTACGAAATACATATCAGTATACGTATATAGGATTCCTTTTATTAAAAATAGAAGTGTTTATACCTTGTGATTGCTAGGCGAGTGAAACAAAACTTACATATATTTTTCAAATGTGTTAATAACTAAACGCTTCGTTAATGCTTAAATAATTTTGTCTTTGGTCTTACGTTGACCTGCAGACCATTCGAAACGCTAACTTAAGTTTGAAATAATAATAATAATAGTCTTTATTCAGATATATTTTACATTATATATTTTATGTACATTTAAACAAATTTCCATTTTAATCCAATTCCGGTGCATCTGTGTGCCCTTTTTTGGCAAAGGCGTCCTCCAAGTCCCGCTATTCCTCTCTGCACTGTGCCACTCTCTGCCATGTACCACCAGCCGTTTCTTTAATGTGGTCAATCCACCTTCTCAGTTGTCTCCCTCTTTTGCGGTTGCTGTACCTTGGGCACCAGTTAAGCAGTTTTTTGCTCCACTTTTCTGTACCTCTTGCGATGTGTGTAAGTTTGAAATACCAGGTGTTAAATTAGTTTTAATTAAATGAATTAAGTACGCAAAAACGGGGTTCAATTAAAATTTTTATGACCGTATAAGTGCAACAAAAACAAATGAAATAACGCTTAAAATTTCAAACGTAACAAACAGCATTTTAATAGGTAAAATCTGTGATAATCTTTGACTGTTACCATGTATAGAAGATATGTATTGTCTTGTGGCCAGGGGAAAGTCAATTAATATATCAGAACCAGATAGTTGACATATAGGGCGATTAGCCAGTCAGTTTACGTTACAAACATGTTCCGCAGTTTGCGTATTGCAAACTCGGTTTCAAACAAATGAAATTCTCAACCTTGTTGAAGAAACTTAATGCACTTACATAATATCCTTTAAATCTAATTCTAGGAATATGGAATGGTATATAACGAGAGAATAAGTGCAGTGTGTGAGAGTTACCCTATACAGCCAAGATTAGTTTGCAAAGAAACTACTATATCTAAGAAAATTAATTTTTGTCACAAGCTAATATTTAAATATAGCATATGTTTATACATACACAAGTATATACAATGCACATTTCAAGGAAAATATAGAAGCCTTAGTAAAATTGTCTGGTTAACTTCGAATATTCGCATTCTTGTTTATCATTGGCTTATTGAGATTTGGTAGGCCGAATATTTTACCGCAAATTGAACATAGTGGACGCATAAAACGCGTCAGCCGCATAAAACATCCAGTGAATTTGCAACGGATGCACGAACGGCAGGTGACGAGTGCAGTTTGTGGCTATGAAATTGCTCTAGAATTATTCCTGGCAACCATCTGTCGCCAACGGCCAACCTGCATACAGTCTGCGTTTCATTATTGCGATTATTTGCCGTATTTCTCGTAGAAATGCCCCGAAGTGGCTGTCGTTGCGGTGTCAGTTTGCAGAAGGATATTTGAAAATTACATAGATCAGCTGGTGAATGATTAATGTTTTAGTTTTGTGTTGTGGAAAATAAATGTTAATTTACAAAAGATAAAATATACTCAGTGAGTTATCGTTGTGTGTTGTGTATTGATTCATCAGATATTATATGTATTATATGATGGGATACTGGTGAAGTACCTAGGTTCGAGTCTCTGCACAGAAAACAGTATTTCACATTGGTAGACACGGACAAGTTTTACTCAATATGAAGACACATTATCTATCTACTAGATATTATTACTGTTACGGACAACGAACAATGCAAGTTAGAAAGCTGGTAAACGAAGCTGCCAGCCAGATGTTATTCTATAAAACGGTCGGCGGCTACGCTGGTATCAGAAGGGATGGTCGGCCCCTTTTAACAGCGTGTAGTTTTAAGGCTTAGTTTTAAGTTACTATTTGTATACTTTTTAGATAGATTTGCGCAGCCGTGTCGGACGGACGTTAGTCATAAGCTTGCTTCGCTTTATAATTGTGTTTGACCATCACTGACGTTCGACCAATATACAGAACAATTACTACTCCACTTCGAGAGTAGCGGCGGTGGTTCAGAACCAGGCGCCGTAAGCTTACAATTACATACACCTAGATTATTAAGAAACACTTTAAATACAATATATATATCTCCGCTACAATAAAATGTATAACTTTCTTTTTATCAATTAGTTATTTGACCAGCTCATAATAAACAATTTTATTTGTTTCCTTTTATTAATTTCTAGCTTCAACAGATACATTATGTCGCAAGGCTTCAGCAAATCCGCGAAGATAATTGAATACAACGT
The DNA here is from genome assembly GCA_028984075.1 of Pieris mannii. Lineage (NCBI taxonomy): Eukaryota > Metazoa > Arthropoda > Insecta > Lepidoptera > Pieridae > Pieris > Pieris mannii. The sequence continues at coordinate 5,440,972 of CM054776.1, forward strand.
TCCATTTGAATAAGCTTTCCTTCAAGTTTCAACCTTGCCTTCACATTGGCATTATTATTAATTAAACTTTGATATATTAATTGATTTGTGAAACAATACAATGAATGCGTGAGTAGCTTCTGAATTTAATTTAATCGTTAATATTCCTCGAAAGGTCAAATGTCTGGAAAGATTAATCAATGGCAATTCGAGCGCCATTGAATTTTTAAAAACTTGTTCATTGGCATTGAAAGAATATATTACATCCTATTGATATCTTTCATTGTATGTTATAGGAGGCAAACGGCTCATCTTATATTAATTGATATCCCAGGCCATGGAGTCATTTTGCCAGAAAGCTCGCAAGTGACGCCCTTTTAAGAACTGTAGCGCGCCTTTCTTGAAAGATCCTGTCAAATTGGTTCGGAAATACTTTAGTGGGTTCAGTTTAGCTGGTTCCATAAAGTCGCATCACAGGATGTGCCGCCTCAGTCCAGGATTTAAAGCATTCTCGCTTGCGACGGAAAGCTGCCTTGCAAGGACGTTTAAACCAAGGCTGGAATCTGCCACTGACCGGCACCACAGAAAATGGAAGCAAAAATCGCAACGCAAACGCATCCCATCAGAATCTTAAACAATGCACATTATATCAACTTTTGTATACACAGTGTAATTGTTAGGAATAGGTATTGTTTACAAAACTAAACTCGTGCCCGATGTATTTCAAACGCGTAGCATCCGTAGTCATTTAAAAAACTTCACGTACCCTTTTAGAATAAATATAATATAAAATAGAGTATAGTTAGCCCAACATGTGTCCAATTCTTAACCCTGAGGTCACGCGTTCAAATCCAGCGCACCATTATAATTAATTTTTCCTTCTATTATCTACAAAATTTACTGGCGAGATTTACTGGTATATCAAAGGAAAAACATAACTAGATTTATTCAGTCAAGATGTTAGGCATGTAAAGGGTTCATTACTGGATATTTTTTTTTAATGAAATAAAAGGGAACGTGCCTTAACTAAAATAATTAGATAGTACGTTGTGTAAAGAATTAAGTAAGAGGAGACTTATCTCATTCGCGGCTTTGTTGAAGAAATGAACCAGCCTTGTTCAAACAGAGAAATAAATTTTCTCTGGAAAGTTTAATAAAGCAAATAGAAATGGATTTATGTGTTCCACGATATTTGAGCATATTAAAAGAGATTTATTACCAGCGAAATAAGGTACGCTGCGAATTAATTTAAAATGATGCCTAATGAAGTGTCGGGTCCTGTGCACGTAGCTCCGAGCGTGTTTAGATGTGTATCGCGCATACTAAGACGGTTAAATGGTACTGATAAATTATGTAAATAACATGCCACATTGCTTTTCTGAGGTTTTACGGTATTTTGTGTTGAAGCCAGTTTAGTACAAATACAGGATTCGAACACGCTTGGCAAATATTGGCTTGCGTTCTTTTCACTTATTACATTTTATTATATAATTATAAAATATTTAGTCTGAACTCGATAGGATAGTAGTAGAATAGTAAAACTTAATTTATTAAGTTTATATGTAACACCTAGTTATACGAACTCATAAAACAGCCCTCAATAGACACAAAACTGACATCTTTAATTAATTGTATTAAAAGATTTTAGCTCTTTATAAGTCGGTTTAAGTACACAAAATACCATCCGTATCACCTTGACGTCCGTCGTTTCACAACTAAGCGATTCTTAAGGCCATTTCTGCCACGCACCACCACGATGTGGAACCAGCTGCCCAGTGAAGTATATCCGAACCAATTCGACTCTGGGTCGTTCAAGAAAAGAGCGTATCGATTCTTAAAAGGCTGGGAGCGCGCTTGCGAGCCTTTTGGAAGTGCGAGTGTCCATGGGCGGCGGTGTCATTTAACATCAGGTGAGCCATCTGCTCGTCTGCCTTCTGTAACAAAAAAAAACACACGAATTATTCCACTATCGGGATTTATCCATTTAAAGTTTTGATCAACTAGGAAAAACCAAACCAATTAAAATAATTAAGATTAGAAGGGTCGAATTTTATAGCACCGTTGTCGATTTGATTTCTACCATTTGATAGTTTAAAAAAAACAGGCTAGTAGTTAGTCAACTCCGATCCAAAATTAAAATCTATCTCTTGACTGACTTAGCCTAACTTACGTATACCTAAGTAACACTGAAAATGTTTAGATTATGAAAAACGGCTGAATGTAGAAAGTTGCCAATACTTTAATTGTTTTTCGAAGTAATCTCCTACACATCGTCGCATTCGATGGAACGACTGAGAAAAGTAATGGGACAATTCTTCCTTAGCGGTCTCTTCTATGGCATTTTCGTACGCTTTCATCGCATCTTCAGGGCTCGTAAAGCGAGTAACTCAAATTTTATCTACAGGAATAAATGAAAGTCGCAGGGTGCCAGGTCAGGACTGTATGGCGGATGACTCATTATCTCGACACCTGCCATAGTCAAATATTCAACAGAACATTTCTCGGAGAGCGCTGGAGCATTGAGGTAAAGGAGGATTCTGCTTTGAGGGCGCTGCTGTCGAAGTTTTTCTTCAGTAAAGCTGTTAAAGGACGTCCCTCACGCGATTTATCATTGAGATTGCTACTTCCTCGCTTAAACTCATTAAACCAATTGTAAATAATGGAACAACATGGGTCTTCATTAAGACATGCTAATCTCAGCCTATTATAGCGTTATTGTTGAGTAAGTCCGCAACGAAAGTCATAATAAATCATTAACATTTAGATTTGCCGCCAATTCACAAAAACAAATGACAAATGAATGCAATATACTAAATAAGGTTACCAAAGAGATCTGAAACTGATATTCAAAAAAAGTTTTCACAAGCAATTCTTACTGGCCAGATCTAAACATTTTCAGTGTTATTATACTTATTCATCTTATAATATATATTTCAACAGTAAAACTAACTAAACCGACATAAGGTAAAAATGAGTATTCAAATAAAATATTTGTTAGAATAACAGACTATAAGTCTTTCAATATTTCCAAGAACAACTTACTAGCCTGCAGGGTATTATTGAATGAGTTTTGAATTGGGTTACTGTGCTTCAACTCTATTAAAAGTTACGTTGGGACAAGCGTGTCGCCGTGTTGGTTTTGTTCATTTCAAACATTGTTTGTGCCCAAATGGAAATGCTTGCGTTATAAGTGTATGTATGCATGTGAAATTATTGAAAATATTCAGATATAAAGTGTAATCCAATTAGATTACGTTAGCGTATTATCACAGACCAGTTTATATAACGCTTCTTAAGCACAGCTCTCTTAAGAATCCGCTAGTCGATGTATTTCCGGTTAATGTCACAGACCAGAAAAGCGTCCACCAGCTTTAAAAATAGTAAAAAGGCACTTTAATTGTCCACAAAATAATTTGCATGCTGTACAGTAAATACATTATTATGTATATAATGTACTATTAGGCATATGAATAGAACACAGGTAGAATGGAATTTACTGTAATTATTTAGAAGACGTAGAGGCGCTCTAATTACAACGGTTTTGATATTTAGAGAGATGTTACGGGTATATATCGTCCTAAGATTATTATTATAATTAAGGGAGATATCTGAAGGAGGTACACATTTTCACTTGTATGTTCTTTTATATAGCACATAATTTCTTTCAAAATGTATTTTTTCAGTTGCTACATAGGCTATCTAGATGCTCCATAAAAATGATAATGCGATACTTTCTCTTTGAAAAAAAATGTAAGGCTGGAGTTAAGTAATGCAATTTTGTTTTTAAAAAATTGGATGTATAGATAAATTTAAAGTTCGCGTGATTATAAAATATCTTGAAAATATTAGCTATGGAATTGGAATTAGGGGAATCAAGACTTGAGAGCAACAAGGGTTTCGTGCGAGAAAGAAGATCGTCGTTCGTGATGTCCCTTGCCATTGACGCTCAACATCAGTGGGGTCTAATTAAAAAAATTAAAAACAAACAACAAAAGACGATCTTGGCAGATCGGTGTTACTGTTTTATAGCACAAGAAATAAAGTTAAAATTTCTATAAGAAGTGTCCATAATAAAACACAACCAAATTAAAAAAGTGACAGCGCGCTGGGTGCCCAGAATTCTTTCAAAACAAACGAGACTTACCAGTCCATTATTAGGAAGAGTATGTCATATCCAGCTGCGTAATTAAACGTGATTCCCTTTGCCAGTAATATAGGCTATTTTTTTGGTCAGCCCTGGAGTTCCAATACAAAATACAGAATAATTAATAAAGATGTGTGAGGAAATACGCAAGGCCGCTAACGCACTCGTGCACCTGTCCGTAAGTTGCGATGGGTGCCAATGAAAAGGTTGGCTTCGAATTGATAAAACATCTTTCATATTCAACAAACCAAGGTCCTAGTTATTTCTATCTCATTAATTTGAAGATGATAGCGTCGTAGTCGCCACGGCGCACATTTTTTTAAGGGGTCGGGAAAATATTTTTAAGGAAATTTTCGAACTTCGAATATGAAATTTAATAAAATGTATTGCGTCATCATAACCACTTTTTATTGAACATCCCTAGCATACAGAAAAAGTTTCTAACATAACAATGTGAGAATCTTTAATAATACAGACATTACCGCGTGTTTATAGAACATAAAAATAACTAAGAAATGTTTATATTCCCACCTTTATCCGATAGCGTTAGAACTCACCGTTGTTAATGGTCACGAATAGGTAACGGCGTTAGTAAAAAACAAGATTATTTACCAACAAATTACCTTTTAAATTTTATGAAACATTTCAACGTTCAAATAATCATAACCTGCTTATGGCGGGTATAAAAACACAACCTATACTTTTCAATTTATCTTAACACCTTATTTTATGCCTCAATATTTCGAAAGTATGATAATAGATTTACACATTAAAAACGCCATTATTTTGCTTAAAGAAAGGGATTGTGATTAATTTGTTTTTATTTTCAAAGAAGATTTGTATTTTGTTTATAGGAAAAGGTGACGTTTAAACATTTTTTCAGCGTCTCTCGAAAATCTTTCATTGTTAAGCCAAGTAAAAGATCATTCGATTCGTATACAATTTAAGTTTGACGCTTTGTTTTGGTCTAAAGCGATAACAAGTATTCTATAACAAGATTCAGTTCAAGTCTCTATATAGGTAGATTGCAAAAGAAAATAGTTCTTTTAAACCCGTAAATAGTGCCAGGAGTTTTAAGGTTGATAGTGTTAATAAGTTAATTTTACAATTATTATCCTAACCTCACCAAGTTTTAAACCAATTAATGTCTATAAAGAAAATACAATCGCGAAATATTAAATACATAAAAAACGCACGTCTGGAAAGATTCGCCTTTTTTTGAAACCTTGAACTTTGAGGAAGGTTTTGATTAAAATGTCCAATGAAAAACCAAAAATTACTTTTCTTGTGCATTGCGGGCATTGCGCGAATTTTCTATAGCATAGCAAAATGTTACAAATGTAGCGAAATGAAATTCGCATAGGCAGTTTACATGATATAAATATGTTCTATTTATCCTAACTACACTAACACATATTAGCAAATTACCGTCATGTTATCAATTAGTTAAAATCAAAGCTCGTACATGTCGTAAGTACGATTCATTAGGCGAGTAAGACCCTATTCGATTCATTTATTATTTACGTCAAAAGTAGTTTACGTGGAACATAGTTCGATGTGGTAACATTATCTATTCAATACGCCTAGGTTAGTTGCCTAAATCAACATAGAGTTTCACGTCAACTTGCGCTTACTACAGTAACCGGTGACCGAAAGTTTAAAGTCCAGTCTAGATCTTTATTACGTAAAAGCTTTCTAGTAACAGTAGTCTCAGTTAGACTATTAATTATCTTTGCGTTCTATATTTAAATATCAATTGGTTTTAGTTTGTAATTAAATTGATTTAGGAAGAAATTTTTAACAGTTAATGCTTAACCTTCCGCAGGTCCCTCAACTCTGATTAACATACTATTATGATATAAAACATATTAAAAAAAAATATAAACACAGATGTCTCTTTTATAGTTCTAGTTGGCTCCTTTCAATTATATACTTTCTTACGTTTATATACTACGTAAATATTACGGTAGCATCATTAAAACGAAACTAATTTAAAAACATATTTTGAAAGTCGGTATAACACTATTATGGAGAACAAAACTAAACGCCCTGATTTGAATTTAGGCAAGCATTTGTTAGCGACAATAGTAATTCAATTAGGGGAACAAGCGATTGGCACTGGCATCGCGATATCGTAATTAAGTCTGTCTTGAATCTTGATCGCAGCCCTTTCGGCGTCACAATGAGAGTCAGCCAGAATTCCCGCACAAAAGCGTGAACCGAACTAATGGCGTGTACATAATCCGTATAAGTCCTTCCATTCAACGTTTGCTGGCAAATTTTTCAACGATGATTTACTGAGGACGTCTGAGCCTGGGATGCTCATTCAGCGAAACTGCAACTTAAATGTTCCGAATCAAATATACGGGAATATAGCAATTATTATTCAGCTCAGTTCCGGTATTTCGCGGAAAGTTATTGTCCAGCTTATTTCCTATTCCGTGCTAGCTTCACCCGAATACCTACTTCGAATGTGAGCGACTCGACTTATGAATTACTTATACGCATTACATAGTGTAGGTTGGTTCAAGTCTGTTAAGGATTGTTATAAGTATGATCAATTAGCCTATATATAGGCGTTTATTTATAATAAAGTTGAATAATACAGGTTTTTTAGTAAGTGCTTTTGTATATACATAATACATGCCAAGATTAGAAGACACTAATTTTCAAAGTCATTGTTTAACAGCATCGAGGCATAGAATTTTAAAATTAATTTATTTTACGAGAATATTTTGTAAAACTAAACTTTAAAATATATATTATTTAAACAATATCAGAGAAACCATATTACATTTGCGATAAATTCAAACCAACAACGTAAAATAGACATTTAATATTAAAAGGTTAAAACAACGTTGAATAAAACAACACTGTAAATTAAATCAAAATCTTGCAAAATATTGTTTGAATATAAAATGTCAGAATAACATGAATACAATCAAATATAGGCACAATGTTCATATTGTGTTTATATTGGACACGGCAAATATAGGTACCTATAGAAATTGAATGAAGCTTCCATAGGCAGTAAACGTAAACTGCCTGAAAAAATGAATTGGTTTCATTTCAACTGACACTGTACGGTGTCAGAATGTTCTGCATATATTGCTATATACAGTACACCCGAAAATTGTTAAAACTTCCAGCAATTTACTAGCGGTTTTGATTACAATTATAACTATGAGACCGTGGCTTCTATTAAAGTATTGAACCTCATTTACCATTTTTGAAGCATTGTATTTAACTTTAGTAGTTTGACAGTCATTTGTCGATTGCGAATATTTGTGGAATTGAACCTGGCTATTGCAGAGTTAAGTTTTTGATAGTGTCTTTAATTACACAACAAGATAACTCCAAGTTTCACTAAGTGTTAATAAATAGGTGGTTGAACTGGAATTGAACGTGTCGATATTATTATTCTTACTATGGTAGTCTCCACCATATATATGTTTGCTTGTTAAATAGTTTATAGACAACGTTAAAAGTAGTTTTATTTAAATATTTAAGTTTAATACTATTTTCTTACAATGTAAATAATGTTAATCTCTATTTTATCTGTTCACCAAAGGTACATAAATAATAACGAATGTGTTAATTGCGAATACCAATTGTTACACTAATACTTGCATATTAGTAATTGAGTGAAACCACAAACTTAGTTATTGAAAAATTAAATGTATATATACCTAGTACATGTTTAGATAAATATTATAGGCTGTTAAAACATGAATCGCTATAGTGAAGACTGAATTTGTATCAGTCTCTTCGTCGGATTTCGAAATGTCGGAAATGTCGAATTCCATAGCGCTGAAATATCTCCATCTTCCTTGCATAGTATCCTCACAGCATTATTCTAAGATCAATCATAACACTTGAATATCACCTATATTAATGCCCGAAGCGTTCCTGCGCACCATTTGGAAATGTTGACAACGTTTGAATCTAATTAAATTCTTTCTCTTCTTATATTAGGACTTGGTTGTCTCGAAGCATCTTTCACATATATAAAATAGCGATTCTAACCTAATAAGAAGGTAAGGTAAGGTAAGGTAGGTTGTAGGTGGGCTCAGTTTCCGCAACTAGACTCGAAATTGGTCCGTTTTGCGTAAAGCCCTGGCTACTTAAGCCAGCCCAGTTCCTTCCAGAAGCACAGAAGTCTCCTGGGCACTTCACCGGCTTCTCGGAGCGACCTCACTGTTCCGAGGATTTTCGTACGTTGTTTAGCCACAGCCTCGCAATCCAGGACAACGTGGGTGACTGATTCCTCTGCGTTGAAACAGCCTCTGCACATGCTGTCTGCGCACCTAAGACTAATAGATGTTTATTAAGGAGACAATGGCCTGTAATTGTCCCTATCATTGTTTAACCTAATAAGAAATGATCGAATTGGAATGCGTGGAGGTGGCATCGCAATTTACGTATGATCATACATCCCTTTCACTATTATCAATATATCTCCTCAACCGCCACCACCTAATGCATACGAACACCTTCTAATCGAGGGCATGATCTCTAAAACTAAAATTCTCCTTGCGCTGTCCTACTCTCCTTCTGTTTCTACTATTTCGCAGTTTTTGAAAGCACTTTTAAAAGGTTTTACTCTCTATAAAAACATAAATTTTATGGGTTATTTCAATACATGCTTAATAAAAGACGACTGCCGATTGTTGCTTTCCTAGTCACTAAGCATGGCCAACTGTACTACTTTCACGTCCATGTAATCAGCCTAAACGCTCATTTTACTTCTTGTTCTACTTCCAATAATATTAATCTGGAGTTAACAGTTGAGGATTTATAACTCTTCCTCGTCCAAGTTTCCGGTCTTTCTCTTTTGCAGAACTATTAAGCCACCACGTTGAAGGTATTTCGTCAATTCATTCCAATGCAGTGGTTCTAACCTGATTAGTCGTGCTATGATCATACCTATTCCAATTGTCATACTTCTTCTTCTTTTTCTTACAATCTTAAAATGTAATAAGACATTCTCGTTTCCAATAGGTCGACTACACTTGATTCTTTATACTATATATAGTCAATCAGATTTAGGAACCCTTCAATAAGTCAAGTTAGGTTATTTTTTAAGTCTAGCGTCTCAACCAGACTACCTCTAATTTTATGTTAGTTTAAGCTCTAGTTGTAAATGATTTAAGCCAGTTGACACACAAAATTCCCTCCAAAAACCGCTACCAAACGTATCTCAGTTAATAATTTATTTATTACATGTAAAATATTACCATTACCACCAAAGTTTTATACTCTACAGACGAAGATATGTAATATAATTCAAAAGTCAGTATTTTCGCAGCGCGTCTGAAGACAAATGTGCACTCATAATATTTCACCTCACGTACTCATAGTTTGTAATAACATAATATGTTATTTTATCTGAGTCGCCGGCTTGGGGTCTTTATCGTTTAGTAATGACTTTAGTGCCATGTCTTTCATAAGGCGAAAAAATGCTATTTGTAGTTAAGTACAAAATTGTCTTGATGTTTGGAACATCGACACATTTACTGCTTTGAATATTTCTGTAGTGAAAATAATTGTAGTACTAATTTATTACAACTTTTAAGTCCCGTGATCAACAATACAAACACATATCTGTGCCTGTTTTATTAAAAAGTTTTAAATTAATGAGTATCACCTGAAAATGTGGCCTAGAAGCCTTTGTTTATATATGTAATAAATATTTCATATCAATAATTATAATAGGTATTTAGATTTTTATTACGTTCATGACAATTCCTAAACTATGATTGTTATATGAAATAATACTAATTGTTACATTTATTAATAAGTAAGCTTAAAAAATATATTATAAAGAATATTAAAATAAATAAATTTCGTTAAATTCGAAAACACAATTAAGCACGTTATCTCTAGATAATTGCCTCAAAGAGAGACTGCACTGTTGTACGTAATCTTATTTTAAATTCGACCTTTTTATTAAATAATATAAATATAACGCTTGTTTCAGTTTTCATAAATAATGTAAATTTTTGTTTATGAATTGTAATTCTACTAAAATCTGTGAATCATAGATAACGCCTTAAAATATTCTGTGAATTTTTTCTGTAATCTTTGAATGCAACCAACTAAAATGAACGGGTGATTGTTGGTGTTACACTTCATAATTTTTCCATTGAAACAAGTACCCTTTGTTCTTCGGAATATTAATTGTCCGCTACATTTTAATTCAGCTTGCTTAAATCTGAAAAATGAGACAAAAAAAGAAATAAAGTCGAGATCAATGCAGTGATGTATGAAACACCTTTGATAGAAATTACTGGGTCTATTCAATTGGCAATACGACACAATTTACGTCTAATCAGCGTCTGGTAATTTACTATTAAATATTTCATGTATATTTTAATTATTCCATAATTTGAGTTTGAGTTTGAGAAAACTGCCCCCACATCGTGTCTTGCAGGATTTGAATTTAATTTAAATCATCGTAAATGGTGTAAATTGATTTCTAGAAAAACAGTGAAAATAATATATTAGTTGCTAGTTTTTATGTGCATACACTTATAGTTGCAAGTCTAACGTATTGCAAAATCAATATAAAAAAAAGCATGTGGATATAATAAGTATGAAAAAATTATGTATGAAAATAATATTTAAGGAATAAAATGCAAAATTCTTCCTTTCTCTAAGACGTATTTTGTGTTCCACAATGATTAATCACCTCTGTACTCAGGAACGCGATAATTTACTGGTACGTCCAATGTAGAATCGCTTGCTACGTAATTCGGGCGATAGTACTCAATTACTGAGATAATCAGTCTACTAACTATCACAATAGAGACAAATTCGTCTTATCGCCATAGAACACATGTATTGAGGTATATGGTTTATTTATAACACAATCTGTTAGATAACACTGGTTATTAACGACTGTAGGATTACTTTACGTTTAATCAGTTAAATTTAAAAAGCATTATTTGCTCACTATTATTAAACAAAATTAGATCGATATTGTCTAGTCAATAATACAGATGTAAAAATATTTTCCAAGGCTTATGCTATCATGATAATGATTGTTTGATAAAGGTCGAATTTATAATACTCTGCGGAGTTCTGTCCGTCATTTTCTAGTTTGCAATTCATGAACTACAGCAAAAACAACTGTATGAACAAATAAAATGTTATTTGTTTCGTTTCATATTTAGAACAATATATTGTTGTAACAACTAAGCTTGTTTCTGTTTTGTTTTAAATATGTGTTCAAATTTATTGAGTTATAATGTTTTCTAATTTCAGAAGAACAATAGAGAGCTTTCGATAGAGCTTTTAGGGGATTATTTGAATTGTTGTGGTTGATGATATATAATTTAAATAAAGATGTTGGTTTTATAAATTTTTTTGTTAAAAGTTTTATTGTTTAATACAAAGTAGGTTCTACTGAAATTTAATTGACTTGCAATTTATCTTAGATTAGCTAGCGAATATAGGATAATAAAGTAAGTAACATATTAGCTGTATCAATTATTTCATACAAATATAATAAAAAGAGTGCGCAGTCAAATCACATTATCCCATTCCTTCGTCACATTGTCATGATTACGTCACATAAAAACACTTGTTACACAGTCGGCGCTAGACACTAAACATCAATCACTTCTACTTTGCCATGTTTAGATTGGGCAAATTAAGGTTGTGTGCGAGCTCCTTTTCCCTGAGACAAACGATAACTCTTCCACATTTATAAGGATTATTTCATGACATACAACTTCTTTAAGTCGCAAAGATTTGAAGGAATCTTTTCTTTGTATTTTTCTTTGTGTGATGCGTAATAAGTTGTTGTTAGATGTAGCGATATTTTTAATAATGATATAGTGAATTTTTTAACGATGACGACTTGTTCTTTGTGTGTCAAAGCCCTACCGAAAAAAAGTTTCTCGTTTTTACAGTTGTTTTTCCTGTTACACCCATTGTAATTTACATATGCCAAATAATAATAATAAAGTATCTATATGAAGTATAATAACATTAACCACATACCAAAACCGCCTAAAGTATGCGCCTTCCAATCCGAAATACTAACTGTTTTTTTCGGAAATCAAGACGACTTATACACACTTTGCTACTGAGGCACTTGCTCTTAAAATTTGAGCAGACACCTACATCAATATTTTATAAACGACTTATTATTTTATGTATTTGTAGGCAAGTAAGTAACAGCCGTCTGGGTCTGTCGAGGCGTCATTATTGCTTTTAAAACGTACTGGGTTAATTAAAAAAATGTTGAGCGTACGTTACAGACCCACATAGCCAAAGGTTGCGTTACCAAGGTGTAAGGCTACTTTGGCTATGTACTTCAAGAGCAAACAACGTCTATTGTGAGAGATTGTCAAGGTATTTGCTATTGCAGATAATATTAAGACTATCCGGTGAGCTACTTGAGGTAAGGTTAAAAATAGTTACGTTACGTAAAATAACGTAAACGTTAAGACGAAAGAGTTTAATTTTATTTTTATATGCATTCCTCGCGCTCATAAAAAGACCTCTATTGTTACATTAATACAAACCACAGTGTTTTTCATGCGTTTCATACCAAGATTTAGATTGTTGTATTTTGTAAAATAACGAGCTAATATTTCTTAAAATATTTGAACACTCACATTAACAAGATAATTATCTAATTATTAGATACTGAATACGCCAGTCGGAGTGATTGACACCTCTCGTTTAGCTAATTTTCCGCCCAATCACTTAGTCCATGACTCGGCTTTTACAAAATATTACGAACCTTGTTAACTTTTGAGTGGTGAGTCATATTATTTTTGAACGCACAAACATTTAGGTTGCTTTGAAATTTTCATTTACGCTTGTAAAATTATTTTTTTCCATTAATGAAGCTGGTGATAATTTGTTTGAAGTGTCATACCCGTCAACGTGGCAGGGATACTACCTCTTTCATTAGTAATTTTAGAGTATTGATAATACTTTGGTAGGTGTTTTTGGGGTATCTTTTAATAAACATATTCAGATTGTTACTTTAAAAAAATCTGTTTTCAGAAGATACACATAAAAACGTGTCAATGTTATTAAGATATTTAAATAAAAAAAATCATAATATAACGATAACTCTTATTTTTTTTAATGTAACAGATGAAAATCGAGCAGGAGGCAACCTGATGTTAAGTGATACCGCCGCTCATGGACACTGACATTGCCAGAACGCTTGCAAGTGCGTTGGTGGCCTTTTAAGAATCGTTACACTATCTTGAAGGACCCTAAATCGTATTGGTTCTGTGCCAGTTTAAGGGCACAATTGAGGGGATGCCATCAGAAGGATTCAGGGAAGATAAAACTTTGCGGATAGCACGATGCTGGAACATAATTTTAGGCATCATAGCAATACCGCAATAATATCGGTCGTCTCTTCCCTAGGTCCAAACTGGAGTTTGACCCAAAAAGACGGCCTAGAACATCGGCCTTCTCCCTCCCGGTATCAGCCAGCGAGTCATTTTCTGTGTGCAGTGGTGGATGACAGAAATTCCTTTGAACACCTTTGGGAAGGGACCAGAATATTCTAGACCCTGAAGGCCAATTACTGACCAAATGTGGCAATGTGCTCTGCCTTTGTCATAGCGATTTCCCGTTTGAATAATCTGTCTGCTTTTTTTCGTTCACTTTTCCCCCGGGTGCAAACTCCGCTTAAGGTTCAACAAAAACGGTTCATGGCCATTTCGGTTTGGCCGGGGGCTGTCTGGACGTGCTGAATGAGCCGGTCAGTTCCTCTATGGGACCTATAAAGGCACACGTAGAATCGCGGATATTCATTGATGCACATCAACCAGAGGTTAGATTGGCCTCTTCCTTCAAGCGTCCCGACTCGACGAGAATATATATTCTCTCTGCCATACACGCGAACTCCTGCCAGTGGCACAAATTAATGCTTCAATTTTTTCCACGACGTAGGAGACATGGTTGATGGAGTTGAGGGAAAACAACGAGTGTCGAAGGGGGTTTGTATGCTCCGTTTCCATACAAACCTCCAAATTTTGAGATCAAATTGATAGTAACTCCTTCAGGTTTTGAGCGCCCCGTGAAGGACGAGAAGGGGATTCTCTCACTCTTCACCACGAGCTTTGTGTGGTAGTTTCTGTTTATTCTGCGAGTCTTATATATTACTGTATTACGCTTGATGTTATTAATTTAAATTAAAACGAATTTGCCTGGCTCAAAATCGATGCATTTATGAGCAAGAGTTAATTGGATTAATTATGTGTTGGTATGATATAAAAGTAATTTTAACTGATTGTTTCACAGAACGAAGCAGGGGAAATGTATTACCGCATTTGGTTTAACAGTGTATTGTCCCATTGTGCGAATATGGATATGATTTATGTTGCTAGACATTTTAACGTCGTTTTTCGAAGGAATACTCAACAAAAATATTGTTACTGTTATTAACAAATGACAGATATTTTATTACTATAACATGAATTGAAATCGAAATATAAATTGCTTTTAAAAGACGCGGTGACTTGAATTACAAATTTTTCATTTTTTTTAATGATAAAATTATTTACTAGATTATAAAACCCTTTTCTATGGAACCATTTCGGGAAAGCTCCGAATCATTTGAAATCTGATTACCTTCAAGAGGACTTTAACTTTAACAAAAGGACGTAACAACCTCAAATTCTAAACCCCTTTTCTTTTTGATATCAATATAATCTCTTTAAATTTTAATTGAATTAAGATGAGGAAATGGAACACAATAATAATTATATAGGTTTCTATTATATGTATTTTATTTACATGCGTTGAAACGTTGTCGTATGCTTTGATATTTATATTAGAGTAAAAACTTTTTTACGGATTATAGTTATGTATTATTGTATTTAAACTTATAATTATTTAGACATAATGTTAAATTTAACCGACGTTTCGCGTGCTTTAGTACAATAATACATAACTATAATTGGTAAAAAAGTGTTTTTCTTTAAATGTGTAAAATTTATGTTAATAAAAGACAATACTATTTATATTAGAGTTTAATACTGTTTAAGAAGAAGCACGCTTTTTTCATTTTAGATTTGATAGTTAAAATATTCATCTCAAATAAAATTATCATAGTAGTCCTAGTCTCCGAAGTCCTAAAATGCAACTTTAATGATGCATTGAAATATTTCATTTTATACATATTATTTATTTCACATTTATAAGTCACTAGCTAAGCCGTCCTCGGATCCATACAAAAAAATCGGATTTCAGATGAACCTATTTACAAATACGCACATCAGACTTTTACAATATATATAAAAATTTAGATGATCTTCGATTTTTATGTCAGCACTATTATTGTAATTTTACTACAATATATTTTCTGAATAATGTGATATTTATTTATTAACACTGTTACATTACAATATAAATTGAACATTATTAAATGAAAAGCAGGGCAACTGGCGGCCCTATCGCTTTCGAGCGATCTCTTCCAGGCAACCACTGTGAGTAAAGGAAAAAATGTATTAAATTACATAAGATAGGCAAGAAGTGTAAAAATACATGTTATGTTTATAATAAGAAGAATGAAAAATGTTAACAGGAACACAATAAAAACTAAACTGATACAGGATACATGAAAAACAAAAAATAAAAAGTGCACACGAATCTTGATAATTTAATTCAAGATCAGTCTCACGTCAATTAGTAGTTAATACGCAAGTTAGGGATATAACGTGGACTGGTAAAGTTTGTACAGCAGAAATTTAAAGGAAGATAGAGAAGGAGCTAAGCGAATAGTGACGGGAAGTGAATTCCATAGCCTAACAGAAACCTTAAAAGATTCGCCAAGAAAGGAGAAGTTATGAGATGGGATTTCAAGGATATAGTTTTCGGAAGAGCGTAAGTTATGTTATATCCCAAATATTTAGAGTTTTAGGGTTGAACAGGATGGAATATAGGAGATGGAGACCAAGATCATCCCGTCGCTGTCGAATGGGTAACCAGCCTTGCCGCTTACGGAACGCAGATATGGTCGTACTTTCTTAGACCGAATATAAATCGGATACAGAAGTATTATTTTAAGGAATTTGAATAAAAATTACACATTTATACACAATTCATTTATTATTTTTTGTAACGACATGGTAGTAACGTAGGTACATTACAGAGTTAGCCTTGACTAGAATAGGAGAATGATTCTTAGAACCGGCAGAGCTACCCTCTAATTCCAATACTGACTACAATGATGACTTACTACGTTAATCAAGTGATATTGAAAGACCTATATCTAATCGGCCTTCAATGTCGTCATACAGACATGATATTACATTGTACCAATGCTAACTTGTTGAAATCAGTATTGATTTTACAGAATAGCAGAATAGAACACCAAGCATGAATTAAAATCGTAATGTACTATAATGCCAATTAATTAGCGAATATTAAAAACTGTTTAACTTAATGCCTTGTTAACACATACATAGCCCTTTTCGTAATAGTAAGATAGTCTGTGAAACATTTCAAGACCTCATGCATTCAATTCACCAAGAGATCCAAATCAGAAAAACTGTATAAATGTTATACATATTATCTTTATTTGGCCTTTATCGATATTAACACAGAGGTTGTTGAAGTATTAAAAGTATGTTATTTTGAAGGGTTTTCTAATTTATTTGTCGTAACTTACAATTTGCTAACGTTTGGAAGATCATGTTTTTTACAAACAACATTTTCGGAAGTATACACTTGTAAAATAATGGCTAGAATTTAAAAAGTTTTATTAAGTTCTTACAACGGAATTGCTCACGTATAACATCCATTATATATTCTGCTGTATTTACAATGCTTAATATATCACGTAATAAAAATAGTTCGATAAATATTGGCAGAAACAATAAAATCTGTTCTACGCATTAATAGCCAAGATATTTATACAGTCGATATTAACGTATTATTGATTCATAACAAAGACTTGTTAGAGGTATTTAGAGAAATACGAATAAGTGAAATACAATTGGGCCTAGATAATCAAAGATTTCATTCCTGTCGTTATGTGTGTGCAAAATAGGACGTAGGACGTGTTTGATTCTAGCTCTCTGTATTGTCCAAAAATCGACGTATGCTTTAATCTACAGACGTGGTCATTGCATATGCTACAATGCAGGAGAGGATCTGAATTCATTTCAACTTCTTATGTTTGCTTTCAAAAACGAAGATATCGTGTTCGTTATACATTTATGAAACTATGTCTTTGTTGCATATTTCCTAGGACAAATTTAAATAAAATGTTAAAGTTTTTGGTTAGAATACTTAGAAACTTTTATATAGGTTCGATTGTATGTCACAAATCTAATTTCGCATGACGTCGCAAATTAAAAGAACTGATTATAATAATACATTTACTAAGTCTTGTTAAACTCGTTATAAACATTCATCTAACCCGTATTAAGATAATAGTCTTCCTTAGCATAATAAATTATATACATACTTAAATCTAATTATTATCACGTTACACGCTTAGAGTAACATAGACAACGCAATATTAATTTTCAACTGAAATAATTTCTATCTACATTTCCATAATAGCGATGTTATATAATACTGAAGTAATTACATTGCTTTTTCTTTAATTAAAAATCAGTCGCCGGGCAAAGAACTGTTTTGCACAAGTTTAAAGGAGAAATTTAATTAAGCGTAAGAAGATAGTCGTAATTGTCAGTGTAGTGGAACGAATAGCTGCGTTGTTGAGTGTTGTCAGGATGATTTTACCTTCGTTTGCGTACCATTTATTCGCGCGATCGGGCACCCGATTGCTTTTCTCATCGACTTTATTCTCAAAATCCTCGTCGTATATTTCGGTGCCGTACTCCTCGTCTGAAGTTGTCCTCTCGTCGGGATAGTTAAAAATGTGCCTGTTGTTCCCGGGGATTTCTGTAAATTAATGTCTTAAGTCATGACAAAGATTTACGAGCTTAATTTAAATAAATTGTTTTATCGTGAATATTATTCCAAATTTCATGAGTATTAAAAGCCTCAATTGGCTGAAATGGTAAATAACCCCATGCTCTTAACAAATTTTAAAGGTGTATCTATTTTAGTTAAAAAATAATTTATATTTTATGGACTGTACTTAAACTCATGGTATATATGTAATTACCGATAAACAACTAGACAAAAGGTTTAAGACAATCACTAAGTTAAACTGCAAATACTCGCTTTGTTATCTAATAATAGTCATCAGCTAAGTTCCGAGTTTGTGTACTAACCATACAACCTTATCTTGCTTTCAACGTCACCGAGGGAGTTCTTAGCCACACAAATATAGCTGCCGAGATCTTCCCTTCTAATATTCTTGATGGTCATAGACATTTCTGCCTCGAACATGGATTTCTGCCTGACAGTCATCTCGTGGTGTTCAGACGGTATAATCAATTCACCTGAAACAATTTGTAAAATATTTGCTTTCAAATCCAATATTAGAATTTCATCTTTTCACTGCGAAGTTTTATGAAAAATGTAAAAAGTTTGAGCAGACACCTAGAGTTTTATATCCGCTTTATAATTTGTTTCGTTTTTATTTTGGGATTCTTTACTTAGTTAATAATTTGTGGCCGTGTTTACATAAACGTTTAATGAAAATGTTATTTACGAAGATTTATGTTTTGGACGGGTGGGGTCCTGTTTTGTGAATTAATGGATATGCAATAAAGATAGTATTATCGTTACCTGGATCTTTGACCCAGTAGTTGATGGACTTGGGCGAGGATTCGACGTAACACTCCAGGGTGACGTCGGTGCTGAGAGGCGCTCCTACCAGCTGGTTCGGCACTTGGATCACTGGGTGAACTATAAATCATACACTCATATAATTATCATAAACACATACATTGTAGTATACAATATTCAAAATCTGACTGTCCCCAAAAAATAAACACTATGAGTTCGTTAGTCAATATAAAATAAAGTCATTTGCAACTCATATTTTGTGGCTGAAATAACATGTATTCTGTACAGGTTAATTTTTGTGAACATTCGTGAGGTGAATACCAGTGTTGAAAAAGTATTAACTTACAGTGAACACTAATGTGGATCCTCTTACTGACGGTGGGCGGTACTCCATTACCGGCAATACATAAATATGTCCCCATTTCGGAACGTGATATCTTGGTCAAATTCAGGACCTCACCTTGGTACGTATGTACTGCGAAAAATTTTCCCATTATATTGTAGAAAAAGGTATAGGATACTTAATGATTCTTCGCTAAATTAGCTTGTGGGTCTCTTTGGAGACATTATATGATTATATAAAGAACTTTATGGTATAAATAAAATTGATAAAAATATTTCATTTAAGTAATAGTTTTAAGAAATTTTTTTACGAATTATATATATATTTCTTGTTCAATCAAATCAAATCAAATCAAAAATGATTTATTCATATAGGTAACATAATGTACACTTATTAACGTCAAAATATACTTTAAATGATTCTAATTTTACATTTACTGCCAGTTCTCAAATCAAGGGCGTAGAACGAAAGAGAAGAACTGGCAATAAACTCTTCGCCACTCTTTTTAATCGCCAAATTTTTTTACACAATGTTTGTAAGGAGCAGTAACCATTACACCATGTTCCATGTGACATATTGAGTAATAAAGAAAAATAAATTAAAAACAAAGATTTGTCCTCTATCAGCAGGAGGCATGGTGAAATAGGAGCACGCACTTACATACTCGTGAGAACAACACGTAGTAAAAGCAACTAATATCACCGCATACACGAATTCAAGTACGACCAGTCACCACAAGTAGCACCCGTTTACGAGTATGACGCATGGCCAGCCATCGGCCCCCTCGCCATATTTTAGGGAGAGAGACAACCCGACGCATGGACGCCGCCACAAGCAATGACATTTAAGTGAGCATGACGATCCTTGAAATGTGGACTTGGCTACACAAGAAAATAGTAATAATACTAATTATACTGAAATAATTTGATACCACATGAATCACGGTTTGTTCCCACTTTAGATTTTAAAAAAGTCGTAGATGTCGACGATCGCCCCATAGTCTGAAAATGCAGCCGAGAGATTCAGTCGCGTTACCTATTTATACTGAAGCAATTCATATCCAAGCACTGTGATCGTTTAAGTATTCATTTATATTATAATAGGCATATAATAGGCATTTACATATAAATGTTTTATAAAAACTATTTAAATTAGTCCGAGAAATTCAAGTACGTTTTATCGAATGAATATTTCAATTACCAGATCACGAATATATAATACCAATTGCACATTTAATGGGTTTTGCTAGATTAAACTCTAAACATGTCACTCATTATCATAAAATGCCACAGATATATTAACAATTAATTAGTTTTAACCGCAATACTGTGGTTTTATACTTTATGTATAGGCTTAATATATGTATGATAAACCGGAAGAAAGGGTTTAGAAGATATGGTTTACTATCGGCATTATGGAGGAATTTTTAAATGAATTTGAATGTGAAATGTAGAACAAAGTAGGTCAGTGAAGACTAGCATTATAAAATAGTAGTTATGTTTTTGTGTCTACATCGCTTGATATGAACATTGTTGCGTAGAAAATGGACAGTGTACGTAACCTCGAATTGAATTTTCAGAAGATTTTTTTCAGAGGTTCGTACAAAGGTTTGTGGTGTACAATGAGATCTAGGAGTCCATTCATTGCACAACTCTACTAATTACGACAAACTTTAAACAATACTGGACGCGAAACTCATCCCGAGAATAGTCGCCAGAGCGCATTGTAGCTCCACAAATGCGGTCACACAGACATTCGCATTATACATATTCAGAAAAACAATGCTGTCCTTGCGCTATTCAAACATACTTAAACAAATAAAATATTCTCCTGTTCTTGTCGAGTTCAGCATAATTTGAGGCCAAAGAGTGAAAACGCGCGAAGTTGCTATTTTTCGAATGTGTAGCAAAAGTAATTCTTTAATAACGGATTGATTTTATGTTGTATGTGTAAATTAAACGTGTACATGTGCTTCCGATAATGAAATCCAATTCGTATTAAAGTTTTTGTATCGCACGTAGTTAAAAGTTAATAACAATTCTTCCTTCTTTAAAAGTAAACCCACAAAGTTGACTTTTCATAGAAAGCTTTACGATTATTTGAAACTTCAACTGAGGAAGAAAAGTTGGCGTGTATGAAATAAGGAATAGTGGTTGTTTGGATTAGGCTAAGTTCTGAAGAAAATTTTTGCGTCTATGCATCTTTTTATAACTTATGTTAACGACCAGTTTTTCATTAGATATCAACTTTTTAAATTATATTCACTACGTAGAACTGTTTCTGAGTACTTGACAAATCATTTCCATCATTACTTACTTTAGCGTCTCTAAAATATTCCGTACCTTAAACACGTCGTTAGTACAATCAGCGTCAATTCTACGTTACTTCTAATGTCAATAAGTGTAGAGGATTTTTTTAGAGAAATTCAGAACTAATTTCCGGCCAGCAATATGTTAACACAGCCCAATGAGTATTTAGTTTTACACACAAAATGGTAAAATACTTTTTCAAACTTAATTTTATGTTATCTGTATAGTTGAATAGTTTATTTTTATATTTTTTATTCATGCTTATGTTAATGTTAGGATGTTTATATTTTTTCTAGAATGAATAATTTGAACTTGTACAAACATCAACATCGAACGTTATAATCACATGAAATTGTTATGTTCGTCAATTATTAGTGTGTTATTTCGGTAATGTTCGAAACAATCGTTCCGACGCTCGACTTCAATCACTATTATTTGAGTTTGCGTGTAGAAATGTTGATTTTATCGTCAGGCTATTTGTATATAGGCCTGGATTACACTTTACAGTAATTATAAAACAATGTCGCAACTAAATACGATGGGAAGCAACTTGTTCTTATGTTTTACGCGTAACACTGATGTTTAGAACTGGCCAGTTAAAAACATTGCCATTAAGAACTTTTTGAATTTCAATTTTAGAGCTCTTTGGTAATGTAGTAAAGCGAATATCTCGAATTTTATCTATAGTTCTTGGGAACAAATATTCAACAGTCCGTTTTGCGGAGTGCGGTGAATTGTCGTGTTGATGGAGGTTCCTGCTTTGAGGGCGCTGCTGTCGAATTTTTTTCAAGACAACAGGCAAACAGCGATTGAAATACTAGTTTGCAGTAACTGTCCTTCGATCTTCTAGCACAACTGTCGCGAATTGATCTTTTCGACCAAAAAGTGAGGCAATCATATTTTTTCCTTGACATCCTTTCTTTACTTTAGATGGCCGATCCTCGAAAAAAATACATTGGATTTGGTTTCAGTCACCGCCGTTGAACTTATGTAAAATTTGGCCACACCAGTCCATGCGAAGGTGTTTCTGGTTGTTGGTTGGATATGGGAAATCCATCTGGTACAAAGCTTCCTGATGCCTAATTGTTCGTATAATATTTTTCGAACTTGACTCATATCAATGCCTAGGCTTGCCCGTATCTGTTGATAGATCACTCTCTTATCTTCCTTTATCATGCGTCGCACCGCACTGATGTTAACTTCAGTAGTCGCGGTTAAAGGACGTCCCTCATGCGGATCATCATTGAGATTGCTACGTCCACGCTTAACTCGTTAAACCAATTGTAAATGCTTACCCAACAACAAAGCTATGATGAATTTTAATCACAGTCTATCATAGCTTTGTTCAAGTCATAATTTTCTCGCGTTAGGTTCATTTTTACATGTAACAAGAGTTTTAGAGTTGCCGCCAATTCACAAAAACAAATGACAAATGAATGCAATTTATTGCATTATGTTATAATACCAAAGAGTTCTAAAATTGAAATTAGAAAACGTTTTCATAAGCAATGCTTTTAACTAGCTAATGTTACTAACATAACCAGTTCTAAACATTTTGAGTGTTACCCACATAGTATATATTTTTTTACACTGGTATAACTGGTATAGAAAAAGGCTTATTATTATTATTATGTCACGTTCTTTTCTTCAGTGTCTTGTCTCGCTAATAGCAGTTCTACGAAAACGATGTAGATATCTATTTTTCTAAATATAATGCACGTGAAAAGTAATATGTGCATACGCTTTCGCTCGTTGAATGTTAACTTATTTTAGTGGACTTTGATATATTTTTCATACATAACTAGGCTAACCTTTAGTTTTTGCTCCGGTACTGTCCCTCACAACAATATCCTGCCCATCTTCTCGTTTCCACATGACCCTAGGTGGTGGGATTCCCCGTGCTTTGCAAGACACCCTAGCTATTCCACCTTCGGGGACCATTGTGTCACCTGACGTCTGTTCTGGTATGAAATCCGGGGGTATCACCACATCTAAGTAGCCCATCTAAAAATGAATTATTAATATAAAATAAATAAAAAGAAATCAGTGGCGCTCCAACTTCTTTAGGTCTGGGACTTCTTCTGGCCTCAGACTTCTAAATTTATTTCATGATCAATTTTCAATCTAAGGCGGTCGGTTTCCTCACAAAGTTTTTCTTCACCCGTCGAGCGAATGTCGGGGTTCGAACCTACGAGTTCAGATAAGAGAACGCTGCAGCCACTAGTCAAACACTGCTAAAATGAGCTTATATAATTGTAAACAAAATGCGTATAAATTTCGATAGTATGTGGATATTAATGAATATTGACATTAAATCATCAAAAGTACCACTCGTACCTACCCTATTTCTGTGCTCCCTATTAGATTTACGCGTAACAGCGCTGTTTAAAACTACCCTCACTTTTTAAACATTCCTCTTTTTGATGAGAAAATATAGTGGTTGCCTGGAAGAGATCGCTCGAAAGCGATACGGCCGCCAGTTGCCTTTGATTTAATTATGTTCAATTTTTATATTGTAATGTGACGAAGTGTTACTATATAAATAAATAAATATATATATATATCTTGACAGTACCAAAATGTTGGGTATAGAAAGAAAGAAGGACAGGTCCTTGACTTTATCAAGAAAGCATATACCCAAATAAATGAACAATGTCTGCCAATCTCCTTACAAACTCCACTGAATAGCCTCCAAATAGAGCCGTCCAATTTATAAAATCGCTTTTACAAAACAAATTATAACGAATTGCCCGTTCTCAATAATCACATTTTAAAATTAATTGAAGCCTTTTCAATGTGGACGTTGTATTGAATTGGAGGCGAACACTAAATAGACACCAAGTCAATTTGGTTTACAGCGCCTGTGAATGGCATCGGCGTTCATAATTGCTGCATACCTATAAATATAAATGTAATGTATGTTTTACACGGTTAAAGGTTAAGTGCTTATAATAGTCCGGTCATTTTAGACATCAAAATAGTGATCAAATAAAGAAAATTCCGACAGAGCCAAATTTTGGTACAGACCTTAGGTTTACCACAAGGAATAAAGTGTCAAAAGTCCCCTCTCTCAGGTACGTTTTCGATAAAACTTACCGTTTTCGAGAAAAATCCAAAAAACCTAAAATTTTGACATTGGGCCCCCAATAAGTCTCGAAGCTCACATGGGACTGATGAGGACTTTTGACACTTTATTTCTTGTGGTAAACCTAAGGTCTCTACGAAAATTTGGCTCTGTCGGAATTTTCTTTATTTCAATTGTCTAAAATGACCGGACTATAATGTTTCCAATCATATCACCGACTAGTGCGCGATTTTATCCGTGTCACTTTGGTAAAAGCGTTAAAAATTTTATTCTTTATTGTTGCCACTTTGATGATTGATTAACGCCAACACCAAGTTTTTTTTCCAAAGTATGAACATAAATAACAAAGTATATTACAACATTATTTTCTGTATGTGTCTCAAAAAGCCTAAATTTCATGTTTGTAACCAATGTCTAATCAGTCTAAATTACAATTTAGACTCATTAGACGTTGGTTTAATATCATTTAACTGTCAATTTAATATTAGGATTTAGGACCTTAAATATGAAATTGGCGTTTTGTATGGGAGGAACAAAGAGTACATTTAATTTTAAAATAGAATATATTTATTTCAGAAAACAAAATTATAAAGATAAAACAACTGTATCTTAATTTAAAAAAAAATACTCTCTCCATAGTTGCTTATCATTTATAAAAATCAAATACACACTACATACACGGAATACTCATCGAGCGAGCTTGCTTACCTTTTTTTTTTACTTGGGGAAATGCATTGCGCATACCCTTCCGCGGCTCGACTGCTTGGTGCAGAAGGGTTATGTGGGACTCGCCATTGTGCATACCCACTAAAACCCGAAGGTGCCACAAAAAATTGTCTTATGCGGGATGCGGTAACAGCAGAGCCTTATCCGCTTCCCGACATGCGATGCGGCGGTTGCGTCCGCCTCTTCACGCCCATTTTTGGTTTGTGAGGATGCTTGACACAGCAAGCATCTTTCACAGACCGGGCCATACGCATTTACAAATAGCTAGGGGAGATAGGGTCCAGTACTTGCAGGGATGGGTCATCATCCCTTCTTTTAAACGCATGGATCCCTGCTCCCCGCTTAGGCACTTTTTAGTTGGCGAGGATTTAGTGAGCGCGTCGCGCGTTTACGCGACGGGCCTGCGGTTTCCTTCGCCGTCGCGGATGGGCTTCGGGACAAAGCTCCCTGGTCCTTTCCGCCTCTTCTTTTATTTTCACGACTGCCTCGCAGAAATTATAAAATATTTTTCACGGGCCGTCATTTCCCGTGCTCACTAAAGCCTTCACTACGTTTGGTAGTGATGCGTCCTCGCCTTGGAGTGCATCCAGCAACGGTCCCCTTTCCACCTCCCATGCTGGGCAGTCCCTCAGCGTATGCAGGGCGTAATCCCGGCTGTCTCCGACACAGTGGTGGCAGGTCGGTGCCTCTTCACATCCTACTACTCTGCGCAGATAACTACCGAAACATCCGTGTCCGGACAGCATCTGCACAAGACGGTAGCTGAGCTGGCCCCAGCGCCTCCTTACCCAATGTTGAAGCAGGGGTCTGTGGGCTTCTATAGTATATTTACCGGCAGTCGCTCCCGCCAGCTCCTTTTCCCACTCTGCTAGCATTTCTTGGTCTT
The DNA here is from genome assembly GCA_028984075.1 of Pieris mannii. NCBI lineage: Eukaryota > Metazoa > Arthropoda > Insecta > Lepidoptera > Pieridae > Pieris > Pieris mannii. Next base: position 5,467,135 of record CM054776.1, read on the forward strand.
CCAGGGCTCGTCAAGCGTTTATTTCTTCCAGCGTGGGGTTGCTCCCTCTTTCCCTGGCTTCGGCTCTCCGCCAATATACTTCGCTAAAAGAGTTTGCTTACCGAAGCCGCGTACAAATTATTTGAAGTAGTCTAGTCTATTAGGTATGAGGGTGTGCAATTATTTAATCAATTATCATCTAAAATTCGCAATAATGTTGTGTTTAACAAATTCAAAAACGCATTTAATCTGCATGTTAGTGTGTACATATATAACATACACTAAAGTTGAGACGTCTAATGGCCACGTGTATCTCGCTGGTATAAATACATATTAATATTAAGTTTCTCATGTAAATAAAGTATATTCTTTTTTGTAATGAGAAATAAAGTTCTTTAAACATAACATAATCAAAGTGCTTTGCTGTCTATGCACTTTGCCTTAGTTACTTTTTTTAGTTCATTTATACTTCTACTAAAAATACATTCGAACGGGAATTAATATTGCAGTTCTGTGTGGAATCCGCATCACGGTATCTATATCAAGCGCTTAGAGAATGTATAGAAGCGATTTTTATGGCACCTATCCTATGGTTGCAACATGGCTAGGAAACTCCCTAGTTACAATGATCGTCTATCACATTTTCGCCTTAAATCACTTCGTTATCGTAGAGAGCTGCTTGATATCATGTTTCTGTATAAACTAGTAAATGGAATTTTGGATACCCCTGATATCTTGTCCAGAGTTAACATCTCTATTCCTAAAAAGCTGCGAAGATTTTCAAAGCCTCCTTTTAGAACTAAGTTTTCAAAATCGAATCTAGGTCAGAATGGTCCATTTTTTATCAGGGATATTCCATAAATTTTATTCGATTAATTTTATTCAATTAATTTTGTAATGTTTTTAATTTTTGCTTTATTTTATCTTATTTTGATTATTATTTATTTTTTGTGTGTATAAGCTTCATTAAATCAGAATGTTGTGTGCGCCTATAATTGGGGTAGCACTAGGCTTGTGTTTGTGTTACATGCATGTATCAGTGTCTACTTTGTTGGTGAAACAAATAAATAAATAAATTACTTATATCTTTGAAGGCGGTTTCAAATGCCCAATCAGAGTTGAATTTTATTTTATGGCTTAGCCATTGCAATGAGCGCTTCCGATTATCGTACATGATCCACATTTCATCACAGGTAATGATTCGATTTAAAATCCCTTAATTATTGGAGTGTTGAATAATGTAACGGAGCAGTCGACGCGTGTTTGTCCATTTGCTTTACTCAATTCGTGAGGTACCAATCCTTCAAGCTTGGCAACAAACACGCACTGTGTTTTCTTTCGCGACTTTTGACGGCGCGGACGCCGTTCCTGCAGCGTACTGCGGTACTACGGTGGAACTCCTACTCGTAAAAAACGCGATTTTATAATAGAGTGACGCAATGAAAAATATTAAGGGTCTGTTTCACAATGTATGCATAAAGTACCAAATCCCTGCAACACATAAATTATTTGGAAGATAGAAGTTCCGAATAAAAAACTTCGCATTTCATGACGAATAGCGCTATCTGACAGTCGTGAAACGCAACAAACTCTAGTTTATGCTACCAATAAGTAATAAATAGCTTATTTGGAACTTATCCGGATATTGTGAAACAGGCCCTAAACAGTTTGTTAGCTGTAAACGAGTAAATAGCTGTAAAAAATTGAATTTGGAATTCCTAACCAAAGAGGAGATTTTTGAGGTCAAAGTACGACAAAACAGCAATGTCATATGTAGATGAGGACGTAATATAATGATTTAATATAAATTATATGTAATTATTGTCCGAATAATCATGTTTTTCATACAACAGCGTATTGTTTACTAAAATATGTAAATTAAAAAAATGCCTGACTTTAATAATTAGTCAAGCTATGAAGCCCGTGATATAAATTCGTATGCGACTTGAAATAACTAAATATATATATAATATATATATTTATTTTAAGAAGTAAAATCAATGAATGCAATTAAGAACAAAGAGTTAAAATATTTAACGATAGCTTAGTTTATAGTTTCGATCTATTGTTTCTGGTCAACGTACAAACTCAGTTAGGCGACCCGTATTTCCGTTTGATAATTGGCAACTAAGAAAATACGCTATGTTTTCGTCTTGCAATATATTTTATAATGTTTATTGAACATGATACGTGTTCACTAATAAATTATTTTTTCGATAACATAGTCTGCGAAGAAATTAACCTTACCTGACTCTTCATTGGATCCGTGTTGATTTGGCACATGTACTGACCCCGGTCTTCTTCTTGTACGTTCTTGATGTGCAGATACCAGGTGGAATGATCAGCGTGGGAGACGGACACCCGATGATTGTGTGTAATGACGTGCTCATGTATTGCCTGTATGGCTTTTGTGTCGGCTTTCACCCAGCCCACCTATAACATTTAATTATTCTGTAACTTACATTTAAATGCACTTAGCAGAATAAAATTATTATAATTCAAATTAAATCAACAAAGTTTCTGGTTGCTTTAGTGTGTTTAATTAGGTAAGAGAAGATTTTAATTATAGCACTCGTATATTCTCAATTCAAATTAAAGCCTTTATTTTAACTAATAGAAAATAAAACTTTATAAAAATATGTAAAAAAAATGATTTATGAAAGTTTTGTTGGATAATTGCTCTCTTATTTATTTATTTCGTAATCCTACAGCTAACATAAATTATATATAATAACAAACAAATACACTGAAAATATAACCAGAGATGGAATACATCACCACCATAAAAAGGTTCAAAAATTAACAAAAGGGAACAAACAAACAAAAAGTATTTAATACATTCAACTAAGTGGTACCTAATTTCGCTGAGTTTTTTAATATTTTCAATTATTTAAAAATATTTTTATTTATATAACTTTATTTCATTGATTATGAGAATATATTAGTTCGAAGTGTACAAACTATGTGAGACCACGTATATTCAGCGCAAGTACTTACTCGGTAATTGCCCAAATTGACTACAATACACTTGAACGTCGCGTCTCTGCCGATGGGGACTGTCAGGTTTGTGATTGGCTCCCCGAACTCTGGTACTTCTACACCTCCTAGAACAATTATTCAATGAAATACATTTTTATGCATGAAGCACTTGTTTTCAATAGAATTTGAAAATTATATATTGAATGACATAGCAGTAATTTAAAAAACAATTGCCTTTTTATCTTTATTACCTTGTAGATATTGAACTTGTGTAATTCTCCTTAACTAAAAAAATTAAAAACGTGTGGCACTCAGGACTGTCGCGAGGAAAGCTATTGCATAGGATTTTTATCAACTTTTGCAATTATAATTATTTATCCTGTGCAGTATTTTTTTAAGTATTAATTCCATCTCATCATTCGTGATCGTGTGTAAGGTTCGGTTTCGTTACGGAATTTCGTGGTTCGGTCACCGCGTTCAATCTATGCAGTAGCTTAAAATTTAAATTCATGTTTTTAAGAAAATTCATTTGGCTTCCGAATGACACTTTAATATTTAATATCATTTTTACTAAAGGTAACCGTGAAATCAACCGAACGACTTAGTACTCTAGAAGTCTAGTTTTAAATATTTTTTTCGTATTTAATAGTGATGGTTACATAAACAAATAGCCTGAGAACGAAAATAGTACTTCCGTTCCTCGTAGATTTACTATAATGATTGAACAATTGCTAGAGTATACTTAAGGCTGATGAACGCGCCTTGCAACTTTCCGAGTATAGTCTTATCAGAGCTGTCACCACAAACTTACTTGTTCTACGATACTGTCGACTGCATTTGCACAACTAAGACCTACATAAGAACATGTCAACGATGCGGACTAAGAACTGTTATTAACTGAAAATTGATAAATGCAGATATTTCCTGTAATTTATTCCCAATAACAAAAGCAGTTGCTTTAAGCTTTAATGTGATTAAATATTATTACGTATCCTTTTAAATTGCCCAAATCCTTCACAATAAAATATGCTATTATGAATGTGAAATAAAATTTGTACGTATAAAAGGCGAGCCATTTATAAATATATCAAGCGACATTGTAAGAGTAATACAGTCACAATGTTTATCGCAATTTTACGTTGCAATTTTCAACTTTGCAATTTCGACGGTGATACGTTCATAAATTCAATGAAATTACCCATCTTTCTGCGCTTCAAGGAGGCCATATATTTCTCGTGAAGACAGCGCTAGCGATGTCGACCATCACGCAAATGATAAATCAGTATAGCACACAGTATAGAGCAAAAAGTACCTGCTTCATAAATTCACTGATTTAAATATTTAAATCAGTTCAGGATATGAAGGAATCCTCGGAATAATGCACGCCTGGTGAAGTATCATACAGTGTTTGGAGAACGCAGCGCAGATTTTTTAAATAGACTTAATTTTTTCAGGTAATTGAAAGAGTGCGGTGCTTCTATAAACTTTTAATGATAGAGTTTCCCGTATGTACTGATTAAAATGCAATATTGGAACAAGAAATAAAAAATAAATTAAGCATTTATGCACATACAACGGCAATATTTTTTTCTATTGCTTTCAGATATTTGCTAGCAGGTATTGTGTATAGATAGATATACAGCTATATGTAGATCGTTGCCGTCACATTTAGATAGTTGAAGTATTTTTAATACTTATCTGTTAGCAGTACTTTTAAAAAATTGTTTTGTTAAATGTATCTTTGTTTATTAATGAAGTTGCTTGTTTTCTGTTTTATATACATATATTGATTATCTATGTAATCTGTTTTGGCTTTCTGTATTGTCTTAGTGTTTTATCTTATAATATGTATAAGTATAAGCTGTTAGATTACTTATAATTAAATAAATAAATAGTTACGTATTATAACTTCTATATTATCTTTAATAATTGTGTAAAATTACATCGCTTTAGTGCCACATACCAAATACAAATATTAAATCAAATTCAAATCTTGTTTTTACTGAACACTCCAATTATGCTTTGAATTAAGTACCAAAGTACTGCTGACAGAAAAGGTTAAAAACTCAAACTGCAACGCGAGTGACTCAACTCCAAATAAACATTTCAACCGGTAATTGCATTTTGAATTTTTTGCAGCAGACAATGTTTCCTGATTTGCTTGTTTAATTTAAATGGAAACTAAATGAAAGTTCCAACTGGTCATTTGTCATCGGGTGGCCGGGCCGCGTGGTTCCGACGAAGCGAGTTCCGGCAAGCTGCTTTTATTAATATTTCCAGCGCGAATTCACGCTTTATTAGCAAACAGCCGTCATGTGGCTGATAAATTATTAATGTGGTCGTAACATAGCTTGTGTTCGCTGATCTGCTTTTTGCAGATAGCGCTCTGTTAGCGTTTGTTTTTGTTTACTACAATGATAGATTGCATGAAATCGGTCCAGTAATTAGATGTTTATAATGCATTACATTACTGCGTTTCATAGCGGCTGTTTGTCGATTCATCTACATGAGATGATGTTAAATGTAGTCAATGTTGGTTTTTTAGCTGGAAATGTAAGATTTAAATTTGGCTCCCTTAAAACACAATTATTTAAAAGTTGAACTATGAATTTAATCCTTAAAATAAATAACATTTTGTTTTCTGTAATATTATTCTTTTGTTATGAAGTAATCTGAGATAAGTCTCAAATTACTTTACTTTTCCATTAAAATTATTAATTATATATAACAATATACTATCGAACGATATAATGTATAAGCAGTGTTTACCTAGTGGTTTGAGTGTGCGCCTGGGCGTGCGTTCGAATCTCGTTATATGTAATAGCCGTATGTAAACAGCATTATTTAAATATAATGAAATCAACTGCAGCTTAATTCTAAGAAATGTGCTGTTATTTCTTTTTCTGGAATACGGACACCGATTCTCTATATTTATAACATAGACGAACAGCCAATTCCAAGAGTAGCAGGAGTCAAATGCATAGGGGTTCATTATTCACAGAATTGAATTTTCGGGCTTTTATTAAAAATCTGAAAAAAGCTTATAAGCTTTTAGGGTTTGTGTTGCGTATGGTCAAAGTATTCTCCAATATAAAAGCCATAATGGCAGCTATGATCCTTCATGATAATCGTACGCGCTCATCGCAATGGCTGAACCCTGCCAAACTAGCCATATCGTGCCCCAAGCGTAAATTGACTCCGAAAAAGTTACTCGTGAGCGTTTGGTGCACCAGTGCCGGGGTTGTTCATCTTCAAAACCTTCATTATTATAACTTTCTTAAATCTGACCAGATTACGGAAGATGCCTATTCTCAGCAACTGCAAATCATGGTGGAAAAGCTTGCTGCTATTCACGAAGGCTGGTCAATCGCTCTAGGCTACTGCTACTTCACAAAATGCTAGACCTCACACTACCGAACAGACTCCAACCAAATTACAAGAGCTTCATTTGATATGTCTAAGACATCCATAGTACTCCCCGGACCTTGCTCCAACAGATGGTAATCAAGGAAGAGACTAGAGTTTTTTTCGAAATATGGATAACTTCATGCAAGGTAAAATGTTCAAAGATTTTATTAATTCCCGAATCATTTTGGTAGTAAAGGGATCAATGAACTACCTATACCTAGATGGAAACCAGTCCTTAGATAGCAATGGTACATATGATGATCCTACCAAACAAAACGCTAAATTCATATATATATTCATATATATACCTACGTAAGGATAAAATATTAACAATTTTTTTTACTGTTTTAATACTATACTATAAGTAATTGTTGGTCTGGGGCTTTGCTGTTATATAATATACACAAATATTTACAAAATTATAAATATATAAAAAAATATATACAAATAACCTCGGATACTCCCAGCTCGTATTCCAAAGACCCTTGACGTTTCTTCTTAAGTCACAAGCAACGACCGTGACGGGGAGAGAACAATCAGACAATGATAAAATATTGTAAGAGATTCAATTATTCTGAATTTAAATTGATGTTAAAGATTTTCAATTATTTGTGAATTCTGCAGTATTTCGCCGGTCATGTTTTTACCCAGCCCATAAAATGGGCTTCAATAATATCGCTATACCAATATTTATGAGGTCTTATAATTTATGGCTTACTCGATATTTTTGGTGTTTACAGCATAACATTAATACCAGCTATCATAACGTTTAGAGGCACTTTTGTTAAATTTCTTTTGGCTCTTTACAACTCAAAGCCTTATGGTATAAGAATAGATTAAACATATTTTTCAAGATAAGAAAGATAAATTGTTATTTTGATAAATCTTTATTATATTTTCCTGTTAAGTACGAGACGACGAGATGAACATTTTTTTTCTAATATCAATAATATTTTTTTATTGAATTATAAGTAATATTTTTATTTAATTTTTTGAAGCAAAAATGCATTCATTTCATAAAGTACATACTTATCCAAGGGATGACACTATGCCTTATTAGTGATCTCGTCCAAGCAAATCGTCTAAATTTAAAAACAAAGGCAAGGGCGTATTTTTGACATTCACACATTTTATTATAGATTAGTTATCAGTTTCGTTTTGATATTGTGGTATTATATATAAGAAAACTTATGTTAAAAAATAATCGTTCATAATGTTACTACTCTACGCCTTCACGTCTTTGTCTTTGAACTCAGATTCGAGTTAAATTGAAGGAAAAGGTCAAATTTCCAATAGTCCTATAGATTCGACGCGAAGGTCATCAGGAAGGCTCTATTGAGGTGCCTTTGTAATCCGACGACATCCGAACTGGCCATATCACGAAAAATATTTCGCTTTAGAAACCCCAGTGAGTTAGAGTACCCAATCAGTAGATAATTTGCGTTGAAATGTAGGATTTTGATTTTATATTGTACCGGAAATTAAACGATATAATGATGTTCTAAATGTAAGATTAGAATCATTGAATGTATATTTCTTTTTTTTGACGTTCATAAGTGTACATTATGTTACCTATATGATTAAATGGTTTTTGATTTGATTTGATTCTAATTTACGTTTTATTGCATTTTTTTAACATGCTAGTATAACATTATGGTGACGGTTTACAGCTATTTGATTGATTTAACAAATTTCTTTCCTTTCTACGTGTTTCATTACGTGGGATAAAACCCGACTTGAGTACAAGTCCGGTTATTGTAAATTTAGATATATAAATTATAAATATTTGTGTATACTAAACTAGGAAATTCTACATAATTATATCTTATAAGCAATAGATAAACAATAAAGCCTTAATTGCTTATAGATAATTACTGCGCTTTTGTAATAAACTTTTCCTGTTCGAGCTACAAACAATGAGAAATTTGTGCGTATTAACGAAAAAATGGACTTCATTAAAAATTTGGACTCAACGAAGCCACCAAAGCAAACTTTTTCCATTTCTCATTTTTATAATTATGCTTACATTTATATAATTAATGGACGTGTATCAAAAAGGAAAATAGTTAAATGTAATTTTATTTCTCACCAATAAACAAGTGTATCCAATTCCTATACCAAAAAATTATTTATTGAAAGAAAAATCTTTATTATATGTGAAAAAAAAATGATTCAGTAAAAAAAATAGATGGTTTATTCTCGTATTAGTATGGTAAGGACTCGTACAAAGGCTGTTGAAAATGTTAACATTATTGGATGAGACTATTATGTCTAGGAACAATACATTTCACAACAGTTAAAATATGTAGTATATACAAGTTATTTTTATCGACACGTTACACGACGTCTTTTTATCGTTTACACACAAGAAAAGTGGGTTTACATGTTTCGCGCGTATGCGTGCGTGTACGCAGGTAACCAAGGAATAGTATGTACTACGTAGTCAATGCGCTTGGTGCCTTGTTGTTGGTTGCACATGTTTACTTCTTTATATTATTTTTGTAATCGTAACAAAACATTAAATCATTTAAAATGGTGTTTAATTTATCGACCCCATATTTAAAAGCTACATTAAAAATTAAATATTTAAATGTTATTTCAAACAATTCTACAGCAACAAATTCCGTGCGAAACTTGCAAAATATTTATGAGTTAGAACACTAGCACGCTGAAATATAATAAAATAGTAAGATTCAATTCAAAAATTCTCAGGATCTGCTCTCGCCTATCCATCTCGGCTTTCCTTTGATCAGATAAAGCAACGCAAATACAATAAAATGTATAAAGTTCTATGGTTATTGTGTTTCGTTAATTCTTATTACATTAATTACATCTATATCCCACTCCACTACGCCAATTAGAACGACCAGTGTTGTTCCCAAATTCAATTCCACAAAATTTCAAAGAAAGAGGAGCACGTACAAGTGAGTGATATCACGTCTACGGCTCATCAGCGGGTGCACGTGACGACTTTAGCACAAACAGATTTAGCGACACGACCATATAAGATGGACCTACAGCTTCTCGTCTGTCGAAATCTTACTTCGAGAAGTTCAGAGGAGACTTTGGGTCGTTTCACACTGGTGTCGTTAATAATACGCAAAGGAGTTACCGTGGTACAAAGTTTTCTTTCGTCTAACTTTATTACGCCATTAGAGATCGCGTGACGGCGACTCGCACTTCTTCTTAATGTAATTTGACTAGTGTATGTATTAGGCTGAGTTATCAACTTATCTCGTTTATTACTTTTTCTTGAGATGTTTTTGTATTATCGTCATTTATGTAATAATAAATGATTTATTACAGAGCCTTAACTAGGGGGGCTTAAAGCTGACATCCCACTGAAAGCTGACATGACTAAGACCTAAACACTCTTTTAATAATATAAAATTTAAGAGAATAATTAATGTTTGCAAATATCCGTTTATAGGCTTTTAATAAAAATTAATTTAAGTACCTGGAACTTTAACAAGCAAAAATTCGTTACAAAGAGTTAATAGCAAACTGGACTTCCCTTCTCTTTCAATTTACAAAGACTGAAACAATAGTTAAACTTTGGGAAACAAGTCAGGAAATTGAAATTAAAGGAGGGTTCGGATCTCGTCTGTTTATTAGGAAGGCTACGGTACATCACTGAATTAACCTGTTTGTCCGTTATCATTTTAAAACTTCGAATTCGAATTCGAATTCAAATTAAGAAAAACTTGGAGAATCTTTGAAAGTTTGAATTTGGTATGCACAGAAAATATTTTCAACGAAAACAAGTGGCAGATGATTTGCAAGTGGAGCAAAATATTTTTCAGATGTTCCAACGCGCAAATTGGGTTAGTATTTTGTGTCGCTGATTGGAGCTATCTGTCGAAGTGGAGTTCGAAACAGCTCTGATTGTTCTTTTAGCTAAGTTCATCATGGCTCAGCTCAATAAAAGCCAATGTTTTTCACAATCGAACACACCGTGATTAAAAAATAAACAAGTTTGTATTTTCCAGTAAACATATAACTTGTGTTTTCTAGTCACATAAACATAACAGCACATGCCTTTACGGTAAAATATTTCCTTCATCGTGCTGTCAGGCCTAGAAATCAGATCACCCGGAGTTTACTAGGTCTATAAGTACCCCATAATTTTGCATATAAACATGGCAACGATGACAATGCGTCGATAGTCTAACGACTAGTATGAACTGAGAAATGGCGTTTACGCTTGTATACCCCATCATGGTGCTTCCTGATTCTAATTGCGTCGATGGAGAATTTACCGGATGTCAAAAGATTGCTTTTAAATAGACAATTTTGAATGCTAATCTATAGAGGTACGGTTACAGGTTTACGCCTAAATATTTTTAGATAATTGTGAAACAGAGTATCATTCTCACATTCAACTAGACATTAAGGGTGTAATTTCCGATTTCTATAGTAATAAGTGACGTCAAGAGTGGCAATGATTGATGAGGGCATTAATTAATACTTTCAGAGTCCAGAAAATGGTTTTCAATCGTTCATAACAATTTATATGTCAATCGTTATCTGTACGTAATCACAATATCGTAAAAATCAAACTAATGAAAACGTGCAAAGAGGATATTTCAGAATAAAATTTCGACAATTGTGAAGAAAAACTGTGGTTATTACGCAAGATCGCAGCGTCATTACTATCCACCAAATGCCATATTTCTTAACCCTTTTTCGTGCCGTTCCAAAGTTTTAATTACTGCCAGGGGACATTAACCAGTCTTCTCGCTTTTGTCTGTGATTTAGATGTTTCTCACGAAATCTGGCATCAATCGTTCAGTAATCAAAATTATTTTTTATAGAACAAACGACGAGGCTATCTGTTGTTGAGTGACACTTTTCTGTACCCAGATTTCCAAAAGCTTGGGAAATGTTATCAGCATTTAGAAAATCTTACGGCCCGTAAGCAATCAATCGAATTCAATATGCGTAATTACCTTTTATTAACATAATGGGCTAATTACAAATGGATATCAATAACCAATTTGCGTAACGAAACCACATGCCATAATATAATATCAATGATTAACGTTTTTATACGACTGCACAAATAATATTCAATAATGCAATTCTATAAAGGCAGGACGCGTTAAACGTGACATGAAATATAATTGTAGTTATTTTAGAATTGATTGAATCGTTACAGATTGGCGGTTACCAATATATTTATGGTTCTTTAATATTGGTTAAATTTCAAACGACTGTGACGATAGTTTATACTCACAAACCAAGTAGATTACAGAAGTGTATAGGGCTAAATATATAAATATTAGCCCCTGCCTTGACAAGAATTTCGGCAAGACTTAACTTTTACCTACTAATACGGACTTAGGGCCGCGTATACGGTACATAACAGTTATCTCACAAGAATTCTTTAGCAAAAAAATGTTTAATAAAAAGTTATAAATTATGCATATATAATAATGAATTCGGTGGTGGGATGTTGAATATTACACTTGAAGTTACTCTCGTGTGTGTCGTATTACAAAGTTTGGTTCTAGAAAAATATTTTATTACTGCGTTCGACACAATTCGTTCAACAATCAGATTTTATGGTAAATAATAATAATATTAATTTAATAAATCATAAATCTAATATTGCATTGTTACAATCAAGTGTTGCTAGCATTTTAATTAGTGAACTTCTGCTTAAAAGCGAGCTGGTTGAAGTATTCCGTCGTGCGGGGCGAGGCTTGCAAGTCAGCCTGAAGATGCGCCCTCGTTTCGCTTAATCCTCGGGTGCGCTGCTTAAATGGACATAATTTTCTGTACTTGACATCTTGTCTAGCTCTGTCATTGTGCTGCTTAACGTACTAACTGTTTCTCTTAGGTTTTTATTACTTACGCGCTAATACCACACTAAACGTTTGAAAGTTATATCATTTTTGTGATAAAAATTTACAAACAGTTAACGGTGCTGTGAGCACTTTTCTGTATACAAAAACTCATTATTGGAAAGATTACGAAAATAATACAATGCAATACCAATTATTTATTACAAACAAATACACTGAGAATATAGCCACTGATGGAATACATGATACATTCTATAACAAAACGATTTATGAAAGGGAACAAACAAACAAAGTATTTAATACAATTAACTAACTGTGATTAAATTTAATTAATTAAGCCTAAATTGGTTGTGTTGTGTAAATGTAAGCTATATATTACAAAGTATATTACTTCACTATTCCTTCATTTTTTCTTCTTTGTTCTTGACAGAATTCGAGGTAAAATAAAATCTATATTGATGTACATTGGACAATGCCTTTGTCAAAATACGCCTTTTGATGTTCTCTATCAAAACAAACGAAATTGCCAGTTATTGCTAATTATTTCTTTGATATCAGAGATAAATATTATTAGAATAGCAAAATCTGATTCATTTGTAAGAAACTCTTTATCGAAGAGTGCCTATTCTATTGTTTTTACTCTCATCAAATTGGCTTATAAAAGCGATTCAAATTTGCAAAAGATTCAATTTACATAACGAGCGATTTGTACCTCATAAAGATTATTAAACCTTTTGCTTTCATTTAATTGAAGATATCCGCTTTTCTTTGTCTAAAAATGGCTTTTTAAACCCACACTTAATTTCTTTTATAATCACTTAGTAGCTAATGGATTAATAATAATCATATCCTGTTTATAGCAAACCTCAGCTGGATATTATTGAAATTGTGATTGTCATAAAAGTTACTTTTAAATGTATATATTTTTAATAGTAATAGTTATTGCTAACCCAAAAGGGGCATGGCCTTGGTCAGCGATTAAAATATATTTTTATATCATCAAAAGAAGGTTTTAATTCCTATATACTCTAGTATCTTAAATAAAAAAAAAACATACCAAATATGCGTTTTATGTTTAATTCAATATGAAAACAGGCTGGGTTCTATTAAGAATTGAATTATACTGATTCAGTTCAAGGTCAGAAATACTTAAAACGGTTTAAGTATATATTAATATCTAATAAAAGCAACGCAAGGAAAATCAAGATATCAAACACAATTTAATTTCATATGCGAAGTAACACCGTTGAATATAGAATTAAAATATGACAAAGGCGAGACGGACCGACAACTACCCTCGAGGGGCACTTACTTAGCATTTCGCTTTTGTTTCCGACATGATTTGACAAAATTATACCCTCATTCAAAATATTTATCTTATTCTTAGTAGCTTAAGAGAGCAGCGTTGGCCTAGTGGCTTCAGCGTGTGACTCTCATACCTAAGGTCGTAGGTTCGATCCCGGGCTGTGCACGAATGGTCTTTCTTTCTATGTGCGCATTTAACATTTTCTCGAACGGTGAAGGAAAACATCGTGAGGAAACCGACATATCTTAGACCCAAAAAAAATCGACGACGTGTGTCAGGCACTAGAGGCTGATCACCTAATTGCCTTTTAGATTTAAAAATTATACTGAAACAGATTCAGAATCTGAGGCCAAGACCTAAAGAGGTTGTAGCGCCAATGATTTTTTTTAGTAGCTTAAGTGAGGCTTTTACAAATACTGTATTACATTTACGTACTGTACGAAAATTTAAAATGCGGGTGTGAATATTGGGTACTGATATTTCAAATTTAGGTTAATATAATATTTTAATATAAATGAAAAAACTTACAATAACATTTATAATGTAAAAGAATAAAATAATGAAAAAAAATGTAAATATTTTAAAAATGTTATAAGAATTATATATATGTAAAGAAGACGTTTATACTGTACTGTATAAGATCATAAATCATGTCTTATATTTCTTATTTCAAGGAGCGAAAGAAGTTAACGACAAAATATTATTGCGAGAGGTACTTTTTTTATGACTTTCTTAACAGTTTTGATAATTTATCTTTGATCTTACAATAATGAGAAATTGTTGTTATAGTACAATAGAATTATTCTAATGTCATAAAAGATTTGAAGAGAATTAAGCAACTCTATAACTTATAAAATTAATCTTCCAAAATAAAATGATAAATACATTTTATTATCTGTTCTGTTATTGAAAGCATTGTTCCATAGAGCGTCATTTTAAGCCATGACAGCGGTTGTCAAATTCGTTTGGGCGGGAAAAGTTCGCGCGTCATCGATTTCTACTAATTGGATGTAACTTTTCACGAGTGAACGTTATTGACCATCGATGGATGCCGTTCACGTGTCCATTGACTGCCTATATTTCACACGTCACTAACTCTCTATCATTTATATACACAATAGTCGAAAAAGCTTTATGCAGTTCATACGAATACCTATATTTTTGTAGAATTTGATTGATACAAAAGTCGATATCAGTTGAAGGGATATAGACGCGGGTTGGCTTTATGTTATCCGATATGGACAGTTTTGAAGCGTCAATTTAAATATTCAGTTTCAATTGGAGATAACACCTGTTATTTATAAATACGATTAATTAAATAAAATATTTTACGGACATGTGTTTTATAAATTAATTTGGCTTTTTTTATAATCTAAATTTAATATAATTATTATTAAATGTGAACAAGTGACGCAAAACTAAACTTTTTGAGCATAATATTGAGGTAAAGGTGATCGTTTCTAATCTATGGATTTAAAAAAAGCATGAAAATTATTATTTATATAGCGAACACGTCTATCTCTATGAATCTTTAGATGATTTTAAGAAAATCTAGCTTTAATTATTGCATTTTGAGAAAATCAAAATGTATAATATTTAGAATTATTCAATGTTAACATGTTCTTGAGATTGTCATTGAACGTATTAGTTTTGAAATAAAAGAAATGTCATATCTAGTGTCATTTTGCAGTTATCACCTGCCAGCAGCCGTGTGTTAGACTAAGCTGGGCTCGGCGTTATTTCATAAAGTAAATATTTATGAAGGAAAGGAGTTCTCTCGTGCTCCGTAAGCTGCCTGATCCAAAAAGACGTAAACCTCTGGGGATTCAGTTCGAGTTTAACTGAGGTTATGTTTTTTGTTCCAAAATGAATATACTATATATAAGTATTCTTTATTTTTGATGTCGGGCATTTTGAAGAAATATTTTTTATATTTTCTGTATGGAGTGCACGTTTACAACTACAGTATGATCATTTGATTTTCAATAATATTATAATCACTAAGGAAATATACGGAATCAGAAATACGTCTTGTAAATGTTTTACGTTTTTTGAACTTCAAATCAATAGATTTCCTAAATTAAAAACGTTATCTGATATTACAAAATAATTAGAGCAAAATTTAATAATTTTCCGTAAACTAAGACGCCCTTCAATAAAGCAATAATTTTAAAAAGTTAGCTATTTAACACAATGAGGGACTGCTGAAAATAACGCCAGAGATTGAACGTAAGAAATAAAAAAGCTTCGGCAAGGTTTATGCAAATTTAACGCGAATATTTTTTAACTTGCCAAGACTGATATTATTATTTCCAAACAAGGGCCGGATTAAAATATTCTTATACAGAACATCAAAAGTTATGTGTTTTGGCTTAAAGCTAAACTTTGAATAACGGGATTAAAATTATTCTTAAAACAATTATTTATAATCTGTTTATACAATATTCTTGCTTTTTGTTCGTTTACGTTCACGTTAATTAAGTATAAAGAAAATCTGACACATGCGAAGAAAGCGGGAGTTTTATCCTAAACTATATTTTACATTTATTTTAAATTAATTATAGAATATCTAGGCCAGTTTGATGGTTTATGCCCAAAGTTTTTAAACGGAATTGCTTTGATATTTTTATTACTATATATCTATCCACTGTAAATGACAAGACTGTAAACCCTTTAGGATTAGTGCAAATTTAAATTAGTTATGTACTACGACAATTGTATTACTTTCAATAGAATAGATAAAAGAAGTGTTGTCTTAGACGTACATATTACTCACTAGTCCCAAATATTATAACCTTAATAAGACCATTAATACCGTAAAAACTTGATTAGGTCATTCACCTACATCACTATGTGTGTGTGTACTTAGGTCAATGGTAAACATACTTCTTGTAGAAGAATTTTGGCTGGCTTTTATACCTTTATATATTTTAGTTATATCTATTCTAGAACTTTACTTTTATTTTAAATAATAAATATTTATATATGAAACACATCTGGGGTTTTCATATCAAAAATCTGGCGGTACTAAAATTTTTGTACATACATATGAACCTTCTAAAGGGCTTCAAATTACCTAATCATAGTATTTGTCATGCAAAGGTTCCATTCTAAATAAAACTCCAGATATTGCTTCTATTATCATTGTACATTGTGACATATGTTATAAGAGGTTAAAATACAGAATTGATTTGATAAATTACACAATTGTTAAATATAGCATGTTACTGTCATCGAGTACTGTGCAGTGTTCGAGGCGAACGAAGCTCAGACACAATCTAGGAATTCCCAGAGCCAATTTAATTCGGTTTTAAGTATCATTAAAGGGTCTCGCTCTTAGGTTATAACAAGGGTAAGGGAAAATTGCTATAAACTACGTTATTTCATCAGACGCGTTTGAAGCTAATACTGAATGAGAACTTTTAATAAGCTAACAATGAGATTATAAAAAATATTTTATACCCTATTTTTAAACGTATTTGTCAGCAATACTGAAGTCTTATTATGATGAGTTAAAACTTTTTGATGAAATTTTTAATTTATTACGAAACGAAAGTAGTATAAAATTAATAAACGTTGCACTATTTTGCATTTAGTCGACTACTTAAAAGTCAGGGCTTATAAACTACTGAAGAACCATATCCAAGCAAACCTTAGAAATATTATAAATTGTGGTTTTATGGAAAGGTGAACTCAAAGGTGAAAAACAGTGAACTCTTATTGTTGCAAGTCTTCGATACAGTATACGTTTAGGTAATATGAAAAAAGCGGTGTAACGTTTGTTAAAAAGTATAAATTTACCATGTTTTCCACTGGTCGCCGCCGCTAGAGCGGTGCTAAGAACCAAGAGGTGCACTAGCATACTCCTGCGCAGCGCCAGCCGCTCATTTAGCTGCGCTCACTTCGTCATCCAAACTTCTGGGAAAAAAATTAGATATTTAGACATACTGTTGTAAGGAATTGCTTTATCAGTTTCGTGGAATCTTTATATTGCAGGGGTATTTTGCAACAGAACATAATAAAAAATATTGATATAAATGAAATTAATAAGTGAACTCCATTTAAATCAGTAAAACTGCAAAATAGATTATTCAGTCTTAGTCATGATGTATAATCATTTCATCAGTCATTACATGACAATTTTTTTGATAATTTGTGTATGTTAATACTTATATATAATTATCATTATAAAATTGTAATTGTAAAACAAAATTTACGCGGATTATGGATGGCTATATGCAACACGTCTATATATCTTGCGTTAAATGAAATTCAAATGAACTAAGAAGAAAAGCGCCTGTATATAATTCTTCAATTTAAGCTTCAAGCGTTGGCGACCGCCTACGACTTTTCTGCTAAAGATATTTGAAATAAATTGCCAACAGTAGTAATGGATATTATTCACGAAAACTCAAACCCAATTTAATAGACAATTATTAAAATAAATTGGCCAAAACTGTTCCTTTTGAGAAATTGTTAAACTGATAAGTAGAATGTACAAGTATCCATCAGAGTTTCATTGCGAAATAAAACATAATTCCTCGAGGAACCGAGAGCGGTTTGAATAACAACTCTTTAATTGAAAGTTTAGCAATTTGCTTTACCCAAATGGACCCGACGGCGTCGAGGGCAACTCAGCCGCGTTTCAAAATTGAACGTAGGCAGATGCGCTTAATTACCGCCCCAGATGCTCGTTCCCTGCCCCTATTCCGCTCACCAACTTGCACCTACAAGACGTCGAAATAGGGAAGAACAATAACGTTTTATACCTACTACTATGTGGTATGTGCTTAAAGCTAAAAGCGTGAAAAGAAAACCAACCAAGAATAAAAATATATTTTTACGGCACCTACTTTTTATAATCTGTATCTGTTTAAATGCGTCAATTGTATAAATTAATACAATTTGATAAATATTGTTTATGACTTAAACTTACCTATTAATTAAAAATTTGGCCAAAATAAAGCCTCCGAAGTTATGCGACATATAATATAATGGAATTCTATCGCATTAGTTGTAACTGTTAAGATAGAAAAATTTACTGGAAATAATAAATAAATGAATAAATAAATAAATATTTATTGTTTTTGAAAATATTCCAGATACAAGTCTTTTCTACCCAGCATTTTTGAGTGCGGATTTTTTCAAAGAAAAATTGCTTCAAAATGCTCGAGACGCTTAACAGTAATGGAATAAATTACTTGTTTAGTGTTAATATCTGTTTTAAAAATCTTGCTTATCTGTTGTTGATTTATTTCAAACCTCTTATAATCGTATATTCTGCTTTTAGCATAATAGAAAAGCTAATTATTTACATTATCTTTACATGTAGCTGTGAACACTTATATATTAATTTATTAATCAATAACTTGTACCCATGCGCCGTTAAAAAGATTTGTATCAAACAAATTTATAGCACTGGATTGAATGTAATAAGGTCTTCTAGACGCAACATGAAGATATCGTTAAGGAAAATGGGTAGTATATCTTCATGCATAAGGAGACACGAGTGAATGTAACTTCCCTACACATTTTATCGTCATGCAAGGGCGGTCGAGTTTATGATCATCGCCCAACTTGATTTAGTTTTGATAGCGTAGGGAGCAGCTTTTAGCTAAACGTCTCAAACAAATTGTCTAGGAAGTGATTTCAAGTATTTCTAACAATGTAAGGTTCAGTTAGCATAGGGGCTGTAATGAAATGGGTTTCGAAGGGCTAAATGGATTAGATATTAGTATGAATGGTCGAAATGTTGGGAGCGAAGTCCGTTGTCACATTTCGCAATAACGAAGATTTATATGGAGATTTTTCGAGAGAATTTATGTTTATTGTAAATTATGAAATAAGAATTTGTGTTATGCGAGTAGCGACATGGTTCTTAATTTAAATATATATTTATTAGTAGATTCTGATTTTCTGATGTGGCTATGTCTTCCAATAATGCCATACAAGCTAAATTCATATTAAACAATCTAAAATATATGCTAGACTTCTTTCAGGCTTGGTGGGTAAATAAATATTCGTCCACAAACCCACACTTTTCTGCAATGCGGTGGCTACGTGAAATTTTATAGTTTACAGATTATAAAAATATTAGATAAATTGTATCTAGCGTTCTTTTATATAAATTTAGAAAATGTAATAAGAAAGTGTGCAAAAAAATCACATATGAACTCTTTTTTTTTTATTTCCTTAGCGTACGCGATTAAAATTGCGGCAGTTTAGCTGCAGTGAGACCTACGTAAGACCGATAATTTAACACAATACGAATCAAAGGGTCATTGTTTGACTTCGATTCAATTACGGCTATCAGTGTAGTGGAAGTATATGTGATAAGATGCGACAATGAAATGCAAACGTATGGTTACTCTCGACATTACAACTGTCGGCGGCGCGTAGATTAAACTCCCTCATTTACATAGTTTCATTATCGCAAGCAAACACATAAATTTTTCGCGGGTTTCCGATTTTCTTTTTTCGAAATTGTGTGAGATTCTAAATATAAAAAATGCATGTTTTAAACGCAATGTTAAATAAAGATAATATTTTACTGATTAATGTTATTTGCTAAATTATAAACAGTTGACTATACTACAATATTGTATAACACTTGACTTTATTTAATATATTTATGAGGATATAAAATGTAATAGCATTTTTGGTTTTGCTAGTATATAGAATTAAAGATCTTATCATACACGTTATGGCGTGATGACCTGTGCGCGCGTATAATTTTATAAATAAATTTTTCAGAAGGACTTTTTGTGCCAAAATTTATCAGAATCGATTTGGCATGTTAAGCTATTTCACGGGCTGTAATATATTACTAAACTATCACATTTTTTTTTACTTGGGGAAATGCATTCCGCATACTCTTCCGCGGTGCGACAGCTTGGTGCGGAGACTCGCTTTTTCATACCCACTAAAACCCCAAGGCCCCACCAACAATCACTTTATGCGGGACGCGGTAACAGCAAAGCCTTATCCGATTCCCGAGATATGATGCGGCGGTTGCGTCCGCCTCTTCACGCCCATTGTTGGTTTATGAGGATACTTGACACAGCATCTTTCACAGACCGGGCCATACGCATTTACAAATAGCTAGGGGAGATCGGGTCCTGTACTTGTATCATGGGTCATCATCCCTTCTCTTAAACGCATGGACTCCTGCTCCCCGCTCAGGCGCTTTTTAAGTGGCGAGGATTTAGTGGGCGCGTCGCGCATTTAAGCGACGGCCTGCAGATTCCTTCGCCGTCGCGGGTGGGCATCGGGACAAAGCTCCCTGGTCCAATCCGCCTCTTCTTTTATTTTCATGACCGCCTCGCAAAAATTGTAAAAGATTTTCCACGGGGCGTTATTTCCCGCGCTCAATAAAGCTTTAACTAAGGTAGACTTGCGTCCTCGCCCTGGAGTGCATCTACCAATGGTCTCCTTTCCACCTCCCATGCTGGACAGTTAGTTAATTTAATTTGTTTTTCTTGACGTTCATAAGTGTACATGTTTACCTAAATGAATAAAGATATTTTGATTTGATTTGATTTGACTCCCTCAACATATGCAGAGCGTCATCCCAGCTATCTCCGACACTGTGTTGGAGGTTGGTGCCTCCTCCTGAAACATCCGTGTCCTGACAGCATCTGCACACGACGATAGCTGGCGCAGTTTCACCATTTTTTTAAGTTATAAAACTACGTACCATATAACTCAAAATGCAATCAAAGGCTTATTAGTTCTACGACTAAACTACAAATTATATGCTTAATATTAAGTAGGATGGTGCTTTTCAGAAACATATTGCAGTATTATGTCTCGGATTCCACAATTAATCTTCATTAAGGAGTGCTATAACGGCGCAACAGACGTGCGGTTAGCTCCTCAAGGCAGCCTTGATGTGACCTATTGTCTTTGTGGTTGACGCAAAGTATTTTATTGGTTAATTATATGACCTTTGTTAATTAGTGATACAGCTTCTACTTCAAAAAGACGTACCAATTCTTAAAAGACCGGCAACACACTCGTGACCCTATGGCGATAGTGTCCATGGGCAGCGGTATCACTTAACATCTTAGCACGAGTTCGTAATTTCAAATCCTGGTTGTTGTGGAGTATGTTAGTGTGTGTGCAATAACCAGTTGCTTGCAAAATAGTTATAGTACATTTTTACCAATACGAATAAATGATTTTGATTTCTTTTTTTTGATAGTTATAATAATTCGAAAACGCGTTCGACTCGTGCTTGCTTTATGAACGTAATATTAGAAAAAATAGTATGACTATTGTAATTCCTTTTTAACTGACAAAAAGGAGTTGGTTCTGAATAGAACTAACTTCTATTAATTTTTAATTAATTTGCTATATTTGTTTAAAATATTGTAGAATTGTATGATGATTTTTTTTAAAAGAGTACCGAGAGATTTTTACGCCTGCTTTTTCTCTCGGCCAACACCCTCTGTCTTCTTTGCCGATGAGTAGGGATGCCCACAGGCTCGAATTTAATGACGTGGAATAAGTGATACCATGATGATCTTATGTTCCAAAATAAACGTATTTTATTTTTTTTATAATAGAAACATTTGCCAACCAAAATTGGTTGTCAAATGTTTATTTAACATAGGGGAACAGTCCAAGTAATATCAAAAGACTTTTTGCCCATATTTGGGTAAAATATATTCACAAATTCTCCTTTTTCTATTGCAATTTTAGAAAGGTATTTTAAGCCAGTTTTAAAATTAGTTATCTTAAGCTAAATATTTCTACAGTGTCTTGTTATAAATTTGCGATCCATACTAAGTAAGAGGCAGACAGTTTCACCATAAATTTCATATTAGATGAGAACAAAAAATGGTTTAACAGAATAATGTTACAAAAACGTTGTTTTGGCAGGTTCACTGAAAGTAACACGAGACCACTTTGTGAGTCTCTCAGAATACGTGTTTTTGCACTTGACACATTTCCTATTACACTTTAGAATATGGTTTAGCAAAATTTGAAGATTAGATGAAAGCACAGCCTATGCTTGTACATCAACAAGGGAACCCATAGCATATTATGATAGAGTAGTTGTGTAAGTGTAGATTAAAAATAATATTTTATAGCAGTACCAGTTCTTATAATTTAAAATTTATGTTTTATTCTAATTTTAAAAAGACAATAATTGTATTGTTCATTTTGCTCTCCGTTGCTTCTTTTTTTGAACATTGACATTTGTTAATAGCTTGATACTTTTTGTTAAATTAAGTAAAAGAATTAATTTAAATTTAAAGAAATTCTTTAAAGAAAATATATATATTTTATATGATTGTATTAAAAATATACTTAGTTTATTACTATTAGTATACTTCAAATGGTTTGAAATATGATAGGCTGTTATTCGAAATCAAATCTTTATCAAAACTTTCCAATATATGAGGATGAGTTCCAATGAGGTTTTACAACGGTTCCGTTCTTTAAAATAACGTTCAAAAATTCTTGTTGATAAATACAATATTCTATGGCCATTTGCCTTGCCATAAACATAAATGGCGCCAAAATGTCTCTTATCTTGGGTATTTCTCAGAGGGGCGGAAGCGAAGCCCTAAAGGTTCCGCTTCACTCAAGTATGACCTTAACGGATCTCGCTATAAGAGCCCCGAGCTTTCAGGACGTAGCATGTTCTCACAGCAAATGGATTGTGAAGAAACTCACAACCGATTGAGATATTGATTATTATTCAGCCGATAGTATTCTATTTCGAAGGCCGGGTCTAATCGAACATTGGTATTATCTTTGATGCAGCTTTTTCTTTTATGTCATCCATTTAGCTGACATTAGTTCTCGTGAAAGTAATTTTTTGCAGAAATATATCCTACATATTCATTTTTGACTTTTTATTACAGTTTATTTTATATTCTCTTTAAAGAATGGCTGTAACGTCAGGGAATAATATACTTAATTCTAAATAGAAATGGTCTAAATATGAATAATTTTTATATATATAGTGTATTAAATAGTAATTGTAGGTAGTTAGGAATATCAAAAAACCAAGCCCCATATTCAAGGTACTTTACATTTTAATACACTTATCCTGTACGTAATAGAATGGTTCGCGCTCTTATTCAATTCCGCTGAGTCACTCAAGGCACATAAACACTAATCTTTGGGCAATAAAAGATCGCACTTATGAGATGTTTAACAGCGGGCCATAAACCCCTTCATCGTGAGAAGCTTATCTTGTATTGCGGTACATATTCATAGCTTGAACAAACTCTATCAGGATAAGGCGCTACTGTCGTCACCGTTTCACTTGAAGCGACTTACTCATGAATATTAAGTAGATAATGCAATAATGCAGTTATATTGTACAAGCTTAATGGTAATGTGCAAATAATATTAGAGACGCCATTCATTAACAGAAACTGACGGTGCATTTTTGTTCAATGTTTAACGGTTTTAATATACTTTCGGTTTCATGTTTCATTGTTTTTAATAGATACGACAGAATTAGTTAATTTTATTATGATATTATTGTTTGTTTTGTTTTTCTTCACTGAAAGTAACTCTCCGATAGATTACTAGTGATTTTACTGGACGTGAGGTGTAAAAAATCGTGATTCG
Source organism: Pieris mannii (assembly GCA_028984075.1). Taxonomy (NCBI): domain Eukaryota; kingdom Metazoa; phylum Arthropoda; class Insecta; order Lepidoptera; family Pieridae; genus Pieris; species Pieris mannii. The sequence goes on from CM054776.1 coordinate 5,491,207, forward strand.
CTATTTTTTATGTGTCAGTGAAGAATATAACACGCGAAAATGTTTTCGGTGCTTAAAAATATAAATTACATCTTCGCAACAAACGCTCATTTTGTGTACTAGAAAATGAAGTTAAAGAGGCTCCATTGTTTCACTTTGCGGTTCCGAGGAATCCACAAAAGTGACACAATGAGAAGGTCTCACAGCGTTGCTCTTCACCAAATAAATGTAAACGTATCACAAAACGCTATGAAAAAAGAATATTGTTATCTTAGGAAAATACCAAGGGAATTTTTCGCACATTGTCAAGTATTAAATAGAAGTTTCAAGCAAATATAAAAATTTTGTAATAGAAAATTGTTCATTCACATTTTCTTTTAAACCGATAAATGTTTTAAATTATTAAAAACGTTTCAGTGTTTAAAATAAATAATTTCTTTATTTACGTAGTATTATTCTAGTTACTGTAAACGTTGAGATCGTGTATGTGATGTTAGGCTGTACCAATAAATTTTTCAATCTGCACAACTAATTTTTAAATAGGGACGTCTCAACGTTAGGAAACTATCACGTCAAATGGCCACAACACTTAAAATAAACAGATACAGAAATATGTTCAGATCCAGGTTTTAAACGCAACTAACACGTCAGGCGAGCATGTCAGATCACATGCTATATTTAGTGGGCTGAAAAGTACGTACATAGATGACGCTACTATTTTTAAATTAATATGGTTTTAGTGAGCTCTAACTTTCAAAATACACTTATATAAATTTGAAAACTGTCGTACTATTTGTTTGTGAGATATTATGTGAAATGAAATCGTTTATTTGCTAAGAATACAATTAGATACATTAATTATAAAAATCCGCGCAATCCGCCATATATCAATCAGCATGCAAATGTCATTAATTTTATAATGTCACAAAATAGAAGCATTAACATAATCTCGTAATAATAGGAAAATTAAGTTAATTAGAATTGGTGTCAAACTTATGATCTAGATACTCGCCCACGCTATAAAAGCACCTTGCCTTTAAAAACCCAAATATAGTATTTGGAGTGAAGGAACTTTTGTTTGTTTAAAAAAAGGGGTAAAAAAGGATTTCGTGTGTTGAAACAAGTTCGTGTGTTAAAGCATTGATTTTTGGTGAAAAAAAAAACTCCTATTGAAGCCGAGGCTTAACTTGATAGCAGAATTTTCGGAACACCGGTGTTTTGTAAAGTTTCCACGAAGTTAAATAAGCACCAAGGACGATGCATGCAGTGGACGCAACAAAGAGACTGTTACCGAAAAAAATATAAATAAAAAGTCTTGAAAATTATTTTATATAAGTGAAGTTGACTCAGATAGCCCAGACCTTAAAGATATCAAAGAACCGTGTTGGACATCTTCTAGATGAATATTTAGCTAAGCGAATAGGTTAGTTTGCTTTTATAAGGCTAAAAAATCATAAAAATACTAACGAAGGTGTAAACTACCGCACTGTAACCAAACAAAATGCTGTGTGATGTTACTGTAGCTCTTTTTTACTGCGCAATTTGTGAAATATTTCGGCGGGTATAGGTGTAAAATTACAAAATGGGATGAGATTGTTTGTAAGCAAACAGCCAGTGTCCGCTTATTAGATGGGTCCTGTAATAAAAACATCGCCTTATTACAAGCGGTTTAACCCCTGAGGAATATTCAAATTTAAATTCAAGCATAAAACGATTTGTTTTTGTTTGAGTTGATATAAAATCTTTACGATGTGTGATTTAGTCCCGGCCGCTTTATTTGTGTAATAAACGTTATAAATAATAACTTATCATGTGAGATTTATGTTTTTCTTATGGCTGTATTAATATTTAATGTTTTTTTATTGTGTAGTCACAAAGCCATTAACTAGAAGTTTAGTTACCATTGTAACGTATATTTTAGTAAGTGATTAATGTTAATTTATAGAACATAAAATAAAACAATAGACTTTATTAAAGACACGTTCCTTTTTAATTCCGTTTACGATGCCGATACAGGCGTCGTCCAAAAGCTTCCATTCTGCCCTTATTCACCCCACTCTTGACCAAACCTTGCCTGTTCTTTTTTTATCTTCCCATCTCGTGTACTGATCACTTTTATTCTTTTTCCAGTTTTTGGGTACAAACTCATTTAAAATAATTAAGTATACTTATCAGCTCCTCGCAATAATTTTTGTAACGTCCTGGTCATGTTCCTAATTTAAATATTTCTAATTATATATTTTTTACGAATTTCCTTAATTATGTCTTGGTTTCTTTTTGGCAATAAAGTAACGTTAAACATACTACTAATGTAAAAATATAAGCTTAACACATTGGACATTACATTTAGGTAATATAAGTAATTAAGAAAATGACATAACTTTCAATATTGGGTATATGTCGATTACTTTGTTGATAGTACATTTACAACCATCCAACCCACATTCAATTAAAATATGATCAATAAACGATACTCAAGGATCCATTCCGCCTATTTGTAATTAACGTATAAAATTCATCGCGCCACTTTGAGCCTTGTTAATAACGAAAATTTACTTTCGACCCCGAGGCTTATAAATATTAATATTTCCCATCTCAGCTGTTAATTACCCCGCCAACTATGGATAAAGCTCGCCCTGTATTCATTAGGGCAAACCTAATTAGTCAGACAAACCTCGGCGACTTGGGGAGGGCATTCCTTCGTCAGTCTTATTAAACATTGTATGGTCTATTATCGGGGAGCCCAATCTAGTAAGACAATGCTGCCTAATAGAATTTGCGTTATGTTGTTACTGGATCGCTGTATATTACTTTCTGATTTCTGATTTTGATACTGAAGTATTATTCATATGCTTTTACGTCCTTCGTTTTAGATAATTTCAGAAAACTAATAAGTATTTGAGATCGATTGAGGGTTTCATGTTCTTGGATAAAATAGAATTTGATAAGTATGACATGTAATGCACTTACAGTGAAAGAAAACATTGTAAAAATGCTACTTGAACTACATTTATAAAAATACCATCACATACCATTGCTGGTAACAGTTACATCCCTACACTACTATCTATCATATCATCAATACAAGTACACCTTAATTAACAAATTTTAATTAACATTTTAAATTTAAAAATCACAGCTCTCTACATCCGTCTCACTTTACGTATTGGGATCTGCGTCTGAAGTCTTTGAGTGTGTCTGAAGAAGTTGTTTTGTGTTAAGAGTGCGCTATATGCTGGCAATATTTCACCCGCGCGTCTCGGCAAGCCCGCCTTACGCCCGAACCCAATTATTAATCCACAATCTCAGATTGAAAAGATTGAAAACCATCACAGATCAGACCGTGACAGTCGATCGATCTCCTACCTGCATCCCAATAATCAAGCCCTACGAAGACAATCCATTTTTTGGGGACGGATATAATGCAATCTCTTGTCGTACCATTTTTCTGAGTTTATCATTTTTGGTAAAATCATAAAGTTTCTGTTTAGTTTACATATATTACTCGATTTGCTTTGAAATTTCATTGAATGATTTAAGTTGAATAATTACGTAGTATATATACTTACTAACATTATAAATGCGAAAGTTTAAAGTTTAGTTTTCGGAAATGGTTTTTATTTTACTCGTGCTGATTATAATTTTATGTCAAGCAAGACTAGTGAAACAATGGTAAGCTCGAAGTTCGAGTCAGATGAGACGGACGATTCACTGTTTCGCGGAACAAAAATGAAGTAAACGCCAAATGCCTTTTATTTAAATAACTCTTAAAATATTGAGTAAAATCGCTAATAAATAATTTTGGTCAGAATAGTGTCCTATATTTCAATAAATTGTTGCCTCCATTATATGCTGTTTTGAATAAAAACGATTTTAGACAAAAGTTAAAGTAAGTAACGATTGAAATTAAAGTGAAGGATCGATACATATTTATTGTTTTTAATTCAAACATACTGAGATCAAATGAAATCTACGATGAGTAATTTGACCCTCTTAAGACAGAGAACTCAATACAAAATTGATTATGTTACTGCATGCTAAGGTTTTCTCAAATATTCTTCCATTTGGGAAAAAGCTGTCCTCGCTTATCTGCGACATCTGGACATGTTTATATTTTGAGGGACGCGTCCACCTTCATAACGATCCTGTATGTCCTATGCATGTCTAGCTAACCTCAGGTATGTTCAAATTAAAATATACTTTGGAACACAAGCATAGAGTACAAAATAAGTTAGCAATTAATTTTGTCCTATTTCTGCTTATTTTCTCGCATGCATATAACAGATATATAGATTTTTTATACAGCTTCGTATACAAGCTAGAGAATATAAATAATAGAATTTTGTGCATCTTTTAATTAAGAAATTCATCTTTATTTGTTAACACCGAATGTTTTAATAAAATAATGTTTATATTTGATATAATAAAGTTGAAGAAATTCTAGTAAAGTAGGATAGTAGGAATCGTAAATTAAAAAGAAAAAAGTTTAGATAAACGTAATTCTTGCTTTTTACTGTTTAGCAATTTACATATTCTTAAAACTTGATAGAAACATATTAAATTCATAACATTAGTGTTTTAAAAAATTAAAACACTTATGTTAAAATATCTGTAAAAAATGTAAGACTTTTTAATATCAAAGTAAACACACGTAAACATATTTAAGCAATTCCTGTTAGAAATGAACTTAACCGCGTTTGACCGTATTGCCTGAAGCGAATTAGCACTTGCTTCGAGGTATGTTTTCTTCCTAAACACTAGAACAAAACGGCTTTTTCCTTTATTAGTCTCTTTGAGAAATGACTACACCAGTCGGGTTGCAAACACATAAATTGCTGTTAGTTTTAAAAAGTACTTGTTATCTTCATTCAGATATAGAGATAGATATATGCAGTATTTCAACAATTTTATAATGCCTTTGTTATACAAGTGTGAAAGATGCTATAAATCTTTATGAAAATTTATACAGCATTTGCACTTATGGAACTAAACTATTTTAATACCAATATAAAGTAATGTGTGGAAAGCAATATAAAATGATACCTTAAGAGAAAGCAAATCAAAAGTGGTCGCCTAGAAGAAATCGCTCGAAAGCGATAAGGCCGCCAGTCCTTCTATTCATTTAATTATGTTCAATTTTTATATTGTAATGTAACGAAGTGTTAATAAATAAATGTTCAATGTCAATATTTTTACCTTAATCAATTTGTAATCAAACTCTACAAGATATAATTACTTTTGTTTTAATAAGTAGGTTTCGTTAGTAATCGTGCTATGCATCAATAGATTTTTATTTCTCACACGATATCAAGCAAGCAGGAGGTTTACACATAATTAGACGTCATGTATTGAGCACATGAAGCTTATCACCAAGGGTGGTGGTAGGTGAGGTCCAAAGAGAAAAATAATCAGTGGAACACTTATACAGATTTTTATGCGATTTAATATATACAACAATGTACTAGTACTAGTACGAGTATTATAGGATTTAAATATTAATCATAATTGAGTGGAGCTAAAACTTTATATGGGTCTAGGACGCAGGTACCTATCATCCGTGTCTTTCATCATTTTTATAAGACAAGTAGGTGATCAGCCTTCTGTTCATGATACATGTAGTGGATTTCAAGACAGTTTACTGACGACATTTGCCGACATAGGCAAGGGTTAGTTTCATACATTGAAGGAAAAGTCTATTTGTCACCTGTGATTCGAACACATGTTTTCTGGTTGAGAGCTTAATCTTAATCTTCTCAATGGAACGAAAAAAACACTTATTAAATTACGACAGTAATAATACATTAATAGGTAATAAATTAGACATCCATTAATCTCATGGATCAACATAATATAATGGCAGTACAAACAGAGTGCACTATACTGCGACCTATTTTATTTGATACTTGATAGCAACAGTAAACCATTTATGTGAGATAAATTGACGAGCGCATGCTCAGCATGAAGTAATAATGATTTATCTTGTTAATCTTGAATTAAGGGGATATGAGTTTTACTTTCACCAATTACTTTTATGGGAAATAAATTAAGTCCACAACACAAAAATATAGTACAAGTATGGAATCATAATACTATTTATAATAAAAATGTATATTTACAAATTTGTATTGTATGCAACAAATTTATTCTGATTATCCAAATTTTTAATTGCTAATTGTGATAGCGAATTGGAATTGAATTTTTATTTTTTCATTAAAAAATGCACGTGTCTAATATTTTATCTAAATCCGATTAGATCTCTGATGATTACAGTAGTTATTCAGTATTATTATTTAAATAATTCATTATACTTATCACCAAGGTGAAAATGTTGTTGTATGATTGTAAAATAATAATAGAAACACAATTGAAAAGTTGTTTTTCTAATTTTATTTTTTATATATTTTATTGAATTTTTTATTTTCTTATTGATTAACAGAGTGATATAATTTGGCCTAATAACTTAGTAGGATATCAAGTATGCGTTTTACTGGTGGTGGTATATGTTTTTAATTGTTAAAAATTAATTCTTATTATTTATTTTGGTAAATATTTAGCGTGAACTAAATTTCACTGTCAAGATCAAAGGTCAATCGAACATTCCCCGGGAAAAGGTTTATTTAAATCTTTGCCATCAACTATCTCGGCTCAAAAATACATTTAATTAATTATTTTTTCTTTCTCTATAAAACAGCCACTTACCTTCTTAAATCTACTTCAGCCTTCAACGTCAAATTCATAGAGCCAATGGGTTTAATTCGGAGCCGCCATTGGATTGCTCTGGCTTCAAGCGACATTTAGAATCTTTAGAAAATATTGCTCAACAGTATTGCCATTGTTCATTTTGCAATGAGACTCAATAAGTTGAATTAGGTGGTGAAAAGTTAGTATGTATGTAATTTTTGAATTGCAATGTTCCGATAAGTAATTTTTATAACTAGCCGGTGTCAAATATTTTCAACCATCATCAAGAAACCTTTTTTCCCAAAACTATACGAGTATGCATTTTACCTATTAAACTACATTTTAATAACTAATAATAATAATTTGAGTATGTAGTAGCAATGTATAAAATTCCTTAATGTAACCTTACATTTGTTAAGTATGTAACTTAACTAATGTTAGGTTACATAACTCAACTTTATCCTAATTTTTCGACATTAAATTATACATAATATATTATAGTAAATATACGGAACGTCGTGAAGCGCATCGTATCTGCTCCTTCTATTACAACATAGCGATCACGACCGCTCTGTCAAGAGTGTACCGAATAAAAATAAATAATTATAGTAAATAATTTGATTAAATTTTTTTTTATATAATATATATTTGAATTACTTTAAGATATAAATAACGAGATGGCGTAAATCGGATTTATAATTTATGATACATAGACAGTTATTTTTTAATAAGTGTAACATACATTTAGAAACCCATATTAAAGATTTCATTTGTAATTAAATGAAATAAATAGATGTGTCTACAATCAGTCTATAGTATAGGAAATATATACATAAAGTACGGGAATTGAGAAAACCTAAATAAAACTATTGGACAGCAAACAGCAAACACCAAACCGTCCATCACTTTAACTAAAAGCCGAATTATATCTTAATAGTAGTCAGTTATAATAAGTCGATAATTAAATAATTAAAGATTATTTTTCTAGTTAGTTACAAGATCAACTACCTACCGTGCTATATCATAAGCTTAAGACTAAGCTTTAATATAATATGGCCATAAATTAAACGATAATAAGTTACGACAGCATCGACGCGGTAATGACTCCACAGTGCACCCGACTATTGATCCCGCTAATGGATTATGCCATAATGTTAGTGAAAATATTTTATCATCTTTACAGTCAACCAAAAATGAATACCATCTCCATTATAATGTCAAAATTAAATTATTTAATTATATTGATAACTAGGTACACTTACGTACGCCACTATTAAACAGTATTTACCATACTTAAATTATACTGAGAATAAAACAGGAACACGTCAAGGTCAGAAGGTGTAAAGTGACTGGTTATTGTTTATTATTTATTATAAGTGGACTGGGATATTAAAAATAATCAACCCCCGCGATTTCACCGATTTCAATTCAGTTTCTAAAAAATTAAACTATCTAGCATCTAAATAATTTTAGTTTAACTTTTCCGAGAGTGGTATATTTTACTAATGAAACATATTCTGTATGTTTTGTTAGAATTAAGTATATCAAAATTTATACACAAACACAGGTTTCCTTTTTTATTTTAGAAAATGGAAAATCAAAGAGTCAAAAAAACGTTTATTCAGTTAACGTGCGTCTTAGGGCATGCTTTTGAATGTCAAGTTGTTTATAATAAAATTCGCGAAAGAGCAAGACTACGCCATCCGTTCGCAAAACTACCACTAGGCCTTGTTCTAAGAAGAACGGAGAAGTAACTCAGCAGGCAGCACCCTTCCTCTACAATACAGTTTTTCAAAGAAAAATGTCATAAACCACAACCTCATTAAAGTTACATAAGTGAAAAAAAAATCTATTCTGTGATTCACCTTTACAGACTTATTCACTACTTAGACTTACTCACAACACTTCAAAGATTATAAAAATATAACTAGAAGTCTTCTAGGTAGTCATTAACTGCGTTACGTAGTAAACCTTAAAACATTCATGTTTTTTTTTAATAAGTTTTGAATCTGTTCAAATGCAGTTCTAATATTGTTCAGGAAGATAGTGTTGATAGTGGTTTATGGAATGGACCTGGTCATCGGCTAATTACAAACCCTAGCACTTTTTTAGTCCCCAAATCACTTTGATACCAACCTTAGCTATTATTCCAATTCTATAATACAAACATTAAGTCAAACAAATGAATTAGATTTAAGTAGGAGTTTTTCAGCTAGTATAACGATATAGTTCGGCATTAGCAGCATTGGTTTAGGAACTACAATAGTAAGATATAATTTTAAAAAAATAACGAGATCGTGATCACTATAACCTGAGAGAGTGTGATTGCAAATCAAATTAATAAGAAGACGTTATCTTATGTAATTTAGGACTACATCGATAACATCGATGTAAAATATAACTGATAAAACGAACTGAATTGTTGAATTTTTTAATAAAAATAAATGTTAATTAAGTATAATATGTGATAATATATATATTTTTAAATAATTTCATAGTTTTTATAATTATGTTTAGCTCCTGCGGTAATCTGTTCAATAATGCATTTTACTTGTGCAAAATAATAGCGATGTTTCACATCTGGCAAAAAAGAAAAATTTATATCGATTGAAAGAAATGCTTTTATCGTAGTTAATGTATTGATAAAAACATTATACAGTAATTACAGTTGCAAATTGTTTGTGGCATTAATCTTGCGAATCCATGTTTTTCACATGTTTTGTTATACGCTGCGTATTTCCGTGTCAGAATACGAACAAACCTATTTATATATGCGCCAAAAAAAAACAACAAAAAATGTTGTCAATACATTAAGCTTCACACTTTGTTTTTTAAATATTTTTTAGTTAATTATACCAATTTGAAGTCAATATTCTTAGGTAAGACAGGACAACATATGTCGGGTCCGCTAGTTCGTTTATATAAGTTAAATATATTATATCAAACATTGGTTTTTGCAAGCCATCTGCACCTGTTATCGAGACCACAAGTTAATGTTTTTTTTATAGAACAGGGGACAAACGGGCAGGAGTTCTATTTAATGACTATTAGTACTAATCTTATGAGTGGCAGTGCTGCGTGCAGATCTTAATAAATAAGTAGTTTTATTGTTTTTATTTTTCCCAACATTAATGCTATATTATACTAAAAATTTCATTGATTATAAAAATTATATAATAATAGTTTGAAAAATCATCAAGTGGAGGATGCATTGTGAACATTGTTTCGTTTGTGTAATGAAAATGTACCGAAAATCCGGCCAGGAAACATCCGAAAGGATTCTGGGCTTTGTTCTTTGAGTTCTTTAGTGCCCGATGTCCGTGAAAGCGACATGCAGTGAAAAGTGACTAATAGCAAAGCTACTGTAGTCAAATGAGCCTTGTATTTTTGCTTGTGATTCCTAAAAGAGCCATCAGGTTTGTGAGTTGAAATTTTGTTTTGACAAATCCTTAAAACATACTTGCTTCGTATTCGTATTTTTATATAAATTTTCTTTGATTCCTGCTGTGCAGTGCAAAAAGCAAAATTTACATCATTCTCATAAAGAATTCTTTTTTTACAAAAAAACTATATGTCTCACTATAAGACAGTTTTAATTACTTATATTATTCTGAGCTGCCGTGAGCCATATAATTTTTTTATTAGATATTATAATATATTACTTATGTCTAACAACTTCATGGATCGACTATACACTTGTTATTTCCAATGATAATAAATGAGCTTGGACTTTAAAATTTGAAAATAATGTTTAATAAAACTTAAATGTTAATTAATGACTCCTTATCTTACCAGTTGAATTTGTCAACACATCTTAAATATAAGCTTGTATAAATTTAATATAGTAATGAACGGCCAAACCCAGAAACCGAACCATTTTTATAATACATAAAATTTGATTTTATTATATTATCGGAAGGCGGTCGACTTCAACATGGAGCAACAAAGATTAACATGGTCTTGATTAATTATTTTTCTTTTATCGTTATAGCTGGTAAAGTGATTTGACAAAAGCCGCTGGTAGAAGCCGAAAACAAAGCGCCCTAAAGAAAATTGCGAGTTCCTAACAGGGGCATCATTGTAGTAATTTTCTTTGTTTTTACAGTGCGTTTTTCCGTAAATGAACAGTGAAAATATTTTATACTTGAAAAATATTCTATCGTTAATTTTTTCTATTGTAACGTTAAAAAATAATTTCCTTATTTTATTTAGAGGAATCTCGAATAACAAGACACTATGAAAAGTTAAATTTGCTTCTAATATTAACTACACTTCTTCCTGTATTATTTAAATGTAATAAAATACTTACAAATTACTTAAAAGAATTTCCACAGAAGTACATCATCACTATTAGTTACTATTAACAAATGATCTCACGTTAAACTGTCACGTCGTAGTGGCTTAAACTTTTCGTAGCGCTACGAAAGCTCTACGAAGCTTGTAAAACAGGTGCGCGAATCCGTCCACCCGTACTCGCGGGGCGCATCGCACTGAGCATTCCCTCTTGACAAGACAATCCCAGTACTGTAGCCCCAGCTAAAAGCAACTTGTCAGCTTTCACAGCAACAACAGTTTCATACGCTACAAAGATGTGATTGATCTATGGATCCGTAAGCCTTTTATAATAAGGCCTAGTGAGCTTTAATTAATTTGGGTCTTCATGTTTCAATAAATTTAAAATCATTTATGTTTTTCAACATGTGTTAGTCAATATTTTAAATTATGAACTTATTTTTTTCGAATCTTTGATTAATTAAGTGACAAAGAAATATTGATATACGGGATAGGATTTTCTTGGTATAGAAAACGTTTGTGGAGTAATAATTTATACGCCCAGTTGGAGTCTGAGGCTAATAAATATATATAATGTATATAAATGTAATTTATTTTTATTCAAATGTAATTAGAATTTTTTATTTTCACGTTCACAATATGTTTATACATATTCAGAGAGAAAAAACTAAACTTTAAAAAAATAGCCAGTAGGATATATGTCGGGTTTTTTATAAGATTAAAAATCAAATTTTACTTTTTAAACAGTAAGCTAATTTTTCACTTTAAAACTTCTTTGCGAATATGAGTAACTTTATAACATATAAATTTCTTCGTGTCCCCAAAGTTTCACCGAGTTTCTTTGGTATACGAGCATACATAAAAACAGTGAAATCACAAACAAGATAACATTCGGTAGGTCCTCAGCGGGAATCTCATTTTCAATATGTTTTTATAACTTTCAGTGAGGAAATGAGGTGGTGCTCCCGGCGTTTCGCGGCGGCATTGTCATAATAAACCAGCCGAGGCCTCCTTCATAAATCCTTTCCAAATGTACCTTTATACGCATTATGCCATAACAACGAGTTTTCTTTTTGCCCCACAACGCTTTTAAATCCAACAAATAAGTCGTATCTGTATCCGTTTACTGTTGTTTGCTTATCATACTATTACAGAGATACATTCGTAATCCTTTTGCCTTTTCGTTTTGGAGACATTTTAAGCTTTTCTCACTAAATATTTTAAAGTATTTGTTATACTTGCATATGATTTCAGTTGATCTTAATATTTATATTGTGTCTATATATTTCCATAAATACTTAATTTATCTTTAGTATTTTAATCCTTTTATATGAATTTGAAACATATTATATCAATTAAAACCAAAGCATGAGCATTGAAGGTACGAGGTGGTAATTTTTTACCGTATAGAATGCAAAAGCGACCCCAAGGAATACTGATAAGCGTCATAGCTAAATTGAACTATATGAGTCTGGTGCGGTAGTTTAAATAGGAGTAATAATATCACGTGAAAACGTTTCTTATTTAGTTCTATTAATAACACTTTGTTAGGCACATAAATTATATATATATATTAAATGTGGTAGACTTACAGGCACAGGTTTCTGAATAAAAACATACAGAAATAATATAAAATAATTAAATTTGTACAAGGATTTTCAAAGTAAGAGGGAAATAACAGTGCGTGACAGAAGGGAAGAGAATGGGATATTTACACGAATTTAAATTGGGTCACAATACTGGAACTGTAAATTTTATTCATAAACATTTATAATACACAGTTTTAAGTATACTTTTGTTGTTAAATTTAAATCTTATAAAAGAAATACAACTAATGCAGTCTTAACATCTGTCGAGATCAATAAGATCAATGGATGTTGTTTTAGCGTCGCTTGGCGATCGGATCTTTCTTGCACAATTTTCGCCAGTCTCAACATAATAACCTTATGTTGACACTGTTGCCCCCGCACGGCCTCAAGCACTCCACAAGCAATAAGACAGTAATAAATGTTCAGTTCCAAAGACAAGAATAAAAAGGGATATAATAAGTAGATATTGTGAATCGGTACTTGGGAGTTCAATATTGCTTTTCATGATATAAGTTTGTGGACTCTATCTCTTTGCTTTTACATTATAAATTTTTACTGTAAGTAAAATCAAAATTGTGTTCAATAACTGCAAATAGAAAATTTCTTTTTACTTCGTTTACATTTCAAGCTGCTAGACATGGCACAGGATTTTCATTTCTATTATCAGTAAACGGCAAGAAACCGGAATCATTTATTTTAGAAAATTTTCGGGCTATGTTGCTACCAGCAATGCGATACGATATTACGCGATATGATACTGAAAGTTAAGAGATACTCTTATTATTAGCTTTATTAATTAATTTTAACAATCCTGTGATGTACAAACCTTAATTATCATTTATAGACAGTGTAGCTAGCAATTAATATTATTGGAGGTCCAATACACTCTTGTTTCCGATGGTATCAGTGCAGCCTCTCGATAGCCATCGTCGGTTGATCTATTCAAAGGGAATGTAACTTTATTTTACGTATTTATTAGATGCTATTAGTTAATTAAATTGTTTAAATATTTTATGATTGAATATATATGGCTTCATCAGCTGAGTTTTAATAGCTGAACTAGAACTAAATGAATGAATTCATTTTTGATAGAAGAGTTTTATTTTATATAACAACATTGAATTTTTTTTTTAAACGGATTATTATTTATTTCCAGTCATAATTATTTCATATTGGATATTTTATTTCAATATCTGGGGATCTTGAATAAAAACGGGAAATTGATTAAGACATAAATAATGATTAAACAAGTTGTAAGTATTTGCTGGGTCAATATAATAAGGGTCACACGGACTGGCGACCAATTTGGATTGTTACTTTTTAATCTTCACTTTAATGTCGAATAATTACTTCGTTGGGTTTCCTCCAGCCACTTTTTATTGAGACGCTTTATTAAAATTTTTCTTTCGAATAAAGAAACTTTTTTGTAATATCAACGGGCTGCTTACTAAAATGAGTTGTTCGTTAGTGTAATCCACAATCAAACCGTGATCCATGTGGAACCAAAATATTTCAGTATAATAGTATTATTAGTATTTTCTTGTGTAGGCAAGTCCACATTTAAAGGACTGTCACGCTTGCTTAAATGTCATTACATGTGGCGGCGTCCATGCGTCGAGTTGTCTCTCTCCCTAAAATATGGCGAGGGTCCGATGGCTAGCCATGCGTCATACTCGTGAACTGGTGCTACTTGTGGTGACTGGTCGTACTTGAATTCGTGTATAGTAATACTTCTAATTTTATTAGAAGCATTCAATGTTTATTTCTTTTTTGACATTCATAAGTATACATTATGTTACCTACATGAATAAATGATTTTTGAATTTGAATAAAGAAATGATAATCCTAGATCACTATGATCCATTTAAAGTATCTCAAAATATTGTATGTCTTGTATTTACTTGTTGCTAATACCTGGATGACCGAGCCTTGCTCGGGATTTTTTTTATAAGTTGTGTTTTTTGGAAATTATATTTAAGTACGAATTACATACTAATAAAATGATAAAATATGAATATAATTATCGAATAAAGATAATTATATTCATATGTGTATGTTTAAGTGATAAAACATGAATAAAATGACATTTTCTAGAATTTATTCCTAGTTAGATCGATTTATCGCCCCCGAAACCCCCCGTATACTAAATTTCATGAAAATCGTTGGAGCCGATTCCGAGATTCCTATTGTATATATATATATATACAAGAATTGCTCGTTTTAATATATAAGATACTATGAAATGTTATATAATGCAAGTATAAATAATCCATGCATATATGACATTATCAGATAGGCCACATTATATAAGAACATGTTTCCAATATCACTTATAATTGTAATATTACCTCAATATAATCATATTTTTAATTTAGTTGCGACCGATAGGAAAATATTAATTTTCCTTGTACGGCGAATCTAAAAAGCTTCATTACTGGAGCGAAGGCTCTATGATTACTCACTTATGAGGTATCTTTAATTTATCAAACCATTGATTTTGTCTCAGTTGCGGTGTAAAATACCAGCGCAATTTACCCACAATTTATTTTGTTATTCAAGATTGTGTAATACTTTTTCGCCAGTAGTACCTACTTTATAATTTTTCGTAGCGATAAAAATGTTGTGCCTAAATAAAATTAAAAAGTATAAAGTTTATGAAATTCTAATGGATCATAGGGCAGACATTTCTTTGACTTTTCATTAAGTTTTGTTGTGAGTCTCACACATTTTGATTACATGGTCGGTCCCTTATAAAGAAAAACCCAGCTGGGATTAAAACAGGTGACCTTAGTTAAAATCACTCGCTAGTAACAATACTCTTAAAACGTACATTGCAATGAATCCGTAAATTGAAGGATGATAATTGATCCGCACAAGCGATTCAGACAGATCGTTGGAGTGACGTCAGGTAAGCTAAATCCTAAAAGGTGAGATGCACGAACGGAAGGCGTTAAGGTAAAATATTTCTAGTGCTTTTTTGTCAGTTAATGGAAGTTCTTTGTACCTATATTCCGAGCGGACGAACTAGTACGACTTGAAATCGGATTAGCGTTATCGAGCATAGGCCGTGATAGAATCGCCGAGTATTATCTCTTGCCCAACTTTTAGGCTTCGTTTTGCGACCGTACTTATAATTTCGATATAGAATATTGGTATAATGAACCCAAAAAAGATTTTATTTTTTCTTATTCGTATTGATCGATGAAGCGGCGTTCCATTCACAATACTGAGGTTGCTCGTTCTAACACAATACTTCATTCCTATGTATGTATTGTAAGTGTAAATACATACCTTTTTAGTGACCTTCATAAGTCCATATTATGCTTCATTAATTATCATACTTTTACTTGATCTGAACGCCTATGACATTTACTCATCCAGTAAAGGCGACATGAAAAAATTCAGCGATTTACGATCAATATAAATATAATGCAGAAAGCTTAGCTCAATGGATATTTAATTGCATTGTTAAAATAGCTATGTTCAAAAGTTTTTTCAGTTTGTTAATTGAAAAGTTGAAAACATTTTGTTTAACTATATTTTTTGATGAAAACAATATATTCCAGCTACAGGTATTAATTTTAGTAATTATTCATAGCTCTGTTTATGTTAAAGGAGGCAACGTGCAGGAAACTCAACTGATGTGAAGTGATACCGCTGCCCATGGACTGCGCACTGCCAGAAGGCTCGCAAGCGCGCTGCCGGCCTTCGAAAGTAAAAAGAGCTGCTTAGTTTAACTTTTAAAAACCTTTTAATAAATAAAACATACGTAGAAATGAGGTCATATCATATTGATTACCTAATTAACAATATGCTTCAATTTTGACTAAACGTATTATACACGGTGCAATTAAGGTTATCGAGTGATATATCCAACTATTAGTTAAAGCAACGTGTTCAGCAAACTGGAAATGATATCTCAGTATAGATTGCCAGATACCTCTTAGTGGATAGATAGCCGCAAATCACTTTAATATGTAGGTATCTATTGTAGCTCGCTCTGGTTCATCTAATTGGCTTCAATTTTGGTTTGACACAACACAGATAAAAAACTTAAATGGAATGTGTTTAATGTCTTTAATAGATTTTATGTTAAGCTTTTCTAAATTTAAACTTAATTTTTAATTCGAAGTCTATTGTGGTCAACATCTACTGAACGTTTAAATGTACATAGTACCAATTTTTTAAAACAATAATTCAGAATGAATTACAATTTTTTTTTAGCTTGTAAAAGCGATATTTATAAACATAGTATTCAATGCTAGTGTTTCTCAATGCAAGGCAATATAAAGTTAGCACCGTGTGGGTTCTAAGATAACGGACTGAGGACTACTAAGACTCAGTCTGAGATACGTTGTGATGCAAATTTTGTAACGTCAAGACTTGGTTATAAGGAACTTATACTAAGTAAGAATTAAAATAAAGTTAAATATATTTTCACAATATTTAATACATAATTTACATTACTTATGAGCAGTCATATGTGATTTCTTCTACCTTCTTCTTCTATCATCGAAAATCTAACTTTGTCCAAATCGCAACGTGTGAGTCAAAGCATGCATTACCTAAAATACGCAAGAACTACGGCAAAAAAAGTTTATTTACGAAGGCGCACAGCTGTATAATAAGCTACCCACAAATATACAAAAAGAGTACTTCTGTCAATACATTCAAATCGAAGCTAAGTGATTATGTTAAACAAAATTAATATTATTTTCATTTCTTATAATTAAATTTTATTTATATGTCTTTGGATACTTTTACTTTTAAGTTTATTGCATGTACGGCTATCATTTTATTGTGATTAATTTGAGAACGACTACAATGAAATGATTACCTAAAGTATTATTCTCATATAAGTGACATTAGTCTTTTTTGAGAAATAAAGTCTAAACCTAATTTAATTGCAATAAATAGATATGTTTTAGTGAAAAACACGTTATCCGTTAACGACGTTTTATTTAAGGTATATTATAAATTGCTTTATGATATATAGATCTTTGGATAATATTTCTCCCTCTTTAACGAGCTGTTCTCGTAATTACGAAATAAATGCTCTAATAGCCTATAATGTAAATCAAAACACAGGCAGTTTGTTTTTTATGATAAAAATAAAAAATAATGAAGTGAATTAAGGCCAGCGAGGCTTGCGATGCTAAGGGGAATCCAACTAAGATAGATGACGTCATTTTACCCTTCATTAACCCATTTCGCGGAGCCTAAATAGTTCTCGAAACCGGACGAGCGCTTCTTGCCTAAGTTTCTGAACTTCTTATGAAGTTTTATAAAAGTTACTATGCCTTTAGTATGTGAAGTTAGATAGTCTTAGATATCTTTCAGAGGTTTTATTTTATTATTTTTTACACGTTCGCTAATACCACAACACTTGCGAATTTACGACTCAGACATCTGTTTTTTGTACACTATTAATATTCATACGCGGTCTTCTCTTAGTGGTGAATTTTTAAGAGTATTTAGGAATTGAGATTGGAACATCAAACGAAAAATAAAACACAAAGGTTCTAGGGTAAATATGGTACGTATCGCTGCTGCCATTCAGCAATATAAAACGTTATAGATAATTTAAAATTTTATTTTGATCCATTATTTTGGAACGGAAGCCAATGTACTTTTCTACTTAGTAACCATAACCAAAGTGGGATAGCTATAATAAGGTGTTACATGTATGATGTAGGTTGTGTTGTTTAAGGAGCGGACAGCTGAGTGCGCTGGGGATGTGCCTTTTACTCAATGAACGCTTCAAGTGCACTCAGGACTGAGAGCCATCCGATTTGGGAAATCGCATTATATAATCCTAGACGCTCCTTTCTATGGGGATTTAATGTTATAGACAACTAAATGTATTTAAGTTACCTGGTTTTATAAGGAAATGTTTGTTGCTTAGAATTCATAAGACATATAGTTTAGTTCAGTTCGAGTTATCATCTAATCCTGCAAAAGGTGCAGGCCTTTTATATCAATATATCTTAAAATTCTCGTTTCGCGGTGTTTGTGGTTAAACTCCTCCGAAATTGGGATGTCTGAGAATCGGTCTACATCTATTTTTCATCCCCCTAAATATTAAGGGTAGTCCACTCCTAAATATTTATTTTTTATTTTTAGATAATTTTTTATTTTTTTCTTAACTGTATCAACAGCATTAAAATATACATACAACCCTAAATTTTTAACCCTCTACGATCAACCCCTATTTTTATTATAATAGATATACATGTTAAAACGACGTTTGCCAGGTCAGCTAGTATGTATATAAATATTCTGTCTATGTGTTCGTGCTTCCAATTAGATTTTTTTATATTTAAGACGTGGATATAAGACAACATCTGTTGGGTCCGCTGGTATTAATAAAAAATGTCTTTGTCACATCTACGTTAAAGTACGTAAAATTATTAAAGTACGTAAAATACTACATAACTATGTATGAAAATAATAAAATGTAAAAATTAGTAAAATTTATCTTAGCATTTTTATATTAATGTGTTTTTAAGGTAATGGCTAAAAAAGGTTTACCTTTAAATAAATAATTGACAAAATATTAGCTAATTTATAACCAAGCACGCTTTTTAAATATAACTATCATTAGGATCATATTATGGAACCTTTCATAAAAGTAAAGAATTCTTCATGAGAATTCTCAAGATATCACGGTGGAACTTGTTTAATGAGAAAAATGTCGCTTGACATCCTTTGCTAACTTATCCCTAGTGTAGAGGATGTCTTTTTGAAATTTAAATAAAAATTTGTAAAGAATATCGTTAAATAATCAGCTTGGACACATCTCAGTTTAACGAATTAATAAGCGCCATATACATTTGATTTTTTTTAACTAACTAGTGCTATTCTGAGTTTCAAGTAAACGAAACTGTATAAAAAGAACCTGGATTGCATTTTTGAAATTAATCTTGCTACATCTGAGCTGTGTAAAAGCCGAAATGGGGTGGTGAGAATGTAAAACAAAGGACGAAACAACTATGTGTTGTCTGGTTGGTAAGTACCTATTACAGGTAAAAAAACCGTAAACACAATATATAATAGTAATTGATAATTCGTAAATCACTTGACGTTTAGTTTCATTGCTAATACTTATGCTCACGATATAATTGTTGAGCAATTACGACTCGTATTTTGGATATTGAAACAGGGACTGAGACACGATAGCAATGGAGATTCCAAAGCTTCAGTCTAGTCGGTGTATTTCATGCATAGCATTGGCAGCGCAAACTATTCATAAGGCTATTGAATGCCAACCCATGAGCGGATATTTAGCTCTTAATATTAAATTGGCTTAATATAAAATTCTAAGGTTGTTCTTGCAGTCCTTTACCTCAAATGGGACATTGGACAGACATATTTATGTAGCAGTATGTTTGATAGATTTTATTTACAAAGTCTTGTTTTATGTTTGGAATACCCAAAAATTCGCTGAAAGAAAAAAATATTTGTGTACAGCTGAGTTTCAAATCACAATCTCAATTTATAAATCAAAAGTGCCATTTTAGGTGGTCTTATTTACATAAATTATTTGATTTGATTAAACTACATAGTCTACTTTAGTCCTGTAAATACTCAGTAGATTTAAATCATGGTATTAAGTGCAGTCATGTAATCAAGTCATTCTATTATAATATTTGCGTTTTAATTCTCTACATAGGTTGCAGGGGCTATATTATCATAAATAGAACATATTCAGCTAACAACTGAACCATAAGTTTTTCTTTTGACATTTCATCCGCATGACCATTAAATGTCACTCTCGGCTTTATAGGTAAAGTAAAAGCGAGTTTATTTTGCAATAACCCTTAAAAGGTTTCATATTATATACTCGTAGAACATGGATACAAATTCAAATAATCAATATCAATGCCTGAATACCGGTGCATACGTGACATTTTTGCCACGATATTAATATTATGGCAAAGTATTTTATTGAAAAGTGGAATTTTACAATATTATATAGGTAGGTAAGGTATCTTTAAACAGCATATATCGAGCTTGGGGCAGATATTTTCATCAATTTGTTTATTTTTTAAAGTTTATCTTTATTTAAAAAAAATTCAAAACGAAGTTTGTTGGGATCAAAAAATAAACTAATGCGTTTCACAGTTCCACGATAGTATATAATTGAAATAGTTAGCAATAGAATATCCGCTACAGCAGAATAATTGTAAGGAATTGCTTAAACAATACATTCAATAGAGCGTATCACTCAGAAAGGCATGTCAGCCCGTCCACTCTATACATGTATTGAATTCCAAATGCATTTGACAATTATAATCGTAAGGACATATTCAAATCACGTATCGCGTTTGATATTTAATGGCAGGCGATGAAATGATTACAAGCGCTTTTAAATAATTACCAGGATGAAGTCGGTTGAGGTTTTCAATATAATCAATGATTGCGATGTTCTGGGTTGACATTTCAGGAAATGTATACATTTTGTTATCTATCAAAATACCACGGTATTACGGTAAGAAATACCTATCGTAGAAATAAGGACTGGTAATTGAATATAAAAACCAGATGGTAAGGCCTTCCAATTTAAAATCACATAGTATACATATATTAAAATATTAACCAAGTTATGTGGTTTATTACGAATATTTTTTTTATATAACAATACATAATCGATATAATTTGATAGGTCAAATATATTATTGTAGTTTATCTGGAATAATCGGTTTCTTTGAGGCCATACAACAGGTACTTTTTACTATGGACTGTTTTTGCGATGAGAAGTGTTCGTCATCATTACTATTAATTCGTCATCATTACAATTTACACAATTGTCACGAACTACTATATTATATATTAAACGCTCGACTATTTTGGTATCTCAGGTAAAAAGAAACACTTTCGAAGCATACCAACATATATAGTAACAGTTGAATGCCATAAAATGAATTTGAGTTCAACAAAGAGATGAAATCACTACGCTCTATGTACAAGACAGTATTAACTTTGAAGTGGTTCAAACTTTACAAGGTGTATCGACCGAAACTCTTAAGTCGCGAGCGCATGTTATAAAAAGACCGTGGAACAAACAATCGTATTGCAGTGGCTTTGTCAATATACGTGTATGTGTTAGACGTTGATACATTGCGGATATACCCGGATAATAAACGATTGGATGCGTTGTAAGCACGCTATCTTTTGGCTTTTTGTGTCTGTGTATACTTTTTCTAATATTGGAGATAAGCTTATGTATGATATATATACTTGTACCTTACAGTGTGTTGTTTCTTTCGGTGAATATATATGAACAGTGGTTTTGCGACACAGAATCTCTGTTGTCTATGAAATATTTTATGTCTAACCTTCTTTATTGAGTGTTTCAACGTTCTTAATTTGAATTTAGTATATTATAAATTCCAGCAGTATGTACAAGCACCGCAGGTTCTGTCCAAGTTAGCCTTTAGCTGAATGTTTAGGGCCCATGTAAATCACTATCACATCATGTAATTCAATGAAAGAGCAAACATAAAAAAAAGTATATATGAATTAACAACTTGAAATTAATAAAATATATTGATTAATATACTTTTCATTACGATCCTAAGTTATAATAACAGCCCTACTTAAACATGTAGTAAAAATACCCGCCATTAGGTCCACGGAATACTTATGACGATCTTCCACACAAACTTTTATCCCCTATAATACCAATAAACCTTTGTTTCGTGATAAAAGTTTTATCAACAAGCTAGACTCTTTACGTACACCAAATTCCATTAACATCGGATCCCTGGTGAAGACATGAAAGAGTAACATACAGAGTAACGTTTGAATTTGTAATATATATGAATTTCTGATGGATTCTAAAATAAATGTAAACTTTTATGCCTGTTTCTGTTTGTTGCGTATAAATGGCAGAAAAATTTTGTTTGCAATAGTTTAATTTTCATGTTAGTTCTGGTTGTGAATTTTAACGCTTTTTAAAATGAAACTGCTAGCTTTCTGTCTAAAACTCACATTGTCAAATGCTATTGTTCGTTTCGAAAGGTTTAATAGTTGAGTTTACTCTGGTGTTCAAATAGTCTAGACGGGCTGTTTAATATTGGAAATCGTACCAACCCAGATTTATATGAGTTTTCTTGCTTGCCTAATCTTTGCTTCAATGTAGGGTAGGGCATGTAAAAGATGGCAATATATTCAATATTACGCAGGATAATCTGACATATTCTTATGTACTCTAACATATTTGGTAAGGTTAATACGGTGTTTACACGTAGTTCTTTATGCATGATATATGAAAATTCTAATCAATTACATTTCTGTTATGTTTTTAATTAAATATGTTTTACGAAAATTTTGTGGAGTTAATAAGAACAAATAATAATTTAAAAAATATACCATAAATTGACCTCTCAAATATTTTGGGTACAGTTTATGGCAATTCAATATTATTAGCCATAAAACAATTACATATAAACATTTAAATATAACTTCATAAAACTGGGAATTCTTTTTTCAAATTCATTCCTTAGTGCCGTGTTTTTAATGCATTAGTTACTTTATCAGATACTTAAATTACATTATTATTTCGT
This sequence comes from Pieris mannii, assembly GCA_028984075.1. Lineage (NCBI taxonomy): Eukaryota > Metazoa > Arthropoda > Insecta > Lepidoptera > Pieridae > Pieris > Pieris mannii. The sequence continues at coordinate 5,514,317 of CM054776.1, forward strand.
TTTTTGATTATTATCCAAAATTTAAATAGATATTATTTAGACTGCGGCGGACTTGCTATTTGCATATTATTATTTTGCCATTTGCGTTAAAACGCCGGTTTTTATTTTTTATTTTGACGGTTTAAATTGGTTTAAAAAAACGCCGAGGTATAAAAATTATTCAATATTCAATTTATTAAAATTTATTTTAAGAGGAAATGATGTTCAACATTCAATAAATTGTAGTTTTCGACCGTAGCATAAAAACAATATTCACATCAGATTGACAATACGTATACACGCCCACATGCACTCGCACATCGGTACGTAAGCTGACAGGCGTACACGTTTACACTCTTTATTTGGAAATCTTAATACATATGCACATAAAAATTTGGCACAGTTCTGATAAGGGTAGAATATGTTATTTATTTAATATTTTTCTCTTCAATCTTGATAAAACATAAACTAAACATTCATAAAGAGGTTTAAATAACAGATACACAAACATACTTTATAATTTTTGTTATCTAAAATCGAGACCGTATAGTGTAAACAATTTTCTACTATCGGTAGGCAAATAGGTGTAAAAATATAGCCCATTTAGTCCCATTGCCTTTAATTGCGGCAATTTTGAATATGAAACCCAATGTTAGTTGTCCGCACGTACACTGCCCAGCTGAAAGGTATTAAAACGATAAATATTCATTATGAACTTGCTTTAATTCGCTATTCCACTATTTTATTATTCTACAAATTTTCAGCTCAGAGTTCAAAACTTTGCAAGCGATAAAATAGAATGTGGATAAATCATTTCGAGAATCTTATAATAGAATATGTAACAAATTGAAATAATAATTTAACGTTTTACCCATTTATTATTCATATATTATGAGTAGCGTTGGCCTAGTGGCTTGAATTGTCTCCTTTTAACGACTGTCGTGCTTTCGAATCACTGCTGAGTACCAATGTACTATTCTCTATTAATACTCACTCGTACGGAACAGTAAATGTTATAGTAACCGGCAACATTACGAACTAAAAAGTTGTAAGTGGTATGACAGGTAGAAAAGGTTTATTGTAACAAAAATCATCATTAGAACATATTATACTATAGTTTTACTAAATTTACTGTCAAGTTCCAGCATAATGAATTTAAAAAAAACAGTCGCAAATCAAATGCTACATATTTTTAAAGTAAATGTCAAAGATATGACCTTAAGTTACTCTTCAAGTTCATTCGAAAATCTTACACCATTTACAATCGCCAATTTTTGAAATTTTACACTTATATTATATAACATTAAATGTTCTTTATAATAAACCCTATCGCTAATGTCACGTTAGTTACAGATGCTGGGACATCGTATTTATGCTTCTTCTTTTATTCTCCGTGAGACTCAATTTACACTAGTTTAACAATTAAATTAACGACCACAATACAAACATATCTTTTGTAAGGAACAGTACTGAAGACATAAATAAAGGTATACACATTAATGTTTTGTTGTCCCATCATCACCAAATGGCTATGGCACAACTAAGAGAATCATATACCTAATGTAAGGTCGACGTCTACAGTTAAACTTCAAATAACCAGGGTCTCAAATTACCATGGAGATTGGACGCTAAAAGAACGATTACTCTATTTCAAAATCTGGTTCATGAATGGTAGTCTGATGGTATTGGCAGGCAAAGGATTATATTTTCAAAAATAAAGTCGTAGGACACTATTGTATATACAGGGTGTCCCAAAAGTCGACGTCAAGTCGAAATTTTCTCATAGGTAATGCCACACCATTACCACCACCACCACCACCACCACACGTGGCATTACCTATGAGAAAATTTCGACTTGACGTCGACTTTTGGGACACCCTGTATATAAGATATAACACATGTATGTAAAAAATAAATATCCATACTGCAGAACACAAAGAAATGGAATTAACAATAACTTACTTAGCTTAAGGGTCTCGCAATGTATGGATAAAGTACCAAATAGCTAAAAAAGCAAGTTCTGAATAAGATACTTCGCGTTTCATGACGAATAGCGCTATCTGACAGGCGTGAAACGCAAAAATACTGTTTATCCTACCAATAAGTAATACATAGCTTATTTGAAACTTATCCGGACCTTGCAAAACAGACCCCAAGGGTATGTGTCTGCGAAGTATCTTATTCGGAATTTTATCTTTCAAATAATTTATGTGTTGCTATTTGGTACTTTATCCATACATTGCGAAACAGGCCCTAAGAGTATAATAAAAGACGAATACCCATTTGGTATATAATTTTTAACAGTATGAATTTAAATTGTTAAATAATAAAAAAAATAGTATAGTCATTCATCTTAATGGTTTTTTTAAGCATCGGAAATGGCAAATTTCATCGTTATTTAAAATAATACTTTTTTACAAAGTATTCGTTTTGCTCTCGTAATACAAATTTTATTAAAGTATAGTATGTGTCTCCTAATTTTACGGAGAAGGAGAGCAATGGTAGGAATACTACAAATAGAAAGAAGAAGTTTACTCTAAAGTATACATAATTGATTAACATGGCTGGAAGCTTCAGGTATTACAACTTAATGGATTGTCAAATACCTTTATAATCACCCTACATTAAAAAAAACCTTTAAAAGACTTGATTTACACTTAAACTATAGTCCTTATATGTTTAACAATATTTTATTTAAAATGCAGGCAGAAATACAGCGGAAGAACCTAGTAGTTTCGTTGAAAGTCAAATGTAATCTGCATTTAGTTACCAAAGCCCGGAAAAAGTTGATCTTTCTTGAGGTGTTCAATGTAAAATATAAAATTGTGGTTTTCATAACACTTTTACGCTGAAAAAATCGTATCATTTCTATGTATCAAGTGTGAATTTTAATATTATCGAATCGGTATACTTTTTTTAACCTTAAAGAAAAGCTTTTTACTATTACGACGTAATTGTATTTCTTTGCTAAATGTAAAAAAATATAACCAAAACTAGTGACCCGCCCCAGCTTCGCACGGGTGCAATGCTGATGAAAAGCAGGTTTTTATAATGTTCATAATGTGTATGTTTATAATGTGCTCCGATAATATACGCGACAAATAACATATAGACATATACCATCACGGACTTTTCTGTAGACCTTATCAATATGTACAATACTTAGTACATTATTTTGATAAAACTCGTAGGGTTCAGCCTGCCTTTGCAAAGTAAGCGGAAAAAATGTAATTATTTACGACATCACATTAGAAACCTCAAAAATAACAGTACTACTCTCTCAACTCAACTATTTAATGGATGTTATTATACATATAAACCTTCCTCTTGAATCTCTCTATCTATTAAAAAAACCGCATCAAAATCCGTTGCGTAGTTTCAAAGATCTAAGCATACAAAGGGACATAGGGACAGAGAAAGCGACTTTGTTTTATACTATGTAGTGATGAATCATATACGTAAAGAAGTGCTCGAATTATCATAACAAGTTCTAATCGATGCAATTTACCGTTGATTTTTGTGATGATAGAATATCTTCTATCTATATATCTATAGATCTTCTATCATCAATATGCCCTAAAACAGAAGTGGCAATAGGGGGCATATAGGCAGATAAAAGTTGGACTTTAAAGACAGCAAAAGACCAAGGGGACGAAGAAGAAGAGGGCGCCCCATCAAAAGGTAAATAGAAGTGAATGCAGAAAGAAAGCCATGGACAGAGTCAGTTGGAAAAAGCTGGAAGAGGCCTTTACCCGCGTAGGGGTCCCGATCAACGGTACTAAATTTAGCTAAGATATAGGATATATAAGAAGATAAATATAATAAAGTATTCAATGTAAAAAATATAACCTGTATATTATCTTTTTGTCACGATTGGAAATTAATTGGGCTTTGTTATTATTTACCTTACATATATAATACCTATGATTAATTTAATAATAATTATCATAATTTATTTCGATTCGATTTGTTTTGTTTTGTTATTAGTTAATTATTTCATCAGTTTGGAATCATTATTTAAGGAATAAAAGTACGAATAATGTCCAATCAGAGCGATTAAGTCCGTCAGTGGGTTCGAGGCGCCCTCTTGATTTTGGACAGTGCAGAGAGCGCAGGGCAGTACTGAATGAGTATTCAGTACTGCCCTAGTAGTGGAGCATTCTGGTTTCGAGAGGTTGGATCGACATGGTATCTACCAGATTGTGGTTTAATGTGAATCGTTGCGCTCAAAGAAGTAATCAATCTAATTTAAAAATTGAACCATAATAATTATACTTGTCTTTTGTACTCGCAATTCACCCACAAGACGCCCACTAAGCTCGCTAATGACGATGTCAATATCGATGGAGTGTCGGTATCTCCCCGACATACTCGTATATGCGTACAGAATTAACTATAAAAACCTAAAGTATATTCAGCTAGAGTTTACTTTGTTTCTTTGTTTTCATTAACCGTCCCCGATCGTTTATGTGAGACGAACTAACAGAGAAATGTTATTAAATGAAAATAATAAATCCTATATATAGGCAAGTCCTTATTCTTATCCTTGTACCCTGCCATCACGCCCTGGCTGTTCACTAGCGAATTATTACGAGTTAAACATCGTATAGAAATCGAGTTGTTCTAGCCTTCGTAAAAATGACATTTCAACATAACGTGTCTAAAAGTAATTCTTACATACGGCTGGTCAGATTCCTTTTTTGAAAAACATAAAAAAAATTAACATCTCTGTAGACCCTGATAATACGGGGATGAAAAGTATATATTTTTTAAATTTACAATAGAAATTAAACATTTACATACAAATGGAACTTGTAGTCTTTATTTCGTACGCACATAAAGTCGCATATGTATGAAAACAATCGTATGTTGTTATAATGAACTGTGGGATTATTGAATGTTTACTATAGTTTCGGAATCTTTCCCTACTTAGGCGGATTCAGGGGAACTTTTCTGATTCAAAACTTTTTCATGATAGCTATTAGCGAATAACTTACTTGGAGACTTAAGAAATAAGGCTTTACTATATTAAATTATATCAACTATAGAGCAACGATGGTATTGAAAATATTATTCTTATATTTGGGCTATACGCTTTTGACATATCGTAATCTAGTAAGTGATAAAACGAACATACTTAAGTTAATCATTTCATTCGAAGTTTTTAATACTGTACGATTTTACGTTTATGCATAAGGTGTAAATGAAGGATATACTGTAGATAAATAAAAGGTAAAGGAATAGTTGAAGGTTTTCTGTTATGAAGTCGAAGGACGGAGGAGATGTGTGTGTGTGCGAAGGAAGAGACAACTAACACCCGAAACACATAATTCGTCTAAGTCACTTACTCACTTAATAGTGTATTTGATTCGTACTAGGATCTTAACATCAGAGCGTTATCCATTAAAAATTAAACTATAAAAACTGAACTTTCCGCACATCAATAACAAGCCTAGTGTTAGTGGCAGGGTCGTTATAACGAATGTACAAACCGATAACTTTGTAATTGAAACATGTCAACGAATGTTGTTACAGCCAAGAGACGGATGTCTTTGTGTTCCCGGATGATGGACAGATAGTACGTCATTCAGAGTACATTCCCTGTCATACGTAGACCATATTCGCTGTTCACAACCAATTTTTCAATTTCCGTAGGTGCGTATTGCTTTCGAATTTTCAGTTTTCAATTGGTCCGAGAATTGAATATGATATACATTATGTTTCCTATTATATATATATATATATTTAATATAGTTAAATAAAGTGATTAAACAGTCTATTATACTATATTATTGTTTTTAAAAAATTACAACGCGTAACAAAAATCAACTACTTTGATTCAAATAACATTACTTCGTGACTATTTATTTAAAAATAACATTCCTATCGTAATATTTAAGATAAGAATGAACCTTTGTACATTGTTTGAGCGTTGAAATTGTTTCGCCATTGTCATCTATTTACTTATAATCAAACAATGTGGATTTCATTAACACTGTAATTCATTAAACTTTATATTTATACCCAATGAGCCTCACCTTTGAGACTATTAAATCTTATCTATAATATTTTTATTCGGTTTTCTAGTCTGTGTCATAAATGAAATTATTCCCACGGTAATATAAGATACATTTGTGCAGTACATTTTAAAGCTACAAATATCGTTTTATTACGATGACTTTATTTGTAAAAGTTAAAACAATACTTAAGCCAGCAGTCATAACTCCTGGGGCTATTTATATTCAGGCGGCGAGTTACTGAGAGAAGCAAATTTTTACAATTGAATCTTGAGAACAAGCCAGTTCCTGATACCCACTTATGTGCTGAATTCGTATTTTTAAAACTAAAGCATCTGTTTTAACAGTAATCAATATTTTTATTAAGTTTTCTACGTTCTTTATCTTATCGGAATCTGTAGGAGTTGATGCCAGCCATGATTTGCGTGAAGTATTATCTTTGACAATATTTATACTGCAAGTGCTTAATCGCTACTTTATCTATTTATTAACACTTCGTTGTAGAAACATAATACCATTAACATAATTAAATTAAAATGAGGACAACTGACGGCCTTGTCCCTTTCGAGCGATCTCTTCTTAGCAACCACCATGATAAAAAATAGATAAGGCAATCAAGAATTGCAAAAATACGTGATACATAAAGTTATTTATCCAAAACTAAATAGGAAAACTAAACTAGGACACAATATGAAAAAGAAAAAAACTGCACATGAATCACGATAATTTTAGATCAGGCTCTTAGACTAATCAGTATCTCTCATCAGTTGGTACGAAAGTTAGGGATACGATGTGGACAGGTAATATTTGTACAGTAAAGATTTAAGCTATACCTGTACTCATGTACCTAAACAGGCGAGCAAGTATTGAATAAATAAATAAAATATATAAACGTGGTTTCTACCTTTTTTGTTACGTATATATAGAGGATATATTTAAGATTACGTAATTACAGTCAGAATATCTTCCTCCTTCATGTTAATTATACCTATGTGACTTAATTAATCGATGTACAGATAGTATAATTGTTTAATAATTCAAATAACAACGAAGATTTACGCAAATTAAAAATACCATAACTGCAGATATAAAGCCGTTTTAATTTCGGTCCTGTCATGAAAGCAAATTACCCAGCTAATGGACAATATATTATTATACATAACTATAAAATGTAAGGTGTTTTATGATTCATTAACACTCCCTCTTATTATGTACTTTCGCAGAAACGATTTAATGTCTTAATTTACCTCACAAAGAGAAATTAAATAGCTTGTTAAAAGCTTGACATGACAAAGTGCTCGTACAACTTTTAGCTTCTTGAGCCTAACGTACATAAATTCTGTTAATTACGCTCGTCACTTAGTGTTAATTATTTAGATAAGATTAGAGTCTTTGAAGTCTTAAATGTATATTTCGTGAGCGTGTGTAACTCTAAATTACATGAATTTAAAAAGCAAATGGCTTGACGAATTCAATAGATGAACTCTGATGACGTGGAACAAAGTCTGGGGATACAAAAGTCCTGAAGGGACAGATACCGATTTACTTAAATAAGAAAGTCTTAGATACGTGTGTATTACCGAGTCATTACGATTTTATTAATTAATTAATCTTATCATTTATCCTCATATTATATCCTCATTAATCATGGGTAAATGATTCGAACACAGACAAAAAATAACTTGTCAACGAGGAATGAAACGTAGTGAAATTTAAAAATAAAGGACAAAATAGAAAGTACAGGTTAAGTTATCCGGATCTTGGCACTTTTAATTTCATACATCTAAAAGATTATTTTTTAAAGGATAAAAATAAGTGCCATCAAAGGGGAACTCAATTATGTATCTGAGGTGATAAATTATGGCTACATTCGTAAAAGAGGTAAATCCCCACTGTGACCACGCACGCTGTAAAAGCACGCGAAACGTCGGAAAACTTTAAAATTATGTTAAACTAGTGACCCGCCCCAGCTTCGCACGGGTGGAATGCTGATGAAAAGCAGGTTTTTATTATGTATTGTTATTTCCGTCGCTGGAAAACTCCGATAATATACGCGTTCGATCGCTGCTAAATATATAGCTGTATAGATCTATATTAAATGAACAATGTATTCAAGGTTTTTAATTGGTTTAGGATTAATACTGTATTGGTTAAAATCGCTTCGAAAATTAGCCATTATTTGTCGTAAAAAGTAAATGACAAAAAAAAGTTATTGTGGGTTATCCATAAGAGATAGACATATACCATCACGGTCTTTTCTGTAGACCTTTCAATGTTTACAATACTTAGTACATTATTTTGATAAAACTCGTAGGTTCAGCCTGCGTTTCCAATGTAAGCGGAAAAAATGTAATTATTTACGATATTACATTAGAAACCTCAAAAATAACAGTACTTCTCCACTATTTAATGAATGTTATTTGACACATAAACCTTCCTCTTGAATCACTATTTAAAAAAACCGCATCAAAATCCGTTGCGTAGTTTCAAAGATTTAAGCATACAAAGGGACATAGGGACAGAGAAAGCTACTTTGTTTTATACTATGTAGTGATAATTATAAGTTTATAATTATACAAAGCTTCAATCCGGTAAAAAACACACAGGCACATAACTCGCGTGAACAATGACAGGATAACAAGGTGGGAGCCAGAGAAAAGAAAGAGGTACATGGTGGGCTGACGAGCTTAAAGTAGTTGGATTTGACAAAATATGCTCAAGCTAGAGATAGATGAAGCTAGTTGGCCTTTACTCTTCAAGAGGGACTTAAAAAAATATTGCTTTAAAATAAGTAATTATTCCAACGTCAGTTAATTAGGAATGAAATTGCTAATTTATACTACGGTAATCAATTACAGCCATCTTAGATCAGGTCACGGATCTGATATGCAAATTTCTATAATATCTTCTCAAGCATTTACCTTAATACAGGTACCTAGCTTAATGCGGCAGTTAAGCTTTGAATTTAATTCTAGATTTGCTCGAGATTATGACACGTACAACTTTAGCAAATAGCTGCGAATGCATTACACAACGCTTAAGGATTAGCGCGACATTAGATAGTTGTGCTATACATTTTATTTAGCTATTGTTATTTGGGAGGCGAGGATATATCTGGAGGCAATAACCTTTTTTTTATTTTCGTCCATATACTAGTTATCACGCTGTGTATTTGTAAATACGTCTCACTAAATGATAACATAACTGCTCAGTCTGAATTCAACTTCAATGTATATATATTTTTGTTATGTGCGATCCCAGCATGCGACAAATATTGTGAAGACTTATAACAAAATCGCTTGTTCGAATTTACAGACTGTTATAGCATGTTTGCTATAGGATATAATGTTTTTTCTATTTGCCTAATAAATTATAACTCGACTCGTAACCAACCAAAAGGCTTACCCACATATTATTTTATATACAGACGTTTATATCGTAATATCTTCGTCGCTAGCAGTTGTTAAAGTAACATTTTCCATTACAACTCCATATTTAAGTGTAATGCAACTAGGTGTAGTCTATTGTTACGTGCCAAATTTCATCCAAGATTGTTTACTTGTATTGAGATAAGCAAATGTTTTCCACCTTGACAACATTTTAAAATGCAGATATATAAACCACGATTATCAAACATCACAGGTATTGATTAAAACGGAAATAGGCTGAAATATGTAGATAACTAGGCATCACATAGCACTCCATTTAATTAGATTTATATTTTTTGGGAGGAAAATAAAGCATAAGCTTTTAAAATGTTATATGTCTTTAAATATAGATTTCATATAATTATCATGTTTCTAAATTAAGTAATTTCACCTATAAATGCTTTAAGTACATAATTAAGTGCTGCCTATATTCTACTCAAACCGCTGAGCAAGCAAATGTATTTCAAAGAAACCAATATTTGTCGATATACGCTGGCAGTAACTTTTTTATTAGAAGATTTAATTTCTATGGTCCTCTTCGGGATATCTACTAATCATATTATTTCCCATGCGACATTGTTTACCTGTAAAACAACAAAGCTAGTATAAAAGAACTAAACCAAACAACCAGACGCGTATTGCATACCATATATTTACGTACGTACGTATAGATGGTATACCGTAAATATTTCCATTCTATTGTTTATTCTCGAAACTACATTAATTATGTAGTAGTATTGTTTAAAGATCTCAAAAAAGTAACCTTGTTACTAAACCATGAACATTTTTCAGCATGTGTGCTGCGTCTAAAAGAATGCGCTATTGTTAGAATATATAGACCATGATAATCAGTCAGGTTTCATGCTAATAGGAGATATTTCTTGCAAGCTGGTTCATTACCGCTCAGTGATTATCAATCGAAAAAAAATTCCCCAGAGAATAGATAAAAATTAAAGTACACATTCGTAGCTTTCAGATTGTATTCACGTTTCTATAGAGACATCAGTACTTCAAATATAACTATACTGATTTAAGTTGTAGGAATTTCAATAAACTTCTAGTTAAATTAGTATTCGATTTTGCGTAATGTTTTATTTTTTAAGTTATTAATTACCTACCTCAGCGTTTATAGTAAAACAGTTTTAAACTAAGGACGAATGACCATACAATTTATGCTGCCTAAAAATTGTAATTTACTTTATTTTAAGAAATAAAGCGTCTATTTCTAATGAAAGACGCAAATCTTTTTCTGTTTCGAGTTTGTGTATACCGTGTCGTATTCAACTCGTTTCCTAAAATTCAATTTTGGGAATTTGTTTCCTCTCCGAGAATGCGGTTCGGAATACTGATGCGAACTCTGGAACTCTGTACCTATATAAACTTATGTAAGTCTATGAACAAGGCTGTAACTTTAGATAGTTATACTTAATAAGAATAGTCTGAAAAAATAATTCTCTTATTTCGCAAAAAAAGTAAATATAAATCTTTTGCTTAGAATCAATCAATCAAATCAAAAATCATTTATTCATATAGGTAACATAATGTACACTTATGAACGTCAAAATATACTTTAAATGATTCTAATTTTACATTTACTGCCAGTTCTCAAATCAAGGGCGTAGAACGGAAGAGAAGAACTGGCAATAAACTCTCCGCCACTCTTTATAATCGCCAAGTTTTTTTACACAATGTTTGTAAGGAGCTACAACCATTACACCACGTTCCATATGACATATTGAGTAATAAAGAATAATAAAATAAGTTAAAAACAAAGATTTGTCCTTTATCAGCAGGAGGCATGGTGAAATAGGAGCACGCACTTACATACATGAATAAAGGTATATCTTTTAAAATATACCACAGGTTAAATTTTATAAGTAAAAATGTTACATTATTATTAGTGTTGCCCTAGTAGTAAAAGAGTGTTACTCTCAACCCTGTGGTCATGTGTACAAAGCCCTAATGAAATATTCTAATATTATTTCTATAGAAACAGACGCTATCTAAAACCACGACCCGTTGGTCGCTGTATATTTATTACTATTGCAAAAAGTTTTGTATACATTTTTTTAAATTAATAGGCAAACAATAGGTACATTGAATAAGACTGATAAAGTTAAACCAACTGTTTATTTAAAATGTTTATATTGTTGAGCATTAGTTTTGATCCACCTTTCGTAGTATTGGTGTAACCATACTGCCTGTTTTTAAGTAATAAAACAGACGAAGTACAACACTTACTAGTTAGAGTATTGAAACAATGTGTGTGTTCTGTGTATATGTGTATATCTAAATATATAAAGCGATATCTGTGCATCATTCGAGAATATTACTTAATGAATATATAACAGTACTCAAAATGAATAAACATTTTTTTCTACTTTTATAATCCACCAACAAATAAGTAAGTTCCATATTTGAAATGACCGTTAGATTACTGGGACACAATTTGTTAGAAATTCAAAACTTTTTTCCATTATTTAACGATGATAATTAACCAAATTGCTTTGTCGCGTTGATGAATTAATTGCCTAATTAATTAGCGGCTTATAACTGGGTTTAGGGCTAATGACAAGTAATTTGCAGTACATTATAGTACGTCGTAATATTATGGAGTTATCCTTAGCTTTGGCGTAATGAATGGTCACTGCAAGCCATCTGAGACCACTATATTACACACCTAAATTAATACAAACGTATTAACAGTTCTCGATTCACAAATGGGGCGCAACTGGGCGTCAATATGCGTATGAATAATATATATTTTTCTTTTGCAAAAACCCGCTTCGCTACCTTTATATCTATAAGCCCTTGAGACCCACAATACACGTGTACGAATTAGAAATGAATAAATTTCAATATTTTTTCACTGTTATATGTGTAATGAGAATGTTTAACTCTTAATGCCCTGCAATAACGGGCTATTTATACGTTCGTATTTCTATTGATACGTTCAAGTATCACGTAAGTAGATTTTCTGTAATTTATCCCCCCTCCAAAGTTAGTAAAAGTAAGCAAAGTACTCAGAAAAAAATAGTACAAAAACATATTATTTTTTGTATTAATTAAAAAAAATGTATTTCGTGTTCAAGCGTAGATAATGTGTGGGTAACATGTGTAAAAAAGTAAATAAATACTGTTGACGTAATCACCAAATAAAAAAATCAAATACCCCCTCCTTCCTATTGTGCTTACGTAATGCGTGGAAGTCCCGTAATCTGTATAAAACCTGTGTAAATCACTAGTAAATAATCATTCAATTAAGAAATATGTAATTAAAACGATCACAGATAAGTCGAATCAAAGATGACGTACCGTGATTGTAATATCACATAATGATAATTAACGCACTTATAATTCGACGTTTAATTACGTGTTTAAAAAGGGCCAAAATATAGCATGTAAAAGCATTTGGTTTGTTACACAAATAATTATGAATATTTAATTTGAATTTCACCAATAAATGACCTGAAATGGTTTCAATATCTTGTCAAATAGCCCATTTTTCGGGTAAGCAGTATGCTCGATTATTATGAACTAATAAAAAATGCTATTTCAATACAGTGATTTTTATGAAATGTCAGGTTAGCAAGAACTCTTTTCGTACCAGTTTATATTTTATCAATATTATCATAGGAGGGTAAGCCACTCTAAGGGTAGATAAGGCTGCATCATAAACAGTGTTACATAGTGACAATCGTACACTCTCGTAAACTTTATCAGTAAGCTTTCCCTTGTCATGTTTTTTAGGCAACATATTAAAGACAGAATATTCTTTGAAATATCTCGAGCATGTTCGTTATATTTATGAGGTTATTATTATGAATCCTGTTGTCTTTCTTTGATAAATAATTTATGTTATTTTAATTGATAATATTCGTTATTCATTCATTAGATAAAGTAAATGTAGGTCTAGCTATAGTAAAGTGGACGCTGCCAGTATCTTCGGAACCTTGCCTAAAGGGACTCGTTTTAATAATATTTTGTTAGTCATTACATTTTAAGGTTAGTTACAGTTATATACAGTTAACATTATCGGTCACATTATAAAGCCTGTAATGATAAAAGGAAGGAAAGAATAACAATTATTAATAACTATATTAGATGAATCAATATTTATATCAAATACATTTATTTGTTTATTTAAGGACTGAACTGAACTCAATGTGGAAAAGTTGAACACTGTTTTTGTATGGAATGCTTTTAAATAAACCAAAACATTCGGGACAGTTTTATCAGTTACTCGGTGTGCAACTAAAATTATGAAAATGTATTATCTTAATAAAAGTTGCCTTTTTCAACGTCCGGTATCGTCAATAAGTTTCCCTTTAAAACTAAAACAGAACTTTCTAGACATCAATGGTCTTTTTCGTTCACTAAAAGTCCAGGAGTTGTTCCGGTTGTCTTCTTTGAGTTTTTTCGTGAAGAGAGCAGAGTTATTAGTCTCTTTGTTTGTAAAAGCCCAAGTTTGAGAGGACTCACAGACGTGGATGCAGGCGCAACTTACAAGTTTTTTACCTTGATTACTCTGAATATGACAATTACATGTTTTGGTTATAGATATTGATATTTTTTACAAAGAAAATCATAATAATATCATATTATCTATAACTATTTGTCGAAAATCAAAATAACATATTTTGCTTAGTTTATATGCAGCGAAATGTCCTGATATTTTATAAAACTAACTTTTATAAGAATATACAAGATTCAAGTTTGGATAAGATACAATTAAAACAAAAAGCTTGGTTTTATTATACTAAATGGTATATAATTATTGGTTTTACTATGACAATTATAATATAAGTCACGAATAATCCGTTGGTAGATGCTCAGTAATGCGTCCACCACTAAATTAAGTTAATTCAGTACGAATGATTGGTAAAGAAGCAAAACACCTAATCCAATGACTTTTAAATATATAGGACACTCTTCATAAATTTTTAAATTAGGAGTGTATCTAAACAGGACTAGTATAGTTTGTTGGGAAAACACAAATGTGAATTTGTATTTTCACAGTCATACAACATGACATGAACGTTGACTTTAACTGTTTAACAGACTATGTGTTTGCACTTCACCGTGAAAATTACAGTTGTATTTACAGCATATGTTTTTTAAATAAATAAAGGTTTAATAATATGCTGAAGTTATCGACGATGTCGTACCACATTCATTAAATTATTCTTAAATTTGGTTGAATAACGGTGTAAAAACCGTGTCCAATTGCTTGATGCCAAAGGCTTTTTCGTCATTGCAAGAATGTGAGATTAATATTCATTACGAGCTTCCCTCACTTTCTTGTCATACAATGCTTACCATTCGTATTATTACGCTTTCAATTTCATGGGAAAATCTCTAATTATAATTGGCTCTAAATGCTGATATTTTTATCCAACATCGGATTATTATTAAATTGTAAACGTTCCTTCCCACACAGTGAAATCTATTCGTAAAGAAGGAAAATCGTTTTATAGATTTGGAAACGTTTTATTGAGCGTAGATACCTACTGACAAAAATGAGAAATATTATTTTATTCTATTACACTTTTAGAAAGTCAAAATCGCATATATAATTATACATTACCGACATTTATCTAAAGGCATCTTTCTTTTTATTTACCATGATAGATAAATTTGTGAAAATTAACAAAAGTATTTTAACAAGTACCTTAATATTGTCAGCCAAGCCGTCTGCTAAGTTTGCCTTTGAGAAGTTTTTGTACCTGCACATCAATAGACTGCTCAACATCGCGCCGCCACCAAATCTTTCAGCCAGCAAACTATTTATCCATAGTATGATGATGAAGTGAAGCTAAAAGGAAACAAAGATTGTATCCTATATAACAAGATACGGACCATCGTTGTAAAACTGCGTCTCTATTCATTTGATACAACTAAAGATAAGTGGTTATATAGTACGAAACGAACCCATTGAATAGTCAAAAAAGGCAGCTGCCGTAGCGTACGCTTCTATCTTTGTTGCCAAACTTTTTTTCGAAGAGATTGGAGGTCGTATCTTCTAGAAAAGATCTCCACTGGAAGCCGATTCTCCTAATTTTAGCGACCACGTTTCCGCGGTATATAGAAAAGACAACACTGCACCGCTAGCAAACCATTATATTTTTGGCTATTATTCGGCTGTCTTCGGCAGTTTTCCAAAGAAATTTCAATTTTGATGGCTTCAAATGTCTTCCTGAAATATAACTAAGTAAAAAAAATGTGGCGTGTTGAACTCCGTAGATTTTTCTACAATTTTGCGTAGTACAAGAATTTGTTGACATGTGCCTTTTCCTTTCAAAAATCTAGCTTGTTCAGGTGCGATATCTTTATTGAGGTTTGGTTACAGCCTGGTGTTAATAATATGCAGTAAGTATCACTTTCCTTTCATGTGATATGAGAGAGAATTGTTATATTTCTTTGGAACCTCTTGTATATAGATATGAAATAGAGTGACAGTCTGATTCTCGCACCTTACAGCAGATGTTATATACGTATGTATGTATCAGAATAGAACAGTAATTATTAAAAAATTAAATATTTTATTGAATTTTATTTAATGAAGTTAAAGATTAAGTAAAAATAAAAAAAATAAAAAATTGTAATTCAACATGGCCATATTAGTAATACTAAAATAAAATTACAGAGCAATAAATGTAAAATGTGTAATGGTTGCAGCTCCTTACAAACGTTGTGTAAAAGAAAATACTCTGCGATTAAAAAGAGTGGAGGAGAGTTTATTGCCAGTTCTTCTCTTCCGTTCTACGCCCTTGATTTGAGAACTGTAACTGGCAGTAAATGTAACATTAGAAACATTTAATATGTATTTTTTTTGACGTTCATAAGTGTACATTATGTTACCTAAATGAATAAATGATTTTTGAATTTGGAATTTTTTGAAAAAAATAATAATACTTAAACTTAAATTTTCGTTTTACTCTATTCTGATTTAAACCGTCGGTTCTATTGTTGACAACAGGAACGAAAGTAGCAAACTTTATCGCTTTGTGTCGAATGAATTTCACTCTCAATTAACACCGATTTCAAATTAAGTAACTTCAATTAATTTGCTTAAGGATTTTATTCAGAACACCATCATAAATATAAATTTACATAATTGAAATTAAAAAAAAAAACACTTTGGGAATCAGTCAGTTTTATCGTCTAAACTCCTTACATTATGTATTTCTATAAATAAAAAATATAATTGTTTTGTTTAACAAAATCATTTTACAGCCTAAAAATACTAATATAAAGAGATTGAAGTTACTTATATAGCTACTCCGTTTCACAACAATTTTATTTCGGTACAATCACTGGGTCACGAGTTAGATAGATCATTGCGTCTATTCTATTGATCATTTTTTATGGCCCCTATTACGTGATTAACTTGTCTATTTCTGGTCAATTATCCTTTCAGATATAATCAGTGACATCGTCAAAACATTTATATAAAAATCGAAACATAATTTCCCAGCCTTGGATAAAGCTAGTAGCAATTAAAGGTAACATTCAAACTGGTATAGCGACGTACTAAGCCAATGGAACTGTTAATAAACCTCATGTGCTCTAAGGTCTTAAGGGATTCCAACTAGATTTGTATCTGGTAATAGGTCGCCGTATTACCGGCTATTAACATTGATAGGATTACTCTTTATGAAATACAGCCACTGCTTTGTAATATTTGTTTAAGCTATTAAATATTCTTGTACAATTGATAAAATTATATCAAGAGGATGTTGTATGTATGGACCAAACATCTTAGAATTTTAATATTCTGCACCATAGTTTATATGACTTCAGATTCCTATGCGTTTAAATTAGTCATTGAATTTATTTAAAAAATACCAAATTTATGTTTCAAATGGATTTAAAAGAAACATGTACACTCATATCTTTTTTCAGAGTGACTTTCTGGTTAATACAAGATAAAAATGGTTGTTATACCTATGCGGCAATAAGGCTTATTTACTTGTATAACGACCATAAAACCTTCCTAATTACTTCTCATTCCTGAATGCAGTTTCTTAAAACAGTGCAACTCAGTATTTTGCAAGAATTAAAGTCGCGCGCCTTCATAATAACATAATTTTGCACTCGTATAACACTCGAGTTAAACCCGCGTTAAATTCAAGAGTTCATTTCCAGAATAAAGTACACGTTAACGAAAAATAAGCAAGAAAGCTTGTGAATTACACTTAGCCGGCGGCACATTATAAGAACGAGGTCGGAATGTTGCTAAATCTCCCAAGACGCTATAGGAAATGTTCTCTTTATCTTACACCATCCTGTTTCCGAAGCCCCGTCTTCCGCTCCGGCCGCCCCTCGGAATGTAGAAGGGGATTTATTAGATTAACATATTTTGTAATAAATTATAAAATTGTGCAATAATGTAAGGAAACCGGAAGTGAGCAGTGAAACTTAATTTTGCCTGTACCAGTAACGCTTTAGCGTTGTAAAAATGATTACGTCATTTCTGTACTAGATCAGTCGTGTAATGTAAGAATTATTTTGTATTATAACTAACGAACTCTCCCGTCTTCGTTCAGGTGCAATACTAATGTGGTTTCAGTAATTAATAGATAAAAAAGCGACACTAAAGCCTTCTCAAAATTTTGTATCTTGTATTACACAAAAAAATGTTCTAAAGAAAGTCAGTGTCCTTACTACAATATCAGTGTTTTTCTGTAACTCCACCCAGACAACCCGCATTCATAATATGTTACACCTTTAATTACCGTTTGCATTTTGTTTTCCTAAGATATTTTTACTATTACTTTTAACGCAGAAAATATTATGTTGAAACATAATATTTTCTGAAGAGGATTGCGATGGAGACTCGATGTGGACGCCCTCTGCCCCACCTAGGAGTTATAGGACATAAGAGAGAAGAGAGAGAGGATTTAAACTTATCGTAGACCGTTTTAAAATGGACAATTCCGCATTAATTAATTTTCATCTATCTATTTATGTTTTGTAAAAATGTTTACATCCTTAAATACCAACAACGCATTGAGCTGGAATGCAAACTTTCATGGCTGATTTTAGCACCTACTTTACTCCAGTGTTATTAAAAACAATATATATGTCATACGTTACAGTACATTCATAGTTACAACATAGTTTACTTTCCGTAGACGTCTAATAAACAGTGCATTTGTCATTGTCTTTTTTGTCTAAATATTTGTAAGGTTCAAAACAAATGTGTCATCACTGTCGTAAATAACAATAGACGATCGAGACAGTAACAAAACGATTTAGAGAGGAATGCAAGTGTATTGTTTTGTCCCCGTCCAGATGGGCTGTGGATTATCATCAATCACCGGCTGCAATTGCACAAGGCCTTTCAGAATGCACACCATGCTATTTGTGTGCCACCGGTCAGGATTAGGCAGCATTAGTTGAATCGAATTCCGTGCTAAGCGCTCTGCGGCCCTATGTGTTACTGTGAAATGTGCCCGGGCTTCGGGAAATGCACTCAAACGATTCCCTAGACGAATTAATCACTAAAAACGTCGAAATCGAAACTTAATTTAACTTAACCGATTTACGTTTCCTCTTAAAATTTAGGCTAGTTACTGATAAAACTTCATTTCAGAAACCGTTAAAGGTTGAGAATTTTGGCGGATGCTGTTGTGTAATTATGGATTTAAAAACGTTTTAAGAAAGTTTTAGTTAATTTAATTCTCTTCCTTTAGAGATCATAAGGATGCTATTCAGGGTGTGGTGATAGAAATAATAAAAAGAAGTAGCGTTAGTAATTAGCTTGGCTCAACGATATTGTAATGCTTATATTTTTTTATAAATATTTTCTAGACGTATTAAAAACTTTAAAATGGAAAATTTTTATAATAACTTGTTTTAAGAAAGTTTTAGTTAATTTAATTTAAAAATTCTTAAAAGGCCGGCAACGCACTCGCGAACCCTCTGGCATTGAGAGTGTCCAAGGGCGGCGGTATTACTTAACATCAGGTGAGCCCTTTTTATAGAAATTACATGCATTCATTATTCTATACGACATAAACTCTTAGTGACCGAAAAGGGTAGTTACTAGTTACATAAGCAATTCTTCTTTTTTCTATTCCTTCTTTTGAAAGAAATTTAATAAAAACCTTTCTTTAAAGAAATCACACACACTTTAATCAAAAATGGGCTCAACTGAGTTGCCACTAGCAAGACTGATTTTTAGTGAACCTATACTATAATCATTGTTCCCTCTGATCACCGAGTCATACGAACAATGTGGAACGTTAATGTTGTTGTACAACTAAACGCCAATGAAAGTAGAACCTCACAGTAGTCGCTGCCACTCTGAGACAACGCTACGCTGCACTTCTGACAGTCGACGTTACGAAGTACTTGTCAACTCATTGTGTGAACTAAATTTATATGTATATCCATTATTTATATATCCACTTTCCATAAAGACTCCATTATCCAAATGAAAACAATAATAAAAAACTCTGAAAACATTAGTTAAAGGAATATTTAATAATGAGAATATAACCTTTTCAAAGATATCTTATAAAACAATTTATATTGTGTTGTTAGAGATTTCTATGAAATAGAAATTTAAAGTGAAATTCCTAGTTAAAAGTTTTGGTATTAATAAATGAGTTAAGTTATAGGGTAATTTAGTAATTACTTTTTCAATAATATCATAATAATTTGTTAAATTAAATTAGGCGAGCGAATATTGATATAATAATTTACTTCTAAACCTGAGTGATATATTCTCCTATTAGTAAATTCTTGTGATTGGTCAAAACGATAATCGTCATGATTGTCGAGTTGTCTGAATTTCCATAAGTACGATGGATATATGATTCTCCGGCCATATCAGATATTCTAATCATTGGCATCGTTTATGAGATGTTTCCAATAAAAATGAAATTAAATGCGTAGACATACTGAATGTAGAGGGCCAGTCTCAACGGAGATAAATTATCGGGGCCGAATCAGTGACATTATATTCATTACATACCATATTACATATATACGATCAATTTTTTTTCGTTTATTCGACTAACTAATCGTTTCTAATAATCAGCACTAACCCCGCCCTCGTCTTTAATAGCTATTTCTAATTTGGAAAAAAAGTGGCAGCGTAGACAGACCGTATTCTCAGTAAATCTTATTTTCTACAGTGCTATCGAGTGTATTAGGTCTATTTTCGTTGAGGCATTTCAAGTAATGTTTCTTAAAAAATAATATTTAAGCTGGGTTTGTAAATAAAAGCTTATTTGTATATTTAAAATATGGCATATGTTAGGCTTAAAATGTCTTTAGTGGAATCAATCAAACATATTAATTTCTTGATTTAGTTCCTATGTTTGCAAAATTCGTTCGCACATTTTTACATTGACATGTGTCGCCAAAGAGGTTGGTAAGTAGGATGGACGGGTTATGTATCGGCACCGCAATAATGACGCAATTATCACGTGACAACTGTTTAAATCGTATAAAAAAACAATTTAAGTAAATGAAATAATTTCTTTTTTTTTCGATTTTAAGATGTGCCTATTAGCAATAAATTAAAGGTAATAGACATTTTTAGATGGGTCAATTTAAAATCCATGGCGATATGAATGCAAAATGTCATCCCCCAACAAAAATTATTTGTTCATTTATATTTTAAAAATAATAAAATTGTGTTTTAGCGTTTTTGTTTCTTATTTTAAGAATAAATTGCTCCAAGTGTTGAATTTACTACTCTGTTACTACACAACTTTGTTACCTCGTAGTAGTAATAGAGGTGTAGACTGGTAAAAGAGTTGATATTATTGGACTGATAGTAGTTAAAACTCGTCATCGGTGTGTCTGTATATATTATAGCAATTAATATTATTTCATAATCATTTAATAAATTAACTATATATTGCACAGAACATGGCTAAGGCTCCTGCTGCTACTGTACACCAGCAACATTATAGAGAAGTGTTGAAAAGGTAGCAGAAGCTAAGAGAAAGAAATATTAATAATAACCGCATTATAAAAGACCTGACTCTGAGCGTGGAATAAGTAGAAAAAAATGAGTTGCGAGTACCCAAAGATAAGATAAAGACCTCTTAGAGCTCCTAAGAGCTCTTTGAGGAATTATGAATACGCAGGAATCAACGCCAGATGGATTCTACGATTATCTGTGTCTGTCTGGATTCGACATGCTCGACACCTCGGCCATCGACTCCAATAAACAGTAGGGAAAGTATAACTTACTTGAATGAACAGAAAAAGAAATCTATTAACAGTATCGTATACAGTTCTAGAGGAAAAAAACAGCAAAAAAATGACATTTTAAATACTTTGAAAAAGACACGGTTTAAAAAGCGTATATTTTCGATATTTATTTATCATTTTCGTTTTTCCTATCACGAGACAGTTGAATAAATACATTCGTTTATGTAAACACAGTAATCGCATATTTATTGAAAAAAGGCACGTAGCGGAAATTGAATTTGTAGTCGAAGGTTGATCTTATAGGTTTTGGATGTTTGTGCCACGAGAGCAGAAATAACGTAGATAGGCTCTTCCTTTAGAGATCATAAGGATGCTATTCAGGGTGTGGTGATAAAAAGAAGTAGCGTTAGTAATTAGCTTGGCTCAACGATATTGTAATGCTTATATTTTTTTATAAATATTTTCTAGAGGTATTAAAAACTTTAAAATGGAAAATTTTTATAATAACTTGTTTTAAGAAAGTTTTAGTTAAAAGTAATTTAAAAATTCTTAAAAGGCCGGCAACGCACTCGCGAGCCCTCTGGCATTGAGAGTGTCCATGGGCGGAGGTATTACTTAACATCAGGTGAGCCTCCTGCCCGTTTGCCCCCATTTCAATAAAAAAACGTTTGTATAGAAATGACATACATTGTAATGATTATATTTTTTTATAAATATTTTCTAGACAATTCCCCGACTATGTAGTCTTAAGTAGTAGGTATTAAGTAGCTTACATAAGTGGTATTGGTTACTCCCATGATAATACACTACTACCTATTTCTTTTAACCACTTTTTGTATAACCATTACAGCAAATCCCAAAAACATGCCTCTTAATTTGATGTTGAACATTATTTCCTTTAAATTTGTCTCCGTTACTTTTATGCCCATAGCTTGCTCAGTGTTAAACCTATCGTATCCATACATTGGACAGTCAGTCAAAACATGTAACACCGTCTACTCGTCCGTATAGCCATAAGGATGATAATATTGGCACAGTACTGAAAAAGAACTTCGATACATAAAATACCTGCTCAGTATAACGACTTTTCTGACAATAAGACACAATTACCATATTTTTATATTATTCGACTAGGTTAGTTTAGCTAAATGGTTTTTAAAGATCATGAAGCCTGGGTTCGATTTTTAATAGCAGCACAGATTATCATTATTAATATAAATACCTACCAAATTAATCATCTATCAGGGGGTCACTGAGGGCCGATACGGGATAGAACTGCTCAAAAAACATTGTATGCCTACTGATATTCTAGTCACTTCAATAATTTGCATAAGATTTTTATATTGCATTACCAACCTACTATTCACTAAGATATTTAAAATCATTTTGATTTGTATTATTTATAAGTATTTTTGTGTAAAGCGACTGATGTATGAATAAAAATAAAAAAAATATTTTTGGATTAATTAATGATTATTTATTCACGGGTTATTTTACTTCACAATTATAAAACCATGATTTATACAGATTACTCTCAATAAAACTTCATTTTATCAGTGTTACAGGCTACTAATAATTTTATAGCATTGCTATATAATTTCATTTAATACAATATGTCCCTAGTACCAGATTGCTTGATGATATAGCAAAGATAAAATTCTAAAGTATCAATATTTCAATACGACTTGTATAAGATAAATATTTTATCGGACACGGGAATTACTGTATTTATCCATTCAAAATAATATTCTTGTTCTTGAAGTTATTGACTTATCACTTCGTAATAAAACATGTGTAATTTTAAAATTAATGTTTAAAATTTGTGCATTTTCTTTCCAAGCATTTATTAAGTATTATATTATATAAGATATTTTATATTTAGTAAGACATTTTTGTGTGTTTTATACTTGCATGACGCTCACAGTTCAGAGATGTGCATGCATACTATTTGCTTTAGTAATAAATATATTTTATGAAAAAACTAAGAACACATAAAACTAATGTTAAAATTGTATCCATTCAAATTTTAGCTTCAACAAGTTCTTTCACATATCAGAAATATTGATTAATTAAGGTGATATATGTTTTTATCATTCTTGATGATGCAATATAATTTAAAAAACTGTAATAAATTCGATTTTAATAAGATAATCTTTCAATCACAAACAAATCTCGCCATTTGTTTAATTCGTTTAACTAATACTGTAAACCCTTTTTTATTATTTCAGAAATGAATATAGCCAGTGTCACTAGAATTTTTAAAATTCGTTTATTTTTTACAAACATCTCTATATTCGTATAAAAATATGTATTTTTAAATTATGTTGCAACGTTAAAGTAATAAAATCCCAGAACATGAAGAAATACACATGCGGAGAATAATCCGTACTTGCGATATACGGAAGCGCCCTACAGATTTACAAGTTGCACGTTGCAATGAATACTCTGCGGGCTAAATTAAACCAAAATAATAATGTCCCTGTCTGAATATTTCAGCGTGTGTTGTCGTTGTTTCTTTACATTTATAAGCTTCTGTTTGTGGTGAACTAAAAATTGTATGTGCTTAGACTGGTAAAAAAATTGATACATGATGAATTATTATTACATTGCTTTTTTTCTGAAATTTTTCCGACGCTGAGGCGGTATAATATCAAAAGCGTTATCCAATTTTTCTTTGTGATAGGAGTTTGCGATATTTGAAAACGATAACAAAATGTTTTTTTAGCATAGACCTCCCTCAATGGCTGGCTAAAATAGGTATCATTGGGCAACAGTAGATTATTACCAAAACCAATATTTACTGGTCTATCAAACTAATTCCGATTTAGGGTTGAACAAAGTGTCCATTCTAATAATAATCTTGTCTATTTACATGCTGGATGTATGAAGTTGCATTAAAACCCGTAGCAGTAATTGGCATAGGGTGGTTCGAAAACTCAATATTAAAATAATGAAACCATTTTAAAGCGCCTCTTTTATATCATTGACCTGCAAATTTGTTCAACGTATGCAACTGCATTGTTTTATAATATAAAAAAAGCATACGCTTAGTGTAGCTTTTTGTCGTTGAATGGATTTAAAAAATCAATCTATCTGAAGTTGAAGAAAAAAAGGTCAAAAGAAGTTGAATCTACTGTCTGCTTCTTCTATTGCTATCTAATTTCGAAGGTTTGCGGTCATGCTAGGTTTCAGCGATAATAATATCCTGAGAAATAATAATTTGGGTATTTTGCGTTGCCTTACGTATCGCTATCGTTTATTAGTCGTACCAACAATATGACTGACGACTGTATAGTAAGCTCCCACGCATTCAGTCTATCACCTACTGCTTGCAGTTGAAGCAAGATTTTAATAGCTAGTGTAACATGGCCGTAATCCCTAATGGTAGATTGATTATTTGATTAACTACAATTATAGATATGTCTAAGAACAGCGCAACAAACTTGTCAACACATAATTTTTCCATTCATCTTAGATGTAGTAGGCAATTTAGATGTATCATACGAACTACGCCTCTCCCGTGAGATGTTGAAATAAACATGAGATTTCTAAACCAATCGGTCAGTTAAGCTTTTATAAACTAACTGCAGCTTTGTTTTTGAAAGCTTAATCTACGTAATGACGGTTAAAGTTAGTTATTTATTATTATGCTAAAAAATATTTCATTTAACATTTTGGCCGATTGAGGTTTAAACTTTTTAAAATAATAACATACTCCTTTCTAGTACAACACTGTACAATTAATATAGGTTATGGTTTTCCTTGTTAAAAAATGCTTTAGATAATTTTGGTGTAACCTAATCAAATACTTAGGTTATTTTAATCGCATTAAAATTAAAATCCAAATATTACGTAAAATGAAATGCAACTAGCATTAAATACACCATATATCACGCGACACGCACACACACATTTATCAAAAGTTTTGGTTCTCCCACAAAAATAACGCAACAATATAATGAGGCTTCATTAATATTTTTATTTTTTAAGTAAACATTTTATTAAATATTGTTACAACCTACTTGCTACTTATAGTAGTGTGTATAAGTATGTACATTCTATATACTCACACAAAAAGGAGAACTAAAACTAATTACGTATAGATGCTCACTGAATAGAATTGATGAAAGTCCATATAAAGTTATACGATTATATTTTGTATCATCGGTTCACATATTATATTGACGTCGCACAAACACAAAAAGTGGCACAGCTATTAGAGTATTTTTACTTATAAATCATTGTACCTTTTAATAAAAAAACGCACATCATTCTTAAATCCCGCCCATGAGCTCGTATGCACCCTGGTTTCGCAAGTCCACCGCTCTTTAAACTTTAATAAAACTGCCATGTCTGCTTATTTCTCCCACGTTCCACAAAAATAATCTACAATAATCTCTCTCAAGCATGCAAAGATTTTGAAACTTTAGTTTTCCCTTAAACATCTTCTGCGTCTAGTTTTTTCTTTTTATAATATTGCAGTAACATATCCGGAAGCCATATAATCAAAAATAATATAAGTAAGCCATTTTGGGCAGATATGCATGCTATATAGTCTTCTGTGTAATCTCTGATCCAACCTAGGAAATATCCTATAGGTGGAGATATGATGCCCAAGCATAACATACCAAGTCCGACGGCAGAGGGTACTTGGTCGACTCTGCAATGCTCAGTTATAGTCAAATTCCTTGCAACGATGACCATGCTCCGTCCAATGCCGTATAATGCAGATAAAACTAATATGGATGTTAGATCTGTCTGATATGCTAAGACTGAAAAGAAAAAGCTTTTATAAAGAATCTTAATTAAATTTATCTATACTGTCTATCTACCTCTATAAATTTTATCAACATATACATAATTATACTATTTATAGTATTAAAAAAATACTGTCGCCGCTTTCTTAAAAGGCAAGTAGGTGATTACCCTTACTGCCTAACAAACCGAATTCTTTCACTTTTCACTGAATTCTTTGGCCTAATCATGCCAGTTTCCAATGTTCTCCATCGGTGTACTAAAGAGTTAAATACCTATATAAAAGAAAGTCAATTGGTGGACAGCCGGGCTTGAATCTAAGACCTCAGGAGAGAGTCACACTGAAGCTATATATAATTATAAATTCTTACCTGATTGTTCAATATATTAATTAATTTCACTTAAAAATATTACTAAAGGATAATCTATTATCTAGTTACACAAGACGCCACAAGCGACACGTTTTCTTTATAAAGAATAACCTGTATTAACTCACTTTGCCTGGTTATAATTATCCAAATACAAGTTAGAAACAGCGTCAATCGAGCTGTCAATTTTAATCTGACTTGGACTTGTGGTACAATAAGCCTTCCAAAAATGTCAGCTAATGCCACGGCAGACATACATGTTGCTGTTTGATTTCTGCTAATACCAATATTCTGTAAAAACAGACGTTAATTATTTAATTCCACAAATTTAAATAACGTTTAAAATTAGACAATTTTTATACATTTTAGTTTTTTTGTAAAATAATCAATTGACACCAACCAGTAAGAAAAATGGGAACAACATGCCGAAATTCTGGATTGAAATGTACGTTAAACCGATTCCAATAATGACATTAATAAAACGAGGACTTGATAATAGGGATATGTCAAATAATTCGTAAATTCTTTCTAATGCAGATTTCTTTAGTTCCGGCGTTTTATTTAAGGATCCTGTAAAGTCAAATAATGTCAAAAATTAAGTATTACCTGAAATGGATATAAATAAAACAAAATATTTATAATAAAATTTGAAAATGTGTTACCAAAAGTAAGTCAACTAGCATAGTCAATTTATTTTTGAATTATTTAACATACAAATTTGGTACTAATTCTTTTTTTTATCAGTTACTCCTCTCCTCCCTATAAAAAAATGCGATACGATATAAAAGTTTAGATTCCAGATAAAAATCAAACTAATTTATAATGGTTTTTAATCTAGTCAGATTAAAAGCCACTGTTCTGTATAC
Organism: Pieris mannii; assembly: GCA_028984075.1. Taxonomy (NCBI): domain Eukaryota; kingdom Metazoa; phylum Arthropoda; class Insecta; order Lepidoptera; family Pieridae; genus Pieris; species Pieris mannii. The sequence continues at coordinate 5,541,907 of CM054776.1, forward strand.
AGATACATGATATATCATACACAATAAAAGTACATTAAAATCACTGTAACTTAGGATATATTAAAAATACCTTTTTTGAAATCATCAGAAAAACCATTTACAGATTTTTTTCTTAGAAACAGCGATGTTTTAGTAAACATTGTTGCTGATTTATCATCCTTTACATCTGTTCGACATTTCATCATTTCGATTTCTTCTTCTTCAATAATAACCTCCTCTTCTATTTTTTTCATATGCCAATCAACTGGTTGCATTAACATTGATCCACAGACCTTAAATAATCACAAAACGTGAGGAAACCGTCACACTACATTAATTAATACAAATGATCAAAAACGCAGACAAAATTCTGAGGTAAAGACAATGTTTATATTTTAGTTTACGTATCTGATGTATTTAGGGCTTAAGTTTTAATACCAAAACACAAGCTTGTCCTATCAAGTGTTTATAAAAACTAATCAATCAAGCACCTGTTGATACTTTAAGGCAATAAATGATAATCAAACTTATTGATTCTATTTGTGACCTACATATGTAAAGGCAAAATTTGAATAATCATCATAATAATATATTTTAAGAAATCTAAACTTTATACCTCTAAATCTCCGAATAATACTTACCTACTCTATCATGTCTTTGGGTTTCGCAAATACACAGATTCGGAGGTTACACAGATAATAATTGTATATCTGTTTGGTTTTAATAAATACCTACTCCATGTAAACACAGTGCTGAAAGAAGCCAACATGCACCGCTGAAGCCAAATGTATCCAAAGAATATTCCACTACGTGTGGCATTAAAGCTTGTCCAATCCCGGTGCCTGTCATTGCAATGCCCACTGCTATACTCTTTTTCAATTTGAAGTAGCTGTTAATGGCTACGAACGATGCATTTTGTATGAATCCTAATCCTACGCCTGAAATTTTTAGGACAATTTAAGAGTTTGACGTATTACAGAGATGAATATTGATGGATTTGGCTTAATTTTGTCTCGTATTCATTGCATGTTTTTACGCATTTTAGGTTAAGTAACTAATTACCAAAACTAAATCAAATCAAAAATATATTTATTCATATAGGTAAAAAAAAAAGTATCAAATCATGTGACTTAATTTGTGATTAATTTTTAAGTTAATTGACAAGGCCCTCTATTAGACCGAAACCTTTATTCAAAGTCATTTAATTGAAAAAACGAATATAAAATCCGTTTAAATGCTTACACCGGTGAGAGATCGATTTTTAAAATAAACCAATGCACTAGAATATACAAACTGTGACATTCTGGGTCTCAGAAATCAGAAAAACCATCTTCCACAATAGAACAGGCTGATTTTATTTTGTTACATAGGTGAGACTTAAACTTACCAAAAACTACTCCGTAACTTAAACTTAGGTGGACTATGTTTGTTGAAAATGAACTCAAAAATATCCCTAAACCACATATAACTGATCCGGTGACACAAACGAATCTTGGTGATTTTAGTTTGACCAAAACCCCAACAAACGGTCCACCGAAATTTATTACGCAAAGCATAACACTCATAACCATAGCTGCTCCTGTAGTTCGATGTCCCATTTCTTTTAATTTGTCGCCATATAATAAACTGAATTGCGAGAACATTGCCTGGTTGAAAACCTGTAAGAATAACAATTTCTAAAATTAAAAAAAAAATTGGTAGGCACATCGATACAAACAATTAATTGAATAAACATTACATAAAGAACATAAAAAAGCAAAATCATACATAATATAAAAATATATATTTATCTATATATATATCAATTATACGATCAACAACTTTGAGATCCTCTGACATAAACTTACCTTAATAAACATTAGGTACGTCATCATATATTAACATCATATGAACTAATTTGTTAACTTACATTAGTAACAGCACTGCCGAATAATACCATCCACCCCCAGCCTCCATCGGGTGGTACCAGTTTTATTATTGTCTTCGTTTTAGACATTATCACTTTTATGTTGGATCTAAAATATTTTGTAACATAAAAACTTGTTCATGATTTTTTAAATAATGGTACTTGCAAAAAATCACGTAATATTTAGTGTTTAGTAACTTTTTGATGTAGTCGAATTAAATATATTAGTAAATTTGAGTAAAAATCTTACCCTAGTTACCACACAATTCACATTTATTACACTATATCATAGACGTTATATAATAATCATATTTTCGGTACTCTAATTAAACATCCATACAACACGAGTATGTGATAATCAATGAAATTATTTTGATTTAAAACCTTTAGAATTAATTGAGTGCTATCTAAATGCCAACGTTGAAAGATATGTATTGAATGTGTGTGTTTGAATTGAACAACAGAATTCGGTTACAAAAAATTAACACAATACAAAACAACTTTAAAGTTTTGCCCAAATTTAGATTCCCTATAGTCTCATCAGCTTTCTTTTCATGAGTGCTTTGCAATACTTTTGCCTACAATTAATTTTAATCACTTTACAAACAGTGAATCATCAACATCATTGTGTTAAAACAAGATGTGAAAGATCGTAGTGATTTAAATTTAATTTTACTTTTTTTTATAGAACAGGGGGCAAACGGGCAGGAGGCTCACCTGATGTTAAGTGATACCGCCGCCCATGGACACTCTCAATGCCAGAGGGCTCGCGAGGGCGATGCCGGCCTTTTAAGAATTGGTACGCTCTTAATGTATATGTTTCGTAATTATAACTTACTTTCACTAAAACACTTCAAGTGTTGTAGAATATATAAGAAACACAATGTTTAATGTTAAAAAATCGTACTAATAATAATCTCTATGTGCGGGTAAATATCTGTTTTGATAAAAAGCTAAGTTCCTTATCAAAGGTCAGGCGGCTAAACTGAAATATTATTAACCGGCACTAGTTTTCAAAATATATCTCTAGATTTATTCTAAAGCCCACGTTTACGTACACTTACGTACGTTACGTATAATACATGTCGTTAATAAATTAGTAGTAAAATATTCAGTAGTAGTAGTAATTTACATAAAGCAGTGTTGGCCTAGTGGCTTCAGCGTGCGACACTCATCCCTGAGGTCGTAGGTACGATCCCCGTCCATGCACCAATGTACTTCTTTCTATGTGCGCATTTATCATTTGCTCGAACGGTGAACGAAAAACATCGTGAGGAAACCGACATGTAACGACCCAAAAAGTCAACGACGTGTTTGACTACTTGCCTATTAGATTTAAAAATGATCACGAAACAGATTCAGAAAACTGAGGCCAAGACCTAAAGAGGTGGTAGTGCCACTGATTTATGTTTTTTTATTTTTTTAGTAGTAATTTACCACACGTTTCGGATAGTATTGAAGTCATTAATTATCATGTTTCTATCTAATTTATAATGTATAAAAATCAGTGGTGCATTAAAGTAGAACAGATGAAAAACAATTACTTCCGTTTATTACCGATTGCTATATGTCAGTTATTTATAGTATTAATAGAATGAGTATATTCAATTGTCTTCTGTCTAGTGTCCTTTATATTTTTCGTAAAAAAATTTTTTTTTTACTTTCACTGAATTTTTGGGCTGTTTTTTTTTCAGAGCAGACTGATGTTATACTTATAAAGAATTTGTTCAAATTAAAAAGTATAATATGAATAATACAGTATTGTGAATATAACATAAAGGAAATATACTATTCTTACGACCACAAATACCACGACCGTCGCGACGGTTCTATTTTCAGACTCTATTGACAATAAGAAATGATTGAATTATGTATCGATACAACGTTTATTCCATGCAAAATATACGGTTAATTTATTTTTATTTTTGTTAAATTCACACAACAATCACAGGGAAAATGTTAATTGTCATCTTCTGCTTTTAGTGACTCCATTACTGTAAGCGTGTCTTGTCCTGTGATACATGCAGGAACTCTTCCACAGTCGCAATACCGGTGGTTTCTTCGGGTAAGTCACGATTTTTTCATTCTACTAACAAGCCGTTTATCGTCCTTATGTGGTAGCGGTCAGTGCGCAACGCGTAGCCTAGGTCCGCAAGATTAAGTTGTTTAATGTTCTTTGAGCGTTGTTCCCACGAGAATTTAAGTGTTTCTTATCTCATATGGCTCCTGCTGATAGACGACAAACCTTTGTTTTTAATATATTTTATTATTATTAATTACTTAAGATGTTATGTGGAACTTGGTGTAATGGTTGCAGCTCCTTACAAACATTGTGTAAGACTTGCGATTAAAAAGAGTGGCGGTTAGTTTATTGCCAGTTCTTCTCTTTCGTTTTACGATTTAGAACTTGCCCTTTAGCCCTTGTTTTAGAACTGACAGTAAAATGTAAAATTAGGAGCATTAATGTATGAATATTTCTATTTTATATGTACAATGTGAATTTTGAATTTCTGCATACATTTTTTCGACATTCCAACTCGTTTAAGAACCTTTTCGTTAGAAAGAGACATCCAGCTTATACGAAGCATGCGACGATCTTAAATGCACCACATCTTAAATGTTTTTGAGCGCCGGCGGCATCTTCTTTAATTGCCCAAACTTCACAGCCATACATAACAATTGGCCATATGTTACAAAAGAGAACTCGGACTCGGAGTTTAATGGTCAAATATCCCTGGGCAATTTCAATTCGGGACCTAATTTCCTGATTAGAATCTACTTGTTTATAAACATCCCAAATACTTGTATTGCTGCACTTATTCCAACGTCCTTCCTTCCTTCCTTCAAAATAAGGACTGAAAGACTCGTTTCGAGAAATGACCAGCTCCTTCATCTTGACAGTGTCGTCTGTATGGCGAATATTGATCCTTCCGTTAACTTTCAGACCAACCTCTGACCCCTCAATGGCTTCCGATATAGTTGCTTCAGACATCAATCACTATTAATTTCTGCTGAGATCACTGCATAAAAATTGTTTTCACAAAGGTTTCAAAGACACCATTTGAGTTTACTTTGTTAGTCCTCTGACTAATTGGTGGTCGTTATCGAGAACTGACACTGTTTAAAGTTTCACGAACATAATTGTTTAGCTAACATTGTTATGACCAATTATAATGGTACTGAAACAGAACTAATCGCCAAGTAATTACTTGGAATTGAATTTTAAGAATTGTATCTGATGTTGTTTAAATTTGATTAATTTGCATAATTTGTTGTTCGATTATACCTTAATATATGAATTACCGCTGTTTTGTTTTCAGAAACGTAAGGAAAAAGATGTTGTGAAATGTAATCTGTTCCCGTTACTAATATTTTTACTTACCATGTGACAAATAATAGGATCATTTAGTGTAATATTATGCTATTAGGATTAGTATAAATAAATAAGTAACAATTAACAATAATTTATTAGTATCTAGAGGTACATGGAATACTTAAATTATAGTCTCTCTTCGCATAAAACATTGTCAGTCTCCATATAAATGCTCACTTGTTCACGTAGGACAAAATATCACAGCCACCTTGTGTTATATTATCGAATAGGAATTATCTCTATCAGATTATGCAAAATCTTGGCTATAATAATATCACAAATTCGTGAGCCTTAGGCTTTACGTCATTTCGGTCTCGTCTACTTTCTCTTTCTTCTTTTGATAATACTCATGCAACATATCAGGTATCCACATTATTAAGAATAATATCATTATTAAGTTTTGCGCACTGATACAGGCGATATAATCTCCTGTAAAGTCTCGAACCCATCCTAGGAAATATCCAATAGGTGGCGTTAGTAATCCCATACTCAACATCCCTAGACCTACAGCTGAAGCAACTTGCTCCACCTGGCATTGTTCAGAAATTGTTATATTTCTGGCCACAATTACCATACTCCGTCCTATACCATACATTGAGGATAATACCAGTATAACATACATATCCGTTTGGTACGCCAGGACTGGAAAAAAATAATCGAATATTGATTAGATTGCGTAATCGCAAATGAAGCAACAGTTTACCTTGAAATATTATCTAGTTTAAAAGGGAAATTATAAATAGTTATAATTTCAGTTTTTATAAGTGCCTATTCATTGTGGTCATAGTATGAAGTATAAGATAAAGTTTCTTTACTGACTGTATGGTATGACACTATTAAGTCATTATTTTCATATACCTAAACTAAAGTCTAAATTATAAACTTTTCTCTAGAATTAATATTGATGAATGTGTTTACGATTAGTGATTCCATTTTGCGTTATTTATTTTATATTTTTAAAGAAAAATACAAAATAACGCTGCACTTGTCCGCCTATATCGTAAAATATCATTCAATTGCAGTAAAGAGATCATTTTACAAGATCAATATTTTTTAAAGATAAACCGCCGAAAACTAGAGGCAATATCATTTTTGTTTATCTTAATATCATGACAGGATCAGGTGTTTGCTTGTAAACTCATTAAAGATATCGTTCGGCCTTTCCTTGAAAATACTATGTCATATAATCGATCTTTATCTAAACATTACCGTCATTTAAAAAAATAAATAGTTATTGGTTTAGATAACCGATTATTTATAAGTTTTTAGTTATTTATTGAGATTTCCTCTAAATCAGACAACCATAATTATTTCACAAAATAATATCTTCATCAAGTTATAATGTCGATTAGGTAAGATAAGACGATTTATTAATCTGTGAGAAGCAGAAAAAGAAAGATAGAGCTTAAAATAGTAGGCGTAATTTACTTACTCTGTCGCACAATAAATATCCAAATACAGGTTATAATCAATGTCATTCGAGCTGAAATGTTAAATTTAGCCTGAAGCTGCGGTATAGAAAGTCTTCCAATAATGTCTGCAAACGCTACGGCCGACATACAATTGGCTGTTTCTTGTTTATTCATACCTGCTGCATTCTGTAATATAGGTAAATTCAGTGAAGTGAAATGGAAAACAAAATACGATGGCAGGTTTCTTTTGTTTGTGGTTGTTAATGGCAGTTCCAGTCAAATCTTCAATCTCAAAATTTGACAAATCATTCACACCATTCAAATTATCATAGGGAGGGAAAATTATAAAAAACTAACTATTAGAGATTATGATTAGAGTTATAGATCTGGGAACCTAAATATCTTTGAATACATTAAAGCAGTGTATAAAATAAATAATTGTACCGCTCTTCAATTATAATTAAACGGCCAATCCAAACAACGATATCTTTCCTTTAAAGAACTCGAATGTAGCTGCTTTTAATTTCTGAATAGATCATTTCTATAACTTTTAATAGGACATTAATTACTGTCAGTGTTATACTCTACACAACAATTTCGTATGAACGGTTAGATCCTCAAAATTACAAATTATGAACGCTACCAAAATAACTCTATTGGGCTTGGTTCTCAATGAAATATTACATGACCTTTAACATACTAGAGTAATAACATACCTGTAAGAATAATGGATACAACATACTGAAGTTTTGCAATGAAATAGATGTTAAAGCGGTTCCAATAATAACGTTCAAGAAACGTGGATTTTTCAAAAGAGATATATCAAATAATTCATAGATTTTTCTTAAACCGCTTTTCGTGTTCTGTGGGCTTTTACTGGTTCCTGCAATTTAATATTCCGTCAAAGATTAATTCGTTTTCTTCAATAAAAGGAAACTAAAACGTTTTGTTTATCTTTTTAAAACAATAATCTGATCTGATCAAACGTGTACATTAAACGCATTTTATTAAAAAGGTTGTCAGCGGACCCTACTCTAAATACTCAAAGTCAAAATAAAAAATAATTTATTCATTTACGTAACACATTGTACACTTATGAACATCAAAAAAAGAAATAAATATTTACACCATATTCCACATGACAGCTTTAGTAATAAATAATAAAAATATAAATTAAAAACAAAGACTTGTCTAAGATCCTCTATTAGCAGGAGGCATGGTGTCAAGTAGCACCACGAGCATGACGCATGGCCAGCCATCGGCCCCCTCGCCATACTTTAGGGAGAGAGACAACCCGACGCATGGTTGCCGCAACAAACTCATTTACAAATAACGATATAACGAGAAGGGTAAAGAAAAAAAGACAAATCGTAGACGTGATTTTTGTCATAGCATCTCTTGTCCTGGCACACACTCTACTGTTGCATTTGACGAATAACAATTAAAGTTTAAGCGCCATCGCGTCACTTCGTGGTTCGGTTAACTTGAAGGCCCGGTGGAATTTGAGGATCGTTACCAAATACATAAATAAAAAGGCATGAATAGCTCTTTGAGAATTGAGATTACATGAAACAGCTACTTACCATTAAGCTGGCCATTTGATTTACTATCTCCTAATGATTTTAAATCCTTATGACTATAAAAATCAGGGACTAGCTTATGTTTGCCGTCATCATTCAAAATGGGCGAAGTAGCGCGTCGCGCTATATTATATAATTCGTCGTTCTTCTTGATTTCCTCCAATAAATGAACCTTTTCATCAACCACTACCTCCTCTTCAATCTTTTTCATATGCCATTCCACTGGTTGAATTAGTAACGTACCACAAATCTATAAATAATATAGACTATTAATTATACGGTCAACGCTTGGATACGCTTGACTTAATTGTCTAACAGAATGCTATCATTTATGTCTTCTTATGTATGTGAATACAATCTAACACTTCATCAGGAGCCAGTGAAACATGCTATGATAATCACCCCGTGTAAACTCATTGCCGAGAGCAGCAAACATGCACCTCTAAATCCGTAGCTTTCCAATAGATATCGGACTACATGAGGCATCACAGTCTGACCAATCCCTGTTCCAGTCATGGCGATGCCAACTGCAATACTCTTTTTCAATCTAAAGTAACTATTTATAGCTACGAAGGACGCATTTTGTATGAAACCCAATCCAGCGCCTGTAAAATAAATATTATGTTAATCAATTAGAAACATATACTTGCGTATAACTTTTTATATTAATCTCAAAATGCTTAGGCAATGTATGCGTTTAACGCATAATACTCTATTAAAGAAGTATCCTGTATCCTAGTTTTTAAAATTTATGAAGGTCTTATTTTTAGGTACTTTTATTGCTTCTAAACCAAAACTATATTTCTATGAGACGGTTGCAACATGTACGAACAAAAACTTACCCAAAAGTATCCCATAAGTGATAACAAGGTGAATAATATTAGTAGAAAATCCACTTAAGAAAATTCCAACAGTGCAAATCATAGATCCAGTAACGCATACGAATCTGGGTGAAGTTAGCTTAACTAGAACTCCGGCGAATGGTCCACTACAATTACTTACACATAACATAGTATTCATTACTATAGCAGCCCCAGCTGTCCTATGTCCCATTGCCTCTAATGCATCCCCATACAACAAACTGAATAGGGACAACATAGACTGGTTGAAAATCTAAAATGTATAATGATATGACTAGTAAACCTTCAGAACAATAACAATTGAAATAATGTCAACTTTATTTTTAAAGCACAAACCTTAAGTTAGATAAAGAAAAACAGGGCGAATCCATATTATGCAAGGGAACGCTTATAAATCGTAAAAGTCCATTAAAATAAAAGCCGCCGATGAGGGAATTAGAATTTAAAATAAAGGTTTAAGTAGCATAATCAATTTATTATAAAGTACTTACATTTGAAAGACCAGTACCAAGTAATATCATCCAGCCCCAGCCCCCATCAGGAGGTACTAATGTTACTCTCTTCTCAGTTTTAGGTAAGGAAACTAGGGAGTTTTTCATTTTAATTAATTTTTAAATAAACATTTATTATATTCTTGGTATTCTGAAACAAAAATTTTAATTTAGGCCTGTATTCCTATTCCTATAACAAGTTACATAATATTCATTTTAAATGTTTAGAACTTCAAAAATAATGGTTTTGCTACTTTGCTTCCGAAACTTAATATAAATATGATCGACGTTCTAGAATACGGAATATTCGGTGTTTTAATTAAGGACACTTTTGAGTGTCTTATTATTATTATTTAAAAATAACATAAACATAACATGTCATAAATACTATAAAACATATTAATACTTATGATATATAACTATTAAATTAATAAGTGTAGACGTAATCTAAAAACCTAGAATTTAAAAGAAATTAGAAATTTAATTATGAAAATTAAGAGAATGACATAACAATATAATGTTATACGTAATAAAATTATCTTATTAATAGAATGGGTAAGCTCAGTAGGTCATGATGGGTATTGGTTTGGTTTGTAGCATTTCTTTGTTCCGTTATTTAAAGCCAAATTAATTTACTTAGCTGGAAGCAAAATGTGACATATATATATTTAAATAAAAATATAAAATTTTTATATATTAAATGACATATATTTATTATATCAATTAATCTAATAGATAGATTATATATATCAATATTTAAAAGCATAAAAATACAACCAAGGAAACAACCATTTTTCACATACAATGATACTCGTCAATTAAGTCATCACGTTTTCAATTTGAAAAATCACATGGAAACCATCACGAATATTTACGTAGTCTGTAAATGAGTTTTACTTTAAACTTAATTACAAGCAGTCAAAATATAATGATTGCAAATATATAAGGGGAATAATGATTAGAGTAAACAATTGAAGTCGATGTTCTCATCAAGTCCATTTTCTAGATAAGGAAGTTATCCCATCACCAAATAATCACAGATAAACTTACTGCAAACAACAAAAGAGATTTTTTTCTTACATTTAAATCATAGTTATTATAACAGTGACGTTATAAAAAACAAGTCTTATTATCATAATAATATGCTGTTTACGATGTCCATCCATCAAAAATGACTGATTGTGTATTGAAAACTGCAGTACAATTCCACGGAATGTATTTTTCTTACTCGAGTACACTTAATCAGTACACTATACCACATTATTAAGGGCGATGAAATGGAAAATTAATTTAATTTGATTGTTAGTTGTATTTGGGGATTAAGGAAATTGCTTTTGAAACCGAAATGGCAGGGGGGGGGCTCGACATAATTATATCAGGAGAAATACATGATAATAAATTTAAGAAATGTATTAAAGAAAAGTTGTGTAAAAAGGCTTACTATATAGTTAGTGAGTTGTATCTAGTTGATAAAAGGGCCTAGGACTAGTGCTGGGCAGGCTACTTCTAATTAATTTGCTATATTTGTTTTAAATATTGTAGAATTGTTTGATGATTTGCTTTTTTTTTAAAAAGAGTACCGAGAGTTTTTTACCCCGGCTTTTTCCCTCGGCCAACACCCTCTGTCTTCGTTGCCGATGAGTAGGGATGCCAACAGGTTCGAATTTAATGACGTGGAATAAGTGATACCATGATGATCTTATGTTCCAAAATAAACGTATTTTATTTTTTATTTTATTTTTCATCGAAAATACATTTTTTGCAACAGCGCTAATTAGACTTCCGCAATGGACAACATAGACTTGCTCTAGCAATTATTCAATCACATTTATGACATATTTGAGCAGCCAACCGAATGGTTAATATATTTAACTTTTTATTAAAAAAAATCAAGCACAGCACTACACGCAATACTCGTCGAGCGAGTTTGCTTACCTTGCCGAAGCAGCGTACAAATTAATAGAAGAAGTCTATTAAGTATGAAATTCTAAAATTTGGAATATTAGCGCGTTTAACCAATTCAAAACGGCATACATGTCAGAATGAGCCGAGTAGACTAAATTAGGATCGCAACGTGAATCTGGTTTGTATATACAATGTATAAAGTTTCTCATATAAAAAAAATTGGTTGCCTGTAAAGTCGGTATACGGGCGAAAGTTTTACGTGACAACGACTTTGAGTGGTAAAATAATTTTAATGTGAATATTCATTCGTATAGTAGGAAGAAGGATGAAATAATAGTAACAATTTAAAACATTATGTCTGTCTCTCTCGCTCTTAGGCGGGCTTACCATGCCCGAGTGGAAGGGACGCGTGCCTCTCACTCGCTCTCATTGTGAGCGCATAACGTGAGCGGAGCGTAACGCAGTTTCTTGAAGTGTCACCCGGCAAACCAATTTATAAGACGTTGTCACGTCAAAATATTTTTTTTGTAATGAGAAATAAGGTTCTTTAAACATTACAACTTAAGATCTAATTTTATTAACCTCTTGAAAAGTAAAATTGCTTTGAAATGCGACAACAATCTCACAAACAGAATTATGAGCGACGTGCCAAAGTTATTTTTGACTGTCATAAATAACAGAATAAGAATTAAGTGTGACGAATTGTTAGTGATCAGATACCTGAACAAAAATTTAAAAGCAACCGTGCAAACCGTATAGTAAAGGTTAACAGAAAGATCATCAACAACATTCGCTATTCAGACGACACTGTTTCAATGGCCTCATCAATGAACGATGTCCTAATGCTTGTTAAAAGAGTTCATGAAACTAGCGAAAGGGCACGAAAAGGCTTAGTTTAGCTGAAAATGCATTGAAACAAGTGCGGCAATACAATTCGGGCAATTGGGTTACAAACCACTGAAATCCTGATCAGGAAATTAGGATCCTAATTGAAATTGCCTGAGGATCTTTCAACAAAATAACAAACGTTTTGTGCTGTTGTCACTCGACCATTCAACTCTGAGTCCAAGTTCTCCTTTTTTAAAATTGGCCAATCGTTATGTACGGCTATGAAGAGGCATTTGAGAGGTGGTGTTTTCGCCGCATACTTTGTATAAGCTGGATCCAGAAGTTGTTTAACGAGAAAGTTCTTATTTGGATTGTAAGATCATAAAACGTTCGAAGAACATCAAACAACGGAGAGTTGAATACCTAGGCACGCTTCACAAAACTGACGACCAACCTCCAGGAATAGAGAAGCTATAAAAGAAGAGAAGAAGCAATTTGTGAAACTTTATCTTATGAAATGGTATGTATTATTTATGAAATACTTCATAGTCAAGCGTTAATTAAATAATTAATTTAATTTTTAATTAATAATTATTTTAATTTAATTTAGTTAATTATAATTGTTAATGGAAATTTAAAACTTATTACACGCATGTTATAACTAACCGTTTTTATCTGGAAGTGGTAAGATTATCATTTATCTTGAATATTACACGTTCGTATCCAACTTATCAACCCATATAATTCCATAATAAAAATACTAACTAAGTGGTTGTCAAATATTGCTTTGTCACGTTTATTTAATTGCTAAGATACACTACTATTAAATTAGCGTTTGAATAACAATGTTAAATTTCTAGAATAAACGAATGCCTTATTTTATCATCAAATGCATGCGTTGAATGTATATTTGGGACAGTTAAAATCATGAAAAACCTACAAAAAATATTTGAAACACGCTAATTATTACTCCTTTTTAATTAATTAATAGGAAAGAAAGATTAAATGAATATACGTGAGTCACTGAGGCGATAACTTCACAGACACCCGCTTAACCGGGAAACAAGATGATGCAACGCGGACCATACTAGTATAACGTTAGACACGTTTATTTGTAACATTTTAGTAACATTAGAGATAATTTTAATTTTTACGTGCGTCACTATAGTTTATCATGTCTGTATGATAGTTTTGTTGATATTTTTAAATTCTATTGGGTACATGAGTAGAACCAACTTGGTGTTTAAAGGTTATAAGAGTAAAACAAATATAAGAAAACTAGTGACCCGCCCCAGCTTCGCACGGGTGCAATGCTGATGAAAAGCAGGTTTTTGTTATGTATTGTTATTTCCGTCGCTGAAAAGCTCCGATAATATACGCGACATATACCATCACAGACTTTTCTGTAGACCTTTTCAATATGCCTGCGTTTGCAATGTAAGCGGAAAAAATATAATTATTTACGACATCACATTAGAAACCTCAAAAATAACAGTACTTCTCCACTATTTAATGGATGTTATAATACATATAAACCTTCCTCTTGAATCTGTGAATGAACTCTATCTATTAAAAAAAACCGCATCAAAATCCGTTGCGTAGTTTCAAAGATTTAAGCATACAAAGGGACATTGGGACAGATAAAGTCTTATTTGTTTTATACTATGTAGTGATACAGATAAGTGTAAGCTGCGGTATAGTCACACAATATTAAAAACAGTCGAATAATATAAACAGAGGATATTAAAGAAAATAAGGGTATTAATTAACTAAGCAGTGTTGGCCTAGTGGCTTCAGCGTGCAACTCTCATACCTGAGGTCGTAGGTTCGCTCCCGAGCTGTGAACCAATGGAGTTTCTTTCTATGTGCGCATTTAACATTTGCTCGAACGGTGAAGGAAAACATCGTGAGGAAACGAACATGCCTTAGACCCAAATAGTCGACTGCGTGTGTCAGGCACTTTAAAAATGATCATGAAACAGATTAAGAAATCTGAGGCCAGGACCTAAAGAGATTGTAGCGCCACTGATTTATTTTTTATTTTATTAATTAACTAAACTAAATAGTTGTTGTAATCCAACAATTGCATACTAAAGCTCTATTGATAATTAGATGCATGGAATAATGTACGGACAAATTTATGTACGTAAGAAGTATTTTTTTTTTTCAAATCTGCCTATTGTTTATAGTTGTCCGTCTTAGCGTTTGTTGCGTTTTAAAAATAGAGGTTAAACGCTATTTTAATGCCAAAAATACATTTATTTATCATCCCACAAAATATCCTTGAACTTAATGCCTTAATGCGATACCGAGAGTCCAAAGGTAAATTTAAAATGAAAATGATAGCTAGTAGTTGGTACCAACTGTCGACACTAGCTGCCATTTTCATACAAATTTAGTTTTCGACTTTCTAAATACACTACTGTTACGCTGTCTTGACTAGACCCCCTTCTCGGGCTCCAGATCAAATCGTTTTCAAAGAAAGAAAGATTAATGCTAGAGAGGATGTTAATTGCGCATGGGTCAGTCATATTTTGGCCTCTTGTGTGTCCTTTAAACATTGATTACTTTAAGTTTAGTTGGCTAATATAATTTTATAGATATCCTTGTTTTTTATCAATAAAGATACAACCAGTGACCCCATTTGTACATATTTATTCTTTTTATGAGATAGTAGTTATCTAGGTATTTTAGGGAATGCGCATTGTAATGGCTTTTTATAGACCGACGAGATTAATTAAACAATCTCTCTTCTCTCGAACTCTAGATTGTTTTAATTTAAAAAATATTATTTACGAATATTATACTACTATATTATATACGTGTGATTTTGAAATTCGATTAAATGTAATAATTTTATTGATTTCAGATGCAACATGTTTTGAGTTAGATGATATTAAAATCTGATCATCTGTGACAGAAAACAATCAATATTTAATGATTGCCTAAATTGCATTGTCCCCTAAACAGTCATGCCTGACCAACTAACATACATTTTTTATTTTATTAAAAAACTATAAGAGAGACAACATGTAGTGAAATATACACAAGCCGTTGTCGTAACAAAACCATACAACGAAGTCTATCAAGAAATTTCGCATTCGATGAACACGATAAATAAAACATGATTAACATCAACATCTTACCAACTTTTGATAATGTAAAATTTTCACATTACACGTACACTAATACACTTTGTTTAAGGCAACCGTCTGATGCGGAATTCAAAGCATCAATGAGTTATTGACACCGTATCGCAACAATTCGTAACATTATCTATGACACATGTCATGAAAACTGTACGTCATGGATTTATCGTGATTTTTAGTAATTACCGGCGAGGATGTTCCATGAGTCGGTGAGTCTACTATTGAGCTTCACAAGGGTATAAACTCGTTTGAATAGAATTTGAGAAATTACTTTTCTAAGAAAAATATGCGTGAAATAGTTACTTGTAAAGTTCTTTTTTGGATATTAATATTAATAAAATCCTTTTTTCAGAACAATGTAAACAAGCAATGACCACGATGAAAATTATTACTTTTTTACTACTATAATCATAACTACACAGATTTTTGTTAAATATTTTGTTTAAATCTTAATATTTTAGCATATTTTAATTAAATATTTTACAAATTTATAGAATATGTCAATGTACAATTTAATTAAGTTTATGTATTAGTGAAATCGTTTTTAATATACTTTTAGTATACATCAATATTAATGTTCCAGTATGTTTTACTTAGAGATTTCCGTGTTACGGTAATCTACACTTGCGTTTTATGTGTATATTGGAAAAACCAAAGGTATTTATTATTATTGTAATATGAAATATAATTGCTAACATTGCTTAAAACAATTTCTAGCAGCATTTTGTAGCTAGATACAATCAAAAAAACCTCCGGTAAGCGTAAAAGGGGTATGAGCCTTATGAAAATATATTATGTTCAAACATTTTGTTCATAAATCCCTTCCCTGTTCTGACAGTGTTCAAACGGGTCTGACGTCATTTCTCGGAATTATGTCATCTCGGTTCTTTACTCTGCTCTTGGTAATTGATTTTATTCACAATTAATCACTATGTTCATACGTGGAAATTAATTTTAAGGTTATTACCTCCTATATGAAAACTAATGTAACATAAGCTTAGAACTGCTTTCGTTTATTTAATATATTATAAATTATTCAGGAGGAACACTAGCGCTCATGTTAAGGACTCTTACCACTTTGTGGAAACATTGAAAGATCTCAAATAACTCCACAACTAAACTATGGTACCACTAATGACTGCCTAGATATAATTGTAAAAAGACTTAGGAACAGAATATGTCAGATATCTGCGGAAACCCTTCATCTTTTAGTCGATACCAACTCCGGGGACATAAATACAGATAATACAAATTTTTCTACAGCTGTGATACTGTTTTGACATTGAACACCTTTTGTCTTCAGTACCGTGACCACACACCTGTAAAGCACGCGAAACGTCGGATTAATTTAAAATGATGTTAAATAATTATAAGTTTACAATAATACACAGCTTCAATCCGGTAAAAAAAGTGTTTTCTTTAAAATTTTAAATTATTCTCACCATGCAATGCCGTGTTTAAATAAATTCGGTATGACCAATCTTTGCACTAACTAATATAAACTATTCAATCTTGTTATGCATTTCATTTTGTAATTTTAATTAATTGTTTGCTTGTAATAAGAAGGAATTTGCAATACTGTACGAAATAGTTTTATGAACCTTAAAAGCCGGCTACGCACTTGCGAGCCTTCTGCAAATATAAGTGTCCATGGGCGACAGTATCACTTAACATAAGATGAGCCTCCTACCGGTTTGCAACCAGTTACATAACATCTTTGACATCAAAAAAATTACGGTTAAACATGAAAATCTTTTACTGATTTAGGTAATACAATGCACTTTTGAACGTAATTAAAATAATTAACTGCTTCTAAAACACCAAAATACCAGTTCGCAATGTTACAATTTTCCCGCTAAAACTTAATAAACTATTTATAATGTGATTGTTAACAGTGCACTAAATTCAAGATCAAGCTCAAACATAGGAATCTAAAATCTATATATTGTTCAGTAGTGATGCAACTGGCATAATATTTTGAAATAGCATTTTTATTCTTAAGACCATAAAATTGATAATCATGTCATCAAATGTTTATTACTGTAATTATTTCAGTAATAAACATATTTCAATTTAAATTGATACAATTGTAAATTCTATATTATTAATTAAAACATCGGTTTTTGTGAAATGCGTTTTAATTCATAATTTATGTTTCTAAAATAAATAGAAAATAATAATCTTTCAGGCGATTCAAATATTTACTTAGTATTAAGATAAAATTTTTAGTTTTGCAGGCAAAAAGGTCGAGCCATAATAATCGATAATAATTGAACGTTTCGTTGGTGTATATTTTCGGATAATTATTAATGTATCATTAGAAATTCGCTTATTACTTTACTCAATAAAGAAAATTGCATTTCAGCAAGCAGCATTTCCTTTTTATCTTGTTATTTTCAAGTTTTTAAATATATTTTTATATCACTTTTGTGTTGTAAAGTTTGTACAAATAAACAAAATTTTCGATTTTATTTAATGTATTTAATTAAGTATAGTTCCTTCATGTAATTCCGTGTAAAAATACGATATACAGTTTTTCTCCTCGCAATGATGCAAATGCGCACGAACCATTTATGCTTCCAACACGCAATATTTAAATTTGTGATGTATCTTTAAACAAAGTTTTATAACGTAATTTTTATTTGATTGTAAAATTTGGACATGCGATTTTACAAATTTCAGAACACTTTGACCTAAATAGAGTAAAAGACACCTTATGGATTAGAATAACATTATAACAATATCAATATGATGTTTTTATTTTTGGCGTAAACAAAAGACTATATAAGTTTTTATTTGGCGTAAAATGCTTGCGGTTATAAATAGAGGTGCGGTGAAAAATAAAAGCTCAGTCAAAAAAACATCAAAATCTCATTAGTTCTCATTTCATGCCGAAACGACACTACCTACGGAAGCTGTATAACTAATGTACGTAATAAACAGAGATGAGGAATGTCGTATTTCTTTTTACTGCTCTATTTCGTCCGTTTTCTTTAAAACACATTGTTAGGTGGAAATGGGGCATTAAGATGGACACTACTACTGCGCAAAACATACATAATTAAAACTTAGTTTACCTTAAATAAGTACGATTATCTTTCAACTTTTCGGAATCGACTAAAGAGTGCAGAGAGCAAGTAGCTAGGTAACACTGAAAATGTTTAGAAAATTAAAAACGGCTTAATGTAGAAAGTTGCCAACACTTTTATTGTTTTACGAAGTAATCTCCGTTCGTCTACACACTTCGTCGCATTCGAAAGAAACCACTGAGAAAAGCAGTAGGCTGATTCTTCCTCGGGGCCTCTACTACGGCATTTTCATACGCTTTCACCGCATCTTTAGTTCTTGGGTATAAATAAAAGCCGTAGGGCGCCAGGTCAGGACTGTATGGCGGATGACTCATTATCTCGACACCTGCTATAATCAAATATTCAACAGTCAATTTTGCGGAGTGCGCAGAAGGATTGTCGTGGTGAAGGACGTTCCTTTTTTTATGTTATATTAGGCAGAGGGGCAGGTGGCTCACCTGATGTTAAGTGACACCGCCGCTCATGGACGCGCCATAGATGCGCGCTGCCGGCCTTAAGCATCTTATTATCTTAACTGCTTGGAGGGCACTGCTATCGATTTTTTTCCAAGACAACAAGCAAACAACTATTGAGATACCAGTCTGCAATAACTGTGTTTCCCTATTTTAGCACAACTGTCACGAAATAACCTTTCCGACCAAAGAATGAGGCAATCATCTTTTTTCCTTGACTTCTTCCTTTCTTTACCTGAGTCGGCCGATCCTCGAAAGGAAACACCCAATGAGCTGATTGTCTTTTGGTTTCAGATTAGTAACAATATATCCAACTTTGATCGCCAATGACGCTGTCAAATACAGCATTTGAGTCACCATTCCATGCGAAGGTGTTTCTGGTCGTCGGTTAAAGTATGGGGAATCCATCTGGTACAAAGCTTCCTGACGCCTATATGTTCGTGTAATATTTTTTGAACCTGACTCATACCATGGCCAGATATAGGCAAGGCTAGGCTGCTGATATGTCACTCTCTTATCTTCCTCTATCATGCGTCGCACAGCAGTAATGTTATCTTCAGTAGTCGCTGTTAGGACGCCTCTCATGCGGATCATCATTGGGATTGCTACGTCCACGCTTAAACTCGTTAAACCAATTCTAAACAGTGGCACGAGATGGGGCTTCATTAGAAATGCTAATCGCAGCCTATCATATCTTTGTTGTTGAGTAGACCCACAACGAACGTATCTAATAAATCTTATTTTATTTTCACATGTAACAAAAGTTTTAGATTTCCCGCCAATTCACAAAAACAAATGACAAATGAATGCAATATATATTAGGTAACTAAACAGTTCTAAAATTAAAATTCAAAAAAGTTTTTATTCGCAATGTTTCTAATTGGCCAGTTCTAAACATTTTCAGTGTTACCCACGTACTGTTCTACGAACATATATATAAGTTTATGAACCCATGGGTTCGGCATTATTCATATCGAAAATAAAAATGTTTGTATACAGTTAACCGTGCCGTGAATAGTTTTACTATATGTAGATAATATTAAGTATCTTATAATAAATAAATCAGCCATTTGAGGACATGTTCGCTTATCGAATGTGTATACCTCTAATTAATAATCAATTATTATTTATTTATTCAAGTGTACCACAACATACATAATACTATTTCTACAGTATATTTTACAATCTGTTTTATCGAAATTGTGTGACAATCTTGGTAAACATAAATGTTACAAAAATATTAGAAATACAATTAAAATAAATACAAGTAATATAAAAATACGAAAATTTTGTAAGCATAAAAAATACAATGTTTTCTTTAAAATAAATCAGCTCAATACTGTTTAATATAGGATGCCTAAACTCTTGGTTTTTGCAGACTAAATTTGGAAAATTTTGCTGACTTTAAGCCTGGCGAATGAGTAGGGGACGACAAAGTTAATCTCTTGTTAGAGGTCACTGCTCTGTATTTGATTAATTAGCAATTTATACAAGAACGTAACACCGGCTAAGGATCTCCGTTCGTATAGTGATATCAAATTATTTTTTTTAAGTAGCTGATTATGATCTGGCATCTTTTTGAGAATTGATTGAACTCAGTGAACTTTTGTATCACTGACATATGTTTGTGTGAAAAGTTGATACATTCTTAAAACATGCCAAAGAAATCGGACGTCTTACTACACAAATGATACACAATTTCTTAAATAAACAGAGTGACAATAAAAAGACATCAAATATTTCCAGCTAGGAACAGTTTTTATTGGACGATTAAATTGTCGTTTTAGTAGGCACGTCTTCTACAGTCTAAATCTTCCCTGAACTTCTACAAATATTTCAAGATTGTAATTAGCCTAATCGGTCCAGCTATTCTCGAGTTTCAGCGAGACAAACAAACAGATTATTACATAAATAGATTACTCTCATATAAATATTTGTTTTACATTTCTGACTGAGAAACAATCTCAGTATCATTCCAATATGCATTAAATAATGGAACTAATTTTTGTTAATTTTATAACTTAAGTAAATGAGATTTCTTAGGCCCTTTGAAAACCTCAATGTAGGAATTCCACTACGATTAATTACAAGTAATGGCTCCGTAAAGTTCTTTGTCTAACGAACATTTCTTGCCAGTCTTTCATGATTTAATTGAAGGCTTCAATAAATGTTTGTGGCTTCAATTTACGGTACAATTACAATAGATCAATTCTTGTTAACGATATTTTAGCTATAATTATGTTCCGTCGTCCTAAAATATTATTTAAATAGTAATTCTTTAACATTTATAATTTAGTATTTATATTATCTCTAAATTCAGTTGTTCAAGGTAGTGCGATGGTCATAAAAATGAACTATATGCATTTCCATAATCTGGTTCGTAACGTAAACGTAACGAAAAAACGTAAATGTGGGTAACGTTTAAATAAAAAAAAACACAAAAACAATTAAGTAATACAAAGGTAAAATTATTACAAAACCTAATTTTTTTTTTGTTTTAAACAATATTACGAAATCACACATCTGAATTATATATATTTCAAATAAATGAAAAACGTTTAACAAAACGAAACACTTGGAGAAATTGAGATAAAATAAGAAAATTAGTTGTCTATTGCAAAACTAACTGTGAAAGTATATTGTTCTCGGAACCTCAGCAGAACTACGCAAATATCCAAACAAATCCAATCAGCCACAAACGTTCCCTAGGAAACGAAACAATGACTTTAGATTTTCTCGAATATACAAAGCTAACGAATTTTATTTTTATCTTTCGATTTTTAAAATAAACTCAAAGCCATTCAAGTTAATTTTCGTAGCTGATCACAATAAACGGACTACGATTTTGTTAAGTACGATATTATAATTACAAAATAAATAAATTGTCCTTTTCAAATTAACCACAATATAATGAGAAACAAAAGACTATCAACTTAACACGGATCAGCTGACCAGACAGTTTAGTCTGGCATTTATTTATTATTCCTGATCATGAGATAGAATCTATTATATTTTTTAGTGTGTATTTATTACTAAACGTTGCTGTAATGTTTGTATTTCATACTTAACCAGCAAGCTAGATGGTTAGCGTCGTTTATTTTTAGAACCAAAATTATGGCGTCTTTAATTTATAGAGATTAGGTTTTACTACCAATTAAAAATTTATAGAGTTTATTGAAATTTGTAAATGTACTGAACCAAAACCTGAATACGTCACGGTAAAGGCAGTAATGGAATTCTCATGCTCTTGAGGTGCTTATACATACTTTATATTTGCACCGGTAACATTCGAGACTGAGCACAAAAGTTTTACAAACTTTCGCTGGATTTAAATGAATTCTAAATGCGTCCTCGAATCTCAATTGAGTGATTGCTCACATACTGCAAGAATCAACTTTCAGGATGAAATTATAATATTTAACTATAAATTTTAACACTTAGTAAAAAAGTATCTTACTGTATTAAAGAAATATTAATTAACGTTCTAAAACAATCCTCTGGCTGTAGGACCCGAAACGAAGGTCTGTCATCGTTCTCTGTCCTGTGCTACTTCATGTCAGTGTTGTCAGTTGCAACTGAATGCCAGCAAAAAGTCAAGCGTAAAATAACGACGTATCAATTGCAGTTGGACCTCCGATGTCTTTGACAACAACTTTATATATAAAATTCTCGTGTCGCGGTGTTTGTGGTTAAACCCCTCCGAAACGGCTTTGCCGATTCCCATGAAATTTTGTGTGCATATTAGGTAGGTCTGAGAATTAGACAACATCTATTTTTCATCCCCCTAAATGTTAAGGGTGGTCCACGACTAAATTTTTTTATTTATTTTTTAGACAAAACTTTTCGTTTTCATTTTTTCACAATACACCATACAAAAATACATGCAACCCTAAATTTTCACACCTCTACGATCAACCCTTATTTTTTATTTGTTAATAAAAAAAAATTTTTTTTGCAAGAATATTTTTTATTTTGTCAGGACTTAAAATAAAAAAAATCCATATGACTCTACATTCTTCACTCCTCTACGACCAACCCCTATTTTTATTTGTTAATTATAAACTTTAATTTTTTGGCAAATTTTTATTTTTATTTTATGATGATAATAAAAAAATTCATATCTCTCTCAATTTTCACTGTTATACGCTCAGCCCCTATTTTTACAATCCTGATTTTAATTTTTTTAATCTATCCACAATAAGGTTGCAAGATGGCAATCAAACATTATAATTGTAGTAGAATTAAAAATATGTTTCCTAGAAATAACATACATGGCAAAAAAATTCATATAAAAAGGTTTGGACTTAAGCCAATAACTTTATAAACAGCAAAGAAAACATTACTCATAATTATTAAATAAGTTACAGGTTACAAAATTTAATTTAATTCTCGAACATTTAATATTTTCTTCTATCAAAACATAATATTAAACCTATTTAAGTGATGACTGACTTACTTATTAAAGTTTATAATTTAAATGAGAAGGTTCACAATAATAAAGACCTTTTTAAACGAACTCCAGAGATTTGTTTCACTTTTTCACTCTTCATAATTCTTATTTTTCTTTTAATGACTTGTAACAGATAGGAGTTTTCTTTTGTCTGTAAACAGTAATTTAGATTGTACACAATTTTAAGAGTGTTAGTTTAAATATGATTTGTGTATCTCATAAACAGTATAGAACTTCTTGTATATACCTAATTACGATCAAAATAAATTTATAAGAAACTAGAAATAAAATAAATGGATACGATATAATCATTAAAGACTTTTGTTTCATGATGTTTTTTTTTCGAATAGATAAGTAGGTAATGTGCCAGTAACACTCCGCCGACTTTTTGAGACTAAGACATGTCGGTTTCCTCTCGACATTTGCCTTCAACGCATTAAACACGCACCAAGACAATCTATTAGCGCACAGTCCGAACCTACGACCTCAGTGGTATATGTTGCACCCTGAAGCCATTAGACGAGACCGTTAAAAGATTTAAACTGCACATATTACTTTCGATATACACACCAATGCTTTTTCGCTTATTACAGTCGACAAACCACAAACTAACAACAGACAAAAACATCTCACATCTCATCGAATTGGAGTAATCTGAAGAAATCTTCAATCGCCAATATCCTTTACACACATTAGTATAACTATGAAATTTAAAAAAAAAATTGGCTTCTAAAGAAAAAAAAATCTTTATTTATTTTATCTGTAATTCCAACTTAACTCAATTTAAGAATAGTAATAGAGTTAAGGAAGAACTTTTAAAACCTGTGCACATTATTTCGCTGCCCGAAGCTATATAATAGAATACAGATACGACGTTGTGAACTCATAAAACCATATCTTGTCTTATGCAGCGTTTGAATTTATTCTATGACTGGTGCAGATTTGGTGAGTAGTTAAGCTAACCAGTGTATATACCTAATTTACGTTTTTTACAACTGTGTCCCTACAATAAGTAATGTTACGTCCAGATACGTTTATGTATGTGATGAAATAGTAAATATATAAGTGTTAGATAATATTTATTTACTTACGAATATTTATTATTCTCATTATTACTTACAATCAATGCCAATCCACTGAGCTAAATAGATTACGGTGATTTATGAATGATCAACGTGTATAATAAATAATTGTGAAATGTTTAATAGCAATATTTTATTTTTTATGGAAAACCATATTATTTATAAATAATTTATTATTTTGTATGGGACCAATAATTAAGCATATAATAAAATGGAGGAAAATCTTACCGATACTAATATTATTATACCCGATCGCAATCTTGCTTAAGCCAAGTCGTGTGAAGTATCACACAGACAGAATACAACAATTAAATAACACTCTTCTATGAAATGAATTCTATTCCATCTCTTGCCATCTTCTTGCATAAGTTTATTCAATATATTTATATCTTTACCTTCAAAACTGTGAAATTATTAAATGTAAGTAAAAGTATTGTTTGTTAATCTTGATTAGAAACAGTAATTGTTATATCTTTTGTCAGATTTTAAAAGATTTAAAAGTCTTAAATCAAAGATTCCTTTAAACCTTGTGTATGAGTCAGAATCACTAAAGTATCGCATTCGAATGTCGTTGATTCAAGTGCACTCTCCGAAGTAAACGCTCAACCAAGAGGGTCCCGATTGAAGTACTAGCAACAATGACGGTCTTTGCCTTTGTAATACTTTATTATGTGCCGGCAAAGATCCCTTGACAAAACTTTATTGGAACATCGACTGAACGTTGATATTAGTTACTAGTTATGTATATATGTATATATGTATATATGAGTTGAAGACCTTGAAGAGATCTTTGCCTGTTATAAATTAAGCCACTTTTTTCTTTTTTGTTAAATTCATCTCATATAATTTACTTATTAAATACATCTTTTGGGACCGCACAATTATTAAGAGTTTTCTTTACATTTATAAAAATAGTTATTTAATTGTATTTTTAGTTATTATTGCTTTATATTTTATGAGTATTTTAGTTTACTTGTTAAACCAGATCGGTGATAGTGAATCATACATTGAATTAAACACAAATTTTACCTATAATTCTCCGCTATTTGTAAGATTTGATAGTATTTTTTTATTAATTCTTTCTATTTTCGCATTAATTAGACTTTGTGCTTTGACCAAACCAATGTTATGAAAATACATATCTGTTATAAGCCTATTTTATAGAATCAAAAATTTCAACACATCGTATATACATTTCTTTAAAAGAAGTATAAATAAAACAAAACTAAATTTTTCTCTCATGACACGCGTAGTAGCCACTTAAAGGTTAATTAAAAATTCCAACCTTTCCTAAGTTTATGTTAGGTACGCGACCTCCACATTGAGGTGTCGACTTTAATCTTAATGCAATTATATTTAATAATAGTTGTGTGAGCAGTGTTTTATAGTTATATAGCGACTTTTATGGTGCGTATTAATTCAGATTGTGCACCAAAGAATTTTGCGTAGTTAATTTTGGCTCGTGAAGGAATAAATTGTGATTAAGCCGCCTACAGACCCAAAATCTGGGGATCTATTCACTACTTGCCTAATAAAATAATGATATTAATAAAAACAGATGCA
This sequence comes from Pieris mannii, assembly GCA_028984075.1. NCBI lineage: Eukaryota > Metazoa > Arthropoda > Insecta > Lepidoptera > Pieridae > Pieris > Pieris mannii. The sequence goes on from CM054776.1 coordinate 5,568,026, forward strand.
TCAGATCTTTGCTCAGGGTAAAAAGATTTAATAACTTCAAATTATAATCAGTCAGATTTTTCCTTCTTATTTAGGAATCGGTACAGTCTCAGACAAAAATCTTAATTTAAAGTAATTAATTAATATTCAATGTGGTATAAAAGTCCATTTTATATGCTATATATACATACAAAATGAAAATATATTTTATAAGAATATTATTTATTTAATAATTAATTTAATGAATAACATTCTAATTTCAAATAACACTCACATAAATAACGAAAAAATACATTAATTCTTATTGAAGAAACCATATTCTAATTTCTTCATTAACAGTCGCAGTCGGCAAACTGGGCGCCGATAAGTCTCGACTTAGGGTACTGGAAAGGTTAAAAACTCTATCAAAGCATTCATGCGAATACCATTGATATAAACGTATGGGAAATGCAGTCAGGGGTTGCAATGTCTGGTTGGGAGACAATAGTTTTGTAAAATACTACTGTTCTCTGTCCACATGCTAAAACATATATGATGGTACATTTTTAAGGGTGGGACCCTTAATTAGTAAAGATAATATTTAAGATAAAATTAACATGATTGGTTAAATATGAAAGCAAAAGGTTTGTATTGATAAGATAAAACTTTTTTATAATTAAAACAATCGCAAAAAGGATTTAACTTTCAAGGACTGGCCTGTTACATTTAAATCTTTCTAATTGCCTTATTGCAAGGAAGTGACCATTGGCGTGGCATATATACACTTGAAAAGTAATAATAATATCGAAAGGACTGACGAATGCAGGGAGAAGAGGGTGGCCTGGAAGACGTGGGAGCATTAGCAGGAAGGAAAAGAGAAAGAAAATTATGGATATAGAAATAAAGCAGGCTTTACCCGTATCAGCATTCCGATCAATGATGATGATGATAATGATGAATTTACTAATTAGGCCTAAGGAAAAAAGAAAAAATATACCTAAATAAAACAATTTTAAACTATTTATTATTAACAATTGTAAAGATTGGAACTAGACGGGCTTTATTATTATTGTCTTAATTCAAACCTATATAGAACCCTTGAGGTTTGCACGCATTACATTATAGTATTTGTACTTAATTAAGGTAGTATGCACTTTCAATATAGGTGTAAAATGTCGCATGAATCCAATTTATCATTCATCATTTATCCGTTCATACAATCCTTTCAAAAGTATCAGGGTTCACAATTACAGTGACACAAAACTGAGATAATGAGTTAATATAGTTTTAAATGTATTTTATATATTATACTTAAATGATATATTAAATAGGGACTGGAGGACTGGAATTTAAACAATGTTTTTTCTGTGCCTTTCGTTGCAGAAACACACAGTCCAAAAGTAAAATTCAGTGGAAACTGAGCGGTTAGTATGCCTTGTATTGGTCGTGACTATGATTGGTCAAAATTAGCACCCAGTGATCTCTTGCGCAAAACTTGCCCTAAGACACGCATATTTCTTTACCTTGTGTTCCTTCGAATAATTATGCATATAGAAAGAAATCTTTATTCGTAAGAGCACAGTTACATGCGTGACTTTAGTATTAAGAATACATTTTTACCCACTAGTGTCTCAATACATTATGTTGAATATAATTCGCAATAAATGATACAACAAATTTAGTTGTATTCAGTTTAATTCGTATAGTTTCGATGGATCTAAATATAGAAGATAATACTTACTTAGACAAAAGTTACATAATTATTTTATGTAACGCTAATATTTTTAACAGAAAATTGCTAAATATTGTAGCAATAGGTCATAAATTCAAGGCTATAAGCGTGAAATAGATGTATATACGGAAGCCTAGGTATTTACAATGTTTAAAATTCAACATTCATACATACATACAATACAACATTTTTTTCCCAGAGGCAAATTAGCCTAAGTAAGATGTTGCTAGCAATATCATAAGGTTATTAACCCTTTTGCTAATCACACTGTTATGAGATTTATAGTATTTGTTTTCTGGAAGTATTTGTAATAAATAATTAACCAAAGGATCTTTTAAGTTCGTTGTTATGTCGTTATGTCGGTTCATTACTTAAGAGTCTTTGCTCTTCATAATTCAAATTATCAAATTAAATAGGGGCACTTAAAATAATTTGTGGATTTTGGTCACCACATTTTGATGAAATGCAACATCAATTACGGGGATCGATATATTAAACTGTGATGTGGCTAGTCCCTGATACAGAGCTTTAGGCTTTTCACATTTTCGACCCAATTTGTCTGTTGTTTTTGACTTACTATTGTTTATAATTATCCTCCTGAAATAAAAGTAAACTAATTTTTATGAATCAAAAATTTTGTGTTTTACGTTTTTATTATTTTAAAATAATTATTGACACAGTATTCTTGACAAAGTTAAAAGAACTGAGTCACACATCCAATAAACAAAAGGCATATAAATTTAAAACTGAAAAAATCGAGAAACAAAAGCCTAGGAAGTGTTGGCTCTGAAGCAGCCATGAATAATCCCGCCATCATCACCACGCGAGCGAGCTGCCCAATTAAAAACGTTCTCTTTCCACGATTTTTAGCTTAGAATATTGTATAATAAGCCAATAAAATACCCCACTTAACGCTTCCAAGGGCCGTCGGCTATGAAATATGCAGCTCTCATTACAGTTAGTAGAAATTAAATGCATAAGCCTTCGCTTTAGCTACGATATTTCAACACATAAAATTCCTTGCAATCAAAATTTAAATACCCAACGAATGTTTTACTGTATGGTTTACGATATGTGAAGTCTAGAAGTACGGAATGAATTGAAATGATAACTTTAGACTGTAGGTTAGATATACATACATACAGCAATACTCAGAGTTGTTAATTAAGTGTACTCAATTATTTAATATATAATAAATTAACACATATTATATATATGATACATTGATTATTATCGTAGGTTTCATTAAAAAATTCGGCTTTAAATTTAATTGAAAACACCTATATAATTTAATTGAATTGAAAAAAAAGAACCTTATGAAACTTCTGAGTATGGTGTCTGAGAATAACCAGACCAGATAATGTTAAGTATTAGCTAACTATTTGCGAATTAAAGCAAACAAGTGTCTACTTAAGTGAGCAGTATTGGCCTTTTAGATTAAGCATGCGCCTCTCATCCCTGAGGTAGCAGGTTCGTTCAGGCTGTGCACAAGTGGACATTAAATCAATTTGCGTATTTAATCCTTTTCTGTTGAAAGAAAGCATCTTAAGGAAACCGGGATGCCTTAGACAAAAAAAATATCAGTGAAGTGTGTCAGGCTCAGAAGGCTGCTTGTCGATTAGAAAACAAATGCATCACGAAACGAAAACAAATGCATGAGTTGTAGCGTATTTTTGTTTCAGTACTAATCACAAAATATGTTAACAAAACGGACAATACGACTATGATTTTAGTTATTTTTTATATGTGATTTTTATAGTATAGCTAGCCAATGTCCTTCAGTTGCGGTTGGGATATCATAAAATTTGTTTCAGCGGTATATTACATAATAATAATCGTTGTCAAAATAGATTCAGCCGTAGAAGTTCATTTTCAAATATGTAAAAAAGCCTTTAGAGTCATTACAATAAAAGAATTCTCTTTTCTTAGATTACTTGAAAGGTTTCGGAAAAGCTTTATCCTATGTTCGCGGTAAAATTGGCCACTTAGATAAAATTTTACGTAAATTTACAATGCAAAGAGTGGAGATAGCACCCTATTCTTACTGCAGGAAGAAACACAAACTTTTCGAGCTAAAACTTAATCTTTACTATAAAGGAGCATGTTGTTAGAGTGTCAAGAAGAATAACGAAAACTCTTGATCAGGTGGTAAACAAGTTGAGGGTTCTCGAATACGATAAAAAATTTCAACGGAATGCGAGTATTTTAGAAAACAAATGTCTATAAAATGTAAATAAATGTGGGGGCGTTACTCCCACAATTATTTCAAGATAACTCTTGAACTTTTTGCGATAAAATTACAAATTTGCATTGAGGGTATATATGAAATCTGTAGTGATATAATAGTATCAGGCCGTGTCCCGATCATTTTCGCATGCATCCGCAATAATTTGGAATAAGATTTGATTCATTAAATTTAGTCTCTTATTAAAAATTTAACATTACAAGTATCTTATCTTCTCTTGACTGATATATCGTGTCAAACCTGGTCACTCACTGATAAAGAAGAAGGCAAAGAGTATGTTTAAATAGTATCGTGAGACAAACTAGAAGAAATAAAGAACATGACAAAGTTTAGAAATGCTGTTACTTCTACTACTACTTAGTAAAAGATTAAAATTAATGGAAATATATGGACGAAGAAAGTGACGGAATGACTTCCTTGCTATGACAAAATAAAACGAGGAAAATATGGGAAGATGATTTGCGAAGGCCCTCGTTGGATGCGTAAAGCTTAAAACAGAGAAGAGTGGAAGCCCTTAGAGGAAGCCTATGTCCAAGGACAAGCTGTATTACAGATATCAACCGGCTTGCCGATTAATTATTAGTATTAATTTTGTAGCTTTTCAAACTTTTAAGTACCTAATATTTAAATAAAGGCGTTTATTATTTTTAAATATAGCGTGCAATGATTTTGCCTTAATAATAATGTGAAATGAACAACAATGTGAAAGTGGCATGATGAAAAACGTTTCTCGTAATAAATTCGCTTCGTTCGTTTGTGCAGATCGTTACCTCGCAATTCTACAAAGCTGTTGAATTAAATATTTGTATATTTATTGTGTCTTTAAATGTGCTTCGTTTGACTGCACAACGATTTTTACAGTTATTGTAATTTAATCAAATTAAATTTTCAATTACCGGCGACGTATTTGCGAGTCCACTAGCATTGAGTGTCCACGGGCTATCACTTAACATCATTTGCGCCTCCAGCCCGTTTGCGCACCAAGCGGAGAGGAAGTTACTTGTATTTGGCTAAAAGATGGATTCCTCAATATGGAATCCGGATGTCGGTAACGAAACGATAATAAAAATTCGGTAAATTATATACGGTAATTATCAAAACGTGCTATACTATTATTTGAGAAGTACTATCATTAGATAGTACTTATTATGATTAAAATATAATATCATTTCATCCTTAAATAAATATAGCTACTTTAATCTGATATCATGTTAAAATTTTTGATTTAAATGCATTTATGCATTGCCTCCTATTTAACACCTAAGTATTATTCCCAAACGTATATTGTATATTTGTTTGTACGTTCCCATTATTCAAGCACTTTCAAACATACACAGCCCTTTACCGAGATAACTATGTTTGTATAAGTTTCTGTTCGAAGATATTATAAATAAACAAAAGCATGTGTACATTTGAAAAGTGTTGACAGGTTACAAAATGGTTATTGCCATTATGTAAGTTAAGTTTGTTATTTCATGATCATATATAACTTGTATCTACGCGAGTTCGCATTTACATGAAAAATTTAACGGATTGAATAGCAAAAATGTTGTTTATTATTTTTGTTAAACCATAATAGCAATTATCGTCAACTTGGTGTGGACATAAAACAACTATCACAAACTAATAGAAAGTCTTTATAAGTCAAATTAAATATTTGGCGTATAAAGACTTTCTATTATCTGTTAATACATTAAATATAAATTATAAATTAAAAACCACAAAAAATAAAGTAAAGAAAACTACCACAAATTATATTCAGTGAATGTACACGTATAAGTAGGTACATTTTGTTATTAGTTATTTTCAACTTGGAAGTGCCAAAATGACATTATTAAGTATACTTTATAATGAAAAAAGATAAACATCACTTGAATGTTATCTTGACGCTATATAAACCCCGTTTTTTAGAAAAAGGAAAGCATTTTATTTAATTCGAAAAGGCGGGACGTTGCGGCATCTGATTAGGACATATTATTTGCGAACCCTCCATTAACAAATTAATTACCTCTTCAAAATTATAACTTGGAACAAATGTTCAAATTTTCAATCAAATGATTATGTTTATACAATTAAAAGAATGGTTTCTAAATTTGGCCTTATATAAAATACATACCAATGTCAAAAGGTATTCCATTCATATTATAATGTGGTTTTGGAATAGATCAATCCAAATACAATTTTATTTTTATAAATTATTGATGGAGCGATGAACAATATCCTAAACCTACAATTTTACCAAGTACGAGTCTGAATTTCAGGAGCAGAAATAAAACAGTTAAATATATATTTTTATAATTTATTTCACTGCCATCTACCGAAAAAGCGTTACACTAGCTGAAAAGATTGAATGTTGTAAAAAGAGTTTGTAATGTGTTGACTGAAGAACTTTTATAAACCAGCCAATACATTATTTGATATATTCAAATCTGGAATGAAGACGTGACGTATAGGTGCGCACTAAATTTGACAGTTGTTTTATGTTTTCTTAATTTTAAAACTAAATGTATTTTTTTTATTAAATAAAGACTTCATATTGATTTTACGGTGTACTTCATTTTCTTAATTAATGTTATATAATATTAATTAAGAAAATGAAGTACTTAATTAAATTTATGGTATAGGACTTTAAGCATTTTAAGTAGGTAATGTATTATAAATGTAATATATATACTTAATAGTTCTATCATTACTTATCATACTACACGAATAATATGTCACACTTGAGTGATATTTTTAAACGTTGAATTTTTACGCTCATTATTCAGGTAAGATAAATATATAACGTTTTTATGGGTTTGTTTATTTATCCATGCCCTTGTTTACTCATCCCGTGAGAATGCTATTATTTAAACGATCATTGCTTCTTTAATAGAGGATACGGTTTTTACGTTTTAAAAGTTATATGCATACCTTATTATATATGGGAAAATTTTGACCTGCTGCTATAACTGGATAGAATTGCGGATATTTTTGTAAAAAACTTTTTATACATCAGTAAGTGGCCGTAAATTATCGCCAGAAAAACACGTATGAATATTACTAAGGTGATATTTATTTTAAAACTATAATTGCGCAAATTTTTTAAAGCATGCCTGCCTTCTTTGCATCAATAAAAAATAGTAACTTGATTATTTCAATTAAAAGATATTATTTGTTTCATAAAGCCATTTGTACAAAACTAAGTCGCGTAAATACAATTCTTCAAAATATTAAACGATTAAAAATAATTCATGTGACGGTGTAATTTGATTTGTTTTTTTTTGTCCACAGTATGTCTCATATACTCGATGTTAGAAATAGTATTGTAATAAGTGGAAGCGAATAAGTGAATGGCCCAAGAGCAATCAAGATCAAGGCTAATTTAGGATCTATACAAGTCTAAGTTAGCAGTATGTAAACACAATTCAACACAGGTACTAAAGCGTGCTATATACAGCGGGGAATGGAAGAAGCTATGTCGTTGTATAGCTGTAATAGTCTTAGGGTTCTAAGACCGACCTCGACCTTCAGAATTGAAGAATGCAACTAAAAAGTAAAGTTCCATAAAACTGGTATAGAGATTATGGGGCTTAATTTTTTTGTGAGTTTACACTGATTTTTACGTACATAGACATAGTGTGAGAAAATGGCAAGTTATCAAAATTTTAACTCTTTTTATTACACATCACATCTTATACTTTAATATTAAAAACTTATGCTCACCCGAACCTCCTAAAATCTTTGCCACAAATTAGTATGTAATTAGGCGAGAAACGGATGTGGGATTCTTCATTCCTTACCCTTTTCCTATACTAACAATTCGCTACTCTTGCCAAATCCTTCGCGCAATATTAATACTTGTAAATTACAGCGTTGTTTAAGTGCCAGGTTTTCTGCTCGTTTTTGCGGCCGGAACAAAAGATTTATCCAAGTTTTGAAGTACCGCTCACCTCTCGTTTGTTTTAATACCATCGTGAATTTTTAAATTGCACCCTTCACGATACCCAGTTATTTTAAGCTACGATGGTGGAATTTTTTATCCTGTCTAAGCTTCTTAATTTTAACGATTGTTATTATTTTGAAGATATTATTTTATTTTTTTGTTTTATAATCTTAAAGTGGTATAAACGCACTATATTCTCATGCCGGCAAAGATTGCTGAATACACTCGAAATGTCATAATACATTCGCATTTACCATCTACAGTAGAGTTAACCCTTGTTAACTGTTTTAAGCTACCTAAGTATCGTATCTTAATAATATCCTGATAAAGCTTTATCGATCCATGTTCCTAAGTAGTCATTGGCCACAGTGCAACAACATAAATTCGGAATATACTGAATAGCATGAGATAAATATTTAGTCCAATTTAATTTAAATGAAATTGTAGTAAAGTTTATGGTAACGTCAAATTCACTGGACGCAAGCGCAGCAGCGCCGGAAACAGGAAGTTGTGGTAGCGCACACAATCTGGAGGCACTGGCAACACTGAATCAAGTGCAGGCTTTGTTTTATGTATGAGTGTAAAAGATAAATGGCCGCGTTTTCATTTGATACTAACCTTTGGTAGTTGCGGTTGCCAGAGCTAAGTAATCCTTAATGTGTACTGTTTATTCTATATTTTTGTTTTGTTTGTAAAAGATAATTTTCAGTGATATATTTGGCTGACACGATGATATAGTACTGCAACGTAACGTTGGTTTTCAAAATGTATATATAAAGACCCTTAACCATCCAATGGGACACAGGACATTTCATCGTTTGTTTCATTCATAGTTTTCCTTTTCGTAAGTTTTTTCCTTTCTATGGTTAACAAACATCATCGATTATTTCGAGTCTATGATTAGGAAAAAATGGGCATTCGCCCATTATCATTTCTTTACTATATATGTGTTCGTTTTACAAATATTAAAATTGCAACAGTGCGCGGCCGGCAAACGAACGCACTATCACTAGGTAACTAGACGGGTTAGAGAGTTAAGCCGGTGGTTTTTATATAAACACGAAATAGATTTACAATGTACCTACAAAATTATCTATATTTTTATGTTGGAAACTAAATATATGCTATCTACGCTTCTTAGAGTGTAACATTGTGGAGATGTTAAATACGCTTGATACAACACATTATATTAAAATGTTTAAAACGACTAGATATAATATTTTAGTTTCAGAATGTCTTACGAGCTCATATTAGCTCATAACATTCTACTTACAGCATCTGCAGTTCATGGAGCGAAACACAGAACTACCAAACGCCAACATTTCTCTACGATTAATATTACTAGACTTAAGTTAAGGTTTTATTATAAAGCACTCAATACAGATTTTGATACTATATTAAGACGATAGAAATGATAATTTTCGTCATACTGCTGACATATTTAGGTATTAAACCTTATCAGAACAACAGTTGCAACAAAAAATATATATATGTTACTAAACAATAACAGAAAAGAATTTGATAGAATATTTGCAAAATACAATATAGATATGTGGAGCGCTAGTGTTGTGGGACACATGTCGAAACTTCTTGAAAACTCTATACGAACGAAGAGTAAAGCCGTGTTCTTGTAACCTGCTCGTTCCGTCTACGCTTTGTATCCAACTCCAATGTAGTATATGTTCGGAAACCTCTATTGATATAGCTAAACGTTAAGTGAATTGCATTTATACTGTAATCGCATTTATGGACGTTCATCTGCTCGTAGGATACATTTATCGCTTAAATTATTGGTATTTAAGCGATAAATGTATACTTGAATTTTAGTTAAAAATAATTTCCTACACCCTGTATCTCAATAGAAGATAATCAAATGTTGAAATTTACACAAAAAATATAACTACAATGTCACTGCCGAAACGAGTAAGAGTCATTAAACTTATTTGTTTGGTGAACAACAAAGATATCTTAATCCCAGAATGTATTATGGAAAAATATGTCTGACCCTTCATTGTAGTGGAATATCATACTACTACATAAATGTAGTAAGTGCTAAAAGCACTACATATATTTGTATTAATTTTTTAATCAATAAAATTGATAATATTATATAAGAGACGATAAAAAGATAATATAAAACAAATATCGACTTGGATTACAATAATGCTTATAACTTATGAAAGTCGACATAAATAAACCTTATTTCTATTAACCTTATTACATAACTGACATATGTGTTCGTGTGACATTTTAGTATTTGAGAATGATAAGACTAGCGCCTTTATTTTTCCAAGTTTCTAAAACACTATTCAAACGTAGGATCCATTTGAACAATCGAATATTAAACAAAAGTGAAGGGTATGGAGATGTACAGATTGGTAATCCATTTTGTCTGAAACCAATAGAGTATGAAGCTCGTACATTACGTAAGCATGACAATGATCGGCGACAGAGACTTTACGAATTCGGCTTATATGTTGCTGCCTGTATGCCCAAGTACGTGCAAAAAATTCAAATGCAGCATACAGATGAATTAGAAATACTTATCGCTCCGGAAGGATTTCACCCAGTCCTTAGCTTCCTTAAACTTCACCATAATGCTTGCTTCAGTACAGTATCAGCTGCAACTGCTATAGATGTGCCTAGTAGAGAATTTCGATTTGAAGTAGCCTACACTCTCCTTAGTCTGAGATTCGCAGAAATGGTAAGAGTTAAGACGTATACAGATGAGCTTACACCTCTAGAATCTGCCTATTCATTGTGGCATGGTGTAAATTGGTTTGAAAGAGAAATATTTGATATGTTTGGTATAATATTCATAAATCATCCGGACCTTCGAAGAATTTTGACCGATTATGGTTTTCAAGGGCATCCTCTGAGGAAAGACTTTCCTTTAACTGGTTATATTGAGGTTCGCTATGATGATGAACTTAAAAAGCTGGTCTATGAACCAGTGGAGTTTGCGCAAGAGTTCCGAAGATTTCAATTACAATCGCCTTGGAATTATATTAAAAACTTTCACGAGGGTTACAACGATCCAAAGCCTGCGCAACAACAAAAGAATTGATAAATTTAATAATTCTGTAAAATGGATTAAATAACCATGATTTCTTCTGTTTGTAGTTTTTTTTATGTTTAAAGTATTGTATGTAAAATGCCAGATACGTATTGTGTGGTTTAGGCAAATAGTGCATTAGGCATATAGAAAAATCCACTGATTGTAAAGGTACATTAATAATTCCAGGGTTTCGTACGGCTGGCCATTTATTTCCTAAATAAACATAGCCTATATTTCTCAGGGATAATGTAGCATTCTAATGGTTAAATATTTTTTATAATCTGTTCTTTAGTCGAGTTTATTCGTTACAAACACACAATTTTTTCTCTTTTAATTTCTTAGTGTAGGTTATGTATTTAAATAGCAGTGATACTCATACAGTTTCTTTTTAGTTTTAGACTAGATGGTGAACTTTTGCACGGCCTTAAAGACATTTCACCCTTAACTTACCACTATGATTACCGCTGTGAGTCTAAGGGCCTGTTTCACAATGTTCGGATAAGTTCCAAATAAGCTATTTCTTTATATATCTTATATCTTTATATATCTTCCAAATAATTTGTGTTGCATAGCTATTTGGTACTTTATCCATACATTGTGAAACAGACCCTTATACTGTTTCAGATCTCTCAAATCAAATATTTTAATAAGCTTTAGTAATTATGCGTTTAATGGCACGTCCTCAATAATTTCAATATTTAACCAAGCAGATGACGGCATATTTAAAACGCTCAATTAATAACTTTTCAAATTAGCAGCAAAGATTATAATTATCTTTCTTCCGGAAGCCATAAAAATAATAATAAAAGCTGAGGATGACTCGTACAAAATTTCAATTACTTACAACCTTTATCGCTTTTAGCAGTATTAGATTATATATATTAATTAACGGTCGGGTGAACACTTAATTATATTAAACAGCTATATAAATCAAAAAGTCTACCAATGACTGTTTTAGCAATAAAGATATTTCTAGGCATTGTCTGTTTGAATTACTGGAAGTTATCTACTTTATGTCATAAGGATCTCAAACGTAATCTAATTCAATATAAAATAGCACAGTGATTTCTATAGACATCTGCGTAAGAATAACGATAGGAGAACGCGGTGAACGAGCAAACGGCTGCAGTATGTACGAACTGTCGAGCGCTGAACGCACGCTCCTCGGGGACTCAAACTTATCACGCGGTATAGGAATAAAAAACATCTTTACAAACTTTAGATAAAGCTCTACATTATTAAATTTTCAGCCGCATTACTCGGGTAAGTGAAGAATGTTTTTTTTTTATAATAGCCAGTATTGTTTACATTTCGCGACCAACTTTTGCAGTACTTATTGTTTGGTAACGTGCTTGGTTAATGTTTCATTAATATTAATATATTGTCTAGGCTTTCATTAATTGTATTTAAATAAAAAAATAACTTTTTTTTGTTGATAATAAATTTAAGGGCTTAATATGCAATTGCGACCCCAATGCTTAATGTTCATGTAAATATTTTTTAAAATACGTTAATTGTAATACAATTGGTTAACATTTCTATAAAATATTGACTTTTATATATTACGTAATCTTAGGAAATAAATGTTTTGTTATATGTAAATTTATGTTAAAACATTAATTATTTATAGATAGATGTTTCGATATATCGCCGAGTATAGAATACTGCGCAGTTATTTAAACATTAAATAAAATATATATTAGGCCTACTCACTTGGCATAAGTAATTATTATTACTAAGCATGCTCTTATTTTAGTAATATTCGATATATTAGACATCATTTGGTTTTATTTCCTCATATTTTATTGCCCAATACAAGTCAGTTTTACAAAATAAAAACATTACACTGTGTTAAATATAAATATTAAGATAATAATATGATTTTTACAAAAACCTTTGGTAATAAACTTAATAAACTGAAATTGTAGGATTACGTTCATATACAATCAAATATACAGTATTTACAATTTTTTAGCCTTAAAGAATATTTTAATTTTATCTAAGTAAAAACTTTGTTTTTATTTTTTAATAATAAGAGATTTTGTTATATGGTCAATAGGATAAGATTAATAAAATATTATCATTACATTAAGGAATAATTATTCAAAACTTACACATCCTTGAACTGCTTATAATTTCCCTTTAATTAACTTAATCAAAAGTCAAATGTTTGCTTCCGGTTAGATGGAATTTAAGGTTTTCTGCTAATTATACGAAGCGTTGCCGGCTTCGGTTAAAGCTGAGAAGTGTCTAAACAATTAGAGCATCCGACTTCATTGGCGTTGCCTTAGTAAAGGACTCAAAGCTTACATTGTATTCAGTCAGACAATTTATTCTGCTTTTCTATGACTTTATATGTGTGCACGTTCTCGTGGTAACGAGGCCACAAATATGTTAAAGAAAGACAATTTATTATTACTTAGCACAATATCCAACTGAAATAAGTTTTAATTAAGGTGATTATTTTTCCAATCTCTCGTTAAATTCATTATACTCCTTCCAAATTCTTTATTTTAGTTCTAATATTCAGCAATAATATAGGTGATGCTTTCAAATTCAATCAAATAGATCTCCGCTATGCTTATTATATATCTATATGTTTATGATAATAATCAATCTCGAATTAAAGCTCTCTGTTTGCCACATATGGAGATAATTTAATTTTAATTGTTATTGAAACTTGATAGGGATATTAAAATAAAGTTTGAAATAAATAATATCTAATATTTACCGTTTTTTTTTTGACTTCAAGAAGAGAATGATAATAAATAGTTGTTAATATGTAATAAATTAATAATATTAATAGAAGAACAAATTTAATCCTACTATGATTTTATTTGTTGCGAGTGTGTTGTTTTTCATCAGTACTTTAAAAAGATATTTAAAAAATCGCATTTAAAATCGTATCAAGTTACTACCCGAAATAAATGAATGCACATTCCACAATCTGAATGTTGTTATTAAATATTCTGTCAATAAAGATGTGTGAAGCGAGCGAGAGACCGTTACCAGTTCCAATATGTTTACCAAACGTCATATTGATAGGGTTATGCCGCGAATTTTTCTCAGGCTTTATCACCGTAGAGTAGTTACCGGTGTGCGATCGCATCCTCCCTTTAACACATTTTCAATCGACAACCCTCAGTGCTTCAATGTACATACACAGCCATTATGTGGACGGAAAAACATCGCGCAAGCAAATAGGTTTTCTGTGTACATTTCTTCGTACACTACAATTATGCAAATAACGGTGATGTACAGAGTGCTAATGTTGTGGACATCGTGGAAAGCTATTAAGCGGATTTTTAATATTAGAAGTCTAATAACGTCACACAAAACTGTGTTCAAATGTTTTTTAAGCCAGTTAAAGACTTTATAAACCTTCGTAGCTTTGGTTTGCTTACCAACATTATTATTTGAATATAACCGTCTAATCTGTCTACAAAAATTAATAAAAAAAGCATGGAAATTTCTCCGCCTGTTCTACGGAGTTTCGGGGCTCACACAAGTCATAAATTGAGTAATCACTAATAGTAATAGAAGTTAAAAAAATACAGTTTACAAAAAGATATCTTATATGTGATATATTATTATGAATTTTGTCATATCAATTTATATAAATTTGTCGCCTTTTTCAGGTTGAAATGATCCTTAAAGTTCAATGGGCAAATACAATCATGTGTGGAAACCAAAAGCACTCACGAGGATCTCTGTATCTCGCTATTATTATTTTATTAGGACTAGATTCGAAACTTGCAGGTTAGAAAATGAGAAATAAAAAAAACTAAAAAAAATAAATAAAACAAAAAATAAAAAAAAATCTTTTTTTTAATTTTTTGTTAGTGTTCCCTGTACTAAAATTAGCATTGAGATATTGTTTCATATTATCATACAAAAATGGTGATGATGTTGTAAATAGTACAAATAATTTTAGTTAAAATAATTTTCATAAAAGACGTTTATTTAATATTTAGATTTTTTATTGTAGTCAAATATGTAACCATATCTACGTGGCGAACGTTATATATTTGGCGCTGTTCAACTGTGAAAGTGTACTGAATTATTTTTAGAGTAATCATACTAGAATAATATTGAAACACAGTCTGCTTTTAGGTGAAGCATTTCAGCCAGAATTCGTTGAACCGATAGGAAACCTAACTGTGCCTATTGGGCGGGACGCCACGTTCCGATGTTTAGTGCAAAACTTGGGCGGCTATAGAGTGAGTAATTGTATTGCTTATGTAAAATCAATGCTTAGATTATATCGTTTTATATGTAAATCTTTATATAAAAAAAAGTAATTGAGATACTTATTTTAAAAATACAAAAGAATTTCTAAATATATATTAATGAACCTTCTTAGAAATAGATGTAATTATATTTGGCTTTATTTTCCTACATATTAATTATTTGCAATTTTAAAGAGTAATAAATCCTTCATGATAGAATTACATTTTTTTACGAAAAACATAAAAATTCGTTTACTATTGATTAATTGTTTTTCTTCGAATATGATTTAAAAACCAGCATTTTAGCAACTATTAGAATAAGAATAAGCGCCAGGAAAACTTTGAACGTGTTTTATTAGAAGCATGTTTACAAAATAACCAATAAATGTACAAAAGCAATAACAGTAAAATTTGCAGGTAGGGTGGGTAAAAGCAGATACAAAGGCAATACAGGCGATACACGTCCACGTAATCACAAATAACCATAGGGTGGGTGTGTCACATAATGGTCAGACTGTATGGAATCTGCACATTAGAAATGTCCAGGAGGACGACCGAGGCCAATATATGTGCCAAATCAATACCGACCCTATGAAAAGCCAGGTAAAGCTTTACGTTTAGAAATTTAGTTTTTCACTTCCAGGAATATAAACGTAATTAGGTAATAAATTTGGTATAAACAATTAAGTTCTGAATTGTTTGCTTTATTTTTCTATTATAGTTTAATTTTTATTCGTAAATTCTTTTAATTGATGCTTAGCAACCGAAAAGAGAGAACTAACACAGGTAATTCCTGACTGTGGAGCTGTGATGTTTTGTGGTGTGTGTTAAATAAATAATAATATTATTATTTTTAAACCGTGGTATATAACCATGTGTATAGTTTATTTTTTTATTGTAATCGTGTTAAAGATTGCTACAAATTTATAAATACAATGAAAATTATATAATATTGATTCAATCATTGAAGTGCGGTTTGTGAGAGATTTGTTTAATTAGAGGTTAAGGCACTCCATTCCAATTTATCGATCGAAAATTCTTCTAATACCTCATCAGTTTTCTTCTGCGCAGGTTTCTTGCTTCTTCCATATCCCCGAATCCTAACTTGACGATACAAAAATTCTCTAGTCATAATTTCTGGTACAAACATATTTCTACTTCTAAAGAGAATTTTATCTCGTGGACCCCAATTTTCAGTTGGGAAAAACAGTCCCCTCAAATTAGATTGTAAATAATGACGATGGATGTCTATGAAAAGTGCAATAAAAACAATTAAAATGTAAATACTGACTAAAATATAACTTAGCAATGAATCTGAGCGCATCATAATTGATTTTATTATATATGTATTTTCATAATCTTTTATAATAAATTTCTTTACTTTTATATAAATCATTAAGACCAGTAACAAAGGGTTTACTATCCACCCTAATTTCCAAAACCAACTAGCTTTAACACCTATCATAAAGATGATATCAATATTATGTTTTTTGTATCCGTACACCCAGTAAATAGCAAAAGAAAAGAAAAAACTACTTATCAGCTGAATAATCTCAGACGCATCAGCAACGGAGCTCGCGAGGTCGGAGCAGTAGAATGGACAAGATAATAAACATAACAAAATTATTAATCCAGCTAAACTTACATTTGAGTACTGTTGAGCAAATTTAATATTATAATATAAAATGTCGTTAAGAAATAAAATCAATATCCACAAGTTCATAAAAAGAGAGAAAAAAACTAAAGCAAACCATAAGAAGCCCCAACCAGATACAGTCTCGAAATAACTCATAATTTCTGATACAGAGGCAAACGGCGTAAAAAACATGCTTTCACCCATTTCCAACACACTCTCCTCCTCGCCGTGATAGTACGACATCGTCTTTATTCCGCTGAAAATTATAAGACCGAGTACGAGCGAAATGAAAACTGAAAATAAAGAAATAGTAACAGAAGTCATAGTGGCCGGGCTGCGAAATGAAACATCTCGAGATAAAAAACCAATAATTCCACATCCGGTTCCGCAGGATAGAGCACCTCGCGTGAACGTGTAAAAACAATGTTTGTAGTTGAATTCACTCCAATTCATAGTTATTTTTGTTGCATACCAAGTGCCGCTCGACGACAATGCGACACAAAACAAAACGAAAATTACAATGCCAACGTAAATTGCCAAACACCTCACCACAACTTTAATGCATTTCTCTATTTTCATAAATAGAATAAAGTAAGCCGCGCCCAAAGTAAAACTAGCCATTACCATTTTCCAAACGAGTACACAATTCCTTTCAAGCGTATTATTGTCACCAATCTCCCTATCAAAAAAGCATCGGCTAGCAGTTTTCATCCCGCAGTCGTCATCGAATAAATTTTGCGCTTCTAAGCAATGTTGGAATATGGAAACGTTGATTCGTTTAACCATGCATTTCGTTTCTTTAAATTCATCACAAGAAAACCACGGAGGAGGGTCTAGTGCCGCATAAAATGTGTACTCCAAATACCAAGAAGTTAGAACCATCATGTAAAGTGTTTTAAGGATGACCAAATATATTGTTCCGTATCCGATACATCGAAATAGAGGGAAAAAGTCCCACATTGTTATTACATTGGAATTACTGTATTGAGCCACACAAACCTCCGAGTAAATTAAGGGTATGCCGATAATAATTGCAGGTACGGCATGTAAAACCCCGTGAATATAGAAACCGTTGTGTGACATGTCAACTGGTGCGAATACTAGGGCCACTTCATTCATCATCCATGCCCACAAAATGAATTTGTAAGTGCTATAAGATTTCCACTGACTCTTCGTTTCCGGGTAGTACTTGGCATTCATCCTTACTTTGTTATACTAGGCACTGTTACAATTTTTCTTTCAATGTATTGATTAAGATTATTTAAATACTATGACCATTTTGTTTTACAATCAAGACCATCTAGATACTTAAATTTCTTACATAAAATATTGTTCATAAAGTTTAACAGATTGTACAATTAGCCAAAAATAAAACGTAGGCTCTGCAGGATAAAACTACCAGACGCCTGTCAAAAAAACATGTGGACATTTCGTAATACTGCCCAAATGGAACTGGAGTCAATAAATTGAAAGAAAATGCGATTACATTAACCGTCCGAGAGATAAAGTGAATTAAACTACAGGCGGGCGGCAAGCGAGCAACGCAGCGGGTAATGATTCGTGTATAGTTCTCCTAAATTATTGCGCTGCGTTGTAATTTATACTCGGGTGTGATAACGGCATAAATCCTCGCTGCCGACAGTGCAGCTGCAGGCTTCGACGGCGGCGTCGGCGCGGCATGACGCCACTTGATGCAATGTGTTACAAAAAGTATTTGAAATGGACTCCACCGATATATGGAACTCTTGATTGCTTTGTTTACTTGTTTGAAACCCCGTGACACTTCAGTTTGGCGAACATATATTTGCATATTTTTGTTGATTATTTTAATATTAAGAAAACCTTTTACTACTAGGCTTGAAACATTTATTCTTTTGCTGATAATCAAACTTCCCGGGGCTGTAAAATACACATAATCGACAAAGGCGGTTTGTTTAAGTTGTAGCAAAGGCAATTACTTTAATAAATATTATCTTTGTAAAGGCAAAAAGACACTGCCTTCTGTAACAGAATCATAAATAAACAGATCAATATTCTGAATATTAATTATAAACAATATTATTACATTGGAGACAGAGTTTTCGGAGACGACGAGACGGACTCTTCTACGCTACGCAATATTAAAAAAAATATTGAAAATATAATATGAACTAATTAACAGAACTTATTTATCATAACTTATGATTTTACTTTTCAAATAAAGTGGCTAACTTTCATAAATATGAATTTTGACGCGTGGTCCAGCAAGTGTTTATTCTGAAATTTATGTGTGCTAATGAGGTAATGGGAGTTTTGGTGCGAATTTCTATATATTATACTTTTATTTATATATGTATTACGTGACTATTTCCCAGTTACATACTTTGAAATTTTTCGAATTGACGCAATAACGATTACTTATGCAGTACCTTACTATTATATTTTCATTAAATAGCGATAGACCGTGTTTTACATTGGCTTTTAATATCCATTCATTATTAACGCAAGGCGGTACAGATGCCCACTGAAGTATTTTTGAACCAATTCGACTTAGGGTCCTTCAAGAGAGTACCAATTCTTAAAAAGGCCGGCAGAGCGCATGTGAGCCATCTGGCAGTGCGAGTGTCCATCAGGCCTCCCGCCCGTCTACCACTTAAAAAAAATAAACATAGTATAATACAAGTGTTTTGAAAAGTTAAATACAATTCTTGAAATTACCCACATTTAAAGAAAATTCAATACTATATTACCTACATTATTTATAATAAAAGAACTTTTCATACTCCAGACTATATTTAATTACGTATTTCTTTTTACCTTAGTGTTCAACGTGGTGGAGCTATAATGAAATTCCTCCTATCGACTAATGCGAATTGACAGTCGAAGCCAAGTAAAAAATATTACTTGGTATTATATACAGAATTTATTTCCTAATTACATATTATACTTAAATTTCAGATGAATTAATTAATTAATAATAATAAAGAATTAATTCAATATTAATCATAATTAATTATAAATAACGTTGTAAAATATGGCGATGCTACAGATAGGAGATACTCAACTCTGAGGTTGAATACTTGCCTTTACCCTATGGAATTTTTTATTTGCCCAATTAGGACTCGCCACTCTTTGGCCACATTCGTCTAAACACTACTTGACCTTCCAGCTAAATTATGAGTAGAAAAAATTAGATCAGGTGCGAAAATGCCAGTTGTAATATATATATATTGTTTAGATCTCCCAACCTCTAAAACACGTTGTATAATTCTTATACTACATATAAATCTTTTGGTTCACTATAACTAGAAAAAAATTTCACAATATAATTCCTATACATTTTTTGTAGATGGGATTCCTTGATGTAGTAGTCCCGCCTGATTTCATAGCAGAAGAAACTTCAAGTGATGTCATGGTACCTGAAGGTGGGACAGCCAAGTTGTCATGTCGAGCTCGAGGTCAGCCCCGACCTCGTATAATGTGGAGGAGAGAGGATGGCTCTGATATTGTTATTCGGTTTTCAAATGGCAGCAAAAGCAAAAGTATGAAACTATTACTATACTAACAATATAAAAAATAAAAAATATATAATTTAATAGTCAATAGGTTTTCTATAGTTCATAAGTTTCTGTTATGTATTTTACTAATATAAGCATTTCTATTCTTACTAGTATCTGTATATGAAGATGAAATCCTTACTCTGAATAAAATATCCCGGTCCGACATGGGAGCCTACCTCTGTATTGCAAGCAATGGAGTCCCGCCATCTGTAAGCAAGAGGATGGTTGTTAAAGTGCACTGTAAGTTGTTAATTAAAAGTATGTATATCTGTGTAGATTAAAATATTGTATAAAAACTGATAGCAGAAGGTAACACTGCCAAATGATTTCGATACATTTCTGGAGAATATTCTCCGTAACGACTACGAAGGGTATTGAAACTGGAGTACCAGAAGCTTTTTTAGGACAAAAGTGGCAGGCCGACACATAGCTGGTACAAAATTTGTCATTTACTTTTGTTATTTTTCCTTCTAGACAAGTAGGTCATAAAATTCAAGATTTGTGCCTATCATGTTTATGGCGTGCCATTTTGCCATTTTGAATGGTGCTATCAATATTTCAAAACACGAGCGACTGTAAGTTGCAAATAGAAAGAATAATTCATCAGTTCGTAATCGGTTCGTACACACTTTACATACTAAGAATGTTACGTTCGTGTTTACTAATGATACAAAAACATTACTACTATGTTTAATATTTTAAAAAGACCTTAACCATGGTATATTATGATTCATAGTTTTAATACTACAATAGAAAACCAAGCACCATATTATTATTATTGTTTTTCAATTAAAAATTGACTGCTCTTTTAAAGGCTTCTAAAATAATTGCTTTATTTAGTCGTCGGGAGTTCTGTAGTTTTGTATTAATTAGGTAAATATTTCGCTGTAAAAACAGTTATCGCTTTAGCAAGTGTTAAGAAGAATATATCAGGTGAGCCTCCTGCTCGTTTGCCCCCTATTATATAAAAAAAAAAATATTTTATACTAAAAAGACAAAGCAAATAAAAGCAACCTTTTTAAATTATATTTATTATTTTATAACACGTTGATTATAAGCATTTTGTAAATATTATTTAAATGAATTCGCAGTAAGTAATCATCTCGCCGATTGTCTGTGGCGCTTACTAATTATGTGAGCACTCTTTGTTTTTAACATCTTTTTATTTATTTTCGAGATTAAATCAATACACATCTGTTTTCATAATTAATCCACTGACTGATTATCCTATTGGGATTCGCGTTGGATTTAATGTCATTAATCTGTCCTTAAAATATACGTAACTTTATTGGTTACAGTCCACCCAGTCATTCAAGTCCCGAACCAGCTGGTAGGAGCTCCTCTCGGTACCGACGTCACTCTGGAGTGCTACGTCGAATCCTCGCCTAGATCCATTAATTACTGGGTTCGAGATTCAAGTAAGTCAACTATATTTGTAGATTATAGTATAGAAAACACTTCTTATTAGAAGATAAATACAAGAACGACGTAGGTGTTCATTTGGCAGCTTTACATTTATGTAATAAAATAATATGTATGAAGAAATTCAATTATCAAATCAAGTATTTTTTGCAGAAGTTTCACTTCATCGGGTCATTTTGGGATTAGAAAACATGTTAAAGCTTAAGTAATAAAAAAATCTACTAAGAAGTCTAAAACATACTTAGATTGTAGACTTTAATAATAATAGTAATCCTTCTCACAAGTATATAAAAATAATAGCGCCAAATGCTCC
Source organism: Pieris mannii (assembly GCA_028984075.1). Lineage (NCBI taxonomy): Eukaryota > Metazoa > Arthropoda > Insecta > Lepidoptera > Pieridae > Pieris > Pieris mannii. The sequence continues at coordinate 5,590,083 of CM054776.1, forward strand.
AAGAAAGCCCTTTTCATGTCCAGCGGTTTAATTAATGCAATCTTATTGTGCCTTCGGGAGTCCATCACTTGGTTGCCATGACAACGACCCCTATTACCATTAACGCTAATTGTAACTTTGCCTAATTTTAACGGTGATTTCAGAGCCATCGTTATGCAAATTATATAGATTTTTAATCTACACTTACTCGTATAAGTTAAACTATACTTTGTTATTTAAATAAACATCTGCAATAATTTGAAGTATCCTTCTAAACGCTATACAGTGTGTTCAATAAGATTAATTAAATTCCTTAACCGACGCGTTCTGTTTCAAATTAGTGTAGTTTTTTGGCAAGCGACGATCTTGGGAGGGGCCTAGCTTGCAAGTAATGAGATATTAGATTTAATTTACGGTTAAGACGTTAAAGACTTAAGAAAAGTGACCTATTGTGGTAAAATAAGACAATGCTTATTAGTTCCACTTCAGTGAATGTGGCGTTTACGACTCCTCCGCGAGGGGGCCCAACAAAGGTTCCATAATTTATATCTTAAGAATGTATTATATAGACGACACTCTATTATCTCAAACGAACCTACTACTTCTTTTAAAGAGTAAGACTGAAGTTAAAAGTGTAATGCCGTATATTTTTACTAAAATAACATACGTCTAATAATGTTTGGTCTGTACTTTATCGGTTATTTATGCAGGTGAACTTGTATCTTAATTATGACTCTCATTGACAAATACACAAAAATAAGTCCAAACGTGGTGGATTTGACAAACAGGAATTCTAAAGCGATATATCATAACCTAATATCTGGAAACCTCGAAAATCCAATACGGATTCATGCCCCAGCGGAGCACTGAGGACGCCCTATACGACGCAGTCACACATATACGCGCAAAGCTGAAACAAAAGAAGATACTAACCATCGTATCACTCGATATAGAGGGCGCCTTTGACAGCGCTTGGTGGCCGCAAATTAGAGTCCGCCTGGCAGAAGAACAATGCCCATTAAAACTAAGGAAAGTTATGGATAGTTACTTACATGAAAGACAAATTAAATTAACCTACGCTGGACACACGGTTGAAAAAGTAACTAACAAAGGCTGCGTTCAGGGTTCAATAGGGGGACCAACAATGTGGAATCTAATATTGGACCCGCTCCTACAGGACTTGCAAAATAGTGGTGAGTACGTCCAGGCTTTTGCGGATGACATCGTTTTGATAGCGGAAGGAGAAACTGGTAGTGAGATCCAGCAGAAACTCAACCTAACATTTAACCGGATACATAGATGGGGTATCCTAAACAAACTGAAATTCACGCCACACAAGACCAAAGCCATGGTGGTGACTCGTAAACTAAAATATGACACCCCACGGCTAAATATGAATAATGTACCCATACAGATGGATAACCACATCCGAATCCTCGGAGTTGATCTGGATTCTAGACTCACATTCAACAGACATGTGGAGAGAGTATGCCGGAAAGCCATTCAGATATATAAACAGCTGGCTAAAGCCGCGAAGATCGAATGGGGACTAAACCAGCAGGTTATCGCGACCACGTACACTGCCGTTATTGAACCAATCGTAATGTATGCGGCCGCGGTGTGGGCTCCAGCGACAAATAAAATCTGTGTACGGAAAAAACTAAACCATCTGCAAAGGGGCTTTGCCCAAAAATTGTCAAAACTTATAGGACGACATCGTTACACGCAGCAACCCTACTGGCCGGGATACTTCCTCTAGACCTACGTATTCAAGAAGCCGCTGCCTTATACGAGATAAAAAGGGGAGTCAGCACGGAAATACTGAAGGAGGGCGAGGAATTAGAGAAGAGAGTGCAATATGTGGATCTCCCACACCCGGCGAAACAAACAAAACTTGACTATAAGATGCTCACAAATCCGGAAGAAATCGCAAGACACGGCGGCACACAAATCTATACGGACGGCAGCAAAACAAGTACAGGAGTGGGCGCCGCTTGGACAGAATGGAAAGATGGAATGGAAATAAACAGCAAGAAAATGAAGATGGCGCCCCACTGCACAGTCTTTCAAGCCGAACTGATGGCACTACGGAACGCGACTAGCCACGTAGATAAAAACAAGCGCGACGCTAAAATATACAGTGACTCAAAGTCAGCACTAGATGCTATTGTGAGTGGACGATCTCTCGATCCCCAGGTAGCCGAGATCCACCGGAGCCTGGAAGAGTGCCGCAAAACAGGAACTCATATAAGCCTCTTCTGGGTAAAGGCGCACGTTGGTACGCCGGGGAACGAGAGAGCGGACACATTAGCAAAAGAAGCGTCGGAAAAACTAAGGTCAGAACCTGAATACGCTGCATACCCCCTGTCATATATAAAACATCAGATAAGGCAAAGGACTCTGGAAGTATGGAATGAGCGCTACCTGGGGGGTGAAACAGCTGGAACTACAAAATTATTTATCGGCAATGTTAAAACTGCGTATAAATTGGTAAAAGAGAAGCGTTTCACACCCCAGATGGCGCAAATTCTAACAGGGCACGGAGCCTTTGCATATTACCTGCATAGATTTAAAATTAGGACAAGCCCAACATGTGCCTGCAGTAATGAAGAGCAAACAGTGGAACATGTGCTTCTACACTGCCCTATATTCACATCGTCCAGGCACGACCTGGAGCAACAAATACAGATGACTGTAGACCGTAACGGCCTACAGGACATGTTAATAAAGCACAGACCGTGCCTGGAACGGTTCTGTGAAAAAATCATTCTCTACATAAAGGCAGCAAACAAGACAGAAAGAGCGGGTCTCGCGAGGAATTGCGCCCCGGCTCGCCCATGAATATTGTTAATAAAAATATTACCGATGTAGTCGGGGCGTAATTCCCGACGCGTTAAATAGTAGCAGTGATATATAAAGTCCCTGGACACTATGGCAGGGGAGTAGAGTGAACATTAATTTAAAAAAAAAAAAAAAAAACCTAATATCTGGACGGGTAATGTCTGACATAATCAGAATACCGCGTGCTCACCACCATTTAATATATGCATTAACACTGAAATAAATCCGCACTTATTACGACATAAGAACAAGTAATTAGCTTGTACTTGCTACTACTAGTTGGATGCAACGTGTGTGAACACGTAAGCCCCGTCGCACCTCACTCAAACAAGCACAAAACCTGGTGAGGCGCAGAGACGCTGAAAATAATAAAGGTCTTACCAATCAGTCTTTCTCCATGTTTCATTTCGTTTCAAACTTTTTAAATATGTTTTAATTTTCTAATTTTCAATTTTATAACTTTATAATGTTGTAAATTGTGTATACTTGTGTGTTGGAAATAAAAATACATATATTATATATTCATATATACACATCTAATATTTGATATACAAAATATAAATTAATTGCTATCTACCGTGATAGCTATAATATACCTCGTAGACGTTTTGAAAGCCAAGTTTTGTCGGCAGATCAAACATTCCCGAACTATTCAAGCTTTTGATTCGCCAAGTTTCCGCTCAAGAAACTGGACAGACCGACACGCTTGCTATCGTGACTATCGCTTTACAATGAACTACAACTGTTTACTTTACTTATCACATTATACTGTTTTAACAATTGACAGTTGTCTTTACACACAGAATTAAACCCTACTTACACATTGTAATCAATTGTAGTGTTATTATAGTTTCTTTAATGCCTTAGTATATAACTATATATAGTTTTGTCTATCTTATAACGGTACAGTGCGGATATATCAGTGGCGGTATAACTTTTATAAATCTACCCTCAGAATTCTGGATCTGTTTCATGATTATTTTTTAATCAGTCTCCTGTGCCTGAGACATGTTGTCGACTTTTTGAGTATAAGATATGTCTGTTTCCTTACGATGTTTTCCTTCACCGTTCGAGCGAATGTTTAATGCGCAAGTAGAAAGAAAGATCATTGGTGCACAGCCGGAGATCGAACCTGCGACCTCAGGGATAAGAGTCGTACGCTGAAGCCACTAGGCCAACACTGCTCTTTATTGGACTTAATTGAATTTAATATATACCAATATTATAAACTGTTTGTCTGTTTAGTTGAACGCGTTAATCTATGGAGCTACTGGTTAAAATTCAATTTCTTATGTTGGTTAGTCAATGTATCGAGAAAGGCTTAAAATACTGGTAGTATTTCTAGTACTCTCAATCAAATCTAGTACTACGAATAGGTGCGGAATGTTACAAGTTGCAATAACGGGAAAAATTATTCCTTTGAACGTCCACTGCATGAATAGTGAAATTACGTAAACAAAACGAAACGTAAAAAAAACTAAAACCATAGACAATTGCTTATACGAAAACGTATTATTTTTAAATAAAATTCACTTTGATGAAGTCATAGTTTTAAAATAACTATCAACAAATTTCAGAAATAACTGCACCTAAATATCCCTGAAAAACAAATGAATCCCTAAATGCTAGTGCATTCTTCTTTATGTTGGATATTACAAGCAATTTTCAAAACAAAAGCGTACAGTCGAAATGAAATGTAGAACTATAAAATGCGGATAGTTCAAGCTGGTCACGGAAGCTGCGGTTCGTAATCTCGAGTGCATAAAACGAGAATGTCTTCCAATAACATCTTGGAAACTTTACCACTGTGGAATGATAATAAAACTTCTTGGAATCCACTCTGAAATATCCATTAGCACCTATTCGGGCGTAAAATAAACCAACTAAAGTTATGTAATAAAATAATACATTTTCGCAGCATACTTTAGTCGTACAACAATGTGTCAAGAAAATCTGTGCACGTAACCAACCCCAAATTATTCTATTACTTATTCACGAAATTGTAATATTTCAGATAATATTGTTTTTTGTCGTATATACGCACTTATTTACTGCGCAAATCTTGCCAAAGCAAAATAGTATTTTTTATTAGAAATAAATATAGATTATATGGATGTTTTTCGTGACATACATCGATGATAAGGATATATAATAAAATACTAGTTTCTGAGTTTATTTTGCACAAGAAAAGCTTGGTGTATGCTTGCTACAGATTACACAGACTTACTTCATAATATTTCTTCGCATAGCCGACGGCGGTTTCAGAAAGTTTTCAGCTCAGCAGTTGTAGCGTAAAATTTACGGGTTAATTTTCAATTGTACAGAATTTACAGCTTACACTGATAAAAAGAAGCATAGATCATTTGTATTTTTAAAAACTATATCAGCTTTAAGTAGATTTTGGAATTACAAGATCAGTTTTATGAATTTTATTACTAAAAGTGGTATGAATTGAAAATTATTCTTGCCTTTAGTTCTTAGGTTAACATTATCTTTTAGTTACTCAAATATTTCACGATTTAAAGTATAAAGCGGCCATGTTTTCTGTACAGCATACGACACGGACCTGTTTCGTAAATTTTAATTCAATATCAATAAATTATATCTTTAAAACTTGTTCCTTATTATATAGGGGTTTGAGGTCTGCGCATTATAACAGTGTTACGCTCGATCGCCGATGATAAAAGATATAACGTTTGCGGATTTTAAAAGAATATCTAAGGCAATATATTTCAGTGACAATACAAAATGACGGCACTTTAATGTAAAAGGTTAGAGAGTGCCAGGTCCTCAAGGGGTTCGTTAGCCGGTCAAGTGTGACGCATTATTTTAACGGGGAACAATTTGTGTGACGATGTCGAGTAGTTGGAAGACCCTGTGGAGTTGCAATAAAATAGAATGGATACCTCAATTTAAGATTTTCCGTAATTATAGCGTATTTTTAGATGTTTTAATAAATGTACGTAAATTATTGTTGAGATAATGTTAGTAATACGGAAAGTTTCATCACAAAACTATGATATTTAAAATAATACAGCCAAAATTAGTACAACATTTTAACATATGACTTTATTGGTTTTTGCAGCATTAATTTAAAATCTGAAACATATAGTATTTTCTCACATAAGCGCAATGCGTATTAAATAGCACTGAAACAAAATATTATCCATTTTGGTACATTTGAAAAGCATCATTTTCTCCCATTCCATTACGTGACACAGTTTACAAAACACTCGGGAGCTCGTTACAGTCATAACAACTTGAATGGCCGATACTTACCTCAAGCATTATTATTCACACCTACTACGTTATCTTGTATCTGCATTATGCTTAGATTTTATATTCTGTGCAATACTGTTTATACTATGTGACATTAAAGTCGTTTTAAAGGAACCAAAGCACGTGCTCCAAATTTAAATAACTCATGACAACAAAAAGCCAAAGTGCTAATTATTAAAATGCATTAAACCCCTAAAGTTGTTTGCGATCATAATAGGGTAGCGGCCGCGTAGTAAGCCGTCGATCAAACCTTTGTTTTATTGCGATCTCGAAGTGACTTGCGCTTTCACTCAGCGCCCGTCTATCCAAAGGGCGAACGGAACAAGGTTGTCATTTTCGTTTGTCATCAATCTATGTTAGGACCTCTGACATGTAAGTGTTAATTAAGCAGCCCTCACTCGAGCGTAATTAAGAGTGTTACAGTGTTATTTTAGACATTAATTGAGACGAAATTTCTTGTTATGAAACGAGTGGAGGCGCAGGCTTGTTAATTTCGTTCGAAGGCCATCATTGCGCACGTCGTAAAGCCGAGAACATTGGAGAGTAAACAAACTGAAGTTTCGATCGAAATTAAGATTACACAAAACATTTGCCGCTCTTATCTTTTCCTTTAAAGTTCTGCGTCTGATAAGTTTTAACTTCAAATATGATTATAATCAAGCCTCATTGTAATACAAATATTCTATTGTTAATTTTGGTAACGACACAGAACAGCGAACTTAACGTAAAGAATTTTGTAGTAACTTTGCACAGATCCATCACTGGAATGTGATATACTATGTAATTCTATACAGGATTTGTGTAAAACTATAGGGGCCATAGTACAAAAGATTTGAAACGAGCACAATGCGTTCAACCGGAGCTTCTCTTTATCATTTGCGGACAACGGACACTGGAGCTTACGAAGCTCCCAGTACTGAATTGTTTCGACTAAAGTAGCAAATTGCTACTATTTAAGGTTTACATGAAAAACATTGTCCTGAAATGAAATAGGTTAAAACACTCATACATAATTAAAATGAACTTCTAGCTCATATTAGGAAAAACATAGGCGTTTTAACAGTGAATACGCAACAGCGGCTCATCTCTCAATCTCAGTTTGACATTTATTATTTAAGTATAATGTGAAGGTTTTTCAATGTTTGCGTTTATTCTAATCTTATAAAAACACCTGGCACCTTTTCTAGTTAAATACTTGTAGCCAAAGGCAAAAGATAAACAGAATAGAGATTTCGAATTAAAGGTAAAATAGTAATGAACTATAGTAATACCTCAATAGATTTGGATAGTTTTTTATTAAAAAATAGTGTAGGGCAAGCTATAGATTTTTTTATTGCAATTACTTTATCGAACATACTTTGTCTCGTTTCTAGAGTAATAAGGTATCCAATACCGATATAAAATTTGTTTCTTCCTTCTTTCCATGAACATAGTACATCAAGGGAAATTCATCACTCTCTTATATAATATCCAAAATTAAATCGTAACTTTGTATTCGTAGCAATTATTAGTTGTTGTTAGACCTGAAATAATCTGATATAGATTATTTCAGGTCTTAATGGTATCATTACTTTTAGTACTTTAATAGTGCCCTGCAGGAATATGCTGAATCGCTTGTACCATTCTATACATTATTGCAGATGATATGGTGATATCATCCAGCAAGTACGAAGTGACGACTACAGTACTAAGTTCGTTTGAGAGCCGTATGACAATGATGGTACGAGCCATCATGGATGATGATTTAGGAGGGTACAAATGCATAGCAAAGAACTCCCTGGGTGAAGTCGATGGAACCATACGACTTTATGGTATGTTTACATTCTCTGTCAGTTCATATTTAATTAATTATTATCAAAAACTGCCATGGCTATGCCTTCAGATTTGGATCTAAGGCATGATCGGTGTCCTATTCCTTCACTGTATTGTCAGTGTTAAATGCATATAGAAAAAAAGTTTTTTTTTTTTATAGAACAGGGGCAAATGGGCAGTATTAGTGTATAACAGTGTTCCAACCTACGCCCATAGAGATATGAGTAGCACGTTCCAGCTACTATGCCAACACCACTCTTAAGTTCTTATAAAGATATTATTTTACCTAGTCTTATTATAAAACGTATAGTACGGGTCTCGTTACCATGGTCAGCATTATTCTCATTTGGAAATAATATGGTTGTCACTTGACTTATAAGGTCGATATTATATTATCACCAATATGATTTGGAGATTAAATTATTAAAAAAAAAAAATAGATATTAAAGTGACAACATTTTATTCAAATATATGTGTACTTCCAAAACCAACTAATCTCACGATAATTTCTGTTCCAATCTTGCAATAGTACCATCAGGCTGTTATTGCAACATCGAATGACCTAAATAGCTAATCGTGAATAAATAAGGCATGCTTAAGATCCAATATAGCACGCAAATGTACTTACAAGCTTTACATAATTATATAAAATTGTTTTGTTCCTTCGCTTAATGTTAAAAGTATGATGACAGTGAGTTAAGGCGCGGAAAGCTTTATAAAATATACTATAGACTTATATCACAACCGTGACAAAGAAACCGTACAATAGATTTTAAATATTTTATTACATTTAAAATAAATAGAACGAAGGATTATGAATATTAAGTGCTACAATCAATTCATTTTTGAATCATGTAAGAAGTATTATTGGAAACTATATTTTTTGTTTAATTATAATTAGAATGTAAAACAATTCTTTTTCAGGAATAACAAGAAATGTTATAAACAACTCTAGTCCATCGAGCAAGGGTGACGACTTTTCAACCCCAATGGAAGGACCTGACAATCAATTTGGGTCAGCTGAACAATCTGATGATGAAGACGAAGCCGCAACTGATATGTTTGAAAATATAACCCAAAATCATAATAGATCATTATACCAGTCAACACCTAATTCTATACAGCTTAATGTAAGCAATAAAGTTAAAAAGATTTTTAGTAACTCAGAAACGAGTGTTAATCAAAGTTCTATTTTAAAGATTAAGCCTACTTTACAACTATTTATTACTTTAGTATTTTACATTTCAAGGTATTAAAAAATTACGAAAATGACTATTATTTGTATTTAAAAATAAAGTAACAATTAACAACCATGTTCAACCAACTTTACTTCATCTGTAGGAACCTCAGAATTGCGACAAATTTTCCGATTTTGGCAGGCAAGGCTTTTTCTCAAAAACGATTTTTCATTAAGTTTTTAACTTAACTTGGGTTTACTATGGGTTAGTTATGTTGTTGCTTTTATTAGTTATTCAATTACGTTTTCAGTTACCGCGATTGGAGTTAGTACTCCAATTTCGAAAACACCAGGACAAATTAATCAGTTTGCTAAGTGATTTTGCAGTAAAAAAATCGACGAGATACTTGTTAGGAAGTTCCCATAATTAATAGATTTCCAAAATCGGTAAGATTCTCGTAATTCTGAATTCACAAACTCCAAGTAAATAAATCTAAATATGCATGTGATATTAAAATACGTAGCATTAAACATAATTATATTGTACATAAAACCATGTAGACATTAAGTGTTATAATAAATACTGCATATATTCTAAAAATATTTAAAAAGGAGAATTGTAAATTGCTTGATAATAATAAATATAAAGTGGTGTATTGTGGTGTAAAATATATAGTTTGTATATATTTGAGAATTTCACGGTAATACAGTATTTAGTGAAAATAATATTATTTGTTTTTAATGTTGAAACTAAAATTATTACTGAATTTTAGAAATGTATTCTTATTCAGTCACTTCATTGCGAACGTCTTAAATAATTGATTGTGTTTTTAATATTTTGAATTACGTACTATTCGTATAAATTTTTTATTTTTTTTTTGATCGAATTCTTATCATGTTTATAAAATGTAATGCTACTTGTTCCTGATGTAAACCATATTATATATTATTGTTTGAAAACTAAAATATTATGAATAAATGTGTAAAGAGGTTAATTTCTGAATTTTAATTATATACATATTAAGATAAAAATTTATGTTCGCCGTTATTGTAGTATTTCCATCAATATTTAAACATTATTTGTTAATCATTTATTCTTTTTATTAATAAAATGTTACTCTTATTGATGCAAAAATAATTTTAAAACCTGCAGTTGTTTAGTTAATTAATATGTTAACTATAAGTAGGCACATCACAATTGGCAAGTAAATTCAAGTAGGAAATAATTTTAAATTGATTTTATTAAAAAAAATCATCAAAAATCAATTACTCAATAATATAAAGGCAAAAAAAACATATTATATATGTGAAATGTAATAACAAGACGAAATCATGAATATTTTTGGGAATAAAGGAGTTCAGAGTAAAGTCAAGTTTCGTAAACCATTTGGTGCGGTTCTCAAGTTTGCGGCGGAGGTAAGACGGATTGCCAGATTCACTCGTCTTCATTATACGAACAAGTTCGTTCTAACACTCCTCTGTTCACGCATGTGCTCAACAATATATGCAAATTTGTTTTCGTTCTTCATAAACAATCAAAACTTTTGGATTTAATGTAAGGCGAACGAATTGCGATTCCGTGTTCGATTTAACCAATTTGTAACACGTATTAATTGTCGCTTGTTATCCCAAAGTTCATTATTTATTCAACGCTTACTAACGGTTATTATTTCACTAACTGAAGTCCTTGTGAGCACATCATGTTAACCACTGAGCCATATAGAAATTTACGGTACATTTGGTTACACGTTCCGGTTAATTAAAACACATCTGGATGGGGGTTATAAATTTTACGTTTGTGAGTTTTTACCCAACTTTTCAACAGGGCAACCAGTTTCTGTTTATTTATGAGCTTTGGATAGCAACGGACGGAAGGTTTGGCTGGCATTATTATTTACTCAGATTTGTAACAATATTTTTACCCAACTTTGCGTCCTATTTTATGAGCAAAATCATTTTATGTTTCCGATAAGGGTTTTACTGCAAGCGTGATGTTGAGTATAACTTTGTCCAATCCTTCCGAGCTTCCGATAAAATATCTAGTGTCTTAAGTGGTATTCGCTTACATTCCTAAAATATTCTTAGACCTGCATGAGCAACGACAACATATCAACGAGGTAATACCAGTTGAGAAAAAGGTTTGGTGAGTATAAACGTGTGTCATCTACCATCTATCATTGTGTTAAAAAAGAATGAGAGAAAATGTCTGCGCGTAAACAATAGTGGGACATAGGAAGCGTAACGAGAAAATAATCAATCTCCCGAGTCCACTTGGAAGCAATCAACAGTCTGTTATTGCGTCTATCCAATCCGATAAAAGAGCCGATATATCAAAGATGTCCGAGTTTCAATTACCGGGCAATGTGCTATCTCTTAGACACAGTTGCAAGATTAACCAACGTTTATAATTATATATTACATAATATAACCAGCGTCTGGGGATCGTTACCCGTATCTAGCAAGTAATTATTAGGAATTTTTAATGATGTTCTCTTAATAAATTATGGTGAATCGTGTTTACCTTGCCTGTAAGGGTAAGATTTAGAACGAGACTTACCGCTAAGTGTAACTTCCTTACGTCAAAAATGTCCTGGCATTTGACACCCAGGAGTCGTAGTTCACAGTAAATCCCGTATCTGTGTCAAGTATATCAATGTGGTTTGAGTATAAACCTGATACTAATCATCATGTTCTTGTCGTCGTTACTCAGTGCACACCGATTTAATTTATATCATAATTACTTAGTCCAAAGAAAACCTGTGAACAACTAACCCAATTTCATGTTCATTGTAAGTTACCTGTTAACCTTTAATATGCCTGCACTGGATCTGGCAGGATCTTGCTCTAAAAAGTTTGGTCGCGTTTATTTAATTTCAAACACTAACACTAGATTGGTAAGGAGAACAGCTACTTAACGCTGATAAAATGCTTTTTCTTTTTTTGATGTATTTGTTAATATAAGGATTTAATTGAATTATTTTTTCTTCTTCTTTCTTTATCTTTATTATAAAAACAGCAATAATTATTATTCGGACTCTTGCTCTTCTTCACAATACTGTTTTTAAACTGTTTACTTTAATTAGGGCTGCCTGGAAGAGATAGTAGCGTTAAACCGTACAAGGGTAAAAAAATTCATTATTTACCAAATAACCATAACCTCATATTCGGAAAGTTTGGTTGTACTTTACTTGCAACAGCCAAAACCTGTCGTTTTAATTATTACGTATACCAGTACAATACGTTAATTAACTAAGTACTATACATTATCAATATGAAGCCTTTATAGCTTGTTTCATATTATTAAAATTTGATATCAAAAGTTCAAAGAGCATAGAATTATTACGATGAAATAAGAGCTATAAATGTATTTATGAAAATTTTAATAGAATATTCGCGCCCATTTAATAACGTAGGTGCCGTATGTCAGAATTTATTAACACAATTACCTGTTAAAAGCCCCATCTAGTGCCGGAGGTGTTACACTCAAAGCAATGCTTTCCAACGATATTCCTTTGTGGGTATTTTCAGATATATTTGCGAAAGATCAAAAAATATTGATGGTAATTTTTTTAATAATTATTTTAACGAACTGTAAATATTATGGTTTGTGTGGGGATAATATTGTATTATTAATCATGTTATATGAAATAAATGAATGAAATGAAATAAATATATTTTCATGGCGCCACGATATAATATATTTTCAAAATACTCTACTATATTTAAAACATGTTCTAACTAATTAACTATTTATATAAATTATACATCACATATGTACATACAATCCTTACAGACTAATCACTCCGTTATATATTTAGTGTTATGTCCATTTCTTACTAAGTAGACCTAATTTTCGTATACATTATGATAAATAAGGCAATAAGTTGTTCATTCTCTACGTGTTATATTTCTAAGACTGATTGTTATATGAGTAATAAGTGTAATCAGATGTGAATAGACGTTATTGTTTAGTATAAATATAGTTAGTAATTAATTTCGCTAATAAATTGATTTTGCTTTTTGTATAAAGCTTATGATAGGTTTTATTAAAAATCTATCCTTTTTTATGCATGTGTCTTTACTAAGACATCATGGAACATTACGATTTAGCCTTAAGACATATAATTTAAGTCTACCCTTATTTACTAAAAAGGATTTTTAACACAAGGAAGTTTTCAATAACACTACTAACCACTACCACTACTACAACAACCTGTATTGAAGGGAAGACACTCTGTTCTTGTGTCATTTTCACTCACTGTTTAGTACTTAATACTAACACTAATGCACTAGTTCAAATGGTAAAATACGTAACCTTATTTGGCTTTGTTGTACATAAAAAGAAAGTTAACTTTTTCACAAGGAAACTTAAAACACAGGGAATCCTTGTCTGGGAAACAAGGATTCCCGTAGTCTCTTTGATTTGACATGTTAACTATCCTTGGCATGATAATTTCTACATTTTATAATTAAACTATTGCACAATTAGACCATTTTCCATTTCAGCATAGATCAGATTAAAACGATCCTGTTTAAGATTGTAAATGAATGAAAAAAGTTTTGAATCATTAGTAAAAAATATGTTTTAAGGAAAAGGAAATTTAGAAAATATTTTTGTTTCATATTAAATCTTAAACTCATTGTGACACCAAGTACATATTATATAGTATAAGTATGAATATTGTTAACCAGTATACTCGTCTATATCCTTTTACAATACATTGTAGTGAGCGTCAAATCTAGCTGAATTCAACCATTGATGGCAAGTGCAATTCATTGGAATGGAAATAATGTGAGGAACAGAGGCGATACCCACTTCTCAAACGAGCGCTGCGAGTGTTTGCCTAAAACTGACAGATGCATCTAATTCCAAACATACTAAACTATTTCCTAGCCTGCTGAGAGGAATCTCACTGCATGTGCCTCTTACATATATTATGTTTATGTATGAGTGAGTTCATAGAAACACTTATTAAATTAATATATTATGTATTTGTATTTCAGTTTGGCCTCCCCTAAAGGCCGGACAAGCATCTACTAATATGGATATCCAACCCCAGGTTGCTTTTGCACTTGCGTTGCACTTATAAAAAATAGATTTTGTGGATTCTTACACGAAGGGCTTGGGTTGGATTTGCAATTAGTCGTCGTCATAGCATACATTGAAAGTACTTTTTTAAATTAAGCAATGGGAAATGGAAGGGACATTTGTTAATTTATCCAATGCGACATTTTTCATCTGGAATTTCATTTATAATGCTTAAGTTGCTCCTCTTTATTTTTTTATAAAGTGGAAATATTTCTATGGGGACCTCACATGTGGGATACTAATATGCACTAAAATCAACTCACATTCATCTACCTTCTGTACCTATCAATGAGAAAAAATTATCGTGTCAGAGGGAATCTGAACTTGAAAAATTTTCTTATTACTAAACTTTTAATTCATGTTCGCGTCTGTTAATTCATCAATTAGTCAATAAATTATATTTTACTTTATTACAGTTGTAATTAACGTTTATAAATACATCTTTTTGTTCCATTAAATTCAACATTAATTTGCTAAAGTCCACATTGATAATGCGAATTTAATGATGAATACTTTCATTTTGCCTACGTGACTGCTTCACTGCTTTTATTGCAAATCGAATTCAATTGTAACAACAGTTTCAAATGTTAATTAACATGCGTAATTATTGACAAAATATAACAGGTGTCGCTCATGTTTATGGGTTAAGTAATTAATTATCTGTACATATATAGAACAGCGGTACGGCGGACTCTCCCCACTAGAATGCTAGATTTTAGTCAGGGGGGGGAGTCACACAGTCGATAGGAATTATTATTATCTTTGTTATCGTAAGCGTATGAAAAAATTTATGTTATCCAAAATGTCAGAAAAACCTTTTAGAGTTAGGCCTCAGATTTCTGTATCTGTTTTGTAACCATTTGTTTATCTCTAACTGGCAAGCTGGCCTGCTGTGACTGACACACGCCATCGACTTTTTGGGTCTCAGGCATGCCGGCTTCCTCGCGATGTTTTCCTTCACCGTACGAGCAAGTGTTAAATGCGCACATAAGCAAAATTTTCATTGGTTTACAGCCGGGAATCGAACCTACGGGCACAGGGACTAGACTCCCACACTAATAGGGTAATTAAGCCAACACCCAATACAAATTCCTATATCCTATACGTTAACCACCAGAATATAATGTTTGTTTTAAGTCAAATAAATAAAAAAAATCTGCTAATACTTATGCGGATGCATTCTGCCCTGGGGCGCTGCACTGGGGGGACCAATAACATACTAAAACAAAAACCATAGGGGCAAGTATCAAAAAAGGCCAGTTGTTTTTTTTTTATTGCAAAAAGTTATCCAAATTTCGAAATTATGGTAATCTGTTGGAGCAAGATCCGGCCAGTACGATGTCTTAGACATTATAATTGAAGCTCCTCTTTCTCCATCGATATTCTAATTAGATAGAGTTCTGCTGTGAGTGGTACAGCGTTGTCGTGAAGCATCAGTGGCCTAGAGTGCTTAACCAGCCTTTGTTGTTTAGAAAACTGATGTGTATGGCGACCAACTGGAACTCGTACTCGTACACAACGCGATATATTTAATTTAAAAAATTATAACGGGAAAATAAAATGAAGCATGTAAAAACTTGAATTTTGAATTCAAAGTGGCCAGTAGGGTCAAAACGTCAAGTTCATATCTAAGGACCTAATAATTACTATAACATACAGAAGAGACCGCTTGTAGACATATGAGTAGTTGGTATTTCCGGGTACTGCCTCAAAGGCCAAGAACCCGGAAATATTTTGTCCCGCCCAAGGGACAAACCTAAAAATCATGGCTGACCAAAACTAAAAAAAAAAAAAAAAAAAAGTTTGTACTCTATTCCCACTAAACAGGGCGTGCGGAGCCGAAAGCACTCACAGCCGAACTGATATCTCTAACCGTTTAAAAGTTAGCTTTCGCAAAACCGTAGCTCATTAACTTATCACCCCCTTATCAGCTCCTATTTCCTGCACGAAATTCCCAGTCATTATCTAATGAATGCCTCAGTACTAATGCATCGCGTTATCTACTTTCCTACATTCACTAACCCAACCTATGGCTTTAAATGAAAAATAATAAATATATATTTAAAGTAACCTAACGTACGGGTCTAAACAAATTATAATAAATATACCTAGCCTTTAACACCACTACCTATAAATATAATTAGATGTAAGGGTTACATGGTAAAATAAAACATTTTTATTCCAGGTATTATTTTTTATTTATATGTTCATTATATTTTTATACAAATTTACTAGCACCATATCATTATTCACTGAGTCACATGTGAAATTTCTAAGGAAGTCTTCTAATCTCATCCCCCTGAACTTGTAATATAAATATACCAAACAGTACTCTCCACACACCGCTGATAGATAATCTTGAACCGTAACGCTATTGTACCTCCACATGCAAGAATTCCTCCTTAAAAACCCTTCTATTGCCTCAATAGGTTTACGTCCAAATGAATCAAAATATTCACCAACTCTTTCGACGCTTATATGTATAGCCACCCAATGAGACCCCGGCTGTGAATCAGGGTCAAGATTGCATATGATAAATGCTGGCACCTGAGCATAAATTGGCAATCGATTTGAAGGATATACGTTACTTTGGAGGCTGGGATGTATCATACGAAGACTCATTTGCACTTCTAGTGTGTTCATACTTTATTATACGGTATTAGAAAGGAAGTATTAGTTAAATGGAAAGGATATCCTAACAAGTTTAATTCTTGGGTCTTACTATCGAATATTAAAAATCTGCAATGAAGGAAAGTTTTTATTTAACTTTACTCAGCAATAGTTCTACACAATATTTTCCGGGAAATATGACATCAATTTTTTCTACAAAACTACCTAAAGCCATTACATTAGAAGGAGAATGGATGGTAGGTATAGTTGAGTTTCAATATCCTTCTACTATGTTTTCCGTGCAAGAACATGAAAATATTATGTACATAAGTAAAAAAACTACCATCAATAACGAAGAGACCACACTGATGTATAAGAACCATATACCAGCCACCAACTATGATAGAAAGAGAAAGTTAGTTTTCGCCAGGACACCGTGACAAAGTTTGTCTCTGCTGCAGTAAAGGATCCATCAATAATTTCATTATCTCTATCACCTAATTTGAGCTTTCAACTTGGATTTGAGCCAGATACCAATTTAGTAAATCATAATATCGGTAAACGCCCTGCTAATCTACATTTGGGGTTACCATCACAATTATTTGTGTATTGTGATATTATAGAACCACAAGTTGTTGGTGATGTAATGACACCCCTATTGAGAATTATACCCTTAGATCCTGCTAAATACATATATGGTTCAAATAAAATGCATATATTTTCACCACCACATTATTTGCCGGTAATGAGAAGAGAATTTGATGTTATTGAGATAGATATAAGAACAACCACGGGAAATGCGGTACCATTTCAATACGGAACATCGTGTGTGAAACTTCATTTTAAAAAAATATAAACTATATTTCCTTTTTAAAATGTATACACCTCAAGATACATTTATATGTCCTTATGAACATTATTATTCGAAACAAGCTGGGTCTGGTATAAATGTAATCTACAAAGGAGCCTTACATCAACGTGGTCATGGTATCGGCAGTTTTCTTGGGGGGTTATTTCGAAGTGTGCTACCTTTACTCACTAGTGGTGCTAAGGTGATTGGAAAAGAAGCACTTAACGGCGGAATTGGGCTTTTGTCGGATGTTGTGGCTAGTCGTCCTATTAAAGAATCCATTAAAAATCGATTGAAAGAGGCTAGTTCTAACCTTAAACGCAAAGTTGATACCAAAATTGATAATCTTATGACTGGATCGGGTGTTAATAAAAGACGAAAATATTGTAATTAGCTCATTCGAGTTTCACCCCTCAACGTGAAAGGCGCTCTGAAGAAAACAAGGAACAAAAATATTAATAATTCCAAGGATATATTTTCAAACTAATCATTATGTCATTTATTCATAATCATTCATGTGAGTGCGTTAAATCTGAATTGGATCTGTTTGCTCTTCCTTCCACACAAACAAGTATCGAATATGGACACTGGATACACTATAAACCAATTTCTTCATTAAGTGATGATGGACCCGTCGAATTTCAAGTACCTGGTACTGGAGATGACTACATAGACCTTTCGCATACACTACTCCATCTCAAGGCTCAAATTAAAAATCAAGACGGTTCTGTAGTTAATGCAGCTAATGTAGTGGCACCAGTCAATAATTGGTTACATTCTTTATTTAACCAATTGGATGTTTACCTAAACCAAAAACTTGTGTCACCCCCAAATAATACTTATGCATATCGTGCTTTCATAGAAACTCTATTAAATTATTCATCATCCGCCAAAAAATCACATTTGACATGTGGTTTATGGTACGAGGATACAGCTGGAAAAATGAATGAAACTAATGAGGCAAACAAGGGCTTTTACAGAAGACAACAACTTTCAAAGGATGGTAAGGATGTTGAAATGATTGGACATTTACATGGGGATATATTCAATCAAGATAAATTCCTCATTAACGGGGTCGAATTATCTATAAAATTAGTGAGATCGAGAGAAACATTTAACCTCATGTCACAGAATGCAGATAATAAGTACAAAGTCTGTATCACAGATGCAACTTTAATAATACGCAGAGCAAAAATTAATCCATCAATACTAATAGCCCATCAAAAGGTTCTTGCCACTACTACAGCTAAATATCCTATAACAAGAGGTGAAGTGAAAGTCCTGACCATACCGTCTGGTGTGCAGGGTAAAACGCTGGATAATATATTTTTAGGACAGGTTCCTAAGAAATGTATTATAGGTTTTGTGAATAATACAGCATTCAACGGTAGTTATGTTAAAAATCCTTTCAACTTTGAAAATGTTGGTATTTGCTCATTTAGCCTATATATAGATGGTCAACAGATACCTTCAAAATCGTTACAACCATCATTTCCAAACGATGTATTTACGAGCGCATACCACACCCTGTACTCAGGCACCGGTATACATTTTCTTAACGAAGGTAATGGAATATCGAGGGAGCAATATTCAAATGGATACTGTTTACTAGCTTTTGATTTAACACCTGACTTGTCGGCTAACTCTAATGTGCATTGGAATCTTGTTCGCCATGGTAGTGTAAGAATGGAAGTAAGATTCGAGAGCGCATTGACTGAAACTATTAACTGTGTAGTTTACGCAGAGTTTTCAAATATTATAGAAATAGATAAGAACAGAAATGTATGTGTGGATTATAGTAGTTAAGCAATCACTTATGTAATTATGATATTAAGAATAATAAAATATAACCTAAACGAATACGACATGGTTTTTATTTACCTCATTACTTGTTTAATAAAAAGACTCATTACTTCTGTTGAGATCATATTATGTGGGTTTAAATGAATTCATTGGTACAAATATGAATTGATAGTTAGAAATGTAGTCAGTTAAAGAGCAAAAGAGTAGCGGAGTAAACGCGTATTAAAGTATGAACACACTAGAAGTGCAAATGAGTCTTCGTATGATACATCCCAGCCTCCAAAGTAACGTATATCCTTCAAATCGATTGCCAATTTATGCTCAGGTGCCAGCATTTATCATATGCAATCTTGACCCTGATTCACAGCCGGGGTCTCATTGGGTGGCTATACATATAAGCGTCGAAAGAGTTGGTGAATATTTTGATTCATTTGGACGTAAACCTATTGAGGCAATAGAAGGGTTTTTAAGGAGGAATTCTTGCATGTGGAGGTACAATAGCGTTACGGTTCAAGATTATCTATCAGCGGTGTGTGGAGAGTACTGTTTGGTATATTTATATTACAAGTTCAGGGGGATGAGATTAGAAGACTTCCTTAGAAATTTCACATGTGACTCAGTGAATAATGATATGGTGCTAGTAAATTTGTATAAAAATATAATGAACATATAAATAAAAAATAATACCTGGAATAAAAATGTTTTATTTTACCATGTAACCCTTACATCTAATTATATTTATAGGTAGTGGTGTTAAAGGCTAGGTATATTTATTATAATTTGTTTAGACCCGTACGTTAGGTTACTTTAAATATATATTTATTATTTTTCATTTAAAGCCATAGGTTGGGTTAGTGAATGTAGGAAAGTAGATAACGCGATGCATTAGTACTGAGGCATTCATTAGATAATGACTGGGAATTTCGTGCAGGAAATAGGAGCTGATAAGGGGGTGATAAGTTAATGAGCTACGGTTTTGCGAAAGCTAACTTTTAAACGGTTAGAGATATCAGTTCGGCTGTGAGTGCTTTCGGCTCCGCACGCCCTGTTTAGTGGGAATAGAGTACAAACTTTTTTTTTTTTTTTTAGTTTTGGTCAGCCATGATTTTTAGGTTTGTCCCTTGGGCGGGACAAAATATTTCCGGGTTCTTGGCCTTTGAGGCAGTACCCGGAAATACCAACTACTCATATGTGTATCAATTCATCAAATTTCATCATCGGATAGAATATCAAATATCATGCGTATCAACTCAGCGTTCGTCGTTCGGTTTCACAACTTAGCGATTCTAAAGGCTATTTTTTCCGCGCACCACTACGATGTGGAACCAGCTGCCCACTGTAGTATTTCCGAACCAATTCCACTGAGGGTCCTTTAAGAAAAGAGCGTAATAATTTGAAAAGATCGGCAACGCACTTGTGAGCCTCCCGACAACGTGTGTGACTCGGTGATCACAACATTAGGTGAGCCTGCTGCCTAAAGCCCGACATAATTCCTACATCACCACTTACTAGGTATAGTCTTATTACGGGATGATACACATAATATAACGTATGATAAATAAACACTGTGATTTCTGTAAATAAAATAAATGATTAATGTTTGGTAAAATTAAAACGGCAAATGTGAGCGCTGGGAAAAAACATTAAAATGGAAGTGTATCACAGTCAAAACAAAATTAGCATCCAAAAGCGAAGCTAACCGAATCATGTGAGGCTTACGAAAGTGTGCCAAAAAGGCAAAGACTGCCTTCATTCTCCACTTCCACACTCCTCTACGCAGAGAGGGATTTCAAAGTTACAGCTTATATAACTATCTCATAACTGTGAAAAATAGGAAATTTTATTTACGTTACATTTATAGGGCAGAAATATAATACTTCGTTATGTTTACCATATTTAAGGGAAATTAAAAGCTTAATTTAACCAAGTCTTAAAAGGACTGCAACGCACTAGTGGGTAGCAGCGTTTATGGTCGACGGTGTCCATCAGATGTCCGTTTAACCGCTGTTAAAAAAAATTTAACTAACCTCAACCAAGTAAGTAGTCATGTATATTTATACAAGCTTGAATGAATGTACAACAGTTATCAGTATATCTTCTTGTCGAATATCTTAGTTTTTTAGTTCCTATATTGTGTAACCTATATTTTTCATCCAAATCCGACTCTGTCTTTGACAATATTTTATGCAGCACTGAAAATCACAACCACAATTCCAACTTTAACAATTTTCACGGCGCGTCCCCGTACTCTTAACACATGCCACCAGTTGCCGTAAGTACGATACTGAACCTAGACTCTTTAATGATAAGGGCCCTTTCAATTTCCAAATTCCAAATATTAATTAAATAATAGAATTCTCAAAAGACCCGTGAGCCTCAAATGTAGCCGACGTTTACTCTGCTTTGTTTATTTTAGTAAGGTAAGTTCATGATTTCTGAACCAATAGATGAAAAACAATACTTAATTCTATCAACGGGGTTCGTACCCAGGATCTCCGAGCAATCGGCGGAATTATAGACATAGGTGCTTTTGACATATTTACCGCTATTTTAACTTTATTACAATCAAATAAACACAGACGATTAAAACAAAACCAGTGCTACTATTTCGGTATCTATTTCGTTATCATATTTTTTCGAATAGAAGTGTTTATCTTTATATGCCTCACACACGCCGTCGCCTTATTAGTTCTAAGGCATGTCGGTTTCATCACCGTATGTGTTAAATGCGTACATAGACAAAAAATATATTGTTACATGGTCGGGAACAAACTTACGTCCTACAGGGTGGGCCACTAAGCCGACGCTACTCACAGACACTAACAAATTCAATATCACAAAGTTGTAGTTAACTATATAATATCAAAGAGTACCTATTACCTCTCTGATTGTACAAAAACGTGCTCTCAAAGAATTAAATCCAATTACTACGTATTCAAATTCATGTAAAATTTTTATTGTACGGTTGAAAAAGGGATTTATTTTCTTTATCTCGCTAATCCGATGGTGTCACAAAACCCACATTAGCATTCGAGCCAACAAATCCAATCTGCCAAATACGTAACAGTAACAAGGAGCGACAACTTTGCGGAACTTGTCACGTATGTTCTATACTGTATGGATTGCAAATATTTAAACCGCTATAAAGTGTCCTATTTTTTATGCAGTAAGTGCTATTATTGTTTCAACTGGTTAAATTTGAGTATTCAATTCCATTGCATTGTGACCATTAAATGGTCAATTCATGGATTTGATTAATTCTTAGATGATTTGATAAAAATTTTTTCGGGCTAAAGTTTCTTAACTTATAATATGCATGACGTCGTCGTAGTAACTTATAAATCTGCTCCATAAAATTGATAATTAAAGCAAAACATAAAACGTACTTAAATTTTATTGTATATAATATATACACTACGTACACATTTGTTACAAGTAAAGTTATTACGCGACATCTTTGCGAATATTGAAAAAACTTTTTATTCAGTATCTACACCAAAAATGCAATGGACCAATTCCATGTATAAATCGTTTTATCATAACTAAGCTGGTCGAAAG
This sequence comes from Pieris mannii, assembly GCA_028984075.1. Taxonomy (NCBI): domain Eukaryota; kingdom Metazoa; phylum Arthropoda; class Insecta; order Lepidoptera; family Pieridae; genus Pieris; species Pieris mannii. The sequence goes on from CM054776.1 coordinate 5,613,081, forward strand.
CTTTCAAAAAGAAAAGCGACATCTCTGTAATAATGCAGGAACTGCTGTTATTGAATATTAGTAAGAGGTCTTGTCGGTTTTGGCTGGCGACAGCTCCCGACACCGCTCCAGCTACAAGGGGTCGAGGTCCAGTGTCGCCCCAAAGCGACCTATCTAGGCGTCACACTGGACCGAGGCCTCACAATGCGCCATAACACCGCTGCAGCCACGGGCCGCGCAAAGGCGGTTTCCGCCAGACTAGGCCCTGTGCTGCAGTCATCGCTGCCAATATAGCCCAAACTGGCGCTTTACAAACACAGCTACTTCTAAATAAATGGGCTGGGACTCCCCACGACGGCAAATCGGCGCGCACAAAGGACTTCGTCCGCAGGTCCCTCGCTGGGCTTCCCTCGTGTCAACGGGTCACCCGGTGTGATATGACCGCGAGTCCGGTGCGCGCTCTACTGCCGTCGGGGGGGCTCTCCCCAGCCCCACCGACACACAACAACGAGTGCTGCAAGAGTGAAGACGCTCCACAGCACCTACGAGGCTCAGGGCCGGTCCGCCGCACACGCCGCCGCAGGCTTGCCACAACGACCACCCCGCCGTTAAGAGGGGCGCGAAACTGACACCACCGCAAGCCCACGGGCGTAACGTGGCACCCGGCGCCACCCACGGGTGCAGCGCGGAAGCAGATGTGTAAGAGGTCTTTATACCTGTAAGTATTAAAGATGAAAAATTTAGTTTAACGCCATCTATCCCAATTGATGATAACTGTTACCTTGTTGTTAGTTGAAGTTTAACAACTGTTACCTTGTTGTTAGTTGAAGTTTAACAACGTTGTTTACTATCCCCAAGATGGCGTTAAAAATATTTTTATTAATATATTGATTAAAGCGCAAATTCAAAGAAATTACTTTATTTGTTTGATCAAAAGTTGCCGTTATATTGTAATTATTTTATTTTATTTATGTCACATACTATATTTCCTTATTCAATAAAGATAAAGCTACTGGTAAATCCTCTTTCACCTTTGGTCTATTTATTTAGAAAGCGAATCTAAAGCAAATAACAAAGGTTGTACATATAAAATGATTTGCAAGCTAAAACACATAATGAAATTTACGTTCTAGTCGGTTTCAGTTAATTAAATTAACTGTCGTAGTCTGTTTATTTATAATTTTGTAAATAATACGCGTGAAGTGAATTCTGGCAATCATTTTATAAATTTTTGATGATTTTTTTACGATGTAAAGACGATGATTTAAACACAGTTAAATAAACTTACAAATGTAAAAACCTAATGGGTGTAACCTCCTTTTACCAAAATCACTACCAAAAGCAGGTTTCACTGGAAACTACTTCACAGAAAGCTACCTTATAATAATTAAGACTCACTATTACTATTCAACACGGATAAAATTAAAAAACGAATTCTGTTAGAAATATACAATAATATATATGTAAAAAACGCATTAGACTATCTTATTCCAAATTTAATAAACTCGCTAGCAGCTGCATTTCTTATTATAACAAGACAAAATAATAAATTTTAATTTTATAAATATTAAAAAATCAAACAATTATAAATTTTGCATAACAAAAAGAAAAGTTTCTTGCATCGGCTATCTATGGAGCGTCAATGTTTTTAATTGGTTTGTGACGTTTTTCCTCCAATTTTAATGATTTAATGATTATAATATTATACTGTATATGTCACTGGCCTTAGTATATGAGTTGATTATTTCAATAAGTTCGACGTCCTGGTGGACAGAAAAACTGTGTCTTAAATAGAAAAGAAGTTGGTGTGGTAAGATTATGTATACAATAAATAAATATTAATACCCGTATATAATAAGTATAAGTCTTTAGATTAAAAATAGTTTTTTTTATTGTTTACATTATTTTTAAAAAGAAGTTCACAAGAGTTAATACAGTATTATAATTGTTATGAAATTAGGTTTGTTTCAATGTGCATGCATAGGACGTACCTGCATCATTAATTATTTCTTCTTGACAAATATCCGTATGTATATCTACTGATATAAAATGGTCTACAACGTTTTAAAATGTTTATTTCAAAATCAAAGGTTCCTAAATAAAATTGCAAGGAAGTCAAACAACATTTACAAACGTCTTAGTACGTTAAGTTGACGTTCTGTTTCCCGTTTTAATAATCATTAAAGAAGAAATTATCTGCTCAATGCACTGCTGAAGGAAACGAATCATAAAGAGAATTCTAATCGAAACGAAGTTTCTATAATTAACCAACATCGCGGTATATTAATACTGCTAGTATAATATACCGCGACAAATAATAACACTTTATACGCTATATTTTAGGATGTATGGTTTCTATTTTCATGGTAGCAACAGTTTTACCGTACGATAGGATACTTCATGCAAAATTTCTTTAGTAAAGGCGACATCGATAATATGGGCGTAAATTACAGAAATGGATAAGATCCTTTGAAATAAATTGCGAGAAGAAAAGTAGGTACGTGTTAAAATTCACAATGCATTTGTACAAATGAACCAACTTCTTACCGGAATACGACATGATGTTATCGCAAAAAATATTTATTCAGACAATGCATCACTATACTAGATGGTAGATTAAAAGCGAGAAATTGTAGGAGGGAATTTTGCACAGGATTTAAAACAAACCAAAATAATACATGTCGAAATTAATCGAAAAATGCATATTTTGGTAGCAGTGTCCATGGGCGGCGGAACACTTAACATCAGGTGAGCCTCCTGCCCGTTTGCCCCCTGTTCTATAAAAAAAAGACAAGAAGCATAGAAGAGTGGATTTTCCTTTCCTTTCCTTTTTTCTTCCTATATTTTAAACTTGAATAGAGAATGTTTTTGTTACTTAAAAAGTACGGCTGTCATCATCTTTTACAATGAAAAGTTTTGCTAGGAATGATCGCGTAACTGTGGCGCCAACTGGACCTCAGATTTCTGTATCTGTTTCGTCATCACTTGCTTTTATCTAATACTTCGGGTTATCGATTAGTCTTATAAGCCTGACACACATCGTCGCCTTGGCTTTAACGCGTGCCTGTTTCCTTAACCGTACGAGCTTGTGACATGTGTACATAGAAAGTTAATGGACCAGGATTCGAACCTCCAACCTCAGGCCGCACGGTAAAAGTTATTAAGTTCAATCTCTTACTTGTATCTATATAGAAAATATAGATACTTGCCAGAGAATTCTTTACTAAGTTTCTTTCATACCTAATAACTATTTCCATAAGCATCTATAACATCTCCTAAAAATTATATGCACTTGTACAGATAGAGCTGTATAATGTTCCAATATCTTGTGAACTCTTTATGAAATCTACTGGCAAGGGAATAGAATAAATTATACCTCACCCCATTTCAAACGATTACGAGCAACTTTTCTGTATGAAATTTAAAATTTGTGTTTACAGCGGCGGAATAATGATGCTGTGTTTATAAAAATCCGGCGGAACACGAAAAACAAACTAAATGAGTTCCGACTTCAGTGGTTACTTTTTTTGGCGCTTTCAACTTTAGCTTGCAGAATGAATGGAATTGACGGTCCTAAAATCTTTTTCGCGGAGGGCAATAGGTATTTTTCGAATATAATTATAAATTATATTAATATTTTCTTTATACATATTTTTTTTGGAAGAGGCGAATAACTTTAGTTGTTTCCGTTTGTCTTTCATCATGGTTACTGTTTTCAAGCAATCTTTCATATTTAATCAGGTGTCTCATCAATGTTCTCTTTCAAGGGAAGGATATTCGTCTAACAATAATTAATATTCAAGAAAAAATAATTACTATACTATCACACATTTCGTAGCATTGTATATGATCGCAATAAATCGGAAAAATATAAATATTATTATGAAAAACTAAAAATTCTTTCAGCTCTGAAGAAGGCCTGTGAACCAGTGTGTAAGCTTCCTAACGGAACCTTAATAATTTTTGCGTTCGACTCCCGGTCTGGGTTCAAAATGAAATGTTAATTTGTCCCTTACACTGCTATATTTTTATTTGAGATCAAATGATTAATGTATATATAGGAATATAAACTTTTTATATAAACTAAACTACTACTTAATTTAAAAAATCGCTGTTATTTTTCACATAAAATATATTTTTACGAGACAAACCATTATGGCTCGTTCGTGTTCATCATAATATTATATTGCTTTAGTTTATCGAACGCTATACTTGCTCCGTCTTAGATATTGAGAAGATTCCCTTGAGAGTGGTGCAGCTATCTGCTAACTTATGTTCACTTGTGTTAATTTTGTTAAGTTAACTATGATCAATTCGTTTAAAATTAATGTTCAAAGAAATGTTACTAAGTTAATGATCTTATTGAAATATACCTCTATTGGAATATACACAATATTGTTTCATACTTTCCGAGTAGGCACTAATTTGCCTGATGCAAATCAAATTAGGCCTAGAATTATAACCTCTCAAATAAAATAAGAATTTTATCAATCAATGTTTATTTTACACTACACCAGCCGATACTGGTATGTGACTGCATTAGCCTAGTTTAAATGATTACCTATAAAAAATATAGTCAACCGATTCCAAACGAAACTGTGATTTATAACACAGATTTCCCCCACTGGGACTACACCCAAAATTGCCATGTTTGTCAAACAGCTTAGCCGTTGCGAGGTAAATTCAGATTAACATTTCCGAATTGAATGTATGTAAATTAATGAACTTACTCATTAATTAAATAACATTGAATGTGTTTTACCTACATTTCTTTAAATTGAATATAAACGTAATTTTCATATAAAACAGAATATTTCCCTTGCAGGTAGAAAGCATAGGCTACAAACAAATCTATACAGCATTCTCCGATCGTGTTCAGAATTAGCATATTCATACCCCATTCCGTTTCTGATGTCACTACGTGAACTAAAATTGCTTTGTTACAAATCCTATCTAAAATATTAAGGAAATTGTGGTCAAATGTAAAATGCAAGGATCCATTGCTATCTATCGAGATAGTTCACGCAAGTATAAGACTGTCGTAAGGGAAAGTAACATTTTTAAATTTCGAACAATGTTGCACTAATGTAGAGGATAAATTCCTCTGGCGTTGTTTTGAAGTTGAAATGGTTGTTCTAAACAGCACAGTGGTTGCGTGTTCCATGGCGTAGTACCGTGCAACTGAATAAGTAAATGCCCGAATAAATCAAGTTAATTGCGTCGGAGCACCTCCTTGTATGAAGCAGCAGTCCTCTAGTTCCCTTTTTCGTAGGCAACTATCTCTATTATTTTCTAATAAGATTTTTCGTAAATATAATTCGGCCTTTGATAATTTGTAAGAATAATTATAATATTGAGAGCAATGTTGGCCTAGTGGCTTCAGCGTGCAATTCTCATACCTGAGGTCGTAAGTGGACTTTCTTTCTATGTTCGCTTTTAACATTTGCTCGAACGGTGAAGGGAAACATCGTGAGGAAACTGACATGTCTTACACCCAAAAAGTTGACGGCGTGTGTCAGGCACCGGAGGCTGATAACCTACTTGCCTATTAGATTTAAAAATGATCATGAAACTGATTCAAAAATCTGAGGGCAAGACCTAAAGAGGTTGTGGCGCCACTGTTTTACTTATTTTATTAATTATAATATTGACTTTTCTTCAATACAAAAAAACACATCATACCCCTAACTTTTGTTTTTTTTCAATCATGGTGAGTATTATAGAATTAAAAACTACTAACAAATTATGCTTTTATGCCCATGCTTCTGTACATTGTGTTCTTATATTTCGTGTTTATTGCGTTTTTAAGAATTATTTATATTTTTGGTATATCTCGTTAGTTAATATAGACTGCCTCCGTGACTCATTTTTTAAAATACATCAAAAATTCCAAATTAACCTCTCATTGTTCTATATTGTACACTTACTTAAGTGTATTATTTCGTGTACACTTTACTGCAACCATCTTTCGCGCTTTAAACTTCTAATCGTTATTATTAACACCTATTTTTACATTCTATATTATATTTCAGAGGGATGGAATTTCCGTTATTTTAATTACAGTCTACATATCTAATTTCGCAAATATACTCAATCTTTTATTTGGTTTTTAGTCAATTATTTATAATTTTCTAATTTATTAGATTTATAATATTAGATTTTATAATTTAAACATCTTTATTATGTTCCTTATGATATTTACTTTATCCATTCAAATGCAGAAAATTCATTTTAACATTCAAAACAGTAATAAAAGTTAAAAGTGACTTGTTAAACGAAAATACTTATTTTAGCGCATGTTAAATTGTTTTAGTTTAATCAAAAAGCAGAAACAATATGATCTAACATCTAATTTAAGCGTTCCAAAGCCAACCCGAATTTCTAAACTTCTAAAGTTGAAAACTAATAATGCTACTAGTATTACGTAGTTGGAAACAAAAACTGCTTGCCCCTTCTTGACTTTCGCAATTTGCTGAGCGAGTCTATACCTTCTATATATGGTTATATTTGCAGACTAGGACGAGAAACAGCATAGTAGGTTATCGGTGTACATATCCAGCTCTTATTCGCATATCTATTTCTGCTAAGCGTAACTATTGTATCTTCCTTCTGCTAACTAACTCAAATCCTACTCTTCCTTCTTTGAACTTTTTCTTTTTTATGTGATAAAAAAAGAGAAACCGGCATGTTCACAAAACCACCGAAGTATCAGAGACTGACCGTATATTAATTAATACATTGAAAAACTCTCACAACTTCTTGCACTCTCATTAATTCTGAACCAGGGAGACCTTGTTGTTGATAAAGGGTTTTGAAAACATGAAATATATAACTATCTTTAATAGTGTTTCTCAGAGCCATCAAAATTACGACGAATTACTCTTCAGAAGTTGATTATCAACAAGAGGATCTTGGGGCGGCTGCTGGCTGAGGCGAGGAGTTAGGCAGGAAATCTGACCACTGGCGCAGCTCAGCAGCTGTACAGCTTTCAGTGTGAGGGTACCTAGATGCCGCTTTTCACGATGTATAATAAAACGACGTAGACAAATTCGATTTCTATGGAGGTTATCGAAATCGAAGCAAATTAATATGGCCCTACGGTTCTTACAGAGCAATAGAAACCACTGCGCCGTAGCGCAAGACCTACTGCATCAGAGTCTAGCGCATAAGGACATCAACATCGGTATTATATCCGAGCCTGAACTGGGCAGTGACCTCGATGGCTTGGCTGCAATCGTCGTCACACAAGAAAACGGCTCGCCCTGCACCGGTTAGAAAATGCCACAGCTATGTGTTGGCAACACTTGATAGGAAAGTCTGCACTATATAGGTTTAAAGACCTTGTTTATCAAAAAAGTCAAAAATGCGCTTGCATGATAACAACTCTGAGTTTAACATTAAATTGTAGTCGTTCTCACAATAATCACAATAAAAAGATATATAGTACAGGCAGTCCTCGACTTACGTCGTTTCGATTTACGTCGTTTCAAGTTACGTCAAACAATTTTTTGATACTTTTCCTCAAGTTACGTCATTTGTTTCGATTTCCGGCATAGGAGAATTCACTTGTTGCAAGGTCAATGTCCGTGGGGCCGGCACACCACTTCGTTGTTACAGCCGATGGATGAAGGAGTTATAGCGTCTTTTAAGGCCTATTGGCTCAGGAGAACTTTTTCACAGGCTGTAAAGGCTAATGATGACAAATGATGGCATGGAGCTGAGAGATTTTTGGAAAAGTTATAATATCTTGCAATGCGTAAAAAATATTGCTGCCGATCGAGTATATCGAGTCACAAGAAATAGCTTCTTCTATTAGTAAACATATGAAAAAAAATGTCTCGACTTACGTCGTTTCGATTTACGTCGCGTATTTCGAGAACCTAACATGCTGTAAGTACGAGGACTGCCAGTACATGCAATAAACTTAAAAGCAAAAGTAACCAAGGAAATTTGAACCAAAATTAAATATAATAAATTAATTTAAAAGTATTTTGGTCTATCATAATCACTTGGCTCCGATTTGAATGAATTGAAAGAAGTAATATTTTTTATATTTGTGGGTAGTTTATTATATTAGCTATGCGCCTTCGTGGGTAAACATTGTTTGCCGTAGTCCGTACGTATCCCAGGTAAAGCAAGATATCGGTTCGACTCCTACTTCTGTGAGTCACACGTTTTGGAGGAAGCTAGACTATTGTAGAGAGAACTTATTATAAAAAATTTTTTATATAGATATAAAGTTGCTATAAATTCATAAAGTACCATATACTTAACTTACTCGCTTCATACTATATTTAAAATATACTAACAATTCAATAATCAACACATCCATACGAAATGTGCCATCATTTGTGCACGAAAATACATAAGTGTTTAAAAAACCTGATTGTCATCGACCCAATGTGTTGGTTTAGCCAAAGTCTAAGTAAAGATCTATTTCCAGACAGCTATAAAGGAGCCAAGGTTACTCCGATATATTAGTCAGGCAAAAGTTCTGATGCTGGTAACTACCAACAGCATTATATATATATCTAATCTCAGAAATACCTTTAATACCGTTTCTAATCAACTTCTCTTTAAAAGACTATTGACGTAACAGAAACATAATTAAAGATAGGAATGTTTCTTGCTTCTCTAATAAATTATGGTGTACCCCAAGGATCTATACGAGGATCACGTTATTTTCTATTTACATCTTATGACTAAACGGTGATGTTACGCTGTAACCATATGACGCAAGTTAGTTGTAGTCACTATGGTTTTTGATTTGAATCGTTAAAGGTGCACAAAATGATTTTAACTGCTCAAGTAACTGTTTTTTTTTATGGAGCTGCGAACCCACCACTTTTGCTTATCAGGGACCTTGTCTTGCTTTATTTATTTGTTCATTAATTCATTTATTTACATTTAAAAAAAAAAGTAACTGGTTAAAAATTTATTAAGTCACTATTAATACCGACAAAACAAATTGTATATTTTTGCGGTCAAAAAAAGAAAGTTGTGAATTTTGTACCTCTTATTAATTATATTAAAACTAATAAAAGCAATATCATTAGAACAGATATTCAAAAATATCTTGGTGTTGTATTGTATAGTCTTTCAATAGTTTACTATTAATTAGTCACACAATGAATGTTGTAACATCGATGCGACCTACTTGCACTTTTGTCTAAAATATTATACGAGGTATCAACATCGGAATTAGAGACGGGCTGCACGGTTGAATTCTGGCACTACCTGATGATGGTACTCTAAGAGGTAAATAAAATGTTGTACTTTTAGATCTTTCTAAGATCAGGTCAGTTTTGAATCATTGTGAAATATATCTTCGTGGATCTGATGATCTCATCAAATACAAATATACCCCGTAAACGTTTGCCCCAAATATATTAATTAAATTTAATATTTAAGTTGGCGCCTGATAGACTGACATCAGAGCTGGTGCTGTCCGCGCTCAGCGAATAAGTATAATAATACAATTATACAGGAAGCGAATGCTGTATGCTGTACAAGTCTACATATTAGAAATTTACACCAACAAGTTAGCTAACATAATTGAAATGCCTCAATGATAAATGGATGTAAAATTAAACCTGATAGAAATATAAAATACATGCGATTCACAATTCGTTTACGAAGTAACCCATCTAAGGGTTAAATTACATACAAAATGAATTTTCTTTCTCTTGAATTCATTCCTCTTTACACGTCAACTTAGACATATGAATCTGTGAGGCTTTTTGTTTTGTAGTTGTATTAAGCTAATATTTGTGAATTTCTCCCATAAAAATTTAGATAAAACTATAGTATAAATGTTGGTAATACAGCCCTCTTTGATGAGTTGCTTTATTTAATTTAAGTTTTACTGTTATTAATTGTAATTATTTCCTGTAATTTTTATTAGAAGTAATCATATCTTCTCTCAATTAATCCCTTTAATAAAATGTTCGTAACAAATGATCTAAGGTAAGAAATTGAGATAATTTAGGATAGGTTCTGTAGCACATCATGTGTTGTGCTATTTAAAAAAATATATCATTGATATTTATTTTTATGGGTTAGTCTTTAAATAGTATAGTATGTATTTGGAAATATAATCCTTTGTAAATTATTGTATCGACACTCATACCCTTTCTATAACATTTCTTTACTAAGCGGCGTATGAATATTGGCAGATAATACGTTTCATTTGTTTCGTAACCTTTAAATTATTATCAGGGACCTGTAGGCCGAAAGTTGGATTGCCACAATAATAACAATTATATCTGATTCTTGAAAATAAATATAGGTATTGGTTCGGTTTTAAAATGAACAATAATCACGAACGGGAGTTTGTAGCCGCTTAATTTGGTGGTTTCCATGCCGGTGGGTAATTAAACGATTGTTTGCCATTTTGTTATAATTAATGTTGGCGAGTTTGATTTGCGCTAATTATCTTTCATGTATTAAACATTAATTCCGTTCTATGTATGGATGGGATAATTTGATTTTTAGAAATTGCTGTTAGCTGATTACCAGACTGGCTGATCCAATTTGATCAGTTATTTTATTAATTGGAACCGAAATTTTGATTAAACTAGATCAAGCTAAAATATTTGTGCATAAAGTGTGATTTTCTATAAAGTTCAAAGAGAGATTGTGTATCAATTTTACTTATGTCATAGCTTAAACTATTCATACACATATAAAGAGTGTAGACATAGAATTAATAGTTTAGAATTAAGAATTATATTTACTAAAATATATAAATAACTAATCAAGTAGACAAAAGTTAGACAAAATTATTAAAATTAAAATAACGGCAGCAGTAAAAATGATTGTACTATCTATAGTCAATAAAAGTAAAATCTAAATCGAATATAACAAGATAATAAATTGGAATTTACTACAGCAATTTATTTTTCCAAACGTTGCTAAAATTGACGAAGCGAACTACAGTCGCAAAAGCCTCAGTTTCGAATCCCGCAAGAGTTGACTTAATAATAAGAACGAGCCGCGAAAATCGCTCCGAGTAAAACGAGGCCCCCGGGAAAAGTCCCGATCGGCCTCTTGCTTTCTTTAACTTCGTCTAGCGTAGCCAACTTATCCAGATTACAATAGACTTACGCTCTTATGGCTAAACGAAAAACTTCACCCGTTAAAGTGTTTCCGTATTTTTTGTAGAGTTTAAAACGTTAGCTTAAAGAGCTGAGCTAGTTTCAAACAATGCTGTGTGCTATTTTTGTTTGATGCGGAATTTACTTTCATTTCCGCGCGGGAACTACTTAAGTATATTTAAGGTTCTGTGGAGCTAATTAATTTGTACGGTCATAGCTGAACAAAATTTTGTTGTACAGAATATACTGATAGGGAGAATAAAACTGTTTAAACTTATTCACTTGAAGCAGAATATCTTAATTTCGTAGTTCTTTCGTGTATCAAAATGTAAATTAAACTCTGGTAGTAAAAAAAAAATACGTATAATGCTAATTGTAAGATTTTTTTGCAATAAATTAATAATGGATAACATTTACACCAACAACTGAAAGGGAAAAATAAGGCTAAATAATTATCAACAAAGACTTGATCCGTAATCTCAACAATAAGCGTTATAAAATTAATGATTACTAAGGCCTAGTTTAATTTTGTAGGATATTGATAAATACTCAATGTTGTGTAATTTATACATGTCAAATGTCTTCGGGATCTTGTTACGTTCGCCGGTAAACAAATAGGTGCACACTTAATAATCATTTCATGATTTGGTAAAGGCGAATCCACCAGTAGTATTAGTTGTGAATTTTAAACCTTAATCAATGTAAACAAGGCTCCAATTTCATCGACTTAAATCTCAAATTTTGAGACTGAAATAGGTGCCTAGAGGGCGTAAAGGTATTACGCTGGCTTATGGCACTGTATTAATTTTGAACCGTAGTAACTTAAGTGGTGACAGAGCTAAGATACCAAAACATTATTCACTGTGTTACACAAATGAAACTAGCGTTTAATTTACTGTTATAATTTAGTAAATTCCTCTATGCTTTGTATGGTATATTCATATCAGCTCTCTGGCCACAAATTGTGGCTTGTTGATGTTCGTGTACATAGATAAATCTTAACTAATTGTGTAAGAGACACTACTTTTAAAAGATCTATTATCTAACCTCTAGAAATATTATATGGCTTCAATCAAAACGTTGAAACAAAAGTTTTCCAACAAATTCAACTTTAATCGTCAAAGTTCCGAAAAAAGTTGGCCATTATTTTTATAAGCGACAGAGTTTTAGTAAATTCAATTCAATCGTTTAAACCTATATTCCCAAACTCATAACCATACAAAAACACGTGAGCATCAGCACGTGAAATTGGCAAAAAAGGGGAAAGAAAATCACACAGTGTAGTTTCGCGGGTTGACTCGCTTCACGAACTACATTACACTTTACATAAAAAAACATTGTGTTGAACGACAACGGGGCATCAACTTTCCCAGCGAAGACATAAGCGAAATTGAATTACACATATTGAAAAAGAAATGTGTAGCTTCTTGGTGGGCGTGGTATCGTGAAACCACGCCTGTCGAGTGATCCGCGCATGGACAGCGCTAACTTCGCTTCGCTCGGATATCGCTCAGACGCTCACTTCGCAAACAAAGCCAGTACACAGTGTATCGCGGGTCAGGTCTGTGTTGCTTTCCCAAGCAACTTCACAACTTCCTAACGATAATATTACGCGTTTGTTTTACAAAGCGAAGCGAGATCGACTCCCAGTGTTTGACTTCGATGAACTTTAATATAGCTCCAGCGAGACTGGGTGAAATTAAATAAATATTTGAGATGGATTTAAGTGAAAAACTCGTCATGTGTGTGCTCATTAGGACGTGAAACACCAAACTAATGCAATGAAAATAAGAAAATAAACATTAATAAAAGGTATTTAAATATATTTTAAATTCATTATTGTTTATCATTATCATTAATCATTATTGAAATAAATTCATTCATATTCTGCATGGTGCATGTCAAATGTAGTTATCCATATCATCCATGTTATAAGGACTGTTCCAACATTCTTATTTTTATTTTTTATTATGTAACTTACATATGTATTATGAGTTTCCTTATAATTCCTTGTATTTTTTCAATTAACTCTTTTTATTTAGATTTTATACCAGTGAGGAACTAAATAAAAACAGATTTTTTAAAACAAATTTATTTATGCCATTTCTTCTGTGCAAGAAATTGGTTGAATTATTTTTATACGTCTACTGCTAATTTTTTGCATTTCATTTTAAGAAAATTGAAGATGTGTTTAATGAGGATCAATTATATCTCTATTAAGAGGTCAAGGGTCAACAAAGTTTGCTCATAGTGCCATGAATTTGAACAAAGCACACTGTTCCATTCAGTACGATCACGAATCCAGCTTACATTATTAACGAGGTTTTAATTTAAATTTAAACTGTATGTCTTTGCTGAATTGCATTGCAATCCCGGGAATTTAATTTTGTGCCAAATACAAAGCTTGAATTTAAATTTCTAAAATTCATGAGTAATTTGTTATTTTTAGTATATATGTAAAATATTTGTGTGTGGTTATAGTAAAACATAAATAGACTTGTATAACTGCAACAAAACCTCTAAGAACATCTAGTGCCGGTACAAGTAACGGTAACTAACGTAAACCATTAGTTCCTTTTGTGCGTCTATTTTATTATTATCGATGTTTTATCTCGAGGTTCGAACGTCATCGAACACCACTGTGACTGGTCGTACTTGAATTTGTGTATGCGGCGATATTAATTGTTTATACCACGTATTTGCGTGTTGTTCTCACGAGTATGTAAGTGCGTGCTCCTATTTCACCCTGCCTCCTGCTGATAGAGGACAAATCTTTGTTTTGTAATTTATTTTATTATTCTTTATTACTCAAGATGTCATATGGAACATGGTGTAATGGTTGCAGCTCCTTACAAACAATGTGTATAAAAAAAAACTTGGCTATTAAAAAGAGTGGCGGAGAGTTTATTGCCAGTTCTCCTCTTCCTTTCTACGCCCTTGATTTGAGAACTGGCAGTAAATGTAAAATTAGAATCATTTTATGTATATTTCTTTTCTTTTTTTGACGTTCATAAGTGTACATTGTTACCTATATGAATAAATGAATTTTTTGTTTGTTTGTTTGTTACCACTATACTGCTCCTATGTAGTCTATGTTATTCGACAAACTAAAAATAAATACAAATACTCGTAATCACCCGTTTTATTTTATACGTGTGTACTATGTAGAAACCAGTACCATTGGATAATTAAATATCCGACGTTATAATGAATGCCGTCAATATTTGGACATTGGGATGTGATTCAATAATTATATCAGGAATATTATGCATCAGTGGAGTTAATTTTTGTTTAACATATATTTGTGTTATATTAACTGTAAATAATTCGCTCTTAAAGATTACATTTTTAAAATGCCGTGATATTGTGCGTATGCGCAACCGGAATATATTATTTTTAATTTTATAGTAAACTAGTTGTTGCTTGTGTGTAAAATGTAGACACTAATTTTATTTACAACAATTTATCCCACAGAACAGATTTATCAGGAATCTGATATTTGTTGACATCAATTCGGTAGTTCCAGTGACTTGTTTTTATAACAAACTAACACACTTATGCACACTTCTTTATTGAGTGTAACATCGAAACTATTACAGTATTTACGCAACTTCGTAATATTATTTCCATAAATGCGATATAATGGTTTATTATATTTTTTAATTGGTTTATTATATTTTTTTTAATTTCGTATACAATTAATTGCTTTAACTCTAACTACAAATAACGCTTTAGCACAAGAACGTAGTAGGACAAAAATGTAGCCAGCCAAGAGGCAATCCTTTTAGCAATTCTATACTTGTAAATATATCTGTGAAATGTTACGGTATGCCTGGTATATACAATTATTTGTGGCAGAGGTAAAATAATATTTCAATGGATTTTGATTTATATTGTTGAATTAGGAAAATTATCTTGAAACAGTGCTTTTAATATTTGTAGAACTATTTAGAAACTGCTTTGCGAAAATATATACTAAAAGACAACAAATTTGGATCATGATTATTAATTTCACACAATTTTTTGATGTGAAACATCTATAGCCGCACGTAAAACCTTGGCGACGCATGCCGTGGCGACGCATCGCCACGCTATAATATGATGGTTTATACATACAATCTATATGCAGTAGTAAATGTTTGTTCAATAAATAGTCATCGTTATCTGGAAAACAAAATCGCAATATTTTATTTTATCATTATGACATAATATTTAGTTCCTATCACAATCTGTTCTTTTCTGCATATTACTTCACAGAATAATTTCGATGTTTCACATCTGCCAGGCGTCCTGTGACGGCTCACATTTTTTTTTATTTGTGATTTTTTTCATATATGAGGCTAATACACAATAGAATAAGTTATAAGGGTTCAACCCATTAATTACTTTATAAATAAAAAAACACAGCGCATTAATCAGTGTCATAATATAAAGCTGTGTTGCAAAAGAGTCAATAGGTACATTTTCTAAGTTGTTCATTAAGTTAAAAGGTTCTTGAAAGCCTAACAAGACGCTTCGTCAGTTTTATATAAAGTAAGGACCAAGATAATTCAATATTCCATTCATTTGGTGTGAGTTTCTGTTTATAAGGAAATTTTAACGCTCTTTAAAAATACATACAACCTTTGCCTTTTTATTTATTTTAAATCTCTTTCATCTCATTCAGAGTTCAAAGAAATACTTAAAATAATTACTATATCTAGAAAATAATTTGATAACTATACAAAACTGTAAGCTCTTTTACTTCGCGACGTGTTAAAAACAATTAGCGAGCCGCGAAGTAATAAACTTAATTTTTATTACGGCCATTTCTTATCTTAATAGTGTGTAAAATACAGGTAAGTGGATTCACAGTAAGTGAGGTTACGTTTCCTGAACGGTGAGTAATTTAAAGACGGTTGCCTGATATCTGCTGACGCATCCATTACCTTCCAACAAAGGGTTAGGAACAGGTCGTAAATTATTTGAATGTACGCTAATTCATATTGAATACTTTCTTTCACGAACCAAGTACAAAGGTTTTAGCTATAATGCATAAACTCTCTCGATAAAAAAGCTCATTGCAGCAGCAATTCAGAGTTTTAGCAGGGAATAAATTAGATACTTATAATTAAACTAACAAATAATGCCATTGTGCCATTTTCAATGTATTAGTTTTAGTAAATGGTTTGAGTATCCACGGGCGGCGCTATCACTCACCTGATGTTAAGTTATCACTTACACTTACTTGAGAGCGAAACTCCGCCGCCCATGGACTCTCTTGACCACTCTCAATGCCAGAAAGCGCGTGTGCGTTGCCGGCCTTTTAAACATTGTTACGCTCTCTTCTTGAAGGACCTAAATCGAATTGGTTCGGAAATACTTCAGTAGGCAGATGTTTTTTTTTTTTATTTAATAGGGGGCAAACGGGCAGGAGGCTCACCTGATGTTAAGTGATACCGCCGCCCATGGACACTCTCGATGCTAGAGGGCTCGCGAGTGCGTTGCCGGCACATGAAGAATTTGTACGCTCTTTTCTTGAAGGACCCTAAGTCGAATTGGTTCGGAAATACTTCAGTGGGCAGCTGGTTCCACAAAGTGGTGGTGCGCGGCAAAAACTGCCTAGGGAAACGCTCAGTTGTGGACGTCGAGGTGACACTAAAATAACGTTATTTCTCAGCAGCTCATGATTAACATCTTGATGGATTCTGCGCAAAAACTACAAGTTGGATTACAACTTGCACTCCGACCGGGAATCGAATACCCAGGCATCGCGATAGCGAACAAATTCTCTACGAGACAATAGACCTCGACTTCAAACAATTATGGCTAAGCTATACACAAAATCCTCAAGTGATAGCAATGAGCAACTTTAAGCTGTATCAATAAAATGCTAAATCAAAATTTTTGGAATGATACTCCTATTAACAATATATAACAATGGATCTATTCAAATAAATTTTATGTAAATGTTCAATAGGCTGTACAATGCGCTAATCCTAAAACAACAAACACGTTACAATCTATTCAAGCAAACACCAATGAAATACGTCTCCATTATTCATTGTCGTCAAAATGGGCCCAACGAAAATAAAATCCCAGCGTCAGTTCGTGTCCGTCGAAAATCAATAGCCATCCAATATGTGCCTATCATTTTGACATCTAGAATTTCCTATATCGAATAATTTCTCTGACGCTTCGCACGCAGACTGGTCAGTTTTTCATACGCAGTATTTAGGCGGTATTAACTCATAATATAATATGACGCAGAAAAAATAGGCATGGATAAAATATTTCAGTTCGTCAAGTTATTTTCCAAAAACTTAGATCTTTATAACAAGGGTACTAATTATTATAATGTCGGCACTGAACTCTGGTGTCACTTAGAATTGGCATCGCTGTATGGCGAAATCACTATGAATCTTAAGTTTATTTATTTTATTTATTTATTTATTTGATGCACCAACAAAGTAGACACTGATACATGCATGTAACACAAACACAAACACAAGCCTAGTGCTACCCCAATTATAGGAGCATACAACATTCTGATTTAATGAAGCTTATACACACAAAAAATAATAATAATCAAGATAAGATAAAATAAAGCAAAAACTAAAACATTACAAAATTAATTGAATAAAATTAATCGAATAAAATTTGTTGAATATCCCTGATAAAATCCTAATTACTAATTAGGTTAGCTACTAACTTTTTGAAAATTGAGGAGGAGTTTGAAAAGATATCTATTTGGGTAAATTTACGGCCCTATAATAATAATAAAATTAAATGTAATAATATCCTTTAGAGATTCATTTCAGAATTTTATTCTATTTTATCTCATGACCTAACCATAAAACAAATAAATTCTAAGCAACTAATGTTTACCACTTAAATGTGACACTAATGCATTAAGCGATATACACAATCTTAGAAGCCCACACTTCATCTCCAATAAACCTAATTAAATTACAGCAATTAATCGTAATGGTATGTGTTAAAGTCATGTTAAGATAACTGACACTGGGAATTATCCTTGATCTAAACTTAGTGAAGGGATTAGAATGTATTTGCTACGTCAGAATTGAGATACATCTCTCTCAATCTTGTACAGTTGTCCTAACTATATGTAGAAGTCACGCACACAAATATCATTAAACTAGGATTGAAAGTTTTGGGGTCTGAATAAACCTTAGTGAATATGATAACTAGGAGATCGTTATGCTCAAATTGGTATTAAGTATAGTCATAATATAGTATTGCGAGCCATTTTATTGTGAAGTATAGAAATGTGAAATTCATTTTTTATACCAATATGAGTGAGTAAGCTTTTAAAGGAAAACAAATGAAGTAGTTTGCTTCAAAAAGGAAAGAATTCATTATTAAATCCCTTATTTATTCAAACTGAACATTTCTTATAGTACTATTTGAAGGCAAGTAATTTTTCGTCATCATTTGATACTCATAGAAAGGAGTGGATTTCAGTAATTTTGTTAAAGGAGTGTCATAGGTTTTCCTACTCATTCATAAGAAATAAATTAATATAATTTAAGTATTCTATTAAGTTTTCATTTATTACTTAAATTGATCTTGTTAAAACATATATGTTTTATATGTTGCTTGAGCTTGTTAAAATGTTTTATAAATGTATACAAATTAAAAGTTCTATCTACATATAGATCTAGTTACCATAAAAAAAATTACATAATCAAACCAATTATTTTTAGCGATTTATCCCAATAGATCAGTAAAAGTTAATACAAATGAGGAGCTATATTTGATGTTTGGAAAGGGAGGAAAACCAACATTTCCGTAGTACTAATCACTTTATTGCACCGTGAATCAGGGATCGCGGCCACATGCGGCAGACTGATTACGTTGGTTTATAATTGCTGCTCTTACAAATGAGTCCGAATTGCCGACACGACGATATCGAAAATGTTTTCGGTTGATCGTCCATTAATTTGTGTATATTGTGTCAATTTCAACATTTGTCTGATTAATGCGGCTCCGCTTTGTCACTGATTTACGTATTGTAATTTAGAAATACTGGCTTTATTTATGCTTTCATTAATCTAATTCTGTAGGTACAATTTGCCTTTGAACTTTTAGAGAAAGGATTGCTTACAACTGGGCAATTTTGTTTTATATTTGTTTCAAGGACTAAATAAGATTATCTTGTTGAAATCGTGGACATTTTAACTCAATAGCATAGCTGCAAGAGTTAACTGCTTTTGATGTTAAGTGGGTTTAGACAATGTGTGGTATTTATATATTAAGTTAAGCCATAATAAATCTGTATTTTTGTCGTATACTTGTGATTCATGAGCTCCATATTAATTGTAAACGATAGTTACATTCAGTGAGACATCATTTTTCAGTTAACAAACGATATGACATGTATAAAATGTAAAGATTTTTGTTTATCTGTGTGAAATCAGATATTTTCGAGGATTTTCACTGTATAATTTAACAAATAAACTGTCAATATTTGACCGTTAAAATGCAACAATGGTGAAGTTCGTATCCGGTACAAAACTCTTGAGGAAATTAACACAAATCTCACAAATTCCAAGCAACTTATGAACAATCCTAATGCAATAAAGACGCAAAATCTCAAGATTCACGCGCGAGCTAAAACAAGTCATGCGAAACAACCCTAAAAAGTTTATTACTTGGAAACTATTTCCAGTGCTCGCAAATTGAAATAATTTACCCTATCCCAGGACATAACTTTAAAGTAACTAATGTACGCGCACCATCGGCGTTACACGGCGATAATGTCACTTGATGTACACGCGGCAGGAAGGAAAACGCGTAATGCGCTACGGGCGTTAATTACAACTTCCGGCAACCCCGCGCCGCCCGCCCTAGCGTTAGGGCTAACGCGGGCAGGCATAAAGTATGATAACAATTAATTTACCTCCCTGATACCTGCGATGCATATTACAAAGTACAAGTAGTATACATAAAAAGCCTATTTAAAATATAAACCAAGGCGAATTAGTCTGATATGTTACCTAGTCTATTTTAATGAATCATTCACTCATTCTTTCCTAAAGTGCTCTACATTCAAAGTTAATTTTTCGTCCCAAATTCATCCTTTAAAAAATGAGCTATATGAGTAATTCTAATTTCAAAATATTTTAATGACATGGAAATAACCGATGGTAAAAACGGGATATATTCGAGGGCGAGATCTTTGATATGAAATTCTTTTAGAAGCGACCGCACGTATCAGCTCGGCACACTCTCATATTTTAGATAACGTTCAAAAGCCTGCTCCACGCTGACTTTGTGAACAAAAATAAGAATATTTCAGCTCCCGGTCTCTGTTTAAAATAGGAACAGGATGTACAAAACCAAAAAAAATACATAACTCGGGAATATTGTCAAAATAAAAAATATGTTTTCTTTTAATAGCCTATTTTTTGGTTTGGGAAATAAGAACATAGGCCTATTAATAATTGTGAGGGCTGATATATATTTTCGAATACGTTAATAAACTTAAATTCATATCAATAATTAATTATAAATTATTTCAACAAAAATTATCAAAAATTATAAGGATGCGGGACTATTATCAAGGTAATGATTTATTGTAGTCAAGTGGAAGTTTTATTCAAAAATATATAGAACAACCCCAAATACAATAATCAGTTACTATTCAAGAAATTGTTAAATATTTAAAAACAAATCTGGTTTTTTGATTTTGAATAAAAAAAATGCCAAAATACATTGCTTGAACAAGAATGTATCTCTGTTCATCAAAGCGAAAATAAATGGTCAGAATGAGACCATTAAGCACTTTAATTAAAACAGTGCATTGGTATTGGGTATACTTTATTTAAACATTTCACAAATTTATATAAATAGTATTTTATTATATTTATAATTTCGAGGGACAATTCATTTGTTTTAATATGTGATACCGTTAACAGACACGTTGTCTTATATGAAAAATCTGTCGTCTATAAACCTACTGAGGACATAAGCCAGCAACAAGCTGTGGTGATTTAAAAATTAAAGAGACATTCCATGTCGTGAAATTGTTTTTATTTTATCGAACATCTTGATTTGTTAATATCAAAATTGCAACTGTCAAATTCCCATTCCAAATTCAAAGTCTCATACAAATAGTAATATAACTAATTATACCGTAATAGTTTATAAATTATTTGTTACATCGCATTCTTATATAAGTTTATTGATTACAGATATTTCTGAATTGGCTGAGACAAAGTTTTCGTAATGAATACGAGACGGATCTTGAAGAGTGGTCAGCACAGACGGGTGACGCGTTAATCCAAAATGGCGGGGGCGCGCGCGCGGACTGGTGGACCTCTCTCTAGGCTACTTATTCTAGCCATATTACATGTAAACTTTATAGGTAAGTTTTAACTTTTAACTGTATTAGTACAGCGGGTTACTTTCATCCACTGTAACACTTGTACTTAAGGTGTAATATGGTTAGGAAAAATGGCATGTCTGACTATTCGACGAATTGAATCTAAGGCATAGGCTATGGCTATTCACATACGTTTATACGTCCCACCATTTCGTAGAACTCGTTTTGGTCAAAGCTCACCGATATCCAGATTAAGCATTTTGATAAACGAGGTAGGTCTGGATATCCATAGTTGCTTACCTCACACGATGAAATCGATTTTTCTTTAGTTTCTTAAGTTTATTTTTTACTAGTGTTTTTTTTGTTTTAAATAATCAAAGAGTTGTTTTGTTTTGTTTAATATTAGATCTCTTCGTGTATGTCATGTTTGCCTATAAGTGCTTGTCACATTTAAAATTGTATTTAGTGATTTTTTTTGCGATGTAACAGTGTGCCAAGCGTTGGCAAGCTTTTTATCAATAAAAAAAAAATAAAAAAAAATAATAAAAATAGAAACATATTATCTGTTATCTAATAGAATTAAATCGCCGTTATGATTAACGAAAGTCACGAAGAAGTAAGAAATCTACTAAATAATTATAATTCTTTCAGAACTATACAAAATATCACTTACAACATCCTTAGTAAAACGTTAAAAATACACAATTTTCTCACAAAAATTGAGAATAAATGTAACTAATTCACAATATTTTTTTAAAAGAATTCAACACGTAAACAGATCGGACTACAGCATAAATTCATTCAGTGTGGGCATTATTTTATTTGTCCAGCTCCAGAGATAGATGGGCGTATGCCAATTTCTCTTTTAACTGAAATATTTTATTAGCATAGCAATAAAACTAAAAATAAACCTATCAATTACAATCACGTTTTACAAACTAACTTTTAAATTCGAAAATTGTAATGTTGTTTGTTTCTATAGCTGACTATAATTGATATAATACACTTTATGATGAAGTGGCTAGGCGTTTGACGCTCAACCCTAAGTCGTGCGTTCGATCCCCAGTGGATTTTAGAGTGGGTAAGTATTAAGTTCTAGCCACAATGGTTTTAGAGAATACACGAATATAGATGGATTTGAACATTTTCTAAGGCATTTTGTAACTTTGATGGATTTAATACTTTAATCAACGACCAGAAACACCTTCGCATGAACTGGTGTCGCCAAATGTTAGATAAGTTTCCTGCAAAACGGACTTTTGAATTTATTCCCAAGGACTAAATATAAAATTCGAGGTATTCGCTTTACGAGCCCTGAAGACGCGGTGAAAGCGTAGGAAAATGCCAGAAGAGACCCCTAAGGAAGAATGCTTTTCTCAGTGATTCCATCTAATGCGACGATGTGTAGAGGAACGGAGATTACCTACTTCGAAAAACAATAAAAATATTGGCAACTTTCTCTTTGCTCTAGAAATGAGGTGAATGCTACGAATTCTAAGACGGCTAAGGAAAAAACGTTTCCATACTAAGACGGTTACAGATTAAAAATCGTCTTTCGACACTTTGTTACCAACGCATCCTCAGTTTTTTGGACAGGTAACATCGAGATCTAGAAAGTCCGAGCCCATACTCACTAGACCGATCATGTAAAGGCCCTCACGGGTATTAATTTGGGGGCGCTACTAACACGACTTAAAACAGATATTAAATGACAAGTGCGACTGTAAAAGAAGATGGCGTAGATAAACATTGAAAACCGATACGTTTTCGTCTCAAAAGTCGTAAAAATGAGCTAAGTCTAAAATATTGTAATAATATAAGGAACTTTTAAACAGTTTGAATAACCTAGAAGACCATTTTGTAATTTTATTTTATTAATCTACTTACATTATGTTTTTATTTTTCATTAAAATAAATTAATTCTAATATTTTTTAGTCTTTAAAGTAAAAAATACTTACTTTATATTTTTAAAAGAGGTATATCTCTCTGAAGTCAAGTTTTTCCGTAAGAGATTAACAAATAGTACAGACAAAATCTAGCAAGGCGTACTGTAATGCGGTATGTTCCTGGAAAAGTATTACGCTTCATATCATCAACATCGGCTACAAAAGGGATTCGTAAAGACTCCTCTATTTATTCACTAGTCTTTGTGGATGAAAACGTTTTGATAAAATATTAGAAAACCCTGTTTAAATGGAGTTTATTATAAGCCCCATAATCCAGTTATCATAACTACTTCCGAAGTGAAAACAAAAAAAAAATAACGAGGCCAATTGGATACTGTCAAACTTCAGGCATTTCACTCACACAGGCAACATTTTATATAGAAAGGTATTTACTGCAATGTTTAAGCGTAAATTTGTATGCCAATGGATTTAAACGACAGTAAAATATAATCAAAACAGAACTATTCCGTAATTCATATTCAAATGAAACTACCAGCTGCTAGATAAGATAAAAGTATAGTGTAACTAGCAAAACAGCGAGATCAGCACGCTATTTGCCTTGGAAATGGGAAAATTAAATTAATCTCGTAAAATTTTCACTTGCTACCTTATCTCGTGTCGTATTGTCGTTTTATTGTGCCTACCCTGAAACCATTAGCGAAAATGTCAGAGCGCTGGCATTGTAATCGCGCCCGTTGCTGGCCCACACAATGATGCGGCTATTCGACCTCGTGTACGCCCTTACCTTTACGCTATGATACAAATTTGACTCGCCATAATAAACGGCCACTCGTATTATTTCGAGAATACATTCACCGTCATCCCTCAATCTATTTGAATATCACCAGAGCGGCACTAAAAACAAATGTACAAAAAACTCACCCGTAGGACGTATGAATGAGTAAACAAACACTTTTACGATTTCGCCGTCAACGTTATACCTCCAGAATTCTTTGCATACGAGTTAGGAAATCACACGCGCCCATACAAACATTCCACTCACGTTACGAGTGGCCGACACAGGAAAAAGGGCTTGCATACCTTATTGCCACCTTTTTCTAAATCCCTACTTAGAAGTCTGCAGAACACGAAACAACACACCAGGATAATTTAAGTAGGCGACTAAGAAAATACGTGATAATTTTGAATAATGCGTCCTTTTTGCTATGTTTTCCTGACTAAAAATGTTATAAGGACGATACCGCAGCCTATTAGTGGAAAACCACCCGCAATTTTTATTAGAATGTCACTGCGGTTTTCTCGTAATTAATCAGGGAGTCAATGAGCCGTTGTGTTTGGACATATCTGATGAGCAATCCTTCCCTTGCGACCTACTCCTAGGAGTAATGTAGTAGAAAGTAATTTCGTGTTTCCGATGCAGTGTATATTTAACAATAGTGAGTTCAATGAACTTATGTGTAGGGGATGTTCGAAGACAGACGCGGAAACAAAGCTAGTATTTATGACCGTGATCTTATTTGCATGCAATTCTGACTATTGCTGCCCCCAGCCTCACAAGTCGTGCCGTTCGGTATATTTATAGAATATTTACTCATAAACATGTAGATTGCGGGTGGGACGCGTTTTTATGTTAAAATATAGAAAGGGGAGCTATTTTATTTATTACCCACTTGACTTAGAGCGTGCCAGTGAGAGATTACGTAAAATGCGTACTTAAATAATGTGTAGGATTTGGGATTGTTTTATAGATTTTAAATAAAATGTTTGATACTTTTGGATAGTTAAGTACTGAAGTAGTAAATAATTATAAAAACTATACGTTGATAAAAGGAATTAAAGGCCCGCATTGTACGTGATAAATTTCAGAAATAGTGGATTACATTGTAATAATATCAAATATTCAACGATTTTTTTATTTTTAATGTTATAATTTTTATTACTTTACCCTCATCTTTTTACGATGGGCACTAAATCATTGTAACACACTAAGGATTTTTTCTTAATAATTCTAAAGTTATAATCGTTGTAAAGAACTACTATATAATAGAAATATGATTCATTTTAAGAAAAACTTCAATGTAATAACCTAATTATTAAAGCAACAAAAAAACAGTTATCTGAATTCTGAATTGTCCCATTTTGTAAACCTATACAGTCTCTGAAAACAAATTGAAGCTTTTGTTCAGATCCAAAAATATCCAGAATAATAAATAAAACATCTCAAAAGCACCTCTGTGGATATCGTAGGAATTTTTAATAATCTTTAAAAGAGAATAAAGCCTCCGACAGAACCTACTAAGAAATGTGGGGGCTCTTAAAAATTTCAAGCGCGATAACTTTTTTCTTAACAACCCAAGGCACAGGGAAGTTTATACAAATAATCCGGAAAATAGTTGAACGCTCTGGCGCGAACGCTCATAACATATTTTGCGTCAGTCTGTTGCTTTTTAATGCCTTATCCGCTTTTAAACTCACTGCTAAGTATATTTAAGACCTCCGCCAACGATGTTCTTTTAATTTATGAAGAAAGTAGTTAAGAGTTCGAATTTTATCGGAAATCAATTTTTTTATTACTTTTATGTACGTTGTAAATGATGGTTGACAACAGAGGCAGAAAGACAAATCTCCTACTGAACGATAACTACGGGCCTTCTGTACCAACCAGAAACTATTTTCCGGGAATCAAACGGAAACTATTCAGGCTAATAAAATATAGTAAAAAAGCAACGTTCAAGCAAAACTTTGTACAATTAATATAAAAATCAGTTATTCGATATGATCACACGACTACGCGTTCGATATCATAATAGCGTCCAATAACGTTATCGTAATCGACTACATATACGATACATCGCAATAATGACCAAAGTATTTTCTCCCTTAAATTCAAAAGTAATACGTATTACTGAAACTTCCGTAATTCGTATACCGTATCCATAGAGTTCAGTTGACACATTACGGATGAATCGAGGTAATTAAAAACGTGACCGTCGTCACTTGTCTACGTGGGTTTTATCTGCTTCACACCATGAGTTTACGAAACAAACTATCACTCCTAAGTTCGAACTTTGAATGTGTTTAATCTTAAACCCCACTAAAATTTATTAATGCGTTTTTACAGGCTTTCTGTGCTACTAAAGAAATGATAATATTGCCAACTAAAAATAAAAATTTTATAAAGATTTTTAAAAACTTTTTTTCTCATTACAAAAATGTTGTTTTTTACACGAGTAATGTAATATATACGAACGAAATAAATGTCGCCATCAGACAGTTGTCATGATTTTATTCTACTAGGCTCATTTTGATATGTATCTTTAATGCCCTTTTGCATCGTTTACACACGCTAATATTACTAAGTTTAGACGGTAATCACTACAAAGTATAAAACAAAGTCGCTTTCTCTGTCCCTATGTTCCTTTGTATGCTTAAATCTTTGAAACTACGCAACGGATTTTGATGCGGTTTTTTTAAATAGATAGAGTGATTCAAGAGGAAGGTTTATATGTATAATAACATCCATTAAATAGTAGAGAAATACTGTTATTTTTGAGGTTTCTAATGTGATGTCGTAAATAATTACATTTTTTCCACTTACATTGCAAACGCAGGCTCAACCCTACGAGTTTTATCAAAATAATGTACTAAGTATTGTACACATTGAAAAGGTCTACAGAAAAGTCCATGATGGTATATGTCTATCTCTTATGGATAACCCACAATAACTTTTTTTTGTCATTTACTTTTTACGACAAATAATGGCTAATTTACGAAGCGATTTTAACCAATACAGCATTAATCCTTAACCAATTAAATACCTTGAATACATTGTTCATTTAATATAGATCTATACAGCCCATTACAGCTTATTTAGCAGCGATCGAACGCGTATATTATCGGAGCTTTCCAGCGACGGAAATAACAATACATAATAAAAACCTGCTTTTCATCAGCATTGCACCCGTGCGAAGCTGGGGCGGGTCACTAGTTTTTTAAAATTGCACACCCTCATACTTGATAGATTAGACTTCTAATAATAATTCATATTTTTCTTTATAGTTAGTTCTAAAAAAATATCATTAATTTTCATTACCGTAACTGTATGTATTTATTTATACCCTTATAAAAAATATAGATAAAAAACGGAGAAAAGGAAACATACAAATGGATCTTTACTATTATAGAGAGACAGACCATTTGAGAGAACTTTCTAACAGCAAATTTTGAATATTTTTATTTTCCCATTTACTGCGGTGATAAACCACGATATGACAAACGTTTACGAGATCTAAAATCGTTACGGATAATTGGGAAATAAAACCTTATCTTGAAGACTCGGTGAGGTGAATAAATTTGGCGTTTTCAACCACAAGTAGGAATACAAGCAATATTAATTGTTGTTTTTCTCTGAATTGTATTTAATAAGTGTTTAGTATAGTATAAGAGCAGTGTTGGCCTAGTGGCTTTAGCGTGCGACTCTCACGCCTGAGGTCGTAGGTTCGATCCCGGGCTGTGCACCAATGGACTTTTTTCTATGTGCGCATTTAACATTTGCTTGAACGGTGAAGGAAAACTTCGTGAGGAAACCGGCATGTCTTAGACCCATAAAAAAATCCAATGACGTGCGTCAGGCACTGGAGGCTGATCACCTACTTGCCTATTAGATTTAAAAATGATCATGAAACAGAGTCAGAAATCTGAGGCCAAGACCTAAAAAAGTTGTAGCGCCACTGATTATTATTATTATTAGTATAATAGTGACAGTACAATTTCTTACAAAGCTAAATGTATACCCCGATTCTTAAAATTACTTAATCTGCACATGCTTTGCGTTTTTTTTATTGAATCTAGAATTTATCTCTTCGAAGGCATGCCCTCTAGACTTTTAAATAAATACGCGAAAGGCTTGGAAAATTCGTAATACGCAATTTTAAGCTTTGTCTAAGTTGGCAGCGTTCTTCTACGTATCAAACTTTCCGTTGACAAAATTTATTCATGGAGTGATCCCTTGTAAATACATTCGGGAGTTTATTGTCGTAATGAATTTGATATTATGAAAATGTTATTAATGTTTTATTAGTAATAGATGCATAGCCGGTGAATAGCATTGTATGTCGATACAAATTGTTTTTAAACTAATTGCCTTTGTTAAACCTGTTTTTTTATTTTAAAGCACTTTTTGTTGATAGTTGTGTAAAAACGTGGCAAAAAAATAGTGCATTGTTTTTTAAAATATAAATAAACTTGGGACTGTCTTTAATGCTGCATATAAAAGTTTTGAATTACAGTGTTTGTAGACATGCGATAACATCAAAGCTATTAAAGGATTAAGACAGTAAATAATAATTATTAACTGAAGATGTCTAGCTTTCGGGTGTATATCACCTGCAATGTCGGTAGCCCTGCAAATCCTCTTAGGAAGTTGTTCGCTTTTCTTCATAGACCATATGGCCTTTATTATAAAATTTTAGAGACAATTGATTCTACTTAGTTAGCCTTATTTACATTTTCTGAGTGATACAATGTCATATCCTAGTTACGTAAAATCTTAATACAGAATGTTCCGGATAACTCACCTTAAATGATTTCACGTACTGTAAAACATAAAATGAACGATAAAAACGAGTGATTAAAAGTGTCATAAATTAAATACATTAGAAAGTTTTAATATGTTTAAAGAGATTTATTCAAGGGAGAACATGTCCTATCAAAATATCTCGGGCCACACGTTATGTCGGCACATTCTTCTCCTAAATTGAAATTCTCGAACGCTTTGCCTTCGAGCGGGACGGGGTCAGGAGCCAAAAGACAAATAGAACGACGATTATGCGATCAAATATTATATTTCTATTAAAAATTAAATCATGACCAACTCCTTTCGAATCTTGACTTAACTACTTTTATACTTAACTTTAATCTTCTAGCTTTGTACTACCATTGAGTTTGTAGTACGAATCCAAGCTTATTTTGACTTTGAATAAGAATGTATATAAAACTAGTGACCCGCCCCAGCTTCGCACGGGTACAATGCTGATGAAAAGCTTTTTATTATGTATTGTTATTTCCGTCGCTGGAAAGCTCCGATAATATACGCGACATATACCATCACGGACTTTTCTGTAGACCTTTTCAATGTGTACAATACTTAGTACATTATTTTGATAAAACTCGTAGGGTTTTAGCTTGCGTTTGCAATGTAAGCGGAAAAAATGTAATTATTTTCGACATCACATTAGAAACCTCAAAAATAACAGTACTTCTCCACTATTTAATGGATGTTATTATACATATAAACCTTCCTCTTGACTATATCTATTAAAAAAACCGCATCAAAATCCGTTGCGTAGTTTCAAAGATTTAAGCATACAAAGGGACATAGGGACAGAGAAAGCGACTTTATTTATACTATGTAGTGATATATAACATCAGTAAAAAATAGTCAATCATTTATCATATACCCTTTCAAATGCCAAAGCACACGGTGTACGGATTAGTGGCAATTTTACGAAATACAAAAACAAAATAAAAACATGTCGATGCAACGGACGAGCGCACTAAAAATCTATTCAGAATAATTCAAATCGATAGCACTATCAAATGCGTCCGTACCATGCTCAAAGGCCGAAAGACCGCTTCAAAGGCTCTGTTCAGAGGAAACAAGCCGTACATTCCCAGATCAATGTACAATAATATAAGAGCATGTCTATGAGGGAAGCATTAGAACTGTTCTTATTTATCTGTACTACGTTTGACCGTATAGAGCTTACACAATGGTGACAAGGAATTCTAGCATTCTAGCACCCCTTTGTCGCATACATACAATTGAATCCATATTGTCTGAACTATACATTAGTGCATATATATTTTGTGAACATTATATTCTTTCTTTTCTTTTCTTACTAGAGTATTTTTATTTATTGTTTTCTTTTCTTACTAGGGTTGCCTGGAAGAGATCGCTTGTTAGCAGTTATTTGTGTTTCTTTCTAGAAACGAAGTGTGAATAAATAAATACATTATAAATATGCTTCCAGAAGAAAAGCTAATGCTTGTTGCTATATCGTTTTCATTGTCTTTGGTATACGCGAGTACTACACTTCAAAATAATAATTTTAAATGAAATTTCAATATTTTATTCTTAAATTCTTAATGTAGGACGCGGGTATGTAATTGTATTAATTCTTTGTTATATATGTTCAATATAACAAGGAATTTATACAATTATAATGAATGGTAATTTAAACAATCTATTGTTTCCAATCCGACGAATTCACCCGCATATGTATACACTTTTAATTCGCATTTTAACAAAAACAAATCAACTCTAACTTTTACCAAAGGCCGCTTTGTTACAAGAGTGAGTGGGTAGTAAATTTTATTATTTTTTTATTACGGTTGAACAAATGTTAAACATTATTACTTTCCTATGTTTTAGAAACTATTAAGCACTTCTGATTAAAGTTCTCAACTATGCAGATTACATTACCATATTGATTTAGCCATTTTTATTTATTGGATTTGCGTTTAGTCTTGTCTTTGCACTGCTGGATATTTATTTTATAAAACATATGATGTCGCAGACAATTTTGTGCATATTTATATCTTCTATAAAACTTTAGTACACTTTATTGTCAATAGTGAACGTATTTTACTGTAAGATATTTATTTCATACCTACATTTTTTGAAATTATTCATTGGGGATAATGTTGCATTCTAATGGTGACATTTTTTTAAAATCAATCCATACAAATAGTTTAGGAGAAAATGCAAGGAAATAATTAGATATTTCCTCTTCATAATTTAAGTGATATAATCTATCTAAATATGAACCTATTATTCAGATTAGAATATGATCAAGATTTCTACAGTAAAATCTTTAATAAAGATATTATTAAATTAAAATCATTTACCACAAATAGAGCACATATAAACCGTAGAAACAACATCTATACATCTAATTATTTGATGCACATTGAAGTAGTAAAGTTCAAAGAATGCTGAAGTACAGGATGAAGCAATTATTTAACTCATTCATGCATTGTATTTCCGCTCATTAGATGTATATTTATTTAATTTACAACGGCTGGGGGTCGACGATAAGCTAAGGGGCGCGGCTCTTCGCCGTCTGAATAACAATGTATGCGGGTAGCTAAAATGCTCAGAGAAATATATTCAAATAAAGTAGCATAAACGTTCAGCGCAAAGTCTTTGTACAATTTTATGAAGTCTACGCTCAGCTTGGTGAACTGTGACACGACGGTGACGCCTAATAGAATTATGCTTAAAGGAATCCTCTAAGAGAAAATGTAGCTTGTTGAGTAATATTGCCGGAGCGAGTTTAACCCGGGATGTTGTGAATTTAATATACTTTACTTGCATTTTACTAACTGCACTCGTTTATTGAAAACATTTTACATATTGTTAACTGCTTCCGTACAATACTTATACGATAGTTTCGGTTTTGAATTCCGTGTTTTGGTTGAAGTTAATTAAATTAGTAGGTACTTTTGTTGCTTATCTGTGAAGATTATTGATATTTTAATAAATTGATAAATCCTATTATTACTATGGTAATTATAATTGCACGTTGGCAAATTAACGTGCGTAAGTGTATAAAGGGAAATGGAAATCTTGTGGGTATACGTAAGGTGACCCTCGTCAGGGCGAAGGCGCAAAGTGCTCCGATAACCGACACAACCGCTTTTTGATAGCACTTTGCCCAACTCGCCATCTGGCGGCCATTAGGTCTAGCTTATATTGAAAAAGTACGATGTTAAACACGTGATGAACATTTTTATTTACCAATGAAGGAAGATTCGTAATATGAGGATATGAAAAAGTATTATCTGTTTCGAAAAATAGCAATACTAAAGTTTCTGGTCTTTTTGACGTCCACAAAGGTCACAGAAACTTTTGAAAATTCGAAAATCTTTTCTGGGATTTTTATTCGGCTATCCTCAAAGTTAAAGATTGCCTGACTCACCTTAAATATTATTTTATAGTTGACCTAAAACTTATTTCTTCATAAATATTATATTCTCAACTACCTTCATAAATCTAATTCAAATAAACTTAAAGTTTTTCTGGATAACAAAGCGTATAAACAAACAAGCTGAAGAAACGTAAAACTTTAAAACATATTTTATTTATTTTTATATAAAAGTAGGGTAATTCTAAAAAAAACACTTGTCATTGTACAAGTACAACTCGCGCTTCGTTTAATTGGTAGTCGGTTTATCCTCGATTCTTTTATTTATCTAGCGCAGGTAATTCGTTTACACGTGAGAATAGTTTCAACACGTGCCTTCAAGAAGTCTGTAATGGATTTTCTGCCTTTAGTCTGCGGAGTCTTGTTTATTACTTACATAGTAAATTGTATTGACTCTTAGTTAATTAGTATTGCTCTTTGAAATTCTCTACACCATTGTAAATAGGTTTCATCTCTATGTACTTTTTATTTTTATAAAAAATACAGAGAACTGGTCTTCAGCAGAATAAGTCGCGCAAGATCTCACTCTCTCAGAGAGAGACAATCTTTATTTTAAACTAAATATATCGTAAAATTTCTTGTTATTTGCCAATATTATTGATATCATAAGAACAGCCCTTAAAAGTGACTACGCTCTTCAATATATATTCAAAAACGATATACTAATAAGCATAAGAATATGTTGAAATTGAATTAAAATCTTGGTTACTTTGTAAATAAAATTATGGTCTTAAAATCAAATTCCTACACTTTTCAAAACTGTACAAGCGACGACCTTAGCAATTAAGTTGCTTGAAATATTTAATGAACAGTGCTAGTTCCGCGGCGGAAATGACACTTAATCGGCTTAACTTCGCCTCAGAACTTACCCCAAGCCAACTCACCCCCTTCTTTCCTCTTCCCTTCCTCCCCCTTCCCCCGCTTCTCTGCATCAAAGAAGTTAGAGAATGTGCAATTATGAGATTGTTTTAATTTAGAAACAATGTTGTTAAAGAATCCACTCACTTCGACCAAGCTTTCAAAATACAAACCTAAAATTCTTGGTTATCGAGCATTGTTTAAAGATTATTATTTGCTCTCGAGTTTGCATTTTTCTCTGCGGTTTACATTTTCTTCAAAAATCTAAGAGATAGATAAGTGAATTTAGTCAAGCCTGCAGGTGTTGTGTTTCTACTATCCAAATATGGAAGGAATTCCTATACCTTATAGGATATGCATTAGTTGTTAGCCAACAGAAATCTTTCGTAAGAGACGATATCGAATATATCTATAAGAATGTAAATTAACAAGTAGGAAAGAAATGTATTAAATGTTTGTGCAAAATTTTAGCAATACCAAAGTTTATAGTTAAAGTTTGTCAGTTTGTATGTACGCAAGACTTATTGAAAGTTCGTCACCCATAAAAGTTCGTTAGTTAACACATTAGACCTAAAAAATATGGTCGTTCGTAGCTGGGGAACAACAAATAGTAGTGCAAAATTAACCATTTATTTAGGAAGAAACATAATACCTCAAAAGGAGGCAGACATATTTCTGCATCTATTTCCTTAGTATTTATTTTAAAGGATCAGATTTTTGTATCTGATACAATCCCAATGATTCCTATCACCGTACGAGCAAATGTTTGTTATGATATAGAAAGAAAAAAAACTGTACAGCCAAGGTTCGAACACACGACCTCATAGTTGAGAGTCACTACTAACACGTCTCAAGTGTTTATAGAGGCTGAGATTTTGCAGTAATAACTTACGAGTGTCTCCGTAACAACAAGCCTATACTATATTAAATTATCATCTCCTTCAATAGAATTCACTCGACCCAACTCTAAAATGAACTTGAACAATAACAAGGCCTCAAACATTTTGAAGTTAGATGTCTATTCAAGTTTAGGCCAACATTTAACTAGTAGTGGCAAACAAATCGAGGCATCTTTTACGCTTTGAAATATGCTTCCAATATTTACATAACTTCTAAAGTTGACCAACTCGTGTGGCTCGAATTCTTAACTCAATTTACTGTACCATATGGTTTAGTTTAGAAAAATATCTTTCCCTGACTTTGCATCGTTTGCATTTAGTGAAGAATATTGAAGGATGTATCAAGATGACACTTATGGTATCTTTAAATTACAAATGCTACAACAAATAAATCGCTCAAATCTGTACAATAATTTCGTAAGAGGTTTTTGTTACAAGAACAATTTCTGAAATGTTTATTAGTGTTCATATTAAATAAAAATTTTGAAAGTATACCAATATTTACTGGTTACATTATACAAATTTCACCCAAGTAATAATTGCTTGGAAACATTTATTCTTAAGTATTGCACAAGGCAACATAGCACTAGGATATCGTCATAACGAATTGGGGAGGTATGCATATGTTTCAGGGTTATAAATTTAAACTTAATATGAAGGTTTAGTAACAGATTTTAATCACAAAGTGTTAAGTGTTATTAATTAAAAATGTTTATTGGTTATATAAGATGTAAAATAAATGTTTATTACTATTAAGATTAGATAAAGTGACATCTAGATATAGGCAGTTTCCTATGTGCAAGGTATACGCATAGGATACGTAATAAACGTTGGCATTTAAACGTGGCGACATTTGCACTGGTGTTTCAATTGACCCATTTGCGTTGTCCACACGTTCTCACAAATACGGCGCTATTGGCTCGCTTTGATACACTACAATTTTATCGGACCTCTATATTCCGCCAGTCAATTAAATGTATGGTTTTAAAATTCCATACCAAAAATTTTTTCGTCACTCAAACCATGTTGCATTTCTCGGTGATTTAAAATGTAGTATGAAAACCGACACTTTGATAAAAAATCTTTGATCCTATGCGTCATTGATACAATCTGTATTCCGATGTTGAAAAGGTTTTTTTACTAAACTAGCCTTCATTACCTTTTTTTTTACTTTGCGTTATAAAAAACTGGATTTGTTTAAAAAGCAAGATGGCTTCAAAGTATACAATTTGTCATATAAGAACAATACTTATAAATTATTTCGTTTATATGATATAATACGTTTTTCGAATGTTTTATATTTGTAATATCAGATGAGTCGTAGAAATGAACATTTCTGAATGAAGATGCAATCGTTTCGATATACAAATGGACAGTGAGACGGCTTTCTATGGGCAAATAGATAGTCCTTACTTCCGACACGTGTTTCCTTGAGCCTGGTCACGTAGAATATTGACGCCTCCAGCGATCGGGCAATACAAAGCTCTCGCCAAGATATACTTGACATACTAAAAATTCGCATTAGAATGTTGCTCCGTTCCGAGAAATGTAATATTGGGCAAATATTTTTTGAAGGATATTGCGTGATTGTGTACCCATATTTATTTATTCCCCGTTCCCTTGCTAAATCTTATTAGTACAATAAATGCTTTAAGTTTTTGAGAAAATAATTATAATAATTGATACATAATTACCATTAATTAATAGCGTCAAAGAATAGAAATATTGAGCAGACGACAGTGACAACTGTCAGATGCCAACTTGAATATTTGCTGAAATGTCATTCTGACTTTGACATCTTGTTTGTGACGAACATAAAGAGTGCTAATAATATTGTGCTATAAGTTGATATAATATATTTTTAATTTTTTACCTGAAAGTTCTGATTCTTTAAAAGACAACGATCTTTGATGGGCAAATGAAATATATGTGCCAGGTGCTGATTTTTGATTTAACGGTAGTCTCAAACTAAAATAAACATCGGTGATTGAATAAAAGTAACTAAATTAAACGTCCCTGAAATTTTAATATCAGCCCCCTCCCATAATACTCAGTACAGTCAAACATTAAGCTACACCCTTACACGGGGCGCCTACAGATAGCCTTTATTTGGTGTAATAGTTGATTTCACGCAGTTCCGGATTATAAGGTCAAACGTGTACACACACGTTTAGTTTTGATTGACTTTTTTAAGATGATCAGCCTTCTGAGTAACATTCTGAAACAATGATTGCTTAGCCAGCCGCAACCCAGGAACTCCTAGTTATAAGTGTGCTATC
The DNA here is from genome assembly GCA_028984075.1 of Pieris mannii. NCBI lineage: Eukaryota > Metazoa > Arthropoda > Insecta > Lepidoptera > Pieridae > Pieris > Pieris mannii. Next base: position 5,649,414 of record CM054776.1, read on the forward strand.
AACTACGGAGGCGGCTTAATATACTCTGTTAATTTTTCGAGTATTTTATATTTTTGTCAATTGACATTTCATTTACAAATATTTACTACTTGTAAAAAATCTAATATTTTTAATTGCAATGTTTATTTTCAGCTTTGGGCCTCGAACCGGATTTCAAGTTCCCCCTGGAGAATGTAACCATCGCACAGGGAAGAGACGCGACATTCACCTGTGTGGTCAATAATCTAGGTGGTTATAGGGTGAGTGGCGACTCCGCCACTGCCAGGGTGTGTATCAAACTAACTCAATACAGCTAGCCGACTAGAGGAGCACAGCACTTGATGAGATCTATTATTGTGAATCACATAATTTTTTACCTATATCCAGTTACATAAACAATAAATTAAAAAACACGTTAAGTGAATAAATGTAAGTAGTTTCTAAAATTAATAGTTTTCAAAACTGTAAACGAAAACTGTTTTAACTTATTAAAACAAAACCATTAACTTAGAATGCAGAAATCTAATGCAATTATATCGATACAAAATAGAAATTACGGATGGATTGATATTTGTCTTTGTTAAATCTTGTTCCACGACGACGTTCGTAGAACATTTTCTGGTTGAATATCACGAATTTATGAGAATTCGTCCCAATAATAGATCTCACTAATAGTCTGCACTTACTTCAACACTTCTTGCACACCTTTAGCACACAAGTTCCGATGCACTCTACTCACTTAGGAACTGTCTATAGTATAGAGTGTGACACTTTGCACAGTTTCTTGACAATTTTAGCATAGTTAGAACTCAACTTGCACACACTTGCACAGAATTAACTTAAACTCAAGAATTTTCGTATACTTCTATTTTGAATTTCACATCCGTTTGCATTATGGCTGCATACTAGAGGCTCATATACGTTACTAATTCCTAATTTTATTTTTCCTTCTTAAGTTTAGATTATGCATCAAAAACGTTGTGTTCCTTTAAAGCGTTTAAATTTCTTGGAGAAAAGAGAATGTTACAGATCGATGTTATTAAGGAAAATGTAATATTATGCAGTAGTAATGTGTATATACAACAATACAATTTCTTGAGTTTAGTTTGGAATAATAAAATACTTAGGAGCATGTATTCCACAGCACTAGCACTATCTTAATCAAAATTTGCACACTGTTGACGAAATAATGATTTTCAATATATGTAATATTACGAAACTAAAATCTATAACGAATTATTTTAACTTATATGTATCACATTGTATTTACTTTTGAATATTTTATTATTATTATTACACATATCTGTAAAATATTTTAGTCAAGAAATTTCAAAATACACTTTACGTGTTTTTAATTCAATAACTTGATTCTTCATTTCATTCACGTTATTTCATAATGGATTTAACAAATCCTCCACGAGGCTATTCCATTTAAGTGTGGTCTTGCAAAACAGTCACTTTACGACATTAAAATAAAGCTAGGACAGTCCCCATGGTCCCTGTTCAATCATTTCGAGAGGTAAGCTCTCTGTCCCCAAAGCTAATCTCCATCTGCTTTACTATTATCGGAACATTCGTTATGTTTAAAAATGGCCTTTATATGTTATCGATTTTTTAACGCTAATAAGTGTAGCTCATTTATACATTTTATAAAAGCTAAAGTTTGGCGTAGCACTTATAAAGTGTTCGAGTTTTTGAAATATTCAAAAATTCTCCACATTTTCAAATTGTTACAAATAAACTTCCAAAATTACAGTAATGATTCGGTTACGATAGGCAATGAAATAAAAAAAAAATAAAGTATTATTTGTGAATTCAATACAAATATTTTTTTGGAAAAACAAAACAAATAAAAGATTAAAGCTTTTATTTAGTAAACTTAAAAAGATACCAATATTTATTACTGATACACGTTAATTGCATCAGATTAACACGAACATAAATCAGATTCATCTATAATAAAAGCAGTTACACAAATTAATAATTTTCCCGGATCTAACATGACATCTCCGATATGCACCGCTGGTATGGATGAGTTATAAGGGTAAAGATCTGTAAATACTAATTTTTATGTTACTATAAAAATATAAATCCAGAACTGTGCATTATCAAACAAATATTTCATTAAAAAAAATAATAACTATGAAATGAAAATCTATATTTGTTCTACTTTTAAAAAGCTGGATTTATATTGTATGTACTCAATTTTTTAAATCTACAATATCGATGCATTTATATGTCCTAGTTCGTATTGAAAGATTTGAAAAATTGAGACTATTCTGCACAAAGTATTTGTTTAAAATCCATTCTTGTAGTAAAATATAGGTAACCTAGAGCACAATTTAGAGTTGCACCGGTTGTTTAAAGTTGAAAAATAACAACACTTGTAGTATATTCACTTCTATGATAAAGCACTTTATGTAGAGCACTTAGCACTTCCTAGAAACTATATTGTCATATTATAATAAATATTTAAGAAACTTTTATTACCATTTACTTACCTTAATGATTTCAAAATTTAATAAAAATTCTCCAACTTTATTCCGTGTCATGTTTTGAGGGTAGTCGTTTTTTACAAGACGCAGGAAATAGGGTTCTATTGCAATGTCGACGCTTTTGGTAGAATGGACGAAACGGGCGTTTTCAGTGTGCCTTGTGGCGGCCAACAAACGAAAATGTAATTAAACATTCCATGAGCATTTTGTGAGGTTTTCGCAACAAGATAGTGTTGCTCGGATAGTATTCGTTTGTAATTTGACTAGATTTATCAGTCCTTAAGACCGCATAATCGATTATGCAAACTTTTCACCCGTTCGAATCCTTTCAATCCAAAGTTTTCGACTGAGTGCTTTGTTTAGAAAGTTTATGTATATGAAGGATTGTTGGATACATTTCCCGAGACAGGTAGCGTGGATCAAGGCGGATACAAAGGCAATTCTAGCGATACACGAGCACGTGATCACTAACAACGCGCGGCTAAGCGTCACCCATAACGACTACAATACGTGGACGCTGAGTATTCGTGGCGTAAAGAGAGAAGATAGAGGACAATATATGTGCCAAGTTAACACCGATCCTATGAAAATGCAGGTATAAACTTAAATTATTTAGCTTTTCCAATTGTCTACAAATAGCCGTTCTATTTACGGAAAAATCATTAGCTCTTATAGAGTAATAAGAGCAAATAGATTCTCAATAATGGCTTAATTACGTTTATCTTGTTGAAGGTCTAATTAACCATTTATAATTTAACTAGATTTTTCTGATATTATAAATAAATATGTATTTTAATTGCAATAATAAATATTAAGTCAAAATCTCCAACCTATAAGATAGCACATATTAATTTTTATTTAAAATAAAAAAAAAATTTAACACATCGTATTGGCATCGATTTGTTTTTAATTTTGAACCAAATATTTATGCAATACACAAAACTTCACATTACGCAAACATTTTCTTGCAGACAGCATTTCTTGAAGTTGTAATACCACCTGACATCGTGTATGAAGAGACATCAGGGGATATGATGGTGCCAGAAGGCGGTTCAGCTAAGTTAGTCTGTAAGGCAAGGGGTTACCCTCCACCAAGAATCGTCTGGCGGAGAGAGGATGGAGGGGACCTCATTTCTAGAGGCGGGCCACAGGGAAAAACAAAAGGCAAGTTTTATTTTTTGTAAAAATTAATAGACTAGCACATCTATCTAGTTTCTTATTTACATTTTTCGCATTTCATAAAACGTTTAAAAATTATATTATAAAGTATGAATTAAAAATAGTGCCAGAATCTTTTTAATTTTATTATAAAATTGTTGACTATTCCGTCTTTCATAAACCGTATTTGCTGAACAGTGTCTATTATTGACAACATTCCCACGTTCATCAGAATAACGCTTGTAGATCAGATCAATACGATTGTATTTATGATTATTATAATTGTAATATAATGGGTTATCATTTTCCATCTTTCTAATACATCATATCAACATGTTTTGCACTAAAAGGAATTGCTAAGCGAAATATTTATCTTGGTGAATATTAGTAAGTTTGTTAATAATCAAAAATAATCTAAATCTAAAATAATCAAAGCGTCACATTTTTGCTCTATTGGTCTGGTTGGTTTTATAGCTAAAGTAAAGGACAAGACAGTCTTGTGTATGTATATTTTTTTTTATAATATTGTTACGCTTTCCAAATAATATCAAACTAGTTGTTACAAAGTACTTAAAATACGCACGTCGTAGTTTTGTGGCGCCAACAACATCGACTTTCTTGCAATAATTTCTTCACCGTACAAGTTATAATGGTAATTAAAAATGTAATCGTTACACAGTCGGAGTCTACCGCACCTTTTGGTTAATACAACACATATCGACCTATCCGTAGAACAGAGTCCTATCTGCAGGATTGATAGTTTTCAGTAGAGGCAAGAGAAGTTTTTGACTTGTGTAATTCTTAAACAGTGAGACTTGAGATTTTGATTTTTTGGTATGATATGACAACACCCCAGCCTAGTTAAATGCTATGTAGTGTATATTTCTTATCCTCTTATTTCACGAGATAGTGAGTTCCATATAAACATAGAACGTTTTATGGCGGAAGAGCGGGTGCCCGTAGTGAACATTGTACGTTTTTTTACGGAGATGTATAAATTAAGTGACGTTCTATATTAACATGGGTAATTTTTTGTTAGAATTACCCAACCCTTATGTGTCCTATGTAAATAAATATCTTAAAATTTTTAAACATAATGTTCACCATATGATGACTTCCCTCCCATGTAACTAAATAAAAAATAAAAATATTATTAAAAATAGTTTATTAGACATAAAATCTTAAAATAGATATGTAAACTATTAGAAGGCATCACTTTGAACGGCATCACATCACAGGTACGGTAGGTACTTAATAGTATAGTCTAAAACTACAGATAGGTACAGATCTATGTACCTATAAGAAAATTACAGGAGACGCGTATGGAGAAATTTAAACTTCGCATTAGTTATATAATCAACAATATGTTCAAACAAACATACTTAATAGAGAGTATTAATAACAATAAAATTTTACGTAAGAAACTAATTTTAAGTAAAACTATTTTTGTGGCGCAAAATTTAAAACTTAAATGGCATTTCGTATCACAGACACTGTCCCCTTCATTTTGGGTGTGTCCTTTCTGTAAGAAGCAGTGTATTATGCATATATTGAACTTTTCTGCTGCGTACATTGAAAATACAAAGCGGTTACGATTTTGGCCAGCACAATTGTCTGACCAATAGCGAAACTCTTTGACCCCACGGTCAACATTAGCCTGAATAAAATCTAAGAGACAACTCCTGACCTCATTTGCGCCACGATTTGCCACAGATTCATCCCAAATATAGCAAACGGCAAACTTCCTTTTACCCATGTCAAAAACTATGAAGTTAAATGAAGAAAACTTAATTAAAAATATGTTATATATTGCCATGAGGACGCTGCAATACATTTTAAAAATCAAACACAGCAGCAACCATGTTTCCATTTGACTCCTCAGCGTCTTTCTTATAATAATAATAATAATCTTTATTTCTTCTCTCACATATACATACAAGGTTACAATGATTAAAACTAAGATGATAACATTTGAAAGTGTATGTGAGAGACTGGTCTCTGTAACAGGAGACCTGAGTGACAGATAGCCAGCCTCTCCACCACCGGACCGGGACACTTGGCCTTTTAAGTTCCTTGCGACCTTCTTAATAGTCTGGTGTTGTTGAAAAGTTTCTTTTTCTTGGTCTGTTGGATTATTTTTCAACCGAAAAACGTGACATTCGTCGCACTAATCTTTTTTGGGAATATAAAAAGCTAGATTGAAGTTTAAGTTGACAATGTCACGATATTGGCGTTTCTTTGTAGAATTAGAGATGTATTTCTAGGGGTCGAACCATTCAAGATACAATTTGAACATTTTGGCGATACTTGTCTCCTTGTAGGTAGAGCTTTTGGCTATTCTTGCGTATATAATGCAATGGGACAAATGTCCTTGAAAATGAAATGAACATAGTCACAAACACTTTGTTTCATTGCGTCATCTATAACAATCTTATGATTATGGTAGCGACTCCGTCTTTCCTCTTCTAAAATAGCACTTCCATCGTACTTCTTCCATGCATTTTTTAAGATACGAGTTGAAACGGCAAGAGTATTAATAGACAATGTTTGGCATACATTGGTTTTCTCGCAGTAAGATTCGCTAGAACCTGTGATCAGCGCCATATAATAGTTAAAAGTATGCTTTCTATTATTAGGAGTGTCTTGACTCAGGTATCTTTACTTCTTCATTTTATCGGAATATTTGATGATGAAATTCCACTGCTTGATATCCCAGTTGCCAAAATTTTGTGAAGCATTCCAACCTCTGTTGGTGAGATATTTTATTAGGACATTTGTAACAGTATACCTGACGGCCACATCGTTTTTTCGTCTACGGCTTTTCCTTTTATCGTGACATATTTCTTACCTAAGTTCTTAAGGCATTTGCGTTTAAGGTCTGTCCATTCTTTTGGGCACCTCTTACGTTTTCTAGTCGTTTTAGGATTTACGGTGGGATCGCTTATGTGCGAAGAAGAAGGTGAATTCGTGGTGCTAAAAGACGACGAAGAAATATCTGTGATAATAAGTCTGCATGATAAGGGCAGAATGAGCTATCGCAAATCGAATGAATATAAGTAGGAGATGGCATAGGAGTTGGCAGTGACAATTCTCGAAACTAGAAGGCACTTGCATAGAAAATGTGCTAGGTTGATTTCTGTAAACACCTTTGGCAGACGGATCAGACACATATGAAGCTATCACAAGTAATTTCTTCGGTCAGGTAATATCTTCATGCAGAAATTCTTCCCATATATCAGCTAGTTCTTGACTGATTTTTTTTTCACCGGAGGGCAAAGGTGAGCTTTGTTGTCTAATGTCGTTGTCATCAGCGTTCAGAGCTGTAGTATAAAAAATACTGTGTATTATTATAGCTATTCATAAAACATTATTAAGAAATGAAGTTAACATACCTTAAATAAAAAACCGTTATAATAATGTTATTTAACGATATTTTTACATGAACAACGTCCTAACTGTTGTCATTATCCCAGTAACAACGTCCTATCTTAATATCAAACCAAGAAATCATATTACAGATTACGTAGAAAAAGGTCCTATATTCATATGACACGCTTAGCATACCAAAAATGTTCGTATAAAATCGTCCTTATGTTTCATAAGACTTCTACTTTACTATTTATTATTAAAGAAAGAATGAATACTCTGTGACTTAGCATTATGCCAATTGCTTTTTCGCATGATTTTCTCACTACAGATGCTTTTCTATACCTCTCCGGCAAGAAACGTCCTATATTAAAATCAATCACCCACAACGCTTTACTGAGTCAAAAATGCAATATTAAAGCAATACAGATATAATGTTTGTTAATATAAGAATTTATTAGTGTGTATCGCGAAATAATACAGCTCAAATCGTCAATATACCAGTATTTACACTTTTTTTCGTATAATCAGCAGGAAAATTTGAAAATGGTGCACTAAGTTCCGGCCTTTCTGCATCAGTTTTTTGTAGCATATCTAATATTTTCTTTGAACGTGACATCTTTAAAAATATGTTTTTACATGCAAAGCAGTTAATTTATTTTGTACATTAAACCAGAAAAAACCTGAGCGCATAACACAAATACACCCTCTCTCCACCGAACAGCGGCCGGAGTGACAAGCGGACGGGGCGTCGGTGCAGCCGTCGCTTTCCGCGTGCCGTCGCTTGATCACTTCGTGCGTTTTTATACGGAATTAATGTCAGATAGTACGTTATTCGATTCTATATCTCCGAAACTAAACAAGATACGAAAATTCTAAAAACATACGTCTGTAGAGTTCGTATTCCTTATCTCGTTTAGCTATTAAACTCATTTTTGCTCCATGATCACATCGGACTCTGTTCTACGGATAGGTCGATATGTGAACGTTAAAAAACTTTTATCACGATCTACGCAACGATTCACATAAAAATACGAATGACGTCATTAGCACAGGCACTGATTAGATTCTATAATAAAATTACGTTGAACCGGTTTAATAAACAATTAATGCAAACTACTATCGATAAGCGATACTGTATAATGGTCAGTTGGTCCACCAAAGCCTAGATAGTAATATCAAAATGCCGTAAAATTATCATTTCATAATATAGGACTTAGTAGAATAAGGTAAACACTGAAATGGAACGTGAAAAAGCTAGCTTTATTAATAAAGTTTCTTTCGAGGGTTAATGTGCATATTACTAAAATGTTGTGTCTCAAATAATATACAATAATATAAAATATACCAAAAAAGGTTAAGGCTACGTTATGAAAAATCAAACTACATACATTTTTATAAATAAGAGTTGCATTATCCTTATTGTGACTGATGTACAGTATCTGAACTAAATATCTATGATTTATTCATCTAAATAGTTGGGAATATTTTTTGTTAAATTATCACTATAATATGATTTTAAAATCTAAATACTCGAAAAAAATTTTTTTTTAAATTATTCTAAATTTAGACTCACTGCCTCTCAAATAAATAGCGTGAAATGAATAAGTAGATCCGCTGGTTTTGAATTCCCAATTATTTTATTTTAGCTACAATGAAATATTTGTTAAAACAAAAATATTACAAGTTCAATACAATTTTGTTCGAGTGCCCTATAAAAAGCCATTGAATTTTATCGAGAAATCTGAACCAGATTTTTATACAAAATTTGAAATTCAAACAACAGTTTTACTAGAACCTACAATATTTCCTTACAAAAAGATACCACTGGTTAATGCAGAACGGAACTAATGTAGTCATTTTCAAATAAATCATGAAATAACGCAAAATTTATAGGTCTGGGATATCATGCAAATTTTATGACTGAACGTTTGCGTGCTGAGGTCGTATTATTGGTACACTTAATTGAATTAGTCACATAATTATATTAATAGAAAATATTTGCGGTCCTTATGTCTTGAAGATCAACGAAGTTTGTGAGGAAGATCTTTTTGTATTAAAGAGAATAACTTTTTGTAAGTATTAAATTTTAACTTAGCCTAATTTTCTAACGACAGTACCGGCAGATTTTTTCTATAGAACACGGGGTATACGGAGACGAGATTTTAATATAATACCGCATGAATAATCACAGTCCTACAGGGCTTGTGAGTACGTTGCCGGCCTATAATGAATTGGTATGCTCTTCAGTGGGTAGCTGTTTCCACATTGTACCACAGTGGTGGTAAAACCTGTCTAAATGTCCTTGTGGAATTTCATAGAATTTCATTTCGTTATATATCCGAACGCTCTCCATGGTAAGTACAGACGCAACACCAAGGTAACATGTCGCTTGAAAAGAGATTGCTCGTCGAGCTGGTACTGGGGAGGGTGAGAACAGTACTCCATGTGGGGCTTAATTTGCGCTTCGTTACATGTGAATGTACGAGTGAAGTAGCTTCGTACCTTGCTGAATAAGCTTCTTTCCTCGTGGGCCTCTAGATAGCTCAGGATATGCCCGTTAATACTCGTTTCCATTGTTTTGAAGAACACGGTGGCCATAGCTATTGGGTGACAGTTGGACGGATCAGAGCAATCACCTTTTTTAGGGATCAGAAGTATTGAAGCGGTCTTGCAGCACTTCGGGACAGTGCTGAGTGAGTACAAGACCGGAAAAGTTAAGTTCGCTGGTATTGTGACCACGAAATGTCGCCGACTCTTCCCACACTTTGATGCATTCTCACTTTCCACGCGAATCTTTTAAACCAGAGCAAGACCAGAGCTGTAACATGCCAATGATCGGCAGAAAATAATATAAATCACATGGAAAATGAAATAAATACTTTCTTCATATGATTCAATGACGTATCGATCTGACACTACAGTGTTGATGCAATAAATAACTGCAATTTCCACACGAATACACAGTTGCATACCCGAGTACAATAAATCATAGAGTTAGTGCCGATAGACAGCGTAGAAGTTTAAGAAACGTCGGCAAATAAATCAGCGCTTAAAATATTCACTATTGAATCTTAGCAGTAAATCAGACCGCAGTGCCTCAGAGCTCCTATTACCATTCTCACCGCCCTTTCTAATCCCACGGGATTACAATCTCCAGACCGCCCGGGAATAATTACTTACCTACTCATCTCTATTCGGCCAAATAAAGATTCAGACGGGTTAAGATCGCTGAGAAATAATGATTCTGTATTGAATTATATTGCGTCTTCGAACCCGATTAAGTACAGTCCGGTAAAAGACAGGTTTTGATACAGGATCACAGTTTAAGGTTACTGCTAAAACGAGCTTTCAACTGTATGGGTGAAGAAAACATGGTCAGTCAAACCGGCGTCGAAAGGCCCAAAGACTTCACAAGAGATATTTGTTCCAGAAGAATCTAAAAATGTTGAAGAAATAAAAATGAACTGGAAAAATATGTATAACTTCGTTTCCTTTTAGTATATTTTTTTATTTAGGTACAAGGAATTATGATAAGGAGTACTCTGATTAAAAATTGCCCGTTTTAAAGTAACTTTTCACAAATAATTAAAAGCAGCTTTATTTCACATATCATAATTATGATTCAAAAGTTTGAAAATTTTAATCATTCAGATAAATGACGGTATACATTTAATACACTATAATTAACATGTTTCAATGAGCCAAAATGACTTTAAAATATTAATCATGTACAAACGTCAGATATCGACTGTACGGTCATAAATTTTAGTAACACAATTCATTGCGAGGTTTAATGTTTTCAAATATCGGATGATGAGACTATACATCATTTGAATTAAACTATTGTTTATCAATTTAGCACGTTGTTATCTATAGACCATATGAACGTAATCATTATTATAAACCACTGATTAGTTAAACCTGTAACCACAGAATCACTAAAAATGCCTTGCCTTGAAAGGCATGAATTGGCCGTGAAAATTACGAACTTTATTCGTTGTAAGTTATCTATCTTTAGTATTGTCTTTTATTAACATAACTTTTACATATTTAAAGAAAAACACTTTTTTACGGATTATAGTTATGTATTATTGTATTTAAACTTATAATTATTTAGACATAATTTTAAATTTAGTCACCGTGACCACGCACGCTGAAAAGCACGCGAAACGTCGGTAAAAAAGTGTTTTTCTTTAAATATCTATCTTTAAGCATTGTAGTAGACAAAAATATTATGAAATAGAACGACACCTATAATTGTACATAGGAATATTACTTTTGGAGGCTGGCTATAATAAGGCATGGCATATAACTAAAAAACAAATAATTATAATGGATCTAGTGTTTATAGAACTTATTAATTACTTAGTATTTTTTGTTTATAATTATTGTATAAGGAGATCTCACACTTCGTTATGATCAAGTCGAAGTAAAACTTTAAAACTTTGCTTACCGCTACAACTATACAATGATCTTCAATAGGTTAGTAATTGTTCGAAACGAATCAATAGCATTGAGTAACATAAATAATAGTTACAAGGGGATTCGTGACGAGTAGCAATTGGAAACTGTAGTGACAGGGTGATTAATTGGCAGGTCCTACTTAACCCCACCACTGCTCGAGCACTGCCATCAGTCAATTCATTAAGTTAACAAAGTACTACCAGTAATGACTTTCACAGACTACACAGCCTTTAAGATTAAATCGTTCTAATTTCTCTTCTAACAAAGAATATTAGTTTTAAAGCAAATGCTTCAATTACCCTGTGCATCGTTCAAACCACTTTTAAATTGTCAAAACAATCATTAATTTGAGTGAAAAGTAATTAAAGTAGTCGTTACAACTTACCTCCATAAATCTGTAAAGAAACAATATTACGAAAATGTCAAAATATATTTAAATGGGAAAAGTTTTTGTCGAAAATTATGCTCTTATTGAGAACTAAAATAATGATATAACGAGTGTATGTAATCATCTTGCGTCTGTTTCAAATTATGTGTTTTAAATATAGACCAGTCTAAAAATAACTAAATTTAAACACGTCGTCACTATTTGTATCAAAGGCATGCCAGTTTCCTCACTTGGTCCGTTAAAGACCAAAGCCATTGATGTCCAGGCAGGATTCGATCTCATGACCTCAGCGTCGAGGGACGTACGTTTAACTTCACTTGAAAATACTAATTTATTTACTTACTTTTATCTTTTAATCGGTACACAAAGTATGTCTAACATTTCATAACGTATCAGAATTTCACGTTCAATAATAAACACATATAACTTTTATTCTAAACTTAAATTATGCGAGGTCTAATAACTTTCTGAAATACATGTGACAACAATAATGATAACGGAATGAATAATAAAGTGCCACAACAAAGGATTCTTTACAGGATTTGTCCCTTAACGTGCCATATAAAACATATTCCGATGACAAAAGCGTGTCGCACGCCTATTTGTTTCATGTTCTAGAGTAAATTATGTAGATAAGCGAGTGAATGAAGGAAACTTGCTCAGACTGATGCAAATTAACTCAACCATCCTTCTATTCGACGCTTTTCATCAACTGAAAGTTTGAAACAGATATGAATAGCTTATACAAATTAACATGATGGCTTACAATATATTAGATTTTACTGCCAGAGGGTACATTCGTTAATTCGTATATATATTAAAAAGCTCATTGAGCCTGTTATTTATATATATTTTAAGTAAACTTTCTTAATAAGATGATCCGAACTAATTTATTCAATTCACCACGGTACGTATGTTCTACTATTGTAATATTACCTTAATGTACTGTCTTGTTACATACCTATATTATGTAGTTTGTAAGACTACCAGTGCCTGAAAGGATTTGATTATGTCATTAAAGATCACTCGTACTCTGACGTTGATGCTTTCACTGATTAAACTTATGTCGTTGGGAGTAAGCAATATAACAAAATATTGTTTTAATAATCTATAGTACCCATAATGTAAAAACATAATAACATCGCATATATACTATTTATTCACCTTCACAGAAGTCTCAGATTTTTACAGGTAATGTGTCCTTATAATATGGGAGTGATTTTAGATCGTAAATTTTACAACAATTATAAATGTTTTGACTGTTATTATTATGACATTATGATTATTAGCATGCCTGTTTTATTGTGGCTGATTGTGCGTTTATAAATGATCAATCTGAATGTACTACTATCTCTGCAAATAAATATTATTATTAAATAGTTGCCAAGTCCTAATTAAAAATTTGTAAGGAACACAAAAAAATTAAAATTATATCCTGCCTATTTTAATGTGGCTGATTGCTCGTATATAAATGGTCAATCTGAATGTACTACTTTCTTTACAAATAAATATTATTATTATTAAATATTGTTTCCAAGTCATCATTAAAAATTTGTAAGAAACACAAAAAATTATAATTATAGCGTTTCCAGTCTGTTTGTCGTTCTTCCCTAAGAAAGCACTAGAACTGAGTGTCACTTGACTTATGACACATCGACAGGGCCAAGATGTAATAGAACATAAAAGCATAAGAGCCGATTCATATTTTACTATTTTTATTATTTATGCATAAGGAATATAGCATGACTTGCCGAAACTATACATGTCCAGACAAAGTGTAATGACATTTTAAATGTGTGAAAATAATTATCGTGTTAACCAATTTATTCAAATTAGGTTAAGCTACTTAAACAATTAATCGGACAACTGTCCATAACTTCCGAACACTTGAAGTGAATGCAAAAGTTTTATAATTATTTCAATTAAGTAGACACTCCACAGTAGGTCGTTGTTCAAGTTGTTTGCTAACGAAGCGACGTCGACTACCAAAAGCTCTACACTTTAAACCATCAACTCCCTTCGAAAATATTGTCCCAGCTTTTTATCCTCTTGTTTGAATTAATGGTTGTAAATGTACTCGGTAGCAAGGTGTCAGGAAAACAGTTCAAGTTGGGACCGCTAACCGCATTTGTTTATAGAATGTCTACTGGCATTTCCAAGTGTTTTTGTAGGCTCTTGGGAGAAATGTAAAATAAGCACTACTCTTTATAGGGTACAAATATTTATACCAACGGGGGTAAAATTTTTGATATTGTTTAAAATTATTTATCTACTCTATAATATAAAAAAAGTATTTTGTTATGCAAGTAATTTCATTTAATATTCAATAAAGGGTATGAATATAGATAGACATTTAAAATATGGCAAGCTTAACCGTATACGGTTATGTTTTAGTAATCGGCTCTTGATAGTTAATCTTAATTTTATAAAATTGTACTTCTAATGTTTATATTTAAATAAAACCTATTTATTTAAATATAAGCCTTTATGTATGTTAAATTACTTTTCCATTTAAATATACCATGCCTACTGCTGATTCAGGACAAATCTTTGTTTTTAATTATATTAACTAATAATTACTTAAGATGTCATGTGGAACACGTAATGTTTGCAGGTCCTAGTGTAAAATAAAATATTTGGTAATTAAAAAGTGTGGCGAAGAGTTTATTGAAAGTATTTCTAGTCCATTCTACACGCCTTGATTTGAGAAATGAGAGAAAAAAACACAAATTTTTTTTCTCTCATTTCGCGCTACAACCTCTTTAGGTCCTGGCCACAGATTTCTGAATCTGTTTCATGGTCCTTTTATTCCTTATCCCTCCTATCCTTGATTTGAGAACTGGCAGTAAATGTAAAATTAGAAGAATTTAATATGCATTTCTTTATTGAGGTTCCTAAGTGTACATAAATGATTGTGAATTTCGTATTTACATATACATATATAAGTAATGTACTATAGATATTACTGTATACTATATAGTGCACTTATATAGTGTGCTGTAATGACTTTAAGCACATCAGTCAGTCTTATATGTTTAAATCTTATGTGTAACGAACTAGATTGATTAGCCGCTTATCAGCATCTACCACAGTTTATAGATTTTGGATATATAATTTAAAATTTATTTTTTTACAGTGTCGTCGCTGGAGGGTGAGATAGTGAACCTGACGAAAGTAACTCGGTCCGAAATGGGGGCGTACTTATGCATCGCGGCAAACGGCGTACCCCCTTCCGTCAGCAAGAGGATTATGCTCCACGTGCATTGTAAGTTAATACATGTTACATTAACAAGCGCGTTAATTAGTGCCTCATATTATTTTAATTGTATATATTATTATTTGGCGCTTAGCATTATCTCTAATATTAAAATTTATATTAAGAGATTCTTGCTTGAATATCTTTTGTAAGATATGTTATGGCGAGTTAATTTAAGTTTTTGTTTAAATACACATACACAACTGCTGATTAATAAAATAGTGTAGTTAAGTAATCCGAATAATGCAAAGGCTTCAACTGTAAAACCTCGATTGGATTTATTTAATAAAAATCTAATATCGGCAATTCTGAACTGTATTTATCAAAGTGAACGATTAAGTTAATCGCAAAATTCAAAACGTGAATCAATTCATCCGTCGATGAAATCAGCTCACCTGCTCGCAAAAAGCTTATCGTTTGATCTGTAAGGGTAATTTATATGGAGCTATTCAATGCTCGGTTAGTCGGGAAACACTGTTGGGCCCGACATCTCAAACACGTAAGCAATTGGGAGATTTTCGTGTTATCACGTATCATCTTCGACACGTGTCTTGCATTTGAATTGGATGTTTGTATTCGTCCCGCGCTTGCCCTGTTTACTATCAGTTTGCTAAAGATCTACTCATAGTGATGTTCGGTTTATTGAATTTCAGTGGAATGTTTGATGTATCGTTACGTTGGTCTATTATAAGGGTTGTCAGACATTAGATCATTGTGTGATTTTTTTTTTTTAATTTGCAATCACGTTTGGAAATCAATACGATCTTCAAACGTTTGTGCGTTATGAACCACAGCATACGTTAACTCTATGATGTAATTACAGTTAAAATCTGTTATAACGACATTGAAGGAACTTCCCATATTTGGTTGTGAAAACCGACAGTCGTAACAGCCGATGACGTTGTTATTAAGTACCTAATACATAGAATTCAGCTGGGACCTTTGATTTTAGTCAATAGAACCGGTATGTTGTTCAAAACGATGTCTTCGTAAATGGTTTATATGTATTTTCTAAAGCTAACCCAAATTGGAAATAACTTTAAAAAAAACGTGTATTTTCGTAAAAGTATGTTTTAAATAAATTTATACTTATAAAGTTTTGGTTTTTATATAAACAAAGCCGCGGAGATCAGACTATTTTCACTTGAATTTAAGGAGTCACCGCTTTCGGTATTAACATTATTGTCTGTTTCAGAATATGAGCAAAAAATATACCCGTAAAATTGTTGCGTTGTTCACGTGTCGATGATTGAATGCTTTGTCGAAATATTAAAAAAAAAACAATTTTCACCCACATTGATGGATTATGATATTCATCTTCGTATATAATAACACGCTTTCGTATTTATATTTTATTGGGTAAACATTTTCCATGACCTCTTTTTCGGATTTATTCAAATTAGTTAAGAATTCTCACCTAAAATTAAAGTGTGTATTTATAATATCAGTTTGAATTATTTATGTTAACTTTACTCATTACCAATTTTCATTTACTATTCCATACTGGAATTGGTATTGTACAGAGCACTTAACCCGAATGTTTCGTGTAGAATTTCCGGTATGACCAACATTGTTTCGAGTAGAACAAAGTCAAAAGATTAATCTGCATCACTACGAACCCAGGTCAATTTATTCACAAGATTTTAAACTAGTTTTATATATTCCTGCGACTAATACACATAAAACAAAATTGCTTCAACGTTTAAACGCAAAATTTTCCGCAACGAAATATACTCCCAAACTAATTGTGAATGAAGTAATGAGAGGTAGATAGGTATGTAAATAGCGCTGAACACAGCAGCTGTGGTTCGATGCACCTAATCACAGTTTCGAATTCGGGTAATGTTGTTACTATCGTCATAGCATACCATACATGCAAATGGAAACGTACCTGCTCTTCTAGTGTACGTGTGAACGAGAATAGATCGAGATAAAACATTAATTTTGCCAGAGTGCTGCCACTGTTTCAACTGTTATAAAGGATTAGCACTTGAAACTGATTCATTGATAGGTTGCACAACTTTAGTCTTAGGGCCTGTTACACACCTGTTTTACTTATTTGTAGGATTAACAGTATTTTTGCGTTTCACAACTGTCAGATAGCGCTAGCGATAGTGAAGTTTCTTATTCGGAACTTTTATCTTCCGAATAATTTATGTGTTGCATAGCTATTTGGTACTTTATCCATACATTGTGAAACAGGGCCTTAGTCTTTTACACTAAGTTTTGAATAACCAAGGCCTAAAACCTTTTAGTTTTGGGCTTCAGATTTCGGTATTTTTTTTTGGGGCCATTTCTTTTTTGATAATATACAATTAGATCTGCCTTTAGTGCCTGACACGAACCGGTAACATTATGAGTCTCAGGCATACCTCACAATATTTTCTTTCATTTTACTAGCGAAAGTTATATGCGGAAAAGTTCATTAGTGCACAGATGGGGAATAAACCTACACCCTCAAGGATGAAAATCGCACGCAGCAGTTGCTACAAATATATATACAATATATATTATATATGTGAGTAAATAAATTCAGGGTCCATTCATTATTAGAATTATGAAATTAATAACTTAAGACACTGTTGATACAGATCAAAAATCTGATTTACAGGAAGTATTTATCAATTTTCGTTAGGTATGTATGTAATATGTGTAG
Source organism: Pieris mannii (assembly GCA_028984075.1). Classification (NCBI taxonomy): domain Eukaryota; kingdom Metazoa; phylum Arthropoda; class Insecta; order Lepidoptera; family Pieridae; genus Pieris; species Pieris mannii. The sequence goes on from CM054776.1 coordinate 5,667,179, forward strand.
TGAGGTAAAAAACATTGTAAATATTTAAATATGTGTAAAACTCAAACTATTTATTATATTATTCCGAATAAACAATAAAATAAGCCTTATAATATTCGCTTAACAAAATAGAAATAATTGAAGTTTGGCTTATTTTCTTAGGGAGGGTTGTTGAGACCTTTTAACAAGTTATAAAAGCAACCCTTTATTATAAATGTACTATGAGCTTTAAATAAGGATTGAGTATACAATTCATTTTATTTCGTATGAAACGTAAAAATATATTATTGAAATTATGAAGGCGTACACTGAGTATACTAATAACCTTTAAACATATAAATTATTAAATGGTTTCATAGAAAACAAACAAAATTAATGTTAATAGCATCATTTATTGAAGCACTTAAGGCAGTAATGTACATTAAAAATATGGCTTTGAAATATCATGTTTGAGAAATCCAATATATGTATTTCAATTTTTTTTGCAGTGTAAACGTTAAAGTGAGATACCCAGAACATACACAGCACCTTATACATTGCGGAATTCAAAACGTAAAATACTTTTATACGTTAAAAAATCTCTTTAAAATTAAGCGATGTAATTCGTACATTTAAATTGAAAACCTTAATTAATCGTTCTAAATTCATGAATCGACTCTGTGTTAGTTCGATACGTATTAAAGTTTTTCGTAGCACTTCACAACTGCACCGAACGCCCGAACGTGTTGTCCACTATGTATTTGCATTCTGTTATTGGCATTTCCGATGTAAACACAGCTCTGATTGGATCCTACCTACGTATAGTAGTTAAGTGGCGCGCAGATTGATCAGCCAGGTTAAGCTACAGTAGTCACAGTCGCAGAAACATGATGGGTACATTTCTTATCTGAGGTTTGTATTTTCTGCATCCCAATTTTACCAAAAAGGATATGTGGGATAGAAATTATAAAAACCTCTAAAAAACACACTAAAACCTCCTTGGATGTTAAATTACCGCAAAAAGAAACTTATGGGAAAATAGAAAAACGGTGCCAAAATTTTCTTTTGCATGAGTGAAGAATATATTTATATTATTACTGTCGTATTATTTAGAGTCGTTATATATACTAATTATGCTCAAATAAGTCTAATTTCTCCTTCATAATGAAGGATTTTAAATAAGTAATAACATCTCCTGTCCAAGTCAGAACATTTTTCCCTTGCATCGACTCAAGTATCTATCTCCGTAAAAGACGCATTATGAGCAAACTGAATCACGAACATACAAAAGAACTAGTTTTATAAAGTTGCATAGAAGCAGATTTAAAAGTAAGCCGCGTAAACGTGACTCTTTTCTTTAAAATTGCCTTTGTTCTGTTTATGTAAAATGAAACAAAGTTGCATTATGGTAATACATTTACGTAGCCTAATATTTATGCAAGTCGGTTAAGCTCGAGGTACGACTCCGTAAAGATTTGTTGTTACGTGGATTAAAAACCTGTACAAATAAAATTTCGCCTTTAATATGTACGACGAGAAAACGTTTTTTTTTCAGGCAAATTGTAAATTAACTTGTTATTATTGCATTTATTTGTTAGCATAAAACATGTAATAATCGATTTATCTTTTTGTTATTTGTAATATGCACCACAGACCTACAGTTGGGATGTAAGCCGGGATCGAATTTCAGCTTCTTACAAAAGTGTAATTCTATATTATACCTATGAACTTATTCTTACGACATAGAAATTAGAGACTCGCTGTATCAAAAAGCAACGACGTGTCTCAGGAAAATAGCAGACTATAAATAAAAATAATCAATACAACAGATGCAGAAATCCAGACCAAGATCTTACAACTACTGTGTTTATATATGTTATGTTAGATGAATAGCAATACAATGTAGCTTCGGCTTTCATTTGTAAATTCTTCGTAAAAAATGCATCAACCGTTTTTTACACCTAGGTAACACTGAAAATGTTGAGAAAATGAAAAACGGCTTAATGTAGAAAGTTATCTCCGTTGTTTGCTACACATCGTCACATTTGATAGAAGAATTGAAAGAAGCAGTGGGCCCATTCTTCATTAGGGATCTCTATGGCATTCTCGTACGCTGTCATCGTATCTTCTGGGCTCGTAAAGCGAATATCTCGAATTTTATCTTTAGTTCTAGCAGGGCGCCAGGTTAGAACTGTATGGTGGATGACTCATTATCTCGACACCTGCCTTAGTCATATATTCAACAATAGGCAATCAACAAAAGACAATAGGCAAACAGCGATTGACATACAAGTCTGCAATAACTGTCCTTTCGTATTCTAGCATAACTGTCGCAAAATGACCATTCCGACCAAAGAATGGGCAATCATCTTTTTTCCTTGACCTCTTCCTTTATTTACCTTAGTTGGCCGATCGAATGAAAGGAAACACCGACTGAGCTGATTGTCTTTTAGATTCGGGTTTGTAGGAATATATCCAGCTTTTATCACCTGTGACGATGTCAAATACATCAGTTAAGTCACCGGCATTGAACTTATTTAACATTTGGCGACACCAGTCAATGCGAAAGTGTTTCTGATCGTTGGTTAAAGTATGGGGAATCCATCTGTTATAAAGCTTACAGACGCCTAAATTTTCGTGTAAATTTTTTTGAATTTGAATAATTCCAATGGCTAGGCTTGTCCGTATCTGCTGATAGATCACACTTTTATCTTCCCCTCTCATGCGTCGCACAGTACTGATGTTATCTTCAGTAGTCACTGTTAAAGGACGTCCCTCACGCGGATCATCATTGAGATTGCTACGTCCTCGCTTCAACTCGTTAAACCAATTGTAAATAGTGGCGCGGGATGGGTTTCATTAAGAAATGCTAATCGCAGCCTATTATAGCTTTGTTGTTGTGTAAGCCCACAACGGTAGTCAAAATAAATTATTGACCAAAAATTTTCTCACGTTAGGTTCCTTTTTATGTGTAACAAGAGTTTTAGATTTGCCGCCAATTCACAAAAACAAATGAATTAAAATTTTTTTTAAAAAAATTAAGAAAATGAAGAAAAAAAAAAGTTATAGTTAGCAATGTTTCTAATTGGCCAGTTTAAAAAAATTGGGATACATTAAAAAAACAAATCAAAAATTATTTTTAGTATTTGACAGTGGCAAAACATTAAAAATGATGGTGTTTCTTTAACGTTGTTTCTCATTAGGGTTGCCTGGAAGAAATCGCTTGTAAGCGATAAGGCCGCCCTTTGCCTTATATCTTTTGTAACTGTATAAATAAATAAAAATACCAGTGACGCTTCAGCCCTTGGTCTGGCCTCAGATTTCATGTTTCATGATCATTAAATTCTATTTCTTATTTTTCTGTCTAATGTGGTTGACACACGGTGACTTTTTAATCTGAAGCATGCCGTTTTCCTTTGATCGAAGAGAGTGAATAAGGACCTTAAAAGAACTGTTTAATGGGTTCTAACCTACGACCTTAGGGATGCCAATCTACTAGACCAAAACTGCTCTTAAGTTTTTTTACTTTTTTGAACCAGGGTTATGACCCAGGTAATCAATTTCGATGAAATCTGATTTGATAAATCTCTAGAAGTAATTAAAATATATATATTAATTACTATATAATTATAATAACGCAATTGTCAATTTACTACATACATTAGCATTCAAATACTGACAAAACATTGTAATTATAGCTAGGAGCAATTGACTATTTGGAGTTCATAGAAAACGCAATTTAAACCAAACAAACAAACTAATACAGGAACCCTTCCACTCTGTTTAATTACTTCGCAAAGAATGCGTCGCGTTCACCCGATGAGGAGACAAAATTAACGCCCTCAAATATTTAATTTAAATATCCCTCTTGGAAACAAACGGTCCTCTTGATAACAAGTGACCTGCAACCACGCATTTTAAGGCATTATTTGTGACGTTAATAGTGCTGAAGGTTTTTTCAAATTAAAGTACGTTTAACTGACGTTTGAGATTTTAAAATTACTTTTTTTAATATTTCAAAAGCGTTACTTTTCATTAGTAGTAAATTAAATTATGTGATTCAGTAGTACATTAAAAGCAAGAAACGCTAGTTTCTGTAACTTACACTCATAATCACTGCTATTTTAATGATACACTCATTCGTTTCTATCTTGAAAATGGGATTTACTCTCCAATAAAATTCCTTCAGGTGATTCCCATTCGCATTTACTAATCATTTACGCATCCTGATTAACATGTATTTATTGACAATGCTTATACAAGGAATATAAGCAATAAGGTAAAAGAAAATGCAAAGGTAGGACAAAGACATTTAAGTATTAAAATTGATTGCTAACATCTTAAAGGTATCTTGAGAATAGATCAAGCTTAGCGTAAGCTGCTTAATCCTTCATAGTAAGTCTTTGGTTAACGCAAGTATCATACAATTATATTTGGTATATACATACAAATATATATGATTTTGTGTCTAAATTCCGCAGGCAGCTCCAGTGCCTATTCGACGCAGACATAAAGATGATGAAGATGATCATCTCCTTTAACTTCTATAAAAAAATAAATCAGCGACACTACAACCCCTTTAGGTCTTGGCCTCAGATTTCTGAATCTGTTTCATGATCAATTTTTAAATCTAATAGGCAAGTAGGTGATCAGCCTCCAGTGCCTGACACACGACGTCGACTTTTTGGGTCTAAGACATGTCGGTTTCCTCACGATTTTTTCTTTCACCGTTCAAGCAAATGTTAAATGCGCACATTGAAAGAAAGTCCATTGGTGCACAGCCGGAGATCGAACCTACGACCTCAGGTATGAGAGTCGCACGTTGAAGCTACTAGACCAACACTGCTCACCCTTTAACTTTTATACTCACTTACTTTTCATTCCTAAAACTCAAAGTCAAAGTCAAAATTCATTTATTCATATAGGTAACATAATGTACACTTATAAACGTCAAAAAAAGAAGAAATATTAAATGAATCTAATTTTACAGTTACTGCCAGTTTTCAAATCAAGGGCGTAGAACGGAAGAGAAGAACTGGCAATAAACTCGCCGCCACTCTTTTTAATCGCCAATTTTTTTTACACAATGCTTGAAGGAGCTGCAAACACTACACCATGTTCCATATGACATCTTGAGTAATAAAGAATACTTGTCTCCCTTATATATAAAAAATTAATTCAAATTTTAAGGTATTAAATGTATAACTATATGTTACGCTCCTCAAATAGACGCTTTTTGGAAATTCCATCTCACAGCTCATCCTTTTTGGTAATCGTTTTTCTGACATTAAGTTGTGGAATATGCTTCTCGGCTCCATACGATTAGCTAACACTATAACCTCTTCTTAAAATCAAATCTAAAGAAATATAACCGATTATATTTCTCTATTTTATAATTTCCAGTATTATTTTGTTAATTTGGTTATGCACTTTTTGTCTTTAACATTACTATTTTTCTAGATTTTTTCCTTAATTGGGTTGCCTAAAAGAGATCGCTTCTTCTTTTGTTTTTACTTATTATAGTTAAAATAAATAAATAAAACACGTTTAATAAATGTGAGTTCATTAACTCGACGTCTCAAGATCAATTCAGCAGTGGTCACTGGGAGTCACTTGTTGACATGAAATGTTCTAAATTATCTAAATAAAAGTTCGCGTACATAATGTTGAATTTAATTTGATAAAGTCCAGTGAATTTTTTATTGATATATCATTCTGAATCAACCAAGAAATGTTCATGGTTTTAAGATATGGATAAATGCTCTGTTACGCGGTCGATTTATTTCAGTTCATTCACAGACGACTTGAAAACAAGCTAAATTAGTTTAGAAAAAGAAACTGAGAGAAGTGAACAAATTGTTAGCAATTTGCATACGTCCTCCTTGAATTAATTAATGTAACATTGAATTGTTTACACTTTATCTAGTACTTTGTTGGAATTGTAATTATGAGGTGGATTAAATACATGGCAGTAATTATTTGAAAAATACAAGACTTTTATTCTGATAAAATTTTATTAGTTTGCTTTTTAAGTTTTTGTTTTTTGTACTTCTTGACCGCATCTATTAGTTTGGTACTTAGACATACCAGAATACTTATGTTACAGAATACGTATGTACTTAAGTTAAGATGAGAGTAGAGAGAAACTTATATATATTTCCATGTCATCAATTTACCAATGAAAAACGTAAATAGTAGCAGACATTTGTGTAACAAATTCTTGTAATAGCTATCTAGAACAGGTCTACAAAACACCAAGAAATCGAAAAGCGTGTGCACCGCTCGGTTAATCAAACTGTCACTTCAAGAATTCCGCGCAAAATCCTTCCTCGGAAAACTCGCCCTAACTTTTGATTGCTGTAGAGAATTCCAATCTACTTATATAAGAAAATTTGTTAATAGCACCTTCTGATTTCATCACTTTTTATCTCTATAATCGGAACAATAAAGTCTCAGCTAATTTTATTTTATTAGAAATTCTTTGGGTCGAGTTATTAATTACAACAAAAATTCTGATCGTTCAGATTTTGTTCGCTAAATTGGCCACTCGAACTCGTAAAAGCCGTCCAAAGGAACTTAACGACGGTCAAAGAGAATAACCGCAAATAAGCTGCAATCTAAGGCCGATGGAGAAAATTCCTTTTTCCTTAATTCACTCTAAACAGACTTTAAGGGACGAAGTATGCTTACATTTAAAGAAATTTCTAAAACTTGGATATAATTATAAGTTTATTTGTTAAATAATAATTTTAATAATGATGCCCAATTAATTCGACTTTTGACGCAAATTACTCAACTTTCATACCATTGCAGATACGAACGTAAAGTTGAGAACAGAACGGACACTTTAATTTAATTGGGAACAAACTATTACGAGACTAGTCAAATAAAACTCAACTCAATACAAACATTTGTAATGCAGCCAGTTCTCAGATAATATTCAAAGTAAACACCTGACAGTAGTAAGTTCGCGAAGTGCTGTACCGGAACTGTGCAAACACCCTGCGCGAGCGGCGCGCCTAATGTGCATACTTGCCGGATATTACGCAAATTCACTTACCGACTGTGTACCGAATATTTTACACGTATCATATGGTTTTAAAATATTAACTAATTTGGAAGACCTCTGTTTGAAGTTTGCTTCTCAAGTCTAAGCGAAGTCTCGTGTTCTCGAAATGGAGGAGAATACTTAATACGTCATGACGACAGACATAATGCTCCATTTGAATTCAAATTTAATCTTAACGTCTTTCGTATCCTTTATTGTAAATAAAGTTTGTCTTAATTTTAAATAAAGACAATAAAAATAATTTAAAATATCAGGTTTTATGTTTTCCAAGTGACACGAGGATGATAAAAACAAAATAAATACTGGCTCTTTCAGACCGTAATCACACCTAAATATAATTTATTAATGTTGTAGGTTATAGATAACATAATAAAAGCTTATTACGTTAATAAATAAAATACTTGTAATTGTTTTTACATAAGTTAGTCATAATAATTAAATAAGAAATTGGGAATATTGTATATAACTTGATAGGATAAATAGTTGAAATTAGTTACTGTCCACTAATATTGTATTGCTCATAAATTATAATCAATTCCCGCTATAATGAAACACAACACTGATATAACTATTAATGACAATGTGACAAATGCAAATTCATTTAATATTAATGATAAAATATGTTATTGTAGGTTTTAGCTTTTCGAAAATTTGTCGGTATTGATAGCAGCTCTACTATAAGTTTCGCAACGCTTTTTTTAGTATTACGCAAAATTTATATAGTATGAGCAGAAATTAAATTTTAGAAAAATACTCGATTTAAGTGTATAATATATACGTGGTTAATTTAAAGAAAAGCCCTTTTTACGGATTATAGTAATGCGTTGTATTTAAACATATAATAACTTATAATTGGTCACCGTGACCACGCACGCTGTAAAGCACGCGAAACGTCGGTTAAATTTAAAATTATGTCTAAATAATTATAAGTTTAAATACAATAATACATAACTATAATCCGTAAAAGAGTGTTTTTCTTTAAATGTGTAAAAGTTATGTTAATAAAAGACAATACAACGTGGTTAATTATCTAGATAGTTTATATTATATATGGAAATATTCATTAAGGAACGTGACAGACACATCACAAATACAACATATAAAAAAATACAAGTTCTACTTATAGATGTGTCCTTGGATTGTTTCACAGATAAGAATATTGATACAGAAAATAAAACGTTGATAATTTTAAAAGGTAGTTGAAAGCAGAAACATAAAAAATGTAAGATAGAAAATATTATAAACGAGAAAAATAACCATTTGATCAATTTGTTCAAATTTTAGTAAAATCATTAACATTTTTTTTTTCTTTTTATAGTTTAAATTTTCAATCTGGGTTACGATCGAATTGTTTCTGGTTTAAATCCGAAGTCACGGGTAAAAAATTTTAGGATGCTGCTGACCTTTTACCTATGATTAAAAATTATTTACGAAATATTTGTAACTGTACGGAACTGTCTTTTACAAAAGTATGAACCGAAAGCACACATTTACTTAATTTTGTATATTAATTAGTTTTAGCACTATAATAAACCAATAAATGAAGAAGTCAAGTGTTACTTTAGGAAAAAAAGTTTATAAATAAATTACATCAAAACAGTTTTAAAACGTGTCACCGTACTTTAAAAAGTTTAAATAAGCAAAAGCTATATTAGTTGCACGTATAGTCAAAATATTATGCGGCAAGTGCAGGAACATTCAGTTATATGAAATGCAAAACCTTTTCCAGTATCTGCATAGTAACACACGCACACAAACATTTCAACGGCAAATGGAAAGTTGTGTAAACAAAAATGCTAGTAAAACCTCAGCATATGCGAATCGCGGTACGGCACTCGGTTAAAATGTATCAAAACCTAACAGGCTAGAATGTACCGTATTTTATGTATGCAAACATCAAAACTGCGTGGCGAATTTTGGTAATAGCAGTACCTACGTGGTAAATTGTACTTTATGCTGTGCCGCAAACCACTCACTTATGTTTATATTTGCTATTTGTGTACTAAAATTAATGAACCCAAAAACTCATAATATACGTCTAGTTATCGGTAAAAGCTTTTAAAACGCTTTAATATCCAAACTTTTGCACTTGTTATCGGAGCCTAGTCGATGGCTTGATTAATATCACATGTACTTTTTACTAGATGTGTGTAATAAGAATATAAAAATATAAGTTGAAAATGTGTTTATTTTTTTTCTAGTCCATCCATTAGTACAAGTCCCAAATCAGCTTGTGGGTGCTCCGACGGGCACAGATGTCAACCTTCAGTGCCACGTGGAAGCTTCGCCCAAGGCTATTAACTATTGGACTAGGGAAAATGGTAAGATTTTTTCGTAATGTCTGCGTTTCTGTTCTTTCCTATATAAATAATACAAAGACACACATGGTAGAAGATTATAGTTTTTACGGTTACAAATAATTTTTATGTTCGTTAATTTAATAATCATGGTTTTTATAATTAAAAACATGAGTCTGATTAATACATTATTAAAAAATGCATTTTACCGGTAGTTTTTAATTACTACAAACATTTTATTTGCCTGTAATTGTAACGCCTAATCACGCACATTAAAAAGCTCAAAACTTATTTACAATCTCTGTTTACGTTCAGCAAGGCCGGTAGGATATTTTATAACCGAGTCGTAACTCACAAAGCTTATTAAGTCTCGGGCACGGAACTCAAGAACGGAATAAGCAACTAATTTCATTATTCATAAAGCACATTGAAAGCGTTAAAGTAGTCATTAAATGGGTCGTTTTTCATATTTCTACTATCCCTCTTTGACAAGGGCTAGTGTCTACAAGGTACGTTTTATGAGTATTTAAAAAATATTAGAAATTTTCATGTTCGCGTTTCATTAACAAAGATTTATTTTCGACGTTGATTATGGAGCGACAATGTACATTATTAATTACTGGTAATTATGAACTAGCGTTTAATTATTATACGAATCCATTTACATTTTAAAAGTGAAATCCCTATAACATGAAACGGGGCAAGGGAATGTAGAATGTTTAAGCTATTATTTATATTATTTAGCATATTGTTTAAGTTGCGTTTTGATCGCATCGGTAAAACGTGAAAGTCTCTCCAAAAACCTTTTTTTTTTGTGTTATTAGCTCACACAGTTCTCTGAGTAGCAGAGAAGATAGTCTGCGTCAAGTCTCACATACCTTTATAGCAATGGGAAATGCGCCAACAATATTTCCTTTTCGAATAAATGCGTTTTTCAGAATTTATATAAGATTATAACTATATCATTGCGTATATACGTCAGTATTACTCATTCATATAAAACATTTTAAATGTATATAAACACGAATTTATCACATAATTTACTTTATTCTTCGTGTGCATCACACTACTATAGACTAATGAACAAAATTTACAAATAGCAATTTAATATGAAGTATTAAAACAATTAAATAATTGTAAAAATTACATAACAACTTTAATATAAATCTATTAAAGTTTTGTTTCAATAAATTTGTAAGTCATAATAATAATAAACCCTCCGTGTATGACATATGTCATTAAATTTTGGGTTTGAGCCATGCCAGTTTCCTCACGATATTTTACATGACCGTGCGAATATGCAATGCTCGCATAGAAAGATAATTCCATTGGTGCACAGCTGTGAATCGAACGCACGACCTTAAAGCTGAGGTCGCTTAAACCACTAGGTCAACACTGCTCAGTCATTATAATACAATTCATGTAAACTCTCCTGTTGATTACCATTGTATTTTAAAAAGTAAATAGTTGTCGTATGTGTAGTAGTAAATCATTAAAAGTCCTATTAATATTTAAAAGGTTTGACTAATATAATTGCAGTCCTGTAAAAATACGTGCTAACTAATACAAATAAGGCACTTAACCTAACAAAACGTTGGAACGGGCATTACTTTTCGTTATAACGACACACCTGTGTTAAACTTGTTTATTCTGTGCGCAGGTAGAAATGCTATTAACATTACAAATTAACTTTAACGTACTAAAATCAAAAATTACATGAAAAATAAGTGTTCAAATGATTTATACTGTTTTGTTTATCTGTACTATCAAGTCTTTATCCAATATTAGAATACGCTCTTCCAATCACATATAAATGATTTATATTTGTAAGATCTACTAGCAGACAGCAGTAGAAACAGAAATTTGCAATTTTGCTTAATACTAACAATTCGAACGTAAGGAGATTATCGTTGAAGCAATTAAAATTTATACACAATTATAAATTGGGACCAAAAATGAAACGCGATCAATACCGCACTTAATTACGTTACTCGTAATTGTATGCGCTGCGCCACTCGCTTTAAGTAAATTGTTCGATTGCGAAAAGAGCATCGGAAAGGACATTTTCAAATACGGTTAAGGGCCTACAGATATTACTACTTTTAAATATTTGATGAATTCCCACGAAATGGGATGAATATACCAATATCGCCATATAAGGGATACAGTGGAAAACTCGAGCACGAATTGAAAGACGTAACGTTATTAGAGTTTCTGAATTAGTGTTGATATGGTTGAACTGTTTTTAAAGATCTGATCAGTTTTGTATATATCAAACTCAAACTCAAAAATATCTTTATTCATATCGGTAAACATGTACACTTATGAACGTCAAAAATGGTTCGGTAAATACATTTTTCCTTTCAATTTGGCGTAAATTAGAATTTGGAATAATTGTCATAATAAGTAATTGTATTAGGTTAGTTATATAAAAAAGGTAAAAATGCAACGCATGCCGCGGATTTTTATGGACCTAGTGCAGTATCTGTGAGAGAAGCAACCAACCCAACCTTTTATTTTGGCTCAGCTTAAATTTGAAAGAATAAGGTTAATTAATCCTTATATTAAATTAAAAATACTCTTATAAGCCCTTAATGCGAGTGTATATGTTGAGAACCGAGAAACGAGTACCAGTATTGCCAGATAATGCGTTACGCCAGCCGTTCACTAAAGTCCAGTTAGAAATACGTTACTTGCCGCAGCGACATGTGTGGCTACACCAGCTGCCCAAACCAATACAACGAATAAAACTTTTCAGCGGATTCTTTGACATTTCAAATTGTTCCGCGATTTATAGCTAAAACAGAATTCGATATGTAAATTGGAGAAATACAATTCAAGTAGATATCGTTAAACGTTGTGTAAAAATTGTTAACATATCGGAGTTGGCGACTCCATTACAACTGATATGCTTAGTAAACTTAGCATATCAGTTGTTATTCATGAGGTGGAATTCTAAACAAATTGGATTACAAATGACTTATTATGAGACGTTGAATTTTGGACGAAATTGTTAGAGTTATGGTCGCAGTGAAACAAAAGAACTCTAATCATATCTCTGATGCGACAACGTGACCATAATAAAATAAGCCAACCAGATGGATATTGCAGGGCAGATTTAGGAGTAGTTACAAAGGCAACCGAGCCAGCTATTACGCGTGTAGACCGACCACGCAAAAAGCGGACCAAATTCTATTACCGGCCGATATGCAACAAAGACCACTGGCCCGCCCCGCTTGAAATTGCTTTAGGCTACATTCGCGATATTTACTCCCCTATACCACAATATTTTAACAAATAAAATTCATATTCACTTTTCAATAACATTTGGTCTCTGTCCATTTAAAAGCCATTTTGTATCGTGTTTAGTTAGACATAGAAATGGTCAGCCGGTCCAACGGGCTATAAATTGTGGTGAGTTACAAATTAAATTAGGTAATACATGGCTGTGACGAGACGGGACGAGCTATGGCGCGTTAGACACGGAAAGGGTGGATTCAGACAGATAGTCCACTCTGTCTTAACGTTTGTTACTTTCGATAAAAAGAAAAGTTTAAAATTATTTATATTATTGGATCTAAAATTCTAAATAAAAAAATGAAATATAAACAAATCTCAATACAGATCAAAACATACTCTTTTCAAAACCACAATTACTTCTCTCATTTTTTCATAACATATTTATACATTGAATACCGAAAGTTTATTCATATTTCGATTTTAATCGATCGTTAATTAAGTTTGTATGATAATAAACAAAGAGGGCGTAACTGTCGCAACCGGGCACCGTCAAGGTGTCAGTTGCAGTAAGCACGCCACAGATTTGTGGTCAATTCAAGCCGAAACCTCGCACCAGTGGGCTGGCTTGATGTATTTGACTTACTAATGAATGATCCTTACGATTAGTGACAATTACTATTTACACTATCAGGCGTATTGTTTACATGCCTATTCAATCGAATTTTCACAATTTTATAAAATTGGTACTACCAACAAGTAAAGATATTGTGTCAAATCATTATACATAAAACAACACTTAGGGTCCTTCAAGAAAAGAGCCGATTCTTAAAAGGCCGGCAACGCACTCGCAAGCCCTCTGACATTGAGAGTATCCATGGACGGCGGTATCACTTAACATCAGGTGATCCTCCTGCCCGTTTGCCCCCTGTTCTATAAAAAAAAACACTTATACTTAACGAACCTATAGTTGTATCTTTAAAAGCTTAACTATTTTTAACAATATAACAAATTTGTACGTAAAATGAAGGCCATAGATAAATAAAACGTACTCCTTTATTTCTTAAATTAACATACATATTTAAATATCTAGAAACATCGACAAGAATTCTGTTATGAAGTGGATATGGCCCAAAAAATGAGGAATTCCAATTAAATGTCGCTGTAATAAAATAAGCCTCGGTGGCTGTGGAAACGAAAAATAAAACTCGCCCGCACAAATAAACGGGACAAGAAGAATGCAAGCAATTTTTAATGTAGAATAGCATGACCCCCGATATAATGTAGCGAGTGAAGCGAACAACCCGTCACACTCTTTGCACATTTTAAACGCTTTTCTTCAGATAAGATGATTAATTGTACTCACCGTGATTACATTTTATTAGACATTTTTATTAATTATTTTATGGTAATTAAACGATTTTTTTATGACTTTAAATATCTGTCTTTGACATAAAGCACGAAATACTAAGTTTAGGTCTATCATTTGTACCAACTGAAAACAGATGTATTTTGATAAAATTATCGATAAAATAAGTCAGATGTAGCTTTGATAATAATAAAGTGTTTTTATATATTTATTTATTTAACTTAAACAGTTAAATTATATAATGGCAGTTATGAATAAAAGTCACTAACGTTTATATTTGAACATAACTTAATTTTTTTTTGCTAATTAAATCTAAAAATATGCCTTAAAAACGTTTACACAGTTCACTGCATTTATACAGTTGTGGGGTTTCATGTCAAAGGTACGCTATTGTTCAGGAGAATAAAAGTAAAAAAAAAATCGAATAAGACTTTATAATCCTAACCTTTTATGAATAACAAAAAGTATTCAAACTGAAATAGAATCTTTTCACAAAAATCTATTTAAATAATAAAATTAGTACATATTTTTTATGCATGTAACGTTAATATATACGAACAAAGAAGTCACTGTTACGTGATTATTTTAAGAGAAATAATTTACACAGATTTGTATTTATAAACAACATAGTCAATAGCCATTTTATAGTAAGTTTTTTTTTTCTCTAGCACGGTTTGTGCATTAGCCAGCGTCAAGTACGGATTTTTTATAATTCGTTGTTCTAATTATTTACAGTTTACGCATAATAAAAAAAGCAAATTCAACCAAAAATCGCGCCCGCCAAATTCGAAGGTTCCCGCGTTTTTTTCAAACATCGTTTATATTGTTAATCAATAATAGTGTTTAGTACGTATTTTATAATTGTTATCTCATTCACTGCCTCGCTGTATGAAATACGAAATTCAATAATTAAATTAATATAGATATATGTTAGATATAAAATTATCCATAACCTACGACCTATGTAAGGTGAAATTGATATAAACGTTGACTAAGCATTGTGGGCGAGTCATTACTATTGTCACGACACACGAAACAACATATTTCATATCGATAAGCAATATTCGGATGTAGCTGAATATAAATGATCGGAAAGGTCCTATCGAAGGGTGAGGAAATAACTATATCAATAATCGACTAGTTTCATGTTATCGTGTTAGTATAACAATGAGTTTTGCTCTCGTAAACGATATTTTTCATACATAAATAACATTATGAATTCTCATATTTGAAGAAGCTACTTAAGCTTCTAAAAAGTGTAAAGTTTGATAATAATTAAACTCAAACTCATACTCAAATATATCTTTATTCATATAGGTAAACATGTACACTTATGAACGTCAAAAAAAACAAATTCAATTAATTGTAAATTTACATTTACAACCAGTTCGCAAGTCAAGGGCGTAGAGCGGGTAAGAAGAACTGGCAAGAAACTTTCCGCCACTCTTTTCAATCGTCAAGTTTTTAATAAAAAAAAATTGAACTGGAGCAAATCAATCCCAAGGATAGGATCATTTAAGTATTCGTCACATTTATAAAAGGCTTTATAATTAATTTACTTTTAACAAGGGCTTTGAATTTATTTACAGATAGTTCTCTAATTTCGCTTTGGAGTTTGTTCTAAAAACGAATACAATTTCCATATAAGGAGTGGTTTATCTTCTGGAGCCTGGTTGGTCGCACACTCAAATTAGTTCTATTACGCGTATTACACTGTTGAAAGTCACCATTTGTTTTAAAATCGTTTAAGTTTTTTTGTACATACAGCAAAGCTTCAAGAATATATTGACCGGATAATGTCATAATATTTAGTTCCTTAAATCTATTCCGTATCGACTCCCTCGGGGAAACACAAGAAATACCCCGAACAGCCCGCTTCTGCAACACAAATATGGATTGAACTTCTGCAGCAGCACCCCACAGTAGAATACCGTACGACATAACGCTGTGAAAGTAGCTATGGTACACAATTTTAGCCGTATCCTTATCAGTAAGCTGTCGGATTTTCTTTACTGCATATGCTGCAGAGCTCAGCCTATTCATTAGATAACTGATGCTTTGAAATCTTGCGTTATATTTATATATTCCAACCTCTGCGAAATGCTGACTAATATTATGTGATATGCAAATGAAAACGTTCTGTCGTGCCCATGAACGCGAAACCCATATCGAACCCGAGAACTCGCAGTATACACTTTTTAATGCTATAAAATTACTCTTATTAGAATTAACTTCAACTTAGTTTTAAACAAGAACTCGGTTCGAATAATTATCTATCGAGATATTCCGCTAATTAATTAATTTCTCATACTAAGGGCCTGTTTTACAATGTATGGATAAAGTACCAAATAGCTATGCAACACATAAATTATTCGAAATATAAAATATCCGAATAAGATACTTTGCATTTCATGACAAATAGCGCTATCTGACAGTCGTGAAACGCAAAAATACTGTTTATCTTACCAATAATTAATAAATAGCTTATTTGGAACTTATCCGGACATTGTGAAACAGATACTTAATATTTTGTTTTTAAAAAAGAAATGTTTTATCTAGGTGAAATGATTATTACTAATGACAAGTACCAGATGAGTGAAATCAGCAACTCAGCGTACAGTGTTCAAATGCGTTTAATTGTACGTAACATTCAAGACACTGATATGGGAGGCTACAAGTGTATATCCAAAAACTCCATTGGTGATGCTGAAGGGACCATTAGATTATATAGTACGTATATCTTTTTATTCTATGAATGTTCCATATATTCCAAAAAAATCATCTTATTTGAAAAGGAAACCTTATGAGAGACATTCTGAAAGAAGCCCAACTAAGAAATGTAAATGTAATAAACGTTGTCATATATAATCAATTCACTACACATAAATATTTGAGACAAGCCAATTAAATCTTGAAATATTCCAGCTAAGACAGTTGGGAGTGAAATCTCATATAATGTAATATTTTATTTTAGAAATGGAGCTACCGTATCTTAAATCACGGGTCGAAGACACAGAAACGAATTACGTAGAGACAAACGATGTGCGGTCCAGTCTCCAAGGCCCGCTGCGGGAAGGAGGGCATCGTACTGAGGACGCGGACTTCCTGGGAGGTCGACCCTCACCCGCTGTGTCTTGTCGAGTCACCCCACACGCGATTTTCTTACTAACTGCCTTAGCTCTCGCGTGCTAAATAAACTATTCTCGACATCTATATAACGAAAGAGAATTTATGTTAAAACTAGCTGTTACCAATGAGTGGCTATTAATTCGTAATTACCCAAAAGCGAATTTAACATGGTATTGTGTTCTTTTTAAATAGTGAATGTGCTTGGACTTTATAAACACTAAAATGAGCGTTGTAAATGCTTGGGTACAATTTAAGTGAATTGTGTGTATTTAACCTTAAAACTGCTCTAAGCATTTTGATGTATAAACAGCTTCTCTTATAAGTTAATAAAATTATCCTTGCGTAAAGGAATGTATGTATTTTATCGATATTTTACTATGTTTGTACATAATTATATTTTATGTATTTCACAAATTAAGTTTAACTAGATTTTGCATGTATAGTGAAATGTAAACAGATATAGCTAGACATGTATTTATTGTTAAAATTAATGTTGTTGAATTTATTAACTGTCATCTGTTATAGAACTTGACGTTGTAGTTTTAGTTATCAAGGGTCCTAATCTATTAATTGAAAATGTGAATATCGTAATGTTTTATTGATTTTTAATAATGTACTGACAACAATGATTTTAATTGGAGTTAAATTTAATTAGAAGGCAGGGATAGAAAATTACCTACTTAAAAATTTAGTTAAAATTAACGCCCGTATTCTTGACTGCCACGATGTTGTGCAATGCCAAAATAGAGTTTGTCTGGTCCTAGCTGCCTCAAATTTATATACGTACATATAAAAAATAAGTTGATGTCAATAAAATATAGTTAACTTAATTAAATTTCTTTAATCGACAAAAATAACGCTAATATTTGTGCAGATTTGTTTAATGAACATTAATACCTTAGGACTCGGTTTTAGATCAATATATTTTTGATTTAACATAAGCCACTTACATAATGGCCATGTAACAAGTGTATAAATATGCCTGCGAAGTAAAAATTATATACATATATGTTGTGTTTTATTTATTGTTTGATGGGTGTAGAGTGATGTGACGATATATCAAAGTCACACGAGATCCATCTTTTATATTCTGTGGTAATATTTCAAATGGATTTTATTTTTAAATTTGGAACCACCGAATTTATGCGTAGGTTTTCTTAGGTTGTCACTGTTTGAATATCTATCTCATACAAATTTAGCACTCGTATACTTTATCTTCTGAGCAGGTTTTGAGAATATTGACGATCTAAGGCTTATTTCATTAAAAGGTAACTTGTTCTCTACCACATATATAATTTATAGTATTTTCATCCATCTTAGTTAATATTATATTTGAACAAGTCAATTTTCTATCAAACCATATCATATTCAATCGTAAATTATCGGTCTTCATTAAATAAAAAAAAACTTAGTTTGTTAAGCATGTATTGATAATGATAATGACTCTACTTGATATGCCATCGTAATTAAATTTGGTTTATACGTCATATAAAAATATAAATTAACATAATATTTGAATCCATACGATTTAAAGTATGTCGGAGGAAGGGCCAATCTCTTACTTGATTGACGGTCTACCGACTACCTGTTACAAGCCTATACACGTTTATATAAAAGGGCTGGAATAGTGGAACCTAAAATCGATCTAAGAATTCACACCACATCCCATTGCGTTCGAGTACTTACGAACCACCCTACAGTGAAAATAAGACATTGAGGCGTCTTTACAAGTATCTACTAAGTGTAAATGTCATCAGGATAGCAATAATACCCTTATAATTGCTACCTTCGGATATGGAGTATTCAAGTGTGATCTAGATAGGGAGTAACCGCATGCATTAGCGAAATTACCTGAGGCTTTATTATTTTCATTGCGACAACTCTAGCTAAGAGATTCGGGTATAATAAAAACGAATAGTCTGGGAGTTTAATATACGTAAATGGTAAAGATTGTTGTAAGATTTGTTGTAATAGTATGTAATTTATTTATTAAATTAAATACAGCGGTATATTAATCGATTTTATCGAGTTTAAGTTATTGAACTGTTTGTGATATGAAGACGTAGGGTGCTGAGTGTACGTAGAGCCTCTACGCCGTAGAGATTTTTACGTTACGTTTTTACGCCGTATGATAATTACTAAATTCAATCATTTGATTTAATGAATCAGGATATATTTATAACGCATTAGTTTTTTTAAAGATAATTAATTAATGATTTAGATTTTTGTGTGATAATTTTTGATCAAAGAACGAGGTTAATCTGATTAAATTTCACTTGCAGAGTGCGTAGAGTAAAATTGGATATTTGTCAAAGAGCCGGTTCCTAAAGAACGGGTTTGGGAACGGAGCCACGATAACCTAATATAGGCGTTTGTACACATCCGAGTGTCCCAAGAGTGTTACAGCTTCGATGCTACAGTTTGCATCTCAAGTGCTCACTATACAAATACTCAAAGGAAATCGTTGGAAATTACACTATACAAGACAAATTTACCTAAGTATCCAACGGATATATTGACATCACAACAACTGACATTTTACGGTGACAATAAATTCTTTAGGTATAATTCAAAATGTTATACTTTTAGAGCACTGAAAATTATATATTGAATAATTCCTTCGACTGTTGTATTGTTATTTTTTGTTTATATGCAATAGTTAACGGACCTAATTTTTATGGTATAATATATGAATGTATATATAATGGTACGACATCATTATTTAGTACACGTAATACAGTTATTTTCAAAAACTTTGTATATATTTACATATATGTTTTAACAACTTTGTATATACATATGTATATATATATACGTATTTGTATAGGCTATATATTAAGTTTACTTTAAAGTTTTCGTAGTACACACATTAGTTGTATAGTTTCTGATATGCTTTGTCAGCTTCCCGATCACAGCAGATCATTTCTTATGGATTTCTAATAATAAGGTCTAATTAGAAAAACACATACTATTGTAACAACTCTCTATAGCTTTAGTGGAAAAAGGGATTAATATATAAAAAATAAAAAGTGCGGAAAAACGAAATAATGAGCATTTTTCTTACATTTTTCTAAATAAATGTTTTTTCTGGAGAGTGCTCTACTAACTTCACAGACACCCAAATCATGGAATGCTGTCTGATCTGTGGAAATATATGTAATAATGTCATTGACTAAGTATTCACTTCTGCTAGACACTCAAACTTTTCACTCATATTATTACGGTTTTTTTTTTCTTTTTTTTTTCGAATGAGGCAGAATGATTAGCGCTATGGATCAGTTCCTCAGCACAATACTAAGCCAGGCCCAATTATAACCACAGCACACTGCATTATATACGTAAAACGAAAAAAAATCTCTTATTTTTTTTTTTGGATCAGTTCCTCAGCACAATACTAAGCCAGGCCCAATTATAACCACAGCACACTGCATTATATACGTAAAACGAAAAAAAATCTCTTATTTTTTTTTTGGATTATGGTTTAGTGCGTGTGTTTTTGTTTGTAATAAACTTTATCTTGTCTATGTCTATATTACTAAAATATACCAGTCTATTTAAAAAACTTTTTCTCATAGTAAGTATACTACAACTGTATTAACCACGTATTTGTTTACACGGTATCATGGGAATAGCCTTAGCGTACGGGATGTCCGGTTCCAATCTGCATAACAATGGTCTCCTAGTTTCCCTTCCAGATTGATGGTAATGCTTGTTATTCATAATTCATGTCTTAATGAGTAACCCAATATTTTCTTCTAGTTGTTTTAAAACATTTTCATTGCATTAGTGTAATACAATAAAACAATTTAAAAGAATAAAATAAAATATGTATTTTAATTTCCTGTTTATGATTGTACAATATAATTGTAAAGAGGTAACATAATATCTTAGACATATTTGCTATAGTTTAATATAACTATGAAACAATGCAAGTGGAAACTGAAGGAAACTTTATAATTACTTAGTATGTAGAGATAGGCGATTGGATAGAAAACTCCGTAGATTTACGGGTTAATTTTTAAATAAATCAACGAGGAATTTAATTACACTAAAAAGACGCAGACCACTCGCAAACATACATTAATTACGACACGCAAAATTCTGTCACAAATTACTCCAATTACCCGCACTTCCCACAGTACTCTTCGTTACAATATGAACATACTCGTACTAAAATAATTATTATACCATTTACAACAATAATTTAATTTAATTCATGTAAACTTTAATAAAATTAATAAGTATAAATATTGTATGTCATTAAAATTGTATTGTAATTGTTATTAAGATAACATAAGAAAAATCAAATTAATTTTAAGTTACGAATTTTAATGTCTGATCCACTAGGTATCTGATTCAACTTTAAATGCATAGTTACTGACGTCACAGCTTTACAACCACACAATATATTGTATGTAATTACCCTTTTATTGTGTGTCTATAGGTCACGAGAATAAAATACATACATACATCTGTTTTTAAATTCTTCGAAGGTTAAACAAAGGCTTAGAGAGGCAGAAACACTACCTCTGTGTCTAATATACAAACTACATATACACCAGATATGAGTACACATGTAGGTTTTTAATTACCGATAAAAGTGTTATATAGTAATATTTTATTAATTGTAACAGGCAAAAAATTTTAATTATTAATATGACAACAGAAATGAGCAAACTAGCAGTGTGATTTTATGGATTTTATTTCTTATTATGGCTGCTGTCATGACACATTTGATTTTTTGCTCATATATAACAAAAACACAACCTACGGGTATAGTTTGTTATTAATGTCTATTATTACATAAAAAAATATTTTATTATGATATTCAATTGAAATTAAAACTCCGACGTTGTAGATTAAGAATCCATAAAAGTATGTTAAAAATGTTAAAGTCCATGGAAATATTTTACTATTGTTAAATTTCTAACAAACTACTATTGTCTTACTACATCTATATGAATACGGGGTTTTACTTTCATGAACAGTATGGAACAAATATATTTGATATTCCTAAGAATATTTAAAATATATTTAATATTTCCCTAATTTTTTAATGAGCGAGCTACAAAAATAATTTACAGAAAAATACTTTTGATTATTGCCACAACCTGTCTGTTGATACCACATCGCATCTCGAAGGCAAGTCACGGCACACTCATAGTACTTGAAAAATCCATGCACTTAACGATGAAATAAGCGCGGCTTTCGACCGCATTCACTTTTAGCGACGTAGTTTTTCTCCTTTTACACCCTTCACTCCCATTCTCCGATCTCACTCACCGTCCCACTCCGACGAAGCTAAGAACGAGTTCACTCACTCTCTCCCACGTTCGTGACCCAAAGCAATATGTGAGTTAACTTCAGTGTAACGGTTCTTGTTTGAGTTGCTATTTAATGCCTCCTTAAACTGAGATGGTTTACGGCTAACCCGACTGAAACGTTGAAAGTGTATTGTTATTTATTCTTTCGATCGCTCAATAAAAACTTTTCAATCCTCTCATATGGATCATTTGACACGGCGATATCAAAATTGAAAAACTATTTCAAATTGAGCAATAAAATTAGCTTGTTTTTCTTTTTGTTTATTTAGTATTCACATTTGTGTCGCTACACGAGAATCTGTGTTTCCTACCTGGCATCGATACAAAATTATACAAGAAACATTACATTCATATTGATGTATTTCCGAAAAAATTTCATGACTCAATAATATATATGATTGTATAAAGCGGCCATTGACCCGAAATAATGTCTCGCTATTCTGTAGTTTTATCCTGATTATAAGAGCAATGTTGTAGGATTTTCACCGAATTCAGTTCTATACTTCCGTCAACTTGTCCAATTTACATGATGTAGGTCATGTAGGATAGGAAACTTTCCATAACTTTTATGATATCGCATCCACCAATAAAGCGTGTCTCCTGTATAAATGAAATTCTAATTGGGTGTGGTAAATCTATAATTTCAACATCTTATTTTTCAACATAGCCTGATTGTTCATTTGATGACTGCATGATGAGGCTGATTATTTTTTCAAAATTATCGCGAAGTGTAGTCCTGCTAAAATCAGCTAAACCTCTCTTTCTTTTAAACGTGAACAAATAATTCTTTTTTTTTATGGTCCCCTTCGCGCTCCGCGCTTCTGGAAGGACCTAAGTTGGCTAACTAAGTTTCCTTCACTTCGTGGGTTTCTCACACCGACCTCACAGGCCCGAGGATTTATTTAGCCAAGGCCTCGGAAATCAGGACAACGTGAATGATTCCTTTCGCTGAAACAACCTCTGCGCATAGGGCTGTTTACCGCGCCAAGGACAAAAATCGCGCCAATCAAAGTTATATCAGTGTACAATATTCAAAGTAATAGATATATATGAAGACGAGGTTAAATAACCGAAATCATGTATGTTAGTCTTGATTGTTTTGCGTAAACATAATCCCCAAAAAGCTCCCCAGTACTAGGACCTTCCACTTGACCGTATTCTACGAAGAGCGATATGCATCGTTGACGACCAGTCACTTTCGGCGGTTTGATCTCTTGGCATTGGACGTCCCTCTGGATCACTCTTCTACCGCATTTACTAAGGAGAGTGTTCAGAGGAGTTCTGTCTGATTAATACCTGCAGCTAAATTTCATCTTTGGACGTCAGGACAGAATTCAAAATTCAGCGCCAATTTGTAGTATATTGTGTCCTTCAGAGGTAAGGGGGATTTCCTAAGTTCATCTTTAGATATTAAAGTTCCTAAAGATAACACCGAGTAAAGTCTGTAGATAGGGAAAGGTAATTAGAAAATGTATAAATCTTATTCCAATTAAATTAAAATATAACTACCATCACCTAAGCGACAACGAGGGATAGGTCAAAAGTACCCATAACTGAAGGAGCAGGCATAGTGAATGTCATAAATGTGAAGATTACACCGTAGCAAATGGAGATCTGGCGTGAGTATATAGATTTAATATATAATAGTTAATTAGCTAAACACATTTTTATGTATGGCTATATTTTTGAAAATTTTATCTAGAGTCTCCGTGGGTTCCCATACACCATACACCATAACCTAACCCTAGATAAAATAAAAACAAAAAAACGAAACTATATATAGTTTGAAAAAATTGGTAAATTTAATGTCAGATCATACCGAATTAATATGGAGAGAACTAGAGGAGGGCTTTACCCTACATCGGGTTCCAGTACACAGATTTAGATAAATGGGTATAATAGAAAAATGTTTAAATTAAATGGTTGTTGGAAATAAATTGGCTTTATTATTATTATATTTTTGTATGAAAATAAATCAAAACAAATTTGCACACAAACCTTTACACAGTATGTAAATTTAAATGTCAAGTGGTGACTGAGGGCTGAGTCATCACATGTGCAAATACAAAAATTGATTGCAAGTGCATTCACTGACCAAACATTTTAAATTCCGGAAGTAATAGTTTTATACAATTTTATTGTTAGAATCGTTTTTAAATATTTTATTACTGAACTTTTTAACTATTTGATTTTGTTAGATTTTTCTGTATCTAAATACATAACAAACTAACTTTATTATTAGTAAGATGACCCGGTGAACTGTGTTACATATAATATGTTTGTCTCAAGACATAATACTTTTTTTTTTAAAACAGGCCAATGAGGGAAAGAGACCTCATACTCCATCAATGAAACACAAATCTTGTGAAGGCATCTTCATCATGAAGGACAACCAAGTATCAATTTTTTTATTTCTAAAAAGACAAAAGTCATCAAATATTTCCCAGCTAAGATCTGATTTTATTGGAAAATTCAATTGTAGTTTTAAGTCCACTTGTGGTGACTGGTCATATTTGAATTCGTGTATGCGGTGATATTAGTTGTTTCTAATACGTATTACGTATTACGTTCCCATATGTAAGTGCGTGCTCCTATTTCACCATGCCGCCTGCTGATAGAGGACAAATCTTTGTTTTTAATTTATTTATTTATTCTTCAAAATGTCATTTGGAACGTGGTGTAATCGTTTCAGGTCCTTACAAACGTTGTGTAAAAGAAAAAACTTGGCGATTTAAAAGGGTGGCGGAGAGTTATTACCAGTTCTTCTCTTCCGTTCTACGCCCTTGATTTGAGAACTGGCAGTAAATGTAAAATTAGAAGCATTTGATATATATTTCTTTTTTTTTGACGTTCATAAGTGTACATTAGGTTACCTACATGAATAAATGATTTTGTTGTGTGTATTTTTGCTTACTTATTTATATTTCCCACCGTTTAAATCTTCCCTGCCAAAGCAAAATCGATCAAGGTGTAGCGAGACAAACAAGCAGCAATTCATTTTTATATAAATTAAATTAAACATTAAACACAATTTTCTTTTTTTTTTATTATTTTTGATGTTCATTGGACTAAGGGCTAGTTACTTAAAATGGGCAAATAATACTGTTCTTAACTAAAGAGGGAATACTTATTACCGACGTTCAATGTTCATTTCCTTAATTAGCAGGAATAAAAGTAAAGGATTCCAATTTCTTCGTCTTGGAAGCCATAAAAGATAACTTTCAATATTAAATTATTTTAAGATTCTAATTAATAATATGATTTTACCGTAGGAACGTACGCTAGGACGATAGGAATCTAGGTAGCCGCTATAGGTAGGTCGTATATTGTTCGAACTTTGCCAAAACTCCACAACTTGTGGGCTGCCTCCGAGGGACCCACTAGGATTAGATAATACGAAGAGATTTAAAGTGAATTAGCCGTTCGATCGGAAAATTGGAATGCCACACAGATAATTACCTGACACTCACAGAAAAGGAAGGCTCTAGAAAAGATTCAAATAAGCGTACTCGGAGGACCAAGTGGAGCCTGTGGTTTTATCATTGTAAAAACTGATACCCAATATCTGAAGGCGCGATCGACTGGAACCGCCCGCGTCAGACAATTGAATTCCAGTCTCGCTTGTTTGGGTAAAGGATTCGATTTCATTTTACAGGTAGCTAAATAAAAATAAACCTGCAAATAACAAATGTACTGAAAACAGAATCGTACATTTCAATAGAAAGTTGTATAATCAAATTCATTAGCTATAAAATTTTCATTGCTTGTTCTTACAATGTCTTTATTAGTTGTGTTATCGCTATGTTTCAACATCATCAGTTGTGAGGCATAATTGTAATTACGTAGTACATTTGTTTTCTGTTTAACAATATAAGTTACGTTAATTTTGTTTTAATAGCCCAAAAATTCCGCATGGACTACATGTGGGCCCACGCATTCCAAACATTTTATCGGCTTCACGACTTGGCAACAGACTGGGATCAAGCGCGCCAAATGTGTGAAGCTGAAGGAACCACGCTACTCATACCATCAAGTTTAGATGAAATAGAAAATCTCAAACTACTTATGAGCAACATGAAAGCGCACTACACGGGCGTTTTTATAGGCATCCACGACCAATTTGCCGATGGCCACTACGTCACTGTCAAAGGTAATAATTTGGAAAAATGGATACTGAATTCTGTGACAAAAAATTCATCGAAAAGGCAGATATAATAAAATCAGCCTGTAAAAATTTGTTATTGTTTTTTTACAGGTGAACCCATAACGGGAACAATTTTGGAACTATTGTGGGCGGAAGGTCGCCCGGACAACTTAAACGGGTCAGAGCACTGTGTCATCATGACTAGGGAAGGGTTGTTTGATGATCGG
This sequence comes from Pieris mannii, assembly GCA_028984075.1. Classification (NCBI taxonomy): domain Eukaryota; kingdom Metazoa; phylum Arthropoda; class Insecta; order Lepidoptera; family Pieridae; genus Pieris; species Pieris mannii. The sequence goes on from CM054776.1 coordinate 5,693,933, forward strand.
CCTTGCTCTGATATTTTTCCCTTTGTCTGTAAAATATTAGGAAATGATACGCAATATAATGAGCCATGTGATAGTTTCGATATGGGTAAGAGTTTTAACCTTTTTAGAAGGGTCACCGTGTGTTAAATCTTTTATAGAGGATTATAGTAAATTTTAATATCATTTGTTTTATAATTCTAGGTCGAATACGACAGTAGAAAAACAGTGTTACTTTATATATGACACAAACAGTTTTTTTTTATAAGTTTTGGTTTAATATTTTTGGGATGTCTTTAATGAATCAAGCTATAATAGGGGTATTAATAAGTTTGTTTATACTAGTTTAAAGTTTTTGAATTTAAATTGAACAAATCAAACTATATATGTGTATACCATCAGTTACAGTATAAGTATAATTTAAAATGTACAATTTATCATTTTGTGTAATATTTGTAAAATATATAGTTTAAACCATAAAATATAAAAAGAATATATAACTTCATTAGGTTATGAACAACATAGTGTAATAAACAGCAAATGCTATAAGTTCCACGGTGAACCATTGTCATGGCACGATGCGTACCTTGCTTGCAAGCTTGAAGAAGGACGTCTGGCTATAGTTAATTCGGCAAAAGAAGCCAGTGTATTTGTGAGCCTGTTGGGGGAATATCTCCATAGTAACACTCCTGATCCAAATATTCTATATATAGGCTTCAGTGATTTGATGTTTCCGTATCAATATAGGACAATTGTCGGTAAGTAAGTGCGTATTCAAAGAATTATAAAACATATTTTTGCTTTATACTACGTTAATATTGTTTGGTTTACGTGATTGTAGAAAAAACTTCTGTAACCGAGGCATAAACGCGACTTTTTTAATATCAACATTGTTATGAAGTTTCAACAGTTTACGAATATAAGATGTATTGACGTACGGATCCGTAATTGTTTGTTTTAAATATATTTACAATTTTTTTTAATATTTAATACTACGTAAGATAGAAAATGGCCTTGAGTGCTAATAGGCGAGATATTTTCTGTATATTATTTGTACAGTTTATAAACATAATCACATCTGACAGGTCAAACTTTAGAAGAAGCCGGCTATGCATCGTGGAGTCCACTACAAGAAACACTCAAACCAACTACAGACAAGCGATGCGGTGCCTTATCAAGGACTGGTTTTCTTGAAGTTACTCACTGCAACCGTCCAGCAATGTTTCTTTGCGAGAAAGTCCTAAGTGAAACCCCATAACGTTTTTTATTTCATTTAAATACATTTGATTATACCCCAGTATATATTTAAACATTATCCATTATATCCCATTTTATTCAAAATACAGTCAAGAAATAATCTAACAGAACTGAAACTCTTCTACGTACTCGTACTATTAGATATTTTTTAATATAATGACTATATATCAAACGTATTGTCAAAATAATGGACAAGTTAACAATTTTCGTACGTACTAGGCTAAGAAATGTCTAGGAATTAAAAAAACGTATAAAAAAGTAAAACATCAATTCCAGCATTTCACTTCGTTTTTTTAGAAAAATACACCGTAATCCCATACGTAAACATGACACACTTAGAATAAATCGATAGCAGATCTGACCAGTTTTCATTGTTGTGACTCGATGTCAACAGCAGATTTGAATTTTAACAAATTGCAGCATTGCAAACGCAACTAAACCAAACTAAACTAGCCTTAGGTCATAGAAAATAGAAGCTATCTGTATACCTTTATGAGAGTAGATTACTTATGGCTTAAGCCTGTGACTCTCAATTCTGAGGAATTTCTAGCTCTCGCTCTGTACCATTGGACAATTGACAGTATACCAAAAAAGTCAGGTACAGAATTGGCTCATTACATAAATTAGCTGTTAGCATCACAGGATTAGTATTTACGAAATATCATATATATAACATTAACGTATTTGATTAGTTACAATTAGACAAAATTCGCACTCAAAGTTGTTAGGCAGAAAAGGTTCACAATTTGCCACATTCGTTTTACAAAAGTAACGACACAGTCAAAATGCAAACACGACGAGTTAAGAACAATTTAGGCAGATTAGTTTGGTACGCTGCCTATGATTGGTAGGACGTCCGCCGTCCTCGCTTGCGGCTATTTTCCAAAATGTTACTGAATATAGACCAATACCTGTCTGTTAAAAAGATATATGATAGTACATACAGTATAGAATAGCTACATCCACAGTACTCATTTTAGTACCAATTTACGATTTACACCAACTTTATCCAACGCAAGGCAATAATTAGGTAGCTTACATACATAGCTATCTAATTATTGCCTGATTAGTTAATGATTTAATGTAGTATGGGGCAACGGTACTGACTAGGCGACAATAAAATTATGTAACTAATTTTTTTATATCAATACAAATATAGTAAAACTAAACTTAGTATAATAACTTAAAACTTATATATAATATCAAAATTTCGATATATATATCAAAAATGTTAGATAATACTATAAGTAACTTTTCATTGAGTCAATTAAAATATATTCATATCAACGCACCGACATCGTAGCTTAGTAGCGATTAACGAACATGGCACATTAGGTTCGGAACATTATTTGTTTGACCAGTGAAACGGACGGAATAGAAAACTATAATACGCCATGGCATAATATAGTTGAATTACTTTGAGATAGTTTAATAAGAGTAACTTTTAGGGATACTGTACAAAAGGTAACAGTTCTTGAGCGCCCAATTAGCAATCAAGTACAATTTGCAAATGCATTCACGGATAATAATGCAATTAGTATTCCGTACAGTAGTGTTCGATGGAACTGCAATAAACAGCTTATGGGAGGGCTTAACGGTTTCGAGTTAAATTTTATTTGATTGCGAACCTCCCGTCACGCTGACAACAGGCTGATTGATGTATTGCCATACGCGGCCCGCCGTCAAAGATTATACAACTATGAAAAGCGTAATTAAATTATATTCATTTCAAAATGATACAGCCTTTTTAAAAATAGAAGGCAGTTTTAATTACAAAAGTCATGAATCACTTGGTAAATTTAATACTATTTTTTATCTATGGTTTTTGTATTTTGTGGTTTGTATTCTAAAACCGGTTATTGACATTAAATGTTCGAACAAATTTCATAAACATTACATAACATAACATAACCTTAGGACGCATTAAAAATTTTTTAAAGCAAATTCTGAATTAACTCTTTGATCTATTAACATGTGACATGAAATAAGTCGACACAGATAACCGATAAAGCAATAACTTTCATACAACATTAGCTACGTTAGTGACGCCACATTTCGTGACAATCTGCACCGCTCAGTCGTGTGTGAATCCTAAGATACAAGCTCTCATTTCCCGTGACGTTATTGAACACAAATATGTACGGATTGGTATTAAACTTAGCTTATTTGAAACATATTATCAAGTGTAACTAATTAAGGACTTTAATGTGTGACATAAAATTGTTTACATCTCCAACTTGGTTATTTTGTTAGCAAAAGCACATTAGAGAGACTTGTTAGTTATAATAGTAATATATTTGACATCTGTTATAGTGATATCTATACTACCAATATTTAATTGAAACAATAATATATTAATCAGAAACCATTTTCAAGAAGTAGAAAGAGTATTGGTGTACAACAGTAGCTTGTAATTTTCTGATTTTGCTTTGTTTAACATACTTCGAATGTTACATACAAAATATCTAAAATATGTAATAAGTTTCAAATGAATTAAAATTTTAAATTAACAATTTCATTTTAAACAAAAGAGTGCTTACATTTCGGAACTGCCAGCAACTACAGACAGGAAATGTAAAAGGAATCAATAAAATTTCATAGCTTCATTGGTACTGGTGACAATAAAAATGCATCTCGATTCTGATCACACTCGATATTCAAATACGAGCCAGCACCTGAGACTTCGCCTCCGAAAAATGCTTATTATATTGCTTTCGTCTAAATGAAAACACAATTTATTTCGTGAGCATATTCGTAACGATCCAATTAAAGTGTTGCTGCATGTATCTACTACATATCATCTTACATTCGCCTTTAAAGCTATCTTAATAAATAGGTAAAATTATTATTATATCGTTGTCATTTATTATTGTATTTGTCAATGATTTTTCTTTAAACCAATGAAAAGAGCCTGGTTTGTATAGCGATTAAAACAGCGGTCATTTGCTAACGTAACTTTGGTGGTATAAAAAATACGGCCTCATTTAATAATTTACTATATTTAATAAATTATATTGTACTCGTGTAAAGAAAGTACTTTTCAATCGATATTTAGCAGGCTTATAACTTATAACTAGATCGCTTGTTAATAAATTGAATTCAGAAAAAATTCGTAAAGTGGAACAAGGTTTAACAAGAATGTACAAAAGGCGAGCTATCTAAAGGTAAACAAGTCTTCGAAAAACGACGCCAAACGTGGAATAGCTCAATATAGAAACATGCACTTACTGTAATGGTTTCTAAACTGAAACCAGCGGTTCTTCGCTATATTTTTTGGCGAAAAGAGATTAAAAATTCATGTGATCAAATGCTCGGACTATGACGTACGATATTTTTACGAGTATACCAAGACGCAGTCAATTTCAATTTGTGTACACAAAGTGCGGTACAATAAAACTTTTAGTATAAGTTTGCTTTACTTTTTTCGAGTAAGAACTTTACGGGTTGTTTGAAGTATAAAGTTCATCCCTTCGATTATCGATAAATAATGTAGACGCATATTCAAATTTTTACATCCATTTTAAGTGTTGTGAATTATGCCGCTAACTAAGGCTTTGTTCGTAACGTGCGTATAACTGGGTTTAGGGAATCAAATGTTTCGAGAGAGAAACAATAAGGTTGATCATCTACTTGCCTATAAAGAAAACGATCAATCTTATTGGAAGATACATGACTTCACACGCATTACTTGTTTTTTCTTTAGAGTAAACATATTGAAGTGTAATGTAATATTCAAAAAACTTTAGTCAGCATCTCAGCTTAATAACAGGTGGATTGGTGGGCCTGTCGAGGTTAAACATAGTGAAAAATAATATGACTAAGTCTAAAACTTAAATACCATAATACATTTTAAAGATACTGGCCGATAAATGTTATTAAGTAAAACTGTGTTTATCAATCTTGCCAGTGACTGTATTTGACAAGGTTTCGTAGTTTTTAATCTCCTTGTTTATTATACATTCCGCACACGCCTATTCCTTGTAGGGCCCCGCGTATTCCACTCGACTCGGCTCGCTAAAGCAAAGCTAAACTTTCCACGCAAAACTTACTTCTGGATTTTTATTGCTTCCAGAGGACGTGAGACGCAATAATATTAAAATTTCACTACGTGTATGAGTTTGTGATTACAGACTCAAACTTAAAAGTTCACGGTACTTGGTTAAATTAAAAATGTTTCTTTGAAGGGACTAGTTTCAGAATAACGGACACCATAAATATATAAAAAGGATTTGATGTACTTGGGTCCGATTTTTTGACCTTTCTTAATGATTAAATTCTGTTGATGAGCTGTCGCTGACATTTAAAATTTGATTAGAAATAGCTCGAGTCGACCAGTGGTTCTCTGTGGTGCTGCTTAGTATGAGTGTACCATGCGCACATAGGCAGGAAGTCCATTGGTACGAAGGATTAAAGCTACGACCTCAGGGACGAGGATCGCACGCTGTAGCCACTAAAGCTAGGCCAGCTTCTATGTGTGTGTAAGTAAAAACTAATTCTTGTCGCCACTTATGTCCAGCAGTTTTTTTGTCCACTATTGCTCGCCAATGTATTGCTCGCAACTTATCCACATAATTTGAAAATCTTATAAGAATTTTCAAAGAGAATAGTTGTTCATCGTTCGCGGGATCATTCGTCTCTTGCACAATCTGTCTGCCCGAGACGTGCGTCTTTGTACTTTCGCTAAAAATGCAAATTCTGTCGATTTGACACCACGCCCCAGTCTTATACTGAGTCGCGTCGAGTTGACAAAGTGAGGGGCGGAAAATCATTTTTCAATTTAGCAAAATAAGTTTTTTGCAATACAATATTTTCCTAATTTAATTAATGAACAAAAAAAGTCATTTCACTGCATGGTATGCGTTTTATAACTTACATCTACCAGTACTATCTTTAATGCTTAAATGTCACTACTACAATACAGAGTAGGAAACTCAACGTTATATAAATTAATGATGTAATTAAACTCAGTGTTTTCGGGTAGTTTATTCTAATGTACCTAAACGTTGACTTGGAAAGAAAATTTGTGTTAATTCCAGACCATTAACACATTAGACGCTCTATCGTAAATCAGAAGTACAAACAGTGTATTAATTACAAATTCAAACAGAATGTGGCGGACCACAGCCGTCTCTATCCAGCTAATGATTTGCAGTTAAGCTCTATGTTACTCGCTATATTATAAAATGCATCAAATAAAAATTAATTGAATATAATTCTGAGGTATGGGTTTCATTAACAAAAAAAAGAAAACAAAATGTTATGGAATAATCTATTAGACAAATATCTATTATTAATTAAATAAATATTCACAAAAAATAAAGATGTATTATAGATCCATTATTATGAGAAAAGAAAGATTTAGAAAGCCTTTCAATTACAATATGCCTCAGTATATAACAGTACAAACTTAATTGTTTATAACAATTTTTGGTTTAAAGAAAACATTTTTCATTACGCTGTGTAAATAAAGCACGCGAAATTACTGAAAAATTATGTAAAATAATTATAAGTTTATAATAATAGATAGCTTCAATCCGGTGAAAAGGTGTTTTCTTTAAATGTGTAAAAGATAAGTAAGTAAAATACAATTTTAGGTTTTTTTTTAATTGCAATTACATTTTTTATTTTTTTAAAAATATCTCCCAAAAAAGTGGTTTTTAATTTAGTCAAAACATACACTTTATGTACTAAATCGTCATTGGTTCAATAAAAAAGTTACACATTTCTAGAAACCTTTTAACCTTCAATAACTCCGCATTTAGCATGACGTTTAAACTGCCTCTCAAAACTGAAAGGCATAGAAATCGAAGCAGCGCTGTAAAAGTAGTATCTAATATAGCTTTCAATTCAATCTATTGAAAATATTACAAAGTTGGAGCCGAGCGTGACAGATAAAACAATACGTTAGTAAAAGTTCGTTTTAATTTCATTTCCATTACGGGAATGTGCAAAGGTTTGCATGAAAACTGGGATACGTATATGGTGAAAACAATATTGTGCGATTGTAGCTGCCTTTAGAATTCGAGTCGGCGAGACGCGTGGGTGCCGGGGAGCGAGACGCAAAGTAAAATCATTCCTTTCAAAACATTTCACCGAGAGCTTGATACAGGCACTATTCACACGACCGTCCCCAGGTCATGGGTGAGGCGTCTGTTGCTTTAAATAACTGTTGGATAACCTTTGTGCTCTTTATCGTTTACGCTTAACCACTAACATTGTAGATATGTTTAAATCAACATACAATGTTATTTTTAAATCATTTACTAGAGCTCAAGTCGCTTTAACCTTTAAAATATTTATATATTTACCGTCTGAAATTCTAACAAATAATTAAGTTCTATTGCAAAAAACATAACATATAGTAGTTATCACTGAAACGTACTGTAAAAATCATCATATTGAGTTGAATAATTGTATGGCTGATATAATCGTTGTATCGCTCAAGAAGGCAACTGTATTAAATAATCATATCGAATTCTATAAAAAATAGGATTTTCTATGTTTGAGCCAATCTGTTATTATTGACTATAATTTTTTTAAATTTTAACTAAGATATTGACTTGGTAAATTTATATAATAAAAATACTAGTATTCTTGTAATATAATGAAATAAATAGTATACTTTTTTGCACACATTTATCAATTGTTTTAGTGTTTACTGTATTTAATCTTACTATAAAAAAATCTTATTAAGTCAACGAAAAATTTTCGAGTATTTCAAATATGTATGAAAAATGTATAATATATTTAAAATAATATACGTCAATTTCTGTTACAAATAAGTACTTAAACTAAGCTAGTTATCGAATGCTAAGTCAAGTAACCGAAGTCTACCCAACAAGCAATATTCAATTCAATCTACCCCCAGCTTAAGTGTTTGAGAACTATTTTCGCTATAGCACATTCGGGACGCTGAATGGCCAGATATACCCGGAATAGAAAACAACCCTTGAAACTAAGAAAGTGTTGACTGTTAGGAAATTATGTAAATATGCTTCGCTATTTTCTAAGTTTGAAACTTTCATGTATGATTTTTTTTACTTGATTGCATACAGAACAAATCCTACGTGTATTCTTTGGGTGTATACATTTTGTTGATTTACCGTTAATGATTTTAATGTTTATTTTTATCAACTATGACCAGACATATCTGTTTAGATTGCAACATGCGAAGATATCTGTCTACTTAACATCTTAAATACTGAGTTGGAACTTAATACACACAGATAAAGAAAATTAAAAGCGTGATGCATTTTTGTTGTTCATGAATTTGTTACAGTATATTCATAATTTGTGGTGCACAATACGTCAAACGTAATTACAAATAATAATATTTGAATTTATACGATACAATTTTATTTATTTGCACGAATAACTTCTGGTGTTCCACTACACATATTTTCTTACATATAAAAACGAATTTATCGGTTCACAAATCCATAATTCTAGGCTTTCAATAGATTGATTGCATTTTCCACAGGCGTGTCATAGCATAGAAAATATTGCGAATGTGTAATTGGATACGGTATGCGTCGCTCACACCCGCGCCGCCGACTGCCGATGACGGCTCGTTGACAAATAATATGACGGATGACGAATAACTATTAAATTTTACTCTCATTTAGTTAAATTTGAAGTTGAGTACTTGGCAGTACAGAGCAAAGGTCATTTTCAAAATCAAATATAGACATGTCGGAACAGACAGAAACCTTGTCAAGTATAAAAGTTTAATAAAGTAATATTAATTATGAATCAGATCTAAAATGTGAGATAACCTATAGGATTGTAGGGCCACTGGACATATATTCTGCTCAATAATTCTTGTCACATACACGTTAAACACCCAAAAATTATAAAACCTTGCATGAAAATCCCATTTACTAATACCAGCCCAGCACCCATAACTATATACCTACGTAACTGCGCCTCGTCAAGTTGGAACTAATGAAATCGTAAATCAACAGTGCTGAGCATATATCGACAGATTCATGCATTTTCCACGAACTGTACAATATTTTACCCTTTGAGCAACTCGAATGAAACGTTAATTATACTATTTACTACAAAAATAAACTAAACTAAAGGAATTTCATAATACGACTTCAGACGGCAAAAGACTACATTAATACTTTTGTACTTTATTATATTATATAGATTCTTTATAAGAAATTCTTAGTAAAGAAGTAAAGGGCAGGAATAGCCGGAATAAATATTATAACGTAGATATTATGCATCACCTAACATACATTGAGAAATAATCTAAAATGTTATCCGCAAATTATTAAAATTTCGACACTACATAAATGTTAAGGTAAAATAACGTAGAAGATTTATAATTTCATGTCTTACGCTTGTTTTACTGTATTGTTGATGTCTTTTACTATAGTTGATGTTCTGAATAAGTTACATAACTAATTATTGATTACTATAGAAAGTTCCTCCGTTCCTACATTTCCGTCAGTTATACCGAACCGAATTTACCACGCTTAATATGCGTGCGTATGCGAATAGGCATACAGCCATACATACAGGCCGTACAGCGAATGCCCCTAATCAATCACCATTAGGACTCCTAAATAATAATTTACTAATGGGAGGAGGTCGGAGTATTCATTGCCCGCGTATAAGTTAGCATCAATAGCGAATGCAATTAGTTGAAGTGCATCGTTTTTGATGTAGTACCGCGGGACTGCGACCATATGTGAATCGAAATCAATCCAATATAACAAGGTTTTACCGCTGACCCCACTTCATATTGCATTCACAAATATTTTAAATAGATATCGTGTTTTTGGTTATATATTTAATTTTAATTAAATTATTTAGCTACAATACTACAGTCTAGCAACGAATGTGGAGATAGACGATAAGGTTTGACACCGCTAAGAAAAGTATATTCATAAAATGCGAATAATGACATGTACCACTGGTACATCTAAAGAATACATTTACTCCGTGATTGTTATGATGATGATTCGTTACGTGTTACGACGATAAGTAGATTACTACATCTAAGTGATTTAAAGTATTATATTATATTAATTGCTTACGATACAAAATTCATAGAATATTTGTAAACTTTTCCATACTAATTGTTAACCGTAACCACCGAAATCGTTGTTCTAAAACACTTTTTTTATCTGGGCCAAATTGTTGAAATTTCTTTAACACCATGTTGTGTTGCCAACACCAATATTTGTTTTCACACATTTACAGGCTCTTCCCAAGCCAATGTTGCAATTGTGTTCCGGGACTGTAATTGTACTAACAAAATATACTGTTAATTAAATTATTTGTTTGTTTTTTACAATTTATACCTAATATACTTTCATTCTTCACAACAGCGATGTATATATTCTTCTATTACTTATAGGTATAATATATGGTAAAAGCTAAAAATCTTCCTACTTTGGTTGGTGATTTTGAAGCTTATGCATTACAAAAAAAACAAAGAAAGATACAAAAACCAGTTCAATATATTATTATTGCGTAGATGATTACCGTAAAGTTACGATCTCAATCCCCCGAAATTCAACTGACATTCAATAAAACACGACATTGTCTTAATGTAAGGGTCTGATATATAATTATATATTAATGTTAGCGACGCCATTCTCTCGCTAGTTTTGGCAAAGATGCAATTTCATTTGAATATTGTGCAAGTCGACTGTTATCCCGCGTTATCGTCCTAACTGAGCACTTTAAATACAAAGTGCTCATAAAAGTAGTATCTCTAACATTTGTATAGATATAGGGTTAATTGATATTGGAAACGAGACTATTTAAATAGTTTTAGTCGAAAGCATCGCAAGTGAAAGGAGCAATTAAAGGGGAATTTCAGTGAGAAGAACGCACGTTTAGCGCGGCGAAGCTATCATTCAGTGGGTAAGTGCGCCTCTTGTCACAGTCTCTACACGATTTATGTTCACGTATTACATGTCATTCGACACGTTACAGCACCTTTGACGTGAACCTACGAATAGCTTCAACTGGTGTTAAAATATGTTTTTATTGGAATCTTGATGCTCACAATAACATTAGTGCGTAGGCATAATGGTAAAAAACAAACAAAGTTATTTTCAGGTTAATTTCAAACGTGTTTTGAACATCAAATACACCGTTTCGATTTTCGTGATTTTCAGTGTGAAGTTATGTACAAGCAGGCATACCTGTAACAACTAGATGTATAGCCTTGAAAGTATGGCTATAGGGAATGATGAATAGGTTTATGGTGATTTGAGAACGATAATTCGGAAAAGATGACACTAGTAAAACAGGCACAGTCCAGTCCATTCAGTCAATTTGAATTGGTAGCCAAATACTTATTGTATTTCTATACGTACACATGATATAGCTATACTGTACATACCCAGTATAGTTATCCGCGCTGTTTCTTCCTACGTCTGGTGGCATATGGGCAAGGCTCTCCTGATGTTGATAGCACTAGCGTCCGAGACACCCATAATGCCAGAAGGTGAATGTATGCCAACCTTTTAAGAATATTTAATATTTTTTTGCTACGATCTTTCGTTCTTAAAATAATACGATTTTTAGGCTAGAATAAAATTCGGCTATTAAATATACATAATAATCTAAGTCACACGTGTATTTGCATAATATGTTACTAGACAATCAATCTTCATTTTATATAATTCATACTGCATATCCATCGATTTAACTATCTTAATACATCTCGAAGAAACTGCGGTACCTATGAGCGTACCCCTGTCTAATTGTTTCTTGCAACGCCGGTATATTAAGCAGTGAGACGGCGCCAACTTTATGACTTCTTGAATGAGTCGTTAAAATGTCGAATCAATTCGAAAGCACAGAAATTGCTTGAATTATATTAGTGAGCTTTTGTAGAAAATAACTATTGTTAATTTAATTAGGCGTCAGTTTTTTTCAATTAAGAAATACTGACAAGAAAACAAGTGAACTTTATTCATTAGATGAATGCAAATGCAATGAATGCAAATTAATTTTTTTTCGCAATAAATAAGGACCCAAAACAAGTTTAATGCAGAAGAATTAAATATATAGTAATCAGCATTAAATCTCCTGTAATTCAAGAACATTTTGTCAACGTTACATAAAAATTCCGCATGGGACTATTCAAAATGCATTTAGCTTCATTTTTTAATCCTTTTAGCTAAGCGTTCCGTATTTTCTGGTTGCAAGCCAACATACTCGTCTGGTATTTAGAGTATGAAAACGTAGATTTTATTTTAAAAGAAAAGAAAATTAATGAAAACAAGACAAGAAGTGAAGAAAAGTGTCACCGCGCGACCTTTTCCTTTTACGACCAATTTATCATAATTTAAAAGGATTCGGTGATAGGAATATATTAATTTTAATGACGAAATTTTAAAATAAAGTGAAAATTATATACAAATATATGTATACAAGTATTGATTATATAATTAGGCAAGAACTGTATGAATTTATCAGCTGGAACAGTACAGACAGACAAAAAAGTTGAATAATGGATAAAAAGATTACACAGACTTATAATGTAGTTCATAGAAATTAAAAAAATCTAATGGAATATATAATTATAGTAATATGTGCTGAAATTGTGTTTTACCATTTAAAATGTTACAAACCGTCCAAAACGGTTTGATTTATGATATTTTATATGCTTCTTGTAAGTTTGGCCGACTTCTATTCCAAGAATTGAATTCAAAGTTCATATTTTTCGTCGAATGTGTTAACTTAATTCAACTGTCCAACTCAGTTTGATAGCAGAGTTATTTGGTTATAAGCTTAACTTTTCTAATACTACCTCCGCTACTTAGTGCTCAATATCTGGTGGTATTATATTTTATCCCTTGACAAAATTATGGAAGTCTTGTAGAGTGGTAAGAGGAGTGTTATTTCTTTCTATGAGCGCATAAAACATTGACTCGAACAGCGACGGAAAAGGTTCCAATGACGGAGGATTATGCGACGGCATGCGTCAGGCACAGGAGGCACACCTGATCAGAAGTCTGAAAAGACCTAAAAAGGTTGTGCCATTGGTTTTTTTTTTAAATTTGTATTAGGGCCACGACTAGAAACTAATTACTTAAAAAAGCAGATTGTCTAAATAACTAGTAACTGCAACCTTAACAACTCGACACATAAAATTTACGACTATAATTAAACATCAATAAAAGCTTAGCGGTTAAAGTATAAAATGTATACAGCAAATGCAATACTTACTTTGACTGCATGATATACTTATTGTTAATTTTATGAATGCATTAAACAAGTTCTCGAAACAGTTTCACGCTAAATTAAAATCTCGCAAGCAAATTAAAAGTAGGAAGTTTAAAGCGCACTTTAGGCGTAGTCGCTTAATGTTATTAAACTGCTGATTTATATACACGAGGTGTTTGGGCGTGGAATTATTTATAAATTTGTTTTAATACTCTCTTGAATTGTACTGTCATAATATATTAATCAGTGATACCCAATATATGTTTCGTATTTTTATTACCGTTGTTTCTACGAATGTTCTATAGAATTGTTGAATTAGTGATTTTTTTCTTTGAAGATTTTAAATCTAATTTGTATACAGTGTAACTGTTGAATAATTTAGATGTTTTGTTTTATTTTTGTCCTAACATTTTAGTGTTTAAAAAACCATGTTTTATACTGAAGACATATTATGCGTAAGATATTTATAAACCTTTACCTCTAAGAGGATTTGTAGTGGACTATATTTTATTTGATTCGATTATACACAAATATTGTAACAAACTAATAGACACAGTTGTGAAATATAGAAGTGGTCTATTAAAAAAAAAATTGTTTACCTGTGCACCATTGCCATCATAAGAGTTTATTTAACTGTATATAGACAGAGGTTATGTTTTACACCCTTTCTTAAAGGACTAAATGGATTTCAGTCTATTATTCCCACTAGGGTGGATTCCGAAAACCTTGGGGCTCCCCATACAGGGTGTCACATTATCCTTATTTATTACTAAATACTGTTTAAATAAAAAAAATATGTCACTCCGTTTTATCCTAGATTTTTTGCATATGTAAAAAAGTAAATAGAACTTTCTATATTTCTCAAAAATAGTTTAATTATTAAACATATTTAAACTATTTTAAAACATCTACTGACCTAGGTGTCATTAGGTTTAGGTCGCTCTGCCCTAAAAATCTACGTTAAATGTGAAATCGCATTCACGTTGGTGTCGAGTGAACTAGTCTTTACTGTGATAAGAACGAATGAACTCTGTAGGGCGGCGTGCCCTATCTGTCATCTGGCGGGCGTGGGCAAACACACCGTTACCTCGGCTCGTTTTATTAGGGGTCCGATATACCGCACCACTAACGCGATATGCTAATGTTACTGACATTTTTTTCTAGGTAAATTCTCTGATCGAATTTTTGTTGAAATATAAAACTATAATTTAAAGCTTTAATATAGTTGAAATGTCAAGGTATCCTGTATTTACTTAATAACATCGCATAGTGGCTATATCAATCTAAAAATCTATCCTTAAAGTAAATTGACTGAAATTGCTAAATATTTAAGTATTCCTTTATATATACATAAATATAATGTATATATACAGACTTATAGTTTCATGCTCAACGATTATCGTTATCGGGCGACATCCTATTAAAAATTATCTGAACTGTTTCGAGATAAGGCTGGCTCGGAAATTTCGTTTTTTTCTGGGCATTGAAATGAATTCTACATTACATTACATTTAAGATATAATATTAACAATACACTTGAACAACGATATAGAACATACACAATCAAAACCTACTTTTACCCAAGTTTGTGATGACTCCTAGCCATTACTGTATTTTTATTATTATTCTACGCATGGAAAAGAACAAAATACAAGTGTTATTGTTTAACTCAAATATTTAATTGCATTAAAAAATCAATGTAAATCTGGTCTAGATCTTTTAAGTCAACAAAAATTTAAACACACGTATGTTTTAAATAAAACAAAATGTCTTTAAAGTTTAGTATAGTAAGTTGTTTATATTTCATAAAAAGGATGACACGTCCATCGTATCATTCGATAATCTAGTCAATCTTTTCTAAGCAAAATTTCTGAGTTATTACACCCAAGAGTGTACACATATTTTTCTTTGTTCACCATACCTTATTATCTATAGGGTTGTCACTTTAAAAAATAAAGTCGCTTTCAGGTTTTGTCATTGCATACATTAGTTAAGATCTAAAGAAATGCACTTAAGTAGTCCTAAGTATTATTTAACGTACGGTGAGTGTACCGCCATTAAACATGTATCAGTTGATCAGCAATTAAACATGCGGTGCAACCCTACTGGAACGATTGCGATCAACACCGAGTCTGCCTTCGTGGAAATGAGAACGGGCGACCGGGGAGCGCCTAAAGATAAAACTTTCACTTTTTTCATTCCTCAGCGGTCACATTTGTGGTAACACAAACCTGCCTTGACACCACTTTGTTTTATTACATTGACTTGAGAGATCCTTCTAAGAAAGTTTATGAAAACACGTGCAACTCGCTAAATGAAGTTTAGATTTCCAATACATATTTCTGTAATTCTTTTTTTTTTACGTTACACTTACTATACCTCGGCTCACCTGATGTAAAGTGAAACTCGCACTGTCAGAAGGCTCGCAAGCGCGTTGGCGGCCTTTTTAGAATTGGTTTGCACTTTACTTAAGAAGCCCTAATTAGAATTGGTTCGGAATTACTTTAGGCAGTTGGATCTACACAGTGGTGGTGCGCGAAAATGAAATTGCCTTAAAAAACGCTCAGTTGTGGAAGGGCGTCTAGGTACAATACAAAATACTATCCGGTTTATGAAACTCAGCTGCAGCTATTGGTTCGAATAACTCCTCTGAACACTCATGGTAAATCCGGTAGCAGACGCAGAGAGATCTCTACGCAACGGCAAGCCTACGCATCAAGCCGCTCGGAATGTGGCTGGTCGTCTACGATCCAATCACTCTTTGTTGAAAACGGTCAAGTGGAATCAGCCGGTACTGAGGAGCTGAGCCCACCCAGAGCTGAGAACAGTACTCCACGTGGGGCCCAATTTGTGCTTTATAGAGTTGCAAACATTGGCCCGGGGAGAAGTATCGAAAAATAATTATAATATATCCTTCATAAAACGAATGCAATTTTACAATAGTCTTTTATTTTTGTATAGTTGGTGGATGTTTTCAGAGAATAATAAAACTACAAAGAAATATCTGCAATAAACATGTAAATGCATAAATTTGGCTGCATTCGAATTCCGATACCAAAGCAATTTTCCCGCTTGACCTAAGACGTCTCAAGGTGATAAGTAGCGAAAGCTTTTCTAGAGGCGACTTCGCGGAACTAGTTTTATTTACGATTGGGGCCAATATCTAAGGAAGGCAGTATACTAATATCGGGTGTATGGAAGCAGCCGATAGCCGATAGAATAATATGACAGCGAGTCCGGTCCGCCGGCACGTAGGCAATAAGCCGCTGGCAAAGCGCCGCCGCCGGAAAAATAAGATCCTGAAGACCCACCGTGCGTGCCCTCACATACAGTTCATAGGTCATGAGATGAAAACGTAATTAAGCGTTTTTAGTTCTTAAATTACACGATCATTCCCGTCATAATCAATTCCATTTCGTTTGAGTAAAAAAATAATGTTATTCGTAAGGGAATATGTAAGAGCACCGTAATACTTTTATATCGGATTCGATTTCAAGTTGAAGTGTAAATTATATTTCTCTTTTCTCTATGTGTGGTCTAAGAAGAAAGACTGAAACAAAAAATGGACATGAGAGCTGTTATTTTTATATTCTGGCTTAAACATATGCCACAGAATGCTTAAAGCTATCCCTGATGTTTTAGTGCGGGCTAAAACTTAATTTTTAATGCATGTCATCGTAATACGTTAGTGATGGGATAGTCAATGAGCCTGTATAGTGTACACTGGAAGTAAAACTATAAGACTAAATTTTGCAAATAGTCTTATCTTTATCGTGTCTAATATTTTGCCTAATGGATTATTTAATAGCCTTGCGTATATACGATATATTAACAAAATAACCTACTGAATAATAAAAAGACCAATCAAATATTTCATAATCGTTAATACATTTCGATTATCCTGTACGTCGTATTCAAAGGCCGAATGTCCCGCCAAGGCGCGCCTTGTTTCATTTTACGATCTTATCGAAATAATCCGATCTCACTTGTTATTTACTGCCGGTTTCCACAACCAAAACATATCTCACAATCTTACACTATCTGACAAAGCAATAATCAACCGTATTACTAAATAGAAAGGGTACGAAACTATTTAATGTCGTTCGTGCGTTATGACGTTCTTTTAAATAATACTTTTCAAACGGGCTACCCGAAGACCTTACAAACCAATACAAGATTTAACCTATGACATCTGCAATATAATTCAGTTTTACAGACTTAGTTTCATACATGTGATCTTCTGTAAGTGGGATCGACGTGCATTTCTCAAGATTGAGAGAGAAATTTATGTTACGCTCTATATTTAACGTAACCAAATAGTTATATATGAATGTCAGTATAATCGGTTATATTCTTATGATAAATTCATTTCTACAATAAATAATAATAATAAGTATGAGATATAATCTATTGAGTAGAGCAGCTTTTTATTGTTTTATTCATTTAACTACTTCTAATTACATAAATATTTATTTTAAAATAAGTATTTTTTTGCTTAAATTAATTAATAAATTTTAAAGGAGTACCAAGAGTTTTTATCCCGGATTTATTTCTCGGCCTGCACCCTCTGTCTTCTTTTGTCGATGAGTAGGGATGTCTGCGATACAAATTTAATGACGTGGAATAAGTGATACCTGTATCTTATATTTCATAATAAACATATTTTTATTAAAAAGTACCAATGTAGCTATTTCACAAAATAATGACTTGATTAATTATTGAATCAAAGCTATTGAGCTTGAAGTTACGTAAACTAAAATTTAACTATTAGCCTTATTAGTATTATTCAAGAGCACGTTCCACGAACTCTCAATGGGAATGAAGTAAAAAATTGAAGCATTATCATTCACTCGACGTTCTAACGGTAATGAGCTAAGTTCACAGTAACATCTCCTAACTTACATACCAATCGGACCCGACCTTACCGCCATTGGTAATCATGCCACAAACATTGAAAACAGAAAACTTCTAATCATGTTTGTACCCCAAAGGACGCTAAAGTTATTGGATTATTCCAGAAGTTTTTTAAACTTGGAAAAATAATCTAGAGATTGAAAGTGCTTCCTGCGTTGTGTGCAAATCACAGGCTATAGCGAATGCAATTATAAGGAAGCAGTGCTTAATTAGCGCTCTTGTAATCATTGGTTGAATTTTTTTGTATGACGTCTGTAGTAAACCAAACTACACCCATCAGGTACACACTGTGAGTAGCAAAAAACATTTGTAATGTACGATCCGAGGTGGTGGAGGCTTGATGACCTGTAACACAGGTGCCTAACCTTTAGCAGGCATCAGTCTCACATAAACAATAACAATTACTCCAAAAAAGAATGACAATTATTTAGATATATTTTTGTGAGAAAATAAATAAATATTATTATTATTATTTTGAATTAATATTACGTCCCGTTATAAAAATATGCAAGGAGGTCAGAATTATCTCGTATGTTTTGTTTCATAATGTAAAATACCATAAATAATTTATTAAAAGTCGAGCGAAGTGGTACCCGTCATGCCCCTAAAACCATATACGGTTTTACACCTTGGCTGGTGTTAGAAATTAATTGTACTTTATATTGAATGAAAATATAAAGTGTTTGTTTTGTGTCCTAAACCCACATCTTAAAATTAAAATAAACAACACATCAACACATCAAATGTCAAATTTCAGTTTTTTAGTTTTATTATTATTATTATTTTTTTTTTTAATGTAAAATTTTCTTTTAATGCGCTTTACTTGTTTTCTGCTTTTTATACATAATTTGTTAATCTATGTAATCTGTTTTGGCTTTTTGTATTGTATTAATTAGTATTTTGTATAATAATATGTATTATGTAAGCTGTTAGATTACTTATAATTAAATCAATAAATAAATAAATAAAAACTGATCAACTTTAAAACTTCTAATTGTCGAATTTTCAAGTATACTTAACCATAGATAACAATACGTTTAGCTGTCAGTTGTGTTTTGTTATACCATTTTAAAACAAATGACTGATGTTTCCACTGATTTTTCGTTTTTCTGTTTGTTGCGTTTTGTTTACCAAGTTTTATGTCACGTCCTGCGGAAACGGAATAAAAAAACCTATGTCCGTCTCCTGGTTCTAAGCTGCATAATACTACTCAATTTTTGCTTCTAAATCACATAATATAAGGTAGTCACTATGACAAAAGATTGTCAGAAATTTTTAATGTAAGTAATACCTTGATGATCTTATGTTCCAAAAAAAACGTTTTTTTTTTATTAAAAAAAGAATGCATAGTAAATTTATAGAACATGACTATAGGCTGTATAAGATCACGACCTTAAGAAAAACACTAGTTTCTTTTATAAACGCTAAATTGCATTTTCTCCCTTGTTTTTATTCTAAGACATCCTTAATTAGGTTTCAGCTTTATTAAGTCCTTTTATTTGTATTTCGTTTGATGTTCATCGTTGTGTTAGGACGGAGCGTTGGCCATTTCAACCGTTTCTTTTGACGTTGACTGTCGAGTTAGTAAATGGAATTTGCAAGTAATTTTGTCGCCTACATCGACCCGCTGCCCCCTTGCTTTCTTGTCTCCGCGTGTCGCTTCCATTACAAATTGTGTTGGAATAAAATATATTCCTCATCTTTAAGAGCTGATACAACAATATTTTTCAATATATTCAAATACTGTTTTATTAGGGTTCTTGATCAAGCCGAGGGTGACCGGAAACTAAAATTCTCATCATGTTATCATGTTATATATAACACACAAATTCGACGATGGCCATCTTAATAAAGTTTGGCAATGGCTGAATCTCGATACTTATAAATAAGGTTAAGAAACTAATATGTTTTGAAGTGACCTAAAATCGAATTAATACATTGATTAGATATATGATACTCATAATAAAAATATAATAATAAAGCCCGTTTATCTCCCATCTTTAGAATTGTAAAGTTTCATTATGTTGTATTTATATTTTATTACTCCCTTCATAGCATCCTCCAGCTTTCTTCAAATTTATGTCTATGGCATTTTTGTTTTATTTTCTGTTAACGCTTTTATATCTTTTATCCACCTTTTTCTAGACCTTTTCTTCTTCTTCCCTAGGTCATTTCAATGAAGTTGTCTTTAATGTCTATCTTTTGTCAGCATTTTGATATATACGCTCCGCGCGCGTCTATATTTCACTTTCTAATTTTTTTCACTTTATACTTTTTAAATTTTTACGCTACCATCCTTTGCTTTATATAACAATGAATTGTATTAATTTATAGTAAAATTGTAAATTCTAAAGTTTTGCTTTCACGTATAACCTCACTTAAATGTCATTTTAAATAATTGGAAAACGAAAATATAAACATTACCTGCACATACATATAATAACTTTTATGGATTATCATTATAAATATTTTATCCTTGAAAATTATAATCATCCTAAGTATATGGTTTTGATTTTTGGGTTTTTATCATCAATATGAATTTATCCCCAGTCTACTTATTAAGGTTTTATAAGAAAGATACATAACTCCTTGATAAAAATACTAACGGCTTAACAACTCTTTATAAATCTGCATGCTCACGGGAAGAAGTGGGCGTGTAATAGGAAATGTTCCGCATATTGACTCCAGCGACGTCCCCGAGATCTCTAAACAATGACACACCACTACTACCCGGCCCCAATCCCTGCACCGAATTTAGAAACCACGCTTTTAGCTGCAATGAATCCGTAAAATTCTTTAAAATTTAGCAATGTAAAATTTATATATAAATATGCTGCAATGTTATTGCTTTTTCAGTAGTAGTGGTGTGTCATAGTTTATAATAAAGCAATTAGAAGCTTTATCCTACAACCTTTATGAATAATAATCTTCATAATCAAAAGTAGTTTTTTCTACATAAATATAAACAAAACTCAAAGTTCCAAATCAAAGGCTAACAAGGGAATTTGATGAGTCGACGTCAAGTGAAACCGCAAGTGAAGCTTATAAAACTTAAAATTGGAAAACGGTTTGACGCATCAAGAAATTGCCCCGGGCAAAGTAAGTTTGGGCGTCTTTGAATACAGTATGATATGAGGATATTGACGGCTTTGTGAACCCTTGTCGAAGTTAAACATAATTTCGTAATTAATAAAAGTTTTCACCCAAAACATTTTTTGGTTTATTTTCATATATGAGCTGATCAGCCTTCCCATGATAAGCAATAAAATATTCCTTCAAAATTATTTATACCATTGATTATCGCTAAATGTTAAATGCTGGAAACAAAGTAAACGGATGAAAATAAAATAATAATCTATAAGATCTAAGAGCTTGTAGAGTTTCCGTAATCTGCTACCTATACATATTCTATTGTATATTTGAAGTGTTTTCCAAAAGGATTTTCTAGAGCAAAAGTTTAAATAAGTTTTGGGTGAACTTCTAAGATCCCTTTTACGAATGCGAAGAAGGTAAATGTTTATTTAAAGGTTTATAGATTGTATTCGATTGAGAGAGAAAAAGAAATCCTTTACTAACTTAATAACAACCGAGTAACTACGCGAATGAGATTACGTTGAATAGAGTTGAATCTGAAGTTTTAGTCGAGTTTCTGGTTGATTATCCGCCGAAGCTATTTTCAAATATGAGTAACTATTATTAAATGTTTAATTTAAGAACGTGCGAGAACAATTATAACAATATTTCCACTCTCTTGACACAACTCATGTCGGTGTAATTTAATCTTTCCCAACTTCGCTAATTTTATTTTTTCTTTGAATTAATTTAAGAATTCCAGCAAAGATCCGAGCAGTTATCGAACTCGGAAACTTTCTGTGCTGTACTAATATTAGAGATGACATTTCAAGAAATTCTGACGTTAAGAATGTAGGAGTGTTAATTTCAATTAAAGTTTTTTGTTAGGGTCGATAACCCTCTTGTTACATATTTTTGTATAGTAAAACATATTTCTTTCTGAATGTTTTTTCAGATTACACTAGCCTGGTAAACAAATCACCCTAATGCAGTTAGATTCGTAACGCACATGTGGTTGCGTAAAATAGTTACTTTACTGAACAAATAATTAGAGAAAGTATTGGGAAATTGTTTTAAAGTGTCAATCAAATATTTGATAAAATATAATTCTATTATTGTATACCGGAGGTGTATGTAAACATGACGTCACAGTGAATCAAAGGAACAAAGTGTACGTCACGAGCAAATCGGCGCACGTGTCGTAGCCGACACTCGAGACCCAGCAAGAAGGCTTTAGCGCAAACGACGTGCGACAAAGTTTTTATTTCCCCGGGGACACACCGATCGCAGTGCCGCCCAGGTGTCGCACCGATGGAAACCTATATTATTTGTTTGAACTAACTTTCTGTCCCGAGGTAACTAAATTATGTTTACATCTTGAATGCCACAATTTTACTCCAACAATTCTTCATATTTAGGAACGCGAGTTTCATAAAATAAAAGCAATATATCGTGGATTGCAAAATTATACTGGCAGTGTTTTACGGTTATTTCCTTTATTCTTGGCGAATTATGAAAAAAAAAATTTAGTATAATATTCCAATCTATTACAGCTTTAATAATCTAAGGTACTTGGAATGATTGTTCATGCTGTAAGAAGAAGTTAGCATCGTATTATTCACGCACTCGTCTTAAGATCGGAATTGAATTTATGAGAAAATGTTCGGTAGCAAATGTGACTGGGGGCTTGATGAATCTAATTTTTGCTACGCGTATCTTATGAAAATTACGCGCCATACGAACGCTCGCGGGAAAGTTGAGAAGTTGAAATAAACTGGTCTGTCGTGACTCGCACTCAGATCAAATTCTTCCATGTGTGTAAATCGGCGTTTTCTACTCAGTATATTGATTTGAAATATACATTTTATAAGTCATGATAGAAAAAAAGTTGAATTGCGTACTAAGTAATAATTTACTTACTACCGAAGGGAACGATTAAAAGACCGAGGTAATATTTATTATGCTTACTTTACATTGTAACAGTAACCATGTACGTATAGTGTATGTGTATAAACTTCTTATTTTAAACATGTTTGTGATATACTTTGTTATATATCAACTTACTGCAATAAACATTCATTATGAATTAACCTTTACCAAATAGGTGTGTGAAATTAGATTGATCCACAGACTTCTTTAAATATTTTACTTGCTGCTCCCGTGGTCTCCATTTCACTCTAATCTGGTTTTTTACATAGCCTACATTTTTAGAAGACAACATTTGGTACATTTTGCTATGCTACCCCATAGATACTTTAAGGTTGTCTAAATAAAACTATTTCTCTAACTGTTTACAAGTTTTGACCTTAACAAAATGTTTAGAGCTTTATTTATATTCATTAGCCTTCGTTACATGTGTTTTTTTTAAATTATTTACACATATATATGACTCATACTAAGGCGGTATGAATGAAAACGATTGCAGTTGTAAGCCGATTCGCGAACAAAATATAGTGAACCGCTAACGTGAAGAGAGTACATTTATTATGTCGAGTCACGGTACTCATTTGGGTATTAGAGATAAAATTAAAATTTACGCTTTGCCCAAAGCAATTTGTAACCGCCCGTTTTACTTCACGCGGAAAATGAGCTTTGGTTTATCGTTTTACGTTCACTTTCATAGATGTCTTATAGCTTTGCTTCTGAAGTACAACAGTTTTAGTACAAGATTGACATCGAAGGGACTACTCATATTTGGTTGTATAAAACCGTTAGTCGTAACAGCCGATGACGTTGTTATTAAGGATCTAATGCATTCCCAGAATCCCTAGAATTCAGCCAGGACCTTTGATTCTGCTCAATTTATGTCTGTTCTAAACGATATCGTCGTATACGGTTTTGACTGTAATCTTACTGCTCGATGATATAAGACTTGTATTCCTTTAATTTTTATTTCAACTTGTTTTTTTTTATTTTCATTCCTTTTTTTATATACGTAGCCCTATTACGTTTACCATCAAAGTAATTGCCACGTCTATTTTGAATATCATTATATATATATAAGACTTTCTTCCCTAATGAGATAGCGATTGAATTGGTTTGAGGTGCTCGGAAACTGGCCCACTTTCACAATACACGTAAGAATAGTAGAATCTAGAAGACACTGATTGAATGAATGATTCACGATTAATGTATAATTTGATACTTTATAGTTTAGGACAATACGTGTATCCACTACATAGTATAAAACAAAGTCGCTTTCTCTGTCCCTATGTCCCTTTGTATGCTTAAATCTTTGAAACTACACAACGGAGTTTGATGCGGTTTTTTTTAAATAGATAGAGTGATTCAAGAGGAAGGTTTATATGAATAATAACATCCATTAAATAGTGGAGAAGTACTGTTATTTTTGAGGTTTCTAATGGGATGTCGTAAATAATAACATTTTTTCCGCTTACATTGCAAATGCAGGCTGAACCCTACTTTATCAAAATAATGTACAAAGTATTTTACACATTGAAAAGATCTACAGAAAAGTCCGTGATGGAATATGTCTATCTCTTATGGATAACCCACAATAACTTTTTTTTGTCATTTACTTTTTACGACAAATAATGGCTAATTTTCGAAGCGATTCTAACCAATACAGTATAAATCCTTAACCAATTAAATACCTTGAATACATTGTTCATTTAATATAGATCTATACAGCCCATTACAGCTTATTTAACAGCGATCGAACGCGTATATTATCGGAGCTTTCCAGCGACGGAAATAACAAAACATAATAAAAACCTGCTTTTCATCAGCATTGCACCCGTGCGAAGCTGGGGCGGGTCACTAGAATTGTATATATTACACTAAAAAAAGTAAAGCACAGATTTAATAAATATAAATAATATTAGATAAGGATAACAATGTCCGCAAGAACAGAGGCAAAAAAAAGTTTGGCCCACATTTATTACGGACTATTCATTATTCGGTTAGGTGAATTTTCCATTTCATGAAAAGTTGTTAGTCCACCTTATTAAATAACCAAATATTAATTAAAGGGATAGTTTTAAAGTGGGTTCGTTTGGGTAGTAGGGCTATCCCTGGGTTCACAATATATCTTGCGGGCAGGCAACCGCGATTTGACTGACGGCAACTCTGAAAGGACATTTATCAGCCTCACTAGCGGGTTACACTAAACCAAATAACAATGAATCCTCATTGACAAATTATCTTGCCATTTCTCATTCTTGCTCCTTTCTTTGAGTGACTAATGTCTAATGACCGAAATGCTGACTTTAAAGTTAAAATGTATGCTTTATTTTTGTTGGGTTACGCCTGTCACGAAGAATGTTTTAAATAATACAACACTCGATTGACTACTTTATCTAGTTATATAATGTGTATAATACAATGTTATAAAACTTATGAATGGCGTCCAAACTGAAACTCTGGCCACAAAACTTCCTACAGATAATCTTTTATCGGTCTATATTATATAAAGGATCGATATTATGTGAGCAATTATTTCTTTTTTTACTTGTTAAATAAAGTAAATACATCATTATATTATTTTGGTTTTGGAGTAAATTTAAATACGTAATAATTTTTTTATTGTTTTGATATCTCATTTAATTTTTTTCTTTGATTATTGTTATTTTGTGTGGTTATGTGTGTATGTTTTGTTTGTAATAAATGTTATATCTCTTTGTCTGACTGTCAAATTGAGAGAACTTTCTATAATAGTTTGTAGAAAAAAAGACATACATCTTTTTTTAATAAACACATACAATTATATTTTTATGTATCAATAAATATATCTCTTTGTATTTATTAATATGTGTAAGTAGCCAATTACAAGGCAGATGAGCATAGAGCATAGTTTATAACCTATTAATGTTTAATAATGTAACGGATATATATTAAATTATTTAGTATAATTATATGTATAATATTACATTATACAAACGTAAAATATAACAAAACCAAAACAAGAATTATAAAGATATTACTACATGTACGGCTTTAATTTCGTAACTATTCGTTTAGATTGACGTGGGTTACATTTAATTTAGGAATACTAACAGTTTCGTTAGCGTTTTCGACTTGGGGCGACCGCAAGCAACAGTCAAACAAGAACAAAGTAATTAAACACATCAAACGATGTGAAATTGTAGCCGCGACAAAGCGTCTGACCGTTGCGTGTACATATGAACACTCCTTAATACTATGACAGTTTATCAATAAAACATTAAAATCATTTTTATTTAAATTTAATATTATACACACAGGCTCAACTCTTGGGACACTGCGAATTGACTGGTGAATATGGTAGACACAGTTAAGAATTTTTCAAGGATCTTAATTTTTCCAAGAGAAGAAGAAAATTAAATGGTCCATAATAGATTGGGTAAAACAACTTCCCGGGTTGTCGGATGGGCCGGATTGAGATCTAAGTGCTTCCTAGCTATCTTATATCAACCACAAATCACTCGAAAAAAGGTTATACATGTCACCATTTTCGTTTAACATGAATAAAGCCAGCTTCGTTATGCTTTCTCACCCAATTTTAGAAAATTGATTAAAGTACTATCTATAAGAACAAAAACGGTTTTTGAAAGCGGAATCTAGGATTTCTCTTTCGAAATCGCTATAGTAACTTGAATTTATTATTTAAACAAAAAGTATTTTTATCTGTTTAAGGTAAATAATCAAATCAAATCAAAATATCTTTATTCATATAGGTAAACATGTACACTTATGAACGTCAAGAAAAACAAATTAAATTAACTGTAAATTTACATTTACAACCAGTTCGCAAGTCAAGGGCGTAGAGCGGGTAAGAAGAACTGGCAAGAAACTTTCCGCCACTCTTTTCAATCGCCAATTTTTTAATACAAATTGTTTGTACTGGAGCAAATCAATCCCAAGGATTAGGGTCATTTAAGTATTCGTCACATTTATAAAAGGCTTTATTAATTAATTTACTTTTAACAAGGGCTTTGAATTTATTTAGTGACAGTTCTCTAATTTCGCTTGGGAGTTTGTTGTAAAAACGAATACAATTTCCATATAAGGAGTGGTTTATCTTCTGGAGCCTGGTTGGTCGCACACTCAAATTAGTTCTATTACGCGTATTATGCTGGTGAAAGTCACCATTTGTTTTGAAATCATTTAAGTTTTTTTGTACATACAACAAGGCTTCAAGAATATATTGACCGGATAATGTCATAATATTTAGTTCCTTAAATCTATCCCGTACCGACTCCCTCGGGGAAACACAACAAATACCCCAAACAGCCCGCTTCTGCAACAGAAATATGGATTGATTGGTAAAAGACAATACGACAATGTTTTCTAGAATTGACCAAAACAATAAACTAGCCAGAAGGAATATATTTGCTTCTAGACGTTCTTATTATTTTATAAAATATTGCTAGTAGGTAAAACAAAAGATCATTTTAAAAATTATTATGTAATTCACTTATAATAAAAGCACATGATTCCTTATTTAGTTGAGTTTAATTCAGGTAACATCAAGCAAGTGACCATACTTTGCAGAACCTTAATATTATCAGCACGTCAGAAGTCAATTATAAAATGGCCGAGATACCAATGCGGTGCAATCCCATAGAGTAATTACAACTAACGAGCAATACAGGCTCTAGAAGATATATTTTATGGGATTATGTACGTTATCATCGCAGGCCTGCCTCGGCCATCGATGTTTAATAACGCTTGCGAAGCTGAAATATTTTTCTTTATTTTTTATTCATATGAACCTTTACAATGTGCGATTCTCATATCTGAGGTCGTGCGTTCGTACCCCGGCTGTTGGCAAAAAGGTTTTAATTTATTTATGTCATATCAACTCAATGATAGACATAGGAGTATATCATCCCCAACTGGGGCATATTTATCATGATCTTTCCTCTTAATCTCAATGTTTAGAAGAATACAAAAAAAACATTGTAAATATTAATTAAATATTTATATTTGAATTTAAATAGTATATATAAGATGAGGGCTGGCACAAACCGCTGACACGGCCAGTCCCTGACTAATGTCCTGCATTAATAACCTCGCTAATTAATCGTTTGCATGTCCGCTGAAGATCTACCCTCTAAAATATTTCACTAAAATGCATATTTAACTAATTTTGTCAAACTTTTAGCTTGTTTGTTCATAGTTATGATTTAGCTGTTTTTCATAATCAGTAGATTGTTGAGCCGAACATGCATTTTACCTTTCAGCTTATCAAAGTACAAACTAAGTTGACAACTATATACATTAAATAAAACCACAATAAAGTTATATCATCTATATTATTATTAAGATATAGGCTATATTATCTTTGGCCATAAAAGCGATCGCAACTTAAAACAAAGTTGTCCAGTTTGTAAAACACGAAGGTAATTTCGTCCACTCGTGCCCCTGGAAGAGCCCTTGAACGGGATAGATCGTAAAATATACGACACTTCAATATATACGGGTGAAAGCAGACCGTTTATAACCACTCAGAAAAAATGTTGGCTTAATTCAGCACGTCGTTAAGTACCCCTCTCATAAATACAAGTGAACGATTCATGCTCTTTTATAGCAAAACACTTGATAGACGATTTCGAAGGGATAATTAGCTACGAACGTGGTTCGCTTTTATATAATGTATGAAAGGTTTATACGTTGATGTATTATTTTAAAAACCTGCTGTAATAGCTATGAAACGTAGATTTATCAGTCTGATCCATATTGATATATATAACTAAAATAGAAATGGATAATTTCGTAATTTTTCTTGCTGTTTCGTTCATTTGAAATTATTTATTTGTAACACACTTGAAATAGCAATATTCATTGTACTCTTTGAGATGAAAAGAAACACATACAACTGTATAGAAATTCCTCTGTTCTGATTTCACTATTGCCTGACGGTTTGTGTTCGGTTCGGTGTTAAAAGCCCTCATACAAAAGAGAAACACACATCCGGCCCCGACCATTGTCGACGTGGCAGTTTTCGTGAGTGGCATACGATAGTTTCATACTTTTACGAACACCAATGTCGATCGCGTTTGTCAGACCTTTAAAAACGAACATTTTATATGTAATATGTATTTATGGATATCGTTAAAGATTTTATTCGCATCCATCCAACTCCTGAACTGCAAAAAAATTATAACGATTTTCTCTTTTGTTTCTACACAAAACCAACACCTCAAGGGAGACCCCACGGGTACTGTAGTACAAAAGCAAATATGTAACAAAAATATCCACAATTAAATAGACATTTCCCAAAACCAATGTAAATCCCAATATAAGTACAAATTCATTTTAGCGGAATTTCTAAACAACGGTACCCCGGGATCCCATTGGTATTTTAACAAAGCCTGCAACTTGTAGAGTTATTTGAAATTGTTTACAAAATTCAATCCTAAAGCTTCGACTCAGATTAAATCTAATTTCAACTTCAAGGTAAGTCTGAAATAAGTCTTCATAAAACCGGAACCCTTTGATTTAACCCACCCCAAAGTTAGGCTTGCTGATTGCCGGAAAGTTAGTCTTGCTGCGCTCTACCTTTTTTACAAAGAAAAAACGAAACTAAAGAAGGCTTAAAAGTGACTTCTGGGAAACTTCGAATTTACGTCCAGTGGAATTACTTTGCCACTATTCGAATTTACTTTAGCTTAAAAATTTAAGAAACAATTATTGTCTTGCATTTTTTTCATATTGTTTTCTCATAACAGCATGTTTTTCTATTTATTTTTGTACATATTGTCTCATAAAGTGCTTAGGTTATATTATTTTTCTTTACATAACGACTACCCGAAATTAAACAACCATTAATGCTGCATTCGTATTAAAATTATAATTAATTTACTAGAATCTATCAAACTTGTAATGTCTAAAACCAGCAATATTATTAGTGTCAAAAGTAGCCTTATTTGTGACTTTACTTTTACGACAAAAGTTCAGAGTTTCTTGACTAACACTTCAGTTAAGAATATTCTCACGAATTGTGCTCACACAAATACAAT
Organism: Pieris mannii; assembly: GCA_028984075.1. Lineage (NCBI taxonomy): Eukaryota > Metazoa > Arthropoda > Insecta > Lepidoptera > Pieridae > Pieris > Pieris mannii. The sequence goes on from CM054776.1 coordinate 5,724,316, forward strand.
TTATTCTTTCATCTAAAGTTTTAGAACAATGTGATCTCGATGGTGATTTCTTTTGTACTTATAACTGACCCTGTTAGTTAGTAACATTTAAAAAAATAATCATTAAAAATATAGTTAAGATATGTAAAATTGAAATATAGTGTTATTATAAAACTGGAGTCTAACAAACAGTCACTCCATTTTATTTGTAAACGACTACGAGCAATAGTTAAATGAGGACCAGCGGTGAATGGAAAAACCAAAGTTATTTTAATTAATTACTGCATATAACAATCATTGAGACTTAACTAAATATGACTATTTAATCGTTCCGATATGAGGTGCAGGATCAATAATCTGTATTTTAAACTTATTACATTGAGAATTGACCGATCCGATGTGAGTTATCCAATGTTGTCCGCTTCCTTTTATAATGGTGTTGCTTTAGAGGGGCAAAGGGAGTGCAATGGATACACAATAATAATAATTTATTTATAAAGTGAATATATTTATTTCCACACATTGATTTCACAAAATAATCGTTATAAGTCAAGTTTGCCTAGTGACCCATGCCTGTCCCATCCCTGCAAGTACTGGAACCGATCTCCCCTAGCTATTTATAAAATCGTATGGCCCGGTCTGTGAAGGATATTTTCTGTGACAAGTATGCTCACAAACCAACAATGGGCGTGAAGAGGCGGACGCAACCGCCGCATCGTATGTCGGGAAGCGGGTAAGGCTCTGCTGTTACCGCATCCCGTATACGGCGATTATTGGTGGCGCCTTGGGGTTTGGGTATGCACAATAGCGAATCCCACATAACCCTTCCGCACCAAGCAGTCGCGCCGCGCAATGCATTTCCCCAAGTCATCCCTGAAATCGTAGGTACGTAGACTAAACCAACCAAAGAACTTAAGTTTAAATAAGTTGATGTCGCTCGTGAGATAAATGAAATCAATTTGAGTAACTCGGCAAAATATTTTAGACCCAAAAAATCTAGCTGTACACTAATAATAATATTGTGTTAAGAAGGTAATTTTTTTTTTTAATTTCACATAAACTAAAGTTTCCGATAATAAGTCATCATTGGGAGATGCAGAAATGTATTTGGCTAATTGGGAATGCGACATAATCATGAATTTGCACAAACATGTTTATAGTATGTTGTATAAGATTTATTAACTCTTAGGTTCTAAGGAATCAAACGGAAACGGAAGAGATTCAGCAAACGACAGGAGCGCGGTATCCCGCAGAGCATCGTCTGATAATGAAATGTACAAATAATGGAAGAATAAAAAACGCGCCAATAACAATAAATTACTTTATTCATAAAATTCTCTTTTCATATAATGATACATGTGTGTTCTATAAAATATAAATTAATTGAAAAAAGTATAATACACTATTGTAATCATAAAATACAAAATACTACTACTAATAGATTTAGTAACTAAGTTAATAAATAAATCGTTAAATATTTTTGAAAAAAAGATAAATTCTTCATCAAAATAACAATAATAAACGACATTACAGAATCCATGTTTTTATTATGAATTTTCTTTTAATATGCTTTCGCAACTATGACTGTGAAAGCTTAAGGCTTTGTCGCTTTCAGACCTACTTAAAGGTATTCTCACAATCAATTCATAGCTACGTCTGAAAATGCACGTGGTACGATAAAATTGCCCATTGTAGATGCACTCGCACGTAACACAGACATTACTGAGAGCGGTTTTGAAAAACTTCTCAAGTACAAGTAGGCATCGCAACTGAACTTATCGACTTTGTTCACTTTTCTATATCGGTAATGGATACAAGTATGAAATCGTATCGGCTTTTGCGTCAATAGATGGTTTATTGTGCTATGTTGAAACTTGTGTAAAACGTTAAAAAGGTAAAAATATAATATATTTTTAACTTACCTAAATACATAAATTTTTCATAGGTAAGTTAAAAATATATTATATTTTTACCTTACCTATGAAAAATTTATTAATTTGTTATACTTTTTTAGATCTTATGAAAACCTTTATTTAATTTTAGGAAGATAAGTGTGAATACAAATAAAAACAACATATTTATTGTTAATATAATAAACATGAATATTCGAAAAAATGATGACGTACTAAGTTCACTTATCGTAAATTTATATGTATACAAAGCAAGATAAAACGAGGATTCTCCGTATTTATTTTATTTCTGAACCTTAACCCGCGGGCCAGATGGATGGAGCAATCAGTCCGACCCTGCCAACTGCCGAGACCCATGCTGACGCGAATTTTGCAGAAGTCCCTTCGAAGACAATTTATCGATAACACGTCGTAAATCTTTTGACTCTGTTTACGAAATTCGACAGGTTTATAGAGATATTAGGAGAAAATTCTACGTCTATAATACAACATCTAGAGAATATTAAATGGCTCCTCTAAATCAATAAAACTTACCAAATTCTGTGTGTGATGTACCAAATGACTCGCAATTCAATCACGTGCCTTTTACAATAGTAACGATATTCTATTGAATGTTTTAAAAATAGTTGTGATGAGTGAAAAATGTAAGTCATAATTTTTACCACATGTCTACATCAGATACTGAGATGATACGGGGAGTTATAAAACAATTAATGAAAAAATTCAAGAAGTTACTATTTATGCTATATATGTACTTAAGGTTGATGATCCTACCATTCACGGCATGTCACAGATAACGTGAAATAAAGTAATTTCGGTAATATTGGCCATTATTATTATGTTTCTAATTAATCAAGCTAGCATTATTCTTCTACATATAATGATAGATAATTTTTTGCAAATTTATTTACTTTAGCTTCAAATTATATTATATATATGATAGTAAGTTGGTGTTCGCCGTTACACAAATTTTTAATTATTATTTACAGAATTAGCTAGTATTACAACCTCGGTCAGCGCAAATTTCTGAAAAATGGATTGATTGCTAGCCGTTAAAAATATATTTGGATCATTGTTAAAAATTTCGGTATGATATCTCACAAATCAGAAAAAGGAAATGAAATGTAATCGTAAAATATCGTCACAACGGTAAACGCCGGAGCCTGCGTTATTTATACGATGCTTTTGAAGCCATGCCCCTTTTAACGGCAGTTTTAAGTGCCCGTGGTCCGGCTACAATTGCAGATCGCTCTTATAGTAGGGATCAATTGATAGGCTGTGAGCGATTTATTTTATTAGATTTTGGAATATTAACACCACTCGCTGCCCTCGCTCGTGACGTATAAATATGTATGGTTAACCACAAATACCATTATAATTTCACATACTTGTCAACGTTGGAACATAGTCAAAATGTAACCGATTTCAACGATGTAAGCATCGTTACTTGATAAGTCAAGCGTGGTATTCTGTGGTAATTTTTATAATCTTGTTGTAACCCTTTGCTTTTCACCAATCGGCACCGTGCCCTGTTTCCAGCCACTATTAAAAGGGTAGTGAAGCTATGGAATTTTGACGAAACCCCTACCCATCCCGCTGCATTACCAGCTTATTTATATTAATAGTACATGGATTACTATGAACGTTAGTTTTCGTTAACCATCAATCGTTATTATATAGATCGCTCTTATAGTAGGGATCAATTGATAGGCTGTGAGCGATTTATTTTATTAGATTTTGGAATATTAACACCACTCGCTGCCCTCGCTCGTGACGTATAAATATGTATGGTTAACCACAAATACCATTATAATTTCACATACTTGTCAACGTTGGAACATAGTCAAAATGTAACCGATTTCAACGATGTAAGCATCGTTACTTGATAAGTCAAGCGTGGTATTCTGTGGTAATTTTTATAATCTTGTTGTAACCCTTTGCTTTTCACCAATCGGCACCGTGCCCTGTTTCCAGCCACTATTAAAAGGGTAGTGAAGCTATGGAATTTTGACGAAACCCCTACCCATCCCGCTGCATTTTATATTAATAGTACATGGATTACTATGAACGTTAGTTTTCGTTAACCATCAATCGTATCTCTAAACATGAAAGCATTTTTATTCTTTAAACATATTTATATAATCGGGCTGATTTTTTATGCTCTTAAGGCCTAATTTATTATAATTGTAATTTAGTGTGTAAATAAATTATAATTCTGCCACTTTCGCCATTTCAATTATTTATGCTGCAAACTGCATATCAAGGTGATTTCGAATTGTGTGTGATTATTTGACGTAGAAAATTTTAAGATTTATAAGAAAGTCGGTTTATAAAAGCTAAGATTGCACTTGCACTACCTAAAATACGCACGAACTACGGGAAAAAAATGTTTACTTCCGAAGGCGCACAGCTGTATAATAAACTACCCACAAATATAAAAAAATATTACTTCTTTCAATGCATTCAAATCGAGGCTGGGTATATGTCAAACAAAATTACTTTTAAATAAATTTTCTTTTAATTGGTATTTATTCGTGTATCTTTATCTGTATCTTTGGTTGCTTTTAGGTTTATTGCATGTACGATTTGTAATTATGTGTAAATATTGAACGACTACAATGTTATGTTTACCTGAAGTATTGTTTCTCATGTAAGTGGCATTTTTGTCTGTTTTGAGAAAATAAAGTCTTTAAACCTAAGATTATCTAAATAAAAAAAAATGTAAATTCGGATTATTTAAATCTTTTAAAAAGGAGACTTTGACAGTCCAAAAAGTAAACATACCTTCAGTAACTTAAAATCCGTAAAGCAATAAAGCTCTTTCAACGTTGTGTACAATGTCGACGGGAACTAAAAAAATAATATATGGATTTGGCTCATTATACGACTTAATTCTCAAAGTGATTTTTTTATAGAAACATATTTTTACCATATTTTTAGTGAATGCTTCAGCGTATCTTATTATCTTTCTTCTTTTTACTCATTAAATTGTTTATTAATGTTATATTTATTTCAGATTAATAATATGTCCCTGTTATTTTTATTGTAAATACTTTTGCGTGGGTTTGAATATAATATTCTTACTTCTTGAATTCCTTTTAATATAATTTCTAAAATATAATTCAGCTCATAATTCAGTAGTACCACCTAGGCAACCTCTCTTTTTATATTATTATGATTAAAAATAATTTAGCAATAAAAATATTCTTTTGAGCACTATTTTTATATGGAAAACTGAAATTATTTAAACTATAATGCCTACTTTTGAATTAAACTATTATTTCCATATTGCCATTCCTATTATATCAATTAACGAGTAATTTACAAAACTAAACTATTCGACAAATCATCAAAAAGTTAAGCAATCAGTCCTTTTTAACATGAACATAAAATACTCATTGCGCTAACAAAGAGCAATAAAATTTCATTTAGTTCTTGAAAAACATTCGCCCGCTATATAAGTGTCGTCTTTAATCAAGACTTATCCCGCAAACTTAAATTAGGAAAGAGATCTCTAATATTTGTAGCATTGTTTATATGTAACATGTGCTATGCAGTCTTCGTGCTCCACTCGTGTCCGACAAACTCGTTAAAAGTTTGGGAAACAACGGAAGCAATGTTACTTGGAGACACTTGCGACTCCCGACGTTAAGTAGAAAAGTATAACACGACAATAATATAGAACATTTTGTTGCCAGACATAGCTAACTTCTGAAATATAAGCTTGTGTGAACAGTTTATGCGATAAGTCTAGACTAGGAACGATAACTAAAACGATTGTTTCCGGTTTCAAATAACATTATACCTACATATACAAGTTTTTATAAGCTATAAATCGATATTTTATGTTTCATCTTTATGAAAATGAGCACAGTACAAAAATAATCATTTATCTAATTTAAACTCCTAAAACCAAATATTGTAAGCATCTGAGGGCTCACTAAATCTCCAACATTGCGTTAAGAGGATTCCCGTGCCGTAAATTGCATTTACAAAATATTTACGAGGCAATCCTCCCCAGTTTCAAGCATTACGTACACCAAATACGTGAATGTGTTACGGCTTAAATGTAAGAATAGCCTTAAGATTGCTGACTAGTTGCCTATCGCGGTCGTGTTACTTTGGTCAACTTAATTTCGAATTTATGGTCTTATCACAGAACCTTTTTTGGTGTTGTTCTAGAATTAATAAACGTACGTTTGTAACGATTAAGTTATCTAAAAATAACTGTGTAAGTAATTACTGGGGATTAAAACCCAAAAGAGTCTTATATTACGCCTATACTTACGCTTGACTATTAAAATAATTATAACCTTAGATAAAGTTTCTTTACTTCAAAATAAGACTATGATAACGAAATAACAATAAAAAAATTTAATGCATAAGCCATAAATATGAAGGGCAGTCGGTTCGCATCGTAAGCTTAGAAATTATTTTACTATTTAGCTGCAGCCAACAGCAACGTGCTAAGCGTGGCCTTGTTGAAAAATTCTCTCATGCCTACTGTGTGCCTCGCTAAACAACACGTTTTTAGGTCACGACTCAAGAAACAGTCATGCTGATTGCGGTTACACTTGCAACTAAGATAATCGAGAACCTTGAGAACTGACACATTCGCTTTAACATAACAAATTTGGACACAACTTACGGATACTTTTCTAAAATTAAAAGTATGAAGGTTATCAGTCTACCTACACATTAATTGAACATTAAAAACCCTGTTTTCAAACGAACTTGCGGGTAGACAATACCTATGCAAAATTTAAACCATGTATAAAGGTAAATTATCTAACATATTAGACATTAGAGTAGGGGAAAGGACCTGCTGCAGCAGAAAGTCAACAACTGGCGAAAAGTAGAACAGGACAAAGAGCGGCGGCTCGTATTCAGTTAGTATCCAGCCATCGGTAAACACTTATGCCCAAACCCAATAACCTATATAAAACAATTTTTGACCATCTGAGATAGACTTCTAAATCCAAATATTGACAAGTGTGCCAATAACTAATCGACGGATTGTAATAGCCATCTTTCGATACAAGCCAATAACCAATCGACGGATTGTAATAGCCATCTTTTCATGGTAGGTCGGATCGGTGTATGTGGATACACCTTTGTATGAGAATGATAGTTCAACTGTGACAATATCCTAATCTTAATATTTTAACTTACACCAGTTTTTAAAATAATTAAAAAACTATTTGATATGTTTTAAACCTGTATATTTTAATATTATTTTTAAGGTTTTATTAACAAAAAAACAACAAAACAATCTGAGATTGTTGATTGATTATTGGGTTCGGGCATTAGGCTTCTTCAAGCTTTCTACATTTTCCACGATTCCTCGCCATGAACAGGTATATATTAAAGTACAAAACGAATTCTGAAACATACTTATGGATCGAAAATAGATAACAATAAACAATGTCAACCAAGAAACTCCCCAATTGCGATTCCGATCTTCTGGCAACTTTGGTCAATTGTATCAATTCACGCGATCCCAAGGAATAAGTATCCTCGTAATAACGCCATAACACTTCCACTCCTGAGCATAGCCAAGACAAAGTACGTAACCTGTTTCTTATCACACATACTATAACAAACAAGCGGTTAGCACTTCAAAGTCTTATATTTTCCATTGTTCCTAATGCACAATACTATGCAGGTATGTAAATATACTTTAAAAAAAGTTCAGCTAAAAGCTACTTATTAATAAATTCTGTTACAGAAGCCGTACTTGAACAAGACTATTAGACAAAACGCCTAGTCTAGAATGAGCCAAGCTTTAAATTCACGTATTAACATTTTTTGCATAAAATGAATTCATTATATAATATACGTAATTGCCCTCGCATTCGAATGAAGTTAGTAATCCTAGTATTGTAGCGTTTCGACAGCAACAGTTCAGCAATGTTTGCACATCTCATATACAAACAATATTGTTTCTTTATCTCTATCTCTATTCTTTAATATGCAAAATATTTACAGTATAGCCATAAAATATAAAAGAACAAAAAGTGAAAAATAAAAGAAGTATTGGGAAGTAAAACACATTTATTATAAAACATTTAATTAACAAAACTACGAAATTTTAAATTGGGTCATAGACGACATATAAATATAGTAAGTATTCGGTCCATCCAAAATAACCACAATATGACTATTAAGCAAATTAAAATATGTAAATTTGTAAGATATCAGAAAAAATGAGCAAGAAAGTTTTCTAGCATTCAATGTATAGACTCAAATATTAAATAACCATCCTTAAAATGGCCGAATACTGTTAAAATATAATATAGGATATAATGCAATTATGTTAGTTGCATTTGTAATAAATACAGTAATAATTAAAGTAAAAAGGTACAATCAGATGCCTTATACTACAATAACTGGATATAAAAAAACGTTTTTTTATATTATCAATTCTATATAACAAGTCAATTTTGTTGAGGAACATTGTTAAGTCATTACAAAATAATTATAGTACATTACATACATTCCCCTAAATTTCTAGCAATGGTGCATTTTTCTGTAATAAATTTCGACAATTGTTACTTGTAATTTATTTTATATACTTTACATGCAATTAAATATACATATATAGTCATGTCAAAATTCATTAATCACAAATCTCTAAAGATATAAATAATCCTAACAAACAACTAAAACGTTTACAAACTCAGTCAACCACACTTAAAAATAATCTAAAATTAACTACTCCTTATCAAATCATATATAGCAGTTCCCTTTACTTGGGGAAGAGTCGACACTTTAGCTAAACTGGCACTAGTATATTTCTGATAAACGGCTTGGAATTTTGACTTTTCTATATTAAACACAATTTTAGATATTTTCCTGATAATAGGTTCAATATGTGAGAATGAGTAGCCAGAGTAGTATGACAATGTTGGTGACCAAACCTCTTTAAGTGGTGCACTTGAAAGCAGATGCAAGGAAAGGCAGATGGCTGCAGCTGCCAGCTCGGAAGGTCTATAATGCGCCATCGAATAATCGACTAGACAAAGATCCACAAAGTATTTAGCCAAGTGGTGATTCTTTGATGTGCCATGGGCCGCTTTTACAAACCTGAAAGTGTAAATGTTGTATCAAGTATTTCATTTAATTACATCTTACTCCAAAACAATTGTTATTTACTTAAATTACACCAGGGTTTCACAATTTGAGCATTACAAACTAAGCCACAAACACAGTTAATTAATTCATATAACAATTATATTCTTACCGTCTTAAGAAGCTGATTGGAATCGGCCGAGCTAAACAGAAATCTAGTTTGATCATAATTTGCTTTTCGCATTTAATAATATCGTTTTTGGTATATGTATTGTCAGTAATGTAAGCAAAATCTTCAATACTTGGTGCATAAATTTCCTCATATTTGCTTGCAATGAACATGGCTGTCACACCAATAAGTTGAAGTTTCTCCTTTGGGACATTTGATACTGCCTGAAAAATATTATTAACTCTTAATTCACGATTCAGTTAGAGGTAGGTAAAAATGGTGTTAAAAACAAAAAAAATTGTCTATTCAAAACATTAGTACTGAGCACATAACAATCTCAACTCGCGTCTCTAGTGTTTTTGGATAACAGTTACTAATGATAGTGAAACAAGGCAAAAGACAAAACAATCCATTATAAATTAGTCAAATTCTGTCTGAAACTAATGTTAATTTGCCTATAGCACTCCTACAATATATATGCATGATAGACATTACTTTAAGAAACTAATCAAAATCCCCATTTTTCTCAGCTAGCTAGCTACATGAGCACCCTGCCTCAATACCCCATGAGGAATAATGTTTTTATATAGAGTGAAATAAACTAGCAGATTGTACTAGTTAATAATATTCCTTTAGTCAAATGGTTCCCAGGTAACTTTCTGGAAAACAAAATTTAATAATCTATAGTAAAACATTACCTGTAAATAACGGTCTATGATGCCAACAGCCAACTGAAAAGTCTCTACTAACAAAGAGAACTGATTTTGGAGCTCCACTAGCCAGTCTATAAGTGTTGCCCTCATGTTACCAGTAATAATACTCTGTAATAAAATATTTGTTTTTAAAAACACCAAGCAACCTTTAGCCAACAGGTAGGTGTGCTGATAATATTTCCAGTAAAAACAAATTTCTATCAAGACATAATAATCAATACAAACTTAACTTATTATTCCATACAAACCTGATTTTTTAAATAGTTCTCCTCAATTGGATATATCATCTCAAGGTGAGTCAGGTATCTGTAGATATCTTTAATGTAAATTGACATCAACAGTGGATTATTGTCACCAGCATCTATATCTTCAATGTCATCAGGTAAATATGTGTTTTCTTTAAACCTTGTACTTATATTTAAAGATTCATCAATTTTCAGTTTTCTGAATGATTCAGCTGTATCCTTAACAGGTTTTTTGTCTTTCAATTCTTTGTTGGCAATAACTTTATCTGTTTTTTTTATTTCTTTAGAGGAAACTTTTCCATTCTCTTTACCTTCACAATCCTTTTTAATAAGTTCTTTAGCTGCTGCCTGGAATTAAAACACTAATTTAATCTGTATAGAGTTATGTAGACATATTAAAGAAGTTATACATGTCAGAGGCTTGGTAACCTACATGACTATAAGATCATGATCCATTTATTGAAGACCGAATACAGAATAGGTTTGTAGCACTAATAAGTGTCTATATATTTAAAAAAAAGTCATAAAACTAAGCAAACAGTTTATCATTGAACACATTACAATAGTAATAATCTTACCCTGGTCAGTAGAGCGGCCCTAGACGCAAACCCTGCTGTGCTCTCCTCCCGTCGAAGAGGTGGTCTTGCTGAAACTTGAATGGGCTTTGCAGACAGCCCAGTGTCAATTTTTGATTGAACATGGCAGTAATTTCTATAAAAAAACAACGTTCTTTAATTAAACTGATTTGTTAAAGCAGAAAATCATAAGTCTGTCAGATGATATGGAATGATTATTTGGTAGGTAGTAAATAAAAAAAAAATACCTTCGTAAAACAGGTTTTTGAATCTTCCTCTCAATTTGACTCGCAGAGAAGTTAACTTTTCCAGAAAAGTCACGGTGCACATCAGAGTTAGCATTTACTTCGCCTAAAACTCCGCGGACTGTCAATCCTTGTTCTTTCGGCCGTGAAGCCATGGTTTTACCTCTAACAACTTGTGCATTTTCATCGACATGATGAAGCTAAGAAAAAGGAAGTTCATTATTTAAAACTTAAGATATTCAATTAAAATTGTGAATAACGACGCTGGAAATACTTACCAGGCGGGCCCTCCTGGTCTTAACTTCCATTGCTATTAGGTTTGAAACCTATTGTCCGATATAATAAAAAAAAACTAGTGTTTTACAAAGAAATAAGAACGATACAGCATATATTAATCATTAAAATGAATAAACATTAACAAGAACAGCTGTAAAAATCAGACGTTGACGAAGCGTTTGTAAGCTTGAAAATAACGAACGAATAAAACGTTTTTCTATTAAAAAGGATGCTTTCGTCATTGGCCGATTGCGATAGCCGGAAGTCAACTGAATCTTACTTGATTTTTTTTCCGATAACTTTTTATTTAAAAATAATTATAAAGGAATTAAAAATATTAATTAATTTAATTATATATATTAATATATAATTATATACGTTTGGTTGAAAATTTAAAATAAAAGTATGTTATTCGTCTTTTTTTTTAATTTATGGCCTGGTAACAAGACATATGCGTCGAAATATTACCAGAGGTAATAAATGGATGTGGAAAAGGCAAAATATTAAAGAAATGTCGCATATTTCAATTTAAGAAGTGTAAGTAAAAGCTTAGGTGTTTTTTTAAATCAAATAAAAACGTTCACAGCGCATGTAGAGAATAAGCTGCAAGAATGATTACTAAATTCTATTAGGTTTATTTAAGCATAATATACAGACAGTGGTTAAGCTTGAGGTACAGTGCGTCAGGAGCCTGTAGCGTCAATTAAATTTTGTTAGAGTGCGCGTCAGTTAAGTCTGCGCGTCACCGGTGGCGTAGTTAATGTTGCTAGTTATGGAAAATTGCTTTCTGTAACTAGGTAAATGAACTGAACTACTACTAATTAATAACAAGCAATTACTGATTTTATAATATCAGGTCGATTCCACCATAGCTCAAGAACGGCTGGACCAATTTTAAGTGTTTGTACTTTAAAAATAAATGAAAACAACATATTTTTAGAATTCTTTTATTAGGCATCTGGTCTTTTAGTGGGTGCCTTCCATTGTATTGTTTGAATCTTCGCTGATTTCGTCGTCCGAAGAATCTGAGCTTTCATCGTCACTTGTAAGATCAATTATAAGTTTGTCTAATTCTATATCCAAGAGCCTGTCGGATACGAAATATTGGTCTTCAATTTTTTCCACGTGTTAAGAGCGCCCAACCCGACTATCTTTCCATAAAAACGCACTTACGTGATTATGGCGTTGTAACAGATTTATCTTTGAAACTTTTGAACTAATAGGCATCTTTTGCACTATATCTAGGTTTCTATCAAAACGCAAAATTAAAATTTTAATATACAAATTCAGTACAGACCTCCAAAAATCAGCTTTTTGCACCAATTTTATGTGAAGTTTGGGCGTTTATAACGTACCTAATAATTGAAACCTGAAAAAAATATTTGCATAGAAACCTTGCAAATGTAATGGAGTTTCTAAATGTAAAACTTTTTTTTCATAATTCTGTAAGGCTTACGAAAAAACACGTATTTCTTGGAACAAGTTTTATGAAATTTCCGCACACTACACATTTTCAATGTTATCGCGTTCTCACTTGCTTTTTAGCCATGTGCGGGAAGTAAGCGGGGCGGGCGGGGTGAGACGCGGGAGTTGAATGGCGCACGGCAGCTCGGCTCGTATCGGGCCTCTCGGAATTGTTAGTAGGTTATAGGTATTGAATTTGTTGACTGCGCGTACTACGATGATTTTGTGTTTTCATATCGGACACTGATTTTACTTGAGAAAGCATTATTGATTTATAATGTGAAACGAATCTGGCACTAGTGAATACGGACACCGATTTTGTTTGAATAAGGAATTTGAAGGAGAGTGATTTTATTACTCGTTTAATTATCGTTTTGCAAAATGTGTAAGTCGATTTTTTCACATAATAATAATATAAGAGCTAAAATAGATACCTAAGTATACCTATTACGTAAGTTACTATTTATACGACAGCCCACAGACATACCTACAAGACGAAACAGATAAAAGGCAATCTAATATTGAGTGAGTCAAATAGGTACACACAAATGCGAACGTGCAAAACCTGTGCCGGATCCAGGGTTTAGACGAAAATAATTCCTGCCATTGCTACACAATGTTTCACTATTGTATAGGTACCTGTTTCATTGATACTTGTGTTACATTTTAATGTTATAAAGAGTACCTACCTACTTCAGAAATACTTTTTTATGACCAATACTAAAAAAATATTGATCACAGTCTACCATGGTGAGTGATTTCTTCACTACTGTGCCATACAAATAGTCATGTAATTTTTTCAATAATGGAGATCTAAGAATGTGTATGTTTTGTAGGTGAAGGGGTCACCGAAACAACGATGAAGAACTAGCAGAACAAGAAATTAATTATTCGACCAACTCGAGCGCACCATCTTCATCAGACGACAAACAAATTATTACAGAAGAACAAGAAAATATCAATGTTATACCATTATTAGACCACACCATCACGTAGGTACATACCCTAACTTTTACACCATAACACAACACAGCCAATAAGGCTTATTTAAATAAATTGAATCATATTAGTTAAATGTATTGTATACTTTTTGTTTGTTTGTTCCCTAATGTAAATCTTTTTGTAGTAAAATGTATGATGTATTCCATCTTTGGCTATATTTATAGTGTATTTGTTTGTAATTATGTATATATAATTTATGTTACCTGTAGGAATACGAAATAAATAAATAGAGGGAAATCGAGATGTTGACATCGCTTATCTTTTCAGTCAGCTTGCAACTTTCACATCATCCATTTGACTGTAATTTCACTTTTATGGATTTTATAAAAGAAAAAAGGGTCAACTTTCCATTTTGTAAGCAAAATGCGTAATATCGAAAAGATAATTTATTCTCAAGAAACTAACAAAATAGATTATATAAATCCCAGTGCAGAAGGTGTTTTCCAAACTGTGAATGGATATGCCTAATTGGAGGAAATATCTGCTTGTTTATTTTTTATTTATTCTATTTTATTTATTTAAGTATTCCTACAGCTAATCACTAAACAATTACATTACACACAAAGCCAAAACGGAATACACATTGAAACAGAAACATAAAGCACAGTTTTACAAAGCACAGTTGTAAGATTGATTGATTGGTAGATTAAAAAAAGGGTCCGCAGACTAAAGCACATAAGTCATTTTTCCCTATATTTTTTGTTAATCGCCAGGGGCATTATATTGGCTCGACTCATAGCTGGACTAAAACACACATGTCAAATCACTATTATAAGTAGCTAAGTCTCAAATTGTTCCTTATGAACATTTTGATAGCTACCAATTTGTAATCAGGCTAAACAACATAAGTGAACTTATGTGAAAAGGAACAAATACTCCACAGTCGCGTTGTGCCGATAAGGAACGACTTATGTTATAAGGTACCTAATAATTTTAACACCGTTTCTCAAGTGTCTTACTACCCACTTAATAAAAATATATCGTCAAAGAATTTTGTTGAACAGCAGTCAACTACAGGTGGTATACAAGTGGTTACACGATATTTTTTATAACAATCCTGTGGGATATAACTGTAATTTGGCTTCAGTCTTAACTTTGATTCTATTTAAAACAGTACGTTCATATTGTGTGAAGTGAATTATTGTTAAAAATGAATTTCGGAAGAGGAAAAAAGCTAGTGGAACTGGCGCAGCTGAGAAATGTACAGGATGAAAGTCCCACACAAGGTAAGTGTTTAAGTACAATATGTATTAAGTATAAACTCATGCATATTTTTATAGATAGGTACTCATTAATTGAAATTGATTATGCTTAGTTTGTATTTTACTTTATTCAAGGTAAAAATCAAGTAGAAAACGAGGGCACCATAAGTGTGGTGATGACTTCTCAAGCAATGGGATCAACCGACGATCCATACATGGAGCCAGTACCATCCACGCCAAACACATTCAGAGGAGTTGAGATCAGGTACGAAGATTCAGATGATTCTATAGCTGACCCCGACTTTGTATTCAACGAACCGGTATCGTCGAAAACAGGAACACAACGAACTGAAAATGTGACAAATGATAGTTCTTCTACTATTTCAGACTTAGAAATTGCAAATGAACCACCAAATGCAACAAATGATAGTTCTTCTACGACTTCAGACTTAGAAATTACAAATGAACCACCTGCGGTTGCTGGATTAAGCTTGCGTGTGTTGAAACAACAGAAGAAAAAAAAGCGTAATACAGGCCAAAGTTACAAAACATTAAAAGGCAAAGAGATTCCTGAAAGAAGGTTGAAGGCTCTGACACCATGTAGAATGAAATGTAAGGACCGATTCTCTTTAGAAGTTCGACAAATCATTTTTAAGGAATACTGGCAATTAGGTTGTTATACTAAAAGATCTTCGTACATGGCTTCTTTATTAGATATAGAAGATAAAGCATCTGTAAGGATACGTACAGATCCTGATAAGCAAAAATTTAGAACCAAAACATATAAGTATAATCTCATTGTCAATGGAAAACGTGAACCAGTTTGTAGAGGTTGCTTACTTAAAACTTTGGATGAAAGTGATAACTTTATAAAAACAGTAGCTTTAAAAAAAAGATCCTCTACCGCTGGTACTGAAACAGACGATAAACGTGGAAAAAAAACACCTAAAAAAAAACTTCAGATGACAAAAGATTACAAATAAAAAATCACATACTTTCCTTCCCATCTTATGAAAGTCATTACACGCGAAAGAGTACTTCAAAGAAATATTTACCATCCCACTTGACAATACAACAAATGTATGATCAATATAAACTGTCTCGACCCAGTGAACAAAAACATCCCTCTATAAAAATCTACACACAAGAATTCAAGAAATTAAAATTATCATTTAAAAAACCCCGCGCCGATACTTGTTTTACCTGTGATAAATTTCAAATGAAAATAAAACTGTGTTCAGATGAAGTACCAAAACAAGAAATGATGTCGGAGCACCAAGAGCATGTGCAATTAGGGGATGGTGCGTACGAGGAAAAGGCATTAGATACAAATATGTCTACAACAGATGACACCTATCAGACTTATACTTTCGATTTGCAACAATGTTTGCCCATTCCTATGCTAAAATCATCCGTTGCTTTTTATAAACGCCAACTGTGGACCTTCAACTTAACTATACACGACAACAAAACGAGAAAGTCTTACTGCTATGTATGGTACGAAACTATAGCAGCACGTGGAGCGAACCAAATAGCCTCATGTTTATACAAACACATCTGTACTATGGTTCCTCCATGTACCAAGCATATAACATTTTATTCTGACACATGTGGTGGTCAAAATAAAAATTCCCATGTCACTGCTATGTTTACATGGGTCATGCAGAACACACCAGTCCAGACAATAGACCATAAGTTTATGATTCCAGGACATAGTCATTTAGAAGTAGATACGGATCACGGTATTATAGATAAGAAAAAGACTGACATCGAAATTTATCACCCCCATGACTGGATACAGTTAATAAAGTCCAGTGGAAAAAAGTTTCATGTGATACTAATGAATCGCAACGACTTTTTGGACTTTTCTTCATTATTAAAAGGACCATTAGTCCTTAGATACAAAGATACTACGGGAGACCAGTTCAAATGGCTGGAGAAAAGATGGCTAAGGTATGAAAAAGACTTTGGTATTATTTTTTTCAAGAATACCTTAGACCGAAATTGTGATTTCCAGACTTTGAATCTGAAGAGAAGAGCTTCAGTAGTGCCCGATGCTATACCAGTGATAACTAACCAACCTATACCTATATCCAAAGAAAAAATCTCGATGAAAAAGATGATCTTATATCACTTTTTCCGCTTATACCTGACACATTTCATAGTTTTTACAATAATTTGCCTACTTCTGAAACAGCTCGAAACACACTCCCTGATGTTTTCAGTAGTGAAGAAGAGTCCAATAATTAGATAATTATTAATCATACACACACACCTCTCTTCTGTGAGTGTATGATTAATATTATTATCTGAAATAAAAGCAACACTTCACTAGGCCTAATCACTTAAGTCATGTCTAAGGTGTAATTAGTAAATAATACGTATCACATAAGTCACTCAAAGTCCGCTTTTGTCTTATTTTTTTATAGTTTTTTATGTTCATCTAATGTATTTCTTGTTTAACAATGAAAGTGTAATAAATAAATTATTAAATTCCAAATACATTGATTTTTATTATGTTTTTTGTTGTTCCTGTAAAAACTCAAGTGAAAATGAATTATGACTTGTGTACTTTAGTCTGCCGACCCTCCAATTTATTTATTTATTTATTTAAATATATATTTAATATGAAGGAAGAAACAAAGCCATTATTAGTAAAAGATACCTGAGTTTTTTAAATATTTTTTTTAGAATTTTTTAGTCACATTAAATATATCGATTTACTGGTAATTTATGTTGTTTAAATATGCTAATATGTCTGTGCGTTATTATATCAAAATATGTAGTAAGTTAGGTGATATACACACAGCTTTCGCTGTGCAACACATGCTTGAAGCAGGCAAAGAAGAAAAACAATTGGCGATAGATCAAGGGCATATCGACACGGACGGAATACCGTATACAACCGTAATATCAGACGGATCTTAGGGTAAATTGTAAAATGAAGCTTACAGCTCCTTGCACATCAATAATCAATGAAATACCAATGCTTTATTCGACATATACTGGAAATTAAATTTGAAAAACTCGTGTTTGGAGGAAATCAGAATCTTCTCGACAACCGATATTTTATGTTTTTACAAAGCGTAACAAAGTTGTTCAGAAATAAATAAAAAATACCAACTGTATTTAGACTGTTTTATTTGATTAACCGCCTTTACTACGGTGCAAATTAACTTACACAAACATTTATTTGTAGATATCAATGATATTATAAATGAATCGATACGTTATCTACACGGCATTTTATCTTCAAATCGGCACACTAACGCACACATGAATAACTAAATATTGTAATACACACTACACACTACATCACGATGTGTGCTAGAATAGGATGGCATGACTCAAGTATCGCAAGTGCAAAAGAGATAAATATAATTTTACTAATTGATGTGTCGCCAAGTGAACTTACAGCGAATTGGCCGAATCTTAGTAGCGCAGTTTTTACTAGAAAGATTTTACGAGAATCAGTCTGACTTTCTTTGTTCGCCCATGAGGTAGGTACTTAGGTATATGTAAAAAATACGAAAATACTATGATATAAATAATTTCCATGTTATCAAAATAGCACGTTCGGTACCTAGATTGGTAAAAATACAATACTGTGTGTGTTATTAAAAATACAAAATATAAATATTAAAAATACAACACCTGCATTATTTTAGAGAAATGTACAAAACTATACTTAGTTAGTAACTGTGCGCGCGTAGCGAGGTACGTGCGCGATACGAGATTATGTTTATGAATGGCTCGCTACCGCCCGAGCGCCCCCGAGTGCTCAGCCGCTTTCATTGTCTTTTCGCTTTACCTCTTGTTCTGACATTGCGCTGGATGATACAACAAGCTTTTTGACCATGCTCGCGTTGAAGTTCGTCGGATGGGGAAGGGCCCTCTTAATACACAATTTATCCATTCCTCCGTAGTTATGGTATTATACGCTGCTTCAGTTATTGAAGATATATTTTCACTTTTAGTTTGACGAACATTCTCCTCCGCAATTCGTCTTTTGGCTATAACCCATATTTTTTCAATTGGATTTAAATCACAATGATAGGGAGGTAAACGCACGACCTCGTGTCCATGTTGATTTAATAAATATTCGACTTCATATACTGGGTCTCCTTTGTGTTTTTTTATTACTTTGACCAACTGTCATGGATCAAATGGAATACCTTCAAACAAGACTATGCCATTAGCTTTTTTTTTTTTTTTGGAGTTTATGGCCTGGTATCTAGACCTTTAGGCCAAGTCTTGAGTATTTTATTTGGTTTATTACAATTTTCCCACTGTATTTTTGATAAATTTATATAGAGGCACGTAATAAGATCTATTTTTTAACATATCACTCAGGCGGCGGGAGGGATCTTGCACTATCACTTGATTTTACACTACGTCATTAATTTCACTTACAAGAATCAATCTGTCAAATGAAAAGCACTCACATACAAATATGAAGTGTTCGATATCACCAACAGGATTATTGCAGAAGTTGCAGTGGCTGCTCGGCACTATGCCCAACCTAGCCAGGTGGGCCGGGACGGTGGAGTGACCAAAACGTAATCTGTTTATAGTCGTAATAAAGTCGCGACTGGCCATTTTCAGTTTGTTATACCATGGTGCCACAGGTAGATTTGCTTGAACATTTCCATACCATTTACCTTTCTGTTCTTGGTCTTGTTTCCAAAATTCCATTAGCTTAGCGGCCTGGGCCTCGGCCTGACTAGACCAGTCAAGACGGCTTAACAGCAGTGTATGTAGAAAGTCGAAAACTAAATTTGTATGAAAATGACAGCTTGTATTTGGTACCAACTGTCGACACTAGACCCCCTGGGATTCAATTAAATTTTGGCCGCGCGCAGACTGAACTGTACCACTCTAGTTACAGAACTCTTTGTCGCCTGTGGTTACTAAAATTACTTAGTCTATGGCGACGCCCAAAGTGCACTGTGCGTGCTTACCAACTTAAGGATTTTATACTAAATTTTAGGGGAACATAGTACGTTTATGAACAACAAACTATGTATATAGTTTTTGAAATACATACATAAATTCTTTGTGACAATTTATTTAGATGCCTATTTCTAAAAAGATTAACAAGTAGGTTGTTTTAAGTATAAATTTTTAAGGGCCTTAGCCATTTTAGTAGTTGGTCACACATTGAATTCTCGTGAGATGTGATTTAATGTAAAAAAAATATAATAAGGCGTATAGATATTTTAATTTAAAGTCAAAGCATAAAAGTACTTTATTAATTTAATTAACCGGTGTGACCACGAATTGCCTAAGATGTAAGTAAGAAGACTTTAAAAATAATAACAACATATAATTTTTTCCTTCTCTTAACCTTTAATATGGTTCACTTTGATTTACAGTTCTCGTTAAAATGGTGCAAAAAGGACCTCGTCCTTTAGTTCTTTGTGGCCCGTCAGGTTCTGGGAAGAGTACGTTATTAAAAAGGTTGTTAAAAGAATTCCCTGACAAGTTTGGTTTTAGCGTGTCTCACACAACGAGAGGTCCACGACCCGGTGAGAAAGATGGAATTCATTATCACTTTACCTCGAAGGAAAAAATGTTGTCGGCTGTTGATAAAGGAGAGTTTATTGAAACAGCTGTTTTTAGTGGGAATATGTATGGAACAAGGTATGTTATAATAGTGAACGCCAAAAATCAATTAATTCAATTTGCCTTTATTTTAAAACTCATAATTTTCTGGTAATAAAAATACTGTCATAAATATTGATAGTGCTTTTCATATCTGTATAAGAATATTTAAATGTGCAATAATTTAATAATCATAATTATTTATGCTGTATATAGAACATTACTTATAAACATTTTTATATACTTCCAATATTTTATCTTCAATAGCAAGAAAGCTGTTGAAGATGTCAGGCGTACAGGCAGAATTTGTGTCCTTGACATAGAAATTGAAGGTGTGAAGCAAATAAAAAGAACTGACTTGGATCCTTTGCTTGTTTTTGTTATGCCACCATCTATTGATGAGCTTGAGAGACGACTTCGCAACCGCAATACTGAACAAGAAGATGCACTCCAAAAGAGATTGGAACAAGCTCGCCATGAAATTGAATATGGTAATGTTTACAATGTTTATATAAAACATGTATAACATTCATTTTTATACTTCTCTACTTTCAAATTGAACCAGTGTAATGTGTGGTATTAATCCTAGATATAGGATTTTTAAAAGGTGACAATGTTTATAACTCCAGTCTATTTTAATTAGAAATATATCAACATCACATAATTATTTGTTCCTAAGATGTTTCCCCTCTACCCATCAGGTCTATGATTTGTTATCTATACCTGATTTATTTCAATAATGATAATAGGTGTAAAAATATAATTGAAATTGTTTCTCTGTTTTTCAATTATTAAATCTTTTGACAGTATGAAACCTAAAGTTTAAAGCATTGAGACCCTGCAACAGGCACAAGTTTATAATTATTTTAATGCCCTAAATGCAGATGTTATCTAAGAAAAACAGAAGGTAATTCAAATAAGCATTAAAATTGAGGTAAATTTAAAAATTTCAGGTAAGGAGCCAGGAAACTTCCATATTCTTATTCTCAATGACAGTATAGAGAAGGCATACACAGAGTTACGTGATTTTATTGGAAAAAACATGGATAACGCAGTTGAAGGTAATAATTTAACTTTGCATTACTAAAATTTATGTGGCAATACATTTTATGTTATCCTATACAGCAAAAATTAAAAAAATAACAACTGCTACTTATAATATTATCTCCCTCTTAAGTACTAAATTTATATACTATTATTTGTGTCACATCATTGTAGCATAAAAACATGCTATGCTATTAGGCTGTTTTTTTTTTGTATAAGGTAGGGCCTTTGTCATTATAACTTAATGTTCACATAGAAATTTTCCTGATTTATTATCTTGTGATAACAATGTAATGTATGTAAATAATTGGGAAAACCCTGCCCTTTTTTACTTAAGTAGACTACTAACTTCCCTTACTAATTACAGAGAAAGATGCTTCATTGGACAAGTAAGCAGTGCTTGGATTTGTTATAGATAATTGTAATAACCCAGACATCTAGATTTTACAGGAAATTTGTTGTTTTTGCTTATGTAGAATATATGCTGTTTTTAGTTAAAAAAAAGGTATATAAATTATCTGCTTAGAGATTTTTACCGTTCATAAAACCTAAATTATTTTAATTTAGGATCATAATTATAATTGATATTGGAAAAAAATATATCAGACTGATTTATTTTTCCTTAAAATAGATGGAACATCTTAAGAAGAGTTAATTAAAAAGATTTTATGATGTTTTTAAGTTGTAAAAAATCTTGCCCCAAACCTGTGTCCAAACTTAATTTAAAAAAAAAATTTACTTAAATGTTATAAACATTCTATATTACTAACAATAAGTAGACAAAAGCATAGTCATAATAGGATGATATGAAATTGAGATTGCATTCATGATATTTGTAGATGAGAATAAATTGGATGAAAAATATTTGGTGAGCTATATTGGAAATTTAAATACTTAACATTGGTTCATTGCGTTTTGTGTTGATAAGGAAGGCCTGCAAAATTTATCTTATTATCTTTCTTCTACATTTTGTGAACTGCAAATACATAATTAAGTCTTTCACTGTGATATATGTATTTACTTATACTTACATAATTTTGTATGTCTGTTTGAACTCCATAACTTTCTAGAGTGCATTAATGACCGAGGCATCTGATGATGGTTATGCCCGAACTTTAAAAATTCCTAATTAAAATATGTAAAGTTATCAAATAGATAGTTTCAATTCAATTCAAAATAGATTTTTTGTTTTGTATACTTATAATGTGCAGATGAAATAATATTAATTTTTAGTTTAAATCTACATATATGTTGCCTAATTCATAACATTTTTTTTGCTATTCTTCGAATAATGTACTTTATACATTACATTGTGTACCTTTATATTATTAAGCAAATATTCTGTAATATGTATTTTAAGTAGTGGTTTTTATCACTGCGCAATTAGCCATGATATTAACCTTTAACACTAATGTTAGAATGTTAAAAGAGCATGATTTAGCTTAGTTTTTTTGTCTAGCTGATACGTTAAAGCTTTCATCGTCTACGCATACGTCGTTTAACCGTTATTAATAGTTCTATTTTAAAATATTTATAATGTTTAAAACTTTTATGCTTATTGTACATTATGTATTTATGATAATTTTTTCTCAACAAATTGTAAGTGAATTCACTATTGTGTGCAATAGATTATAATAGTTTAGGAAACGTTATCCTTACGTATTTTGTTTTTTATTATTTTTAGTTCTATGGGGTATGAAGACAGCTATTTAAATTTAAAAGAAAGACAACAAATTTAATATAATCTGAAATTTGGATTATTTTTGTACCCAAAACAAATTGATAATTAAGTCATTCCAGATGATGCTAAGTCAATTGTGGCATTTTACACATAGATTCAACATAACTATTCAAAATACCATAAAATAGATATTATGTACTAAATTATAAAATTAAAATGTTTTCAAAAGTATGCATATTTATTTTGTATCTTGTTAATTTGAGGATCTGTCTAGTGAAGGTTACTAGAATTATACAAATCTAGTCATCCAAGCTCAGTTAAGATGCCATAACAGTAGTGTATGTAGAAAGTCAAATACTAAGATTGTATAAAATTGACAGTTCATGTCGACGAATTAATGCCCTAAATGCAGATTAAAATTTAGTTTTCGACTGTTACACTACGAGTTAAGGCACCTTGACTAAACACCCTTGATAAAATGTACTGTACTGTATAACATGTTTATTTCAGTAACATTGAACAATGACAAAGAATATGTTATGATGGTAATCATTTCATTAACAATAAATCTCAGTAGATATATAATGCCTATTATTTAATTTATTCAATTTCCATAGAATGAAAAGACAGTTGGGCTTCAGAATTTGGTTTTTGGTAAAACGAAAAAAGGTAGCTGTGCTCTTGTTTTGTCCTTAATTTTTGTACTGAAATTACATTAACTGAAAAATGAATGGATGAAGCAATATATTTTACACTAATTTTCAAAGATGGAATAGTTAGTTACATTTTATTCATATCAAATAATGATATTAAATATCTTAGTCCAAATTAAACATTAGTGAAGATGATAAAAATTGTTGTACCCAGATATAGGTTTCATTTTCAGATATGATTATTCTTCATACACGAAAATAACATTTCAACACTGTACAACAATATTAGCTCCAATTACATATAAGTAAGATTAAAACAATTATAGTACAATGCTACTTTCTTTATCCCATTTATCGCGATGTGAATGTGGTGGTGTGTTCTCACAGTCTCCATTCATAGTAGCATTTTTAAGTGAAATACTGCTGCCCAGTAAAAGACTATTTGGTTTTGTTAAGGATTTAAGCCTTGGAATATGAGACACATGTTTTCGTACTTGGGACACACCATTTTTAGACTTAGGGTCAAACAAAGTATTTGCAGACTTTGATCTGCCATGACTTGGTTCAGTTTTATTCTTCATACATGATAATGGTGTTCTTGAGCCATCATTGCTGGCAGACTTTGATTTTTTTGGTGTATCATTTGAATTGTTACCTATGTCCTCATAAATAGGAATACCTTCAGAATTTTTTTCTGCATTTATAATATGTTTGGTCTCTGAATTGGAATTTTCTAATACCTTAATGAGCAATTCATTAGACATCTCTTCCACATTTTCTTCAATGCATGGTTCTTCATGATTTGCAACTACAATGGGTGTTCTGTCAATGCCAATGGATGGTGATCGAGGGTCATCATTAAGTAGTTTGAATATTGGAACATCGCTAATTTCTGGGTTAAGTAGACTAAATAATGTTTCATTTTTCTTTGTGATTTCATCAGTTTGATCTATTTCACCAATTTTCATTATACCATTGTCATCATAATCAAAATTTGTCTCCAGTAGCTGAGTTGGTTTAGGTGACCCATGAGAGATATTTTCCAACACCTCATTAGATGCAGTTGATGAACCAAGTGGTTCTTCATTATTTAAACTATCACTAAAATTTAGGTCATAGAATTCATTGCAGAGGTTTTTGGGTACAAGCTCAGGACATGGTGGTGATATATTAATGTTACTAGTATCAAGTGTAGTGTTATCCAGAGTGGGACTACCACAGCTATTAATATTAAATATTTGTTCCACCCTTGAATCACTTGTTTTTGATGTAATAACTATAGGGGTTCTATTAAATTCTTGAGTTGGGGACCTTGGGTCAAATGACTGCAAGTGATTCTTTATAACTGCTGATAAAATTGGGTTGTTATGAATAAGCTTACTTTCACTGTTGTCATTTTCTAAAGCCTTTCTTAAATCCATATTTTTAGTGATGTGATGTTTCGATCCTGGTTTATTCTAAAATCAAAACTTTAATTAATTTAAAAATAAGAACACTATGGTAAAGAAAAAGAAAAGATCTAGATACTTTTAAAATAAATCTCTTGAAATATTCTATAAATGATAAATTCCGTGCTCTTAGTTCGTATTACTCACGTATCTTAAAATCCGACGCCCTAATATATAATAACTGGGTTTTTAATAGTTGAAATCTAAAATTTTATAGAAAATTGCGGATGTACATAAATATACCTGTAATGGAGTCCGAGTTATTTCTGGAGTTGGCGAACGAGGATCAGGATTGCCGCCTATGTCCTTGTTGGTTTCGTTTTTTTGGCTTGCAGCAGCTGTGTCGTGCCATTTACTATTATTGCTCCCCATTTTACTGTTTTACTGATTTTTATTTCAATTGGTACACGCTGTTAAGTTTAAATACCAACAGGCATTGTCGTTACAGCAACAATTAAAGTAAAAGTAAATATTACAAAATGGAACACGGAATGAAATTCTACTTCTCAAACAATACAATAACGGCTGAAACTGTCATTCTATTTTTAAATTTGTAATGTCCGCAGTCGCCGGTAGGCGTCAGTACAGTACGTCGTAAAACAAACTCTTTGCGTGTCAGCACAAAGTATTTTAATTATTTTTGGGTATAAAAACATATGATTAATCATAAAATGTTTTTTTATTGTATATACTTTCAGCAATAATAATAAATAACAAAATAAATTATTTTATGGAAATCTACGAGAAGACTGTGCTACCTAGACCCAACACTAGATGGCATATATTTATGCAATGTAAATTCTAGGCAAAAGCTTAAGTGCTGTAATTATTAATTAAATATAAGTCAAATTTAGATTAAAATTCAGAAATCATTTATTCATGTAGCTAACATAATGTACACTTATAAACGTCAAAAAAAGAAATATACATTAAATGCTTCTAATTTCACATTTACTGCCAGGTTTCAAATCAAGGGCGTAGAATGGAAGAGAAGAGCTGGCAATAAACTATCCGCCACTCTTTTTAATCGCCAAGGTTTTTCCTTTACGCAACGTTTGTAAGGAGCTGCAACCATTACACTATGTTCCATATGACACCTTGATTAATAAAGAACAATAAAATAAATTAAAAACAAAGATTTGTCCTCTATCAGCAGGAGAAATGGTGAAATAAGAGCACGCACATTATATTCTCGTGGGAACAACACGCAAGTGCATAGTAGAAACAACTAATATCACCGCATACACGAATTCAAGTACGACCAGTCACCACAAGTAGCACCCGTTCACGAATATGACGCATGGCCAGCATTCTGCCTCCTCGCCTTATTTTAGGAAGAGGACGCCGCCATAAGCAATGACATTTAAGTGAGCATGACGATCCTTGAAATGTGGATTTGGCTACACAAGAAAATAATAATATTAGTAATTATACTGATATAATTTGATATCACATGAATCAGTTTGTTCCCACATTACATTTTAAAAACTCGTAGATGTCGACGAACGCCCCATAGTCGGAATATGCAGCCGAGTGATTCAGTCGCGTTACCTCTTTATACTGAAGCAATTAATATCCAAGCACTATGATCGTTTAAATATTCATTAATATTATAATAGGCCTTAGCAAGCAGTTTGACTTCAACGTACGATTTAAATTTATTTGTATCTCACAAGGGATTATGTTGAAAAAACGTATACAATTGCCTTGGAAATAATTACTCGTTTTATGCAGCCTTGTGGTTGGTACTTGGTGCGCTAATTTTGTCTCTATTACGAGATAGAGAACCATAATTATGGAAGCAACTAGCCTTTTTAAGATACCTCTACATTTTTCCGCATATACAAAATATTCTCATATTGCCTATATTGCATATATTGACTTGCCAAAGTCAAAATATGTAATTCCTTAAACTTCCTTCGGACTGACTCCCGTGGGGACAACTCACAGATCGCTCTTATAGCCCGCTTTTGCACTACAAAGATCGAATTAATGTCAGCGGCATTTTCCCACGTAAGTCGCCAGGCAATTAAGCCTTTTTATTAAAAACAATAATGTTATAAGTGACTAAATTTACTAAGAGTCCCCGCAAGACTACAAACTTTTTATCGGCCGATAGTTTGGTCGGCTTCTTAATCAGTATGAATATGTATGCAGATGCGCACATTACAGTGATTCAGTATCGGCCGATAAAAAAGTTTGATGGGCTTCAAACTAAGCCATCAGCGAACTATCTTCCGACCGCTTGATCAATATGGCGCTCTTTCCCGCCCGCATACTTGCCGATTGTTTCATCGGCCGACTCGACTGCTTTGATATTGAAGGTCCAATTAATTTATCGAGTTCATTGAAACTGGTTATGCTCATTCGATAAAAGGAGAAAAACTTTTCCGGGAAGTCTAGTAATTTAGAATGTATATAGCAGTGTATGTATAAAGCAATCATAATACATATTTTTTTTCGACTGATCTCTTCACCAACTCTAGTAAATTAATCAATCGGCCAAACCATTTGTTGGCTAGTCTGCGCATTCGCGACCAAACCAACTGTTTTGTTGGTACAGTGTGCTTACGAACAGGCCAACTCGACTAAACTATCGGCCGATAGTAAGTCTGTAGTCTGCGGGGACTCTAAAGATTTAAAAGTAGTATAGATAATATACATACCCATAAGTAAATTATTATAATTTATTTATTGAAAGGCGAACATTCTATACTAAAACATATTAAAACATATAATGAGTTAAAGGAGGAGAATATTATGAAAATGAAAGGAAAAATAATTTACGGGCTATCTGAGGCCGGGAAGGAGAAGGGGGTGAGTTTTTAAGGGTAAAAACGGTTTATCTAAATTTTTGGCAAAACTGAAATTCCTATGAAAAAAAGTCAAATGGCAAAGTAGTATATACTCAAAATAAAAAGATCTAAGACTTTTGTATTCACACTTTTTACACATGACCTCAAAATTTATATAAAAATTCAAAAAACAAGTTTTTAGTTCTTTTTTTATGTTTTAGTAAAAAAAATGTATTGAAGAAAAAGCACCCTAATTCTCAATCGAAAATTCACCCGTCAAAATATCAGCTTTTTTCAAACAATTGGTGTGCTTTTGTGTTCGTTAAAATCTCTTCTTTCCGATGGTATAAAGAAATATCTATATAACAATAGTAAATCTTCGCATTGCTGGCAGATAATAAAACAGGTTGTTGGTATAATCGAGAATAATGAAATTTATTTCATACAATTCATATGTAAATTTTTACACGGTAATTTTTTGGCTTGGTTGACACGTTAGTTCACGGTTCCAAGACCCACGTCGGCACATTGCTACTGTATTTTTAGCCTTCCACCCTAACCTGCAACGCACTCTGCACCTTGAACCTTCGGATAAACCTGGCCCATTCTCTACTGCGATGCCCTTACAGCTTATTCTCCCATGTTCTGGTGGCTCCTGGGGCACACACCATTTGCGACCTGTTCAACATTGTTTTACTTACGGTATTGTATTCGTCAATCATCAGTATGCAATTAAGAAGCTAAGGATATATAGCGGATGCATTACAGATAACACAGTTTCCATATAAAATTGATAGTCAAGGAATGAGAACTAAATCATAATAATTAGGTTAGCCATAAAAATCAATATCTTGATCCAGTATTAATTAATTGAATTAATTAATTAAAACAACCGTAAATCAATTATTTCAAGTAAAAAAGAGCTTTTCTTAATTATTGGCGAAATAACCAGACAAGTGTTAATCAATACTTTAATAACCAACCTTTACATATTGGAAGATTGCCTTCCCACTTCAAATCTTTGCCACAAACAAGAGCTCTGGGTCCTTGCAAATCTAAGTTAGGGTCTTGGCAGGTAAAACTACATTCATAATCATTATTACAATGCGCTTGTAAAACATTCGGAAGTGGACATTTACGTGAAGACTGGAGAATTACGTGTACTTGCATTTTACACATTTGTAGTACCTGTGTATAAAGTATTTTATTTTCAAAATTCTAAAAATATATGAAACACAGAAAAGAAATGCTTCGTTAAATATTAAGAAAGCAATAATTGAAATAGGTATTTATATATGGAGTTAAGAAAGTATCATCATGAACGTTATAAATAATGTCCGTCTATGATACATTTTGATAGTAAAATAAATAGATACGTTATTTCTAATATTTAAAAATAACCGAGGTTGAAAATGTGTAAGTAAAGACGTCCAATTACAGACATTTATACAATACTAGACCCAAATGAAGTCTTTCTCTTTCTTGTATTAAAATACCAATAAGATAGTTAATTATATACTCACATGACTATTGTACATTATTTTTCCTACTATAACGTAAGAGCCTTCATGTAGTAGAGCACCAAATTTAGGCCCATACATAGTAACAAACCGAACATCTCTGGATGCAGACCTTCCGTCACATGAAAACAGACGTGGACTTTGTAGAACAACTTTATCTAAGCCTGCTTTTGCTATTAACGTTCTATCATGCGGACATTGCATACATAAACTGTGGTCATCTAAAAAAGTAAAGAACACGTCTTTAAGGCTCATTTCATATTTTGCATCTGTTTCTTCGATAATTTTTAAATGATTTGCATCGACGCACGCTATTGGGTATGAACGCACAACAATGAAGAGCCGACAGCAATAAAAGACGCAAGGTTTGTTTGTGCGGTCCATTATGGTGTACATATTCCTTCCTTCCTTCATAATAATAATAATAATTTATTTATTGCAAGAATATGGTTCAAAATGTTAAGGTGGTACAATCGTAAGTCGTTCGTTCATATCCATCTTTATTTATCTATTTCATTATTTGGCGCATCAAATAATCTTTTGTTTATGATATGTCTATGTCTAGACTATTCATTGTCTATTAGATATTTAAATTCTAAAAGACAATGAATTCTTTTAATGGCTTCCACGGAAATCCTGAGAAATTTGTCTTAAACAATCAACAAATTAATATTTTTTTAAAGAGATTAGAGACTATATCTTTGTTGGAACTAAATGTATATTTTATATTGCTTTTAACTACCTGAGTTTAAAGACAGGCTTTTAACCATTTTTCTGAGACGCCGAGGTCGACTATATTCCTCTTCAGCATTGACGACCTCCCGTCCCGGGTAAATATAAGTGACTTCATGGTTATGATCTTTAACTTCTCTAAGATAACTATCGGTCTGATAGAAAAGCTTAGGGTGTTCTCTTGGTTGATGTGTCTGAATAACTTCGTTTTTCATCCCTTGGTTGTGGGACTTTATGTCGTATCTTTTATAGTCATCATAATTTTTGTTTCTATATAAATTGTGGGTTATTGACCTTCTGTTGTTTGAATTGAAGGTAGGCGAAGAATTGTTCGGTAGTTGTCGTATTCTGCAATAAAACATATACTAAACATGTACAGGCTCAAACTAATAGCGGCGGACGAATAAAAGTCCAATATATTTAAATTCGAATTTGTTCATGTCTAAACCATTAACTGGTTTTTTTTCAGAAATTTATAACTCCTATCCGTTATAACAATAAAAATATATTTTAAGAATATTTAATCCAACAAAGAGTCATATTTTTAGTAATATTAAATTGGGAGGAACGCGTGCGGTTAAATATACATAAGGAAATTGTTAAATTTAAACAAGATTACAGGACAATTAATGTACTTGATTATATTTCGAAAATCCTTTGTCTAAAGAGGTATAATATGCCACTGTCTCAATAAACATCTCATTGTCCTTGGCGCGACAGCCTTGTCCTTGTGCACTGGCTATTTTAGCGCATAGGAACTAGTCACCTACGTAGTCCTGGAACGCGTGTCTATGGCTTTCCAACAAGTAAAATCCTTGGTAGGGTCCCAAAATTCATGAAGCTTGCGGAGTGCTCTGAAAACTTCTGAGCTTCTGGAAGGAGTTATGCTGGCTTATTGGCCAGGACTTAACGCAAAGAATGAGCGACTAAAAGCGGAAAACCGATCCACACTAAACGACGCCTATAAAGTATTATTAATGAGGCTAAAGTTCTGGTAAATCTTACTCAAGCGTCGCGTCAGACGCATTTAATGTTACCGACTCTATAAGCACAAAAAACGAATTTAGATTGTTTATCGTAAAAACTAAGAATAACATTGAAGAATACGACTAGTACAGTGCTAATTTCATATCTATAGAAAAGCTTTAACACAAATAGTATGCGTCGTCGTTTACATTAAAACTATACATTCCAAACAACTTACAACTTTATTATTATTAGTATCACTTTCTTGATACGTGCGTAGACAACATTTTGTCGTCCCTTATAGACGATCTCAAACTCGTCTTTCATTGTCTTTCGTGGCGAGGATGTAATGGGTTACGACATTTATTGGAGATATTAAGTCTGTGTTTTCGAACTTTAGTATTATACGTTCCTTGCATGCTAAATTTGCAGGCGCAAACTTTCGTTACTCGTAAATTGTTACAACCGGCCGGTTAATGATATTAATCAATTT
This sequence comes from Pieris mannii, assembly GCA_028984075.1. Lineage (NCBI taxonomy): Eukaryota > Metazoa > Arthropoda > Insecta > Lepidoptera > Pieridae > Pieris > Pieris mannii. The sequence continues at coordinate 5,756,103 of CM054776.1, forward strand.
GCATTAGCAAAGGCTATCGAAAGCAGAACGAAATTATTATTCAACAGAAGTAAATTATTATTATAAAATAAAATATTAACATTTTCGCCATTAAGTAGTTATTTTATTGCGACAGCGACTGACTTTTCCAGTTAAAACACATAAACACCATTTAAAAGTAGCTTTATTGTATCATAATTTTATTTCTATATGTAAACAAACTGGTCTGTTAAAATATTCTGAATGCATTTGAAGTGCCGTTAGGATTATTGATAAATGGTATCTCTAAAATTGCACAAACATATTACAAATGCATTGAAATATTGCTCTTTGTGTTCACAACTCTGGAATGCATGTAAAGTCATACTGCGAATTCTACTGCCTTTGTGGGAATTTTTAATATTTAGGAGATATAATCTGGCACCAATTTGTAAAGATATTTTGACCAAAATCCACTATACAGTAAAATCCTAATAAAATTTAAATCAAAGAATAATCCACAGTTGGAATAAGCCATAACATGTTAGCAAGCAAACTCAGCGATACGCGAAAGTTTAAAGCTCAGCTCTAACAGAGTTAGTCATGAATAATGAATATTTATTAGCAAATCCATATATTATATTATGCAAATAGGCTGTTGAATTAATAAATAAAATGTTACTAATGTCGAATCTTCCAAAACTATTTGCTATGCTCATGCGTCACTGACCTGTTGAAATCAATCTCCGTAAGATGCAAACTCACACTTCCTAAAAAAATAAAATAAGCAATGTACCATAATTCATGGGTTGGCTTCGGTTAAAGCTAAACAGTCTAATTTATAAGTTTTGTTTAATATCATTCAATTGCAACCTGCCTTCTAACCTAAAAGATGGTAGTTTCTCCAGAATTTGAACCCCATAACCGTTAAACACCTGCGGCGATTTAGTGTTCGTAGAAATTTCTTTACAATAAAATATTTAGTCTTATATTTGTGTCAGTGGTCTAATTTTACGAAAATTGATGGCCCATACAAATGCGTAGTACGAGGAGTCCAAGGACATTTCTGTTTTGTAAATAGAATATCTTTTTTTAAGAAATAACAGGGAAATACTTGTGCTATGGAGTCAAGGTTCTTAATAACTACGAACAAATATGGAATTAATAAACCTGATTGTATTGCATATAATATTTGCCATTGTTGGTAGTTAACTATTTTCAATACAAATCTATTTCGTTTTGTCCTAATCATTGTTTCCGACTATGTTTAAATTTTTTATAAAAAACCACATACAGCAGAAATTTAAAAAAAAATGATGGAATCTCTATGGGGCGAATTCCTTCCATGCCTGCAATATAAATAGTAGCAAAACTTTTATAAATACATAACTTAGTAATTTATTGCTTGTTCTCAAATAATAAATTCCAATGCGCAGAAAAATTTCAAATAATTCTCGTAGTTATCAAAATCACAGATGATTTATTTTAACACGCGGGTAAATTATTAATTTAGTTCACACATTTTTTTGTATATTTGGGCTAATTATAGCTTTTTGACTATCCAATTCATTATGAATATTGTGATTTGTATGATAACTTGTTTACTTATGTCACATAAGTTATGTGTATGTTCGATGTATTCAAGAGTGCCGTTAATGATTACAACTAGTATGCACGCCTTTTTATAGATTTCAATTTTATGTACCGATTACAATGGATATATTTAATAATGTAAATTAAATAAAAAATATTTTAATTGAATTTCACCATATACTAGTAATTATAGATTTCACTGTAATATTTCTAAAATGTACAAATAACACGTGTAACTAAAGAATTTAAATGATCGTATTATAATATCATTTGCAGTGTTCGCAGTTTGATGCATAACGCATTTATTATAAGGATTAGTAATAATGATGTCATCAACTTAAATATTAATGAGCTGATAATTTTTTATCGAAATCACTTAAGACTTTTTTACACCGATGCGTAGGATATGCCAATAGTTGGTATTATGAGGCGTGTTTTTTATAATTATTTATGGCAATACTTAATCAAATATTTATTATTATATAATCATGGGATTTTAACGTTATCCTTTAGGTCCTAAAATCCCATGATAAAGTTTAGGTGATTTATATTCTGTCATGAATTAAAAAGCCCTGTTTTGTCATTGGCTAGTATTTTTTACTAATTGAGAATTTTACTATATTTTAAATAAAGTAATGCACATTGTTATGTCCATAAATATTTAAATGGTAACGATGTACTCATTTTTACACAAAAATAAAAAAAATGTAAATAAAATTAACAATCTTACCAAGTAAAGTGAGAATAAAGAGTTTGACTAAGAATTTTTAAATAAAGTTACACTTATGTAGATAAATATTTAAATGGCACGTTGTACTCATTTAAAAAAAAAAACAAAAAAAAATGTAAATGAAACGAACAAAATCTTACCAAGTAAAGAGAGAGTAAAGATCACGCTCGGAAAAAACATTTTTGGCGGATACGGGAAGAGTTTGCGGAAGTGTTTCGACAGTAGCCGCAGACTCTTAGAAGGCAACTGAAAGCAACTGATGAATTCCGCGTTCGCACTTGTATTGAGTAGACAAGCGTGGGTGGCACTACGACACAGGTGCCAGAATAATATTTAATATGCTTATATAGGACGTTTGGTACGTTGTTTACAAACTGCACAATCTATTTCCGTGTTATTTTTTTTATTATTAGTCATAAGCCCAAATTCCAGGATTAGGATACTCAAATTTTTAACAGACTTAACAAATGTTTAGTATTGATATGTTTCTATCACAATATATGTTTATAAATATTGTAATTAATTATTAATTGTATGTACCGCAGAATGGACCAAATTTAAGTGTAGTTACGGAAATGAGTCCATCTACCTAAATATTGTAATATTTTAAGTTTAATGTAGTCATAAATGAAGTAGTTATAAAATAAATTTTTCTCTTACTTTTGTGACTTAATGTGATCGGGCTGTGACTTAATAACGCGGAAAGTTAAATTCATTTCGTATTAATTTCTTTTAACGTTTAAGAATACTTGTATAATTTTTATTATATATTTTTACTTAAAGTTAATGTGTTTATATGTAGCAAAAAGCTAGATAGTAGGCAATAGTCTGAATATCTGTGTATGTGGGTGTCACGCCAATCACCGTAATTAGGCTCATTAAAAATCAGTGTTAGGCACAAAAATCGCCGTGTTTATTATTTGAATTTGTACTTTCCCGTTTATAATACATGTGTTTTGGTAATATCCATAATATTCTATCGTAAATTAACTGACCACTGACCCACTAACAAATTTTATCAATAGGACCTTGTTATAACAAGACATCAATCAATAAAAAACGTCGTTAATCTGTTTACATTTATTGACACTACGATTCACAAGCGTACCAGACGCATTGAAAATTGGCACCAACGAATCACAAATTTATCGGCCATATTTCTTGTACGTCACCCCAGAAACTGTTGACTCTTGATGATATATATCGATTTATTCGAGAAATATTTAAGATTTGAAATTTCTTCAACAAAAAATAACCAATCGTAACTTCGTTTTAAACAGCATGGTACCAATCTAGACTAGTTTGTTGCACGTGTGATAACAGCAGGGATGATATGGAGGATTGGGACATGTAAAGGCTTGGCAGGGAGGAACTACTGGACAGCATTCACCAGGGTACCAAACAGTGCGAGCGTATCTGCCGCTTGGCCTTGTGCATGCTCCGTGGTTGAAGCAGTGAGCTTTACAGGGATAGTCGTAGCAGCATGGCCTAAAATTTATAAAAATAGTTTAGGTGGAGGATGTAAGGCATGGAATAGATACATCTTGGTCATTAGAACCGCCTTGAATACTATTTCATTTTCTACATGAAAATTCTAAGAATTATGATTGTTTAATCACACTACATGTATACATATCGCGTATTTTATAAAAAACATATCTTCATATCATTAAAAATAACGATTATATTTTTATCAAAATTAGCTTCTTAAAAGTAATAAAATTAATTTCAAATTAAATATTGTTTACTATAAAAATAAACTATTATTTATTTAACGAGTTGCTGGGCTAATATATGTGTATACATCGTCGTATTATATTGAAATATATTCCAGCCATTATATGACTAATAATAAAAATCGTTTAAACAGTAGTTAGAAGAGAATTGATTTCTGAAAAATGTAGTAAATCTTACTTTTCAGGTGGGGCGTTGGTCGGACCGCTCTGGTATTTCGCTGCCTCTTTTATGTAGGGTTGTGGTCGGGGTTGACCATATCGTGGTCTTTTATAGTATACACTGTATTCGCCCCGTACAAATCCGTACCTTGGGCATGGCCGGCAGCTCTCAAAACCTCGCGGGAGCACTGACATGCTTGTCAATCGTATTGGTGATAATTTACTGAAAATGCAGAATAAATAATAAAGTTACGTATTTTATCATAATTTGCACGCACTGTAATATCGTACCTATGTTTTTAGTATGAAATACAATAATTTACGATTTTTATTATTTTTATATTTTATAACAAAAATAAAGTTATTTTACATTTGAGGAAATAAAAAACAATGAAAACAAAAACGTTTTCTTTATGACAGTATTTTGAAGACGTTCTTTTTAAAATCTGCTTGAATGGCATAGTGGCAAATTCTTTTATTTTTCTTGTGGCTATAAAGTTTATATTTAATTTATTAAATATAGTATAATTTTCTTTCTCTTTTCTTGTTCTTCTTTATCTATCATTAATAGTAGCCTCATCTTATCATCACTGCTATGACATCACACCTTATAACGTGCTAACAATTTTTTGACGTGAATACGTCTTTAAAATTGCTTCCATAGTGGGAGGCAAGTCAAAAAAACCAATGATAACAAAATCGGGGGATACAATTTGATGCTGCAGATTCATATCTATCATCCCCATCCCAAATTCAATTACACCATTGAATAGCTAAAGAATCAAAGAATTCATTAAAGTAAGGACTGCGACGCATCGCGCGTGGGGGAGGGGGAAGCACCGCCATTTTGAGATGATTTTGCTGCGTATCGAGATTTCCACTTAGTATAACTTTTGACTTAAAAGAGCTATGAGGTTCGTTTCAATAGTCAGCTCGCGCCAAAAGCTATCGATTGTGTATAAAACATTAGTGCAAAATAGTGACAGTGAATGTTATACGTTAAAATAATAAAATAATCATATAAAAAATGTACAATGTCGGCCTATACGCGTCAAAAAGCCAAATCAAAATACAAAGATCGTATACGGTTGGAAAGGGCTTCTCAAGAAGAATCTAATGGCACCAAAAAAACACCATATGACCGAGTCAAGCAGTGCCGGGAACGTTATTAAGTTTAAACAAAAAAACGATTAATTAATTATAATTGTGTTTTTATTGTTTTACGTACCATAAATGGTACGTAAAAACGTATTCACGTACAACACACGGCCGTGTCCACGACACAGCCACACCCATATTTTTTTTTGGAACTTATCGTTTCACCACCACCGGTTTCTCCACCTTAGTCACGGAACTGTCGGCAGACCATACAGTGATGAAACTGGTAAAGGATACATCCCTTTTGGTCGGAGGAAAAGCACCTATTTTTCTCCATGGTACATTTTACGTGTCGCATTTTATTTTTCTACCAGAGAACGCGTTAGATTAGAACGCGGGCTTTCATATATTTTCTCAGGTTACAGTCTTGAGTATTTTCTTCACGTATACGGCCGTTTCTTCATACGCACTTACTAGCGCGCTATAATACGCCATATTTCGGCGTGTTGACTCAACTGGTAGTGTCAGTATTAATATGGATTCTGATTAAGAAACATTGCATTTGCATTTCTAATTCGCCGTCGAATGAGAAGACGAAAAATGTCCGGTGTCATCGATGGTTGTATCAAGACAGAGAACCGGTCATTTAATACACTACCCAGAACTGCGAACATATACGAGCTTATAAGCACGTAAAGAACGCTAGTATGTAATGACCATTAGTTTCATGCAAATATACTACATAGGTACTTTAGTTCCAAGTAAAATAATGTTACCGGGAAAAACAAGTAGGAGAGATTGACGTTGGCACAGAGTATCTTTTTTTTACTTTAATTTTTTTTTACTATCAATAAGGTAAATAACATACAATGCAAAAGCTTTATTTAAATATAAATTTTACGTTACAATGTATAAACCAAAACAAGGGACAATTTCAGTTATCGATATCAACAAGTCTTCATGCTGGTGCCGTGGTGCCCTATCGCAATCACTGCTTTGTCAAAAGCCGCCACAGGTTGTGGAGGCTGTCCGACGGCAAGTACTGCATCTGTAATATCAAGTTTATTGTCAGTGTCATTTAAAGATTTGTTAACATTCAGCTACTCTTTGAAGTATCTCCGAAATAATTCAAGTTAGGGTCTTGAAAGAAGCGTTCAAATACCTAAAACCCGGTAACTCACTTTCGAACTCTCTGGTATCGAAGGCCATGGGGCAGTGGTATCACATAAGAAGAGTTGAACCCGTTTAATATTAAGTTGCTAGACTAGTTCATCTACAGCCATTAATAACCACGTGGAATTCAGTTGTTATTTTTTGTTTAAATTGAAAATAGTGGTATTAGAGGAAAACATCTTACTAAATTGCGCTATTACATATCACCACATATTCCATAAACTATTAGAAAACTCCAGACAGTTACAATTAGATAGGCCTATTTGCTTGGTTATCTGTTTTAAATAGTTTAAAAGTGACTTCATGTTTAAAGTGACTTGATGTTCAACATGATTTGTTTTAGAAGCTCGTCGCTTTGAAGGTCTACAGGCGTTAGCTCGTGATAAGGGCTACACCTCACCAAGTCCAATTCTGACTGTGTCGAGATAGAAATGAATGCATTGGCCCGATTTGGCGACTCAGTCTGGCGACGGGGGGTCGCCAGACGTAGCCATGGTAACATCGCTGGCCAAGTCGCCATTGCATGAGGTGAGGTATGACCCTAAGAAATAAAAACAATTGAATAATGAAATTGACTTAGGTGAAGCGCATGTCACCGGGTCACTGTATATGTGCTACTTGACTGTAAACTGTGACGAGGGAGCCAGCTCCTCCACAACACGGAGGGGTCTGACATGGTGAACAGCACGGCGAAGGACAACCACCACGTCTGAAATGACAGAGGGAATATAGCAAACTAGGGTACGGAAGCTTGTACGCTATAAACGGCTCTTCGGGTTGAGGGACTACTATTGCAGACATATGCAATTGAATAATTCGAAATTATTGTAATATTTCTGTATTTCATTTCTTCTTCATTTTTACATCCTTCTTTACACTATAAACATAAAGAAAATAGCAACGGTATTTTTAATAAGCCCTTTGAAATCGCAGATGAAAACTTACTGTATTTCAGATGCAATAGCTTGTAATTTGTTTATCATATTCATTCTGTTACACATTTTACTTATTTTTAAATTTATTGATATAAAACACTCCGAAAATTTTTGCTAATTTGTCCAAAATATTTTAATTCGTGTCGTGATTTTGATAACTATGCAATTTAATATTTCTTTTTCAATGTCCAAATGACAGTATTTTTTGAACAACTGTCACGTTTAAAAAGGTTTTACTATATCTAAAAAGTAGTAGGCGTTTGAAAGGCGTTTCAAAAGAGGTAGTATGTTATTTCTACATAACTATTAAGTCCATACTTACCTAAACTTTTAATTATACGAAGGAGCACAAGATGGATAGTGGGGTTGTATCTAAAAATGAGAAGAATTATTGAAAAATATTTTTTTATGAAACGGCGTTTAATCTCGAATGCTGAACAAAAAAAATTACCAAAATTAGACTTGAACAAAAAGTGTAGATTAATATAGTATATTAAATCTACTATCTCATTCTTTTAATTAGAAAAATAGTGTATCTTTGTCTGAATAGAATTAGGATAAGTTTTCCACACGACTGTATACGTTATCTTTTTCATATATCAGATAATGGGATAGCAATATAAATGATTTGTTCTAATTTGTTTAATGAAAATGAACATACCGGTCTTTGGAAGTTGACCAACTGATATCTGACTTTCTTATCTTGATTGTTAAGCACCATTCCAGGGTAACTGGTAGGACGGTAGTCGAAAGTGCTATCATGGACTATGAGGGGTCGGCGAACTGTTACTGGGTCCATACCGCAAGGTAAACATTGGAGACCCTGAATTGTAATACAAATGGTTATTAATGCATATTTAAACCATAGTTACAATTAAAGCAGATTGATTACGAGCCAAATAGCTTTAACATTATTTCTAACAACACAAAACAATTTGCTATTTTTTTCTGCACGAGTTTTCCATACGAAATTGTATTGTTCCTATTCAATAATATGTAATAACTTATTTATCGTACCAAATGTACCGAACAGACTTAATAATATCGTCTATATTGTCAGAATGATACTGGCTAATATAAAAAGAGTTTTCTCATTTTTTTACAGATTATCACATGTTTGAAAAAAAAATATAGTTAAGTTTGATTAAGTTAATTGATTGGTAATAAAGGACATAATCAGCAATATTTTACTGTCTTTAACATCTACATAAACTGTTATTTTTAATTCCCTTTAGAATTGATAAAAAATCAAATTACATTCACGTGGCGTCGCACCCGTCCCAGTCATTTACCATGCCATGTAAAAAAATGTAATTATCATCCGCATTTATGATACAAATAAATATCTTTTTGACATAATCAAACTCCACACAAACAAGCGTATATTATTTACAGGCATGGTACGTCATAGTCTATTAAGTCTAATCTGCCTGATGTATCAATATTTTCAACATGATTTTTTTATTGTATTGGTGCTTCTAAACGGGCCATGTTTTGCTGCAATTGATAGCTGCACTATTTGCAAGTAATTGCCCGGCCATCACAAAAATGTTTTAATGCAGCTGATGGCCGAGCCACCTATGGCCGGGCCATGTGTTGCAATATGACATCAATTGTATGGCCCATGATGCAGACTCCTAAACGGGCTACACATACCGGCAACAATGGCTGACGAAATCACACTTGTCGCAGCAGCTTATATTGTTTTAAAAAACAAACAGAAAAAGAAGAGATTGTGGATTAGACCTTAGTTAAATAGGCGTGAAACTGTAGACAATTTGAGTCTAGAAATAAGCCTTGATAATAAATTATTCAAGATTTTTTTTTATGTAGTTGTCAAATCCCGAAACACAGAATAGAGCAACATATTGCGTAGAAAAGGATACACTGTGCCATAACAAAGAGAGTGACTAAAACAACAATAGAACTGGCTGTGCAATATTGCAGTTGAATTCGATAGCCTAGCGATCGTCCGGCAACCCATTGGGGCAATACCGGCCAAAGGTGGCTATAAAAAACATGTTTGGCTATATGGCCGGGACATTACTGCAATATTGCATAGTGTGGCTGCTATTGTTTGCAATGTTGCCGGGCAACTGTATTGCAGCCATCATTGCAGTAAAACATGGCCCGTTTTAGAAGCCCCATATAAAAAATAAAAGCTATTTTACAGCAAACATTTTATTTTTCATGCTTTCAAATAGATCATTTACAATACACGCAACGTGCCCTATTTATTAGTCTTCCATTTGACATATTAGACCCACATTTTTTTAACAAATGACAATTTGACAATTTTAGGTATTCCATTTAATTAAATGCTGTATCTAATCAAAGATTATATTAACAGCAATCACGCTAATGTTGACTGCACTGTATAGTATGGACATACATAATTATTTAAATAACAATGCATATCAGCGGACTTTATTCCAGCTACTTATCTAACTTATCGTAGATTGATTAGGAAGTAGTAGTATATATATATATATATATATATATATATAAAGTTTTTAGTAGTATGGTCGAACTCTGTTTAAGATGCATTTCGTCACCTTACTATACCATTTAGACAGCGTCTTTAGTGGTTACACCAATTAAATTTTTAATATTTTTAATACAATAATAAACCATGTAATCAACTATACACTTATATAAACCTTAATATATCTTGGGTTCGATTTACGGAAAAAAAGTGTTTTGTTTTGGTAATCAAAGGAGACGCTGCCACTTATGCATTTTTAAGCTTTTTTACTCTTACTTGTTTAATACTTAATAAACTAATATAATATATGTAATACCTTAACTGGATAGCATGGTATACACTCTGGAGGATCTTTATAACTTGGTAGATTTAAAACTGGACTGCACATTTTTGTTTTAATAGTTTTCAAAATTAAATACACAAAAATTTAGTTATCCCTATATTTTTTCGATACTGACGTTATTGTCAATTTTCTTTTTTATATTACTTCTTTTTATCAGAACTGAGGTGTTATATTATTAACACTTTATTACAAAACTTCGATTCAAGTTAATATTTTTTATTATTTGATATAAAATTAAAAATAATATAATAATATTTTATTCACATTTTGAATATTGCAATTATTAAACTGAACCTGAATAACAGGCTAGTCATTGTCGAGGTTAACAATGGAACGTTTATATTAATTTTATTTTTATTATTAACTACTAAGATTTTGTTAGTTATAAAATCATCTATGTAGCCTTCTGCAGCTATTGTTGACTTCCACTCTTGAAAGTAGGCTAACAAAACGTATTCGGAAAATGAGTTACCTACTACCTATAGCCATGAGATTAAGGGCCTGTTTCACAATGTATGTATAAAGTACCAAATAGCTATCCACCACATAAATTATTCGAAAGATAAAAGTTTCAAATAAGATACTTGGCATTTCATGACGAATAGCACTATCTGATAGTCGTGAAACGCAAAAATACTGTTTATCCTACCAATAAGTAATAAATAGCTTATTTGGAACTTATCCGGACATTAAAAAACAGGCCCTAAATAAAGTAGTGTATCTCTTGAATAATATATAGTATATCATTCAAGAGGAAGGTTTATATGTACAATAACATCCATTAAATAGTGGAGAAGTACTGTTATTTTTGAGGTTTCTAATTTGATGTCGTAAATAATTACATTTTTTCCGCTTACATTGCAAACGCAGGCTGAACCCTACGAGTTTTATCAAAATAATGTACTAAGTATTGTACACACTGAAAAGGTCTACAGAAAAGTCCGTGATGGTATATGTCTATCTCTTATGGATAACCCACAATAACCTTTTTTTTGTCATTTACTTTTTACAACAAATAATGGCTAATTTTCGAAGCGATTTTAACCAATACAGCATTAATTCTTAACCAATTAAATACCTTGAATACATTGTTCATTTAATATAGATCTATACAGCCCATTACAGCTTATTTAGCAGCGATCGAACGCGTGTATTATCGGAGCTTTCCAGCGACGGAAATAACAATACATAATAAAAACCTGCTTTTCATCAGCATTGCACCCGCGCGAAGCTGGGGCGGGTAACTACTAAATCTATCAATAGAAAAATATCATGAAAAATGGGTTTTAACAATTTCTTACGGAATGCTCGATGCATAACCTCCTCGATTTTTAATAAAATCTAGTTGGTTGAAATCTTATAAAAAGACTTGAGTCCTTTCAAACTGTCCATTTGGTCAACCACCTCAGGTTAAATCCTTGTGAAATTTGAAGATTTGATAAAGAACAATGAACATGAGTGGCTGTGGATCCCCTCCGTGCCCTCCAGCCTGCGTGCCATTCCCGACTTCTAACTGCGGGCCTGGGCCTTACTTGTGTCAGAATAATATACCTCCAACGCAGCGTTGTTACCCTGTGAATCCGTGTATCAATATCTACAGCTGCCACACGCAGATAATGTAACACAACTAAGAAATGTCTGAGAATCCCGAACGCTACAACAATAAAGTATAGTATAAAACGAAGCTTTTTATTGAATCAAGCATCACGCATGACCCCTTTTTACAGATTTCTATTTTTTGGAGTTTTCTATTAATTTCCATTTGTATGTGTATACCTCGTATGGACGGGTCTTTCAACTTTATTGGGAAAAATTCCATGTATGATTACTGTTGTACTCTTTGCTTTATTTAGTTTCAGTAAATCGGAGAGTTTACTAAATGCAAACAAATATACAAATATTAAAAATATATTCATAATATTAGCGTAGAAAAGCGATAAAAGATAAAAATGTGAAACTGAACATATGATTTGACCAAAAAATTTACGTCGCTTTCGTAAATACTGATTACTTAGTTCTATATAAAGAGAATCGAAAAGAGATTAAAAAAAAAATGCATTTTTTTTTTGTTAAAAACATGTTTACATTATGTCGAAAATATTTTTGTTAGTTTTAAAATGATTCCTACATCGACAATCGTAACATGAAAAATACAAAGTATTTAGATATTGGTCTGATATATACCTAAAGTATTCTAACATCCATGAAATTTACGACATCACAACATTTCGGTAAATATGTAAACATTTTAGTGCGAATAATAATTTTATGATCGCTTCGGGACGCTTAGGCGACGTTCGACGTAATAATAATAATAATAATATATTTATTTTATTTCTCACAAAAACATATACAATAATTGTCATTTTTCTTTGGAGCGACTGCTAGTGCTTAAGTGAGACTGATGCCTGTTAAAGGTTGTGCACCTGTGTTACAGGTCATCAGGCCTCCACCACTTCGGATCGACAAAATGATTTTATGTAAAGAATAGACAATTATATTAATTATAAGGAAACCACATGGTGTATGTGTATGTGTGTGTTTGTGTATGTGTGTGTCTGTGTATGTGTGTGTTCTGAATAATTGACGTAAAAATACTGCACAACTACACTCCAAATAATTATTAAATAAAATTTGTGTCAAACTTTATGCTCAACTATTTAGTTATGATAAGCATTTTCTCGGTAACCTCATAGATTACTGTATTTAAATTAATATTACCGTAATCCAATTTGATTAATTCGTGTTAATTCCCATTTAAATGTCCGTTATCTTTTCCGATTATTATAAAATCTATCAATTAAAAATAACCCAGCTTGTAGATAAAAAAAACGGAAACGTATTTATTTCATAAACGAATGAGAGGACTGTTTTCGGAGGACTGGAACCAATTAATTTTGGTTGAACTAGGAAACTACGAAATAGGCGCTAAAATAAACGAAATAGGCGCTAAAATAAATCAAGAAAACAGAACAAAATTTAATTTATTGACATACATACAGATTTTGCTTCACATCATTAACACATACTATCACGACTGAGCACAGTGTGTTACAGTAATACACGTTTAAAAAACACTATTTATTTGGTCATATCTTAAGACTTATACCAATGGAACCGGAACATGATAGCATAGGTTAGGCGTTGGACCCTGTAAAATAGTGAATCAGTTATTAAATACTATTAGGAAGATTTTATTGGCTCTTTATTATATTATTACTTATTATTATTACACGTGAACTCTAGGTTATGCTTCCAATCCGTTGTTTCAATTTTAATAGCGAATTTTAGCACACGGTGGCTATAGTATTCTTATATTTATGTTTATTTTATTAAACAAGTGGGGTTATGAGAGTAGAATACTTGCAAATAAAAATGTCACATACCTGTTTCATCCAATTATTGACCGAATATCGGACATTAGGGTTTTTGCGCTGCAGGCATTCCTTGGGGAAAGCCGTTGGCCTTTTTGAGAAAACACTATCATGAACGATAAGCGGTCTTCGTCTCGTAACTGGGTCTATTTCACAATCTTCACACGAGCTTCGGCAAACTGGTAAACAGGGATAGGGGCAGGGAGGTGCTCTGGGACAAATAGGGCGCTGCTTTGGAAGAATTGGAGTAGGGCACTGCGGATTGCAGCAGGGTAGAACTGGTTGGTAACACCTTATGGGTTCTACACACGGAATGACCTGAAAATGATATCCACATATGTACAAGAGGATGAATGCCTTAACTTGATATAAAATTACATACTTGCTGTATATATATTATTCATATTTCATATTACTACGTGCTAAGGTTTAAATTAAATATCATGTAAACCGTATCTCTTCGCTTTTTCATTTTTTTGTATCGACTCTATCCATACTTACTGGTGGTGGATCGCAAGGTTCAGGAGGAGGACAACAAGGTAATATTGGTGGGCAGCAGACAGGTTTCGGTGGTGGATAAGGTGGTGGGTCACGCGGTGGCTCTCGGCGTGGCTTGCAGCAAGGGAGCATGGGTATTATTGGCGGCACATAATCAGGAATTACTGGAGCGGGACATTGTCTGAATGTTGGCTTACATGTACAAGCCGGACAGGGAGTGCAAGGGACAGGAGGCGGACAGCAAGGCTGACAGCAGGGAGGCGGTGGAGGACAATTAAACCGACACGGGCCATTGCCGCACGGCAATATTGATGGGCATGTCGGGCAGAAGCACATAGATGAACACATTTTTTTCAGTTTTTTGTTTTAAAGGATTTCTGAATTTTGCACAATTTTATTTACTTAAATTTTTTATTTATTTTTTCTAGAAAGTATAAGTCACGTTTAAAAATTATTGACAGATTACAATTTTCTTTCTTTTTTCGAGCAGTAAATGCCGGAAAGAATTTTAAAATAATGACATTAATCAAATATGCCATTATAAATTTTGAGTGAAAATTTCGTAACTTTTTTTATTAAATTTATAAAAAAATTAAAAATGAGCGCTCCCTTTTACAGTTACGATCCGTGTGTTTGCACGGGTATGCCGTGTGGTGCGTGCTACCCTTATTCGACAAAGCCATGTGCAGCCTCAATTAACGATCTTGGCAAGTGCTCCGTTTGTCCAGGAGGAGGATGTTCTCCCTGTCCTGCACCAGTAAGACCTTGTCCCGCACCATGTCCAGCTCCTCCAGTCTTGCCATGTCTACCACCATGCCCACCTTGCGACAAGGTAATAAAAAAATTTCATTTCTTAAAAAAACGCTTTACGACAGCTTCTTGTAATATCATCATCTCTTTTGGCTGGTTTATTATTAGGTAACTTATTGACTCAAATATAATACATCTTCTTCCAATTTAGTAGGAAATGTTAAATGTGCGCAGTACAGATGTAGCTACGATAACCCATATTTTTATATTGTTCTAGCCTGCGACACCTGTGCCTAAACCAGACATATTCTGCGACAGCGTTGCGATACCATTTTGCAGGCCTAACCGATGCAAGCCGTGCCCTTGCTACTCTTGTATGGGGCCCGGGACTTGCGCACCGAAGCGTTGCAGTCATCCTGGAGTTCCAGTCTGCTGCGGGTGCTGCGGCCCTTGCATGCCAATTTGGTAGACTAAGACTATGTATTTGTCACAAAGTGATGCAATTTAATGGTTTTTAATGTTGAGTAAATGTGTACTGCAACTGTTATATATTGCATAATTTTATTTATATTCTCTTAATGAAAATGCTTTTGCGATATGGTTTTTGATGATATCGTCATTAAACAAAATGACACGGTTTCTCATTAAAATAATTCATAGATCCATTTAAAAGGGTTGAGATGTGATATAGATATAGCTATATATCGATAGAAATAAGAAATATTTGTTATACTTTGTATTACAAAAGCCTCGAGATGAGGTTCAGATTGGCTCTGAATTAGTCTTTCTAGATGTTGATGTCGAGGCTTCAGGGGAATCAGGAACTATTTCTTTATTTTGTCTTCTCACTTGTCAGTAATATTATCCGTTTCCTTTTTCTTTCTCCTTAAAATAATTCCAATACACTTAATCTTCACAACATCAGTGCTACTATGTATTACTATTTACTACGTTATCACAAGATAAAATAATTATTATTCAAAGATAAAAACTATTACTTATATTTTATCGATATCAGCTAATACTTTCAGTAAGATTAGGTATAACAAAAGTTTATCGATATCGATAAGGTAACGTACCACACAACGCTATTCATAATCGACAGCGATATATAGGTACCTGATAATTACATCATTTAATGTAGTATGTACATCACAAAACCAGGTAGAGAGGACTATACCTAAGCGAAATCCTTCAGACCCATCATCGTCATTTTATTCTTCCAAAAACAATGGATAGGCTGCGAGACTTGGTTTCCCAATCAATATGCCTACAACTCAGGCAAATCAACAGCATTATCACTCCACAACGTTGTCTCGCATTGGCTTCTCACTTAGATTAAAGCAGTCAACGCTTGGTGCATTTATTGACATTGAAAGTGTTTATGACAAATTTCACGAGTATATCCAGAGCAATAGGAACATGTGTGAATACTCTTATAGAATGATAAAAACAATATGCTAAAACAACGATCTATAGGTACAGTTCTCCACATACGCAAGGTATTGTCAGCAGAGATTGTCCACAAGGCGCTATTGTGGAACCTGGTTGTTAATAAGCTCATTACTGAACTCACCGCTGACAACCTCTACACTATGTAGTGTGATATGCGGATAGTGTGATATGTTGTGGTATATGCAGATGACTGATGGTGCAATGAGGATGAGCCATCTGTCAACAACTTACTTAGGTGTAATTTATGACAGTAAAGTCTCTGGAACAAACACCTAGAACAAAAACTAAACAAAGCTGTGATCGCCTTTTATCAATGCAAAAAGATTCTAGGCTTGAAATGGGGCTTATCACCTAAGATAACTAGTGATAAGATCACTAACCAAATCATATTTAACAGGGAATACCATACAAATGAAAGAAGAGAAACATGATCAGTCGATTTTAAATGAGCTACGCATATATACCGATGGATAAAAAACAGGGTGTGGCTCAGGCGCTGAAATATGCTCTTTTGATCTCGTCATCCACCTACATCCATCCTTAAGCACACACAGCACGATCTTTCAATATGAATGTGTCACTCTAATCGAAGCAGCCAGAACTGTGCAGCGGTTAGGAATTAATTGCGTTTCCGACAGTGCATCTGTGCTGATGGCGCTTATAAATAAAAGACAAAGCAAACTGATACTCGAATGTCACTAAGCACTGGGGGCAATAACCCTGACAGACAGGGTTACCCTGCAGTAGATAAGGGACACGGTGCTCTCGGTAATGATGCTGCCGACGACCTTGCTAGAAGAGGGTGCGGGATATTGCCCGCTGGCCCGTATCTACTCCCCCCTTGCCCTTGCCTTTGCTAGCGCAAATCTGGATTCTCCAGAGATCCACCAAACTCCAATATCAGCAAAAAAAGCATTTTTTGCAGGTTGCGGTTTTCTCGTCGTTTTTTGTATATTATTGCCACACACTAGACTTCGAAGGCAAGGCAAAAAAACAGCGACTACTGTTAAGCCTAAAGGTAAGGTATCCTTCCGGATAATATGGAACGAACGAAAATAATATTGATGAACTAGCCGCCATTTAAAAAAAAAAATATAGAACAGGGGGCAAACGGTGATAGTAACAAAATTGAGACTAGAATACGTTCAAAAACTTGCATTTAACAAATGCATTTTTAATCTTCTTCTTCTATCTATCTTATTATCTATCTTTCTTATATATATATATATATATATATATAATGAAAATGGTCTTCGTTTGAGGCTCAATCACGCCTAAACCACTGATCGTATCGATATGAAACTACCACCAATTTTTCCTAGATGGTTTATGGCTATTTATTTTTCGAATTCTAACGTTCCTTCATTTTTTTATTGCTGTTTTACTTTTATGAACATTTATCCCGCTAATTGCAAGCGTTTTCTCTTGATTCTTTTGTTTCCATGGCAACGGAGTTTACTAAACGGATAATGTTCTTTTACATTCAGCTAAGAATCTACTTACAAACTTCCACGCACCCCTGCACACCCACTCTCATTTTTTGATAAAAATAAAATGCCGTATATAGATACGGCTATCACTTGAGAACGGCTGGACCGATTGGGTTAATTTTTTTTTATTGTCTTCAGAATTGTCAGGAGAATGTTTATATGTAAGAAAATTTTAAAAAAGTCTGCTAAAACGTTAAAAATTTCGATGATAATCGAAGTATTCCAATTTCTATAGTTACTCATCACGAAATCTCGGGAACTATAGGACTTAGAAATGTGAAACTTGGTAGGAATATTACTTTCGTTATGTAGAGGTCAACTAAAAACGGATTTTAAGAAATTCATCCCCCAAAGGGGATTGCGGGGACGTTAACAATGAACAATTCCCGTTTTTAAACTAGCTCCTATAAATTCCAAATTTCTTCTGTAAGAGATGTAGAAATAGTCTATGAACGAATTTTACGGTAGCTCACCCCACAGGGGGTTGCGGGGGTGGTTTAACAATGAAAATTTTTATTTTTTAAGCCGTAGCTCCTACAGACTCCAAATTTAGCTAGAGTCGTCTATATGTGATGCAGAAATGATTTAAGAGCGGATTTTACAACAACCCACCGCCGAAAAAGATTGCGGTAGTGGGTGTTAAAATGTGAAATTTCTATTTCCAAACTGTAACCTCTATAGACTTTAAATTTGGTAGTAATCTTTTATTTGTCATGCAGAAATCATCTCAAATAGGATTTTACGAAATTCTATTTCCAATAGGGATTGCGGGGGTGGGTGTGAGAATGTTAAATTTATGTTTCCAAACTGTAACTTCTACAGACTCCAAATGATTATTTTTTAAATAGAAAAGGTTAAAGTCAATTGTTTTTTTTTATTTAATTAATTTCATTTGTTTTTATATAACCTAATTAATTTTATGATAAAACGTCAGTTCATAAGCGGTTGAGAAGTGAAATAAAAATGTCAGACAGAGAAAGTATTGAAAGTTTATGTTTGTGTGCTGACTATGTGTTTGGTTCTAAAAATTGGTCTCATGAGATAAAAGCTCAAACTTTAGGTAAGTAATGATTTGTAAAATATATTGATATATAATTAAATTGTAAATTACAAATTTTTATTAATAATTCGACATTAACTATCAAGTCTTATATTGGATGTTTCACAACAGTCCGAACCGCTTTAAGTGACAGAAGATTCCATGAAGGGATTGGTTGCTTTGAAGAATACGGTAATATAAGTGAATTTTCCTTTGCAGAGATTAGAGAGGGGAATATGCATAAAAAATAAAATAAAGTGATGATAAAGTTTAAGAGTTAATTATGAATGTAATAAAAATTATTTAAATTTATCTAGAAATCGTTAATTGACGGAATTTACAACGCTTTATTATACTTTCAAGAAATACGAACTTACTTTGAGAGAAAAGAACAAGAACGAATGATGCGTTTGGTTAAACAGGCTAAACAACAGCAGGAGTGGAAATTAAAAAGTAATTTTCTATTTGTTGATTGAGATACTTATATAAAACATAACAAATAAATTTAATTTTAATACAACCCCATCAGATGAAAAAAACATCGCGACGGAATCAACTGAGATAGTAGACGAAGAAGTCATAGAAGGAAGAGTAGGTGAAAAAGTGGATAAGGAGAAGAACGAAGGAACAAGGGAAAAAGGAGAAGATTGAAAAAATAGAGGAATAAAAAAGATTAAAAAATAAAGAAGAAAGTTAGAAAATGTCCAGAAAATAATATTATTGATCTACATTGACGTACATTTAGCGGTTCATTTTCAAGCTACCTTCTCTATTTAAAAAAAAATATTAATGTTTATTATTGTAATTGTAATAAGATTATTTAATATAAGTGCGGCAGTGATAGCTATGCAGCTGGCGTATGATTCGGTTGATCACCCAATCTATGCAGCTTTTAGAGTGGTTAGTACTTTGATGGGTGATCTTCTTAAGAATACGATTGGCCTGCATGAACATCATTGTTGTTAGGTATAAGTTAAAGGCTCATTGATCACTACAATGCAGAATTTTAGTGATTAATGAAAATTTGCCTATCACCGATTGAACTGGCGTGAGTTTTCTCTGTGGTTTCCTCATGCCACTGTGTTCCGCCGAATAATGGGACACAGGGTAGATACGGTACAATAAAGCACATGTCGGTCCACAGCCGCAAAATATATATACATACAAATGATTAAATAAATTTTGTTTGTCATTGATAAATAATTAATACCGTAATTAATTTATAAAAAAAAAGTTTATTAATATATTAACACAATATTTAATCTTCATCTTCATCTTCAATAATCATCTTATGGATTGCAAGAATTGGTAACTCTTCAACTATGAATTCAATTATATGCAAGTACATGAATAAAGGAACTGACCAAGCAACTTATTCAGTTAGTAATGAAAATAATGAAATCCAAATTTTTCAATCGGGTCGATATATAAGTTCTTCAGAAGCTACTTGGAGAATACTAGGTTACCCAATACATGAAAGAAATCCAACAGTGTTTCATTTAGCAGTTCATTTGGACAATGGTCAAAGAGTTTATTTCAATCCAACAAACATACAAAATTTGGCAATACCTCCTCCGAAAACTACATTGACTGAATTTTTTAATCTATGTTCTAGAGATGATTTTGCTAGAACTTTATTATACTGTGAAGTACCTTCTTATTATACTTAAACTCCGTTATGTTAACGAGTATGTTTTACGTCCCGGCAAACTCAACTTACGAGCGACGAGTCGTCGAATGTGAGATGGAGGAAGATTAATACTCATTTCTCCATGAATCGGACCATTTCTATTGGACAATTTTTCCATTTATTCTTTGTTTTGTTGTTCATCAACATTTATAATAATAATAATAATAATTTATTATGTCAATAAATTTTATTTTAAGTGAATTTGACTCTTCTTTGAAAAATATTGTAAATTTCAGAAAAAAAATAAAAATTAACAAAAAAAGCAAAAAAAAATATAAATAAAAAAAAATAAACAAAAACAGCAAAAAAAAATATAAATAAAAAAAAAAATTAACAAAAAAAGCAAAAAATAAATAAAAATGATGAATAAAATTTAATTTATTTCCTTTGAAAATTCGCCCAGCAAAGCGGGCGGGGTCGGCTGGTGTTATATAAAATTAATTGGTGACATTGGCAAACTGATACTAGTACTTTTAAACGATACCTACCTACTCGATATTTAATTTCAAAGTATCGATATTAAAAGTATTTGATATCGGAAAAAGTATCAAGTCCGTACTTGTATTTACTGCGAATATTACTAGGAACAGTTGCTTAGAGTCATGCGTGTTCGGATGCGCTCGCGCACCTGAGCGGTCTCTTCAAAACATTCTTGTGTTCTGGCGATTGTTTTAGCTCTAGCTCTTTGTTCAGTTGATGCAAACACTGAATACGAGTTTTCGTTAACACTAAATGACCAATGCTGTTGTTTTTACTCTGTGTTCGGTTGATGTAAATCGACCTTTAGACCATCCGCTTAGCGTGAGGTAGGTACTCAGCTGAGAGACGTCTCACACTATGGGGGAAGGTATTAATAATTATTACGTTGAGATTAGGTAAAAATAATAAAAAAAATTACAATAAACATTTATTAACATTCTTAATTTAAACGTTTGACTGTATCCAAGAAAGGTATCGGTTAACGCGAGTGTAGACACCAGGATAGTTAGCCCGACCACAGACTGGTGTACGCCATGAGGCAATGCCAATAAGCACATTATTGTGAATCAAGGGAGCTCCAACATCACCTTCACAGAAGTCAGCGCCGCCCTCAGCAGTGCCAGCGCACTGCATATTTTCAGTTACAGTCATAGATATAATGTTGTAGTTTTCTCTGCATTTGTTTTGGTTGATCGTAATGAGATCGGCCTTTAGTAGATTTTCTGAGCGAGGTCCTTCATACTGAAAACGAAAACATGTAGGGAGATAGAGTTTAATATGAGTTATAAAAAAAAAGGAAACAACACTGATGATTGATAGACGCTAGTTTCACTAGGGTTGCCCCTGTTGCGTTTAAAACTATTACTATTCAAATATTGAACAAAATCAAATACTTTTTTTAATAAGATGACTGAGCGTCTTGAAATCCTTATTAATAATTAACCAACACCTACACGAATGTCACCCCATCCGAGAAGAGTAACACGAGTATTATCTCCCACGACGTAATTTCTGCCAGCTAGGGCGACTCGACCTCCGTATTGGATGGTTTGTAACGTCCTTAAAATGGCAACATCACCGTCCGACGAGAAGCTGTCATAGCTCGGGTTAAAGAAGAAAGCTCTCATATAGTAGACAATACCACCACTGCTGGCACGGGATGATCCAAGTCGGGCACGCCAGTAGTTAACTGGATCAGTCCTGTAATATGAGAAAAATTATATAAAATAACATTTTCATAATTACCAATAAGTTTCTATGGAAACAGTGTAACTATAAAATATATATAAAAGTGTAATTTAAATATAAATATAGTATAAAAAGTCAGTCGCTCTACAACTAGGTTAGAGGCAATTAGGTTATCAGGATTCGGTGCCTGAAACTTGGTGTGGGTGTGGATTTTTTTAAGATGTTAGCGATCATGAGTTCACTTCATGAGTGTGACTTAATTACGCCAAAATCTATTGGTGTACAGACAGAATTGAATGCAAAGCCAAAGCCGCCCAACCGTTTTTCATGGCAGTTTTTGCCGCGCACCACCACCTTGTGGAACCACTGAAGTATTTCCGAACTAATTGGAGTTAGGGTCCTTCAAGCAAAGAGCGTACAGATTCTTAAAAGGCCGGCAACGCACTCGCGAGCCCTCCAGCATCGAGAGTGTCCATGGGCGGCGGTATCACTTAACATCAGGTGAGCCTGCTGCCCGTTTGCCCCCTGTTCTATAAAAAAAAATATGGCAACAAAATATACAGACAGTGCGATAATTTGCGTGGTTATTGAAATTTGCCTTAATTTCTTGAGATATCTTTATTTGCCAATCCGTAGGTATTTATTAACTGTGGGTTGAAATTATACTTACTCAACACAGTTAATAGAAGTCAAAATGGATCTGTTATTGATAATGGCGCCGACGCAGGTTTGGGAGTAGGCCCCTACTTCGGAATTGTATCTTAGGAGTGCAGCTACATAGGGATAAGATGAAATATCCACTTGAGTTCCACCAGTGACTCTCTGTTGTGGTGCGCCTGGTTAGATAAAATACATAAATGAATTTTCCTTTTCATACAGCCGTAACGCGAGAACATTGCTACCGCAAATATACAAGACACGTAAATGGAGGGGAACGCGATAATGTATTTCGAATTTAAAATAATAAAAACACAAAACAAATCACGATCACGTTAAGTGACTCAGGAAAATAGATTCTTCTTCATATTTTATTATTTTTATGTTTTCGAACTTATACAATTTACAGTATTCATGTTTAATTTTTTATTAATCATATACTCCGAGTAATGGGCGCAAATTTCTAGCCTTGTACTATCGGACTTGACCTCCGGAACCGCGTTACTCCAAAGAGTGTGGACATCTTATAGAAATAAATAATAAAATAATTAAAAAATAACACACCAGCACAAACAGCCACTAGTAGAGCTAACACTGCGACTTTCATGTTGGAAGATTACTATGAGACAGACTAGTTAGACTCGCTATTATCCATGTTTTATAGCCTTGTCTTTAGTCCATTATTTGGATTATTGATATTAAAAATCATTAATCATTCTGATAATTGATGTAATATAAAACTAACAGGTGCACGCGCCATTATCTACTTGAAATACATTTTTATTTATTACCTTTGTTTGACAATTTGGTAAAAAAATACACTAAATTTTTTCAGTTAGAATAGTTAAGTGTGATGTAGCTACTACAGACTACTTTAATATATAGCATTTGCCTCTGACTAAAGATTTTTGTCCATAACTTATATTCGTTGTTATACATAATTATTATATACAGTAAATAATTTATATTTTTAATATTAAAAAAATGCATTAAGAAAATATATTATTTGCACACGAACAAAATAGCTACTGGTTATATTTAGTTATATATACTTTTATTATGCAATATGCTGGTTTCATTATATTTTTGGAGGTACCTACCTAAATGATTTTCTTAACAATAAACAACGTAAGGTTTTTGTTAAAATATTACCGCGCACCTAATGACTATTCTACATTATAGTAGTGATAATAAATATTATTGAAACCTTAAATAAATATTGGTAATATATGGTTTTTTCTACTTTGTATTCAATGTTGACCTGCGAATATTTGCCTTCGCGAAAACTTAGTTTACCTTTAAAATACAACGAATTGCACGAGCAATCTGTAACTTCCATATCTTTAGCGAAAGTACATCGCAAAGTTGCAATATCAGTGCTACGGATAAAAAATATGTGCAATTGTGAGACTACTTAACCCTGCTTTAAACGACTCGTTGTATTCTTAATGTATATATATATTATATTTTTAACTACTTAAGCTGTAATTTAGAAATGATGAGTGATGATATGAAATGAACTGACTTAACCTGTTTCGAATATAAAGTTACAGCGCAAAATGGAAAACGCTACTAAACTGTAATTAAGTATTGGTAAACTCACGTGTTCCTTCATTATGTATTACGTATAGTATTTCGATCATAAAATAACAGATTATGACGTACTGGATTTATGATGTGATAAACAAGCAATTAAAGTTAGTAGATTATACACATACATATTACAATCTATTTATTTTATTAAATTACACCACAAAATATATTATAAAGTATAAGTTAAAATAAATTTCTTCTACACTACATCGAAAATGGATTGAGATAGGTAATTGGGTTTGGGCGTTAATAAGAAGCGTTCATTCTGTTCTCGTATTCGTTCACCGATCGTTGATACGCGTATCGGATACGAGGTATATCAAGATACGCGGTTAGTGCGGATCGGGCCGTATCAGATACGGCATGTATCATTAACGAGTATCATTATGCGTCCAAACTAGCGATCATAATACGCGCCGAAGCCACGCAACGGAGATACGATACACCGAAATGCTACAAATATGGACCCGGCTTTAGGCTTCCTTAATACATAAAAAAACATGCTATCGGTTTAAGTGGAATTTCGACTTTTTATTGTATTTTTACACGGGAGCCGTTGTTATCGCAAACCATTTCACTCATCTATTAAACATATATTTCACACAATTTATCTTTAAAGCCATTAGGCTGGTTTTCACCATTAGGTTTTTGGCCATTAGGTGTGGCCTTCACCACGTCAATGCTTCAGCGCACTCCGCAAAGCAAACTTTTGAGTGTTGACTATGGCAGGTGTCGAGTTAACGAGTCATCTGTCGTACAGTCCTGACCTGGCGCCCTGCGACTTCACTTAGGGCCATACCACACCGAGAAGCCATGGCGACGCGACGTCGCTGGCCTCGTGAAGGCCATATTTTTTAGGCCTAACGGCAGTCCTTACTCCAGTATATTTGTATTATATCTTCAATTGTCATTACTCACCCAGATAATTTAAAAACTGTTGACTGTTGTGCATTTCTATGTGAAGTAAAATAATTGTAAGACATTTAAATTAAAAGACGGAATGGGTTAGGATATTTTATTAAGACAAGACGGCACTGAGTAGACTGAACACATAGGGTCGAAGCACCTTAGTCCGCGGTACTATGGTAAAAGTCGACCCGTTCATACTGCTTTAACAAATCTTCGTACAGCACGTGTATATAGTGATGCAGGGGCAGCAAGGGCCGCAGCATCCTCCACAGCAACCGCCGCAACCACCGCAAGGTCCACACCTGGCAAGAGAGAAAGGTGAGCAAAACCAGATATAATTTGTTTCAACAATATTTTGATATACTTACATTTTGACTGATTAAGATTTATATGACTGACGTTGAAGTAGAAAATAAATATTTATATTTAGTACTTGAAGTTATTGGGTTTTTTTTATCCTTTTTTAGGTTTATTTGACTCCGGAGATTTTATTGAACTACTGACTGTACTTCTTTGGACGGCTATTTATATGATAGTAGGTTTGAAAATGGAAGAAATTTTTAATATTTTAAAGAGGATTTAATATAGAGGTTTCATATGACGTCTTAAAAGGGTAACAACACATATATCTCATCTCATCATACTTTAAAGAAAATTTTAATAAATAAGAATATATTTCTTTTAAAGACTTATCTCAGGCATTATTTTTCTATGACAAATTAACATGATTAAATGGGTTACACAATGTAACGCCATAATAACAATTTTGAATATAAGCTATATTTTTATATAGGCTAGATCTTTTATTAAACTGGCTAAAGAATTGAAGCGTCCCATATATAATTTTCATGTTAATATCTGTTTTCGATTTAATAATATTCTTATTTGTATCTATTATTAGCTTATATACTAGTTATATAGACATAAAATAGCTAACTACAGTATCAATCCTACTTAATTTAAACTAAATATTACTGAAAACTTATTCACTTAAACGTCAATATACATAATATGATTTTGGTAACGTATTTAATTATTTATTATTCTAATAAAGTAAACAAAACACAAAAAAATCCATTATTAGTCTCGATTTCTGTGCTCTTCGTATGTCCACTAATAATTATAGGGAATGCCGGTTCCTCAGGATATTTTATTTTTATTTTATATTTATTTTTTGGCACAGAAAAATCTACTGGTGCACAGCTGGGATTTGAATGTAGAGCCTTTATAAGTTCCACACTTAAACCACCGCGGCAGTCATTCATTCATTAATTGAAAAATATATATCTTTTTTTAGTATATTATAGATTAAAAATACAAAACTATAGCATAGCCATCGAGATCAAAATATAAAAAGTCTACCTTTTAAATAGGATATTCATAGCAAAATTCCTGTGTTTATATTAAATTTAAAAATTCTTTGTGTCTACACAACTTTTTTACATTAAAACAATGGGACGTAAAATGTGTGCGCCTTTGAAAGCTTGCAAAAGTCGCGAGCTGAGAGGAGGAATTCTTTATACTGACTGCTACTGTCTACGTCGAAATGGTTTACAGTATGACTGTCGAAGAAGTGGCTGCCAAGCTTCCAAACTCTGCCAGACTTTACCAGCACCCCTATGTGGACCAGCCAACACAGCTTGCGTCAAGCACAGATATAATCCACATGCTGAACCGTTATACAACATTTGTAAAATGCGGAAAAATATTTATTAAAGTCTATCAGTATCGACCAACACCTTTATATATATTAGGACTATACTGGCACGTATTTTCATATTAAGAAGAATAAAATGAAATTCGAAAAAGAAACATATACGACTGACAGAACATTATCGCCTTTCGAGAATTGCACATGAATATTTTGTAATCTTTTAAATTTAATTTTGTATAAATTTACAAGTAAAAATTTATCTATAAAATAAAATAAAAATAAATAAAAATCTGTAAAATATTAAAAGCTTAACTCTTCCCTTGTGTGATTCCTTAAAACCCTTTTCGTCAAAATGTAAGTGTGTATAGGTATGGTCTTTGTGCTGTTCTTTTAGTCTACTTACCTTATATAATCTTCTTCCAGGTGTTCACCATGTGGTCCTATGATATGTTACAAGTACGAAGATTGTGGTCCTCCAGTAAGTATATTCGTTATATTTTGGGGGGTCATAACATCTACTAAATATAAAATCATTACGTATACTATTTTTATCAAAATTACATCATATTTTGTGTGCAGCTTCAGTGCCTGCCGAGATCAGCATTCAAACGCAATGGTCTGCAAGATTGCCAGTATTTCCAGCAAGGGTCCATACGCTATTTATGCAGAGATGGTCCTGGTTGTCCGAAGCCTTGTCCTCCGCCCTGTCCGCCGTGTGTTCGACGCCCACCACCCGGAAAAACCTACGTTACACGATTTAGTGACTTTGACTTAATTTCACAATGGTAATAAAATGAAAACGCTACTCCCCGGCTTCTGAGAGCATCGGTAATTTTATTTCATTAAATCACGGCGGACGTTTGGAGGCTTTGGGTGACCGTAAAAATCATAAGCATTTTTTTTGTCCTCAGAAAGGTCGATCAAGTGATGCAACACCTCAAGAGGAGAGTAGCGATGAAAAAAAGAATGAAAAGGAAAACCAGCTCAAACGAACAAAAAGCCGCGAACTCCGCGGTGGGATAATGTATTACAGCTGTCATTGTATTAAACGTAACGGGCTACAACATGATTGTAGACGAACTGGTTGTGGCGGAGAGCCATCATGTCTAGTTCTTCCCGATCCTTTATGTGCCCCTAGTCAGTTAGCTCGCGCAAGAGGCCTGGCAGACCCGGCACCCTTGGCAGCACATTACCGAGCGCAAGGTGGTGGAGCTGGACCTTCTAATGACTCTAGTGGAGCTGCCGGTGGCGGAAAACGATTCATTGTTTGTGAATTGAAAGGCATAGTTCCGGACTCACAAGCAGATAAAACGACTAAGTGCTGTAAGTGCCCACCTTTAGCGAATAACTCGAAAGGTCAAAAAACCATTGGTAGCAAAGATTGTCTTTGTAATTCTAGCCAGGGTCCCAATATGCCATCAATGTTTGTCTTTCATGAAAAAACCTTAGAAAGTATAATGAATAAATTTAATAATAAAGAGGTCGCGTCAAGCGAAGACAAGGTTGTTATAGGACCCGGGGGACGACCTCGGAAGTCTAAAGTCGAAGCGCCAAAAGAAATTTGTACTCGTCCGGGATGTGTGCATTGGAAACCACCACCTCCATGTGTTTGGGATGCTCCTTGTAAGGCAGACTGTTTTGAGGCGCCCCCGGGAATTCAACCAGGACGCAATCCTCTCACTGGCGGTGGTGGCACCAATGCCGGACCCTACAATTCGGGCGAGAAAATAAAAATCCTTACACTCATTCAATAAAATGTTACCAGGTTGTTCTACAAAAGGAAGCGCGATGCAAAGTGGCAATCCAGAGACTGCGGCAGGCTTGCCGGTCTTAGTAATGAAGTTGTGTTAAAATTTATGTAACGTGAAGAGTAAAACGAAATAAAATATAAAACTTATAAATATCGTTTGTATTTAACGTGGTTATTCGTCAATATGCCAGTAACTTGCTCCGTCCATGTCTCGGGTTGTCTCACTCCCTAAAATATGGCGAGGGGGCCGATGGCTGGCCATGCATCATACCCGTGAACGGGTGCTACTTGTGGTGGCTGGTCGTACTTGAATTCGTGTATGTGGTGATATTATTTCTACTACGTATTTGCGTGTTGTTTTTGTAACTCCGTTCTCTTATTTCACCACGCCTCCTGTAAAATATCATGTACCTAGTACATGATGTGATGTAATGGTTTACAGCTCCTTACAAAAGTGTTAAACAAAAACTTGGCGATTGAAAAGAGTGGCGGAGCGTTTGTCAGTTTTCTGTTTTCGCCTTTGATTTGGAAACTACTAGTTAATGTAATTAGAAGCATTTCTGTTTTTGACGTTTATAAATGTAATTTGTTACCTATATGAATTAATTATTTTGAATTTTGAATTTAAATGAGACGCTGAATTTCCGCTGCACCAATTTTAATAAAATTTTGTATATAAAAAAGCTTACATTTACATTAGCTAAACCATAACCTAAGAATATTTACGAGTATGTCATAAATAATACGGTCTTTCTATAGAAGCTTCTTGTTCATGGATAGGAGGAAAAAATGCCAGGCAGCGTGTTCTATATTTTTCGTTAGAATTGTATGTGTGTACAGAGTAAAAGTTTACTTATAAATTGTTATGAGAAATTGAAATAATAATAATATTGTCACGAGCTAGGGGATCGAATAGAAAACGCCGTAGATTTCTTCAAGGGTTTATTTTTAATTAAATCTACGAGGAATTTGTTCACACTAAAAAAAACGGAAAGTAATATAAATGAAACACTGGCACTAATCACTAATCATTTTATTTATTGTTTAAAAAATAAATATTAACTTAAAAATACATATAATATCTCGAAGTAGATACATTTTATTTAAAGAGTAACACTTTGTTTTATACTTTATGCATTAAGGCTAAAATAAGTATCATTTCCCTTTTCCAGAATCAAAACATTGTGACGAAGTCCGGCTTATTTTTTTTTCCGTTAAAGTTTCTTTGTGTTTTTTATAATTTTGTTTCCTTACTTCACATTGACACTTTTACGTTCTAATGACAGAAGAATGCAACAGCTTTAATTTTTTAAATTAATTAAATTTTGCCAAAAATGAATGAAATTCCAAAGTAAAAATATATTTTAGTAACAATGTCAAAAATATTAATATCCAAAGTGTTCCGTCAAAAAATTTGGTTAAAAAAAATTGTTTGTCAATATATTCCTTCCGCTGAATACAGTGATAGCTGTGGTGGTGATAGGAAAGAGCCTCCGAAAGACCAGAGCACAGATGCACCGTCCCCTTCAATCTATGACGTACGTCTTCATTTATCAGTCTTATTATCAAGGATCTATAAAGAGAACAATACATTATAAGTAAATACCAAGATTAAAAGTTAGCGAAGCCCTCATCACTTACGGATATAAAATTCAACCTTCTAATATAGACAAAAATCAATAAGAACTATAATTTTTTAGCGTTTTTCTTCGTGCTTCGTGTACTCACAAGCCACTAATAAGAAAAATGGCAAACTGTGAAGTGATCTTTGTGTTTTTAAACGAATTTTGGTTTGTTCCTTTCCTCTTATAGTGCCATCTCCTTGCAAAGGAAAGGCGATCATAATGGCTATTATAATTTTGGCTGCCGAGCTTCTAAACAATGACTTGGTGCTTTGACCAAACCACTGTCTCAAGTTTTTCAACCAGGAAGTGTGTCTGCGGATAGGTCTCGTTCTACCTACCACTTTGCCTTGTATGATTAACTAGACGAGCTCGTATTTTTTTAAAGTTACTTAAAACGTGTCCGAAATAATCAAGTTTCCTCCTCTTAACCGTCATAAGCACTTCTTTGTTCTTCTGCATTCTGTTCAGCACTGTTGTATTTCGTATGCGGTCTGTCCAAGATATTTTAAGCATACGTCGATGAACCCAGATCTCAAACGCTTCTAGTTTTTTGGACATA
Source organism: Pieris mannii (assembly GCA_028984075.1). Lineage (NCBI taxonomy): Eukaryota > Metazoa > Arthropoda > Insecta > Lepidoptera > Pieridae > Pieris > Pieris mannii. Next base: position 5,787,024 of record CM054776.1, read on the forward strand.
GTTGCTGTCAGTGTCCAAGATTCTACGCCGTACAACAGCACAGAGAAGACGTTATATCGCGCAATGCGGGTTCTAAGCTGTAGATTTAGGCGCTTGTCGCATAGTACTTTTTTCAGGTTTTCGATGATTCTGATTCTGCAGCGGATTTCGATGCTATGGTCACCCTTTTCATCAAACACTGCGCCTAGATATACTGTTCATTTAATAGTTACCAATTAAAAAAGCCTAATAATACCATTTTAAAATCAGTTTATATAATTAAAAGTGTGAACTAGAGGCTCACCATACAAAATCTTTTTTTAAGATGCGGAAATATGGACACAAATTGCCTTGCGATTCCGTAAGACCAAGCTTTGAGCCATTATCTGGCGTACCGACTGGAGTATTTAGATGCATAGATGGAGAGGTTCGTTATATATGTTTAGCAACTGTAACCAGTATAATATATCATATTTTAAATTGATAGAATTAACGGTGTTTTTCAGAGGTCCCAATGAAATGTGTTTTTGTTTTGTATTGGAAGTAATACCTACAGATAGTAAAACTTAAGACAAGACATTTTATATTTATAATGACAGTAATTTTATTATATATTTATGTATTAAACTATACAGCTTGACTATATGTACGTCATATTTATCCTGACTTCAACATAATACCTCTGTTATTAGATCTACAGTTTCTCAACTACGATTATACCGAGACTTCTACTTCTCTTCTTTCTTCTTCTTCTCAGTAGTGCTTATATACGAGTATAACCATTTCCTACAAATATTAAAAGTGTTCTAATTTGTGAAGTCATTTATACGGAGGATTTATGATTGGACCTTTGCATTGTTTTCAATATTGACATATAAATCAATTATACTTATTAAATTATACACTATTTTTAAATTTAAGACATTTATTTAAAAAAATGAAACTCTAAGCCTTAGAGTCTAAGGGAAGTGTTTAAAATACTTTTGTAGCCGTTCATAATTTCAGCGTCTTGGAACAGGAGCTTGCAAGTGTTCATACTACCAAAACCCAGAATATTTCTCTTTCCATCACATGACATTTTATGATTTTAATTTAATACTAAGGCCCTGTCGTCAGGCTAGTCCAATATCAGGAAGAAAAAAATAGATACGAAAAACTGTCTTTTATTAATTTTGAAAAATATTTAAACCAACATATAAATTGTTCGTAAATGAAAATATTTGCTAAATTGTGCTGGTATTATTGAGGATGGTGCTGTGATATTGGAGCTCCATTAATCCACAATTATGTTTTGATTGGCTTTGCGTCATAGCGTTCACTAATTTCTGGAAGACCCAACTACCCTGGAATCTACACACGAGTCGACAGATGCTCTTCCTGGATACACTTAACATGTAATTTCTTTTACAAAGCATTAATAAAAGGATAATATATATTAAAATAATCATTGTAATATAGCCTTAGCCATAGCCTTTACCAACCGATGATTGTTGGTAATGTTCTAGCGGACCAGCGACACCTACATTATACGGCTAGTATCACTATGATGACGTCATGCACTGAAACCTACTCCTAAGGAGCCTTCGAGGCGGCCGGTCAGTAGATAGACTGGAACTTTTCTTTTAGATTGAAGAAACATTTCACCAGGTCGCTCCACCCATTTCTATATTTCAAAATGTTCAGATCTCCTTTCATCGGTTTTTTATTTATTTAGATGTATTTATTGTATAAATAAACTGGAAAAAAAAACAAAAATTTATAACAGTGTGGGAAAACACCAATTGAAACAGTTTTACTAACCAGGAGTTGGGACGTCAAAATGATTTAAATTCATAATTAATTTATATACTAAGGCCAATGACATTATACACATCGTAACAATATAGTCATTAGTCGATGATGTGTGTAACTTACGCCCAAACCCAATAAATTATCTCAATCCATTTTTAACCATCTGAGATAGACATCTTAATCCTATTTGGATGATAAAAGTGTGCTTTTAACTTATCGACGCATTGTAATAGCCATTTGTCGATACATGCTATCCATGGTAAGTCGGATCAGTGAATGTGGATAGACCTTTGTATGAAAATGACAGTGTGCCAATATCCTATTTTAAGATTTTAACTTCCACCAGTTTTCAAAACAATTAAATCTATCTACCAATCTAAGATTGTGGATACATTATTGGGTTCGGGCGTTAATAGACTTGCCACAAACTTATGATTCCAATCAACCAATCCCTTTTGACAAAATTGTATCAGTAGGATTCTGCAGTTGAGAAAGTAACGCCTTAAGAACAAAAAACAGCAAAACATGCCGACGTAATGTTGTCATGTAAGTTTATCGCATACGGTCTATGAACATAGCGCAAGAATTTTCCTAATTTACGTAAAGAACAAGAAAATTAGTTCGAAGTTCCAATTGTAATGAATTTAAGATTACTTATTATTATTTTACAAATTTATTATTTAAAACACGTTTATTTTTTAAATAATATTTATATTCAATTTACAAGCTACTTTATTTGATATTTTGTACTTGATTCACGATGTAACGAATTTATGATAATTTTATTATTTTACAATTTTATTACGTTTATAATTAATATTTATAATTTACAGTATAGATTAATTGATGGTTGTATTTGTTTAATACGTTTTACTCGATGTAAGTAAGTTGATTGATTCGATACCGACAGTTACATAAGGATAAGGATAAGAAGTGTTGGAAATATATATAATTTATTGTTGTAACAAAGCAGGCGTTTTATATTATACACCGAGAATCGAATAGTGAGAATTCATCACACAATATAAGAAATGAAGTAACTATAGATATGAATTTGTCACCAAAAGGCGAAAGGTTCGCTTTTGAAGAGTTTCTTTTTGTGTTTAGGCGGTATTAATCATACAATAAAAAAGCATGCTAAATGGGTCGATATCACACGATCAAAAACCGGCATTACAACTCTTCTATATCCTCCTTGACTTTTTACTGTAGACAAGTGATAATACGTCCCTAAATCGATAAAATTCTCTTTTTTTTAGTAACAAAACGTTTCTTTTTCTCCCTCTAAGCGCGCCATCTATATTTTAGCATTGAGACATATAAAGATCGTCTATTTCCACTTACTGGAAAAGCATAAGACCTAGACAAGATTGGCGATACTGAATTTTGTGAATTATTAACTGCAACTAATGCAGTGAGGGTACTTATATTAAAAGTTTATGTGTGTACATGGGCATTAAGCTTACATGGGGATAGACCACGTGTAGATGTGTAACACAACATTTACTGTGTTAAATTTAGTTTTTGTTGATAATGTTTTCAAAATATCACCTACATTATAGTTTTTTGTTACGTTTCCGTAACAAAAAAGCGTACCTAAGCGTAAGCGTAAAGAATATGTCATTGCTAGCTTGACGAATAATGTTGATAAAAAGTAGAAAATATGTACGATACAACATATTATGATACACGAAATCTTCAGTAATATTTCAATGTAGGCGAATCTTCGTGTCGAACACAAATGATAAAATGGTATTACATTACACATTTGAATTTTTAGCTTTTGCCTCAGTCGGTTATACTCTTGGTACATCCTGTTGACTTCAGAGTGAAAATACTACACTTATGCAGAACACGCAGACCTATACGAGATGTCATCTGTCGTACATAATAAGCAGCTTTCTAAGAGATGTTTTTTTAAGTATCCTTAGTCTAAGGCTTAGACCTCAAGCTTTTAGAGAGTTGGCAGATAAGCACGGTTTATCAAGGTAACCGCTGAGCATGAATATATACCATGGAGCATGGAGGCTGAATAACTATATTCGAGTTTGAAAAATACAAGAAAAGAACTTACTTATATTCCCACGGCATGGTCACGCACTTTAAGTGGCTATGTTTGTCCATAAACAAACAGCATTTATCTTATCTGGTTATCTACGGTAGGGGAGCGGGGAACAGACCCGTTAGCTTCACCGCACACTGCACAGCTGATTTCACATATCTGTGACCGCCGCGTCGCGCGCTCGTCTCTGCTGTTGCAGAAATGCCGGCAACTTAAATCTATTTGATGAATAGTGGCTAAGTGACAATCGTGTTTATTTGTAATTAGTGCACTGATATCCTCCTTCCGTGGGTAAGTTTTTGTATTCATGAAATATGTAACACCGTTAATGCGTTACGGTTAACTTGATATTCGATTCTTAAGCATTGATACATTTTCAATTACAAGTAATGTAGGACAGATTCACTTATATGGCTTGGTTCCTGGTGTTGTTTAATTGTTGGTAGGGTTTTTTTCAAACTGTGCGTGTTAGTTATTGAACATTTTCAAAATCCGTGCTCAAATCACGTTGCATACTGGGTATGTTGTTTTTTGGTTGTAATCGTGTTTCCAAAGCATTTACGGAAATCCTTAAATATTACAAAGACTGAAGGTTATACATTTCAGAGGCATTATCAACACATGAGTCATTTTCATGGACTTTTATCAGCCAATACCTTATTTGTATTTTTATTTTAAGAAAACTTGAGTGACTTTTATTTATTATAGATATATCGTCGATAACAATTTTTATTGTTGGTATCACCACTAGTAGCCACTGATCATTCTTGTCTTCGTTTATTTATATTCTAATTAAAACCAGATACTTCTATGATCTGTGAATTTATTTACTGTTTGGTGAACTATTTTAAAGAAGTTTTAATCAACATGTAAGATAATATATTCTTTTTAAAGTCGTAAATGAGAAAAAGCATAATTTATGCAAATATCTTTTTTCTTACGATCTTATTTCGTTATAATAAAAATATATTCCATAAATACCAAGTTGCGGAATTAAATTAATTGTATATTTTAAATAAGTGAACTCCAAACAGGTATAAAGTATTGCAGTAAGATGTATACGTAACTAGTATACACCGAAATTACCTTAATCGTTTTGTAATCTTTGAACGAAATATAAACGGCGAACTGTAAACTAAAACACACACATACCTACCTAAACTACAGATTACCTTAAAAGCTTATCAAAAAGGAAATTCGGGTAGTGACGAATCACTCAGTTTGACAAGGCATACCAAGTAATGTCGATAGTGTGAATAACAGAAATTTCTCGAGTTCGATTCCCGAATAAACAAACTATGTATTTGGTAAAGCATAGAGGGTCAATTGTCTATAAAACCCGCCAGTTATATACTTTACAATAATATACATTCTCACCTGCTACAGACTAGACATATTCTAATTTCAAATTTCATAGACAAAATAAATTATATCCCACGCTCGCTATTAAAAAACGATCATTATCTTGAAATACAATTGTATACACGGCTCATTTTATAGAGCCTCTTTAAACAGCCTCTTTAAACAGACAAGTTCTTTGTATCAGTTGTATTGTTTTTCCATTTTCCCATAACGATTTTCTATGTAAGACTCAAGTCTCACTATTGTCTTACACGACACACTGAACCAAACAATTTATAGGTATTGTATTTGCGATTAGAAATATAAACGTTTAGTTATTGGACATCCACACTTTGAGAATATTAATTTATTTCATTAACACGAAGTCAACATGAATTGTCGCAGACCAAATAGACTATTTACTTCTTTACATTATCTCGGATATATTTTTAAAGAACATAGGAAAAACTGTATAAAGCTCTATAAAACAAAAAAAGTTAAACGAAGTACGAATTTTCTTCTGGCTTTATTCTTATGTTGAACATTGTTATTTTAAACATATTAAAAGACAACGGAAGAACACCTAAGTGGTAGTTAGCGTGCATTGTGTCTTCCGTAACTAATTGTCAAAGTGCGACATCACTCATGCGCACTGAATTTTCACAAAACGACGCCATCAACACTAAATCTTGAAACCGTAACAAAAACTCATCTTGTTACAATACGCCGAACGTTTTGTTTATAGCACCATATAATAGCTGTGCCCTGCGGTTTCACCCGAAAATAATTACGTCCGATTTTATAGCCTTCCAAAATAAATTCATTTCATTCCAAAGAAAGATTTTTTCTTCGATCATATTATAGATTCATAATATAAGTATACATCCATTTAAAGTGGTCGGAAATAAAGTTGAATTTATTTCTATTACATATAAATCAAGTATCCATTGCTATGATTGAGCATTCGTAACGACGTAGAACTATTCTGGTGAAATCTAAGTGTTGGTTCATATTTCTTGTAACCACTTGAAACTGCATAATTCGTGCATTGGTCGCGGTCGCGTGAAATAGTTCGCCATCGATACGTCACGGTGTTGTCAATCAGAGCGATGCGCCTACACAATTGCAAGTTCGACCTCGAAGCTCTCATCTCCGATTTCACTTGTGAAATTGGTCAATGAAAATCATTTAATCAATTAAAATAAGGAATAAATTGTAAGAGCCTTTCCTCAAATATCCCAGAATCAGTATCATTGTGTTATCTATAATTATTATATAAATATTTCGATTCTATTAAATTTAGTTATTTAATTTATTTGTTACATTCGGGTAGCTTGCATATATATTAAAGAAAACTATCCCTTGATATCAGATTTTTAAATGTGTTTTAAGTAGGTTTTATGAGCACCTGACACACTCCGTGCATTTTTGTTTTACCTAAGAATAAATTAAGCGTGAGATTCAGAATCGTGACTGCGACCGCCTGACTCCGTCGTGCGTTAAAAATGGTCGCGTCAAAGTTCAGATTTACTTTAAGATTCAGAATTAAGAGCGTTGTTAAGCTTAGCGCTAATGTTATGTGTTAAATCGTACTGTATTTGGGTATAAGGGAGTCATAATTTCTGATTTCCTTAGACATACCGGTTTCACAAGGTGACTTTAGGGTTGAAAGTAACGGCCAAACGACTAGGCTATATATACTACTACCCATTTCTCTTTCATAACTATGCTGTGGTTAGTCATCAACCTCGTATGCGAAGTTACGTCTATGTTAAATGTGTTGGATTTAAGTTAATGAGTTATTGATATTATATCATATTTAAGTAGTTATTAAAATATTAGAAACATAATTAATTATCTGTAAGTACTATAATGAATGATATCATAATTGATAGCTTGTTTTTTTTTATTTATTCAATACTTAATTGTATTTACAATGAAAATATCCATTTGATATGTTACCTAATTAGGATAACATCTGCAAACTTCATACATTATTTAAAATATAGAAAGATAGATTGGTTAATGATTCAGACAGGGAGCAAAACTTTTGTCATGTTTTCTAATCCACATATCTTTATTTGTTGGATTAACAAAGAGCTGCTACAAGTAAATATATAATAAAATATGAACATAAAAAAGGTTCTATGAATAAATAATGCTACGTTTACACTCATATAAAAGCTAAAGAGCTTTGATTAAACGCGCAGGAGCAACTTTTTCGAATTGAAAAATATTTTTTGTGCTTGGAAAATCAATTTTCAGCGAAAAGTTGTAGGCTACGATCGATTGCTTTATAATTTATTGCCAGTTCTTCTCTTCCGCTCTACACCCTTGCTATGAGAACTGGCAGTAAATGTAAAATTATAAGCATTTAATGTATATTTCTTTTTTTGACGTTCATAAGTGTACCTACATGAATAAATGATTTGATTCGATTCGCTTGTTTTATAAAAAATGGATAGGAGGCTCGCGTGTGTTGCCGTTTTAAAATGACGTTTACCCCTTAAAAGTAATGAGGCTATATTTACTTAGATCCGTAACAAATTGCTTATTAGTACGTACGTAAGTGCTTTCCAAAACTGCTATGTACTTAATCTTACTACGTAAATCACGTAAGATTAATTAAATAAATGATTCAATCGTCTAATGATCTAACATATTAAGTACAAAAATGTATATTTAACGATATCTTCGTTGATTTTCTTAATTTGTAGAGTAATTAGCGTCGATAAGGCAAATGACTTGGATAATAAATTTATTTTGGTAGTCGAAGTAATAAATAAAGCAGAGCGATAAAATTTAAATCGTTATTTCCAAACTAAACTATTATTTACTTACATATTTGAATAATTCTTGTAACAAACAGTATAAATACAAAAACAAGAACAGTCGATAGTTTAATTATGGTTATGTCCCACAACTACTAGATAGTTACAATTACTTCCATTTTTTGATTTTTTTAATATTCTGGACTATCTCTTTATTTTACGAGTCGTGTCCACGTGAAAGAACGGAACCGTTTTAATATTTTTAGATGTACGTCCATCTGGTTATTACATCATATTTACCTTTGTATTTAATTTTGTAGTACAAATAAAATAATCCAATAATAATAAACTGTTGGTGTTAAATGCCGTTTCGTTCAGGCCACACAATGTCTTCATCCGTTGCAATTCAAGCAAATTGCAAATATACACGTAATAAATAGAAAGAGCAATCGTGTATGTACATTAATTAACAGAAAAATATTGTGTTTAAGAAGAGAACATTTTGTTTGTCCCTGTATCCCTGATGATATCGCCTGAAATGCCTGAAATCTCTTTTCACAAAAGTTAAGCTTAGTGCGGAGCGAGATATAGGCTTTATTTAAATCGACTTCCTTCCTCTGTTACTTCCAATAGTTCAGCGATACTGAATCCTACTTTTTTTAATGTCAGTTATATATAATACTCTCGATATCTAACATCAATTACCAATTCCTAAATGGTCGGCAACGTAAGTGCCTCGCGAGCCCTCATTGGGAGTGCTAAGGCATTGAGAGTGTCCACGGGTATCACTTATATCAGATGAATCTTCTGCCAGTTTGCCTCCTGTTCTTTAAAAAAGGTTGAAGCGCCGATTTCGCAACCTTGAAATCGCCCCGTATGTATCTCATTATTCGCAAAGTTTTTGACATTTGAAAATTATTACACATCGGTGCGTAAAACCACAGACTAAGTTGCCTACACGAATTTAATATGTAGAGAACAAAGCGTATTAAACGCAACCAAAAACAAAGCATATGAAAACCCGTTTTGCAACACAATCTGCCAGGGCTATCCAGTTACAATAATCGTGTGTTTTTTACATTAAAAGCAATTTCAGTAAGTCTAACTTCAGAAACGTTCTATGTGGTGCACAGGTAATTTTTATGTCCCACAATATTATTTTAGGCTTACAATAATGTTTGCCCTAATAAGTTAAGTGTTGCCTTGTATTAGGAACGTAAAAATTACACCTTAGTTAGATTTTTAAACTGTATAGAATATTTAAATGCGCAATTAAATTTACTTTATTTTTGAATGCAAGTGTTACTGACTGAATAAAAAACTTTATTGTTTGACGCTTCGCAGTTAACTTAACTAAAACTGAATTTTATCTAATTGAATAACGTAATTATGTTGTTTTTATAAAAATCCCTACATTTTGTGTACTTTAGTGTCTTTTGCTTGCATCAATAAAACTTGACGAATATCTTCACATGTTCAGTATGTAAAAAGAATCTATTTTTCACAAACACCTAATTGTATTCTCGCAATGGTTCATAATTTTTATATCATTTATTTCACTCGAAATACCTGAACGAGATCGATTATTATGGTAATTCAGTGACATCGTTCATCGTACGTTTATGATTAATTTTTATGTATGAAGTGAAAAAAGTATATAATATTTATATGATTTAAAAACTTCGACTGAAGAATATTTATGTTCTTGGCACAACCTAAGCTAAAGGTCATTCAAACAAGCATTTGCATTTTTCGTGACTCACTATTTTGACATTCAAATAATTAAGAAAGGAATGCGTTGCGAAACAATATACAATCGAATTATTGCAATACATGCTAACCTTATTACTTTTCTAATAATCATATACACACCTGAATTTATCTAAAACCCAGAAATCGTACTATTAAATAGCCCATTCTGAGAAAAAATTGTAATAGGGGATTAAAAGAAGTGAAAATGTGCAATTCGGATCAACATTAATTACGCATTTAATTTTGTTAGTTTTTTTTAAATTTAAAATTCGTTTAAAAAATATAAAATTCATTTGATAAGAGTAAGAGTGATTATGTGAGTGTGTGTAGAGTGAGAGTGATTCAGCAAGGACAAATAAAAAAAAAACCATCCAGCAAGGAGGTTTATCTTAAATACATTAAAACACGTGTAAAATGTCACGGTCAGCTTATTCTTGATCGTGACATTGTGATAATTGACGTTGCAAGTAACGTGGTAAGAATCCATAGTTGTGCTGAGTATGAAGCCATACATATATATTAATACACACGCTAAATCAATTTATAATGATTACGTTTTCGTAAATACGTGATTAACGTGCGATTAAAAAGTCAGTAGGTACATATTTTTACTGCATGTGTATTTAGCACAGATATAAAGTAAATTCCTAATATAGGCCTTAAAGTACAAAGTACAATTTCTCATTTATAAGTAATTCATAGATAACAAGGCAAAAAAGTAAATAAATATGATTTAATTGTACAGGTACTTTTTAGTTCAAAATTTAAATTACTTAGTGATCAGTGCCGGTAATACTATTAATACCATATTAATATACCCAGTCTTGCAGATAACGTTATTTTGTCTGAAAAGGCAATTGTCCTATATGTTTAATAGTCATCAATCGCTTTTGAAAGTAGGTTATAATGAGCAGTTTTAGCCTGACTTAACAGGCGAATCTTTACCCTAAGGTTGTGAGCTTGGACTCCGGCTATGCATAAATGCATCTTATCTTTCTATGGCCTCTCAGGAAAGGGATAGCGCGAATATTCCTAAGACCTAAAACTCGACATCGTGAGTTAGTCAGAGAAGGCTCTTTGCTTATATAGACAAATAATCTATTTCACAAATTTTTTTTTCTTTAAAGGTTGTTAACAAATAGATACTCTATATGATCTTACTTAACGATTCTTTATCAAACATTTAGTAGGTAAATACATGTATCGAGTGCGTAATAAAAGTGCGCTTGCGATATTGTGAAAAACATTTTATAGCAAAAAGCGTGACACACCGTTATCATTAATCGATTCAGAACGGGATAGCTCTGATAAATTAAATCGATTCTGTTTCACGCGTACATAACTGATTGTTATAGTTATACTCTATTTAGATTTTTTCTTTTAATAGATTTTTTAAGTATCGTTAATTTGTTTTGTCGGGTAAAGGAATTGTTAAAATTTTATATATCACGTATTAAATAAAAAGTTTCTGTTACCAATGAATTCCATCAAGAATTATTTTGTAAGTAACGGAGGCCACTACATCTCTATGACACAATATTTTATTAATTTATCCGTCGCGTCATTAACTTTAACGCATGCGCGATACAGCTGACTTTTAGCGCCATACGGTTATAATTTTGACTTTTGTTGAATAAGCCCCCTTGGCGTTAAATAGATTAAGTAAATATTTTTCTAGCCAAGATAAAGACGTCAATTCACCCAATATTTTAAATGCGAAAATAAACAAGAAGTAAAGAACCATCTAAATCTAACGTAACAAATACAATTAATAAACAGATGGGCGTACAATTCTATAGAAATTTAATTATAGTTATCATAGGTTTATTGAACTTTTAGAAACTGGCTTCTCAAACGACATTGATAATAACCCAGCGAACCTGTACTACCTTAAGAAGTCGAAACTTTCGATCAATCCAAATTCGTACAATCCTTGTCTTTCGCCATTCAATAGATACCAAATACATAAATAATGAAAAGTGGAGGATTGAGAGACTTTACAATGATTTAGTCTATAGAAACAATATAAGTAAAATATAAAATAATATTATTGATTCGTATTAACTTTGCCGATTGAACAGAATAGTCGTTATCGATAGACGAAAGCTATTATTTACCTTAATTGTGACTAGAAAGTGGTACTTTCTCGGTATTATGGCAGCAATTTTCAACTTCACGTTTATTTTGAAGAAGATTTCAACAATCGGAGTTATTGTCACGCTGTTATTTGTTTATGTTAAAGCGTAAAGTGTTATAAAATGCATAACTAACCGTTTTTTACGCTTAAGATGGGCTCTACGGAATTGAAGTATAGGGAAAATAGATTTGTATAATTTCAAAATGAAACCCAAAGCAAACAGAGGAGGTTTACTTGCTTTGGGAATGCCTTTGTGCAAGACAAATAGAAGGATTTTTTAAATCTTTTCAAGTAGGTAGTCTTTGTAAACTAAAATTAATTAGAAATGTTTTTTTTAAATATTCGACCTATTAAATAATAGTTTACGAAAAGAAATGGTTTTTTAGTTTCCATAAAAGATTTTTGTTCATAGTCAAACGTAGGTTATCGTAATAATACGACGATCTTACAAAAACGTGTGTGGTGTTTGGCGGTAAAAGGCTGTGCAGTAAAATACAAATTTAACACACGCATCGTGGCTTATGGAAATAAAAGACTAAACTTATCGTCGGCGTTGACTTAAGTAATAAATAAGAAACTAATAGTACTGGTAATAAACATAGGATTATACAGATTTTAACTATTTATGTACACTATGACCCTGGTTAACTTAGACTTAACTTCGCAAAGAAGATTATGCGTGGTAAGGCTTCGTGTCTGAATACAAATCTTTGAGAACATAAGAAGATAATATACTTAAATGTACTTTGTTTATAGCATGACAAACAAAAAAACCCATCTTCGGTAATTGTATACCATATATCGGATATATCAACGATAATGATATTGAAATGAAATTTAATAATTCATCAAAAAAGGTGTTGGACGATAAACTTTTGTCATAAAGTATTTTATGTATGAATGTTTCAACGGTGTTCGATTGTTTATTAAAGTTATATGACAGCAATACAGCACTGTTTTGCCATTAATCATCCATTATAATTGTATATAAAAGTGACACCTGGCCAAGTCATTTGTAGCAATGAACCTACAAAACTCGATTAGGAATATAGCTTAATCATCACTTGTAAAAGTCTGACTCACGCTTTTAGTACGTATAATATTACAGCTATTTTTATTTTTTCTAGAAATAGTTTATTTCTCATTCTAACTGTATCATGTTCATAGTTTTCAAATAAGTATCGAGTACTCAGTATCAGAAATAAAATAAGACTCGTTTCTTAAAGAGATTGTATATTATTGCCATTTACTCAAAAACTATCGAATGGAAAATCCATTTAATTTGTTTGTTTGTTTTAATTGTAAAGCAGTGTTATTACTAGGGATGATTTGAATTTAGAACACTTTAATATTCTACGTACATTGACTGAAATATAAGCCGTTAAAGAAAAACTGTCAAATGGATTTTAATACTCTTGTCACCAAGAGGTAGGTGTGATTCATAAGGAACGTTTCGATATATAATTTATCATAGGTTTTCTTAACTTAACTGAAATATGAGCCCTTAATATTACTCCTTGAACGAACGATAAATAAAATCGTGGGGCCCTTATTTTATCAAAACGGGAAAAAATTTTTCTTTAGCTTAAAATATCCAGGTATGATTCAGAAATGTTACGTTCTAAAATTAGTACTCATTTACATATATTTATAAGGTCTAGAATGGTATCTATGATCTAATTGTACTGCGAATGTGTCGAGATTTTGTATTGTTATGTACATACAATAGCTATAGAGGAACGTGCCTTTCTGCGCGTTATGAAAGTAAATACGCATATTAATGTAATATAAACATTACAATGTGTATTAGTGATATTACAAATTACATGTTTCATGTGTAATTCAATCGATAGGAGCGTGGTAACTATAAGTGTAACATGCAGATATTAATTACTCTCGTTTGTGCAATGCGGGTCAGATGAGCAAAAGTCTTGCTTAGCAAACGTTGAGTAATTCGGTAATAAACATATTGGTTTTTACATATTTGCCACCTGTGTGTGATGTAAAACTTGGTAGATGAGTACTCGGTCTTGTAGGTAGTAACTTGGTACCAGGGTTGATAGCTTGGTACCAGGGGTGGTAGCTTTTCTTTTTTTTTAACATTTGGATCATTTTAGAAAATTCAATACCACGGATTTACCTCAATCCCTTGGATCACTTTCTAATAGCAGGTTACTATCGATTGCTTTCAAACAACTTACAATAATATGCTTAGTTAAGCACAAACGGCTTTAGAATATTGATTTTGCTATTTCCCGTGTAATAAATATAGATCAGAATATGAAACAACGGTCGCTGTTCGTGACAATGCGACAGTGAAAGTGTCGCCTTCATCCGTCCATCGGCACCGAGCTAGAGAGAAGTGCATGAAAAAATTTTAATATGTGCATTACGTTATTGTATTTAGCACTTATTAAGCCACAATGACGACACTGCCGTCATGGGTGCGCGGGAGTCACTTGAATTCATAAGCCAATATAATAGGCTAGAAGTTACGTCACTTGCATTTCAATTATTGTATTTATATATACATATATGTATTTATATTATAAATTACTCAAATAATCAACGAATACATGTGTTGATGAGATTTGCTACGGAATATCAGAAACTTGCAATATGACGTTTTATTTTGTGATGATGTATTATTTTATTGCTTTAAAACATTTTTGACAATAGACCGAAACTAATTTCAATGTCAAACATGTCACGGAAGTATAATAAATTACAAAATAATTTGAGCAATAAAAATATTATGGTAATTTTAATGAGGCTTTGTAAATATTGCTATTCACGTTACGATTACGATACCCATCAAACAAAACTGACACCAATTGCCAATACAAAGTGTACTCCGATTACGTCAGATACAGGCTGTCGAGTATAACTTGGCCATTCTGAAGCGCCTCTTACACTGTATTTGTTACTAAATTTCATATATTTTCGCTAAACTCTTGAAAATAATATGTTAGTGTAAAATAATATGTAATGTAGGTTATTTAAATAAGTTTTTAAAAGGTTCTGTTTGTTAAACTGATCACTAAACGACGCTTGCAAGACGACCATCTTGGCCAACTTACACTTGGCAGACTGTATATTAGCACAACGTCTTTCTCACACAGGTGACACCTTTGCCCGTTCTCAATTTACGAACAATACTTTATATGAACTCGAAACGCGAGAACTAGGAAGTTGCAACTCAATACAGTAACCTCATAATTAGGTTTCCTTGTGACAGTTAAGTGCCACTTCATGCATGATTACTCTGTGGAACAGATCTTTGATTAAGATAAACTGTCGATCGATATTTAATAATAAAAAAAACTTTTAAAACTCCTCAGGTCACAGGACATGGTTAAATTTAATATAATTTTAAGTATGATGAGGAAACTAATTAATGATGATTTAACCAAGTCCAAATTGTTAACACTAGATATAATATAAGTATATTTCAGTGAATTGTGCAAAAATTAAAATAGTGAAAAAAATTGAAAACAGACAAGTAAAACATGTTTTATATTTACTTTTTCTTCCTTTGTGTAAATAAGGGTATTATGATATTATATGCATATTTAGTATAAGTAATACATATAAATATATTATTAAAAATCAACGAAATTTATCCTAACATTCCCTACGCTCCTCTCGATCAAGAACAAAATCGCTTATTAGGTAGAATGTGTAAAGAACATATTTAAATATATATAGAAATTTAGTGTAAAAAAACCATTATTGTAATTTGAAACGAGACAAATTTGTTTTTAATTATTAATTAAATAAATATTCAGAATGTTTTAATCAATAACTTCTTTAGTTATTAAACTTTAAATGATGCATCATTGAGTTAAGCTACCCTAGAGACATGCCGTCACGGCCTTTTTGGAAGCCATATAAAGGATGACGAGTGTATGACATGTGGTACATAGGTTTAGATGGCGATGCAGGCCAGTCCCAGACCCCAGTGGACGATCGATAACTGGAACCGACCTATCCCGTCCTAAAGGTCCCAAAATACAGGTTTATCAATTATTTTTGAAATAATTATATTATCTGTGTTCCTCGTTGATAGACTACATTTAAGACGAGAAGGTTACTTTATCATAATCCGCAAAATAGTTTTAAATATGATTCATTACAAACTAATAAAGTGATAAATAAAACATCAAATTTAATTAGAGAGTAGACGAACTTGTTTTAGTTTTTAAATTTATACGTATGTGTACGTGTTACGTATGTGTGTACGTAACACGTACACATATATAAATTTAAAAATTAACAATGCAAACAGGGTGTAAAACTCATAATTCATCAAAATGTTTTGATAATCACCTCGTTAAGGCGCCACAAATTAAAACTATTTACATTACCATAATATGACCGTTTAAAGACCACACAATAAAAGCAACAAACTTTCATAACGGTGTACAATAAATCTGTAATATTTGATTGTGCCTTTGTCTGTATTTGTGCCAAGGTCTGTGTCTCTCCAAAAACCATCAATATACCGGTTGTATATTAGTTTATGTTTGAAAGCGTAACAAACACACATTCGCATTTATGTTATATCACATTTCCATGTTGCACCGATGCATGAATTTCCTGTGTCCTTTGTTTGACAAATCATAAGGTAGAAACGAAGGCGTGGCTCGCAATAAATTACTTCAAACGACACAGATCAATGAACTACAGACCAAATTCATAACGTTCATTTTTAATCAATCATCATGTTTAAAGTTTACTTAATATGGTTTTATTCATACGGTAACAGTGTGACGATATTATTGGATATCGTGAACATTATTAACTAATGTGTTAATAGCACGCACAGAGTTAAGTATAATTTTAATCCATATTTAGTTTCTTATTTGATAACACTTTCTCTTTTTAAGGATGTTAATTCTATAAGATTATTCTTACCAGAATAATTTTACGCGTCAGTCCGGACATTATTGCATAATGAACTGTGTCGAGTAAATTTATTAAAAACCTAATCCTAAGATTTAAAGTTAGGAAGGAAATTCTTAGCCGTAGTAGTAGTAGTGTAATAAATCTGTAAAATACTGAATTAGTGTAGTAAATATACTGTACTGTACTAGCAAGTTGCCTTGGTAAATTTGCATTAGAAAATTAATATTTTTTGTTATTTTTAATTCGTTTATATAATTTTTTTTAAATATAACTGGAAAAATCAGACGTAAGCGTGTTGCTTATTTCGACTCTACATTTATATTTTGCTTCGTTTGTAGGTAATATGATTTATCTGCGGTAGGTTTGTGGTTGTATTTTGTGCGACGTTCGGTATGATTAGGTGCGGTGAGGTGACATTGAAAATTAGTTCAACGTAATGAACCTACTATTTATACTCACACTGCTTGCACGCATAATGAGCCTAGAAAATTGTCAAAAAAACAACAGCGACTGGCCGCTGACCATCGGTCGTTCAGAATATCGCTGAATATCGCCGCGATGTCCATTTTGGTACTAAATGTGGAAATTTAGTGGTAGTTGAATGTGTAAACTTCGCAGGCCAAATAAAAATTATAGCATTTAACGTTGTAATTTAAGCATTAATCGATATTATCTCCTCCTCGGTGAGACTCTACCCTATATTATCAATAAATTTTGAATATTTCGCTCAACGAAACTATATAAGGAAACTGAAATAACTTGAGTCAATTAAATTTAATAAAATTAGGTCACACTATAAATATTTTATGTATCGATAATTTATATTGTCACAAGTATTTTACACGAGTATTTTGAGTATCTCCAAAATATTATATGTAGATAATGAGGTATATGTCTTATATGTTATATAATAATAGTCATTATAATATCCAGAATTTAGAATGTTCAGTGTATACTGTAATTTACGAAATAGTTACAAAAGCATTTCAGTCCAAATCATCTATTTATTATTCCAACAAAAAATATTAATTATAATTACAAAAGTTTTTCGTCTGTTACGTATTTTCGAATTCTTGTGTGTTCGCGATTTATTATGTTTCTCCTTGTTTGTCACTGTATAGCCATTGTCTAGCACTAGAAAACTAGTACTAAAAAATATATATATCAACTAAACTGAACACAGCGAAAACTTTTTGGTTTTTCAGATTTTATCAATGTGAGAAACATGAGAAGTGATATGGCGTACCATGGGCTGTCGCAGTATGTTGAGCTGGACAGGGCTGCGGACCCTAGTGACCGGTATACCCTCCAGGACCTCATTGGTGAAGGCACCTATGGGGAGGTGTACAGTGCTCGCGATAAGAAATCCGGAAAACGTGTTGCTGTCAAGGTAATCAAATTAGAGTTATTAAACTGTACAATTGTAGTCATATTAAATTCGTATTAAATTACTATTATTGATTCCACAAACTACGTAATATTGAATAAGTACATTAAGAAACAAATAAATTACTAATGACAATAGATCTACCACCGTCGATATTTAACAAGTTTAACCTTTTAATTCGAGGTACCAAAATTTAACATTTTTTCTGACACAATATACAAGTTTGTTTGATGCCCTCTTTGAAGTTTTATAAAACGTTTCTGAACGTTGAACTAACTCGTAAACATTATTTATATCTTTATAATATTACATGAAATAATTAGCAAAAATACTGAAACCAAGTGACGTCTGTGTGTAATGAATAATACCAATGTATTGTTACAAGTGGCAAGTAGTTGCGTAGCAGATCTTATCTCACCGGAATCCGTGTCAAGGCCACTAAACAATTCGTAATTTACCTACATCTATATAGCCTTTGTGCCAATGGTCATTATTGTCCTGCAATTGAATAAAATAACCTTAATCAATGTAACAAAAAATATGACATTGCTATTAGAATTTCTCAAGGTATAGTTTTCGTTAGTAAATAATTGTATGTATTCTAAATTTGGCAGATTCTGGAAAATATCGCTGAAAATATTGAAGAAATTGAAGAGGAGTTCCTAGTCTTTCGTGATCTCTCTAGTCACCCTAATATTCCAGAATTCTTCGGTTTATTTTTGAAGCGTGGAATTTCCTCGGAAGATGATCAAATATGGTTCGTCATGGAGGTTAGTTGTTTACTGACTGATTTAATTATTAATTCAAAACTATACGCCTAATGACTACTTCCTTTTTCTTATATAAAATGCGTGAAGCGTGTAGTTTGAATTCTGGAAAAACAATATCTGAAATTTAGTGGTATCATATAGTTTTACTGACTATATATTTATTCTAGCTCTGTACTGGAGGCTCAGTAACTGACTTAAGCGCCGGAATGCGAGCAAGAGCTTCAAGTCTTACCGAACCACAGCTTGCCTATGTTTTGCGTGGAACTGTACGAGCACTTACACATCTACACGCGCATAGGTGCATGCATCGTGACGTCAAAGGACACAACATTCTTTTAACGGAAAATGCTGAAGTCAAACTTGTGGATTTTGGAGTATCGTCTCACTTGGCCGCTACAATAGCAAGACGAAACACTTCAGTTGGAACTCCATATTGGATGGCACCCGAAGTACGCAATAAAACATATGTTTATATGTACATAAATTCCATTAAGCACAATATGATAGAAATCTAAACATATATTTACAGTTGGTCACGCTGGCCACAATATCAATAAATAATTTTCTCAAGTTCATATTTCTCTTTTTCAGGTGATAGCATGTGAACAACAGTTAGATCAATCTTATGACTGTAGATGTGATGTATGGTCAGTTGGCATTACAGCTATTGAATTAGCTGAAGGCGAACCACCACTATCTGGACTACATCCAATGAGAGCGTTATTTCAAATTCCTAGAAATCCCCCACCAAGTTTGTCCCATCCAGAACATTTTTCTCCTCAACTTGCGGATTTTATTTCAGAATGCTTAGTCAAAGATATGAATCAAAGGCCGTTTGCGCGTGAATTATTAGAGCACCCATTACTATTGGCTGTTAGTAGTTTTGAAGACAATGTAAGTATGCTCCTAATTAATTTTGAATGTTGAAATCCATATCTATTCAGTAACCACTTCATATATTTAATTGACATTACTTCATAGATTCGTAAAGAACTTCAAGCCGAAATAAAAAGACAGCGAGCTGAAGGTCGGAACTGTCGAGCTCCTGAAGCTACGACGAAACGAGGAAAACTTAAATCCCATCGTAAAGCTAAAGCAGAAAAAATGTATACCGATGATCTTGCTACTCTCGAAGTGCTTACTGAAGAAGCTATTGTGGAACAACTTCAAAAGAGATATGCTCAAAACCAAATCTATACCTATATTGGAGATATTTTGGTGGCTGTAAATCCTTTTACAGATATTGGAATTTATACTATTAGGGTGCGTATAAAATGCAACTAAATATTGCGGAAAAACTCTAGACTAAATTTTTACCAATTGTGTTTTAGACTCAAGAATTGTATCAAGGACGTTGTCGGTCCGATAACCCACCCCATATTTACGCAGTTGCTGATGCAGCTCACCAAGCTTTGATGCATCAAAAGCAAAACCAAGCTATTGTTATATCTGGAGAAAGTGGAGCAGGGAAAACTGAATCTGCAAACCTCATATTAAAACAGCTAGTGTATCTATCAAAAGTTAGTAGTGCTTTTATATACTCCCTAATACTTCTTACTAATTTAAAAATTAGTAAAAAGTGTTGTTGTTATTGTTTGATCTAACAATTGTGTTGTTATAGACGCAAAGTGGAAATTTACAAGACAAAATCTTGCAAGTAAATCCAATAATGGAAGCATTTGGAAACGCACGAACTGGAATTAATGCTAACAGTTCACGGTTTGGAAAATACTTAGATCTCAATATGATGAAAGTTGGCAAAATATCCGGAGCTAGAATAACCGTATATTTACTTGAACAATCTCGAGTTGTTCATCAAGCATTGTGAGTAAAAATTTGTCAATATTTTTTGTTACAATGTGAATATTATTTTATTCAATAAATTCGCGTGATTTTCAGAGGTGAAAGCAATTTTCACGTTTTCTACTATCTGTATGATGGTCTTGAAAGTGAGGGTCGCTGGAGGAAGTTTTACCTCGATGAACAATTAAAGTCGAGACATCGATATTTACAACCACTTTCCGTTGCTCATCGCGAACATAACGTTTACCGATGGAGACAATTAAATCAAGCTTTTAAGGTAAATACTAAATGTATACAAAATTACTCAATATTAAACAATAGATATGCTGTTCCAAACACGTTTATGTGGCAAATATTTATAATTTAGGTGGTGGGATTTCACGAAGATGAAGTACAAGTATTATACAAAATGCTGGCGGCAATATTGCACTTGGGAGATATAGAGTTCGCTGAAACAGCAGAAGATAATTCGGATAATAGAGCAACTATTATTGACACTGCGCCATTACATAGGGGTCAGTTACATTCATATAAAAACTATTCTATGTTGTGATTGTATGAAAGTTTTGAATTTTGTCTTGCTTTTTAGCGTCATGTTTATTGGGAGTTGAAACCGTCGACCTTAGAGACTGCTTGACAAGCAGCAGTGTAGTAACGAGAGGAGAGACAATAAACCGATATTGTTCACCGGTGGAGGCGGCTGTAGCCAGAGACGCGACCGCCAGGGGTCTGTATGCCAGAGCCTTTGATAGAATCGTCGAGAGAATTAATGCTCTGTTAACTCATAATCGACCACAGAGGTATGTAATAGAAGAACTTTAGTTTTATAGAGAGGAGCCTGGCGGTGGATTTGTTAGACATAAGCTACGCCATTTGAGTAATGTATTTCAAGAGCAATGTTTATGATTTTTACAGTAATGATCAACTATCTATTGGTATCCTGGATATCTTTGGATTTGAAAACTTTACAAGAAATTCATTTGAACAGTTATGTATCAACGTCGCAAATGAGCAAATCCAGTATTACTTCAATCAACATATATTTACTTGGGAACAGCAGGAATACATGGCGGAAGGGGTTCCCGTTGATCTTGTAGAGTTTTCAGACAACAGACCCGTTTTAGACATGCTGCTTTCACGACCTATGGGACTACTTGCCCTTTTGGATGAAGAGAGCCGATTTCCACGGTCAACAGATCGAAGTCTCATAGGTAACTACAAAGTTTGAATGTAAAATTAATTGATAATATGATATTATTGATAATATGATATGATATATTGATAATATATTTTTTATTGTTTATTGTCTTGTTAATAGTACATACAATCTGTTCATAAGTTTTAGTTTCTATTTCTATATACTTTCTTAATTTCTAAACAATTGTTCTTTGATTTTTTTTAGAAAAGTTTCACCGAAACATTAAGAGTAAATTCTATGTTCGTCCAAAATCAGATGCCATATGTTTTGCGATTCACCATTTCGCCGGACGTGTTGTGTACCAGGCTGATGGCTTCCTGGAGAAAAACAGGAACTTTTTACCTCCAGAAGTGGTGCAATTAATGCGACAGAGTCAGTACGATGTGATAAGATTTCTTTTCCAGTGTCCCATAACAAAAACGGGCAATCTCTACTCACCCTTGCAAGGCGATTTAGATTCCAGAACATTGGATGGACCCACTTCAGGAGATTTTCGGGTAAGGCGTCTTATGAAATATAATATGTATTATAAATCTGGAACAATGAAAAAAAACCTAACCTAACCAGCAATAAAATTAAATTATGTTAAGATGTACTTAAGGACATACTGTATTGTAGGGACGTTTTGTTCACATGGTTTTTCAGGATCGATTTAACAGTCGAGGTCTCGCCTCACAATCCCGCGCTCAGCAGACTGTAGCTACTTATTTCCGATATTCTTTGATGGAACTTCTACAGAAAATGGTCAGTGGTACGCCTCAGTTCGTCAGGTGTTTAAAGCCAAATGATTCCCGATCGTCAAAACATTTCGATTCAGCGAAAATACTAAAACAATTGCGTTATACTGGAGTACTGGAAACCATAAGGATCAGACAGAATGGGTTTTCCCATAGATTAACATACGAAGATTTTATCAAAAGGTAAAATACAGATACTTAAAAAACTTAGATTATATCGAAATAATATTATTGACATATTTTAATTCAAAACCAATAATATTATTTTAGGGATTGTCAAAAAACTTGTTATAATTATTTACAGATACGGCTTCTTAGCCTTTAGTTACAACGAGGAAGTAAAACCAAATCGCGATTCGTGTCGTCTACTTCTGATACGGCTAAGGATGGATGGTTGGGCGTTGGGTAAATCTAAGGTGTTCCTGAAATACTATCATGTTGAGACTTTAGCGAGAATTTATGAGGAACAGGTACGTTTGAAAACTATGTTGGTTTTAGTCATCAATAATCGGGGCCATTGAACCCTGTTCATTCGACCGAGTCCAACTTGTCTGATTACTTTTAAAATGTGCAATCGGCTTCTACTAACGTATCGTAACTTAGTAGGTCTTAAACTTATATAGGTTTCTTGATTTCGTGAGCTCGAAAATTATACCTAAGTGAATTAATTTCGTCCCTTTAAAACTAATATAAAGTTATGGAGTTTTAGCATTTCATTCCTACCATATAATTGGCTCATTATGATATCATAATAATAAATTTAACAGATAAAAAAAGTGGTGCTCGTCCAAGCTCAAGTTCGCGGCTGGTTGGCCAGACAACGGTACCAACGTCTACGCGCTCAGATGGCGATATCAGCATTGACGTTGCAAAGACACGTGCGTGGCTGGCTCACGAGGAAGAGATTGGAGAAGGAACGACAAAAACTGCTTGCGAGGGAGTTCCAGAGAGAACAAGATAAATCGAGAAAACAAGAAAGAGGTAGAGAGATTAATTATTATTCAAAGTTTTATAAAAATTGTACCTGATTTTTCCGACTGTAGGACTTTCTAAGTGACCTGTAATTCATTCTTGATAACGGCCCTAAAGTATCTAGAGTCTAGAGAAAACATTAGACCAAATACAATTTATCCTATTGCTACTTTGCGAGAGTTTATATTATTTTATAATACGTATAAATTTAATTTAGAACCCTGTGTATTTTATCTTTAAAAACATGATATAGAGACAAACCAATACACGCACATGACATGAAATAATATAATATTATAGGCTTAGTTTAGATAAAGGTGCGGGTAACAATAAAGTACAGTTTAATACCAAAAATTTCACCAAATCTTATTCTTGCGCCCGCCTGCTCGGTATGCTATTGAAAGACACCCAAAACCAGCGTCTTTAAAATGTATGTTCTAAACCATATACTTCAAAATTAGTTAAGAAGGATTGCGAAATTCATTCTGTAGTTATAATGTAAATTAATAGTATCACATATATTTCTAGGTTTGCTGAACAAAAACAAAGCTATGATGAAAGCGAAGGTGCTCAAACAGATGACGTCAGAGGAGAACAATAACATCAATAACAAGGAAAACATATCTGATAAGGCAGCAGTCGTTATACAAAGTTGTTAGTATCCTTAATCCTCATTTATTTTGAAATTAAACAAAACTTTATTTATTGAATCTGGCATATTAAAAAAAAGAATGCACTATATTATCAAAATAATAGTTTAAAAAATATATTTGATTTAGCTAAAGTCGTAAGTAAAAGAAATTTGAAACAAGTTATAAAAAATTATTTCAATTATAAATTCAGATTATCGCGGCTATAACACGCGAAGAAAGCTCAAAAAAGGTCAAGCTCCACCGCCACCTAACCATGCTCCGCCAGCGCCACCTACACAAAAATTGTCTAACCACTCTGTACAAGAGAGAGCCGCTCAGCTTCAAATATTTGCGGAACGGGTAAGTTACTGACGTAGTTCGAAGATAGTAAACAAGATGGCGTTTTACACAATTACAAAATAAAACTTGCATATACGCCGTAGTTTGGCTATTGCTCGATAAATGGTGCTATTAAATGTATATAATTTTTTTACTTTGATCTTTGACTTACAAATGTGTCTATCCCATATCCGTAACTTTGACTTGTAACAAACTTTTAAAAGTTTATTTAATATATAAATAATATATAATAAATAAATAATAATTAAGAATAGTCTATTTATACATTTTTAGATCCATAACAGAAACCAGGAAATCCACAAGAATTTACGTAGGAACAAATCGGGAATTCGCCTGTCAGACATTCGAAAACCACCAGAGGAGTACCGTCCGCCTCCAGGATTTACCTTGGTTCCAGCGATTATCAGAGGACAACCATCTCACCTAGAAATAGACGCTAGCAGACTCTCAAGGTAATTTCTATAAACAAACTCCTGAATTACCTACTTACTGGATATCTGTCGAAATTTCCACGATTCTATCTATAAATATTTTTTTCTTTAAGTTTTAATGTTTTAACATTATATAATATGTACATATATAGCTATTCTATTTTTAGCATATTTGTCATGAGGTAAATATAATTTAAGCAAGCTGTAGAAATAAAAAAATGATAATGAAAAAAATATTGGTGGTATACTATGTGATGAGTATCTGAACCCATATACATATATTAATTTTATAATTAACGTTTTAATACAGTAATGTTTTGCGTATTATTATTACATATGAGCGTTTCATTTTTTCCTGCTAAGCTTCGTTCGGTTCTTCTGAAACGACTTCTTTCGACGATTCGTCACGAATTTAAATTAATAGCAGCGCGACCAACAAAGAGAGAAGACTTATATATAAATATATGTACAAAATTTTATGAATCTATAAATAAAAAAATGTAATAATGTCCTGGTAAAATTTAAAGTACGTCCTGATTTGGGCATCACATTGATAATATACACATGCTTGTTCACGCTGCCATTTGTGGAATTAGTCCATCACCAGAGTTCTTAATGAGTTCTGGTAAACCCTGGAATAATGAGTATTATCATGAAGAAAATAACAAAGAGTTATTTGAGCCGAAGAGGTTAGTTTGTAGATATTTAAAAGATGTCGTTGTTTTCTGTACGTAGGGTAAACAATAATAGTTCAGTAGCGCTACAACTCTGTATGGGTCTTACCTCAGATAGCATGTTTTTATTGCTTTACCATAGAAATATTGCTTTTGAAGCTAAAAAATCATAGGTTAATCGGGTCGCGAAGGGATCAGCCATATCAAACCGTATGATCCAAAACAATTTTACTTTATTTTTATATATATAACTCTTAAATTTGAAATTCAGAAAAAAATACGTAAAATAGTCTAGATTCTACTCAGCTATTTTCTAGAGTCTAGAAAATAAGATAAATAATAAGATGATGATATCCAAAAAGTGGTATTTTTTAACAGACCTTCGATTTACCCACAATGGACCAGATGGGCGTATAAGTGCGGAAACTGAGTCCACAGTACTACATACAACAGTTATTAAAATTTCCTATAAATATTATTCCAGGTCAAGCAATCACAGCGTCGCTGAAGACAGGCCACTTCAAAGCAATAATAATAGACAATTGTCGTGTAATAGACAGTGTGGTGGTCTGGTCAGGTATGACGATAATGACGTAAAATTCTATTGGCCTTAATTAATACTATTATTTTTAACTCGCATGCCACAGTAAGGATGGTTCTGAGTATGGGTATGACTTTAATGATACTTTAGGTGCTTATCCGTTCTTTATTACATTGTCTTGCTAATAAACCTCAAATAGAAAAAAAAACACTAAATCTTGTTAACGGAACGCGGTTTATAGGGATTATAGAATTATTTATTTCTATTGAAAAAAATGTAGTCTGCTGCAAATTTTAAGTGTTAAGACACTTTCATACTGAAGAGTTTTTTAGCAGTCGTCGAAAGGTCAATAATACAAAATGTTCGTGGTTAAATCCGTTAATTTAAATGTGTAGTAATCACGTAAGCTAGAAACATTGTTACGAAATATTGCCTTATGATGGATTATCCACATTTAGAAGAAAATTTATTTTTATCGGATAATCAACCTGAAAACGTTGGAACAGTTTTTCTAATTAGATTCATTTTGATAATCAACGTATTTCAATTTGACTGGCAATTCGTTTAAACGATAATTAGTATCTATTTTTATTTTTTGTACATAGCTGTTCACAAACTCTAAGCGTGTCACGTAAATCACCAAATCCATTACTTAAACATTAATTTAAACTTTAAAGGCGTTAAATAAAATTTTAAATGACTTTCATTCAGAGGAAAAGTTGGTATAATAAAAAGTAATTACGCCAACCTTTCGACACTTATCTCAGGAGCTCTACGGCTCATGCATAAATTACCAGAAAGTAGGTTACCTCCGCGATGTTCTTGTAAAACAATTTTTAATAAATACCTAGTTTATGAGGTTTTTAAAGGCGATTCAGCCTTTTTCTGGATTTTACACCGCACAAAGAATTTAATAACTAATCTAGAAGAAACATATGAAAATATGTTTTGTGTATTCACAGTCGGCAGTCGGTCCTCAGAGGAAAGTCCCTCGTAGCGTTCGGATTTTGTATCATAGACTGTCTCTTGACATTATACGTATATTAAGCTAACTACATACGTGGTGTTTCCCAACAAATGATTAGTCACAAACAATAAACACGCAATTCTTTGTAATTTTGCAAGAAACTAACCACGTTTGGGAATCGATATCACTTGTGTGTTTTTGTCTTGTACGTATTAGTATTCACCTGCTAAAAGATTTTTTCCTTATCGTTTTGCACATTTATCACTCTTTTTTCTAATGCACACAAATTAGCAGAATCCTAATGTTTACTTCATCGTTTCAGTAATAAAATAATAGAGCTGGTGAAAAAGTCACAAAAATCTGAACCACCTCCACGGCAAGTATACAGCCCAGCTTACGACCCAGAATCTGATTTGCGTAAGATTCTTAGAAATTCCCCTGAAATGCTAGCAAAACCAATCTTCAGTTCTGACGACGACTACGGACCGTTTCGCTTTAAGCAACTTCTACGACCGACGGTTGGACCCACTGAAAGCCTTCGCAAGAGGAAAGTGAAAAACTCGGGCCAAAATCCCTGGCTTTCGGACAGTTCACAAGATAGTAATAGCTCGAAGGAGTTGTATAACAAACGGCGACCTCAAATAAGTATGGGAGTATATTACAATTAATTTACACAGGCTCTGAAAGAGTATGTAAGAATGATCCTTTCCACCCATAATTTATACGAACTGCTAAATATAAGTTCATAACTTTTTAATAATAATTATTTCTATATGTGAAAGAGATGTAAACCATTTTTAGATAATTATATTACATTATTAAGTTACATGTTTTGTCAGTTTTTTAGGTGAATATAGAAAAATGGGTAGAAAATATTTTAAGTGTGAGAATTTTAAGAATCATTGTCTAAACACTTTATCTTGACTTGTTTATAAATGATTTATTAATATTGATACTTTTTAAGATAAAAAGCATTACCAAAGTATATTTTTAAATATGTTAATAAGTTATGTATATGTTAATAAGTGATGCCTTCTTATTTCAAAATAAATTCTTTAATAAATAATTGAAATTTATAGAATCATTGACGAATTTTGTGATAATGTGCCAATGATTATTGTTAGTTTGTCTATTATTGTTAACATACTTTGAGTGTTTTTTTTGTGATGAATAGATCTTTATTTTTTAAAACGAGTTTTATTGCTACTTCATACAGCTAACAAAGGATCCAAGCATTAGTTGGAGGATATCAGAAAGCAATGTAAAGTTATGTTAACATTATTATCTTTTATAGACAACTGTTAAATATGTACAAACCTGTCAACCTAATTCGTCTCCTAATATACAAACAAAACTTCTCAAGTTACTAATTTTTTTTACGATACATTAATGCGCTAATAAGGAATGTTTCGTATTAATTCTTCTTCCTTTAGAAATTAATACATCGTCTTGAGGAGCGTATTATCTAGAATCCACATAATGGAGTATTAAAATTCTGACATCGATAAGATTAAGTAAATTATGTAGATAAGACCACACTTACTCCGATGGCACAGTAATCTAAAACGAGACATGGTCAGGAACTAGAGAACTCCATCTTTACAAATCGCGGGCAATTAGAAATCGCGTAGGTTGTATTCCGACATACGCTTTTTCCGATCTTGATGGGACTAAATGGGACAACAATCTTTCGAATAGCAGCATGTAAAGGCATAGCATTTAGCTCAACGCAATACTAAAATACTGAACTATATGGCATATATAAAAGTATATGGTTCTTGCCTAAAAATGTCTGATAAAAATAAATGTGAATCGACTTCGCTCGATATTTTAGTTAAGCCGCAAAATTACACGATAAATGTTATCGAATATTTCGAAAATAAGCTTGAACACGCTGACGGTTATTGTAATGTTTACTTTTTTACCGTAGACAATGATTTGAAGCGGAAGTTGAATCGGTAAGTTACCGAAAACCTATCTGTTCTCTCTATTATTTTTTTTATTTGACCATAATAACATTCCTTAACAGTTCTTAGATATATTGCACATTATTTAATATGTATAGCGCGACGGTTAGTTACTAGCACAGTGACATATTGAATACTAGTATTTTTATACATATATTTATTTATTTATTAACACTTCGTTGCATTACATAAAAGGAAAGAAAAATATTAAACATAATTTAATGAAAAGCAACTGGCGGCCTTATCGCTTTAGAGTGATTTCTTCCAGACTGTGAGTAAATTACATAAGGTAGGCAAGAAGTGCAAAAAATCATATTACAAATATAATAAGAAGGAAAAAACATACTTAACAGAAACAAAATGAAATAAAAATAAACTAAACTGAAATGGGATACAAAAAAAAAGAAACAAAAAGAAAGAAATAAAAAAAGCACATGAATCATGATAATCTAATTCAAGATCGGTCTCACGTCAGTTAGTAGTCAGTACGCAAGTTAGGGATATGACGTGGACAGGTAATGTTTATACAGCAGAAATTTAAAGGAAGATAGAGAAGGAGCTAAGCGAATAGTGACGGGAAGTGAATTCCATATCCTAACTGCTGAAACCTTAAAGGAATCGCCAAGAAAGGAGGAGTTATGAGATGGGATTTCAAGGATATAGTTTTCGGAAGAGCGTAAGCTATAGTTATGTGAACCCAAAAATTTGAAATCATTTTTGAGATAGGAATGAGTTTTAGGATTGAAGTTATGGTTATTTCCTACTTGGTGTAAATGCACCCCTCAATAGCCCATAGGGCACTATGGATGGGAGTGGAGGTTAAACGAGCTGGAATTGTCAAATGTAACGATAAATTCGAGTTTAAAGTTAGACACAGCCAGTAACTGTGCTGTGCTACATTTGTTAATCAGTCTTGTATATAGTAAAAGTATGATTGAATTTATAGTTGGCGTTTTCAATCAAAACAAAACACGCAAGGTTGTGGAGTTTTATAATCCCACAAGAGTACGTGTGTACACGCAAACCTATGTTTACCGTGGGCGGGCGGCGCCACGTGAAACTGTGAGCCCGGCGCCCGCGCAGTCGCGCCCGCGCACGCGCCGGCCATGGCGGCCGCCGACTTGCCAGATTTCGAAGCTTATCTCTCGAAAATTAAAACACACTCCATCGAGAAAACGCTACTCCCACTCATCAAGCAGGTACGCTAAACACGCTTTGCTCATTCCGCAACTTCATCGAATCCTGTCACTACGCTCGTAAAGATACCACGTTACACGCGTCCTCTACGTCAGAACTTCGATAAACTGACGGAATTATCGGTGCTCTTACGCACTGTCTAAAGCAGTAGTTATATTTTTAGATTTCCCGCGTCAATGCACGACAGTTCACGTCAAACTCTAAATTTCCCGCCTATTCGACATCTGTTGCATACGGGTTCGCGTCGGCGCAGTACGCGCTAGCTGACGTAATGGGTGCATTTCGAAAATTTATTATATCAACGTAATAAACAACAGTTGCATCGCGGGGAGGGATCAGTTCCTTTCTTTATAAAAATGTGCGGAAATGACTGATTGATAAAACGCGATATGAAGAGGAAGGAGGGCGGGCGGCCACGTGGGTTTGTAAGGGCGGGAGGGCGGCGGGGTGCAGGTGTCGGCAGCGATCGATGGCCGCAGGCGAGGGTCCGGCAGTGCCGCGGCGGAGGCAGGCTGAGCGGCGCCCTGCCGCAGCGATCCGCCCGCGCGTCCACACGTGCGCGCCGACTCAGCGCGCCGCCGCAACGCGGACCCTTGCTTAACGCACACAGGAGACATGGACGCGTTATCCGATGATGATGATTACACGTGCCGGGAGCCCCAGGTAAGAGCTGACTGCAAATACAACAGAGCTCAGTGCACGTTGAATTCCTGGGGCTTCAAATATATCAATTCAACAAGTAGTTATGCCAAAAACTTGCGTGCAAAAACGACCTTGATCGAATTTCGCGGCCTTCTTATTTCCCCGGCCAAAGGCGTTCTTAGCTATTTAGGCGCACTGATTCCAAACTGTCTCAATAGGTTGATAATTATTCAAATCTTCGTTGAACATTCCATATTTATAAGCGTAATTAATGTTACAAATAACATTAAGTCATTAATTAAATAGTCAATTCATAAATAGCGTCCGCCAGAATCCTTTGTGTTATTGTTTAAGAAGGAAAAGTAAGGACTTATTTTGTGTGTCCCACACACAATACAGTACGAAACATATAAGTGTTGGTTGATGCTATATGGCTGTGATGTGTTTGTGTTTTACTTTACATTCTATTTTACGTTATGGCTATTACATATATAAATCATTTTATTACATAAAAACATTTGATCGTCTAGTTATATACATTACACAACATATATAATATATATATTAATGTTGTGTAATTGTACTTCTTCTATATATTGTATTACATCACAGGCAACAAAATCATTGTTTAAATTGTATATAAAATTTAAATACAAACTCTTCACTTGTAATTCAAGCTATATTTGACATATTAGTCAATTTTCAAGTATAAGTGACAAACAAATAAATTCACCAAAAGCTTTCCCTAACAATATAATTAACACAAATATAAACCATAGCTGAAAACAATTCTTGCGCCATTCTGTAACATAGAGAAAACAATTTTTGTATGATTTGTTGGTGGATTTCGTTATAGATAACGGGATTAATATATCAAGTCCGTGCTATCCCAGTTCTATTTTAACGTTTGCTTGAGATCTTTTAATATCTGCATACTTAAATTTAAATAACAGATCAGCAGTCTGGTGACAACGAGAGGTGATGCAGCTGGTGGAGCCGCGGTACAGAGAGTAGGAGCTGCCGTCGCGTGCGCAGTGGAACGATTCGTGGCCGTGGGAGAAACTATAGCGGATGACAACCCAGACGTTCGGCACAGTATGGTTCTTGCGTGTAAAGAGGCGCGGTCAGCAGGTAAGAATATCTTTATTTACAAAGTAATATTCAAACAATTATTTATTTTGTAACTCTGATAGTCACTTATGCTTTTCAACACGTCTATCTTAATCTCCGAATCTGTTCCTATAAATAGAATGATCGATTAGAAGAACTGTCTAGTAAATCTGGACATTATTATAGTCTTGATTATAATACGATACGTTTCGGAAAACAGCAGAAGAGATTTTTTTGTTGTTTTACCTAAAATACTAGTAAAATTTGACAGTCGACCACCCATACAATTACGTAGTCTATAAAACCCAGGCATACGTAAATTATATATATATTGTTATTATATAATCTATTGTACGAGAGTCTATTCAAGTATACTCAGTGACACTGTTCGGTAAATGGCGTGGAAAAATAGCTCAAGTATTTATATGCACGTCCTTTGTTCGACATTTAATGATAGTTACAAACTCAGCGAACAGTATCTAACTTCATATTGAAATTGGCTAACTTTAGACATACATTGACTGTGGATAATTGTTGGTAACTATAACAGTATTAATGCTATTATAAACAATGCCGGTAATATGAACGTATATTTATAACATTTACAAGCAGCTTTGTATTTATTCCATGTTATAAATAATGGTTAAATGTATGTAGTGTATTTTTTTTAACAAATATCATGTTCATGGAATATCAAAAAAGTTCTAAAGCATGCCATTACCTAGCCTAAGGAACACAAGTGGGCACATTGAAAATCATCAGTTTTCCGGGATTCAAACGTAGGACACGCATTAAGCTTACATTAATTTAGTATTAATTAAATCAAATACTAGTAGGGATCATTCGTTAGAGTTATTCATATCATTAGTTAGTTAGAGTAAGAGTTTATCAAAATATTTTGTGTTTACATATTCTCTGGTTTATATTCAGTTCTAGTAATTTAATTATAATCTGAAATTTGCTCACGTTACTTGGTGTGATTTTCCGATTTGATTATTTTTTATTTGAGTCCCATGAAATAATATAAATATATCCTAAGACAGTCCAAACCTTATATTAAAATAATGTTTGAAGAAGTATCAACTAGACTGAATCTGGGTTTTAAGCAAATATCGTAAAGAAAAATTTAATGTAGCATACACATAATAGGATAATCAACTATAGCACGTATCCATTTACACATCTAATTTCCTAACGCCACTAATCGCCGACTTACGGAAAATCAAGGCTATGATATCGTAAAGCCTCCATAAATTTGTGTCAGCCACCTGACCCGAATTTCAATGTTCGAACGTTATTGCGGGTTTCAAACAAAAGAAAACAATAGATCCTCTGTCTATCCAGAAAGGGTGATTCATGAATCAATATAATTTGGCTTACACACTTATTTGCATGTCTTTACCAATAGCTTTCGGGTTTTTAAGGTGATATGATAGTGGAAATTTTGAAGCAATAAAATGACATTGAATTTTATTATTAGTCATAGTTTTAGATATAATACAAATATACTTTATTTGTCTTATTTATAAATGGATGATTGTTTTTCATGTAAATTTAGTTGTCTAAGCTGTTGGAAATTGACAGATATAATGTATAGAACACACTTGCAATTCTCTGGTAAGTTCGGAGAATGATTGTAGAACATTGACCAACTGCTGACCTGGCTCGCGTGGTTGTTGTGTATATTAACAGCTGAAGGAGCGCGGTACACTAACAGCTCACAACAATGATATGATGTATGTGTGAATAGGTGTAAGTGGTATTTAAGATGTTGTTTCAATAAATTAGATTTGAATATTGCTCTGTCTTATTCATTTCTTGCTTCCTAATAAAGCGGTCGAGACTCCGTAGGACTAGTCCTTAATTATCATGGTGAGCATGCCCCATAATACCACTACCTTGAAAATTTGATTCTACTCATAGAGAACCGTATGTTAACTTAGATGACTGTTCTCTTGGTGCAGACATCCCATACTTAATTATATTTCACTATTTATGTAGGGTACATACATCGGCTTAGGGATCCGTAGGATTGATTGATAGTTCCATGCGAGTCACCTCATATATCCCTATATATAAGGTCCCTCATATATGAGAGATCGCGGTAAGAGTGCACTTTTTAAAATTGGATGTTTTTTTCATGCATGAGGCAGCTCTGAAATTGGACAGCTGTCACCTCTGTTTATTCGAATTATTAAATATGCAGCGCTTTTCGAAAAAAACAACGCGTTATAATTGTGAAAACTCATTACAAAAATGGGGAAAGTTACGCTGAAACTTTCGAAGAGTGGTCAAAAAATTTAAAGAAACTGGGTCAAAATGGTCGATCTCTTGAAAACATTGCGAACGAGACTGTCGCCAAAAAACCGAAAACATCAATTCGACATCGTCCTCAACAACGTCAAATTTAACGAAGCACTACCCTACGAATTTTGATTAAAGACCTCCTTTAAGATTCGGTTAAGGAAAGAGCTCAAACCAGCAGACCAAGAAAAGCGCCGGCAGTTCGTTCAATAGGTAAAGGAGCAAAGTGAAGTCTATGCCAATTTTACGAAAAAAGTAGTTTTCTCCGATGAATTGCATATCCATATGAATGGCTACGTGATTACATTTGGGACTCAGACAATCCTCATGCAATCCATGAGAAACAAATTCACCCACAACGAGTTACTGTCTGGTGCGGACTTTGGTGAGGCATCGTGATTGGACCTTACTTTTCGAAAATGGGGGCGAAATTGCAGTGACTGTGAACGGCATTTGTTACAGGAATATGATAACGGACTTCTTTTGGCCTCAACTGGACGGCATGACAAGATGTGGTTTCAGCAGGACCGCGCAACCTCACTATTTAATGAGCTTAAAGAAAATCGCTTTTAGTTAATATAATAGTGAGTTCGTTTTTTAATATTAAAATATGTTTAGTCATCGCTTAAGACTCCCATAAATGACTGAATAATGTATGTTGGCTCATTTTCTCTTATCATGTTATATAAAACGGTAATAGGTTATAATTATTATAAACAGAAAATGCCAAAACCAAATGCGCTGACTAATAACCAAAGACAAGCATTCCTTCGTCAAATCGTTTTCAATTTACTCAATGGTAAGAGATCAATCACGCGAACGTCAGCAAAATTTGTCCGAAACAAATTGCTGGTCTGATTTCGAGAATTATTTTACAGTATTGATTTATATTTTTATCAAAACATGTGGACGTTAGTTTAAAAATAGAATTATTCAATTTGCAGTTGATAATGCAGCATGGATGACAGATCAACACTATTTGCAACAAAAACTTAGCATGTTTATACTTACAGACAAATCGGGTTTTTCGCGCGTTGTAGTATGTATATTTTGGTCTCTGTAAAGCGTAGTGTTACAATATAGTAAAAATCTATGCAGAATTTGTTTTTAACGTGTGCAGATTAATGTATAAAAAGACTTTTGCTTCGTTTATAAAACAACAGAAGCCTATTAAACAATACAAATAGAATACGCAACTTACATTGTGTTTATGAAAAATTTCCCGCGTAACAAGATTATAATATGGGAATTATACAAATCTAATTTTGAATGGTCGCATGACCTTCGCACCTGCTGCCTAATGAAATGGAACAATAATTCTATTAGAACGGAGTATTTTACGACATATTTCTACTTGCAAAGTTACAAACATCAGCTAAAATCATATTTATTCACACCTTATTTCACACAACAGGCTAAAATGCACAAGATTTAATATCTCTCTCTGGTATCTTTTACTGATAATGGCTTTGTTTTTAGAATTTTTTCCCTTAATATTAAATATTATCTATCAATCAATCAATCTTACAACTTATACTTAATTTAGAATTTAGTATGAACCTGTGGTTTGTAAAACTGTGCCGTATGTTAATTTTTGAATGTGTATTTCGTTTTGGCTTTGTGTATAAAAAGGTATTTGAATATTGTTTAATGATTAGCTGTAGGAATACTTTAATAAAATAAATATTTTACATGAAAATTTAAAATTCCTTTTGTTTAGTAAACGTTCAGTAAAAGAATATATATTCTCCTAAGATATATTTTAATTTTATGTTTACTTAGAATATGTAAAGCTGCAAACAAATGTTGTCTTTCGGAAAAGCCAAGCCACTAAGTAAACAATTGATAGTATCCCCGCGCAGTTCTGAGGAAACTGGGTCTTAGCTATAATAATCTGTCAACTTTATATCCTATCTACCATCTACATTTTAGCCTTTTCATTATTCATTGTTTGCACCCGTAAATGCGATGTAGCGTAAATTCCGTCTCAAACACCTTGATGTTACCTGCTCAAGTACATTGACTCTACCTTCTAACCACGTACGCCTCGTAAAGGAGTTTCACATAAATTTCACCGCTCCATTTATTCACGAACATTACGGCTATTGAACATTTAATATTTACGACGGAGCGATGGTAATGAAATCGGAAACTTTTGTCATTACGTAAGTTGAAATATTTTAGAATTTACGATGATATTTTAATGTTTATGGATACTTTACACTACATATTTGTTAGTAAATACGTGGAGAAAATCTAGCGTTTCATAAAGAATTGGTAACAATGAAACAGATGCATAAATGTGTCCGCCCGACTACCTGGTTGAAAGGCTTTATGGTACCTCACATACCTTAAATAAATAAATAATAATACAATTTTAATTAATATCTAATACATGTTGTATTAGTTTCCAATAAAATCTCGTGATTTATAGTACTTTAATAGGATTACTAAAGGCAATTACAGATGTGTAAAGTGAGTTACTATAATTGTTAGTATTAAATCAGTTACTGTACGTTGCATCACTTTTATTTATTTCTAATACACGTATCTACCATACCGTATTAATCTGTTTAAGTGTGTTTTCTAATAAATGTGCGATACTCACGTAATCACATGTTAGTGCTTAATAGCTTAGATACTTGTTTTGGTAATTTCATATGATTATCTTGTGGCTCCTAGTCTAAGAATATAAATAGGGGAATAATCAAAACAAGGTGGCCTCGCTTTATATAATGACCGAGCTAAGCTATACGTCCTCGAGAGAGTCGTAAAACCGAAGTTTTGAAAGCTTTATTGGGCAACAACATTTTTAACTCCGACTATAGATTCATGGCACAGCTGGGTAAGCCTAAAAGGTACTATTTTTTCTTATAAAATTGTCGCCGTGAAAAATATCAAGCTTCAACATTTGAAAGTTATTTTTTATTATAAAATATTAACGCAGTTAAATATTAATGGAGGCAATTTTTGAATTTCGAATTCGGAGTGGCGGTTTTAATTAGTTTCTTAAAATACAATTTAGTCCTTAATTTTCTATATAATAGTGTTTGATTACAATTTTTTCATCGTCACCTGAATGTTTAATATTATTTTAGCACACATAAGGTTTAAACTATTTTTGGCAATAATTAAATTTGTTCATTAATAAAAGCGGGTTATATATAACACATAATGTTTAGACATAGTTTACTACATATTATAATTGTAAAACTACTTAAACTATTATGCGCTCAGTCTATAAAGTGCACTTTTTAACATTCGATTTAATCATAAATTACGTTATTAAAGATTAGCGAGGCTTCAGTTTTCTTTGTCTCATTCACAAAGGGCAGACTTTGAACTTTCACCTTTCGCTAGTATCTTATTATTGTAAAGCTTTTACTTTGCAGCGGACATTTTAAAAAAAGAATGCAGTATGCTATTAAATTCTGTGTTTTATTTTGAATAAATAGATATTTAAGAAAAACTTAACTAATGTGCATAATGTTTATTAAATTAAATTAAAACTATTATTTTTTTATTGTTTCTTAAATTTTTTACATCAATAATACTCATACTCATGAGACAACCCCCGTAAGTAGTCAAGACACACTTGTGTTGGGGTTGACTGGCTACTTCCCTTATCTATACAAATTCTAAAAAGAATAGATATAAACTTAATCTATGCATGCGTGTTTGTGTGTGTATGTGTGCATGTGTGTGTGTGCTGTGTGTGTTTGTGTGTGAGTGTGCACGCTGTCAAGTATACAATTTTTATTTTTTTTAATTTTAATAATGTTTATGCTCTTTTTCTGGTAAAATTTTGCGTGTTAATAAAAGTTCATATTGTATAGTAAAAGTTTTTTTAAATCTCCGAGAACAAACCTAATTTTGTACTGTGAATGGAACTTTAATAATAAAAGGATGCCTCAGTGAAACTCAGTCTGACATATTGGACCGGTAGTTCTATTTATGACTAACCCTCCTATGGTATAAACTTTTGGAAGGTTTTATGATTATTTGGAACTTGCTAGATGCCTTATAGTCTGTACATAGATAGTTTTATTACATACATCCTCTTTCAATAATATACAATGCTTTTGTATGTTTTGTATTCTTGCATTGTAGAACGTTGTAAGTGAATCAAGTTAGTTAAACGTTTACAACCTATAATAAATTAATTTTAATGAGTATTTCTTTGCTACTTCCGTGCTAGTACGACCTAGAAGCCTTCTACTTGTTATCGCCGTAAAAAAATCAGTGGCGCTACAACCTCTTTTAGGTCTTGGCTTGATTTCTGAATCTGTTTCATGATCATTTTTAAATCTAATAGGCAAGTAGGTGATCAGCCTCCAGTGCCTGACACACATCGTCGACTTTTTGGGTCTAAGACATGTTGGTTTCCTCACGATGTTGTCCTTCACCGTTCGAGCAAATGTTAAATTCGCATATAGAAAGAAACTCCATTGGTGCACAGCCGGGGATCGAACCTAAGACCTCAGGTATGAGAGTCGCACGCTGAAGCCACTAGGTCAAAACTACTCGTACTGCCGTAAACCACATGCCAACTTAAAAATGTTTGCTGGTGGCGGTTTTTACTTAAGTAGGTATGATATTATAATTCGCTTACGATTTCCTCTCTAATTGCGTAGATTGGTTGACTGTATATTGCTTATCACGTCCAAATTCTGAGTGAAACATTTCTAGTAGTTTCCAGTTTCACTACAGTTTAACTTGTATACGATACAATTCATGTATATTTTAGAAATTTATTCCAGATATTAACTGCGAGTATAGTAAGAAGTTAAGAATTTCAAATTTCTTATGAAATGGGATATTTGCACTCTCTTTATATGGGCCTAATTTAAATTACATTATATATCTTACTAAATTAATTACAATATATGTCAAAAGCTAATTTAATAACAATTAACACGCTCATAATAATACAGTGTTATTGTATGTACCTAGTTGACCTGTTTGCAGAACATTAACGAGGTAGTTAGGTGGCATTTCACCCTATAAAGATAATTAAAATATTTAGAATTATATAATGAACTATAATCTGAAGGATTTTTTAATTAACATGAAATATAGCGATTCTCAAATTTATACTCATAATTTTTTTTTTTTTCACTTTTTCATAAAAATGAGAGAGTTGTCTGTCGTCTGTCTATAAAAAGAGGTTTTTCGAAATACCTTCATATATGTTATTTATTTTTTATATCACTTTCATAATGTATGTGCATATGGGTATCTAGATCTATATATGAATAATGCAGTCTTAAACAGGTGTATAATTTCTATTTACTTTACACCGTACTTTGTACTAATATTCCAATATATAACAGTTTTATATTGAAAAAAACCAAGCTCTTTGCTTAGTACTGAAGGCTTATGTGGCAATATGGTGCTTCAAAGTTCAGGCGACAGTTTATATCTTGCCTTAGGTCAGTCTATTGAAACTTTAGCTGGGTCAACTTGACATAATACGGAATCTAGTCGGCTATGAAGTAGTGTACGTAAACAAGATCTATATATTGTAAAATATTTTAAGAGTTTAATATCTGTTTTTTTGTTAATAATAATAATCTTGTGCTACATCTCTGTAGGTGTTGGCCTTATTTGACATGCTTGCAGTCACCTTAGGAGCAAGTGCTAATTACGCAAATAGATAGCAAATTCCATTGGTGCTACCAATTCACAGTCTTGATTCGAACGAATTTCCTCAAGGACCAGAGTCGCTTGCTTAAGCCACTAACACTGGCTACATGGTGTTATTCTATCAATAATATTATCAACATGGGAAGAAATATAAGTAAATGCAATTACGTCACAAACGTAGACCAAACCTGAACTACTAGCCGTAGCCAGTACTATAGTAGGAGATGTATTTTGCTTAAAGGATATTCGGCCATGGTTTGGTCAAGCACAAAATACTAGTAAGGCAAAAACCACAGCGTCGTATAAATAACAAATAACCAAAATATGTTCTGACAACCTTACCAGGCCAAACGAAATAATCCCAATGAGAACAACATTCTAAAGGAGATAAGAAAAAGGAACCATAGAAAAAGGGTACAAATTTATTATTACAAGAAAAGACGCGGACGAGTCTAATATGGTCTATGGAAAAGATATCATTAATGTCAGCAATTTGTAATTCAAAGTATAATTTCCATTATAATACGCAATTTAGCATGATTACCGAATCAGTGAATATGTAATTATCAGGGGCCACATATCCGCTTGCCTAGAATAATAACATTATATGGCTCTATGAAAAGTCATTATTTTAATTGCTCCCGAGCGTTTTTCATTTACGTTTTCGCTTTCGTTAATAAGCATGTTCTATTTTTAAATCCAGTTGAGTTTATGCTAAATCTCAGTAAGCCTGGTCTGTTGTTTATGTAAATGTGTCAATCACTTACTGGAGTAGGAATAAAAATGTCTTTATTTTACCTTATAAAATATAGCCAAAACTGTTTCCATACGCAGACTACTAAAATATTATGTACTAACCAAGACAATTTACTAATAGTTTATTAGTTGTGTGTAGGAATTTGTAACGTGTAAGGGTGTGTAAGTGTGTGAGTGTTCGTTTTAAACTAAACTTAACCTAAAATATCTCCTATAAGTTCCATGGTTTCCTTTCAGGTTTCACTGAGCCATTTCAAAAATTTTGGCAGTTATTAATCAAAATTAGTGACTTTGGCATGTTTTCTTTTCATTGAAATAATTTTTAAAAGTTTATTATATACTTTGACGGTTGGTTTAAAAACGCCGTAGGAACATTGTTCTCAAAATGGAAAAACATATGTGCATAGTGACTCAGCGTTTACTTTGCTTCAGGTATAAGTGGTACTTGTTCCATTGTGTGCCGTATAGTATGCAGTCAGCTATGAGCGATGCACTAAATAAATATACACTCAAGTAGTCGATGCGAACTGTATAAAAGCTTTGAGTATTTTTTAATAGTTTTAAACTTTTTATTGATATAAATGTATTTTGTGTGTACCGTAGAAAATATCCTATTTTTAATGCATAATGTATGATCTTATCAGCTTGAGTGGGAGTTATCACATTGTATTTTAATAATTAATAATTTATAACAAATCTTTCTGGAGCACTTCGTTGCATTAAAATCCTATATTACAATCGGAAACATATATAAGAAGCTTGGTAAACGGCGCCTAATAGTTAAGAAAATTAAACTATAAAAATAAAAATTTCTTAAAAATATGTTGCTACACTCGCAGACGGCTGGACCAATTCAAGTATTTTTTTTAAGTGAAACTTCTAATGTGATTACAACAAGGTATAACGTTTGCAGGTTTCAGGCGTTAAACGTTTAACGCTACTGGGGAGGGGGGGAAAAGAAAGAGACAGAGCGAGAGTAAATGCTTCCTATTTTCCTCTGTGAAAGTTTTTTATAGAAAAGCAATTTTGAGACATTGGTTTTTATTCCAGTAAAGTGAACAGTGTTGGCCTAGTAGCTTCAGCGTGCGACTCTCATACCTGAGGTTGTAGGTTCGATCCCAGGCTGTGCACCAATGGAGTTTCTTTCTATGTGCGCATTTAACATTTGCTCGAACGGTGAAGGAAAACATCGTGAGGAAACCGACATCTCTTAGACCCGAAAAGTCGTGTGTCAGGCACTGGTGGTTTATCACCTACTTGCCTATTAGATTTAAAAATGATCATGAAACAGATTCAGAAATCTGAGGCCAAGACCTAAAGAGGTTGTAGCGCCACTGATTTATTTTAAAGCGAACAGCCTCTATAAAGCAAAATATTCTATGTTAGTTTGTAGCGATTAAAAAGGTAGGATGAATAAAAAAATAAATAATGGTTATAAATTTAAAAAAACCCGTAGTCGTACTACGACGACTGTCAAGTTTGTTAAACGTTTTCATAAAATGTAATATCTGTACCGGTTATAATATATAATATATAAAAGTGTTAGTTACTATGTAGTTCATAACTCACTATTAATGGTATGAATCGGTAATTTATGAGTTAATAAACCGCAGCTTTAGCTTTTCTTTAAGACTTTATTGCACATGCGATCATTAGGTTTTATGGCGGCATTTTGGGGATGCTCTCTCGACAGTGTGTAATCGAGGTAGATTAAATGAGCCTGACAGCCGAATTTCCCTTTGTATAGAATTTTAGTGAACCATTCCATTTACGAGGGGATCTTTTTAATCTTAATACTGACAACAAAAGAGGAATGGCTGATTTAAAAAACTATTTTGGGCCTGTATTTGAACATAAACCTCACAGAATTATGTCTGTATACAAGAGAGGGCCATATTGAGGTATAATATTAAACTCTGCTCTTATAAATCTTTAAATTAACTTCTTAACTATAATCAAGTATAGAATCCATATCTAAGATAATTTTGATAAAATAAT
Organism: Pieris mannii; assembly: GCA_028984075.1. Lineage (NCBI taxonomy): Eukaryota > Metazoa > Arthropoda > Insecta > Lepidoptera > Pieridae > Pieris > Pieris mannii. The sequence continues at coordinate 5,829,857 of CM054776.1, forward strand.
TCTTGAACCAATGTCAGGAATAAATTCCTAGCCTATTAAAAAGGCTATCAATCTGATGGCTAAGAGGGTTATTGCGATCTTTTGTGATGGGTTTTTGACTTTATGATATCAGACCAAGTTGTGACGGTCGACTATGTTATGAAATAAAAATACTTACGGAGATTCTCTCCAATTCTGCTCGTCCATCTTATGCCAATCAACATGTCTCTGCTTTTTAAATTTGCATACGTTACTTTATTTGAATAATGAAACAAATACAATTTAAACGATTTCAAGTAAGCACGCTACAGAATATAGGTAAATAATACTACGTGGTAAGTAAGCACTCAGTAACTAATTACTAACCCTATTCGTAATCAGACCAGCTGAATCAGCATAATACTGTGATAATGTGAATCTAAAGTACGGACTTGAGCCTGTGGATTATGGCCCAGGGATCTGCGCACAAATAAGCTCTTTATATTATTTATTGAGGCCTTCTTGCGCCACATATTTGATATTATAATGTAAGGCTATATCAAAGTGTTACAGAAATAATAAAAATATTGTATTAATTTGTTTGAAATTCAAAATAAATTTATTATGTGACACTGTACATATGTAAATATTAATTATATATGATTATTTTAAAATTAACAAATAATTTTTCGGTACTTTTTCCGAAATACGGTTCAAGTATTTAAGAGCATTGTATAAAAATATAAGCGTTAGCACGTAAAGTGCGTGTCGTTAAATAAATGCTAAAATAATCTTATTGTATACCTACTTCAACATAACAAATGATTTTAAGTTCATACTTAAAGCTACAATTTGATTTACATTTTAAATAATAATAGTTCAAACTAACTGAACTTTTCTGTCATACCAATATTCAAATTACTCCAAATTAATTAAAATGCAAGTAACCAATACCAAAATATGTGTAAATAATTAATGATTAGAGTGAGTTGCTATGTTCTTGAGATTTGTGGTACTCAAATGAAATTGTATGACAGCTACGAGATCTACGAGCAATGTTGTAGACGGTCTACGAGTTCAAATGCAAAACGATAGGCGAAGCCATGATGTTTCGCTTCACTGTGATTGGTCATATGAAACGATAGGATAGTTGCGTGACTTTACGCCCGAACCCAATAATATATATCATCTGTCATTTTCATACAAAGGTCTGTCCTAACTGTAGGTAGGTCAGTCGGTCGGATAAGTGGATGTTCCGATAGGACATCTAGGACTGATCCGCCCTACCATGGATAGCTTGTATCGACAGATGGCTATTACAATCTGTCGATTGGTAATTGGCACACTTTTATCCATATTTGGATTAAAAATTCTATCTCAGATATTCAAAAATGGATTGAGATAGGTTATTGGGTTCGGGCGTTAACAAGAAATCGGCTTACGGAGACATTAAAGCAAACAAATAGTAACACCCTCATATATAACTATATGAAAAGAATGAGTTTATAAAAAGCATGTCCGACATGCTTTTCGTATTTTTTGCTTTGTTGACTAATAAGTACTTCAGTCTTAAACAAAAATTTATATTTTTTCTAATCGCCGTACTATTTTGGATATGTTTTCAAAATTACTTGGCCAATGTTTGTGTTTCTCGAAGTATCAAAAGCAGGACGCAACACACCTAAGCCAGGGATTACGCCCTCAGGGGCTTCGCTGCAAATTGAATGAACGCTACATTCCCGTACTATATGGGCCAAAATTAAATATGAATAGAATAACTTGCGCGCACGTTTCCTCACACGTGTTAAGGCATCAGTTATAGGAACGTTATATTTTAACGTTCATGGGAGTAGTCAATGTAAAACAAAAGACAAAACGCATTTCGTTTTATTGTAATTAGAGTCAGATTTTTTTTAAATTAAAAACAAGGTGCTAGCTCATACGTATATTGTTAGTATAATAAAACATTGATACATGTGATGTTAACGGTTCAAAAAATAAAAATAAAAAGGAAACGGTTCAAAAAAATAGGTTGAATAATGTCATTATTTTAAGTAATTAAGTTTGTTATGGAAGAGCTGGGAACCCTAACACAGGAATTTTTTACTTAAAAGGGTTTCCAAATCTTACACTTTGAAAAGAAAATGTACTTAAAATAAATAAAGTCTTTTTATTTATTATTATTTATTTATATATATATATATCTTTTTATTTATTATATTTATTATTACATCAAAGAGTGGCTCATAATTCAGACCACCGAGTCACCGGCAAAGCCAACATACTCTTAAATTGTCGATCTACGTGTTTATTTAATAAAAGTAATTTTCTTGACTGCTACTGTCCCAAGCTTCATAAATCTGAGTTTACGGCCCATTATTATACAACGACCAAATAATGGAAAACAACTTAAGAAGATGAATACAGGACATAATATTAAGATGTGCTTACTAATAATTTCATTAGACTTTTAAGTTCATAAGAGATTTTAATTTAATACAAGAAGGCAATCTAATATTCTTCATATAATATTTATAAGCTAGGTGTAGTGAAGCATCTTAGTCTTTATATCAAATATATGAAATAAAATTTGAGCAACGCCTGATCGAATTTCCGAACTGTCACACTGAAATCTGCGTATATTGCGTATCATGTATTCCGATAAATTATACTTCGAGTGTCTAGAGTTTGACACAAAGTGACATGTCTCGTTTGCGATTACATGACGTGTCGCTCGACTCATTGGTAGAGCCAGCAGATTCGTCAAAATTACACATATTTTTACAGAAAAAATACGCATATAGTATTAAAAACTAGCCATTTTTTATGATTATTATTGGTCAATCAACGTTATGAAACCATACAAGAGGTTCTTGTATGATTTATTATCGTTTAACATGTGACCTATCTGTACTTTTAAAATTACAAATGAACTACTGATGAATTATATTAAGCCTAGATTTGTCAAGTATAAAGTTTTTATGATATTTTGTAGCAATCACAATAACCGTTTTATAAATAGTTTTGCATAAAGTAGTTTTGTCATTATTTATCTTTATGTAAAATTTGCAAGCACATTATAATAAATCATCCTTTAATCGTTCCCCTCTATGCCTCTGCTCGTTTTTCTTAAATGGGTCGAAAACAAAGTCACATCCTGCCGAGTCCGTGCCCTATTTCCAAGTCTAGGAAAAAAAGAAGCGCAGGCAAAATCTGATACACTTATATAAATTTATAACTAGTTGTAACATGTAAAAAACGATCTACGTGCTTTCTTGATACTTCGTCTACACGACGAAGCCGACCTGACGCTATTATTAAATACAGTTGATAAAAATAGACAGATCAGAGAGAAGTTTAGTTTAAATCTGCCAATGATTAAAAAGTATAAGATGGTTTCGAATGTTTGTGTACTAATTTCAAAACCAATGGCAACCAATCAATGGCAATGGCGCGCAAAACATTCGTAGTGACAAATAATTGTACTCGTTCAGCATTATTTAACGGAAATTAAAACCGGTCCACCGGAGATTCCCTAGTGTCAGCAATTTGTAAGTCCTCAATTCTGGGCCCAGTTTGGAAATGAACAGGAAACACGGTAAATAGAAGAAATTACTTGTCATCGTGATCCGTTTTATTGGACGTGGTACATGTTCTATTTGTTTCGTTCAGAAGACTTTTATATTTACAGTGACAATAATTTAATTTTGAGAAATACAGCAGATTGTGACAATATTTTACACCTAAATATACTTTTTATTTATTTATATATAACTTAAATAGGAGACAATTATTATTTTGACACTATATAAAACATAACAAATATCAATAATACAATTAAATACATACCAATTCTAATTAATTATTAGAATTCTGGAAATCTACCTCTACCACAGTTCTTAACATAATTAATAAGTCTTTGGTGTCTTATTTTTTATATTACTATAACAATATATATGTACGTATTCATTGCACGTATGTTACGTGAATATCTGTACGTGTCTTTGTGGTATAGGCGGGTCTATAGTAAAAAACGATTTTATATTTCATCTTAGATAACATAACATCTCTAAGACGTAGCCAAGGGCGTTTTATAGCCCTTAAATCATTACATGTCTCTTAAAACCCCTTTGATGTTCGACGTAAAACTTCGTTTTGTCAGCTCATTCTGTTTTGGCAGGCGATATGATATTGTTTTTCACTATACAGTTTTCTTAGTCGTGTAACAAAAGCAATAAAACCAAATCCGTGTTATAAACGGTTACTGAAACTCTTTTTTTAAATAAATTTCTTCTTGAACATTCAAGTATATTTTAAATTAACACAGTTAAACAAGTGTTCATCAAAGCTCAGCCTAAAGTAACAAAATAGAGTTACAAAGACTGAAATCCATTTACTACATAGCCGCTTTGTTGCATTCCCTTTAATTTTGGTGTTTTATATAAGATATTACCACGAGATTCCTTTGTATCCCAGAGTAGTTGGATAGAAAGAAAGTAGTTATTTCGAATATATAACTGAAATTACATATATCTGTTTTCCTGCACTTGTATTCTCTGTAACATTACGCTAAAACCAATTTAGAATTTTAGGGCTTAGTGATATAACAGTAATGGAAAACGGAATCTTTTTTTTTAAGGTGTTTTATAATATAGTGGCACAGGTGTAAAGCCGAACGACAGTTAAAGATAAAACTATAACATAACCATATTCAATTTATATTGAACATAAAACAATTCTTAACCCACAAATTTGAAAAAAAAATACCATACCATTCTTCAGGGATTTCAAGCTTAATACTTCAAATATTTTATGATCATATTATTATTACTTATATAGTGAAGTTTTTTATTTGTATCAAGAAACATTCTGTAATGCGCCACTTGCAACATACTAGATTCTATTGATATGTCTCGTAAACGTTAATACTTCATTAAATAACTGATTGCAAACTTCTTATCTTACCCGCTCTACGCCCTTGACTTGCGAACTGGTTGTAAATGTAAATTGACAAATGATTTAATTTGTTTTTTACGTTCATAAGTGTACATGTTTACCTATATGAATAAAGATATTTTTGAGTTTGAGTTCATTCACAAATTTTACTATCATTTTACTTATACACCATCTTTGCGATATACCTTGTTTGTGAAATCACATACAGAAGAAAAATATTCGTTCAAATCCATCGTATCAAGACGCTACATATTCAAAACTTAGACTAACAAATTCGATAGTTCAAAATCCCGGCTTTGAAAGAGAAAGATTTATTGTGTTATCTGTTTATACTTACTATCATTGTGTTCAATGTAGTAACTTTATAAAATATATTAATCATTTCAGACAAAGCAAACGTACAAAAGAGTCGTGTTAGCGGTGTCTAGACAAATTGATGTGGTTTCGTGACTGTCGCGGCAAATTATGGAATAACCAGCATTTTTAATAAATAATTTTCATATTTATTGTTAAGTATTTTAACGTTAAATATTAATGTTTCTATTTAACAAACACCTTTAAACTCAATCTTCAAATCAAAGTTATCTCTTTAAACTCAAGTTAAACTGGAGCATTTTCCACGAAAACTAAACGAAAAGTTGGGGCTACGCGCAGTGAATTTTTTAACTTCCTGAGCTTTTAAATGTATTAAAGTTTGAAGACGCCCAGTTTGTGGTCATCTTTGTGTATCGATCGTCTGTGCCTAGCCGCGTCTATAATGCCAGGTCACGCTAGACTAACCTCGCTTATATAAATTAAGATTCTGTGTATTTATATTTCATATAAATTGAATTAAAGGGACGGCACTTATTCGGGGACGAAAATTAAATAACCATGAAAACCTGTTACACTTTTTATAAACAATACATTCAGTTACAACAACACATTAGTTGTCTCAGCGAGGTTTTTACCCTGTGTTTACGGATTCAAGAAAGTCAATAACGTGGTAAAATTTGAAATATCAAACACAAACCTCAAAACGTTCCAAATTTAAAAATCATTTTTTCAAATCACCTTGTTCTGCCCCGGTATACGGTTCCATAGATCGCAGTATTGCAATTTGTTTAAGAAGAAATGTCAATAATTTCCCCTGAGACGCCGCACCCGTCACACTCTCAATTTATAACCCGGATTTGCACTCAGTTGCACTCGTACAGTTTGCTGCTTTCGAATTAAATGATACAGGACTGAAATTGCACGAATATTTAATTATTTTGTATCAAACGCAAGTGCCGCAATTATTAGTGAACACTGAAATGTAAACAAACTCTTCCAATTCAAATCTGATGGACTGTGTTTTATAAATAAATATATTATACGCAGTATATTTTAAGCCTCTACAATATGCAATACCTAAAAAAACCTATTTGTTAATTTGCTGTAGTAGTTTGATAAATTTGTGATAAAGATCCTTTTTTATTAAAATCTCAACATAAACATTCCGCGAAAATGGAGGACACCGTGAGCAATTTCTGCAGAAACCCTACTACATCTTTTAGTCGATACCAACTCCGGGGAAATAAATACTAAATAAATAATACAACATTTTTTACAGATGTGATACTTTTTTGGCATTTAACACCTTTTGTCTTCAGTCACTGTGACCACGCACGCTGTAAAGCACGCGAAACAAAAGACAATACTGCAAAGAGCGTATTGTCGTAGCTGCATCTAAAGAACATAATTTACCAACCAAAACCTACTTAACTGATGAAACTTAGACTGTTCCCTAAGTTGGAATATACTTGATTGAAATCAACGACATGACACCGTAGTTCCAAGAAATGCCCAACAAACATGTATCCTTATGAAGCCTAAATAAATGTAGTAATGGTTTATTCAAAATACCGAATACCAATAATATAACAAAAATTCAAAAAAATAATACAGATTCCACGATAATACTAAAAGTAAATTTAAAAAAATGTTTAAATTCAGAATACATTTAAATCGCGTTTCGAGCTTTACCCGTCAACTGGGCAATTAATCGCCAGTCATCTTGAATCGACGTTGGTTTGTGGTTGATTAATAGCCAATTGAGCATCCGTTACATTAGCATGCGCTATCATGAATACAAAATATGAATATTCTAACTTTCATAATTACATAAGAGCTTTCATGGTTACGTAAGCTAAAAGAAATGTTATTTTTTAACTTTCATAGATACTCTGTTCACATTTACCAGGAACATTAGGTAAGAGTAGTATTATGAGAAACTTTTGTTTTCAAGAACTAAATAAGGACTTTATTTCCAACGCTTAAGGGAAGCACTTCTATAAAATAAATGCTTAATGCAATCTTTGTCTGTTATTTTATTTATTTTACAAATTCATATGAAGTTACGAATTACGATAAACACATTGCGTAAACATTTTCGTGAACTATTGACACAAAGCTGTTTAAGTTACATCCAATGTAAACTACTACGCGTACCATTGACCTATAAACTAATCCTATATAACATGCATGTAAATTGTAACTGTCCGATGTGACATTCGAATATATTTGGATAACCTGGAGATAGAAATAAGCAATGTAACTTGAAATGTTACAGACATCATCATCAGCCTCAGTGATGTTGAACATATTTTCAGTTCCTCTATTTACACGAGTAAAAAATGGCTGTATGACCGCAATTAACACGTGCCCACGCAGTAAAGGAAAAATGTAAGATGAATAATTACTGGGAAGGAACCATCATGTTTAAGAATAAAAACTGAAAACCCGACTGTTTTAGGCACTGATCGCCCACTTGCCTTTAATGAGATATAATTGTAGCCCCATTAATCTTATTCTTTCAATTATGTAACTGATTTTTAGTTAAAACAGTGCATTACCGCTAATTACGACAAGAAAAAGGCGTGTTAGTAAGATTTTTTTCCACATAAGCAATATGAGCTAAAATTGAGGCAAACATTACATGCTAAAGGGACTTTCATTACATTGAACGACAATAAAAAAAATAGCCACGATAGCTGTTAACAGACTTTTCACCTTCTTGATCTCAATAGATTTTTTTTATGATCTGCAAAACTTTCTACTCTATGATATATCGTAAGTAATTAAAGAAAATATCAAGCGGTCTACTAATAGACCATTACTTGCGAAGATGTTAGAACATTACGCTATATTAGGGGCATTTGGAACAAGAACAAGAAACCTCGATAAGGAACATTAACCGCGTCGGATCATACCAAGTTTTAATCACCAATTTGAGTTATTGCTGTAACATTTCCTATCCACATTATTACACTTATATATATAAAGTTACATCCAGTAGGGATACAGCCCTCTAGGAGACTGTAGGTACGATTTAGCTTTATATATCTGCATCTGTTTAATGCTGTTGCATTGTTGAATGTGATTCTTTATCGGAAATACTTTAAGTCTTACCAGCATGTTTTCTTGACAACAATCCTTTGTAGTGAGCGAGTTTAATTTGTGCATAGAAAAATTTAAAATGGCCAGCACGGTTAGACAACCCCACGAGAGTTGAGTTCCATTTGGGTAGCAATAATGGAAAAAATAAATTTTGCCCTGAATGAAATCCAGGCTTCCGGGTTTGATGCATTAAATAAACCACGAGTTCCAGACGCGGTGTAATAATGAATGCAATTAAAATTATAAATTTTTTAACTGAAACGAAAGTATGACAGAAAAAACAAATGAAGGTAATGGAACCAAGCACGATGCCTCGTCTCTTAGAAAAAAGTAGGCCAAGATACTCTTTGTTTGAGTAATGTGCTGAAATAACAGCCAATTTCTATTATCATCTTATTCTTAGTACTCATAATGTATTCTTTTGTTAATAAATACTGTTTTATTAATAATTTAATTTAAAAAATTCTTATATCCATCTAATACAATAATATGAAGTAAACAAATACAAAACAGTGTATGCTGTGGACATATTTAATTATATTATCTTGTAACCGAAGGAAAATACGCTAATCGTTATGTATAGGCTTGTTTAATAATATTCTGTTCTGTTAAAATACTTTGTACGTATGTACCATTTTAACTACAATGGAACCTTTATTATTTTAACAACGTAATGCTACTTAAATCGATTAACCCATTTTGTTTATTGGTTGCGCAATTATCACAAGTTCATGACCGCATCGTTCTTGAGGATCTTTATGGCTGCCCTCTCCCAAATGTAGGTAAGATGACTGTATCTGGCAAACTGCCACGACATGACGGCGGCACTCTTACAGACACACTTTAAAATAACATAGCTTATGGCTGATATTTAACGACTTTCTAAATGGCTTTATAAGGGCAAATGGATTTAAATTAGATAGTTATCATAAGTCTTTCTTAATTGTTGTTTACCACTACCCAACCTTTACGCTTGTGCATAGTCCATTGTAATTTAAAACGTACGGGACATTACATTAACCTGTGACTCTCGCACACATCTAATATTAGCTTCGAATTTTTACTATTAAGGAAGTAGACGTCAATTATTCAAGAGGTTTCAGGAAGTTAAAATATAATTTATTCCAGAAAGTCTTTATAAACTTTGCGAAATATATACGAAAGGAAATTAAATTTCTGAATTGGCTCGCTTTCGTTTGTAAGAGCGGGAAAGATACAATTTTAAACAAAGAATCAGGATGCTTGATTTTGATCATAAAACAATAGAAGTGTCTGCTTCTTATTACTTTCACAAACATCTATAATCTATTTTCGGGGAATATTGAATTTATCAAAGTAAGTCGTAAATGGTTATTTATTTTTTTATTCAAAGGTATACGTCAGTGCAATTATTTTATACATTTATCTCTTATAAAGGAAATTGGTATTTTGCTATCACTATTATCGTTTCTATCCGACCGAATTATGTGATTGATAATTAAAATATATGAATTATTTAATGCCTATATAGTATTTTCAACTTTTGCGTTTAACTAAACGCAGAAATAGTCATTTATTATATATAATCAATAATTTTAAATTACACAATAAAAGGTGACAACGAAGTTGCCGAAGTCTTCAATTCTTTAAAATCATTATGTATAAAGACAAATGGAATAGATAATATGTAAATGTCCCATAAGTAATTATATTCAAGGATAACAATTCACGTTTTCTTTTAATTTTATCACTTTAATAACTCAACGAATGCGAATTTAACAGCAAAACGTGCGATATTAAATACCCTTTGATTATATATTAAATTACTGTTTATCATATTCAAGATACTTGGTGTTGTAATTAGTATTGTGTATACTTAGTTGACATATATAGAAAAAATGAGTTTCGTAAATAAAACTGTGTTAGTCACAGGAGCCAGTTCAGGCATTGGAGCGGCAACTGCTATTGAATTTGCAAAAGAAGGCGCTACTGTCGCATTAGTTGGAAGAAATGAAGAAAAACTCTTGAAAGTCGCAAAACAAATAGATCAGATGGGAGCAAAGTATTTAGTAATCAAGGCAGATGTAAGTGAAGATCAAGATACAAAACGTGTAATAGAAGAGGTATTAAGAAAGCTTAGTAAATTGGATGTATTAGTTAACAATGCAGGTCTTATTACATTTGGTAGTATTTTAGATGGAAGAATACTAGAAGCATTTGACTCTGTGATGAAAGTAAATATTCGAGCTCATATCAATATTACTAATTTAGCTGCTCCACACTTAATTAAATCAAAAGGAAATATTGTAAACGTTTCTAGTGTAGTGGGAACACAAACTGGGACAATAGGTATGACTCCATACTGTATCACGAAAGCTGCATTAAGTCATTTTTCACGATGTGCAGCTTTAGAATTAGCCGAAAAAGGTGTTAGAGTCAATACGGTTAGCCCTGGACCTGTAGCAACGGATATTTTGGAAAATGCAGGTCTTGGTTCCACTAAAATAGAAGATGTTCTTCCTGAAACTCCACTTAAGAGAGTATCAGATTCGGTTGAAGTTGCGAATGTCATTCTTTTTCTAGCAAGCGCCAAAGCAAATGGTATAACCGGTTCGGAATATATTATTGATAATGGATGGAGTGTTAAGAATTAATTTAATACTTTCCTTCAGATTTTGTATCGAGTAAGCAAACACACACAAAATATATTGAATTTAACATAAAAATAATACATTTATCCTGAAATTATATGTATATTTCTTTTTAATCATTCCAAATTTTCGATAATAATGTGAATTGAAATACGAAGTACCTACAACATTTTTATTATTGTACAATATATAATATATTTTTATTTGTAAATTGTGCTCTTTTGTCAATATTACTTAAATAATCAATGTATATTATGTTACATTCACAATAATCTTTGCCAAATTATTTATCATCGTAAAGAATTATTAGATAACAATATTTTGATAAAATATTAGAAAATAATACATATAAACAAGCAATTATGTCACGACTGCAATAGTATCTCTTTGACCGTCTTACCAACAATAAGAAAATAATGATTTTTAGTAATAAAGTGGTGTTAGTGACTGGAGCTAGTTCTGGTATAGGAGCAGCTACAGCAATTGAATTTGCAAAAGAAGGTGCTATCGTAGCAATAGTAGCAAGAAATGAAGAAAAATTAAATAAGATTGCACAGGAAATCGAAAAGGTTGGACAAAAACCTCTTATTTTAAAATCAGATATAAGCGATGACAACGAGGCCAAAAATTTGTTAGAACAAGTAATTACAAAATTGGGAAAATTAGATGTCCTTGTTAACAACGCAGGCTTGACAAGATTCGGAAGTATCTTAGAAGGAAACATAATACAATCGTACGATGAGATTATGAAGGTCAATGTTAGGGCTCATATCAATATTACAACTTTGGCTGCTCCGCATTTAATAAAAACTCAAGGAAATATTGTAAATATTTCCAGTGTGGCTGGCAAAATACTTCCATCATATTCATCAATGATTTCCTATCACATATCAAAGGCAGCATTGACTCATTTCTCTCGATGCGCAGCTCTGGAATTGGCAAGTAAAGGGGTGAGGGTTAACATCGTGAGTCCAGGACCTGTAAAAACAGACCTGTTGGAGAATGCTGGAGTTGGCTTTATGAAATTTGAAGATGTATCCGATGACGCTCCACTGAAACGTGTATCTGAATCCGTCGAGGTGGCAGATATTGTATTATTTTTAGCAAGCAATAAAGCCAAGGGAATCACTGGCTCTGAATACGTTACTGATAATGGCTGGTGTTTACGGAGTTAAACTAATTAGCAGAAAGCATTTTTTTATAATTCTGTGCGCACAAATTTCTTTAAGAACTAATCAATTCAAGAGAGTGTTAATTTGGTTTACCTGATTCTGTTATTAAGCATTATATATTTTGCCTTAGTTATTTTCTTACTTCTATGCTGATGGGTTAATTTAGAGAAATAATTTTAATTATACACATCACTTTGCAAGCGTCGCATAGCCGGGGGGCATCATTACCGGTCTCTCGTTATTGTAACACGAGTTCATATCTCGCGGAACTTACTTTTCAAGTACTGATATAAGGTTTTGACTTATTTTTTTTACTACTATTAATCTTTTAGTAACTAGCTGTAGTTATATTCAAAGATTTGTAATAATAAATATATCAAAATCTTAAATAATATATTTCATTGTTTTCTCGTTCCTTAATTGGAATTGGCGTGAATCATAACGCGCCTTGTATCTATTTCACCAATAATCTTTCTTTCTATCCTTTAACATCGTACTATCATCAGGTAGCCAATCCGAGACCTCCATATCACGAAAATATTACTTAATATTACGGTATCAACAATTCTTGTCAACGAATTGTTATCAACGAGTCCTTGCATACCCAACTACATATGGACAAAGTCATGAAATCATTAAAATACCACATACTAAGAAAACATAACGTAGTTTTAGATTTACCTTAGGTAGTTTTAAATTCAAAGATAAATAAATGATAGAGCTAAAAGTGTTTTCACAAGCATACAAGTAGATAATCTGTGAGATCAGACTTCGTTTAATTTCATGCTGAGTACATGTGTATTCAGCAATCCTTGAGTCTACAAAGGAATAAAAACGGGCTTCAGGTGTGCAGTGAGTGCTCACGATGCGAATTCTTTCTATACGAAAAGACGCTTATGCTTGAATTATACTGGGATAGTTTAAATGGGAATCTTACTGTCGGATATTCATTCCAAGTAAGATAAAAAGGTTTATGTCTATTACATTGTGAGTTTATTTGTGGATTTCAGGTAGTTCCATAAACTTTGTTTACAATAATACTTACTGTTTTAGTGTCTGATGCATTGGTAATTTAATTAAGAAAACGTAAGGCAATTAATTCAATAACAATGTCATTTAAATAAAATATAAAAAATGCGCTTCGATAATAGGTATGTATCGTAGTATTTCACTTATTAATTTTTACCTTACCTTCATGTAAAAAAAATTTCAGTACTTGCCACGCCATGCCGTATTAACTTTTGTCTCAGTAAATACTAAGTATGAGGATATAAATAATATCCTTAGAGCTGCTTCCGGCGTGTGTCTATGGGAGGCGGTATCGCTTAACAGACTCGTGCCCGTTTGCCCCTAATTCTATTTGAATAAACTATTACTCTGATCTTTATAAATTTTCATCGATTACATTTAAATCTAAAAGTTGTGAAACCAAAATTTAAATTTAGGTTTCACTAATTAAATAATTTTGGTATTATAAATTCCACTCCGCATAATTAAGGGGTGGCGCCGCATTAATCCGAGTGAGGGGGATGCTAAATAAAGTAGAAGTCTCATTAAGTGAGCCATTCAGACCATCTATCACCCAATCATCAACTTGTGGCTAGCGTGAACTTCGCAATCATTGACTTTTTAAAAAATTAATTACAATTATCGAATGTCTTTCACAAATAAAAGTCTGCAAATTCCGATTATCTTTATTTGAAATATTTAAAAAACAATTTGGTGATATATATTTTTTTCATTCACATAATATTAAATGATGTATTCATGTTTTTCATTAATTATAAATATCAGGGAAATAGAGCGTGCAAGAAACAAAAACCAAAATATGAAATTTTCGTCTTGCTTCAAACGATAGACATCGAAACGGTTTCAGAATATTATGAGAGATAAGATAAAACACTGACATTATCTCCTCTTTACCGTTAAAAATTAAATCCATACAAAGCGAAAGTACACAAAATTAAAGTGGAAATATACGGGTCGCAGATAAAAGCGTAATAGCGAGCTTACGAAACTTTGAAACTTCAGCAAGAGAATGGTAATTATTCCGTCTCTGTCACTTCCATTCACAAACAGTCGCATTGTTACATTTATTTCGCTAAGATTAAACTCACTACTATCAACAATGAAATTTACTGAATCTGTATTGGTATTCTAGTCATATGCGTGAGGAAATTCTATGTACTTTAGTTAGTTCTAGTTCTTTTATTGTCTGTGCTTCGGTCTGTATACCGCATTTTTCATTAGGGATGTTCTGTTTAAATGTGTATGTAGCAATTAAAAAGTTTATATAATCCACATATAAACCATTAGAAGCTCATTTTCTTTTGTATAGTTAACTGAGACTGTCTTCTGAGTGTTTAAAATTAGTACACAAGATATCCTATTGATATCCTATAATATTATACTCATTTATCTTTCCACCAGTAGTTCTGTAATCATAATTATCGGTCACTGAATATTGTTAGATATCTACCATTAGAGCATTTATCTAAAAAAATAAAAATACTATTTAAGAGATTGAATCAAATCCGTATTTTTTTTAATATATGGTACATATAGTACGACAGAAGAAATTCTTATTTCTTTATTACTAAACACACTCACGTTCTCAAATCAAAGACCAGAATTGACAATAATCTATCCACAGATCGTTTTAATCGCCATGTTTTTAATTTGACAAGAAACTTGAAGTAATCGATATACATCAGCATCAGCACAGAATAAACATTTTCAGCATGTAAAACAAGTTATAAAGACTGACTACAATCCTTATATATCTAATAAATTTACACAGATTGAATCCCGTCTAGGGAATGTCCCAGATTCCCGATTCAAATACGATTGAAATAAATCGACAAATCGTAGTCACAATTGAGATTGAACAAGCTTCGATTAAACAAAATAATACAAAAAGCAATGCATTCTTTCCATTCAGTTCTATTTTTTACGAAACTTGTAAGTCGCCTTCAAGGTTTTATTTTTCTTTTACGAATTGATTAAATAGTGACACGTTTACTATATGAAACTGAGATTTGACGGTATTATAGTTAATTCAAGATTACATAGTTTATTTTAGCGAATTAATTCAGATATGTGTAATATTATTGGTGTAGCGCTAAATGTAACTTCGTAGTGCCCACAATTCTAAATTTGTTGTGTTACGTAAACAACATAATATCATTCCTAAATACGTTAGTTCGGTATCCTGATGAAAGCTATTGGATATTATGTGCGCTTATAGATTTATATACTACGAGTCTTCAGTGCGTGACCCATGGTTTTGGGGTTCGAATCCCGGTTGTACATGAATGGATTTTATTCTATATATATGTACTCGTATAATCATATTTTTAGCACATAGAAAGTCGCTCGCTCTTGGGGGGGAAGGAAAATATTTTTAAGGAAACCGGCATGTGTCGACAACAATACAGAAGACTGACCACTTACTTGTCTATGAAAAATAAATATCAGAGAAACAATTGTATTTGAGGCCAATACCTACATAGGGTTGCGCCTATTGTTATTTATTAAAAATTAAATATGAATGAATTCTAAAAATTTAATACGGCGCGGGTTGTTGTATGTAATGTATCTTTATATCTATTAAATTACTTAATGCTAATTAGTATATAATAGTGGACTGTATTTATTTAATTTATTATTGCTCAATGTTTTAAATAATTAACAGAGAAAGAAAGAAAGGAATTGACACAGTACCTTCAACCTCTTCGGCTTCTTTTCGTGACTGGATTCTTTCTTCTTTAAACTAATTAGCTTATACACTTCACAGAAGTAGAAAAAAGTAGAAGATGAAACAGCACTGTATAAAATTGTTTATAACAAACAGTAAATTTAAAATTTATAAGTTTTAAAGAAAGCGGTGCGAGCGTAGGATGGGACATATTATAGGTGTGACGAGATATATGCGTCTAGGAAAATTAGGATGGATATATTGAGCAACCATTAATATAAATGCGAAATCGGCGCAACCAACAACATGGGTGTAGCTTGTTATAGGAATAATAAATATTATTGGTTCCTATAATTCGATGAACCATAATTATACCATATTTTTAAAAGGATTTCTCTTTTTATTAAAACACAATCGCGTTACAATATTCAAGTTCGCATTGTTACTTTAATTTAGTATATGTAAATAAAACATACAATCCTATATTCTTACATACGACTAATGCGCAAAGGTGACCGAATTAGTAATATTTCATGTCATCAAATCGTAAATCAAACCGCTACGCCTGCTGATAGCTGCACATAATTTATGTTAATCGATTTCAATTCAGCAGAGAATTGAGTGACTTGTTTAAAGGGATTATGTTTGTGTTATGCTTAATGAGGATTGTAGATTATGCAATTTAATGGCTTGATTGTAGCCACAGAAAATCGCTCATGTCGAGTTTGAAAGAAATGCTTACATTAATATAGATCAATCGGTGTGTTTTCGATTCGATTGACGTGAGGCGCTAAATTTAAGTAACGTTTGGTATGTAGGAGCTTCTGAACCAGGATAAAAATATTTTAAAGCAGAAACCGAAAAAAAATCAAACAATTATTTTTACAAAATTATAATATTTAAACATTAGGCGTTTTCAAATTTTACATTAAATTTAAAGAAGTTATTGTTTTTTCGTATTTAAATTAAAAAAAAAACAAACACGAAATAAATAAAACGTTAATTAAAACACAGTAATACGTTTTGTTATTTCACTGATACATATCAAAACTTCAAGTTATAAAGTTCATGCTGCAAATTTTATAATAAAATTTGATAAATTGATTACTTCAAGTAGAGAATATTGCATACCTTTCATTTTCCTCTGAAATTTATGGATAGGAAAATATGGTTGCAGCTGGTCTTAAAAATCGCTTGCTATATTTTCTTGGACTTGCTTCAGTTTAATGTTTGTTACATAAAGGAAAACTGAGTGTTTCAAAATTGATCTTGACTCAATGATGCGTAAAGGTATCTCGATTCCTTATTTATATAAATACGAAACACAAACTAATTCTATAATCATATTTTCTTGGTATAAAATATTCAGTCGAGTCTATACTATAAACTATGACGGCTATATTTGTCTATCTTCTGATATTTACACAAATTTTATCTATATGATTTGCAATGGCTAGGTTAAAATGCATCTTCGTGGTACCCACAGTTCGAATTTAGAACATAATATTACCATTGGTAAATACTCGTAAGTAGATTGTATTTGGCATCCTAATAGACAGAAAAATTGTGTTTTTGTTTCCACCAGACTACTAAAATAAATTATTAAAATATGTAATATACGAAATACTTCATTTTTATATTTATGTAATAGACTTTTGTAAATACATCAATTTCTTTCATTATTAAAAAGTAAAAAAGGCCGCTGCTAGCATACATGATATCTTACGCCAACTTCTAAAACCTTAAGTCATAGTCACCAAATACATAAAAATCACCACTAATCCACCGAAGTGAACTGAAATCCTTCATTTAAATAAGTACTTATTTAACTAAGCTGCTAACCACATCCACATGTTTTTTTTTGAAACAAAAGCCAGCTATGAGGGCTCTAGGCCTCTAGGGCTTTTGATAAATTAAAATAAAATATTTTCAACAACAAAAGTAAATTACGTGCTATCCCAATTGTATATCAAACCATATAAATTCACTGCATCCATATGAAACGGTTTTAACTTTATCTCGGTCATTAACAGCCACAGGTGCGGAGTAAAATGGTTTCATAATATTTTAAACGTTCAAATTTAGTTTCACAACAGATGTTACCTTCCGCACGTTTGTTATAACAGAGTATGACAGTTTAGATAACCCCTTTAGAAAATTGGCAATATGTGCTAGTTTTCTATTCTCAATCTGTACATGCGTTGGACTTATGGAGGTGAATCAAATTTTTATTTCTATAAGCACAATAAACACTTTGTTGTATTGTATAGAAAACACATTAAGCTTGTTATACTTTAAATAAACTTAAAGCTTATTTACCAAAACCAAAGGCTAAATATGATGGTGCTAACAGAACATTATTAACATATTCGTGCAATCAACAATTTATAATGTAGGGAATCTCTGAGAGATAAATTTAAGGAAATGAATATACTTACCTTTCCCTCGCAATATATTTATGAAAATATTATGTATGTATACAAAAATAGTGATAAGTATACTAGAATAGAACATACGCACAATGTCAATACTCGGAACAAACGCAGGCTGCAATTTCCCCGTACTAGACTGTCTAAAGTTAGTAATTCTTTTTTGGGAAAAGGCATACTCTTCTTTAATAAAATCCCAGAGGCTCTTTTATCTCTGCCTTTTATTAAATTTAAAAAATGTATTAAATAAAAGCTGTGTAAAAAGGCTTACTATAAAGGACCTCGGACTAGTGCTGGGCAGGCTACTTCTAATTTGCTTATATTTGTTTTAAATATTGTAGAATTTTTTGATGATTTGCTTTTTTTTAAAAGAGTACCGAGAGTTTTTTACGCCGGCCTTTTCTTTCGGCCAACACCCTCTGTCTTCTTTGCCGATGAGTAGGGATGCCAACAGGTTCGAATTTAATGACGTGGAATAAGTGATACCATGATGATCTTATGTTCCAAAATAAACGTATTTCATTCAAACATACTGAATGAAGATGCATGTAGACATGAATATATCAATAACAAATTTTTTAGTTATCTTTCAGTTGATTATAATATGGTTATGTGTTAGTTAACAAAAAGATCGTCTTTGTAGTATAGTGTGGTCTAGTGTCACATTACATTGACCATTTATGACTGAAATTAACATATTTTTACTTTTCACGCGCTTATTGGACCATATGAAGTAATCTGTGTATTTTATGAAGACATTATAAATCACGTAAGACTTTTAATAATACTTATATATTGGTTTTACATACTTCTATTACTGGTAGATCAAAACAGCGATGAATTAGCCTAAGAGAAGATATTTTTATTAAGATACGAAAGATATAACTTTGGTTTTGAATTCTTATGTAAGACAGTTATCGTATTATACCACCACCACTTTGTAGAAGAAGCTGCCCACCGAAGTATTTCCAAACCAATTTTTATTAATGGTCCTTCAAGAAAACAGCGTACCAATTCTTAAAAGACCGGTAGCGCGCTTGCGAGCCTTCTGGCAGGACGACTGTCCATGGACGGCTTAATATCAGATAAGCGTCCTGTCCGTCTGCCTCCTGTAACACAAAACAATATATTTTGTTTGCTATTTTGGCTTACACTACACATATTTCACACTAGACGACTTATTTTTCGTGACGCCGGTTAATTTATAAATGGTAAAATTATGTTGTAAACAATAAAAATACTAATTAATAACCAAACGATATTATGTTTTAAACTAAAATTTTACATAGTTTTTAAATTTGAAAGGTTATTTAGGTTCACAATGCATCCGAAATTATACAAGATTATATATTTTTATACTTTCACATATCACAAATATTATTATATCTTTACGACATTCCAACTGTAGTAGAATATTAATGATAAAAATCCACAAAATCGTCACAAAAAGACCAATTAAATTTCAAATCTGTTATTTTCATTATGAAGTCAGTTAAATTAATATAGAATTCAAGATAAAAAAATGGACTGTTGTTTAAATATTGAATAAATAAAAAATAAAGTTTATTGCCAGCTCTTCTGTTCTGTTCTACCCTTAATTCGAGAACTGGCAGTAAATGTAATCTTAGAAGCATTTCATGTATATTTATTTTTTCACGTTTATACGTGGACGTTTTGTTACCAATATGAATGAATATATTTTGAATTTGAATAAAACACTAATGCAAGTTAGTATTACTTCAAAAGCTTCAACAATCTTACTGACCCTTTAGCTATCTTGAAATTATGTAAGTTATTAAATATAAGATATAAGACTAAGTTTATCTCCATAAGCCATAAAACTTAGTCAGTTTTTTTTTCATTTAAGCCTTTTTTTTATTGAGGGGAATGCTTTTCCGCACAGAGTGTGGGACTCGCTCTAAAAGCCCTACCCACTAAACGCCTCCCACCAATCACGTCAGTGTTGGGGTAATTTGAACCCCGTGACTGCTTGCTGCAGCAACCATCTTCCATTACATTAACATCGCTTTAGAAGTCTTTACTAGTAGGGTTGCAATTTCTTGCACCCAACATGTGATTCGCCGCCATGTTCTCGCTCGCACATATAACACAATGTGGTGCTTCGTCCCTTCATTTAAGCCCCGACTTAAAGAGATAATTTTTTTATTGAATTCAAAATGTTACACGATAACTAAATAACTAAATAACCACTTTAACAGTAACTTCATCAAATTCATGTTTCGTAAATGATCAATGAATAAATAGTTGAAAGTGCTCAGGAAGTGTTATGGACGATGGTAAAACGGTATAAACTTTTAAGGTCTTTGTTTGCTTATGATTTAACATATTTCAGAAAACATATGATATTAAGGTTCCCGCGATAAATATTTCTTGGTGTGTAAAATATTTACAAAAATTTCAATTTACATAAAGATCAAAAGTCTGATGTCATTTCCGTAGTTTCGTTAGTTAGTTCCCAGTCTGTGTTTCCATTTAAACTACATGCCTAAACAGACGCAGAATTATTCTAGTATCATGTCCCAGTGTTTCGAGACTTACACTACATTAATAATACTAAAGTTAATCAAAAATGTATAAAAGACGTAAAGTTATCTTTACGATAGATTTGATAAAATGCCTTTGAAAACCAGATTTCCTAAATCCGTTCTTGCGGAAAGCGATCCCTGCATACAGAGTAAGCACGGTTATGCGTTCACATATGACTGAGCGGTATCCGCAAAACGCTGCAGTGACGCAGACTGCGGTAAAACCATATCACTTTTATCAAAAACCAATTTCCACAAACAATGAGAAATACATTTCAACTTGCTGAAAACGCTGGATAATACATTTTTAATACAAAGAAGTCGAGTAAATCAGTGCAAATTTGAATAATTGGGAATGACTCGGAATGAAACGCAAATACATGTAGGTATATGGTATTGTGATTATTTATTTATTTATTATTTATTCACACTTCGTTGCTAGAAAGAAACACAAATAACACAATACATATAAATTACAAGGGATGCAACGGGCGGCCTTATTGCTAACAAGCGATCTCTTCCAGGCACCCCTAATAAGAAAGAAAACAATAAATAAAAAATGATGAGTGCAAGAAGTGCATAACCAGAAGTTATATAAAAACAAAATATATATATTAATCTGTAAAACCTTAATCTAGAGAAAATAAAAAAAAAACAAAATTTATAACTAAATAAAACTAAAAAGCTAATCTTACAGATTCATGAACAGCAAATAGTGAATTACATAATATACAAAAAGAAGAGGAGATACAAGAATTACACAGGTCACGATTGATCAGGATATGATAAGATTAGGAAATATTTATATAGAAGAGTTTTAAAAGACAATAGGGAGGAAGCCAATCGTATAGACTCAGGCAGCTTATTCCACAGCCTAATGGCGGAAATCCTAAATGAATTGCCTATGTAGGATGAGCTGTGGGATGGAATTTCCAATAGACATCTATTGGAAGAGCGTAGCGTATAGTTAGAAGGACCTAAGAATTTTGGGATTGAAAAGAATTGAATATAGAAGTTGAAGAATATGAGCGTCACGTCTGAGTCGAATAGGTAGCCACCCCAGCTGCCTGCGGAACTTAGACACATGGTCATACTTCCTAAGACCAAATATAAAACGTATGCAGAAGTTCTGCAGGCGTTCGATCTTGTTGAGTTATTCCAATCTTTAACTAATAACTTAATAATAACTATATAATAAAAATAAGTGGACTTATAAAGAAAATATAACTAAAAATGCAATGAATGTAAAGAATATGTTTGTGCTTCTTATTTGTCTTGCATAGAAAAATTGAAATATAGACGTATTGATTCGTTTTCTTCTTTGATTTTAAAGGGAAGATCTCGAATCAAAAATCCTTTAAATAAGAAATAAAGCTTACAATCCTAAAAATTTACTCAAGTAGTTATTCCTTCGGGGTTTTCGAAAGAGTACAAAAACTTTGCATTATAATACCTAGGTAACACTGAAAATGTTAAGAAAATGAAAAACTGCTTAATGTAATCTCCATTCCTCTCTACACATCGTCGCTTTCGATGGAACCACTGAGAAAAGCAGCGGGCCCATTCCTCCTAGAGGTCTCTTCTATGGCATTTGACATTGACATACCAGTCTGCAGTAACTGTCCTTCCATCTTCAAGCACAACTGTCGCGATGCAATAAATTTTTTCTTTGACTTCTTCCTGTCTACCTTAGTTGGCCGATCCTCGAAAGGAGCCACTGAGCTGATTGTCTTTTGGTTTCGGGTTTGTAGCAATATATCCAGCTTTCATCACTCGTGATGATGTCAAATACAGCGTTTAAGTCACCGCCGTTGAACTTATCTCACATTTGGCGACACCAGTCCATGCAAAGGTGTTTCTGGTCGTCGGTCAAAGCATACCGAATCCTTCTGGTACTTGCTGACGCCTAAATGGTCGTGTAATATTGTTTGAACTTGACTCATACCAATGCCTAAGCTTTCCTGTATCTGCTGATAGGTCACTCTCTTATCTTCCTCTATCATGCATCGCATATCAATGATGTTATCTTCAGTAGTCAGGACGTCCCTCGCGCGGATCATAATTGACATTGCTATGTCCACACTTAAACTCGTTAAATAAATTGTAACTAGTGGCACGAGACGTGGCTTCATTAAGAAATGCTAATCGCAGCATAGCTTTGTTGTTGAGTAAGCCTACAACTAAAGTCATAATTAGTCATTGATCAACTATTTTCTCGCGTTAGGTTCACTTTCACGTGTAAAAAGAGTTTTAACCAATTCACAAAAACGAATGACAAATGACTGCAATATACATTATGTTATGACTGCATTAGGTTACAAAAGAGTTCTAAAATTGAAATTCAAAAAACGTTTTCATTAGCAATGTTTCTAACTGGTCAGTTCTGATCATTTCATTTGATTCAGTGTTACCAGGTATAGTGCATTCGAAGTTCAAATCCGTATTTAAAATTACAAAGTTGCAGATGTATGTGAATTGTGAAGAACTAAATTCGTTAGATTTATCTAACTAGAATGAATGTTAAAAAATGTAAATCACGCAAGGAAGGCTCATAAGGACTTACCTACGAAAAGTGGGTCGTGTCGTTCTCATATATCTGGAAAAATACAAACTTACCGTTTTGTCTTCTTTAATTTGTGATATTGAGTGATGAACATGGTACCTGTTGTATCATAACAGGTAAGATATCCGTTAAATATTACTATTATTATTCTATGTTAATAGATATAGATATAGAGGAACATGAAGGCAACGACTAACTGTTAAAATTATAACTTAAGAGATAGGTAATATGAATTACCCTTATAACATAAAATAAAATCCATATCTTTAAAATATTTTTATTATATTCCTGTGTGCCTTCGATGTGAAAATTTAATATGTCATATCTGCGCAGTATTTTATGCGGAATGGAGAAGTAGGTTACGATATATTATTTCACGAAAATAATTACTTGCGAGATATTAAATATCGATATTAAATTTTTGTTAATATTACAAAATTTTCGTAGCGTTTTAATATAATAAAGAGCTTTTATTTGTATTAAAGTGTGACGTCCTTAAAGTAATTGCATTAAACATTTAGTATAATCTCACTTAGCGAAAATTAAAGGAAATAATGAGACTGGTGTTTGTATTTTGTTAAGTACGTGATTAACAGCGCAGCTTATAAATTCAGTAAAGTTGTTTAAATTATTGCTGGAAATTCCAACTACTTAGATGCCGGTGCCATACAAAAACATTTCCACGGGGATCATTTGAAGCTTAACTAAATTTTGTTTTAACTAGCTTATCCCTTTGATTTTTTGATGTGATTCTTTATTTTTTCTCGCGTTTAGTTTCCCTAGCTTTTACTTGAAACTGGCATAAAGTTATAAGGTAATATTTAAAATTATATAATTAGGATTTAGGTAATAATATATTAGACGTTGATGAATAAAACCAAGGGGTGATTGCAGTGCATTATATTTCGCAGTGTTTTGAATTGTATTTTTGTTAAATTATATTGTATTGTTAATTTAATGAAAACTACATTGTTTGCAGTGTTGGCCTAGTGGCTTCAACGCAAATTATTCTGTGTCTAATAACTTTTAGGTTTTATCATAAACTAGATTATAATGGCATCTGCTAAATTATACCATATAACATAACTGTAATATAACAACACACTTTAACTAAGTTGTATACAGACATCACGTCAAGTTAGTGTTGGTAACTTAAACAAAGGTCCTTAAGTTGTTCAGAACTTAATAAAGGAAAGTAATACATTTACATATCTGCCAAGTTGTTGCAATATTGTCAGTCAGTCGTAATTAAACTGTTCAACAAAGTATTCTCTTTTCCAATTCATTTATTTAAATATAATAAAATTACCAGTTACTATAGCGTGTAGTTACATAATCTATGTAGTAAAATAACCTAGCTTAAAAGGTGGTCAATAAAATATTTATGCAAACATAATACGCTGTAAACAAAACTGTAGTATCTATAAATAAAACAACATCTTTTTACAGGTCGTGCAATAGAGCGAGTGTGCAGCGGTACGGATGGTGCGGGGATGGTGTCAGCTGCGCGGGCGTTACTTGCGGCTGTGACTAGGGTCCTTCTTTTAGCAGATATGGTGGTTGTGAGACAATTACTATTGGCCAAGGACAAGGTTAGGTTTTATGGCCCCCTCTATACTTTAAAAATAACATATATATAGGTATATAGAGTTTATGTATGTGTTTCAAATTTTATAAATTTTACTGAGCCTACTTGTTTAGTACATACCAACATGGAACATTTTGCTATGCTATCCTAGAGACTGTTCGGTTTTCCGGAATGAAATCTTTGTATGTTGTTCTGTGAATGTTAATAATAAATAATATTTTTTTTATATCCAGAATTGAAAAAAAAAATTAGGGGTGGATTACCCTTAACATTTAGGGGGATGAAAAATAGATGTTATCCGATTCTCAGACCTACCCAATATGCACACAAAATTTCATGAGAATCGGGAAAGCCGTTTCGGAGGAGTTTAACCACAAACACCGCGACACGAGAATTTTATATATAAGATATTGGTGGTGACCTTAATCCTTTTTTTTCTCCATAGATGATCAGCCTTGTGTGATAATAGTTCTCACCCGATGTTTCATCACACGGCTTTTGTAATAAAACAGAATATATTATTTCGGTAGATGAACTATTCTCATATCTAACAGATTTATTTAGTTTAGTTTTATGCAGCCTTTGCTTAGGTTTTATATGATCTTGTATTATTTTTATTTATTTATTTATCCTTTATCGCCTTATACAAATCGCCCTACAGCTTTATTGGAGGTAACATCGTAAATCATACACGTATTATTATATCCGTATTATTAAGATCATATCGGATCATATGTTGAATGAATTAAATATGATCCTAGTAATTCAATTAATAGCTTCATTTATATTGCATCGATGCCAACCCTTTACACTATTATTTTATTACTAAATTATTCACCAAATTTGGCACGGGTGTGGATAATGTAGTTTCCCCAATTTGGAGTTCTACCAGTAATACAACAGTAAACGTGTGAATTTATAAGATTTAAAATAAAATACACAAGAGACATAATATATTGTATTTATTTATTAGATCCAAATAAGTATAATAAATTTCGTTAAGCGCTTCTCTGTCGCTTTCCACCACGCCATAAACACAATTTAGAAGGAATATAGTCAAAAGAAATTATGTAATAAGACTGTAAAAGAATTTACTGAGACTTTTGTTTAATGTTACATCTAAACTGATTTATTTGCTTGAAATGTGCATTTTCACCGAGGCTCCAGTATAAATACTAAAGAGTCATGTGTGTTATCGTGTATGATTTACGATGTTACCTCCAATAAAGCTGTAGGGCGATTTGATGATGATTATTTGTCACGACTAAACGCTTTATCCAGTCACGCAAACATTGAATAGGCAAAGTTTTATTCCTTACAGGGAGCACATGTATACCTGTATACATCAAAAATGACTTAATTTATATACTTACCTCGCTGTTGCTTTACATAAATACTTTTAATTACCCGAGGTTTTCGATGCCAAGCCATGTCATATAAAAACCCCAAAATTTTGGCAAATGTATATATTCATAGTAATTATTAATTACTACATTGTTTTGTTTATACATTCACGCTTTTTACCAAATTGGTAGGCAGAGACTACAGATCAATTTGCTACGGTCTGACATAGCTTTCGCTTCATCCACTTCCAAGACAGGATACCACTCATGCTTGTCGGTTATGGGCTTCTTAGACCTGCCTATTCTCTAGTACGTCCTGGATTTTATCCAGGTATGTACAACAAGGCCTATCCGACCAGACTCACCACCTACAGCTGCCATGTGTCCATCTTGCGCGTAAGCCGCTTCTTTGAGCTTTATAGAAGCGGTGTCATTCTTGTTGCCGATGCACGGAGCAAGGTATTGCCCGTATGCTTATGCGTAACCAAGGAAGACCTCCAATTCCTCCAATACGAGGAGTACCTTCGTATGTTTAGGTGGTTTGACTATATAGAAAGGATGACTGAAAAGCGGCTTATTCATTCTTTGATTACCATACGTCATTCTGAGAGATAAATTTATTTAATATACAGATTAAATTAAAAAAAATGTACTCGGCAGTTAACCTATAGATTGAACACGGGAAGCAAAAGTTAGATAACTTGAATTCTGGCAGGTGGCACGTTCATTGGATCGTCTGGAGTCGGTGTCCAACTTTGCAGAGTTTGTACGCGCATTTACGGAGTTTGGCGGAAGTATGGTGGAGCTTGCACGACTTACGGCGGAGCGGAGAGCAGATTTAAGGGATGAGAGGCGAAGGGCGCAGGTGGCAGCAGCAAGGAATGTACTTGAAAGGTCTACGCTGATGCTTCTTACGTCATCTAAGGTAATTGGCACTTGGAAAATGTTTCTTTTGGTCATACAGCTTCAGGAAGGAAAGAAGGAAATACCATTGTTTGTTATCACAATAAAAATAATATATCAGAAAATAAAATAATGGTTCTTTCTGTGCATTATTGACTTTATATCAGGCTGTTACGAATGAATCCATAATGGACGTTCCATTATCGATTCAGTTAACGTTTGTTGGCATATCAAACAACTACATGTGTAGTTGTTTGATATGTTTAATCAAGGTTTTGAAATATTTTAATAAGATGGCTCGTGAACTTCTTAAAAATCATATATTTAAAAATAATCTAAAAATATTGCTACGTTTTTAGCTAGTGATAGTGTCTGTAATCGAGAATAGTGATTTAAGAAAGGTCACAAAAAATCTCTCTGCGACTTCGCTTCGCGTATTTCGTAAATTAGAAGTAGCGTTCTGGGATTCGTCATCAATTATGTAGGTTCAGAGTGAGTTCGAGTTTTGGCCACTTCGAAGTTTTTGGTGACATTACAATTACGTCTATATATGAAAGAAACGTCCAATCGATACAAAAAACCTTATGTGTTCTCAAATAGATAGTAAAGCTACGTAAAAATAATTATCATTTACAAGCTCCATTATAAAGGATTTCAATCCATCAAAGGCTGGACCTCTAAGTTTAATAGACAAAATTCTTCCCGAATTCTATTTTTCGTAACACGTACGAAACGATTTCACTTTTCGTCGAAATATAGCGTCCCACTAACACTAGTTATATAAAATAAAATCCTAAAACTTAATCTGGAAATAAATTAACCTCTCGGGATTAAGCTAAAGCAATTAACATGCAAGGCAAGGTTATAAAACGAAAAGAAATATTAATTTTCGGCCGCTTTCCCATTTGGATCGTGAAAAATATTTTAACCCTTTTAAGAAAATAACGGAAAATCTAATAAATATGCATACTTTGCGTGTAAAAGGCTACTCGAGGCTAGGGGAATTTACGGAAAATATTAATTTCAGCTTTCGGAGAGATACACATACTTTTCAAGCACTGAAAAATATCAGTATAAATATTATATTTTTGTTATATTTTTACCCGAAACTCACTTTTGTTTTCTTTGATAGTAAATTTGTTTCATATGAATTTGTTTTTGTTACATATAACAATGTGTAGAAATAGTATCGGTATAGATAAAGTAAACATTTCTGTTTTACGCTTTTTAACCTTAAAACATTGCAACTCTCTCAACACTCATTGAGTCTTGGTTAACATATTGAATGTTATTATGCACACATTGCTAACATAATTTTAAATAAAGCTAGAATAATCTCGGATATATTTTAATGCGATAAAGACGAGACATTAATCCAACTTACGTAATTTGCTGTAAGTCCTTCAGCTATAAAGCTAAATATACAGCTATTTTAACATTTCACCGGGATGTTAGCTCTAATTGCATCTAGTTAACCTGAAATGAGCGTTGCCGGTCTACGAATACCTTCGTATTTTGGGATCTTACCGATCGATATATTTGGTGTAGAGAGAATGAGGAAGCGTGTTCGAATTCGCATATAGGTATGCTAAATTGAACGTTACGTTATAAAGTCTTTAATAAAATGGAGTACAGTTTTCGCCAATTCACAGATAATCCCATGACATCTCTATTTAATTTTGTCTATGCAAAGTCTTGAACAGTCGTTTTCCTGTTCTCTTAGGAAATTTAAACTTTGAAACGGATGTTTTAATCCAGCAGACTTCATTAATATATAGATGAGGAAATATATTTCAAGGAAATTCAAATGTACAAT
This sequence comes from Pieris mannii, assembly GCA_028984075.1. Classification (NCBI taxonomy): domain Eukaryota; kingdom Metazoa; phylum Arthropoda; class Insecta; order Lepidoptera; family Pieridae; genus Pieris; species Pieris mannii. The sequence goes on from CM054776.1 coordinate 5,858,878, forward strand.
AATCCCTTCTGCTTTCCTACTTATACAAGAGCGAAGTATCGTATCTAGTCAATAGTAAAGTATCAAGAACACGTTTAAAACAATTTAATTTTATTTAAATATTGATAAATTCTGTAATATTTCAGGTAACAAAAAGAGATTTTATATATCCCTAGAATTATTTTCAGACATGTTTAAGGCATCCAGGGAGTGCATCAGCGCGAGAAAATCGAGATACAGTTTTCTGTCAAATGAGGCGAGCTATGGATCTTATACATTATGTTGTACGAGATGGACTTCCGGGACATGAAGAGCAATCACAAGAGGTCTGTGCAAGGCCTTATTTTATATGCCAATAACCTAATAAAAAAACAACGTTTAATCTTTTCCGCGCTTCGAACTTATGTAATAAGCGTTAATATTCTATATCATTATCACACATTTTTGTTTTATTAATAGTAAATGTAATTCTGATGAGGAACATGTCGCAATGTTTTCAATGTTTAAGTATAAGTATTGATAAATTTTATTGCTTCAACAGAAAACTCATAATTTAGATATTGTAAATATACGTTTTCACGTTTTAATATAATTAGGCAGCCTATAAAGTCAGTCTCTAATTAAGATCTGGCTATAATTATGAAACTGCTAATATGAAACTTGACTGTTCCTTTAAGGTAACCTACTCTCGTGATAAAGAGCAGGTGAGCCTACTTAAATACCTCGCATTACAGGAATGAGCTTTTTACAGATTTTAAATTTCATTTCGCAATTTACCACACTGTTTTGCACAGTTTTTACTTTTCATGTTATCAAATCTTTAATCTTTTACGAACTCATATTAAATTGTTTAGTTAAATCCTTATCTATCTATGTGTCTTGAATGGAAACCATTCCCCGCACCTATATAATAACATAACTTTATATAAAACTACTTGTAATACCAACGCAGAGCCTTCATTGAGTGTGCTGTTATTTTTTAAATTACGGAGATAAATAATGCCGTTTCCCTAATTGAAATCATAAGATAAGGCGTCTACGGATGTGTCTTTTATCTATATATACAATAATATGCATAAAATACTCAATTATGTAAGATTAACAAAAGTTAACATTTATGTGTCTGTTTGTTGATTTCTATGCAGTTTTTATATACCCAGAACTGAATCAGTACAAATATTGTTTATGTAATCGGAAAACCTAAAACCTTCATTTACAAACAATTATTAAAATGTCACCAACACTCACGATATATGTGATTCTCAGCGGACGATAACGCGAGCATAATAAGGGGAGAGTTTATCGATGGAATATCGTATAATATATTATTCTGATGTAAGAAGCTGATTCTTTAAAAATTAATTGAGTATATTTTTGTATAAACGTGCGCGTTTTGAATGCAATATAATTTAACACAAATGTAAATACGATTACGCGGCCAGAATTTTAGTGGATATCGCCTATTAAACAAACATATAAATCATTCGGTGGTCGTAAAATGCGTAGGATATTCATAAACACATCAAGATTCGTGTATACGGCGCTTACGTAAACAGAAATTTGATTTAAGCACGGGCTACTGGCCATAAAAAATATTTGTGACTTAATACACGTAACACACGCGATTATACTTATTTTTATATAGAATCAGCAATCCTTTAAAAAATTAAAGAGTTTTCATAATTTGTAACTATGACGTATGTAAGATGACTATCTTCGTTTGCGTGCCATATTTAACATGAGAGATACAAAGAGTATCTTTAAAGTAGTATTCTTCAATACTTAATTCATGAAGGTTCTCGATTCTTAAAAACAATTTCACATAAATTATATACGTAAATTAAGTTAACACCTATGATAGGGTAGACTAGTGGCTATAGCAATTAAATAAAACGTTAGTAATACTTGTAACATTGTGTTTACCTGTATAAGAGAAAATATATAATAATCTATAAATGACAACGCACATCAAAAGTAAAGAAAGCATAGTTTTCAAGCCCCATTACTAGTGGGGCTTGAAAACTTAAATTAAATTTTCAATATTTTCAATATTAAATATTCACCAATCATTTTGTATGATGTACATTCAAATCTGTATTCACACCTGGGTGAGTTCCTGTCGTTTGAGACGCAAGAATTTGTTGTCCGTCTGTATTTTCTTTATATTAAATAATATTTATGAGCAGCGTTGGCTAAGCGTGCGACTCTCATAACATCCTTGTCAAGGTTCGAACCCTGGCTACGTTCTAATTTAACAACTTGAGTATTAGAAAATTTATCTCAAAACAGATCCAATACTGAGGCATAGACTACCCAGAGCTCCATTTGTTTTTTTAAACCTATAAATATTACTTATTGATATGATGTTAGTACCAATAAAAAAGGTGCAACAATATAATATACCTGAGTTATCAATAGAATTAAACATAGAACGCTTCGTTGCACACGTTACCCTAATTACTTATGTCGAGTCTACTTTGAATGCATTGCGCCACTATGTAAATGTATGCACGAATGCATATTCACTTAGGTATTTCTTACGTGTCTTATCTTGAAACTACACCGTAAATTTTAACGCCGTTCAAGTGATTATGTTAATGTTAAAAAAATTTAATAAAGTTATTTATTAACGCGTGAACGCCTATCCTAATTATCCCAATACAATGGCAAATAAAGATACGGTTATTAAACACGAGAAACTTTGCCATCGGAATAGTATATTCTCTAACGCCTAAACCCAATAACCTATCTCAAATCATTTTTGACCATCTGAGATAAACATCTTAATCCAAATATTGATAAATGTGTGCACATAACCACTCGACGGACTGTAATAGCCATCTGTCGATACAAGCTTGGTAGGTCGGATCGGTGTATGTGGATAGACCTTTGTATGAAAATAACAGTTCAACTGTGCCAATATCCTATCTTTCGATGTTAACTTTCATCAGTTTTTAAAATAATTTAAAAGCTTTTTGATATGTTTTAAACATAGACATTAATATTTCAATATTATTTGTACGGTTTTATTTACATTATTTGGTTTATATTGATTATCTAATATGAGTGTAAAGAGCGAAGAGATTCCATTCTATCCGTCGCCAAAAATGGATTGTCTTCGTAGGGTTTGGTTATTGGGATTCAGATAGAAGATCGATCGACTGTCACGGTCTGATAGATTGTTTTCCATCTGAGATTGTGGATTAATTATTAGGTTCGGGCGTTATACTTGTATAATCGTGCTTATTTTCATCTGGAATTTATCTATAATGTATTTTCTACTTCTTTCTAAGGCCTTAAATAATACTAACGAAGTATTTATCGAAGTAGTAACTACGCTTTTTGATATGAAATGTTATCGTAGATCTGAGTTACGACTTGCGTGTTACAAAAAGTTATTAAAATACAACCTTCATACACAACACAAATCGGCGTGTAGCTGAAAAGGCACCTTAATTATTTGACATAGATTTGCTTATTTGAACTTTTATTTCATTAATCACTTTCATATTTCTATCTCGAAGTTACAATATAAGTACTGAACGATTGTTTATTTTCAGCTCTATTTCCATAAACATTTAAATACCTTCTACGTAGATTAACTAAAACTTTAAATAAATTTCTCTATTGTAGTTGCAACCTTTCTCGGACAGTCAAGAACAGGTATACCAGTATTGTTTAGGTAAAGTTGTTTGTATATAAAAAGCCTCGTTGAATTAGAAAAACAATGTATTATTACTAAGCTTGAACGCGTAAGTCGATGCTCTCCCAAAACTTCTGTTATCAATTACATTATATATCATAATCAGTACATGAGGTAAACGATTTACTTTTTAATTATCAGACAATGGGGAAGCATAGTTCTTGTTGAGTTTACGTATTCAATATTTTTATGAATATTCATTTGGTTGTATTGAAAATAAAACCTTAAAATTAAGCTTTCAGAGTCTACACCCCATACAAAGCCATGCTTAAGAAACGGTTACTTAGACTTGTCACGCTGTCCACTTACCATAAGCTATGAGTAACGCTTGATGCTTTACCACAAATCTCTAAAAATAAGCTGTTTAGTGCCACGCCGCGTAGGTTTCTTAAATTATTAATACCACTTTTTGTTATTCGAACCGCTAAGTGAGGGTGACTGATGTAGAAAAAAGCTTTTCAGTAGAAACAAAGATGTAGGTAATTCTTCGAGTTGCATGGTAATATGTAAACAATCACAGCCTTTTCAATTTCAGCATCACATGAGTTATCTCACTTTCAAATTAACACTCTGAGATGGCTTAGCATTGAATATTATTGTTCACTGTGCGATATGTTGCAAAAGAAGAAATATTTTGACACATGATTATTGAAGCATCATTTTATATATGCCTTTTGCAACAAATGCATCGTGAGCGAGTATTGTACAACGTAAGATTTTTTCGGACATTTTGATAGGCAGCTCAATGGGAAGCAGGAACGGCGTTAGGTGCTTTAAGGGGGCTGACGACGCAGGTTCGTGCAGCAAGAGCAAGGGGTGGCGCTGACGGATCACGGAGAAGAGCCCTAGCGGCAACATTGAGAGCTCTAGTCGAACGCACACACGACTTCACAGACTCCGCCTATACCTCGCACGAACATCGACAAAGGATACTGGCCTTAGCTGAACGAATAGCCTATGAGTTGGAGAGATTAGTGTCTGTTGCTGTCTCCTTAGTGAGTAAATATTGTTTCATAAAATTACCTTCAGTTTTGGTCTTAATGGCAGATTAAAACCCTATTTCTTTATATAGGGTCAGTGTTAATTTTATATTTTATTTATGGATTAAATAGGTTCGTTCCATTGCACGAAAGCGTAATCGGATGGGACGCAAAAACAACATCGTATACAGGACTTAGTAAATACACATATTAATAGTGAAAACCTTTTTCAGGAGGAACAGGGTGTAAGTGGTACATTAGCAGCATTGGAAAGCGCTTGTGCGGGTGCAACCAACGCTGCGGGTGAATTAGAAAGAGCCTTAGTGGCTGCCGCCAGGGATCAAGCGAGAGACTTGGCTTCCCTAGCGGAACAGGCCAGAAAAATAGCTACAGACCTCGCGCACATAGGTAACCTTCGAAGAAAAATAGGTATAGTCGTATTTGTATGAGTTGCGAACACTTGTGTGTATTGGTAATTGGAGAATTCATGTGCAGCGAATGCCAATTCAATCGAGTGTAATATAGAAGTAACTTTTTTAAGAATGGTGCATGAATTGGTGCTCTATTTGAATCATGAATTTTTGCTTATTTTTCTTACCTTATTGTCGTGTGTCATCTAGCTAGTTTTATCATAGTAATACTCTCCCATAAGTATTGTAGTAAAATAATCACAATTGCCTTAAACATAGATTGGTTTTGATATTAGTTAACACACGCTGTTTGTTTGGTGCTGCTAATACAAAAATACCCCATCACAGAGGTGTTCGCTGACGCTAGATATTACTTTCTATTTAATTTTTTTAATCTGTAAAATTCTTACGTCCTCGTTTCAGCTAGTTCCTGTGGTGAGAGAGAATCAGAGAGACTGCACAATATAGCCAGCCAGCTTCATGAGCAATTAGATCATATAATTGAGGCAAGTCACAGCCTTATAAAGAATCATCGCAATCTTGACATTAAACATATTATGTTTTACATTTTAATAAATAAATCACGGTTTTATATTTTTAAATCAGTTATAATATTAGCATATATTAACACAACTTTGGACAATCGACGTTTTTTTGGTATTTTAGATGTCGTTCTAATATAATTATTTGATTTAACATCCAACCAGTATCTACTAGCTAAAGGTTGAAACGCTTTACTTTGACAGGTATGCAAATTACTTAGGCATATAGCGATGTCGGAGACTCTTCAAGTTAGTGCTAAGTTCGCTGAAATAAATTTAAGGATATACGGCCCTCAAGTAGTGACGGCAGCTCGGACGCTCGCTGCCCATCCGGGCAGTGCCGCAGCAAGAGAAAACCTCGATGTGTTCGTAGATATGTGGGCGTGGCTCCTAGCTGATGCCGCACGCCTAGCTAAAGAACTTTTAGATTTAACAGACGAAAGACCCGATAAACAACAATATAGTAGTTTACCTAGACCTGGTGTAAGTATTCTTATGGATATATTGACATTTGGTGTCACAAACCATACATCTTTTGTTTAACTTATGAAAACATGAATACTGTTGAATAATTTAATTATATTAATGTTTAAAAAGTCTAAAACATAATGGCAGGTAATTGTAATATTCTATATCTGGTAGAGAGATTGTATTCCGCAATGTTGATGCAAGCAATAAAATGAGTCTTATCTAAGTTTAAAAATCATAAAAGTGTCGTTACGGCCGAGGCTGTTAAATACCTTATGATGCTTCAAAAGTTGTTATGAAGTGTTTATGATACGCTGCTTTTATGGCTTTGCAAGTTTCATCACATTATAAATGCTTCCTCTGAGATAAAATTTACTATTGTTCGTTGACAACATTCATATGTGCTTATTTATTTTAGAAACACGGCACAACTAGTAAACCCTTAAAAGCAGTTCGTCTAGATTCGGATGAGCAAGCGAAAATTGCCAAATCGGGTCTCGAAATGAAAATGATGTCCTCTGAGATGGACGCTGAAACTGAAAAATGGCAGGGCGCAGACGAAAATAATGACATCGTGAAAAGGTATTCAAAATCGTGTATTGATTATTTTCTATACATCTCAAAGGGGAGCTCTTAGTTGCCATTGTTTTGTTTTTAGAGCTAAGAATATGTCTTCCATGGCCTTCGCTATGTACCAATTCACAAAAGGTGAAGGTCGACTGAATACAACGCAAGATCTCTTCACCCAAGCAGAATACTTTGCAGAAGAGGCGAATAGACTTTATAAAATTGTTAGACAGTTTTCGTACCAGGTGAGAGGCTATTCATTCTTTGTGGACGAGGCACATTTATTTTATTAGTTTTAGGAGAAATGTCTTATAGCAGTCTACGCCTTCGAAGCCAATAAATAAGGTTTAAGTATTTTATTTTTACGGCGCATCGAACACAGGTCTTCGGGTCTATGAACATCCTGAATAATCTATATTGCTGCATCGTATTAAAATACAGAACTTGACGTCAAAATACTTAAACCGATACTGAAATTTAACTCTTAAATTGTAAATTATTTTAGCCTCAAACATTATTTTTAACTGATTCATTACACTGATTGTGTTTATCAAGTCGAATCTTATTTTAAAGGTTCCAGCAGGTACAGCAAAGAAAGAGTTGTTGGAACATTTGGACAGAGTCCCAACGTACGTACAACAGTTACAATTTACGGTAAAGGAGCCAACGGTCGGGCGTGCCGCAACATTCAGCAAAGTCGATAATGTCATTCAAGAAACTAAACACCTCATGAACGTTATTAGCAAAGTTGTCACGACCTGCTTCGACTGTGCAAACAAGGTAACATCATGACCATTATCAATTGATTTTTCATTAAATGCAACACATGGCACATTTTTAAAATCCTTTAGAGATTTTTCTAGGCAAATTAAAGATTTTAGTGCATTGGAACGTAATGTTCCTTAGGTACCTTTGCCGTGGGAGAAGAGTGTGGGAGTTAAAAGGCACCAGAGTGTTGCACCTGTTAAGTACTTTCGATTTTTTTTCGTTGTCTGTTAGACTTGAGGGGGTGATCAGTGTGTTGTTAAGTTTTATTCTCGTTGATGACATTCCTTTTTTAATCAAATATTTGACAATAAAACGAGAATAAAATTTATTTAGCTATTAGATTTACTTAGTATAATAGATTAATAGTATTTTTTTATCTTGGTGTCACATCCTGTTGTAATTTCATTTTGGTTTTATTTAATAACTGGTGCTTATCACGAATTCGTTTCACTCCGAAATTTTGTTATGGGGCCTATGGGCTAATACATTTCCACGTATATTTGTAATATCGTTTTTCTAAAATTTTCTTATAGATTATGAAAATCTTTCTTATTCAGTGTGTGTCCTCTAAAGGACCCAGTATTTAGTCAAATCCAAGCATGTTTATGTGGTATCTCTTAAATAATTGGTCTATAATTGTTTAAGTCTCCTAGTATACGTATAGTATGTCCAAAATTGTTCAACAAACAAATGAAGCAATAAAGCTTCCAATTAAGTTTTATTCTGTTTACGCAATTTCAGTACTCGCTTTGTATGCCCGAGAGAGTCCCTATGTATTGGAAGCCAAATTTACGAAAAGCATCTACATTTAAGAGTGAAAATAGTGTATTGAATGGTTAATGTAGGTATACGTGTGTTAAACGTTTTGTGTTCTTCACTAACAGCGTTGTTTTCACTGTAATACAGTCAGAGGCCTAAACATCTACATGGTTAATGGAGTTTAGTGTAGAATTGTTTGATGGTGTTTACCCATAGCTAATTAATGAATGTTGTTTATGTGATGTTGCAATGAAATTACTAACTAGCTTAGAATACGTGTGAGGACTATTCTTAAAGTTTGTAAGCTGTTATAAACTTTAAGTCTCGCTATCGTTGAATATGCTAGTACATACGACATTTATGCTGTCGTTATAACGAACTAATCGACTAAAGCTAATTCATAATCGTATTTTAACAAGGGTACGTATGCATGGCGTTTTCGGTGGGTGCGTTAGCGGTGGTGTAGTGATCTTAGGGTCTCCTTTGTTTCGCCAAAAAATCGTCGAAATAATTGAGACCCACCAGCAAGTTTTATCTTAACGAATGTGCTTTATGCAGTACAAATTGGACTTCACGGGGCTGTCTGCCGGTGGGGCAGGTGCGAGTCGGACGGCCAGGGACGACGAAGCCGGAGGTGGTGGTGGTACAGATGCGAAGCCTGGAGGGAGCTCGTCAGATACGGCCATGTGACAGTACGGCATGGGCCGGCGCGGCAAAGGCGACGCGCGCCGGACCAGAGTCAGCTTCCTACTGTTTTAAGCACTTAAACGTCTTAAAACGACTCGTCGCCACTCGGTTCAACAAGGGCATGTTTAAAATTACATATTGTGGTAGTACAAGAAAAAATTTAGAGTTTCGCAGATATTCTTCAATGTTGCAGAGTAAATGATAACGTAAGGTGGGACAATAATATGACGAACTTGTTCTCTCAGTATTCATAGGTTTTGTTAGAAACGGGATCACAATTCCTTGAGAGTTGAAACCAACGTAAAACCCAATGTTTATTTCACAGTATTTGCGATATGTATTTTTAACCAAGCCTTGTTCTAAGCATTATATTCATTAACCTGCGCCTACAGTCCTAATTGAATTAACTGACCCGTAATGGGATTATTTCATCGTACAAACTGTGTTATTAAATATAATGCTGTAAACCGATAAAAATGTTGATAATGTATTTAATAATGCGCATATTTTTGCGATTGTTAGATGGATTTCAGCAACTTAATTTTAAGATGGACAGTACGATATAGAAATAATTTTAATACCACTTGCGACACACAAGATCGTTGGTAATTTGTGAATAATGCAGTAAGCTTATCGTTAGAGCGCGGACACGCAAGGCTGTGGAACTAACATACCTTATAGTCATAATCTTCTTCTTTCTTATTCACTGTTCTTCTTTCATAGAGTAGATCTTCTAAGCATACACTCGCGTTACGAATTTTCCATGGTTATAATAAATGTGATCGTTAATTAAGAGTGAAAACGTACAATAAATACTTGTTACACTAGAATATTGTTACACAATGTTACATAATGATACAAAGACGCCTATTTTTTTAATTTTCCCTCTAGCTGACCTAAGTCCAAACCTGTGTATTATTCGTTAGGTTGAGAGTTCCTAATTCTAAGTTTAATCGCCGCTATATATGCACCTCTGTGGTCCTGTTGCACCTTTGAGTTATGCACGTTTGCTTTATGTTTTCTTTGCATCAGTTACAACATGCTACTTCACAATCACAACACTTCCATTCCGTGTTACATGTCTAACTGTAAATATAGCAAACGTCATCGGACCGACATTGCATGAATGTGAATCGGAAAAAATAGATGTGTGTTGCATGTGTGTGACAATGGTTATGGATGTCGTACTTCATCTTGACGGGAAGACGTTTAGGATAAACATGATGGAACTTGACTCTGGTGGTTTGCACCACCACGTCGCCATGGAACAGATGTTATATAGACCGAATGAAGGAACGTATTGGCAAGTTTAATGTTGCATGATCTGTGTTTGCTAAATGTACATCGCTCGGCATGTCGCTCGCAATAATTAAAAAAACATATCTACTGCTTATCGGGGGTAATGTTATTTAGTGTTTAAGTGACTTCAAGGTTTGCAACTCGGATATCACGCTTCGCTGAGTTGCTTAGGCTAGAGCAAAATGATTTTATACATATCAGCGACTGTAACACCAATTTTTTTTTATATTTATACATTTATCGACGAATATAACTACTAGATATTACACCGCTATATAAATTAATCATCGAAATACTTTCACGTGAATAGAAGAATAAAGACATTGTTATTTAATAGATTTAATTTCGATATCAACTATTGATTTAAAAAAGGCGTGAGTGCTGCATTCCTATTTTGTAAAACTCAAAAGCAATAATATATTTCTGCATATCAAAGCTTATTATATATATATATATATATATATATATATATATTAATATAGGAACGTAGAACAATGAAATTCGCTTTTCAATTATATCTTAAAACATGCCTGTGGTCTAATTCGATCTGCCTTTCAGGGTCTATATAACTCTCGTTTCATTATTCTCGATTTCAATTTACCAGTTAATACTTAATATAAGATTATCTACATCGATTTCTAATTTATCTTTAAATCCTCTTAAAATTATTGTAAGTTAGCTTAAGTTCTTAAAAACGCCTTAAGTTTTATTCACGAACAATATTCGATTAATGTAAAGAGCTTTACAAAGCTTTATCATAAGAGTTGTGAATCGAAATCGTGGCCACGTAACGTTTAGACTCAAGTTTAGTATAGACCGCCTTCGATCTTAATTATAAATCTAATTTTATAAGAGTTTTCATATAGTTATTCCGGTAAAGCAAGCTCTAAATGACGGTTTGTAAGGTTTATATTAGGTACAGATGCTAAGTTTGCAGTTCTACGTACAAATCGCGTTACTTTTCTAATATATTTTTTAAATACATGTTTAAGTTCAAACGTAACAAATACAGTGTACGTCATTGACAAATCATGGCATTATGAACTTGCTTATAACGTTGTAACTATGTTCATGACCAATGTAATTACCATAAGCTAGAGATTTGTAGTGCAGTAGGCTTATACGGATCGCAGACAACCTCATGTTCAAATTAGATCGCTCGGTGAATGACACATACAATAGCCGTCGTGCCTCTTATAGTAGATATGGCTAGATGCAAGCATCGCCACGCAATACCTTAATTGTATAAATTTATGTTTTGTGTACGTACAGATGTCAAGTTTAGGCTTGTGTTTCGGAAGTGATTAATCAATACAGTATGAATTTTGAGTAGGTAATGTAATAAAGGAAATATACATCTGTACGTGTTCAAGAAATTTAATGTACAAATCACATTACGTACTGCCTATTGTTAGCAACACTAGAATATTAGATACATCTTTCAGCCTTTAGACGTGAGGTTCGAATCGATTCAAAGATACAAAAATGTTTATGAACATGTTTAACTGCGTCCCTGTTACCTTTCAATGAGATTGAGTATCGTATATCGTACGTCGTCAGTAACATGCATGAAAAGCCACTTGGCTTAAGGCTGAGATGTATCATAAAGGTAATATTACCACAACAGTGACTTCCATTGCATTTATAACCAGCTAGATAAGTGACGTAGATAGCTATACAGATTTGTGATATTACGAGTTAATTGATATTTAGTACAACGTCCTTTATCGTTTCATGTTTAGAATAGTGGGACACGAAAAGAACACCAATATAAAATCATAGTGATTAGTTATTATACATATTTGGTAAATTAAGATAATGTATAGAGAGCAGCTGTTAGTCAAGATGCATGGTTTTTGCTAATTATCAAATTTCTCTTATTAAAACGAAGATATAAATAGATATATTCTGCGTTGGTCTATAAAATGTTTAAAAAATATTTACAAAATATCGCACATTAATAAATTAATTTATTAATATTCTTAAATAGAAATTTAAATGTCTGCTTCGAATTCCGATTTTATAGATTTCTAGTTTCTGATATATATTTGAAATTAGGACTAGTGGGTAATTGGCTTTCTATTTATTTTTTCTAAAGTATAAATGTTGGTAACCCTGAAGGAATAAACCCCAGAAACGAATGTAAATATTTATGATAGATCGTTCTCGTCTACGCGTTTTGTGTCGTATTTAAATCAACTTACTATTTTAATAAGAGTGGAAAATTAGAGTTGTATTGTCGAAACTGTTGTGATTGTTATCATATACAATGTTGCATTTTCATTAAAATATAGTATATTTTCAATAGGGCTGCCAAAGTTTAATATGAATAGACGTAGTCGCGATATTTACGTCATCAAAAATTGAGGTTGTATGTGGAATAATGTATTTTAATGTTTGATTATGAAGTTATTATGTGACTGCCAAAATCGTTTAAGAAATTAGACATTAAAAATAATTATACTAAATTGTCAAATTACTTATACCGCGTTGGCATGTGCATAACTGTATTTACTTATTGAATAAAAAGTATTCGTATTAATGCAACTTATTTTTTTTCATTCCCCATTACCAAATATTTAAATTTAGAAATCATTAAAAAAAAAGAAAATTGTACATGAAATGGTAAACTATAGAGTTTAAGTTCACCTTTATAAATTATTCAAAATATCAATGATTTGGATTTTCTCAGTATTTTAACAGTATCCAATTTTTTTTTAGTACAAGTCGATACAGAACCTTTTTTCTAAGATTAAATTAAATACTTTGGGCCACAATCCTACTTTTACTCTATTGGCGTATCGAACGCGAATGACGATTCATGGTTATACTAGCAGTATAAAATTTTGGCTATGATTATAATGTATCTGCCATTAGAAAAAAAATCAAAATAAAGTGTTGACAAAGGTTACTAGCATAAAAAACAACTGCCAACCTACGTTAATTAAATCACATTGCTTTCTCTTTTATTTATACATTAGGATGGCATTTGAAAGTAAAGTACCAACATATCCTTTCGTTTCCGTATTTTAACGCGATTTATATGTCTATTAGATCAAAAATTCTTACAGCGCCCCTGTGGCGGCGCAATACTTTCATACTAATATTTGACGGCGATATTTAGAACGTTAGCGTTATAAACTTACCAGACGAATTTTCAATGTCAGGCACTACAAGTAGTTTCATTGTTAAGGTAAATAAATAATACACACCATTCCTATATATTACGTATTTATTTATATTTTCAAAGGTACAATATATTACATCGTTCGAACGTCGCTCATCTTACATTCCTTGTAATGACTACGCACTTTAGATCGGGTTGAAAAAAAAAGCATTACACTTACAACTACGCTAATTCAACTCGGAAGTAAATACTGTGAGAATACATATTAAATAAAGATTATGCATTTCATAACTTTAATATATCTTTGTCATGTTATGAATAAACGAAAATATTTACAAAGTCTAAGTGGCTAATATGGAATAACATAACGTTCACAACAGCGTAGAGTAATCTGGTTTATAGGAATAAATGAAGGCATGACCAACTAATCACTTCATAAACAGTTAAATACGTAATTCCAATGTGTATGAAGCAATCTGCGCACGCGCATGTTAAAGATACTAGTCCTAGCTAATGCTAGATCTATTTCACAACTGACCTATGAGCATTAAATATCACTAAGCACATGTATAACGTCGTGCCACTCCACACAATGTCAAGCATTTAGTTATAAAAAATATCTAAATTCATTAAAATTTAGAATCGTGTTTCCTAAAATACCCTCTTACTTATAATAAATATGGTTATAAGTAAGAGGTGAATCTAAACGTGAATTTTCTAGATAAACAAATTTTGAATTATTAAGACACTAGCGTTTAAACTACGCAAAGATAATGCAGATTGGGGTTGAATTGTTTAATTTTAAGAGTCGATTAATTTACGAATAACCGTAAGACAGACCCCTATTTACAAAAGATGTTAATTAATTCCTACACTACTTTGGCATCTCCGCGGACGTATTCGAAAAAAATTGTGCTCAAAAAGTTACAAAATTTCGATACAAAAAGTAAATTAGGCCTTTACAAGTAAATGCTTTGTCATGGAATAATGGTCAATAATTCAATAGTCTTACAATCGTTGTTCTTAATATAAATTAAATACTAGATCGCTCGATTATAGTGCTATACCGCTCGTGACATTCTTAAATGACCAATCTGAAAGTCGTAAATAATAAATATATAGAAAACTATACAAGAATGTCAAATTACAAGTTAACCCCGGAAACTTATTTACATCACAAAATGGAGATCGCGTTAGTATATAGCAATTTAGAATGTTTAATAGTTGTCCTCAAATTGGGATGTTGTCTCTGTTTAAAGGTAGCGTAATGAAAGAGACAGGTAGAATAATTTATATTTAGTGAAACCGCTCCAGAAATGGCACTGAGTTAATCTCATGAAATTCCGATTCACTTTATAAAGTACATTTCTTCAACACATTACGATATGTCGAATTGAAACCTTGAAATGAAAACACTGTGTTAAAACTCTATACAAAAGTGTTCAGCAACAAGGCCAAAGCAAGAATATCCGACAATTCCCATCCGGTTTTAGTCTAATGACCTACTGACTATAAGGATGTCTAAGTATGTGACCAAAATCAGAAGTCATAAACCGGAAATAGGTCCAAATTGGAAACGGAAATTCCATGTCTAAACCGCTTAAGGTACATCCGCCTACAAATGAGGCACTATGAATTCATAAAAAAAATATTTTTAAAAATAGAATGTCACAATAAAACTACGTCAAAATAAAAATTATCACGTAACTTCGATTACTGAGTGAATAAGATTTTATAAAGGATACATACGTAAACATCTTTATATAATTAGAATTAGACAATGTTACCACGTTCCTTACGCTGGTATACGGTTAGTCACGTGTGAGTTACGGTGGGTGCGAAGCCGACGCTTAACGCGATTAGAACAAACCTTTCTTTTTCTTATCCTTCTTTTCCTTGCCGTCCATTGTTCTGAAATTGAAAACCAAATCATTTAATAAATGCACAAGAAAAATGATAATGGTCTATTGATTATTCTTTACTACTCAAGATGTTATATGGAACATGGTGAAACGGTTGCAGCTCCTTACAAACGTTGTGTAAAATAAAAAACTTGGCGATTAAAAAGAGTGGCGAAGAGTTTATTGCCAGTTCTTCTCTTCCGTTCTACGCCCTTGATTTGAGAACTGGCAGTAAATGTAAAATTAGAATCATTTAATATATATTTCTTTTTCGACGTTCATAAGTGTACGTTACTTCATGAATAAATGATTTTGAATTTTGAAGTTATATAAGAAATATATAAAGAAATACACTTCGATAAGCGGTTTCGTTTAGTTTGTCTTTGGCTTCTTCAAACAGCCCATGCTTATCATCGTTAAATTTTGCAATCAGTAAATTTTTTGTTGGAATTGAGTTTTTATACATTTAATTCTGTGATTGAGGATTTCACACTTCTGTATTATCAAATGTGATACGTACAATCGAGCTGACACCTGTCCCCGGGTTTTTTCAACAATATAATTAAATTCATTCCATGAAACTCAAATCTTAATCAAATTAAATAATCAACTTATGCCGTTTATAAAACTTTGAATGAAAATTATGACATTGCTGTGAATTTATAGATTAATAGAAATTACTAAGATTAAAGTTACCTGTAGGTTATAAGAAATATATATAAATAATAAGAGTAAGACAGTGTAATGTAAGCCCGTATGCCAAAAACATTGGATTTGTCATCCGGGCGTGTCGGTCTTTATATTTTCTGTCGCCTCTTCGATTCCAGATTCCGATTCCAGATCCGCATTACGTTGATGGCTGGAAATCTTCCGCAGTCCGCTTCTACCCCAGATACTCTTAAGGGCCGGTAACGCATCCACTAATAAAATGCCTGTCCATGGTCTGCACTACTTGCCTTTTATGGCCCGCCTAACCGATAAAATTAATAAAATACTGACTCCTTGCTATTGGCCTCCAGCGATCGGCGTCGCAGATCGTCAAGCGAGAGCCCGGTCTCCCTCTCCCAGGCAGATTGTTCCGCTTGCAGGGCCCTCTGTCTGTCTTCCAACTCGCGCGCTTGGGCCTCCAAGGCGCGTCGTGTGGCTTCGTGTCGTCTAGCCAATTCAGCTTCCGACTCTTTGAGCTTTGCACGCTTCTCGCGCACTTTGGACTCAAACACCTGTTAATTACAAAAATCTTATTTTGATACGAGATTATAGAAAATAAAGCCAATTTCAAATAGAACATTATAATCCTTTTGAGTGACGCTACCGTGACCTTGGCACAAAAAAACTATTAGGTAAGCATATTTGAAACTAATCGGAAAACCGGAAATACAAAGATTGGGAATAGTGTAAACTTTGCATATCGTCATCTATTCGAGCTGTCAAAAATTGACTGTAACGAATTGACATATAAAAATATTTTCAATTTGCAACAAACCTGTTCCATTTCACTTTCCATTTTCTTCATTTTCTGATCATGCTCCCTCTTTTCTTCCTCCATCTGAGCTAACGGATTCCTGTAACGAATCCAAGTATATATAACTGCAAATTTGATTTCTGCACACTCGTATGAAAAAACACACATTTAAATCGAGTGTGACATGCGAGGGGATTTTAAATTATTCATTTAAAATTGATAAATGCATCAATATTTTTAAAATAGGAAATTCTTTCATTAAGGGGTATTATTGCAAAGTTCATCTAAAGTAGGAGGACTGGATTAAATATTGAAATTATTGTATGTGTTTCAAACGAAAAGCTGATGCGATGATGTTTATGAATGCTTTGATATGCAAATGTGCATGCACTACGAATATACACGACACTGAAGTTACACTTTCAAACACCTGCATGCAAAGACGGAAATACTAAGATTTGGAAACTTTAAATTTCCGTTCATGTAGTCTTTGCGGAAATGGAACCGCCGTGGATTGGATTGCCCAGTGATGCGGAATAACATTTTTAATGTGATATCACAGTTACAGCACTATAGTTCAAAACCTATATAATAGTTCGTTATTTAACAAAAAAAGTACATATTTTTTTGTTCGCATAATAACCACGCCCATTCTCTTTCCGGTACTCTTAACTCCGTTATCTATTAACGGTCTAACAATAAAATGTTTTCAAATTGTTCCTAATTACACATAATAGTTTGTATATGTAGATGCGATGAGACTTACCAGACGGTCATGAAACTGTTCATCAATCCTTGCGGGCAGAAACTGAACACCAACACAACCAGTTAGCATACCAATGGCTGTGCATACGCAGTGACATCAAGCAATATATGTTTTTTTATGTAAAATTAAGCAGCTTTTGATGTTTTAGTTAATTTTGTTAGTTAGTTAAATTACGTGACATTTTTATATTTGATTCGTCTACTAGTTTGCTAGAATGAAAGTGCTTTTGTGCATTTTGTTACACTAGTGAGTAATACGAACGAACAAAAAAACGTGCAACATTCTTCAGCCGTGATTGTTTATTCAGTCCGTGTGCAAATTTTAACCAAATTTACATTACACGTGCATTGCATTGTTTAAATAAAAACTGCGGTCGAGTCAATTGTTACGCGAAGTTACAATTGCTTTAATGCCACTGCGATGTTAGTATTATGATTTATGAGGTGGTCATGGATATTTTAATGAGCGTAAAATTTGTTTATTAAAAACTCCATGACATTATGATGTCCTGGTGATTATTAAATATTAATCTACAAAGAAATTTGTGTTCTATCCATAGAAGACACGAAAGAGAATGAAAAAAATGCTCGACTACAATGCAATCGATCGTAGGAAAGAGACAATAATGTTTTATTGCATATGCAGTCAGTTATACTTTTAAATTGAAAAAAATCAATATCCAAAAATTATATACATG
Source organism: Pieris mannii (assembly GCA_028984075.1). Taxonomy (NCBI): domain Eukaryota; kingdom Metazoa; phylum Arthropoda; class Insecta; order Lepidoptera; family Pieridae; genus Pieris; species Pieris mannii. The sequence continues at coordinate 5,876,993 of CM054776.1, forward strand.
ACGTTTGACATTTTAATGTTTGAAATGACTCCAATTACTTGTCAGTAATTCTTTCAATGATTCATTCTTTCAATGTCTTTGAAAGAATATACAATGTAAAATAATTAAATATGTTTTTGACAAAGGGGCCGTTCAGCTATTACATAAGGACTATAGGGGCGAGGGGGGAGGTAGTCTCTAGGTCTTTGATTTTCTTATTTGGTGATTACGTCAAGAGTAATCATTTACTTTTTTACATATTTATTTTTTACATATTAGCCACGCATTATATTGAAAATGAAATGCATTTTCGAGGATTCCTACAAAAAAATAATACGTTAATGTTATTTAAAGAGCTTTCCTTACTATTGCTGACCAGAGGAGGGTATCGGGGGGAGGGGGATAATTTGCATTCTATCTGCTTTCGTAATACTGGAACGGCCCCAAAGCTCTGAACAAATATTAACCAATTTTATTTCTTGAAAACTTTTCAGAAAGGTTTATGTGTCTCTCTGCCCCTGTATTACACAGTAATTGTATACAATGCCCAAATAATCTCCTTCCTAAGAATGTTTATCGCCGATTACTTATAGGTTAATTTAATCTATAATTTGTTAAATTAATTTTCGCTAATCACCAAAACATCCACGTATTTCATTTCTGCATGCCCAAGCGCATATAACTAATACAGTGGAAAATAAAATAGCGTACTCGAAGATGACCAGACATGCAGCAATGTAACACTATTTTAGTTTCAGATTCATGTATAATTTCCGATTACTGTAACTTACGAATAACGGACCGTTATTTATATGTCCTTACAAATCGTCCCCACAAGAATAAAGTAGTAGATTTTTCATCATAATAACAATTAATGATTTTGTTTTGGTGCAAGTAAAATATAAAAAAAGGGGTTGCTTCAAAATATGAGGAAGATAATTGAAGACGCTTTTTAACGTACGGTAATTATTCGTAAGTTGGTTATGGTAATCGGCATGTCTGGTCACCTTGAAGTGACGACATATGTAAATACCAACCCCGTCTACTTAGGTTGTTAGTCATCATGCCTCCATTTATAACTAAGAGCGCTATTATTGGAAATTAAAGGAAACTCAAGGATAGTATTTTTCATACAATTTAGTTCTTATTTCAAAACGCATCATAACTCAGTTTTAGTTATTCTTATACGTACAATATTCATAATGAATATCGTATATATATCAAGATCTTAAAACCAGCCGTGTCGCGTTCTGTAATACGAGCCAATACGTAAATCACATTGTCTTATAGTCGATAGTACAGAAGGACACTAAATTCGTTACTTATTAGCCAACATTCGAATTTTAAAAAACATATCCAGTATCTTATTACGGTTTGTAATTAGATACCCTACACATTTTTTAAAATTCGAACAATATTTTTAAATATTCGAAAAAACGAAGTGTGACAATGCAAATTGGTACCATAAACAAGAATACCATAACTTCTTTAAATGAACCTCAAATACATTTATAATTATATATACATTCAATTAAAGTGTCACAATGTCAATAAATGTCACATGACCTTAGGTTGCCCTAAAATATGACAATGTGATCTATCAAAGTGAAAATATACATACTTATTAGAATTGATCCTGTGCGGTTTGCCGTCGTGTGAAAGACCAGCCAACTTGCGACATCTATAATTTTCATAGTGAACTGAGCTGGTAACATCTTTCAAGTCCTGGAGATGCGTCCTTATTACCATGTTCCGTAGCGCCAAGAAATCGCAGTGCTCGAGATTTTCAACTGGAATTTATTATTATCTATAAATTTATCAGGACTTAAAAATATTTTTTATTTGTTAACTTTTAGATGTTGTTGTTGTTTCAATATCACAAATTCAAAAAATAATTTCTCAATTAAGCAATTTTCAGTGGCCACTTTCCCAAATAATCATTTAATTTACGTATCTGGGGTATTATCTATATGTTTATATATAAATACGGGTCTACGGGTATAAAATACGGGTCAAATTTAATCAGACTGTATAACTCTCAATAATAATTTACAGAATTTTTATTGGTCTGGGCTTCTTACAATAATTGGAAGCAGCGAAATTTCAAGGACGCCTGTAATTCATTGTCACTATTAATTAATTATTAATTAGGATATATGCTCTGTTATTACATTTTTATTCTCGAATCGTATCTTGGACTAACGACTGACATTAGCTCAAGCTTTATCAGGTGTATTGTGCATCATACAAATTCGTTTAGTCTGTCGAAAATTGATTTTGTATTAAACCCCAGTAACAATTAGGTTCTGAAGGTAAATGTTCCAGATTCGCAATTTCAACTGGGATTCATTGAGGTTTATTAGTCTTAAGTGGACAGTAAATACGTTTTCAATTGGCTGTTCCGCATTTCAATTAAATTGTTCAGGTAATTGGAATATATGAAATGCATAAATTGAACGAAATTGATCGGAATGCATTTAACAATTTTTCAGAGTTATTGTCAGGCTATTTTAGTCATGCATGTACGCTTTGCGTGGTTACGCGCTATACAAGTCTTTTTAGGAATATTTATTTTATTAAACATAATTTCATTTTTTATTTGTATTTAGTTTATATTGCCCAACCAATTATAGTTTCAAATCTAACCAAGCTTTTAAAACCAGCGACTTGCCTAGAGTAGTTATTTTTTTTATTTATCAACTAGTGACCCACCCCAGCTTCGCACGGGTGCAATGCTGATGAAAAGCAGGTATTTATTATGTATTGTTATTTCCGTCGCTGGAAAGCTCCGATAATATACGCGTTGGATCGCTGCTAAATAAGCTGTAATGGGCTGTATAGATCTATATTAAATGAACAATGTATTTAAGGTATTTAATTGGTTAAGGATTAATGCTGTATTGGTTAAAATCGCTTCGAAAATTAGCCATTTGTCATAAATAGTAAATGACAAAAAAAAAGTTATTGTGGGTTATCCATAAGAGATAGACATAAACCATCATTGATTTTTCTGTAGACCTTTTCAATGTGTACAATACTTAGTACATTATTTTGATAAAACTCGTAGGGTTCGGCCTGCGTTTGCAATGAGCGGAAAAAATTTAATTATTTACGACATCACATTAGAAACCTCAAAAATAACAGTACTTCTACTACCACTATTTAATGGATGTTATTATACATATGAACCTTCCTCTTGAAAACTATCACTATCACACTCTATCTATTAAAAAAAACCGCAGGAAAATCCGTTGCGTAGTTTCAAAGATTTAAGCATACAAAGGGACATAGGGACAGAGAAAGCGACTTTGTTTTATACTATGTAGTGATACTTGACACCCCTTAAACTATATACATACTTGTATATCCACTTTTAATTCTATTATACATATTTATAAAACATACCCTCGGCAATACCCCAAGGGTACTTCCGGCCCCGAATACGTTTTCCATCCTGTTCAATGACCGTGTTGGCACCGACGACCGCGAATGGCACTCTGTTCCGGAGCGTCTTAGTTGCGTCTCCTTCGCCCTCCTCACCCGTACTCTCCGGAAAGTCATAGATTTTGATCTTGTGCTGATTTATTTCTTTCATTATCTAAAAATATATACAAAATATTTAATTTAAAATAGTATATTTGTTACATTACATACGCCTAGATTATATTTTGGGCAAATTTACTACCATAATTATGATTTTTATTAGTTCGTTTATTAGTGTTCTTGAAACCATCAATTTTACAATGATGATGCTTTTCGATGGCTGTCCCTGTTACATTTCTACTATGGTTTTACAAATTTATTTTTATTAAGAAAGTAGAGATGAAAGAGACTAAAGGAAAAGAAAATATACTTGTATTAAATAATTCACCAACAAAATATTCTGATGGAAGTTAGTTCGCTTCGCTCCGTGAATCGGTTACCTATTTTAAAAGCGAATATCTCTCAGCTAACCTGCTCTTTAAATTCCATGCACTCCTCTGGCGTCATGGTATCCGCTTTAGCAATAACTGGTATAATATTGACTTTATCGCCGAGCCGCTGCATGAACTCTACATCGAGGGGTTTCAACCCATGTCCGCTCGGCGCAATAAAGTAGAGGCAGCAATGGACTCGCGTGTCAGGTGGCGCCGCTTGACGGGTCACGCGCGACTCCGCGTTGAGAAACTCTTCGTATTTCGATTCCACGAAGTCGATGATCGGTTGCCAGCTATAAAGTAGTTTTTCAAAATTTAAAGCCACTATTTCATATTGACTCAGCAGGGATTTTAACTGTAGGGACATACGTAATACATATATGGGTTTCTTTATTATGTGGGAAGTCGTATCAAGATAATTTCCTTTAGACCCATAGTGAATCACACTCATACAATTGATATGTTTGATTTGATACAATTGATTTGATTGTTCATAATGATATCAATGAATTCGGCTTTGCCGACACATTATTCATGCAAACATGTATGACAATGTTGAAATAGAATTGCTCACTAGGAGTGGTAATTTTTTTTTAACAAATAATAAATAAAATAAAAACAAAAAATAAATAAAACAATTGTTAATTTTCATATATACGAAACTTTGGTCTACTAATTATAATCCAATTTAAAAGATTACATTCGTTGTTTTAGAATGTACGAATTATAATTTCAACTTTCGTTTTCACTTACTAGTTCTGACTAGAACAAGTTTTAGTCATGCACTGAAAAAAGCATCTTTATGAATATTTAATTATTATATAATCCGGTTATGTTACCACTAACATGTTTTTAAAGCAACTCAAAACAACTAATTACACCACGACTCGTTAGTAATACAAGAATTCCTAAACTATAATATTAATATTATATTGTATGCAAGTAATAAACAATAAAACATATTTAACCTATGCTTGGTGGGCGAGGTCGTGCATTCGAATCCTGTGCACTAATATATTTTTCTTTTAATATCTAAAAATATTTTCAAAACAGAACAAAGCAGAGCGAGTTCCCTGAGTCACAATTTTGACACACAGAAGTAATACTTAACATTCTCGACTCTGAACCCTTAGAATAATCGACGGCATTTGTCAGGCACAGAAGGCTGACCTACTATTATATCATGAAAATTATTCACAGGAACATACATAAGTCTGAGGTCAAGGTGGGAAGCGTTTTTAATTTCGTTAAATATATTTCAAAAATACAGCTACTTTAGCTATGGAAAGTAGACAATATAGATTGACATAGACGAGAGAAATAAATGTATTACCAGTTACTATTATCCACCGCGTCCCCAAATCCTGGCGTATCAACGATCGTCAATGTTAGATTAACGCCGTTTTCCTTTAGCAGTACAACACTGGTTTCAACGCCAACTGTCTTCTTAACCCGAAGCGATGGACCTGGGTGCTTGTCCTTGTCGTAAACATCGGTCAGAAACAACGAGTTTATTAATGTAGACTTTCCCAAACCGGTTTCACCTGAAAGTTACGACATCAGGTGTAATTCAAATAAGATTATAAAAAAAAATTAAAGCGAGTTTGAATACCTATAAACCTTTACGTAGGACATGTACCTTTCATCAATGCGTGCAAATACCCATATTCCAAACCTACTAAACTGACTGTGATGAACCCTGACCTGTACCCATTGCCCATATACCCGAGAAATTTGTGGACTAATACAAATAATAGATCATCATTCATCATATCTAAATGTCATCCAATTTCCAACCTCCATACATGCAGGTTTAATCGTCCCATTTTTTTAAACTTTTAAAATATAATTAATAAGATTATCCGATCCGACAGAAAGAATATATTTATGTAGATGCTGCTAGATTACATTTATGTGGATGTAGAAACATGTAACTCCAAATAACCAAGCAAAAAATAAAAGTACAGACCCTAAAAACCAGGGCATATCACTCATAATTTTTATAATGGGCAATTAGGTAATCTTTCTGTGTCAACCAAAATTGAAGTACTTATTCTATTTATATGTAATATAATATAAAAAATATAAATAATAGAAGTGTGTCGTAAAATTTAAGTGAGTACAAGAGATCCGTTTGCACGTACTTTATACTTTGTTTAATACAGATAACTCCTCGGCTCTCGCATATATGGTAATGTTTGAGAGAAAGCTTAAAAGGAAGTGTATCCTGTAATTATATCTGACATTACAAGTTGAAATTAAGTTATGTGAATACTCCGAAAAATATTTTTTTATCTTTGTGTTGTCTGGATTGGTTGTATGGTGCCATTTGTACGGAAAATGTATTATAAATGTCAAGTTGAAAATACCTCGAACAGAGGCATGGGTCAAAATAATGATTATTATATCAATAGGCTCATGACCTTCGAATGATCGTTTAATAATTATTATTAAAATTTTACTAACATTATTTTACTGTCATGGTCTTTCTAAGACTATTGAAGTGCGTCGGTATTGTATTTAGGACTAAACTAGTTGACGCTTACGAAATAATAAGCCAAATAAAAAAGAAGAACGCCTCGCCACGCCAAAAAGGCCTTTGAAAAACTAACTTAATATTTGGCATAGGAGATATCATTTAGCACCAATCAATTAAGAGAGAAAAAGGATATACAGTTTGAATACAAGCACTTAATTAAAATACCTACACATTCGTCTCAGAAGAGTGCTACAGCTCACACTTTGCGAAAGTGATATGTATATAAAGTAAAAGTGAGTTATTTTAAACAAACTTACCAACAACCATTAAAGTGAATTCGAAACCCTTTTTGACAGCTTTCCTGTATACTTGGTTTGGTAGATTTGCAAAGCCGACGTAACCATCAAGTTCTTTGGTTTTGGGTTTTTCTATTTTAGGTAGTTCTGGTTTTGGGGCAACTGGTGGGTGATCTGGCTTCTGAAAAATTAAAACGCTATATATAGTTTCAAACAATAACCAATTATATATCCTTCAAATAAACTAAATGTTTTCTTATTAAATGTCATGTTGCATAATCAACATATTATATATGTGTGTGTATATATATATATATATATATATATATATATATATATATATATACAACTAACCGTAATAATTTTTACTTGGTATGTGATGTAAAATATATTTAATATTTGTTCTAAGGTAAAAGAAATAAATCTAATATATAAATAGCTAATAATCTATACTATTTCCATATATTCCATATATTATAAATATATTATTATAGGTTATATTATATAGTAAAAATAACCAATAAGGAATATTTAAAAAAATTTATTATCCCCGAAATGGGAAAAACATTTCAGAGTCTAATTATTTGACCATTTCTTTATAGGTAACTTAGAAATTATTCTTATGCCAGGAATCAAACCTTTTCGTGTAACGCATTAAACTATTAATTTATTTAGTACAGTAGTTACATATTAAATTTTAATTGCTGAATCTCGATTAGTTAGATTGTCAATTTCCCAAACTAAATGGTTAGAGTTCCAATTCTACAAATTAACCAGAACTAATCAAAAACATTGATTAGCATCAGTTTTGCATTAACAAGTCACAAGTTCTTTAATGAAACTATTCATTACTACTTTAACTTTACTATAACCATAGATACAAAAAAAAAATATATACTTATATATTATTATATATTATACCAAGTAAAAGCTAAAGAATATTAAGAAGTCTTAAATTTAATGTAAAAAAAAGGCAGAAATCATATTAAATTTTAAATAATTAATGGAGTACCGAACAACGATAAAAGGAACAGGTCTGAGAGAGAATCAATCTGATTAATAAATTTCACATACATATAAACTGATGGCGGCGACCTCAGATCTTTTACGACTGATCAAATATTACTTTTTTTTATTTATATAGCGTAACAGTTAAAGTATAAAATCCATTCAAAGCTACACAGAAGTAAATTCGTTTTAAGTAAGAGATCATTACCTTAATTATATTCTCTGTACTCCTGAGTGGCGCAGCAGGCGGAGCTGATGTTGGTACCGGCGGAGCGGGCATCTGTGGCGGGTTGGGTTTTATGTCAACTGATGCGCTACTGATCAACTTCGCTGTACCATTCGCCTCTACGTGGTTGTTCTCTTGCGGCTCCGGGAGAGTCGCCGAACGTTTCGCGAGCGCCTCCTTAAGGGAAGAGGGCGCTAGCGGCGGAGCGGGCGGCGTAGCGTTTGGCAGCCCTGTTGCGCTCACCCCGCCGCTACTTACTGATTCAGACTTGAAGAACAGCTCGCGTTTACTTTGTAACTGCAAAAAACACACACAAAATGAGATTGTATGAGAAAATCAAATTGAAACTTATAGAAATATAATTAAGGCTTATTAATTTAAATATAGATATATTTTCGAAGATAGATATACCGATTGTCAGTGTTAACACAATACATAAAAATTACAAGGGATGCAACGGGCGGCCTTATCGCTAACAAGCGATCTCTTTTAGGCAACCCTAAACGTTATTATAGATTTTGATTAAATATTTAAGACATACATAAGCGCTACATACAATCGCCAGCAGAGAAGGTAATAAACAAGAATGTGACGTCACGTATAATTCCTTTATCAAATAACTCCCACTGTGAGGCATGAATTCATTTTGTGAAACAAGAGGCACTATAGCGATATAATCTTGGCTCATGCTACAGCTGGGTATATGGCGTCAGATGACTCATCGATACCAAGGCAAAACGTGCAATGCTACCCATAGCGATTAATCATTGAATGCATTTAGGTCCAAACACGTTTACGTTGAGTACTTGATACACAATATTTGATCAATTGTTACATGCTGAATCGAAATAATACAAAACCAGTTCGAAATTCGACGTCGATTTAAAAGCAAGTGTACTTATTATTTCTCGCACGTGATCAAACAGGCTAAATGAAACACATCAAAGTAACGTAGTCTACACAAAGTTATACACAGTCACTTTCACACAATTCTTTATTGACTGTACAATCGTGCATAAAATAGAACAAGAAATCTAGCAATAGTACATCTTATAATAATGCTTATTAGAATCGCAAAGGTATGATTTACTATCGGCATAACACGTGTATCAGAAAATTACGGGGCCTGGGTCGAAGTCAGTTCGCTAACAACTTTGAGGAAACGAAAATGTAAGTACCGTTACCAATGGCTCAAAATGGGAATCTCATTTCACGGCGGTCTTATGTAAATGAGTTTTTTGCGAGAAAATTCCATTCGGCCGTATATAGAATACTGTACTTGAAGAATATCTAATAATAATCAATATTGATATCCGTTCGGTAGTTTAGGAGTCAATCGCGGACAAACATTGTATCGTAGCTGTATAAAAAATAATATGTATAAACACATTTTTGCTACAAAGACATTTCTTACTGAAAGGTTTCGGTACAAATATGTTTCGTACCGTGTTTACGAAGTATGCAGTCTACACAAGTTATGCTGGTAATATCTAATTCATTTCATAAAAAAGCCGTTGTACCAGCCTCCGTTCTCCATGACACAATAAAAATCTGTTAACAATGGGAAAGTACTTACAGTATTATTATCATGCTCAGGGTTGTGATTTTTTGTCTTTACCATATTAAACAACTTATTTAAAAACATTGCAATACATCACAAAACAGTAAACCGTCTAAATTTGTCTACATTGAACGAATCAATGAGGAAACAAAAGACGAGCAAACATATTTTAGGGTCGATAAATACTAGATTAATTGACCTTCACAAATAGCATAAAATAACGTGATACGCCAGCATTACTTATGAAAACAATTGTTTTTGTATCCAGACGTCTAATTAACGTCATTAATTCCTTAAGTTTAAAATTGGGTGTATTGTTTGGATAAGGCTAATGGGCTGTGTGTTTAACTCAAATGTAATAAACTAATTGTTGGAAATTTATATAAATCACCTTTCAATATAAATAACAGATTTTTATATTATTACTCATAAATACATATAAACTGTACCCGTTACACCGTTAAAATTCGAAATTCCTCGATATAAGACCAACTATTTACGAAACTCGATTATGTATCGTATACCTACAGATTACAACATAAATTCGATATATGTAATGTGACTAAAAATTCTTAAAAAATATTTAAAAAAATCAGGTATCTTTTACTAATAATTAATAGTAAAATGAGAAATAACTTTTACAAAAAAAAATAATATATAATATTTAATATGATGGAACAAACAAAGCCATATTAATTGATATACATATATTATATCTATCAAACAATCAATCTTAGAACTGTCCTTCTGTAAAACTGTGCATACTTTATGTTTCTGGTTTCAGTGTGCATTCCGTTTAGGCTTTTGTGTGTAATGTAATTGTTTGAATATTCTTTGGCTGTAGGAATACTTAAATAAAATACTCGTCGTGATATATCATATTTTGATATTTGTAATTTCAGATACAGGAAACGCTTAAAACTAAAACTGATGACTATTTAGACACTGGGAAGATCTTGATACAGCTCCCTTTTGAAACATTTCCAGTGAAGTTTCTTTTTGTTTTAAAAGACAAATGCTTCTCATAGACTAGCATTATTGTCGAAGGTGTATTCATTAGGTGACAAAGTGAGACAGAGCATGAAGTGTACAATGTAGTCATGCTACATTAAACAATATGGCACCTGGGGACTCGTTTAATAGCGATGGGTTGGACCTTGGTAGCCCCCTAAAGAGTTAATAGTTGCATTAAATAGTACAATTGCGTTGAACTGGAGGCCTTTATGCCCAACCACAGACAGCAAATAATATAGCTTAGAATCAAGTATGTATATACATTAGAAAATAAAAGTGACATCTGACATGTCAATGTTAAATTGTTTCGAAACAAGACTTCTGTGGTTAAATCCATATCAACTACATATATACATACCGGTCAAATACAGAACTAATGTTTTAATGTAGATGTCATCGGCTAAATCGGAATCCTATTAGTGAGACAACAGAGTGTAGCAGTAATAAATAATCATGTCAAGTCAAGTAGAATTGTCTGCACCACGTCTTGTCAATCGAGCCTAGTTCCGTTGTATGTAAATTCAATAGTAAAGCAATTCAGAGGCTTCCGGTGGATGAGGACCCTTCTTACATTTTAAGTATTTAGTATACACATATGTTTCTCTATTAGCGACAATAACACCAAACCAACATTAAGATCGGTGTCTCAGATTTCTGTATGTTTCGTGATCATATATTTTTTTTAATAGGCAAGTAGGTGATTAGGCTGCTGCGCCTGAAAAAGCCGACATTAGGGTCTAAGTCAGTAATATCTGTAATAGGGTCTTAAATTGATTCACGGAATTGTAAAAAAATACTGGTCGTATGAATTTTAACGTAAAATGAGCAACTCAATCAATTTTGTTATTATAAAAAAAATTAAAATCTTATCATTACTTGATATATTCTTAGATAACAAAAAATGAATCACTCATAGTGCACGGTAGTCCGTAACACGATTTACCTACTAACAAGCACAACCGGCTTCCTTAGTACCTGTGACTCATTGCGGTCACCTTAATAGCAAGAAAACTCTTAACGAATCATAAACAAGATTGAAGAAGTCTGATTAAGGTTTCAGATACTGATAGTTATAAAACCTGTTTTAAAAATGATTAAAATAAAACATATTTTGTTACCGACCATATGTCTAAAATATACTAAATCAACTGATTTTGTATTTTAGCCAGTTTAATTTATTAATAACTTAGTCGCTGTTAAAAGTACTGTAATTCTTCATTTTATATCATTCCATGTAAGCATAATATATTTTTAAGTTATCTTTATTTTAAGTTGTAGTTATTAAATTAGTGGGTAAAAGACTTTATCAATGGACACAGCACTTTAAGGCATTTCAATTTTATCATAATTTTAACTTCAGATTTAGAAGTGTATTTTATGTTAAATTACACAAATATCGTTTTAAATTTTGAGATACCGGTGTCATAGATTGCGTGAAGCCTAGAATGTGAATTCTTCATTACCGCCATAAACTTTGTCATTTAATTTCTTAACCTTATACTCAAAATAAAAATATTTTTGAACTAGTTTTCTACATACTAGTTTTGTCGTATTAATTAAAAGTCTGTGTTCATTGGTACTAATACTGTTACCAAAACAATATTACGTTCCCTCAGCCACGGGAAGTAACATTAATGAATGCACGTGCGCTAACAATCATAGCCAACTGTTCAAGCTTTTCGTATTAACTAATTTATAACAAACAGTACCTACCTACATAAATTTACATTACTATTTATATTTCTACGATTTATGGTTAGCAAATTTATCGTGTTGGAGAATTATAAGATATTATTATAATTATCTAAGTTAAAAAAAATCAGTGGCGCTACAACCTGTTGGGTCTTGGCCTCAGATTTTTGAATCTGTTTCATGATCAATTTTTAAATCTTATCAGGCAAGTAGGTGATCAGCCTCCAGTGCTTGACACACGTCGTCGACTTTTTGGGTCTAAGACATGTCGGTTTCCTCACGATGTTTTCCCTCACCGTTCGAGCAAATGTTAAATGCACACATAGAAAGAAATTCCATTGGTGCACATCCGGGGATCGAACCTACGACCAATTATCTAAGTTTACAATCATTAAACTTTGTTGTAAATATAATGATTGTAAGGTCCTCAAGCAACATTGGAAAATGTCACGAAACAATGGTTGAGTATTCCTTCAACAAACACGACCAGTTCCGCATGATGTATTTTTCTTTGAAAGTTATTAATTAGCTATGCATTGAGCAATTGAAACACAAATACAAAAGAATGTTAATGAAATGCCTAAATCTACAGTTTGCTTAAAATGATAAGAACAAAAGGAAATAAATGTATTAACATTTATCTGCAGTTCAAAATTCAATCTCATTAACGAATCGAATTAACAGTTAATATGATATTATGGTCTAAATATGTTTTGAAATTCTAGTCTAGAACAACAAAATTTGTAATTAGGTACAATAAATAAAAACAGAATATTCTATTGAAACTTAGAACTCATTATGAATAATTTAATAACAATAGTTATTAACAAGAATGAATTTGTAATAAAAAACTGAGTATTTGTTCCACTTTTTAAAACATGAAATAAAATTAATGAGTCATCTGATTTCACTACGTCATGTCCAAAGACGATAACTGCAATTTAGGTCGACGCTGTTCATTTAACATCATTGTTACTTTCTCCACAATTGCACTTACATAGATAATATTGAATAATACGGTTTCTACATACAGAAGCCACTAGTTTGTTATCCGAGAAATTACGTCTCAAATGAGACTAAGACGTTAGAAATATTATCAAGTGTTAGAGAATCCTCCATAGTCGTGCAACTACACAGACTTTAATATTATAAATAGAAAACAATATGTACATGTAGACGCTACTACTACATCTATTATGCTTGTGCGAAGCCAGGGTTAATAACAGATATATGTATAATGCGCCTAATAATGAACCGCTATTTTGGATGAATAAGTTATCATTTTCTGCTCCTGAATAACGAAAAAGTCGTAACAAATATTCGAATTACCTTCATAGCTTATGGTAGGATAAATAACAGAAGTGGGTGGATGATGTTCAGGCGTGGGCAAAACTGGGAACTCGAATGAATTAACAATAATTTTCTATAAAGGCTTTTCATAAGCCCGCAGACCTTGTAATAAACTTTCTGAATTAAATTAATTTAAGTAAATTATTATTTTTTATGAAAGCAAGTCGATAAGTAATATTGTAAGAATTTTTAGCAATGATATGCAATGTAAAATAACTATGATTAAATATTTAAACACACGCATACATCTACCCGGATTATATCTTATAAATCTCACATGAATTATGTCCATTTTGTCCTGCATTACAAACATCTGAATTACATGGTTCAGAGGAAAACATTTCATCAGAATCGAATATATTTAACATAAATGTTTCGCATTATCGTGTCAGACAATATTTAAGTTTTGAAAGCATTCAGGTAATACATTTACAGAAGCGCTGATAAAGGTTAATTTAATTGACACACCTAAGCCTACAAAACCACACCCACCTCACATATCGTAAAAATATTTAAATAAATACATATAAGCATATTAAGAACTAATTTAACTTCATGATTTAAATACAGAACCTAATGTACCACAGAATATAATGCAAATCTTTACCAAGATATGAAAACGCAGTTTTCCTCAAAAGATATCTAAGCTTTTTCATACAACATTTGAAAACTAATATCGCTTTAATACAATATGATCTGAGACATAGTGCGGTTGTGATTTACTATAAGAACAAGTCAATGACCTAGTCGTCGGCTATTAGAAATGTATATGGATCGAGTTGTCACTAAGCCGATCAATAGCAGAAAATGTTTTAGAAAACAGATAACTTTCATGTTCATATCAAACACTATATTTGACATGTTAAAGTCAATATTGTGGCAAGGAAAAAGTTACAAGTATAATTACCGTGGCATAACCATAACGTTCAAATTGTGATACATAATTAATATTAAAAATATTCCTGTATTCTAGGTGTTCAAAGATTTTCTATCTAAAAAAGACGATGTTTTTGACGTTTGAGAACACTTTTCATACAACAGCTGTGGCAAATCAATATTGATATTTTGTCTATGTTAGATTTGGGCAAATAAAAACGCAGAAGGCGCGTCTAATATACCTATAGTAGTATCTTGTACACTATAGTATATTAATAAAACATAATAGGCATTTATGCATAAGAGGGCATTTCTTTGTAATAAAACGTTGCATGTTATTATCTGGCTACCTAGGCGCCAACTTCGGGTAACTGTCGCTCACGTGTCGTGGTAAATCAATAAACATCTAACCATTCACTACATAATTCACCCTATTTCTATAATTTACCTCCACTTTTCTGCGCAACGACAAATTTCGCCAAATCTCCCTGGGACTCGTCCATCCCACCTTGGATTTATCAATACCACTATCGCCAACACTACTCGCACATCTTGTGAGTTTAGTTTGTCCGTTAGATGCCATATTATCCATTCAGCTCACATAAACCGACTAGGTGCACAATTAATCCCGCTCACAACACACATTTTGCTCTCACTACAGGTTTTTATTATTAAAAACTTCTATTTAAATTATTACTTCAATTTCATATTTCGACAATAGTTTTTCAATTTATGTCTGTCTCAACTTAAAGTACGCTCACGTCTGTCGATTTGAGGTTAAGTTACCGGCAAAGCCGGCTGTTGGTAGGAAACAAGCTCCCTGGCCCTATCACGTGGAACGAAAGCACGAACAGATGTTTTTAAAGCCTACGCCCTTGTTTAGCTACTAGTCACAATTTTTACTCGCTTACACGGCGTCACACACATATAAATGCCGTAACAAACCTGATTTACACTTATTTTATAAAATATTAATAAATATAAAACACTTTATCACCAGAGTTAGTGCGCGTGTGAAACGGTTAAAGTTAACTCAGGTATAAGTTAATTATAGCTGTACATTTATATAGGGAGATGTAAAAGGATCCTGAGCCCGTCACACTTATACTCAACAGGCACACAACAGCAAGGACAGTTTACACACTTAAGAAAAAGGCAAGTAGATAAAATTCTATTGTCAATCTTATTTTAGTAACACGAAGGTCCAAGATTACCCGCTTTTGATCGTACTTACGTCCTTTTACTTCACAAATCAAAATGCAAGAAGAGAACGTGCCCTAACCGCTTTGCGGGCTTGATAAAAAATTTGAACGTCAATATGGCTTCTTATAGCTACAGTATTTCGATAACTTCGTCTTAATTGTAGCGATTTGAGGTCAACTGTTTTAAATTATATTTCTTAAGTCTTATAAATTCATCAGAACGTGTAAGTTGAATGACAGCATTCATAATTTGTTTACTTATCTGTAGTCCTCCGTTTGTCACTGATAAGGTAATTGATAAGAAATTCTAAGAACGAGGCAAACAAAAGGACTCATGATATCAGCACTTGTGTTGTAAATAGCTATGAATTATTTATGCCTATCTTCAAGCAACTTTTGCATCTGCAAGATGTGTCTGTACTAACATAGCCATACGTTATGTTTATTTTATGCAAGTTCATATTAACTAACAAGACATGAGCGAAATAACATAAATGAAAATAACCTTGGATAAATTGACTTTTCAAATGACAAAGAACTTTTAAATCAAAGGATTCTAAGAAATTTCAGGTCAGGTTGACCCTGAAACAGTTAATGCTTAGTAGATTCGACACATGCGAACAGAATGCCCGCCGATACGGGTTATTTTTAACCCTGTAGACATCAGGGTCAGTCACCCGGTCTCTACTACAGCAAAGACCAGTCCCAAGCACAAGGAACTTGCGTGGGAATAAACAATATCCTTAGGAAATAAACAAATTAAGCTTATCATTACAAAAAGAATCTTTTACCCTTAATTTATTACGAAGCCGATTCAAATTAGTAAAATATATATTTTATATGATAGTCAAAATTGTTCGTAAATCAAAGTTAAGGCAGTAAGTGTTTATGTTGTGTTAAGCGGGTAGGTAATAATATATTACTGTACGAGTGTCTACATGTTTAGTCATCGACTCATGAAATCATTATTTTTGTTTATTATTTTCTAAACTATTCATTATTGATAAAGATAACTAGACTATTCAGAATAAGAGTTATCTGAATGAATGTGTAACTAATAATGGATAAGGTAATTTTATTTTATAATATTAAGTTATAGGTGGCTTCTTTGAAAAACTTAGTATTTTGATATGCACTAGATGCACTCGTAGGGTACGTTTATTTGTAATAACGAATACTCCCTTTTGGGGGTGCATTAACTTTGGTTAGGGGAGCGATCCGAGGGTGAATAAGATGTATGGCAAAAGGGGACTTACTGTAGCTGTATCGGTGAGGGTGACTGTAGCTGAGGTGGGTCCAGTACTAGTAGTGGAATTATTGAGCGCACCGGTAACTATCTGGTTATTTGAACTTTGTTCTATAATCCTCTGTCGAAGCGCTAATCTTTCTAAACTTGCTAATCTGTGAGAACCACCGGTTCCTTCCCTATCCCTTTCCCTCAATCCGGCAGAACTGACACTACCAGCGCTAAACGATCCACTGTATTTGGGCAGCGTCGGTGGCGGCACTGGCCTTGCCGACCCTCCTCTACCAAGTAGAGAGCCGCTGGATGTATATGCATAACTGCTTGGAGTTCCAAGTGTAGCTGTACGTGGAGCAGCTCCAATACCATTAAGAGAACCGTTGGTACCATTGACGGTACCATTCACCGTCGCTGCACTGCCGTTCATCTCCTTAATACGTCATACAAGGTTTATAAACACACGAAAGAACACAAGAATACGATAGCGATCGGGCAATATAGGTGCGTTCGAGCGGGGTGCCCGTCGGAGGCGGTTTGACAGCTCCGCGATGCAGACAAGGCGCGGGTGGACTCATTCGGCGGCGCCCCGCTCTCGCCGCGGTTATCGCGACCCCTTTGGTTCTTAAAGCTATTGGAATAAGACTTCAGCGGGAGGGTTGAAAATGCACTGTTGCTTCTCTGTCAAGGTCAACTCCTGAATTCTTGGCGAATTCAGTCATACCCCCATTGTACTCATTTTTACATTACAAGTTTCAAGTTTAACGTACTGCATTTTATACCGCATATAATTCATATGTATGTTGTAGTTAAATATTGAACCTAAAGTAAATTTTGTTTGGGAATTGTTTGCAAATTATTAACAATAAGGTGACGAAACATAAAACAATGGATACTGTTCGTCATTCTGTCACATAAACATCTAGAATCTTTGTAAACTAAATGCAAATGAAATTCTTTATAATTTTCCACGAATAAAATGTAATTTCATAAATCTCACATTAAAAAGAACATTATGTGTAACATTTAAAATTATAAGAAACAAAGTTCAATGACCTCAAGTTAAAAAAGATGTAGTCATTACCTATAAAAAAATAATAAGGACAGTTACGTCTTACGATCTCCTTCCCGATACTTTAAGCAAATTTTATTCATAAAGAAACTAAACCTCTTACCTGATTTTGCTTGTAATGCTTTTTAAAGAAATCCACATTTAGTTTATAAGATTTTATAGTGTTACTTGCATAATTTAATACTAATAAAAAGCCAACAGCCTATTTTGAGTTCCAAAAAATATTTTTTAAGCCACATTATGGCTCGTTACAAATAAAAAATATTCAGTTCATATACGTCTAATGTCGGTGCTATTTTGAGTTTCCCAGCCACGCATTTATTAATCACGATTCACGGCACCAATTAACAATGTCAGGGCAAGGGTTTTGACTTGCTCTAATTAGTGTTAATTGTACGAGTTTACCTTTGGAATAGTAGAATTCTTGAATTTATTGAATATAATATATATTACCTATAAATTTATTAATATCCTCATGCAATTTTGTCAATATTAAATCAAAAAATCGTGTCGATTTAATCCTTACTGCACAACTGTTTTATATAACATTACATATTGTGTTTTGTATGATGCATATTTTGTGTATTCTAAGACAAAAATACCTGATCGGTTAACGCTAATACCACAACACTTTCAATGCTAAAAATCTTATTAACCTTATACATAGGAATAGGAGATGATAGTAAAACAACGTGACAGACAGCATGTTGTGATCATGGTCAAGCAATCGACCGTAACCTGCATCACGCATGCGCAAAACTTTATTTAATGTTGGATGTGTAAAATGCATGCGTGGAAACCTAAAGGGCAATTTTACTGGGCTCGGCTAGCTCCAAATCTAAGTGGTTTTAAAAAAACATCTGTAAAAGGTACGCTGCATTTATCATAGAGCTACCATATACTAATATATTTTAAATAATGTCTTGTATATGTAGAGTTGCGTGAATCAACTGTAGAACTGTATGACTTAGGATGTTATCCTCCTGTATTCGAATTTCTCTCAGCTGTACGCCCGTGCTATGCAGAAGAGTAAGTCTATGTGTGTAAGGAAACATATGCGGAAATATCTCTGCTAAATTAATTGAAATCCATTATTCTATATAAAAAATCTTGTGATGGTTCTATAAGTACAATATACACGGGGCCAAAAAGTCGTGGATCAAACGCAATTAGGGGATAGATGAGGTCATTAGCATCAAAAAATTGTTCTACGAAAGGTCCCTAAACTCAACCCCTGCAGAGTTATAATTTATTTTGCATTTTTATAAGAAAAATGACTTTTTTTCTAATTGTTATTAAAATTTGAAAAATCTACAACCTGTATTTTTTTCATACTGTCCACTAGATATAAGTGTCCTTGCTTTAGATATTTATTAGTACCCTAGTTGCGTTTGATCCACGACTCTTTGGCCACCCTGTATATCATATCTACAATAACATGGTCCTTCATTAACTCAAAGCACAGGCTTTACGAAATAACAGATAAACCGATTGTTCTTAATATTTTAATGTCTTTAATTACTACTTATCAATGTACATATAGTATACATTGCACGATTGCATTGGCGCCACCTATAACATTACATACGTTACAAAGTAACTAAACATAGCCGCAGATTGAACAAGCTATTATTAATCTGCATCACACTGCATGCGACAGAACATAGATAGCAGCACAACCTGTACTATATTAATGTATTCATTCATTACATAGTAAAAATTGATTCAATTCGTGCTGAAGTAATTACTCGATAGCAAATTATCACCAGTTATTTATGTCATATTACCACTTATAACAACACAACAATACATATACCAAGTTGTGGGAAATTTGTATTGTAATTAAATATATTAAAACACAATTAAAATGCCTTTCTAGTACTTTCCGACACTAATGCGAAATAGTAAAACTACACATTAGATTACCCCTTGTTATGTATTAATAAATTGTAATATGTGGAGATTTACTTTGTACTCGGTACCATTACATGGATTGATGATTTACCATCAGTCCTTCCGAATAATAATCCTACCTGTACTTATTACAGTGCATTGAACATCACCGTACAGTGAAGGAATTAATATTAGCTAGATATACGTATACACGCAACATAGGCACTCTGTCTATTACACTACGTTTGTTAACAAGCTCTCCCCAGGTACTCGTTACGCTAAGTCAAGTACGCCTGAAACGTGGGAAGTAGCACAATAACAATGACACACTGTTCTAGACTCAAGCCAGGATTCTGTGCACACTGAAATACAACCGCGAACGATCTTTTAAGTTTAATTCAAAAGAGATTTTATTTATTAAAAAGAGAGAATAATATGTTCAAGCCTACCTTAAAACTTATGGATTTGGTCTTAAAAATACTTTAAGGAATGTAAACAGCCAAGTGGACCTCAAAGAGTAAGTAATGATTTCGAAACACCTGCATGGAGAATGTATCTAATTCTGGTGACTGCTACAGAAAAAACATAATTGATTACCACTCCTAAATTTCTAGCATAAATTATACTATACGCATGTAAGGTATTCACGGATTAGATAGGCATAGAAGGCATCGTAAGTAAGCTACATAAAAAGAGTGAGCCGACTGGAACTATTTAGAATATAGGTGCGCCAAATTAATAATTTTACTACAAATATCGATCAGCAGTATTACGTATTCAAGGATTTTAAGTAAAAATGTTGAATGTTTATATTACGTATGAATTCGTGAGTTAATTTAAATAGCTGTTGCAATTTAAAAATGTTATGAAAGGCGCTCATGAATCGCAAGATTTATTAGGTTAATTAATCTGATGTTGACTAAGTTATTTACTATCATAGAACATGAAATTAAGTTTAATGAAAAAACGTACATTTTTAAAGGAAATTTCCAGTAAACTAAACTATATTGCTTATATAAAAAAATATTTAGCAATATTGCTACTTTTATATGCAACAACTTTTACAGCAATCCAGGTTTGTTGAACCATAAACAAAGTGAAAGATGCTATAAAGATGTAGAACACGTCTGTTACCTTATACGTTAGATAAACAAACTATACGCAAGCTAAAAATACAAAATATCTTTTTGAATTTCATTCGTATATGATTTCTTCACTACTAGTAAGAATGTATTTAATATATTGTTACTGACAACCGCAAAGCTTCGTTTATGTATGCTGCTATTTCAAGGTCACATATATTTATTTATTTCCTCTTAATTGCATACTGCAATATACAATATGTCATAAGCCGCTAGGAGCCGCTTTTCCACTTATATCGGATGGCTAAAAGGAAAACCTACGCCAATTTTCATTTCGATCGAGTTTAACCAAAAAAAATGTTGATGTCAAATGACAATGATTTTGTTAATCTGTAAATTCCTTAAAGCTTTATTTATGTAACTTTCTAACTATTACAAGAGCAACTTTGGAGCTCCGATTTAGGATCTTAACACCATTGCATAACGGAACAAATGCCTGTTTCCCAGAAAACTCATTTTAAATACTTCAAGCGGCGTCGTTTATAAGACTTCCTTTAATTGGATTCTAACTGGATCAAACAACAGACGGCGCAAATCGCAGTAACATGGATTCAAAGTCCTTTTATACCTTTTACCATGTCATTCACACAAAAAAGGGAGGGATCTTGAAGAGTATCTTACTAAAATGTTCTTAATTTAAATACGTACAAGCTATTAGACACCGTAAGACTATTTTATCGCTGTTAATTTAAGCCTTAACTACGTATATAGACGGTAAAGTTGTTTGAGTAGAATTCCAAATTTGAAAATGATATGTAACGAAAACCTCATTTACTAACAAGTTAGGTATAATTTAAGTTGCCTCGTCCAGCACATGATAAAATATTTAAAGAGCGATACATTAGAGTACCTTTAGCCAGAGATAAAAGTGTCTATTTAGGTTAGTAACATACAAATACTAATCGTTCCGGTAATCAAATGCACATAAGTTTTACGTCAACAGTCAGTGTATTGTATATAATTATCCTTCATTTGGTTTGTCACAAGGAAAATAAATGGCGTTACGATACTTTTAATGATACAAGCATTAGTATAAGGTGAGTAACCAATTGTTGTGATAGTGAATCACTTTATTGTATTCCGAGTAAAAATAAAAATTGTGAATAAATTAAATCAAATCTTAGGTATCAACAAGGTTACAAGTGTTTATTTCTTATATTCTACTATGTACGCCTAATAGCCTAATAGTTGGAAGCGGGTGGCAACGTAGACTCATCCATTTTAGCTGCGTATGCAGCTAGAATGCAGAGGGAATATAACAATTTTTTATGAAAATTATATTAGCTTACACTTTATCACATGACAATTTTCATACAAGCTTGGTGCTAGTGGGTTGAAAAGTGACCGGATGCTTTTGCCCCAAGCACCCGAAATGGGGCATGCGTCGATAACACCGTTTGAAGTCGTGTTTAATCTGAAATTACTGTGAACATGCTGTATAGTCCAAGAGGCTATAATCAAAAAAGTTACAGCAGCGTTTGTTTAGCTGAAAGGCACGTGTGCCATCATAACAACATTAATGTTTCTAAAACATATGCCTCGAAGGAACGGGCCGAAATGTAATAATCTAAACACGTATACTAATTTAACTTTATACAGTAATCAATAGCTGAACTATTTCAATATTGTGATGACGTCATTATGATTACGATGCATTCGGGCTCAAGGGTCACATTCAAATTAATTGGTAAAAAATAGCTTAGTTCTAAGAATTTTTACAAACTCTATAAAAACAAGTCATTATATAAAAAAAGTCATTACGGACCGCCTTTGGTAGATAAATAAAAAAATAGAATTGCGATATTACTGAGCACAATATTTTACTTTTATGTTATTATTATATTTACAGGTTTATTTAAATAATAAAAACGTATGTATTCGTAAGTTGGTATAGGCGCAACGTTTATTTAGTGATAAGATACACTTGCCGGAATATCAATTGTGTAAGGTTAATATTAACATATTTATTTAAGTTTAAAGGGAATTAAATGTTGCAATAAATATTATTATACTATTAACTTTCCGTTATGCATAGGTTTTATTCTGCGTTTTTCCTTTAGTTTTTTTATTTAGTTTCATCTATTAATACATTTCACACAACAAATTTTATTAAAGTTTGATCTTAAAAAAAATTAATTTCACTCGCACATAAAGTAACCCATGACAGGAGAAATTAGGTTGCCTAAGGAAGAATAGAGAAGAATATTAATTACGATTTGCTCACCTGATCAGCAGAATCCAAAGGATTGGGTCTATAGCGTGACAACACGGGCCGATTACGAGATCTATTTAAAGGCGAGTCTGACAAAGATGCCATTTTATTGCACACACAACACTTAAACAGTCGCTCAATTATTTTAATTTCAATTTATTTACATAAAACAACCGTCAATGGTATGCGAAGGAAACATACTGTTACAATTACAGCAATATGTTGCTACCAAATGCGATACCACATTTTCCGTCGACAAATCACATCCGGAGAAGAGTCGAATGAAACCGGGTGAATCAACGCATACTACGGCTTAAAGTACCGATAAGAATTAATGTTTTTAAAAGTTCCTAATTGCGAGACACTAATTCAAAATCAGTTTACTCGTATGTGGTTCTAAAATAAGGATTTCACGTCCACATGCTTTACAGTTTACTGCTCCGTACTGAAAATAGCGATTGTTAACCGGCGGAATTCTAAGGCAGGAATTTTAATGAGAGAAAAATGGTCTACGAAGGAACGACCACTACGCGATTCGACTTTCGCATACTGGAACAATGGCAAGGGCGCGTCGAAGTGACAAATACAGTCGTCACTGCAATCCGTATCGTATATGTTGCGGACACTTATGCCATGGGGACATGGCTATCGGTGTCAGGATAGTGGACAAGTCACAACAATCGAGGGCTACATAGCGGTCGCGAATTCCTACTCGTAATTCAAACAACGTGCAACGAAACGTACTTGTACGTGCCCAATGGACAAACGGTCCTTGGCCTCTGTGACCTAATAATTTATTTTTTATTATATTGCATACATAAATGACAACGCATACGATATGATCACCTACTGACTTCATTTAACATTTATAAAACGAGTCTACATATTGAAATACATACTCTTTACAACTTACGCTGTTTTGTTTCGGGCTCGTGTATTATAATTATAAATTGCACTTACCGCTAAAATCGCAATATCGTAGAAAATCAGCACATGTAACAAAAAATGCAAACATTAACATTTTTAATCAATAACAATAGTTTTTGAGCCGAAGCCCGTTCGATCATATTACTTTCGAACACGTACCAAAACAAGGAAGACAACATGTACCTACGTCTTCTAGGCTATCACTACCCATGTAATCTGTTTCCATTAAATTTTATGTTCCAAATAGGTATACATAGTAAATAATAATGCATAAGTGAGAACACGTACGTGCACGACAATATCCATTAAAAAATACAACAATGAGTCTCTGCCAATATAGAGAAAACATGCCAGCATTGTTTTTAATTTCAATGTTTATCTTGTACACACGAGTGAGAAAACTATTATAAACAAAGCGTTTTCTCGACATGACAAATGCATTATCGAAATTAATCTTACATAATAAATCCGATGCGTCTGTCGAATCCATCGTAATTTATTTCAAGGAACCATCACAAATACTGTCACTAATTAAACTGTTTCCACGTTTATGAGTCAATCAAATAATAATTGAGTAACATGGTAAATATTGACAAAATAACTAACATACACAATGTGCGAGTAGCTAGAGGTCTGGTTATAGTTTGGCGTGCGTTTAACGGCGGTGGCGGAGAGTGGTTGATACGTTTGCACGCGGGAGCAATCCGTAAAGGAACGGCAACATATGCAACTGAACTCTAAGCTATTTCAATACATGCAGGGAATTCGCAACTCAACAGATTCCACAGCGCCAGGGGTGGTCGATCTAAAGCACTTTATTTGAGGTCAACTCCGCTATGGTACTTTAAAGATGACACGAACAAGAACTAGGTCACAACTACAGCTTTATCTTCGTATTAAAACATCGGTTGTAAGCAAAAAAGCTTTTTGTTTTTGGTAGAGTCGATCGATAGGCGTATTTTTTTCGCTGCGATGAACAGAAACTCAAACAAAACTTTTAGCACCATTTTTAAAAACTAAGTGTAGGGCACGGATCCTAAAATATTGTGGTATTTTTTAAATTTTAATGGTACATTTTCTAATATTCAATTACAGCCAAACCAGTAGTTACGGTCACGGTGTCAATTTACTGCCTTACAGGACGTAAGTACGTCACCGTGGTCGGAGTTCCGCAAGAGAGATCAACGTAAAGTATGAGGTTACAACAAAGTCGACGTTAAATCCGAGTACACAAAATAATGGCAATTTACTTTTTCAGTATTTAATAAGAACAAATTTATAATAAATTCTCCTATTAGTATAAGCATGCCACAATTATTTTTGTTAAAATGTATTAAATTTCTATTATTAATTCAGAGATCTTGCTCTTAAAATTTGCAGAAAAATACCATTCAAACTGCATAGCTCAGTCTTTAACCCAAAAAAACAAGTATTTCCACCTCTGCACATCCAATTAATATAACTAGGTAGTTCATCCCTTTATTCATTTTTTGAATTATTATAACACGGCTATTTTAAAAACTCGAAATAGCCACCTTAAGGCCAGAATTATTCTACCTGCCAGCATCTACACCTTCCAAAAAGTGGGATACATGCAATCTATTAGATTAATTCAATCTAAAATAATTCAAGATTCCACATAAATCATACTTTAAAGATGAACCCTGGTCTATAAAAAGCTATTGGACATTATAAGTCAATTTATCAAAGTTATATCTAGTACATATACAATAAAATTTATATATTACTCTTACTAAAAACCAAAAGCCTGAAGAAGGAGGTTCTATCTTATTTCATTCTTACTAGTTATGTGGCACCGTAACCTAAAGGTAAAAAAAATATAATTTTAAGTAAAATTATTTTTCTTTTCAACCCATTGGTAGAATTAATGAAAGTTTTCTTAAATTTAAATATACAAATTATTTAAATTTAAACAAAATTATAATCCTCAGTATCATATCTAGGATTTAAAGAACAACCTCCATTCTGTTCAAGCTGTAAATTTTAATTATTAAATTGTGTTGTTTAGATGCATAGAATATTATTGTAATAACAAACTGTGCTAAAATAAATACTTCATATAACTGACTTAAATCATTTAAAAGAAACCTAAGAAGCTACAACCACTACTATTTTTTTAAAGCATTCAACACAAGTTTCCTAAAAATGCATAAGAAATGGATGGTAAAATATTTCATGCTATGTGTTTGTTCTTGCTTATAATGCAGTACGAATAAAAATCAACAATAGAAAGAAACTAAAGAGGGTTCAATCATGATGGTCCATCAACATGAATGGAACAGATTTTTAATTAATTACAGAAGTCGACGTTGAAATTTCAACATTAGTATTTACATCAGCAGATTGAGTTTTATAGTTACTACATGAGCAATGAAATTCTCTAAAACACCTTATTATAATGCTTACTGATAACAGAAAAATATCTGTTAATTTTTGATGCTTTATGAATTAACATTTTTGTTTGGCGCGAATTATTTTACTTATATCGCAAATCTTTTAACCAATTATTCTTACCTGATCTCTGCATATTGATACAGTTAACAAATAATAGCACATTAATATCAATTCAAAAACATATTAATACACAGCAAAAAATTTAAATCAGCACTTCACTATAGTACAACTGTCAACAGCAACACCCGCCCTTTGCGGCAGCACCGGGTAGAAATTGATTTTTTGATATTCTTGCCAGATTAGAGGCAATTTAATATTAAATTATAGATTAATAGTTGATTTGGAAAAAAGTAAAATGGATAAAACGTTATTTTAATTACATATTGTTTTGTTGTATATTATCAATTTTATAACAGAAGTGTAGATTGTTGTGAGAATATTATTACTGGCAATGCTTATAAAAAATCTTTAAAAACAATATTTGGTACTACAAGATAAAGTACTGATTAGATAGGGTCATAAGTGAGCGCGACTAAAAATTATTTTCTTGTTTATTTTTATAGAACAGGGGGCAATCTTGCAGGAGGCTCGTCTAATGTTAAGCGATACCGACGACAATGGACGCTTAATGCCAGAGAATTGGTTCGCTCTTCTGCTCTACCTTCTTTTCTTGAAGAACCATAAGTCGAATTAGTTCGGAAATACTTCAGGGCAGCTAGTCACATCAAGCTTTGTAGAGGCCAATTTAGCCTTTCCCTCTAAATGACCGCAAAACTGAACATCATTCAATATGTCATCGCCAAGTATACCGAATACCGATACTGGCTGTGGCGCAGTAAAAAATAGCATGGTTTCTTATTCACAAATTAAATAAATTTTCATATTACTATAGTACTTTGATAACCTATTACTGCTGGGCTAACATGACAAAAAAGGAAAATTATCAAAACCAATCCTCCCGACGTTTCTCTTATTGCACAGACTCTAAGTTGACAGTTGATAGGTCATGGGTTTAGTGTTCCGCCTCTGTGTACAAATGTAAAGGACGAAGTGTGCACTGTGCAATAAAGAATAAAAACAAATACAATTTTATTTAGCAGCTTTCCCGCCTTGTTATAAACATGGAAAATTAAATAATTTAAGTAGGTATTTGCTATTTAGTAGAATATTACCAAATCAATCGTTGTTTTGTGAATGTTTATCCATAATATTATGAATATTCCGTTTCTAGAGGAATTCTAATTTTAGAGGATTCCTGAAAAAAAAGCTGTAATTTATTTTGTGATTGCTTGTCTATTCTTTTAATATGAAGTCAGCTTTATTGTTTCAAAGGTGTAATTATTATTGATCCCCCGACGACTTTCACTTGGTTTATTCCTTAACGATCTTTAGTATTATCTAGCTTAGATTTTACATTTGTTTATTTATAGAAATTAAATACAATGATGTAATGATAAAAGATAATAAATTAATAATAATAAGTAATATTGTAGTGGTTCCTGCAGTGACATGTGAAATGAAAAATTTGATACATACAAAATATATGATTCCTATTATTAAACCAAATTCCTTTAGCAAGAATGTTTTAGTTTCTATGTTACAAAGAAACTTACAACATTACAAAAATTGTTTGATGAGACCGGTAAGTTTGTTTTGTAAAACATTTTCTGACAATATTTCAGAAAATTCATCTATTGTACCTATATAGCATTATTAACTAAAATAATAGATCCTTAAGTCAGCTTTTACTTTCCCTGATCTTAGTCTCTACATTCTTAGTACTATTTATCAAAGATATCTAGTTGTGTTACACTTTCTCCTAATATAAATTATTTTTTTGACTTGCAGATTAAATTTTCCATTGTCAAGTCTGTTATAAACATAAAAATTCCTATAACATTCGCAATAGCATGGCCTGCAAAACTTAAATTTACATCTTCAGAACAGAAAGAGATCTTAAAACCTTCTGTGGAAGTAACAAGTGTTGCTGATACATTGTTTGAAAATGGAAAATATGAGGAATGCTTCAAACTTTTATCAAGCACAGAGGTAGTCCATTGTCGAAGTAATTAATAAGTCCTATTAAGTATAAATTTTTGTTGTAGTAACCTTTTAAGAAAAATACAAATTATTGTAGGTCTTATAGACTATTGGAGCTTGAATTTTTTATGTTGAGTAACTAATATAACATCTCTAATCTCAATATAAATATGTATTTACACCGTAAATTTGTTAAGAAAAAGTTCTAATATTATACTATTCAAGATTATGACAACTTGAGACATAATATGCTGCAACATATTTGTTAGTCTTATAAATAATGCATTTATATTGAATAGTTACACATAGAACAACAAAAAATTAAGTTTTAAATTAGTTTGTGTTATGTTATGTGTTAAAAAAAATGTTACCTTGATTTAAATATATAATTCCTTTATAAAATATTACATTACTAATTACAGGATCAAAATAACATAGAAATCAAATGGCGTGTATGTCGCGTTTTGTACAATATAGCAAAACAGCCAAAACACGACAAAGCACATAGAGATGAGCTGATTTCAAAAGCCTACAGCATTATTGCTGAAGAATTAGAAAACCATTGGGATCATTTTGCTGTCCAAAAATGGTATGCCTTAATATTGGACTTAAAGAGCACCAATGATGGTGTAAAAAGAAAGATACAAGAACTGGTTAATGTTAAAAAACACATGGAAGTAAGTTTTTATTTTTAAGTTATCATAAAAAATGTATCAGTTAAACAAATTAAAAAGTGTTTTTTTAATAAATGACCTCAGGTGATGCTTGTTCTGGCTCCCATACATATTTATTTTCACATGTAAAATAGACTCATAATTAAGATACATATTTACGGTTCATGGACTTTCTAATGTTTTGTTACTTTATTATGTAACTTTTTTTTGCAAAAGAAAACAAATCTATTTTTCATTAAGGCTTTTCTTTTTCCTTTTTTTTTATGAATAAGGAAGTTTTGTTTCTTCACCATCTGCAATGGTAGAATCATACCAATAATATATATTAATTATTTATAAAGCTGAAAAACCTAGACCTCATATCTACAATTATTTTGTAGTTGGCGATTAGCTTAAACCCAAACGATGCTGCATTACTCCACATGCTTGGCGAATGGTGTTATCAAGTCACTGAGTTTCCATGGCACCAGCGGAAAACAGCTGAAGCCCTATACACCCCTTTACCTTACTCAACATATGAAGAAGCCCTAGACTATTTTTTAAAAGCAGAAGCCGCCCAGCCGCGATTTTATAGTGTCAATTTATTGAGACTTGGTTGTTGCTATCTCAAATTGAATAAGGAAGACCAAGCAAAGTATTATTTAAAATTGGCTGCCAGTTATCCTGCTAAGTCAAATGAAGATCATCTTGCTAAGAAAGAGGCAGCCGAGATCTTAAGGAAATTGAAAGTCAAGTGCGATTTTACTATATCTCCCTAACTTTGTTTTTTTCCATTATTATTTAAAGTAGGTTACCTTTTAATAAATACCTAAATGTGGATTAAAATAAACCAACAAAAAGATACACTGTTTTATTCAAGACTCACAAAGCATACAATATCGGCGTCTTATAGCTATTAAAAGTACAAAGATTCTAAAATTTTATTTTATCTTGACAATAATTCACTTCAGTCGTCTCCAAGCAAAACATTGTAAATTGCAAAAATATTTTATATAAAAAAATGCACTTTGACAAGAAATAACATGTAATAGGAAATTATTAGCACCAATACAATTAAATATAACTAATGCGTGTAAGAATATAAAAAGGGTACAAATTGCGACGTAACATATGTGCAAGAATACAATAAATATTTATATGTAATAACTGAATATCACTAACCATACTTCGTCCCAACAGTTTTAGATTCAATACACAGTCCTGCATAAGTGTAATATTTTTTGGCACTCACATCAAACTTAAATGCTTCTTAATTAAGTTGAATATAAGTAGTTATATTATATAACATAATAAATAAAGTATAAATCCTTATAGCAGACGTTTAACTAATTCTTGACTGAGCTAAGACGACTTAAATACAGAAAATTCAAATATGAGAAAATATTTGTCCATTTATAGAATATATTGACTGAGGTACAAACATGTATAAATATTTTTAAATTGTGCCGTTTTCCTGTACATTGACTATATCTAGGTTTAATATCAAGCGCAGCGTTAAAATAAGCGTTTGAATAACCATATGCCAAAAAATAATGAAAAAACTTTGTAAATGCCAAAATTAGTTTGGTTTTGTCAATTTCTTAAATAAGTATCACAGGTTTATAAAATATTAAAGTTAAAATTCCTAGTGAATATAAGCCTCAATTGTCATGAAAAATAATTTCCTCTTGTAAATAGGATCCATAAATAATATTAAGATTCAACCCAAGTTACGGTAACAACAATCCAAAATTCGAAAGCCAATCAAAAGGTAACTGAGAATAATTAATATAAGCAGAGCTAATTACGAGGCAGAAAAAAAAGGATTAAAAAGAAGCTTTTTTTAATAAATTTAAAGACTCAGCTCGGCTAATATCAATTGGTAGGGAATTCCATAGCAGGATACTTTGCACAGTAAAGGAGGAGTGATAGAATTCAGTTTTATGAATAGGAGTTTCAAGGATTAGGTTGTCTAAGGAATGCAAGGCAAAACTACCGCCAGACAGGAACATACAATTTTACTTTAAGTAACTAGGAGTTTTAGGATTAAAAAGAATATTAAAGAGAAGTTGCAATTCATTGAAAGTAGACTGGATGTAAATTTGAAGGTCATCAGCATAAAGATGTGGAAGAAAGTTGATTAGTAATAGAATTTATAAAAAGCGAAAAGAAATGAGGAGAAAGGATACCACCCTGCGGTAGTCCAGCAGAAACATGAGACCAAGTGGAAAAACTGTCAGTTAATTTGATTTGTTGCTGGCGTTCCAACAGATAGCTTTTAAACCAATTAATCACTGAAGAGGACATATGAATAGAACGAAGCAAAGCAAGAAGAACATCAATGTCAATCGAATTGGGCATTACTAAAGGCTAATATATGCCACGCCTTATGTCATCAGTAATCTTAGTGAGTGCAGTAGCCGTACTGTGCCCAGGACGAAAACCGGATTGAACTGAATTAAGAAGGGAGTGTTCGTTGAGAAAGATAGATAATTGCTGATGAAGAATACGTTCAAGAACCTTAGAAAGGAAAGGAAGGATGGGAAAATCGGAAGGGGACGAAAATCAGAAGAGGCAACTTTAGGAATAGTCATAGAAATTTTTTTTAGGAATAACATATTTCCAGATATTAGGAAAGATACCAGAGGAAATGGAAGTGTTGAAAATGTGTGCTAATATCGGAATTAATATGTCAACAAGAGGAAGGATCACATCCCGACCAATGCAATCATAACCAATGGCTTTGGACGAGACAGACTTGATGCTCCTCCCTACTTCGTCATGCAATCTTCTGAAACGAAAAAGAAGGAATATTCATAGGAGAAAAGTTAAGAGATGCAATGGTTTCAGATTTAATACTTTGATCAAAAGTGGGATGACAGGAAAAATGTTGATAAAGCAGATCAAAATTCAATAACAAAATATGAAACTAAACTTGATACATTGTCTGATCTGACAAAGTACCAAGTTTAGAGTTTCATTTTTAGGGTCAGAGATAAGATACATAGAATTAACGAAGTAAAGGTATAAGAGCCAAAACCAACTTAATAGACGTACTTTGCTGATATGCTCGTACACAAAAATGGCGATGGACAGGACACCTGGCGTGATACAAGGACAACCGATCACCACAACATGGGAAGGACTGCGGGAAAAAGAAAAAGAGGCCACCCAAGAAACAGATGGATCGACAAGATAATTCAAATAGCTGGTAAAGACTGGAGCCGAAAAGCAAAAAATAGATAAGCATGGAGTGAACTAGAGGTGGCCTTTACCTTTCATGGGGTTCCAATAACAGTTTTAGATGAATAGTTATAAGATAAAAATGTTGTCGGTTGTTGAAAATAAATGGGCTTTATTAATATTATATTATACTTTGGTGTGTGAAGATTAACCACCTTATTTAGAAACCAAATAAATCAGTCTAATTGCCTTCTTTAACTTACATACTGTTTTGTCTCTTACGCTATTGTGTCAAACGCTGTGATGAAACTCTTTTCATTTGTTGACAGTTGAGTATTTTAGTTAAAACGATGCAATTACGGATAGCAAGGAAATAAAACATTGATGTTTTCACCAAGTTGGTCTGAAGTCTACAATAAAATTTTAACTAGTATATATTTTACTTACGTCACATCGTTCAGACATCTCAAGTCAATACGGTAAAACTAAATTTAACAGATCTTAAAACTCAAACTGGCTTTTATTGACAAATTGAGATTCTCTGAGTGCGCTTAAATACTTATGTAAATAATACCAAGTAATACAAAATCATCATTAAAATAGATTCATAGTGGTATAAATGAAAATCACAAAGATCTTAAATACTAAAAGGAAAATGCTTATATGTACTAAGCCATTTCCAAAACAATTATAAAAATCGAAACAAAGATAAACAAAATGGCTATAACATATGTTAAAAGAAGCGAGCTGTTCACGCCATCCAATTACCTAAGGTCCTCTCTGTCGTCATTTTCTGCCCTAACCGCACCCATTCCTTAAACACTCTTTTGCAATATTAAAGTGTGGAAGGAGGGGACCATTCTACATGCGCCCGCGCTTCAGAGAAGACTAAACCGCCGACGCGAGGTCACGCGAGTGCTTACGCTACCGCTTTGCTTTATTTGTGATCTTCTCCCACGAGAGACAAATGAAGAGACTGAGGACTATAGGTCAGTGGTCTTTGTCTCCGCCGCTACATTGTTTTGGTCCTTCGAGCCGGATTCGAACCTATGGATATACAGTCCACAAGCGCTGGCCGCAGTTGATTTAACTTTGACCTTTTCTTTTTGTTACTAAAATTATACTTTATTATATTATACAACGAACGAGGAGCTCTAGTATCGTTGCCTCTGAATCAAACTGGGTTGACTTCCTTTCAGTTGATATTGACAAAACGTCATTGCTTAGGCGAATCTAAGCAATGGCCTTTTCCATATCAACTGTGTTACTGGTAGGGACATGTTCCCTTAACACTTTGTGTAATAATTGGGCCAACCAAATGATTTCTAATAGATCTCATGGGGTAGAGGGACTATTCAATCATCAATGTTTACAAGCAGCTGCAATGTTTGGTGGTGAAACTTTACGCCTTTTAGCTTTTAAAGTGGTTTGCGTTTTGTCATGAAACTCTCAGGAAAATGTTCTTACCAAAGGAAATAGGTATTAAAACCCGATTATACTTCTTCCTGTTGCAATGTTAGATTTGACCAGTACTGCAGTTATGTACTTTGGCCTTGCCTTTACCTATCCAAGGAGCTTACTGATGTACCGCGGCACTGCAGTTCTTATTGTCGGTGTGCTCTCTACTGTATTTCTACACAAGCGTTTACTATTAAAATAATGGTATGGAATGGCAAATATAATGATGGGATTTCTGACTGTTGAAGTGACAGATGTAATTTTTGCTTCGCCCAAAGACGACAAGGGGCAGAACAGTTTGTTTACCGGAGATATGCTTATTATAATTAGCCTAGTGATCTCACCATGTCAGATGGTTTATGAAGAGAAATTTATTTCCGATTTTGACACACCACCGATGCAAGCAGTGGGCTGGGAAGGCATTTTTGGTTTCTCTACGTCGTCACTACTACTTTTTGTTTTCTATTGGGTGCCAGCTATACCTCACTTTGGCCATGGGCCCAATGGAACTATAGGAGACGCCATTGATGGACTGATTCAAATTGGTAATATTCATTTGTTGCTGTGTGCTGTATTGGGCTCGGTTATCTCTGTAGCATTGTTCACCTTTGCTGGAATCAGTATTACCAAGAATGTTTCGGCCACACATCGAATGGTTTTAGATTCGATTAGAATCATGTCGGTTTCAGTGAAATGGCAAGAGATTTATTGGTTACACATTGTTGGCTTTGCCGTTATTGTACTTGGCATGTGCAAATATAATGGACTACTGACATGCATCGACGGAACATATGACGATGACGATGATGACGATTTAGGTGATTTAAACATTTAGGCAGTTTTGGACCAAGCCTATCCGTTTTTAAAGTACTAATTTTTCGTTTATTTAAAAGAATACGTTATAATCTTAAAACAACCGTCTTATTATATTCTTTACACATTTACTTTAATTTATTTTACTTGTATATCAAGTTCTTAAATATATTTTTGCAAGTTCCATTTCAGTATCTTTGATATTTATTTTCGTGTTTCGAACCTCCGGTCTCATGTTACCTAAGCTACGGAGGCGGTTTATTAAATGTATTTGTAAAAGTGCTTGCTACACACTTTTTTTTTAGTCTCTTAATTTAATGTGTATTCAAATGGAAAGGCGCATAATATAGTTTTGTTTGACTTGTGATTATATGATATACATAGTATCATATAATCACAAGTCAAAGTTGTGTCAAGTTGATTTGACATTTACTTTCAGTGTTTAGCAGGTTGGTTTATTACGGCTACGCTTTTTAATCTTGAACTCAAGGTTTCAGGTTGCCCAATGCCCAAGTGTTTCCATTTGCTAATGTCCTAACTCTTCATAGTAGTTGGTTGTTATACGTTTATTTTCTGAACTAGGCAACAAGTTTTCTACTACGCCTTTACTAATTTATAACAGAAAATATATACATGAGCAAATAAAATCGTAAACACATTTTATTGCTTATTTGCGTATTACTGAATGAACAGAAAAATACGTTCGCGTATATTTTTGTATGTTGACGTTTAAATTTGGTAAAATTAGTTAAAACTCGAAACAATTGTAACTGTGATTTTATTTTTGTTACTTTCCAGTAACAAAAATAAAATCACAAGTGCGTTGACGGCCTAAATGGAAATTTAGGCCGTCAACGCACTTGCGCGCCTTCTGGCTTCACGGTTTTTTTTCTTACTTACGATTTGCATATTTGTTAAATTTTTATAAGGTTTTAAGTTCACTTATAGTTAAGTATATTTCTTAGGCATTTCTTCAGTTTTAGTGATAAATAAATAGCCACTTATTCATAAAAAAATAAGTCTCTTTCATCCAAAATGTATTTACGCTGTGACAAATGAGTTCAGTAATACCCCGGACTTACGCGATAGCCGTGTACCTAAGTGGAATTCGCGTAAGTCAGGCATCAACAGCACATAAATACGTGTAAAGTTAGCGTAATCGGGACCAGAGTCAATATCAAACAATAATTTATTAAAAATATGTTGGATAATAAAAACAATTTACATTACTTTGAATTAAACGAAGATGGAAATTATTTTCATATTGAATACAGTCGCCAATTACTTTAATTACGCGCGATTACCACTGTTGTAACATCTGTACCACAGATGTTAGTCTGTCAGACCCGCACTTTTTTTTGCGTGAATGTTATAATTAATATCTCGTAACGGGCATAAGTCACTTGTCAGCTCGCAGAAAACGTCTTATGAAGAGAAATTTATTTCCGATTTTGACACACCACCGATGCAAGCAGTGGGCTGGGAAGGCATTTTTGGTTTCTCTACGTCGTCACTACTACTTTTTGTTTTCTATTGGGTGCCAGCTATACCTCACTTTGGCCATGGGCCCAATGGAACTATAGGAGACGCCATTGATGGACTGATTCAAATTGGTAATATTCATTTGTTGCTGTGTGCTGTATTGGGCTCGGTTATCTCTGTAGCATTGTTCACCTTTGCTGGAATCAGTATTACCAAGAATGTTTCGGCCACACATCGAATGGTTTTAGATTCGATTAGAATCATGTCGGTTTCAGTGAAATGGCAAGAGATTTATTGGTTACACATTGTTGGCTTTGCCGTTATTGTACTTGGCATGTGCAAATATAATGGACTACTGACATGCATCGACGGAACATATGACGATGACGATGATGACGATTTAGGTGATTTAAACATTTAGGCAGTTTTGGACCAAGCCTATCCGTTTTTAAAGTACTAATTTTTCGTTTATTTAAAAGAATACGTTATAATCTTAAAACAACCGTCTTATTATATTCTTTACACATTTACTTTAATTTATTTTACTTGTATATCAAGTTCTTAAATATATTTTTGCAAGTTCCATTTCAGTATCTTTGATATTTATTTTCGTGTTTCGAACCTCCGGTCTCATGTTACCTAAGCTACGGAGGCGGTTTATTAAATGTATTTGTAAAAGTGCTTGCTACACACTTTTTTTTTAGTCTCTTAATTTAATGTGTATTCAAATGGAAAGGCGCATAATATAGTTTTGTTTGACTTGTGATTATATGATATACATAGTATCATATAATCACAAGTCAAAGTT
The DNA here is from genome assembly GCA_028984075.1 of Pieris mannii. NCBI lineage: Eukaryota > Metazoa > Arthropoda > Insecta > Lepidoptera > Pieridae > Pieris > Pieris mannii. The sequence continues at coordinate 5,913,931 of CM054776.1, forward strand.
GTGTCAAGTTGATTTGACATTTACTTTCAGTGTTTAGCAGGTTGGTTTATTACGGCTACGCTTTTTAATCTTGAACTCAAGGTTTCAGGTTGCCCAATGCCCAAGTGTTTCCATTTGCTAATGTCCTAACTCTTCATAGTAGTTGGTTGTTATACGTTTATTTTCTGAACTAGGCAACAAGTTTTCTACTACGCCTTTACTAATTTATAACAGAAAATATATACATGAGCAAATAAAATCGTAAACACATTTTATTGCTTATTTGCGTATTACTGAATGAACAGAAAAATACGTTCGCGTATATTTTTGTATGTTGACGTTTAAATTTGGTAAAATTAGTTAAAACTCGAAACAATTGTAACTGTGATTTTATTTTTGTTACTTTCCAGTAACAAAAATAAAATCACAAGTGCGTTGACGGCCTAAATGGAAATTTAGGCCGTCAACGCACTTGCGCGCCTTCTGGCTTCACGGTTTTTTTTCTTACTTACGATTTGCATATTTGTTAAATTTTTATAAGGTTTTAAGTTCACTTATAGTTAAGTATATTTCTTAGGCATTTCTTCAGTTTTAGTGATAAATAAATAGCCACTTATTCATAAAAAAATAAGTCTCTTTCATCCAAAATGTATTTACGCTGTGACAAATGAGTTCAGTAATACCCCGGACTTACGCGATAGCCGTGTACCTAAGTGGAATTCGCGTAAGTCAGGCATCAACAGCACATAAATACGTGTAAAGTTAGCGTAATCGGGACCAGAGTCAATATCAAACAATAATTTATTAAAAATATGTTGGATAATAAAAACAATTTACATTACTTTGAATTAAACGAAGATGGAAATTATTTTCATATTGAATACAGTCGCCAATTACTTTAATTACGCGCGATTACCACTGTTGTAACATCTGTACCACAGATGTTAGTCTGTCAGACCCGCACTTTTTTTTGCGTGAATGTTATAATTAATATCTCGTAACGGGCATAAGTCACTTGTCAGCTCGCAGAAAACGTCTCCAAGTTTTAGAAAAATCGAGAAGCATTCTACCCGTGTTCGTACAATGTCATCCGAAGAGTTAAGGTTTTTCTTCTCAAATTAAAAAAAAACTCGTAGCCGGCCAGTAATTTTTTGGCCGCCTTCCCAAGTCTTTCATAAATCTGCTAAGCTGGATTTTGCTCAATGACAATTTATACTTGATTATCACACCATAACTGTAACCAGATCGATTATACCGTGACGTCTACGAATAACTGTTGAATTCAAAGATCAACCATTCACATCTTCCGTAATTTTTCCTTTACTTTTTATAAGAGATCGAACTTTTGATTCTGGTTATATCACATAGTTATAGATTAGTTATAAAAACTGCGTATTGACCTAGTGGATGTACGTTTCTTTAACTATTTAAATTTTGATTTTAAGCAATGGGTGCGTTTAGGACAGAACATGAGAACAGAGAGAAACTTAGATAATTGCATGGCGTGAACGAGCCTTTGTGGTATATACGGCTAACATTTAAGTATTAATATAAAAATACAATCATAAAAGGATATTTTGGCACTTAAATTTATTTATTATTTATTTATTTATTTCAAACATACACATTATCTTTACAGCCTATGCCAATACGACAATGTGGAGAAACATTTAATAAAAATATAATAATGTACATAAAAATTAGACACATAATTTACACAATATCGCTACTGTGAATTCACTCTGCGAACATATAAATATGTCGATAGTATAGAAATTCATGGAACTAAGAAAATATTTTTCGTTCTTGTGCATGTAACACCAGTTTACAAGATTAAGTCTATTCATTAACTAAATCTCAGTGCCAAAACAAACTTCTATTGCTGTAACCGCATTAAAACTACGGATTCAACTTACAGCATACCGGGCCGATCTAGTTCTTGATTACCGGACTTTTCGAAGAACATAAAGTCCTGAAATTCAAACATAAATTCATATTAGTCAATTAATTAATGAGCTAAGATGGCCTAGTGGTGCTTGGACTTCAACGTGCGACTCTCATTTCGTCGTAGGTTCGAACCTCAGTTGTGCATCAATTGCCGTTCTGTTTACGTTACATTTGTTAAGCTTGGAGAGGCACAGCAGGAGAGGTGCTCATCCATTTGCCTATTTAAAAAAATCCGATCACGAAATATATATAAGAATTTGAGGCCAGAACTTAATATATTGTAGCACTTTGGTCGAGGAGACATTCGAATCATGAAGAACACCTAACAGAAATAATCAACAATTATCACAAAATACGTACAATCAAAAAACATGCTCCTAGCAGAACTGCCTTTATCCTGACATCCAAATCCATTGGGAACGTGATGCCGAAGTAATCTGAATCGGTGAAGGCTTCACGGGCCAAGCCCGACCACTGTTTGATTATTTTCCCCACTTTGGTTTCACCATCTTTCGAATAAACCTGTAATAGTACATTACAATTTCAAACCTGTGACCGAAGTATACAATTACATAAAGCAATTAATATTTTCTTTACAGAAACGTCTTTGTTAACTATTAAGCGAATATACATAATATTCTACAAGGCCGTTTAAAATGTATATAAGCGAGTCATAAGTCAAAGCTATTAAATAGATTTAGGGTTTTTTCAAATCACTATATATTTTTGCATATAATATTTTTAATTTTTATATGTATTTAGTTTAAACTTTCCTCAAGTCAACAAACAACTAACAACAAAAAACTTTCAATAAAAGTAAACTAACAATAAAAATTTAAGTTAGCCATCTTTATAATGTTTAAATATATTTTTTAAATAAAGTTCCATAAAAATTCCAAAAAATAATATTATTACTTTCTTAATTTTACTCAGGCATAAACGCAGAAATATAAAATATAATTGGTAAAGTAAATTTCATTTAGCGTAGGTATATAATAATTCAGCATTGAACACTGTTAATTATCAATAATTATTATTGTTTAAACTCAGATAACAATTGAACTCAAACTATATTACTTGATAATTCAATGTTTGTCTAAGAACTTATTGCAGTACGTCAATACGTGTTTGATAAACATGTTTATTGTCTTGCGACAACATTCATAGTGCATAGTACCAAACCGATATTAATTCCATTTACAAAACATTATTAAAAAAAACACTTGTCAACTTGACCCCGTCCTGTTTGTAACGTATTTATAGTTGCATAAAATTATTATATAATTTATCGTTATACCAAATAAACAAATCAAACAAAAAGTATACAAAAGGAAAATAGAAACATTTCTTGCTTTTAACAGATAAGTTTCCCAATTTACAACGAAATAGGGAAATTACAATGGGATTGCCTCCATCCCCCAACACTCTATATTAACTAATTATAACAAGATATAACAGTCAACTTCTTGGGTATACCATGCCACGGAAACAGTCAAAAACAATATTAGTATGATAACAAAAAAAATTACTTACATTAAATTTTACATCTCCGCAAATAGAAAACGTACAAACTGGCCCTTTGATTTTAAGCACAACTTCTCCTGAGGCGTTCTTAATGACGTAGCAGGGCTTGAAGATTGACCACTCTTGCTCTATGGATCCAATGACTGTACCAGGAGGGGAAGTAACTTCCATGCTTTGTAACCAACACGGGCACCAACAAGAATCGCACGCCAAAGGGCGATTTAGATGAATAACCTAAAAATAGGTAGTAGTATTTTTCAACCCATTGGCTTTGAGTAAATATTTCTGTACCTTCCGCGTATTTTAAAATAACCTATCCACCCCCTATATACGCTCTAAGTTTGTTAAACTTCGTGCATTATATGAAATTCTTTCTGTTTGCTTTAACAATGAAATATATTTCTACATTATACAAAATACAATGTATTGAAACTAGAGTATGGAATAGACATATATATATATATATCTTATTACCTCATTCTGAAAGTTGTCCATGATTTTCATATTGAATGGCCGCATTGGGCCACAGCAAGTTCTTGTGCAACAATCATTATCTTCAACAGCATAATATACTTTTTGTCCCATCGCATTTTTAACTGTATACTTATTGTTTGTTTCAAAACCAACAAACACCTCCAGAAGTTCCACTTTTTGATGTATAAGTAATTGGTCAATCAAAGACAGGTATTCCAAACCAGGAGGGCAGTTGCTGAGTCCTTGCGGTATAGTCATCCATCCACCTGAAATCCATCAAAAAATATTATAAATTAATATTAAACCACTAAGTATAGGTGTAATTAATGAGAATTTTTTCATGTACAATATACACTTAGAAAAATAAATCTGTAAAGAAGCTTATAGTTTTAGTGTGCAACAAAGATTACATTAAGAAGAATAAATGGAACAGTAACAACAAACACATGTAATTTATGACACAAAGTACAATGTAATTAGATGTTACAATTTTAAGTTAAATAAACACTACCACACACCACTAAATGCCCTCCACCACACTATAATTATCTACAGTAGCTTGAATCAACCTTTTTTCATCGTCGGACAAAAACTTTTCATATTTATTGCATTTAGAAGTAAAAATTATCTTGTATAAGTGATGGAAAGACCTTTTCACATATGAAACATTTAAGGTTTCCAAATTCACATGTTTATCTTTAAACTGTAGGTTTCTTTTTGCCTTTGTTGTAAACAATTTTTTAACAAAGCTTGAGCCTATAGCAGATTTTTTGTCCGTCATATAAGGCTCTTCATAAAAGTTATCAAAATAACTTCCAGCTTGATTTTTTGACATTGAAAATTAATAATTTAAAAATTTAGCCAATAGTAATTTTCACTGACAGCAGTACTGCTATCTACAGTTTAATGGACTGTAATGATAGATACCTCTTGAGAGAACTTATAAGGGTAAATAAACATCATTATTATTATAAAGAGTTATTACCTCAACTCTAGAATAAATCAATAATATATTTTTTTATTGATTTCAAATAGTTTTTTTGTTTATAAATCAGATAAGCAATCAGCACATATTTACAAAGAACTTATTATAAATTTACACATTTAAATATAAAAAATACTTGAGGAGTCATTTGTTGATTGAACATCTTAATGTAAGCATGTTACCACTGCTCTTTAATTGTTTAAAGATTATGCAATGATTTTCTTTCTTACTATTACAATAAATTGAGGCACATTCAATATAAACATTGAAGGTAGTATAAAAATAAGGTTTAAGTTTATAATCTGAAAACCTGAAAATTCCTGTTTATATTTAAGTAAATATGAGCAAGACCAACCCGACCAAGCTTACACCACAGCTTAAAATGATATCTCACCTGGAGCTTGGCCTGGTCCAGGTTGTTGAACAATTGGTGCAGGTGGATATCCCGGTTGTGGTTGAGGATACCCAGAATGTGGTTGAGAATAACCAGATTGTGGTTGAGGATAACCAGGCTGTGGGTGTGGATATCCAGGATGTGTTTGAGCATATCCTGGCTGAAAACCAGGCACAAATCCTGGTTGCAAGCCAGGCTGGAAACCTGGTTGGAATCCGTGCTGCATTCCTGGTAATGGTTGAGCTCCTGGGGGTAGCGAAGGTGGTGGTCCAGGATAGCCAACTTGTGGATTCATAGGGTAGCTCTCATTTGATTTTCCTTCTTCCACTGGTGGAGCATAACCCTGACTAGATGGAAAGTTTGGACTATATGGTGTCGGTTTATGAGACATTTTTGTTCTGTAAGGAAGATAAATACCTAGTTTACTATCTTAAAAGGAAAACTAAACTAAGGAATAAAACAGTGGTCCATTTCACACAACCATTTTGCAATAACTGACAGCAATATTTATATTCTTGTAGTTGTATAAAAGAGGGTAGGAAAATTAGTCCACCTACCTAACATAAAAAGAGGGTACGAATCGGCTTCGGTTGACAAAAACTTATATCTAGGCTAAATTATTTTAACAAAAGAAATGGAATGACACAGGAAAAGCAGGCAAAGATTGTGGAGTCAAGAAAAGATTAAAAAATAAGGACATTAGTTTGGTCATTAAAAGAATAGTCTACAACACAAGTATTCTGCCTATATTGACTTACAGTTGTCAAACTTGGACCTTAACAAAGCACTAAACAAAAACCTTGAAATATGATCATGTCAGATGCAATGAATAGTAGTATGATGGGGAAAAAACTTTGTGACAGAATAAACATATCAACAATAAAAAATTACCCAAAATCAAAAGATGTAACTATTACAATTTTTTATTATTATTATTAAATCATACGATCAGTCTATGTGACTATAAGTAGATTCGTTGAGTGATTTTGTTAACTATTACAATTAAAAAACTTAATGGAAGTGGGCTGGGCATAGCATCAAAGGACATTTAAATGATCCAAATGGTGAATGCATTTGTAAACAGGTCACATGAAGAGAAAAGGGGTAGGTCATTCCTAAGGTAGGTCGATGAAATAAAAGCTGTGGCAGGTGGCACATGCTGAGGTCAGAAATTTATGGTGGCAATTGGAGGAGGTCTTTGCCAACAAAAGGCAAATAAACAAGGTTGTTGGGTGAATTTAAATATTCAACCATATTGAAGTTATTTTTTTGAATACTAAACATGTATATTCTAGATTAAGTAATATAGTATCTTGTCTGAACAAAGGCATATATTATGAATATTAGTTGTACAAGACTCCTATGGTAATTTGTTTGAGTAAATTTATATATACCAGAAAAGCTAAGGACGAAAATTATTCTTTACGATCAATCTTTACGAGCAGCACATACCTTAATAATGTATTTCAGTAGAACGGTTTATAGAAATAGATTGTTACACTGTCCAATTTTTTTTATTTTACCGCACCGTAGCTGTCAATTTTCATACAATTTAATTCAATGTATCCACTATTGAACACATAATGGCGAAAAAGCCACTAATTATTATTTTTAACTCAAGGAAAATCAATAATTCAAGTAATTACTCATTAGTAGTTTAGTATTATATACCGATATAGTATTTAGTAGCTTCACCGAGCACCAAGTACCAACCATAGAGTGTAAAGTGTAAACCACACTCCACAGATGGAATAGTAATATGCTTATACGATGTTGTAAATTTATTATATTAGGAAAAATAATAGATTTGATAAATAGGTTTGAAAATTAAAAATCAGTTCTGTTTAGTTGGTTCTGAATTGTACATTGGTCAATTTTAAATACATGTTATTCAATTTAACAAAATATTAACAATCAAAAGATCAAGAAGTTTTTGAACGTTTACAAGTTCAACAACTTAAGAAAAAAAAATTAGCCATAAAAAAGACTTTAGTAAAACTTAAGCGAAATTTGCTATTGTATTGAATTAAAATGAAATGTTATTATAATTAGTGTTCAATTTATTTATAAAAGATAAAATAAATAAATTGATTATTATAAGAAAAATCCCTTTAAAAAAACCACTATTATTGTTCCCACTCCAGGAGTCCATTGATATTTTTTTCACACATTGAATAAACATAAGTTACAACGATAATAATATTAATTCGTTACTCCAGGTTATAGTCTTAAATAATTTAAAATCGTTTGTACGTAATTAAAACTTCATGATATTGCAACATTTGCATCCAGTTGTACCAACTGTCATTCACCAATCAAACCATTGCAATTGAGTGCATTGACCAACCTGCTACTGCTGCCAATTCCAGCACTTTGCAAGTCAGTTGAATTGATGTTGCTTCCGCGTTTATAGCTTCGGGTGTGTTGTGAAAACGAAAGAGCTAGTACCGCGATGCAAACACAGTTGTTTTGCTACTTATCAATCTAAAATGGCGTCGCTATTTATCATTTAGTTATCATTCTCTACGTGAACGTTCCTCAGTGATCACATTCGAGTGAGTCATAAACCAACATAGCAATGACATTTTTATAGCACACAGTGGAAATACGTTTTTCAAACGTTTTAGAAGACTAGACAGTGAATTTAGACAACAATAATGCGCGAATTCAAAGTGGTAGTGTTGGGTTCGGGTGGGGTCGGAAAAAGTGCTTTAACTGTGCAGTTTGTTTCCGGATGTTTCATGGAAAAGTATGACCCCACCATAGAAGATTTCTATAGGAAAGAAATTGAGGTTGATAATTCTCCGTGTGTTCTAGAGATATTGGATACTGCCGGCACGGAGCAATTTGCCTCCATGAGAGATTTGTATATAAAGAATGGCCAAGGATTTGTTGTAGTTTATTCGTTAACCAATCATCAGACGTTCCAAGATATAAAACCAATGAAGGAATTGATAACGCGTGTCAAGGGTTCAGAACGCGTTCCCATATTGTTAGTTGGCAACAAAGCGGATTTGGAACACCAACGCGAAGTGTCCCAAGCCGAAGGCTCGGCGCTTGCCCAGCTGTGGGGTTGTCCATTTGTGGAGGCCTCTGCGAAAAGTCGCACAAATGTCAACGAAATGTTTGCGGAAATTGTGCGTGAAATGAACGTTAGTCCTGAAAAGGAAAAGAAACCTTATTGTTGCTGTACAGTGCTTTAAAACTTAGAGTGTAATGTGGCATTTATTTCTCGTAAGACTGCAACGGCGAGGTGGAGGCTTGTCCTCTTTGACTCGACGACTGGCCGCCTCCAGGGCGGCCTGGGCGGCGGCGCGCCAGCCCTGGTTGCTCTTCACTTAGTGATCGGGATGCGCGTCATATCAAGTTGTTAATATCTTTGATACATACCATTGTCCAATCGAGGTGCTTTATCTTATATTTTCATACTTTAGTACTGGTAGATTCTCCCGCAATAATCATTTTCATATGAAAACAACAAGTACATCAACTAAATAGGGATTTTTTACATGTATTATTAAAAGATTCCAAAATCGTAAAAACTTATTTACTTTTTAAAACATCAGGCAGTGTAATTATTGTCATTTTAAGCAACAATAATAATGTATTGTATATTAATATTAGTCACTTTGTACATAATTTATAATTTCATGAGATTAAAATGAGAAAGGACAAGGACGGTTTTAGGGAATAAAAGGCCATCCAAATATGCAATAATCTTATATGATTGTGTAGAGTGAAGTGCGATGAGTAAGAGTTTACACCTAAGTCATATTGAAATTGTGTTTTACTGTGTAAATTATGTTTATATATGAGAAATCAGTAATCAAGAAAATATGGACTTAAGATTTGTCAGATGTGTGATTGTGTTTTAAAAGTCTACCAGGATTTGTGATAATACATATAACAAAATATCTATAATAAAAGTTTTAAGTGGGAGATTAATATGTGAAGTTTTATTCATGGACTGACCAGGTAACCATTTAAACTTTATATGCTACAGTATTTTAACTAGTAATTATATTGTATAAAAATTATACTTGTAGTCATTTCATCAACAGAACAAAAAACTGCTTTAAATTAACTTACTACCAAAAAATCCTTGAAAATAGGTATTATTATGTTATGCTTAGTGATAAGCTCATTGTTTGGCTAAGACAATCCAATTTCAATATTTTGCTTGAAGGTATTGAAGTCATCAGCCTTAGTTATAAGATTACAAGTAGAAAAACATAAAACATGCTTCTTCATAACTATGTAACTATACTTAAAGAAAAACCTCTTTTTCTAATGTTTTCGCATCTTATTAAATATACTTTTATTAATAGTATAATAAACTCTAAATATGAGTATATAAGTAAAACTTCATCACAAATTATTAGAGTTAATCAAATATGCACTTTTTAAGTTATACATAGGTGCCAGATTAAGGTTGGTAAAAGTAGATAATTAATAATGTGGATTGGTGATGCAAATTATTATTACAATATATCCTGAGTAAGTCTCCTCAATAAAAATCCATTTAGCATCCAACCGCCATATTTTAGGCATCAGACTGATAACAGTCAGTTAACTAATAATAGTTAACAAAGGAATTATGATAATAGCATGCTAAAAGTATGTTCATTAATATTAGTTTATTTACTATTAAGCTTCTATTATTATTAAGTTACCTAAAAAGTAAACTGGTTTAGTTCAAGGGCCTGTTACTGGTGCAATAAGAATGGACGCGTGTTTGTAATCGAAAGAAACTGTTGGACCATGACAATCGTGTGCGCAACCATCTTCATTTAAACACCACTTATTCTACATCGTTGCAATAATTTTCTCGATCAATATACAGTTTCGATTTTCCCTTCTATAAATGGTTAATGTTGGTAACAAGTTAAGAGAAACCAGTTTGATGCGAGTTCAGACTTCAATTCAGTATATCCTTCTAAAGAAAGCTTATTGCTTTGTTACGTAGCTTTCGAGATAAACATATTGAGATAATTATACATTTTATATGTAACATACATCTTACATGATATCTGTCTTGTAAAGGTTCGTTAAAGTGGGCCATGTCGAGTTTAAGGTCATGGTTTGGTTACTTAGTCGGACCGAGTCACTACAGGCATTAGGTGCCGTTACCGGCCCAGATAACCATATTACCTGGATTTACTTTAATTTAGAAGAATTAATTGTGTACAAGGCTGAGTAACATACAATAAAAATATTATAATAATATAGTATATATATGTCAATTATTATTTGCTTTATCTATTTGATAGAATCTGTTGTTTCCTACGATAATATTCGAAATAAAAACTTGTGAGTAACGCATTTGAAAAGTACCTAGTACATGGGTTTTCTGAACATCACTGATCTGTAGTTTCCATCCATTGTAAGTGAGTAGGTTTATTTATAATTCAATAGCCATTCGGCGTAATGTAAAAACCAGTAGACTGTCAGCTATTTATTGAGGAACTTGTTACAATAGTATTACCTTGTAGGAAACTATCAGTCATTGCTTCGTCTTGAGCAATGTATCCAGTTCCAAGCAAGTCTGTAAAAAAGTTAGCCTTGCATCTATGCAGTCTGTAAGTTATTTAAATCCTTTTATTTTAATAAAACCTTTGGCTAGCTTATGATGCTATCTGTGTTTGAAAGTAATAAAGTTTAGTGGATTTTCCTTTATTTTGCATAGATTATAAATGTGAGATGTGTTCAATTCAAAAACGATTTAACGGACCAGTAGTACCGAGATCCAAGTAAATAGTTATTGTTTGCGAGTAACCTATTTTAAAATATAGTAACATTATATTGTTTTTATATATTAGTGAAATAGTATTGCATAGTTAGTTAACAAATGGTTAGTTAAAATATCAATTATTTTAAATTAATGTTAACCATTCTATTTTGCGACTCAATCTAAGGGGGTAACAAGCATTTGAACGTAAACTATTTGTATAATATCGTGCCCTTGTTCAGTAATTTTGATATTCGAGTGTTGGTATATAAAACAAGGTCTCGCTGGGAATAGAAGCTTGGATGGGCGTCTCCCGCGCATCTCGTACGTTAATACGGCGTGTGGGGCAGCTATAAATACATAAATAGCATTGGGGCAGATCGTACATTTCGGAACGAAGTAAATTCAGTACCTCATTAATAATTAGGCAATGCAGAAAAGAGATTAGCTAATACTGTTTGGTTTTAAAGCAAAGCTTTTTGTCTATACCTTCTCTCTTATAGATTAGGTTTTTTATTCATTACAACGCTTTATTTGCTGCTGTACTCGCACAAATGTATTATTTTAACTTTGTGTTCACATTCGCTCAAAACCTTTGTTGAATTGCTACTCAATGGCCCTTAGTTCTTATGAATCGAATGTTCTCATCTATACAATCAATGCGGGCATAGCAGGAATTACTGTTGTAACGCATGAATAACTCTCAACTATCATTTATTATGATTGCTTTTGTGTTTAGATTACAATAGCGGTGGCTCTTGTAATAACTATTAACTTTAGTTAATTTAAAGCACCTACTTAGACTACCAAGTTAAGTACGTACTACAGTAAAAGTAAGCATTAATTTTTCACTCAACAACGCAATTAAATAAAATTCCTTTTATTTTTAAATTTATATTCATCATAATATATTCAAATTTGCCTTTTTCCTCCTTGTAGGTGTATGAAAACTTAGTAAGATACGTAACAATTTACTCCGACTTCTGAACTTCTGAAAATGTAATTAAAGTATTAGGTTTATATTTAGGGATATTGTGTTCGACTTGCTGCTTGTATGTGGGCAGCTGGTTGCATTGCAGCAGTCAGCAGCAGTCCTTGGCGTGTTGCGCAAACGCCCACCTTGACTTGCATTGCTTGCACCGAACATGGTAAGCTGGTTTAAATACTTGTCATGATTTCACCGTATCTATTGGCTGCGATGATACGTTCTGCTTATTAGTTTTAATTAGGACTAAGTACTTTATATATATATAGAGTATAATATATAGTATGTTAGAAAAGACATCATTATTAGTTTAAGATTTCCATATGATTTATTAAGTAGGACTTTTAACATTTGTATGTAATTTGTGAACGAATTCTCCAAAAATCTGTTTCTTACACAAGTTCTCAGTATAGTAAAGTAAATAAATGCTTTATCTCCTTAATTATCTAAGTATCAGAGCTGTAATGGGCCTTAAATATATGTTACTAAAGCATATGTTTGTATGATTTGAGGCTTATTAACGGGTGGGATGAGCAAGTGAACACGTGCTCATTTTCCGAGGGTCGACAATAATAAAATGAGTTGCATTGTTTGCTCCGGCCTGGCTGTGAAGATGTGACCACGTGTTCTAGTCTACAAGATGACTACAATATGATGCTGTATTTTCGAGTAATTTCAAACGAGTTCCGACTAACCCTTGTGATAAAAAACCGGTCTATGTAATACCGATTCGGTCGGAGTATATTAGAATTAACTGAATGTCTTTATATCAATTAATAATAATAAAACTATTCATACAATCTTATTCTATTGTTGCATTATTCACTAGGACATTTGGGTATACATACATGTATAGGAATGTTTCTATCATGTATATTCACTATAACCTTGTTTATTTTCAAGATCGTAATATGGAGTTATCTTTATTAAAAATGTATTTAAGCAATTGAAAACAGCTATTCAATATGTATAAAAGTTAGAAGCAAAATCACCCCAAGTTAAATACACAATTCGTATGCGGTCAAAGATCACAATTACTAACTAAAACGGAAATCGATGCTTCGTTCTCATGCCCATAGTATGAAGTCATAGAACCTTATAGGGGGACATTTCATGCATTATGTAGTTATTACTAGTTACTTCAAGTTAATTACGTTTAATTGTACATTCTGATTCTAATATTGTTAAGGTATTCTAAACTTTCGATGAGGCTTAAAGCGATAGTAGCCGCCACCGGATCTCGAATGTCCCTGTGTGCCGGGGTCTTGCTGCCGTCCGCCGGATTCTTTCTTATATCTAAAGAAAACATTCTAGACGGAAAACAATATCTACGATGGTAAGAAATAAATTCAATGTTTCGGAATAGGATAGCCTCAGAAGATTACTCCACTAATTAAATTTAACTCATCTATCAGATACTAAAAAAATATTTGTTGAGTCAATTCAATACTCGTGCCTCGAGCCTCAAGCCTCGGATATCCAGGAGAAACTATGTCGAATTGTCTTTCACGTTGACAGAAATAAAGATTTTATGTGCGTGTAGTTACATGCATTCAACTATCCAAGTGTCGATACTCTAATAGTGAAACCAGAAAGTGAAATTAAGTATGCGCTTGAGACGAATTTTCCTCGCAATCAAATCGAAACTACGATGGCTTATGTAATGAGATTACCTCTTGGAACTTGTTGGAAATATGTACGAAATACGCTAAGTATTTCGTAACATTCATATATTATATTATATAAATATTATACTAATTCAACCCATTAATAGAATGTATTGTTCAAAATAGTACTACATACTTTGCGTATATCATTAATTGGGTTTAAATCCTATAGAAATACTCGAAATCACTTATATATATTAAAACAAGGTCAAGGTAGAAAACGTATTTCCAAACGTGATTTTATTTTTAATAGTACAAAGCGTGTTTTTCTAGTCTAGTAGGTGGTTTAATATTTACAAGTTATCCAATGGTAGTACGAATAGTACGCATAATATTTTGTTTTTACTCGTTCTGTAAGTGACGTTTGACTCGGCGTTTTATTCATCTGAAATGTTTGAAATGAAAATCTAAAAAATCCTTGAGCTAAGCAGAAGAAGGTAGTCACTGCACGGAAAGGCAACAATCAATATTATGTCAAGTCATTGTATAAGTACCTACGTCCAACTTCAGTCGTCATATACTTCGATGAGACGTCGTATCTGTTAACGATCTCATTCGTACTAAAATAAGTACAATGAATTGTAAAATAAAACGTTTGGGCCGTTTACAAAATTAACTATTCGTAAGAGTGCCAACGTCAAATCGAACGTAACGAAGCATCATCGTTCACTATTCTGTTTACCGGAGAAATCGCGTGTTCACACGCGACTGGTAAAAAACCGATATGGTTCTACACAAGTTACTAATTGCATTGAAGTATGTGCGCTAACTGCTAACAGCAGCGCTGCAGTCAATAATTGTGTACACACGCTTGAGTCACGGCCCGCGGTTGTGGCACATCGCCAAACATCACTGAATAATTACTGAATGAATACAACAATATCTTATACGGTGGTCAAAGGAACTAATGGTCTAACATCGAATGCCAACAGACCAAGTGATTTTACGCAATATTTACGCACTCAATTGCTAACTATCGTTAAGATTGTAGTCCATGCAACGAATTTTAATAAAACCTTAATATTTAATATTATTCTTTCTTAAAGATATAAAACTAAATGCTCGTACAATTCTAGCGTATAAAAAACAATACATCCACAAGGATAATTATATATTTATAGTTTTTCTTAGCTCAAAAAGCAGACGAGCTTTTTCGATTTTTGACAAAGGATGACTCATTCATCCTGTTACAGAAATCTGATGACGTTGTGTTCACATGAAATAATGTAAGGAGCAGATGCATCGGATGTTACTCATTTGGTAAGGTCCTGGTAGATTATGCTTTCTTAAACGTAGTTTTTAAACGACTTTAGTAAAAGGTTAAGTAGCCCACTACAAAACAGTAGGAATTCAGAACCTTTCAAATTAAGGTTGAAGTGATTATTTTGTCATTTCAGAATTAACATGCATGTTAATCTCTAAATAATAATAATAATTTATTTAAAGTTTGTTTCACAGGAAAAACTTATATCTAATTACGCTAGTTATATAAACAAAATTAGTCAGGTTTATCTGACACTGAACTAGGTGTGACCTGTATTTCAGCATACAGCGCCTAACCCCTTAAATATATTAGACTAGCATCAAGTACATGACTCATTTGCGAAACTTATATGTTATAACTTACAATATATTTTACAAGTAATTATATGGTGTGAAGTGTTCAAGTGTTCAAATGAAAGCAATTTATCAAAATTCGTTTACATTTAGATTTAAGACTTCTTACATTTAAGTAATAGTCTATATCAATTGTCTCTGAAAATGATGAAACCAAAAATAATGAAGATTTTACAAGGACTGTATCGCAGATCCTTGAAGCAATCGAGTCTTCATGCAACTTATCAAATTCTTATTAAATTAACTGTCCCAGTTTTATAATATAGGTAGGAGAAACAGGTCTTAAGGCTATCGGAAAGATTAATTCGGTATAACAGGTTTAATGGCAGATTGCTTGATAGAAAGTGAACGTGGGCGCAGTTAGTGCACTTTGTAAATGACGTCAGATAATACAATTATTTTGCATATTATAATTTGAATTTTGGTAGAAAAAAAATAGTTACGCCCTAAGGACTTACTAGTTGCTCTTCAACTTAGCATGCATTTATTTCCTTATGCGAATTGCCACTGAATGGTTAGCGATAAAATTTCAGTCGTATTAGTATAACTTGTGTGGCATAAAATCAAACATTAAACATAAATATTTAAAGAAAATTGCAGTGACACAAAATAAACGGTTATATAATTAATTTTAATACGTTGATAGAAGGTCAAAAAGCAATTAAACATAGTATTATGTACCGAATAAAAACGTCTCACGTTATATTTAACGGCTTCCTGATTAGTAACTGAAGTGACGAAATACTTATCTTAATACATAATTATTTTCGTTTCTTATATATATTATGTAAGTATTCACAATATTTCCTATAATTCTAGACAGTATAAACGGTAGTCGGAAATAAATTTTAGCTATGATTTCGCGCTCGTTAAAGCTTCCATTATCTTTTGCTGAAATTTCCTGGATACTGGATTTTTTCATAATTAAACATTTGAAAGTTACTTCAGTCTATGCGTTTACATATATTAACCAAGTACTGCAGCTAATGACGTATATTTAAACCATTTATAGTTTTATGTTACAAGGAGCAAACAGCAGCAGTCTTCAATGATACTACCTTCCTGAAAGATCAAGCTAACCGTCTAAGAACACTTGCAGTGCCAGGACTGGAGCTTTACCTACCTATTGCCAACCTTATTTGAAGAGATAAGCCTTTTCCAGACACTAGTTACCATAATTAGTCTTTCTTCATTCAGTTATTTCAAATAAAAAATTATACACTTAAAGAACGAAATTCATATCTGAACTGTACGTTCAGATATGAATTTTAATTTTATGCATGACTATTGAACCATTATTATATGCATGTGGGCTTTGGCGGACAGTACCTCAACATTCAAAAGTTTTTGACTTAGCTCTAATTCTCAACTCCAAATTTTACCCCGAAATGACACTGAGTACGACTGATAAGCTTATATATCATATAAATAATATATATATATCATATAAATTATCACCTTGTTTGTATCACATTTGCGCTTACCGATACCAAGTCGCCGATTTACGTAAGATAAGTTCGCTTATCAAGGCAGAGACGTGACGCGACGTAGAAAGCGATTTCAAGAACAATTTGCGCAATAAGTACCTCTCCGAATACGGCTTCGAGAGATTAACTATGTTTATTAACCGATAATAATTAATTTTAATTCTCAGCGGTTTTCAATGACTTGCTGTTAAGCTTTAAATTGCATAATATGCATACAGATTGTAATCAAGGATTGAACATAAATACTTGATTATATTTTAAATGATGCTAAAATATTTTTTATTAGGAAACGATAAAGTGTTTTTTTCACCTTCGGTGATTATCGTTTAATGCATAGTGGGTACATCAAACATTTCAATTATTAATTACGTTATCCGGTAGCGAATTTGACAGCTTAAAGAAAATAACGTAGATATTGATGTAACAACTGCACGATTAGAACATTTTAAAAGTAAAAAAAAAGTGAAAGTGATAAAGGGTTTAAAATTTAAATGAGGCTGTGTCTTATGTGTTTTTCTGCTACACGATTTACCCTACAATGATAACAAAATAAACTTCTTTTCTTTTTTTTCTTATGTGTGTGTATGTAATGACCTGCAAATTATTAAAAATATAACGCATATATTATCATTCAAACGGATGAAAACCCATATGCAGACAAGAATAGGGGCTTCTTAACAGGACGGGAGCGCGTGCGCTCTTGAGTTGCTTATGTGACTCAGTGTTGATTAGCTCATCCGGCTCTCTAGTAGACATCTTAAGTCTTAACTCTTTAACAACTTTTTATGTTCTTCAACTTTTAAGTAGCGGCTCGTCTGTTTCTCGTAATCACAACACATCATGTTTTAAGTTGTCTTTTAAGGTTTATTTTCTAAACGAAAGTGATCAAATAAATGAAGTCCATTTAAATGTATGTACTTACCAAAAACTAAACTAGTTAAATTTTTGGGCATCTCAATTTGTTGTTGTTCACTTTTGTAAAAAAAATGTCTTCCTCTTTTGTATGTATAATACTACTTTATACTAGTGATGTCATTCCGAATGCAACCGGCATATTTTCTCTGGAATAATAGCAAAACATACCTAGCAATTTTTTTCATTCTATTTGTACCCATCCAAATATTGTACGATGTTTTTTGCCCTACATCTGTTTACATATTTAGCCATAATCACCCAGTTAAGATGCAGCTGCTAAGACGTTCTAGATAACTTGTTACTGTTACATAATAAAATTATCTAATGACACACGATGACTTAAAAATATCTCCATATCTGGCCTCGTATCTTGTCTTGAGTTACATTGTACAAGATGCAAGAGTACAAGGAAGCGCTAAACTTCAGAACAATTTTATTTTATTTTGTCAATTCACCTTATAATTTTTGTCGTTTGCGTACGTTTTCAATGACATATTGCAACATCCAATTATATGGTAACCTGCTTTCCAAACTTCAACATATTTTCATTTTCCAAGAATTAAACCCAGCACCAAAAAATGAATATCAGTAGCCTATATGGCAGTCATGGACTATACTGTATTAAATTATATTTAAGTATTGTAAAGCTTTTGATATATATAACTTACCTACCTATACGGATATAGCCGTGTGCTGGATTGCGCATTGCGTTCAATAACTTTATAGTAATGATAACGATCTCAAAGAATGATGTCTTCCAAGAGACGGATTTTCGCGGATGATCAGCTTACGTACTTCAAGTTGTTGACCTGCAATTGCCTGCAAACCCGTTCTTATGGAGGCTGACAGCGCAGGCGCCGCGTCCTACCTTTGCAATCTCTTCAAACATACAAACATACGTAACAATTTTTCCGTGTCTTATTATATACCTTCGACCCACAGGGGTTGCAAAATTAATTTATGGGCATGGTATTAGTTTCCCAAGTACAATCGAGCGGATGTTAATTTTACATCATGCAATTTGTTTAAGTTGTTATATTAATACCATATGCGATGTAAGTTTATCTTCTTTTCTTGTGTTGAATTTGTGACCTTGAGAATTTTTCGTTTCGATCACAATACTATATTTATGGCGTGTAATCAATTGTATAACGTTTAACATAAATATGAAAGTTATTTTTGTTTAAATAGTTACGTAATATTTTTCTTTCAGTTCCGACACAAAGTTTCTTTGAATTAGATACCTACCTCAAAGTGAAAGAAGTTTATTGTACAATACAAAGGAAACTGCGTACGTATAATGGTACAAAAAACATAATCTAGTTCAATAATAATTAGAAGCTACATATCATTTTCCCGTTATTGCGTATTGAGTAAATTCTCCAGGACGCCCGAGCTGCGCCCGCGCACGCAGCCGCATGATGCACGACACGAATAATAAACCAAGCCACTTCCTGTCGGGCGATAAGCACACAACGGACATCACACAAATCAAACAACACACACATGCTGACAATTTTATATGATACGCTTCTACAGAAATGTGTTCTATTACATGGTCATATTTATGCAGACAAGCACATTTATTGTTTCTAATTCTATTTATATACGCGTTAGCTAAGCTCAACTGAGTATTAGTGCTTTGGAATAAATAAACGCTCATAAAACCCATTGAAATTCACATGAGCACCATGTAGGCATCTTGGATCTTTTAGGGCTAATATTACGCTTGCTTGTGAGAGCGACAGACATCGGGCATCCTCTCTGCTACTTAGGGAGTATAGTAGAACATTAGTAGTAGTATAGAGTAGTACACTAACCTATACCATTCTTCCGCTGGAAGATTCCGCAGGTAAAAACCTCAGGCCTCAACGAGTGCTTTAACATTATGGTTAACTCTAGAATAACAGAGATAGGTACATAATATTCTGTCGATAAAAATATTAGTTACTTCAGATAAACTTAGTTTACGGACAGATGCAGATTTTTTATTATGAACCTGACACGGCGTTTTCAGATCTGTCCGCAATATGTATCTACTAGGACTATGTAGTACTCTCGTTAATCAAAGACAATAATTCTAGTTGGTTAAGAAAATTTTTAAAAGTAAACGTGAACAAGGAAAAAGCGTGTTTAATCAGTAATTATTACAAGTAGATAGATGACTGTTTGCCTTGGAAGCATATTAGATAGCAAACGTCATTGTTGAATCATCGACACCTATATATGTGTGACGGTTCATTTAAGTGAATCAAATGCTTGGTATTTACTGCACTTCTAACGGATACGCGTGAATGACATTCGATTTGACCTTTATAACCTCGACTAACAGCCTTATAAAAATAACTTTGAAAGCAACATTTAGTTCGTAGATTATTCGTTAGTTAAAACTATAAAGGAAAACCTCGTGTGTGATTGATATAATTTAAATTCTCGCTGATAAAAGAGCAAAGTAATCTATGTTTATTATCAATTATGTATTTTAAAATTAGAAGCATTTAATATGTTTTGTTTTATTGATGTTTATAAGTGTACATTTTGTTACCTAAATGAATAAATGAGTTTTGAATTTAGAATTTTGTATACCTGTATATATGTTTTATTTTAAATTTATTTTTCTCATTTTCGGCAACCGGAAGCTTATTAATTCAGTATCTAATTTCTTAGTCGTGCGGTATTTGAACCAATATGTTTAAAAGCATACAGTTGATGATAATTAATTTACAAAGTTACCACCGTGGCAGTTAAATTAAAGACTATTGTTAAGACATAACATTACAACAATTTTTTCTCATCAAAATTGATGTTCTGGACGTAATATTGCAACATAATTGAGTAACCATGAATAGATAATATATTCACACGCCTCAGTTTGAGACGATAAATAACATGTAGAAGTCGTATATTAAAATCAATTTAGTTTGCTGCCAACCACTACATCTGCTTCATATCTGCTTTGGTATTGCATAGATACATCTGTCAAGGAAAGCTATTAAGTTTTAATAAAGGCAATCTATTTTAATTATTTAGCTCTTTGGTTACCAACGATTAATTCAGCATGGTAAAAGCGCTTCAGACTTTATTTTGGCCACAAGATTTGTTCATTACCTACATATTATTGGACCCATAATAACTGGTGTATTTAATTTGTACAAGGAGTCAGAAAATTTTAAGAAATCTACCTTTGTTCTCTTGAGGTTCTCGGCATACATAAATCAAAAGTAAATCGCAAAAGCTACTTTACTGATGGTAACTTTTATTTATTGTTTAAAATCAACAATTGTACTAAGTCGGTAGTAGTGAATCAAACCTGTTTGGATAGCCTGTCCCATCGTATGTATCGAGGGCACAAGCGCACGTCATGTCTAACGGATTCTCACACGTTTGCGAAGTGCCCAAAAGGAAAACCTAATGACTTTAGAGTATTGTAATTGCGATCATTACACCATCACTTCTTTTTACAGCACTTTTTATGTATTATATTTTACTAGCAGACTCGGCCAAGCGTTGCTGTGGCTAAGGTTTTTGTAATATTACATAGTAGTAAACTATTCCAGGGAAACGGTAGGAGAGCTTCTATGAAACGTTGGTTCTTTTAACACAGCGCCATCTGTAAGAATTGTATCAAATACATAATAAACAAATATTTGCAATAAAATAAAGATCAAAGCTATCCTATTTCTTAAGTTGGACCAGACTGCTCACGGTGTGCCAATTTAATTTAAAATCATGTGACAGGAGATTTATATATATTAAGATTTATTTATTTATAAAAGCTGTGATATAGATGCTTTTCGTGTGGTACAGAGTGGCCCATGAAAGGTATGAATGGAAAACGTTGGAGGAGGCCTTTGCCGACTGGCAGACTGACAGATCTGCTAAAAAAACAGCAAGATACAAATATTAGTATAGTTTTTTCTTAACTTTCTAATACTTAGTTTAATGTAATCGAAAATGTTTATATGTGTATCTAAAAAGTTGATCTGAAGAAAAGGCTATATTATTATTTATAAAAAGCACTCCCGCCATAACAGGTGGCCCTAAATTGACAAGAGTGTAAGAGTAAGTGAAAACAATTTATAGACAAAACAAAACAAACATACGATTTATACTAACGGTTCAAAATTTTCATATAGAAGGATTTCGTAGTGGCTAAAATTGAAATCCTTTACGCTGTTAACGCGAACCACCTTGAAGCTGGCTTTGGACCGTTAGTATCTTTAGTCAGTGGTTTGTGGGTACCAGAGGAGGTCTGCTCAAGGTTACGATTTGCATCTCTTCGAACCTACTTGTTATTCCTGAACGGCCGGCTACGGACTCACTTATCGTTTGTTGCTGCGGGAGTCAATGTGTTACGGTCGTCACTATGCCGGTCCTGCAGCAGCTTTTATATTATAAAGGCACTTCGGTATTTGCTTATACACAATTATAAGCATGCGTAGACATATGAAGCCATTAACATTCGACACAATCAATCATGTCTTTTGCTGTTGCAAGTATGAAACAATATTATTAAACATAAGTACAGTTAATCTTTTCAATTGATATATATACGAAACCGGTTTTCATAACACCGATGAGAATACGTGTTGAAAGTACTCTCAATTCGATGTATAAATAGTCAGGTCAGATCCACTTTGGTCTTTAGGTCACAGCAGCAATGAATGGTAATACCACTTGCTAAAATGGCTTGAAATGCCACTCCAATTGCATTTTTTGTCATATACGAAGACGAACTAAGTTATTGGAAAAACGTAGTAGGTATATATAGGCCTTTACAATACCGCTTTTAATTTTTCATACTGAAGATTAACTTTAACTTACGTAACGTATAATGTAAGTTGTCATTGTTAACAGTTTGTAGTGGTATTTGTAACGCTATTCAAAGCAGCGCATATTTTACAGTAGCCAAATTTTCGGAGAGCACGCGTGTGGCATGTAAGACGCGCGTGCGATCAATTTTTTGCCAATATCTACTTGTAACTAACAAATTGCTTTTGAATTATATATAATTTTAGTTTTTAAATATGTTTGTTTTATGGGGCATTAAAAACAAATGATGTTATGTATGAATTGTCAATCCGTCACTAAAACAAAGCGGTTGCTGAACAGGATTGGTTCAGATTTTATTAAAACGGCCCTCCCCGGATTTGTTACAGGATGTATATAGAGCTGGGTCGCAATTTGCATTTGAATTAAATATAATACTTTCATACACTTATGATTTCAGTTGTCACTAACATTGTCCATTTTATAAATGATTAATATCCAAGAAATAATAATTTAAGCATAACTTTGAAAGCGAAAGTTTATATTGAACTATCATAATGTCCCACTTGCTCGGTACAAAGGCCAAAAGTCAATTTAAAGAATCGGTCCCTGCGCGCGATTCGCTTTTATGAAATGTCACGTGCGCTAAATGACAACATTGTGTAATATTTTAAAACCAAACAAAAACAAGAGAAAAACACGTTGTGCTGCCTATGTTCGTGACTCGACACTAGGAAAACCTTTTCATTACTTTTCATCAGCAAATATGTACATTTTTAAACGTGTTCCGTAAGTATTTGTAGGGAATATATCAGTACGATGACGTCATATCTTGAATCGCGCCATCGAATTTTTTCCGACCGCTGATTATACCAATAATATCTCGATATCATCCAAATTTCCTTAGGGCCGGCCAGGCTTTGGAGTAGTTCATTAGAGTCTTGAAGTATAGTGTTAGTGGGAGAAACAACAGGATCTCTCTGCCATGCACTTTCATTCTACTAGTGGTGTAAAAAATGCTATAACGTAATACTAAAACTATAAATAGTTTTATTTTAAACTTTCACCATACTATGCTGAATCGGTGATCTTTGCAGCATCGGAGACCTTGGAATGCGCTCGTCTCATTTAAGGATATACTTAATGCCTTTAATAAAGTCGCGAGCGTCGATAAGTGAACTAGTTACCATATAATCTAAATGTATTAAATACCATTATAATTTCATGCGGCAAACGGTCTAGCACTGCGTGTTCAGTTCGGCCTATTTCAGTTACATTGACGTAAACACTGCCTATGAAAATGCCTGCCTAACAAATCAAAACGGAAAATTTCAGTGTGTATTTTTGTATTGATTTTTTCTATTAATTAACAGTCCGTTATCGGTGTTACATTACAATAAAATATTTTTTAAACTCTTTTCGATAACTTCATATGTATTCAGTATGTAAAAATTTTATGTCGATAATAATAAATAATATGTCGATGTAGGCATTTAACTAAAGGTGATCATGGTATATAGGCTAAGAGTATTTCACATCCTTAGATGGTTTATGTGGCACTCTTAAGATAAATTATAAATAAAATAATTCTATAATTCTGTGTTAAGGAAAAATAACTGTAAAATAACAAGACGTTTCATTAAACGGTCACAAATGAATTCATTTAGGAATGCTCGGGGAGGTTAGTTGCAAAATAAATGTTATAAAAATCTCACGCTACAAGATTTCTTTCATTAAAGTAGCGATATTGTTTATTATCAACAAAGGTCGTCTGAATGAAAACAAAAAGAACGTAGAGAGTCATTGTATTCGAACAAAGCGTGTGAACCCTAACTTGAAAGTGTGTGTCTGACAACAGGATAAAATGAGCTCCGCACCTGATTATAAGAACACTGACTCGCTTCTTAGAATAATAATTAGAAAGAAAAATAAAGCTTCTTTACATTTTGAATGTAAAAAGTTACGCATACTGCTGAGGAAAATTAACACGTTCTCAGTTACGAGTGTACGTACGTGTTAATATTAAAATGTTTTATTTTTGGTTTAAAACCTATTCGTAAACAAATGGTGTCTAAAATGTGATTTCATTATTTCGCATACAAGTCAATGTCACGTGGTACAATTACAAATATGGGAAATATTGCCGCAATGTATACGTTGGCCTATCGCCTATTGTCTGCTTGTCGCTGTTTGTCGCCAGCAAAAGTCAGCTATTCTATGAGCAGTGACGTATCAGTTTAGTTAATTATATGACGCCGTGTCTTTTGTAAAAGTTCGATACAATAACATTCTGATTAAAACGATATTCTATAGAATTACTGAAGAGGGAAGACACCTTATAACCAATTTTATCCCGCTTCCAACAACCTTCAAATATATAATTCTTGAGCAACAGTTTACTCAACACCAATGTTGTACGTTGTCAAACATAACACTTTGAATTCCTAAATTTTAAGGGTTAATAATTTTATTGTTATATTAGTAAGGCGTGTGACTTACTGTGAAGCTGTGAGCATGGTGACAGAGTAACTAAACTCATATAGAAAGGTAAATCTCCCCATACCCCATTAGAGCGTTACTTCGTGCTGAACCAAAATTAAATAACGATACGTGTAATAAATTATAACACTACTTGAAGTACATTAGTCGGGAACGAAAATCAATAGCGCATTAGGAGCACAGCTGCTAAATATAAAATTAGGTTAAAAGTATGTTTGCCTAGACCATGACAAGATATTTATTTTGATTCGGCGCAGCCACAAGGGGCATGTTTTCACATCTGCTGCCAGTGGGGAAAATGTTTAATCTCCTTTGTTTCGTTTCAATTTGTGCAAATGGATCGCTTACTACAAATCTACATGACCCAAAAAATATATGCCCTTATCTTTATTAAAGCGTTATTTTTACTAAGATGGAAGATAGAGTTGCTTCAAAATTCCGCCTAGCAACTGAGTTTAATTATAAAAATTGGACAATCTGTAATATGAAAATTTTGATAATTGAATGCCTTATTTCTTTATCAGTTAACTTTCATCGGATCAGTTAAAATCTATAATTTCCTACATTAAAGTCAAAATGATATCCGCACAAGCGTTTTAAACTTATCTTCTGAATACTGTTGATACTAGTGATATTTCCTTTTTAAATAAGACATCTCGAAGCGAAATTATATTCTGGGTCACAGTTCGTTCCTATAACAAATTTAGAGATCGGGATTTCGCGTCCCGATTCAAATTGAACTGGAGTAGTGGGCCGGATTAGGATAAACCGAGTCAACGGCCGGGTCACAGTGCTATTTGCGTTATACCCTTCGCGTCTCCCCTTCCTTGAAACTACTACTTTTGGCCACAACTTGGTATTGGAAACACAAAACGAGCATAAAACAATAACAACTATAACACCACCAAGATACAAAGGCCCTTTTGTTGCTTCGTGTAACTGTACAAAGAGATTCGGTTTTGAAAATGCGAACTTCAATATCATTTTCAAATGTTTGTGATATGAAATGTGATAGCATTTTCATTTGATCGTTTTATTAGTACATATGTATACTGTATAAAGGATTTCACCTTGTTGTTTGCTACGTTTGCTACGTTTGGTTAGGTTCGACTCCTGTAAAACCGCACACTTTGCCTGTAAAGCACCTTTAAATTGTATCCACTGTTTATTTATTAACAATACAAGCTTATTAAATAAAATAAGTAATGTTTATCACATAGAATCTATAGAAATCTGTTTTACGTTTTCACGACTTAAGCGTAAAAATCCAAAACGAACAACTATCAACAACAACTACAAAATATCTTTGTTCATCTAGGTAAACAAGTACACTTATGAACGTCAAAAAAATTAAATTAATTGTAAATTTACATTGACTACCTGTTCGCAAGTCAAGGGCGTAGAGCGGGCAAGAAGACCTGGCAAGAAACTTTCCGTCACTCTTTTCAATCGCCAAGTTTTTAATACAAATTGTTTGGACTGGAGCAAATCAATCCCAAGGATTAGGATCATTTAAGTATTCGTCAAATTTATAAAAAGCTTTATTAATTCATTTACTTTTAACGAGGGCTTTGAATTTATTTAGTTAGATTATCGAGCCTTCTTAACGTGGCTGGTGTATAAAAGACAAATTGTACCATCTCTATTTTAACTAGTTGTCCCACATAATCTAAGTGGATCATCACACTAAATTGTTAGGTCACCGATACAGTTGCCGCAAGAGGATGCTTAACTATGATAAATTAACACATCTATTGTTAACACGAGGCCCAGTTTTAAGTTGTATATTATAAATGCCTGACAGCTGTCGGGGTATATGACATTGACTGCGATAAGTATATACATAAATTGTGCAATTTATTAAGAACACCTTAATATACAGTTGTAATTATGGACCTGACTTATCGGACAAAATCTGTTTAAATGCTTTACTTGACGCAAAAGACAGTCTGCCTTTTTGATTTTACTAATGTTTTATTTCTGAACCTATTCGACGAAAGATTCAGACTCGAGACCTAGCTCTATGTATGTAAAAACGTATTGGATTTAAACATTTCAAATGGGCTTTCAAAGATTCTTTGAAGACAAAAGAGTATACTGCTTCCGATCCTTCTGGCGTGTCCTTGGGCGGGGCAGAAGTTTGTACATATTAACTACATTTGTAAATTGTAAAACTAAATTTGTACGAAAGTGAGTTCCTGTCGATTTTTATTCAAATTTAGTTTTCGACTTTATACATGCACTAGTCTTAAGGCATCTTGACTAAGCCACCTGTATCATATAGCATGAGGTCAGCCTGTTGCCTCTGTTCGATGAAAAAATGAAGCGACTAGTGGGTACATGAGACATTTGTCTTAAATTTTGTATAAGTATGTATTAGTATAATCAGTACTAACATATTCGTGTTGCTGATCTTCTTTGGTGGATGATAAATATAATATTAGTACAAAAAGTAAAATAAATTGTCTAGGACCCATATAAATAAGGGTCGGTGACCTTCAAAACAAAAAGCCATTCAAACATAGCAGGTAGGATAGGAATGCCTCGACTGATTTGAATGAGACACATGTCGTTGAGTCATTAAGGACTGAGTTGGGTAACGTAATGGACAAAAAAAGTATAAAAATAAAATTTTATTTTAATTAAACTAAATAACTAATGATAAAAACTAAATTTGGATTTAGATATAAGTAGATCAAGCAAAATGTATCAGAAATATTACGAAAACAATTACTAAAATTTCATAAAATACATCATTAGTTATGGATAGCTCTATGTAGCTTGCTTATTATTTATAAACATAATAAATTAGTAAAATGAATTGTTTATAATATCTATTAAAATGCTACAAATCTCAGACACATTTATAGATGTTGAAAGGCGCTCAATGTTTCTATAGATATTCTATATTTTTGAACAGCGTGTATCATGTGGAGACAATCCTTTACATAACAACGCCAGTACTAAAAACCTTTCACTAAAAGTGTAATTACTGTTTTAAAGTTTGTTTATGCGCGGGAAATTCTAGCCTAGGGAAAGCTAATGGGGCATTGTTTCTGGTTCACTGTTGACTTTAACGGTCACAAGTCACAGGATTATCAACTTCCGGTGTTATCAGAGACTATGACAGATTCTCTATGGAACACAAACTATTCTACAATTTTTATGCCGCGAAGGATAGATAAGGCGCAGGGTGAACGCCCGTTCAATTGACAGGTCCGTTGATGCATTGTCAGAATCTATGCTTCTAAACTCTGGGGTCTAGCTCCGCCGGAAGCGGGATGCGTTTTCGATCCATTACCAATAATTAAGATAAAGGTTTTTAATGATCCTTTTATACGATGGAATTACAAATCATTAAGCAGATGAATAGTCGGTAAAAAATAGACATTCCATAGATTATAAACGATTTTTCTAAATTCAAAATTATAGATTGCGTAATATAAACCTTTAGGCTGTTTATAGTCTAGACTTAAAACAACTTTTCATTCTCCTATGACGTGACAGTTTTGTTGATATTAAACAACAGGGAATGCATTCAGAATTATCTTTCTACGAACAGCGATAGAAAATATTTATTAATACTTTGTAAACGATAAACTTTGTTGAGTTAATGCATGGAATACTAAACAGTCAAAAATAGTTTTGTCTTTTCCCTCACGTCTGTTCATTACAATTATATCACTATTGGCTAAGTCACGCAGGAAGAAAAGCTACATACTAATAAGACATACCTTAAGCAGTTCAATGGTTCCAATGATTACGTCCTACAAATAATTTTTTTACCTTGTTACATATTATCTTAACCAATAGAGACGTATTGGTTCCATCGTGATCTTAATTTGTATTATACTTATACCTGAGAAGCAATAGCCACAACATCAAACAAGCATACTCATAAGCATACTTATATTATAATAGTCATTGCTTTATCATTAACTAGCGGCCCGTCCCGGGGATAAACGGTCAGGAAGCTTACCTTATTTTAAGTGATACCGCTGCCCATGGACACTCTCAATGTCAGAGAGCTCGCGAGACTAGTAAATACGATAGAAGATGCAGAGTGACATACAGTAAATGCGGACATAGCCAGATAAAGTATTTAGCAATAGTATCCCTGGCTCTCTTAGTGTACGGGACTTAATGAAATGAATGAAAACAGAATAAAAGACATCTACGGGTAATATAAGAAAAAAATCCCCGAGGTGTAGAATCTATATCTTTTTTTTTCTTGCAATTAAAATATTTGTAATCAGTGATTATGTAGCATTCAAATGTTAAAATAATTTTAAAATCGGCCAAGCCAATTCGTTACAAACATATTTACATACAAATCATTTATATTATAAGTATAGATTTAGTAGCACTAGATAGAATATACCCATATCGGTGCTTTATTGGTTTACCCGG
Organism: Pieris mannii; assembly: GCA_028984075.1. Classification (NCBI taxonomy): domain Eukaryota; kingdom Metazoa; phylum Arthropoda; class Insecta; order Lepidoptera; family Pieridae; genus Pieris; species Pieris mannii. Next base: position 5,943,312 of record CM054776.1, read on the forward strand.
TTTAATAATATTGAAAAGTTCCATATATCCTTAGAAATCTTCTTGACCATGTCTACAAATATTGATGCCGATTAGATTTTTGCCCATATAGATTGCTTTATTAAGCAAATATAAATATAATATACATTTTACTGAGTGTATACTGTATAAGGTGTTAAAGCGCGAGTGGGTAGCTGGCGACCATGAGCCGTCAACTTGTAATATTGGCCTGGTCCGCCCTTTGCGCTTGCGACACACCCTTAAAATATTCGTTATTTTTATTCTCATCAATAAATGTTTAATAAAGTGAGATTTTAATGTGTGGGTAGACTGGTATAGTTTTTTTTCTATTTCTACAATATACATATACATATATTACTCAAGTTTTGGTTAGAGTCTATATCATGACCGCAAATAAGGATTTTGTCTTTGTAATTTTGTTAAACCCTTCATCTGTTTCAAAATGTGTCTCTATTTCAAATAATTGTTCAATGGCTGTAAATAGGTATGGCATATTTCGGGTTAGGTTTAAAATACTTTATAACATTTAGTTATATATTATATGTACCTTTTAACTATAAAACAAGCTAAGTGTTTATTACAGTGAAATAAATTATAATAATTCTAAGGAGAACAGGAAATGTATAAGGAAAAAATCACCCAAGAATGGCTGCTCATTACGAATTTTATTGATTACTCATGATCATAACTGTGTATTTCTATATTATTTTATTGCTTGACTAGCTCCTTCTGTGATTTTTTATCGTCCGTATATGATCTTCGTCAACGTCTTATATTTAAAGACTTAAAAACCAATTATCCCGAACTTGATTAAAATTAGCATATAATGAATAATTACAGTAAATATCATATTAAAACTTTTGTTTCTTGAATTCCGATTTTGTACTAATACAATAATATGCAGTTATAAATTGCACAACATTTATGTTTTGTAACATAATTTATCTAGACAAGAGTACCAACCCAAAGAGTATGTGACTTAATTTACCTACACATTAGTTCGTTTCTTTCTAAACATTTTTATCAGACAGATCAGTCGCCTGTCCGTCAACACAGAACAATAATTCGCTGGGAATCGAAACCAGGGTTATTCGCCCAATGTATTAAGCCCTCATTGCATTTGGTACGTTATTTTACATACTATGGGCGTAAACATGGTGAGAATTTTTCGATAAACCTTAACAATTATATTGATATACAAATGTTAATCAGCAGTAAGAGAGACAATAATTTTTTTGGAATCAAACATTTATGGGTTGAAGATTCAGACAAATAAAAGATATAGATATTATATTGATAACCGTGAGATTAGATGTGATCGACTTGCAACCCTGAGTTTTGTGAGTATTGTGCGCGGCCCTCGGGGTGAATGCTCTCCCTGGAGTCGTCGACACGACCCGCCCGATAATTACTGTCGCTGCATCACTCCGTCTGCCCTACTGCAGCTGGACCTAAACACACATTAAGCCAATTTAAAAAAGGAATAAAACTGTATCTATAAGTTCATGGAGTACTTAATTACGTTTTTTGATCACATATATGACTCATATGCATGCCTTTATCTCCAAAACAAATGATCAGGTCCGACATAGATGCAACATATACAGGGTTCGTATGGCATGAGAAAACACATTACTGCCTGTTTTATAGATGTTTGAGCAAGTATTCTTAAATGAAAAGCCCCTTAGGCGGTACATAAATCGAGTTCTAGATAATAAGAAATATATATCTAAATTCATAACCATATTAACTTTCATGTACTCATCAAAGTTCTATTTTCTTTGAAAAAATATTAATTCCAGATTTATACAGAGAGCGTTTATTATAACTCTGGGCACGTACCTTTATAGGATTATGCGTAGTGGGGGAAAGTTCGCGAATGTTTTTTAGTAGCATACGTGCCCAAAGCGATTTGCACATCTACTACTCCAGAAATTTCTCGACAACCTATTATTCCTTTAGAAGACATTTCTTATCACTTGTTGCTTACATTAAAATGGGTGCTAGATAGCTAAGGCAAATAGTATGTTTTAGATAAGCATAAAGTGCAATACAAGTAAATTGTATGAAAAGATTTACTTTGTTATCGGTACAAAGGTCCCAAGCGATAGAATGTCTCGAGAACCGGCGCAGCTGGCAACAACAGTTATGGTACTGCGATACCTAAATAAAATCTATTTATAGGATTAATTTTATCCTCAAACAGTGTAGGTAACAGTTATATTGATGGCAAATTGTTTGCGCAAAAGCCCTAATTGCGAAGGGTGAATATATTGCGCTCGTGAGCCGAAGTTTAGCAACATTTTTTCATATTATATGTAACTGAACTGCCCCTAAACTGCTGCGATAATATAATGGCTTTGGTATGGTAAACTATAAACTCATTAATCTATAGAAATGAAGCTTATTATGATATGATTTTTATAGCAAACGACAACATGTATATAACCGTAAAAATATTTAACAGCACTAAATTACCTACTCACTTTTATGAGTCTGTAAGCGCATTTAGACAGTTAATTTGAAACTGGGATTCGAGAACAGAATCATCAAATTTCATTAATTAGAAAATAAATATAAAAAAGAGAACTGTTTCTTCGTCCACGCAGAGTATCTCCAACTCTTGAAATAACATTAGATTGATTGTAGGAAAAACTATCACTATTACTTTACTATCTCAGTATTTATTTTTTATTAATTTAAATCTGCAGATTCGTTGCAGCATTGCAATATCCGAGAGTGGTACACAGAAAATCTCTTACTCGAGATAGGAAGCTGTAAATAAAATCATTCACCTAGCTCACTGCCGTCCGTGGACTGATTAATTACCATTGCCCCATCAAACAAAAACACCGAGCAAGCGACAAATTGCTCTAAATGGCCGTTCCAAACTGATAATGGGAATTTGAGAGGACCATTTCAATAATGATTCAAGTTTGTAAATACGAAATTTGTTGCCAAAAGCTATAATAAAATTAAAAAAAGTTTAGTCCTATAGACTTGTCAGTTGAAAATTGCCATATTCTTTCGAATAAAGCTCACAACACCAACTGAAGTTTGGAGATGGCATAATCCTATTCAAAATCGAATCCCATATAGTTTTTTAAAATCTTAATTTTAAAATCTCATGGCAATTTTGAAACATAGTTCAAATAATTATAAATAAATAATGAAATTAAATTATGTACTAATGACGAGACTGTACTAATGTATAGAAGGCACCTCGGTAATATCTTTTTTGAAGAAGTTATAATCATATCACTATATACACATATTAAGAAATTTTTATTTTTAATTTTTTGGATCGTGACATAAGATTGCAAAAAAACGTATAACAAGTGCTGTTAAGGAACATTTTTATGGCATAAAGATGAGTTCCTTTCTGTTTGGATAGTTTTAGACTTTGGTGCCAAGCCATTACTGTAAGTATTTGTTCTGCAGAAAAATGAATCGTTTAACTACCATGTACCAACCACTATAAAAACCAGGAAAGTATGTAGTATAATTTATAAGTCACTTGTAAACGCCAATGATAGTCACTCTACGTCACAGAAATATCGCATTATTAAAGCATAAATTCATTACTCTCGACTGGAGAAGAAAAGCCGGAAAAGTGTAGCGTTAAAAGGATATCACTGCATCCTATTACCATCCAGTGTAAAATACGAGAATGGAACGCAGGATTTTAATAATAGTCCTTGACATTCACCTGTTCATATGTTACGACTCGTACCGGGCTCCTATAATGGACCAAAATAATAGAATTTACAAACCGAACCCTTATTACGAACACTGGTAAGTTGAAGTATTTTTAAATTGTAATTGTTAGTATAATTGTGTTCGGGCCGGTATTGAAACGGGAACCGGTAAATCGACGTATTTACCAAAGCCATAATTAGCTTGGTACGTATAATGAAACGAAAAAAAGCAACGTTTGTAAAACTGTTATTAATATAATAAAAGTAAAAATACGCACCCTAGTGTTTGTAACACGCATTTCATAATTAAATTGTATTATCGAAAAAAGTAATGTTTCTGACATTTGCCGCTTCTAAATGAACCTTCTAAAAAAACCTTTTTTTAAATTAAGTCTTTGGAATGTAATTTAAATTTTAAAATGTTAAAGTCTTATCGATATTCGTTCGATTATAAGACAAAATGTCTTTGTGTTAATAGTAGGTAAGCGTAAATAATTACAGCAAATAAGGATTTCACTTATTAAATATTACTTATAACATGAAGATATATGTTGCCTAATCAAGCGGTTTTAACTGTATTTTTAGCACGCTTGCGTTGACTGACCTGGCATTTATTCGCGATTTCAATATTTTTGAGATAAAAAATATCGGACTGTTAACCTACTTTTGTACGGACTTGATATAAGTAATGATATCTTATAAAGGCAATGAAGCGTGAATCTATACGTGGTAGATTCAGCAAGCCAAAGCTTGATATAGGAATGTGACCTTAGCTGTAATTGTCATCCTAAGTTCCTGGATGGATCACAGGAATGCTTGGTTTGTTCAATGAGTCTAACGTGGTCGGGGGCTCAAGACCAAATGAATGTCTATAAATTACTTGCAGTAATCGTCATAGGGCACGGGCTTCATTAGAGTAACATTATTGTGTTTTACTTAAAAGAACTAAAAAAATCTTACAACACAGTTTAAGTCTCTTTTCATCAGAGCCTAATATTTTCCATAGATTTAAATTGTAAGAATGTATAACAAGTGAACGGAAGTAAAATCAAACTTGTGAAATTTAGAATTCAGCAAAACCCTTTGAATACATTGTAGGTATGCGTATATTTTGAATTTTTTTTAATATAAATTTAAGACTATTTAAAATTATCGTGTCTATAGTCGAGTAGCACCAATATACTAAAATTATTTAAATACATATGTAAATAACATTTAATAATTTGCTTTTGAGACCGTTATCGTACGTTCGGTACATAGCAATTGGCCCTAATATCTAATCATGTCAAATTATATCGCTTATCAATGTGTTTGCCTTTATATATTTAGTTTTCTTATCATGATTCACATTGGTTGGCTATGTATAAAAATCAAAGTGAAAAAGCAGTTTCCGTAAAACAAAATTAAACAGCATATACGTGAATGGAAAAGTCGCATAATTATAATTCCGAACCTGTCGTCATAATAAATAAATAAAAAAACTTACTGAATTGAAAACAAAATTTTAAAAAATTATATTTAAATATTGTATAAATTACAAAAAAAAAGTAATTATGTATATGCAGATTACAAACATACACATTAATTAATTCAAATTACGTTCTATTACAGATATAAGGGCATAATAATGTTGTAAATGCAATAATATTGGCAGTTTAAGATGTCTTGTAATCCTCGTTATCTCGGTTAAGGATGATTTAGGATGCAGGGAAAGTGTAGGTATGTGCCGGCGACGGAAGCCGGCCCGTTTATCGCGGGAGCTGTGTCACCGGAAGTGGTCAAGCCACTGGCCCACAGAGCACATTAACTGGTGATAGGATAACTTTGTTGATGTTATTCATTTGACAGCTGTATTTATTGCGTCTATTTCATTTAATATTGATATACATATATTCGAGAGAAAGCTGGATTCCGAACGGGTTACAGCACTTGCGATCACATGCAAACAATTAATGCCCTTATCCTCTAAAAACTCGAAACCTCTTGCAGACTGCAGAATCGACCAACGATATATTAATGCTCTGGTGTACACGACACATCATATTACACTATAAAACGAAGTTTTCACTGTAGCTCTTGAAAACATTAAAGATGCTACTGTGGGACGATCATAAGGGAATAAAACCAATGACTTGAGAGTCGCGCAACGGGTGATAGAGCGTGCAAAACTTGGCATCTCTCTTCGAAATCGCGTACAAGCTATTCATGAAAAAAAGGGCGTAAGCGACGTTGTAAGAGCTGATGCAACATTCAAGCGGCAGTGGGCTGGCATGGACAAGAACTGGTGGATCAGCAGCCTTCTTGAATGCAGACTTCGGTTTACAAATAAACCGTGCGGCGATCAAAGACTTCATGGACTGACGACATCGTCAAGGAGGTTGGACGTATTGGAGTAGGCTGCGTGGCAGAGGCCAGAAATGGATCAAAAATTAGGCTGATGATGATGATGATTCTTTAAAGTTTATGTCCCTAAGTCTGTCTCCCTTGATTGTTCATTATTTAAGTTACTGAGTCTAACGACAGTTGTTTCTCCTGAAATCGAAACCAGGAGTGCCATGACGCTCCGATTCAATGTCATTTCTTTTAAACTCTCTCACTGAGTTGGAGATTGTAATATTGGTATATACTATCACCTATATAGAAAAAGAAATAATTTGCATATTTGCTGCAGCTTCAGCAATGAAATAGGCCGTACAGAGCTATACAAATCTATACAAATTAAAATTCCTTTAAAATGTCCTTAGAATTATCGCTTTAAATGTATGTAATTAAGTTTGTATAGACACAGACACACTTTTATAATACAGGAAAGTTCTTTCTCGTCTTCGTTATAAGTTTTTGACATACATACATATCATATATGACACTACAAGTAAATTAATTGTGTCCGTCTATACAGTTTTCTTTAATTCATCCATAATATTCACTACTTTTGAGGAAAATATTACATACCAGACTACAGAAATCGAATTAATACAAACATAACATTTTAAAACTTACAATTGAAACTTGTTCTCTCAAATTCTATCCTTAAATGCATCCATAACATCCATAATATTGGCGTAAACTATGTTACATATTGAATTATACAACCGGGGTTGTAAAAATCAGCTTGGTGATTTAATAATTCAAATGGGATTAATTCCGCTTTTTCATTGAGATCAAGAATGAGGGTCAGAGGCTGTTTTGGTCTTTGATTTATAACGATTGTCAAGTAAAAATGGCAGCTTATCGCTCGACGTAGGTTCTTCACCCCTACCCCACTCAAGTATCTTCTCAACACGTGTTCCATATAACGCTTTCACTTGTCTCGTGTTAACAAAATTCTCAAAAGATTATTGTTCTCTACCCAGTACTACATTTTGTTAATGTATAAACCATTTTTTTTATATCCATACCGTTTCCGTCTACCCTTTTAGGTAATGGTAGCGCGGACTCAGATGAGAATAATATGAGCTTCTTTTGTTTTAATTCTACATGAAAAAGGCGCAATTGTCACGATTAAGGTAAACATCGTGAGGAAGCTGGCATGATTTCGATCAAACATCGATGGCATGTATCAGGCACAGAAGGCTATTATATAAAGAATAACTCTTTCCATACGTTTTGAACATTGTCCCTCAGTGTGTATTCACAAAAGAATGATTTATGATATTGACATACCATTTGAAAGCAATGAATCGCTTATCAATCATTGATTAATGTTTCCATTCCTTTGTACTTTGCATTGATAAGGGCTCATATTGATAAACATGTGCGCAATTGTAATTAGCTGTCTCATATATTAACAGCATTTATTTTACAGTTACATTTTAGTTATACTAAAATAAATTCCTTTTTGATATTTTGCATGAAATCAGTTGAGACAAATCAAAGAGTTTTGCATTTAAACTATAAAACAAATGTAACATATTACATAAACTCACTTACATCTCTAATATTGAATAATTCTAATATGCCAATATTTAATATGTAAGATCATAAAAAATAAAGTGTTGTACTAAGTACTTAATGAAAAAATAATTACATATATACTATATTTTAATAACAGATACAAAGTAAACCCGCCATAGGGCTTAGTAACCGATGACCCATACCGTAATCAACGTGCTTTGGTTAGCTAATGTGTTCGATATCCTCATTGTTCCTGATGACTACGTTTTAGCATAGCATAAATGTAAATCAATTGTAAATGCCTAAGGCTTTGATAACATTCACTGTAGAATATGATATTTATTAAACATCCTTAGATCCTTTTTTATTTAAATAATATCCTTTCGAATTGGTTTGTTGTATCGCGTAAATGTCGGGGTAACATCGGGTTGAATTGATTTTTATTTTTGTGTGAATAGTCGGCAATACGCGAGACACATAATTCGGGTAGAACAAGGTACCAAATAATATATATAATAATCCTGGAACAGGTCAGGTTACAAGTCTTGGAGCAGGGTCAGTTTTTATATACAATATATATAAAAACAATACATATATATATATATTGTATTTAAAAACTGACCCTGCTCCAAGATTTGTAACTTGAACTGTTACGGGATTCATAAATCCTTAAATTATTACAGCAAATACAGTTTCGTTATTATCGTAATAGCGATGGCGTAATTACGGTGAAGTTAAAGGTCTAGAGATAAAAAATAATATCGTGACCGTTGGGCTGGTTTTGTCAGGTAGGCAGCATTGTATGCGCTGGTGCATCTTAATAGAGTGAGTCAGCTGATTGTGACGTCATCGAAAAGGCGCGTCCGTTTCTTCCACAATGGACCATGCCATAAATAAAAAAATATTCATAATTTATGTAATGGAAACACAATTATTTTCATCTCAAGTTCAACATATTTATTCAATTTTATTTATAATTTATAATCAATATATAAATAGGTACATATTATGTATATGTATTTTAAAAATTTACAGTTACAGTTATTCTTGTTAGTTTACTAGACTAACTTGGGATTAACTTGGTAAAATCGATAAAGTCAGGACTTGACATTTTTATAAATACATGTCATAACTAGTATTACCTGGGGATTCAAGATTCAATTCATGGCGAAAAAATTTGCTTGCGAACCTTTTGGGATTTCTAATACATACATTTACGGAGGTTTGATGATATTAAAAATTTACAGAAATTGGATTAATAAGTATAGCCTAATTTTTCTAAGTCTGTCACGATATCCAATACAGAACAAAACTGGCCAACAAACCTTAAAAAATGGTAAGCAGTAGATTATCGAAGCGATAATCGCTCTAAATTTTGTATCCTTGAATTCATTATACCGACGTTATAATTGAAATAAACCTAATGAAAGGTACCTAAATCCTTGACTCGAAATCATACCGATAACTATGTTAATTAATAGTGACCTCTCTACATCCGAACTACATAATATAAATGTTAACATTGTTTTGAAAAACATATTAAATAATTCATTTATGTTGTTATCAATGTCAGAAACTCTTATAATAAATGATATCTTTCTTACCTAGGTTAAACAGTTTTGAAGTAAAACTTCTTATGGTGGATGAGGGTAAAAAATTTACGGAACGTCACGAAGTTGTGCGACGTTTTTGTCGTAGAAAAGGGAGAGAGTGAGAAAGGTAGATCGACAAAAAATACACGCTATTGGTTGATGTATTCGTTTAGTAGTTACATATTTAGACTTTTTATATATAGATTTACTTTAGAAGGAAATTGTGTCGCATAACGTCTTGTGCAGTAAACGCAGATTTTTTATTTATTTATGAAATCATTAGCACGTATACATTGTGTAAACAGTGTGAATATAGAAAAGAAATTTTGATACACTTTTTTATATAGCTAGCTGAACTATCGTTCTTGAGCCATAGTATTTTGTTGGCACATGACACCGGGTGAGGATAGGGTTGATCGAAAAATATCTTTATTATGGTAATTTCTTCGATCATTTTTAGGACGGTAAAAAAAATTCGACACCTAATAATTGTAAAAAAGTGCTGCAATGCTTTTTCGCTGTACCAGAAATCTGCTTGGTCCCGGCAGTCTGATTTTCTGTCGTCCGAAAACGATTCATGCGTAATCCTTTTGGTTCACTTTGTTATAAGTACAGTCAAAATATATTATAACGATATCCATGAGACTACTCATATTTGGTCGTAAAAACCGATAGTCGTAAGGAGCGATGACGGTGATATTAAGTACCTAATACCTAAAACCATACATACTTAAACCCGCCGGTACCTTAGATTTTGGGTCAATATAACTGGTATGTATGTAGTTAAATAAATAGCTAATCGATGTCGTTGTAAACGGTTTTGACTGTAGTTAATTAGGATAATGTTACCATAATCATAATTCATATGCAAATATCATACATACTATCCATGTGGTAATTATTTTAAGGTTTCGTTGGTCTGGACAGACTACTATGTATCTCTTGAATATAACTTTGCCTAGCTTTTGTTGAAATGGTATAAAGATTCAGTAATGTAAATGTAATAAAAGAAACAATTATGTACAGCAAAGTTGATTCACAATTCATGACTGTTCTCACGTTAATTAAGTAGGTTAAGGAATTTTATTGTCATTTTATATATGTATTTAAGTAAACATTGCTTAACTATAGCGAGCACTACCACCGAATATTTAAAGAATTTGATTTCTGTTATTATAAACTCCATGCATTTTTATTTTTTCATAAGAACAAATATATTTTATTTAAATTATGTCGTAAATTTCAAATGTTGGCTTTCGCCTAGAAGACACTATTGCCTCATCCACTTACCACATATATATATATATATATATTACTCCACTACGATGTATAATTATTAGGAATCAGTAAATAAAATTTAATATTCCAAATAATCACGACATAAAGCGATTCTCAGCTCCAATTAAAACGTAAATTACCCCCTCATTGTCATAAGGTGCTGTATTTACAATACTGTTATTTATATCACAGTATTATGTGTGAATGAACATGGAATATGGACAAAGAAGTTTTAGCTATATCTGCATAGCATAGGATATTATACACATTTTTTATTTCCTCAATTGATAAACAAAAGACGCCAAACCCATTTAGCATTCCACTCACACTTTTAAATTGGCGATAGAATTTAAAACGTATTGAAAAATAATTTTAATATCGTTTGACTGTGACTTAGCTAGAGATTATATATTAAATCACTATTGTTTTCTTTGCAGCTTTTTATGGTTGTGACGTCTATGTTATTCCTGGATTTTTATCCAATTAAATTGTTTTAGTTTAGCAGAGCATTGTTGGCCTAGTGGTTTCAGTGTGCGACTCTTATACCTGAGGTCGTAGGTTCGATCCCGGGCTGTGCAGACTTTCTTTCTATGTGCGCATTTAATATTTAATATTTGCTCGAACGGTGAAGGAAAACATTGTGAGTAAACCGATATGTCTTTAACCCAAAAAGTCGACGACGAGTGTCAGGCACTGGAGGCTGATCACCTACTTGCCTATTAGAAAAAATGATCATGAAACAGATTCAGAAATCTGAGGCCAGGACCTAGAGAGCGCCACTGATTTATTATTTTATTTTTAATATGTTTAGCACGCTGAGTTCTATTATACTAAAAAATAAAGCTCCAAATTTAGCTTTAAATTAATTCAAGTACATAATTGCATTATATGAACACGTCTGTTCCGTCTTTGGATAAGTTCGTCTTAATACTACGTTATAACGCATTAACTGGAAGCGGACGACAAATCATGTTTACGAAAGACCTACCTAATTAACGCAAATTTCTTCGTAACGTTTATTCGTTTAGCATTCGTCATTTTCGCGGAATATTTCAACGAGTTGAACGTTCCGTGTTTTGTAAAGCGTGAATCTTGTAAGGAAACATGAAATTGATATTTTCGTTCATTATTTGTCTGGATACACGTGGATGACGCTTGGCACACGTCACTGGGCAATGTGCCAAGTCAGGAGAGAGTGTCTGGAATCCTCCCCACCCCCCAGCTGAGGCTTATGTCAATAATTTTAGCCTAATAGTAGAGTAATTAAATTAAAGTCTACATTCAAATATAATAATTATGTTATATCGTATATCAAAAATTCAAATCCAATCTTTGTATTTAATGATTCACATTATTCATACATAAGAAAGCTACAACTGCAAACCAAAAATTCATGAAGTGAATTTGATGACCTCATCGATAATAAGTAATGGATTCCAGTTATATTTTTAAGAGATAGTTTTATTTATAAATGCTGCGTGCTCGAAAGACTAAGGTTTTTTTTATTTTTAAAAGAGATTAATTATTATCTTTAGAGATGTAAAATATAATACTCAAGATATAATATGATAACTTATTTATTCCCATATTGCATAGTGCGATGCGTTGCTAGTCTCGTTACACGGCGACGCATTGACTGTCTGGGGCGGGTAATCCCCTGCATTGAATTTACCCCTGTCTTACACAGCAATTTGAAACTTCGACAATTTCACTGTATATAATATTCCTACTGATACTGACTGATATATTAGTATATTATTTTCTGCTGCAAAAGATTTATAGAACGTTGCATAAAACATCTGTAAAAATGATCATACAAATTTATAGCAAATAAAACAAATTCTATTCCTAAAATATATTATATTTATTTTATAATAATTAAATACATTTAAACCATCAAGTATATAAAAGATTTTTGATAATCCCTCTCCAATTTCGTACTTATTTCAATTATTTTGTTACATTTTAGCTTTTGCCGTAAACGGATTTTTTAATAAACACGTGATTTTACCAATATGGTATTGTAGTCGTAAGCATTGTTGCAATGCCTCCCACACTTTTCGTAAACGCATCTTGGCCGGGTCGAATGGCCGCAATATGTTTGAATGGGGACGTATTGTTGTCGCATTAACACGACCATTAGCAGAGCTCTATTATACGGCAGGCCTTGGCCTTGCTGGAACCTCGAGCACGCTATTAGAAACCGCATTGAAATCCATTTTTTCGTTATAAAATTTACGGAGCAGTCATTTGTTTGATCTTTTAAAATTGGAACAAAGATTCAAGCAACTTTCAACCTTCTTCATATTAAATTGATAAAAATATGTTTTAAAAATCATTAATACTATGGAAATAACTTTGGTACTTACTGACTTTCTTTGGTACTGTATTTCGTGTTTACTATATATGTAATAAGCAAACAATAGTCTCGTGATCGATAGGTTTACCTTAACGATAGTTTATCTAAAATGTTACTTTAAGCGAAATAATGTTCAATATAAATAATGATAATAAATCCCAAAAAGTGAAGAATGTGGTTCAAATATCATGACGAGTAGTTTTCTTTGATAGCAAAGATTGATTGTATTTTGATACAAACAATCTTATGTAACATACCAGATAATAGTATTAGATAACGTGTCATTAAAGCAATGAGGATTGGTAGCGTATAGTCAAAGAGTAGCAAGATATGGTCGTTTTCATGTTTAATTATTGGTCCGGAAGATATTATTTATTGAAGACCGCGTTAAATAATTGACCGAGTATGAGAAAAAGAAGGATTCCAAAGAAATTCACCAAAGAAGGCACAGAAGCCAGTTTAACCTAATTATGTGCTAAACACAATAAAGACGCTGATGTAGGTGCCTCAGGTGTCAGATTTATGCTTCCCTATAGTAATGGGACGTAGGTACTATTTTATTTATGAAAAATATAGCAATGTTATTGCAGTGTATTATTTGAAGTTCTTTTTGTTTGTTTCTGCTGCATGCTGCGATGTAAAGAGACAGATAAGTACTTTTGTTACAACAGTGCAATCTGTCTAGATTTAGTTTATATGAATTAATGCGAATTAATGTAGACTTTAAAATGTGGTCAAAAAAGATCATTAACTATTATGCTATTAACCCATGTGTTGCGGTGAGAGTGTCGAATTTCCACAGCGTTTGTCAAGGTTCATGATTTTACATCTAGTTGGCTATGATTTTATCACAAGACTACATTATGTAATAGTTGCCAAGTAAAGGGTTGATATTTTACAATATATATAAAACCTGTATAATATACATGATATAAAAACCTTCTTTTAATATACTAACTGTGACTTATGGTTTCGCTTGCTGGCTTGTTAATTCGGATCTAACATGGTGCATTTCTCAATACAAAACATACAGGGTTTTTCAATTCAAACCAAGCAACATCTCTGAAACGAGCGCTTTGAACCAATAAATACCTAACCTAAAAAAATATAATATGACCAAATCCCTATGAGAAAATTCCACCAAAATAATCGTAAGAATTTTAGTTATTCATCAAAGATTCGTACTACCCTCCTAAAAAGTAAATCTTATAGCAATTATTTACTAAAAAATATTAGCTAAGTTTTTCGTTCGTATATAATATTTCTCTTCTTTCACTGTCTGTTCTCTTGCCTTGAACTTAAAAATTAAAAACCTTTCAACACTAGCGTTTTAATTAATACGCAGGAGTTGTCAAAGCTCATAATGAATTGCACACGCATCCGCATCGCAGCATAAGGCGCGGAAATGCGTTTGCTATGCAACTACGAATAACTACGAACTCATATTATTACACACCGGGGCTGCTGTAGAATTATTAATACGCTAATCAAATTTGGAACCCATGCCACGATCTACGTCAAGAACCATAGAAAAAATTCCTTAAATTTTTAAACATCAATTATGAAAATTAACTACAGCGTGTTAGTTTTGGAAGGAATGCGGCGTATAATAATGATAATAATAATAATTTATTTCAAATTTGTTTCACTGGAAAAACTTATATCTAATTGCGCTAGTTGTATAAACAAAATAAGTCAGGTTTATCTGACGCTGAACTAGGTGTGAACCTGTATGTCAGCAAACAGCGCCTAACCCCTTAAATATATTAGACAAAAACTCTATCATTAAGTACATGACTTATGTTGTAATTTACAATCGTATCTTTCATTCTTTTATAATCTATTCCTGGACTTAATTAACTGAACAACCCCGATTTGCACAAAAAATTACGAACAGTCTCAATGTGGTGGTCCTTTATACCAAATAATTTAATCCTTTAGTGCTTTCTAAGTGTTATTAAGGCATAATTAGTTAAAGAAAAACAATTTATTTGCGTTAAAAAATCAAGCTAGTTAATATTAATACATTTTTTCATAGCAGTGCCTCGGAGCTTACGTGACTTGGTTATCTGTACATAATATAGGATAATACTAATCTTTTTTGTTACTAACATTATTTTACGTCTTACAGAGGGGCTCGGGGTGGCTTTTGGGGCATTGGGCATAACAATTATAATATTATAACTAAGCAGAACGGTCTCCCTGGAGGAAGAATGATACGACGGCAACGATCTCTGTAATGGGCGAGACAGCCAAATAGTAATAAGGCGATCCCTATTTGGTGAATGAGATATACGACTGGTCTCGACTGAAGAACTCACGTAAACGTCGTCCCTGACGCGGTGGGCGTGGACCAAGGACGAGTCGGACGAAGGCCCCTTGTTCTTCACGGCCTAAAATGGAATTGACGTTATTCGTAAGTTTTATGAGAAATGTGAAGCTAATTTTTAAAATGTCCTCTAAATGACGTTTACAGAAATATCTCTTAAAGAGACTTCCTATTTTATACAACATAAATATTGATTAATAAATTCTTATCGGCCACAAAAATTCAGGCCCTTCCGGATGCACTCCTCGGGCAGATCCTTCGCGTTACTCAGGTTGGAGCTATCCGAGGTGTCGGCGGGGCCGAGCCCTACGGCCGAAGACTCCACGGACAGTACGGACAGGTGAGAGTTGCTGCCCACCTTCGACAGGACGCGGAGACATGTACATAGTCTGCTATTATGTATCTTATTTATAACATACTATGTTACTAAGCAATCATATTTGTTATATGATGCTTTCTTTATTGAGGTGTGGTATTTCAGTATAATTATAAACGTGTCAAGCTTAGTAGGTATTATGATAAGCATCCATTTAAGTCTTATGTATCAGTCAGCAGCGCAGCACATTATTTATTATACATTTTTATTATGGAGCATATGTTACTCGAGGATATATGGAAATAATTTTTAAAATCGTCACCTTCGTTAAAAATCTATCTTCTTTATAATTAGTGATATTAAATGTTATATCTATCGATAGTGATTTTATAAAAAAAATTTTAAGTAGTTTATCTATTGCTTTCTCGGAAATTGAGCAACACATCTTACATATTGAAATGATTAGATTAAAATTATTGTTTTAAACTTAAACACGTCATTATTTATAAAATTATTTAAATACACAAATTCTTTTAAAATACGTCACTGTGGTAATGTAATAATTTATTGTACAAAGTCATAACCTTTCTTTGTAATGTAGACTGTCTTTGCCGTAAATAACTCTTTATGATCAAATGTAAAAGGTAACTTAGTCATACGAATATTTGAGATATTTCTGTAATGATTCATATTGCACCATATTTACGTATCGATAATGAAATAGGAACTATTAAAATGCTTGCATTATTATATAATTGTGATATTATTATTGTGTTTGTTTAATCACCTTACTAAATTCTAATAACTTATAAAACGTTTGAGAGTAATTCAAATATTACATTGAAATAAACTACTGCACTACGAAACTATTGCTACCTGAAAAGACTATTGTAGAACTCATAACCTATTTATAAAATCCGTGCGGTTATTTAGGTATTTCCGATCAAAGAAACTATATAATTGATTTTTCTTTAGCTAAATACGGTTCCGATGTAGGTCGCTCATCATGCTAAAAATCAGGAAAGTATTGGATTGTTATTCTATCATATACACAGAATTGATAGATATTTTTTTATATAACTAAATAATTATCTTCTGGACAGACGTGACCTTCCAATAGTCCACATATCTAACTTAACATCAGGTGATTTTGTGGCCAATGTCTGTCCGGTATTAAAAAAACTCACTATATTGGAGAGTATTATCGTGGGGAACAAAGTGATTATTGCACTCCAATTTCGTAAAGCTTTTTCCAAATCAAAAGCTACAATATCTTACACAATTATAGTCAATAAGCTATATTGATCTACGATTTAGTTTTTAGTTAATGTAATGTAAAACGCCTGTTAAAAATTCAATCGCAATTTTAGCGAGAGTCGGTTATGCGGATATAAACGATATGAATTTAAGTATTTGCTTCGGAACAATAAGCGATGTAGTTTGCCGTGTCACCCCGCGCCAGACATGTGGGAACAGCGCACATGCGCCAAGAATTCCCGACGAGTCTACAATACCCAATAGTGGGGCTAGTATAGGTTTATCGAATAAACGAAAACGTTCGTAAATATCTAAAACAGTCCCGTAATTGTGAACCGCCATCCTTCAACACTTTGCTTTAATTTATTAATGTGAAGCTGCGTCTTTTCAATAGGACTTGAAATAATCAATTTAAAAGGAGATAGTTTTATACAAATCTCGTACTAGCCTGCCTATTCGAATTATTTGCAACGGGAATTTGGCTACGGATCTGCGGGTGCCATGACACGTACAAATGCTAACTTCCCGCTTATAAATCGTATCCTATTCGGATAGTCCTCTGATACAGGCGTTTGTGAGTTAAACAAGTCCAAAAAGATGTATGATGTAAAGATATCTTTTTAAGTTTAATTTATAATATAGATACGGATTTTATAATATAACAATATTATTTTATATTTTTACCATGTTACAAGTTTTAACTTTTTATGAATAATAAAAAATACTGGTCCCTTTAAGAAGTTTGACAGTAAGAACACACAAATTATTCTTGATAAGTGAATTCAATTTTGAATATTTGTTTACCTTTTGCTATTACTTGTATTTAATCAGTCGTTTAAATCTGCACCATATTTGTTATGACACTCCCTCAATATTATTGACATTTTTTTATTACAGATAGGTGTATTTTCAGCTTTTTCAGGTCGAACGTTGAAAAAGAAAACTAAATAAATAATAACAGATTGACTAAGGTGATACATATATTTTAAAAATCCGTTCCTGATTACTCAAATGTATCTACAATTTGTTGAGAAAGACGTAAGCTAATGACGTTTAGTATATAAGAAGATAAAATAAAGAAATTCCATAGAATAAGTATGTATTATTATACAAAAATAGCATTTGGCACAATACATCTCAATGTTGAGTTGGTGAAGGGAATTATTGTGAATTAAGTTATATGACATTTATCGTTCTTAATATGAATTTTTACAAGCGTTTCAAATGGATTATTCTGTGACTTAAAACATTTACTATAATGTGGATATGTATTATACACAGGACTAGTGTATAATGAAGGTATCAATATCATTTCTCAATACATGGATTTCGATATATATAATTTAACGGTTAGGTGATACAATATATAGGTATATACACTTAATATAAGATAGTGTCCTGAAAATTACTATATTTTCAGCCAATGCTTTTTTAGTTTTCAATACCCACGCACGATGGTGGTGGTTTCGAAAAATATTTGCATACATCTTTGAAAAAATTTTCTCCATTATACTCTACTCCATTTATAAGAACGAATGGGACATACTGGAAACCAATTTTAGTGCTTTCCACTCCGTAGTATTTTAGCAGTTCTATGCCCTTAGCTCCTTTGGCACAAGATTTTATTTGTGTTGAATCTATTCTCATATTTGCTCCACACTGAAACACAAGTTAAAATTTTTATTTTAATTTCGCGTCATACATTTCGTAAACAAGTATTTATGAAAATATTGTTGAGCATTCGTATGGTAATCGTGCGTTCAGGTGTAACGTCGGGTTTTCACGTTCGACATCATCAAATCAAATAAACAAAGCAGAACATTTAAGGTTTCGAGAGAAAAACTAATACCTTATCAGCGGCTTTGTCATCCGATCCCCGGTTTTCTTGTGAACTCTCCATCATGCAGATATTAAACTGTAATGCAGCTGTGTGATTTTTAATTATATTCAAGGCACATGCGTGAAGTTTGTTTCCGTAACATTCTTTAGGCCCGTGTTGACATTTAAATTCCACTTTACCGTCATGTTCTTCAGTCTGTTAAACCAATAGTTACTACACCGCATGAATCAAATACATTTGTTTTTATTTTACGTTATTTTATGAAAACCAAAATATCTTTAAGATAAGAGGTAAGTTTCTCAAACATTACAAAAATATCAACAATATCTTCGTTTTTGAATTACATATTAGATGTTTAGGTGAAGGGTCAATGGTACAATTTTGATATCTGAAGACATTGTATTAAACTTTTACAATATTTTTTCTTCATTGTAACGATTTCATTGGAATCGGAATTGAACATATAATTATACTGTTCTAGCTTCAAGTTCTTAAGGTTATTGAATAATGATGTATCAAATATAATATTATAGATTTAACTTTGAAAATGATAGACTTGCTACAGTTTTATATATTACCTTAGCATTTCCGTAAGGATAGGTTTTAATATCAATATAGTCATTTAACCTTTCGACCGTTTTTTTAAATTCAGTGGTCTCAAACTCTCTGCAACCTGGACAGTGGCATTCGTAGAATAATTTTATATTCAGTTTCTGTTCCGTGTATGTCTGCAAAATATATCTAGTAAGGCTAATACAAATATTAACTATTTATTATACAAATAAGTACCTTGTCTGGAATAAAATGCATTAAATCGGCATCAGCAGTAGGCAGATCTTCGTCAAGCAAGTCGTTAAATGATACATCTGTAAGAACTGTATAAGGATTTATGTTATTTTCTTATTCCAATTGTTAAAGTTTTTTAACAAACGTAAAAAAAAAAATTGTATAAGACATACTATAGACCCGAGCTGTAACGTACCCACTCTTTACTACACAAGGTGATAAAAAATACGGTAAGAGAATTTCAAAGTGTTAGAAAGAAACTATAGAAATAATATTGTCTGCATTAAACGCGCTACTAATAGTGTTGTTACGTTTGTATAAACTTCTGTGGTTTATGAGTGTAATTTTAAAGTTTATTTGTAATTTCTGACGTGTAAATATTTTTAAGCACTATGAAAGCGTTACTAATATAATTCAAATATTTCCTTACTTGTGTACGAATTGGCTAATGTCACACAGAATGAACAAATAAGGAAAACAGGCACCATTCTTTATGTTCTCTCGGTTCGAATGCTTATTGGATACTGATTTGAGTTACTGACACAACATTTGGGTCAATTAATACGTATCGTATATCGTTTATTATTTATATATGTAACTTAGAAATACCCTGGTAAATATGAGCTACAGATAGTTTGGTTTATTATTTAGATATTTCACATTCTTTAAAATGTTGACAACATTCTAATGAAATTTTCTTTCCGCGATTATTTTTAATTACATTTTTAAATAAAATGAAATTACGTATATTATATATGATACATAAGCTTGGTAACCTGTAATGTGAAACAGAAGACACGGGATTAGAAGGCACAGCATAAGTAGTTTAAGTAAGGAGTTTTGGTAAGTAATATAGACAACGACAAGAGACTGACAACCCTAATCTCAGTCGGAAGTGAGATTAGTTTACTTTTAAACGGCAAAGACGTATCTATAATATACGTAGACCAAGGTATGCACTATAGAAAAGCTGTCTGAATATTTTAGTAAAAAAAACGTATTGATTTACTTCTAAGGGAATGGAAATATTAATTAAATCATAACTAAATTTATTATATTTTATTTTCACAAGGAGGTATAGGTTTCACAAAATATTCACAAATGTCTTCTATAACATTGTGACTTCTTTCATACTTTGACCCATTTATCCATATATTTGGTACACCACGGATTTTGTCTTTACTTGTTTCCTCTCCGTAGTAATTAAAAAGTTCACTGCCTCTTTCTCCTAGCGCACATTCTTTAATTCCATTTGAATCGTATCCCATGTTAGAGGCACACTGCAAAAAGATATGTATCTCTTCAATTTATTATATAAATAAAACCTATTTTAACGTCTATTATTTTTTTAAATTAGCGATACTCTTAAGATTATAAAAATTAATATATCTTTGACTTTATGCTAAGTTGGTGTAGAGCTAACAGTCTATACTACTTCCTGCAGGTTATTAATAATGTGAGATTACACCGAAATAGGCAAATACCTTGTCAGCAGCTTTATCATCAGAACCCTTGTTTTCATGTGATTTGTCCATCATACAGTTGTTAAACAGAAGAGCAGCCGTATGGTTTTTAATTACATCTAAAGCACAGGCGTGCAATTTATTACCATAACATTCATCAGGCCCATGTTGACACACATATTCCATTGTATCGTTTGGGAGATGCAATCTCTGTAAAAACATATTGATTGCCAATGCTAGAAAAATATTTAAATTAATTCTTCGAATAATATTTACAGTCTTAATCCATATAAAAATTAAAAATGAAAGAAGATAAAAAAATATATTTAAAAAAGTCTCTTTTTTATGTTACAGGAGGCAGACGGGCAGGAGGCTCAACTGATGTTAAGTGACACCGCCGCCCATGAACACTCGCACTTCCAGAAGGCTCGCAAGCGCACTCTGTTGCTTTCCTCGTTGAATTGCGATACTTGTTCGTTGAGGGAGGAAAGCACGAGCTTTGGGCAATTGTACGCAGGAATCGTTACTTCAAAGGGAACAAAATGAAAGTTAGAAAGACTTTAATATGTTTGTAAACAAGATATGCGGTTACCTATAATATATACCTTTTATGGTGTTAATGGTTTCCCTCACATTACTGCGAGTATATTTTAATTTATGAATGATATTATATGTTAGTTACAAATTCTGGAAGTGGGTTAAAAATGAAGGGAATTTTTATTCCGGATAAAAGTTCATTTAAATGGGCTCTTGAATTTTGAAGGGCAGTATTAATTCTTGCGAATGGTTCTTTTTGAAAACAAAATATAGTATACATATTAGGTATCTCTAGCATGCCCATTTTATGCGACATTATTATTAATTTATATTATAATTCAATCTTATACAGATATCTGACAATAAACTTACGTTAACATTTCCATATGGATAAGTTTGAATATCCAAATAGTCGTGTAGCTTTTCAATTATTTCTCTAAAATGATCTGTTTCGAAATTCCTGCAGTACGGGCAATGAGTTTCATAATAATATTTTATGTTTAATTTCGGGGACTTCTGAATGTCCTGAAAATAAATAGCATGAACATATTTAAGACTTCTTAATATCGACTTATATAATTCTAGAAATAACGAGAGGAAACTGCACTGTTTAAATAGTAAAAACAAAAATCTAAGTACTTTTACCATCCGTTTATAGATGATGCAATAAACATAGCAATTAGATATCCCGATTACATAGGTGCTTAAAATATAATACATTTATGTTGAGTATATATACTTATAAAGTCGGCTTGTCAGTTAAAAGTTTAACTAAAATACAAATTTAGCTTAATGGATGTATAAAACATTAAAAAATATAGAAAGAGATTTTTTACCGCGTCGTCATCAGCCACTTTTGTTTCATTTTTCTCTGTAATTTCGTTCGTCTCTGTAAAGGATTACTTGTGCTTTACATTTCAATATTATATTTATTTGTGAAAGAAAAAAAAAACAAGGTTTTTGAGGAATAAATTATTTAAACAAAACCACTTGGCTTTATAAAGGGGCAAATAATGAAGATTTTACCTGAAAAAACACTTATTATAAAAAAATTAACTAAAACCAAATAAATTATGGTTCTCATGTTAACTTCTATATCTTATTGACAATGATGTCAAACTGACTCCCATTTATTAGATATAATATTATCGATCACAGGTCATTAGTCATATCACAGATCAAACTCGCAAGTTCATTAGAACGAAGTGTTTTTATCAACAATTTGTGTTAATTATATATAGTACATTTGATTTTCCGCCCAAGCCCAAGTGCCCTAGGTACTTTCAAAAGAAACTTGAGGCTAGTCTGAAACTCCCCAGTTTGAATTCCAGAAAACGACTCTTGACTATGTAGAAAAACTTGATCTACAAACAATATCAGCAAAACAGATGTAAAATTATGCCTGTAATCCATTTGGGACGATCATTTTAAATAATTCAATTGAAAAAACATCAACCAATTTTCCAGAGTTATTTATTTATTTATTTTTATTTATTAACACTTCCTTACATTACAATATAAAAATTTAACATAAATGAAAAGGAGGGCAGGGCAACTGGCGGCCTATCGCTTTCGAGCGATTTCTTCCAGGCAACCACTAGTTATGTATGTATTAATTATATTTTATGTATTTATTAAAGTTAAGCATCATATTATGTAGTGCTGAATGTACGGTATATATTCTTTTGTCTCAAAATAAGATAGTTTAGGTAAAACTTACTGGTTGAAAAAAACAATATAAAATGCAATAAATTATATTCAAGATAAAATAAGATATCAGAATTTATGGTTAGGCACAAAAAAAATATGAGCAAAACATTAGATAAGGTTCGATATACACTTAACAATGCTTTTTGTTTAATTTTTGTTCATTATTTCACACAAACTGATTTCTCTACCTTCGGCATGTATATTACTCCAAGTACATAATATAGGAACGATATAATAATAACAAATATGCTCGATTTACAAAATATCCTGACATTCTGAAGGGGGCTCAGCAAATGCTGCGCAAACATCACGCATAAAGTGTTTTCCGTCATTTTTGACACCATTTATGAGAATATGTGGGACGTGCTTAAAATTTGCCTTTTTGCTTTCTTCGCCGTAGAATTTTAGAAGTTCATTGCCTCTGATACCCTTAGCGCATTTCTTTATTGGTGTCGAATCGATAAACAGAGCTTTGCCACACTGAAAATTTAACTGACTGATTGATTTATCTATATTTTCTTGCTTTATCTTTCATTAGAATAACTTATTAATATAATACGTCTATTTGAAATTCAGAAAAAGTGGAATCAGTAATTTGTGATGATGATTAGTCACTGCACACAATAAATTACAAATATAATATTAACAATAAGTAAAAGCAAAAATTTGCTTTGATCTACTGAATGTATCTCCAATAACGACCAAGAGATAAAAATAATTACCCTTTTAAAATCCTATAGAGCAATATTGGTTCGAACTCCGACTCGGCAACAATAGACTTTCTATGTTCTACTCTCACTAGCACAGTGAAGGAGAACTTCGTGAGAAAATCGCAATGCCTCAGACCCAAAAAGTCGAGACGTATGTCAAGCTCAGATGGCAGATGACCTACTTGCATATTAAAAAAACAAATGATCAGGAAACAAAAAAGATATCGGAGGCCCACTAGACCTTACAAGGTTGTAGCGCCATTGGTTTAATTTCTTTAATAACATTGTATTATTCTACCGGGTCACTTTCAAATTAAATTGCCTGGTTATCAAGTCTTACCTTGTCAGCAGCGTTATCGTCAGAACCTTGATTGCTGTTGGAATACTTCATCATGCAAATATTATACTTCAAAGCACGGGTATTGGACTTCACAATATCCAGCGCACATGCATGTAACTTGTTCCCGTAGCATTCAGTAGGTCCATGTTGGCAAGTGAAATAGATTTTATTATTCTTTTCAACTGTCTAAAAACCATAAAACCATAATTATATTTATATACTAGCAGACTCAGCCAAGCGTTGCTGTGGCTAAGTTTTTTGTTACATTACATAGTAGTAAACTATTCAAGGGAAACGATAGAACATAATATGTAAAAGGTAGATAGCTTATGTGAAACGTTGGTACTTTTAACACAGCGCCATCTGTTAGAATTTGTATTAAATAATAAACAAATATTTGCAATAAAATAATAATATATTGCGAGTATAATATAAATTGAGATGTAAGCTATCCTATCTTTTAAGTTAGATCAAACTGCACACGGTGTGCTAATTTGATTGATATCGGTTCGGTAGTTTAGGAGTCCATAGCGGACAAACAACGTGACATGTATTTTATATTATACATGTATTAAGATTACTTAGACAATAATATAATGTATGAAGTATTGGAGTCAAAATCTGTGTATTGTTTTAAAAAATAAAGCTATACAATAATTGTGGTTGTCGTTTTCTTAAATTTTGGGTGAGTTATTGTTAATCAAACCCACGATGTAACGTCTAAAGATATGAAATGATATTCAGAGGAAGTTGTTAGAGAGAAGTAGACAAAAAGTTTCGGATTTTTGGGTCGAGATCGCGCTGTCTTGACTCTAAGTTATCTGGACCGTGTAATGACTTGCTTATAGTGCTTCTATTTCACCATGTCTTCTGCTGATAAAGGACAAATATTTGTTTTTAATTTATTTATTATCGTTAATTTACTATCAATTACCTAAGATGTCATGTGGATCATGGCGATTAAAAAGAGTGGTGGAGAGTTAATTGCCAGTTCTTCTCTTCCGTTCTACAAGCTTGATTTGAGAATTTTTAAAATGAACATTTAAAATATATTTATTATTTGACCGTCATAAGTGTACATTCTGTTACATAAAGAAATGGTTTTGATTATACTTACATCAGCATTACCATAAGGATAAGTATATATATCGAGATATCTTCCTAGTTTTGCTAAAACTGGGCTGAATGTTTCTGTGACGAATGATCGACAGTGTGGACAAAAAACTTCGTAAAATAACATTATTTGTACTTTAGTTGGTTCTACAAATGTATTCACGGCCTGCAACAAACGCGGGAGGCATATGGTATATGGCAACACACTTATTTTTAGTAGATTTAGCACTTATAACACTAAATTACTGCAAACGACTTATTCTTAGTGAAATATTAACTTATTTGTAAATTCAAAAGGGCATTACGGACATTTAAGCCCTGAAATTAAAAATATTAAACTGCCCGAAATTGTATTCTTTACTTCAGTTTAATTCAGAAACTACTTCAGCAATGTCTAAATTGTTTCACCCTTTGAATGAAATTATTTATAAATAAATAGACATACATAGACGCTCGTGTCGGCTGGGCAAGCCAAAATTCTTGTGAATTTAAATAATATTGTGTGTACTATTTTAAACAAATAAGATATTTTAAAAAATTACGTATAAAACTATAATGTCACTATAAAATATTATTCTCTCGATGGTGTTCGAATAAGCTTGTAATAAAGTACATAGATGTGTTGAAGCATTTAGAATTACTTTGTAAGAGTTCTTCTAAATGCTTCAACATATATATATATATATATATATATAGGTATATTATTATTATATTAAGGATGTCAATCTTTTATCGAATAAGCCCTATTTAAACCTCACATATCTACCTGATTTGAATCTTCTTCAGAATCATTATCCGGCGGCACATAGAAGTCAGAACCGGGGTCGTAGTAGTCTGGAAATAAAAAAAACCTTTAAACCCTTGCTCTCATGGTGAGTATATACAGTATAGAATCAACTCATACATAACACCAATAATTTTATAGAGTGACATAAATGAGGTATAAAAACTATAATCAAACTGTTTTCAACGTTTTGTATACAAAAAAATATGTTTAGGGAAAAGTTGTAAGGTTAAAGAAACTAAGTGATAATAAATAATAAAAAAATCATACTGTTTTATAATATATGGAAAACAACAATCAACGATGGCGGAATGGCGTAAAGCGCATCACATCTGCCAATGTGTAATAACCACATAGCGATCACGACCGCTCTGTCAAGAGAGGACCGGATAAGAAGAAGAATATATGAAAAGTAATATAAGTCCAATGGTTATGCCATTATGTTATGTTAGTCCAATCGTTCTATAAAAAGTTATAAAGGGATTACAATACTGGTTTCGACAGTCTTTTAAACGGAAACAAAACAAAACGGACTTACCCAAACTAATAGCATTACACTTCACCGATGCACAAACAAAAACAATAATTATAATTAATTTCATATTAATGTTTGACATAAAACAATGTTTACTACCTTAACAAATAATACTTATATATAAAAACTATAATACTTATATATATACGCAAGTAATTAAAAATATTTACACACATAACTTTTTATTGTTTCTATAAATAATTCAAATTTCAGACGCGTGTAAAATACTTTCACAGAAATATTTCTATTATAACGATTTACATAATCGTTGCCGTCATTTACAGGACTAAAATACCTTCTATGGAATTACCACCTCACTTGATTTTATTATAAAGTTCATAGCGCAGAATATAATCTATGTGCTATATATAATAAACACATTGATTTACCTAGGGTCATTATACTTCGACGTCGAGGGAGATCCGAGACAAGTCAGTCTGTGACAACTATGTGAAGTTCAAACCATATCGATTGAGATAAATGCCTTTACATCTATTTTTAATAGTTATATTGTTAAATTTTTGTTTTGATCCTTAAATTATAACAGTCCTTGCAAAGTCATACACATAATGTAACACGGATGTTTAATTCGATTTTCCCGACCCCAAAATATGGCTTAAAAAAAAATTTAGGTTGAGGAAAATTATCTTATTGAACGTACTATCGTAAATCTACACCCGGCACACGTCAGCTCGGATAAATATTAACAATAGAAAACATTCTGCATCCTTTACGATAAAACGTTGTTTGATATCCTTTGCCAAACTTCCTAGCTATCTTTACAGGTTTTTGTCACATAAGTGCAGAGTAAACCTCTTAAAAGCCTAGTTGCGAAGCCTGAAAGGATGTTCAGGTATGGACAGAATTTCGATGATTATACTCAAGTACTTGTGTCGGCTTCATCATTGTTCGCCCAAGCACCGGCTATGAATGGCTCTAGCTACAAGGATTAACGTAGATGTGCCACGACCGTATGACTTTGTAAGCGCAGCCCTTTCACACACAGTTTAATAAAATTACAACTAAAATCCTTTTAGCAATTAAGCTGCCAGATTCTGTTTGCACTCACGCTTTTATTTGATCCTTTTAACTCACACAAAGGCAAATTCGCAAATAACTTTAGAATACGGTATTTTAATTAATGTATATATTTATGAAGGCGGATATATACATTTTTATGATATATATATATATATAATTTACACCATGTTATTCTAAACTCTAGATAACTTTGCTACAAGGTGGGAGAGAAATTAAGTTAGTCGTTGCAGACAGCAAACGTACACTGCACGAGAGTATGCAAATATTGTATTAGATTAAAAGTTTAGAATATTATAATTTAGTATAAAATTATTAATAAACGTATAATAATGGATAATACGTACAAGGATAGGATGTTTTAAATATGGAGCTATTTCTAGGAATCCGCAAACCGTAGGTAATTTGCAAATTTACCATTTTAAATCCTGTATGAAAATCACACAATACTTAGAAAGCTTGGAAAAAAAGCTTCAAACCATAAAGGTTATGCTTTCTTGATACTAGATTGCGTCAAAGGCTCCATGTTGTTTAAATATACAAACAAAAAATCATTTATTCAGATAGGTAACATAATGTACACTTATGAACGTCAAAAAAAAAAGAAATATTCAATAAATGATTCTTATTTTACATTTACTGCCAGTTCTCAAATCAAGGGCGTAGAACGGAAGAGAAGAACTGGCAATAAACTCTCCGCCACTTTTTTTAATCGCCTAAAGATCCCTTTAATAAGATATTTCAGATTTACAAATGAAAAGAAAAAAAAATTGAACACCAGATAATTGCATTTTGCTTTCGCTTTACAGCCGATACAGATGTAGCGAAGCAATGAAACCTATAAGCAAATATTATTACGGGAGCAGATCTGAAAAATTCAATTTCAGACGTGATCTATCTCCGGAGTTGATCATACCTTTCCAATGACTGATTTCAGGGTAATTTTTGATTCGAGTTTTGGATTATTTTTCGATTTCAATAGGTGTTTTGAGTATATAGATTTTTGATTACTTATTGACTTTGTATTTCGTTATACCATGTGAACCCTTGATATTGATCGAAAATAGCTTCTCACAGCTAATTTCCTCTCTAGGAGATTAGTTTCGTGGAGTCATTTCCAACTACGGTTTGGTTCTATGTAGTTGGGACACGAAGACCCAGATTCGGAGATGTTTTGTTGACAATTTTCTTATACAGCACATAAGCTTTACAATAAAATTTATTTAGTCATATTGGTAACTTTTTATACTTGGGAACGTCAATATTTAACAAGGGAAGATTAAGCACAAAAGAGAAATGTCGTTGGCCGATGGCCGCCATATTATTTGTTTTAACTTGTGTATGCCAGGTACAAAAATATATCAATATTTTCAAACCACCGGACTAAACACAAATTTAAACCATAACACGATTTAATTTGTATTTTGAATCTAAATGCGCACCTGCCGCTATCCAAGTAATGAGATTTAATTTCAATTAGAGCCAGGCTCGAATTCAACTCTGCCTCGAAGCCTTGAAGCGCCCCTAATGGCATGATTTACATCCATTTTATTAACGTAAACAGTTAATGAAACGGAAAGCGAAAATATCTAATGGACAATTAATATTTCCACAAAGCCAGTTATAGTATGTTGAGGAATTTATAAAAAATTGAGACGGACGATTTGTAGTTCAAAAGATTGTGCCGTGTGAAGACTATCGTTTTTTTGTTAAATTAATAAGTGGTTTCAAAATTTGCTTTTGGGAACACTCTAAAACTGTATAGTGAATTTTATTACACATACTTACACTTACACTATACACGATATAACTTTTTTATCACTTACTCACCCCGCTGGCTCCCCAAAAAGTGTCTTGCCCTCCGAAATGAGAATCTTCCAGCGCTCCCCAGAATGTACGACCTCCCGCCAATTGCTAGATTTCAGCTGCAGCAGGTCCTCCTCCACTTTGACGACCCAGCAGTACCTACGCCGCCTTACTGATATCCGTCACCACTTTTCTGTATGTAAATATTTAGAAATATCCACACGACGAAGATGAACAGATTTTTCGTAAAAGGTCAATCAAACACCGTTTATAACAATATCGTGAAGTTTTAAAATATTTAAGAAAATTTTATGTTCCGGAATGCGAATCCGTGTGTGTTCCGGAATCGACATCTCATGTAAAATTGAGCTCTCTATCTTCGGTCGATATCGTAAAGATATTACTTACTTAAGTTTTAAGACTAGACTTAGCGCAAGCTAAAAGGTGTAGATCAGAAAAAATGTGGCCGCATTTCAATGTTTTATTCATCTCGTTATAATTCGAATAAATATTCCTGCTTCGTCTAGACAATCGCTGAATCTACTCTGAAATGTACAAACCCTATATCAAGCCTTCATAGATAGTGTAGAATGATTGCCATCATATCTTGTGAAATTGGCGGAAAATTTTGGCTTTTCAAACCTCCAAATGGGCAATAAATATTTCATGAGGCTTTATATAAACATTGCTTTTTAGTATCAGCACACTTAATGTTAAAGGTAAGCTTTTATTGTGTAAAAAATGTTTTCTGTATTGACAAAATATACTGGACGAGATTACAATTGTGTACAATAAATAAAAATGGAGGATAATGGGGGAGGCCTTTGGCCATAGGCACGCAGAATCAGTTGTCGTAGATTTAGAAAAGTAGTTATAATGTATTGTATTTCCGATATAAGGCTATAAAGACCCAAACTATATACTCTTAATATACCTTTAGTTGAGTGTGAATGCTGATTAGACGTTAGACACGTGTCTTTGACGAGAAATTATAAAACAGACGCAGAATTTTGTATACAAGCGATTTCAACTGTTGGAATAAATTTGGGCAGAGTTTATGACTACAAATACAAGTGCGCGTAGTTTAGATTTTCAATACTTTAGTATTGATATCTATTGATACAACTTTATAAGACACACGACAGTTTACTGTGCCTTTTAAAATGCCAACCTGAAACACTCACACCTCTAATGTTGTTTTCGTTTTATTATTGAAATAAAAAAATGTTCTTCACGATGTTGCGTGTGTTACATTCTCTGGGGAGATTTCCTCCCTTTCCAAGGAAATTGTATTTTTCTAATACACTGACGTCAATTTACCACAGCGCTAGATTATTTATATTACAGAATGAAGTGAAATTTTTTTTACAAAAGCTTTTGTGATATATAAAGTGTAACTTTGCTTAATCTTTAATTTCTTATATGTTGACGAAAAGTGTCATATTAGTGAAGCTGTTTTATTATTTCCTTCGAACACATTTAAGTAATACATAATCAGCACAGAGTCCTTAATAATAAATCATGTTTATATTTAAATCAGAAGTATAAAAATAATAATTATGTAAGGAAAACACTTTTTTACCGGATTGAAGCTATGTATTATAGTAAACTTGTCACCGTGCCACACCGGGCACGCTGTAAATCACGCGAAACCTCGGATAAATTTTTTAATTATGTTAAATAATTATTAGTTTACAATAATACATAGCTTCAATCCGGCAAAAAGTCTTTTCTTTAAATGTGTAAAAGCTATGTTAATAAATGATAATACTATAATAATTATGATTAAAAAAAACTCCTATACAACTAGGGACAACAACGAATCTTGTCAAATACAATAACTACTGAACTAAATAATTTAAGCTACTACTTAGCCGAAAATCTAGTAAGCAGTTTTAATGACATCAAAAATCTATAAGTTATTGAACCCAGCGTTCAAATAGACTTCTCGGCTATCTAATTCGAGGTTGGATCCCGGCTGGGTCGGCTACCCCGCCATTTTTGTATGAACTTTGAATCCACTTTAAGAATATTCTAAGTTCAAATTTATTGTTGGATCATTACTTAAGTCCCGTCACCTTAATGGGGTATGGCGCATATCGTTTATTTTTCTTTTCCGTGTTTCATTTAACCCGACAAATTGTACATATCGTTGTGAATCGATAATACTACATGCTTATGCTTGGTATACATACCTACAGGCAAGGTGTGAAAGGTGACAGGAAAAGGTGTAGCGTGGCAATTAAAACCGCATAAATAATTTAATGAGGTTGTATTATTTTACATAATCCCTTGTTCAATAACGTACCATACTTCAATAAAAGCTAGTACATATCCTCACAAATTACAATTAAATTATGTGGTATATGACATGAATTTCTTATTAATGCTACAATGCTGAGAGTGCTACATTACAGCACGGTGTATCTGATCTGGGTTGCATTTTGAATCAACTTCAAAAAACCCACAGACGGAGGTTTACTTTAAATTAAATTAAATTGTACTTTTTTTTTCTTTCTTTGTATCAGACTTGAAAAATGTGTGCGGTATATATTTAGTATTTATGTTTGCGTAGACATTATCCAGTCACTTATTTTAGAACTTGACTTTTGGCGACCGACCTTTGCCGTTCGAGGCAAACCTTTGAAGTGCTAAAAAGTAAAATACATCGCTTGTTTGTTTAAGCGAGCTTCGGGTATTAAAACGTGGGTCAAGTATAGGGGTCGCTCGCTACTAACTTATTAATACTGACATCAACCTCGCTATCTCTATGCTTCTAGATCTACGTGATATTTACACTACACGAATAAAACATTGTATGAATACACCCTGCTGAAAATACGTGAAAAAAAATAATACTTTTTATCTTTTAATTTGTATTTACATTTTCAATTTCTTTAATACTTAATTTGTAACTTTTAACGTTTATTTATACAGCAAAGGGTTTATTTTAAATTTTACGCCATTCGAATCTCGCCTTTTTGTAATCAGATAACATGCAATGTTATTGGCCGCTTAACAGCACCATGGAGGCAGTTATGAGAAAGGTTTTTTTTAATATTCGAGGTGGAAATGCATTTGCGAATCCCCTGTCCTAAAATGTTGCAGGTATGTGGGACTCGACCCACACCAAAATCTCTGCTATTCAGCGACTGGGTGAACAATACCCACAAAAACACCTCGACAAATTCCTACAAAGCCGCGTTACAGAGGCTCCGGGTCGGTATCGCATTCTACCGGGACCTCAACGGCATATTACACTCAAAAACCTTCGGTGCAGTACAGATAAAGGGTTTACTTTCCCAAAGATTTAATAAAAAAATACTATAACTACTTATTCCACTAACTAAGCTTAAAGTGCGTGTCACACGCGAATCCTTTACACCTTAATATTTACTTACCCACAAGTAACCTATTTAATTCAGAGCACATTCATCGATTTTCAATGATTGTCTGAATAATTGGTGTTAATTAACAAAATGGCTCCATAAATATTGTCTAAACTTTTCAATATCCTAGTGGGTACATTGATTAATTACTAACTCTTAGCGAATTCATTAATTAAACCAATAATTAGGTTAGTAATAGGCAAAATTTTAAAACCTTTTTTTACATAAATGAAAGCCAGCTTGCACTCCAGGCCAGATGAAAGCTTTATTTGGGTAAAACCCATTTAGTGTTCCGATTAAATTGTATATTATATATAGGTATGTATTTTTTTACAATTACTTCACCGTTGTGACATATATACAGTAGCAAAGGAATAATTGATTTACCTTTATTTGATATTTATGATTTATCTTGGATTTTGACAACAAAAGAAAAAAGCATCGATATGTGTCACGGTAGCTACAACACGGATTCAGACATAGAGAGAGAATTCTAAACAATAATGAATGAATAAGAAAAAAAATCGATGTTAAATTTAAAATTGCATATGTTTTTTACTTAAGAATGCAACCTGTGATACTAATCTAATCGACATTAATGACATATCCATTGATAAATCAGATCAGAGCAATAAGAGATTTTTAAAGTTCGAAGTAAAACAAATCCATGTACATATTTGCTTCAATGTTTGTCAGTCACAGTGGAAATAATTTCATTCAGATATAACTTCAGATGCAGACGAGGAAACTTGCAGTTAATAAATCCAATACAAGGAATTAGAAATACTCGTTAGTAACAAGTCTTGGTACGTACGTCCCTTTGACCAAATGTACTAATTTATACAACTGGCGATACAAAGCTTAGGTCGACAATCTCATTTAAATTTCGTTTCAGCAAATTATTTTCATTTGTAAGATTTCCTGTAGCTCTCCGCATTGCATTAATTTGTTGCACTGAAAATAGGGTTAAAAGAATCTAAATAGTGTTTGAGGGTTGCATGCAAATTGCAAAAGCCTTCTTTAAACTAAATATAAAAGGTATCGTTTGTTTTGTATTGACCGCTTCAAATATTGATTTCTTGTTAAAAGATCCTGTAATATACGTTAAGCCTGTAGTTATTTGACAGTCGTCATCGCACGTTACATATCTGAAATATAATTGATAGTTAATAAAGATAATGATGGTAATGCAACGCATATATATTATCATCGTGAGAGTAAAGTGCTAAAAGCGAATATAATTCTCTATACTTAGCAGTCTACCTATTAAAGTATAGAAAGCGAATGAAAAAGCGGTTATATTTTATTCGTGCGTCTCGTTATGATGTCTGGTTGAAAAGCGTGTAAATTATGAGAAAATGCTGAAATGTTGCCAGAGTTCCGTCGCATTTAAACAGATTAATAGCACTTGTAAGACTTTCTTCAAATGAAAGCAATTGACTCCCTTTTACTTTTTGATGTTCAGTGATTATAATGTTTCATTAAAAAAAATCTTATTTGCATATACTATATTCTGTATAGTCGTATACATACTACAGACTATGTTTTAATAAAAATAACAACAAATCAAAAGTAACGATTGTTGTTTTTTTACTGTATAATTTCAATAATAAAATGATCCTTGCAATATTATTAACGAAATATCATGAAATATACACACAAGTATTTTCAGATTTATCTAAAATACCAGCACTACGAGTAATTCTACCAGGACTAATTATAATATGTAATGGTAATGGAACTTATTTTGTCTTAACAAGCAAAAAGTTTTCATAAGTATGAGTGTACCTGATACAAAAATGTAATTTAAATATTTACACAGAAACGTCATAAATTTTCCTCTTGTAAACTCATTTGCAAGACTTGAATCTACATAACAATATTTCATCCAAGTTTTGAACCAGACGCGGAAAATTGGAAAGTGCATTCGCTAAGTTAATATAAGAAAAATGTTTATAATTGTGTGTGTTACATAGATGACGCACATAAACATACACACAATATATGTATTTAACAACTTCAACCTTTATATTTTTAAGGGATAGGAAGTTGGTAGGTTTGTGATGTTTTCTTAATTATCAACGTTATTTTTACAGGGTATTAAGTCAAATTTCCTCAAATTTTAGAGAAAATATTAAATTATCATCCCAAATTACTTTTTTATTTGCATATAGAATTAATGAGATTATAGCATAGCTTCTTAACAAAATGGCTACAGAAATAGCGATACATTTTAATTGACAGCTTTTTACCGTTTTCTTTATTTAAATTAATTAGACAAAAAAAAATACTCAGTACTATCTACAGCTAAGTTTAAGTAAAAGACGTTGTAGGAACGTGGTGCAAAGTGTAATTGGCAGAAAAGTGGTGGATCTCGAGTTATCCAGGCGTATATAAATCTACAACTACCTCCGAGATCTGTAATT
Organism: Pieris mannii; assembly: GCA_028984075.1. Lineage (NCBI taxonomy): Eukaryota > Metazoa > Arthropoda > Insecta > Lepidoptera > Pieridae > Pieris > Pieris mannii. The sequence goes on from CM054776.1 coordinate 5,978,512, forward strand.
GAGTTCCGTCTGTACCTACTCCAATTAATTACGTGTGAATTTTCAATGCGAACTACATTTCTAGACTAACATTAAAACAAAGAAAAACTAAGCTTCGCTCCCAACGACGGAATGAAATCTATTCAGAATTAAAGGCTATACAAACAATAGGAATAATAATAATTATTATGTAATTAGTTTTATGTGTTGCACTTAAGCGTTAGGTATCATTTCACGTGGAGGTTGGATTTCTTATTTATATGCCTTTGCCTAAAGGAAATAAATGAAACAAAGGTACATGTGACTCTCTTTAATTCTTAGGGGTAACAGGTAACATGAGGAATTGTTCTTGATATCGTTAAGAAGATTCAATTTTCTGCTTTTTTTTTAAAAATAGCATTAGATTATATTACAACTAATAAAAACAACAATGTATATACGTAATTTAAATTAGGTAAACAAGTAATTACCTACGCTGATAAATCTGCACAATTTCAAGTTTCGCGTGCACCAATAAAGAAAATTGATGTTGTTAATAATTTATCAACATGTGTGACTACATTTCACTGACAACTACCTAGTATCTAAATAATTCATGCGGTACAAGAGGTTCTAAATTCCATGTCACTGACTGTTTAAGACCCAAGCCACTGAACAGAATTCAACGTGACAGTTATTAAAATAAATCTTGCGAATAACCTAGATTTTCAATTTATGTTATTTATAATAGCTAGTAGATTTATAATAAAAATCATATTACATATATGATTTTTCATGTCATATATCAGGTTAGTAAGTTAGTATATTATTTTAAACAACAAAATATTGGGTTGGCTGAAAAAGATCGGTTAATTTGAGTCAGTCGCAATGTTATCATGAGTAATTGTACAATCAAGTGGTTTAAAATGTAATATATGTGATGTCATAAATATATTTATGTTAGGCGACATATGTTAAGTTATGTTTATTAAATTTTTTTTTTTGGTTTTGGTTTGTCGTAGTGTTACTGTAAGGTTTCCAAATCAATATATCATCTATAATTAGGTTAGAGGCAGCGATTTAAGGATAATAATTCTCTATTTCGATGATCTTGTTGCTATGCTCTGTATGTAATATATTCATTAAAAATACAGGCTAGTCTAGAGCTATTTGTAATTAACTCTATTATGAACATAGACAAATGAACACGTATTTGTATTGAAAACTTTGTACAGAAACTTAAAATAACAGTTGCATATCTATTGTAGCTAACACTTTGCATCGAGACTTCTTTATTCAATTGCCCTAAGAGCCTGCCCACTTTCCAGTAGCCGAAGCGTTTTCCTGTCCATATTGAACAACATAAGTGGTTTCATATCTGTGCTTCATTTTAAACTCCACACAAGAATCCACTCGAAGCCAGAAGGCAATTTTCTTTATTGAAAAAATATAGCGTCAGTTGGCTTCTATAGATTATTATATTTATTTTAATATAATATGTGAATTCTATTCCTTTCCAATGTTATTAATGCACAACCGTACATACATCAACGAGTACAGTAACAATTAAACTAAATAACTTTTATGTTTTTTTCTATACCTGACACGTGGCTTTAGTAAGCGACGTCAATAATTGAGTTCGATTTCCTGTTATAATCTCAGTTCGACGGGTGTTATTCATTACATCTGGCAAAGGTCAGACATGCAAGCACGGCAAGCCCTAAGACACCACTCTTAACAAAATGAATTTAAAAAATTAAACAGATTACCTTAACTACTGAACCGATTTTGACAAGATCGTTTGTTTTCGAGAATTTTTGGACAAACACTAAATTTATCAACTAATTCTAACATTTTGAAAAATATACAGGTCAACTCTTCTTCACTTCAACTTCAAACATAATAAGCAGTTCCTACATCAGTCAAGATTTATAATACAAATGATAAAAAATTAATGAATGATTATTCCGATATACATGTATGTATTTATTTATATTTTTTTAAGATGAGAGATGCTTCGTTGCAAGACAAGAGAAGCCGACTAAAGAGAGATATATTTTTAAATATAACTGAAAACCTTTTCATAAGTTCACACTAAGTAATTATGTTCCTTTTATAAAATTATTTTTAAAACGTATTGATGGAAACAAGAGATGGTTGGTAACACGGTAATCCTGTAAAATTTTACAAGTATGAAGACCTGCCGATGTCTTGCTCGCCAATCCTGGGATTTACTACACTAAGTCCTTGCATTTTTACGTCTTCGCTGTTCTTTGATATTATAATTTTGTCCTTTTCTACCTACTTAATATTTATGAACTTATGAAGTCATTGATCTACTTTCTAAGAAGTGAAGGGTCATTTAATATAGCAGTAAGAAAAAAACATAACATACATATAGATTCATACTTATAGATTATAAGTATGAACAGAACATACTATATTGAATAATAAAAATGAGTGAAGCGACATCTAGCAAAACTTTAAAAACGTATTTAACTATATGATGTTAGTCTTTTTATTTTCAACTAGATGTCGTTATTAACAAATAATATGTTTTTAACAAATATTGTGTATTCCTAATATTATTCTTAATTAACTTGATTTAGAAGTTTCTATTTACAGACTAATAAAGTATTAATAATTTGGGCATATCATCATATAATATTCGTTATATTGTATTGATTCGAAAGATAGAGCAATTATTTTAAATATATTGTATATATATAGATTTTTTCTTTCAAATCTGCGAAAATATATAGAGCAAATACAATCAAATTATTGTAAAAGTTCATGATATATATTAATTAATTATTATTGATTAAAAAAATGATTATTTCATGATTTGCGTGTACAAGATGCAAATTTGCCATAATGTATTGTAATTAATAATAATAATTAATTATATGTATTTCCTTATTTGATTAATTACATGCTAATTGAATATAACTGAAATTTAGATAGCTTCTATGAAAAACCAGGTAATAAACTTGATGAAATCTCACAATAATATTATATATAATAAATTGTTGTATGTATGAAATCTATGACTAAATACGTTTATTTACAATTATTTTAAAAGATATTAGTTAATGAAGGTTACAAGACCTAAATTTACAAAGAATCGCATGTGACGAGGTGGCCGAGTGGTTAAGGCGTTGGACTGCTAATCCAATGTGCTCTGCACGCGTGGGTTCGAATCCCATCCTCGTCGATACGTTTTAATGTTTTATTGAACTTTTACATACTTATGAAATGCTATTTTTTCGGGAACAATTGCTTTTAAAAATATCGTTTCTTTGTTATGTCTGCTAATACTTCACTATAAAATTTGTTTCCTTTACTATACTATTATAAATTTTCGATGTACTGAACGAAAGTTTAGTAACTCTGGATTCTTAAATATTCCTTACCAAATATAATATGGAATGAAAAAAATCTGAACAGCAATTTCCACATAATCGCTATCGTCGTAATCACTTGTGAAAAACAGATATAGGTAGATAATATTGAGCCCGCTACGAATTTATCTAGACCTGCTTTTACTATCTTATCGTAATACTGCCCTTTATTTTAGGAGTTTGAATAAGCTAGGTGTGCCAGCAGTAACGTGTCGAGTGCCGTAAATACAAAAATTTTCTTTTGTTTCAATTATATGATATTTATAAATATTTGCTACAGTGCTGTGCTTGTGAATTGTACGTACAAAGAAAAGGAGTTTGCTGAAACACAGGTGTGTACCTTGTTGATTATATGAGATATTTTGTAAAAAGTATGACCTTCATCAATTTTAGATGTTTCTTACGTTAATAATTGGATGTTACATGAATTCATACAGTTTTATTTAGCGAGAAACCTTGTGGGTATTTTTTATTCTTTATAAATAAAATTGTCTTACTCCTTTTCCAATTACCAGATTCTTTAGTTGTGTTTCTTAGACGGATTCAGGTTCATCGGTATTTACCAAAGACCACACGCTTTGAAAACAAAGAATTTACAAGTACTACATATTTTTGCAATAATACAAATACAATGTATATTGCACTGACTAATTTTTGATAGCTTATCAAGCGTCCTATTTTGAATCAACCTGATAATAGTGGAAGTACAAACTTGACATACATTTTTGTTCGGCTTCTGTTTACAAAGGGCTATTTCTACATTTAGTTCGATAGTCTACATGTGACTGTACTACAGTGCCATCAATTTGATGATTTATATTACAGGCTACACGTCTGCCAACACTTTTACGTACGAGACATTTCCATATGTTACATTTTAGGGGCATAATATTATATACATTGCTTGCGACATATTGTACTTATATATTCTGTTTGCCTTATTGTATATGTTTATAAAGATATTATCACACTGGATTCTTCTAGTGTTTGACGCTATTATTATAATATAATCGAAATCTAAATAAATACCTTCTTCTTTCTTAAAATTGCTTGATTTTCAGAAACAGCATGTTTTGGTTACTTACCATTGCGTTGTTAGCAAGCGGCGCAAGCGCCCAGCTCACGGCGCAGACTAGTGTAGCCCCAGAGCTACGAGAATGTTACATGAATGTAACCTTATTGGATAGAAATAACCTACCACCTACAACTCTACCTGTATTAATAGATATCATACAAAAGATCGAAGATGATCCCAACGTTAATATGGATCTGCGGCAATTAGTTGTTCAAATATTGCGCACGTAAGTTCACCCTCGGAATATGTTGACTTGGAGCCATGTACGCTTTTATAAATACACGCTTATCTTAATCTGTTCTAGTTTCCTTTAACCGATATTATTTAAAAACACAGATTCAAAAGTAAGATGAAAAAAAATTATATTCAAAATAAAATTTCAGCCGGTTTAGGTATAACATTATTTAAATAAACAATATAGTTGTTAATTCTAGTTAAATTTAAAAACCTCGCTGATCCGGAAAAATACATGAATCATAAATTGACTTAATTTTTGTTATGACTTTTTAGATATAGACAAGACGGAATAGAGTACCATCAGCCAGATGCAAATGCCGAGCGGTCGGGAAATGTGCTCCCATATGCGCCTACATTTCACTCATTTCATAGACACAGAATCGTGTTATCAAAAATTCTTCCCGGCAATATACAAGAACTGCCAAATGTCCTCACACCTCCTTTGAAGGTAATTTTATACTGTTTATTTACAAATTGATATGGCACAATATGTGATAAAGTAAACGTGAGCTCCTAGACCATAAAACATTTGTTCAAACAAAAATAAGGTAACAGCCAAACGATTATCTTTGACTTATCTATATGAGTGAAATTACGACTTTGTCTCCCAATATTATATTATTACATTACCGATAATATATTTTACGAGAACATATTAGTTCTTTGGGCATAAAATACAGTTGAAACTTCAGAGAGGAAAAATAATACATGACGACAATCCGGGCAATTTATTTATGAATTAGGTTTTCTAAAAAATGCACGTCAGTGACTGGAGTTGCCGCAAATTTTACATATTTAAATACAATTTATTCAACGGCCTGTAATTTAAAAAATCGTATGTTTTAGTGTGTCTTGCATTACATGCTATCTACCACCGTGGATGCTAGAGTTCGCGGAAATGAACAAAACTGTAATCAACTTTCTCAACTCCGCGCATTAAGGACAGCCAGGAATATACCAAGGAACTTGAAGATGGATGATGTGGAAATTTTAGATCTCGATAGTATGTAAGTAATCGCATAGTACAATATTTATTCTAGGTGACTACCTCATTAAATTTATTATGAATTAAAAAAATATAGTGTTCACGTTACCACTAAATGGAAAATAAATAATTGCATTAGAAATATCTATTAAGCTAATTACTTAGTATATTTTTTTTTCAGGAAACTCACAAAGACTATGGGTAAAATGAGACACAATCCAAAGGATGACATAGAGTATACAAGTATGGGAGGTTTAAAATCTGAACGACAGTTATTAGGAGAAAGCCAATGTCCTTTGTTAGGTGGAACAGTATTCACAAGATGGGGGGCTGTTTCAGCCGGTCATCTATTAGCTGGTGTAGCAGGAGGTGCCCAGTTCCAGCGTATAAGGGTATCAGACTTAGTAAGAGGGTCTATGACCAACTACGCAAACCTTCAGGACACTGTTTCTTCAACCTTTGCCACTACAATTTCAGGTTTGTTTCGTATTATTCTAGCACAGTGAAACTCGTAATGTAGGATCTCTGATAATTTGTTGCTATTATATGTACAAAATAGCTGAGTATGGATGTTTCCGTTAGATAGTTTTAAAATTATTAAGAATACAATACAAATTTAATACATATACAAATAAATAAATAAAAATTGGATTTTCAACTAATTTGTCTGCTTGTAGGTGATTTAGCGGAAGCTGTTCTTGTTCAAGGAACAGAAAGAGGCACGAATGCAATAACAGTCGGCACAGCGGGTAACTGGAATTCCACTCAAGCACCAAGATATTTTATGCTTCACAATCGTGTTAATGTAGAAGCAACAGACCCAGAATTACGTGGCGACATTGATGGTTTCGTGCTTGGAACTTTGATACAGACAAACGTTGTCGACGCTGCTTCTATAAAGCTATCACAGCTCCTAGATATGTACTATAGTCCAAGGGTAAGATGATATCGTCTAGGATTAAGATACATAAATACGTAATTACATAATACACTTATCTAGTGCGTAACACTATAGGGAATGGGACCGTAATATGGTCCTCATTCTAAAACCCACATTGAAATCGTAGAATCGGATCAGCGACAAGTAATTCTTGTGCATGACTATAATTTTACTGCGTTTGTGTATTTTCTAATATCTGATTCAATTTTATAAGATTTCTATTCTGATAATACTGCTGTTCAATTCTAAATAATAGCCTTTTATGTAGATACTACTAAAACCTAGCAATACCTTGAAAATTATTATAGTAATTTGAAGTTTTAAGCGTAACTATGTTTGGGGAATAAATTAATAGCTTGTATTAATTTTTGCGTTAAATCTAAGTTGAATTTTGTTCAACTGAACCCCTTTTTCAGAACGGTGTCTACGATGCCAACAGAAGGGCGTGCAATCGCCGGCAGTTAAGACAGGAGTTCTTAAATAGAGATGCGTTAATAGGTGAAACGTCAGCATTCGCTGCCGCATTGGACACCAATATACCTCTTCGTGGAACAATTGTTAGTGGTCTTGACCAACTGGTCTCAACTGCAGTGGAAAACTTCCAGTCATATACGAGTAATTTATTCCTTTTATTAACACACAAAATTGATGGCCTTCCTTCATTGTTCTAAAGGAATATTCAGTTTAACCGAAGATGTATCTTTATCAACTAGATCTTAAAAAATAATACTTATAAGAAATGGCTCATCTCACAAATGGCGCAGCAATTTGCTTTTTTATGGTGTGTTTCTTATAGTGTTTACCGCCGCTATAGACACCTGAATCACGACGAGGTTTTCTAGTTTGCCAGCCTTTAATGTAGTCCTTGAAAGCCCCTAATAAGGTGGAAGGGCAGATGGTTCCATGAAGTGTAAACCGCTCAAAGTAGAACGAGAGAAATTTGAAGTTTGAATGAAGAGTCAAAAGACTGCTTCATTTAAATCGACTGTTCTTCTGTTTTTAGTTCAATTTACAAATTTCAGCTAACAGCCTAAACGACTTAAACTGTGTGAATACAGTTACAACAACGGATAACTTCAGACTTAAAACAAATCTATACATAGTGGTAGATTCTACTTGGCCATACCAGGCTGTATATCCGGCGATATCCTATCTATTGGACAACATTGAAGTTGGTAAATTCGGTTCCAGTATCACCCTACTGAATGCTTTTGATGGGAGTATAGTATTGGACAAAACATTTTCTTTGGCTGATTTCCATTCCAACTATACTTTGGCTAGACATCAAGCTCGTAAGTAGAGTTTGTATGTCTTAATTTGATAACCATAACACAACTTAAAATTACTATTAAAAGCGCTGCGAAACCCGGTACTACGTCTATTTGAGTTGAGTACAATGGATCTGCAACATTTTATAGAAACTGTTTTAGTAGAAAACAAATGAACAGAATTTATATGATAGAATCAACTTAATAAGCCGTTAATGGAATACAAATACTATGTGTGTTTCAGTATTCAATGGAGTAAATTTGGAATCGACCTTAACAAATATAAGATTGTTAATGGAAAGAGAACTAGAAAATGAAAAGTCATTAAACTATGTAGGTGGAAATTCAACCATCGTATTGTTTTTACTCAATACCCCAAACTTACAAATAACTGGTCCTGTTATTGCCGAGGCTCGGAAAATCAACGAAACAATTCCAGGTATTTTTTTCAATACGATTTGTGTATGTATAATTAATAATATATGGGTACTTGTATAGTAGCCACTTAATTTAATGCAGCCTTCTAGACATTCCCAATACTATAATGACTAGAACGTAATTAAAAATCAATGAAATATATGTAAATTTAACCACCTCACTTGCTTATGAAATTTTGTAAACTCTTTTATTTTTCAGACCTACGTGTCTTATTTGCAACGTCCACAAACCAGTTCGACAGTCTGTGGCGAATGGTTCGTGATATGCATAATGACATTAAAGTTGTGTCTTTGAACGTGGAGGGAACTAATGTTGAAGTTACTATGAACCCCGTACTTACGAGAATTAAGTCAGGTAATTATGAAACATCGTAGGCTGCGTAAAAGTCTATATTCCGCCAAATAATTTATTTATTTCCGTCCACCTTATTTCTGCTGTGCGAAGATGCACGGGATCCGTGTTCTTTCCATGATCATGTTTCTTCCCATTTAACTTGCTTGTATAGTAAAATACAACCTCTTCAGGAAACCGATGCCTTAAGTCCATTAAGTCGACCGCGTGTGTTAGGTACAGAACATTGATGCCCTATTTGACAAATAACTGAGGTCCTACGTAAAAGGGTTGCTTACAAGAAAAATCTTTGGGAAATCTGTCTCATTTAATACTATATTATTAATAATTTCAGTTGGAAGAAGAATAGTTAACTCAAACTGTGGTTCCACATTTAATGGCGAATTGACTTCCGGTAACAGACAATTTGACGATTACATAGAACCAGGCTATATAAATTACTATGCAATAAGTCCAAACTACTTCTATGGTAACGCCAACAGAAAAGTTCGTATTTCGAGAACAGGAGCAGGTGCTGGTAGTCTTATTGTTTGTCAATCACGAAGATTTGAACAACCAAGGTAAAATATAGAGATGGTTATAAATCATGAATAATATAATCTGTTATCATATAAATTGAAATTACAAATTAAATCTTAACCCAATAAAGAAATTAACTATGCGAAGTATGGCACTAAGTCTTGACTCTGACTACACAATTACCAAGTCTTGTTTATTTGATGTTAGTCTTATTGAGATTTATAATTGTTATAACGCAATTGTAACTAATTTGTTATTGCCTTAAATAATTTATTTCAGACAAAATATGACAGCGGCTGATCAGGACTCGGTTATTTGTCAAACTCTTGCATCGGGTAACATAGAAATCAGTCTCCAAGGAGCATGTGAAGGTCATTGGACGATTGGTTCCTGTCCATCTTTCTTTATTTCTGTCCAATCACAGGTTCCCGAGGGCTCCAGTTTATCACCAAGTTGTACTGGTGAGTTATTTAATTATTTCACTAATTATATTATTTTTATACACAGTATCTTACAAAACAAATAGTTTTTCTGTGAGAAGTGTAAAATTATCATGAAAAAATGCCTCGCGTGGTTTTGATCTATTATTTTCATGGTATGATATCTGCCAAACATTCATTGCAATTAAAATATTATGTTCGGAGGTATTTCGATAAGTTTCATTTATAGAAAAACAGGGCTTTGGAAATAATAAAATGTTTTAGAAGAAAATATATAACTGTAAAAAGGTTATTCTCGCTACAACCATAAAAATCTCAACCTTTGAAAAAAATAAAATATGACATAGTCTTTTTCAATAAATGGATATAGTCCGACACGATTTATAACTATACTTTTTCTCAAAGTTCACCCCATACAAAGCAACAAATTGTTTGGCTTTCTAGTACCTACATATTAAAACATAACTTAATTAGTTTAATTACGTCATAAGGTTTTTTGTCTAGTTGTTTTTTTATTTATTTTCCTTTTCAGACCCTGCATGTAGATTTCCCTACAATATGAGATATCAAGTTCAAATTGAAGAATTTGGATGTTTCAGTAGCGCGGGAACTATTGCATTAAGTGTAATTTTAATTATTTGTGGTATTTTTATTCATTTATTGTAATTAAGTGTCGTAGCTCGTATTTTAATTATTACACATAGTATTTTTTTATAATAGCTCAGCTTTCTATTTAAAGTGATACACATATTATGAAAATGTATAAGTTACCAAAAACTTATTTTTGCCAGCAAGGTCTAACACTTCTAGAACAATATTTCATGTTGTTCTTATAAATCCCACCTTTTTGTTTTGTAACATAAATATCTTATTAAAATAGCGTAAAAATATGTCAGATTGTTGTGTATATTTCGAATTTTTTTTATTAATAAAATTGAATTATTATTGACTTATTATTACCTATTATCAATCAAACATAATACATATAATTCGTACAACGTATATCAACGCCATCTATGGCAAATGTCTACAAGTAATTGCACATAGGAAATACTATAACGACCTTTTGCTCTCTGTGTTAACTGTTAACCCTGATATTTATTTTTCGAAATTATTTTGAGTTTTACATGTATTAAACAACAAACTTACTGACAGCTAAACAGGCTGCAAATTCGTGAAATAATTTTAAAATAGCCGTCTAATAATTGACAACTGACAAATGACATCAAGCATGAGATTAATGATTATATATATTTCAAAATCAGATGTTTCAACTCAGAATTGTTAAACTTAATGTTTTTTAATTGTATAAAAATTGCAAGAAACATACTGTCATTATAGTGAGTTAATAAAAGTCTATGATTTAATTATAGTAAGTAGTCTACATTAAATAACGTTTAAAATGTCTGGGGAAGATTGTGAAGCACTAGATAAAGGTGACAATGATAGCCAAAAACCAGATAAAATGTTTACTCTTAAGAAATGGAATGCTGTAGCTATGTGGAGTTGGGATGTTGAGTGTGATACTTGTGCTATATGCAGAGTCCAGGTTATGGGTAAGTAATATTATCGTTAACATTCCTTTAATGCACTGCAGTAATAGTATTTACTATATATACCATACCTTTGAGTCAGCTCAACAGATTTGAGTTTATGTGCCTTGAGTTCTGAAACTAACGTGATCCTGGGTAGACACCCACCCATCTAGACAAAATGTTTATAAGAAGTCATAGTTGAAAAATTAGGCATACTTATATGTATTATATTATTGTTTATATAATTGTATTTAAAATTTGGGAAACAATTATCATTTTAGTGACTTTGTGGCTTTAGGCAGAAATACTTTATACATACATACAATATGTTCATGGCAATAAAACTGTATATAGTGAAGCAAAAGTAGATTAATTCTTTGTATAACATGGAATCCCTAGAAATTTATTTCTCCCTCCTCTTTGGATGGAAAGAAGAGCTATGAATATTACTTCAAAAACATTGTTGTTTGATCTGTGAGAGATTCATGGGTCACTCTAAATTTGTACAGAATCCTACTCTAGAAATGCTAAGCACACTTGTAAATTAAGTAAAATATTAAGGGCAATAACTTAAATTCTAAAAATTATAAATTGTATAAATTTAGAAATTTAATAAACTTGTATAGTTAAAGTTCTATTTTATTTACATATTTATATTACAACTATCTTACAAAACAGTAATAAATACACTACCTATATCATATTATGTTTTATATTATGTTTTTAAATAATTGGTACAGTACATGAAACTTAATAATTTAAAGATTTAAATATTGAACTTGGTTGACTGTATTTTGATTCGAAAAGTCACCATATTCACTTAAAATTCATTTGTTTGCTGCTGTTGCATATAACATTATTTTATAAGGTAAACATTATCATAGACTTTATGTCTTAAACAATATTGTCAACAGTAGTTGCACATGTTTCACAGATCACCTACCTAACACAAACTCTGACATCTGTTAAATAACAATGCATTAATGTTTGATTACTTTGCTTATACTGAACAATTATTTTAATGTTTTTAGGTTATACTATACTGTTTACTTAGTAACTCAAATTGAGAATTTCATATTTTACACCTTTTCATTACGTTGTTACATTTTAAAAATACATTATTTTTTTTATTTAGATTGCACCTAAACAATGCAAGAGCTATTAAACTTCATACAAAAAAATTACAGCTTTTAGGATAGATTTAAATTAAGTCAACATTCTAGTACAGGCGACTAGAAACTGGTTTAATTCATTTTTATTGTTAACTACAAAACGCCTTTGCATATAAACTTCTTATATAATTTATATATATGGCTAAGCAAACAAACTATCAACAACCACTTGGCAGAGGTTTAATATTTACTATTGAACTTAATCTTCGTGATCTGTTACGCTTACGTGTAAGTTTATTTTCTATTTGTTCGAGACTTTTACCTCGCGTCTCAGGGACACATATGATTACAAAAAATAATCCAGTAAAACAAATGCTACCAAATAACCAAAATGCACCTGACGGTTCTATCGCATTTACGAGGTTATAGAAAGTTTTTGTTACTATAAACGAACATAAATAATTAAATGATGTACACATTGAAGCGGCAGCTCCTCTTATTTTAGCAGGTAGAATTTCACCCATCATAAGCCATGGTATTGGGCCAAAAGCTAATGAAAATCCTAGCAAATAAACCATTATACATGTAAGTGGTATCCAACCTAGATTTGTTGTTTCTAAATTAACCACATAGAAAAATGTACCTAATATCATTAGTGTTATAGTCATTGTAACTGAAGAAATGTACAATAATAATTTTCGACCTGCTTTATCAATTATAGCTGTGGCGATGAATGTGGACACAAAGTTAACGACACCTACAATTATCGCAGATAAATTCTCATCTACAGAACTCCCGGTCATTTTAAATATTTCTACTGTATAGAATATAACAGCATTTATCCCAGAGAATTGCTGGAAAGTCATTAAACCAAGACAAATTGAAATAGATTTTAGATATTTTTTATCAAAAATATCTCTGAACGATGACTGGTTTTGGATCTCGGCATCGGATAAAGCTATGTCTTGCATTTCGTTATCAATTTTTGCATTCTTTCCTCGAAGCCATTGAAGTGATTTCCGCGCTTCTTCTGTCTTACCTTGCGATAAATACCAACGCGGCGTTTCTGGTAAAGGTAGCATTAATACAAGAAATGGAACTGAGAGAGCAGCCCCCAAGTATGCCAGTGTTGACCAATCTAAATATTTACCCGCTGCATTACATATGAGGATTCCGATATTTCCGATGGCTGTAGGCAATATTCCTAATGTACCTCTTACTTCTGGGTGAATGGTTTCACCTAGATAAACTGGAAATGCTAAGGATGCAATTCCAACGCATAAACCGCAAATCGCTCGTCCCGCAAGCACCAAGTGGACAATGTTTGCTGAGGCTATCAGAATCCATCCGATAGCAAACGGTATTGCAGTCAGTATTAACGTTCTACGACGTCCAAAGTAATCTACCAGAGGTCCACCGATAATGCCCCCGAGCGCTGCAGTCAAAGGTAGTACCGCACCGACCCAACTTGCCTAAAAATATATATTTTTATTATTCCAAATATCAATTCAAAAACATTCAAAGATGTTGAATAGATCTACTATTGAGCCTACTTACGTCTTCTTCGGACACTGAAATAGTTGTGGAATTTTTCATAGTAATAAGTGCTGGTGAAGTGTAAGCTGAAGAGAAACCAACTATCATTGAACCCAACGAGACCCCAATAGCTGCCAGTACCTAAAAAGTAATAAAAAAAGTTACGGTAAAATCAATATTTAATCATAGTATATAATAAAATTCAATGATCTATATCTGTGAGGATGTTACGCATGTTTTAGCAAATAATAAAATTTGCAAATCGTTACTGTAAGGTTTTCTTACGTACAATTTTTCTAACAATTTAAAAGTAGCAACCAAATGTAAATATTTCAGTATCATGACGCGGACTCGCATTCCAGATAAATAATGTTAATTTACAAAGCATAAGCGAAATGCCTATCGTCAATTTAAGCAATCGACGATGATTGTGTCCACTTTGTCTCATAGTAAATCACAGATGTATTGCACACGTACTTAACATGCGTAATATGATATCTCATGTTTCAAAAACAATAAAGTATTAAGAATAAAAAATAGCTATACCTTCTTATATTGTATTATTAAAAAATAAAATAATTGAGTCATTATTGTTATTTATTAAAGTTTTGAGAATGGCTAATATCTTTTACAATTCATTATTAAAAACGGACACACCCACAAAATTGTATACAAGCAGGATGATACTATAATTATGAGCTTTCCTTGTTTGACAAATGTTCAATAATTACGTCAAGATGTCAACTGCTTGAGTACCTAAAGTAAATATTTTTTACCCGATAAATGACAAGATTTTTTAAAAACATGTATTTTAATACCGAGAGAAGCATTGTATATTTTAGACTAACGTTTATTAAAATAAACAAACAAAAAAATCTGATTTTATTGTATATTTAAAATTATTAATATAAAACTTGATACCTACCTGCGATAATGTATACTTTGGTTTTCCATAGTCACTTTCACCCACTATGATACTACAGTGTGTATCAGCTCTCATTAAAATCTTCATTTTTAGTGAACTGAAAACTTTTAATACCCTTGCTCTATTTTTGCATAAGATGTGAAACCTTCATGTACAAAAGTACAAATGAGTCTGTCTTATGGCGACCGTCGTATTTTATATGAACACAAATTGATTGACAAAACTGATTGGATTCCGACATTGGACCAGCAAAACAATGTTTTCATTGGTCATTTGCAAAATTATACATCTAATATTGTTTAAGGATAATCAATAAAGTACCTACAGTTTTTGATTCACTATTCACCGACGAATTAACGTATAATTTTATAGTTTAAAACTTAATTTCCCTGTTAAAATGTATCTATTAAATTAGGCATCTACAATTAGAGCTATGTTTTATCATCCATATGTTTAATTTGAATTTTTTCAGTAACTTTATTAAGTTAACCATATTGTCATGTTTATGGACTGTACTTGGTGAAGAGATACTCAGGAATACGTTTAATATACCCTAATAGAATACCTCCAAACAACAAAGGTTATATCATATAAATAACTATAGTAAGCATGCTCTTTTACAGAAATCTATACCAGAAACTATGGCCTTTTACAGAAATCTCCGCAAAAACGTCAGCGCATCAATTGTCGCGACTTTTTGTTAAAAATATTGTTAGATAATAGTGTCCTCTATTATATTTGCAAGACACTGACCTTGAAAAGGGCATTCATTGTCTTAACCTGTTAAATATTAAAAAAGTTTTATTTTAAGTATAATTTATCAAACTATAGAATTGGCTGTTAGTAGTTAATTTAAAGAAACCATTTCATTTAGACATAATTAGCTAATAGTTAGCTAACCAAATGTCAAGATTCTATATTAGCATAATATATGTGTAGATATATTTATACGCTCGCTAATACACAAAAAAAAATCATTTTCGCATTGTATTATTTTATATGTATAATAAAAACCTTTCTATGTACTATGAGAGCATTGATCGTAGGAATTATTACTGATGTTTTTATTAGATAAGCTACTTAAGGCTTAACTCTTATGAATTTAATAGGCATTTAATATGATTATAATTTAAGACTGAATAAATAGTAAAAAATGTGAGGGTAATGTATTTTTTTCCAATTATTCCAATAAATATTAAAGTAATAAGAAGAGCTTTGTGATAATAATAGTAATTACTGCTACTAAACTTCATTTATTTTCCGTGCATGATAATTGATACAGGCGGGATAAATTGTAGTTTAAAGGATTAATTACTTATCACTTTAAAGCTCCTACGCTTATTCGCGTTAATATAAATTTTAGGAACAAAGTTTTTAAAACAATGCTGATTTCAATATTAAAGTTTTGCTTTGCTACGTGAGTCATATTAGTTGTTTTTACTACGTATTTGCGTGTTGTTCTCACGAGTATGTAAGTGCGTGCTCCTATTTCACCATGCCTCCATGGACAAATATTTGTATTTAATTTATTTTATTATTCTTTATTACTCAATATGTCATATGGAACATGGTGTAATGGTTGCAGCTCCTTACAAACATTGTGTAAAAAAAACTTGGCGATTAAAAAGAGTGGCGGAGAGTTTATTGTCAGTTCTTCTCTTCCGTTCTACGCCCTTGATTTGAGAACTAGCAGTTAATGTAAAATTAGAATCATTTAAAGTATATTTTGACGTTCATAAGTGTACATTTTATTACCTATATGAATAAATGATTTTTGATTTGATTTGATTTTGATATATATATTAAATATTGAAATTTTCATCTTCTAAGCTTCTTAAACAAACTCTCAAAGTAAATTTAAATAAATGAAAAAGCATGTGTAGTACCAAATATTTTATTAAAATATAACAAATAAATATTGCCTCTGTAATATACGGAGTCAGATATAAGGTTATTTAGACTTTTCTACGGACCAATCCATAGATTACACTAAATACTAGTTTAACATACAGGTGATCTGTTTCAAACACTAAATTTAGTTCAATAACAACTCGAATCTAGTTTTAGGATATGTACAGTTCTTGATAATCTAGACTAGAGTGCGAGATATGGATTTTGTGTGTTCGTAAAGTGTGATAATAATAATATGCTGTACAGTATTTGAAACAGAATACATTATTTGGTTACGAAACTAATTGTCATGATGTCAATAATGCCACTAATATTTAACTAATCTTAACTTAGTTTGTACGTTACATGATGTACTGGGCTATTTTCCTATAATTTGTTTGTTTTAGATCTAAGCTATACTTAGCCTATTACCAAATTTTATAAACCAAAAGGAACTATGAGAGTTATTCATCTACATAACTATATTTACAAATATATGCTAAATACAATCCATATCAGTCTTCAAACGCGGCTCGCAAGCATAATGTTGTATGCTGCAAATGCCCACTCGATCTCGCCCTATTAAAATAAAACACATCGAAGGACAATCATTCAGTATTCTCTCTCTATCCCTTCTGTTTAACTAGCACGCGTTTTGCGCTTGTTTGCTACTATTTATCCGAATTCTCCGCGAACCAGTTAATTTCTTTTCAATCTCTTCCAAACTTTTGCCTCTGGTCTCTGGTACAAAAAATATAACGAAAATAAGCCCAGCTATACATAGCGCAGCAAATAACCAAAACGTACCATACATTTTTATAACAACAATAATATTATGGAATGTTTTTGTAACAATGAATGTACATGTCCAGTTAAAACCTGTCGCCAGTGAAGCGGCTGTACCACGAATTTTAGATGGTAAAATTTCTCCCAACATCAACCACGGAATAGGTCCAAATCCAATTGAGAATCCCAAAACATAAATCACGAGACAAGCTAATGGTAACCAACCGTATGAACTGAGGTCAATTCCAACAGCTCTCACGTAAAAGTAAGCTCCGAGTGTTACTAAGGTTATAATCATTGACACCGATGAAATATACAATAGCATTTTTCTTCCTAAACGGTCAATAATGGCTGTTGCAATAAATGTAGACACAAAGTTTACAACACCGATAATTATACTGCATACATTTTCATCAAGAGTACTGCCAGCCATTTTAAATATTGTGGAAGCATAGAATATAACAGCGTTGATACCACTAAGTTGTTGGAACAACATAAGACCTAATGCTATCAAAACTGAACGCATATACTTCCTTGAAAATATTTGGCCAAACGCATTTCCGCCAGATCTGTTTGAATCTTCTTGCGAGAGTGCAAGAGCTGTCAATTCCTTATCGATGTTTGAGTTTCGTCCTCTTAACCATTGTAAAGCTTTTTTTGCGTCTTCAGGTCGGCCTTTTGTGAAATACCATCTTGGCGTTTCTGGTGTAGCTAGCATAAGCAGGAAAAATGGCACTGGTAGAGCTGCGCCTAAGTATGCTAAATGGGACCAGTTCAAATATGTTCCAAAAAAGAAGGCTAGAAGGATTCCAGTGTTTCCTAAAGCTGTTGGAAGTAACCCTAGGGCACCTCTTACTTCCGGTTGTAACGTTTCTCCAAGGTATACGGGAAAAGCAAGGCTTCCGACGCCGACGCATATACCACAAAATGCACGACCCGCAAGTACCATAAATATATTAACAGCGGTAGCAATTAACATCCAGCCTAAGAAAAATGGTATTGCAATACCAATTATTGTTTTCTTCCGTCCAAGATATTCTATTAGTGGGCCGCCTATAATACCTCCAATTAGTGCTGCCAAGGGCATTACTCCGCCAACCCAGCTGCTCTGTAATAAAGAAAACAATAATTCATAATCATTCATAATAATCATCACAACTAACCAAGGGTAGTGAATAAATAGAAAAATTTCATCCATCAACCAAATATTTGGCATATCTTTTTTTTTAAATTTCCCTTTTTAAAAGTGAAATTGTGTCCTTAAACTTTCCACGTCTGTCATGTCAGTTAAATCGGGTTCAGTTTTTATTTTTTTTTCATTTCATAATTATGAAACGCGTATGTATAATATGATTACAAAATAATTGACATTTACCTCTTCATTTGTGATAGCTGCTAACGTGGCGTTCATACTAAGTAGGGCGGGCGAGGTATATCCAGATGAAAACCCGACGATTAATGAACCCATGGAAACGGCAATCGCAGCAAATACCTATAAACAAGACAAATATTATATTAAATTATATTACTTTCTATGATTATGTACAAGACAATTATTAACCTGGAAAAGCTTTGTCATTTTTGTTATTTACAATTGTTTTTCGCAAAACGTCGGTCTTAAAAGCTGACTCAAAAGTTCTGAGCTTTCATGGGCATGCATTGTACACTTTTCTATGTTTGGCTAAGTAATAGTGGAAGGTTATTTCGAAGTTTACGAGTATTTTATGGTTCACCCCTAAGCATACAAAACTAGTTCAGTTGCATCACAATTTCTTGACTTAAGTCACTATAGGATACGTAACGATTTTTTTATACTATACTTATTTGCTATTAAAAATTTCAAAATTATTTATGAATTTCGTCACTCACTGCATTTTTGTATTTATTTATTGCAGAATACATTGTATTTAAACAATGAAAGTTATCAATGCTATGCTGGACAAATTGCAGAAGTTAACTGCGCATGTAATATGCACCCGTTTAATTGCGTTTTTATCGCATATATACGAATTCTAAAAGCTTCGATGGTAACCTAAACTATAAAAACATGAATAAACTAACCTGAGTCCACAGATAAAGGGCTTTAGGAGCAGCCCCAAATGTCGGTCCATCGCCATTTATCGAATAGTCAGCTTTCGTTTTGTTATTTTCCGTACTCAATTGCTTTACATACGGCACAGAATTGCGCAAGTTATCCTCTTTTGCGCTTTGGATTTCCATTTCCATCTTGTATTTGAATTCGTTTCCTAAACTTATTTGGCGTAGTTGTTGAAAATGGCGGCGAGTATTTTCAAGTGAGTCCGGTTCGTCTTCACTGCTGCTCTCAGTTGATACGATTTCTGGTATAGTAGCGTAATTAGGGGAAAGAGTTCCTTGGGAGCCACAAGATGTGGCGAGGGATGTGCAGGTCGTGGAAGCGGAGAGAGTAGGCCTAGATGGGACCCTGGCGTACTTCGGACCACGTGTCCGGTAAAGCCTCTCCTCGTCGTTTTGAACTCGCCGGCCTTGTTCGCTTCCACCCTTTAAAGAGTTAAAAAAATTAATATCTTATTCACGTGACCCTAATTAGTAACGAGTATTATTTAGTAAACGAGTCCGCTAAACAATAAATACTGGCATCGATATCCGCAAACATGTCCCATTTATTACATTTTACTATCTTATGTACGTAAGCCAAGATAAATAGGTTTGAACTTAACATCTCTGGGGTCACATCAGTATATGGACCATATGGTCTTTGCATGCTGACGATAACCTTAGGTAAATAACGAAAACCCTGAACCCATTCTCGGAAAATTGCAATTTTACTTAGACATAACAGGATCACTAGTTTCCTATAAAGGTAAACACAACATAAGCGCTCCTAGACCGGAAAAATAATGAAGCATGTTTAGCTGTTCCGATACAAATGATTGTTGATGTTATCATTTATTCCTGTCAAAGAATAATGGTGTTTATAAAATATTTAACCAAAACAATGTTTCGCACCATCCAAAATGGTTCATAATATATCTTTCACTGATTTTCCTTTTGTTGTCCATTTCAATAATATAAAAATGTACCTCGAATTCATTTAGAAAAGTATTGTAAGTAATGCCTTTTCTTAATTCCATTTATAATGTTATTTGTATTATTAAATGCATTTTTCGATACCTATAATGGTTACTAATTGACATAAATTGTCAAAACCAAGCAGCAGATCAGTAGATAATATATCAATAGGTAATAGACAAATCCTAATTATCAGAAAACCCCATACACATAGGTAAATAATATTTTAATTATTCCATCCCTCAGGCAGCCCTTAGGTCACGAGTCACACTCATGCGTACGCGAGACATGTGTAAATATAGATAATTATACGTATATATACAGTTTTAATGACTATATCATGGTCCTTCTAGAATTGTTAATTATCAAATGTATTGTATGTATTGTATTGATAAATTTATTTAAACTTTTAATATTTATTATTAAAATTGAATAACCATTTGATTTGTCAAATTTTATGAGTGCTGTTTTTTAATGTTATTACTAAAATCATTTGATGTTCCGGGTTCAATAAAGGTAAAGGTTCCGAGATTTTATTTATAACTTTCGTAGTAACCTTGATTTTATCAAAGGTCTCTTCTTGCCCACGGCCCATTAAATTTTAATTATTCGACGTATACGCATCTTAGCCTGTGGCCCACTTTACGTAAGGTAACGGGGACCACAGGCTAAGTTACCACCAGTATTAGGTTACTTGGCTAATTAAAAACAAGTAAACTGTACATATTCCCCTGACACATGTCTTCCTAAATAAACAAAAAAAATATTGTAATATTTATATTTACGATTCCTAACTATTTAATTTACTAATTAAATTATTTTTTATGCATGGTGCGTAACATTACATAATCTTAGGTACCATATCGTTTAACTAATCGCGTAATTCAAATGAAAACTAGCGGTTATGTTTGTTACTTTTAATTTTAATGAAAATACTGCCCTCTATTGGGATTCTATTAAACCTCGTGGTTATCGACGTTTTCAGATTAGCGTAGTTTCCAGAAACGCCGTAGCGCCACTGTAACGGTTTTTGAATATTTATCAAAATTTTTATTTGGTAATTACTTAAAAGTTATTTTAATAAATTTTAATTGTTCAATATTCATATCTACATTTGATATCAATGCGAAATCGTCGACAAGGCCTAGTTTTATAAGGTACGAAGTAGTACAGAAACCAACAGTGATTTAATGCATCATATAATGAATTTTAATGAAGTAGATAATATTTAATTTATGCATGTATTTTATTAACCTTTTAAACTAATATTATTAGTATATTTTTTATGTTCGTTAATGAAATTGTCTATATTTGGTATATTTTATTATATACTATACGATGAGTATTGGAATTATGTAGTTTTATTTTTCAAGTGTTTTCCTGCATGGTATTGTTTATTGATAGTGGTTGCCAGGCAACGGAGCAACAATCGACCGGTTGCCGGTCGACTGAGAAACTTTCCAGAGCTTTCTGAAGAGAATTTTCGCGAAATGCAACCAGTATAGTGACGTTTTAAATATTCAAGTAAACAGTTTAACTCAGCGTAGGCCGAATGTATACATCAAGGTTGAATTAATTTAAAGGGTTTGTACTCACCATTTCGGTGGAAAGTTGTTTTAGGTAGCCCATGATTTTTCCCATGGGGTTGGGATTGTTCTTATTAAAACTCATCTTGTCCTCAGTTTCTTCAACTTGCAAATCCTATTTTCCTTAAGGAACGCCGCAGTTATAGAAGATCACTTTAAGCTACAGAAACTTTACGAAACTTTTTGTCTTTATAATCCAGATTCGTGAAGTTCACTAAAAATTTGTACACATCACTACGGTTAAAAGTTATTAAGGTCGTATGCGGTTAGCGCGAAACGATCGCAGCTCGAACTAAAACTGTACTTCCTGATATTGAGGCATGCACTTAAAATTGTACTGTAAAATATGTATTCATTCAAGAAAATTTTCTATTTCGCGCCGTTCGTAAGGGCACATTTAGTTGGACCAAAAGCGAAATGTTGGTAGCGCGTACCGATTTCTTCAGAGTTCAAGTTATCTATTGAAACTTGCAGATGGCAGCGCAGTATTATATAGCAACTTGGTAGAGCGCCGCCGCCCCCTCCCTTTCCCCCCGTGTAAACGTGCTACAGTAGTAACACTGTGTGCGTTGACGTAGTAGACATGTGTGCATTTTCCTAATACACACACACGAATTTCCATCTCTGCAACTGAATATTACTTGAAATGTTTGTATGTGTTAGAAATGTAAATTTTACAGTATTAGACTTACTAATCCTCATGTTTTAACATTTATTAGACACTTAACGTGCTCTTTTATGTGGAAAATGATTTTTATTAGTTATTTAAAAGATAATAGCTAAGTTCTGTTTTAGGTACGCAGTTAAAAACATTGTCAAACATTGCGTAAGGCGACTGTCCATGACTGTCGGCTATTTTTGACGTACATTCAGTTGCTTGCAATGATAACTTTTGGTTAAATACAGAATTGAGTAAATATTATTTTTGAGCCTTCAACAAATGTTTACTTATCAATTGGATGAGCTTGTATAATTTTATTAAATATAATATAGAATACGAAGACATTAAATCACATAGATTGATCAATGTTTTAGAATATTGAGTACAAGTATATTTACGGTTATTTAATTAAATATTGAACGATAAATTTAGCGGTCGAGGTTTTTTCACTAAATTAATGACGATACTGTTCATCATAGAGGCGTGTTTAAATTTTACTATACCTGTTCATTATTTATATAGATATATGTAAACAATAGTAAATAAATAATGTTAGTTACCTTATGGTTCTCCAATTGAAAGGCAGACTCGGAGGCGGGACGCACGCGTCATTGTGGTTTTGCCTTTTGCGTGCAACATTCAATTTGAGCAATTGCCTTAATGGTTTGATTGCTCTTACTTGGCGCTTCTGTTTAATATCTTTAAGAAATAAAGGCCTAAGAAGTTAAGGCTTTGAGTAAAACTGCTGTATTTCTGAGTTAAATAATAAAAATGTATAAATTAAATAAAGTTATAAAGTTAGATACCTAAATTACTACTTGCTATTACTCGCAACCTCTGCGTGAAATGGAGATTAATTTTTCAAGATGCAGAACCGTAAAATTCATATTAAGAATATGGGCTGCAGTGGTGCGTGCTCTACGTCACGTGCGCATTGGAGATAGATTGGAGATTGACATGTCATAGAGGCCAGTTGGCAGCTGGCCGCCCCGCCTCCAGACACACACACTAGCCTCGTCACACGTGCGTCACCTAACCCCAAAATACGAGTGCGTGACACGCAATAGTAGTTCAGTAATTGAAATATGACATAACAATTAAAATTTGTTACAGGAGTATTCATGTGTTCTGTGTTATTATAAAATTCCATAAAATATTTATACTGAGCACGTGTACGCAATGCTGGGGGTTGCACAGTTTTATGGTGGACGCGTGAATCGCACACACGCATAGACAACTGCACACATGTAAATTTTGTTTCGAATCGAACGGAATAAAACTAGTGGCTTGCGCCAGTGAGCCCTGTCGTTCTCGAATGTTCCGAGGAATGCTTTTGAAGAAAGTCCGGTGGTTATTGATAACGAGTATGTCCACTCAGGCGGTCATTGTTGTAACGATTGCGTTACTTCAACCTATCAGTTCATGGCTTTTATTTGTATTTTACAGGACGTTTAATAGAATAATATATCACTCAGACGCAAAAAGGTTCTACAACCTTGTTAGTTCTTGGCCTCATGTTATATATGGGCCATATGTGTACGTGTATATATACCATAATGCATAAATATATACATATATTTGCATTATGGTATGCAAATATATATATGTATATTTGCATACCTTATGAAGGACAGCACTGATAAAAAATGGGTACAGATAAGAAAGTGCAGATTCGTATGATTCGTCTAAAAATACGTCGTATTTGGTTTATTTCCGAAATAACTGATGAAAGATTCATCACTGATAATGCGCATGCGTCACGCGTCTCGCCGGAGTGTCTTATCTTTAAATCAGATAAAACTGTTTAAAAATTTCCATCATAACCCAGGGGAAAGTATTGCCCTTAGTAATTCCTTTCATTATAATCACCGCGTAAAACTTGAAAACTACTGAATAGATTTTTATACAGTTTTTATTAATAGTCCGCTGCTCAAGGAAGGTAAAGATGTACAATTAATAAAAGTTTTATCTAAATTGAGTAATTTTTTTTTTGTTTCCAAATTAAACGCTTATGTAGAAAAGTTAACAGTGGTCATATTTTCTGACGTCAGTGGAAGATTGGAAAATGGCAGTTTATTGCCGCGTTCACCTTATATTAATATTCACGTACGTCATAGTTCAGGAAACGAATATAGAGAAATAGTTGTATGTATAAATTATATATGTATTTTAACTAGTCCCTGTGTTCAGTAGCTTTTAAATAGACCAGGGTGCAAACGGGCAGGAGGCTCACCGGATAATTATGTCGCTCTATTCTAGAATGACCTTAAGTCGAATTGGTTCAGAAATACTTCAGTGGGTAGCTGTTTCAACTTAAAAAGCTGCTAAAAAGCGCTCAGTTGTGATACGAAGAATGTCCAGAGATGTCAGCAAGGAAACATCTGAAACGGACAATATGTTTTATTGTTTATGTACAACCTTGTAACTATTAATTGATTTAATTATTTGCAAACACTAAAATCTCGTACCTATTATTACACTTGTTATGAGTGTTATATTAATAAAGCGTGTTTATTATATATTTTCAAAATTATCTTTTAAAATAGATAATGTGAATTTGCTGTAACATGTCTGGGACGTAAAGGGCCTTGAGTAAACCGCGCTCACCGAAGGTCAGGGAAGCCCGATGGAACCCTTTCAACACGGACCTAATGAAATGTATTCATAAATTTTTATAAGTCAGCGGTCGGGCGACCGTCTAACTTCCATGTATCAAAATGCTGTGTACCATTATTCTATAATATATGTATATCAGTTGCGAACGTTCTGTGTTCAATGCGATTCCAATTTTAAAGTTTGTGTAAACCCAGTTTCAGATGTTAAGCTAGTTATGTCGGATTTTATCTTAGATGATTTCATGGCATATATGTAAACAATAGTATATAGAACAGAAATTATACCAAATTTTAAAGCAAACCAAACTAGGAGATTAATCGGCTGGTTATAGCTGGACATATTTAAAATATTTTCAAATAACTTTACTGGGCCTCAGTCACAATATTGACATTTTACAATCGGTTCATAACTTAATTCGTTACAAAAAAACTCTATGCAATACAAATCCATCTATTTCATATTCCTCAGTCTATTACTATAAATAATGTATAACTCAAAACAAACATATGTATACATATGTTTGTTTTGAGTAGAAGATGCAAAAAAACGAAACTTTAAAAAAATCAGACATCTTTTGTTAATCCTCATTTATAATGACCATCTTATAATTTAGACGTACCTTCGTGTTTCATATTAAAAAATATTATTGTGTTTTTTATATAATTGATCATTGTTTTTAGTTTTTATGTATTGTGTAATTGTGTAGAGATTATTGTTACTCTGGGAATACCGGAAACCAAATAAAAAAAAAAATATTTTTATAGATAACTGATTAACTCTTTACATTATTTATGTTAATTAATTATTTATTTAATTCACTCTCGTTTGCACTATACTGCATACTGCACTTATAAATTAGAACATTTCAAGTGATTTTATCATAGTTTTATATAGATATGTTAAATCGAAATACTATATATATTTATTTATTGCATTTTAGAAAGATTTACAGTATTTTAACAGAATGTAAATTATGATTACAATAATATAAAAACAATACTAATTACAAATTTCCACTTATAGGTGTAGTAATTAATTATATGCCATTTATTTATACGGATTTAAACTTAAAAGTTACCATTACATACACTGAGCCATCATCAAATCAGTAGATACATAATTATATAATAGGTATTTATCTAGTCAAGTTTTGCAATCATGTAATAACGACGTCAAAAATGGTGAAATCCTAATTTCGATACCGAATTTGCCAAATATAGAATCCAATCGAAACCTTGAAATCTGCAGAAACTATGGCATTTACGGAGTAAGCTTGCTGGATATTCTTGCTCTGCCAATATTAATAATGTATACTTTACTTTTTCCTTACAGGCTTATTATATCGAACCTTTGAGTGTTAGTATCACTCATAAAAAGGCCTTAAGATGCGTTAGGTAATTCTTATGCTATACAAGTTTTATCTTCCTTTGCTCATCTTTGGTTATGCATGATTTTACAGAACAAGGTTGGCTAAGGCATGGTGACCTAAAAATTTTGCAGTGATACTTGCATGCATTTTCAATTAACTAAGCGCGGCGCCACGCGAGCGATTTTATTATTAAGGTTTATTTGGAGGTAGTATTTCCTTGTATTCCGGCTGAGTTTATAATACCTTTTTTTTAGGACATAAGAAAATATTGGTTTGCTGCTGACGTTAATTAACTAAAACCAGTGAATTATATATTATAGGTAATCTCTAGATTTCGGAATTGGTTGTGTATTAAATTAAAACATTTAAGTTCATAAGTACTAAAAAACTCAAAATAACTATTTATTTAGATAAACAAGTACACTTTATTCGTGTAATGTTTTAAAAGTGTTATTGATTAATTTACGTTTAACGAGAGCTTTGAATTTATTCAGTGATCATTTTCTAATGGCGCTTGGGCGCTTGTTGTAAAAACGAATACAATTTCCATATAAGGAGTGGCATATCTTCTGAAGCCTGGTTGGTTAATATGATTAAATTAATTTTGATTTGATATACTAAACCGATATTGTAAATTCTACCAAATGATACCACGTAATTGTCGTAGGCTATATTAACGTTCAACGTTTGCCCGTTGAAAACCGCGAATAAATTAAAATAATTGTTAAATTCGCTAATAAATTAAAATAATTATTAATTTAAAATATCTGCCTTTTAGCAATAATTTACCTCATGAGTCGTCTCACGTTCAGCTATCGCATGATGTCGTTTTTGCTGACCACTGATTAGACATGGCGTGTCCGGTGACCTTGAGTTCAATCCAAACGAAATAACAGAAATACAATACAAAATTATTAGATAATAATTATTTTTTTATATTTATTATGTTAAATACCTTATGATTTATTTGTAACAGGAAAGTCCAACTTGCAATTTTCTCATATCTAGGTCGCTTATGTACTTGCTGTCTATATCCTTATGGAGATTACTATAATATATTGAAGAATTTAATTATTTCTTATACATAGAAAGCATGTACATGCTTCAAGTTTAAAAAAAATAATATGGATAAGCTCCTGCATAGCAAAAGAGTGCCTCTTAGTTAGGTATTTTTAAAATTATTAATTTGAGAAAAAACATGTGTTTTGAGTATAAAATGTAAAATTATGACTTAACTGTGAAAAAATCGTGTGAAGCCGCCTCTTAATCAAAGTTATAGTGAATAAATTAGTTTAATAATATCGTGTATTGCCCTTTTTTCACCATATCGTAAGCTGAATGTGTCAGGAGAGATTTAAAATTATTGGCAAATTTGTGTGCCATTCCACATTAAATGTTCAAAAAAAAAAATTTTTTTTGTTTATTTTGGAACATAGGATCATAATAGTATCACTTATGCCACGTCATTAAATTCGAGCCTGTTGGCATCCCTACTCATCGGCAAAGAAGACAGAAGGTGTTGGCCGAGAGAAAAAGCCGACATAAAAAACTCTCGGTACTCTTTTAAAAAAAAGCAAATCATCAAACAATTCTACAATGTTTAAAACAAATATAGCAAATTAATAAACAAATATAGCAAATTAATTAGAAGTAGCCTGCCCAGCACTAGTCCCAGGCCCTTTTATCAACTAGATAATCACTCACTTTATAGTAAGCCTTTTTACACAGCTTTTCTTTAATACATTTCTTAAATTTAATAAAAGGCAGAGATAAAAGAGCCTCTGGGATTTTATTAAAGAAGACTATCCCTTTTCCCAAAAAAGAATTACTAACTTTAGACAATCTAGTACGGGGAAATTGCAGCCTGCGTTTGTTCCGAGTATTGACATTGTGCGTATGTTCTATTCTAGTATACTTATCACTATTTTTGTATACATACATAATATTTTCATAAATATATTGCGAGGGAAAGGTAAGTATAGTAATTTCCTTAAATTTATCTCTCAGAGATTCCCTACATTTTAGTGCCAATATTTTTCCCAATATCATCACTAAACAACAAAATTTCACTTTTATTTATATAGTTGACTTTTTCTATGAAACTGTCACTCTGTAATCTAGGCTCACATGATAACAATGGTGGTTCCACATTTGTCTCATTAAAATGACACTGGCAGTTATTGGTCAAAGACAGTAAGCGTTGTTCATTGTATTGAGACAACAGCAGAATCTCATCCATGGCCGATATGTGTTCCCCTATTTGTTGCTGGGGCACAACTGTATTTATCTGTCATGTCTTCAAGGGAATTATGAAGACTTGTAATCCTCGAATTTAATGTAAGAATGTCAGCTTCATATTTATTATTTACACAGTCAACCTCACTTAAAATTATTTTACATTGATTAATTACATTCCTATATTTTTTTGATAAGTTTATGTGATTCCTGTAAATATTATCTCCTTTTATTAATCTTTTGGTTTTTTTAATGAATTTTTGCAATTATATATATTATTCTTTAATTTGTTTTTGCTGTTACAATTGAATTGAGTTGGTGTATGCGATACAGAGTCATCACCAGTCAAGTCAATTGTTGCAGTGGACACGATACAGTCTTTACCTTTATTTAACATGACCAGTTCTTCATACAGACTTTGAGTATGAGAAGATTCTAATTTGTTAATTTTAAGTTCGAGCTGTTCAATTGTTTTGTAGACACAACAGAGTTGAGACTGCAGCTCAGACATGGTTCTTAAATTCTCTTCATATTCAATGGCACAGCGGTCAAAGTTGCCTGTTTGTCTTTTAAGTCGGTCTCTTTCCTCCTGTGCCTCCAAGCAAAGAGAGTGAAGCTGTGTCATCTCAGCTTTAAGGAAAGTATTTCTATTAGTTCGTGTTCATGATCAAATAACAATATGGAATGGGGCAAAGTAGATATGTAGCTGTCGGTCATAATCAAAACACTTCAAAAGCTTGGTATCAGCCTTGTATTCGTATATCGTACTATCACAGATATGCCCTGAATGAGTCTTTACAATTAAAAAGATTGATCAATGAAATATCCTCGTTACCGATGAAAAGAACAAATACAGCAAGCCAAATGATAAAGTATACGCTCACACTTCTAAATAAGCTGCTCCAGTGGGCGTAAAGGTACAACGTGGTCGTTATCCCGCGTCAGTGATGGTTTGGTGAGGCGTGTCTTATCAAGGAGTCACAAAACTACATTATAGTGAAGAAGGATTGAAAACTTCAGCCAAAAGTATGTCAAAATACAGCTTTGGATCATTTTGTGAAACGTCTCAGCAATACACTTTTTAAAAATATACCATGGACTGCAGGATTCTGCACCTGGTCTCACAAGGCACGTACTAAGCAGGCTTAAGTTTAAGGCCTTTACACATCGTTGGTTTCGTTTAACTTTATAAGAGCTCTAGAGAGTGGCCCTCATCTACCCTTTAAACTTCAAATTATGATCAGTTTTAGAGAAGAAATTATGGCCTGCTATAAATGACACGGCGACAAAAATCTTGGGTGCAAGCAGTGGCGAAATTACCCTTGGAAACAGCGCGTAAATCCATAGATTTGAGGCCAACTAGATAAACGGCCTGTATAAAGGCCAAAGGTGGCCATTGCGATTAGATTTTTTTGCTGAGACTTTAATAAAAATGTAAACCTACATTTGAATTTGAATAATATTATATAAAAAAATCATTTGTATCAGCACTAATGGCTGAACTAGGTTTAATCAAATATATATATTGTTTTTTTCTCATAACTGTCGTGTCTCTACCCAAGTGAATAAACGGGACAAAACAATAAACTTCAGACAGGTCTAGGCCGAGAGATAGTGACATAAAATAGTGGGCCATTCGTACCAGTATGGCGGTTCATCAGGGGTCTTATTACGAAATGAAAAAAAAAATTATTGTCAGAGCGCTAGTAACGCGGCCCTAGCGCGTGGGCGTTAGTCGAATTCGTCGGATTAATTACGACTTTCAAATTATTTGTTTCACAAAAAATTTAGTATTTTCCGATACTCCATAAAAAATAAGAAGCGGCAGTGTCATGCCATACTTCTTCGGTGTGACTTACAGCCCGCAATACAGAGGCGAATGCGTTGATTAAAAAAAAATCAACCATTTGTGCCAGGCTAATTTTTTCACAGTTAATCATCGTCGTACAGCCATTTACGAAAATCACCATGCCATACTTTTCGGACGGTTCCAAATGGCCGCCATACCACCGAAAATCAGCATTTTTTTTGCCAATCAATATGTACCAGTAACTACATGTGAGTTTAACACTAACATAATGTCTCTATTCAACATGCTTATTAATTATTTTCTTGTTTTGCTATCAACAAAGACTAGAAATAGTTATGAGAGAACAAATTATCGTGATTCTCGCCGGCTGAATTTATAAAAACAGACTGAACAGGTTCTGGAACTAAATAAGGATAGTACCTGGCGACTGATGCTATTTCTGGTTTATTATCCATTTTAAAAATAAACGAGCGTCACTATTCTGGCCTATGGCATTCTGTAAACGTTATACATTTACATCAACACAATTAAATTACAAACTAATTGGTTACTTTTTCATTGTTTTATTGATTTATATGGCAAACGAGCTTAAGAAACATAAAAGGCAGGCCTTTAAGTGGAGTATGCGTACTAGCCGATTAAATAAGTTAAACTGTAATAAATACGTAAACGAAAAGTGGTTCATTTATACAAAGAGTTCTACGGGAATTATTTATCCCCGAGTTATGTGTCAACCTTGGCCAAATGTAACCTACTCGTTACATTTTTCAAGTTATATATCTTATATATAAAATTCTCGTGTCGCGGTATTTGTGGTTGACCTCCTCCGAAACGGCTTTCCCGATTCTCATGAAATTTTGTGTGCATATTGGGTAGGTCTGAGAATCGGACCACATCTATTTTTCATCCCCCTAAATGTTAATGGTAATCCACCCCTATTTTTTTTTTCAATTTTAGATAAAAAAAAAATTTTTAGTTTTGTTTTGATACAGCATAAGTAAATACATATAACCCCTAATTTTCACCCCTCTACGATCAACCCCTATTTTTTATTAAAAATGATATACATGGCAAAACGACGTTTAGTAGTTAGTATTAAAATATAATTAGAAGCGCAAACCAAATGATAATCACCACATTTGAAGTGAAAATGAGCCCTTTAATTTTTCCCACACTCGTACACTGTATTATAACTGTAGTTCCCGTTAATTTTCTAATAATAGGTCGATTTTATAATGAAGTGTCACTTAGATTTAAGAACCCTGAAATAAGTCAAATTAGTTTTTTTTGCGTCGGAACCGTAGCGTAGCGTTTCATTTAACTTACATTTGAACAACAACAACCGCCACCCAAATTGTATAGGATTATTTAGTTAAATATGTAAAAACAACTGTATATTATTTTAGTAAGTATAAGTAATTTAAGACCTATAATTTATGAAATGGCCCACTAGGCAAAAGAACAAAAGGTATTGGGAATGGGAAGACGACATTAAAGCGATAGCTGGTCAAAATTGGAGTAAAGTAGCTGAAGACAAGAGACAAGTGGGCGTCACTGGAGGAGGCCTCTACCCAACTTGGGGTTCCAGTAAAAAATATATAGAAATTTAGGTATTAACTAAAGGAAAGAGTAATTATACTAACATAGATTAAACTACATGAACTAACACTAAAATAAATTGTAAGAAGTGTAAACTTTAAATACTGGAAATAAAAGGCTTTTTATTTCTTTATTTATAATTTATGAAAACGTCTTACAATACAACATTTTAAAATCTTTCAGAATATTTGTATCAAGATGGCATCGAGCGTCAAGTTTTCATGAGTAAATTATAATTAGTTTCTATAAACTTCGTATAGACCTGATTTACAAAGCAGTCGTATTCAATAGACACTGTTAGGATATTTTTGCTTGCTTTTACAAAGCTAAACCAATTATTGTAAACGCTACATAAGCAAAAAAACTTATTACGTCCTTACTTTAACCCTTGTTTATCGCACTTAGCAGCTGTACATATTCTTCAGTTAAGAGCATATTATGTATGTATATTTAAATTATATTACATACGTATATTAAAAAGAATTGTTTTTGGAAAATAACTATTATTCCGCCAACTTTAGGCAAAATATATTGTTACAGTCGCCGGCTAATCTAGTCTAACGCTCAAACCCATAGCCTGTTTAAATCCATTTTTAACCATCTGAGATAGACAGCTTAATCCAAACCTTGATAAACCAATCGACGGATTTTAATAGCCATCTGTCGATACAAGCTATGTCGATATAAGCTAATGGTAGGTCGGATCGGTGTATGTCAATAGACCTTTGTGTGAAAATGACAGTTCAACTGTGCCAATATGCTATCTTAAGATTTTAACTTACACCAGTTTTCAATATAATTAAAAAGCTATTTGATATGTTTTAAACATAGACATGCATATTTTAATATTATTTGTACGGTTTTATTTACATTATTTGTTTTATAGATTGCATTTCATCCGTCGACAAAAATGCATTGTCTTCGTAGGGTTTGATTATTGGGATGCAGATAGTAAATCGATCGACTGTTCCGGTCTTATCTCAGATTGTTTTCAATCTGAGATTGTGGATTAGCTATTGGGTTCAGACGTAAGACAGTAAAATTAGACAGGATAAGATATGAGAACTGGCAGTAAATGTAAAAATAGAAGTAAATATATAATATATTTATGCTGAGGTGTAGGTACGTACACTTTTTTGAATTTTGTTCTTTTTTTGAATTAAATACGAGCATCTTCGTACAACGTTCGTTCGACGTCGACTCGAACCGTTTTCTGGCACGTGACTGAAATACATATCATTATTTTTATAAATTAATTATTATTTACGTGTAATTTTAAATATACACAGTTTACTCTCAATAACACATTGTTTTTAATAGTGTTAATTGAAAAGATTAGTATTTTCCATTACTTGTATAATTGTTTTATATACTTTATTGCAATAATACGTTATGTTATTATTGTTGTAAGATACATTAGTAGTATAGTAGTCACATGTATTATTTCAATAAATGCATTATATACTTCCGCTTATTCTTCACTAAACAACTTAACATTTATTGCACTAACAGTATTTATTAAAGTAATCTTACAGATATACATATTATGAAAGATAACACTTAGACAATATACATAACCAAAACTCAATTAAAGACATTATTTATAATAAAAAGAAACTTGAAATAAAATAGTAAACAAACTAAATCTTAATATTTAAAGAAACTACTACTAAACAAAGGCTTCCGCTCCTTAAATATTTCCTCACGCTCTTTTCAAGTAAGTTGGAAAATAAACCCCGTAACATTGGCGAATTACTCAGATAATTCGTGTAGTTATGTATACAGAAATAATGTAAGAAGTGCGTTCAGAGTACCCACATACATTTCTGCATTATGATTTCTTTGTTAGGTTCTAATCCAGAATAATTATAGCTTCGTCGGAAATTATTCTTCAGACACGAAAAAAAAGTAATAAGACGTTTATTTATTGGTCAGAAACTACATAAAACATAATTAAAATATTGCTTACAAAAGTTTAATAAAGTGCTCCAGAATAATATAAATCTAAATCTTGGTACATATTACATTTGAAATCCGCTGTAGTTTGTAATAATGTAACAATAGCAGTCTTGTTAAGAGCGCGACAAATGCATATCAAAATAGTTCTAATCGAATAAACTAACACATCATGGACACTTAAGTGAACTTAAATAAATAATGAAAAATAAACTTAGTTACAAAGAAAATAATATAAAAATATTTAAAATTTTAACATCCTAGTTTGATTTTGTAACCTAAGAAGAATATGTATGTATAAGAATAATAATAATACAACGAAACTGCAACAAGGAAAGGGGCCTATATTATTAGGTCCTTACATATAAAGGTGGCAGGAAAGGCTTAAGAGGTTGGCCTTACCTTTTTGGTATTGTGAACAATCAATTTTCTTTTGGAAAGTTTTGAAAAGGAAAGTAATTTTCTAATCAAGCAGATTATGAAGGAAATCCCTATATATATAAGCACGTACGTTTTACGTTTATCAATGCGAAAGGCGTATAGAAGTTACACGCCATGAGCGGTAATTACTTGACCATTAAAATTAAAAAAATAAACTAATTGAAAGAAATAGTTTTTGGTGTCCGGAAAAATATAGCATAGCTAACCCAGTTTCTTGATGTGGGCGTGATCCACCCATTTCTAAATGTACGAAGATTATTGACTAACAAATCAAAATTACGTCGAAATAATGTCGATAACACCCTCTGGATTTCCGAAGTCGGTTAAATAGATTTCCACAAACCTAATTTCCTCTGCGCTGACTAATAAAACTAATTTCATAAATATGAAAAATGTTGTAAGGTCAAGTTAAATAGTTATTTCCCAATGTGCTTACGACTCAGGGATGGACTGTCTGGAACGAATTTAATAATTAAATAAATGATTATTATCTTAACTTTTACTTTTAATTAGTACTTGATGTGTTACTAAGGACATCGATTTCTAAATGTAAAATAATCCGTAAAAATAGTGTCGGCTGTCCCATACAGCAATGAAAGTTGTATTCTTACGAATTAAACAAGTTACCTAATGTGTATGTTAACACATTTAACTAATCAAGCACGCACATAAAGGAAATTTCCTGTTAAAAATATTGATTTTGACGCACCAATATTGGTTAAACCTTATGATTCATCCTCGTTTAACGACCTTGTGTATATTTTCAGTAAGGTTCACTACCACTGGCCGGGTATCTAAGTAAACACACGCTCAAATTTTTATAGTGTAAGACTGCACACATAGATGACTCAAATACGTTTGTGTGTGGAAGTGTAAATCGTGATTGTTGATTTAATTGCTTATTCGTTGGTAAGGTGGATGTGTGCACGTGAAGTAGCATGGTGTTATAAACATTTGGTACTTAGTACTATGAAAATCTATTCTATTTCAAGTGTCGTCCTTTCGTTTTATTCTTACAAGGTCGAAAACGCACTTACGAGTCCTCTGGCAATGTGCGGTATCACTTGACATCAGGGAAGCCTTCTGCCGTGTGCCTCCTGTTAGATTAAAAAAAAGTGTTAGAAAAAATCCAGCATGAATGTTCTATTTTTCTGTTTATCTACTATCCAGTATTTGTTGGTTACATAGGCATACCAGATAAGCCATGAAGATGTCAAAATGTTTTGATATATATGGGAATTATGTGAAATCTAAAGTCACTTTAGTGTTCTATGAATTTTAACTCCGTAGCAAAGATTATGTCACTGAAGGTTATAGTTAGATAATTTAGCTGTTTATTCTTTATACAACACTTGGTTTTCTTGTCAAAGTCGTGACACGCGCTGCTCCACAGGTAAATTAATGACTGCAAAACAGATAAAAATTTAATTAGTACACAAACATTTTTATAGCCTTCCTATATTTGAAATTTTGTGTATAACTGCGGTGTGGGTTATCATTATATTGACTCAGTGAAAAAAACCAATAGAAATATTTTGTTTCGTCTTTATCTAAAAGGGATGGCGATTTTAGTCGCTAGGTACTATACTAGGACTAGGACTGCAAAA
Source organism: Pieris mannii (assembly GCA_028984075.1). Classification (NCBI taxonomy): domain Eukaryota; kingdom Metazoa; phylum Arthropoda; class Insecta; order Lepidoptera; family Pieridae; genus Pieris; species Pieris mannii. Next base: position 6,014,839 of record CM054776.1, read on the forward strand.
ATACCCAAAAAAATTGTACACACAGAACTTAACAAATATTTATTTCACTTACCAGAAAAAATATTGCAGTTTTTTTTTAATTTGCCAATACTTCAAACCAATAAACATTTCTTTAAGATTCCAAGTTTTTATTAAATTCTAGGCTTTGATTTATCTGTAACGTTAAATTATGAGGCCTCTAATTTACCTTCATGAATCATTATAAAACTATTAAAAGTCATACTTTGTTTCAATAAGATGCATCTTCTAAAGAAAACTCATGATCGTAATACGATATCGAAGGCCGGCATGGAAATTCATAATATTTATGTGACGTTCTTCGTTACCTATACACAGGGACACCATTATTCCTGCGGCTGTAACGTTTGAATAGTAATCTTTGTCAATATAGATAAATTCATTAGTTTATGTTACAAGGATTGGTGAAGAATCCGTGAAACATTTATTATTTAGAGTAAGATGGCAAAAGTGGTGATAAAAATAACAACAAATATCCATTAAAAATAATCAAAAAATATTGTGATACTATTCCATATTTTAGATTGATAGTATTTTATATACCAATTTGACAATTCAGTTTAATCGTAATGTAGAAAAAATATTTCTAGTTAAGAAAACAGTGATGTCATAATTTTTAGAAACAACTGTTTATGTTCCGCATAGTCAAGTGTAAATTAAATTATCAATTCTGAATAGCAAATATTGAGAACAAACACCCAAAATTCATATTAAACAAGATGTGATTGCGTTTAATATTATATACTACCATTGCATGAGGACCTTAGTAAAAAAATACCAATGTATAACTTTACCCTCAGTGAAAAGCAAGGTATTATCATTTTATGTATGTTTCATTGATACCTTGCCTGCTTATGAAGAGGAGGTAATCTTTAATTCTGCTGCCTTAGCGGTTTAAAGCTGTTTGCTTACGCATTGCCTGTTCCTCACGCACCTAGTTAAGGATAATTTTGATTATGTCATGAATAACATACCAATTTTAATGAAATGTTTAATCTTATCACTATTTAAATAAAACTAAATTATTATGTTAATAATATAATTGTCATGCAGTGAAATTTAGATGACGTCCGTGCTGACGAAATTTAAATCTAAATATTAACAATATACTTCTTGGGTGTGATGGTGATTTTTTATACGTTCCCAAGTTCGTTTCCCGGAGAAATTATGTTAAATACGACATTTATAATTTTTTTGAATTATTAATTCGAACAGGCAATGTATTTGGCGTTAGAGGAAGTACCAACTAGATTGAGTATTAAAATACGATTTTAACCCTCAAATATATGTCTTTATCAAAATATATAATTGAGGTAACATATTTTCGGTCGTTTAAACATAAAGTTACTTGTCACTTCTAGAGTTGATTAAAAAATAACTGCCAACTTCGCTCGCAGATCATTTTTAACGTGACGTTTCTTGTCAAATGTCAAATATGTCAGGTATAGGCCATCTTTAGTGACAATGACGCAATAGAAGCGAACTGTAAATTAAAGTAAAACTGGATTAACCTGGCTGTATGGACTAAAGTTCTTTGCCTTTCCCATTAAGGATAAATTGAAGAAAAAAAAAACTGGATTATATCCGTTCTTATGCATAGTTCGAGAATGGGCGAATGGGCGCATAATTGGACCGAAATTTAAATCCGGCAACATATTAATATTCATAGTAACGAGCTTAATTTTTAATTCTTCTAACCTGTTTAATTGAAGGTTGATCATGAAATAGAAAGTCAACTTGTCTAATTCGCTTAACATTTTTCACATTACCGATATGCAAATACATTTTTTCTATGTTGATTTAATATTTATCAATGTATGGTAATGGTACCCACATCATTTTCTTGAATTAGCATCTTATCAATGGTATGAAGTGGTTTCAAGGAATTAAGGCTTCATTTTATATATGTAATGTTAAATACAGCAGAACGTCAATAACTCGAACAATCGTTCGACTTATAGATGATTTTGATTTGACTTGCAGAGATGTTAGGTTAGGTTAGGTTTTCTCCTCCTAATTTTTAGTTACGAGAGGTTTTAAAATAAAGCACTGCTATGTTCGAGATACAGAGGTCCAATTGAACTAAAATACTAAAAGAGGTTAATTATGTACTAACGGCTTGCAGGGCTCACTGATTATTTCGATTAATATAGGTTTGAGATTCGATTTTTTTTTGAGTTTTCAAGGTTTTATGAGGATCGACTAGAGGTTCTACTGTATTTGCAACAGTGACATCTCTATATGTTCGTGTTTTTCTCCTTGAGAAAGTTCATCATTTCTAATCCTATGGGTTGTTTTAGAGATATGATCGCGGTGTTTACAACATTTAAACTCTCTTTGATGGCATACATAAATCATAAATAATAATTCGTTATCTCTGTTATATACTGAATACAGGATATGTTCCTATAGTAACCCGAGTTGGTATGGGTTTGGGCATTTCTTTGAATTGTATGTAAAATTTGTAACATCATATGTCTTTGTCTAACTTAAACACGTTCTTTTAAGGGCCATTAATAAATATACAGATATATAATTCTGACAATAATTACTAAAAAAATCAAATAATAATTGTATTTCTATAACTATTAAATAATCGAAATCTTATATTAATGTCACAGTTATGATTTGTTGACGCAGTTTAAAATGACTCTAATACAAAACAACGTAAAGATTTAATTCCTATTATTTAAAAATTAAATTAATGTTGGCGCCATAACGAACAACAAACTAATTATCACCGCTGTTAGAAATAATTGTTAGTAACATGATTAGCAATAAATTTTACCCTCGCAATTTTGTATACCACTTTTAATTATTTGTTAATATCTCTGTGAATTACATGTGATTTCATGAGATGGAAAATTTACTGAACGGAAATAATTTAATCTCTCCTACGTGACTTTCTGTTTAGATCCAATTGCTACAATATTCTAATGCAATGATTTTGTCATTATTACAGCAAGATTATTGTTTCAGATGCCTGCCTGAGGTGTCAGGGTGAAAGTAAGAAGGATTCGTATGGTAAACAAGACTGTGTCGTCGTATGGGGAGAGTGCAACCATAGCTTCCATTTTTGCTGTATGTCGTTGTGGGTGAAACAAAATAACCGTTGTCCGCTTTGCCAGCAAGAATGGTCCATTCAGAGAATGGGAAAGTAATGTCCCTGTATCGCTTCATTTGTTTTGTATGAAAAATAAAAAATAAGTCAAAATATTATGACCTTTTTTTCATTTTAGCCCTAAAAATAATACCAATACATGCACAATATTATAATTAATTTTGAAATAGAAAGCCTTCTTTCTAATACATAGCAGTTATAATAAATAAAATCGATTTTGTTCTTACAAATAGGGCTAACATGTTCAGCGACTGTACAATTCTTAAGAATCTAAACTTCAATACTAACCACCGTATGGCCAGAGCTAATCTAAAAATAAAATTAGATAAGACAAGACCTTTTAAAACTAGGACAAGAGAATCAAAACACGTTATCGGTAATATCAGCGAAATAAAAGAACATTTAATCCAACTAAACTTGGAAAAATTATCAGTACAAGAAAAGTACAACAATATTTTAGAAGCCATAACTTACAGTTCAAACAGAATGCCTCCAAATAGAAACAAGTGGCGTTCGGTATCAGACGAGACGTTCTTACTCCTTAAGCAAAGGCAGGAATTAATTAAATTGGAGAATAAAACGAAATCGATCAGAGTAGAAATAACTAAGCTTAGTAAACAAATTAAATTATCACTTAGGCACGACATACAAAAACTAAGATTAGACACACTTGAACGATACATAAACAAAACTGGTGGCATCAAGAAAGCTGTCAAAGAACTAAAAACTAATATTAACTGGATCCCAAATATAAAACAAAAGAGGATATAAAATAAGCAAACGCCCGGATATTGTCTCAACGGCGACAGATTTCTACAAACAACTATACTCTACCGAAACAAGCAATAAAGAAACGACGCTAGAAGATGGAGAAGAGGTACCTGATATATTGCCAAGGGAGGTAGAAAGGGCTATCGAGACTCTGAAGAAGGACAAATCACTGGATCCAGATTACGTCACCAACGAGCTTTTGATAAGTCTAAAGGAAATATTGGTACCTACTTTCACCGTTCTCTTTAATGAGATTGTTAGAACGGAATCAATACCGGAACAATGGGCAAACTCGACGATAACACTTATACACAAAAAAGGAGATAAGAGTGACATCAACAACTACAGGCCCATAAGCTCTATAACGAATATATACAAAGTCTTCGCTAAAATAATTCTACATAAACTTGGTAAAATCTTAGATGACAACCAACCTATAGAGCAGGCAGGTTTCCGGAGTGGATATTCGACAATAGACCATATCTTCGTAGTAAGGCAAATCTTAGAAAAAAGCAAAGAATATAATCTCCCAATCTACCTATGCTTTGTTGATTATTCTAAGGCGTTTGACTCTCTGGAACATGAAAAAATATGGCAAGCCTTGCAAAGTCAGGGGATAAACAATAAATATATAAAAATAATCAGGAATATATATAAAAATGGAAAAACTAGAATAAAAATGGATAAATTAGGAGGGATTATAAATATTGAACGGGGAGTGCGACAGGGAGACCCTCTGTCACCTAAACTGTTTTCGGCTGTTCTGGAGGAAATTTTCAAAAAACTAAGTTGGGATAAGTACCTACGGACTAATAATAAACGGCGAAAGATTGAACCACTTAAGGTTTGCAGACGACCTAATTCTATTTGCCTCAACACGCGATGAACTGGAGAAGATGGTCACAGACCTTGACACAGAAAGTAGGTTTGACGGTCTTAAAATGAATACCGAGAAAACCAAAGTAATGACGAATTCCAGAAAGGAAAAAGTACTGTTAAATAACAATATTATAGAATACGTAGATGAGTACTTGTACCTCGGGCAGACAATATCATGGAAGAGCTCTTGGGCGCTTAAAGAAGTCATGAAAAATAAGAAAACAAGCATGGTAATTAAAAGAAAGGTCTTCAATACTTGTACCTGTACTGATGATATGGATCACAAACTTGGGCGCCTACTAAAGCGCAGTAAAATGCATTAAGGAAAATAATTAAGGTAACAGATGTTACAATAACAATCAAGAAGCTAAAGTGGAAATGGGTGGGACACATCGCAAGAGGTACAGAAAAGTGGAGCAAAAAACTGCTTAACTGGTGCCCAAGGTACAGCAAACGCAAAAGAGGGAGACAACTGAGAAGGTGGATTGACCACATTAAAGAAACGGCAGGTGGTACATGGCAGAGAGTGGCACAGTGCAGAGAAGAATGGCGGGATTTGGAGGAGGCCTTTGCCAAAAAAGGGCACACACCAGAATTGGATTAAAATGGAAATTTGTTTAAATGTATATAAAATATATAATGTAAAATGAATCTGAATAAAGGCTATTATTATTATTATAATAAATAATATTTATCATAACTGCTATGTATTAGAAATGTTGAAAGGAAATTTATTAACCCAAAAAATTCAAACTGTGGTAGTCGGATTTAATGTCTTGTAAGCGACTCAAATAATTGTTAGTACTAAAAAACCACTGCACAGAATTTATAGGTTTTATACCGAAGAATGATAAGTATTAAAGATTTAGGTACATAATGTTGCCCGAGCGAGCCGAGGCGGGTTAGTATATGGAAAAAATGTGTTTATTCATTATAACAATGCATTACAAGTTTTGGAAACCCATTTAAGTATTAAATACCAGGGTCAGGGTTTCCAAAATAGGATATAGTTTCAATACTAAACCCATTCAGTGATTTAGCTTTACACCTTAAATAATGAATGTTTTAATCGCTTCATTATCTCCATAAAAACTGTGGAAGCTGGTGTATCTCTTTGTAAGTTTATTCTTAACTAAAGTACAGTTAGGCTTATAGGCGTCAGGCGAGATCCCTAATGATTGTAACCTGTCTAGACTCCAGACGCTTAGAATGTCACTTTAAGTTCTAAAATAGACTGGTACATATGTGATAAGGTTGAACGATTAGTTTATTGCGTACTTTGTGTGCAAATTAATTTACAGCAAAGTTTGATCAATGGCTGTGAACATGACTTTCAATTGTGACGTCACACGATATCGACCAATCAGGTTAGTTCTGGTTTGCGATTTGTCAACAAGTTTAGGTAAACAAGTAATAAATCACTGAAGTTCAAATAGTAATTAATCATGGTGTAAAATAACATTCTAATAGTTTGCGCAGATAATGCTTGTACGTCATATTTTGCATAAAAATAACAAAGAATGTTATTTTTACTCTGAACCACAAAATTTGACAAAATTGTCATTGTTTGATAAAGCAACAGGAAGTTATTTAAAAACCAATTATTATGTATCAAGCTACTTCAAAGTAATTCAAGAAAGGTCGTCAACGCTTTGTCTAGCCTCCTCCCATTGCGGGTACTTCAACACTTAACATCAGGTGAAAACTTAGTCAAGTCAAGTTCAAAGGAAACATATTTTTATCTTGTCAAATATATATAAAGAACAGGGATGAATAAAACAGATCTATAATTGTGTAGTAACCACTGTAAACATACATGTATGAAAGTTTACCCTTTAACTGTATCTACAAAGTATATTTGCCATAGACGAATGATTTGTAAATAATTCATAGACAATTATTTAGTTGGCTTATGCGCAATAGACTAGAATGTGGGATGTCATACCATGCATTTGCTAATTGCATATTGATAATATCTAATATTTATACAAGAATCTGCGCATTACGGAATTTTACTCTGGTGCTTGCTTTAAATTTATATATGCAAGCATGTTAAAATGTCACCATAATATAAGAATCATCTCAGAATATTAACATTAAAATGTATAAGTACTAAAAATAAGTTAAAACCTGTTTTTACTAAAAACGACCTCAGTAACAGTTGTTATTTATTATTAATGCTGTCTTTAGAAATCTCTTGTACGAAATATTGTTCTATAAATTATTTATTTGTTGTTATCTTATTTAAAACCACACCACAGTAAAAAAATCTCACTTCAAGTTAAAGACTGCAAAAAGTGATTTCTTCATACTTAATGCATTAGCGGTATATTTTGATGAAATAAGTTTATGATCGCACCAATGTATTATATAGTATTTACAATATTCTTAATCTACATCGTAATAATAATATTCAAATTGATTAACAGAAGACCAACATAAATTTAAAAAGTTTGGTCGGTGCGGCAGATGAGCGAACAAAGCTCTGGTTCAAAAGTCACTGGTTCCACTTTTATTCAAATTAACTTTTTATTTCTAACAAGCTGCCTTCAACGTCAATGTGAAGTTTAGTTAACAATTAAGCTTATTTAAAGGTAACAAACACTTGAATCACTGACCAGGATCATGCTGGTAAGTCATTAGCTTTAACTGTAGCCGTAGTCATTAATATTTTTCCAGAAAATAAACCTGCATATAACAAATATATTAATGAGTAAATAGGAATATGCAGCGAATCAATAAGCAATTGTTACAATGTCATATTAATTTGGACTATTGAGCGATCATTTTAACCACTACATACAGCTATCTAAAAACCTTTTTTAAATTATACATTTATATCAACTAAGTAATAATAGAAAGCTTGATCAATGACTGTATACACTTTTAACACCGCCGTTTAGGTGATCGGTTACCTGATACTAGTCTTATGTCATACTCACTCAAATATACTACTGGTCGGGTTCTACCTCTCTCTGCAACATGGCGAGTTCTGAAAACGATCTTTTAAATGTCTATGTGGTTTAATATATTCGAAATATTAGATCAAAACTGGGTCAACCTGAAATCTTATAAAGTGACAAATTGTTCCTTGATTGGTAGACAGTAAAATTTTTATGAATGCTTATGTGAAATTTGAAATCTCTTTTAATTCTCGTAAAGGTGAGCGTCTATTACTATATTATATATCTATCGTCTATACTATATGCACGACAATTTTGTTGGTCATGATAATATAATAAATTACATGTTAAAAAATATCTGAACCGTATCTACCTCTCGTCTTTAAGACACTTTCGGGGTTCATCGCACTATTCTCTGATGTGCTTCATTGTAAAGAACTTAATCGAAAGAATTCAATTAAATATAAATCCGAAGTATGTTATATATATATTTAAATTATAATGGTACGCGAGGAGCATGACAACTTATTGCAAATTAGTTGTAAATCAGCAGTATCATGTTTTAATATTAATTACCGTCTCATTGACATCTGATGAATTGTTTTTGACATCCGTTCATTCCCTGCCTTAACTTTCAAACTGGTTTTCTTGTATTTACGGTTCGATAAAAGTTCTGTAAAGTTTTTTTCATATTTCTTTGTATTACTGCGTTTGTACAGAACACTAGTAAAATATTATAGTGCCATAATTGACCAATGAAATACGCGTATATAAGGAAGATCTTATCTTTATTTAAGTAAGCTCTTTATTTAAAAAAGAAAAGAAAGATTAGATGATATTTAAAAACCAATTGCTTGTGCCCTAAGTAGTCAGACAAGTCAAGTCAAGACAGATATATAATGTGAAATTTAAACTTAAGATGGCACTGTGCAACCTGGATGAATTTCGGCACAGAGGTGTAATATTTTTTGCCGTGTATATTATACGAAAACTTAGACAATTTCTTTTTACATGATGTTATAGAAGAAAAAGTTGAATGTCAACAAAAATATAACTCCAATACTAAAATCCATGCCTCGCAACGCAGTTCTTCTACCATAAAGAGTTGTGAGATCCTAGTAATACCAAATCGGTCAATTCATTCAGTCCCTACTTAAGTTAATATGTAATTAGCTAACCTAACAACATCTTATTAATATTAAAAATCTTATATGTTTTAAATAAATACTACATTGACTACATTGAGCAAGGGCATTACTCGCTTTGGCGGGCGCACTGCCGTGCCCCCAGATTCTTAGAAAAAACTTCAGAAGTTTGATATTGAAGACATTTCTAGATAACAATTGATATCTAACTCATATTAGTTTCTATATATACCACAGCCAAACGATGATTGAAATATCGTTGAACATTCAACTTTATTCCTGGGCCCAATCTCATTAAAATTAAAATTTGATAGAATCATTCATTCGACAAAGAAAGCGATTATCATGGTATTGGAGTGATGTGTCATAGAAATATGTGATTTATCATGACTCCGCAGTATCCGATGTCAGACCATATTGTTTCACTTGTAAAATGATATGTTGTCATATGTCACAGTGATCTACATTTTTTAAGATCTAATATTTGTATCAGAAACTAGGTCTATAAACAATAACAGTAAAGGATGGAAGTGGGTCACTGCAACGGTCTGTGGCGCCAGACTTATTAACGGAAGATTAAAGAATATGTTAAAGTGCAATCTTGCAAACAAGATTTTTATATGGGTCAAATGTCACTTAATGTTATTAATTAATTACTCCTACCCCAATACAGAAGTCATGTGAGATTCATACAGTAAATGTCAAAAGGCCACGCTTTCTTCTACAAATTCTATTACAAGTAACACAATTACTGCCTCTAATAAGAATCACGCCGAATAGTATGTGAAGAAATGTTGCATCGATTGTGGTTAAATTTATTATGTTTAACATAATTTATATATAATTAAATAATGTTAAAACAGATTTACTAGATTTAAATGCAATACATGCATCTGTACTGTGTATCTATGGATTTAAAAGAAGACAGATAACGGTAATATCGTGTAAAAAGTTTTAATACAAAAATAGAGAATGCAAAAAATTGCATGTTAATGCAACATGTTTCGTAAGTGCCTGTTAAAGCCGGTTCGAAAAGAACAAACGATTCTGTTTAGGTAACTGCGGTTCAAGCTACGATGACCTCTAAACGTCCTTATCTACTGTGTAATAGGACATAATTATAATTTTACGACTGAAAGACGAATTATAGATATTATATATTTAGTAATTATTTTTCGATCACAAGAACACTTCATTCGAGATAGACGCCACACCCAGCCAGGCCTCCAGGGAGAGCCAATCAGAAACGTCCACCGCAAACAGTTCGTTACTTTCAATATTCAACCTTGGATAGAGTTATTGCGCCAGTCAAGGCATGTAAGTCCTTATATTAGCCTGGGATATGTTATCACGTCGAGGTATATCGATTATCCTGCCTAAATTACATAGTTTTAGTTCCGAAGCGATTGTCATGTATGATAATGGCATGAGGCAAAATATATGTATTATTTTATAAATTGTATTGTCGAGAATGCCAGAATTCGTTAAAATACCGAACATAAACGCATCCTTGCGTATATATATACCGTGACTAATTGATTCGATTCCCGACTAACGAATATTTGCTTCTTAGTAGAAGTAGATATAATACCAAGTGGTAGGATAGAAAAGGCTGAACAATACATCCAAGGTATGAAGTATAATAGGTGTACAAAATTAGACGTTTTAGTCTAGAGAGTTAATTGGAGTAGCACCAATTTCCCTACATTTCGTCATACTTATATCAACTCAAGCATGACTCAAAACAATTCAAATTCCTTTTATATATGCACTAAGAAAGATACGTAGAGAAAAGATATGCCGTAACCTTGAATATTATTTTACTTGATAAACATTGCTGTATTTTAACTGGCCTTCACGTTTTGTAAGCAGCAGGATAAAAAGGCTTCCGTGTCTAGGTTATAAAAAATGTAGTTTTAATTAGAGGTCTAAGAGCTTATTTACAATTACAATACGCTGTATTGCAGGATATACTTGAGTAATATTTACCAGCTGACTGACAGATTGGGTGTTGTAGTGACAATAATAATTGTGAAAAAAATAAGCGTAGGTTAAATACTTCTTCCGATGTATGAACTAGAAATAAAACTGGGGAAAACAGGAGATCTGGGATGTCAGTAATTATCTTTGTTTCCAATACGAAAGATCGTTCTAGAAGCCCAATGTTTTTCTTACGGAATTAAGGTGTCCATACGTTTATCAACAAGAAGATTTTTACAGCAAACTTACGTTTTGAGTTATAAAATTAGTGCTTTATGATTATTTATTCATTTAAATTTCACAGATAGCAATAGATAAGATAGTAACTTTGTACTTAATTGTCTAGATAAATCTTGTGTGTTAAAAATATTAACAGTTTGATCGCTCCCAAAATCAGTTCACATTAAAATCAAAGATTTTGAATGGCAATGGTTAAGTATTATATTATACTTACAAATAATTAATTAATGGATTTCTATATGTTTCAAACTATACCTACCTGGTATAACCAGCATCCTGCAACCTGGATCAAATTTTTTTATTATTATTTTTAATTTGGTCTACCTGCGCTCTATCTCTATGGTCATCTATACAAATGGAGTGCCTTAGGAAAGTTGCCATTTGCCGCAAACTCATTCTAAGTAACGTACAAGTTTTACAACACTAAGGTGATTAATAGTGCAACACAATTTCCCATTTGCTCAGGAATGTGTTATTCACAAATCTGTGTACATAATTTTCACTAACAGTTTGGACACTGCGCTTGCTGTAATTTTCCACTTAGTAAGTGCATTTTAAGTACATGTTTATGAAACGGAACACCTACCCATTGTGTATCTCCATATATGCCAATGAAATGGAAAAGTACCAGACAGTTCCATTTTTGTCTTAAATTTTCACGAGAATCTTATGTCAACAATATAATTCAATGTTCAAAGTCGGATCTTAAGAGCTGTTTACAATTAGTATGGTTGTTTACTGGTATAGAAGTAATAAACTCCGTTCTTGGTTCTTACTCACATAGTCTAAATTAAGGATACATAAGACATGGAAATCATTACATTTAGGCATGGCGTCTAAAAATATGGACTTCAAACTCGTATTGGAATCAGTAACGGCCCGATTTTTTACTCCTATAGGAATACATGTAAACATAGCGTAGATAATATTAAAAAAAATAAAAAAATATTGGTTTTTAATGCTGATGGCGTTATTTTGATAATGGGGATGTTTTATAAGAAATCTTTAATTGGCTTTGTAAAGCGGCTCTTAAAACCAATGTAGTCATATAAATTATAGAGAAAGAAGTAGTTCTAATCACTAAGATTTATTTATCATTATTTCTTCAACACTACTCTCGGGACTGAAGAATTAAAATGTATAATTACCTATGGGAAACAATAAAGTACATTCGATAATAACATATCGTTTAATATTCCTCACACTTAATTGAATTTATTATAATGAGCTAAGCAAACAATAAAATATAAACTACTGCATCTATGCATATACCATGAACCTAAGATAACTGCGCAATTTATTCAGGTACCTCAGGTACAATTATATAATTAAAAACAACAAATAGAGTGATATTATATTGTGGTTGTCGTATGTAATAACATTCCCAGCGTAGATGATTATGTATTTATATTATCGTTCCTTCATTGGGCCTTTTATAATCTCTAATTACATTCAAGTAATATGACTGCATTATGAATTAGTTCACTGTGTCACTGACCCATAGGTAATAAAACTCTCATACCAAACCCAAACACTTTTATTATTATATCTCGTAGGGGAAAACGTGACTAAACATGGTTTAGAAAACTATTGAGGTCTTAGAGAACAAGAAACATTTGTGGACCTATTTCTTTGAACATTTTGCTATAGTTGAGTAGGTGATCAACTATGATCATATGGCTTGAAACATCGGCCTACGATTCATTTCCACTACAGTACGCGCAATTGCACATCGATAGGAATCTAAAAGCGCACAACCAAGCTTTAAGCAAATAGCCGTGGGGTTGAGAATGGTACGCTTAAAATATTCTGACAAAAAAAGTAGAATTTAAATAACAGGTAATGTGAGGTTATAGAGCTGTATTTGCCTAGTGGCTTCAAGGTGCGACTGTCAACCCCGCAGGCGTAGTTTTGATACCTGGTTGTGTACCAATGGACTTTCTTTCTATGTACACATTTAACATTAGCTCGAACGGTAAAGAAAAACATCGTGAGGAAACCGTCCTGCCATTTCGAAAGTCGGCGTCGTGTATCTGGCACTGCAGACAGATCACCTATTTGCCTATTAGATTGATAAAAGATCATGAACATATACAGAAAATTCAGGCCCAGTACTAAAAAAGTTTGTGACGCCACTGATTTATTTATTTTATTTTAAGGGAACGAGTATAAGTGTGTGCAATGTCTTAATATAAAAATATCAATAAAGCATACTTAATTTGTCACCTTTTAATTAACTGTGAAAGTACGATTATACAAAAGTCTAATTAAAATTAAAGCGACCTAGTTTTGTAACCTTAAATTCAAACAATGAGAATTGAATAAGTCAATTACAATTAAAAAACAACCAAACTTTAATATGAAGCGTAACTATTTTGTGTTACAGCTCAAACTTACGAATTTCCTCATATATTGTGAATTTGCAAGTGAATTGCCCTAATGTGACCTTTACCCATTAACAATGCTAACCTAAATTCAATTGAATATGATTAATATAAAATTTCTAATGAACTTTTAATAAATGTTATATAAGTCAAAAAGGACAGACAACTTTCAAATTCGGTTTGACAGATGTTAGAACTCGAGCAAAGTTGTATTAGTGATCCTAAAATGAATCTCAAGATCTGTCAACAACTGTCGTTTAGCATTTCTGACAGCCGATGGTGCAAGTTTTACAGTATATAAAAACAGATTTCTACTAATAGACAAACTGGAATAAAAATAACATTACCATGGGGGATAGGGAAAATAAATGAAAGGAGGTGTGTCGAGGTCATTGACGTTGGATCTTGTGAAAGTAGATACGTTGGGAGAAATTATTTCTAGGTTCTCTATGAATTCCAGTCATAGATGCGAACATCCTAATATTATGCTGGCAAGTGTTGTAACTGTTGCATCAGAATAACCTACGAAGCGAACGACCTATAAGTATGTCATTATTTTTAGAAATCCTTAAATAGAATCTAAATCCGCTGCTTATTTATACAAAAAGTATGTACCTATATACGTTTATAATTTATAGAAGACAATTTGATATTAATTAAGTATTTTATTAAGTTTTAAAATTAGATACGTAGATTCGATTATTCTTTTTTTTTTATTTAAGTAGAAAGAAACCTACTTTCAGAACTAAATACTAGTAAAAATCCCAATAATATGCTCTAAATTTTTAATGTAATCTTAATATAAATGTTCTGAGAGTGTGTTTGTAAATAGATTCAAAACTAAACGGATGGACCGATTTTAATGATTTTTTGTGTGTGTTCAATTCGAAAACGGTAAGAATTAACAATTACATGTTTTTTTTGTATTTCAGACGTGTACAGGACAATGTCTATCAAAATCATTATATAATTAGGTATTGCCATGGATATAATTACAACATATAAGTGAATATATAATATATGTGAGGTGAAATATTAACTTCCTATACTATACTTTTTGCAGTTTTATTTACTTAAAATAAAAAATAGTATTTATTTTCTTTAAGTAGAAAAGAAAGCACAGTACGAATTACGCTCCTGTCTAAATATTTTATATTTCACCATGATTACACGCCGCATATCTAAGACGAAGCAAATCCAGTTTCTTCGTTTTAAATATTCGCCCCGTTTGCCATGGTAAACCTATTGTGAACTATTTTCCGATAGTGACGCAACTTGCAGCCTGGCCATTCGATTGGTGGACTCCACCAAGCCCCCACACGTCACGAGGTGCCACAATAACTCGTGACTAAAGTCACATTGTTATTAATTAATCATAATTTCATTTTGGGATTTCATCAGCTATTCGAGGAAAGACACACCTCCGTCTATTTATTGCGCATTGCAATAACATTGCATCATCATTTATGATTAGCTGTCGCTTGATTAGGTACTTTGATTTTCATGTACATATCGAATATGTTTCGGTGTATTATTTTTATGACTAATAACATTAAAATATTAGATATCAACTGTATACTGTACTTTATTAATTTAAAAATAGGTATTTCTTTAAAAGATTTGAAATTCTTGTAAACTCGTAAATTTATATATATATATTTTTTTTACTTCTAAATTGAACAAAATCTAATCTTATCAATAAGTTGAATTCGAAAGTATCTTATCAGAATGTGTATTTAAACCACATTTCATTTCCTCATACGTTTTTTTACGTTCAGGTGTATTGAATATTCTTGAAACAATCGTCTTGATCAAACTGTTTGTACGCACTGTTTCAATTAATACACGCGAAATTAATTTGTCGTGGGCAGCAGTTTCAGTGGGTATGAACACGTGAGGAATGGCCTTGGCTTATCGAAAGCATGAAAGAAGAAAGCCACGTGGATGTGGGTGTGTCGTTATACTATATTACGTCAAACTATCATATTTTGTTTAAAAATTTTGCCAAGTAATCTAAGTAATTAAAATTGTCGGACTTTGGAGTTCTACCTTATCTTATCTTTTTCTTTTAGATAGAGTTATAACTTAAGCAGCATTTATAAGCACCGTTGTTGTAATTTATAATTGCTTCACTTAAGTTAGATATTTTTAATTTAAACCCATCGTAAGAAACTCACATCGCTTGTATTGTTTAAATTAACATTAAAACATTTAATTATTATGTTTCTTATAATGTGAATTAGGACTTGTAACTTAGATAAACTATCTATGGTGACCATTGAGTTGAAAAAACAGCTTTATTATTGCTTATGGTTATACAATTACGATTAAAAATACAACTTCCTTTTTTTTCTTTTATAAAGTTCTTAATTGAACTCTGTATAAATGAAATAATAATTTTACTTTAAATAAATCCTGAAACGGAGATAGATAAAAAATTAAAAAACAGTTTGTGAATCAAATCGTTTGTGCGCACCAATAATTGTGGAGGTCAATTGGTCCGAAAAGTTCACAAAAATTTTAATTGACAATAATAAAGAATTATTGGACTTCAACCGATCTGCGTCAACTGTTGACGTCATTGATTTACTAATTGATGCAACGGAATTGACAAGGCCGGCCAGGCCTATCTGTTCATTTCAAATATGCTTAATAACTCGCCGACCCTGAAAGTAGTTCATAGATTTCCTAAGATTTTACGTCATAAGTTCTTACAGGGTTTACTGCGTTCATTTCCTATCGTTGAAAAATATGCCTGTATATAACACATATGTTGTAATTAAAATGCCTTGAGATTGTATAGCGATGTTTGTAATACAATTCTAAAGATTTCCCTATGTTTATAAGGTGATTTTTTTAATATCGAGCCACGCCTCTAGCCACGCAACAGTGTGAGCGAAGGATTATGTTTAGAAAACATTTTATATTTGATATAACAATTAATCGTGGCTTTTGAAAGTTTTTGTTTAATTTTTGTTTCTACCTACGTAAGCAATTAATTTATATTCAACGACTTCGTAAATTTGTTTAACTTTTTATTCACTACGTTATTAAACTTTAATACCTCTTGCATACATAATATAAATATATTCAAGTGAATATAATAAATCGAAACTCTCTTCGGACCTGTGAAAAATATTTCGGTTATTGTTACCCTTCTTTTGTAACGCATCGGAAAATTTATTGTGACGAAATCGCTGAAAATAAGTATGACGACCAAATTCGAGGTCCCAAACACATTAAATAAGTGTTAATAAAACGGACGCATAGACCAAACATAAAAATGTCAATGTATGATTTCTTACAACACGACCTCCAGATGCACACAGTCGCAAGAGCACACAACAGTAATCCGAAGGCGTGTTCCTATACATACACACCGCCCGTGTAGCATGGAAACAACTACATAGTAGAATGCGTACGTGTGTACTTTCCAAGAATGCGATTCGTTTGAAACGGCGCCAGTCGACACGTATGCCATAATGCCAGTCACCTGACCACGTCGCGCCGAGTAGAAGCGAAACGCTGGTAAACGCACGTAAATTGCATTCCTTAGGCACTATAAAACAGCAAGATGGAAAGTATAATCCCAGTAGGCGCCACTGAACTGACTCTGGTCAGGAATGAAGATTTTCCAGTTAAGATTTGTGACGTTAAGATAATTGGACTTAGCAGTCTACGCCACAAATAAAAGTGCTCGCAACTAATACGTTATCAGTACAATTATAGATACGAAAATATATTTAGTCGTAACCAGCCTTTCAATGCCGTTTTTATTAAAGTTTAAGGTAATCGGAACTACACAATAAAATTACCTCGTATTCAATGATAATTATATTTAATTTTAAAACAACGTAGAATTGAATTTCATATTGCAAGTAAAAAAATATAAAAGCTACCAAAATGAACCATTGACCCCGACGTGATTTGAACACGCAACCTTCTGATCTGGAGTCAGACGCGCTACCGTTGCGCCACGGAGTCGTTGCGAATGAGGAACAAAATTCTGTAGATATACAAAATGTGACACTGACATTAGAATAATATACTAACAATAATAACATAGTAATTTTTATTTTAACATATTTCGAAGCTGAGTTTAGGACTAATGTTCTAAATACATAATAGATAACAATGAACAGCGCTATCTATGATTAAATGCATGAACGTGATCAAACATTTACATAAGCATTTTTAGTATGGATATGAGTCTTTTTTAATAATTATTGTTGCTTTGTTATTTAATAAAGTTTCCTGCACCAAAATAATATTGTACATGAGACCTAATATAGAATGAAAACATGTATTATAAATTCGACACTTAAATTATCAGCCCCTGTGGCCTAATGGATAAGGCATCGGCCTCCTAAGCCGGGGATTGTGGGTTCGAGTCCCACCAGGGGTACTTCATTTTTTTAGCATTGTACTTTTTTAATAATCTATTAAAAGAAAATATACAAATCTGAAAATTTATTTATTTAATACACTAATGAGATCACGAGAGAAAGCCAAAGAACTTTCCAAATAGGCGCCGACCGGGCCGCGGTTCCCAGCAGCGGCAGACATCGCAAACCAGAATGCTGTAAGTAGTAACCCACTTGGTGCGGGAGGCGGCAGTCAACGTCTGAAACAAACAAGTTATCACCGGTGGTGTGGCTACGGATGACACATACCAAAGTCAGCGAGTTAAATATGCGCTTTTTTACAAAGGATTCTTTTATTTGTAACACAAAAGTCTGTAGTTACTAGGAACTTTAGGTTAACTGTATTAAGAAATACCTACGTGCAACATTAGAAACCAAATTAATTTTGATGCATTTACGTTTATATAATTATAAACCTTATATCTTTATGATACCTATATACTTTAATAAATTGTTCTCAAACTTTAAAATAATTGTCTTTTTAATTCATAATATTGTGTTAATGAAAATTAGTATATTCTTGAAGCCTTATTGTATGTACAAAAAAACTTAAACGATTTCAAAACAAATGGTGACTTTCACCAGTATAATACGCGTAATAGAACTAATTTGAGTGTGCGACCAACCACTCCTTATATGGAAATTGTATTCGTTTTTACAACAAACTCCCAAGCGAAATTAGAGAACTGTCACTAAATAAATTCAAAGCCCTTGTTAAAAGTAAATTAATTAATAAAGCCTTTTATAAATGTGACGAATACTTAAATGACCCTAATCCTTGGGATTGATTTGCTCCAGTTCAAACAATTTGTATTAAAAACTTGGCGATTGAAAAGAGTGGCGGAAAATTTCTTGCTAGTTCTTCTTACCCGCTCTACGCCCTTGACTTGCGAACTGGTTGTAAATGTAAATTTACAGTTAATTTAATTTGTTTTTCTTGACGTTCATAAGTGTACATGTTTACCTAAATGAATAAAGATATTTTGATTTGATTTGATTTAAACAAATGTAGGAAATGTTTAATTTGTATTTCTCGTATTTAAAGATTTTTTATTAACTTTCACAAATACACTTTCGAATTCGAAACCCAGTTTTATTTATTACTGTTCAATACAAAATTTTTTAAACTTTTACGCATGTACCATATCTTAATAATACAACTTTATATAACAATAAAGCTTATTAAATTTTAATTGTAAACTTAAAATAATACAAGCTGGTAATCTAACGTTACTTTCGTGCGAGAATAAAATATTATTAAATACATTATTTCTCGCGCGTATCATGATGTTAACTAATTGGTGAAGATTTATTTAAAAACAATTTTTTTATGCCATATACATGTGTATATGAATGTAATATAGTATTTTTGTTAAAATTTAAACAAGACTGAATTAGTTTATAAAATTTGATATACGATGTTTTTTATATTCTAAATCAGTATTTAACTTTTTACTAGCAAAGCTGAGCTATGCCGTCTGTAATAAAGTATTATCATTATTAGCGCATCGCCTCCTGTATATTTTACTCCTTAGATTTTGTAGACTTTACATAGTCGTCTGAAATTATTGTTATCGTATATTAGCAAGATTTTTCTTTGTTGAAAGAACGCTTTCAGGTCTTTTTTATACAAGACTGGACAGACCTTTGGCCACAGTCCCATCTGATATTAAGTGAGCTTAAATGAACCGTATTTAACTGACTAGTCGTTTAATCTAATACCGGATCAGCAGCTATTAAAATTACCGAATGAACAATCAATCTATTATATAAGAGATATTCTAAATTACTTACGTGCACATAAGTTTTGCGTAGACAAAGCTGTAACCATAAAGTTGACTGGTGTACAGAAGTTCGGCGATGGGCAGGGCGTCGTCAAATTGAATGTGTGGGTCTCCCTTTCATTCAAAGATTGGCAAGTATGCGATGTTTCTGCACCGCGCCACATACAAACCAGGATTCGACCTTGTCCATCGTTACGAAACTAAAAATATTTAACCGGTTTTTATGCTATTCTCACTTTCGTAACTTGGAGATACGAGATTAAAATAGCTATACCTAACTATGAGATCGGCGTATAATATAATATATGGAATAATCATAAGCATTTGGAATTCCTGAGATATATATTCTTCATATTTTAATCTCAATTTGGTCAAAGGAAAAGTACGTAAAAGGTCCTACTTATACTTATTAAGTACATCAATAAAATTATTCTTTTTATAAGCTATCCCTCCTTCTTTTGATTCTCTTTTTTTTTAACTATGTAATAGATTATAAATAACGGAAGTGACAACTTTCTCGTTTTTACCTGTATTTGTATTAGGTTCTGCTCTCTCAAATAGAAAGGATGAATTCTATAAGGTTGCTCACGCGCAGGCAAAACGTTGTCTTCATACGGAATTTGTACGTAATCTGTGCCATTGAAAGGACACTGAGTACTTACAATTCTTGATGGTATTTGGTTTTTTACTAAATATGTGTTAACTGCGGAAATAACATCGCTAACTGACGTAGATGACACCTAAAAGATAATAGGGATATTAATATATACATAAATATACTTCATAAGTATACATTTAACTTTCAATTCTTCTAGTGATCAATTGTACCATTGTAGATTTCTTGGCAAAGTTTGACCATCTCGTGGTGAAAGAATATTTAAATATTTCTTTGGAAATGGCAATGTCGCATGATGAACATATTATATGCCCGAATTATACAAACCGTCAAAAATAGTTCCGAATAATCCATATATTCATTGTTGATATTCTTAAATTGTGTCGTATCCCGCGCAGCGTACGCAAAGTATACGTCAAAAAAACTCGCTCGTAAACTACTCATGATTCCTCGAGTTCTTTCCAATTCTTCAGACGTAATTCTGTTTGTGGGAGTAACTATCAAGACAACTGTACTGGGACCAGCACTACGCATGTCCGAGATGTCTTGTATTGTTGTATCACGCGCGTCTTGTAATACGGTTGATACCACGTTTGGTAAGTTCAGACGGTTCGGCCCTGAAATTATATTTTTAATATTTTGATATATGGATACACATTGCATCATATAATTAGAATTTTTGATGTATTAATCTCAAAATAATATTCACATTATCACAAACCCTGTTGCATTTACAAATTTATTTCTAAAAACAGTGAAAAATATCCTCATAGCAGCTTTATTTCACTAAAAATAAATGTTATTTTTATATAATATATTTTACATACATTCATTAGTGTAGTTAGCGATCGCTGTAAATAATCCGGTCAAATTCTTCGTTCTCGGAACAATCCAGCGCCCCGTGTTTCCGTGAAGTAATGATATACTACTTTTTTGCATATTAATCTCTAAAGCACTACCAACCCATCTACAGCAAACAAAATAACATTAATCAATATATATAATATAACCGTTAAATAGATTTTCCTTGCGACATTTGTGTAAAAGAATTGTTTTGTTTTTATTTGTTCAAATAGTATATATCAATTATCTGCAGAAATCCCACAAATTACACGTAAAATTATGTTTTACATTTCTTTGTCCAAATACAATCACTTTGTTTTATCAAAATACCATTCAAAGCACTTACGACACGAATTGTTCCACCTGATAACCATTCCAGGAGCCATCGGTAGCTAATATCAAGTCCATTGTTGGTACGCTTCTGCTGGCTACGCATTCCACATGATTCTGTCTTAATAAGGAAGCTGAAAGAAATTACTTTATTTCATCAAGACTATGTAATGATTTATTCTCAAAAATTTGGGGGGGGGGGGGGGTCTGGGGGGGGGGGTCTGGGCCTACGCTTTTGCGGTTCCCTGCACGACATGCTTGCTTTGCTTTGCTTTGCTTTACATGGTAGCATAGGTACAGACCTACTCTACCGCATCCTTCTGATGGGTAGGGTGGCGTGGTCTTGGGAGTAGCGCAGGTCGCTGAGATCCCCAAGACAAGTTTGGTGGACTATCCTTCTCGAGGTTGCCAACCCCGTTTTTGGTCTAATACCCTATGTAATAGACGTAACTGAAACCACCAAGCGAACTTTTGCAGGGATGGAGAGGTCATGTCCTTGCAAGTTCATCGTCCAAGAAGACAGGACGGTGGACAGTCAATGACCTCCCGCGTGTTTGTGCCGTGCGCGGGGACCCGTACGGGAGGATGAAGGAGTCCTGGGGGTTGAGTGGCGTAGTGCGCCGGACACAGTTGTGCGCTGCACACAACACACCTCTTTGGTCTGGATTTCTCCTTACACGGGAGGCTGTGGTTTAGCTAACCATGGTCAATCGGCTGTGGTATCCCATAAGCGGGCTACCGAGCGAGAGTCGGGGTGTGGGGGGGGGGGCCGTCGGCGTGGCACGGGACTCGGGGTGAGTTTGCGTCATTGTCTCTTGATGCGAACAACTCTGTACTTCTTTGCTGCGTGCGGACGCGTCTGCCCTTCCACGCGCTGGCTCTATACCGGAGGAGTAGCTCTGACGTCGCTTGCTAAGCAAGGGGCGTCCCCGACTGAGGGCTCCATGGCGGGTGGAGAGCTCTGACGGTGAATATTTTCCTTATCACCTCATGGATAAAGAGGCAAATCAAATAAATAAACATAACCAACATCAGGCTGCATCCACGGATGCGCCTAAAACAAACAAACACAAGGGTGCGTCTCGAGACGTGTCACGGTGCAAGTCACCAGTGGTGCGATACTCTGAGGCCCCCGTCTTACACACGGATGCACCCATTAGGGCAGCGTCCAAGACACCAAAGGAGGGAGCAGAGGCCGAGGTTGCCCCAATCCGGGTGGCACCCTTGACCGTGCCCTCTCCGACGGTATACACACCACCGCACAGGGACTTGTCCCCTGCTGCGGCCAGGTTGACTGCGTCGGCCGAGCCAAAGATGGCAACTCCAAAGGATGCTGCAGTAATGTCGGCATCTGTAGGTGGGGCATCCGCGGCTAGACTGATGCGGAAGACCGAGGCTGCGGCGGGGAGCACGTCTGGTACACAAACCTCGACCTTAGATTTGTCGGCCCTGAGAACTGCAATTCAGGAACCGACCCTAACTACGGTCGTAAGCCACTCTAAAAAGCGACGGCTCAGGAAAGCCAAATGGGCGTTGGGACAGCAAAAGCTGGCTACCGATGCTCAGAGGCTACCTGTGGACCCTGGAACTGCCCCTGCTACTACCACAGTAGCAGGAGGCGGGAAAAGTGGACCGAAGCCGAACAGGTCGACTACCGCGCTCAAGCCTAGCGGCTCTGTGAGAAGTAAGAGACCTGGAGTGCCTAACACACACAACAGCACCAAAAATAAGCAACAAGCGAAGGGCCAAAAACGCGATAGGCCAGAGGAAACTGTGACACCTACTGGGGAGAGCAAAAGGGTAAAACCCAACAAACCTCAGCCAGGTGCAGGGACCTCGGCCAGCTACGCAGAAGCGGCAGCTTCTTACAAAGCAAACGAGCTTTGTGTTGCCGTGATGACTGAGCCCTTCGTGGACATGACACAAGATCAAGCGGATAAAATCCGCCTACAGATCGAGGGCAAGATTCAAGATGAGCTTATGGCGGATCTTGAAGCTACCCTAACAACCGAACCCAACGATATCAGGTTCCGTGGTAAAGCCCACTTCTCGGATGGTGTCCTCAAAACTTGGTGCGAGGACACCTTCACACTGAGATGGCTGACCGGTACCTGCGATGTCATAACTAACCCAATACCAGACACCAAGCTGGTGGTTCGGCCTCAATCGGAAATTCCAAGAAGGGTACCGTGTCTACTACACGTACCAGATTTCACTGGTAACACGGAGACCCTGCGGAAACTGATTACGAGGCAGAACCGCCACCTTAATATTAGATCCTGGACCCTGACGCACGAACGAAGAACACAGGACCCGATAGGTGTATCACTCTTCTTTCGTGTGCCGGAGTTTGAGATCTCAAGGATCAGAGCGCATGAGCGGCGTCTATACTACCTGATGGGGAACATCTACATCCGCATTTTGGAAAAAGATGAACCCTCACGGGTGACCGCCGCTCCGATACAAGCCACTACCACATCGGGGACGGAGTCATGTGTACCGAAGCCGCCAACGTCAATGACGGAGGTAGCTGTGGCAACCGAGACACACGCCCCTATGGAGGTAGTTCAACAACCACCTTCACCGGTGCAACTAACCTCGGATGACGAGTTGTTTCAGGAGACTGGGGGGAGCGAATTCAGCGAAAGCTGTTTGCGCTCCTCCCCCTCGCCGAACTGACCTTATCCAGGCCAACCTCCAGCACAGCCAAACAGCGTCGGCTTCCTTACGCAGACTGCTGGAGACCAATCCGAAGACCATCGCCGCGATCCAGGAGCCGTGGATCAGGAATGGCAAGATATGTGGCCTGGGTAGTACCGGAGGAAAACTTCTACTGGATACCTCCGTAAGTAACCCAAGAACCTGCATAATCATACCTAATCATGTACCAGCATTTGTTTTAAACGAACTATGTTCAAGGGACCTTACAGCAATTAGGTTACCTAGAAACGAGCATCCAGATATCGTCCTGGCGTCTGCCTACCTACCGAGTGACGGGGACGTGCCCACTCCAGAACTCGGCCATCTGGCTGACTACTGTGAGAGGGAGAAACTGGAGCTAATCATCGCGGCAGACTCCAATGCGCATCACACATTATGGGGTAATGCTAATACCAACGCTCGAGGTGAGGATATGCTTAACTTTATACTTAGCAATAATCTTATCTTAGCAAACAGCGGCTCAGAACCAACTTTTATCAACGCACGCTCACAAACCATAATAGATTTAACCATGGTAACCGCTGGTCTGTCAGATCACATACAGGACTGGCACGTCTCCAGTGAGCTGTCATGTTCGGATCATAGGTGGATCCGCTTTGCAATAAAAGGGGAGCTACCTAAACCACAACCAAGACGTATACCTCGCAGAACCGATTCGGTAAAATTCTACAGACTAATTAGTTCTGAGGTAGACAAACTAACGATACCAACCACCATAGACATACTAGATATAGACAAACATGTAAACAACTTAACGTCTCTACTCCTGACTAGCTATGAACAGTCGTGTCCTCTTACCACACCAAGGTGGGGGGGTAGACATAACTGGTGGTGCCCCGAACTGGAGAGACACCGTAGGAAGGTCAGGAAGCTGTTCAATAGAGCATGGAACACACGGTTACCTACCGACTGGGACAAGTACACAGTCGCAAGAAGGCGATTCAAAAAACTCTTACGTACTAGGAAGCAAGAGTGCTGGAGACACTTCTGCACCAGTATTGAAAGCAACAACCAGGCAACCAGGGTGAAATCATGCCTTTCCAGAGAGCCCCATCACTCGATCGGTTGTCTTAGAAAACCTGATAACTCATTTACAAAAACAGATATAGAAACTTGTGAACTACTACTGGAAACACACTTTCCGGGTTGTAGGATTGCCAATGACCAGGCTTGGCAACCATACTCAGAAAGAGCCACTGCTAACTCAGACTGGCATGTAGCTCACAAAATAATCACTAGAGAAAAAGTAACGTGGGCAATCAACTCTTTCCTACCATTCAAAGCGGCTGGCTTGGACGGCATCTTCCCAGGTCTACTAAGATGGAGTGGGAACGCAATAGTAGACTATCTTGTCTCTATCTTCCGAGCCTGTATTGCACATAGGTACATACCCTTGCAATGGAGGGAAGTAAAGATCATATTCATTCCGAAGCCGGGTAAGGAGGACTATACCCAAGCGAAATCCTTCAGGCCAATAAGCCTCACCTCCTTCTTCTTAAAAACGTTGGAGAGGCTAGGAGACCTGGAGATACGCAGCCAGGTATCGCTATCCAATTTCCTACACCCGAATCAACATGCCTACAGCTCAGGTAAATCAACAGACTCATCACTCCACAACGTCGTGTCTCGCATTGGCAACTCTCTAAAGCTAAAGCAGTCAACCCTTGGTGCATTTATTGACATCGAAGGCGCCTTTGACAAAACTAACTTCACGAGTATAACCAGAGCACTAGGTAAATGTGGAGTACCATCAACCCTGATAGAATGGACAAACAACATGTTAAAACAACGAGCTATACAGTTCACCGTTAACTCCACAACACGAGGCATTGTCGGCAGAGGGTGTCCACAAGGCGGAGTCCTATCGCCGCTATTGTGGAACCTAGTTGTAAACGAACTTATTACGGAACTAAATGCTGACAATCTTTATACAGTGGGTTATGCGGATGATATAGCTATTCTAATATCGGGTACCTTTGAAAGCACCTTATGCGACCTCATGAGAAGGGCTTTCAAAGTGATTGAGAGATGGTGCAACAAGCACGAGCTTTCTGTCAACCCCTCAAAAACAGAGCTAATACTCTTCACAAACAGAAGAGTTCTTGGACCGTACAGACTTCCAAAACTCTTCAACACAGAACTCATACTAAAGAATGAAATCAAGTACCTAGGTGTGATTCTGGATAGTAAACTGCTCTGGAACAAACACCTAGAACACAAACTAAACAAAGCAACGATCGCCTTCTATCAATGCAAAAAGATGATGGGCGTGAAATGGGGCTTATCGCCGAAGATAACTATATGGCTATACACTGCCATTATCAGGCCAATGCTGGTCTATGGAGCCCTAGTTTGGTGGCCAAGAACAGAGCTTCAAACGGCAATCACGAAACTTGGACGCTTCCAAAGGCTTGCCTTGTCCGCTGCTAGCGGTTGCATGAGAACTACACCAACTGCAGCAATGGAGATAGCCCTAGGAATCGTACCTCTGGACCTACACATACAGCAGGAGGCAGCACTAGCTGCCATCAGGCTTATGGTACTGGACCTGTGGGGAAAGAACCACTATAGTGCACACACAGCGATTCTGAACAAGGCAATAGAGTATCAACCTCTTATAGCTGCACCATGTGACAGAATCACTAATCAACTTATATTCAACAGGAACTATCACATACAATTGAGAGAAGAGGAACGTGATCAGTCTACCCTGAATGAGCTACGTATATACACAGATGGTTCAAAAACAGAGTGTGGCTCTGGCGCTGGTATATTCTCTCTTGATCTCAACATCAACATACACCTACCCCTAGGCACACAGAGCTCGATCTTTCAATGTGAATGTGTCGCCTTAACGGAGGCAGCCAGAGCCGTGCAGCGGTTAGGAGTTAATGACTTTTGCATTAAGCTCGTATCCGACAGTGCATCCGTGCTGATGGCGCTCGGAAACAAAAAGATAAACAGTAAACTAATACTGGAGTGTCATGAAGCACTGGAGGCTTTAACACTAACCAATAGGGTTACCTTGCAGTGGATAAAAGGACACAGTGGCTCTCTCGGCAATGATGCTGCCGACGAACTTGCAAGAAGAGGCTCCGGAATGACGCCTCATGGCCCGTATCCGCTCCTTCCCTTGCCCTTCTCGCTGGTTCGAACGTGGATTATCCGGAAATCCGTCGAAATCCAAAATCAACGATGGTCGCATAGTTCAGACTGCAGGCAGTCCAAAATGGCTCTGCCAGCAGTGAACCCACAGCTGACTAAGCGACTTCTAAACTTAAACAGAACCGATCTCAGAACAATGATAGGGACAATTACTGGCCATTGTCTCCTTAATAAACATCTATTTGTCCTAGGCGCGACAGACAGCCCCATGTGCAGAGGCTGTTTCAGCGCAGAGGAATCAGTCACCCACGTAGTCCTGGAATGCGAGGCTGTGGCTAAACAACGTACGGAAATCCTCGGAACAGTGAGGTCGCTCCGAGAAGCCTGTGAAGTGCCCAGGAGACTTCTGTGCTTCTGGAAGGAGCTGGGCTGGCTTAAGTAGCCAGGGCTTTACGCAAAACGGACCAATTTCGAGTCTAGTTGCGGAAACTGAGCCCACCTACCTACCTACCTACCTACCTTCTCAAAAATTTTAGAACATAAATACCCATATATAACAATATATATTACGATATATTAACCATATATAGAAATGTACATACTATTTACTATATTAAATATAATCAATAATCCAAAAAAGGAAAACCATAATCGCAAGTTAATCTAAATTTAAATGTTCTAGTTCATTCCACTTCTCATACATTCGGTCTTATTACACACTCTTATCAATTACCTATAATACTCACATACATAATCCATAAATACTGTGACCGCTGCCTCAGTGATCCGATTCATTTCGTCAACCGGAATATACACTGTGATCTGACGTAACGATAATATATGAGCTAGTCTAGAAGTTTCCCTAAATAGCTCATCTTTAGTAACGATACTCGAGAACAAGGCCTGTCTGTTGCAAGCGCGAACTTTCGGGTCAAACGATACACCCTCATTAGAATAGTACATCTCTATTATTTGCGATAACCGTAGTGTTCTACGCTGTTCGACCCATATTGGTACGTAATGCGATAGTATTAATCCTGAAATAGAGTAGGTAAGGTATAGGGTATTAAAACGTAGTCCCGGATAGTGAAAAGAAAGAAGAAAACAGAAACAAAGAATGTAAACATGGTGCCCTATACTTTTTTAGGCTTGGTCAAGTCTCCAATCCAAGTCCAATCATAGACAGGCGACATGATCCTAAATAGACTTCTACTTAAAAAGGGAGGTAAAAGGAAGGGATCATATGGTCTAGCTATTTGTTTCTTGCTTTTGTTGCTTGCATTATTTGGGTCCATGAACAGTAAATATAATGGTAGTAGATTATTACATTACAATCTAGATGGCGCTATAATACACAATATTTTTAAATTAACTTGTCTGGATAAAAGATAATAAAAACTGGTTGATAAATTTTAAAATCTTAATGTTATCATACCATCAATACCCGCGAGAATTTCTGCATCAGTCATATGCCAATCCGTAGAGGATGCATTTTGCATAAACAAATAATAGTCCCTTGGTAATAACGTGTCATTCCATTTATTACTAGAACCAATTACCATTCTTTGTGGTGAAGCCCCGAATCTGGCTCCTTGATTAACTACTACTTCTGCTAAATCACCTGTAAAATAAATATTATAGTAAATTAAAAATATAAAATGTCGAAACTATTTTCATCTTGCAGAAAAGGGCTATTTGTGTTTTTGTAATCTATTATTTAAAATGTAGGGAATCCCTGAGAGATAAATTCAAGGAAATTAATATACTTACCTTTCCCTCGCAATATATTTATTAAAATATTATGTATGTATACAAAAATTGTGATAAGTTTACTAGAATTTAACAATGTGAATACTCGGAACAAACACAGGCTGCAATTTAGTTAAGTAAAGTTAGAAATTCTTATTTGCGAATAGGGGTAATTTTTTAATAAATTTAAGAAATGTATTAATGAAAAGCTGTTTAAAAAGGCTTCCTATAAAGTTAACGATTATCTTGTTGAGAAAAGGGCCTGTGACTAGTGCCAGGCAGGCTACTGCCAATTAATTTGCGATATTTGTTTTAAAATAAATGTTGTTTGATGATTTGCTATTTTAAAAGAATACCAAGAGATTTTTACGCCGGCTTTTTCTCTCAGCCTACACCCTCTGTCTTCTTTGACGATAAGTAGAGATTATCATTCAAATTTAATGACGTGGAATAAGTTACACATGTAAGATTTATGTATTTCATCCTCTAGTATTTAAAAATATTCGGGAATTGGAGAAACTTGCGGTTATTGGATTGTATTTTCTAAGAATTTAATTATAGTTTTACACATCATGTATACATACATGATATATATATACATATCAGAGATTATGATTCATGGCCCCAATATGACGAAGCATGGTGTGTGGGATGCTTATAAGTTAGACAAAATACTTGAATAAATAATATTATAATTTTTTAACTCTCTTTGCCTTCCAAGTGATCAGATATATCCTATTACGTAAAAAGCGTATCAACATTTATAAAATACCTGTATAAAACGTAATTAGAAAGTCATTTTATGTGAAAATAAATTACCGGCCAAAGTAGCAACCCACACATTGCTAATATCAGAAACATCAGTTCCAAGATCATCAAATTCGAGTTTTTCTAATTTGGAATCCCATTCCTCAAGTGCCATATCAAGCAATGTGTATGGTATATCTTCTTTAAACAATTCAGTTTGCAATATGTCTGTAACCAGCACTTTTTGGTTCTCCAAAGACGAGGCGACAGCAGCTACGAGAGTACCAGGAGTGATGCTACCCCAAGGAGTTTGAATAACGCCAACTTCTATTGGACACCTGCTATATAACCTGAAAACGCATTTCCATAATGAGATTTATGTTCTAGAAAACAAATTATATTTACTTATATTACGTAGCGTACGATTTTTAACTGTAAATCTACTTCTCTTAAGTATTTTAAGTGTGCCATACAATCGATTGAAAAAAAACGTAATATTTTTGATAGTCCAAGCCAAAGACTTAATCCTAAAAGCTAGACAAAAAGTCAGTTGTGAGGGAAAATTAGTATAGATCTAATTCGTTAATATATTTAGAAACAAAATCAGATTACAGTTTTATAAAAAACAATTTATATATAACAATCTGATGTTTTTAATTTATGTTATCTGAATGTTTATGTACTAGGTGTGTAATGCAACAAAGAGTTAATAAAAAAAAGTTTTTAATAAGAATGGAAATAAATATAGGTCTTCTTTAAATTATAATAGCATACTACGTAGGTATATTCACCTATTTGTGCTTTCTGTACTTATACTTTGTCGCTGTTCTGCTGATAGTGGGCAGACTATGTTTTCATCTCCTCTTTCCCATGGATGGATTGAACAGCTGAGCATAGAATGCAATAAGCATTTTTCGTGCAATGTTAACATTTCATTCACATCAATAAGGTCTTGAGTTGGTAGAAATAGATCCATCAACATTTTGTACTTGTGAAATTGGAAGGCAGAAGCTCTGTATGGTATTAGAAATTCTGTTTCGGGTGTATTAGCTGCATTTTCTATACCATCGAGGCGTAAACTGTAATAAAAGTATATACCTACTTTAAGTTTAGATTTTTTTACATTTGGTGGAACTCGGGGCCGAAAGTGGGACTTTATTTAATATTGTGCAAGTCATTATTGTAACGGTTTGTAAAACTGTTATTATTATTACTACTAAACTATTATAACGTATTAATACCATAATAATGAAACAATTAGTGCTCGTTTTTGTTTCACTTCGTATCCTGTATTAAAGTCATTTTACCTTCTTAATAATGATGTGCTGAAAAGTCTCATATCAAGTCGACTATCCAGTTCCAGTCGTCTCACTAAACTAAGGAATACATCCAGACGTTTGGGCGTCCCGATTTGTGGTCCTCCTCGGCGGTAACATGGGAGTAAGTGCGCTGGTATGCTTTGCAATACCTCTCCATATATAGCTAAAAATATTGACATACTTACACGTTTCCTTAATTTTATTATGTATAGATATTTATCTACTTTAAAAATAAATATATCATGGTTTATTGCGCCTAAGCATACAAAGGCTTTTTGTCAAATAAGTTTCATAAACATATCTCAGGCTTCTGATGTGGTAAGAATTGTATTTCAAATAGAATAATACTACATGTTTCAAATTAAAAAAAAAATAGTAGATACTACTTTAAAATGTTTAATATTACCTGACGATGTGAACTATTTTCAAATACAAAGGGGTAAACAAATGCAATGTGAATAATTAAATCAAATCACTTACAGCAAAGTGTCACAAACATTAAGCACAGTAATTTCATAATTGCTACGAATTACCGTACCATTATCGTAGCGACTTTGAGAACAACGAGGCATTATCAAGTTAGTGTGAACAGATTGGCTAAGATAAGATATTTTTATTGTGTAAGTAGGGCGTTGTACTATATTGATTTATAAAAGGTTTAGTCATTAAAACAATAATCTGTAAAAATATTTATTTCATGCAAACCGTATATACTACAAACTTTTTGGTATAATTGTGATAGTAAATTTAACAAGTTTAAAACCTAATTTCCTATATTTTAACTATTACATTAAAACATTTGTTCATTGCGGAATGTATTGTAGTTGTTTTAATACAATAACAAATAATTTAATCAATTCCTTGAAAATGGCAACCAGGTATTTTGATAATCATTACAAACTGTAAAAGTATTCTCTATATCTTTTTACGAATGGTTAGCGGCTTACGAAGTTATTCACTCTAGAGGACATGGTGAACAATAGGTGGCGCTTTGTTAAATTAAATAATCCCAGTTACATGAAAATCTATAACTTCGATTCTTTAACTGTTTAAGAATTTAAAAAATAGTACTAACAATTTCACATACGATGATAACTTGTACGAATTCTGAATCACAGAAGTACGCATAAATTAAAAATGTATTAAGATACTTAACATACACATCTTACATGACAATTGAGTAATAATTATTGTACTTTTGAATATAAAAACTCCTTAGTTATTATGCTTTATTTTTAAAATGCAATTTCTGGTGAATCTACAAAAAGTAAATTATACATTTCATTGATATTTATTAAGAAATTATCAGACAATAACAGACAAATCCATCTTGAAAATAAAATTTCTTCTAAGTATATTTTACACACTATTACAGTTACATTTTCAAGTTCATAAGTTAAAATCACACTGTAGCGCTCATCACAACTAAATGGCATTTTATTCCATAACTTATTTAAACCACTAATTTCAAACATATTGGTTATAAGAAATATTATTTGAAAGCTCAGTTTAAAAATAATATGTGAAATAAAGTTGGTTATATTTATCTAAGAACCAACTTCGCCGGTTTACCATCTACTTGACGAGATGAGCCATGTTTAAGGGTAAATTCTCTTTTTAAGTATGCAAACATCAAATCTGTTATGAGAAATATTTGTGCAGTTGCAAATGATAGTGTTACACCAAAAAAGAAGTTCGCATTAGCTGATCCTGAATATATCCATAAATGCCAAACTGTTGGTCCTAATACTGATGTAATAATAAATGCACAACCAGCAATAAACTTCTGCTGCATAACTGAAATGAGAAACACTAAATTATACCTACAAGTGGCAGATTTTGGTAATCATAATATATAAATGTGATTAATCAGAACTATTACGAAAAAGTAAACGTCAGACAACTCTACCTACTCTACCAAAACCAGGCAATAAGACGAATAAGTAACTTATTCATCAAACATTCAGAAAATATAGCTGGCAATCTGACCTAAGACATCTCGGTTTTACCATAATTCTTTACAATTAAGCCATTTAAATTATGTATAACCTGTTATACTTACAAGTAAATAAATGCTTCCACATTGGTAAAAGTGCTAAGTAGAAACCAACATCTCCCACACATGGATATGATCTAAATATTGTTGACAGAGCAATAAGGACTGTTGCTAATAAAATAGGTTCATTCTTAAACCTTAATGTCAGTGGCACTACATACAAAATCAGTGCATTTATTTGAAATGCGCATACAAAAAGTAATCTGAAGTGTTCAAACATTTCAGTGAAAAAATACCAGAATAATCCTATGTTTGGTTTGAGATCAGGAACATTTAATCTGAAAAAAATATAATTATGGTAAATAAGAATATATTAATACTTAAAGTAACTTTTATCATTAAAAAATTCAGGTTTTCAAATACTTACATAAACCCATATGTATTATAGATATAAGAATATGAACCATTCATTATATAGGCCGAAATGAAAATCAAAAAACCCCAACACAATATAAAGACTAAGAGAGTTCTTATGTATGAGCACTTATTGCAACCTTTATTGGCATCAGCTAGTAATATTGATATAGGCACAATCAAAGTTATAGGATAGAGAGCTTGGTGTGTAGCTAGAGCAATAAAAACACATGCCACTAATCTATGGCCCGCAACAGATCCCCACAATGAGATGGCTAATAATAAGTTCTGGACTACAGTAGTTGTCATTCCAACACAATTTAACACTGTATATGGATTAAATAAATACACTGATAAAACATATTCTGGCACTTCTTCCAACTGTAAATTTGTCAAGATCATTGCCTTTGACTCATCAGAAATTACTTCTATATTCTTTTCCTGATTACTCTTCAAAATTCTGACAAATATCTTTGCTGTTTTATACAAAAAGTATGCTGTTAATATATCTATTAATATAAAAACTGCTGGTAATAGGTATGGTGCATACTTCAGAAGACTGTAGAAAGATATAAGTAATAAAGGGGATTCATGAAAGGAGTCACCATCATAGGGATCTATATTATGTTCAAATAAGTAAATGCCTTCAATTAGCCTTTTCCACGAGTTTAGAGGTGTGGCTATTTCAACTCTGTTTGAAAGTGTTTGCCAATAATCTGAATGAATAAGCCAATACCGAACTAGTACAGCTACCACATATTTTAAGACTAAAGCCATTATCGATATTTAAATGCTTATTACATTTGGAACATCAAGTTTGTGCCAATAATATGAATTGACTGTAGTTATAATTCTAAATTATTTTATATTACTATGGATAAAAATCAACAATCCGGCTTTACGATTTTGTAATTGATTGACAATTAACACCCAAAGGCAAAAGCTAGCTGACATATATATATGGGTATGTCAAACAAGAACTATAATGTCATATTTGACACTGATATGTAACCCATAGAATATGAAAAAGCATAGCAACCGTGCCCGAACCCAATAATTAATTCACAATATCAGATTGCTTTCAATCTTGATCGTCGATCGATCTGCATCCTTATAACCAAACCCTACCGAGACAATCCATTTTTGGCGACGGTTAGAATGCAATCCCTTCGCTGTATACACACATATTTGATAATCAAATTAACCAAATAAAGTAAATAAAACCGTACAAATAATAAAAATATATATTTCCATGTTTAAAACATATCAAATAGCTTTTAAAGTATTTTAAAAGTGGTGTAATGTAAAATCTAAAGATATTGGCACTAATGAACTGACATTTTATAGAAAGGTCTATCCACATACACCGATAGGACCTACCATTGATAGCTTGTATCGACAATGGCTATTTCAATCGATTGGTTATTGACACACATTAGTCAATATTAGGATCAAAATGTCTATCTCAGATGATAAAAATGGATTGAGACAGGTTATTGGGTTTGGGCGTAAAACAATACAATTAGTACCTATATTTTTTTATCGCCATCCTTATGCGTAAAAACGAGATAAATGTAGTAAAATGTCATGTCAGCATGAAAATGTGTATTTATAATTCATAATTTTTAAATACGAATTACCTAGGTACAAACTGATTTATGATTTATTAGGAAACAGGGTATCATACGGTATTGTTAAAAATATTTTATTAGCAATTCGTATTCCACTTTTATTCCAGTTTGCTTGAGCAAATGGTAAAAATTCTTTATACAGCAAACGCCAATTTTCATTTGTTATTTTTATGCCCAAATCAGCTGAAAAAGGTAAGGCAATATTTTAATTGAAACATTCAAAAATTTTAAAAATAAAAAAAAATCATATTGAATAAAACGCTCTGTCAAATTTTATATAACTTACTTAAGGGTTTACTGTCAGGGTTTTCATTTGTAATACTTGTCTTCATGGTGCCGACATCGGGTCGCATGTAAAATGATTTAACTTTTATATATGTAATTCCTTTAATTATGTGAGGTTTTCCATTTAACTTCCATGTATACACAAGATCAGCTGAAAGATAAAAAGAAGTCATTTTATTCTTGATTTGGTACACGATGCCATGAAACTATCTCGACAAATTTTCTATCGGAGGCGGTTATTCAGCAGAAGGAATATGAAATAAAATAATTGAACAATGCGTAAACCTCAAGTGGAATTATAAGTTATTATCTTGAAAAAATTAAGACGCAAATGTAATTGTCATCCCAGTGAAATGAAACTATACTTACTCATAGTAGTCGAAAAGTTTCCATTAGCGAGTAGCTTCAAGGAGTTGTAACTACCGCCTCCTTCGTATTCCCCATAGACTTTAACTTCCGGAGTGAACATGTCTATTTCCAAATTAAATGAATCTTCATCTGCTTTTAACCTACGTATTAATTAATTGTTAGTAAATTTGCTCTTGTAAATGTAATTTTA
This sequence comes from Pieris mannii, assembly GCA_028984075.1. Lineage (NCBI taxonomy): Eukaryota > Metazoa > Arthropoda > Insecta > Lepidoptera > Pieridae > Pieris > Pieris mannii. Next base: position 6,050,803 of record CM054776.1, read on the forward strand.
GGTGGTAGGTACCGTTAATAATAATAAACACCTTATTTACACCATAAAAAGGTACAAAAATGTATTACGAGGTAACGTTATAAATAAATAAAATTATAATAAGGTATTATGATTAAAATCTTCACTCCAGCGTAACGTATAGTAAATAAAAAAAATATTGACTGGTACAGACTTCTTAATGGTTCTTGAACGAATTTCTAGTCAGTGCGGTCCAAATTCCAGAACCGATGAAACCGATGAAATGAAATTAAAATAAATATTCGAATACACAGTTCGAGGAAAAACATATACGGATCTAGCATTTAATATATATATACCTATATATCGGTCTAAGTGAGGAAACGGAGTCCCCACCCAGATACATACATACACACATACATACATATATATATATATTTTTTTTTTTTTTTCTCTTAAATCATATCAAGTATTTTTTTCAAGAGTTGTAGTTTATTTCTATAATATGCATAATTTTATATTCTACAGCTGTTAGGATTGTGTGGTAATTCATTCGTAATAAATGTAAGCTGTAATCAAGATGCAAAGCTGCTAACCTTGACCATAACATTATACCCACAGTTTAGGTATAATTAAGCGTCTGTATGACAAATTACTGTAGAAAAATAGCTCTGACATAAGAATCTAATGTATTATTGTATACTGACTTATAATCAAATCTCAAATATATAAACGCGTAAAGTAAATTCGAATCACTGTTTCGATCTTACGTTCGGATACCTAAGTTGCATAATATAACATGTAATTATAACCTATACATTTACCATGTATAGTTAAGTATAAGTTTTAATTTCATAATGAGAACTTAAAGTACCTTGTATATTAATATGTTCTTTATTTTACTAAATCTACCCGCCTTTGATGTAAAAAGATATTTTTTGCAAACCTTGCGTCTTTAACCGTAGAACCGCTGAGGCCAGCCACAAAAATATTGCTCATTAACATTTTTCCTTGAATCTAAAACAATAGTACTTTTTTAGCAGCAGTTATACAGTATATACCAGACATGATATTATCTATTTAATTATTTTTGTTGGGCAAATGAAAAAAGGGTTGGTGGGAAATTTCATAAGTTACAATTGCACAATGCATGCACCATTTACATTACCTTGTAGAGTAGAGTTTTTAACATTCTAAAGTAACGAATAAAAAAATTATTTGGTTATTATTTACTTATAAAAATCATAAACATGTTTCTAAGTTTTTTTTTTATAATCATCCTACGATATTTTTGCTAACACGTTCAGCAAATATATACTGTAATACATATATATACATATTCTTGTTAAGAGGATTAAAACAAGAAGTATAAGATTTATTTGAGGTCAAACTGATAAAGTCTGACTCGTAAAAGGAAAACTTATATCTTTTTGCGCAAAGGTTCATAGAATACAGTTTTTTAACCGATGAATAACATCCTTTAGATATTTACAATGCTAGAAGGCAAGCGCGTTGCTGGGTTTTTGAGCACTGGTGGTTCGGTTTTCTTAATTCCTTAAGAAAAAATAAAATTAGCCTGAGTAATGTGATAAAATTGTTGATTGAAGTAATTCTCATTTGAAACAAATATACTTTTTATATTTATTTACGTTTTTTATTGATAAATATAGCATTAAAGATATTATAATATTATTTACAAGTTAATGGGAACAGATGCAAGTATTATGTGCGCAACTCCAAATTATTATCAGAAAAAGTTATTGCAAACACTTAGTTAAATTATAATAACACTATACATACGTAGTTTGATTATGCTACAAGCTCTGCATTGGCATCTTACCAATACAACTAGGAAATAATCAAAGTAACTACTTTGATTATTTAACTTGAATGCATCTGTACAAATTTGGAAATCCAAAGAAGATTTAAAATTCCTAGCCCAAATGGATAATTTCGTATTTCACATTTTAAATCAATTGTCCTGCCCCTGATCAAAACTACTAAATAATGTGTTTAAAATTTTTCTTCTTTAGCACCTTTAGCACTCTACGTATACGGTATACGGTGTAAAATTATATTGATTTTGAATTTTTTTTCTTCTTCGGACAGAAAATTACTCAGTACAGTTTACTGTGTTAATCGACTTAATTATATAATATAAGTAGGTTGAAGTCGATATTATATTATAATATTTTTTTGAAGGAAAATATTATTAATCGAATTTTTTATATACGTATGTACATTAGCACATACATGTGGATGATTTAGTTTTCTGATTATTCATGTTCAAAAGGTTCATTTTATTCTTTAGGAAAAAAATAACATTCACATATTTCCACCTCAAATAAATATTTTCTCAAGTAAATATTTTAATTGAATATTGTAATACTTCATACCTGATTATTATTGTATTCCATTTTCAATTCATCCTGATAAAAAGGATCCAATGCAGGGACCCCTAAGTCTGCGTTACCTCCAGCGAGATCCTTTAACCCCTTTTGAACGGCCTCTACCAGACATTCGTTAACTTCCAAAGAATTTCTGTCACATATTTTTAAATAATTTTCTGCAAAACAATATATATATAATAAATTATAATAAAGTATTGTGTCGTCTCAATCCTTATTAATAGAGTGGTTATATAAGAAATATACTAACCAATATCAATAGCCGCACAAATTCCGAAAAATAGAAATAAAAAACAAATTTTTAACATCGTGACCTTTTTTATTATTACTGAGACGACCTAGTGGCTGTAAGTCTGCGCGGTTTTGCGCCTGAGGCAACATTAGCTGTCGTGGTGTTGCATAAACCCAGTCAATGTCAGCAGGTTCTGCATAATACGTCATGTTTTGATCAAAATATATTTTAGACATCATCACACTTTGGGTAAAAGTAAAGGTTTCGTATGTTTGTGTTCGTTATGTGAGAAGGTTTATTGGTATTATAAGAATTGAATGTTAATTGTGTAAGCGGATCCATAGCAAACTATGTATAAGCAGCCTACACTGCGGTGTGAGAGATAAAACTGTATTAATCCACCTTAAGCAAATTGGGAAGAAGAAAAAGCTTAAAAGATGGGCAGGTATCTCACGAATTGAGTGAACCAAATCGAGAAACATACGTCAACTGCTGCGTGACAATATACGATAATACTGAACTGGCACAATTATAAATGGACTTTAAATCAAATCATTACCTGTGATGAAAAATAGATCCTATAGGATATTCGGAAGCATTCATTAAAATGACTGAACCCGGCCAAATCGTGAACCAAGCTAAAATTGACTCCGATAAAGATACTTGTGACTGTTTGGTGGACTAATGCCGTGGTCGTTCACTATTACTCTGGCCAGATGATTATGCCAAATGTCTATTGTTAGAAACTGTAAACCATGCTGGAAAAGGTATTTGCTAAACAAAGGCTGGTAAATTGCTCGAGGGCACTCATGCTTCTCGACAAGGCTAGCCCACACTGCACAACAGACTACTACCAAATTAGAGAAGCTACCAAACATGGGAACACTGAAAATGTTTAGAACTGGCCAGTTAGAAACATTGCCAATGAAAACTTTTGCATTATTTTGTATTTTATTTTTGGTGATTTGGCGGCAAATCTAAAACTCGTGTTACACGTGAAATACCTAACGCGAGAAAATTTGATGATGATCCGCGTGAGGAACGTCCTTTAACAGCTACTACTGAAGATAACATCAGTGCTGTGCGACACATGATAGAGGAATATAAGTAGTTGGTATTAAATAAATATTAAATATTTTGTCCCGCCCAAAGGACAAACTAAAAAAAAAACTAAAAATCATGGCTGACCAAAACTAAAAAAAAAAAAAAAAGTTTGTACTCTATTCCCACTAAACAGGGCGTGCAGAGCCGAAAGCACTCACAGCCGAACTGATATCTCTAACCGTTTAAAAGTTAGCTTTCGCAAAACCGTAGCTCATTAACTTATCACCACCTTATCAGCTCCTATTTCCTGCACGAAATTCCCAGTCATTATCTAATGAATGCCTCAGTACTAATGCATCGCGTTATCTACTTACCTACATTCACTAACCCAACCTATGGCATTAAATGAAAAATAATAAATATATATTTAAAGTAACCTAACGTACGGGTCTAAACAAATTATAATAAATATACCTAACCTTTAACACCACTACCTATAAATATAATTAGATGTAAGGGTTACATGGTAAAATAAAACATTTTTATTCCAGGTATTATTTTTTATTTATATGTTCATTATATTTTTATACAAATTTACTAGCACCATATCATTATTCACTGAGTCACATGTGAAATTTCTAAGGAAGTCTTCTAATCTCATCCCCCTGAACTTGTAATATAAATATACCAAACAGTACTCTCCACACACCGCTGATAGATAATCTTGAACCGTAACGCTATTGTACCTCCACATGCAAGAATTCCTCCTTAAAAACCCTTCTATTGCCTCAATAGGTTTACGTCCAAATGAATCAAAATATTCACCAACTCTTTCGACGCTTATATGTACAGCCACCCAATGAGACCCCGGCTGTGAATCAGGGTCAAGATTGCATATTATAAATGCTGGCACCTGAGCATAAATTGGCAATCGATTTTGCTTTGGAGGCTGGGATGTATCATACGAAGACTCATTTGCACTTCTAGTGTGTTCATACTTTAATACGCGTTTACTCCGCTACTCTTTTGCTCTTTAACTGACTACATTTCTAACTATCAATTCATATTTGTACCAATGAATTCATTTAAACCCACATAATATGATCTCAACAGAAATAATGAGTATTTTTATTAAACAAGTAATGAGGTAAATAAAAACCATGTCATATTCGTTTAGGTTATATTTTATCATTCTTAATATCATAATTACATAAGTGATTGCTGAACTACTATAATCCACACATACATTTCTGTTCTTATCTATTTCTATAATATTTGAAAACTCTGCGTAAACTACACAGTTAATAGTTTCAGTCAATGCGCTCTCGAATCTTACTTCCATTCTTACACTACCATGGCGAACAAGATTCCAATGCACATTAGAGTTAGCCGACAAGTCAGGTGTTAAATCAAAAGCTAGTAAACAGTATCCATTTGAATATTGCTCCCTTGATATTCCATTACCTTCGTTAAGAAAATGTATACCGGTGCCTGAGTACAGGGTGTGGTATGCGCTCGTAAATACATCGTTTGGAAATGATGGTTGTAACGATTTTGAAGGTATCTGTTGACCATCTATATATAGGCTAAATGAGCAAATACCAAAATTTTCAAAGTTGAAAGGATTTTTAACATAACTACCGTTGAATGCTGTATTATTCACAAAACATATTCTATAAAATACTTCAAAAAGTAATGCAGCTAAATAAAAACCGTGTCATATTCGCATATATATATTTTATTGTTCCTAACAATTACATGACGTGATTGCTTAACTACTACACATTTCTGTTCTTATCTATTTCAAAAATGTTTTAAAGAATGCATTGTCCATTAAGATTGCAAAGGGTTTTAGAGTGCCCTTTGTATTTCTTACGCACATTTTACTGATAGGCATGGATACAAGTGGTATATTTTACCAAACAAATCGATAAGTTACCTATAGGTCATTACAAATTTTTTTGTATGTAATTAAGTTAATCATTAATAAATTCATAATCAATAAATTTTTATTTTACATGTATTATGTATATACGTATACATTAATATTGTGATATTACACTTACATTTTTCTGTATATACCATATAAATATCAACCATTTTTAAAATATCAACTTAGTTTTACTCCTTTCCCTGATGAAGACAGAAGTCAAAAAATAATGATTCATTTTATTCATCCCTTTGCTGCCATCGTAGCAGGACCGAGTGGGTGTGGAAAATCTAACTTTGTTGCAAATTTCATTAAGCATAAAAATAGTATATGTAATGAGATTTTTTTGGAAATTACATGGTGTTATGATGAAATGCAACCGCTATATAATATACCCGGTGTAAATTACCACCAAGGACTACCGGAATATCATATGTTTGATGGTAAAAATCCACATTTGATTATAATAGATGACTTAATGAGGGAATCTGATGGGTGAGTTGTTGATATATTTACAAAAGGCAGTCATCATAGAAATTTGAGTGTTTTTTACATAACCCAAAACTTATTTCATCAAGGAAGAGGACAGCGCGACATTTCACTTAATTCAAGTTATATTATTTATTTTAAAAATCCCCGTGACAAAACACAAATACGATTTCTAGCTAGACAAGTTTCACCGGAAGACACGAAGTTTATTGACGATTCATATACCGATGCTACTAAAGAAGCTCATGGTTATTTAATGATTGATTTGAAACAAAACACCGATGATGCTCACCGCATAAAATCAAAAATATTTGAATCTAGTAATTTTTGTACAATATATGTTCCCATGAAAAGGTATAAATATCTTTGTAATCAGCCACTCTAAGTCAGTAATGAATCATGTATCAACGAATAACAACGCATAAGGAATTGTTATCAGCTTTACATAAATTAAAGCCCAAACATCGTAGGATATTATTGAAGTCTTGTAATAATCAAGAAATTTACTGTATTTGTGAATGTATTCACAATGTTTTACAAGGAAAAGTACCTTTAAAAGAGAATACAAAAACCAAATTAAAAAAAATTAAAAATATCTTACGTAATCTGATCAGTAAAGGTAAAAGTTTTGAATACAGGAAAAATATATTAATACAAAAAGGAGGTTCCTTTCTTCCAATAATTTTGGGTACAATTCTAAGCACCCTTGTAAGTTGTTTTAATAAATCACAATGAACACAAAAAAAATGCTTCTCGTTGAGCAAGACTTTATTGATAAACTGAAACATCAGAATGAAAATAAAGCAACACCGCAAAGTAGATTGGATTTAGTAATGGAAAAAATTATATCAAGTAAATTGGATGATCGCGAAAAATGGGCGCTTTATCTACAAATTTTACAAAGATACTTACATTACTCCAAGGAAGAACGTCAACCTCAAGAAATAACAATAACTGAAAAGGTAATAAATGATAATACTAACGAAAACCGTAACATCAATAATATAACTACTAGTGAAAATGAAAAAATGCTAAATGTTAAACAACCCTCAACGGGTGAAGACATCGCATATGGGTTACCACCTAAAGAAATATTAAAATTAATTCCTAAAACTTATATGAGGAGGGGTGAATTATTGATGGATACAATATTAAATAAAACAGATCAATTGCAATGGAATAATAATGGAACAGTTGTCATTAGTGGACAAGAGATACCAGGAAGTAATATTATAGATTTAGTGAATGACATCTTAAGACCCTCGAAGAGATCCGATCCAATCGGTTGGGAAATATGTCGCCAAGTTTTTAAATGATATAAATACCCCACTAACATACATTGGTAATCTGAAAAGAATCAAATATATATCTAACCTTAAAAGTATAGATAAAACATTGATTCAAGAACCACAAACTGAGGTTTCTTCAACGCCAACTCAATCTAAATACATCAATAAATTGAGAAACAAAAGTGATTGGGAGAATGGACCCCGTATTAGAGTTACATCGCAACTATTATGATATTTCACATCCAGCCGGTTACAGCAGTGTCAATAAGTTAACAAAGGCAATGAATGGAAAAATCTCAAAAAGTGATGTTTTGAAATGGTTGCAGTCTCAAGAAACATATACATTACATAAACCGGTTATAAAAAAATTCCCGCGTAATAAATATATTTTATCAAATATTAATGAATTGTGGCAAGCTGATTTAAGTGATTTAAGAACTTACATGCAGTATAATGATGGATATAAATATATTTTGTGTGTTATTGACGCCTTTAGTAAGTATGCTTATGTTAGAGCAATGAAAAAGAAGGATTCATACACAATAAAAACGTGTTTTACTAGCATCTTTGATGAAGCTAAAACTGTTCCTAGACATATTCAATCAGATAAGGGCACGGAATTTGTATCTAAGGATGTCAAAACTTATTTAAAAAGTAAAAATATAAATTATTACACTACAAATAATCCAGATATAAAAGCAAGTATAGTAGAACGATTTCAGAGAACATTGAAAATGAAAATGTGGCGTTATTTTACACATAAGAATACTTATCGCTATACAGATATTTTACAAGATTTGGTTAGTTCTTATAATCACAGTGTACACTCTAGTATCAAGATGAGACCATGTGATGTTAAAATGGAAAACATAATGGAAGTTTGGCGGAATTTATATTATGCTGAAAAGACTTATATTTCAAGTTTAAACAAAGTACCTAAGTTTAACGTTGATGACTATGTAAGAATTACAAAATACAAACATGTATTTCAAAAAGGTTATGAAAGTAATTGGAGTAATGAAATTTTTATCATTACTTCGATTATAGATCGTTCCCCGTGGGTTGTATACACTTTAAACGATTTAGACAATGAATCAATAACAGGAACTTTTTATGAGAAAGAACTACAAAAAATAACTTTTTCCCCCACTTCCGAATTTAAAATTGATAAAATCATCAGATCACGTAAAAGCGGTATTAGAAAGGAAGTATTAGTTAAATGGAAAGGATATCCTAACAAGTTTAATTCTTGGGTCTTACTATCGAATATTAAAAATCTGCAATGAAGGAAAGTTTTTATTTAACTTTACTCAGCAATAGTTCTACACAATATTTTCCGGGAAATATGACATCAAATTTTTCTACAAAACTACCTAAAGCCATTACATTAGAAGGAGAATGGATGGTAGGTATAGTTGAGTTTAAATATCCTTCTACTATGTTTTCCGTGGAAGAACATGAAAATATTATGTACATAAGTAAAAAAACTACCATCAATAACGAAGAGACCACACTGATGTATAAGAACCATATACCAGCCACCAACTATGATAATATACAAAATATTCTTCTAGCTTTAAATTCGAAAGAGAAAGTTAGTTTTCGCCAGGACACCGTGACAAAGTTTGTCTCTGCTGCAGTAAAGGATCCATCAATAATTTCATTATCTCTATCAACTAATTTGAGCTTTCAACTTGGATTTGAGCCAGATACCAATTTAGTAAATCATAATATCGGTAAACGCCCTGCTAATCTAAATTTGGGGTTACCATCACAATTATTTGTGTATTGTGATATTATAGAACCACAAATTGTTGGTGATGTAATGACACCCCTATTGAGAATTATACCCTTAGATCCTGCTAAATACATATATGGTTCAAATAAAATGCATATATTTTCACCACCACATTATTTGCCGGTAATGAGAAGAGAATTTGATGTTATTGAGATAGATATAAGAACAACCACGGGAAATGCGGTACCATTTCAATACGGAACATCGTGTGTGAAACTTCATTTTAAAAAAATATAAACTATATTTCCTTTTTAAAATGTATACACCTCAAGAAACATTTATATGTCCTTATGAACATTATTATTCGAAACAAGCTGGGTCTGGTATAAATGTAATCTACAAAGGAGCCTTACATCAACGTGGTCATGGTATCGGCAGTTTTCTTGGGGGGTTATTTCGAAGTGTGCTACCTTTACTCACTAGTGGTGCTAAGGTAATTGGAAAAGAAGCACTTAACGGCGGAATTGGGCTTTTGTCAGATGTTGTGGCTAGTCGTCCTATTAAAGAATCCATTAAAAATCGATTGAAAGAGGCTAGTTCTAACCTTAAACGCAAAGTTGATACCAAAATTGATAACCTTATGACTGGATCGGGTGTTAATAAAAGACGAAAATATTGTAATGAGCTCATTCGAGTTTCACCCCTCAACGTGAAAGGCACTCTGAAGAAAACAAGGAACAAAAATATTAATAATTCCAAGGATATATTTTCAAACTAATCATAATGTCATTTATTCATAATCATTCATGTGAGTGCGTTAAATCTGAATTGGATCTGTTTGCTCTTCCTTCCACACAAACAAGTATCGAATATGGACACTGGATACACTACAAACCAATTTCTTCATTAAGTGATGATGGACCCATCGAATTTCAAGTACCTGGTACTGGAGATGACTACATAGACCTTTCGCATACACTACTCCATCTCAAGGCTCAAATTAAAAATCAAGACGGTTCTGTAGTTAATGCAGCTAATGTAGTGGCACCAGTCAATAATTGGTTACATTCTTTATTTAACCAATTGGATGTTTACCTAAACCAAAAACTTGTGTCACCCCCAAATAATACTTATGCATATCGTGCTTTCATAGAAACTCTATTAAATTATTCATCATCCGCCAAAAAATCACATTTGACATGTGGTTTATGGTACGAGGATACAGCTGGAAAAATGAATGAAACTAATGAGGCAAACAAGGGCTTTTACAAAAGACAACAACTTTCAAAGGATGGTAAGGATGTTGAAATGATTGGGCATTTACATGGGGATATATTCAATCAAGATAAATTCCTCATTAACGGGGTCGAATTATCTATAAAATTAGTGAGATCGAGAGAAACATTTAACCTCATGTCACAGAATGCGGATAATAAGTACAAAGTCTGTATCACAGATGCAACTTTAATAATACGCAGAGCAAAAATTAATCCATCAATACTAATAGCCCATCAAAAGGTTCTTGCCACTACTACAGCTAAATATCCTATAACAAGAGATGAAGTGAAAGTCCTGACCATACCGTCTGGTGTGCAGGGTAAACACTGGATAATATATTTTTAGGACAGGTTCCTAAGAGATGTATTATAGGTTTTGTGAATAATACAGCATTCAACGGTAGTTATGTTAAAAATCCTTTCAACTTTGAAAATTTTTGTATTTGCTCATTTAGCCTATATATAGATGGTCAACAGATACCTTCAAAATCGTTACAACCATCATTTCCAAACGATGTATTTACGAGCGCATACCACACCCTGTACTCAGGCACCGGTATACATTTTCTTAACGAAGGTAATGGAATATCGAGGGAGCAATATTCAAATGGATACTGTTTACTAGCTTTTGATTTAACACCTGACTTGTCGGCTAACTCTAATGTGCATTGGAATCTTGTTCGCCATGGTAGTGTAAGAATGGAAGTAAGATTCGAGAGCGCATTGACTGAAACTATTAACTGTGTAGTTTACGCAGAGTTTTCAAATATTATAGAAATAGATAAGAACAGAAATGTATGTGTGGATTATAGTAGTTAAGCAATCACTTATGTAATTATGATATTAAGAATAATAAAATATAACCTAAACGAATATGACATGGTTTTTATTTACCTCATTACTTGTTTAATAAAAAGACTCATTACTTCTGTTGAGATCATATTATGTGGGTTTAAATGAATTCATTGGTACAAATATGTATTGATAGTTAGAAATGTAGTCAGTTAAAGAGCAAAAGAGTAGCGGAGTAAACGCGTATTAAAGTATGAACACACTAGAAGTGCAAATGAGTCTTCGTATGATACATCCCAGCCTCCAAAGCAAAATCGATTGCCAATTTATGCTCAGGTGCCAGCATTTATAATATGCAATCTTGACCCTGATTCACAGCCAGGGTCTCATTGGGTGGCTGTACATATAAGCGTCGAAAGAGTTGGTGAATATTTTGATTCATTTGGACGTAAACCTATTGAGGCAATAGAAGGGTTTTTAAGGAGGAATTCTTGCATGTGGAGGTACAATAGCGTTACGGTTCAAGATTATCTATCAGCGGTGTGTGGAGAGTACTGTTTGGTATATTTATATTACAAGTTCAGGGGGATGAGATTAGAAGACTTCCTTAGAAATTTCACATGTGACTCAGTGAATAATGATATGGTGCTAGTAAATTTGTATAAAAATATAATGAACATATAAATAAAAAATAATACCTGGAATAAAAATGTTTTATTTTACCATGTAACCCTTACATCTAATTATATTTATAGGTAGTGGTGTTAAAGGTTAGGTATATTTATTATAATTTGTTTAGACCCGTACGTTAGGTTACTTTAAATATATATTTATTATTTTTCATTTAAAGCCATAGGTTGGGTTAGTGAATGTAGGAAAGTAGATAACGCGATGCATTAGTACTGAGGCATTCATTAGATAATGACTGGGAATTTCGTGCAGGAAATAGGAGCTGATAAGGTGGTGATAAGTTAATGAGCTACGGTTTTGCGCAAGCTAACTTTTAAACGGTTAGAGATATCAGTTCAGCTGTGAGTGCTTTCGGCTCCGCACGCCCTGTTTAGTGGGAATAGAGTACAAACTTTTTTTTTTTTTTTAGTTTTGGTCAGCCATGATTTTTAGGTTTGTCCCTTGGGCGGGACAAAATATTTCCGGGTTCTGCCTTTGAGGCAGTACCCGGAAATACCAACTACTAATATAAGAGATTTATCTATCAGCAGATACGGGCAAGCCTAGGCATTGTTATGAGTCAAATTCAAAAAATATTACACGAACATTTAGGCGTCAGGAAGCATTTTCCCAAATGGATTACCCATACTTTAACCGAAGGCCAGAAACCTTCGCATAAATTGGTGTCGCTAAATGTTAAGAAAGAGCAACGGCGGTGTCTCATATGCTGTATTTGACATCGTCACAAGTGATGAAAGCTGGATATATTGCTACGAATCCGAAACCAAAAGACAATTAGTTCAGTGGGTGTTTCCTATCGAGGATTGGCCAACCAAGGTAAAGAAAGGAAAAAGTAAAGGAAAAAAGATGATTTCTTCATTCTTCGGTTGGATAGGGCATTTCGCGACAGTTCTGCCGGAAGATGGTAGGACAGTTACTGCAGACTGGTATGTCAATCGCTGTTTGTCTGTTGTCTTGAAAAAACTCCTTCACCACGACAACGCTTCAGCGCACTCCGCAAAACGGACTATTGAATATTTGACTATGACAGGTGTCGAGATTATGAGTCATCCGCCACACAGTCTTGACCTGGCACCCTCTTTCATTTATTCCCAGGGACTAAAATTTGAAGTACTCGCTTTACGAGCCCTGAAGATACGATAAAAGCGTACGAAAATAGTATATAAGAGACCCCTAAGGAAGAATGGGCCCAATGCTTTTTCAGTGGTTCTATGGAATGCGACGATGTGTAGAGAGGAACGGAGATTACTTCTAAAAACAATATAAGTTGTGTTGCCTATACATTATTACATTTTTCATTTTCAGTGCTACCTAGGTACACCAAATTAATTTGGTGTCTAATACATCCATCGTACTTCCGGTTCGTTTCTATGAATACAACATAGTTATCATAGAGAACAAAACTATGCTTTAATTTATTTATATAGTTTTAAAAAATCATAAAAATATATCGAAATAGAGTTAGTAGTTTACTGGTAAACGATTCCTTTCGCTTTTATTTAAAGTTACATTAATTATATAAGTTAACTAGCCGACACCGCCCGCTTTGCTGGGCGAATTTTCAAAGGAAATAAATTAAATTTTATTCATCATTTTTATTTTATTTTTGCTTTTTTTGTTAATTTTTTTTTTTTTTCCTGAAATTTACAATATTTTTCAAAGAAGAGTCAAATTCACTTAAAATAAAATTTATTGACATAATAAATTATTATTATTATAATAATAAATGTTGATGAACAACAAAACAAAGAATAAATGGAAAAATTGTCCAATAGAAATGGTCCGTATCATGGAGAAATGAGTATTAATCTTCCTCCATCTCACATTCGACGACTCGTCGCTCGTAAGTTGAGTTTGCCGGGACGTAAAACATACTCGTTAACATAACGGAGTTTAAGTATAATAAGAAGGTACATCACTTCAAAATAAATAGCCATAAACCATCTAGGAAAAATTTCGCATCGAATGTTGGTAGTTTCATGTTGATACGATCAGTGGTTTAGGCGTGATTGAGCCTCAAACGAAGACCATTTTTATTATATATATATATATATAGAAGAAGAAGAAAGAAAAAATAAAAATTTTCATTGTTAAACCACCCCCGCAACCCCCTGCGGGGTGAGCTACCGTAAAATTCGTTCATAGACTATTTTTAACGCCCCCGGGATTTTTCAACAAATGAAATTAATTAAATAAAAAAAAAACAATTGACTTTAACCTTTTCTATTTAAACAGTAAAAAAATAATCATTTGGAGTCTGTAGAAGTTACAGTTTGGAAACATAAATTTAACATTCTCACACCCACCCCCGCAATCCCTATTGGAAATAGAATTTCGTAAAATCCTATTTGAGATGATGTCTGCATGACAAATAAAAGATTACTACCAAATTTAAAGTCTATAGAGGTTACAGTTTGGAAATAGAAATTTCAAATTTTAACACCCACTACCGCAATCGTTTTCGGCGGTGGGTTGTTGTAAAATCCGCTCTTAAATCATTTCTGCATCACATGTAGACGACTCTAGCTAAATTTGTAGGAGTCTAGAGTCTAGAGTCTGTAGGAGCTACGGCTTAAAAAATAAAAATTTTCATTGTTGAATCACCCCCGCAACCCCCTGTGGGGTGAGCTACCGTAAAATTCGTTCATAGACTATTTCTACATCTCTTACAGAAGATTCCTACCAAATTTGGAATTTATAGGAGCTATAGTTTAAAAACGGGAATAGTTCATTGTTAACGCCCCAGCAATCCCCTTTGGGGGATGAATTTCTTAAAATCCGTTTTTAGTATTGCATATAAACATTCTCCTGACAATTCTGAAGACAATAAAAAAAAATTAACCCAATCGGTCCAGCCGTTCTCAAGTGATACTCGATCATAGATACGGCATTTTATTTTTATCAAAAAATGAGAGTGGGTGTGCAGGGGTGCGTGGAAGTTTGTAAGTAGATTCTTAGCTGAATGTAAAAGAACATTATCCGTTTAGTAAACTCCGTTGCCATGGAAACAAAAGAATCAAGAGAAAACGCTTGCAATTAGCGGGATAAATATGAACAATTCCCGTTTTTAAACTAGCTCCTATAAATTACAAATTTGGTAGGAATCTTCTGTAAGAGATGTAGAAATAGTCTATGAACGAATTTTACGGTAGCTCACCCCACAGGGGGTTGCAGGGGTGAAAATTTTTATTTTTTAAGCCGTAGCTCCTACAGACTCCAAATTTAGCTAGAGTCGTCTATATGTGATGCAGAAATGATTTAAGAGCGGATTTTACAACAACCCACCGCCGAAAAAGATTGCGGTAGTGGGTGTTAAAATGTGAAATTTCTATTTCCAAACTGTAACCTCTATAGACTTTAAATTTGGTAGTAATCTTTTATTTGACATGCAGAAATCATCTCAAATAGGATTTTACGAAATTCTATTTCCAATAGGGATTGCGGGGGTGGGTGTGAGAATGTTAAATTTATGTTTCCAAACTGTAACTTCTACAGACTCCAAATGATTATTTTTTTACTATTTAAATAGAAAAGGTTAAAGTCAATTGTTTTTTTTTATTTAATTAATTTCATTTGTTTTTATATAACCTAATTAATTTTATGATAAAACGTCAGTTCATAAGCGGTTGAGAAGTGAAATAAAAATGTCAGACAGAGAAAGTATTGAAAGTTTATGTTTGTGTGCTGACTATGTGTTTGGTTCTAAAAACTAACTTAGGTAAGTAATGATTTGTAAAATATATTGATATATAATTAAATTGTAAATTACAAATTTTTATTAATAATTCGACATTAACTATCAAAAGAATCAAGAAAGTCTTATATTGGATGTTTCACAACAGTCCGAATCGCTTTAAGTGACAGAAGATTCCATGAAGGGATTGGTTGCTTTGAAGAATACGATAATATAAGTGAATTTTCCTTTGCAGAGATTAGAGAGGTGAATGTGCATAAAAAATAAAATAAAGTGATGATAAAGTTTAAGAGTTAATTATGAATTAATAAAAATTATTTAAATTTATCTAGAAATCGTTAATTGACGGAATTTACAACGCTTTATTATACTTTCAAGAAATACGAACTTACTTTGAGAGAAAAGAACAAGAACGAATGATGCGTTTGGTTAAACAGGCTAAACAACAGCAGGAGTGGAAATTAAAAAGTAATTTTCTATTTGTTGATTGAGATACTTATATAAAACATAACAAATAAATTTAATTTTAATACAACCCCATCAGATGAAAAAAACATCGCGACGGAATCAACTGAGATAGAAGACGAAGAAGTCATAGAAGAAAGAGTAGGTGAAAAAGTGGATAAGGAGAAGAACGATGGAACAAGGGAAAAAAGGAGAATATTGAAAAAATAGAGGAATAAAAAAGATTAAAAAATAAAGAAGAAAGTTAGAAAATATCCAGAAAATAATATTATTGATCTACATTGACGTACATTTAGCTCTTAATTTCGGTTCATTTTCAAGCTACCTTCTCTATTTAAAAAAAAATATTAATGTTTATTATTGTAATTGTAATAAGATTATTTAATATAAGTGCGGCAGTGATAGCTATGCAGCTGGCGTATGATTCGGTTGATCACCCAATCTATGCAGCTTTTAGAGTGGTTAGTACTTTGATGGGTGATCTTCTTAAGAATACGATTGGCCTGCATGAACATCATTGTTGTTAGGTATAAGTTAAAGGCTCATTAATCACTACATAAATTTGCCTATCACCGATTGAACTGGCGTGAGTTTTCTCTGTGGTTTCCTCATGTCACTGTGTTCCGCCGAATAATGGGACACAGGGTAGATACGGTACAATAAAGCACATGTCGGTCCACAGCCGCAAAATATATATACATACAAATGATTAAATAAATTTTGTTTGTCATTGATAAATAATTAATACCGTAATTAATTTATAAAAAAAAGTTTATTAATATATTAACACATAATATTTAATCTTCATCTTCATCTTCAATAATCATCTTATGGATTGCAAGAATTGGTAACTCTTCAACTATGAATTCAATTATATGCAAGTACATGAATAAAGGAACTGACCAAGCAACTTATTCAGTTAGTAATGAAAATAATGAAATCCAAATTTTTCAATCGGGTCGATATATAAGTTCTTCAGAAGCTACTTGGAGAATACTAGGTTACCCAATACATGAAAGAAATCCAACAGTGTTTCATTTAGCAGTTCATTTGGACAATGGTCAAAGAGTTTATTTCAATCCGACAAACATACAAAATTTGGCAATACCTCCTCCGAAAACTACATTGACTGAATTTTTTAATCTATGTTCTAGAGATGATTTTGCTAGAACTTTATTATACTGTGAAGTACCTTCTTATTATACTTAAACTCCGTTATGTTAACGAGTATGTTTTACGTCCCGGCAAACTCAACTTACGAGCGACGAGTCGTCGAATGTGAGATGGAGGAAGATTAATACTCATTTCTCCATGAATCGGACCATTTCTATTGGACAATTTTTCCATTTATTCTTTGTTTTGTTGTTCATCAACATTTATAATAATAATAATAATAATAATTATTATTATTATTATTATTTATTGTCAATAAATTTTATTTAAAGTGAATTTGACTCTTCTTTGAAAAATATTGTAAATTTCAGAAAAAAAAATAAAAATTAACAAAAAAAGCAAAAAAGAATAAATAAAAATGATGAATAAAATTTAATTTATTTCCTTTGAAAATTCGCCCAGCACGCGGGCGGGGTCGGCTAGTATATATATATATATATAATGAAAATGGTCTTCGTTTGAGGCTCAATCACGCCTAAACCACTGATCGTATCGACATGAAACTACCACCTTTCGATGCGAAATTTTTCCTAGATGGTTTATGGCTATTTATTTTTCGAATTCTAACAGTCCTTCATTTTTATATTGCTGTTTTACTTTTATGAACATTTATCCCGCTAATTGCAAGCGTTTTCTCTTGATTCTTTTGTTTCCATGGCAACGGAGTTTACTAAACGGATAATGTTCTTTTACATTCAGCTAATAATCTACTTACAAACTTCCACGCACCCCTGCACACCCACTCTCATTTTTTGATAAAAATAAAATGCCGTATCTATGATCGAGTATCACTTGAGAACGGCTGGACCGATTGAGTTAATTTTTTTTTATTGTCTTCAGAATTGTCAGGAGAATGTTTATATGTAAGAAAATATGAAAAAAGTCTGCTAAAACGTTAAAATATCCCCAAAGGGGATTACGGGGGCGTTAAAAATAGTCTATGAACGAATTTTACGGTAGCTCACCCCACAGGGGGTTGCGGGGGTGGTTTAACAATGAAAATTTTTATTTTTTCTTCTTCTATATTTTTTATTATTATTATTATTATCTATCTATATATATATATAATGAAAATGGTCTTCGTTTGAGGCTCAATCACGCCTAAACCACTGATCGTATAGACATGAAACTACCACCATTCGATGCGAAATTTTTCCTAGATGGTTTATGGCTATTTATTTTGAAGTGAAGTACCTTCTTAATATACTTAAACTCCGTTATGTTAACGAGTATGTTTTACGTCCCGGCAAACTCAACTTACGAGCGACGAGTCGTCGAATGTGAGATGGAGGAAGATTAATACTCATTTCTCCATGAATCGGACCATTTCTATTGGACAATTTTTCCATTTATTCTTTGTTTTGTTGTTCATCAACATTTATTATAATAATAATAATAATAATTTATTATGTCAATAAATTTTTTTTAAGTGAATTTGACTCTTCTTTGAAAAATATTGTAAATTTCAGGAAAAAAATAAAAATTAACAAAAAAAGCAAAAAATAAAATAAAAATGATGAATAAAATTTAATTTATTTCCTTTGAAAATTCGCCCAGCAAAGCGGGCGGGGTCGGCTAGTCTATCTTCTTCTATATATATATAATGAAAATGGTCTTCGTTTGAGGCTCAATCACGCCTAAACCACTGATCGTATCGACATGAAACTACCACCATTCGATGCGAAATTTTTCCTAGATGGTTTATGGCTATTTATTCTAACGTTCCTTCATTTTTTTATTGCTGTTTTACTTTTATGAACATTTATCCCGCTAATTGCAAGCGTTTTCTCTTGATTCTTTTGTTTCCATGGCAACGGAGTTTACTAAACGGATAATGTTCTTTTACATTCAGCTAATAATCTACTTACAAACTTCCACGCACCCCTGCACACCCACTCTCATTTTTTGATAAAAATAAAATGCCGTATCTATGATCGAGTATCACTTGAGAACGGCTGGACCGATTGAGTTAATTTTTTTTTATTGTCTTCAGAATTGTCAGGAGAATATTTATATGTAAGAAAATTTTAAAAAAGTCTGCTAAAACGTTAAAAATTTCGATGATAATCGAAGTATTCCAATTTCTATAGTTACTCATCACGAAATCTCGGGAACTATAGGACTTAGAAATGTGAAAATTGGTAGGAATATTACTTTCGTTATGTAGAGGTCAACTTAAAACGGATTTTAAGAAATTCATCCCCCAAAGGGGATTGCGGGGGCGTTAACAATGAACAATTCCCGTTTTTAAACTAGCTCCTATAAATTCCAAAATTGGTAGGAATCTTCTGTAAGAGATGTAGAAATAGTCTATGAACGAATTTTACGGTAGCTCACCCCACAGGGGGTTGCGGGGGTGAATTTTTTTATTTTTTAAGCCGTAGCTCCTACAAACTCTAAATTTAGCTAGAGTCGTCTATATGTGATGCAGAAATGATTTAAGAGCGGATTTTACAACAACCCACCGCCGAAAAAGATTGCGGTAGTGGGTGTTAAAATGTGAAATTTCTATTTCCAAACTGTAACCTCTATAGACTTTAAATTTGGTAGTAATCTTTTATTTGACATGCAGAAATCATCTCAAATAGGATTTTACGAAATTCTATTTCCAATAGGGATTGCGGGGGTGGGTGTGAGAATGTTAAATTTATGTTTCCAAACTGTAACTTCTACAGACTCCAAATGATTATTTTTTTACTATTTAAATAGAAAAGGTTAAAGTCAATTGTTTTTTTTTATTTAATTAATTTCATTTGTTTTTATATAACCTAATTAATTTTATGATAAAACGTCAGTTCATAAGCGGTTGAGAAGTGAAATAAAAATGTCAGACAGAGAAAGTATTGAAAGTTTATGTTTGTGTGCTGACTATGTGTTTGGTTCTAAAAACTAACTTAGGTAAGTAATGATTTGTAAAATATATTGATATATAATTAAATTGTAAATTACAAATTTTTATTAATAATTCGACATTAACTATCAAAAGAATCAAGAAAGTCTTATATTGGATGTTTCACAACAGTCCGAATCGCTTTAAGTGACAGAAGATTCCATGAAGGGATTGGTTGCTTTGAAGAATACGATAATATAAGTGAATTTTCCTTTGCAGAGATTAGAGAGGTGAATGTGCATAAAAAATAAAATAAAGTGATGATAAAGTTTAAGAGTTAATTATGAATTAATAAAAATTATTTAAATTTATCTAGAAATCGTTAATTGACGGAATTTACAACGCTTTATTATACTTTCAAGAAATACGAACTTACTTTGAGAGAAAAGAACAAGAACGAATGATGCGTTTGGTTAAACAGGCTAAACAACAGCAGGAGTGGAAATTAAAAAGTAATTTTCTATTTGTTGATTGAGATACTTATATAAAACATAACAAATAAATTTAATTTTAATACAACCCCATCAGATGAAAAAAACATCGCGACGGAATCAACTGAGATAGAAGACGAAGAAGTCATAGAAGAAAGAGTAGGTGAAAAAGTGGATAAGGAGAAGAACGATGGAACAAGGGAAAAAAGGAGAAGATTGAAAAAATAGAGGAATAAAAAAGATTAAAAAATAAAGAAGAAAGTTAGAAAATATCCAGAAAATAATATTATTGATCTACATTGACGTACATTTAGCTCTTAATTTCGGTTCATTTTCAAGCTACCTTCTCTATTTAAAAAAAAATATTAATGTTTATTATTGTAATTGTAATAAGATTATTTAATATAAGTGCGGCAGTGATAGCTATGCAGCTGGCGTATGATTCGGTTGATCACCCAATCTATGCAGCTTTTAGAGTGGTTAGTACTTTGATGGGTGATCTTCTTAAGAATACGATTGGCCTGCATGAACATCATTGTTGTTAGGTATAAGTTAAAGGCTCATTAATCACTACATAAATTTGCCTATCACCGATTGAACTGGCGTGAGTTTTCTCTGTGGTTTCCTCATGTCACTGTGTTCCGCCGAATAATGGGACACAGGGTAGATACGGTACAATAAAGCACATGTCGGTCCACAGCCGCAAAATATATATACATACAAATGATTAAATAAATTTTGTTTGTCATTGATAAATAATTAATACCGTAATTAATTTATAAAAAAAAGTTTATTAATATATTAACACATAATATTTAATCTTCATCTTCATCTTCAATAATCATCTTATGGATTGCAAGAATTGGTAACTCTTCAACTATGAATTCAATTATATGCAAGTACATGAATAAAGGAACTGACCAAGCAACTTATTCAGTTAGTAATGAAAATAATGAAATCCAAATTTTTCAATCGGGTCGATATATAAGTTCTTCAGAAGCTACTTGGAGAATACTAGGTTACCCAATACATGAAAGAAATCCAACAGTGTTTCATTTAGCAGTTCATTTGGACAATGGTCAAAGAGTTTATTTCAATCCGACAAACATACAAAATTTGGCAATACCTCCTCCGAAAACTACATTGACTGAATTTTTTAATCTATGTTCTAGAGATGATTTTGCTAGAACTTTATTATACTGTGAAGTACCTTCTTATTATACTTAAACTCCGTTATGTTAACGAGTATGTTTTACGTCCCGGCAAACTCAACTTACGAGCGACGAGTCGTCGAATGTGAGATGGAGGAAGATTAATACTCATTTCTCCATGAATCGGACCATTTCTATTGGACAATTTTTCCATTTATTCTTTGTTTTGTTGTTCATCAACATTTATAATAATAATAATAATAATTATTATTATTATTATTATTATTATTATTTATTGTCAATAAATTTTATTTAAAGTGAATTTGACTCTTCTTTGAAAAATATTGTAAAATTCAGAAAAAAAAATAAAAATTAACAAAAAAAGCAAAAAAGAATAAATAAAAATGATGAATAAAATTTAATTTATTTCCTTTGAAAATTCGCCCAGCACGCGGGCGGGGTCGGCTAGTATATATATATATATATAATGAAAATGGTCTTCGTTTGAGGCTCAATCACGCCTAAACCACTGATCGTATCGACATGAAACTACCACCTTTCGATGCGAAATTTTTCCTAGATGGTTTATGGCTATTTATTTTTCGAATTCTAACAGTCCTTCATTTTTATATTGCTGTTTTACTTTTATGAACATTTATCCCGCTAATTGCAAGCGTTTTCTCTTGATTCTTTTGTTTCCATGGCAACGGAGTTTACTAAACGGATAATGTTCTTTTACATTCAGCTAATAATCTACTTACAAACTTCCACGCACCCCTGCACACCCACTCTCATTTTTTGATAAAAATAAAATGCCGTATCTATGATCGAGTATCACTTGAGAACGGCTGGACCGATTGAGTTAATTTTTTTTTATTGTCTTCAGAATTGTCAGGAGAATGTTTATATGTAAGAAAATATGAAAAAAGTCTGCTAAAACGTTAAAATATCCCCAAAGGGGATTACGGGGGCGTTAAAAATAGTCTATGAACGAATTTTACGGTAGCTCACCCCACAGGGGGTTGCGGGGGTGGTTTAACAATGAAAATTTTTATTTTTTCTTCTTCTATATTTTTTATTATTATTATTATTATCTATCTATATATATATATAATGAAAATGGTCTTCGTTTGAGGCTCAATCACGCCTAAACCACTGATCGTATAGACATGAAACTACCACCATTCGATGCGAAATTTTTCCTAGATGGTTTATGGCTATTTATTTTGAAGTGAAGTACCTTCTTAATATACTTAAACTCCGTTATGTTAACGAGTATGTTTTACGTCCCGGCAAACTCAACTTACGAGCGACGAGTCGTCGAATGTGAGATGGAGGAAGATTAATACTCATTTCTCCATGAATCGGACCATTTCTATTGGACAATTTTTCCATTTATTCTTTGTTTTGTTGTTCATCAACATTTATTATAATAATAATAATAATAATTTATTATGTCAATAAATTTTTTTTAAGTGAATTTGACTCTTCTTTGAAAAATATTGTAAATTTCAGGAAAAAAATAAAAATTAACAAAAAAAGCAAAAAATAAAATAAAAATGATGAATAAAATTTAATTTATTTCCTTTGAAAATTCGCCCAGCAAAGCGGGCGGGGTCGGCTAGTCTATCTTCTTCTATATATATATAATGAAAATGGTCTTCGTTTGAGGCTCAATCACGCCTAAACCACTGATCGTATCGACATGAAACTACCACCATTCGATGCGAAATTTTTCCTAGATGGTTTATGGCTATTTATTCTAACGTTCCTTCATTTTTTTATTGCTGTTTTACTTTTATGAACATTTATCCCGCTAATTGCAAGCGTTTTCTCTTGATTCTTTTGTTTCCATGGCAACGGAGTTTACTAAACGGATAATGTTCTTTTACATTCAGCTAATAATCTACTTACAAACTTCCACGCACCCCTGCACACCCACTCTCATTTTTTGATAAAAATAAAATGCCGTATCTATGATCGAGTATCACTTGAGAACGGCTGGACCGATTGAGTTAATTTTTTTTTATTGTCTTCAGAATTGTCAGGAGAATATTTATATGTAAGAAAATTTTAAAAAAGTCTGCTAAAACGTTAAAAATTTCGATGATAATCGAAGTATTCCAATTTCTATAGTTACTCATCACGAAATCTCGGGAACTATAGGACTTAGAAATGTGAAAATTGGTAGGAATATTACTTTCGTTATGTAGAGGTCAACTTAAAACGGATTTTAAGAAATTCATCCCCCAAAGGGGATTGCGGGGGCGTTAACAATGAACAATTCCCGTTTTTAAACTAGCTCCTATAAATTCCAAAATTGGTAGGAATCTTCTGTAAGAGATGTAGAAATAGTCTATGAACGAATTTTACGGTAGCTCACCCCACAGGGGGTTGCGGGGGTGAATTTTTTTATTTTTTAAGCCGTAGCTCCTACAAACTCTAAATTTAGCTAGAGTCGTCTATATGTGATGCAGAAATGATTTAAGAGCGGATTTTACAACAACCCACCGCTGAAAAAGATTGCGGTAGTGGGTGTTAAAATGTGAAATTTCTATTTCCAAACTGTAACCTCTATAGACTTTAAATTTGGTAGTAATCTTTTATTTGACATGCAGAAATCATCTCAAATAGGATTTTACGAAATTCTATTTCCAATAGGGATTGCGGGGGTGGGTGTGAGAATGTTAAATTTATGTTTCCAAACTGTAACTTCTACAGACTCCAAATGATTATTTTTTTACTATTTAAATAGAAAAGGTTAAAGTCAATTGTTTTTTTTTATTTAATTAATTTCATTTGTTTTTATATAACCTAATTAATTTTATGATAAAACGTCAGTTCATAAGCGGTTGAGAAGTGAAATAAAAATGTCAGACAGAGAAAGTATTGAAAGTTTATGTTTGTGTGCTGACTATGTGTTTGGTTCTAAAAACTAACTTAGGTAAGTAATGATTTGTAAAATATATTGATATATAATTAAATTGTAAATTACAAATTTTTATTAATAATTCGACATTAACTATCAAAAGAATCAAGAAAGTCTTATATTGGATGTTTCACAACAGTCCGAATCGCTTTAAGTGACAGAAGATTCCATGAAGGGATTGGTTGCTTTGAAGAATACGATAATATAAGTGAATTTTCCTTTGCAGAGATTAGAGAGGTGAATGTGCATAAAAAATAAAATAAAGTGATGATAAAGTTTAAGAGTTAATTATGAATTAATAAAAATTATTTAAATTTATCTAGAAATCGTTAATTGACGGAATTTACAACGCTTTATTATACTTTCAAGAAATACGAACTTACTTTGAGAGAAAAGAACAAGAACGAATGATGCGTTTGGTTAAACAGGCTAAACAACAGCAGGAGTGGAAATTAAAAAGTAATTTTCTATTTGTTGATTGAGATACTTATATAAAACATAACAAATAAATTTAATTTTAATACAACCCCATCAGATGAAAAAAACATCGCGACGGAATCAACTGAGATAGAAGACGAAGAAGTCATAGAAGAAAGAGTAGGTGAAAAAGTGGATAAGGAGAAGAACGATGGAACAAGGGAAAAAAGGAGAAGATTGAAAAAATAGAGGAATAAAAAAGATTAAAAAATAAAGAAGAAAGTTAGAAAATATCCAGAAAATAATATTATTGATCTACATTGACGTACATTTAGCTCTTAATTTCGGTTCATTTTCAAGCTACCTTCTCTATTTAAAAAAAAATATTAATGTTTATTATTGTAATTGTAATAAGATTATTTAATATAAGTGCGGCAGTGATAGCTATGCAGCTGGCGTATGATTCGGTTGATCACCCAATCTATGCAGCTTTTAGAGTGGTTAGTACTTTGATGGGTGATCTTCTTAAGAATACGATTGGCCTGCATGAACATCATTGTTGTTAGGTATAAGTTAAAGGCTCATTAATCACTACATAAATTTGCCTATCACCGATTGAACTGGCGTGAGTTTTCTCTGTGGTTTCCTCATGTCACTGTGTTCCGCCGAATAATGGGACACAGGGTAGATACGGTACAATAAAGCACATGTCGGTCCACAGCCGCAAAATATATATACATACAAATGATTAAATAAATTTTGTTTGTCATTGATAAATAATTAATACCGTAATTAATTTATAAAAAAAAGTTTATTAATATATTAACACATAATATTTAATCTTCATCTTCATCTTCAATAATCATCTTATGGATTGCAAGAATTGGTAACTCTTCAACTATGAATTCAATTATATGCAAGTACATGAATAAAGGAACTGACCAAGCAACTTATTCAGTTAGTAATGAAAATAATGAAATCCAAATTTTTCAATCGGGTCGATATATAAGTTCTTCAGAAGCTACTTGGAGAATACTAGGTTACCCAATACATGAAAGAAATCCAACAGTGTTTCATTTAGCAGTTCATTTGGACAATGGTCAAAGAGTTTATTTCAATCCGACAAACATACAAAATTTGGCAATACCTCCTCCGAAAACTACATTGACTGAATTTTTTAATCTATGTTCTAGAGATGATTTTGCTAGAACTTTATTATACTGTGAAGTACCTTCTTATTATACTTAAACTCCGTTATGTTAACGAGTATGTTTTACGTCCCGGCAAACTCAACTTACGAGCGACGAGTCGTCGAATGTGAGATGGAGGAAGATTAATACTCATTTCTCCATGAATCGGACCATTTCTATTGGACAATTTTTCCATTTATTCTTTGTTTTGTTGTTCATCAACATTTATAATAATAATAATAATAATAATTATTATTATTATTATTATTTATTGTCAATAAATTTTATTTAAAGTGAATTTGACTCTTCTTTGAAAAATATTGTAAATTTCAGAAAAAAAAATAAAAATTAACAAAAAAAGCAAAAAATAAAATAAAAATGATGAATAAAATTTAATTTATTTCCTTTGAAAATTCGCCCAGCAAAGCGGGCGGGGTCGGCTAGTCTATCTTCTTCTATATATATATAATGAAAATGGTCTTCGTTTGAGGCTCAATCACGCCTAAACCACTGATCGTATCGACATGAAACTACCACCATTCGATGCGAAATTTTTCCTAGATGGTTTATGGCTATTTATTCTAACGTTCCTTCATTTTTTTATTGCTGTTTTACTTTTATGAACATTTATCCCGCTAATTGCAAGCGTTTTCTCTTGATTCTTTTGTTTCCATGGCAACGGAGTTTACTAAACGGATAATGTTCTTTTACATTCAGCTAATAATCTACTTACAAACTTCCACGCACCCCTGCACACCCACTCTCATTTTTTGATAAAAATAAAATGCCGTATCTATGATCGAGTATCACTTGAGAACGGCTGGACCGATTGAGTTAATTTTTTTTTATTGTCTTCAGAATTGTCAGGAGAATGTTTATATGTAAGAAAATATGAAAAAAGTCTGCTAAAACGTTAAAATATCCCCAAAGGGGATTACGGGGGCGTTAAAAATAGTCTATGAACGAATTTTACGGTAGCTCACCCCACAGGGGGTTGCGGGGGTGGTTTAACAATGAAAATTTTTATTTTTTCTTCTTCTATATTTTTTATTATTATTATTATTATCTATCTATATATATATATAATGAAAATGGTCTTCGTTTGAGGCTCAATCACGCCTAAACCACTGATCGTATAGACATGAAACTACCACCATTCGATGCGAAATTTTTCCTAGATGGTTTATGGCTATTTATTTTGAAGTGAAGTACCTTCTTAATATACTTAAACTCCGTTATGTTAACGAGTATGTTTTACGTCCCGGCAAACTCAACTTACGAGCGACGAGTCGTCGAATGTGAGATGGAGGAAGATTAATACTCATTTCTCCATGAATCGGACCATTTCTATTGGACAATTTTTCCATTTATTCTTTGTTTTGTTGTTCATCAACATTTATTATAATAATAATAATAATAATTTATTATGTCAATAAATTTTTTTTAAGTGAATTTGACTCTTCTTTGAAAAATATTGTAAATTTCAGGAAAAAAATAAAAATTAACAAAAAAAGCAAAAAATAAAATAAAAATGATGAATAAAATTTAATTTATTTCCTTTGAAAATTCGCCCAGCAAAGCGGGCGGGGTCGGCTAGTCTATCTTCTTCTATATATATATAATGAAAATGGTCTTCGTTTGAGGCTCAATCACGCCTAAACCACTGATCGTATCGACATGAAACTACCACCATTCGATGCGAAATTTTTCCTAGATGGTTTATGGCTATTTATTCTAACGTTCCTTCATTTTTTTATTGCTGTTTTACTTTTATGAACATTTATCCCGCTAATTGCAAGCGTTTTCTCTTGATTCTTTTGTTTCCATGGCAACGGAGTTTACTAAACGGATAATGTTCTTTTACATTCAGCTAATAATCTACTTACAAACTTCCACGCACCCCTGCACACCCACTCTCATTTTTTGATAAAAATAAAATGCCGTATCTATGATCGAGTATCACTTGAGAACGGCTGGACCGATTGAGTTAATTTTTTTTTATTGTCTTCAGAATTGTCAGGAGAATATTTATATGTAAGAAAATTTTAAAAAAGTCTGCTAAAACGTTAAAAATTTCGATGATAATCGAAGTATTCCAATTTCTATAGTTACTCATCACGAAATCTCGGGAACTATAGGACTTAGAAATGTGAAAATTGGTAGGAATATTACTTTCGTTATGTAGAGGTCAACTTAAAACGGATTTTAAGAAATTCATCCCCCAAAGGGGATTGCGGGGGCGTTAACAATGAACAATTCCCGTTTTTAAACTAGCTCCTATAAATTCCAAAATTGGTAGGAATCTTCTGTAAGAGATGTAGAAATAGTCTATGAACGAATTTTACGGTAGCTCACCCCACAGGGGGTTGCGGGGGTGAATTTTTTTATTTTTTAAGCCGTAGCTCCTACAAACTCTAAATTTAGCTAGAGTCGTCTATATGTGATGCAGAAATGATTTAAGAGCGGATTTTACAACAACCCACCGCCGAAAAAGATTGCGGTAGTGGGTGTTAAAATGTGAAATTTCTATTTCCAAACTGTAACCTCTATAGACTTTAAATTTGGTAGTAATCTTTTATTTGACATGCAGAAATCATCTCAAATAGGATTTTACGAAATTCTATTTCCAATAGGGATTGCGGGGGTGGGTGTGAGAATGTTAAATTTATGTTTCCAAACTGTAACTTCTACAGACTCCAAATGATTATTTTTTTACTATTTAAATAGAAAAGGTTAAAGTCAATTGTTTTTTTTTATTTAATTAATTTCATTTGTTTTTATATAACCTAATTAATTTTATGATAAAACGTCAGTTCATAAGCGGTTGAGAAGTGAAATAAAAATGTCAGACAGAGAAAGTATTGAAAGTTTATGTTTGTGTGCTGACTATGTGTTTGGTTCTAAAAACTAACTTAGGTAAGTAATGATTTGTAAAATATATTGATATATAATTAAATTGTAAATTACAAATTTTTATTAATAATTCGACATTAACTATCAAAAGAATCAAGAAAGTCTTATATTGGATGTTTCACAACAGTCCGAATCGCTTTAAGTGACAGAAGATTCCATGAAGGGATTGGTTGCTTTGAAGAATACGATAATATAAGTGAATTTTCCTTTGCAGAGATTAGAGAGGTGAATGTGCATAAAAAATAAAATAAAGTGATGATAAAGTTTAAGAGTTAATTATGAATTAATAAAAATTATTTAAATTTATCTAGAAATCGTTAATTGACGGAATTTACAACGCTTTATTATACTTTCAAGAAATACGAACTTACTTTGAGAGAAAAGAACAAGAACGAATGATGCGTTTGGTTAAACAGGCTAAACAACAGCAGGAGTGGAAATTAAAAAGTAATTTTCTATTTGTTGATTGAGATACTTATATAAAACATAACAAATAAATTTAATTTTAATACAACCCCATCAGATGAAAAAAACATCGCGACGGAATCAACTGAGATAGAAGACGAAGAAGTCATAGAAGAAAGAGTAGGTGAAAAAGTGGATAAGGAGAAGAACGATGGAACAAGGGAAAAAAGGAGAAGATTGAAAAAATAGAGGAATAAAAAAGATTAAAAAATAAAGAAGAAAGTTAGAAAATATCCAGAAAATAATATTATTGATCTACATTGACGTACATTTAGCTCTTAATTTCGGTTCATTTTCAAGCTACCTTCTCTATTTAAAAAAAAATATTAATGTTTATTATTGTAATTGTAATAAGATTATTTAATATAAGTGCGGCAGTGATAGCTATGCAGCTGGCGTATGATTCGGTTGATCACCCAATCTATGCAGCTTTTAGAGTGGTTAGTACTTTGATGGGTGATCTTCTTAAGAATACGATTGGCCTGCATGAACATCATTGTTGTTAGGTATAAGTTAAAGGCTCATTAATCACTACATAAATACACTACATAAATTTGCCTATTACCGATTGAACTGGCGTGAGTTTTCTCTGTGGTTTCCTCATGTCACTGTGTTCCGCCGAATAATGGGACACAGGGTAGATACGGTACAATAAAGCACATGTCGGTCCACAGCCGCAAAATATATATACATACAAATGATTAAATAAATTTTGTTTGTCATTGATAAATAATTAATACCGTAATTAATTTATAAAAAAAAGTTTATTAATATATTAACACATAATATTTAATCTTCATCTTCATCTTCAATAATCATCTTATGGATTGCAAGAATTGGTAACTCTTCAACTATGAATTCAATTATATGCAAGTACATGAATAAAGGAACTGACCAAGCAACTTATTCAGTTAGTAATGAAAATAATGAAATCCAAATTTTTCAATCGGGTCGATATATAAGTTCTTCAGAAGCTACTTGGAGAATACTAGGTTACCCAATACATGAAAGAAATCCAACAGTGTTTCATTTAGCAGTTCATTTGGACAATGGTCAAAGAGTTTATTTCAATCCGACAAACATACAAAATTTGGCAATACCTCCTCCGAAAACTACATTGACTGAATTTTTTAATCTATGTTCTAGAGATGATTTTGCTAGAACTTTATTATACTGTGAAGTACCTTCTTATTATACTTAAACTCCGTTATGTTAACGAGTATGTTTTACGTCCCGGCAAACTCAACTTACGAGCGACGAGTCGTCGAATGTGAGATGGAGGAAGATTAATACTCATTTCTCCATGAATCGGACCATTTCTATTGGACAATTTTTCCATTTATTCTTTGTTTTGTTGTTCATCAACATTTATAATAATAATAATAATAATAATTATTATTATTATTATTATTTATTGTCAATAAATTTTATTTAAAGTGAATTTGACTCTTCTTTGAAAAATATTGTAAATTTCAGAAAAAAAAATAAAAATTAACAAAAAAAGCAAAAAATAAAATAAAAATGATGAATAAAATTTAATTTATTTCCTTTGAAAATTCGCCCAGCAAAGCGGGCGGGGTCGGCTAGTCTATCTTCTTCTATATATATATAATGAAAATGGTCTTCGTTTGAGGCTCAATCACGCCTAAACCACTGATCGTATCGACATGAAACTACCACCTTTCGATGCGAAATTTTTCCTAGATGGTTTATGGCTATTTATTTTTCGAATTCTAACAGTCCTTCATTTTTATATTGCTGTTTTACTTTTATGAACATTTATCCCGCTAATTGCAAGCGTTTTCTCTTGATTCTTTTGTTTCCATGGCAACGGAGTTTACTAAACGGATAATGTTCTTTTACATTCAGCTAATAATCTACTTACAAACTTCCACGCACCCCTGCACACCCACTCTCATTTTTTGATAAAAATAAAATGCCGTATCTATGATCGAGTATCACTTGAGAACGGCTGGACCGATTGAGTTAATTTTTTTTTATTGTCTTCAGAATTGTCAGGAGAATGTTTATATGTAAGAAAATATGAAAAAAGTCTGCTAAAACGTTAAAATATCCCCAAAGGGGATTACGGGGGCGTTAAAAATAGTCTATGAACGAATTTTACGGTAGCTCACCCCACAGGGGGTTGCGGGGGTGGTTTAACAATGAAAATTTTTATTTTTTCTTCTTCTATATTTTTTATTATTATTATTATTATCTATCTATATATATATATAATGAAAATGGTCTTCGTTTGAGGCTCAATCACGCCTAAACCACTGATCGTATAGACATGAAACTACCACCATTCGATGCGAAATTTTTCCTAGATGGTTTATGGCTATTTATTTTGAAGTGAAGTACCTTCTTAATATACTTAAACTCCGTTATGTTAACGAGTATGTTTTACGTCCCGGCAAACTCAACTTACGAGCGACGAGTCGTCGAATGTGAGATGGAGGAAGATTAATACTCATTTCTCCATGAATCGGACCATTTCTATTGGACAATTTTTCCATTTATTCTTTGTTTTGTTGTTCATCAACATTTATTATAATAATAATAATAATAATTTATTATGTCAATAAATTTTTTTTAAGTGAATTTGACTCTTCTTTGAAAAATATTGTAAATTTCAGGAAAAAAATAAAAATTAACAAAAAAAGCAAAAAATAAAATAAAAATGATGAATAAAATTTAATTTATTTCCTTTGAAAATTCGCCCAGCAAAGCGGGCGGGGTCGGCTAGTCTATCTTCTTCTATATATATATAATGAAAATGGTCTTCGTTTGAGGCTCAATCACGCCTAAACCACTGATCGTATCGACATGAAACTACCACCATTCGATGCGAAATTTTTCCTAGATGGTTTATGGCTATTTATTCTAACGTTCCTTCATTTTTTTATTGCTGTTTTACTTTTATGAACATTTATCCCGCTAATTGCAAGCGTTTTCTCTTGATTCTTTTGTTTCCATGGCAACGGAGTTTACTAAACGGATAATGTTCTTTTACATTCAGCTAATAATCTACTTACAAACTTCCACGCACCCCTGCACACCCACTCTCATTTTTTGATAAAAATAAAATGCCGTATCTATGATCGAGTATCACTTGAGAACGGCTGGACCGATTGAGTTAATTTTTTTTTATTGTCTTCAGAATTGTCAGGAGAATATTTATATGTAAGAAAATTTTAAAAAAGTCTGCTAAAACGTTAAAAATTTCGATGATAATCGAAGTATTCCAATTTCTATAGTTACTCATCACGAAATCTCGGGAACTATAGGACTTAGAAATGTGAAAATTGGTAGGAATATTACTTTCGTTATGTAGAGGTCAACTTAAAACGGATTTTAAGAAATTCATCCCCCAAAGGGGATTGCGGGGGCGTTAACAATGAACAATTCCCGTTTTTAAACTAGCTCCTATAAATTCCAAAATTGGTAGGAATCTTCTGTAAGAGATGTAGAAATAGTCTATGAACGAATTTTACGGTAGCTCACCCCACAGGGGGTTGCGGGGGTGAATTTTTTTATTTTTTAAGCCGTAGCTCCTACAAACTCTAAATTTAGCTAGAGTCGTCTATATGTGATGCAGAAATGATTTAAGAGCGGATTTTACAACAACCCACCGCCGAAAAAGATTGCGGTAGTGGGTGTTAAAATGTGAAATTTCTATTTCCAAACTGTAACCTCTATAGACTTTAAATTTGGTAGTAATCTTTTATTTGACATGCAGAAATCATCTCAAATAGGATTTTACGAAATTCTATTTCCAATAGGGATTGCGGGGGTGGGTGTGAGAATGTTAAATTTATGTTTCCAAACTGTAACTTCTACAGACTCCAAATGATTATTTTTTTACTATTTAAATAGAAAAGGTTAAAGTCAATTGTTTTTTTTTATTTAATTAATTTCATTTGTTTTTATATAACCTAATTAATTTTATGATAAAACGTCAGTTCATAAGCGGTTGAGAAGTGAAATAAAAATGTCAGACAGAGAAAGTATTGAAAGTTTATGTTTGTGTGCTGACTATGTGTTTGGTTCTAAAAACTAACTTAGGTAAGTAATGATTTGTAAAATATATTGATATATAATTAAATTGTAAATTACAAATTTTTATTAATAATTCGACATTAACTATCAAAAGAATCAAGAAAGTCTTATATTGGATGTTTCACAACAGTCCGAATCGCTTTAAGTGACAGAAGATTCCATGAAGGGATTGGTTGCTTTGAAGAATACGATAATATAAGTGAATTTTCCTTTGCAGAGATTAGAGAGGTGAATGTGCATAAAAAATAAAATAAAGTGATGATAAAGTTTAAGAGTTAATTATGAATTAATAAAAATTATTTAAATTTATCTAGAAATCGTTAATTGACGGAATTTACAACGCTTTATTATAC
This sequence comes from Pieris mannii, assembly GCA_028984075.1. Taxonomy (NCBI): domain Eukaryota; kingdom Metazoa; phylum Arthropoda; class Insecta; order Lepidoptera; family Pieridae; genus Pieris; species Pieris mannii. The sequence continues at coordinate 6,084,783 of CM054776.1, forward strand.
TTTCAAGAAATACGAACTTACTTTGAGAGAAAAGAACAAGAACGAATGATGCGTTTGGTTAAACAGGCTAAACAACAGCAGGAGTGGAAATTAAAAAGTAATTTTCTATTTGTTGATTGAGATACTTATATAAAACATAACAAATAAATTTAATTTTAATACAACCCCATCAGATGAAAAAAACATCGCGACGGAATCAACTGAGATAGAAGACGAAGAAGTCATAGAAGAAAGAGTAGGTGAAAAAGTGGATAAGGAGAAGAACGATGGAACAAGGGAAAAAAGGAGAAGATTGAAAAAATAGAGGAATAAAAAAGATTAAAAAATAAAGAAGAAAGTTAGAAAATATCCAGAAAATAATATTATTGATCTACATACAGCTACCTTCTCTATTTAAAAAAAAATATTAATGTTTATTATTGTAATTGTAATAAGATTATTTAATATAAGTGCGGCAGTGATAGCTATGCAGCTGGCGTATGATTCGGTTGATCACCCAATCTATGCAGCTTTTAGAGTGGTTAGTACTTTGATGGGTGATCTTCTTAAGAATACGATTGGCCTGCATGAACATCATTGTTGTTAGGTATAAGTTAAAGGCTCATTAATCACTACATAAATACACTACATAAATTTGCCTATTACCGATTGAACTGGCGTGAGTTTTCTCTGTGGTTTCCTCATGTCACTGTGTTCCGCCGAATAATGGGACACAGGGTAGATACGGTACAATAAAGCACATGTCGGTCCACAGCCGCAAAATATATATACATACAAATGATTAAATAAATTTTGTTTGTCATTGATAAATAATTAATACCGTAATTAATTTATAAAAAAAAGTTTATTAATATATTAACACATAATATTTAATCTTCATCTTCATCTTCAATAATCATCTTATGGATTGCAAGAATTGGTAACTCTTCAACTATGAATTCAATTATATGCAAGTACATGAATAAAGGAACTGACCAAGCAACTTATTCAGTTAGTAATGAAAATAATGAAATCCAAATTTTTCAATCGGGTCGATATATAAGTTCTTCAGAAGCTACTTGGAGAATACTAGGTTACCCAATACATGAAAGAAATCCAACAGTGTTTCATTTAGCAGTTCATTTGGACAATGGTCAAAGAGTTTATTTCAATCCGACAAACATACAAAATTTGGCAATACCTCCTCCGAAAACTACATTGACTGAATTTTTTAATCTATGTTCTAGAGATGATTTTGCTAGAACTTTATTATACTGTGAAGTACCTTCTTATTATACTTAAACTCCGTTATGTTAACGAGTATGTTTTACGTCCCGGCAAACTCAACTTACGAGCGACGAGTCGTCGAATGTGAGATGGAGGAAGATTAATACTCATTTCTCCATGAATCGGACCATTTCTATTGGACAATTTTTCCATTTATTCTTTGTTTTGTTGTTCATCAACATTTATTATAATAATAATAATTTATTATGTCAATAAATTTTATTTTATGTGAATTTGACTCTTCTTTGAAAAATATTGTAAATTTCAGAAAAAAAAATTAACAAAAAAAGTAAAAAAAAATAAAAATAAAAAAAATAAAAATTAACAAAAAAAGCAAAAAATAAAATAAAAATGATGAATAAAATTTAATTTATTTCCTTTGAAAATTCGCCCAGCAAAGCGGGCGGGGTCGGCTAGTATATATATATATTTCTACTTTTATTATATAGTTTGTTTGATTTATTGATATAATATATATATATCAATCAAACAAACAAAATATATTTATTCATGTAGGTAAACAAGTACACTTTTGAACGTCAAAAAGTTAAATTAATTGTGAATTAACAATATATAATATAATACATAATTATCTCCTCGAAAATCTTTAATTTAAACAAAATCACTTCGAATTTTTAAGCATAGTTTCGGTTCGTCAAACATGCTCTGAAAAAGCAGTAAGGCGTATAAAATTATAAGTTAGTATGATACATAAGGATTGAATTTTAATTTTTGGTAAAATTTAAATAAAGACCTTGTTATATTAAACGATTGAGCTAAGAAATTATTCTAAGAATACTCATATTAATCACTCACTCTCAATAAAATCTCCCATCTTATATCAATCCGTTGATTGGTTATTTGCACACTATTATCAATATTTGGATAGAGAACTCTATCTCAGATAGCCAAAATGAATTGAAATAGGTTATTGGGTTTGGGTGATACGCCCGATCGCAATAATTAATCCACAATCTCAGATAGAAGACAATCTGAGATCAGACCGTGACAGTCGATCGATTTCCCATCTTATATCAATCCGTTGATTGCTTATTGGCACACTTTTATCAATATTTGGACAAAGAATTCTATCTCAGATAATAAAAAAAGGATTGAGACAAGTTATTGGGTTTGAGCGTTACGCCTGAGCCCAATAATAAATCCACAATCTTAGATCAGGTTGATATAAGATGGGAGATCGATCGACTGTCACGATCTGATCTCAGATTGCCTTGATAGGTTATTGGGTTTGGGCGTTACGCCCGAGCCCAATAATAAATCCACAATCTTAGATAGAAGGCAATCTGAGATCAGACCGTGACAGTCGATCGATCTCCTATCTTATATCAATCGGTTGATTGGTTATTGGCACACTTTTATCAATATTTGGATAAAGAACTCTATCTCAGATAGAAGAAAATCTGAGATCAGACCGTGACAGTCGATCGATTTCCCATCTTATATCAATCCGTTGATTGCTTATTGGCACACTTTTATCAATACTTGGACAAAGAATTCTATCTCAGATAATAAAAAAAGGATTGAGACAGGTTATTGGGTTTGGGCGTTTCGCCCGAGCCCAATAATAAATTCACAATCTTAGATAGAAGGCAATCTGAGATCAGACCGTGACAGTCGATCGATCTCCTATCTTATATCAATACGTTGATTGTTTATTGGCTCACTTTTATCAATATTTGGATAAAGAACTCTATCTCAGATAGAAGAAAATCTGAGATCAGACCGTGACAGTCGATCGATCTCCCATCTTATATCAGACCGTTGATTGGTTATTTGCATACTATTTTCAATATTTGGATGGAGAACTCTATCTCAGATAGCCAAAATGTATTGAGATAGGTTATTGGGTTTGGGTGATACGCCCGATCCCAATAATTAATCCACAATCTCAGATAGAAGACAATCTGAGATCAAACCGTGACAGTCGATCGATCTCCCATCTTATATCAAACCGTTGATTGGTTATTTGCACACTATTATCAATATTTGGATGGAGAACTCTATCTCAGATAGCCAAAATGTATTGAGATAGGTTATTGGGTTTGGGTGATACGCCCGATCGCAATAATTAATCCACAATCTCAGATAGAAGACAATCTGAGATCAAACCGTGACAGTCGATCGATTTCCCATCTTATATCAATCCGTTGATTGCTTATTGGCACACTTTTATCAATATTTGGACAAAGAATTCTATCTCAGATAATAAAAAAAGGATTGAGACAGGTTATTGGGTTTGGGTGTTACGCCCGATCCCAATAATTAATCCACAATCTCAGATAGAAGACAATCTGAGATCAGACCGTGACAGTCGATCGATTTCCCATCTTATATCAATCCGTTGATTGCTTATTGGCACACTTTTATCAATATTTGGACAAAGAATTCTATCTCAGATAATAAAAAAAGGATTGAGACAGGTTATTGGGTTTGGGTGTTACGCCCGATCCCAATAATTAATCCACAATCTCAGATAGAAGACAATCTGAGATCAGACCGTGACAGTCGATCGATTTCCCATCTTATATCAATCCGTTGATTGCTTATTGGCACACTTTTATCAATATTTGGACAAAGAATTCTATCTCAGATAATAAAAAAAGGATTGAGACAGGTTATTGGGTTTGAGCGTTACGCCTGAGCCCAATAATAAATCCACAATCTTAGATAGAAGGCAATCTGAGATCAGACCGTGACAGTCGATCGATTTCCCATCTTATATCAATACGTTGATTGTTTATTGGCTCACTTTTATCAATATTTGGATAAAGAACTCTATCTCAGATAGAAGAAAATCTGAGATCAGACCGTGACAGTCGATCGATCTCCCATCTTATATCAGACCGTTGATTGGTTATTTGCATACTATTATCAATATTTGGATGGAGTACTCTATCTCAGATAGCCAAAATGTATTGAGATAGGTTATTGGGTTTGGGTGATACGCCCGATCGCAATAATTAATCCACAATCTTAGATAGAAGACAATCTGAGATCAAACCGTGACAGTCGATCGATTTCCCATCTTATATCATCCGTTGATTGCTTATTGGCACACTTTTATCAATATTTGGATAAAGAACTCTATCTCAGATAGAAGACAATCTGAGGTCAGACCGTGACAGTCGATCGATCGCACGATAAAGAAGAGCTTTCCTGCGCAAGCTAGGATCTCCGGATCGACCCATTCTTGCTTGAATAGTTCTATTGATGACCGCAGGTTCGGGTTCTTCTTGATGCATTTCGACTTTCCGATCCCCTACTTCGTAAGAACGTTTTGAACTGAAGCCATTCTTTCACTGCAATTCTGAAACCATAGACTATTTAAGTAAACTGTATATCGGTTAACTAAAGTAGTGGTCATGATAAGAGCACAAACAAATAAAACAGAAGTTATTTATTTGATTAAGTTGAAGGTTAGTTAGTTTGGTTATAATCGCTTTGTTATAAAATAAAATTTATAGAATGCATCAATATTGACTCAGTAGTTATGTGCCAGCCCTGCACCTAACAATATAGGATTTCTGCTGACGAAGGAGGCCACCGGCAACGCTAGTTATAGTACTTAGTTTTAAGAATTCATTCTTGTAAGCATCGCGCTTCAGACCACTCTATTAATTTGTAATTATAATAAATTAGTTTAATATTAAATTGTTTTTTTTTTGGGGTGCACCGGCGGGTGAAATATAATTCAGTCTTTAAGTTGTATGTAAAACACACATCTCATTCCCTAAAGCTTCAAAGAAAACGCGTGTGCAACATTCGTTATATTTAATACAAACAGTTGAAATTAACTACAACTCAAATATTTCGCACTGCCCCTAATGCGACAGTCGTAAACATGACTTAACGGTAAACTTAAGATTAATGAGACGACAAATAGCGTTCTAGCTTTACAATTGTACCTGTAGCGCAGTAGTTTTCGGAGCGAGTTCCACACAGTAACAATTTGTGCATATTATTAACATATTTCTAAAATTACTATTAATTTTATTTTATTGACTTATTAACACAGTACACATGTTATGAATATGTTGATGTATGTGGTTTTGTATAAATTTTCGGCATGTGAAAGGCTTGATTTTCCCATTTCTACAAAAAATGAAATGTAATTGTTAGATTATTTCAAAGATACTGTTATAAGCTGAGATATTCTATTCACTAATCTTGTATTACCAATATCAATCAAGTGTCAAAGTACTGCTAATATTTCTCTTTTTCGATAGGTCGTTGACACGATAATTATTGTGGCTTCAAATGGACTTAATAGATCTAATTATTCGTTACGGTACTTGATGTAGAACGAGAGAAACATGGCTTTGAAGGTTCCAACGTAGATAATTTTATAGACTTATCTCGTATGTTTAATTTGTAACGAAGCAAGTCTCAACTGGGATTGTATATCGAAACAATATTTTTGTTATTGTGCATAAATATTTTTTAAATCAAATTTGATTACAACAGCGTAAAATGCAAATATACATAAGGCTACCTCATGGGTTTCAGGGAATTTATTCAAATTTTCGTAATATGCTAATATACATATAGACAGTTTTTTGCACAATGACTCAAGCCAGTAAATGTTCGTCATTACAGATCATCAAAACAAATTTTGTTGTACATCATATTGTGTATAGGAAGGTAAAATGACAGATCGGAGCTTTTCGTGTTATCAAAAAAAAACATTTAGGCTTTCAAGCACTTAACTCGTTATGATTTCTTTTAAATATGAAGTTTCTATAATGATGAAGGTATATCGATTTAATCATATAAAATTAAAGATTAGGATCAAATCAACATTTGACATAAAGTGGTACCAAGAATCCATTATCGTCAATTATGTGTCTATATGAATTACTTATCTACATGTAAACAAATTGTAACTTGTGAGATATACAAAGTACAAACGCCAGATTAAAACGCGTTTAATTATAACAATTTTCGTAACGATTTCATTTTAATTACAAAAATGTCCCGACGTTTCACGCATTTTATAGCAAGTGAGCATGTTCCGTCTTGTCATGGTTGTTTTTTATTGCAATGTATATGTCGCAGTCAACTAGCTTAATTAGCCGTTAAATCAACAGCCTACCCTTTTAAATAAACAGTGCCGTTTAACTAGCGGCCTGAATGATATTCAGCCGTAGCGTTTTCTACGACATTTAATAAATGGCTGGCTAATTGTCTAGGAGATATACATATGTGTGTGATAGAAATATAAAAAAAGATGAAGCCTCTGACATAAAATAAAATATAACTTTAAAATTAATTATTATAGCTCGAGTTACTCACTGCTAAATTCACATTATTATTGACACTAGACTCTTCGATTGTACTTGTTGTTTTTTATTAAAATTTGGAGGACACCATCAAAGTATTTGTTTGCCGACGCCATAGTGACAGTTTGAAGAGGTTTGTTTCAAGTTTGAGAGTGGCAGGAAGTAAAACTACATTTATATTAAAACTAAATTTATATAACAGGCTAGGCAAGTAATGAAACGTCATCGATCCAAGTCATTTGCCTAGCTATTTGATCACCTGGCTGAATATCTTTCAGGCCGCTACTTAAACGGCGCTGTATCGCTAAAAGACTAGGCTGTTCATTGAACGACTTATTAAGCTAGTTGGCTGCGAAATATATATCACATGCATAAGTTCATAGTTTGGTGGGTCATTAAATAATAAAGATTTCAATGCTTCTGAACAGTTAGTTCGATTACATTGAAATGTAATATAGGAAAATAGCGAATAATAGTAAGAATATGTAATCTCGTCGAACTCTTGTATAAAATGGAAGTACGGACATATATTGTCAATCCCGTCTCCATCTATGTTATGAATATCAGGCACTCATTAATTCACTTTTTAGTCTGTGTATCTCCCCAACACATTTTTAAAGTTTTCGAATGATTCGAGTTGATGTCATCGTTCATTGTTTACGTACAAGATTCCTTAGAGTAAATGAGTAATTGATGGTACGGCATTTTTCAAGCCCTCATTTTATAATTAACCAAACTCATTATTCCGTAATAAAAATAATTAATAAAAAACATACAAAACAATGTCCTCTTCCGAAATCGATAAAAAAATTAAAATATTAAATGTATTTGTCTGATGAAGCTCGTACTTTCGTAAGTTCAATAAAACATTAATCGTTTAGATTAAATTTTACGCCAATTTTAGAGCCCTTAAAATTTGTACCCAAAGCAATTATTGTTCCAAATTTTATAATTTGTAATCCATTAAAAGTTACCAGTTTAAAAATGTATAATGACTGTTAATAACCAGATAAACCCATCAAACTTTTATCACATGGTACATTTAAGTAGACAGAGATTTAAGTTCAATGACTTTAATATTTAAAAGACACATTGATCATTCTTTTGTTTTGAAACATTAGAACGGTATCAAAGTCGGGTTTTTGATGCACAAATCGAATTGCCGTGTATAAAATGTGCCATAATGGCCTGCAAATGTCAAGTTAGTACAAAAGGAAAAAAAGCTCTTTTATCTTTCAAACAAATGTAGAGCGACAGTTTAAAATATTATAAAGCCCACGTCCCAAGATGCTTAAGCATTTTGCGAAGAGACTCCTTGTGAGCCACACCTCCTTGCGCCGCGATTACCCTATTAAAATAATTCGGTAGTGAACGCAAACTTGTTTACAATAATTTAAAAAATGACACTCAGAACTATAGTATTTTTCTTAAATTTAATTGCCATACATTGTTTCCACGTGCCTGAGGATATAGGATTTTCTGAAAATAATGGCGCATTTTATACTGAGGATGCAGTATTTATAAATGGTAAGATTTTATTTGTTATTATTAATTTAGGAATTAAATAGATACGATTTAAGATGCTTCAAATGTACCAAGAATAAAAATAAACTTTACTATTCTATTATCCTTCAAAATTGAGATCGCACTACCTCAACACATCAGCAATTCCTTTAGCGACTTCATAAAACAATACGCGACATTGTTCTTACGAGGTTATTAGGCTAGAGAAAGTAAAAATTTGCGCCTTAGTTGTCCACCAAACCCATAAGCTATAGCTCAACACCATAGTAGAACCGCATCAATACATTAATGACTCATAAAAAAAAATATTAATTCGGTCGTCAACCTGGAATCTCTTGTATTAGATCTTCTAAAATTACGTGGGCCATTCTTGTGAACCTTTGAAGCAATTCAATGCAAATGTTTACCGCCTACGCAAACCACATTACATCAATCATTTCTTCTTATTAAATTCCTAGTGCTCTTATTTTTTGTGTGTGGACATTAATTAGACTGCTGAGTTAAAGCTGACAAACGTGACATTTCCTAGAGAAGACTGAACCCGGAATGGTTCTAGGTACAATAAATCGTTATTATTGCATTTAACTTCGAATTGTTTATGATGGTTCCGGCGACTTCGAAGCATAACAATAAATAATAAGATGCGATAAACACTCGTTGTTATATGTTATTAAAAAGCGAAGGGATCCCTAGTAAAGATGAACACGACAAAACATTCATACATTAATGTGCCAAGTTCGGATGCCAGGGATATCTAGTGCACTTCATTGTAAATTAAATTCTCTGTAAATAGGCGTTTAGTTTACTTTGCTCTGATAATCCAATTACTTGAGCACCACAGTAAATGTCTACATCTAGGATACCTTAAGCCTGTATATTCACATTAATGTCACAGGGAACCAGGTTTAAAACCAGCAGTGGTTTGGTTGAAAATAGCTTGCCTTACAAACTGACATCTCCAAGGCCGGTTATTTACTTGGAATTTTTTTACTTTATTTACTATTATTTTATTTATCAAGTGAATAATTAATTGCACGCAATATCTGTTGACGAATACCAGGAATATACTCTATTTTTGTTTAAACGTATTGACAGTGATTTCGTCATAATTCATGGGTAATACTAACGATTTGTATTTAAAAGGTCGGCAACGCACTCGCGTCGCATCGTGAGTGTCCTTGGGCGGCGGTATCACTTAACATCAGGTGAGCCTCCTGCCCGTTTGCCCCCTGTTCTTTAAAAAAAAATGAAAAAAAAAAGTATTTCCCATTGCAATTGTCTGCTGCCCGATAAAAGCTTTTCTGAATACGTCTATTACCGACTTAGTTTTATCTAAGACGTATATATGTTGCAAATCTCCGGAGTGTTTTATCAATTTTGGAAACACTAGGTAAGATTCAGGTATTGAGTGGAAAAAATATCAAAAGTCGGTTTTTTTTTAAATTTAAAGATCGCATAGAGTTCTAACCGTAATCAAATCTATTGCGAAATGACGATGTACTTCATATATTTGATTAGTTCAGAAGCTTATAATCAAATATTAAATATGTAAATTACAGTAAACTGTCTTTGATTAGATTTAAATTGGATTCCGATACGTCCGTGACCGTTATGTTACGATAAAAACAACTTGCATGTTCTGAACAATGTATTTTCGGACGCCCTCTGAATAATAAAGTGATTGCTCATAATACAGTGTTTTATTTTGAGATTAACGCTACAAATCAATAAGAATTTATTCCAAACTATCGAGAAAATTGCTAAAAAACGTTCGTTACTTAAATTACTGTTTGCTTTTGGAAAATGTTCTATAACATGAAAAGTTCAACAGTAAACAGTGTTGGTCTAGTCAAGTGGCTCTAACGTACGACTTTCATCCCTGTGTAGGCATAGTTCCCCAGATAGCTAGTGCACCTATATAGTTTATATTTAATACTTGCTCGTACGGTGAAGATTCATATAGATATGCTAATTTACACTATGTAATCGAAAAATAAGGATTTTATTAATAACTATTTCTCCTATTTCAGCTCTTCCACGTTCGAAACGCGAGACGAATACAACACGCGATGGAAAGCAACTTTTATTGTTACAACCAAGACAGGTAGCTTTATTAAATTATTTATTTCTTGTTTAATAAAAGCAATATGTTTAATTCATAAAGTAATTAACTGTCATTAAAAGATTATCATAAATAAAAGGTGAGTGCTTAATAACTTGTTCTTATAGGTCCTATTTTGGACATTTGGTTCATGCATATAATTTAATATGTACTATACATACAAACGGACTATCCGGTCAGTTATTAGTTGGCGTAATGTTACTTTTATATACCTTTGTCGCGCTCCGAAATAATACTGTTATGGTTACATTTATACATAGTGGTTTTCTAATGTAACATCATGATTTAAATCATATTACTCTATGAAATAATTATATTAAATCAAAAATATATATATTCAAAGGTTTATGTATATGACGTAGATTCCAAAAACTACAAAAAGAAAACAATGATAAGCCTAAATTAATTAACGATTTCCTTTTTGCGTCTATGCTTTCGCGATTCTAAAACGGGGTTTTCGACGTGGTTATTTGTAGGGTGATGCTTTTGGATTGGATTGCGAAACAACTAATGGAAAGAAAGGCACCTGTAAGAGCTTCCGGGACTGCTACCCTTTGTTTAAAGTTGTTGACTTATCCGGCTACGACGGTTGGGTCATGGGCCATTACGACACTTGTAGCTACATCAGTGGAGATAATACTGAGGTATGGAACATACTTTTTACAACATTAATTGTTTAACAAGAGTTTACTGACAAAATCGTGGTTCGATTCCCGATGAGTAATTTGTTAAATGAAAATTAAAAAAATAAAAAATAAAATAATCAAACAGGGTGGGCCTTCAGAGCAGAAACTTATATTTTAAACATAATATCTAGGTAACACTGAAACTGTTTAGAAAATGAAAAACGGCTTAATGTAAAAAGTTGGAAATGCTTTTCTTGTTTTTCGAAGTAATCTCCGTTCCTCCTACACATCGTCGCATTCGATGGAACCACTGAGAAAAGCAGTGGGCTCATTTTTCCTATGGCATTTTCGTACGCTCGTAAAGCCAATACCTCGAATTTTATCTTTAGTTCGTGGGAATAAATGAAAGTCGCAAGGCGACAGGTCAGGACTGTATGGCGGATGACTCATTACCACGACACCTGCCATAGTCAAATATTCAACAGTCCGGTTTGCTGATGCATTGTCGTGGCGAAGGAGGATTCTGTTTCGAGGGCGCTGCTATCGAATTTTTCCAAGACAACAGGCAAACAGCGATTGACATACCATACCAATCTGCGGTAGTTACCGCAGAAGAAGGAAGGACAGCTGTTGTCCTTGTTGTTGTTCACAAAAACAAACGACAAATAAATGAAATATACTACATTACCAATGAGTTCTAAAATTGAAACTTATAAAAGTTTTCATTAGCAATGTTTCTAAGTGGCCAGTTCTAAATATTTTCAGTTTAACCAATGTATTGACGCACATCACATCTGGTTAATTACTTCATAGGTCTTTGAACAAAAATACGAAGAGGGTGTTTTCTTGAACCGAGAAGCTTTCGTTTAATAGTTTATGAGCAAGAAAAAGCTTACAATCCACACTTATAATGGGATTCATGACTATTCATTCAAAAATGAGTCTATATTATTGTTTTCATTCCATGTCTTGAACTAGAAAACAATTTGAACAGTTAATTTTTTTGCATTAATAATAGTGATTTTAAGAGTAATTTTTGGTCTAAAAATATTTTCTTATAGGTATTCGGTGTATGTTGTACACAACCCGTAGGAACACCACCTCAACAGGAGCCCGATGTACAGAGATTAGGACTCCTTAGACCTGCAATGCCTTTACAGTTTGCATCTATGCAAATACCCGGGTGAGTTGTACCTCTATAAACACTACATTTTCCGTTACAAAATTGTTATTGAAAGTGTGAAAGTAATTGTGTTTTTTATAGTAGTTATTTTGGCTTCGCTGTTTTAGGTAAGTAAAAATGAGCCAACATGGCTTGACATAGTGAATGCAGACATCGACCTCAACTGTTTTTAGTAGCCTCACCAAATGTTGTCCTTGTCTCAAGAAATAATTAGTTGGCACTGCCACGACCTATCACCTAACTATAATTTCTCGATAAAAGAACTCAAATGATATCATCTAAGGAAGTAACTCCAATGTGATGTAGCTAGTTCTTCCTATCGCCAGAGATGTTTAAACTATTAGCTATATTGGATTAATATGTTTTGAGGCTAATAAAATTTCAGTTTAATTAGGGTATGAATTTTAAGTGAAAAATTGATAATTTCAAACTATAAAAATATCCTTTTGTTTCTTAAATAAATAAATATTTGGTCGAACAAAAAAAACAAGAGCTAATGTAATCTCAGAGCTATGCTCCGTAAATGTCAGCGAGTACGAGTATCGAGTAATATTTTGAGTAGCAGGAAGTGAACATTTGAATTAGAGCAATTTAATACTTTCAATGACAAAAACTAACCTTTGAATAGAGGTTTTAATGTCAAGATAACATTTTGTTAAAAGTTAGTAATTACATACCTAGTTTCTTTTTCTATATCGCTCTAAGCCCCTTGAGAAGTTTTTTATCGTATTTTATTTTTTACTGTCATTATAAAGAAACTTTTAACAATATTTTTATCGTTGAATTATATTTAATTATAATAATCCTTTATATTTGTACTTGGAAAACATGACAAAATTTATTTTAAATCTTTGGATTTTTCTAAATCATGATACATATGATATTGGACGTTACTTTTATGTCTCATATTCCAATTTTGATATAAATTGGACCATGGAATGTCCATAAATCTAAGAACGACGCCACAAACACTATCTAAGATAGCGTAAAAACTGCTTGCTTTCAGTTTCCCAAATATCCCTCAAGCATCAGCATACTCCCAGTGGCTATATAATGCAAACCAGAGGCAGGTCCCAGCCCAATGGCCACCCACTTTGCCTCCTCTACCCACTCACCCACCCAATCACACACCGGCCACACACCCGCCTTCTCTTGGTAAGTTAAATAAAAAATTAACTAAAAAATTGAAATTTCTTTATGTAGGTTAATCCATTACATTTCTAACTACATCAACTAAAAGGACTGTCGACTGCAAATATTAATTCGTGTAAAACTCCCAGCGAATTCTGAGGCTTAATAACTTTTTTAAGGCAGGTTTTTTAACAATTGAAAAATAATTAAAATCTTAATACGCCTTTGTCATGTAGGTAAACACACAGCTTAAAACGGTGTCAAAATATTTTTTCTACACTTCTTGTAAATATAAAGAGTTAATCATTCACTTGAACAGATCAAGCTGCACATACGATCAACTTACTTTAAATCACGTATAGCATATTCATAGGGAGAACTGGCTACTTATAACGATTCGTACTTTTCCAGTCAGTGGACAAGTGACGCAAGCACCAACAAATCCTTCGCCTATACCAACAACAACTTGGGGCACTAAACCTCCCAGTACAACAAAACAAGTAAGCGTAAGAAAATCATGATATTCTAAATTAGCAGATTAGTCTATACTAATTACGAGTATATGAAGGTAAGAACGTGTTTTATAATCAGAATTGTATATGAACATGCACATTCAACAACCTTCCTCCTTTTGGCTTTGGCTTCCTTTGCCGAATTAAAAATTAAATGATGATTAAACTTTGATACTGTGATATCTAAAAATCATTTTATTAATTTTACCTTCAAACGACCAAAAAGTTTTTGAACTCGTCTTCAAAAACTTTTGTATTTATTTATTTATTTGTTTAATCATGACAGTGCTTTAATATTTTTTGTATCATTCTATCAAGACAGAAGTCGCAAAAGAGGTCGTCCTTCAACCTTTTTATTTTATCTTGAACATGAAATGGACACAAGTAAAATATTAAAATTGTCGAAACCGATTTCTTTGCTGAAACTTAAATGTATGTAGGTGAATCAATAGGTACACCATCTCATGCAGAGTATTTTTTACTATTTAAACAAGTTATTAGCTAAAATCATATATTATGTCTTACAGACATGGCCTCCTTTATACCCAACACAGCCAACGAAGCCTCCAACACAGCCTGGAACTGATAGTTCTTGCGGGATCAAGAATGGACCGCAAGTAGGTTTTAGATAAGATATTTATTAAAATCTCATTATTATTAGGTCCAATTTCACAGTATGTTGTTTAGTTATAAGTAAAGTTAAAGTATTTAGGAAAAAAATTACTAGTAATTTTATCTATAATACTTATAATGATATGACAAAAATATCACTTACTAGTTGTTTCATTTTGTTTTTTTCATGGATTCTTTTGTCATTTGCTGCGGCACTCTGTAGATTAAGGTTAAATTTACTACAAAAAAATATTTATTTTAGTTTATAAAATAAATAAACATGCGTTACAATTTACCAATAAAAAACTTAAGGATGTCTGATCGTGATCCAGAACCCTTCAAAACTTAAAGATATCATTACAGGAATCTTATATGAAATATATATAATTATATAATGATCTTTACTTGAAAATTGTCAATGCCTTTTTAGACATATGAGAGTCCCCAAGACGAAGAAAGGATAGTGGGTGGACATAACGCAGATCTGAATGAGTGGCCCTTCGTAGTGGCGCTCTTCAATGGCGGCAGACAGTTCTGTGGAGGGTCACTTATAGACGACAGACACGTTCTATCAGCGGCTCATTGTGTTGCACAGTAAGTAGTTAATGGATTAATTTTTAAAAATACTAAAAACAAAAATGTGCTCTTAAATATTCTAGAAATGGGAATGTGTGAAGTTTCACTTGCACAAATAATGTTGTTACACCCGGGATTAGATCTTGTATCATTTGTGTATCATGATGATGTCACGCGATACACAAATGACACAAGGTGTGAAAATCTAGGATCATACTTTGGTCTGATTTCCTTTTTATTTTGATTAGGAAGAAAGATACCGTATACTACTAAAAACCGTTTCACACACACACAGGCTTCAAAGAATCAAAGCTATTGATGTTCATAATCATGCACGTTGATGCTCTTCGGAGGACAAATCCTAATCTCTTATATGCTTTTTTACACACATGTCTGTTATGTGCTCCCGTTATGTCAGTTGTGCATAAATTTGTACTCCACTTGGTGTTGTCCCAATTATTGAATAAATTACATATTTGTTTTAAGTATGACGTCATGGGATGTAGCACGACTGACAGCAAGACTCGGAGATTACAATATCCGGACAAACACGGAGACTCAGCACATCGAAAGAAAGATTAAAAGGGTGGTCAGACATCGAGGATTTGATATGCGAACTCTGGTAAATATAAATTCCATTTATGTTATAATATATAGAAATTGTTTACGTGTTATTTTAGCAGCCTGTTCCAGATACAATTCTCAAGGCGGATCTAAATTTTAGGCACCACAAGTTTACTGCAAACGTACTGCATTAGATAATAAATTTCAGACTTCTCATATGTGAACATGTATTTATTGCAAACTTAAAAAACTTTTTATGCATTTGTAATAAAATTTAAAAAAACATTTTAATAATTCGACTCTCAGCAAAAACATAACAATTCCAGACTATCCTATATCCATAAAAAAATATGAATACCTTTCCCATTTGATAAAGAAATCAACTGCCATTATGAAATTAAAATGTTCTTCCAGTACAACGACGTCGCCATTTTAACTCTAGACCAGCCGGTAACATTTACAAAGAGCGTAAGGCCAGTCTGTCTTCCATCCGGCGGACGTGCATACGCTGGTCTAACTGCTACTGTTATTGGATGGGGGAGCTTGAAAGAAAGTAAGTTGTTTTTTTTAATCTTTTTATTTTTGGGGCATAACGTACAACAATTTTACACAAGAAAATACGTTTCAGTATTTACTGTTTTTCTATATTATTAAATATCAAGGCGCTGTCTAACTGGTTAGGGACAACAGTGGTGTGAGGTTTAACTGAGTTGAGGTTCTTTAACTGCCCTTTTTTTGTATCCATTATTTTGTTGTAATGTACGAGAGAATTCTTGTATATTGTGTACTAATAAATGTAGTTTGTTTCCAATTCGTTCTACTATTTATTTTCTCAAAAAATACACTCTTATAATTCGATAGGTGGACCACAGCCCGCGGTGCTCCAAGAAGTGTCAATACCGATCTGGTCAAACGCAGAATGTCGCCTCAAGTATGGCTCTGCGGCACCCGGTGGTATCGTAGAACATATGCTTTGTGCAGGGAAAGATAATATGGACTCTTGTAGCGTAAGTCACATTTTTTTAAGCACTACGTAGGGAACCAGACAATAATATACAAAAGCTATTTTATATTTATCTGATATTGTACTATTTAAAAAATAATTATTACCGACTTGAATAGTTTTTAGATTAAAAATAATACCCGAGATAGTATTTCTTCTATTAGTTCAGTCCCTGACGGAACTTAGTTGTTTTAAAAATTTATTCTCAGGGTGACAGTGGCGGTCCCCTAATGGTTAGTGAGGGTGGAAGGTGGACTCAAGTAGGTGTGGTCTCGTGGGGCATCGGATGCGGTAAGGGACAGTACCCCGGAGTATACACCCGAGTTACAGCTTTTCTGCCATGGATACAAAAGAACTCAAAATAATATGATAAGTAATTAACGTGTATAAAAGCTTATTTGTCAATTCATTATATTTCTGTAACTCTTATATGTTTATAAAAAAATTGCAAAAATCAGTTATTTTAAAATTCTCGTCCAGTTTCACGAATATCTATATATGGAATATGACAATCCATTATTATTATGTCGTTAAAAAAAGTATTCATACGAGTAAAACATATAAAAATACTTTAAAAAGTTAAATAAATACATCAAAATTAAAGGAACATTTATAATATAGTTTTTAGTGCTAAGAATTGCCCGGAAGCTATAAAAAATGATCCCTGTCTTTTCATTATGTCACTATGTTAGATTTAACTATCAATTATTTTAAGAAAGGTGAATATATTTGTCTTTCTTAATAAATTGGTATAAAATTATATCTCTGCAATTAAAGAATTCATACATTAAAATTTGTTTTATTTTAAATTCCATACATAATTAACTTAGAATTAATATTATAACACATTAGTATCACATAAATCAGTCCTAAGAACACTTTTAATACTTGATTATGAAACACGACGTATTGGGCTACAGTATATACAAACTAAATAAGAAAAATCATAAGTCAAAGTTGGACACTTGAAGTTGTTGTAGAATGTTGCGAGCTGAAATAAAAAAAAAAACTATTATTGCACTAATATATACGTATAATAAATAATAAAACTTCTGAAACGTAAATAAACAAACGGTCATATTGTCAAGAACCACAAAAACAGCTTGAAGCTTTAAGCCTATTAAAGGCAATTTATCATAATTCATTTCGAATAAAAACTATTATTCATACATATGACGCGCGTTAAAAGATACGAAGCGTTCCGTGATTACTGGACTTCTACAGTACAGTAGATACTACAATAGTTCAAGATTGTATGTCATAAAGGTCGTTGCGTTGCAACCAAATATATTAACTAATAATTGGGAGATTTGAATTGGGTTGGGAGTTTAAGCGATAGGATTGATTTCAGCTTTCAAGTTTACGACATTCAAACTATTCTAACATAATTATTCGATGTCGCATCTGTGATATATATAATCTTTATTATGTACAATAAACGTCTTTTCAAATAAAAATCTTTCTTTGAAGATATATTCAAAGTTCTTTCTGAAAGCATATACATATATGACGGATGGTAAAAATTATAAATGTACAAAATTTGTATTTACCTAATATTTCATATACGATGCTGAGGTTCAGATTTAACTTGGTCTAGACGACATTATTATTCCAACAAGTTTAAAATTACATTACCATAAGTATGTCAGAAAAATAACAACAGAGACATTATTCATGCCTTGAAACCAGTTTCTTGAAACCTTTTTATATCTTTTAGTCTCGTCAGTGAATTCTTTGAATTTAAAACCTTCATACACTTTTTTCTTAATATTTCCGCAACAGATTAATACACATTTATTAGGGAATACAAAACTACATAATCAACGTTATATCATAAATGATCCTTCTACTTATATCCTTTTATTTGATCATGTATTTTGCGCAAGGAAATAAATAAATAGTCGTCTGTCTTAAAAAACGTCGATACATATATTAAAAGGGCATTATAAAAAAATTGTAACATTTTATAACTGCAGATTTAAATTAAAATATAAGCTTCTTTAGAATCAGAATATAGGGACTGAAGTATGGCATACTTTTACGCATTTAAAATGTGTTAAACGATAAAAAATAGGCACAGAAAGACACATCCCATACTCAATGCTACGTTCTTTGAACCTTCAAAACATGGCCAAGGGCGTGGATAGGTCAAAAGAAAAATAAAGGCGTTAACGACTAAAAGATGTATCATTCTAACTGGCAGGGCAAGTATTATAGCAAACATCGATGAAGCTTATTATATTGAGCCAAATTTCAAGATAGTGAGTCCAGTAACGTCAAAATACCTTGAAAGTATCCAGTGTCGTGGATATCATCTGGCGTGGGTATAAAAGGCGGTTCAACGTTAAGCTGATTATCCCAGTCCAAGTCTTTGAATAACGACATTGACTTGACCTCTGCGGCGGCAGGACGTTCCTTCGGATCCATTGTGAGCAGGGCCTCGATTGCACTCACTGCTTCACTAGATAATGCCTCATCATCTTCAGGCCATTCTATGTCTGTGAGGGGAGAAAAATTCAGAATTCATATGTATGATTAGTATAACGTAGTGATTTCAGTTGTATTTCGCGCGCTTAGCGGTAATTCGCGTTAAAATACTTTAAATATCATAAATTTTATTCATAAAGTTCACTAAAAAAAATTATTTTCAGGAACAAAAATTTAAGACTATTTGTGTTGTTTACGAAGTTTCCTTTTAATTCTTTTAAAATCCATAAATTAAAAACGACCTATGCCGAAATTAAATAACTACATTCCAATAAAATCATTGAAGTTTTTTGAGCTAAGTGCCGGTTTATTACATTATTTTATATAAATAAGCTATTTACGTTAAAATAAATAACATAATATAATTTTAACTTACTTTTGGATAAAATATTATTGAAGACGGCTTGTGGTGTCTCATCATTGAAGGGCGGAATTCCCGTCATGAACTCGTACAAGCATACTCCTAGTGCCCACCAATCCACTTGTGGCCCATGTCCTTGCCTAAGTATATTTATTTTATTAACGAAATTATGTACATCTAATACAATCTTGACTTGCGAACTGGTTGTAAATGTAAATTTACAATTAATTTAATTTGTTTTTCATGACGTTCATAAGTGTACATGTTTACCTATATGAATAAAGTTTTTTTTTTTAATAACGAAACCCAAAATGGGGTAATAATAGTGAGTTTGCAAGTGCAAAGAACATAATTTGAAGAAATATCAGAGACAATGAACGTAAATCGAAGACAGAAATAAAAATCATTGTTGTATAGGAAATCTTAGCTTCGAATATTATGGTAAGTCGATACTTTAGAATTAAAAATGAATGAATACTATGCTAAGCTAAGCCCAGGTACCTGAGTAATAATTCGGGTGCGAGATAGTCCGGCGTACCCAATATTCTCTGATCGGACACTTGATTACCGCGTCTCACGCTTTTTGGTGTCCTGTAAGGCGTTTGGGCGGCTATGGGCGTTTTACACAGGTCTGTGGGTGATTTGCTGCCTTCACCCTTTAAAAATCAGTAACAGTTATTTAATAATTAATTATTAGCAAGCTCTTTTAATTATATTTTCATAGTATTAATGTTGAAATATAATAATAATTATCTCGTGGCTCTACAACCCTATATCTTGGCTTAAAATTGAATCCGTTCCTTTGATCATTTTTTTTAATTGCTCACCGTTTTGTCTGACACAGTTTACGTTGTGTGTTATATCAAAGATTACAAGGTATATTTATGTTTTAAAAATTTATAACAAATATAGTAGTATATCATTAAAAATATGATTTTATTTGTTTTGATGTTCAGAGATTTTTTTAATCAAAAAGCAAAGATGATTCAGCCTTCTGTGCCAGACATTGGCCGTCGATTTGGTGGGTCTATAGCATGTCTGTTGCTTCTCGATGTTTTCTTTCTCCGTACGAGCAATTGTTAAATACACGCACATAGATAAAGAGTCGATTCAGCCAGGGATCGACCCTGTAACCTCGCTGAGGCCACTAAACTAACACTGTTGCAGATTAGATAGCTAATTTGTATGGTTGTTTTTTGTTTTTCGGCAGTATGATATGTCTCAATAAATTTGAATATCATAGCTTTAATATTGCACAATATTTACCTTACTTAACCTCCTCGTTGGAAATATTTCTAAGCTGGTGGAAATATGTTTTCCAAATGTCAAGGAGTGGTCCTTAGTTTCCAAAGTTAGTTCTTCGGTGGGTAAATTGAATCTCGTAGCCTTTTCTTTTTTCTCCTTGTTCTTACTGTTTGAGACTGGAGTCGAGAATATCACTCCCACGTTGAAATGGTGACTATCATTTTGCGAAACCCATCTATTGATGAAAAAGTGTGACATACAGAGGTTTTAGAACTTACAATTAGGTTACCATGTCAGCTTCTGACATATCACTAACGTACGCCCACATATCACTAAACAAGTTTTTAGTGGCACATAATTCTTATATAAATTTGTTCAAAATAGTAGCATCCATGTTTATATTAAATGTAAGCGACACTGACATTGAATTTTGTCTTAATTTTATTTTAAGCATAATTTACAATGTACGAAATAGATTATATGAGATTTTTTTTTATAGAACAAGAAAACGGGCGGGAGGCTCACCCGATGCTAAGTGATACCGCCGCCACTCTCAATGCCAGAGGGCTCGCGAGTGCGTTGCCAGCCTTTTAAGATCTGGTACGCTCTTTTCTTGAAAGACCCTAAGTCGAATTGGTTCGAAAATATTTCAGTGGGCAGCTGGTTCCACAAAGTGGTGGTGCGCGGCAAAATAAAATTATTATTACAATTGAGATAAAGTAGTAATTCCTAGCTTGTAAACATTAACTGTGGAATGATAGAAATGCAAATATGCTATACTAAAATGTTTTGGGTAATATCGTCGCCCTCAGACATTTACTTCTATAGGCAAGTATGGGATCAAATTTCTGCGCTTGATTTATTTCGCCGATTATGATCATCAGTTTCATAGACGAGACTTAGCTGTGTGACTACCGTATATAACACCGGTTTTGTCACGTTTACCTTGACCGTTCGAGCAAGATTTAGAAATGTACAGCCTGTTTTTACTTTATCGGATACTAAATGGTATCATTAAAAGTTATATAAAATACTATACCTCTTCTTTAAAACACCCTTAATAGGATTCTTTCTTCGTTCTGGTGTGGGGTGTATCGAAATCCTCTTCGGCGTGTTCTGAGTGACGTCCAGTTCCAGAGCCATGATCTCCTGAGTCAGCCCACTGTGGTTTGCTTTTGACTCCAAAAGGCTGGCCACTCCAGTTGGTGTGTCACCATCACAATCCAAAATCCGCTTTCTTTTTTTAGCCCGGAAACTAGCGCCATGATTTATTCAATTTATTCTTACACTTATTTTATTAATATTTTTTTAATGTATGTCTTAACATGCTCTAAGCCACAAACTGTTTCTCCGGATAATGAACACATTGAAATAAGCTACCACCAATTTGACTAAATGCGTTTTAAACGGTAAATAAATTGAGAAATATTTACTTTAAACTATACAATTTTGCTGCTAATTATGCTCCATGACACAATTATTAAATCATTTTGTGTTTCTTCGTAAAAATTTTTAATAGAACTCTGAGAATGTCCAAATAATAATAAATACTGATAAATAAATCTGTTTTTCAAATTATAAATGCACAGTTTAAAAACAATTAATAAAATAAAGGTATTATACCTAGGAATCCTTTTCAAAGAGTGACCCCTGCAAAGAGGTGAAGTCGACTGGTCATGTTGTGAATCAGTGAGTGCTGACTCCAAAGAAGAGCCATTAGCACTACTGATGTCTGTTGACTTATTACTTTTATTAGAACTGTTTTTCGAACTTTCACATGTATGGTATGAACTTAGTGATTCCGAGCCAGAGTCTTTTGACTGAAAAAAATATAAAGTTTATTATGTTAGAATATTATGCACTTATGCACATTTAAAGACATTAAGGCGAAGTAAAAAATATAGTATTTGAAACAGCTACACTGCTTTATTTCGATTCACGCAGTTCTTATATACATAGATAGGTACCGAAATTTTGAGAACTATTATTTGCTATGCCCCATTTAATTTTTTCATATTCAAAAGTATTAAGATTACTACCAGTCTATAATAGTTGCTGGTTTAAGATAAAGTAAGGGATTTTTGTAAACATAAAAAAAGACTAATTTAAGAGTGTTGCAATCTCAAATCCCACGATAATTTCAGAGCTAACCTCTAAAGTATTATTTGAATGTTCTGTATGTAATGTTACTTACGTTCGAAAATTTAAGGGTACCCACATCCTGGCAAAACATTATTTTAACATTCTAAAGTATAAAGTACATTATTATTAAATCGTCTATATGTTCGTAATTAAAAAATTATACATACAGTTATATGTTCCAAGTGTATACTCTCGGCACTCATAAATGGATGTATTCCAGAAAGTTGGGAATGGTCAATAGATGGGCTGTCTACTGTGCTTACATCATCATAAAATATACTCTTCTTCTTGGCTGAAAAACAAACTTCAAATAACAAAAGGACATTAATGTACCTGCATATTACCACTCAACTTTATACAATCAGGTTTTTTTTACTGAACAACATAAATTATCCTGTAATTAATGTAATTATTTTGCTAAGTTTGGGTTTATTATGATACCACAATTCATTATATGCGGAACTTTAAATTTAATACAGCAAATCATTTGAATTAAATATATAAAAAGAAAATGTAGTACTATGACATTAATGATTGTATATTGTTGAACTAAACATAGATATATATCATACAAGATTCTTTAAGTGCATGAAGGAGGTTCTCACAAGTTTCTGTAGATAAGGAATCTTTTGAACTGTCCCCTCCAGAACCAAATGAAAGATGTGAAGTCAGAGACAAAAGTTGACCCGGAGTACGTAAATTTAGACTTGGTGTTCGATTTACAAAGTCCGATATTTCTAAATCTGAAAATATCAAGTAATTATTGGTTATATTTTAGAATAGTAAATATGGTTATAGTAGTTTTTATTAAGCCTATTACAAATGTTTCCTAATATTTTAAAGATAATATTTACCTCTATGTATTTCAATCTTTGATAATCCAAAATCTGTTAACTTAACATGTCCACTTTTGGCAATCAACATATTATCTGGTTTAAGGTCTCTATGAACAATATTATGTTTATGTAAATAGTCCAAGGCTAAAGTTACCTCTGCGACATAAAATATTGCCATTGACTCTTCTAGGAAACCATAAACATTTAATAAAGACTTCAGATCTCCACCAACCATATATTCCATGACCTGTAATTATTTAGTAAAAGATTTACTCATACTATAGTTTAGACAAAGAAATATACCAAATATACAGTAGCAATAAAAATGTTGAATATTCTTCTTCTAATACATATACATTGTATTATTGTGGAGCAAAATTTTAATCAAAATAGTATGAATTAGTAAAAAAAATACACTTTAACAAGTGTTTATAAATATTATTAGTTACTGTAACATTTGAGGATTTAACTTCATATTACACATACAGGTCAAACATTTGTATACTTACTAAATAAACTGATGAAGCAGACTGTAATGAATAAAACAAATGAACACAAAATGGACTTCTAGATAAGGCAAGAGCATTTCTTTCTGTAACCACCTGGGTTACCATATTTTTATTAATCATTTCTGACTTTTTCATAACTTTTATAGCATACAATTGTTCTGGATTATACTTTTTCTGGGCAAGAAATACTTTTCCAAAAGCCCCACGGCTTATCGGTTTTATTATAGTGAAATCGGTTATCTCTGGAAGCTGTAAACAAATAACATTCCTTTCGTTAATTAAGGAAGTCACCAATTCACCAAACTACAGTGTTGGACTGACCTTATTTGTAGGTTCTGTATTGTTTTCGTTTATCTTTTCCAAAATCGTATGGCAGTTTCCATTCAGCTCTTCGATTTCATTGGCCGTCATTATGATATTATAAGATATCGTTTTTTATAAGCAAACCTATTTAGTGTTACATTTACATATTTTTCTTAGGAACAATATAATGTTCTATAAATAAAGCAGCAAAATTTAAAGCTATATGAGAAAACTAGGCATCACAATAAAATTAATGTAAAGTTATATATTTACTATTTAATTAAGTACTAAATATACTTATATGTTGTATTTAAACAGTTCACACTCTATCATCAAAAGTGCTACAACCGGTTAAAAGAATTAATTTAAGCACTTTTTAAAGCATATACCTTCACGTTTCAGTTACGAGTTAACCATTTTAAATTTAAAATTATTTTTTTAGAAACGTCACCGTTGAACTTAATGTATTTTTTTTTAGTATGACAATTGTCCTCAATATTTTCTTATGCCACAAGTCGAGAGCCAGACAGAGATAATATATCGCTAATGTGTAGATAGAGTATAGAACTAGATAAGCTTCTAAAATAACAAAAATAACTAAAGAGAGAAGACATTAACGTGAAATACTTAAGTGCGAGCGAAACAGAGTATCAGTTTTCCTGTCTCTATTTGCGTATCGGGTTTTATTTCTTTACCACCGAGCCCTTGCTGGTAAACAAGTTTTCACCGCTTACTGATAAATGTGTGAAACCCATGTCAAACCCATATTTTAAGACTATCGTTATAAGAGGTGAATTTAAAGTGTAAGTCATGGTGAATTGATGCATAATTGGCTGTAAAAGCTATAGTGAACGAAAAGAACCAAGAATAACCTTTCAGTAGCTTATTTATTAACTTTGTTCAAGAATTATTCATTCGGATGTGTATTTTGGTCAATAATAAACAATCTTCAATTAATTAATACTTCGACACAACAACATTTCCAAACAAACGACAATTCCAAACATATTTTTCAGTACAAACCGACTAAATTGCGAATCATGTTACCAACGTCAGGTAGTTGCCACGCTTCGTGTCCTTTGTAAATAGTTGAATTATAATATTCGCTATGCCTGGTCTATACCATATACCTGGACCATAGTCCGTCTACGCGCTAATGCCATTTAGATTTTAAATAAAGGCATTGAATATTTCAATATTACCTTAATGTCAATGTAAGGTTCTTATATAAATGCTTAATGGAGCAAATTGTTTTTATCTACAGGATGTCGTACCAACCTGCTTGACTCGCTACTGCAATTTTCTTTTGGGTGCTAAGTGCTACGTCAGTTTAAAAAAATTAATAAATTTTAGACTAAGTTTTAAGTTAAGTCGAAAATTCAATGAATGGTAGGAATTAATGGAGTTTGACATACGGGAGTCTTAGTTCGCGCTAATTATTTTTTCTGAATCTGACCCTAACTGTCGTGACCTGTAAAAGGGCATAATATATGTAATGTTTACATTAATTTAATTTACATAAATCTAAAAAATAAAGACAACTGTTTTAACTCAAAAAAAAAACCTTTTGTGATTTTATTACCTTTTTATTACATCAACACTAAACTTAAGTTTTCACTTGTGTATTTAAGATCGCTACAATAAAAAAGTCATTTTTATTGTTTTTACTGGGTAAATATAACAACAATAGGTATGATTTTAAACAATATGTGATACAAATTATTGTTCTTCCATTTGACATGTTTGAACACAATTTGTAAACGCTTGTACGGTTGCTGCACAAAGTAAAGGTTGATGAGGGTTATCTTCATAGCATTTAAGCATCTGAAATTTAAACGATAAAGGGACACCATGTACGTAGGACTATTAAGTAGATAAGCACAAATTAAATTATTTTATTTAAATAAAAATTTGAAAATACTGGTCGCAAAAATGACAACGATTTTTATACCACTATGTAAAATACTACAAGCAACTAATACATAGCTACTTTTGACTTGATCTTTATTTAACTTTATATATAAATTAAAACTTTATTATAAATTAATTATATATAAATTTCCATCGAAAACTTACCTTAGAGCGCCAATCATAGCATGGTCTAATTTTTTGTATTTTTTCATGAGTTATTTTTGGTGGATCAAATAAATTTTTTGTATCCTCAACAGTTTTTTCATATTCCGACTCCACTATTTTATTTATTAGTTGATGTTCATTTTTAAGATACTCAATTCGTTGCACCCAATAGTCGTGTTCGTTATCATACACTTCGATGGGTCTTGTATTCTCTTTGTAATAAAATTCGTTGGATTTGTTCTACGAACAGAATTTTTCACCCATAAATATAAATAAAGAATTATTCATGTAGTACATTGCGTTAAAACGGTAGGTACTATATTATATTTTAAACAATACATAGAAAAATAGCACGATGGTTATAATTGGTTAAAATTTGGACTTAAAAACTTAAAATACCGATCGACTCACTGTTATAATAAATTAAAAATAGGGGCAGGTTTTTAACCATTAAGCAACTGCTTCTGGAATATTTTATTTTAATTTGCTATTATAAAAAATATGTAAATTTAACCAAATAGCAATAGATACTTTTATTAAAATTCCAAATTTGTTATTTACGGATTCCAGTTTCCCAAAAAGCTACACTATGTGAAATGAGTGCTTCTCATGATAAATCCTGATAATATGTTCGAAATTTCACGCCACATAAAATTATAAAAACCTTAATGTACTTGACCTATTTTTCAATATAGAGCCCTTATGATTTATCTACAATGCTATCTTATAATATTAGCAGGTACCGTTTCAAGGGTATTAATGGTTAAAACTTCATCTTCTGTTTGCTTAGGAATAGCTAGTGCTGTGCTCATAGCAAATGTATTATCAAAACTGATGCGTCGTGTATCTTTACTGGGTAAGTGGCCCATTTTAATATCTTTTAAATTTTGTTACAAAATTATTGAACATAGTGTGCTTTATGACATGGGCTTCAAACAGTAATAATTTAGATATATAGTAGACAAAATAACGTCATACGTTAATATGGTATATGTCAATAAGAAATCGCAAGTAAGTTTTATATTTTCTCTCCTTATAAAGGACTGAATCTGAAATAAAACATACTGAATTATAGAAGTTGAAATTGATTAGTAAACTTAAAAACTTTTCAGTTTTCTGAGATAGTTAGATTCGCGACTTATTTTGGTTTTAAGTAACTTCTCTACTATATCTAAGTTTAATATTATAATAGGAAAATACACAATTAGAAATAATTTAATCAAAACCAATATTTATAAATAAAATAGGCTACTATTATATTTATATTATTCAAAATACTTTTGAGTGTGATAAGGTAAGTTTGACTCACTAGCGCCATTTTTTTGTGAAAATTTCACTTAAGCTTATGTCTCTTCCTGGCTTGCTTCCTAGTCTGTGTAATTCTAGAAACAAAAATTAAAGACTAAAATGTTTTATTCAATGTTATGAAGTAAAAATATTTACAAGCAGCATTGTTCTTGGTATAAAGATACCTATTAAAGTTTTTAATGTTTGTTTATTTGTAAAATTATAGGGATGTCTTTATACGACGATCTTGACACTATAAAAGCTCGAACTACTGAAAAAGTTGCAGGATGGTCTTCAGGAATTAAGTTATTACAGTCACAGTTACAATTGAAAAAAGCTGCAGTAACTCAACCGAAAAGAGAAGCATTACGGCGGTCTAACCAGGTTTTGTAGCTATTTTTAGTACCTACATAAATATTATAAAATTTCAATTTTGCAAATATAATCATGATATGATATTAATATCACTGTAGTGTGATTTATGTAAACTAAAATAAGTATTAATATTTGTAGTAAGTATTACATACCTACATGATTTTCTTATATATATTTTTAGGTGTTAACACCTGTTATAGATTTAAAGAGTAAACAAAAGGATGAAGATGAAACAAATTCAAATAGTCCTAGTTCACAATCGAATACTTTTAATGCTTCTATGAATGTTCGAGATTTTGACTGGAATGTTGCAAATGAATATGATCCTATGTGGCCTAATGACTATGAAAAGGTTGCAAAAGGTAATATAAATTATAAAAATAGTCTGAATACAAAACATAGATAATGGTTTTAGCTAGTTAGTTATTATTATTTATTATTGCTAAAAAATATTGTAAAGCTTGTTGTTTGTTTGCTAAGTGGAACATTTGAAAAAAAATCACAGGAGCTGATTACAATAACAAAAATCTATGTTTGTGATTGATATTCCATTTGTAAAGAAAGGCCATAGGCTATACCAAAATTAACAGGTAAAACAGGTGCAGGGCATCGCTGCTCGCAATATATCCTTTTTTATTTTACCAGAATGAATTCAATATATTACTTTATTTTAATATAAAGTTAAAATAAATTTAATTGTTGATGTCAGTTAATTCTTTAAGTTTAGAAGTAACATGTTTAATATATTTCAGAAATGCAAGCTAAGAGATTACAACTCGATGGTGGGGATAGGGATAGATCAGAAAGAAAACGTAAATCTCGTTTTGGTGATGATGATGCTATTCCAGAGAAAACCATGATACCTATGGTAGGTATTTAACTATTTTTGGGTAACAAATGTCAAGTGTACTGTGCCTAAGGTTCAGTGACTCTTTTACTCTACATTTTTTGTATGAATATTTCCACTACAAATTAAGCCAAAAACTGTTATACTCACCAACATAGTTAAAGTTGTATAAGAAAAATTAAATATTCTATTACATATTATGGTACCTTAACATTTATAGTGATCTACATTTAGAAATATTAAATTGGCAGTTGCAATAGCATTATAATTTAGCAATAGAAGTTCAGTTGTTATTTTGTTGCTTTAAGAAAAGCTTTCTTGTTGCTTCTTTGGAAGTTAATTTTTAATATTTACATATTTCTTAAACATGTTTTGTTTTTTAGCAACCTGAAGAAGAGGAAGCTGAAGAGATATCAAAGAGAGCAGCAGGAGCAGCTATTGCCCCACCTCCCTCACTTACAGTGGAAACTCCATCTTCTCCACTGCTTTCAAATTCACCTGCAGCTCCTAGCTTCTCCCTTGGTGGTTATGGAGCCAGTTCGGTTGCGGCTAAAATTATGGCCAAATATGGATTTAAAGTAGGTTTTCATTTGCATATACTGTAAACTAATCTAGAACTTTAAAAAATTTGATTATAAGTAGAATACTTATGGATATATCTCATATAAAGGACAGTAAATTCTATTAAAGTGCAATCCCTATGGGTTCTGTAAAGTATGTAAATAATTATTATAATTGTTTGATTTGAAATACTGTCGGTACAACTATTACTACTAATAAAAATAAATAAATCTTAGCCACTTGAGACACACTTCAGAACTGTGATGATAAAATGTACCCTACTTAATAATTTTTCTTATTGTAGTGTTCTTCAATCGTGAAAATTTCTTCATTGGTAAAAAGATATTTCTCTATTGAGGCGTTTTGATCAATCTCTCAACTCAACTCTCAAATCAACTCTCTTTAATTGTAAAGATTGATTTAGGGTATGTCCTATATATAGATGATAAGCACCGAGTTTCAGGTCTTGTTTTATAATACGCGACATAGTCCTAAAAGAAAATTTATTTCATAACAGTATTTATGGCGAGA
This sequence comes from Pieris mannii, assembly GCA_028984075.1. NCBI lineage: Eukaryota > Metazoa > Arthropoda > Insecta > Lepidoptera > Pieridae > Pieris > Pieris mannii. The sequence goes on from CM054776.1 coordinate 6,114,762, forward strand.
CTGGTTATAATTATAACATAAAGGTGTATTTGTAATTTACAGGAAGGACAAGGTCTTGGTAAAAAGGAACAAGGTATGTCAGTGGCATTACAAGTTGAAAAAACATCAAAACGGGGTGGAAGAATAATTCATGAAAAAGATACTGCAGTAGTACCACCTACTTTTGCTCTACCTGTGCTGCCAGGACCTGGTATGTAATAATTTTAATAAGAAGAAGATATAAAAATGTGTCAGCTTGAATGGAATGACTTTATTCAGATATAAAATTATGCTATAATATTGTTTTTAATCTGTTATGTTGTAAAATGGGCTATAAAATATTCTATTTATTTCAGATTCACCAAATTCAACTCAACTAGCAAAGCAAGAGCCGTCTATTACAGAAATAATGAAATCACCTAGTAAAGTTGTTTTATTAAGAGTAAGATTTTTTTGATAATATTTGAATTTTTTATAGAAATTTTCATTATAACATAAATATATGTTATAAAAAGCAAAGTTTCATGCATCACAATATGTTACAGAATATGGTTGGGCCAGGCGATGTTGATGAAGAGCTTGAACCTGAAGTTAAAGATGAATGTAACACAAAATATGGAGAAGTCATTAAAGTTGTTATCTTTGAATTGCCTAATTCCCCTCAAGATGAAGCTGTGAGGATATTTGTTGAGTTTAAACGTATTGAGAGTGCTATTAAAGCAGTGGTTGATTTGAATGGACGGTTCTTTGGAGGCAGACAAGTTAAAGCAGGATTTTATATGGTAGAGAAATTTAATGCCTTGCAATTGACCGAATAAAAAAATACAATATGTTGATGTGTTTTTATTACGCTAATATGCGGAAACTTCTATTTTAGAACGTAGTGGACTGAACTTATCTTTTGGTTCAAACATACTTTTTACTATTTCTCAAAGAATTACATTCGCTTAGTGAGACAATTTAGAATTATCATTTATGTTTCACAGTACTATGAAATTATTTGAAAATAAGTTATATAAAATGAGAATATTAGGTGCTAACATTATGTTCAATATTTTTTACAAAAGTGCAGGTAGGTCGCATCGATTATTATGTGACTAATGAATAATTTATATTTATAATTTCTTTATTGTTTGACGGTTGTTCACAGATATACTTAAATGGATGCTAGAGGTGTTATTGATGTTTTGTAAATACATATTTATTCTATTAATTATTGAACGTTAACGATGTTTTTGACAAATGTGTGTTATTTTTTCAGTTATACTTCTTTAGGCGCGTTATCAAAAATTGATGAGAGTGAAATTTTACGATGCGCGCACACCGTGACACAAAATTAACAGAATGAAGTTAGTGGCGCAACTCGGCACGCACGCCGCCTCTGTTCACTGTGTATTTATATTTATTACACATAAATCCACATGCTTTGAATGAAGAATATAATATAATAATTAAGAATAATTATTTTTCATACGCCAAAGATTTATAACACACTCTTTTTTTTATCCATTTTATGTTTTTATTTTAGTACTTAGTAGTTAGGTCTATTGTAGCAGATAACGTATTTGATGTAGGTCTGCATCTGTATTGATTTTTGTATAAGAAAATTTTTTTTTCAAAAATGTTGGTGCATGACACAGGTAGGATTGATATTGGTCGATATTTACTTGGATCAGAACCTTTGCTCGACCTGTATATCGGAGTAGCCTGGGCTACTTTAAAAAATCAGATCCCGTTGCCATAATTTATGTAAATAAAAGCAATGGGTTAGGTATTTCACCGCACGCGCTTCTGACGCTATTGTACTATGCGAGCGGCGAGCGGGAGTGGGGCGCGCTTGCAGCTTAACCGTAACATGGGGTGATCTGGCGAATGTCGAGCGCGAGTGATCTATTTAGCGCGTAGTAAAAGTTAAACAAGTTTTTATTTCATTTTATTAACTGAGTAACTACTATTCAGTTTATTTAATCCCTAAAGCAAAATTACTCACTTATCGTCACAAGAATGATTAAACACACTATTACATGCATCAAAATAGGCTTCCCTAGTAGCCAAATAACGTTAAATTTAACTGACGTCAGATCTTAGCTGCAAGGGTTAAAATTAAAGTTTTCTTCTGTCAAGTACGAAATGAAATATATTGTAATCAAGATGTAGGTAAGTGAATTAAAAAAGTATTGAAATGTTCGGGGTGAATGCTCCAGAATCCGATGAACTTAGTCCTCTGGTCCTGGGGAGCAGGTTTTACAGATGGCAGCTCTACCTTTACTTAGACTTTGGTTAATGCAAACACGTTAGGTGGTTGACGACCAGGATTTACCATGGTCCAAGTTTTACACAGTTTGGTGCTTTAGTGCTTCATACTTATTAAAATTTAAGAGAATTTATTAATATGTAAACAGTTACCAGGCCACTATTTGTTTTAATACATACTAAAAATTAAATAAACAACTCACTGTCATGTCATGTGTTAAGTGTCCAAGGCACTTAATATTTGAGTGCTGACTTTGACATTTTCATCTTTATATCTTGTGACTTGTAAACCTTTCATCTGATGTGTTAGTACTTAGTGCTTAATGAAATTTAACTTTAGACCTATTAATTGTAAAGGCGGAAAAATATATATTTATAAATGTGCATTAGATAGTTTTGTTAGAAGACCAATTGATGTGATAAAAAATACATGGAGTATATTACCTAAGACTTAACTTAAATTAATTGTAATAATTAAGGATATATCAAAGTATATTAATAGACAATGGGTTTTTATTTATGTAGTCGTTATAGAATAATTGTTCTTATTCTTGTAATTTTAATTATGTGGCAGATTTATGCTAATTATTCACATTTTATGTTGAAAAAATCTACTAGTACTTCAGCAGTAAGTGTTATCATCTGTATGATTCACAATAATTTTGAATTTGTGGTTTTAATATGCTTTTCTATTTTCAGAGTAATATTGTACAATTGTTAGAAGATGATTCATATAATACACATAAACAAGATAAAGTTAAAGTAAGAGTGTATTATGAAACATTGTGTCCTGATTCAAAGCATTTTTTTGTGAGACATTTAGGACCAGTGACAGAGAAGCTTTCAGATTTTCTTGATGTCACATTAGTACCATATGGTAAAGCAACTGTAAGTATTGTACTGAATTAGATATTTAAAACAATTTTAATTGACACAAACTTTTATTGAAACTAGTAGTTAAAATTCATCAATTGATTTCATAATTACTGTATACTGTAGTAAATTTTCTTTATGAACTTAGAAACTGTGATTCTTATAAAAATATTTTTTTTTTGAAAGTTTATTTTTTCTTCCACAGACAACTGAAAAAAATGGACAGTACTATTTTAAGTGTCAACATCAGGAAGAAGAATGCTATGCAAATAAAATACATGCATGCAGTATTGATATATTAAACAATATAGTATTAGCTGTTAAGATAACAGTGTGCATGATAGAAGATAACTATGATGCCGATGGTGCTCTACATAAGGTATATATAGAAGTTTTATAGTAACTTCGATTAAGAAATATAAAAGAATTTATTTATTGGTATTATATTATTATCATCTTTGTTTTGATAAGATGCATACAACTAATCACAGCAGCTTATATACTATAAATTCAATTGGATTGATAAACTGGTATAAATATTTAAGAAATTATTTATCTGAAATGCACAAAAGGGACATTATGTAAAACTTTTGGCCTTGTATCTAGATCTTTGATATTTCAAAAAAAATTGTATATTATAAAGGTTGAAAATGGAGGATTTTAATTTGTTGTATATATTAACAAAATTTTAGTGTTCCAAACAACTGAATATTGAACCGGAGCCCATAATCAACTGTGCTGGAAGTATGCATGGTTCCGAATTACTGAAAAAGTATGGAGATGACACACATATACTGAAACCTACTTTTATACCAACTGTTACATTAAATGGTTCAAGGGATAATCAAGCTGCCATACTGAAGAATTTTCTTCTTGAAGTTTGTAAGTTAATTGCTATGCCCTTACCGCCACCTTGTTTGTGACATTTTCGACTTATTAGAAATAGATATATTGAAGTGAATTAGATGGATAGATAAAGTTTTTTATACAGTCTGTCAATTAAATTTGCCATGGCATTACCGCCTACACAAACAACATGTGTGTCACTGTAAAATTAGTGCCATTAGGCAATGAATGTTTAATTAAGTATATAATGCCAGTTGCAAACAACAAAAGCCTATTGATGACCTATTGACCACACAGGTCTATGTTTATTTGACAGATGATTTTTTTAATAATTTTTATATTTTGAAGTTTTTCCAGGCATAAAATTTACATTCAAGGTGTTGTAATTTGTGATAAGTTCCTATATATGCTAATTATTATATATTGTTTTTAAACAAGGTCACAAAATGTGCATTGTTTGAGTGAGGCTATTTTACAAATTTAAATTGTTATAGAACAAAATTTATAAATTATATAATTTTTATAAATCCATTGCAAATTATTTGGTTTGGTTGTGATATTTTTGTAAGGATCATTCTTTTGTGAGATATTATCTAATTATTTAGGGTATTTATGGTTTTTTTAAACCTCCTAAAACTTGAAACAATAGAAGTACATACATCATTTTGTATTAATTATAACTGACTGAAATTTTTAAATAAATGAAATCCAATCATTATATTTTTGTCATTGTTGAAAATCCCCACTTTTGTTTTAATTATAGAATCTTGATATAGACATAAATTAATTTAAAGTTTAAGATTCGTACTAAAAGTATGCCATTATAATGAAAAAACGGTGGGCATGCAATTTAATAGCCATTAAAGATTCAGACTAAATCCAACACAAATCATCAATGTAAATAAAACACCCCAAAATAAATATAAATAATGCTCTTTTTAATATTATCTAGTCGAGTCTGCTAGAAGAGAATCGCGATGTGGCGGTTACGCAAGTTACTATATTAGTAAAATAATATAAATTATAATATTTATTTGCTACACGACATTTCGATAATTTATAAATATTATATATTGCCGAAACAGAATTTTCAACAAAGCAGAGAAGTTAATTTAACAGTTCAAATCTCAAATCCCATGACGGTTGTAATTCCGAACAGATTAGCAATATCAGAAATAGGTAGCTACAATATCAATAGGACTTATTCGCTGTGTGGATGGTCAGTATATTATTTGATTTGGTCTTGGTAAAATAGTTTTGTAGTTAACAAATATAAAAATCAACATTTTTGTATTATTCATTTACATTTATAGTTTATGACTACTTGAAAGCTATCTACAACTGCGTTAGGGCTAATGGTAAAAGTAATTTGCCTGTACAGTTTTACTGCCAACACTATTTTTACAGCTGTTGGTGATTGGTTCAAAACTACTGAAGCCAATATTTGGTTTGGGCTACTAAGCAATAAGCAAGCGTATTCATTCGAAGTTTGTGTAAAGCAATTTCGAAATTATATGTATTTCTTATCACTGAAAATCGAATTCATAACAAAATGTATTTTATATCTTTAATTAAACATTTTATTTTCCGGAGAAGGATAAAAACTGTATTTATTTATTTGAAAATAAACTGTTTAATTTTTGACATATAACGATTTAATTGGCTGTATGTGGCCAAAACACATTTTTATTTCTTGATTCATTGATCACTTGTTTAACTGACATAACTGTTCTTGCCGTAAATCGAACTCAGGACATCATGTGCGTTACAGTACAGTTACAGTTGAGCAAGTAATGCATAGTAACATAAATTGTGATACACTAAGATGATATTCATAGTTCGCCTTTATGACTGAAAACAACATTTCTAATGATACCAAAAGTCGTTTCATTACGCTAAATAAGTATCCGGCTTCCTTCAACAAATGCAGTCCACTAAAATAGGAATAAATTGTAAGGATCCTTGCAAAACAATAGTTGAAAATGGTATCTACGAGAAAAAGCGGGATGCAAATGCTATTCATATTAATTAGCAAAGCGAGACGGGGCTTTCACGAAATTAGAGCGTGATTTCAGTGAAGATTTATTATTGCGTTCGAAACAGTTTTTGGAGCAAAGGTAGCTATTTAGACGACAGGAAATTGGTGTTGTCAGAGTTGCTTAAATTGGATTGACTTAGGTACTTTTCTTCCAATCAAAATTATGGTGTACACGTGACCTACTATGCATGCCACATGCGCTACCGGTTTTTATCTTTCAACCGATTAATCTAAAACTACTGCTGAATAATTTTTGTACATGATAAAGCTTAATAACGTCTAAATATACATTATACTTGTAATGATTTTAAGATTACATATTATTATTTTACAAATGTATTATTTTAAAACACGTTTATTTTTAAATAATATTTATATTCAATTTACAAGCTACTTTATTTGATGGTTGTACTTGATTCACGATGTAACGAATTTATGATAATATGTTATTATTTTACAATTGTATTATGTTTATAATTAATATTTATAATTTACAGTATAGATTATTTGATGGTTGTATTTGTTTCATATGTTTTACTCGATGTAAGTAAGTTGATTGATTCGATACCGACAGTTACGAACAGAATGACGAGTCGTCTTAAAACGATCTAAAATAAGTGAGGGTATTCGGACCGATCCGCTTGACCAAGACGGACGTTAAATTGTAAACTGTGTGGTTGTTTAAGGATAAGAAGTGTTGGAAATATACTTAATTATTGTTGTAACAAAGCAGGCGTTTATTATTATACACCGAGAATCGAATAGAGAGAATTCATCGCAATTCAGAAGCGGGACAAGACCCAATCTAAGGTGCGTACAAGTGTTTTATACGACTATTAATGTTATTTCTATAAATGATTAGAAATCGAACGCCCCACGTGCGCTTTGGCTACTAGAGATTATGTACGTCAATCGAGCCATGTGTGCTAATTAGTTATAGCTTATGCGTACCTACAAAAGGAAGCCAAGTGTGCTTAGTAGTTATAGGTTATGTGTACCTACAATCGGAAGCCAAGTGTGCTTCAGCTACTAGAGGCTATGTATGCCTACCGAGCCAAGTGTGCTCAGTAGTTATAGGTTATGTGTACCTACAATAGGAAGCCAAGTGTGCTTCAGCTACTAGAGGCTATGTATGCCTACCGAGCCATGTGTGCTTAGTCGTTAGAGGTTATGTGTGCCTACAATAGGAAGCCAAGTGTGCTTTAGATACTAGAGGCTATGTATGCCTACCGAGCCATGTGTGCTTAGTCGTTAGAGGTTATGTGTGCCTACAATAGGAAGCCAAGTGTGCTTTAGATACTCGAGGCTATGTATGCCTACCGAGCCATGTGTGCTTAGTCGTTAGAGGTTATGTGTGCCTACAATAGGAAGCCAAGTGTGCTTCAGCTGCTAGAGGCTATGTATGCCTATCGAGCCATGTGTGCTTAGTAGTTAGAGGTTATGTGTGCCTACAATAGGAAGCCAAGTGTGCTTCAGCTACTAGAGGCTATGTATGCCTATCGAGCCATGTGTGCTTAGTCGTTAGAGGTTATGTGTGCCTACAATAGGAAGCCAAGTGTGCTTTAGATACTCGAGGCTATTTATGCCTCCTGATCTGTGAGCGTGTAGTAAGTTAGAGTAGAGGTCATGTGTACCTAGAAGAAGCAAAACTAAAAAAAAAAGAAGAAGCTAAGTATGCCTATAGAATACATTGTGCGTTTCAACGTTAAAGGATCGTTATTGAAGATGGTGTTTATAACAAATGTACAGAATAATACTCAACTAAACTTTCATTTAGAATCTATATTTATCTAATTATGAAAATTTTGCCACTACTTAAAAATAAGCCACTCGAAATAGGATAAAAACGCGGAAATTGAGTACATTCGATATTATACACAGCGTAAGACAAATCTCAACTATAAATCTAGCGTGCAACATAGTCACACAAACTCAACTCACAGTGTACAATTAAAACCAGCCTTCTAGTTGTAATTTTTTTCGTAGCAACTAATAAGCAAAATAAATTAAGACTCATCCATCAAAATATAGCAGAGTTGTTTAACAAACAAGATTTCATTAATATAGCCATCACAGACCTGCAAAGAAATTTAGGAAATGTTGAAATCATATGTTTCACAGAAAACTTTTATTAAACAAGGAAGTGAATCTAAGTCTTAATAAAAAACAATTTAAAATACAAGGAAAATTGTTACCCTCGACCCCCAATACCTCTTTGATTCGAATATTGTGGCGTTGAAATAAGTAAATACAACTTAATAATAATATGTATTTACCGGACTCCTACCTTAGATGTAACAGCTTTGTTTTTATATAATTTAGAACAACTTTTAAGTAACCTACCCAGGAAACGCAACAAATGATTAATGAAGCATTCGACAACTTTCACGACACTATAACATTATTATACAATTTGTGTTTTCCGATCTTAAAAATTAAAAATACATTCAAACCTATCAGAAATAGATTCTTTAATAAAGCGCTAAAAATGTTGTAAAAAGAAGAAAAGTAAAGTAAAGAAAAAGAACGTTATACCTAAAATATCATTTAAATAAGCACAATAAAAAAAACAAAATATATCTGCATATAATAATTATTCATCTATTTTAAATTAAAAATAAATATAAAAATGTTTACATAAATCCCATCAGCTTAATAATGCAAAATACATAAATTTCGCGACAAAACAGAACTAGAGCAGCCTGGAATGTAATTAAAACAAATACACGAGACATGACATTTAATTCATGAGAAGTAATTAAAATCGATAACAAGACATATGAATCACCGCATGAAATGTGCAACTTATTTAATTACTATTTTACCTCACTGCCTACTAAAAATAAAACAAATAATTTGCCAGAAGCCAAAATCCCTCTAAACCATAAAAGTATTTTTCTTTACCCCATAAATAACATGGATATATAAAAAAAAATATCACATATACAAAATCTACTGGATACGATAATTTAGATACCAAAATAATTAAATCTCTAGACGACGCCATAAACTGGATGAATTCAAATAATCTACAAATCAACATAACCAAAACTAACATAATCCATTTTCAGACACATAAGTCTAAAAGACAAAATATATACTTACAATATAAAAACAATAAACTAGATATAACGAACGAGTGTGTATTTTTAGGTACATATAACGATAGATAAATTTTGTAGTTGGAAATAACATATTGAGAGATTACAGAACAAAGTAGACAGTTTTGTTTTTGTGTTAAAACGACTAAGGAAAACTGTTAACCATGCTACGGTATTAGCTGCTTATCATGCATATGTTTCATCTATAATTAGTTATGGAATTATATTTTATTTAAGGCTCAAAAGAAATGTATTCGAGCAATTTGTTGAGCAAACTGTAATTATTGTTGCGTACCTCTATTAAAAGAAAAACTTAAAATTTTATCTCTTCCATGTATGTATGTATTTTAGAGATATCCTTGTTCGTGCACTGAAATATTCATATTTTAAAGTATAATGTAGAAGTCGAAGTAAGAAGTAGAAATTATGGGGAGAAATTGGCTGTGCCAAAAATGAATTTAGAACTGTTTCGGAAAAACACCTTTCGTATGGCAATTAAAGTTTATAATAAATTACCGAAAAGATTAAAAGATCTTCTGACTAGATTCTTTAAAAAGCGACTTAGTGCATTACTTTTGGAAAAATATGTACTATTCAATAAATGATTATTTGCCTGTGACATTGTAATTGATACAAATTTAATAAAGTGACTAATAATGTAAAATGTAAATTAAGGTAAATTTGCCCGCCACTGTGTGTGGCAGAATATGCGAACGAGATACGATACCACCTTAACATTTTGTACCATATTCTTGCAATAAATAAATTATTATTATTATTAATTTTGTTTTCAGTCAAGGATTAATTTCAAATAAATGAAGTTTATTTCTATAAATACTTAATTTTGAAATGTTTTAAAAATATCCATATAGCTTTAGTACGTTTAGACAATGAATTGATATATGACTAACATGATAAAATGATATCTTATTTTTGAGGGTTTAATACTGATGAGGCGATGACTCCTGAAGGCTCGCCTACTCGTTATGATGAACTTCAGAGAAAGCGTTCACGATCATCCTCCAAAGCAGCAACTAAGTCTAAGAGAGACAAAAAGCGATCAAAGAAGAAAGGCAAGCAGTCTTCCAGCTCCTCCTCCCAACGTCCTACATTAGAAAATATCCATATAGCTTTAGTACGTTTAGACAATGAATTTATATATGACTAACATGATAAAATGATATCTTATTTTTGAGGGTTTAATACTGATGAGGCGATGACTCCTGAAGGCTCGCCTACTCGTTATGATGAACTTCAGAGAAAGCGTTCACGATCATCCTCCAAAGCAGCCTAAGAGAGACAAAAAGCGATCAAAAAAGAAAGGCAAGCAGTCTTCCAGCTCCTCCTCCCAACGTCCTACATTAGAAAATAATAGCCGAATGTAATGAATAATTGATTAAAACCAAATGTATAGATGGGATACAATTAGTTCACATGAAACTAAAACATTTTGTTAGTGTACTTACTTGAATTTATAAAACTTAATGTAATGAATAATTCATTAAAACCAAATGTATGGATAGGTTACAATTAGTTCACATGAAACTAAAACATTTTGTTAGTGTACTTATTTGAATTTATAAAACTTACTGTAATGAATAATTGATTAAAACCAAATGTATAGATAGGTTACAATTAGTTCACACGAAACTAAAATATTTTGTTAATGTACTTATTTGAATTTATAAAACCTTCCCATGATTATACCGTGCGTCAGGAGATCGCACGTAGTCGGACGGCCGAATGTAATGAATTTAAGATTACTTATTATTATTTTACAAATTTATTATTTTAAAACACGTTTATTTTTAAATAATATTTATATTCAATTTACAAGCTACTTTATTTGATGGTTGTACTTGATTCACGATGTAACGAATTTATGATAATATGTTATTATTTTACAATTTTATTATGTTTATAATTAATATTTATAATTTACAGTATAGATTATTTGATGGTTGTATTTGTTTCATATGTTTTACTCGATGTAAGTAAGTTGATTGATTCGATACCGACAGTTACGAACAGAATGACGAGTCGTCTTTAAACGATCTAAAATAAGTGAGGGTATTCGGACCGATTCGCTTGACCAAGACGGACGTTAAATTGTAAGCTGTGTTTAAGGATAAGAAGTGTGGGAAATATATTTAATTATTATTGTAACAAAGCAGGCGTTTTATATTATACACCGAGAATCGAATAGTGAGAATTCATCACATAAGTAAGTTGATTGATTCGATACCGACAGTTACGAACAGAATGACGAGTCGTCTTAAAACGATCTAAAATAAGTGAGGGTATTCGGACCGATCCGCTTGACCAAGACGGACGTTAAATTGTAAACTGTGTGGTTGTTTAAGGATAAGAAGTGTTGGAAATATACTTAATTATTGTTGTAACAAAGCAGGCGTTTATTATTATACACCGAGAATCGAATAGAGAGAATTCATCGCAATTCAGAAGCGGGACAAGACCCAATCTAAGGTGCGTACAAGTGTTTTATACGACTATTAATGTTATTTCTATAAATGATTAGAAATCGAACGCCCCACGTGCGCTTTGGCTACTAGAGATTATGTACGTCAATCGAGCCATGTGTGCTAATTAGTTATAGGTTATGCGTACCTACAATCGGAAGCCAAGTGTGCTTCAGCTACTAGAGGCTATGTATGCCTACCGAGCCAAGTGTGCTCAGTAGTTATAGGTTATGTGTACCTACAATAGGAAGCCAAGTGTGCTTCAGCCACTAGAGGCTATGTATGCCTACCGAGCCATGTGTGCTTAGTCGTTAGAGGTTATGTGTGCCTACAATAGGAAGCCAAGTGTGCTTCAGATACTAGAGGCTATGTATGCCTACCGAGCCATGTGTGCTTAGTCGTTAGAGGTTATGTGTGCCTACAATAGGAATCCAAGTGTGCTTCAGCTGCTAGAGGCTATGTATGCCTATCGAGCCATGTGTGCTTAGAAGTTAGAGGTTATGTGTGCCTACAATAGGAAGCCAAGTGTGCTTCAGCTACTAGTCCGTCTTGGTCAAGCGGATCGGTCCGAATACCCTCACTTATTTTAGATCGTTTTAAGACGACTCGTCATTCTGTTCGTAACTGTCGGTATCGAATCAATCAACTTACTTATGTGATGAATTCTCACTATTCGATTCTCGGTGTATAATATAAAACGCCTGCTTTGTTACAATAATAATTAAATATATTTCCCACACTTCTTATCCTTAAACACAGCTTACAATTTAACGTCCGTCTTGGTCAAGCGAATCGGTCCGAATACCCTCACTTATTTTAGATCGTTTAAAGACGACTCGTCATTCTGTTCGTAACTGTCGGTATCGAATCAATCAACTTACTTACATCGAGTAAAACATATGAAACAAATACAACCATCAAATAATCTATACTGTAAATTATAAATATTAATTATAAACATAATAAAATTGTAAAATAATAACATATTATCATAAATTCGTTACATCGTGAATCAAGTACAACCATCAAATAAAGTAGCTTGTAAATTGAATATAAATATTATTTAAAAATAAACGTGTTTTAAAATAATAAATTTGTAAAATAATAATAAGTAATCTTAAATTCATTACATTCGGCCGTCCGACTACGTGCGATCTCCTGACGCACGGTATAATCATGGGAAGGTTTTATAAATTCAAATAAGTACATTAACAAAATATTTTAGTTTCGTGTGAACTAATTGTAACCTATCTATACATTTGGTTTTAATCAATTATTCATTACAGTAAGTTTTATAAATTCAAATAAGTACACTAACAAAATGTTTTAGTTTCATGTGAACTAATTGTAACCTATCCATACATTTGGTTTTAATGAATTATTCATTACATTAAGTTTTATAAATTCAAGTAAGTACACTAACAAAATGTTTTAGTTTCATGTGAACTAATTGTATCCCATCTATACATTTGGTTTTAATCAATTATTCATTACATTCGGCTATTATTTTCTAATGTAGGACGTTGGGAGGAGGAGCTGGAAGACTGCTTGCCTTTCTTTTTTGATCGCTTTTTGTCTCTCTTAGGCTGCTTTGGAGGATGATCGTGAACGCTTTCTCTGAAGTTCATCATAACGAGTAGGCGAGCCTTCAGGAGTCATCGCCTCATCAGTATTAAACCCTCAAAAATAAGATATCATTTTATCATGTTAGTCATATATAAATTCATTGTCTAAACGTACTAAAGCTATATGGATATTTTCTAATGTAGGACGTTGGGAGGAGGAGCTGGAAGACTGCTTGCCTTTCTTCTTTGATCGCTTTTTGTCTCTCTTAGACTTAGTTGCTGCTTTGGAGGATGATCGTGAACGCTTTCTCTGAAGTTCATCATAACGAGTAGGCGAGCCTTCAGGAGTCATCGCCTCATCAGTATTAAACCCTCAAAAATAAGATATCATTTTATCATGTTAGTCATATATCAATTCATTGTCTAAACGTACTAAAGCTATATGGATATTTTTAAAACATTTCAAAATTAAGTATTTATAGAAATAAACTTCATTTATTTGAAATTAATCCTTGACTGAAAACAAAATTAATAATAATAATAATTTATTTATTGCAAGAATATGGTACAAAATGTTAAGGTGGTATCGTATCTCGTTCGCATATTCTGCCACACACAGTGGCGGGCAAATTTACCTTAATTTACATTTTACATTATTAGTCACTTTATTAAATTTGTATCAATTACAATGTCACAGGCAAATAATCATTTATTGAATAGTACATATTTTTCCAAAAGTAATGCACTAAGTCGCTTTTTAAAGAATCTAGTCAGAAGATCTTTTAATCTTTTCGGTAATTTATTATAAACTTTAATTGCCATACGAAAGGTGTTTTTCCGAAACAGTTCTAAATTCATTTTTGGCACAGCCAATTTCTCCCCATAATTTCTACTTCTTACTTCGACTTCTACATTATACTTTAAAATATGAATATTTCAGTGCACGAACAAGGATATCTCTAAAATACATACATACATGGAAGAGATAAAATTTTAAGTTTTTCTTTTAATAGAGGTACGCAACAATAATTACAGTTTGCTCAACAAATTGCTCGAATACATTTCTTTTGAGCCTTAAATAAAATATAATTCCATAACTAATTATAGATGAAACATATGCATGATAAGCAGCTAATACCGTAGCATGGTTAACAGTTTTCCTTAGTCGTTTTAACACAAAAACAAAACTGTCTACTTTGTTCTGTAATCTCTCAATATGTTATTTCCAACTACAAAATTTATCTATCGTTATATGTACCTAAAAATACACACTCGTTCGTTATATCTAGTTTATTGTTTTTATATTGTAAGTATATATTTTGTCTTTTAGACTTATGTGTCTGAAAATGGATTATGTTAGTTTTGGTTATGTTGATTTGTAGATTATTTGAATTCATCCAGTTTATGGCGTCGTCTAGAGATTTAATTATTTTGGTATCTAAATTATCGTATCCAGTAGATTTTGTATATGTGATATTTTTTTTTATATATCCATGTTATTTATGGGGTAAAGAAAAATACTTTTATGGTTTAGAGGGATTTTGGCTTCTGGCAAATTATTTGTTTTATTTTTAGTAGGCAGTGAGGTAAAATAGTAATTAAATAAGTTGCACATTTCATGCGGTGATTCATATGTCTTGTTATCGATTTTAATTACTTCTCATGAATTAAATGTCATGTCTCGTGTATTTGTTTTAATTACATTCCAGGCTGCTCTAGTTCTGTTTTGTCGCGAAATTTATGTATTTTGCATTATTAAGCTGATGGGATTTATGTAAACATTTTTATATTTATTTTTAATTTAAAATAGATGAATAATTATTATATGCAGATATATTTTGTTTTTTTTATTGTGCTTATTTAAATGATATTTTAGGTATAACGTTCTTTTTCTTTACTTTACTTTTCTTCTTTTTACAACATTTTTAGCGCTTTATTAAAGAATCTATTTCTGATAGGTTTGAATGTATTTTTAATTTTTAAGATCGGAAAACACAAATTGTATAATAATGTTATAGTGTCGTGAAAGTTGTCGAATGCTTCATTAATCATTTGTTGCGTTTCCTGGGTAGGTTACTTAAAAGTTGTTCTAAATTATATAAAAACAAAGCTGTTACATCTAAGGTAGGAGTCCGGTAAATACATATTATTATTAAGTTGTATTTACTTATTTCAACGCCACAATATTCGAATCAAAGAGGTATTGGGGGTCGAGGGTAACAATTTTCCTTGTATTTTAAATTGTTTTTTATTAAGACTTAGATTCACTTCCTTGTTTAATAAAAGTTTTCTGTGAAACATATGATTTCAACATTTCCTAAATTTCTTTGCAGGTCTGTGATGGCTATATTAATGAAATCTTGTTTGTTAAACAACTCTGCTATATTTTGATGGATGAGTCTTAATTTATTTTGCTTATTAGTTGCTACGAAAAAAATTACAACTAGAAGGCTGGTTTTAATTGTACACTGTGAGTTGAGTTTGTGTGACTATGTTGCACGCTAGATTTATAGTTGAGATTTGTCTTACGCTGTGTATAATATCGAATGTACTCAATTTCCGCGTTTTTATCCTATTTCGAGTGGCTTATTTTTAAGTAGTGGCAAAATTTTCATAATTAGATAAATATAGATTCTAAATGAAAGTTTAGTTGAGTATTATTCTGTACATTTGTTATAAACACCATCTTCAATAACGATCCTTTAACGTTGAAACGCACAATGTATTCTATAGGCATACTTAGCTTCTTCTTTTTTTTTTAGTTTTGCTTCTTCTAGGTACACATGACCTCTACTCTAACTTACTACACGCTCACAGATCAGGAGGCATAAATAGCCTCGAGTATCTAAAGCACACTTGGCTTCCTATTGTAGGCACACATAACCTCTAACGACTAAGCACACATGGCTCGATAGGCATACATAGCCTCTAGTAGCTGAAGCACACTTGGCTTCCTATTGTAGGCACACATAACCTCTAACTACTAAGCACACATGGCTCGATATATACTACAACTCGATATGTACTACAAAATAAATTAATAAAATCATTATTTAGATAAAAAAATTTAACACCGACTAATAAAATGTACCAAGAAACCAAAATTATGACAATTAAACAACTATATGTATATAGCACCTGTATCTTGATAAAAAAATGTTTAAATAACTCTATCCACAGTTGCTTGTCGTTTACAAAAAAATCAAATTCACAACGACCCGCAATACTCGTCGAGCCAGTTTGCTTATCTTGCCGTAGCCGCGTACAAATTATTTGAAGAAATACATTAGGTATGAGGGTGTGCAATTATTTAATCAATTACCATCTCAAATTCGCAATATTGGAGTGTTTGACAAATTCAAAAAGGCAGTAAAGATGCATGTTAGAATGAACATAGTTGACTAAAATTGTGACGGCTAATGGCGACGTGTATCTCGCTCGTATATATACCGCTTTGGTTTTTATCAATATTAAGTTTCTCATGTAAATAAAATATTTCTGTTTTGTAATGAGAAATAAAGTTCTTTAAACAGCAAAAACACAAATGACTAATTATAGACCAATAACTTTAATTGCAATATTATCTAAAATTTTCGAAAAAGTAATGTATGTATAATAAAATAGAGAATTTCTTTTTATCATACGATATTCAAAAAAAATTTGGTTTCAGAAAAAAAATTGTTCTACCACCCTTGCGTGCTTTACCCTAGTCAAACAAATTACCGAATACTTAAATGATATAATGCTTATAGGTTGCATCTTTCTAGATATGACAAAAGCTTTTGACTTTGTATGTCATGAAAGACTTTTAAAAAAAATATTAGAATGCGGAATAAGAGGTAATGCTTATAACTGGATGAAAAGATACCTTGAAAACAGAATGCAATATGTGGAATAAAAAAAAAATGTTAACTAAAAGAAAAAACCTATAGATCCAATTATAAGAAAAATGAGTACGGAACACCTCAGGGCAGTATTTAAGCCCCACTACTTTTCCTAACATACATAAGTGACCTTCTAGAAGGTATATACAGTTCTGTATAGTACTTTCTGATGACACTACACTTATAATAAAAAGCAAAAAAAAAAACGACCAAGATTTAAAAAAAGAACTTAATTAAATCTCTAGACGACGCCATAAACTGGATGAATTCAAATAATCTACAAATCAACATAACCAAAACTAACATAATCCATTTTCAGACATATAAGTCTAAAAGACAAATATACTTACAATATAAAAACAATAAACTAGATATAACGAACGAGTGTGTATTTTTAGGTACATATAACGATAGATAAATTTTGTTGTTGGAAATAACATATTGAGAGATTACAGAACAAAGTAGACAGTTTTGTTTTTGTGTTAAAACGACTAAGGAAAACTGTTAACCATGCTACGGTATTAGCTGCTTATCATGCATATGTTTCATCTATAATTAGTTATGGAATTATAATTTGGGGAAGATCCATCGAAGTAAATAGGATATTTAAGGCTCAAAAGAAACGTATTCGAGCAATTTGTGGAGCAAACTGTAATTATTGTTGCGTACCTCTATTAAAAGAAAAACTTAAAACTTTATCTCTTCCATGTATGTATGTATTTTAGAGATATCCTTGTTCGTGCACTGAAATATTCATATTTTAAAGTATAATTTAGAAGTCGAAGTAAGAAGTAGAAATTATGGAGAGAAATTGGCTGTGCCAAAAATTAATTTAGAACTGTTTCGGAAAAACACCTTTCGTATGGCAATTAAAGTTTATAATAAATTATCGAAAAGATTAAAAGATCTTCCGACTAGATTCTTTAAAAAGCGACTTAGTGCATTACTTTTGGAAAAATATGTACTATTCAATAAATGATTATTTGCCTGTGACATTGTAATTGATACAATATTAATAAAGTGACTAATAATGTAAAATGTAAATTAAGGTAAATTTGCCCGCCACTGTGTGTGGCAGAATATGCGAACGAGATACGATACCACCTTAACATTTTGTACCATATTCTTGCAATAAATAAATAATTATTATTAATTTTGTTTTCAGTCAAGGATTAATTTCAAATAAATGAAGTTTATTTCTATAAATACTTAATTTTGATATGTTTTAAAAATATCCATATAGCTTTAGTACGTTTAGACAATGAATTGATATATGACTAACATGATAAAATGATATCTTATTTTTGAGGGTTTAATACTGATGAGGCGATGATTCCTGAAGGCTCGCCTACTCGTTATGATGAACTTCAGAGAAAGCGTTCACGATCATCCTCCAAAGCAGCCTAAGAGAGACAAAAAGCGATCAAAGAAGAAAGGCAAGCAGTCTTCCAGCTCCTCCTCCCAACGTCCTACATAGAAAATATCCATATAGCTTTAGTACGTTTAGACAATGAATTGATATATGACTAACATGATAAAATGATATCTTATTTTTGAGGGTTTAATACTGATGAGGCGATGACTCCTGAAGGCTCGCCCACTCGTTATGATGAACTTCAGAGAAAGCGTTCACGATCATCTTCCAAAGCAGCCTAAGAGAGACAAAAAGCGATCAAAGAAGAAAGGCAAGCAGTCTTCCAGCTCCTCCTCCCAACGTCCTACATTAGAAAATAATAGCCGAATGTAATGAATAATTGATTAAAACCAAATGTATTGATGGGATACAATTAGTTCACATGAAACTAAAACATTTTGTTAGTGTACTTACTTGAATTTATAAAACTTAATGTAATGAATAATTCATTAAAACCAAATGTATGGATAGGTTACAATTAGTTCACATGAAACTAAAACATTTTGTTAGTGTACTTATTTGAATTTATAAAACTTACTGTAATGAATAATTGATTAAAACCAAATGTATAGATAGGTTACAATTAGTTCACACGAAACTAAAATATTTTGTTAATGTACTTATTTGAATTTATAAAACCTTCCCATGATTATACCGTGCGTCAGGAGATCGCACGTAGTCGGACGGCCGAATGTAATGAATTTAAGATTACATATTATTATTTTACAAATGTATTATTTTAAAACACGTTTATTTTTAAATAATATTTATATTCAATTTACAAGCTACTTTATTTGATGGTTGTACTTGATTCACGATGTAACGAATTTATGATAATATGTTATTATTTTACAATTGTATTATGTTTATAATTAATATTTATAATTTACAGTATAGATTATTTGATGGTTGTATTTGTTTCATATGTTTTACTCGATGTAAGTAAGTTGATTGATTCGATACCGACAGTTACGAACAGAATGACGAGTCGTCTTAAAACGATCTAAAATAAGTGAGGGTATTCGGACCGATCCGCTTGACCAAGACGGACGTTAAATTGTAAGCTGTGTGGTTGTTTAAGGATAAGAAGTGTTGGAAATATACTTAATTATTGTTGTAACAAAGCAGGCGTTTATTATTATACACCGAGAATCGAATAGAGAGAATTCATCGCATACTTTCATTCACCAATTTTAAAAACAACCTAAAATATAAGTAAGGTACTCGAAATACTTGGGTATAACAGGAGGATAACCAATTATTTAGGGAGATCACAAAGCGCGCACAACAGTATCTGCATAGGTATCTATCTGTTGGTAGAGCAAACCGTGTAGTCTCATTAAAACTTTCCTCAGACTGGCTTGCACGTGTTTTTAATTTTTATCGAGAGCTCTCGTCGTTAGCGGACGCGGGGCGCGCTGCGGCTTCGAGCTTTGATTGCGGTAATGACGTGTCTCCCGTCTCCACCAACACTCCACTCATCTTTTCACTATCTTCATATTTTTTTCTTGCAAATTAATGCATCTTTTTAATTAAGAGATGACATACATGTAAAGTACGATTCTAAGTCGCTAGCTTGTATTCACACTTAATTCGCATTCATATTCAACTTCTTTATGGGTGCCTACTGTGAGCTTCCAGTTGAAATGTGATGAGTTTAAGTTCCTAACTTCAATTGCATTTTTTAGTACCATGACCTCCTATAGACTGAAACTTATTGAAAACGAAAAACCGTACGAAATAACCATAATTTTGTTTATGGTTTCTATGTAAGTTTTGAAATTGAATTGTCAAATTAGCTTTGAATGTTTGATTTGCTTCTATAATAATAAAAAAAGCTAAACAAGCTACTTATATACTTATATGACCTATTTTTTAAACGTATACGTTGTAACGTTTCTGGGTTTCTGGTTTTATCATAGTTTACACTATTTACACATAGTTTACATTTTTAAACGTGTCCGTCAAATTTTGATAGGAGCTATCAATTAAGTATCATAATATCAATATTTGGTATTTTTACAGATTTTAGTTTTATACATTGTTTAAGTTATAAACATCTCTTCTCTTCATGTCCTATAACCCCTAGGTGGGGCAGAGGGCGTCCACAACGAGTCTCCATTGCGTTCGGTTTTGCGCCTCGTGTTTCACCTCGCTCCAAGTCCTACCAGCTCTCTTCGCCTCGTCCGCTACTGTACGGCGCCAGGTTTGTTTGGGACGGCCACGCCTTCGCTTTCCTTGCGGGTTCCAATCAAGCGCCTGCTTGGGAATATGATTGAGATCCCTTCGAAGTGTATGGCCTATCCAATTCCACTTGCGCCTTTTGATCTGCTGACTGATCGGGGTTTCTCGGCAGCGCTCCCAAAGTTGCTCGTTGGAGATTTTTTCAGGCCAGTAGATACCCAGAATATGGCGAAGACAGCGGTTGACGAAGACTTGGAGTCGGTGCGAGATGTCTTTGGTGACCTTCCACGTTTCACACCCATAAAGCAGCACAGACTTGACGTTGGATACGAATATTTTAATCTTGATTCGACGCGTCAGCATCCGTGACTGCCATACAGGCCGAAGTTGTGCAAAGGTTGCTCGGGCCTTGGCAATGCGTGAGGTGATATCCTCTTCTGTACCTCCAGTTTCAGACACGACGCTTCCGAGGTAAACAAATTTTTTAATAGTTTCCACGTTCTCCACTCCCATCCGCAATGGCGTGCGGTTATCAGCTCCAACACGCATTTCTTTAGTTTTCCGGGTGTTGATTTTGATTCCCGCAAATCTCGCCTCGCGTTCCAGGTCGTCTAACTTAGATTGCATGTCACGGTGCGTATGACTTAGCAGACATAGGTCATCGGCATAATCCAGATCTTCCAATATGTTGGTTAATCCCCACTCTATGCCGCGGCGCTTGCTCTGATGTGTGCGATGCATAATCCTGTCGAGAACAACCAGGAAAAGTAGTGGCGAGAGTAAGCAGCCTTGTCGGAAGCCCGCGTGTACTTGAATATCGTCTGAGACGAGGCCATCGTGAGTCACTCTACAAGAATAGTTCTGATAGCTGGCCTTTACTAGGTTGATTATCTTTGGCGGGACACCAATGTCAGATAGTCGCGACCATATGCTGTTCCAACTCAGCGTATCGAAAGCTTTTTCAAAGTCAACAAAGGTAAGATAAATCTCCCTCTGCCATTCTGATACCTGTTCGAGAATGATACGAAGAGTATTAATTTGGTCAGTACAAGAGCGATTAGGCCGGAAGCCAGCTTGTTCTTTGCGGAGGAGAGGCTCGACGGCTCCAGACAACCTGTCCAAGATAATTCTGCAAAAAACCTTGGAAGGGACCGAGAGCAAAGTGATACCTCTCCAATTGCTACAGTGGCTAAGATCACCTTTTTTGGGCACAGTTATAAGAAGGCCCCTATTCCAGTCCTCCGGGAGCTTTTCGCTGGTCCAGATTTTACCAATCAAAGGTGTCAACGCGTCGACGGTTGTTGCCAAGTCCGCTTTTAGCATTTCTGCAGCTATTAAGTCAAGACCTGGTGCTTTACCAGTCTTAAGACCCATGACTGCTCTCGCTACTTCATCACGTGTGGGTGGTTTGACATCGATGTGAAGTAGCCTGGGTGGTGGAGATGTGTCTTGCGGGGCACCAGGCGTGGACAATTCTGTGGGACGAAATGTTTCCTGAAAGTGCTCACGCCAGCGTCGCAGTTGCCCTTCTGGTGTTACAATAAGCTGACCGTCTTTTGATTTTAGAGGCTTCTTACGCTGACTTCCCTTTCCTGCCAAAATTTTAGTTGCTTTATATAGGTCTCTCATGTTGCCGGTGTTAGCTGCGATTTGCGCTTGGTCAGCAATACCGTCAACCCACAACCTTCTGTCATTTCGCGAGCTGCGATAGATTTTCTTACGAATCTGTCGATACTGCTGCCTAAGGTCGGCTTGTAGTAGCTCGTCGATGGTTCTTAGCAGTCTTAGGTGGAGTTCCCTACGGTCGTTTATCAGCTGCCAAGTGGCTTGTGACATCCATTCCTCGTGCGAGTGTTTAGTGTGACCTAAGACGAAAGAGCTGGTCTCTGTGTAGGCCACTTTGATACGTTTCCACTCTTCGTCTATTGAGTCATCGTCACTGTGAAGTCCAGCGAAGCGGTTACGGAGCTCAAGCCTGAACTTGTTCATAGTTTCAGGATCTCGCAGTTTAGTGACGTCAAACCTTCTTCCAGCCCTACCAAGATCACCGGCTGGTCGCGCAATCGAAACCTTAAGCCGCATTTCGGCAACAACCAGATGGTGGTCGCTGTCAATATCAGCGCCTCTACGGTTGCGGACATCAAGGAGCGACGAGCGCCAGTTTGAACTGATAGCAAGGTGGTCAATTTGGTTTTTCGTGGTGCCATCAGGGGAGTTCCATGTGTATTTATGTACATCTCTATGAATGAAAAGAGTCCCACCGATGGTTAGGTCATGTTGTTGGCAGAACTCTATAAACCGTTCGCCATTCTCGTTTCGTGCTCCAAGTCCGTGTTTGCCCATGTTACGCTCACAGTTGCTGTTTTCGCTTCCAACCTTTGCGTTAAGGTCCCCCATGACGATCACAATGTCTTGCTTCTTAATACTTTTAAGTGTGGCATTTAGAGTGTTGTAAAAATCATCCTTGGTGTCCTCCGCAGACGTGTTCGTGGGAGCGTAACACTGTACAATGGAGATCTTACGGGCTCTTGAGTTGAAACGGGCCCAAATGATTCGGTCTGATATAGGTTTCCAGTCCAAAAGACTCCTCTTTGCGGAGTTAGAGAGGAGGAAAGCGACGCCATATTCAAGGTCGTCATCCTCATTTTCCTTCCCGGAGTATAGGAGAGTTAGGCCTTTGGACGTTCTCAATTCACCAAAACCATTTCTGCGCACTTCGCTTAAACCAAGTATTTGTAGATTGTATCTAATCATTTCTGCCTCTACTTGTGCTAGTCGAGTGTCGTTGCTAAGCGTTTTTACATTCCAAAAAGCAATTCGTGTCCGTGATTTTATGCCAAAGGTCGTCGGTAAAAGATCGGTCCGGTTTCTCGCTGTTTCAGTTTCTTGAATCGTTGTTTTTCAGGCAAGCAGGAGATTAGCCCACTGTGCCCTAGTCTGATAGTGGGGCTGCCACTTTAAAGCTTCCAGACAAGCTCGGTTTTATGCGGGTTACCTCCCTAGTGAGTAGATTCTGTTTTAAGGCGCAGAATGCTCGCCTTTTGCCCTGCATCCTCAGCTCGGCTGCAGCTCTAGGTAGTGGGCACGCGAAAGCGTGGCTGCAGCAGGTCCCAGGGTGGACGTGGATGACTCGGACTGGCCGGGGTTCTGCTTACATTAGTGTTCCACTACATAACACAGCAGATGGTTTTATTTGGCTTTTTATAGGCAATGCTGACCTCACTTCATCAGCGATTCCCACCAACACCATCCCCAACTTCCCACCCCAAGTTATAAACATATATAACAAAATTTGTTTTCTAAAAATAAATATTTAAATTCTTGATACCTTTGCAAAATATATAACATAACTTATAACTCGTAAGGGGCTGTCTATTAATCACGTGAGGTTCGAAAGGGGTGAAGGGGTTCGGCAAAATCACGAAATATCACAAATATCGTTAGATATCACGTGTACTTATTTTTTCGTCAAACGCGTGATTTATAAACCGAAAAGCGGCTTAGAAAAACGATCGATCGATAGATCGAGAGAGATTCTCTGCGTAGTGTGCGAAATTGGTGACGCCGAGAGGCTTGATGAAACCGACGTTGATCTTGAACTTAGTACAATGCCAACAACGTTGTTAGTGTTGAAGAAAGTCTTGCTAAACCATGGTCGAAGGACCAATGTACATGTACTAATACAAAATGTTTTTCGTATGATTACACCATTCTTTTAATATATTTTTATGCCAGTCAAAAACAACCTTTCTGTCTAGACATTTTTATCAGGGTCCTTAATTTTCTAGAATAGGATAAATATATACTTTATACCGGTACTTAAAAATAATATTAGGTATATTGTTGGGGGGGGTTTTTAGTCTGAAACCTCACTTCGTATCACCATGGGGGAGGGAGGGGTTAAATAATGTTAGAAATAGATCACGTGATTAATGGACACCCCCTAAATTATAAATTAAATTCAGTGGCGCTGTCACCTTTTAGCTCTGGGCCTCAAACGGCTCGCGAGCTGCACTTTCGCGGCATATTGGCCAGATATGGACGCACCCTTAGAATTCTGAATTAAATTGAAAAATGATCATGCCTGTTGCATCATTTTAAAGGCAAGTAGGTCATCAGCGTCCTGTGCCTGAACACGCTGTCGACTTTTTGGGTCTAAGACATGACGGTTTCCTCACGATGTTTTCACTTTTCGAGCAAATGTTAAATGCGCACATAGAAAGAAAGTCCATTGGTGCACAGCCGGGGATCGAACCTACGACCTCAGGTATGAGAGTCAAAAATAAATATGTGGGGTTCAAAATGTAATATTTGAAGTCGGTAGTAGAGGATTGTAGTCGTGTGATGAAACACTTTCTAAACTCAATATCTCAAACTAAAACTTATCAATATCCGAAATTAGTAAGTTTTTACTATATTAGACTTAGTATATCTTCTGAATCTTACTTTATGAACTAGTTTAAATTAAAATATTGAATTTCAGAAAGGTTTTTGATCATCTATTATTATTTTAATTAAGGATCATGTGCAATCTTAGTTTCCTTGCATATTTGATTTGAGCGTCTGTGAAGTTTCGTTGGAGTCACATAATATGTGTATTGATGCGTCCTGTGCATCTGCATAGTAAGCGCAAACAGCATGCGGATACAGCCGGCAGCCAGCAGGGAGGACGCAACAAATCCGCTTAGCACGGTCACTGACGCCGCCTACGTCCGAAACGGCCTTAATGGATTTTTCATGTCGATTGCACTTTGTGAAAGTGTGTGTAACAGATTATCGAAAACTTTAATAGATATTTTGTACAATTTAAAATAAAAATAAACCCTTTGTTCTATTTAATAAAAAAGCTAGGCAGTGTTGTTAATTATTATACCTATTTTTCAACACGGAAATATTTTACGCCAACTTCATCAATTCAGAGCAGATTGTCTGCCCTTGTTGGTTGTTACGTTACTAACTATTGATACCTACCTATATTTCTTGATATACGCTAGCGTTATTTTTCGAGTGCATGATAAAATTTGTTTTTAAACGCTAATCTTTTTCGTCTTACATTCTACTAACTGAGCACTGGGCGTCAAATTACGCGTATCAAGATATTAATAATAATTACGGTCGATTCTATATCACTTATTTAACATATGGTAAGGCAAATTTTGAAATAAAATGCAATACATAGGTAGGTACTCAATAACTATTGTACATAAAAGCTGACGTTGTTATGCAAAGTGTAAATAGGTAAATTATAAATAGTTTCTTTGGCATAACCATTCCATACCAACCATCAATGAGCGCTCTAATTCTTAAAAGACGGCAACGCATTTGCGAGCCCTTTGGGAATGTGAGTGTCGATTAAAATCAGGTGAGTCTGCCGCCCGTTTTCCCCTGTTATATAACAAACCGTGGTATTGCTGACAAATCCTATTCTAATAGAATATATATGATATGCAAACTATAGTAAACCGTCGAACATAAACCTATCTCTAGAAACACGGCATAAAATTTCAAATTGTTAGATAAACCACGAGTTTTCGTTTAACATAACTGCAATTCTAGATTTGATTATACGTTAAGCTGTAATTAGTGATACAGGTAACAAGACTTAATCGACAGTCGACAATTTAAGTTGTATGAACAATAATGAGAGGAAGCATTAATTACTGCCCAGTTCTAATTGCTAGGCTTTGATTGAATATAAGGCTATGTTAATAGTTGTCTTGCCATAGTGGCACGCCATGTCGGCGTCGCTTCTGATATTTTTATTAGTCGTTCCAAATGGATATGGTGCAAAAGAAAAACCGGTAAGAACAATTGAAAAAAATAATTAAATAAAGTGTTGCTTCTGTCAAAACGTAACGTTTAAGTAACGTTTACCCGTATAAATTTATATTTAAATCTAAGCAAATTAACGCAACACGGAAGACACAGTATAACTGTTTCTTCTCATACAAAATACCAATATTCTAAAAGAGTTTTAGCGCCTATTTACATATATATTTTCACATACATTTTAATATATATGCCGCGTACTGTTTGCGTAAATAAACTAACAGGAATAGCTAAAGTAAATTGGTAAGGTACAGTGAAATACTATTACTCACTGTCAGTCACTCAACATCGTGCCCTCATGACATTATAAAACCCGACATTCCATCTTTTCCAATATGCTAGTCCTCTACAGACTTGAATCGACTTTTCTTGTCCTCTGTCTCTGTAAATAGTATTTCGAATATCCAGTTTAGAGTTTCCTTAAATATTTTATTTTAAGTAACGTCGGTATAATTATGATTCAATACGTATTTAAATAGTTTGTTAAAAACATTTACTTCTCATTTTGGATTTTTTATGAATGATATTTTTACTTTCGATGAAAAGTTAATACATTTTTTATCATGTGTCGTTGATATATGTTAGTGAGTGTACTAATTTTATTTTCTAACAAAACTACTAATCCGCTGTGAGTTTGAGCATTTTCGTAAGGAAATCAAGGTACGTCTAAAAGTACTTGAAGCCTTTACCTAATGAGTTCCAGGTTACGAACCCAGGACTGTCAGGCGCGTTACTAAATCTTCATATGTATATCGATACTAATTAATTTTTTATGGTAGTATTAGAATTTGTTTTCACTAGTACAAAAACTGTGGAAACAAACATGTAAGCTTATTCATATTTAATATTATGATATAAACTTGATATGTTGGGGTAGTCCCAATGGAATCTCTGCTTAATAATTTTCTTTGAATCGTTTTTAATATTAAAGTTACATAGCCTTGTCATTCACAAAGAACGACAAGGCTAAACCTTTCATCATTCACAGAAAAAATAAATATTTATATAAATTTTATAAAGCTAGCACTTTTGCATTATCATATAACCATTTAAAATGGTTGAACTTATAATATTTTATGCCTGCATGGCCGTAAACACATGTCTGGCTAAAGACTTTAGCCTAAAGGTTTGGCCAAAAGAAAAATTCAATTATAATGTAATTTGCGTCTCGTATATTTTCAGGAGCTTAGCGACGAAATCAAAGAAATAATAGAGCATGTTCACAACGAATGCGTCAGTCAGACCGGGGTGGCTGAGGGTGAGTTGAAAAACGAAACAGCTATTTATTTCATCTAACCTTTGTTCTTTTACTTTTGAAGCAAACACCGCTCTATTTGCAGCTTAACTTTTTCCATAGACCTAATAATTTAAAGACTATATTTATCTATGCAGAATAAATTAATATATTTTGAGAAGAAAATTGCGTTCTTGCTACGAAGCTAAGTAGGTATATTTTCTCGTGTAGCCAAGTCCACATTTCAAGGATCGTCATGCTCACTTAAATGTCATTTCTTGTGGCGGCGTCCATGCGTCGTGTTGTCTCTCTCCCTAAAATATGGCGAGGGGGCCGATGGCTGGCCATGCGTCATACTCGTGAACGGGTGCTACTTGTGGTGACTGTTCGTACTTGAATTCGTGTATGCGGTGATATTAGTTGTTTATACTACGTATTTGCGTGCTCCTATTTCACCATGCCTCCTGCTGTTAGAGGACAAATCTTTGTTTTTAATTTATTGTATTATTCTTTATTACTCAAGATGTCATATTTAACATGGTGTAATGGTTGCAGCTCCTTACAAACATTGTGTAAAAAAAACTTGGCGATTTAAAAGAGTGGCGGAGAGTTTATTGCCAGTTCTGCCTTTCCGTTCCCTTGATTTGAGAAGATAATAAATGTAAAATTAGAATCATTTAATGTATATTTCTATTTTTTTTGACGTAAATTAAACGTAAATTAAAGTAAATTATGTTGCCTATATGAATAAATGATTTTTGATTTGATTTGATTATAACATGACCATTATTACTTTGAATTTTGGTTGTTTTTTTATTTCAAAGGAAAACGCCAAACACATGTTTTCTTTTAAACATGTGTTTGGCGTTTCCCTGAACATTAATATGAATACTCGTAGCAAAAGTTTGTATAGATCGGTACACACTTCATAAAGGATGAAGAAGCCTTCTTTGTGTTAAATATTAACCTGTGTCACGTTTACATACCTACATTAAAGAGTCTTTATTCTACTTGCCCCCAGAGGATATAGCAAATTGTGAAAACGGCATATTTAAGGAGGACAACAAATTGAAGTGCTATATGTTTTGCCTATTGGAAGAGGGGAGCCTTGTGAGTTATTTTTCTTTTGTTTACTCTTGAGTTTGTTTATAAAATTAATTTATTTTATCCTGAAACAAAACGAGTAAGCACGTATAAGTATAGGTTTTTCTTGAATAATGTATTGCTATTTGGTTTTAAAACGAAATGTAAGAATGTTCCATTTTTAATGGGATGTCGTGTCTAAGCTATATTTTAATATCGCATAGTCAAAGAAGACAAATATAAGGAATAAATTTCCAAAAACCGAGTGTTCCGAGTCGAAGGTCAAAGACCTATTTTATACAAAACTAGTGACCCGCCCCAGCTTCGCACGGGTGCAATGCTGATGAAAAGCAGGTTTTTATTATGTATTGTTATTTCCGTCGCTGGAAAGCTCCGATAATATACGCGATATATACCATATAGACATATACCATCACGGACTTTTCTGTAGACCTTTTCAATGTGTACAATACTTAGTACATTATTTTAATAAAACTCTAGGGTTCAGCCTGCGTTTGCAATGTAAGCGGAAAAAATGTAATTATTTACGACATCACATTAGAAACCTCAAAAATAACAGTACTTCTCCACTATTTAATTGATGTTATTATACATATAAACCTTCCTCTTAAATCTTCCACTCTATCTATTAAAAAAACCCGCATCAAAATCCGTTGCGTAGTTTCAAAGATTTAAGCATACAAAGGTACATAGGGACAGAGAAAGCGACTTTGTTTTATACTATGTTATGTTGTGTATGTATGTATTGATACATATATGACATTTAAAATCTGTTTCGTATTGATTTCAATTGTAATTAAATTTAATTACTTGTTCAGAGTAAGGAATCATTAATGGCCTAAATATTATGTTACAACTATAACAGGTTGATGATGAAGAAAACGTCGATTACGACATGATGATAAGCCTTATACCTGAACAATATACTGAAAGGGTCACCAACATGATATCTAACTGTAAGCATTTAGGTAAGTAGATATTGCAGTCTTCAAATATTATGACAATATTATCACAAGATGCATATTTTATTACAATGGGCACACATTAAGAATATATAAATAAAAAAAAAGCTCATTTGTAAAAATCTGTAGAAAGTGTTTCATGTAACATTGGGATATGGGCCATACATACATGAGTATCATTGACTGTCAATTTTTAACTCGTTCTACAACTATTTAGTAAAACTGGTTTTTGCGTTGTTTATAGACATAGGTATCATCTATAATATGGGTCAATACGTTAACATTTTACGTTTTTTCTTTACATTTTATTTATAGTCTTATTAATATTAATACATTTACGGATCACATGTTTTATAATAAGCTATTAATCTTTAGGAATAAGGCCGAATCTAGGTACAATTCCTGCCGTCATAACAATTATCTCGCGTTGTATTGAACATACTGCTTCGGTTTTCACCGTTTTACTGTTAGCTTGAGAAAAAGGTTATGTTAATGAGCGAAATCCGAGTTATGTTTATCATTATCATGAATTCTATTTGCACATTTGAATTGGAGCTTTAACTTACGAAGGTAATGCTTTATATTTATTGAATTTATTTTCCAGATACAAAAGACAAAAGTAAGTGTCAAAGGGCGTTTGATGTGCACAAATGTTCATACGATCGTGATCCCAATGTAAGTAAATTACTTATGATGAATTTAAAATTCAGCTCCATAATTGGTCTTTGCATTGAAATATCTATTTTTCCTATATGTAGGGTAGGTACTGTCTAAACTCTAACCTATGATGAGAAGTTATTTTAAGGCGATTTCTTTTTATGGAAGGTAATGCTATAAAACACTCACAACTCTAACACTAGACATCTTTAAAGTGGAAGAATTTCTCGACTACTGCTCTACCTTAGGAGCTACTTTACTTCTGATTTGAGGAGCCTTCGATATTGGTTTTGCATCATACCGGCGCGGTGCCTACAACTGGTGACTTTATCTGTGCGTGAGTCACTATAAGCGTACCACGAGGTTGTGCGTTCAAGGGTGCCCATAGGACTTCTTAGTTTGTAACCACTAGGATCTAAACAACTAATTTGAAATTTTTTGTAATATATAATAAAATAGAACTGAAAAAAAAAATTTAATTTTTTTTTTTTCAGTTCTACTTCCTGTTTTAAGTTATTGCAAGGGGCACCGCTGTACCAAGGGAGAAGCATTTTTTAGTTAATATTATAACTGCAAGAATTACCAGAGATTTTTATTTACAACCCGCATATGAAAGAATTCATAGGTAACTGAATACATTAAAAACTCCTAAAAACTAAGAACACTACTGGTAACAGTATGGACCTAACTTACAACGGAACGTTTTTTAAACTGAAGTTATAAGATAGATAAGGTTTTAGTTCTATATAATTATAGTGCTTCTTAATTGGGCACTTTTTATTATGATGCATGTCACCCTTATTCTGTTCTAAGGCGAAAAAACTAATATGTAATATTTATTTCATTTTTGAATGCAAGCACGGTCTGCTCTTGCAGCTAGCAAGCTAGTAGTGCGGAAGGAAAAGCATTTTATTAGTCATCATAAACATATGAAACAAACGCGTCCCCAGTTCAATGACTAAGTTCTGAAACTGCCAAAAGTTGATTTACGCCTGTCCTGACACTAAAATGGCAACTCTGATGGCATTTCTGAGGGTTGATCTTAAAAATAAAGTTAATTTCATGTCATTTAATTTAGCTAAGCCGAGGCGTATGAGCGTTCATCAATGATGTTCTTTATGCATTGTTTGCGTTAAGTTAATTCCTGTCCTCGCTGAAATTGTTGATGTTTAACTTTTACCATCATTATCACTACTGCTAATCGTGGAATACATACACTTTTCTCGCAGATTAGAAAATGAGTGGTTTCCTCTCTTCTTTCACGTGTTGAATTAGTGTTTATCTAGTTTGAATTATGAATATAACTGTTTTGTGTACATTTTGCTGCAAGGTATCATTATCTTTTTTTTTATACGAGGTAGCGACCTCTAAAACTTATCTAAGAAAAAGAATAGGTTCGTTATAGCAGCGAATGAGGCTGCTGAGGTAGTAATTTTCGAAAAGTTGAAAAATAAGAAGCAACCCAATGTATATCTAGGTGTTAAACATAATATAACTTAATAATAGGGTGCAAAGACGCATCGTACATAACATTAAATAATAGTTAATTTAACCAATCAGTTGAAGTATTTATTCCTTAAAATGAAAGAAGACAATTATAAAGGATTTATCAAAAGCTTTGTCGTATTTTTTTATTAATTTAAAAACGTTATTGCTACTTCCCGTAAGAAGGTATACCTACTTGTAAATAACGACGTAATTTGGCTTTTGCCGCGGGCTCACCGCTCGGCTATTTTTTATGAAATACTTACTCCTCAAGTTTATTCAGATTTTGAAAGAAGTATTATACTAAGAAATTAATTTGCTTCACGAAAAATAATTTCAGCCAAGAAATATTAAATGAGTTTCAATCTTGTTAAATGTGTAATTGTAACCATTAGTGAATTTCAAAGAAACTCCTTCACTGAGAAGCAATTTCAAATCTCATTCTTTCTTTTGTATCTTTGAGAGAAACGTTTTATGACCTTACATCTTTGAATTTAATAGGAAAGCAGTTAGCGGGGATAACATTTTTTTGGCAGATGGAAAATTGTGTAAATAATCATAGAATTACAATATGAAGTGGGTATAATTTCGACATTTTATATTGATAACACACAAGTATTGAGTACTTACAATATTCTTAACGTGCACAGCAATAATATTCAATAGATAAATAGACTAAAACACACTTGTAAAGATTGGTGCCTATGACAGTGCACCTTTAATGCTGTCAGCATATCCTCGTTAGTGTGATACTTGAGCGATTAAAGCACCAGCTCTGGGGTCATAGGCACTATCTACCAGGCGCCAACTAGCCTTTTTAGACACTTAAAATATTTTTTAGACAATATCTAAACACAACTGCTACTGGGTTACTAGAGAATACAATGAAGTACAAGAAACTCTTTAAGTTTTGTTACATTTTGTCCACCGACGATGACAATATGCATTGAAGAGAACGAAGTAAACTTAAAGATTCAAATTACAATGAAAGCGCACGTTATTTAACAGCAAAACGACATTCAAAAGACGGAAAAACCGAGGGTCGGAACATCTGCACATAAAGAGGCAATTTGGAGATTGCCGAGGGCGAGCAGCAGCCACAGAATTGTACTCGAATGTATTCAAAATTAAAAAAATTGTTCAGAAATTCATTGTGACGAAATAAACATCAATGGTTGTTACGGTAGAGATGTGGATAAGCGAGCGGTTTTAGCGCAATGAGTTGACTGTTTGTGAACTATTTGCTGGTTTCTAAAGGATGTCCGAGAATAAAATACAATAAAGGAACTCTTATTTGTCTGAATCTGTGATCTTTTGTATTAGTTGTATGAAAATATATGTATGATAGTAAATAAGTGTAACACGAAGGTATTTTAAGTAAATTAGTTAGGTCTACAACTAGCACTAAATTATTTAAAAAAATATCAGGTTTTACGCTATTAAGGCTATAAAAAAACTTACTTTTTCTTGTGAATAGGATACCTACTTATTACCAAGTTTTATATTGTAAAATATATAAACTTAGTAAAATATTGTTGCTTTACAGCAAGTAATGTTGGCGTTCTAAGTATGCATTTACGCATAAAACAAAAAATGTAGTATACAATTTATATTTTTCGTGCAACGTTTCGTGAAAAGTTTACATGCTATTTCAATTATCAAGCATGTGGGCGGAATTCCAAAATCAAAATATATTTTCTAATGAGAAAATCCCAAATAAGCATTATGTGTAATGACAAAATTGTTGGCTCCTACGTGGCCTGCAAGTGCGACGCTAAAGGCTGCGGACGTCGCAATTTGGCGACGCGCCGCAGTAATGATGGCCTGGACGTTGCGGTCCCGTACGTGCGCTGCTAAACCAATCCTAGTCTTCGTTAGCCTTATCATTTTATGAATATACCCTAAAATTTTAACGTAGTCTTCGTCACATATTTATAATTTAATAGTTATTTTATTATACTTCATACTGTTACCAACGATACTATTACCTAATATAAATTATAAAGAATTTTCATTATTTAGTTATCCTAATTTTTTATTTGATTGTGATATAATAAATTATAACAATTTATTTAATATAAAGTTCAATTAGTTAACTTTAACTGAGCAGCGTAAATTTGCTCATTACATTCTGTCGGATACAACTGCATCAAGCCAATTATGACATTTCTGTAATCTATTCAGTTACGTGGAACAATTTATTGGTGTAGAGCACGTTCATGAAACAAGCCAATTATCCAAACAAATTGAGTTAGCCCCCTCGCGACGAGCCGTCACCCACGTCATAGTTCTCTTCAAAGGAAGCGTGTTATGCTACTTCGGAAAGGTGTTTGTTTAGCGGGCGCGCCGCAAAATGAATATTGATGACTTCATAGGGACCGGAGATGATTTGCTGAAAAATTAGCTGCTTTCTATCGTTTTATTGCCCGCCCGAGTCAGCTTTATGAAGACTAATATAGGCGTTAATTTTAACAAAAGATTGCATTATGATGATAGGCGATTCCGTATTCAAAAATTCTTAATTAATTCCTGTAACAAATGTTTCTCACGCGAATGAAAAGCTTTATGAAAACACTGAAGAATCTTCTTGTTGTAGCTTTGTTTCTACAAAATATTGTTAATAATATTTTTTTCTGAAAATAATCAAGAAGTTTAAAGAGTCTACAATTTTGTATGCGTTGTTTTAGGGATAGATTTACGGACGTGTGTCATCTTGGCGGTGTATCTGACCGGAAGACACAATTTATATGCAAATTGAAGAAGATACAAGCAGAGATACCGCGCTCAACGGTCTACAAGACACCCGGCTTGTATTACCACTTCTGAAATTACTTTCACGCTTAGAATATTATATTTCAGTCATTATTCATGCGGATTATAGTTCTGTTTCATGTAATGAATATACAACTAGGGATTGCAGGATATCGTTCAGGTTCATGTCTACAATATCTTGTTGTCTAATAATTGCTTCTTAGAATAAAACCAAAGAAAGAAATAATCCAAAACTAATGTGAAATTAACTAATATTTCTAAAACTGATATCAGGTTTTTGTAAAGGATTTTTAAAATATTATTAAGGTTTATAAGGGTAATCAATAAAATTTAGTAAGCAAATAAACTACAGAAGTTAAGTCTACTTTTTATTAGCTCTTAATTAATTGTTACACTAGTATTAAGCATCCAAATTTTATAATTATATACTTCAAGTAATGAGAATAAAATTTAAATAATTTTGCAGGAATTGTCTAATTGTGGAATTTAGTTGATAACAATTTCCGAAAAATGTATAATTGTTCAGTTTTGTTTGTGACGGTACTCGTAGGTCGAATTCAAGTGGAGAGATCCAAACCCCCCAATCTCTTAATCTAGTAAGCTACAAATATAGGCAGCGTATTTAATTTGTTTCAGGTAAAACACAGACATGTATATGCGATACAGCTATGGTGATGGTGTTTTGCTCGTATTGAGCCCGGGTTTACATAGTCTTATGGTGTTATGTGTTAAAGGTTTAGCTATGATATTAATAAGTATCTTAGCTAAACCTAGCTAAAGATTCAGTGACGTACTCAAAACGAATTTAAATAGATGTACGTTAAAAAAATCTCATTATTCGTCGGCGAACCTCCGTCTGTTTATTTAAATTTTTCTCCTGAAGCGGAAGGTGTATGACTAAGCTGTGCCTTGCGGCATTTCGCAAATTGCCCTCTACTTATGAAACCAGTTCATTTGCTTTATTATTCAAATATTTACTGTGAAAAAAATCTTAAATGCTCCAACGTCGTTTAATACGCTAAATCACAACTTTTTAATGTTCCGTAGTTTTATAAAGTAACCTTTCTTCAAGACACATGGTTACAGTGATTGCATCTTCGTTCAGGGATCCTTCCCGCTAAATGGTGTTTATATGGAGTCGTATTGGAATGGATATGGTAAATTATAACCTAGAAGCTTCAATAGTATGGTTTTTTACCTTCTTAAATGCTGCACATGGACACTCTGAAAACTTAATAATACCCCAAATTTTACACGAAAAGAAAATATTTCAAGGTTACTTTAAATACCTATTAGGAAATATATTAAATCCATATTTGTAATGTTAACGATTTTATAGGTTACGAATTGGATATGCAAGATGTTAAGTTAGCAGTCGTTGGAAATCTTCCCAATAGACGTGTGTTCGTATATATATAATTAGAATGTATTATTTATTAAAACGTTATTTCCATTATCTACTTTAGAACTATTAAATTACTAATCGATTAATTTTATAAAAGTGTATAAAATGTCAATGATAAACAAACAAAGGACTCTAAAAATGTGTATATAAATGTACATGAAAAGAAAGTAACATTTACTTTCTTTTCAAGTTTACATATAACATTGTAGGGGAATACTAGGCAACCCTGAAAATGTTAAAAAAAAACTGCTTAATGTAGAATAGATGCCAATACTGTTATTGTTTTTCAAAGTAATCTCCGTTCCTCTCTACACATCGTCCTATTCGATGGAACCACTGATTAAAGCAGTGGGCCCATTCTTCCTAAGGGGTCTCTTCTGTGGCATCTTATTTCTTACGCTTTTACCGCATCTTCAGGGCTGGTAAAGCGAATACCTCGAAGGTTATTTCTAGTTCTTGGGAATAAATGGAAGTCGCAGGGCTGGACTCTATAGCAGATGAGTCATTACCCCTACACCTGCCATAGTCAAATATTCAACCGTCCGTCTTGCGGAGTGTGCTGGAGCACTGTCGTGGTGTAGGGGAATTCCTACGTCCTCGCTTAAACTCGTTAAACTAATCGTAAATAGTGGCCCGAGATGGGGCTTTATTAAGAAATGCTAATCGCAGCCTATCATAGCTTTGTTGTTGAGTAAGCCTACAACGACAGTCATTGGCCGAAAATTTTCTCGCGTTAGGTTAATTTTACGTGTAACAAGAGTTTTAGATTTGTCGTGAATTCACAAAAACAAATGACAAATGAACGATATGACTGCCAACGAATGACAATATGCTACCATACATTACCAAAGAGTTCTAAAATTGAAATTTAAAAAAGTTTACATTTGCAATGTTTCTAATTGGCCAGTTCTAAACATTTTCAGTGTTCCCCACGTACACCACCCGAAATTTAGATCACGCATAAAATTAAAACATAAGAAGTCGAAAATATAATATTAATACAAAAACAATCACGACTGATAGTTTGGTATTAAGGTTAGTTAAAAATTAAATTAACTACACATAAAAGTAGGAATCTAAGGAAATCTGCCTTGTCCATAGATAGTGGTCGATTTGTTTTGTTTTCAGTGCAATGGCGACCGCTGGCTAAGCCAATTAGTGTCCACTTGGGTAAATACCGGCTCGTTAGCGGACTTGTGTGTTTTATTCAATTCAATTTGCCAACTCCACCACCACTTATTATTGACAGTACTTTCTTCGTTCACAATTAATTTAGTTAGAAGTTGCTCAAGATTTCACGTTTCTTGGATTGTTACTTGAGCAAAATCAATTAGCTTCGTTCAAATGTAAAGAAATACACTAACAATTATAGTCATACATGTCAAATAAAGTAATTGATTATACCAATATTTACTTATAAGAATTATCAACTGCAACTGTAAATAACGTATCAAATAATAAAAATCCACAAAACGACAATATATAAATAATCGTTCTTATTTGTAATGTATATGTAATAACTAAAAGGCTGTCGTTTTGTGTACATCTAGTGGTCGAGACAACTATTCTTTTTAAAGAATCCAATGCATAATCATTCGACGTGTTCGATTATATTTGTATCAATACAATACGACAATATGACAAGTAATTGAACATCTGTTCGTTGAACCGAAGCAAAGGATTCTTTTCCCCAATAATCTTGTCCGTGACTTGCAAGTGAAATGCGTCGTTTCATTACCTCCCGGAATGTGTTACGTTTGTTCGAATGAGGTATTTCGATCTGTATACTTTATAAATCTTAAAAGAATGAGTACCATTGTAATGTCCTTTGGTGATCAAATCATAAATAACGGAGAGGAACCGCGAAATTAGTTTTCTTAGCCACACACTTTTAACAACTATTTAATTGCATCCAAACTATGGAAATAAATAAAAATGGAAGAGTGTTCATTGTAAGCACCACAAGCACGCCGCAGATATAATTGATGATGAAACAATCTCACTAAATATAATATTTAGCGGCATGTTAAGCAAAAGCACGGCATAACGTAGACCTGTTCTAGTGGAAGATTATTTTTATGAATTTTGTGATGCCAACCAGTGCATTTGTTTACAGCCTTAAATGAATTTTTTGCATTAAACCAAGATATTATAAAAACCAGTATTGTTGGTTCTCAACATGAATAATTCTAATCGATCCGACCGAATCCGTAAATTTTTAAACAAACATTTTTCATTCTAATTCTAAGCAAATGGTCGCGGTCTCCATTGATATTGGATAAATTTATAAGTAGCTTCCTCTTTTACGTATTACAAAGGAGTGAAGTGAACGTTCATTGAGAAGAAAATTAAATGCAAAATCACGGCTGACGTCACGGTTAGGGGGGATAATAATTAATGCAGCCTTGAAAACTCTGAAATTTTAATCTTATATAACAGAAAATATTTTCCTAAAAAAGATTATCCTAATTTTATGAAACAATATTGTAGTAGAGGATTAATTTGGATCAGGGCATGTGCTAGCCAAAGCCGTTTTAAAAACATGGCGCCATAATGATTGCTTGATGAGAGCCAACATAACCCGGATCCCTGCAGCCCGCGGAAAATTAGTTTTCTTTATTAATAGCAATAAGGCTTGAGTAGTTTTAAAAGAGCTAAATCAACATTACTTTGAAACGAGATCTCATTGAGTGCTGAAAAAAGTGGAAAAATTCCATCGTATAAATACAAAAAAGTACTATATAAACCTACAGTAAGCATACTTGTATAAATAATATTTTACATTGATTCTTCATAGAAAAATATAAATAATAGTTTAGCAGATTTTGAGACAACATCGGCATCCGCTTTAATTTTAAAATACGGATCTCAATAATCTCTAATTGTAATAAATAGTCTTGTAAATATTATTTACACATATTTCAGTTAAAAAATAATTCAACAACGGACTGTAAAAAATAAAACATTTAACAACTCGTGTCGGTTCGAAATTATTTTTTTAACACGTTAAACGCCATGGGGATACCATGTGGGCCTCACTTAAGTAGTAATAAGAGCCTAGTTAAAAAATCGTTGTTGTAAAATTTCATGTACAAGTTTTTATTGCTTAATTATAATGTTTGTTTCGGATATAGGTAGTATTTCTGTATAAAATAAAAATAAAATAAAATACGTTTATTTTGGAACATAGGATCATAAGAGTATCACTTATTCCACGTCATTAAATTCAAGCCTGTTGGCATCCCTACTCATCGGCAAAGAAGACAGAAGGTGTTGGCCGAGAGAAAAAGCCGGCGTAAAAAACTCTCGGTACTCTTTTAAAAAAAAAAGCAAATCATCAAACAATTCTACAATATTTAAAACAAATATAGCATATTAATTAGAAGTATAGATAGTATAGAATATAGCTGCAAATATAATTCAATGAATGTAGATTGAACTAAAACACCCATTTTGTTAATTAACTTTTTAGTGACTGTTGCCAAAAGCTTGTTATTTATTTTTTCTAACGTAATGGAGACGAAAATTATAACAAAAATACTTTTTATCTAAAATATCTAAGTTCTCAGTCATTAAAAATTTACTCTTGTTTTTTATTTTTTCACAATACCTCTACGCAATCCGCAAAACGGGCAGGTGAATATTTGATTATGGCAGGTGTCGAGAAAATGAGTCATCCGCCATACAGTCCTGACCTGGCGTCTTGCGACTTTTATTTATTCCCAAGAACTAAAGATATAATTCGATGTATTCGCGTTACGAGCCCTGAAGATGCGGTGAAAGCGTAGGAAAATCCCATAGAAGAGACCAATAAGGAAGAAAGGGCCCACTGCTTTTTTCAGTGGCTCCATTGAATGCGACGATGAGTGGAAAGAAACGGAAAAGATTAGTTCGAAAAACAATAAAAATATTGGCATAGAGATGCCAATAATTTTATACCATTAAGCCGTACTTTATTTAGTTTCTAAACATTTTCCTTTTTAAATAGGTATACACACTACGTCAGACATTTCATTTAATTAATTAAATTCAATAATTACATTTTATTTACTGAAATGTACCTGAGAACGTTAATTTACTCAGATGCCCGTTTTTTATAAAAGAGTTTATACTTTGTCGTTCATAATTTTTCTACTTCCTATCTATGCTCCTAATTTAAAAAAACTAATATTATCTTTTTAAATAAAAAAATAAAAATGACACTCAAAAAACTGATATTAATTATAACTAGACTAGACTATGTAAAAACCAGTGGTTGTCCGATTTTCTTGTCTGGCCTTCTGCGAGCGAGTGTTAAATGCGCACAAAGACAGAAAGTCAATTGGTGCTCAGCCGGGGGTCCGAATTTACCGTCTTTGATATGATTCGCTGAAGCCACTAGGCTAACACTGTATAACTCAAAATAATACGATTTAATTGTTTCGTAAACTCGATACCATGTGTTAGCGTTTGAGAGAAAATTACAGAGCAAACTACGGGATACTTACAAGTTAGTTTTGTCATAGGCACTAGAGACGAGGGCGTGCTAACAACTAAACTGTCCCGTCGTATCGAATAATAATGTAGGTCCAGTCCAACAATGACACTTAACTCAGAACATGTATTAAATAACATGTCTCGGAATTTAAATCATTTTTTAATAATCATGATAATATATATTTGCCTAACGCGTGACGTTTCTGATGACATTGATTCAGTTCACTCGGTGTTGTTTAACAGTGTTCCACTCAAACGAGTGACGCATTATAAGTATTTGAATCATTGAGTTGCAGAGGATTTCTCTGATGGCTTGGATATGGAACGAAATATATAATATGCTGGCCCGGAAGTTTTCACGTTACTCACCAGAAGTCGAAATGACTGTTCAAGGCGTATTGTCAATCATTTTGCTCGTTCAATGGCCCTGTTTTACTCAGAAAGCGTTGAATACCCGTATTCAGTATAACAATACGTGCAGGTTGCTATTGGGCTTGCCGAGGATCTGGAGTACGTCAGGTATGTAAGTCGAGACCCCGTCTGTCGGTTTTAATGCCATAATTCTGAAAAGGGTAGCATCCTTGATGCATCGTATTAGGCATAGCACCAATGATATCCTAAATGTATTGATCACAAAGAACACCAGCCCATGTTCCACATAGGATATTTTTTATTTGTTTTTATTTCGTTTACTTTACAATACTAACATAGCAACTCAGACCGAATTGTTCAAGACTACCTATAACTAAAACTACACATGGATATAATCCGGATTAAGTTTTACAACCTTTTTACCTAACATGGATGTTGGCATCAGTTTGCATCCGTTTCTTTGATATTTTTTTAGGGAAGTAGGTGTTTAGCCTTTTTGACCCATGTAGTCGTATTTCAGGTCTAAGACATGCTCACACTTAGATACGATATTTTACTTCAGGTGTAAATTGCAAATATAAAAAGACTTATTGGGCGTTACGAACCAACGACATCTGAGTTGAGAGTCACACGCTAATAGCAACAGCTAAGGTCAACAGTTTTTTTATAACCTATTTAAAAAGACATTAAACTTACTTATGATTACCACAGCTCTCTATGTTCTATAATTCTCTATATCCGATCCTGCTGCCTGTGATTATGTTTAAATGTCAATAACACTTAGGTATTGAGAAAACTGAATTGATCACATAGACGAACAGTCACAATGCGTGTCTTTGAGTACAACAATGACAGTAAAGCCAATAGAGATTTGAATAATACGTGAATATTGAAAGCAGGTGCATATTAAATTCAAAATTAGTGCCGCAGTGTAAAAATAAATTGCTGCTAGTTACATACAAAATTAAAAACATTAATCGGCAACAAACGCCGCGGAAGATACAAAAAAATAGCTAAGTGTAAAGTTATTTTAGTTTACCTTAGGTATATTTATACATGCAACAGTAAGAGTTGAGCGGAGTTTTTGAAAAGTTTTCTTCTTTACTTATTTGAGGACGTTCGAAGCGAGCGTCGAACTCCCTAACTCGTGTTATTGAATTTAATGTACCCCGGCTTCCACCTAGTTCTATTCCGTGTCGATAAAATCACTTGGACTAGTTAGACATTGCTATTTGCGGTAACGTTTGCAGTTAATAGAATTTTACTCGAAGAAAATCCAACATTCTATGGCTGCGATATAGATTAAGTTGTAAGACTGTATGTATTTAAATGTGTCGTTTGAACATTATTGATATTGATTCAAATGGGCGCTTGTCAGTACAATTAATATAATTTCTATAAATTATAATTGAGGTTGAACAGGGTGCAATATAATATATATTATAACCATTAAACAATATGAATGAATTGTTTTTAACTCATAAAACTAATTAATATTTATTTTAACGCTTTTAATTTACACGGACAACAACACAAGGTTGAAAGTTTAGTTAATAAAAAAAAATAAAAAAAATATTAACAATATTAAAAATGTGGCCACTGGAGAAAACTATGTTAACAATCAGAGAATATTAAAACATTGATTTAGATGTTCTGATTGGTGTTGAGACGTGTTAGAGTTTTGTTTCGTTGGTAGTCAAACCTCTAGAAATTCCCGGTCTGTGTTTCAATAAGAAAATCAAAAGTATACTCTTGATATTTATTAAATTTTATAAACATAATCAACTAATACAATTTCACATAGCATCGAAATCCTTTGATGTATCTTGTTATCTTTGCTTCATACGATGCTTATAAAGTCAGTGTAAATTTTTCTCAATGTAAACCGCAAAAGGTTTCCTGTGCTAACATTTACATTTGTCGTCGCTCTCGTTTGCGCCGTGTGTTTGCAGAAACGCACTTTAATCACAGAGAACAGGTGGAAAGCTCCGAACAATTTCTACGTTACCATCTCTGATCAAATCTTACTTCTCAAATATATTTTCGCAAATTAAATACGTTATTCAACTCACTTCATTTGTTGCCGTTATGAAATAACAGTTTCCCTTCACGTATATAAATAAACCTTTATTATTATTTCTACTAATAGTAGTTCTAATAATTAATAGAGATTAAAAATACCAAATGTAAAAATAATATTTTTGATTTACATTTTTTTTGTTATGTTTCATTTCTATTACTATGTATACTGCCAGTATATCATTTTTCAAAAGGTATAAACGAATACTGAAGTAACTAGTAATGCCGAGAGGGCACTGAAGTGACTGTGAATACCTGCACGTATTCAATTTTCCCGACAATATTTCACCCTACCGACATGCTGTGTTGCTTTTCGAGATACCACAAGTACCAAAACATGTTTGGTTAAGAATATTGGAGTTAAAATGTTGCGAGTCATGTCGTTACAAAGTTACACGACGTAATTTATAATACCGTTACACGTAGGTTTTCGGTGGCATATATTTTACGTAAATTTTGTAGTTTGGTTCACATTATCAAATAATAAATGTTAGCATTTGTGTCCTATATGATACATATGGTTCAATTAAAAAAAATCAGTTAAAAATACATTTATTTATTCGTAAAGTTTTTTAAAATCATAAACCTTTTTTTATTCAAAATTACAAATCTGCTAACAAACAATGGAAATCGTGTATAAACCATCCGTGATATCGTTAGGACACACGATACTGTATCAATATCCGGATTATATTGTATCAAATTTGTTTTGCAGGATCAGGATTTATGCAGCGTTCTCAATTTCCTGCGACGACAGCGGTACATCCGGCATGCTCTTCCCCAGTACGCGAATCCTTCTCGGCCTAGCGGAAAATGGAGCATACATT
Organism: Pieris mannii; assembly: GCA_028984075.1. Lineage (NCBI taxonomy): Eukaryota > Metazoa > Arthropoda > Insecta > Lepidoptera > Pieridae > Pieris > Pieris mannii. Next base: position 6,158,581 of record CM054776.1, read on the forward strand.
TGCATACCGGCAAAGTCGAGTAGACCGGCAAATTGTTGTCGCATCGATGACTCGATCAATATGCCATCTATATCTATGCGTGTTATCCTTGGACACTGTTTGCATATTACACATGGTTCAGTTATTTTGATTGTATGCAATCAGGTGTCCACGCAATTGCATAACAGCCGATTTGTCAGTGTTCACTTAACCAGAAAACTCGTGTCTTAGTTGAGTCATTGTGCCTTTATAATTTATGTTTAATCAGGACTGCTAAAGGTTTTAGTTTAAATTCCAAAGAACATAGCAAAGTCGTCACGAACCGAGTATGTTCTTTATATTGAAGTTTATCTTATAATTCACATTAATTATGATTTGCATACATTAATATAAATATTAATAGGTTAATACCATGTCTTTCTCAAATAAGCATACATCAAAGTTTTCTTGAGAAATGTTTTCAGTGCGGTTCGTTAAGGCACAGTTCAGTCACGTTGAATTTGAACTCGCCTCGAGGGATGCTACAAAGACGAAGAAGTTTTTTTCATATAAAAAAGACACCTTTAGCGATCACTATGTACAAACGTACAAACTATCGTAGTTGTTTCTTATTCAGTTACGTTATGGACTACATGCTGACTAAAAACTATACTTAAAGGTATCTGTGGCGTGTTGATAAACATTTTAACGTACAAAAACTAAATATAATTGCAAAAAGTCTTGAAAGAGACAATTGCAGCTTTTTTAAACTTAGAATGTGCCAACCCCATTCTGTTCACATCTATTCAGAATCACAGGGTCGATTTCGGTTCGTTTAAGTTTGACATCCATAACGGGGATGTTTGTGCAGGCTGTGTAGTCTACATGTGGCACGGTGACAGAATTTGCAATGAAAATTTTCGCTGTCAGAGTGCAATGCGGCAAAGTGACAAGTTGAAAGATGCTTACGTAATATATTAGTTTTATTCGACCGTAAGTTATTCGCTTCCACTTATATAGAAAAGTTAGGTCAACATTATCAGTTAAAGTTCTGACATCTGATATCCGAGGCTTCTTCTTCCAAAATAAGTTAAAGTAAAGCATTTTAATGCATTATTTTTAAGTGAAATGGTGAAAAGAGTAAAAATTTAATTCTTACGTTATAAATATCCAAACTAATATTTTTATATATGTTAAAGATCTCGTTATATTGACATCTTTTATATAGAGAGTTATCTATATATATAAATATATCCTCGGACGAAAAATATCAAGCATATAATTTTTTATACCTATTATGTTCCAAACCAAAATATAATAAATTATATTGAAACATTTATACGTACCAATTTAATTAATTATAGACTACAACTCCTGTGAAATGAAACATGAACAATTGGGTAAATTTTTAGAACAATCATTATTTTCGGTGAATGTTCCCGCTATATGCTTCACAAAATAATTTTGTTCGTCTTTCTGATTAATAAATAGATATGAAGGCGGTGCGGTGTTTAGAAGATAAATAATATGATTAGATGATTTAATAAGGGGAATGGTTGCATTTTATGTTCAAGTTCTCTACGTCTAGAATGAAACGCAACCTTTAGTATTTTTCAGTGACTTCGTAGATAATAGTAGTATGATGTTAACCTAGTGATAGACAAGATCGAGTAATTGAAAATCGACTGTAGACATTAATATGCATAGCAAAAGTAATGTTTATAGTAACGACTCCCTTTAATGTATGTGGCATTGTCGTAAAATAAGATTTCTTTAATTAATTATTGCTAGCCAAAAGATAGATCAAATTATTAAGAAGAAGAATGATTTAGCACTCTGTGGGGGTGCGCGATCGTTCTCGGAAGTACTTACAAGAATAGCCAGATGTTGCAAAGGTAATTACAACAAGCTGCTATTACAAAATATCTATCTCAGTTCGCATAAACTTTACTAACATACTATCAAATTACCGGCCAGCGTATATTTATAACGTGATAATGCCGTTCCAAAAGCTAAGTTTAGCTAAGTACCTAGGTATGACGCTGGATACCATGCTCCGATGGAAGGTCTATGTTAAAAAGAAGCGCGAAGAGTTGGATGCTCGCGTGGATTTGGCTAGATCGTTATATTCCATGATAACTTAGTAAAAACATATGTCTTAAAAAAATTGTGTGACATACGTATAAACGTATACGTATAGCAGTTTTATTAAGTAAGCTAAAAAAAAGTTTTTAATAAGATGGAAAATTGCATATCCAAGTATAATATTTATATAATATAAGATGGAGGTTGATGCTAAAGGAAATTGACAACATACTGACAGATCAACGCTTCCTATTCTTGAGGGCTTCCAACTAGTACCGATGATTCGTCTGAGATGGAAATAACAGTGTAGTAATAGATCTCCATTGATTCGACTGGGAAAAGTTGACCAATACACTCGTGATAAAATCTCTGACGTGTATACCTTATGAGAGGCCAAAATATAGTTTAATTAAATACAATATATATTCGCCTATCTCCCGATGGTGTATCAATGTTTGTACATCATTTTAATGCTTCTACCCTCCGACGCTTAGAATTGGATCAAGAAGCAATGTTGTTTATCGAATAGATGAAATAAACCTTGAATTTATACCTTAAAGTACAGCTCTATATAGATTCCTAGATCAAAGTTTTCATTAAATCTTTCATTTTCCCGTTATATGAATGTAGTCACTGAATACAAATGCACGTAGGATTGCACAAGTTTATATTAATTTACTTGAAAACTTTACGAATTCTCGTGATTTATTGGTATTCATTACCAATAGCGTATAAGTTCAAATGGCATAGAGGTAGCGACCAAATACGGGACTTGCTTATCATATAGATAGATTTTCCTCTGACAACAGTGCTACTGCATAAATAAACATAATTTACTTTCCTTACCAATAACGGGTCATCCCTTTTGCGTCCCATAATTTTTGACTTTGAATAAATTGTAAATTTAACATAAATATCAGTACTTGAAAAATAACAGAAATATATTTTGCTTTAAACTGTTATTATTATTTATTTATAGTTGTTGTAAAGTCCATTTATAAAAAGTAATTTAATTTAAAATTAGAACATTTTGTAGTTTGCTTTACTTAAATTTCCAGTTTCACATATTATGCCATATTCCACATTGAATATAAAAGGCAAATGAAAAGAAACGATCGGCAGTTTTAATTAGCGATTGCAGTTTTCTAGCTTGTTCATTTTTGTGGCTGAATCACGAGGACAAAGCGCGAGAAGCCGTGCGAACCCAATTAAAGCAACAGAGTTTGTCGTGTATAGAAGTTTCTATGTTACGCCGTGTGTAGGTTCACGAGATATACAGATTCCAATACGTTTGATTGCACGGCACCAATTTATTACGCATTTGATAAAAGACGACATATTGAGTTTACCAATACTCTTGTAAATGTCTATTGAATTTATTTCTATGAGCCATCATTACTCCATGTAAAGAAGTATAAGCATATTCAAACCCTGACGTTTGAAGCTTGTTTTGAGCATTTCTTAATTACGCCTCCATCATGTTATTTTAAGGTAATTAATGAAGTCAAATTTGTCAGGTGATAGAGAAGAATTTGGCCTGTTTGCAGATTCAATAAAATTATTTGCATAATCAACATAAAATCGAATGAAAAATAAATTTTATGAATCCGCTGTCGTCAACAAACGTCTGGGGATTCATAAATTTAATGCTATCCTTATAGTCCATAAACCCAAAAAATACGTAGATTTTTCTTTGCCGGTAGCTATTTCCCTTGAGTGTAGGTTTCCAATCGTTGGCAGGTCAGTCGGGAGTCAATGAAAAGCGGTAAAATGGTGCCGCGGCGCTGATTAAAGCCTGAAGCAATCGCCCCGGAAAGTATTTATAGGTACACCTGTTCGTTAGCGGCGTGACTCCGGCCAACTCCTTGATTAGGCGCCAACGGGCGTTGTTCCTGCAACAAATAAAAGTATTTCCACTTTATGGCCAAGAAATTAAGTTGATAACATTTTAACCCTGTCGCTAGACCGCTATTCTTCCATTTTATTATCGTGTACAAGTGTGTTAAACTTATTTTATTTGACATAAAGTACTGGTTTGTATAAAACCTACGGCATTTGTAAAGAAATACTAGTTCTGTTACTACAATATTGGCTCCTTATCAATTATAGTCTCAACGTTATTTTTACTAGTACTTAGGTATTTTTTCGTTAATAAATTGTAAAAATCATTTTGCATAGGTTTGTATTCGATGTTCGCGACTCCGGTCACGGAACGCTTTAATAACATCACGTTTGATGCGCCTCTATTATTATATTTTCATCTTCACAACGTCCCATGACTGGGAGTTGTGTATACGGAGTTATGAGTTTTTTTGGTATGACTTTTTTTTGACGCCGAAGTTTATAATTGATTTCTTTTCGCTAAACTTTTATTTTTCTGACGTGCCAGCAATGGATAAGCTGCGCCTTTACTCGATATCAGCTTAATTTTGAAATAAAATTGAACCATGAGAATGGGTTATAAATATAATATATTTCTTGCTACCGTAACAACACAGGGAGGTAGGATCATAAACTTCATACCTTAATATAGTAACAGACCCGGCAATTTGTAAAACAACAAGCCACTGTTACTAAGTATTTAGTTAAATAAAAAAAAATAGTTAAATTAAAAAGTACGTTTGATTGAGAAATGATTAGTAGTCAAAGCATTTGTAAAAGTTTTTACTCGGGGTACCGCTACATTTTTAGCAGTTGTATGTGTATATTAAATGCGGAGATATCGTAGGCCTCTCACGTTTCGCCAAAGTAGATGCTTACCTGAAATTTTTCTCACCCCTTAACACATTAACTAACTAACGACATCGAATGAGCCTAAATAAATGTAGATTAGTTGATTCAATTATAGTTATTTTGATTTGTATTTTCTACATGAATTGACTATATGAAGTAAAAATCTTAACCTTTTCAATAACGTATTTTTTTGATATTTTAATTTATATATTTTATTATTTGGACCACAAAATTAGGACAAACACATGCCAAAATATACATACATACAGAAATATGAAAAGCCGTGTCGTCCCTAAAACATGTGGACATATCAAGTAGATACAATAAACAGAGTTAATAGGTACAAACCAAGAAAAGAAATTATCGGTACTGTGTCCTAATTCTACTCTAAGCTGAGACCAGCGAGCCATGAACAATGTCAAAACTCTGTGCAATATCATTATTGTTTCTGCCAACGTTTGTTCGATAATATAGGATGGGAAAACATCTTCGATTCTATAAACGACTCGGGTCGGGACCCGAGGAACTTCTATGGATACACTTTCTAAAATTTCTGGGTAATCCACAGTTCCGTTAATCACTTAAATAGGTATAGCAAGTCAATGTTTACCAAAGTGGAACCAAAGATGTTATAAAAGTTAAACCTATCCTCTTATTTACTAAAAATTGCACATTTCTTATTTTTAAAGGATATATAAAAACTTTCTTTGCACCCTCTCCAGCCTTGCTGAATGGGTTAAGTACTTTGGAGACCAGATACAACTATTGAACTCCAATATGCTTCAAACGAGGCTGGTAGCTGTATAAGGCTCCCCGTTATTCTGGAGATAAAACCACAAACCTTTACGGATAATTTTATAATACTATCTACGTGCTCCCTAAAACTTAGTGAACTATCCATAATGACACCCAAATCTCTTGCATAAAAGGTTCTAAGCATTTTTAACCTCTTGAAGTTTCTGGTTATCTGGTCCTCTTTTTTAGTAAGTTAATGGTGAAGATTTCTTTTTTATCGAAAATTTATGCAGCAGCACTTTCTTTCATTTAAAATCATTATATTCAGTCCGCACCATATATATGTTAACTCTGCTTAGTTGCTCCTGCATAAAATCGATGTCGATATCGTGTTGAATATGTTGGTATAATTTTTGTCACACTTGGTTAGGTTTTCAAAGTCTATTTAATAGTTGAAATAGGTATATAAACATTATTTTTACATTTGGTTATTTAATATACAAAACAAATTACTAGTTATTTTCTAAATTAAATCTGAAATATTTTTAGATGCCAAAATGTGTAGAAATGTAATACTTTTGCTGCTTTATGTTTTTACTATTTCATGTTTTAAAAACAAATAGTTACAAAATTAAAATATATAGTGTAAGTTTTGTTTTTAAAAATATTAATTTGTATGTCTACACATCGGGTAACCTGCGTTTGTTGCGAGTTTTTATATTTTCATAGAATTTCATGAATTTTTGTCGAGATTGAAAGTGATTGGTTGAATTAGGGATATATTTTACATCGAAAGGTAAGAGCGGCCCTCACCGCGTTCTGCACAGAAGCAGGCTTCGTTAGGTGCGCCTCGCTGAGCCCGCGAGTGACAGTCGAGTCTCTTCACGACCAAATCTCGCCACAAAATATTATATAAAATAAAAAACACCTTTTTCAACTTTCTGAACAAGTTCCAAGTGGATGAAATAACACTTCAGTTTTAGTAGTTCCCGTCATTATAATCGTAAATGGGACCTTGTTGCGAAATTGGGGTAAAGCAAAGGGTTTTACTTATAGCTTTTTCTAGTCGCAAGGTCCCATTTTCGGCATAATAAAAATAATTTTTATTGCGATGTAGTATTTGACATTGTTTCAAAATCTATCTTGAAGTGTGACCTAATAAGTTTTGGTTGATGTGTTTTTATATTTATTTATAAGTTATTTAGTTTGCTACACAATTTTGTAATATTTTCGTGGGAATGCTGTCGCTTTAGGTCAACAGCATTGAATTTGGCTTACCATCACTTCATGTCAGCTAATTCCTATTTTCAACAAAACATCCGGAAATTGGATATAAGGATCTGCGCGTTTGGATCCGACTACGTGACGTTTGTCGAACACGTCACTTCACTATGTGGTAATTTCCGGTTTGTGCTCGCGGAAAATTACTTTAGCCGCATTAAATTTCCGAAGTGTAAATGCCAAAAAAATCAAGACAAGAATTACAATTTTTATAAGACTTCATCTCGATCTTCACAGTAGCTAGCTACTACTATATGATATTATGGTTTACCCATATCCCATTAAAATTATTTAAATAAACATAATCTTTATAGCACAGATAATATACAAAAAACGCCCTATTTTATGGTTTACCTCTAAATAGTCTCTCTCAAGAGTCTGGACAAAGCTTTTCTATATTACCTAACTGGACACACGTACACTTACACAACAACACTAATGGACTGAAAATATAATTATGACAAATGGCTTCAAACTTTATAGATACCTATATTGAGGAAGAGAAGTTGGAAAACATCATTAGTTTAAAAGCTGAGGGCCAAGTTTATTAGGAAACAAACGTAAAAGCTATTTCTATTAGTCTCTATGTGAGTAATAGGTAAAGCTAAATGCAATTTACTTAGTTCTCTTTGATATGAGATTTTACAACTACATACATAGTTGTTAATTTTTGTTCTATGTATAGTTGCTGCACTCTGGCTATAAGAATCCAGATTTTTTCCCTTAGCTCGACTAACGAATCCGTATTGGATTTCAAGATCAGGGAGTTCACGATGTTTCATAGCTGCTTAAACAACGTTACGTAATTTTGGAAAAAAAAAAACAGCAATCAGGATCACGCGTCCAAATAAAAATCTACGAAAATAAAGTTTTTCAAAATCCACGTCAAGAATATCATGATTCGTATCTATATCTATCTATGCAATGCTTTCTCTGTTAAGTCTGGCGTTATAAGGGTTGCTTCTACAGCATTTTTTACACATTCATTGTTGATAAAAACAAACAAAAATCCAGTATAATCTTTATGATTCCTCTCCGGCGGCAGTTTTGACTTACGTTCCTTAGACAACCTAATTCTTGAAACTCCTACGCATAAAACTGAATTCTATCACTCCTCCTTTACTGTGCAGAGTATCCTGCTATGGAATTCCCTACCAATCGATATTAGACGAGCGCAATCTTTAAATGTATTTAAAAAGCTTCTTTTTGATCATTTTCTTTCTACCTCGTAATTAGTTCTGCTTATATATATTTATTTTTATAGGTTAACCTTTTTATTTGCTTTTAAATGTTTGTCTATAATTATTTTTATTTATTATTATTGCTATTTTTTTCTTTGATTTTGTTTTATTATATTCAATTAGTTATAGTAACGCATGTTTTAAGTTTTTAGTTTTTTTGTTTTTTTTGTTGCTTTTGTTAATTGATTTTTTTTTGTACTCTACCCTCTGATGGTGTTTCTTTAACGTTGTTTCTCATTAGGGTTGCCTGGAAGAAATCGCTTGTAAGCGATAAGGCCGCCCTTTGCCTTATATCTTTTGTAACTGTTTTTTTTTTTTTTGTTATGTGTGTTTTTGTATAAGGCAATAAAGGATAAATAAATAAATAAATAAATATGATTTCTTTAATTTTAAGGCAAGTTGAATATAAACTAAATAATAAAGACATACGTTACAGATAATAATCATTGTAATAGAATAATTTAATATGGGAGAATTGAACGCATGTAGAAATATTAGTGAAACAGAACAGGTTTGTCAGATTACCATAATTTACTTCGATGCATTTGAATAATGAAAACGTGAGTCTTGTATCCATTTAGTATCGATATAATTATTGAAACCATATCAAATTTTTTCAAATAAATTTAGTTTTTCATGTTCTGTTGAATTTGACCTTGATATTTAATAGATTATTAAGCCTAACTGCACTCCTAAAGATTTATCTAAAGTAATTCTTTAGTCATGCTCTTTAAGTCGAAGTTTCTAATTTATATTGCTTTAATAAGAATATAAATAAGATAACCAACAATGAAAATAATTTATAATGTAAAATAATTGTTTAAAAATTCAACACGTTATCCTAACGTATGAGTTATATAAACTATAGATATATTTAGACAAACATACAAATCTTAAATTTAAAAGTCAATATTTGATTCAAAATATACAAATATGTAATAGAAATAATATACCTCAAAACACAGATTTCTATGAATTTTTGCCTGAACTTTTTCATTGTAAATCTTATATCAGCCCTTATTAAGGTTAAAGAAAATTTATTGTAATATTATTTCAATTCAGAGCGAAGTGTAGGGGTGTTTCGATCGCATCCGAAATGGGTTATTGTGATACTAGTGTCTCATATTGCTCAGAGATTTATGGAGGTAGCTATTATATTGTACAACCGAAACTGTGGTCTATCGACTTTAGCAATATTACTTTGTAATAAAATCGGGTATGGAATGTGTTAGCCCATAAGAAAAACTTTCTGAGTGAGTAAATGGTGGACTCAACAACATAAATATTTTTTTTTAATTGATCCTATTTCTGAAAAAAACATGTAAATGTAATAATGTCTTTATTAGTAATCATAACAATAAAATATACAGTATTTACAATTTTCTTTACTTACCATTATTGGAAGTGCTGATAATATCTCTTACAATGCTTTTGTTTTTAAATAGTTTTGGTGTCATTTCGGAGTGACCTAGATAACCTTATTTATATGTCATTAGCCTTCGGTGCCTTTAGCCAATTGATAAGGATTGTTACTATCACATTCGTAATTTTTATATGTTCAAACAAAGGTATTTAATATTCAAACTTACCATACGACTTAAGTTTCGCTTCAGCTATCTTAAAAATGTGAAATAACAACGAAATTTCTAACACAGCTTATTAAACAAAACAATGTGGCACAGAGCACTGTTGGCAATAGTCACGACTGTATAATTCAAACTAAAATCTGATTTAAATTCTATGGAAACAAGTTTCAGAGTTTGTACAGCATATTCTCATAATCATAAAACTTGACAACTTTGTCTATAAAAATTGCTTTTAATAGAATGCGATTGAATTAAAATCGTATTAATAGAAACTTTTCAAATTCTATGCCAGGGATCGATTTGCAGTTTTAGATTATTCCATAGTTGTATGGTTTTTGTTTTGTCTGTGTCTTATACCACACCTCTATGTGTGTCATCAGTAATTATGCTGTAAGAGTTTGAACATGTACTTAAGTAAACTGAAACTATTTCTTCACTATTTGCATGCTTGTTATTTTTGTTAGAGACGGACTGACTTCAGACTACGTCTAAGTTCCCGCACTAAGTTGCTTAGCAAAATATAGTCCAGTGCAGAATATCGCTCCCGAATAAAAGTTTAATTGCAAAAGTTGTTTATAGCGTGCAGCTAAGGTTCTGCTGAAATCAAGATTTTGACGTATTCATGTTATACGTTATCATAGCATTCGGTAAAATAAATATATTTAGAAGTCGTGAATTTATATATTTAATAGAAACCATCAACTTTGAATTTAAATGTAAGCACCTCTGTCTTATAATAACAGGACCAGGGTTGGCCTAATGGCTTAAGCATGCGACTCTCATCACTGAGGTCGTAGGTTCGATCCACACTGACCACCAAATGAACATCTGGGGATTTAAAGTAGAAGAAAAACATAGTATGGTAGGCTAAAACCCAAAACCTAGACGGCGTGTGACGAAGGCTGGTGTAACCTTCAAGGTACAATAATCTGAAGCCCAGACCGAAAAGGTTATTGTGCCACTAGTTTCTTTGATTAATAGGATCCACTGATCTGGGAAGGTATCTAAAGCATTCTTACAGCTCTAACTACGTTTAAGCTACTTATAGTATTACTATAAACTATCCATATCGTGAGTATATTTTCGTAGTATTATCTGTAGCTTGTAGCATTGATGTAACGCAGGCGTAGCAATCCTATGTAAAGACTAATTTTAATCATTATCATTAAGACTAAGTACGAGTATTACTAGTGTCTAAATATATAATAAAAAATTCAGTAATTTACCATACATTCCAGCTTTGACTAAGAAATATATTTATTTGAAAAATTTAAAGTAAATATTTTTGCAAATCATAAACTTATTATACTTAAAATACATTGAAAATTTATTGCCATTATAACTTCTTAAACTCACAAGCCAAACCGCTCATAACAAACATAATTAGCCACGAACACGGCAAAACAGTTCAAAATGAATAAATAAACGACCTTTGTTTAATAGCAATTGCGTTAGCGGTCACATTACGGTAATGTTTATTTGCAACATGAAGCTTATCTAGTCTTCTCAAACGGCAGTAAAATTGTTGGTTGCAAGGTAGTTAACCCTTGTGGGTGCCGCGAGGGGCGCCGGAGCCGGTGAGCCCCGCAATAGATAAAACAGTGATAGAACATGCACCGCTCCGCAGACATGAATAATTCATTAGTTTCAGTTGCCACTTTTGTTGATATCGGTGGCTTTTCAGAGCTTCACACCGTCAAAAATGTGCGTTACGACCTCGTTATTATCAGATTGTGTACTTTTACGGTTTATATAGCTTGTATGAGATACTTGAATATCGAGAGATAACGTAAATTATTTTCATATTATTTAAGAAATGTTGGTTTAAAAAAAAATATCTTTTTATCATGCTTCCAGTAAATATAGCCTTATTTTATTTAATTATATATATTATGTAAGTATACTATTTATAAAAAAATATCAATGGAAATGTTAATGTCAGAATACGCATCTGGATTTCCGTAACCCTTTCAATATGTGGCAGCCACATTTTTGCTACATATGAATTCTTGATACTTTTTCTCATATACAATAGTAAATAATCGGCCTGCTTCGCCTCCTAACCCAAAACAATAACTTACATTTACAATTAGAATTCAACTTTGTACTAACTAATCCATAACAACCCTGTATCAACTACGTCATGGAGCGGTGTATATAACACAATGCCCTATACGATTTTATTATAAATTCCAGAAGCTAACACTTTAGTAATCATTAGGATTTCTGAGACTCGGGAAAGCCGCGCCGATTGCGTCCCCCATGATTTACGATCATCCACAAATCCATGGATTATTTTTATTCGATAACAATAAAGGTGCCGCGAGGGTAACCCTTATTATCACCCGGATTCTTTTACACAACCCGCTCGTAAAAGTGTTTTATACGTTGTAGTTCATCGTTCTTACTCACTCAAGTATAATTATTTTATGTGTTGTGTTTAAAGCATATGAACATCTGTTATCGATTGTACATATTTAAAATCGCCACGATAACGTGAAACCTCTGACTTATTGATTTCTTGCATTACTATTATAAATAATAACAGATACGATTATTCATAAACAGAGTAAGGTTGAATTAATTAAATAGACAAGATTTTTATTAAATAACTTTTTGAAGGCGCATAGACAGAACTTTGCTTTGTGAATAAAAACAATATCGTATACCTTTTTATGTCTTTTGTAGCTTTTATTATAAACATGGCAAACAACGGCACGTTGCCGATCGGCCCGAAGTCAGATTAGGCGGTTGAAAGTGATCCGTTATAATTTGAAGAGCGGACACAAGCGGCTGGTACGCACAGATTAGCCCCTTCGATAAACAATAGCATTAGTATGCGAGGACGCGCTGACCGGCGCCGATCAGGCCAGCCGTGCTCGGATTAATTTGCCTGGATATTGTGGTATCCGCTGTATGGGGCTGGAACGAGAATGCCGAGTAGCACCGGGATTATGCTTTGTTTTTGAATACACTAGCTTTAATTATTACTTGCACGTAAAAAAGACTTATAGGTTGTTGATTTGATAATATTTATGACAGTGGGTCACTTACACTACACATATGTTCCAAAATAAAAATTGAGTAATCACTTAATATAACCTAGCTTTAAAAAAAATTGTTAAAAGAATTTAAGCAAGGATAAAAAGGAACGATAAAAATTGGATTGACACTTTTTGTTTAATAAGCATTTTATATTAATCGTGAGATTATTTTATAACAGGATTTAAACGATTACTACAATGTGTTAGTGTTAAAGTTCTTTGCTTATCATTAGCGTAATCAATCAGGTACAATTTTAAGGTGTCTTTAAATCGAGGGTAAACTATAATAATAGCAATAAAGTGTAATTTATTTGATTGCCTCGCTACATCCGGCTACGGAACACACCCACCGCCACTAAGTAATGAGGTTACCTTTACAAATATGCCACTCAGCGATACTTCACTCAATTAACAGATATATAGATGTATAGTAATTATGATATTTACTCTGTAAATTGGGAAAATTTTAATTGAAATCTTAATAAATTAAAGTATTATAGGGACGAACAATATCATACCGCCAGTTCGCCAGGCCTTTTTAGTTGAAGAAATAATTGTTTCGCTGGGATTCAAACTCAGAATCACATTGTTATGTATTCATTATCAAATTAGCGTGTTTTCCCTAATCGCAAACTACAAACAGTTTTAGACTTAAATAACGATATACCAACTCGTATTCGTTTAAACTTCTGCAGGCTTTAGTGATAGACCAAGACTTGTTTTATAATAAAACGAAAATCTTTTTTGATAACTTACCTAATTTGAACTGAAATTAAGAGAAGATTCAAACAAAAAGTTCAATAAATCAAAAGCTAATTTAGTCAAAGATTTGGTGGGAGGGTAGCGATGCGTGCCGTAATGTGTTCTTTACATCAAAAACACATTTAAAAGAAGTTAGATTGGCTTACGGGAGTTGGCGGCCGTCCATACATAGTTGGAGCCTTTTCGGCGCCCTTAAAGCCCTTAATCTTTAAAGATCTAACACAGATTGTTTGCAAACGCAGCCTATCAAAATAATACGGCGGTTTTCAACTTTGGAACATCACTTTGTGTATTACACTTAGTTATATCGTTGTTTGTTTTGGCAATAAATTACGACAACGCTTTGCAAGTTTTTTATTTTCAAATAAAAATGTAATCTAATTATATGAGATGAGACTAGAGTTATGAAGTTATATTTATGTGTTAGAAATAACATCAAATTCAATAGCTATGTCATTTATGAATACGGTGGCCTTTTGAAATAGGTCGTATGCGATCTTTGTTATCGGTTGTTTAGTGTCGACAGTATGTTTTTCTGTGAACAGGGATATTAAATAGTTCAATAAATAAAGAATAGTGTTTAAAACAAGCTTTATTTTATCACCTACTTATGTATATTCATGGTACGACATGTCCACGTCTTACAACTGTTTATCAATCAATACAATGTAAACAATCAATACACTCTCTCATAAACACACCCCTTTAATTTGCTTATATATTATATGTACAATATAATCTATGCAGCATTTTTCTTATAATTAGCAATTTGGCAACAGGTTAACGTTAACATTTACGTATAATGTTACGAACTTATCCGACCTGATGACCGGCTGATTAAAGTGATTACTTTTTGACACCAGATCAGATATGCTAGCGTCATTAAAACGATATATTATATTTAATTGACAGAAGAAATTTTCATACAATGGTTTAAAGTTAAACAATATACTTATTAACGCATCAAAGATAGCTAGTAGTATGGCAAGCGAGTGCACCTAACTTGGAATATTTAACAAGTTTCATTGCTTTGGACTGGCTACCGATCGGGTCGCAATACAATCCCAAGCTTTGGCATTTTCTTGGCAGAAGATTCCATTTTTCATGCCCTCGCTTTCCCCATACATTTACGAACTTCTCTCCGTTCTTGAAGACTTTCCAAATAAATTAATTTACGCGTTACATTTTTTATTGCTACAAGGTTAATATTTGACTAATTTTTTTTAGGATCTATTAAAATATTAGAATTTCAACAACAAATATCGGAATTGTATACCTTTATAAAATAAATAATAAAATCCTGCACATTCAGTCTTAATCTAATCATACAAAATGGCTACTTTGACATAGTGCGCTTTACAATATTCGTATTAATCTAACAAGTGCTGCAATATATTTCATTTCACTTACAAAAGCCAGATAAAAATATTGTGAAGCTTTGTTTTTATATTTATTCGGCAGGACATTCAATTACTGTCGCAATAAAAAAAAATGTTTTATTATAACTTGGGTGGTAAGGACTTTAACACTACATCGGATATTATAAGAATCAAAGAATAAGTAAGTAACTTCTTCTAAGAAATATAAAAATATACATAAACAAAACGAATAAATGAAGAAGAAAATGGATTACTGAAATTAATATTTCTTCAAAAATCAATAAATGCGCTCTGTATATTGAGTATCAGGTGTTATGAAATCAAGCACCGATTACTTCAGCGTTTAATAATACAAATTTTCAAATCTAGATTCACTAAAATTTACCTACCGGACTCTGATGAATAATCAAGTAATACCTTTGCACCTAGTGGATTTAATATTGGTTTAAGTTCGAGACGCAATACAAGTATCGATGAATAGATATTTTTAATCATGTACGTTAAACAAAGCTGATTATAGACTTGTGCTGATTAGGAACTTACATAATAAACAGTATTGAGCGTGCGCATGTGCCAAATCATAATTATAATACATTTCTAAAATACGGTAAGCTCTATGATATTACAGATAGGTGCTCGTAGGTGCATAAGATATAGTTTCGACAGATTGGGAGCTGTTTTAAATGTCCTATTTAATACCTACAGTAACGCATAAACGAAAATTGAAATTAATATCCAGGTTTGATATCTGTTATCGGTGGCTTCATCTGAAAAAAAAAAACTACAGTTATATAGATACTATTATAAAATAAATCAGGGGTGCTACAACGTCTTTAGGTCTAAGCCTCAGATTTCTGAATGTGTTTCATGATAATTTTTCAATCTAAGAGGCAATTAGAACAGGAGGTCCTAACAACGCTCCATACGCTGTAGACTTTTTGAGTCTAAGACGTGTCGGTTCCCTCACGATGTTTTCCTTCAACGTTCGAGCGAATGTTAAATGCGCACAAAGACAGAAAGGCCTTTGGTGCACAGACGGGGATCGAACCTACGACATCAGAGATGAGAGTCGCACGCTGAAGCCACTAGGCCAACTGCTGTATACTATTATACTATATTGAAAAACTTATTAGTAAGATTGTAGTAAAAAAAATATTTTTAAACACCATAATTAAGTATGATGATCGTTTATAATATATATATAGTTTAAATGAGTTGCTGTTCTTTAATTCCCTGGGTGTGACACGAGCAATGGTATTCCAGTAGCTTATGCGTATATCTCTCAGTAGGTTGTGCGTCCTTTTATATGTGCGTAAAAATATAAAAAAAACGCAACAAAACCATGTGCACCGTGGTGTGGTAAATACTTATAGGTTACACAATAAATTGTGTCATTTATTTATATTCATGAATCAAAAATGATTTTGATGGAAGGTCGCATTCCTGTTAACGCAGAATTGTTATAATAAATAAATATGTAGAATTAAAAACAGGATGTGTGTGTACCTGTGACCTGTGATGCACCTCCCACCCAGTTAAGATGCGTCTTTCCGCCTCCCTCGTCTGGCTTCTGCTTCCCTTTATCGATCTCGTTCAAGTTTGATTGATATTTCGTTCCTGCACAATATGTCACCATTAATATACATAACAACTAAAAATGAGTGCAAATATTAATTAGGTCAAATAATATTGTGTTATTCGACCAACCACTATAAATAATATACTTCTATTCTAAAAGAACACGATATTATATTTATTAATGACAAACAATGTGTTATTTTAATAAGATGACTTGTAAGTGACTAAATTTTCTCTTAATTAAAGTAAGAAAACGTGCAGCCGTGGTATTCAATAAAAAGAAGTGATAGTAAAAACTAGAATTTCCAAGTAGACGTAACGACAACTCATTAGGGAAAGGATTCAATATGGCAAGGGACGGGCAGCGGTCGGCAGCAGTTATTGAAAAGTTGCGCAATATTGTCGAGTGGCCGAGCTTGCCGTAAATTCGTAATGGTCGCAAAAAATAAAACATAAGCTTCGGTCGATGTCCTCCGCGGCACACGCAAAAACAGCCACTCATGAAAGCGATTTTTAATGTTCACATTCATTTTAGACACCCCTTTTCTTACGTTTGTTTTCTTAATTATTTCAATCATTCGTTTATACCGTCAAACAGATCATGTTTCAATATTAATGAATAACAGGCTTATTTGTATATACATATGTATTTCGCTTTAATAACGTTTTTCACTCTATAATAAAACATACGAAGTAATGGGTTTCGAGGAGAAAATAGCTAAGTTTGGAACTTGAAGTTCCAAGCTGACACTTGGTTGTTGTAATAGGTTGTTTCGCAAGATGTTGTCGTTGTCCAGTGGACGGGACTTGTCCGGAAAATGCTCAACTTCCCAATAACGTTGCGCAATACATCGATAATATATTTAATAACATATTCAATAACGTACTAACAACATTTTTATAGCCACCTCAAAAGTTTAGACATCGTTAAAAACAACTTTATTATATTTGGCTTCAAATCTAACTTTCAAATGGGGTATTGAAATATTATGTATAAATCGAGACATTATTGATTGTAATGTTTGTTTATAAGAGATTTATTTCCGTTTTACGAGCGTATAACATTTAAAACCATTAACAACCACTGACTGGCGACAAGCAGATCGCGCCGTTATGTTTTATGGACTATAAACAAATATAACGTCTACTAATAACTGAAACAGCAGCAAACAATGAAAATAAAACGAACGATCTCAAGGGATTCGACTATAAAGGTATTATCGTCTCTTAATCAACAGAATCACTGGTGTAAAAATCTTGTTTGTTTATGCATTTTATTGTATCAATTTAATGACGTCATTATCCAAGTTTATTAATTGATTACATAAAACAAATTGGATCAGTAATTCACCTCTATTTTATCTTTATACGTGTTTACCATTCGACGTGTTTTATTTGATACAAAACTACGAATGGCTGGTACATTTATCTGGATTATCTTTGTTTTCTTATTCAGCGTTTCTTTGGGGTGACTATTTATTTTACGAGTTTACAACTATATTATACCGCGTATTTTTACACATATCTTTATTAGAATAAAAGGAATGGTTTATATAGTGCTCTTAAAATACCTTTGTCTGTACTTGGAGTGTCCCGTCGTGGTGGCTTAGATGGCGGTGGCTGTGTCAACGCCCTTGGATCTGGTGTAGTTGTAGGTGGAGAAGAAGCTGTAATAAACGAGTTTTGTAACGCTAAGAAGAATCTCTAAGATTTGAACTACATTTTAAAAACTTACTGTATAAGCGTATCGTTCCATCAGACTCTCCCCTTGGATTTTTCGCTACACATTTATAAGTGCCGTAATCTTCTGAAACTATATGACGTATAAGTAGCCTCATATGTGTTTTATATGCTGGTAATCCAACGGTATTTTCCATATGGTATTTAGGACTCTCGTGTATCATATGTCCGTCATCTCGAGTCCAATAATTTAATGAAGTTGGATGGGCCTCGGTAAAGCATTCTAGCGTAACATTGTAATAAAGCGGTGCACCGACGAGTTGATGAGGTATCCATAACATTGGGGGAACTGAAATTTGAATATTCACATGAAAACTTAGAAGTATTATTAAAAAAGATTACAAATATTTCAGAAAAAAACAACTCGACGATGTATGATAAAATTCTTCGTCATAATATTATTTATATATTTTATTGCCTAAAAATATTTCAATACGTCCGCTACTGTGAAATATTATGTTTAATAACCATACTAGCAGGGAAATCTTGAATAAAAATTACTCACAATCTACGCTAACTTTGACTCGCTTTGAGACCGTAGGTGGGACTCCATTACTGGCGATGCATAAATACGCTCCCATATCTAATCTGGATATCCTTGCCATTTCTAATACTTCTCCTTCCCATTCTGAAACTAAAAATCCCCTTGAATATAATACATTTAATTAGCATAGCCCGTTAGAAGGTCTACGCAAATCACACTCAGTGGTAGTCGAAGCCGAAGGAAAAAAATTGACGTTCCTCGAAACAGCTATAGAATAACAATGATTTATATATTATGAATATAAAATAAAGTTTTTAGCTGTATCTATTTTTTTATTAATTCACACTTCGTTGCATACATAAATATACATAATTAAATGAAAAAGTGTGCAACTGGCGGCCTTATCGCTTTCGAGCGATCTGCTTCAGGCAAGCACATTCAATAGCATATTCCGATTTCTTATAAAGAATAATAAATGTATTAGCATTCAAACTACTACACTTTTGATATTCATGCCTTAAAGGAGTTTGAATAAAAATATTAAAAATTCTTGTAATACTATGATATTATTTATAGTATAATAATAATATATTATAATATACTATAATAGAAATGTATCAATCAAATTTAATAGACTAACCTGTATAGCCTTTGCTGATGGAGATTTTTGAGTTGTCATCTCGTTTCCATTTGATGGTCGGCTTAGGAGAGCCATTAGCCCGACAGGTCAGAGTGACGTTCGCGCCCTCTCGGACGATAACGTCGCTCGAACTCAAGGAATCGTCGATGGACGGCGGCACTGTAAACAAGTTGGAAAGTTACAAACTTGCCAATTTGCCAACTAAATAAAAGCTAATTAGCTAATGGAGCTTCATGAAGATGTATAAGAATAGTTTAGATTCAATTATTTATGGATATTAATTGATTTGTGATACATTGTTTAAAGTGATAGTGAGCAGACTGGATAACACAGTTACTTTATTTATTTATTTATTTTATTTTATTTATTTAAGTATTACTTTCTTTTACTAATTACAAATCTATTTATAACGTCTTTCTTATTTAAATAAAAGCAGCAGTGTTGAACTAGGATTTTCAGCGTGCGACTCTCATACCTAAGGTCATAGATTCAAACCCCGGTTGTGCACTTTATTTCTATCTATTTGCGCACTAAGCAGTTACTCGTACGGAAAAGGAAAAGATCTTGAGGAATCCTTGCATGCCTTAAGCCCAAAAAACTCGACATCATGTGTCAGGCACAGAATGCTGATCACCACTTGCCTATTAGAAAAAAAACAAATAGGCACGAAACAGATACAGACATCTGAGACCCCAGAGCAAAAAAAAAATTTATTTTATTTGTTATTTTAACCATGAAAATGACTACCATCGATTTATAATATAACGTGCAAATAAATTAAACCTTACCAACAACATGTAAATATCCAAACTGTGTTTTGGCTGTGACTGTATTAATTTGACACATGTAGCGACCGCGATCCTCCTCCCGCACGTCGGAAATGTGAAGGAACCACGTCCTGTGTTTGTCGTGAGTCACGCTCACCCGTGGGTTCCTCGTAATAACGTGATTATGCACAGTCAGTATAGCGGACTGTTCAAAGTGCATCCATGCAACCTGCGAATAAAAATTCCTAGTTTAATAATATTCCTGGTTTTTTTTTCGTGATGATCGTTATTCTTGATTTCATTTATTCAATCCTTTAACAGGTGAGCTAATATCTTTTTCAAGCGGAAAATGGATCTTATCAGTTACTATGTTTATTTCAAAGAGTTTACCTTTAGTTAAAAAATACAATAAATATTAAGGTATATAGTTTAAGTGTTAAGATTCTCAAATCAAGAGCGTAGAATGGAAGAGAAGAACTGGCAATAAACTCTCCGACCCTCTTTTGAATCGCCAATTATTTTCTTTTACACAACGTTTGTAAGGAGCTACAACCATTACACCATGTTCCATATGATATCTTGAGTAATAAAGAACAATTAAAAAAAATACTCAGCACATCGGCTGCATTATCACTGAAAATACCCATAAAAAATGAATACAATTCAACAAAAATAAACATACTTAATCGGAATCTCAAAGCACTTCACGACGTTTCAATAAGTTTCGATCATTTATATTTTTCAAAACCGAGTGACGGAGCGGAAATTAAAAAATGTCGCTTATAACTTCTGAATATTTCATTTGAAAATAATAATTATTGTCTCTTACCAGTTAATAAGAATTATAATTTAATTTCCTTTTTTGCCACCGCAAAAGACATACACCATTTAGATATTTTATACTCAATATAAATCCAAGTATATATTTAAAATTACATGACCATTGACCATGATACACTTTTTTATAGAACAGGGGGCAAACGGGCAGGAGGCTCACCTGATGTTAAGTGATACCGCCGCCCATGGACACTCTCAATGTCAGAGGGCTTGCGAGTGCGTTGCCGGCCTTTTAAGAATTGGTACGCTCTTTTCTAAAAATACTCTAAGTCAAATTGGCACGGAAAAATTTCAGTGGGCAGCTCATTCCACAAAGTGGTGGTGCGCGACGAAAACTGCCTAGAAAAACGCTCAGTTTTGGAACGGCGGACGTCAAGGTGATACGGGTGGAATTTCGTATTCTGCCTCGACGTCAGATGTAAAACTCAGCTGCAGGTATTAATCCGAACAACTCCTCTGAACACTCTCCATGGTAAATGCGGTAGAAGTCTCCATGGCTAATCCGACAAAGTATGATTTCTGTCCTATTGTCGAATCTCAATTCTTCTATTTCCTATTGTAAACACGTTCAATTATACTCACACCTCCTGAGATGGTAGTAGTACAAAATTCTTTCTTCTCTCAATTACGTATTATTTTATTTAATTATTAGTATAACTTAGCCAATAGTATTATATAAATACAAATACAATAATAATTTAATTATTACGTTAAAAAACCTAAGATACTATTTTCCAAATTGTATAATTATTTGCTTAGTTTTAATTTATATCGTGTATTTCCAACACCTCTGTGAGCGAAACTTATATTTGACGTGACATCGTCTTATAATTCGACGGAGCTGGATGCACACACGAAAAAACATGACTCATGCAGCGTTACCTCGCGGCGCGTCGTTACCTCTGGTGCGTTCCATTTAAAGCTTGAAGCGCGTATTTATACGTACAAATATATGTAACATGATCAATTCAATTGTGATTTCCATTTACCTCCTTCTCTATATCCATACCAAACAAATAAAATTAAAATTTTCTTTTGAAAAATGCAACCATTCTATCAGTATTTTCTTATGACGTTGTCACGTTCAACTATTGTCAGTAAACCGACTTTACAGACAATCGATTTTTTTATTAATCTTTGTAGCGAAATTGTATGTTGACTGGTATATTCATTGCACATATGAATCCCAGTGCGACGCATTAAACCGTGCTAGTGTTCACGCGACATCTGCGTAATTGCATAGTGTTGCTATACCCCTTCGCGCCAATTTCCACAGCATTAACCGCATAAAATACATTGCACTAAGGTTATTAGGATTCAAAATAATCAATTTTTGTTCTACTCACAAATTGTATCTGTTTTGTAGATATTAAATTAAATTGTTCGGTGTCATGACGTGTAATGAGCGCTTTAGAAAATGACTTCCGAGGTACATTTTATCGATTTTGTAAGTTAAGGTTATTTAAGTAATTTACGATGTTTTGTTATGAAATTTCATTTTGATACTTGACTATTAATTAATAAGATGTAAACATTTTCCGGGAAAGCCTAATAAAGTCGCGATTGAGATTGTTATTTAAATTACATGTACTGTTTTCTCTGGATACTTTTTAAAACTTGATACAACTGTATATCCTGTAGCCTAGTTTAACTCACTTTCCAAATTCAAACTCATGTTAAAATTCGAACAATTAAAAAATATAATGTTTTTATTTTCTAAATTGAAATGTAACTAAAGGTGATGAGAAACAAAGTGTACCCGCAGTTAAAGTTCTAAAAGTTGGTACCAGCTTAATCTGTAATCTAGTCTAGCTCAACCTTAAATCATGGATAGTTCTTTTTATCAAGATTGCGGTATCCAACTCGTGCCGGGTCACATCTTACCTATCTAAAATGATACGGCTAAGCCTCTGTCTAATTTATAATGGACTTGAGGAAACTTTACCCATTTTATTATGCAATGGGACAGTACCCTTCTAATGACGACGACCTGAGCTTCCCGGTTATTAAACGAGGCTTACCAATTTAGCAAAAGTTAATTTAGGATAGTAACAGTCTATGGATTCGCTTAGTGGTTAAAGCGAACCAGGAGACACTAGGTCCGATTCTAGGCGATACAATTTTATTAATAGACATAGACATATACATAACATTTGTTACTAACAAAACACATACGCAGAAACACACAAAACAACATTTAAAAATATAATAAATAATGAATGAAATTTTAACATTTTACCGTACCTTGTTCTTTTAAAGAACAAGGTACGTTAAAATGAATAATGCGTGTGTGTTGTGGTTGTAATTGGCCCTGGCTTGGCATTATGCTGAGGAACAGACTGTTCCACCGCGCTGGTTATTCTGCCAGAGACGACAGCACTCGTTGGTTGCTACGGAAGGCCCACGTTATAATGAAGCCGGGACATATTTCATTTAAATAACAACAGTCTAAAGTTATTATACATTTAAATAACTTGCAGTAAGTTAATTATATGTTACTAATAAATCGGTCAATTAATACTAGTTGCTTTACGAACGTTTCCACTCAAAAATTTAAAAACTAAAAAATCATTAAATTTTTTTTTTGAGCCAAGAAATTTCTCTCCTTATAAACCATCCTCAGAGTACAAGCAATAAATATAACAAAATCTAGAATTGATCCAGCCTTCTTCGAGTTTTGGGCTTATCAACATATTCCTTGCGATTCTTTTACATTAATGCGTTTATTTTAATCTTAATATTATAGGCAATTTTGATTGTTTAGTGGCTTTAGGTAAATGATTAGCGACTGCCCTGCCAGTTGGCAATGGCATCTAACAATCATATTCTGTAATGATTACAAAATATGATTGTGAGATTCTGTAATATTACTTGTAATAAAAAACGATTATGAAAAATTAATTTTTATTACTTTAATGATGCTTAACATGTTTTTATTTTAACAAAAAATTCAAAGATCTTGGGATTAAATAGACGAAGGAACCGAGCAACTATCGGGACCTTATCCTGTATATCAATTACGAACTCACTTCACCATTTCGTATTTTTGGCCTATAACATATCTAGTTGAAGTGATTTCGAGTCAATTTCCGTTCGCTAAGTTACAGAATCGCAATAAAAGCTTTGTGCGATAATACTTCTTTTAAAAAAATTAAGTTGTATTTTTTATTCGCTACTTTGCATAGTAATAAAAAAATCCAAATGACAGTGACTACACAGTGACAGTGACAGTGACACGACTATTCCTTTAAAATGTATGGTATAAATAATAGCCACTTGACTTACAGAATCGTATGCTGATCTGCGTAATTGCGGCCGGCGTCTAATCTAATCACAGCGGTGTCCGTCTACTCGCAAATTCAATTAGGAATCTCAGTCTACCGGCTGCATAGACTTATCGCAATGTCAATATTTTGAATACATTAGTTTATGCATGCCCAGGTTTAGGGGATATCTGTCCACGCCAGATTCTAGATTAGCAAATACGTAAATGTATGCATGCGGCCTATCAATGAATGTCGTTGTGACTTTGCAAGACATTCTTGCTTCTCTCTCTGCCTTTTTATATTATAAACATAGATGTTTTTAAATGCTGTTGAACCCAATAAAACTGAAAAAGTTTTTTTTTCGGCAGATCAATCAATAAAATGTTTGATCAGCCAATGTTTTCAACTGTTTTCGAAGTTTTATTCATTGATAGAACATTTAGATAAAATTAAAGAGAAATCAAAATTTTACAAGCGGTTAAGAGATAAGCTTTGAGTGTTGAACTTGGGAGTTTAATGCGCGGGTCGCTACCAAATAATTCCTAACGTTCTAACTTAATTCGGAATTTTGATAATAAAATTTCTACTATATAATGAAATTGCAAACGTTTAAGTATTTTCTCCCCGTTTTGTAAAATCTATGCGTTATTATAAAATTAATAATAATTAAGTATATTATTGTAACTTTATTGGTACATTCAAATATTTTTAAAACTTAAAAAAGATAGCTAAGCGAGCTAAGGTGGAACGAGATTGAAGGTAGAGGAGAACTTAGTCAAAGTACAGCCTGACGAAATTACTTCTTTCTTGTTAAAAAAATACAGCGCTACCATTCGTTTTATCGTTCGAAAACCACACCCCATTGCGGATGGGTGTAAAAGGTGTGGAAAGTGTTTATACATTTGTTCACTTCGGAAAGGTCGTGTCTAAAACTGAGAGTACAGAAGATGACAATTTTGGCCAGTACGGCAACATGTCGCGGTAGTTGACGCTTTGTCTTAATGTTCAAATATTCGGATCTAACGGCAAATCTGTGCTGCTTTATGGGTGTGAAACGTGAAACTCACGGATCTACGGGACCGAAAAGATCTCCAACAAGGAAATTTGGTAGCGCTGCCGAGGAACCCCAAGCCAAAGGATCCAGCGACGTAAGTGGTGATGCGACGAAAGCGTGGTCATCTCAAGAAATTTGGCGTCGTTCAGTTGCAGATGACGCAAGAGAGCTGGAAAGACTTGGTGCGACGAGGCTCTTGATGGAACACTACGTAGACTTAGTGTGGTTGCCCTTTGTCCCATCTAGGGATTATAGGACATTAAGTAAAGTAACTTATGAGTTTTGTAAGTTGTCTGCGAAAAATCTATTGCACTATTACTGATACCAACCAATATACTTATACCAAGTTATTCTCAAAACACGGAAATTTTACTATAACAATTAAATGTTGTTGATATTGATTAAATCAACGTGCCAAAACTGAATACTTAATTTAAAGAATAAAAAATAATATGCTTAGTCAAGGCAAATGAAAGACAACAAAAGTATATGTATACCTAAAATTCGTTTTTTTTATTTGAGTAATGACGAATAAATAACGGACAAGACATTTATTTAAATGCAATCCCAATTCATTATGCAATCCCAAATTAGACAAATTTTTGTAAACATATCTAAGTCATCGTCCTATTTATAAACGTACCATCTTATACGTATAATTAATGGTGGCCATTTCATTGTAAACTTTGTAAATAATTGAACGTTAAAAATATTCTTAACATATTGAACCTTGTACAACGTCTTACAAGGTTCAATATGTTAAGAATATTTTTGAAAGTCATTGCTTGGGTTTTACAATTGTAAAGGCCCTATCTGTATGACGGAATACACAAACAGAACACAGAATGCCCAACCAACCTACGAAAACCATTAACGAAACATACATAACATTGGTCTGTTCCAGATTGATCCGGGACTAAACACATTATTATTGTAACATTATGATTGGCACCCTTTTAATGGAAAATCTCTATTCTCTTATTTTAATTACATGTTGCATTTGCATTAAATGAGCAAAGTGTTTAATGAAGTCGGCAGATGCAAATATGATATTTCAAATGTCGGTGGCCGCGAACTAATTTCATCCGTCTGGATCCTAAACGAGTTAGGGCTGTAACGAGCCGTCATTTAACAAATGTTGCAGGAAATTCCAAACATATTTGCATTTTATTCGATGCAGCGCTTAAAATCAAATCAATCTCAGTTATGAAATTTTATTTGAATTAAAAGATTTAAAATGGTGACACACCGAAGTGTAAAAATGAATTATGACAATCCTGTGGCGCAAGGATATATTTGCCGGCAATTTGAACTGTCACTAGTGATTACAAGGCAATTTTACCCACATAGATAATTAACAAATTAGTACACAGCTAGGTTTCGAACGCACGATCTAAGGATTGAGAATCGCAACAATGTTTGTTCAGCGATTTAGTGACATACCTTGAAGAGAATTAGGTTAGTGGCTTAATAACTAAAAAATACGAATTTTGCTTTAAAACAGTTATTAAAATTGTTACTACGTGCAAAGTATTTTTAAAAGCAAACTTTGCTAACAATATCAAAAGAAAACTTTTGTAAAACCATAAAAGCTCGGCTAAGGAAATGACGTTCATTAACTTGTTATCTTTTAAGCACCTTTAATTTGAACCCTTCTTTCTTTTTATCTTAATTTGTGGGGTAAAGTTAAACTTGTGTGGTTTAAGACGCTCGCGGCCCTCAGGACATGCCTGCCAGGCGTCCTTTGATTTATAATGGACTCGTTGCAAACTTTAGCCATTCTACAGAGGCACGGAATTTCTTAACGACGGACCCCATCGCTGGAGGCGTTGATTCGTAGACGTGTTTAATAATATTACGACAGATTTAATTATGAAACGTTTAAGGAGGCTCTTACGCTATTATCTTTATTACATCTGTCTTAACTCGACTTGTAAGTTCAATAGTTTTATCTCTCAATCTTATAATTTATTTAGGGCTAATCAGCTGAAGTGTTTTCTGCTTAAACAGATGTTTTTAACTTAAAAAAGGTCCATACGGACTTTATCGTCGTAGAAAATCGCTGTTCGTATGTTGTCTTCATTATTTCATAGACAACCTTGTTAAATGTAGAGACACAAAGATAAAACGAATTTAGCAAACGAAGGCTCACTAAGTAATGCAATGGCACACACAAGAAATAAGTGAGCATCTTGCACGAGACGGCTTAGCTTACTTTTACTAAAAGCCCACTTAGAGATCTCTACGGCAACGGATTTGTGATGAGGGTCCTCCAACTTTGCGATCTTCAACCAATAAGATATTTTCGAATTGATGTTACTTTGGTTTATCTATAAAGTTATAAAGGTTAATGAACATCACACCCATAATTTATGGAAACAGCTTTATTTATAAAACTAATTTTACTAAAGCCTTTATTTTAACATTACAAAGACAATCCATACCAAAACGATACAGTAAGTACCTAGTTCAGCTAACTAATCTTATTAATTAAATGTAAAAGTATAATTTGTCTAATTACTATTGCTTAATATATATTAATAAGATATAATAATGCTGTGGAATAAATAAAATAAAAAGTTTTAATAGTTATCAATAATATAACGATGTTAAATAATTAAAGAAATACTCGTATTATTACTTAAAACACGTAAAAAATTATAATTGTAATCATGATAATGATAATATTATTTTTTATAGGAAAAATAATAAATACCTAAGAGTTCAAAAACACCATATAACCACATATTATTAACTTACCTTAATTAATTGAATCACACAAAAGTAGCAAATTGTTAACTTTTTCTAAGCAAATAATTTCAGCAACCGGCACGGGAAATATGCCAGAATTTGAACAGACGTCGGCATAGGTACGCGAGTGTAACATAGCTGCGACTCGTTGTGGCATGTTATTGCAAACCCACATACGTGCTCGTGACTATCTGACATTTCATGCCAATGAAGCTACGTGCACACACCCTGCGTCCAAAATTTAATTACAATTTCGTACGCAGATTATAATATGCGTCTTTATTAAATAAATAACACCGTAAGTATTTAGTATAAATAATTGTGGGAATTACCGTTGTAACTAGGAAGAGTAGTGATGTGTCACATGGATTTGAGGTTACAACTAGTATTTTAAGCAATTTCCTAGAATAATATCTAAAATCTTAAATTTGGGGTTTAAGTGCACAGACTGTAATGAAAGATTTGGATTGGCACCGGGTAGATAGTAATGGTGACCCCAGAGCTGGTGCTTTCTTAGGTTTAAAAAAGTTTATTCTCATAAAAAAAAACATCCATGTCATGACATGACAAAAAATATATTCTTTGCTTCACGAATGAGCATTAAGATACACTGCCACAGTGACTAACTTTAGAAATTTATTTTAGTCTTTTTTAATTATTATATTACTATGTAGGTTAAAAATAATTTGATTTAAAATATTTACATAAATAGTTCTTAATTTAACGATCATATTTCCCATAATCTAAGCCTCAACACCTTAAACTCTATTAAAGGTGATTGAAAAAAAAAACTTTCATATTTTGTAAATATTGATGAATGTTTCAAGGAATAAGTAGGGCTTAATTTATAGCAATTATTTTCCATCGAGATCATAAAAGATTGGAACTAAATACTAAATTGTGATTTAAATTAACATAGACTAAAATTATTTACTTAATCTATTTAAAGAAAAATACTTTTTTAACGGATTGAAGTTATGTATTATTGTAAACTGTAAATAATTATAAGTTTACAATAATACATAACTTCAATCCGTTAAAAAAGTTTTTTTCTTTAAATGTGTAAAATTTATGTTAGTAAAAAGACAATACTACTTAATCTATGTTAACACAACCCTACCTAAAATTATAAAATTTGATTTGTCTTACATAATAACAGTAAATGCAAAGAAAGCCTATTATACTTGTTTAGGCGGATGCTAATTCTACGCAGGCAATCTCGGAGATCTGTTACGTAATTCACAGAAACGTTACATTGTAAGAATGGAGACAAACATTTTAATAAAACGCTCGAGTAAACGGCAATAAGAAAATTGTCTAGCGTAATATTTCGTGCGAGTTAATAATTCTTTATAAAAAAGACGAACGAAAATCTTTTTAACCGATGCGGAAAACTAATGGCACAGGCGAAGCTTTCGAGAAAATCCGCTTCTTGTTGTCAATACAGGGCAACCGTGATGGCTTCTTTAAGCCTTTATTTCAAGAGTAAGAATACTATCTTGTCTTTTATTGTTTATAGCGGTTGTGCTTTTATACTAACCAAAAGCCATTTACTTTAATTTGATGATAAACAATTACCCTTACCGCCAACAACCGCCGCGTAATTTATTGTATTATGAGGTTTATCTTAAAATATTGTGTTTGATTTTAAGAAACACACATCATTGTAACATCAACTAAATTATTTTGTGGTTATGACGTTATGAGATTTCAAAAATACATAGTTTTCGTCAAACGTCGAACCCGGGCTGCATTAATGAATCCATAGTGAAATCGGTAAATTCTTTTGCAACAGTTTATTTTAGTAAAATAATTCATATTAAAGGTTTTATAAGTGTGGCTTACTCAAAATAACAACCCACCGCTCTACGCAGCACTTAATACTTTGACGGGGCGGTCTAAATCAAATGATAAGACTCTTGTATTTCACAAAGGTTACATCTGTCTCTCTAAAAGCTTTTATCGCTAAAACATTGTATATTAGTAGAAACTTTTTAGAGATATATAAGGAATTGATTTATATTTATACGAATAAATCAACTTGGATAATTTTTATTGATTTTAGCTTTACACTTAGACCCTTATTTATTTATAAAATTATAGTTATTTACATTAGTCGACGAATATGACTAAAGGAGATAACATACAACCCAATTTTTTCATGCAAACCCGCTAGGTGTAATATACCTTATAGGAGCCGAGGTTTTTGACGGAGCAAGCGAGCCGCACGCTGCGACCCGCAGGGACCGTTACGTTTTGTATGACTTCTGTGAACTCTGGCTCCTCCACCACTGAAACAATTAAAAAAAATAATATAGTATAGATGATTATACATCACTAATGTATGTGTTAAAGCTACGAATTATTACTCTTCGTATCTTCGTTATTGTAATGCATATTATTCAATTGTCGTATTTAATTACTATACTTTTTTGTCCTTTATGAAAAATATTGTTGTTTAATTACCACTAGCGATATAAAAACATTATAATGGCTCGAATAATTTTATAATTTGTTACTTTTATACGTTGTATAACCATATAGAGTCATGGTTTTCGAACTAATATTCGTCATCCAAACTTAGTTTTGCGTTTGTAATTCTACTTAACTGTTATAGAACTATATCGCGAAAAGTTTTACTAAAAGTTGTACTACTTTTTATCATACGACGTTAATATGAAAGTATGTTATGTAACACATCACTGTTATTCGAGAACCTTGCCAATTTATCTGCACCTATTCCAATAGCGAACTAAGCTTTTCATTCATGACGACATTTTCCGTCAAAAGATACGATTTGTAATTCTCAAATTATCAAAGTAGAATGCTTTTAAACAAATTGAGTAGGCGATAACGAATAATGTCGTCGTTTATCAAGCTTGGAGATAGATGGCCGCTGTTCTGCTCTTCCCATTTTAAATGCGTCTTAGAATCGCAAATTGTATTTTTTACTCGAGTATCAATACAGTATCGAGTGGTGTTATGTTAATAAAATATGTGTCAGAAGTGCAAAGAGGTTATGAGAAATTTGTCCGGGATGCTGAGTAAACATTTGTCATTTGTTGAGCGGAGGGAGGAAGGGAGTCGCGACAAGTCGACGACACGAAGTTGGCCCGGCACGAACTCCGCATACAGACACCGCACCACACTGTTTGGTAAATAAACTTGCTCGTTGGCGATAGTTCCCTCTTGTTTACGTATCACAGTCTCGTACAACTGGCACCAGTACTTTTATTTTGTCCACCACTTAACGCTATAGATCCATTCACGCTATTTCAGTACGCCTTGTTATGCAATTGCCAGACGCACAGTCGGCATTCGCGTTAATTAACGGAAGAAAATATCGATAGGAGATAATCGGTGTATTTCCGACGTGGAAGTGAGCATTGCAAGTTAGCATTTCTAATGTGTAAGCAAGCACTAAGACATAGCCGACTGAAGATGAAAGCTCTGTTACGTGTTTGCTCACCTGATCGTATTAGCCTAAGCACGACGCTCCATTTTCTACCCGACTGCTCACACTCAACGGATGTAAATCGCGCATTACCATCCATAACGCACCCTATTAACCGTGCCTACGCTTTCCTGACGAATGGAGAAATTAATTAATATTTGTCCCTTTAATATCAGTTTATTTTATCTTTCGTACACTTGATACTTAAATTATTACTATGTTGCCGTGTTTTGAACCTAATCTAAAGCACAAGCATTTGTGAAAAAAGTACGTAAAGTTTTTTGATATTAGTTCAATTTATATGTAAAAATATGATACATATGACCAGGAATCATGACATCAGATTAATACTTATAAACTACCATCTAATAATGTTTATTTAATAGACGTAAGTCGTTAGCAATGATCCAATACCACACTGATTATTAAAGCGGGTGCAAAGGTACTTAAGGGTTAATTAAACGACCGCAAACCCCGTGCAGGGCTAATCCCTTTGTCACTTGTGGCGGCACGAAGACGTTGCTCTTAGCTTGAGGGATTCAATCATAATTAAACTGCGATATATGTTCAGTTATAGTAAAAAAATATTTTTAGAAAGAGTTCAAGAATAAAAACACGAAGAACACTTTAAAATGTCGATCATCTAACTATATTTATTTAATTGATTGAGTAAATAAAATATAAGTAAGTAATTAAAATTATTGTAGTATAAATCACACCACATACGTGAACATGACCGTGAACTCCTTGATTATGCTATATGTTTATTAGCAATTTAATATAGTATTTATAATAATCGAAACACTTTGACTTAATATTTAATTTATCAATTCCATCTGTTAGAACACGGAAACTAATCCCACTATGAGGGTATTACAAATTGTTGCGGAAAGGACAGGGCTGACTAAATATTCCCAAACTAATAACAGTAATAACGAATCGGTTGCGCCGCGGCCCCTAACTCAGGAATAATCTCATAATATTAAAGCCTTATGCAAATCAAGAGCGGTCACTCGGAAGTCATCAACGGAGCGTCGCGGGACAAGCCGCAAATTGACAACCCTACGTCTCGGCAAATTGATTGTGTCCACCTCGTTATAATTTCTAACGCGCTTAGTCCACATTTTTCTGTATATATTTACATTTGTCATTCTCGAAAATCATTTGTCCACAGATAATTTTTTTTAGAACATATGAGGATCCTTATTTTCCGATAGGCATGGTCCTGGTTCCACGAAATATCCTTTTTTTACTGTCGAGAAATCCATTTATAACTCTGGAGCCGGGACAACTAATTAAAGTGACTTGTATAATGTTAGTCTTAAAATACAGTATTCATAGTGTCTTACGTATTTTTGAGGAGTTGGGATTATTAATGTAAAAAACCTCTAGTAACTCACATACTATCTCCAATTTATTTCCGTATCTTTCAAATAACCTAATTCCGACTTTTTCTTGAATTCGCGCCAACTCTCACACTTTTCCTAACGAATATCTACCGGGTCCAAAAATTCAAATATACACTGACTACTAACTATAACAAAGTAAGATATGCCAATGATTAAGAACTGTTTATTAAACTGAACGAATAATATTTAAAGGATTCTTTCATGCTTTTTTATACATTATTGAATGTGATATAATTTTTTATAAATCTAAAACAGTATACTTACAGACTGTTTCAGAATTATACTACTGGTTAGGCTTTAAAAATTAAAATTAAACTGGTAACACATCGGAAAAGTGAAAACATGGCATTAAGAGTTTATCTTACTAAAGAGAACGGAATAATATTTGTTAGTTAATACTGTAAGATTTAGTGACGAATTACATTAATCATCTCTTTTCGGTTCTGAAAAAGGTCATTGGGAATCATATTAAGTATTGTATTACTTACGCCACTATCTCGAATAACATCGTAATTTTATGATGAAACAACACTTTATTTGAGGTAACTTTATATTACGTTACGTTAAAAGGGTGCGACAAGAGTCATATCCTTAATATAATTAATATATCAATAACTAGTAACTAATTAGGTATGTCTAAACAATGATAAAATACATTCTAAAATGTATATTAAACATTAAAATCCAATTTGGTATAATATTACTATGGTATATATACTATGTGATCAGAACTGTCACAGTTTGGTAAAGGTTTTTAATATTCCGTGCTCACTATCCTCTGTAACCGTTGCCCCTAGCAATACTAGGTTTTATTACTCAACCCAACTGACTTTTCGTTTACTAAAAAGTATTGGAATGTGTCCAAAAAGTAAGTAATAAGCACCCTTACACAGCCTTTGCTAAATATGCTTTTTAATCCATCGTATCGCATGGAATAATTGAATATACCGAAGGAAACTTATTTCATAAGCGATAATAAAATCTGGTTTGCCTGTTTTTAGTGTCGATGTTTAAGTTTATTCGTCCCTTGTAACAGATGTTGCTTGTAATATTCTCATATGCGATCAAATTCTTTTAAGAGAAACGTAGATAAAGATGGCGTAGGGTGTTTGGACTTCGGACTTTCACTTATTTGTATGCCTCACCCTTCGCGGGACGGCACGTGACTATTCGAGATACATAAACCCTGAGTGAATACAGAAAATAGAAATAAAGTATCATATTATCTTTCAATGGACGGATTGTGGAAGAATACCTATTTGTATTGTTGTTATTTTACTTGGCGTTACCCTTAGACAATCTTAAGTAGTGGAACAATTTTTTCCAAGGGTTTTTGTAAAATACGCTGAGACGTAACAAAATATATGTAATATAATATACACATTTCTGATATTATCCGCTGATAAACAACTTCGTGGATAATTAGATTATATTTGTTGGAACTTTTGTATTTAAACAGTTATATTTGTAGCAAACCAGTTGACCTATAAAGAATGTGCAATTACTGAATAAAACAAAACAATAAATGTTTTCGCAATTGTGACGTTTACAGTACTCGTAAAAATACTTTTTACTTGATTTATTCTTTATCATCTTAGAGAATCGTTAAGTGTTTTAATTGCAATGATTACACGATGGGTATTGTAACTTATGTTTAATTAATTTACAATATTTTTACAAAACCACAATAATAAATATATAAGTATCATTAAAACTAGTAAATATATGTAACAATTTTGTATTAAAATATTCAATCACGCCATTTTATGATGAATGTATCAAAAATCCGGTGCGAGGTCATGTCGCGGTTAGTTAACCGGAAATGCGGAAGCAGATGTTGACAGTTGTCCGCCCCTCTTATCAGCCTCCTGCGGGCCATACGCTCGGAATGGTCCTTTCAATTTCTTATTCAGTCGAAGAAGAAATATACAAAAGAAACTTTTAGATTTGGCCAAATAAATTGTAGAATTGCCCTTGATCAAACATAAGCAGACTATAACAATGAAAAATATATTACTAAGTAATTACAGTGCAATATTATTTAATTTCAACAATACAAAACTTTGTAAGCTCGTTAACGAATTAAAAGTTATTCTGCAACAAAAGTATTAACGCTGGTTTACGTGACCAACGCTCAAATAATGTTTTCAATGCGTGAAATTGCAGTGCTGAGTGGCCGTCATAAATTCAAACCATAGCTGGTTGTTGAAAGTTAAATTTGTATTAGGTTTCACTAGTAAAGCATTATAAACACAGGAACAGCTATTAAATATCCATTCTTATTATACACTTCGCTTAAACGACGACTCGACTGAATATAAAATTGAGTAATTAAGAGGAATTTACAAACAAAATTAAACGCTAAAATGCCAACTTCACCGACTCCACGTTTCCATAATACCATTTCTTAAGTCTGATCACTAATTGAACAAGTGTTTTGAAGCTCGCGGGCGCGTAAGTCGAGAGATCTAATTAAAGCACCTACAGCGGTGAGCCGCAGCCCCAGTCGGAGCCTATTATCACGCCTCCACCTCCTATTAGCATTGTCTCCTCGAGGGCGATACTTATCTTTATTTAAATTCACTTCTTGGTAATTGGGTTGACGAGTCGACAACGTGATTTGCATTGATGAGAATTGGCCAGTGTATCCGGATACTGTAACTTCCCAAATTCCCCTAATTCATTTTATTGTTTTTAAATAACAGGAATGATTTTACCGTATTTAACTTTCCCTATATTGTATGTATGTATGTACTTGAATAATGGCGAAATTAACTAATTTCGTGGCTTCATGCAATCCTAGCGCAAAGGCCTCATAAAAAGCTTTTGAGTTAGACGTTGGTTATTTTTGCAATTTGTTTGCTCGACGTAGGCGTGACAATCTTTATACTTAGTAACTGCGTATGAGTGCAGTCAAAGAGGATGCGCTTGGTTATTTCTCATTAAAGCATACACGATAAAATCACACAGAGTCGTTGCCTCATTAAAATCTTCTGGTGCGCGCATCTGTAAGCCTTTTGTGAAGGCAGCAGCGCTACGCTCTTGACGCTTTTCATGTGTCATTTCGGGCACAATACCGCACTGCGAGGGACGCCCTACCTCGCTATTTTTGGTCTGACATGTAGGCGGTGCGCTTTTTATCAGTTTATCGAAGAATATTATAATATTATTTCCCCTATGTCGAATAAGTTCATTTGGCCACATTCAAAAATGACCTTGTTTAATTTAACATAGCTCATCAGATTGGGTTTTTATTAATATTTTTTGTTCTATGGAGAGGAAATGGATTGATAAGCTAGATAAGCACAAAATCTTTGTGGTTATCTTTAAATATAATCATGTATCCTCATTATTATATAACACAAAGCTAGAAAGCTATTTAACAACGACACGGAAGTCAAATATTTTACGTAGTCCACTTTGCATATTCACAAGGTGGTCGGGCGGAAAACCAAACCTACCGACTTTGAATGGTAATTATGTCTATTAGCGTACTGGGCTTTTACATACTTAAAAATTTGTATTATTTTATAATAATTATATTTTATAAATTTATGCCTGTTCTTAATCTAACTTGAAGATAAAGAATGTATCCGTGACTGCAAACTAACTATGTACTGTGTGAAGTTTTTATAATAATCATATAATGGGCTCACATTTTATGTCATTGAACGTAATATACACTTGTCATATTTAATTATCATATAAATTATAATTGAAACAAATGTACATTGTTTACACAAAAGTTTTTAGCTTATGTCACACAAAGCCAATAAGTTTTAATTACTTAATAGCTAGATGAGCATCGTTCCTACAGTCGGTTACAATGCAAGTCACGAGCGGGGTGCACGTTCCCGAGCGACACAGTATAAATAACCCTCTATGTTCATTTCATACAA
Organism: Pieris mannii; assembly: GCA_028984075.1. Lineage (NCBI taxonomy): Eukaryota > Metazoa > Arthropoda > Insecta > Lepidoptera > Pieridae > Pieris > Pieris mannii. The sequence goes on from CM054776.1 coordinate 6,195,264, forward strand.
ATTCGCGGAACATGCCAACTCTGCATTGAACTAAAAATCTCTTTGTAATAATTACCTCTTGAATTTGCAACTTACGTTGATGCTATTCACTTAAGTATGCCGCTCAGCTACATAACTTCGGGGATACTTTTTAATGTTCGTCTTCATTTTGAATAATTTTATGGCTTATCTCTGGTTTTATATAAGTTAATGTTATGTAGTATTTAAATAAGTCTTAATTAATACAAATTTGTAAATCAACTAAAAATCATGTTTGTGATCTAAGTTTATGGGATCATATTATTGTTATTGAGTTTAAATGTATATGTAAAATGTCTTTTAAAATAAAAATTACTTCTTAAACGTATTATAATTTGAATTCATATCGTTCAGCACAAAGGAAAATTTATTCCGCAGCAAAGTCGCTGAAGACATTCATACTAGTAAAGAAAATCTGTTGTGTTAGATATCTTTGATAAGCCATGCCACTAGTATGTAGATCTATGCTTAGTGCAGTTACGTATTCTGTCGTCGGCAGTGGATCGTTATCTGTTTCCACTAAAGGAAACTGGCTTTTCGTAGAAAAGAACCTCCCGCTTTACCCCCTCACCCGCCGCGATTTCTTCTTTTTGCGTTATTTGATTTTTCTTTGCCAACGTGCACCTGTTAGTTAGCTGCCGCGGGCTCTCATTGCTCTCCCAGCTATGGCTGAGCTTTTTCTAGAATCGTTTCATATTAATTTTCGTAGATTCACTTAAATTGCTTACCAGTTAAACTATTATAAATATAGGTTCTGATTGATATATCAGGTTCTGATAAGGTTAATACTGTTTAACGACAGGAGACATGAAACATCACATCATATGAAGTTTAATGTTTGTTGTCAGCACGAGGGATGGCACTGCAAGGAACGCGTGAACACAGTTTCCTGATGCATTTGTATTCCTTACAGACAAGTAATCAATATCTGTTCGACGCCGGCAGCGTCTGATGTCGTCTATATGCACTAATTTTTCACATGGCACGTGCGCCAGCGCATTTAAATAATAAGTATATTTTACGTATATTTTTATTTACCTTTTCTACATTTCTGTGGTGGATACTGGCATGCTGGATAACGTTATTTAGTAGTTGAAAGAATATAGTTGTATATTCTATATAGTGTCGAATGTGAATAAATATGATTCGTATATTATCTTTTATAGCAAAAAATGGAGCTGATGTGACGTCACGCGTATGAAATAAAATAACAACGACAACGTGGTGCGGATGGAGCTTGATACATATTTGAATACATTACGGAACACGCAGATAATACTAGTACACTGTAGGTATTCATAACGGCTCTTTTCGATGTTTGAATACAAATATGTACCTACAACTTTCATTCTTCGACAATAATCTATAAACTTTTTTTAATCTCACGTCAGCGACCTTTATCTTTAATGAGCCTTTTATGTTTATGACTAATGACTATGCTAACCTAGTAGTGTTCTTCACGTCGCGTACTTGAAAACTCAATGACTCATTACGATAAACTTTGAACCTCGAGATTGTCATATATTATAATGAAACAGTTTACTAAAATTAATTGTGTTTATTTCACTTTCAAATCAAAATTATTATTAACTAAGTGTTGAAATAACCATTATTTAATTTTAAAAAATATAAAAATGTATCAATCCAATGGTATTACAAATAGCTTATTAGCGGTAAGGTCAAGTGGAAATGTGTCGATGAAGACTCCGTTAAGCTGTGGGGATTAGAGAGAGCTTGTCACCTTGAAGTACCCTCTTGAAGACAAGTGCTCCTCGAGACAAGCCTCTTTCCTCTAGAGACATTTGTAGGCAAATATACTTGAAGCAAATATGCGGAGCATCTTCATATCTATTGTATTAGGAAATATCCATATAAAGTTAATACAGTTTAGACATTCCTTTCCTGCAGTAGGTATTCAAATAATCTAAATATTTTAATTGAAAATAATTATAAAATATCCTTAACCATAAAGCCAAGTTCTCTGTTATCTGAGGAATAGATATATACGCAAAATTTTGGTTGTTACAAAGAGAAGCGAATAATTAGAAATGTTCAGGCGCAGGGTCCACGAGTGATTGATGTAGTGGAAGTCACCCCCTCTCCACCTTTTCGCGAGAACTTGGAAACATTAAGAATATTTAAATTGTAAATTACACTCCTGTACGGAATACCTATTTGTTAAAAGTTTGTCCTTCATATGATCTTCACCTGAATGTTTTCAAAGATGACTACAGTTATTGCATTCGAATTGTGCGCTGATTTAATAAAACTTTGTTTTTGCTATATTTTTTTATAAGTACTACTATCAAATAAATGTTTGCAAGTGTACAAAATTGAAATCTGGACCGCTGAATAATTTAAACAGCCAATATGAACTAATAACAGTAAAATTAGCCAAAATAAACATCTCTGTTATTTATAAATGTATTTTTATACAGATTCCGACCAAGGACAACAATATCAATAAATCCAAAAATGTACTTACACAACTCCTAATTTTAACTAAAATTAAATTTTCACTTCTACTTTATTACTTTAAATTTAAGTGTAAGGGTCTGTTTCACAGTGTATGGATAAAGTATCAAATAGCTATTCAACACATGAATTATTCGGAAGATAAAAGTTCCGAAGAAATTCCGCGCTACCTGACAGTCGTGAAACGCAACAATAGTGTTTATCCTACTAATAAGTAATAAATAGCTTATTTGAAACTTATCCGGACATTGTGAAACAGACCCTAAAAGTTATATTTTTTATATACATATCTAGCTTTGACTATACACAACCAATAAGACAACTAAAAATACTAATACTAATAATTTATTTATTTTTCTCCCATAAAACATTTACAACAATAAATAAGATGAACGCATCATAAACGCGAATAATTTTAATTTTATCATAATATTAAATTATTTAGTCCATTTTTTATGATATGAACTCCTATCCTTACCAAAGTAGTAAAACAGGGTCGGTTAATAATTTTTTAGGTGATGAAAATAAAAATACTGTACACTTGAATGTAATCTAAATAACTAATAAATAAATATAATAATGTAGTATAATAAAGTAATGTTAAAATCAAACAACGAAAATAACCAAAAATCGACTAAGCGATAGTACTAATAAATTTATTCGCTTTTAGTTCGTATGAATTTTATTCCAAACAATTTGACCGATATCCTTACAAAATGAACAAATCGAGTAAAAGGCAACAAGCTCATAACAATAAGACTCATGGATGCTGTAACATGAATGTTACAAACTAAAGAACTGGCCTGATTGAATCATCCGGCTATTCTTTGTCATAAATCCGACAACGGCCAGCCATCCAACAATGCGTTCTGAAATCGTTCCATTTCTCATTTTGTTACTCTCCCCTTTAATCTCGCATCCGTAGAAAAGTGGATCGACGTTGCAAAGGGTAGTGCAGACTTACACTGATTAATGTATTATGTTAGTGTATTGCATTGATATGCTAAGGCTTCCGGGTTTATGACGTATGCATATCTAATGTAGATGCGTTGATACAAAAGATTGTCGTTGAAAATAAAGGAATAGAACCTTATGAATTAAAATTTTTTTGTATAATGTACCAAATTAAAAAAAAAATTGAAAGCGATAATATAAACGATAGTATAATAATATTAAATAATCCTTAATTCAAACAGCAGAAAATCCGAGTCTGTCGAGATTACAGACGCTAACCGACAAAATCCCGGAATGGAAGAAAACAGAATGTCTTGCCAGTAGGATAATGTTAAATTTATTGCAGCGCTAAAATGTTTACGGATATCGCGCGGCGCGGAACGCGCCGCCCGCCCGCCCAAGAGCGCCGGATCTACTCACCCTTGTAAACACGTTTTATTGGCTTTATAATATGTTTTACGCGTGACGTTTTACAAACGATCCCGACGGAACGTCGAATTATTTTTACAACACGTACCCGCACGCTGCGCAAAAACATTGGAAATTGCCTACTCGAGGGATTTGTAATTATACATCCTGTATAAACTGTATTCATCCTTTAATGTAAAATTAAGCGCGTAAAATTTGAATACTTGTTGTATGTAACAATTTATGTTACCCTAAAACCTGCATTCTAGCCCTGTTACTTACATATTAATGAAATGTGTACCATAGAGCATTTTAAAAATATATTATTAGACGAATAATTCGTTATTAGTTTGATTGAATCTCGGCTTATTTAGTATTTCTATTAATAACCAGGAATCCAGTTGTGATAAAGGTGCAAAGGAAATCTGAACTGGAATATTGTACGAGGTGTGGAATGTAACGCAGCGGAACAATTGCACACCCTAATAGCAGTCAACCACTTGATGAAGGTCCGGGCACCCTCCCGCCCTGCGCCGCCCTTCCCGCTGTCAGCGACGCCGCATGTAAGCGGTTGGTAAATATAAACAAATCCCTTTATTGGATCTCATGAAATAATCGTCAATCCATTTGTGATCCATCACTTTTATGTAATTAATGTGTTTTTATAATTCTCTGCGTTATATTTGCGTGATTACAAATAATGCAAGCCACATTAATATTAGAATGATATTAATTATGTTATGTTAGAAATAGGCCTTTCGGAAAATAGTTTATTCTAGCCCTTGTCTTATGTGAAATGTCTATCTATACATAACAACATGTATAACGTTAATCGCTAAAACATTTTACAGGCTAAGATTTATAGACCTAAGAAACCTACCTAAATGTCGACTACGAAGAATGTCATACCTTTAGAATTATAAAAACCTTTAAATTATAATAGACTAGTGTTCTAAGCCTTTATAGGTCTTGGGTTCTGATTGTGATTTTTTGTTCATTCTTCTTTATATATGCAAGTAGGATAGGTTAATAGCATTTTTTACACATCGCCAATTTTTTTCTTAAAGACGTGCCGATTTCCTCACTATTCTCACAAATAACAGAAACTGTTTACTTACATAGAAAAAAAAGTTCATTATCAAGTTTATAAGAAGTATTCGTAATTTTAAATATCTCAAAGTATCGAATTTTTCATATTAAAATATCAGTCGGCTGTCACTGACGGTGTATATTGACGGTAGAACTTATTTATATAAATGCAAAACGGATCGGCAGCTTGTCAGTTCGGCTCAGTGCGAATCTCGATCGAATATGGATTTAGTCTTCCCAATTTCGTCAACGCACCCTCATTTTATCGTGGTTGGACAGCCGGAGAAATAAGGTTGCATAAGTTTTAATCTAGTTATGTTGCATTGCAGGAATGTTGTTTTTTGAACTAATTTATAATTGTTATATATAAAAATTCCATATATTACATAATTTCAAGTAATACATCACATTTTTAAAATTCGGGTTTTTCCAGTAAATAAAGATATGTGGTATGGAGTCCAGCAAATCTTATTTATTTCCGCGCATGTTTTAATATACATATTATCATGTTCTAAATCGTATCCTCGATGTAAAGGTTAAGGGACCCTCCGTTTTTCATAGTAACTGATAAAAGATTTGATTTCTGAATCTTACAATTTAATTCATAATTTGTTTTAAAGAATAATTAGTAAGTTTCTTGTTTCGGTGGCCAAGACACTTTTTGGATCGCAAAATGGGTGAATGATATAAATTGAACCTTTCATAATATGTATCTATGAAAGATGTACATATCAAAACGAAATAGTTTATGTTAGATATATAAACTATTTCATATATGTTTTATATGGCAATAACAGTTATTTTAATAGAAACAGTATTAGCAAATTGTTAAGAGCGCAATTCTGAATACCAAGATCGTGTGGTTGAAGCTCGGTTCGTTGAATTTTTACTTTTTAGGGAACAATTATTACTTGTTCGTGTAAGTAAAGAAAATATATACACATTCTAGGAGCACATCCTAGACTCCTCTGCCATGTGTAGACATAATATATACTCCGAAAGTTCACCTACATGACTATTGTTAGCGATATATACGCATAAATATGACTGCCTTGAACACAAATGCTTTTTAGGTTACATAAAATGTCTCTAAAGATATTATTGAAAAATTTATTTACCGTAGAGAATTACATTTATTGTAAAAGTTCTATTTACATTAGCAAATAAATCGATCTTGTAATTTGTATTCGAAACTCGGTCCATTCGAATGAAAACGAACGCATTTCTTTCTTTTCCTCAGACCCAATTTGTAAACCAGCTAGAAAATTAAAAACCCGTAGACGGTTTCAATTTTATTTACGGGATCAAATATTGCCTACTTAATATCATTCATTGATAATTAGTTTAACACTGTTTAATAGTTAACAATATAGAACGTTCTTTAGATGTGCCTATAGAAATATTGCACAGATTTATTCTTTATTTACAGGTGACAATATAAGTGTAGGTTTGGTGTCACAAATATAAAAAATATAAGCGTAATTCAAATAAATTTTGTTCATTTATTAGATTTTTCTGATTTATAAGATTGCGTTACTACACATACATATAACATACAAACAAAATTCTAATTTAGGTATGAACAATAGCTTTATTTATTCATCCTTTATTGCCTTATACAAAAACAAGCATAACAAAAATAAAAATAAAAAAACAGTTACAAAAGATATATGGCAAAGGGCGGCCTTATCGCTTACAAGCGATTTCTTCCAGGCAACCCTAATGAGAAACAACGTTAAAGAAACACCATCAGAGGGTAGAGTACAAAAAAAAAGCAATAAACAAAAGCAACAAAAAAACTAAAAACTTAAAACAAGCGTTACTATAACTAATTGAATATAATAAAACAAAATCAAATAAAAAATAGCAATAATAATAAATAAAAATAATTATAGACAAAAATTTAAAAGCAAATAAAAAGGTTAAACTATAAAAATAAATATATATAAGCAGAACTAATTACGAGGTAGAAAGAAAATGATCAAAAAGAAGCTTTTTAAATACATTTAAAGATTGCGCTCGTCTAATATCGATTGGTAGGGAATTCCATAGCAGGATACTCTGCACAGTAAAGGAGGAGTGATAGAATTCAGTTTTATGAGTAGTAGTTTCAAGAATTAGGTTGTCTAAGGAACGTAAGTCAACACTGCCGCCGGAGAGGAACATAAAATTTTGCTTTAAGTAACTAGGGGTTTTAGGATTAAAAAGAATATTAAAGAGAAGATTAGCAGAAGCACAAATTAAGTAAATATTATGTAAAATGTAACAAAACTGAAACTTGCGGAGAAAACGTAATTTTCCTATAATCATCGCTATCTAACTATATAGTAACTATTGAATAATAACATGTTTCATTCGAATAAAAACCATAACCACTGTTAACTTTGAATAAACTATCCAAAGATCAAAGATACACAGTAGATCATAAAATACAAAACATTCGAAAATAGTAAATTTGAAATAAATGCGATACCATTTAAACAATTTACATTACAAAAGAATTAACGGGGCTAAAGAATTTTTGAATTAAATTGAAAGTGACGCTAAGACAGATGTTAAGAGTCGGAACAATAATTAAGAGGCGGTCGGTTTGAAACCGCGTCGTCGCCAGCGAGATTTAATTAGTGAGAGAACAATCCCACCGAGGTGTCGCTACCGTAGACTAACATGCGCCCATCTCCACACCAAACACACTTTGGTTAAATTTTTAATCCCAAAATTATGTTTGCCGTTTATCGTTTAATTAATCCTTTAGACCCTAGAATGCTTTATTCGTATTTTTGTAATTTACGTGAATGAAAGTGTTTTTAATTTAAATTTTTTTAAGTTATAATTTTACCTATTTTCTTTAGTTTCACTTTAAAATATAATCTAAGTTCTAAGAAACACGCAACAACCAGATATACTTATATGTTAAGTAAAAAACGCTTATATATGTGAGCATCCAAAATTTTTAACTCCTACTGGCCTAAATGAACAAATCTATTCTAAAGCAATAATAAAACAAGAAGATGGTCAGTGATAACGAATATACAACTTCCAAAAATAATGTAACGTATTAGTCTCATTTGGCGAATCATCTGTTTAAAAAACCTAATAAAAGCCTACTTGTTCGTACCTTGTATTAAAGCGTAATATACAGTTGTATAAAAATAAAAGTCCGATAACACGACACGTCTGGGACTACTGGTAAATCCGATTTCCCTATCTCCCCATATTTGTATTCGAAGCCCGATCCATCTAATATTTCCTTCCAACTCCGCCGACGCTATCTACGTTCCTTCCTGACACTGAATCTAATCGGAATAGATATTAAAACTTCTTACAGCGGCCACGCTCTCTGTGCCATTAATAAAATCGATGCGCAGGAAACTACGAATCCACTTGTATTTCAATACGGAAAATTTATTTCCTAAAGGTTTTGTATTTGTTTGTGGGGTCTATTTACTTTTACCTAATATTAAAACACGACAGTACTTTGTACATTATGAAAATGATTCTCGATAACCGAAAAAAAAATATATTGAATATGTTTTTATTTCCTATCTTAACAATGAAAAATTATTTCAATATTACACGTTATATTTTAACATTGTAATTATCTCTATAATTGCATAGAGTAAATCAAGTTGTTACCCAATTTATTTTGTTATAAACCACAAATTGATTCCTCAGATTTGTACGCTCCTTTTTATTTTGCTTTCAAATTGACCCTTCCAATTTTGTGAGCCCCTTTCCTTTTCAACGCAGTTAACAAATTTTCTAATCCTGGATTAAGCAATACTTGAAAGACATAATATTTATCAATACCTACCGAAAAGTGCGTCAGCGTTAATTTTGGTCAAAATTCCAACATAGCTATAAAGTTGAGTTTGAGTTTCTTGATAACTTAAAGTAATAATTTCAAGAATGATAAATATATCTTTATTACTATAACATAATTAGGTAAATTAAAATTATATAAATATTTGTATAACCAACAAATAGTAACTTACAATATATTTTTATTTAGTGCTATTAAATTGTGAAATAATAAATTATATGTTTTCTGATATAAAAGAGGAAATATGTGTAGTTAACGTATAAACGTTATTATTCATTACAATTTTAATTTAATTAAAAATGACTCCTGCGAAATGTGCCGAAAATTGAAGCATTGTTATTTTAAAATTCTAACTTAAAAGTTTATAAATAAGTAATTAGAAAGTTATCTATAAATTTCCAACATATCTAATTTTTCGATATGATACGATCCAAATAACATTTAAAATTATAACCTAAATCAAACTCAAGTTCTTTAAAACCGAAATATAGTGAATACGTGCTGCAGTCTTGTTAGGTGTATAAAATATTTATCAAAAGATTCCGAGTGCTTGTCTCATGGGAGGCAGTGCATCAGCGAACCACGCTTGTTCACTCTACGACTTAGCACCTCGTATGGGCTTTTTAGTTTGACATTTGTGTTTTAGAGTTTTATAACCGTGAGAAAGGATATAAAAAGTTTCTGTAAATCGTTTAACAGTAGCATAAGAATTCAGATAACAGACTTCGTTATTGGTATTATTTTAAAATATCACATAGTAAATAACTCTCTCTATAGTTGTTTATCATTTTAAAAAATCTAATACACAACTACACGCAATACTCGTCGAGCGAGTTTGCTTATCTTACCAAAGCCGCATACATTTTTTTAAATTTATTAAAATAATCAAATTATTGTTATGAGAAATAAAGGTCTTTAAACATTATTCTAAAACTAAGACTTACTACGCCATGACTTAGTTCAAAGTCAAAATAACGTTATTCATATAGGTACACTTATAAACGTCATAAAATAAGTTAAATTAATTCTAAATTTACAATTACTGCCAGTTTTCAAGTCAAGGGCGTAGAGGAAGCCCTTTTATAATTAAAAGAAAACCTTGAGTAACTTAAAAAAATATATATTTATTAATTTATCAGTAACTTGCCTCTGAAAATATATGCTCGTTGTGAAGTTTATATAGGTACTCTTTTTATTGTTTGTTTTTTTTTTTAATATTTTAATCTACTCCCCTGTCATCGTGTCCAGGGACTTTACATATCTCACAATTTTTTTGTTTTTTTTTTCAACAAACAAAAAATAAATTTCACTGCTACTATTTGTGAAATAGTGTATTGGAAGTGTTACGCGTCGGGAAATACGCCGCGACTACATCGGTAATATCATTGTATACATTAGAATGATTTATTTAGTTATTAAATTACTCGTACAATTTAAATAACTAAGTTTATTATGCAAAAGTTTCTCAATCATAATTTGCTGCATTAAGTTTGAGCGATTACGTCGATAAATTGAAGGAACCTTATTTTGTTATTTTCATCAAGAAATACAAAGTTTTAAGAGATAAACTGCAAATGGAAGTTATTGTGCGATGTTTCAACGTTCAAGTTTGCCTCAGAGAGCTCGTTCAGCGTACTCCCCGCAGCTGCACTAAGAATCAGCCATCGATTTTACTTATTAAATTGTTTTGTCGGATTTGATGGGCACTTAATGTTTGCGTAATGCAATCACTAATTTTAAAGTGTTCTCCTAATCGGGGTACTTATTCTGTTTAATCTAAATGTTCAAATGAATACAGTCTGTGTCTTATTTTAGTCATTATTATTTTATAAGTAAATGCTTGTGATATTCCTATTTGATACATTCTAGATTTATTATATTGTATAAATAAATATTGAGATACTGAATTATACGTATTTTTTTTTATTTTTTTTTACATTTAGGTACAGAAACAGAAAACAGATTGATTAGATACATATAGTTAATACACACTAAACGACATTTGAAAATCTGAAACCCAATTACATCTGTACACAGCATTTTACACTAAATATCAACCACACAACATACACATATTAAACTTAATGACAAAAAATAAAAATAAATATATATCATTATTGTTTGGTTGGTATATAGTTATTGTTTAGTTTATAAAGTAATTAGTGAGATCAGTGGGAATAAAATATATGGATTTATATTTTGACACATCCATTTTGATGATCTTCCTAGCTCCGATCACAAAGTGTCGCGCGGGTTGTTCGGCTATTCACCGATGGTCCGAACTTTTTAATTAGTTCCACAACAATAAAGACACCCATCTAGTTACCTTCATTCAATTCTTTAAATATCATCGGATTATTGTAAAATACCCGAGCTTGTCGAATATTAATATTATTAAATTTGTTACGGGAAATCTTAAATAGCGATTAAACGCTTTGATAATTAACATGACGAATTATATCATTATTATCATTAAAGTACTTAAATATTATTGGAATTTACTCATGTCATTTTCGGTATTTCCTGAACAATCGTATCGTGCGTATACACTTATGGGCACCATATATTATTAATTCATATAATAATATATTCACTCAGCGATATTCTAAATACTATATTCAATAAAGTATTGTTTACTAGAGTAAACCGCTAGGAAAAACGACCTCATTTATGTTAGCACAGTATTAGGTAGCTGGGCGTCGTGTATCGCGGTATGTCGAATGAATAGCCATTGGAAAATCATCAGTTATGTAGGACTCGTCGGTGCGCCATGTGGCCGATGGCTGTGTGATTTTTCCGCGGGCTATTTTCCAAACAACGCTCGTTTGCCCTCATGCTTTATTTAAAATACACAAATGCTAATTTTGATAACGACCCGTGACTTGTCATACAAAGCCACGCGCAATTTTAAGCTCTTTGCGTACCTTTGACTCTTTAAATGTAAAACAAAAAATGTAAAGGGCTTTAGAATTCAATTGTTCATTTTTATTTTGCTGCGTTTAGAATGTTTTCTAATTTCGTGGAATACATGAAACATTTTGATGCAAAATCTCATATACGTCAAAAATTGTTTATGAATTGAAACGAACAACTTTAATGGGACTTTTAAACGGTTTGAATAAACTGTAGACTTTTTGTAGAATGTGTATTGTGATGAAATATAGCCGATTATAGTCATTACGTCGCTTTTATACTATAAATATACGATAAATATTACTTATATTATTATTATATCACTTCACAGAAAGTTAAAGTATGTTTAACATATCCCTTTTATGATACCTTTCATTAAAATAATGTTACATGTAAATGCCAATAAAAGATACAATCGGACATCTATAAAATAAAACAGAATTAACAATAATGCGTATATTGTGATGCAATTAATGTTAATAAATTAATCTCTAGTTCGGGAGACAAATTAGACGCAGCCTGCTCGACTAACGACGGACTATTTGGATTAAATGGAGGGTTGATGTTTATGATTTACGTAGGCCTGTGTAATTGTGGCGCCCGGCAGTCGCGGCATGACACGCGTCATCTAAATCTAACCATTATTTATAGGTGGTGCAGATTTTAATAATTAGTATCCGCAAATGCTCCAGTAACTTATGTTTACTGTGTCTATAAAACTGAGATTGGGTTTAGTAACTTGATTTATGATCAGAGTATACATAGTATTTATTTTAAATCACGTCACAATCCCTGGAACATCGTGGTCGTGCAATTTGCCTTTCCATAACTAGGATTGCTGAAAAGCAATCGAGAAACCAAATTCTGGAACTCTTGGTGATGTAATTTAAGCATATAATAATTAATATTTGCTTAAATCTAATTTGTATAAATACCTACTTTTTATTCTAGATCCAAACCAAAATAACAGACAAGGTTATTTTTAAGATATTCTTCTTACATCAAGTTAAACTTACAATAATGGTTTCAAAAACTCACATGGAGACCGTTTATTTTCTTCTGGCTGATTACGATCTCATACCGTTACCGACAAATTTATTATAATTTTTGTGGTACCCTCACAAGTAAAAATATTCACTACATAAATTAGACAAATCCCTGCAACGAAGGCAGTACAGTTTTCTGTACAGAACCATTTAAAGCGAAGGACTTAAGATTAACGTATCACAAAGGCTCTACTGTACGCTATTAAACGCTTGGTGTAATGAACAATTAATTTTCACTCAACTCTCCATTAGGGGGTTATTCTAAATGTTTTCCTTGCATGGTGAAAATAAGTGACACGGTAGTAAAACAGTTATCAAATTGAGAACGTAAAGCGACGGTATGTTTACTATTCATTATATCGTTTCATAATACAAACAGTGCCCTGGTATTCAGCTCTCTACGTCGCTTTAAGATTTATCTTAGCTCAACTATTCTTTATCTCACAGAGACTGAACAAGGAAATTGACCATTTAATAAAAGGATATGACTGTGTGTATTCAACCAATATAATAAAGACTGATCGCTAAGAATATTATATTATAAAGTGTCTGTTTATTTTTTTATTTAAAGAAAATTTTTCGGACGTTATACATCTTCAAAAATCTGTTTACAAACAAAATGTGATTAACCCGAAAAGTTTTAAATCAATTCCCGGTGAATCAATAATTGTCTTGGATAGCAAACTGCCAATGGTTATTTAGACCGATTATTACAAGAGTTTTTAATGTCACAAAGTATGTTTCATGCCAGACTAGGAGCACATGCAATTCAAATACCGCACACTCATAACTATTTATTCATATTTAATCAACTTGTTGTGGTCAAATAAAACAACAACTACATTTACAATTACTTGTAATATGTTTACCATTAGTACATCTTCTGGAAACCCAAATTATATACAGATATTGATTCAACGAAGAGCTTGTTTGTCCTCGCAGACTAATTAAAAAGTTTGCTGTCGAAGCTTCCAAGTGGAAGTAGCATCAGAGTGAAGCAGATCTCAATTTGGTAAATATAGAATCAACTTTGTCTTCAGTGTATTGTAGTATTGATTAACACAATAAAACACTAATGGACCAACTTTATCTTCAATGAAAATTTCTTTATGAAATTGATCGCGATTTGTGTTTTATAATCTTATTTAAGATTTAAAATGGAATTTTATTAAATCAAAATGAGATTTACATTGTTTTAATAGATTCCATCCATGTTTTGTTTAATACATATAAACTAAAGAACAAAAAATCGTTTAATTCTTACTATTAAACTGTAAGGTATTAAAAAAATTCATTATTTTAGGTTATTGTCAGAATATGTGACAAATTCTTCATACGGATTCAATAAAAGTAGATACAGCTATTGATATGGTGATGCTGATATAGTACTCGCATCCTATGAATATTTATCGGCGGGTTAGCACGATCCTACAGATAATGGAATATGCAGACGATAGCAAATCTGATTTGTTTCAACCGCAATTATGAAGGATGCAATGAATTTCCTATTACGATAACTGCTCGCTTTTTATTTCATATATCATGATGCGGTTACAAATATATTATTGTTTTACAAAATAATTTGATTTTATGAAATCTTACTCTAAACTTAGCTTAAAGGTTGTGTAAGCCTACAACTCGAAAACATGTTCATTAAACGTCCAAGTATTTCTGTAATGAATCAAGTGAGGCGGCTATACGTCAAAGTGCGGCAATATCCATTGCGTGGACGAGTGAGTGGAACGATCTGTGGCAGCGATACGAAACGTCCCGTGTCGTCGCTAAGCTCACTAGTACGCCCTAATAAATTGCGATTTAACTTGTCTCTCGGATAACGCCAACTTTTCCGCGTTTGTTCCACACCCGACACTTTTTTCCGCCTCTTCATTTCCTATCTCTTACTTTTGTATTTTCTGCTCCTTCCTCACCGAGATAAACAGGCGAGAAACGCTGAAAGGGGCTTTACAAATTCAAATTGAACTTATCACACAACTTTTTACATTTGTTTCTGGTCTCGGATTCGAAGGAAAGGAGCGAAGAGGCATTTAATAGTACAATCTCAGGCAAGATTGATGATTTTGTATCACCTCGCTTCGGGCGGCTCGTTACGAGTTGGATGGTTCTAGACGTGGGTCGTGCTACACCTTATCTGGAATGAAATGCCATTTTATCTTAAATTATTCATTTTATTTTAAATCTTTCTCAAATTGCCAATTTTCATGTATTCACCATAAGACATTTCACGTATTCATAATTCTTTTTGTTTTTGTATGTTTCTCGTCGCGTAAATAGTATTAAAAAAAAAAAAAAAACTATGATACTACATAAGTAATGTAGGTAGAAATTTAAACAGACAAGTTGGTCCAAAATTCATATCTACCATATGAAAGTGACAAGTGACTGATAAAAATCATCTGGAGCTAAGGTAATCTAATTAATCAAGCAGCGAGTGCGGAAAGTTAGCAGCGTGCAGTAAATAGCTTTCACTTAATTCGAGGGCCATGTGTGGGCATAACCGCAGCATATTTACCCCATTATGCATGGCGCGGCCGCCGATGCGAGTCACGTAGCTTGAAACGAATCGCATGTGACATTATTTGTGAAGATCGTGCTCTATCTTCGTCGGCGACATGGCTGGGACGTGGAGGGATTACTCACAAAGAAGTACGATTTCAACGGTGGGATAAAGAAGCGAAAAGTAACTCGCACAGTATTCTCAGGGGTATTAACGCATGGTTTCATGCTTAACATTTACGTCTGTTTATTTTTTAAGTTGAAGATTGCTTTGATAGGCTGTTTCGTGTATACAGTGTGCAAATGTTATTATTCAGAATATCATTTAATTATACATTTAAATTAACAGTAATGAAGGTAATAATTTAATTATAGTTATGTTATGTGGTATTGTACTCTTTTATTTCAAATTTACTTACATCTACTATTATATACACTTTTATTTACAGGATTTTATGCTACATTATTTGCATTATTAGTTTCATTGTGAAAGGATGGTTAGTTAGGTATGTGTTAATTATATTTAGTAAATCTATTTTATCTATAACTAACTCTGTAAGGTTTGGTATTCCAATTTGTTCTATGAATAAACAGAAGATTAAATAGAATCGGAAATGATTTTAATATATTTCTCATTACTGTAAATTGCTTTGAAGCAAATGTTTGTGTCGATTAAACCAATATTTGTGACATATATGTATGTGGATCGTCATTTGAATATCATAACAAATCACTCTATCACATATCAAATCACATTAAATGCAATTCAAGCAAATACAATATTGCAGTGGTACTAATAATACGGTAATAAATATTCAACGGCAGACAATCTATTCTATAGTAAAGATATCGATATACATCAGTTAATCATCCGTATTTTATATGTCAAATAATAAAGTAATTAAATTAATCATGTAAAAGTATATTTATAAAAGACATTTTAAGTGCACGTATTCAGTCTTTAAATCCATTTACGAAAAGAAATCTGTAAATAATTAACACAATATACAATTATTATTTTTTCAAAATTGAACGGTAATGATAATAGTTTAATGAACTTTAACAATATGTATAACAACATATTTTTTATGATTCGCTCCTCTCTCTCTCACATATTTTCAACAGTTTAATTAAATCATTTTAATTCTATCTAAGTTAATTAAAAAGTTAGTAACGTGCGCAGGAAATAAAACGATAAAAGAGGGCATTAGCCAGAGGTATGTGACTCAGCACAATATTAGCCAAAGCTCGGGTTCGAAACTATTTGATATTCGCTCCGCGCCGCGTGGGCTAGAGATGCCTTCGCCATTCCCACCTATGTACCTACGCAAAAATCTCTATATCCTTTAAAGTAACTTAAAGCCTTTTATGAATACTATGGCAGTCTATTGAAGAAGTGCAATAAAATTTAGCGTAGTTAATGCTAAACATTACAGCAAATAATTATCGTGTTTATCAACGGATCGTTTTGATTCCGGCGTGGCTTTGCATAGTACGTCCGGTTCGAGTTCGCAATTATTGCAAAATAACCATTCATTTTTCCGGCGGATCGCGGCGCGCTCAACCATGCGTGATTTTGTTTTTGTGCGTTTGTTCAGTGTCTGGATGCTTTACTGTGGTTATTTTGTTATTTCGAAAACCATTTGTCGTGAAATAAAACAGTTTCCTGAATCGCGATATTTGATCAGCAATTT
Organism: Pieris mannii; assembly: GCA_028984075.1. Lineage (NCBI taxonomy): Eukaryota > Metazoa > Arthropoda > Insecta > Lepidoptera > Pieridae > Pieris > Pieris mannii. Next base: position 6,212,198 of record CM054776.1, read on the forward strand.
GTAGAATGAATCGTAACCGCATGCATTTCATATTAATGTTTGTTTGGAATTTGATTATAAAATATCGTTTTGATTCAACTCAACGAAATGTAAGTAATAATTTTTGTTTAATAGTAAACGCGTAACGAATATTTGAGAAACGCGAAAGCGGTGAAAAGATTCAATAGATTCAATAGAGCAGGTCCCTAAGTCCCAAATTAAATCACGAAACATCTCCGCACCTGCCGCAAGCCTGCGGCGCCATCGCTTCACACTCTATGATGATTTCTTTTACCTTTGTGATTCTACTGCAATCGATGTCGCATCAAAAGCAATTTTATGTTATATTAAGAATTCAGAGAAGGACTGAAGATATCATTATTGCTGAAACATTTATGTGACATTCAAGAGGTGTCATGAAACAAAAATATAACCGTAAAAGTGACGCAGCTCCAAAACTTAGGGATTTACAAGCAATTTGTCTGAAAAGGACACTATCTATATCTGGTCAATCGGATGTGTGAAAAAGCTGCGGCTTTAGTAGGACAAATTCTTTTCGACTCGGTCACGTCCGAGCAAGATGGGCCTCTTAGCGGATTTGGTAACCGTATGTTTAGGATTGAATGAGGCACTTATTGAAGGGGATTGAATGAAGTGCACTTGTGCACAGGATTTTGTTCAAATGTTAAAAATAGTATATTTTTATTGGACTTTCAATAGAAAAAAATACATTGCAGAATAAAAAATGCATAAACTTGGGGTATTTATATTGATGGTAATAATGAAATTATTTATTAGTTACAAATAAGTACATTTCATGAGTGAGTGTGAATATAGCTGTAAACGGTTTTGTAATTTTTGTGGTACGCACGCTGAGTTATTGGAAAAGTCATATAAATTGTCTATGAACAAGTTATGTAAAGTGACACGGCAAGCGCTCATCTAAATGGTTACAGCGGCTAAAGGCTCGGAAACTAAATTACTAGTTGTACGTCATTTGGAGTGTAATTGCAACGTACAGCTGACGCGTCGCGCCGCTCCCACTCTGAACGTCGCACGTGCTACGGCTAAGCTACGATGCGCGTAGTATTGATATTACATCACCCACAGCGTAGCACTTCGTTTTAGGCTTATAAGGTATATACAGCTGAGTAGTAATGATAAATAGATCCTTACCTTTAATCTGTACCTATCAATTTTTTAGGTTTTGAGTGATGGTACGCATCATGGTAGTTTAGTATTTAGAAAGAAAAATGTTACTAGTATAATGTATCTAAATGTTTGTAGATAAAATTCGAACGCACGATCTCAGGGTTGAAAATCAAACACTGAAAATTATCTGTGAAAATGGAAGCTAGTCCAAAATATAACCGAAGAAATAAAATTGGCAACCCAAAAGTCTAAAGTTATAATATCCTATATCAACAAATTTTCAAAAGCATAACTGTTTAGGATTCATGCTGAGCAGAGCGAAAATGAATTTTAAACAACATATGAAAACTTTGTTTCGTCGTACAAACATAGATAATTAAGGAGCATAAAACCATTTTGAATATTTCATATGTATGAGAACATGGGCACTAGATGAAAATCATATCAATTTGCATAAAATGTCGACACGAAAGTGGAAAAATATTTTATACGATTCGTGTTTGATATATTTAAATAAATCGCACACCACTATCTCAACAGATGTTATAATAGTAAGTAGATCTGTCAATCTTGTCACGCTTATCTACTTAGCGTAACTTATTACTGTATTTATACATTATGATAGATAATAATTAACCTTATGTTTCAGAATTTATTCCTCTTTCTAACTTATTGAATTATACAAGTTAGTTGTACTTCAAAATTACACATTACAGTACATTTCAAACTCAAACTCAAAAATATCTTTATTCATATAGGTAAACATGTATACTTAAGAACGTAAAAAAAAAGAAAATGAAATTAATTGTAAATCTACATTTACCAGTTCGCAAGTCAAGGGCGTAGAGCGGGTAAGAATTTGCATCAGGATGAAACACAATTAGAAATAATGTGAAGGCATTGAGAACGCTATCAGTTAAGCAGTAAATTTAATCGAAATAGATTATTTGAAAAAACCAACTATAAATTATACAATCAAACCTTACTAGAAAAGTCGTCAAAAAGTTTTATACAAATCCTTATAACGTTTTATTTTCAGTGTATTTAAAAATGTCGTAAAAACACGGAACATTTGAGGCCCGTCATTCCGCTAAACGCACTAACGGCAAGCCATGACGCCGCCACATTGCGCGTGTAATTGCCGCTCGCGAGTCCCCATTAATCTCTCTAACACTCGATAAAACGCAAGTCACCATAAAACCGTAACATGTGACTTTTGATTTCATGTAAAACTTTGTTATATCATGTCACATTATTAAACAAATTTCGTAGTACGTTGATTAAATCGAGGTAGCGTTTAGTGTGCTCGGCGCGGTGCCAAGTCCCACAGCTAAACCACATATCGATTAGGTGGGTCGCTTATTAAGCTTGTTAACATATCTACCTTCATTCAATGTACAATTCGTTAGAACAAGCTTCGAACTCTTGGGTGATTTATACTTAATATATTGGTTTTTGCTGGTATCATCAAAACTTACAATTCCACGATGGGAATTTTATCCATCGTAATTTAGTTATTTACATTCTCTATATTTTCAATATTTCATAGTAAATAGCTCAAATATTTTTGCTTTGTTGTCATTAAGCTTTATATTTCTAGACATCACAAGAAGTGTGGCATCTTTTGCGCAGTGGGCGCGTGACGCTCGTCAGGCGGGAGCTCACAACAAATTCAATTTGCGCGAACGCCGGCGACGGACCCGTTTGCACTGCTAACTAGCTACGACGTGAATTCCATTCGTTGTCTTTATATTATTATATCGAATATGTGATTGAACATTAGCATTACTTTCCTCGCACGCAGAATCCAGTCCACCCAAATATAAAATATTACTTCTGATTAAATAATGTCTGTTCTGTCAAGTTCTGTTTTATATTTCTTCAAGTCTTTTAATGACCTGGTTAAACCCGTTTTGTGTTCATACTACCATAGAAAAATGTTAAAAAAAACACACACACATCAAACCAGAAAGGGACGCTTTACTCTCAAGGGATCCTAAATCGCATTAAATCAACAACAACAGGTGTTATCTTATAATGTGTATAAGCTAATAATGTAAAGAGCCTATAATAAGCTATTGATTTTAATCGTGATTCAGGGGTCGGAAAATGAGCCCTGGATAGCGCACGCTGCGTCTAATAGCAGTCGGGAAAACACATTTGTCTTGTCCGGGCCCGTTAGCGTATATTACGCTATGCTGAAGCATCCCCTGCTGGGAGCTTCTTGGCTCCTCCGCTATTATGTAGGCCATTATAGGGAAATTTTCATAATAAAGTCCCTAACTGTTGCATGTATTCCAGGCAATCGAGTATGTACCCAAAAATAATACCGTACCTAATAAATAGTACCCATAAAAGTAGTTTACCTAAAAATTTACTTAGTTTCATTTACTATCCCTCAATAATTTAAACAAGTAAACCTATTCAATTAGGGCAATTTTAATATCCTTAAATAAATAAACTTCTTATATCATCAGTAATCATGAATATGCAAAACTCAGATTATAATATAAATACATATATTACACACAGTTAGATCTCACCAATTTATTAAAAGGTCCACATTATTTTCTTTCCTGTTGATGCTAACAACATTATTATCATACAGTCGTCTTGTAAATAAAGAAAACATCGCGTAGCAAAAGTTAACTTTGTGACAACTCACGACAAAAGGCGGTCTCAACGGTAATAAGCTGGAATGCGGTACTTTTCCAAGAAAATTAAGACACGGCTGTTGTTATAATAATGAAAATTACGTTTGAATTAAAGAGAGCATGTATAATACACCTTTTCTTCATTTTCATGTGCTCTATGAATAAAAAAAATGCTAAGGAAAAAAAGCATTTGATTTAGTTCTTTATATTTTATAACAACTAGATTCAGCAGATACAGGTTATTACGCTTCTGCAAGTAGTATAAAATCCTAAAGTTAAGTTTTGCTGGGATTGGAACCTACGGAAAATATGGGAATGATATTAATTTAGCACTTGTTCAAAGATATTCAGGTACTTAAATGTTATAAGTCCATCTATGATGAGAAATCATTGATTTTCTCTAGGTTTTGCGTATCTGATCAAGTTATATGATCTCGGTAGACTTAAGTCTGGAGGGATCTAGGCTGGTCTTAGGACGCACAGCAGACTAAAGAAAACAAAATTCAATCCACACTAGACCTGAGTTCATTAGCCAGGCAAACAATTTTTCCTTTAGATTGATAATTATACCCAAATGTATTAGCCAAGTGTGCTTCAACGTGCCACATATGAGAGTGTTGATCGAGGTTTCTTTCTTTATTATCACATAATAACACTAAATAAAGCGTACGTGTTTTTTCAAACACATTTTTTAAATAAATGTTCTACATTGTTCACGTGTTATGACAGGGCGACGAAGGTGGCGCCGCGGTGTCTCCTCACTTTGTCCCCTCTAAATCTTATAGCATGGTGTCATAATGCAAGTAAGGCACAAACATGTCTACGTGCGCCAAGCTTGTTAAGTGGTTTGGAAGAAAACATCAGAAAAACTTTTCTTATTGTCGCAGCCCATTTAAGACATATGTATTATGTAGGCTTGTAGAAATGTGTAGGGATGTTGCGTAACAGATTGGCTGGTAACAAGAAAAACATTCTCAAACTTAAGTATTTTATATTAACAATGCTTTTGTATTTATGCTGTTGTTAATAATTGAATTTTCGAAAAATTGCAAAGAACCGGCCGACCCTCAAAAAGTTAGTAAAACAACCCTCATCCCTCAATTGTTGCTGTTAAGAGTTTTCATAAGAACCTTTATAATTCTTGTAAAACTCCTGCTTTAAGCAATCGCTCCATCTTCATGTAACACTTGGAACATAATAAAATCAAGGTTGGATGTATCTAATAACGTCTTTTGACTATAAATTCTTCAAACAGTTATGTTTCACAATTTATTAAAAAACGGTATATTCTTTTAGCACCTTTATTGGATTACGAAAAAATATAAATAATGGAGCAAAATGTATCTATACTTTTTAATTCAGTTTGTTTAGAAGCCCTAAAAAATCTCAAACTTTACTTTCCTTCTTATTAAAATATTAGAAATAATACACGGAAATTTTTCAAAACGTCATGACTTTTAATATTAGAGGCTATTAAGACAAGACATTATTGAATCTCTTATTAATAAATAGACGGATTTGACTATGTTGCAACGATCGCATTCGATCAAAAAATGATGATTAAATAACATTTTGAAGAAGAAAGCTTCAACCTAGGTGCTGCAGAGTGTGTTGTGGCAACTTTGGAACAAGCCCAAGAGAAGAGAACCCTTTGTGAAGTTCCGTTTTCAAATGACATCGGGCGAGCCGCGTCCCCCGTGCGACCCTTACTCTACGACGTCGGGAATATTTTTTGTGGGGACATCATAATAATAGCTCTGTATTACTTCAGGAGAAATTCCAAGAAGTTTATAACTCGAGATGAGTTTCGTGTTCCTTGTCATAAATAATAAAGCGGTCGTCGACTACAAGGTTGTGCAGATTTTAAGTGAAGTAAAAATTTAAGAAATAATTTTTCATTTTCGAGTCCCATGTCAAAAGGAAATTCTTGAAAGTTTCTAAAATTAATGAAGATTTCATGGAAAATACCGTGATTGCCTTGTAGCAATCCCAATTAGGTTATCCTTAATCATCAATCATAAAATAACCTCAGTATAAGTAGTTGTGTATTGTTTATTTTGAAGAAGTGTACTAGGCACAACCAACAATAAAAAGAATACCGATTCACCGGTTAACCCATACTCGAATAACACGTACAATTATACAAAAGCGGTCCGTACTTTACATCAATAAAGTAAGTTGTGGTAACGTAAGTGTTGTACTAGTGATGCTCGAATATGTGAACAGTTGGAAAATGTTCCGCGTGATCGAGCCGTTTGTTATTGTCGCATAATGGAGAAGGGTGACTCGTCGTTTTGGCGCGGCACGCCGCTGTTGCAAAATCACATTCTTTTCACCGTGACTACATGATAAATTGCATTGATCAAAATAAAATAAAAATTCTCTCCGCATTTTCAATCTACTTCTAACGTAGAAACAAACCCGTATCAATCTATCGTCCTATCATAAGTTTAAAACTCTCTGAATTCAGTAGCAAAAAACCTAGATTGCACTGTTCTGTGCTGTCTACAGATCCTACTTAACTTAATGGATAAGTTACGAACCGAGTTTACTTTGTGTTTTCAGGTAGATGGACTTTAGCGTAAAGTTTTCTTCGTTAATTTTAACAAGACAAGATTCTCAAACATATCAAGCGTCATCCATAAGTATTTAAGTTTTACTACCTGAATCTCTACTTACACAATCTACTGTAGTGCAGACGTAACTAAAATACGGCCAATGTAAAGTTAACACGCACGAAAAATATTACAAACTCCGCTACAAACTTCACCGGAATTCACCGCAAATTACAACAAAATTACAAAAGTCTTTCCAAAAAAGTAACTTGGCAAAAAGTTGTTCCGCCTAAAGAATTATAAAGATTAGCATAACAAAGTAAGCTGTATTCACAGAATGCGTCTTAGAATGAACCGATGCTTCCATATATTTATGTGCATAACCTAGCTCTTCTGTGATGTAATTTAAAAGAAGTTTACCTCAGTTTAACAGTACCTGAGTATTGGCAAGAGTAGTATGTCACAATTATGATTGGTCGGGAAGTAACGAACGTCGCAGGCTCGGTCACTTCGCTCGCTACCAATTACGCTAATGGAATTTCGTTTCCAACTTGAGCTTCTTCAACTACTCTTCCGTCTGCACTTGGAAAGCCCATACAACTTACTCATAGTTATCGGCTTTATCCGAATCATATAAAATAACATTTTATACCTTTAGTCCTTAATGTATTTTAGAATAGACAAAAAAGTAATGAAAAATATAAATCAAAATAGTTACTAATCGATAGCAGATATAAGAACTCTTCAATTAATAATTAATTCTTGCATTATAATAATACTCTATTTATTAGGACCGTAGAACCTAGTCTAAATCCTTTTACTTTTATTTAAAAAGTTAAAAGGTGTAAGCTTAAACGTGTTCTTTGTCTTAAGTTTTGTACTCACCTCTAAGGAAGTTCCCCGCAGGAACTAATATTAGTCAATTAGGTATTCAGGGCGCGCATACACCCCGCTCGTCTGGCTACTGCCTACATTCTACCCATACGAACCTTTCCAACGATGTGGCTAACGAAATCTCGGCTCTTATATTCTATACACATCATTAATATTAGCGAACCTGTAACGTCTGCCATGTAGCTAGGGCATATAAATATACAAATGGTTACAACTCAGGTATAAATATGTAATAAGTATAGTTGCAACTTTTCTTTTTCTTTCTTAATCACAGATGGTTGATCGAGTCGATTGAAGATAAATAGATGGATTTAAATATATGTCTCGTTCAACATAACTTGATATAAGACCAACTTATATAGAGGCTATATACTTATTTCATTTCGTTATTAATATACATTAAAGTTATTTAGTTAGTTAAAAACTGAAGTATGCGTCTTTAACTAGCGTCATTATTGGACTTGAACGAAAGCGTATATCTAACTAAACTCGTAGTATATTCTGTTGCAAAGCCGATTTTTAGAGTACTCTTGGGCGTTATGATTTTTATCATTGGAGATCTCTCGCCCCTGCATAATTCATCGCTATGAAGTTGAAACCAAAGTCGTAAAAGAAATCGCTCTATGATACCATGTCTTTGGAACTTTATACGTGTCTTTCTTTCGAATCAATGCTCGTTGTGTTAGCTGTTGGATTTTCCATGCATATGGGAAAAAGTTCTGTGCTTGATGATTGACTAAATAAGCCCAATGAATTGTAAATTTCATTATAATATAAGTAAATAAAGTCGCATATATAAATTTATTTTAAATTTTAACATATTTCGTGCAACCTTCACGATAGTTTTCATTTCACTATACTATACAAACACGTTATTATGCATTTCAAATATATATTAAAATACTTATATTATAGAAAAGATATCATCATATATCATATAGGTACCTGCATAATTATGCGTATTTTTGTCAGATGACACCACATGCTATTTACACTCGTAAAATTCATTTATTTATTTATTGTTATTCGATAACTTATCCGATATTTTATTACTTATTCTGCTTTCCAGTGTGAAGAAGAATCCACCAAGTATATTAAGTTTATACGTACGTCTTTAATCCCTGAAATATTTCATTATATGCGCAGCCTTTACTTGCATTCTACAATTCTATTAAATCATATAGATATTCATATAAATATTCTAAATAAATCAAACTGTCCTGTTAAACAAGGAACACAGCAGAGAGCATGTTAAATGAAATCCTATAAACATTTTGCTCTTTTCAGAGGTTGGTGGGTGAAGTCGGAAGCTTCTTTGCAAGAAACGCTTTAAAGTAAATTCCGAAAATTTTTCTCGAAGAGAAAATGAGTGCGGTTTCCAACAATCCGATTGCTTGCGGTGAAACGATAAGAAAATATTTAAATTACATGTACTTTTTTTAATATGATTTGTATTTAGGACATATTTTTACTTCTTGTACATTTTTTTTAAACTGCACTATAAAAAAGAAATTTAATAGGTATCGAATTCAAGAACTTTGACTAAATAAAATTAATTGCACACTGAGCCATGCTGGTTTTATGTATGATGATAGGAGCATTATTGCACTTACGCACATATTTATCACGACGCTTGTCTGTTACCCTAAATACTTAATCTAATCATTTATATTGAACAAAGGCGATATCTTGCTGATTCAGCGTATAATATTATAACATAAATAAGGCCAATCTCCCCACGAAATGGACCATGTGTACGTTAATCCCGTAATAAATCATCATTTGGAACGAATAACAATCATTATGTACCTAGCAGTGGTGACTGCGGGCGATGCGACGCCCGAATACTCTAATATATCATGTATCAAATTCACATTATGCCGAGGTTTTCTACTTATTTCCATTATGACAGAGATTAAGGACCTAATTTGTACGATAAATTGTGCAACCCAAGAATAGTAACGTTTCCTTAACTTGTTTGAAGACTACTAAATACGTATATATATATAATATAACACAAATTGATTCTTCTAGTTATACGAGGAATGTAACTAGACGAATTAATTTGTGTTATATATTGTCAGAAATTACTTTTTTATTGTTTTTCTTTGACGCATTGCCTATATTGATCTATATAATTGATAATAAAATATAATAATTTTGCAGCCACGGCACCAGAAATTATATTGTTCTCGCCAATGTATATAAATAAAACTTCTTTTAAAGAGAACACTTTTTTACCGGATTGAAGCTATGCTAACTTTATAATTATTTAAACATAATTTTAAATTTATCCGACGTTTCGCGTGCTTTAGATACAACGTGCGTGGTCACGTAATATCCAAATTAAAATCTCAATACAAATAATCCGCGAAAATGGAGGACACCGTGAGCAATTTCTACAGAAACCCTTCATCTTTTAGTCGATACCAACTCCCGGGAAATAGATACATATAATACAACGTTTTCCACAGCTGTGATCCTTTTTTTTAACATTCAACACCTTTTGTCTCCCGTGTCACTCACCGTGACCACGCACGCTGTAAAGCAAGCGAAACGTCGAATTAATTTAAAATACTGTTTAAATAATTATAAGGTTCCAATAATACATAACTTCAATCCGGTAAAAATGTGTTCTCTTTAAATGTGTAAAAACTTCTTTAACAAAAACGCATATAACATTTAGTTCAGTCTCTCGCTGTATACGAAGGAAGTTGTATTCTAATAAATTTGCATCATATTTTTTCATTAAGGCTAAAATATTGATTCGAATGTAGTTATGGTTATTAACAGGGGCGACAAGAGGAATAGGGCCCCACGAGACACCGTCACGCCGCAAGGTCCGCCTGCGGCTGGTTCATTGATGCACATTCCCGATCTAATTTTATTGGGGTGTGGAACAAAATGTAAATTTCCTCATTTTTTAGTATCAGCTTAGAAAGAGTTTCAAGTATGTAATTTGATAATTATAAAAGGAATTCCCATTTTATCTAACTTATAGTCCGAAAATTAATATTCTTTGTATTGCTTCTGTTTTAAACATGTGGTATATTTATGTTATAAGAATAATCGCCGTCTTCGCACGTGACATATAATCCTACATAAGTAAATACCTATTAAAAATATGTTTCATACCTGTTACAATTTTCGGCGTATCTTTTGGTTAAAATCATTAAGGATTTGAAATCAGAACTTCGGGCTTGCATATATGCCAAATGCTAACCAGTTAACCACAGGCGGTCACAATAAAATGTATATGCAAGTAACATTAATCACACAATATACAGAGCAAGATAGCTCATGTAATCATTAAAACAAACGTACGTATTACGAAGACTTTGTCTCTAATAAAAATCTCTTCCAGGTACTTCAGGATATAGATAGAGCATATTATTTTTTACTAGCTTAAGAAATAGTATTTTTATATTTTTAGGTACCTAGTGAGAAATGTTTTCGTGTAACATTTTTTTCTGTAACATTTGTATTATTAGTATTTAAATTTTTGCACAGTCTATAATTAACAAGTATCCAAAATGAAAAGAAATAAAATACATATGTCAACGGGTGGCAACATATAACACATCGACTGTTTTGTCAATACACATTTTATTGGATTAAAACGGTCAATCCTGGTATACTGTAAGTTCCTTTTCTAATTTTTTTAAATATGTTAAAACCATAATCGAAATCGAATCTTGTTATCAGAATATATACAATGAACTGAGCATCACTTCTCGTTTTAAAGTCGGTTAAAAATAAATGTAAAATTATTAAATAAAATATTAATAAGTAAAAAGCCCCTTAATATTCTACCAGATGTAAAAGTAAATTCTTAACGAAGTTTCATAAAGGAAATATTTTTATAACGGCAGTGCACCCCTAAGTTTCCAAATTAAAAGGCACGGTTGCAAGATCCCCCGGGACTCTCATTTGGCATCGCTAAAGATTTGCAGGGGTGCGCTACACTCTATGGTTGACAAGCTAAAATCGATTATTAATTACATTTAATATTTACACACACATGTTACTTTGTTGTTATGGATGTTGTAGTGTTGTTTTTGTTCATTTCTATTTTAATGACAGAATTTTTATTATAATTTAGCACATCTTTAAACCCTGAAATATTTTATTTAAAAAAAATGAAATTTCTATCTTATTAAAAGAAAACTCTTTATTAATCGTGTAATAGATGAATTGGTCTTCAGTGCTTGTCAGGTACTAATGGTTGAGCCGTATAGAATCGTGCCCGTTACTCACACATCCAATTTTAAAAAAATAAAGTAAATACTCATTATATTTAACTGAATAAAGCTTAAACTACTTAACATTAAAATCAACCAAGTAATTAATCATAATGTCAAGATAATTCTATAAGTATAGCAAGTCCACAATGATACGGGAAACGAAATCGACATGGAGAGTGTAGATAAGCATCTGCTGAGTGGCTCCCCTTGTGTTTTCCGATCGACGCGTGTTGCTATTAATTTCTGAACCCCGTCCCAAAGCTAACTTGGACAAAATGCAATTACTTATATTTGCAAGTAAAATTTATGTAACGACATAATTCCACACAGATACTGTTTAGACCAAAGCTCGCGTCGTATTACGTGGGATTATATTTTACTGAGTAAATATCTGGCTTTTCTATACTTTAGAAAATCTGGATAAATTACATATGTGGAGTATAGAAAATAATTGGTGTTGTGCGTTTAACAACCCCTATTATTTGTGCGCTCTATGATCTCCCGGTTTTTTTTATAAATCAGGGACCAACCGGGCACGAGGCTCACCTGATGTTAACTGATACCGCCCATGGACAATCTTTCAATTGCAGAGGGCTCGTAAATGCGTTGCCGGTCTTTTAAGAATTTGAACGCTCTTTTCTGGATTGACTCTAAGTCGAATTAGTTCGGAAATACGTCAGTAGTTTCATACAGTGGTGGGTACATACGGCAAAAACACCCTTGAAAAACGCTCAGTTGTGTAACGGCGGACGTCGAGGTGATACGGGTGGAATTTCGTATTCTGCCTCGACGGTTGATGATGAATCTCAGTTGCAGGTATTCATCTGGAAATCCTATAGTCACAAATGGCTTAATTAATAGAGTAAGAATTATTGATGATGTAGGTAGAATTGCAGTGGTCATTAATATTAAAGGTAAATATCGACATTATTTTAAGTTGACACAAACCGTAAGCCAATTATGACAATTAAATTAAAATAAATCCTACTTTCTACATTTAAGTAAACACATTTTGAATAATATATTAAAAGATTTATTAAGAAATATAGTAATGCTCGCATCTTGTCACCTAGAATTCTATCGGCATTCTCCTAAAATATAAAGTAAGGGGAAACGTTAATAAAAATTCCGCGTTGAAACAACAAATTAAACGAAGCCGATCCACTCGAAAAGCCATAAGTACCTATCTCAATTGCCATCGATAAGAAATCCAAGCCGATGCGATGTATTCGAAGCACGTTTCGGCTTTCGGTTTTTTGTCTATGCCTCTGTTGTCTTAAAAACGAATTGACTCTTAAATCCTTAAGAATGAAATGTCTGAGTTTTATTAAATCGAGTGTAACCATTTCTAACATTAAGCAAATGGCGGGTCCTCCCCTACATCTGTCGCAGGGATGCACCCCCTTAATAAGTGTTAACGCTCGCCGGCTGCGATGAACTCTCCGTCATGGCTCAAGCTAAATCTCTACAAATTCTTGATACAAATTAATGCCGTCGAAAGACTCCACGAATGTCTTGAGTAATTTCATTTCGCAATACCACGGTCCCTTTCAATAAAGGTAACATTACAATACGGGAAATTCACTCGACATGTTTGCATAGCTTAATTCCGGCGGTTTGAAATGGTTTTATAACATTAGGCGAACTTTTCTAAATATACTACTTTATAATTAAACTTTAATAAACTACTCGTGTATTTGATGCCACTCTGTTAATGTAACGCATTTTACAATACGTCGAACTACAAACATAAATTGATCTATATTCTATTTCAAACAATAGGAATAGCACAGACTAGCAAGGCGAGAAATGCAGCAATTCATTTTCATTTTTCAGGCCATTAGCCATGTAGGAACCGCGCGCTACGGCCAGCCGTCTGGTGTAAAATGAGTCCTGAGCAAAATAGTTCCGAACTGGCATCATCGTTGCAAATGTAAATGAACAATTAAAGCGTTCGTCGTACTCGAGAACAATGATGATAATTATTTTAGTTTGGAGCGGGCGCGGTTGTCATGCGACGATAGATCCCGCCTCTCACTGGAATGCTCGGACCCTGTTTTCACTATTAAACCGCTGACACTTCTGCTGTTCCTAAATTATTATCAAAGCTTTCATTACTTGGCTCCGTAACAAAAGGTCTCTCTAAATGTAGCAGCGACGTGATTTAACTTCTACAAGTTTGATTCAGCTACGCCTCCTACCTATTGTTCCGACTAGAAATCATAGTTCATACTGTGCGAGGTGAAATCTTGATTAATTCGTTACATAGTTAGGTACGGAAAGTCCCAGCTGAGGAAGTTTTGTAAAGAGCTAACTGTTATACTTCCAATAAAGTTTCAGATTCGGTAATATATCATTAATTGTTAAATATAAGGAGAGAAACAAGAATTTATGTGGCATCAACTCTCAATTACACATATTTCAATACTTGACCTAACGAATTTACCAATTTAAACATCTAAATTTAAATGATTGTTTCGATAAAAAATAGCATAAAAACTATACCAATCTTAAAAAATAACCGATTTAGCATAAATTACGGGCGTTTAACCTTAATAATAGATTTAAAAAATATATTTTATTACAACATATTTTTTAATAGATATCAGACATATGTATATATTATATGCAGTAGTTACAGTAATACATATAGTTCTATTTAATTAAATTCAGTTTTATTGTGTGGTACTTTTTGAATTCGATATTCAGTCACATATATATATATATATAACATATTCATTTTTTTAAGCCTTTTTAATGGTGTATGAAATAAATTTAGAAATACACAAAATTAGATCTATGCGGGATCTGTTTTATGAGTGCCTATGTGCTAATTTAAAGCAAATATTGTTTGTTTTAATGTATATTCGTCCTATTAAAACAACATTTACAAACACATCGTAGCATCACACGCATACACAGCATCACATCAATGAAACAACTTTTTTTAGTTGTAATGTATTAACCGAATATATGTTATCGATAACCACGCCACTTTCACTTTGTGCAGTATAACAGCAATTATACAGTGCTTTTAAATCTTGGAATCGAGTTTCAACGAAACCAAAATTGTAATGGTTTATTAGGTTACAGCATTATTATTGCAAATATCCTGGGACAAGCTGTGCAGGCTACTTCTAATTAATTTGCTGTTTGTTTTAAAAGAAGTATTGTTTGATGACTTTCTTTTTTAAAAGAGTACCGAGAGTTTTTACGCCGGCTTTTTCTCTCGGCCTACACCCTCTGTATTCTTTGCCGATGATTAGGGATGCCTACAAGTTTAAATTTAATGACGTGGAATAACTGATACCTGGTGTTGCCTGCTGGCCCGTATCCTCTCCTACCCTTGCCCTTCTCGCAGGTGCAAGCATGGATTCACCAGAGATCTGGGGAACTCCAGTAACAACGTTGGTCACGAAGTGCGGACTGTAGGCAGTCCACAATTCTTATGCCAGCAGCTTACACAAAAATGACAAAGCAACTTCTAAACCTAAACAGAACTAATCTCAGATCAATGATTGGTACAATCACAGGCCAGTGTCACCTTAATTAACATCTTTTTGTCCTAGTCGCGACAGACAGCCCCATGTGTAAAGGCTGTTTCAGCGCAGAGGAATCGGTCATCCACGTAGTCCTGGAATGCGAGGCTGTGGCTAAACAACGTACAGAAATCCTCGGAACAGTGTGGTCGCTCCGTGAAGCCTGCGAAGTGCCCAGGAAGCTTCTGTGCTTTTGGAAGGAGTTAGGCTGGCTTAGTTAGCCAGGACTTCACGCACAACGGACCTATTCAGCGTCTAAGTGCGGAAACAGAGTCCCACATACATACATACAAGTGATACCTGGATGATCTTATGTTAAAAAATAAACGTAATTTATTTTATTTTTCTAAATTGTCGAATAATATATCTTATTTCTCTAATTGTAGAACATCCCACGCGATATAAAGCTCCTGTGTTTCGTGCCCAATTAAACAATAAGTTTTGAAATTTCGATACTAAGAGCATTAAAAATTAAATTTGTTTAACCTTATCAACGAGTTTGAATCACTTTAAATGCAGTCAATCATACCGATTTAATTTCATACTAAGATTCGAAATCCATATATAGTTGACATTACTCATAAGTAGGGCTTAACAATAGAGATTGTGGAGACATTACACAGGATTCGTTAATTAAATTTCATTGATTCAAAGCTCATTAGAGTAGATATGCCGAATGCCCACATATCAGTGGACGCGAGTTTCACGGAAATGAAAATGGTTCACATTCACCAATAGTGGAATGCTTTTAACGCCCGTAATTCAGTTAAACGTGTAATTTATGGGTAGCAAATTACTGGCATGACTATGTCTGCACCTAAATATGATACGCATATGTAACTCTTAGGTATTATCATTATTAGTTAGTAAATGTAATCAAAATTTCTGCCACACTGAGTGTCTAATCAATGTGCGGTGTTCACTAATTTGCTATTATATCCGAAAGTAATTATCATTAAAACAATTATAAATTTATTTTCACGGATGAACTAAATCCATCTTGTGTTGTGTTACCAGCATTAAAAATGCTGTTTTTGTAGACCTCGTGCTAAGGTGAGATTTAATGCTCGACGTCCATCGTTCCAAAACGGAGCGTTTATAGTACATTTTCTCCGCCCACCACCATAATTCAACTTAGGGTCCTTGAAAAAAAGAGTAGACAACGGTGAACCTCCTGCCATTTTGGACTCTGGCCCTTTATAAAATAAACTTGGAAGGTGTAGCAGTAAGAAATAATGTATGATAACACAAAGCGATGTAAGACAGTTATAACGAGTGACTTTGACGTATCTAGTTTTAAAAAATATACATATACACATTATAGGAACCGCCAAAGCCCAGTAATCCTATAATGGATCGCTAAAAATAAGTCTGACGTCCATATTCTATTGTCATAACTTTTGAAATAACATTTAATCTTTTTATATGTATATTTTAAAGTCAAGTTGACTAGTATTTATTTAATAACAGGGGCGAACGGCCAGGACGCTCTCCTGGTGCTAAGTGATACTGCCTCCCATGGACACTCTCAATGCCAGAAGGCTCGCGGGTGCTTTGCCAGCCTTTTAAGAATAGGTACGCTCATTTCTTGATAACTCCAAGTCTCTAAATTAAAATTAACTGTGACTAACTCTCTAATTTATTTTGCTTGCGGCTGTGGCTGTGGAAATAAAATATGATTGGATATTTCTTCTATGTGTACAATTGACACTAACTCGTATGGTGAAGCAAACTAATAATTATTAATAAAACATGCAAAACTCATATAATGTTGGATGGACCGCTACTGATCTATTTAAAACATATTTAACATAAAAAAATACTATGACAGCAAAGTCAATGTCAAATCTTAATTTTAAAATTATAAGTTTGATTGATATATTCATTTGATAATTATATAACACTATAATATAGTTACATAAATAAAATAGGCGTATGTTGTTACAAAAAACAATGCATCATGATTATTATGTACCTTGTTAATCATAGATTTTACCTCTTTATACAAAAAAATAAATATAACTAAGAAATAAAACTAATACTATGTAAAATCTAATCAAGGATTGAAAAATGAAAAAAGTTCTTAAAAAAATATAAACTAGATTAGCAACCAGTTGATTTTATGTATTTTAATTGTCCTATGGAGAAGGACCAGCATGTTTCATAGTACGTGTACATTAATATGTACAAATTAAATTAATATAAAAATAAATATTTTATTAAATACGTTATAAAAACATTAACTGCATTTTCGATTACAGAGTAACAGTAACAGAATGTATGGCTGGATTTATAAGTTATTTTAAGATCAATAATAAGGTAACACTTTTAGCACGAATATTTAATAACGATATTATTAATAACAAAAGCAACTTATCCGTTTGAATATAAATCCCTATATATGCATTCGTCAGCATCGCTCATCTTTAATATGTAAATTACGCGCCATAATATTTACCCAAGGTAAGTATGAAAATTAGTCAGCAATTCAATAAATAACTGTGTCCACTGCAAAAAAGTAAAGTTTTTTTTACTTTAAAGAAATTAATTCATGCATTAACTTAAAACAAATAAAAACTAAATACGTGACCTTAATATGATTTTGCGCAAACTAGTTTAAATATAGATATTATTTTTTTATTCTGGTAACCATTCTTAATAGCAGTGCTGAGAAACTAAAGTTAATATGTACTTATAAAACTCTATAAGCATTAATAAAGTCACAACCTCATTGCTGCGTCTGTTTCCTTCATTATTTTTTTTATTTAACACATTGACCATCAATTTTTAGTGCTACAAACTAGGATAGTTTGTCTGTTATTCAAATCAGAATAATAAAACTTTTGAATAATAATCAAAATAACAGTTTTTATAGCACGATTAGGGTCATGATAAGGTTAACAAAATATGTAATATTGATAACCTTATGTAACAAATACGTACACGTTAATGTAACAAAAAAAACTAATGTATACTGACATTAAGCCAAAGCGGTTGCTGTTTTGTGATGTTGGTGAAGAAATGTCAATACGTTGCGGAACACCTTATAAAATATGAATAATAATTCAACGTAGCTATTTAGAACTGTTAAATATGATAATATATTTGGACATTGTTTGTACATTTTAGCTTATCATTGTGTTGAAATGATTATTTATTATTTTTAATTTACATTCGATTCATAACTTATACAGATTTTTAATAAAATACCACCATAAATAAAAATGGAAAGTCACTTGAAAAGAATCCCCCGCCGGGATCAGGCTAACACATATTGATACTACTATTTAATTTGGATAATTTTCTCTTCGAAACACACTTGTTAATATATGAAGAGACAAAAAATATTTTTTTTGCATTCTGTAGTTACTAGACATCTATAGTATCTATATATAATATAAAACTGTATAAAAATTAAAACCGTAAGTCGTCCAGTTGCAATACTTCAGAGCAATATAACGGATTTTTACTTTAAAAGTCATACTCTATTTATACATTTATCAAATAATAATACATCTCAAAATACCTGAATTGGTAAGTGTGTTGTCTCCATGACCAGTTGATGTATCCACATCAGCATGGACATCATTAAGAAGCGGCAAGAGTACGGCGCATGCCCACGCGCAAGTGGCCAGCCGCCGCAATTGCAAACTTGACCAACACACGACCCGCCGCTTAGCCATCGCACATCACTAAAATCTACTAACACTAAATATACATCTACGAAAATATATATTTATAAGCTCGTATAAGTTTACAAAGTTAAGTTTGTGTTCGTAGTTTGCACGAGATCGCGTGCGGTGACGAGAATGTGACGGCGTGGTCGCGGCGACACTGTTTGCGGGTCCACATTGCCACGACCGGCTAACACGGAGTCTCGTCGTCTCACACCAGGCTGCGAGGAGGGCCATTGCGCGCGCACCTCTGTTCTCTAGCCAATAGCACCGCGGGGGAGGGTCCCGGCTTAAGACGCGCGGAAGTATATGCGAAGGCCTATGTACAGTGATGATAGCGGACAGGTGGTTTCGCGACCGTAATTAGCCATTTGATAAGTTATTGCTATTCACATTAATATGGTTCTTTTAGCGTTTCGCCGTTAAGATAACCAAATCGTTTTTCAAGTTAATTGTTCGTATGTGCCAAGTTAAATTTTGTAAGACATCTAACTTTAACTTATAGTGTAAAAAAGCATACATACATATTTAATTACATTTTTACGTTACAGATACAGATTTTTTGATACTCACTATTTCCGTTTTGGAAATGATAATGAATCACTTTCAAAGAAGAATGTCATATTTAATGTAAACTTTCTTGTCGGAATTACTAGTAGGTTACCTCAGATACTTGCCCTTTGCATTATGTAAATGAATAATAATAAATATCTATCTTAGAAGAATTAGTTCTCAAAAATATATATTTTTAATACTATTTTCTAACTCATTGTATAGGGACTCCCACGTAATGACAGTAAAGGATAATTGAAGAGACAGTGATTTAAAAAAAAAATATATATAGCTACTTAGCTGGGTAAATGAGAAGTGTGAAATAAAGGGCACTAAAAGATCTTGGATCTTTCCTTTCCTTTCGATAATATAACTCTTTGGTAACAAAGATCCGCCAAAACCCATTTGTTTGAGACATATAAGTATTTATGACATACAAATTTGTCTCAAATGTATTGCCTGACT
The DNA here is from genome assembly GCA_028984075.1 of Pieris mannii. Classification (NCBI taxonomy): domain Eukaryota; kingdom Metazoa; phylum Arthropoda; class Insecta; order Lepidoptera; family Pieridae; genus Pieris; species Pieris mannii. The sequence continues at coordinate 6,231,906 of CM054776.1, forward strand.
AATATGGCCATGGCTCTTCTTAACTTAAAACGGAGTAATCTTCTAACTTCCTACTTACACGGTAGAACTCAGAAGGTTGAATTGAATGGTAAGAGGTCCTCTGGGTCGGCAGTAGATATGGGGGTAGCACAAGGCTCAATTTTTCCTCTTACTTGTTTATATAAATGATCCACCTTTTATGGTAGAGAAAAAAACATCAGATAGTTTTGTTTGCAGATGATCCGTCCTTGATTTTTAAAATCAAACGATAAATAACAAATTTTGACGATGTGAACAACGCTCTCTCTTCGATTGTCCATTGCTTTAGTATGAATAACCTTCTGCTTAATGCAAAACAAAAACGAAATGCATTAAATTTTGTGCTAGACTTGTTTATTTTAGTTACTTTCACAGCTTAATGGCTTATTAATATGGGGTCATGCTGCTGATGTCGAATCTATTTTCATTCTGCAGAAGAGGGCTTTTCGTGCAATCTATAGGTAATAAAATAGGGAATCTCTGAGAGATAAATTCAAGGAAATTAATATACTTACCTTTCCCTCGCAATATATTTTTCAAAATATTATGTATGTATACGACAATAGTGATAAGTTTACTAGAATAGAACATACGCACAATGTAAACACTCGGTCAAAACGCAGGCTGTAATTTCCCCGTACTAAACTATCTAAAGTTAGTCATTCTTTTTGATAAAAGGGCCTGAGACTAGTGCTGGACAGGCTATTTCTAATTAATTTGCTATATTTGTTTTGAAATAAGTATTGTTTGATGATTTGCTTTTTTTAAAGAGTACCGAGAGTTTTTTCCTTTTCTCTCAGCTTACACCTTCTGTCTTCATTGCCGATGGGTAGGGATGCCTACAGGTTCCAATTTAATGACGTGGAATATGTGATACCTGTCTATCTTATGTTCCATAATAAAGGTACATTATTTTTATTTTATTAAAATAAGTAATGTTTATAAGCATCCCTATAATGCGTGTTTCAATGGAAAGAAAATATACTTTACCTTGCGGAACCATTCGCTGAATTTACACAGTGTTATTAAAATTTAGTTATGTCACTTGTAAGTCTGGATACGGAATCCTTTAATATCAGAAAACAGGAATCTAGTCGTAATCGAATATAGAATTGTAATCTATATAATGGTACATCACCATCAGATACAGCTCAAAGTAAAATATTTACTAATAGACAATTATTTTATTCAATCTAAAAAAGCTATAAACAAAGGTTATAAACACAAATTTAGAGAACGGCTTGCCACAAGTAAATTCGACTTATTACTATCTATTAATTCATTCATTATAATGAATAGTCTTCTTTAACCAATTCGGTTTTTAAATTAAACAAATAATACTTTAAATTTATAAATAAAATATCAATCCTCTCGGTTTTTGTATTTTTCTACCATCATATTATGGTATCAAGTTGTTGCTGTGTTGTTGTAAGTAGTTGATTAACGATTTTAGGTAGGACATCTTATAAAGCGCATACCGACACGTTATCTCATTTTCCTAGTAAATTAAATAATCGTACTTTGTACCAATCATTCGTAGTTGGGAGTTTAGATACCTACTTAATATAAATATTAATTAGATTCATAGGTATTAGATTACTATTAGTAAAGGCACTTGTTAAATGCTTATCTTATCCTATATCGGTAAATAATAATTGACTTCCTTATGGACCTTGATCGATAAGTAACTATTAGGTATTAACTTACCCATATTCTGTTTTTGAGTTATTTCCCACAATTTGACTACATTAAAATAAACCAAAAGAATCGCCTAAGCAATGCATTCGATCCCAACTGTGCAACGACAGCTTAGTCGGTTTAAGTTTTATTAGTAGCTATTTAGGGTTTGCAATTGCGAATAATCTTATCTGTAGTATTGTCTATATATTGCATTGAGGGCTTAATGAATGTAAAGATTATTTCTACAATTATTGTCACTCCTTTAAATTAAATTAGAACTAAACAATTCATTCGCGAAGACAATAGATTATAAATATCTGTGAAAAGGCTTAGTCGGATCCAGTTTTATTGGGAGCTATTCACGGTTTTGCGTTTAGTTATTAATTCTTTATTTTAGAAAGAAATAACAAAGACGATAATTTGGTAGATTTGTAAGACAATAAAACTAAACAATATATATGTGGTAATAATGAATTTTTGACTGTTTGATGGATTTAACGCTTTATTTATCCCTGTTAGCTATAATTTCATCGTTATTATTCATTACAGAGTGCTTAGAGTTTTTTGTGGTTTTCTTGAAGTACCTTAACAAGTTCCGCAAAGACATGATCATGCTTTTAACTGTCATACAACAGCGGTTCGTGTTCTATCAATAGCTGATTTCTTAAAACGATAAAAATGATAATGCTAAAAGGATGAACAAAACCATCGTGTTGTTTGGAACAACCATGCAAATGAAGAAAAAAAAATACTTTGGTACTTTAAACATATGAATAAAGACAAAACCAATCGTTTAAATTAACTTTAACAGGCTCTTAAGTATCATCATATGTATTTGACTAACAATAACGCCTACTTTCGATGAAAATTATTTAATTGAAGCCAGAAGACTTGTGTTTTCAAGGTTCTTACTGTAGGAAAGTGAATGCTAATTAGATCTCAAATGCTACATTTGATAGCAAAGTAAGTTTTTAACTTTTATTTGGAGTACATTTTAATCAGATTGTTTTTATACAGTGAATAGCCTACCAATTCAGTCCATGTCCTTCATGGCGGGAATGGGCAAGCTGATAGATTGATATTTCGATTGGTCTCCACAATCTATCAAATTATATTTATAATTTGGGCTTCGTACGGAAATCACATCCTATAATTTATTATTGGTACAGAAACAAGTATGTGAAAAAAATTGCCTCAATAATGTCTCCATTGAGGTACTTGTAACTTGGGTAGAGTTAACTATAGGTAACGTGACGTCACACACTTTTTTATTTTTTCTGAACCTAAAGCCACGAAGCCTAAATTATAATCTACCCTAAGGAAATTAGGTATATTAGCTAGCAGGCGTAATAAAAGTTACCTTAACGAAGTATGGTGTTGTAACAGTATATATCCACTTTTGTAAATGGTTTAATTGACTCCCCTGACTTGTTATCGCTTTTACTTTTTAAGACCCCTTCATCACCCAATACAACGCAAATCCAATTATTCGAAATTCCTCGTTCTAAGACCAACTATTTATGAAACTCGGTTATGTATCGCATACCTACAGGTTACAACATAAATTACCAGCAAATCGATATATTTAATGTGAATGAAATATTCTTAAAAAAATATTTTAAAAACTCAGGTACCTATCTTTTACTAATTAATATTTTAATCTACCAATCAATCAATCTTACAACTGTGCTTTATGTTTCTGTTTATATGTGTATTCCGTTTTGGCTTTTGTGAGTAATGTAATTGTTTGGATATTGTTTAGTGATTAGCTGTAGGAATACTTAAATAAATAAAATAAATGGATACTCTACACGAAAATTTTCAGGACACACTAAATAAATAAGAAATATTGAATAGTATATCTTAAAATAGTGGTGTTGTTATAATGCCTTGTTGGTCAAAATATTAAATGAGCAGCAGCAACCCTGATACTATTGATAATAATGAAATTATGAATTTACTATTTTTTTTTTATGGATGCAAGTTCCTTAATAATTTACTGGAATTTACTTTTAATTATTCTGAAAATAGTTAACTAATAAGGAATAGGTTTTCTGAGATAAAACATTGATTCACATTGGTAAACTATTTATAATTATACAGGTAAAATTAATAGTCTTTTGCACACTTCAACAACTTTCATTACAGTGAAATATGAGCATATTTTTTTAAGATGATTGTGGTCAGTAAAACAAATACTACAAAATAAGTAGTACTTTTATTAGTGACATAAGTATACATATAGCCTAATTAATTGAAAACTATTTATAAATTTTATCCACTCCCTTTTTTCCACTTTTCACCGGGTGTATATTCTGTCATTGGTCTGCCTGATATACCACAAGTACCAATTCCAACTCTGCCTTCTAAATTATCTGGTGATGCAAATATACTCTTGGTCCTAATTCCAGGCTTTTTAGATGCTTTGGTATGGAAATTAAGCCATTTATTTTTCTCACTTTCTCTTTCTTCCTCTATTTGCTTAAACCTTTGCTGTTTCTTCTGCTTCTTCTTTTTTAAATATTCTCTATTATACCCTTTAGCAGGTCTGAAAAAATATAAGGTATATAGTTATTTTATTATATAATTGCATTAATATTTCATTTGTGTATCAGAATATTTCCATTAGCTGGGTCATAGTATTTTTTTAATTTTTAGGAACAATCTATATATATATAACAAATTTGTAAAAAACATGTTTGTTTAAATTTTACAGTAAGTGAATATAACCAAAAATTATTTTAATTACAATTAATAAGACTAATATATATGTTCAATATTATTTAATTTGAATTTACTTACTTTCCTTCATCTCCACTAGAAGGTCTCTTGGTTCCAGACCCAATAGACTTCACATCATTTAAAGAAATAGGTTCTAGTGTTGTGTATCCATCAAATTTCACTTTCAAACTGCTTGCGTTAACTTCCTCAATAGAAGCTTCATAAAACCTAACATAAAGAAAACATATTATTTACAAAAAGCTCAGCAGCATTTTTACAAACAATCAGCACACACATCACATTAAATACACAGTTATTGGTGAATGGTGTATCTCAAAATTGCATTTTAAAGATTAAAGGTTCAGACATTAAATTAAAACTATAATCAAATAATTTTATCAATTCCAACAAGATACAATAAATACAAACATTCCATCTGTTTTCCACTTCGCAAGACATTTTTCTCCAACATGCCACATAGATATTGACCTCCCAGGAATAGCAGCATTCTCAGCAGCCAGCAGGGAAGCTGTAACATCATCATCATTACTAGAACTATGAATTTTGGATTCACCCTCTTGAGTTTTTATCAGATCTTGTGTTAACTCAATTACTTCTTCCAAATCTGTTTTAAGTTTCAAAAGTTCCTCATTTTGTGGGTCAGTCAGTAAAGCAGCTTCAACCTAAAATATTGTGGAAAATAACATTTAATTGTGTCAGAGAATCCTAATATCATAATTATCAACACTATCTTACCTGTTGCAACTGCAGTTTGTAATTTCTTAAATCATCTGCCATATTGAATAATTTCTTACTGTTGTTTATTAATTTTACAGTAAATAGTTTGAAAACATGGTATTTAATTCGAAATAGTATTGAATTATTTCAACAAATAATTTATAGACAAAGTAAATACACTTTTTTACATTGATTGAATTATTGAAAGAGAAAAAACAAATTTATACTTTGAAATACAATTTAACTAAATTAACACAACAAAACTAAAACAAACATCTAATAGAATATTAATGCGTTACTAAGATAACCCCTGCCTAAAGTAATGCGAATTGTTTAATGAACACTCAACACAGTTAATGAATATTGATTATAATTATACTACCGATGTCAAGCCCCAACCCAATACGCCATTAAAAAAAAGGTTAATTGTCAAAACTGATACAGTCCAAAGAGTAACACATTTTATATGAAAACCACAGATTAGGCATACCATTAAAGTTGAAACAATATTTTAACTGTTGTCACCTTTTCTGGAAAAGATAGCAAACATATTAAACATAAAAATAGCTGATGTAAGTATGTTTTGTTACGAAGGTAATCAACATTCATAAAACATTACTAATATTAACTGAAATTTGAAAATTTTATTTCGATCATAGAAAACTGTCGTTAACTATTTGTATTTAAATATTGGATTTATATTTGAGGTAATAACTTCTTATTGAGGGTAAACCACTTCGTTATGTAACGTGTTACGGCGCCAGTCTATCCAGCTTTCAGCAGCGGCAGCGGTGGGCAGGCTCCTCCTCTCACACATACCACAGCGGTGGGCAGGCTCCTCCTCTCTCACTCTAACCAGCAGTGCTAGCCGTATTTCGCACAGCCGCTTTCCCCTCTCTCTACTTAGTGTTTAGTTATTAGTATGCATTAGAGTTAGACATTTACTGTTGACAGACTTCAAACTTCCACCGTATTTAAAAATTATTATAAACATATTATAATTAATAAAATATTTTAGTAAGCTTTTCCTTATCTTATCATATTAATCTACATAACATTTAAGAAATAACCTAAGCTTTTCTTAAGTTAAATAATTTTAATATTAAATAGTTCAAGTTTACAAGATACGTTTAAGTGGTCACTTCTGTTAGGCGTCTCGAAACGCACACATTTGTTTTTGTATTTTACTTATAAGAGGTTATTGCGGTTAAATTAGGGTGAGTTTTAACGGCTGATCGCGTGGCTGGATGCGGTCAAGGCTAAGCTGTTACCGTGTCCTACCTCGGGCTATTGTTGGTGGCTCCGTGGGGTTTTAGTGGGGTCAAATTAGCGTAAAGTACCAACTATCTTATTTTATTGTTTTCGTATCTAGTATAATACGAAATTAATAATTTTAAAATATTAGTGGTACAATAAATATTAAAATGCAATATTTTTTCAAATTAAAGTCTTATTATAAAAATCATGAAAATATTATATTTAGTTACAATTAATATAAATAAGCCTTATAAATACAACTAAAACGGTTAAAAATATTATACCGTCGTCACTCACGTTATATAAAAAATCATGCATAACACTTTAATGTAAGTTGGGTATGCATAGGACATTCACTTTAAAAAAATCATTTATATACAATGTTTCATTGCTAATTTGCCAAATTTAATTTTTATACAAAGTACATACAATTTAAACATCTTTTGTTGGCATAAATAAGCATTATACTCTGTAGAGGGTCTTCATAGGGTTTCTAAAGAAAAAAACTATTTCTAAATGGCTAAAAATAAAAAGTAAAAATATAAATCCAAGCTATTGGCATGCATTGACCTTGTCCCTATCTCTTACAATGTTACTGATAAGTCCTTTAGAAAAAACCATTGTCTATTAAAGTTAAGAATAAATAATAATACTAATTTTAACAAAAATAGAAAATTCTCTACAATATAGTAAGTAGTTAGTCAATTCAATTATTATTTGTTTTATACAGCTTCAAATCAGCCAAAAATCATAAGAGTTGGCCAAAATGTTTAGAACATATTATCACAAGCACAGGTTACAAAAGCTTTAACATTGCTTTAATATTAAGCATTTAATATGACATTGCTCTTCTCTCATTCTTAGGAAAGATAATTGTTTCCTTATATTACTCGGCAAGTATGATTCTTAAAATATCTAATAAGTTGTATCAAACTTTAGCTATTTCCTTAATATGTAAACATTATTAATAATGGAAAATAGCTAATTGATTTAGATAAGGAATAAGGGATGAGTTTGCAATTTTTTGCAATTGCAAAAGCAATTCTTTTTTAAATGTTACTAGAAACCTTGTTTTTTACATGATTATTTTTCCATGTACTTCGACTCAAAGTCAGAACTTTTATTTAAAGAATAAAAAATAGATTTGACAGTTATTTTGATTTATGTTTACGGTCAACTACATCGCAAATAATAAATTAGCTATCGACACTAACGAGGTGCGTTTGTAGGGCAGTAGATTGATGGTAGCGTCTGCGAGAAGCGAAGTCTTCATTGTCATCATTCAGTCTTTCCTGTTCCATTGAAACATCGGCATGGACTGGCGTTACCACTAATTGTTCATATTCCAGCGGTCGCTTTCTGAAAATTATAAATATAAAAACTCAAAAGAATATTCGTTTCATCATTCAACATAAATTATATTTTAGGTGATTTGTTTTATTAAGTCTTGGAGAAAAATATATTAAATATATTTATATAATTCACAATTAAAAAAGATTATTTTTTAATGGAATATAATTTAAAAATGGGAATTAAGCTAAGTCGTATAATACAATCGATTATATAATACATACAAGAGAACTATTAAACCATATTCATTAGTTAATGACAAATAATTAAATTAATTAATTTTCATGTTTCAAATTAATTACTTATTAGCTTTTTGAACGAAATACTTATATAACTATATACTTATGTTATTATTATAGCACATATTTACCCAATAGCTTGTAAGAAGGATATTTTCAACCAATGAAAGAAGCGAAATTCCGATGCTCGGCCTGGCTTTACGGCAGGATTTGCTGCTCCAATATATAACCATAACAGCCACAAAATAAGCAAGCAGCCAATTGCATACATCCAATGAACTAAGAACATGAGTAGAAGCTTTATTGCCACCTAAAAATGATAATGAATTAAATACATGTCCATACTATCAAGCAGGCAATCACATATCTAGGCCACATCCTCCGTCACCAGCTGTATCGACTTTTGCAGAATATAAAAAAAATTGCGGGTAAACGGAAACCGGATAGGTGCGAAATAGCGGGATTGGACGGGGGTGAAGTCAGCGGCATAACTGTTTCAATTGCAATGAACAAGGAGAAATTTCGGAGATTGACTACTGACCATCAGTAATTGGTGAGGCACTGCAAAAGTTCCCGAACGCGTATATAAAAAATTTTTCAGTGTAATATGTGCATAAATTTATTTGACCCATGCCCCAACGATGGTTTTAGACACAAAACGCTGTACTTTCCATACCGGACTCAATAAAATTATTTAATTCCATCCATTCATCCATGTTGAAACATCTTAGCATATTTTTTATAATTTATTTAAATGGTTCAATGTTGTATTAAAAAAACAAAATGCATTAAACATTTATATTATACTAGCTGACCTGGCAAACGTCGTTTTACCATGTATATCATTTATAAAAAAAAATAGGGGTTGATCGTAGAGGGGTGAAAATTAGGGGTTATATGTATTTACAAATGCTGTATCATAATTTTTTTATCTAAAATTGAAAAAAAAAATTAGGGGTGGATTACCCTTAACAGGGGGATGAAAAATAGATGTTGTCCGATTCTCAGACTTACGGAGGAGTTTAACCACAAACACCGCGACACGAGAATTTTATATATAAGATTTTGTTTAGTCATACTTACACCAGCAAGTGAAAGCCATCTGTTACATAAATGAGAATACCAATTTTTATTTTTGGAATGTACATTTATTGGAGGCCGAACCTCTCCATTTGATGTACGACCATTCATAATCGCCGAATCAGTTGGCGATGGTGTGAAATCCTGAAATATACATTTTAAATAAAAAAATCAAATACGAGAAAAAAGCATTTTAAGCTGTTTAAACAAACTTACCCCAACAGTTTTATGTCGGATTCTCTCAGGAAATAATAAATCCAAGTCACTTCCAGTCGCACCGTAAACTTGTGGGTCTCGCTGTGAGTGCCCCTGAAATCTATACAATAATAATAACAAAAATCTCTAGTGGAAAGGAAATATAACATATTACTAGTTTTAAAAAAGGAATCTATGACAGAATGAACTCTAACAACAAATAATGAGTTTCTGAATAATGACTTATGAATAAATATTACAAACAATACCTCATTTCACGTCGATGTTGCAAATCAAATGTTTGAGCGAGGGCAAAATAAGAATAATCAATGCTAGCATATGTGATCAGAAAGGGCATGGTTACAATTGGTGCAAGTTTGTTAATGTCCCCTATGATGATGAATGTTACCGTCACTACTGCTACAACAATCATGGAGTAAATAGGCACTCTGTTTGGTCCTCTCTGTAAGTGGTATTAATGGAATGATAAAATCAAAATATGGAAAAAAAATAAAAACATGACTGTGTCAAAAAAAAAGTTTGGTATGGTTTATATTGTGTTATTTATCCTATCAGTATACATGTATGGGCGCAAGTAAAAAAAAAGTTTATTATATTGTATAAAATTTGTTGCTGATATTTAATAAAAACTCAATACATGCATAAAATTTATTTAATTTAAATATATTTTTACATACCCCATGTCCTAAGACCTCCAATCCAGGAATAACTTTCTCATTGCTTATACTTTGCAGTACTCTAGGAGTGCCATACATGGCACCTAAACAAGAACTCATGGAGCTGACATATAATCCCGCAAGCAAAAGTATTTTTACAGCTGACATGTCAGTTGTAATTGAAAAGTTTGTTAGCAATGCCTCCCTTGTTACTGTTGCTGCTAATGTTATCACAAACATCAGGTATAGAAATGTCCTGAAATATGATTTAATACTTTCATTAGAAATAATAAAAAATGGAGCTTCTAAATGTACATTTAATACATAAACAGCATTCAATACAATTTTGACCATTATTAAATAAGACACATTACACAAATTGCGAATGATAGCAATTACATTTATAAACACATCTCAGAGAATGATAATATAATAATAATAAGCCTCATTTCCTGAACTGCTTTCTTTGTATTGTGGTGTCTGTTTATTTATAAAATGTCTCTTAGTTCAGTGTGCCTCTTGGCAAAGGCCTCCTCTAACAATTTCCATTGTAATCTGTCTCTAGCAACCCTTCTCCATTTTGGGCCTGCCGTTAGTTTTAATTCGTCCTCCCATCTCCTGCTTTGTCTCCCTCTGTTCCTTCTCCCATCTCTAGGGTACCAGTTTGATATGATGTTGCTCCACTTCTCTTGTTTACCGCGCAGCATGTGCCCAGTCCATCTCCACTTCAAACTATCTATTCTAGTAAGTACATCTATGACTTTTGTCTTACTTCTTATGACGGTGTTTCTTATCTTATCTTGTTTTTTTATACCTATCATACTTCGTTCCATAGCTCTTTGGCAGTGTTCCAGCATGTTTCTATGATGTTTCGTAAGAGCCCAGGTTTCACAACCATATGAAATACATGGAAGAACGCAGGTATTGAAGACCTTCCTTTTGATACCAATATTGAGGTCTATGGATTTCATGATCTCTTTCAGTGACCAATATCTTTTCCATCCGTTAGCTATTCGTCTTTTGATTTCTTTTGTAGTTGTGTCTGTATGTGAAATGATTTGTCCTAAATAGATATATTCATCTACATATTCAACAGGTTGGTTCTTAATTTTTATTTTATATTTGTTTGAATTCGTTAATAGCTTCGTTTTATTTATATTCATAGATAGGCCCACTTTTTCGCTCTCTTTATTTAGATCTTGTATCATTTTTTCTAGGATCTCTGGTTTTTCTTCAAACAAAACAATATCGTCAGCAAATCTAAGATGGTTTAATTTTTGACCGTCTATATTTAATCCATGTTGGTCCCAGATAAGTTTACGAAATATATTTTCCAGCACCGCCGAGAACAACTTTGGCGACATCGGGTCGCCCTGTCTGACTCCTCTTTTTAATTGGAATGTGTCACCTAAGGTTTCCAGTTGTACTCTAGCCTTGCTGTTGGAGTAAATGTTTTTAATGGTGTTTATGTACACTGACGGGATTCCCTGGTTTCGTAAGCTTTCCCATATGGCTGTGTGGCTAATGCTGTCAAAAGCCTTAGAGTAATCGATGAAAGCCATATATAGCGGTTTGTTGTACTCATTGTATTTTTCCATAATCTGTTTCACCGTGTGAATGTGATCTATCGTGGAGAAGTTCTTCCTAAAGCCAGCTTGTTCCTTCGGTTGATTTTCATCAAGTGTGTTGCTTATTCGATTTAAAATAATTTTGGAGAAAATTTTATATATGTTAGACATCAGACTTATTGGTCTGTAGTTCCCTATGTCGTCTTTTTGTCCTTTCTTATGTATGAGAATGATGTGAGATGTCTCCCATTGTTCTGGAACCTGTCCCGATCTCAGGATGCCATTGAAGATAATAGTTAAAATGGGGACCAGTTCTTCTATGGTTCCTCTCAATAGCTCGTTAGTGATTTTATCAGGGCCTGGTGATTTACCTAACTTTTGGCTTAGTATGGCTTTCCTTGTTTCGCTGGGTAGTATATCAGGTTCTGGGTACTTTAAGAGCTGATTATAATTAAGGATTTCTCGACTTATATGTGTAGTTTTGTCTTGGTTGGAATATAGTTCGCGGTAGAATTTTGTAGCTATTTTATTTATGTTCTTTCGACTTGTTACGTTTTTTTGGTTGTTTTTCAAACTCGGAATCCATTGGTTTGAATCTCGGAGTTCTTTTAGAGCTTTTCTAGTTCCTCCTGTCCTCGCTATATGTTTTTCTAGGGTTTGCAATCTTTTGACCTTCCTATCCTTTTTGATGCCTTCTTTAATTTTTTTGCTTAAATCAGTTATTTTTTGTATGTTCTGTTTCCTTAATTTGCAGTCAAATAAACTTTTTCTATTTTTGATAAGTTGTAGTGTTGAATAGCTTAAATTGTATTTATGTTGTGCCTTTTTATGGTCTCTTTGACAAGTAATTTTGATTTGAAATTTGTTGTAACTTGTTTTTACATCTCAGAGAATGATATAAAATCTATACAATTAAAAAATAAGATTGTTAATACATACCCTGTACTTATAGCAGCAAGAGAACCATTAGGTATATTAATAGATGGATTCCTTAAATCACCACTCATATTTATTCCTGCTAAAATACCAGTTATAGTAGGGAAAAACACACCAAAACATTTAAACCATGTATAACCATCTTGATAATCTGCCCAAGTGTTATTTCCTATAGTACCACCAAGCCAACCTTTAAACTCCACATCTAAAAGTAAAACAAAATGCATTAATTTTATTCAAAACACATATTGTAGTGAAATTAACCATAAAATATTTTAAATTATTTTTGAATCAAATATTTTATTTATATCAACATACCTGGTATTGTTGTAAAAGACCCAACGAAAAAATCAAGTGCAGCTACTAATATTATAAGAAGTAGAACAAATTGAAGTTTTATGACCCACTTGACTCCAGCAACATTTATAGTGCCCAATAAAAGAACAGCCGAAACTGCAAACCCTCGAGCTGCCCATGTATTATCTGTGCCAACAAGACTAGCCATAGATTCACCAAATCCAAACACATTTAATGCACATCCAACTGCCTAAAAATAAAATGCAATTTAATCATTAAATAAATAACAATTTTTAATTTAAAATACTATTATGTTACATACTTGTCCAAAACAATAAACCATTCCTAATGCTCCACCCATTCTAGAGCCAAGAGTATGAGCTAGTAAAAAGTATACTCCACCACTTTCAATTCTACATCTTTCACAAATTCCAACAGCAGAAAGAACTGAGATCAATGCAACAAATACTGAAAATAATTAAGATAAGTTACATACATTGAAAATCCTATGTAAGAAATATGAACAATCTGTTACAGTAACTTCTACCCTTCTAGTTGCCTAGGTGGATTTTGTTTATATTGGCAAGATTTTTGTGACTTCTTCAATAATAATCATTATATATCAGTAAATTTATAAGAAAAACCATGATAACTTAATAAAATATACTTATTACTATACTTTCCTCAAAAATATCACTATGATGTTTGAGTTACTTAGCATATATTATTTGGTCTGAATTATGTTAAGGTGACAGATTTTATACATATTGGATCTCAAATTTAAAAAAAAAAAATAATTAACAAGATTTTTAAAGAAAGTTATGGAAATAATGGTGTAAACAATACCTGTAAAAAATACTATTAAGACAGCATTAACTAAGCCTGCCTGTCCCACCATCCAACCAGATCTCAAAAATACAATCACACCAAATATGTTTATAAGACATGAAGTAAATACTCCATCCCATGTTCCAAACAGAACTGGCTGCGAAATAAAAAAGTTGGACTTCCACCATGGGACATCACCCTGTAAAATTAGAAATATGGTGAGTAAAACCTTATACAAATTGTAAAAATTGTGACCTCGGTTACTATAGCACCTGCACGTCAGCAAATATTTCGTTAGCTCCTGATGCTTGGTGTCCACCGGTACCGTATTGTGATTCATTTCCTAAATCAACAAAGCCACCTGATTGTCTTCTCATGCGTGCTCTATCAAATCCTGGTTCACCACTATCAAAACTTGCGACTTCTAAATCAGTTCTTCTTCTATTATTTTGTTCCATATTGGGAATTCGACTTTGTTTATCTATTGAAAAGTTTATGAAATCGTCATCAGCTGTGTGATATAACAATTCAATCTGTATAATAAAGTATCATATTTAAGTTTTTATTTATTTTAATTTCCTCAGTTAAAACAGTTAATAGAACGAATTAATATTAATGTTATTAAATATGAAATACTAAAAAAAATTAAACAATTATTTCTATAGAAAACAGAACGATTGCGAACTCTATATAATATTCTTTTTATGTCCTGGCAACGACAACGAGAATCGAGACCTTTAATCTAAGTCTTATTTTTTGGGTACTAATTTTGTAATTTCATTTGTTATTTAAACTTTTCCACTTATTTATTTAAATCATCCCCACTGTATTCTAAAGTATATAATATATAATGCAATATAATGCGTTTTGTTTTTGAGCAAAACACACATTGGTGATGGCGGGATTATTTTATTGTAACTTTCATTATTTCACAGTTCACTTGCTAACACTAGTCTATGAAAATGAACATTTGGTTTTGACATTTGTAGAAAATACGTCACATGAGTGATGAATGATGATTCATGACTGCGGTCTTGTTATTACATACTTATTATAAACATTTGCAAATATTGCTTTTTATTATTTATCTTATTCAATTGATGTTTAATTTTTCGAGGCGTGCGGCTGGAGTGTTGTGGCCGAATCGCAATTTGTTTATTGTAGTAATGAACTCACGGCTAGCTCTATCCAACTCATACCATACCATGATTCTATACTGATGTAAACTTCTTGCTTGAAACTATCAACCATAAAATGATGACATTGTCAATATGTTTTGCTAGTGACTTTGTCAATGTATCTAATGTAGCCAAAGCAATTTTTACTGTTAATTTTAGCTTATTAAAACCATATATTCATAAAAGGTTTTGTCTTATTTCAATTTAATAAGCTAATATTTAAAAAAACAACATGGATAAATATCTTCGCCCTGAAAGATTTGATATTGACCCGTCAGACAGGTCTAGCACGAGGGCTTGGATACACTGGCGTAACACTTTCGAAAACTTCATTATGTGGTGGCAAAGTGACCCTTCTTGTTGCAGAGCTGGCAAGTGCTTTCAATTGCGGGGCAGTTCTTACGTGGATGTATTTGTCCGCCACAAAAGAAACATTTTCGTCGTCGAGAGTTATTTACAGATGAGCAGATCTCGTCGTTCACAATTTGTGGGTTCGGAAAGACTAAAGTTGGCTCTTTTGGGGCAACAGCATTTAACGACACAGTATTGAAGCTTTGAGAGTTGATCTCTGCAGTTTCTAGAGAGAGAGCTTGATTGTACGCTTGATCCAGAGTTAGAGTTAGGTTTTCTAATAGCCTTTGTCTGATTTTGTGCGATGATATACCGGATATGAAAGCATCACGCACGCTATCATTTTTGTTCGTTTCCGCATCAACAGCCGCAAAACCACAATCTTTAGAAAGAAGTTTTAAAGCTTGTAAGTATGTGTCAATATTTTCTTCTATCCGCTTGTATCACAGCAGCGTCACCTTTTTCATTACGTAAAGCTACTGTACCCGCTTATATTCGAGGAATAAGAGCAGAAGCACTTCTCGACACAGGCAGCTCCATAAGTTTTATTAATGACAGCTTTGCGAGACTATGCGATTTAAAAAGAAAACCCTGCAGTCAGACTATATCTATGGCCTCTTTAAATTTTACTTCAGAAGTAGAAGGGCAAACTTTACAAACCCTGAATATCGGAAATCATAAATATGATGTAAATTTTCTTATCGTGAAAAATCTTTGTGCTGACATAATTATCGGTCATGATGTCCTCGAAGAACATTCATCGCTAGAGTTTTCTTTCGGTGGGCCAAAACGTCCACTACAAGTTTGTAACGTAGCTGAAGCATCAGTACCAGCTGTACCGCTTTTTGCAAATGTATCGCCTAACTGCAAACCTATTGCTATTAAGTCTCGAAGGCATAGCAAAGAGGATAATGAATTCATTAAAGAGGAGATCAGAAAACTTATAGCAGAGGGCGTGATTGAAGAAAGTAAATCACCGTGGAGGGCCCAAGTACTAATAACAAAAAGCGAAACTCATAAAAGACGCCTTGTGATTGATTACTCTCAGACAATTAATCGTTACACAGAACTCGACGCGTATCCTTTACCAAACATTGAGGATTTAGTTTCGAAAGTGGCAAAGAATACATTTTTCAGCCTAATAGACCTGAAAAGCGCGTACCATCAAGTACCTATACTACCCGAAGAAAGGAAATTTACCGCTTTTGAAGCGCTGGGAAATTTGTACCAATTTAGGCGTATTCCTTTTGGAGTAACAAATGGTGTTTCGAGCTTCCAACGAACAATCGATTGGATTATAAGAAAAGCTTCAAAACACTTATGCGTATCTTGATGATATAACCATTTCTGGCCGTACTCTTGAAGAACACGATCTTAACTTAAAAAGTTTTATGAATGCCGCAAAGAAATACGGCTTAACAATGAATATACAAAAATGCAAATTTTCTCAAGAGTCAATTAACATTCTAGGCTATACTATTCATAATCACATTATTAAACCTGACAGTGAACGACTCAAGCCACTGATGAATTTACCTCCACCGAACGATTTACCGACCTTAAGAAGGACACTCGGCATGTTCGCACATTATTCTAAGTGGATTCCAAACTTTTCTGAACGGATCCACTTACTTGCTAATACGTCAACTTTTCCGCTCACAAGCGAGCAAATTACATGTTTTGAAGGTCTGAAAAATGATATCGCAAAGTCCTCTATACATGCAATTGATGAAAATATACCTTTTACAGTTGAAACCGACGCTTCCGATCATTCCATTGCAGCAGTACTTACGCAAAATTCCAGACCAGTTGCGTTTTTCTCAAGAACTTTAAATTCAAGCGAACAAAACCATTCCGCCATTGAAAAAGAAGCGTACGCAATAGTGGAATCATTAAAGAAATGGAGACATTTCCTTATTGGTAGACACTTTAAGTTAGTAACTGACCAACGTTCGGTTTCTTTTATGTTTAATATGAAGCATTCAAGTAAAATAAAGAATGAAAAGATTCAAAGATGGCGACTGGAACTTGCTGTTTTTAAATACGATATTATATACAGACCGGGGAAAGAGAACTATACTGCTGATGCACTATCTCGAGTTTGTGCCATGGTAGAAACACATACTGCAAAACTTTTCTCGCTGCATGAGGCTCTTTGTCATCCAGGGGTAACGAGAATGTTTCACTGGGTTCGCTCTTAAAAATCTTCCCTATTCCATTGAAGAAATCAGAGCAATGACAAAATCTTGTCGAACCTGCTCCGAAGTAAAACCTAGATTCTTCCGAAATACCTCTGATGACCAGAAGAAACTTGTTAAAGCAACGGCTGCTTTTGAACGCCTTAGCATAGATTTTAAAGGACCAGTTCCAACAAACAATAATAACAAATTCATACTTACTATGATCGACGAATTTTCTCGTTTCCCGTTTGCTTTCCCATGCTCAGATGTAAGCTCGAAAACAGTGATTAAACACCTTAACAACTTGTTTATGATATTCGGCATGCCTTCTTACGTTCACTCAGATCGCGGAACAGCATTTCTTTATGCCGAAGTACAGGAATTTTTACATGTCCGAGGTATTGCCACGAGTAGAACTACAGCTTATAACCCTCAAGGTAACGGTCAAGTAGAAAAATTGAATTCTACTCTTTGGAGAACGATTCTTTTAGCACTGAAAACGAAGAATCTTTCGGTAGAAAATTGGGAACAAGTATTACCACAAGCCTTACATTCAATTCGATCATTACTTTGTACATCCATAAATTGCACTCCACATGAAAGAATGTTTAGACACCCACGAAGATCTACTAACGGCATTTCTGTTCCATCGTGGCTTACAAATTCTGGACAAGTCTTGATGAAGAAATTTAATCGTACAAATAAATATCAGCCATTAGTAGAAGAGGTTGAATTGATACATAGCAATCCTGATTTTTCATACATTCGGTTCCCAGATGGCCGAGAAACAACGGTGTCCAACCGTCATCTAGCACCACTGGGTTCAGAAGGGGTAGATCTGCGAATAGATAATGAACACACTACTGATTATCATAACGTCGCAGAACCACTTCCCGAAACAGAAGATCAAAACTTGGAGACGGAACCTCTTCCAGAAACAGAAGAACAAAACATGGAGATTCCTTCATCGCCACCGCTGGAGCCAACACTTCGTAGATCTGGCCGCGTCCGTAAAACACCAGAATTTCTAAAAGATTATATTCTAAAATAGATTTTGAGTACCACGACGAGAACGCTACTACGGCAGTTATAATTAAATAGTGCGGGAGAATGATGTACACTTCTTGCTTGAAACTATCAACCATAAAATGATGACATTGTCAATATGTTTTGCTAGTGACTTTGTCAATGTATCTAATGTAGCCAAAGCAATTTTTACTGTTAATTTTAGCTTATTAAAACCTTATATTCATAAAAGGTTTTGTCTTATTTCATATACCTTTTTGATCTTCATTCCAAAAGCTTTAATAATAATATTCAGTCATAGGAACATGTACCTAGTACCTACCACATTTGTCACGTCAAGAATGAAAACGTTGACCCCTTATATGAAGTTTTGTCTACCATTTCATTGCCTAATTTTGACCCTTAAAACTCTAAATCAAGTTAACTTTATTCATGCAGGTAACTAAGTACGCTTATGAATGTCAACAGGAAAGATGTTAAATTAATTCTAATACTACATTTACTATTACTTTCGCAAGTTAAGGGTGAAGAGTAAGCAAGCACCTCCACCACTCTTTAATTGCCAACTTTTGTGCCATACAAATCTGTTTGAACTGGGGCAGATCCATCCTAAGGATTAGGATCATTTAAATAATCATCAAATTTTCAAAAGTTTTATGAAAGAAGTTATTTAGGCTTTTAGTGTGTACCCTGGAAAGCCAATCTTAGATTACATCATGTTACTGTAAGACAAAATTTAGAGCAGCATGCTTCAAACAGTTAAAAGCGTCTGTCAACGTTAGAAAATATTTACAAATATAAACTGTTTATCTGAAACAAAGATTTGAGCAACCATTAGACCATATTACCATACAATGGTATGTTTTTTCCAAATATCATATACATTACTTTCAACAGCATTTATTTTCAAATTTAATTGATAGATAGGCAGTTATCAATAGTTACTAAACTGTACAGTGTAAATGTTTCAAATGGCTAGTGTTAAATTCTCATGTGAAGTGTATAAATTATCTGCAAGTTGAAGTATATATAAATCCACAAGTATAAAAGTTTACATAACAAATGTGAACAAGTTGCACCTTGTATGTTTTACTCTTTGATACTATTTTAGGTACATACCAGATATTGTTATGCCTAACATATAATATTCTGTAAATAAATCCATTGATACAATTATTATAGGTATATGTAATATTATTACTCAGTACCTTCACCTGTATGCCAGGATCCACACTGTCAAATACAAGTTGCACATCTACATTCTCTGTAATTTATTGTTTTTACATTTTACAGATTGATTCTGAGGAAAATGAAGCTTTCAGTACAGCTTCTTCCTCTAGAAAATTTATATTGAACATAAGGGTTGACATTATGAAATGATGATGAAATATCGGATACAGGATAAGTTATCGTATAATAAATAAGTAAATTAATTTTACGAATGAAAACAGCATGTTATGCCATTTGTTGACAAAGAAGAGAAAGAATTTGATGGATTTTCAAGAAATTCCTTGAGGTGAATGAGGAGAATTCCTTAGGTATTTTGCTATTCGGAGTGGAGATAAATCCAAAAAAGAGATAACTAACATCGGACAAGCCGATCGTGAGTTATAACTAGTGGTGTACTAACATGACTTTATTTTATATATTTGAATATGGTTTAAATTAATTAAAACATTTATTTCCCAGTCTCTCTTGAAAGTTTTTGCTTTCAGTTACAAAAACGTTAAAATTCGTATTATAAGAATTTTCTAGGTATAGTCTTTTGTAATTAGTCTTGCGATTTTGGAACATAAGAGTCTTCTCACCACCTCCACCGAGAGCATCAGGAACATCCTGCAGATTGTCGCGCCGCCAACTTGGTCTTTTTTTTTGAGATGGATGGGTTAGCCCCGTCTGTCTTATTTTTTAAACTTTTTATTTAAACATTATATTTCCGTATTGTACATATTTTGTTTGTTTAAAAAAAATAAGAATCATTTCAATTTAAGTTAATCAATACTAATAGGTATAAAGAAGAAAGATTTGTATGGAATGGTCCATGCTTGTAACGAAATGGCTCATAAAGTACTGGACTGATTTTAAAAATTATTTCACCATTTTAATGCTAAATCACCGTCCAACGATTAAAGTTAAAGGGTTAGTATTAATATCCCTACTTAAACTACATTAATATTACCCGAGGTGAGAAAAAAATACCTATAAAATATCTTTCACCGCATGCGCTGCGAAAACTACTGATGACTATGAAAGAAAAAAAATATTCCACAATATTAAAAATCATATCAATATGTCCAAAAAGTCACCAATCAATGAATTACCCGTGTGCATACGGGATGGGCCGCTAATAGTTTATAAAAAAACAGCCCTTTTTTAAATATCAGCCAAGAATTAGAACTGAATAATGTATCTATATATTAATCTCCGATAAATAATGTACTCTATGATATAGAATCAATACTCGAGACTGTAGATCACTAGCGCTGCCTAGAGATAGTTATATGTACTACCAAAACGCGCGTAGGTATGCCTGTATTTTAAAATTAACATAGGCACTAAGGCATAATATATTGTTTTAATTATAATTGTGTATGTAGAAATATAATAACGGGTATTCAAATTCAATGCTTCTTGAGAGCGAGCGAGAAAAAAAATGAATTAGCACTCATTCCATTAAAGGCAAATTGTGTTCTCCTCTTCTCTTTTTAGCCGGTGCTGAAGATGAACTGCTTCTTATCTCTTCACAAGACATTTTCAAATAATTCAATAAGATCTCCTGGCGTGATCTTGCAACATCAATCAGCCCCAAATAGTTAATTTTGAATCTCGGGTCTAGGTAAGTTGCAATCAAGTAGTAGTTTGAGTCTTGACTTATGGAGTAAAAACTAGTATCTAATTCAGCTTTTAACGAGGGTAGCATATGTGATAAATCAGAACTTCTTTGCTCAGTTTCTGTTTTATTTGGGTATTTTTTAAAGCAGTAACGTGTGGTATAACTTACGACATGCAGGATAGTCCAGAACCTGTTATTCTGGTAATTTCTTCGAAGGGATTAAATTAATTTATACACTGCTCCATTAAACTCCACTGTTGAGCTGACAAATTTATGAGTGTACGATACACTCATATATTTTATCAGCAACATACAGTGATATGACCCGTTTATGTTCTAACAAAAGTTCATACCGGATATTTGGCCAACCATGTGGCCAAACTGCTTGCTATCCGTTTCATCTCCAGTAGTTACTTGTTGTTGGCTAATTTGACTGATTCTACGAGAGTGGTTTTTCCTCTTTTCATGCAGTAGAATTTCGTCGCTTTCCTAGCTATCCATTGTCTATTACTGTTATTAATTATGAGTTGTATTAAAGTTGTTTCAATCCTTTTTAGTTCTAGATTAGATATCTTAATATTTCAAGTCTCATAATGTTTTTTATGTCTTTTTATTGATGCTCGTATTTATTAACTTTCAATTCAATCCAATTAAATAATGATTGGTATATTTAATTGGATTGAATTGCTAATCATATAATAATAAATTGTTTAGTCAAACTGTAAATCAATATTAAATTGCACCATAAATGGCTATTACGCCTACTAACTATTATAATAGTTACCTACTACGGTCTTTTCAAAATGCACGATGGTTAATGAATCAATGGTTGGTTAGGCTTGAAATTTTTTTATTAAAAAAAAAAGGTGGAACATAGTTTATATGCAATAAATTTTAATAGCGTAGCTACACACCTTTTAATATAGAACTTATTTTTTTAATTAGCTATTGGTTTTATATAAGTTTTTCTTATACTTAAGAAAAAAGTCTTCGTATTTTCATTATATGCAGAAATAATAAGTAAGTTTTCTACAGACCATTTCAGCGACATGCATTAAAAAACAGCGACGTTATAATATTTTCTCAAACCACCACTACATTTAATGAGCTATGGCGTTTACGGCACTCATTATAAGAGGCTCGTGCGCTCGTGCCCTGTTATCTATCCGGCCTGTACTAATAGGCTGACACTACAAACCATTTTCAATAACCAATATCGATTCGCTCTCAATACAAATCAGGGTATATACACATTTTTCAATAATGTATTCAAAGGTTAATAAACAAAATTACATTTTAACATACATTACATGATAGGATTTTTTACACTATTACCCACAAAGTAATTTTTATCTGATTAACATTACTGTTGACTTGTCAATAGCTTTTTTCTATTTCAAATTTTCGAGGTAAATAAACCATACTGAAAGATAACTAATCAATCAACGTGTGTGATAATAAAAATAACAAAACCATAATAGTTAGTATAAAGTATATTTTTTATTTAAGAATTACTTCTTAGTTATCGTTTGCCGAGTAGGCTTGTGGGTGGAGAGGGGTGCTTGATCATGCAATGTGGTGGTAAGAATTCCTTTCGTCTAGGTTTCAACGGCCGCATAATAGCTTTCTATGCTTCGATTACGGAAAATGACTGTGACATTTCTTTAAACAGTATACTCATCGCATTGCGACAGGAGCAGGAAATCGAATTAACGGCTTTAGATTTTATATAAAAAAATAAAAGTTAAGTTTATTTATATTACAATAAAATTTACCAGGATTACTTGGCCACGGTGGGTAACATCTATACAGACTGGTCATTTATGCAAGCGATAATCCAGACTTGAATGGTATATCGCGACAACAACGATAGGACCAGGACATGGATTGGCTCAAATTGCTAACTTAATAACATAGTCCTTCTGTTATGAGATCTTTCTTAGAAATATATTGTACTGTTATTAGATCTTTCTTAGAAATATATCTATGTTATAGAAGTTACATGTGGTGCGTGAATGCAGCGTGCGACACTGATTTTTCTGTATGTGTGCATTCAACACTCGTAAGGTAAAGAAAACTTAGTGAGGAAACCTTGCACGCCTTGCCACATAAGGCTGATCACCTACTTGAATTTTATTAGAAAAAAACTCATGATCACGAAACAGAAATACATATACGTTCAGAAATCTGGGCATCAGGTCTTAAAAGGATAGAACACAACGGTTTTTTTAAAGTTTAAATTTAGTAATTAATGTGTTTTCTTCAACTTGTGCTTTGGAGCAATTAACATTAAATCTTTAAAACTTTTTATTAAAGTTGTTTAAACCCACTAACTTGTAAAGCTAATATTAGAGTCAACGTAAGTTATACCATAACTCTTTGAACTCAATTTAAGAAACAGGAAAAATTCCTGTAAATTTTTATGTTACGAGTCTACATTATAATTTTCAGGCAAATTGAAACAGCGAGGGCATATTGAATATTCAAATTACGAGTTTTTCGTTACGGAAGGAATTTAACGCGAGGAAGATGACCTGAATCGTCAGAGATGGTTAGCAATTAAAAGTAGTAAAACGGGTGAGGGCTGAATATACGTATGTAGGATGGTCCGATAGGGACGCGACTAACATCGTTGTTACTTCGATAGTTTAATAAATAAATTTTTTAAATAATTTATTTTAATTAAGAGAACACATTTAATTGGTTCATTATTTTTTATCATACAATTCCTTTATTCAAGTATCGTTATATTTACTACCTAATACTGCGCTTTTTCGTCATCGTTTTTTTTATAAATTTTAATAAAACTAAAGTAACATCAACACTATGAGGGGTAATTCTACAAGTCAAATAATATAAATTCACGACTTTTTCGTGAATATTATTATGTATCTTTGGGCGGTGGCGTTCGGGCGGGCGCGGTTCCGCGGTGCGGGCGTGTTGTGGCGTCACTACTACGGCCGTTAGGCAACAGGGTTGCTATTGTTAAAGGAGTTGCCAAAATATTGGTTTTATTAATGTCCGTAAATATATGTCAATATAATTGCGACTTAACACCACAATATATAAACATTTAATTACGGATAAAAAATAACTTTATGCTTTACTAATATAATATTTAAATATCCTAGAGAATCGTAAAAATACTAAATGAACCAAATGGCAAGATATTCAGTGAAGAGAAAGCCATTATTATTCTTAAGTGACATTTTTGCAAATAACAAATTAAAATTGTATGCATCACATACCGTTTATAAATCTTCTATAGGAGTTAAATGGAATTTCAAATGTGCGAAGTTTTCACTGGCAACCCTGGGCGGCTGCCGGCCGCAGCGCTCGTCAGACGGCGGGCGGCACTCAGAACTCGGCGCTCGTAGGGCGCGTACGGACGTAGCGGCGCCGCACTGCCGCCCCACGGCGGGTATTATGCCGGCGCTCCGGGGCCGCTCGCCACGCGCCGCAATCACCACGTTTCGATGCGATATTACGATCGCGACATCTCTGTGCTCACTCACGATTCCTTAACTTACTCTTTATACGGCATAAAGGAATATAAATATTTATGGATGTCAGTTTTCAGTTATTTAGATTGGCTGTGAAATTTAAGGTATGTATGTATAGATTTTTTACAGTGTTTCTGACAGTATTACATCGTTTTCGCTGAAAAGATGAATGAATATTATAGCATGGCTGTTTCTATGCACCTTATGAGATGCCTTTAATATTGGTAAGCAATTATTTTACGGTTTATGTTTACAATGATCAGTAAATGTCGCTCCGTGTGCCCTTCGGCAATCTGGATCGATAGTTTACTATTAAGCGTAGTCGTGTTGGGTTCAAGAGATTTTTCGCATTAAATTACATCAGTTTAATAACTGCATTATATTTACATCAACTGCGCCGCCGCAAGTTTGCGTTAAGTACCTTACACAATTCAAAACTATACATTACACTACTCGAATTGTCTTTGATCTCCTCGAGAATATTTATTCCCCATTTAATAACTAACATTTAGAAGTCAGGAACGCAAAAGGTTTAAATTTTCACACAGGCGTGAAATTAGAGTTTCTTTTCAAAGTAAAACCTTAACATAAAGCACTGTTTACTTAATATTTATTGGCATATTTATAAATGTTTAGGTGAGAATGAAATCAACACGGCGCGTTCGGGTACACGAAGATGCTATTCGACATAGGTAATACAGTTTTCTTCTTGATTATTAATTAGACAAACGTAGTAACACTACACCTGATGTTTAAACGATTAATATGAGTTGCTGTAGTTCCTACTTAGTTTCAACTTTCAATAATGAACATTTCTTCTTCCTTGATTTTAATAAAAAAAGTATTTTATTCCTCGACTAATATACTGTATGTGTAACTGATAGAGCTAAATTATATTCATAAAACTGATATTTGTGTTTATAGGCTAATTTTTGCTTTATATTAAAACTAGCCTATAAACATAACTGTACTTTTACTAACACAACTAACATTACTTAAAGACAAAAAAAAACTTTTTCTCAAATACACTTTCCTCTATTTAGACCTTTTGTAAATATTTCTTATGCAAAAATTTTGTCCCTAGTTTAGAAATTTAGTGAGCACTACAAGACTGTTTTATATAATCTTAATTATATCAATAACATAAAATAATCTTTAATCTTAAAGTAGATTGAACATATTTATCTCCCGTTTGTTTCTTATATTAATTAATTTGGTAATGGTACATAAGTCTTCCACTCAAATGCTTAAGTCATATAATTTCAGATAAAAAATTCAATTCAATTTAAATTACATCCTACTCCGCCAATTTTAGTCCTTAATACAATTTTGATAAACAATTACAAATGCAATTATTTAACGAAGTTATATGTCAAGTTTCATATTTAATCGTATCTAAACGATTCTGTTAATATGTTCCAATTTGCGGTACAGTCGTAACCACTAGCAGATAGCTTGTGTGGGCGTAATAATTTTCGTAGTACTAGGCTACGACACTAAAATACGTCAACATTAGAAACATTTTCCGTCAATAATGTTCCTCGATTATTGTATTAATTTGTATGATGATATTTGACTTAAAAATTTACAGATTTCTTGTATGTATGATCAAATTTTTAAATAAGGTATTATTGCTAAGAAATTGAATTGTAACGTAGTATAGAGAGTAATCCGATTGTCGTTATTTAATACCTGCAACATATATTTAAAACTTTGTTTGGTATCACCTAACTGAATAAACACGTAAGGTGGAAAATCTCATATAAAAGATAATTCTAACAGTTAAATACGTTATATATATTCACAGAGGTGCGAATAATTCAAAATGATATTACGGGAAACTTAAGTTTGAGAACCTAATTTTGCGCCACGTTGACATTGTAACAAAGTCATCTTTAAATAAACAATAAGCTTGCTGTCGCAATAAATAAGTTATCCATGCTTTGTCTCTTGGATTACAGTAAACTTTGTGTTTCTAAACATAATGAATCACACATGTTTACATATTGTGAATTTGTCAATCAATGTTTAGATGTGTTTATGTTCATAGGTTTAGACTTAAGCACAGTTTAGACAAGACACAACGTTACAAAAATGATATCGTGGATATTGAGATTTTCATGTCAGAGCCCAGCAAAACTACCAATTGTGCTAGAGAAGTAGATATATACCCTATATATAGTTCACATATTTCTCTAACCTTCATTTACACAATATCCTTCACTAAAATATTCTCGTCAAAAAATATAAAGGAAAGAGATTGAACCCAGCACTTTGTACTTTATCATCTCTCCAAATGAGCACCCACATTTTATTGCATTGCTTTTACGTTAACTATAAAATAAACGTTTTTACGCATGTGTTTGTTATAATTCTTTGTGCTTACATATTAATAACATACATGTACTCTAGTTAATATGAAGCTTATAATAGTAAAATGCTATTTTATAACATTTCACATAGGTTACGAATATAAACTTTGAAGATTTTCGATGTCAGTAAACAGTTACGCTTGGCAACAATTCCGCTGTCTTCAATTGATTTGTTTGCATATTATTGTTTTAGTCGAGATTTCCCACCTTAACACAGGCGCGCCGAGATGGCGCCTCGCCTATCACAAATGCACAAACTTTGCAAGTTATTCGTAAGACACCTGCGCCACAAATACAAACGATTTTAGTAACATTTAAAGTTTGTTGGCTTACTGGATGAAGTTTTAACTACTTTCAATTATTTGCCCCCTGAGACAAAAATATTAACTCGCTATCACAATATAAATCTGTAATTATAAGACTTTCGTAGTTTTTATTTGACTTTTAAGTTATTCCATATACTATTTTCATACAAATCGATTGTGGATTCGTTTGACACCTACGGTAAATTTTGTATACAGTCCTTTGAATTAATAAAAAAAAAATCTAAAAATACAGATTCATTACTTTTTATCATGACTTTATTTACTTCACTTACTAATTAATACATACACTCTCATTGTTTAATATATAACAATGTCTTTGACAACGTTGTAATGCCACGTTTTTGTCTGTTTCACTAATCAGTTTGCTTTATGAACCCGGTCAATTGAATAAATCAGCTTAACCGCGAACTGTGTCTGTATCAACTGGACGAGAGTCATGACCATCAGTCATTGGGCGGACCGTACTTTACCGCGTATGATATTGGCCTTTATATAGGTAGAGAGCTAGAGTATAATATAATCCTCCTATGAGTATGTAATGAAGGCTGCTGCTGAAGGATTGTGGGAGAGGTCTGAGGTTGACCGAGACTGGCCGGTGGTTCAATGCTGGAGTCTCTGTGTCGGTAGTAGGCTCTCGCTACCCCCTGAATAGAAGGGGCCGCCGGCCCGGGTCTACTCAAAGGTCTACAGCGCCGCGTCAAGTTCGACGAAACTATAATTTTACATTCATTTAAATAACCTTTTTTTTCCTTTTTCCTTCGACTCCTGTCTGGGTAGATATGCTGTGAATAAAGTTAGATTTTTAGGAAAAATAATTTGTCACATTTTTTGGTTTACATCCGCCAAAATTATTTTTCTGCCTACATTATTTTGATGTTCGCCGACGCTATTAGTAGTTCTCGTTTTTTCAAATGTTATGCACATTACAAAACCCGCGCAAGCTTGCGAAAAAAGATTTCAACTGTTTCCGACTAATTGAATCGTAAAGAAGAATGAATCGTAGAAATGTACATGCATAGATTAAGAAAACAAACTGAGCTCAAACAAGAGCTTGTTATCAAATAAAATTACTTAACTTGAGTACACTAGTGTAACCAACAAAGAAGTTTACTTTCTAAAAAACTTTCAATGACACCTGACCTATATGAGTTAGACCTGAAGTTGTATACTTTGAATATGAAAATATTTTAATTATGAAAAAACTTTTTAAGTTTTTGTATATTCAAATTTACAAATAAAAAAAAAATACTTTCAGAGACCTTATTATTTTTAAAATTTTGATTTATATTTAATTATATCTATTATCCTATATTTGTGTTTATTTCGATTAAACGAAAAAAACAACATTTCTATGTTTTTTACAGTATTTATTTCCCACAACTTTATTTTCTATAAAATACAATTCAACTGACTCAATTCTACTTATTTGCTTCACATGGCTTGAAAGTCTTATCTTGACATACCAATACAATTAATTATTCGTCGCATACACAAAAAACGTTTCATAGACGTCTATCAATCACAAGACTACGAGAAAACATTTACTATTTCTAGCTAATTGGTTTCACATTCAAAATAGAACACCCAAACCAAACGTATTTACCGCATGTAAGCTTCATAAAAGTCGTCTCCCACGCCCTATAAGAAATTAATTAAATTTTAAATCATGACTATAAAACTGACTGCTTTTTACATTCGCTTCAAATTATTTCTTAAGCTTAGCTCTGCTTGTTTGTAATACTTTGAGGTGTATTTTTAACCTGCAGGACTAGTATTATGCTTATCTTTTGAAACAATATGAATTAATACGCTTGCTTACTATTCCTATCTGCCGTAAGTTTTGCCTATACAAGACATTTTCTAGTTTAAAATACATATTACTAAGTAGTACAACCGTAAAGCAAACTATTACAATCATTACATACATTATTTATTTATTCAGTTTACGACATCATAATATATTATAGTACTAAATCTACGGCACATTTTACAAAATCTTCTATCTAAAATGTATGACAATTAAAGTAAACATAAGTGTTACAAAAAATAAAAATTTAAACATATATAGGATAAAATAGGAACACAATAAAAATTTTGGTTAAGCAGAAAAAAATAATCAGCGAAACAGCGAATTAGGTTCGAGAAAGTCTACAATGCTTTCTCTAAAACCGATCAGCCCACTAACGAATAATTCCAGCTCCGGATAAGCTGTGTTCAATCCCTTAAAATCGCGAAGAATCCGAACGAGAGAGAACATTATAGTAGGATGTTATATTATCACATACAGGATTTATGCCAGTCCCATGTCATTAAACAAAATGAAAAAACACATTCCAATTTTCATTTTGCTACACACAGCAATATATTATCATGTACGAAACCCCATTTTTCGAGTTGTAACAAACAATTGTTAAAACAACGACAACATTGATGAAGGGAATGTTTCAACGAGCCGTACGTCAACGAACCGCTGTCTACATATTATGATAAAAATACGACATCAAATACAATGGCGGAAAGTAGAAAACATCTAAATTAAGTTTTGTAGAACGGAGAAGTTGGTTTTCGTAATTGGGCATATAGAATATTTATTTATATTCTGTGTGAAAACATTTTTTGCACCCAAATAAAATAGACTTAAAAACAAATATGTTCTAATAATCTTGAAATTAATAAATGCCTTTAGTAGTTACTTCCTACTGTACTTCCTACTGTTCGGATCACCTTTAAAAGTTATATATTAAAGTCTCATTAGATTTCGGAACTCTTCTAGCCATCGTTAAGCAATTTGTCATGCGCTCGCTTGACAAGAAATATTCTGCTGCTATAACTATTTAATTTATTAGGAGCGACTTTATTTAAAAGACGCCTACGCACTAAATTGATGTCCGACAGGGTGGAGGGTATCGCATTCATCATGTTGTTTTGGTAAAATATTTGTATGTCAGAATTTAAGCACTTGGGCATTACGCAAAAATCTACCCTAAGTTTTATGTAAGAGTATATAACTGACTTATTACGTATATATACCATAACAATTTACTTACTTATCTTTACTGCAAGGTCAAATTAGATTTAATATACATTATATTATTCACTGAATACAATTTTTAATATCTTTCTTAGAAACATATCGTAATTTAAAATAAAGAAAATTTTCTTAGAAATATTTTCAATTATTTTAATACGAATTAGAATTGTGATAACAATTCAGACCTACATTTATTTCTTAATTTATGGATTTTTTAAATGAATTATCTGAAATTGAAAATATTCCAATAAATTTCTTATGTTAAAAAGAGCGTTCCATCCGTATCCCATATATGATATAAGAATATTGTCTACAGTGAGTGTAAACGCGGCGGCGCGGGCGACCGGCTGGCGACGCCGCGGATGTCGCTACTCGGAAAACCCATCAGCTACCGCGCCACGCGACGCGACGCGTGCTGCCGACGATTTCAATCTAAATTTTACAATTTCCTAGAACGGCCCAGGGGTTTTAAAGCCGTCTGTTATCATATGATTGTGTAAGTGCCATTTTTATAACAAATATTACTCACAGAACTTACTTTTTTACTTTTAATTTTATGTTTAAGTGACTTCGAATAACTGAATAAACAATTATTAATTTAATGTTTATTTTATTATGAATTCATTTTTCAGATAATAATCTTGTTATTTTTTACAACGACCTTTATATATTATTGTCTAAATCATATGTTTTGTCTTTAGTAAGAAAAAAAATCACTGAATCGTTTTATTATTAGGTCCTTACATATGAAATTGGCGTTTTGTATGGGAGGAACAAAAAGTCGAATATTTTTAAATATAATATATTTAATTAATCAAAGTATGAACCATTGTTTTCTATGCACTTTTGCCATCTCATAGGTAGTTCATTGATCCCTTTACTAAAAAAAAAAGTCGGACGGGAATCAATAAAATCTGTGAAGGCGATTTGGCTTGCCCCATCAGAGTTAAATTTTTTCCCTTGCAAGAAGTTATCCAAATTTCGAAAAAAATTGTAATCTGTTGGAGCAAGGTCTGGGGAGTACGGAGGGTGTCTTAGAAAATCCAATTGAAGCTCTTCTAATTTGGTAGCCGTCTGTTGTGCAGTGTGTGGTCTAGCGTTGTCGTGTAGTAGCAGTGGCGTGGAGCGATTGACCAGCCTAGGTTATTTAGCCGCTAGCTTTTCCATCATGGTTTGCAATTGCTGACAATCAGCCGTAATAGTCTGGCCTGATTTGAGAAAACTGCAATGAACAATACCGGCACTAGTCCACCAAACGCTTACAAGTAACTTTTTTGGGGTTAATTTTCGCTTGGAGCAGGATTTGGCTGGCTGGCTAGGATCCAACCAATGCGCTGAGCGCTTCCGATTATCTTAATGAATCCATTTTTCATCACAGGTTCGGTTTAAAATACCTTCTTTATTGTGCCGGTTCAGTAATGTAACGCAGCAGTCGACGCGCGTTTGCCCGTTTGCTTCAGTCAATTCGTGAGGTACCCATTTTTCAAGCTTTTTAATCTTCCCAATTTGCTTCAAGTGAATTAAAACAGTTTTATCACTAACACCATAGCCTGCAGCTAACTCGGACGTGGTTTGCGATGGATCTGCTTCCACAATAGCCTTCAATACTTCATTATCAACTTGGGTCTCGGGCTGTCCACGGGGCTTGTTCTGCAGGTCGAAAAGTCCAGAACGTAAACGTTGGAACCAAACACGAACTGTGTTTTCTTTTGCAACATGACCGCCATACACATCATTCACCCTTCGAGTCGTTTCCGCAGCACTAGTGCCACGGCGGAACTCGTACTCGTAAATAAGGCGATTCTTAAAGTTTTCCATTTTGTAAAATGAGTGACGCAAACGGAAAAAACCAGTAGAAAAAAACAAATGAATGACGGTCATCGAAGCACAAATACATGAGTAAATAGCTGTATAAATTTTAATTTGGAACTCCTTACCAAAGAGGAGAACATCGTGATTATAGTGGCCAGTACGAAATACGCCAATTTCATATGTAAGGACCTAATATCACGTTTCTTTTCTTAAATTGTGTAAATACGCAATTTAATGACAGGAAAAAATCATATTACGCAGGTATAGAGTTAATGTTTAAAATTTTCAAAAATTACTTACTAACAAGGGTTATGTTACAAATTTGCTATTTCATTAGCGCGGAATATTCAACTTAGTAATTAATTTTTAATCATATTACCTACATACACTATCTTTACATTAATTTTTTTTAATTACGTGAACCTTTTTTCTGAGGAATCAATTGCGGTTTGAATCATATAACTACATATATTAAACTCACATGAATTAACAACCAAGATTATTATTATTTTTAAAATTATAAATGAAATTGTTTTACGCGGACTTTAATTTCAAAATCGATCCATTTTGAGATCCACGAAATAAGATTATAAGAGTAAATATTAATGTATGTTGTTTTATTTTAAGGTTCAGTAAACTGTAACTGTCATTGCAATATACTATATTCTCTATGTTATGTTTAAGTCCAGTAATAAACCCTTATCCGTTTCATTGATATTTTTAAGCAAGTAGTGACTTGTAGTGTGCATTAACCAATAAGATACGAAGGCCGAGTTATGGAAGTTATATTGCAGCAAACCTTTGTGACTAAAGGACGGTCTCTGGTGCAATGCAAATAGTCCATAGAGTGAACTATTTGTCCCCATTTCCCAGCGCAGACTATACAAATATATGGTAAAGGCCGTTTCCGAAGGCAATGAATGTGTCAATAATAAACATGTCGAGACCACGCTACGCTCTACGTTTCCTAACAGAATGTTAGGAAACGTAGACCCAACCTTTTCACCCTTATTTAGGAATTTTTATACGCTTTTGAGGAAATACTTTATGTAATTTGTATGTACCTGAATACTCAATAAGCATACTATTTCAAAGTATTCAGTCTTAGTAAATATATAAATAGTTTTAATAGAAATTGCCTTCCCTCTAATGAAAGTAGATAGTTTTGATTCATAGTTATTGTCATTCTAACCCAGCTAATTAAATGATCTATTCATTCAGCTGTCATTCTATTTTATTTTGCCATCTGTAATAATAAAAGTAAAGAGAAACATACAAATAAACGTATTATTTTTGTTTTTCTTACTATTGGCGCCCGCATCAAAGTTTTCCTATCCCGTTGATAAGAAAACTCAAGAATAAGTAATAAGTAGGTGAGGATTCGTGGCGCTGAGTTTTTTAACAAACTTTTCTTAGCGCTTGTAGCTAGGAACTACCAGTTATCCTCAACTTTGAGACGCATTGAATGATTATCAAATGAAACATTAAATTCGACGAAAAAATGTATTATAAATACCTCAAAAACAGTATATAGGTAGAAGAAAAATTGCCAATTTTTAATTAAGTATTTTAATAAAAGAATATAGATTGACGTTTCGTATATTGTATTGTGTATCGTCTAAAATTTAGTCGTATTTATTTTATAACATCAAAAATTCTTAAAGTTTTACAATTTAATTCCAACATTAAAACAACTAAGTAGCCTATCGTTACGCATTTTTACAAATGTTTTTCGCTAGCACTACTCATTTGTATCCTTTTTCAACGTCAAGGAATGTAAATAATATACCTACTAATTCGATTTTTATCCGTTTATAGTGTTATTTAAATCAGACAGATTTTAGCCTGATTCGTGTACATAAGGATTATTAGTAGAAATAACACTTTTTTTAGGTTCTTGATGGTGTTCATGTGTTTGTCACTGTCGGTTTTCTCCACTATTGAAGAATACGAAGCAAAAGCTGGTATTGTACTTCTCTATATGGAGGCCGTAGTCGTCGTGTGGTTCGCTATAGAATTTTGTTTACGGTAAGTTTTGACATAATGCTTAATTTAATTATTGATTTTTGTTTAACAGACACATATAACAAAAAATATGAAACGTCTTAATTATTGAGAAAAAAAACAAAAATCTTAACTGATGATTTATTATGTTTTGAATACTATTGAAAACATAATAAATCACATAATTATAATGTCTGTACGGCCCAATGTGTTCGTAATTAAAGTGTTCTTTATAACATACTTGTATTTTATACCTCTTCATTGCCTAAATTTACTACAAAGCAATTAAAAGTTTTTTAAATGAACGCAGTGCTACGGCCTTATCGTTTATAAACAATCTCTTCCAGGCTCCCATAGTAAAGAAAATAATTTATAAAATGCTACAGTTTAAAAATATGTAACTAAAATAACAAACTGGTAAGTAAGCTGTACCAGCTAGTGAACTGTGTATTCAAATTTATATGCAGGTAATAAATGTCAGGATTATCTGTACTGTGTATGTATTTAGCAAGCTGCACTAGATAACTTAATATATGAGAGGGTGAGAACAATATCTTAAATACTACTTACACCTATTCACACGTACATAATATTAGTCTTGTGAGTTGTTCGTGTCGCGCACATTTAGCTGTTTAAACTTTCAGGTGAAACCTGAAACCAAATAATATAGAATAACTTCTAACATAACAAAACAAGTATCGATAATAAAAAAGGAATGAGTCACGTCACAACTAAATACATAACATTTAGCGAAATATTTTAACTTAAAAACAAAAAGAAGAAGAAATATATGATGAACTCTAAACTATTTTGATTAAACCCAAAGTCCTAATTATGTGCTTATTTTCAATCAGACCTGAAATTCATACGACTAAGACGAAATTTCTTCTTTGACTTACCAATATTAAATCATTGCTTTTATTTCCAATCATTGCATTAAAAAAATCCAGTAAAAGCTCTATTTCAGAGTGTGACTGCTCGATTACATTTGGATTCTAACTCTCAAATAATTCAGTACTTTTCATCCGTTCTAAGTTTAAAATTAATAATCATCAAAACTATTATTATTCCACAATTATTTAAATACTAAACATTTGATGAACAATAGTTTCTGTGAGTGACTCAAAAAGGAGAATGACGCTTCCACCCAACAGAGACTTAATAATTCAATCAAACTTTTGGATCGACTTTCCGTTTTTAATTAACATTGCAAGCTGAGCTTAATTCATATAAATAAACAGGTTCAATTTAACTTGCATAAAACCAGACTTAAATTACATCAGAAGTAACGTCATTATAATACACCGTAAGACTAAAAATTCCCTTTAAAGATTGTATAGTCAATAAATAAATTTTTATGAATGCATAAAAAAATATCCATAAAAGTTAATCAATATGTAAGTCAGTGATATATATTGTTGATAATAGCTCTACAGAACCATGTAATCACGTACTCGACCATTTATTATAAATAATAATAATTAGTGTATGTAGCGTTCAAAATAAATCCATATAAGTCTTTGAACTCAGTGTATAATTAGTGGGGTTTTAAATGTCGCATTATCATGCCAAATCGTATATGATTATTATAATAAGTGCTAATATAGTTGCAGTATTAAAATTATATGCAAGAAATACTTAATATATATGGTGCATAACAAGTAGCTATCAAGCCACACCGCCATTGCGTAATGCATTATAAGTAAGTTGTTTTCCTCAGGGGAGACTTGCTAATTAGCGTGGCTTTCGAACATTTACCGAGCTATTTTCCTTACTAAGTTGGTCAACAAGCTCTTGCGAAGTACAAGCCAAAAATAGCGTACTTTGTTTGTAAGGTTTCAACTATGACTTTATGTATTGTAATAATTACGTTTTGTTTTCGTTCCTCATCGTTGTATTATATTGCAGGTTGTGGTCGTCGGGATGTCGTTCTCGGTATCAAGGATTAATGGGCCGCCTCAAGTTTTTAAGGCGGCCTTTTTGCATAATCGGTAAGATATTTAGGAATATTTAAATTTTAATAACTTAAAGATTTCAAATTTGGAAGAGGGCTTAAATTTTACCTGGAGTAATTATTTTAATAGGTTTCGCCTATACATGGAATACAGAAGCGGGTGTCCTCTTGGTAGCCGCTCCACCCAGACTACCTTGCCGTCGTAACGTAAAATATAGCTGCACGATTCGCCCACCTGGGATTATTATGTTGCTTTACGATAATATTATACCTCAACTTTGACCTATAAATGTCTTTCAGTAGCTTTTGTAGTATGATATTTTTAACCAGAGCCATTCACCTTAGCAAAAGGCTATTTGCTATTTTTAGCGAGTGAAATTGGTCGCGGTCCGAAACCAATCCGAATATCTATTACCAACATACGTTCCAAAACAACATACTTGTTTATGTAAATTCATCCGACACAATACAAAACCTTACAATATTACCATATTCTCAACATTTGCATAATATGTAACGGAGACAACACAAGTTTCTAAAAAATAATAAAAGTCTCCTGACTTGCAACTATTATTATTTTAATCCATTCTTCCTTGTATTATTATGTTTTAAATGCATATCTATTTATTTTCACCTACATAAATAAATATTTCGATAATTATTATGAAAATGATAATAAAAATGGAATGAATAAGTGATGTAATTATCTCCAGAAGTCATGTTCTGTATAATATGTTTAAATAATGTACTTTTTTTAGATTTTACAACGATCATAGCGTCTATGGTAGTGCTGGGTATGGGATCCTCAGGTCAAGTGTTTGCGGCGTCAGCGTTGCGCGGTTTAAGATTCTTCCAAATCTTACGAATGGTGCGAATGGACCGACGAGGGGGTACATGGAAACTTTTAGGCTCAGTTGTTTACGCACACAGACAGGTACGATACCTATATAATATATTGTATTTTGGCGTTTAACTTCAGACGTGAAAATGTTTGTATATGTTCATTCATAAAGCACACGTTAGGTTAGCATCCTTTCCATTGTTATTTATCAATTCTGCGGATACATATATACTTCACTGCTGCATATGCTTCAAAAATAGTATGTAAACAAACACACATGACAATGAGTGGGTTTTTGTATAAATTTCAACACTGTTTACTCGGTGTTGAAAAATGTATGTGCGTGATGTACAATGTGATATTTTTAGTGACGGAATAACATAACCTAATTGCTTTAGGTAATTTAAAACAGATACAATATGTGGAGAGATTTACTTTTCAAAATCTCTATATTTTACATAATCATAAACGTATTACGTTATTTAAAAATATTAAATCAAGCGATACCAATATGGCATTAGTTATCAGTTAACTCTTCAAACCACGTTTAATATATAATATAATTACATAGTAAATTATAAATTGTTATTGTAATCGTATTAAAACTTTACAAATTCAAATTCAAGCGAAATCTCGAAACGCTTTTAAAAGTTAAAGTTAGCATTTGTCTAGCTTTATTAAAACTATTGTTTAGTTTTAGCTGAGAAAAAGGAATTATAGTTATTATATCCTAAGTATTTAAGCTCTGATTTTATAGTGACGTAGCAGAAACGGTATACAAATTGGTATCGGAACATCGTTATTTCCTCTACGGGTGCGTACACATTTAATATAGTAAAGAAATCAAAGATATACAATAGTTTCATATTAAGCTTGCATGATTGAGTATATGTAAGTTTATGTGAGCATCAATAAAAATATATCCGAGAAATAGCGGGATTTCCTACGCCTTGATATTGACTAACCAAACAGGTATCAAATTATATCGAATAAACAAACGTAGAATGATACAGATTATCGATACTGAATTCTTTAGTTTTATACGTTTGAAAATTAAACATGATTTAATCTGAATAAATCGCGACATGTGTCAAATAAATATAAACATTCGTACGAGCTAATCTCATAATAAAATAATATAAGTTAATTAGTCGTAAATAATAACAATAAACCAAAACACGTGTATGATGTATCATTTATTGATAGTTGTTTTTCCAACGTCGTCTTGTGAAACAAAGAGGTATGCTAAATCAGCGTTCTTTGTTCGATTCGTCTCCTCCATAGAAGCGATCCGAGCGTGTCATTTTTCGTAAATCAAAACCTTTGTTACGTTCAACTTGTGTAATGCGGTAGAAATATCCTAGCCCTATTCGAATTTCTTTAAGCATGAATGTTTGTTTGTGGCTGTGAATTGTATTTTCAACTTAGGGTTTCCGGTACAGCGCTCTATAAT
The DNA here is from genome assembly GCA_028984075.1 of Pieris mannii. Lineage (NCBI taxonomy): Eukaryota > Metazoa > Arthropoda > Insecta > Lepidoptera > Pieridae > Pieris > Pieris mannii. Next base: position 6,270,354 of record CM054776.1, read on the forward strand.
TCAGTTCTATTACGTGAATCTTATTGATATTATATCAATAACTTTATTTCAGCAAAGCAACGAACATAGCGCATAAATTTAAATAACTTATAACATTTAAAAAAATCAGTGGCGCTACAATCTCTTTAGGTCTTGGCCTTAGATTTCTGAATCTGTTTCATGATTATTTTTAAATGTAATAGGCCAGTAGGTGATCAGCCTCCAGTGCCTGACACACGCCGTCGACTTTTTGGGTCTAATGCAAGATCTATAGAGCGCACTTTGACTTAGCTCAATCTTTACTTACGAAAAAGTGTGTACACTAAGCATAAACTATGATTTTACTAAGCATAAACTAACATTTTAGCGGTGAGATTAAGCTAAGCACAAGCTAAGACAGAAAATGGCAAAATACAAATTGATGTTTCGTTTCATGGAATACCTTTTTTACTATCCTTAAAAAAATATAATAATAACAAATATTTAAACATCTAAAGCGGTACAGATATATCTTATATTTATTTATTTTATTATTGCAATGACTATAAATATACAAGTAACCTTTAGAAAATGTATTTTGAAATGACACTAATTATGTTATGTAGAACGGATCGCATTGCTATTACAACAAAAAACAGATTTGAAGCGAGAGGTGAAATTAGTTAGTTTATAGTTTGAATTTTGTTGTGAACATATTATGCCAATGCTATAGAGCAGATACGACAAAAATAAAAAGTCAAGTAAATTTTGGGTCATTATTTTTGTTAGGCTTATAGTCAAAGTTTTTGGTAAGTCGTCAATTTCGTGGACTTGAGATTAATGAAAGTAATGAGATTCGCAGTTTGCTCTATAAATACTGACTATGATTGAACTTGAAAGTTAAGTCTAAGCAAAGTGTAAGTGCGCTCTATAGATCTTGGCATAAGACATGTCGGTTTCCTCACGATGTTTTCCTTCACCGTTTGAGCAAATGTTAAATGCGCACATAGAAAGAAACTCCATTGGTGCACAGCCGGAGATCGAACCTACGACCTCAGGTATGAGAGTCGCAGGCTGAAGCCACTAGGCCAACACTGCTCTTCTTTATCTTCTTTATCTTATAACATACATTAAATATATATAGAACGCGCTTCAGATTAAGTAAAAGGTCACGAAGTACGTGATCGTAATTAAGCTTGCTTCAAAAGTAAGATTAAAAATCAATCGAGCTTTTAAAAAGATATGAATTTCCCAGTACACCTTTGAGCTTAGGTCTTTGACCTCTTTTAATATTGTATTTGGATTCGTAAAAGTTTCAATCCATCTGTCGAACGCGCAAAGGTGCTATCGTCGCTTGTACAACTACGGAACGTAAAATATATATGTATTTATTACTTTACATGCCCTTATAAACTTAAATAGAAGTATTTTTATAAAGAAACTTGGTATAATATCTATCGTGGCTAGATAAAGTGAACACAAAAACTATTGTTTGGTTGATACATTTCTATGAATAGAAGAAAATTGTACTTTGCCGTTGTAGAAGAATCTGGCAGTACTACAATACTCAGTGAATAATGGAGAAAGTAATGCGATTCAGAACACCGGTGGCGTCGTCGTAATAAGCGCATCTTACTTTTGTTAAGTTGCATAAAATAATCTTAAGAAAACAATTCTATTATACATATTGGAGCATCGAGTTTTAATAGGAAATGGATGTTGTCAATTTAACAGGAAAAATACTTGGGTACTTAGTTATTTTTAGAGATGTTCAACTAAAAGATTGATTTTTAAAGGCCGTTGTCTTATTTAGGACACTTTACCTCAAGGTATATCTAGTATGTTTAAACTTAATTATACCTATACATTAAAATTAGATTTAAATTTTACATTTAATGTAATCGGTCAAAATGTATGTAAGAACCTACCTAAAACAGTAGATAGAATATAAACCACCGTTTGTCTTACTTTAAAAAAGTTATGTTTGTTACAGGAACTGATAACTACGTTATATATAGGGTTTCTGGGACTGATCTTCGCATCGTTTTTAGTTTACTTGGCCGAAAAGGATGTTGCTGATACAAAATTTAAGAATTTCGCGGAAGCTCTTTGGTGGGGTGTTGTAAGTATGAAAACACTAATTATGGATCGACATTGCCTCTAAGGGCCATCAAATCCAAAATTACATGATGTAAATAATATAACTAAGTCGCATTTTTAAGACTTATAATTAAATAAATAATATTGCGTGAAAATCCAATAAAAGTACGACTCTTCATGTCTCATAAACTTTAACCAAAGTACTTTATGAGAAATTTTGAGCTTTTCGTCTTTTCAGAGAGAATTGAAACAAGGTCATTCATAATTACATTTCATTGGTATAAGGAATAAGTAAACATTAAGTAATTTTCTTAGATCACGCTGTGCACCGTGGGGTATGGCGACATGGTACCTCAAACCTGGCAAGGAAAACTCATTGCCTCATTTTGTGCTCTTCTAGGAATATCATTTTTTGCTCTTCCTGCTGTAAGTATGTCATTTATTTCTACACCATTACATTTTATCTGATTTCGTAGGAAGTGTTTTTTTTATAGAACGGGGGCAAACGGGCAGGAGGACACACCTGATGTTCTGTATGCCAATTAGGCAACTTACTTGAGAACTGTTATATTAAAATGGGGAAAATCCTGCCCCAGCGGATCAAATTACAATTGTATTATTTATTTACTAATTATTCGGCCGTATTAAACGTAGACTTTAATATTTGTATTTTGAATGAATATGACATCGCAACCATAGTAAAAAATATGGTATTAAATAAAACCAATGTTTTATAAAGGCCGGTATTGTAAATTGTAATCCTAACACCTTGCTTAATTTAATGACTTGAGAATGACAAAGAAATGATTTTCTTTTTTTCAAGTAAACTTATTTAAAATACAATATATTGGATATAAACGTTAACCTTTAAATAATTTTCTCACATCTAATTTTTCTCAAAATGCTGATCAATACATATAATACATTAGACACCTATGTGAAGCGTAGTACTTTTATTAATATTTTTATAAACTCTTGAATTATTAAATATGTTCTCGATTTTTTTGGGTAGGGCATACTAGGGTCGGGTTTTGCCCTTAAAGTACAACAACAACAAAGGCAAAAGCACATGATAAGACGAAGGCAGCCCGCGGCTACGCTTATACAAGCTCTGTGGCGGTGCTACGCCGCTGATGAGCACTCTATGAGTGTCGCTACATGGAAGATACATCAGATACCGCTACCAAGCCCTCAAATTAGGTGAGATCTTATCACCTTCATAAGGAGGGGTCACCAATTGTTGAGGATAGGATGAGACTTTTATTTTTATTATCATTATTTTTGTTTTAAGTCTTGGTATGACTTTTATTTTTATTATCATTATTTTTGTTTTAAGTCTTGGTATCTATTCCTTGAAGCTGATAACGATTTTCAAAAAAAATATTGGAATTCTGTTTCTAAATTTAATTGCACTTATTTAGTAGTTTTAATTATATATTTAAAATATTATCTGCACCTTATTTGATATTTAATAGCTATAAAAAAACTTTTCCGCTGATGTAAAATCGAATTACTTAATTTTACCAGTCGACTGGACGTATACAATGCGTTACCTCAGCCCTCGTCGCATATTGTATATTAAAATCCCATATGAAGATTATAGAGTTTACATATAAAAAATAACAAGTATCCCGTGATCACGCAATATTTTGCGTGCCTGTAACTTTACTAATAACAATTTTAATAACTCTAATATATTCAGTGGGTGGAGTAATCACGTCATAAAAAGCATTCCAAACGTTAAGCAAACCTTGATGATACGAAATACAAAGTAAACGTTAATTAGGTATACGTTTGACAGTCGGGTCATGAGTGCATCATTCAAGAACAATGCTTCCTTTGTGTCGCGTCTACCGACAATTCGAAGACATAAAAGTACTTCCCTGCATTCTCCCGCACCCCATTCGAAGCCTGCACATCGGTACGACGTCAACGCAAGCGCAGAAAATCTCGGTAAGCATTTGTATTAAAAACAGTGATAAATCTCACTTTATCTCATTGTTAATGTTAATTACATGCGCACAATAGAAACATTTTACTACACTCAAGAGTACAGTGATTTGTGTTTAATATGCGAAGGTATACAAAGACACATTAGATATGGTAACATACTAGACTGTCAAGTTTTGTTTTGTGTGCTTTTGTTTTTCGTGTATAGCGATTAGTAAAAACCTTTGCCTTGATTCTGACGATAATAGATTATGACATCGTAAGTACATACAATCCTAATTATTATACGCTAACGATACTAAACACAGTCCTTGTGTTTCTATGGTTTTCATTGTTTTGCTTCACGTCGATCGATTATTGCTATTCACAGAAATAGAGATCTATTTGGACTAATAAAATAACATTGAAAACAAAATAATAAATCAACGTCAAAATAAATATGTAAACGCTCTTAGTAAACTTTACACGTCGAAGTAGAATTTCAACTAACATAGCACAAAACTACCAAACAAAGCGCCACAGCCAATTCACAAACATGAAGATAAAAACTATGACAAAAACTTGCTTTTTGTATCGATCTCCAAACGCAACAGTATATGGTCACATCAATATCACAAATATCTTTATTTTAGTAGATGGAGGGTGACATGATATTATGCCCTGTTTCATAGATAATCGCACTACGGAAGGGGATCGTGCGTGTTGTCTACTTCATTGTTGGAAAAGCTGCTTTCAAGGTTTTGTTCTTCATCTTTTAGACGGCACTATGGCATGAAAGTTAAAGTCAAGAAAGCTGCGTTTATTATCTTTATTTAGACAAACCTTTCATGATGTGTATACACGAACGGCGTAGCAGCATTGATACCGGATAGGATGTCTTAAATCCGGCTGACAAACTGCATCTGTTAGCTCGAAACACTTGCTGGTCTATTAAGTACTTCTTTCTATTTTTCACTATTTTAAAATAAAATGCACCCGCGTAGTACGTAACGCTTCGAATACCTAACTGATACCGCTCTCATAAGCTTTACTATATCCATTTGAAGAACAAATGCCTTCTATAACTTGAACTGCTTTGATAGCGTTGACTGCTCAAGTAGCCTAAGAAATTGGAGATTCAGTTCGACATATTTCTTTTTCTATATGAATCATTAGCTAGTTAGGTCTGTTTCGCATCATAGAACGCAGTTCACACAAATGATTTCCTGATTTAATAAACTGAACAAGCATAATTCTCTTATTGGAATGGCTTTAATTAAGCTTCGATTTTAAAAAGCCTATACAATAACACCGCTTTGCATTTGTTTTTGCATGCCAGGTAGACAATTAGGTATATAAATAAAATTACCAATTGACTTTTCCTTTATATGATTTTCCAAGTTAACCATATAAAATTTTGAAAATAATATTAAAATTTTCTGCTACAAACTTGGCCAACGCAAAATAAATATTAAGTAATAGCTTCTTTCAATCGGCATTATAAATATGGTTGAAATAAATATCACCAAACAAAATATTTTCCCTGGTATGAAATAGTTTTAAAATTGGTCAAGATTAGTATATAATTGAAGTTATCTCACATATAATTCAAGTCTAACTCCATATTTATTATAGGCCAGATAATATCTGAAAGCACTCTGCGTTGTATTGCATTGTTGGATTTCCCAAGAGGCGAAGTAGGTCTGACCCAAAGAAAAATATTAAGACGTATGGACAATTTGTAGGGCTCTCTTTGTCCGATTGCAGGACGGGAAAACCGGTATTCATTACTACTTTAACCCCTCTTGTATATTCAAGTAATATTTCACGCTTGTAGACCAATATTGAAAATGTAAATAGGTGAGAAGTGTTTTTAGTAAGGAACAATTACTTAGCTTAGCTTTAAAAAATAATTTTAAATGTTTATTATTATATTTTAAATATAAATAATTTGAACTGTAAATGGTTCAATGTTATGCATTGTTTCCAACAGAACTCAGTTGGAACGCTTCATAGTCCTGGCTTGGACCTTTTACTGCCTAAGATCCGTGCTACGAAATTTTGATTTTAACTGAGCGCATCAATTACATAAAGAATGGTAATAATAAAAATACCTCTTGAACATGAACAAGAATAAAAAGTTATAAAACCTCTTCCAAAGATTTTTCTTATACTATACTCGTATACATAATATTCAAATTTGACTGTTCAAAAATAAAATGCAATACGTATTAAATTTATTCATTCCTTGGACTAAATATTTAACCAAAATACTTAAACGAGTCTTATTATAATGTATATTTTAATAACTTTTTAAAAATAAATTTATATATTGATCGATTACTAACAAGTTCCCATTCGGTTAAAACTAGACCACTCTGGTCTTAATTAATTGAGTAGCTGCATTGGCTCTTCGTGAAAGGTGAATTAAAAATTATTTAATGGAACATATTCAATTTAATTCTACTGGGATCCATAATAACCCTTCACAAACAATAACAGTAACACCTGGGTAAGAAAGAGATAACAAATGGATCGATAGTTTGCTTAGACATTAACAACCACTGCATTGACCTCATTATTTAGGTGGTATTTTTATGCAGTATAAAGAAGTTATGATTTCATAGCTCGTTTTTTAGTTGATACTATTTAAAAAAAAATAACTATTCGGAGTCATCAATAAAATAAAAGCATGTACATAATAAAAATGAAAAGTTCGTGGTCCATACTAAAATACTACATTCGTTTTAAATTAAGGGTCAATTAAGATACAGTAGAAACTAGAAACATTGGGTCCAATGTCAAAGTGAGCGTATGTATGGGTTGGCAGGGGCTACGATTCACCACTCAGGGTGCACTCGAAATATCAACTCAACCCATAGCGACGATTCGGTGGCCGAGACAGCGCTCTCCAACAAAAATTCCAATGGTAAGCGTTAAGGGGTATGGCTCATGAGACAAATTTTAGAATTATCAAACAAAACTAAATTGTACAAATAATCATTCCTGTCACGGTTATAACGTTAATGTACAGAGATGAGCAATATCACATGTTTTTGACTCGCAATAACCGAAATGGAAATAAATGTGTGGACTGCGTTTATGATGATGCGTTTTAATCATTGATCAAGAATATCATCGAATTGAAAGTAAACCTGTTTCCTTAGGACCTGACGTTTGTTATAGTCTATTATAAATTGATCAATAATAATCAACGGATTATTGACAAGAATAAGGAGTTGCTACAGTTCATCAGTTACGAAGTTTAGGTAGCAGCCAAGGGTTGTTTGTGTTGACTGTGGAAAGTGTCATAAAGTTCCCAACAATGTTCGGGCGAGACTGTTGACTAGACTTTGAACTGCACAGCAGTACGATGTTTTGTAGATTAAATTAGATTTAAAAGAGTTGTGGTTGTAATAGCCTATGGTAACCGTTAATATAATATGACCGTTAAATAAAATATGGTATAATTTCGTTTAAATTGGTGATGGTTATACATATGTTATCAAAAAGTACTGATATAATTGAACGCATTTATTCAATAATAATCGCTATTAAAAAACAAAATTACAAATGTTATGAAATGTCAATGAAACATTCTAAATTATTTTAATATCTACGTATGACGTATCTATAATGACATGGAGATGAAAGAAAAAGGATGTATCCTCTATTGAAGTTTGTTGGTTTTAATCTTATAAACACAAAGCGCATCGTCTGTAGGTATTATAAAATAATAATAATTTATAATGATTAACATTGCTTTACGCAGACGAAGAGGACGAGCCCCGCTGTGTTACACTAACTCCGCGGCATAAAGCAGCAATTAGATTTATAAGAAAGGTAAGATATTTCTTAAGATTTTCATAGAAGTAATATACGTACGTTTTCAATTTATATTTATAACATTATGCTTTCAATAACAATATGATAATTTAATATTAATATTTAGGATAATGAAAAATAATTAAGGTTTATATAGACTTACGTCACATGCCTCACACACTTCCAGTGTCCCAAGATACAGTACTAATACAACATTCTTCCATTCCTTAAATAAAACGAAAACAATTTTATATTATATTTAAATACAATACATAATCATACATAAACCTTACGTAAAACAACATTGCATTTTATTAGCTTTACTCAGCAATATAATATTAATGAAATAAAAGAAAGAACAAAGCGTAGAACCTAATCAAGGAGCATCTTGAATTATTAAATTATGTTTACTGTGTCCAAACTTCTGCTTATCCTACGGCCTTATCCAATTCCCAAGTTCCTTTTAGGTGCTTAAATAAATGATAACTTTAAAAATCGCTTCTCACTTCACCCATCGCGTTGCCGACCTCGTATCCGATTCAATTTTATCGCTGCCTTACAGTAGATCGTATCAAATGTTTTATAGATATTCAAGAAGTTGAAAAGTTACGTCTAGTTTTACCTATTAAGTTTTCATGATTACCCTTTTACGGGGAAATAACATTTTTTACTAACATCTGAAACTTGGATCAAACGCTTTGCCGAGTTCTTTTATTTGTAGACTAGAGCTTTCAAACCATAACAAAATTTATGGGTCTTATGAAATCTTAACAGATGAAGTATTTTGTGGCCCGACGTAAATTTAAAGAAGCGTTAAAACCATACGACGTAAAGGACGTTATTGAACAATATTCCGCTGGCCACGTCGATCTGCTCAGCCGAGTGAAAAACGTCCAGAATAGGTATTATTTCTTAGGTTACCAACGCATTGCATATGCACCAATTGAGTTAAAGTCAACAGACAAAAAGTAAACTCAATTTCGGCCCGCTTGACTACATATCAATTTGATGTTCGGTCATAAGGGTGACACTGACTGACTAGTGTGAATGCAACGCGATGATTTTCTTCAGTTTATCCCCTAAATTTGCATCTGCACAATAATTCACTTAAAGTTTGAACTCCTTATGGTTTGGGCTCTACACTAAAAAGTAGTTAAACTTTTACATAAATCTAGAGTAGGTAGTTTGCTCGAATGCTCGATTTTATACGTTTTCCGACAAATTATATCATTGAAAGTCATTTATTATCTTGAAAAATTCTTTTTGGGGTATTATTACCTACAGTAGATGATCAGTGACTTTGAATGATTAGTATTTGTGCCGTTTGCTCATTAGAAACAAAACATAGAAAATGTCTACCGTCTTTTACCTATTATTTACCTCTCCTTGTTTCATTTCTTCATCTATCTAGTTTAATCATAAATTGAGACATTTCTCTAAAAAAGCATGATTAAGCGTAGAAATTTATTACAATCTTACAATCCATCCTTTGTTTCGCTCCGGCCAGTGAATTCTTAACCAGCTACATTTATTTATTTTATTTACATAAATCTTTGTATGTCCATACTAACCATAGATTCCGTCCGTACTAAACAATTACAGAGACAAGTTGAAACAACATTGTAACACTACGAATTTATAGAACAACATAAAGATACATTTAATGTAGACAACAAGGGACGACTTAGCACGGTAAGGGTTTACTTTAATGTGTGTGACGCATATGTCCTGAAGATGTTTTGTTTTCGTGTAGCTCAAGTATTTTGTCGCACGCAAGAGATTTAGAGAAGCATTGAAACCATACGACGTCAAAGACGTGATTGAACAGTATTCTTCAGGACACGCAGATCTCCTTAACCGAACCAAGAACCTACAGTACAGGTGAGCAATAACCGAGACATTGGAATTGTTATTATATGGAAATATAAAAGCTCAGAGCGTTGCGTTACTTGGTTCTCATTTCGAGTATCCAGGTTTATGTGCCTTGTACAGGTTCAATGTTTTCATTTTAAAACAATCGACCGTTAAATTGGCCTCACATATCTTACGAATTTTTACCATACTCAATTAATAGACTTGCTTGCACATTTACACATATTACCTAAACTGCTTGTCTGATGCATGAATTTGTTATTATTTGTATATTACAATTTTGAAGCTTCATTTTTCAACTCTGAATGTGAAAACAAAGCTGCATTAGAATAGTTTTGTCTAAAATGACGTTATATTTTTGTAAAACCTAAAATATTCTAACTTCAATTTTTTAATTTCGTTGACAACCCTTTACATTTTGAAGATGTATCAGAAACGTCTGGCGATGCAGCATCGGTGTGTTGAAGTTATTATAAATAAATTAATGTTAGAGCGTTAATTTCCATACACTGTTCAGAATTTGATGCAATAGGTACCATTTGTTGTGTTAAAAATTTATAATTATTTTACGGCGTCGTATGTTGGCATTAAGTTCGATACGTAAAGTAAAGTTAAAGAGTTTTTATTAACAAACATATGTAACACGGTAAGGTACGGATATTTCTTAGTTATGTTTTTCTGATTAAATGAGTAATTATTTAATAGAACTATGAAACTAATTTCAATATTGTATCTGTTACGGTTGATATTCGCGTTAATGTTCGTAAATCACTATTTTAGTAAGCAAAAATAAACATCCAGCTATGAATAGGTACAATTTGATTGCTGAATAGAACATGTATCAGCCAATGTTTTCACATTTGCGAATGTTCAAATAATAATTATGCTTTGCAGTGTTAACTGTAAATAATGCCTGTCTATTTTTAATATGTTACTCATATTGTGTGCTAATACATTTATTCATTCTTTGACTTCTAGGCTTTCTAAATAGTCTATTGATTATTAGTTTGTTTTCATTTGTTGGGAATGAAAAATGAACTACAATAAACGTTAACGACATGCAGCCAACTAAAATATTATGATAATCAGTATCTAAGAAAACATTTAGAAGCTAACATGAACTAATTGCACCGTTTGTAAAAATTATTATGAAAATTTATTTTTTATCTAGGTTAGATCAAATTCTCGGCAAGCAAGGTTCGAAGGCAAAAGATGTCTACGCGTCTAAAATAAGCTTAGCTTCTAGAGTTGTTAAAATTGAAAGACAAGTGAGTAAGATGTATTATAATTTTTTATTTAAAACGATTTACAATGTATTTGTTTATAAATATTTTAGTCAATAATAAATTAAACTTTTTGTGAGGGATATAAACGCATATTAATTACTATTATTATTTATAACAATAGTAAACTAATTAAAAGCCTAAACTAAAAAACTATTAAAAACTAATTTGTTAAGTTCGTTAATGAATGTATCACTAGTTTATATATGTTAGGCTTATTAAGACCCCCTTTTTATTTTTAGGTAGATGATATAGAAAATAAGCTAGACCATTTACTAGAGATGTATGAAGAAGATAGAAGAGTAGCAAGAAGAATATGTAATGAAGCGAACAGTAACGCCAAAGGCGGAGCTTCTGGTGATGGCCACACACGACCAGCAATTACGGAAAAACAGTATTCAGAACCAAATTCACCTTTATGCCGAACATTTGAACAACCAGTGCATGCTTCTATTCCTCCTATAGCATTTAAAAGACCAATGAATAGAGGATACTCAGATTTAGGCGCTAGGTTCATGCGCAAGAAAGTTATAGTAAAGTAAGTTTTTAATTACATGCTTTACGTATAAACACGTATATTACCTACAATTTAGTCGTATTATTTTTTATTTATCATATTAATGTTACCACATCAAAACTTCCCCATAATGGCTTGGCTTGGTCCCACATGAGAAGTAACAAAATACACTCCAATCCTTTGGTGATGCTATGTCCAGTTCTTTCTTACAACCAAAATAAATATTGGAATTAATTATATTAGTTTTGAAATGCCCACTTATTTATCTCCTAACGTTGAACTAATATGCCATTGTCGTTCTGGTCCACTAAACTCAACGGAAAAAGATAAAAAAACAAGGATAATGTTTGCTTTTCGTGTCGTCCTCTATTTTTCCTTTTATCTAGATACATGTTTGTATTCCTGTAGATTTATGGAAACAACATGTTTAGTACATAACATCAGGATACATCTTTACGAAATACAGCTTTAATATCCTGTTTAATATATAGGTCACTGAAATTAAGATTTTTTTGTTATCCACCCAGCAGCCTTAAATTTATGACATTTCAGTTCACGAATATACTCTTTCAGAACATCATCAAGTCGTAATGGCGAGTCTCCAAGAGATGACGAAGTAGTGATTGTAGTACCAACCGACAGGGAAGATACTCCCCCGAGGCTCATCACAGATAGCTCTGGTAATGTCATTAATTTTGATTGCCTATATTTTACGAAGTATACTTAACCCATCTCCATACACATAACTACTATCTTCATAAAAGCCACGTTATAAAGCGTGAATTTATCGGTTTACAAGGTCATACATCACGTGTACGTCCGCTTGTTGCATGCAAATCTATGACACTCTCGAGACTCAGCCCAAACGCGTATTTAAGTTTTACGTTTAAACACTGGTAACGACTTGCGTGCATGCCCCAAATAGGCGTACGGGCTTGAGCACTTAATATATGGGTGTATGGTATTAAGCCTTTTTAGAGCTTAATTCAAAACGTTAAATGTTAATTACGTACGTTATTATTATGAAAAATGTAATAATGTATGGTATTTGTTTTTTATACGTGAAACGTTATTATTGCCCCAGGTATAACTTTGAGAATATTAAAAAATTGCAGCATCTTATGAAGACTATTCGTCGTCGACGTCTCTCTGACCGACAACGTCGTGGGCCAGCCCTCTAGTGGGCCGGCGACTGCGTGAGTGACCTTGCCGTTTCGATGTGGAATGCGAAAGCGTTATAGTTTCATTCTATACCCACTCGTTCCTTTGAATGAATACGATGTGTTGTATTTAGATGCCGAACTTTTCTAACGTGTAGTTCTCGTAAATTAGATTTTGGTTTTCTGATCGACGTTTAAAAGTTTAGGTTTACTTATGTTTTATAGATTTTAATTAAGCATGATTGTGATTAGTCAAGTAGTTTCAGGTTCCTTTCTTAATACTGAATAATTTAAATCAGTATCAAGTTTTACTGTTTGTATTTTATATCATATATTTTTATGAGCTTTGTTCATGTCTTTGTCGTGTATTAGTCTTGTTCCGTTTTAATATAAAAAGGATCGGGTCAACATGTATACAATCTATTAATATAAAACTGAAATTTACAGATAAGACATAAATAAAATAATACATATGTGATGAATGAATTATTAGTAGGATTATTTCATAAAATGTTTCAGAAGTATGTGCGAGTTGTTCCGTAGAGGTTGAAACGGAAGCTGGCGGGACACGGTCTGATAGTTCGGGTTCGCCTTCCTGGTGCGAGGGCGAAGGTCCGGATGAACGGGGCTATGGCTCTGGTGATTCTCTCGCTGAGGAGACGGCCCTACTCGCAGATACAGTGCCTCCGCCTCATCAGCCCCGTATTTTGCGTCAACAAAGGCGGGACGTAGCAGTAGACTTACATCTATTGCGCCCCGATGTATGAGACATGTTTATAAAAGTGATCAACACAAACTCTATACATAAATGAAATACTATTTTTGTTAGGTTAAAACATATTACTTTCATTTCATAATTATTTAACAATCATTATAGTGACGTGACCTACTTGGATGATTTGATCGATACTGATATTATATTGAAGATATCGCAAATTTTTACATAAAATTCCTAACCAATTAAATAGCAATGTAGTCATTTTATTAAAATTTCATCATTGAGCGTTTTGACTAAATTAGACTATATCATAGACTAGTGGTTAGGTGATACCTAATTGTAACATTACAGGAATCGCGACAAGGAGCGATCTCTACAATTGATGTTTTGATATAACGCCGGTTGCGTATATTACTGTACTTAAAGCTTATGCAAACAGTGTTACACAGAATGATTTTTCCAAAAGACAATTGCCCCATTTAAGTTTTACCTCGGTGCCTACACGTGACTGTGCAAAGTGCGTTTATTACGATAACATGCAACGACGAAAAATTACAATAAAATATTGAGTTAATTATGATGTAATTAGCAATAAATATAAGGTCTAACGTTACCTACTATAGCACTGTACATAGTTAAGTGCATATTATTTAAATCTTTTCAGCAGCTTACGTGATAATTATTATAATGTACTACATATAGATATTTAACCAGAGTTTATTTTCCACGATACGCTCTTACTTGCTGAGCAACTGCAGAAACATTTACCCTAATTTTATTGCGTTTAAAGACTTGAGTGTCTTAATGTTAGAGTTTTTTTTATAGAACAGGGTGCAAACATGCAGGAATGCCAGAGGGCTCATAGGTGAACAACATACCCATGTACTAGCGGAATAAGCGGTTTCTTGCATGATATAGTATATTATATTTCATGTGTTACATTTAATTAAAGCTAATTTGACTATCATATTATGCTGGTACCGCTAATTTGCTTTAATTTTGGTCGAATAAAAGACTTACTTATTGGTTGCGTATTCATAGGCATTTGCCTTTCAAACAAGAAGATTTCGTAAAACTATTGTTGTATGTATGTTTAGGCGTAGAATGTCTATGCTTTGATGAATTGAAAATATTATATAAATATACAAACGTTATAACAACGAAAGTAAGTGTGATTGTTGAAGTAACGATCCTTACTCGGGGACGCATGAAGTAAATGACGCAGATTGTGTATATTCTATACATACTTATGCACAAATTCGTAGTAACTTAATCATTTAGAACAAATTAAAATTTTCATAAAGTTACTAATTCTTTAAAGATAATTTATGTAGTTAATACATATTTGTATAGTTTTCAATGAATAAATAAAATAGCAGCTCTTTCCTATAATGAAACAGTAATTTAAGCATTTAATAATTTATTGAGCTGTGATAGTTAATAATAATTTCATTTGTAGAGCATTAATGCACATAACATACGTCCTTTTTCTTATATTATAAGATATTTTATAAGATCTGGTAACCTTAAATATATATTTATAAGAGAATAAAGAGGAAGATTCAGATGAAACTATGTTCTCACTAGATCTTAAGTGAGGAATTTTGACGAATATAAAAATTTGTATTATTTGAGCCAAAATGCGATAACACAATTTGCCGCGTGCCCTGTAAATCTTGCCTATGAAACTACTTTTTTTATCTAATTTTTTGTCACCTATATTCCCGTTAGTGGTTCAATATTTTTACTAGCAATTAATAAACACTCTGAAATCTCGTGTATACTCTGACGAATAGGCGAGTGCTGTATCTAAGTGCTTTTAAACAAATCACATTGACCGGCTTTAAACCAAGAGTACCTTAGTAAACAGTCGCACCACCTTGTGGGACCAAAATTTCCTCTCGAACTTTCTATTATGACCATATTTACACTTCTGTAACAAACCCTGTAGTTATTGGCTTGAAAGTGGGCCACAATTATCTGCGATTGCAGAATATTCAATACACAGTCTGTATAAATTGCCTCAATTTTATAGTATGGATTGTAAAATGTGACTTTGTTTTTTTTCTTCGAAGCAACATTTCCGAGCGACGTTCTTCACACGATCTTTTTGACTAGTGTGAATTTAAAAACAAGGACTGTTAATGTTTTATTTTCACTAAATGATTCCTGTTTGAACCAATTTTACAGTTTTGGAAATGTTTCTTAAGAAAGCAGGGTAAAATCGCCTGACATTCAGTATGCATTAGAGTAGAGTTGTAATAATCTTATGTTATAAGTAAAATATGCGCTTACATAAGGAGAGGTTAAGCTATAAAAGAAACCAATATAATATTAAAGGCCTTAAACCTAAGTGCTACTTTGGGACCTAGCTCTGCCTAAATAGTATTGTACACAGCAATTACAGTAATATTAGATAGCTCTAGTATTGTCATACCTCTTTGTTACTATAGTATATTTGTCATCTATTGTAAGTCAGGTTAAAAAAATAAATAGATACATAGTTAAGTCAATACTTTGTCAAACACATTCTAGCCCTTACTTCGTCATAGTAACATGTATTTTTTCTGTAGGTAGATATGGGTAGATATTTTAAGAATAATTTTATATTTTTATTAGCATACTACTTTATCTATAAGTATAAATTGAACTTAATTGAATTTGCAGAATGTAGACCCAGAATTAAGCACTTTAAAAAAGCCTTTTTAATTCCAAAAGTTTAGTGTTAGGATTTTACAACAAATATTTTTATTATTTTCATCGTTACGCAGGCAGCTCTATCTTAATTTAATTTGATCCTTATTTAAAAATTTTACATCGTCGTCCTACGTACATTGTAATTTATATTTAATAACTTCTGCCTTTATATATATATAGATATATACCTTACTTTTACATAAGTACCTACGTACGAGTAGGTAAGTATGTATAGCGCAAATAAAATAAGTTACAATCTGAATATAGTAGTATTTTATTTACACTTTAATATTGTTATTATTTGGATTTGTTAATTATTTATTATTATGGTCAAAAAGATATTTGTATTATAAATTATAATTGAAGAACTACTATCCCTTCGTTTCATTTATTCTAATTCCTACTGTATTCATTTCAATAAACTATACATACATACTTGTATACTTTTAATTTATAAAGTGTCTGTCACTGAAAAAGACTATTTTGGTCCGTGCTCACGATCAGTGTTTTATACTAGACATCTGTTTCTCAAATTCTCAGTGCTTGAAATATAATGATACCAGTCAGTGTTCACAACCGTACGATAATTATCGTACATATACGATAATTTCATAGCTACGTACGATGTACGATGGTACGCGACTATCGTACGCAGATTGTACGATAATTTCCGTTCTCATGAAAAATTTGATGATTACACAGATAGCTCAATAATAATTACAGTTTTCAGTGTTAGTGCCATCTATTGGCTCATTGTTTTATTAGGATCACATGCCGTTGCTTCATGGCGCAATCGTTTCATTGGTTGATACTGTTGTTCAATATAAATTCGAAATGTTGGCACGTTCATCACACTCGAAGTGCCCTCGTCCACTCCCAGCTCAGGTCTTGCCATACATCGAACATTTGATTTGAATTATTATTTTTTCAATTAAAAAAACACAAGTTTACAAGATTTAAACTATACTATATTTATATCATTTCCAACATATTATTGTCACGTTTCATATGATTTTTAAAAGTATTTTATCCATTTTCCTGACTTGTACGATATTTTTTCGGCCATGGTACGATAGTTGGCTGGCTTCATGTTGTGAACACTGATACCAGTATCTACGATAAAAGATAAAGTTATACGTGTGAGAGTTAGGTAGGTACAACATGTTTCGTACAACAAAAGCCTGTATAATACGTTTTCATACATAAATGGCACACGGTATACGTCCGTCTAGACCTGAGCGTTTATATAACGCAAGGCTTAACTTGTACATGCTTCTTTCATAATTATCTTATACTGTTATACTATTTTAAACTTGAAATATTAATATATTATATATAAATAGAACAAGGGAAAAGCTGAGATAACTGTGAATGAAAAACATTTTTCTATCTTAACAGTTTCAACTTCCCCCACAGAATATCCTACATGAAAATCATTAGAATACAATCTAAATCCTAAATCTTTCAACTAACGACTTTTCTGAACTCAGCCATTGTACAATCAAATAGATAGACCTGACCGTGATAGAAATTCTGTTTTTATCAGTATATAACATGGTTTTCCTAGTCTGTGGATACATTTTTTTAAAATCCAGTTTTCAAGATATGTCAAATATCAGCAGTGATGCCAGGTGGGGGGGATTCTCGCCAAATTTGGGGTTTTTTTTTGTCATGGAGGGATAATTGGGGGGAAAATATTTTTGGGGGGATAGTTGGAGAGAAAAATTGCGTTTGGAGAGAATCCGGGGATTTTTATTATTCAAACCATATCTGAGAAATTACAATAAAAAATTAAATCTATCACCTATTATTCAAACCTATCACCATGACAAATAAAATATTCCAAGCCACTAATGCAGACCCTTTAAAGTTGCTAGAAGAACTTCATAACTTATTGTTGACCTACTTAACAGTTTTAATACCTCCAGCACAGCTAGAAAAGGCAGACAAACATAGATTATCTAACTATGATTTCGAAAAGTACATCATGGACTCGTCGTTCATGAATTTTGGATATGCATTTAATGAAGTCTGTGGGTATAAGAGACCATGAATTAAAAGACGTGAAGCAACGATGCAAAGAATTTCTTATAGAAATATGTAAACAAATTCAGAGGAGACTCCCAAATAACATGAAAACTTTAGAAAATTGCAATATACTAAGCCCGAAGAATGCAACATCACAAATAAAACCGGATATTACCAATTTAGCTAAATCTTTTAAGAGCATATGTAATGATGTTGATTCTGTTGTGCAAGAGTGGAATGCTTTGCATCGTTCAGTCTGAGAAGTTCACCGAAGAGTTCTGGGTTGAAGTGTATAATTTTAAAAATGCTGTTGGTGACAGGTCATTTGGTCACGTAAGCAAATTGGCGTTGGGGATTATGTCTTTGCCCTTCTCCAATGCAGTTGTGGAACGAGCCTTCTCCTAAGTGTTCATAATAAAAGACAAACTTAGAAACAGGATGGCCATCCACACTGCCGAATCCATCTTAAGAATTAGGTACACGTTGGTGGATGGATGTCTAAACTTTCAGCCTAATGAAAAAATGTTAAAAAATTTTAATACAGAAAAAATGTACGCCGGTAGTTCCGGTACTGCTGACGAAGCGTCTGAAGATGATGATTCAGCTAATGATGATTCAGCGGTAATGGAGGCTATCGCTGAAATAATGTAATTTTTATTTTATTTTAATAAATAAATTATAAAAAATAAATATTTTTAATTTGGGGTTTTTTTTCTGTAAAACCTGAATTTTGGGGTATTTTGGGAAAGATTTGGGGAGGACTCCAAATGGTCATATTTTATTTTAATAAATAATTCATAAAAAATAAATATTTTTAATTTGGGGGTTTTTTTTCTGTAAAACCTGAATTTTGGAGTATTTTGAGAAAGATTTGGGGAGAACTTCAAACGGTCACCTGGCAACACTGAATATCAGTTTCACAGTTTGTCAGTATTCCAGCAGTGTTTACTTCTGCTTTGTCTGTGAAATAAACTGTAAATAATATATTAATTATTAAGTAAACATCTAAAACAAATTTGTTGATTTGTTGAAAGTAAAGGTTCGTGTTTTGATTTTTAGTAAATATAATATCTTACTATCAGTTTTAAGTAAACACTGTAACAGTTTAATAAATTTTAAGATTGAACTATGTATTTAACTAAATAAATATGTTAGGTTTTATTTCTAGCCATAGCTTGTGAACTAAGTTTGATTTAGGATGCCCACTCAATATGAAGATGAACGGTCCTGGGAAACATCCAACGCTCAGTATGACGTATGTATTAAATGTGAATGTTTAAGATACACTAATTATAGTTTTCTTACTTTAAGCAGTTCTTCTTGAACTTAGCTTTAAGCATATAACCACTAAATACATATATTCACGTTTATACTATCGAGATGCACCTTAATTAAATGTTTTGAGTGTGAGACGTTTATACACATATACATATATTTAATTACACTTTAAGGATGACAATGGTGAAGATGTTATTGATAACCCAGAAGAAGTGCTGCAAGAGTGTCTTGAAAAATTTAAAACACCTGATTACATAATGGAGCCTGGTATATTTGGCCAACTTAAGAGGTATTTTCAAGCTGGTGGAAACCCTGAACAAGTTATAGAGCAACTGTCTAATAATTATAGTGCTGTTGCACAGATGGCAAATTTACTAGCAGAGTGGCTGATTCTTGCTGGTAATTTTATATTCAATTAAAATATAAGTTAACTTCTTCTATTAAATAAATATATTAGTTTTATTTAATAGAAGATTGGATAATATAGAAGATTTAGTTACATGTCACTGCATTATTCTGTACAATCTGAATATCAATAGCAATTTATTAAGTATTTTATAAAGATAAAAAACAAAGGAATTTACTTATATTTACTATTATTCTTTTCAATATTTACATATCTCTATATTCCACTTACAGAAGTTAAAGTCACTGAAGTTCAAGCAATGGTAGAAAATCATTTGAAAGAAATGATAATTAAAACATTTGATCCCAAAAAGGCAGATACAATATTCACTGAAGAGGGAGAGGTAAGTAGCATATTGAAACAGACTGGTTAACTAAATAAAAATAAATAGTAAAATTTTCAGTTTAAATTAATATTGGATTATATTTAATTTATAGACTTCCATGTACAATATTTTAAATTCATACTCTCTGTTGGTTAATAGTTCTAATATTATTTAAACCAATCATTTTAATGAAATTGTGATCATTAAATTATTATCTTGTTATTGTTATGTTTATTATGTTGTTATTATAGACACTAAAAGTGTGTGTAAAAAATAAAAATATTCATTTTATTGATCTTAAACAATAATCAATCTTTTAGACCCCTGCATGGCTTACAGAAATGATTGAACATCCAACATGGAGGTCCCTAATTTACAGATTAGCAGAAGACTATCCAGATTGTCTTATGTTGAATTTCACTATAAAGGTACATTAATGCAATTAATTTTATTCATAATTGTTTTCTTTACTGTATTGACAATATGAGAATAAGGAAAGATAAATAACATACTGACTTATATTTAAATATTCAAGTGTAAATTGTAAAAAATAATCAATACAAATCTTATATCACTTTGTATTCAAATGTTTTACACATTTTCAGCTTATATCGGATGCAGGTTTTCAAGGTGAAATAACCAGCATTTCAACTGCTGCTCAACAAATTGAAGTATTTTCACGAGTTTTAAAATCAGCTATAGTTGGCTTTTTACAGAGTTCAGATGATTGGCAAAATAGTGTTAATGAGTGTGCTGTAAGTAATGGAATGAAACCAATTTTTATTATTGTACTTAGTATACGAAATCAATAAAATAGTTGTGTATATCATATATTTATGTGCAATTATAAAATTTTAAGAAGGTTTACAATTAAAGGATTTTTTTCTTAATTAAATCATTTCAGAAAATGGTTTGTCATGGTGCTCACACTTATGTATACAGCCAAGTCATTGTTCACATTCTATCTCAAGAACAGAGGGGAGGATCCATTATGAAGAGACTTAGTCAAGAAATTACAAAATGTGCACAGCAAAGGTAAAATTTTAAGACATCTTGTCTTGTTCCATAATAAGCAAGCATTGCTTAGTTCATCATAAGAAGAATATAGACATTTATGTAGGTTAGACATAGATAGAATGTGTGACAATCACACCCCACAGGTGACACTGTAAAGTTATTTCTGTTTTTTTTTTTCAAATTTAAAAACTTATCCACTGGCTATTAACCTTGCATAACTTGTATCTTTTTTACTCTTATTATATTCAACATACATGCTTATTCATTAATGCAACTAAAAAGACCTTTTTCAATAACATACTGTACCTTTCTCTTCAATAATTTAGAGGTCTACCAACCTCAATCCCACTATTCACACTTGGCCTACATATCCAACTCATTCATATTCTTTAATGAACCTCTGATGAAATTTTATCCCCTTGTTCTTATTATTAAACATAAAATACATCAACATACTACACTCCACAAAATACATTTTTATAAAATATAACATTTTAATATTTAACAGTGGTCATGATGTTACGCCGATTACGCTAGCGTTGACAGCAGGAGAGTCATGGCGCGGCGCTCGCACAGCGCTGGCAGCCATGTTATCTCGTGGAGCGCTAAACCCTGCAGATATATCGGTCCTGTTTCGCGCATATAACCAGCCGGAACCACCACCCGTACATTTACTGAGGATACCACAGTTTTTAGGTAAATTGATGCAAAATGATAATGTAACAAAAATACTATTATCATAGCTATTATGAATGATATCTTTTTGTTATAACTATTTACCCAAATAATATATATTTAATCTATATTAAATCAACTTGCAAGTCATTTTAACGTAAACAAATTATTAGAAAATAATATGTTCCGTTTTACCAAGGGTCGCTCGACAGCTGATGCCGGTGTGAGTTATATAGATATATAGTTAAGGCTTGGGAAGAGTCGCATGACGCTTTAGGTGTTTTCTGCGATTTATCCAAAGCATTCGATTGTTTCCATCACGAGACCTTAATCGGAAAACTCCGCCACTATGGCTCAAGAATACCGCACTGAATCTTCTGAATTCCTATTTACACGGTAGAACTCAGAAGATTGAAATGAATGGTAAGAGGTCCTCTGGGTCGGCATTAGATATGGGGGTACCACAGGGCTAAATTCTTGGCCCTTTCCTCTTTGTTGTATATATAAATGATCTACCTTTCATGGTGGAAATAAACATCCGATAGTTTTGTTTGCAGATGATACGTCCTTGATTTTTAAAATCAAACGGCAAATAACGAGTTTTGACGATGTAAACAAAGCTCTCTCTTCGATTGTCCATTGGTTTAGTATGAATAACCTTCTGCTTAATGCAAAAAAAAAACGAAATTCATTAAATTGTGTGCAAAAAATGCAAGGGTTATGTATACTAGACCAATTATAAATAATGAGGAATTGAATCTGGATGATACAACTGTATTTCTTGGAATCACCATGGATTCAAAACTTCAGTGGTTCCCTCATATCAACGGATTGGCGAAGAGACTTAGTTCTTAAATATGGCTTACTGTTATGGGGTCAGGCTGCTGACGTCGAATCTATTTGCATTCTGTAGAAGAGAGCTATTCGTGCAATCTATAATTTAAAATGTAGGGAATCTCTGAAAAATAAATTTAAGGAAATGAATATACTTACGTTTCCCTCGCAATATATTTATGAAAATATTATGTATGTATACAAAAATAGTGATAAGTATACTAGAATAGAACATACGCACAATGTCAATACTCGGAACAAACGCAGGCTGCAATTTCCCCGCACTAGACTGTCTAAAGTTAGTAATTATTTTTTGGGAAAAGGGATACTTTTCTTTAATAATATTTTTATTTAATTTAATTTAAGAAAAGCTGTGTAAAAATGCTTACTATAAAATTAGTGATTGTCTAGTTGATAAAAGGGCCTGGGATTAGTGCTGGGCAGGCTACTTCTAATTAATTTGCTATATTTATTTTAAACATTGTAGAATTGTTTGATGATTTGCTTTTTTTTAAAAGAGTACCGAGAGTTTTTTACGTCGGCCTTTTCTCTCGGCCAACACCCTCTTTCTTCTTTGCCGATGAGTAGGGATGCCAACAGGCTCGAATTTAATGACGTGAAAAAAGTGATACCATGATGATCTTATGTTCCAAAATAAACGTATTTTATTTTTTTATTTATGTGATTGTACTTTGTCAAGTAAAAAAAAAAACAGAGGTTGGCTTAAAAAATATTTTAACATTTTTATAACTATCATGTATTGACTATTTTAGAACTGCTTGTGGACTCCTTGTATAAGCTGGGAAGTAAGCTAAATCCTGAACATAAGTCAAAATACACATACCTTCTGGCCTATTCGGCGTCAGTGTGTGAAGGTGTGACCCCCGGAAAACCGATTAAAGATGAATTAAAACCAACATTACAAGCAATTGAGAAAATACATGCAGTGTGTTGCAGTTCCGTGAGTTCAAGTGAATTGATTGCCGAATTACCCTCACTCTATCATTGTATAAGGTATATTATCTTATGTAATAACAAATTATTATTTTTTATTTGATGTTACCCTCATAATAACAATAGTTGTTAGGTATCATATTTCAATATTAAAATTTATCTAATTTCAGATTCCCAGTTGTGGGAATGGGAGTGCTTGTATGGGTAGAATGTGTGGTCACAGAGCCATCTTACTTCAAGTTATGCACGGAACATTGTCCTGTGCACTTAGCATTATTGGACGAGGTTGCTTCCTGTCATCCATTACTCCATCACAGACTGTTAAAATTATTAATAAAGCTGTTTGAGTCTAAACAAGAAGATCTGGAAATTTTAGTTCAGGTACTAGCTAGCTAGTAGGGTGTATGTTGCTGATATTGGCTGTTTATCCACTTACCGGCACCCTAGCGAGCGCCGTTCGCGTGCCGGGGCTTCGTGATTTTTATATCTTAATATATATAATTTACGTGTCACGTTGTTTATCCGCTATGGACTTCTAAACTACCGAACCGATATCTATCAAATTTGCACACCGTATGCAGTTTGATCTAACTTAAAAGCTATTTGAGATGTAATTTATACCCGCAATATTATTTTATTGTAAATATTTCTTTAGTATTTGATATAATTCTAACAGATGGCGCTGTGTTAAAATTACCAACGTTTCACATAAGTTCTCCTACCGTCTCCCTTGAATAGTTTACTTCTATGTAATGTAACAAAAACTTTAGCCAAAGCAACGCTTGGCCGAGTCTGCTATTTGTTATATGTATTACATCTAAGACAAAAAGAGATTAAGAGAAACTTAGATGGAACAATTAGGTATTTTTTAAAAATAAAATGGACCCAAAGACTTCCTCAACATTTTTCGCATGACCGAAATAAAACGGCCCTTTGATTGTAACATATTTGGGTACTTAAGTGACTAACCGACTTATCTCTGGTAACAACATACATTAATGTATCTATTTTAGATCTGTTAATTAGGGAACCTGTTTAATTCTGCTAGACATTAAATGATTATGTGAATTAATTCTATTGTCTTTTTTCATAGCAACTAATTACCATAGAAAATTCCACGTGCCTTCATAAATTTGGTAACTTATAGAAAGTTAACATTAGCAAACATATTAATCAATTACCAAATCGCTAGCAATACTTATAAAACAATGTAGTTTTGTAAAAACTTTTGTTTCACAGTTGGAGTTGCGGAAAATGCTTTTGGACCGCATGGTAAATTTGTTAAGTAGAGGCTGTGTTGTTCCAGTTTTACTGTATATTAAAAACTGCACAAGCCGCGGAGATGTCGACTTATCTTTAATTAGGTATTTTTTGACAGAGGTCAGTATATTTTATAACTATCACAGTCTCAGGGTTCATACAAATATGCATGATAAACAATGTTTTTTTTTTCAAATTTAACAGTAAATTTAGATGAACAAAATCTTAATAAGTAAGTACTAATGTTTTATGATTACGAAATATACACTGACGGACTCATAAACTGTATGCAAAGTAAAAATATACTTTAAAATAAATATTTTAACCAAGTTTACAAACTTTCTACACAGATTTAAATTGAAACGTTAGATTGGTTCGTTAACTTTAAAACAGCGTAGGGTTATATCCTTAAGTTGTTGTACTGGAAAGGACCATAAAAACTTTTTTGAAGAAAAACAGAAAGTTAAAGAAAATTGGTTTTAACAATAGACACAAGCTTTATGTAAGGGTTTTTTTATGTTTTAATAAGGTGTATTACCTCCACGTGCCCTTATTATGGATTCTAATAGGTTCCGCATAGATTTGATTAGGGCTATTAAAACATCATGCGTGTTGCGAGTGTTTTCGAAAAGAGGAGTAGCGACAAAGGGTTTTTTAGCGGAAAACGCGCTAGCTCGTGTCTTTTTGGGGTTAAATTGGACGAGGTGTAGTCTGCCCCAGTCAGAGACTCCACGACTCTAGAAACCGTAAACTGGTTTAAATTAAAATTTCTACCAATCGTTCGTTGATCCAAGCTCTCTCGCACCAATGCTACAATTTGAGCAGCTTGTTCGGACGAAGTATCCATATGGTTCAGAAAATCTCGATAAGTTAAAAAGCTAAACCAACAATTCTGCTGCTTACAATAATTCAATTGTCAAAAGAATAAAAAATCAATAAGAATCAATTTTAAAAAACGCGCAAATCTGATACGAGTAAATTTTCTTTTCCCCACTATATTTATTTGTTTTACTGCAGTTCTATTTTTTAATATTCCTTTTTTTTAAGATTAAGAGCCAGTCTCTCCATTTTTATATAATTTAGTGTAAAAAATAAAAAAAATGTTAAAAATATAATTTCAAAGTAATCCTGAAGTTTGATGCAGTTTATGAGTCCGACAGTATACTTTTTGGCAGGTATTGGATGCAATAGCTCCTCCATTTACACCTGAATTTGTACAATTGGTATTACCTATGGTGGAAAATGAAGAAATAACAGGTACTATGAGGGCTGAAGGTGAAAATGATCCTGTTTCAGAATTTATTGGTGGGTATACTTTTCTCGTAAATTAATGGCATAATATATTAAAAATCATTAAGTACTATATTTTTTATTGTTACAGTTCACTGCAAGGCACATTACTAAGTGGCAGTTTTTAATCATGAATAAAGGAAACCAATTTTATTTGATTGAATTTTATTTATACTTATATAATAGTTTTACAATTATATATATTTTTTTCATTCTAATTTCTTTTCTTGACCCATTTCTTAACTTCCTCTAGCTGCTTTCCTCTCATAATACCTTTTTAAAGCCTGATCAAATACTTCCCCAACAGTTCTCTTCTTCCAAATATCAAGTTTTTGTTTATTTTCTTCTTTAAGTTTTGTTTCAACTGTGCTTTCAGCTTTTCCACCTTTAGATTCAATATTTGGAATGTCATCTGGTTTTTTTAATTTATTTTCAACAGTTTCTTTGGAACTAGGAGTTTTTGGCTTTTGTTCATCATCACTAGATTCATCTATTGAGAAGTCTGAATCTGCATCAATATTCACTTCGGTCTGTTTAGATTTTTTCTTATTTATTTCATTGTCAGAATCTGCTATCTCATCCTTTGATATATTAGCATCATGTGATAATTTTCTTTGTTTTCTATAGTTCCTTTTCTTAGACACTGGTGAACTATCAGACTTATTTCCTTGAAATTTATCTATATAAAGTTCGGACTGTTTTTTTTCTTCAGGTTTATCATTACTAACTTTTTGAGGTCTATCAAAACCTAATTTTTGCTCGTAAAGATGTCGATAAAATCCACCTGATTTTATAACAGATTTAGATTAATAAATAAAACTTTTCTTTATACATAGAGAAAATTAATATTTTCAGAAAAAATATTTGTTTCTACAATCAAAATGATGGAATTAGTAATTATTTAATTAATTGAATCAATGTATATGTTAAACTACACGGTAGCATTTTTAAATTATGAATAATAAAACATACCCAAATCTTGTTGTTGAGTAACATCTCCAATTTTTTCTAAATATTCTTCCCGTTTTTCTTTTTCTTCTTCTAGCCGCAGTTCTTCTAACTTTTTTTTATATGCTGATGTGACAAAAACTTCTTTATCAGCAAATTCTTCACCTTCCTGTTCTCTCTCTTTTTGTATCTTAAAGATAAATAATGACACTTACTTAATACATACTCACTTAATGCTTTTATTTAGACATACTTATCAAGCAGATAATCCCTTACCTGTCTCTCAATCCTCCGCTCGTTTTCTATTTTCCTTTTATTGGCAGTTTTTAACAGATTTTCTATATATTTAGGGTTTTTGTTCTCTTTACTCTTAATTGCTTTATTTTCCTTCTGTATCACCATAGAATCATAAATCTCATCATATTGGTAAACAGTTGGATCTTCTAGTATAGCCTTTTTTTGTTCAATTTTGCCCTGAAATGTATATATATTTAATTAGTCATGTTATAAATTAATAAAAATGTATTCCTACAGTATTGGTTAAAGTATGGTGCATCAAATCAACTTCTTTTGCCTTCATATTAATTAACATTATCAGTTGAAGAAATATAGTTCAAAAAATCAGAATACCTGTCTTATAGAAGCATCACTTGATTTCAATAGAACATTTTTTTTCTTAAATTCATCTTCCGAGTCAGAATCATTCCCAAAAACATTACGTGATGCCTGGAATGTTGGCAGATGTGATTTCTCAGGGATAATTAGGCCATACCTATAACAAACAAAATAAAGATTACAATGTCAATTTGAACACGCAAATATTACGGGTTCTTGAATATTATGAAATTAAAATTCTCACTTTTTGTTAGACATTATGAAATTGGTTGATTTTACTCAAATGATTTAAGTACATATATTTTGTTGCTCCAGACTCCAGCTCTTAAGAGATTAAAGTTAAACCCAGGTATAAAAATAAATTATTAAGTAAAATAGACTCCAGAGATAACTGAAAAACTGATCAAAGATTTAACACCAAGGACCACCACATCTATAATGGTATCACAGAGTACAATGTCTATGTAATTTATGGCATATATTAGGCATAAAACTTATGGAGAAGTTTATGGGACTTAGTCAAGATGCCTTAACAGGAAGTCTAGACAAGACGGCTTAACGGTGTGTGTAGAAAGTCGAAAATTGAAAATTTCGTACAGATTAAGCCTCCTTGTAAACAACACACCATGTTTACGGGTCATTATATCGTTAAATATAATTTTTCCTCTTTCTTTCTACGATACAATTACCTAACACGGACTAAAGTTTTAACGTGCCGATAAAAGATATAGATCACTTTTTAAAGTGCTGGCCGCTGGCAGTTATTTTCAAGAACAATTTCTTATGGATGCGAAAAAATTATAGACTTTGTGTTATGTGTATATCATCTATGAGGAGAGAATTGAGAAAATACAAACAAACCATAGAGTACATTATATTTAAGTACATAATAAATAGCCTAAAATTAAGCCACAATTTCCATAGGAAGTATTAATATATAATAACAATGGCATTTGGTAATAAAAACCCGAAATCTGTTCTAGAATATTATGTATACTTATATACCATGAAAAAATTATATAAAGAAAAGCATGGCAGAAAAATAAGAAAAGTAAGCTTAATAATGTGTTTTATCAGAACGGCTTCTAGATTCGCCTTATTTCTGTCTTAATTGACTATTACTTACTACAACTAGTTTTTGTTTAATTACAGAAAAACTTAATAACGGAAGCTACTATATCCTGGTTAAAATTGAATTCAAAGAAAAAGCAAATAATAACAACACGATTTCAAAGTCAACAACTTAAGTTAAAGAAAAACTTTGCAGAGAAGCTTAGAACTGTAGTGCCAGTTTCTAAGAAAATATCGAGACAGGCCGAGGTAAATAACTCAATGTAAG
Source organism: Pieris mannii (assembly GCA_028984075.1). Taxonomy (NCBI): domain Eukaryota; kingdom Metazoa; phylum Arthropoda; class Insecta; order Lepidoptera; family Pieridae; genus Pieris; species Pieris mannii. The sequence continues at coordinate 6,299,382 of CM054776.1, forward strand.
TTTAACCTGGAAAGTATGCTAATATATACAAATATATGGTTAAGTAAATCCAAATAGTAACTTTTTATTATTAATTGGTTCCAAAATGGGCAGTCATTTGTGTGTATTATCAATAAAAGTAAATGCTTATTCATTGTATTATGATTATTTTATTTGGTTAACTAGGAATTAACCAAATATCAGTTTCAAATTTAAATAACTTGTTAGTTATAGGTGTCTACAGGTTATTCTTAAGCCGAGGGGCTTTTTGTAACCAGGGTTACAAATATTTTATAATAAAATAATGAAAAAATCTGGGAACCTGTATGTAAGGGGCTGTATACCATGAGCACTACTTTGAGACTATTGTGTAGTAGATATTATTTTTTAGCTAACTTACCTATTAATTATTTAATGAATATAATATACATAAATCAATGAACTAATTATTTTGCAGATCAAATTTATTGAATTCTCCTTATGAGGATATTCCAAAATATGTTAATAATGAGTGTGAAGATTTAACCGAATGCAATAAAAGCATAACATCAAATTCTTTGTAAGTAGTAGTTATAATTGTCACTTATGTATATAATTTATATGAATAAGTAAGTGAACTCATTCATGAATTAAAACTTCTGTTTTATTAATAAGCTAGCTTTTTATTTTAGACAACCACCTATTTATGAGTCTGAAAAGCAAGAAAATTGCTTAATTCAACAACTTCCAGCTTTGATGCTTGAACCAACTCCACCTGCCTTTAGGTATTTAGCCTCTTGATTTCGTAATAATATTCTACTATACTATTAATATACTTGAGAAATTTCAACAAAATTTTTAAATCATCACATTTTTATTTAAGGACAAATAAAGACTTTTATAATCTACTGAATAAAAGTACTGAAAATATAATACCATGGGAGGCACTTTCAAGAGGGGTAAAAGGCCAATATGAAAGAGCTGCCACTAGAATAAGAAGAAATTATATTCAATCTTACACAAGCTTCTTAGAAACTCTAACTCCTATTGAACTTTTTAATCATTATAAGAATGTGACTGCTGTTTAATAAAATGTTTTAGTTATGACTTCTATTTATTAAATCAAAACCACTAAATATAAACAATATTATACTGGTAATAAATAAAATAATACTTGTTACATAATATAAACAGATATCATATTTATTACAATAATGAGAAGGGTCTTATGACTATAAAAGGGACCTATAATTCTAAGATGTACATTTTTATGCATAAAATAATTTTTATTGACCACAAAGTAGGCCTATGGCCATTCCAGCTGCAAATGAAGCTAAGAAGACATGAGACTCAGTAGCTCGGTATTGGTCATCACCAACAAAATTGTTGTACCAGTTTTTAGCTTTTTTCTCTCTTTTTTTTAATAGTTCTTCAGCTTTATCCATCTTTCGATCAACAAATCGTTCAACCTGAAATTTAAATTAGTATATTCCTAGAAATTAGCAAAATATATAAAATAAATTTATACATGAATTTCATTGTATAATTAAATTCCAGCCTATGTGCTCCCCAAGAAATTACTCAACTGAATTTCTAACTTTCTCACTGATCAGACCATTAAGGTTGTCATTAACAGAGCATGATCCTACCTTAAACCCATGAATATTGGGGTCCCACAACCAGTTTATTCTGCATATTGTAAATATGTAGCAATTTAGCAATATTCACTGCTATGCAGATAACATGCACGGGGGATACTCTTTACACTGGCCAGGCACTTGTTGAAAAGTACCGGAACAAACTTGTGTCTGACAAAACTCTGTTACATGGAGTCTTGGAATAGGATACACTAAATCCAGTCCAATTTTACCCCAACAACACCATTTTTCGCTACTCCCCTCTTGGAAGCCACAGCTGGTATCGTAGGGGCCGTTCAAGTATTACGTAAGCAGAATTACTCAAATTTATATCCACCCTCCTCTTGTCAGCAAAAGTAAGCAAAGGTCTCAAAAATATTATAATGTACATAAAAGGATTAATTTTTTGTAGGTATTCTCGCAAATGAATTTAGTTTTCAGTCATAGACAATGTGTGGGTATTATGCGTAAACAAGTAAATAATTGCTTTTGACGTAATCACGAAATAAGAAAATCAGAGACTTTCCAACCCTATGGTTCTTACGTAATACATAAACGGCCCCAGAATATAGGACGTCGACATATCGAATGACCTTCAGTTTCGTGGTCATTTGGAAGGAAACCCTAAGTTAGCCTCAAGAAGTCTATGAAGCTAGGTGTGCTCAGCAAGGTCAGAATGTACTTCACTCCGGCTCCCCCTTGCAACTTTTTAACGCGCAAATTCGGCCTACATAGAATAGTGTTCTCCACTTGAACGTATACAACGTAGAAGATTTAAATCGTCGACGAACAGTCACTTTACGAGCGGAGGAAGATCCCTTGGCATTGCCTAGAGATGTGGAGAGTGCTCAGAATAACCTAACCTGCAGCTGAGTTTCATCATTGGACTACAAGGCAAAATCCTAAATATCACCTCTACATCTGACATCACCTGACGTTTCACAACTAAGCGTTTCCGTGCCACGCAACACCACTATGTGCAACCAAACTCTTATTACTGAACTAACTTGACTTAGGGCATTCAAGAAAAGAGTGTAACAATTCTAAAGAGTGTACCAGGCGGCGGTATTATTATTATACTATAATACTCATAATACTGCCACCTGTGGACACTGTCAAGGCAATATCAAGTAAACCTCCAGCCTGTTTGCCTCTTGTATTTTTATTAACTAAATAATGCTATGTAAAAAGAGACAACTCAGAGTTAAGGTTAAATAAGACCAATATATTTTATAAATGCAATGGTTACATCTACAATAGATAACCAAGAATGAATGCTTGACTGCATCCAAATATAATATATCTTAACTCACATTAACTAAACCAAAAAATCATGAAGATGCAATTCCGAAAAAGAATCCTCCTGCAAAGCCTGCTGAATAACATGAGTTAGCTTTGACAAATAAAAATACCTGTAACAAAAAGGATTTGTGTTCTTACCAAATTTTACTTTTTTTAAAAGATGCAGTCAAGCATTTAATTTTTAAATCAGTACTGACTTTTTCAAACCAATCTGGTGATTTTCCTGTAGCCTCTTTTTCAATTTTATCTGTAATTTTGTCAACTTTCTTGTTTATTTTATCCCAGTTAATGTCAACATAGCCCTTTTGACTAGCAATGTGCAATAGGATTACGCCACCTCCAAGACCAACAGCAGCTAACTTTCCTATTTTCATAGAAATAAACCCTGTTATCCTGCAAACATCACAAATTTACATTTGTGGAGATTAAGTGTTGATTCAATGACTAATCAATGATATTACTTACCACCCTGACGCAGTTCCTAAAATTAGCTGCTTTGTTGCAGATGTTTTTCCAATGTCGGTAATAGCCTTTTCGATGAAATTTTTTGCATCATCAACAATTTTCTTGGCTTCTTCCGAAGTATCCTCAATTTTTGGTTTAGCCATTTTCGATATAAAAAATACGGCTAAAGGTATAATTAATTGAAATGCGATTCTTACACGACCAGTATACACTAACTAATATCCACAGATTATTCTGTATTCTGAGTGACTGCTGTGACTGACATTTGACAGCGCTGCTAGTCCGGTCACCTCTATATTATTATACCGCACGCCAGAGAGAAATAAAAAAATACTGAGAACTGTGAATACAAGTTTTTTTTAAATTATAATTTGAAAAATAGTTATAAATGTGTATGCCTTATTATTTTCCTTATTCGTAATAAGTAACAACTTAATGTTCTTATGTGTCAAGGCAGACTACGTATAGCTCTGCGGGCACTGCGTACCTCAAAACATTAAATTATAAAACGCCAGTCGCCAATAGTTTGGACACAATAATTTGTATCCAATTATACAAACTTCTGTGATGAATTCTCACAATTCTATTCTCGGTGTATAATATAAAACGCCTGCTTCATTACAACAATTATATATATTTTCAATACTTCTTATCCTTTAACAACCACACAGCTTACAATTTAACGTCCGTCTTGGTCAAGCGGATCGGTCCAAAATCCAAATGGCAAATACCCTCACTAATTTTAGATCGTATCGAGACGAGTCGTCATTCTGTTCGTAACTGTCGGTATCGAATCAATCAACTTACTTACATCGAGTAAAACATATTAAACAAATACAATCATCAAATAAAGTAGCTTGTAAATTGAATATAAATATTAATTTTTATGAATTGTATAATTCTCCTCTGCGGTTTTGTTTTTTAAATTAAGATAGGTATTTTTGAAATAAATAAAGAGAAAAAATAAATATAAACAATAAGAGCCATTCGAAAATATTTTGATCACAGTATTTATTTAGTTATATGATGCTATCTAGATAGAAAAGATGTTTTCAGGTAATGATCCATATTATATTCATATAACTAGTCGGGACATAACTTCTGTTACAAATGAAAACACATTCGTGTAACGATTCGTTAATTCACAAACAGAAAAATACTTATTTCTGTGAAACAAAACTTAATATGTGTGTTTGTTCTACAATTAAAAGCTTTATTTTTTTTTAATTTTATCAAAGTACCTACAGTCAAATTATGAACATGACTAGTCAACCATTAATGTATTTTTTCGTCTTATAACATATAAATCGCTTGCCCCGGGAACGTCGTTAATGCAAAAATCTATATTGTTCAGGAAAAACAAAAGAACGGCTAGGATACTAACACAATTATATACATATACAATTATACATAAAAAATAAAATATTTTTTTCCTATTTGCAGATTTAAATTTTTTTGGTATGTATTTAGTGTAAAAAGTTGAAAATTTCTAAAAAAAGTGTGTATGTACTAGCGTACACTCGTAAGAAGTGAAACTTCTTTATGACGTTATTTTTAAAGAAATAATTTACTACTTATATGCAACTTTACAGAAATTGGTTAAATAAAGTTAAATTAGATAAAGTTTAATAATTATTACCTATCATAGACATAAATACAAATTCTACAATTATTTCATTTTACCTCATTACTACAAAGATTATTATTGAATTTCATTAATTGTAATAGAATTATTACTATCATTGATGTCGTTATTATATATTTGTGTTATTAATGGCTTATGGTAATTGAAATACGAAATATATTGTTTACATTCCACAAAATTTAACAACCGAGAGAAAACTCCATATATATATATATATAAATATTTATATATACCAATCCCTACTCCGCTGGAGAAAGTATACTTCGAATCACGCGTGGTAGGGATAAGAAAAAAATGGCGCATAACGGAAGAATGTCACGCGTAACGAAAAAATGTTACACAAAATTTTTTTCCAACCCCGATAAAGAAGTTTCACTTCAAATATGTAGGTACATTACACTATTTAATCTAATTAAACTGAAGAGCAGAAGCTTATACGAATGTTTCACTGTTTAAACATAATTATGAACGTCACAGTAACCGCACATCAGTGTTCACAACCGTACGATAATTATTGTACATGTACGATAATTTCATAGCTACGTACGATGTACGATGGTACGCGACTATCGTACGCAGATTTTACGATAATTTCCGTTCTCATGAAAAATTTGATGATTACACAGACAGCTCAATAATAATTACAGTTTTTAGTGTTAGTGCCATCTATTGGCTCATTGTTTTATTAGGATCACGTGCCGTTGGTTCGTGGCGCAATCGTTTCATTGGTTGATACTGTTGTTCAATATAAATTCGAAATGTTGGCACGTTCATCACACTCGAAGTGCCCTCGTCGGTCGTCCACTCCCAGCTCAGGTCTTGCCATACGTCGAACATTCAATTTAAATTATTATTTTTCAATTTAAAAAACACAAGTTTACAAGATTTAAACTATACTATATTTATATCATTTCCAACATATTATTGTCACGTTTCATATGATTTTTAAAAGTATTTTATCCATTTTCCTGACTTGTACGATAATTTTCATCCATGTACGATAATTTTTCGGCCCTGGTACGATAGTTGGCTGGCTTCAGGTTGTGAACACTGCCGCACATTACGACAGTAAATTTAGAACGTTATAACCTATTATAATAATTATATACTTATTAAACTTCCCATTCTTTCTGTGGGAATATTATAATCTTGCTGAAACAGCGATCTATTATTACCGCTCTTAGTATGGTTTTAAACTGTCGCATTAGTTTTTCTGATTTTTTAGTAGAATTACAATCTAAATAAAAACTATATTTATGGTTGTTGCGATCAATTAAATGATATTTCAAGGGAAGTAAAATTAGGTAAACAAGCATAAGTAACATTGAGTAGCAAAAAGTCATTCTCTTGGTGTTTTTTTCAACAAGGGAAATCAATGAGTAAAACAGTTGTTATAGTGCTTTATGACACTTTACTTTGTTCCCGAGGGCAAGCAAAATAAATTCTACAATAAATATACATCAAACTTGCATCTCCAGTTTTTTTGTTTGTTTCGATATATTTTGTTTGGTAAAAATATTCAATATTGCTCGGCAATCGGGATATAATTCAAATTTAGTTCTAAGAATACCCCTTTTCAATCTTTTTGCAATAACTTGTTCTTTGGACATCATTTCTAAAGCTTGTAGTTCTGTGAGCTGAGGTAACTCAAAGGCTGGAATTTTCAGTTCACACCTATGTACACCATCAACCTAAAAAGTAATAGTAGTAATAATTTTTTATTAAATTAATTTATCTTATATATATTTCAAGTTAAAAAAGCCTCTAAGTTACTTACTTTACATTGGAATGATAATGGAAAACCACTGTCAACAATGGGCCACTTCTGTTTTAAAACATGTGCATCCCACGAGAAATGTGTTTCGGATCCAATTCTATTGGGAGCAGACATTAGGCCAGCCCAAAGTTCTGAACAAAAGTGTGGTGTTACTGGAGAAAGCATTATTATTAAGCTGGCTAGTGTTAACTCAAACTCTTTGCTTTTTGCTATAACCTCAGGTGGGACATTGTTCTGTAACATAATTTTTTTTAATATTCTGGGTTTGTCTTATATTTTAAAGGATTTATCAACCCTATATCACTTTACATGTTGATTGTCAATTTTGTCAATCTTAATTATCATAATATTATAAGAAATGTTATAAAACTGATTATATCATTATTCTGACTCCATCGGTTTTTTAAAAATTACTATAACAACATAGTACATGTATAATTTACACCATAATTATATAGTACATTACATTGTTGACTTTTAATATGACATTTAATAGTTTTCTCTCTGAAAATTAATGCAAAATAATTAATTTAACTTACCCGTAAAGTATTTGTTAAGCTTTGTAATTGAGATATTCCAACACTTAATTTTTGAGTGTATTTAAAATGGTATGTTGTTGTTGCAATAAAAAAATTTCTTGACTCTCGCAATTTACCCTCAATTTCCTGAAATTTTTCAGATGGCAGGTTACTGATTTTAAATAAATCTGGATTATTTCGATGGGCCAGAAATTCCCGTAATGTTATCCAAAGCCGATGTTGCCAATTTAAAACTCCTGGTAATGCTAGAAAATAACAATTTTATTTAGTATGTTCAGAACTAAACCTTTAAGGCACAATTGTCAAAAGTGTAAATTCACTCTTACTTGCATCAGACCAATGTCTTGTTGTACCAGGTGGCACATCAGCTATGACCAAAAGTCGTGTTGTATCACATCCATATGTTGTTAATAATCTCATGGGATTCTCACCATTATGTTTAGATTTACTCATTTTTTCCCATTGTACTGAAATAGCTTCACCTGAACCTTTTTCTATATATGTTTTACCAACTTTTTCTACATTTTCTTTTGGGATATACTTTCCTGAAGATTTTACTTTATATGATTGACCCATTACCATGCCTTGGACTAGCAGTTTTTTAAAGGGTTCTTTTGTAGGTGTCCATCCAAGAGAGTGCAGAAAATAACTCATGAACCTAGCATAATATAAATGCAGTACCGCATGTTCTTTGCCACCAATATAGCAGTGAACAGGCATTTTACCAATCAATTTATTTTTTTCAAATGGTACATTCTCATCTGATGAGTCTAAAAATCGATAGAAATACCATGATGAATCAACAAATGTGTCCATGGTGTCAGTTTCTCTATATGCATTTCCATTACAGTTTGGGCATCTACAATTTACCCAAGCATCAAATTTAGACAATGTGAATATATTATTTACATGAGAGCAATTTTCTGGTAATTTTACTGGTAGTTGTTCATATGGAACTGGTACAGTGCCACATTTACTGCAATGTATAATAGGTATTGGTGTTCCCCAATATCTTTGTCTTGAGATCAACCAGTCTTTCAATTTAGAACTGACAAAATAACCACCACAATTTTTACTTTTTGCTATCTCTATCGCTTTTTTATTTTCATAGTCAATATTTATGCTTTTTACTTGTTCTAAAGGAATATTAAGTGTTTCAGATATTTTTCTATCTTCAGAATCAACTGCTGGACAAGCTAAATATACTTCTCTCTCCTCTGGATAAAGTATATTATCACAGACATAAATTTTAATTTCTTTATTTGTTATTGGATTGTAGCACACTAAATTTTCTTTTTCTACCAAAGTAAGGTCTTGTAAAATAATATGATTATTTTTTAATGTAATATAAGGAGCATGTAAGTATTTGTACGGATCTGAAGACCATATGTCTAGAGGTCTCTTTTCCCCTTTTACTTCAACCTGAAAAGTGACTACTGCACCATTGCACTCACCAATCCAGTGTTTTTGCAAATTTATTATATCATTCCAGTTTTCTAAATAATTGTTATCTAGACCATTGTATAAATCTTGCGCATACTTTGTTGTTTTAATAAACCATTGGGTAAGTATCTTTTTTTCCACCTTTGCACCAGATCTCCACGAACAACCATTTTCATCTACTTGTTCATCTGCTAAAACAGTCTTGTCCACTGGATCCCAATTAACATTAGCCTGGAAAGTATAACCTTAAAAAATGAATACATAACAAGCAGAGTTAACTTAGAATAATAGACATTGTCTTTTAAAAATTAAGCTACATAAAATAGACCATTGTATGCATTTGCAAGGCAGTTCAGTTCAGTTAATTTTAATCTTATAATATAATGCTGTAAATCTGATACCTTTATTAACTTCATATTCACATTTATAATCTGTTACAATTAAATAAGACATTTACCTTACTACGATATGCTAAACCCTTCTCATATAACTTTAAGAATATATATTGAGTCCATTTATAATAACTTGGATCACATGTTGAAATTTCTTTACTCCAGTCAAAGTTATACCCAAGATCAATCAATTGTTTTTTCATGGAATCTATGTTAGACTTAGTCCAAACTTGAGGAGGAATACCACGTTCAATAGCTGCATTTTCTGCAGGAAGGCCAAATGCATCCCATCCAATTGGATGAATAACATTATATCCATTCAGTTTATAAAATCTTGATATAGTATCTGATATAGAATATACTCTTACATGACCCATATGTAAGTTTCCAGATGGGTAAGGGAACATGGGAAGAATGTACATATAATTTTCCACTTCCTTTTCTTCATTTTTTAACACAAAATTGGACCAGTGACTTTCGATCTTCAATTTTATTTCGGAAGAAATATTATTATCCTGAATAATAAAATATGTTATGAATAGCTGACAAGTTCTTAATTCAAGCCATGATTATTTTTAACTAACCCAAAGGCCGAGGCTGCTTTTGTTTCTGACCAAACCTTTGACGCGAGACCCATGTGTGATACAATGTCGAATATAATTCTTCAACATAATTAAAAAGGTTTCTACCGAATATTCGAGATTATTTGGTACATAATTTTATTGTCAACAGATTTATTTTCATATTTTATTTTTAATTGCAGGTATCTGATGAGAATTGAGAATACATTGGCGAGTATATTATGTACATTCTACATAATTACCTAATTGACATTGCCGTCAGTGTAAAAATTCAAATGCCAAATGTCAAAACTAAATTTGTATGAAAATTTGTCGATACGAACTATCATTTTCATACAAATGAAGTTTAGCCTTTCCACATAGATTTTAGCGTAAAGGCATCTTGACTAAACCGCCAGAGATAAAACTTACGTTTGAATATGGCACAGTTCAAGTAAGGAGGTACAATTAAAGGGTGCAAGTAAAACTATCAACAAAAATATCAAATTATCAAATTCGGATGCTTGTTGCCTTTGACCCTTAAATACAATCTAATGAAGTTTGTTTGCGAATAGGTACATTTATTAAAGTTTCGGCTTTATCTTGTCATATTATAGTGATTAGATGTCATTTACTCAACTTTATTGTTGTTTATAAAGAAATGTAATCATAGTATTGTCTTTTATTAACATAACTTTTACACATTTAAGAAAAACACTCAAAAGTCACCGTGACCACGCACGCTGATAAGCACGCGAAACGTCGGTTTAAATTTAAAATTATGTATAAATAATTATAAGTTTAAATACAATAATACATAACTATAATCCGTAAAAAAGTGTTTTTCTTAAATGTAATCATATTTTATTTAATTCCTTTATTTTTAATAATCAATTTTTGTTATTATTTTACGTAAGTTGTATTGTGTAATTGATGTGGATGGTATAAATCCCATAAAGATCGAATGAAGAAATCTTTCTACGGTAATTATATACATAATTGCTGATGTAATGGCAATAAATAAACAATCTAAAACATTTATAACTAAAATATATGTAATATTGTATGCTTGACGCATATGGCTAATTTGAAAAGATAATTATCTTGATCTTAAAGTATTCGCCCAAAGAAATATTTAAAATACATCAGGTTTTACATATTTTCCTAATAGTTATTTAATTAAGGTAAATATAATAGTAATAAGTGAGAAACTGACTTAATATGTCTCGTTTTTCCCTGACATGTTAGTGTGCTACTAACCTGTACTACACAATTTAATACCCCAAATGTTGGAATTCCATGCAATTTTTTTATTTATTGTGTTTTAAACATCTCTTCATCTATTATACACTACTTGATATTTTTTTTTCCGCCGGGAAAAGTTTTGACAACAAACGTAATGAATAAAATTGTTTTTAAAAAGTGTTTTAACTTCTTTCTACATGTGAGTCAGAAAATCTTTATTTTGCTAGTTATAGACAAAATCATTTTGCGATAGGCTTCCAATGAACACCAAACGAGTTTGCATGAAAATTGTCATGAGAATGACTCAGTTAGCTAATGACTTAGCTCACGCTGTAACTCTTTGTATGACTCGATAATTAGTATGGGTTTGAGTTGAAGACTATTTGACTTCCTACATATTTGTACACTACTGTTAAGTAACCTTGAATAAGCCTCCATTTACTATGTTAGCCATCTGTGAGTTATACTCCCCCAAAGAGTATATAGTTATCGTCACTCTATGGTAATTGGTAGGTATCTATATTCTATACGAAGAAAATGAAACCATATAAATTTAAATCATAAATTTAGAAATTAATAGAAAATAAAAATTAAACTCAAATAGAAAAGTTGTTTCGGTTAATATTATATGATACACACTTTGTTTCGAAAATGCTAATTTAATGACAGAGTTTTAGCGGAACGATCGTGGAGTTACAATAATAAGAAAATGCTAAGATAATCGATGTAAATATTTATAGAGAAAGTTAGAATGCAAGCAAAGAAACGTTACATTCTTCTTACACTATCTATAATAGTAATATTGTATTGCTGCATTGGGGGATTTCGTATGAAGACCGAAAGTTTTCAAAAGAATTATCGCACTGACCTGCCCTCCTTTGCAACTATAGAAGAACTTTACAAAGCTCCGTCGCCTCTTAAACGCAATCCAGATTCAAAAAGAAAGTCATGTCGAATGGAATCCTGTTTTAATTATGCTAAATGTGGAAGTGATCCCAAAGTTTATGTATATCCAACAGATGGTCCTGTTAGTGCCACTTATCGAAAAGTCCTGTCAGTAATTCGCGAATCCAGATATGCAACGCGGGATCCATCGGAGGCATGTTTATTTGTACCGGCAGTGGACACACTTGATGCAGACCCTTTATCCTCAGAACATGTGGCAGATGTTGCATCCCGACTATCACGTTTACCACATTGGAAAAATGGACGTAATCACTTAATTTTTAATTTATATGCTGGTACTTGGCCAGATTATTCAGAAGGATCTTTGGGATTTGATCCAGGTGAAGCTATCTTGGCTCGAGCCAGTGTCTCAGAAGCACTATTTAGAGAGGGATTTGATATATCATTACCACTATTTCATAAGGAGCATCCTGAGAGAGGTGGTACACCTCCTGCTGCAACTGCAAATCCCTTTCCTGCACCACGGCGACATTTACTTGCATTTAAAGGTAAACGCTATGTACATGGTATTGGCAGTGAAACAAGAAATTCATTATGGCACCTTCATGATGGTAATAATCTTATATTGGTTACTACATGTAGACATGGAAAATCTTGGAAAGATCTTAGAGATGAAAGGTGTGATGAAGACAATAAAGAATATGATAAGTAAGTATATTCACAACATTAAAGTGAGACTTAATTATTTTTGTCATATAGGTAACTAAATGTACACTAAGTCTTATGAACATCAAAAAAATTTATTACATTATATGTTTCTAATTTTACATTTATTGCCAATCCTCAAATCAAGGTTGAAGCACTGAAGAGAAGAACTTGCAATAAACTCTCCGCCACTCTTTTTAATAATTAAAATTAAATAACTCTATTCTAGAAATCTAGAAAAAAATATGATTTAATCAATTAAGTTTACTTATATGTTACTTACTAAATATGTAGTTTTTTAAATATTTTTTTTTACAAAGTTAAATTCATAATTTAATATCTTCTAGATTTGATTATGAACAACTATTGGCTAATTCCACATTTTGCCTTGTGGCTAGAGGAAGACGTCTTGGTTCATATAGATTTTTGGAAGCTTTAGCAGCTGGTTGCGTACCTGTTCTTCTTAGTAATGGATGGAGACTACCATTTGATGAACGAATTGACTGGAAGCGTGCAGTTATTTGGGCTGATGAACGTCTCTTATTACAGGTTATTAAAATAAATAAACTTAACTGTCATTAGAGTCAAGAAACCTTAATCTTAAGACAAAATACCACTTGAATACAGGTAAAGTAAAATACAGAATAAGTGATGTAATTTTTAAAAAATATTTTACGTAATAAACCTGAAATAAATATTAACATAATTTGTGATTGCTTCCAATAAAAATATTATTTTTAGGTACCTGAGTTAGTAAGATCTGTACCACCAGAGCGTGTGCTTGCTTTAAGACAACAGACCCAGCTGTTATGGGAACAATATTTTTCTTCAATTGAAAAAATTGTTTTTACAACTATTGAGGTATTATTATTTTATTACTTATTATATATTATTGATTTATTATATGTATAGTTATTAAAAAAATCTGTAAATATCAGAATACAAAATGTGTCAGATTACAAGACAACAAGCCCATACACATAAGCACAACATTTAATGCAATTGTATACCATGTGTAAACATGTAACCTACTTGTACCTTAAGATATTGCTTTTGTTATCTAATACACTAAGTAAATTTATATGTTATTTGGGTAAATTTCTTATTTATATTTTTACAATACATTATACTTGATTTAAATAAAATGCTAGATACTTTAAGAACAAGTAAACAAATTTTAATAGATGTCAATACACAAAACAACAGTAATTTATCTATTACAAGGTTATTAAGTTACATAATAATTTAAATATGAACCATATCATTTTTTGAAGATTATATTGGAACGGATAATGGCACATCGAACATCCCGACATCGAGAAGCATTAATATGGAACACACCTCCGGGGGCATTGGGAACATTAGCAAACTATGGTGATTCCCGGGCTCATCTGCCTTTGGGTGTGTCTGCCCCTGAGCCTCCTCTTGCCCCATCTTCATCCCCGATGCCTCTTCCAGCCCCATCAGTGCCTTTAATTGCTCCACCGTCTACTCCCGGTAAAACATTTACAGCTCTCTTGTATGTTCAAGCTACATCACCTGCCTTACATAAATTACTCGCGAATATTGCTAGTAGTGAATTCTGCGAGAAGGTACTTTATCGAACTTTCTAGTAACATATTTATCTAATTGTAAAATATCTGTGTACGAATAAAATGTATTCGTAGGTTGTATTGGTGTGGGATAGTGAGCGTGCAGCGCCTTCGTTAAAATCATTAATGCGAATGGCCGGCGATGTACGAGATCCTTTACCAGTCACCGTAGTTGACGCTACCACGCACTATCCAGGGTAAGAAAACTTCCAATGTATGTTATGATGCTTTGATAATTAATTGTGATGTATGAACTAAACGTGACGCTGTAACAAGAATACAGTCATCCTGCGTCAGTAATGGGCGTGTTTTATCAAGGAGTCACAAAACACGTTTATACATTTTTGTGAAAAAGTGCAAACTTCAGCCAAAATGTATCATGATACGGTATTTATCAGCTTTACATTTTTTTTAAATGTACTCTGGACTTTCCAGTAGGATTTTGCATCTGGTTACAAGGCCCGAACTACCCAAGCCTGGGTTGAAACCAACATTTCGCACTTTATAAGAGCTGAAGACTGGCCCTCATCTAACCCAAACCTCAACACTTTAGACTTCAAATTATTGTCAAATCCATAGATTCGCGGCGAAACATATTAAAGGCCTGTATAATCGCAAAAGGTGGCCATTTCGAATACAGTATTTTTTGCTGAAATTTGCATGAGACAAAAAATGAATTTTTATTTATAACAGTAGGTACTTATGGTTGGACTATATAACTATTTGAGAATTTACATTAAAATATGTAGTTTCTTTTCGCTGATTGAGTAAACCGATTGTTTATTTATAATTTTAAGTAGTATCTTGACTACTTACGGGGGTTGTATCATACTCATTTATTGATGTAAAAATTTAAAAACAAATTTTTTATTTTTTTTTTAAATTTTAATATCACAGTAGCATTAATGTTTCCTAATAACAGCTTATAAGAGACAAGTCAAAGTTTATATAAATAATCCAGCATAAAAAAATGCATCTATTTATGTATTATAAGCTTCTAAGGGGATTACCTGACACCAGTCAGATATAGATATCATAACTCTTATGGTTATTATGAATTGTAACTTGGGAAATCTTTATTTGGCCTCATGTAATTTCTCTTAAAACTTATATTTTTTGTAATGACGATGACCAACTACCCTTGTTCTCCAAAATAATGGAATCAAATATTAATGGCCAGCTCTTGACTTTCCTATAGGGCCACCAGCGATTATCAGTACGGCTTTCGTCGTGGTCGTTCTGCTGGTGACTTTCTTGTAGGTATACCTTACACATAGATGGGCAGAAGCGATTGAATCCAAGGGGGATCCACTGCTCTCGATGCTTCCAGTCTACGGGCATCTCGAGAAATTATGCGAGTGGATCTCCAGCTTTCTGGCCGATCGGAGCATCAAGGTCGTCATTGAATTTCAACAATTCGTATTCAACGAAGAGCGGTTCGAATCGTCGACGACCACTCCCTCTCCGAGCGACTTGTTCCTTTGGCGTTGCGAAGAGATGTTGGGTCACTCTGCATCTTCTACCGAATTTACAGAGAGATTGGAGAGTGTTGAGTGAAATTGCTCGGATTAATACCTGCAGCTGAGTTTCATCATCGGACGTCGAGGCAAAATACGAATTTCCACCCGTATCACTTCGACGTCCGCCGTTCACGTTTTTCAAGACAGTTTTTGCCGCGAACCGCCGCTATGTGGAAGTAGCTGCCCACTGAAGTATTTCCGAACCAATTTGGGACTTTGGGTCCTTCCGGGAAAGAAGCGTACCAATTATTAAAAGGCCGACAACGTATTTGCGAGCCCTCTGGCACTGAGAGTGGGCGGCGTTATCACTTAACATTAGGGGAGCCTCCTGCCCGTTTGACCCTATTCTAGTATAAAAAAAACATTTTATGTAATCTTTTAGTAAACTCAAAATAAATATTATATCCTGCTTGATGTAATAATACAATACATTTTTTTTAAAAGACCTTGTGTTTTATTGTGTGACCACTTAATAAAATATGTGGTCATACAATATGAATTAGTTTATATTTATAGTTTTGGGTGGATTGTTCTTATATATTTAAAGGGAAGGAGTATCAGCTAGGTGGCAGCCACTATGGGCGATTCCAACAGCTGCAGTGTTTTCACTGGACGGTGACGCCCCTCTTTTGGCTGAAGAATTGGATTTTGCCTTTCGGGTATGGAAACAATTCCCTGAACGTATTGTTGGTTACCCAGCGAGAAATCACTTTTGGGACGAATCTAAGGTACGTGTAATATTTCCATTTGTTTTCTTATATTTTATTATTTTATAAAACGGCAAACCAGCTAACAGAAGAACTGTTAAAGGCAGTTACGGTATTCCATTGACTATATGGATTTTAGAAACTGCGTTGCCGGCATTTTATGGAAGAGTAGTCTTTTTTTGGAAGTCGTATCCTCTAGGGAAGACCTCCGCTAGGTGTCACTCCACAGCTCCCTAGTTCGCAAAAGGAAATACTTAGCTTCAAGTTGGTACGGATGAAATCTTGAAATTATTTCGCCGGTCATGAAAACAAGCCTGTAAGGATCAATCTCAACAATTTTTCTTCTACTCTCTCCTTCCGTACTCTTTGTAGAATACGTGCGGAGAGGAATGTCTCTGCGTAGAGTGAGAGCATCAACCCCATCAATACATTGGAGATTTACAATCCCTGAATTTGGTCAAAAGGCTGGTAGCTGGGCGCACCGACCTAGAGATGTGAGCATTATTTCACATGAGGGAATACTTGACCCTTGTTGAACTACTTTTAACCTAAGTGAAATACTGCTTACTGTGTGATGACAATCATAACGGTCAAATTTTTACAGAAGTGTATGGTTTATAAAATACTTTCGCGTTTGGAACAGGGTGCATGGGGCTACAGCAGTAAATGGGGTGGTTCCTACTCTATGGTGCTACCAGGGGCAGCATTGGTGCATCGGGCGGCATTAGCTCAATTCGCAGAAGCCCCACCCGCCTTAAGACTAGCCGTGCGGCGCGCTCACAACTGCGAAGACATCCTCCTTAATTGTCTCGTAGCCCATCTGACACGCCGTCCGCCCCTTAAGCTCGCCCAACGCAGGCGGTATAAGACATCTCATCATCGATACAAGTACGTACTTTATTCCGAGATTCAATTGCGATTAAACAACTCAAATACATTAATCTACTAGTTTATTTCGTTGTAAAGCTTACTGATAACTTATAGACATGGAGAGACCACATTTTTAGTGACTTTAGTTGAATTATTTGTATTATTTAAGTAGGTAATACGAGATATTGGGACAAGAATCAAATATATTTTTAAATCTATTTTAGGACTTCTTGGACCGATCCCGAACATTTCGTCCAGCGACAGTCGTGTTTGAACACTTTCGCCGCCGCCTGGGGTTATATGCCGCTTGTTCGTTCCGTATTAAGACTGGATCCTATACTTTTTAAAGATCCAGTCTCCACCCTTAGAAAGAAGTATAGAAAAATGGAATTAGTCACATCATAGCCTATGTTTCATGTACACCCTTATGCCAGTAATAGAAATTAAAATTGTTCGATAGTAAATAATACATATTTTTATCTCAGACCTATTTTAATAATATACACTTACGTTATTTATGTTTTATTTGTTTTTTATTTAGTTTTTAAAACTGGTAACTATAAACCCTTCCCTCCTACAATAAAAGCTTAACTAACGCTTAATTATGGTTAAATTTAATATTTACGTTAATATATAGTTATACTATTTGAAATCTCATTTAAAACCAAGCAGTTCTGCATCCGCTAATTGCTTAAAAGGTCTTTCTGTCGTAATTGGAATTTATTAGATTTTTGTACATTGCTGCACATGGCTGTCAACATAGATATACCGTAATCATTTATAGAAGACATAAATAAACTTATCAAGAAATAAATAGAAAGTCTGTTTTTTTTTTGACTAATAAACATATTATTTACTAATTACAAAATTAAAAGAAACGGATGACAGGGGTCATCTAAGTGCATTGAATTGGTAAACGTTGCATAAGTAGAACGCGGCTGACATAACATGATAACACTTCGCAACACAAGTGGCCTTGGCCCGAATGGTGTGTACCGGCGGGAAATAACGCGCCAACGAACGGCGACCACAAGCAATATTGCAGCGAACGAAACACTGCCTACCACCTTCATTCGAGTGGACACGTTCAGTTAATTTACACCGATAATATACGAAAATCTTGAACCTCGATATTTTTTTTCCTTAACGAAATTATTTTAATTTAAAAAAATGTTGTTCTGTGATTAGTGTTAAGACACATTAAGTTAACATTGAAACCTTTAAACCAAATGGACATTTTAAAATAAATGACGGTGAGTTTGTGGGAAAATAATTTTCAATTACCTAATTATATTATTATTTTTCTAAGAAGTACTTAGAAAAATATCAAATACTAAGTAGTAGATAATTATTTTATTACTAAATGACTTAACGACCAGATATCCGAAATTTAATTGTTTATTCATTATAAGTACCTGTATATGTAGGTTTATTCCGCAACAGTTGGGTGAATGGTAAGTAACAACCTTCAGTTTATTTTAACGACCTCAAAAATACGCTACATAATTTACTAACATAATATATTACGAATTATTGAAATTAAAGCCTGTGTTACAACAATGCTTATAAGTTCATGCATGACTGTTTTTTTTAATATCTTTAGAAAAACTTGGTCCCCATATCACAACGTCTATATCGATCTTCTAGCGTTGTTGACTTGTATAGTGACCATATTGCTAGGTTGCTTTCCTTGTTGAATACATTTAAGCGCACAAAATGCTACACCACTGCGTAGAGTCGTTTAGCGCGCTCTATATTTAATGAACAACCTTTGACCTTTACTACTTAGACAACGACTTAAAAGGTACAGAAAAAGTTAAATTATTAATCGTATTATTAAAAAAATATTCTGACATTTCCTTCTTATACTTATAGCCTCAAATAAATATATATGACTATATTCGTTATTAGTATGTAAAAACTTCGCCTTGCTCCATAAGAGTTGTATGTTTGATCAATTAAACCATGATGAATTATATTGAAAATAACTAATAAGTTTCAGTGTTAACATTTTTTTTCTTATGTTGTGGGAAGTGATCCAGGAAACTCAAGATGGTGTTACGACGTATCGATTACATCTTAGGCAGTATTCTGATTGTAGCAGTTATCGCAACTCTAGCTAATGCACAACCGGTTAGTACGGTCATGATATAATCACTGTACTTACTTAATACCTATCTCCCGCTGTCCTGCTAAATTTATTAATCTTTTCTTTAAATTATATCTTATATAAACATGAAATTCTATTTATAATTAACATTTTAATGCGTAATATTCATATCGTAGTTTAGGTTTTGTAGTAAATACATACACATCACATAATATATAATTAATTATATATGTGATGTGTTTGATTAAATATGAAGATATAGTATTGCAGGTGCTTTTTAGACATTGAATTTTCTTATTCTTATAACCAAGGCTTAAAATTTTTACCTGGTTTCCACTTAACTGGTGTTCTCGTAAATTTATTTTAGCCAACGGCAGACGAGTCCATTGGACTAGACCGAATTCAGCGGCAATCTTCTCTACGAGCAGGAAAAAGTGTGGCAATTAAACCAAAATGGGGATTTTTCGGAACAATATTTAATGTTATTTTGGAAGTAAGTAAACAATCATTTACATACAAATACATAATACCTACATAAAATATCTTTAGATTTAACCAGCTTCGGATTTTGTGTTTTCATTTTTTTCAAACACATTTGTGTTTTCTAAGTAAACAAAGTTATGTACTTTCTTAGTAACCGAACTCGCTGACCAAATCACCTCGTGACCAATGTCAAAGGCCAACGAATCTATATATAGTATAATATTTATATTTTTATATATATATATACATACAGACAGTATTTTTCGAATTTGCGTAAAACAGTTTATACTGATTATAATTTTTTTTTCAGCAAATTAATGACACAAAAAGTGCATACAACCAGATTTCCGAACTAGTGAATAATCAATTTGTAGATGAAAAGGTAAAGTAATAATACGTTAAATATTTCTCATTAGTAGTATACGTATTTGAAGGATAAATTATTTATTTCCTAATATTTAAGTAATAGCGAATTATTGTGATCTATTAGCAAGGTTAACCCGGCATTTATCCTTCTTCAGGTTAAGCTGTTAATATTTCTTTGTTATTGATAACTACATAACCATATTTGTACTTTTTCAGTTTATTCTAGAGGTCAACAGACGAGGGCGTTTCCTCCCTCAACTTTAAATGTACTATATATTATATCATTAAAACAAATATTACTTTCATTTATTTAATATTGAAGTAATTAGTAGCCCCTGCGGAAATCTAAGTACTTATAAAAAAAAAACATATCCCAGGGCTTTGAGTTACCAATAGAAGCTTCAAGCTATTTTGTATTAGCTACTAGCAATGAACCGTCGTTTCACTCGCGTAGTTACCGATCGTAGTCGTGGTAGTGGTATATATTTTTGTTGTCATAAAAGTTTTGTTTTACTTAGTTTTTAATTACCTTCATAATTCCTTTCAGATTATTAGTTACACATTCCTAATCTTATCAGTATACAGACTTTACATCGAATATAGTACGTATATTTAAATAATCTCTACAGTTATTGAAAAATTATTGATTTCGAGTAGGTAATGAAATACATAATCAAATAGTAGATGTAAGATTTTTCATTTTTTTAGGCAGTAATACCACCTCCAGATGAATCTAATAATGGAACTACACCATCCCCAAAAATAACAAGGAAAGAATTTTTAAATATTCTTGATCGAAACTTGAAAGGTTTGGCGCGTCTGAGGAATTTAGAATGGCGCGAAGCTAAAAAGGTAGCTATATTATATTTTGTTTATTGTGTAGTTTTAAAAGTTTCCGCCAATATTAAGATAAGAAATAAATATAAAAGAGATATGTTATACATCTACACAACAACTTGCTTACATTAACTCCTGTTTACATATTTTAAAATATTTTTTAGGACTCATGGAATAACATACAAGGGTATTGGAACGAACTATTTGGAGATAAGAAAAAAAGGATTAGAAGAGGCACCAGTCACTAGCTATTGCCTAATATGAAATTCATATTTATATAAACAGTGTAAATAAAGATAGTATTTAGATGTACCTGTGTTTTCTCAAAAATCATCCTTAGTAAATCGCATTACGAAACAACGCAACATTCAATAAGTTATCGGTATTTATGGCTTCGTGTATATTATATAATTACCTACTTGTTGGATTATTTATCATGTCCTTAAACAATATATTATGCTATGCACAACTATTTTTAATAATATTTATTTATAAAAATAACTTGTGCGAAAATAATTTGTCATAAAACTTACAATTATGTGAAGTCTTTGTTAATAGTATGACTATTATTTTTTACTGCGGTTTTCATAAAGGAAAGCCGTAAAGCCACCGCTTACCCTTTTCGCTTCAAAAACTTGTATCTTTGTTGTTTTACGTCATCTCTCGAAGAAAATTATCCTTTTTCATTGGTATTACACATATTCAAAAGCAATCTCCTTGAGTACTCGTCTATGAAAAATAATAACATTTAACATGTTACTCAAACGATAGCTTAGTCTTTCATCATCATCATCAATCTATATACATCCCACTGCAGGACATATGTCTCCTCTAAGAGAGAGTGAGTGTGATTATTACTTGATATTTTTCTAACCTCAGAGATTCTCTTCCTCCGTTAAAATCAATATCTTGTGCAAGAATTTGTAACATTTTCATTACTGTTGGACATTACTTTCCTTCAAAACTGTATAGAATTTCTCTACTTTACAACTGAAAATCGAAACTGTCCAAGTTGATTTCCTACCCCCTATCCTCTTTTTATCTTTATATCGTTGAAACGTTCAGAATTAAAGCCAATAATTTATACAAGCCCATAAAATCGTGGCAAGGTCCCTCTACAAGTGGTGCTATTGAAAGTATTTCCTCTGGGAAAAGGTACATTAATTGTCCTAGCAGGGTATGACAAAGGTCATGTGCCGAACTCATGATAAGTTCTCTCAGTACAACTCATAATTAGGACAACATTAAAAATGGCTTATTATCACCATGATATGAATGCTGCCAACTTCAATACTCGAACTCAAACTATCGTTATTCATATAGGTAAACAAGTACACTTATGAACGTCAAAAAAAAATTATTAATTGGAAATTTACATTTACTACCAGTTCGCAAGTCAAGGGCGTAGAGCGGGCAAGAAGAACTGGCAATAAACTTCCCGCCACTCTTTTAAATCGCTAAGTTATTAATACAAATTATTTGAACTGGAGCAAATCAATCCCAAAGATTAGGATCATTTAAGCATGCGTCACATTTATAAACAGCTTTATTGATTAATTTACTTTTAACGAGGGTTTTGATTATTTAGTGATATTTCTCTAATTTCGGTTGGGGCTTTGTTATAAAAACGATTACAATTTCCATATGAGGAGTGGTTTATCTTCTGGAGCCTGGTTGGTCGTAAACTCAAATTAGTTATATTTCGCGTATTATACTGGTGAAAGTCACCATTTATTTAAAAACCTATTCAAAAGAATGTCTATGTGTGGGCCCCACTAGAGTTTACTATTTATTGTTATGCCTAGGAAAACAGTTAATTATTGGTTAGAAAAATAGCTCCTATCCAATTTAAATGAGCCAAGTGTAATTGTTATGGACAACGCCAGTCACCAGCCCGTTATAGTAAATAAAACCCCGACGACACAGAATCGCAAACATGAAATATGAGAATGGCTTACTTTGATACGAAAGCAGAACTGCTATAAACCACAGACAATATATGAAGCCAATGAAATTTTAAAGCACAATGGTCATGAGGTATGGAAACTACATCCATACCATTGTGATCTAATTGCCATTGAGCTGGGGGTCTAGTCAAGACAGCGTAGCAGTAGTGTATGTAGAAAGTCGAAAACTTCACTTCACTACTGTTAAGCCGTCTTGACTAGACCCCCTGGTATGGAGTCTGACAAAACGCAGAGTAGCAAATACAAGAGCAGTTAGAAAAAACATATGTGCAATTCACACGTGGTAGAAGTGAAACTTTCAATAACAAAGTTTTTATAATTAAAAGTAGAAATATTTCTATTCACATTCTATTCATATTGTATACATACTGACTTATAATGGCGTGATTTATATTTGTGCCTTTAGTTATGGCCTCTCTATGGTAGTTTTCTAATTACAGCACTAGAGCGCATTATGCGGCACAATGCTCGACGTTGAAATTTGAATGTTCCAACTACAGCAACGCTTCGCACAATTGAGCACTCTGAAAAGTAATGCTCTCGCGTAATACTCGCAATCAATACCAACTCAGTGACAAAAAATTGACTAGTGTTTTTTCTTTAAGTTGGCATTGATCGAAATTATCGTTAGTAATATTATTTATTGGTAAAAATTTGTAAGGCTTTCGTTTCGTCGTAGATTTTGGAAATAATCAAAGTTATTTCAAACTGCTGAAAATATAAATATAATGGCTCCAATGCTCGGAGCATTCGATAAATCATCGTCTTGAGTTCTACAAATTAAAAAGTGTATAATTTATTTAGAATCAATATCAAAAAATCCAACACTGTACTTAGCGCACTCTGCTGATGCATTTGAAAACTAATTCACGTTTCAATTAATCTTCAGCATAATTCGGCATTGTGCGCCACAGAGTCGCATTATGCTCTGTAATTGGAAAACTACCATTAACTGCTGTATTGTCAAATCTGTGTATTCTGTGGTAAGGACGTAAGCAGAAGCTAGTAATAATAGTGTTCTGTGACTTAAGCCGTAAGCATTCTGCTTTTGCGTTTCCGTGGCGTATCGCGTTAGAATAAAAATTACAAAATTAAATAATCTGTATTTATTCAAGTTAGATATTGTAAGGATTATCTTAAATCTAGAAGTGTAAGTAAAATCATGTTTTGTAATTTGTTTCGCATCCTATCTCTCAAACAACTCACCATTAGACAATTTGACAGAACTCTAGCATTTCACCTCGTCGCCATTTTTTGCCGGTGTGGTATCTTAAATTCTCTTATTCTTATTATCAATCGACTGTTTTGACAATATCCTTTTCAAAAGTAAAGCTGTACTTAATATATATAGATGTCATCTCGCGGTCGGGGTTATGGAGGAAGAGGAAGCTATGGCGGTCGCGGTGGAGGTTACAGAGGCCCTTACCGTGGAAGCAATCACCGAGGTGGCTATGAGAGCCGTGGCGGACGTGGTGGTGGAGGATATTCATCCTATAATAACGAATCCCGCTACAATTCAAATAACAGTAATCGGTATTCATCAGGTCGCGATAGAATAGATGACTCTTATAAGAAGCCTTACAGATCGGTATGTGTAAACTTTTTGATCATCTACAGATATGTTTATAGACATTGCTTTTAATTTTTCTGCTACCTTTAATCACCTTGATTTAGAGCTGTTTATGTACACATTTTATTTAAAAACAATAAATATGATTGTATTTTAGGATTCAACAAGTTATTCTAATCGTGACTATGTGAGTCGCTCCGGATCTCCAGAACGAAAGAGAATGAGAGTTGAGGTTAGTAGATAAGCCAGTGAAGAAAAATTTCCTTTATATGATGGAACTTATGTGACTTAATATGTAGTGCTGTTCTTGTTGAATGTTAACACCAGTAGTTTGTGAAAATAAGTAACATAAATAGAAACAAGGAATTTTCCTACAAATATACTACAGTTGATATTTCAGACAATGGATATTAAAAGAAAAGGAGAATGAGGATGAAAATAAGCTTTTTAGAAAAATTCTGTTTGTTTATTAAGTTGGGAAATTACTTATAAAGCAATGTAATGATATTATAAGGGAGATCTAGCCAATTCAAATCTAAATCAAGTACCTACTATCAGAGAATCCTTAATATAATTAGAAATGAAATAATGGTATAAATTGAGAAGTTTTTATGAGAAAATTTGTTGTCATCTGAGCCTCACTAAGTACTTTTGTGCTATATGTTGTTGTTTATTCTTTTCAAACTTATTTTCACTGTGGAATAAAAACATATACCATGATGCGGTTAAATGACGTAAGACTTAACCGTTCAGGCCTAAACTATTGATAATTTGAATCTTAAGAATTTGACAAAAAAAAACATTTCAACTGTTCTATTTTTACTCAGCTAAAATTATAAGTTTATACCAGCAAAGGTCTAAAACTTGTTCAATGTGAAAAGGAAAGAGTATTCACCCATATTTATTGTTTATGTACTACTTGACCAATGACAAAATTGATATTCAAAGAAAAGATCGACGTCAAAACAGAATTATGTACAGGGCTCTTCGAGCGATAGACGTAGCCATGACGGCGGACACTTTGGCGGATCGTACAGCGGTAGACAAGAAAGTTACGGTGGTGAAAGGAGGTCGTTCGGCGGGGAGGATAGAAGACGATCACCGGCTCGCGAGAGCTTTCGCAAGTCGAGCGGTATGGGCCCGCCACGCGAGCCGGTGCGCCCCGCCGGCCGCCCACGTGCTCCTCGCCGCTCTTTCCGTGGCCGTACTCTTCGATCGCGAGCATCTTATCGCGGAGCACCAAGATCGCGTGCCTCTTTTTCCACTAGACGCTACACTGAAAGACCGGTTACGTACTCGCGTACTTTCAGAACTACCAAAGATAGAAGGTAACTTGACTATGATATTACGACGCCATGCTGTCCCCGAATCGACCACATAAGCCAATATGAACTTTTTAGCTTGAATTTGAAAAATGTTTTAATATATGATTTTATTTAATGAAATGAGAATCATCAACATAAAAATTACCATTGCTTATGAATTAAAGAGAATGTGTAATAAACATGTTTCTCGACAATCCAAATTTTCATATACATATTATACTTGTTGGACATCCAGGAGACAAAATAAGTATGAAATATATGAAGATGTTTAGAACTCCACACTGCAATATGCCAAATAATTAATTACTATGAATTTTAGATGTATGACAATTAATGGTTTTTTTAAAGTATACTGATTTATTCCTTTATAATTGGAGCATTGTTATGATAGCCCTGCAAAATCTAAAGAAGAGGCCTCTTCAACTGAAGAAGATTGGGATGCTGATGAAAAAGAAGTTATGGAAGAAGTAAAAGAGTCGAAAAGCAAATCACCCAAGGTATGACACATTGCTGTAGACATAATAACGGATATGAATATAGATTGAACATAGTTGAATAATGAATACGTTAAAGCATGAGGAAGAGCAGTCTGGGGGCGAAGGAGAAGAAGGAGGAGAGGACACGGAAAAGGAAGAAGACGCAGGTTCAGACGCACCAGCTGCCACAACTACTGCCGCTGCTGGTTACGTCAACTTCACATGTGTACACTGCAAGGAGAAGTGCACCAACTTCAGTGTAAGTTTTACTCTATTTTTTTTTTCTTGTAATGATTGATGTTGGGTATCTTTTTTCCTGATTTATATAATATTCCTTACCTCAAACTCCCACAAATCTTTCTCATAACAGGAAACTTATAGATAGATCAACACTGAAAATTATAGATAGAAATACTCAAAATTTGAATAGTTTTTAATTAGGTACAAGTTTGATTTTTAAACAGGTGTACTCGAAACATCTGTTCTCTCTGAAACATCGCACCGCCTTGAGTGGCGTGGCTCGGCGCCACAAAGTGCAGTTACTGCGAATGAGAGTGGCTCAAAGGCGGGCCCAGCGCGAGCTGGAAGCCACTGCTGGAGCCGACCTGGCCACAAGGACTAACTTCTGTATGATCTGTCGCCTTAACCACCGTACCACAAGGCACGCCCACAACCTCACTGACACCCACCGGGCTATGAAACGATTCCTGACGCCATTCTGCCGCATCTGTCGAGTAACCTTCCGTTCGCCAATGATTTATGAGCACCATATTTGCTCAATTGAACATCTTAAGGTCAGTTACTTAACTGTCTACTTATAATTTCTTCAAAAAAATCTTTTTAGATTCAATATGTACTTACTAATATGTTTTAAATTATGTTATCTTTATTCAACAGAAAAAGGCTAATCAGAGTGCTCGTTGTGCAAGTCCGAAAGCAGAGGCAAGTGGTGATGAAGGAATGGATGTGGACTTGGACAACTTCATGACCCTCGATTCTGTTGGTGATGTTGATGGTAAGATTTGTAACAACTTATTACATAATATTTGGTCCATTTTTCCGTATTGACCAAAGAAGTTATGGAATGGTGCCCTAGACATAAAACGAGAAGTAAAGGTAGACAGCATCGTAGATGGGAAGATGATATTAAAAAGGTGGCAGGAGCCACATGGATGAGGAAAGCAAGAGATAGATCTTTGTGGAGAACACTTGGGGAGGCCTATGCTGAAAAGCAAGACAATCAAGAAACCGGTGTCTAATGGGAAATAATATGATAATATTTACATTTACCTTAATTTAATTTCGTTATTAAGCATAAGTAGTGTATAGAGTAGAAGTAGGATAAAATGTAACTTAAATGATTGTTAATAAAGGCTATATTTATTTATTACATAATATTAACTACATATATTATAGTACGAGATCCAGCTGCAGGATCAGTGTGCTCATTGGTTTTTTGCTAAAAACCAAATTTTTACGTATTTTTCTGTGACCGTAGGACAGAATATGATAAGTACATTACAGTACTCAGTATGACTTATCATAATTTGACATATAGCCACAAATTTATAATAAGGAGAATTTATATCTATCAAGTTGCCCATAATTATTTTTAATAAAATTATTTCGAATTGATTTTTGGGCAAATATTTCATCCACTTATTTAAATAAAACATCGTCTACATCACGTCAATTTATATAAAGATTTTAACAAATCACGGGTGCCGTTGCCCACCTAGCTACACTTTGTAGCCAGGTGTAAACAGGTATGATTTTGATACAATTATATCGTACATTTATTAATTAAATATCAAATTGAAGCTAATTTTATATTAATTATCGTACATAGGTGCCTAATTACAACTGGCTGCAAATAAGGGTTACCTGCTGTTAAAGATGATTAATAATTAAGCTATTAGCGAAAAAGATTTAACCCATAACATCATTTGTCAGACGTGGATAGCAAATGTTTTTATTTATTTAGCAGCTGCAGCCGGATCCTAGACCATAAGATATACTTCATATTTGATATACTATTAATATTA
Organism: Pieris mannii; assembly: GCA_028984075.1. Lineage (NCBI taxonomy): Eukaryota > Metazoa > Arthropoda > Insecta > Lepidoptera > Pieridae > Pieris > Pieris mannii. Next base: position 6,327,824 of record CM054776.1, read on the forward strand.
CAGAAGTTGAAGATGAAGATTCGGGCACTGAAAAGAAGGATGAAGAAAAGACCACAAAACCCAAAGTTGAAATGAACATTGGCAGTGAACACATTAAAAAGATAGAGGTATGGATTTCATTAATTTAAAATAATAGTCATATTTAATAAAACATTGTATTGTAGCAATATTTGCAGTAGTTATATAAATAAATGTTTAGTTTACCTGAATTTCAAATGCGGTGTTGGTATACTATATGTGATTGTCCAACCAGGTTTGGTGGTGTTCTCTTTGTCGCACGTACTTGCCGCGAGCTGAGACTGGTAGCAGTGAGGAGGCGGAGGCTCTCCGGCGTCACTGCCGCCTGCGAATCCACCTGCGTCACTATGTGCAACACCGAGACACGCGCACGCTGCGTAAGCAAGCCGAACGCATACATCGTCAGCTACATCGCCATGCTGGTAATAACCTAAAATTATATCTTTTAGATTAGGTAGAAAAGAAAACCTTGCTTACGATGTTTTGCTTCAAGGTACGAACTAGTGTTAAATGCGCACATAAACAGAAAGCCCATTATTGGTGCACAGCTGACGTTTGAATCTTTGGTCTCAGAGAATATAGTCGCACGCTAAGGATATAAAAGGACGTAACCTTTGCTATGTATAATTTTACAAAGTATTGTTTATCCGCTTGCAGAAGTAAAGAAGGAAATTGCAAATGAAGAAACTTCTGAAACAAGTAAACAAGAGAAAGCTGAATCTCTTGGAGAAAAAGAGGTTGTAGAGAATGGAAATGACTCTGTCAATGCTGCTGGTAAGTTAATAAACTTATATCTTCGGATATTTTATCTTTTATACAAATAACATTAATTTATATAATGTTTGTGTGTTAAAGGAAATGAGGATAAACTATGGGCTGATGTTGATAAAGACATAGGTGAGTTGTTGCGAGAAGTAGACCCAGAAGGCAATGAGGCTAGCGACGATGAGGAGGACCTTGGAAGGTAACATTTTATGTTCTATTACAATTATCACTTTACTATTCAACTTACTCAAATGGAAACAATTTCAAAAATGTTACCTATTTTCAGATATGACAAATTCCGTAAAAGTGACAAAGCTAAACCCGTTGCAGAAGAGGAAAACAAATCTAAAGAGGATGTTGTTGCTGACGAAAAAGTTCCGGTTGATGCTAGTGCTTCTGCTTAGAAGTGTTGTACTTTAAGAATTTTTTGTAACACAATAATATATTTTAGGAACCCTATTGTAGCTCGTCGCTTAAGTATAAATAACGATATTGTTTGGCAATACATTTTTTAGGTAGTGTGCTAGTGTAATATCTGCTACAATTATTCTAGATAACAATAATAATAAACATGCCTTTGAAAAACTTTTTATTTTATCTTTTTCTATATTTAAAACATTTTTATATACATTTTTTTGTTGTTTGTCATGCGGGCTTTTGGTTGGATTAGACTAATTTAGTATTGGGAATATTCATTCTTCTAAAAAGAAAATAACCCAAAAATTGCATTGGAAGGAGTGCCTAAGTAGCTAGCCACTAAGAATCTTGGTTTGATCAGCAAGGCGAGACGGTATTTCACCCCCGTCCATCGCTTGCAATTCTATAAAGCACAAATTTTGCCCCACATGGAGTACTGTTCTCAACTTTGGGTTGGAGCTCCGCAGTACAATACCAGCTCCTGCTTGACTGTATACAACGTAGTGCGATTCCAGTGGCTTGATCCCTTAGGACAGGTTCTTACTACGCCGGACCTGCAGATCTGCCGAAAACCGGACAGAGTGTTCACATTACATCGGAACCCGGAAGAAATTCAGACAGTCAAGTACATACCTCAGTTGAATTTGGACCTGCGCGCACAATGGACGCTGAAATTGTTGTGTTGTGGTGGTATCTTAATAGAAGGCAAAATAAAAGAAAACATTGCAAACTTTAAGTTTTTGTCTGTATAGACGTCTTCGGTCTTATCCCACAGAACAGGTCTCTCTTGGACAAGCGTAATTAAAGTTTCTGCTTGAATATCCATGCTAAATGCCTACTTTTACCGGAAAATGCGAGCCGAAGGACGTGAGTGGAACACGGGTAAAAATGCCGGACCCGGGACAATGTGAATAGCTTCATTTAAATTGTACAGCCACTAGCCCTTCCGGCAGATCTGCCGGTCCGGTGTAGTGGGAACCTGGCTTAAGTGTTGCTTAGAGATGTGGGGGTGGGTTTCTCTGCATATTTACCATGGCGAGCATTTGTTCGGACTAACCTAACTTTCAGTTGAGTTTCACGATCGGGCAGAAAAATACCAGGTATTAGGTAGTTTGCCGCGTACCATTACTGTATGGACGTAGCTACCCAATCCAAGTAGTAGCCAACCAATTAGACTTAGGCTCTGTTTCACAATGTCCAGATAAGTTCCAAATAAGCTATTTATAACTTATTGGTAGGATAAACAGTATTTTTGCGTTTCACGACTGTCAGATAGCGCGAAATTTCTTCGGAACTTTTATCTTCCGAATAATTTATGTTTTGCATAGCTATTAAACATGTCTGTGTAGGATAATAATAAAAGAAGTAAATTTTGTTAAAATCTGTATTATTTTATTCACTTTTTACTCTTAGGTTCCTTAGCAGCAGTTGGTGCCTTAGTAACATCATCAGGGTTCTCTGCAGCATCCTTCAATCTCTTTGCTCGAATTCCAACCAGCTTTGCTATAGAACGGGCCTGTAAAAGAAATCATGCTATAACACTTGTATTGTTTAAACCTCTAATCATAATACTGTTTGGGGTATAAAATAATTTAAGGAATTGATTCTAAACATTGTTAAAGTTTAGTATTAGGCTTAAGTACTAAGTTTATGCCAAGTGATGAAAATCTTGAAGCAACTTGTATAAGTTCAGGTCCAAATCTGTTGCCAATTTTCTTAAAATTATATTTTTTATCTAGTTTGCTGGATTTTGATTTCATATAATCATTTAGTATTAAACAATCAAATTGTACATACGCCTCTCAAGTATTGGTAAGCCTTGAAGTCTTTCTCTTCTTCTGTAATAGCTCTAGCCACTGACTTGGGAGCAGATTGTTGTACTGGCATAAGAGGGCCACGCAGTTGTTTAGCTAATTTACGTTCCTCTTCATTTGCTTCACCCTTAAGAACCTTAAATCAAACATTAGTCATAAATATTATTAGCATTAGTAGTTGTATATCAAAACATTGGTACAAATGGTGAATGTACAACTAATCAATATTTATTTAAACACAAAAAAAAAAAAAAAAGTAATTTAAGAAACTTTTTTTCACTATAAAGTAAACCTTAATTGCTTAACCATCCAGCATACCTTCTTGCCCTTAGGGAACAAAATGAGGCGAGCCCGGTACTCTTTCAACCGCTGTACATTTATCTGTAATGATTCAACAGACTTGTTACGACGACGTGGATCCACAGCAATACCAATTGTTCTGGCAAAAGCTGGGTTCAATCCAGAAGCCTGAAATAATAATTGAAAAATGATAACCATTGAACATAAAAACCATTTCTTAATACTACTAATATATAGTAGTTCTAAATTATATTTCACTTGCTTAGTGTGGCAAACCTTTAACCACCTCAGAATTAGATTTTTAGAAAGATAACTTTCACAAAGCTATGATTATAAATAAAGGATATCCACTAAATTTTAATAATTTTAGTGACTACTAATGGCTGGCTATTAACTACATTTTTAATAACAATATTTTTTTGTATGTACTTAAAGATCACCAATATTTTTAATTACTTAAGAAAGCTAGATATACAAGGAATTTATTACTAACTCTGATTTCTCTGAGGGTAAATCCTCTGCCAGCACGAACTTTTGTGTGATAACGAATAGTTGGGCATCTGACAACCGGTCTGAGAGGACCAGCAGCGGGACGTGGGGCAATGGCTTTAGCCTTCTTGATACGATTTTGCTTTCTACGGTGTCTTCTGGCTGGTTGGTTAAACCAAGTTTTTACGAATCTTTGCCAATCCTTATGGAAATGGCCATTAGGCACCATATTATTTCCTTTCCCCATTTTTGGTTAGTTTTCTCACTTTACCTAAAAGCAAATTTAAAAAATAAACTTAATTACTGTAACTTATCACATTTAAGTTACTTAAATTATACAAAACACCTCATTTAGTAAGATGATAGCAAAAATAATAAAAGATAAATATTTCACTAACCACTGTGAGAAAAACGTCAACTGAAAAGACAAAATAAGCAAGATGTTAAAGCAGTGTTGCCACTTGCCTATAGAAGTTTTTCTTCGTACACATCCGATAATCTCGGACTTTGGTTTTTAACCTGTTTCACCTTAATAGACTGTTTGGACCTTCATGATAATATTAAACATGTTAGGAAAAGAACAAAAAATAGGAAGTGTACCAAAATTATTTACAGTTCGATTTCATTAAAAAAGCAAAAAACCATTAGAGGCACGACCTAGCATGCCAACTTTCATATTTTTATAGTCTACATTCTACAATAGTTTTCTTACGTATATTAACATTCCGAAATCAGAAATGAGATTCCTAAACGTACCATCATAGCGCGAGCCGAACTATGAGTAATTATGACTTCGGTTTTATATATTTTTTAATACAGTTGCTCAAAAAGTGGCATATTGTAGGGACGTATAGCGTTAGGGATGTGGGCTATTACGCACTCGTGCTTTTTCTTTGCCTTTCCCGCACTCGTGCGTTCTCTTTTCCAACTGTCAAAACAATGTCTATTCCAACCACGAAGGTTTTTCAAGGAGAATAGAACAAAAATCTTTGCTCATATTGTCAGACGCCATTTTCCAAAAATGAATGCGAATTGAGTTATTTGTTGCACAAAATTCGACGATATTTTATTTGAATTAATACCACCCGAACTCAGTATAATTGCAGAAAATGCTTCGGGGAACATTTTACCGGAAACGTATAAGTTGCTTCATATCTACGTGCAACGAATTTTTTGCGTGGAGAGAAGAGAAAAAAAAGCAAATAGTTTTATTGAATTGCTTATTTTTTTCGCAACTGTATTAAAAATAGTTGTTCAGTACACGTGCGGAACTGTCACTGCAACTTGTTCCGACTGTCAACCCTCACCTCGGCTCGGGTAGACATTCGTCGGAACTCTTTGCAATGACAGGCTTTCCGCACTTGTAATGAAATATACCATTAACTATCAGCTTCATGTCAACGGATTCGAAATGAGACTAGGCGTTAAGTCTGACTACTGTACGTCAATAATATATATTGAATTTCGAGAAAAGCGAACCTGGCCCTTTTACTCTGAATGGCTCTTCATTTTTCAAAAAGAAAAAAAATCTTATATTACTGCATTTATAGTAATACATATTATGTATTTTAATTACTTTTTTTGACATACGATCGTCAACGCAAGACTCACTTTTAAATCTGAGTATTGAGTTTTAGTTCAGAATGATATGATATTATAATATTGAGAAGCACATACAATAGCTAATGTGGTACATCCAATTACGTCCATATTGAAATAGCGAGCAACTAAATAAAGCGTAGAGTGTGGATGGCCACTACTCGTACAACCTCGACTCGCCAAAATTGGACATTAGTGACGAGGTTCTCGTGAGAGTCTGGAGCCTGATTAAATCTTCCCAAAAGATTTTGTTGCAAGCATAGTCACTTTTAAATACATAACAGAAGTAAATGTCAAATATCAAAGAGCGTAACCAACGATCCATTTAGTGCTAATCTGTGCTCGTTGAGTAAAATATATTGCTCGGCACTAACAAGTAACAAATACTAAATTTATTACTTATTAATCTAACAAAAATTGAAAATGGAAGATAATAAGGTGACTCAAGAAATTAATACTCAAATTCTTAATGACGAGAAGAATTCTAAAAAAAAAAATAAGAATAAGAAAAAGCGTAGCGGAGATGGAGACCATCGAGCACCGGCCGTGGAAGGTACGGTTGCGCTTCCTAATTCTACCGATTTGCAGCAAAATATTTATGTAAAAGATCTTAAAATGGCTATGGAAGTTTTAAATTTGCAACAAAAGCCAGCTAAAACAACTGAGGAAGCTTTACATAAATCATATCAGTTTTGGTCTACACAACCAGTTCCTAAAATGGATGAAAAAATTCTTTCTAATGAACCAATTGAGGGTCCTAAATCTACTGAGGAAATAAGGCAGGATCCTTACACACTGCCAGATGGGTTTCAATGGGATACTTTAAATTTAAATGAGCCCTTGGTGTTAAAAGAACTTTACACTTTACTAAATGAAAATTATGTAGAAGATGATGATTGCATGTTCCGTTTTGATTACCAAACAGAATTTTTAAAGTGGGCTTTACAGCCTCCTGGTTGGAAAATGAATTGGCACTGTGGTGTACGTGTTGTAAAATCAGGCCGCTTAGTTGGTTTTATTTCAGCAATACCGGCTCAACTAAGAATTTATGATAAAGTCCAAACAGTTGTAGAAATAAACTTTCTGTGTGTTCATAAAAAGCTTCGCGCTAAAAGAGTAGCACCTGTGCTTATAAGGGAGATAACCCGCAGAGTTAATTTAGAAGGTATCTTTCAAGGAGTATACACAGCTGGAATTGTTTTACCAAAACCCATAGGTACTTGCAGGTATTGGCATAGATCCTTGAACCCAAAGAAGTTAATTGATATAAAATTTAGCCACCTTTCTAGAAATATGACAATGCAAAGAACCCTTAAGCTTTTTAAATTACCAGATTTACCGAAGACACCGGGTTTTCGTAAAATGGAAACTAAAGACAGTGACAAAGTTGTGAAACTATTAAATGATTATTTGCAGAAATTTGATCTGGTGCCAATATTTACTGAAAATGATTTCAAGCATTGGTTTACTCCCTTAGCTGGTATAGTAGACAGTTTTGTAGTGGAGGCACAGGATGGTTCAATAACTGATTTTGTTAGTTACTATACTCTCCCATCCACTGTGGTCTATCATCCTGTACACAAAACACTGAAAGCTGCATATTCATTTTACAATGTATCAACGGTAACACCATGGGTTGATTTAATGCTTGATGCTCTTATCACTGCCAAGAATTTAGGTTTTGATGTATTTAATGCATTGGACCTGATGGATAATAAGGAGTTCCTGGAACCTTTGAAATTTGGTATTGGAGATGGAAATTTGCAATACTATTTGTATAACTGGAGATGCCCTAGTTTAGGACCTAATAAAATTGGTTTAGTCTTGCAATAATATATTTATTACAAACTTTATTTATAGTTAATTAATGTAGTAATTGCATTATTTTTCACTTTGTAGTGTTTTTATTGACTAAAAATATAGCTTGAGTTTAAAAATTGTCTTTATTATGTTGGTATTAATGTTTTACACACTGTTTAAAAAATCAAACAAGACAGGCAAAATCCTTGCTAATAGATTACCAATTTTGTCAATTTCAACAAAATAATGCACAATTTTCAACATTGTCAACAGATATGGATTATTTAATAAAACTGTTAACAAATAATAAAAAAAATGAACAGGTGCTATATATAATCAAAAAGTGAACAATGCTATCTAGTAAAAATACATATCAGCGACATCTTTTTAAAATTACAACTTTTAAGCTCTCAAGGGTTACAGATTTGAATCTTTAGTCATTTTTCAAATCGCTATTACGATAGGTTTCCTTAAATTAAGACATTAGTATCTACTAAACCTTTTTACAAATCACGCAGATTTTTTAAGTACAAGATTAACGATGCAACAAATAATCAGAAAGAACCTGTTATATTTTTGAACTAGAAAATATGAGTTTTTCATACCTATTCAAATTGAAAAAAAAAATTATGACAATATTTGTTAATAAATTGTTTTTTAGATTACTCATAATGTAATACACATTATGAAATAAAAGAGCCGATTTTTTTATTTCATAAATATAATATGTAACAAAGGAATACATATTGCCAGATACATACATTGACGACCATGTTTTCAATACAAGGTAGGTAAATATCCAATGCACAACTGGCAGAAAAAATACATTGCAAGAACAAAAGCCAACTCCATATTAAGGATAAGGAAATTAAAGTGAACTTTAAAGACTTAACTTAAAATAAACTTCTTGGTCAAAGTAGAAAGTCGAAAGGTGCCCAGTTATATATAATATAGCCTATAATGACAATATATAAATGTTGACAGTTGCAATGTTTTTGTTTGTGGATGCACATCCTATTATGCTATAAATGTGTTTAGGAATAATGCTTTCCACATATTTTAATTTTTTTTTTACAATTTTTATTTATTAGTTTTTTTATGACCGGGACTCTTTACATTATGATGTAAAAAGCAAAAATAAAAGAAATTAGCAAAGAAAAATAAACGGCTCTGAAATGAGCAAAAAAATTATTCCTTCTTAGTGGCTTGCTGTTTAGCTTGGTGAGCTTGCAAAACAGCAACAGCCTCATCTACCTTAGCCTTTAGAGACTCTCCATGCTCTAACATGTGAAGAAGCTCAGAATTATCAATTTCCAACAGCATACCAGTTATTTTTCCAGCCAAATCTGGATGCATCCTTTGAATAAGTGGGAATAAACGCTCTCCTAACATTTGTTTTTGTTCTTGTAAGGGGGCAGCAGCTAACATAGTCGCAGTTAAGGGTTCTTGACCTTGGATATGAACTGCAGGTTGTGGTGCTGGAAGATTACGAATGTTAGATGTGTATTTGTAACCTGCTGGTCGACCACTTGTCACAATAGGAGCACGGATAGATGTAGCAGCTGGTACACCTTGTTGGCCTGTAATAGGTCTAGCACCTAGTGATGTGCGGAGGGTAGCCTGAGTTGGTCCTCGAGGTGCAGGACGGAATGGTGCCTGCATATTTGGATAAGCAGAAGCAGCCGCCTGAGTGCTAGGTCTTACAGGAGGTTGAGTCCAGCGTGGCGAAGGTCTAATTTGGGTCATTTGGGCTGGACCATAGAACCTTTGGGCAGGAGGTATGGTTGGGACAAAGTAACCACCAGCACTTCCAGGCTGGAACATTTGTCCCATCTGTTGCATTCTCATACTTGCCATACGTTGCATATATTGTGAAGTCAAATGAGCCTTACGATCTTCTTTTCTTTGGGCTAATGCCACATAGAGTGGCTTAGTGCCAACAATGCGTCCATTCATCTCTGTAACTGCTTTAGTAGCTTCTTCGGGTGATGAAAAGCATACAAACCCAAATCCTTTACTGCGCCCATCTTCAAGCATTACCTGTATAAACAATTACCCATATTACTGAACATCAACAGAATCATAATTTACTGCCTGAAACAGAGAATAAAGATTTTTATAGTTTATTAAGTTACATTGAGAGCAGAAAATTACCTTAGCAGATGTTATAGTTCCAAATGGTGCAAATTCCTTACGTAGACGTTCATCATCAATAGTGTCATCCAAGTTTTTGACATAAAGGTTTACACCTTGATAGCGAGTTAAACGTTCAGACTTGAGTTGCTCAAATTTACGTTTGAGTTCTTTTTGACGCTCAGCTTTCTTTTGTGCCCGGCCCACATATAATGGCTTGCCTTCAACAAGTTCTTTTCCATTAAGCTCCATGCAAGCTCTCTCAGCACAATCAGGATCTTCGAAAGCAACAAATCCAAAGCCTCTAGAAGCTCCATCGTCTTTGTACATCACTTTATGGCTAGTGATGCGTCCATATTTTTCAAACATATCCTTAAGCATTTCATCAGAGTAGTCTTCTCCAAAATTCTTAACATATACATTTGTAAAGAGCTTGGCTTTCTCTCCCAACTCCTTTTCACGTTCCTTACGAGGAATGAATCTACCAACGTAAACTTTCTTTCCATTGAGCAGCATGCCATTTACTTTGTCAATTGATTTATTAGCTGCTTCTTCTGTTTCAAAATGTACAAATCCATAACCTTTAGAACCGCCATTTTCATCTTGAGCTACCTTGCAACTCAATATATTACCAAAGGCAGAAAAGGTATCATACATAGCTTTATTATCAATAGATTTATCAAGATTTTTAATGAACACATTTCCTACTCCGGATTTACGTAGAGAAGGATCACGCTGCGACCACATAATCCTTATTGGTCTACCTTTTATCATGTCAAAATTCATAGAATCCAAGGCCCTCTCAGCTATAACAAAAGAAACGAGTATTAATATTTTTATTTGAAACTTGCTACAAGCAAGTAACCTGTTGAGTAAGATGGTTGAAGTGTACATCAGTATCTTACACAAACAAAATTACCTAATTACTTAGAAGGAAGACCAATTTATACCTAACAATAGAATCCTTTACAAACATGTTATAATTAATTAAGAATCGGTACTAGTAAATAATAAGGAACCTTACAAGCGATGATGAAGCAAAGATGTAAAATAATCAAAAAAACAGTATTTACTTACCATCTGCGGGCTGTTGAAAATTCACATATGCGTACCCCAAAGATCTTCGAGTTATCATATCTCGACATACTCGAATAGAGAGTACAGGACCTGCTGTAGAAAACTTTTCAAACAACATGGCCTCAGTAATATCAGAGTGCAAATCCCCGACATAGAGAGATGCCATCGGGTAATTTGGTGGACCGGGATTCATTTTAATTATTTTATTGGAATCGTAAAAAATATAGCATTAATAAGTCTCTGGTGTTTAAGCAACTTCACTTTCTCTTGACGCTTATCTATCGCATTCCTTAGACCACGTTGCACGCTTACGCACACTAACTTATAATTGAACGATTCCCGTTTATTTTATATAATTTTTCTATTTTTTTGGGTTTTTGTAATTTTGTGTTTTTTTTTATATTTTAGAACAATGTTTCACGAAATTGTGAAGATTGTGTGACCTATTTTGAGGAACCACACAACCTCACGTGAACACACCTTGCTCACCAAAGGAAAGGTGACGTTTTGCCTTTGGGCAAAATCCAATATGGCGAACAACCAAAAAACAAGGGAAGCGAACACGTTCGAATACGTTTAGAAATTCTACTTTAGTTTATGTTTTATTGTACTTTTTTTATTGAAAATTGTGTTTATCTATTTTCAAATATAATTGTTTTTAAGGAGATTTTTTGCTATGGTTAAGTTTAATGAATAATGTGTTCAATAGGCCAAAAATATGTCTCATTCTTTAAATGAATAAGTAAAAGATTTTTAGTTTAATATAATTGTATTTGAATTTACAATTATATCCTAAAGGAATAAAAATGAGCTGAAAAGTTTTGCTAAGTATAAAATGATGTTAAATCAAAATATACTTCGTTTTTAAACAAATGGAGAAACTCATGTATAAATTAAAGGTTATCGTAGATAGAGTATAGAACTAGATGAGCTTCTATAATAACAATTATAACTAAAAAGAGAGAAAACATTAACGTAACATACTTAAGTGCGAGCGAAACCGAGTATCAGTTTTTCTGTCTCCATTTGCGTATTGGGTTTTATTTGTATACTACCGAGCCCTTGGTGGTAAACAAGTTTTTACCGCTTACTGATAAATCTGTGAAACCCAATTTAAATTTTAATTCAAACCTATATTTTAAGAATTTTTCATTATAAGAGGTATATTTAAAGTGTCAGTCATGGTGAACTGTTGCAGAATTGGCTGTAAACGCTATAGTGAACGTAAGGAACCAAACATAACCTTTCATCGGTAAGTAGCTTATTTTGTCACGACTCAGTAACTTTGTTGAAGAATTATTCATTCGGATGTGTATTTTGGTCAATAATAAGCAATCTTCAATGAATTAAAACTAAATACGACAATTCCAATCATGTTTTTCAGTGCAAACCGACTAAATTGCGAATCATGTTACCGACATCAGGTATTCGACACGCTTCGTGTCCTTTGTAAATAGTTGGATTATAACTCGTTGGGGCTACCAGCACTTGAATCAATTTTCCTTAAATTATTAGTAAATACTATCACCGTCGTATAAAAAATTAATTTAAAAACACCAATATAATATTACTTTATTCACAGTTTTTAATTGTACTGTTCCGAAATACGTGTTCTAAATATAAAAATACTAGAATATACAATTTGAACATAGTTAACGAATTCCATGCCACCAATTTCCAGCAGACCTAACTTTACGATATCGAATTAAGGAATTGGGGTGCGCGCGCATCGTAAAAATTCACTCTCATCATTTTCTTTATTGCGCCAAAAGAAGTATAAATTCAAATAAAACGTTTTTACAACCGAGATAACGGGCGATACCTACACTTTTTATACACGTAAGTAGTTAATTTTTGCAAAATTAGTGAAAATGAAACACAGCTGCTGTTCTGTTTAACAATAACACTAACTTTTGCTATTCAAAATGAAATATGAATAGCGACGAATTATTACGGCCCCCAGTTCCTGGCTACCTCACTATTGCTGTTCACGGAAGCGTATATATGGCAACGGTGGGGCAGGCAGGGGGCAGGAAGAATACCCGGGAAGCTACCCTAAAAACCTGACCCTGGCTATGTACAGATGACCTTGTGAAGGCTGTTGGCTGTGGCTGGTTTAAGAGAGCGGATGATGGGGTGAAATGGTACGCATCGGAGGAGGCCTACGTTCAGTAGTGGCTTAGTACAGGCTGACTATAGGGCTTATTACACTACGCGATATTCAGACAGTCTTAGTAAGACTGTCTTATTTGAATGTCTATTGAAATTAGTTATTCCATACATTCAATATAGCAATAAATATGGCATGTCTCGGTACAAATCAAGAACAGAACAAGGCTGGCACACGTTAATATGTTGTCATTGGTTTGATATATCGAAATCAAATTTATTAATATATCGTTTGCAGCTCAGATATTCTATAATAAGATTGATTGTCCGAACCTTCTTTCTAAATTTAAGATTCATGTACCCTCTCGATACCCCAGGCATCCCATTATTCCATGTGTCCCTCCTTTCCGTAGAACGCGTTTTTGTCAAAGCTCTCCGATATCCAGATTAAGCATTCTCATAAACAAGCTAGGTTTTTTGACACATTAAAATCGATTTTTGTTTAGTTTTTTGTAATTGTTTATTTTTTGTAATATTTGTTTCGTTTAATAATTGTTTCGATTGATATTTGTATGTGCTCTAAATGAATGTCATGTTTGCCTCTTAGTGCTTGTCACATTAAAAATTGTATTTTGTGTTTGTTTTTATCAATGTATCAGTGTGCCGAGCGTTGGCTAACTGTATCAATAAAAAAAAACATTCAAAAGTACTTTTTTTTCTTGCAAACACGCCATGGTGCACGCGGCCACAGCTAACGAACATGTACGAACGTCTTTGCTCTGTGGCTGCCGCACGCTGACTGAACGGTTAAGCAATAAGCATGCTAAGTCTTATTACACTACCGCCGAACCCATTCGGTCAGTCTAATTAGACAGGCTAACTTGCTAACTCTTATTACATTATGCTAAATCTTAGTAAGACTGTCTGAATATCGCGTAGTATAAGCGCTTATGATGACGATGACTAACTTATGCTCTAGTCTGACTAACAAAAAACTGAAAAAAAAATTGTTGGTTATTTCTTATGGTATAAATTACCCCACCAAATAGGGATTTTTTTTCTCATGGCAATATTTCTGGCATATAGATATACATTATGAAGTTATATCGATCATTCCTTCGACGTCTATAATGTCTTGTACGATGAGTCATGACACCACAGAATTTTAGAGTGACATACCACAGGCTTTTATAAGTGATGTAGCATATCATTATTCAGCTTATTATTAATCTGTGGATGTCAACGTCAATGACAGATCTTTAATCTTAATTAAACGAAAGTCGAAAAACGAATTTTTTATATCTCGAGAATCATTAAGAAGAAAAGTCTTGGTAACATTGATGATTGAAGTTTTAGTGTCTTCTCTTTTACTGTCTTTACGGTGATTTTGATATATGATAGGCAGTTAGAAGAAAAGTAAGTTCAATATATATATTTATATGAGACTTGTTTTACTTAACGACATGATAATGTTTCAATAATACCCTAAATAATTTTATTTTGCAATCAGCAGAGGAAATATTGTGAAAATATTGCTTATTGATAAGTTAAATAGACCATTTAAAAACATCATAAGAAGATGCTATATCTTTATTTTCCATGTGTATGAATAATAATATTTATGAATAGTTATTACATCGAAATTAAAGCATACCTACCCACTAAATTATTTTATAATTGAAGTTCCTAGGTCTGCCTCCAATTTAATACCATTACAAGAAATCAATACTCAAGTTAAACTTGTCAGTGAAAGTTTTAAGTATTCCTCTAGAATAAATATTATTTGTTTTTAGTTTTCTCTATACAAATATAACAAATTTTAGCCAAACACTGCTTATTTACAGTAAATATAAAATATCTAAATGCTTACAATATTGCAGTTTCTTAAATGATTGATAATTGGTGGCTTAGTTGTTAAATTATAATAAATTTTCAATCATTTATTAAGACCACATGAAGTGACTGTGTTCTTAGCTGTTTATATTGTAGTCATTCAACAGCAATAATATTTGTTATTACATAGTGTTGCAGACTTCCAACAAAAAATATAGAAAGTTAATTTAAAATGTTTTCAGGCCTTGGCAATGGCTGACAAGGACCAAATTATTCAGGCTTTACGTGCCACTCTTATTTCAGTCAAGGGAGCATTGACTCTAAAAGAGTGTAACCGTAAGTTTTTAAAAATTATTGTTAAAAAAATTATTGGCAAATGAATAAAATCATTTTATATATACATCTTGTTCAATTATTAATATTCTATTTACAGTTCTAATATTTTTTATTACCTAGGTGATTACAGGGAATTGCAAGGGGAGGCTATACCTTATAAAAGATTAGGATATTCAACACTTGATAAATTATTTCAAGATGTCCCTGGTTTTAAATTAAAAGAAATAAACGGGGAATGGTATGTTGATGCAATTGCAAGTCGAGAGACTCAACATATAGCAACAATGGTATCTCGGCAAAAATCTAATAAAAAGCCAGCAAAGTTAAACTCTCCAGTAAGTGACATATAGTTTACTAAATATAGTTCAAACTAATAATTTTCTTCATTATATCTTAATATATCTTTTTAGGGTCGTTTTCCAAGAGCCAAACAAGGGTCATGGAGGAAGTCCACTTCATTATCAAGTTATGAATCAAACTGCAATAACATGTTATACAGAGCCAAAACACCATATAATAATAACAATAACAGCTATAACAGCAAAGTAATTTATTTTTATAATATGAATTATTACCATATATAATATTGCAAAAATCTTTAAAAAGGAAAGTATTTTACATAGGTCACTATATAGATTATATATTGTAATTTCAAATTTATGTAACAATTATGACTATGAACATTTAATATTTATATTTTCTGTGTAAGCAAATTTACTTACAGAATATGTTTTTTATAATACAACAATTTTAAAAGCATTGTATCACTATTTTGTGTAATTACAGTTTAACAAATATAGTAAATCATTCGAAACAAAAACCAATACTCAACATAATTCAAAGCAGCCATTGATGAGAAATAAGAGTGAAAATTATGACAAAAGTGCTGTAAATGCCAAGAGCAATATTCAAATAAAACCAGATATCACTTATACTGCAGAGGTAAACAAAAAGACTTTAATTATTATTAGAAGAAGCTGAAGTCTACCATATCTTAAAAGACGGAAATAAAAATATAAAACTGTTAAAAAGGCTGATCTCATAACTTACTCAAAAATGTAAATATTATTTCACCTTTTTCAGATTAAGCATTCCACAAAAAATGAAAAAGAGAGTGATTTTAGGAGTTCTAGTAAAACACCAGCATCAGAAAGACTAACTAATTTTATGGATAGACTGAATACAGTTGATCTTATTCCATTGCAATTGCCAGCTCATAAGGAACAATGTGATACAACAAATTTTTTGGTAAATAAAATATGAACATTATTAAGTATTTTTCTAATTGTACATAAAACATAACCAGTTACAATTATTTTTCCTTTTCAGGTACCAAATGATACAGTATCACATGCAGTAGCTTGTAGTTTAGAACCTCCTCCCGATTCAACATCAGCTATAGTACGACTGGAATGGATTTGTAAGGAGCTGGGTCTTCCACAACCAGTTTTTAAAGTTCAAGATCTGAGTCTAAAAGAAGGCCCAATCTATGCTTGTAAGGTTCAGGTAAGCATTATAAAGGGCCTGAAATATGCTAAAAGTTGAATTAAGCTATTTTTGGTAATATCTAACTCATTATGAAGACAAGAATAATTGTCAATATTCTATATATCATATTCTATCAACTTATTATTAAACCTAAATTACGTTTTTACTTTTTCAGTTCTGTGGCAATTAGAAAATTAATGATGTTATATCTATTACAGTAAATATATTTTTGTATAACACTATTAATTGTTTTTGGCAGGTTGGTTCGTATTTAGAATCATCATACCCGGAACCTTCGTCATCTGAGGATCTCTCAAAAGAACTTGCATCTGAGAAAATGCTCCACGCTATTCAGAGTTCTGACGCGGGAAGGCTTCCTACTTCTTCTAATAATAAAGCGCTGCTTGGTCTAACTGAAGTTGTGTTTGAACATGAAGCAGGTGTTTGGGCTAGCCATGTTCCCCATTTATATAGGTGAATATTAAGACTAATCTATGAATTTATAAATACTATGATTTGGGAATTTTTAGTTTTGATTACGACATCGCATGCTTACTCTGTACATATTACGCCAATCGAATTAATTAATGTAATTTCTTTCAGAGAAAAGTATAAAGAAAATTTACCCAAAAATTGGCTGGAATTAGTAGAGAAATGTCCAAAGATCATAATGGAAAAAGTTTTAAATAGGCGTGTATTGATATTCCGTAATTCTGAGGTAAGTTCTTTGAAATGCGACATTTGAGGCATTAAGTAAAATTACATTATACATAAGGCGGATTTTATATAATTATGTTACAGATTAGCAGCAGCGTAGCTGATTATGCGGATAACGATTTGCCACCTTTACAATTTCCCAAAGAAGACTTTTGGAATGTTTTTATCACGGTCGCTAATTCCAGTATAGAAATTTGGCTTCGAATTATTGGTCCACAGTATAGTGTGAGTATTTTAATGTATAATACATGCTTTTGCACAAATTATAAAATTATTTTTTATCAATATTATCATATTGTAGGATCAATTTGAAACACTTCTTGCGGACATGGCAAAGTATTACGAGTTTACTGGAACAACTGTAGAGAGATCTATGATTTTAATTAATGCTTGGTAAGTAACTAAATTTGTATCACGACTCATTCGTTCATGGATCCGACACCTGCAAATAAAATTGTTAGGAAACCGCGGACCCTAGTCAAAACTTTTATCCTAGTTTCAAGAGTTAAACCGTTTTCCTGTCATCTGTCGGTTTTAGTTGACATGTTTTAGACAAGAGTCCATCATTCATGTAAAGTAGAAAATTGGTAAAGTAAACTCGTAAACACCCTATACTTTTCGATATATTAATGTGTTATGATTTAATGTTTTGTCAATGACCTTTGCTGCCAATTTAAGAGAAATGAAACATGACTCCCGGGTGCATTATAGAAATTACTAAGATAGTTCGCGTTCTTGGTTTTACTTAAATAATTAGGAAAACTCTACGTTTTGATTTGTATGACGAAGAGGGCTAATCTACTTAGGCCTATAAAGAGTTACACAAGAAAACTAAGTGCATTATTAAAGTATACCGTAACTTGTAAGGTATGCCGTGAATTTGGAGGATGGTGGATGGCAGCGCGCTAAAATCATGGAGATTCAAGACGATACAGCCACTGTGTTCCTTGGAGACCACGGGGATGATGATGTCGTCTATCTAAACCAAATAAAGATCCTAGAGCCGCAATTTAGGCGACTACCTGCTCAAGTATGCATTGTTTTATACCTGCATTTATAATATTTTCCAAATAATTGCTATAAATGTGACGTATTGCTTTTAATAGATAGCCTCCATTAAGAGATGTATGAATTAATTGTTGATCTAATTAAACATGTCCTTGTCATTTTTCAAATAAATTGCAAATATAATGGCCTGCTCACCTCGGTATCTTAGATTTTTAATCCGCATTGCTTTATTTAATAAGTGAAGTTAATCCATGAAGCCATTGATATTGTTTGATTTCTATAACATGAATCATTCTATTGGAACTGACTATCATATGATTATAGCCATTTCTAATATAAATTCCTACTTAAAAAATATTAATAATGTTCTGGATATTCAGGCAATCCTATGCCGATTGGATGGTGCCGAGGAGTTGTCAGTCAGTACTACAGGTGATGAGCTGGTCGTGCAAAGGTTACCGGGAGAGGTTTTGGTAGCCGCTCCTGGACCTCGCACTGACCCCAATGACCCAGCAGTGGCAGTGGTTCTATTTGACACATCTACCCAACTTGACCTTAACCTCAATAAGGAGATAGTTCACGACTTTTGTATTGCTGGCGGTTTTACACTGACTAAGGTATTTTCAGTACAAACAATAGTTGTTTTAATGATATTCTTGCGTCTTATGGTATGTGTAGACAATGTTACAGTAAATCTTTACTTAATTTTTTGCTAATATTCATTCTATTGTAAACGAAATAGATAAGTTTTAGTGCACTTAATGGACAATATAATTCTTAAAAATTAATAGGGAATAATATTTATTCACATAGTCTGTACACTTCAAAA
This sequence comes from Pieris mannii, assembly GCA_028984075.1. Classification (NCBI taxonomy): domain Eukaryota; kingdom Metazoa; phylum Arthropoda; class Insecta; order Lepidoptera; family Pieridae; genus Pieris; species Pieris mannii. The sequence goes on from CM054776.1 coordinate 6,346,556, forward strand.
GTACATCAGTAGAATTTTGTCTGTGTTCATTATCACTTGAAAAAAAATATTTTCTATAGGTTTCATGTGTCTACTCGACTATCAAAATATCCCGTCCAAATTGCACAGTTGTAACTATTTTTTAAATAATAATTATAGTAATAAATAAGTATGGTTATAGGAGTTGTGCGAGGTAGAAGTGGGGTGCGTGACTGATGATGGGCGTGTGTGGGTATCCCGCGTTGGTGGAGCGGCCGTAGTTCGTAACGCTCTGGCATTATTAACGTCGGGGCCTTACCGCCGACCATTGCCCGCTGCACCTCAAGCGCCCCCGACGCAACCCGGGACCCTATACATCGTGCGTACCTTCGCTGGCGACTGGTAAGTATCAGTTGCAAAATAGCGTGACGAGAAAGGATGGTAATATAAAAAGGACAATAGAATATAGTTCTTGATTTTGTTTATAATAAGGAGAGTGTCGTAGGAAACATTTCGGCCATCGCTTCCACCTCATTTCAAAACCTTTTATTAATTAGTAACTTATACATCTATAGAAGTATTAAAAAAATCAGTATACCAGTAGAAATGTTATAGGAAGTAATATTTACAGGGTTCGATGTACGATTATCAGCGGCCTAGACGGAGAAGGCACGGTTCGTACGCAATTAGTGGACAGCGGTCTCGTGATGCGTGCACCTCTTTCATCGCTCGTGCCCTTGCAGTCATTCTCACCGGCGCTTAACGTCTACCCTTATCAGGTCTGACTCATTACATTTTATTAATTGAATAGGACTTTTCATAACCTATTCCGGCTTATGTAAATACGAACAATTTTATGAGTTATTCGTGGATAAAACTGTTTGTAAAGTCACATTATAAAGATTTATACCATCAAACAGCTCCTAAAAGTTTGAAGTTGTAAGAAAAAAATAAAAACTGAGATATAATAATGTAAATATCAGTTTTATTTATTAAACGTCGTTTTGTTATAAAAATTTAACAGGCTTGTGAAAAACTTTGTTCACCACCAGAAGATACAAAAATGGTTCCTATCTTGAAGTCTACTAACCCTGATAGTTAAAATAAGGATTTCCTGTCTTTAAGTATTAGGATTACAGAAAAATCAACCGATTTCACGGATAATCGAAGTTGTATTAGAGCCAAGCTTTCCTAATTTTCTATTTCAAGGTGTTAACCGTCACCATCGCTTGTATAAATAAAATAATGTTAATGATATTGACAGGCGCGTCAAGTGCGCTTGGGCGGGGCGGAACAAGCGGCGAGCGCAATGGTGGAGCGTGTTCGCGAGCTGCTAATCGATCAACCCGTGTTGTGCCGCGTCGCTCCCGACAACACGAACGCAACGCCCACCAACGTCGAACTCTTCGTACGAACCACGCCACAGCAACTACTGGTCTCCGTCAACCATTCTATCAGCACTGAATATGTTCAACGGTAAGTTTACCACGCAGGCGCGTGTGCAATATTTACGAGATTACTAGTTTAAAGGTCTCTATCAATATCTCAAACAAACATGCGTCATTGGTAATGTTTTTTATGCCCAAATAGGTAAGCCGGCGGTGATTCCCTCACATGTTCATTATTACCTAATCCAATGAGGCGTCAAGGGTTTCATTGGTACCGTTTGTTAATTCCCCATTGATATCTATTGTAATCAAAATTATTGTATGCTAATGACCAATGCATACAAATTCAAAATCATTTATTCATATAGGTAAAACTGTATATTTACTCTTGTATGTAATGTACACTTATGAACGGCAAAAAACAGACTCTTTATTTATACACCACCTTAAAGTGTGACTTATGAAATTTCATTTGAACATTTGAATAAAACAGTATATATATATATATACATAACAATAATATGAGTGTTTAAATGTAGTTACTCAACAAAGTTTTTCTACTAATACGTTAATGCTACGTAATCTTTTTGTTATATAAATAAATCCTCGTTTTTTTCTTTCTTTATGTATTTTATTTATATATGATTGAATTTAAAAAACAATATATATGAAAAAAGAAATTGAATTGCATTCCGGTGACCGAATGTTTGACCTGTAATTGGAGCGCGACCGTGCGGCCGCTTTCACTTCAGTTACGTGTTCGGCATCATTAACATTCTTTTCATTAATTTTTAATTTAAATTTGTAATTTTAAAGCGTACTGCCAATTACTAAAAAACTAATATTGAAGGATTGCTTTTTGAATAAATTACTGACAAATTTTAACGTTGTATAGTCAAAAAAAAATACGTTTATTTTGGAACATAAGATCATTATGGTATCACTTATTCCACGTCATTATATTCGAACCTGTTGGCATTTCTATACAAACCTGTTAAGATTGAAAAAAAGAAAACCATTTTTTTTAAATCCTGTGGTTTCAATTACAGTCAACATCTGTTATAACGACATTGAATGGACTACTCATATTTGGTTTCAAAAACCGATAGTCCTAACAGCCGATGACGTTGTTATTTAGTACCTAATACAATATAATTAAACCGGGACCTTTGATTTTGGTCAATATAATCGGTATCTTTATTTGAAGAAACGCATTTTGCCTATTTAACTGTTTGCTTCCGTATAATCACGGCCTCGTGGTTTCCCTTATTATAATGACAATGTAATGACTTCGAATATTACCACATGTTATCTTAATAATTATAAATTATCCTCAACGTCACAAATATTCACGATTTTCTCAGACTAGGGATCACGTAATATTAATTCACAGTTCCCATACATGTAGTGAGTTACTTTAATTGCTTAAATAAAGTAACGTGTATAAAAGTTCCAGTGGAAAATTGGTGGTAGGAGAGAAAGAAAAGGAGGCCACTAATCATGTAGAAGAGTTGAGTAAGAAAAAAGAACGAATATTCGGGCCAAAGAGTGTGGTCCTGACTGAAGACAAGACACGTCCCTTACCGCCGCCGGCGCTGCCCCCTGTTGGACAATGCTTCGATGTTCAAATTGCTATGGCAGCTAATCCATGGAACTTCGTTGTAAGTCTTAATGTCACATACTTAAAGAGTATAATCGAAATATCTGTATTTATAAAACCGTTTTAAGTTCAATAATATCTAATCAAAGTTAAGTTTAGTTTTTGAAATTATAGGGAGCTAGGCTTAAGCTTTTGATACTTTGGTCAAAGATTTGTATCACATATTATTATTTACCGACAGTTTATCATTTTTTTGTTCTCAAAACACCAGGGGGCTGATTAATTTTTCCGGAAATAATATTATGTACGATTGATTGATTCAACATATTGCTCGTGCGGACGATTAATTCACCATTATTTAATTTTTGTAGGTGCAGCCAAATAGTTCTAGACATAGCCTCCAAGCAATGATGTCAGACTTACAGAAGGAATGTCCTAAAATACCTGAGGATGAAATACCAACTAATCCGACAAGTGGTGAACTTTACACTGGTTATTATGAGAAGGATTCATCTTGGTATAGGTACGCATTGTTATGTACCTTTATTAAAGAGGCAAAAATAAATAATGATCAAAAGTCTGGTTTCTTATGAGCGATGTTGTTTTAAAAGTTTAACTACAAATTCATTCTTACTTGTTTATTTTGACATAACAAGTTCAAAATAATTGCTTTATAAATATTTAATCATATAGTCCTTAAGATTAGCGATTTTGAAATATGAATCAGTTGGGTTTACGTTTTTTACTCTTTGACAGAATTGTTCAGAAATCCCTTATGCTATTCATGCATCGGAAATTTTATTAAATAAAATGAATATTTCTGCAGGGTCATAATAGCTAGCAGCGTGATATCCGACCGCGTGTCTGTGTACTTTTGTGACTACGGCGATCTGGCGATGTGTCCCATACGTGCATTGCGTCCCGTGCCTGCCACCGTGCCACTTGCCAGGACATTACCGCCGCAAGCTATCAAAGCGCGCCTCTATGGTATTACAATACTATTTATTATTCTACGTAATTAAGTCTTTGTAAAAATGCATTACTGCTTGGATAGTGTATCAAAAATCATCCTCCCGGTATATGTGTTTAATTTTATGTGTCCACCAATTTCTTGAAACACACCGAGTTTTATTGATTTGAAACAAACAGGTTTCAATTTAGGAAACAGACTAAATTTATCAAAATGTGGTTTGTAGTTTTTTTCATGTTGGAGGATCAGTAGAATTGCGATTATATTTATTGTAATCTAACATTTAACCTGTAATAAGAAATGGGCTTTTCTGGTATAAATATTTAAAAAAGTAACTTGTTCTGTTTTAGTAGAAAAGAGAGCTACGCTTTACGTAAAGATTTATTTAAAATATTTTTACTCCACAGCTCATTATTAAAATGTGCAGGCTGTATGTCAGTGCTTTCCATTTTGAAATCCCTAGAAATTCAAGGTTTTCCTTTGCATTTTTTTTAAATAGCCCTCTATAGTTTACAGATATTACGATTGTCTGTCACGACATTACAATGATAGACGATATCTGGACGTGTCGATTGACTTTTAATTCCTGATAAATATTTAAAACAATATTTTACGCCGTGCAGTACATCAATTTTAGTGGTTAAAAAATGAATGACCGTTATTAAACACGAGTTATTTTGCTACATAGTTAAAAACATTTCACTGATTTCCAATAACTTGAAGCGGGGTTGACATTTGATTATTAATAAATGTATTAGAAACGTATAAATGGCTAAAATTGGAGTAGATTTGTATATAAACTTATATATTACTTATTAATATTTTTGTATACATAAATAATATTTTCTTAAATATATTGCGAGGGAAAGGTAAGTATATTAATTTCCTTGAATTTATCTCTCAGATATTCCCTTCATTTTAAATTATAGATTGCACGAAAAGCCCTCTTCTGCAGGATAAAAATAGATTCGACATCAGCAGCATGTCCCTGTAACAATAAGCCATAAGTCATTAAAATGTGAAAGTAACTAAAATAAACAAGTCTAGCTGTATCGACATCAGTGTTCACAACCTGAAGCCAGGCAACTATCGTACCAGGGCCGAAAAATTATCGTACAAGTCAGGAAAATGGATAAAATACTTTTGAAAATCATATGAAACGTGACGATAATATGTTGGAAATGATTTATAGTTTAAATCTTGTAAACTTGTGTTTTTTAAGTTGAAAAAATAATACTTCAAATTAAATGTTCGACGTATGGCAAGACCTGAGCTGGGAGTGGACTAGGGCACTTTGAGTGTGATGTACATGCCAACATTTCGAATTTATAATTCGAAATTCGAATTGAACAACAGTAACAACCAATGAATGGATTGCGCCATGAAGCAACGGCATGTGATCCTAATAAAACAATGAGCCAATAGATGGCACTAACACTAAAAAAAAGTAATTATTATTGGGCTATCTGTGTATTCATCAAATTTTTCATGAGAACGGAAATTATCGTACAATCTGCGTACGATAGTCACGTACCATCGTACATCGTACGTAGCTATGAAATTATCGTACATGTACGATAATTATCGTACGGTTGTGAACACTGATCGACATCAGTCAGTGAGCGAATTTTTTAATCGCGTAAGCTGCAGAACATCTCTTCGCCTATCCGTTGATATGAGGGGACCACTGAAGTTTTGAATCCATGGTGATTCCAAGAAATACAGTTGTATCATCCAGATTAAATCCCTCATTATTTATAATTATTGGTCTGGTATCCATAACCCTTGCATTTTTTGCACAAAATTTAATGCATTTAGTTTTTTTTGCATTAAGCAGAAGGTTATTGTATATTATTAAACCAACAGACAATCGAAGTGAGAGCGTAGTTCACATCGTCAAAATTTGTTACTTGTCGTTTGATTTTAAAAATCAAGGACGTATCATCTGCAAACAAAACTATCTGATGTTTTTTCTCTACCATGTATGATATTGTTGTCATTATAGTACGTGATTCGGCTGCTAAAAACCAATTTTTTATGTATGTTTATAATTAGGAAAATGAATATCTATCAAAATTTGGCCTCTAGTATTTTTAATTACATTATTTTGAATTGATTTTTGGGAACACATTTCATTCACTTGTTATTTAAATAAAATATCACCGTCTACATCACGGAAATTTAGATAAAGATTTAAAAAAATCACCGGTGTTGTTGCCCATCTGGCAACAATTTGGATTTAGCAAATAACCGATGAGCGCCCTAATCCTGCAGTCGGATCTTAGACCATTAATATTAATTTCGTATCCTTAGTGTGTTGAATATAATTGTGTATTTATTTCATTTTATGCACGCCATTATACAACGATGTTTGTAATTCGAATATTCGATTCGATATGTTATATTTTATATATCTGTAAGTAATAATTATAATAATTACAGACGTATGGCCGCTTCACCAAGACTGGAGTGTAGAAGACTGTATTAGATTCCAAGAGCTATGTGTTGAGCAACAATTTGTTGCTATTTGTAAGGAAGTCGGCAAAGACCCCCTCAACGCCAGTGAGCCTTTATTGACCTTAGACCTAATAGACACTTCGACTGATGAAGACATTTATTTAAACAAACAACTTGTAGCTGAAGAACGAGCACGGTTGGGATCTGCTTCTAAATCTGACGTATAATCTAGTATTTATAACAAGTTATTCATATTCTGCAATGTTATCCTGTTGGCACTCATAATACAAAAGACGACCGATTTTAGTTCCAGAAAGCTAATTAGGTAAATTTTTGCCAAATTGTTGATTGATATGAGACAGAATTTTTCTAAGCAATACAAAATAGTCTAGTTTATTCGTGAGTATACGTATACGTATTGAATTTCTTAACTGGAACTTTTGTAACTGGCTTTGATTTTATTTTATCAGAATATAGAGAATGTATAAGAAACTCTTTTGTTTATGCTCTATTCCATTAAAGGCTTTGCTTTAAGCGCTAGATAAAACATTTATTTTAAAGTATTAATCCAATGCATATTAAAATAATATAATTTGCACCTTATATCTCAATAGTAAATTAATAACAGTTTAAGTCAAGAGAGAAACAAGTCAAACTACACTACATTTGTGAAAGCACACAAACTTGTTGATTTTTAAAACATCTCCAAAATAAAAAGAACATACCATATATGACCAATAAATTTATATCTGGGTGTTATCAAAGAGTATTAAATTATCATTTTATTGAGGTGAACTAAGATCCCTGTGTTGCTTGTTTTTTAATTATATGTTTTAGTTATTGTTGTATGGAGTAAGTATATTCCACTTTGTTAAGTAGTTTTTGACAAAAATTCCATTCTTAGTTTTATGAGCTTATTTTTTATTGAGGTATTTTGACTTGGAAGGGTGTGATATAAAGGAAGTAATACTCATGTCGAATCGCTAGATTTTTGTCTATAAGTGTTCGCTCCTGTAAGAGTAAATTAAAAATGTGAATTAAGAATCAATTATTTAACATTTACAATATTTCATAAGAGTACTGTTAATATTGGCATGGCATATAATGTTAAAAAGTTTCCCAGAAATATATTTATTTTATTATAGTCAAAGGGATTTCCAAATATTTGTGAATAAACCTTCAAGTCTAAATGATTTCAATACAAACATACATATATACATACCCTGTCAAACTAAAGCTGTATCCTGACTTTTAAATAAAGATTCTAAAATATAATCATAATTTTTTTTAATTTTAGGGATTTATTTATAGGAATGATGTTACCAGGTGACATTTTGACTAAATGCTTGTCTTCTAGCTCTGAGGTTTTAACTTGGTGCAGTGTAAGTTTGACTTCCGTACATCAAAAATGCATTCAAAAGTTTTCGTTAAACTGGAATCAATGAAACAGATACTAAAATCTAAGCCAAAGGTTGTGCTGCAGACTTTTTATGTACAAAATCAACTGTCAAGTTTTTTTATGTTTTACTGATCTCTTCTAATATAACCTAAATGGAGCATCAGAACTGATTACGAAAAAAAGCAACAAGTACCCAGAAATTCACTTTCATTGTGATCTTTATTAAAAAGAAACAGTTGTTTGTTTTTATTTCAATTCATGAACAAAGTGTAAGAAGTACAAAAGGCTATAAAATAAAGGATTACTTTGTATCTCATCTCATGTACTTTGATACAAGCAACCAACAGACCCATTGTCACTGCAGTCTGCAGGCTTGTCATCAGCAATAATTTTTTGTTATACACCTTTGAGTCATCTATTATACAACATTTGAAAAAAAAAGAAACAACATTATAAACCTTAATTTATATTCTTATATTATACAATTCATTTTCATTTCATTTTCTTAAATCTTCTGAAGATATTCCATACTTCTTTTTCAGTGTATCTATTTCTTCTTGTTTCTTATCAATATCCATACCCTTGAATGCTTTATTAGATCTGTAGTATAAGACAACCAAATATCTATTACATACATTAAACCCAGATAAATGGTCACATGCATTTTTTGCATCAAATATGTCTTCATAGACAACAAATGCTGTCCCTCTTGATTCTGGTGTGTTACCCCTAAAAGCATAAAAACAAATAGTTTACACTTAAAATTTTATTTTAAGAAATAAAAAGTTTCATGTTATGAAAAATCTTCGTAATAAATATGTATATAGTTTAATGCATTTTGTCTTTAACATTACATTAACTTACAAGTTTACTTACACTCTTATTTGTCTTATAGCTCCATATTTTCCAAATATATCATACATTTCTTCAGCAGATATTTTATATGGAAGATTTCTAATATAAAGTATTCTATTAACTTCCGGAGGAAGTCGTACCTGTAAGAGAATGAATCGTTAATCGGTACAAAATTATATTTTATAACTTCTCGTTGATATGTAAGAGTCATAGAATATCACCAACTTACATTGGCTCTCCTTTGAAGAGCTAAAGCCATTCTTCACTTCTTAAATTTCTTCGTTTCTAGACTTTGGTACACGATTTTAGTAGCACGTTATACAGAATCAAAATTTATCTTTTAAATTAGCATCAAGCTTGGTTCACGGCTATTTACAATTTTTAATTCCAAGCATGCAATAAACTTGAACTGTCATAGAATAATTAGCTGTCATAATAATAAAAAATCACAGCCAACAATATAGCTTAAATATGAAAAAAAGTACATCAAGTACAGATAATACTCTATAGAGGAAGGTATTCTATACAGATGTCTACAATATTTATGATAGGTTTTTGTTGAATAGCGACAAATATGTTCCTGTAGATGGCACTTGCTACCTAATGGTACAAACTTTTCAAAAATAGTACATGCTTGGGGGTTTAGGGCTTAACAGAACTATGTAGAAAGTCGATAGGTACCTATTTTATATGAAAATGTGAGGGGCCTTTGTCACTGGTAACAGTTGTAAAAACGCTTAGTTAACCAGTGTCTGACGTGACAATGTCTTATAATTCGATGGACCCGGCTGCACTCACGAAAAAACATGATTCATGCGGCGTTACCTCGCGGCGAGTTGTTACCTCTGATGCGTTCCATTTAAAGCTTGAAGTGCAAGCGTATTTATTCGTACAAATAAATGTAACTTTATCAATTCAATTGTGATTTCCATTCACCTCCTTCTCCATATCCACACAAAATATCTACCAAACAAATTAAAATTTTCTTTTGAAAAATGCAACCATTCTATCAGTATTTTCTTATGACGTTGCACGTTCAACTATCGTCAGTAAACCGACTTTACAGACAACCGATTTTTTTACTTAACGCGAGTAAAACTCAAAAGGATAAAAGTGAAACAAGAGAAACAAAATCTATGATTTTTATAATAATGGGGCTTCTAAACGGGCCATGTTTTGCTGCAATGATGGCTGCAATACAGTTGCCCGGCAACATTGCAAACAATAGCAGCCACACTATGCAATATTGCAGTAATGTCCCGGCCATATAGCCAAATCTGTTTTGTATAGCCCCTTATGGCCGGTATTGCCCCAATGGGTTGCCGGACGATCCCTAGGATATCGAATTCAACTGCAATATTGCACAGCTAGTTTTATTGTTGTTCCAGTCACTCTCTTTGTTATGGCACAGTGTATCCTTTTCTACGCGATATGTTACTCTATTCTGTGTTTTGCGATCAGCTGCATTTAGCATTTATAATAATTCTTGAATACTTTATTATCAAGGCTTATTTCTAGACTCAAATTGTCTACAGTTTCACGCCTATTTAAGTAAGGTCGAATCCACAATCTCTTCTTTTTCTGTTTGTTTTTTAAAACAATATAAGCTGCTGCGACAAGTGTGATTTCGTCTGCCATTGTTGCCGGTATATGTAGCCCGTTTAGGAGTCTGCATCATGGGCCATACAATTGCTGTCATATTGCAAAACATGGCCCGGCCATAGATTGCTCGGCCATCAGCTGCATTAAAAAAATTTGTGATGGCCGGGCAATTACTTGCCAATAGTGCAGCCATCAATTGCAGCAAAACATGGCCCGTTTAGAAGCCCCATAAGAGGTGTCAATAGGAATGAATGCGATTTTCTGATGGAGATCTACAACTTTATAAGGATGAAAAGTATGACGATGATATAGAAATACGAGTACATGCTAAGAATACAGTAAATGGAGCATCTCTTTATGTGTAGTCAAAATCGCTTGAGGCTTGACTGGTACTTTGCAGTATATACATTGTAGATTCAAAGTATAGAAGTAGAATAAATGTCATGAAAATATGAACATTAAGAAATATATTCGTATTTTAAATAAATAAATAATATTTGTTTATTATTTTTTATATATTTTTATATTATATGATATATAAATATATGTATTATAATATAATATATTATCCTAGTAACATTTACGGTACACAGTTTTTATTTAAGTGTTCTGGTTTTTTTATAAAAATGTAATAACGAACAGCTTGGCGCAGAGAGGGAGACATTACCCTGGGTAATCTCTCTCGTAATAATATTTTAATTTTATTGCAGATAATCATCCAAAATGCCTTTCAAATTTAATAAAATTAACATATAGAACCAGGAGCAATTTAGTTAACTCAGTAATAAGAAATGCTATATTATGTGACATTGATAAAGGAAAGTCTGTTAAAGGTTTTGTTTTAGAAAATGGAAATTGATCGAAATAATTTACGCAATTATTTAATAGACAGCCAGCGAAATTGACTAAAATAACTGTAGGTACAAGGAAGTCAGTTTAAAAGGTCTTTGATATTTACGATCGTGGAAGAGAAAGCACTTGTTGACTGTGTTCTAACTTGCAGCTAAATAGTGTGCCAATAAAGTCTGACAGGTGGCTGTAAAGCTATGAATATGCAACAATCAATTCTGAAAAGATTTCAGATTTTTGGACTTCCTATAACTGCGCAGGAAAATATTGGTTCAGAGTAATTAATGACAAGGACCCCTGAACTAAGTTTGAGAACCGAGAAGCTACCAGTTTATCCAGATCAGCCAGCAATAATAGAAAAAATCTTGCTGATTTTTTTTAACAACCTCAAAGAAGTTAAAGAAAGATTAAAATCTAAAAGCTATGAACTCAAGTCCAATCAAGTGTATGAGAGCCGAATGTGTAGACAGTTGTACCTCCGTTAATCTTACGACGGCAATTCCTGTCTGATAAATTCCTATTCCGTTGTGTCCAATTCAGTACCTAACCATATTCTCAACTAAACTGACATGCCTGGTAGCTATAATCCCTTGTAGTTATTGGAAAAACAAACTCCCACTATGTTTAGTTGGAAGTTACAGAAGATTTTCTTCGAGGCACTTCCTACACATCAAGCGACTTCTAATCCGTTGTTCAAATATAGTTACGAATCCCTTGTAACCTCTCCCGATATACATACTAGTAAAGGTCTTGTAAAAATTGAGCAAAACCAAAGGTTAAAATTTAACAATATTGTTGACAGTGTTGTTAATAGTGGCCACGATGGCATCGAATATTTACAGATGCATCTAAACGTTCCAGAGATGAATGTGTAGGTATTGATGTATCCTGCATTCTAATTAAATATTGTCCAAAAAAACAAAACTCCCTCCTGAATCATCTGTGTTCACTGGCTGATGTCTTGACTTAGTCAAAGCCATAGAAGACATCTTTCTACTGAAACTTCAAAAAACTATAATTTTTACAAAGTCAAATCAAAAATATTTTTTTAATATAGGTAACATAATGTACCTACACTTATGAACGTCAAAAAAAGAGTATACAATAAATGAATCTAATTTAACATTTACTGTCAGTTCTCAAATCAAGGGCTTAGAACGGAAGAGAAGAATTGGCAATTAACTCTCCGCCACTCTTTTTAATCGCCAAGTTTTTTTTACACAATGTTTGTAAGGAGCTGCAACCATTACACCATGTTCCATGTGACTTCTTGAGTAATAAAGAATAATAAAATAAAATAAAAACAAAGATTTGTCCTCTATCAGCAGGAGGCATGGTGAAATAGGAGCACGCACTTACATACTCGTGAGAACAACACGCAAATACGTACAGATTCACTTAGTTCTTTAAATGCCCTGGCATGGTTCCCGATTGGTGCACATTATCGATTCCGTGTCATTTCCGAAATTAGAAACCTGCTATTGAAATGTTAAAAGAAAAGTATTCCGAATCGTTTGCATGGGTTCCTAATCACTGTGGAATATCTGGAAACCAGAAAGCCAACCGTATAGCTAATGAGGCGGTGGACAGTAGAGATGTGGATATTTTTAAAAACAATGTGCATGACTTGATAGCTCTTTCCGGGATTTATTACGAGAATTCCTCCATGAATCCTTGGCTCAAGATAGCTCAAAAGGTCGCCATTATCGTGCTAAGGTTGACCCTCCATCAACCACAGACATTTTGAAAAAACCCAATTAAAAAACGGGTGACACATCAAAAGATTTCTACAAACAATACCTAGAAAAAGAGAACTTTCCGCAGCTTAGAACATTTGCGAGATCGATTTGTGCGTTTAGCAGTAATAGTAATAGCCATTAGGTATTTCCAAAACTTAATTATAATAGATGATAAGTTTCATATTCGGTTTATTTAACTTTCGTAGTTTGTAACAATTGCAAATTGAAGGATTTCACCATAATGTACCATTTTTTAAAATTTAATTTTAATATTTTAATAAATTGTACCATAATAACGAAGTGTCGTGTTATATCATGTCTAATATCTATCGCAAAAAATATTATCACTACTTTAAAATGCACTATACTTTTAAACGTGGCCCGCGAACGTATTTGCACGCTAAAGTTCGGCCCCACTACTTAGAGAACTTTTTGTATGATACGCGAGAGAGAGGGAAGATCAGAACCTTCTCGAAGCTAGACCGAGAACTCTAGAACGCCGTACGACAAGCTCGTAGCAGTGTGCGAAAGAGATAGCGAGTACGCGCGTTCTAGAATTGTGCGATCTGTTACGCGGTAATTGATTGGGATCTTTTAAAAAAAAAGATTTATTGATTTTGATATAGGTATATTATAAATTCACAATGGAAATAGCACGAAATAGAAAAATGAAAAATATGTCTGCTCGGATAAGAGTTAGGAGAGCGACTGACTTGATGGGAAAATGAGAGGTTGTTGTTGCATGGGAAGAAATGATGACTTGGGTATAAAGCGGGATGTGTCAGCAATATGGTATGCATTGAGGAGTTGTAACAACCCCCCGACCAAGAGTAAACTTATACCCTGAAGGGGATAGTTTACGAGGGTTAGGAAAAGGTATTTAGTCTTTGCTAATGCGAAGTGATGGGGGAGCAGGACTTTGTCTTTCAACTTCATCCAGAACGGGATTAGAGACAGGATCTGGAGCAGATGCATTCTTATGCTTAGATAGGAATCTCTTATAAACATTAGTATATTTGCATATTTTAAATACAATGTAACTTAAAATTAGGGTTACTACAACAATTAAAATTATATTATAAGAGTTTTCATATAAAACAATATTTGGCTTACTTACTAACTTATCTAAATCTTTGAATACATTTTGTTTTTCATAGATTATTGAATAGATCAATATTCTTTAAATGAACAGTGGGTAATTGAGTACTTATATTTGAATAACTATCTATATTACAACAAGAGTCATTTAGTATGGCTAGTCTTATTTCTAAGGGCCTAATTACAATAACCGGATAGTCTTTTGCTACGAGTTTAGAATCTTTACAGTATGCAACACTACCAGCAGGTAAGTGTAAAATTCCGCTTCCGCTTATCTCTAATTCTACAGTTTGTGTGAAATTGTATATTATACTTAATTTAGCTTTTTCAGACAATATAAATAGCCATCTATTTTGTTGTAAGGGTTGCCAAATTTCAAAATGACCATGGAAGAATTTCGTTTTACACGTTTTAGGAATAGAGGTAAGTGCTTTAGTAATTATGTCTGTTTCACAAATAGGAGTTATGGAAGAAGAGCGTGATATGACGTCATCGCAGATGTAAGTATTTCTATTAATTATTTTACACTTCTGGAGTTCATCTATTTTACAATAAAGAGATTTATCATTACTCAAGCCAATGTACTTAGAGGATGGTATAATAGTGGAATAAGAGGTGGGGTTTTGCACATCATGCGGTGTTGGATATGGTAAATTGTGATACAGTAGGAAGTCGATGGGACACAGTAATGGAATATGAAGGACGAAAACTAACTCATTCTTTGTTATGTATCCCGATATTGTAGAGATGTTTAAGATAATATGAATATTTTCAAGACTGAGTAGGGTTGGAAGTTTTTTTGTTGGTGGAATAAAACGATAATTATTAATCAACTCTGTATAGAGTTCTTTAGGAGTTAGTATTCCGGGATGTAGTGCGTTGGATTTACTGAACATAATTGATTCCACCAGATCTTGTATTTTAAAAGATATGGTCAAGAGATTATTTTCTATCATTGATACTAGTTCCAGGACACGAGATTGAATTTTTAATTCGCGAGACTCAATCGTAATATTTTCAACAGCCGTGCAGAGAGCATTTAGTGCGACTGAAATTTCACGTTGATTTGATTCCACGATACTAATCGATTTATTAAATGTTTTTAAAGCTGATGTCGTAACCATAATATTTTCCTTTACGAAAGACGCTTTTTTCTTTTCGTCTAATTGAATTTCCCTAACTGCGCTATCATAGCGTATGGCATCTTCCTCATCCATAGTGCCGAATAATTTCTTTGAGATAGTACCTATGACACCTAGTAAGGCACTCCTTTTTGCTGAATGATGTGAGGCAAGATTTGGTATAGCTTCGCTATAGCGAGTAATATCTTCATATTGAATTATTATTGGTTGAAATAGATTTTTACACTCTAAAGGATTAAACACTAAACTCTCTTCGCAAATTAATTTAGAATTACTTATACTACGTTGTAAATTTGATAAGTGAGGTTTTATATATGAGACATCTATAGGGACTACTACACTTAAATAGCTATCGATTTGATTCAGAGACCCTATAGAATCAAAGTAAATTCCGGGACTATTAATAATCTGTTCGATGAATTGTTGAGCCATGGAGAAATTGCTGAAAGAGGAATAGAAAATATTAGAGTTACTTATCGTAGACTTATTAGCACTAGGGTCTTACAATTTAAGGACTTAATAATTATACATTACTTCAATATTTACTGTTCTGGTGAACTAGACCTAGACGCGAGCTTAACCTCGTCATAATGATGAGTAATGTGACGTCGGTTTATGAGTAAGGTGAGGCTGTTTCGTCCATTGATTTTTACTACCTTGTACGGTCCCTTCCATAAGGGTGATAGGGCTTTTCGTAGACGCACATGGTTCTTAAGGTAAACATAATCGCCTACTTGATATTTAACTGGCCGTGAATGATTATCGTAATAACCTTTAGATCTTTCCTTAGATCTAATAATATTTTCGGTTGCTTTTTCCCTAGATAACTTTAGTCTATGATGGAGGAATTTAATATATTCAGGATAAGTTACATCAGGTGATTGTTCATAAACGGAATCAGGTATATAAGCCTTATGGCCAAAGAGGAGTTCATAGGGAGTAAAGTTTGTGGATGCATGAACAGATGTGTTATATGAAAGCATTGCAGTGTAAACATATTTATGCCAATTTGTGTGATTCTCATTAACATAGGATTTC
Source organism: Pieris mannii (assembly GCA_028984075.1). Lineage (NCBI taxonomy): Eukaryota > Metazoa > Arthropoda > Insecta > Lepidoptera > Pieridae > Pieris > Pieris mannii. The sequence continues at coordinate 6,362,651 of CM054776.1, forward strand.
AGATACTCTTTGAGCGTCGAATGGCTTCTTTCTAGAGCGCCTTGTGTTTGTGGGTGGTAAGGAGAGGACCAAATTTGTTTTATTTTAAGGAATTCGCATGTTTTCTTAAATAGTTCTGCTGTGAAGTTGGTCCCTTGATCCGTCAAAATCATTTTAGGTATACCGAATAAGGATATAAAATGAACAAGGCATTCGAATGTGTCCTCAGAAGTGGCATTAGCAATAGGATACGCGAAGGAGAATTTAGTAAGGTCGTCTTGCATGGTAAGGATGTATTTAAGAGATTGAAGGCCAGCCTCAGGTAGAGGTCCGACTAGATCCATACCAATACGCTCAAAAGGTCTTGTAGAAGTGGTAGTTATTTGCATGGGTGCACGATTCGTCTGTCTAAGGGCTTTATTACTTTGGCATAGTGAACAGTTTTTTACATATGTTTCCACATCTGAACGCATGTTTTTCCAGTTGTATTTTTCTTTTATTCTGTTTAACATGCGTGCAGTACCAAGATGACCTGCTATGGGTATGTAGGTGACTAAATTAGCTGTTAACGTTATATCGTTGATACATGAATAAATTGTTCTGAAAAGAACAGTTTATACGTTTGCGTCATGATACGAGTGTGTTCTGAAAAGAACAGTTTATACGTTTGCGTTATGATACGAGTGTGTTCTGAAAAGAACAGTTTTGTTAGCGTTATCGCATAGGCTACAAGCATATCGAAGTATTCTCAGGAGAACACATCCGAACGCTTCAGCCGCTGCGCGCAGAAAAGGGTCAAATTTTGCCGCGCAACGCTTTTGTTGAAACTCGAGTCAGGTAGCGAAAGATCCCTTTCGTACACACCCTGCGCGGATTGGCTGAACGTTTTAAGACAACTTGTTATTACTACTTTTAAGCATAGGTTAAGTTTTCTATACAAATGTACCTAGTTTTGTAAAATATTATTCATTCAATATTCATTATTCAATATACATATATTCAGTTCCATCTTCACCTCTTCTCTACAAGTTATTAGGGAGTTTTATTCATCTCAACCAAACATACCTAAAGTGGTGACCCGTGAAGAAAAAAGAACACAAACGCCCTGGAAGAACGCAAACCTCCAAGAAGAACAAAGAACGCAAATCTCCGAGAAGAACACAAGAAATTGAAGATGTCGAACTTAGAAAATTCCGGTGCAGCGCGTCAAGTATCATCACAACCGTCGAGCCAAGAAGTCTCCGGTATATCACTGTCGCTCCGCGTGCCACCATTCTGGCGCGACCAGCCGTTACTCTGGTTCTGCAGTTTCGAAGCCGCAACCACCGATCTGAAACGAAGCCAAGCCCAACTCGCCCAGATGGTCATCGCACAACTCGAAAAGCAAGATATACAGAACATCGCTGATCTCATTTGCTCACCGCCGGAAGCAGAATATTATAACGCCATTAAAGACCGGTTAATATCCATCTACGAAGAGTCCAACAGTGCGCAGACGAAGAAACTACTGTCGCAAGTCGAGCTTGGAGACCAGAAGCCCAGCCAGCTGATGAGACAAATGAAGCAGCTGAACAAGGACAAATTTCCTGAAAGCACCATCAAAATGATGTGGCTCGAGCATCTGCCGCCACACATTCGTTCCGTGCTTGCCGTCAGCGAAGCGTTTAAAATCAAAACAACGCTAGACGACCTGACCTTGCTCGCGGACAAAATGATGGAAGTACACACGCCGTCTCATCACATCGCTGCCGTCGCAACGCCTCTCGTACCTGCACCACCAACACCTCCAGTGCTACCACACTATCAGCAACAACCAACCATCGACACCCTCATCGGTGAAATAAGAAGATTATCTTTGGAAGTTGCCGAGTTACGAGCCCAACCTCGCGACAACTATCGCAACAGTCGCTCTCGCCACCGTTTCCAACCACGCTCGCGGAATGCATCAAGAAATCACCACGAAAGCCGACGTGAATCACCGATGGAAGACCGAAGCCGTAAAAAATCTCCAATGCCGTACTGCTACTATCATAATCGGTACGGTATGGACGCGAAGAAATGCGCATCGCCATGCAGTTTTAAGCCCATCAACGGTCAAGCACACGGTCAATATCAGTCGGAAAACTAAATGTAACGCTGGCCGCGGCGGAATCCGGCGTTACCGAAGCATCACACCGCCTTTTCGTTACCGACAGGGTAACAAAACTTACTTTTTTGGTAGACACAGGAGCCAATATCTCCGTCCTACCAAAGAAAAAAGGCTCTCACGAAAAACCACTGCCATTCCAACTGTACGCCGCCAACAACACCGTTATACCAACATACGGAGAGAGAACACTGCAACTCAACCTCAACCTCCGAAGACCATTCACCTGGAAATTCATCGTAGCAGATGTGTCGAAGCCAATACTGGGAGCAGACTTTCTACAGCATCACCATCTCATTGTCGACGTTAAAAACAGACGATTAATCGACGGGAAAACTCAGCTGGTAACAAACGCTCAACTCAGTACTGCAAACATACCTACAGTTCGCAGTATAGACATTGAGCATAATTACCACAATATACTGGCAGATTTCCCTGGGACAACTAGAATCACTTCTATGAAACTTAGTCCGAAACATTCCGTCGAACACTTCATAGAAACGAATGGACCGCCCCTTCACTGCAGGCCACGCCCCATTGCACCGCATCGCTACGAAACGGTCAGGAAGGAATTTCAAAACATGATTGACCAAGGGTTATGCAGACCAAGTAAAAGCCCTTGGGCATCACCTCTTCACGTTGTGCCAAAGAAAAATGGAGAGTTACGCGTGTGTTGCGATTACCGAAGGCTCAACGCGATAACTAAGCCCGACCGGTATCCCATACCACGCATACGTGACTTTACATACCAACTCGCAGGGAAGAAAATTTTCTCCACACTCGACCTCAACCGCGCTTACCAGCAACTACCAGTCAGCGAGCAAGATGTGGAGAAAACCGCCATCATCACACCATTTGGCCTTTTCGAGTTCCCACGCATGTGTCCCGGTCTAAAGAATGCCGGACAAACCTTCCAACGCTTCATTCACGAAGTACTGCGTGAACTCGACTTTGTATTTCCATTCGTCGACGACTTGCTCGTAGCATCAACCAACGAGGAAGAGCACCGAAGACACCTACGCACCGTACTACAGAGATTAGAAGAATACGGCATTACCATCAATCCATCAAAATGTGTTTTCGGCCAGCCAACAGTTAAATTCCTCGGTCACCAAGTCACGGCGGAAGGAATACAGCCACCACAAGAGAAGGTGCAGGAAATCACAGACTTCCCGAAACCAGAAACAGTAGAAGAACTGCGACGTTTTCTCGGTATGATAAACTTTTACTGTGAAAATATCAAAGACGCTGCGACCATACAAGCGCCGTTAAATACATACCTGCACAACGTGAAGAAGCGTGATAAAACTAAGATTGACTGGACCGCTGAAGCAACGCAAGCGTACGAAGCATGTAAAGAGAGCATTAAAAACGCCGCTTTACTCGCTCATCCGTCTCATCATGCGACACTTGCCATATTCAGCGACGCGAGTGACAAAACGGCTGGTGCCGCTCTCAATCAATTCATCAACAACTCGTGGCAACCACTCGGATATTTCTCGAAGAAATTCACTGACGCACAGACTCGATACAGTACATACGATCGAGAACTACTCGCCATCTATATGGCTGTTAAACACTTTCGCAAAATGTTCGAGGGACGAGAAATCATAATATTCACCGACCACAAGCCGTTGACATTCGCTTACACCAAAACCAACACAAACAGCGAATCACCGAGACGCACCCGACAGCTACTGTATATCAGCGAATTTACAACTGATATACGACACGTCAGTGGGTCGCAAAACGCAGCCGCAGATGCATTATCACGCGTAGACGCAATCACTTGTCCATCGCCTATCGACTACAACCTACTTGCAGAAGCTCAAGACCGCGATAGCGATACTCTCAAAGCACTCAGTCTACAGAGCAACTTAGCGTTCAAGGAAGTCAACCTGCCCGCGTCAAACATCAAATTATATTGCGAAACATCAACCCCATACTTACGTCCATATTTACCAAAAGAATACCGACGTATCGCATTCGACGCAGTACATAATGTCAGCCACCCGGGAATCAAAACTACGAGAAAATTAATTTCGCAACGTTACTTCTGGCCTTCAATGAACGCAGACGTCGGCAAGTGGGCGAAAGTATGCCTACAGTGTCAGCGCGCCAAAATACAACGCCACACATCAAGCCCATTAACAACTTTTTCGCCAACCGAACGCTTCGAACACGTGCATATCGATATCGTTGGTCCGCTACCTACCGCGGCCACCGGTCATCGATACCTCGTTACAATGATAGACAGAGCAACCAGATGGCCCGAAGCATACCCATTATGCGAAATATCGGCTGAAGACGTCGCAAAAGCATTGTACGAAGGTTGGATTTCCCGTTTCGGTTGTCCTAAAACAATAACAACGGACCAAGGACGCCAATTCGAAAGCAGAGTATTTGCATCTCTTTCTCGCTTACTCGGAATTGAAAAAACGCGTACAACCTCATACCATGCACAGTGTAACGGTATCATCGAAAGATGGCACCGTGTTCTTCAGGCCGCATTAAAGGCAAGACTACAGACCGCAAGAAGCTGGATAAACGAACTACCAATCGTCCTACTCGGAGTACGCACCGCCATGCGAAGCGACACTGGCGTAAGCGCCGCCCAACTTACCTACGGATGCAACATTCGCTTACCCGGTGATTTTTTATCAACAACCCGTGATGACGTAACCATGGACTCTGCCTACATCGACCAGCTGCGCGATGCAATACGGAATTTGCAACCAATGCCGAGCCAACCACATAGCAATACAAAACCGCTATTCATACACAGAGACCTGCAAACATGTGAATACGTATTCGTACGCATAGACGCCGTAAAGAAGCCATTACAAGCACCTTACGACGGACCCTACCGCGTGCTTAAACGAGACAAGAAGATATTCACACTGCAATTGCCTAACCGTGAAATGAATATCTCTATCGACAGACTCAAACCTGCCTACACTATCGCCGAGCAAGATATGCCTACTAACACAATACCAAGTACCTGTAACAAGCAAGCCACATCGAGTGCGAGTGAACTACAAAAACAATCAAATAGCCTGAAGCAAAACGATAACGACAAGAAATATAAAAACGACAAACTCAAACATCACAACGACAACGACAAGAAATATCATAACGACAACCTGAAACACCAAAATGACAACACCCTGAAACAACTAAACATTGGGAACAATTTAATACCTACAAGGACAACTCGCCGAGGCCGCGTCATACGCCTGCCGGTACGCTTCGCTAGAGGGGGAATCCTGTAGGTGACTAAATTAGCTGTTAACGTTATATCGTTGATACATGAATAAATTGTTCTGAAAAGAACAGTTTATACGTTTGCGTCATGATACGAGTGTGTTCTGAAAAGAACAGTTTATACGTTTGCGTTATGATACGAGTGTGTTCTGAAAAGAACAGTTTATACGTTTGCGTAAGATACGAGTGTGTTCTGAAAAGAACAGTTTTGTCAGCGTTATCGCATAGGCTACAAGCATATCGAAGTATTCTCAGGAGAACACATCCGAACGCTTCAGCCGCTGCGCGCAGAAAAGGGTTAAATTTTGCCGCGCAACGCTTTTGTTGAAACTCCAGTCAGGTAGCGAAAGATCCCTTTCGTACACACCCTGCGCGGATTGGCTGAACGTTTTAAGACAACTTGTTATTACTACTTTTAAGCATAGGTTAAGTTTTCTATACAAATGTACCTAGTTTTGTAAAATATTATTCATTCAATATTCATTATTCAATATACATATATTCAGTTCCATCTTCACCTCTTCTCTACAAGTTATTAGGGAGTTTTATTCATCTCAACCAAACATACCTAAAGGTATATCGTGATTGTCATGTAATATTTTACGTATTTCCGAGGGTGAAGGATATATGAGGCGGTCGTGGTAAATCTTAATTTCTATATTGGTATTAGAAAAAATATAAGAGAACATATTGTAAATTCTAGACCAGGTGTGTTTATCGAAGCTATTACGAAAGTCAGTATAGGCTACTTGAATGTTGTTTTCTGTGGAAGATGTGGTTGGAAGGGATAGTATTGACTTAGTATATAGAATGCTTTTAAAAATTTCCTCGTAAGTACAACTATCAAAATGATAAACCTTAGTGAACAGAAAGTAGATATATTTTCCGTTGAGTTCAAAAGGAAGACATGTATATAGTGTTTTCTCCTTATGTAAGATTTCAGAGGGATCCTTAATTTCGCTCAAGATTTCTTCAATATATGGATTCGATTCATCGAGATCTATTGAGGTGGGAATAACAACATGTTTACAACTAGTTTTAAGAATATTGTCATTATATTCCTGTATCTTAGCATTACTACTAAACGATTTATCAGATATTGTCTTCAAAAAGTTGGAATAGCTTTCGGTTATAGAAGTTTGTGGATTTAAAGGATCGTTATTTTCAGGTGAATGTTTTTTATCTTCTGGATTCATGAGTTCGGTTAAAAGGTCTTCATTATCAAGGATATCCACGGAAGGTAAACTGTCAGAGTCAATTGGAATTAAGGGTATTTCGCCTAGATCTTCAAGAGTAATTGGACTGAAAGGCTGACTTTGCCCGGAAGTAGAAGGAATGGGATCATCATAAGGATTTTGTATTGGGTTTACCGGGAATCTAGAAAGTGCGTCGGCATTGCTATTTATTTTACCCTTCTTATACTCAATTTTGTAATCGAATTCTTCTAACTTAAGTCGCCATCTGACTAATCGGGAGCCAGGATCTTTGCAATTAAAAAGCCATTTTAGAGGTCTGTGGTCAGTGACAATTGTGAATTTGTGCCCGTATAAATATGGCCTAAAGGTTTTTGTTCCAAATACAATAGCGAGGCATTCCTTTTCTGTTGTTGAGTAATTAACTTCTGCCTTGTTCAGTGTTCTAGAGGAAAAAGCAATGGGTTGATCTTAACCTATTTCACCCTGAGATAGTATTGCGGATATAGCATAATTGGACGCGTCGCATGTTAACACAAAAGGATTCGTGAAGTCCGGGTAAATCAGGATTGGAGCGGAAATTAATTTATTTTTCAAATCATCGAAGGCTGTTTGTTGTTCGATTGACCAATGGAATAAAACATCTTTCTTCAGCAGAGTAGTCAATGGTTTAGCAATTTTTGAGAAATTTGGAATGAATCGGCGGTAATATGATACGAGTCCTAAAAATGATTTCACATCCTTGGGACATTTCGGTATCGGGAAACAGCTTTAACCTTTTCAGGATTAGGACTAACGCCGCTTTCACTAATTACATGGCCCAAATATCCGACTTCCCTTCGTAGAAATTCGCACTTATCCGGTTGTAATTTCAAGTTATGTTCACGTAATTTATTAAAGATCTTACACAGTTTGTCACAATGAGAATTGAGGTCGTGGGAATAAATGACGATATCATCTAAATAGACATAGCAATGTATACCCTGTAGTCCTACTAGCGCAGTATTCATAAGCCGCTGGAAAGTTGCAGGGGCATTTTTTAGCCCAAATGGCATACGTTTGAATTCGAAATGGCCTTGAGGGACAGTGAAAGCCGTTTTAGGAGTATCATTTTCTGAAATGGATATTTGATGAAAACCAGAACAGAGGTCAAGAGTAGTGAAATATTTACTCTGTCCTAGTTGATCTAGGATCTCATTAATCTGTGGAATCGGGTAGCTTTCGCCTACCGTTATGTCGTTGAGTTTGCGATAGTCTATGACAATGCGCCATTTCGTCTCCCCTGAAGAGTCTAATTTCTTAGGTACTATCCAAATTGGGAATGACCAGGGTGAAGTTGAAGGTTTGATGATATCTTGGGAGAGCATTTTAGAAATCTGTCTGTCTACTTCCTTTTTATGGATCTCCGGGAAGCGGTAAGACTTTACATTTATTGGCTCAGTGGGATGTGTATTTATTTCATGTCTAAGGAGGTCAGTAGTTGTCAGTTTGTCACCTGGTAAATAAAAAATATCAAAATATTGTGAACAAATATCGGTTAAGGAGTTTTTCTCTTCATCGTTTAAGTGATCAGTTCTCAATAGATTTAGTACCTCTTCCCTACGAGAGATTGATGATTTAGCAGAAGTGTCATTAGAGTCTACGTGGAAGGAATTGACATGGAGGGGTTGGATACTAACTTTGATATCTGAGTCTAAAGTTATTAGTTCTTCTGATGTATTTACTACAGATATATTCACTCGGTTATTATTCTTTACAGAAACTATGCAATTGGCTATTAAGAGAGAATCTGAGAGGTGTTGATCTAGGATTAGTCCAACCTTCTGTTCCGGGTTAGAGACAGTGCATTCGATTATCGTCTCACTACGGGGTAATATCTTATACACAGGGCGACTGTAATCAATTTTCATAGTGAAGTTCCGGATTTTTAGAATATCGGAATTGTATTCTATAATGCCATCTAAATCATTAAGGAAATCGGTACCTATTATGCCGTCATAACCTAAATCTATTTCCTCTACGACGTGAAATCGATACGCGAGATTTGCGTCAATGCCTACAAATAATTGGAGTTGAAAATGCCCTAAAGTAGGTACGGTTTCGTTGTTGGAATTTATTCCCTTAAGTTGGATTATGTCATCTTTAAGAATTGGCATGGACGTAATCGAGTTTCTTTTTATCAAACTTACACAGGAACCTGTATCGACGAGAAATATAAGCGGTTGTGAATTGACCTGGGTATTGAGACTAACATGAGGTAAATATCTTTTTTGTGAATTTGTAGTTACCTCGTAGACTGGATAATTTGTTTCTGTTCTAGGTGACTTAACTTTTATAGGTATTATTGGAGTAGGACAAGGACTTGGAATACATTTCTTATTTTGAGGTTGACTAACAGGATTCGAATTATTAGTATTGAATGTAACGTGTTTAGCGGATAAGTTGGACACGGAGGACACAGAGGGATTTTTTACTTTCGACTTTGTAGTAGGAACTTTATAAGTTCGAGATTCATTAGACACGGTGGAGGAATTCGATGCGGAGTATACGGAGGATACAGCGGGCTTTTTATTCATAGGAGATTCAGTGGTTCCCTTTCTCATAGGGGATACAGAGGATACAGTGGATACAGTGGGTTTCTTATTCATAAAAGATTCAGTGGTTCCCTTTCTCATAGGGGATACAGAGGATACAGTGGATACAGTGGGTTTCTTATTCATAAAAGATTCAGTGGTTCCCTTTCTCATAGGGGATACAGAGGATACAGTGGATACAGTGGGTTTCTTATTCATAAAAGATTCAGTGGTTCCCTTTCTCATAGGGGATACAGAGGATACAGTGGTTTTCTTATTCATAAAAGATTCAGTGGTTCCCTTTTTGTTAGGGAATACAGAGGACGCAACTTGTGCATAGGACTTGGCTCTAGATGCAGTGGATACGGAGGATTGGTGGGTGCCATGGTTATGCCAAGACCGATTTTGATTTAAGACTTTGGGTCTCATAGGGCACCGCTGTGAGTCCCTTATTCGTTTAAATAACTATCCATCTCGTCTTGCCCACGTTCATCATCTGCTAGATGATGAACCCTATTCTGCTGAGAAAATTGAGTCGTACGACTTGTAACGGGGCGTTGGAAGTTATTGTTGTTAGCACGGTTGAAATTATTACGATTGCGATTATTGTATTCACGTTTCTTACAATTTTCAATAACGTGCCCTGGGAACTTGCAGTACCTACATATGGGAGCTGGCTGTTTGTTTAAATTATGCACAGCGCGTCCTTCCCGCACAGGGTAAGGTTTAAGATTCTGCTTGATAGTCTGAGACGTTTTGGTTTCGAATAACATTTGCATTTTCTCTTCTGTAATCGCCTGGTTAACGGCTTCATTTAAGCTCTGTGGGTTTTTCATTCTGACGAAATTAGAAATTTTAGGAGTATGGCCCATTATAAAAAAATGTAACGCCAATTCTTCCATGGCGGATATTTTACCGTACAGTTCTACTTTCTTTTTATTACCTAGTGTAATTTCAGTTAACAATTTAAAGAGGTTAGACTCCACTCTCAAAGAGTACTGACTAACCGTTTCGTTAGGGAGTTGTTGGCTCTCTTGTAGATCTAACAGTAAATGTGCGTAATGTTTACGCTCTCCAAACTGGGACTGTAGAAATTGACTCAATTGTTCCCAGCTTTCAAAGTCCTTGATGGACGCGGCGATTTCGGCTTTGTTTTCAAGTTGACATAGTATATAATTTAATAAAAGAGGCTTTTGACTTTGCGAAGCTAACTTAAAAGCATTGTCACAGTTATTTATAAATAAACATAACTTGTCACGGGATCCATCAAAAGGTTTTATAAACTTTAACAATATACTTGTCTCCAATTTCTCAGACATACTGCTCTCAGACCTTAACTCGACATCTTTTTTTGTGGACATTTTTATCGAGGTTTAAATAAGATGTAATAAAATAAGTAGTAGTATTCAAAAAAAATATTAATTTGTCGAATTAGAGTCCGATGTTATGATGTAACTAATACAATGCTATCTTATTGTAAACAATGGCGAGACTGGAATTCCTTTCGACGCGACTCGAGACAGATAACAGTGGATAATATAGTTATTAAAATTAAATCACTTACAGGCTCAGGAACACAGCGATACAATATGTTACGATTTTATACATATTTTAGCAACTAGCCGATTTCACTTAGAGCTTTGCACTTAGAACTTTCACTTTTGCACTTATGGATATAGCACTATAAGACTTGTCACTTTAAACTTTGCACAGTCAAATTTAGATTTTTCGGAACTTGAGTTTTCGCGGATACTTCCACTCGGAGGGTACGCGAGATTTATAAAAATAAAGAAGAAATGATGACTTGGGTATAAAGCGGGATGTGTCAGCAATATGGTATGCATTGAGGAGTTGTAACAGATCGCTACTCAGTAGCGCTCGCGCCTAGAAAGTTCTCGTAGAAACATCGTTCGAGACTATTCCCAGGGATATAGGGAGGGAGCTTTCGTCCTGCCCTTCAGGCGATTGACCCTCCCGCGACGGCCCAAGCCGAGGTTCGAGTCTCACAGGAGACGCCCTTGCGCGAGTCGCGGGAACCCCACTCAGGCTGAGCTAAGCTCGCCAAACAGCCTGTGCTGAGCTGTAAAAGCCCTTAAGGCCAACAGCGAGATTCCATACAAAAAAAACCCAACAAGTTCAGTATCGAATACGATTTCAAGCGATAAACACCGAAGAGAAAAAGTGCGAATAAGTGAAGACCAGTGATAAAGTACTGTGTAATTTAAGTGATTAGTGACAGTGTTTCATTGTGTGTTATTAGTGCCTTTCTGTGCGTAATTTCCGGTTTTTAGTGTAAACGAATTCCTCGTAGATTTTATTGAAATAAACCCTTAAAGAAATCGACGGCGTTTTCCTATCCGATCCCCTAGCTCGTAACAATATTAATGACAGCCCTACGTACGATTGCGGGTATAACGAAGTGAAATCATATCAAATTTGTTTTTTTAGGCGCAACCGGTCAGCTCTTCTCGAAGGCCTCATTTCCCTTCATCCATAGCCTGTTTACTTTCATCTTCTTGTATCGATATAAATTTCTAGCAGCTTTAAAATATCAGACAATATGAACGTTAATAAAAATATTTTCTTACAATCTTTTTTTAACTAGCTCTATAAGAATTGATATTTTATTTTATATAATATTATGTCCCATACCTAAATCCAGTTCTATCCGATAATTTTAATTTTTACCCGTTACCCTGTTGTGGACAATGAATAAATTTTTTACTATTTTCTTTTAATGAGCCTAAATTGTAGATTTAACTCATATAATTTCAATATAATAAATTGTATTTATAATCTCTCAGGTGAACATAAATTTTGTTGCATTTTTGTATGTTACCCCACATTTAAATCTAAGTAAAATATTTATAATTTTGCAATTTAGATGCGATGTACTAGTATTTATAAATCAACACATGATTCCACGTAAAAAAAATGGGTTTTTAATCAAAGTTAGAGTTGGAAGTTTTTCTAAAATAAAAAAATTGGATATCAATAAAAAGTATATTTCATCAATTAAAATAATATAAATATGCAAATAAGACATTTCATAAATGCAATACTATTTTTAAATTTCCTTAAAAAAATAATCTTAGTAATTAAAAACCATTCTAGTTATAATATTTTTAATATCTACCATAATTATGTAGGGCCAGAAAAAATATAATGTGTCGAGCTTGGTTGAATGTGTGTACTCTAAATCATTAACTTAATCTTACATAATAAATGATGCATTAAATTAATACAGAAGAATTACCCAGACTATAAGTTGAACAGCTTAGAAAACTTAAATTAACACAATGTTTGTCATGAGTTATTTTAATTGTATGTTCTATGTAGTACATAACGGGTAACATGAAGTAAAAACTAAGGTGAAATTTCAACATAAACGACAGACATGAAACATTACTTGATATCTCCTGAACGCTAACCAAATATACTAGTCGTCATTATTATTTAGAAACAGAATAAAATATCTTTGCTAATAATATAAAAATAAGACAAAAACTACCAAACAAATCAAATTTAGAAATTTAATATAAATTGGTCATTACTTTGATTACTAATTGGAATGCACATGGTAAAAATCACTTTACCTAGAGATTTTAAGTTATTATACCTTTATCTATACTAATATGGTGAATGAAAATACTAGAAAAATAGTTTATATACACTTGATACTACGAGTCGTACTGTGTTTCCCTTAAGAACTTATAACTGTTGTCATGAATGATATGTAAAAAAAACTTTCGAATATTAAATAAAACAGTATTTAGGATTTACTTCTTACGCTCGCAATATATGTATACAAAGTATTTAGTTGGACTTATTTTATATACACAATGTACTTAGAACAATATTCTCATTCATACATTCCTAAAATCAATAATACTATTTGAAACACTATCCAGATCATAACAAATCATAAAATGACAATAATTAAACATATTTAATAAAAAGCAGCCATTAAAGGACAACAACTTAATTTTGTTACTGTTGTGTGCATCTGTGCTGTTTCACAAAGTCAGTATACAAAAAATACAAACTGAATTTTTCAATAAATTGCGCTTAATCACATCGAATAACAAGAGGGATTTCGGTTACTCCATTTATTGACCATTAGGCAATTCGAAGTCCTTCACGCGCAATAGTTACACACAACGATGCACTGAGAACTTGAACAAGCACAGAAAGTGCTCATAAGTTTTGACATTCCTTAGTTATTAAAGATACTTAACTTATCTATACATGTATACAGCTCTCTATTCGAAGTTGGAGTTGAACATGTTGATGTTGAGGTCTTCGAAGGTGGCCGTGCCGCTTTGATCGAGAATTTGTAACATTTCTGACAGTTCGTGTGGGGCGTGGGTGCCTTCTGCACCCCCCGTTCCCCCTCCAGCCACACCCGCCGCTGCACCCGCCCCGCCCTGCCATGCCCACATACCCGCTGAAATTATGTTTATTTCAATATAATATTTATAGATTTAATAATGAGGCTGTTTTTATAGGTTTTTCTGAACCCCACAAACTTGAGGTTAAGCTTGTATTGACCCCCCTACATGGCCCATAAATAAAATTGCGGACTATCAACTGTTAGTTTGACCCTCAAATTGTAACAATTCTATTGACTAATAGTTAATTTTAAAACTTGATATTCCTTGTTTAAAAAATATATTGTGTAACGCCAATGTTACATTAAAGACTCAAAACTGATGGATCAATATTTCCCGCTATAGTTGAAGATTAACGTACCGTGCGTGGGATGCGGATGATGATTATGGTGATAGTGAGCAGGAGGTAGGTAAGGGGGAGCCGCCGGAGGAGAGCGGGCAGGGCTACCCCCGGGCCCCGTCGCTGCTTCGGGCCCCGCGTACGCGTAACTCTCATTCTGCCCCGCCCCGCTTCCGCTGCCGCTCTGAAATAGAATTGATATTTTTTTTATAATTACGTTTATAAACCAATCCAGACGGAAACATAGAACATCGACACAACAAACAAATGATTAAAGACTAAATCGACAGATTCGTTATTAAATGTAGTCAGGACTGTGACGTTACGCTTGGCCATACCAACGAGTAGTTTATATTCTCACCGGTCTTAGCGTGGTCCATGTAGTGTGAGGTGGCGTGTTAGTGGGTCGATGTGGTGAATAGTCGGGCGCGTAGTGGGCGTACGCTCCTGCCACGGCCTCACCTGGAGACCTCGCGCTTACGCCGCCTGCAGTACCAGCCGCCGTACCACCTAGCAATTATGAATTAACAGAGAAAACAATCATTTTCACTTATTGAACCTTCTGTGCCTGATACACATAGTCTACTTTATAGGTGGTGCTCGGTTTTCCCACATTTATTTTTAAAAACTCGCATTTCATGCATTGGTGTGCGCAACGGGATTCAAACGTACGACGCCATGGTTTCAAGTCACACACCTAGCCTGTAGCCTTATTTGCCTAAATAAATTTAACCGAAATTTATTATGCCTTGTATAAAATAGTAGTAAGATTCGGAATTACACTTTACTTAAAATTTAAGAAAAACCTGGAAGATTGGGTCTTAAATATTTAAGAAAAAAAGGCCATTGCAAAAAGCCATAAAAAAGTATCCTAACATAAAATTACTTAGCTTATTTTTATGATTTTTTTAAATAGAAACGACATGGCAAGACAGGTGCATCTGAATAATTTTTAGAATTTTAAAATTTGTAAAATGCCTACACCAGAAAATCTGTTTTTTTTTCATGCAAGTTTTGCTAATTCTACAGTTACACAAAATTGATCGTTTAAGTGAAACTCAAGTGAGGTTTACATATACGTACTGTGCAGCGGGGCAGGCGCAGGCGCAGGTGGGGGTGCGTGATGGCCGTGGTGCAGAGGCGGAGCCTGATATACATCCCGCTGTCGCAAGTGGTAGTCGTAACTCTCTTCTGACACGCTTTCGCCACCCGCACTGCCCAGGGAACGACTAGGAATATAAATCTCAATTACCATTTCTAACGTGGTTTGGATAGCCTTGGTCCTGTCTGGATATGAGATACTACTACATCTACTTACTAGAATTTGTATGATTTTGAGTTTTGTTCTCATATTACCGGAAGAACGTGCTTCTGTGTCGCCCTGTCTACTATTCATAGAAGAACGTCTGATCTTTGTTTTATTGTAATCACAATTTTAAATTATCTAAAGCTAAATGTAAAGATCGTCAGCATTTACAAGACGCTTGTACATTGAATAAATTATAATAAGGTCAGAGATTTTTGCCTGTTCTCCTCATGCGTTCTACGCCCTTGATTTTAGAACTGTTAATGTTTCTTTGGTACTAGTAATCATAAAGGACAAGGATGTATATACATAAAAAAGTACATGTGTATAAATACCATTAATAGTATGCATATACTCACTTTGCCAATGTGTTTGTACACACGATGTATTCCACGTCATCGTTGTAAGGATTCAAAAAAGCGAAAGCAGATGTTCTTAACCACACCCATTCTCTGCTTTTAGTCCGAAACCGGTACATAAGAGAGATTATTTGGCCCTTTAATTTCAAAACTGAAAAAGAAATTAAGATTTTATTAAGTTATTAATTTAAACTACAGAAAAGATTTATACTTTGAAAATAAGGTATAGAATGATTTAGTTCTTTTTCATCAATTATTTATAATAAAATCATTTGATGTTTTGTACGAGTCGAGGCTAATTTTTTCTTACTCAGGCTTTCTTAGTTTATAAGCGTGGCGATTTCCTAAAACGTCAGAGGGCGTAACCCTGAGCGTATAACCAGATCTAAGCACTCTCTTCGACTGTTACATGGCTTTCATATATAACACAGCAATAAATTTTTCGAATTTTCGCTTATATTCTATTATTCTTCGCGCGTGGTTAATACAGAGTGTAACCAAAATCTTTTATTATTTAAATAACCCCGATAGAACCGTACAATGTTTGTTGTCATAACTTACAACCTTAGTTGTATAACAATGACCACTTGGCGATCAAACTATTCCTAATAGTTACAAATCTTATAATGCTTTTAAATGGAAGGTTAATTAAGTATAGTAAGGGGGAGAGTAGTGTTGGCTCGTGTTATTAACGTGCGACTCTCACCCCTGAGGTCATAGGTTCGAACCCCAGCTGTATTAACATTGTGAGGTAGTGGTGATAACGAAGTGAAGGTGCAATACCTTCAATATTAAAAAGGAGATGGCGTGTGTCGGCACATAACGCTGATCACCTACTTGCCTATTAGAAAAAAAATGATCACGGAACGAAATCTGATGCCCAGAACACAACTATGTAGCGCCACTGATATCTATAGTAGGAGAATTAACTTTATTGGGTTACAAATTGACATATTTCTTATTTTGTATAACTACATTTTTATTCAATTTTGACATTGTGCATGCTAATTTGATTTTGGGCCATTGTCCTGTTGTGCATGGCAATGGGTAGCCGTATTTTAAGTGTAAAAATATAACATAAATTACAAGCATAGTAAGAAAACACCAGGTTCATTACTTAGTGTTAAGCCACGGCATGCCTGTTTGTAATTGTTTACAATACGTACGACAGAAACGATAATCGTTATTCTTTCATTAGTTTTTTTTTTTCAAATTTTAGTCACCTTGGTCAAAGTTATCCCTCATGTGTTGCTGGTCTTCCGGGTGGTAGAACTCATAGCATAATTTTCCCAAAAGGTCAGCTGGTGCATAGCCTATTACTTGTGCCGCACGTTGGTCCGCAAATGTAAATCGGCCCTCAACCGAATGACGCGATACAAACTCTACTCCGCCACTGCAGAGGCTGCCTTCAGCTGCATTTGGTGTTGATGTCACCTATTTTAAGATTTTTTAATAAATTTCATGTGTGTGTGTGCACTACGTATGGAGTTAGGTATTTACACAGGCAGGAGATAAACGCGTGGCAACAAAGGTATAATATAACCACCAGGAGTTTCGTGCTTAACGTCCTGTTGAATTAAAAAAAAAACGATGGCTGGCTGACAGCAGTCCACATTACAAGACAAATAATTTTAGCCACAGTTGCAGTTATTCAAATACAGAAACGTTTGAGCTAAAATTCTGAAGTCGGACAATCTTCAGTCTGTATCTGTATATTAAAAAAAAAATCATACGCCAATCAACCGCACAATACTAATTTTAATAAATGGATTAATTACTGTAACAGTTCTATATATCCATTTTTTATTTGACATTTGATATGAAAGCAATACAACACCTGTAATCTCCCAATTGCCACCAAACAGCAATGAGACGCGTGAAGCTCATCGTCAACTGGCCGATCCATCTGCATACCTGGAAACAGATCTGATTTCCCAAAACGCATAAAATATTGAATTTATTGTTATCATACAAAATTTATGAATAACAGTGCAAACAATCCAATACACAAACCTGTGGGCGGCCAATTTTTAATATAACCGGTGCAATGTACCACTGCGTAATTGTGTCCGTCATGAGAGGGGCCGAGGGAGTTGCGCGCGCGCAATCGACCCAAATGCGCGCTTTCAGCTGTACCACCCACGCGCATACGGCAGATAAATCCGCGCCGCGAACCCATTACTTGCCGCATTGATGCTATAATATACAAAAAATATTGTAAGATAGGGCCTATTTCATTGAGTTTTACTAATTACACATTCAGAATTGTTGAGCGCTGACAGTTAAGAGAAATTTGAATAAAGCTACTCCTTACTGATAAGTAATATGAGCTATAAATATATATTAGTTTAAGGTCTAAAATAAAAATAAAACATACACTGGTGACCCTCCTTTTTGACAGTTCCAGTTTTAAGATCCAATATACGGCCAGTATTTTGTGGTTCTTGAGTGCTCAATTGTTCCCGAACTTTTTCAACGTCATCTGGATGCACTTGGTCGTACAAACATGAAGAATACCATTCACCCTATTATATAAAATGATAATTTTAGATCTTTTACTTACTAGTATTGGAAATAAGTTCTTAATTTTCTAAACCATTATCTGTATAAACACTTCAGTTAACTGTAGTGTTGTTTTTTGAAAAAAAAAAAGAATTTAATTAGGAAAACCACATTATTAAAATACAAGATATAACTTACTACTAAATGCACTGACAAATAATGGAACTTTTGACAATTCACTCAACGAACAATGAAAAAGGTCTGATAACCTATGTACCTAATTCTTTAACTAAATTAATACACCATAAAATATATATTATACCTGTGAATAATTAAGTACAGGTGCTATACTATCGCTAACATATATGACACGACCTGTGTCGCAACTGACGACAAACAGAAAGCCATCTGCTGCTTCTAGGATTAAGTGTTTCAGCTCTTGATCAGTCAAAAACGATGGCTTATAAGTACCATCTGTTGAGGTATTACCAGTACCTATAACAAAATAATCATTAATTAAATCAATGGTATATCTATGAAATCTTCAAATGAGAAATAAAATATAAAGATTATGAAAGCTTACCCCTACTAGCAACACGGGTAGAAAGTCGATCTTATAGAATTGTTTTCGAAAAAATGATTACGTTTTAGCCTTACCTCTCAATGCTTTCATATGCGCTACCGCCATACGCAGTATTGTCAACTTGTCTGGTTTCCGTGCTAGAGCCGAACATGTTGGAACCATATCAGATAGTTCCGTGATATAAGCCGTCATCTTGTTTCTTCTTCGCCGTTCAATCTCACAATGGTTCTCGCGGCTGAAACAATAGTTACATTAAGTATCGGATAAATATGTAGTTTTAAACTAAATACGTAACATCCTGGTGATTCGATTAAAAATGTCTCCTAAATGCCTTGATGGTTTTTGTAATAATAAGAAATATATAATACATGATAACACGATAGTTAATGTTTCACAAAGTATACCGATTAAAACATGCTACCTTAAGAGCAAAATTGTATACTTGTCTTTTTAAACCATATAGATCGGCGATAATAACCATGACATAAAATTATCATAAGTACGAAAAAGTTAATATCGAAGTAAACTTCTTGCGTGATAAGACACGTTTTCAATCAAAACAATGATTGGGAACCAAATAATTTTTTAAATTATTCTCATAGTGTAGCTTCTATACAATCATTGTATCACATTGATAGGTTTTTTTACGTAATTGTAAGTTGCCTTGTAACTAAAAACATACATAAGTTTGGTTGTCTCTATATGATATAGTTTAACCTTCATGTCCTGTAAGTTGTAAATCTAATAAGAAATGTGAATAAAACTATAGTCTTTTCTCTCTTTTTAATTTAACTTAACTTTATAAAATATGATTTCATTAAATAAACAAAAAACTGTTCTTAATAAAACTTTCACATAAAAATTTCAATTTTTTTTTACTTTCAATCAGAATACTAATTAAATGCATTTTAGGCTAAAGAAATTATAAATTTTTAATGAGCACAATGTACCTTGCAAATCTCTCCTTATCTTGAATATTATCCTCCTCCATCCTTGTGTATTTACCACCACTTGCGTCGTCGTCATCGGACCTGAGTATAAGTCATGTTATTTTTTAATAAATATAGTAAGGTAATAATTGAACTGTTTGTGTTTACCACAAATTAAACAAATTTCATTCTTCAGTTTTAAAGTTATTATTTAAGGCTGTTTGTAATTAAAAAAATCAAATCCTTAAGAGTAACATAGTTTCCCGGCCATAAAAATTGTTATTTAGTAGGTAGGTTTTTTTTAATATTTGAAAAAATCCCCATAAGTTGTGTAACTTTTTAATTGTAGTTCTGTAGTTATACTGCAAGCACTTGTTTCTAATCTACAGCTTTGGATAAGCTTTGTTTTATCTTGTAAATAATGTATTTAACTTTAGCATATATGTTAGAATGAGATTGTAGTTCAAAATATATATATAACATTGAAGTAGGTAGAATTTTCGGCTCTCAAATCAATTCAACTACACATGAACTATCAATTCAATCAACAATTAAACGAGTTATACATTTTTATGATATTCGGTAAAAAAATACTTATTTGACTTTTAACAATTAACAATACACAACAAAGGGGTGAAAAAAAAATTGATATTTAGTTTAAATCTATATCAAAGTTTAAATATTTACTATAGTCTACTCATTTTAGAACTATAAAATATTGAGACTTACCCAACACTACCAGCTCGACGTTTTTGTATTTCCTTTGCTGGGTCAACCCCTGCAGTAAAAAATAGAAAACATAATAAACAGGTCAATTTCACTGACGGCAGCTCTTTATTATCAAAATATGTATTTTGCATTAAGCAATATTAAAGTAAATCTTAATTCATGGTTTAAATAGGTCAGGTTTCAACTCAATAGCAACATAATCACATATTTGCAATTAGACAAAAATATTCAAAGCAAGGATGTTCATATCACGGATGAAATTAAATCGAATATGCACTCTCCTACAGATAAAATCATCAAATCAGCATTTCAACGTTATAAATTTTTTAACAACGCGTCACGCGGATTCCGAGAGCCCTGAGCAACGTCAATACAATTTGTGATTTTAACTTTTGTAGTTAATGTTGTTCAAGAATACAATTTTTAGAGAAGGATAATAAATTGTACAATACCTTAATACAAAAACTCTAAACAATAGTACATAAGATATTATCTGCAACAAGTAAATTAACATTCTAAACCAACCGGGGATTGTGGGAGCCACGGCAGACATGGGTCAATACACGCATCAGTCCACGTTTTATTAACTTTTTAGTTAATAATTTATCACCAGTATCACTAATAAAATTCTTAAGTACAACAAACACACAGTTTTAGAATGTTTATCTAACAAATTTAACACAACACAAGCGCCATTTTCATTTTTCTTTCAGTATGACACACTGCACAAAAAACAAATCCATTGTGAATAGATCTCGAAAATTGGAATAGACTAAAGCACAGGGTGAGAGATTTCCCACAGATTATGAAGTCTGTGATTATCGCTAAAATGTTTTAAATTTTAGAATATCCAACGCAGATTCATTCTGGTTATGCCAATTGCCAACTAGATAGTTATAGATATAATATAAAGCTTAAAATAAAACAACGTTTTTTGGTTAAGAAACAGTCTGTGTCTTAACCAAAAATCTCTGGTACATATAGAATGACGCATGATAATTATATATAAGATCATGGTATTATGTTAACCGATGCCACCTACCGCAAAATAATTGTAAATAGAGGTCATACTTAAATACCTAGAAAATCATGTGTACAGTATCACGTATACGCTAGGCTAATTACATAAAATGGCAGCGGTATTGCCGTATTGCTGGTTTGCTGGGTTGTAACTACCTATTTTTAGGTATCTTATTCATACGATTTATTTACATGCATTCTTTGTATCAAATAATATCAACATAGTACTTACATATTTTGATTAATTATAAGTGACAGGGTGGACTAGCGGCTATAGCAATTAATTAAAACGTAAATAATACTTAAAAACATTGTATTTATTTGTAATAATACATAATGACGCCGCAGATCAAACGTAAAAGAACATAAATACAAATTCAAATGCAGTGCTTCATAGACTAGTCACTAGACTATACGTGGACAACATAACAACCATGCAACACCTTCTCCTGATTTTCACGTTTTTATAGATACGTATAGTGCGATATAGTGTCATTCAAACTTTACTTTTGACAATGGTTTTGTCATTACGTCAGCTAACTGAATTTCTGTAGGACAGTAGCTAATATTTATTAATTCATGCACGAAGAATTGACGAACATGCATAAAATGGTACCGCACGTCCATATGCTTCGAAGTTGAATCGAACTTTGATTTTCAACATGCAAATTTATTTTTCGCCCAAACCGGTTATTTTTTGTAAAAGAGACTTGAGATACAATGCCTTTTTGCATTAGTTTTCTGCGGCTATGTACTCGGGTTAAATCGACGATAGCGCTACTATAGGCTGCCTATTGGATGCCCATAATATTGGTCGGCTATCATTAGCATGTAGCCAGAAGTACTTGCAGGCGTGTCACTACATCACGACGTTCCAACAGTTTATACTTTCCAGCAGTCCAACAGTAATATAAGAAAATGAACTAAATAAGTTCTAAAACGTATTATTTTTGTCCTTATAATTTTATAGTAGGTATAAACATAAAACACCTAAAGCATTTTTTAATGTAGTTTATTTTTACAGAAGTCGGGGTATATTTAACAAAACTTATTGCATAGAATGGAAAATACAAGAACTTAGTTAAACTTGAGTAATGCTATGGGTTTTATCAACTGAAACAAGGTAGTCAATAATGTAGGTAAAATAAATTAAACATCTGCATATTCAAGCTTAGATAAAATACAAATTCATAGGCCTAAAATTATGTTCTTTTTTTGCCAAATTCGCAATTTTGCCTTAAAATGTGTATTCAGGGGCTTTATAAGGTAGTGCACCTTTGGTGTAAATTATCACTTTGAAATATATGTACATCCAAAGGTACCACTACTACTTACCTTACGAAAATTAATGAATAGTTACGTTAATTAGGTACATTAAAATATAATGTAATTGTAAAAAGGGTTCTAATAAGCAATTTGTGAATCAACAGACGATGGTCGATAAAAGCGTCTTCTGCGCAGAAGTAGTCCACTTGTAAACAACATCAGAAGGAGTATAATTGAGATTCCACACATTGCGTAAACGCCACCGCGTAGTCGATATTCATCTGAAATTATCAAGACATGTGAGTCTACGATACCTCTAGCAGTAGGAAGTTACAAGATACTATTTATTTAACTGCTGTTAAAAGTAGTTTCCAAAGTTTCCGGGCCATACCAATTCTTAAAAGGGTCGGCGACGCACTTACAAGCTTCCTGATTTTGGGTTTATGAGCGGCGTAATGCTCCTGTATCATCCACCCCAAAGTAATAATAAAAAAATGCTACCATGTTTTTTTGTAGTTTTAGGTAAAGATTAACATTTTGACGGTGTAAAACAAATTCTTAAACAATAAAGTCAATGTTCACGCGTACCTCCATACCCAACTATCATATCAGAATATTCCTTATTACGGAGTGTAGAGTTTGCTAGTTCCGGTAGATATTGCAGCCAAAAAGAAATGTCTTTCTTTACACTTTTGAAACGACAGTAACTATAAATCTCTGAGTCACAAATTTCGAAGATACTTCTATCTTTCGCCGTAAACCGAGGCCATTTTTCTTGCGTTGTGGGAGACCTGAATATACAAAATAATTATTTTTAGAACCAAAAATATTAAAATAGTTATTAAAGTGAAACTTCTTTAGAATCGTAATTTCAAACCGGATGCAACGCCAACGAAGTTTTACTTCAATCGCGCGTAAAGGTTACACGCACACATTTTAAAAATACGTTATTAGTTCCTGAAATAAATTAGTGCGCGATTTATGCATGTTTAAATGTCGTCAATAAAACTAAAATCGCTCAGATTATACTATGTAGTAGGACCTATGAGATTAAACTATGTCTAAGAAACAATTATATTCGAAATGGCAGGCCTATTCTGAATAAACCTATAGAACTGAAAGTCAACAATATTCTATCATCCTTTGTGGGCTGATGATAAGTTTTAAGTTGAAAATGTATCAAATTATAAATATTATATAAATAGTAGAGTGCTTATTATATTAGTAGCACCCTTTACAGCCAATGCACTCGTTTCTTACTAGTAAACTATTATTCCTCCTTTTTTTTATTATTTTGATTCTCCGTTAAATATATAACGCCATTGAAACCAGTCCGTATGATTGCTATGATTTTCAATACATTTAAAAATGATGAAATAAAGGCTTGTGAGCAGGTAGACACTAACACGAATTATTTTAATATTCTTCACAACGGCGACGTGACACGAATAGAATTACATTCTAGATACGAGTATTGTGCCAAAGAGTTACCTTTTTAACCCATCTCAAACTAGATACATAGTTTCAATTCTTATAAACTTTGCAATGGATATACGATGTTTTATACTGATATGATTACGAACACTATTCTTTATACCTATTACCATATGATATAACTACATGGCATATGATATTTATCTAACTGGATTATTTGTTGTAAAAAATTGTTTTTCAAACAGAAAATATGCGAGAAAGAAAATTTTCTCTAAACTTTATTATCATCACATTATATTTAAAGGTATTTTTCGATTGAACTTTGGTATTTGGATGAAATGGAATCACTGACTTTGGACTTCAGGTAATATAACATTGGATTTAGCGACAGCGATATTCATACTACAGAACATGAACTACTACACTAGTATTAAAGATATATAGTTTCAAAAACTTAGTAAAGCCACAATGGGTAGACAGCTTAGTTAGGTATAAGTATAGGTTTTATTATGATCGTCAATATGTTGTAGATAATTTAGCCCTCCGCTTAATCTTACAACTTTTTTTCGTACTTCCGAGTCTCATGGATTAGGGAAAAGCACTCAATTAGGTACGGTAGGATATAATTTCAGGCACCAAGGTCAGTTTTTGGTGTTTTTTTTAAACTCCTAAGAGAATAAGAAAAGTATTTAATTTAAAAAAGGAGAGCCTTTAGCTTCTAGCTAATATCGGCGCTTAAGGGGCTCAAATTTATGTAATATTTAAAATTTAGCTTAAAAATGCTGAATATTTCCGAAAACATTTATATTTTTTATTGCTTTATAAGATGTTATAATATGTAATTTCCTATTAGATATATAGGAAAAATTTACAAATTGTATAGTTAAGTGTGGCTGTTTGTCAATATTCTATAAAAATACATTTACCCAAACTTCACAAAATTCATTATATAATATCGAAAAAATGTCGATATTTGTTTCTCGTCATTAGTAGGAGGCCTTCTAGCGACCTGAAGTATAATTGCATCACCAAACAAAGCAATAAGATCGGCGCCGTTAACTGCTCCTAAAAAGATTCAATCAATATCAAGGACACTTGGTATTTTATTGAGATAGATTTTAAATAAATGTATATAAAAATGAATTGTATCTTTGTCTCGCTTAAATTCGAGAATAAATATTATTTATGTTAACTCATGTTAAGAAAAAACACCAAATAAATTTTTCGATGCATAATTGATGTAATTTATGAAAGTATACACAACAAAACACTTACCTGTGAAATTTAGGCGATTACCATAAAGGTCAACCATCGATGGAAAGGAGTATCGGAAAACATACACTCTGGGCACCTGTGCAGCGAGTTTCTCCGCTAAATAGGAGCTTCCAATAACCCAGTTTACGACAGAGTCCATAAAACCAAGCGACTCCAATGCGCTAAAATTGTCTATATTCTCTTGTATTCGATTCCAGTATTCCCAACGAACAGCGTCCTGTAACTAAGAAAAATGCAAATTTCACAAGACAATAAAAATATATACGACGAAAAAACATTTTAAAATAGTAATTTAAAATACCGTTTTGTAAGTTTCCGAATTTTTCAATAAAAGAACTTGCAGAATATTTGGTAAAACTTTTTCCATAGAAAATTCATATATTTGCTTGTAAGTTTTCCTTAAAAAGCTCTTAAACAGACTATCTGAAAAAATAAAGCTAGTCAATTATATGAAAAACAAACTAACAAAAATTATATTTCTTAAAATACAAGAATTGTAGATCCTAGTAATAAAGTTATATTAGGTAATATTATATAATTAATTTTAATTAAAATTAATTTTATGTTTCATACGATTATATGGCTTACCACGAAGCTTTAAACTGTTTAGATCTGTAGTGCCAATCATAATATCCACTGGTACATTCAATCCACTTGGATGTCTTATTGCCTTCTCCAAAGTAGAAGGTAAATACTGCATTGATTCTGGTAGAAAGTCGTCAGAGGTAGGTTGCATATATTTTTCCAAGGTGGTATTCTGGAAAAAGATTTCAGTAATAATTTCTAATATAGATAAAATGAAACTACTTAAACGTGAATACACTTACTGAAAATAATTTTGTAATCTCTTCCAAAGGCTTATCTTTCATACATTGCAAAATATCTTCATCTCTAAAGTTCACACATCCCATAGCGCGAGCAATTTCTTTCGAAACCTTCGCTTGTTCACCTGCAGTTACACTACGATTCTCATAGATTCCTTGCCACATATTTGTGGGAGACATAATTATGACTCGATGATATAACCCTAAAAGTTAGAGCAGAGAGGCTTTATTCAGTAGTTAATGCTAAATTCACATAACACATTTTTATTATATTTTCTTGTGAAATATTTATGAAAAACAAACAACGTAATAAGGAATGTAATAGCGCACCAGTTGTTCTCGGTGAAATAACATGGTGTAAGACGCTATCAGCGCCTGCCGAGTGACCCAAGAGTGTTACTGACGTCGGGTCTCCACCGAAGGCGGAAATATTCTCCCGGACCCATAATAACGCCATGTATTGATCAAGTAAAGCAAGATTTCCTCGAGCTATCACTGATTTTAGATTAAAAAACGATAAAAGGTGAAGTCGATAAGCAACTGTAACAACTACCACGCCTTCTGATGCCAACTCTTGACATGGTAGGTTCAAACTACCGCCGGTCCATGTCTCGCTGTAAAATATTATAATAACGGGTTGAAGCTGCCCATCCACTCTCTGCCTGAAAACCACATTAGATATGAGCTCTATTTTGACAGATAATAATTTTTATTTGTTTCTTCTATAATCCGCGTATTGTTTTCGAAAGGCAAGATTTTAGAAGACGACAAAGAAACACTAACTTGACTGACTGATCGAAAATAGCAATTGTAAAAACATCTCACCCGCGATGTCCATATATTCAAATATAGACAATTTTCACTGGAATCTTTACTATCTATTTCTACTTGTGGGCAACTTGGAGCCATACGGTGGGCGAAAAAAGTCCTTTGCCAACCGTAATGTCTTTCTGGTGGCTTAAAAAACAAACATGATAACAACATTTTTCTTTTCTTTCAGTACCTATTAGTTAAGAGCAATGATGACATTGAACGCAATGACTTGTATATGTTAGATACGCATTGAGTTACTGAGTATGTAAGCACTTATTTCATTACATATAATCTCTATGAAGATATATCAATATTAAGATACTTACAGAAAATCTCAGTTTTCCAGTAGGTGGAGCTGCATATGGTATACCAAAGTAAATTTCAATTGGTTTTAAAGAATTCTCCATAAACACTTTTATCTATAAGTAATTGAGTATTAATGTTGATAATCAAGAGTTGGTTAAGGACTACTAAAATGCCTCAACATTTTATGAATTTAATAAAATGAAATATACTTGATACTTATTCATCATCACTAAAAAGATAAGTTAATTGATACTCACTCCAACAACACGGCCTTGAGCGATATTTGCGACAGGATCTTGGCCGGAAACTATCATAAGTATACAAAATATTGATAATAGTAATATCTTCATTAGTATCATAACTTACTGATATTTTATATATGTGAATAAAAACAAAATAGACGTTATTCAGCAACGTTTAGATATCCAATGATTGAAAGCAAATGTAATGAGAGTGTTAGTAACGGGTCCATGGTTGTACATCCGTTACGGCAAAATGTAAAAATTTAAAGGACACAATGGAATGCTTCGACGCGTGAAAATAATAGGCTCAGACATTGTTCTAAAATTTGACCAGCATCAAATTTGATTTATAAAAAGAGCAATACAGATAATTGTAAAAACAAACTCTACACGATCCTTTAGCTTATTTTTTTATTATTATCTAATATATAAAATTCTCGTGTCACAATGTTCGTTCCCATACTCCTCCGAAACGGCTTGACCGATTCTAATGAAATTTTTTTTTGCATATTCAGTAAGTCTGAGAATCGGACAACATGTATTTTTCATCCCCCTAAATATTAAGGGTGGTCCCACACCTAAATTTTTATTTTTATTTATACAACCCTTAATTGTCACCACTCTACGATCAACTCCTGTTTTTTATTATACTCGATTTTTATTGAACTACAAAAAATGTTTCCTAGAAATAATATACATGGTAAAACGGGACCGGATCAGCTAGTTTTTATATAAGGTACCTACTTCTAATATTTTCCCCGTCTTGCCGTAGGTTATTACTTCAGAAATCAGCAGGTTTATAGAAATCGCAAGGTTTGTTTTATAAGGACAAAAGAACTTGATATTGATTTTATATAAAGAACAAGTAAAGAATTTTATGCATATCTTATTTAAACAATTTGTTTAAAAACATTATAAGTAGTTACAAAAGTGAGACAAAAAATTTGTACAAAATCAAAAAATTTTACACTTTCACGTTACTAAGTGCTACATCTAGTTTCTTTAATATCATCTTGTAGTAATAGTTAACTGGTTGGTTACTGGCAAAACCAATGGTCGCGAGCAATAGTCCATAGCCAAGTAGGATTGAAAACAACTTGTGTCTTGTGACCCATTCTCGAAGGCCACCTGCTGCAAGCAATAATAAATTTTTGTTTAGTTTGTTTCGTTTGTTTAGGAAAATTGTGAGGTTTCTGAAAAAAATCTGTTGAATGTGAAACAATTTCTTCCTTCCTTATCTAGAATACCAACTGATATTGCTGCCAGTTAAAAGTTTTTATAAAAACATTTTTTTTTACAGAACAGGGCAGGAGGCTCACCTGATGTTAAGTGACACCGCCGCCCATGGACACTCTCGATGCTAGAGGGCTCGCGAGTGCGTTGTTGACCTTTTAAGAATTTGTACGCTATTTTCCCTCTATATTAATAATCGCAATCAAATGAACTTTCTATTTAATAAATCGTAACGACTCAAATTTACATTAAAAATGTGGCCAATTGGCTCTTTTATTTCGGTTAACTGAGCGACGATTAGTTGTTTTTAGCAAATAATATTAATAATAATGAAAAAAATTGAGTATCAAATATTAGAGAATTTACCATTTCTATTTGTATTTGACGAAGGAAATCTCATAGATGCAGGTTGTTTAGCATAAACAAGTAAATATCGCACTCGGACCAAATCGCAATTAGTGACAAGGTAATTAGTATGTTTTTGATCAAAATTTGCGTCTCCATGCTCTTCACTATCATCTTTACAGCGACCATCCCCTGTGATAAAGAAAGGAATTGCGAAACTTTATAAACAAATAGAAAGTATTTATATATTTCTTTATTAAATGGTTTTCGAAAAATTGCTACATATTAATTACATTACTAATCCTGATAATTAAGATTGATTTTGATTACGCGTGTGGAACATCGAAAACAAAAATTAAAATACGTAGGTACACATTCCTAGACGCGCTTAAGCCCAAAACAGCTTTTGTATTTGGAACTTACCGCTCTCCTCTCACTTTAAAAATAAATAAGTGTGATAAATTATTATTTAAGTATTTATTCATTTAATAAAAGATATTTAACCTTCGTTCGATACAGGTCTTTGGTAGTTGATTCCTTCGGGAGTGTCTATTATTTCACACAGTGCGACACAGGATAAGTGTCCGCCAATGCAACTTGCTCCCCAGCCGAATCCACCATAGCTATGAGGCATGCTTATACTGAGCTCGGGCGAAAGATGTATACCGTTACCCAATAACGTAGTCTTTAAGCATGAAATAATAATTAAAGTTAAATAAAAATTAAAGCCCTGGAGATAAATACATTGTAGACATTAATTCGTCTATACATATATGTGAAAAAGGAATTATTTGTTTGTTACTGATAAACTCAAACACTACTCATTATTCCTTGACTTTAGTTATGTTAAAAATATTTTTTAAATCCTAGTCGTGCAAGTCGGAATAGGGTGACAGATTTCAAATAACAAGATGACGTAGGTACTTTGATTTTTTAAACATCTATTAAATACATTTATCAACTATTACAATGAAATAAACAGAAGCTTGATAAGATATTTAAGAATTGAGTAAATAAAGAGAGAGAGAATTTAGAAAATAAAATTAATATGAAAAAACAAATATAGTCAAAACCAATTTAGAGAGGGTTTTGAGGTTAGTTCTCACACTTACCTTATTTAAATGTTGTTGAAGTCCAAAATTAAGAATAGAGTAGAAATGTTCTAAGCGATTGCCGTGATAGGCATAAAACGATTTGTGATTTTTCGATAACTCCTTCCATTTTATTTCTGAATTCGATTTTGTTGAATAGACTACTTGGAAAATAAATTGAGGTTTTGGTGCTGGGTTTGCAGATTGCGCATTTATTAAAATCGCCTCATGCTGAAAAAGGTGTATGTTGTGATAGAGGTAATAGTATGGTTTCAAAGATTTCTCTTTCCTACTTTTCTACTTTTCCATAATTTTGACCCACATTCTGTGCAAGATCATAGAACATTGCTGGGAACTGTAACATCGCAGAGGATATCTAGATGTAAATGCCGATGTAGAAATAAAATGTACATATAAAAATAATAAGCTAGCGTAAAATAAGCTGTAGTCCAATTTTCATGCAACAGGACACAATGTCGGATACGTCGACAATTCCTGTCACGTTTACGCCATTAAGATTTTATCAGGTAACCGATTTATGGAAATTCTGCTGGTAGCAAAACTTTTTCTCTTGTTTACTAATTTTACACTTCTTCAAGTACTTAGACTATATAAAGATGATAATTTCCGTATTAAACTTAAGAGACAAAACTATGATGAGATGTATAAAAGGCGTACGTGCGTAATATTTGGACACAATAAAACCTAAACTTATTGTAATCGAACGTAAGAGAACTTAACCTTATATTTTTAACATGTATGAGATGATTTTTCATCTTATCGTTATCGTTACTTATTTCCTTCAATCTTCTTTATCCATAATACAGTTATACAGGACAAGAAATAAATATAAAAAAGACAAAAGAAAAAGAAATCTTTAAAGAATAGTTTTCTCACCGATTCTGGCACCACTGTTTTCAAATTTGGTTCCTTTAACCTAACAAGGACGTAGAATAGAAGATCGATAATATCGCTAATATTCTCCAAATTGTCAAGATTATCTAGTTGTTGTAAAACCAGATCCAAAGCCGGAACATCGGTGACGACGCTTAACTAAAATGATTCAGATTTTTTGTCAAAGTTAAAATTAGGCTTGATAAAATACTATTACTATATGTCTAATACATACTAATTCATCCATGTCTTTAACGCCATTTTTTAGAAATGCCGGCGGAAATGGTCTTAAACAACTTTCGTATCGAAAACTAAATGCTGCTGCCACAAAGAGACTCCACTTTATATCAGCGGCTTTGAAGTCTTTTTCTAATACTAATCTGCAAAATTTTATGTTTTTTATCACTTTATAGTAATTTTAAGAAAGAGTTCTATTCTCTATTCATACAGATGCGAAAAATGCTAAAATTAAATTGCTGCTTTCAAAGCTGGAGAGTGCTGTCGAAAGAGTTGGTTATAATAAAAAGTAAATAACAAATTAAAGATTAAATTAAGTAAAGATTAATTAATTAATTATTTTAAAAAGTAGAGCAGTGTTGGCCTAGTGGCTCTAGCGTGCGACTCTCATACCATAGGTCGTAGGTCCGATTCCCGGCTGTGCACCAATGGACTTTCTATGTGTGCATTTAACATTTGCTCGAACGGTGAAGGAAAACATCGTGAGGAAACCGACATGTCTTATATCCAAAAAGTCGACGGCGTGTCTCAGGCACTGGAGGCTGATCACCTACTTTTCTATTAGATTTAAAAATTGATCATGAAACAGATTCAGAAATCTGAGGCCAAGACCTAAAGAGGTTGTAGTGCCACTGATTTATTTATTTTTAAAGATTAATTGACCGTAGTAACACAGACGATAATTTGTAACTTAGCATCGAAATATAACATACGAAGCCAATTTTATTTTGAATTACTGCACAATAAGGGCAGACTGTTGAATTTAAATACAAACCTTAAATGGACTGCTTTCTTTTCCAATGAATCGAGTCTCGCTTGAATGTTGTCAGAAAGAGTTTCGGAAGCGGATGCGATATTACAATTAGTTCCTGTATCTGATAACGCTTCAGGTTCTCCATCCATATTTTAAAAATTACTTTACAACAATAGCTATTAAAAAACAAAAGGCATAATTTAGATTATTTTGTGTATATACGGTAAAATATTGGGAAAGTTTATGTGATGTTAGACTGACAATTTTTTAAAAAATAAGAACGTTAAAACCAGTAGTAACTCATAGACGTAAGTTTTTGGCAAAACATAGGTAATAAAGAACTGTATTTCATTTTAGCGATTGTTTTACTATATAAATTAGTGTAATCACTGATCTACTTTTATTAACATTGCCTAACTGCCTGTTTTGATATTATTTAAACATGTATGAAATTAATGAATATGTATTTAATTTTAATAAATATTATATATTATGATATACAGTCAAACCTGGATAAGCGAGAGAGATTTCAAGGGAGCACAATGTCATTCTCGCTTATAGAGGTTTCTCACTAACCCGAGTTTCTCGCTAATGCAGGTACATGTGTAGCGTTTGTCTCTTATAGCAGCAATAACAAGACATCTATTCATGCACTATGTAATTTTATTTTATTTAGAACTTATTTACACTTTAAAAAATCCGTCAATTTCGTTTGGGTTTCTGTTTTTGTATTTTGAATGTTTTTCTCTTACTCATAAATTTTGTCGAATACATTGTATTGCTTGCTCAACAAAGTACCAATGGACCGTCTCCAACGCATTTAAATAGCTAACTAGCTTCATTCTTCATTAGCATCTTTATTTCTGTGTCCGGAATCTGTGCCTCGTCTTCACAATACAAAAACAATGGTAAGAAGTTCTACGAAAGTTAAGAATGAGTCATAAAATAGCAGATTTTGTACAGAATTTGTAATTTGTTTTGTCATTTGTTCTTCCTAAATAATATACATAAATAAATAAAACTCGACTGTCGCTTATAGAGGTATAGATAATAGCAGTCTCACTTATGGAGGTCCATGAGGGAAAAACGACTCTCTCTTACAAAGGTTTCTGTTTCTCGCTAATAGAGGTTTTGGGAGCTTAAAATGACGGGTCCTGGCTATTACTCTCACTTATAGAGTTTTCTCACTTATCCAGTTCTCACTTACCCAGGTTTGACTGTACTTAGGACATGCTTTGAATTATGCGCTGAAATAGTTTTTATGTTATTATTTGCTTTTCGGTCAACCTAACTTTTTATAATTTACCGCCTTGTCTGACGTAAAATTGTATTTTGCCGCAGGGCACAGATTGTAGTAAAAGATACTTCAAGGGCGATGACAACTTAATAATTTTACAGTCTGTATTTTAATTTCAAGTGTCAGGAAATTAAAGAAGATTTTATAAACAAAGTAAAAATATATAATTTTTGCTCATTAATGATTTTTCTTAATCCCAATAGAGGAACTAATAACAAATAATTGTTCATTACGAATCCATTTGTTTATGCTTATTATACGTCTTATGAAAATAAGTGATATGGGAATTTCTGTGCATTATTTTAATTAAACTATCTTTTACAATATGTTAAAAATTTAACGTCATATTTCTGCCGTAAAATTTATTATTCTCGTACTAGTCATGCCTAAAACACCTCAAGAATTTATCCAGAGTTCTTTTTCACCTCTAGTAGCAACTCTGTGCTCGGCTAAAGTGGAAAATATTGTATCAAAGAACAACCTTTCTTTATCTGAATTATTGCAACCTTTTGCGACGTGTAATTGGGAAGGTAAATTGACTATTAATTTTAAAATAATCATACTGCATTAATATTAAGCAATTACTGAACATTTATTCTCAGTTGATACTACTAAAGTGTTTTACAATACAGGGCAGTTTCGGGAGCCAGGTGGTAGTGTTTGTATTGTTAAGAACTGGAAGCTAGTCTTTAGAGATGTGAATTGGAAACCGCTACAACCCACAGAAGCTAGAAGACAGTTAAACAATGCTGCATTATTTAACTATGATGATAAGACAATTCCTAAGACTATTGGTATGTTATTAAAAATCTTACATTTTAAGCCTGTTAGTTAACTATAATACATATGTTTAACTACTCTTGATAATTAATAAAATTTTCAGATGGGCACAAGTTTGATGTACCTCAAGAAACACCATGGTTTGATGCATGGAGAGAAACTTATTTTCAAGTGCAATTTCCATCTGACCATGAGTTTACAAAACACTTCTTATCTTGTATTATAGTGGCATCAACATTAGATGAAAATATTGTTGATACATACAACAGTTTAAATCAACAGTGTGCTCAATTACAAAATGTTACTCCACCAAAGCTTCCAAAATGGTTTAATAATTCAGTTCTGAAGTCATATTTGCTTCTTCATGATGCATCTCTGGTATCAAAAGAAAAGTAAGTAGCAGAATCAACCTGTGTTCTTTGCTGTTCAGCTGTTGACTGTTATGGATGTCAGGATTTACTATAATTTAATATTTACGTGTTAAGTCCATGTTTAACATGTAAATTTGAAAGTGAAGTTTTTAATACTTGTAAAACATATTAATTCTACTTACATAATTATAAAAGTAATGGGTGTAACTCTGTTGACATTGTGAAATAACATTTCTTTTATTTATATTCTTAACCCTTTTTCAGAGCTGAATCCGCATTTGATACAATGAAAGAGACGTTTGGTGCAGTTAATTGTTTTATTCTTACTATAAATTCAAGGCAGACCACAGATGCCAAACTGTCAGTGGATTATTGGCAAAATTGTTTTCAGAAACCACCAGAATTACCTATTGCATCGGTAATAGCTGTTTTACTGATTTAATAGATTAAATAGATGAATCAATTAAAATCACACTTATTTTAATTTCAGAGTACTCTGTCACTATCCACATCTAATTTATTATTTGCTCAGCAAGAATCATCATCAACAGTCTCAACAGAAAATATTTTAACACCAGGTAATGTTCTACATGAGCTATAATTTTTGAGGGGACGTGTTATTTGTTAAGTTTTATGGACACGGAACTGGTATAGGCAAATTTAAGTATAGACTAGGAATTATTATGTATCAACTTGTCATACTTCCCTCTGCACATTGATTTTTGATCACTGATAATTGTTTATCATAAGTTGGATTTAATATTCATTATATTATTGCAAAATAAATTAAGGAGAACAGAATATTATGGAAGACTTTTACATTATACTTTTATCAATTTTTTTTATTGTTTTCAGAAGAAAGACCAGTCCCAGTTACGACACATCAGGATGGTTCACACCCCTTGACGGCCAATGAAAGTGATGTATATGATAATGCCAATAGCTTACAGGTAAAGTTTAAAAAGTTTTTATTTTTACTAAATAACAAATTTATTCATCTGTAAATAATATTTCTAAAGTTCTTTTATTTCTAATGATATTTCTAGAGTCTCTAAAGTGAGGAATGACGAACCACTTTATTTTATTATACTTGTTACATAGCTTGTATATAAATATTCAGTACCACAGTTTGACTTTTTGTATACTCATGTATGATTCATACGGAAAGAATAAAATCTTTACAAATTAATATGTAACTTTTTTTTACAATTGTGCTTTCTCAGTGTCATGTCATACAAACAGAAATTTATTCTTACTAAATCTTTTAACCAAAACCAACCTTTTTAAACTTGAGGTCTGGGGTTATGCTTTCTCCCTTTAACATTCAAAGCAATTTCAGTTAATTTTTAAATAGGGAGAGCCTTATGAAAAATTTGTGACACAGCCAGGCTCGGTCCAGGAGCAAGTCAAGAATGTATGAATTCTTATTTCACATTGAAAAGGTCTCCAAAGATGAAAGTATATTATGTTATATGTCACTAATAATAGTATATTTATATATTTTCAGACTCATTCATTTTCTGGTAGTTCGGAAAGTATGAATGTTGTAGGCAAACCATTTGACAACACAGAGGTGCATGGAGCAGCTCTCAATAACAATGATATTGATGCGATAAAAAAGTTCATTCAAGACTATGCATCTAAGGCGTTACTTCCATATATAGAGAAACAAATAGCTCAAATTACAGAAGTGGTATGTTAAATCAATTTTATACCAAAAATACTAAAATGTATAAAACAATCAAAACCAAATAATTTTGCAGTTGAAGTGTCTGAAAAATTAATTTTGATGACAAATTGCTGTACTTGCTAATAATAATATACATATAGTGAACTTCTGTATCTGCAGTTATGTTATTATGAATACTTTTGGGGTTTACTGGGATTTCATCCCTACAGCTCCGTGTTACACGCTTTAGCTATGGCACTAAGTTACGCGTATAACCTGTGGTGCTGCGTACGTGGTACAATTATAGTATTTTAATACAATTGTCGTTACGTTCCAAGGTTGCTAACAAAAAAGGTGTGAGCCGATCGTTGTTATCGGCTACAAAAAGATGGTTTACAACAGGGAAATCCGGTACCACCACAGTTAATAATACAGTAATGTAAGTTACATGTACTTTTTGACTTTGGCTGAAAAAGTTCATTCAGATATATTTCGAAACTAAACATATTAAATTCCTAATATTACATCTAACATAAATATTTTTATAGAATTTTAATAAATATTTCTTGTAAAGATAGAAGTTGCGATTTTATTTACAGATAGATGAAAGAACAATTCAATTTTTATTATAATTCATAAGTTTTTTACTTTAATGGTTTCCATAATAAATCAAATTTAGATTGAATTAATTCTATATCATATAATAATAATATTTTACAACCTATAATTAAATTTGCATTTAATTTTTGCGAACTTTTAACTGACTAAAAAAACTCGATAAAAGAGGTTTTCAATCTGATGTGTATTAAATTTAAAGAAAAAGCTTAGTTTAATTACATCTAAAGCGTAAATTTCTACAGATGAAGGTTTAGCCTCGAAGATATTATTTTATGCAGAATTACGCCTAACGCCCTATGCGTCGCTTTCTTATCCAAACGTGATAAGAATGACGAATATGATTGTTTAATAATTTTAGCTATTCAAGTGACTGTCCAGAGTTACAATTACGTCGACTCGGCGATCTTTGGTTTCTTTGTGGCCAATGGCAGCGAGCTTTTGACGCGTATCACACAGCGAAGAGAGAGTTTTACACGGATAGCGCTTGGCTCTGCTATGCTGGAGCGTTGGAAATGGCCGCTATTAGTGCTTTTATGGCGGGCGAGGCAAATCGCAAAACACACGCCTATATGGAAGAAAGCATCGTTACGTATTTGAATACTTGTAGGTGAGTCTGTCAACTAATGTAGAATATTCACCCTATTTTATAATTTTTGCTGTGACACAGTTGAGTAATTAATATACATATATACGTATAACAATATATTATGTATATTAATATATATTCAACAAAATACTTTCTTGTGTACAAAATTTCAAAATGAAATTTTACTGATAATGACGATTTAATCTTTTTTTAATTTGATTTTGCGCATTCATAGATACATTTGGTACACAGTTTACTAATAGGACTTAATTAAAAAAAGATGTATGTTCGCGATTCTTCTAGTCAATTACCTGCTCAAGTATTCCATACATAAATTAAAGATACCCACATAACTACGATTTTTAGTATTCACATGCTTAGGGGGTGTATACTTTCAGAATGGTACAATATGCAGTCAGAGCAACATTATTATCTATCCCATGTTTATTACACCACGGTTTACATGGCGAGGCCGCAAAACAACTCATAAGAATGACGTCAGAAGACAGCGACCTCCGAAGCGCAATGTTGTTGGAACAAGCAGCTCTATGCTTTCTCCTCGGCCCAAGCAATAAGACTATGAGCCGGAAATATGCATTCCACATGGTCCTTGCTGGTCACAGGTTTTCTAAGGCGGGACAGAAGAAGCACGCTCACCGGTGCTATGGACAAGCATATCAGGTAATTTTAATGGTTAATTGGTTATTCGAATTGTTGCATTTATTTTGTGCTTATGTCAATTCATATTAAAGTAAGTACTAAGAGGCAACTGTGATAAGTCGTCTTCAAGTAAGTATTATAGTGAACGAATTTGTGATTTCTTTTTGTTGAGATTTTATTATAGATATGTGTATCTCATGCTTTTTATTGAAACCAATTATTGTAATTTGTATGCATATACTTTGTTCCATATAATTTACTTACATCTAGGTACTACAACTTATTATTTATTTGATATATATAAATATATAATCAAAATGTCTAACGATTATGGTAACAAAAACCAATTTATTTAATAAATAAAAATTTATTACTACAACTACTATATTAACAGGTAATAAGTATGTAATAATAAAGTTAGTTTAATCAGTGTTTTTTACAAACTTCTGGTCTGGGCCTAACAATTCCTGTATCTGTTTTGTTATCACTATTTTTTCTAATAGGCAAGTGAGTGATCGGCCTTCTATACCTGACACACGCGGTGCCTACATATGTCGGATTTCTCACGATGTTTTCCTTCCAGCCAGTGTTAATTGCGGACATAGATGGTCCGTTGTATTGATAATGTAAATAAAATGTGTCCTTAGGTGTACCAAGAAAGCGGTTGGCGTCTATCCACGGACCACGTTCAATTCGCTCTAGGGCGATTAGCGGGTGCCTTGAAGATGTCAGCTGATGCTGCCCGCTGGCTTTCTGGTCCACTCTCACCAGACTCACAACAACCAGAAACCCAACAGGATGCCTTTCTACGGGAATTCATGCTTGCACATCAGGTTTGTAATTTTTACTGCGGTAATGTTTTGACAATTTCAGAAATAGGAAGATTAATCGAACATCGATAAGATCGTCTTAAAGGACGATCGCCTAAAGGTGAATCAGATATTCAGGTTGGACGAATATTATCAGTTCAGTTCAATGCAAGATTTGTGCGTTAAATTAGCTATGGTATATGGCTGCACTGGCTACATTATAATTATAAATATTTAAATATTTTTTTACCAAATATGTATTTTGATACTAGAAGAAAGAAGAGAATACTCAGTGTTGCGAAATGACTAACATGTGGTAGTGCTATTGTGTATTAAAATTAATATGTAATGCGTTATTAAATAGATTTGAATATAAGTTATTAAAATGTTAATTATCTGATTTTTTTTTAATATAGTATGTGAAAATCTTATTTATTTACTTATCACAAGATGAACTGTACTGTGTGTGTATGTACAAAATACGTTATTTTTTTACAAATCGCATGTTTATAGTTTTGGTTGAATTTTACTAAAGTGATTTAACCCATACTTTCTTTTTATACTACGTTCTACATACAATTATTCACAGCAATGGGTAGAAAGTTCTGAGGAATTCAAAAAACGTTTGCCGACGTTGCCCGTTCCTTTATTAATAGGCGAAGAAACTGCTGTTTTATGCGCCGGACCCTCACCTTTATCATCCCCGGGTCGAACGCCAGCCACTTCGGTGTCATTTAATAATATCTCCGACATAACCGACAATTTATATTGGAGTAAACTAGAAGAAAGTCTGCTCCAAGTCGCGCAAGGCAGTATTCCAATGATTTTTAAACCAACAACAGATTTGTATACTCAGAAAAATGATAGTAGTCCAATCGTGCCGCAAGGAGGTAATTTTTTTTTATATTTGCTGCTTTGTTTTGCTACTAACAAGCTTAGATGCCATTTTGACATTGGATCAATATATTTTGCTGTTTGCTATTTCTTTTTGTTTTTTCTACAGCTACTACACTACTATACTAAATTGTTATGATAAAAGTCAAACCGGCATTTTTTGCTTGATATAATAGGTTTAATTTACTGATTTTATAAATAATATTTTCAGAACCAATACATGTAGCTATTACTTTAAAGAATCCCTTAAAGGTTCCGTTACTCCTGACGGATATGGAATTACTCTGGAATTTTACTCCAAGTTCTTCCGGGATTGTTCAGGGTGAGACATATAATAATGAATACAGCATTGCAGCTGGCCAAGTGCTAGAGAGTACCGTTATACATGGACAAAAAATAAAATCATTACACTTAGAAGGCGAATGCCAGAAAATGGTCAGCTTTACGATAACGCCTTTGAAGGTTGGACTGTTGGATATACAGGGTTTCGTATACAAGTGGGTATAAATGTATATTTATTTAAGTCGTAAGGTCAAGAGTTCTAGATAATTGAATTTTATCAAAAAATATTTATTTAACGAAGAAAAACGCTCCTACAGCTGAGAGCTGTTATGTAAGTCTATAAGATATATGTACAAGAAAATGTTTTACATTAAAGCCTCTTATTGAAATAAATAAACTACACCGTGACCACGCACGCTGTAAAGCACGCGAAACGTCGGATAAATTTAAAATTATGTTAAATAATTATATCCGATAAAAAAGTGTTTTCTTTAAATGTGTAAGAGCTATGTTAATAAAGGCAATACTATATATAAACTAGCTTAAACTGATGTTAACATAAAATTGCAACAATAATAATACACAACATCCAAGTATTAATACAAAGTAAAATGTCAAACAGAAAAAGTAACTTACTTAAAAATACAAGTGCATGGTTACCATTAGACTCAATTTGGCTGGAAAATTGAAAAATAAAATAAGAGCTGAAATATAATCGGCAAAGTCTTACTTAAAATTTTGGTTCTTTATTAAAAATTTGTACAAAATAGTTATAACAAAACAATATTTATAACAGTTAACACCAAATTGGCTAACAGTTTTAATAATTTTAGGTTAATCAACGCAAGCGATAGGAGACAAAATGAGAATAGTGTAGCAGTGATGGGAAAGCTAGAATTAAATGGATCCAATAAACGTTTGCACATAACCGTTATTGATCACGCTCCGTGTTTACAAGTAATACATATATTATAATATACTTTAGTTCAAAAGCGTTACTGGTTCTACTAGTAGGTAGTTTAACTAATTTTACGTTGACGTTGTTAGTTTAATATAATATATAAGCCTTCTGACATAATCAACGCCGGATCCAGGGGGGATCATGACTCCCATTACCCAGCTGGTTCCAGGACTAAGGTAGACCACTACTTGAACATAATGATTTTATTTCAATATTTTGTCACCATCCAGACTCTATGTAACTACATATCATCAATATTTAATTAATATAATATAATAACTATGTATGATGACAAACGTATTAGTGCTTGACTTGACCACGACTATGTGACTTCCTCCTGGCGCCAAATCTGGACCCGCCTTTGGACATAATTTAATAACATAATATGCAGTAAATAGTGTCGCCATTGCTTCCATAAATATATATATATATATATAATATAATTTCTTTTTTAAAAAAAGCACAGTGTCATAGATCTTGCGATTATTTATTTTGCATTTGAAACATTATTAATTATGTTATATTATTTTTTTTACATGTAACTGTATGAAACTACATATGAAATAAATTTTTGCTTAAGTTTATACCTACAGGGGTATTAGTACGAGATCTGGCTGCAAGATTAGTGTACTCATCGGTTATTTGTTAAAAACCAAAATTTTATGTATATTTATAATTAGGAGAATGTATATCTACTAAGTTGCCTATCAAAATTTAGCCGCTAGTATTTTTAATTAAAATATTATTAATTGATTTTTGGGAAAACGTTTCGTTCACTTGTTATTTAAATAAAATATTGTCTACATCATGGCAATTTACATAAAGATTTTAAAAAATCACGGGTACCGTTGCCCACCTGGCCGCACGTAAAAAACGTACATTTATTAATTATATATGAAATTAAAGCTATTTTCTATTAATTATTGTATATGGGTGCCTAGTTAAATCTAATAAGGGTTACTTGTTGTTAAAGATGATCAATATTTAAGGTAGAGTGAAAGAGAGTTAACATCATTTGTCAGACGAGTATAGCGAATGCCGACTGTGAATGCACCAAAAATTTTACGAAAATCGGTCGAGCGAATTCGGAGAAGCTTAGTTATAAACACAGCGAAACAAGAATTTTATATATGTTTGAAATTCTTTAAATTGTTTAAGGTTACATTCGCGGAAACAAACACGGAAGTGATAAGTGGCGAAATATTAACAATTGATATGGACTTTCGTAATGTCGGTCCTGCTGCAATGAATAATTTGCACATAGCCGTATCTCACCCCGAATGTATGCACGTAGTATCGCCTGATGACACAGACGACTTCAAGTATTTGTATCAAGACAAGTATAAAGAACCACCTGATTCATCGGGTTAGTATCATAAAAATAATACAATTAGTATGAGATATATGACCGCAGAGTACGTCAGTTATGAAATAATTACATGTTTTAAACTGTAAAATACGTAATTATTCAATTCTTATATAGTTTTCGCAAGCCAATATTTTTAATGATAAATAGTTTGTAGATGTATATAATACATCTTGTTTCGTAAAATGTCTCACACAGAATTGGAGTATTTATAGTTACAGCTGAGAAATTGTCAATGTGCTATCTCCTTTATTTAAAAAAATTAATTATTGTATGCCATATATTTGTCAAGTTTTAAAACTTTCTTGTATAATAATAAAACAGATGAACGTACCGCCCGAGCACAATTGCGTTTACAAGCAGCCCAACGGCGTGTACGCTGTATATCACGCGGGGCGGACGCTGGTGTCGGATGTACGGGCACGCTGCTCTTAAGGCCGCATTCTGCAGCGTCAACGTTATACATGCTCATATATTATGAGACTGGATTACCAGCTCGGCCCTATAGGCTGCTGAGACATGTGTTCCGGTTTACCACGAAAGTACGTAATTTCAAAACATTCTTAACGTAGCTACTTTTATTATTTTCCGAAAAAAAAAAATGTTTTTTTAATAAATAAATTACTTTCCTATTTACAGGACGTTGTTGAAGTGTTAGTCACCCCTCGAAGATGTCTAGGGGAAACCGATGGCAAGGTTTTGGAGAACACAAGGTTCGCCGTAGAAGTAAAAAATATAAGCAATGAGAAAGACGAAAATATATCCCTTGATGTGTTAGAAGTATCGCTTTTAAGCAGACAGTGGAAGTTAACTGATATCACTAGAGTATTAGACATTAACAGCTCCTTGATCGCACGTGAAAGATTACATCTTATATTCAAAGCGGTCAGAATTTTTGATGATGTTCCACAGGGCAAAGTCGAAAATTCATGTCTCAATGTCTCCAAGGATGTGGTACCGAACGATGATTCCGTCAACAAACTCCCATTTTCCAAATTTGTTCTAGATCATGTACCGTCCCTTTTAGATAACTTCGATTCCCCAAACAACCATGGCGATAGAACGGGATTGATCCAATCTATGTTTATTTTGAGGTGGAAAGCATATAATAATAAAAGTGGAACAACTACGATCGGGCAACATTGTCTGTGGCTAGACGGATTCAGCAAAACTATTTCACGGAACAGGGAGAAAATAGATCACGGCTTAGTTGATGATTTTGAAAGTAAACTGGAATTAAGCGATACAAAAGGGAAATCTGAAAAGTCAAATGTAGTTATATTAAGACTTGAGCATTCAAATTACGTGAATCATAATTTTAAAAGGAAAAAGTTGTGTATTATACCAATCACGGTGAATATAGTTAACTGCTATGGGGTTCCTGTGAATGTATTCATTGATATGTTCAAGCAACAGAACAGGTAAAAACATGCCTTTAATAGGAAGTAGACTCAGGTTAACATTGCTGATAATATCAGAATCTACTAAACTAGACAGTTCAATGGGATCATAGGAAATCTGTTTGAGGTATATCATAATACAAATATTGTAGTGATAAAAAGGCAGACAAGCGTTTAAAATAAAAAATAAAAAAATCAGTGGCGCTACAACCTCTTTAGGTACTGGCCTTAGATTTTTGAATCTATTTCATGATAATTTTTAAATCTAATAGGCAAGTAGGTGATCAGCCTCCAGTGCCTGACATACGTCGTCGACATTTTTGGGTGTTTTCCTTCACCGCACATGCGCACATGGAAAGAAAGTCATTGAAGAGAAGCGTTTAGCACTACTTTTAAGACTTCTACAGCCGCACTCTTCATTTCTGAAAGTCATATTAGTGGCGCCGCGTCTCTTTCTTGACTCTTCCTTGTCCAGAGAGTAGGGGATCGGCCTC
This sequence comes from Pieris mannii, assembly GCA_028984075.1. NCBI lineage: Eukaryota > Metazoa > Arthropoda > Insecta > Lepidoptera > Pieridae > Pieris > Pieris mannii. The sequence goes on from CM054776.1 coordinate 6,406,866, forward strand.
GAAGTCTGGTGCCCTCCACTCTGCTAGTATTGATGAGTTTTCTGGATCTTCTAATATATTTGTGGTTTTAGAGAGTCGACTGGCATGCTGGGCTGGGCTGGGGCGTTAAATAATGGGTTTGCTCCCGATTCAAAAGAGCTGGGTTTGAAAGTGACTTTACAAAAGTTTGAGTCTCGAAAACTGCAGGTACTTAGAAATTAAAAGAAATACATTCATAATACTTTAACCGATTTTATTCCCTCTACGGATACCTATATAAACAAGAACTGGTATCAATTTTTGAAGTGAAACTTCTTTAGGGCTGTGAGGGTAAAAAGTTCACGGATGTAACGCAATAAAAATAATATAAGCGTCACGAAGATGTGCAGCGTTTTTGTCGCCATAGAGCGAGAGTAGGGAGATAGTTCAAACTTTACATCACGCACAGTGCCATGGAGAGGTGGGAGAAAGCTTTGTAAAAAAGATAGAGAGAGATTAGGGACGACATATACAGTGTGAATATAGATAATGTCGCAGTAAAGTAGTTAAATCAGAGAGTAAATTGAATCTTTAACTACTTTACTACGACAGATATACGAATACATGTGATCTTATACTGGTACATGATCATCTACTATTGGGGCTTTACCGTTTATAGTTTTACTTCCGACATGTGTACTTTATATGTATGAACTGAACGTAAATAAGGTCTACGCGTTTTTTTATATATATTATGTCGTATTTGTATTTTACTCTTCAGTTTTTAATTAAACATCGTTTTCTACACAATAAGTACGTCAATTTCATATGTAAGGACCCAATATGTATTGCTTGTTTCCTTCGTGTCTTTAAATTATTATTTTTTTTCAGGTAAACGCCTTATGTGCAATTCCTGGTACATATACTGTCGGTGCTGCCTTTTCCATTATAACAAACATTGAACCAGACAATGTTGCTACTACTCAGTTTATTAATAATACCTCTTTATTAGTTGTTAAACAAGCCGGTTAAATGATTTATGTAATAGTAAACAAATTATTATTAATTGATAATATGTTTAGTATTTTTCAGTATGAATTTCCACGTGCTATGAATGGCTCAAAGCATAAACATTAAATGTTTTGTTATATTCCTGTAGAAAAATCGTTTCGATTTTATGGCTGTCGTAAATTAAAAGTGTATACTAGTATGATGCAGTGACTTTTATTTAAGAAAATATTCATTAAATAACCATAAAAATTGCCTATGCTTATTTCAATTTTCAATTATTTAATCGTTTCCAACGATGCAATATAAATATATAACACGTTAACCAGTTAAATGCGAACGACCTTCCTCTTTCGCCCTTAGTTGGACACAGATCAATGACGAGACCTCGTTTAGCACTCAGTATGGCAGAAACAAACAGTTTAAAATATAACTTAGATATGAATATTCATAGTTGTTCATTAAAGATTAATCCTACTTCATAAAAAATTGTATTGGTCATGACTTATCTTTAACAGTACATATTTGTATTTGTGTCTAAGTTGAAAGGAAATATGAAATATCAGTTTAAAGCAGAATATGTGTTTGGATTTTTTTTACTTTATGGTAAGAAAATACTTTGTGGTATGTATTATTTAATCTTTATAGAGTACCATAGCGTGTCTTTACTAGACATTCAATAAATTGTTTTTAAATATGTGAGATAGGTAAATTTGTTACATAGAGAGAGTTACGATATGATTATGAATGAGCATAATCTAGAAGGGTCAGTAGTGACTAGTGAAGATTTTTATTGTTGATTTGGGTGATACAGTGCTTCACAGTACACTATACAGCATAACATGCATAGACCACAGAACTTACAGCTTTATTAATTATTTTGTAAATATTTTTTGAAGTTATACTTCTTTTGGTGCGATGGAGAAAAATGATGAGAGTGAATTTTTACGATGCGCGCGCTCACCAACACCTAAATTCGACATCGTAAAGTTAGATCTAGGTGGCATGGAAATTGATAACTATGTTTAAGTTGTATATTCTAGTATTTTTATATTCAGAACACGTGTTTCGTAACAGTACAATTAAACAGTGCGAATGAATAAATATTATTTCGGTGTTTTTAAATCAATTTCATATACGATGGTCATAGTATTTACTCATTTTTTATTTATTTAAATAAAATCTTTTTGATTAATTTTAATGTTAGTCGTTAATCACTGCTGCATTTTAGTTACTATTTTTCCATTCGCCAAAGAAGTATAACTTCTAACGCGTGTACATAATTACACACACTCTTTTCTGTGCACATCGCTATAAAGATTTGGGTAGAATTTATAGAGAAGAGGTTATTTAGTGACTGAATAGTAATATTCAATACCATAAGCCATAAGGTAATAATACAGTGTAATGTTATGTGTCTGTGATAGAATGCTATAAATGCTACTGAGTACTGAGTACTGACGTGACAACATAAGTTTTACACAGTGTGGCCATGCTGAATCGTTTCCTTTAACTTAAGCAGTAAATGGCTAAAAATAGTATAATATTTACATGCGAGATACAAACAACTGGTATTGATAAAAGGGGTGAAAGTTCATGTTACGTTCATTGTAACCTTTACAATCATACTTACTTATTACTTTATTAAGGTTTAATATAATAAATATAAGTTAAACCAAAAAGTTAAAAAGAAAATGTCCGTTCAAGATATTTAAAAAATAGTTTTTAATTAATTATAATTATTAAATACCGAATTGAGTACTAAACTCAAGGTTTATGATAAGACATTTTTATGTCCACAATATTGGCAATAATATACTTACAATTTATTTTCTTTCTTTCCTTTTATTCATTCATTTTAATACTAATTCAGTACTTTATAATGTAATATCAATTTAATTGGAACTGAGTCAAAGATGTTAAAAATAATTATTATTTGTTTACATTATTTTTGCGCTCCCAGTCACAGTTCTCACAGTCTCAACTCTCAGTTGCGTTTATAGAAATGGGTATTTAAAACATTGGAATGACCACACTTACGGGCGTACTTGGCCATGGCCACGGCCAGCCGCCAGAGTGGAATTGACTGGTAGCTAAATGGATAGATGGGCGTCCATCTTGAATATCGCTGGATTTGTGCCGGTTATGTGATAGAAGTGTAATTTGTATATTGAACTCTAAGTTATTCGTTAATTTTCAAGACCTACATGTATACTCGAAGTAATTATTGTTAAAATTTAGGATAACTGCAGGGATGTGTTAGGTATGCAATCTCCTCCATTAGATCATTTTACGAATAATGGCGTGCGTTTTTTCTCTGTGAAGACTTTCAAATTTTATTTCATGTCATCAAAGCATGAGTAAATTAATCGATTGTTTGTTAGCAATATGCATATATATATTGCGATTTTAGTAATATAAATAGTTATTTTGATAAAAAATTATTTGCTTTAACTGAGTTGGATGTCGTTTTTAGGTTATACATCAATACAAGTGACTCGTAAATGTTCGTAATTGCTAGTAATGATCCCCAGTGACAATTTGAAAGATTAAAAATCAAATAACCAGTGATTGTGAAACATAAGAGTGACGTTGAAAATATTTTTATTCACAGTATCATTACTCAAGACATATGCGATATCTGGTAAGAGCATCGTCGATAAAACCTTAGGTTGGCAAAGGTATCACACGATGGCAGTACCTAGTAGAGCTCGGGTATATGCCGACGTTAACTCACAAAAGCCCAGAGAGTATTGGGATTATGAAAGCTTTGTAGTAGACTGGGGAAATCAAGAAGACTATGAGTTGGTTCGAAAACTTGGCCGTGGAAAATACAGTGAAGTATTCGAAGCAATAAATATTAAAAACAATGAAAAATGTGTAGTTAAAATATTGAAGGTAAGTTTGTTTTAAACTTGTTTGAGAAGTCATGTTAGAAAATCTTAGTGCAGATATGTCAATATGTCAGAATGAGTTGATTAATCTTAATAAAAATAACCAAGTGCATTAGATAATTGGGTACAGTTAAATATAATATATATAGTTAAGTTTAAATTTAATTAAATGTTTCATAGAATTTCTTACTTAAATATTTTATTTGTCTTCACATGATTACGGCAATTGGTATACTAATTTTTATATTTTTATCTTTTAGTGTAAACTTCTTGTAATATCACAAGATTTAACAGTAAAATTACTGGACCTATGGTTTGCTTGTAGCCCATAAGTGTATAATTATTTTTCATATAACATTGGAAGATGTATAGATACTTCTGCATAGCTATATAGAGTCTATATTACATTTATTTTGTTGATATTTGTTTCTAATACGGGCAAGTAGATGATCCATCTTTAGTGCCTGATAAAAGTCATTAACTTTTACTTCATGATATGCTAGTTTCCGCACAATGTTGTTTCTCCTCTATAGGCATTAATTGGGTACATTGAATGATGTACTGTATTTAGCCAGGATAAATGTCATGGACATTGTTAGTGTTGAGAGTCCTGTACCACAGCCTAGTTACTACATTGCCACTTGTTTGTATATGTAACCTTATCATTTTCTTTTTCTAGCCTGTTAAGAAGAAGAAAATAAGAAGAGAAATTAAAATATTAGAAAATTTAAGAGGAGGCACAAATATAATATCATTACAAGCTGTAGTAAAGGATCCTGTATCCCGCACCCCAGCACTCATATTTGAACATGTCAACAACACTGATTTTAAACAACTCTATCAAACACTAACAGATTATGATATAAGGTACTGTCTATCATCTTAAGTTTATAATGGTAAAATTTTATTAATTGTTAATACAACATAACATTTCAGGTATTATCTGTATGAACTTTTGAAAGCATTAGATTATTGCCACAGTATGGGCATAATGCATAGAGACGTAAAGCCTCACAATGTAATGATTGATCATGATAATAGAAAGTTACGTCTCATTGATTGGGGATTAGCTGAATTTTATCATCCTGGACAAGAATACAATGTTCGTGTTGCTTCAAGGTACTTTAAGGTAAGCTATATTAGTTGTCAGATATTCTTTGTTATCATCAAAAATGAATGCTCAGTTTTTAATTTCATTAAATTTAATTTTTAGGGACCTGAACTCCTGGTTGACTATCAAATGTATGATTACTCATTGGATATGTGGTCACTAGGATGTATGCTGGCATCCATGATTTTCCGTAAGGAGCCATTCTTCCATGGACATGATAATTATGACCAACTTGTACGCATTGTCAAAGTGCTGGGCACTGAAGAATTGTTTGAATACTTGGATAAGTATCACATAGAATTGGATCCACGTTACAATGATATACTTGGAAGGTCAGTTTTACTGAATTAAAACTACTTAAAATCATATTTATTTATAATAAAAGCAAAGGCAAAAGTAGATAATTCTCCTATATGTATATTTCAGGCATTCTCGTAAACGGTGGGATCGATTTGTACATTCAGAAAATCAGCACTTAGTTTCTCCTGAAGCTTTAGACTTCTTGGACCGTCTTTTGCGCTATGACCATTATGAGCGTTACACGGCCCGTGAAGCTATGGACCATCCATACTTTTGTAAGTTCTTTCAATTTCACTAAAATATTTATCAATTATGATTATAGATATTATGATCAACTGACAATGTAAGTCATAGTTTGTAAAATGTATGTTGTAACAAAAAGTTTCTTATATTTTACTAATAATACTACTTACTAAAATGTTAATAAAAGTGATCTGTTATGATATAATTCTTATTTTTACAGATCCCATTGTGAAGGAGCAAGGCAGAATGGCATCTTCTAATTCACCAACTCCAAATGCATTGCAAGGGGCAATAAATGCAAAAGAATAATATTTTAAATATTAAATAATGCTCTTTATAACAGTATGTTATGATATATATATTTATATATATTCACCCATACAAGACTCTGGAAGATTTACATTGAAAACGTTGCGCTAATGGAGTCCATAAGAAATGCAGAAGGGACACAATTGAGAACTCCTTTGTTTTGAACTCTATTCCATTCTACTTTAACATATAATTTGGACCTACTTAAGTGTTTAAATGTTAGTAAAATCTGGTTAATGAATTGGTTTAAAAGTGTTTTCATCTGGTATAAAACCACCTCATCAGCCCAAAAGCTTTCTGTTTGGGAGAATTTAGTATGGATAGTTCCATTGATACAAAAGGATCCATTATCTTTCTATTTTATGTGGTATACATTTTGGAGTTTCATTGCACTTGATCTTTGCATTTATTAACCTATGGTATTATTGTAATTACTTGTATGATATGATACTGATAACATCCACATACTGTTTTTAGATACTGGTTATTAGCTATTTTGTTGGTACTTGAGTTAAAATTTTGTATTTATTTTATAAAAGTGTAGATATGTGAGTAAATACAAAATTATAACTTTTTTCATTATACATGATTTTAAGGAATACCAGTAAAGTTAATTATTATGAATAGTGATGTTCAATAACATTGCTTCTATTAGTATATTTTCGATAAGTTACATTAGCTGTCCCTATAAATATAATATAGTTAAATCGAGTCAGTCTTCAGCAAAAATGGTGAGCTACATTGTTTTATAATTTATTTTTAATGTAATGACTTGAAGTTGTTACATCAAAATTTTCTTAATAAACAGACTAACTTTGCCTGATATGTTTGGATTTCTTATAACATTTTTTGTGTAATATTTACATGCAGCATCCCAAATTATGTCAATAAAATTATAACCTTAAGAGGATTTTTCTCTCCTGAAAGCATAATTTAGAGCAGAATAAGTGAACAAGTGGAGCATAGCTTATAAAATGGGATTTCTAAGCAACATATCTTATTTCAACTTGTGTAGATTCAGCACTGCACTTGGTACATAAAACATTATTTTAAGTTTATTTTTTATTTTAGGGTACTTTGTGTATACTGAAATAATATAAAACTTAGTTTTTTAGAGTCATTTGCTATTGGTAATATTTATTATGTTGTATGTATTACTTCAGAGTTTTAGACATGACAAGACATCCCAATATTACAGTAATGCTTTTATAATAAGACTGAAGGGTTTATAAATGCTGAAAAACAATTAGTAATCATAGATATAATATCTAAGCAGAACATAATGAAATTTATTTTTTAATACAGTTGCTCAAAAAGTTGCGTATTGCAGGGACGTATAGCGTTCGGGATGAGGGCTCCGGCTATTACACACTAGTGCTTTTTCTTTATCTTTTCCGCACTCGTGCGTTCTCTTTCTCTTGTCTGTCAAAACAATGTCTATTAAAAAGAAAAAAACAACCACGAAGTTTTTATGATTCTTGCAAATATTTTAAAAAGAAGCTAATAATTTGTTTCAATATCAGATTTAATGATTGGATTCAATGAGTTCGGTTTGGTTTAATTTTATTTCATATCAATAAAAATATTCTACTGAAGACTTGGCTGTATGTTCGAAGTTCCCTTTGCCTACCCAGAATGGGTGATGAGAAGAAAAAAATCTATGCTCATATACTTTAACGGTTGGCGCCATTTTCCAAAAATGTTCTTGCTAGTTGCGTTCTTTGTTGCACAACATAAGTAGTTTCGATGATATTTTATTTGAATTAACACCACCCGAAATTTTAAATTGCACAAAATGCTTCGGAGAACATTTTACCGGAAACGTAGGTCGTACAACGAATTAATTGCGTGGAGAGAAGAGAAAAATGAGCAAATAGTTTTATTAAATTGCTTAATTTTATCGGAACTGTATTAAAAATAGTTGTTTAGTACACGTGCGGAACCGTCATTGCAACTTGTTCCGATTTTCCGAATGGCAACCCTCACCTTCGGCTGCGCCTAGGCTCGGGTGACATTCGTCGGAACTCTTTGCAATGACAGGCTTTCCGCACTTGTGATGAAATTATTACTATTTATGGTCTTACATGAGCCATGAAATATACTGGAAATCTTTTAATATGACTAAGACATAAGTAAATATTCGTCGTATATAATCGTAAGCTAATGTTGTTACTAATAAATAAACTAAATGCTGGCCAGAATTGGTGCAAATAAAGAAAAATAATGGACAAGAAATTAAATAATGTTAAATTACTTTTTTGAGCTTCTCATAATAAAACCTCTGCCATTTAAAGGCATGTGAATATGTCTTATGTTAGTACAGGCCTGAAGCAAAACCTTTTAACGCCAAGAAAATTCACACGGTATTTTTTAAAAATATGCTGCAAATAAAACAAAATTTCAATGCAATCCTATATTTGTTTTAAATTCATAATAATTTTTGCTGCAACTGTAACAGAGTTCTTCAAATATATGAGGAAATACCTCCATTTTAGTTACAGATTCAAAGTCATCAGTTAGAAGACTTGCTTTGTATTCCCCTGAAGAAACAACTTTTGAAAACGCAGTAGCATCAGTAGTGGTCAACTTATCAACTTTTGTTTTTAAATTATTCTGAAATTGAAGAAAATTTTTCTATAAAATACCAGGCTCTATAATTCTAAATAGCAATTCCAATGGTAAAATCATTTGTGAACTTAAATAATTGGTGGAATTTTACTTAATTATTGAGTTATGGGCCACATTAAAGAGGCCAGTTGACTTAACACTACCCTGTAAAATTATTATTTGGCAATGGGAAAATAACAAAATAGATTGGCAAATGCACATTGTACTCTCATAAAGTTAGGTCAACTGATAAGGTAAATTTTGGTGTAATTTTATAAACCTTGTTAAAGTGTAGTGTGTAGTGCTTAAAAACCTTTACATATTTACCTGGCATATTTGACAAGGTTTGCCAGTGTTATCATCTGCAGAACTAATTTTGTCTGCTGTTTTACATATTGTTGATATTGTAGCTGGAGAATTTATTTCCAAGTCTGATATAAAGTTTGTTATGAGTGACTGTAAATTGATTTCTGAAACTGGCTTGTCCACAGATGATAAATGCCTTATTCTTACATAATGATTTAATTCTTCATCTGTTATGTCTCTCATCGGTCTAAATAGCTTAACATCCTTGTCACGGCAATCAGCAAAACCCTAAAAAATTAAGGTATTTAAGGCATAACATTGCAGAAAGAAGTTAAAAGAAAGAAAGTATTCATTACTTTACTTCTCATATGAATTAATTTCTAAACAAAGAGATTATCACAATTAACTACTGTTTGTACTACCTTAGTAAAATATAATAATATCATATGAAAAGTAGGTAAACCACTTACAATATCATTTTCTATTTGAGAGCCTCTACCCATCACAATATTTGATAATAATTTTGCTGACAACTTTGTATTTGTTTCAGAGGTAAATATTGAATTACATTCCAAATCTTTTGCCACCTTGTAAAATACTTTTTGCTTAATTCTAGATGAAAAGTCTTTTTCTGCTGAGGGGGAAATCTTATTTACAAAATTATTTATAGTTGGCAATCTGAAGTTATTATTTTTCACAGTGCTGTCTGCCTCGTTATAATCTTTGTACTCGGTTATCATACTGGAAATGTTCATAGATATTAAATCAACATTATATTTCTTGCATTGATCCATGATTAAGTTACAGACACTGTCATCAGTTGAAAGTTTTCCTATAAACAAATAATAGTTTAAGTAAAATAATGATTTAACTAAACAGACCAGTTACTAACAAAAGCAAGTAACGAAATACATATATGTATATGATATAACCATTAAGCGCATGAAACAAAACCTACCAGTCACATGTAAAAATACTGGAGAAATTCTTAATTTCTTATGAGTATTTAAATTTATCCCATTCATTACTAAATCAAGCAAAACAGTAGAAGAAATATCACCCGATAAACAAATCAAAGATTTGTTATCGTTGGTAAATTTTGTGTTTTTACCAATACATGCCCTAAATTTATGAATTATATTTGCTATGAAACATGCATCACAAAAGAAGAAGACTTTTCTTATAACTAATGTTCCTTCCCTATTACATTTCTTGCACAACATTTCAAAGCTTTTAAATATTACATTTGTAGGTAAATGGAAAAAAGTTTTTTATATTTTAAACTTTATAGGTTGAAACTTAGATTTGGATTTTCGATTATATTACTGCCTGTAATTTACAGGCCAGATAAAAATGTGATTGTGTTATTTTTTTTTTTTTCAATTTATTTATTAGCCGGATACAAAGTCCATTGGCACGTGATTGTGTTAAATTAAAATGTGCTGCCAGACAGTCTCGGTGACGTACTCCTAGGCTAATTTGTTTTCCCCCAGAAATCCCCTAGGATGTCCTCACTAGTTCAAAAAGACGCTGCTCCACCGATCATCATGTTTAGGACACATAAAGCCACGACATCTGGGTCACCATGTGAATAACCTGAAAGCAAATGTGACTCTTGGTATAGAATATTTTAGTAAAAAAGAATTCTCAAAAATCAAATTTTCATGTAATTTTAGAATTTGTATTTTATTAAAATGACACCATTTGACAGCTCAAACGAATATACAATTAGTAAGGTTAACCACACGGATCCTATTCTGACGATGATTTCATATTTCAATTTAGTTTAAAAATCTTGAACATGATATACAATAGTAAAAGTACTGTATTTGAGTTGGTTTTGAATTTCCTCTAAAAAAACGCCCAAATATTCTTTCCCCCTATTCTGCGCTAATTCGGTTGAGAAAACCCTAAATCTCGGGGAAAATCTTCTGATCTGGCCACACTTAATAAATAATACCGTCATTGCCACAGACTGATATTATAGACCATATTATCTAGATTAAGAATTTTACATTGTATTGTGGCACAAGCACAATGTTAGATAAAATCAAACTAATAGCAAATACCTTCTAATAAGATATGGAAATTAACTAGACTGTATGTTTGTTCAGAATGGATTTGAACCGATGACATGGCATGACACAGTTGACCCAATTTTATATAGCTGCAGGAGCGCGATAGTTTACAAGACAATCTTATATATGTGTGAATTAGTGTAAGTATAATATTAAGTTACATTTAAGGTATCGTTTGAAACAATAAATCAGATTTGAATATAGCTCTGTTTTATTAATTCCCGCTTCCTCTCAAAGTAGCCAAGACTCCATCAAGTCCTTAATTAATGGCGTAGTTTTGCTCTTTCGCGAATTTTGTAAACGTTTTTGACATTCATAAGCATGCCTTAAGTCGCATCTAAACTGAATAAATAAATTTTGATTTGATTTGATTGTGTTAGATTTTAGTGGTAAAAAAATTTAATGAGTGTTTTTATTTTTATATTAAAAAGAGTAAGTACACCACAATATATCATTCGATATATTAATCATCGGGAGAAATTAAAAGCACATTCCATTTTTTTCATTTATTCCGTAACTTCGTGGTGTTAGATGAAAGACATTCGTCTGAAAACATTGCACAAATGCTCACTTTAACATGTGAAGAGTGGGGATTTTATTCGGATAAAGTCACAGCAGAACTAACAGATAATGCTGCAAATATGGTGAAGGCTGTCGAAATTTGCGCATACCCTTAATTTAGTAGGTCAACATATTTTGGGGATTCCTGAATTACAACTAATCATAACGAAAGTAAAATTTATTGTAACTTTTTTAAACAAAGTTGTGTGGCAAACGATGCGTTGCGTAAATCAGTTAAGGCTGACACAAAATTGATTCAGCATGACCCTACACGTTGGAACAGTATGTAGTATATGATTGTACGGTTTCTTGATTTACGAAATGCTGTAAGCGAATTTTTGATTCGTCATAAAACAGCACCGCCGATGTTAACTGGTATGGACTTGACAATATTAACATCGCTTCTTAACATTTTACGTCCATTGGAAGCAGCGACTAAGGAAATATCTGGTGATAAATATTGCTCTAGTGCCAAGGTCATTCCATTAGTGCACTGCATGATATCAAAACTGAAAAACCTAATAATTAAAGAACATTTAATCAAGGAGGTATAAACACACCCTTAGCGAGAATAACAAACGAATGGGCGCTATCGAACACGTATCATCATTGGCTATTGCTACAATATAGGACCTGAGGTTCAAAAAACTTCATTTTGAAGAGCAATTGGCCTGCGAAAATGCCGTTAGTAAAATTAAAGATATAATTAAATAAAACTCAGCAGGATGAATCATGTACTAATACAGAATCTGACTCGGACAATTCCGACAAAATGCGTATGTCATCGGATTATGGTCTCTGGAGCGATCACCATAAATTGGTCCCGCGTAATTGGAAGACAAATAAAACAGACGAAAGTCTTTCTGTGTTATCGCTTTATTTGAGGATTCCGGTTAGTAGAAAACCCATTAGAAGTGTGGGTAGATTACAAAGTACAGTTCCCAAAGTTATATAATGTAGCATTGAAAGACCAGAAACACCTTCACATGGACTGGTGTCGCCGAATATTAGATGAGTTTAACGGTAGACTCAAATGCTGTATTTGACATCGTGACTGGTGGTGAAAGCTAACTAGCTAGCGAAACCAAAAGACAATCAGCTAAATGGGTGTTTCCTTTCGATGATCGGCCAACTAAGGTAAGGTAAGAAAGAAAAAAGATGATTGTCTCATTCTTTGGTCGGAAAGGTATGTCAATCGCTGTTTGCTTGTTGTCTTGGGAAAAACGTGACGGCAGCGCCCTCAAAGCAGGATCCTCCTTCACCACGACAATGCTTCAGCCGTCAATACGTTCTGACATCTGTTGAATATTTGACCATGGCAGGTTTTGATATAATAAGTCATCCGCCATACAGTCCTGACCTGGCACCCTGCGACTTTCATTTATTCCCAAGAACTAAAGATAAAATTCTAGGGATTCGCTTTACGAGCCCTGAAGATGCGGTGAAAGCGCACTAAAATGCCATAGACAAGACCCTAAGGAAGAAGGGGTCCACTGCTTTTCTCAGTGGTTCCATGTGACGATGTGTAGAGAGCAACGGAGATAACTTAATAAAAGTATTGGCAACTTTCTACATTAAGCCGTTTTTCATTTTTTAAACATATTCAGTTGTACCTAGGTATATTTGTTGATTTTCATGAATGTTTGGAATGTTTTCCACCAAAATTGTTGTTTGCCGACGCCAGTGACAGTTTGAAGAGTTAAGTTTCGAATTTGATAGTGGCAGAAAATCTAATAAAATTTAAACTAACAGTCAACAGGCTAGGCACGTAATAAAACGTCATCGATCCAAGTTATTTTGCCTAGCTGTTTGATCAACTGGCTGAACATCTTTATGCCGCTAGTTAAATAGCTAATTAAGCTAGTTGGCTGCGACATATAAACACTTAATTTAATGCAATTTAAAAGGATAAACTATTATGGTACATTGATAACTAACCAAGTTTTCAGAGAGCTTCAAGATGGCGATTAAGGAACGGGCCGAGTTTGGTCGCCATTTTGGATTGGACCCCCACTGTGAGCTCATAAATGGTGATGCAATAAATTTTTAACCATAAATTAATAAACGGTCAAGTTAATTATACAAAAAAGAAATGTCTAGAAAAATATTGTTTATTTGTTTTAAAAATACATTACAAACTCAGACTTTGTTGAAGGCAGCTATGTCAACACTTTGTACCTGGAAGCATTAAAGTGGGTTTATTCTATGAACTTTATAGTAAAGTCGATTGTTATTTAAACATAAATTGTCTATTAAACATAATATGCAGAACTACTCTCCCCATCATAACGTTGAAAAACAAGTAATACTTACGAAATCCTCATTTTTCTCAATCTCTTCAGTAAGCCAATCAACTGATACTTTATCATCTTCGACTACACACGAAATTTGCAGTTTGTGAATTCCAAAAGCTAAGGGAACAAGCTTAGCTGCACCCCAAAGTAAGCCATCTGTACTTATATTTCTTACAGCTTGTTCCAGTGCTTTCATATCAGTTTCATCATCCCAAGGCTTAACATCCAAAATTATATTAGACTTGGCAATAAGTACAGGTTCTGAAAAATAAAGTGTTATTGATATTTTATATGATTTTAAATATATACTTTTACTTGAAGAATATACTTAAATAAATATAGCTATGCCAAACAATTGTACAAATGTCTTGTACAATATACTTAAAGTAGTAAAATAATCCTCTAGCAAAACAATTGTTTATTTGTTTTGGTCCACTTTTTTATCTATAGTTAAGTTGACAGCTGATTACCCATTCTGCACTAGAAAACATAATGAATTTTGGGTCTAAGACCTCAAACACTACGCATAGTACTACAGCATAACAGTATTGTAAGACCATAGTTTACATTTAAAAATATATTGAGACCAACTTTTTGCTTTCTTGGCATTATACGCAGCAAGTCTTTCGTCTCTCAGCTTAACAGCTTCAGCACTTTCTTCTTCGTCATCAGATCCAAATAGATCAACACCATCATCTGATTCTTGTTCTTCTTTTGCTGCCTCAACCTAATATATAATAATATTTCTATTAATCCTATGAACTTTATACCAATTTACAGTTAATTAATCTTGTGTTAAAGATCAATAATCAATATTAAGTTTGCTACTTTATTAATATAATAATACAGAAGTAAACATTATAGTACATTTTCCTTAGTTATAAATATCTGAATGCAAGCATAAATATTTGACAACCAATATATTATGTCAATCTATGTCAATTAATATCATTATTATTCTACATTTTTAAAATCCATGATATTCAAATATTGTGGATATATAACATCTATTCACCACACCTTTCAACAGAGTTTGAATCGAAGGGATGAACATGTAAATGTTTAACAGTTATGTAACCCATTACATGTATTAGTTTTTATTTTTAGTTATTAGTATTCAAGCCTTTGTTTCAAATATTAAGATATATATAAATTATATATTGTAATTGACTCTAAACTGTAGTTAAAATTTGAAAACCCTAATAGATCTAGATATCTAATATAGATATAAAATGTTTTAAATACCTTGGAGGCAGATTGTTGTGGTTTGGCTTCAGTTGATTCAAGACCATCTACCCTAGCTTGAAGGCTGATCACAAGTTTGCGTAATTCTTCCATAGCCTTCTTTAGCTCTGAGTTTTCTTCTACCAACTTGTTTAATTTTGAGTTGATCTCAGTGTTTGGTACTCCAGTTAAAGAAGCAACACTATCCATCTGAAATAATTAAAACATGAGTGTGAATTAATGTTGCTAATTGGCAACATAACATTGAATTATATTTCCAGCCCAAATAATATGACATGCATCTACAAGCTATAAAGCATAACAATCTAAATGGATGTTGTAATTTGCATTACTTACGCATTCTAGTGAATTTTTAATGTGTTGTCTTGCTTTTGCAACCTCACTAGCAAGAGATGATCCCACCACCATAAGTGGATTTATTTGACTCTAAACATAGATAAAATAGTAATTAAATGATCAGTTACAACGAATTCAGTCATTCATAATAAAAAAAATGTAAACTTACCTTGTTAAGTGATTCATAGTAATTTTTCTCTGCCTCATTATATACATTTTTGTCCAGCCAAACTTTTTCGTGCATTAAAACAGACATCTGAAACAGTTACAAACTCAATAATTTCGTACATTTTCAATTTTAATAGAAAATTCTTACAATAATTTTCAAACGATAGTAAAAGTTCTAGATTGCGAGGTTAGAATAAGCGCATTATTTATTAACAAATTTAAGTATTTTTACGAAACAGTCGATAATATAATATTTTAAATACATACCTTAAAGGGACCTTAAATCACACAATGTTCGATTTTTTAGATAGTTTCTAACTAACCCAACGTTTTTATGGGAAAGGTCAAAAGTTTCATAGAACGAAAGTCGAGAACTCGTGTCGTCGTTGCTTGACAAGTTGGAACTTGGAACGTCATGATTAAACGTTTTGACTTTGACAATTACGCAATGCTTATATTATAGTTACATATTCCATAGTTTACAAGAATCGCCTACCTCAGTTTCACCTATAATAGGCATTGGAGGCATTGAATAACGCCTATTAACTACCTAGGTAAAATGTTGTTTAAATAATTACTTAATATATTATCTGTAGTATCTATAAGTTTTATTCACTTTATGATGAGTTTTCACATAAGTTTCAAGTTTTATTATGTTTACTATTATACTGTTTCAATACTTTAAATCTCCTATTGTTTTTTAACTTATATATATATATAAGATAAAAACCTAATATACATACAGTACAACATATATACATATATATATATATATATATATATATATATATATATGTATATATGTTGCATATGTTGTACTATATTTTTTTATTAAATAAATAACTTACAGTATCAGTTTCTTTCGTTGTTGTTTCAATTAGATGTGATTGTTAGAATCCTTGTATTTTGACTGTTATTTATTTATGTAAATATGTATTTTGTCTCAATAAGCTGAATGTTCGGCTAGTAGTAGTTCGGTAAATATAATACAAACAACATAACGAAACTACACTATTTTCATAGCAAAATACATTTCAATCCTATTACTATTATCCTGTTTGTGTCATAAATCTTCAGAGGTTTTTTCAATAGTCAGTTTTTACTAAAACTTTAATGATAATTATATATGAAAAGTCGATTGCATGGTCCAATTTCAAGCCAGCGTGTGCTGTGCTGTGGGTTTCTGAGTTATGACGCTAGTCATATTATGCTTTTTTTCATTAGAAATAAAATCCGCTTAATATAGAGAGATAGAATTTTATAGTTTATCATGAATTCTGGTAGCTAATAAGTTAATATTATTTGTTAATAAGCTGTCCTTTAGGCAAACCAGAAGAACCGGCAGACGAACCATTCTACTGATTCCAGACGCTGATCTAGCACTAACGAAGTAGGCAAATCCTGATCTCCTCGTTTCTGTGCAGTCACGATATCGCCAGAGACGTCGCAAAGTATTTAAACCGAATTCTCCTGATCAAGTTTTATAATCGTTAAAAAGTTGACCAGTCATATATCTAACGTATTCAAATGTATTGTCAACACAACAGCTAGAACAGAAATATTAAGAAATATGCTATCAATTCTTTCATCCCTTTAACCTACGTGTTAATCATTCACTATTGTCCGAAAGACTAAACTTGTCAACAATATTTGATTTTTTTTAGTATCTGCTAATAGAAATGTCTATAAAAGTTTTATTATTTTTAAAGTTAATTTAATTAAATAAATAACGCATATAGCACGACGGCAGTTTTGTAATATTCGATACACTATCAAAGGTTTTATTCTAGTTCTATTTTATGTTAATTGAGAAAGGTTATACTTCAGGTTAAAAAAATTAGTTTTGTAACCTGAAGGATAACCTTTCTATAGATTATTTTATAAATAATAATATATTATGATATTCTGCCCTATATGCATGCGTTTTCTCTGATTACTAGCATTCCGATTCAAAAGTCTGATCCGAGACCTACGACGACCAAATTAATTAGAATATATAATAGACCTCAATCCATCATGGTTTTAATTATTAAATACTTGTCTTCAATTTAAGCATTTATAATAAGTAAATAAATAAATAAGCCACATGTTCCTTTTAATTAATCTATAGTCATATTAAACGGCTAGATCTTTATATAAATTGAATACCATCACAACTTTTTTCCTTGTATAATTGTGGTGAATAAGGACACTGTCGATGAGTGAAACTTGAATTTCGCAGAGAAACTTTCAGTAGTATTTGGATCGCAAATTTAGTAATGGCTTGTGTTATAACTGATACTGTGGAAGCGGCGGCATTCATCGCCTCAGGCGTACAAGCCAACCGGTGTCTCGAATGTTGCGAACGTTTCTCTTTTGAATATAAAAAAATATCTTTCATAGTTCATTTCATTTACTTCGTTGGATATTGATTATACATATTTTTATTAATTAACATTTGTATAATAAAATTTAATACTATTGAGACTACCACCAAAGGGGTTACTACCAAAAGGGCTAAGAACCTTTTAGAATATAGATAAAATAAAATAGAATAAAACTATGTAGTAAAATGACTCGATTTCTTTAAGAATGAAAGTTCTTTATCCAGGTGAGCGATTGGGGTTGAGGGCTCCTGCATGAACGGAAGATAATTTCGTCGTTTTGGTGCGTGGATGGCGCGGGCGGCGGGGAGGCGGCGGCGCGGCGTCCGCGCGCGGAGGCTGTTGCGCTCAGAGCACCTGCGCCCGCGCTCCGTAGCGCCGCTCGCCGTGTGCTCAGTCCCCGCGCCCGCGCCTGGCCGCGCCGCCTGCAACCCGAGCCGCCGCCCCCGGCCACGGTACGTGACCCTCCGCTGGCGCGTCGGGGTCGGTCGACTGCGCGTTCCTCACTGCACCGCGCCGCTTGACGCTTGCTGGCGTACTCGCTTAAGCAGCTCGGCCGGTTTTGTGAATTTGCCGGGCGAGCTGTGACGTCACGATACTAGTTTGACGCGCGTGCGTGACGATCTGCGCCAGGACGTTTACCGCCCCCGACCTTAGTTTCAGTGCAATAGCGTGCTCGTTTGTGTTCCTTCCTATTTCAGTGATTTAGAGGCAATGGCGATTACAGTTTATTTCAATTGGCATTTTACTTTTAACAGAAGTTCCATTCCACAACCGTGGAACGATTTGTTTCACAAATATTTTGAGTTTTACACGAGTTGGTTGGTATGCCTCCTTTTATTATCGTATATGGCTGAAAAATAAAACAAAGATACATTGAAGGTATTAACACCGGCCACCAGTACCTACAAATATTTCAACCTTCAATTAATTTTAATGTAAGTTTCCTATATCGGCATGCAGCGAGCGAGCTTTTTAAGAAGGTAGTGTTGCTTGTTTATCTGTGTGCGAGCGTAGGTACACTTCGACGTTCCAACTTCGCGGCGAAGCCTTTTTGTGTTTTTATTTTTTCTCCTGCCGCGAGACAACAACCTTTATACAGTATACCTACATGTATATAGATAAACGTATGGGTATAGCGCGCTACATGCAAAGTAATTACATATTTATATATCATGAAATTGTTAGTTAAAAATATTAAAGAATGTATATTCGGTATATAATATTAAGCTTTTAGTTTGCGTTTTAGACGTTGTGAAAAATGAAAATGGTTTTGCTATTAAAACTAATAAATTGCTAATAAAACTACAAGTATATCTAGTTAGACATTGTAGCTGGGGTGGAGATTGTAGTGTAAATAGTTTTATACATAAAAAATCTGAAGCAATCAATTTTCTTGTTCAAATTATATCGAATTTCAACATTGGCCAGATATAATCATCGTGACCGATTCGTAAACATATATCCATCCTTGTTTAGCTTATATATTAATACTTAAGTTTATAGGAACAAAGGCTAATGTTTTGTCTCTTTTTCACCCTTGAATGCCTTCGCAGTCTCCGTAATATAGGTTCAGCATGAAAGTTTCTGTTGCCTGATCAGAAAGTTCGTTCAAATTTGTAAGATTAAAGTAAATTCAACTTTTGATTTTTGTATGAATATTCATTTTTCCATTAATTGTTACGTTAAAATACTTTTAACACATACATTTTACATAGTATTCAATACATCCTGCGAATGATTTGTCAGTAAGACAAAAGAAATATTGTAATTTTGGTGACAAAAATTTACTTGGTCTTATTGTTATAAAAAGGGTATAACAAGTTCGACAACCACGTGGATGTGTTATAGTCTTTCCAGTTTGTACCGTATGGTGGTGCTTCTGAGCGCCAGACGTGGTTCCTGAACGAGTTCGGGCCGGTCAGGTGCCACTTAATACTTGTTCTGCTCTAACTGGACTCGAATCAGCTGTTACCTGCTTTGTTTGTTCTTTGTTTTAGTATTTTATAAACAAAACAAACCACTTTATATACATATTGGGCACAAACGAGCATGATATTGTATTAAGAAATACTTTTTGATGGTAAATTTATTATTAACGGGGATGTTTTTTCAGAATCCAGAAAGAAGTGTCAGTTTTCGACAGCGGGGCGCTCTTGAGTGGCGCCTCCGCCTGCACAAAGACGTCCCAACCAGCGAGTAACGCGGCGAGATGTCCGCGTCGCCACAACCGGCGGGTGCGTGCGACGAGCGAGCCCGCACACCCAGAGCGGCTGCGTCGCCCTCTTCAACTCCCCGGTCCCCGGCTCCAGCTCATGCCGTGCTTGCCACTATGACGCCTGTGCAGCCAGCACACGACTACTATCCACACAAAGTAGAAATGGATTCTGACGACGGCTACCCGCCTGAAGCTCACTCTTATCGCCATTCTCCCCATGGGCTGGCTGCGTATGCACCCGATAACAAAGTACCAGTTCAGCCGGACGTATATGACCAGGGAATGGAGTCAATAGACGAAAAGACTCCTATAGATCTCATTTATGAAGACGATAAAGAGACAGTTATATATACTACTACCCCAGATCAGAAAAGAGTAGAAATGATCAGTGGGCAGCTTGAAGATGGACAGTTGGTTAGCGGCAGTGGACAGTTGGTAGATGGAGGAGTGTCAGTTGTCGTAGGAGCGCCTGGACAAGGCACAGTTTTGGTGCTAGCGGATGAATTGGGACAAGTCATCACGATACCTAGGTATTTACAAACCTTTTAATACTCACTATAGAATATTTTATATTGTTTTTTATGTGTTTCTTGCGGTTTTACCCTAGATAATTTAGTGCACTAATGGACTTTCTTTCTATGTGCGCATTTAACATTTGCTCGAACGGTGAAGGAAAACATCGTGAGGAAACCGACATGTCTTAGACCCAAAAAATCGACGTATGTCAGGCACTGGAGACTGATGACCTACTTGCCTATTAGATTTAAATATGATCATGAAACAGATTCAGAAATCTAGGCCAAGAACTAAAAGAGGTTGTAACACCACAGATTTATTTATTTTTTAATTTAGTCATAGGGTAATGTTGTATAAATTTTTTGATAAATTGACTATCGTACATAAAAACATTTTATTAATTCGAACTAGTCGCTTGTGAGAATAATTTATTCAACCAAGGATCAAACTCTTCAGGTTAACAATATGAGTAGGCTACGTAAATCTTTGTATTGATGCAAATATTTATCAACAGTGCAGTTGGATTTGGAATTATTGAAAGACTAAGTTGCATAAAGTAATATGTATTAGGGTGCGTAGTTCGTATAGTATATCTCTAAGGTCCAGTGTAACGGTTGTAGCACTAGGCACTAGGAGCGGCTTGTGTGGGTGGAGAGACGTGCTCACCTTGAACTTGCCGAGTCCAAGCCTCTCTCGCACCATGCGATCACATTTCGATGCTGCGTATTCTACCAACTTCAATTACTAATTATTGTAGTTCAATAGTTAAATCGGTCTTAATGACTGAGATATCTCGATTTTTATTAGTATTTTCCAGCTTGTCCGGCTATGTATTAAAGAATAATATTTTATGATTTTTTAAATTGTGGAATGTACATTAATTATTTTTTTCCATTTGTACTTAATCAATTTCATTTTTCGACTGTAGGAAAGTTTATAGGAAAGTTGTATTGTTTCATTTAGCACTTAGGTTTGATTCGAGGCTTGAAGACAAAAGAAATAATCTAACAATACTACATCGCAGTAATGCACCTTATATTCATTCACAACGTTGTGTTAAATACTTTGGTAGCAAATTAAATTATAACGTAGTCGATAATCAAAATTGATTCTAAACGGTCAAGTCATATAATAAAGTTTTCAACTTTAAAAAGCAAATGTTTCTTCTTTATTTTATGAGTAATTTCCTATACTCATTTGTTTAGAACATCTAAATTTAGTTATAGCATTACACATCACACACACACATATATATATATACCTCATGTATAATATTTAAAAGTATATAGGACGAGGATTTTTCTAATTTAATAATCTATTTAAAACTATCTCTTAAGCCATTAATTAATAATTGACAATTGTTTTATACCTATTTACGATAGAGCACAAAAATCGTTTTAAATGTTGTTAATAATTGTATAAATATACAATAATCTCTGTGCATAGGCTGACCTGTAACACAACCGTTTATTTAATATTATAAACCAGTAAATTGAAAACTCATGTCCATAAAAAACTGTTGTTAAGATAGGCAAATGTAAGATTATAAAGGTACTTCTAATTATAATTGCGTTCATCGTGTCTCTAAAGGTTTGATAGGGGAATTCAATATAAAAAAAGCTTTTAGTTAAAATGAATAAATAATCTCGATATGGATTGGTAGGTGAGTGATAAAAACTCGGCTGAATCGTTTAGGACGCCAAGAGGCAACGCAGCCTCACCCGCCGCGCCTCCAAGGCTTTAATGATGACTTTTTGTTATTACGTGGTACAAACAATAAGAGTTTTATGTGTGCTTTCTGTATATAATATATATTTTTTTTATCAAGTAAAATTCACATTCAATTCAAAATGATATTCACGTTTTTGTATTATTGATATTCAATAATCGATACAATAATCTTTTGTTTGTGTCTCTCTCTTAATGACAGACGTATATGTATATTTCATGAATGGATAATAATGGACAAGTAGTTCTACATATCAGATAATATATAGTATAGGTTCAATTTGTAGTTCTATTAAATAAATTCGCTAACGTTTATGCCTTATTCCATGATCGGACGACAGCGATCCCCCCTCCGCGCGTTCCCCTCTCCCGTTTCTCTTATTTTATTGCCTCGCACTCGTTGCGGTGAACCCTCGAGATGAGCTTACGATCGCTTTCTTCCCAATAATTATAATTTAATGTAATTATTTTACTTACTTATGTGATAAGCTTTGGAATTCAGTCATGCTTTTCAATTTATTTAATGACATATCGTTAAAAGTAATTCCTTTTTTAAGTTTCATAATTTTCGTAAAGTTATCTTTAAGGCGGAATTTCTTTATTTAATATCACCAAAACAGATATATGATGTTCAGTTCCTAATATAGTAATTTTTAATGTATATATTATATATAACTTTTTTGTAAATGTTTATATTTTCACTGTAAAAGGTCAATAATCGAATAAATGCGGGATGCGTTGACTCGCTAGTGAAAGACTTCAACGAGCGCACAGTTTATATCAGTGTTAAGGTTTTTTCGTTGAATTTCAAAGAAAGTAAAGTTGAAATTTGAAACCATAACATAGTATCAATACGTTACAATAGAAGATAGGATAAGGAACTCATATATGAAAAATCATTATTGGTCAGGATAATTACAGTTTCAGAAACAGCTGAAACACATGACATCATCACATCTTTCGAAGTTAATAATAATGACCGCAAGTATAAACACAAAGTTCAGTATGTCCTTTAAAAATTAACGATCATCCTTTCTACCTGCCGCTGTCCGACTGCAAATAAAAAACGTTTCCCTCGCATAAAGGGTTCATTTCCCATCGCAGGTTGTCTCACACATGAATCAGGAACACGCAGATAAAGCTTTGAGCAATACGGACCGAACTGATATCTCAAATACGTTTTCATAGCGAATGAATGTTATATATGGATCGAATCTTTGTAAAAAGTTTTACGTCTTTCAAACAAAAGTATCACGAACATTGTGTAAATGTCAAAGGAAGAGACAAAAACATTCATGATAACAAATTTGTGAAAACAAACTTATTTTGTGTTTTAAATATAACTACTTTTAAATAAAATGGAAAAATTCTTTATGGTTCTCCAAAAATTCAAAGTTATCAAAACTTCAATGTTTTTTCTTTTATTTAAAAATGAGCCTTATACTTTCGTAATACAGTTGAATGTTCTGAAGCCATTTCTAATTTTATTATTTATTATTCAAAGCGATATCTAGCTTTTTGTCGGGGATTCCTTTGCGATTAGATTTTCGTTAGAACTGATACATTCATTTGGATACATTGTTTGTAATAGAATAAACGAATACTACATAAACTTAAAGTGATCAAAATGGCCATTTAACTTCTGATTCGAAATTATTCAATAAAAAGTCTAAATCTAGTAGGAGATTTACCCTTGCAGAAGTCCATAGGTAACCAACAACAATTTTTAAATAATGAGAATCTCTGACACCAATTAAATATCTTGCTATAGATATTATATATATATTAATCACCGTATTTAACTTGAGTAATTCTCCTTTACCCTGTAAATGGAGTTTAAAACGCCGGAAATTAGCTCGTTTTAAAATAATTTCTATCTACTCTAATTACATAACGCTAGGGTACTATAACCTATCGCCCACGAAAGGCCGAACACCTGCAAGTCTTGCATTTTAATTCAATGTAATTTATATCTATTACTTTTGGCGAAAACCGTTTACATAGACTTTAAAATATTAAAATTAATTATTAATAAACCTTATCCTTGTTATACATAGGTATTACTACTACAACCAGTATAACTCGTTAGTATTAGATTAATATTATATGTACCCTATACGTAAAATGTTTTAAACTGGGAACTGGAAATGCTATTTCAAAAATAGATTTTGTAGTCTGAACTTTAAATTATTTATTTCATCATAGCATTTTAGAGTTTCAAAACGATTAAATAACTCTGCATAGATTTTAGATACGTATCTATAAAATCATTGACTCGTAAAATCGGAGAAACTTTTTATTCATCACATTGACATAGTAAACATAATGTTACAAGGTGTGTTTGTTTGAGTGCGTTGTTTGAATGTGTGCAGCAGCTTATTAGTGAGATAAAGACAGAGAGATTCTGTGAGACAGAGAAACAGACGTCAACAAGGCTAGGCTTACCATATATGTATTTATAATATGAATGTTCGATTTTATTAACTTCATTCGTTATACCATTCGACATTTTAATAATAATACCGAGAGGTAGGTAAATACGTTCGAGTTATTTTGTTATCCGTTTCCATAGTTTTAGTTGGATATTTTAGTAAAATATAAGAATATTTTCTTTCTAGTATAATGATCCTTCTTTATATACATTAGTGTTTTTGTTCACTTTCAATTTGTTCATTAATATAATGATCCAATATAAATAAAAAAGATTATAAAGTAGGTAATGGAAAGATAAGACGCGGTCGTATAAAATCAACAGAAAGATGTGTTTCTCACAGATTAAGCAATATTAGCCTCTGCTCTGTATTTTTTGTTAATTTAGCTTGAATTGATGGCGACGCGATTTGAATTTTAAATTTTATAACATGCTTTACGATGTACTATAAAGTTTATTAATTTTAAATGTTTAATATTTTATTTTCAAATATAGATATTACATCGACGTCACTTATATTAAATTAAATGGTAAATAATGAAATATTTAAAGTGTGGCGATGAAAACGGAGTAGAAATACCACACTGGACAACTCGATCTATTTTTGTTGTCATACCTACTTACGTATTTAAGGTTGTACATTCACTTGTGTTTACATTCGAGTAGTGGGTAGTGTAAACACTGGGCAGGGTCCGAAAAAGCGACATTGTTGCAAGGACCACAGCTCAAGGGCACCCCTCTCACTCACATCCACGTCATATTCATTTTAGGTAGTTTATATAAAAGTAAATGAAGCGAAAACGCGAACTCGAATCGCAGCGTTTGCTTTGATATATGCTCAAAACTCAGGGATAGTGTATTCTTTACAAAACAAGCATTGATGTTCAAAGTAGCTAGCATATTTGTGCGTCTCTTGTTTTTTAAAGAACTGCCCTATTATTTTAATGCGTCATAAAAAGATACAACGGATACGGTACACTTTTAAGGAGTAGAACATTTTTGTATATGCGTGTTTAATGTTTTATCTCGGCATCTTATAATTACCGCTAATTTTTTGCCCGATGCGAAGCAAGGACAGTTTCTTGACGTGCTCAAGGAATTCACTTACCTATAACGCTTAAAAAAGAAAGAGTTAAAGGGACGATATGGAATTGTTTTTTGTACAGTAAGTGCCGAGCGAGCCTCGGTCTACGTACAAGGAGACGCGATCCGCCACGTCTGTATCGCGCAGCGATGTAAATGATCCCCTTGAATAATGTATCCCATTCTTGGTCATCTCGTCTCCTAACATATAAGGTACAAGGCAATTAACCGTTACTTGTAACCGCTTTCTATCTACATATACAAAGAAATACGTTAATAAGTATTATTGAAGATGTACTCGTATAATGATTTAAAATCGCACAAACAATGATTTGATTCTTTACACAGATTCATTAACTACATACTATAACAATATACTATACTTATATTAATTATAAGTTTGGACTTTAAAGTACTTATCAATAATAGTGTCTAGTTAGGATCTTCTTTAAATGGCTATAATTGAGGATAGGAAGCGTTTTGTAGTTTGTCTCTATTGATTTACACATAATATTGGGAATATTTAAATTAATTTTAAGGATATTGACGATTGTCAGTTTAATCTCTGAAAACGAGTTGCGTACTGTGTATGCAAACGTTTGTATTATTATATGTTCCCAAGATATTATAATATCTGTTTACTGTTGTTCACTGTTATTAGGGAATAATAGCTAATATTAATGAAAACTACTATATTTTTTTCTTCGTCTGGAACTAGTTTTTTTAAATTAATATACTTACATTTTAATTTTAGCATACCACCTAGACAACTTATAGCATTGGTTTAACGGCAGGTTTAGTTGAAGGCAATTTTTAAATGCCGCGATTCAAATGCTAAAGTAGTGACATAATTTGTACAATTGTGAATGTAGACGTGAGTATAATATTTTAACCGTCGATCTTTGCGATGTCTTGGAATATAGTTCTATGGTAACGTATAAAGGAAGTTTACAAATGATAATGAACCCTGGGCACATCGTATCTTGTGTGAATTTTGTGGTACAAAGGCGAGAGGCGCGCGAGCGGGTCACGACTAGCGCGCACGCGCGTTCGTGACCTTGCCGTGTGCGCTGCCTGAGGTCATAATGTTGCGGCGATGCGCTGGCTTCACACCAAATTTTCGTATACTTCCTTACTCTTTTAATACATACTTATAACAATCAATGTAAGCAATCGTCGAATGAATCATAATAGTAAACCTAAGTGTGGACCTTGCGCGCTTACGAGAAAACGAAATTTATTTATAATACACAAAATATATGACGCAATATTGAATGTTACAAAATTAGAAACAAGTAATGTGTCATAGTAAGTGGCTAAGTAAGATGCTTTAATATTGGTAGACTTTAATATTTAATCAAAATTAAAAGCAATCTACGTGTGTGTAAATAAGCTGTAGGGACATAGAAATAGAACGTATGATGGGTATCATACTTACGGCCCTACCATAAATTATCCATAAAATTTTGTACAAATCTATATATTTTAGCAGATAGATCAAACAATAAATTCCATTAAGAATGTATGTTAGGGAAGTGTTACTTAATGGCTGTCATATTTTATCACAATATTGTTATTATGTCTTAGTTTATTAACACTTTAATGTATTAAGAAAAGCTTTAGAATGAGAAATGCGGCACCATACTTAGTCATAACAGGGCGTTGGTGACTTTCTCTTGAAGGGTTTGCGAATTTGCAATAGTAGGTACTTTATTCAAGCATTTCATTTTTTTCCACTTTGTGAAAGTAGATTGGGCTATGCATTAAAACGAATATGTTGATTTTTCTGTAAAACGAGCTTAAATCAGTGGTTTTTTCAGGCTAAATGTATTTTTCAGTCTCATCTTAAATGGTTATACATATAAAAGAATTTCCTTAACACGTAGCTTTTTTTTTTCAAAATAAATAAAATTAATACATTTTTTTATTTATGTATTAGAAATTAAAAAGGACATAAATAAAATAACATTTTTTTCATTTAATATATATTTAGTAATTGAGCAGAAAATAGTCAAAATATTTAGCCAAGTTCAATCATTTATCTATCAGCCATTTAACAGTTAATATGTGAATTCATTCAAAACAACAAGTTGGAATAGAACCAGTTTCATAAAAATAAATTGAAAACATGTTCTGATCCCTTGAAGGGAATATCAATACGAGAAATCGTAATAGCATTTAGCTAATTACAGTAGCATGTCGTTGAACTCTAATGTATGGAACTATATCTATAATTTTTTTCGAAAGATGCTAAAACAAGCGATTGAAAGCACAATATATTTGTTTTTTTTTTTAATTTTCCTGCTTCAAGTCAGGTTAATTTATTGAATACTTATTTGAGCAATAATGAAGAGTTATATATAATAAGATGCAAATAATCTAATGAAAGTTTAACTACATTGTTTAAAATATATTTTTTTTTAATTTAACGACCTCTACTTCCACTAATATGGTAGTGGTGGTGGTCCTTTATCATTTTTTGTGATAATAGAAATATAATAATAATATGTGTTCTTTGAAAATTGAAATTCAAAGAACTTATAATATTTAAGAAGTTATTTTTCCCTATTTTTAACGATGCAAATAAGCAGGCAAAAATTACCTTATTTAATACCACATTAGTAAAGTGTGGGAATTAAATTCTATTAGAAAGTAGTTGATCAGTATCTTTACCTATTCCTAGGTTGGGTGCCTAGCTTTCCTGTCTTGACAACTATTGCAATTAGTTCCGGAATAATAAGTTTTACGCAATTCATAATATAATAAACAGATTTATCATATACGTTATATATTGGCACCGTAGTAAAGAAAACAAAAAAGTCATTAACAAACAAATAGTTGTATTTAAAAAATATACGTAATCTACCACAATGTTTTATTTTTAAATGGCAACATGTTTATAGAAAAAACCCATTTCAATGATAGAGTTAATTAAAAAACGGAGATGTTATTAATCAAAATTTATTATTAACATAAGGTTTGGAATATAGACGTTGCTTATATTTGACGACATATTTTTTTTTTTTTCATTAATATAAATAAATAAATAAATAAATATTTGCCTGTTATTTAATTTAGACTAAGATTATTTAACTGGAAAAAGTTTAATAGTTGTAAATATTTATATATGGCCATAAATATTTGTCTGTTACATGATACGATTAAAACTGATTTTATCATGATGGATCATCGGAATGTATTCGACTTCTTAAAGGTTGACTTAGGTAGGTAGTATCAATGTAAAAAAAAAATTATGCTCGAAAACTGAAGAAAGAGTAAAAATACTGATGTTTTTTTGAAGAACAATCGTAACTTTTGGGTATATCTGTTTTTTCCTTTCCTCGCTTGTAGATGTCTCTGTACGAGCATACTTAAAGCATATTGTAGTTCAATTAAACTACAAGAGATGGCGCTTGAAACAAGAACATGATTTTAATACAATACAAATTTTGTCAATTTATATAACTACCGGCTTTGGTTTATTTTTTTCATGTTTTATTAGTGTTTTCCGTCTCTATTTTTTTGACAAAGCTGCTAAAATCAATTCTTATAAACTTAGTTTGTATGTCAACAAGATTTGTGTCAGAGTTCGCTTAGTGCCTCAAACCTTGATTGTGTTAATAATTTGATAACTTCCTAAGGGTATTTTTCACAATGTTCGGATAAGTTCCAAATAAGCTATCTATTACTTCTTGGTAGGATGAACAGTATTTTTGCTTTTCACGACTGTCAGATAGCGCTATTCGTCATGAAATGCGAAGTATCTTATTCGGAACTTTTATCTTTCGAATAATTTATGTGTTGCATAGCTATTTGGTACTTTATCCATACATTGTGAAACAGGCCCTTAGTATCCAACTTTGTCCTTGTTTTATCTTCTATTTAGATTTTTGATACATTAATAAACCTACACAAAAAAAGTTTAGCAAAGAGTCTCTCGTCGAATTATCGATTACATCAAAAAGCAAACCTATTTAAATATTTCGCAAAAAATCTTGTAAGAAACACTGCAGAAAATTTTCGGCTGTTTGCTTAATTGAATACAATAAACTATATCTTAAACTGATGTGTTTTCTTTATTTAATTTTTATAGCCACTGACGTTATAATGTTACAATATAAAAACAAGAGTAATATTGCAATATAACTATAATTACGTTGCATATTTAGCTATCAGATAAACGTATGAAATTAAAATGACTCTGCAAGTGGAAAATGAACGTTAATGCAGATTTAAGTTGTAGAGCGCTCAGCGTTTTCTTGGCAGTTATCATATCCATCGCATTATTGACCTTAATCTTTACAATTTATGGTCATTCAGTACAGACTACCATAAACGTTTTATTGACTCTCGTTTGAAACCCTGGATAAACCGTTTTATTGCACTTTGCTTTTCTTACTCGTATTTTATATTTATTAGCTGCTACACCCTATTGTCACTTAACTTATCTTTAACAGTTTTAGGTCTGTACTAGCAATATAATTGGACCAACAAGGATTTATTATTGAAAAAATGTATAATCAAATTGATAATCAAATTTTAAATAAAATTTTAAACGAAACTGAGACGCATCGACAAAAGTTTGTTACGTGTACTATAAGAATTTGACGATAAAAATTTGTATATGAATAGTTAGTAATGTTCGCTGATCAATAATTTATCGTTAAGAAATAGTTTCTAATCAGAACAGCCTGTATTTATATCAACAACAAATTACAGTTATTTAGGTATTTCGATAAGCAATCGGCGCCACAGGCCCCAGTCACAGCCATATAATGCGTTTACAATTCTGTTAAGGTTTTTCAAGAAGTTTGAGATCAATATTGTTTTGATATTTACGCATATCGCAATGACATTTTCTTATCGGGCCTATTAAGTTTGTTTGTTTGTACAAATGCCTGTACAAAGAAGGCAATGAATTTGCTCTTTAGCTTGGATGTGTATTGGGCTTATAATACACTCAGCGATCGCTAGTACGGTCACGTTCCCATTGTTCGAGGGTCTGATAAAAAGTTCAGTACTAATAATTAGTTTCAGTACCTTAAGAGAGAACTCGCAAAACAAGAAGTTTAATTAGGACTCATAAAATCCCAGGTTGGATAGATAATGTGATGTTTTTGTATTTTTATTTTAATAAGGAATGGAACAACAATTTTCAGATTTATAATGTGAAATACTCATCGTAAACAAAAAAAAATTGTAGTTTCTAGAGAGGATTCTGCCTGAAAACTCTTCCCAGTCAAATAGGAAAAGTTAAAAAGTTATCATCAGTTCTTAGTTCAGTATGTGCATAAAATAAATGTATTTCAAATTAAAAGCAAGGACGTTTTAAATCGACATCGAAATATTATTATATGTATGATTGTATTGTTGTTTATTCGATCACTGTCACGCGAGTTAGCCTCGTTTCGCCTCCAATTATTGACATTGGGAGGTGCTATTTATAAAGTCAAATTTAAAGTGCATGTGCCTTGTACCAAGACGATTAGAATGATAGGTCAACATAATGCGAGCAATATTACTCTATGCGTTTTGTAGGGCTCCGCCCTTAGTGCTAATTTAGTTCAGCATAAATCTTGTACCCCGTTGCCTCGTTGCCATTCGTCACCGTTGTAAGGCTGCCATCTGAAAAACGATCGTGGTTTTATTATCAAAGCTCTAAGCGCGCAGTTAAACGGTTCATTAAGAGTTATTCGTTACGATTGCAAATTCGCTTTGGATGAATTTGATTAATATACCTCGTCGATTTGTGTATTTACATTTTATAAAGAAATTTGTTTATATGATGTCATTTGTTTATAAGGAACGTAAATGTTGGTTGTAGTTGTACTTATAACAAAAAATTCTAATGAGTGTATCTAAGTTAAATTCCAAATTTAATAGCATTTGGTTTTTAAAATTGTACCTTAAATTATTATATTGCCTATATCCGGTTAATAATCCTCTCACGGAGATTTGGAAGATAATCGTTTTTATAATTAAGTCTAAAATAGAACCTCATAAATTTTATTGCGCTTACTCAAGCGGTGAAAGGGCGGCTGCTGTAGTTGACCATCCAATAAATGTTTTTGTTATTGTAAACATTTATGACAGTATTTTTATTGCATTTTTAGAGTTTTCTCAAGATTGTGCGATAATCATAAAATAACAATTAAAATATCTAGTTGTTTATAACTAATTATTTCTTTGATCTGCAGCGACTGCTTATTAGAAAGTGTAAATTTAATCACTGATCTCCAATAAGAGGGATTATTAATAACTTAATCAAAATAGGGGTTATGAAGTATATTCGTGGAGATCAAAACGTACCTAAGCTTAGCAATATCAAAGTGCTAGGATATATATGAAGCATCAGCAGTTCTCCTAAGGTAAAGCTATAATTATTTTAACTATACATACGTATTTTAAAATTCTTCTTTTAGAGATAATGCTTCGAAGAAATGAGGCACATCATAAAGTTAGATATCACACAACAAGTCGAATTTCTTTGACCTCCAGCGGGTTTCAACATATAAATACTTTTAACAAAGGATATCTTTAGCCATCAGTCATAACAAAGCGAGTACCACTACGGTGACATCTCTAAACTGCCTCTTAAACGTGTTATGTAGCTACTAGAAACGCAATTTAGCGGTACGGAGAAAAAATGATTACTATCTTGAAGAGTTTTCTACATACATACCATTATGTCTGGTAAAGGTGTTATGGAAACTTATCTTTTTCTTCACATAACTGAGGAAGCGCTTTTTTGCTGCTGGTATTGGTGGCACATGCAAAATTCCGGTTCAGATAATGAAGTGCTTTAATAATATACAATCAAGAATAATTTCAGATTTGCCGAATTTAGGTTAATTAATTTTTCAAAATTAATTAACCTAGAGACTTAATTATATCTACATTAACTATGCTATATCATTATTTCTGCCATAGAATAGCCGTAGCAGGAAAAAGATTGTTGTTTAATGCTCCGCAATGCCCTAATAATGTATGGCGCAGTCGTATTACTGAGCCTATTTTATTGATTACAAATGATCGTTTTGGCAGAGGCAGAGGTTTGTATGCCTACAGACAAACAATAATTTTGCCAACAGCCAATTTAGGAACACCTAGTTAACACTTTAAGTGCTCTTTTCGCGGATCCGAATGCAGCAGGGCCATCGTATCGGTACCGCCCACTCGGATCCGTACTAGCGTCCCGTTCATTTTTAAACCATTGCCATCTCTAGCTCTTGGAATCGTGTAATCGGCACCTGAGGTGTTGTAAGCTGACCACTCGGTTCAGAAAAATGTTTTTTTTTGCTAAAAGTTTTTACTTAATAAAAGTGCGCCATATAAAGTTTTGGTTTTCGGCTAGTAATTTGTATCCATTGTTTAAGCATTCTATGAGTTAATGAAATCTCATTCTGTATGTAAGTTTAGCATTATACACAACTCCTAAGCGGATAGTTTCGAAGAATACTTTATATACACAAACAGACACATATCATATCATGTCACATTATTTGCATGTCACTTATATAAAACTATCCTAAATATAGTTGCAGTAATGCAGAGGAACTGTCAGATTTTTCAAGGTTCACGTCTCTTTCAGATTGTACTAAATGGCAACTGAATTGGCATTTAAATGCCATGCGTTTTTAAATTCATACTGCGTGTGCAATTAAAGCTTTGCCTTCGATTACTTTGTCATAAACACGAGAATTCTTGAAATTAAGTTTATCGCCGTCTTCCGTTAGGATAATATTTATTATTAAAGATGTTATTTAAAAATGCTTACTACAAATTATTTACATATAATACAAAGCTTATTATGACTTAATACAAAATGTACAAATTTAATAAATAAATAAACCAATTCATCTAACATTTGTTGGCCTGCTTTAATAAAACAATGCGATACATTTTGTATATTTTATTAAATATAAAGACTATAATATAATTATATGTTACACACGTAACTATGTATACTATTTGTGTTCTTTATGAAACATTAAAAAAGACGTGCTGCAATAGAAATGTTCACATACATTTATATAAAGACATACTTAACTTATGGTTTTAATTACTTTCAGACTAAGAAAATACATAGATGAGTACTGAATTTATGAAGGATAAAAGAAAGACATAATAATTTTGCTGTACACATACTCTATAGTTACGCTATGAACAGCCTTACGCTAGGTGCATCGGGTCAATTTATCAATGCTTGTCAAATGACATGATTTACTGCGACACGCTCTTGTACAAGAGGCTTCATATAAAAATTACTGCCCATGGGAGTGGCTTTTAGTACGTATTTCATAGGCGGCTGCTAATATAATTCTATTTTAAAAATACAGCCTTCAGCAAACACTGATCGTATAAAATAACCATTTTGTGCGCACTAATGAGATTTATGATTGCCATCAAGGCCTAAGCGATGGTTGAATCAAAAATAAAAACATATTTATACTGATTGATTTGCGTGGTTGTTATTTTTTTTTGAGTTGTAGATAGTTACATTTTTAATATGTGTAGTGTTTGTTGAATTTGTTACAAAAACGTGATATTTTTTTTTGATATCAAAATTTTCATGAAAAATGCACACAAATGTTTTTATCTTTATGAATAGTAGAATCAATTAGCTTATATTAGACACACATAACTTATACATAATAGTAAGGAACTATTAGGAAAGGAAAATAAATATTGTTGTTTAGTGTGTTAATGAGTTATTTATAATAGTTTATAAACCCCGTTGTTTAGTTAATATCGCATAAAACGTATAACAACTAAAATAATGATAATTTGAACTTGGGATTTAGATGGTTGATGCGGTCTAGTCTATGACAAAAAATAATTAACCAAACATCATCATCAACATCGTCGAAGAGTTAGAGACTTCTTATACATACTGTACTGGTATGTAAAGCCTATAGATTACGGTAACAATAGCATTTGATTTGACCAAGTTGACCTGTTTATGCCCCCTTTACGTTACACGGATACAAAGGGTTCGTTTTTGATAAATCGTTGAAAAGAAACAAAGGACGCATAAATTTATCGTTGCTATCTCGCCTATCATGATCATGCTTTCTCTGGGTGTTAATACTATGAGATTACCATCGCATATAGGACATAAGCTACGACGTTGCACAAATCGCACTGCATGTCCGTCTTATTGCGTAGAAGAAAGCTCCGAACCCACAACATAATTTGTGTATTATACAGCAGCAATAAAGTCGATTTTCGAATGCCCTAAACTGAAATCCTTAGTCATTACTTCTCATGTCTTGTCAGTATTTATTTCGTGTATCAGGCTCTTGTATAAGATAAAACCGGTAAATTATATAATCAATACGGCGAACCTTAATGATACCAATCTCATTTCAATGATTTTGAATCTTTCCACGTCATTACCAAATATAAATATAAAATAATTTACGTGTTTAGTGAATTTTTATCTAATATTTAAATCAGTACACTCAGCGTAGTATTAAAGTTTGTAAATTATGAACCGTGCTATCTCTACAAGTTTTATAAGCAATAATGTTAACATTATTAAAAGCTATATATGTTTATACAGAGCTATGGTAAGTTGTTAAGTAAGATTTTTATATTTTTTTAAACTACTATAAATAAATAATTAATCCTATAATCTTTTTAATTTATAAATTGAAAACTATGACGAAGACGACATTTTGAATTCTTTGTGGGCAATAAGAAGTACACCTATACGTAAAGTTCTTCCATAATATCTAATAAAAATTGTATACACTTTAGTAATTTTTGCTCTCTATTTGACTCTCGAGAAAACTAAATTTTATGCTTCAAGTTGTAAAACACATAATAGGCAAAAGAAATATAAAAGCACACCTGTGGGTTTATCTAATACATTGAAATTGCTAACCGTTCTTTATTGAAAGGGGTGTCACGTAACTAAGTACTGTCTTTTGAATCCCTTCTAAAAGGGTTGTTTTTTATAGAGGAGACAATGCTCTTAACAAAGAGTTTGATGACCAACGATGACCAGTACTGACCAGTGTGGGAAGCAGCAGTTATGGCTTTCAGAATGCTTGACCCCTTCTTTGTTAATTTATAGATGCCTTTCATTGAAAAGAAAGGGGTCGATTCTTAGAATGGAAATTCGTTGTAGAGATTTATAATTTTTTGCGCGTTGGTTAGGCAAAATAACAAAGATAAGAATCCTCAGCGGCAAACTTCCCATGAATTTATTTTTCTACCTATAATTAAGCGGACAAGGCATGGACTTGAGATATTTTCGTGCGCACGACGTGAATGGCTTACACAAGAACTGTTCAGGTATTTCGGAGAACAGTAATGTGATAAAACGGACCCTCCAATTATTATTTCATTCGGTACGCGAAAGTACTCAGTATAGTTATGGCGATTATTGACCAAAATCGGTGCCTGTGCTCGTTACGCCACTCATACCTCCAGCCTGTCGGGTTTTGGTTTCATTACTCACGTACTTTAAGTGTATACTTATCTTAGTATATACTTAAACTCATTTTAACAGGCATTGAAAAAATGTGCTACACTTTGTACTGCTTAAATTATGATTAAGATTCAATCGGTCGCGTATATACGCGTATATACACAATAAAATAGTTTTCGTTATTGAAATTCATATGGTGTTACTAATTTTAGTGGCACCTGGTTATTAATTAGTCAAATTATTACGGCATTTTTATTTTATGAGATGAACGGTCTCAATTACATGCAACTAGACGTATCTTAAAACATTGATGGATAATCTTTTTCCAATAGGAAACATACTTAGTATTCCATTAGCGATTTCCTTGAGTGAATTTGTAATGTATTTACTTACTTAAAAAACTAACATGACACATTATCTATGACAATCCATCTCGACGACTGAGCTTTGGATTCTCTTATTAGCCGCCTTTGAGTGGGCACCACTATTTAGGGCTGTCTAATTGGAAGATAAAACAAATAATTGTATCGATCACTTACTACTAAGATACCAGATATACATTCTAAGATAGCAATTAGAAGAGTAAACATTATTATTAAGTCATTTTATATGTAAAATAAATAAATCGTTATTTTTAAAGTATCTTAATAAACTCTTTAAAAGTAGTACAGTATATTAAATTAATATACACTGTTTATATTGTCGACTAGGTAATGCGGAAATTGGTCCATAGATAATAATAGGTGAGGAATTTTATCAGTTCTAAGCTGTGTCAGTTTTGCATATAATTATCTACGTTTAAATATTATTATCAACATAATTTTATTGGAGTTTATACCCTTGAAACTGTTTTGAATAATATAGTAATAACAATGTGTTGGTACTTAATATGGTTTATTTTAAGAATTAATCGTATTAGCAATGATTTTTTATGAAATCGCCACTTACTAAAGAAGTTAAGTAATTGAGTATTGATACATTATTAATTTATCATTATAAAAGATACAATAGTCATTTACGTTAATTTGTATGTTCCTGCGTTGCAAAGACTATAATGTATACAGACCAACTATCGCGTCAAAAGGGATGATAAGCTCAAGCGGTCTAAGATTTATTAAAACAAATCGTTTTCTTACATCGTATTGGTCATACCATGAGCTACATACAAAATAATATAAAAAAAACTAGTTTTACATTTATATTGCATTGAAATAGATTATTCGTATTTTTTCTTTGCAAACAGATTCTCTATTTGAAATAAGAGATATATAAACATTAATATTAATTATTCCAATTTCTATCTAGTCACTACATCTGATACGGCATCTTTTCAAGTCATAAAGTGTTTAAGTGTTACATTAATATTTAGTCGAAATAACATTTACTTGCTCTTGTATTACGGAAATGAATACTTTATCATATAATTAAGCAACTAGTTTTAAGAAACGTCTGATTTATATTTTAGACGGTAAATTAGCAATTAGAGTAATATAAAAAAACATTAAATAATATACCGTCAATCTTAAAACGACACGTAAGTTTTTTATAACCTTGTTTCTGTATTTACATTGTAAATATATGTGTGTGTCGTATTAACAGTTACACCAGCAAAACCTTTAGTAAGAAATATATTCAAATCAAGATTCTGTATGGTGAGGAAAAATCAACGGATGCACGCATTGCAGCAAAACGTAATAGGCGACTAACACGCCATGTTTTAGTTAGCACTCGCTTAGTCAATGTTTTACTGTAGCCCTTGGACCCTTTTCCCTATCTGGGCATTTTTGTTTATCACTAATGATAAACCTATTCAAAAAATATAATTTTAATAATAATAAGACACTTACATTGTGTTAGTAGGAATATGTTTTAAAATCATTTGTAATGTGACATTATGAGAAAGATGGAATTATACTTTTATTAGTCATATGTTGCGGCTATAGATAATGCTATAGATAAACATAAGTCATAAACTTTTTAAAATAAATGTTCGATAGAGAATGATTTTGCTAAATAACGAAACCGTGCTAATTGTTAATATAACAGTACGATCGAAGAACAATCAGAGTCTTTCAGATTAAGTGAGCCATCGATCAATATTAAACTCCAAAGTCCAAACTTAGTTTATTACTAAACAATTTGATATGTTCGTAAATGTTTGTATCGCTCTATTTTTTCTGACAAGTTTTTTAATAAATTCGATATAATTATTTAGATATAATGTTACTAATTCTTTTATATAATGCGTGTAAATCATGATGTAACTTGAAGACTTTGTAAATGACTCTATGGGTCATTTACAAAAGTTTAAATAAATAAATTTTCTGTAGTCTTTAATGAAGCTTAGTTTAAACTTGAATCCTCGGTAGATTATTAAGACACTGGCGCCAAATATATAAACCTCTGCCAAGGAATAATGTTGTTACTAACATTAAAATATATATACCACGTAACAAGTACAAATAATATTTTAAGAGAAACTGTAAAATAAATTCTAATTGATATAAATATTTCTGTTTATGAACTAAAAAAGCTAATATTTTCAATTTTTTTATGATTATATTAGGGAATAGCTAGGTCTTTCATATTACTTATTCATAGAGTGCAATGTTATGAATCCATTAAAATGAATGAATTATTTGATTCATAACTGTGTATTCATTGCTGGATTTGTTTTTAATCTATGTAAAAAATGTAAGAGATGGAAATGTCCCTGGACACAATGGCAGGGGAGTATATGCAAGAAAAAAAACGTTATTGTTAAGTCTACTAAGGCCTCGAGTGATCTTTGCTAAGTGATTATTTTATGTATAAAGCTATAGCTAAGTTTCGTACAAAAAATAAACAATGATATTATTTGAAAAGAAACTTAAATTTGTTTTTATTGGTTAAAAATATTCCTATATATATTTAAAGATCTTCCAAGCAAGTCTAAAAATCGTAATATTTCAATATTGCTAAATAATAATAAGTCAATTTTTAACCAGCAAGAAGGGCCCAAACAATGAAGTTATCTTGTCACCCTTTAAAGTTCCGAATTGTGGGGCTAGCGGACGATATCGTACAGTAGTAAATTACATCGCAACCAGTCCACACAGTCGCTGGCATCGGACTGAGAGTAGAATCAATTTCAACCCTTGTATCAGGGTGGACCGGTCATCGTATTGTGTAAAGTGACCCCATTTTGTACCTGCGGAGTGACCGGTGTCCAGTGCGATGCGAAACGCCCTCGGATGCTGATTTTAGGGTGTCCAGTTTGCCCCTCTACTTATTTCGTTTGGCAGGTATTATCTTTGGCTATTCCTTCATTAAAAGTATTGACCATTTGTCTGTTACATATAAAAAAATATTTAATTATTTTTATCTAGTTACAAAATTTTAATAAATATGATAGATTAATTCCATATTGTCTTAAGTTATTTATACCTTAAATAAAAAGTTTCAATACAATATACAAGTCTAATTAATATAATATTGTTTAAGTACGCGTTATTGCCGACTAAAACATATACCAAATTCACTTACTAAGTATATTATTGAAAGTAAAACTGAACGCCTTGCTCCGTTTTTTGACTTCAGTACGTTTTTAACGTTAACGGTAACGTCATTAAAATATAATTCGTTAATATATTTACCAAATAAGTTAGATAAAAGAGTAGGCATAGAATTTCCGCGTTACGATAAAGCTGGCCCGGTCGACGCTCGTAACCATATATTTATTGCGAGTTTGACCGTGAGACCTGAAGCGTAGCTGTTTTTCCTTAATGTGTTATTTATTAAAATTTGATTATAAAAAACCTAATAGCATTATATTAGCCGGCATCTGTGTCAAATTTAAAAGAATCAAGCATAAATTCTATCAAGTATTCAATTTTAATGAATATGTATTGACTTTTTTAATTTCGTACACTAACGAGGTACATTAATTGATATTACTTATTACATTGACCGTTTTTCTTAGAAAAACAATAAGTGTTTTTGTATGATTTAATGGGCCTTAGATATCCTTGAAATGTTTAATTGATAAACATTTATAGTTTTTTATTTTGAATTGTATACATAGTTGTCTCCTGTACCGATTAACCTGAAACAATTATTGTTTAATCGGGAATTAATCTCCCAAACCATGCTTATACTCATAAATAAGACATTTTAGGAGTGCCTTTATTCAAAATTTAACTAATATGTATATTGCATTTATCTGAAATTGAAACATATCTGAAATACGAAGAATGAAAGAAAAAAATATGATTTGGTAAATGAAAGAACTAAAATATCTTACGTATAAAAGCAGACACCAAAAGAGCCGCTAAAGTGTCAAATGGTTGGAACGAGTCAGGTAGATCCCTTGTAGCACAACATACATTAGAATAGTATTTTCAAATATCAAATATTAGTTATGGCAGTGGTCGTTGTGCAAACAATTAATGTTTATTCCTCTAAAAACGTTGACATCGGCTCGCGACCGTTTTTTGTTTAGCCAATAATAATTGATTTTTTATTTACTCCCTCGTGTAGGTTTAGAAACGTCAAATAGAAGGATTTTCTCACGAAGACTTAACTTGTATCCGTTACTTTGAAAAATTGTGTCTAACCACTAACAACGAAAAAACACAGATTTAATGTATGCTATTAACTCATACGATAATGTTTTTATAATAAAATTTGAGAAGGCAATAAATAAGGCTTCGCCGAAGAACGGGAGCAATTAATATGGGTGTGTCCGGCTCGCGTGAAAGTTACCTCAAGTAGACCACATGTGTAGATTGAGCTTGTATGTACTGACGAATTATAATTTCACAAGAACTTATATAATGCCATGAACAGTTGCAATAAATAAGATGGATTTCCTCCGATAGTAAATAGATCAAAATCATATAATAGAATGAATTCGGTTATCCTTAATTTTCTACTACTATTAAAATTTAAAAACAATATCTCCCTAATAATCATATATGCGTGTGAATGATTTAATGGTTTTAATTAAATGGATTGCCACGATTGGATAAATTTTACTTTTTTTTACTTATCTTAACAAGATATGCACACTGAATATAAGGCGGCACAGGACGTATAGCCTTAATTCGTTTGCGACCAATTCCAGTATAAAAACCAAAATTTATATTAAGGCTGTGTAAATAACATGCTATTTACCGTCAGACAAGGTTGTTTTTAGCTAGCTGCTCTATGACTATGTGACTTTTGTTGTCGATGAACAAAAATATTTAGAGATAACATTGAGTCTCTTGGCCCTCAATAATATGTCGTTTATTAAATTGCCTGTCCATAATAGTTTTGAGAAAGCTTACCATTAGCTTTCAAAAACTATAAATCTTTATAATCATACATTGTATCAGCAAATTTATGAAGCTCAGATGAACTACTGTAGAATATTAAAGTAAAGAGTGGAAGTCTGATTCATACTTGAATGTATTGTGGCTACGGGCTACGCGCCGTAGATCATAATCGGACGAATATTTATTGGTGCGCAAGCTTTCTAAGGCCAATGCTAATTCAGCGTTTACGAATGCCAGATGATGCCTTTAACCATATATAAATATAACCATTCTTAAACAGCTAAAATAGAATCTCTTTGTAATGAGAAAATTATCCAGATTTGAATACGTAAAAGCCACCTCGGTAGATTAATTAGAACCCGTAGAACTGTGTTAAACACGCCTTAATGAACTCAACAATTACACAGTTCAATTTGACAGCTTGCAAAATAGTGCGTGGGGTATAAACATGCACAACTACAATATAAAATCAAGAATTACAACTTAAATTAATTCACTCAAAGGGACATTAGTTTATCTTAATTTAATAGCTGATGGGTGCTTGCGCAACAACTCGGAATGCTATATTTATGGGGTCCTCTTAACTTTTCTAAATGTCTTTTAATTTCAAAACACGATTGAGACACAAACACTTTTAACTTTTCATTGGTTCAAGGTTTTTTAAATAAATACATCATTCTCTGTTGTACGCGAAATATGAACAAAAGATTTTATATTTATAACGGTATAGTCAACTAAAATTGATTTATTTTTTATTTTTTTTTTTTTATTGATAAAGATTGCCAACGCTCGGCACACTGATACATTGGTAAAAACAAACACTAAATACAATTTTGAATGTGATAAGCAATTAGAGGCAAACATGACATTCATTTAGAGCACATACAAACATCAATAGAAACAATTTTTAAACAAAACAAACATTACAAAAAAGAAACAATTACAAAAAACTAAACTAAAATCGATTTTAAAGTGTGAGGGGAGCAACTCTGGATATCCAGACCTAGCTTGTTTATCAGAATGCTTAATCTGGACACCGGAGAGCTTTGACCAAAACGCGTCCTACGGAAAGGAGGGACAAATGAAATAACGGGATGCCTAGGGGATCGAGAGGGTACATGAATCTTAAATCTAGTAAGAAGGTTCGGACAATCGATCTTATTATTGAATATCTTTGCTACAAACGATATATCAATAATTTTTCTGCGATTCTCCAATGACATCATATTAAAGTGTGCCAGCCTGGTTTCGTACGTTGGCAACTTTTTATAATTTATTTAAACGTAACAATACGCTACAATTTATTATTAGCAATCAGTATATTGAACAATATCAGTGAATCTACCAAATATACTGAGACTGACAAGTCTTGACATTTGGTTTTGTGACGTTAGCTAATTTGATGCGTCGAGACAAACCCACTGTACTGTAACATATTGACACCGTTAAATAATTTTTTACTCGTCTAAAGTGTTTCTAAATATCTCATGTGCAATGTAAGTATTCATTAAGATAAGATCAATGACGATAGATTGGTTCGTTTGATAAAACTAAGTTATTAAAAACCAACATTTATTATGTTAAAGTTTACTTCTTATTTTGATAATCAATTAAAATTTGTATTAAAAACTGGATAAATGATTAAAACGCATAGATCGCAATATTTAATTATATGGCGGATGGCTTAAGGCTAGGGAGCGATTAGCGAAGGGCGTCCGCGGTACCTGACGGAGCTATGAGCGTGTGAAGTCCGGCGCAGGCAGGGGGCAATACACAATGAAATATTCAAATTCACTCTTGGACGTGGCTCGCATGAATGTACATTACCCTATGACCATATTATTTTTAACATGCGAAGATAATGGCTCATCGGGGCGATTCTTAATTTTTTATTTTGCTTTCTTAAACTCAACCCTTCATTAGGGTCGGCTACGCTTTAGGGTTTTTGTGCAACCGTTTGTTGTCATTAACGTACTCGCACCATTATAATTAATTTTCCCGCAGGCGGAATGTACTTCCTTAGGTTTGCAGTGTGTTTCATACTGTACGTTCAAATATAACTAAACTAAAATACTCCTACAAATACAAATTTAAATGTTTAGAATGTTGATTTGTGTTTTAATATTGGCGCTTTCATAATTTAACAAATTGGTTTCTTTCATATT
The DNA here is from genome assembly GCA_028984075.1 of Pieris mannii. Taxonomy (NCBI): domain Eukaryota; kingdom Metazoa; phylum Arthropoda; class Insecta; order Lepidoptera; family Pieridae; genus Pieris; species Pieris mannii. Next base: position 6,450,523 of record CM054776.1, read on the forward strand.
CTGCATCTGCATTGCGTCTGTATATTTTTTTTTACAAGAAATCCGGTAGTTTCCAGTAAGTATAGATCCTACTAATTTAGTAGCTTGATAAAACTTATTTTATCAACCGATATTTGATTTATCTTTATATAAAATGAATCGACCAAAATTGTGGTAAACAACAAAACCGTATAAATGTCGCCTGCCTCAGCGCTCGTAGTTATGACACCTTACCCTATAATTTGGCAATCAGCTTCATAGCTGTGCTCTACACTTATTGTGTTCCCGTGCTTAGGGCTAACCTACTGTGATCGGAACCCGTAATTTTGTGGTTATTCACAGGTGGTGAAATAATCTCATAGTATTAATTAATTTTTGTAACAATGTACTTAAAACAGCAAGACATTAAACTCAAATCTCAAGATACCGCAGCTCAGTACTACCAGCTACAACCAGAACTACAGCTTTTCAGTTATTTAATTTCACACGGTGCACACTTGACCATTGTCTCTGGTATAATTAAAGACATTGGCAACCCCATCACTATTGTTGTTTTTTTATCCCTTTTCTTAGCGTTCTGTCCATGAGCGTTATACCGGCCTATGATAATGTCTCACAGTTCAAAAGGGAGAGTCATTGTCTTGCAGCCTCCATGGGTCCCGTCGCGAATTTATGTTTACCTGTCATAACAGAATGAATTTACGCTTTGTGAATCAATATAGCTATGATCTACGGGTGTCTATTGTTTATGGGTGTCGAACTTACATACTACTATAGCTATATAGTTATCTTAATAAAAAACCTTTTCAATTTTAGGAAGTGATAAATATCTATGGAAATATTAAATATATATATATAGATTACTACTAATTAAAATCTTAATCGTGCTTTCAAGCATAATTGTTATTTCCTTAAGGTTCGTATCTTCTTTACCTATGAATATATATTTAATTATTATTCTTATTGCAACGGACGTTGTCCTTTTATGAAATCTAGGTAGAATTATTATCGCCACTTACTCTCAAGTCTCTCAGCGTTTAACGTATACTTGTGTTTACACTCAATACTGTAATTTCATAATTCAAGCGTTTAAATGCATAGCTTTCCGTGAGCGCTTGGAAAAAACAGCGGCCGCCGGAGCCACCATTACCGCCCTTAAAATAACATCGTACGTTTAAGTTAATGACAGACCGTCGAGCAAAATGCGCTTATAATTGCATATACAAAGAATTTTGGTGAAAAATTACAATGCATATGATTTTGCAATGGGTCTCCCACGGGATGTTTGTAAATAGGCCTTTTCTGTATCACATGTACAGCACAATGTTATGGTAAATAAAACAAAATGTATGATTTTGTGCTCATTTAAATGACTAGCTTTAATGTTTCTAAATTCTAAATTGTTTCACATTCCATAGAAACTGATTTAAACGAAACAAAACTTTATATTTTGATGGCCATATAAAATATTTACATACTAACTTGTTAGTTTTCCAAGAATTTAATAGAATTCTATTAAAAGATCCCTTCGACAGGCTGACTAGTAAATCTATTTCTGTTAACTTTAATACAATTTTAGACAGTCCGAAAACATACATGTAATTAAATGTTACTGCGTATCAAATTAAATAATAACACAAACGACATCGTTAATTATTTTTCCTTAAGCGATATTTTTGCATAAGTAACATTATAAGTACCTGATACGAAAATGACATATTTAAGTTACACATAACTTAAACCTTTTCATTACGAGCTGTTAATTTATAAACTTGATAAAATAAACACAATAAGAATGATTTTGCGATTGCTTTAAGCAAAAACCAAGGTTGATACTGTTTTTTCGTTTATTATAAAATTATACAGTATGACTTTTATACAAGGTCGTACATACAATAATAGCAGTATAATTTTTATGATTTTAGATGCAGTGCTTTATATTTTTAGAGGCACTTCTAATTATTACTGGAGGGAATCAGTTGAGGATTACAAGTTATAAATTGTCCTTACTCTGTGGTTACTAGGCCATAATCTATATGCATATTTGCATAATTGTATGCGATAAGTGTTTATATCTACATAAAATTGCGTCCCTTTCATGACTGTTAAGTGACTTCTGTACCTATTTACTAGTCAGCCTCTCGAAGGGATTTTAATCGAATTCTATTAAATTCTTGGAAAACTTACAAGTTAGTATGTAAATATTTTATATGACCATCAGAATATTTTATAAACTTTTGTTTCGCTTAGATCAGTTTCTGAGGAATGTGAAACAATTTCGAATTAAGAATCATTAACGCTAGACATTTAATTGAGCGGAAATTGCTAGACATCCTTTTCTATTAAATATAAATAACGATTTGACTTCGGCATTTAAATGATAAAGTACCTACATATGCAACGTTTCTCTCGGGCTTGACCCCTGTATTGCCTTAAGCTTTCATTTTATAGACAATGTATGCTTCTACACTTGGTTAAAATAATCAAAATACTTACATAAATCAACCTATTTATCACTCTCTCTTTGCGAGAGTACAGTGATTCATCCAGCGGTATTCATGCAATGTGTTTGAGAATTCAAAGGAAATAAAATTGTGTTTCTAAGAATAATATAGTTTGTAAATTTTATACCATTTATAATAATATTTCGAATATAGTCATTCTTATAGTAAAGTATTAGAGATTATTAGAGTCATACGATCTTGTTGATAGAAAATAAATTTTTATGTTTGTCGCTTTACCAAGATGCCGATTAAAACGATCGTCAAATACACTTTTTGTACTTTCAATAGTGTTGTTAGAAATATTCTTAAGTAGAAATGTAATGGGTGTACAGAGCTAATATCACCGTTATTGACACAAAGATAAGACTAGTATTATCGTTGTATGAATATTTATAATAAGCGGAATTAAGATGTAAATTAATGTATAGGTCCATTAATGAACTTCTCGCTCCACATTTTACGAGAGCTACTTGCAAACACGATCAAATCGACTTAACGCTATTTGTAGCTATGAACCATGCTGTATAATTACATGCATTTCTTAAAATATCTATTTATCTGAAATTTTATATTGTTTGAACATTTTACATAAATCTGTCTTATAATCATGATTTACTTACTCATTTGTCTCTTACTTTAATTTTTCGTTCATCCGAGGATATAGATGATCAATTTTTAGGAATACGGCATTAAAATCGAAAACAAATGATCATCTTATACACCGATTACAGTAAAAACAATGAATGATGCAGAAGATTAATTTTAAAACGGTAATTCTAATTTTCTCTTCTTCTTATGCAATCGGAGTATGTTCTTGGTACATTTTACTTATTTTTTAGTTCAATTAAAATAGTTTACGTCGTTGTTTTTATATCACATTTGTAATTGATCTTAAATTTTCAATATAATTAAAAGAAGCATGAATAAAATATCTTTTTCTCATAAGTATTAAACTAACAGGATCATCAAATAATTAAATAAACTTATCAAAGCTGTTCATAATAAATAAATAGAATCTAAGATTTTAACTTTCATATTTTAAAACCATAAACTAAACTTGCCCAGAACATGTTAACCTTATTTAAAAGATTGTTTATAAATACTATTGATAATCCAGCCTTCAATATTTATATTAAAATTTTTATGCCATAGACCAACGCTAGAAAGATTTAGTTTTGAAATTCCTATAAGAAACGTCGAATCCAACGTCCTAACCAATTATTCGCAAACTCTGTAAAATACAGTAACAGTACTAATTCGATGATTATTCTATTATGCAAGCGAATTTTACAAATATAAAGGTAGTGTGACACTTATAAATGGGTCTGATATAATTCTTGATTCAAATTAATTAACGCTTATATTTTACCCAACTTTATGTCATAAATTTCAAGAACACAACAGATTAATTTAATACACAGCGGGTAACAATCGGATATTATCATACAATGATAAAATAACTACATTTACTAAGAAAATACTGCTTTAATTTGGGGATTATGGTTTAAATAAATAAAACTTTATGGCATAAAATTAAATTCTATCTGATACCTACATGTTAAAAATCTATTTATAAATATGTTTAGTTACTCTTTAGCAAACTAGATAACTAATATAGAAGATTGATATCTTATTTGAATTTTTGTTAATGATTTTAGTCAAAAAAAATCAAATAAGAATGTATTTTTTGTTTATTAGTCTCACTCTAATTCTACAATTTCATTGTTGAAAGTCTTGCTAACGTAATTGCCAACGCGTCTTCATAGATTGCGTTCCAAAAATCGTATCAGTTTGGTGCTAAATAAGATGAGTATTATATTGATGTTCACAAATCACACGGTATAGGGACTAGAGACTTGAGTGTCGGCATATAACGGTTTTGCAGCCGCGGGGCTGATTTATCATGGACATCCGCCGAACCTATCGGATTTGCATTTAGATTAAGCCTTTTTGCTTTACTTTATCGCGTGTAAATTACTAAATTAAACCTGAGCAATATAGCCTTTAATAAATCCTATACTTTATGAACATGAGCATGTGTGTAGCTATGCCATATCAATTATCCGTCAGATTACTGCGTCGAGATCTGGTTGATAATTTGAATGGGGAATTTTAATTGTGAAAATAAATATAAATATTTTGCTTCATGCAGGACTAATATAAATAAATGTGAAACTAAATTAAATATGGTAAATGCGATAATTTAAGATTTACCATGTATATATTTATTGCAATATCAAATGAACTATTTGCTTATTTCAGTATAATTATTTCGTGCGTGTTACTGAAAGATTGTCTCGTGTTCTAAGCAACTCTAATTTATTAGATACTAATTCGTTTAAGGGGTTATAGAGTGGCAGTGGAAGGCTAATCGCACAGGTATTCAGGCTGCTCATAAATTATCTGCCTCCGCAATTAGCAGGCGCCGATTTGGCGTATTATAAGATTGTAACAATTTCCTACATTCAAAATACATCCTTAGAGATAACATTTAATCCAGCATGGATAGCAGCTAAATTTCTAATATATAAAAATTGTGATCTTACTATCACAATAATATAGCTAATTCAATTAAAAATTATTTAATAAGAAATGACTCGAATATTACGCACCTTATCCAAAATAATATCCATTCATTTTGATTTTGATAACTTTTACACATATAAAATAACTTTTATTAGTTTTATTTTGTTCCGTTTAAATAGATGAGCCGCGGAAAGAAGTAAAAAAATATTGTTTTATCTTAGTTTTTCTGCTTACTGAGTAAAATATTTGTAGGTGTAAATTGCATAAATGATTGTAAAATAGGTTCTTCTAATTACGGGATATCCGCCTATATCATCTGCGGTATGTAAATAGGCGTCTGGCGTAATTAAAAGCTTATCTAGTGCCCTGCCATCTTCAGCCGTGCCGTAGCCCCACGATCTCTATCGTTGATTACTCCGTAAAATGATTGACGTGCTATTTTAACTGCAAACCGATAATGAAAACGTTCATATACAGATAATTCGTACGTTATTCGTAAACATTACTATTTGCACAGGGATAATTGATCGCGTTCTCACAATTGTCGGTCTGCAGACGAGTTGTCTGTAATTTTTGTACTTATTAAAAACTTGTAGCGTAGTTAGGCACCGGCATCTGTCAACATACCTATATCTTACCTTTCCTTCTTCTTTATGTTTTTTTTCGTTATTGAATCCTTCTATAATTTATCTTAATACGATACATACGTATTAATTCATCATCTTGTTGAATTGTTGACTTTTTCTATCAACCAATACAAGCACTTCGCACACTTTTAAATGTTGTTTTAGAACGGTTTGCAGGCTATTAGCGTTATTGACGTAACGGTACGTACATTCCGAAGGCGTTGATTATGCTCTAGACTTGGAACCGATGAATAAATTCTAGCCTTATCGTTGTCTAGTAGTAAATCTTAAAACTTGCTGAAATATTGCGACGTGTCGATAGCTAAGACAATTTATCGAAAATTTCTTAAGTTGGACAAAGCTGTTACAGCTGAATGTATTAAATCACTTTCGGTTTATTTCCGTGGGCCGTGTCAGCGATCTTTTGGGAACGGGTATATAATAGATTCGCGATTTAATTATAGCTTGTGGAGTATAGAATAATCGAGCATAAATCACAATATATAGATACCTGCCAGCCGCAACCTGTTTCAATTCGCACTACACAATGCGTGCTGCGATAGCGCACCGCATTGTGCTCTACAAAATGTGACATTGTTGTTAATTTATACCTTCATGCTTATTTAAGGTAGCCAACCTAGTATAATATTTTTCATATGTCAAAAATGTTAAATCTCATGTTTCATGCTTTATTTTACTTATACCTATTATGCAAATTAAAATAAATTTATATTAAAATTTGTATATTTAAAATGAAACCTAATCTGATAATGACCGTCTGCCATGTAATGATTAATAAAAAAATTTAGAGACTATTTTTATGTTTTCTATAACGAGCATGTGCAATTATCTTTTGTTCTTTTGATCATAATCCACGCATAACTTTAAAATTTAATAAACAACTTTTTGTGGTGATGATATTTCTGATAGTTGATTTGTAAGATGTTGCTGTATCGAATTATTTAGCAGCTATGTTTTTGTGGTAAAGGCCGTTAAAGATAATTTTAAAATGATTTGTGATACACGTCTGTACGTTTTTATAGCCTTTCAGGGTCGTAATTGGAACGGGGTGTCAGGGCATTCTCTGCAAAATGTAACGGCTTTTGATTCATCAATCATAACTACCTTTACATTATGTATTAAGTATGGAATTGTAAAATATATTACTGTTTTTTTCTTAGTCTTGTATCTTCATGTGGATATAAAATTTATGTTAGTACTATTTAAGGTGTCTCAACGGTAGCTTTTATTAAGTTGTAGCTTTGGCTGATCCAAACAAACTCGATCTTATATGGAATAACAATACTACTAACACATGAAATGAAATTATTGTCCATTCATATCATTTTGATATTTACATTTATAAGTGAACAATGAGCGCAGAACACGCTCTGCTGAGCGGATTTTAAAATTTTTCAATAAGATCACATGGTGTACGCGACTTGTGTCAATCAACGGTCAACGGTTTTACAAAAAACTGTGAAAAGGAAGAGTTCCTTTATTCAATTAATGTCCACGTCAAGAATCACATTTTCAATACAGTTAGTTAAGAGCCAACTTATGAGTTATGAAGGAGCTCAAGACATTTCCGTTAACAACTTTTTTCGCATAAATAGTAATAATAACTAGTAAATACGTAAAACAGCCGCAATAATCGTTGCAGAAAATGAGTGACAATTGTAATTAACGTGGCCCAGCATTCTTATATCCAACTTAGTCTTTCAAGTTTGAAACAAAAATTGTTACAACACAAGAAGAAAACAAAGTGATTCGAAAATAATTCACTCATATATATAAGTTAGTTTCATATTTAATCTGCGTGTCTGCGTAATTCCAAGAAACTATTTCTTGTATATGATGCTAAGAAACAGAAATAATAACGCTGGCTACTTATACGGGAAAGAAGTCGAATGAATCATCGCATATGCGTTCCTCGTAAGCTACAAAAAGTTTGTCGAAAATGCTACTCAGTTTATTCTGTGCTGGATGTAGCACAGTCATCCTTTATTTATACCTGTATGAAGAATTTATTTTTTGATGCTTTAAGAGCGCAGTTTGATACAGTGAATTCTTTAATTGACAAATAGCAAGAAGCATTCCATTTTGTATTGTTGTAAGAAATATTAATTACAAGAACCTCATCGCGTCTATGTAGTATAGTTTTTTTATCTAATGGGTATTATTAATTAAACATCATGTCGCATGTATTCATATAATGACGGAATAATACATTTTAGTAAATAATTTTTTTAACTACTTTATTTCTTACTGATATTTATAACAACTTGTGAAAGAGGGTAATTCCATCAGTCAAATTAGTGATTGTATGAAATTGGTTTTTAATTTACTGGAAAAATAATCTCTTACAGCGGGAAGCTGGGATTAATCGTCAATTGATTAGTATAATGACTCGGAATTTATAAATACTTGATATACCTAAATATGTTACTTAACTTTATTTCATATGAACTGGTTATTCATAAATACTTTATTTAACACAAAATAATGATCGTAGAATTAACTAGAAGAATTAACTATACATAAACAGAAGAACGTAAAATTGTAAGCGTTTTATTAGTAGGTGATTATTTAAATTTTAACAAATTATGATCTTTTGTTTGAAACAATTTAAAATATAATAGTCTTGCTATAAGTAAGTGATATAAGTTCCATAATTAATCATAAGCTGGATTGATACTAGTTTCTCTTATCATAGATGATAATGCGTGCGTGATACGAGCCACTCCCTGCACTTTCCCTGCGCCTGCACCTGCCTAGAGGTGCATAGCCTGTTCCACAATTATTTATCTTAGGTTTTCCACGTCGTGGACTTATATTCCTACGATATGATGATGTAGCAAATTAGATGTTTTATCTATCTATCTACATTTGTAATACTAAATATGATTAATGTAAATTTGCTACTACCTTTTGAATCATCTTATCTAGTTAACATATTACCTAAACTTTGGCAAATAAACGTATTAAATCATTCTCATGAAATACCTAAATTAAATAAAGTAGTTTTTATCATTTATTGAAAAAGCAACCAAAATTCTTCATAATTTATTTTCTAGTGTAAACCTAATGGTAGACTAAAACTTGTTAAGTTGAAATACAAAGGTTATTTTAAATCTGGTTTACTAACGGAAAGCTTGAAACAATTTAGTATAATTGGTGGTTAAATAGTAATTAAACTATGCTGGAGTCTGGTTGCATTTTAATTAAAAGATTAATAACGAAGCGGCCGAGGCAACGACCGGCGAGGATAAGCACGGCAGGCGGCGAGCTCCGGCACGCAAGCCTTCGACGTGCGTGCTCCGTTACGACACCTACACCAAATTTTTCCACATGCCCGAGCAGCCGAGATAAGCTACGGACGACGCCAACGTGTTATTTATTAACGAACCGAATGATCGATAGATGGACGCGACACCGGACGTAGACATGGACGAGGCCTTTCGAAACTCGCCGCCTGCGCCGTTCTGACACTCTGTACATGCGACGCGACCTCAGATAAATGTGACTCATAGTTAATTGATTTTACATCTACATATCAAACCAATGTTTTTAATATGTCGACTCAATTTTAATCGTCGACATCTTATGTTTTTAAAATGTGCCACTTAAGTTGGTACTTATTGCGTGATCGCAAGCGTTATACTGAGGCCAAGATCTTTAAAACTGTCGTGAATTAATAGCCGCATCGGATTCTTTGTTTGATGTAACAGAAACGTTGCCAACCCTTTGCTCAAAACATCCGTTCCGCTCTAGCATACGTCACGTCTTCGTGACAGCTGCACGCTATACTTTCTAATCGCCTTATTCAATAGTCAAAATCAAACAAACGCAGCGAATAGGCAAATTGCGAAATGGCTGAAATGTAGCGAACAATGAACAGAGTAATCAATTAATTATTTATAGTCGCGCGATTTGACAGCGTTGTTTAGAACGACTGCTCAAATTGTTTGTCCCAAATTCTTTCGATACCTTACCGTTTGTAGACACAGCTATAGTAGGTGAAAAAACGGTAGTGTGTTTACGATCGCAAATAAACGTGTTAGAAGACCGATCGGAAATTCGAGGTTCAGGTGCGCAGGGCAGGTTAGACCAGTCCCGGTGGCCTCGCAAGGACCCCAGCAAACCTGTTAGATTCGTTGCACGATTTTTACGTGAGCACCTACCGGAATCTCATTCACGTGGTGCACCCGCTGGCAGTTAACTCGTCAAATGACTCACGCCTTGCCTATTCCGCACCAGAAGCAAGATATACTAGTTATTGATAAGATATGGTTACCAGTTAGATAACCAATGTACAGCCTTGTTAACATATTACCAAAGATCCTGCCATATGTACTGAATTGTAATCTAAGATTTTTCAGAATTGTTTGTAAATGATACGTCTACAGCAATCCCCAGTCCCAACTGCCCCTAAGGAAGCCGCGCCTACCTTTGCCAGTTACTATTATTGCATGTAGTTCGACTATTCTGTTTTAACTTTGATTGCGCAGTCAATGTGCGGAGTTTTCGTATTTATTCATGACCTCCAGATTAATCAATAAACTACCAGGAACAGGAATCAGGTAGAACTACGATCCGGTCAAACTCGTCCGACGCGTGCTTCCAACATTTTTTATTTATTTATCTGCATCGTCGTATACCGCTGGGTATGACGTCAGGCAACCTAAACTGGTTGCGAGGGAACAGGGATTTGCCTTGTATCCTTCCGGTTCTGCAAGTGTGGTGGACCTGTTCTACATTCAGGTTGAGCGGTACCAATTTTCCCCCATGACGTATGAACAATACATAACTTTTTATTTATAAACAAATCTAAAACTTTTTCCATTATAATACTAGAGATCACCAGCTAATTACTTAACAACTATAGAAAATATTAATACTAATGTAAAACATATTGTCCTTATATTATTAACGGGGTCTAGTTTCAATTCTCATCACACAGTTTACGTGGCAAGTGCAGTAAGCACTTAGCGTAGCGTTTACCCCTGTAAACATCGCATAATGAGTAAACATCTTGTGGAACAAGCTGCCCACTGAAGTATTTCCGAACCAATTCGACTTAGGGTCCTTCAAGAAAAGAGCGTAAAAATTCTTAAAAGGCCGGCAACGCACTCGCGAGCCCTCTAGCATCGAGAGTGTCCATGGGCGGCGGTATCACTTAACATCAGGTGAGCCTCCTGCCCGTTTGCCCCCTGTTCTATATAAAAAAAATCTAAGTCGTAAGTAGCTGGATAGCGTTGATCGTAACGTAGGTTCTAATCCTGTCTGATAACTTGTTTGGTGAACTGGCCACTAGGCTTGCTGAGTCACTCAATGTACGCAACAATTAGTACGTTGTATCGTCACATTATGACGACTGCAGATGGTTACAAAGGTCAGTATTCGTACCGAAATGGTCACACCTAATAACTGGTTCGTAACTTGTAGTCAGTCTCGTAAAACTACGGTACGGGTATTTCACGTTGCTTCTTCAATTCATTCAATAGTTTCAATGAAAAATGACCTCATGTTTTACCACAAGTAATGCGGGCTTAAACGTCATCACACAGACAAGTTTTCAAAGCCATGAAATTAAGAAATCGTGTAGGGTTTATTCTTTAAGCTTCAAATAATATTAAAAATTCTTAATATTGTTTGAAATGAAATTGAAGTCACAGCTTATGACATGCATTTTGAAAAACAAAACACAGTCTTTTAGAAACATAACTTTTACACGTTAAAAGAAAACACTTTTTTAACGGATTGAAGATATGTATTATAAACTCAAAAAAATTTTACACAAATTTTTTTTCCGACAGCCTGCGTGGTCACGGTGACCGTTCACGACCAATCCGTTAAAAAGGTGTTTTATTCAAAACACAGTAACTGTATTTAAAAGCTTTTATTCCTGCCTGAGTAGAAGGCCTGCTTAGAAAAAAATGCTCAAAATCAAACTTACTTGTAAAACAAATGCCCCATTTCATTACATTGCTTCCATTGCGTGCTGTACCTTAACGTTAACTTTAATAATTAGGAAAAAAATCTAATAATTATTATAGAACGTATAATATATATGTCCTTTCCATAAATATTTGCAGCGTGCACTAAAAACCATACCTACCCGCAGCAACCTTTAATTAGAACTCTTAATATAAAAATGATTTGGCATGCTCACACATTTTACACGACTATTTTAAATCGTATATAGAGTAAATGTTATGTAAAATATTTTAATATATAATGTTTTTGCTTACCTAAATTTGTTTTTGTCACTAGAAGGCGCAAAGAAGTTATGGAAGTGAGTGGTGATTCCTGGCGAGCCTACTACACCACGGGACCAGAGCATCCCCTGAGTGCTGCCACCTCTGCAGTGCTGGGGGTTGCAGATGACCAGCAGCCGCAGTCCCTTGTCACAGATTACTACAAACTCCCTCCTCTCGGACAAGATACCCATTTAACCCTCCATAAGGAAGTATGGCAGTAAGTAACGAGGGAAGCTTTAAAATATGATGCCATGTCAGCAATTTTTCTAAAAGAAGTCAAATGCTATTGCTGAATAATTGAAAATTTTAATTAAATGCATTGTGCATGTTCTTAGTTCTCTTATATTTTTGATATAAATTACATAATTATATACCCATACATATTATCTGTTCCACCATCTTTAAAAATAGTCTTAAATATCCAAAATTATAAATCTGATATGGTTACAATACGCCCAAAAATGTATAAGAAAGCTAAATAAATGTATAGAGAAAAAAAAGTATTTATATATATTGCAGTGCCATTATCACTAATGCTTAGAAACTAATTTAAAAAAATCCTGTATATAAGTAAAATATTTTTTTAAATCTTGCCACTAACTGAAAATTATTTAAGCACGTATTCTCAAGTACAATAAAACATTTAAATTGTGTATGTAAAAGGTAAATCTTGGCGTTACTGTGCTCTATCTAAATCGCTATATTTAATTCATGACACAAAAATTACAGCATAAATTTTTTTTCTAACAAGACATTTAATACGTATTCAAGCCTCGAGATATAAAAATTAATGAATGGATGCCTATCAGTGTTTGGAAATATTGTGAAAAATCAATTGTCGATTCTCACGGCAGTACATCACACCGTTCGTGCATGGTAACAATTATCATTATAATCGAAGAATATCGAGGCGCTCTTAATAAGAGAATAAGTTCGCGTAAAATTTATATGTAAACTATGTTAATATTCGCCTTTTGTGTAGTAAGTGTAGTACAGTTTTTATGCAGTTCCTTGTGTAGCTTGCCGAGTCTCACGGCTCACTAGACAGAGACACAGGCCGCGTGGCTTCCGGCCCTAACGAAAGGTGTAAGAATAACAAATAATAAAAATGCAAATGTTCCACTCAATAAATCATAAGCGCTCATTTGAATACCTATAGCAAGATTAACGAAAGAATTCGCAACTGCTTGGAGCATCTTATCCCCTTCTGCGCGTATATCATGTTAGAAATTACCATATTGGTGCAGTTCGATAGGGAATTTAATCAATAATGCTAAAAAAATATTATGATTGAACTTAATATGTTCAATTGTATTTATGTTATTTCGTTTTTAAGTATTTTGCTACTATATGCAAAAACTTAAAATGTTATGAATCTAGTACCTACATATGAATTATTAGGTAATTTATTTTAACATTATAATAAATATAATATGAATTTTTGGTATTGTTTGAAGTTTCCAAATCCTAGTATTCCAAAAGTCGCGTATTAAAATGATAGTGATAATGCATTCAACGGTATTCCCATAGAAACGCGACCCCGATCAAATTATCCTCGCTCTTTGAGAGTGGTTGTTAACAGCATCCTTTGAATGCGACACAAAAATGAGCAAACGCCGTGACACATTCTCAAAAGAAGGGAGTGCATAATGTTAACAGATCTACTATATTCCATTTTATTCTTTTATGGAAATTTTATTATACTGCATAAACACGATATTAAAAAGTTAAACTAGTTCTAATTCACAATTTTTTTAAATATATTCTTCGCTTTATTAAGACCATAATAGTCAGGATTCCATATATTTCACCCGTGGTTTTATGAGACAGCTCGAAGATTAATCAGTTTTTGCACATAAAACTTATTTTACCGAAATCAAATAAAATAAAATGAAGCGTTCTGCTACACGTGATGATTTTTATGTTTTCAACTCAACCTTCGCATCATAGTTTATTCTACCTTCCTGATTGTTTTTTGCTTGTCATCTTCGTCGCTATGTACGGGAGTGCATAAATACAAATAATGACATGAGACGGATGTGGCTGGAAGCGGCTTACATTGACAAGGACGCCCAGGACTTGTCTGTGCATTGTCGGCACGCGTCCCACGCGCCCACTCCAGCGCAGCTATTTCTCATTCATACATTCAAATATTATAACGAATGCCCAACTCGCCCGCACCCATCCGAGTCTGTCGTGTCGCAGCTCGCGTTTGTATGCTAATCCATTATATAGTTCAGTGCCAGAGCATCAGATTCGGCTCTCTGTTGTCTAAATCGCCAGTGATATTTGAATTGAATACATACATAACGAAATTATCTAGTGCACTGTGCTTCGTGCGTCGTAGGCGGTAACATTTCGTAAAAGTGTCGTGCGCGGGCGACTAACTTCTGGTTATCTTGTAATGTGTACGTAGAGTATTAGGTGAAAACATCCGCCATAACTAATCACAACATAAGGTTGAACATTTGCGTTAGTACGATGCATTGAACGCGCCTTATGAGAGGTTCAACCTCCTGACCCCTACGTTCCTATTCGTATCTAATACGATAATTGTGCGATGAAATATGTTTTTCGTACAAATTTATTTGCTTAATTTCTACGGATACATTATTTTAAAATGTAAATCTCATTAAATACCCCATCAAATCGTTTTAGGGAACTTAAATATCTATATGTAAATGTAAACTTACAAAATATATTTCGCAATTAACGTTAATAGATACCTACTTCGTAAATAAAAACAGTCACATAAAATGGCAATGTCGCGGTTTCTTTACAAACCTCGGTAGCTGGAACCGTGTGACCCATTTACATCTGAAACCGGTTCCTCTTGAAGATATATGTATTGTTAGTAGGATAGCAGTTAATACCATTCAGCTCCCCTGGAATTACCCGTCCCCTTGAAAAGATAATGTGTAAAAAGATAGACTTCGTCAAGTCCCTTTAAAGTGATGGTCATCGCACATCGAGCAATCAGGGCTTGACCATTCTTGGGACATCTGTTATATATTTTTTTTGTTCTGGAACAGCTGAAGTTTTCAAACGGTTGTTGCTACGACACTTATATTATTAAAATTAACTAATAATTACTAGCAAATGTACCGCAGAAATGTTTACCTAACGGGTTGACCTATAGGTAAAGGAAAAAAACTAAATGCCTTAAATTGGAAAGTCGAGTGCGCAATCAAATATTTAAGTTTAATGACTTGGACAAATGGCGAAATGTTTTCAATTAAAGTTTTTTTAAATGTATTAGATATCAGTTCCGTGAGAAAAGTAGCAATAAACCTACATTTTATCGAATGATATATTCAAATAGAATGGATTTACGTTACTCACATCCGCTGCAAGCGCCTTCTTCATCTGGCTTTATCTTTTGATAGATTTTAATCTATTCGTCAAACGATGTTTAACTGTCGTCGCCTTTGATTTTTATCGTCTACGCAGTCCAAGAATAACTGCTATGTCGAGAATAAGAAATTATTATTTATTTATAGATTATATCTCCTCGAGAGCTACAACATTACATTAAATCAATTAAAGCTTTAACTACTTAAGAAACATTTAACCTATAATGTGAACATACTTCTTGCTTTTAACACATACCTAACTGTAGATATTAAATATGCTATCAACAACGAATGTAGTAAATTAAATTTATTGAGGTTATGTCTTCCTGTGTAATTAATTAATACATTAGATATGCATAATTAGCTTGTGGCGCGTATATCGAGGAATTTTATTTAGAAAACGGATTTCTTAGATGCGTTTCAGTTTAGTATCAGATAAGACGACACAAATGTATGATTATTGTAACGGATTCATTTCACGAGGGCTGGGGTGGAGAGCATTATGAAAGTTTCTTCATGTGTGAAAGGGTGTTAAGTAAACATTGCAAATAATTATAAAGGCGATCGCATCTGATATATGAGTACGGTCCCGATTATCCATTCATAGAAATTTTTATATTTGCATTCGAAAAGTAGGTAGATTGGAAGGTGAATTCCTATTTTATTAAGCAGTGAAATGCTAATGTTGCAACATGACACTGTTATCAGATTATAGATCTTGAGAGACTGAGAGAATGTAACTGAACATCTCAGAATTATTTTCACTTACCATAATATTATATTCAGTAAAGTAAACAACATCGTCTATTTTAAAGTAGTTATTAGTACACAATTATCTTATCAATTATCTTATTAATATTTTTTTTAATAAAAAAAAATATTATTAAAATTTATTTAAAATATCATATAAATTATCCCTGTAAATTAAATTTTGTTGATTTTAATTTCTAAATAAAATAGTACCTACCTACAGTAAACAATGAAGTTTTAAATAGGTATTTATGAAGTGTTTTAGGTATTATTAATGTTAATTGCATTAAAATAATGTTAAGGGCTCAGCTGCCGACGAAAGGCAGTCTGTGAGCTTACAATAAATGACAAGCAAACAACGCATTGTACTCAACGCAAATGAATAACTAAAGTTTGCCACCTCGCCGTAGGCATGCTGTACCCAGATTAACTGAACATAATTTGCATCTTTTGTAATAACATCAATCTTTTGTACTGAATGTCAAAACATTCCCTTAATACTTTATTACTTGAAGTCAAAAAGAAATACATAATTAAAATTTGTAGCCTTATCACATGTAAATTTCACACTCGTGTATTTTCAATGCTTATGCATAAATCGTAAAGAATGAGCGATGGCAGACTTGCAATCGGACACGGCTGGATCAGCTTGCGGGAGGTCGAGTCCTGACCGAATCACATGAAATAGTGCCAACAGGGATTCTTATCTAAAATAAACATCAGAGGGCCAATGAAACACGCCTTCAATTATCATAAATCGGCGCACTGACACCGACGAAAGCCGCGCCCCGCAAGGATGTCCACGACTCATGTGCGAACAAATCAAGCGAATTTAATGTAACTGCCTCTGTGGTATTTGTAATAGTCTTAAATGTTCAATGCCCAACAACAACACTTTATGGGCGATTTATAGTTATTACATTGTAAACAATCACATAAAAACAAAATGGGTTTGACGGAAATATATTGCGATTAGCGCTAAGATTTAAGATCTCTTTTTTTCGTATTACCTGTTGCGATCGTAAATTACTATTAATTAAATAAAATACATATTATATTTTCTTATCCGTTAAGCAAGCGGAATTTATTTAGTTATTATAATTAAAGTAATTTAAAAGGTTATAATTCTCATTACTTTGACATGTTTAATGAACGTTTCTAAAGAAAGGATTCTGGTGACAGTTGACTGATGACAAAATTTTTATAATATTCTGACACTATCATATGAAATGTAATATGTATACGGTGTACCGAATTATTTTCAAAAATAAATAGAATTGATTATTGGTATAATAGATAAACAGTGTGCAAATACTTTTCCTTAATTTGTAGTTGCGAATTTTCTATGTTACTTTCCTGACAAATTAAATACTAGTTTATTTATAATTATTTAAAAATAAATCAATTAGTGCTTTAAATCTTCTTAAAATGTAGTACGTTAAATGAGACGACATATTGTATATTATGTTTCAGATAGTAACAGAGATTTAGGGTCTGTTTCACAATGTCCTGATAAGTTCTGTTATTACTTATTGGTAGGATAAACAGTATTTTTGTGTTTCACGACTGTCAGATAGCGCTATTCGTCATTAAACGTGAAGTATCTTATTTGGAACTTTTATCTTTCGATGAATTTATGTGTTGCATAGCTATTTGGTACTTTATCCATACATTGTGAAACAGGCCCTTATCCTAAAATATAAATCGCTAATATAATATATAATCCCTATAATAATTTTATATGATTTGTAGAATGTAATTTTATGTAAATGGTAATATTGCCTCTCTATAATAAGTAGGGGTCCGTCCTGTCCTGTACCTTTAAGTTCCATTTTTTATTATTTCGTGTAAGAAGAAAATAAATCCTAAATATTTTTTATTTATTAAGATAGTAATATTCATCCATACTTAATGAGAAAATATCTTTCTCACACGCACATTGCATGTCACATAATATATATTTTTTTCTGTATTTTATATTCTTTTATTCGTTTTTCAGGTTTAAGAGTTTAAGATACTTTAATGTAAATGTTTAACATCATACAAGAATTGCCAATAGCCTTGTTTTTATAAATACATAATTCTATTACCGATAAATGTAGTAAATTAGTATATAAATCCTAAGTTTGAATAATTACTCTTAAACAAGTGATTTTGCGCGCGCATTGCAAAGTAGATAATATAGCTGCGCGCGCGCAGTATCGCGAATGACGCCCCTCCCCTCCGCAGGGCCGGCGGTACGCTGAAGGCAACCAATGGAGCGCACGGGGCGGAGCTGGGCGAGCTGTCGGGTCTGCTCCACGCGGGCCTCGTGAAGCGCGAGCCCGAGGATCTCAGCCGCAAGGTAGTCGACGAGCCCGAACACGCGCTCAAGCCGCCGCGACACAAGGTGCGTCACACGTCCGTTCGCCGCCGTCGCGCGCGCACGCACTTACACACTTTCTTTGCCGGTCACTCATGTTTCATTCGTTGCGATTCACGTACAATGCGAGCCGCTCGCTCTAGTCGCTCTAACAGCGCCCGCCCGCGCCCCGGTCTGGCCGGCACGCGCCCGCCCTGCGTCCACCGCTACAGGTGAACCGTAGGACTATTCGGCATAGTTTCATAAGTGATCGTGTATAGACAACTAGTGCTAGGAGCTGTGAACTGTGCTTTGACGCGGCATGTACGCGTCGACGTTACGGAGTGGACAGTTGTCGTGGGAGAGCGCGTGTAACAGGCGCGTGTGTCCGCAGGTGGCGGTCGAGGGGGGCGAGGCCGCATCGCCGTCGCCGGTGCCATCGCGCGCCTCTTCGGCAGGCTCGCTGCTGCCAGACGCGGCCATGTACGCCGCACAGATGTTCGCTCCACCGGGCACCCCAAGCCCCACACCTTACGGAGAACAATACACGCGGCAGTCTACCACCTTCTCAGGAGAGCCCTATTATAGAGAATACTTCGTCGGTGATGGCTACCAGCAGAGAGCTGCACCTCCATATAGTGATACGGAATCACCTTCCGCCTCGGCGTTTGGTGAGCGCTACGCGGCGCCTAGATACCACAGCAAAAGTGTGATCGCTGCGGCTGGCCTGACTGTTGATCTGCCTTCACCGGACAGTGGCATTGGAGCTGATGCCGTTACTCCTCGAGATCACACAGCTGTTCAGCAGGTCGGTGCCACGAGTGACACGGGCGCGGGCGGGCGGGCTTCCCAATCACAATAATTCATGTTAGCCACGCAAAACACAATGTATCTAAAAAGTCAAGGAAGATAAAATGTCTTCTACCATATCACACAAGTTACCCGTTTGTAACTGGATATATATATTTTTTTTACTATAAAGCATTTTTCCTTGACTTTTTGGATGTCCTAGGCGCTTCTCTCATTTAACACTTTCAGATGTCTTTTTTTTCCAATAAGAATAATCTGGCAGAATTAATATTAGTACATCTAGTCATTGTAATACGTCTTGAACTATTACAATAACATACAAAATAACTACACCTACACTTAAGAAATTCAATGTTATTTTGAAAATATGGTTTTTATATTCAACATTCTGAGAAGCCCCCCCCGCTCTCACTGGTCACTGGTGTTTTTAATATATTTTTTTCAATACACTTAATACTAAGTCGCTTAAGACATCAAACAATGAAAACGTCGAACCAAAAGTAAATAAAACAAAACGATCACATAACTTCCATTACGGCGAGTAGAAATGAGTTAATATTGATTATGCTAAATACACATTTTAGTTTTATGTAAGTTCAAATAATGTTACGTATTTAATAGACATCATCTAAAAATATTTAAGGGCTGCCAAAATATCTAGGCTAGACATAGTTGATCACAAAATAAGTATCAAATAAGTTAACTAATTTAACTTTTAAATTATGGTTAGTGCGATAAGTAGCAGACATTCGAAAAGTCTAATGATGCGATACAATTTTTAAAAATACTTATCACTAATTAGATATTTGGAATCCATTATGAATTTGGTTTTGGTTCATTAATAAATCTAAGTAATTTGTAATGGTATAAGTCTAATCATTACATAATGGATTACATTTCAGTCGTAGTTAAAAAAATATATTTTGAGGCATATTAATGAAACATATTTATGTATGTAAGGGATTTCTTGTTAAAGTGAAGTGCTAAATACATTGTTAGAATGAAATATTTTTAATGTATATGAAAACGCATGTGTGTCTTCGAAAAACAATGTAACATAATATTTATGTAGAGGCACGTGACTAGTTTCATTTCATATAATATTCGCCATGTGAGACCTTCAGAAGCAATCTGTTATACATAAATTAATACATACATATTTAAAATAATAAATTGACATGGTTGAAATATAATCGGTTTAGTAGATAAGTGATATTGAAGGACTAATTCTTACTACTAGGTGTGGCGCTCACGAGTATTGTCGATTCTAACGCTTTATTGTTTATTGTACTTAACTAGGAATTAACTTCAATAAACTTAACTTGATTATTACGTTGGCTCAATTTGTGTCTCGAACTAAAATCTAACTAAGCTGACTAAAACCGGAATACCGATGTAATTAATGATAACAAAATTCTATGTAATTTACCTAAGTAAATAAATTCTTAATGCCATAATAAAAGAAAACATTTTATGGTTATGTAGAAACGAGTCGTCAAAACTTTTGAATATATTATTTTGTGTTATATACTATATTGCTAAGCTAGGGAGGATATTAGTATAGATAAGATCAAAAAATAATTGGATTACACTAACTATTTCTGATGAGGACTAGTGAAACCGGTGAAATTATACTGATTTAGTTTTTATGAAACACGTTTTGTATAAGCTTTTGTCGCTTCATGAACATCAGATTCATATAGTTTAATGTTAGGAGTTATAGATAATATCGTGTCATCATATTGCGTAGTAAGGATTATTTATTACAATTGCACCACCAATTCTTAAATGACAAATTTATTTTTATTTATGTTTTACTTTATTTCACATCCACAAAACTTTAAAAAATGTACAATGAATATGTGAAGTGTTGACGATTGAATTCAGACAGTGTTAAGTGCTAAGTATTTTAGTATCGGTGCCATATTCGGGCATAGAATTATATCAACTTTTAGTTGATTGTTTGAAATATAATTATTGCTAGTTAGGTATATTAAATATATTGCAAATTGTGATCATTCAAAGCTTACCATAAATTATTTATTGTTTGAAATTACTTTAATGGAACATAAATTGTAAAAATAAATACTATGACCGAATTTTCTGTTAAGGTTTGTTTTTTGTTTCGAATATTTAAACTCCCTCCAACAACGCTTGGTAAAATAAGGGTATTGTAATAATAAATAATTATCAACTTTATATTACTACAGAATTAAGTATTTGGGTTAAATCGGAATAGAGACAATAGACCATAAAGGCATACATTTAATTTTAAGTACTCGTATGAACAAAAACAAAACGGTTAATTAAATAAAGACACTTCAGTGGAACCAATAAATCGAATTAATTTAATATTTTCACAAAATGTATGCATGCTTTTATATGAATGCAAGATAGCATAGTAATCAATTATATTTTACAGTCGTTCGAGTATACAGTAATATGCCAGCAGCCAGTGGGAGACGATGGTCGTGGGACTCCCTCAGCACACCACTCCCCTGCGCAAGCGCCGCGCACCCGGCCCTGGCACGATTTTGGCAGACAGAATGATGCCGATAAAATACAAATCGCTAAAGTGTGAGTATTCATTTATAATCTAACTTCGAAATTAATTATAAAGTTTGATATGACTATTTTATTAGTAATACTAAAAGGCTTAAATTTGTATTA
Source organism: Pieris mannii (assembly GCA_028984075.1). Lineage (NCBI taxonomy): Eukaryota > Metazoa > Arthropoda > Insecta > Lepidoptera > Pieridae > Pieris > Pieris mannii. The sequence goes on from CM054776.1 coordinate 6,472,345, forward strand.
AATTTCTTGTGAATGAAATTAATGAACTCAAATGTGTAGTTACCGTGATCACGCACGCTGTTAAGCACGCGAAACGTCGGAAAAATTAAAAATTATGTAAAATAATTGTAAATTTATACTAATACATAACTTCAATTTTTCGAGCAATGTTGGCCTAGTGGCTCCAGCGTGCGACTCTCATACCTGAGGTCGTAGGTTCGATTCCCGGCTGTGCACTGCAATGCAATGGACTTTCTTTCTATGTGCACAATTTAACATTTGCTCGAACGGTGAAGGGAAACATCGTGAGAAAACCGACATGTCTTAGTCCCAAAAAATCGACGACATGTGTCAAGCACTGGAGGCTGATAACCTATTTGCCTATTAGATTTAAAAAAATTGATCATGAAACAGATTCAGAAATCTGAGGCCAAGACCTAAAGAGGTTGCAGTGCCATTGATTGATTTATTTATTTACATAACTTCAATCCGGTAATAAAACTGTTTTCTTTAAATGTGTAAAAGTTATGTCAATAAAAGAATATTATGTGTAATCCCTTTACGAATAAAGCCTTAAGGTGGTCACTTAAGAGTCAATTCAGCATCACACAATTGTATCATACGTCATCGACCTCTAATTGGAACCCGTTTTTAGCATCAAAAACTAAATTTCAGTATTTTGAAACAGCTTAGCTAATTTCTGTACAAACTAAAACTAAAAACCACACTAAACTTTGCGCGTTAATTAGTTACGCAAAATTGTACAAATTCAATTGGATAAATTAATTAGCATTTAGAGATATTTCTTAATGAAACGTACAATTGAACATGAGATGTAGGGAGCAGAACTGCTTTTAAATATGCAAAATCACATTCTTTAACGCATATATTTCGTAGCTCACATTTGCCGGATGGCATTCTAAATGATATCTTAAATAATTGGCTTGCTTAAACCTTGTACGAATTTATAGACTGTGGTGCTTGAATTTTGCATAAACGTTAAAACAAATATAGTAAAAATATTAACAAATAAATACAAACTTTAAATTCAAATTCAAAAATCATTAATACATGTAGGTAATATAATATACACTTGTGAACGTCAAAAAAAGAAGAAATATACAATAAAAGGTCTGTATATGCAAAAGAATATAAAATAATAATAAAATTAAACTACAGTTTGAATACTGTTCAAGTAGTTACTAACTCCGCAAATCATGTTAATCATTTCGCATATGCTATATTTATATACCAACGGGGTATTTCGAACGGCCAACATACGATAATATTTAATCAAACACACAAATCGCATAAGCTATTGTAATCTGTTTGAAATTACTTTCATTATAAATTGTTTAAAAAAACAATATTTTCGATACATTTATAACGTAAATTGTATTTTTAAATCACTATTATACATTTCTTCAACCCAAATATAAGTTTATTTAGTTAACAACTGTCAAGTGATATTCGTTGAAACGTTCACTACGGTCAAAACCAATTTTAATGAAAAGTCAATTACCTTAAAAAGTAAACAACTTTTGTTTCACGGACGGTTACAAATCATTTTGTCAGTAGGCTTAAGACGCTAATAGATCGTGGGTTTTTAATATAGTTGTCGAAAATAAATGCAAACGCACGTGACAGCTTCAATCTTTGAGGATGTTTTTTCATTATACTCTATATAGGTATATGGATACTAATATATAAATAAATGGTAAGTAAGATTTTTTTTCCTTCGTTTGTTTAGGTGGCTACGAAGAATAAGACTATTTCTATGCCTTCTATTTTGTCAAAGAAGCATTAATTCAACTGACTCATTTTTACTTATATAATTTCAATATTTCAAACCTAGGATTTTTCACCAAACATAAAACAGCGTTTTTCTATACTTTAAATAAAATAAATAACAAACGTTTTGTGAGGCTATTGCCCTGATCCGACGACATTATGTGCCAGTTAAAGTGTTTTTTTTTTCTTATCACTAAGTTAATTGTTATATACGCTCGATTCAATATCTATAAACTATTAGGCAGGTTTAATTCACCACCATAAATATTACTCGAAACTTCTTTCCTTATGTTTACCTTTTTTCATGCTTCCAAAGGACATTTCAAAGTAATACAGGAAGTGAGTATAACACTTTTATTTTAACACACCTTGGAATATTTCCAATCTAGACAAACAAATAAATTGTGAAATTGAATTGAAATGAAATTGATTATGTACCTTTATAAGAAAACTAGTATGGCAAGAAAACGCTCTTCAAATTTATTAGTGAATTAGCATTGCTATCATACCAATTAGCTGTTAATAATGCAGACACTTTTTATTGTAAATTTTGGATAAGAAAAAAATTTCCAATGAAAAACAATACTTCTCACAGTTAACCAACCGTACCTAACTAACATTGTTGGTTTTAAGGGACTGAAAAATTAAAAGTTGGTAATAAATTAACGTACGATATGGTATTATATTTACTTTTCCACTTATACCAAACTGGTAGAGTTCCCGTTGCCTGTTTGCTTCTAGTATAATTTCAGCCAGAAAAAGGAATTCATTTCTAGTAACTCAATCTTTAAATGTGTGCATTACTTTTTAACATCTTGAAATGTTTCGAGACTTTCAAATTACTTCCTGCGCGATGAATTGCTCTTACACCTCTAAGTGGTTTAATCTTTCTCGTTTAAACATTACCCTTAATCTATACGATTATACGTATATAGTGCATACATAGATACTAATTACTAAATGCAATCATACTGACGATACAGGATTGCGGTCTGCACGCGATCCTTACATCATCCAGTCCATATATGTTAACGATTACAGAAAGCATTCCTTTTATATATTAAGACATTTTTTTTACTTTTAATGTACGTACTGAAAATGAATACATACATGTACATATAAAAATAATAATTAATACCATTATTTTTGAAAGTCCCACCAAAGATTGAATTTTCCGTATGCTAGTAATAATATAATATAATGAAGTTTACACCAGAGCAAAATAATGACCAAAAATGTTCAAGCAAGTTAAGCTGAGATAGTTACTTATAATGAGTAAGATAACAAATCCATAGTTATTTATACATAGTTATCCACAATAAATCTACACTTTTACAATTGCAGTTTCGTTTAGCTGTATGTGTTGTATGCAACGTGGAATCGGACAGCCTATGATAAGGATAGGCCATCTTAACAAAACGAATAAATATAGCGAAATATCATAGTAAGTGGTAAAGTAATACACAGAGGGTCAGATTTATGCGCATCTAATTTGGCGGCGCTGCTCACAGGCCCCGCGGGACGCCTGCGCACTCTTATCTTATTGTGCGTTTTTATTGCGAGCACTTTGTTGTCGCTGCAATCCAAGGCTTTTTGCTCACTCATCAATTTCCGCGCCTCATCGATTGATTTATTCATGAAAGGCTCTCGTCTTCACGCAGGAAGTATCTTTTTTTTGGGCCCTGTGCTGCTGAAATTTGTAATGAACCTCATTGGAAAACAATACGTTATTTATAACTGAATATGGCTGAATCCCAGGTGATAAAATATATACGTGACTATATACGGCGCAATTTTTATGTCCACCCTTTGTATATCTGAACATCCTATTTGTAGTCTTAGTGAAACTTTTTACGATATGCATTCAAAGTTAAGGAACATTAAATAATTCACCAATGACAATGGAAAGCCACGTCACAAATGGAAATTACGTTCAGTAAGAGAGAATCAGATAGGCGAGCACCGCTGCGGCCGATCCGTCAATGTCGGCCCGAGTTTGCATTGCACAGCCTTTATCAGTACCAACTCAGTTAAATCGCAAACATCAGAGGAATTGTTTACCAAATTGTTTTCAATAAGCTTTAAGTAATGGTGTAAGCTCCACTCGAACTAAGTCGTTGCAAGCTTGCTATCTATTTCGTTGTTCTACAATTTATCGTTGGAATAAATATTTCGTGAGGATTTATAGCTTTTTATCGTGTTGCGTAATTTAAGGGACTGAATCATGAGGTGTACTGATAATGAAGGGGACTGAATTGGTCTCGCAGGCTCTGAGCGCGTGGGCCGCGGATTGAGATCGCCATGTTATTGGTGTTGGCCGTCCTGTGCATAATAATTTGCGAATAATTTTGTCGCGATTTTCACGCAATAAGTCTGCAATGACACGCGATCCCAGCTACTTTTATTGGGGTTTCCCTTCCGTTGTGTACCGCAGGAAACATCGAGAAAATATAGTTTTTTACCACGTTGAGATGTGGAAATCCTCGTCTTTATGTAATGACGCAGCAGGCTTGCGGACGGTGCAATTAAGATTTCAACTTTTTGTCATCTCTTTTATTGCTACACTTCAGGGAAACTTTATTGTCGCATGTTTCTGATGATAACTATCTCAAAGAAGAAATCGCGTTTTTAATATATAAAATCAGGTTTTACTGTACACGTTTTCTAAACAACGACTTTGTGCCTACTGGGCTACTTCGTAACGTAGCAACTTTTACGCTATCTAGATCTATTCATCTTTATGCGATGACAATTGACATACACGTTATCTGATTACAGTTTGACAGGTATGCTAATGCTTTATTTTTTCCATAGGTTTTCACCGTACGGATTCAAGTACCACTTAGAAACGGCGAGTAGCAGTTCGCAACGACGAGAAGATGACCGAATAACGTACATCAATAAGGGCCAGTTTTACGGCATTACGCTTGAGTACATCCACGATCCTGATAAACCGCTTAAGAATCAAACGGTTAAAGTAAGTGTCTTTCATGTTTTTGTTTAATTATGTTTATCGTGTTGTGAAAGATTTTAATCAATGTCTGTTGACGGAATAATAACAAATAAATACAAACTGATGTTTCCGACTATATGTTTGTATTATATATATGATTTACATATGTCTATATAGCCTTAATTATAATCAATTAACTCATAAATGACAACCAGATATTAACGATTTGTTCCATTATTTTCTATATTTAATGTAAACTATCAGCATTACTTAACAAAGGATTTTTAAGGCACAAATTAACAGGATTGTTCTCTCATTATCGGGTCATTGATTTATCTAAACTTTTATTAAAACTTTACAAGTAGTAGATACATTAAATCCTAATATCAAAGTGGTAATTTCAAACCAGCTTCAGCTTCATCTCGTGAATTGTATATTCAAACATTTATTTGTGAGTAGTCGATTGAGCCTTAGCCCTTAACGGTTAAAGGCCGGATGTTTACCTCACTTGGTACTTAGAAAGCTTACGTACTCAAATGACCGTAAAACATGATATTCAAACCAGTATACCTAATTATCATGCAGTGAAAACTGATGAAAATATATAATGAATTTTATTGTGTTGCACATAATATTAACACTGCATTTTATTGCATTTCTCATAGTAATGATATGTATTTAGTTCTTTTATGTTAAACTCGTCCTGTACCTGACCACAAGTATTAGTTTCACCGCTCCTGGTTTCATGTTTACCTTCACGTATTCACTTTCATAACCACCACTTTTTATTGTAAAAATACCAATATTCTTTATAGACGAGAATTATTTATACCTTATGGTAATGGGATGTTTATTAAAAAAACTGTGGGAGATGAAATTTTGAATTACATACATAAACATGTTTAATTGGTGTTACTGTAATAGTCTTAATTACACTTTATTATTGGTCTAGTAAAGTCCTAATTAAATGACACGAATCGCGTGATTGAAGTCGTTTAATAGATATCGTGGGAAAAGTTGACCTTGCGCAGAGACAAAGGTGCTACACCTTTGTTTCTTTCCAGATCCATTATTTGCCGTGGAAATCGGAAATCCCTTTATTGTTCTTCCACTTCCCAAGAAACTGATATAATAAATAGATCAGTGGCGCATTGCAATAACATTTTTTATTAATAATTTAACAAGATTTCTTGAATAACCAGAAAATACACCTGCTTCAATCAGGTTAATCCTGTTTTGATAATAACCTATCATTGTTTAAATGGGGAAATACCTTCTCACTGAGTTTTATAAACAAGTAATGAAATGATTTCATCAAATCGAGTTTTTTCTCATTTTAATTGTTTTGTTTTCAAAATAAACTATGCGTTTATTACTTCATATTCTTATCTCGATTCAATGCTTAGATCGGAATAATCAAAGATACAATGAGACACACGGTTGAAGTTATTATTAAGGCAGTAAGTGGGCCGCGAGTCCGGCCGCATTCAATACTTAGATATAGCTCTTATCTGGCTCGAATCTAGTTCGTATTGTATGGCCGCGCCTGATAATTAAGACGACGCTTTTGACATTCGCCATATAGGAACACAATGACCGCCCCGGGAGGCTAGCGGATAATATCGGCATAACAATAACCACTGTATTATGATAAAATAATTCCAATACGGCAAACACCGTGTTCCCTTAACGAGCTGGAAAAAGAAAAACAACGATACATTCTTACGTATAAATATTTAATGGCTTTATTATAAGCATTTAAACGCGTGCATTAATCTTTGTTATAACACGGCGACGTGACACTTCCCAAGCATAACTCTGCTAGCACAGCCAGACACAGACTCTGATAATTCAAAATATTTAAAAGAACCTAGGATAAACTGATAGGATAGGATGAGTGACGTAGCAAAGATTCTCACGAGCGTACGTATAAAGTTGCGTGTCTTCAAACGTTTAAATAATAAAACAAAAACGACAATTTTAGTAAATAATTTGTAACTTTTTAGTATGCGTGGCAAAAATGTAATTAGTTTTGTTGCACGCAGGGGTATCTTGGTTTTCGAGGCATTTTCTTTTGTTTTATAAGTTATTACGGGCTATGTAATCATCGAAAAAATAATTTGAAATTAAAGTTCGCACGCTGTGTAGTTTCCGTTTATAACTTTATTTACATCTCAATTGCGATGACAAATTTCATTTTAAAATGCTCTCCATAGAGACGTTTGTACTCTCGAAAGGATTGTTTTTGAAGATTTTTTGCAACTAAAATCGTGAAAGAAAATCGATCAATCATACAAAGCTGTGGCAATTAATCATCTCGTATGTAGTCAGTCACCTCATTTTATATTCCACGTCACTTGAGGGGTCGCAAGACGTACACCATTACCATTTACCTGCGATTATCATTTCAATATTTTAACAAAAAACACGCCTCAGTATCATGTTACAAGAATTAAATTTAATTATGTAAAATAATTATGTATAAAAGATATATAAAACTCAATGTTAATATACCAATGTCATTAATTTATTTACTTTTATGCGCCACTAGCTTCCGCTTATCAATAAAAAACCTATTTATGTCAGTAAAAAGTATATGCTAGAGTGAATAAAAATATAATATTTATACATATGCAACTGTAATATGAAAGAGTTAAAAAATATATATATATAATAGAAAACTGAAGCGACGTTGCACTATACGTAGTTAATAAGTTTTTTTAAAAGTATACATTATAAAGTAGTTATGATTTTATTATTTTTACGTCTGCTGTTTCATATAACAGTTAAATCGTCTAAATGGTTCTATGAGTGCAATGGTCAATTATTCAGAGAGTAATATTTTTTTACTTCAGTTTTTATCGCAACTGACATCATTGTGTTCACTTTCGTAGCAACGGAAATTCAAGTAACGAGACATGTCGTTGTTTTTGTTTTCTTTTTGTTTTTACGAATTTAATGATTGCTCCGGTTGCCTTTTTACGGTAAACGTTAATGATGCATTTTACACTTAACATGCTATACACAAAGAGAGATTATACCGATGTATATGCACCATCATACCATCTGAAACACATTTTGGCCATGCCGACAAGTGAAGGGCTGTCATACGAGTCGCAACGTATTTCTCACCTTGTGCATTCACGTGGAATTAAAATCGTATTCAGAACTAAAAAAGCACGTTACGCGGCAAAAAGTTAAAAGATATGCATTCGGAAGAGGCCAATCATTTCGGTAATCAATCACTTGTTGAGATGACTCAATTTACCTTTACCTTGCACCCTTTTCTGAGGCATCATCTGTTTCTTTTGCATCGCGACCCATCTCACTTTAATTATTATAAATTACAATATTATTCAGCAATTGTTAGTAACGGTATTCCTTTAAGCTATTACTATGATTTGAGTTTGTGTGTACTTTCATGTTCTATAAAAAAGATGGCCAAGGTTATATATAAGGAACATAATTATACAAACATATCCATTTAATATATTCTATAATAACCTTACAATCTCGTACGATAATTGAGGCATTTTTTGGTTGTAACAACAACCTCTAGTTCTTATCAGCGGGTGGTAAGATCAAAAGCGGAGGTAGCTAAATAAGCAAATATTTTCTCAAGGTTATTACTAATAGTATTTTACTAGTACAGTGCTTAAAGTTGTGCCTTTTATTTGCTCGACATTGTAATTGCATTTCAGTTTTTTGGTTGCTTGTAAAATTCCTGGAACCGTCACTTTGACATGAAAGATGAATGAAATTGCAATTACCAGCATCCAGGCGGCAGTTTTTGTTTTAGTGTGATAATGCGCTCTACCTTATACCAATTACTTGAAATATAAAATAATGACATGGATACAATGTTTATTTACGACGCAAGCCAATGAAGCTGGATAAATTACTGTGAACTTATCTTATACATTAAGTATATATTTATATGTCCTAAATAAAAGTTAATCATTTTCTGATTATGTCTTCGGTGCAAAAGGAAAGACGCATCGCTTCACAGAGCATGAATTTTCCACGTTCGATTTCAGATTCACATAACTTTGCTAATAACTATTACTTACGAAACATTACGTACTATTCGATAATAATCACGTAACTACTGAAAGCATACTAATCGTAACACTTGCATTTAACTCAATCAATTATATATATATTCTAATCTTATCTTTAAGACGTGCTCATATATTTACATTGACTTTCACTTAGGTTTAATTCCATCACTGAGTGACAGTTAAGCTGGACACAAATGGCATTACGTAAGGCGGAGTTCGTCATTGTTTCAATATTGGAACTGTCACAGGGCGCGCGTATTTAGCGTCAATCCTTGATAGCATCGGCGCGCGGTGGACAGGCAGCTGCTACGTTCGACCGCATTAGTTTAACATTTGGGACTGTACAATACAAAATAGCACAAACCGCTATCAAACGGTTTGGAAAAAAAATTAAGTCTCCAAAATGTTAGCCGTAATTAGTACGAGCTGAAGTTTTTCGTCAAGATCTTCGTTCAGTAGCAACGCGTGCGATTGAAAAAAACTCAGGCATAAGGTACTAAAAAACTATTTAATTAAAAAACATTCACAGTGTGAAATGCAAAAGTCCGCTTCACATAGATAGCAGAGTAATATTGAAAGCTCTATGAATGCGTGATTACTTGGTAAAGACGAGCTAAGCTGCATCACGCTACAGAGCCCTGCACTTTACGATCTGACATTTCCTTTCGACATTTAAGCAGATTAGTGTTACACGCGTCTTGGGATGTTAATCCGACGCTCGACGGATCGCAGGAGTTGCTCCGATTTTATCGAGGTTTAGCGGTAAATGACTGTCGCTGATAATGTAATCGAACTTTGTATGCTATATTTTATCTTACTTCAGTTTATATCTTAATTAATGCAATAATGTAGTTAGGGATTTTACTGTAAAATTTTGCAATGAACTTGATCTATTGGTACTGTAGGTAACTTAAATATCCAAGTTTGGTTCTATAATTATATGGCGTATACTGATGCATAGGTATGTACTCAAACTCAAATCGGTAATAAATTATTGATAGGACAATATGTTTACTACATGAAGTACCTGTCTATGATATAATTTCTTTTATACAGCTCAACATACATTGGTGAAAAATACATTAATTTCTAATAAAATATATAAAGAAACAGCGAAACGATATGACTTATATTTTATATTAGTGAAGTTAGAATAAATACCGACGCGTACCATAGACAACTGCAGTTACACCCACAGCTCCGTTCAGAATTTATGACGAAACCGACATTCAATTCAGAGAACATTTGCAGCAAATAACTAGGCGTTAAAACAACTAGCACAAACAACTGGTGCACTTAACAAACAGACGTATTCGTATCAGATAGAGCATATCAGGGAGGACATTACTTTTACAGTATCGATAAAGCTCAACGGTGAGCGAAATAGTTTTGCCGTAGAACATAAATAATTGTCATAAAGCAGATAGCGTCTGATGGATGCACTGCTGCTAACGAGGAAAGTCGAGACGCACAAAAAGCGAACCGATTTACGCGTAATATTAGGATTACTCAACGCATTTGCACGCGTATACATTAGCTCGTCGATAACCGTATGATGCGGACTCGCATAACACGGTTACACTGCTTTACGTTACGCACTACTTGTATTGCCCATGAAACCGTAACGGAAGATAATAGACAAATAATTAATTTTAATCAATTTTTAAAATAACAGCCTTTAGTTGAATAATACAACCAATATGGGAAATTTTACGTTGTATAAGATTGCAACAAAAATTAGGCAAAGAATTAACATATCGTCGTGTTGTTGTGCCCTTCCCGTATACATTAAGATAAGTTTCGTATTAATTAAAATTACGATAGTTGAAACAAATGTTAATATAAAGTGATGAAATAAATAATTTGAAATGGTCAGAACGTAACCGATAGAGGTACATAATATTTGGGCGTGTGTGACGCGAGCTGGGCTGGGCAAGAGAAAGCGTGCTTAATCAGATAACTGAGATTGTCAACCGAACTCGGCTCCTGAAATCGGGTCGAGTGTCGATACACTCGATTAATTAATTGGCGGTCCGAAAACCGAAGATAACTGGTCCGAGAAGGCAAAACTGTTATGAAACATTGGAGCTATTTTGAAAAGAAAAAGGCGAACGCAATCTTATCGACATATCATCGTACTTGAAACTTCGTTAATAATAAACTCAATGTTATATTTAATTAATACACAAAATATCTGCATCATTAAATCATTACTGATATTTAAAGTTTAAGTAAAAAAGTTTGGTAGAAGTTCCTCCCTACTTAATTTTTTTTAAAGAAACCATTTTCCCCACTTTAGCATTAAGCATACGATATATAAGATTATCAATACTGCATAATCATTTTTACATGTAATAATTATTGTTTAGATGGATTAACTTTGTTGTTTTTTTAGCAGATTTTATTATACATTCAATTAAATATACATGTTCATCTAAGTTTGCCTGTTAGAATAGAACTTACTGAGATATATATTATGGTTATAATGTTCAGGATCAATTGCCGACTTAAAACAGGCATTTAATCACGAGAACAGCAGCAGGCAGACAGCCTCTAAATTAGTTGCTTAATGTTTATGAATCATTAATACTAACGTAACTCGAGTAAAATAGTTTTAGCTCCAACATAATAGCTCCATTATACAAAACAAACACTACGTAAATGTCATAAAACCTATAAACCTCTTTAGTTTCATTATGATTGTCAACTCGATACACCTATTAAACGCGCGTTTACAGTTACTATGCATTATGTATTTCGAAAAATACTTGTGTCTCAGCGGAATTCTCATAAAACAGTAAATGTTTATATTTATTGCATTGATGTGACGGAGTAGAGGTGGCGTGCACCGTTATCATTTAATACATGGGCTATCTATAAATATGCGTAGTGCCGTTGATTTTACGCTTTGGCTGATAGGTAGAGAAAGCCTCTCCCGCGTGTAGAGGAAATGCTATTTACCGACATTAATATATTAATTAAAAAGTCAAAAATTCATTTATTCATTATAGGTAACATAATGTACACTTATGAACGTCAAAAAAGAAAAGAAATATTAAATGAATCTAATTTTACATTTACTGCCAGTTCTCAAATCAAGGGCGTAGAACGGAAGAGAAGAACTGGCATTAAACTCTCCGCCACTCTTTTTAATACTACTACTTACTAATACTATTAAACTATGGTGGTTTTTTATAGTTGTTACTAGATGCGTCCATATGTCAAAATATTCTACGTGAATGGGCTAGGATTTTTAAAATTTATAAAACAAAAACATATGTCATAGCCTTCTTAATATTGAATCTTTAGAACGGGATGCGTTACGGCTGGAGAGTCGTAGTTCCATCAATCAGTGCTTTCTCGTCGTTAGCCCTATAAGGCTGGTTAGCACCACGCCTGGCGCGAGCCACTTCTTTTTCACTTCGTTTTCTAACTTGTCTATAGAAATCGTTACAACATATTTCGCATACTTGGTCGCCGATGGCTAGTATTATTCAAAGCATCATCTTCATTAATTTTATAAAGATAACATATGATTTTTTGAGAATTAAAAAAAAGTATTAACTGCTTTTTCATAGATTTGGTGCGCACTTAAGCTTCTTTAGTGAATGAAACCATAGTCATAAACTTGTCTTACTATAAAAATAATAACCATATAAAATTACGAGATAACTATGTAATAACAGAGATGGTTATGCACGCGGTAATAAAGGTAGAACATAAAGTATTCATAATATTATTTGTTTGCATCAGATGTCTAAATTAATTTCTATAATGCTTAGGTTTTGTTAAGAGATTTATCAAAGTATGTATTATGTATTGCTTTTAAGATTTCTTTGTGTTGTTGCAGAGTGTTGTAATGCTTATGTTCCGAGAAGAGAAATCCCCTGAAGACGAGATCAAGGCGTGGCAGTTTTGGCACGGGCGACAACATTCTGTCAAACAAAGAATATTAGATGCCGGTAAGTTTTTTTTTTGTCAAATTCAGCCTGGCCCTGTTAAACGTACCTGAAAATTAGAATCTATTTTTAGATAGATAGTGTGTACATGTCCTGTAAAAACAAAAACGCATTCAATTGATGGAACAAGTACTATTACAATCAAATGCTGTGAGCACAAAGAAAATTTTGCGTGAAAATTTTGCGAAACATTCAGTGGCAGAGGGCAATGGTCAGACAGTAGCAAATACGGAGACTGCAAAGATATTTTCAACAAAAACATGGATAATCGTGCTCGAGGCGACACAGAAACATGGCGAACGTTGCGTGCAGCGGCGCGGGCGGCGCTCGCCCGGCACGCAGGACCTAATTACCGTGCTGCAGGCTGATCGCAGAGATGCACCCAGCTAGGGCTGGCATCACTAAGGAAATCAGAATTCCAGAGTCTGTTTCTAGACAAATGCAGACTTTCAAACTGAAAGTTCTACTCTTGAGATATGTTTACTGTACATTTAGATAAATTTTAATAAGGTTTTTTGTATCTAGTACTTTAAATGCGTTTAAAATTTCTACAAACCTTTAGACGATGCGAGTGACAACCCTACTTCTTGCACCCCGCTACCCAGCATTATATGTCGTTAGAGCATTTGCATAAATAACGCGCACATCAAGCACTCAGCCTACACCGAACGATGAACCTATCAATCCTAAGCCTAAAAATAACCAACCGACGCGGCGCCACATCTAGCCTTTCCCTCCGTCGTAGTTTCAGATTACACACTCTTAATGATACATACTTTAACTTAATTAAAGATAAAATAGAATAGTGATAATTTACATAGATGAGGCTAAATAAAACGTTATGATAGAGATACCCAGCACTTTTATGCGGCTAACAGGAAATCGTAAAAATTCGTGAGAAATCTCCGTCTTTGAACGACTCGAAAACACCTGTTGGAAATACCAAACTAAACTTTGTGTACTGTGCATATTGATAACATTGATTGCTTGTGAAATCGTTGTCTGAAACGAGGAGCGTATAAGCAAGGGTACAATATAGTCGCGCGCGGACATAATTACTGCGATAATATCGCGGAACGCGCTCATTAGCATGTTAATTGCGCGACGAGCCTCCCCGCGCCTCAGGCTTCTATGAAAATATTTCTGCCTATATACATATTTTACTCTTCAATCTAATGGAAAATTACGTTCCCCGATGTTCGCCAATAAAAGATTGCGTCATCGCATATTAATCGCCCAAGTTAAAGTAAACACCGCTGATATATGACACTCCATACAATCTAATATTACTTAAGGCTTAGACGTTATAACATTCGTAATGAGTGACGACGTACCCACAAACGGTGCCTATAAATCTAATCTCAAGGAAAATAAAAACATGGAAGCCATTAATTCGCGCGGCGGGCCAAGTTTAATGTCAAGGTTTTGAGTTTTATCTCGATGTTAGTCGTTTATTTTTTACTTTATCATTTATGTCTTGGAATAGATTCGGTTAAAAACCGACATGAAATATGTTTTCCTCGATAAGATGTTGAAGAAAAATAATTTTCAATTTATATTCATTAAAAGGGGGTTCACATTGTACCTATAATAAACTTATTAAATAATTGAAAACTGTAAAAAGTTCTCATGTTAAGGCACTTTAATATCACAATAAATAAGAAATTTACCGTTTTACCATTAAGAATAGTCTCATCAATTATGGCAATGAAAGAAACATCATAAAATATGCAAAGTTGGAGTAGCTTCAAGGGCGACACCGGACACCTGTGCGCGGGCGTGTGAAAGTGCAGCGAACCGGGGTCTAGGGGGAAGGAAAGGGGAATGGAGGGGGGTTAACGCAACGCACCGCGCCTCCACACAATAACTTCTCCGATTACTTTGGATTCTTCTTGTATCGCGTGTCAACCGGCAGTTTTAGCGAAAAGCGGCTTCTTAACTTTTATTTGTTAAAGTTTTAGCATTAGCTACGCATCATTGACCTTTATTAACGATAGACGGAAATACGATATTTTAATCCACAAAATTTGGTTTCGAATCATTTAGATTAGTAATATTTGAATGTAAAGTTGCTTTCGGCTTACTATATTTTACCTGATACTGATTTGTTTTACCTAAAATGATTTCAGAAATAATTTACAGTACTTTGATTTAAGTCAACCATTTTGTAAAATTGCAAGTAACAATTATGTAAAACAAGTGCGAGTAGGTGTGAATTTGCGCAGTGACATTTACAAGTAAAGTAAGAGATAGTTAAACAATATGGTGTTTGAGGGCGGGCGGCGTCTCGTAAACACGTCAGCGCCCGCGCGACCGCACAGATTGTCTATATGCTGATACCTGCCACAGTTGATAAACATACAGACAGGAGAAATCGATGGTTTTTAATTTATTGGTATTTGGAACTAAATGTTTACTCATAAACTATTAAAACAGTAATTAAGACTCTTTAATCGTATAAATATTTCTATATTATATAATATGCCCTACATTTCTCCCCTATTTTTTATTATTATTTTTTTTTAATATGCACAATACCAAAATTGAATATTGTATTAGAAATAAGAATTCGTATTGTTAAATCATTTTCTATAGAGTTCGCAATACTTACCTACTATTTCATTCACTCCAGAAAGAAGGTTTTTTTACAATTCCAAATTTAAAACTCCAATTATAAAGCGATGTATCTCGATTTTGTATGTACTAAAGTTTTCATGCAGCTTTGTCGTGAAGGTTGCCCACGCACTGGTCCAGCATAGATCTTACGGCTATTACTCACTAACGACCACCGCCTGTCTACTAATGCACTCCTAATACTTGAGTAATAAACATTCGCATGGATATACGAAAACAACAATTCACGTACGAAATTAAACATTTTCAGTATTTTTTCGATATAGTGAATGCTGTATAAAAACTAAAAATATAAAAAATCACTCATGAATATTTTATTGCTAATTAGTTATGAAATTGACAAATAAAGTTAATTACTTTCTGACAATCGTTATGCAAATGCTACAGAAAAATATGATTAAACCCAGAACCGTCGGTTAATGATTTTCAATTCAAATGCCAAAATATCAGAACACGATTTCAGATTTCAACGCATGCATACATCGTCGCTCTGCAGAAACAGAATCCATGCAGAAACCCAATCTAATATAAATTATTGTGTTAGTTAATTATAATGACATCTTAAGCTTAGGTAAAATCGACGGAGAATCGATCCTATCTCGATTATTCACGCCCAGCAAATAAATTTCCATCGTCGATGACGTATTGTGCGTTAATATCTTAATCGAAATCTCTACAACCATTACTGAACAGTTAGCTGAGGACATGATTAATGTTTAGTTTTGTTGCAGACACAAAGAACAGCATCGGTCTCGCGGGGTGCATCGAAGAGGTCGCGCACAACGCGATAGCTGTCTACTGGAACCCACTCGAAAGCGCTGCAAAGGTAGGCAAATACATATGTACATTGATACTATCTATCGACGTATAAACATGTTTCGTGTATTCGTAAATTACTAGGTATAGTTATAAAGACTTTTTATTGTATGTGTGTTTTTTAAATAGATTTGATTATTGTTTAGATGGTTGAAAAAAAGCAAGAACAATAATTTGCATAAAAAAGTAAGCTAGTCACTGAAGTGACTTTAAATCGCTATATCTTGATTTTAAAACATTAATTTGAAAGCTAAAGCTTAGTGGTATGCCTTACAATATTTAAAACGTTCAGTTTGTAATGTTTTTCATCCGTAGCAAACAAAATAAAACGCATATTATGAATGCAAAAATATGTGCATGCTTAGTCCATACTCGCATAAAGTTATGCATTACATTTATACTTTAGCTTCATCGAAACCCAAGCCACGTTTTTAATTACAAAATTGAAGGATAATTAAATAAAATCCTGAAACCATATAGGGGTCGGCGGCAATGGAGCAAAAAGCTTCAAGCGATAGAGGCAAAACTCGTACTGCACAACTGTTATTTTAATTGCAAAAAAATATAATGTCCACGAACGTTTATGGTTATTATCGTAATTTGTGCATTATTCAATTTTTAGTAAGATAATTTTTTGTTAGTTCCCTTACAAAACGGAATTTACGTTATATTTAATGACACATAATCGAATTAAGATAATTTTAATACTCGAGAATGAATTCCTTTTCACCTCCACAAAAATAACCGTTTTAAAATAAAATAAAGTCTAATATAGCATGTAGCCTCAGCAAAGCTTGTAATTTTTTTTTATTATTACACGGTAGAAGAGAATCTACCAACGTAATTTTTTATTAGTAAGTTTGACCCTAAATTACAATTATCCCCATTGAATATTAAGTATCATCATGTTTTTTTTGAAACAACTATACTTCTTCAACTACTATAATTCAAGTTTAAGAAATACCTCTAAAATTAGCATCTAGTCGACGGACAACGAATAATCGGTTATCGATACCCATAATTATTTACGATTGCATGGGTACGGCGGATGCAAGTAGTTTGCGACAGATAATGCGTGCTCTGACAGTGATCGGTAGTGCGGCGTCCAGTAAAAACGCAAGGCGTCATTTGCATAGAGCGTAATGAGTATCCCGCCTGCACGCCTCCTGCAGCTTTGCAAAAACCCTAACCTATTACATACTCATATTGGATTTTAATAAAAATCCCTTCTTTCTTTTTGTTAGGATGAAACCCACTTGTTACCTGTTTTCTTCACGGCTCGTGTCCTTGTTTGGCACTGTTGATATTGTGTACTTATAAAGAGATGTTAACATGGTCCACATTTTAATTCAACTTTTTTACTTTCAGATAAATATAGCGGTGCAGTGTTTAAGTACAGACTTCAGCAGTCAAAAGGGTGTAAAGGTTAGCTTAAATTATTCTATATATATGCTTATTTTGATATTTAGCACAATAAATCGATTAATTTCGAACACATATCATATAATATAGTCTATACTAATTACCTACATAGTAATAACATGACAAATTTTAAACTTATAAATAGGCAATTAAAACAAATTTAATAAGTTATATATATTTATTTATTTATTTAGTACCCCTACAGCTAACATAAATTATACATAATTACATACAAATACACTGAGAATATAGCCAAAGATGGAATACATGATACATTTAACAATAAAAAGATTTATAAAAGGGAACAAACAAACAAAAATTATTTAATACATTTGACTAATTGTGATTTAATTTATTTAACTAAGCTTAAATTAGTTATGTTGTGTGATGATGTAAAAGTGTGGGTATGTACGTGATGGTGTGTATGTGGGGTGTGCTCATAACATACTTCAAAAACGTGACTATAAGTTAAATATATTGTTAATATATAATATACATTTTTAGCTTAAAACATTTATCTCTTTTCTAAGCTATATGTCTATGGCAGTCTTAAAATATAGTAAGAGTCGGACTTCTTACTATATTCCATTTCGGAATTATCTCCAATAAGGAGCCAATCGACATATTCGTAATTAGCAAATAAAAAAGCAACTTATCGTGCAAATAAAACAGGAACACGCATAGTCTTTCTTTGCCTTGTACCGTGGGAAATTATTGAGCATGGCTAGTTTACGAATGTAATTAAAATGTTTTTATGCCACAAAATTTTAATTAAGCTTAACACATTGAACGCGACGACATGAGGTCGATTACCGCTAATACTGTGCCGAAGACGCGTGGCGCATCATTTTACTATAAATTTAACAATCATGTTTAATTAAGTATCAATTGTGTATTAGATTCTTCGATGATATGCTATTTATATCTTAGGGTATAAATATATTTTTAATTCAATTACGACGTCGCAGACACGGGAAATAAATGAACATGCTATTTGTAATATTTCATGAATATAAATCTCACATTTACATAAAGTTATTAAAACGGAAGCTTAGGCTCATTATGAATCTTATTAATATTAGGTTTATTTTATTTATATCTATGACTAATTATGATCGAAAATTAATATGTTTTATGAATCGCAATACCTACTACTATGTAGTTATTTCGATTCTAGACTACTATGTAGAAGGTATTGCGAGTGTATTGTCATGGATCAGTGTCAAAGCTTTTCACTTAGCTTATTTAGGGGTCGGGGTGTAGTAATAAATGATTTATTAAATTTTGCTAGTGTCCTTTGTGCTTAAGATAAGGAATCTGGTATGTATCATTATACCAACACATATCAAAATTGGTTTAAAAGCTTTTAAGCATGACCGGTCAACAATTTACATTTGCACATTTTTATTAAGAACAAATGATCATATTAACATTTATTATTTAAAATAGTTATAACAACAAAACTTTTAAAATAACTTCAGAGCGTTTATTGGCTTAATGACGACCTCGAATAGTCGCAATTATAACTTTTAATACGATTCGACTCAGACACGTGCATATTTTCCTTATACGTAGATTCACGATAATTATCCCTTGTGTGTCTATTAAAACGGTTCTTGTTAAATATGATAGCTCTATACGGACTTCTAGCGTGAAATATCTTGAGTAATTTGCTTACATTGCATAGTTCCACGATTGATGACTTAAATGGTTAGAGAAAGGCGTAGAAAATTACGATCTAAGCAAAGGAAAACCACTTGGAAAGTATTAATATGTAAAGATTTCAAGAAATAAAATCTATTTTGGTTTTACAGGGATTACCGCTGCACATCCAGATTGACACGTTTGAGGATCCCCGGGATACACAAGTCTACCACAGAGGTTACTGTCAAATAAAAGTCTTCTGCGATAAGGTAATTTCTTTGAACTACATTTACTAAAATTCAGTAATACTTAAAAAATAATTTATTTATTTTTACATATCGTAATATCGAGGCTCCAATAATAATTTGTTATTGATTTAAAGGGTGCAGAGAGAAAAACGCGCGACGAAGAAAGACGAGCGGCAAAAAGAAAAATGTCGGCAACAAACAGGAAGAAGCTTGATGAGATCTATCATCCAGTTACGGAAAGAAGCGAGTTCTACTCTATGGCTGATTTATCGAAACCGCCTGTACTATTTAGCCCAGCGGAAGATATAGACAAATTAGCTGGCATGGACATACAAGGGTTCTATGGACATGACGAAGCAGCATTAGCTGAAGCCCATCTCAAGGGCGCGTCACCTTTCTTATTGCATGCAGCGAAGCCACAAGCTCCAGCGCTAAAATTCCACAACCACTTCCCACCGGATGCGCCTGCGTGAGTATTTATTGTAATCGTAAGCAATTTGCCAAATTTAGTGCACGAACAGTTATAGCCATGTTTTTTAAAGGCTGTCTTATTTGCCGAGTGGTAATTGCAGTGGTTTAAAAGTTGTTAAAACATTTTTACCAAGCTTTTAATCGTTAGATAACATTAAATCTTGAATGTTTGAAGTGTTGAATCTTGAAGTGTGACAATTATTCCATATTTAAATAAATGCTTTGTCACCAACAGGTATCGGTCCGATGTTGGTGGCCTATCACCTTACAGTGATCGTAAAGATTCATTAGAATTGGAAGGTGTGCTTGGCAAGAGGGCACGTACGTCAACACCACCGCTTAGTGAGCGCGTCATGCTTTATGTTCGTCAAGACACAGATAATGTCTACACGCCCCTACACGTCGTCCCTCCCACCACCCAGGGTCTTCTTCACGCTGTAAGTACCCACTAAATACCCCTAATCCTTGATACATCACATTGATGAAATCAACGTTACGTATCAAGAACACCGAAAGCACGTAAATAACCTTGGTGATGTCAGCTAACAGAAGACGAACGAGAGTTCCTCTCGGTTCCTCGTATCGATATTCGTTTTCGGACTTAGTATTAACCTAAACGAAAATAATCGAGACGCTTCGTCCGCTGTGTAACCGTGTGGCGCTTCATAACCCGTCTAATATACACGACCATCATAACTGCATGTTGTAATTAACACCCGCGCTCGGCGGCTGCCTCGTTCCGCGATTTAGACTTCGGTAACTTCTTCGCGATTCTCTCTCTTTGTAAAACCACTAGACGAGACGTCTCGGTTCATAGCCAAAGGCCCAATGTAATTGTTTTTATTTTTGCTCATTTTCAGATTGAGAATAAGTACAAAATTTCAAGTTCGGCAATTAATAATCTTTATCGAAAGAACAAGAAAGGGTAAGTGGTTTTCATTGGCATCTGAAAGTTCTGTTAGTTTTCGGCCGCCTCGCGTCGTAAGGTCTCGCTTCACTAGAGGGCGCGCCACTAACTTCACATTGCTTTTTTTAAAACTATAAAAAACTCCCATTTATGCTTAATTAAAATTTGTCCAAGCCCTTTAAAACCAATCGAAAACATTTTTACTTATTAATAAATTATCAATTAAGATTATTAATATCATTAATCTTACTTAATGGAAAACGAATTTAATTAAAAATTGTTGACAAGTGGGATTTAATGCGTATTAGTGATTAATGTGTGCTTTTACTTATAGGATTACGGCGAAAATTGACGATGAAATGCTGGCGTACTATTGTAACGAGGACTTGTTCCTACTGGAGGTGCGGCCTGCTGGCTCCACCGAGGACGAGCCTCTTTACGACATTACTTTCGTGGAGTTGCCCACTGAACATTAGCTACGATTATCACCCGACAATACCAGATAATTATGAGGTTTATTTTTCTACTGGACTGTAAAGACAATGTGATACGCGAAAAGTTTTGCCAAGTTTTCGGTACTCGTTAAAGTCCCATAAATTATTATTGTTAGTTGTGGCGAACTCAAAAACGTACTTGTAACATTCCAAGTTTTAAACTCACTAATTATAGATAAGGTTTTCTCAAGATGTCGTCGATCTCAGATTGAAATTTACTTATAAGTGGTTCATCGCCAGCACTCATCTTAATGAACAAATGTCACAAATAATGGTTGAACGCCCTGAAAGTCTCGCTGTTGCGAGCTACCTTGTATATATCTCTTAGAGCCTTAACAATCACACAGTAATGGTGATGGCTTGTGTATCGAAAGTAAGTTTTAAAATTTCCAGAGAGAATTTAATTATGTTGTGAAATTATAGTGAATCACTGCTGAAGATTTAACGTGTGTGCCATTCATCTGTTATCATTCTAGAATTATGTAGTTATCGTTTCAACAGGTACCTTTATATCTTGCCATGATGATAAAGTAAGAAATTCTTGTCACAAACATTTTGTAGATAGGTCATCTACGCATTATTGTGTAATGGAAATATCTTTGTCATTATTATATTTAATGTTTATCTTTATGTTAAGTGAGTTAAGTCAAATTAAATGCCATCCACTTTTTTAAGATTTATGACATAAGTTTGCTTTATAAGCTCGCTCAATTCATGCACTTAGATAATATTAGAATTAGTTACAATCACAAATTATTTCCGTATCCTGGGCGCTGTGACTAATACTATAATGGTCATTTCCATTTCAAATTAATAAAATGATCATTTTATTACAAGTATTAATGATTGTCACATATCTGATTACATAGAGTCGTGATTTATTCGACTCGCAAAATACCTACATCAGTACTAAAGTAAAAATTAAAAGGGTACTGATTAATAAAATAGTAAATGGAATCAATAAAACAAATTATAATTTTAAATGAGTCTTAGCGGCCATTTTGCATAATTTACAATGCTTAATATGTAGTAGTCATTTATATGTAGTCACAAGTCGTCAAAGCAGAATTAATAATTTCATCAACGGGAGTGGTTTGTGTACAATTACTTACTTAGATATGTTATGCATAATATATTTTACCTTCGGGCCATGACAATATCGATCAAATATTTAATATTTTTGTATGAATCTCGTATGATATAATAATCTAGATTTACCCACAATAAGCCGATGCTAATGTCTGTAATAAGATGTAATTTTGTCACAAAATTTATATTAAGTGTTGTCCACCGATTTATTCGAAATTCAGAACCAGGTTCTGTTTTGATATTCCATTGGTCGCAGACAAAGTCGCCCAAGATATAATATTAAGTGGAGTGCCGAGAGCTGACGGTTCGACTAACTGCCATATTATGACATAGAATAGTTAACGATTTTAGTTTAGGGTATGCGTAGTTATACTGTCAAGTTTGCAGGTATCGAATTATTATTAAGTTTGCAATTTACATATTTCTGTGGAAATAATATGATTGTGATTGCGCTGTGACTGCGCCTCATTAATTCTTCCATATCGTTATCACTCGTTATGTCTAACCACTATGTTTATAAATTTTAATCTCTCTATGAATTTATATAATTTGTATGCATCGCATTGCTCAAAGTCTGCATTTACCTTTCACGCGGAGCGGACTCTAACATTGTTATATACCTACTTACTTATCGATGTATTATTTATTTATGTACTTATATTATAAATTGTGCAGCTTTAATGTTTTTAACTTACAATGATTTTAGATCGTGATTCTGAATCTCGTCATAAGTCACAAATGTCAGTAGCAATAAAGTACGCAAATCAGTTGTATTGTGGTAGTTAGGTAAACGGGCGTGACCCGCGCAGCAGCCATGCGTACGCGATCTTGTGCAATGTTTATTGGAGTTATCTGTTATTTGATACGTGTAAGATGGAATTAATGTAATCAAAATATATCATATCGATGACGTAAACAAGCTATGTTAAACTCAACTGTAACTAATATGTACGTAGTTAATAGATTGAGTGTAACATATTCCTCTGCTTTGTAACTATCGATCCGATAATAACTTGAAAGCTTTGAACTGTTTGATATGTTTGTTACATATTTATCGTGCAATGTTCACAAACGTTTCTAGTTAACTCCAGTTTTCTAAGGTGGAATTTAAAGAAAGCTAGTGCAAAACATACAGAAACATTATAAAACATTCCACTTACTATTAACGATGAACGAGATACACTTTCTATTCCTTTCCGGTGTTAGTGCGGTGTAAAGGGAACCTTTAAATTATTATATGAAATGTTTGTGAACATTGTGAAATAGATAAAAATATAGAGTATGGTGAATATTGAAGAAGTTATTTGAAAATTGTAGAGATATTTCTGAGTCTTATTTTGTTAGTCACGCTACAAAACCCATTTTGGGGCATCTCAAATAAATGTCGTACTATTCAGTATCGATGTCTGCGTCTGCAAGTCGTACATTTTATGACACTTCAGCCTTCTTGAGGTTTTGTCATCTCAATGTACTCATGGATGCGAGATGCAGACATTGTGACGGAATTCTAGTGAATAACGAATTCGCGGGCTTTGCGTGGGCACACCACCTCGAGGAGTCACACTAGTTATACGTACCGAAAGTGGTAGCACATTTTCGTTGATTTTAAAGTACTTAATATTAAATAGATGTTACGTTATTCTTTTATATGAATATTTGTAAGTTGTCATAAAATTATTATTAATATAATTATTTTTATCAAAGTTTATGATCTAAATAAAAATGTTTTTCTTCAAAACAAAATGTCGTTTAATTTTACGTGCATAGATTTCAAAAGCACGATTAGACCACCATCTACTAAAACGATGTTTAAGAATTGAAATAGTAAATAGAATATAATAAATAATATTTACTATACCACATAATATTCTA
This sequence comes from Pieris mannii, assembly GCA_028984075.1. Lineage (NCBI taxonomy): Eukaryota > Metazoa > Arthropoda > Insecta > Lepidoptera > Pieridae > Pieris > Pieris mannii. Next base: position 6,496,685 of record CM054776.1, read on the forward strand.
AATTAATCTGTTAAATGGTGGAAGAAAAAAAATAATTTTACACATATTTTATTAATGATTGTCAACAATAATACAACACACATATTTACATCAAAATTTTAGTCGAACATGAAAAGCATCGAGGCGATATATACGTATAAGTACTTTATATTAAAATTTGTACCTAAAATAAAAACTTAATAAAATATGATTAAACGTTAATATTTAATTTAAACTAACGAAGACGATACATTTCAATTAAAATTGCAAACTAAATGGTCAAATTTAAAACATGCATTTGATTATAAAACTCCTTAGTACTTTGTATCTCGCAGGCACTTAGTTTTATGAAAAAGAATTATCTTAAACTTAATAACAATAGCAAGAAGTCGCTTATTTTTGATGAATTTAACACATCTACGAATATGCTATTAAAAAAAGTCATAAATTTTTCCATAATTGTAATATATCATTTATAACTCAAAAATATTAATAAATACTAAAAGTTACTACTAAATATTGCCTAATAATAAATAAATAATTTAATAATATCACACCTATATATCTAACTTACTATAGAAATCACGCGCAAAAAACACATTGTACGTTAAATGACATATTTTATAGTTACACCACAGTTAATCTAAGAAACTAATAAGAACTAATAAAAACATAACAGCCACAATTATTGCTTATATGAATGAATTCCTACACATTTGAAGCCAAGATTAAAATCTACTTTGCAATAGCAGCAAACTAATTAAAAATCTATACATTAAAACAATTCACTTATATTTTCGTCGCTTTTTACAACGATTAAAGTCCTTTAAGAGGAACATCAATGCCCCAAAAAACAAGAAGCAATATATTGGGCATTGTATATATTGTATATCAGCTGTACGAGTGATAACGTTTAAAATCAACTAGGATAAGAGTACCTATATGTTCAAAAAACAAGCGTTTTAAATATAGTCTATATTCAAACTATAGTCAATAAAATGAATATTTCATAATATTTTTGTAAGAATAAATGTTTTCCACAACCTAAAAAATAAGACAATGACTTACAGCGCAAGCGCACTACAAGCATTTATATTTGTATTTTGAACCGTTCCCCTTCGGAACAGTCCATAAGTGATGGCTATTGAATAAGGGGTGAGCTCTGATTATCGCTGAAGTCCAGGGTGTAGTACATATCTGAGGTGTCGAAGGAAGTAGGGGGTTGGAAGGGAGCGGGGTTGGGTTCCCGTTTATCCTGGAGCCAGTGGTGTGGAGGACCAGCTTCGGAGACTCGTGCGGATAATCCGGATAACAGGCGAGAGTAAGTTTTATTCACGCGGCAATGGCACGCTGTTACCTATAATAATGGATAAGTACTAAAGTTTTTATTCTATATTTTAATACTATACATAATTATTAAAGACATTAGTCCATTGGTGCAAAGCCGGGGTCGTACCTACGACCTCAGGTATGAGAGTCGCACGCTGAAGCCACTAGGCCAACACTGCTCTTTTTATTAATTTATCAAAGACATTAATAATATTACCTATAATAGTGTATTTTTTTGTAAACAAAGGTGCAGTAGAGTCTCTAGGTTTGATTCGTGGCGAAACAATAATTGTTTCCGTTTCAAAGGCGTAGAAGCGTACCAGAAAATTATTTGCATTGACGCAATAATGTGCTTGCTCCATGATTCATTTCACTCATAAATTGTAATTTCCTCTGGTAAATTTAAAAACATATACGATTCATGTTCGTAATAAAGAAATAAAAAAATTAATCTAAGTCCACATTCAATGCTACTACTACTAGCAAATTTTATCAGCTTTAGATATCGTTTACACGGTGATTTAAACTTAGGCCTATTTATTTAACCTGACATAGCTGAAAAAAAATTCAGTACTATACCTAGATATATATAATATTAACTTTTTTTGAAACCAATGTCTTCAAGAAAGAAAACTACTAACCACAACCCCGACAATAGCAATTGCCGCTCCGAGGGTCCCTGCCGCAATGTAGACGTTGTGAAGTCGATCATGGTACAGGCCTAGAGGCAGCCGCATTACTCGCACAGATCCTCCTCCTTGTGATTCAGAGTCTACGTCTACGTCACCATCTATCACTGGCTCCAAGATAAAGTCCTCTGAAATGTAAAAATAACTAATTAGTTGCTAAACGCACATTCTTGACAGTTGCTCCTCGCGGGCGACTATTGAGGAGCTCAGGATTTATTTTATTTCTCAATATTTGTATGTGAAACCATACTATTTTTGGTTTTAATAATCAAATAATATTAAAAGATTTTTAAGCATGATTTTGAAGTAATGGCTTATCTTTACTGGTTTCAATTCAAAGTAAAAAACATTATCTGAATTTACACAATTACACATTAAAAATACGCTAGACAAAAAATGCATGGTCTATGCGTTTACCATTTTCCTCTTACATAAATATATTGATGTAATAAATTAACATTTGTATCAAGACACAGGTCAAACAACTGCTTACAACGAAAAAAAATTTTATCACACTGTAAAACATTTTTGTGACATGAAATTAATTTTAATTGAATTCAAAAAATTATTTGCTTGGATTATTATCGAATAGTAAAATAGTACAGGTAAGTAAAAGTTTTAATTGTACCTTCACATAGTCGGCCCGTGTATCCCGGTCTGCAGGAGCAATAAAATGAATCGATGCCACTCCAACAGGTACCACCATGAGCGCAAGGGTTATTATCGCAAATCTGTAACAGAAAGTTATTTAGAGAATAAAACCGTTACGGAACTTACAAAGCGGATAAGACCCATAGATTTTGAATTAAGTTTATGTCAAATTAAATAATTTAATCACACGCTGCACGTAAAAATTCTTCAGTTGAAATATGTGATATCGCTGAACTATGTATTGTGTATTTGTTATAGCGATGACTTAGTCACTTAGTACATTAGCAATGACTATTATTAACACAGTAAGTGCTCTTTCTTCGGCTCCGAGTGGAGCGGGGTCATAGTAGCGTCCACTCGGATCCGTGCGATCGTCCTGCTAATTTTTTAAACCAATTCTATCCGCAGCTCTCGGATCCAAAAAATGTTTTTATTTTGATAAAAATAATAAAATACCTTCATCCATATTTAATCAAATCAATCAAAAATTAATCAAAATTCGCCATTAAAAGTTTTGGTTTCCGGCTATTACTTTGTATCCATTGTTTAAGCATTCAATTGGTTAATATTATTGACAGCAAATTAAAAATCTCTCAATAACAGTAAAAGGGCAGTAAGTACTATGAAGAATAAATTATATTTCACGTCAAATACCGATGTGGCTGGTATGTGACACTCTTCGCCAACGAATCCGCGTGGACATTCACAGGTGTAGCTGTTACCATGGTCTACGCAGTATTGGTGTTCATTACAAGGGTCAGGTAAGCATAGATCCACCTGCAAAAAAACAAAAATATCTATCTGTATACAGTCATTAAGCTAAAAAATACTCAACATTTTTAAAAAAGGAGCCGTATAAAGCAATGTCATAAGCAGGGTCTGAGTTCAATTTCACTTTTAATTGGATGTGCAACGAATTTAAAATATACTATTCTGAAAAGCGTTTAATATCACAAATATTTTTATAGTCAATACATGCATGTGACGCAGAGGCCTTATTAGGAGTTATATAATGTAACGCCATGTAAAAATAAATATTCTTGCCTTTACAAAATCCACATAACTGTGGATGCCTCATGCCCTATTGGGGGGCTATTACCTTAAACTGGCAAGTCGGTCCATTGTAGCCTCGTCCACAAGCGCAGGTGAACCCTCCCACGCGGTCAGTGCAAGTGCCGCCGTTCGCGCACGGAGACGACTCGCATTCATTGTATTCCAATTCACATTTGTCTCCAGTATACCCTAATACAAATGTGTATTTTGAGAGGTGTATATCAAAATATATAGTGTATGTTTATGAAGAGTCTCTCAAGTCTTAAGATATAAAGTATACGATAAAGAGCTTTGATTAAGCATGCAAATTATTTTCATGGATTTCTTACTCGGGCACGTTTTAGTATTTACGTGTTACGTTTGTCGTGCCAGTCAGTACGACTGGAATGAGTCCCAAATTCCAAAATATTTACCATCATATCCATCGCAAATTACATAATATTTACATACAAACACTACTACTGCCCGTTTGCCACCTGTTCTACAAAAAAAAAACTATTTACCAAAACCGGTCGAGTCGTTTACTTCAAACTCAAATACCAGTATTGAATACAATATACAGATCATAAATGAGAAATTAAAGTTGTTAAATTTAACTTTTGTTACGTGTTGATGGGACCGTACCTACATCAGGATTCGTTTAGAATTATATATATTTATAATAAAATATTTCTATTTAAAAATCATACACAACAAAAAACGCTATAGTAAAATCAAAACAATTGGTAGGTCCGAAATATTGCCAAACAAAAAATACAATATGTCAACTGTCGACCGTTTTCGCAGCAACTAAATTACTATCTGTACGCAATTCATTCGGATGGATAATATTGATATTTTTTGTTCAAATGAAACAACATGGAATTAATACGAAGCGAAAGGCCAAGTTTGAAATTTCCTTTCATGTTGGTCGACTTTATGATAGGAACTAGGTATAACTTTTTTTCTTAGAGGCTTTGTTATCTTTTAATCCTGACTAAGCAGCGCAAGCTTCTAAATGGCATAATGCCAAAATGCATTCACACTGCATATCGATTTAAAACACCCAGTGATAAGCTAATATTCCTAAGGAAATTATGGTATGGGACGATGTTTGTACTACGCAATAAAATAGACCGTAAAACCGTCCGTTTTATGGAAATACAAATTCTTTGAAGTTTTCGGCTAAAACTTTACTTTATACTTGAAATAAAACTCTACAAAATTTTGAAATTCAGTTAATAAACTAGATTTTAGATTTTGAATAAAAGATCAATTTAATCTGATTTCAGACTGAATGTATTATATTTGTCAAAATTTTTAAGGACGACGTATGTCGAATTCGTCCTATATATTTTGTTGAATATAACATCACAAAAAAGATAATAGAATATCTATTCTGTAGCGGTAATAATATATTGGAGCGATGTGAATACAAAAAAAATATTGGTTCGCTCCAACATTTACTAAAAAACTTAATAATTGATCAGCCAATATTTAGTAGCCAGACCACGAACACGCCTTACTTCACACCTTAATCTTATTCGACAGGGTTTTTAATATCCACGAGTCAGTCAAGTTGACGAAGGGAGATATTTTATTTCTAAATTTTGTTTTGACGATCGAATTCATTATCATATTTATCGAGCGAAAAATATAGTGTTTATATTATATGCTTATTTAACATATTTCGATGATGAACTTAAAAGTATTTACGACTCTTAATAAAAGATAAGCAGGCTATATATCGAGCGATAGGCAATAAAATTTTTTATCACTATATAGACAGGAACATACTTAACCGATTATTTTATACATTACGTTGTCTTTTTGGTAATAAAATACGAATTAGTTTTAATTAATTAATACAAATATTCATGCAAACTTAATTATGTTTATGGGGCATACTAAATATGTGGCATTTTATCTAATCAAGTAAAGTACAAATATTGTAAGTTGAAAATAGTATGCGAGTAAAACCGGTATCTTAACGAAGTTATGAAAGCTAAAATAATTCATACCAGGCTCACAGAAGCAACGATACTTCGGACCATCCTCTTCATCGGTTTGTTCAACGCATAAACCTTTAACGCATGGCTTGTCTGCGCAGGCGCCGCCCATGGATGGTATCTCACAGTGCGTTCCAGTCCATTCATCTGTGCACGCGCAATGGAACGTAGTAGAGCCATTCATGGCCATGCTCATACACGACCCACCGTTAAGACAGGGTGAAGAAAAACATGGATCTTTTTCGCATTTCCTACCTGTGAACCCTGAGAAAAATCATGTTTAAAATAATTAAGGTGAGCAATTTATTACGCCATTAAAGGAAGATGTAGCTCACATCTACTACTACTACTTGTGTTATTTGTCTGTATGTTTAGTATTTCATTTGGATTATGATCTTGGATTTTCATAAGAAAAGTAGTATTTTTGACAGACAATTTTATATCCCTGGAAGTAAGAAGAATTCCTAGTGACTTAACTCGTAAGTCTTTAATTACTTTAGCTTGGTTTATTCCACATTATTGGTTATTGCCACTATTGGACATAACGTAACAAAGTAAACCTTTATCTTCTGATTCAGTTCTTGTTATCTTTTAATTAGAATTAGAAAGGTTTTATTTCGTATCTAGCCGAAAAACGCTTAAACATAAATCTTCCAAAAAGATTAACAAACTAATTAATCTTGATTTCACAGCTTGGTCCTTTAGCGTCCGAGCGTTCTCGTTAATAACGGCCAATCACGATAAATGTCAAACGTTAAGTTGAGATTTAATTAAGCTCTGTAATTTTAAGTCAATTGAGTCACATTAATTGCGTATGATTTTAATAATTTCGTATGAGTTACGAATAGACATAAGAACTTTAAAAAAATAAATACAAAGGATAATCGTAATTTACCGTAAACGGCCATTGCAAAAACCATTTATCAACAAATTTGTTTTACGACAATCTGTCGTGATTTAAACCTTCATTTTAATTGTTTATCCGCATTTGAATATAAAACCATTTCCAGGCACCGCAAAGCGGGTTGGACGTTACGCAACAACGCGGTTCGTACGGCTACGGATTACGTCACATCGGAATTTAATTGACCGAAAAATGTAATTTATTTTCGGCACTGTTCAAAGTAAAACCCGCGATATAAACGAAAATTTATTGCTTATTCCAACATCGCTAATTTTAATCCCCGTTGATCAACAAATCCACCCTTTTTTGCCTAAGCGTAACATGGATTGCTGATTGTACGTAAAAAAATACAAATATACAAATAGTAAATTTTAATCATACATGTGTATAATTAAAGATAGTCTCTGTTTTAAATACCATATGGACATAGGCAGTGATAGTTAGCTCCGTTGAGAGGTTGCGTAAGGTCGACACATATGCCATTATTCAAACATGGTGATGGATTACAAGCGTCCCTGTCTTCGCAGTGTGGCCCCATAAATCCTGGACAGCATTGACACTCGTAACCTTCCTATAATTGAACAGCCGACTTAGTCTGTGTCGAATAACTTTTTATTATTATTTTTCTTTCCCTGCTTTCAATGATAACGAACACATGAAGTGGCAAATGTTTGAACGATTTTGATCTAAATGATAATCCCGCTTAATGATGTTAGATATGGAGGAAAACATATTTTCGTATTGAAGGTCATTCAAGGATTAAGGGGTTACAAAATATACCGTACGGTAATAACCAGTTATAAGAGGTAGCGCTAGTTAGAAAGTTCGAATTTTTAAACTTTATTATCTCTCTCATTTATTAAAGTGAAGAAACAAAATAGGCAATTTGGACTGTCAGTACAGTTTTCTAGTTTTCAAATCTTACAAACACGAGTCTAAATAAAAAGGAAACTGTATGACCTTACCATGGAAATGTTTGTGTAACATACTCCTTTCCCAGAACAATCTTGAGACTCGCCACAGTTATCTGACTTGACGGTCACTTTCAAACGGACGCATTGTGACCCCCAATTCTCAGATACAACTGTAAAAATGTTATTGTCTCCTTTATGTGTCCATTATTACACGTACGGTTTGTGACACAAAGACACAATTTGAGTAATACCATCAAAACGTAATATAAGGCCATAACTACGTAAAAGAATGGCTTTCGTCACGCATAAATGCTCTTTTCCTGCGGTTTGACGTTGAAATATTCGTTTTACTACTTGATAGCACCAAATTTACACGAGTCACGCACATTATCAAAGTTAAACTAACGTATTCTGTACGGAATAACAACGTATTTATTATTCCTAAATAAAAAATCTCTGAGAAAGCCTGTGCCGGGCCTACTGAGTTTAATGTAACATTTGTGTTTACATTAACAGTTAAATTTCTCGATATTAGCCACTAAAATGTACCACTCTAAAGGTTTCCTTAAATATGTATTTTATTTTTATTACCGATAAATATTCAAAAATTAAAACTTAAAAGTTGGCATGAATAATCACAATACCTATTAACAAATTGACTCCTTCAGTTAAATCTTTATCGTATAGAGTAAATAGTTTCGCTGCGTGCTCGTCCAAGGGAGTAATATCAAGTAACATTCCTTCTGAAACATCACAGTGCTCGTGTCCTTGTCGAGTAACCTGATACACGGCTGGCTGAAGGGCTAATTGATGTGTCCTGAAAAACCACTCTTGTAGAAACAGAATGCTTAATGAACCCTAAAAGCTAGAAATATAACGGACTTCATAGGCTACCCCATAGTGGGCGGTCAGAAAGCGGGAGTAGGCGATAGATGTGGGAAGATATTCAAATAGATATTTTTATTCATGAAAGTTCATTTTTATATATGTACCAATAAAAGTGTAACATTTTTACTGTTACATGTTATTTATAGAACAAACTGTAATAATCGCAATTCACATTACATTAACATCGCAATTGATTAGAGTATTGTCAGTGGGTAAACTAGCGAGTAGCGGTACCGTTATATAGAAACCAGCGTTAATTAATCACCCTTCAAAACTGTGGATATCTTCCCACATTACGAGTTAAATGAAATTTTAAAAAGCACATAAGCTTATGGAAGTAATGAACGATAGACGATAACGATGATAGCCTTTAATGAAGTTTGCATTAACAAACCTTTCGAAGGCAGGTCGCGATGAGTTCGCATCGGTGGAGTCGTTGTGAACATCGAGCAACAAAGAGTCGGAGATGCGGACGATAAGGATGTCTCCACTCTGTATGTCGGCGGAGCCCTCCCAAGACACGATGACCTGAGGGCACTCCTCGTCTCCACCCCTCCCTCCCGCGCACCCCTTTGGCGCAAAGTGACACGTAATTAATGCTATATATACATTGATTTATATGTACATACGCGACTCGCCTAGAGTAGTGTGAGTTGGAACGTTGAATAAATTGGAACCAAGACTTTTTTTATTTTTAAGGGGTTTAAAATAAATTAAGGCTTTGAAAATATATTTTTTTTTATCTGATAAAATCGTTTTTTTGAGTAATACCTAAGGTATTTTATATTTTCGTCGTCAAAACGATAAAAATATTTAGCCATATATAAACATTTAAGAGAGCCATAAAATTCAAGCCAAATTATGTTAAAATTATAATTTGCATTAATAGAATATATCTCCTTACACTGATTCAGCAATACGAGTATCAGCACACAAAAAAGGACATATAATATTTAAATTTAATCAATAAGGTTTTTACCCGAAAACGAATTAAGATATTTTGCATTTGGTTTAGTCAAAACTTTTTCAAGTAACCTAGATATATCATAAAGCAACAGTGTTGCTAGTCACGTATACAATGTACCCCCCTTTTTTCAGTAACGTAAGCCGTTCTTTCTCGATCGTCGACGTATTTACAAGAATAATTTAGAACAAAGATCGTAGCCATTTACTCTGTAGCGTAAGACAATTTATTGCTTATGTATTTGACCTCGCTCTGTTCCTTACTCTCGTCACGATCAACCTCGCGGAGAATATTATAAGCTTCGCAGATGAAACGCATAACTTTATTTATTTATCGTTGAATCCCTTTTACCACATAAAACGCTTTTGTATATAATTTCATCAAAGGCATCAGTCAAGTATCTTTTATTATAAACAAGCTATTAACTATTCACTGTTGATTTATGTATACACAATATAATAATGCAAACATTGCCTTTAAATAAACAAATTAATATAATAAACAATACCGAGCATTTTACCACTAAATGAATAGTAAATTACGTATCAAAGATACATGTCAATGATAACTTACAAATTTGTCTACGTAAAATATTAATATTTATTGTATATTTTTACGAAGCATCCCACTTATATTCTATAAAAAAATATATTTTTACGAAGTATCCCACTTATATTCTATAAAAAAATGTTGTAATGAAGAGTTCCGCTTTTAACGGAATGAGAAAGAGAGAAATTTACTAATTGAGATTAAGATTAATCATTTCTAAATAAATAAAATCAAACATAAAGCGTTGAGCAATATAAACTTACCGTTATAGGCAAATTCAATTCGTGTGTTTCGTTCCCCCTCCATAAACGAGATTCTCTCGGCAGAACGGGCAAATCACAATCTATCGCCTCGAGGCGACTTTGTAGCCGGGCAAAGGGATGCACTGCGCTTTCTAGTGCACTAGAAATAGTGTTTAACTTTTGCCTTCTTGCACTTTTCACGAACCCTTTTGTGAGGGACGCTTGAGTCGTTAAACGGTCTACAAGCCTCTCTGTAGCATTGTAAGCTTTTGTTGTTTTAACGCTTTCCTTTGTTGCTAAAGTAATATCAGCCGAACCTTCAGTCGACGTTAATGGTTCAATACTATGATCAGTAGAGGGGATAAACAGAGCCTCGTGGATATTCAATGATACTGTAGTATCGGGCTTGGGCGCCAAGGTTGTACCGCAAGCACTGGATAGGTATGTGATTAAGGCAAAAGCTATTGGCACCAAGGACATGTCGCGTGATGTAAAACTTCGTAAATAGATATGACTCATTGTGGAAATATAAATAACGGTAGATTTGGCACCAAGTCTTGCTTGTTATCCCTTATTATTTGCCTGTCAAAATTAGAATATAAACATTATTTAATAAAACAGATCTGTTTCCATTAAGCAAGGGAGTTTTGACAAAGGCAAGCAATTTCCTCCTTGAAGCTATAAATATCACAGTGCTCTTAGATCCTTAAAGATAAGGAGCACTTAAGTGAAGTTTCAAAAAGGTGACCTCAAAGCACTTGTTATTTAAGTTGCAAGTACGGCCACTTTTCTGAGAAAAACTCTATAATTGAAAAAGCCCCGTCCTCGTGATAAGTAGACGCCGTTTCTTAACCAAGTGCTTTTCTAGACAATTCACTTAAAATTTTCTCTAACAAAACAAAATTAAAATATACAAATTTTCTTCGCAGTTAAATAATAATAAAGTGTGAAAAACAACTTTGATTGATTGATATTGGTCAATCATTATAAATAAATATACTATTTCAACGAAATAACTACTAATTAGCTTACTTAATTCCATTGACGTCCGACTGTTGTCATCCATGCATAAAATCACATTCATGTTACCAACGTATGTTTTGCATAAAAACAATAGATCCAATGTTGTGGGCAGCGTGCAAGGCGGGCGGTGCTAGGGCTCGCAGCCTCCGCGACACTGAGGGCGGGCGGCGCTCCCCGCCACCGGCTAGCTACTCCGAACTTGCGCACCCAACTCATTCCCACACATCTGTATTTTCACTTAATTTCATTCTGAGCTTGTAATGCCAATGATTCTCTTAAAGCTAAGTAGCCGAAAATAAGCTTTAATTGTGCGTATTATGGTAGACCTTGGCAAAATGGTTTAATATTTATAATTTATTATATCAACCTATTTACGGCTAAATGTTGTTGAGCTTGCACGTGGTAAACCTTTATTCAAATTTTGTAGTAGGTTATAAATATTAGTGTATTTAAACATTGCGTCTCCATTAAACTGATAAGTTATAATGAGATAGAACAAAAATAAAGCGATTTGTTGTAATTATAGTAAGATGATAACAATTTTAATAAAAGAATAATTTAAAATATCAAACCAAATGTGTTGGGTAGAAGTTTCGAAAAGAAAACATTACGCTTGCGTTAATTTCTTTATTTTAATATGATCCGCCATTGTTAATAATCAGTAATTATGTAAAGAACCGAACTTCAACAATATTTGCATTGAATACAATATTCGTGGAGCGTAATTTATTTCGTTTGAGGGTGGGGTGAGGGATTTGGGTTTGGCCGGCCGCCAATCTCTTAACTGGCAACTTTTATTTCCATATAGATCGACACCAATATTTGAAAAATTCAGTATAGCTCCCTCGATCATCGAAATCCCGATATACGCCCGCTTTATTGCTATAAATCAAAGCCACGATTCAATGAAACGATATGAAGAATCTTAAAAATATCTCAGATTACGTCACGTAAACTTAATTCTTAACGTGCAATTTCTTCATAGAAAGTATAATAACGTTAACATTTAGAAAATAAATTATCAAATCATTGTTTTATTTTAAACAATATTACAAGCAAGTGATTAACAATTGGTAATAGAGATTAAACTAAATGTCAAATAGAATTCGATTCTAGCAATTTGTAATTGGTGATTTAATTCAGGTGCTTGTTTCACCAAATTATTGTCATTAGAATTTACGGGTTGATAGACGATAGTCGAAAATCTTGGAAATTATATATTTACTTATACGTAAGGCTGGTCATTCAATTAACATTTCATTATATTATTTTTAGATTTGTTTATAACTTTCCATTTTTTTTAATTTACTATACATATAGTATTACATATACACTAGAAAGATTTGATTCAGTTTTTCGGATTTCGGATTAAAACTGGTTCGAATTCTTGTCTCTTTTATAAAGTGAAATTTAACTTGAATCTGCTATCTATCGAACTAATAGTACTTCCACTGGTTGGTGTTTTTGCGTCATTTGACTTATGTTTTATACTAACGTGGATAATTCGACTCGATTATATTTTTTCTTATCATATATATCTTTTTATTTCTATCACATTTCGCATTGGCGAGTGACATAATTAAATCAGTTTTACTTTTTTAAGAGTGCATGGCCATTAGCTTAGTATTAGAGCTTATGGTATGAATATGTAAGTAATATGAACATCAATAGAGGGATGATCACCTTGCCTATAAAATAAATAACGAAGGAAACAGGTATATATAGTTAAGCCAAAAAATAAGCACAGTCGATGCTCAGTTGTTTCTTTTCAATTTATACCGTGTAAAAAAAATTCAATGTAAACAACTTTACTCTCTTAGTATGTTTATATTTTCTTAAGAATTGGAACCTTGTGGAAAAATGTGTCAGTGACATAACAATGAGTATCCAACGAATGGAGGACATGAATAGATGTGTATTCTGAAAAGAATATGTACTGGAAATTGTGGCGTAAGATAATTTATTTTGCTGAAAAAAGACTTTATTTTATTTTTGTAATTACAAAATACACTCAATGATTAGTTGTCTTCCCTGGGATACGAACCGACTCCCAATGTGGGAATGGAAGTGTGTGGGTGAAATAATCATCTCTACTTCTGATTCCAATCAAAAGAATACACAAAAAATAATAATTCTTCTTAAGTAACATAGTATTTATAATAAAAGGAACAACATAAAATATTTGAGTAATCAAAAAATTATCAATCTGAATTGCCCCGATATATTATTATTATGTACCCACTTAATAAAAGACGATCCTAGCCCAGTTTTCCTTACTAGGTAAAATGTTAGAACTTAGTATTTAAATACGTCCTCTGTAAGCAAGCAGACAGAAAGCAAATTTAAAACAAAAAGAATGTTGTTAACTTTGAAAATGTTAGAATTTGTGAGTGCGTTTGTTTGAAAGCATACTGTGTAAGATATTCTAAAAAAAATACAAGTTGTAAAATGTTATTCTTAAATTTTAAATTTTCAAATGGAACAGTTTATGGTAGCGTTTGCTTTCTGGATATTTATCTGTTTAGCCTTCAATCACTTACATGCAGGTACACGTATTGTGTTAATTTATTGCGGACATGGGGTGAGTTTTGATTTAATGGAGCATATTTCTTGAAGAATAAAGACATCTCTTGAAGTTGCGGTGGTATAGCGTAAAATATCCAGACAGATAAACATGACGGTGTAAAGTTAAAAAAAAATTATGAATAATTTGACTCTGGGACGTTTTGATCAACGCTCAAGAGAACAGCGAGAGAACCATACCATTAACGAAGAAGAACTTCATATTCTACTTTCCGGCTTTTCCGAAAAAATCGGTGAGGGCAGGTGAAAATAAAATTGTGGTTTAAGAGTAAAAAGTACACCTTGAATTTTTAATAATATTCACATTATAAGTTATGTTGAAGAACGCTTGGTTCAAAAATTACCCTTAGGCGATTCAGAAAGGAAAAGAAAATTTCTTTCTTGATGTCCAGGCACACTTAATCGAAGATTCTAATTTTTTTTCATATTATTTGGACAGTTTAGCAATAGCGGTATGGATGGTAATACTCGTGTTTGATCTAAAGAAAATCCCCTACAAGTCACTGAAACGAAAAACAAAGTAAAAAACTGGGTTTTCTTAATCCATTTTTACCGAGAAACACAGAAAAGTATTTAGAAATACTTCAAATGGCCGGATAGATGGCCCGCCATCCCGGGTTTGGAGATACGTGAAACATTTCCTGTTCGAAAAGTGAATCGACAACGTTATATATTATTAATTTCACTTTCTTCCTACCTTTAAAAATACTATGTTAAATAACAATTATTGATTGGCATAAAAAATAAGTCTTGTTTTTTTCACATTTCACTCGGTTTAATTCCCAGACGAGGCAAGTAATTTTTAGAGAATTTATCAATGCCACCAGTAATACTTACTTTCACCCAAAAATATACATCCTATCTATACTACTAATATAAAGAGAAAGGATTTGTAGTACTTACCTGTTTGCAACGAATTGGCTCAAAAATTAATGGACCGATTTTAAAATTTGACCATTTTGACATTATCACTGATTAATATAATATTAAAGAACATAACATTGTTGAAAAACTAAATGTTCACCCGTGTTAAGCCAGGTAGGGCCGCTAGTCTACAGTATTTAAGATACTTTCCCTTGATATCTTGACTCCCTGTATATTAAATAAACAATTACTTATACTGACATATATAGAAAATGCATATTTAACCGTTTATTGATTAGTTTAATTAAAATCCCTACATTCCATTACAGTATTTATTCAATCATACTTATATAAAATACAATTTTTCACCATTTTATTTCAACCTCAACATTTAAATATAAAAATTCATGCTTCAATTTTGTATTTGGGATATTCCAACATTTAACGTCTATTAAAATAAAAGCACTATGACTTAGTAAAAAGTAAACTTTTGCATTATTTAGTCACAAGTAGGTCATAAACAGTCATTGTTGAAATTTTGCACCCACATTTACTGCCATATAAAAATAATAGCACGTTGCAATGCCAGAACTACCAAAAATAAGAATTGATAGAAAGCCGAGGATTCCTGAGAGATGAGCTAATTTATACTATGATTTTACACTTCTTATCATTAAAAGCCTATATTTTTATGTAAATAATTTATTCACTGTATAACCATTATTGACATAATCTGTTATTTAAAAGAAATACTGATACTTGATATAAATCTATATAATCACTGTAAATCGCTTTTCGGAACATTTAAAGTAGTCACATCGGTTTTGTGATATTCCTGAAACAAAAGTACACAAGTTTCATTATTTTATTCAGGTATAATCAGAATAATATATCTCTAAATGAAGGCAATTTAATAATAACCGAAAAATAAATACGCTTATCTGTTTAAATATTATATAATTAGTTATTATAATTTTGTTTAAAAATCTCAAATAAAAAAAAATAATATTAATTTAACTTAGTCAAGTGTATTTTTGACTGTTAGTCTGGACACGTATGCAACATGCCCAGTCATTTTAATGAAGCTTTGTAATGATATATTTTTTATTACAACGCTACTAGATCAATATAATTTGGAGCATAACTTGTTGAGTACTATGGTAAATTATTACTACTACAAGTTTTTACGATATTTTTTTAAAATCCTATACCAAAATAATTTTCAAATTAATGACTTACCGTTATATTAGAATTAAAATGTATAAACCAATATTTATATTGCGCTGTTATAGTCTTTTAAAAACTAGACATTTTTTAAATAATTTATTACTTTAAGCAAATTTAAAACATTAATATGACTATAGATAAGTATAATTTCCTAATAATAGAGTCTCCCGAGGACTGCCTGTATAACTCCCATTAAGTGACAGTTCCTAATATAAAAAATCTAAGTAAGCAGTAATGTACAACATGAATAAATACGTAATTCAAGGATATAAATATAACAATTACGTAACAATATATCGAAAATTCATAAAAATACCTGTGAAACTTGCTGTACGGAGTAGCAGTCATTCATTTGAACTGTCATTTTGTCGGGGTGTGCACGCAAGCGATGAGAGCGTAACGTAGACGCATACGCGAACCGCTCGTCGCACCATTTGCACGACAGCGGCTTATCGCCCGTATGCATTGCTAGATGTACCTGTTATCAAAGAACAATATTTTACTGAAATTTATCATTTCTTGAATCGTTTATCGAAGTCAATGGAACAAGGGAGTATAGTCGTTTCGATTTTAAATTATTAATTAAGGTGCAGACATATTTATGGTTCATTGACCGTTTTCATTACGAAAATAGGTGTTATGTCCCTGACACATTTCAGAAGACCTCCTCTTCTTTATACTGTTATGAGCTAGGGGATCCGATAGAAAATGCCGTAGAATATCTTCAAGGGTTTATTTCTAAATAAATCAATAAGGAATTTCAAAACACAATTTAACTGGAAATTACTCGCAGAAATTCACTTATTTCACACAAAACAAAATACTGTCTCTATCTCACATTGCTCCGTCCTTGTAGAACGGCGTTCTAGAGTGCTCAGTCTAGCTTCGAGACGGTTCCGATATTGTGGAAAAATCTAGAAATATTTCAGTCGACCCGTCTTCGTTACAATACTATACGAATAAATATTAATTACAAATGGCTGAAAATTTTTAGTAATTTAACATGATCGCGGCTGACAGGTGATTAATATTATCTGATTTTTACTGATTATAGATATTATTTTTTATTTTCGACCCCTTGCCGGTGGAGATGAACACATTTTTACTAAACACAATATGTGTCTGTTTCAATAAAAAAATCTGTGTGTCCTACACATATTTCAAAAAAATACTACCTTTAAAGTCTGTCGTCGTTTGAACGCCTTATTGCAATAGTTGCAGACATGCGAACACTTCTCATCGTGGACTAGGAGGTGTTTCCTTAGCGTTCGTCGACTGTTAAGTACGCGACTGCATACAAAGCATACATACGATGTCTCTTCGTGTGTGTCCATATGTGTTTTTAGATTCGAGTACGTTTTGAAGCTGAAAATTTAAATAAAAAATATTTTAATTAACCAATATGGATGTGAAGTTAATATAATAACCGATAATCAATCTTCAGTGTCTTACTAATTGTTTCTGTAATTTTTATGAAGCTGTTCTTTGAAATCATCGAATAACCGAGTACGTGACTAACTTTCACACGATTAAGGGTGTGGTATTAGCGGTCTTATTCTAAAAAAATATTTATGCCTTTTTTGCATTCATAATTTGATGACCATTTTCCAGTGATAAAGTACTCTCCTACAATATAATTATGATCATTAAAGTTTTAAAAGTCCTACCTAACTTAGTATATTTAAAAAATCACCAGTTAAGGTTAGAATCACTTTATTTCTCATATGAATTATGTGCAAAAATTCGCTTACTGAGAAAACATTATAAACTAAGATTAATAATAATTATTAGAACGCACAGATGTAGGTACGTAAAATCACAAATTAACTTACGCTTTAGAACACTTCCGACACGTGTAAGGTTTATCGTCACTATGTATGGCGCGGTGTTGCCTCAATTCGCCATTGGTGCCACACGCATATCCACACTGGTCGCATACATAGCTCTTTATCTTCTCATGGACTATGCGCTTGTGGGATACAGCCGATGAACGAGTGGTGAATCTGTAAACAAATATTATAAACATAAATTAAGGAAGGAAAATTTATTACATTACGCAACTCGACGTCTCGAAACTGATGTAAATAATGTATGGAATTCGCGATTTTTTAAGGAGTATTAATTAATGGTGTAATGATATAAATGAGCAGTGTTGGTCTAGTGTTTTCAGCGTGCGTCTCACATAAATGATTGTGGAATTGGTTTACTTAAACCTGAATAGGGCCAATATTAAAGTAAAGTTGTATTCCTTTCTTTCAATTTATATACGACTAGTTGTTTGTCTCTGCTTCGAAGCGCTGGTCATTTACTTTATATTTATTTATTAAATTAAACCGTATATACATAATATTGCAAACTAACGAAATTATTTTCCAAATCCAGTAGGTTTTTGGGTTTATATACTTCAAACATACAAAACTGCAATTAGCTCTTTATAAGTATAGTTTAAAGGTAAAAAAAATTTTTATATATTGTATTAAGTTTTGAAATAAATATATATCTTAATGTATATAAATCTCCTGTCACGATGTTTGTCCGCGTTGGACTAAACTACTAAAACGGTTTTAAATTAAATTGGCACACCGTGAGCAGTATCTAATAGGATAGCTTAGATCTTTAATTATAGTCGCAATTTTATTTTATTGCAAATTATTTATTTATTATTTGATACAATTCTAACAGATGGCGCTGTGTTAAAAGTACCAACGTTTCACATAAGTTCTCCTACCGTTTCCCTTGAATAGTTTACTACTATGTAATATAACAAAAACCTTAGCCACAGCAACGCTTGGCCGTGTCTGCTAGTAGTTTTATAATAAAAAACATGACACTTACTTCTCATTACAAACATCACATTCGTATATTTTCCTCTGCTCTATCGGTACATGTGATCTTTCGTGGGATTTGACTAGATCTTTTGACGTAAACACTTTATCACATGATGAACACGGGAACGTTCTTTCAGACTTCGGTATATGCCTTAACTTATGTCTTTGAAGTTCCTCAATTGTTTTCGCTGTTTTTGGACATTGGTCACAGCTGAAATATTTTATTAGTTTTGTCAAACAAAATTTGAATATAACCTACTAATTTAAAAAAATTCAATCACTCTAAATGCTAATCCTTTTTAGCCAAAGCACTCGTCTGGCTCTCTTCATCACACCGTCAAGAAAATTTGCCAGAGATGAAATAACATATAACAGTCTCAGTACTTTAATTTAAAAAATATATCTATGTGATATTCGGTCCTTACATATGAAATTGACGTTTTTACGTGACGCCACTTTGATTTCAAATATCTCCTTTTTGGAACTTAATGTAATATTGTAATCTCTATGATTCCGACTGAAGGACTGTGTATCCACAATTATGAAATAAATTAAAAAAAAAACATATATCCTCTTTGCAAAGTATTAATTTCGATTTCGATTCTGATGGGGCAGTGCAAACAGCCTTCAAAGATTTTATTACTTCACGTCCGAATGCCTTATATTAGTAAAGAGTTCGATGAACTACCTATAAGATGGCAAATGAATAGCAATGGTATATACTTTGATTAAATAAATATATTCTATTTAAAAAAATCTTCTTTTTGTTCCTCCCATAAAAAAAACGCCAATTTCATATGTCCTTAAGGACCTAATATGTTATTGATTAAGAAAATAACTGTTTCGACAAAACATTACACAATTGTTATAAATAAATAAGACAATAAAATTAGTATATTCTTCTGGAGAACATGTCTTTCTTTTTTGGACGCATACTTTCTATTCATTAATATATAAGGAATAATTATTAAAGAAATAAACACACTATTGAAGTCTTAGTGGATTTGTTAAAATCCTTAGTAGTTAAATTGTTAAGCTGCATGAATTTCGACGTCCGACGAATTTTAGAATATGCAAAACTATAACTTATATCAAATAACATACGCATAAAGAACACAAAAAAAAACATAGTTAATGAAAAGGAATACACCACGATCATTTGTCTTAAGGATATGGACTAATATTTATAATGCTGCTAATATTTATACAGCCGCGATCGACATAGATTGATAGAGGTGCAGCTGAGAGGATGAAGACAGGAATTGCATTCTATAGCCTTTTTGCGAACCCTATACGATTTGTTAAGAAAGGAAGAGTTATCCGATGCAAGACCATCTGAAGAGCGTAAGGCCATAGAATATGTTTATGTAATGTAATTAAAGATAATGGGTTTTGCAAATTAATAAACAAAATACTTACTGTAATGCATCAGGACTTTTGTGGTCCTGAATGTGTTTATACATAACTGTTCTTGAATTAAGTGAAATGCCACAACTACAATGCACTATAGGCGTCGCTTTATGCTTCCACATACAATGTGTATTTAACTTATACCAACTAGAAAAGTCTAAATTACATTCTTCGCAATTAAACCTGTAAAATGATAACAACAAAATATCTTTATTCATATAGGTATCAATTCATGACTTATGAACGTCAAAAAAAAATTAAATTCATTGTAAATTTACATTTACTACCAGTTCGCAAGTCAAGGGCGTAGAGCGGGCAAGAAAAACTGGCATGAAACTTGCCACCACTCTTTTCAGTCGCCATTTTTAATACAAATTGTTTGAACTGGAGCAAATCAATCCCAAGGATTAGGATCATTTAAGTATTCGTTATATTTTCGTGATATTTTCTATACATTTACTAGAATTAAAGCAGCAGTTATTTATGATGAATTCGCGAGTGCATCCGTTTAAGTAAATCCAAAACAAGTTAATTGTATATGTCAGAAAAATGCTAATAAAACTAATAGAGCAGGAAAAACGTTTTAATAAAAAAGTTCGACGATATCATTCGACGTTAGCATATTTTTCCATTTTAACTTCATCCGTCTAAGATACGATATAAATAAAATCGCAACGAAGAACATTCTTGGAACTTTATGGTTGAATTTCATAATTCATAGATAGATAATCTCGGCGCAAATATAGCCGTCATGGAATTTGAAGTCGTATTAGTGCTACACTAGTATTTTTCTTGACAACACTGTTACGCCATTATGTACCGACCATATTCATTTTGATACTTAATTTAAATTCAAAGTTTAAATGATTGTAAATAAAATATTAAAATTGGTTGCCTGTAAAGTCGGTATACGGGCGAAAGTTTTACGTGACAACGACTTTGAGTGGTAAAATAATTTTAATGTGAATATTCATTCGTATAGTAGGAAGAAGGATGAAATAATAGTAACAATTTAAAACATTTATTTATACAAAGAATTATATTTAAAACATTAATTTATACAAACAACTTTTTATGTCTGTCTCTCTCGCTCTTAGGCGGGCTAACCATGCCCGAGTGGAAGGGACGCGTGCCTCTCACTCGCTCTCATTGTGAGCGCATAACGTGAGCGGAGCGTAACGCAGTTTCTTGAAGTGTCACCCGGCAAACCAATTTATAAGACGTTGTCACGTCAAAACGTGTATAGCAAATTAGAATATATTAAACAGACTCAATGTATGAATTTTTTAAATACATATTTTGTCACCCAGGTCAATAGGGATGCCTACAGGTTCGAATTTAATGACGTGGAATAAGTGATACCTTGATGATCTTATGTTCCAAAATAAACGTATTATATTTTATTTTAAAGAAAAGGTTTATATTTGAAAATTTACACTATTTTGTTAGATCTATTGTATCTCTAACCAATATGTAGTTTTGTTTTGTAAATATTAAATCTTTGGACATACCTAATTAGATCTGTGACTTTAATTGAATTCCGATTGGTGGATTTTCTTGAGCCTCGTCGTGGTCGAGATTTATGTTCAGCTACATGCCTGTAGATGGCACTCTTTGATGTCAACACAAAGCCACAAATGCAAAATGTATACACTTTTTTCTGGTGGACAGTATAATAGTGACTGCGCAATGACTCCCATGAGTGCACACGTTTCGGACACTCTGCACAAGACATTCTGGAAGTATGTTATCTTACAAAACAATCTTTACAATGTATATTTAAATTCAAATCACGAAATAATTAGGTTCACATAATACATATTTATATTGGTTCTTACAGTAAAATTTATAAGTAATTCTATATTTAATATTTTAAGAGAAAAACTTTAAATACTTTTATTATTGATAACCATAACCATCTTAATAATACTTGTAATGAACCGCTGGGTTGCACTGCATTCTATGAATTGCCAGAGCCCTCGGGCAGAAACAACTTCTGTTGTACAAACAAAAGTTTTTTCTGCCATAGTAAAACAATACAGCTGGCTACTTTTTCACATCTAATAAAATCGGGCTGGATTATGAGATGAGAGTCACCATTGACACTTACTTAACAAAATTCTTTAGTTTGGCTCTTGGATCCTTAAGAAGTTTTTCTAGTTCTTCCCTATCTTTATCAGTCATTTCTCTTGGTTTGATGCCTGAAGCTTGCTTAACCTTGGTTTCCTTCAAAGATGCAAGGGTAACACCATCACTACTATCACTATCACATTCATTGTTGTCATTATCATAGTCAATATTGTCATCATCAACATCAGAGTAGGTTGCTTCATTATTAAGAGTGGCTGTAATATATAATATTTTTTTTATTTGTGAACTATTTGAAATAAAGATTTAAATCAATATTTGTATAAAGTACAATAGGTAACATAAAAAATATTAATTAATTAATTATTTCCACTATCCATTTTCTTATTCCATGGATTGTATAACATACCTGTTTTAATACTTAAAAAAAAAATATTCCTCACATTAAAAAGTATGCTTGTTAAATTAAATGATAACATTACTAGTCATCAGCTATGAAATCTATAATTTTTAAAAGTAGCATGTAAATTTTAGAAATAGGGCATTATTCTTCTCTTAAAACATATTTTTATTTGTTTCAAATTTTGTGTAAGTTTCACTAGAATCATATACATTGCACATGTGTTAAAATTTATTATCTGAGAAGATTCTAACAGAAAAAGATTTTATTTATATATATGAAATAATTCTCATTTTTAGTAAAACAAGAAAAGCTTACCTACTATTTCATCCATTTCAACTTTAACCTGTAAAATATTTTGATAAGATATATATAAAATGGCTAAATTGTTACAGTTGTTTTGATTTTTCAATTCAATGCTAATGTTTTTAAAATATGAACTGAACACAATATAAAAATTTTAAGATAAACTAAAAAAAATATTATGATAGTTAAAAATTTTATAAATTTTCTTACTCACCTCAGATTTAATTTCAGTTATTCTATAATTTAAATCATCATTTAGCTTAAGATCAAGCTTTTCATCTGCCCTTGTACACATATTTTGTAAATTTTCTTGAACTTTATAACATTCCAAAACAAATAATTGAAATGATATCATTTTTTCTTCACAATTTAGGCAAATTTTTGTAGGAAGTGTGTCATCTTCAGATATCTATGTAAATGAAATAATTATTTCAAAATAAGTAAATTAACATGATTTAGCAACAAACACCTGCCGTGTGAGCTAAAAAAATGTTCATTGTCATTTTTAAAATATTACTTACAGTTATTTGTATAAATTCTTGTATAATTTTCAGTATATTTTTATTGCTTTCTTCGCTTAAATCTTTTAAAACATGATCCTTATTCGCACAGAGGCGACATATTTTTTTTACATCTATAGCCATGGTTATCGAATACCGAAATCTGGAGTCTTAACTCTTAGCTAATAATATAACCGATGCATTTCATTATAAATGATGTTTTATTTACTCTTAATTATGAGAAAGTAAAAAACTATTTAATGACAAATTTAAAAATAATAAATTCACAACAAACTTTGTAGAGTACAGAATTCAGAAACAGAAAACAATTAACATAAGATAACAGACTGAGATGAGAGATCAAAAGACTGACATATAACACTTGTTAGCAATTTAGCATAGAGTATAATATTAAAAATAGAGGAAATGTTTAAATATTTTGCAAGTGAAATAATGGAAATTAGTGATCCCTCGCCAGGTGATTTGCTCTATTAACAAAAAGTGTTATAGTGCATTATATGAATATGTTAAAAATAACGTGTGGAAGATTTAAAAAACCAAGTTAAACGTTAGAATAACATGGGAATTAGTGAACCAAAATAAGACTTGGCAGTTGTCTTTCTTAAAAAAAAGATGAAATGTTTAAATATTTTTTTAAATTACATATAAAAATGATAGTAGTCTGTTCATCCTTAAAAGATTTTTCTTGTTAATACGCTGTGGTTTTATCTGGCGCTATTTGTCAAATTTGTAATCTGTTTCACAGAATAATGGCTTCCAAAACTTTAAACGATTACAAAAGTCTAACGTAAATACAAAGCTTCATGGTACATTATTTTCCTAAGTTCTATAAATTTAAATAATTAAGATTATGTTGCAAGTTGTGGTTTACATAATGAAGGTAAATTTATATTAACAAATGCTTAAAACAATTATGTTTACCAGACATAATTAATAGGAGACGAAGCTATAGGGGATTAAAAGTTAAGTTGAAAGATGGATATTCATTCAGAACTTGTTGAGCCCCTGTCACCTAGAATATCTTACAATAACAGCAGTAGTTACTGGAAAAGTGAGGATAGTGGCTATCATACATCTTTTACCCCTGGCTCATTAGAATGCTCCGAAGTATCAAACGATAGTATCAACTCCACTTTCATAAAAGGACGGATATGCTTCAGAGGTCCTTATCAGGTAGACTACTTCAATATATCTCCCGATGACCTTGTATCACATGCAAACATTTCAGCTTGTATTAGAAATAATGATTCTTTTAAAGATTCTCCGAAAGGTCGAAGAGGCATTAAGAGGCCGTTTCCTGATGAATTAGAGAATATTGATATCCCATATAATTCCATACCTACTCCAACAACCTTAATAGCTGGTGGCTTGAGAAAACTAAAATTTAATGATAGTAAACCAAAAGCATCTAGGAGCTTAGGTCACACAGATGATTTACATGAATTTTATAATCTTCATGAAAAAGTTCACACTTTTCCATCCACTCCGATAAAGAAGACTTGTAGAACAAATTGTCACTTAAACAGTCCAACAAGCTTAAAGAGGCCAGCAAAGAAGTTAAACTTTGCTATCCATTCACTCTCATGTGAAGCCAAAGGATTGCAACCAGTGACTAAAGTTACTAAGTCAAAGGCAGTAAAATCTATTCAATTTAGACCTGAACAGAAAATTGATATTATTAAAATGTTGTATGAAAAAGTCAACATGAGACCTCCATTAATGAAGATATTTAGTTACTTATCTAATGAGGACATTTTCAATTTCACTTTAGTTAGCCCATTGTGGCTAACAGTCTGGGAAAATATAAGTGTCACAAGTAAACTGTTGGAGTACAGAACATTCCTCAAAAATGTGGAGGAGAATGTAGAGAACAGAGATGTTGCACCAAAAATTCTTGGATCACACCAGAAAAAGCCACTTTCAGAAACACATAATATTATAGTTTCAAAAACTCGACCCGTTAGTCCACCAGACACACCAAGGACTATTAAGTTCAAGAGATTTACAAAGGTGAGGTGCTTAAATGTAAAGTTCAAGGACCTTATATAATAATACATTAATATTAAAAATAAACTATAAGTTTCAAGTCTAAACAGTTTTTAAAATATAAAGAGTGTACTGTTGGTGGTTTTACTGACCAGTTGGTTGCACTAAATCATGATTCATATGTTTCATTCTTCACTTTATTATTATGCCATGTACTGCTTACCACAGTTTCATTTCTTTGTATGTCTTAATTAATTCCCTGACAATTGTTAGAAAGATATATTTAATTTAAAGTTAGGTTTGCTAAGTGGAATGTTATTTGACATGGCTGTATAAATGTTTATATTTTATTCTTATTTATTATGCATATTTATAGGCTGCATCTCTGGATCTACGAAAGCAACTGTCTTGTGTAAGATGCCATCAACCTGCCAAGGTAACAGAAGAAAGCTCTGGAGAAGAATGGGTGGAATGTACAAGTGTTACTTGTTCTTACCAGTATTGTAAGTTCTGTAAATGTGACAGACATCCAGGTAAGAAATGCTTTAAATATGATTTGGATGGCCCTAGCCCTTCTAAACGGAAGAAAAATACTTATGCTATTGGCACCAAGAAGAGCCGAAAAAATCTGAGGCGGCTGTTGTGACTTAAGTATAAGAATGAAGTATCCCAGTGATTTGTTATTATCATTGCATTCCATGTCCAAAGATTGTTGATTTACAAAATCATTTTTAAGAGATTAGGGTTTTTTTTTGAAGTACATAGAGTTATCTAAGGTCTGATTTAGTGCCATTTTTATTGAAGTAGGATATAACGGCATTTTATTTACCTCATAATTTACTTTAATGTTTTAAAATGGCTGCATTTGAATGGTCAATGTAGGATACCATGGCGGTTTTGCTTTATTGTAATTTTTGGGACCAACATCTTTAAGATAGCAAGTAACATGGGTGTGGGCGTCTCGCAAATGATACATTTGTGCTTTACAAAAGAATACATTTTACTAGTTTTAAAATTTGAAGTTAATTTAATGACAGACTGATAGATTTGCCATAAATGGTTAGTTTTAAGTTTTGTAAATAAATTAGTAATGTAATTTTTATGGTTATTCCAATTAGCAATATTTTTTGTTTGTCTCAAAAGCATTTAAGACTAGTTCAAACCACTAGCTGACAATGTACAAGTGTTCCTGTGATATTCCATCAACTATTTTAACATATTAAAAAATTCTCAACACATTAAAACTAGTAAACTGGTAATATTATTATTACCTACTAAGGCAAAATATAAAATAAAATTGCTTCAAATTCCTTATTGTACTAGTAACACGCAATGTTTGATACAACTTAAAAAATAAGAAATTTTATTTTATAATTGCCTTGATTCAGTCACACATAAATATCCTGAGACTGTCTTTCGCCATTTTAGTTATGTAGCATACTCATTAGAATAAGTTTTTAATTTGGTTTAGTTGGTTTAAAACATCACTCCTTTTAATTTATAAATGTGAAATTTGTACATTGATGTAATTGAGAAGACAATTTACTATTATGTCTTGATAGATTGAATTAATTATGATTTCCATGACGTAATATTAATACATGCAGATACATTATAAGCTGCATATTCTGTACGAATTGTAATTTCTCTAACTAAAAACCTTAATTTTATTAACATTCTTATAAAAATACTCTTTTTTTCTAGTCTTATCAATTTAAAATAGCCATAACTTATATTCTGTTTTAAATGTAATGTACCCAATCACATCAAATATTTAGTCATTTTAATTGAACATCACGTTAAATTTTTAAAATACTCAATGGCACAATTGTTAGTAAGAATTAATATTGGGGTCGCCTTCTGCAGTTTACCGTTAAGAGGTCCCTTTCTTGCTCGAAATTAAACGCCTACGAAGTAAGACGCTAACGGTTTTTTAGTTTTTAATTTCTCATGTTATAATTAAATGTTTTAAGCTTTTTTTATAAACGAAGGAAACTAGATTATAGCGATCTTCAGATAAAGATAAAAAATATTTCGGATTAGATTTAATTGTATCAGAACAATATTTTTTGTTGTCCGAAAGTTTAAAATATTTATCCAATTGTCATTGAATTTTGCATTTTTTTGATCTAATTAAGCGATCTGAGAAACAGGTTTCGGAGGCCTTACAAAACTTTATATATGTAACATAACACCTGCACCATTGATAGTCATAGTCCTTAATTTTGAAGTATTTGTAATGGTAATGTAATATAATATATCCTAGTTAGTAAACTGTGCTAATTAAAAGTCGCAGTTTTGTATTATTTCAACATCGACGTAATCCCAGTATAGCACTAGGGTTAGCAGCTGAGAGGTTTACGTACGTGTATGCAAATATTTAAGTATCAATCATTTTAAAATATACGAGAATTAGATTACGCTGTACTTGTTACAAAACATGGATTGAAGCAATATTTTATTTGATTGGTGATGAATATTTGACACTAGAAAAGCCCTAGACCTGAAAGAACTCACCTTGACTCATAGCATACCCAAGCTCAGCCATAGATAGAAATGTAACTTTTTACCACAGAAAGAATTATTTATTACCAATTGTGCAAGAAGCTTCATTTATGTACATTATGTTGAATTTCGCCAATTTCTTCTTTTTTTGTATGAGCAATACAATTATGACATCTATAAGGTTTTATGAATACTGTTTCCACAGGCCTGATAATGATTAATTACTTTATAAAGTAAATATTATCTTATTTATTTGTAAATAGTTCTTTCATTTTAATGATTAGATTTAGTTGTAATTCGATATTTTGATTGATTTATCTAATAATTTTATCTTGTTTCAGTAGGGAAGACTACTTATACTTTGTTGTCCTAGTATTTGTAGTGGTAAATGTAAATATTGTTTTAATGTGATTTCTGAATGATTTACTTGAAATGCTCTCTTTCTTAATAAAAGAATAAAAATTGTGTTTGTTTTCATTTTCCTAAGTAAAACCACATATACAAACAAAAATTTAATTACAACATTTACAGACAATATTTACAAATAGACGCTTAGAATGCTTAACTATTACTAAAATGTGACCACCGGTTAGATATGATGGCATTTATATAATTTTACATTTAATATAAAAATAACCTCAGAAAGGCACTCAAATTTTAAAGCTGTAATGATTTATTCTAAAAATTATTGGTCGGCGGACATTTAAATAGTATAAATAATTGTTAATTAAGGAACGTCCGGTGGTGACAATTGACTTGTATGTTTATATTAACCGAGCCCCATCACAAACTTTGGTATCTGGTAGGCCACTTGAGGTATCTGCATTAGCATCGACATTCTGGAAAAAAAAACAATAAAATTCATATGGCGAATGGCGATATGTCAACGCCAAGACCGTAATATGTCACGGAATGGCGGGAGCTCGTAGCTATAAAATATTTAAATATTAAAATTCTGTGATCATAAATTAGTTGAAATTTACATAAAAGTAGAAGCTGGAATTGTAATGGCATAGCTTATATACAAATTACAACTACAACTATCGTAGCATGAGCACAAGCATGAAATTTACTTAATATTTTTACCTACCGCCACCTGTGTTATAGTGCCACCGTCAACCATTTAGTTAATCAGTAAAATTAATTTTGTATAACTTACTAAAATTCATATTTTTTTAGAAAATATACTCCTGAGATTAGGGCTAATGATTAAGCAATCAAACCAACCTCGTATATTGCATCTGAAAACCACCACCGCTAAACTTGCTCTACACTTGGTCTGTGAGATAGAAAAGTTAATTAGTAAATAGAGTTTTTATAACTACCCTCGTATCCTGATTGTATTCCACTTAAAAGTGTATCCTCGTGACTTATAAGGATATACTTTTTACTAAATCAGATTTCCCTTAACTATATGTATATAAATATTATATGCTTATAGAACGGTGCAATTCAACTTTAAGGAAACATACGACAACAAATTGCGTCTTTCGAGTGCAATCTATGTTGCTATTAAAAAATGTTTTAAATAGTATAATACATATAAATAAATAAGTTGTATTTATTTAAAATACCGTAATTACCAATGTGGTATTGTCAAAAACTAGTCATGATTGACATCAGTACATTTTATATACACAGAAAAGTATCGCTACTACTTTAATTTATTCTATACAATATTTAATGTCGCTGTTTAAAAATAATTCCCAGCCATCTCTAAGATAAACTAAAAATATGACGTAGTACGGCTATCAGTCTGCTAATTTGTGAATTATTTCTATAGAGTGTGCTTTAGATTTGCGTGTAATTACACATACTATTACTAGGTGCAGTAACATCAAAAAGCGCTTATTTGGCCCACGGATCAGAATTAAAGCTCTTCTGTAACCCAAAATAAGTACCACCAGCAACTTATACTAGGTGCAAAATATGTACAGATCGATAAAGCAATACGATAGAAGCGAATGAGTCGAAGTGCATAACAACTCACGAGACGGACAGGCCATTATAGAACCAGGCGCGCCATGTCTGGGGAGTCGGAGAGGCCCCATCTATTCTTGCTTCTATGTTAACGCACAACGCGCGTCTGTCGTGGGAACGGCCGGAGCGTGCGTCGCATATCAATCGCTTTCGACATTCCCCATCGCATATGCCACGGCGCGGACTGTTTTTCCAGTAATGCCTGGAATACATTAATATGTACTATCTGGCGCAAGTCTCTTGAAATAACAATAAAAAAATTTTTTATTGTACAATATAAAAAAAATAACAAACATAACCTATCTTAATAAGAGCTATTCTATAATCTGTGTATTTAATAACCCTTACTCAGGGACCGTTACCAGATCATAAAATTAAAAAAAATACTCGGAGACCCATGTAAATTAAAAAAAATGACTGAACTCTAATGTTTCAGGCGCTTGTTATCTTAACTTTAAATCATTCTGTTTTCGAAGAAGCAGAATAGGTTTAAAATACATATTAGGACGCGATTCAAACTTACGTCTGATTTTCAAAAGCTAATATTAAATAACAATAAAATTATAATATATAATACATTGTTATCCAATAAATTTTGGACAATGTTTGCAATATTGTCACTAGAGATATATAGAGAGACATATTGCAATACATGATCAACATACAAATCATTTCATTCTCTGTGCTCGATTTCGCTACTTACTTATGATATAAATTAAATAAGTCTTCCTTCTCAGTCATATTGTCTATGAATCTGTCCCAGTCCTCGGGTCGTAGCGCAGACATCATGTAGGCAGAACGAGCCGAATACAATTTGTACCAAATGGGATATCCAAACAAATTTGCTTCTTTTAAATTCATAATCCATGTTTCATGGTCAACCACCAGCTAAAAAATAAATGAAAGTTGCGCCTGATTTACATATTTAAAAACAATTTCTTAACGGCATAAATGCATTGTATTATTATTATAACTTGAAGTGCGTTAATATACATTTCGTTTTTATTATTTCCTTTTTTATTTCTTGTGTTTAACACTCGCCCGTCCGACTATCATATTCTTGTCTATTAAGAAAAAAATATCAAAACACAAAAGAGAAAATCTCCAGTTGTAGCGTCACTGGTTTGATATCCGTTAAAAAGATTGTAATTTACTTCTAAACCTGAAATATTAGCAGTAATTGTTACGACTCGTAATTTTTAGTACAGCAAATTCTATATAGATACTGACAGTAGTACAGACAAATCTCTTGTTTAAGTGGATGAATTATATTAAAGGCTGGTTTTATGTTTAAATAATAAATAGTTATATTTCTTAACTACTAAGTTCTACATTCGGAGAAAAAATAAATGTTTCGATTTGGAAGACGAAACGAAAATTTGTTACGAATTATGATCAGAGTTCATAAAGTATGTCTAGAAATAAAATATTATTATAAAATTTACCCTTGTTGTAGCGTCATGGTCCCCGTCAACATAGTATATTCTATATCCTAAATTTAAATCGTAATATGGCGAGACCGATGGACCGACGTACGCTATGCTTGTGGCTCTGCCTGAAAGAACAACATTTTTATTCGAAAAAACAATTTTCTCAAATCAAAATTATAATATTATAAGTGGTATTACTAAATCTTGTCGAAAGCAAGATTTTGTTTAAACCAAATTCAATATTTAAAAAATTCGAATCAGTATTGTTTAGGCCGCGTCCATTTCTCCCTTCATATTAAGAAAGACGGTACATACAAATTGGTTGAAGGTTTACTTGCGAGACTAGTGCGACCGTTAAAAACATGCCTTTTGGCTCCCGTATGTCAAAAGCCACATTTTCAACACGAATGATATAACTTAAAAGATATCACTAATAAATAATACCAGTAATTCCTATCTATAATCGGCAAGGCTCGATTTTAATTAAAAATAACTTAAAGTTCCGTGCTGCAGAAGAATAATCACCTTCTACACTTACCTAAGTCATTCGGATCGTAGAAAACCTCAAACTCGTCAAAATGGGTATGTCCAAAGAATTGTGCGGTTATCGTTGATTCGTATCTATTAATTATAGCGTAATAGTTCCTACTCCATACTTTTAGGCAGTCCGAATGTCCGGGTGGAATGTGGCCGATTATATGAACTTTTTCGCCACTGAATTCAGCTGACTGAAGTTCGTATATTAACCATTGCAATTCTGTCGCAGGATCCGTACTATTTAACAGCAGCCACCTGAAATATCAAATTTGAAGATGAAAAATCTATAACAGATACTCGGATTTGATAGTTTTTTTGATTTGATGATGAGCGAGTTTTATTTTGTACATATTATACTAACAACAAAGGTGCACCAAGGTCTATGATATTGCAGTGAAATCACACCTTACTTTTTTATGAATACGGGAAGATCGGGCAGCAAGCTCATCTGATAGTAACTGATACGCTCATATTGCCTTTAGCATAAACTTTTATTAATCCTTAGTCGACATTTAGCCATATTACGAATTAGTTTGGGTTTTTTCTCAATACAAAAGATCTTGAATCTGCGCAGAAGTAGAGAAAAATTTCAAGAAACGCCTCGACGGCATTGTTTCAATTATGAGCCTCATAAATGCAACAAAAACAGCTTCCGTTTAATACAAATTGTTAGATGGCTTTAGATGACATTTTTACACAATTATCTATTATTTCGCACTTATTGTTACCAGGTTCCCACGGAAATAGCAGTCTCTCCGTTACTTTAACTTTTACTTAACTTCTCTTAAACAAAATATATTTCTGATATTTTACGTGTTGTGAAACATACCATAATGAACTAACTCTAAAATTAAGTTATGTGTACCTACTTGAATCAAATATGGGCAATGGAGTCAGAAAACTGAGCACTAACAAAGGCAAATAGTCTGTATACAGTAATTATTTATTCACTCTATATTTTATGAATATAGGAGACACCTACTCGAATCGCAATCCAGAATGCCCCTTATATAAAATTGTTTTAACCTTTTCACTTACCCTTTTAAAAGTCGTTTCGTTACATCTTCGGTAGCAAAAAAATCTTGTGAGTCTAGTAGGATGCTATGGAGAGACCATCATTATTGGGTTCTAGAGTCGTACTTACCAGTTCTTATTATTACAATAATTCATATTGAGAGATATAATGCGGAATCCAGGTCTTACGAGGACCGAGTAAAAGGCACCACGTCTAACTGTGTGAGAGACGCCAGCGGGTAACCACCTTCTCCATTGTGCATCTAACTCATTATACAACCAGCCTATGTTAGACTCCGGTGATGATATGTATGGTGGCGGGAAACTGAAAGAATTTAGATTCTTGATGTATTCTTTATAAGAAACACGTAAAATCCCAAAATAAAATATATTTATGCTTTCAATGCAAGGGTTCATACCATTTGATAAATTTTAGTCTATTGATAGAGACGAGACCAGAGAATATTTGTTTTGTAATCCTACCAAAAATATAATTAAGTGAAAGTATGTACGAAGATGCAATAACATAATAATACAAAAAATCACATTAAAATTGAGTTGAAATTACAAAATATGAAACACATTAAATATCTAATAATTACCTGTTCACCGGTGATGATTCGTGATTACCAAGGGCGGGAAATATCGGTACACCAGGGAACATGTCTGACATTTGGGAGACTGTTTCCTGAAGGACTTTAAGATTTTCTTCCTTCGTCTGATTCCAGACATCGTGCGGTGGCAGGTCCCCAGTCCAAAGAATGTAATCGATGTCCTGCAAGATATATTAAGTAGCTAACTTAAACGTTATTACCAGTTCCCGTATCGATTTTACAGACAATGGTCATTAAATAAGAGAGTGAGTGATGCCTTGCGAGCGTGAACGTTATGTTTTTATTTATGATTTGATGGAAATGTTAATATATTAATGGTTAATATGTGTTAATTAATACGTAAACGGTGTGCTCAGTAACCAGTATCACCCAGTAGGGTGATACTACGATTGCCAGTAACATAAGTAAAAAGTTCATAAGCACTATGAAGTTTTATGTGAGAACTATATATAAATGATGATAATAAAAAAAAATACTCTCAAATTTTATATTACTGTTAACATAAAAATAATTGTATCAACCCTTCTAACAAGTCGTAATAGATACTTTGACTTACAACGCCATTAATTAACCTTGCACGTTGTACATGACGTACGGTATCAGCTATTAGACATGCTTCATCGTGTGTCTAACTATTTAGAAATGCAAAGCAATCCCTTCTTATCAATATACATCTTTTTATTTTACTTAAGTCAACTTGGCTAGCTAGAGGTGTTGTTTCCACGCACCACTAGGTATATGGAATCAGCTGCCTACCATTGTTTTTTCGAACCATTACGACAAAGGCTAGTCTTGGCTGTATTTTTTTTAAAATGGCAAGTCATGCACTCGCATGACTGACTCAGTGTCTAGGTGATTTATTATCAATATTCTATTTTGACTCTTGTCCAATTGTCCAAAATGGTTTTTGTTATTTGATTCTATATATTTTTTATATAAAAAGAGGTACATTTTTATAGTTCTTTTTTTATACGAACTTATATAGTCAAAGAAAAGACAAGCTTGCGGTTAATCATGTGAAAAATATGTGTGTGAGGCACAGAATGCTGATCACTACTTGTCTATTAGAAAAAAACAAATACATCTCTCATCAAATCTGAGGCGGCACACCCCAAAAAGGTTGTAGCGCCACTTGTTTTTAATCCTAGATTTCATACGACAAATGATAGATATCGTATTACATTTAATTAAGTTAAATGCCTTACGGTATGCGTATCAGCTATATGTTTCAACATATGGTCAATGGTGCGTTTCGGAGTATCGCATTTCCGGTAATCCCCCCAACGGCCAGCGCCCCCTCCAGGGGTCAGGGCTGGTCCATTTGATGCTCTACAACATAAGGGCTCGTTGCATTCTGCATTTGATCCTGAACAAGGAAATTCCAGTAAAATATTGGTGTTGATGGGATATTTTCATGTTAGCCTGCGTCAAAACGAAATACAGTGCAACCTTAATATAACGTACCTCAATATAACGACTTCCTCGATTTAACAAATTCTTCGTAATCCCCTTGAATTGTCCATAAGAGTCAATATAAAATATACCTTTACATTGCGAACATTCTTTGCGTACAACCTCTTTATAACGAATTTTCAAGTATCAAGAAAAAGTATTCATACCTCTAATTAACGAATTTTGCCAACCCAAAACCTTTATATAAAGTTTCCACCAATAATATAACTCTTAACTATGTTTCAATGAACAAAATTGAGATTAAACTATATACATAATCTCATTGTTAATTGTTTTTTATTATTAATGTAAGAAAAAACATTTAGATAGCAAATACATATAGTAATTTGATAAAAATGTGTTATCATTTATTAGTAGAAGTTGTTCGCTATAACAAGATAAGTTCGTAATATTGAGGTGAATAAAACTACATATTCTTTTACCTCTTTATAACGAATTTTAGACCAATCTAACTTCAATATAACAAACCTCAGTTCAACGAATTACTTGATATTACGCATATTTTCTTGTTCCCCTACGATTCGTTATATCGAGGTTGCACTGTAGTTTGTTTGGGAATCGAACCCAGGACCTCCGATTATACGCACTGTGCGTTTCTAACTATGCAATCGGGGCGGAATTCCGATGTACAACTCTCTAAATTAGAAGAATAAATTATTCGGTGGAATGCGTCCTTTTTTCGCTTTATATGTACTAGTTTAGCAACTGAATATCGAATGGTTTTGAAATTTTTGCTTAGTATATACTTATTTATGGGTATCACTTTTTTTTTAAAATTATATACTGATAACGGGCTGAGGTTAAATAAAGAAATTACATATTGTTATATGTAATTTCTTTAATTTTCTTGACAATTGAAAATGAATGACGATCTGAAATCAAAATCTATAAAGGGTTACCTTCAGCATAGTACGGGTCGAAATGAGTGTCAGATATTTGCAGTACTTTAAACGATGGAGCTTTCTCTATTGGCGCTTCTAAATCACGTCTAGGCGGCTTTGGCACTGGCGGGAAAGCTACTTCCCATTCATGGTACGGGTTATAAACATCGCCACAAGCATCACCAATCACGAAACTACATATTTCGTCTGGCCCATATGTCACTCGCTTTAGGACGTAGATGACCTCACTCTGAAATTTATTCTTGTTATTATAAAGTAAAAAAAAGTTTAAATTTCACCAAGCAATAAATTCGAAGCAAAGTCAATCTTATGATAACTTATAACAATCAAACTATTTAGTCATTGAGAAACATACTCCAAAATATAAGTGAGCAGAGTAATATAAAAACTAGAAACAATATTTTATGCTGTACAATTAATACGGTTAAATATCTCAATAAAATACCCCAAATAGCCGCGTAATTCCATCGCAGACTCTGGCTGATTGTATATTCAGCGACACGCAAAATTTATAAATCATCTTATTTATTTCCTCTTTACTTTTACCGAGCCTCATATAATGTTGTAACAAGCCTGCCCCCGCCTTACACGCTGTGCATGAAACCTTTGACATAACAGAATGTTCCACTTCGTAATAAACTTGTTTTAGATTAAGCAGCTTGAGCGCTTTATCGACGAACAGCGGCAGATTACTGCTCTTATCACTATCCCAAAGAAGTCGTGAATAATTTCGCTTTAAGGCGGCCATGTGTGCTATGAGTTCCGTTTCATTGGCCGTAGGAGGTAGTTTGTGGGTGAAGTTAGATGGCAAAAATAATGCTTCGTCATTGCGAGGCTCCTCTGTCCAGTTCCAGGTGTCCATCGGTTGACTCCATTTGATAACCGGTTTTATATTTCTGCCTGTTTGTAAAAATAATGGATTACCTGTGTCGAAAAAAATAATAATTGCAATATAGTTGATGTTATGGATTCCAAATGAAGTTGGTTACGCAATGTTATTTCTGAGAAACTGCTTAACTACAAAGATAATGTCTGCTTTAAAATTAATTCATGAAATAATAATAATAATCAGTGAAAAGAAATACCATCAAAATCCTTTAATCAAATTAAAAATGTTGTACATCATATGGTACTATAAGGCGGAATAAAAATAGGAAGCAATATAAATATTAACTTACCTGATGCTAAGATTATTGTGAGGCCGAGAGTTACTGCTTGAAGAAGCCATGGTAATCTAATAACCATGACTAGGGGCGTAGAGGAAATCTGTAAAAAATTGTAATTTGTTTTATGAAAGAGCATATGTGTAAAAAGAAAAGACATAGTTTTAATTCGTTATTACATAAACATTCTTCGATAAGAATTTGGTGAAGTCAAAGCAGTCATCGGATTACAAAATGTTTTCGCAGCTAATGTGACTTTTGACTCTTTAATAGTCGAGGTCGTCCGACATATGAAATAGCAGTTTGTGGACGTACTAAAAAAATGTGGATGAATAACCTGGGGTTTTCTAAAGAAATAATTTATATCGACAATCGTGCATCGGCATCGGTTTAAATATGTGTAATTAATTTTTCTGATATATTTAATTTAATATCTGGTTGTAAATTAAGTTTTCCTATTAACTCATAGTTTATTGTAATCGCCAACCGCAATAAAATGTCTCGTAAAAATCCTTTTCCCACAATAATCTAAGAGAAAGTAGGCCAACGGATTATGTCATAAAATATAATAACTGATATATTTTTATGGCCTCAAAATCATGAATATTACTTATAAGGAAAACAGGACGATAAAATTACTGGTTCAATGACCTTGCGGACAACTCCATAAATATTTTTTTATTTCATTATTGAAAAATTTATATTAATTATTAACCTACAGGTAAGTTGTACTACTGGTTTTTAAGAAAAGTGTTCTGAAAGATTAATTAAAAATGTTTCTAATTTGATTTGGGCCTAGTTTTAATTAATAATTCACTGGTCATATTAATTTAATTTACACAAATATATTCGTCGTACGGAAAGATTTACATTCTGAAATAGTATTGGAGAAATAGCCTAATACTTTTAGCGGATCAGAAGCTTCACATACAAATATTACGATAAGAGCATATATCAGTCTGTCAAATTAGTTTAGCCTATTACAGAATTTTTTAAACCATTAGACAAACATTTCATAAACACAATGTAACCCGCACTAACGCAATCGTGTCATGGGTACATGACCATAATTTCGACCGTATGTTCTGAATATAATAACGTAAAAAATGATGTGGGATGGTAATTACCTGTTTACTGCATTTAAGTGAATACCAATGAAATCTTTCTATAATGAAGACAAAAACTCCGAGTACATTTCTAGAAATTGGTCGTTAAACCAAAATAAATAGATATACCGTTTTGGTATTAAATAAATAGAAATATTTAATACCAAAAAGGAAACATTTTGCATCATCTTGACTTTATACGAAAAACTTGTCTACACTGAAGATTAAGTTTAGTTGGGCTGACTAATCCTTGATTATTTTTTGTATTAAATTTTACACGTTTTTCATATACGTCAATGTTTTCCAACAACGAAGAAGAAAAAAAACTAATTCCAAATAGAATTTTTCATGGTATTCTAACCAAGCGTTAAAGGAAAGTGTGTAACAAGATGTAAGCAGATGAGGCATCATGCAACAGTTGGAGATTTTCGTAAGTCGGTGAGTCAGCATTTTATAATACGGACGTGGAGGTCGCTACTTTCTCCTTGCTTCATTGACTTTGCTGGAAAGAAAGTAACGCCGGTATCGCACGTTTTGCACTGAAGCGCACACAATAACTTATTTGCAAATTGATATTGCGACGTGTTACTAAAAAAAAGTTGGACGTTCACTATTAGATCACTCTCTCTCCTAGAATTAATTTAACACAAGCTAATTCGAGGCTCGAGGCTCTTACCGTAATAATATATAAAATAATTTTTGCAAAGAATTGTTTCGCACACTTTTTATTTTTTAATTGTGTACGCGTTACAATCTTTAAGTTATAGTGGCAACTTTGTGTATATATTTACTTACGTATGGACTACATATATATGAATCAAATAAAACCTACCGCAAATCCGAGTAACTTTTTTCTTTAGATTTTTTCACAAAATCATGTCTGAACATTGTACTGTTTATTCTGCCTCATTATTTTGTTTGTTTGTTGTTTTGTTTGAAGAGAAGAAGATGAAAATTAATTTGATAAAGAATTGACAACAATTTCGCCAATTTTAACACCTGTTATTCCCTAAACCTTCACATTCGACGTTGAATAAAGAAACAAAAATCATTTATTCATATAGGTAACATAATGTACACTTATGAACGTCAAAAAGAAAGAAATATTCATTAAATGTTTCTAATTTTACATTTACTGCCATTTCTCAAATCAAGGGCGTAGAACGGAAGAGAAGAACTGGCAATAAACTCTCCGCCACTCTTTTTAATCGCCAAGGTTTTTTGCATAATGTTTGTAAGGAGCTGCGGCTCAGAAGAAGAGTAATATGGGATAGCTGGCCCATTCTAAGAACTGATTGAAAATATAATTTAGTCGAAGATTACCTCATTAGCAACTCTGTGGAATAGGCCTACAAGGATACCAATAAATAAAACTGTAGGACATAAAAAAAAAATGAATTTATTTAAAAAAATTGTTTAAAATAAACGAGAGATATTAAAAGTAATGTAAAAATGTTGTATTGATCGGCTTGCCATGAGCATTGACGAACCCGGTCAACCTTGAAGCGCTGTAACAGCGTTTCCAATTAACGAAATTAAAAAAAACTTAGGAACATCATCAGATAGAGATCTACTACAAAATTGCTCAGGTATTAAGCAAAATAGTATTTTTTTACTTTTTCACTTATAACTTCTTGAATTTTGTATTTATGATATAAAGTCAAATAATTGTAGGCACAGCCATTTGCTACAAAATGTCCCTTTACAAATTGTATGTACGGTGAATAGTGTAGGAGACATAGCCAAAAACGTGTTTTCACCCCTCTTTCTAAGATGGCGGCTGGGGGACAAGGGCGCCCCACAAACTGGAGGTTAAGCTTGTATTGACCCCCGCTACATGTCCAGTAAATAAAATTGCGTCATCTAACATATGTTCAGCAAATTTAACAAATCAATAGACTATCTTGACAGATTTTTGGCTTTAAAATATTGCTTCACCACTTTTTTTTATTGATAAAACTTGCCAACGCTCGGCACACTGATACATTGGTAAAAACAAACACAAAATACAATTTTTAATGTGACAAGCACTTAGAGGCAAACATGACATTCATTTGGAGCTCATACAAATATCAATCGAAACAATTATTAAACAAAACAAACATTACAAAAAAGAAACAATTACTAAAATCGATTTTAAAGTGTAAGGGAAGCAACTATGGATAAGTTGACCAGACCTAGCTTGTTTATCAGAATGCTTAATCTGGATATCGGTGAGCTTTGACCAAAACGCGTACTACGGAAAGGAGGGTCAAATGGAATAATGGGGATGCCTGGTGTATCGAGAGGATACACGAAACTTAAATTTAGATAGAAGGTTCGGACAATCAATCTGATTATTGAATATCTTAGCTGCAAACGATATATCAATTAATTTTCTGCTATTCTCCAATGACAAAATGAAACCCGGAAAAGAAAAGAAAATCTATGACTTGGAAGTGACTGACAACTCCAGCTCCGATGAAATTTACGGCAATGCCATCCACCCGTCAGGCTGTTTTTTCTTGGACAGCCATGTTGTTTTGTTTCACCAAGATAACGCCACCACTATCAAGTTCAGAGTTGCGATGGCTGCTATTCAAGAAGCTGGCCTCGAATTCATGAAACTTCCTCCATATTCACTGGAGACAGTGTCTAGTGATTTGATTTGATAAATTTCAAGATTTTAAGAACGACGCTTTTTACATCGAATAAAATCAAATAATCCCATACCATACCAGGCAAGTGTCATATTTATTTTCCCATTTTATTGAACACACCCGGAGTATGTTTTGTTATGTCAATAAAGTGTTATTATTATTTTAAAACATTGAATCTATTAGTTAAAAGCAAAATTCCCGTAATACACGTAAATTGTTTAATTAAGATACCAAGATACTACGACTATTTATTGCATTTCCGCATTCATTACGTGTCATTTTAATGCGGATCTGTAAATAAACCCAACATATTACTTTAATTTTATGTAACACAGTAGCTGTATAGGTACTAGGTGTAATTTTATACACCAATACATAGTTAATATCTAGATAGTATGATACATATATTTATTGAAATAATTAAAGAGTTTCTTGAAATGTGATATTTTAATGGCCCCTTCTGTAGAAACATGTAGATAAATAATATTTTTTTAATACACACAGACCAAAATCAAGTTTTTGTTTAGATTAAATTTAGAAATTAATTTTATTGACGTTGCAACTCATGTATATTAATTACAACTAAACATTTTTTTTAATTTCTTAGGAAGCCTGTGATAATTTGTATGGCCATATATTTAAGCCTAAAAACGTCTCATCAGAGATGATGTGTGTTTTAATTATCTATGATGCCAATCAATAAATTTACACTTTTGTTTGTTAATCAATACCGATTCTGTATGATTATACAGATTCTTCTCTTTAATTTGTTGGTTTTAAACCTTTATAGGCCAAAGATTCCTTATAAAGGACTCGACCAGTAAAATTAAATTTACTAAGCATATCATTTTTACCTGTATAAAGTTAAATAACAGCTTTTAGTAGACCGAATCAATGGAAGATCTCGAAGAATCCATTCCAGTACCGCGCTTTGCCTCGATTACTTTCATTCACTCTCCAAACTTGGCTACTTGTTTAAGTTCACCAAATCTAAATCCTATGGTTATATAATATTCGTGTTTAATTTTATAAGAGATCGCATAGATTGTAGCGCTGTGAACAGTTACAATGCATGTAGCGGTACATACCTCTGATTGATTTTTCTAATCATACCGTGTCTTTATGTTCGATTAAATGCGTACTATTATAATTAGTAAAATATATAATACCTTCTCCTGATTAATTATTAAACTAATTATTATTTGAAATTTAAATCAATAGTAGAGGAAAGAGGAACACAAAGGACGTTGTTTGTGTGGAAACCACCATTAATAAGTTTACACAAAACCTACAAATTTATGGCGCGAACGCTACTCGTAGGAGAACGACGAAAATATGTTAAGTTTTAATTTGGGACTATCATAGAAAACTGGTAATTTTATCTAACATTGATATTTTTTATTACTAGAAAAGGGTCTAATCTAAAATAAAGAATTCGGGATTAGCAATAGCATAAAAGGCGTTTCTCTTTCTCTCTCTCAACAATTATATTTACGAATAGCAGAAAAAGAACAGAGTAAAACTGTCGGTAGTATCGTAAATAGAATGAAAAAAAAGATTCTTTTCTTATGTATACAGGTTATAATCACTTATCGTTGTTGTCTTCTTGTCATTGTACTTTTAAGTGTGTGATAATGAACTTAATATATTGATAATAATGTTATAAAAATTTATAAACTTGTCACCGTTACTCGAAATGACCATCCCTTGATATTAAATAATATATTTAAAATTTGTGACGAAAACAAGTTTTATAAAGACCATTAAAGTGTAAAAAGGTTTGTGATACTTAGACCACGAGATGTTGAAGATAACAAATTGCAGACTAGACATTTTGATTTACCCATTGCGGTCACGAAATCTGTACTCCGTGGTTGCAAAGTGATTCATATTAAGCTTGTAGAGAAAGCTCTGTATAATCAAGTGTTAAATATACCAGTGTTAAATTGTCGAAACTCATCGCAAAATAGGTAAAAATTCCTAACATATCATCATATAAATCAGTTTAATTAGGACTGATCTCTAGAGGTAAAGAGTACCTTAAAAAAAAAACTTAAATAAACTGTAGATAGATTGATTTAAATTAAACTGTAAGTTGTTAGGAATGTTAATTGAGTAATTTTTCTACGTAATTGAGTCAATTGAATTTTATACTTGTCTTAAGGTCATTCATAAAAGCAGAAACATCGACATAATGTTTTTTTCTATATACCAATAAATAGCTTTTCTATTAAACACAATAATGCTATATGAAACGACGAATGTGTTTGAAATATTCACGGCCGTATGAATTAGATATTTACTGCTCATTATATTGTCGAGGAAGTACGCTATACTAGTAACTTAACTAATAATCGATATTAAAAATACTGTTGAATGATTTTTTTTTAAATATATGCGTTTTAATCGAATGTAAGTGACAAGCATACTATCATGATGCAAAAAGCATATTTTAAATGCAATCCAGACTCCCTTTTGTTCCTGCAGATACATACTTTCGTTTAGTTCATCGAACTCACTTTCTCCATAAAGATTTCCTATTGTACAGCATTACATTCTCAAAGGAATGCACTT
Source organism: Pieris mannii (assembly GCA_028984075.1). Taxonomy (NCBI): domain Eukaryota; kingdom Metazoa; phylum Arthropoda; class Insecta; order Lepidoptera; family Pieridae; genus Pieris; species Pieris mannii. The sequence continues at coordinate 6,540,008 of CM054776.1, forward strand.
CTATTATATTCGTTAGCAGCATCCATATAACATATTTTGAACACTGACCACGTCGCTTATTAGTTTTTACTTTTCTCATGTTTCACTTTTAAGCAGCAAACACGTTATTTGTGATATATTCACACTTATAGACGCGAAAGTTTTTCACAGTCGACACATAGTTTATCAACCTAACATAAGAAACTCTTTATTAACTTCAGCACATATCTGAATCTCGTTAACATTTCGCATATTATTAAAAATAAATATTACGTCATCAATTTTTAATAGGTAATTTGATTTTCTATAACATTTACTGACTTATTTTTTTAAAAACTATACACTCAGATTATAAATTACGTTATGATTTGTAAAATTTTAAAATTCTCACTTAAGCGTTACATAAAAAAAAGCCAAATAGTAATATTTAATGTTCTTACATAAATAACTGTTACGTTAATTTTAGGTAGTACTGTCTATTATTTTCTTTTCATATATATCATATACTATTTTAAATAGAACATAAATAACGGTGCAATAAAAATCAAGCTAATTTCAAACACCGAAGTAACATTTAATTGTCACCTACATATCATAATGTGATCACTGATCTTATTAACGAACGTTATTGGACAGTGAACGTGCGAAGTTTTTCTCATTTGCCATTCAATGTTCGAGGCACCTATTGCTTATACTATACGAGTCTGTGTCACAAATAAATACGTAAATGTGAACCATTAAGAATATTAGGATCATTCACATATAAAATAAAAATTCACGATCGGTGCTAAGGTTTTCAAAATAAATATTGGATTGGACATTTATAGAAGGTAAGTTGTTTAAATCATTAAATAAATCGTAATTGTCACTCACCTATTAAGTAACAATTAAAACACAAAACCAGTATTAATTCAATTGTAAAAGTAAAATAATAAACTTATTATACGACACGATAAGTAATATCGGCGGTTGGTAGTAGACTTAATATTACTACAACCATCTCCAGTTAAAATATAGCAAAAACAATGCTGACCTCCGCGTCCACAACGATAATAACTGTAACCTAAATCATGACATATTGACAAAGAAAATGGTTTTTATAATCTTTATCTAAGACGTCATTAAATCGCGTGATGTACTTGACTTTATTTCTTGACAAATACCTAATTAGAATTATCAGATCAATAATTAGTTAAATAGAAATGGATAACCTAGTTACCGATACAAAGAATACAGCTTAATTAAATCGGTAATTTTTATGGAAGATCAATAAAAAGTATAACATTAAATATCTAATGAAAATATGCGTCATATAATTAATATTAACAGTAATTAAGAAAATTTAACTTATTTACCAACGAGTTCGGTTTTTGATATTTAGTAAAAACATTCATTTATACAATCCCTAAGATAGAAAGAGATTTAATCGGAAATTACAAAACTGTAATTCAAATAAAGGACTGCCTGCTGACATTGAACTAGTTCGAGATGCTTGCATGTTTGAGCAATTATCTATTAATTTAATTGATTCCTCATGCGTGTGCATTGTTCATCCCTTTGCCTTGTTTTCGCGTGAATCACGTATTTGTTCGCTATTTCTATAAACGTATTAAAAACAAAAGTACCATTTTCTATTACTTTAATCATATAAAACATACAACAAAGAATAATTACAATATCAAGGGCGAGTGATCTTTTTCACGTATTAAATTTATTGAGGAATAAGGATTCATCTACAAAAATCGAGAAACGGTATCAAACCTATAAAATTAATTAACTAAACCTTCTTGCTATGCTATGGTCTATTAATCAGTACTTATCTATTTCATCGAGCTACTGTGCCATTGTATGGTTCTCACAAGTGTCACTTGACCTCCGCCATACTTTCGCCATTCATCGTGACATAATAAAGAAGCTTATTAAAGACACATTTATATGGACCACTGTTCGTTATTGCGTTGCATAAACGTGTTTTGTATTGCACTATAGAGAGAGGCCTGTATATTACATATATACAATAAATAAGGTTTTACAGCATTTATAATATTGTTAAGAATTAGAATGTGCAGTTTGTCGGTTAAGTTGTAAAGAATATTTCGTGTTTCCCTTATTATTATAATGCTTGTATGTATTGTTAGGCTTTATGAATACGTAGAATGTTATACAAAGCACATTTAGCATGTGAGATCAATACATATTAAAAACAATGTCCACTTGTGATTCTATTGTCATCCAATTTAACCGTTAACCTCTTTTAGACAGCTAAAGAAAGTAGGTAGAACTATGACTGTTAAAGGATGACATAGTTTTTAAAATTTTCAGCGTTAAAAATTCGTTAATAATATGCCGGTTTTTGTTACGGAAAAACTTTTAATTCTTGAAGGAGGAAAAACTTGTCAAAATTAATGAAATAGGTTTAGTAAAACATACGAATACAAGTCAAACTAAAAGTTGTATATATACAGTGCTGACTCCACATAAATAATGAACGAACGATTATAATAGGAAAACTTACCAAGCTACATCATTTAAGTAGTCATATTTTGCAAGCAAAGTCAAAATTTAAAATAAAAATTGAACAAAGAAACGAACTTTTCAAGAGCATTGAAACAATTTGATCTTGATATTTTAAAATTTGTAATACATTTTGTGTGTTAATAAGGAATATCTTATGTGTTTTATAATATATTTATGATATACAACTAACTTATTGACGCATTTTTACTATAGTTATTAAATTGGTCAAACTGCAGGAATGTTTACAATAATTTTATCTGTAACAAAAAAGACCTCATAATTGTAATGAGAAATCGTTGTAGTAGGAAATAATTGTTTAAATAACAAAAGCTAAATTATTATTTCATTACGTGTAGAGCGATGCGATGACATCGAGACAAAAATACAGCGTGTGAAATCTATCACGCAACATTTACTTTTCAGGAAAAGTTGTTTCTCCTCAGCCAATTATTTTATTTGTTTCGTACCCGGGTCTTTATTTTTTATATATACGCGTCAGCGGAATGTCGAGCAATGAAACGTTAGGTATGCCTAATAGCTTACATTGAATGTCGCGTAAACCAGAAGTGGGGCATCACGGTTTTGTTGACCCACTGCTTAGAACTTCAATATCCAACAGTAAAAATCATTAAGCATCGGTTCTAAAACTGTCTATGTTTCATATTTTACGGGTATTATTAAATCTAATCTTACCTTAAGTTATAAAAAATAATCGGATCTCATCAAGAACTTATTCGCGACACTTTCACACACTTCCCCAATTCGCGAATTTCGTCGCATTCACATAATATTTTCGAGAGAAACTACACTGATTGAAACGCGCATGTGGGTTGCTCTGTGGCAGAATACTAAATTATTGAAGTCGCGTGTATAGCGAGCTACAACCGTTCTCGGCGCGCGCAGTGAGAGTTGTGGCTTCTATGGACCGAAGCCCGCAGCGAGGCTATAGCCTCTAGCTACCAGTCGCACCGCTGCTGTGACAGACTCCGCTGCAACCGCGATGCTGCGTATTGCACTTGCACTTGTATTGCAGTCGCGTTACGCAGCCCTGCAGGTTCCAAAGCCCGTAAAACGCGGAATAACAATATGTTCCACAGAATTGTGATAGAAAATGTGATTATACAAGACATTGTCTTGATATATGTAGGATTTAATTATATGATTGCAACTGAGGCACTTAATATATGCAACCCAAGGTTAATTAAACAAACTAACGAGTACGAAAGTAACTGAGTATAAACCAAAGGAAGCATCAGTTATAATATAATGGTATTGTCTTCTGGTTTTTGGTGAAATGTGATGATACGATTTCTGGCTAAAGGAAATATAAATACTAAGTGTTGTAAAAAACTATACTTTAGAGACCCTGTCTAAACTAATAATATATAATTAACGTAATTTAAGCCTATGCCCACGAATTTAAAAGATCGTATAAAGTTTCAATAATTAATGATCGTAATTGACACTGCCCTTGGTACGATGAAGTTAAGCCCTTACCCCAAATAGCTTGTCACAATTGCGTTCTTATTATAAGTGCAATTGAGGGTGGCAATGAGGACAGATGGTCATTCAGTTGCATATATAAAAACATAACGATAATACTCTTCAGTGAACACCTGTGTACCACACACTGCCAACCCTTGCTACGTCTCTTTTCAACATGGCTTATGACAAAATGTTTGTCTCTTTTCAAACGTGTATTACGGTACATACTTACTAGTCAGGGTGCTGGAGGCAAAGTTGTTTAGACGTTGTCACAGGCAACGGTAGTCCGATACATGGCAGCCCAGCAATACAATTTTATAGTGCCTCAATACTTAGATGCGTAAAGTCCTACTCTTAATACTATAAGTACATTGAAAAACATGTGAGTATTGTATCAAATATATTCTCGTCAATATTATTGCTGACTGTAATCAGTGTTTTAAATATTCATTTGGGCAATATTTTTTAAACTAACTCTAAATATAATATATGTACTCTAATATAATGACCTAGAATTGTACTTGGAAGTGTTCTGATTACTCCGTATATACTAGACAAATTGTTATTAATATTAATTAAAAAATAATTATTTTTTCTGCATTTTTAACATACTTTCCAAATATTTAATGGATATGTACTTTGCAGATAATGTTACGGAGATGACATCTATTAATATATGATCATAAGTAATATGACATTATCAAATAATAATTCAAACCAAGACACAGTACAAACTGATCGTGGAGCAGATGATTTTTCTACAGATTGGAATACTCTCTACAATTCACAACTTTGGACCAATAGTGAATTAAGAAGGCAGATAATAAAAACACCGTTTATTGAAAACAGGGCAGTATCCAATTGCTACACCTGTAGAGGTAAAATAAGAAATTACGAAATAACGTCGTGCGTTGATCCAAATTTTTTGCCCCGAAACCATTCAACTCCGAAATGCAATCAAAATGCTACTAAAAATATTGAACTTAGTTTACATGAACATTTTGCTATAATTGACGAAGAACACAATGATGCTCGGAACATTCCTTCGATTTCAAGACAGGTCGATAACAGCTTCCGCCAAAAATATACTTGTTCCACATACAATTCTCCAAATGGTAATTTAGATAGGCGTCGACTAAGAAAAAGCCTCAAAGGTCTCAGGTCTATACTTAATTTTGCGTCAACTGAAAGTTTGACGGAGAAGAGGACTCAACTTAAAGCTTGCTCAATAAGTGTAATGATTGTGGCTGTAGTCGTGATATGTTTGGTTTTAGTAAATTTTTCTACTCCTAGTTTCATACGTGCACATAATAAAACTAGTACAACCGTAGTGCCAAGTGTAAATGTGGATGTGAATGAAACGTCCTCAGCTATTATTGATATTCACTCAAACTCGACGACCTACATTGATGTCATAGAATCGACCACGGATAAATTACTAACAACTACAGAGCTAATTGTAAGCGAAGCTATAGCAAAAATTCGAAAAAATATAAAAACCTATCCAAAAATTAAACCGATAAGAGAATTGCCAAAAGAAATAATCAATAGGGATTTATCGCAAAAGTTTTGTGCGTGCCAAAGTAATGAAGTATGTATGTTGGAGGAAGAAAGTGGGACATCAATATGCAAAATAGCGACTGACATTGAAGACCCTACAGGTACTTTAACAAACTAAATTCGAACAGCACATTGTTAAATGAGTTAAATCAGTTTAATTATATTTTTACCGGTAGTAGCTTTGTAATTAGTTCTACAGGTGAAGATATTTGTAATGTATTTTAACGAGCGTTATTTTTTATTAGGTTGCGGTGGTCTATGCGCTCTAGAAACAGAGGCATGTCAACTGGTGGATAAGAAACGTGGAATACGAGTTTGTCGTCTTTTAACTTTGGAAACCTGCTCACCAAAAGATTGGCGTTGCCGCAACGGATTGTGCGTGTCAGCTGGGGCTCGATGTGACGGCACCATACAATGCTATGATCGATCTGATGAAAAACAATGTGGTAATTATTTATATTGATTTATACTTATATGTTACTTTTTACGTTACTTGTGTTTATACTTTTTCTCCAAACTAAGTGTAGTTTCTAACAAATTTAAAGTTTTATATTAAGAAATAAATTTTTCCACAGAATGTGATTTAACGAAACAGTTTCGCTGTGGACATTCTTTATCTTGTTTCCCAAATAAAAAACTTTGTGATGGTGTCATTGATTGTTGGGACGGTCTAGATGAAGTCAACTGCACTATGGGTACGTAATTTATATAAAAGGTTTTGCTTGTGAGTTAACACGCGTAAATTCTAAAAATATATATTTACAGAATGTTCTGATGATCAATTTCCATGCAACAATGGCCAGTGCATTGTGTCATCGCGATTTTGTGATGGTTTCGCCGATTGTACCGATGGAAGTGACGAGCCCCATGGCTGTGACGCGGCTTGTGGTGCTCACGAATTGAAATGCGTTAATCAACGCTGTGTCTCATTGGAGTTACGATGCAATGATCGTGACGATTGTGGCGATAATACAGACGAAATACAGTGTTCTTAAATTAATATTAACTATGAACTGCCTAAATTGTTTGAAAATTTCTAGTTATGCACTTATTGATATTACAAACCCACCTAGAAAATGAATAGCAGTTTAAGAATTTATTTTTACACCTCACATAATTTTTAAATAAAATCACAATTTTCATACAATATTTTACTTTTAAAGTTTCACTCCCAAAACAAAAGGAAGCAACATTTGTTAGATAACGTGACAGAGAATGATACATAATAAATAAAGTACGATCCTGCCACCGTGCTGGTTTAAAAAACCTGTTACGTAGGGAGTTTTTATTTTAAATATAATTTTTATCCATCATTCTTCAAATAAATTTAACCGATTCATTTTTGTATCTAATTGAAACTATAAAATATAAATTGCCTCTTACAAATTTCAAAGGAAAGCTTCGATCCATATCTATGAATAAATAAATAAAAGACAAAACTCCACGTCACATACAACTTAAGTAACATTTTTGACGTAAATACTGACGGTTAATGGTTATCTTATTTTTGTATGGTATTCAATTCGCGGGGAAAATGATAACCTCGGACATTCTTTCTCGTTGTTGTAGTTTAAGCGGGAGTGTATCCAACGAACAGCTTGCATTTGGCGGGAAACCTTATCGTGTAAAACAAAAACACTCAAACAATTCTTTAGTCTATACCTAAGTGTAATAGACACAAGATGTCTGACGGATATTCTTCTATAATAGAGCATTTGAAAAAAAATATTTTCCTTTTGAAACTTAAATCCACGGATTACGTATTACAATTGTAGTATTACAACATTGTAGTATAGTATAATTTATTATACGTTAGTACTTAGTATACAATTATACATATATAATCCATACAGTTGTGTGGCGATCTTAAGCAAAACTTGTCCAATTTATTGGTGTCTGTGGTTCGTTGTCGAACAGTATTTACTATTTAGTAATTTGTATAGTCTTTAGTCGAACGTCGTGCTGGCTTTTGGGTAATGGCTTTAGAGGCTTCTTGAAATTGTAATTGCATATTGCAATTGTTGCACGGTGTAATTAAAGCCCCAAATCTCTATTTTTACCACATTGCTCTTTTAAGTAAGTATGGCGGATAGTGATGACGAATATGATCGGAAAAGACGCGATAAATTCCGTGGCGAAAGAGGAGCAGCCGAAGGCAGTAGCTACCGCAGCAGCGACAGAAGAGAAGAACGCAGTCGTGGCCGTGAAGAATGGTCTGAGAGGTACATTCTTAATTTTATCTGAACTCCTCTAACATTCTATTTCCATGCTAAAATAATTTATTCCAGATCCCAGTCCCAATCCTTTGATCCATCCAAGATTTCAAACCAGCATTCTAAAGCTGTTAAAAGAACATCAGTGGTTGTAAGGTACAACATGTTATAAATGTCATCTGTCTTCTTATCTTATAATCATAAACATGTCCTTATTTTAGGTCTCGAGGAGGTAGATCAGGCCCTGACTATAGAGACTATAGAGGAGGTGGCAGCGCTAGTAGAGGGTATTCTCCTGTGAGAGGTGAAGGCCCACCCAATAAGAGATTAAGACCGGATTGGCCTCTTGACGATAGAAGATATGGTGGAATGCCTCATGATTCATATGGCTCTTATGGTTGGGCTCATGATCATTTTGGTCCACACCCAGCACACCAAGGATATGGTCAACCAATGCCTCCGGTTCCTGCTAGGTTAATTTTATAATATACTTTTTCTTATTACTAGAGCCCAAATATAAATAAAATCATTTCCGAAATTCACTAGACTAGACTAAATTAACTGCCTCTCACATATGCATGAATTAATTGATTTAACTAAACATTGATTATTTTATAAAATAAGTTATTAATAATGTTTTAATATGTACAGCAATTATGATATTAGGGACGCTGTATTACCAACGGGTCCAACTGACGGTCCAAGCACCATGATGTCTTTCAAGGCATTCCTAGCAGCACAAGATGATTCAATAACTGTTGATGATGCTATTACAAAGTATAATGAATACAAGCTAGACTTTCGAAGACAGCAACTTAATGAGTTCTTTGTTGCTCATAAGGATGAGGAGTGGTAAGTATTTTCAGCAACATCAATTATATACTTAATTTTAAGAAATATTAAACAAAAGAATATGTCAGTGGCTGTAGACCAACAAAGGACTGTTAACATCAGACTAATCTTTAATTTGATTTACATTCAATTCCAATTCACTCTGTTTAATATTATGTTAGGTATTTTCATGTATATGCCTATAAAAGGTTCTATGCAATAATGTTAACTTACCCTTAACCTTAAGATTTGTTCAGTTTCAAAATTCTGTTATGCATGGAACCTTTTAAACATGCAATTGTTAATTTTAACTTTTTTCCTACAGTCTACAGCGCATGTGGAATTACTGGACGTCGTTACGAAAATATTCCAACTATATTAAATTAAAATGTGTGTAGCTAGTTACTATCGCGTTGACCTGTAGCGCGCAATGCTACAGGTTCCGTTATTGTTAGGGGTAGGGAAATGATTCCACACGTGTGGAACAGGTGAGATTGAGATTTTTAACTTTTCATTTTAGTTTTCACTATTCACAGGTTAAAGGAAGTAGGTATTCACTTGTAACATCGTAACATAACAGCATTGTATCAATGTTGGTAATTTTGTTCGATGTTATGGTCCTACATTATTGTTAATTTTTATTTGTTTAATAGGTTCAAGATTAAATACCATCCTGAGGAGTCTGTTAAGCGTAAAGAGGAACAATTGGCTGCACTTAAGGTTTGTTCATACTCTTTTTGGAAATATTTTGTTGCTTAGCAGAGCCATATACTGTAAAAGTATAAGTCTTTTATGTTTAAATTTTCAATTACATAGATTGTTTATGTTTATAGAATCGCCTTAATGTGTTTCTGGAGTTATTAGAGCAAGGTGAACTTGATAAAGTGTCTGTTGATGTTGACAAGTCAGATAAACTGATAAGATTGCTTGACACTGTTGTTATTAAACTAGAAGGAGGAACAGAAGAAGATTTAAAAATATTAGATGAGCCAGCTGCATCTGAGAATACTAACAACGAGAAACAAGGTAGGACTAAAATTTATAACAAGTTGTCTTATGATTTTTTTTTGTTACTCATATTTGTTTAGCTAAAACTGTGATATTCATTCCAATTAACTTTTTTTACTTAATACTGACAACAATTCAAATGAAATATGTATGTCATTGTTAATTTTATACTTAAAATCAGAGTATAATTTTCATTTCAGTGTGAAAACCAGTATATTTTAATTATTTCAGACAAGCCAGAACCTGAGAAAGCTGTAGTCATAGATGTTGATGCTGTTAAGGTGAAGGATGAAAAAGAAGACAATGAAAAAATTGATAAGGTTCTTATTTATTTTAATTTATATTTGACTAATTTTTTTAACTTATAAATGAATACTAGTAAATAGTGGTACATTTAAAAGATATAAATAATTTATTGCAATATATTTGCTTTGTCATTAAAACAAATGCTAAGTAAGAAGTTAAGTCATTTTAAAAGTTCTCCATTTATCAAAAGCTGTCCATAACGAATTCTATTAAAAAGTATTAAAATGAAAACTAGTGTGTAACATTTATATACAGCAAATACAACTTAAAATAAAAAATCCAAAGATACGCTAGTTTAGCAAGATTTACTTTCAGGATAAGAAATCAGACCCTGAGTCCCCTAAGCCTACTGCGCCTCTGACTATGGAGATTGATCCTCATTTGAAGCAATTGCAGGAGCAGGCGAAATTATTCTCGCGTTACAATACTCCACCAGGGACTGAGCCGGACCAAGAAGTGCCCGAAAAGGAACCACGTAAGTGTTCTCACTTTTATCGATATTTTATTTGTAAAAGTGAATAATTAGACATTTGATTAAATGTTTTAAATCTTTACTCAACTTTAGGGATCATACAAAACTTAAGCAATGAATGAATACAGCCAACAAAAAACTGAAAAATAACTTTTTAACCAACTTCGGAAAAAGAGAATGTCAGTTTGCTGAAATCTTGCATTACATATTTTTTAAAAATCTGATTTATTTCTGTAGCACCTCCTGGCTCATCATCAAGCTCGTCATCTTCAAGTTCTTCATCGTCAAGTTCCGAAGATGAAGGGGAGTCTACTCGTCGCAAATCCAAGTCAAAATCTAAGTCTAAAAGCCCTGTAAAATCGCCCAAAGCAAAGAGTAGATCCAAGTCTCCAGTTGAAAAGATCGAAACTGACTCTCGCAAGGATAAAGACGATGATAAATCTGAAGAAGCCAATGATGTTGAACCTGAAAAGAAAGAAGTACGAGCTTTGCACAAAACAACGTCGATTTTCTTGAGAAATTTGGCTCCAACTATTACAAAAGCGGAGGTTGAAGCTGTGAGTATTCTTTCTTATTAATCACATACATTTTTTTTAATTCTCCAGTTAAATATAAATTTAAGAAATAATTTCTGAAAAAAGTGTCTTAAAATAAGGCTACATTTATTTTAAGAATCCTTTTATAACACAGTAATAATATTATTTTTGTTTTTCTTAACAACAATATATTTACTTTACTTTCATCCATTGAAAAGGTTTAGAGTAATAAATAAAAAAGAGCCAACTTTTAATAGTATTTTTGTAGTATTAATATTTAATCATACTTTGGTTTGTAACTTAAGTTTCAAATTTTTAGTAAATAAGTACTATATAGAAAACCCCTTTTCGTGACAGCGTCTAAGAATTTTTCATATAAATTGTACTATTTCGTTCAAAATTACTATAATAAGTTAACTAATTGATTATTTGATAATATTACGGCTATTGTACACAATAGGTACGTTCGGAAACGTGTGTGAACTGTAACTTCGAAAATCAATATATTTTTAATGTAGTTTCTTTTATTTTAATGTTTTATTGCAGATGTGTAAACGTTACGGTGGATTTCTGCGTGTGGCGTTAGCTGACCCGTTGCCAGAGCGACGTTGGTTCCGTCGCGGGTGGGTCACTTTCCGTCGCGAGGTCAACATTAAAGACATTTGTTGGAACCTCAACAATATACGGGTAACGTACTTTTTATTTTAGCTATCATTCATGCGTCTAAAATTTGTGTAGGGTTTTCAAAGTATTGAGCATAAAATAATAATTTAATTCCAATTCCAGCAATTTTAATTCCCTGTTAAATAAAACTATAGTACGGACGCGGAGCACGAAGAATTTCGTAGAATGACCCCTCATCTTATGTCTTTGTCGCTCGCGCATAAACATATTGCCGTTGCGCTCACACAGATGCAGTGACCGCCGTATTCAGAGATTGTAAACCTTTTAGTCATAACCATAAAGACATGTGGTGGTGCACATGTACTTTGGTTTGTTTTGTTATGAGTAGTATATATGTTATAGTATAGTATATAAGTAGTAACGTATCTGGCGAAACATCTGATAGTTCATCAGAAATAGATGCCTCTGACTAAAATTAAATGTTTTTTTTAAGAGTATTTCTGTTTTTTTTACCAAATCTTAGTCGCAATCATAACTTTTCCTTTTTATAAATCCATCTAGCCGTTTAGTCTAAATAAAAATCAAAGCTACCGTTTTTAATATTCGTACTTATAAAAAAAAATGTTTTTAACAACTGGCAGTAGGCCCAAAGGTCATTGTACGAAATTCTTCGTGCTCCGCGTCCGTACTATATACCAATTGGATTCCAATTTATGTTGTCTTATAAGTAATATCAATGTCGTTAAATTATACAAAACCTGTCTCCAAAAACTCCATTCAGTAGTACATGGATATAAATTATACTCTTATTTAATTGTTTGACTACAATATGCTATAATGATTGTATGTCATGTTAGGTGTTCAATGAATGATTTGGGCGACGTTGCCGGACTTTGCCCTTCCCTGCATATAATATTAAAATAATAGCGCCAATTAAATAAAGTTAGGTTATTCTATATCTTAATATATATAATTTATGTGTCTCGCTGTTTGTCCGCTATGGACGCCTAAACTACCGAACCGATATCAATCAAATTTGCACACCGTGTGCAGTTTGATCTAACTTAAAAGATAGGAAGGAGCTTTCATCTTTATACCCGCAATATTTATTGCAAATATTTGTTTATTATTTGATACAATTGTAACAGATGGCGCTGTGTTAAAAGTACCAACATTTCACATAAGTTCTTCTAGCGTTTCCCTTGAATAGTTTACTACTATGTAATATAACAAAAACCTTAGCCAAAGTAACGCTTGGCCAAGTCTGCTAGTATATATATATATATATATCCCCCGCAAAAGAGCCTGACGATGTCGTAGGGGATTCGCCGTCCCATACTCGCGATCTTTTAATAATGATGATCCATGTCCTTTATCATATAAAATTTATTGCTTTTTACTTTCGATGGGGCGACACCACCAAATTCCGCACCGGGTGTTTCTACCCCACTTTCATAGAGACCTATTTTAATTTAGTGATTAAAAATATAAATACTTCATTTATTAGTTGCGTGAATGTGAATTGGGCGCAATAGTGAACCGGGACTTGCAACGTCGCATCCGTCCCGTGAGTGGTGTGACAATAGAACGTGTAGTAATGCGTGCAGACGCACGACTCGCAGCGAGACTAGCGCACCTGTTGGACACAAGGACTTCACTATGGGGGAATGAGTCCAGTGAAGAAAATATCTCGGGTGAACAAGTAAGATCTATTTCACTATGCATTCAATTATTATCATTATTGACAATAAAAAAAAATATTCTGATGCTGTTTGTAAATTTTGGTTGAATTGTTTCTTAAACTTAAAATGAAATAAATACTTTACCAAAATACAGTTTAGTGAAATTTTTATAATGAATTAAACTTACTTATATTACTATTAATCTAAATAGAATAAAAATAAATTTCAGAGCATAAATTTCAACTCCAAAAATCCAGTCTTGCACAAGATAACAGAGCATTTGATTGAAGAAGCATCGACCGAGGAAGAGGAGTTATTGGGTCTAGAAGCGACAACCGAGACAAATGGGCAGGAGGTGGACCCAGAATTGATGCGAGTTCTTGACCGACTAGTCTTATATCTTCGTATTGTGCATTCTGTGGATTATTATAACCACTGTGAATACCCATATGAGGATGAAATGCCTAACCGTTGTGGGATAATGCATGCGAGGTCTGGCCCACCTATTAATAAGGTAAATATAATAAATAATTTAAGGACAGAAAGAACATACTTTTTGTCTTCTGATGACAAACAAGTATGGCCTTGCCCTATAGAAACTAAACTGTTGTATTAAGACAGTTTGTTGTGCCACTAGTATAGTGGTTAATATATCATATTGTATTATTGAGTCAGAAACGAATGTAATAAATATCTTTATATATAAAATTCTCGTGTCGCTGTGTTTGTGGTTAAACTCCTCCGAAACGGCTTGACCGATTGTCATGAAATTTTGTGTGCATATTGGGTAGGTCTGAGAATCGGACAACATCTATTTTTCATCCCCCTAAATGTTAAGGGTAGTCCACCCCTAAATATTTTTTTTAATGTTTAGATATTTTTTTTTATCAACTGCAGCATTAAAAAATATATACAACACTAAATTTTCAACCCTCTACGATCAACCTCTATTTTTTATTATAAATGATATATCTACTTGGCAAATCAACGTTTGCCAGGTCATCTAGTATATTATTTTGTTACATTAGTTTCTAACACTTATAACATCATTATTTGTATTTTGGTTTCCTTGAATACAAATCCTGTTTCACATTTAAGTCAATAGATATTAATGAAATAACCTTGTTATGTCCTACAGCCAACGCAGCAAGAAATTCAAGACTATATCAAGACATTTGAAAGTAAAATGTCCGCTTTCTTGCAAGATGTCAAACCTTTACCAGATGATGAGTTGCAAAAACTTGGAATTAAGGTAATATCCTCAAGGTGTATAAATAAACTACCCATTCTGGGTCCGCTTTATAGAGGAGGCATTATTGACTGAAAATGTATGTAATAATCTTATACACAAAAGGCCCCTTAACATAAATATATCTTAATAGTCTAAATTACTATTTATGATTTTAAAGGCTAGATTAAGTAGTTATAATGAAATACTTTTTATAGGAATAACGAATGGACTTGCGTATGGACGTGCATATATGTTTTGTTGTATTATTATAACAATAAAGTTCAATGTATAGCTATATAGAATAACATACCGGTTATATTGACCAAAAACAAAGGTCCCGGTCGAATTCTTTTGTATTGGATAATTAACAACGTCATCGGTTGTTACGACTATCGGTTTTTACGACTAAATATCAGTATGCACTTCGATGTCGCTATATCAAATTTTGACTGTAAAGGTGTGGTGTTGCCTGAAAGAAATCGCTCGAAAGCGATAATGCCGCCAGTCGCCTTGTTTTTCATTTAATGTTCAATTTTTATATTGCAATGTTAATAAATAAATAGCTAGAAATTTCTGAATCAATATTATCTTATGTGGTTTTTTATAAAGCATACAAATGTTTTTAAGTGTGTTTATTAAATTGAAAAATGAATCAGATTGAGAAATGTCTTGATGGTTCCAGGATTGTGAGGCTGAAGTTGAGAAGTTTATTCAAGCGAATACTCAAGAGTTGGCCGTGGATAAATGGTTGTGCCCCCTTAGTGGGAAGAAATTCAAGGGTCCGGACTTCATTCGAAAACACATATTCAACAAGCATGGAGAGAAGGTAAAAATAGGCATTTATGTCACCATTCATATTCCTAAAAGCAATTGATGACGTCATGTAGCGTCTAGTATTGTGTTATTAAGTAAATAGGCGCGGTGCAATAGTTATACTACAAAAATTCATTATCTGTTTGTATTGGAAAATTTATTTATAGGTGTTTTAAAATGGCATATTTAAACATTTTTTGATTGTAAAAATAACCGTCTATGATATTTTTAAAATTAATTTACGTAACCTGGATACAAGTCTTTTGATACAAACTTTCAGTTGAATTATTGCCAGTGGTCGAGTTGGTTTTTTATTAATTGAATTTATAGGTGGATGAAGTCCGTCGCGAAGTAGCGTACTTTAACGCGTACGTGCGCGACGTCCGCCGTCCGCAGCAGCCGGAGCCGGCGAATCGTCCCTCGCACCATGCCCCGCCTCACCCTGCACACCACGCACCTCCACCCGCTCCGTAAGTTTATACTTTAATAATAAAAAAAAAGTTGGTTAGAAATTACTCCGATCTTTATAAAAACGACGGAAAAGGGGGTAAGGGTTAAAAACATGTGTGTCTCCCACGTAAATCGGTCTATTCTAGAGTTCTAATTGTGGCCTTTTAATATAAAAACTATTTTGTTATTTCTCAGTTACGGCGGTGGGGGAGCGGCAGCTCGCGGTTGGGGCTGGGGCGGGTGGGCGCCACCCGCTCCTTATGCGCCCAGACACCCACGTTTCTCGCGACCCAGGTAACGTATACTCCTATTATATTTTATTATCGCTATCGGCACGTTTGTTGATTTTCATGTAGACGCTTAAGATCGCATGTGTACTCTTAGGGCGGATACGACCTTACATTTGTAAGCCTAATCAACATATTACTCATTTATTTAATAGTAGTCTAGTATTCAAATTATTCATTTGTCAAAATGTGTGTAGATCAGTCTATAATTATGTCCCTTATATCGATAGTTGTTTTATGAAATATACAATATCAAAATAATATTAAAGATACAATATGTTGTAAGTTAATGATATGATTTCCAAATTAAATGGAGTTCCCAATTTAGGCCGTTCAATTCCACTTCTTCAATGGTCACACCTATTTCAAATGGTTACATTTTCATCTGCGAACACTCGAGCACAATCAAGTGTCTTCTCTATTTTGTTATTGAAACAAATTAATCTAAAAACAACATAAGAGTTACGAATTAAAAAGTTCTTTTGTGATAAAGTTATAATTTGTCGAATCTACCCTTTGTACAAATACAAGCACTGCACATGTTGCCAATGGAAACTTTACAAATACCAAGCTAAGTGTTTCCTTCTTTGTGCCATGACCTTACTCTTTCTAAAATTCTTTGGCCCCTATGTGATAGATACATTATTTATAATAACTGCTATATATTACTTATATAGTAAATAAATATCAGCTTTTTAATTTGTTTTGTATGCTTGCCTATATTACGGTGGAGGTTTTGTTAGATATTTAATATTATTATCAAATATACATATATTCTTAACAAAGGCCTGAGAAATGCTATGATTCATTTATGTCTATTTACAATTCGTATGCGTAATAGCACTGAATAATGTAACAGCCTGACCTTAGCATTTACAAATGTATTGTTTCCTATTTATTATTTTTTATTTTATTATTAGCCTTGCTTTATATGCTAATATTTAACACATACATTAAATAAGAATAACCGTGTGAACAATTTGGGAATCCTGAACATTAAAAAAAAAATGTTACAAAAATATTTTTTTTTTATGAAAAAATAGATGGCGCATTTTTTAAATATATGTAATTGGTTTATTACATAGTAAATGTATAATTATTTAACCGGTCCTCGTTTTTGTATGTGTCCATTTGTGTCATATCTGTATATTTTTTTAAAGAGATATTTATCAGTATTCATGACGTATGAAAATGTATACAAGTATGACGTGGCAATGTTATAAAATTAACTGTAAACTTCTTGCTCTTAACTTGAATTGGGAACATAGTTCACATGGTTATTGTTAAACGTGTATAGGTCGTGGCCGAATTGTCAGAATTGATATATTGGGACATGACGCCTATATTTTGGGCCCTTTAATCTTTTTAGCATGTTTAATTTGCATAATATGTATGAACCAAGTTTGTGAGTTGCTACGATAAATTACAGGGAAAATGTGGACCGTTCCCGGCCTATTATTGCATACAACGATCTTGACTTCCCGGACAGTGGTGACATATTCTGAAAAACTAAAAAATATGTAGTAATTATACATTACAATGTTGTGTGAACATCATCATTCTACAATTTTGTTTAACGACATTTTTTGACTCGTATATTGTGAATAATATTGATATGTATATTTGTCACATCTCTATGTATATGTATATTAACTTAACAATAAAGTGTCCGAAATAATCTCATTTTTATTTAAAACCTCGCACCTCTCCTCAATCGGCCGGGAAGCTAAGATTAACGCTGCCAAAAAATTGTTACATAGTTGCACATTTCGAATGACAATGGCTTAAATATAATGTTTTCTAAAGTCATATGATTAGTGCAGCAAGCTTGGTTTGTAGAGAATGAATGATTGAATAAAGTAGACCTAAAAATACTTTTCGTTCTGCTCTTATGCCAAACACCGTAACAACAGTCAGTTTCCTATCGATTTGTATCGACGTTCTAATGTAAAAAACTATTGATTTTCTTGTCTTTTGAGGTGCAAGGCAAGAAAAGAGCGTTTTCTAATGCTCATAGGTATTAATTTTTAAAGGGGTGGCGGCGTCGACTTTCGCCCGGTAATTCACTACAAAGATTTGGACGCACCAAGAGAACCCGACGAGTTCATATAATTCGGACAGGCAGCTTTGGAGTTACTGAGTATTTTTAACGTAGTTTGAATGTTCAAATGTATATAGATTTAGCCTACGAAACGTTTGCTTAGTTATAAAAATTTATTTGACATATTGACTTGGTTTTATTTACCCTACGCGAACGCTTGGCAAAAATTCTTATTTCCATGAAACCGGTATGTTCACGATATTAGACTGCAGTTGTTGTTTAATAATATGTATTAAACAAGTTCTAAATTAAGTGGTTTTTCCTTTAAATCTGTGCAATAAGTCACTATCTTATCGGTCTACAGTGCACATCTAAACTTAAAAGGTCTGTATCAGCACAGGGCCAAATTTCAGTTTAAATTATCTTTTTTGGTCATTATAATTGTTAATGCGTAAACTTAAAAATTACAATTTTTAGAAAACAATTCACCACATATTTTTATACTAATTTATGTGAATTCCAATCAATGCTAGTTGTCTTTATAAGATAATCAACTCAGCGCAAAGATAAATTATTGTACTGTATCTATCAAGTCCTTTCTATTATTCATACAAACATCAATAATCCTTGAATAGTTCGACGAACTGACACGGTGTTGGGGAAAATCCGATTTTGTATAATGTAAATTATTAAACGATCGAAAGGTGACGTCATTTTTTGAACAGAATCCGAACCTTTAGGGTGGCCTTGGCGATTTCAGTTAAATGTATCCGGATTTGTATAGCATTATTGATATGTTGACCTCTGAATAACATAAGTTATGTTCCACTTACACATAATCATAGTTATTACCCATGAGTAAGTACTGACACTTAGGTAATATTATCATTTATTGCCGTACTAAGGTGTAACTAGAAGTAATGGGTATTTCTGTGCCATTTAAGTATACAAGATACAAATATAGTATGGAATGTGAAGACATGTGTTAGTCCCGGATGTAAGCATCTTTTATAATGTAATAAAGGGGTTGTAATTTATTATTTTCATGTATCGATGATAATAAAGTAGCTAAGCGTTACGTTTGTTTGTTTCCATGGCTGGAAGTAACTGAAAATGACTAATTATTGGATATTCTTCGGTCATTAGATTCGTTTTCTGCTAATTAATAGTTTATTCAAACCAAGTCCATACTCGCCTATTTTCTGAATAGATTCTACATTTAGAAAATTGCTGCAGAGTTGGGAGCTACGAGGATTTACTCAGCATTCAGCACTTACATTCACAAGGCTATTAAAAAGAGTTTTAATTAGAAAAATTAATTATGTATACAACCACATTATCATATTTTATAAGTTCTGTGGTTTCACGACATGCCTTAGGTTTACGTCATGAAGATCCTTACTGGGTATTTTAGACGAAAACGCTTCGAATAAGTAAGTACCTAATAATGAATTTTTGCATGATTTCGTGTCTTTGTATTTTTATTATACACATGTAAAATGGTTGTTTGTTTCGAATAACTTGAAAAAGGCTTTTACACACTAGGTATTTTTAAAGGCCGCACAAGATCAAGGTTTGCGCTATATGAATTTTTAATATTAAGGGCTTTTATATGCATCTCTTAACTATCATGCCTCGATAATAATAAAATTTGTAGATACTGATTTATCAAATAATTTCGATCATTATCCAATAGGGTAAAATAAAGATGCAATAGGGTAAAAAATATGGTCGAAACAATAATAATTGTTGCCTATGTAATATTTGTTAATTGTCACTTCTCAGTTAATGCTGATTATTTTTGCTTTTTTAGAACCTGGAAAAGAACATGTTTATATTATTTTATCTCAGTAACGATGCAAAAATTTAACACTTTAATAAAGTATGTTACTTCATAGTATTTACGGATTACACAATAGTAAAGACAGATACATAGAAAGGACAATAAATCTATTAAACTAAGGAGTTTATGAAACGGTAAAAACCATAAGGAATGTGGGAGTTTCGTCTGTATAATATTTTTTGCATAGCTATAGATATATATACATATAAATTGTATTTTGCTAATACTGAATACGCGTCATGGTCCATTGGTATAATCGGTCGATGTATAATACCTACTAATACGTGATCTCCTATACAACAATCGACACGTTTTAAAATGTTGCCAAAATGTATGTTAATGTACTGTAACATCATATCATAGTGTGACAGGAAAACAGGATCTTAGGTAATCTGGAAAGCCCGAGCTGCAGTAAAACTCCCGACATCAGATGTTCGTTATTAATTTCTTTTTTTTATACAGGTTAACGTGGTTTTGTCGAAGTAAATAAAATATCATCTATTGTAGGGACGGAAATGTTAAGTAGACTAATTACAGGTTACAACTAAGTAACAGAAAATTAAACTTGATAGTTTCTAGTACATTTTTGCGTTTATTGTTTTTGCTTTTAATTTTTAAACAGCAAAATGTCATAAGAACTTGCACTGCACATGTGTGTATTACACATACAAAACTTTAATTGAAACTCTAACGTATGATACTGATCAACTCAAGAAAAATAGTAAGGCGTGAGTAATAAATTTATCGTTATTATGCAGACCGCATTGCTTTTTATATAATATGCGAGACAGGCACATTTAACTCTGATACAAGTTCAAATTCGCAGTAAACGCCAACAGGTTTTATTATACCTATGCTACGATTTGTGAATCGCTTTATAAAGCCAGCCAGTATCATAATAACAACATTATACTCGTAAAGCTTCATTACAATGGAGCTCTCGGTGTCGATTTGTTTAGTGCTAACCTTGAGCTTAGTGACTGCGTCGCCCTATGGATATAGCGCGAAAAGTGGAGCCGTTGCAAGAGGTGCAGTAAATTTTTTTTTTGTGCTATCAATGTCTATATGAAATGTATAACTATTAAAAACACTATAACCGTCTAAGTTTTGACAAGATTGTTGTTGTTTTGATTAGATTATCCTGCATAAAAAATAATAAAACTATTAAAGTACATATAAATTCATTCGTCATAAACATTGTATGATTATTTTGAAATGAAAGGAATTATGGTTAATTTAAATTAATATAGCAATACGATTTTCAATTTTTAAAAGTAAATTCCTATATAAAGCTATACAGTCATCGGCATCCTTTATCTTAGAATCTTTCCTGTTATGTGTTATTGTGCCTAAAATAAAGTGTTGTTTTTAAGTCTTGATGTATTATTTGTAAAGCAACAAATCATTAGAGTTCCAAAGTTTTATACGCTTGCTTATTTATAAATTTAATATAATTACTTTATTGTTTCTACTTATTCGTTTTATATTATTGTACAGTATGTATAGTACAGATTTTTACTACATTTTCTCATTGATTATTTCAATAGAATATGTTTAAAAAAACAACATCTATTATTTTCAGCTGAAGCAACTGCTAGCGCCGGTTCTCTTGACTCCCTGCCCCATGCACCACTGACGGTTCCCGGATCTGGTTTTTCGGGCAGTTTCTCTAAGTCATCGTCATCAAGTTTCGCTTCAGCAAGTGCAAGTTCAAGCTCTAGTTCCTTCAGTTATAGTGGTGCAGGCCCCAGAGTTGTTGCTGGTTTCGGAAAACAATTTGGATGTGACGGAGATTGTCAAAATGGAGTAAAGAATAATTTCGGGCCGTCTGGTCATGGATCAAGTATTAATGGTGGATTTGGGGGACATAATTTTGCCGGTGCATCCGCCGCAGCTGGCGCTGTCGCAAATGTTCCTATTGCCGTTGATCAGCCTTGCCATGGACCTAATTGCTTTGGAAATTCTGTCAAGAAGTGCACTGGCAGTCAGTGTGGAGGGATAAATACTAATGCAAATGGAAACAATGTGGAATCTTCGGGTAATTTATCTTCGGAATCTAATAAGGATGATTCAAATGATTTCTCAGTCAATCAACCTCAGTTAACCAATTCAGATCATATAAAAGCAAACAAAAATGGATATCAAAAATTAGATATTAACAATGGACTAAAACAAAGTTCACCTATTGTTCCGTTTGATAAACAAGTAAATAATCATAATGACAAAGTAGATTGTCAAGGACCCGCGTGCGTTCCTTTTTTTCCTCTAACTCAGCACGAAAGCAACAATAAAAATTTAAACGAACAAACACCATCAGAAACGTCATATCAAGAACAAGCATGTGCTACTCATGACTGTAAATTAAGTGCTTCTACCAACCAACGGAAACCATCAAGTTATAATGTCCCAATTTTGGGACCGCAAATAAACGTCGAAAAAGAAATCCCTCTCTGTACCTCGGGCAATTGTCAGCTTGCTAATCATGTTGAAAATCATAATTACGATGAAAAAACTTTACAATCTTTGAAACCTAATAAACCATCGACCACCCTTCAATTGCCTACTGATTCATCAGGCGAAGCTGCTCTGTGCAATTCTAACGATTGTAATAATCCTTCTTATCAAGGTGAACCTGCAGGATCACACATTGAGGCCGGACATCAAATAAATAAACCAGCTTTTAACGATAATATCCCTAAACCCTATGATAAAGCCAATACACCGCAATATACCCAAAATCAAGAATTATCTGGGATCAAAAAACTAGTTAATTCTGATACGACTCCTGGTCGCTCTTACACGCCAAACGTATCTACCGGATCTGACAATATTCCAAACTTTGAATTAAATTCGTCTTACTACTCTAACAAACAAGCTGGCTCTACCGTTAAAACTGGAGCAGAAAGATATGATAACACTCCTTCTCATCAAACCACTGGACCACAACTTTCAAATATTGATAATTTACATCACCCTACTATCAATTCTGCTACCTATCCTACTGAAAGCGGCATAAATAAGCCTGTTTATCAACCAGTACTTTCGAATCTAAATCCTATTACGAAGCCTAGTGGAACTTTCTTCGATACAAGTAAAACTAGTCCTTCAAGATCTGAAGTTAATCCTTCTCGTGGAATTCCTTCTTCAGGGCACTCCTTTTACCCCGGAGATGCAAGTAGTAACGGCGCCTTCCTATCAAGCCCTTCGTATTCTAATAAAATGCCTTCAAACTCTGAAATAAATAGTCCTTCCGGCTCCGATGGCGATCTCATTTGTGCTTACGGTAACTGCGCCAGTGCTCCTCAATCAAGCCAACCTATTTCAAACAGGCCTTTTGATATTAACTCAAATATACCATCATATTTCCCCAAAATTCCATCAACTAATCAAATGGGTTGTACGTCGCCAAACTGCCAACCCCATTTTGGTTACGAAAACAGTCCTAAAATTAAAGCTACTTCTCCAGATAGTAGCATTACAGAGAAATTTAATCCATCAAAAACAGACTCCGAAGTTTTGTTGACAAACAAAGGCAGTAAAATATATTCTGGGGGATTCGGTGGCCCAGTTGGTATCCTTAGTGCCAATAATAATGATAAACCTACCAGTAGCATATTTATTAATCCTTCTGATACAAATCATAATCCTCCTCAAAATACCTTTTCACCACCTCAAACTTCAATAGAACCTAGTTCTATTCCATCCTTGCCGACTCATTCAAAGCAACCGTCAACGTCGGAACAACAGCCACTTTCTACAGATAATTTAAACAAACCAGGGTCATTTGTGCCAATTGTTGCAAATATTAAATCCGATGAAAATAAACGTCCGTACACTGGTGGATTTGGCGGTCCAGCGGGTTTATTGAAGCCAAATGAATTTACGATCCCGCCAACTGTACCAAAAGTGGGTAATTGTAGCCCTAGTCAAGGAAATTGTAACCCTAGTCAAGGCACTCAGCACGGATTATCTGGAGCGCTTGGTACGTCTCACGCCGGGGCAATTGCTGCAGCCGACGCTAACGCAAATGCTGCATCTTTTTCCGGGTCCTTTGGCGGTCCACCTGGCCTTTATAAACCTTTTGACGAAGGCAAACCAGACCAAACTGGAAATGCCTTAGGTAAACATAGAAATGATTTTGGAAACCTTGGGCCGAGTCACGTTCAGCCTCATTCGTATGGTGTTGGTGGTGTTGGTGGCAATCATGCAAATTCTGCAGCCTCTGCATCTGCTGGGACAGGCAGTTACGGTCATTCCGGAGGCTGCAATACGGGATGCTCGTCGAATGGAGCCGGTCAAGATCAGAGCGCTGCTTTTGGGCAAAGCAGTAATGGAGTACAGCATAGCCTTAATCACGCAAGTTCAATTGCTTCAGCAAAGAGCGTTGCTGGTAATTACGCTCATGGAAGCAGTATAGCAACTGCTAGTGCTCATGCTTCAGCGGGAGCTTCAGTTAAAGGAGGTAAGGTTTTAGCTTTCAATTTGAATTGTATATACCTCACTTGCTTAAATGTTTAAAATAAGAAAACATTAAATTTACAATTGAACCAAAACCATGCCGAGACTACAAAAAATAGAAAACTTTAAATTATATTCTTACATAGCCTTGAATTAGTATTTTCAGTATTAAAACTCAATTGATAATTAATCTACATTTCAGGTGCATGGAAATAAAAGACTGAATCGAAAACACACGTCACCGCCAGGCATATCGAATATGCAGTTTTAGTGATTAAAATACATATATGTGAGATAGCTAATAGACCTTTAAAATTAATTAGAAAGTAGATAATATATTTAATTTTAGATTTTTGTCTTTTAATAAAGGACTTTAGTCTTTGGCATCTTGTTTTATTATTTAAAAATTTTAAGTAACTGTGTTAACAGAATTGTTATTTAAATTAATACTTTTTACGCTGAAAACTCTACATTCATAAACCAAGCGTCGAAATCAGAGACAAAAATAAAATCTTAGGATCCGTATGATCTTTTTTACTTAATTATTTTTTAATAGTTCGATTACATTAAGCATTATTTACAAAAAGTGATGTCATATCCGCCTCACGCCTCATTCAGATTGTATCCGCGTTGTCATTCTACCACATACAATGTCAATGTTAATATGTAAATGAAGATACAATTTATAGAGATCACTTGCAAAATTATTCTTACCTTGACTTGATTTATGAACTTATCTTTAACGATTGCATTCCAAATCAGAGCAATTACAAATTTTAACCAGGGTATAGATTCGTGTCATGTGTGATTAAAGAGTACTAAATCAGAATCAAACGAAATGGGTGGGAGTCGAAATACAAAATTATACCAAATTTCCTATGAACTATCTTATGAAAATATTGTGACGTAAATCTGCAAATGTCATACATAGATATTGTCGATAACGTGTTAAACCTGTAAGAAATAAAATATCGCTAATTCTGATGTAGTTTTTTGTTCCTTTGTTTACATCTCGCAATTTGAAAATATAAACTGTATTTGTAATATTCTAATATTATTACTTCAATTTCCATTGTAGGTTACCTTTCAATAGAAATTGAAGTGATAATATTTTCTTCTTACTGTCGAGTAAAACCAAATACAAAAATACAATATTTAAGGAGTCTATTTGAGGCGGTTTATATGACCCGAGATTCATCATTTTGTTCCAGCATTATAAATATTGCTAACTTTTAATGTTTGACATATAATATTAGCACTCATTGCGTAAGAAAATTCAATTTGTTCAATAAAAAATACATTTTGAAAATAATTAAATCACAATAATAAATACTTGTGCGGTACAAGTCCAAACAAATAACACGACGAACAATAATCCCAAACTCAGTCTTGAACTCTCTCTCTTTTGTGTAGTGTCCCAGTTGTACTCGCCCTTAAGCATCCCCACTATCTTGTGTATTGTATTTATTAGATACTAAATTTTTTCCCTATTTGTTGCCACATATATTTTTTTTAAAGAATCAAATCTGCTTTTATAGGCGTTCAAAGAAAGTCTTAGTGTGGCAATGGGACAATAGGCATAAATGTGTGAATATTTCTCCGTAACATAATCACGGATATAAAGAAAGTTAATAAAAATATGAGAATAAGATTATAAGCTTATAATCCGGTATTACTTATATTACGGTAAATTTAAAATTAGGCCATTACAATTATATACAACATAATAATTACCAGATACACAGTCCCTAAATTTAATGAACTATTAATATTTCTCAAGTTTAACAGACCCACAGTTTAAAATCTTTTTCATCGATTAAAACAAATGTTAAAAAAAATTTAAAAATTGTCCTTTTAATTTTTAAGGCTTTTTTTTATTATCAACTATGAATTGATAGTTATTTTTTTATTATCATCTGTGTATTATTTCTTTAAAGTATTTGGAGTTTTGATGTGACTAAAAATCTAGGGGATGTCTATTATAATTCTTAAATATATCGTCTATGATATTAGTACTAGAATCTAGTCTAGTCTAATTTATCGCTCGAATCTCCTAATATCTACTATAATTTTTAATTTGAGATAAAAAAAATATAAAAAAAAATCAGCGATATCTACCTATGTTAGTAATGCTATCACGGTATCACAGTCTTAAAGTTAAATGTAGATTGTTATGATAAACATAGGTACCTAGTTAGTTATTTTAAATAGTATCTTTAATAAAAGTATATGCAAAACAAGCCTTAAAACCTATAAGACTTAATATTTTTTTACCAAAATATTATAATTAAATAAAAATCAAGTATTACGTTATTTAAAAAGGGAATGTTTATTTAATAATAAATGTTTTTATCACTTCTTTAAATTATGCTAACTAAATAGACCCTTAATTATAGATTAAAGACATGTGGTAAAAATTGTGTGAAAACGCATTCATTAAATATTAGTAAAACCATTCCGGTACATTATCACAGACGTTAGATTTACGGCGAAATATAAATTATTTGGGTGTAATGAGGTACACTTACACTTATTTGCCTAAACAATGAATGGGGCATCCATTCAGAAAAAAGCGATGAAACTTCAAACAATGTTACAAAATGCCCACGGAAACACTTTAAATAAATTATAATATTTGGTAGCCAACAATTCTAGTATATTATGTTAGAAATTTGCACGCCATTGTGTATGACAGAATATAAGAAAATGTGATGTTACTCTCATATTATGTACACCATGTTTCCAAAGTATGAATTAATATCTGTTTTTAACGGAAGATTTATGCCATTCACTAGTAGGCTTAACATTACCAGGAACTAGCATCGTTACAAAATTTAAATAACATCCTTAAATGTTCTCGGACAAACTATGTTAGACTTATGTTAAAGGACTATTATGGGTAATTTAATATAATTATCGTAGCACTTAGTGTTAGGATATAAACAAGGAATTTAAACTAATCAGGACATAAATCACTAGATGATCGTATATCTGTTATAATCACGCAGTCTCTTCCATTGTTCAATGTTACAGAAGATTTGAATAAATTATTCATTGTAAAATGATGTAACCGTCCACCCACATTGGATACACGGCTTATCTTTAAATTTATATTTTACATATCTCTCCATCGATGCATTTGGTAATTTTTCCTCAAATATTTTATTTAGTTTAGTCTCTGATAACATATTAAACGAATTACTTTGTTCTCTATTACTTAAATTCAATAAACAAAAATATTATACAAGATTAGCCGAATTCATGATACAAATAAATGTAGATAATATATACCTTTAAAAAAGTAAAGAGAAAAATAATGTTGTATCTTTGTTTGTTGTAAAATTGGAAATACCATAACTTAAATCGTCTGTCGCCGAAAGCTTATGTATGCCTTCTGATTGATTTCTTCTTGCGTACATACCTTATAGGTTAAATATTTTTACGAAATATATTGTGACCGAAATTTCAAGAGGCATTGTTTAATCGTTCGCGATTACGTTCATTTAAGGAGATAAAAAGTACATCTTATAAATATTATAATTGGTAGTGGTTGGAAAAACCAGCTTTGTTTACCTATAATTACATTGTACTCATATGTACCTGTTATCTATTAGTCAACATAAACTAAAATCCCGTTATCCACAGTTTTTGTTTCTCCGTCTTTCATATAACCAATATTATTTTACAGCTATCGAACCAGGATTATTTCCAATCTAATCCAAGCTCAATCAACGAGCTTGTTTCGTTTTATAGCAATCTTTAGTCTATCATGTTCACTCTTAAGAAATCATTACCCGGAACAAAAGATAAAACATTCCCTCAGTTCCAAGATTAAACATAATAAGTATTCAAATTTTCACGTAAATAGATTAAACATTTTTTAACCATAGGTGTAATACCAGACTGGCGGAATTATGTTAAGTTTTAAGCTCCACTCTGTTGTACAATAGTTGATTGGGCGTGCGCCTCTCATACCTGAGGTCGTAGGTTTGAATGCCGGCTGTACACCATTTTTATGTGCGCATTATAAACTCGCTCGTACGACGAGGGAAAAGAGAGGAAACTGGTATGCCGGCTGATCAACTACTTGTCAACTAGAAAGAAAAAAGGTCAATGAAACAGATATAGAAATTAAAGAGGAAGACCAGGGGTACTTTCGCATTATACAGTTACATAATAAAATAAAGTCTTGTGAATTTGTAACTAGCCAGCCTTGTAAATATTAAAAGAAACAAAAAAAAAAAAATAAACCTGTTTACGTGATTAAAGGCTACTATGTTCAGAAAAGATCGTTACAAATATATAGAAGCCGGATTGAATAAGCTACCTATTACTTAATGTTTTTTGAAAGTGCGACAGACAAATATACTTTATCTACAAATATTTCATAAAACTTAAAGCTTTGTCAATGTCAACGGACACGCACAAGTATTTTGACCCACTGACTAAACTGCGTAACACGGATTGATTAACTATAAGCAAGATCGAGAGATAATAAAGCCACAATATAGAAAAGACTTACCGTGACCAATTATTTTGCTTGCAAAGCTTTCTATTTATCCTTAACTTAATTTATACAGTATTATTCCACTTATATGTCTAAAAATTGCTTTTATTTATGATCCTAGGAATATTAATTTTTGCGTTGTTAATATTGTTTTCAATTGCTAAAAAACTGAATGCAGATCTCAGATTAATTCAAAGGCAGTTTCTAGTTTCTATTTTTGAATAGCAATAAACTTTTCAGACTAAAAAATACACTACCTACTGAACCAATCTGATGCAGATTGAATGAACGAAAACGTAAAACTAGAGCCACATTATCTTACTATCATTATTCAAATAGATTGTTGAATAAGGCTTGGTTTTTCCATAGTATTTGTTTTAAGGGATAGTAGCCGTGATTCACATGTTTGATAATCTTCTACCTTATTTCCAAGCATATATGGAAACATCGTCCATTTTACAATATCTATTTATCAAGTCTGTTCTTGTACTCAGAGCTCTATTGAGCAATGTCTTGCAAACTGCTGTTCTATGGACGACAATACCGTGTCAACCATCGAAGACAAACACTCGTTATCTTATGAATAATGGCGATTATGTTAGGTAAACACGCACGTTTTCAAGTGCATTTTTCACGAATCGCTATTGTATACATGATGTTTCCTATATCAGGCAACGTAGGTTATGATCATAGTAAAATCTATTTTACTATGATCATAACCTACGTTGCGTTGATAAATGTTAAGTACCACCGCATTCCGGAGTTAAAATTAAAGCTTTTCAATTATTAATGTGCACGGACCGAACTGTATAAAAAAGAGGACAGTAAGTAAATCCAAAATGAACACGATTTATTATAAGTATCAGTCTCATAATGGTATGGATAAGTACTCCAATAGTATATTAAGGTGACTTTAAAATACATTATCTTTAATACCAAGGTTTCATTGTCAGATTAAGGCTAAATAATTTAATTTTGGTCCGTGCTACGTAATTAAGTGGGTGTGAGTTAATTTCAGATCGGATTATTTATTGATTGTGAAAAGCAGATGTGTTGTAATGTCACTATAATGTATGTTAAAATTAGTTTATATAATATTACATGATGCCGATAAAGCTGTTCAGCCTGTGTACGCGAAGCACGAGTCACCTAGTTATCGCGCCCATTGTCCACTCCATGCCATCCGCCGCTGGGTGAGCCTCGCCATTACCTCATACTTTCAATATTGGGTTACGAGAATTTTTCTTCAAGGTCTTCTTTTGGCAGCAAATAGTGGTGGTATAAAGGCAAAGACGAGTAACATTAATACGCAGTTGTGCTTTAGTAACCCATACGAAAATGAATGTATCGATTGCATTTTTAATCTGCTGTATCGCAGGTGGGTTATTTATTAATACCAAATTGTTTAAATGTTAGTCGTAAACGAAATACGAAAGTTTTGCATATAGTTATAACAATAAAGTGCAGTGTTGGCCCAGTGGCTTCAGAGTGCAACTCCCATACCTGAGGTTGTAGGTTCGATCCCCGCCTGTGCACCTATGGACTTTCTTTCTATGTGCGCATTTAACATTATCTCAAACGGTGAAAGAAGATATCGTGAGGAAACCGGATCACCTACTTACCTAGGAGATTAATTGGTCAAGGAACAAAGACTGGCTATCTAAGGCCTAGACGTAAAAAAAATTTAGCACCATTTTTATTTTTAACAACAACAAAGGCTTGCGACGGAGGAGCACAACATCGGATTGCACTTACGCATTTAAGTGTTTCGCAAATTCATTAACATTATACACAAAATGCTATATTATTCTATGTTACTTAAATTTAGTACAGGAACTTGTTTTTTAATACTGATGTTGTTTTTTTTTTCAGGAAATACATTAGGCTATTATGTGCAGAGGGAGACACCCTATAACACTGGACCAAATGATCCGTACAGCGTAGAAGTTAGTCCGAATCTTTTATTAGAACCATCACAACGTATATTCTGGGGAGATGGAGGAAGTAACCAAGTCGGGGGAAACGATTGGTGGAGTAAAATAACCAATAAATTTCCATTTTTACGTAACATGTTTGGAAGAATACAAGCGGAATATGGTGTACCAAATCCTGCACCTGTCTACGGCCCACCGACTAGATTCGTTCCACAGTTTTACACTCAGAATATTCCGCAATTTGTTCCTTTTGCTCGAGATATTGGATTTACTGATGACGCTGTCATTATAACACCACCAAATGTTCCCATCGCACCTCAGCCCTTGCCACAGCCGGTACCTCAACCTGGATACCAATATAGGAAACCACTAAATCGCTTGGAATTGCCTAACCATTAATTAAATTAACTGCATCTTTATTACGGGTAATTTTAAGGGCAGTTTTAAGCAGTATGGAACCACTACTAAAGGAGAAATTAACTTAAAACAAATATTTCATTTAAATTCCAATGAACTATGACGTTACTTAAACGTTAAGCTTAAACATAAGGAATTGTAAAGGCTTTCATTATTTATTTCAATGAATTTGTATGAATAAAATACTTTATATATATTAATATTTTATTTCAATACCTTACCCTTGGTCTCATTCATCCAAACTTATACGTAATATTAATCTTCAAATTTTAATTCAATTAGAACAAAAAGGAACTTTAACGTAATATGAAATGATAATGATATTTGGCATTAATTACCAACTGAAGTATATTGGTCGTAATATCCTCTGCCAGAAGAGTCAATTCCTACAGACGAACCCGCGCTGACTGATCGACTACTCAAAACTGGACCTGACTGGCGTCGTGTCTCACCATAGCTGGAATACGAAGTGTCTTGCAATAAAATACATTGAAAAATACATTTTTGTTGTAATCTTTTTTATTAACGCCTTTAAAATTTTTCAAGCAACAGTGTAAGTTTTCATTTGCGCACATGTTATGAGCAAATTTTCTTAACTACTTTGTACAGAATTTGTAAACAATTTTTTTTACTATCGTTTAAATTTTGTAATGGATAAAGAACATTTTAGGAGTAAGCTATTTTAAATTAAAATATTGTTGATTGGACTCTTAGAAGAAAATATGTGTATCGTAGACAGGCCTTAAGAATAGGTCAGGTAAAATAAATGAACAACATTAACAATGAAAAGCCAAAAGATCCCAATTAAATGATCTGATCGAAGCAAAGCCGAATGTTATAACGCCTGGGTATACTATCCATTTTGATAGTAGTGTCATTTGAATTAAAAAAAATGAGTGAGCAATCAGTTTTAGCTCATAGTTAGACTCACTAGTTTAACGGTTGGTCGGCTTATTTATATTATTAATTTAAATGTTTTTTTAAATCTATTATGTGATAGGTTAGGTTTTGTATTATATATTACAAAAAAATATAAATAATAATGGGTTTAAGAAAGAAAAACATACACAATTATTTTTTTATTAAAACATAAATTAGTTAATATTTAAATACAAGAAAAGGTATCTTCCGGCAGTTACACGGTGATTGCACGATCGGCGTGTCGTGCAACTGATGGAAAATTCGCGCAGTGGATGAATGAGCCGTCACCAAGTTGTTAGTACGATGTCGCGTGTTGCTTTTCAGTTAGTGCCTAAAACATACAATAGGTAAATTTCAGATACAAAAGAAAAAAATTAAATAGTGCAGACTACCAATTATAGTTTTATTTATAAGTAGGCTTCATAGAAGAATACATACACGCATATTTTGTTATATGCATGGGTAATCGTATATGGAAATAAGATAAATCACCTAATAAATCATTCGATACATTACTTAGCGGTTCATTATTATGCACTTATTCTTCACAAACCGAAATCAATAATAAAATAAACGATATAAAGTTTTGTTTATTAGTTTTTATAGATACTGATTTTTATGTTTTGCATCATAAACAGTATATTTTCTTAATTTGTTTTGTAATGTTATCGCCATAGAAACTAAGCCAAATTTTTCTGACATGGAGTGTTGAATTTAAAAAAATCTGGTAGTTGCTTATTGTTTTAGAATCTGAAACATAATTACCTTAATGCGTTAGGATTTGCAGCGCCGTAGCCAGCTCCAATGGGAAGGCCCCAGCCCCCAGAACCTGCGCGTGCGTTGGCTTGAGCATTTGCACTAGCACTGCCACCACCCCCTGTGATACAAATGTATTTATTAAGAATTATTTAAAAAAGGCTTATTTTAAGTACTAATAGACAATTAAGGCAGAAAAAAGATGACAATGAAAGTGCTTTGTTTTCGTCTACTGGGTTTATTATTAACTATAGTTAAAGCTAAACATTATTTCCCTTTAATGATGTAATTCACTCAATAAGTGTAGGTATGCTGGAAAATGGCTAAAAGTTCTGTAAAAAGTTATATTTTCAACTAACCAATTGGTTTATTTAACAATATTGTTTAACATTTAACGAGAATTTGTGTTGAACGATAATAAATATTATTCACAAATATTTTATACTTAAATATCTTTTTCTATTGTAAAAGGGATGCTAGTCCACACCAAGACATTCCTGTATTGTGACTTTTGGGTGACTAGATTCTTCCGAGGTACAACAAAATCACAAACAGTAGGTACTAATATATCTACAGTGTAAAAAATTTGTAGTTAAATATTTACAGTTACAAAATTAATGTTTATCATATTGATTATCTTAGGTCTGTTATAATGTAAGATGTTATAGATATACAATTGACCTAATAAGTAGTGCCTAAGAACCGTTATAACGCGATGCCGACGGCAATCGAACCAGACCTGCACGTTCAAAACTACTGTTACGCTTAATTTCATTCACTACATGTGTAATGTTAATACCAAACTAGGGCATGCATACTTTAAACTTATTTACATTAAAAGAATTCTGTAAAGTGCATTCACTATGTTCTGTTTTATTCGGGAGAATAAATAGACACGTTTCTTGCCTCGTCACAATTAGCATATCTAGCCTTTCAACGTAACTTTTTAGTAATTCGTATACTCTATTTAATAATTGACTATTTAAAATTAGACCGTGTCAAGATGATGTCTGTCTTTTAAAGGACTTTTTTGTAAACTTCAGGTTGATGATGGTATCGAACAGTAAATGCGTGATCGCGAAGAAGGTAGTTATTTAATATGCATAGAAAGTAAATTCTACAAGTTGATTACCAACGTCCGCTTTTAATTTAAATATGAACAAATATATACCGTGGACGTTAGGAATTTAAATGAACTAGATATAGTTCATTTCTTCATATCAAATCGCTTAGTACCTAAACAGTATCCTAAAAGCTAATTGATATTAAAAAGCTATAAATAAAAGAAATTCAAGTGTGTAATTAGCACATAATTGGACTTCAAGCGTATAAAGAAAAACTCATGGTACAGGAAACGAAGACCAGCTCAACCGTTTATTGTTGATTAAAAAATCGTGACAACGCTCTAATACCACACAAATACATGAGAATGGTCGGATATTGAGTCATTGCAATTCACGAAAAAAAATCCTGTTTTTGTGAATCATGTAGTAATTTCCGTTGTTCAGTAATTTGAAGACTGTTCATTCCTCTTTACTTACCACAAGTAGCCTCGCTTGTAACGGTGGTCAACTAACAGTAATTAGTTGGACAACGCAACTGAGTAAATATATGAAATGTATGAGCCTCTGTTAATTTTTCGTAAATTACCATAACCGTCTTGATTGAACTGAATTACTTCCTTTTTTGTTAGGTTATTTTAACTGTTTCCATTTCTGTCAATCGCGAGCCTCAGCATTACCTTACCAACAGTATTCTTCAACATTTACGAAAAATATTTTTTATTATTTCTTTCCGGCCAAGCTAAATTGTTTAGGTAATGGCTTACGTTACGTTACGGTTTATTCTTAAACAAAGTTTATTTCATGGGACAAAAGTGTTTAGTAAAATAGGCAACTTAACCATTAATTTAAACTGGTAACGTAAAATACATTTCAATTTCGATTCAAAAATTTGCTTCAAACATGGCAAATTAAATATAAATTTCGTGAAATACTTACAAGCATTTGCTTCAGCATTCGCGTTTGCATTGGCATTCGCTCCTCCATATGGGTACGGATAAGGATTCAAGGAGCGTCGAAGCCTGCGCATAGGCACTGGCGCCGACTGATGACCTTCTGCATCTATTGTGTAGTAGGCGCGCGGAACGTAATATTGGCCCTCTGGAATATATAATTTAATTTGTAGTGTTCTGGCTCAGAACATATAGTAAAATCGCTTTACGGTCAGCCCGAATAATCCATTTATGAGCTAGATACAGTATCTAGCTCATAAATGTTCAAACCATTTATCGAGTATATTAAATGCGTATATGTAGTTGTTTTTTAGTATCAACTTGATCAGTACAAAAATATTTCTTGTTTGGAAATTTGCCTTATATTTATTATATAGTCATCATATACTTCCAGTGTGTATGAATACTTAATACTTACTGTAATGACACGAGATGCACTTAAGGTAGTTAAGCGTATTTAATTTTTTTTCTGTTAGTCATATTTTTTAGGTTACATATAATTCTATAATTGAACTGACCTTTTGAAAAATTCATTGAATATCCATAGAAATGAATATACATAGCCAAGGATAAGTTAGGCTTGTTAAAAATCTGACATCATCAGCAATCATCGTATCTTCCGTGTCGTGATTTAAATGGGCTTTAGATAAATTCGTGATTATTAATTACTCATATAAAAAATTAAATATCGACTCTTAAATTATAAAAGTACATTTATATGTATATAAACGTTGTCGTACAAAACAAATAAATAAATAATGAGCTTTCAAAAGTTGTTGGTTGGATGACGTATTTTTTTGTTACCTGGCTGATTTAATTATTAAAAAAAATATATAGTAAAGTTATACTACGCATGATTTTGAGAAATGTACCTGTGTGTTTCAAGAAAATATTATATATTTTTCATAAACATAATAAAACGAATGTTGTCAGAACTAAATACATTATAATAACAATCTTTAGTACGATTTTAATAAAGGTATTTCGAATTGGAAAAGCATTCTTGGCATAAATTATAAATTGGTTTCTTAACTAAAAATACTAATCTATACCGGCTAGGAATTATAATAATGTAATTGCAATGTCGGCGTAGCGTATCGTAGCACGTATGAAAACCCGTTAAATATAGATTAGTAATAGTTCGACAATTAGCCGCTGAAAATGAGTCAACGTATTATTATAGCAGGTCCATTAAATGCTTTAAGAAGTTATTGTAAGCACAAGCAAGCTCTACTCCGCGACAAAAACATGAGGGCACTAACCTGCAAGAGCCACGGTCAAGACGACCGCGAACAAAAGTAATGTGACGGTTTGCATTATTCAGGCTAACGTCGTACCTTCACCGACAACGGTTTGAAACTGGCTCGTCTCTTAGACCACAACCGTTTTATATGTATTTACTACTTCGCGCCTGATCGCATCTAAGCTTTCAATGCCTAACGGTTACGTTAGCAAAAAGCTGTCTCAAATGGAACCTGTCAAATTAGAACAAAAAAAGTCGAAGCTGCCGTTTTCAAATTCTATTGAAGCTGTTATAATTAGATGTTCGTATTTATTGGCTGCTGTTTAAGAGGTGCATCTAACTGTAATTTTCTTTGAAGATAATGTATAAAAAATTGTATCAATTTTTATACTATCTCGCCTTGAACGATGAAATTTTTATTGGAGTTTACAAAGAAAAGCAACAAATGTTACCAAAGTATCATTAGTAATTTAAGTTTAAAATCATAATAATAGCCTGTCATCTTCAATCATAAAAATATTAATTATAAAATATCGATTATGAGTACAAACCCATAATTACACCTTGAGTTATTTAATTTGCCTTTGTTTCTTTACGAAGAAACAACATAAAACTTAATACAAAAAATCTATTTGTCTGTCCATACAGTTCAATGAAAAAACTTAAAAATTTACGAGAGGAAATACACAAGTGAATAACATGATAATAATATTAAACCTTGTCGAAATTATCCTTTCTAATTTAATTGTCATGGAACATGTTATAAAATGCAATCTTGATTTAATATACAACATATTCGGGCGCATATTTTCTTTGACTATTTTATTTAGCTGGTGAATAGGATGGGTGAGTGAAGTAACGTAGTGTTTCAGTATTAGCCGAAGAATCCCACCGACGTCAGACCTTAACTGTCACATAAGACTGAAGTGGTTATTGTATTTGTAATAGATGTAGATAATATTTCACAATAATTAGTCAATAAAACTAAAGTCTGATGTCATATAAGGGAACTTTCATTTTTTAATGTGTGTGTTATTCTTAGTTCGGTTATAAGTGATAACAACACTTTTGGACATGTATGTATGATTAATGGTAGCTTTTGCGCGGTCGAAGTTTAAGCTGTTTGTGGCCGATACAGGTACAATTTAAAGTACATATATCTTTGGTCAGTTATTTGTACTTCTTTATAGTTTTTTTTAGTTTCGTTCCTACAAAAGCAATAGATACTGACGTGGTTATACACCCGTATTTAACTGTACCAGCAACAATTTTGTATTGCAGCTGTAATACATCCGAACTATTGGGATTCGTGGTAGGTAGTTTTTTATAAACTATGTGTTGTTACTTCATACATTATATTATTTCAATAATTAGGTTTAATTGGTTGGACCTGGTCAATGCGTATAATCATTTCTGTAGTCTATAAATAAATAGAACAGACGTTCTATACCAATTTTATCTCACAATTCCATACAAATTTATCATACAATTAAACCAAATAGTCAATTGTCTCTATTTTAGTTGATCAGTTCACTGCGTCCAAATATTTTAAAAATCCTATCTTCTGAATGGAAAACCGACACGCTTTTTGTATGGAATCTCGCTGTAAGCCTTTACAGCTCAGCTCGGGTTGTTCTGGCGGGTGTAGCTTAGCCGGAATGGAAGCCCTCATAACCAATACGTAGCCATATGTGACCATACCAACCATAATGTGAGGGCCATACCTCTAAAATGGGCATAACCGCAGATAATAAGAAAATTAATCTGCTATAGGAATACTCTGCTTTAGATGTGTATTTAACAGAAAATAATAGAAACCCTCTATGTAAAAACAACACCTACATTAAATAGTAAAAGCCTCCACAATTAACGTACCGTAACGTAATTTCTGGTAGGCTTTATCGCAAATTATTGACTTAACCTATAAGCGCGATAAAGCTTTTCTGTCAAAACCGTTGCTTTTAAAGACCAACCTCTCAAAATTTAAACTAATCAATTGTAAATTCATTCTTATGTATTATAGAATTTTAACATTATGGCTCTGTATAGCTATAAGTTTAAAAGCCGATTAGCGAAACCGAAGTAGGCAAATAATTATCTAGTACTCATTAGATCACCAGATTAAATCACACGGAAAGAAATATAATATCTCTCAGTAAGCGTAGAGTTTCTATTTGTTTCGCTACAAAGTAATGTTGTTTTGATTGATAACTTTTAAAGATGCTTATGGTTTTATGAAACAAATTTCATAGAAATGAGCTATATATAGCACGCAGTTTGTTTTAATAAATTATTATGTTTCAGGTTTCGTAAAATAAACAACGATTTAAGTATCCAAAAATTTATTTTGAAATAAAACAAGCATTTAAAATTGAATTACTCTTGAAAAATAAAGTCATGAGCACGTTTTAGGATCGTTACAAAAATACGACAGTCATATAAAAATATTATAAAAAATAAAATATAAATAATTTAAAACAATTTATTGGAATTCGATAAAACATGCAAAATCATTCAATGGAATTTCTCGTATTAGGTACACTTATCAATATTTTATAAACAACGTTACGCAAGTTAAAAACATAAGTGGCATCATTTGAAAAATTGATTTTAATAATATTTAAATCCTTTGGCTTACGATCTCCATTTTTGTTAAAACTGATAAACAAGAAGCAACATTTTGTTTTGAAACAAGAGTTTCTAGCATTCTGTCGGGTTAGAGATAGATACGAAAACCTTAAAAAAAAACAAAGTTGATAACACATTGTTTTTTTGTTTATTGTCACTTATGTTATTAAACTGCAATTTTAACCTATTTAGTTTGTTTTACAATTTAAGAGATATTTTTACAACCCTGTATCCTCTATACATAATGAATGATGTTTAAAGATTGTAAGTCGAGACATTCACAATTGGGCATTGTCATGCATAGAATCTCAAATAATAACTTTGTTTCGTCATACATATAATGGAATTAACAGAAATGCTAATTTGTGCTTATACATGGCAGGCCCGATGTTTTAATTTATTACTAAAATTGCCATTGACATCGCAACATACAAATATTGTGTAGTTACTAGGGCCAGCTTGGAAATACAACCAATTTAGCGACGTGAGCAAGTATATAATTTAAAATATTTAACATTAATAAAATATAGTATAAAACAAATTTGTCATAAATAAGGTGCTCACATCGATTTCTAAGTGATGTTTACTTCTTGGCGGCAATTG
Source organism: Pieris mannii (assembly GCA_028984075.1). NCBI lineage: Eukaryota > Metazoa > Arthropoda > Insecta > Lepidoptera > Pieridae > Pieris > Pieris mannii. The sequence goes on from CM054776.1 coordinate 6,579,367, forward strand.
GACGCTGCCGTAACGTCTTGTTGGTGTTCTGGTCAACTTCGGGAAGATCAGACTCTTCATTTTGGACTTTCTTTACTGCAATTAATAAACAACTTTATTATGTCTATTTAGATTATTAGTTATTGTCTTTATATGTAGTTTTTAAATTTTTAACGGTTAACTAAAAACGACTTGACTAAATACCTTTTTCCTTTTTGGGCTTCTCTTTTCTCTCCTTCTTGGGTTTGCTCTGAGCTAATTGGCGTGCTTCTTGGCGTTGCTTTATCGTTTCAGAGATGAAGTTGAACATCAGATATACCTATTCAACAGGATTCAGTATAAAATAGACGTAGTAATAATAAGTACAATGTTATTATTAATCATAATATAATTTCCAAAAAATAATCAATTTGGAATCATGGATAAAAATGATTTTTAGATAAAATGTCCCTTCAGGCAAAACCGGCTATTTGTGTACCCACACTTATCAGCCAGAAGCAATGATCTGCGTCTATTTTAGTATAAACACATGAAATACAAAACTATCGTTAATAATTGTATAATTGAACTACTTTAAGATCAGCTATTTACTTTAATTGCAGTGTAACTCACCTGGAATGAGACAAGAATGGAGAGTGCTGCCACACGTACGAGAAGCGGCGCGGCTCCAGCAAGTCCAAAGTAGAAAGTTAGAACACCAAGTACCAACGAGCACAGTCTTACTGATACGAACACTGCGCCGTTGACCAGTTCCAAAACTAAATAGCGATCACAAAAAAAATATATATCATAAAAAATATTTTACACAATGCAGTTAATTATTAATTTAAAGATTTGTTTACCACCATGGTTTAATTGATATCATGACAATATGAGAGAATTATTTTCAGTTTGACACAATGGGTCCTATCACCTTTTTACCTATAAAACAGTAATAAAGGAATAGATACAGAAATGTGTTACACTACAGAGAACAATTTAATCATTGATCTCAAAACATGCAATGTTTAGTTCTTTTACTTACACTTGTCTAAATAGTCCTCTCGTTCACCCCTGAGAATAGTATTGAGGCGGTAGGAGTGAGCAATAAACTCAGCAAGCGAATGAAGAACTATCAGGGCAACTCCAACACGTTGGAACCTGAAGGGTAATTATTGTTACTTTTTTTATTAAATTCTGATGGAATTGTGGATTGATGGAAACTGTGACTACAGACTAGAGTGAAAAATCACACCTGGCTAGTGTAACAAGGAATGGAATGGTATAACTCATTAGTCAAGTAGTAAAATATTCATTTTAATATATTAATATTATCTTAAATTTTCTTTAACAGAACATCTGGTGCAGATATCCATAATTTTCAATTAGCCTAACAGTATTCATATTGAACAAAGTTAGGTTAAGACCATAACTACTTAAGACCTTAACATCTTATTAAACCTGTCAACTATAAAGCTTACTCATTAAATAAAAAACTCTGTCAATGTGATTAGTTAACAGTACAAATAGCACTTACTTGAAAGAGTATGCCAATGCAACAAATGTGAAAGCAACAATTGCTTGTCTTATGCGACCTGCCCACTCATCTTTTTTCACTCTCTGGAAATATAATTCAGGAATGGTGTGGATCCAGTATGCAGCTTGGACAACCCACCACAGCTTCAGTAAAAATGTCATTGGGTGATTAGGATATCCTAAAAATTATTGATATTTTAAAAAACATCTACACTTCTGGCAAGTACAGTAAAAAAATGCCTAGTTCTTCATAAATTGAATTGTTATTTACATGAAAACCAAAATTGAAAGAAAAAAAATTACGGTGAATTAAAGAATATATATTTTTTTTAAACTTAATGACCAAAAGATTCATAGAACCATGTAAGAAATAAAGAGATAGCAAAATATTAGTGTATGTATATACATTTATTTAAGTGTTATACTTCTGTCCATATGTTTCAACCTCAAGACAAAACTGACATATGGTAATAATATGTTCATAAATCACTCACCATCCCATAACTGAGGGATGTTAAAGAGAAATCCTTCTCTTAAGATAGCATCACCACCCCACACTAGAGTCATCAATTGGAACACAACCAACTGTCCAGATTCATTTAGTGCACTCAGCCTTGATTTTGACAAATGAAATTTCTTTGATATTTTCTATAAGAAAAAAACAATTTATATTTTAATTATACACAAGTGAAATAAAAAGGTGTCTATTTAAGCTAATCAAGGACATGTTAGTAGAATGTTTGTAAATGTAAGAATTAAAGTACTTACATCCAGAAAGTATTCTTGTATTATTGCATGCATTACAATGCATACAAGTGAATAAAAGAAAACAGCACATCCATCTTTCCATCCTGATTCATATAAAAATGGTTCTCCTTTGGGAGCTTCTCTAGTTGGTTCAACACCACTGACATTATGGTGTAAACTAATGAAGAGACCTGCTATTGGGCTTGTAGACTGAAACAGAGTTAGAAAAAGTGAAAGTGGTGAAATTACCGTCTTAACTACTACTGTAACTCTATATGACAATGAAATACAAACATAAAGAATCAAAATGATGGCCTCAAAATGCAAAACAACAACCAGCGAAAGTACCGTAAAGCTTACGTGGCAAACTTTTTAACACGTACCTGCACCATAAGCCCGACCAGGAATACCATAACAACACATGATACTATATCAGCATGGTTCTGTATTACAAATTCATGGCTAAAAATTGGTGGGTTTTTGTTAGTTTTTCTCCCAATTGCGGGCTTAACCATTTTTCCGGTGATAACCTAATTCTGAAAAATAATAATGTATCAAATATTAGTTTTGTAAGTGTAACAATTTACAGGCATATGTTTAAGTTTTACAAATTATTTTAATGGAAATGTATACCGTAAAACACTAAATACACGACACCAAAAACTGTTTCCCAATCCCGATTCTGACAGATTTAGACCGATCACTGACGTTTGACGAACGACGTGACTGTAGACGTAACACTTTCACTTAGCTACGCAGTCAGATTCAGCCTATAGACTAGCTATAAACTTCAGATTATGTAGACGTTGAAGAAGAATGGAGATAGAATTATCTGTGTATTTACTTCGAGAAAGGGCATTGTATTATTCTTTATTTAAATCTAAAATAATAATAGTCTAAGATCCGGGATTAGAAAAATATACCCTCATCTGTTATTTAGATGAAACAATTTTTTATAGGCTGATTTCATTATCATGAACTTATAAAAACAACCTCTGCCATCATAAGCTTGCTGCAATTAATAGTAATTAAATAATTTACAACTAATTTATTTTTAATTTTTACTTTCTCATGTTAGTTACATGTAGTAAGTTAAAACCGTCAATTTTTTATATTATATACCTCACTTAAGGAAATTTCTGCCGCAGACCACTCTGTGGAACCAGCTGCCCACTGAAGTATTTCCGACCAATTCGACTTAAGGTCATTCAAGAAAAGAGCGTACCAATTCCCAAAAAGCCGGCAACTTACGAGCCTTTTGGCAGTGTGAGTGTTCATGAGCGGTTTTATAACTTAACATCAGATGAGTCTTCTGCCCATTTTTCAACAGTACTACGAAAAACATGAAAAATATGAAATGTTGTCATATGTAAAATATGTCTGAATGTATTTCGATTTTAAACGTCAGTACGAAAGTAAGACAGTTGCCACTGTAACTGTGTAAATGATAAATGGAATTTACTATTAAATCACAGGAAAGCTAAAAATAAAACAGCATTTAAGCAACGATTACTTAGTATATGTATTTCATTGATATAAACATGAAATATTATATTTTCATACTAATATTATATAAAAATTTACAAGATAATTCATAAAAACAATTGTGATACACCAATGTAAAACAAGTTTAGAATAGCTTTTCTTTGCAGTCAACCGCTCAGCTCTTTATATAATTATAAGTATTAAATACAATATTTTACTTCTACAAATAAAGTGATAATAAATAAACCTATAAAAATTGCTTAAGTTTTCCTACTCAGAGACCACTTAAAAATATATCTTAGGAACAAAAACATATATTTTGCTTACAGTAAAAATCTCACTTAAATATGTAATCTCAAAAAATATATGACACGATTTAAAGTTACAAAGATAGATACAAAGTAACATTTACAAAAGTTCTATTTAAAAATTTGATAGCTATTTTGTAATTATATATTTTAATTGTTTAATAATGACAATTTCTAATATAACAAAGCACATTAAACTGCTACAATTAAGTTATTTTACATCAAAATATAATATTTGAACTATGCATATATATTGATTGTGTGAAAATAAAAATATTAATTTGTCTTTTTCGTGTTGCTGTTTTTATATTTTGCTGTTGCATATATTTACTATTGATTAACAGAAAGAGTTTCAACACATTTTCATTAAACTTTTTCTTTGTATATTACTTTCATAATCTATGCAAATACGATGTTCAATTGTATATAAGTGACAGTTCTTCTTAATGTAAATTTTTTGTTTTGTATTTTGTTAAATTTATAGTTTCTTACAGTATATGAATACCACACTTAATAATGACAATATAACATGTCTTTCTACATAAAAAGTATAAAGCTAAATAATACTTTTTGACTAGTAGTTTAAATAACACTTTCAGAATCGAGTTCTCCCTGTTCGACTGTCATGTACATTCCTTCCTCTTCATAGGTAGAATCATGTTTGGCCAAAATACGAAGCAGTGGACGGAGTTTCATCCACCACTGATGTTTTGGCACCCTTTGCCTGTAAATAAACAAATCTATAGTGTTACGTTTCTTATTTTGGGTTAAATTTTCATAAGCATATTCATCAATTATGGCCATCTCAAAATCCTACTAAGCATGTTACGCTGCGAGTCTGTGGTGTATACGTCATTGCAGTGTCACGCGAAAAAATACATATAACAGTAAAAAAAACTTACAACGCTGTCAGAGTATAGTTTTTTTGCGCTTTCTGCTTTGGACAAAAAAAATCAATGAAACCAAATCAATTATAATTTACTTTAATATTTTGAATCGTTGGTGACTCATTGGCTTTATAGTTAGTTATAAAGCAGTTGGTTTAGATAGTATTAAATGGAGACATTCGTTTCAGAGTAAAACACTTTTTAAATAAAAATGTCATAGATTATTAGCGGTCTTTAGTTGAACATTATAGGAAGTGTATACGTACGAGAAGTTAGTCTGTGACTTAAGCTCTTCAAGGGGTGTGAACTTGTATTGACGCTTGACGATTCCGAGAAGACAGGCTGTGTCGGCGGTATTGTTGGGTCCCTTTTGTATTGTCTCTACGAGCCAGTGGAGACACTTTGCGGCCATTTTGGTTCCCATGTTACGGTCGAATGGCGTCGGGGAACCTCCTTGCTGCATATGACCTGAGAATATGTTTATTTTTTAAATACATTGCATGTGTCAGTGGCATGTGTAATATCGTTAAAATAAAATAAAAATATTCGATTGGAACAAAAAATGTTACATTATTAATCCTAAATAAATACGATGACTTACCCAATACATTCATTCTAGCAGTGAAAAGTCCCTTGCCCTCTTCAGAGTAAAGGCGATAGATGAAGTCAGTGTTGTAGTTCTCATTGGCCTTTTCGTTCCTAAGTATGAGACCGCGTTGAATTCCGCCAGTCATTTTGGATGCCATATGATACACATCTTGCTGCAAATCTTTAATTGAGAATTTCTCTTCGTAGATGTAGGCTGCGTCTGCGCCGCCAGCGAGACCTAATTTTTATATATTTTATTATTAATATATTGTTAATAATAATTAGTTTACTAAACATTCCAGCGTTCCAGCGGGTTCTTGAAATTATGCTTAAAATAGTATTTGTGAAGGTTCTAGTCACTAATTAATAATCTAATATGGCTCTTATAGCCTATTTTGAATTAAACGCATGGCGGGGTGTCAATTTTTTACAGAAAAACTTTTTTGGAAAATAAATTGAGTCATTAACGCTTTAGGCACAACTGAAACTACGGCTTTTAATTGAATAGTACCATCGATGCGAAATTGACTTACCAGCTAACGTCGCCAAGTAGCCACAATATCCTCCCATCGTTTCAACGACAAATACTCGACGTTTTGTTCCCTTAATAAATATATATCATTATTAGTTATCAATTTTTTTTATTACTATTATTAATACTTGGTTTTTTTGTCTGAATAGCTGTCACTCACATTTAATTAAATAAATGTTTTTTTTCTTTCATTAAAATTATTTTCTTCGGAATATTAGTATTAGTTCAGGATTCTTTATATTTTTTTACTTCTCTGTATATTACAGTTATCTTTAATGAAATAGTAGTAGTAAATTTTATCTGACAATTACTCATGATCACGGCCATTTGTAATATATAAAATTACAAATGACCGAAAAAAACCATTCCAAGTATTTCTGATTCTATTTACATTGGAACCAAATGAGACATTCCACAATAAAAACTACAGTTAGTTAAAGTTACCTGAGCCGATTGGCGGATTCTATCGCAGATCTCCGTTATTTCATTAAGAGCGGTGTCAGTTCCCAGTGAAAAATCTGTTCCAGGTACATTGTTACTGATCGTGGCTGGAACCACAACTAGTGGAATACGAAACTCAGGATACTGAGTACGCGACTCGTACATTTCTAAACCAGCTTGGTATGCCTGAAATAATTTTTAAGAACAACATTTTATTTGTATACTAAAATAACAATATATAGACTTTTGCCATGCACCTAAAAGAGGTATATCATATATATGTATACTGTTTATTTTGTTACATTTTGAAACAAAATACATCAAAAAAAAATATTTCAAATGTAAACAATCACCTATATAAATATTGATTTAACTATAGTTACTAGTAACTATACAAATCTGAACGTAAAATATGACTGATTAATTAACAGTTTTTTTTTCAATATCGCATCCCTCCATTCGCATTACCTCAAAACCTCCAATAATGAGTAATCCCTGAATATTAAATTGTTGTATGCGCGCGGCAATTTCCCCTTTCTTGTCTCCTGGAAGAGTACGTTTCGTTCCCAAAAACGCACCACCCTGGCCGACCCAACCGGTTACATCAGACCTGGTAACGCGATCAAGGAAAAAAAATGTTTATTTCCAAATAAAAAATATTATTCTTTTATTAATAAACTCAAAATGGCGTTTAAATGCATTATTTTGGTGGTAAGCTTGACAAGTCTGTTAAATCACGTGTTGATGAAATATGGGCAATAAGGATTTAGCAAGTTCATTTACACTTACAGCACATAGCTTTTACACATTTGAAGAAAACACTTTTTTACTGGATTGAAGCTATTTATTATTGTAAACTTATAATTATTTAACATAATTTTAAATTTATCCGACGTTTCGCGTGCTTTACAGCGTGCGTGGTTACTGTGAATAATACATTCAAACCGGTAAAAAAGTGTTTTCTTTAATCAACTAATTAGTTTATTTGGTTAATCAGCTTTTAACGCCCATTTTGGCTTATATATCCAATCATTATGTAATACATATAATAATAATGGAGACGATTTTCTGTATTTTAAATGTAATCTACAAATTTAAACTGGCGCTTAACACGTAAGACGCGTTATAGACAAATATCAAACAGACTCAAGTCTAGTCTGTCTTTTTTGTTATACGAATGTTCTACATATATCATCTGTAGTAAAATTCAAATCTACTGGACCGATTTCAAAATAACTTTTGCCAATAGAATGCTCGATTATTCCTGAGTAACATATGATAAATTTACAAAATATGAAAAGAATTTTAGCTACACACAGCCAGAAAAGTTACTCCATAATAGAAAATTCAAATAAAATATAAATTAATTATATAAATTAAAAAAAAAAATATAATATTCACATTTAATTAAAACTATAACATATTATGTAAAAACATATTTACCAATCCATCTTAACGATGTTTCCGCTAATGAATCCTTCCACACCGTCGTGTATGCCCAGCACAGTATCACCACGGTAGATGCAATTACGTACGAAGGAGCGCACGGCCGCGTTCATACCACAAGCGGGCGCACCTACGTGCATCACCGCCAATGTCAAACCTTCCTGAAAGCAGTATTACAACATTTCTTACTGAGAAAACTGACATCAGTAAATATTAGGCTAATAAGTCTAGGTCCGCGCCTGTCAAGCTTCACGTAATATGTTCCAATCCCGACTTTGCACCAATGAATATTGCAATGTAAGTAATTAATGCGTATACAGTGATGGTATGAGACTTATTTATTGTATCTAGTGCCTACCATAATCGTTTTAGGTATTTTCAAGGCAATATGGGCACAGAATACTGTGAACTCTAAAAAAGTAAAGGAAATACAAAGACAAAATAATGTAGCGCCATTCAATTTTGTTAACAGTGTACACAAATGGTGCTCCCACATTGCCGTTATAAAATGTTTGTAAACATTTTATAACACCAAAACATTTACTAACAAATGTTAACAATTGTTGCACTTTGTTAGAAACTGTTACATGTTATAAGTGCTCCTACATTGATGGAAAATGTTTAAACATTTTATAACATCTAGTATTGGCTCGCAGTTTGGTTTCGCCTTCTGAGGGCTGAGGACGTCTACACGAAAATGGAAGAAGATTTGCTCATTGGAATAGCTTTTATTTTTTGTTTAAAAAAGAAGAAAAAGCGCTCTTATTGGATGCGCCAAACGCTAAAAGCTAGAGGAAAATATAGTGCCACAGACTATCTCAAGGATTTAGGTATTGATGGTTGCTTAAAAGATTTTATAAGAATGAACAGTTCCGAATTTGAATATCTACAAAATTTAATTGGGGCAAAAATAGGCAAACGAGACGCTACATTTAGAAAATCTGTAAGTGTGACGGAAAGACTTGCGGTAACGTTAAGATTTTTGGCAACTGGTAGCAGTTATAAAAGTCTTGGAAATGTGTTCAAGTTGTCAGACCAAGTGATATCTATTATCGTACCAGAAGTGTGCGAGGCTCTCAATGAGGTTTTAAAGGAATACATACAGGTAAGTCAAACAACATTTTTAATTATTTTTTTATTTACTTTTAATATGATCTAATCTAATCATACTTTAGGTAGGTACCTATCTTACCTTACTAATAATTTTTTAATACTTAACAAACCAAACATGTATTTTTTAATTTTTGATTGATTCCAACAAATCGTTTAATGATTGGGTCGAATCTTGGCTTGATTCCGATAAATTAGACGGACTCTGTGTTCTTGCGCTGGTACGAGTATGTGTCCTGGAGTTATCCGAAGAACTGGTTTCAAATGAAGCCGAGGGACTCGGTGCGGTGTAGTATCCTCTCGAGCTACAGTCAGCATTATTTTCCGAAAAAGTGGATAGATTTGGTTCAGAGTTGTATCCCCAGGAACTACTAGCGGTTGGGTCTGTAAAGGTTTTTGGAAAATCATATTGTCCCATTGTCGCATTGTACAAAATATTGTTAATGTGATGTTGAGCAGTATTCTTAGCATGACTGTTTTTTATTTGTTTCAGTTTCATCGAGACATACTCTCCAAATGCGTCATTTTCATCCCTGCTTTTTCTAGATTCGTACATTCTTTGTAAAATATTTACAGCTTCTTGTTGTGTTGGATCTTGTTCTACTTCAGGCCGTCTTCTTTTCCGAAATGGTTTTGGGGTGGCGAAAGGCGTGCCCGTAGTTTCATCAGTGACAGTATTTCCTGTTTCGTTCAAACTGAGAGTGTTTTCTGAAGCAATTCTGTTTTCTTCGTTACCCTGAAAGAATAGAACTAAACGATAATTTCAAGTTATAGGCGCGTCAAATTAGCTAAAATTGTAAAAAAATCTATAACCGCGATTTTCTTTTTCTATTACTTAACAACCCTTAACTGAAATCATATTTTTTTATAGTGTATTCTATTAATATTTCATACTTAATAAAAATATCCAATAAAATTTGTTAGAATAACGAGTTATAAATTTATTTTTCGCGCCTATTTCTTAATCTTCTATTTTTGTTCCAGATACCAACAACACCTCAAGAGTGGCTACACGTGGCAAATTCATTTGAAGAAAAATGGAATTTCCCAAATTGCTTAGGAAGTATCGATGGAAAGCACGTAGCCATACAAAAGCCAATTGATAGCGGCAGTGAATATTACAACTATAAAGGATTTTACAGCGTTGTACTTTTAGCGATAGTGGACGCAGAATACAACTTTCTGTACGTGAATATTGGCTGCCAAGGACGCATAAGTGATGGCGGAGTTTTCGCAAACACAAAATTTCGAAATAAAATTAACGACAATAGTTTAAAAATACCCAGTGACAGCTCACTACCAGGCAGAAACAAACCTCTTCCTTATGTGTTCGTAACAGATGATGCGTTCCCTTTACAAAAACACTTATTAAAACCTTTTCCAGGACCACAGGATAGCAATTCTAATGAAAGAATCTTCAGTTATAGACTGAGTCGTGCGAGGAGAACAGTAGAGAACGCATTTGGGATTTTGTCAGCCAGATTTAGAGTTTTACGAACTACAATATTATTAGATCCAGAAAAAACTACTACTTTAATTATGACATGCGTGCTACTGCATAATTTTATAAGAAAAACTGAATCGAGCATGATTTACGCTCCATCTCAATACTATGATGGAGATGACATAGTAACTGGTACACGTATCGATGGACAATGGAGATTAGAACAGCAGCAATTAACACCACTTGAAGCATGTGAATCCCTGACAGATGATGGGAAAGAAATAAGAAAAGAATTCGCAGAATATTTTTCAAATGAAGGGTTTTTGGACTGGGCATCTAAATATTATTAAAAGACGTTAAAATAAAACTCACCTGCAACCCTCCATCGACAGTTAAACTTGGAATATTTTTGCCTTTAAGGAACATGAGTTTTTTAAATGCAAACCATTTACTTGACTCATTAGCTCCTGCACCAGATTTATTAGATTTACATTCTCGGTTAAATTGACCTACGAGTGATCGAATCTTTTTTTCAATTACTTTTTTATCCATATTAAATTCACTGGCAATTTCCATCCAAGCATCGTGTTTTTTATTTCGGTCTTTGTAGCTCTCTGACATCGTGTTCCATAGTACTTCTCTTGCTTGAAACATTTCAATCAGTTTGTAAACATCATCGTTATTCCAATTACCGGACATATTTTATTGCTTGGCGCACGCGCAACCACTAATACACACGCACAGCGATGCACGCTGACACAAAGGAACTGACAAGCGAGACACCACGCGCAGCGACCTGCGTACTCTAACCCCCACCGCACCGCACCGCCTATCCCGCCATCACCCTTATAAAATGTTTACAAACAAAAGATAACACATGTTTTATTTTGTTATAATTTGTTTTGTTATAAAATGTTTACTAACATTACTAAACATTTTCTAACATGAAAATTTATTTGTGATTAAATGTTTGCTAACAAATGTTTACTAACGTTATTAAACATTTTCTAACGGCAATGTGGGAGCACCAAAAGGACCAAACAAGCATACTTTAGGTATCAAATATACAGAATGAAATAAAGTCACGCTCGTTTACGATGCCATTGGTATTAACTAAGCCAGCTACCGAGTATCTTTGGCTAAGACCCGTGGAGGGTAAGTACCTAAGTGCAGGTAAAAAAAATTACTTACTACAACAGTACTTACTCCCAGTCAATGACTTTTATTCTAGTTTAAGAAATTTAAAATTTTATTTAATACAATTTACTATGGAGATTGTCGTTTATGCATTGACGGCTATTGGACCCTTCTCTGCCGTCTCAATCCGCTTCCGTATTCTCAGAACAACCGAAGTTACAGATAAATAGAGAACGATGAAAGTACTTACCGCAGGCTTTCCAGATTCGTCAAAAGCTTCCTTGGGTGGCTTCAAACGAGTCAACATTTTGTATGTCTCCAGGTTACGTGCGAAACTACGCCCGCGTAGTTGCACGGCTAGCTCCCAATTTTTGTCTGTCATTGCCTAAAACGTAAATATACCAAGCATTTAGGCATGAAAAAGTTTGGTAAATAACATAGAGAAATAATATTGACTGCTATTGTAATGTTAATTGAAGATAAATGTTTGTTTGTTTATTTATTTAGGAATTCGGGCACACCATGATAACAATATTTTAGAAGATGTATCAAAATATAAAATTAAGCAGTAATATATATATATATATTCTACAATTTACACGAACAAAGAAATTTACAAAGATTTACCTGTGCAACGGCTTTAGTACGCCTCACGCATTCCATGAGCGGTAGTCGGACAGCTTGGTTGCCATCCAGGGATACAACACATGGCTCTGTTTCCGGGGTCGCTTCCATCAAGGCCATAACTGCCTCGGCACCCATACGACATCCCTAAAGAGGAAGATTATTATTTAGATATTTAGCAATTTTTTATAATTCTCTCATAGCTCATACACAGTAGCATTAATTTCTTAGTAAACTAAGAATGAAAATACGAAGCAAATAATTTATTGATCGGAAAAAGTTAACTGCAATGGCCAATGTTGAAAGTCCGATGGTGAATTAAGAATAAGCTAAAGGTTGAGACCCAACATTAGTTTACTTATCTCTCATATCATATTATCTCAGTAAATGCAAAAAGATCATACAAATTCAAGGTGTCATAGTCTGTCGTCAGAATTTGTTTTAAGTCGCGAATGTTCAGTTGCGTCAGCTTCTTAGTCAGAGGGTTGACACTTATGTGGTAAAAGCGCTATTTAGCTATATAATAATTATCTCTTCGACTTATAAATAATATTTCTATATGAATCTATATTATTACATATGAATTTAAATAAGAACTATGTAGTTGATAAAAAAAATCCAGGGCAACTTTCATTCTCTAGTTTATAACTAAGAAATAACACAGTAACCGAAAAGCTATTACAGTAGTTCGTTTGTTAAATAAACAGTTGATAAAGACCATCAAGTGGACAGAGCAGTCAGACAAGTCTAGGTCATTGACACTTCAATAAGGTGTTTCCTGTATTACGTATCACACGATCTCGGCGTATACGTGACCCAGGTCATGCATATATAGTTTCTTTAAATTGCATTTTCGTAGAACGCTGTTTTTTTAACACGAACGCTGTATATAATTATGTAAAAAATTTAATATTGTAATATTGAGTTTGCATTGTAATAAAAGATATTTTTTAATAAAGCAATTACTGTTTATATTTAAGGTACAATTTCGAATAACGGTTTTGGATTAACGCCAAAATTCTTACCAATATTCTGTCGAATGCTGAGGGTGAACCTCCTCTTTGAACATGTCCTAGTACAGTTATTCTGGTGTCTTGCTGAAGATTGTCCACAACAACCTTCTTCACAAGCTCTGCAGTAATCGGCTTGCCTTCTCGGTCAATAGCACCTTCTGCCACTATTATGATGTTCAAACGCTGACCAGACTTACGTTCCTATTTAAAAAGCTAAATTTAATACAATGCCTTAATACTTACGTATGAAGTTTAAAAACACGGTTATAAGGTAATGTAATGAATAATTAAGTTTTTCCCGAACCTCAATACTAAGCTCTCATGCATATCTATGATAACGAAAAAGCAAAATGTCAAATAATTAATTATGTAACATACAAAAATAATTGTGTATCATGTGCAAGAAGGGTGCAAGAAACATAAGGCAAAAACTGCTAAGAAGAGAAGTTAAGATAGTCTTAAACATGTATTGACATGAAGAAAAATGTAAATTAGAGTCAGCAGTTAACTCGAACAGTGCCACTCAATTAAGGCCATACCTGTTGCAATCTTTTGCAAAGTTTCTCAACCCAATTATGGGGAACAGGGTCTTCAGGTATAAACACTTGGTCAGCCTCACTCGCCAGAGCGGCAACTAGTGCCAGATAACTGCAACAAGCAGCACCGACCAAAATGGATCATGCAAATAATGCCCAGTGAATGATTTGTAAATTTAGATTTTTTCCAGATTTTTAACATACACATTAGAATTTAAACACCACTAAGAGCCAATTCATTGATGAAATGAAAGTTATGATCCTGCTCCCATAAACAAGATTTTATTTCTTGCCTCTTTTATTTTTGCACACATCTTTTTGTCCCAATTGAGGGGCGCTGGGTCTTCACAAATAAAACTATAAGTAGCATCCGTACATAGTGCTGTGTACACTGCAAGAAAACTAAAAGGGATATCTGTTAACATTCAAGAGGAAGAAACTAGCAAACCAGCAATACATAGGATAGGAACAAGGGGGCATTCATGACTGTCATTTAAACCCTTGCCTGCTCTAACTTATAGCAAAGTTTATCTCTCCAATCAACTGCGGGTGGTGCTTCCGGAATAAACACAAAATCTGCTTCCGATGACAAGGCGGTGACCAGAGCAAGATATCTATCAAGAAATTATTATTTAATCTTAACCATTAGTTATCTGATAAGACTATGCTTGAATTGGCTCCGATGCAATCTTATGTGTATGGTTTGACAGTAAACATTAAGCAATTTTTTTTTTTATTTACCACACTAAGCCCCTTATAGTCAAATCCAAAATAAATCATTTCTCACAAACACTGCATTAATAATGTTTGCTCCTTTACTTAAAATTATTACAGAAAACCTACCCACAGTGGCGACCCATAACTTCCATAATAAAAGTCCTTTGATGGGAGTAGGCTGTACTAACAATTGCATCAATTGCTTCAATAATGCGATGTAAGGCAGAATCTGTACCAATTGTCATGTCAGTTCCACAAAAGTCATTATCAATGGAGCCCACCTTAAATAGTTTATGTTATGAGAAATGTATTATGTAAAAACTGTGAAAGAAATAAAAAATTTCAACAAAATTTGTAGATTTGAGAGAAAACTTATCAGATGTCTTTGTAAAAATGTTTAATATAAGTTAATACACAGTTTAAGACCAGAATCACAGTTTTGAGGATTAAATAAATGCATAAGATTTGAATTAAACATACCAGTCCAGCAATATGCAAATATTTATATTTTTCTCTTTGATCTTTGGTAATCCTGTTATTCGCCAAAAGCTCATCTAACAAGTCAGACCACTCCTGACGGAAGAGGTTAGCACCAGTAAGAGAGCCATCCCCACCAATTACAACTAAGTTTGTAATACCTCGAGTTACTAAGTTGCAAGCAGCTTTAAGGCGACCTTCTTTTTGTCTAAAAAGTAATCCAATTGTTTAAAACTTAAAAACGTATTTGTATTATGAAATTATTTAAAGTAACTTACATAAAATCCATGCAGCGAGCTGAACCAATAATAGTGCCACCCTTGTGAATAATTGAACTAACAGAAGACCAGTTAGCTTCTTCTATATTATCACCGCCGTCTACCATACCCTGATAACCCTCGCGGATAAAGTAAACTTTACACCCCAAATAGATGCCCATCCTAACCACAGAGCGTACAGCTGCATTCATACCCTGAGAGTCACCGCCACTCGTGAATACTGCGAGACCCTTCCCTTTGTGAGAGCCTCGCTCTATAAATCGCTGCGTCTTTGTACTATCCATTTTTAAGTTACAAAACTTTCAAAACACCTAAAACAATATAATATTATTGTTTTTATGTTTAATAGAAAAGAAGATTGAACCCGTTTATTACAAAACTATTTAGTTACAATCACACAGAATAATTTAAGTTTAAGTTTATTTATAAAAATAGATTTTACGCACCAATTTCTCTAAAATTAATATATTTTAAAGAACTAACGAATTTGAAAATCGTAGAAGGTGAACTTCATCAAGGTGACCTTTCTTTGACATTTCGTGAAATTTAATGGACATTGAAATATACATATGTAAAAATAAGAACAAATTCCATAGATTAAAAAACAAGCAACGTCATGCTGTTATTGTCATCTAAAAATTCTAAAATAAAATAAGTCAAATATCAATGTCAAGTCAAACGACAACTGGTTACAAAATGATATGATATGCTGCGAATAGCGCTTTGCATTGGTAATAAAGTAAAAATATTAAGTGCAAAAATGAAAGATAGAAAAAAATAGAAATCTAAGCTTTATTTTTATTTACTGTGCATTTGTTATTTATCATCTTATTATATATTCGATGGTGCATTTATTGTTTCTTTTTTGGTGACACAAAAATTAATACCACAAAATGTCTGCGGAATCGGATATGGAGTATTCAGATAATGATGGTGATGAGTATGATTACTATGGTGAGGTAGATGACTGTGATATGGACACCGTTGATCAGAGTAAAACTGATCCTGAATATTTTTTATTCTCCTGCTTAAGAGTTGAAGAAGTTGAAAAGCTACTGAATGAGTCTATAGAATTACTCAGTAATAGCCTTCAAATAACGCCTTCACTCGCTAAGGTAGACGAAGTAAATCTTATTCTTTTTTTACTTACAAAAATATTTTGGTATTTTTTATGTCAGCTGTATTATAGATAAGCAATATGTCTAAGGTAGTGTCTTATCAAAATTACAGGTGATTCTGCATGCATATGAATGGAATGCACAAGAGATTATAAATAAGTATAAAGAAAATGCTAATGAAGTACTAATATTTAGCCGTGTAAAATCCTGTGTTCCGTCTACACCAGGGAACTCAAATGGGCCAAATTGCGCGGTTTGTGCTAACACAACTCTTATGCAAAAATTTAGTGCATTGGCCTGTGGACATTATTTTTGCAATGATTGTTGGGCGATGCACTTTGAAGTCCAAATTATGCAAGGTGACTTTATTAAGCAGTTATTTATAGTATATGATATGCTTAATTTCACCTCTCCATCTTGCGTCCCTACGAGTCCTACTGAAGTTCTGAAAATTTCACATACACAAAATATAATTTTTTTAAGACTTTTATTTTATAATTGTAACTTTTAAACCATTATCATCTAAAAGTCTAGTTGTTCTTGACTTATTGTCTAAAATTATAAGAGATTTATTTAGGGCATACTTCAATCACTAAATAAGAAAATCAAAGACCCCTCATAGTGCTTACGTAATACTTGAATGGTCCCTTATATACAACTGATAGCTTATAATGCATGATAATAAATATGAGGTAAGAAACATATTTGGCAGCTACCAAATATATTTTAATAAATAATATTTTTTACCAGGTGTATCTAATACTATCCAATGCATGGCTCCTGAGTGTGAAGTGAGAGCGCCTGAGGATTTTGTTTTATCCCATGTCACTAAACCATCTGTAAGAGATAGATATCAACAGTTTATGTTCAAGGATCATGTGAAATCTCACCCTCAATTGAGATTTTGCCCTGGACCTAATTGTCAGGTATTATAATTTAGTTTCATCAAAATTTTCATTACTTTACACACTAAAAAAATAAAAATATTTTTTGTGCATATCTAAACTAAAGTATTGTTGGGTCCTACATAATAATTTTATATTTTCTTCCTGAAATAAACTAGCTAGTTTCTAAACTTTTAAAAATTAAGATTGATGTGATTGTAATTACTTTTCAGTGGTTATTTCGAGCGTGGGTACGCGAAGGCGCACGCCGTGTAGAATGTCAAGGTTGTGAATTGTTGACTTGTTTCTCTTGTGGGGCACCTCATCATGCCCCAACAGACTGCATTACAATACGTCTCTGGCTTACTAAATGTGCTGATGACTCTGAGACTGCCAACTATATAAGTGCTAATACAAAGGTATTGAAAGATAATTTATATAGGAATTTATTACTTGAATTGCTTTATTTAATGAGTATTTAATGCAAAATGTTTACTAAATTTGGTAAGTGTAATAATAAGTGGTATGTTACCTCTCTGATGAAAAAAAAATTTTTTTTGAGTTTTGTCTGTAAATGAACTAACAATTTTTTAACAGGATTGTCCTAAATGTCAAATATGTATTGAGAAAAATGGAGGCTGCAATCACATGCAGTGTGGGTCATGCCGTCATGACTTTTGTTGGGTTTGTTTGGGTGACTGGAAATGTCATGGCTCTGAATACTATGAGTGCAGTCGTTATAAAGAAGACCCAAATTTGGCTAGTGACAGTCAACATGCACAGGTAATAAATGAGAATTTTGTTGGAAATTCAGACAGATAACAAATTAGGCTTAGAATGCTGATCAAATACAAAATATATTATAATAAATAGTAGAAAATGTATTTACAGGCTAGAGAAGCTTTAAAAAAATATCTTCATTATTATGAGCGATGGGAGAATCATGCACGGTCTCTGAAACTAGAGGAGCAAACATTAGCATGTTTAAAAAGTCGTATTAACCAAAAGGTAAGATCTTTCTGACAAAGATCAAGTATACTATACAAATAATCCTTTGCTGATTTTTATTACGTATCTCTGAAATCAAACTATAAAATTAAAATAATATACAGTAATAGTTTTGTTATGATGGTTTTAACCTTTAGTGTGTTTTTTATTTTTATCTATACCCCGAAGTTTTAAATAATTTTTTTTATTTTTTTAATATAGCAATGATGTGTAGGGCATAAAGTAATTAATTTGCTTTTATATCCATTGAAGTTTGATATGTAGTATTCGCGTAAAGCAAAGATAATATTATGTTTACAATAATGAATGTAAAATCGGACCAGCAAACCAGGATTCATAATTTCCTCTCCATAGGTCATGGCTGGAGAAGGGACCTGGATAGATTGGCAGTATTTATGGGATTCAGCCAAGCTCTTGAAGCGGTGTCGTTATACTTTACAGTACACATATCCATTTGCATATTATATGGATAATGGACCGAGGAAAGAGCTCTTTGAATATCAGCAGGTAATAGTAATGACTTTATGATGAACCTATAAACAAAGTTGGTATGTTTGGATCATCACCTACATCTACATTAATGAATACAAAAAAAAATTTTTTTTACCAATATGAGCAATCATTAAATTTAACCAAATGCTGTTGAGACCCCCCTTTGTGATCTCACCTAATCCCGTTTGTTAGTAATAAACTAAGTAAGTTCAAGTATATATTATTTGTCCTTTTTATTGTCTACATCTGTTTTAATTTGGTTTTTCCATGTCTAAGTATATAGTATTATTTAGGTAGTTAGTTAAAAAAAAATAATTACGTTTGCAGGCGCAGTTAGAAGCCGAAATCGAAAATCTCTCTTGGAAAGTAGAAAGGGCGGAAACCACGGACAGGGGTGACTTAGAGAATCAAATGGATATCGCAGAAAAAAGACGTACAACATTGCTCAAGGACTTTCTAGATATAAATATAAACAATGCCTCTAGTAGCAAAGTGTAATTTATCACTAACTTCTAAAAATGAATACAGCAAGGCACATTTGTATTATATAAAATGCTAGATCTTTGTTTTGCCAAAGTATATTTATTAAAGTGGTTTTGCAATAAATAGATAATTTACAGCTTATTTATATTTGATTTATTTAATGATGTATATACGGATTGTCGGGTACGAACTGGTCGTTTCGTAATGCGGTCTACTAAAAATTATCATCATCGCAGATACGCAGATAATATTAATTGTTTTGCAGAATATATACGCAAAATATATCTGATAAAGAGTTAGTGAGGTACGCGTAAATTCGGAAAAAAATTGGCTATATTTAATATTTTTTTATTTTCTCTTTAATTCCAGTACCTATAAACCCGTTCTACACCCATACGCTATTCAAACTATTATAAATAGGTCGCATGGGCGAAAAGTAATGTAAACTATGAAACTGCGAGAGCAAACGGGCAAAAGGTGCTTACTATCGCTGCACTGCACGAGTAGGGTACTCAATAAAAAGCTATTATATTCATTATTCGTCAGCAGTAATAGTTGTCCGGAACGTTAATGTCATCATTTCAAGCTGGTATTCGACGTCAACGTCTTAAAATACGTAACGAGATACTTGTATACATTTATTACAAAATTATATATAATAGTAAGCAAAAATTTTAGAAATAAAATCTGTGATCGAAAGAGTAAGAACTACGCCCTAAACATTTCTTAACAATAAATAGATTTTTTTTTATAGAACAGGGGGCAAACGGGCAGGAGGCTCACCTGATGTTAAGTGATACCGCCGGCCAAGGACACTCTCAATGCCAGATGGCTCGCGAGTGCGGTGGCCGGCCATTTAATAATAGGTACGCTCTTTTCTTGAAGGACCCTAAGTCGAATTGGATCGAAAATACTTCAGTGAGTGTAACCAACACATAGTGGTGGCGCGCGGCATCAGTTGCAGGTATTAATCCGAACAACTCCTCTGCACACTCTCCGTGGTAAATGCAGTAGAGGATGCAGAGTGACCACATATATCTACGCAACGCCAAAGAATCAAGCCGCTCGAAGAGAGATTGGTCGTCAACGATTCGAACCGCTCTTCATTGAATACGGTCGAGTGAAAGGAGCTGGTACTGGGGAGCCCCCGACCAGAGGTGAGAACAGTACTCCATGTGGGGCCGAATTTGCGCTTTATATAGTTGCAAGCGATGGCCCGGAGTGAAGTACCGTCTCGTCTCCAAGTGACCGCGAAACTGAACGTCGTTCGATATGTCAACCCCAAGTGTTCCAAAGGAGTAGCGACAAAGGATGTTTTTTTAGCGGAAAACGCGCAAACTTGTGTTTTCTTGGGGTTAAATTGGACTAAGTTTAGTCTGCCCCAGTCTGAGACTCCACGTAGTAGTCTTTCGACTTCAGACACAAGTTTGTTCCGGTACTCATCGACAACTGCCCGAGAAATACCTGCCCGGCCAGTCATCCCCAGTGCTGTCATCCGCATAGCAATGATTGTTGCAACATATCATTGATATGCAGAAGAAACAGGGTCGGGGATAGCACACAGCCATGTGGGACGCCAGCGTTCACGGGCTTACGGTCGGAACGTGCTCCTTCGAGGACGACCTTGATGCTCCGATCGGCTAGAAAGCTGGAGATCCAATCGCATAATTTCTCGGGAAGCCCATAGGCCGAAGAAGCCCAGAGCCCAAGCTTACAGAGCAGTGCTCTATGCCACACCCGATCGAAGGCTTTCGCTAGATCCAAACTAACCGATAGCGCCTCCCCCTTGGAATCAATTGCCTCCGCCCATATATGCGTAAGGTATACAAGAAGGTCACCAGCCGAACGACTCCGACGATAGCCGTACTGAGAATCACTTATCAGCTGCTGGCCCTCTAGATACCTCAGGAGCTGGCCATTAACAATGGTTTCCATTATTTTGGAGAACAAGGAGGTTATAGCTATTGGGCGATAATTGGACGGATCAGAGCGATCGCCTTTTTTAGGGATCGCACTTCGGGACAGTGCTGAGCGAGTACAGGTACCGGAATAGGTGCGTTAAGACCGGAGCCAACTCAGGAGTACACGGACGCGAAGAGACATCCCAAAAGGTCGGCCTTCTCCTTCGCAGTGTGGGCAAGCGAGTCATCCTCCCTGTGCAGTGGTGGAATGGCGGGCTGGCAAAAATTTCTTTGGACAGATTTGGCGAGGGACCAGAAGGCTCAAGTCCCCGAAGGGAGTTGGGCCAATTTTTTGGCAAATCTGGCAATGTGCTCTGACTTTGCCTTAGTGATTTCCCGTTTGAAGAACTTGGAGGTTGAGTTATATACTTTTTTAAGTTCTCTAGTATTGGCATCACGAGATTTCGCCGCTTCTTTTAATATAAATTAAATAGTATAAATATAAGATAAGATTATATAATCTTATCTTATCTCATGGATCATAGGTTACATAAAGCACTATTCGGGATGACGTAAGAGAAAAAAAATTGGCAAAAGGTAAATATTTGTAACAACAGGAATGAAAAAACTGTCACATGGTGTACATTTTCTGGAATAAAAGGAAAATTTCCATAACTTCAAAAATACATGACTTAATTTTTTTTTTAATTTTTCTGATAACTGGTTTGGCATTACCTATGAGAAAATTTCGACTTGACGTCGACTTTTGGGACACCCTGTATATCTTATTTTATATGGAATTGATAAAATTCAAACAATTGTGTTGCTCTGAAAATAAAGATATTTATTTTAGTACCTACTTACACCCTATACTAATTACATTATCTTTAACTTAAATAACAATATCCTACCTGAAAATAAAGAAACGACATTAATAGTCTATTATTAAAATTATCAATCCCTTTTTAAGCTATATAGTATATATATATATATGTATTAGTATATATATATTAAGAAGAAATAGGTTTTTAACAGGCTATTATAAATGGCTACTTAACTTTAACTGAAATTTTGATTTATGGATCACCCATACATAAACAGAAAAATTTCAAACAAGTAGCAAATTACTAATAAAAACTAGACATATCCGATGATATTAACTCTAAATCTGCATTCAAATTGATGATGTTCAAGCAGCAAACCTAATTAAAGCATTAATCAAACACTAATTTCAGTGTTGACACTATACTAGAACTTTTAATTCGATTCCTGATTTGACAATTTCAGTGTTGACACTATACTAGAACTTTTAATTCGATTCCTGATTTGAACATTTCAGTGTTGCAACGTTATGACGAGTAAAAAATAGTGACGTTGCGAAATGATTGACGGAAACGGAATATTTATGGATCGATTCCTCTGGTTTATAGTAGTATATCTAAACAACTACTACTTTAATAGAAACTAAGTAGATCAGTAAGTTAAATATTTCTGAACGGATAATTTAGATGTGACGATTAATTTTATTAAGGATTTGAGAGTTTTCTTAAATAATTGTGTATTATTAGTAATGAAGAATGAGACGTGAGAAATAAAACAAATAGATGTATAATACATATAATCAATCGTCGCCGTCTTCGCTACGCACTGTCACTTTCTGTAACATTTATTATTAATGTGTCTGTGATATTATCAATTAACATATCTAGCCTACTCATTTTTTCCTCTTCTTTGACAACATGGGATATGCATTTAGACCATTCGGTAGCCGTAATTTTTTGAATGCCTTCCTCAAATAAATTCGCACGTCTGTCAATTTGAAGGTTTTATTATTTTGAGCTACATGCCCCTTTACCTGCGCCCTGCGGTAAGGGGGCAGTCTTAAAACCGTGATCCGAAGTTGTGCTGCCATTTCGTCTACAGCGTACTTATTAAAAGACCCTGTGTACATCACTACACTTTTATATGTGGTATCATTATTTTACAAAATGATAGTAGCTAATGTCAAATCAGGAATTGAATTAAAATTCGTGGTATAGTCTGTTTTTTTTTCACACTTTTTTTCAATACTTAGGAAGAACTTTACTGCTAATCAATCTTCTTTTCACTCTTCATTTATCAATCCGCCGTACTATTTCTATTTTTGTTGTTGTGTGACCAAATTCTAAAAATATAAAGTAGGTATAAGACGTACTTATAAATTATTGTATACCGCGATTATGTAGGTTCAGAATATTTTATTTAGTCATAAACTTAAATTTTTGAGAGAAAATAAAACAAACCATAGTAAATTTTAACATACCATTTAAATTCATATATTATGTCACTTTGCATCTTTCCATAACGTCTACGTACATCGAAAATTATTTCGATCTTGCTCACATTTTTCATCAAGTTCATTTTGCGGCTTCCTAGTTCCTATTGCCAATTTACAATAAAATTGTAAAGTATATACTTTTATTAGGTTTATTTTAATGGCATTAGAAATACATTTCATCCAGAGACAATATGACGGAACAACGTGTTACGAACAGCAGCTCGGAGCTACGCTGTCGACTTTGCGGTAATGTAGTGATGCCTCTTGGCTACGAAGCGTTTTCGACAATACAATTATGCAAAAGCGGTAGTGTATATATATATGAGAAAACTTTACGGCACCAATGAAACGAGAAGAGAAGGAAACGAGATACAAAAAACAAGTATAGGTACATTATTACATAAAGAAGTAGTAGTAAGTATTTTCGTTTATCAAAATTGAAGAAATAAAATCTGTGACCGTAAAATTAAGAACAACGCCTTTCAAAATTCAAACATTTCTTAACAATAAAAATAGACAATAGAATATG
The DNA here is from genome assembly GCA_028984075.1 of Pieris mannii. Classification (NCBI taxonomy): domain Eukaryota; kingdom Metazoa; phylum Arthropoda; class Insecta; order Lepidoptera; family Pieridae; genus Pieris; species Pieris mannii. Next base: position 6,603,363 of record CM054776.1, read on the forward strand.
TACCATTCAATTTTATATTTAGAACTGACGTTTTTGAAGGAATCATTAAAATGTCAACCTAGGTTGCCTATGAACTTCGTAAATATAATACTATAACATTCATATTTTCGTAAAAAAAATATAATTTTTTTAATAACTGCTTTAATAACCACATTAAAATGATTTTTTTATCAACTCGGTGTTTGCTGCGTTATGGCAACGTTAAGGTCTGGCTTACTTCTTGCTGTCGGCAACTTCTTCCTACTTCGTCGTTAAATTATGATAAACGATATCGAAATTATTATTTCAAAACATATCCTACAAACCCAAGGACTATTCTAAATCTTTACACGCAGGTTCGCTTTAAAAAGGATTATCCACGCCTCCATCGCGACACGGATTTTCCCAATTTTGATTATTATAGAAAAGATCAGTTTAAGGACATCAATAGAACGTCTTGGAATTCGGGATACTCAAAACAAGGTATCACAAATTTAATTGGATTTTTTGGGTCAATGTGTGGAATGTACGGTTTAAAAAGTGAACTGACCCATTTTCTTACATACATGTCTGCCCCTGCCGACGTCCTTGCCCTTGCTTCTATAGAAGTGGATATATCAGGCATTGCTCCAGGAATGTGTTCTTCATACAAATGGCGAGGAAAGCCATTATTTATAAAACACAGGACTAATAGTGAAATAAGTCTTGAAGCCAACACTTCATTCTCTTTACTTAAAGATCCCGAAACACCAGAACAACGGATGATAAAGCAACAGTGGTTGGTAGTTATAGGGATATGCACACATTTAGGATGTATTCCTATACCTAACACTGGTGATTACGTTGGAGGGTTTTACTGTCCCTGCCATGGAAGTCATTATGATAATGCAGGTCGAGCTCGAAAAGGTCCAGCACCTACTAATTTAGAAGTACCTTCTTATAGGTTTATATCTGAAAATGTGATTATTGTCGGAGAGTAGTTCAAGGATGCATTGAAATTGTTTAATTCGTGTAATAAAATAATTTCAAATAGAAATAATTATTGTAGTTATGGCATTTATTTGTTGCGCATTAATTATGAACGTTTTATTCTTTGCTTATAGATACAATAAACGTCTGAACAATGAAAAATAATATGATACTCATATACACTTTTTAACATTAATTATATGTTTATGTATATATGCGAGCAATACAAATAATAATCGAAACTTTTTTTTATTTTTATGTAGGATAATTGGTGTGCGTATTATTCTAGCATTCCATCGAATTAGTAGTAACAGTTAAGGTAGAATAATGTAGTGCAATAATAACTAAATTAAAAAAATAAAGAAATGTTGCAACAAGATACTTTGCTATTCGTCGAGAGAACTGGGGATACTCTATACCTTTGACAGGTATTTCCCGTTCTATTCGGATCGTACGATCGTACGATTTGTATCTTAAGTCGAAGCTGTGCTATGTGCAGAGTTTCTACGTCTCGGTTTGACATGGAATAAATCTAAGCAACAAAACACCACTTTGTTGCTATACACTATAAAACCACAGGAATACAAAATTATTAGCTAAACCACTTTTCGTTTTTTAAGCATTAACCGTTCGAAAGAGACAAAATAATACAGTTGTGGTAAACATCAGACAAAGTCGAATGACGAATTATGTGAACGCAATACGAACGAATTTTTTTTAAATTTATTTATTAGCCAGATACAAAGTCCATTGGCACTTAAAATACGAACGAATGGAAATTGTGTTGCCCGCCCAACACAAAAATATATCAATAATGTGTTTAAAAATGTACTAAAAAATACCAGACCAAAAAAACGGTCACACTGCTTGTCAGTTGGCATTGACATATAGAACGACGTTCCGTTTCGCAGTAATTTAGATGGAAAAGCTAAATAAGCCTCCAAAAAGCTTCGTGTACTCAGCAAGGAAAAAATGGTACTTCAGGAGTGAAGTACCTTCCGGGCCACTGCTTGTAACTCTACAAAGAGCAAATTCGGCCATACATAGAGTACTGTTGTTACCTCACTCATCTGTACTGGAACTCATGAACATGCCCGAGAAATACCTACCTGGCCCGTAAAAAGAGTATTCCCAGAGCTCATCTGCATAGTTTGCAAGTGATTGATATGCAGAAAAAACAGCCGGTTGGGAATAGAACACAGCCTTGAGGTCCCCCTTGGGATTCCTCCAGCGTTAACGGGTTTAAGGACAGAACATGCTCTGTCGATGACAACCTTAATGCTCCGAGCGGCCAGAAATCTAGGGGTACAGTCGCATAATTTCTCGGGAAGCCTGGAGGCTGGAAGCTTTAATAGAAGCGCTTTATGCCACATACGATCGAAGGCTTTTGCTATATCCAAACAAACCACTAGCTGTTTGGCTCAATTGCCTCAGCCTATCTTTATGTAAGGTATACAAGAGAGACACCAGCTTCGTTTTTGTAAGGTCGTTCACGACCTTGACAAAAACTGGACTGAAAAATAATAATGATGGATTCCATTAATTAAATGAAGATACAAATGAAATCATGCATATTCCTTATTGAGATTGTAAAAATACTCGCGTTTAGAATGAAATGAGTCTGTCTTCTAACTCCTACATTTTCAGTGGCGACCACAATTTCCCGCAATTGGTAATTAGAGAAAGTGTATTTCACATGTAAATGACGCAGCGTCGTAATATGCGCTATCCTTACGTTTATGTACGAACAACGAAATATAGAGACGTTGATAAGTGTAAATTAAGTTACATACTAAATTTTTTTTTTGATAGTAGATTATATAAATTTTACTGTTTATTTTTTATAGTATACTCTGCACTCTCTATACTTTATGTTCTTGTTCGATATACGATACTATCATCTATGTTTATTTAGTTATCGCCAAAATGGCGACTACGACTGATTCGAAGGCGCCTGTGCGCCAAGTAAAACGAGTGCAGTTTGGTATATTATCTCCAGATGAAATTGTAAGTTTACGCAAACTAAAAACTATAGGTTTAGAATTAAGCTGATGTAATATCTTTTGGTTAAAATCTTTCCTTATGTGTCGTTTTTCTTATTGCACCATAATCTAAAGTCACGCAGTTAGTGTAACACGGCGTAGTTAATTTATGATTTAGTATTATCAGAGTTGAATGCAAATTCTGTATAATGATGATTGGATGTGAATGTAAATTCCCTATATTTCCAGCGTCGTATGTCTGTCACGGAAGGGGGCATACGCTTCCCAGAAACAATGGAGGGTGGACGACCAAAGCTTGGAGGTCTTATGGACCCACGACAAGGGGTGATCGATAGAACATCTAGATGTCAGACTTGTGCGGGAAATATGACTGAGTGTCCTGGTCATTTTGGGCACATAGATTTGGCTAAGCCAGTATTCCACATAGGATTCATCACAAAAACCATAAAAATTTTGAGATGTGTCTGTTTTTATTGTTCCAAACTTCTTGTCAGTCCGGTGAGAGAAATTTTTACTTTATTAATTATTTTATACGGTTGGCCATAACAAATATGCAGCTGTTTATTAACAAGAGACTGCTTATCTGCAGATACGAGTAGGTGTTGTCCGCCTAATTATTTAAGTTTGGTACTGTGTAGCAAAGTATAAAATAAATAATATCTCATTTGGATATTTCAGACAAATCCCAAAATAAAAGAAGTAGTAATGAAATCTAAAGGGCAACCACGTAAGCGATTGACTTATGTTTATGACTTATGTAAAGGAAAAAATATTTGTGAGGGTGGTGAAGATATGGATATTGGTAAAGAAGGTGAAGAGGGTAAAAAAGGCTCTGGTCATGGTGGTTGTGGTCACTATCAGCCTTCAATCAGACGACAAGGTCTAGATCTCACAGCTGAATGGAAACATGCAAATGAAGATACTCAAGAGAAAAAAATAATTATAACTGCAGAACGGGTCTGGGAAATATTGAAACAAATAACCGGTGAGTACCAGTGGCTCTACTTACAGTTCATGGTAATTAATTTATGGTCTATATTATAATTATCGCATTTTAGGTGGTAGAATTAACTATGTACTGGATAAACTTTCCAATGTGGACCGTTGATTTGAATGCTCAATTTTTTTTGTAGATAGTACTCACCAAAAGAAAGAGTTTTGCAAAGTATTAAGTTGCGGAAACTTACAGTTCATAAGACAAATTTATTTATACTTTCCATACAAATGGGCAAATAACACGCCATAACACAATAAATTTGACAAATAATTGATGTCAAATGTCAACCACGTTTCAATTAGTGAAGGGCTCCAAAAAATTTGTAGTATTAATACTACTCAGGCATCGACATTAAACTTTCCAATATAGACCATTGATTGTTTGTAACTTATTTATAAAGTATCCAAAAAGTATCCAAAACTGAATCAGAGCACCCCAACCCCCAGTCTTGTCTGCCCTACCCCTAGAGTGTATATAAAAAATCGGAGGCTCGGAGGAATAGCAGTGCTTTTGTACGCAAGGGTGGAGGGGCTTCGTTTTCCGTAGCGCTGGAGCTGTCCAAAAAACGAAAAAAATTATTATCTAGTTTGGTTAGGTATATTCATATTTTTTTTTTAAATAATTACATCTGGCGTGTGAACGTTGTTAGGGGTTATTACTATAAAACTTTAAAGTTCAAAAATTAGGAAATAATCAATAAATATAAAATAATCAATTACAGTGTAAACTCTTTATAACGTTATCTTTTATAACGATAAACTCCAAAGTGAGTGGCCCAAGTTGATTGGTTTGCGTTAAAACTCACATATTGAAATACTCTATAGCGATACGCCATTCTCTATTCCGAAGAAATGTGTTCATATTTGTAGACAGTAAATATTTATTATCGGTATTATTGTTTATGTTATGTTATCAGGTAACAAAAGACTTTGAAGCTCCGAAACATCCGAGGTCGGTCTAGCTTTTGTTATCCTTAATTGCCTTGTACACGTGCAGTATGACGCATTGTTTTCTCGGAAGTGATGGTCTTCGACCTAGCATACTGGGTACCTATCGTATTATCAGTCGTAAACCTACTTTGAAACTGTTAACATGGCCAGTAAACGGAAAGCGATTAGTGTTGACGAAAAAATTTGTGTGATACGTGCGATTGAAAAGGGAGAAAAGAAAAGTGACGTTGGAAGGCGTTTTGAACTAAGTCAATCCACTGTTGCTACCATTTGGAAAAACCAAAAATTTATATGTATAAGCATTTATTATCTAAGACATACATACAATTACAAAATTCTTGTATTAAAAATTCTAATTAATTTGTTTTGTTTTTTTGTTCACTCCATATAACGATAACTCTCTATAACCACAAAAAATGCTCAGTCCCTCAAGTTTCGTTATAAACAGTTTACACTGTATTTTCTATTCAAGGAGTTTTATTATTCTAAAAAAACAATCGTCAAATTAAAACGATTTTGATGCAGAATGTCATGTCTCTAATATCCAATAGAAAATGTTTGGTTTGTGCACGAATTTCAATACATTAGGCAAAAGTTTAAATAATCTTTATTACCTAATACTTAGATGCAACTCTAGCAGAAAAAATATCTTGGAGGTTTTCCATATTTTAAGGTAAAGAGACACTAACATTAAACATTAATCAGTATTATCAAATTCAGGGACCGTTTCTAAATTGTTACCTTTATAACCTTAAAACTTTAAGCATGAATATCTCCATAACCATTGGGTTCCTCAGGTTGGGATGACACAGGGGGGTAGTTCTCCCTCCCCTCTCCCCATCCCACCCATAAAACCTTAAAGTAGTAAGTAAGTAAATATTCGGGTATGTATTTTTTATTGTATACATTAAATATAAAATAATAATTATTATAACATTAACCTACTTTCACTTATGGATAATGGAATTTCTTTGAATTATATATTATTTAATGATGACTATAATAATGGAGTAATTAGAATAACCAATACATATTAAGATAAACAAAATGGAAAGGAAATGACAACTAACAGATAATATAAATATTACTTAATAATGCAATATTAAGTAATTAAAATTTACTAATTTATTTATTGTTTGTTACAGATGAAGAGTCCTTCATACTGGGTATGGATCCAAAGTTTGCTAGACCTGATTGGATGATAGTAACAGTTTTACCTGTACCACCATTGTCTGTTAGACCTGCGGTTGTCATGTTTGGGTCTGCGAAAAATCAAGATGATTTGACCCATAAACTGGCTGATATTATAAAAGCAAATAATGAACTGATGAGGAATGAACAAACTGGTGCTGCTGCTCATGTTTTAGCCGACAATATTAGAATGTTACAGTTCCATGTTGCCACATTTGTAGATAATGATATGCCTGGTATGCCAAAGTAAGTTCTGGGGCTTATTTTTTGTGTTTAAAATTACTTGAATGTCATCTTGAAGTGTCAGTCTCTTGGTGCTTTATACAAATTATAAACAAATATTTATTTATTTAACTCTGCATAACAAACTGCTTAACTTTAAATAACATACTTTGTCTGGAGGACATGATATGGACAATATATGGAAGTTTTTGGTATTTTTTCATCAACTTATTGATAGTAGTTTATATTGGTTCTTATTGTTTGCAGAGCTATGCAGAAATCTGGAAAGCCGCTTAAAGCCATTAAAGCTCGACTTAAAGGAAAAGAGGGGAGAATAAGAGGAAATCTTATGGGGAAGCGTGTTGATTTTTCAGCCAGAACTGTCATTACACCAGATCCCAATCTTCGTATTGACCAAGTAGGGGTTCCAAGGTCTATAGCTCAAAATTTGACATTCCCGGAACTAGTGACACCATTTAACATTGATAGGATGCAGGAATTAGTAAGGAGAGGAAATGCGCAATATCCTGGTGCCAAATATATAGTTCGTGACAATGGAGAACGTATTGATTTGAGGTTCCATCCCAAACCTTCTGACCTTCATCTACAATATGGTTATAAAGTTGAACGTCATTTGCGTGACGACGATCTGGTTATATTTAATAGGCAGCCGACACTTCACAAAATGAGTATGATGGGACACAGAGTTAAGGTCTTACCATGGTCAACATTCCGTATGAATTTAAGTTGTACTTCGCCATACAACGCCGATTTTGATGGTGATGAAATGAATTTGCATGTACCGCAGTCAATGGAGACACGGGCTGAAGTTGAAAACATTCATATCACTCCCAGACAGATTATCACTCCTCAAGCAAATAAACCTGTCATGGGTATTGTACAGGACACACTCACAGCTGTTAGAAAAATGACTAAACGAGATGTGTTTCTGACAAAGGAACAGGTAATGAATCTTCTTATGTTTTTGCCTACATGGGATGGCAAAATTCCCCAACCTTGCATCCTGAAGCCAACACCACTCTGGACTGGCAAGCAAATATTTACCCTGATCATTCCTGGTAATGTGAATATGATAAGAACACATTCTACACATCCAGATGAAGAAGATGATGGCCCCTATAAATGGATTTCACCGGGAGACACAAAAGTTATTGTGGACCATGGAGAACTATTAATGGGTATATTATGTAAAAAATCACTTGGTGCCTCTGCTGGATCACTTCTGCATATTTGTATGTTGGAATTAGGACACGAAACGGCAGGACGTTTTTATGGTAATATTCAAACGGTAATCAACAACTGGCTCCTTCTAGAAGGTCACTCAATTGGTATTGGAGATACTATTGCTGATCCGCAAACATATCAAGAAATTAAAAATACTATTGTGAAAGCCAAAGATGATGTAATAGAGGTTATACAGAAAGCCCACAATATGGAATTGGAGCCGACTCCTGGTAATACTCTGAGGCAAACCTTCGAAAATCAAGTAAATCGTATATTGAACGATGCTCGTGACAAAACTGGAGGTTCAGCTAAAAAATCTCTAACTGAATACAACAATCTCAAAGCTATGGTGGTCTCTGGTTCAAAAGGGTCTAACATTAACATTTCTCAGGTTATCGCTTGTGTGGGTCAACAGAATGTGGAAGGTAAACGTATTCCATTCGGTTTCCGTAAAAGGACATTGCCCCATTTCATCAAAGATGATTATGGTCCCGAATCTAGGGGCTTTGTAGAAAATTCTTATCTTGCTGGTTTGACACCTTCGGAGTTTTACTTCCACGCTATGGGCGGTCGTGAGGGTCTTATTGATACTGCTGTAAAAACTGCTGAAACTGGATACATTCAACGACGTCTCATAAAGGCTATGGAGTCTGTTATGGTTAATTATGATGGCACTGTTCGAAACTCTGTTGGCCAACTTATCCAGTTACGTTATGGGGAAGATGGTTTAGCGGGAGAAACTGTCGAGTTCCAAAACCTACCAACAATTAAGCTATCAAATAAAGCTTTTGAAAAGAAGTTTAAGTTTGATCCCACAAATGAAAGATACTTGAAGAGAATCTTCAATGAGGATATCATTAAAGAACTCACAGAATCAGGATATGTTATTGGAGATTTAGAAAGCGAGTGGGATCAACTAGGAAAGGACAGATCGGTATTGCGAGAAATTTTCCCAAGTGGAGAATCAAAAGTCGTGTTGCCCTGTAACTTCAAGAGAATGATTTGGAATGTGCAAAAAATTTTCCATATTAATAAGAGATCGACTACTGATTTAAGTCCAATAAAAGTTATTCAATCTGTGAGGGATTTATTAAAGAAATGTGTTATTGTGGCTGGAGAGGATCGCCTTTCGAAACAAGCCAATGAAAATGCGACCTTACTCTTTCAATGCCTTGTGAGGTCAACTTTGTGCTCTAAACTTGTATCAGAAGATTATCGGCTCTCAACGGAAGCTTTCGAGTGGTTAATAGGAGAAATCGAAACTCGTTTTCAACAAGCTCAAGCAAACCCAGGTGAAATGGTAGGAGCCCTAGCTGCCCAATCTCTGGGAGAACCTGCTACTCAGATGACATTGAACACCTTCCACTTTGCTGGAGTCTCCTCCAAAAACGTAACTCTCGGTGTACCTCGTTTGAAAGAAATTATTAATATATCCAAGAAGCCTAAAGCTCCCTCTCTCACTGTATTTCTTACTGGTGGAGCTGCTCGAGATGCAGAAAAAGCTAAAAACGTATTGTGTCGTTTGGAACACACAACTTTACGCAAAGTGACCGCAAACACTGCTATATACTACGATCCCGACCCACAGAATACTGTCATTGGTGAAGATCAAGAGTTTGTCAATGTTTACTATGAAATGCCTGACTTTGATCCTACTAAAATATCCCCATGGCTGTTGCGTATTGAGCTGGACCGTAAGAGAATGACAGACAAGAAACTTACTATGGAACAGATTGCAGAAAAAATCAACGCAGGCTTCGGAGATGATCTTAACTGCATATTTAATGACGATAATGCTGAAAAACTTGTTCTTCGTATAAGAATTATGAACAATGAAGAGAGTAAATTCCAAGACAATGACGAGGAAACTGTTGATAAGATGGAAGATGATATGTTCCTAAGATGTATTGAAGCAAATATGTTGTCTGACATGACCTTACAAGGTATTGAAGCGATAGCAAAAGTGTACATGCATTTGCCACAAACTGAAGCTAAGAAACGTATAGTTATTACGGAACAGGGAGAATTCAAAGCAATTGCAGAGTGGCTGTTGGAAACAGATGGAACATCTTTGATGAAAGTACTTTCCGAGCGAGACGTAGACCCGATAAGAACCTTCAGTAACGATATCTGTGAGATATTCCAAGTTTTAGGTATCGAGGCGGTACGAAAATCAGTTGAGAAAGAAATGAATGCGGTATTGCAGTTCTATGGTCTATATGTAAACTACCGCCACTTGGCTTTGCTTTGTGACGTAATGACTGCTAAAGGTCACCTCATGGCCATTACTCGTCACGGCATTAACAGGCAAGATACTGGCGCGTTGATGAGATGCTCTTTTGAAGAAACTGTAGACGTATTGCTAGACGCTGCAAGCCACGCTGAAGTAGACCCTATGAGAGGCGTGTCTGAGAATATTATCATGGGACAACTCCCTAGAATGGGAACAGGTTAGTGTCAAATTCAGTAACTATGTTTACTTATCACACATTCTTGGAAACATGTGTTAGCTAAAATATTTTTGTTCATAAAAAATAGCATTTATTTATATCTGGGATCTAGCATCTAAGCAATTACTACTATTCAATAGTCACATAATATATGCATTTTGTAACATCAATGTGACCTACCTCACTTGTAAACTGTATTTTCAAATAATTTCATAACACTATGTACATAAGTAGCCAACTCTGAATTTTCTCCCTAAGTGTAATTCTTTGAGAAATAATGTATGTTTGAACTGAATTAGAGATTCTAACCAGCTGTAGTAATTAAATGAAAATTTTGTATTAAAGCATCAGTGTGCCCACAATAAAGTTACAAACAAAATAATATGATTTGATAATAATTATATTAGTATATTATTAATCATCAACATAAAAATAAATAATAATTTTTATAAATTCCAGGATGTTTTGATTTGCTACTGGATGCTGAAAAATGTAAGCATGGTATGGAAATGGGTGGTTTGGGCGTAGGCCTAGGAGTAGGTGGCGGAATGTACTTCGGAGTCGGCACACCATCCATGACTCCACTTATGACTCCTTGGTCGAACCAGAATACTCCTGGCTATGGTAGCAGTGTTTGGTCTCCTGGACCGGGTAAGTTTAGTAAAAAATATAAACTATTACAACTTTAGCTGTGAGATAAATTTATCAACAATATTTTGCTTTTGTGTGTTATTTATGCTAATGCTTCTCTTTCACAATTTTCAATACTATACCATAAAGTGTCGTCTCTCAAATACTATGGTGTATTGTTTCAGTGGGTAGCAGTATGACTCCGGGTCCATCATTCTCACCATCAGGTGCATCTGACGCTTCGGGAATGTCACCTTCGTATAGCAGCGCTTGGTCGCCACAGCCCGGCTCTCCTGGTTCTCCTGGAGCCCCGTTGTCACCTTACGCTTCGCCAGCCGGCGTTTCTCCTTCGTACTCACCCACAAGTCCTGTTTATGCTGCTCCGTCCCCCAGTCTCATTCCAACTTCCCCACACTACTCACCTACAAGCCCGTCCTACTCTCCAACCTCACCTAACTATTCCCCAACCTCTCCTATTTACACCCCAACTTCTCCAAGCTATTCACCAACCTCCCCTGGCTATTCGCCTACATCCCCATCATATTCACCTACTTCGCCGAGCTACTCCCCTACGTCCCCGAGTTACTCACCGACTAGCCCGGCATATTCCCCAACCTCTCCTAGTTACTCGCCAACTTCTCCGAGCTACTCACCAACAAGCTCAACGTACTCTCCGACGAGTCCGTCTTATTCGCCGAGTCCAGCTTACTCACCGACTTCTCCGGGCTACTCGCCGAGTTCTCCCAGATACTCTCCGAATAGTCCCGTGTACACTTCCGGGGCACACAGTTACTCCTCGTCATCACCCAATTACACGCCCACATCGCCAGCCTATTCACCCACAAATCATTCTTATTCTCCGACCTCACCTAACAACTATTCACCGACATCACGCAATTACTCGCCTTCATCACCCAAATATTTGTCGGAGTCTCCGAAGTATTCTCCGACATCGCCATCTGTATCGGGAGGTAGTCCTAGATATTCGCCGAACAGTCTTCAGTACTCTCCAACCAGTCCACAATATTCACCTAGCCCGGCGTACTCTCCTTCGTCCCCGCAACATTCCGGAAGCTCGCGTTACTCACCATCCTCACCAAATTATTCACCGTCTTCACCAAACTATTCAACTCCTGGATATTCACCGTCCTCCTCTAAATATTCTCCAACATCGCCTACATTCCCGCCAACCTCAAATAATTATTCACCATCATCCCCGGCCTACTCTCCTGCTTCCGGTGGACCATCAACTTACTCTCCAACTTCTCCTACGTCCCCTACTTATACTCCTACTTCACCTAATTATGAAGAAGATGATGATTGAATTGTATAATGTTGAGCCACTTTTTTTATAAAGAATATGGAAATAACGAGATGGAAAAATTACACACATTTTTATATATAAGGACTTAATAGTAGTTTGAATTTAAGATTTATTATAAATAAATGTTTATAAATAACTAAAGAAAAATGCACATTGTTTTTATTTCTTCTTTTTTTTTTCTAATATAAGATGTGATTTTCAAAATAACTACTGCATCCTTTTTTCAACACCTTCAGTATGAAGATTTCAGCAAAAAACTTGTGAAGAATTACCAGTTTCTTGATTTTATTAAGTTTCTTTAAATCAATCATGATGAATCAGTGTCGTCGACACTTTTGGCAAAACATGTGTGTTAAGAATAATTTATATTAATTAATTTAGGCAATACACTCTGGGTCTAGGTATTGTGTAGATCAAATGTATGTATAGTATATTTAGCTAACTATGGTTTGTTTATTTCAAATATTCAACCACACAAGTTTTTTTGCATTTATTGGTCATTTTATTATTTTCATTGAAGTCATTAAAATTTCTTATTAGGTAGGTACTTTTAAATTTTTACCATTTAATTTTTGAAAGATTTAAATAATATTTATTAATATTATATATATATTATATTTAATTAAACTATAATACATAATAGGTATATTTTTATTGCATTCTGTATTGCCCTGTGACTATTTTGATTAAAACAATAGAAAAGTTACTTTTAATCATTTATTTGAATTGCCTATTGGCTAGTCAAAAACCTACGTAATGTATGCACTTGTATATTTTGGACTAGTTTGGATTCTAGACTGGGGCACGTGATGGTATTCCATAAAAACATTGGACACAGGCAAACTCTAGTTTTAGAATCTTATATATAATAATAATTAATTCCTAAATACATAATGTATGGTAACAGGCAAGTGAAGCCAGATTCCTAAAGATATACGTATAGACTAGGACAAAGTTACCGAAAATCAGATGAATACATTAGAATTTCTACAAGGAAGACAATTAAATGAACTTAGGCACTATACAACAAGTTAGTTCTTAAAGTAACACGTCTACATAAAAAAGCACACTAAACGACATATTCTTACTTCTATTTATTTATGTGAATACTCAAATTTATGTAAATTTTGCACATATGCAGCAATTAAGCTGCATTGCTGACTTGTGTTTTCTGTTCGTACCTTCTTTTGAGTAAATATTACATCTATTTAAACATGAGTGGTAGCGATTTTCGACATGTTGATTAAAAAAAAACTATTTACAAATTTGTTTTTATTTCAACCGTTTTTCAATCAGCGCCGAAATTGTAAAACGCGAAAATGATAATAGAATTTCTGGTTTTAACATACTTCTATATTAAAAAACCGCCAGCACACCATCAGTAAGAATATAATACTTGTATTTCTTTATAATATTCTAGACGATATAAAAATTTACACAAACTTGTCAATTTATTTCATATTTTGATTTTTAATAAAACGAACACAGCCTTTTATAATTCTATCTGTTACGTTTTAATCTACTTGTGTATGTTATTATATATTATATAATAAACTTTTATAAGTACTAAACCTATACTTATAGGTACAATTAGTAGCGATTTATACCTATGTAAATAACTAGGATGTGGTAATTAGAGATACCCTACTTGCTAATAAATATATAATACTGAATATAACTTACTATAACAATTAGCTGATTAATATGTATATCTTAACTATTATTATAAAGCAGTTTATAATATTGTTCGTTTCTGAGAATGAATATGTGAAAAAAAATCCGACTTTTATGCGTTATGTAATTAATGTTATATTATAAACAGCTACTAAAAGATATAAGAAAAAACAAATAATATTTTTAAATGATGTATAGGTCTAATTCTATTATTTAGAAGGTGCCTACATTATCTCAATCTTTGGCTACCTAATACCGTTGTATTAATATTTTAGTTTTTAGCGATACGAAATTTAAGCTCTCTAAATTTGCTTAAATTATCAACAATAAAAATTTAAAAGAATTAATTCATGTTATATTGGAAGCATATGATTTACTTTCCTCTGTAAATTTCAATAATGCGATCTTGATCAACGTATTCGAAGATATGTGGCGCATCCATTAGAATACCGACAGTGCCAGCTGTGGTAACTAAGAAAAATATGTAGAGTTGAAGCCTATCAATCACCATTGCGACATACTTCCAGTCTTCGCGGGTCTGTAATGCAAATTAAATCGATAAGTAATTAACTTCTAAGACGTGGGAATAATAAAAAAAAATTGTTTGGATAAAACCAAGAAAGATGTCTTATTATGACTTTCCAATAATTTAATTTAATGTTTAGTAATCTATTCATAGGAGGAATGTAAGAATGCAACTTTATAGGCTATAGCTTCATAAGACCTTTTTAAGTGCGAGCCTTCAGAGCTAAAACGGTTTTGGTAAATGGCTTTTAACATTCTTTGAATAAAAACACATTTCATTATTATCACTAATATGATTTAATAGAGGAAAGAGTTTTTTTAAACCCTTAAATGATTGATTACCTGAATATAAAGATCTTCATTGCGTAGATGTTCGGCAATGAATTCCACTGCTTCAGTGGCCTTTGCGGCTTCGGGAGACAATAGCAGCGAATCAGAGCTTTCGGATTCTCTTCTCTCTCCTAGTCCGAGGCCACCAAGTGCTCCTAAGCCTCCCAAAGCGCCGACTTCTCCTCCACCAGCTGCTCGACTGATCTTGCAATTGGGATGATGCAAGTCGGAGAGTTCCATAGCTTCCATTTTGCTTTGTTTAGCCCCGATAGCACTGCAAATCACCAACCAGTTATAATTGTCACTAAATATATATATTGTGTCACTAAATATATATATTGTATGATATAATTTGTATGATATAAAATACAATTAAATAATTGGATTTGAAAATATTTTTTCGCAGTCTAACTCTGTTCAATGTATAAATTGTTGATTTTATTAAAACGGAAAATAAATAATCAAGTTCGATAACATTGTGGGTAAGGCACGTAAATTAAAATGAAAAAAAAAAATCAGCAATGCAGAGTCTCTTGAACTAGCACTTGTCTAGTGGGCACTTGAAGTAACTTCTGGTTCACTGAACGTTATTCTTTAGAGGCTTTTTTGCCGTTGCGACAATTTTTAGCAATTCAACGAAATGATTCTTTGAGAAGCAAACGTCAATATATCCTTCCGAATTTATTACCTTATGTGTTTAGGCAAGTCATGAGGAGCAGCAGCATGGGGTGGGGCACCCATTCCTGGCATTTCCATCATCCACCGAAGACGAGTCTTACGAGGACGACGCATTATTAACAACGTTGGTAAATAGTTAAGAAAAACGCTCCGAATCCATAGCGGCATTCTGCAAGGCCAAAGTTTAATTTGCAAGATTAATGTTTTTGTTTAAAATTTTGACGAAAATAGAATTTTACCGATGAATAGTCGCTTAATGTTCGATATAGCCTTTAAATGACAGTGAGAGACAGGATTGTACGAGTAGTAGAAATATATGTCTTATCTACATTCGTAGCCATAGCCCGGATCTTTCATAAAACTAACAAGAGATGTTCCAATTACGTAATTTCTGGAATTGTTCATCATAGATACAAAATTTCATATTGTCACCACCAGCTTTCAGGAAGTAGTACAATTTTTTTTCTTTCTAAACTGTAGATTTGGTAAACTTATTAAAATATTTATTTATTGGATAAAAGAACCTAAAATTTAATATATTCATGAACGAATAATGTAATAATTTGATTTTAGTCCTGCTTATGTCATATTAAGTATAAAATAGTATGATGATTCATAAAAGTTTACCTGTGCGTTCTCGGCCCTCGGAAATTCCAATTAATAATAATTACTGTGACTAAAATACTGACAGTATTCATGATGAATGTGAACAGTAGGTACTTTGCAATAAGCGGTAGCACTAAAGACGTCGGTGGTAGAATTTTTGACACCAGAAGTAGGAACACCACAAGCGACAGCAGAATGCTTATACCCAATGTAACCTGTAAGTTTGAAAGTATTTTTGAAGTGCCGTGGGATTTTAAG
Source organism: Pieris mannii (assembly GCA_028984075.1). Classification (NCBI taxonomy): domain Eukaryota; kingdom Metazoa; phylum Arthropoda; class Insecta; order Lepidoptera; family Pieridae; genus Pieris; species Pieris mannii. The sequence continues at coordinate 6,619,394 of CM054776.1, forward strand.
TCCAAATTGGATTTTTGTAAGAGAAAATCAGCTGTGATCGCCACTAACGAACGGTGGTTTTGGTGTATTTGCTTTATGAAAGTCGAATAAGTCAATGTTGACTTCCATCAAGAAATAAATGAAACTGTAGACTTTATGATATATATACGTTTTTTTGTAGTTGTAGTATGTACCAAAATCATATCATATAGAATTGTTTCCTAGCCGTCTAATTTTCTTTTTATTATAGTAAAATACCGTGGAGTCACAATCTACTTGAATATTACGCCATTTTTAGAAATGAAATAGTGATATCTACAGCAATTGACTGTCACATTTTATTATTTGTCACCTTTAAGGATAACTAGGCCTATACCTTTTCTTAAAACATTCAAGTCAAAACTCCACGACACTCACAGACCGCAGTGAAATGCAGTGAGCTTAAATATAAAAATGCTTCTACTTATAATCATTGTTTGGCTATTATTATAAAATCATACTTTTAAAAAACAAACAGAAGCATATCTTTGTATTGTTGTCCTAAAAGTTTAACCCGGTGAGGTTTTTTAGATAAATTGATTAAAAGACTAACCTTCTCTCCAGCTTCAGCAGGCAAATAAAATACCAGCACACAAAGGAATGAAATTAATACCGTTGGCAATATCAAATTGACTGTGTAAAAAAGCGTCTTCCTTCTTATTATTATGTAAAAGGTAATGTCGGTCTCTGTCGGATGGTTGCCTTCGTAAATATTTAAGTAGGCGGGCACTTCTATTATGTCCCATGTCCCTGATTTCCAGTAATCAGACAAATCGACAAAGTTTTTATTATTATACAGTGCTAAAGATACTTGATCGCCATTAAACGTCCAAGAACCAAATTTCATAATACAAGTTTGTTGGTCGAATGGAAAGTATGTAACGTCAATGGTACATGAACTCTGAAAGAAAATATTCCAAGAATTCAATAATCACATTTCAAATAAAGAATAATATCGGAAATTTTAGAGGCATTACGTTTAGTAACTCACCTGATAGATGGCAGGTGGTACCCATAGAACTTCGCCATTAGGATAAATCAAAACGTTAGATTTGTAGCGTACTTCGTAGTTACCGTCGGCACTATAAAACAAATGTAATTGTAATTCTCAACTCATTGTTCCTTGATGTAGTCGACAAAAATAAATGTATACCATCACTATCCGAGAAATAATATATCTATATAAATAGTATTGCTTATTAATTGGTATGATTATTATAATAATCTTTACTTGTTAAATAGCACAATATCCGGTTTCCACACTTTGTCAGGTGGCAGCCGCAGTACCCCGATACCACCGTAGTCAGCCTCATCCCACATTAATTGGTAGTCCATCCAAACAAGTCGAAGCCATACATTCGATTTCATGATCTGGTTTTTCTCGTTCTACGAAAAGAATAATCATGAATGAACCAATACCGCATAAATTATAATATTATACACATGAACAAAATATTAAAATTATAAGATCTTTTTTATTTTATACCTATGACTGATGCAATATCACGACATGTCTCGCGAATTTAACCAATAAAATATATGTTTCTAGTAGTTGTATAGTTAAAAATTTCTAACAAAACTATGATTTATTTGAAATAACAAACGAAGTTTATATTAACTGAAATAATTAACGTATTCTTAGAAACTGTATGTTCCACTTTTTAAATGTTATAAGAAACATCTCAAATGACCCATTTAATTCAACACAGGTGGTACTCGTAGGTACAAGTAGAAATACTAAAAAGTTGTTTGCTTCAACAACCTGATGCTTAAAGCTCCGTCATAATTGCATAAACATCAAAACTTGAATAACGTGGGATCAACGTGGGAAGCTTTTATTTTTTACTCACAACATTGATGAGTTGAACAAAGGCAAGGCCAAACCGAACGTCTACTTTTTGTGTCATATTCTGGACTGGTCGGATCAGTTTGTTGTAGCCACGGAATAGATCCCGGACTAACCGCTCCTCGTCTTCCGAACACCATCCTGTAAATAATTATCGGATGTATAAATAATTATCATAAAAATATATAGCCACTACTTTTATACAACGGCATAATTTTTAGATTAATAAATATATCATATAGCATAATCTTTTTTATCGAAATTACTGTACTTAGTCATTCATTTTCATCATCATTTCACTAAGGCGAGCAATTTTAGTTTTACCTAATATTGAGTCCGCCTGAGAATTTATGGCAAATAAAAAGTTGTATAAATTGCTAGTAAAAAGGAAAAAACGAACTATACAGTTATAGTTATAAATAATTGAAATGCCTGTAATATGAAAGTCCAAAAAGTGATACTACTATTGGCGCAATTTATTAATATGAGTTCCTTGCATATAAAATTGACGTTTCGGCTCAACCGTGGCACTAGTGCTGCAGAAACGGCTTGAAGGATTGAATACGTGTAAATATATAAAACACATGCAGAACAAGCTCCGTGGACGACCAGATACTTAAGTCGATAACGAAGAATTGATTATGGATATTAAGGAAGCGGATTCATCGCAAACTACGTCTGAACTAGCAGAAGTCTGTGGTCTTAGTACTAAAACTGTACCCACTTGAAGCAATTGCGAAAGTGAAAAAGCTTGAAAGGTGTGTACCTCACGAATTGAGAGAGCAAATCGACAAACGCACCTCGACGGCAGCCTAATTTATTCAACCGGCCCAATAATGAAGAGATTTTAAATCGAATCATTACCGCTGATAAAAATCCTGTAAGATAATCAGGAGCACTTATCGCAATAGCTGAACCCAGCCAAATCGTGACCCAAGCGAAAATTTACTCCGAAAAGTTTGGTGTCCTGTCAGCGTTTGGTGGATTGATGCAGGGATTCTCCACTATAAGTCAGTCGATATCTGGTCAGACGATTACGGAAAATGTCTACTGTCAGCAACTGAAAACCGTAACGGAAAAGCTATCTCCTAAACAACCAAGGCTAGTCAATCGCTCTAAGCCACTGCTGCTTCACGACAACGCTAGACCACAAACTGCACAACAGACTGCTACAAATCTACAGGAGCTTTAATTGGGTTGTCTAAGACATCCACTGGACCACCCGGACCTCGATCAACAGATGACTTCTTGCAAAGTAAAAAAAATAACTAGGATGAATCAAAACCGCCTTCAAATATTTTATTGATACCCGTCTGAATGGCTTTTTTATAAGGGGATATGGTACAATGGTACATACTTTGATTAATTAAAAAATACTTCTTTTTGTTCCTTCCATATAAAACGCAAATTTCATATATAAAGACCTAATATATCAGAACACGATTGTAAGAACATGATTGCACCTCAATATAAACGTCAAATCGAGTTATTCTAAGCACCTACTTTGTGGTTACCTAGTCATTCTATATTGAATTGAATCCAATTAAGTCTAAACTAGGATAGGTCTGGGCAATTTTATATTTCCTTACGTGGCTCTACAACACCAGTTGAATCCGTCATAAACAGTAAAGGATTCGAAAGAAATGTTAATATTGAGTCTAAACATTCGATCTTGTCTTCATTCAAAATAAGAATTACACGAAGGCTTCATGTAATTCTTTACTTAAGTTGGATTATTGTCACGATGTCCTCTTTGATGTATCCATAGTCACTAATTTAAGTAATTATAATATATAGATTACAGTTTTTTAAGTGTATTAACTCGTTTAATATCTAATGTCTATGCACTGCTTATTTAGCTTTACCTAACAACATTTACATATAAATGTACATACGTCTATATTAATTTATTACCTAGATAGCTGTTTATTGATTGCGTTTTGGATATATAAAGTTTTTGCCTATATGAAATAAAGTTGTATAAAAATTTCATAACATTCGTTCCTCTTGATGCTGCAACGGGAGCAGATCAATAATGAGCAAAACGCAAGATAAACTCTATGAACTCAACATGTGAGCTTTTATATAGATATAAAATTCTGCGTTATGTGTAAAGATGTATTTATCGGATTTATTAATCGGAAGAAACGTAAATAATTACGTTGTAACTTATTATTTCCATTTTAGACTGAAAGTATCATAATTTCTCTTATAGTTTTTCCACCTTTTTTATTAAGATTAAATTTATCAATTACATACTAATAAACAATCTATTTATTCACATTATTTTGACATATTAAGAAAAATCGCGCTGATTTAATTATAGGGTGTCGTCGTCGTTTTCGACGCGTTAAAGGTTTTTGGATATTTATTAAGTATTGATTTATAGGTTTAGATATAAATGTGTGTATTTACCTGTATATAGTGCGGTAAGCAACGCTAAAACGAGTAGCGGGGCGCGCGAGGCAGCCGTCATGTCGGCGGGCGGCGGCCACTGCCGTACGCCGGAATCGCGAATCGCCGCTTTTACCGACACGCACTTTGCACGCCCTGCGCCGTATAACAACCTTACTTTATCTCCTAACCAAAAGAGGCTGCTTGTTAAAATATATCCGATGACAAGAAGACAGAATTATAACTTAACAAATATCATCTGATGATTTCTAATACGCTGATAAACACATACTATCATTTAAATTTCCAGTACTGTTAATTTTATATAACGAATGAATCTAGTTAATACAACTCACAAACATCTTCTAACAGTTCCTAACCTTCACTTATTCATGCTTATAATCATATTTCCTTTGTCTTTTTACTTTATTTAGTTGACTTAGTTTAGCTTAACTTAGTTTATTCGCGTTTATTTACTCGTACACTTCTTAATTAATTTCAATCAAACATTTTAAGAGGGAGGCGAAATTCCACTAGACATATCATATGGTGCGGTATCAACGTTATAACATAATGAAATGTATTTACTAAAAAACAGTAGTATATCATCATGTCTTTAGTGTTTTTCTATTGGGTAATTTAAAATTATCTCTTGTTTCAGTGTCAATAAATATAGTTTAGTTATAATTTTATATAATCTTTTAATTAATTCAGCGGGATAAAATAATAGAAATATACTATTTACATATTTTTTTGTACAGTTTAATAATATCTCAGATAAATATATTATTTTGTAATTATTGCGTCAACGCTACGCATACTTATTGTGACCATTTTATTATATACCATTTTATTATATATATTATACCATTTTATTTTATACTTACTTACAACATTTCTTAATTCCAAGTCTACGGCATACCGTAGACTACTACATACAGTAAGTAGATCTTTTTAATTTCCATTAAACATATATCAAAATTTCTTAGAAAGAATATACAACTGTTAATGATATTCCGTAAGTTGAAGCTGAGCTAAACTTGATTTGTACTTTTAATCCATTTTCTGCTGTTATTGTAAAACAACAACGTAACAATAAAACATAATAATAATCATGAGCAATACAGATTTTTTCCTACTTAAACGATCAAGAAAGAGTAAATCATTTTCTTAGCCTCTTATAAAATGCTTTTTTTTACGGGAAAAGTATCTGCAGTATTGTGTTGGTGTTTCCAAGAGGACCTCTGCGCATGTGCTGTTGTCCCGAGGGAACGCATCGATTGTCTTCAGCTACAGAGCCTGCTCCCAAGCGATTAAGGAATATAGGTCATGGCTATTCATTTCGGCATTCTTTTTTATATTACAATTTCTCTATTATGTCCGCTATTATAAAAATATAGTATATCGAAAAGAGAAAACCAACAAAAAAGACTTTGCATAGAAAGATTCATAAATAAAACAATCTAAATTTATTTCGTTTATATTTAATAAACAAAGTGCAATTCAGAGTATTAACCCTAACAATTGAACAATTTATGGAGACGAACGTCGCCCCAATACCGCCGAGAAACCGCACATTACTTTTTATCTAAGAAAGCTTTCTTGTAAACAAAATAATGCGCGGATCCGAACAGATTGATACACAACTGTGATGATCGCATTGGTTAACAAAAATAACAAGTGAACTATGAAAAACATCTGCATTTATTCATATTCGCTCCGCAACTTCCAATGGAACGGGTATGAATTGAGCAGCATTTGTTTCAGACCAGGAAAACATAGGAGGAGCTCTGCGAGGGTACAACATCGCACGATTATGTATCCGAGCAGCTCCTGTCAACACGTTACGTTTTCCTTTTCAGAAAACACATATGTTTTCCACGTTAATGAATCAAAATATTTAAGGGAACGACGGCGGGTAATTGGATAGGGAATGAGTACATGAAAACGGATAACATATGCACGTTATAACGATTTTTGAAGTAATTTTTCACCATTATCAGGCACCGTCACAAGATAATCTCAAGGTATGGTTAACTTCAATTATTGCATTCCATTTGGATGAATGAATTTGAATGGAGTTTGATCGTCGTGGAAACAATGGCTATAACTTTACATAATAATATTTTGACTGAAACTTCAAAAAGTTAACATTACGATTGCATCGAAAAAATTACTTTACATAGGTACAAACGTGATATCATGTATTGTAATTGTATAACATTGTTTCGAAAGACCGAGTACGATTTTAATAAAATAATGATTTCATTAACTACACAATTTTAACGAGCGTTTTAATAAGCTATAGCTTTGGATATTTTATTATTTATAACAATATTATCATCCCGTTCACAACGAGGCGTATCACAACCTGTACCAATTGAAACAACATTGTTTGTAAAGTTCTATACTAGCTACTGACACAAATATGTCTGAAAATAAAGTTAGGGACCATAACCACGATTCACGGAATCGAACGAGAAAGAAACAATTGGGCCGATATCGTATGCCCGATCACTAATCTGTACATAGTTTCAAGAAAAATCTCTAACAATGTAATACATTAACGTGACAGATCGTAAAAAGGTATGAAGGAAGACATTTTTGTGCTACAATTTTCCGTTACGATCACAGTCACAAATTGTGATCTCCTGTAATGGCGACTATTCTAGCGTGGAATCCTAAAAGCCTGATCGCTGCTTCGCGCCAGATATGATAATAACTGCCACATAATCGAATCAGTCGATTGGTCAGAAAACTACTCATGATTTTGGATTGGGGAAATTACGTTTTTAGGGAGATTTCTCGGAAGGACATATGCACATAGGTAGTTGATCCGTTATAAGGTGTCCATCCGATATAAAAAAGGTAAGGATAGGCGTCGAAGAAGGTAAAAGAAGAAGAGAATGAACAGGCAGTTTCAGTATTAATGCGTAGGGATGGCAGTCAGCGGTTACTTATGACTAAAGTGGCGCGGGCGGCAAGGCAGGCGGCGGCAACTTCTACGCCGCGGCATCGGCGCCCGCACCGGTTCGCACATCACAACTTAACAAATATTCGCGGTATCACAGAACGTTACGCATGCGCAGACGCAGGCGGGCGGGTCGCTACGACACCATGATGTGCGGTGCGGACAGCAGCACGGCTAGCGTGGCGATGATTGTGAACAGGGTAAAGATAATAAGGCACAGTCTGTCCACGACCATGGCGGCAAATTTCCAGTCGCGCGAAATGTCCGCGTCCTCGTCGTCTTTGCGCATCTTAAACAAATCGATAAGGTTATTATTGTATCAATTGTGACCAAACCGTTTCCTAATAATATAAAATTAGACGTACCTGGTCTGTGATGACTCGAAGCTCCTTTAGTATGAGGGAGAGCTCATAGTCGACACCGAAGCAGCTATGTGCAGCAAGACCTGCCCCGTTTTCTTCTCCACTCCTGAAAGATGGAATCTTTTTAAAACAGGTACTCGTTAGGTAAGTAGAGTAAAAAAACTACTGGTCGAAGGAACGTAGGGCACTACGGGACTTATGCTGATAATGATACAGAAAATCCCCAAGACCCGAGCAGAAGAAATGAAGACGATATTTCTAATGATCACTGATGTATGTAGCTGTTAGGGCCGGGTGACTGCGGAACGTTCGAGGCTGGGGTTTTAAAAACCGTGCTATTTACGGCGAGTAGTGTTCGTGTAGATCGTCGAGGGACCTGTAGTATCGGCAGCAGGGCGGCTGCTGCGCATGCGCGTGCCGGAAGTCGTCATCAATGTCGAGGACGTTAGCAAGGAGCGATTTAGAGGATCGCTCGCGTAGTTCCAGGTCCGGCGGAGGTGGAGCGCGGGCTGGTGGCGGCGTGGTTGCCGAGCCGGGCCGAGACATGCGCAAGATCCACGGCAGCCAATACAGGAACACGCAGCGAATCTGGTTATAAAAATGACTTCCTTACCATTGCTACGTAAATTATTCAAATTTTGTGAAATTTACAGCCTCACATGGTAAAAGGTACAGGTAAGAAGTTTTTCTATATATATATGTAACTAAAATCTGTATTACTGTACTATTCATATAAATAGTAGATAAAAGAAAGAATCGCTAGAAAATTTTTCTTGGAGACATTTACACTAGCCTTTATACAAAATTAAAGAAACGAACCCAATCGCTCATTTCGTGCGTGTCGGCATGCCGGTGATGGTAGTTCAGTATAAGTATAGTAGAGACCACTGAAGAAGCCACCATGAACATGATGCAGTTAAAGTAGGTGCCCAAAAGTGGGACTGCGTCCGACGTGGCTGGCATTGTCTCTGCCACCATGTTGAGGAACACGGTTAGAGACAACAGAATTGTCACACCTGTGTAGTTAAGTAAATGCATTCACTATTTCTCGGTACGGATAGAATAATAATAGAGAGAATATAAAAAAATAATGAAAAGTTAATCATTATAACAAAAACATTTACGGTTATTATTAAAAAGGTATGTTACTTTTTAAATCTGGTAAATCATAACGTCTTTTAAGCCTTAATTTAAATAAATATAAAAAAAATATTGTAATTAAATTAGTTTTTTCGGATTGTTACTTGACCTCTTTAGTAGATTTTTTTTATCAAAACGACCTTTGCGTATCTACTGATAGTAATTAACTAATTTACCGGACACCATACATACCTAATGACAGCTTTTCACCAGAGTCAGGTGGTAAGGTGAAACCCAGTAAAGCCATAGAGGCGATTAGCACGCACGGAACGATTAAGTTGAAAAAGTAGTATAGCGTTTTCCGCCGTATAACTACAGCAAAGGTTATATCGATGTATGGTTCCGGACAGCAGTTGTAATAGATCTCATTTCTCTTGCCCGGTACCCCTGTTAGAAATATTAATCGAATAATTACACAATATTAATATTACTAAAGCTCGTGGTACCTGCATACTGGTAATTGTAGTAATGGTCAAAATACTTATTCATAAAGAATAAGTTTTATTTTACTGTTTTAATTAAAATACGCCTTTGTCTCTTTTTGTCAAAAACGTTAATATCATAAAAACGGCAAGTAGTATAAAATATTTATTCTATGAAAGAAAGAGTGAGTATTTACACAAGCCAAATTAATAATTTTAGTCTGTGTCTTTTTGATAAAGATGAAGAAAGAAACGTAGTTAAATTTCATATAATTGTTGGCCTTATTATTTAAGACAGTTATAAATTTATTATAATATAATTTTAGTTTTAACCCACCTATAAGTTCCCACTCCCCGTTTGTAACAAAACTGCTGATATCACCCCCCGCTTCGTCCTGTAGCTGTAGATCCAACTAAAATAGATAATTATTTTACTTCTGATTCATATTTTATATAATATGTAATTGGCTTCTTAATGTACATACTTGATAACCATCATACGTCCAGCTCCCGAACTTCATTTCGCAACGCTGATCATCAAAAGGAAACCAGGTGATGTCAATCTTACACGTACTCTTAAAAATACCCGGCGGAACGTAGAGGCATGATCCATTGTTTCGTACTACAACATTGGTCGGATATGTGCTGTCGAAACCTTCATCGGCACTGTTTTGAAACAAGGTTTGCGTAAATACTTAGAAAATACGATGATTCTAGGAGGTAACGTCCAGTATGATTTATCCTTATAAAAAGTAGGTTGTTATTCCTAGGATGGTGTTCTCTCACTTCCTATAAATATTCTATGATAAGTGGAACTAATTTCATCTTTGTATTACTAAGCATATTATTTGTAGACAAAAATTGTTTGCCTAGCCGTGGGTGAACACGTAACAGCTAGAATTTTAGTTGTATGTTATAGTGCACTCCTACATACTATGATGCCCGTCCTAATATGATTATGGTGGTGATAGAGTAACATTAAAGTTAAACGTTTTGTGTATATTATTCAAAATTTTCCTTTTTATTTTATAAAAATGTATCTGTTTTGTTTCCTAAATAATTAAATACAGTTATTTATTAAATCATTAAAGACGAAGAAAAAACTTAATGTGTTTTATTCCTTCCATAATTATAAATTATAATATGTAACCGATTAGTACAATTTGAAACATATTAAAAATAAAATATTTAGCACAGGGTCCATACCTATTGTACATAAGGACGTCAGGTTTCCATAATCTGTGTGGCGGAACTCTTAAGTCTTTGACACCTCCAAAATCAGAAGTATTCCACCTCACGTTCATATCATTCCATTCCTATTGAAAAATGCTATATGTTATATAGACTATATTATGAAATAATTTAATAAATGATTTATATTCTATTAGATTTATGTAGAAAATAATAACAATTATTTATTGTAAATTTATACAAGGGTAATAATGATTTAATGGGATCATCTTATTGATATGTATTTACTTGGATAATAATATGCGATTTAATCTAATTTAGGATTTTTTTAATGGTTTTTATTAAAAAAAATACTTACGAGTTTTAGCCAAATGTTGGTGATTAATAATTGGTTTTTTTCATCCTGCAAACAAAATTTTATTGCAAAACTTAGCATAATATTTTTTAATGGTAGTTGCACCTTGTGTCGGTTGACTGACTACGAGGTTTTAACGCAATAAACTAACGTTAGTTCTGACTATATTTCATTATTATAGGAAAATTGATATTAAATACAATAGACTGATTTAATAATGCTCACACAATTGTCCAGTATAATTACTTCTGGCAGGACTTATTATAGATAAGGCACCGTGGTCGAGTCTTCAATATAATTTATTATACGACGATAATTAATTTATTACCTAAACGCTGTAGAATAATCCTATTGAAGAAAAAATATTTCACAAAATCTACTAAAACTGCTTAAAATATTTCGTTTTTTTTGACGATGTTGTTTCTGGTCGTTGTTGTCTTTTCATCAGTCATCCAATACATCACCAACAAATCAAATTTGAGATACAGCTTATAATATTTTTCTGTGTAAAAATGAATTAATTTAAATACATACCACGTCAATGATCTGCATGAGTGTGAGGCCAAAAGACAGTTGGAGAGGATCGCTTTCATTGACCACTGGTCGCTCCAACACGTTATAGTGGTCCAGGAGATGATGCAGTAGCCGCTTTTCGTGGTATCCACCGAACACCCCTAAAATATCATTCAGTTATTATTTTGTATACATGAGTCTAGGAGACAGGAGACAAGTATCTTAAACTTAATTATGCAAGAGATATAATAAAATAAAATAAAACACTTATAAGTATAAGCTGGTCGTGTCCACATGTTTAAGGGACGACACCGCTGTTAATGTTAATTTTTACATGTGTTAGTCCTAATTTTGTGGTCCAAATTAAAAAAAAACGTAGTGACTGATGATCGAATGTTCTTTATTTTTCATTCGAAGAACGATGTGAAATTACTATGACACTGGAGAATAATAGAATCAATTCGCTACTGGTTTCAATAACGTTTTATTTGCATTTTTCAAGAAGTTAAATGTTTTAAGACGACGACGTTAATTATTTTTTTTACATAATTATGTAACGTATGGTCAGTATTAAAATAATTGCAGTAATGCATTGCAGATGTTTCGCTTGCAATCAATTATGTCATTTGGGACAGAAAATAAGATGACATGAATTGATTTGATGGGTTTCAATGTTTCAAAATTTTAATAAATATCATTATTTTAGAACATTCATTCTGAATGTTAAATCGACATATATGTATAATTTTAGTCTTTTTTTTTAGTTAGAAAACCTGGTAACTAAATAATTTATGATATTTGTATAAAAATGTATGAATTTAAATATACTACTTTTGTTGTATTCCTTAAGCAGATGAGTTATTTTAATCTTGGTTAAAGTCAGTTTTTTATTTTGTCAGTTTTCTACTTATCGCAATCAATGAAATATATCTATCATCTATATATCTGATTAGGAGTGTTCAAGATAGTAATACAAGTGTGCATAGGTAGTTGCTAGATGCTGTTTGCGGGGTGTATGGTACATGGTATGATGTGTGATGTTGATGTTAAGCTCACCTAGCGGCCAGAGCAGCGCCAGCAGCAGCAGCAGAGCGCCGGGCGCCGCCGGCAGCGCGCGGCGCGCCCCGCCGGCCATGTCAGCGCCGCGAGCCCGCGCGTCGCGCTGCCGCGCCGCCTCGCCGCGCCATCCGCACACGCGCCTTTATACCGATGCTAGTATGATCACCTTAGAGTTAATTCTCCTATGGCTTTCATAAATCAAACTCTATCTAGCACCGCTCGCCGACGGCCACGCGTGCCGTCCGATTCTCGAGCATCGCCGGCTACGTCACCGCTAGGTCTGTTCAGTTATGTTGTGATTTTGAGCATTGTTGTGTGGAGCAGGCGGCCGACCGTGGGGCAGCGGAGCCGCCGGTGTGCGGACTGGCGCTCGGAAGGCCGCGCTGCGCCGCCGCACCGCCGCCCATTCAAGAGCGTCGCTCCGCCCGCCCCTACGCCCGCCCGCCCCGAACAGCCAGCGACACGACGCAACGACCGACACCGCTTCTCCAAACATTTTAATTATGCTAATTTTAGAGCCTTTGTAATTTTTATGTCCCAGACTTATGAGCTTTGGATGCAGCGGAGATTAATGCGAAATTTAAAATACTTTGTGTTTCATGTAAATTCTAAATAATTTTAGTGATAGATAGTAGCTCCTTTCATAATTTAAAGAAGTACCCAAAAACCATATCCAGAGTAGTCTTGCATGTTGAGCCTGCGCTTACTTACCCGTATATATATGAAACGATCGGGTGCTTAAAGTTGGAGTTCTAACAATTCAAATTTAAAGTGTAGGAATTTGTGGTTGTGTCGAGTCGAGGATGCGGGCTGCGGGGATGCTGCGCGGCTCCCGATCAATGAGGGCCGCGGCCTGGCCGTCTCCCGCCCGCACTGCCGTCACCCCTTGCCCTCTTTCTCCCACACCCCGCAAGCCTCACCCTATACTGCATCCTAGCCAGCATCACTACGTTGACTTCAGAAAATTTTACATTTCTCGTTAGATTTTGGATTTCTGCAAAACCGAATAGTTGAAGTATAATTTTAATATATTACGAACAAATACAATAATGTATATGAATATGTTGTCGAGTAAGTGATATAAGGCTTTAATAAGACGCTGTCGTTTTACATAAAAGAATAAAGAAGCCCTTTATAGCGACTTGGCTCTAGTTAACTTGACTGGCGTAACTGTATTAAAGATTATATTAAGAATGGAACGAAGGAGAATGGACGTTTAATAACATCTGAATGTGAAATAGGAATCTCTAAAGCCTTAAAAAAATTGTTAATTTAATATTTGAAATTATAAATATTATATAAGGCTACACAAAGAGATGACTTAGGCACTACGACATACCTTATTCGTTTTTGGCATAGACTTTATATATTATGTTTGTCTTCGGAATAGAGTGATATTTTGTCATGAATAATGTTTTTCTAAACTTTTTAAAAGTGTCAACGATAGCACTTGATTCATAACAAAAATCTTTAGCTTAACACAGAGAATATTTCTTTCATAGATTAAATGGCAAATGTAAAGGTTAAAAGTTAAATTACGGGTAAGCTGGAGACTATGGGATGCGTTGGATGCCTCCACGTAGCGTTACCACAGACAATGAATATAGAGCGGCTTTGAGAGAAGACGTGGGCTGATCAAAGAACAGTAATTAAAATGTATTTTGGTATATTACAACTATAATTTGAATAGTTCAGCCTGCATCTTTATTTTTAATAAAAGTAAGTGCTCTTAGCAGATGATTCATGAATCATCATTCAAAATATCTGAATGAAAATTGTGTTTAATTTATAATTATCTTATATTCTTTAGAGAATTCGATAGAGTAAGTATAAGCCAACGAATCATATAATCGCGTGACTGTGAAATGACCATCGACAAATTGCACATTATTCGCTGAATTGCAACTAAACATCAATACATACCAGTAGATTACTTCATAACATGGCAGGTACATTATAATCTAAAATAACTCGAGTTTAACTTATCTCAGTAGTATCTTACGAAAACCGAGAAAATTTATCGAAGGATGTAATTTAATTTGTGAAATGGTACTCTGGCTTTAATCACTGTAATATTAAAATACTGGTTAGTACCAGTATTTTAATAATTTCACAGAATAACACGCTCATTTTGTAAAACCTAAGGTGAGTCAAAGAATAAAAATGAAATGGTAAAATGGGAATAAAGTATTATAAGAGCCGTTCGTAAATTACATATTAATGACTTTCCATTGCCACTGGTCTGAAAATTTCGACCTAAATTGACTTGCTAATTCATTTTACTTCTTTGATGAATTATTTACTTAGAAAAAAGCAAATTCATATAATATATTTTAGCCAATGTAGACGGTCTATGGATGTTTAAGATTTTGATAAAATTTTTCGTGAATTATATGTACGATTTATGTACATACTTACGTATGTACTATTTTATGCTTAGAGTGAGGCTGATTGATGGTGCTAATGGTAAATTATATTGCGAGTTAAAGAAATCCTCAATCAACTGTTACTTGAGAGTTAATACTATTAAGATGTGTATTCTTATACCACTTATAAAGGCAGCGTTGATCTTCGAAGCCAAGTAGGTAAGAATTATTATGGAATGATCTAATCTAATTAAAATCTGAACTGGCTTCCCTGAGCTAACAGTCGTCAGTCGAAACAAAATATCCGTTCGAATAGGAGATCGATCTAAGTCCTGCTTTCCGCGTGTTCCGCGAACGGGTGACATAGAAATGCGAAACTTTCTTTAAGAACACGAGACCGTGTCAAGTGCGATTATAGCAAACGTTGCAGGGCGGTCGGTGAGAGCTTGGCCGACCGGTCGACCCCACCGCTGCCGCCGCCGGCGCGCACGCACTCGCGCGCTTGTTCGCTGTCCCGTGTGCGAACCGAGTCGCACCGCCGCGCCGCGCCATTCATCTTTTATTTTCATTTCCGAAAAGCGACGCTAAAATGTTTGAGTTGTGAACTCACTATAAGTGACTAACGTGAATGAGAGCGTGATTTGTTTGAATATAACTTAACACGAATACCGTTGTGGTGAGTAGAAGGAATATGAGTGTTAAATATATGGGACAAGTCCGCGCGGGAAGCGGGTGGGATCGAAATGAGCACCGTGTGCGTTTAATGGGCTAAGGGGGGGGCGGGAAGCTACGCGGGTTGCTACGATCCCGGGTCCAGGTTTTTCACGCGGTCTACGCGCCCTCTGTGCCCGCTCGTATTTCTTGAATTTCCTTTCCCGCCCGCCCAATATATTGTTTTAATATTATAATTTTTTTACCAACACCGTTTTAAATTGATTAATTGCGATAAAGTTTAGAGAATTCTACGATAATATCTACTATATCATTATAAATAACTATATTATTAGTTAACCAAATAAACTGAATTATTAAGTTGAATTTTGCAGTCATAATTGCTGTTTCCCGTGTCTAAATCTTGCGATGAAATCATCTGTGATTAAAATTCAGTTTGTTTAGTTTATTACGCAGATTCTTGATGTTTTTAAATTTATGACTGTCTAATTAGCTATTAGCTAATCATAAGCTTCAAGGAATAATGTGAAGTTTACAAATAGCAATTAATTATTTGTTAACTATTTTTCTATTTTTGTCTGAAATTTACAGTATCCTTGCTAAAATATTTTATGAGATTGTTTAACTTAGAAATAAACAAAGTGTATATATCTAAGTAATTTTTTTGCTAGTACAATACAAAATAATCATTATCTACTAATAGCCCATACTTATCTTAAACCCTTAATGTAATAGTATTAGGCAAATCACAAAACGTATTCACGGTAATCGAGAGTCGAGACATTATTTCTGCATAACTGTAAATCAATATCGAGTCACTATTGTAGATGAAAACGAGTTATTGAATTTGGAAATAGATCTCAGACTGAGACAGTAGGATGTTCACCTCAACTGAGCTTTGCAACGTGACCGTATCCAATGTCTGATGTCATGCGAATGACGCCCATCGCCTGGTCATTCGTGGTTTAATCTAACAAGCTTAAATACTAGGAGTCTTGAACTTACTGCCAGGTGGATATAATCGATTTGTTGGTCAAAAGACCTTTCTTAGACCCGACCGAATCATAGGTGTGTAAAAACGATTAGGTACTTATATCATGATTTGTTACGAAACGTAAAAACAATCTGTTTGAATAATTGTTGTCTCAGTTAAATAGCTAAAGTATTATTTATAAACTGCGTCATTAGTTAATAACAATCTTACAAAATATAACGACAGTCGTGTTTGTTATTACTCATATTGTGTCTCATAATAGTATATGATTATACTGAATGAATAATTCATGCGATCAATATACGCATTGATCTATAACATCAAAACTCACAATTATAATACTTAGATACATTTGTAAGATTAGTGTGGGAACTAATTTAGGTACAGTTAATAAAAGTATTTAATATGCAAATATATTGGCAAAAACTAACAACTAGTTTTTAATGGAGATATTTCATGTATGTATATGTATAAAGATATTCAGGGCAAAAGACTCATTTGGTATATTTTTTGCGACTTGTAATCAACACAGCATAATTTGGAGGTGAAAATTATTGCAACTACATATCTAAGCCAATTTAGTTTTTTATATTATTTTTACTTCCTAAATCAGTGCTGGGGGAAAATATAATAAAAACCCTATTTAATAAATTACATTGTATTAACGGCTATCGATAATAATTATTAAAGTGAATTCACGTCACACTTTTGTGCAAAGATCTAGAATTTTAAGACTGGGTTAGGAATGCTTCGAAAAGCACTGATAACACATAATTAAATAATAGTAGCATCGCACTTTAGATTGATGAAATCATTTTGTTGTATCAGTTTATTTGAACTACATCTGAGGAAACAATTTACGTACTCTTGTATATTTCCGATGTGATTTTTATTATTAAGCAACCGTTGTATTGCAAAACCCTTATAAATCGTGCAGTTCAATCTTCCATTGAATTATTTGTACGTTTTTTTTACCTTTTCACGTAGATAACTGTTAAACATGTAAAATACAAACGACAGAAAATGGTCTAGTTTATAGATAATTTTAATTAAGGAAAATCTTTGTGGTTCCAAGGTTGAATGGCATTTCTAGAAACGTTATCCACACAAATAAATATATTTTTCCTTTTTCAGTGGTATATAAGGAAAAATGCGTTTATTTATAGGTTTTTCCACCTTTCAAAGTTTAGGGGTATTTTTATGATTACATTTATAGATCGTATTTCAATATAGTTCAAGTGTTCCAGAGTGTTAGTTGTTTTACATAAAATACCTATATTTATAAAGTGAACATTATAATTGGATTGGTGTGGCACTAAACCCGCCGAGCTACTATGTAAATGTCGCGTGCCATTGGAGTCACAGGTTCGAAAGCCAATATTAAATTGCAAAATGTTTAGAAAACATTTATGATATTTTACATAATAACGGATGTTGTAATGATTTCGCGGGTCGCATCTGAATGGCACAGGAAAACACTTGAAGATTTGAAAGGAGATTAACCTTGTACTCCAGTTTTTGTTTTTATTAAAATCTCGGATTTCGGACACTCGTTGTATCGAAGAAATTGTTTAAATGTTTATTTGTTATATAATTAATGCCCGAATTTTTATTACATTTTAAAATATTAACTTCCTTGTTTTACAGATTTAAAACGAAACGTAATTGGCAATTTAAAAAAAATAAACTTTCTATTAAAGAGGATACAAAGTGTTATATAAACACGCGTGTGCATTCGTGTACGTTAAGATAGCATTGTTTGACTGAATAAATATGTAATGGCCGATAATGGTTTATCTCAAGTATCTATGTTAACATATAAATAAAATGTATAATAAAATTATCAATCAAACGGTAGGTATAATTTAAAATTTAATAGCACAAAACACAAAAATTTACGTAAGTAATGATAAACGCCTACTCTCATTTAAATTTCACAAAAATCCAAGTAAAAATGACATCATTTGGCACTAAATACAACATAACTCTTGATAAAGAAAAAGTATCGTGTCTGAATTTCTGCATGTGTTTGAATACATATTGACAACCTTCAAATTAAGATTTGAACTGCTTTAGCCCAGTTGTTCACTAACTGTGAAACTATCATATTTCTTAGCAGAACAATAGTCTAGCAATACATAAATTTTAATGAATGTTAATACAATCATCAATGAAGTCAAAAAGTTGTATAAAACTCGTGACATTAACACGTAACGGTTTGATGGCGTCGAGTTCTATAGAATAACGTTTCTTAATTAATGTTGTTAATGTTATGAAATATTTTGTTATAATTGGTTGTAGTCAGCTGTTTCATGTCATTTTTGGTACTCGCGTATTTTCATTGTTTATACGGTAAAATCATTATTCACTGATTCAACATTCTCATTTTGGCGAATACATGCCGAGGTCGTTTGTGAAGTGCAATACTCCTTTGCGTGAATTGGTTTTAAATTATTGTTGAACGGTATCAATAAGTTTAGAATTGATTTCAATCTTAACTTGACTATATGGGAAGTCGTTTATCGGCAGAAGTTTAACACACTTTATCCTGTATGTAGAAATAAAACTACCTTTGTTTTGTAGTCAAAATTATACGTAATTAATTTCTGTAACGCACATTAACATGTGTATGTACCGTGACTGAAATTTCAAGATAAAATAAGTAATTAGCTAACGGGAACTTGAGTAGCTAATCGTAACAAATATCTTTGTAAAACTATGAATTCTAGTGTTTGCCCTTGGCTGGCGGACTCGAAACGTTACCGATCTCTGCAAACCTGGCTAACCACATCTGCAATTGGTTTCGATACTACTGACCCACATCTCCGTTACCAATGATGTGGCTGTTGGTTCATTGACGCTTGTAATACTTTCAAGTCGAACGAAAGTTTTCTTTTAGCGTGAGTGAGTGAGGCCATAACAATAAAGACAAATATAATTTTTGCCCTAGAGTTACAAAGCTGTTAATGTAAGATATTAAGAATCTGATGTGCTATCAGTCGACATACTTAAAAAACATAATAAGTTTAAATTATCCGTAGTTTACAAATTAGCATATACAAATTAAATAAATTGTAAGATTTTTTTTTCAGATTGAATCTCAAAGCTGAGCCTATATAAAAAGGTTGCGGCGCGTCGGACGCGGTATGGAGACAAATGCAGCGGAAGAGGAATTTATTACAATAGTACCAGTAGGCGAAAATAAGCCGCCAGTACTGGATCCCAGTTTTGTTACTGTTCTCACAGTTGGGTCGGCGGGTAGCGCTGCAGAAGTTTCTGTTCAGAGACCAAAAGGCGCTCGGCTTGGCCTAGGTCTTAAATTTGAAGGTGGATCAGCTGCTGATGAGAATGTAAGGCGGTTACTCGTTCAATCATGTGCTGATGACAGCCCGGCAGCCAACGCGACCACCCCATGGGGTAAACTCTTACCTGGCGATGAAATACTGGCTATAGATGGAGTTTCAGTTTCCGAGCTTACTAGAATTGATTGTGTACGTCGGCTTAAAGATTCAGATGAAAAGTTAACTTTGCTCGTGCGTCACTTTGAGTCAAGTGACAAAATGGATATTAAAATGTTAAACGAAAAAGAAGCTCCAATTACGACAGCTCTGGTAAATGAGATAACAAGGCCAACATCTTTACCTCCACCTGTTCCTCCACGGAAATTAGGCAAGAAAAATTCTTTTAAAGACAAAACTACTTTACCCACTGTTGGTGAGCAAAACGC
Source organism: Pieris mannii (assembly GCA_028984075.1). Taxonomy (NCBI): domain Eukaryota; kingdom Metazoa; phylum Arthropoda; class Insecta; order Lepidoptera; family Pieridae; genus Pieris; species Pieris mannii. Next base: position 6,639,424 of record CM054776.1, read on the forward strand.
TCTCATTAATATAGACCAACCGACTAAAACTGAAAAGTTAACAAGCAGTAAAAATACGAATGTTACAAAATTATCTCGTAAATCTTCATTTGATAGTCACCTTTTTAGACAAAACAAAGAAAGCCTTGCCTGTTTAAAGAAAGGATCTCCCGAAGAGGTGCGACGCCTAGTTCGTCGACTATCAGATGGCAAAGCAATTCCCCCAGAAGCTGAAGTTTACATTGATTTGTTATCTAACGAATGGGAGCGTTGCTTAGCTTTAGCTGATGCAGAATCAGACGATACGGGAAGTTCAATATCAACAGTTATTGATAGATTAGGGTCAATGGCAAATTCTGTTGAAAATAGTATCCCGTCAACACCTATTATGCAACCGAAATCAATTGATATACAGAAAGTTTTAAATAGTATTGAGAATATCGATGATAATATTTTGAAAGATATGACAATTAAAAAATTAAAAGAACCAAACACAGATATAAATGATAATTGTATGATATCAGATAAATCTTTAGTTTCAAATAACTTAAAAATTAAAATGGTTGCATCTACTAATTTGCAAGTTTCAGAAGATATTAACTTAATCAGTAATCAAAAACTGCAAAGTGACAAAAATAATAATAACACCGTAGATGAAAATGTTATGCCTAAAGCCGAGAAAAAGGAAAAAGTCTCAAACAAACAAGATATTGTTCAAGAAAAGCCTAAACCCATGCCTCGTAGTACAAAAGTGGAACGGTCAGCCAGCGAAAGGAAACGTAAACCGATTCCGATTCCAGAATCACCTCCAAATCCAATTGTCGATCAGCTTTTAACACCTACAAAGAAAAATTGCATTGAAACATGGCTTCAAAGGTCGGAGGCTGAAATGAATAATACAACGGATAAATCGGATGGACCTGCAGTTCCTGAAATACTACCTCGTTTAATTGATTTCGTGCCGAAAAACCAGTTTGTAGAGAGTTCAAATGAAACTCAAACCTGCATAAGACCCACTACGGCGCCGCCCCCGCCGCCCGTTGACCCGCGAGAGGATGGTTCTGGTGCTTCCCTCGACACAATTGGGGAACTAGATGAATCTTCCGATGTCACTGATAATGCGTAAGTACTTATTGTATTAATTCTTGATTCATATAGAGGTACACTATCACATTACCGTAATGCCGTAGAACCTCATAGTTATTTGTTCTTTAAGTAACCAAGCCTGGTTATCTATGTATGTCTTTCAATTATTGAAATAACTAACTAATATACTAATACTGGGGAAGTATTTTACTCTACATACATTTATGCATAGCTTTTAACATCATAAACGTTATCTTTAAATTTTGGTGTAAGGTTAGTATAATTATCGATCTTATGAACAATTAATAAGCTTGTGAAGCATGCATTAATAAAATTGTAAATGCTTCATACATTTGGTATTTTAGGAAACAATAGCATTCCATTGCTAATAGTATGCGGTCGAGAGATTTGTTATACGTATCCGTTATTAGTTTCGCTTCCTCGTTAGTCGTAAAATATTTTGTTTGTGACTGGCTTGACCCATTCATAACGTGTCAAGTAACTGCAATCCGGTCGTTTACCAATTTCATTGAGTTGGGTACGCAGTACTAGTGTACGGCATTAGTTGCTTGTTTTAGTTTTACCAACAGGGTCCTTACTGTCACTTCCAAAAGCGATACAGACAGCGACAATACGGGCGCAGGTTCTCAATTCGATTCCTTAGCGATAGGTTTTGTTTTGTAGTAAAGCAAAAAAGGCATTACAGAACTTAACAATCGTTATTACTAGCTTAAGCTTTACTGTTAAAAAATATCTTACTATCTTAAAAGATTAAAAATTAGTTAGATACCTTTTCTTTTTGTAAGTAATACATAATGTATGGTCGGCACTATTAAACGCTGAACGTTGGTGAACACGAAACGACTATGAAAGCTACATGATTATTTCACGGGATTGGATGACAATATTCCAGGCAATTCCAGTATGGTAAATATTATAAAGAGCCAAATGAAAGTGCAAAAAAAAAACTAGTATTAATATACTCATTCTCATGTATAAAAGAAATACTTTACAATATGATATATATCATTGCATTTCTTAAGGGGAATTTTTCAACCAGTTTACTAGTCAATGCAAAAGAAAGTATATTTTCACTTTAGCAATTATCTCTCAGTAATTGAAACGTCCGTTATTTACTGGTTTTATTTGTATTTGTGAAATAAAAATCTGTAGATAAGCTCTATCGTCAATATAGATAAATATTGAAACATACAAATAAGAATATTTAATGAAGCAAAATGAAAAAAAAATGCAAATTGCAATTCAGGTTTCTTTTAAACACATTTTTAAATTTTGATTCTATGGGACCCGAACCTAGATTTAAAAAAAAACAATCTATAAAAAATGTACACATTGTTATAATCTAATTGAGTAAATTATGTTTCCAGTATTCCTAGATATATACATATGTTATCTAAGGAAATTTGTATATGCAAATTGCTTAACTTTTATAGAGAATGCAAATAAGGGTGTAGATTCAGACTGCACCTAGTTTAATAATACATCAGCTTCACAGGGAGACTCGTTTAAATGCTAATTATGAACTGATTTGTCGGTATTTGATACTGTGGGCGTTTACGATCTAAACGTATGCATATGATATTGTTATCTTTTGAGCACGTCATTGAAGACCGTAATCATTTTATCATTGTTGGTACGCATATTAAAGTAGTATAAGTCTTTATAAGGTTCATAATCGGGTGTATAAAAAATATAGCAATATATTCTAAAAAATGAATTATCTTTGCTATTTCGTTTTAGATTTTGTTGTTTGTTTGAACTACTTGAGTTCTTTTAGATATACCCAGATATGACAGACAAAGTAAATTTGCATTTCGTTTTTTATTGAAAGAAATAGGGTAGCCTTTTATCTGGATCATCAGTTTAATAAAATTCTATCTGCTCGTGTATATTTTCTTTATTTTTATAAATAGTGATCTATAAAATAACTTTTACTAGTTGTACCCTGTATCTTATAGATGCCCTGTTTGTAACAAGAGAAAATTACCATTGTTAGTAATATTTGAAACTTAAACCTTTACGTATAAAGTAAATATAGTAACGGATATTATTCAGCGGAAATTGTTTTATATGTCTAGAACAGCTCTTATTCTGCAGATAGAAGTTAGATCGTTTATGGAATTGGTAACAATGGCACTAGTTGCTATGAACAGATTGTAAAGAAAGAAAAGAAAATTTTATTCGGAGTGGTGACACACATGGAAAGTTTTTTCTGTATTTTCATACAAACTAGTACAATGGCGGGGAGGGGGGTAACGGGCAACTGCACTCCGGCACCGCTCACCCTGAAAATGCAGCCTTGTGCACCCAGCCATTGTGTGCCCGCCGACATGTATAGGCACTACATAGCACTATGCCGATATCACGAGCTTTAAACTCGTGAATAGAACCCCATTGAAAAGATAATAGCATCAATGTACTTACAATATTACGAATTTCCTAGGTCTGGGATGTTTTGCTTTCCGCTCTTAAGATCTGCTTTGCAGTGGCGGTACTTTGTTAAGCTTTTCTCCTTTCTTATCTAATTCAAAACTATGTTGTTGTTGTTACATGTTGTAAAAGTTTTAAGTGTTAAGAAGCACAGCATTAAGAACTTATCGATATTTTTTTTAAACTTAAAAGCAAGTACAGCAACCTAAACAAGAAAAAGTGAGCGTAGCTAAGATTAATGAAACGAATGTTGTTCGGACAAAAATAGAAACAAATGTTAATCTAAACAAGAAAGAGACACCATTAAAATAAAAATGTATTGATAATATCTCGATTGAGAACCGTTAGAAGGTTGGTTAACTGGTTTGTTTTGATTTACTATTGTGAATCTTCGTAACATGATTGACATCATGACCTAAACATGCTGAGGAATGCAAGCAATATTTCTTGGGATGTAGGTGTAGTTGTAGGAACTTGACGCCTTTTTTTGTATGTGGATTTCATTTTGAAAAATAAGTTATTTGAAGTAAATTAGCTATAAGATAAGTTGTTTTAATTTACAAAAACTAAGATTTTTTCTATTTTCTATTTTTTTTTTGTATTTAAAGATACACAGCTATTAATCTAATGAAAATGATATTTTATTAAAGTACATACATAATTATGTGTTAATATATAAATCTAACTACGTTAATATTGAAGATATAAAATATTTCATAATGAAAACTACACGGAATTGAAGATGATAGCATCAAAGACGTGAGATTAAAGTGATGTAAATACTGCGAGTGAATACTTATATAGGTACCCGTATAAAATCCAATTCGTTTTCACTGTGTACTTTTCCTATCAGAAATTTTCACATTTATCTGATTTAAAAAGCTCGTTTCGCTGATGAGCTTTGACCCTTATCTTGTGAAATCTTCTTTGATAGTATATATGTAGGTACCAATTTGGTACAATACTAGAAATTTGATTTGATCACACTTTTTTGTAACAACTTTGTTAGGAAGTAACTACACTATGTTAATCTACATAATTAGTAGTAATAACAAGAAAATCGTCTTTGAATTTTGCGCAATGTAATAATACTACCTATTAACGAAATAAAAACCGTAAAATAGTTATCATGATTTCGGAGTGAGTTTTTTGTGTAACAAAAACATGAGTCCACTATAAAAATTAGTAAATCAAAATATTTTTAAAACAAAATGAATGTTACCAAATTTTTTGGTCGTAAATGCACAAATCTTCCCATGCCGCGGTGCGTCGTTAGTAAAATGTATGAAAAGGCAAATAAACAGTATCAACGCACTTCAAGTTTTCCAACATACTAACAACTAAAAGCAGTAGACGTTACACCTAATATTGAAGACATTAGATCGTTGGTATTGCAAATTTAGCCAATCATTGACCGTCGTGTTACTAATTATTCTAATGGAATGTATAGACAGGCTTTAATCAGGTCGCACGCAATTGAAATATGAGTTGATATGTTTAATGACGTGTATCTTGTTTTGACAGTATCAAATCTATTCTTTGATTAATTGGGAGATTTCTTTTTTGCGGCTAACCTAAAAGTTTTCACCTGCGTATGTGTTTTTTTTACATATATTCTTCGAAATATGAAAAGTAAAAGATATAATATGTCGATTCGAAAAGCAGTTCTCGAAATAACCGCGTAATATAAAAGAAACGGCTGTAAGTTGAAAACATTATTACAAATGAGTAAAGTTATATGAGAAGCTTAAGTGAGAGTAATTTTAATAAAAAAGAACTAAAAGACTGCACAACTTTGATAATTCAACTCGAATTGACTCGATATTAACCTAATTATATAATTATCTGTATTTCATCACCTTTTTCGTTATATGTAGTAATCATTTGCACTTACATATTTAAAATTAAGTGATAGTATTATGTTATACATACATTTTACCATTAACCAGTTTTCTTTTTGCAAACAAAACAAATGAAAGCACATAAAAAGGGAATAACTTGTATTGTCAGTGTAAAAAAGTAATTTCGAAATTTGGTTTTCAATACTATTTCATAAGCTGCCAACAATGTATAGTTTTTAAAAGCTTTGTAGAACGCCGAACGGTCGAGCAGCCAATATTCACCATTTCTAATTGCCACTATGTTACACAAGTGACCCGGCCCACTCAATAACAGTATACGATATTATTGCAAATTCATTTAGTTCCATTTTCAATTTTCCATTTTATGTATTTGATACATTAAGGGTCTGTTTCACAGTGTATAGATAAAGTACCAAATAGCTATGCAATACATAAATTATTCAGAAGATAAAAGTTCCGAAGAAATTTGACAGTCGTGAAACGCAACAATAGTGTTTTTCCTACCAATAAGTAATAAATAGCTTATTTGAAACTTATCCGGACATTGTGAAACAGGCCCTAAAACTTTATCAGTTATAAATTGGTTTTGTAAAACAAGTATCACAAAATATACACACAAAATAGGTGATTCCATATAAGTAATATACCGTGTAATAATTACATAAAGTTTTCATGAAATTAAATATGAATTAGTAGTTAATTGTGTTGAACTCGTTTATTAGAGAAAAGCATATTTTCTAATATTCGTAGAAGTAAAGTTACATATTAATGCAAATATTTTGTTTCCGCAAAATTCATATTTCAGTTCGTAATACATATACATCTTGGCAGTCAAATATTATATTGAACTCAATCAAAACCCGAAGGTCTTCAAATCTGTAAGATATTTCATATTCAATATTTTTCGATTCAAATAGTCGAGACTAAAACGAATCGAAGTTCTATTAAAATGTTCTTTGAAGGTAACCGTGAATTTTGAATTGCTGTCGAAATAGAATAATAGTCGAAAACTAGGAGAAACTATTTTCCCTCCGTAAAATTAAATAAGGACTGTTTTAGACTCGTATAAACTCTAATACACTCGAATAACTATTCACCTAATATATTGGCCTAATAAAATGTAGGTTAAGTCGAGTTGCGTAAATTGATTAAAACCATCTAATAATTGAGAAACACAAAATATGTTTTCACATTCACTTATTTATAGAGATGAACCACAATATTTTGCAACAACTTGCTATGTAAATTGGCTGTATTGTGGTCTTCAAGTACTTAATGTTCGAGATAATCAAGTAACGTCCGCATCATGATTGCGTCCCACATTCTCAAATTTGTAAGAGAAAACGTGATGAATATGGGGCATTACGATATCAGTTTTAAAGTCTCAATGTAATTGATCGTTAGAGAATGGTGTTGTCCCAGAATTAACCTATACACGGCATAAATTATAATAATAATTGTGTAGCTTTTTGTTTCTCAGCGCGGGTCGTAAGACGCATCGATGCTATTCGAGGTTAATAGCTTATATACCTCCTTCTACTGTGGCTCAGGAGATCCCAACATTATTATCGGAATATTCTGTCAACGTATGGAAAGCGTTTGGTATTGCGACAGTTTGCCAAGAATTTGCTTACACAAGTATATATTTCTAGGACAATGGGCAGGTTGTGATCAATTGTAAATTCTAAATACCGTCGGTCATTGAACTAGTTGCATGCTACTTACGGCGTCTGATAAGAAATGTTTGTACAGTTTGTACAAACATTTCTTATCAGGCGCAAAGATAATATGCGGCATAATTTGCATTTGTTTTGCTGTGGATCACTTCATTTGCTTGGTTTTTTTTTAATTTTAAACAAACGCATTTAAAATCAAATTTCTGTGCCTAGTACATTCTTTGAAACTAATACTTTTAAAATTATGCTAACAAGGTTTATAATGTAGTGTCATATATTGCCGATAATAAATACGACACGATTTGAAGATTATCTCCGGTTAAATGATTTGATCGCGGCGGCGGTATGTGGAGTTGACCGCTAACGGTACGTTGCGCCAGCGCCGATTGGCCCTGCATCGCGGACCTTGTCTCCGACATCCAATACATCTAATACTGTTATTAACGTGCATACTTTCTCCTATGTTAAAATTTATGCGCATCGATCACGATACAATCAATGTTCCACTAACATTTCGGCACCTACGATACAATCGGAGATCGAATACAAGATGAAAGACTTTTATAATACTGAGCAATTAAATACAAGGTGCTGGGAAAGCTTGCGAAATTACAGTAATGCGGCTACATATCCGCAATCCACCTTGATCTCGGTGAATTCCTTGAGTAAGAGGCGGAAGCGGTGAGCTTCGCTCTCGTCTCTGGAGTAGGTACCTAAAACAATTTTAAAAACATTGACCTTTCGAATAGCATCATTAACCTATTGCGACATAGGTAAATTATACATTAACATGTTAATTACCTTGTTTGCGAATTTGATTGATGATCGATTACATTGGCACACGATGGTCGGCCCACTTCACAGGCGTGTTCCATTAACTTATTAACGCATTTGATGCGACGCTTATGAAAGTGAACTATTCTATTTGCATACTTTTAGACTAAGTGAAGACAAATACTTTTCTAATTTACACATAAGTGTGTGTAATTAGAACAGGGGCCAGTTTGGTTAGCTTCATTACACTATAACGGTCGATTAAACAATACCTAATCAGCCCCAAAAATTCGTTATCTAATATATTAAAAAGGAATTTTACGGGAGCTGCAAAAATTAAACAATCTGAGCCGTAATTTAATAATATGCATTTGGCAGCGAACGGATATTTAGTATCTTATTAAAATAAATGCAGAGTATAAGCAGTGAATTACCAGAGTGTTTTGAATTTCAATAGTTGCTATACGTATAAGGTCATGCGTTTGCGTAAAACATTTGCAATTTGCACTAAATAGCAAATTCCGATGTTAAATTGCATACAGACCAAAGTTAGGTATCAGGACACTTTTTATTCAAGAAATTCTTTTACGGGCTAGTTAAATTTTGTACGTGCAAAAAGTGATTTAAGACAAAATCAAGACGTTTTAAAATGCCTTTCAGTTTAATTACAAATCAACAGATAATAAATATTGCTTACAGCCTAAGGTAAGACTTAAAGACCTCAAGGAAATCTCTCGTAGATTAGACAAATACATATCTTAGACAAATAATCAGTAGCGTTTAAAACTGTTTTTATGCAAATGCAAGATTTGGTTTTTATTAAAAAATGGAGCCAAGCAATACATAATAATAAAACAGCTCGTGTAACTATTTTTATAAGGCTAAAATCCATGTGAAAATTTTCAGCATAAAGGTATATTCGAGATAACGACACCTTTAACGTACATTGGCGAAATGCAGTGTGGGAGCGAATATATTTTTTGCGGCGGTCCTTCAGATAAGTCTTATATGTAATGAAGCTTCTGAGAAATGTTCTAACGGTACTGCACTGGCCTTTGCAGTTTGTACCTTATTCCCGGCATCTCATGAAGCTGTAAATTATACATTTATAGTTGTAAAAAATATCATGTAACATACTAATGACAAATCTATTCAATAATTGATGAGCGCTTGTGAGAAAATAGGAACGCTGGATGTAATTATTGTTATTGATAACAGAACATACTTACCTATTATTCCTGATAAAAAGTTAGAAAAATGGTAAAAGTAATCATTAAATAAAACGACTTTCATATAGTTTTCAAAATGTGTAATTAGAAACCTAAGCCGTTCTTAACCTAACCTAAAATTCTATCTTATACCATTTATTATTAATAATTAAAGAAGTATTGTGGGTTACCCTTCGCTAAATCCAGGGCTGATCTAACCTGAAATAATTTTTAACATTCAATGAAATCATTTTTGGTTAGTTGTTCAATTAAAGTTCAGATTTAATGCGTAATTAGTAAGCGTACACGAATATTTTACTTTTTTTACATTGTATAGGTAATTTATTCTCTAAATAAAGTTTTAGGTAATTCAAATACGACAAAAGTTCGGTTAATAATTTTGAAACATAATATTGAGTTCAATTTAAAAACATCGTGTTATTATCGATGTGCTTAGGATAATAAGCTTGGTTTAATTAAAACATAAATTGAAAAAAACAAGACAAGTTTATTTATATCATGGACTAAAAGGGAAGGTTGAAAAGCTCAATGTTATCTACATGGACTGGACTGTGGATTCCGGTTTGTCCCAAGAAGGCAATTTACAGATATAATCAGTCTATTAAATCGTGTATTCTAGCGTAATATCAACGAATTATACAACAATATATCTTGTCATTTTGGTATAAAATCATGAATTCTTTACTAAAATTTTTAGGCAAAAATTTCGGTATACATAAGTTGTGGAGGCACTTTATTGATGTAAATTTATTTGAGAATAAACTTTACTGTTATGTATAAAGTAAGGAAAAAGTAAAACTATTACAAGTTATAGTGTTTTTAATCGTGTAAAATTACGTTATTGTGTAACTTATCAGTAATTTTAATTTTTGGTTTATACCAAAAATAATAATTTAATGGCACTACAAATTGATTGCATTAGCTATAGATTTCATGTGTTTCCTTGTTCATTCGAACTGTGTTTGACACATTTTGTAGATTTTTGGATCTGGGTACAATGCCTCACTATGAGAATCTCCATACAAGCAAGTTAAAGAAGCGTTCGTAGAATGAATATCTATTGGTGACCAGCGGGAGTTTGACAATCTCAGGTTTTTTAGGAAAACATTGGCATAATAAAAATAGTATATTTCATTTTATTTTTTATTTGTAATGATGTTATTATTAATGATTTATTGCAACAACAACAATAAAAAAACTGAGAGGAATATATGTTGCCGTATTAAAGCTTAATCTTTATCAAGATAAATTATTATTATGTTGCATGTTTCCTTATTGACCAAACAAAGAAAAAGGCTAATGGATAAATGTCAAGTTGAATCTTGTTAAAACAATTATGACCCTGCAATTTTCAATTGGTTGCTTTAAACTGTCTCTATGGATTGGGAACACGATTAATATTACATTGATTTAGATTATATTTATTTTCATTAGAAATAAGTACTCTTGAAACAAATAGACTTAAAATCATTTTCTCGTTACATTTTAAACAAAGATTTTAAGATATTATTATTAAAAAGGTAATGATTAATTGTATTTTCGTTTGAGTTTACTATTCTCCACACTATAAGGTTTTTATAGACGAAAATACTTAACCGAGTGTGTAAATTTGTTTATCAATACTGGCAATCATATAATAGAACTTTTTCTACAAAGCAGAATATATTATTCTTTAGATAAAGACATTTCCACCTTTTTGCATCGAGGACTTCAAAATGCTTGCACACGCTTGGCATGAGCGCTGATTAATTTTATTACTTTAAGATATTCGATATGGTCGAGATAGGCGTGATTATCATTTGAAACGCAATGTAAGACGTAACTTGCCTTCGATTAAGAGCATAGATATTTACAGCTCTGGGTTCATGGCGAACTACTCGCATTCCACCGTATTAAAATGTTATATAGAGAATTCAAAATGCATTTGTAACGCTTAACAAGAGCAAGTATTTTTATTAATAATATATAAAGGCAGGCATTAGGCAGGCAGGCATTAGGCAGTCTTACTGCTGACAACTTTGTCCGGTGTCCTAGTCGAAATAATTAATGTTTAACGCTGAGAATCAAACCTAAGACACAAAAAAGCTGCAACCTAACCATAAAGCGTAAAAATTATATATAACTAAATTAGCTGACTAAATTAATTTATTTTTATTAATTCGAATTGGTCTGTTTGCGACAAAATATTGTAACGTGAAGGTTTTCCGGTGAACGCTGAGTATGCGCTTGAGAGGTGCAGCACCACTGTGGTGGAGAGGAGAGGGGAGGTATCACGATGTGGTTAACCTAGCACACGCTTAACTTACTTTCGCAAAGTGTTTAACACTTGATAATTTAATGTAGACTATATTATTGTATGTTTATTTATATATAGGAAATATTTTTTTTAAACGCAAATAATGAATTAGTATGATGTTAAAGGTTAGTTTTAGCAGGAAGTTGGTCACACTTTTTATTGGTTCATGTGTAATTCTTCATTGGTAATTTTGTTTTTTTACTGCCATTATTTTTCGTCTGGTGATGTGGCTAAGGTCACGTTTGACAGTAACATAAATAAAAACACGTAGCAAATGAAAATAAATCGAACTTCGGGGACATTGTTTTTTATTTTTTAAACTGTTGGTGGCCACCACATCACAAAAGTGAAAGGATGACCATTTTAAATATACGACAATTTTTTAAAATTTCGTCTGAAAAAATGTTATACACATCGTACTATTAATTAATATGTATTGTATAAAAACTTACCCACACCTTAAATAACATTTAGGCTACGTGCTTTGGGCATTTTAAATTCGGTGAAAAATGTTTTGTAGCCTAAAATTTTGTTAACATTAGTAAGAAATCGTATAGTATTATAGAGAATTCAAAAATTATCAAAATTTATATTTAATAAAAGCAATCTATTATAAACTGTTTGAGTATAGTGCCATCTAGCGCTAACATTTAGTATTAATAGCTAAGAGGTTCAATGTCTGTTACTCAAGGAACTTTTGCACGGTGAGATTAAGAAACGATATTTAATACGAACTATGTCTTCCGTTTGTCTCCAATACGTTTTTGACACTTAGCACTAATGGCAAGATCTATAGAGCGCACTGACACTTTGCTCAGACTTAACTTTCGAGTCGTACTCATAGTCGGTATTTATAGAGATAACTGTGAATCTCTCTGAGTGCTAGCTTAGCTTAATCTCCACGAAATCGACGACTTACCAAAAACTTTGATTATAAGCCTAACAAAAAAAAATGTCCCAAAATTTACTTCGCCATCATATCTTGGAATTCTATCGCATTAGTTGTAACTGTTAAGATAGGAAAATTTACTGGAAATAAATAAATAAATCTTTTACTTGACTTTTTATTTTTGTCGTATCTGCCCTATAGCAATGGCATATGTTGACAAGAAAATTCAAACTATAAACAAACAAACTTCAACTCTACTTCAAATCTTTTTTTTGTTGTCATGACAATGCGATCCGTTCTAATTGTCATCTCTTAAATACATTTTCTAAAGGTTCCTTGTAAATTTCTAGTTATTGCAATAGTACAATAAATACATAAATAAATAACAATAACTATAAGATATATGTGTACCGTTTTAGACATTTTAATATTTGTTATTGTTATACTTTTTTTAGAATAATAAAAAAGGTATTCCATGAAATGAAACATTAATTTGTATTTTATCATTTTCTGTCTTAGCTTGTGCTTAGCTCAATCTCACCGTTAAAATGTCTATAAATACTAAATCATAGCTTCTGCTTAGTGTAAACTTGATAAGTCTAAGTGCGCTCTATAGATCTAAGCATAAGTCTCGCTTCGGAACTCGTATTACTTCTGAACTGATTAAGGATTCTTTTCTTCTGGTCTGTATATAGATTTTAATGAAAGTTAGCTGTTAGCTTTCGGAGCTAAACATATAAACAACCTTTGGTATATTACGTAAGAATTGCATGTTAGGGTCTTTCAATAGCGATGCATATATTTAAATAACACTTTCAATTTATTTATTTTTTCTTCAAAAAAACCATGGAGAAGATTTTTTTTTCAATTTATCTTTTTTAATTTTAGTGAAACGACTTTGTGTGTTCGACTTACAGCTGTGCATCTATGGATTTTTTTTTTCTGTAAAATTTACTAAAGAAAACAGATCAATAGCTAAAGCAAAGATATGCCGTTATCAAACAGAGATTAAGGCTGTGGGTTGAAATATCTCACTGTATATAATTTTCTTTATTTATTGTATTTCTTTATTGTATTTATTTTCCCCAACCCCCTTCCTTTAAGCCTCACATGATTAATGGACGATCCCATAGTAGCCCGACAATTTCAGGCCTCATTTTTGTATCATCTCATATGAGTTATTATAAAACCATTCTGGACTTTTCGTTTAGTGTTTCGGTGACTACAGTCTTTTGACATTCAGGTAGTCCCTGACGGCGATGGACCCTGACATTTTAAATGGTGTTCATTCTTTTTTTACATAATTAATAATGTAAACTTGATTTTTTTTAAACGTTTATTGGTTTACATACCAGATATATTAACCAATTATACATTATGTATCTTTTCGGGTAGAAAGAGGTATGTACCTATATTAAATATTTGTAAATACCGTAAAAGGTGGATTATACATTCCCATAATTAATTCGATGAAGCCAGCTTCTGAGTAAGAACGTGACGATAACATGTTATTAAAAGGCACGTGCTAGGTTGTTAATAATAATACTATAAACAAATCCTTATTATAAAATCTTCCGATCATTGTATATATATCTAATAAAATGGATATCTATCCTCCCCATTCCCTTATCTATATATACATACTTGGTTTATTTATTGCATTTACTCCAAAGGTTTGACTCGGAATACAAAATGTTGGTTAGTCCGTAGAAGTTCGATTACATAGTTCGTAAGAACGAAACGTCGGTGAATGAAAAGATCTTTGGGACGTTTTTATGGAGAAAGAAATTGGTAAATAAATAGATGTATTCGAACATGTCTCGTTAACTCGTAGTTTGTACTGTCGGTTGGAAAATCTATGAGCAGATAACTTTATTACTTATTTTCACAGGAAACAACGACCTGACAACGATTCACCAAAACGAAAGTCATCATTCGACAAAAATTATTGGAATGGTGAGTAAAGGTTTTTATTTTAATTATCTGGCGCATGTTTTCGTATTTCGAATCGCGGGTCTAATATTCCAGAATGTTAAACGCAAAACTAGTTTCGCGATCTAACCTTTCACATGACCTTTAATCATACTTGTAAATATAATTCTTTGAATTTGACTGTGCTTTATAAAGCACTTGTAATGAAGATTAACTTGGCATTCGTTTTTGAATAACGTGCATTGGTTTTTATTTAATCAATAAAAATAATATACTTATTGTTTTTCGTTTTACCGTACGTTTGACTAAGTACTTAATGCACTACGTATTGAAATAAATACTGCTAACTAACCCCTTTGTTAATAAAAATAATTTAGTCATCACCTTAGTATTCGTTTGTCTCTTTCTGACAAATTGTCTTTACGCTGAGACCGAAAGAGACGAAAGAGTAATTTAATTAAAATCAATATACTGATTAAGTTTTTAAGAGGATTTCAAGACTTATAATTTTAAATAATTTATGCAAACGGTTATTTAATTATGGATGATTAGATTAAAATTACGCTTGAATCGTTATTAAATATTAGTAAACTTCTAATCATGTTGGTGGTGGTAAATGGTTATAACATAATTATCGTTTAACAAATCAACTAAGATGTTTTAAAAATTAAACAAATTATTTTTTTACTTGTGAATATATTTATATCCTCCAAGTTTTTATAAAAAAATAATTATTTAACTAGTATGCAAGCTTAAATATATATTTAATATCTTAATGCAGGTATGCAGATATTTTAACAAAGTTCGTTAGAAATATTTTATCGCTATCTTTTTTCAAAAGGGCACCTTGCAACGTTTGTTTCGAGGCACCTGTTCATTGCTAACACATGGTGTGACCTTTACTTAACTTCCTTTGAATAAAACTTGGCAATTCCTTTAATTTCCTCTTTCCTTGCCATGAATTGATGGTTTTAATTGGTTTTGTTAATAAAAATTACTGAAGTAAAAGCTTCTTACGTTGTCAGCTATATATATGTTATTTATATATATACTATAAGTAAATTGTAAGAAGCTAGCTACTTTAGAACTTACTCAAAAATAAATAGGTATGATTCGATAATCAATCTAATCTTATTTGATATGAAATGAAATACGTTTATTTGCAACATAAGATCATCATGGTATCACTTATTCCACGATATAAATGAACCATGTTTCTATCATAAATTAGCTGCCCCCCGCGAACTACGTTTCTCCTTAATTTAATTTGGTAAGCATACCTTTTTGGTACATATCGTACCATACCATATTATACAGAATACTTTTTAGGTTTTTCTATAATTTTTCTGTATATAACTCTTAGAGTTCAAATCAAAAGCCTTTAATTAACAAATGAAAAATAGGAGTTGATCGTGAAGTGGTTATTAAGGGTTGTACGTATGTTTGTACGTTGTATCATAAAAAAATAAAAACAAAACAATATTTCTTAATTAACTCTTAACATTTAGGGGGATGAAAAATAGATGTTGTCCGATTAGCAGACTTAACCGATATGCTCACAAAATTTCACGACAATTGATCGAGCCAATTCGGAAGAGTTTAATTACAAACACGAGAATTTTATATCTTAGATGAATATGAAATAATTTGAATATGAAACTACAATATATTTTAAGTAAATTTGTTTGCCCTTATGAAATGATAATGTAATCGTTTAGGAACTCGATGTTTTTGTTAATATAATATTTAAACTTCCTTCAACACAAAGAATCTTGTGGAAAGTAAGGCAAACTGAATTCCTGCTGTCCGCTGCACGACCAATAATGTAACAACCGCGACCTGCCTCGGAATTCATTGTTCAACATTTTGCATGCCGCAAATTGCAATTTCAGATTGACATTTTATGATTGAAAGTGATTGGCTGTTCTTTTACCGTACAAGAAGTCTGTCTATCTGTTTGGTTATTTTAATTTATAGATCTGTTAACTTCAGAAAAACGCCTCGTTGTTACCCGGACTATTAAGAAACCATAATGTTACGCATTCCGTTCAATATTTAACAAAAACATTAAATTTATAATTGTTAATGTCGTTTAAGGAAATACTTTTTCTCTAGGATAAAGTCATACTAATATAATTATTTCTTGAATATAAATTATGCAACGGAAATATTTAAAGTACAATGAAAGTGATTTATATTTTAACTCAACGACCTTTAGTTACAAATGTTGCGATTATGGCTTGTTTTATCTTAGAAATATTATGTAAGACATGTCATTGGAGAAAGTTAATTTAGTTTGAAAGTGAAATCGATTGAACTTTCTTTTACTCTCAAAGTCTCAATCTTAGTCTATTATTTAAATAATCGATGAAACTGATGATTATTCAATATTCAAGATGCCCGGATCATCTATTAGATATTTCAAGCGCTGATCTTGCTAAAGGTCATTAATTAATTGATTCAAGTATCAATCAACCACGCGATCAGATGAGATGATAGCTTTTGGGCCGGCAATCTTTTTATTGCATCTTTCACTTCCATTGAGTATTAAGAACGAATTCCCACGCGTACAAGCTGCACGCACTTTATGATATTATAAATACATATTAAAAAGTATTTAATGGCAAGAGGGGAATGTAAAAAAATGTGCAAACAAGTTAGCAAACACGTCGGAGCGGTTCAGATTGCGAGTCGCGAGGGAGGAGAGGGTCCAGCGGCATTCCAGCCTCCGGACGACGTCATCTTTGCGCATTCTCTCAGTTGCCTCCGCTTAACTTGTATGCAGCGGACCGTGAGGGAATTAAATGAAAGCTTGCCAAATTCATTTTAATGGATAAACAACTTACCTGCTATAGGCTTCGTGCCAACATAAAAACGTAGCTTTTATTGCAGTTTTATGCAATAGTCGGAGCTTATTAACTTGGGTCAATCTTTGATTGTATAATTGTATTGCT
Organism: Pieris mannii; assembly: GCA_028984075.1. Lineage (NCBI taxonomy): Eukaryota > Metazoa > Arthropoda > Insecta > Lepidoptera > Pieridae > Pieris > Pieris mannii. The sequence continues at coordinate 6,656,552 of CM054776.1, forward strand.
GTTGCAAATTGGTCCTAAGCAAATTACAAAGATTTTGTAAAAAGTTAACTTCCGCATTCCTTGTAAAGCTACGTCATGCCTTAAGATTTGCTTAAATTTAGCTACATTGGAATAACGAAGACAAGTAATTATAATCAAGTTAAAAGGTTGACTTTGTTGCTTATAAGTAGTATTTTCAAAGAGACATATTATATACATATATGTATATGATAAAAAAGCTTTGGGATAGTTGAATATATTAAAACCTATTTTAGCTTCCTTTTTAATGCTTAAGAATAAAAACGTATTAACGGAAGTAGAGCATGGCGCAGGGCGTCGCGACCCTGACATCTGTAGTGCGCGGGCGCCGTCTGCGCTCGGTCGCCGCCCTCCGCCTTCCTCTAAATATAGAAAGATTTAGTGATCGATGCTTAGGTCCACTTAAATCGATACTAGAACAAAGCCGGCTTGACCACTTGCTAAGCGACACGTTCCTTCACATTTAATTATGAAAATAGCTCAGAGCTCTACGTTAACGTATAGAACCGAACTTAAAAAGTAGTTAAAATTATTTTTACGTTTCTTCGGTTCTTGCTAACCAAAATGTATTATAGGTAAAGTGGATTAGAGTGTGGAGAGTTAGCAGTGAGGTCCTGTAAATGGTGACTAGTGTTGCGGAGGGTGCGGGGAGTCGTGTCCGTCCCTGGTTCGGAGCAACGCCCCCGTCAAGGGCGGCGACGCTGCAAAATTCTGCAAGTCCGTGGCAAACTGGCGACTTAGTGCATCGCGTTCCGCCGCGGCGGTACCGCGTACGGCGATTTAGCCTTCATACGCGCAAGCCGCAAGCGCATACGCAGCCCTATGTTAAATAACTGTTATTTCGGACTGAAATGGAAGTGTTCCGCATTCCATATTCGATCTTCCTCGGCTGAGTCTCGCTTTTCGATCCTTTGTTTTTCACACATTGTTTTTGGAATATTTTTCCCAAAGCGATGAAAGTAAGTTTGTGAATGAACGTGAACCGAAAACTGGTTTTATAAACGAAAGTGCAGTGTTATGAATTGATGTAATTTGATTTTAATTCAGGAGATTAAAGTTACACAATGTTGGACACAAGGAGGCTTCCGAGGCGCTCTATGTCTTTACTTGGTTGGTATATTTTTAAAGATACAATCAAAATACTTATTGGAAATGTACCTGATTCTAGAGATAATTCATATCTATTTGTAGGGTACTTTATTCGAATTCGGTTTTCGTATAAATATTGATACTTTTTTTTAATTTTACCTAATATGAATTCTTTAGTTTGTATATGTTATTAAATTCAATCTAAGCCAATTACAAAAAAAAGTTGGAAAAATAGAATTATTTATTTATTTTTGTATTTTTTTAACAAACACGTGATTGTATTGAATATAATAAAAATAACCATAAATTTAGCATATGTAAAATTTAATTTCTGGCCTATTGAGAATACGATATGTATCGTATAAAGGAAATGTCTATATTATGGACAACCCAGAGAAAACTTTAAAGATTTGGCCGACACTGACCTTCTCTTCAACCAGATTTGTTTGTACATATAGCCTATAAGCGAAATATAACTTGCAAAAGCGAACAATAAAAGAGAAGTTTTTGGAAAGGCTTTGTTGGCTACCTCTATATTATGAGATAAAACAATGTCCTAAATTCTACAATCGGAATTCTTCTTCCTTCTATTTACCAAGTAAATATTCGAACTTATAATGATATAGAAAACAATTTCTTTATTATACTTTGACAAAATAAATAAAAGAATACTTTTTAATCTTTTAAGAACATTACAAAAACTACTAAATTTCAGACGGCTTGTTAAGTAAAAAGTTACAGAGATTATTTGTTATGGAATTAATGTTAAAATAATATGAAGTGGGAACAAGATTTTAACTGTACCTTATGATAAGTAAATCTATACGACTATTATGCGTAGCTAAAATTATATATATATTTTTTTTTGTGAGATGGGGTTTGGAAAAGAACTGTCATTTAATCTGAACAATGATTTTTTTTCTCTTTTTACTCAGTTTTTAGTCCCATGGTAAAAAGTTGCCACGTTCTCTCCGTTTTTGAAAGTTGGATAAAAGTAACATTCGGTCGACATCAATAAAAACAAATGCTTTATTAGCATCTCGATAACACTTATTTATGTTTCCGTTCCTAGATTGATTTTTTCTTAATATTCAATTTATTCAATTTCAATACACGTGATAATTTGTCAGGAGTAATGGAAAGTATTTTGAACTTGCAACTGTGCAAATGAATTCAATGCCTTCATTGACTTCAACGAAAATTATTTTATTTATTTTAATATTAGTAAAACATTAAAAACAGTTGTTCAAATAATTTAAAGTGTGCCATATAGGCAAAACCTACGCTCAGTTTGCGCTAAAGTATTGCTATATCAAGTCAGTGTGATAAATGTATACTAAAAATATATTAATATTTCATACGAAGACCTACACTGTTGTTAACATTCGGCACTTGAAACTTCACCCAATTGAGGAAGAAAAGGAAGGTATCGTTAATTATGCTAACATAATTTACATCAGACAATGATATTTTAACGCATCCATAATTTGGTGATCATTACGTCTATTATTTGGTTATTTATACGTGCATCATCTATATATTTTGTAATAGTGAGGTAATAAATGACGCATCACTTAGTGCATAGGCAGTAGCCATGATATTGCTCAATGGTCATCTGTTATAGGATATGAATCATGTTGTCTCAACATTTCCAATATTGACTTTTGCATAAATGGTAGTGCGGCAATTATTTAGTACTTTTTTAAAATGCAACATGGACTTTAACGTCGTCATGAAAAACGGTATAGTAACTGCTTAATATTTTTATCCGTCCTCAAAAATTAGAATATTTTTTTATTTTTATATTTACTAACAAACTAAAGAGATTTTTTAAATCTTTATGTTACAAATAATAAAAAGTTTTATTAAGTATGTAAAATGTGTGTTTCAGAGCGCCTACATCGCAGCGATGTTGAGGACAAAAGCCTTTCAAATGACGAGGCACCGATACCGACGTGTCCTCGCCAGCCTCCAGATGGTGTGGAAACGCCTTCTGATGCGATTGAGAAGATACCAGATTTACCCACTAGATTACCCCCACGCTTGCCAGCAAACTGGCCGACCACTCGCCCACGATTCTCATATACATCTAGAACTCAAGATGCGAGAAGCGAAGCCAGTGTAAAGGATAAAATAGCGATGTTTTCATCAGATCTTGCAGTCTCCTCCGATCGCATAGACAAATGTGGCACTTTGCCAGTCAGATCTCACTCTACTATAAGAAAAAGTGTTACACCTTGTGTCAAAAACTACACAGAAATATCGTCGTTAGATAGGCGTCTGACGAAATCACAAGATAACCTTGATGAAACACCACGGACGTATAAAAGACACACGGAGCGACCTGAGGTTTTGGGTGGTGGTGAAAATACAATAATAGAAAATAAACCTATAAAATGTATTCAAAAAGAAGTATTGCAGAAACCATTATTTTATGGCAGTACCAATACTTTAGCTTCAGAGGCCACATTCACAAGACCTGTTTTCCATGGACGCAGTATTAGTGAAGATAATAGTTCTAAACATTCGGGATCACACAAGTCAAACTTAGAATATTTAATAGAGCAACGGAAAAAATCAATGTCGAAGTTGCGAGGATTAGTTATACCTGAAATGCAAGCACCCATTATAGATTTACCTGAAATAAAAGTCAAAGACAACTTATCAAAAATGTTCCTACAAAAATCTATAAACCCAGTTAAGAGTGAAAATAAGGTAAGCCATGTAAGAGCAATACCTTTTAATGATAATAAATGGAAAACAAATTTCTTGCCTAACAATCTCCCCAAATATTCGCCTGCTTTTAAAAGGAAGTCATTGCAAGTTTATACACCTACATCGTGCTTATCTAAAGAATCAACTCCGGAACGGAAATTCGCTGAAAAAGTGGAAACTATAAATAAAATTAATGCTGTTCAAAGTTTGCACAAACCCTTAAGGGCATCTTCAGAGATATCAAGAACACATTACATTAATTCTCCACTTGTATATAAGCAATACGATAAAAATAATTTTAATAATATACACAACTTTAAGAACGTTGAAGTTAAAATTTGTACTACAACAGAGGTGGTTGACAGTGACAATGACTCAGCGATGAGTTCCACTCAATCCAGCTATCGATCTTCAGCTTCATCGCCTATGCAGCACTTAGACCACGTGGAGTCTGACAGCTCTCGCCTATCACCCAAAATTTTACACTATGCTACTTATGTTAAGTCCGACTTTTTAGCAAAACCAATCCACATTGATAAAAATGCCGGCGAATACAATAAACGGAAGATCTGCCGTTCAGTATCATCAGAAACAAATGTATCTCTCAGTTCTTCAGCTGGATCGGGTGCAACCTCCGGATCGCAGGCGAGTTGTAGTTCTTTAGAAAGTTCTGTGGCAGACTCAGACAAGAGAAGAGTTTCAAAAACATATAATGTTGATACAATAAATAGAAGGAATATCCTCGCTTCTGCAAAATGTAGGAGCGGTAGAGATGCAAAGCTTAACTCGCCGGTAATTGAAACTAAATTCTCTCATGAGCCTCATGACAGATCTCCAAGCCCAATTTCTAGACCGCCTGAACGCCTTTCTACGCTCCCATGCAATGTGAGTGTCATAACGAATAAAGGCGACGGCAGGCGACGCAATAAAATTGTTGTTGAAAGTGACTCCGACTCTGAAAGTGAAATAACTATTCGGCAAAGAAAATCTGATTTTAAGAACTCAAGATTAAAACGAAATTTGTCAGCTAATAACAAAACAAAACAAAATGGTGCTCCTGTTGAAAATGATAGAAATGATGAAGTTCCACAAGTCATTAAAGATAAAATAATGAGCGAGATTAATAAAGCTGGACTGGATGATTATAATAGGCTAAGTAAGAAGACTACTCCCGAAAACAACAAGGTTTATCCAGGAACAACACTTAATAATCATAATTATAGAAATGTGAAAAACGAAGAAATGATTAATACAAATTTACAAGGGCAGAAAGATATAAAAAGTAGAATCAATGTAAAATCTACAACACCATTAAATCTTAAAAGCACATCATCTCACTTGCCTAAGAATGATACGCAACAACAAGAATGTAAAGATAATGGTAAAATTGAAACCCAGATTATTCATCTCAAAAAAGAAAATGGGTCAGGTGTAGGTCTTATATTAGCTGGAGGTACGGATTGTGAGGCAAAAGACGTTACGGTGAGTAGTTATTACCTTAATTTAATTTTTTTTAAATATAGTAAATATTCTTCCATAACAAAACTCCTACTATAGAACTTCAAAACATTTTATCGTCTATGGTTTCTTAAGATTATACTGACCGACTACGCAAAGTAGAACGGCAATCGTGATTGAGATCTTTTGGAGCTGCAGTAATTCGCTCATTTTCGGATTCAAAAAGTGGACGGAATCTTAACTGAGCTAATACTGATATTAATTATATCATGCTATTTGCAGGTCCATCGTGTCTTATCAGACAGTATTGCAGCCAAGGCAGGAATAAGAAAAGGAACAAAAATAAAAAGCATTAACGGCTGCCCAATGACAGGCCTTACGCATGCGCAGTCTGTGTCGATTTTAAAGGTAAAATATTAGTTTAATACTTACTACGTTTATGGAATGGCAGTGAAATTTTAGAACTACTCTAATAATAATATAATATTATGTATACAACTATATAACAATTAAAGACAATAGCTTTTTTAGAGTTTATCGTTTGAACTTAATATTATTTACAGGAGCAACGCTCTGAGGTCATAATCGAAATTGAAAATGAAAGAAACGGAATCTCTAAGAATTGCGACTCTGACAAAGGTATGTTTATAGATACACTTTTGAAGAAGTGGCTTACGTTTTATTTCGGCCGATGTGTAAAAATCCTTACCTTTAATTTTTCCTGATGTGATAGCATTTCAAACAACAAATTTTTGAATATTATTTAATATAAAGTAAATTATTTTATTTACAGCGGAGTCGAAAGGCAAAACTAATGTCAAGGATGACAAGAAAACCAATGCATCAGTAGTAACTGTCCTTTTAGAAAAAGCCGGTGGCGGTGCTGGATTAGGATTTGGACTTGATGGTGGGAGGGACTCGCCAAATGGAGACAAACCACTTACTGTTAAGAAACTATTTGCAGGTAAACATTAATATTGCATTTAAATCGATATGATCTAAGAAAGATTGTTATCATTAAAATTATTATTTACATTGTTCAATAGGCCACATCTATAAGTCTTTATTAGCCCTTAGGAACCTAATCATGCTGGATATTATTTAAAAAAATTTTCTGAACTATAGGTGGCGCTGCAGCTCAAAGCGGTCGTGTATTGGTTGGTGCTGAACTTCTCTCGGCGGGAGGACAATCGTTCGAAGGATTCACACGTACGCAAGCGTGGGCGGCTTTAAAAGCTTTACCTGCTGGACAAGTTGCTTTAGTATTGAAAAACCCCATAAATTCCAATAACTAGCTTGGATCCAGATAAACAAGCACTCGCTTATGTCCAGGCTCTTCACTTAATATTGCGTCAATCACAGTCAGCGGTATAATGATCTATACTATGGTGTGGTCACATATTGAATGCAGAAAATAAGAACATTTCATAAAAAAAAATATTTATTTCTAACACCCAAGTTTGCGAATATCAATCGGATCTTTTGGCCACTGGTTCAGATGAAGATTTCTGTAGAATTTGTGCTGAAAACTTTTTAAATAATCTCTATGGTCTGTGAAAGATTGTCTATTCCGTGGAAGCGTATTGCGTTTTAAACGTATCCTTGTTAAACCCGAAGACTGTAATTGAATTGAATTATTCAAATGTTTATTTATTATTTAAAATACTAGTCTTGAAGTAAAGTAGCTGTAAGTATGATCTAGGATTTATAAAATATGTATTTGTATTAAGGGCGTGCCATTGGAATCAAAATTCCTATTGCCAGATTACATTTTGCATTAACCCATTATAAATAACTTTTCACTCCTTAAAAATGGAGAAGACATTATTTTTTATGTTTACGAATTTTACATTACTGAATAGTAATAGTAACTTTGCTTTTTTATTATTATTTGAATACCAATCAACAGATGCCTTGCCATTCCTAACTTTGAATAATAATGTTATCTTGTTAGTTATTTTTCTAATACTTTATGAAATCATGTAAATAGATGTTACATTTCCTATTTTTCTAACTTGTATATTTTACTAATATCGTTAAAACACTTAAAGTGTAACCGCATAATATTTATAGTCCGTAAATTATACTTTGAAATTAGTGCTATTTTTATAATAAATTTTTCTTAAAAATCATGTAGTTTTTTTTAACATTTTGATTGATAAAGATTTTTACAGATATCTTAATTAATCATAATAATAAAGCTGTATGAGTTGAATGTTATGAGAATTTTATATAGGACACACATTCGCTACTTTGCCATTGACAATTCAATATTACAGCTATATTGAGATAAATTAAAAAAATCCCAACGGTGCCAATAATAAAAGCAACATCTTTTTTCAGTATTAAAGGCAGGATTTTTTTCCAGCAGTAGCGCATAACAATGTTTACGAATTCACTAAAAACCTGTTAACACGACATCGACATGTATACTCTTATTTGGTAGTAAAAACCGATAGTCGTTATAGCCGATGACGTTGTTATGAAGTACCAATACTATTGTAATACAATTGTTGCTATTTCTAATCCAACCTTTGATTTTGGTCAAAATAAAAAAAATCATTCACTTGTCGAAACAATAATACAAATATTAGAACGTTTATAAACTCATAGACTTAGCTAGATTGATATACTATTCAAATACTTTTCTTGAAGACTACAACTATTACAATGTATGGTAAAATTATTATCATTACGTTACAAATAAGAAACACTGAATTTTATATATTTCTCTTTATTCGTTGTCATATATTACAATACTTATATTTATATTAGATATACAAAATGCAAAAATATGTTAGTTGTGCAATTAATCAAGGCATTTATTGTAAATTATTTTTTATTAATAATAAATAGTATAATCTAAAATCTTTGCTCACTAGGCGAAAAAACTTTGTACACTCGATGTCAGTTACTATTATAGGCACGTAAGTCTAGCGCTGGCCGATACGTGGAGGGGATTGCTGCGCATGAGTACTGTGGTGCGGGGGCCGGAATGCGACTGGAGAGCCAATCAACGCTCTTCATTCCGCTAGCCCCCCTCAGGTACCTTATTTTTTACTTCTGCGCAATAACGGTCAGCGCTAGAGTTTCGTGCCGCTACTTGTACGCCTCAGATGAACATATTTTGTGGAGCTAGTTAGAAAGTATTGAGCGAGTAATATAAGTTAACAACCCACATAGGTACTAAAACCTTTTCTTGGCAATATATAACTTTTAGGAGATTCGGAACGTAACGATGACTAGATTTTGCCATGAAACCGTGCATATACAGCTATTTTACAGTTTGTTTTTAATTTTGAAATTTATTTCGTGATTGGTAGTGAATTATGTAATTAAAAGTAACGTAAGAACAAATGCAACATATTATATTCAGATTCAACGTAAAAGAGATGCTACGTGGGTAACGCGTGAACACGTGTTTAGAATTGGCCAGTTGGAAACATTGCTAATGAAAACTTTTTTGAATTTCAATTTTAGATCTCTTTGTTAACCTAATGCAGTGTATTGCAAACATTTGTCATTTGTTTTTGTGAATTGGCGGCAAATCTTAAACTCAACGTCAATGATTTATTATGACTTTCGTTGTGGGCTTACTTAACACACAGCAACAAAACTATGATAGGCTGCGATTAGCATTTCTTAATGAAGCCACATCTCGTGCCACCGTTCACAATAACTTCAACGAGTTTAAAGTCTGTTTCCGTCTATTTTCGTCTGTTTCCGTCTATTTCCGTTTATTTCCGTCTGTTTCCCTCTATGTCCGTCTGTTTCCGATTATTTTCGTTAATTTTTGTCTTTTTTCGTCTATTTTTGATGATCCACGTGAGGGACGTCCTGTAACAGCGACTCCTGAAGATAGCATCAGTGCTGTGCGGCGCATGATAGAGGAAGATAAGAGAGTGACCTATCAGCAGATAGGGGCAAGCCTAGGCATTGGTATTTGTTAAGTTCCAAAATTATAACACGAACATTTCAGGAAGCTTTGTATCTGATGGATTCCCCATAATTTAACTATTAACCAGAAACACCTTTGCATGGACCCGAAACCAAAAGATGATCAGCTCAGCTCAGGTGTTTCCTTTCGAGAATCGACCAACTAAAGTAAAAAAAGGAAGAAGTCAAGGAAAAAAGACGATTATCTCATTATTGGGTCGGAAAGGTCATTTCGCGACAGTTGTACCAGAAGAAGAAAGACAGTTACTGCAGACAGGTAAGTCAATCGCTGTTTGCTAGTTGTCTTGGGAAAAAATCGATAGCAGCGCCCTCGAAAGGATTCTCCTTTAGCACGAAAATGTACAGACCGTTGAATATTTGACTATAGCAGGCGTAGAGATAAGAGCCCTCCGCCATACAGTCCTGTTTATTTATTCCCAAGAATTAAAATTAAAATTCGAGGTATTCGTTATACGAGCCCTAAAAATGCCGTGACAGCATACGAAAATGCCATGGATACTTTTCTCAGTGGTTGCATCGAATACGACGATGTGTAGAGAGGAACGGAGATATATTAGAAAAACAAAGTATTGGAACTTTCTACATAAAGCCGGTTTAGATATTTTAAACATTTTCAGAGTTACCTAGGTATACTGCATCACTTTTCCATATTTTATCAAAGTTAATATATATTTTATAACATAATGTTATCAAAAATACATACAATATGTTAATCAGGAGCTGGTCACAAGTGTACAAAGCTTTACTTATATATTACAATTTGGTCTGCAGACTATAATTATTTTAGAAAAAAGCCCTATATCACAATTCTGTATGCTACAATAAATCAAGGATAAAATAGGTACAATTTCATTTAACTTTCTATTAAACGCTGCGTTACTATTTTTTGTTTGTACCAAATAGAGTTTAAAACAATTTTCTATAAAAATGTGTGACTTCAGTTGTCACAGCTTAGTACTTGTCAAACTTATAGTAGAGCTACGATAGTAATACAATTGATTGAATTTTTTAAATTAAAAAAATTTCTTAGCAGATTATACCTTATTTTTAAATTTGGTTTCTAAATAATTATCACAGACTCAAATATCGTAACAAAAGCATTTAAGTCAGTTTTTTAAATACTATGCAAGAATCTTCTATTTGCTTCCGTGGTATTTATAAAAAACACGTCATTCGTCACAGAGTCAATCGAACAACTTATTGTTTAGCAAGGGAAGCCAAATAACTATTCGTGTTTGTTATACAGATAATTAAATAAAATAGAATTAAATAGAATATGTATGTACCAAAGAATTATAAAAAAAACTTTTTACATATAATCTTATGTTAATGTTTGTACTACATATTATTTATTTGAATAATTCATAAACTTTCTCTAGTCTAATAATTTAATCTACAAGTATGTTCTGTATTTACACTATTATTTTAATACCTTAACAATCGACCGTATTAAAATATTATATATTGAATTCTACTTATATTTTATAATATAATTCTTTACTCGCGTACGTACTTTCAGTTGTCATTAGCAATAGTGTTGTACTGCACTTTAAATACCTTACAGCTATTTATTTTATACGACAAAACGTTAGTTACTAAATCTAGTTTTATTTCAATTAAGAATTCTAAGAAGCCGGCACTCATTTGTGAATAACAATAGCCTTCTGGCAGAGGAAATGTCCATGGTCAGAGGTATCACTCAGTGTCCAATTTACACCGTCTCGTTAAGCATAGCATTGCAATATCTATAGGGTAGAATAATCAGGGACATAGTGAGGCGCCTGGAGTGGCTCTTCGCCACAGCAGGCGCAGGGCAGTCAGCGGGCCGGAGCTCTTCTTGATACGCGAAGGAGTACCGGGCCTGCTCTAACATCCTTAAATAACCGTATGGCCTCGCCGTGCGTCAAACCAGCAGTGCCTCGGCCGTTTACAGACACGATTTCATCACCTGGAATATGGAGAAAGTGGTTTGTTTAACTTAATTTAAATAAATATATCAGTGGCACTCTTTTGGTCTTGGCGTCGGATTTCTGAACCTGTTTCATGATCAATTTTTAAATCTTATAGGCTAGCTGAGCCTCCAGTGCCTGACAAACGTCGTCGTCTTTTTGGGTCTAAGACATGTCAGTTTACTCACGATGTTTTCCTTCACCGTTCGAGCAAATGTTAAATGCGCACATAGAAAGGAAGTCCATTGATGCACAGCCGGGGATCGAACCTACGACCTCACAGGTATGAGAGTCGCACGCTGGAGCACCGCACGCACCATGAGGCCAACACTGCTCTTAATTTAGGGTAGGATATTCGAAGTCGATTTTTAAACAAATGTTTGACGATGATTTGAATTGGAGGCTCAATCTATTGATGAAAATCGCAACAGGCAACCTTTTCTTATAGTTCGATTTTTTTTTTTTAATAAACACACACGTAGTTATACTCATGTATATATCAATATTATATGATTAAGCACAATGTATTAAACTATTACCATTAAAGACCTCCCTGCTCAAGTATTATAAAGACACTAAAAAGTTCTTAGTGCACCTTTAATTAAAAGATTTATAGTGTGTATAATTATATGAGAAATCTATGTTTTTTACAAATTACATAAATAACCGTCGTTGTATCGTCATTGATATTTTGAAGAAAAAAAAAATTACATATTTTTTTAGCAACAAAATAATTTCATAATATCCACGACATTTATTGAGAAACGTATAGTTCAAAATGATGTATTATTACTTAATATAAAAATGATGAATGCAGGTGGTTAAAACTCAATTCCGAGGGCAGTGAAATGCAGCTGTTATTAACCGACAGTGAGGAATTTGCACGTTACACAATAACCCATAATAGCTTTTGCATTATGTACGGCGACTATGACCTCTTTGTTTTGTATACGAGACATATATCATCTAAATTACTCTTTACCAATATTTTTTGAATGTGAATATACATTCTGTATAGACATGATGCACCCTTTGAAGAGTTATTTAGCCGGACAAATAAGGATTATGAAAAAATAATTTTGTGGTGTAAAATTAGCAAGCCATTAATGAAAATTGTAGAATCAAGTTCTGACAACTGGTTTGACACTTTTGGATATTAATAATTTTGGGTGAAATTTCATTACCTTCTCGAAGTAAACCGGACTCCGCGGCTTGACCATTGTTGAATATTGTTTTCACAAAGATGCCCATGTCTCCTCGAGGTGAATCTTTTCCTCCCACGATACTAAACCCTAGCCCCTTACCACCAGCGGACTTTGTGAAACGCACCTAAAATTTACAATAACATCCTTTAATGTTGCTTTACGGTAAATGATTAATTAAAAAAAATTAAAAAAAAAACACCAATATCTAAGCTAAGTGTCATAGAAGGATGTTTCCGACAGGTCATTTAAGAGATGGGAGTTTATCTCAATTTTAATTATGGTACAAATCAAACTTATTTTATTGATGGTATATGTATTAATGATTACTTATTAAATCAATTGAACAACAAATAAATACCTCAAAAGTGTGTGTGTCTCGGGGTTCAGGAATTGGGGGTCGTTTAGTGGTTTTCTGAGTCGTAGGTGACGCCACTGGAGGTCTTGCAGACCGAGGCGTTGAACTCACACGCAACTCGGAAACACCATTCCTCAATTGCTGGATTGGATCCTGTCGCATTTGAACTCTGGGCAACCTGTACGGTTCTTCCCATAACCTTTCAGTATCAGTAGCCAATCGGCTGTATCCATTCTTATATATAGGTATCTCAACGTTTTCACTGTACGGTCTACTTCGCCCATTTCTACTATTATTTCTACGTTCTAATCCATACGAATAGTCTACCACATCTCTGCTTTCATCTTCTTGATTTATAGGAGCTCGGTCTCTCCCATTTTTAGTTCTATATATATTGGGTGAGCTGCATCGTCTACGAACGCTTGAGGTTTGTCTGGTTGGTGATGGTGAAGGGGGATTTCGAATAGCTGTAGGACTAGGAACATAGAAAGTTGATGGCTGTTGTTGGGGCGGTGTTAAGACATCGTGTGCTGACAGAGCCCTTCGTCTCAACCCACCGCCTAATTTCCCAAGTGCTCTGAGAATATCGGGTGCTCCACTAGTGACGCGAAGAGAAGCTGTAGTGTAAACTTTGCCTCGATGCCTGAAGGAAAGTTTTGATGCTGGTGCAGGCGAACAGTGTGGTGGAGGACAGGGTGGCGATGGTGAACGGCGAACGGGGCTGGGTTCACGTGTTCCTGAACCAGGTCGCAGCCGTGAGCATCTACGTCTGAGCTTTCGCCAGCGCTGTGATAAATTAGCATTCCAGCTTTCTTCTGAAACATTCAAAAGTTCTTGAATTATCAATATGCCCGTATATAAAAATGACACTCGTTAAATATAGGAACATAAATATTATTGTTAAACTAGCTGATAGATATTTTGTTTCAAACTTCCGCCTTACTAAATCCTTGAACTATACCTTTTTTGGTATCAGCATCAGACGCATAGTCGTGAGTACGAGGTGGTTGCGCAGGCGGCGTAGCAGGCGCTGCGAAGCTATGTCTTAGCGGGGTCATGCGCAGCAGGCGAGGCCTATCACCGCCTCCGCGAGTACCCCAAGCTGGTGCGCCCATTTTCTGAAAACCCATTTATGGCAATTTAGAACCAATATATTATATTCTAGTTCTGGGACTCAGAATTCTGTATCTGTTCCGTGATCATTTCTAATGGGCGAGTACGTGATCAACCTTCTGTGTCTGACAAACAACGCTGACTTAGGTTTAAGATAGTTCCTACAGTTTTCTCACGATGTTTTCTTTCCCCATATGAGGATAAATTCGAACTTAGACAGAATGTTCATGGGTGCACAGCCCGGTATAGCACCTTCGACTGAGGGATGGGAGTCGCACGTTAAAGCTATTAGACTTGGAGTTGTGACTTGAGAAATGAAGCTTATAAAAGAGACTTATTATTAAATGGAATCGTAAGGTTTATTATGAACTACATATTTAAAGTATTGTATGTAAACACTGACGTGGGTGTTATAATAACTGTTAAAAGGCTTCTATAATGAAGTACATGTTTATTAAAATTAGACAAGTAGGTATATATATAATAATTACTCTCAGTATGGTAAATGTCTTTAAAAGATAGGTAAACATAAAAAGAAAAAGTTTTATTATATTTTAAAGTGTGACTAATTCTACGCCACCATTTAATAATTCTAATTTGCAACGCGTCCTTTCATATACTTCAATGTATATTTTCTCAGATAAAGTATCAATATAACTGTCGAACTATAATAGCGTTACTGTCTACACAAACAAGGAATTCAATACTACTGCGACTTGAAATTCCACGACGATTCTCGCTCCGCACAGACTATATCGACAATTATTGTCACTAATTTGATAAGTTTAAATATGTATGCGTAGTTGGCACAAATTAAAGCCATATAAAAAAAAAATATGAATGCGTAGCTTACAGAAGTTACCTGGAACAGATACCAATTCGACTTAGGATCCTTCAAGAAAAGAGCGCACAAATTCTTAAAAGGCCGGCAACGCACTCGCGAGCCCTCTAGCATCGAGAGTGTCCATGGGCGGAGGTATCACTTAACATCAGGTGAGCATCCTGCCCGTTTGCCCCCTGTTCTATAAAAAAAAAAGATAGCTCAGAACCAATAACCCTTGTGGTCTTCCTTATTATTTAATTATTTTAATTGTAGCTTAGCTTGTAGTGTATGATGATTACGTCTTATGAGTGGTGGTACGCATGTACTTTTGATATAAGAATACCTAAAAACAACTACTATGTATCTAACAATAGCGGCTGATATACTATCGGCAATTATACAAACTTATAAGTTCATATAAGGCCATTTCTCTTACGCATTCATTATGTGAGCATTGCCCGAGTTTAATGATTTAATAGTCGGAGCTACGCATCGCTAAATATAACCGTTTGAACATATAAGGAATGTATTAATAGAGGTTATGTTCATCTCATACAACACCAATGCTTTGTTTGTTTAAATGCGTTTTAGTGTCAAAACAACACGTTTGAAGCTGGAAAAGCTGTGTAATGTTCTAACGTAAAAACAATAATGTATCTTGCGACTTAAAGTATAAAGATTATTTTCGTGTGTTGTAGAAATAAAGTTGCATAAAAACTGACCACAATATAACACCCACATAGAGTGGGTTTAGGTCGCGTAAATATCTACGTCCGGTAACAGTCTTAATGCCCAGCCTTATTGGGATTGACCTAAAAATTACAGTTAAGTACTAGATACTATACTAGTGTCTCGTAAGGATTATAAAATATATAAGTTGTAGCAAGATACGCGCGACTGCTTTGCAGCTAATCAGGTCTTGAGAAATGTTTTTATAGTAAGGTAATTGTCGTTAAATGTCAAAAGGCATACAGTATGAACAAATGTACAGCTATGAACGCCAATAAAAATAATGAATGCTTCTAAATTTACATTTACTGCCAGTTCTCAAATCAAGGGCATAGAACGGAGGAGACGAACTGGCAATTCTACGCCACTCTCTTTCATCGCTACTTTGTTTTACAAAATTTATGTGAGGATTCACTTGAACCATTACACCATGTTCCACATCATTAACACACTCACATCTCTAATTTTGAGTAGCCACACCGACAGCAATTCCGACGTAATTTAGTTCTCTTAATATTCGTGGCGCTGATGTCGCAACTTTAGGATCGCGATCAACTTTGGTAATTGGTATTAGCAGTTACAGATCACCAGTGCTGTATGTGTATCCATCCAATTAATATGGCGAGCATTTTAGGGCCAATACATCCACATTGGTGGTTCAAACCGAGGCCGTAGCTCGTCCGTAGCGCAGTACTCGTCCGAGCGGCGAAAATAAATGTAACATTTGAAAAAAAAAATTACTGACTCTTAGTACTTCTTACTACCTGAGACTAGGTATCGTTGACCAATTACGATCTAACGTAACAAACCATTGTTTCGTCTTATGTACATTCTAGAGGCACAAAAACTTTTTCAGATTACATATGCCAATATACTATTTAATATCAATTTATACCATCTATAACAAATTCTGTGAAAGCGTTGAAATAGCAACCTAATTATATATGGACCGAAATTATCAACCTACTGTGTAAAGAAAGTAATAATTGTTTAGGTTATGCCGAGTTGGTAACGGTTTAAATTGTATGATTAAAAATCAGGCCTATTTTGACACCAACAATAATGAAGACCATATGATATAGAATTTGTTATTTGTTACCAAAATCGCTGAAATATCGAAGAGTGTTAATCAACCCTTTGGAAGTATTTAATGATTGGTAGAGCACCTATTAAATATATAACTATGAAAAACACAGTTATTAATAAAATTAAAAAATATACTTTAATGCAATCCAGTAAAGCTTTTAACTGTATTAATTTAATAATTATTATTCATATTATATACAAGTTCTTGATACTTATCAAGAGCTAGATCATATAAACTAGTAGGTATCAAATAGAAATGTTTATTTAATCTTGAACGGGGAACTCAACACAGACACTTCTTTTTCTAAATCCTTCTCATGTCACGTGACTACCAACATGTTTCAGATCAAACCCAGGACCTTCTCCCTAAGGCCTTTGTAGGCACATCATTATGAAATAGACGTCACCGCGGTCATGTGCCAAATGTTGAATTATTCGTGGCCTCAATAATTTAGGACCGTTACTAAATACTAAACTTAATAAAACATAAAATAGATAACATAAATTTTAATAGCTACTTTTACGAGTACGAAGTGAACAGACATGTGCACCCGAATGTACCGACCAGTCGCGGATATCCGGTCGCCGCGGTCTTCCACTCATACAAATATATTAGATTTATTTATGAAAGATAAACAGTATTACTTTTTAGTAATATACATAAAATAATAACCGTCTTCATATGATAGGCCTAGAACGCGATTTAGTTAAAGAATATTTGGTTATTTATTTATTTGTAAAGGTAACCGAAAGTGATAAAGACGAACATTATAAATGTTTGAGGATTTGAATAACGCCAAAATAACTATTTAATGTTATTCCGTAAATACTTAATATTTAGGATTAGACAGTGACTCGCTGGTTAGTTCTCATATAAAACAGAAAAGTGTCTAGAGGCTCTCATACTGGCAGAACATACAATTATTTAAAAAAAGATATATAATTACGATGATACAACGCTTCACAAGACTTATAAAAAATACTGTACTATTGTTTTATATTCATAGCTTCTCATGTTTTCCATAATTGGCAAAAGTCCGTTACTTGTATTTACTAGAGTTGTTATGCTAATTTACAAGCAATTCATGTTGTAGACATTAATTATATCTAACAGTTTTGAATATAATTTAGAAATCCTAGATTTCTAACCGATCAAAACGAAACATTATTTTTGTCTCTGCATAATAACTTTTAACGGTATAGACAAGAAATGATGAACATATTAGTCACGTTTTATGTACCTAACACCAAAAATACTAGCTCCTTCAACTAATCGTACAAGGCAGTGGCAAAGCAGACAACATGGCCGCAGACGCCATGGTTAAAATCATCGACAAAGGTGCGGCCGAAGCTCAGAATTGGTAATTGAATGGATTTGTTTAGAATTGTGGCATCCAAAATCAAACTAATCAGGATGATCGCCAACCCTCTAAGACTTTCGATAATATAGCGCCTATACTAGTCTAAAAATAAAAAATAAAAGTACTGTGGCAATTTATTTATCCAGACTTAATTAAATTCCAGTCGCCATAGGGCAATAATACGTCCGGGGTGATCTCTGTTACTGATAGTCCTCTCTGGGGTCCAATAACAAAGGGGGACAGATGATAAATTATAGGTTCACCAAAGTACAAGTAGAGTTACAAGCATCCCAATAAGCCACGACTGACGCTGACTAGATCGTGAAATAACAACAAAATGTGTGTTTTGCAACGATAACATCCAGAATTATTAATAAATGAAAACAATTCTAAACTACAGATCCGATTAAAAAAAACTATTTTACCAATGTGAATCGTAACATTGCGAGGCGAAACACTAAATGATAGTGGAAAATTGGGAAACATTATTTCCTTTTGATAGGATTTATTTCTTTAGGAAAATTTGTGTCAGTGTTCAGAGACAAATTACCAATAGGTAATTAGTGCGCGGGTTCATTTCAACAGACATATTCATATTTAAAAAGACATAACTCTCAAAAGACTTGGTTGAATCTTGGATGGTTTAAAGTCATAAAAGCTAGCTCAGAAAAGAAGTTATTTTATTAGCACCAGTTGTGTATTTTTTTGATCTGATCGTGTTATTACAACTTTATCTTAAAATTGCTGTTGTGTGCTGCAGTATTGATAATTAAATTGGCACAAAACCACTCTTCATCTAAAAGTATCCAAATGAAATGCAAAATGAATTACGATCGTTTAAAGATGAGTCCAGTTAGCGGTCAGGTGGGAAAGTGAAGTGAATTTGCCGTCGCGTCCCGTTGTGTGCCGAATTCGGATGACGCTGGTCACTGCTCTTCCGGTTTGTTTATGTACTATGCAACAGACGTACATTTGCAAAGTGGATTGCAAGTCTGTGACCGTATTCTAAATTTGAAATTACTAGTCAATCATTCTAGATCCTTTATTCTCCTATACGTGTTAGTAATTAAGGTTATCCAGTAAACCGATGGGCATAGTATACAAAAATACATCTATGTTTTTATTTGTCTAAGTGCGGTTATAGTTTTTTAAAATGAAATTTCGATCTGTCTCGTCTATCCAGGGTATATGTACCAATATTTATTTCCATACATTTAATCTGTTGAAATAAGATTTTGACTTCGATTTTTATATAACATATTATAATATGTATGTATAAAGATTTCATCATAACTGCCCACGATATTAACACGATTCTGTTGAACTTGCTATATATTGTTACTTTCTAAAACATTCCTATACTTAGCTTTTTTAATAATATTTTTGTTTATTTTAAGTACCGAAAAAATTATGACACCTGCTACTATTAGAGCGTTGATCATCCGAGGCTTACAGCCATTACAATAGACTAGATTGCTTCATTACTATCGGAAGACTATATAATATTAACTTTATATAAATATTAATTTATACGTTTTAACAAAACAAACATTTATTTTGTTTTTAGATTCTGAATTGAATGCAAATTAAAGATTCCGGCATAAAAGTTCATTGCCTCTGCATTGAAACGTGTGAAATTATTTAAGTGCTCGTGTTTCCTTCGTTAGTGTTTCAATTATTACTAACGTAAGGGCATGAGTAATACACAAACTTTGTAGGTTTCAAAACTTCGCAAAGTCGACAAATGAACCAACAGCCTTTGTATTTTTTAATCTTTACATTTCAACTTATTTCAGAATTAAATTTGACGTTAAAATTATTATTAAGGGGGAAAGAGGCCCCGCTTAATATTTTTTTTAAGTACAGGAGGCAATTCAGCAGGCGGATCAACTTAGAGACTAGAGTAACTAGCGCTAACTGCCTTCCATGGACACTTGCAACACCGCCCTGCAACGCACTTGCAGGGCTTTACAATATTTATAATATCAGATAAGTACAGACTAATTAATTTCTATTCTCAAAATTCATCCTGATTTTCGTAGATCACCACATTCAAAGATATTTTATCAACAAATTCATGACTTTAATACAAATTAATTAATCAGGCACGATTCCGAATTTTTGAATAAACTATATTATGGAACATAGAAATTTCTAGAACCGGGTGTATTGTTTTCAAAACAAAAGTATAACTTAGGTATTTGTCATAATATCGTATGAGTTCGTGTTCTGCTGCGCCCACGTTTATTAATGTAACTGAGATTTATGCATAGTGACAGCAATAGTGGTACTGGCCCTTGGGAATGTTACTCGTATTTGTATTGTTACCTCATTGAAACCTTGGAGCAACTTCTCACTCCAAAATTCCTTCATTAATTTTACACAATCTGTCATTTATTCGGGTCTTTACGCAGTATGTGGAAGTCATGCCCTATATTCAAGAGTTAAAGTTTGTATGTTGTGAGTTTCGTTAGACTACTATTTTGAAGTATTTCCGAACCAATTCGAGTTAGGGTCCTTCAAGAAAAGAGCGTACCAATTCTTAAAAGGCCGGCAACGCACTCGCGAGCCCTCTGGCATTGAGAGTATCCATAGGCGGCGGTATCACTTAACATCAGGTGAGCCTCTTGCCCGTTTTCCCCCTGTTCTATAAAAAAAAACAACAAAAAAACACTTTATTCTGTGATCATTTATAAACAAAGCAATGGGGATAAATGAATAAACATATTTGTTTTTCTCATTTTACTCGAACTATTATTATACTTTTAAAGAACTTTTATACACCGTAAAATAATTAATAACACGTCATTCGACCGCTTATAATCAAAAAAATACAATGTAACGTTATCAGAAATACCTACGTGGATTAAAGTTCATATTCACGTTCGTTACAATGTCTAATTACAGTGTCTTTACTCAAGTTTCTTTATTGTTAAATTAGACTTTACTGTAAATCGTTGACTTAGGACAATGTTTATTTTCATTACACGAAAAAACATAATTACTTTGCTAACAAACATTGTCTCCGATTTATTGAAAACCCGATTAATGTGTGTGTATATAACTCTGGGACAGGAATAAGCCTTTATAGTATTAAGTATTTATTGATCTATTATATGATTTTGTTATAAGAAGCTATTTAGCCACAAGCCAATTAGATATTGCTTTATTGTATTTATAGAATTATCAAATTTCAATTGTTTTAATATTCTACAAGCCAATTGTTTCTTTTAATAGTGATAAGAACTAAATACTTATGTGTATTTAAAAAACCGGTCTTAGATAAACTTATCGCAAGTAATGTTTAGTAGGCCATACGGTTTATTACCACGGTACAACGTTCTTTACAATAGTGTTCAATCAGCTCTAGTCTTCCCATAATGAATGACCTAGATCTAAGATAGAAAGAAATCTGGGAAATTGCTTCCCACTCTTTGTTATTCAGTTTCGTCTTTGTATTTCTGAAGTGAAAACTGCGTGCGCTGGATTTGTGATTGATGACCGTTGTTTACTGATTTAACAGCTATAGTACCGTGTTATATAAATTTATGTCAAATAACTACTATGTTTAATGATATAATTTGATAAAAAATTCTATCAATTGAAAACAGCGGATAACTTAAATATTTTGAAATGCTGCTTAATTACAATGCATACCCATTATTATTCAAGATTTTTAATGTATGGAACTATTTAAAACTTTGTATTGTTGTACGACGGAAGAAAAAATAAAAATTAATATTTTTGACATAGCCTTGTTTTTATTGCATGCGAAATCGTGACAAAAAAATCTAGGTTGTTAGAATGACGTTTCGAATTGATTTCATGATAATTGGTTAAACAGAGTAAATATTTATTGCGGATCATAAGCACTTTTAAGTTTGAGTGTATAATAATGATTATATTGAGTTTTATGTTCAAATTCAACTCCCATAATATAAGGATAAGGCATGAGCTTCATATTCTAATTTTTAGTTTTAATTTCATTGATCAATTTTGTTTTGTCAAGATATGTAACCTTTTGTGCCTGTACACACCTGATACATTTTTGCGTCTTAGACAATTGCGATGTTTCCTTCATTGTATGAGGTCAATGGCACTCACTAAATATATATCCATTAGTGCATTTAGCCTGAAATCAAACAACAAAAGCCTTTGGTTTAAAAATGCAACTTATTAAAGGGAGGTATTAAAAAGTTGCATTTTTAAACCAAGTCAAAAGTGTTTTAGGGTATGATTTAGAGTCGAGAAATAGCGCTAAGACTAATAAAAAACTTAAGGTATTGAAACTTATTTGAACGTCTCTGAAAGTGAGGGTTAGTGAATGTAGTAACCGTAAATGGATAACTTAATGTAATGTATTACAATTGTCATTCAACGTTTTCGTGACGCATAATCATTATCAGCAGGAAAATATAGTTTATTCTTCATTACGTCTCAGAAGTACAATATAATACTATTAATTAAATTAACATCTAAAATGAATAAACACTAAATTACTCAATGAATGTGACGCAAAAGTTAAAGGAAACCATTTCGCTAATCAATATCTTTAAGGATGTATAGAACTGTCATAAATACATAATAAGGAGCAAAGAATATTAAAAATAGGGTACGGAACGAATATTTAAAACGCCATTCTTTTTCTATAAGATATTTAACCAGTGGTTGTCCATTTTTAGGACTGGGCATCTGTTTTGTGATAATTTTTTTCTAATAGGCACGTAGAAGATCAGTCTCGCCTTGTACATGCCGTCCATTTTGGGTCTAAGGTATAAATAACGGTTTTCTCTGGATGTTATAGGTACGCCAATGGACTTTTTCCCTATGTTGGTATTCAAGAATTTCGTGTCTTTCACCGACGCCTACAGCCGGTGATCGAACAGAACCGAACGCATAGAAAATATCATTTTTATTTCTTAGGCAAATACTTTGTTACTACTGAACCTAATATCTTTGTTACACCATTAACTTTCCTACTAGGTAACTGCGTAGCAACGAAGCAAATGCTAGATTAGTTCTTTGATTACCTCGGTACTTTAAACATACTTTGGGATTGGGCTACGTATTGTTTATTATATGATTTATAAGGAAAGCAATATTTACTTCATATTTCCTTTCTTAATTAAAAACTGAAATATTTGTAGCATACAAAAAGCCTTGTCCTCCACAAGATAAGTCATAAAGAAAAAAACAAAAGAAAAATAGAGTTAAACTTATCTTTCTACTCTGTTTATAAATAGCTGCTAGTGCGCAGTAATATACTAAACCGTTACATAACGATGGTATTGTTCGTACACGTCAGCATTGTAATTTGAAAATTGAACTCCCTACGTACACGTTCTTATAAGTATAGCGACAAGCATGTCATGATTCGTTTAGCGTGTTTTGTTACGACTTAGCTAAGCTTTTTAAAGTTTATTTTCATCGAGATATGAAACCTTAGTGCGGGTTATAATTCAACGTGGTCTTAAGGAATAGGTATAACCTTAGACCTTTTTGGAGAGTGGGACATTAAGAAATACCTTTTGGAATAATCAGATTATCAGCATTATCTTGATCAAAATTTTACCAATTGCAAAGCTATACATACATAGTCCATATTTTGCGAATCATAATTGTCGTGACTTGTTAAAGGTGAAAGGTATCCTGCCTAAAGTAGAATTGGCATTTATTATAGATCAAGGAGAATAGAACTATTCAAAGATATACACGGCTTTAATGTGTTCTAATATATGACTAAATACGTAAAAGTGCGACTCAATAACATTTCAAGACAAATATATAGTTTCTTAAATGAAACTTGCATTTCTTAGGCTTTGCATTTAACATGATTTTATTCTCAGTAATTGTTTTACATGTCGTATAATCACTTTCTTAGGATTCTTGATATATTACAAGGAAAAACAAATTGTTCTTTATTAATAAATAAATATTAGTTATTTGTGAAGTTACTGGTACTTTCATTATCAATTATAATTGTGACAAGATGCACAATCAGTGAAAAAATAGTTTATCTTTATTATCCTCATAATATTGAAATAATAATATTAAAATAAAAAAAGGAAAAATTAGTTTTAAATACGGAGAAAATAATAAATTTATGAATTAACAATCAATGTTAGTTTCTAGTTTAGATTACTTGGAATTACATGAAGTTAATTGTAATATAAAAATTATCAGTTTTAATATATATATATATATATATAAGCCTGATGAAGTAATAGAGTCCGTTTATTAATTCGTATCCCACACTCGTTTCCTATAAAAGGAAAATCGTGTTTGGATCCGCGCTAATGACCTTAACTTCCATTTCTGCTTCAAAATAACGTTTTACGAAATCATAAATACATTTTTATAAAATTATAATTATTTGATTTGAGTAATTTACAACGTTTACAAACACCAAATACGAGTATAACCAAAAGCTATTTATAATACTATCAGTTTATAGTATAAAATTAACACTTTTTATTTTCTTCTTACACTTATTACTTTATCATTACTAGTTAGATTACATAACAGCTGTCCCAACACAAGTTCCACAGCTGTTTAAAACTAAAATTAACCTCGATAGAGCGACAGATAGCGTTATAAAAAGTGGTTTTATAACATGCTTAATTTACACAACAATGAATTAATAACAATACGTTGGATTAATCTTCTAATGGATTGGTAAGGCGCTATCCACAATATGCATACCGTATAGGCAATAAAACGAGGGTGTAACTTCAATGCACTGCGATGGTGGTCCTACGATATTCCGATTTAGAGAGTCGCGGAAATTTGATCCTTCAAGTCATAGATTTAGGAGTTTTATTACATAAATTTGATAATTGTGTAGCGGAGTGTAGTTAGGGCAGATTGCAAGGGGACTGGGCCCTAGCGCTTGTTGAACGTTCAAACGAGGTTTTTTAAAACATTTACTTATCACTGTTCCAGCTGATTTAATACAGGAAATTACTTTTTCGTTTAGCATCGAAATACGCCGAATATGTTTTGTAATTTCTTAAAAAAAAACAATTGTAATAAATAATTAAAGTTAATGCTCGATGATGAAATATATAACCTAAGAAATGAATCATTTATCATTGTATTAAAATAAATACAATGTATACAAATAAATGAATATGTAAAAATAGCTAAAACTATGTTACATACTAGCTTCGTGAAATAAGACGAATATTAGCGCTCTATATTCAGTCTGCGTGGAAAAAATTGAGTTGCGTAAAAATCTCAATGTTTTCAATTTCAAAATATTACTAGTGGTGCTGGATATTTGTTAAAATATTTGGAAAAAAATTCACTAATTTTATGATTCGAATAATGACATTAAAATTACTTAAACTTACCCACTATAAATAATTAAATCCAAAGACAATTAAAAGGTTTTAACGTACGGACCATATTTAATAAAGTTAAAAAAAAACATAATTCATTTAAAGTTGATCGTATAAATTTACTGTTGCACTTAAAAATTTATTTCACTAACGACAAAATATAAATTTAAATATAACGGCCGTAACCTCAACGCGTTCGTTATACACGACCGTTGAAATAACACTAACATCAAACATGAAACTACAGTCGTAACCTCAAACTACAATCAGCCCGCGCTGTCTGACGTTGAGTTTATCTGTGGATTATGAATAAAGGTCTAGTCAAAGACTCATTATTTTGTTTATTTCTATACTGTTGTCTATTATACAGGTCGAAAAACCTTGCTTCAGTTAAATTAATGTGTAGTATGTTTAATAGTAAAAAAAGACGTTCGTCGTGTTTAGAAGAGTTCGAAATCCGCTTCTACAATTAACGCATTACTGATAGAAAACAATTTATTGTACTACAGTTGAATTATTATTCCGTAAATATTTTCCAGAAGTTATTTAAATATTAAGTTGGGCAATTCGCAATATGCACGCCGCCTGGAATTAATAGAGCCGGGATGATGTTTTCATAAAAAAAACAATTGTTTCCTATTGGCATATTCACAGGCATAAAATCTTTTAATAGCTAGCAAAACAGGTACACGCCTTGTCTATGCTTTAAGAGGGTGAAGAAATGTACCGCGGCATTATCTACCTGCACGACACCCAGGGGGACCTTTTAAACCGAAACCATTCAGCCATAACCAATGAATGATTCTGAACATCCGTAACACATTCATAAAAACCTGATTTAAGTTTTAACACTTGACATAGGCGGGTTTCTTCGGTCAAGTGGAAAGTAAGATCATGAACATGTTTACTTGTTTGAGCCAAAAATTATATATGCGTTATTTTATTTTCAACACTTTGTGGAACAATAACACAATTTGTTATTTCATACATTAAATTTAAAAAAAGTTTTAGCGACAAAGACAGGGTTACTGCCATTTTTGAATTTATCAAACATTGTTTATAGGCAATTAGGTGATAAAAAATTGTTTCGCCGGTAATCGAACAGGAACTTCAGGTTATACGCACTGTTACTAATTAACCCGGGAGCGGGCTCATACAAGACCTTATGTTTCAAAACGCCAAATATGTATTTAGTTTTAAAATATATTCCCAAACATTTTGTACAGAATACTTTAAGAGTGTCTTTGTATATGGTTTTTACTTTTATAATAGGATAAGATATGATGAGAGATGAAACAACCACGTCAGAATTCAGTTTACTAATTCCAGTAACGACTGTAATCTATCAAGGAAACGTGGTTAAGTGGTCTGGTAAAAAGATATTTCTTTCTTTGTTCCTATGTAAATGAGGTATTGATTTTGTGCACAATAAGTCAGACGAAAGCCCTCAAGGTCCTATACAATATAGAGGGATATACCGCAGTCTGGCGCCGGGAATGCGTCGTCGACAAGGCTGTCATTAACATTTTGACGTAAATTATTGCATCTATTTCACAGCAATAATTGCCTAAACTTTTATTTTCTTAGATAAATATGGTACAGAGATATAGCTTATCTTATAACATTAATTAAAATATATTATAATATACAACGGGTATAACATAAATATATTTTTCAGTTAGACCTTAATTTAAATCAACCTAAATAGGTTTTAGTCATCCTTCCAGTCCATATAACAAAAGTTTATTTAGGTTGTCTGTGGTTTTATGGAGGGGATAGCGGCGGTCACTAGTGGCGCGTGCTTCCTGAGTGCGGGGAGGGCACGTGCACGACTCCAAATTATTAAACAAGCTACACCTATTATACAGGATGTCAGGAGATCCCTCGAGATAGTTTATGAGGATTTCTTGTGTCTATAGTTTTATTTTATGTTCCAGTTTGAATTTTGTACACGCAATGTACTTGCCATAAGTCTGATTGAGTAAATTGTACATATTTATTTCTATATATGTATATATCTGATGCTTTAGTTTAAATATAATATGTTAATTCTAAAAAGTCATTCGAAGGACCATCACACATACATCGATGGATATTAAATATAAACTTCGTATATTATACGGAAAAACATTCAATCGACATATAAGATGACATCGAAAATTTGTATTTTCGGTGATTGGAATAGCTAAATTAACAGCCAAATTAGTAAGCATTAACAGTATAAAATCATTATCATGCATCACACAAAACCCAAAATTTTCGCTTTCAAGTTTAAAAAAGAGAAAATAAGGCTGAGTTAACAGTTCTTAATTGCTGCCCAGACGGGTTTATTAAATGGGATCATACTTGCATTGAATAGAAATTCCAATAACTTATTTAATTCATGTGAAACGGATTGTGCTATCGTATTCATTTTACCGTGTCTTTTCGCAAATTGATAAAAACACAATGGTTCGTATCAGTGTTCTAAGAAGTAAAGATTTTAAAAGAAATTGTAATTAGATTATCCTACCGTTTTCTGCTTGATTATATGCATCACCGACCGATTTTTTTTGATAGTTAGGATGTTAATTATTAGTTCCTAGTATGTACGTACATACCTCAATATCTCATAGTTTAGAATGCATTTAATCACCGTAAAAAACAAAACACGAAAAATAAACGTCTACGATACATAGTAGCTTGGTTACCATAGTAACCATTTTTTTTAGAAAAATAACAATTGCATCAGGTACCTTTTAATCACAAGTTATAAGTAGATCTTATATAATCGGAACATCTTTTTGCACTTTATTTGTGGTACTTGTAATATGTATAAAAATGTAGAATATTTTGTAGATCCTTTTTAAACTGGCTGTATTTTAAAATTGGTAGTGGTTTTAGATCACGAACAAGCGTGTACGCATGATATGTTTAGTAAAGCATTAGGGTATTATTTATTTATCAAACCTTAATTATGTAAGAGATAGGTCACGAATTCGGCAAGATTTTTTTATTTGTCCTTTTATAGTCCTAAAAACTAGTATTATTAAAAATTGTTAATTTTAACACAAACTTCAGAAGTTTTTATATATTATATTAACAATATTTTTAGTTAATACTATCATACATTGTGGTTAAATCTGTAAAAGAAAGAGCACATACATGAGTTTTTCCGACTCTATACGATTAGCTTCCTCCCTATCGTCTTTTAAAACTCTTCTTATATAAGTAAATATTTCCTAACCTTATCATATTCTGATCCGTTGCATCCCTTGTAATTTTTATGTATTGTGTTATTTGTGTTTCTTTGCAACGAAGTGTGAATAAAAAAATAAAATAGTTTTTGTTTATTTTTTCTTGTAAATTGTCAATAAATAAAGGTTAATTTTATCATTACCCATTTTAAAGATTTGGTTTAGTGTTAAAGATGTAAGTTAGTCTGTTATTGTATTGTCGTAGTTGTGTTAAAGTTTGCCAACCTTACATATTGGATAGCGTCAGTTTTTACCTAACAATACCCATAATTACCCAATGATATTATGATTGGTGGTTCCTGAAAATAGCGCATTTAACAAAAAAAAATCTCTTTAGCTTTATAATATAAATACCGTATTTTTAAACCGATAAGTAAGAAATTTAGATAATTTTATATACTTTTCATTGTGTTATAGAAGTTATGCAACTTTTAACTTAAACATACACTATTATTCCTAAGAAGATTTTTTCTACGGAGTCAGAGGTTGGTTCAATAGACCATGCAATTTCTTCTTGCTCTTCCGACTCTTCATTTGTTGTCAAAGGGCTCATTGCACTCGTACTGTAACAAAGGATACACAAACATTTCTTAGTTCAAGCCGTTCTTAGAATCATGACAAGCCCATCGCCTCTCAAGGAATGTTACACAAATGACATTTGAGATGCATTATTTGTAGAGTTTTCAGTGTGAGTTCTCACATATATTATTCACAATTAATTTATTACTGATACTGCACACGCATTATCTAAGCAGCGAAATACTTTTAAGTTCAATATCTAGGGATTGATAACAAGCGATTTAATAATTGCAATGATTTACTTCACCATTCCATTAGTGCATAGCCGGAATTGTCTCATGTTTGTTTAGTAATTATATTATGGATATGCCAATTTAGCAACCCTAAAGAAACATGCGAAACATAATATTTCGTTTAAATGACCAAAACATTATGCCGATTGCAGTATGTAATACTGTTATATAATGTTTATTGTAAACATTATTACTAAGGAGCGCCTCCAATTCAAGGTCACCGCAAGACCTTCACGCTGCCTGACTTTTGTTATTTTCTATTTGCTACAATGATTAAACAGATCATGCTGATTGAAACTTCAAAGTACATTTAAATGTACACATGCTTATAAACCTCGAATAAAAATATTAGAGCCTATGCTATATGACAATGAAACTATGTTCATACTTCATTTAATTCTATAGAAATAATAAGAATAAAACACGTGTCTACGTTTTTACTTGTTATAATTAACCAGAGTTAGAATTAAAAACCGCTTGAATAATTTAAATATTTTAAATATACAATGCTTAAAAGACAATCCCACGCCCTACAGCAGCACCACAGTATCTCTTAGATCAGAATGATATCGCTCTTAATTCAGGTCATATTTGGATGTTGCTAATTACCAGCGAGCTGTTCATTGACCTTTGTATACCTACTTTGCTAACAAGACAAATGACGCTAGGTTCAAGCAATTCGCTAAGAGATTTTTTTTAAATTCCTGAAGATTTTATTTTGTAAGAAAAGTACATAACTGCTATTTAAAAAAACTTCACCGAACTGTTAATATGACCGAGGTGTTTAAATAAAACACAATAATTATGTTATTAATAGAAATAATCTCTTTGGCTTATTAGGTTTTACACTGTAGGCTGTAAATAAATAAATAAAGCTGGCTGCTATGTTAAAATAAAAAAGAATGACTACTGACAATAAACTAAGTCAGAGCCTCGAACAAAGACCATTATTACGTTAGGTAAAACAAAAGTATTTATGCGTAGTGAAAAAGTAACAACTGTTTTCCATTATCAGTGACGTGTAAGTATGGTAACAAGCCATGGAACGTGGGAAATGGGAATATGGTGCCTACCTATCGTTTCATGCATAATTAAAATGTACAGCAAAATAAAGGGCTAAGTATTACCTACGCTATGTGACATAGACATATAATTTTTTTAAAAAACAAGGTAAGTTTTGCGTATGCGTGTGTTCTGTGGTTGTAATTAGCAGCTCAGCGAGGAGCAGACGGTTCCACAGCGCTGCTCATTCTGCCATAGACCACAGCAGCTAGTTTGTGCCTGAGTCGCAATAAAATAAAAATAATTAGCAGTTATGGTTTAAAGACCTATATAAACGCAAATATGTATATATAATAAAGTGTATATAAATTTCATAAATAAATTCATAAGCCGAACAGCTTTTTTTAGCTATCTTTTTATTCCGTGACTTTTTGGTATATTTTCTTTGAATTAACATTACGATATTTTTCAAATCCCAATACTTTGTTGTTACGCCTACCGCTATTAATGTTGTCCAGGAAGCAGGCAGGTTGCGTATTATGGGTTTGGCTTCAAATAAATATTTTTATCAACATGCGGGAATTCAAACATTAGTAGCGGCATCTTCAACAATATAAAATTACATGGGAATCAGCCAGTTTCTACGTGAATGACTAATTTTACATCAAGTGTCATATAGCCGTTATAATACGCTCGAGAGCCCGCATCCGATAGCTGATAGCCTCATGTGAAAACTTGTAGACTTGATACTCTTGATATCTCTACAAGATTACAAGAAATTTAAAAATTCGCTTTATTAAAATTGCGATTTGTTTTAGGTTATCTCATGTATAAACATACAGCCATATCTGTAAGTGTTCAGTCATCCTCTTGAACCTTTGAAAATATTTAATTTATATATAAATTAATATATAAGAAAAAAATTGACTAGTTGAACAAACTAGAACCAATGATCCTAGCTTATGGTCTCAATAAGAAGTGCGGACGGCGTGAACGAACGTAATGCTTACGATATAATAGATAAAAAAATAAAAAAAAAGCAAAATATAATAAAGGAACCTAAGAATCAATCGAACTATCCAGATCGTTCGAATGCTTCAGCGGATTCCTCATTCTAGCCATTCTGATGTGATAAAATATGCGTAAGAAAGTTGAGTAAGAATTCTTTAGTGTAGTACAGTAAAATGCGTATAAACGTTTCATAAATAAAATACATCTAGAGCAAAACTTTTGGACCAGAAACGATTGTACCTTCATTCCATTGTTTCTTTTATGAACAAACATGCATTAAATGTTGCGTAAGCCTCTTGGCAAACGTTAAGATGAGAACAATAAATTACCTGTGGAAATAGCTTGACATTTCATATATGAAAGTATGCCCTAAAAACTACATCATTCACGTCATTTAGTTATGACTTTATCTTAATTTTTATGTAAGTTCCCTGATACGTAGGAAAAGAACGTATCAATTTATTCAAAGAAGGTTTTCTGCCGTATTCACTTAGCATCGGACGAGCCTCAGAACTCCTTTATACAACTTATATAGACAAATGATGTAAAAGGGTTTGAACAGCAATTTGAAACAGTAGAGGGTGGACTAACTAAACATAATTTTAACATTTTATTAATCAAGTCAAACTCACATCATAGTATTTACATTACACCCATATGCATGCAACGTATGTCATTAGTTTATGAAACCTGGCTCTCCCGGATTCGAACGGCTTGACCTATTATAGTAATAAATGTATATAGTGATCAGGAGTTGTGTAGCATTCTTCTAACTTAATGACCCCTAGATGGTGCCGAGGGCGTCCACAGTGAGTTTCCATTGCGTTCGGACTTGAGTATTTTCGCCTCGCTCCTGAAAGAGCAAAGACTCTCTTTGCCTCACCTGCAACTGTACGACACATGGTTTGCATGGGATGGCCACTTCACCCAATCAAGTATGGCCTAACCATTACCACTTACGTCACTTGGTCTTCTGGCTAATCGAGGTTTTTGCAACGCTATGAAACTAGCTCATTTGTGATCTTTTGACCAGGACATACACGGAATAGGGCAGTTGACGAAGACATAGAGCCGGTGCTAAGTCACCTTACACGTTTTGGATATGTATGTATATGGACACACCATACACTTCGCTGTGTGGAGGCGGGGACAATCTTGTGGGACTAAAGATTTCATCAAAGTGCAACTACCAGCGTCGTAATAGCCCTTCTGAAATTATGTTGAGTCGACCGTCTTTCGATTTTAGAGGCTTCTTACGCTGACTAGAGCAGTCAGCATCTCTGACAAGATTTAAATCACTCTTTACCGCACAAGTGCTTAGCGTGCCCTGTGCTCTAAGACGAAAGAGCTGGTATAGGTGTAGGCCACTTTAAAAAGTTTACCCTCTTCGGCTATTGAAGATTCGTCAGCGTGAAGTCCGATGAAGCGGTTACGAAGTTCAAGCCTGATCCTGTTCATAGTTTCAGGGTCCCGCAGTTTAGTGACTTTCTCCAAGCCCTACCAGGAACACCGGCTTGTCGCGCAACTGCAACCGGCGTATTTAGACAACAACGAGATAGTGGCCTCTGTTAATATCAGCGCCTCTTCGGTTTCGGATATCGAGTAGCAATTAGCTCCACAAGAATAGCAAGGTGGTCAATTTGGTGCACCATCGGTTGAGTTCCATGTATCTCTGGCTCTGCGCTCGTATTGGCACAGCTTTATAAACCGGTTACCATTATCGTTGCGGGCTCTAGTGTGGGCATAAGTTTGTGTATGCCCAAGCTCACACTTAGTGTTTTCGTTTTCAAACTATGCATTAGATCCCCCATGACGATTCCAATATCTTGTTATATTAATACCTTTGAATGTGACATTCAGAGCGTTGTATACGTCATCTTTGGTTTCCTTTGCAGATGGATTCTCCTTTGAGAATGGCGATGTTCCGGTTTCTTGAGTTAAATCGGGCCCAAATTATTCGGTCCGAGATCAGTGTCTAGTCCAATAGAACTTTCTTTGCAAACTCTAAGAGCAAGAAATTCTTGTAATCAAGATTATCATCCTCATTTTCCTTGCCCGAGTATAGAAGAGCTTGGACTGTGGACGTTCTCTACTCACTAAAACCACTTAAACGCACTTCGCTTAAAATAATATATATTCGCTTAATCCGAATTTGCAGATTGTATCTAAGCATTTCTGCTTCTGCTTCTGCTAGTTGACTGTCATTGCTGAGTTTTTTACATTCCAGAAATATGAGTCCGTGTGTCCAAAGGTGAGGAAAATGAGCGATCCGGTTCTCACTGCTTCGGTTTCGTGAATCGTTGTTGATTTTCATGCAAGTGAGATCCCACTATGCCCGAGTCCGGTAAAGGGGCAGACACTTTAGAGCTTCCAGGCAAGCTCAGCTTAAATGGGTTCCCTCCCTAGTAAACAGATTCTGTTAAGGCGCCATACGCACCCGAGAATGTGGACGCAGCAGGTTCCAGGATGGACGACTGGAACGTCGAACTTCCTTACTTAAGACCAACCCACCCAATTAAAAAAAATAAGATTATAGCATTCGACCAGTGGAAGATTTTTTAAACCGATCCAGTAACTTGACGTTACGTTACGTTACGTCGACACGACATTCACGTAACGAAAATAGAGAAAAACAAATCTTCCCTTTTTATAGGTTAATAGTTTCATTACGTATGACAAATGTGGCCTAAATTCACATAAGCTGCAGTTACAAATGGTGAATCTTAAAATATACTTGACATGTCATCACGTCTGAGTACCTACCTATGACTCATAAAGTGAGTTACCCTAAGGAATCTCAATAGAATAACAATGACAAATTGATGACGACGCGAAGCACAATAAAACATAAGTAATTGATAATATCGTAATATTATAATGAACATACATAGTTATAATTGGCAACTATCGGGTTTATCGAAAATGAATCTACTTTAATCTCTTGTTGATCTAAATTATTATTGATCTCTTAATCTACATCACAACTTTCAATGTTTGTTTTTAACTATAGGTATATATATTTTATTACATATGAATTTTATTTATCACTTACTTAATGTATATAAAGATAGTCACGGCAGGTAGCGCTCGCGTTGGCCAAAATACATTTATGGAAGGCAAAATTTAACAAAAACTACCAATAACGTGTAATAGTTATGTTCATCATGCTCATATATATTAAGTGCAAACCCGCTTTAACTAATAAAAGAAAAATTCTATTTTTTACAATCAAAGGTATGTATAGACAAGGACATATTTCATTTAATTTTACAAAATTAACATTATAAAAAAGCCTGAGTCCTAAATCTAACAACAATTATGAAAAATACTGTTGTTTTGCGTACTCTAGTGAAACTATTTAAAGGATTGTAGACAAAGATTATTTACCATAAGTATGTACTTCTGTTTTGCCGGCTTACAATTTTTATTTCAACGTAGTTCTCTTATTTGGGAATAGGTGGCACTATTCTTCAAAATTGTGTTTTAAAACAAACTGTAGGTGGCGCTTTAAACAAAATATAAAATTTTAAAATTAGAATTGGTACGTACTACTACGAAGTTTTTTCATTTGAATTTTAAATAAATTATGTCCCGATGATTGGATAAGATCTAATATGGAAAATAAATAAGATAGCGCTGTACATGATTGAAAATAAAGAAACGTATTAAGATGTAAACGCGGGAGGCCGGAGACCGGAGTAAATGCGGGATTGTCTTGCCTCCGGTGACCGGCCCCGCCATCACAAAGTCCCGCGGCCCGCCATCCGCTCATTGCTCGAACGTCGAGGCGGCAGTGAATATTTGTACGTCGTGGTGACAGGTGGCACGTCACACCCTCATCGTTAGTCGTATACGCGATTCCACCTTTTGTTTATAAACTTGGCATTCATCAAGAAACTAATAAACATGAACAAACCGGTTGATAAGTGACTTTACTAAAATATTCATGTAAAAAGTTTCTTAAAAGTACCGTGAAAGTGCACAGAAAATACCGGCTCCGCGAGTCATGTCCACAAGTACGATTTGAATGCGAAATTGTCATAAACTATGTTCGGGCCCGCGTATGGATATTAGTGTGGAGACTGGATAGAACTTCGGAATTTGTAAGTGCGTCTATGTTTGTTTGGATAGAGAATACTTAACTACAGCATGGGGCTAAGTTCTTTTATATTGTAACGGGTAATTTGTGTGTGAATCAGAGCGCGGGGGGAATTAAGAGGAGGGCTTAGTTTCATCAAATGTTAGTTCTGACAATTATTGTTGTGAGCAGCAGAGCCTGGTCATCGCACGAGGCCTTTAGAGTTGAATGGCCGGTATGGCAGGCCGGTCACGAAGTTCTTGCATTAATTTCTCACATTGACTAATATCTAATTCCTCAATTGACCCACTGTAAATTATCCTTGAGCTTAACTTGGACTTTTTAGACAAATAATACTTCTAGTTTGATGACCTTTAGTGAAGTAAGTATTCTTTAGGAATACCTAAGTAGTTTGGTTGTGTGCTTAGTTATCAAAGTTCAAGTTTATTCAAGTATCAATCGGTAATCGTGATTTCAATTCCAATTAATCTATTATGTTGGGCCTCCTGCCTTACTCGCGTTTAAACTTAAATATACACGTAATCATGTGACAATATTTTAAAGAATATGTATTTGAAAAAAAACGGCATATTTGGTCTATTAATACATAATTAAGGAATGTTTGCCCATTTCCTGAAATGGCCAGGTTTCGTAAATGAACTTAAACGTGCTCGATTACTTCAGAATACTAGACCTATGTGAAAAGAAACACTTTAAAAAAATAATTTGGGTCCAGGCGTTATTGAGAAACAAAAAGTTTCAAGTCAACCTCAATTAAAAACGGGAATTTATTTTGTAGCAGTACATTACACTTTTCATTAACTCGAATACAGGCAAAAGCCTGAAAAAAATAATGAAAATAATAATAAATTGAAAATATATGAAAACTTGACTAATATTCTTACTTGTATTCTACTAAAATGAATTTTTCGCCTGTTATAGGATTATATTCATTAAATATATATTTTATCCCTGCACTGCTTTAAATACTCCTTCAGTAAGGTTCTATTTGAAATTTTATTAAAATATCACATAACGATAACTATCGAGCCATACCGTGAAATACAACAATTTGAAGAATTTTAAATTTGTGATCAATTTCACGATCAATAACGAGATTGACATGTACTAAAATGAATCAGTTACCATCTATCGAATTTTTAAATAATAGCGTTTCTAAGCATTTTTAATTAAAGCCCTAGCAGCTAGCAATCACCGAGTTTTTCTTTATACCTATTTATCTGGTACTTTAAGACATTACTACATTATAGGCATATATATAAACCTTTTTATATGTTGCTACATGTTAGAAGGCTGACTTAATAGAATGTGTGGCGTCTCAGTTATAAGTCATATGTTTAGGGATGGCAACATCGAGTATGTTGAAGTCTATTTATTTTAGCCTATTAGATTTCTAAAGTAATTAAAATCAAACAGATTGTAATAAATAGCAGTCTTTAGAATTTTTGCGTGAAAAATTGTGATTATTTTATTGGATACTTATTTCGGGAGGATTTCATAATTCAATGAAGTATTTCATATAAAATTAATTGCTAACATATAAGCAATCTTAATACATAGTAAAATACTGTCGAGTCCGTTTATTACTATGCATTTTCCATTACCATTCAAACGTTTCAGAAAAATATTTAAATTCAATTACAGTGGGGAAATGAGAATTGTTTCACATTTCTTTTTTTATATCCACCTATTACGGAACTATTGGATAAAATTGAACTTATGACTGCTTAATCAATTTGATTAATTAAGTTCTTAAAGCTTAAGTAATTACATTGGGACCATTTAATAACAGTATGAATTACTTTTAGAGGACTTTGGAGGTTTGCCAGGTCAAGAGTCCTCTTGTCCTCGTTGCGATTTGTTAATCGCATTCCTCTTTAGGAACCACGTACTCGAGATTCCACTTCGTCTCCCTTATACAGATTTCATCTACGAAATACGGCTTTATAAGACAAATTAAAAGGAAGAAAAAATGCGCATATTTTAGCGTCTTATTGACGCTTTGATGGTGTCTTGAATAAATTAGGGGAAATAAATAAACCTGTTAATATTTGCATAATTCAATATCGTCTTGTGTTCTCGTCTAGGGTCTACAAGTATAAGGGTTTATTTTTATATTAGAAATAAAGAAAAATATAAGACTTTTTGCGCGAATTCGATTGATTGGTGCACAAATGTTATCTTAATTAAAGGTATTACAGAGTTGTTGGTTTTTACATTGTCATTTGTGATGATGTTAGGTAGACATTTCAAATATACCTATTCCTACATAAAGCACTTCATTTGTATATAAGACATAATTATCGAAAACCTCTTGTAGCGAATAATACTAATAAATTATATTTATTCTAGCGGACCTAACGTACGTTGCCCTGTATGATATTTCAATCATTTAGGATATTAAAAAAGGTATAAAAGTAGGGACTGTAGCACCATTTGCCGGGCTGATTTGTGAACCTAAAACAACCCAGGGCTCTAAGCAACCGCATAGAACAAAATAATTAATATCAGAGAGAGTTCGTTGACTTACACACGTACAGTAGGATTTATATATATATGCAAGCTATCATATCTTTAAAGTTAGATCAAACTGCACACAGTGTACAAATGTGATTGAAATCGGTTAAGTAGTTTAGGTGTCGATAACGGACAAACAACGTGACACGTAATTTATATATCTTATAAGAAATATCTTTATGTAAAGGAGTATTTTCTAATTTATAATTAACGCGTCATCTTCAATGCGAACACGGTTTTTAGTTTAATTTTTAATACATAGCTTCAAAATATAAACATAACTTTAGTTGCATATATGTTGTGAATCGAAGCTGAACGTGGGCGCGACGTGATTGTCATGCATTTACCACAAAGGTACCTTCTAACGTTGGACAATGCCCATTTCCGATTAGCAGATTCAATTGTGTCCGCGTCGCTCCAAATTTATAACGAGGTATAGCAACAAAGACTAGACTAGAGCTTACGTATAATGAAAATAACTTGTAGAATATATTACTTTACTACTTGTGACCTAATGGTTTGATCAGAATAAAGTGGGCGGCCTGTTACAAGTAATATTTCTTTATTTTAACTTAAAATAAATAATAAACTAATAAACTTTCTTTGAAAATAAAATATTTGGTATTTATATAAATTGTCATTAATCCATATTGATACTATTTATTTTTGTTAAAATAAAACTCAGACCATATGTACGATGCATTGGTTTGGATATTAATATGTGTCATTATGACAGCAAAATAGTCATTGCCGTCTATTATTTAGAGTAACGTTTAAGTTAGTAAAATAATATTTATATTAAAACTTAAAAATACTGGTACTACGTAACACATTGTTGAAATTGCCATTTGTACTAAAAATAAAAGTAAAAATCTTTCTGTTGCAAATCCAGGTTGTGACCCATTTAAAAACCCTTTACAAGAAACAATAGAAGTTTATGAAAACTTTCATTACTGTTTCTGAAATAAGTAGTTATGGAAAGGCCTATACACCAAAATAAATGCTTTCAGTATTCATAAAAGGAAATAAAGAGTAATTATTGTGAACTAGCACGCATAAGCGCGGTCTACTTGCCGCTGAGTCGGCCTCTCAGGAACATTGCGGTCAAAACTTTCGATAGAAATCGAACTAATATCGTTCCATCTGCTTCACGGTACACCACTTCAGACGGTGAGATCCTCAAAGTTCCGTTGTTATTTAATTCAGCCTCTCGTTATGCGGGTTCCCGAAA
Organism: Pieris mannii; assembly: GCA_028984075.1. Classification (NCBI taxonomy): domain Eukaryota; kingdom Metazoa; phylum Arthropoda; class Insecta; order Lepidoptera; family Pieridae; genus Pieris; species Pieris mannii. The sequence goes on from CM054776.1 coordinate 6,695,658, forward strand.
CGCCAAGCTACAAAACGAAGATGTTTCATTGTTGAAAGTTAGAATTTGCGACGATCGCGTTTAATTTGAAACATTTAGAGCGAAGGGCCTTATTACACAAAGTGAGTGCATGAGCGCTGGGGCTCTGTAATCTGAGGGTTCTTCGTTACTAGGTACTTTACAAAGCTCTGAGGGGAGACCGCTGAATACTGGGATTGTTTTTTGTTTGTTGGCAAGCAAATAGAGTTAGTTTAATAGAATATGGTTTAAGTTTAACCTGTGTTCACCAAAAATTGTGAAATCACAAGGCACAGTCATTATAGGGTAATCTATTTTCATCTTGGTCCGCTTATTAGTGTAGACACTAATAATCAGTGCGGCGAACTAGTTAATTCCCATGCCAGTTTTAAGAATTTTAAACTGTGGGCGTGGACAGTGTATAGGCCTTCACTCGGCTCACCGATTGTTTCGAGAGCGGGATCGCCGCGGGCTACCTGCTGTAATTTGTGAGTCAGAAATTACTTGTAATAATGTAAGTCAGCGGCAAAAAACGACTCGAGTCAAAGTCAAAATAGTAGTTAGGTTCTGATTCACACGATTCGTTTATTATATGCCCGAGCACGCTGGCCGCATTTTGTGAATCAGAACAGAATGTGAATTTTTTACAAATTATCATGACATTATATCGATAGTCACAATTTTATGTAGAATTAAAAATAAATTTTATTTAAATTAAATTGAATATAAAATTGATAACAACTATATATATTACTATAAAAGTCTGCTATTGCTACTACATTTATTGGTATAAATTAATAGGTTATGTAAATATTTATTGAATTTTTACATAAATACAACATATTAAACATAAAATTGTTGCCTTCTACAATAATTTTGATATACATATGTATTTGCTAGTTTTTAAATTCCCAAGGACTGTGAACAATTTGCTCTAGCAACGTATGTCGTTATATCATTCGTAAGCAATTCGTGCTTCTGGCTCCTTTCCAAGCAAGCACTTGAGTTCAAGTCATTTGTTAACTTTATTTCAAGGATACCTTCGATATTTGTCCTAACATTTGTTTCTTTATCTTAATACAATGTTCGGAAAATATTAAGACCCTCCTTATATTTACCCAATAGATAAGATGAAATTAAATTTGGTACGCCATTGCGTTTGGTACGTTGTTTTAATTCTTATAATGAAGCAAACGATCTTTTTGATACATGTATATGGCCGATTTGGAGCAGTGTTGGGCTAGTGGCTTCAGCGTGCGGCTCTCATTCCTGAGGTCGTAGGTACGATCCCCGGCTGTGCACCAATTTACTTTCTTTTCTATGTGCGCATTTAACATTTGCTCGAATGTTGAAAGAAAACATCGTGAGGAAACCGACATCTCTCAGGCCCAAAAAGTCGATGACGTGTGTCAGGCAGTGGAGGCTGATCATCTACTTGCCTATTAGATTTGAAAAATGATCATGGAACAGATTCAAAAATCTGAGGCCAAGACCTAAAGTGGTTCTAGCGCCACTGATTTATTATTTTATTTGGCCGATTTATTACTCCGTCTGTTTACCTTTGGTGTTTCGGACGTTAATAGGTGCAAAATATATCAATCCCATAGCCCTGGGTTAACCACAACGCGTTTGACCAACTTACTGACACAGGCGGTGACATTGTCAAATGTTAATTCTTCTGTTATAATACATATAAGTTGATATTTATACACTATTAAACGGATATTAAAAGCTTTCTTGAGGCATCTTTATCAAATCATAACGAAAATGAACTGGTGGTCGCTATGTACAGATGTTTGACAGCAATATTATATTCTATTTTAATTAACAATTAAGTATACAGTATTTACAATTTTCTTAACCTACAAAGTAATAATATAATTAATTAAAATCAAAACAAATTTTACAAGATTGGTGTAGTGTACCTTTAACGCTGGCAGCATTTCCTCCCTGTATTGCGATACTTATTTGTTGAGCCAGGAAAGTATTCTGGGGTCACCGGTATTATCTACTAGGCGCTAACTTAAATATTTAATAAGCGCCTGTGCACTTGAACCCCACGGCCCAAGATTCCAAAGGAAACATAATATTAAGACCCTCCTAATATGTACCCAATAGATAAGATGAAATTTAATTTGGTACGCTATTGCGTTTAGTACGTTTTTAAACGATCTTTTTGATATATTATGTATATGGGCGATTTAATACTCCGTCCGTTTACCTTTGGTGATTTGAACCAAAATATATCAATCCCGCAGTCCTGGGTTAACTACGGCACGATATGTTATAGTCGCGAGTTTAATATATAATTAATAGTACGATATTTCTATGATTTTAGCAATTGTATCTTAAATATCACTATTGAAATAATAAAGCTGTATAAATTAATTTGGTTTATAGCCTATAAAACACTTGAAAACCTAATTGACTCAGGTTTGACGGTAAAGGAAGTTTATTGGAAGCGCGAAAAGTGCTTGGTCGAGTGGAGGTTTACGAGCGACGTCCGCCGAGATATGGCCTCTCAGATCAATTTATTCCCTAACGTGAAACATCACCACCTATGTCCCTGCACACATTGCGTGTAACTTATTGCCACATAAAATTCGAGTCGGGTCATTTGACTTAATATGTAGGCAGTTCAATTTCTGTTTTAACAGAAAATTTCGTGCGCAAAATTACTTTTTAGATAAATTATTCATTCCGTACAACTCTTTATTAAGTTGCTCAATTATGACTCGCTCCTAAGCTTTGTCTTTGAAACTGCGTAGCCAAGCGTTTTGTGTATCTTTTGTTTTCAGAATATATAACTAATTGAGTAAAAGTGTTGGAAATATGGAACTCGTATGAAATGCTTTTATAGAGATTGGACTTATCTGTATTTAGTTTTAGTACTGAAAATGTTTTCAATTCATCATAGCGTTATTTCAACAAATTGACGGTAGAATAAATGAATTCACGATCTGATAGTCAAACGTATGTCATTGGGCATCGATTCTATCCCCTCATAGATGTGTATAATCTACATTTGAATTGGTATATTAGCTATATGTAATATGTTCATTGCTTATACCAGTTCGTCCATTAATCATTCTACGACTGAATGTCACATAAACACTTTTTTAATAGCATTTTGGATGTACTAATAATAAGGGTTTCACAATGGGATTTTTTTGTTAGGTTTAAGTCTTGAAAAAATGTAATAAAAATTTCCTAATATATACCGAGTGATTATGTAAAAACATTGTGTATTTTAGACATTTGACAACAGATTGCAAAGCTATTGGATCATGCCTAGATAAACTAGAGTAGGATCGATAAGTCCTAAAATATCACCCCCACAAATTCACAAAGATGCAATGAGGCCGTGTTGTACATTTGCATACACTATGAACTATTACTCCTTTGGTTATGGTATAAAGCTGTGTGTCTCTGGGCATCAATATGTACAAGGCAGACGCGTGACGGCATGCAGTGGCGTCCGCTTCGCCCGTCGCACCTAACTTTGCTAACGTGATATTACTATTTTGAATCTTCTATTATATTAGGTGTGTACGTAAAGGTCTCTTAGGTATTCGTAAGACTAGTGACATACTTCGAGGACGTAGTATGACTAAACATTGTCAAAAGAATACATTCGGGGGTCAAGTTCGGTCTTACTTACTTAATTACAATAAGATCACCTAAAATTGCACTTTTGAACGTTAAATAAAATATAATTCTAGTTGCCCCGTCCAAAAGGTAGTTAAGTTTGGAGAAAAATGGGTACGATTCTCCACATATACTCGTTTAAAATAGGATTTACAATATTTGCATACATTAGTTAAATATATGTGAAGACAATACATATGGCTATATCTAAATTTAAAATTATACAGGACACATACACCAATGGCAATAGCAGTGACGTTTGCAGTGAGAATTAATTAGAACATAGTAGAGGAGATTAAAATAATTCACTTTCATCATCAAGGAGCAATCATAACCTACGATAAAATGGATACTTGTATATGAATAACATATGAAGATATATATTATTATATAAGTACACAAGATCATGTTTATACTGTTTGCCTTGTAAATGTTACAGCCTATTTCCTCAGAAATCAGAGCAGTTAATTGATTTGAAATTAGTCAGGCAGATTCGGATCGGAAATTCGGATTTTCTTAATTAAACTAATGATTTATAAATTTGTCACGCATTATAAAAATAAATATTTTTGGAACGTAACGTCTGCTTTAGTCAGTTAAATAGAAAACAAAAGTGTTACAGTCTTAATCTCTTTAAAATTTTTTACATATTGGGATTGGTCTTTCGTCGATGCTTTTTAAACACTCATGCTTAATTGGACAAACAAGCGGGTGGATGGGTCACTTAGAAAAAAGTGCTTACCGACGCTTACTGCACCGCCAACGATTACAAGTGTACCTACTGCTGGTCTTCAAGGGCCTACAAAAGGTGTCCGATCTTTCTTTGAAAGTTTCCTACCTCGTATCGGTCTTGTTGGTATCGTGTGCGGCAGTGCCTTAAAAGCAGATGAAATTTAAAACTTCTGTAGAATTAAATTAAATTCAATACTCAAATATTTCTAACAATAAATATTCCGTCGTGCGAAATAAAAGTTTAATACAATAATACAGTCAACACGAAGCATGAATCCATTACATTATTTTATCTAGAGTATTTTATTAAAGTTAAGTTATTTATACCACCCACTCAGCCTGCCAAATAACAAGAAAGAACGCGCCACGAATTTTAACGTATTATTAACATTTTATTTAAATGCAAAGTTTTATTTTTGAAAACAACCAAATTCCAAGAATTTTAATACTCTTAAAGAAATGCCTTATGCTTGAATACATAAGCCATATAAGTGTTATGATAACTGTTATAACGCAAGAAAATTACTTTTATTGTTACATACAATGAAGCTCCCAACAGTACCATTAAATGGAGGAATTATTAAACAAAGAAAATTGTAGCGATGTGTTCTGATGTGGTCTCAACACAATTGTTCTTTCGCTAAAAGTGCATTCACATAGTTGTATACTAGCTTCTGGCATTGAAGTAGACAGTCTGACTATATTATACAATTTACGTTTGTAGTACAGACAGTTTAAGTATTAGCGCATACCAAGATTATTTTCTTCTCAAGAATTTGAGTATTACTTTAAATAAAATATGTGAACTCAATATTACAGTTGGCTGGGATTTTGATAGCTAAGATATCTGCCAAATAGAGGGTTTTAAGAATTGAAACGTTGAAATTGAACAATTACACTGGAAATTCGAGCACTGGTTTATAAAGATTAAACGCCTTTCAAAGGCTTATTGTTTAAAGCCAATGCATTTATTCATAGTATTTATAATTTCAAAAACCATCTGTAAGTAAACAACTCAACCGTCCAGTGGCAAATTATTGTCAACTGGGATCATCAGTAAAAGTAATGTGTTCTTCTTACAACAATGATATTATGCAGAACGCTACTCGTCCTAATTCATATCATAGTTTTGTTTAAAAATATTTTGGAACTTTCTGTTACAAGTTATGTCGGGCAATAGAGGCTTTAATCTCTCGCAGGATCGCTCGGATTAATAGGTCCTATTGCCGTCTTTGTTGTTTGTTTCCAACTTCTCAGTTTGCTCCCTGCTTTGTTAGAAGTTTCGTCTTGCACTATAATATAGTTTTCACCGTGTTTTAATGTTATTTGTTTGTACGTGTAGTTCCAAACTCATTACACTTCTGCATTGAATAATTAGATACTTTTTCCTCTCTATATAAAACGAGATTTAAAAGCATAATCCGATAGAGCCAGGTACATTTTTATTAACGTACAGGATGAAAAGGGAAAGTTCAATTAAGCGGCGGAAAGTCTGGCGTTCGGTAGTCACAATACGCGTCCATCAATACTCACTAATAAAATTGTATGCTAACATGAGCTGGAAAAATCCCGTCAAATCAAATCCGCCTATTAGAGAGGGTGCTGCTACTAATTAAAATAAAACTGTTAAAACAGAGAGCGGCACTCGCGTTTCCCTGGACTAACTTTTAACGAGGATATATTTGGTTTCGACCAACCCTTTGGTGATTTTACTATTGAGTCTCGCTGCAAATAACTCCGTAATTGCCTTCAAACAACTTTAGCTTTGAGAGAGAAAATGTATACGTTCATATTTTAGAATACCTGTAATACAAGATAAACAAAATTAACAAGGAATTTGTGTGTGTTAAGCTTACAGCAGGGAAATGACTTTGTGCCAAAATATCCAAACCTTTTGTAATATAAAAATATTTTAGTGGAGTTTAGAGATATTTGTTTCAAAACATAATTATTAATAAAAAAACATACTAATTGTTTAAGGCAGAACAATGTATTTTCGTTAAAATTTAAGTTCGGCTTTTCTTTGTTTCAGTTGAAGCGACTCAAGCTAGAAAAATGATGGAATGTCTGTGCCCTGCGCCGCGAACCCTGGCTTGTCGCGTAGTTTTTCTCGACGAAAGAGAATTGCTTCATGAAATGCAGGTAAAAATAAGATTATGATAAACATAACATTTATTAATTAATTAATTAATTTATTTATTTCATTATAAGTAATCTAACAGCTTACTTAATACATATTATTATACAAAATACTAATACAATACAGAAAGCCAAAACAGATTACATAGATTAACAAATTATGTATAAAAAACAGAAAACAAGCAAGCGTATTAAAAGACAATTTTACATTTAAAAAAAAAACAAAATAATAGAATTAAAAAACTGAAATTTGACATTTAAAAGCAACAAATAATACTAAGAATTTAAAATTACTACTTTAAAAAATCTGTCTTCCCGCTTCTCCAAGTACTTCTTGACATCTCTCTTTTTGTGGTAGAAAAGATTAATGTCTTGACAATGGTTGTTCGATAAAACCCGAAACATTGAAGAATTACGCAGGTAATTCGACTTCGTACGAGGCACACTGAACAATTTTGAGTATCTTGTCGCATACGCAGGAGGAATTTTAAATGAAATTAACGATAGCAAATAGGGACTATCTATCCGCCCATTAAGAATATATGCATGTAAAAAGAACAAGTCTTGCTGACTCCGTCGATATTCTAGTGAGTCTAAATTAAAATATGAGCAAGAACCTGCTAACTATCGAAACTTTTATATTTTTTGAAACAAAGAAATTTGATAAACTTTTTTTGTATATTTTCCACAGCTTTTTTGTATTTTACATAATATGGAGACCAAATAATACTTGCGTACTCCAGCACACTTCTGACATATGCAAAATAAAGGGTTTTTATGCAATTTATATTTTGAAATGTCTTGCATGACCGCTTGACAAACTCTAACTGCTTATAGGCTTTGCCTGTTATGTTCCTGTTATGTTATATTCCAAGGTCTTTAACTAATTTTACTTGTTTTATGGGGATGTTATTGATTTTGTAAATATATTGTATTTTTTGATTTTACGTGAAAAAGTTATCTTATAACATTTGTTTATATTTATTGTAAGTTAATTTTGTTTGTAATATATTTCTAGTCTGTTAAGATCTTGTTGAATTTGATTGCAGTTATCTATAGATTTTATTCTGAAGAAAATGTTTTGTCATACGCGAACATAAGATGTTTGGAAAAGTGAATACAGTATTTTATATCGTATAAATAAGCATTAAATAATAACGGACCAAGTATTGACCCTTGGGGTACTCCTGATGTGATGTTAGTGAACATGCTTTTGTACCCGCATATTACTGTTGCTTGTCGTCTGTTAGTTATGTATGACTTTATCCATCTGTAAAGATCGCCACGTATTCCAAGGGAGAAAAGCTTATGTAAAAGGATAATGTGATCAACACGATCAAAAGCTTTTTCTATATCCGTGTAGATAGCATCAATTTGTTCACCCTCATCCATACCTCGCGGTATATAGTCAGTGAAAATAGTTAAGTTAGAAATAGTTGAACGATTTTTAGTAAAGCCGTGTTGTTGTTCCGGTAGTTGTTTAGAGATTTATGGACTCATAACATTATGGACTAGTTTTTCGAACAGTTTGCTAAAAGAATTATGAATTGAGATTGGTCTATAGTGGTCAATTTTGTTTTTGGAGCCTTTTTTATGAATTGGAACGACATATGCTTCTTTCCATTTTAAAGGAAATGCACAGAATGTGTTAAGGGATAAATTATAGATATATGATAGTGGTGTTGCAAGTTCCTTACTACATCTTTGTACGAAAACTGCTGGTATTCCGTCACTACCTGGACCCTTATCTATATTTAATTTTGTTATAGCTTTAAAGACATCATGTTCCGTTATGTGAATGTTGTTATATATAACATCTGACTCGGGTAGGTCAGGTAGATCATAAGTATCACTGGGAGAGTGGAAGACGCTGTTGAAGAATGTTTTAAAACCATCACAAATCTCAGGCTCCGATTTTTAGGACACATCGCCAAGAACTAGCATGCTTGGGTACTCAGATTTACATTGCCTCTTATTTCTTAAGTATGACCACAACACCTTAGGATTTTTAGCCATGCTTTCTTGTATATGCTGTTCATAAGATAGCATGCACTTTTTGGATAAACGCTTTTGCCTACTACTTTGTAACAATGAAAATTCATCATAGTCTCGCGGGTTCTTATACATTTTCCAACGTCTGTGAGCTTTTAGTTTATCCTTGATAACATGTATCAGAGATTTAGAGTACCACACGGGGTACTTATTATTACAATTATTACGACTCATTGGGACATAATTCACAATAATCTTATTCAGAATATCGTAAAACTTTGCAGTTACTTCGTCAATAGTATCTCCATTTAGAAGCTGCGTCCAGTTGACCTTGCTTAGTTCCTGATTGATAGCATTATAGTCAGCGCGGTAGAAATTATACTTCAGATCTACTATTGGAGACATTTTGCGTAGAAGTAAGTCAGTTGCATCCATACTCAAACAGGGATGATGCATATCGGGCTTAACCAATGCTATATCAACTCTGGTATTATCTAGAGAGACGTTACTTAATATTAAATCCAACACGTTGTTACAAATATTGGAAATAAAATTATGCTGTGTTAGGCCAGAAGAATGCAACTTATTTATAAAATCTATTTTAATTTATGTATACTATTATAAAGAGGAAACATTCGTTCCTTTGTATTGTTTTCACACAACTAGACCGATTTCAAAAAAATTTCACCCTTAGATAGCTCCATCTTCACTGACTCACATAGCCTTAATTTAATTTTTAAAAATAATAGGAATCCCTTATATAATTCAATAATATAACCAAGGTGTGAAAGAATTAACACAACAAATCTGTCATCGCGTGCGCTGAGGAAACTATTGATAATAGAAAAAAACATGTTGTATAGTACTATAGAAAGTATCAATATCTACAAAAAAAGTTGTACCCTTGGGCAATTGTATGTGGGCCTATCCCGAGTCGAACTCCAAAACAATAAATTATTTTGCTGCCACAAAACAAATCTACGTCAAATATTGTGTATAGGGAGTTCGAAGACACTGACGTTCTACAAATAAATATTTTCTCTTCTCTTATTTTATTTTTAACAATTTATCATAGCCAAGCTGAAAAAAATTATTCCACACCGTTACCATAACTTGAAATCAAGAATTTTTCAATATATGTATAGTATTTTTAATTTTACTAATGAGATTCTACGTAAATTTTCTTAAGAATTTAAAAATGTATTAGGCATATTGAAAGTAACGTAAAACCTGTATAATGAAACGGAAGTAAACTGTTACTTCGAAAAAAAAGTCGAAAAAAAAAATAAGTGAAATAAAACTTTTATGTTATCAAAAATATCCGAAAGTCCGACTTTAGTAGACTTTCCACCACCACGAGATCGGTATGTACTCGAGTAGAACCGCGGAGCATTGCTTGTAGATAATATATATATCTTTTATAATGTTTAAATAATTCAAAGAATATACATATATTATAAATGGTACTTATATATATATATATATATATATATATATATAAGTACCGTAACTCCTCAGTGAAGATGGATCAGTCATATTTCCGTCGCTGTTCCATTTTTAAAACAAATAACCTATTTAGCCTTCTGTCAGGAAATCCTGTTTTCCAGGACTCTATCATTTTACAAATATAATACTACAGTTGAAATATGTATTAATATTTTCCTAAGGCAAATCGCTTTTTTATCAAAAAGAAAAGATTATTTAAAGCTCACAGCTGCCCTTTGGGACGCCAGCGGTATTTTCAATTTCTCCGTATCATGAAACAACGCATAGATTTTTTCTCCATTTCTATTTCATCACTTTTGAAGTGCAGCTATTCTGAGGCGAATTATTTGAAGTACACCCGGGGGTTCAAGAAAGGTCTTTTATATGCGGGGCCCGGGTCCAAGGTGCGAGCGATGAATTCACTGAATCGTACGTCTCTATGAATATTAAATTCTATTTGGCTCGCATTGTCGTCGCGTGGTGAATGTGAGAGTGGATCGCGGGTGTCGAGTACGGACTGCTTGTCCTCCCCACGTGGCAACATTTACATTCTACTTAAAACATACATAAACATGGTCGAATTCAGATCTTGAACTATAATTGTACTGTAAATTAATACTAAGCAATTATACAAACGCATTCTAAAATTACATATTGATTGTATAAGATTAAAAGTACTTACCTTCCTTAATAAAATATTTTTTAAATCAAAATAAAATTTATTAATAATAAATAATTAAATTAACACATTTAGGCTTAAATACTCCTATAGTTTCCCAAACAAAACACAAGTTTATTTATATCCACATGAACATTAACAGTTCCGAAATCAAACGAATAATTCAGCCATTTTTTTAATGTTATGATAGAGGAAAATCTTTTTGCGTAATGGTAAAAACTTGTAAGTTGTTCGCGAAACAAATACAGAAGCCGATAATATATTGCGCTAAAATCGTCCAATTTGGACGAAGTGCCGACGACGAGTTCGACGTTTCCGTTAAATTGTATGGTTATTTTAGATAAATCACCGTCCTTTTCTCAGTTTCCTTATCTAAAAAGGAGCGTTTATCACAAACACGACAAGTTTTCTCTAACAAACGATTCATATCAATGATAGTTTCTATATAACAGAACTTATTGATTGCTGTTTACTCTTCCTATTACTAAAATGAAAACTCTCGTTCAAATAAATCTTAGGGCGCACAGTAATTTACGAGCAAAGCTAAGCGTAGAAATTGCGGGGTCATTGTGGAGTGTATTGTCACGGGAGCAAATTGAGACGACAACATTTCACGGTCTACTGCCTAGAATCTAGATGTGCCTGTTATATTGAAGGCGTTCACAGCCTTTAACACAGCAACGAAGACAATTACCCTGGTAATTTCTTTAAACAATGACTTGGAGAATATTTCCCCGGAGTCTAATTGATGGGTAATTACTTAATTTTCCACGTTTTTATGAAGTTTCTAGAGTAAATCATTTCCGTTTAGTAGTACAAAAGTTAATTAAAGTGAAATTATGATTACTTCAAAAACCGTAATTTTGTGGGGATGAAAGGGAGTTTTGGAAAGTATTCGAGGGCTTGGGGGCGATATTTGGAATTTATAGGGTCATTGTATAGTCGATTACGTATTTGGGAAATTTGTTTAAAATGCCACATCGACATTGTAGGGTTGCTATATATTGTCAGAGTTTAAAATTAAATGTTGCTGTCGACAAACAGTGTCGTTTTGTGTAGATAGTGCGCGTGGCCCGAGGCACATCGCGTGCACAATACAGAACCTACCATGTCTACCGTCAGATTTTCAAATCGTTACTTGTTTTTTTAACTGAGCATACCCGCTCGGAGCAAACGCGCTCTGTTATTAAATCATTTATTATTCAACTCTACGAACTGTTTCGCAATTATCCCACAAACTGACGCAGAATAACCGAATGTTGATATATGCCGTTTGTGTTATATCGAAACTAACCGCTTAGTCGTATTTGATTTAATTTGTTACGGCAAATATTTTACTTTTGTGGACCGAATAATAAAATAAACACCATGACATTTGTAATTGAATTTTGAGTGATAAAGTTGCGTTCGTTTTAGTGCCATACATTATTAAACACAGGTATTTATATCGTTCGTACTCTACGTAATATTATCTAAACAGATAAGTTACAGGAAGTCTGAGATTAAGATGATACGTTGTCACAGGAAATTAAGAGGTCGATTTCTTAAGTATTATAATATAATAAGCCATCATCCCGTGTTGAAGCGCGTGAGAGTTGATTGTGCCCCATCATTATATTCAACATCGCATCACTACTGGTCTTACAGGTCCTGGGATCGCGTGCGAATTAGCTTAATTGTGGAAAGCTCGGTATCGAGAAATGATAATTGGAGATAGCTGAACCGTGGGAGATCGATTTCGAACTGATTTTTTTCTTATTGCGTGCCTTTCCACGGTTGAACTAATTTATTCGCTATTACTATTTTGTACGTTTGTTTTTAAAGTTTCATTTTAGTAGATTTTTAAAGTCCAACTGCCGTGCACTTTATAACGATTCTTCTTATATAATTGCTTCTCAACCGTTATAGCTTTCATTAATTTGAATAAGTTTCAAGTAATTATTATTCAAAAATATATTTTTAATATTTTGATTAAGGATCAAATATACATAATATTATTGTTCTGTGCAGATATAAATAATAGAAATGTTCATGGATTTCTAAACAAAATGAATGGATGAATAGCACAGCTTTCCTTCAAAAGTTTCTTCAAAGTGATTGTTTGTGCTCGGCAAACAGTTTCCATAAAATTATACTAATACTGGTTTTATTTTCAGGACAATAGTACGGGCCAAGCGTTGTTGGATGTTGTCTTTAGACATCTCGACCTTTTGGAGACGGCTTATTTCGGACTTCGCTACGTTGACCAAGATAACCAAACGGTAAGTTTGTTTTGAACATCTTGTTAATAGTTTCACTACCAGTTGAGGAACATTTGATTAATTATAGGTTAACTACATGATCCTTTATATTCATGAGGGTATAGTAATAGGAAAATTTAAAATATTTTTTTTATCTTTTATGCTGTAGATATTTATGTCTCCTATGATAATAGATTACATCTAAGTAATTATAACATTAATAGACGTACGAAGCCAGCTCTGAGCGATCGTTAAAATATTTTGGAAGTTACTTATTTACTTCCAAAATATTTTAACGATCGCTCAGTAACCTATGTTAATAAATAATTAAATAACAGCAGTAAAATAACTGTTGAAATTAGTGAGTTTTTTTAACCCTTAACCAACACATTATTACAAATATTTCCGCTTTATGATATAAGTAATTTAATAATTCGCAAAATTTCCAGTGTCGCTTTACCAGCCTTTCTATCTTCTGTCCATAGTTCAGCAAATCTCATAAGTAAAATTTTAAGGGCATCCCCTTCAAACTTTGAGATTGCTGGCTTGGAAGAAGCTAGAAACGCTTTCTTAATTGCATGCCCAGGTCAAAATTTTCCATTTTCTCTAAATTCACAGAGGAGCTGGGACGACATAGACAGTAAAATGACTTATGACAATCTTTTGAGCCGTAGTACAGGTTCAGCACGTGCTAGGCTTTTGGCCGTGGGTACGCATGAGGCCGGCTACTGGCTTCACGCTTACCCTTCGTCAAATACAGGAACTTTTCTTGAACCTGACACGCTCCGAATCGCAACCTGTCTGCGGCTTGGGGTACCGGTCTGCGCTGCTCATACATGTCCCTGTGGCAGTGATGTCGACAAACTAGGACATCACGGACTATCATGTCAAAAAAGTGCTGGCCGCTTCTCGAGACATGCCGCTCTCAACGATATAATACGTCGGTCCCTTGCCACCGTCAACGTGCCAAGTCTACTTGAGCCGACTGGAATTGCTAGAGATGATGGCAAGAGACCGGACGGTATGAGTTTGATTCCATGGAGGATGGGTCGGGTTTTGGTATGGGATGCCACCTGTTCAGACACACTGGCCCCTTCCAATCTTCATGGAACCAACAACAGAGCTGGTGCGGCTTGTGATGCGGCTGAAAAAGCTAAAGCCTGTAAATATAGGGGTCTAGGCTCTGAATATGATTTTGTACCATTCGGTGTCGAGACCCTTGGTCCGTGGGGTCCTAGCGCGTTAAGGCTTTTTAGGGAATTATCAAAAAGGTTAGTCGACATCACAGGAGAACGAAGAGCTGGCAGCTACCTTGGACAAAGAATTAGTCTGGCTATTCAAAGGGGGAACGCTGCCAGTATCTTCGGAACCTTGCCTAAAGGGACTACTTTTAATAATATTTTTTAATAATTAAATTTTAAGGTTAGTTATTAGGTATATTTTGATGTATTATGTTATTTCTTAGGTTTAATTTATGTAATAAATAATATTTATCTGTATGTTATCAGTAAAGATTAATTAGAAAATTTAAGTTACTTTCTCTAAAACTATATTTTGCTTATAAATAATAAGAAAAACTTAAGCAATTTATTGTAATTCTTTCCACGTAAGTTGTGGGTATGATGCGCTGATCAACTATGTATTATTTAAGGTCGAATATTTTTGCATTACGATTTACTTATATTGAATTTATAACCATTTTAAGTGCTGGGTGCATTATATTATTTATTTTTTTAGCACTGGCTGGATGCTGGAAAACGTCTTCGGCGTCAACTGCGTGGGTCGGATACTCACACTTTCTACTTCGGAGTCAAGTTCTATGCAACAGATCCATGCAAACTCTTAGAGGAGATAACAAGGTACATATTGTACATATAAATATATACATATAAATATTTACTGTCGCAAATGTCATCAAATAATGTATTTGATGACATTTGCGACAGTGTTCATCTTTATATTAATTCAACTAAATAATCTATTTTGGTATTTATTAATAGAAGAGACTTTAGCCGCCCATTGATGTTAAGGGCGAATATACATGAAGAACTGACAAATTACTCTACCACTTTTAAACGCCAATATGTATGTGGGAATTTATATCTTAATACAAGAATTATAATAACAAAGGATTAGAATTGCGATGGCGATGACTACTAAAAGCAGTTTCATCCGACTAAGATGTAAAAAATGAAAAATTTACTAATATGAAATAGGAGACATACACATAGCATAACTACTAGATATATAATACTACTATGTATGAGCAGAATATAAGAAATCTACGGTTATTCGACCTCTTACTGTCTCTCGTCATTTTACTGATTTAATTACTATTTGCTTTTATATGAAATATCTTACCTAACGACTTTTCCACGGTTACGACTTATGAAGGACTTCAGATTAAGTTCTGCAAAAGGTTTAAGAGTCGAAGTTTTTCAATGTTGTAAATTTTTCATTAAAATGTAAAAACTTTTTACAAGTTTACAATTTTAGTTACTAAGTAAATTTATGATTATGTTTCATAATTAAAACAGGCAATCGAGTAATAATTTATATTTTAATTTTTATTGTTTGTCATCCAATCAACTTAAATTCTTCTGTCGTAATAAATGCTTAATAAATAATGCTCAACCCAAAATCGTGATTTTGTTAACTCCTAAATATTTTTAGTTTAGTTTCAAAAATAAGAATAAAGAAAACTATATCAATGTTATTTTGGAAACACGAAAAGCATGGGTTGCGGCTATAAGTGATAATAAAACACATGTGCCCTGTACGTGTAACTGTCCACTCAGCAGTATACTACCCTTGAAACTGTAACTGTTATGGGTAGTAAGTGCTCGCTCTGTCCGTTACTGTCCGAGACCTGTGTAATAAAAACCCTCCGTGTTATATAAAATACACAAAAAGTTTTTTTGGGTTTTTAAACAAATGACTCGCGTTTTTATTGAGTTGTAAGGCGCTTACAATATTATCTTAATAAAGGCATTTTTATATGTAGTTAATATTTAACGAACTAAAACCTAAGAAAATTCTTAAACATACATTTTATATTCGCCTTAATACCAACTTAAACAATTATATATTAATTATTATTGACACAATATGCCAGTTGTAACAATGAGTCTAATTTTTTATTTACTATTAATATTTTAATTAGATAATAAAGGCAGCATGAATGTTTATCACATGTTTTGCTAACACATATAAAAAAGCTTGAAACTTATTTTTGGTTTTAAATGATATCGGAATATTTAATGATCAATGCGAAGGTAACGGGCCTAAAGTAAACGTGTGAATTATTATTATTATTAATTAAAGCTATCTACTTTACAAATTTTATTATGATTTTGTATATCTTAATTTCAGTGTTAGCGTGAGTCAGACATTTTTAATTAAATAATAAGAAATAAACAAAGTTTGTGAACGATGTTCTTTAGTAAGACTATCATCCCCTCACAGAAGTTGTCTTGAAAGTTAGTAAAATCCTATTCGCGTTTACAAAGCACTTTCTCCCTTTGTTAGGTCGAAGTAAATTTTTAAGTTACAGGCCCTTTATTAAAGTTTTTACTTCGAAGGTTTATTGTGAGAACTCGATTGACTTAATGTATATATGTTAATAAAGAAATGCTTTTATTTCATAAACATATATAAAATTTCATTTTAGAACATTGTATCTTTTTTTAAAGGTCTTTTAAGAAAATAGTGTAATTACTTATTGCTGTATACACATTTTAAAAACGTAAGTCATTGAAATAAATATGATTTATCAAAATACATATATTGTCCTCCGTATTATTTGTGTATCCGTTTTAAAAATTGTTTTAATATTGCATTTCTAAGCTTCCTATTAAAAACTTATTATTGATAAACACAATTTAATGTCACGGCTTGATATATATATATGTATAAGGTATATAATCGTTTCGTTGTTATGTTTTAATTGTAGATCTATTTGATTCTTGAGTTTATTAAAAATTAATTTAATTTTACCAAGGTCACCAAGGTTAAACCCCTTAGTGAGTTTTGGTGTTTACATATTTAATAAATTAAAAAATATTATATAACACGTAGTTAAAATAGGGGAAGTAACAAAGATATCCTAAGAGCGCTCTCAGTAAGCCCGGTGAGGTCGTAAACACGTTAAAATGAATAGTTGAATAGAGCAGGCCGGCATTAGAGTACTTGGGAACTTAGCTACATTCAATATAATATTCCTACGACTTTCATAAACAATTTTAATTGGACGGGGGATCCTTATATATACAAACTAGTGACCCGCCCCAGCTTCGCACGGGTGCAATGCTGATGAAAAGCAGGTTTTTATTATGTATTGTTATTTCCGTCGCTGGAAAGCTCCGATAATATACGCGACAAATTATACCATATAGACATATACCATCACGGACTTTTCTGTTGACCTTTTCAATGTGTACAATACTTAGTACATTATTTTGATAAAACTCGTAGGGTTCAGCCTGCGTTTGCAATGTTAGCGGAAAAAATGTAATTATTTACGACATCACATTAAAACCCTCAAAAATAACAGTACTTCTCCACTATTAAATGGATGTTATTATACATATAAACCTTCCTCTTGAATCACTCTATCTATATAAAAAAACCGCATCAAAATCTGTTTTGTAGCTTCAAAG
Source organism: Pieris mannii (assembly GCA_028984075.1). Classification (NCBI taxonomy): domain Eukaryota; kingdom Metazoa; phylum Arthropoda; class Insecta; order Lepidoptera; family Pieridae; genus Pieris; species Pieris mannii. Next base: position 6,713,228 of record CM054776.1, read on the forward strand.
ATTTAAGCATACAAAGGGACATAGGGACAGAGAAAGCGACTTTGTTTTGTACTATGTAGTGATGATGTCACCATTTACTTTGTTATAAGAGTTAAAAATATTCAAGAGGAATTTTAAAAATACCACACCGATGTAGATGTTTTATTACTTCGCTGACATTCGCTAAGCCATGTCAGGCCTCCACAAAAACTGTCTGCCCTTAAGTTAAATAAAGCCGCAGTTTATAATCTTTGAAAATCTTAACTTGATGGTCTTTTAATATTTAATTTCCTTCTAAGGGCGCTCCACGAAGCTTTCATTAAGTCCGCTTTGGCTGAAGAAATATTAATGGTTTCGTATCTCTTAAAATATTCTGTCAGATCGAAAACTCAGACACGCGACAAATATTGTCTCTAACTTATAAGTACTTAAAAATCATTCAAAATAGACTATACAAGTAATAGTTCTATATTTGAAATTATTAAAAAAATAAAATTTTATTTATCAATAAGTAAAGGCGTATTTTTTTATATTCATTTCTGGACGTTTTACGTTTTACTTAGAGCATATTCTATTGAAAACTATTGATATTACTCTAATTAGTCGTAAACTTGGTATACACTAATTTTTCAGCTAAAACATGTAAATTTACCATATAAAAACACAAGTGCTTTATTTAACATCTCAACTAATTTTAAGGACTGTATCTAGCCAAACCTATTAAAGATTTTAGTTCGCACCTGGTACTGCCGGTGACCTCAGAGCCAGTGCTTTCCTCGCTCCACGAATAAGTATTGCAATATAGAGAGAAAATACTAATAATATAGCCAGCATTAAAGCTACGCTGCTTCAACGATTTTCAAATTTATATTCGTTTTCTATTTATATTATATTTAATTATTATTACTTACTGGCCCATTATTTTAAAATATAATTTTTTTTTTATTTCAACTGTTTTAAACATGTGCCATGTACCACGGAATAATTGTTCTAGTTACCCACAACACAGGGCTTCCCTAGTGTGGGGACTAGCGATATATAAAGTTTGTCACAACCCTTTTGTCATAAATGAAGTTTATTATTATTATTATTAAAAAAGACAAATGATCACGAAAAAAAAATCTCAAGCCAAGACCTAAAAGGTTTAGCGCCCCTGGATTTATATTAAAATATTCTCAACCACTGATCAGAATTCTTAAAGTATTATCTACAATGTTACAGTGTGTACTAGCACTTATCTACAATATCCACTTAACACTTAAGGCAAGATTACACTTGCTTTGTTCTTTTGTCTCCTCCGTGATGTCAAGCTGGTTGCGCTGGTCATTGAAGCATGGGAAGGGGGATTGTATAAATAGATGAAAAAGAAAGTCGTTGTTTCCAGGTACCAATTGTTTCTGCAACTAAAGCAAGATGTTCTGCGTGGCCGGCTGCCTGTCAATTTTGACCTCGCGGCTGAGCTTGCAGCCTATGTCTTGCAGTGTAAGTATCTCATTATTTTTCAAGTCTCGAAAGTTATTCTGCTACAATGACTTGTGTAGCTAATGAATTTGTGGTAAAGTAGATCAGCTTTTTAATTTTAGTTAGTTATTAATATTCTGTTTTTTATTTTTATTTTCTCTAGATTATGGCTCTATATAGATAAATATATTTTTTTATATAACTTCTGGTTATGCACTTCTTGCACTCATCATTTTTATTTATTGTTTTCTTTTCTTACTCGGGTTGCCTGGACGAGATCGCTTGTTAGCGATAAGGCCGCCCGTTGCATCCCTTGTAATTTTTATGTATTGTGTTGTTTGTGTTTCTTTGCAACGAAGTGTAAATAAATAAATAAAGTGCAATAGAAACTTTTGATATAATCTTTTGTTAAATAAATGTTAATTATTCTTACTTTTTAGTCTCGTGCCATATTGGAATTAATAAGATATTTTAATTAAACATCCTTTTTTGTTAATGTAAAAGGACAGTTGAAAATTTATTTTAGTCAAAATCTACACATTTGATATCTAAAAGTAGAAGTTAAAATACATATATCGAATGTCTCAATTATATTAATCTATGTGATAATCACGAACAAATTTACATAAAACATCAAAACTTGATTGAATCATAATATATAAACTTTCAAATAACCGTAATAAATGTAAATTAATGCAGAACTTAAACTATTAATATGTATGAAATACTTTCAAACCGATTAAGTATATTTTCGATCTGATCTATTGAAAAAAACCTTTGGGCTATAAGTCAATAGTATTTTTTATTAAATGCATTGCATTATGTGAATCATAAAGAATTGAAAGCTAGTACGTCTGGAATCTACGATAACCAGTTAGGTCTGTTTTTTGGAGACCTTGCGCGTGCATACTTAACGACTAATAATATATTGTAACTCTTTATCTAAAAAGCCTTAACATTAAAGTAGTTGTTACAACAAAGTTTCTTTGTATACTATGTTTTAAAATACGCTAATGTAGGAACGTAATCTCGAGGAGTTATGACTTTTTTTTATAGAACAGGGGGCAAACGGGCAGGAGGCTCATCTGATGTTAAGTGAGATTGATTGATTAATGAGTTTGCTTTATTGATGATTTTTCTTCATACGCGAGCAGTAGTCACAAGTACTTGACTCGAGACGATAACTCGACCAAAAAGGGTCAAAGATGGGTCCACACGATGTTTTATTTTACCTGTACGGTAAACAACTCACCAGTAAACGAACTCATGATATCGCTTAACCAATTTCGCCATCACGGCTTTGAGCACGTCGATTATGATTTCAAAACACATGGAGAACAGATTAATAATTTTATATCCATATTCTAATTTTAGCCCTTTATTCATACTCCCTACATAGGTCCCACGTAGTCACTCCGATAACTATCTGTCAGGTATGAGTACAGATATTTTACGGTGGTGATAACTTGAGGAGCATATTAAGCAGTTCCTATTGTTGGCTGTGGATGAAAGCATTGTTCAGTTGGCCTAACGCCAAACGTATGTAACAAATAACATAGGTAATGGGGTAAGGAGAATTTAAAAATGGCAATTTGTTTTGACAATCCAGTACACAATAAAAAGTAATAGCCCTAATTTCCCGTGGGCACACTTATGCTCAACACAGGCAGGTGATAATAAATGCAAAATTAAAAAGTTAAAGTGATACTGGTAATTACTTAATGTTTTTGTGCAAAACACACTTGAAGCACGCTATAACATGTCATAACAATATAAGTAATAATTAAATGATATTCCTAACAGGTCTCTTAGCTAAATTTAGGGCATTGAAGTAAGTCGTAGTCATGTTATGCTTTAAATTATATAGCGAAATCAGCAAAGTATAAACTATATAACTTTTAACGGAGCAAGATTCCCGAGCGGCCAGAGGTTAATTATATTCTAAAAATTGAAATATACCAGGTACGGTACTGTTAGTTCTTACTACTGTAAGCATAAGCTTTATTGAAATTACATAGTAATACGTCGTATATTTCACTAATGAGTAAATAAGTAACGTCTCGCGACCTTTAAGCGTCGAAGTGACAAACAATACAGAAGGCATTCAATTAATAATAATTAAATATTAAATGCTAAAGCGGAATTTTTAAACACACATCTGTTATGGTCTGTACTGCACGAGTGTTTTGTTTTATTTTCTTATTCGATTGGCATATTTAAAATCAACAAGGCAGTCTCTTGTGTAAGCTTTTGCTGTCTAAACCCGAATGTTTTTACAAACCCCGCTCTGAGAACTAGGCTCAGATTTTTAAACTAAACTTTGTTCACAAGCATTTTGTTTATGCTTACCGTTCTGGATAAAAACAGTCAGCTATATTTAGAAAATTCGAAAATTTTCCTATAAGAAATTGCGTTGCTAAAAACAGAATTTGATTAAATTTGGCTTACAGTACAAAAAAACAGATACAAAAAATTAAACATTATATCTGAAAATAGAAAATTAAATTAAATTATCATTTATATATATTATTATTATATATATATATATATTAAATATCATTGATTACCTGAGAAATCATTGTCGTTGGTCAACTTCAACAGTAGAAGTATGCTAAAGTAAATTAAGAAATACAATTTCCATACAAGTACATGACAAATAAGTACATAACAACGAACTACACAAACTATTTTTAAATATCGCAGAACATAATATGAGAGGATACAAATATACGCAATTTAGAATGACACAGTATTCAATTAGCCATGAATAGTAAAACGTTCATGAATTAACACAAATATTGATTACTCTCTTGTCTCATTATGAGTTCAATGAAACCTATTTTTAGGCGAATACTATTGAAACTCGTTTGATGCTTCTGACGGACGCTGTTCGTTAGAAATGTTTTCCGTGGCTGCATATTGCGATAAGACAAAATGCTTATTTTTACGTCATTCATAGCGCCGTCAGCGGCAGTACCTTGAAATAATTAAAATGGTTAAACATAAACTCATTAACTGACTATTCTTTAGTTATTTTCTTATATGAGACAGCATATATAGAGCCTGCATTTTACCATAGACAATGTTTACTATAATACGTATCATTTTATACAATAATTTTATAATTAATATAAAAAAATAATTTAGCTATAAAAATAATTGATACTTATTGAATACATTGTATGAAAATAATAACCGTGTATTGAAATCACTGGCTGAAAATAGGTGTTGGGAATAAACCAAATACATGGTCACTTGTCAAATGCAGTAATAAAAAAAAATGTCGAATGCGCGGGAAATGGGAATTGAGTTTGTAGTTTGTTTGTGTTTTATTATTATTATTATTATTACATACATTACTATTTAATAGTTTGTTTCTTCGACCTAGAGTAAGTATAGCTGCGACTTTCATGTACATATTTTAAATTCTTAAATTTAAAGGCAACAAAATATGAAACATTTTCCTGTTTGAAAAAAACATTATCTGCCTCTAAGCACTGATAATAAAACGTGGATTAAACGTGGAAGTTAGTACCCTCTTTGTTACCATGGTTACGATGTTATTTTCTAATAACGGATGTAGCCATGGCAACAAATACCGTACTAACTTTAATCCACGTTTTATAATAAGGGCGGGACGTAAAGGTAGTATAAAATCAAATAAAAAAAATAAGGATCACTTATTCAAAATATTTTAATTATCTATGTGGTTTTCATTATATGAATAATTTATTTATTTCATCTTACCATAAGCAATACTAGCTTAATTCTTTACTTGCTCCGTTTATTAAGACCTTTGATGGTACCAGAAGACAGTTAATTAAGTCTTGACTCCAATATTTCCATTAATATTTATGTATTAATTATACGGGAGCATAATTAAATCTCTCCCCATATTGTTATGTAAGAGAAATTTAAGGTTTTCTTGATCTTTGTCAAATTAATAAATAATATGTACCTATGTCAACGAAAATAGAAATATTTCGTACATTTTGATTTCTTATTATATTTTTACTAGCTGCCTCCGCGAACTTCATTAAGGAGTAATGCGTAGTCTGGCTTTTAATACATACCAACATGGAATATTTTGCTACGCTTCCCTAGGGACAAACCTCAAAGTCCTTAAGTATCAAATAAAAATAGATTTTAAGTGTAGTGGGTGAAAATTAAGGGTTGTATGTATTTTTATATGTTGTATCATAAAAAAAAAAAATAAAAAAAAATTCGTCAAAAATATCTAAAAATTTTTTTGAGGTGAACGTTATACCCCCCCCCATATCGCTTAGAGGTATGAAAAATAGATAGTAGCCAATTCTCAGACCTATTGAATACACAATATATACCTCCGTTTCGGAGGAGGTACGGTAACTAACATTGTGACATGGAAATTTTAAATAAAAGATAATTCAAATATACTTTTTAGATGGACTTTTATAACGTTGTCTATATGTTCCTATTAAGCCAAGCGACAACGTAATGGGAATGGGTTATTCAAAAGGTAAACGAGCCCTCAGCGTACATCGTTTGCATCTAATCTCATTCGCATCAGCAAATGTCCCAGCTTCAGCTCCCAAGAGACACGACCCCACCCTAAACTACTTTGTAAGTGCAACGTTGTATGTTACTGTTATAATTATACTATTGTAATTATTTTTCTAACCATTATAATTGTTATATACTTTAGATAATACATGTGTAGTGTTAATTATAAATCTGTTGCTACAATAAAATGATAACTTTCTCAGAACTGAAACATTTATAGGTATAACAGGTATAGTTAAATAACAAATAACTATCACATTGAAAAAACCTTGTTAGTTTAAGCTATATAATGCGACTTAAAACGTAATATAACCCTAATGTGGTTTTGCTACTCTTTATATGCAAAATGAGAAGGAATAACTATGGGAAGACTTATACATATATCCTGACGAGTCGGAATAACTTTATTATTGGGTAGGACTGTCAGGGTATGACGTCATCGCAGGTTGTAGGTGTTGCTTCAGAGGTACTTAGTATTCGGTCGAAGTTCTAACCTAACTATGTAGCTTAAGCTATTGATTTTTCCACAAGCATAACACCATAATGGAAAACAACAGAATGCTATTTGTCAGGAATCATCGATCTATACTAAGGGACCTGTTCTTGAAGTTGTTCTCAGTTTGGTAATTATTTTAGACAATGGCCCTTTCGTAACAGTTAACGTTCAAATTAATCAACATCACGCGCAATTGCGCAGATATTTAAGTAAACGACACCACGCGATGGTCGTTGAAAGAGCATTCAATCTAGCGTAAAGGCGATAAAAGTTTTGAATTACTATAACATGTACAAAATAACATGTTATGAAGAAGGAGAAACAATGTTAAGGAGGACGTAATTATTGTATTTTCTTTATAATAAAAAGAATCACCGTTAATTTTCGAGAAAGAACTATGTAGTGAAAAAGTTAAGTTATTTTTTTTTATATAACAGGGGGCAATCGGCCTGGGGGCTCACCTGATGTTAAGTGATACCGCCGCCCATGGACACTCTCAATGCAAGAGGGCTCGCGAGTGCGCTGCCTTTTAAGAATTGGTACGCTCTTTTCTTGAAGGACCCTAATGTATGTAAAGTAATGTAATGATCACGGTAAACGGTATTTTAGTAACAATCTTATATTTACGATATGGGACCGATGTGGAAACGTAGGTTTTAAGCTTACACAATTACAGTCTTGCAAATTTGAAAAGTAAGTGAGAACGAGTGAATTAAATGAAATGTCGAATTTGTATTGTTCTATCTTAAGAGTGTAAGCGGTTGCACGAGTGTTTAAATATAGTCGTTTTATAATTTATGCTCCTCGTCCACCCCGTAATAAAACAAGTTACATCTTAAATATTGCGATAAAAATAACCTCTCACATTCTTAAAATGTTAAAGGTTTTTTGGGATAATTAGAAAGTCATGCTGTATATTATAAATAATAGATTTAAGTATCATAACTGAAATTTCAGATGTCATTAAGAAATTTATACACACATACTTGTTATGTAGGAACAAATTCCCCACGAATGTGAAAACGTATCGTACCAAAAATAATTTGTAACGTCATAAGTTACCGAAGAATCTTTTTCACAAATTCACCAGATGTTGCAATTTCCGAAGCTGAAAAAAAAGATAAACGACGGGAAATAAGTGTCAGCATCACTCACGCCCTTAGTTTTTTCTAGTCTCCCAAACATGGCAGTTCTTTTCTCTTTACATCCGCCGTTTTCCCTCACAAGTAGCTTAGTGATCCACTTCCCTATAGTATCGAGAAAATACAACACGTTAGCTTTCACTATTAAGCTTCTTATATCGTCTGGGATAAGATTACATTGTGTGTATTTATTTAGGACGGCAATTCTCCCTACTTAAGTAAATTAATTACGTTTTGGTACGGTTCGTTATAGTGATACAATCAAACGTACATGACTTAGTTTTGATTTAGATTACGAAGAACATTCGTAAATCCTGATTCTTTAAATTTAAGAAATGTATTAAAGAAAAGCTGTGTAAAAAAGCTTACTGTAAAATTAGCGATTATCTAGTTGATAAAAGGGCCTGGGACTAGTGCTGGGCAAGCTACTTCTATTTAATTTGCTATATTTGTTTTAAATATCGTAGTATTGTTTGATGATTTTCTTTTCTTAAAAGAGTACCGAGAGTTTTTTACGCCGGCTTTTTCTCTCGGCCTACACCCTCTGTCTTCTTTGCCGATGAGTAGGGATGCCTACAGGTTCGAATTTAATGACGTGGAATAAGTGATACCTTGATGATTTTATGTTTCAAAATAAACTTATTTTATTTTATTTTTATTTTACTTTACAAACGTTTCTGAGTGTTGAATAAATAAGAAAATAATCTTTCCTCTACTAATTTAACCTCTCCCGTAACAAATAATAATATAATTTGTTAGAATAATTAAGAGCTGCGTTCGTTACTTCGTGTATTACAAATTAATTAAGGTTTTATTTTAATATCACTCTTTTTATTCCTCACGAATCATCATTTAATTACTCGATTACAATAAAATCTCGTAAAGTTTATTACAACTTGAGCTTTAAACGGTTTTACTATAGGGGATTTAAGTGGTCATTGTACACAGGAATGTATGAACCTACCATATAACCTACGCATTGTCCATATTAGAGATGAGGCTTATTCCACATGGCCTAAATACAGATACGTCAAGCCAGCTCTTAGAATAATGAGAGTACTACTATAAGAGATTACCTATTTCATAATGGATTAGACTTTGTCTATTTAATTGAGTGTTATGCTGAATTAGAAAAATGCATTAATATTCTTCTTAAAAAAATAAACCTTGATGTTTTAATACATATAAATAGTGTAAATACTTTGAATATAAGCTCAATTAACGATAATCTGACTTTCAAAGGATATTGATACCTATTCCTTACTTTATGACGTTGGAATTTTTCAGCATTGTTAAACGTTTATTATTTTTATTACAGCTGAATTAGGAGATTATGATTCAAGAAGACATGGTCCAGGGTACGTTTCCGAGTTCCGATTCTTAGCGCATCAAACCCCTGAACTTGAAGGACGAGCTGCTGACATACATCGGACACTGAAGTAAGTTTATCATTTCGTATATTATGACGTCTACAATAAAATAAATCGTTTAACAATGTAATCTATGTTTGCTTGATATATTGTCTAAGTGTTTTCGTATATGTATGTAGTTAGATAACTTATACATAAATAAAAAGAAGAAATGGAGCTAGATTTAATAGTAAAAAAGACTAGCACAGCAGCATCCGCCACGACGCCTCGCGGCAAGCATTTGGCATGGCAAAGCCACAATTACATGCAAATTGCGTTTATCTATCGTTTAAATGCGCCACCCATTGCATTTCTTGATAAATGGTTTGTTATTTTAAATTACGACACAAATGTGTGCTGAATTTACGTTGCGCCACACATATCTAGTCTATAACTAGTTGGCAAAAAAATAACATGTAACTCATATAGAGAAGGTTAACACAAAAAACCCCGTAACCATTTAATTATAACCCACTCTTATGGAGAGCTACGAAAAATTATTGTATTAGTAATGATGCTGCTAAAGCATATTTCATCACCCTGTTCGTAGTGCAACTACGGACTTTGCTTCTTAGATGTGCTTTATATCCAAGTTTTCTTTTTTTTTTAGACAAATATGTTTGTGCTTGCCAATTAATAAGCAACCGTGCTTAATAGTAGTATGGATGTTTCAAATTATTATAATCAATTTTTTTATGGATATTAAGTAAGTTGCCATATTGAAACAATAAAAATGTCTTGCGATTTTTACAGTGGTATTTCCCCCGCGCAGGCTGAACTAAGCTATTTGGACAAAGTCAAATGGCTAGACATGTACGGTGTTGATCTCCACCCTGTCTTGGTAAATATATTTCGTATTTTACTTTATTAAGATATACCTATGTATCCAAAGACTCCGGGTATAGACAATTTCCCGGGAATAGATTCTTTGGCTAGATCAATTTTACTTTGAAAGTCGAATTTATGTAAAGACAATAAAAAAATACTGTTAAGGATGGGGTTTGTAATAACTCGTAGTATCAGTTCACAAAAATGGCTTTCTGCCACCATATTTCAACACTGTTTCTTTTAACGAGCTATTTAATGCAGGGCGAAGACAGCGTGGAGTACTTTTTGGGACTGGCGCCAAGTGGCCTGTTGCTTCTACGAGGAAAGCATACAGTTGCCACTTATTATTGGCCGCGAGTTTCCAAACTTTACTACAAAGGACGATACTTTATGATACGCGTCGCTGACAAAAACGTGAGTGTATTGCATGAACTACAAATATAAATTATCTGCTATTAAATACTTCAGGGTCCTATAGTCGAACTAAGCGGTCCAGAAGCAAAAAAACACACTTAACTTAGTTCCATGTTCTAGAACTTGCTAAGATGCATAGGAAAATAACAGTTTATAATAGAAAAATATATAGGCATTTTTATTATAACAAACTAAAGAAATTTATTCGCGATCTTTTATTACTTACTGTCAGAAAGTACTTAGATCTGGCGTAACACGACAATAGTAGATTTGGCAAAATAAACATTGTGTGAATTGAAAGCTTGACCCGTTTCTCTATCTGATAAGACGTCAGTCAAAAGACGTGGCCTACGTTTTCTTAAGACATTCGTAGCAGGCAATTACAGATAAGTCAGAGAACTAAGCGTGCCATTTACCGCACTGTCGAGTGAAGTGATAACCCACCCTTATTTGTATACGCCTTTGAAGTGTATAAAAATAGGGGAATGAACTTGAAATTGCTTTTAAATTTATTCTCTCACAGAACATTGATCAAAGCTCGAGAATTTTATTTATAAAAGTGTCGTCGCTCTATAAATTTATCTATTAAAATTGTAATGATACGTGACTTTCCATTGGCGTTGTAATTTCTTTTAGTCTATTTTAAATTCTGAAATTTGGATTAGATGATAATTAAATGTCATAAAATTATCAAACATATAATCCAAGTATGATCAAACCGCAATAACATCGTATTTCTTAAATTTTAAGCCGATTATGGCATTACCCTTCGTTTCCTACATTTTTCTAGTCTAAATAATTTATTCATATACGTAACATATTGTACACTTATGAACGTCAAAAAAAGAGAAATATACAATAAATGAATCTAATTTTACATTTACTGCCAGTTCTCAAATCAAGGGCGTAGAACGGAAGAGAAGAACTGGCAATAAACTCTCCGCCACTCTTTTTAATCGCCAAGTTTTTTAGTATTCGATTCAACGAACACCGTGGTGGTACATAATCGTTATAAGCTTCTCCAGTGCTTAACTAAGGTAGCATTTACTCAAGTAACGGTGTTAAAAAAATTATCTCGGAAAAATCGTTTTGGTTCTAGAATGACACATCTACCTACGGTTTCGAATCTCCCACGAGATCAGCATGCAGGCACTTATGGCGTTGTTGTTCTGATCACCATAACTTCTTCCGCCTCCAACAATCGTCGCCGGCTTCCGCGGATATATTCACATTGGGTTCCAGATTGAGAAATAGGTATTATATTATTCAAATACATCACTTGTTTAAATAATCTTAACAATAAAATATAAATGTAAAAATTTAGTCGTTAGTTTTTGATAACATTACGTTAGCTATGTTAGTTTATGCAAAAGCATTATCATATCCTTCATTAAGCATATCTTTATTTTTCATACATAACGCGGACTGCTTTGATATGCTTATATATATTTGTTGTTTGAAGATTTCTACTCAAATTTTTATACACATTTATTGTAAGAAGATTTCTACTCAATTTTTTTATTCATATATGTATAATTTATTTAAAAATACCTCATTGTTGTTTGTATTTAATACTTTAAAAATGTGAAGGACCTTCTGGATTCTTCTGTATTTTATTTATGACTGAAGGAGTTTGCTTTACTCGCGTTTTCTAAACGCAGGTTTTGTGAACGTCGCCGCGTCGATGGAGGAGACATTAATGCGCCTGTGACATTTATATTATTTTTACAAATAGGTGGTCTGACTGTATATGACGCATTTGTTGTATCAAAGACATGTAGATGCAGCAGGTTTTTATTTAATCCGATATAAAGTAAAAAATGATATGATGAACTATGTATTTAATACATACTTCATCAATATGCTTAATACTTACTTCTCCTATAGGAAAATAGTTATGGCCTCTTTTAAATTTCCTATTATTCATAGACAATAGGAACAAAACTGAATTATAAGGCAAACGATATTTACTGGCTTTCAACAAACTTATCTTTGCAGTAGCGGGCGCGGAGCTCGGCCCCGACCACCGCCTAACTTCACGCGGACTCCATCCAGGCGATACATTCGGCATGCTTCATATACATCTCTTCATGACAGTAAGAATATTTCTATTAAAAATAATAATCAAATAAGTGATTCAGGATCAAACTATACACAAGTACTAAATATATAATAATATTTTTGAATTAAATAAAAAATAGAATTTAGATTTCAACCCCTTCCTAGTGGGAGTGCCATACTGTTGCCTTCGGGCTTCAGCCTAATGGGCAGGCACGACCGGGGCAGTACCACTGTCTCTCAGAAAACCGGCGTCAAGTGATGCAATGGGTCCGCCTTATTGTACTCGCGTTTCGTCCGGTGAGAGAGATTCCCGGAGCCCATCCCCCCCATCCCCCTTCCCCCCCTCCCCAAAAAAAAAATTATGAAGGTGCAGAAAAAAAAGAATCTACCCCAGGGGGGTACCACACGTGCCCGCGGTGGAGAATCCCCCTCTGGGCGTCAGTCACCGGGGCACTCTGCACCCGGTGGTGGACGCACAGGCTGCCCTTCGTATTCTGGGGGGGGCAATTCTGCGCTCTACAAAAATAATTGTCCTCGGGGCAAACGGAAGAACTTACCGAAGGCAACCCCTTCCACGCTCACAGTGGACTTCACCAATGTTAGGGGGCTCAATTCTAACCTAAACGCGGTTCACTTTCACCTTGAAACTGCGAAGCCGGCCTTATTCTTCCTTACTGAGACTCAGATATCCTCCCCGGCTGATACTTCTTACCTCTCCTACCCGGGGTACAAATTGGAACATTCATTTGTGCCGCGGGCGGGAGTTTGCGTGTACGTCAGAGAGGATATCTGTTCTCGTCGCCTTGGGACGCTTGAAGGAAGGGACCTATCTAACCTTTGGCTCCGCGTAGACTGCGATGACCATCCGCGATTCTATGCGTGCCTGTATAGGTCCCATAGCGGAAATGATGAAACTGACCGACTCATTGAGCACATCCAAATGGCTACAGATTCCCTGCTCGAAAGGGTTCCTACCGCTGAAATCGTGATACTTGGCGATTTTAACGCCCACCATGCCGATTGGCTCGGCTCTGAAACCACCGATCACGCGGGAAGATCCTTTCACGACTTTGCTTTAGCCTACGACCTGACACAAATGGTCCCTGCGATTACGCGAATACCAGATGTGGTTGGTCATAAACCCTCTTTGTTGGACCTTCTGCTGACTTCGCATCCGGAGAACTATCAAGTCTCTGTTGACCCGCCATTGGGTTCATCGGATCATTGTGTGGTCCGGAGTACTGTGCCATCTACGCGCCCTTCGCGGCCCCGCTTTTTGGGTTGTCGCCGTATTTGGCACTATAAGTCAGCAGATTGGAACGGGATGCGGTCTTTCTTTGCGTCCTACCCTTGGGGGCCTATTTGCTTTTCGTTGGATGCTCCAGATTCCGTCGCTGCCTCTGTCACCGAAGTGGTTTTGCAGGGCATGGAACTCTTTATTCCATTTTCTGCGGTGCCGATCGGTGGCAAGTCTCAGCCCTGGTTTAAACGTTCTTGCAAGGCGGCCTCGCGTCGAAAGCGAGAATGCTTTAAGGCATGGGCGGAAGCGGCGAAATCTCGTGATGCTAATACCAGCGAACTCAAAAAAGCATATAACTCAGCCTCCAGGTCCTTCAAACGGGAAATCACTAAGGCAAAGTCAGAGCACATTGCCAGATTTGGCGAGAGATTGGCCCAACTCCCTTCGGGGACTCGAGCCTTCTGGTCTCTCGCCAAAGCTGTCCAAGGGAATTTTTGTCAGCCCTCCATTCCACCATTGCACAGGGAGGATGACTCGCTGGCCCACACTGCGAAGGAGAAGGCCGACCTTTTAGGCTGTCTCTTCGCATCCAGCTCGACTTTGGATGACCGAGGGAGATCACCACCGATCATTTCAAGGTGTGATTCTTCGATGCCGGAAGTTACATTCCGGCAACGTGCTGTCCGCCAAGCATTATCTTCCTTGGACATACATAAGTCGAGCGGGCCGGATGGTATTCCTCCAATTGTGCTGCGTACTTGTGCTCCTGAGTTGGCTCCGGTCTTAACGCGCCTTTTCCGGTACCTGTACTCGCTTGGCACTGTCCCGGAGTGCTGGAAGATCGCTTCGATACATCCGATCCCTAAAAAAGGCGATCGCTCTGATCCGTCCAACTATCGCCCAATAGCGATAACCTCCTTGTTCTCCAAAATAATGGAATCCATTATTAATGGCCAGCTCTTGAGGTATCTGGAGGGCCACCAGCTGATAAGTGACTCTCAGTACGGCTTTCGTCGTGGTCGTTCGGCTGGTGACCTTCTTGTATACCTTACGCATAGATGGGCGGAGGCAATTGAGTCCAAGGGGGAGGCTCTAGCGGTTAGTTTGGACATAGCGAAAGCCTTCGATCGGGTGTGGCACAGAGCACTGCTCTCGAAGCTTCCAGCTTATGGGCTTCCCGAGAAATTATGCGATTGGATCTCCAGCTTTCTGGCCGATCGGAGCATCAAGGTCGTCATTGACGGAGCTTGTTCCGACCTTAAACCCGTGAACGCTGGGGTCCCACAAGGCTGTGTTTTATCCCCGACCCTGTTTCTTCTGCATATCAATGATATGTTGCAACTTAGCAACATTCATTGCTATGCGGATGACAGCACTGGGGATACTCTTTACATTGGCCGGGCAGGTATTTCTCGGGCAGATGTCGATGAGTACCGGAACAAACTTGTGTCTGAAGTAGAAACTCTACTACGTGGAGTCTCCGACTGGGGCAGACTAAATCTAGTCCAATTTAACCCCAAGAAGACACAAGTTTGCGCGTTTTCCGCTAAAAAAACACCCTTTGTCGCTACTCCTCTTTTCGAAAACACTCTTCTTAAAGCCGCAGCCAGCATTGGAATACTTGGCGTTGACATATCGAACGACGTTCAGTTTCGCGGTCACTTGGAGGGAAAGGCTAAATTAGCCTCCAAAAAGCTTGGTGTGCTCAACAAGGCGAGACGGTACTTCACTCCGGGCCACCGCTTGCAACTATATAAAGCGCAAATTCGGCCCCACATGGAGTACTGTTCTCACCTCTGGGCGGGGGCTCCCCAGTACCAACTCCTTCCACTTGACCGTGTTCAACGAAGAGCGGTTCGAATCGTCGACGACCAATCTCTCTCCGAGCGGCTTGATCCTTTGGCGTTGCGTAGAGATGTGGGGTCACTCTGCATCTTCTACCGCATTTACCATGGAGAGTGTTCAGAGGAGTTGTTCGGATTAATACCTGCAGCTGAGTTTCATCATCGGACGTCGAGGCAGAATACGAAATTCCATCCGTATCACCTCGACGTCCGCCGTTCCACAACTGCGCGATTTTCAAGGCAGTTTTTGCCGCGCACCACCACTTTGTGGAACCAGTTGCCCACTGAAGTATTTCCGAACCAATTCGACTTAGGGTCCTTCAAGAAAAGAGCGTACAAATTCTTAAAAGGCCGGCAACGCACTCGCGAGCCCTCTAGCATCGAGAGTGTCCATGGGCGGCGGTATCACTTAACATCAGGTGAGCCTCCTGCCCGTTTGCCCCCTATTATATAAAAAAAAAAAAAAAAAAAAAAAAAAATTTGGTTCGCTAGTTTTTGAGTTTATTTGTTACAAATCGTTTCTCGTGATCGTCAAACATGTTTATGTAGAGTTTTCTAGACTTCAGCCTTTGAACGAATAAATAATTGAAAGGATAATACGGCTTGCTCCTCATGTAAATCCTAGGTAGAACTACTAATAATACTTACGAAACTTATCCTAAGATAATTGTGCAACGAAAATAATTTATAAATTGTCTTTTCAGCCTGCATGGTTATAGGTAATGTATTAATTAAAAGAGTTACATCAATAACACAGACTTGTTAGAGACGATACTTTAAGTAATACATATATATATTATAAATAAAACTTGTATAAAAATATAAAAAGCTTCATCAAATACGCAATAAAATTATTCGTCCTCTTGATAAGAACTTCTATAGACATTCATACATTTAATTTTCTAGAAAAATAAACATTTCTTTTACGGTTGTTTACATATATAATCTAGTGTGAAACATTTATCAAACGTCTTAAACACAAAAACAAGTTCATAAATCTTGACAGCGAATAACTCTCTAGTGTAAGGGTCAACGCAAAAACATGCAATATTTGATATATTGCACGATATTTGAAATTATATATTAATTGGAGCCAAAACATTTTCAGTTCCAAAGTTAGAAGACTTAAGAATCAAAGACTGCCCCCCTGAAATGAAACAACCTACCTCAGTGCATCGCCCGAATTCGTAAGTATTCAAATTAATTTAGCGAATCATTTTTTTCCTTACATCTTTGATCATG
This sequence comes from Pieris mannii, assembly GCA_028984075.1. Lineage (NCBI taxonomy): Eukaryota > Metazoa > Arthropoda > Insecta > Lepidoptera > Pieridae > Pieris > Pieris mannii. The sequence goes on from CM054776.1 coordinate 6,729,886, forward strand.
CTACTTTTGCTGTTTCTTTAATCTTATATATAATATTCTCGTGTCGCGGTGTTTGTGGTTAAACTCCTCCGAAACGGTTTTCTCGATTCTCATAAAATTTTGTGTGCATATTGGGTAGGTCTGAGAATCGGACATCTATTTTTCGTCCCTATTTTTTTTTTCAATTTTAGATAGAAAAAAAATATTTTTTTATGATACAGCATTAGGAAATACATATAACCCCTATCTTTCACCCCTCTAAGATCAACCGCTATTTTTTAATTATAAATGATATACATGGGAAAACGACGTTTGCCAGGTCAGCTAGTTTACTATAACTTTCTTGAATTGTATGCTACAGGGCTGTCATGAAGTGCTCAAGGTAAATCATATTTTTTTTATTCATACACGTAATTTACACTTATGAATGTCAACTTGCAATCTTGTTAACTGGCATATCTTGCCCCACACTTCGCCCCTCTTTTTAATTCTAGTTTTTTGTTCATTAGGAAATTTTAAAGTACAGCAAACATACTTTACTCAAATTATAAGTAATTATTTCTTATTTTACTCATTGATATGATAAAGACTAATTAATAGTAACGGAATCCGTCTCGAGGGCTCAATTACATATTTTAGATTATGTGATTTTTATTTAAGCTTGAATCGGTACTCTGTCCTTTGATGGAAAAATAACAGCTTGTCGCCTAGATTTATGGAAGCTGCTTCAAACTCAAGTGGTTAAAATATTTTATTTGTATCTCTATAAAAATTATTTTGTTATTAAAAAGCGTTGCGTTAGAATAACAAGTGAGGAATAGGGAAACTGAAGGAACCTACTCTATCAGACTTTTTGTCAGTCTGATAGAGTAGGCAACAAGCCACCGGACATCAAATATTGGGTTTAAAAATTGCCTTCTACGGTAGTTAAGTGGCACTTTTCATTTGAAGCGAACTCGTATTCATTCCGAACACACGAGCACCTAGATACTGTAATAAACTGATGCCTTTTACAGACTTCGACTGCATTTTCATGCTAGTATGTCAAGTGTGTAAAAATACTATATTTTATTGAAAACATTGTTTTATTATAACTAATTGGAAACTGGATTTTTTTATTCTTGGTTAAGACTTTGTCCTCGACCAGAATAAACAGTAGTACTCCTCTGGTACTAAATTTATCTACATAGAATTTCATTACTAAATTACACATCATATAGACTTAGGCGAATTCATTAGTACAAATAAATGCAACGTCTGGTATAAAGAAGTATCTATATTTGCCAATAACTTCATTAAATCGACAATACTAAAAAAGCTGCCGATAATAACTAAGTACTTCTATATACATTTTTGGTGGAGACGTTCATAGTGTTACTTACAAATAATAAAATCAATTAATGTTTCTCATTTTGGCTTTTCAAAATACAATTTTATGTTGCAAACAGTGTTGTAAAGCATTTTTAATAACCCATATGTAGGATCAATAATCAAGGTTACAATATCCAATTTCGATAGCGATTTTAAAAGCGTAGCTTACACATTAGCAACATGTTCATTAAATTAGATCTAAGCGTAGTATATTTTATAGCATCAACGGCGAAGCAACCTGTGAACCGATACATACAACGGGAGGATCGCCGCGATCGACGCGATCAGCACCGGCGCGTCGTGGCTTATATTCCGCTTCACCAACAGCCCACAGACCACCGCCTGCACCCAGACACAGATCTGCGTCCGTTGATTCGCAGAGCTCGAATGATTCCAGGTCAAATCGAAAGTACGTTTCTTCTTAAAATGTTTTTTTTAATCTAATGATATTTTGTTTCCTTTCCTAATACACAAGTAGGTGATAGACCTAATTCTGTTGATTTTGGGTCTAAGTCATGCCGGTTCTGTATCTATAAATAATCCCACTTTTAGATATTTAATACTATAGGATCAACACTAGAATTTATTTCTTAGAAGACATCCCTTACTCAAACAACTTAAAGCTATTAAATATTTTTCAATATCTCATTCAGTTCGATACAATTTATATTTTTTTACATTACCACACCAAAGTTGTGCATTGTAGATGAATATGAACATGCTGAAGAATTGATGTATTGGGAGGCAAGTATTACGTAAGGACTGTAGGGGTGACGTCATCAGTAATTATTTACTTTTTTACACATTTAACATTGCCTATACTTAAAAATGATATGCAATTTCGGGGATCCCTACAAAAAAATAATACGTTTATGCACTATTACTTTTGAGAACTTTGCTTAGTTTTGCTGAGATGAGGAGGGTGGGATAAATTACAGTAAATCAGCAATCCTTCAACAGCCTCTTGATTAATAATATTGTCAATGTCAATAAACATTCAAATCAAAATTTGGTAGAAATATTGATAAATTTAAAAAAAAAACTCTAGACACAGACATAGATCGCGCCGCCAGCAATCGGACGCGGAAAGTGAGTTGTCCCGCGGCTCCGGCCGGTCCGGGCGAAGACATCGACGTCACCGATCACGTCATAAGAACGATTCAGCTTCAGAGAGGGATGAATCACAGCCTGAATCCAAGTGAGTATTTCACATAGATCTTTATACATAGATTGTCTCTTATTCTATTTGTATTTTATTTGTATTTCTGGAGTTATTTTGTTATTCTATTTTATTTATTCTCTCTTATTCGCTATGAAATTTAGGTATTTTTATAAACATTGTATTAGCGTTAATACTATGTAATAACACTGATAAGACTGATACAAATATGTTTTAAAGTAGATTAGAAAATTAAGTGATTGTGATTGGTCAATCTGAGCTGAGCAATCATAGTCCCGGCCGTCGCGTCGCATCGTTTTTCAAAAGTGCATTCCAACTCCTCGCTTTACCATTAACCTTTGAATAAGGAAACACATAAAAAATACACTAGAACGACGTCGAATCCGAAATAAGAAAATAGTCACTAAGCACCTTTCGTTGCATTTGTTGAAGCATTTCAATCTATATATCTTTAAGAACGAAAAGCAAATTATTTTTTCTGAAGTCTTAATCTTTGACAAAAGACACTTCTAAAATACACTAGAAACTTCGTGAAAGCCATATTTGCAATAAAAAATTGCTACTAAAGTACCTTTCGCTTCGCTTCGTTAAAGCACTTCAATCTATATCTTAAAGAACTGGTCATTGCGGGTTATTAATGGCTTAATTTCTTTCAGAGGGTACGAGCTAGTCGACTCGGAATCACAATGGAAAGAAGTATTAAGACAGACGGCGGGCGCTGGAGTGCAAGTAAGTGCACTGCTTGATTGCCCTTTTAATTAACTTTATGATGCAGATTATCTTTATTATTTATTTCGTGCTCCGCTTTAAGTGTTATTGTCGGATTAAGGATGGGTAAACATTTGAGACTGTTTATTAATTTAATTCGTTTATACGTCGTAAGATTCATTGTATATTTTATTAAGGGTTATATTTATGTTATATATATATAATCATTACAATTATTTTCTTGTCTGTAATAGATATTTATATATGCGAATCATTGGCTAAAGTTTTTTTTCATTCGGATAATATTGCTACATATATTTGGAAGAAACAGAGTCACGTTTGTTTTACATAGATATTCGATCGAAATTCAAATAGACGCTGTTTATTCTATTTGTCACAGAATATGCAACCGAAATTTAAAAGCCAACAGTCATAGTTGACTTTTATTCATAGTCTTATTTGCACAGGTTGCGAACGTTCGTCGTTCACAAATGGAGCCGGAAATCGGAACGCATCGATCATCGCACAGACCACGAAGACACAGGAAACATCGGTAAATATTAATAGTCTCATACAAGTCTCAAACGGTTAAATGCAATGCAACTATACAATTCTTTTTGACGTTTTTGTAGCTTTATAGTGAAACAGGAAATATATAGAGTAATTTTTAAGTATGATTTTAATTCCATTTTTATATGAAAAAAACCGCCTTCTCAATTAAAATTAGCAATAAGGCAAAACCTAAAAGAAAACGCATCGGCTATATAGATGAATTTTCAAATGGTTTCCAACTGAATTAAGTGAAGAAACGTGATTAAATTCTCGAACATCGGCAATTAAAAAATAATAATAATCTGATTCATAAGTAACTACAGATAAAAATATATCTTCTGTCATCTGAATTAGAGTTAGAACTAGTAACAATAAAGAAGCTTAAATAAAAATTTCTTTTATAAAAAATGGCCCTCTATATCTAGCTAGGGAAGTTCAAACTGGTATCATTTTAACTTTTAACCCGAACCAACTTGGCACGCGTCCTAACCTCTTTGATAGCTTTGCCACAAACCGTTAGCAGTAAACCTAGAGTTTAACAGAGCCATTTTAAAATACTTTAGCGCTTTTTATTTGAAAAATTTGGACTAGGTTTTGTTAATTATAAAGAAATATTGACTTAAGGTTAAAACGAAAACAGTTCTAGAATCGATTTATTTTCTGTTTGTTTTTTAATAATATCAACGAAAAGTTTGGCTTATATAAACAGGACGTCTATTAAAAACTTAAAACTCTAAATTAATTAAATAGGTTAAATCACGGGTTTTTCAGAGACCAGTTTGGTATGGCCATATAATTAAAAAAAAAGATAAATAAATTCGTCTTTTAATTGTATTACTGTTCCTTTAGATCACGGTCCGGTTCGCCAAACGACAAAAAATGGCTGCCAACTGAGTTGAAACAGCACTTAGAGTTTTCCCTTGTTGATACTACGGGTATGACTGAAGAGCAGTTAAAAGAGATTCCGTACACAGTTGTTCAGACCAGCCACGCTCGTCACACTAAACTCCGGACCACTTCAAAGCATAAGCAGTAAGTCTTACGAATTGACTACTTATTAATATATAATATAGCTTATTAATTTGTTTAATCAGCCATTGCAGCATATCACCCCAATGTAGCAAGAATTTTTTTTTTATTTAACAATTTGTAACAAAGCATCTCAAAAATCGTTGGACCTATTTTAAAACATTCTTTCACCATTAAATGGTACTTTAAAATTACGAAAGAATTTTTTTTAAAGTTACCTATTACGCTTAACTTAAACACTCATGTATTAACTATTATGTAACAAATAACTATTTCACACTATATCGATATGTGTAAAATTTCAGCCTCATTTATTGTACCATTACGGCGATATCAATAACAAACTACCGGCAAACTTACTCATGTATAATATAAGTATTTGTCAAGAAAACAATATATCGTTTAATATATAGGACCTGGATGACCGAGCTTTGCTCGGCATTTTTTTATTTTTATAAATCGTGTTTTTTGTAAATTATATTTAAGTAGGAATTACATACTAATAAAATGATGAAATATGAATAATATTTCACGATCTTAGCGACAGAATAATAAAAAAAAATGGAACTGGTTTTTTTAAAGTTATTAATTTAAAGAAAAAAATCATGAGTGTGATAGAACACGAATAAAATGAAATTTTCTAGAAATTTAGATTTATCGCCCCCGAAACCCCCGTATACTAAATTTCATGAAAATCGTTGGAGCCGATTCCGAGATTCCAATTATATAAATATATATATACAATAATTGTTCGTTTAAATATATAAGATAAAACCTTTTTACCTACCTACGTGCCTGTACAATATTTTTGTCAGTTCGTGACGAGCAAATTTTCGCAAAGACTAATTCCTCTCCATTTTGTTATTATTCCGAAGTTGTAATTGTACTACTATTATCAAAACCAGTATTAAATATTTCATACATTCTTCAATATTGAATCTTCCGGCACCAGCCCCTCGATCACCTATCAGAGTAAAGTAATTGTATTATTTACTTTTATTTATTATTACGCAGGAATGAGCACGGATCTCTGTCAAGGCGAGAGAAGGGTCACAAAAGTGATCACGACAATCACAATCAAGGCTCACTCAGATCGGTCTCAAGCACTCTCAGCGCGCATAGGACTAACGAGAAACATGGAAGGTTCGACTTTGCCTATTATCCCTTCTTATTGCTTTGTCCTCTGAAACGATACTCATCTTTGACGACATTAATGACATACAACTTTATCGTTGTTGTAACTTGTAAGATAACTTGGAACGACTTACGGTACTGTGCCCTCGTTTAAATACACCAAATGAGTATGTATACTTTTATATCTGATAGTAAGAGGTCTGTAGATTGAGTGTACATAACTGAATTTAGGGTGCGCTATAAAAAAGACCCAAGGTTTTTTGTTTGAAACAGAGATGTCAAAGGTACTTTTTATAAACATATCTACGACTTATAAGGACTACGATTGCTTTAAATACTATCAATAATTTATTACTGCCTGCTGTTGTAACAAAAACTACTGTGACATTACATAAACTACGTAATGATGCTTTGATTCTGCGTTGATGATATCAGCATGAACAATAATTAAGAAACATCTCGTGGCCTTCAAGTTTCCGTATCATGGAACATTTTCACTACGAAATTTCGAGAGGTTATGAAATTCTCTCGAGAGTTCTAAATATGAGCAAAGATAAGGCTTTGTCTTATCCAACAAATATTTTTATATAAAATAAAGTTTATAAAAGGTAACGTTGTAGACAGTCTTGTAAATTTAATGAGACATGACAGATGCTCAGGGATATTTTTCATTGAAATTTATCAGAAACTTCTATCGAACCTCTGCGTTCATTTCTGTTTAGTTTTATGTCTCATTTTGTTAGTAATCTAGTAATGTTTTGGAAAATATAAGCTTTTGATAATTATGTGTCTAGGCTAAACGTTTGAACTAACTGACTACTAAGTTGTTAATTTATGTCAGAATTCTCAACTATTTAGAAAAACCATAAAAAATTCTTCCAGGCGGATTTATCCTTGCTACGATGACCCAGCGCTTCGTCCAGGCAATGATTTCCTCTCAAACAATGGGTACAAGGGCTCGGTGACTGCTCCAGTTAATAACAACCCTTATAGTCCAGTCACAAACAGTAATAGCAATAGTTCGAGCGGGGAATTGATTGGGAGCGCGCGAGTCTCGCACGAGCACACGGATTCTGGATTAGGAGCTGATCAGGACTACGCGTATTCTTCCGAGAGGTGAGAGTTATGATCTGATGAGATAAGCCTAAAAAGCATCAAATTGATGCCTATCATATATAAATAACTAGTTATAAGAGGATAAAATTATAATCCCCTGGAATTATTTAGATTTTTAGTAGCTTCTTTTTTGAACCAGGATAACCAGGATGACCTGGTCATAGACTTAACAATAAATAATTGAATCATTCTGGGAGAAACAAAAATACCACAGTCTTCTTGCTTCTAATAAAAATAATTTGGCATATAGAAATTCTCATATTGGCAAAAACATAAATTTAGTTTCTCGGTAAAACCTTTGTAACCTATTTAAGATGTGATTTGCTGGTCATTATGATCAGGCTTTGCTTTATTACCCTTAGGTCTTCAGACAGCGCGAAGTGCGGCGCGGGCGCGTCCCTGGCTCCTGTGAGTAGGGCGTGGGTTGGCGAGGGGGTGGGGGTGTGGCGGCGTCCACCGGCTGCGCCCCGAAGGGTGTCAGGCTCCCAGCGTTCACTTGTCTCCGTGGCGAGTGATAGCGCAGCTACTAGGAGACATACGCCTGTACACCCCCACCCTGGCTTCTCTCTCTTCGTGAGTGCTTTGCTTTCTAACCGATCGGTGGCCCTCGTAATTTTAAAATAAAATAATATCGATTATGCCAAAAGCTATCAGAAATGTTTTAGTTTTGTAAATTGGAAAGCAAATTATCAATAAAGGAGGTAATAAAAGCCATTGTCCATGGACAGATGAATATTGTAGTACATTGCCCACATAGGATACACAGGATAAGAGTTCCTAGAATGCAATGTCCAGGTGTTTAAGCTTACATTATATTTCCTGATAATTTATTTATTCATGCTAAATGGTCCTTCGAGCCGGATGAGATCATTCTTTTCATTCAATATTATATTTGATGTTGTAGAATAAAAATTGTGTAACGATTTTATCAACGTAAGGAATGTCATATAATCAAAGTTATTAATTTGAACAAAAAAGTGCTTTGACTTTTAGATATACATATTTATATCAATTAGACAGTAAGTCTACACATTACGAGGGCTGCCGTGACCGCAGCTCCTGTTTCTGGGCCACTAAAACGTTAATTTTTTACAGGCTGCTGCTATGTAATAAAGGCCATTTCATTACTACTTTTTAATATCGAAAATTTCCAATAATGAACAATCAGAAGAATTTTATAATGTAAATTCTATTTCATAACTCTTGATCATTTTAATTTTAAATTTAATCACGCTCCGCTGAACTTGCTTTAAATGGGGCTTTATAAGTCTATGGTATATTAATCATATTTCTGTAAGAAAGCAATGTTGATGAACACTATGCCTTTGGGTAAAATTTTGGGTTCTTCATAGTTATATTTAATATCAACTTCACATTGACAAGTAAGTTGATATATTATAATTTGACAGTGAAACGGAATATAGATTTGTGAATTGGTTTGTTTGCGATAGCTTCACCAATAATATAGTTAGATAGTTAATACTCTATATTGTTCATACAACAACATTCCATCAATAATTACATACATATGAAGTGTTCCGTTTCACTGCGTGTAAATTGCACGCATCGGTAGTTTGTCGTATGATTGGGCAGAAACACGCTAGCAACAACAACATAGGCGACAGCGCTTCCTTGGCGAGACGTTACATGCGGCCTTCGCGCGAATCTCGCGACTGCAACGCGAATTTGCCCCGGACCCACGGCAGGCATATACGACACGACAACACCCTCGACATAATACTTAAACCTCTTATTGAAAGCACACAGTAAGTATAATTGTGAACAGGTGATGCGACTTACGACCTTATTGATATAGTGTGATGTACTTTTTAAGTTTTAGTTTCCTTAGAAGTTTCTTATGAAAAAGAAAAATGTACAGAGTATGTATATTTATTGTCGTTGTTAATTTTAACACATACACAACAGATTTTAATATTTTCTTTCATATTACTTTTTTATTTCTTAGACGAATAAAACAAAAGTTTAATAAAAATCATATTATTACTTCTTAGTTCTGTTGTTTAATATAAAATTTAAACAATTTGATATTAAACAACAGGTTAGGTCGGTTACATTAAAATTCTTAAGAGTCGCAGTCGCATCAAAATCTTTGTGTTGCATCGTAGCGGAATGATTGCACGTTCGCCCCACCCCGATTGCAGGTATTCGCATGCCGGTGAAGGTTTAACTAACAATTAACTAACCACTAACTAAACCCATTTGTGTTTGTGTTAATTTGTGTCACTAATTGTCTAGATTTTTTAGAAGAAGGTGTATTCTATCTTTTTTAACAGGCTTCAGAGCAACTGAATCTGGCGATGGGGGAGTCGGCAGATGGCAAAGGCACTGAAATGAGCACAGAGTTATAAGCTATGGTTGCGAAAGCGCAGTTGTTGTTTTCTATGTAAACATATTTGTAAAAAAAGCATGTCTTTATGAATATCCTTTTTCTGGTAAAGAAGAGTTGGTCACTTCTGGGACGATATAAAATATTTTTGCCAAAGAATCGCTAGACGTATGCGTATGTGAGTATAATATTCGTAAATAAAATATTTAAGTCTGTATAGTTTTTTTATGAACTATTCGTTTTTGTAAGTATTTATGCTCTCAGCAGTACGCAAGACACCGGAATCCCGGGTTCAAGCCTGGGTTATTTTTAATCAGAGAATTGTCTGGTGGTCTAAATAATATTCAATGGCTTCAATGAATGTTTTAGAACGAACGTATTGTATGTACTCCGTGTAATATTTTTCTAACTTATTTATTTCATAACGGGTATAGACGTATTACTAGGATCTACTTATAAACTAAGTATGGTATAAGTAATTGTGTACATTTGTTATGTAGATTTAAAGGTTACGTATAAGGTTTAGGGTTATCAAAATTCATTGTCAATGTTTAGGCTGCTTTAATACGATTTTTTCTCGTAGTCTATGACTCCTGAGTTCACGGTAATTTCATATTCCACTGCCAGTGCTTATTTTTAAATTTAGAATAACAAACTTCACTATATTGATTTAAATGTTTTCAATTTAAAAAAAACGTGAGAGGAAATCGTAATCAGCCACATATACTTATTTATTTGCATCACTTCACGCGATGGATCCGCTATATACTCAATGCGGCTTCGGCGTAAGAATTCTGTTGTTTTTAAATGTTAATTAACAGTCAATTAGAACTGTACAAGACTGAAGTTGGTTTCTAAATTTATACAACCCCAGAATTCCAGTTCATAATTTATGTGTAAATTCCTGATGTTCTATATTAAAATTCTTATTTACAAACCATCGACTTTTGTTTCATATCCTTTGAAAAGTATCTATATTTTTTATATACATATATAATATAAATAAAAACTAAATCAATTACACACTTCGTATTGTCCATACAAAGGTATCATAAATGTCACAATGCAAAATTAATATACTAGCATTGTATAATAACTACATAAATCCTCATCAGGCTTCCTTGTTAATGAATGTTAATATCGAAGGCGATTATCGATTCAACAAAGGTAAGCGTATTAATTAAACTGTCGCAGATATTGTATGGACTATTACTACTAATGAGGATTTCATTTACTGTGTCGTTTTAGTTTTGACAGGATTGATAAGGGCAAATATAAATTTACAGCCGTTTGGAGGTCATTTATTCTTAGGTACCTACTACTATAAAGATATTTATTGTTATGATAAAAAATACAATACGTTTGTAAATACAAGTCAATTCAAATTTAATTTAGAATAACTTCTATGGAGAATTTATAGAGATATCATTAAATCAAAATTTATTCGTCGTACCCTAAAAATTGATATTATATATTAGGTACTAAATTAAGTTTTTTGTGAAATTCAACGAAGGTAAAGCATAACTGTTGAAAACTCATGTACATAAAACTGTATTAGTATAATATGACTCAGTTATATGCAAATAACTAGTCAAATTTTGTTACAAAATATAAAAAGATTATTTAATCCAGTTAGCCTTTTATGAATGTATTGAAAAAGCTCGTATGTTGCCGTTCGAGCTCAATTGGCTGTCATGAGAAAAAGTCGAAAAAGGTGCCATCCCGTCTGCTCCGATGTCCACTATTCGACGAAGGGTGAAAACTCATTACCAGTGTTTAATGAAAGGGTTCCCGGGGCGTGTATGATTACTGGTTAATTGAAAGGCGTAAAATCAGAGCGCAGACAAGGCAATCCCGTAAATTGGAAAGTGAAATTGCGTGTTGGCCTAGATGTATATACATGTTATCATTTTAGCATAAATTAGATTCAAACTAGACTGAAGAAAAATTTGTCTTGTTAGAAGAAGATATTCTATTTAAAAATTTTTGAAAGGTATATAATATATTGAATTTTATAATAACTTTCTCGGTTTGTTTTCCAGCTTAAGAATATTTTTTTTCTTTGGTAGCCCAAAACTACGAAAGAACGGTATACAGATGTAAAATGTGTGCCGGGTGCCTCATTGGAGAGTTATGGAACAAAATAATTTAATCACGAGAAACAGTAAAAAAATATCATTTATTCAAAATACATTTCTAAACATTATAGAGAAGACACCTTGACTGTAATCTCGCTGAGTGCACATCATATATTATGTTTAAGCGGGAGCTTATGGCCCCCGGTATTTAGCATTTATTGCTACAGCGAAACGAGTCTGTATTAAAACGTATATTTATTTTATTTTCCTTGTTTTGATATTCTGCAATTCGAACCAAATATTAAAAAAGAATAGATGTTTTTGTTAGAAATATCTTGTAATTTCAATAACTTAACTTCGATTTAATTAATTAAAAAATATTAAGTTCTCGTTTGTAGGTTGTATAAATGTTCTGGTGTCAAGGTTAAGAAGAATTCCTCTAATCTTTAAGATTCATTTTCTCCTAAGTTGCTTCATGCTTGCTGCTGAATTCCACGTAAAATTATTATAGTTATATAAGCAAGTACAAACTTTTGCCAGAACAGCAATCAAAAATCGCTAGGCTGAAATATAAAGTCGCTATCTTTTTAACGGCGCAAATATGTACAAGGGGAAAATTTTAACAAGTGTTTGAAGTGCAATTTTCCTTAAGTGAAAAGGCAAAACGTTTCGAAACAAGAAATAAATATACTCTGTAAATGATACTATGCTAAGTATCGTGAGCAAAGCTTGGAGTTGAAAGAATTTAAAGTAATGTAAACACGAAAAGTTTGCTTTCGAGTTGAGGCAAGCCGGAAACACATTCGAAGTCAACTGCCTGGAAAAATTAATTCGAAGCTGCGGCAGGGACGTAGGGCCGGTCCTCTCTACAACTTGCCTCAACCTTGCCTTTTCAAGATCGCTCTCGTGCTTTAGCAGATTTTTAATATTGCTCCCGCGACAAGTGGAACAATTATTGTACTGCTTGTTACACGTATTCACTTTTCGTTACTCAACGATTCCCGTATTAATGGTTACTGCGGAAACATTAACTCCTTTTTTATTTTAACCTTATAAATAAAAATAGATTACCAATTATTAAATTATATGAAGCATACAAAAGTAGTTATATATGACAAATTAATAGGAGATATGTGTATGTAGAAAATACGATTGAAATAATTTCAAAACACCAATTTATCATATTTACTCGAAATATATGCAAATTGTAACGTTGAATACAGCTCGTAATATGGTCGCAATTAGCACAGTGACAATGACATTCAAAAGTGCAAATAGAATGCCGAAACTATTCGGTCCAATGCATACTGTTCATTACAAAAGATCGACATGTATGTCGCTTTCAATGTGAGGCCTTTGGATGGCAATATTCGAATAGTTTTGAATGAAAGGGTTTTATTTTATGTATACAAAAATGTATTAATAATATTAATATGAAATAGATTATAGATTAATTTCTTTGTTTTGTTGGAAAACTGCGTGTTTTTCCAATACAATTTCATTTACGCCGGAAACCCAACCCAACACAGACTGTAGGCTACGCGTTACCAATAAGCGACCGAGGCGAATAAGTGTTAAATATAAACAATAATTGATATACTTGCAAACCGATTTATCTGTTTTCATTTCAAAGGTAGGTACTGTTATATTTTAAACAAATAAATAAATCAGTGGCACTAAAACCTCTTTAGGTCTTGGCCTCAGATTTCTGAATCTGTTTCATGATCAATTTTTAAATCTAATAGGCAAGTAGGTGATCCGCCTCCAGTGCCTGACACACGTCGTCGATTTTTTGGGTCTAAGACATGTGGGTTTACTCACGATGTTTTCCTTCACCGTTCGAGCAAATGTTAAATGCGCACATTGAAAGAAAGTCCATTGGTGCACAGCCGGGGATCGAACCTACCATCTCAGGTATGAGAGTCGCACGCCGGAGCCACTAGGCCAACACTGCTCTCTATTTTAAACAATCAATGCCAAAATGCACGGTTGCTAAAATTTTAATTTAATTAGAACGCGGTTTCCTTATAAAATATTTCAACGTCAAAATTAATTTAACAAACAAATTAACACACTTTGCCTACACAATATAATTGCTTTCGATTTTAAATTTGAATTTCCTATTTGGCGTTTTTTGACAAAAGTTCTTTGTAAAAAGTTTATTCAATTAATATTTGCTTTGAATTTGATATTAAAAATAATTTCCATTAACTGGGTCGCAAATATTCTAAGCTTATGTGTTTATTTTGGAGAGTGTAGTCTATAAGTTTTATACATTATAAATCGCACAATACTTAGTAGTCTAACTGCTGTAGATGTGTGTCAATAACGCATTCAACATGCGGGGATACTTAGCGCCAATGCTCGAATACCATTATTATTGCGATGTCGTGGTAAAATACGCTGCTTGTAAATGTATGTCTCAATACAATATTGAATAATGTCACCTTGCAAGGAGCTCGATTATCAAAGGGCGTTAGGTGATTAAGGGCTTCACTGGAAATATCGTCTGATTTAGCTTTGTACCAACATTCAGGCAATGTAACACTACATACGAACGTCTACGAATGTTTCAGTACCTCTACATGATAACCTGTCATATAACTCGAGAAGTTCATTAAGCCGGTGACTCCGAACTCGACTTACGACGTTACGAATAGAACTTTCTACATTAATAATATTCTTTATTACAAATGATGTTCCGTTTTTGTTATATCAGGAAGAGTGAAGAATTATTCGTATTTCTTGAATAATTCAGCATAGTTTTAATAAAACGGGCATCTGTTGCTTGATTTTTTGGTTGAAAGAATATAACCATAAAATGTCACCTGTGTCACCATCCAGTCTTTATAGAGAATCTATTAAAAATATATTTTATTCATTCATTAAAACATCGTTACATTACAATATAAAATTGAACATAATTAAATAAAAAGGAAGGCAACTGGCGGCCTTATCGCATTCGAGCGATCTCTTCCAGGCAACCACTTAATATGCAATCGCACTATATTGTTATACCAATTATAACAATATAGTACGATTCTTTCAACAAGTGAAAGTATCTTAAAAATGAAATAATTTACGTAATTGAAATTTTCCTTTATCGTTCGGAAAATTCGACAAACTACACCTATTTTTGGACATGAGCATTGAACAAATAGATTAAAACTTATCGAAGACTGATTTTCCTCAATACATCCGTTCGAGTTTCTCTTGTTTTAGAAATAACAAGCGGATGTCCCGATCCTTCGTAATAACTGTTTTGTTATTAATGTCTTTATACGGTTCTCCAATTATCTCGTAACAGAACACCCCTCGTGATTCAATAAACGGGAAACCCTCGCTTTGCCACGCCTGAACGTTGTGTGTTGCACAATATATTTTATGTGTGGTGACTTTTTATATTAAAACGTCTACATAGTATATTTGAAGAGAATTTTGAAAGACACAAGTAGTTTACTAAGAAAGATATATATTTGTATAAAGTCCCATAACTGCAGACATTATTATATATTATACTTTTTTCCTTACACTACATATTTTTGATCATCGAAATCAATCTGAGATATGCGGAATATGTGGCGATGATTTCGTTTGAGAGAATAATCCATTGCATTATCAAGGTTAATACTTCCTAAATCAGGGATGCTATTTCACTATGTTTCTTAATGTCTGTTTTATTTATTTTAATAATTAATTAGCAGAGAGCAGGGTTGGCGACTGCGCCAACACATTGCTACTAAGCAATATAAATCTCTGAGGTTGTAAGTTCGAATCTCCCGATTGTGTCCCACTGTCCTTTCTATTTATATGCGCAAATAACACTTGCTTGACACAAAGTCGACGGTGTGTCAGGCACACAAATCTGTTCACCTACTTGACTTAAAAAAATGATCAAACAGTTACAAAAAGCTGAAGCCAAGACCAAATGTTGTGACTGTTTTTACTATGAATATCTCAAGATGTGATGAGTTTTGGCAATTGTTTTGCAGTACAAAGTTTTAACTACTTACAAATATTTGGTAAACCAAAAAGTAGCGATCTAAACGGTATTTTAACTTTATTTTGATAAACGCACTCTTAACCATAGGCTGGTTAGTTTAAATTGACTTATATTTGTGTCTTCTACGTTGACCAACAGTGTAAATATTATTATAATTTTATAAATAACGTAAGGAAATATTCTATAAAAAATATCTCAAACGTCATTTCACCCGTGAAGAAATATCGACCGACTCAGCAACATTTTATTCGCAGGTTGTACTGCAGACACTAGGTCTGAAAATGTCGTAATGGAGCATTTACATGTCAGCAATATATCTTCCATTTCGGCTTAAATTTTTCACAGAAGTCTTTCACCATTTGGATGTTTTAATTTCAGTAATTGCTTACTACGCAGGTCACTCAAAGTAATGGATATAAGGAACGACTAGGATCGTTTAAAGATTAAGTTTTTTGTACCTAAAGGTATGTGCAAGGCAAGTTAAATAACAATCAAAGGATAATAAATAAAATATTTAATAATGGCAAAAGAGCCTACGGGACGCCCAAAAAGTGCAGTCCTCGCAGACCATACACACCCATTTTTAGTGGGTGCGTTGCCGGCCTTAAAGGGAGGAGTATGCTCGAGTTTTGAATCGTTGGAGGTCGTATCTCTCAGGGAAGACCCCCACCAGTAGTCGATTCCACAGTTCGCTGTGAAACGGACTGTGGAAGATTTCCAGCCATCAAGGTGATGTTGGTGAAATTTAGAATTCATACGGCAAAAATAAAAAAATATAATTGGTAATTTATTTATATAAAATCACCCGTAATCGAAATTTATTTTCACTAGACAATTAGTGATTTTCAATTAATTAAATAATTATATTACTGTAATCAAACATTGGCTTCTGCCAAACCATGGTATTTTATTTTATCTCTTGCTACGTTCATCCAAATCCATCACAATTAAGTGATTGTGCAACTGAAATTAAATGTTGATGACGAAAACATTATAGTGAGCCCGTTTGTAAAATTCTCATAACAAGTAATGGAAATTTCAATTTTCGTAACGTTACTTTTATGAAAATATTTTTTTTTTCTTACAATACGGGTTACATTGTGGCGCATTGTTATGAGATGGGCAATTAACCTGAAAACACTCAAGTTGAATCTTATGCATTATCTTAGCAATTCTGTGTAAATTGAAAAAGTTTGTATAAGTTTCATTTGCAAGGCTAACAATAGCCACGCAATCTATATTTTTTTATCTTGTACATTTATGAGACAAAGGTGGAACGCCGAATATTAGGGATCATTTTCACTGGTGACCTGTTTTACGAGAAACAAAGCACTCTTTTGAACTGGCCAAACAGTAATAAATAATTTACAAAAGCAGTCATGTGAAAGAGAATCCCCTTTTCAGCGGGAGTAACCATGCTGCGGTTGGGTATTTGAATTGCTAATAAGTTTCCCGACCGAATAACTTGGTGAGGAGCGTTAACTGGTTTCGTAGATGTTAGATAAGGACACCGTCACTTGCCCGTGTGTGGCCCATGCCCCAGGCGCTCCATTCACAACAATGAGGATGCAGCGAACTTGAGTGCCCATCTCTGAGCTCCTCGTTTATTACTTTCATCTTAATATTTTAACTATAAACAATCAACAAACAACGTAAATGACAATCTCACATCCGCAACAATGTATGAATAAACTTCACTGTAAAAATCCAAGTTCAAACAAGAATTCTTATATACATTTATATTACAAAAAACTTTGTTAGGCATTTCGTTGTTAATTATTAAAATACTTTATATGGTTTTACAAGCGGCCGAATATCGACAAAAGGCTATCCAAACCAGAAGGTTCATTAAAAAGTTATGCCCGGATTAAAGTATATAATGATATACACGGATCGAGTAACGTAATTTTGTAGATCAGTGTTATTCAAATTTCGCTAAGTACTTTATCAAAGCATTTTTATGATTGCTGTAAACATATTTTCAAGCCGTCATGAAATTGATTGTAAAAATAAACTTCTGCTGTAAAATAAATCACTCTGATGAATGCGTTACAATAGGCCTGTGGCTAAGAGGCGGGATGCGGTCAGTGTCGTGGAGTAATTAATTGCAAATTGTGGTAATTGCCCCGTCTAGGTCTGGCCGGCCGCTCTGTCCCTTTCCATTGTCCAAATAGCATATCGTTAGGGGGACTCCACTGAAATCCCCAAGCAACACGTTATATTACGGAATGTGTAACAATGGCGAGGCGCGATGTTGATATAATAATTTCATTACTCTCCGATAGTAATAAATCAGCGTGCACGTATGTTATCAGGCATGAATTTATTATGACGGAATGAAACATTTCATACCTTTGTGGCTTTACTGACAAAACCAATAGTTTTTATGAGCGTAGTCTCTATTCATCGAAATGAAAACTTAATCCATAAATGGATATTTTAGCAAAGTTATATTTTATGAATTGTACAGTAATAACTGAGGTGAAATTTAATTTAGTAAATAACGCTCGGTTGTATGTTTTCATTAAACTTTGCAATGAGTTATCAACTTGAAGACAATTTACTAAAGTTGGGGCAGTTACAATATTACTGTCTTAAGTATCTCATTAGAATAAGTTCGGTAGTTATAAGAATTTATGCTTCGATAAAACTGTATGAATCGTTCGCTGACAGAACATAGCTCCGTCAAAATGTCCAAAACAAAGTAATAGAAGCTTTCCCTAATTGGTGCAGCGTTCCGCTTGCCATTGAAATACTGTAGTTATACTTTGTATCCAAATCCGTAAAACCCATAGTTATATTGAATTAAACCGGCTTTAATTTATTAGTCTGCTGCAGTTGGGTTTCAATTAGACAAAGTCAACACGCCATGGAAAGTGAATCTAATTGATTTCTTTCTGAATAGTAACATCCAGGATATTTTATCAAATGACCACTAAATTAATATTGATTTAGGCGGACGGGGAATTGAAATACTAAAACTTCTTAAATAATTAATGTCTACGAGGAAGTTATTGGTAACTTAATTTTATATAATTTTCCTTCAACCCTCTTTCTGCAGTTTGTTATTAAAGTATACGTTGATATAGAGTATATTATGGTAAAAGCATTAAACATTTGTTAATATAGTGAATTATAATAATTTAAAAATAAATAATACGATCATTTCAAAAATTTACGTTTCGTTAAATTTCAAACCACGCTACAGCTTTTCCCGTGTTCATTAAATTCATACGGAAATAATTTCATTTTGAATTAATTTCTGTATATCTACCAGCTAGCATATGAAAGCGGTTAGAAAATTGAAATTCCACGTACTATCAGTGAGGGCAAGGGTGAAAACCCTTTCACGGTCGTTCTTGTAGCGGAAAATCGAATTGTGACTTTAACTGTGGACTTAATATGAAATGCTGCTACTTTTTCTTGAAACTGAATTTGGGAAGCGCTAATAATAACGTTTGGCTTATTAAAACGTTTTTTACTTAATTAAACTATTAGAGTCCTAAAAAAAGACCAAATAAAGATTCTATTTACGTATACGTGTACTTTCCCGTACTACTTTGCGATTTAAAAATAAAAGGAACTAAAGCGAAAATAAAGTTGTACTTAACAACAAAATTCATCGCGCAAGAACAATTTAAAAAAGACTGTAATAATGCCTTTTAACTGAGATAAAAGTAGCGACTGGATGTCAGCTTTCCCCGTGAAACTTATTGCAACTTGTTTACCAGCCGTCTTCAGCACCCTTTGTTCATCTCCAACTTCACAGACGATTGCGGACAGAAGATACGCCTTATATAAATACAATTTACATTTATTACTTAAACTTTACTTAAGTAATTTATGTAAAAACTATATGTTTTTATAATAGCTACGTCAATAGCCTAAGTAAAGAATACTTCAAATTGGTGACCTGCAAAGGTCTGGTGTCACGAATATTGTTTGGATTATGAAGGATAAATATCTATAAACCAAAAGCCAAATTTGACTAACTATAATCATTCGCCTTCATTCTTCACATACATCTCTCCCTCTTAGTGACTTTCGTATGAGATTAGGGGATCATATAACGCTCCAATACTCACGAGATTGTACTATTGTATGTCAGAAATGTCGACGGCGTTTGGCAATAGCGATTATAGTTTTATCAAATCCATTACTTGCTTGAAAGTGGAATATTACGATGAATGAATTAAATAATAATAATAATTTATTTCAAGTTTGTTTCACAGGAAAAAACTTATATCTAATTGCGCTAGTTATATAAACAAAATTAGTCAGGTTTATCTGACGCTGAACTAGGTGTGAACCTGTAATTCAGCGTATAGCACCTAACCCCTTAAATATATTAGTCAAAAACTCTAAATATATCACTGAATAAAAATAGCATCCAAATTTCTATTTATCTCTATCTAACAGCACTTAAATTATTATTAGAATATCCATAGCCCAAAATCACCTACATCATGAGCACACCCCACATACACACCATCACGTACATACCCACACTTTTACTCCATCACACAATACAACCAATTTAGGCTTAGTTAAATAAATTAAATCACAAATTTATAAATCTTTTTGTTGTAAAATGTATCATATATTCCATGTTTGGCTTAATTTATGTTAGCTGTAGGAGTACTAAATAAATAAATAAATTATCTTATATTCTATGTTAGTTTCTCAAAATTTCATTCCCTCACATATAAAAGCTCCGAGCCTTACAAAAACTTATCACCGTCCCCGAAGTAGGTCATTTACTAATTATTCCTGTTTATACCTTTAAGAACTGAGTTCTTCTCTTTAAACGTCTAAACGAGTAAAGGTTAATGTTGATAATGATATTGTTTATTCATATAGCGTTACATCCTCTGGAGCCACTTATTTTCCTGTTCATAATATTAGTTTGAAAATTATGTCCATATGTCAATGCGGCTTGATATGCAAGATTTCAACTCCCCCAAACTTGGCAACATTAATCGAAGGAATTCAACACTTGCTTATGTACATAAGCTGCTTGTAGGGTAAATTTATTACCAGTAATAAAGCTAAATCAATCGTATTGAGCAAGAGGGTTGTCTATCGATTCAATCGGCCAGCTTAGTACCACGTCCCTTGGTATAAATTATTCTTATTACGGGCAAAATATAACAGTTTACATTACGTAAATGTTTCATATTTTATTCTAAAACCATAGTCAACAAATCTGCAAATCAAAATAACTAGTTTTATTTTCAAAAACTTTATGCATACTTAAAAGATGTACAATAAATTGAGAAAGTTTAGATAGTTGTTTAATTCATAAGATGTTGTAAGTGTAACATTTTCACGTCTAAGATCGTCTCTGACTCAAACAAAGGGACTTTGTTTCATATGTTTAGAAATCTTTGGTACAGTGAAGAATCAAGATACCATAAAACCGCATAGGCGTTGTCAAAATTGCCTTAGCGGCCCTATGAATGGAGCCTAAAAATTCTCAATGAAATATACTAAAATGTGACAAGTCCCAAAATATCCGTGGTGCCAATGAATGTGTATTGGACATAATGGACTATATGTGTATTTTGACACCTAAGAGAAACGTATTCGCACAAGAATCGAGATCTTTATTCCAAGATGGAGATGAAGTTAGCCTGCAGCCTATTTCCAACGGTCCTATGAAAATATCGTGCTATATTTTATTTATGAAAGTAACCTAGATTAAAAATAATTAAAGTTTCAGCTAATCCTGACAAAAAACAATTCACATGATCTACCATGCGTCCAAGCACCCGAATAGAAAAGGAACCAGGTGAGATAGCACAATATCCAATCAAAAGGACAGCAGGTGATAAAGTCAGCGCGCTAAGACTAGTTTTATTCTTTTTAATAAGGTAAACAGATAAACTCATGACGAAAGCTGTTTTGTAATAGACGTTTTAATTTAAAACACGATTCGGGTATTTGATTTCAGATACATGCATTCGTAAAGGCAGGATCGCTGAAGCGCATTTCTCAACCCGGTGCTCAACGAAATCTCTATAATGAAGAACACTTGCGCAGATGTAACCCACCTTAGGTTTTCTTAGTTTATTCGCAAGGACGAGCTGAGAGGGCGAACTTTTAACCCCTATTAAAACATTCTTAGAGTTTTCCCTTCCATTGTTTTACGTCATTCTTTGCTTTATTCGCGGAATGTCAGCTTTTGGATAACTTAAAATTTATATATGTACTTACTTTACTGCGTTTTGCGTATATATGCCAATATGTTGGTAAATATAGTGTGTTTAGGATTTAGTATATATGTAGAAATATTATAGAAGTTATAACAAGGTTAGGTTATCATTGTCATATCAAAATGGTCGACCTAAAGTCGATATATTTTGATTTACAACACCTATTTAAGTAATTTAATCTGTAGAAATTATTATATATAGAAAAATTAAGAATCAGTTGATTTATAGAAAAAGTTCTGCGATTTACCAAAGTTAACAGTTTTTGTTTAAAAATTCGTTTATTGTTCTAGAAATAATTATAATAATTTCTTTTTAATAACTGTTATAAGAACTAGTTTGCTTTGAGATAAAATCTCATATGAAGCTCTAATAATGAACAGTTTAAATAGGAAAAAACGTAACATTTTTCTCATCTCGGGCGTTATTTTAAAGCGTGGATTTTAATTACAAGTCAAGTTACTCCAGGACATTATATTAATGGAAAAAAGTCAGTTTCAGTCAAAGTAAATACAAAATAGTATTTTGTAATGTAAATAAAATGTTAATTAACTCTTGTTTGTTTCAAAAAGATTTCGAGGTGAAAGAATTTCAGGTTATTTTCAACAATAAAATATCGGCCCGTATGTGAATAAAATGCTATAAAAAGTATATACATATATGTACTTCTGTGCTATTTATGTAGTTCTGTGTTATTTATGTAGTTCTGTGTTATTGTCTGTAAAGTGAGGATAAAACTTGCACAGTTTCTTGCCCGTTCTTCTCAGAACAAGACCTCCTGGTAGTCTTGCGAACAGATGGCGTAGTTTTGCTCTTTCGCGAATTTTGTAAACGTTTTTGACATTCATAAGCATGCCTTAAGTCGCATCTAAACTGAATAAATAAATTTTGATTTGATTTGATTTGTGCGAGTGGAATCTATATATGTGTAAATTAATTACACAATCATTTCTGAACGTCACTTAAACATTAATTACTCTAATTAGACCACTTCAACGAAATCCCTTTTGAGCACCACCTAAATAGAAATTGACAGAAAGAGACAAAATAATAAATTACATACTTTCCATTGTTATTGTATGTATAGAAAATGATAAAGCGAGAATTTGTCTATTACAATTGATGTTCTTGTAAATGATATCATATCTAATGTATGAACTTTAAATAATACAACTGATACTACTAATCTCTAAACAAGTGAATCAAATTCAAAGCATGATAAAAAAATAAAAAATAAAATACGTTTATTTTGGAACATAAGATCATCTAGGTATCACTTATTCCACGTCATTAAATTGGAACCTGTAGGCATCCCTACTCATCGGCAAAGAAGACAGAGGGTGTAGGCCGAGAGAAAAAGCCGGCGTAAGAAACTCTCGGTACTCTTTTAAAAAAGCAAATCATCAAACAACACACTACAATATTTAAAACAAATATAGCAAATTTATTAGAAGTAGCCTGCCCAGCACTAGTCCCAGGCCCTTTTATCAACTAGATAATCACTAACTTTATAGTAAGCCTTTTTACACAGCTTTTCTTTAATACATTTCTTAAATTTAATAAAAGCTACATTAGTCTTTATTCAAAAAAAATACGTTATATGCCGAATTAAAATTTTCCAATAATCGAACGGTCCCCATGTGGTCCCATAAAACCACTTTTTATTATTCCGTTTTTTAAAAAAATGGAAAATGAACAGACGGCGATTCTGCTTTCGTCAATATCGTTTATCAAAATGAGAACTCAAATGCTAATGAAATGAATGCACGACGATTTTGGACATCTGGATAAACATGACAAATTTAATGAGGATATCTGAGTATTAATTTAAATACTAGCCGAAAAGCCTCAAACACTACTTCGGTATTCACGTAATCTGTTTCGGCAATAACAAATAACGTACAGACAACGCCTTTGTTTTGTTCATCTAAATTTTAGTTAACCACAAACAGGGTTTGAAATGACTGCAAACCAGGCATAGCCTGAAGCCAATAATATCCATTACGGGGAATGAGAGTCTTCAACTGAATAATACCACAATATAAACTGGTTATATATTATCTGTTTCGTAAATTTGTGATGCTTTTAAAGATGTTTTCAAGCGGAAAATTAACTTTTTCCTTTATTCTTTTGCGTTAATAAAATTGTTGTTCGAGTAACGTATCTATTTTTTGTTGATGAACATTAAATTCTATACGTTTAATAAAATAATGAGGAAAAAAATGTATTTAATTTAAGAAAATTCAAAGCAAAATTATCTTGTCATGAAATAGCTATAAAATTACTGGCGCGTACTTCAAGAAATATTTTATTTTGAAGAAAGATATTTCTTAAAGAACATCGTTATTTATGATTCTAATCACTTAAGTTTTTCAGAATCTTTATTTGAGCGTCTAAATAAAAATGTTTATTTAATTAAATCCCTTTTCAAATTCTAAAAATTACGCTGCCTAACAGACGACACCGGATTAAGACTCCTTTACATTAGTATAGAGTTATTAATTATAAACTTTCCCGACGTTCGGCATGACTCACTCGTTTATGTTCTCTGTGAAACAACCAAATCATAATGACCGGCGCTATGGAACAGTCTGCTCCTCAGCATAACGCTGAGCCAGGGTCAATGTGGTTGTACCACAACACACGCATTATGCACTAAAAACGTACCTTATTCTTTTTAAAGAAAAAACATTGTTATCTCTCATTCTTTTTTATTTTTTCTTCGATTATTGTTATTTTGTGTTTCTATGAGAGTGTTTTGTTTGTAATAAATGTTATGTCTTAGACCCAAAAAATATACGTACCTGTTTCATCCGTAGGCTGGTCCGCAGATAATTTGTAAAAAAATGTACAAACAAATGGGACACAAAGAAGCGATTCATACAAGCTGAGTCCGTTTTTGGAGTCACAAATAATTGGTTTACGTTTGGCATAATAATAATAAATTAATTAAAAAACCAGGCTCTATTTACCTTTTATGACCGCAGTATTCTGTTTGTTTCGCGATCATTTGTTTTTTTTTCTAATGTAAAGTAGGTGGTCAGCCTTCTGACACACGCTTTCGACTTTTGGCGTCATGACTAAGACATGACGATGTTTTTCATCATCATACGAGCTAGTGTCTCAAAAGAAAGTTCATACTTAGTTGGACGATTTAAAAAAGTAAGTGGTGTATCAAAAATGTGTTTATTCATCATTAAAGTTCACATTTTGGAAATGTATTTCATAAAAATAAAATTAACTTTTTATTTCAGTATTTATGAAGTTGCCATATGTTATTAATTTCTGAAACTTATTTGTTGTTCCGTTATGTCTTCTTGGAGTAAACAAACAGTGTCTTAGTAATTTTATTCCGGGATAAGCCACCAAACAGCCCACATTCAATTCGCCAGTATGATTGTGGAGATTCACAAAAAAGATTTCTTTAATCCTACGATTTGGACTTGTTTCCACAGTTTACATGTTAGGCAAATACAATATTATCTTAGATTAAAAATTATCAGTGACGCTTGATATCCTTCTAGGCCAGGGCCCCAGATTTGCTGATCATGCTCGCGTTCATCCGTGGTCCAAAAAATCCATCCAAACAACCGGGGATCTAACCTACCACCTCAGGCATGAGAGTCGCACAGTAAAGCCACTAGGCATAATAAATAGGAAAATTTGCAAAAACTTTAAAACCTTAAAGGTTGAACGAATTAAATAAGCCGTGAAGTAAAATAAATTTATAAACTGGTATATGAATTAAAACTGATGTTGATAAATGTAGAGAATTATTGTAACCATCAAACAATATGTATTACTATCAAAACCTTTGCATAAACCTTTGTATGCATTGAGGTGTAAATTGAATTTCACGAGCTCTGTTATATTTTATATGTTTACTCGGCAGTGGATAAGCCATTTGTATATTGCAAATGGACGCGCAAAATACATGGCGATATTTATATATACAACCAGATACCTTAAGTCTGCCAAGTATTTGATTCGTTTTAGACTTGGGACTAACTAAAACCAAGGACAACGGAAAGTAATATTATTATCTATGATTGTTATTAAAAGTGTACTTAAAAAATAGGTGAGTTATAAGTCAGATTTTAATTTTTATTAAATTATCTGTGGGAAAAAGTTACTTGATGTAATTTTTAAAGATTGCTCAAATTATTTTCCGTTATAGTTAGTATATTTTTTTTATAATTCTATTTAACCAGTTCATATCGTAGCTGTCAATTTGAACGCAATTTTATTAAACATTCGCAAAACACTGTTTGCATTATAAAAATAAGTATTTCAAAAAGAACTTAGAAAGTTATGAGAATTTTCACGCAAACAAAATAAGAAAGAAAATACAAATTTCCTTCTACGTCGCAGTAAAATCGTTCCGCGCACTTCCTACGTAAGTCTACAGAAAATGTTAAAATTATAATTCATTTATTCAATGCTGTTGGGCTTTCGATTCAAAATCTCGAATGTTCCTATTTTTGGAATACAATCTACGGGATCGAATCGAGAAAACAGAATAAAAAATAGGATTTTCTAAATCACTGTAATAGTCATAAAGCACTATCATAACCGAACCGATCCTATTTGGGTAATACTCAATAGAAATGAGTTTGCCGCCAGGCAGGCGGGTATCGAATGAGAAGTCTGCTCAGCTCATTTTGGTGTGTTTACCAGTAGCATCGATAACCCATCATTGGGCATTTGATCGTGATCCCGCATTCTATTACGATTGCCTTGGGAAATAAATTATCATTGAACTTAATAACTTAGCTGTACTTATGTCTTTTGCCGTAATCACTTGAGTCATGGTGCAAATGTAAATTTAGCTATGATTATTTGAAAGAGCTATGTTTAGGTAATAAATACTGCAGTATTCTTCTGTACTTTAGTAATTGTATTTCTTTATTATAGCTTAAGAAAAATTGGATATTAACAATGATGTACTGCTAAAATGTATAGGCACATATCGGTATTTAGTCATTTAACTGACTAAGATATTAGATCTTATTTAACAAATACATATTCTGTATAAGATAAATCACAATCTTAACAATAACAAGCAATCTTCACAATAATAACTTCCCAGCAAGCTTGCGGTTATAATTATAACAATTGTAATGTGTCGCTTGTTCCCGTGGTGCGCCCTTTGCAATCAAATAAACACATGTAAATATTATATTCTATATGACGTTATGAAAGGGAGTAATAATACAATAAATGTAGGTTATCTTAATCATTTTCAACCTAAATAATTTAATTTTTTCTATAAATACTATAACTATACTTTGTACTTTGCATTCGCTTGAAAAGCTGTCTTCCTTTCTTTTTAATCGAAAAGTGCAGCAAAACAGTTTAGATATCCAAACGCATTACTGACAGAAAAATTTTTTTAATTTTGTTTTACATATAAACTATAGTATATTTTAAGTCAATCATTTATAAATAATGTATATCAAAACAATATGTATATACATTCAGTAATCAAATCTAACCGTAACTCTCAAATAATATCAATGACGTGTAAATTCAAATAATAAATATTCTATCTCAATAAAGGGACATTATTTGAATAGAAAATTTATAAAGAGCGTACTGAAATGTATGTCCGCTTCAATGAATTCGGTATTATGGAGGTGCGTTCTCTACCTTTGACATGAATTTCAACGACTTTCACAAAGTCCATTCCATCACACGAAAATGAACACACTAATCATATTAATGCAAATACGATTTTTGGAGACCAAATATTACTGATGATTTGCATAAGCTTTCCCATGTGTATATAACTGTCTTATTTGCATATGACAGTTATATACACATATACTGAAAGGTTCTGTTATATAGTTATGTATTGCTATTGAAAAAAATGATTATTATTATGGTTTCCAAGTACGTGTATGATCTGTCGTATGTGTAGGTTCCACACATTTACCCAAATGAATATAATAATAATAAAACCACTTTAATTCAATCCTATAAAAAAATCATATCAAATGTTTCTTTTTGTTCAGCTCTAGGGATCCCTTTTGGGTAAAAGTCTCTTTCTGAATTTCCATATGAATCTGTTAGTATAGTTTAGTGTTAGTTTCCTCCATCCAATTGTCACCAGAAACCTTAACTAAGTCGTGAGCCCATCACTTTTGTGGTCTTCCCACTTTATTTTCCTGGACTCTCCTTCAGTCCATCTTTTATCTATACAATATGGCCAATCCATTTCCAAATCAGCTGTAAGGCGTGGGTTAGCGTAGTAGTCGGTGACCTGCCGTTTCTGCCCTGGTCGAGTTTTGTGGATCTTCATTTTTTTAGAATACTCCGCTCCATGACTCTCTGAGCACTAGTCACCTTCGACTTCATTCGTTTCGTGAATCTTCAAGATTGGCTCCCGTAACCCAGGCATGGGACAATGCTAGTGTCAAAACAGTATTTTTAGAGCTGTAGTGTTTTCAGCTAAATATAAATCATTCAAAGCTGTTCACAAGTTTTTGAGATATTGGTGACACATTTCTGAAGTAGCAACGTATAGTCTATTTAACTGGGTGATAATGTTGAAAGATATTTTAAAGAAAAAGTATAATAATTATTTGATTAAAGAATATATACTAAAAAAAATGCGAACATTCTCAGAGATATTTATAAACATATATTTTTGAAGTTGGTTTAATTTCTTATATACTATATAAATTAATCTTTACATTTCTTTTTGGTGCTTGTCTATGTTATATTTGTACATTTAGTAAAAGGTATACATTGGCTAAGATCTTATTTATGTAGGCAATATGTGTGAATCACGGGATTTCTCCCGCATGATTTCCCTTGCGCCGTCGAATATCACATAGACTTCTGCTATGAGATAAAAGATTCACTATTCTGCCATTTGATGCAAAGATTTGCCAAATATACGGAATGAAGTCTTGAAGTATTAATAATTTAGCACGTGTGGCGAAACAGGAGATTAGCTTAATTTCGACTTTGCAGGTGTTGCTTGAATTATATTAAAATACTTATCTCATTAAATATATATGAACTTATATCAGTTACAATACCTGCAAGTGAAAATAAGCATGTATGTGATATTATTGTAATTGGACAACACAGTATCCTCGCAAGCGCGTGTGCAAAATTTCGTAAATATATTTGTTTGACAATGAATTTCTCGGAAACGAATAGTGCAGATTTTGATTTGAATCGGGTACATTACAATTTTCAGTTTCTGTTTTAGCAACCGGTTTTTTATTATAATTATTCGTTATCATTCACCAAGAAAATATTTGATACTGGTTATATTTATTTTGCTTTAAATAAATGTCAATAAAATGTCAAAGAACTTAAAATACACAGAATAAAACAATTTCAAGATTTTCCTAATTATGAATATTACGTAGCATAACAAACTACAATAACAAAGCTTTAAATGCGTTATATAGAAGCAAATTAAATTCATAAAAAACCTCCATTCACATATGACACTGACACTTTATATTAAAATGCTCTTTTACGCTACCCGAGATCGTCACCCCTTCACTATTTATCTCAACTCACAGCCTTTGTACTCAATAAAGCCTTTGATGTAATTGTGTACCGAACAATCACACTTCCCAAATATGCCTTTGTCCTGAACAACATAAGTGCTGTTAATGTTTCATTTCATTAATACGCCGTTGAATAGATTTAAATTTTAAAATAGAATTTCATTTAATCATGTTTCCTATTTATGTATCACGTAATGAAAAGTTCGCGAATACAAATAATCTCTTAAATTGGTATGCTATATAATAATGTGTTTTTATCACAGAGTAAATATGTTTACAAAAAGAGAGACTATCAATCAATCGCAGAATCAATATTTTAGTACAGTAGTTAAAAGTTCAAAGATAGTCAAAATAAATCTAATTTAATTTTTAAGTGTCTGAGACGAAAGTGTTTTTAGAAGTGTGTTAGAAGTGGGCCATTTTTTTAAATATTAAAAAAGTGTAATATTAGGTTTTGGTTTTTATATGTAAGATTGTCATCTTATCCTTTTAAAATAGTCACCTTAATGTACAATACTTATTTAAAGAATATTATAAATACATCTTCTATAAGTGTAAAATCTATTTCAAAATCATATTAACAAATTAAGTTAACATACGTATTCAGCAAAATGCTCAAGTTATTGAAAAATCAGAGCGAATATTGAATGTAAGTACAACATATGGCTCCGACCACATCGGCTTATTGAAAGTTATTTTAAAGTCATCTCGATATGTATGTTATGACTATGGATCTATATTAAGTCCTGTTTGGAGCTACATATTAGAGTAATTGCTAGGTCCCCGAACGTTCTGATACAATACGCTTTGAGTAAACTTTAATACACATTAAATACAGAGATTGTCTGATATTATACATAATAGTAATATCTATATTATATTATTAGGTTATATATGAAGTTGGCGTTTTGTATGGGAGGATAGGAAGATTTTTTAAATCAGAATACATATTTAATTAATCAATGTATATACTGTTACTATCTACCCACTTTTGCTTTGCCCTTTTTTCATCTTATAGACCGTAGTTCATTGATCCCTTTACTATAACATTTTATTAAATAAGAGAAGGAATAAAAGCGACCACGTGGTAAATTTTTAACAAAACGTAATGTCGAGTTATCATAATTAATAGTTTGTTTGAAACAGAGTAACAACTATTTAATATAACTTGAGATTTTTTTTTGATTTATGTATTTTAATGACATTAATTAGGTTAAATGTTAAGCCCTGCATTGGCAAATATTGTCCAATAAATAAATTTATATTTTCGAAGATAGTTACATATATAAAAAACGGTTCGAATATTTTCTCTTTCACTTCGATAATACCTTCTACGCCGTAGCATTATGTCTAGTCTGTAGCGTTGGGTCGAGTAACTAACGAGACTCCGTCTTGTAGAGTTAAAGTCATACGACGCTTACTAATTGTCTTAATAATAATACCTAACTCAAATCTCCTTCCAAAGCGCTATTTAGCGAAATGATAAATTAGCTTAATTACAGAATAGATTCATCTACCATGTATTTGATTTATTATTTTACAACGTCAGTCGTGAATTCAAGATATGGCGAATAAAGTAAATATAATTTAATATTTGAAATTATTAAAATTATCTATTTATCAGGTAGAGACGTATAGATAGCGATAACCACAATCAATATTATGGTATGTTTTATTATGCAGGAATTGCTATTTTTAGTTCATATATATTATGTATTGTAATAGTACATTATTATACTGCACTTTAAAAAAAATACTAGTAGTTATGGTAGTCGTCCAAACGCTGGATTGGATGCTAGACCGGCGAAATCTTTGTGTTGAGGGATACCAAATATTTTTTCGTGATTCATATATACGTGGAAGAATATAAAACAGTTGATAACTTTTGTATATACGTATAATGACGTGGAAAAAGTGATACCATGATGATCTTATGTTTCAAATAAACGTATTTCATTTATAAACAATGAATAAACCTCACTGGCACAATCTCTCCTCCTGCCTTTACTGGACTACGCCGATTCTTGCTCCTCCGATATAAGCGAGGAATTGCTAAATAAACTGGATCGTCTCCAAAACTTCTGCGTTCCGTAAGCGGCAAGGTTGGTTACCCATTCGACAGCGACGTGATGCTCATGTTCTCCATCTCCGATATTCCATCCTGTTCAATCCTAAAACTCCTTCCTATCTCAAAAATGATTTCAATTTTTTGGGTTCACATAACTATAGCTAACGCTCTTCCGAAAACTATATCCTTGAAATCCCATCTCATAACTCCTCCTTTCTTGCCGATTCCTTTAAGGTTTCAGCAGTTAGGCTATGGAATTCACTTCCCGTCACTATTCGCTTAGCTCCTTCTCTATCTTCCTTTAAATTTCTGCTGTATAAACATTACCTGTCCACGTCATATCACTAACTACTAACTGACGTGAGACCGATCTTGAATTGGATTATCATGATTCATATGCACTGTTTACTTTTTGTTTTTTTTTTATGTATCCTATATCAGTTTAGTTTATTTTTATTTCTTTTTGTTTATGTTAAGTATGTTTTTTTTCTATTTTTATTATTTTTAATGTGTATTTTTGCACTTCTTGCCTACCTTATGTAATATACTCACAGTGGTTGTCTGGAAGAAATCGCTCCAAAGCGATAAGGCCGCCAGTTACTTTTCATTAAATTATGTTTAATGTATATTTTTTTTTACCTTTTATGTAATGCAAGGAAGTGTTAGTAAATAAATAATAAAGAAATAAATTGTCTAGTAACAAAATGTATAATTAAGACTTTCCTAAGAAGTTTTATAAAAAGTAATTGAACTGAACAAAACCGTATACATAAGGTTTCAAATCTTTGTATTTTTGTCATTATCATAATTGTTATACAAATCTTCATACAATTTATCAACCGACCAGTACACGGTAAAAGAGTTTCGGGAAATGGACCCTCGTGTCATCCCTTCCCGAGATTGATGACTCTACTATGCCGACTCAACATTGTTCATTTAAATCAATTCATTACAAAGTCCATTTTCATTGTATTCGATTAAAGAGTTTCAGATATTGTTATTTTAAAGTAGTAGAGTATAGAAGTCTTAGTTTTCTAATACAGAATACGATAATAAAATAAAGCCTAAACGAAAGAAGCAAATAATTTTGTAGTCATTTCCAATCAGCACTGATCCACACGCACACAACGATTTTAAAGTATACGTACTGCCATACTGAATATAATATCTTTTACAATTTGTCACTTATTAAGAAGGCCACCTATAATTTTAAGCACAAGACAAGGCAGCGTATACAAGAAAAAATATAGCTTAGAAAACCAAGTTCATTTTTCTTAGTACTTGAAGTACAATTCCGCTTTGAAGATATAACACCACATTTAAACAACGTTCGATTTTATAGATATCTAACAGAATGTATGAATAATTCACACAAAGCGTGGCGTGAAAGAGCCTCAAAGGAAAGACGACCCGCTATTAG
This sequence comes from Pieris mannii, assembly GCA_028984075.1. Lineage (NCBI taxonomy): Eukaryota > Metazoa > Arthropoda > Insecta > Lepidoptera > Pieridae > Pieris > Pieris mannii. The sequence goes on from CM054776.1 coordinate 6,762,615, forward strand.
AGTTTAAAATTGCTGGTGCACTATGCAGTATGAAGAACGATTTAGTTCAAAAAGCAATTCTCGTACTTGAAATTGTTAAAGTATTATAACAGATACTGACGTGAGATGCGGTGTTGGGAACCAAGCACATCGTTGTATGTTATAACTGTTGTATTGCGGTGTTGATGTATGAATTTAATGGCCGCTGTTTGTATATGATAGCCTACAAACCTTCAGCCTTTCGATTAGAAGAACATATCTCTTAATTACGTTATATTTATATATATATATAAATAAATGTAATATAACCTTACCTGAAAGAAAATTCGTAGACTTTAACTTACCCAAAAACAGTAACATAAAGAACATTTAGTAATTTTACCTATTCATACAAAAAAAAAATTTATAATACATTTTAAGATGCATTCATCATAATAAAATATAGGAAGAACCATTATTAATATATAGATAATAGAATTATTTTAATAATTTTAAGCATTTTTTGTTACATTAAACATAATAAGCTATTTGCTGGTAATTTGTATGATAATCTGAAGGTATACGATACGTGACTAAAATAGGTAAATATGTAGTTTATATTAGACCGAGGAAGCCGAAATGGCTTGGTTTGTCTTGTATTGTATAAAGAAGGGAAGTGAAGTACTAAAAGCGACAATAAGTCAGGGAAGTCAATTAAACCGATACAAACAGTGTATGGATATTGTTTACGTCTACATTCCAGAGTTTTAAAACCAAAGTACTTGCAGGAATCTATATATCTACTATACTTTCGGAAATCCTTAAAACTTCTTTTGAATTTTTTTTTATAGAACAGAGGCCAAACCGGCAGGAGGCTCACCTGATGTTAAGTGATACCGCCGCTCATGGACACACTCAATGCCAGAGGGCTCGCGAGTGCGTTGCCGGCCTTTTAAGAATTGGTACGCACTTTTCTTGAAGGACCCTAAGTCAAATTGGTTCGGAAATACTTCAGTCGGCAGCTGGTTCCACAAAGTGGTGGTGCGCGGCAAAAACTGCCTAGAAAAACGCGCAGTTGTGGAACGATGGACGTCGAGGTGATACGGGTGGAATTTCGTATTCTGCCTCGACGTCCGATGTTGAAACTCAGCTGCAGGTATTAATCCGAACAACTCCCCTGAACACTCTCCATGGTAAATGCGGTAGAAGACGCAGATTATCTATTGCTTCAATGTATTTCTTGTAGAGACATATCAAGATAACAATTTTGTAAATGGCTCCTTAACCCAAATTCAAGTCACGTAACCTCCATTCAAATGACACGTTATGACGACAGCTTGCTGCAGCTGGCGGGAATACTTTATTACTGTAATAAAATATATGATAATGTTACATATAATTGGTACAAGCTTAAAGGCGTAATATCACTGAAATATTTAGATCCTAATGTGTGGTAACTACAACAAAATAATTTAACATAATATAAAAACCTATATTGCCAATTGCAAAGTCAATTTTATATTTTTCAGATTTAACATTTCTTTACTATTACCAATTTATAATTCTATAGAATTATATCGAAAATGCTATTAAATTCTGAATTTTGGTCAATTCGCATAAATTTTGTATTCGGTTACATAATACCTGACGCAAATGTCTATATTCCTCGCCAAGGAATACCTTAATACATAACAATCACCTATCTGTCGGATTTACGATAGATTTATGATTTTCACGCGTGCCCACGCAAAACACGGTAACAACATAAATATTCATTGTCAAATAAACATCTCTCCTACGCCTATCCTCCGAAACTTTTCTTTGCAAAACACCATTTTGTCAATAGGCTATCATTAATATCAATAGAATCCCAAAATATAATGTATGTCTACCAATTTTGAAACTTATATCGCAATTTTTATTATATTATGGATTCTATACTATTTGTTATTGTACCGTATTTTATTATATAGTTAGTAATTGTTGATAATTCCCATGATACTCTTTAGGTATATGTGACATAAGCTCAATATTGTTTTAATAAGATTACATTAGCATCTGAGAACGATAAATTGAACCCCACTAGTTAATAGTCCAATCGATATCAATCATAATTATTAATATAGTTATGTGCGTATTCTAGTTTCATTAAGGCAACTCGCGTATTTTTACAAGCGATCATAGTCACTATCCGCTTCGAGAGGTTTTCGCTTTAAAATATTAGTAATTTACAGTCGTCTATATTATTGTAGTTTATTGGGTCTTAATTAAGCTTTTTGCGTATCCAAAAATATAGATGTAAAATAAGTATTCATATACAATGTAAATATTTCTTCTCTGTATGATCAAATACAATATAAAGGACATAATAACCCCTAATTTTTTCGTACAATAGAGAAATGAGCTTGTGAATCTCTTGGTAAGTAATCACTGCCAACATTGATGGAGGGATTTTAGTTACGAAACTGACCCAAAACATAAGAATATGTACGCATACGTAATACGCATTTGTTTTCTGTCAACGATATTACTTCTGCGTACCCAATAGGCCAACTTAAATATTTTACATTTAATAAATTGAATTTCTAAATATTACCTCTTCTAGCGTTACCACCTTTTAAGGTCTGGGCATCAAATTTCTGTATCTGTTTCATGATCGATCGAACGACTCTTATCCCTAAGGTCGTAAGATGGAACCCCGAACTGATCACTAATATATCTTTTCGTGCGTATTTAATACTCGCTCATACGGCTAAAGAAAACATCGTGAGGAAACCGGCAAAACCAACAAATTTTTGGTATCGTCAGGCACAGGATGGATCACCTACTAGCCTATTTGAAATAAACACCACAGAAGAAAAGTTTTGACGCTCCTGGTATTTGGTATAAAAACGTATAAAAAAATTATGACCTCATTATTCTTTATCCACAACCATAAAAAAATAAGAAATTCAAAAGTATTCGAATCACAAGCAAAAAGTAATCATATATTTAGAAAACTTAAAATACAATATTTGCTATATATGAGAAAGCTTTGCGTTCACTTTGTAATATCATCTGGCATGGGAAGGATTATTAGAAATGTCACAGAAAGTTTGCAGAAACGAAATACTTAATAACGTTGATATTGGAAAACTTAGAGACGTTCGTAGATTCGGAGTTGGCTCAGGTTGATAATAACCAGTCTCTTCATATTTACTTGGCTTTATACATAGTGTCTACCGGAGTAAATTTACAAAAACTGTTTGTATTAACCCTTTTAAAATGGTATACTATTACCATGTATTATATCCCAATATAAAAGGTCATTGCTTGTGGCAGCGTCCATGCGTCGGGTTGTCTTTCTCCCTAAAATATGGCGAGGGGGCCGATGGCTGGCCATGCGTCATACTCGTGAACGGGTGCTACTTATGGTGACTGGTCGTACTTTAATTCGTGTATGCGGTGATCTTAGTTATTTTACTGCGTATTTGCGTGTTGTTCTCACGAGTATGTTAATGCGTGCTCCTATTTCACCATGCCTCCTGCTGATAGAGGACAAATCGTTGGTTTTAATTTATTTTATTATTCCTTATTACAAAAGAAGTCATATGGAACATGGTGTAAAGTTTGCAGCTCCTTACAAACTTTGTGTAAAAGAAAAAACTTGGCGATAAAAGAGTGGCGGAGAGTTGTGTCAGTTCTTCTCTTCCGTTCTACGCCCTTGATTTGAGAACTGGCAGTAAATGTAAAATTAGCATTTAAATACATTAAATTTATTTTTTTGACTTTCATAAGTGTACATTATGTTACCAACATGAATAAATGATTTTGAATTTGAATTATTTAATACCCTTCATTTGTTAGTCTAAATAGCAGTTTTTCTTTATTAATATGCAGAAGCACAAGAATTTAAGACGGCTGCAAGAGATCGCTTATTAGCGATAGGCCCCCCTCTACAAGGTTTTTTTTAAGGTTAATTAGTATTTTTTGTATTACAACGAAGAATATTGCTTAAGTGGATTAATAAAAATAAACGTGATTCAAATCATTTTTAATTTCTGGAATGAACACGATTCTTGTTTTGACAATTGAAGAGTTTTATTTACGATTACAAGGAAAATATTAAATATAATTTCAGCGATGAATTGCTTACTAGATCGTGATTTTTTTAATTTACATTAAAAAATAACTTGAGAGTCGTCTAAAATCCACATGAGTCAGTCAGTCCACATGGGCATGGAATAGGCAATATTGTGTTTAGTCTATTTTCTTGGTAATAAAATAGTAAGGCTTTCTGTGACTAATAAATAGAAAACATTAAATCAAATAATAAATATTCATAACCGTCCAAAAGTCGGTTCCATGTTGGTAACACCAAAGAGTTTCTATTGCAATATGTCGCTAGGAACCGTGCTGATGTCTATCACTTACTTTATAACATATGTTTAGCCGAGGCTAGCATAGATCTTGTAACTGAAAGGTTAACCTTTTATTTATCAATTTTCATTCGTTACGTACCTACTCACATAATTAAAACCAATGCTTTGTCGATTTTAAAAACAAAGACAAATTTAATTAATAGTTTAATAAACTATTAATTAAATTCGTTTAGTAATAGTGTAGTTAAAATGTTTACATACATTTGCCATACGATCATTTGAAATACTATTAATCCATAATTTACAAGATAGAAGACACCATTTGAAAAAAATATTCATAATTTAAGAGGGTTCTCGGTTTCCGTGACAGGGATCCTTCCACGTAATAAGTTTTAATGATGTCTGAAGTTTTGTAGAAGATGATACTTGCATGCAAATTACGGCCCATCGTTACTTAAGTGAGAATTTGTGCGAAAATATTTTACGCGAATATTTTTCACACTGTGTTTTGGAAACTAATTCTGTAATATATACTAATTCAAATAATATATATATATATATAAATATATATAAATTAATTTTTTTGAATTATTTAATAATAATAATAATATTATATTATTATATATAATAATAATTATTTATTGAATTTAATTTTATATATATATATATATATATATTACAGAATTTGTGTTTAAAGTACACTACTTCACGGCACTACACCGTTGGCTCTGCGACGGAAAACGTCTTGTGCCTCCTATCGTGTGCCACTGCCCGCCATTTCCTGCCTTTAAGTTTCTGTAGGTCCTCCTCTACTCTGTCTTATCTATTTACATCAGCTCTGTCCCGGCGGTGGCTACGTAGGCTCGGAGACCAACTGTTTAGGTCCTTCCTTCACTGGTCGACCTTAGCTTATGCGCTTAAGGCGTCCAAAGAAACGTCGATGGGAAAATTGGCCTATATCATAACCGAACCTAACCTAACCGAAACTGATAAGATTTCACCGGGAATCGACTGTGTTCTTACCATATGCCATACAAAACTACAAAGAAATTATTAGATTACTAATCCCTTTATACATTCGTCTTTTTAGTTAATACTATATTTCGCAAAGTAATAATTACTTATTCCGTCTGCATCAAATTGAATAAATAAATTAAAAACCCCATATTTATTAAACTCCATTCATACTAATAAACTTCACCTGGATACACTACAACAAAGGTAAATATTGCAACCAAAATACTTATGTTAAATTTGAATTAAATGGGATACGGTGAACCATGACTTATTTTCGTGAGAAACTCTACAGAACAACATCTGTATCAACATTGAAACAAAAAGAAAACCCCAAAATAATAAACTTCGTCGTTGTTATAGAGGAAAATACAATTTAGTCACCGTAAATTGATTATAATATGATAATGTACACTACGAAGATTATAAGTCTTCAGAGTCCTCCCGTTACATAACATCATAGTTATTTAAAACGGTGGAACTTAAACTATTTAAGAAAGCATGCAACAGTAAAACACCGCTTTTTTAGCATGTAATAAAATGTTTAAATCGTTCCTCCATGGATTGAGTAACTGGTAACATTTTAATAAATACGTTTCTACTAGTATTAAATAAATGAACAGACGTTAGGCCACATAGTAAATGAAAGTCACAAAGTATGGGTATTGCAAAAATCCTGGGGGTCTAGTCAAAACAGCTTAACAGTAGTGTATGTAGAAAGTCGAAAACTAAATTTGTATGAAAATGACAGCTAGTGTCGACAGTTGGTACTAACTACTAGCTGTCATTTTCATACAAATTTAGTATTCGACTTTCTACATACACTACTGTTAAGCCGTCTTGACTAGACCCCCTGGTCTGTATACAAATACAATAAGCAACAAAAAGTTCCGCAGAGTCCGCGTATTAACGAATATTGTGATATTATTAACGAGAGAGCTATTGAGTAATCGAGTGAAGAGCACAATGCCGCATCAATGCTAGCCTGATTTCTTTGTTTTTTTCCCTTTGTTCTTGCGGTACTTTCTAGAATTGTCAACGAGTCCATTTGAAGCGTTAATGAACGGCATTTCACGGCAACCGCCAGAGGACGCGGACGGGTGGCAAATTGACGATAATTATCGTCACTTTTATCTTAACGACTGCGAAATTAAACCGTGAGCTCGTCATACGAGATCTCCTTTAAACATTTTCTTTAATAATTATTTACTTATTACTTTTTTATTAAAACCAACATATTAACAAGAGCAGGGCTATTGGCTTCGTGCACTCTCATCCCTGAGTTGTTAATGTGGTTAAAGTTGGACGACATCATCAAATCATATCATTCAAGAAAAGAGCGTACCAATTCTTAAAAGGCCGGCAACGCACTCACGAACCCTCTGGCATTGAGAGTGTCCATGGGCGGCGGTATCACTTAACATCAGGTGAGCCTCCTGCCCGTTTGCCCCCTGTTCTATGAAAAAAAAAATATCATGAGCGAGTTTATACGTGATATCACAATTTTTTCTTGGTTCTACCAAGAAAAAATTGTCATCTTTTTAGAACTTAACCCGCAAAACGCTTTAGACGTAACAAGCAATAGAATACTACTAAATCCCACTTAAATACAAACTTCAATTTACTATTGTTAAAGTCAAGAAGGCAAAAGTTAAAGTAAAAGATCGTCTGGACTGTAGATTAAGTAATCGTTGTATAATACGGCTAGTTACTGAACAATCTCTCAAAGCACATAAATACAAGCAAACACGTGAAATAGCTGCAAGTGCACAGTCACGCGAGAGCCTGTCGGGACGTGCCTAGAATCCTTTCAAGTCTGCACACCCCACGACCTTCTTAAAGGATATTAGTTTCGAAATTTTGCTGCCTTTACAAGAACAATTTACTGGAAATACCTGCTCATGCTCGAATCAATAATGGCAAAGCAAGGTATCGCAGCCTAATAAGCTTTGAAGAGATATTATACATATTAATGTTAAATAGCACGCATCTGACTCATGATTTGTACAAAGACATGGGGATGCAATAGTTGTAATAGGTCGGATTGCTCGTTGACTAATTAAATTTTCAGTCTTCTGTACAGCCAGAGCGAAGACAGAATTGAATAAAATACCATTTTACTACTTGGTATTTAATTTCAATAAAACTTAATCCATGCGCAAAATGTTTTAGAAAAAATTATGTCTTTTTAAGCCCGTTAAAAAGTAAAAACATTACGGAGTATTAATTCTTCAATGATTTTATACACATTTGCAATTAAGGAAAATGTAGAGCGCGCTCGAACCGACATACTTCGAATTTCAAAAGAGTACGGCCTATTTAACTTTATTTCTCATTACTATTCACAATATGTCAACTAAAATCTGGATATAAGGAGGATTGTTATTAAAAGATTGTTACTTATGAAAAGTGCCACCATTATTAATTATCAACTCATCGATTTTCACATAGAAATTCATAATATTAAATGACACTTTTTTGCTTAAAAAAATGAATATAATCAATGTATAAAGAATTGTATTAATAACTCAAAATATAATGATTTTAATATTCCAAATCAGTGCCCTCGTGTTAAAGCATTCTTGTTGTTCAATAGATACAAACAATTATTGATTCGTCTGATAGCCCTGCTGTATAAATAAAACAGTATTTATTTTAATTGGGTTTCGCATGAAATGGTGCCAAATTAACAGAAACAAAAAGTATAATTAACTTGACAAACATTTCATGCACAAACGAGCGTGATGACCGCTACCACACTCTTTTACGTATTTTATATATTTCATTGATACGAAAGTGAAGCTTTTATTAAATAAATGTTTATCTTAATCATTTACGGTTGAGAACTCTTAATAGACGCCACTTACTTGGAAGTCAAAACAGAAATGCAATACGTTTTTTGTTCACCTCTTATTATTCAAATCAAGTTAATATAAAGTTTTATTAAACCAACTTGAATCACAAAATTAGTGAAATTTAATTAGTATATAGTATTTAATAGTAAATGTTACCAAACAATAACATTTAGTACCATACTGTGTTGGCCAGTTTAAAAAGGGAAAGCATTGAAAATCATTCATATCACCAAAGACCGAACTCTCATGTTACACATCGCAAATAAATGACAAAACATTTTTAAACTACTGCATTAACTTTTTACTTATCCCTTTTGCTTAAGGGTAAATAAGTGGAAGTTCGACTTCCAAAATTACAAGTTTTAACGCCTACCAGATCATAAAAGAAATCCAAAATGATCGGTAATCGGTGAAAATCAATTATTTTCTATAAAATTATTATATATAAACAAGTATTCAGACTCCTCATTAGACTAAGGAATTGATTTGTGATTCATGATGTTTTCAGATCTTATAACGAAGCACATGGTTTATTCATATTCGCCAAGATAACGTAAAAGTTGGGAATCTTTAGATATTGTGGCGTATAATAAATGAGACAATAACAAGTCTTAGTCTACCATTGTCTGTAATATTGATAAGAACGCTCAAGATTCAAAAATTTATTGAGAACAAATTAGTTCCGAGAATTAAATGTTCATAAAACAGAAACAACAGAAACAAGATTTAGCTAGCGATAGGAATATAAATTTGCCAAATATTATTGGGTAACTCTTTCCCATAGACATCCAAGCAGGTCTTCATAATTGGCGTACAAACCTGAAAACACAAAGTACGGTATCTTTAACACAGCGGTATGGTAAACATTTTCGATTGCCTCACTCAGATTAGTTTATTTTGCGAACGCCATATCCTGAAATGCGGCAACGAAATTCTTTCGTCTGCTAAGGATATACACTTTCTCGACCTTACCGACTGGGGCCTTTGCGGCTGGCTAGTCAAGACCGGTCGAGGCCCTTTACGTCGCAGGAGGAGCACCTTCCTTGCCCCAAAAACTGTCTAATCTAATACTAAAAGATCCAATCGGAAACTACAACGTCTTTCAGTGTCCAAGTGTTATCGCATCGTTATTTAGATATTATACTATAATAATTAGTTCTAACCTAAATCGTCAATATGGGATAAGAATAAATTACAATAAATTTGCTAATTAATTACCTTTCCATAAAACCCCATCACCCAGCAACCGACATTTAAACCCAAATTAACATTTGTGGCACAGTGATTTACTATAATGTCTTGATTAACCTAAAATGTGAATGTGTTATTATTAAATAGAAGACATTTGAAAGTAACGTTAGCAGGTATGAAGTAATGGAAAATAAAATATTTACAAAGAACTCAAAGAACGATTTCAGTAAATTAAATAATATGTCTGGCGTTTTATCAGAAGTAAATTCTGGCTAATTGTTTATTATTTTTCAATGAATCCTTGACAGCTAAATAACAAGAAATAGTAATCGGAAGTATCAGAACCACAACTATATATTCAAAAAATATTTTCACTTACGACACAATATGCAATTAATATTTTCCTGTATTTCTATGCTGTAATTGTCCTTAATTGAAACAAAATATATTAAGAAAACATAAGTTTAATTAGATTTACAGATTATACATGTATAGCCCATTTCCTAAGATTTTTTTCATATGTGTGCAGTAACACACTTGCTCTTACGTAAATAAAAACATTGAATGAAAGTAACATGTCTTAGGTCTATACAATGGTAGACGTACGTCAGGCACAGAACCTAGCTGCCTTCAAAGGTCAACGGAATGCTGAAATGAGTAGTTTGCAGGGTTACTAGATTATAACTACATACCATAACAGGTTTTCCTTCTTGTTCAAAGCGAGTTATATAGGGACTCTGAACGGGTAAGATGCGCCATCTAGTGTTCGATACGTAATGCTTGCTCAAATACAGAGGGTACAAACCACACAACCCTGGAATCGGGTTAGGATCGTATCTGAGGTACAAAGGCTGGACAACAAATAGTGGAAGTAATATTAATAAATTTATATTCCAGACAATATTAATATCGAAAATCATAAACTATGACTACACAAACGTACGAATGTATGATGTTTAACTAAGGTTGTTGTTATTTCGGTAAGTATGGATGTAATAGGTATATATATATATATATATATAGTTACTTTAAATACACTATAAATTGAAAAATACACTAAATACTTACTAAACAAGTATTACAGTTTCTAGGTATACTTAATTCACTATAAACTTATATAACTAAGTTACTTTAAGTTTAAGAGGTTTCAGTAACATGTAAACTGTTAAGAAAACTAACAAGTTGGAAGTAAACACAGACGATCTAATAAGCTTAATTAATAATATTTATTTCAAACATTTAATTAATAAGTACCTAGATAAATGTTTATGATAACTCGATTTCGATGTAGAAAACAAAATGCATGCGTCCTTCGACACTGCTAATACTCCTAATCTTCATTTTTCGCAATATTACAAGAAATTACTAAAACATTTTCTACTGATTTATTACTATTTTACATATTTTTTTTATATTTAATTCCTATCAAATTAAAAACTAGAATACGCATATTAAACTAATATTGTTTTTTTATTACCTTTTTCTTTTCAACAGAAGAGTTAATTGCGAGGAGAAACTCTTGATTATACTTCAGTGGTTCACCTTCTCTATTACAATAATCTGCGCTCATTATAATAAATGTATTTCGTTCCATTGGCTCAAGTTCTGACAAGCCAACCACCGCGCATCCATCTTCTAACTCTTGTGAATAATTGATTTCGTTGGATGATATACGCCCGCCTAATAATAAACCTTTTTTATCTTCAGCAGGAGGATCTGAAGCTAAACAGGTGCAATCCTTGGTGAAAAGTTACAGAAGAAAGAATTAAAATGAAGCAATTGAGATATACTTATTGCGTCTGTAGACGCTGCGTGATTGAATATTTTATGGACTTTAAAAGTAAAACACAAGGAAAATACTAAATTATAATAATACTATTCTAAATATTTGACAAGATATTCGCAATTGTTCCATGTTTTTAGCTAACACTAATTATGAAGATGCTGATGAATTAACTTAACCAAAAAATTGTGAGGAAATATTTATAGAAGCGTGAAGACCTTGACTTGCTTGCTTAGAACTAAAATTTTTTTTAAATATTAAGTATTACTTGTCGTTTACTTAAGGATTAATCATTGATGATTGAAAAAACTTTTCTGTATCAAATATTTTGTTTATCAATATAATCTGTTTTGGCTTTGTGTATTGTCAACATTTTTATAATATGATTAGTTTGTTGTAAGATTATAAAAAAAAATATATAGAATAAATATAGTGACGTACTTATCACACGTGTAGAAGGAAGTATAGTTTACCAAAGTAATATACATTTCTTTATTAATAATACTATTACTCCTTAAAGTTGCCATTTATGTGGTGTAAAGCATCGAAAAGTCGAAATATTAACAATAACGCATAATTCCCTCCCCACCCCGCATCGTATCGTTTTATCCCCCCCTCAAATTCGTTACGTAATACCTGAACGCTCCCTGTCCAATCCCAATACTTTAACAAATTAAATAATATAAAGCGTATTCCACAACGTTAATGTAAGTCGAAAATTTATGCTTATTTAAGCGAACCCTTGGCCCTTCTAGCATTCGCAAAACGTCATTCTTATTTTATTGCTAACCTGGCACATGGGGAGCGAGGAGGGCTATTTTCGCACCAAATTCGATACTCCCTGACGACTGAGTCAATACAGTTGGTTTGTTAAGGTTTTCAGTCATTTTACGGAATCGAGCCAACATTAAATTTCCCGATTTCATTTGCTCAAGAAACTTATTAAGTTTATACTGCGAAGAAATGTATGGTAATATAAGCTACATTGTATAAAATTTTCAAAGCACATTGTAACTGAATCTACTTTTACAAACCTCTTCCAACTTCGATGCTTCATACCAATTACCAAGACGTACTCTGTTGCAGTATACAATTCCTTTATCTTCTTCATGTTTCGACATTATTTGATATGAACGATGGCTATGTTGTGTAAATTAAAATTATAGCAAAGTTGACCGGCGATGTTTATAACTTATATAATTATTTTCCATCAAAATTGTCATTTTGATTTCAATTTGTCAATTTTGACAAAAACATAATTCGAGCACCAAATAATAGATAAAATAATGTTAGAATTCTACCTGGATACTTGAATAACTAATTAACTAGTTTCAAACCAAAAGAAACCGCCATTCAGAAAACTGAATTAAATATTAAAATTAAAAACAGCGTGCCAATTCGTAATATGCCGGCATCGCATTTGCGAGACCTCTGGCAATGTGAGTGTCCATGGTTGGCGGTATCATGTAATATCAGACGAGCCTCCTGCCAGTTTGGCTTATGTTATATAAAAAAAAACAGATTAAATAATAAAGCTTTCTATGTAACATACCTATAAAGTTGGCATGTGAGGAAAACCATTACGGGATGCTATACGTCAGGTGCCGGCTAGTTGGGTTCGATTTTCTTCGAAACAACAATGAGGAGATACTTGAGATAGACTGGGATTTCACACGCAGTTTAATGAAACTGGGTGAAGCTATACACTAGAAAGTACGGGTCAAATAAACCAGATCTAGAACCTTTTTAGATTCATTTAAAAACATAAACCCAAGGGAATATATTTCGTAGCCTTTACAAAAAGCTCTTAGTAGAAGGATCCCTTAAGTATTCAGTATACAAGACGAAGTAATCTTAATGTATCAAAACCAACTTATTTTATATGCAGATAAAATATTTTGTATATATAAAAGTTCTAGTATAGTTAAGTCGTCACTAAGCACTTTAATAGTATTTATCCATCTCGTTACAAATTTTCCACGACTTGTTTAATGAATAAGCCAATAAATACAGCCATGTATTGGCTATACAACAATATTATATTCATACAATCTGCCCCCGCGAACTTCGTTTCTCCTTAATGAGAAAAATCTAATTAATTAATCTCAGTAAAAACTGAGCCTACCTGTTTAGAACATACCAACATTGAACATTTTGCTATGCTATTCCAGAGACTTCGGTTTTCCGGAATGAAATCTTTTTAGGTTGTTCTGTGAATTTGAATTTGTCTCTGTATAAACCTCCAAGTTCACGACAAGTTTTTTTATAATGAAATAAAAAATAGGGACTGTAAAGGGTTGAAAATTTAGGGTTACATGTATTTACTAATGCCGTATCATAATTTTTTTTTATCTAAAATTGAAAAAAAAATTAGGGGTGGATTAACATTTAGGGGGATGAAAAATAAATGTTGTCCGATTCTCAGACTTACCCGATATGCACACAAAATTTCATGAGAGTTGGGAAAGCCGTTTCGAAGGAGTTTAACCACAAACACCGTGACAGGAGAATTTTATAAATAAGATATATTTGATAAAATAAAATTCAACGGTACCAAATCATTTATTTAAAATTTTAACATTTACGTACGTACACTACTAATTTCGCACAAACATAACATCCTCAATCCTTAGTTTTGGTCTCGACATCGCTAACTAGAGTGAAGATATTCTCCGCCGTGTACATTTTGTGAATATTAATATAATCACGACATGTAACACCACACTCCTGTTTATTTAATTATGAATCAATTTCATCAAACAAAGTGATAAAGTTATATTCAGATAAGGGTGTTCGCTAAGTTTATTAACATTATCTTAAACTCTCAATATTAATGAGTTATGCAATAATTCCTAATCGTTTAGGATATTATGACTATGGAACGCGCGACTTCGTGATTAGTCCAGGGTATGACTCAAAATACGAGTTCCATTATAAAATGCTAAAATTTTAAGGGTCTATTACCTATTTCCGAACCAATTCGACTTAGGGTCCTTCAAGAAAAGAGCGTACCAATTCTAAAAGGCCGGCAACGCACTCGCGAGCCCTCTGGCATTGAGAGTGTCCATGGGCGGCGGTATCACTTAACATCAGGTGAGCCTCCTGCCCATTTGCCCCTGTTCTATAAAAAAAAATGTTGGAATTATTAACGCGTTTCAAATTGTATTTTAACTTAAATTTACATTATTATTCACTACTATAAAATATGTCATTTTGCTTGCTACCATTGAAACAGACACATAAATGTAGCTGTTTCTTATTAATTTTATTGATATAAACGTCAAGAGAGCCTTAAAACAAAGTATTTTTACATCACCGCGATCTTTACTTACCAAATCAGTTAGCTAAGTTTATTCTCCTCAATCACATAACTTTTACTGTTATACTTGTACAAAACTGATTACTTATGAAGTTTCTCGACTTACCGGACCGAAAAAGGTTTGCATCCAATTCTGATTCATCACACACAAACTTTTGTCAGCCACACAATTCTTCACTATGAGTTTTGCTCCAGTCTGAAAATTGACATAACTGTCCCAATATTTATTTTATCTTGGTTACTTTAAATATTATTTATTCTTATTCAACTAAGTTACGATAGTATGTCGCAGATATAACCTTTTGTTATGCATTTCAACCATTTTTTTATGATTAAACGAACTATTAAAGAAAACATTGCAATACAAATTTATATCAACAATATTAATTAGTACTTGCGATTTTGTCTACGCCGAATGAAGGCTATATTTATTAAAAACATTGGAATAATCGAGAAAACGTACCAAAATGTTTAGCTAATATTCCTACTATTAGGGACTATAAATCTATTAGTTTTAATCCTTAAGGAGATAGGATATGTATATAAAGATTAAATTTATATCTAGTCTTAGTCGACGAAAAATGATATGTAATTGGAAATAATAATCTTAACTTTAACTTATGATGTTCGCTTCATTCCAAATATGCCGTTTTACTTAATCTAAAGTACGAAGTAAAATCTTTCTGCGTATTGGGTGTATTGTAATTGGTTAGACAAAGCACCTTAATGGGACTGCCAAGCCCTTCTAGTCGGTCTTTTGCTAGCAATGGCATCGTAGTCCATCGACAATTGGAATCCTTTGTAGAACTCAGTCGAATTGGCATCCTATCTGCCGGCCCGGGCACTGCCTCCGTTGTGTAACGAACATATAACGGGGCTGCCTTGATAAACAAAACTAAGTTCAATACAATATAGATCTATTATTATTTTTATGATTTTATGCCTTGTACCTATGTGAATTACGGTTTCATTTTGTTGTAGATATTGTTTAATCGACTTCAAACACTGAACACATTTGCGACTCCCGTCGTACCTTCAATTCGACTCACCTACGTTGTTGTTCTTTTAAAGCGTGCTTTAAACTTCTTGATAATTATTTAATAATATTTCGTAAGGCAACAAATTTAGTAGTTCTTTACCTCGGGTTCGCCATAATTTTCAGCTCTTAAAAGAAATTCATCGCCATAATTTATCTTTTCTCCTCGCAAGCTTTCATCCTTTACGCTGTGGATTAAGTTTCCATATACATACTTACTTGTTTCTTTAAGAATGTTATAATTAGCCGATGTGAACAATAAAAAAACCAAACATACTCTTTGCTAAAAATGAATTTCCTTAGAGACCCAGATAAAGATAGGTTTTACCAGTAAAATCCGTTTTCAATTATTGAGAGCTCTTGAGCCAAGATTGTCATTTCGTCCCAATTTTAAGAGATTCCAATATCTAATTCAAACACTATTTGTCATTTTTTAGAGTTATCGCTGTTGATGTGCTAAATCAATTTGTAAGTATGGAATGATGCTCAAAGCCTATAAGGATTTGATGGTACGGTAATAAAACGTACGTTCATATAAAAATCGTCGCCTTTTAACAGGCATAGAAAAAGCTACTTACCCGCCTCAAAGAAAAATAATCTATACAGAAATACGTCCTTACTAATGCCCTATTCTGTTCATACTTGACAACGTGGGCCGAGTCCGGACAAGTTTTACTCAGTAAAACGTTACCTTAAGATGACAAAGGTGTTTCTGCAACAAGGCGTCGTGATGGCCGATAGGGTCATGAGACAGCCATCATTAATATTTTGCATAAAGTCAACCTGCCTCTCCTTCACAAGACTAGAAAGCGCCAGGCCATATTGAGGTTTACCACCACATGTTTTAGCTGTGATGTACGCACATTATTTGATATAGAAATTACAAAATGAATGTTTTCGTATAATGTAATGATGATTGATTTCCTCTTAACTTTGGTTTCAATTTATCAGAGTCGTTTTAGAGTGAAAAATTACAGTAGTAATAAGTCGTAAGATACTATTACCAGCAAGCTAGTGTAATTTGAGTGAATCATAATTGAATGAATTAATCAGGATAAATTATAGGATCATTGTAAAAAAAGGTTTTACAATTATATGTTTATGTAAATATGTATTAATTTTATCTTATATCGACGATAACTATTTTTTACCTAGAAACAGTTAACCTTGAATTTGCATCAATAAAAGACAAAAATAAGTTGATAAACTATTATTTTCGTCATTTTTTTTTTTATTAATGAAATTTAAAATTATGTGTATTTAGTACTGTATTTGCAGGATTCCCGGCTTTGCAGGGCTAGGTGTTTTGTTTGTGTTGATTTTTAACCGACTCTTATTCTAAAACTGAAGGATTATGTGATCAATACGTACCTGGCATATCAGAGGCAACCAGCTGAACATTATACCCAAAGAGAGCAAATGTTCCACTAATAGCCAGAGGTCTCTGTAATAATATGTACTATGTCAATTAGAGATCTTTGACGTTAAAAATATAGTTATATTACACTTACCTCTTTTAGTAAATTACTAAACAATGTCCTAGACCTTTGCAATAATAGCTCTTTTCTTTCTCTTTTACGCAAAAAAATCTTGAAGTCATACTGGGAAAAAACATATTTTTTTCTAATAAACAGTTACAAAATGCAGCGATATAATAACTAAAATGAGGAAAATGTTATGCTATATTTTTTCACAACTTTTTGTTAAACTGAACAAAGGAATTCTACCTTATTTATGTAAAATATTAATAGTTTTACAGCAGGTCGCCGATAATCAAACGCAGGACTTCATGGTTAAATTGAATGAATGAAGTACCTATTGACCAAATAAATCTGACGAGGCGGTAGTTCTTCAGGAATTACCGCCTTTAGGAATACTTACTTCGTTTTTTAATCTTTCTTCGCTCCAATTACCAACGAGAACCATATTATTATACGCCATTTTCTATAAATATATGCTACAGTATTAAATTTATATTTAAAATAAAATAATTGTTTAGTGACTAATTTCTGACAAGTTTTTGGCCCTTTATTCACTGACAGCTTTATCATGTCAGACGTTATAATATAGATATTTACAAACAAATAGATTAAGATTTATATATAAACCTATAAATCTTTGCGTTTTATGTGTTATAAAATATAAGATGCGAAGATATTACAATCACAATTTTTAATCATCAACTGTGCTTGGGAGTAAAGTTTATTACTTTTTTTTATCGGTCATCTTGAAAACAAGTTTCCCCGTGTTTTATTTACTTTATTTGGTTCATATTGATTATCAAATATAAGTGTAAAGAGCGAAGAGATTGCATTCTATCCGTCGCCAATAATTAATCAATAAATTAATGAGATTGTGGATTAATTATTGGGTTCGGGCGTAAGTAAAACAGTATTTCGATTTTTGTAATTTAGCGCCGTATGATTAAATGCAGGCCAAAATTGCAACACAAATATTTACATAATATTTTCAATAAATTAACAAAATATGTGTGTGTATATTTTTAAAGAATAAAGCAAAGTAGCCTCCGCGTCTAGGTCTAGCCTAGATATATTAAATTACGCAACAGATTTAAATGTGGACGGATTTTTTATTAGTAGACGAAGTATTTCACGACGAAGGCTTATATGTTTAATAATAATAACCTCATATTAGCTATACCTATATTTTAAAAAATCCACTCTATATAGCGACTGTATATGTACCTACTCTTAGAAATTTAGATTTTCGATATAGGTTAAACATTACTTGATGGGATGTTGTCGGGTCGTGGCACAGATGTCGTGTGTGCGATAAAACTGGAGCGTAGGGAATAATAATAATTATACTGCTAGTTGATATTCGATCTCGAAACTGGAACAAGCGTACAGCGCTCACTTGTTTCAATTGAAGCAACAGAAATAGTTTTTGATGGTTTAACGTCTCGATATCCAAAGTATTATTTAATGTTTAAATTCTAAAACAGTGCTTACTCGGAGTTACAATTAATTATCCCGTTTTCAAAAATTTTAGTGCCAATCACAAGTTTAAAATGTTGAGGTCAAGAGTCGCGATAATACTTTTAATTGCTTCATCTATACAAGTTGAGTCTTTAAAATTTTCATCTTTAGATCTAGTGTACAAAAAAGGGGTGGAAGCCTATTCAAATGAAAGATGGTCTGAATGTATTGTGCAATTAGAAGAATCACTACATTTATATAAAGTTTATAAAAGGATTTTAATCAACTGCAGACTTAAATGCAAGCATGATGCTCAGTTCACAAGAATCCAAGATAATATTGAAGATCTTAAAATATATGAATTGTATTTCAACGCAAGACAGTGTTTGATAAACTGCAATAATCACGCTTTTGAAGATGTACGTATGTATAATAATGTATCAGATTCAACAATTTCTAATATGCAGACTAGAAAACCATATGAATATTTGCACCTATGTTACTTCCAAATGTATGCTATGTCAAAAGCAGCATCAGCTTCTTATACATTTTTAGTTACTAATCCAGACGATCCAAAAATGAAGAAAAACTTAGACTACTACTTGAATCAGCCTGAAGTTGACATAAACGAGGTGGTTGACCTTGAAAGTGATGACTATCAAATACTTTACAGACTGGGTCTTAAATCATATCACGCCAAGAAATGGGGTGAAACAATTGCCAATATGGAAGAAGCATTAAATGATTATCTGTCTTGGGAAAACAACTGTCGAATGGAATGTGAGCGTCAGCCCGAACAAGAGTGGTCACCGGAAATAACAATTACAATATCAAATTACATGGCGTCACTTCTAATTTGTAAGCAAACCTGCCAAGATGAACTGAAACCGCTTTACAATTCTGGTGTTGAATTTATTGCCGACCTATTAAATTATATACAGATATCGTATTATAATTTAGACAGGCTGGACGACATGGGGAAAGCAGTAGCCACCTATTTACTTCTGTTGCCAAATGATGAAGATATGTTAGAAAATAAAAAAATTTACAGCACATTAATTAATGAAAGTGCCTTTGTTGTCAGATCAGATGTAGTTCATTATTTAAAAAGAGACACGTATGAAAAACAGTTAATCACGTTTTTTCGTCAAGAGAATCATAGTAATGACGTTGAAACTACTAATAAGGTATAATAATATATAGAAACGACTACAATATTTTGAAACCAGGGTGTTACTCAAATACATATGTATAACCTATTATTAAACTTAAAGTAATGATAATAAGGTGGAATTGCTTTTATATAACTAACTATAAAACTAACTACCAACTGGTAAAAATTATCGAAATCAACTACGTAGTAATATTTTTGTATCATGTTGTTATTATATATATATGTATTTGTATTACCCATTTTGGATGGGGTATTAAACAATAAATGTAATAAAATAATATCTATGGTGCCGTCATTTTATCGATATATTATAACAATATACATATAATGATATATGTATAACAGGTCAGCCAGCCTCCTACCCGTTTGCCCCCTATTCTATAAAAAAAAATATACTACCTAACCTTACATATAATCTACAATTAGTAATAAACCTATTAAATTAATGTAGAATGTGACGATTAAGGTTAAAACTTAAAACTACACCAAAGAAATCTACCTTGATTTGAGAACTGGCAGTAAATGTAAAATTATATTCATTTATTGTATATTTCTCTTTTTTTTGACGTTCAAGTATACATTATGGCCTATGTATATATATATGTTACCTATAAGAATAAATTATTTTTGACTTTGACTTTGATCCGATTATCAAATTCGTACGATTTGTATACAATTTTCCACTGAAATAACTTATTCAAATGAAAGCTTTAGTTAGTTCACTATCTATAATTACAATATTGAATATTGTGGAGATTCAAGCTAAAGAACTTAACACCTTTTTATCCGTATTCGGAAGTAAAAATGAACAGGGGGTCTAGTCAAGACGGCACACTTAACAGTAGTGTCACTGTGTCACTAGTGTATGAATGCTGTGCAAGTCGACCCGACTCTGTACTCTCTTTTATAATTGTATATATATTTTTTCTTTATTAAATCGTATTAAGGCGCTAGGTGTTAGATAGATTATATAATTAATTTTTACTTCTTATTATACAATTTTCTTGTCTATTGTCTTCTTTCTTCTTGTCTATATTTCTGGCAAAATACGGCGAGCGTGTATGTGGCCAGAAATTCATATTCAATATTCTCTATTCTAAAAGAATATTTAGTAATTTGTTAATAAAGACTTCAAGAGTTCGGTAGAATCGAATATATGGTAAAAACGTTGAGAACTTTACACAATATATAGCCATATATATAACCCCTATAACATTCATAGACAAATAAGTTAATCGTCTGTCATTTTATTTTCAAGAGTTTATTAAATATATATATTATCGTAGAAACTAGTATAACTAAATTTGTTGGATAATACTTATAAAATAATTATATTTGTTAATTTAAAACCATTGTTAACTGTAGATATTGTATGTAACATGGCAATACGAAAATTAAAAAATATAGAAAATATGGCAATACTTAACACATTTTTTGATAATGGTAACACAGGATTCTTTAATTTTTCCGTCAAAAATTGTGGACGACCTAAAAGAGAAAATGAAACGTCTTACTATCATGATTACCCATTGAACTAGAATTACAATTTATAGAAAAATATAAAAAGAACTCGCAGGTACGAATATACAATAAATATTTATAATAAATAAATTTTAATGCAGAAAATTAATTTTATCAAGGTAGCAACTCTTCTAAAATCATGAACACTTACCATATAACTATTTTATAGTATTTTCTTTCTGTTCAATTGTTAAGTTGATATAAGGTTCATTAGTATTCTTTGACAGTTAAACATGACCTAATACTAAATAATTAATAGTAAAACCAACCACCTACCTAATATAGGTAATAAATATTAGATAAATAATTTTGCAGAAGTATACTGTTGAATCTCTGAAGATGGACTCTGATATAATTATGAATGAAAAAATCAGTATTCAGAATATCCTGTTTACAAAGGCAATGCCTAATTATAAAATACCTATACCTACTGATGGATACAAAGTTTACTCCTGTACTGACTGTGGAGACAGGTAAGCATAGAAAAATAAAATTACAATAACACAAGAAATTTACAAATTAATACATTATTTTAGTTAAGCTATATAAAAATATATTTTTCAGATTTTTGTTTGAGTCTAGCCTAGCAGTACATATAAACAGAAAATCTTTCATGATCAAATACTTATGCAGGTATTGTGGGTGTCTAAATGAATTCTATAATAGGTGCCAGTTTTTAACACATATACGCTCTCATGTGACTAAAACTGCAACAATAAACATAAGTGATATAAAGGTGGAACCATTACCATTAATAGCATCAATGGTACAAAGTTCTCAACACAACCAAGAAAATGATACCCAAATAACTAATCACTTTAAATACCCATGTTTTGAATGTAAGAAAGACATAGCTGTTACTGGAATTCTTGAAAAAGACAGAGCTTTACATTACATGCAAACAACAAGAATGCTGACATGTCCTGTGTGTTTATTCACATTACCATCATCATGTGCACTTATTGCCCATCTCCGAATACATTTAAAAACTCCTCCATTCATTTGTTCAGAATGTGGTGCATACCTTAGCCTAAGTACCTGTATGTATCCATATAATCATGATTGCGATGGTTTTAAAATGATGAGAGTAACATCAAGAATAAAATGCATAAATGGTACTTGTCCAGCAATTCATCCAAATAATTTTCTTATGCATTTGAAATCTTGCCATTTAAACAAAATATATAAATGTCCTAATTGTTATCTAGCTGGTTATAGTGAAAATGCTGTTCTGAAACATGTAATGAGGTGCTGTAATAAAACTAAATATCCAACATATTTTGAATGTCAGCAGTGTCCTGGAAATTTTCTAAGTTCAAGTCAAATTCATAAGCATCTTAATAAGCATGTCCAGGTGACACAAAAAAATCTTGAGAGCCAAATATTCCCCTGCTGGAGTTGTGGTTTAACTTTGTCTAATGTTTATGATTTTCTCAAGCATCATATATCTAAACATTGGTCATATACCACCAATAAAATATTAATAAATGTTATAAAGGCTGTTAAATATGAAGATTGTGATTCTTGTCATAAAACATTATGGTACTGGCAACAGAGCCAGGAAAGATTCAAGAAATGTTTTTATTGCATACTTAATGGCAACTCAGAAACTATATTTGTGGAAACATCCAATAATCAGCTCAACAAAATGAATAATAGTAATATAAGGTGCCATGTATGCAATATTGAAGTAAATGAAAATTGGGAAGATGTTAAAAAGCATTTTAACCAATTTCACAAAAGTATCAAATGTTTAGACTTAAAATTGGTTGTAAATAAATTAAGCTCAAAGAGTTTTCAGAAATATGCAAACAGGTCACATAATGCATCAACAAAAAAAATTACCAATCATTTTAAACAGAAAAAAAGACCAAGTACAATTAAACCACTATATGATAAAATCAACATTAATCATTCTACAAAAGAAATTGTTAAAAAATCCCACAACTGTTCGAAGTGCAACTATAATACTGAAGATATAATCTCATATGAATCCCATATAAAAACTCACAGGGATCCTGATATGGCATACCAATGTATGGAATGTGGTAATTGTTTAGCAGTTAAACCATCATTTTCCAAACATTTACTATTGGAACACAATATACCTGATGTAGAATATTATATTAAAAATAAAGATTGCTTCAATAAAACAGCTTTTGAGAAAACAATGAAAACTCAACCAGAGGAAAATTTGCCACTTGAAGAAAATCAGTGCAATGTCTGTAGGGATATATTTATCGATTCAAACAGTTTGGAAAAACATTATAGAGTTCATGGTATGGCTTTCTTAATTAAAAACACACAAAAATCTAAGAGCCCACAAAAAGAATAAGATCTTGTTAGAAAAGGAACTTTTTTTACCTATTTCAGGTTCATGTCCCTCACATTACTTCACTTCATTCATATCTTCATATAATACATAATTTTTGCAATGTTTTTCACTGTTGCTTTGAATGTCACAGGACAATTGCGTTTTTAATTACTGTTGCCTCTCCATTTTTTCTTTTCTTATGTAAATCTGTAACGATATAATTTATGTAACTGATTTCTTGTATGGTTGTGTTTTATATAACAGATAACCATTTTTATTGCATCAGATTATTATAAATGTTTTATACAACCTGTGCTACACAATATTTAGATCTATGTAGTTTTCCTTGTTAAATGGATTATACACCACAGTAAGCATTTGATTCAAACCAGTAGTTTCTCTCTAAACCAAGCTAACATCCTTAGATTCATTATATTAGTATATTCAAATTGGAATAATAGATGATTTTAAATGAAAATTATGTTAACTCTTCTAAACCATTCCAAATCAACTGTTTCTGAAATAATATACTGTGAAAAATTAATAATATGAATATAAAAATAGTAATATTCCCAACTTACTTAAATTAAAGGGCAAAGGTACAGATAAAATCAGCAGATTCTTACTAGTGACATTTAATATTGCTCAAGCCTTGACTATTTATTATAATTTACAGGTACAAAGTTGCCAAAGCCAAAACCTTCTGTTATGATTTAGGCATTGGTCATAAAATAATATCACATTACATAACATAAATTTACATGCGTTTAAATAATACTCATTAAATTTACAGAACAGAAGATTCAAATTCACTATAACCTTAATAAAATTTATACATAACATATATTTTTAGATTATTAGATTGAAATTAATTGTGGAAATGGAGAATTATATTGATCCCTTTTAAAATATTAGAACCATCAGATAACTAATGTTTTCTTTTAATCTTATATAATAGTAATTCATACATGTTAATAAGAGAAAATCTAAATTGTCAAAGTAGTTATACAAAAAGTTGGATAGTATTAATAAGTTAAATAAATGACATATACTCCTATAAAATTTTTCATTTAGATTCTAATGGTATATATATTGGATGATATTTATATGCTCCTTTCATTGTCTTCCTGCATTGTGGGCATCTTTTATCATGACGTAATGCTGTTTCTATACAGGCTGTACAAAAAATATGTCCACAAATTGTCGATGAAACTGGTCTTTTCCCTATTCTTTCACAACAAATTGAGCATTCTCCAATTTTAGAATCTGGTGTATTCTCTGGTGATCCATCCAATTTCTGAAATATATATAGTTATTGATAAGAAAAGCATAGTATTTCATTGATTAAAGGAAAGCTAAAATCATATAAAAAAACTAAAATAGTAACTTTAGATCTTGGGAAACATTAACACTCTGTTAATTTAATTGACAGTGATTCGTGTGGAATGTTGATATTCTCTTATGAAAATTCCAAATGTAAAAAAAAATAACTTACCTTCTTTTGTACGAGTGATTGTCGTAGTTTTTTCGATGGAGGTCTTATTGGTGTACTCTGAAAAGCTACATCCCCAGAAAATGACTCGTCTGTATCATCTATTTCAATGATTAAATTAGACAAAGCATTGTGATTTACTAAGCACAAAGAATTTGTTAAATCAATCGTGGTCAAATCCGCCATACTGAATTATGTACTAATTTAATAAATGTCCTTTCGATCGTACTAGGTCTTAGAAAATGTATCTCATAAATGAATTAAAGCCTTGTCATCAACACACGATGATAAAATTGCTATTAAACGTTGATTAATGATTATTCCGTTAGAAAATACAGCCAACAAAATATTAATAGTATATTATTATTAGTACTATTTTTTTTTAATTTTATGTCCAGGGGGTCTAGTCAAGACGGCTTAACAGTAGTGTATGTAGACAGCTAGTGTCGACAGTTGGTACTGTCATTTTCATACAAATTATAGTTTTCGACTTTCTACATACACTACTGTTAAGCTGTCTTGACTAGACCCCCTGGTTCTGGTAACGAACACCTTTAAGTCATAACAAAATACTACAGAATAATAAACCATAGGTAAGAATTTATATTGTATACATTTAAATCTAGTGTAGTAGGTAATCTATAGTCTGTCCATACAAAATACAAATTTAGTTTTCGACCTTTACATATTACATAAACACTACGGTTAAAGCATCTTTTTTTATGACAATAGTTTTATATTTATTTTAATAAGTTAAGAGGTACAACAATAACATTACTACTATAGGGGGTAATACAATTCAAAACTCATGTAGGTATTGTACACTTATGAACTTCAAAAAAAAATATATACATTGAATGCTTCTAATTTTTTATTTACTACCAGTTCTCAAATCAAGAGCGTAGAACGAAAGAGAAGAACTGGCAATTAACTCTCCACCACTTCTTTTAATCGCCAAGATTTTTTCTTTTACACAATGTTTATAAGGAGCTGCAACCATTACACTATGTTCCATATGACATCTTTAGAAAAAAAGAATAATAAAAATATTAAAAACAAAGATTTGTTCTTATCGGCAGAAGGCATGGTGAAACAGGAGCACGCACTTACATTCTCCTGGGAACAACATCTAAATACATAGTAGAAACAACTAATATCACCGCATACACGAATTTAAGTACGACCAGTCACCACAAGTAGCACCCGTTCTGGAGTATGATGCATGGTCATCACCATCACCATATTGTAGGGAGATAAACAACCCGGCGCATGGACGCCGCCACAAGCAATGACACTTAAGCGAGCATGACGATCCTTGAAATGTGGACTTGGCAACACAAGAAAATAGTAATATTGATGTGCCTCTGGAAAACATACAGCATTGTATATTGAAGAAGCAATGTATACTTAGCCATGAAGTGCGTTACATACCGAGTGAAATAGTTCCTCTTAAATACAGTAGTTGGCGCTGTAATCGCCTCAACTTCATACTTATCTTTACCAGCTAGGACGTTGTCATTTCCACCGTCATAGCGTTGTGTACTTTCGCCGCGTGCTGTCAAAACCGAAACGACTCAATATTAACAAAATCAGTGCATAGTCAACTATTCCTATAGACCTTCTTGGTGTTAATTATTAGCAAACCGTTTAATATATACATTACACGTGCGTCACGAATTCCGCGCCGACTCACGATGCCGATGAGGCCGCCGCCGGGGCCGACCAGGCAGGTAGTCTAAAAAGTGTCGAGCAAGGTCAATAGCAAGACAAAGAGGACTCCACGTGCACCAGCAGTGCGTCTGATAGGGACTCGGAGCGCGTGGAACCGCCACGAAAGAAAGGAAACGAATACCACAGGTAACGGTCGATCCCCGGATCGACGCGTTATATAACCAGGTGAGTTTCCTTAAAAATTCTATAATGCATCAACAATATGTACCAAATGTCAACGCCAGTGCGTCCAATGACGAGGCCACTCACCAACCGACGAACTACGATAGCGATTTTTTAATTAATTCGTCGAATAAAAAATCGAAAACTCTGGTGTTGGGGGTAGGTAGCACAAATATTGACGATAAAAAGACTATTAAAACGGCCGATGAAAAACGATTACGTCAGCTTAAAAAAGTCCAACATTTTAATAGTCCCACGTGGCAACATATTAGATACAAAAAAGCCTTGGTAGACATGCTGGCTTCTGCAGGCTTTTGTAATCCGACATTCTTTTCACAAAAATATCCGATATTTTTGGTAGTGAATCACCTAGTATTGCCTTTATTAGCATAACTTTTACACGTTTAAAGAAAAGCACTTTCTTAACGGATTGAAGTTATGTATTATTGTATTTAAACATAATTTTAAAATTGTACCGAAATAGTGAATTAACTTCTCACAAATTGCATTAACAAACCCTGCAAATTGTATGCTGAAAACGAGCGGAATGTATAGAAACTAATCGTAAAAGATTAATTAGCGAGATTTCGGACAAAAGTATTCAAACTGCGCTTAGTAACATACCTCCTAGCGAGGAAGTTTTAATTGAAAAAAAAAAACTCGCGTCCCTCGTACAATCCCTCGGTGGGCTACAATTCTGTTTATTCCCTTCGCAACCTCCAATAGTAAGAGAGCTTTTTAAACCTAGATACAAAGAATCGACAGCATCTACATAAATAAATATATACATAATATAATATAATACATAAATACAGACCCCAGGCACAAAATGAAAAAAAATAATTTTCGTGATACCCACAAAAACAACAAACGAAGCGAACGTTTAACAGGAAAAGCGATAGTCATAAACAACTTAAAAATACCCATTTCCTAACAAAGGCGGGAAAAATGACTATCCAACACAATTCAAGGGAGGTTGAAAAACGTTGGCAAATTTATAATATCCGCAATAATAGGATTCCGCATACCTCTGTACAAGAAGCCACCTTTGTTAATGCCAACAAATCGAATCATAAGTCAATACGCAACCGAACCGAAAGAACTCTTGAATCAAGGTATCTAACAAACAGTTCTCAACAAAACTCCCAGTTTTATATCCAAAATGTTTCTTCGGAAGAAAAGCAACGGCTCGATGCGTCCGATCGTAAATTGATTGAAATGCGAGAACTAAACCAATTCGTGAAGACAAAACATTTTCGTTTGATCTCGCACGGCTTAGTCCCAGACTTTATTCAACCAGGGGACTGGATGATAAAAATAGATTTATCACAAGCCTATTTCAATCTACCAGCAGCGAGATCACACCGAACTTTCTTAAGAATAAGCTACAAAGGGCAGTTGTACGAAATAACATGCCTTCCTTTTGTGCTAGCGTCAGCACCACACCTTTTCTCTGCAGTATCATGTTGGGTCGCGGAGACCTTACGTGCTAAGGGATGTCGAGTGCTAGTCTTACTAGACGACTACCTTTCTGGTCTACCAAGACCACTCCAAGTTAGGTTCTCAGGCCGCGGAGGCCGTGAGACCCTTGGAACACCTGGGTTGGAAAATCAAATACCAACAATCCGTATTGGTACTAACCCAAAATTTAAAAACCTTGTAATTCGCTGGAATACTACGGACAATGTGATTTCGCTACCCAAGGTATACAGCGCATAAACAATACAATAGAACAGACGCTGTCAAAAAGTCGCATCAACCTCCGCCAGTTACAAAGTCTGCTAGGGCAACTAAACTTTGCAAACTGTTGTGCCCCGCGGGAGGCTTCATTGTCGCCAGGTACAGATCTTTCTGCGACAACTCAACAAGATGCGACCTCGTCGATGCCAGCTGTTGCCTCAAATTGTAGGGCAGGAACTGATGTGGTGGCTCGGAGCTACTCGTCAGACGACGCCTATACACAAAGAACCTGCAACCCACTTCCTAGCGACGGACGCTTCGGATTGGGGTTGGGGAGCACATCTAGACGGGAACCTTATATCAGGAAAATGGTCATAACAACTGAAAAGGTGGCATTGCAACAAAAAAGAGCTATATGCAGTAATACCCGTAATAAAAATAATTGTAAAACAATTACAAAACACCCACGTGTTAATACAATCGGTCAACTGAAATCTGATTGCGTACATTCAAAAAGGTGGAATGAAATCGATGTGGTTACTAACCCTAACCTTTTCAAATTATTGCACCTGACGGACAAATTCAACATAACTCTGTCGGCACATTACCTGCCATGGAGATACAACATCATAGCAGACAGATTATCACGGAGAAAAAAGCCTGCGGAATGGCACCTTTTTCCCCAAGCAACAGCCAAGATCTTTTGGAAGTGGGGACATCCGGAGATAGACCTATTTGCAACAAAGGAGACTGCAGTAGTAAGAAACTACGTAACAATAAATTGCAGATTGATCCGCAAATTACATAAATGCCTTCAGCAGAACATGGCATTATCGTGTAGCATGGGTGTTCCCGCCTCCAAGTCTGTTACCCAGACTATTAGCTCACCTGAACCGCGCGACGGGAACCTATCTGATAGATAAAAGCTGCTTCGCGAACCATAATTGAGTGCACACGGTTCTTAAAGATAGTGGAATCGATGCATCTCCAGGGAGTTGTAGAGCAGTCAGTAGCTTCTTTGGGTTGGGTCGAAAATTCAACCAATAGATGAAATTTTAGCTGGGGGTAATTGGAAATCTTCAAATACATTCCTTAATCATTACTGCCGCGGTATACTCTCGTAGAGAAATCTGTAGTTTGTTCTTTGATACATATTTTGAACCATCGTAATTATAGAAATACCTGAATATTCATTTATGATGTACTTAAATGAATAAAGACTTTATTACCTTAATATGATTATAGGATGTCTATATTACTATGTTAATTTTAAATCTTAATGAAAATAGTTATGGTTGAGTAATAATTGTACTTATGGTTTCATTAAGAATATTGGCAAGTAAATAAAATAATTAAGTAAAAAATAACGGTTATAACTAGAATCCCGACTTTTATTCTTCATAATCATCATAGCGTTGTGTTTTATACTTTCACCAGCAGATAACAAACACGTCTTCAATATACAATGCTGTATGTTTTCCAGAGGCACATCAATATGACGGTTTTACATAAAATAAAACCGATATTATGTGCCGAGAAGGAAAAGATACAGCATTGTAGGAAGTTCTTCCTGGTGAAGACTCTATGACGGTGGAAATGACAACGTCCTAGCTGGTAAAGATAAGTATGAAGTTGAGGCGATTACAGCGCCAACTACTGTATTTAAGAGGAACTATTTCACTCGGTATGTAACGCACTTCATGGCTAAGTATACATTGCTTCTTCAATATACAATGCTGTATGTTTTCCTTCTCGGCACATAATATCGGTTTTATTTTATGTAAAACCGTCATAATAAATAGGTCCCGATTTGGGAGTTTTGTAAAGGAATAAAATGCAACCCAATAATAAAGTTAATGTTGTTGCTAATTTCCCCGAATTATTGGTGCTTTGTTGCGTTGGTAATTTGACATCTACTCTCGCCTGTCAAATATCAATGTCATTAATCAATTAATTGCCAAAACTCAAAAGATCTCAGTATGTACAACAATTCTTAATTATATTGTTTAATGAATATACAATATACATAAATATAATAATAGAGATTTTTAAATAGCAATAAATTTGTTATTAAATTTTTAGGTTTTTGTGAAAAGTGATATTTCGTAAGGTTTCCCACTGTATAGTTTATACCAAGACTATTATTAACACTTATGCTGAAGGCACACGAAAAGTTAGTTTTCCACAATTATATTTTATACATATTATGTTTATGCATTTAGTATTTGTGTCCGTTATATCATTGTTTGTAATAACATTTCAGTATGCATTTAGGGATGAATATTTCAAATGCATTACAACAACTAGAGAGCGTCAAAATAGCTGTGGATACGAGCGATGATCCAAAGTTGAAGGTAAACACAAAGGTATATTGTTATTTAAGGTATATGAGTTTAGTTAAACTAAGATATGTTTGTACCAAACTTTTTTTATAAGTATTAGAAACGAGACTTCGCAATTATTATGACGCATTTGTCAAAAATGTATTGGATTTAATATATATACGTAAGCAGTCATAATAATCATAATATATTTAATGTTTTTCTACATTTTAGGCTGCAACAAATGATGATTTGAATATGCTTATTAATTTGCTTGAGAATCCAATATTAAGGAGTATAGTAACACTACAAGATTCTGTGGCTATGCTCGCTACTCAGGTTGCGCATCATCCTTCTATTATTCCAGATGACTTTGATATAACACCTGCAGGTATATTTTAGATTTGATTAAATTGTTTTAAGTCATAGAATCACTCCTCTCTAATATAAAATAACTTATTTATGAATCTTATTTGTTTGTGTGGTTTTGTGCTCCGATGAAATGGTACTTATCAAAGAGATTCACTTATTACCTTAATAATTAGTAATGGTTGTATAATATTAATTGATTGCTTGAATGAATCCAATAATGTTTGTCTTAATTTGTATTCATGGAATTTACTTTGCATCTTTGTTTATTTAGTTATCATTTCTTTAGGTGATCTTGCTTTACAAACAAGAAATTTTTTTGGAATACATGAAGGAGATGAAGAACAAAGGGTTCCTCAGGTTTCGCCACCACAAAGCCTTGAATTTGGTTCATCTGGGGAGACTGAAAGAATATTAGGAATTGATACAGGATCTGCTGTTGAATCCCCAAAACAGGTATATTTAAACTTTAAACAGGTACACTCAGCATCAAAAAATTGCACCTTTCTTAAAATTCGTGTCAAGCGATTATAACTCCTAATATTCATCCTGTACTCTATCATAATTAGTGTCATTTAAAAGCTAATGAAATCCCCTATTTGAAAACAGTAATTTTTTGAAATTGGCCACCATCCCCAACAATGTGTATTCTGAAATTGCAAAGAAAAGAAACTTACAAAAATAAAAATCAGCAATAACAATCCTTTAAAATTAGTCTTAAAACCTGGTGTTGCCTCCTCTAGCCCTCCCAACAGTTTCCAAGCGGACCGTCATGGACCTGATGAGCGTCACGATGAGTGCCTGGGGAATGTCCCACTCCTCGATGACGGCATCTTGAAGCTCATCGGGTACGGCAGGAGCTGGAATACGGGCCCGAAGTCACCGTTTCAGCTCGTCCCAGACATGCTTGATAGGATTGAGGTCGGGCCTTCTTGCTGGCCAGTCTATAACCTTGATGCCAACTCGACGTAATTAGTCCTGTCGACAATCAAGGCTGTGTGGTACCGGTCGTTGTCGTGCATGAACTCGAAGTTGGCGCCGATAAAACCAGCATTTGGGACTACATGATCCTCAAAAATATTGATGATGTACTGGCGAGCAGTCAGATACCCCTGGCCGCGGCCACCTCTGGCTCTGGAGACGCACACGAGGTCTGTTCTGCCGTCGAAAGAGATGTCGCCCAAGAATATGCAGGATCCTCCTCCATAGCCGATGGTTTTCACGGTGCAGGCTAGTGTAAAACGCTCCCCTGGTCGCCTGTAGACTCTCTTACGCATGTCGTTGGTGTACACGCACGATCGGGTTTAATGTCCACGGCACGTGTTTTCGGAAAATCGCTTCATGGTCGTCCGGTCAATTGGGGGCCTGTAGCAGCTCTCCGGGGCAGCAAGTTCTTCTCTCGCAGTCTCTCTGATAGTGGAGACGCTGACTGCTGTACTTCGAGTAGCTCAAAGCCGCTGCTGCAGTTCCACAGCGTTGGATAAGCGGTACCGCAAAGACGTCGAAACGTCGAGTTATAATCCCTTGACACGAATTTTAGCAAAGGTGCTGTTTATTTGTCGCCGAGTGCAAGTTACAACTCATGACTTGTCGTATTAACAATAATTTTATAAAGAAAACATACTAACTATATAAATTCATATTTCAGATTAGAGGTATTTTGGAAATAGCTAAAAATGATGAGTCACTGGCGTCTGCAAATAGCATTGTCATTGGAGATTGGGCACAGGTTGAGATAATAAACTTGGTGAATGATGGCACTGGTCTTGGATTTGGTAAGTAATATAAGAAAAAGTATTCATACTTTTGATATAGATTTTAAATTCTCTACTACTGTTTAAAAATCTAGCAAAATATTGTTTTTTTTATTGAAGTTATACTTCTTTAGGCGCATAAATTTATGAGAGTAAAATTTTACGATGCGCGCGCACCGTGACACAAAATTAACATAAAATTAAAACAAGTGCGAATTTTATATGTGCGTCTGAATAATAATCAGAAGTGATTTAAAATGAATATTTAAATCAATACTAATTAATATTAGAAAATATTTGTGAAAAAACTGTGCTCATCACCTTCCTAAGTGCTTCAATACAATTGAGGTTAACTATTCGTATGTATTATTTAGTAATATAAATGACAAAATTATTATTTAATATAATTCATACTAAATATTATTACGTTATTATTTAATATTAAAAAAAACATTAGTTGAAAAATTTGTGATAAAAAGTAAAATCGAATATTAACTTTTGATATTTATTATTAAATTAAATGAATAATATAATATAATCATTAATAATTATTATTTTTCATACGCCAAAGAAGTATAACTTCTAACGCGTGTACATAAGTACACACACACTCTTTTTATTTAATTTCGTAATGATTATAATAAACATTACTAAGTAGTTAGGTCGAGGTAGGTTTCCTTTGAAAATTTGGTTTTGGTTAGAAATGTAAATATACTTAAATAAATCGGCAAATCACAACTAGTGACCCCATGGTTATCCAGACTATCTACGATACCCATCAAATGCCGTCCTACTTCTTGGTAATTTATAAGCAAACATATATATTTTATGTAAATTGATTTCCAACAATACGACCTTATATTTTTACATGCTATTTGCAATGGTTTAATTAACTGCCCTGACTTGTTATCGCTTTTACTATTTAAGACCCCTTCATCACACAATACAAATTCCTCGTTCTAAGACCAACTATTTACGAAACTCGGTTATGTATCGCATACCTACAGATTACAACATAAATTACCAGCAAATCGATATATTTAATGTGAATAAAATATTCTTAAAAAAATATTTTAAAAACTCAGGTATCTTTTACTAATAATGGCTTTGTTTGTTCCTTCATATTAAATATATATTTTAATCTACCTTCTAATCTATCTTATAACTGTGCTTTATGTTTCTGTTTCAATGTGTATTCCGTTTTGGCTTTTGTGTGTAATGTAATTGTTTGGATATTATTTAGTGATTAGCTGTAGGAATACTTAAATAAATAAATAAAATAATTAATTTAGTAATAACACTTTTGACGTGACAACGTCTTATAATTGGTTTGCCGGGTGACACTTCAAGAAACTGCGTTACGCTCCGCTCACGTTATGCGCTCACAATGAGAGCGAGTGAGAGGCACGCGTCCCTTCCACTCGGGCATGGTTAGCCCGCCTAAGAGCGAGAGAGACAGACATAAAAAGTTGTTTGTATAAATTAATGTTTTAAATATAATTCTTTGTATAAATAAATGTTTTAAATTGTTACTATTATTTCATCCTTCTTCCTACTATACGAATGAATGTTCACATGAAAATTATTTTACCACTCAAAGTCGTTGTCACGTAAAACTTTCGCCCGTATACCGACTTTACAGGCAACCAATTTTTTTTCTGATATCATCCTTCTAATGACACATAGATATGCACCCTCATTTAACTATGATTTAAAAAAAAATTGTTCTAAGTCTGATGCCAACAAAAGTTGATCACATAATATACATTTCTAAACTTATGATTTTCTCTTTTTATTCCAGGTATAATTGGCGCCAGAACCAGTGGTGTCATTGTGAAAACAATTCTTGCTGGTGGCGTCGCTGATCGTGATGGGAGATTAAAGTCTGGTGACCATATACTGCAAATTGGAGACGTAAGTAACTTGTTAGCGTTAATAATAGATATAAGACAAACATTATTTTCTATTCAATTTGCTTTAATTTTAATTAATTATGCTTATAATAAAACAGTGAAATAATATAAAATTATTTTTGTTTCATCTTCTGCTAAGCAATAATTTATATAATACTTATATATACATATAAAATACACCTGGAATAATATTTTGATATTCGATGTCTACCCAAGATTAAAAATATAATGATAAAATGATGAATAATGATTATTGATTAGAAAAAAACAAGCTATAGAATTACAGAAAGAAAAAATAACGAATTATAGGCAGTACAAATAGAACATTTGTCAGTTCACTCAAGAGACAAAAGTGGTGACATGATAGTAAATTTGTTTTGGTATGTGTTGGACCAATAAAAATTAAATAATTGTTTGAATCTCTTTAGATTACTTACGGTGATTTTACCATTTTACCCCGTATTGCAACCTTTGTGACGTTGCCAAGCTTACATGTTGCTTGGCTATTAACGGGATTGCAACTGGCAATCCCACCCATGTGTTGGACTGCCTCATGGAAGATTTCTTTATAGGTTATGACATCCGTTAAGAATTGTAATTACCACAAGAGTTACAGGTTTCACTCAGCAATTATTTGGTTTAAGGTAAGCCTCATGGAAATGGGGTCAGAACAAGTGGCGGGGGTGCTCCGGGCATCGGGTTCTCGTGTCCGGTTGGTAGTGGCTCGTGGGGTAGACCCGGCGGCATTGCACCCATCAGCCGCACCGGTCGTGCCGGCTAGGTAACAATCTAATTTTTCTTTAATTCATTATATCTAAATATATAAAATCCTCGTGTCACAATGTTAGTTGCAATACTTTTCCGAAACGGCTCTACCGATTCTTATGAAATTTACTATCCATATTCAGTAAATCTGAGAATAAGGGGTGTCAACCACAAGATTTTTTTTTACAAATATTTTTGTTTGTATTTTTTTATTATACAATATACAAAAATAACCCTTAATTTTTATCCCTCTACAATTAACCCCTACTTTGAGGTTTGTCACTACGGTAGCGTAGCAAAATGTTCCATGTTGGTGTGTACTAAAAAGACAGACTAGGTATTAAGCAGAAATGAAGTTCGCGGGGGCTGCTACTATCTACATAAAACCCAATACCGAGTTAAAAAAAATTAACATATAAAAAGATATCGTTAAATTTCGCATTAGTGGTGATGTGCTATGTTTGTCTCATAGTAAATGTAAATATTATTTTATTATATGTTCGAGTTTGTCAAGAAGCTATAAGGTAATATTTTTTATGATAAATCTTATTATGACATAATATGAAAAATTTATGAAATTTGTAACTTTTTTATAGATTTAAAATATGTCTGCGAACAACATATAACATAAACCTGTTAATATAATTTTTTACAGACTTCTGTCAAGCCCTGAAGCTCTAGACCGCTATCTCATGGAAGCTGGTTTCGAGCAGGTATTCCACACACAGCCGACACCACTTCCTGTCAACTCGGCTTCAACGAGATTTGTCTTCGATAAATCCATCACTCCGCCGCCAGAAAGCGGTGAGTCCGTTTTTATTTAAATACTATGAATACATACGATCGTGAAGTTTAAAAAATAATCAAGAAACTGCACCTGTCTTTTTAATCGCCATCTTGGCGCATCAGTTGTACTGGGAATTATTTTGTATTTAGTTTAATATTCTCAAACTCTTTGCTTTGATACATTTATTATCAGCTATTATTATTCTAAAAAAAACTATGAGACATACATCGAATTATGCCTTACCCTATTATTATAGGACTCATGTATCTTTGATGTTAATATTACAATTATAGTAAGGTTAAACATAATCAATAAAAAACATTCAATGTAATATTTTTTAGACGCAGAGTCACCTGAAGTAGATAGGTTTACCGTGCAACTTAAAAAGGACGAAAATGGATTGGGTATCACGATAGCAGGTATATTAATTTATCTGTATGTGTTTATTCTTAACTTGTAACCTGAACCTTCTTGGCAAAGCTGGAATTTTAGTTAAAGATAAAGAAAGAATTTTCTAAATTTGTCCATTTGTTTTGTTTACTACAAACATACGAACATATAAAAAACAAAATTAAATTTTTTTTTGTTTATTATTTCTTAATATAAATTTATATACAGAAAACACTAAAGAACTACTAAAGGGTGCCACCATGGTGCTTAAGGGCTACACCACATTTTAATTTCTTATAAACTAAAGAGCACTTCTCATACCTTATGCATAGCATTTCTCTGGTTGGGTTAAAAATATTTATGGATAAACGATTAACACGGCGTACATACATATATATATATATATGTATATATTACATTTCAGGTTATGTGTGTGAAAAAGAGGAATTGTCCGGGATTTTTGTGAAATCAGTGACCCCGGGTAGTGCGGCTGCTCTTAGTGGTAAAGTGCGAGTTAATGACCGCATAGTGGCAGTTGATGGCGTCTCACTCGCGGGCAAATCAAACCAAAGGGCAGTGGACGCTCTCAAGCAGAGTGGGAACATTGTCACCCTTGAACTAGAGAGGTGAGAGCAAATTACAAAAATATTTGCGAAAGATAAATCCACTTACTTCTACCCTCTTTTGTTGTGTGAGTTGAAATTTAAAACCAGCATAGTGATTGTGATTTTCTTTTGTTTTGTACTTCATCTTGTTCCGAAGACTTATTCATTTATAATAACATGGTTATATTAATATCATGTTTATTACTATTAATTTAGGCAGGCTCTAGAGTTAAAACATCCACGCAACTTTTGATATCGTTGAAGTTAGCATGCCTTTATGGCAGCCTACATACAAATTAATGTGGGGCAGATCTAGGCTGTACTGGCACATTTTTGCGCTTATCATTAATTCTGAGCTGCATAATATTTTTATCAAGTAATACAGTCTTCACACCCTCTTGGTAATGGGCTATTTGACAAAATTTTAAAAACCATTTCAGATTAATATAAGTGGCTGTGGAACCTATACAATTACTTATTTTTAATTCTGTTAAATATTAGCTTTAAATGTCTGATCTAATCTGAGAAAGCGTCGCACCAGTCCAGTCGTAAATAATAAAATTTACTTGTAAAGAAATTTCAGCGATTCGATTAATTTTATTACGATTACGATACAAGTAAATTTTTATCACAAATATATTGTTACAAAGACGGGTCGACCCGTCAATGTTTCTTGATTTTTTTTGTTCATAATTCCCCACTGATTGATTCAAGAAATAATTAAAGAAAGAGAGATCTACGGCATTTTCTATTGGATCCCTTAACTCGTAACAATATATACATTTTGGTTCATATAGTTTTTTCTATTTGAATTGACATGTAAGAGTCTCAGATTTTGTTCTTTCGAGCAGAATGTTTACACCAAAATGGAGTCAAAATGAATTTTACATAAACAGTAAAATGTTTTTTTTAGATATCTTCGTGGTCCAAAATTCGAGCAACTCCAACAGGCAATAGCGGCGGGTGAAAGCGCAGCGGCTGGAATAACGAATGTCAGCAATCCCTTCCTGCACATGCATCGAGCTGATAACTCTGATTCCAGCGAACACCAAATACAAATGACACACCTTAATACCACGTACGTTAATTCCGAAATTCCATCAGATTGTTTAACTAAAATTGTACCGTTAATCTATGTTTTGATGTATGATAGGACCGTCATTTCAAATTTTGTTTCATTGATAATTTTTAGTAGATCGGCTACTACATTACTCCATATAAACACACTACCTTGAGAACAATTTTTTAAAGTGAAACTTTTATTACATCGTCTCAAACTTTTTGGTCTGTGTGGCGCATATCGCGTGACGGTCGGCCGCGGAGTAGGGATAAAGTGAAAGGCACTCATCATAGCAGCCAAGGCCAATATGGCGGCGCACATAGTCCGCAGCAGCTGACCATGTAGTGACTATTAGACTATTAGACTATTATTCATTTGTGCCAGTGCTCCACGCTATTTTAATATGTGTATATAATCTAAAAAATTGTTAAGTATTACGTATGTCGTACTCTCTAAGACACAGAATTCAATAAGAATATTAGTTGGACACATAGTCTACTTTTATTAGTCTCATTATCATTTCAATTTTCTAAGTATAAAATGAAGATTGATAAAGCGATTTTATACCCTTAATGGAATATTATTCCAAAAAATTTTAGTTAAATGTCTATAATGTGAAAAATTTATATGTTAATTATATTAAGTTATTTATTTACGTTTATGGCAAATATAGAATATTATTTCTTGTATGGTAATGTACTATCATAACAGAAGCTAAATAAGTAACTTGAAAAATTGTTATCATAAATTATTATGATTTTTTAATTTCCAGTTCAGAGACCAGTGTCGACGACGTGAGTGAGAGCGGTCGTAGTTCTGTGTCGACGATACAGCGACCGCAGCCGGTCTTTGAGATGCCGCGGACACAGGAGCAAAAGGACGCCATTAAGAGGAAGTGGCAGGCCATACTTGGTTAGTATATATTATTTACATAGAAAATAGCTTTATAAACTTAATAAATCAAACCGTTTAAGCGTGATGTAAATGTCAAGCAATCGGGAAGTATAATTGGAAAACCGTGAATATTATAATTATTATTAACTACAAAGGATATTACTATATAATAAACAACTGGAGAGATAATTTTTGCACAAACTAACAAAAAAATCGTAAAAGCATAGATAATCATATCCTACAACCACCTTTACTCGTCACAGCGAATGACTGATAACAAATAATCCAAAAGGATGGTTCAATACTAATTACAAAAATAATAAAGTATAATGATGACTCATTTTAAGGGACTTTTACGATACTTTATTGGTGTTAAATGGTCAAATACATTACACAAACTTGTTTATTTTCAACGAATTTGACCAGGATTCGTTTGTTATCATTGTCACCTGTTCATATTTAAAGTTGTATTTGGAAAATTATATAAAATAATAATTGTCATTTTCAGGTGATGACGTTGAAATAGTGGTAGGTGTGGTGGTCCGTGGTGGTGGCGGCCTGGGTATTTCCCTGGAGGGTACTGTGGACGTGGAAGGTGGTAGAGAGGTCCGACCCCATCATTATGTCCGGTCTGTCTTGCCCGAAGGACCAGTAGGGCGTGCACGTGTGCATAGACCCGGAGATGAATTACTAGGTAAGTAAGTGTATGTGTTATATCAAAGTCTATTTTTTCTGTTATTATATGCTATTATATATTATGAATCCACGTAATATTTTAAATGTGTATTGTTTTTTAATGTAAATCTGTTGTGGTCGATTGGCTATTCTCCTTTGGTACATATATTAGTTACGAAACGATTATCTGCGCCGCGCCCGTTGTTTGTAAACTGGCGGTGACGCCCTCAAATATTTATTGATTGTTAATATATACTATATTGGCTTATATTACCGATGTAGCTGGGATATTTACCGACGCGTAGCACGTCATTCGTAAAATAGTGTATTGGAAGCAATGAAATGTATATATATATTTTTATAATTGTGAGATAGAAAAAGTCCCTAGACATGATGGCAAAAAAACAAAAAAACAAAAAAAAAGTAGAGTAAATAATAAAAGAAAACTATTTTGGCTTATCAAACATTTAATATTGAAATAATATATATGGCGGAGTAATATTCTCACTGTCAACATCATAAGTTGGCGTCATGAAATAATTTTTACTATGTGTTATTAAAAAATTAATAGAACAAATTTAGTTAACATTTATAATAATTTACATGTTACTAATGTCTGTTTATGATTTTCAGAGGTGAACGGCCACAGACTGCTAGGCATGAATCACCTGGAAGTCGTATCTATTCTCAAGGAGTTGTCAAGTGAAGTCTGCATGGTTTGCGCAAGACCTAGACCTACGCCAGCCATAGACCTTACTCCGCCAGCACCTACGCTTGTTAAGGTATATTTTTAACTGAATTCAAAAGGAGATTATCACTTTCATGTATGTATTTCTTGTTTCTCGGAATCCATATAATCCTTTTTTATTTAAATTATTATATATTACAATTAAGAGAACTGTCCAAGTTTCATTAAAATTGATTCCGTAGTTTTTGATATCATGCATAACTATGGATCATCTGTAATATAAGTACCTAAGTAAATTATAAGTGAACAGGTATTTCATTTTATTTTTAATACAGTCATGTTTAAAAGTGACGAAGATTCCTTCAAGACCTTAATTATCGTGGTGAAGTTGCCCGATAGTTCTGAGACTATTCCTATACTTTGAACCTTTGATCCTACGCGCAAGACTCCGTCTGATACCTTAGGCCTCTTAGTGCAGACATCCCGTACTTATTTATCTATTTACTATTTACGCGTTAGGCTACACCTGTGGAATTAGGGATCTATAGGGTTGTTAGGTTCTTAGGTCTCACCCTTTCATATAGATATTTACTGTAGCTTGCTGCTTGCTACATATACTATTCAGACACTCCTGATATTTTTGACATAAAATAAATTAATCAGTGGCGCTACAACTTTTTAGGTCCTGGCCTCAGATTTCTGAATCTGTTTCATGATCATTTTTAAATCTAATAGGCAAGTAGGTGATCAGCCTCCAGTGCCTGACACACGTCATTGACTTTTTGGGTCTAAGACATGCCGGTTTCGTTTCTTCACCGTTCGAGCAAACGTTAACATTTATGACATACAATTTTTTATTTTTTATTTGCCTGGCAATCTGTACAAAAATATGGTTTTCAGTGACGATTTAGTCTGTGTCTGCATCTAATGCTTTGAAAACATTGGTCGACTGTATTATATTAATTTAAAAATGAAAATATTTAATGATATGTTATTACAGGCAAAGTCTGATGGAAGTTTGGCCGGCGCAGGCGCAGGTGTCGACGATGGTAACACGGGAAAAGTTCGTTCGCGCAGTCTGGAACCACTAACAGGCCTGGCCATGTGGGCTTCTGAGCCTCAAATTATCGGTAAGTATTTGTGAGCCTGGGTCAAATATTTTTTTTATTGGTTATAAACGCCAATTTATTATGATGATATGTGTAAATTATGTTTTGATTTCGCTTTTAAAGCTTTTTAAGAAGTTTTATTTTATCCAAGAATTTAAATAAATAATAATTTATTTAAATTTAATATGATCATGAAACAGATTCAGAAATCTTAGGCCAAGACCTAATGAGGTTGTAGCGCCACTGATTTATTTTTAATAATTTAAATATGATTTTTAAAATTTAATAAATTATTGGGCAGTTATTATCTAGTGGTTGATTAGTTTTCACTGCTGAATTGATAATAAAAATATTCTTTTTTGTATTAATGTTTTAGAATCAAAGTAGAAGCTAGATTATATAAAGATGGAACTCATTTCGTGTTAGGATGTTTTTAAGAAAAAGCAGAATCGCTACAAATTTCAAATTTTAGATTCAATATTTCTGTTTTGTATTTGGCAATGGGCAATGGTCAGCCTTCTGTGCCTGACACCCACCTACGACTTGGGTCTATGTAAACATGCCGATTTCCTCACGACATTATCCTTTACTTATAAGTATGCAATGCGCACATACAAAGTACATTAGTTTGCAACCCGGGTTCGAATCAACGACCTCAGAGATAAGGAGTCGCTAAAGCCAACACCGCTCAAGTTTTTCTATTTTCTTGTATTAAATTTTCATAGTTTCGTATTGTCAGAGTGCTTTTCTCATTTTAATTTTTAAAAAAATGTATGCAAACAAAACGGTTTTTGCATATCTTGGTTGTTAATTTCCTTGAAAAATTTTTTTTTTCGTTATATCATCATATTAAAGACTCAAATATAATGCAGTGTTACCAGATTAAAATATTTGGAATATAACAACTTATTTCAGAATTAGTAAAGGGCGAGCGAGGTCTAGGTTTCTCGATCCTAGACTATCAGGACCCACTGCGTCCTGCGCATACGTTGGTCGTTATTCGCTCCCTGGTCCCGGGGGGTGTGGCTCAACAAGATGGAAGACTTATACCCGGGGATAGATTACTATTTGTTAATGATCAGGTGAGATTTAGATTCAGACATTTTTAATTATGGACTTTTTGGTATACTCGGTTTTCTTGACATATTAAAATAAACAGGAGCGAAAAATCAATGAAAAGTGACGCAAAACTGGGAAAATTTGCCTTTTTGCGATCTCGAGATCGATCTCAAGAACTACGGGTATTTTTTTCCTGGATAGTAGTTTTTGATAACACATTGACAAAGAAATAAAGACGAAAGGCAGTTTTTGACTGTAAAGTTTAATTAAGTAGTATTAACTAGAATGTAATTTAATTATTATAGTTGTCTTCTAATTTCTACCGTGGTATTGTGAGTTTGTGTGTGAAGTTGATAAAGTGTTATTATTTTTACACAAAAATACCTATAAGTGGATAGATGAGTACTAACCAATTTTAACCAACAATTAAACCCGGATATTCGGCCGTTATTGTGTTTACCTCAAAAGTTGTGAATAACATATTATTTATATTTTTAGAATTTGGAAAACGCAAGTCTAGAGCAGGCAGTAGCGGCTCTGAAGGGCGCACCGAGAGGCGTGGTCCGCATCGGAGTGGCTAAGCCTTTGCCATTGGCTGATCACCCACCGCCGCCACCCACCACACCTCCGCCATCGGCTTAAAACCCCTAATTACCGAGATCTAAATGAGTAATTTATTCACAATGGCTAGTTTATGAATGAGCTACTATTAAATCTAATTTCATAAATTGAATATAATTAATAAGAGATCATTGTTTTGTAACAGACCGTATAGTATAGGTCACTTTCTTTTTTATTGCATTTGGGCGCCGCCATCTGAACTTATATGTCATTTTGACATATGTCAGCTGTCAGTTGTCGATCTTGGCAGGTTCAGGTTTTAATAAAGACTTATTAGTATAATTTGCAAACGAGTTTTGTATAAAAAACTGAAATGTGGCATAGTGTACACTAGAATGCCAAGTTATAATACAGTCTGTAAATGTACCTATATCTAAATATAACTATTGAATTGTTAAAACCGGCAAATTGTACATAATATCGACAAATCATGACAAGATTTTATTGTATCGTTGTTCTAAACTGGCAAAAAGCTTTTGCAAATATATATATCAGTTATCTTTATAGCCATTATATTGCTCGGTTTTGTACTTATTAAAATAAGAATTTATTTATATTATACATAAGAATTATCAGCATTATTTCAGATTATAAAGTATTAATATAATTTGTTCTATGATCATTGGCTGACGTTGTTACCAATATCGTTGGACTATAAGTATTAAGTACTAATATAAGACTATTAATTGTTATCATTCCAAATATTTTGATTTAGAAATAAAGTAAAATAAATATATTGTGTATTCATTTTTGAGGGTTAAAAGACAACTTCTTCATCTGCGTTTAAAGAGGTTGATATCAAAAATCTAAATTCGTTTATTCAGTTTCCATGCGTCTTAGTGATTGTGAATGTCAGAAACGTATACAAAATTCGCGAACTTCCTCCATATGTCCAAATTCTAAATATGAATTAATCGTCTTTGTAAACACATAGATAAAATAATTTTGGGACTTGCGTTGGTGAATAATATAATAGAACGTAACGTTAGAGCGTAAACAGAACTCAATAATAAATTCTAGTTCAAAGAAAAA
This sequence comes from Pieris mannii, assembly GCA_028984075.1. Taxonomy (NCBI): domain Eukaryota; kingdom Metazoa; phylum Arthropoda; class Insecta; order Lepidoptera; family Pieridae; genus Pieris; species Pieris mannii. The sequence continues at coordinate 6,807,187 of CM054776.1, forward strand.
CAAGCGTTTTCCCGTGGTCACCGTGACCACGCACGCTTTAAAATACGCGAAACATCGGTTAAATTAAAAATTATGTCTAAATAATTATAAGTTTAAATACAATAATACAAACCTATAATCCGTAAAAAAGTGTTTTTCTTGAAATGTGTAAAAGTTATGTTAATATAGGACAATACTAAGTTCTAGTTCTAAAAGCTATTTAAAGAGAAAACTTGGTGTGTCATAGAAAAAAACTATTTTATTGTTGAAACTGCAGAAAAGTTCCCTGATTTGAATTTTAAGCGATATATGGAGAAATTTTAACAACTAATGAATTACGTTAAATTGAACGATTAATTACTCTGGCATTAAAACTGTTCGATAACAGTGGATTAGAAACAACAAACAACATGGAGGAAGGAAATATTAAAATAAAACACAATTATTATAATAATTTATATTAAGGTAACAAAAATATTATTTACACCTCTATTAACGAACCGATCACAACACTTCACAGTATTTGAGCAAAAATGTTTACAATTATAGTAATACTTGCGTTTTTTTTTTAAATATGAAGAATCGAGACGCGCAATTTGAGCAGCTCGAGAAGGAATACCTCTATTGAATGTGCTGATTTCAATATTGTATTTTCGTACCTCGTAATTTTAAATTTATGTCATCAGCATGTGATAGTCAGCTTTATGGAATTTGTCACTTGGTTAGTAATATCAGAATTATCATAATATATGTCAAGGCCATACTCTATAAACGGTGTCTTTAGCCACGCCCCAACTGACTTTTATTTGCTTAATTATTGTTATTAGCGACAAGTTCTGAGTTGAGACGAGTTTATAAGTACTGTAAGTTATGTAAAGGGGCTAGAAATTATTCTTAGATCATTATTTTTTTTGAAACTGTATAACGACCTTTAATGACCTTGACAAAATTTAGCGAAATATGCAAATGCATAAGTTGCCAAAAAAAATTGTTTGACCAATCGTACGGTTACGTTTTTCAAGCACAGGTAAAATGATACATAATAAGTACATACTTTGGAATATAATAAAGATGGCAATTGTAACGCAAGATTAAATATAACATCTTTTATAATCTAATCAATCTTTGTAGAAGTCTTCTATGATGTCTTTGTATTTCTCGTACACTACGTTTCTCTTGATTTTTAGTGTTGGACCTGAAAATTATAAAAAATAACATACAACAAAAGCACAATTTATGTTATATATATTATACATTATACTATATATGGACCATAAATAGATTAGAAGTTGCTTTTATTATGTTATGGGACGGAGCATCCGAGTAGGTTCAGCTGCACACGAATACTTGCCATATTCAAACACGACACTTAGCTCTAAGCGTTATGTCAAAAGATGTGTAGAATATTGACATACGGGAGATAAGGTATCAATATAATATCACCCCCATAGTCATACCGGCCATCAATTTGTCAAACCATCCAGTGACTGGATAAATTATTAAATACGGCATACAGTTTCTTTTTGATACGAGATTTTCATGAGACATAAGAATATAATAAAATCTAGGATGATGAATCCGCCATAAAAAAAGAAATGTTAGTAAATTCTAACCTACTTTTAATATCCTTAAAAGTAGATTTACTACAGAATTTCGCATCCAATCTCGATAACGAAATCAAAAAAAAAATCTGTACGTTTACATTTACGTTGCGAATGATTTATTAACAAGCGGAAACAAATTAAATAGTAATAGTTCCAAATCTTTATTGTCGCTCTGACTTGACACCCACTATCAAAATGCGCACAGTCGTAATCCTCAAATGACCGATAAGGATTGTAGGTATAATTTATTTATAATTTTACTTGTATTAGCTATTAGTGATAAACACATTGCTTTATAAAGTAAACATATTATTCATATAAAAATATATAAATCGTGATTATTATAATCATTTTCTTAATCGTATATTGAATGCTTTGGGAAGTTCAATCTTTGCGCAAAATTATTTATCATTAATCGTTTACTCAATCTTAAAAACATATCAGAGAATATCGGATAGTCACGGTTTTTTAATCTATATAAATAAAACGGAATCGCAAAATATGTTTCTAAGTGGATAACTTGAGGAGGGCTTGAATTATCCAGATTTTTTAATGTATTTATTATAGGTACAAAATGTAGAGAGGAACGGAGATTACTTCGAAAAGCAATAAAAGTATTCAATTTTCTATTCAGCAACTGTCTTAACATTAAGCTGTTTTTCATTTTCTAAACATTTTCAGTGTTAAGGTACAAGAATAATATGAATCCAAATGTAATTTATAATACTTTAAACCTATATAGTTTAAAAGTTGTGAACAAGTTTCATTTAGACTGACTTTTTATTAATTAGTTAGCGTGACTAGGAATTAGTATTAAAACGGGCTTTACTGTCTATTACTAAGTATAAATAAATATAGTTTACATATACATATAATATTAATAATTTTGTCCATTGCTATTTTTATTTGGTCCGACAAACAAACTAAAAGTACTCTATTTTAGAAGTTAGAGTCTTAATCCACATGTAGATTAAAATAACCTTTCCCGTATTGCTTTGCTTAAACCATTACCATTCGTGATTTTATGATGATGATATTTTTAAATGTTCATATTTGTTAGGTTACATACTTTTTATTGGCCCGCAATTATGGACATATTTTTCGTGGTATGTAGCACATACTTTTAGTTGGAAAAAACGACTTGTGCACAACTAAGACTACTACTACTTACCTAATTCACCGGAGTTCAAGGATAGATCGACGGGTAGCAACGCGAACTTCTGAATTTTCTGTGCGTTCGATATCGCCAGCTTGTTCGCTTTAGTTATTCCTTCCTCTATAGCTTTGTATACCTATTGAAGTAGAAGTATGATGGTTGAATTTACATGTCACTTAATAAGAGTAAGATTGTATAGAAATATTTCATGACTTAGATAAGAATCAGATTCAAGACTTAACACTACGTCTCGTGTACGTCAAAAAATTGTCGTACATTCAAAAAAATGAAAATGGGTGCCGACTGATCCCTACAACAGCGAAATCTGACATAAAAACAATGATAATACAAACAAAAATGAAAAAAACTTCAAAATAAGTACTTAGTGCTACATTGAACTTTGCATCTTGTTCTTGACTGTTATCACGCAGATATTACCTATAAAACGAACGTTTAGTGAAAGCACCACTATTTTATTATACAAGGTGGAGTGAAAGTTTTGCCATGGTTACCATTTTTTATATAAAAATCGTTTTTATTTTTAATTAAAGCTAACATGATGGAATGCTAATTTTGTACTTACAACAGGATCTTTAGACTTGACAATTTCGCTGACGGTTGTAGCTTTGCTTCCGAGTCCGGCGACCCATTTCCTGGTTTCATTGTCCAACTCATCCAGAACATCGCCAGTGTTGGGATCAACTTTGGCCTGGGAAAAGTAACTAGTCTAACAATGCGCTATGATACTTACAAAAATAATTTACTTTAGACCTAAACCATAAACCACATATATCAATATAAGATTTTCAATAGTACCTACATTCTCTTGTATCTTGAACTGAATTTTTAAATTACATTTGAGTATCTAGCTTCTATATACGTATTGATTCTTTTGTCTGTGAATCTTATTCAATATTGAACCTGTCTAACATTTCAAATTATATTTTAGGTTATATATAATATATGTTACCTTAAGTGTCAGTAGTATCGAGAGGAACTTTCTCCTGTCTCCAATAAGCACGGCATATCCGACGTGCGGAAGTTCAGCTTGCACCGTTTGTTCTATAAGTACGGGCGCTACATTCTCACCACCAGCTGTTATTAGGATTTCCTGAAAACAAAAACCTTTGTTATAAGAATGGTTTGCACTTTGTATCACAAATTTATTTTGCATTTGGCAAATAAACGATTAGGTTAATATGAAAAAAGGTACCTAGAGGAGAAAAACCGATGAGCCACACATAACTTTCCTTTTTAAACTCTAAAAGCGGTAATGAACAATGATTTCCAAACTCTTGACCCTAAATTTATATATTAATACTAGCAGACTCGGCCAAGCGTTGCTGTGGCTAAGGTTTTTGTTATATTACATTGTAGTAAACTATTCACGGGAAACGCTAGAAGAACTTATGTGAAAGGTAGATAGCTTATGTGAAACGGTCGTACTTTTAACACAGCGCCATCTGTTAGAATTGTATCAAATAATAAACATATAATATAATAAATTGATATGTAAGCAATGCTGTCTTTTAAGTTAGATCAAACTGCACACGGTGTGCAAAGTTGATTGATATCGGTTCGTTAGTTTAGGAGTCCATAGCGGGCAAACAACGTGACACATAATTACTTTAATAAATAGTAAATCCATTTTCACAAAAAAAATTAATCTTGCAAAAAAATTTATAAATTCTGTAATTTTTCCTTTTTTGATGATAATCTATTGATAGTAATGATAATGATAAAACCTTACCTTTATCCTACCAGTGATATAGAGCAAGTTCTGGCTATCAACCCTCCCTACATCACCAGTCTTGAGCCATCCATCTTCGTTGAAGGCAGCTCGCGTCATCTCCTCACTATTGAGGTAGCCCATGAAGACATGACGACCTCTGATGAGAATCTCTCCAGGTCCATTAACGCTGTCAGCGCCGTCAAATGTGGTTTCCGTTCCTTCGAGGAGTTCTCCCGCGCTGTCTGCTTTGAACCTGAAAAATTATACACATACACAACACACACAGAAAAAACAACAGTAGCGTTGAAAGACTTTTTTGGAACAAAACTTTTTTAGATTAAATACAACTTTATATTTTTTACTCATGGCAAACCAAAAGACCTAAAAAACACTGTTATAATGGCAAAAAAAACTTACTTAGGATAAGTACTAAGGGAATGCGCCCCAGCCGCTTCACTCATACCAAACGCATCCATAAGAGGAATATCCAAAGAGAGGAAGAACTTCTTTATATCAGGTGAAAGAGGAGCCGCTGCGGTCACAAACACATCACAACGGTCCATGCCCAGTGTCTCCTTCACTTTATTGAATACCAGCGATTTTGCTAGTTTGTAGCCGCAAGTAGTTCCTTCTTGCCTACAAAAAGAATAACTTTTATTTTCATACTTTTTCAGTCATAAGAGATACAGGGACATGCGAAGAAAGTTGCAATTATTCAAAGGTTACGAGCAATGTTCGATCCAAGTATGCTATTCATTGTGCTACAAAAATAAATAAGGGAAAATTACACATAAAGATTCCGTGAAGCATTGTAAGTTAGAAATAATTTGCCAACTGCACCAGGAAGTCTGTTTTTGAGATTATTCGAAATAAAGATAACATCATAAAAATGTCTCCACATTAAAAGATGTAGTTATTAATAATGAACGAAAAATCTTAAACCAACTTATGTTTACAAGGAATATTATAATTATAAGAAATGTTTTTGTTCATAATGTACATTAAGTATCATGCATCGAACAACATTCTAGATTACTAAAACTAAATTAGTAGTTATAGCACGAGGATGGATAAAAACTTAATACTACCTATTCAAACAAGTATGGGGCCGTTTGACCAATACGTAAGCACTATAGGGGGGCAGTTAGGAATTTCACTTTTCGTAATCACTATCTAGATCCCCCGGATTTTGATTATTTATATCTGATTACGTTAGCAATAATTATTTAAATTGAAATGCATTTACGATACGAATTACGAAATAATGAATACGTATACCTAGGTAAAACAAAACACAAAACAACGCAAAACTCGCTTAGAGCTGAGTAGAGGAATTACCGCGCGCTAATCTTGTTAAGAATCAATAAAATTGATGATTTGACATGTTGTAGGTAAAGAAATTTAATGTTAGAAATCGCCAAGAACTTTCTCCTGAGATTTTGTAAAGAAAATATGCTTTTAATGATTACTAGACATTATAACCTTCCACAAATTTTGGAGGTAATGTTTATTAAATAGATTTATTCCTTATATTTGACCTAAGCTAAGTTAATTTTTAATTTCTAGAATTACATATATCCGCTGCTCTTCAATCGATAAAAAAAATATTACATTAAAGAAAAATGCATATACGATTCTTATATGATAGCAAAGATCTTAATCTTTGCTTACCTTTCCTTACCTTTGCTGACAAGGGGAAAGAGGAAAAATAATTATAGTTAATCTGCTAACGCAATACTTGAACGGCCCCTATGTATGATTGTCATGCAACTACATAATGAAATCTACAATTATTATGTTAAAGTAATGTTGTTTGAACTATTATTAACATAATTTTATCATTATCATACAAATAATCAAATGTTATAGACAATACAATAAAACAATAATATTAATAAAAATAACCTTGATTTTATTTTCATTCCTTGTCTAAAACAAAAAATGTTATTGTTGTCTTTGAAGTCACGCTAACTATACGTATATATGATATATAATGTATATATAATAAATTATATGTAGTACATGCTTAAGTTCTACGAGCTAGCAACAATGTAAAATGAATATATGCTCTACATTTTTACATGCAACATGCAAGTCGCATTACGTACCAATAACGTAACATTTCCTTTATAGAAAAGTCTTGTGGTAGACCCATCATCAGGCACTAATCGATAAAGATAGAATATTAGTCATTAGATATATGGAATCGATACGTAAAATACGAATCTGTTTATTTATGTAAATTATTCAATATAAGTACATATAAAAAGTGGATTTTGCCAATGTCGACGTCCTTTTAGACTAAAAGACTAAAGACCATGATATTCCTCACGATGTTTTTGTAAGTTTTTTGGATACTTATTGGATACACTATATCACGTATTACTTAGAATATAATAAAACGTGACAAAACATTCTATGATCATGTATAACTGTTAGGCTATGTATATTTTTATACTAATAAAGAATTATATACTTATAACAATAATTATTTGAGTTACTTAAAATGAGTCATTATTCAAAGATAAGGGTTGATAATGCATTGTTGGATAGGTATCGAAAACAATTTGATAAGTATTAGCTGTTTATATCTTTTGATAATTAATAACGTTGTATAATTTTTCCAGATATTTTTAGTGCTTAAGAACTATTGATAACCTACCTATGTATATTGCTAAATGATCACGATAAATCAGATATTGTATCTGCTTCGTATGTATTTCTATTTTAGCTGCTTTTTATTTCTATGGTACCTATTTGTATAATTAAATATTTAAAAAAATCAAAATTAAAAAATCATTTATTCATGTAGGTAACATAATGTACAATTTCTGCAATGCTTCTAATTTTAAATTTACTGCCAGTTCTTAATTCAAGGGCGTAGAACGGAAGAGAAGAACTGACAATAAACTCTCCGCCACTCTTTTGTTTTGCCTTATTTAATGCAACATACGATATCTGGAATAGGTTTTATCTCATTGGAATTAACTGCGTAAAATAGTTTGAATATTGCGAAATGCGAATTAAATGGTCAGATCTCTGCATATGAAATATGTAGTTGAAATACGGCTGTTTACGGCAAAAACATCAATATGCTAATATCGCATAATGTTATGTATAAAAAAAACTAATGTATTCAAACTGGACTTTGTGTCTATTCTTAATTACTATACTGGGTCATTGTACGCATCAAAATTTCATTTCAATTCATTTAGAGCCTTGTGGTTTTCTTTGTAATAGGTACAGCACATCAATCGTAATAGTCGTAAATCCTTTCGTAAAATTCTTCAATGAGCCAATTTTTATTGTAGTTATATTTTACGTGTTAGGTGACGCGATTACGTCCGCGTGCCCAAGGTATATACGTAAATAAATTATTCGTTCCAATTCAGCGTTCTTAGGTGTTCAGAACAAGGTATACGAATTAAAGAGATAAAGATTTAAGTTGGCTCCTGGTAGATCTTACCGGTGACCCCAGAGCTGGTGCTTTCCTCAATGCTACCAGCGTTAAAGACACACTGCCATAGGAACCTAACTTTTTAAATTTGTTTTTATTTTATTGTGACTATGTTGATTAAGAAAATAGCAAATCTGTATATTTGATTGTTATGTTTAGGTTCCAATAAACTTATACAATTATAATATCGATAACGGCTTCTTCCATTTCATAATAAAATATTTATATTGGAACAAAAATTCTTCCTTATTAATATTTGTATTATATTGTAAAATACTATAGTACTAAACCAATAAATGTGACGTTATAAATGTTAAGAAATTTAAGTTAAGAATCAAAATTGGTATGATAAAATGAACTAATCTTTTAGGACAAAATCACTTTGATACGTGACCCCAAAAAGTCGTTTTGCATTAGAGGACCATCCTGTCCTTCGTGTGTGAAGCAAGCATGGCCACGATTTGACTGACTTATATCAAAATAAAAAATTCAAGTATTGTAAAATTGCGAATAAAACACATTATAATCCACTAAACTAATACTGACGTTAAAGTGAAGTGTTAGATAAGACAAAAAAAATGCATTGAGTAGGATTGTCTTCATAGGATTTGTACCTTAGTTAGATTTCAGATATCACGGATTGTGTGATACCTATATCGCTATAATCCATTTGTTATCAATGCAGCGTTTACACAGATAACGATATGACTGATTTGAATAAGAGATGGCAGTCGACGAAATCTGTCATTATTATCTCTTTTTAATTTGTGTGTCCCAGTCCCCTGCCATTCGGTTTTTATTACTTTTTTATTAAGATATCACACTGACCCATAATAATGCTTTAGGGTACCAATACTATCAGCTACCTACGGAAGTATTTTTGAACCAATTCGACTTAGTGTCCTTTAAGAAAAAGGCGTACCATTTTGAGAGTTCAAAAGGCGGACAACGCACTCGCGAGTGACGGGCGGCGGTATTACTTAACATCAGATGTTTCTTTTATAAAAAAGACGCCCGTGTCGGTGAAATAGCTGCGATGATTAATTGATAAACATGTTTGTCAAAAATCAACAGCATAATGACGCATTCTGTGATATCTAAGATATTTATAGTACCAATATAACAGTTTTATACCTATATATCATAATTATTTCCGGATCGTATTTTCAGCAAGTTCACTCGCATACGACTTGGTAAAAACATGACCAAGTCGTATGCGAGTAATACAACATTTATACGCTGAAAATATAGGAGCAATCACATTTTTGCACCATATAATAAAAGGTGTGTTACCCTTCATAGTACTCGTAGCAGTAATTATAGTATAGTAGATGACGAACTTTCATTCTCTAAAATACTTCCTAATTGTTTTGGGGGAAATTGAACCCGATGTGATAAACACGTTTTATTCATACACGTCCCGATACATACCCAACATTAGTTTAATGCTAACTAGAATTTTTAATTATCTTACTTATTTAAATATGTACAACAACTATGAATTGTATATTAATTATGACTCATTAGCTCTAAGATTATCTTTTACTCTTTTATTAACATTTTTTTTAATTTTAATTAGTATAGTTCTTGGCATTCATGTAATGTTGTTTTTTTATTAATTATATCTACACTTAGTAGTATGTATTTTTTTATTTTTCTATACGACCCTGGAAGAAATTGCTTATTAGCAAAGAGACTGAGCTGTGCCTAATAATTTACGTATCTTGCTTTTTATACGCATATTCAAACAAGAATGTGTAAGCAAATAAATAATCATGTGTTACAGTAACATCGTAAGCCTAAATTTTTATTTTAGAAACTGCAACTTATGAACTGCACAGACAGGTAAAAGCAAGATATATTATTAAAGATAGGAATACCGTTTTAATGTTAACTGAAACTGTAATATGCAAAATTAAATACGTACCCATTAATCCTAGCAAGATGATGTTTCGAGCCTTGTTCTTTCGCCCACGACGCTATGCACTTCGTCATTGCACCTCTAGATGACCCCACTGCTACTATTCTTTCATACATTTTCTCCCAAATTCTCGGTACCCCCATAAACCTGTGGACACTTTCTACTGAATATCCCGGTTTGTTTTTTTATTTTATATCAACCAAAAATCTCTAGAATCATAGACATTAATGCAAGCATTATAATGAAACTGGACTTTTTAGTTTAATGTGTTAAAACAAACCAGACTTTAAGATCTGGGCCTCAGAATTCTATGTACCTTACGTGATAATTATATTATTAGATATTAGAAATAATAGGCATGTAGGTGAGCAATCTGTGCGTGACCCACGCCAGCGATTTTTTGGGTCAAAGCCATGCCAGCCTCACAATGTTATCTCTCACCGTACGAGTAAGTTAAATAAGGCCTACGACTAGGAATGATGTCGTCGCATGCTGATGCCACTTAGCTAACAACAAGCTGCTTTGAAGAGTTATTTATGGTTAAATAAATGAACACATATTTACTTCGTTGGTCTAATTTCCTTTAGAGTTTCCAACAAGCTGCCCTTCAGTGCATCAGGTTGCGCGAAGTATACTGCAACAGCACTTCCTAATGTTATGTAAATATCTATCACCTGGAAAGTATTATTCAAATAATTAAAATATAATAAAAGTATTCGCGTAAGGTACAATTAGAGCTGAGCTGAGAGGTTTTGGAATGTCCGCAGCATTCTGTATTTCATACCACATGTACATAGTAGTGTTAATTGTTGAGCAGGCACATTAACAACAATTCTATAATTGCTTGTAAGTATACAAAATTGCCACAGTAACAGCACAAAAAATTAATTTCTAAATTGGTTAATAATCCGATAAAGTAGAAGATAAATAATTATCAAAGGGAATAAACAATATAATTGCACCAATGCAAACTTCGAGGTCACTTTGTAATTATCAATACACACAAATTAATATTATTATACCTACCTACAAACTTATAATTTTGTTTATCAAACGCATAAAAGCAAAGTATGCATAAGAATTAACACAACCAAAGAAAATAAATGGATAATCCTAACCTGTGCAGCAACATGGCTTAAGGGTAGATATGAGATGATCCTGTCCATTGCTGGTTGGACGTTACCTACTCGCAGTGTGCAAGTATAAGCATCCCATGTCAAGTTGTCGTGTGATAACATCACAGCTTTTGGTTGACTAACTGTTCCAGACTAAAATAAATAAAAAATAAAATAAAATAAACAAAGTTAAAATATACAACATATGTTTGTGATACGTCAGGTCGAGAATTTAAAACGAAAGATGAAACGATTTCGAGATCCGTTCAATTGTGATTGGTCAAAACGATCTCTAGTCAATAACGTGATCACACTCGACATAATACGTCTTGAATTTACGTACGTTTGACCAATCCTAATCAAACGCTTTTGTTTTATATTCTCATCTCTATTTCCTTTCTGTTAAGAAAACGTAAGTTATCAGACCCTTTAGAATGTCTCCTCGGAAATTGACATAGTTCATCGTGTATTTACAATAATATTTAAACATAGATATTAGTATTTTAGGTGTTTGTTTTTTATTTCATTATTATACAGGAAAACAAAACAAGTTTGAGTGAACATCATTGAGTTGTATAGAGACTAGAAGTATGTGATGAATGATGAAAACACATGCAAAATAAAGATAACACAAAAGAACTTCCTATACTGTTGCAGATATAAGTCACTATTTGGCTCGTGCTGCCAAAGCTATTTATGAATACTTTAAAAGTTAATAATGTACCATTATGTTTACTATCGTTATGACCTAATCAAGGTGCTTCATGTAAGGCACTGTTTTTTATTTCCATTTCTCTATATTAGGAACTAATTTACGATACTCATTTATCTTTCTATTTACGTGAAAGGTCGGGGCAGTACACGGTTATAATATAAGACGACCTCTGTAATGACAGTTGATGATGATTCGTACAATTTTTATCATTAACAACGAAACCAAAAATTCCCCTCCCGATAACGATCAGATCTTGATATTTATGTGTTATTATTAGGTAATCGGTTATTACCTCATTATAGCTGATTAAATTGACCATAAGTTACGTAATAAAATATAATTCTCTCTCTCTATAATTACAAATATATATTGTTCTTACCATGGACGATTTTGCACTTTGTACGTACGAGGCGACACGCTTAAAAAAGGTTATCGTAATAAGAATGTAAAATTTATTTAGCTATCTGGGCTATAGTATTTATTTCATTACAAAAACAAACAATTTTATAATTTAGTCTGTAAATGTTATTGGGCTTTGATCATTGTTCCACTTCAATCATGATATAGTTTTAATTAGTTTAGAACATACATTTCATAACGTATTTTATGTCTATGCTAAGTTTGTGATATTCAGACCTTTAGGATTAAAACGTATATGCATTTTTTAAAGGTTCTTAACATCGCTTTTATATACGGCTCTAAACGACCATTCTTAGACTTGAGTAAACAACTTTAGCCGTAAAGTGCAAAATCCCTTAAAATTTTGAATACTGGATAAATTTGCAGACAAAACATTTTCCATAGGTACACAATAGGATCTATAATTAGAAACACATGTACAACATTACGTACAATGTAACTCCATCGACCTTTAAGACGTAGCGTAAAATCGTATGATCCGGCGTCTAGATTTAGTGATGTTACTTACAGTGTAAACAAGGGTACAGCACTCATTTACAGCAATAGTCTTGAGCACGTTGTCTAGCTGCGTGTCTGGCTCCTTGGCACCCATTTCCAAGAGTTGTTTCCACTGGCAAAAAAACTTTTACTGTCATATTTCGATTAATATTACCTTAATACTTAATTTAATTTAGTATGTATAGAAGAAACGATTTGTTATAACTGCGTAAAAAATATAAAATGTAAAATTAGTTTTTGAATGCTCTGTCAATTAAAAGAGCCACTTGCATGATCAAATTAGTTAATTAATCAACGAATAAAAACCAGGACGTACCATTCTTCACCTATTTTATTTCTCGTAAATTGGCAATATTTGTTATCATAATTCCTTTGAAACTTCATCGTATCAATAGTTTTATCGTTATTACATTTACCATTTTATTATTTCATTTTATGAATATGTAGTAAAAATATATATAAAACCGATATTCTTAACCGTCTTACATACATTTAACGTCAACTTTTAATTATAAAATCATATCTGTCCCAGTATGTTTAAAAATGTGTAGTATTTGGTATTGGTAGGTAATTTTTGATAACTTTAAGAATATTGAACTTTTCTAAGTTCTTTACAATCGCTCGAGAAAGGTTCCATTAATTATAGCATTTTCGTTACATTTCTGTCTTTAGTAAATTTTATCAAACTTACCATTATCAATTAATCCAACACCTAACTCTCGATTTATAAATCATTCGGAATAGTGTATTTTAAAAATATAATATAACAGATCTGCAGATGATGTGACACGTGAACACGTAAGTAGTTCTTTAATTAATTTTAAGGAATAGCTTTCTATAGAATATAGAATATAGCCCAGGTTTGTATGGTTTTAGGCGCATTTTATTAAAAATTCTTACACTGTAAACTCCAGGTACAGAGGTGTCAACTTGTCCTTCCCATTGTATAATCGCCTTCAGCTGCGGAAGTCTGCTGCGAATAGACAATATCTTGTCTAATTGTTTTTTGTCCTGGACGGCACATATATTCGCCCGTGAGGACTCCAAGCAGTGGAAACATGCCTCAGGTGAATTTGTAGTATAGATACCTGCTGCGTAGCCTCTGAAAGTATTAAATATTTCAACACAAAAAATATATTAATCCTTTGTCATTGTTTCAACTATTACCTATATATTTGAATTCAACAATAGTATTCCTAGTTTAACCAATTACACGAATATTTTTTTTGTTTAGAATATTTGGAAAATGTTTAGAGTTTAATGTTGAAACTAACGATTAAGGTTTCTACCGAATACTGCTAATTAAGTTAATGCCACACGAATTTTGGAGACTCGAGTCAGCACAGAATTAGCTCTGTAATATTCATTCTCGCTTTTAAACAAAATATAAATAAAACGAAAACGAAAACATACATATAAGCAAAATCCTTTAGTTAATGCAATTGTTTTTGTGTAGTTTATAATTGGATATAATAAGATTTCCTGCATATTATATTATGTTAATTTACAAAAATATGAAAGTAATAAATACTACTTATATTATTACTTAATATTATAATAAATTGAAAACTATAAATACCCAGCATGAATGGCGGCCAAATCCGATATGTACCATTCTTCAGAATTAAAACCAAGGATACAAACAGAGTGGTATCTCTCTAAACCTAACTTTAAAAAGGCTTTTGCGATCGTCCGGACTTTTTCTTGGTATTGCCTGAAAATAAACATGGTTTATTTAAATATACACAGCATACGAACATAACAAAAACATCGGACAAAATATAATAGAAACGTATATTATGAAGTGGTGCCTGGTTAATTTGGTGGTTTAAATTTATTACTATTTTTGAAGACAACTGTAGAATTCCAATAACTAAGTGTAATTAAAATAAATAAATGAATCAGTGGTGCTACAACCTCTTTAGGTCTTGGCCTCAGATTTCTGAATCTGTTTCATGATCAATTTTAAATCTAATAGGCAAGTAGGTGATCAGCCTCCAGTGCCTGACACACGCCGTCAACTTTTTAGGTCTAAGACATGTTGGTTTCCTCACGATGTTTTCCTTCACCGTCCGAGCAAATGTTAAATGCGCACATAGAAAGAAACTCCATTGATGCACAGCCGGGGATCGAACCTACGACCTCAGATATGAGAATCGCACGCTGAAGCCACTAGGCCAACACTGCTCAAGTAATTATTCTGAGATATCGGTGAATCTGGTGGTTTAACTAATTTAAAATTGGTTATTACCTATATGTAAGTTTTTCCCATTTCCCATTTCGTTTCGTGCACAAAGCCATCTCGTCGGGGTACCTAGCTACAGTTCTGCTAAGCAAACCTGGTACGGAAATAGGCGGTTCTGATGCTACCCCCCTACTACTCATACGCAACTTGACGCGGCCATCTGGCTTCCATGTTATGTAATCATCCACGGGCACTAACTGGTCTGGTCCTATGTGGGAAATTATTTACAAAAATAATCAAAAATATTACGCTTACGCACCTTTTTCTTGTCATATATATATGTAATTTATTTTTAATATCTTTCTTTTCTATTAGGGCATAACCAGATTTTATTTATTTTTAATCTAATTTGATTGATCATGAATAATTTTACACATAATCAATATATTAATTTGTCTTGGTATTTATGATATGTACATGAATTGTTTGTCAAAAGCAAACAGGATATTTTGAGAGGATGTTTAAAATTCCCTTCCAGTTTACCTCATGTTGTACACAATAATAATTTAATAATAATAATAATAGCCTTTATTCAGATACATTTTACATTATATATTTTATATACATTTAAACAAATAAATAATTTAATAACGTACATTAAATAAACATTATTTAAACTGGTCAAATAATTTTTCTTTTTTTTATAAAAAAGGAAAAATCTTTCATAGTACTTATACTTATTTATAATCGTTGATAAGTGACGTTTTACATATAGCTGTTAAATCTGCAAATTAAATTCACCTTCGGCACTTAATAATTAACTTTAGAACTTTGAACTATGTGTTAATATATCAATATTAATATTGATTTTTTTATAAACAATTATAAAAAACTTACCATTTAAGTACTTATTCTGACTATCTACACCATTTACTATAAGCATTGTGTTAACTTTCACGTCTCCCTTTTATACCTGTTAGAAGGAGATAATAATTAAAAAACTTACTTAGAGACGACATGAAGCTGCTATTAAATCGGCAAGGTCGCAAATAATAGTTTAATCACTACTTGTGCCGCTAAAAAGCCACTACCGATCGCCACGAGTTCTCTGACGCAACTCATGGCTCCTCAGTTATAATAAAAATAATAATTATCTTTTTATAGCGCTAAATTCATAATCCTTTGTAGGTCTTAAAGGATTAATACGGATGATGTGAGTTGTATACAGCAAGTATATGAAAAAGGTTGTAAATATGTTTTTATCAATATCCATCAATAAATCCAAAGGCACAGAGTTAGGTACATTTTGATACGCTTTGTTTTTATTATACAACAGGAAATTTCAGTAAAGGCGTCATGAGTGTAAAGTACATTGTATTTTTATATTTTAAACTTGATGAATTAGGACTTTTTAATTGTAATGTTTTTTGCATTAATGTGCTGTTGTCATGTTTGTTTTTTGACTAGTTGCATAAAACTATTTTATTACCACGATTTGTGTATTTGATTTATTGCATGCGAGGTAAGTAATATTATACCACTATTTTAAACTATGCACCTATTATAGTGTAACCAGTTAATGGGATTAATTTTTGCAAAATTAATCACAAAATCCATAGCACCAATAATGATCGATTAATTAACGATAACGATGGGGGTATCAATTAATACATTCAACGGATGCCAAGTGATAATACGGTGCATTTGTGTGCATTTTTATTCCTATTTTAAATGAATTATTTAAAATACCTAAACATCTATCGAAAAAACAGAATTACGTGTCTTTATACTGGTTTCTATTGTTGTGTAAATGTTATTTTCTTGACGTGTAAGTAGTTTTTTCTTTGCTATATAGAATATAATAAACATATTTGATTGGTTGTTAAATATCACGCTATATCATCTATACCATCAGATTAAAGGCCATTATACAGTTGCGCGTCGTCATGACAAAAACGTACACAGAAACGTTTACTAGAAAAAACCTTCTTTTATTACTGATTTCATTAATACATTTAGAAATGCGGTGGTTTCAGAAAATAATCATCTAGGATACCCGTAATGAATATCTACTTTATGAAGTGATACGTGTGAAACACGTATCGCCACGAAGTCGGTGTTTTATACGAATACCGTGATGCTAACAAGGTAATTACAAATCATATCTTGTGAGTGAACCCCTGTGGAGACATTTATTGTTATACTAGGAATCAAGCCTAGAGCCACCGTTATCTAAGTTAGACGCATATGCAGCCAGGTAACAGCTTGCATTTATAAGCTAAGCTGACGCCAGAAGCACCAAATTCATTAAAAACATCAAATGTTAGATAAACTTGCATAATAACTTTACTGTTCAAACAATCGCTGTATCTGGTGTCATTTTATCTTCGGTCATAGGTTGAAATTTACTGTGTTTTCTATGTGTGTGTGTGATAATTCTATATGCAGAGGAAATGTGTTGAGAAGCATAAACAGTAAACTTGTACTTTATAAGCACTTCGTTTAACTTTGAGATACTCGCCGAATAAATTACTAGGTTAGAAGAAGCTACAACTGGACGGCGCCAATTGAAAAAATAGTTAATAATAATAGTTAATTAATAGTCTCAGAAGAAAGAAGGCATAAATCATTGGACCTACTTAGCTCTTTTGATCACTACTTATTCTATTTTTGATTCCTGTGAACCGCTAAAATTAAGGGTTCAGAATTGAGACTCAACGAGTGAATCGTCCCGTATTCGCTTAGCTCGCCTCTGAATAGCATCCAAAGCACCCAGATTACGTTTGGCAGACGACGGACCTAAGCTGAATAAAGATGCTGATCCGGTCTGAAGAACTGTCGGACTTTTGTCAAAATATCAAGGTTTTGCTTAAGAATTAATGAAAAGCTTTAAACTGAGATCGGCTGACAAGGTAAAGCAACTCGATGATCAGTTACTTCCAAAAACATTTCGGAAGATGGGACTGATTTTAATAACATTTTATCAATATGTTTTGTTCGATTGAAACAATTGCTTTTCGAAAACTTCTCTCGTTCTCGAAAGTATCGAAATCTCGTGGGATTGTAATTCTTAATCTCACGAGATCTGCAATTAACGATCTCGCCTAGAGATTGAATTTCCTGGTCACCAACAAATATACCGTTTTCTGTTCGTTATTAGTCATAGATCTATATTGTTAGTTATAAGATTTAGGCATATAAGTTTAATTTTTTAATGTTAGTTAGTTTTTAATGTAGGATAATTGGTGTGGGAATTATTTTGGCGTTCTATCGAATTAGTAGTAACTGTTAAGATAGAAAAATGTAGTGAAATAAATAAATAATAATAATAAAGTATTACATATATAAATAAATAGATTTTTCGAATAACATCTTCTAAATAATTAATGTTATCTTTGGGTTTAACAAAATAAAGGAAAATTTAATAAGTACTTGTATAATTTATAATAATAGTTAATCTACCTACGATTATTTTTACATAATGTGCTGTATCTAAAGCGGGTAATGAGGTGGTGTAAAAGTCCACTTTATCGTACAGTAAATTACTAAGATAATAATAATCAGCTGTAGTTATAACTTATAGTCTATAAAATAAGTATACAAAAACATTTCCTTCACCATTTCCTAGTAGGTAAGGCAGGTAGTAGAGCCGAGGTAGGCATTTCTTAAATACAATTTTTATCTTTCTTAATATACAACTAAGGAGAAAATTATCTAATTACTTATAGACGTAGATACCAACTATGAATACCCAACATTTGTTCGATAACAGAAACAGCTGTTAGTGCAGGGTCGATAATTTATAAAACCAAAAAAAATAATAGTAGGACATTATATTAGGATATTTAATAATAGGATAACCCATTAGAAAATGAGGGGATTATTATAAAAATGAAAGGAAAAATATGTACAGTCAAATCAATTTTAAAAGTATTTTAGAATAGGTTGAACTAAATTAACTATAGGTAATAAAATCGCTTATCCAATGTAGACATATAATTTAATAAGATTTTTTTAAATCTATAACTAAAATTGACGGTTGGACTAAATTGAGTATTTTTTTTTTAATTTATTCCTTGCAATTTGAGGATCGTTGTTATAGAGAGAGAGAGGATTGGAAAAAGTTCAAATCTAGTTTTATATGTAGTACTTTTTTTTCGGTTTTTATTCTGGAATAGCGAGCAGTCTTTATCAGTTCGCGGGGGCAGCTAGTTTCCAATTAATTAATTAAAATAGTGTAGTATCTAAATAATTAACCAAATTTTAACGAACAAAAAATTATAAACAACAAAATTGGTTTAACAAACAGTTCCTGGATAAAAGTGAATTGTAAAAATCAGAATCAAAGATCAAGCAGATGAGACCTCACCGCACTGCACCGTAGTAGTGAATCGCAATTATATTTATTGAAAAATGAAACGCGAATGAAAAATATGAATAATCATACATAAAAAATATATATAACTACAAGAAACTATAATATAACAGAAGTTGTATCAATGTGTAGATTAGATCTATAAAATGTTTGATAAAAACTCTTCATTTACGCATAATATGTTGACAACTGTGCGATAAAAAACTCGCGTTCGTGGATCATTTCATGTTTCTTTGATTTGCTTTCCTTGCTTCGTAACCACTCCCGAAAAGACGTTGTATGGAGTAACTTTGATTCCAGACGTGATGTTCACGAATCATGAATTGGCTTTCTGGTATTCTGAAGATTCGTCTTCAATGGTACAGAGTGTCTATCTTTATATGTCCATAGTGTAACCATTTGAAGAAGATAAACAAAGACTTTTTATGAATATTTTATTAGTCTATGGAGACATCTAACATGATTTGTTTTTGTATCACATGAAAAAATTATTACAAGTAAATTTAATAACACATCAATAAGTAAATTATTTAGGTGCACGTAATATTGATAAATAGTTTATTTCAAATTGAATGAATGTTAAGAAACAGAAATTATCGTCAAGGCGGTCAGATAACGGTTGTAACGGATTTATCAAATGTTTGAAGTTCGACTGTCCTACGGCATGCGGACAATACTGTAAATAACTCCACCAAAGTAGTCCGAACACATTAACAAAGTGAACAAAATGAATTTCATTATTATTTTTGTGCAGCAAACCATCGAACAAGGAAAAATAACTTCTTTACAGCGTGCATAAGAAAACGTATCAGTAGATTACTCAGCTTTTGCTATATCTACAGAACAAAAATATATTTTAATGAAACATTGTATGAAACGTCTTATTTAAATCAAGTTTTAAAATAACAATTTACCTGTCTAATCGTATGTTATGTTCTGTGTGGATAAATATGACCTACATACCTACAATGATTAGAATTTGTAGGAGTTATCTCTAAATATAAAAAAACGTTCTATACCTACAGTTAATACAGCACTACGATCTTTGTTTCCCATTCACACAAGATCACTGGCTTGAACTATATCATTCACTGGTTGTTTACTTTTCAAATGCGCGGAAATTAGAAAATTAGAAATACCGATTTGCCTCGCGACCGCGTTGGCATGAGAACGCCAGCCAACTGGCGTCTTGCCCTACACATAACATTTCGGTTTAAAGTTCAATCTTAGATTTTCCTATTTTCCTGCCGCAAGGTTAAATACCACATTTTAATGAAATTTTAGTATCACGCTAGAAAAAAGTATGTACAAGTACGTACCCTATATTAAATACTTTTCTTTTACTTCACGTCTGTTGAGTATATGCTGCGACACGCTTCTGCGTCAAGAGTTTCGTATCGGTAATTATACCATTTAGTGAAATCAGTGTTTATAGATATATGAAATCTTATCTACTTAGTAAAAGCGAAGCGTCATTCGAAGACATTAAATTACCTAATCAATATTTTCAACAATCTCAGCTTTTATGTACGGTATCAGTAATACTAGAGTAATAATAGGTATTATTAAAAAGGTTAAACTTGTTTCAGATTGGTATTAGTGAGGCAGACTTTGTGGATTAAACAATTAATTCTTCGATTTTCCGAAGATCAGATGGCGCTAACCAATACCTAGTGATACGTTACTAAAACTATGCCATGCGTGACAGCGTTTTGAACATTGTCTTTTAAAGATTCAATTCAATATGATGCCCTCGATTATAAGGATGTTGAAGAATCGTGTCTATATCTTATTCTTCACAAGTGGTATGCGCAGGTGCACTCTCAATTGTATAATTCAGTTATAGGTTCTGGTGGACATCAGTCCACCACGACGAAAATGACGATAACAGGCGCAGGACCGACGACTTTATCTAAACATTCGAATCCCACAGATTTTAAGACCGAAAACTTCATACATCGCTACCATTTTAAAATACTAAAAGGATGCATTTTTGCCTCTCATCTCATTTCTCTTTCTCGAAAATGGTAACTAATAAATGTTATATTAATGAGGTTGGTAGACTGAAAAAGTCCCAAGAGACAAACCGAAATTATTTTTTTACATAAACAGTACTTAGTTGTTTAGTTAGTTTTACGAGATTATTACAGTAAAATATTGTTGAACTCAAAAAGTGTATCAATTATGATAAATATTTAACTTCTTAACTAAACAAAAATCTCAGTTTAAGTAATATCTATAGTAATAGTATTTCAACATTTTGAATCTTTGATTGTAATTTATTTTGGTTTTATACTATCGTATATTAAATCTCTAGGGTTAATGCATTAACCAAGGTCGTGCATTTCTTTTGACAGGCTTTTCATAAGTGCCTCCAGTAGCGATTGATAACAACGCTTTTTTAATTTTTAATTGTACATATTGACAAAGCTACACTGAGTAGAAAGTTTACGTTCAAATTAAATATATCTTTATTCATATAGGTAAACATGTACACTTATGAACGTCAAAAAAAACAAATTAAATTAATTGTAAATTTACATTTAGGTACAACCAGTTCGCAAGTCAAGGGCGTAGAGCGGGTAAGTAAGACTGAATAATAGTCGTTAAAAATGTAATAATATAAATATATTAATAATGTAATATATATTAAAATGTAATAATATAAATATATAATACTATAACATTATCTACTTATTGATTACATTTGAATTAGAATTTGGTAAGGTATTTCAAGTCGATATTTAGTATGTCTATGCGAATACATGGATAGATTTTATTTCGAAAGAAAAAATTGGAATCCAATATCTACTGGACTAGATTGTTATTCGACTGTAATTTTACATGTAAACTTAATCCGAAAAAAGAATATCATTATTCAGTGGTACTGTTTTCTTTTTACGATTTAGAGATTTGAAGTAGCATTGATTGGATTAAATAAATACACATCGAGTGTTGATTATAGATAGCATATAGTGAAGATTCGTATTCTCCAAGATAAAAATGTAAAGGTATAACGTAAAATAGAAACTCCAAAGTCCAGAAACCAAGAAAATTTATAGGAAATATATAAAACGGTAACAAAACACATAGATTAAGATTAATTAAAGCTTTGGCCTTGGTGTTTGTGCTTGAAATTTTTTAATGTCAATTTTTAATGCAGATTTTGAGTTACTAGTTTGTATTGTCTATGTTTATATGTGTCGAATACAAATTCAGTTTCAGTTTAAGTTGAGTAGTCATTTATAAAAGCTGATTGTTCAAAACCTATTTCTACTTTTAAAAGTGAGATAGTAAAACAGCACATTACATATTACTGTATAAAATAAAAAAAAGGGATTAATAAAGATTATAAAATTGAAACCTACTTAATATGGTAAAAATTATTACCGTAAATGAACTTTTGATTTGATATATACATATACAATTACAATACTATAAATATAATACAGATAGTACAACAAATTTAATAAATTTGATTTTATATGCTAATATTTACATCAATTAATGTTTGTTTATATGTGAATGCAAAACCTGTTTAAGTTAGGCATGATTAAAAATTTTATATTATGTATTTGATAGTATTATTTTTGGCAATTGCATTAATAGGCCAATGTCTTGTAGAAAAGCTGTTGAAGCGGTTGACATTACCCTCTTACAAGTAGCGGCACGAAGCTCTAACTCTGACCGTTATTGCGCAGAAGTACAAAATAAGGTACCTAAGGGGAGCTAGCGGAATGAAGAGCGTCGATTGGCTCTCCAGTCGCATTCCGGCCCCCGCAGTCCGCACCACAGTACACATGCGCAGCAATCCCCTCCACGTATCGGCCAACGCTAGACTTACGTGCCTATAATAGTACTTGTAGTAATATTCATGGGAAATAAACGTATATTGTACAATCAAATGCATATATGAATGACCCGTACCTCCTCATAGTTAGAAATTTATTTATATTAAACCTGTTTGTTTTAAATAAAAAATGTGTCAGTCATAGTTATTTTTTATTTAAATACGGCACCTCTGTTGATTATCTTCTTTAACATGTTTGGACGAACTAAGTAATGGTGCAGGAAAATGTGCGTGAAGATTTTTCAAACAAACAAAAATCATTTATTCATATAGGTAACATAATGTACACTTATGAACGTCAAAAAAAAAAGAAATATTCATTAATTGATTGTAATTTTACATTTACTACCAGTTCCCAAATCAATCGCGTAGAACGGAAGAGAAGAACTGGTAATAAACTCTGCGCCACTCTTTTTAATCGCCAAGTTTTTTTTACATAATGTTTGTAAGGAGCTGCAACCATTACACCATGTTCCATGTGACATCTTGAGTAATAAATAATTTATTTATTTATTTAATAATAAGTAATCAACAGCTGCTTAACACATATTATTATACAAAACACAAATACAATACACAAAGCCAAAACAGATTACACAGATTAAATAAAAACAGTAAACAAGCATTAAAAGACAAAGTGTCATTTAAAAGAAAAACAAAAGAATAAAATTAAAAACTGCAAAATTAAAAAAAAGCAACAAATTAAACTAAGAATTTATTAATATCTACTTCTTAAAAAAAAAAAAAAAAACAGCTACTTAAAAAAAAAATCGGAGTCTTCCCGCTTCTCCAGGCACTTCTTCACATCTCTCTTATTGGGGTAGAAGATATCAATGTCTTGGAAATGGTTGTCATAATTCGACAAAACCCTAAACATTGGAGAATTACGCAGGTAATTCGACTTCGTACGAGGCACACTGAACAATTTTGAGTATCTTGTCGCATACACAGGAGGAATTTTAAATGTAATTAATGATAGCAAATAGGGGCTGTCCATCCGCCCGTTAAGAATAGCATGTAAAAAGAACAAGTCTTGCTGACTCCGTCGATATTCTAGCGAGTCTAAATTAAAATATGAGCAAGAATCAGTATAACCATCAAAACCCCTATAACCCTTGTAACAAAGAAATTTGACAAACTTTCTTTGCACACCTTCCACAGCTTTTTTGTATTTTACATAATATGGAGACCAAATAATACTTGCGTACTCCAGCACGCTTCTGACATATGCAAAATAAAGGGTTTTTATGCAATTTATATTTTGAAATGTCTTGCATGACCGCTTGACAAACCCTAACTGCTTATACGCTTTGCCTGTTATGTTATCGATATGTTCTGATAGACCCATTTTTTCATCTAATAATATTCCAAGGTCTGTAACTAATTTTACTTGTTTAATGGGGATGTTATTGATTTTGTAAACATATTGTATTTTTTTGTTTTTACGTGAAAAAGTTATCTTATTACATTTGTTTATATTTATTGTAAGTTTATTTTGTTTGTAATATATTTCTAGTCTATTAAGATCTTGTTGAATTTGATTGCAGTTATCTATAGATTGTATTCTTAAGAAAATTTTTTTGTCATCCGCGAACATAAGATGTTTGGAAAAGTGAAAACAGTATTTTATATCGTATAAATAAGCATTAAATAATAACGGCCCAAGTATTGACCCTTGGGGTACTCCTGATGTAATGTTAGTGAACATGCTTTTGTACCCGCATATTACTGTTGCTTGTCGTCTGTTAGTTATGTATGACTTTATCCATCGGTAAAGATCGCCACGTATTCCAAGGGAGAAAAGCTTATGTAAAAGGATAATGTGATCAACACGATCAAAAGCTTTTTCTATATCCGTGTAGATAGCATCAATTTGTTCGCCCTCATCCATGCCTCGCAGTATATAGTCAGTAAAAATAGTTAAGTTAGAAATAGTTGAACGATTTTTAGTAAAGCCGTGTTGTTGTTCCGGTAGTTGTTTAGAGATTAATGGACTTATAACATTATGGACTAGTTTTTCGAATAGTTTGCTAAAAGAATTAAGAATTGAGATTGGTCTATAGTGGTCAATTTTATTTTTGGAGCCTTTTTTATGAATTGGAACGACATGTGCTTCTTTCCATTTTAAAGGAAATGCACAGAATGTGTTAAGGGACAAATTATAGATATATGATAGTGGTGTTGCAAGTTCCTTACTACATCTTTGTAGGAAAACTGCAGGTATTCCATCACTACCTGGACCCTTATCTATATTTAATTTTGTTATAGCTTTAAAGACATCATGTTCCGTTATGTAAATGTTGTTATATATAACATCTGACTCGGGTAGGTCAGGTAGATCATAAGTATCGCTGGGAGAGTGAAAGACGCTGTTGAAGAATTTGTTAAAACCATCACAAATCTCAGGCTGCGATTTGTATGAAACATCGCCAAGAACTAGCATGCTTGGGTACTCAGATTTACCTTGCCTCTTATTTCTTAAATATGACCACAACGCCTTAGGATTTTTAGCCATGCTATCTTGTATATGCTGTTCATAAGATAGCATGCACTTTTTGGATAAACGCTTTTGCCTACTACGTAACAATGAAAATTCATCATAGTCCCGCGGGTTCTTATACATTTTCCAACGTCTGTGAGCTTTTAGTTTATCCTTGATAACATGTATCAGAGGTTTGGAGTACCACACGGGGTACTTATTATTACAAGTATTACGACTCATTGGGACATAATTTTCAATAATTTTATTCAGAATATCGTAAAACTTTGCAGTTACTTCGTCAATAGTATCTCCATTTAGAAGCTGCGTCCAGTTGACCTTGCTTAGTTCCTGATTGATAGCATTATAGTTAGCGCGGTAGAAATTATACTTCAGATCTACTTTTGGAGACATTTTGCGTAGAAGTAAGTCAGTTGCATCTATACTCAAACAGGGATGATGCATATCGGGCTTAACCAATGCTATATCAGCTCTGGTACTATCTAGAGAGACGTTACTCAATATTAAATCCAATACGTTGTTACAAGTATTGGAAATAAAATTATGCTGTGTCAGGCCAGAAGAATGTAACTTATTTATAAAATCTTCGGAGATTTCTTGTAAATGGGTCGTTCCTTGTTTTAAAATAATAGGTCCCGAGGGAGACCAACTAATGTTAGGAAGATTAAAGTCACCAACAATTATGAAGTTGTCACTTGCGTTTGATTCAATTATATGACTGAACGAGGAAATAAACGTCATAAGTCGTTGTGGCTGCTTAGAATCGGGAGGTATATAGACCAATCCGATGTGAAGATTACGCCGATCATTAGCTCCAAGCAAATTTTCGGGTATAGTTATCCACAAAGTTTCGACATTAGTGCAGTTCCATTCAGGTCTTTCGTATGCCTGCAATTTACGAGATATATAAATTAATAATCCTCCCCCATATTTTTTATGTGATGTTTCTTTTGTTCTGTCGCGCCGAAACATAGTATAGTTACCCCCGCAGAGTTCGCTATCGTAAAACTTATCATTTAACCAAGATTCCGTTATTAGAACTATATCAAAAGTAGACAAGAGTAGATTACGACAAAATTCACTCGTTTTAGTCCGCAAGCCTCGCACGTTTTGATAAAATATGGTTAGGGTTTTATCAGACATTTAAAGAAAAATGTGAATGTACCAACGTTTACGCAAATATTCTTACTACGGCGGGAAGACCTCGACCTTTGTATTATTATTGCTGTTAAATTGTAAATCAAAAAACATAGCGTTGCTAAAACTACTGGAGAATACACGAACAATGCCGTAAAAAAATTGATAATATAAAAATACAGATAATAATAAAATAAATTAAAAACAAAGATTTGTCCTCTATCAGCAGGAGGCATGGTGAAATGGGAGCACGCACTGACATACTCGTGAGTATACGTAGTCTCAACAACTAATATACCGCATACACGAATTCAAGTATGACCAGTCACCATTTGCATGAAGAAAGGAAGGTAGAAAGTTAGAGGGTAGGAACGGACAATGAAAGATGGGACTATTGTCGTCTAGTGACAGGAAGGACGGAGGAGAGGAGTGAAAAGAAACTGGGACTGACAAAGCAAAAAAGGATAACCTGAAAAATATCTCAAAACCACGACCACGTCTACCACGTCAGCAATACTGCCGTCATAAATTAGTTTGATGGCATCAGTTATTTCATTTCGACATTAAAGTCTAAAAAGGCTTCAATCTTTGGTTTGGCTGCTCAATCAAACTGAGGGCCGCATTATTATTAAGAATGAAATCTTGCAGTTTGCCTTATAGGGCCTTTATAGCTCAGCTCGAGCTGTTTCGGCCAAAGTGAGGGCCGCACCAACCAGTAACTGTATTTATAGCTAACAGAATTTGTAATATACATGTGTCGTATTACATACAATTCGTGTATTCGTTCCAAGACGAGGAATGACTAGGTGTCAAAGATTACTTTATTTTTTATTGCCATTAAGTTTCTAATATAACCATGTAACGGTTTCGAATTAATTCGACATTGATGTTATTAAAATGTAATGAAAATGGCAGCTGATGCCAATGCCATTACTCCTGAACACCACAGGTGAATCAAATTAAATGCATTATTAATGCTGATGGATTCATATTTATATATCTAGGTACTTAAAAATGAAAAAGAATAACTAATTCACATTAGTGTCAATGGGCAGTGATAAAACTAAATATCCTTTTAGCGTGCTGTTCTACAAAAAATGTTAAATTCAGAAAAACTAACATGTTGTGAGAATTTCATAAAATTGTTAAGGTACTTTTTAAAGTTATAAACCTACATGCATTTGATTCATAACATATAAAAAGCTTTCCAGCTACTATAAAGATATTTTACATCCTGGACCATTTGTGATTGTTTCCACAAAACTTATTTATTTTAATGGTATAATTCTTCCCAAAATCTACAAATACATTTTATTGTAATAAATATCTCATTCACATTAAAACTGCTGAACTTATTAAGATAAAATTTGGAAGAACATAGTATGAGTAACCGTTTCTGTTCTTGAAGTAATGTAACCAAACCACTATTTCTCACTCCACTCTTCTTATTTTTTACAGGATTCATAAAATAAAAATGTCACTCATATAGAGTCATAAACTTGATCCTCAGCATCAAATCCATATTCTGGTAGGTACATAAATTAATAAAAAACTAAGAATTTAATAAAATTTGTCCATGGATGGCTTCATTTAGTTGTCTGATTATCTTCTCTTTTTCTGAAAAGAAAATATTTATTTTGTTTTTATTTTGATCAACAAGATAAACTTGTATAAGGTCACACCAATGTTTATTTAGTAGGTAACTTAAAATGTTATTTTAAAAGTTTGAAAATAAATTTGTAAAATTGATGCACACCTCCTAGTAATTCTTTAATAAATAATTAAAGTTCTTGCCCCTTCTTCTCAGAACAAGACCTCCTGGTAGTCTTGCGAACGGATGGCGTAGTTTTGCTCTTTCGCGAATTTTGTAAACGTTTTTGACATTCATAAGCATGCGTTAAGTCGCATCTAAACTGAATAAATAAATTTTGATTTGATTTGAAAGAAAAGTAATAAATAATTAAAGAAAATATATGCTTACCATTACTTAGTACTGTTTACTATAATTTATATTTCCAAAGATTAAATCCAATTGATTTCATAAATGTTAATCAACATGTTATCATAAGCTTAATATAATTACAATAACATATAGAACTTCTAATTTTGTTCGCTACTAACTGCTATTATATCTGAAATATACAAATATCTTCATTTCACTTTATTATAAGCAATACACTTAAATGGTATGTAATGTTTATAACAAAGTATTTTCAAATTAAGGAACAATAACAAAAACCTTACACTATACAATTAATTTTGATTTTGAATATCAATAAAAGATATAAATACAACCAGGATGTTCGTATTTCAGAAAACTACTTATAGCTAAATGGAAAATAAATAAATATTAACCTGTCCTAATTTGCTGATATCTATGAGTCTATTAAGTTATCCTCCCATTGATTTCATTAAAAAAAATATTAGATCCCGAATCGCGCCTTGGATAAACTTTCCAATATGGACCGTCGCATTTTGATTTTTGAGGATTTTTGGGTGGAAGGAGTTTGGATTTACCGACTGTCGATACAAACTGTCATATGGATAGAAAAAAACGCGGGAAGCTTCGAATTTGGCGGGCGCGATTTTTGTTTGAATTTGCTGTAAAATATAATTTTAAACAATTGAGTGATCAGAATAGTTAAATATTGTATATATATTTATAATTTGTATTATTATTTATATTTATCTTCTTATTTCTGCGAGTTGGGGTAAGCTTTTCTGTTTTGTATGAACGAGCCTCCGGACCCGGGGGGCACGGCGCCCCCCGCGGTTGCATTTGTTACTATTTCTAATGAATCCGGTATGGATTCAGACTGTTCTTTGGCCTCTAAAAGGAAGCTGAAGCGCAGTCACAGGCAGAATCTACACAAAGTTTGCAAACATTGCAACAAGAGAAAACGTAAAAGTACCTCAGAACATTCTAAACCCTCAGACAGTCCTTCTTGTCAATGTACAGATGAATTTGCTGAGACCACTGTGTCACCACCAGCCAACAATTTGCCTCCACCTGGTCCTTCCACTAATAACACTTCAATGCCTGTTCTTTCCACCGTTATTTCTTCTAAACCCACCACACAAATTGGTAGAGCGAGTTACGATGCCAATGACCACGGCCCGTTTGTGGTACATGTGCAGAAGATACAGTCTGCTGATGATGATAGCGCAGTGTTGCACCCAGTTGTATTCGGGAGATTTTTGAAAAAATTTCTGTTCAAAAATATTGTAGATGGTAGTTTAAAGCGTATTGGCAGAAACAAAATGACATTATCTTTTAGTAAATATACAGACGCGAACACCTTTATAACTTCAAACTGCTTACCTACTAACAAAATGAAAGCTTTTATCCCTACTTTCAATATAACAAGGATGGGTTTAGTTAGGGGAGTACCAACGGAATGGTCTCCTGAAGATATCATGGAAAACACTAACATACCCATTGGGTGTGGGGAAATAATAAAAATCAGACGACTTAATTATAAAATCATAGTTAATAACACACCTACGTGGAAACCTTCACAAACAGTTGTTTTTACATTTGATGGACAAGTTTTGCCTAGACGGATATTTATGTGTTATAATTCTATGCCGGTTAAATTGTATGTGTATCCCACTATTCAGTGCTTTAATTGTTGCCGCTTTGGGCACACCAAGGTCCAATGCAGGTCAAAGCCCAGGTGTTACAAGTGTGGTCAAGGCCACACTGGTGATACTTGTAATGTGGAGGAAGACCATGGTTCTTGCTGCTTATGCTCTGGGCTGCACTTTGCTTCAAGCAAAAAATGCCCAGAATATGTGAGACAAACAGATATAAAAGTAACAATGGCAGAGAATAGCTTATCTTATATTGAAGCGTCAAAATTACATCCCCCAATTTCGAAATCATTTGCTGATGTTGTATCCTCTCTCCCAAGTAAATCTCTTCCTGGTGGAAATACAGCATTGCCTGGTTCACCACCACCACGTAAAATGTCTTATAAAAAAACAGTCTTCACTAAACCCAGAACACCTCCTCAACACAGTAAAGGTTTCGATCATGTAGCACATGAGTCTCTTGTAAGGGACTACAATATGCCAGAGTCTTCTAATGGATGTGCATTACCATCATCGCCTAATGCAAATTCACAACAGACAATAATAGAGTTAATTTCTACATTAATTAAATTACTTTCTCAACCTAATTTCCCTATACCGTCCCACGCTGCTAATTTAATTAATTCCTACACAGATTTTAATAATGGCCAACATGGACAGGTTAGTTCAATGGAACTGCCGCAGTATTATAAACAAAAAGCATGAAATTATACACATTATAAATACTTTTAATCCTTTTATTTTTTCTTTATCTGAAACCTGGCTAAAGCCAGATCAGGTATTCAAAATCCCTGGTTATTCTTGCTTAAGAGAAGACAGGGCTGATGGGTATGGTGGTGTATGCCTGCTCATCAGAAACTCAAGCATCTTTTCTTCCTTCCCTGTTCCTTCACATAGTAACAGCTTTTCTATCATTACAGCTATTGTTGATGGTATCTGTTTTGTCTCTATATATGTCCCTCATCCCTCCTTGCAAATATTCAATGAAATAAAAAACTTAATTTCAGTTCTCCCTCAGCCTTTCATGATTCTGGGTGATTTCAACTCTCATCATACATCTTGGGGTAGTTCAGTATCTAATAGGTACGGGTATGAATTATTGGATATCTTAGACATGTATAACCTGTGCATTTTAAATACGGGTTCTCCTACTCGCCTTACAAAGCCTGGTGAAGTAATTAGTGCCATTGACCTGTCCATTTGTACTCCCAATTTAGCTTCTTCACTTTCTTGGTCTACTTTGTGTTCATCTTACAATAGTGATCATTATCCCATAATTATTTCATTTCCCTGTAAAAAAAATAGTAATATGTTTATTAAAAACTCTCGCCTTAAACACAAAATCATAGACTCGAAATGGAGTCAATACAGTTTATTAGTAGAAGAGAAAATGAATAATTGCTCAGAAGATAATGTCACAGATAGTAATTATTTCCAAGATGTTTTGTTAGAATCGGCTGATAGTGTTTTTCCTAGGAAAAAGCCGAGTAGTAATAAATTGTCATCTCCACCATGGTGGGATGAAGAATGTACCACTGCTATTAAAAAACGCAAGGCAGCTGAGCTTAATTATCGCAATGATATGTCTATGGAAAAATACGAGGTCTTAATGAATGTAATGAAAGAGGTTAAAAAACTATTTAAAAAAAAGAAATCTGAGGGTTGGAGGAAATATTGTAGTTCTTTATCACCTGGAACAAATTCTTCTGTCATTTGGCGAAATATCAAAAGATTCAGGTCAGCTATCAATCCTTCTAACCCGTCGTTGCTTCCTATAGAATTAGCTGATCAATTCCTTGATCGCTTGGCTCCTCCTTCTGCTCCAGATCTCATCCACTCTTCTACACAAAATAACTCTGATGCTGTCCCTTCCTCACTAAATCTACCTTTCACGTTATTAGAATTAAAAGGTGTATTAAATTACGTCAAAGACAGTGCTCCTGGGGAAGATGGGATCCCATATTCCTTTTTGTCTCACCTTGGCGATAATGGATTAAATTACTTTTTAAATTTAATAAATAAAGTTCTATTGGCAAATGACATACCGCCATCTTGGCGAAGTCAAATAGTGCTGCCATTTATAAAACCGTCTAAGGTTCGATCTGACATTAAATCATACCGTCCTATAGTCTTGTCATCGGTGATTACAAAAGTTGTTGAACATTTAATTAAAAATCGGCTTGAATGGTATATAGAAAATAATAAATATCTGTCACCAACTCAGTTTGGATTTAGAAAAGGTAAAAGTGTGTGTGACAATTTAGGCATATTAGTCACGGACATTCGTAATGCTTTCTCAAATAAAAAGTCAGTAGTCGCAGCTTTCTTGGATATTAATTCGGCTTATGATAATGTTTTGTTACATATTCTAAAAAGTAAATTAGATAAATTAAAGGTTCCTTATTTTTTAAATAATTTCATTGTAAATCTTCTTTCAGAGAGGAAAATTATTTTAGATGTTGGCGGCCCTTACATGCCTAGTAGGCTGGTATGGAAGGGTTTGCCACAAGGGTCTGTGCTGAGTCCTTTATTATACAATATTTATACACATGACCTAGACAACTCTATCGGAGATTCAGTTAGTTTATTACAATATGCCGATGACTTGGTTATTTATGCCTCTGATATGTCTGTAAGCAATGCTGAACAACGTGTCTCGTCCTCTTTATCTTTCTTAAAATCCTGGATGGATGCAAATGGCCTAGATCTGTCTCCCTCAAAAAGTACTGTCGTACTTTTCACTAAATCCAGAACTCCTCCCTCACCTACTATAAGATATGATTGCGATATATTACCCGTCAATAATCAAGTAAAGTTCTTAGGAGCTATACTTGATTCTAAACTAACAGGTCAACCACACTGCGAATTTGTGGTTGGTAAATGTGAGCGACACTTGAATATGCTGAGATGTCTCAGTGGAGTTTGGTGGGGTGCTCACCCGGCCACATTGAGGTTGGTGTATAATGCTGTCATTAGAAGCGTACTTGATTTTGGGACCTTTTTCTTAGATCCAGGTAATGTAGCAGGCTCTAGAAAACTAGATCTCATACAGTCTAGGGCTTTGAGGATTGTTTCTGGTGCCATGAAATCGAGCCCGGTTAATGCTCTGCAAATAGAATGTTGTGACCCTCCATTAAACTTAAGGCGCCAATATCTATCAGATAGATTCATTTTTAGAACTGCCCAGTTCCATAATCATCCCCTCATTTCCAAACTGGAATCTCTGTCTCAAAAATTACCCTCTTTACATAAACCTTTACCTTGTCTATTAAAAAGCTTTCTGAAATTTAAACAATTACAAGCCCCAACTCATTCCTTTTATATACTTCCCCTATTTAGCTCTTCTTATGATTCTCTACTTCTTTCTCCTGAGATTTGCTTTTCTCTTGGCATTGAAAAATCTGATTTTAATGCCAATGCAAACTTTAATTCCAATGTTAATATGAAATGGCCTAACTGGCATCAAATGTATACAGATGCTTCTAAACACTCCAATGGGTGTGTTGGTGTTGGAGTGTATCACAAACAGTACAACATAGTTCAGAAAATTAAATTACCTCCAGAATCATCGGTCTTTACCGGTGAATGTTTTGGACTACTAAAAGCTCTTGAATATGTGCTGTGTTTCAAACTCAAAAAAACCGTTGTATTTACCGATTCCTTAAGTGCATTACAGAGCTTAGCAAAATTTTCACTTAAACTAAACCCATTCTTTCATGTTATATTTGAATGTAGGAGAAAGCTGTTGCAATGCCAATTACACAACTATTTAGTATCATTTTGTTGGATACCTAGTCACTGTGGTATCTCTGGAAATGTGAAAGCTGACAGTTTGGCTAACAGTGCTACTGTGACCGGTGACATATACCCATACAAGAATTTTGGCCATGATCTTGCTGCTGTGCCCGGCATATATCTCCACAAATCGTGGAATATGTGTTGGGAAAAGAACGGCCGGATTAAGGGTCGTTTCTTGTATGCTATACAGTCTTCCGTTCCCAGGAAGCCGTGGTTTGCCAAATTGTCGCTTGGTAAAACTGCCACTTCTACTATAATCCGTATGCGTCTGGGACATAACAGCCTTCCAGTTCATTTGCACAAACTCGGTATCGTAACTAGTACTGCCTGTGAGTGTGGTGAGAGCTATTCTGACTTGAATCATGTTTTCTTCTCTTGTCCTAAGTATGACCATTCTTCCTTATATACTTCTTTAGTTTCTCTGTCCGTTCCCCTTCCTACCAATATTTATTTACTTCTTCAAGATTTAAATCCCCTTGTATATAGTATTATAAGTATATTTATTGAAAATAATAACATTAAACTATAATTTTGATTTTTTTATTCCATTATTAATTATTCTGATTTTTTGTAAATTTATGCGCTTTCAATTATTTATGTTATGTCGCGATTGGTTTCCTTAGTTTTTTTAATTATGCATAAACTGTAAATAATTAAAACAACGAATTATAAAAATCCCATACTTGACGTTGGCTAATGCACAAACAGTGTTAGAGCCAAAAAAAAAAAAAAAAAAACTGTCATATACTTTCTACATACACCATGTTGATACTTAAGATTTTAAGGCATCTTGTCTAAGCCCCCTTGGCATAGCATACGTTTTGTTTCTGTAACAACCATAATTCTTTTTTTGTTTTTCTGTTCTATAATAAAATGGTTATGGCATTTAAAAATCATAGTTTTTAAATTGACTATGAAATGTATTTAAAATAACTCTGCATTACACAGTCAGGCGAACTCTCGACTCTAACCGCTAACGAGCTATGGTGGACTGGCGAGAGCCGAGAGCTTCAACCGGCACTTGGCACTTGGCAGCCACCATTTGCCATAATAGGATATAAATTTTAAGTTTACTACATAATTAGTTACAATATCAACAGAGAAAATTTGTAATATCATAACATAATATAAAGTTCCTTTACTAATGTTTTTACGTCTTCATATTTTATAAAATATTATATTAATGCTAAGACCGATCACCGAAAATGTTTTGAAAGAGAGCAACACTTTGTCGGAATGCAGCCATGTTTAATTTTTCCTCTCACAAATTGAAATACGTCGTGTTGCAAACGTCAACATAAATTTCGTTTATTTCCCCTGTTTACTATTCCTAAAATTTATATTGTAATAAATTATATTTTTAAAAATACTAATAACTTCAGATGATAAAATGAATCGCACTGAAGGCTTGGTGCAACGAAAACACGTCGTCAAAGAAAATTCCGATGGCTCTATAAAAGAAAATCAGGATGCAGATGATAAGAAAAATGATAAAATATTTGATGACGGAGATTCAAAGGAAACCCGATTAACATTAATGGAAGAAGTTTTACTTTTAGGACTAAAGGATAAAGAAGTAAGTGCTGGAGATAAGAGCAATGTAAATGAATTGTACATGATCCATAGTGCTGTCATTCTTTGTTTTTCAGGGTTATACATCATTTTGGAATGACTGTATTTCTAGTGGACTTAGAGGTTGCATTTTGATTGAATTGGCATTACGAGGTCGCATAGAATTAGAAAGAATTGGTATGAGGCGTAAAGGTTTATTGTCAAGAAAAGTTATAGTAAAAAGTGGTGAGTGACTAACTTGAACAATCATGTCTATCTTACAGCATGAAATTTGTCTTAAATTTACTTTAGTAGTAAATCTGTTATTTATTATGATGTGTCTGTCTGTGTGTTAGTTTGTTTTTAAACTGAACAATGTTCTCTTAATGAAAACAAATTACTAATGGATAACAAAGTGGTTTAAGACAAACAGTAGGTATTGATT
This sequence comes from Pieris mannii, assembly GCA_028984075.1. Classification (NCBI taxonomy): domain Eukaryota; kingdom Metazoa; phylum Arthropoda; class Insecta; order Lepidoptera; family Pieridae; genus Pieris; species Pieris mannii. Next base: position 6,843,219 of record CM054776.1, read on the forward strand.
GTTTTTTCTATTTTTAGTTGAAATGTGATGTTTACATAGTTAGGGTTGTATTATAATTTAATAGTTTTAATTATAGTAATGATTTCTCCAACTTTGTCCATAAGCTATGTCTTCAAAAGTAACCAAAAATTATTAACAATATCTTTACAACAAAGTAAATAGTTTGCTTTCTAACATCGTTATTAATATTAAGTTGATTTCTTTTTAGACACACCTACAGGTGATGTACTATTAGATGAAGCCCTAAAACACATGAAGGACACAGACCCCCCAGAAACAGTACAAAGCTGGATAGAATACCTCAGTGGTAAGCAATATGTATTATTGTTTACTTTTTCATATGTGTCTCAATAGTATTGTTTTTTCAAAATTAATTGTATGATTCTTTAAAGCTTTGAAATGTAGTTGTAATGCTAAGAAGGGTTATAAAAAAAAATTCAATTAAAATTACTATTTATACTGTTACCTAACTATTCATGTAAATGAGTTGGTCATGTACTTAATAGAACAGTATAGTTTCATTGATGAATTTTAGAGATGTAAGCTTAGAGAAGTAAGATTTAATTAATTATGGTCTGTAATATAGCATGCCATTGTGATTTGTTTTAAAATCTTAAGTATTTTTCTTTTCATCACAGCATAAACAGAATCAGATGAAAAAGTGCAATAATACTGTTTTCATTAGTATGAATAAGAATCAATCAATTAATACTTATTAAATAGATAAAATAATTTGATTTTTAAAAAGTTTATAACAGTTGATGATCCTATGAATACAATACCTATGAAGAAAACTATTATTTTAGGTGAAACATGGAATCCAATGAAGCTTAAATATCAATTGAAAAATGTCCGAGAAAGGCTTGCCAAAAACCTAGTTGAGAAAGGAGTTTTAACAACTGAAAAGCAAAATTTCTTACTATTTGATATGACAACTCACCCGCTCACAGACAATAGCATTAAATGCCGCTTAGTTAAAAAGGTATGTTTTAATTTTCTTCAATTTTACATTACCATAGTTATACCACTACTTACATTTGTAATTATTGCATTTCATTGAATTGTCTATTGAAGGTAACTTGACATTTAAACGACTGTATTGGGATCTTATGATGTAATTTTTGTTCATATTCTAGGAAAGTGAAAGGTACTATGAACTGATAAATAACATTTTCATATATAAATGTTTTATAAAATAGGGCTTAGTTGGAACATATGATCCGGAGTTCCTATAGTTTTATTCTTGTTAAAACAATAAATCTGCTTAAATTATTAAATAGACATAGAAATGGATTAAATTGGCGAATAAGAGGTCCATCCAATTCCGCCATTTAATTAAAATAAATCATTTGCATATCTGGAGTTATGCAAAAAAATCTCTTCACATTTGATAATTGAATTAGAAAGTTATTTTTGACATTATGTATCCAGGCTATTGCTTAATCAATCAATCAAAATTCATTTATTCAATTTAGATGCGTCTTAGGGCATGCTTATGAATGTCAAAAACGTTTACAAAATTCGCGAAAGAGCAAAACTACGCCATTCGTTCGCAAAACTAACAGGAGGCCTCGTTCTGAGAAGAACGGGCAAGAAACTCAGCAAGTTTTACCCTCCCTCTACATAACAATAAAAAAGCAAAGGAAAATGGCTTAAACCACAACGTCATTTTAGTTACATAAGTAAAAAATAAAATAAAAATCTGTTCTGTGATTTACTACATTCACCATTACATACATATTCACAACACTTCCGAACGCTTAGAAGTTCGAACAAATGAAAACTTATTAGATTTTGTAATCTTTTACGTAAATGGCAATTTCTCAATACCTTTTTGCGCAGTAGACCCACATTTTTATTTAAATGACTTTGTGAATGCTACCAGTTTGCCTCAATTGGTCAGTGTATATAAGTTGTTGTTTCGGGTTGAGAGAAATTAAAAGAAGCCTAATCTTATGTTTATCTTTTATAAAAGAAGGATTATGGATCAATGTTTTTTTATATCTAAAATGGAGTACTATATTGGTTTAGTATCTACTGTAACACAAATTCCATTATATTATTATCTGATAAAATATAATTGATTTCTGATAACTAACTAATATTCTAACATGAATATGTTTCGTTAATTTCTAAAGTTATAACTTATATAACTGAAATACGTATATTTTGTGCGTGTTATGATTAAGAACAGGCTCTTAAGTTCAGGAAGATCACTAGAAATGTATTCTTTCTGTATTCATAGACACCTACCATACCAGAAGGGTGACGAGTATGTTGTCGATTTTTTATTAGATTTTATGTTGATGTTACATCATATCATGTTACATAGAGCAGTGTTGGCCTAGTGGCTTCAGCGTGCGGCTCTCATACCTGAGGTCGTAGGTTCGAAGCTGTGCACCAATGGAGTTTATTTCTATGTGCGCATTTAACATTTGCTCGAACGGTGAAGGAAAACATCATGAGGAAACTTAGACCCAAAAAGTTGACGACGTGTGTCAGGCACTGGAGGCTTATCACCTACTTACCTATTAGATTTAAACATTATCATGAAACAGATGCAGAAATCTGAGGCCAAGACCTAAAGAGGTTGTAGCGCCACTGATTTTTTTTTATGTCGATGTTGTTTTGCTATGAGATTTATAATTTAAATCCCCCTAGGTACAAGAAGCGGCACTGCGTCGTTCAATAACAGACGTGGCTCACGCGGACAAAAGATCGCTCGCGCTCTTAATGCTTGCACATTCCGCTGACGTACTCGAAAACGCGTTCGGACCACTCTCAGATGAAGACTACGAACTAGCCACGCGGCGTGTACGCGCATTATTAGATCTAGACTTCGAGGCTGAAGCTATGCGCCCAGAGGCGTGCGATATCATGTGGGCAGTGTTCGCCGCGTTCACCAAATAGCAGTAAATGAATAGGAATCATATTCCAAATTCAAAATTATTTCTTTTAGTGACAATATAGACTATTGTGAAAATCACAAATTCGTATATACGTCAAACCAGTATTAAATTCTACTAGACGTCTTGAGAGATTATTTAGCCAGTGTTTCAAAAAATCTTTCTCTAATTGCGTGTTAAGAGTAAGACACCTGTTTAATTCAAATCTTGGAAGTATACGCCAATGATTATCCTGAAACTACTTCTGGCAAAAATTCGACGTTGGACGGAATTATTATTATTGCCTGTTAAAATAATGTCTTGAGTCAAAATGTAGTTTTGTCATACTACAAGCTCTTTTAAAAGTTCAAGATCAAGGCAACGTCTTCACAACGACATTGACTGAAGCATAAAGCTATCGCGTTCCTCTCGTGAGAAGCCTTAGCACGATATTGAATTTTTTTTTGAGAGTTTAATCCATACAAATTTTAATAGTTGACATGTATTGTATTCGAGTACTGCATTTTAAGTTCCCTATACGCTATCTGAGCGCCTACTTTTTTATACAAAAATCTATAGCTTCTTTTATATAGCGATAGGTGTTCGATTTAACGTATTGTTCGTGCTTAGGCTTCTTATAATACAAAGGATAGATGTTTTAATTCCTATCTCTGCGCCCCACGTCTGATATAATTTAAATGCCTAGATGTGGCACAAAGTGTGTGATTCCATATGAATAGTGGAGGATTTGTTATGAATTTATATCCTTAAGTGTGCTAGGTTTTTGTTAATATATTTTTGTATATAATATAAACATTGTATGTGTAATCCTCTTTTTTTCGTATCTATAGGTATATTGTTTTTATACTATTGTTAAATTATCTATGTTTAGTATTTTCATTCGGGTAATTTAATGTAAAGTTATTGTAAATTGGCCATATAATATAATGGTTTCTAATTGCATTAAATATTTTTGAAATAGTGTCTTATTTTTATTAAAAAATGCTGAAATGACACGTTCTATACAAAAATATTCTACCATTTCTTCTTCTATCTTGAGCTGTTCCTAAGAGATAACATGCTAATTTAACAAAGAACTTATATTCAGTAGAGTACAAAGCCCACATGGAATCTGACCTTTAAATCATATATATTATAAAACACATTTAAAATATGAATATTTAATTTAGGTTAAATTATTCTTAATATTATTTAAAGTCTGCATTAATTATTTTAATTAATTTGTTATTTTAATCAATAGAATTAAAATTATTATGTAGTTAAAATAACCAGAGGAGTCTTTTGGTTTAGTTAAAATTTATATCGAAATTGGACTAGATATGTATAATTATTTAAACCGGACATAAATCGAGATAAAATGATTACCGGAAGTATGTAACGATTTTTTTTGTATTACCTATTACGCCATTATTGATAGACTAGATAAGATTTATTTAGGATTTGAAGTATATTTATTTCCTGCTAGTAAGTCGCTACATCAAATTAACGTTATTGGTAAAATATATGTTGTATATTTATTTAATTATGTGCGAGTTATAAAAGCACTTAATTATTACAAAATGCGATGAATACTTTTTTTTTATTTCACTAAGCAATAAAATAATATACATAGTTACATTGTTTGTCTTTAGTTTTAACTGTTGATAGCTTTTTTAATGCATTCCTATGTTGCTTAAATTGTTCACCATTTCAGCATATAATTCTTGTAATTATTTGAAAATAAATAGTCTGTTAGCTCGGATAAAATGTAACAAAACAGCTCATTATTATTTTTTTATATAGTTTTAAATTGTCATATTTAATTATGTATCGAAACTGAAAAATATTTTTAAAATATAGTCTATTGTAAACTTATATTTAATTAGAGTACCTAATTAAGCTTTATAAATATAATGAGTTCGTCTCTCACTCACAGAATAGCGGAATGGAAGTTAAAAGGCGATAACCGCGATTGCGTATATGCGCAGGCACCGATACCAATCATAATATAAACGAAAATTTAAAGTAAAAAATCTATAATTATAAAATAATTTACAGATAACTTATTTAATATGTTTTTAAAGTTTTGATCAATTGTCATACTAAAAAATATATCAATTAAAAGTAGGTTTTATTTACGTTATTGTATGGGCATTGTAAGGCACTTACGGAATTATGTATTAAGATGATGAATCCCACACCATTGCATAGATGTCCTACAGTATGTATATATGTATTCTGAATTATTTGGTGTAAGAAATACATCATAAATCTATCTTTATATGTATAGGGTAGTCATTTTATTTAAGATCTTTGTTTAAAATACTATGTATATTTTTTAAAATAATGTAATGAGACTTGTATGGAAATAAATAAAATTCAGTGTTCCATTAATATGTTTTATTACAAACGTATACTTACAACGCTGAACAAGTCTTAACCTCTTCATTAAATCTACGAAACGTGTAATATACAAGAACAGGGATTAATTATTGCGTAGATCGTGACTAAAAAAATCTAATATTGGTATAATGTCTTCAATTAATGATTAGGTTTTGAGCGCTCTGACGTCAACTCGATAAACGATGTTTTTTAAGATGTCACATTTGGTCGTAAGAATTCACAGGCTCATTTAAAAATTTCAAGGTTAATTCTGTTTTGTGTTGATATAGCATAATTAGGCCTCAGATTTTAATGACTTACTATAGAAATAGCTTGTGGTAGTAGAAAAAAAACAGTCTTAGTAATCTGACAATGTGCATCCACAAGTTTTCTTAAGTTACGTGATAAAATATGCGTACAATCGTGGTCTAACAGCAACACCCTTATATATTTACAATTTACCCGCAGGACCATAAAAGCTACAATACCACCTTTTAACAACTACATTGATAATATGAACTGACTATGAAAATGGGAATGATACACCAGAAAATGGTTGAAACAGATTACAGATATAATAGGAATTGGGTATTACTCTCCAATCAAGTCAAATATCCGCTGCAGCTAACTGCGTCTACGCAGGTACTCAATATAAGCAGATGTCTAATATTCATTGGCTTTTTTATCAATGCGCAATTACTAAATAATACTTCAAAAAGCATCTTGAACTAGAAGAAAAAAAAAACTTAGAGGAGTTTTTGTATTAAACTCAATAACTTTATTAATAATTCAAGTAATGATATTTGATAAAAATTAGAAACCAATCAGTAATAATTAATGTAGTAGGTACACAAAGTAATGTGTGTTTGTTAAAAAATGATGTTGTAGCTACGTAAGCATTCTGCCGGATTTTATCTAAAACGGCGGGAGAGCTCTAACGACTTAACATACGAGAACACATTCGCAGTATCTCAATCATACAAATTTTCATCAGTTCTCACAGCCTTACATAACAACTACCTATATCTAAAATAATACTTGTTAGGACAATTTTTCTACCAGAAATGGCAGTTGGTGTTACAATTCATTACTCTGTATCCGATTTTTACCAGTTCTAGTTTTAATACCCTTAATTTGTAATTAAGTTAAACGTGACTTTCGTCCTAATAATTTAAATGATATATCAATATAATGATCGCGCCAACATCTATCCTCTAACTTATTTAAATTTCCTTTTCTTTTTTATGAATAACCTGAATATATTAGCAGTTAAAGTGGATTGAAAATTCCAATTGTGATGGTTAACCATTTTTTAGCGAAAATGTATTATAGAGACTCAAGTTGGCACAATATTCAACAAATATATAAACATCATATTTTCAACTTTATTTAAAACCGTTTCGACAACGCGCACTCGCATTTCTTAATTATCAAATCAAAATATACATGAACTTTTAGAAACTTTAAAGAATTGATATTTCAATAATAAATGTAATGTACAAATGCAGCATGTAGAATAAATTCGAGAAAAGTCTGGTATAGATTTATTTTAATACTATAATACTTAATCGGTAAAGAATCCTTATAACTATAGTAGTCTATAAATATACTTAGGAATAAAACTTAATATTTAAAGAAATTTATAGATTAGGAAAGGTTTTGTAATAAATGCATTAAATTTAATGTTGATATAGTAGGTATTCCTAATTCGTCGCGCTCAAAGGATCGTATTCCAACACCTATTTTATGTCACGAAATTGCAAATGACACTAGATTTAAGTTTCATTATATGTAAAGTGCAGAATAGTGTTAGAACACGTTCTTTATTTATAGGCACCATTGCGCTTGGAATAACAATTTCATTTAACGACTTCAAACGATTTTGGACTTTAGGATATTTCTATGATGGATGATTTATTTAATTAATTACAGTTAAAAAAGCAAAAATTTCGAAGTCGCCAATAATTATGTTGTATTTGCACCTGGATGAAAACCTGTATGTACTATATTACTACTAAGAAAAGTTGTTTTGTCACCAAGCCTCAGTGTAGCGAACATCATATTCTTGAAGCTGGGGTAACCTTTGACGTAGAGTATCGAAGGCCTCGGCTGATAGTTTAGTGCTATTAAGATTGATTCTTCTAAGACTGGATAGTCCTGAAAATATATTTTATCCTTAATAAGACGCACGTATCCAAACGTTTTAAGCTTGTTAAGATTGATTGATGCACTTATATTTTTTTTTAAGGCTAAAAAAAATAAAAACTTCGCTTCTGGTGTTCTGTTAATATCCACAATATTGTCAAATTTTTTGCTGGCAAATAAGTCACAGATAATAAAGCTTTGTAATCATAATAAATTCAAAATCCAGATGTATCGCTATTTGTACTCTTTTTGTGATTATGGGTAGTTCTACAAAGAAAATGGTACCTGATAATGCCTCTATGCCCTTATCAGAGACGGGAGTTTCGCATAGGTTAAGTACTTGCAGTCGCGGTAAATGTTCCGCTATCAGTTGAACTCCACTATCTCCGAACTTTGTTGCCCATAGGTTCAGGTAGCGAAGTGACGGTAGCTGCAAAAATAACAAAAGATAAAAAGAGAAATAGTCGTAACTCGTAACTATAAACATAAGAAAGTAAGTGAAGAGTAGGAAACAGTTAAAATTGTAGGAATCACTGTTGAAATATATGGCTCAATCTATAATTATATAACGCAAAAAAACGTATTCTTTTATATATAAAACAAACGCAAGGAATATAAAATATTTCATGATTATATTTACCGATAGTACCTACTGTTATGTTTCTGTTAGCAATATAAAGTTCAGGTTTTATATTATATTTATTCATAAATAATAGGTTTATTCCTCAGTGTATATTTATGATAAAATTGCTATTTTGCTTTTAGACAGTGATTAAAAAATATTTAATACCTTTATTAAATGATGTGCGCAAGCGCTTGTGACGCTAGTGAAAGCAAGGCTCAAACATTCAAGGTTACCAAGTGCTCCAGCTTCTAGTAATGCAGCTACATCTTCATCCGTTGCACGCACTGGCAAGGCTAACCGTTTGGGACCTCCATGTGCTTGCTGAAACCAAAAATCTTTTATGTTAAGATGATTGGAATTAGCACTAAAAATCCGGGGTTTTGGCGCCATTTGAAATTTTGTTTGTTCGTTATTGGTTTAATGAGCGTTATTCAGGCATTTCGAAGGTGAAGAAAATTTTAATCTAGTTAGTCCTTAGTTCTAGAAAGAAATTGTAAAATAGAATTACACCTTTGAATTTCACTGTACTAAAGCCCATGCAGTGAAATGATTATCGCGTATTCGGTAAAAAAAATAGATTAGTATATAAGTAGTAATATTTAAACTTACAAGTCGTTGCAATGTTTTTTGTCGTTCACATAAATCTGTATAATACTGCTTTCCTAGTTCAGTTCCCTGTAAGGCAGCAATAATCTCTAATTGAGTTTGTTCCCCACTGGCCACCTCCCATTCGAGCATCAGGCATAAGGCTTCTAGAGCTGCCGGCTGTATGAAAAAGTATAAGGTTTTATTATATATAAGTGTCTAGTTATAGGTGATATTGAAACACAATACAACAATCAGCACTTGTTTCATTAACGAAAAGGAAGGTGCGTACGTACACATGTCACAAGTGAAACTTATTTGAAAAACTTAATTTTAAGTCGAAAATTAATGCAATTTTTTTTTATTTATTTCTTTGATATTTACATAATTCGACGTGATTTCTATTGGTATTGTTGTGACTAAAGCATTATGGTAAGTAAAATATGTAATATGACTTCGTGTTTCAACATTACCTAACTAACCAACATATCTTGTAAATAAAAAATCTGCGTTTACTGCAGACATTATGCGACAAAACTGCCATCTAAAGTCTAATATGTAACTACTAAACGAATACATCAACTAATTCTGATTGCTTCATGCTACGTTCGCCCTTTCTCACTTTCTCTAAATCGGTCTCAATTCCTCTCTCCCTTTTTCTTCCGACTAAAACGCTGCATATCTTCGTGACGCTAATATTATAATTATTGCGTTTTATCCGTAAAAAAATTACCCTCATGCGTCTAAAGAAGTTTAGCTTCAAACAAATAGTATTGGTAAAAATATGTAGGAATTTTAAGCTTCACTATACTTTATAGATTACTTTCTTCATAAGTTAGGCGATTATATTTAATGTTAAAGAATCAGAACCGAAAAAATTACAGCACATTATTATATTAGCGAGTAAATTACAGTTTTAAAATAAACTTATTAAATACAAATAAAAATATAAGAATTATATTTGAACGCATTAGGTATATTCAGAAAATGTTTGTTCTTAAATCTTTTAAGGAAAAATTAGTAATCATATGTAATTGTAAATATAAAACATACGTGTTCAGTCAAGGCAACTATCATGAAGTCCGGTAATTGTTTACTCATACTTTGGAGGAAGCTTTTTCTTTTGCAGCAACAATTCAGTAAAGCTTGTACCTATAAAAAAATATTAAATTATTGATGGTATGAATATAAAATGTAAATACATTTTATAGTGGTGGTCCTACCAGAAATATATGAACTAGTCCCGGGAGCGGAAATTCTCTTGCTACGATTATTATACAAGAGCAATACGATAGTTTAGTTTCGCTTAGAAAGCATTCCTATTCGAGTAAATAAACATAAACAGACACACTTCATACAAATGATAAAACACTTTAGTTTTCTTAACTTACCATATCTCCCCACACTTGACACAGCTTCGCATGTGGCAATGACAAAATTGGTTCCGAAGGTGCCGCGGCCCGCAACCAAGACGGTGGGCAGGGCCGAGCAGCTCGGGCGGATGCCACACAACTGTGCACAGAGCAGCGCTGATCCCGAGATAATGCATTTAGTACATTCCCCAAGCGAAATGCAACTCGAGGACACGCCATGGCACTAGCTCGTATAGGAACGGGCTGTAACACTCCACCTACTATTGTCAGCCAGTCTTCGTATTCGCACCTATAAAAAATAAATGTTTATATGCTTAGATTTTTAATAAAATTAAAAAATCTGCTTTTGTTTTGGTTAAACCAAAAGTATTTTATGTGGCAACCTATAATGCGTATTAATTTTCGTATACGTTACGTAGGCGCGTGGCATGACATTACATTTCACGCAATGACTTTACAAGAAAAAAGTAACCGGAGGGTTACGGCAACAGGCCTTAGGATTTGTTTTTAACCTACCTGACTGTGTTGTTTTACTCTATTGGTGAAATACGTCGTAATTATACGTCGCATTTATACCTCCTTGAAGTCGGTTTAGATAAGGCAACATGGCCGTTAGATGGGTAATTAAAATAATCGTAAAAATAAAAATTATTTAATTAAACGCATTGTATTTCAATAAAGGATTTTTCATTTAAATGATCAAGTTTTTAAAAGTTCTAAATATATATGATTTCCCATACTTTATATTTAAGGGCCTTTTATTAAATCATATTAATATTTTAATAGGACAAAAAAGTGAACATTTAAGTTATGTTCCTGTATTATGGCTATAAGGATGATGCTAATGGATAATGCAAATAAAACAAATAAACAACTTAAAACAGTCGGCTATGTTATAGTTTTGTTACACTGAGTGCCGACACTAAGCAGTCAAAACACGTGTCAATCAATAGTTTTTATGGTTTTCCTTGATTGAAACGTATAAGCATTTTTTAAACATGTTTCAATGAACTCATTGATTGTCAAACAAATTTTGCAATAATTATTAGAATTAAATTTCCTTGTACTGTAAATATTTATGCTGCCACCATTTCCGGTTCAAAGTACAAAGTCTAAGCTTTACGATTCTTAAGATTAAAACGTCACGATGTATTTCCCATGATACAGAATGTTAGTAAGAAATATTTTTTATATAAGGAACAATCTAAAATGCTAAAAATACATGAAATCTATGTTACGATAAATACATTAAATTCCATTAAATGCTTATTGCTTAGGTTCCTAGTTGTTCATAATGCCAAACTATTAAAAAAAGTCAAGCCAATGAGAACTATGTATGTATATAACTAGGTAAATTGTGTCGTAGATAAAGGGATCCCCGACACTAATGAAAAATATCATCAAAAGCTTACACTAATTTAATCAAATAACAAAGTTCGTTAAATGTATTGAAATACCTTTTGCTAAAGCTGGATTCTACCTTAAGATGCATTATATAGCCCTGTACTCTATATACTATAAATTATATTGTTTCTAATAATAAATAAATAAATAAATGTGTCGTAGATCTTAATTATAGAAAATTAAAATTGCATTGTACATATCCATTGGCGTACAACAGCCTAATATGATGTAATAAAAACTAACAAAAGTCTTTTCTGAGCAAAAATGCAGCCTTGACTTGTATAATTAGTATAATGTTTAACTAAAATTTGTGTCCTTTTTAACTTACATATGCTCCAAGATATCCGCAAAGCATAGTACGTCGTATTCAGTATCATCGCACTGGTGAGGCGTGGTGTAATTCCTGTAGTGATCATCAATAGCCGCCAAGACTACTGCTGCCAAGTTGGGAGCAGCTCTGGGATGGGGACAAGTGGCACGATTTCCATGAGTGACCTCCACAAAGCGTCGAACTAAGCTCGGTCCGGAGTTATGAGCGCTTAAGGCACTGAAAGACACCAACCAATAACAGTTTAATTAAAAATATTTACAATTAAGTTGGTGCTAAATAGTCTCATTTATAACTACATCATCTGCCTCATTGTGTCAAAATCAACATATTAAACGAAAAAGATGACCAAACATTTGCCTCTTTGATTAATTAAGCAAGATTATTGTTATTTTTTAATTTTACAAAACTCCCATTTATCATGGCTGTATGATATAGGCACTATTTGCTAGGTAAAACCTACGCTACATTTTTTAAAAAATTACAATGACTTTCCTGTCAAAGGCCTTTATGGACTAATTGCTATTTAGTTTAAATACAATCAAAATAACACAACATACCTATGATTATATTGTTATTGTAGGAAGGTTAGTTATCGCTGAGAACTACAACTATCGCAATAGATATACTACAATTATTCCGAAAGATATTATTTACATTTTATTTATAATTACCTAAGACACTTAATCATTTTTGCGTTGTGTCTTATCCACTAGATATATCATAGCAATATGTGCCTACAATAGTTTTTTTAGTTATCTAACCAAGAACGATCGAGGTAATAAAAGAAAATACATTTTTTGAAAATCAATCAAGTCAAAATATGTTAAAATTTAATTAATTTTATACTGGCGCTACGACCCTGTGTGGATCTCTTGGCCTCAGACTATGCGTTTCTTTGATAATTATATTTTATAGCTGAACGGTATAATATAGGTGAACGGTCTTCTCAGATTTTTGGGACGAGACACGTCACGAGCAAGTGCGCACATAGAAAAAAATCATTTGGTGCACAGCCGTAATTCGGAAAGCACGTTAACCTTCATTACATAGCAGATATCAAAACACCATACATAAGAAACATAGCAAAACTAACTCTAAAATAAACTTGGCCTATTCAGGAATGTACCAAGCTCTTTAATATTAGAACTTCCTTACCGGGAGGATATTATTCTTAGAAATCAAGTGACCAACAGAAATTGCACCATCACGTATCTTTCTCATCACGCCCGCGTTACTCACAATACTGACGAAACAGATTTACTATTGTTCTTAGTATTCCTTTGTATTTATTTATCTATTTATTAATATGTAATGTAGTTATTACTACTAGCTAGCTAGCTACTATTATGCTAAATGTTTTTGGATTTTTTTCTTTCGCATAAGTATATTTTTTTTGGAAATTCAGATTTTATAAAAAAAGGTAAATGGCGACATATGGGATACCCTTTCAGTATTTACATGCTCAAATAATAATATTATTATTCCTATAATAAAAAGCTGTCAATTGTCACAACAAGACCACAGTGAATATTTAAAAAGTAGTAACTAACCTTATATAGTCCCTAACGAACTGTCGTGCATGAGGCGCTTTTCCGAAATCAACATTTCTAGTCAGCACGCGCCTCACAGGCGGTGCCAGTGCTGGCAAAGGAGCAGACCGAGGTCTGCGTCTACATAACCGCGCGAGCAGGGCACACAGCTCACCGTTGACACCTCTCTCTGCTAAAAGTGGTGCAGCCACGCTTGTCGTTGTTTCAGCCCAGTCCTCCCAGTCTGGACTGTCCTTGTTCTAGAATAAAAAAATTATATAATTAAAAGACAATGTTTAATGAGTTACTTTCATGTCCTGTATATAGGTTATTAAAATATCTAGGTACAAAAATATTAATGTAATTAGTAACGGTTATGCATGGCATAAGTGAACAAATCAAATCAACAATGAGAGTTATTAAAATTATTCCACAATTAAAGAAATTTCATAACAAATAACGCCTAACGAAGATTTATTTATTTATTACAAAAGTACATATAATACAAAGATATAAATACTCTTAAAAATGATAGGAGATAACTACTTAGTCCAGTCATAAGTTCTGTTAGAAATGAAAATGCATTTTTTAGATGAAGTAATGTTTATATTATTAAAATTTAGACCTACATATCTATTACAGTATCAGCAAAAAAAATATTCTATTCGAAATGGCCATTTTTGGCTTTTATACAGGCCTTTCTGTTTCTTTCGCTGTTTCTGTTTGGCCACGTATCGATTTAGACACTGCTACGAAGAGAAATTTCGCCTCTGCTTGTTCCAAATTTTTTTAGAAGACTCAATGTCGCCGTGTCGTTAAGAGCTGGCCGGAATTGAAGTTGAGGGTTGAGGTTTGGGCTACATGAGGGCCAGCATTCAGCCCTTATAAAGATGGGACTGATACCAAGCTTTTGAAGTGTCAGGGAATATGACCGACGGCACCATACCAAATTTGTTCATGGCGATCACTGCAATGCTATTTTCTTTAACACCCCATTTACCTCCTTCGAAATTGAGAGTAATAATTTGTTTTGTCTTCTTATACGCTATCTGTTTAGACAATTTTATCGTTTAACTTTATAATAATATTTATTCTTGTAGATAAATTCTAAAAATACTTTTTAAAAGCTAAAATTCCTCTAAAGATACACTTTTGCATCCGCTTAATACACAAATTGAAATTTATTCAAAACATATCTTTTAACTTTATTTAGTTTTCAGAATAACTGTATTCTAATCAACTACTCACCTACGGAAGTGGTTATATGATACGCAGGTAAATAGGAATTGTATAACAAATAATATGTTTGTAATTATTATATGTAATCTTGAAACTTCTGCACGTTAGATGATGCATATATAATTTTCCGTATACAATTATGTTACTACTGTTAATACATTCTTATTGATTAACAAGAAATTTTAAAATATTGCAATTAATAATTTTAATAAACGATAAGGCAATCGTATTTATAGTTTATTTTTTATTTTATTAGGGAAGTACTGTTATAGCGGATATTCAAAAACGTCAATGGTTATTTCACAGATTAATGTGAATCGCAACTGATGTGAAACGACTTAAGAACAATAAATATGATTTTGTTTTGATTAAAAACTAAATCTTAGACCGGAAGTAATATTCAAATTAAGACAAGAAAAGTTAATTTATGATCAAAATTTCGTAGCCTCATGAGTAGCACTAGTGTGAATAAAAGACCAATCTTTTAACTTTCTGAATGATAGAGAAACAATAAATAAGGTAAAATATTATAAAAACGTAGTAATGTACAAAAGGGGCTAGTCGATTATATTGAAACCGCAAAACAATTTGCATCTGACCGCAAGTACTACACCGGTTTACGAGTACGTACTTAATGAATAATAAATTACAGTAGGTGTCAAGTATTCTCTCTTCGAAGGGTCAAGGGGAAAGTAAAAGAATGAGGAATTTATTATGTTCCTGGATAAAGACACGGCGAACTGACTTAATACTTTCACTTTTAATTCTTCTGTATAGAAGGAAGAATACGATGAATACAAAAAGCCATTCTTCCCGTTCCAGTTTGATTGATATTATTTTACCTTTTTATCCATTAAGATATATAATCTGTTTCTGTGTATATATTCATAAGACTTACATGAATAATCGGCACAGAATGAATATGGAAAGCGGAATATATAATTGAGCCTTTATGCACATGTATACAAATGAATGTTTGTATAAATGCAACCAGATTTAGGAAAAGGCAGTGTACGGTCGTTTACTCTATGCCACCTCCTCTCCTCTTAGCTAACTCCTGCACGCGTTGCTAAGATTTGATAAATTCTGGTTCCAAGTGAAAAAATATTTTTGGTTTTCGGATGACCTATTAGAACGTACGGATTAGGATCATATATTATAATTCCTTTGTGAGTCACGAAAAACATTGGGTTTTGTTAATTTAATAATACATTATAGAAATATATGTAAACACAACTCACACTAACTACGTCAATTGTACAAATACAAGATAAATACGGTATATATCAAGATATATACCGTAAAAAATGTTGGTCCTCTTTCTCTCGACACGAATGCGTAACATCTCGGCATAGAGCAGAATAATTACCTACTTCTTGTAATTTTCCTCATATATTCACTTGTATGATAATATCTACTTGTAATCATGCATTTAATGTTCTATGAATGTCATTGATACAATTTATCTGTATTATTAGACTAATAGAACAATTGTTACGTTTAATGTTTAAGAACGAAAAACCTTGTTTATTTCTTCTGTACCTATTATCTTTAAGGTGTTTAATATAGCTAAATATTTAAATAGTACCTCAGAGAGTAAATTGGTTAGCAGCAACAAGGGTGTCCTCGTCACACTCTCGTCCTGCAAGGGTGTTGTCATCACGAAATCCACCATGTTCTGAAAATTGATTTATAGCAATAAGAAGGAAATGATGTTTTAAAAAAATAAAAGTTTATGAGCACAAAAATTATGAAATAAAATATTACGTAAATTAAATTACCTACATGGTTCTTTTTGTAAAGTATGTCTTAGAATCTTGCTTAGGCTAATTTTTTATCGGTGATGGCTGTAGCAAGCAACATAAAAAATTGAGGAAATCAGTTTGACCTTGATGAAGTTAAATAATCTACCTATTTAGGCTCCCAATTCCTTCACAGGTCACCCATTTGTGACTAACCAAAAACCACAGTTAGGTTGTTACCTAGTTAGTATTTAAAATATGGTTCTACGCAATTCTGAACTGCAATGTAAATAAGTTTGATAGGTGTTTCATAAATAGTTAGTAAATATTACGTGTCTTACTCCATTTAAATTATACCATAACCTCTAAAGGCACATTTTTTTGCTACTTTGGATTTTCTGGAGATTTATCAAAGAAATAAGAAGCGGCAAACAATCCATTCAAATATGGTATTAATATAATGTATTTATTTGAATATTGTTTACTGATTAGCTGTAGGAATACTTAAATAAAATATGCCTGCCCACCTTTAACTCTTTCACGACTAATTCCTTTCTCACAGTTTTCGTTAATATATTGCGGTAACGCAGCATGTTCCTCTGTAATTAATAAAATTTATTTTTATATTCATAATCATTGGTTTTGAAAAAGTCAACTCAACTAAAAAAAACTCACCCTCCACACTATTGAATAGTACCACTGGTCCCTTGTGTATGCATCGTTAGCCTAAAATAATAATAACTTATAAAAATACACATACACACTTTCAGTGCAGGCAAAAATAGTATGGTCAATAATACAATTGTACGTTTTTTTAATAGCCATTATGAATACACCCAGTGTTAGTATTATTGTGCTACCGTTGTAGAATATACATAATATATACTTCGAATTAACATAGAAGATGTTACATCCCATTCGTAAGTTTCATGAATCTGGATGCTATTGACCAAGTTTGTATGCTAGAAGGTTGTGGCTGTGTTCCAGTGAGGGGGGAGATTGATTGATATTTGCCCTACCTTTGCGTTTTGTTATTCAGTTGCGGTTTTCAATATTTATTGTTTAACAACCAAGAAGATGGGAGAGTAAAGTTTGTAATTTGTCATTGCACATACGCCCTACGCCCGAACCCAATAATTAATCCACAATCTCAGATAGAAAAAATCTGAGATCAGACCTTGACAGTCGATCAATCTCCTATCTAATATCAATCGGTCGATTGGTTATTGGCACACTTTTATCTATATGTCGATTAAGATCTCCATCGCAGATGGTCAAAAATGGATTGAGATAGGCTACTGGGGTTGGGCACTAACCATTTGAGTCTAATGCATTTAATGATTTCGACAATGTTGGCCTTTGGTTTCATTAGTGATTAATTACTTAAATTCAAACTCAAAATAACTTTCTTCATATAGATAACCAAGTACACTTATGAACATCAATAGAAAAGATATTAAAGATTCTAAATTTACACTTACTACCAGTTCGCAAGTCAAGGGTATAAAGCGGGCAAAAAAACTGGTAAGACACTCTCCGCCACTCTTTTTAATGGGGAAATTTTGAGTCATACAAATTGTTTGAACTGGCGCAAATCAATCCCAAGGATTAGGATCCATTAAATAATCATCATCTTTATAAAAAGATTTAACGATTAATTTACGAGAGTTACTTAAGAATACTGTGCGTTCAGTTATAAGTTTGTAATACAAATATCCATTATTTTAATAATAAAACAGATTACTTTATATTTAGTTATCATTCACATTATAAAGAGCTAATATATTTCACAGTACGTTAAAGAGAACTTAAACCTGAGAGAAATGCCAAACCTGTAATAATAACGATCCATGAGGCATTACAATTCGGAGACAGTACTTTCTGGCGGGATCCCATCTCGATATACAGTATACTTCCTGCATGCAGTTGTACGTCAATGGTCGTTCCATTTGACCGCAAGGCTAAAACAATATATTTATGGTTTACATGACTTCTACAAAGATAACGTAGAGAACGCAAGAGCCTACTGATTAGCGGATATTTAGTTGGCCGAGTGAAACAACTATTGCTCAGTACTTATAACGTCTTCATTAAATAATTTTAGTATAATTATTTTTTTTTTCAAATATTGTAAATTCATCATTTTTTTAATTTTTATTTATTTCGAAGTTGTGCTAGGTATAAAGAATTTTTAGGAGGTTATTCTATTAAAAAAATCTCATGTAGAATAGGACAAATTGTTAACTATTTTCCAAACAAGCAAGGGTCACATTAAATAAACTTTTTATAGATTTATTTTCGTTTAGAGGCAAGAGTAAACCAGTACTTGACCTATTAAGCTATGAAGGCGCTAAGAAACTATATGGACATGAGGTAGACATAATATAGTAGATGCCTCATTATCGCAAGAAATGAATAAAATAAGTAAAAAAATACAACATAATTTCTGATGCTACAAAAGACGTCAAGCGAGAATAACAGACGATAGGTACGCAAGAGCGTTCAAATAAGAATTGAGTTTTATGTAATTACTAACACTAGTCTGAATTATTAGTAGTAATTACTAATCCAGATTAGACAAAGAATTTTTTTATTTGCAGATGTCCTAATAAGAGGTCTTTGGGAAAAAAATCATGTATTCTTGTTTCTGTATTAATTTTAAGTGTGTGTAGTAAAGTGCCTACACAATTTGTACTTTTAATTATTGGTTGTAAAAATTAAACATTGATAAAACTTAAACGCTTCTGAAGGCAAGCCGCCGTGCGTGTAAACACGTACACAAACGGTTTCATCGTATTATTATAAAAATGGGCAAATACATTTATATTATACATCGATTCTTGGAAACTCTGAGACAGTATTAGGATTGGACAGGCAAATACGTTATGTTGCATGCCAACATCAGCGTCTATTTGACGAATTTCTGACCGTTCTGTGTCACGTGACTGACGTATAAATATTTGCTTTTGAGAATATGTATTTTTGATAAATTGGTTATTTTATTTCATAAGTACTTTATATTTCTTAGTGTTAAATAGCCATTGCTATAAAAATCTATATAATCGGCACTACTTTACAAAACATTTTTCTTTCACATTAAACCATGCGTAGGACATACATACAAACACATTATGTGCATCATATGTATATGATTATCTTATATGTATAGTATTACCATATGAAATGAGACAAAACTAGACCGTTGATGTATTTTTTGTCCTAGCTGGAATTGCGAATCATAATGATTCAGCGACTACAGAAAAAAGAAAGTAAGAAGACGTATTTGAAAGCAGGAAAATAATTATACTAGAGCGATTGAGTCAGGCGGCGTATACAAGTAGGTACTACTCTTTCAAAAGTATACAATCATGCCAGTGCTTCCTGTCCGTTCTACGCCCTTGATTTGAGAACTGGCAGTGAGTATAAAATTAGAAGCATTTAATATGTATTTCTTGACGTTAATAAGTGTACATTGTGTTATCTAAATGAATAAAAGATTTTGAATTTGAATTTAAATAAAAAATCTTTTCTGATTGTTATTTAATCGAAAAGCAGAAAGAGGTGACTTTTTGAGCAATAATTACACTTACGATGAAGGTCATCGTGGGAAAACTGATCCAAGACATAACTATTGACACCGATACTGAGGCCAAAAGGCAATTATATTATATATAATATGTGTAATCGTTTACACATATCACAATAGTAGACGAATGAAGTCTTTTTAGAGTTTCAGTTCAGTTAGAAAAAATATGCCACTAGTAATTTCAAATTACCAGTATATTCTTAAGTCTTAATCATTACAGACACTATACGTGGTATCTTTTTCTAACACTTATGATTATGAAATCATTGCTATTGTTATAGATACAAAGTGCAATTATCAAGATACATTGTGGCCGGTTATCTGGTTTTGTATTCTATCGTCGTAATAACTACTTACGTATAACGATTGACGTTTTATTTGTTTGGAAATCGTTACGTGAATAATGAAATCTAATATAAATCTAAGGTATTATTAACAATATTACTATTAACTTTAGGAATTAACAATGTATTATTAAAATAATATTAAAACTCTATTTTTAACAGCAATTCCAAAATTCCCTCGAGTTTTTTTTTAATTTCTCATATTTATTTCTTCGCCCCGGGATAGGCTTTTCGATGGTTTCGTTAAAGTGTGATTATTTAAAAACAAACGACAGCGACAACGTACTTGACAGCCACGTCCGTTAATGTATATGTATAATCTGCAGTTAAAGAATAAAGAACAAAGCACGAGCTAGCAGTTATCTGTGTAATGTTCAGAATGACGTCGATAGCGGCAGCGGGCATTGGCCCAGTGGGCCCGCGCGCGAGGTTACTCGTGACGTCATGAAATCACAGGCCGCGGCCCCTATGTGCCTTATGAAACACCTCTTACCTATGCCGCGATGCTATATGTACACATTTACATTAATGTCTGCGGGGTCTGGTGTATATATAATATTTATAACAATAAGTAAATAATTTTCATACTGGTATTATTTAGATTATAAAAAGGGGAATTCTTAGGGTGGATCAATTAGCATACAAAATTGATTAACAGAATAGTTCGTAACGTTCGTACCTTAATCATGTGCGATTTTAAGTTATTTAAATTACTTATAGTTATACGTCATATATACATCATTTAGTGTCAAGGTGTAGTGCTAATTGCAAAAATTACCGTTTCAAACAATAATAATTATTTCGTCAATAAAGGTAGGTACAGTAGGTATATATATACAAAGGCATCACGTATGTCTCAGTAATCAACATAGTAAAATTAACATTGACTTAAGGATGCGATCGAGTAAGAAATTAGTCTTTATTTTATTTACGCACGGAAATCCATTTTAAAGCATTTTCATTAGAATAAAAATAGCATAGCACTTACAACCGTACGCAGGGTCGTTCTTTAAGAATTACTTAGGCCATTTAGAAGATACTTAAAAGTTAACTGAACCAATTGGAGTTTAGGCAAATACTACCTCTTCATTCTGGAAATTAAATTTCCTAGAGAAGGGCTCTTTACGTTTAATACGTATGTATTTCTTATCTTACTTGGTGACGTCATTCCTGATTCGAGAATTATTAATAAGAATGTTGGATAAATTGTTCTTATTTTCTCTCTTAGGCAGATTATACACCCAATTCAAGAATGTATCAGTAGTATACATAAGAAGAAACAATATGAAAATATAAATTGCTATTTAATATTAAATTTTCATTATAATATAATAATCTTTATTTTCTTCTTCAGTAGACTTATATAATAACAATTATTACTATCGGCATTGACGCACATCACACGTTTATATCTAGAGAGATATTGTAGTTTCCTTTCTATTATTATGTGTACGATCGTTTTAATTACATTGATGTTATTTAACCAAGTTTGGCGGTGAACTGGCTAGTGACTCCCTTGGATTCACTTCATAGTCAGGGGTTCTCTTGAAAATTATCTCGTTTGCCTCTTCTTTCTTAGAACGTCGTTATAGAAAATAAACTAAACTCGTCACCTCGTCGTCGTCTTAAAATATATATATACATATACATATATATGTATATGTATATATATATTATCGATTGCAAGACACGGTGACAGGAGACCGGACGGCATAATTTTGATTCCATAGAAGATGGGATACAACATGTTCAGAAACGGATAACGGAAGGGTCCAGTCCTTCCCATCCATTTGGAAGCAACATATATATATATTTCCTCCTCCTTCAAAGGAGTTACAGATGACTATGACGTCATATTGCTGCGATGAAAGGAAGTTTCGTATAGTAGTTTTTTGGTGTGTTTCTTATTCGATGTAACATTCTAATAAACTAGACACATTCGATATTTAATCGAATCTGTATGATTTAAGCTCTGGCTGTGATATTAAGTTAGGACAAACAGTTTATTTAAATAGAATACAGACATGCTTATAATTTAACTACTTTATAACTTTTACACGTCTAACATATTCTTGATTATTTTTATTAGTGAACAGTGACGCACGTACATTTATCTAGATTACCAATTCTCAAACTGACCTCGTAACTCTGATTAAAAAGCTAAAACCAGTTTTGTTGTCATTCATTATTAGTATTTCAATTATTACAGGAAAGTTAATTAATATTTTTATTTGCTATAATTACAATTAATTTAAAGAAAATACTGCAATGACGCATAAATAATTTTCGTGTGACGTTGTAAGTTGAGAATTGACTGTATGAACAGTTGTTCATTCGTCTAACATTCCTTTAAAAATTACTCTCAAAAAGAAGGTCATCTAATCAGATTGTATATACTATAAAATTTAGACCCCTATTGTCAAAAAACAAAATATTCAGGAGATAAGTATGCATCTTTTTTATCTTGCTTGATAAGATATCATGAAGTATTTTTAATATTAACTCGTATTATTATTCAGTTCTTTTAAATTAAATATTTATTACCGACTCCGTTGCTCAGGTGGTCGAGTATTGGAATATGTGAAGGTCAAAGGGCCAAGCACCTACTTGCGCAGATGATCATAAACGTAACAGGCAAAAATGTTTCTGGCACATTTTCGTCAAAACCGCACCAAAATTCCAGAGAAAAAACAATTAATTACAATATACATGAATTGTTATATCAATATGGAATGCGTGGATAGTTGAAGTAAAATATTATAACAAATGTTTAAACAGTTGTTTCAAGAACGTATTCAAATTCAATACGAAAGATTTGCAATACAATTCCAAATTTTTACCGATGTATAGAGTGAAAAACTAATGTATATGCCGTGCATTTTTTTAACTTCCTCTTTATAATCGTTTAAAAAATAGTTTTTGCTTGCAGCTAAAACATTTTTAGAGTTCGAATTGTTGCACAAAAAATAAATATGACTGTGCACAATGTTGTTTTTTATGTGCTATGTTGCACATAAAAAACTTCATCAGAAACAATTGAATGAGTACTTACAGTTTTGGAGACGATGTGGTCATCCAGTAAACACAGAACGTGGCTTTCCCATCTCCTGAAGAATTTGGCTGCTAAGATTTTGTCAACCACAGTCCTTGTATGTTGAAAGGAACATATTCTCAAAGTCCCTTCTGTAGCTAACTTGTACCTCGGTCCCGGGGGTGGCACGGGAGTCCCAGACGAGTTTGTAACTTTGGACCCGATAACATCTATACAGCACTCAGGACTTGACCCCTGAAAGAAAGAGAATATTTTAATCAAGTAGTAGTCTGATGTAATATTTCTGATGCCCAGTAGCTAATTTTGATAAGACACCTTTTTTACTGCTATGTAAAAATAAATTTTAAACTTAATTAACGCTAGATAAGAAAGTAGAAATTGCTGATTTAAAAGAACAATTTAAATCTGGTAATATTTTATCAGAATGTATTTGTAAAGCTTATTTATATATCTGGACTAGGCATTCTAAACGTACACACTTAATGGACGAAAAAGGTCAGGTATTCTAAAAGTAATTAAAATAGAATTATAGATAAATTATCGATTTGCGTCACTGTCATTATACTTCACAGTTTATGTTAAACGTTGAACAAATACTTATAATCATACATTTATCTACAGATAATTATGAATATTTAAAAAAAAAAGAAAACGGTGCCATTAAAAAACTTAGACATTGAAGCATTGCAAATTAATACAAGGCTTTGGTACCAATCCTAAAGGATACAACACATTATTCAAAAAATATAGATTACATGCAAAACGATTATGTCCAGTAAACCCCCAGTCATAAGCCATGTTTCTAAAACTTTCTATATGACTGATCAACTGAATCGGCTTTTGTTACGATTTCGACATTATCGTATTAGCAAAATACGTACTGTAAAGTACATACTCTGTATGCATTTTGTGAAGAAATAATTAAGCAGAACGAATCAATAAAAATCAAATGAACATTATTCTGGTTAGTAACCGTTTAATTATATTTTAAGATCAATATTATACTAGTACCTTAATATGTCGGAACTACAATGAAAGTTGTGAGTGAAGAGAATGTTCATTAGCCTTATGGTAAAGACATTGAAATTTTCATTGTATTAAAACATTGTAGTAAAGGAAAACATCTGATATCCAGTACGAAATTGGTTTAAAAGCCATATCGATCATTGAATATTCAATATATATTTGCAGGCTGCTAATTATTCTACAAATGCTCCTTCTGTATTGTTTCTCATTTTGCAGACGGAAAAATTAGTTATTATTAGTTGAATATTTAAATATGTATCTACTAGGTAGCCTGACTTTTTTTCAAGACTGTTACAATATTACTTTCCCTGTATGTAAAATAACTTAATTACTAATGTTGATAAACCTCTAGATTTTATATACAACTTCAAGAATATTCGTTATTTTCGTTATAGATATATGTAATTGGGTAACTTTTGAATCACTGAATTCATATACTAAGTTTGTTAATATGAAATAAAATTTTAACGGGTCTGTGAAAAAAGCCCGCGTGTTTTATTTGTAAAAAATTACTAATATTATAAAATTATAACTTAAATCAATAGATAATCTGAGTTCCCTTTATAATATTAGTATTTATCTATAACACAAGCCTGAGGTTGCAGAATGATATAATATGTACTAGTAAAACAGACCTTTTTGTTGATTTTAAAACAAAGTCCATTATTTGACTCATCTAAAACGAAGGAAGTTCAAGCAAATATCAACGAAGTATTGGGAATTAGTAAAAATGTTAATATACATGGCGCAGCCAACTAGCTTAATTGCCCGTTCAATGAACAGCCTAGCATAGCCCTGCCTAGTTGAGTGTTAATTTAAATTTAGTTCAACTTTCTGCCATCAGGAACTAGCGTCAAAACACTTAAAACTGTCAATATGACGTCTGCAAACCACAACTTTGATAGTATTTTTCAAAGTATAATGAATGTGAAGTGAATTTAGCAGTGACTGATTCAAGCAATTACTTTTTAAAGGAATATTTTTTTATGTGACATATTTCGTCTTTTTTTTATATGTCTGTAACATGGTCACTTTTTCGTACGAATGACGTAATCAATAACGAGCCAGTTTATTAAATGTTGTAACGAACACTACACCTATATGCTTCAGGCCGCTAGTTAAAAGCCTTGGCTGTTAATAGAACGGCTAATTAAGCTAGTTGGCTGCGACATATACATTAAACACACGAAGGGCACAAATATTGCTTATAATGTTTCAACAATAAAGTACCTACATTTTTAGCTTACTTATTGCTGCGGTAACAGAACGTGCGCAGCTCGTAGCAACAATTGTTAATCTGGAAACGTTACATTTTATGCTTTTCTTCTTGGAAAATCGTTGTTTACGTCAGAGATGGGTTTTCCCAAATGCCAATACTCAATGTTGTTGTATAATTATGCCTATCAAAGAATTTTTGGCAATTATAAATTGAAAACTCCAACATTAAATTTTTTTGTCGAAATATTATCTTATACTAATTTATTTCAATGAAGAACCTTTAATTAAAAATTTTAAATTAGTTTTACGTTAAGATTTTTCCATAAAATATTGATACATTTAAGGACTACTAACTAAATATTTAATATCGTTTTTAATGTAGTAACTTGTAAGTATACAAGAATAAATGGGACACCAACTGAATAATAGTATCGCTTTAACATCTACTTTCTGTAGACCAACCTCTATAATCCACAGATTTGGCAAAGTTTCAAAAGCTAAAAATAAATCTTAGATACACAAATAACAACGAAGGTATTGAATTAAGTATTTTATTTTTGTATATATGCGTACAGTAAATAATTATTAATTTTATATTTATATATATAAAACATTCCATCGAATTTACGGAATACATTTTATATTAAAAATTATTTAACATTGAGTAGTTTTTCTGTTAATTTTATTTTATTGCTTAAACATTATAAATAAACTAAGTGCAGAAAAACACCAAAAACATCAGAGTGAGGTAAGGCACCTTGGTGCCTGAAACGCTACACCACAGTAAAAATAAATCCTTACAAAATATGTAGTTAAAGAAGTCAATACACGAACGGAATGATTAAATAAAACAGATTTTTTTTTTAAATATCTTGAATTTTTTGAGCCAAGCAATCGTGTCCCACGTTAAAATTACTTTTGACTGAGCTAGCGTGTGGTAAATAATTATTTTAAATTTATAAGGAATTCGTTTATTCAAAATAGTTGCAAGGTGTCCTTATTTTTTACAAATATGTTCATTATGATATTTCATTGTATTAATTAACCACCCCTAAACCTGGACAGACTAATTCGCTCTGCAAGTGTTCGTCGTGATTATTTGCCAAAGTGTAGGCAGACATGATTATGAGCCCGGTGTGCTGGGACGTGATAGTTACGAGAGTTAAGTGCATGCGGGATGTTCAGATGTATGTTAAATGAAGCTGGGGTATCAACTGCCTTTAAAACATGAGCTTATAACTAACATAAAATTAGGGTTTTCGACGCTGGATTAACAAACAACTAACTTGTATTATCGAAGGGTTCTTAAATCTGAGTGACACGTTACCATTAAAGAATATAAGTGTAGTCGACATATTGGATATTATCGGAAACGAGCTTGTTATAGTACAATTTACGAGTGTGGGAAAAACTAAAGGTCTCATTTCGGCTTTGAGTGTGCACTTCAACTCTACTCTCAATTGGTTTGCACTTCTTATTACTTAAATTATATTTATATTTAACTAAACTTATTTTATATAATATCAAGTTACATAAATCGATTTAGGGAGATTTTATTATCCAGTTGGTTATGTAAGCGTTGATTACCGATTCAGAAGATCCATAGTACCATTTGATTAAAGCATAAAAGTCATCTTGCAACAGCGAAAGGGCATGTTGCTGATTTTTTGGCAAGGCAAGTCAGCAAACTGGTAGCAGGAACAAGACTTTATACTCTGTTGCATCTCATTAACATTCGTCAAAAAGCGCAGTGCGACCAAGAACAGAGCCTTGTTATATGGATATTTGGAGAGAACAACAATATATTGATTGTAAGTAAAAGTGAGACGGTATTTAATATACCGCCATAAAATTACTTTTGTATGCGCCATGTTGATTTTTGTAACACGAAATTTTCATTTAATATAAATCTAATTTTAAATAAATATACATCACACATTCCAAAAACCGCAATGTATGGGTTAACAAAGTTATTAAAAGCATTTTAAACTGTTACTTAAACCATTAACATTTAACTTTTGTAGTGAATAGAGCCATAACATGTAGTTTGAAAACATCAATTAATTATTAACCTTAATTAAGTATTTAACAACTGCATTTGCGTCATAGCACGTACCGATTAAATCTGTTTTGCTACGTAAAGTCTGCAATAAAGAAATGCCGGTAGTATCGAAATGGACAATGATTTTTAAACAAAATCGTAGGCGTGCCCGAATTTACCGGGGGCGCTGCAGCCTGCTGTTTAAACCCGCCTGTATGGTATCTCACACGTTATTAATAGAAGGTGAGTTTGGTGCAAATTGTAATGGCGAAAGGGAACAATAATATCCATGCAGCGCACTAACAAAATGCCTCTCTTGACGTCACAGGTGACCTTGTAAAAACAGATATTTTTTAGTTGATAATAAACAATGGTATTAACGTGTCGTGTGTTATTGTAGATACTTGAATAAATCATATATAACGAACGCGTTAGGTGCCTTTGGTGGTCAGTATAACCGATCCAGAAAAGGTCGATATACTTTCCCTGTAAAATCTACATTTTATATTTCGGCTTCATGTAGTCTGTAGCTTTACATATAGTTAATACAAAAATATTTAATAGAATTTCCTAAACCGGAATAATATAAATATGTAGAATTCGATCAAATACTTCAAGGAGTGTATACATTTTTATCAGTTTTTCCCGCGTTGTATGAATACATTAGGCACCTAGTTTACCAACACAGGGACCTTTGATACCTTATCAGAACGTTTTTATACATCGCTTACGCAATATTTATGTAATGGTAGGTTTCGTTACGGTATAAAATATTTTTATCGAGAAAATGGTTTAACCACTATATATATACCTACTATTCTTGAACAAAATTTCAGTTCTATGGATTTAACGCGGTCGTAAGTTTATTGAGGTTATTGGGTTTGTGTGTCTCATGATATCTTTTACGTGTCTATGAGTCGAGCAAATACGAAATGTACCATTGATATGTTTTTAGTTTTAGCTTTTCAAATTCTACGAAACAGCTCGTAGTTTAGATATGGTATTGCTATTAAATTTTATCGTATTATCCCAAAGAATTTAATAATTATATTAATGAAAATATACGTTAATTAACAAATTTTATAAATTTTAATATCACTAGCGTTTAGAAGCATACATAGAGGAGGTTCGGGTGGTCAGTATTCGCCCCAGGATCGTCGGGTTACTGTTTCAAATTCTGGGCTGGACTGTCTGAAATGCCTTTTATTCTTTGGAATCTAGTATAAAGTTATATAGGCCTCGATGTTTATTAAAATGGACCAATAAATGTATGTTTTCAGAATGTTTGTTACAAATAAATAAACAATTTTGATAGGATGAAATCTTCAGTTAAGTTAGATAATTAGGGTTTTTGTTCAATCACTTTTAAAGAGTTGTGATTGCAACTGAGGGGATTCCTCGTGCTACGTAAACGCCGAATTTTATTGCAAATTTGGAAGTGGGTTTTTTGTTACGGATTCTTATGACTATGTGACACTTTTGCAGTAGACATGTCAAAGCTATAAAAATTGTTAAAAGATGTTTTGTACGTACAAGCCCACGCCAATAGAGCGCTAATATGAACAATTAACTGTCCAAGATATTTAGAGAAACGGGCTTTATAATTATTTCATATATGAATATATAGATCGGGCACACACAATTAAATAGAACACAAAATCTAACAACACAAGTACTTTTAACGGATTCAAAAACCTAGCTAAAAGAAACCTAACCGACGTTATCTGGGCTTAGAACCTATAATATTGTAGTGTAAAATTATTATGTAAAGATGTGTAAATTACTGCAAAGAGCGATCTACGGTGGATCGACTGTAGACCTTGTAAATGTATTCATATATTTTCAGTAAGTCTAGTGTGTGAAGTGAAATTTAAAAGACCCTAATTTTCAGTTTAGTTTTGCTGCTAATAAAACTTTACCTTAGGCTACTATTCAGCGACGAGGTCGGGGGTGTGGTGACTCGGTACAAGCGACCCACTTTCTAACCTTCCCGTTTGATGACGTCGCTAGTATTATTTGGGTCATGAGGGCGCCTGAGGTAAGAGGAATTGCTTTGCCTATCGTCGATAAAAAACCTTAATGTTAGACCATGTAAAGAAGTGTATCTATCTAAATATTAAAGATCTTTTTAACCCTATATAACAGTATGTACATTAGTGATATTTATTTAATAGTTCTTTAAGCATTTCTCTATGTAATCTTTATTAGTCATTTTTTTTAACAATATTTTTATTCAGGTAGCTTACTACTTAAACTGGAAGAACTGCCGAATCAAACACGGCTAATTTATAACCTTAATATAGCTTAAAAGGAACAGTTTTACAAGTAATAGGTCAACTCTGCATTTACTTTTTATTCCGAGTGATAATTATGGAACTGCAATCACATTACGAAATCGAATATATATTTTTAACGCATAATTGCGTTTACCGTTTTCAATTATTACTATTAAATCCAGTACATAACATTTGTATATTAGAATATAATGGTGGAATTTAAAATAACAGGGAAAATGCAGAAAATAAATATTGTATGCATTGTCTGGTAATAACATTCCGCGCGTAATCTTAAAGTCCTATTTGTTTTAAAACATAAATAGGTATTAAAATAAAAAGTTTTCTCTGTATTGATTGAGTAGTGTATCGGATTGATGTTCACGGAGAGATTTGCAGCTTGCACGTGGGTGCCATGAGGTTATTGCATGTGTAGTTACAACTTATCAAAGATGTACGTACGTTCTCAGATGTCTTTCGTTTTATTATAGTCCATACTTTTTATTGAATTAATTTTAATAAAAAAGGTGAATTGTTTAACTAAAGATAATGTATTTTACATTAATTTTATATAACTATAAATCATCGACACGTTCAACGCTATCAATATTAAATTAATTATAAAATATAGTACTGTTTTTAATATATTAATCCGTTTATTTTGTTCCTATTAAAACTTTTTGAAGTCTAGTTTATGCAAAAACGGAAGAAAAAACTTTGTTAAACGCGTTAGATTTTGAACTATAAATTTTATTAAGTGGAATAACATAGACAGTTAACATACCCAAAGTAATATTGATAGCTATTATATGCTGAAACTACCCGATTAATAATTATTTATATTCAAACTAGCATATAAGGTAAAATTGATTAAGTCCTATGCATCAGTATAAGAGTCTGAGATGAAAGCCTCTGAGTTAGAACTTCAGCAGAGAGTCCAGATTGCAGGGGAAAACTTTCTAAAAATAAAAATATTTATCTAGATAGGTGTGACCGTGGATGTAGAACAATAACAATCGTTCCTGTTAGCGTTATCAATTTATCAGTGACTCAATAACCGCATTGACCAAATTAAAAATGTACGGCGTGTATCCTCTTTATCTACTCATGTATCCAACATTATTTATTCTTGGTTCTATAGGCTATAACGAGCTAAGAGTACGCCGAGAATTCGCGCTTGTCATGTACTTAATAAAGTTGTTACATGGCAAGGGC
This sequence comes from Pieris mannii, assembly GCA_028984075.1. Lineage (NCBI taxonomy): Eukaryota > Metazoa > Arthropoda > Insecta > Lepidoptera > Pieridae > Pieris > Pieris mannii. The sequence continues at coordinate 6,874,214 of CM054776.1, forward strand.
AGTAATTCGAGCTTCAATGTGCCTGATGGGTACGTCAGAAAGCGACATCCTCCCCCATGTGCCCACAGCTAGGACTAACCTTCTTCAAGGGCACATGTTATTCGGTGTGTTAATTTACTTAACAAACTCATAAGATGCGGACTTTTTTCATCATCCGTTGAGTGAGCTGGCAAAAGTAATATTATTTGTTAGTTCCTACAGTTAGTTACTAAATTTCTTGTATTTTTTTATTTTGTAATTTCATATGTTTTTCTTTTTGCGTTTCGTCTGTAAAGTGTTTTATTATTGTTCACTCGTGTCAATTTAGGGTCACCTGTTAAGGCAGGAGTGTTTTTTATAAATAAATAAATAAAAGTAGGCCCTGTTAGATACTACTTCTGTAGGCATTTTTTTTTAATGATATCGGTCTCTATAACCACTCACTCTGCCAGAAGCAAGTGCGTTGCTTGTTCGCTTTTCTTGAAGGAAATCATGTAGGTAATTGTTTAATAAACATTTACTAATAATAAAAAACAATAATGCCAGCAAAAAATACTTATATGCCATTGAATTTTACTATTTATTATAGTTAAAGTTTTGTTTAATTTGTGATTTTTATACTTTATAAACAAAATTCTACTAATCTTATTAATATAATCATTATTTATAATCTTGTCGATCCCTTAATTCATATTTTAGTTATCATTTAGGTACACGCAGAAGAGAAAAGTAAAGTATAATTATTACTAATGTGGTTGGTAGACACAATTCGCATACCATCACATAAAAATAACTGCATAGCTCAGTGCATTTTATTTTCAGAATGGGATTCAATTACATAGAGGAGATAAGACGAAAATCGTCAACGGAAAGCAAGACGCGAGTAGCTTGTGCATAAAATAGTGTGAGGCAGTAAACATTAAAGAAATGGCAGTTAGGTATGGAAAAATACAAGACACAGTGCGTAATTTAAAGCTTCTGACGTCTAAAAGAAACATTGAAATCTTTTAAAAGAACATTGTTAAATTTCCTGGAAACATCTTATTGCCTACACTGCTAATAGTAGTAAAAACAATTTACAAATAAGAGAAACAATAAAACTTTTTTGATTTGGTATTTTAGTCGCGTCATAAAAACGATTGTTTGAACAGAACCAATCAATTATGTACAAAAACCAAAAATTTGAAAAAAAATTTAATCGTATTTTTATATGCATTTAAATTAAAAATAATGTTTTGCTTATACTTACAAAATATTCAGCAGAACTCTGGTCCGCAAGAGTTGGTGTGAGCAAGCATCCTGGTGAGGATGGGGCAGTGGCAGCAGGAGGTGGCGGAGCCAAGGACATTAGCTCCCCAGCCGATGCTGACATGCCTCCGGCCGCCGCCAAACTTCTCAAACGATCAGCTAAATCCGTATGACCACCACTAAAAGCCTTTCCACTACCACACTCCTTACTGCTACATAGGTTGTCGATTATACGAGGTCTACGAAGCTTTCGAGATGCTGCACGCCATCGTCTCAGCCTGCATGCCGCGTTATTTAAAACTTCCTCGGTCTCCTGACAAGTCTTAAGGTCTTCGTCGGAATTCGCAAGATCAGCATCTAAAATTTCATCTATATAAGGCAGCTTTTGCTCGGTGATGGACGGAGATGGTGTATCATCAGAAGGAACCATGCTAGAAGGTCCCAAGAAATCTCTTAAGGCAAATGCCAGTTTTTGGTCCGAACTAAGGCCCGCCGGAGCAATGCTTCCAACATTCTCTGCAGCCACATATTTAACTTCCTGGTTCCTATCGTCCTTTGGTTCACTTATGGAAGTCGAATCTTCGTTAGAGTTTATATCAATATTTATTTCTTGACTTTGTGAAGGCATTCTGACAATTGTATATCTACCTACTTTCAAAAATAATTATTATAATGTCATTTTCCACAGTAAATTAACGTATAGTTTATGATGATTTTTTGTTCGTAAATTTCACACACATTTATAAACATAGTGATCCCAAATACTACACGAATCTTACGTTCAATCTGGTGTGGCAAATCCTCACGCTATAGTTACTCGTATGTGCCTAAGCTCACGGTTATGATCGATGTTAAAATGTATCACTTTCATAATAACTGCGGCGCACTGAAATCGCAAAGAAAATTATGTGTGTTTATGAAAATAGATTACGCAAATCGATCATAAGCCGCAGAAACACCACGGATTATTATGCGTCAAAACGAAACACAATCAACCTCGTATAAACTCGGGCAGTGTGCGCAAACTGAACACTAAACACTCGCTAGCGGCTGCCGAGTACCGCTGTCATCATACTATATCTATATTTAACGGACTCGATTGTACACTTCTTGTTTGTATCAATATAAAGTAAGCATGCGCGTTGTAATTTCATGTTGAGCAACGCCCCGGTGTGGCTATTTCTAGAACTACATTATTATGTGCCTTGCTGCGTCATAGCTATCATGCAACTACATAATAGTCGGGTGCGAATCTCAATACAACTAAGAAGACAGTTTACTTTGAATTCGATAGATGGCGTGGTAATAACTATTACATGAGTTCGAATAAAATATGTAATGAAAATTCACTACATATTTCATTATTTTACATTTGGGTTTTTTTCGCCTTAAGACTATATTATAAACTACTAAAGACCTTATGCTATAAGTTATATATTATATATACTTATTTATTTTTACGGACCTAAAAATCGTAAATAAGTTATACTATATTTATTATTAACTAATAACTAGATATTACTTATATGTTTACTAAGACAAAATTAGCGCCTGTATAAATTAAAAAGCCAAAACATATTATAATTAGCAGTAGCTTATATTGGCAGGGAACTAGGTTATATGTTTTAAGGTTGTTTTTAGTGCATTATACGACAGGCACCCACAAAAAACAAACAAAAGGCAGCCGGAAAGCATTAAAAATAAATGAAAATTGTAACGTAATACGTCATGTAGTTTTATAAACATAAATTGCATTATGAATAAAAATTCTATACTCGAGGATTTAAGTTTTTAATAAATATGTCGTTGTAGACAAAAATACGAACGTACATTAAGTACTGTCGTCATAACCGACAACAAAAGAATTGAGATCTAAATTGCTGCCAAATTAATTAGACACATGGGTATTTATTTACCTAAATAGGATAAATATAATTACTGGTATATTATATATTCCTGTTTTTTTTATAGAACAGGGGGCAAACGGGCAGGAGGCTCACCTGATGTTAAGTGATACCACCGCCCATGGACACTCTCGATGCTAGAGGGCGTGCGTTGCCGGCCTTTTAAGAATTTGTACGTTCTTTTCTTGAAGGACCCTAAATAGATTATATATTTGCAAATTATTGTTAGAAATTGTCATACTTTCAACTTTGTAGTCGTAAGTACGTATTTGACAGCTAATATAATTTAAATAGTAGATAAATGAAAATAAATGAGAATAGAATTTTTTGTTTGTTGGTCATGGTTAATTTAACCGCGTGGAAAGAGTAGCCAGCCCCACAGGGAGAACCGCGTATGCAAACCAACGCCCCCGGGCCTAAGTGTTTTATTTGTAATAGTCAGAGTCGTACATTATCTATACTAATAGTTATTATAAAAACTTAAATTATATTTCATTATGGAACTATTTTAGAGTTGTCTCACCGAAAAGTAGTAGCACAGTAAACATACACAATCAAACGCGTGAATCATTTGATCGATTTTTCCATAAAATTTTGCATAAAAAACGGCTCAGCTTTGATCGCGAAGTAAACTTTATTGAAGGATCAACAGACATCTATTGTTTTTAATTCAAAAATCACATACTTTGATTAAATCAAATCTATAATGAGTGATTAGTTATAGCCACTCTCAAGACATAGACATATGGATTGACATACCTACATTTTATGTACAATGACATTCTTTTGAGTAAATAGTATTTAACACACTCTCCCATACAGACACCCTCTCACCTTACTCACAGGGAGAACACTTGAACACTTCACACCATAAACACACTTCACACAAATTATAACATATAAGTTTTGCTAATGAGTCATGTACTTGATGCTAGAGTTTCTGTCTAATATATTTAAGGGGTTAGGCGCTGTATGCTGAAATACAGGTTCACACCTAGTTCAGCGTCAGATAAACCTGACTACTTTTGTTTATATAACTAGCGCAATAAGATAAAAGTTTTTCCAGTGAAACAAACTTGAAATAAATTATTATTATTATTATACATATTTTATTTGTCTCATCTACATAATATCTGTGAACATTAAAATTTAAGGCATATTCCACATTCATAGGCACAATTTCACGTATAAATATATATATATATATATAAATATATAAATGAGAAAATATAAATTTATTGATATAATGTAAGAAGTTGTTATCCAATAATTTTAGGTTCGTATAATGGAATAGATAATTATGGTTATTTACATAGAGAAAAATGATTCACACGTTTGCTATTATTATTCGGTCTGACAACTCTAAAATATTTTCATAATAAAATGGAAATTACATCACATCATCGTGCATAATTTAGGATAGCCTCGACATGGACATAGATTTTAGAAAAAGTATGTACAAACTAAAGATACACCGAGAGTAAAGTGTACCGTGTAGCCGTGTTAGCATTGTCTCATAAATTTTACTTTGACAGTGTTCTAATATTTATTCTAATGTTTAAAACTTTAAACTATTACATTTTAACTTATATGCATTACCTTCTTAAAAACGTAAAAACCTTTATTCGTACTACATTCTCGACAGAAAAGATGGCAATAAAATTATGATATTCTTATTATTACATAGCGTAAGGTTAATAACTACAATATGTGCTATGTAACAAAACACTATGTTTTGATGACAGACACTGAAGTAGTAAAAAAAATAATACTACTTCATATTAAAATTGTAACAGATTAACATTTAATCCGCATTTGACGCATTGAGTCAATTTACCGCCCTATGATCACAGTTATATACCATGAAGGCTGCAATTGTTGGGGAATACCACCAATTGCTTATTAAGGACGTATTTAATGTCGGCCCATCACTGCCTGAACATATGTCTATAATACAGAGCACATTTTAGTGCGGGCCTTATTACGATAGTGGGTCGAATGGTTCATCATGTGTCTCTGGTTATTGACAGCGTGTTTAGGATTATTGCCTTCAAATCCCTCACAAAATGCACAAATAGTTATAGTGCAAGGGGTTCCAGCACCAATCTTGCAGCCAACTGCAGCCCCAACCACAATACCAACTACAGTGACAGCTACAGCAGCTACCACAATGGCGACGACGAAAATGCCGCCGCCATCGCCGACAAATGCAACAATGAGTTCGGCACCACCAACACCAATGACAACCATGATGACCACAGCGCAACCGACAACTGTGACCGTCGCTCCAACTACTGCTGCTCCAACTACTGCCGCTCCAACTACTGCCGCTCCAACTACCGCTGCTCCAACCGCCGCTGCTCCAACTACTGCTGCTCCCACAACAGCACCTACAACACGAGCTTCCACTCCTGGTAATACAGTCTCATCTACGTTTCAAACAACAAGTACTATGCGTACCACAATTGCTAGTCCATCAACATTGCCGAATTCATTTAACATAAGTTCATCGCCTTCGACCACTTTTTCAGATATATCTGATGGAATAATTGTGCTTTGTGATAATCCTGATGCGATATGTGTTTCTAATCCTGATGACAATACTACAGGACAGCTGCTGATTGATCCCAGACTAGGCTCTACACCGGCGGCAGAGTTCCGACTACCACCCATAGAATACAGTCAAGCAAACCCTTCGTTTGACAGTACTGTTAAATTTCCCCGTGAGAAGAGAAGTATTAAAAATAATCAAGTTGCGGAATACGTGTACGGTAATTTAAATAATCACAGAATTCGAAAGAGGCAAAGCAATTGCCGATGTGTACCTTCTGGCACCTGTATCAGATCGTCGGGTAATGGCATGATCGATATCAGAATAGTTACACCTGTAAGTACAATTAATATTTATAATATTAAATTTTCCCGGTACTTTTCATATTTTTAATTTGATTTGTTTTTAGACCATGATGCCCTGCCCTGCAGGCCAAGAATATTGTTGTGGTGCTACCACAACCGCAACGATTGCATGTGGGACACTGCAGACGCCACCAATGCCTGTAGTTACGCCAGCTGCTGGGCAAGCTAGTTTCGGAGAATATCCTTGGCAGGTACATGTAATGAAATACAATTGTTAAAATAATCGATATTATACTTAGTTAATCAAATCTAATGTATATTTCAGGCATTAATTTTAACGAAACAGAATGATTACATTGCCGGTGGTGTCTTAATAGATCAACTTAACGTTATAACGGTTATACATAGGCTTTCCACTTACATGTAAGTATCGAGGCGTTACTCTTGCAATTTACTATTTAATACCACGCGTAAAAGTTTTACTAACATTTAAATAATTCTAGAGTCTCGGGAACAGCTCCTAATGTCAAGGTGCGTTTAGGTGAATGGGATGCTGCTGGTACCTACGAACCTGTCCCTTTCCAGGAATATACAGTGACGAAGGTGTTTACTCACCCCTCTTTCAACCCCAATACGCTGCAATACGATATTGCAGTTTTACGTTTGTCAGCAGCTGTACCTCTGACACCCATGACGGGTTCAACGATGACTATTAATAGAGCATGTCTTCCGCCAACATCGACTACTACATACACAGGCCAAAGGTATATTTATTTATTATTTATTATAATAGTATGATAAACTTATCTCGTAGACGTACAGATAATTTATATTTTATATATAGTCACTTAAAAACTTCTTGCATGATAATTTTGTAAAAAATAAAATAATAAAAAATATTGTGGAAAAATTTTCGCCATTCGTATATATAATATGGTCTTTGTAGGTCCTACTTTTAAATCCTATACAGTTTAGTAACTTAGAAAACACAAGACCTTCATATTATTTTATTTTAGATGTTGGGTAGCAGGATGGGGAAAAGACATGTTTGGAATGCAAGGGCAATTCCAGCAGATCCTGAAAGAAGTAGATGTACCGATAGTTGCTCCTGCCACTTGTCAGACGCAGTTACAGGGTGCGCGTCTCGGACCGACGTACGTTCTAGACACTACCTCTTTTGTATGTGCTGGAGGCGAAGCTAATAAGGATTCTTGTACTGTAAGTATTTTTATAGGAAATTTAATCAACTTCAATTTAACTGTATGGCAATATTCTTTTAAAAAAATATTTTTGTTGTATTGCATATACATGTTTTTATTTTAAAATAAGAGATTAAAAATAGTTTATACATATAGTAGTAGTACGTTAACAGTTCTTGCAAGGTAGGCCAGTCTTTAGACCCTACGAATATCTAAAACTCAACGCAGGATAAAAATTTACCCATAAGAGCATTTATAAAAATATGTAGGCAACTGTTAAGTTTGAAATCAAAAAACGTAGTTAAAGTGTAACGGAACTCTATATAAATATCTGTTTGTGTAGGGTGATGGAGGATCAGGTCTGGTGTGTCAAGTGCAAGGACAGTGGGTCGTGGTGGGTCTGGTTGCGTGGGGACTGGGCTGCGCCAGCGCAAACGTTCCCGCTGCCTATGTGAATGTAGCAGCTTTACTGCCTTGGATACAACAACAAGTCGCTACGGCATGATGTTTTTGATGTTTAAGTCACTTACTGTAGAATTTTTTTTTATTTATATTGAATACCAAAACCAGAGGCTTTTAATTTCGCTTAGTGTAAAAAATAAAACGTACATAACATCTTATAATTTTGTATAATACTCTAAAACATATAGAGAAGCTTAACTAATAAACATAACAGTTTTTAATAGCGATTTACAAAACATTGTAAATCATGTTTGAGGCGAAATTAAAAAGACGAAATCTACCAAGGATTACTTGTATATACTAACGTATATAGCGTTCTAAACGCTCAATAACAAAATATAGTTAAGAATTAACATTAACAGTTCAATTAACTAGAATATACCTAGGACGTCATCTAGTATTGCAGCGGGAGCCTGGCCCACGAAGGACGATATCATTAATAGCTTTATGTACTAAATCTTAATATCTAATTACACTTCCTTGTGCTTGTGTTTGGCATAAACTCGATGCACTACTTCATTCCTCATCAGGTTTTTCTTGTTTCACTATAGGCGATACAGATTCTGTGGACGTTGGCGGAATAGGTGGTGGAGAAGATACTTCAATGTATTCATCATTCTTCTCCTCTTTAACCTCACTTTCTTGTTTAACTTGTACTTCCGCAACTGGGGAAGACAAAGTTTTAGGGGATGTATCAGACTGAAGCGCAACCCAAGCTGATGCAGCACCCCTGGCGTAGGCTTCATAAAATGCTCTTTGAGCTAATTCAGCTTCCTCGAGGTGGATTAATGCATGATTGTCCAACTCCGCTCTGAAGAAGAATTTCAGACCGCAACGGCCGCAATCATAGGGCCTTGTAGCAGCTGGATGTTCTGGCAAATGCCTTTGAAGACCGGCTGCGCTCGTGAATACAGCAGAACAAAGATAGCAACTGAAAGAACCAATGCCAGCGAAGGTATGTTCAATAAGATGTGTTTGAAGACGAGTAGGAGACTCTAAGGCTCGCCGACAAAGTCTACAGTCATTGTCTGACGGCGGAGGAGGTCTTGGGGCAGCATGCCTTACATAACACGAGGAACAGGCTCTTACACCTTCACCGGCCTCGCTCTCTGATAGGGTTTTTAAGCAAATAGCGCATCTTTGCTCATCTTCATTGGGCCGTAAATGGAATCTTGCGTGAAGACGTGCCTCCGGTTCCGAAGCTAAAGTCTGTCTGCATATAATACAAGGAGCGGGTAAAGTTGGATGATGCCGAGCCATGTGAGTTAAAAAGGCCTCTTCAGAGGGTAGCCTTGAACGGCATCTTGCACAGGTGTCACCGGCAACCACCTGCAAAGACAAAATTTGGATTAAAATAACAATACGAAGATAGGAGAAAAATAATAATAATAAAGGAAAATAATAAAAAATACTGGCTGTATTTACAGTAGTAGTTTTTATTTAAAAAATTACATTTCATATTTCTAAGGTTTAATTAGTACCTTGCAGTGCGTGAGCTTATGTTCAGCAAGCACGGCAGCGGAAGGTAATACTTCATCACAAATCAGGCACTTGTGTCTCGCAACAGTTGTTCCAGAATGAGCCCTCGTATGGGCTTCTAGTTCGGCTCTACTTCGCGTTCGCTCCCCACAATATGCACATTGCAACGCCACTGCCCCATTCTTACGACGTCGCTCTTCCGTTCCTTGGTTTTCGCCCGTGATACACGGCGAACATGGCTCTTCCACGGCGTTGTTATTTTCAGAACGCTTTCTCGATAAATCACCATTTAAATCCTATAAAAATAGTTTCTAACTTTTATATTTAATGTACATGTACACGTTCGCTAATGTATAGTTACACTGACGCCCACAACTCAGTTTAGATATTTTTACCAGATTTTATAGTTAATACATGTATTGTAATAATTGAAACCAACCTGAGGAATAGTATGATGGACTTGCATGTGTCGCTCCAGCAAGTACTGAACGGCAAAAGTATCAGAGCAGGTCGGTGCAGGGCATCTATACGTATGGTGGGCTGCTGCGTGTTCTCTTAAGGCCCTGGCTCCAGCCAGCACAGCCCCACATGCACATCTTGCTGCAGCATGCCTATTTCGTACGTGGGCAGTACATTCTGCTTCAGACCGCAAAGCGCCACCGTTGGTGCCACATGAACGGCAAACCCAAATTTTGCTTTCCCCACTATGAGCTACTGCAAAGTGGACCTGAAGCAAATAAACTCTATATTACTCAAAATGAACTGGTAGGCAAACTTTTTATTGCATTATATGTAATAATGTATAATATTATTTACTTCAATAAATAAAAATAAACTTATGTATAATATTTATTGACGGCGTTGCATACAATTATCATTTAAAGTCCTCCAGTATTTAAATCGAATCAGTAGGATTTTATTTATTTTATCGTAACAAAATGCGGATACAATATAGAGGATCACTTACCTGAATAGCAACTTTGGATTCGAAGACTTCCTTGCACAGGGTGCAACGGTATAGACTGTGCGCATGATGTTCAAATAAGTGTTTCTGTAAATCATCTGGTGTTGAAAAATTTCGGGAGCAACTATTACACGTGTACTCGCAAGACACAGCTAAGTAATGAGCTGCCAAATGCCTTTCTGATGCCACTGGGTCTGTGAATGTAGCGCCACAATGCAAACATGGCGTGGGTCCTGATTTACTTATATCATTTCCTTCTTCGAGGTGTCCCTTCAAATGCGCGCGGAAGGCTTCAAAATCGGGCAATGCAGCATCGCATTGATTGCACAACAAAGTACTTGGTGATAATACCGATTGGGGAATGACGCTTGCACTTGATCGTGGCCTTTTCATTGGTGGCGTTTCGTCGGACCCGCGTCGACTGAGATCTGTAGGGGCTGGTTCATCTACAGGGCCTTCGCCATTTAACAGTGCTGAGTGTGATGAGCGTACGTGAAGTTGCAGTTGCTCCATGCTAGTAAAGGAGTCACGTGTGCAATAAATGCAAGCTAGGAGTGTGGGTGGTGGTTGCGAAGCGACTCGGCGAGGTGGAGTTATGTCACCGTGGGCTGTCGTCATGTGCGCCTGTAATAAAACCAAGTAGTATGTTAGGGATAATCAATTCCGAATCTAGGTGATATATGACATGTATTTCCCATTTTTCAATATTAGAGTTCATTCTTACGTATTTCTCGTGACTTTATTAGCATTAGCAATATTTCACTACAATCCACTTCTCTTATATATTTTTTAACACACCATTGGGATTTTTCTTAGTATATATAAATCTCCTGTCACGATGTTTGTCCGCGATGGACTCCTAAACTACCGAACCGATATCAATCAATTCCGCACACCGCGTGCAGTTTGATCTAACTTAAAAGATATGATAGCTTACATCTCAATGTATACCCGCAATATTATTTTAATGCAAATATTTGTTTATTACTTGATACAATTCTAACAGATGGCGCTGTGTTAAAAGTACCAAAGTTTCACATAAGTTCCCCTTGAATAGTTTACTAACGTGTAATATGACAAAAACCTTAGCCACAGCATCGCTTGGCCGAGTCTGCTAGTTGTTTATAGTTTTTAAAAGCACACTATACATATGTATTTAGGCATCTTAATACGTAGCCTTCTAAGCCATACCAATTCTACTGAAATTAAATAAAATAAATAGTGTATCGACACATGAAGGTGGGTAACGCTCGGTATTCATGTAATTATAATTATTACTAAATGTTTCTGATAGTTGAATAGATTTGTGAATTAAATTACTTGTAACATATCTGGTCGTCGGAATGTTTCTCCACATCGGACACATCTCAGTGCCCTTTTACGGTCAACCTCCCGCCCATCTCTGTCTCTCTTGTGACCCTGCATGTGAGAGGTCAGAGCTGCCGCTGTATTGTACCCCCGATTGCACACCGTACATTGGAATGGCTTTTGGTTGTCATGTGTCTTCATGTGAATTTTCAGGTGATCACTGAAATATGCAGTAGGTATACAATTAAAATGTAAAAAATATTATAAAGATCGTACATAAACAGCTCACGGACGCTTGGTTATATTAACCTATAATAATCATTTTAAAAAACAAAAAAACATTTATCAGATATTAAACGTTTAATATGTAACGATCCACGTCTTCGAATGTAAGCTCCATAGTTAATCGTTGAAATAAGCTATAAACATTATAAAGCCACTAATGCGTTTAAAGTACATCAGAGACGAGAATGTTAAAATTGAATAAAATAAATCATCATTTTGACAGTGTAATTTGTCATCGAAGACACAAGTACTCACATAAAGCACGGACAAAATAGAACTAACAAAGGGGCTTTTCATGCAAACTACAGAATAGAGGCGTTCGCCCAAACACCTCCACTAATGGGCACTGGCATGCCCGTTTAGGTACGGACATTTATTTGTAAGACCCTCGCCGCCATTTGTCAGCGCATCATCTCTTTTCATTTGCCTCTTCGTTGAGTCGACAAATTGCGTGGAATTAGTCACATGACCACAGAGAGGTGACGAAAAAGGTGACGCGTCGTTTCTTGCCCGTAAATCGTGTTTTGTGGTGTGACTTATGGTGATCAATCTTACTCCGCGGTCATTGTTATGCAAGCATCTTCATTTGTATTTAATTCTTTAACCTTTTGAGTATTTAACTCGTATGGAATTTCATTGTAAAAAACTCTTTTAAGCTTTATTTAGATTTAAGAAAATGGATTTGAAGACCTGGTTTTAGTTTACATTTTAAATGTTGCCTTGTGTCTATAAAAATTATTAATGATATCGTCTTTGAGATATTATTATTGTTATCTTTAAATAGTTATACTAAAAAATTATCTCATTGAGTGGTTTAGGTTCGCTATAAATACAAAATGTTGATAAAATAAGGAATATTTTCTACATTAATTAAAAAAAATAATAATGGATCGAACTTAAATGTTATTATATAATATATAGAGAAACCAACATTTGTAGCTAATTAAACCATCTAAGAATAATATACACTGTAGTTTTGTAAAAATATCGTTAGTTTACCTTCGCGAGAATGCGGATTCGCAATGTGCGCAGCGATACTTTCTGTCACCAGTGTGCAACTTGACGTGGCGATCCCGGGACCTTTTGTGTTTGAATAATCTTGCGCAAAATTCACAACGAAACGGCATTTGATCTGAATGAGTCTGCAAAATAAAGACACAAATACATATTATACATCATACAAGACCGTATATAAGTAGGTTCTAACTAAGAATTAGGATAATGTAAATATTAGCTAAACGATAATATTCCTTAGTTTAATAGATTTCCTATAAATTGGATAATACCATAATGTTCAGATCCCAGCCATTTTACTGTGAATGTAATAAATCTCAGGAGTGTCTGTATAGTAGATACATGTAGTGTTTGTATTAGCAAACTAAATAGTGAGAGGGTGACGAAGAACCTAACAACCTTACGTATCCTTAAGATGTAGCCTAACACATAAATAGTGAGTATCTAACGCCCAAGCCCAATAACCTATCTCAATCCATTTTTGACCATCTCAGATAGACATCTTATTACAAATATTGATAAAAGTGTGCCAATAACCAATAGACAGATATAATAATATAGATACAAGCTATCCATGGTAGGTCGGATCGGGATCGGTGTATGTGGACTAGATATAGACCTTTGTTTAAAAATGACACTTCAACTGTGCCAATATCCTATCTTAAAATTTTCACTATCACCAGTTTTTATAATACAAATAAATAATGTTTTGAACATAGACATGTATAATATTTTAATATTATTTGTACAGTTTTATTTACTTTATTTGGTTTATATTGATTATCAAATATAAGCGAAGATATTGAATTTTATCCGTCGCCAAAACTGGATTGTCTTGCAGGTAGGAGATCGATAGACTGTCACGGTCTGATTTCAGATTGTTTTCAATCTGAGAGTGCGGATTAATTATTGGGTTCGGGCGTAAAGCACGGGAAGTCTGCTAAGACCCATTAACACGCGGAGCTCTACGGGCAGGATCAGATGTTTAGGTAACGGGATTTTCAAATCGGATTTATTGTTATCGAATATTTTAAAACACCTATTCACACATATTTATTTATTTCGTATGCTGTGGGAGTATCGTGCATCTTCACCACCTCAGCCGTGTTAATTGGTAAATGTTTAAATAAGATCTGAAAACATATATTTCACAACAGTTGTCATGTTTTTTCTAGGCTATCTTGGTATAGCCGACATACCCGGAAAGTATATCATAACTTTTAGTTTCAGTTTAGAATATGTACAAATTCCTTACGTATACGTTTAAATACGTTAAACTTAATTACGGATCCGAATGGTATACCCACCTACTGTATCTAGCTTTAATATATAACGGTGTGTTCATTAGTATGATTTTGATTTGAGGGGAAAATTTTACATATATAAGAAAATACCAAGTCTACTAACATTATTACAATAAGCCGATGGAAGATAAAATATTGATTTACGATTACTAAATTATTGCTAGCAATAATACGGCGAATAGATTCTATGATTAAATTCCGAGCCGGGAGCTGTATCAAATATCTAATAAAGCATCGAAAAAATCGAAGTGATTGACACCTTTCTATCTTAAATTTAAGAAGCGACCACGACTTTGGTTGATAAAAAAACAATTGAATTAAAACAAAACCTGACTATAGAAAAGTATGTCCTACAAGCGGACTATTAACTTTTTAGTTTACATTTATTTAAGTTACTATTGAATTAGTTAAAATACGTCTCTATTTGTAAAAATGTCTACCGATAAACAATGGATTATTCATAAGGTAATTATGGTAATGGGTGTACAGTCGTTGGAAGTGGAAGAATAGCGTTGGCCTTCACACCACTGAACCTGGCTTAAGGTTCTGTCCAAAACTGACAACGTTTCACGCTTTTACTAAATTGCTTAAGCGATTATGGTTAAGACGTTGAATCTTAACATTTGAATGATCGACATTACTCATACAATTGTTTTCGTCGCTTTTAGGCACCGTATTGTATTGGACGGGTGTCAAATACTACTACTAGTAAAGTACTATTAATCGAAATGGAGATGGAGATTTACGATGTTTACATACACATATCGATGGTGCTTCAAACTGTTTAGTTCTGGGCCTCAGGCTTCTGTATTAGTTCAGGTGATCAGCCTTCTGTGCCTGAAATACACCTTCGACTTTTTGGATCTAAGGCATGCTTGTTTCCTCACGATGTTTTCCTTCACCGTACGAGCGAATATTGCAAGACTTTCTATGAGTGCAACATAATTGATGCACTCATAGAAAGTCTATTGGTGCACAGCCGGAGAACGTACCTACGACCCCAGGGTTGAGAGACGCAAGTTGGGCACGTGCCCGGTGTTAACCACTAGGCTAACACTGAGCACAAACGATAGCCAAATTGTTCCTACATAGAACTCGAGCTTGTAGGATACAAGCTACTTCCGCCGATTATTTTGATAAACATATTTTGTTATTTGGTGTGTTTTTGTAAAAAAAAATGTATGGAAGCTTGTTATTTTAATCTGGCGTACTTGTTCGATAAAACAACGTATTAATTTGTGTTTTGCAGTTTTATATAAATGTTTTAATATTTTCGTTTTTCTAATGCTACTTTCATATAAAACAATTTCAAAAATGATTATGGAATGATGAATGAATGAATCATTTTTAATCCTTGCAAAAATACAGGTTAAATTGATGTTTTTCAGTTGCATATCATCAACTAAAGATGAATGCCCTAAACTTGCCATCTACGAACATTACAACATTTAAAACTAAATTTTTTTAAATGTTACAAACGTCTCAATTATTTACAGTTTTCTATAAAGCTTTAGAGAAAATTTATATAGCTTACTACATTACAGGCATCGTTAGCAAAGTTGTAAATTCTAATTGAAACACTTGTTATGATTTTATCAGCGATTGACATGCATACGTATTTGCGCTAGGGCATAAATGTTGCGAAGACAGCATTTATAGGAGCATCCTACAGCAGAACAGATTTTATATATCTATGTATATCCTATTAAATACTTTTTTATGAATTATAAGACAAATGCATATATGATAAATGCAAATGCAATTATAATTTATATATAATATCAATCACACGGTAATTGATTAAGTAGCTAAGTGTTATTTGACCCAACTAGTGAGTAGATTCACGACTTCGTGCAAAGAATCAATAAGCAGTATTTAAATTACAAATACTCGACGGGAGCTGGCCTCTGGGTGCTGACTGCACAAGCATCCCCGATGCGCGTACGATAAGATACCGTAACACACTTTATAGCGAAACTACACGCGAATATTCAACTTAATTTATAACAACATACGCCGTGGGAGAGTCAGACATAAATGTTCATACGTTGTTAAGTTTTCCGAGTAAAGCGCACCAAAAGACATTTGAAACTAGTTTAAGCGGCTTGATAGCCAATAAAGCACCGAAATGACGGGCTACCGAGACTTTCCCAGGTGCCGTAATGCGATGTCATCGCCGGTTCACACAGCCGCTGCCCAGAGGTCATCAGTACAGGCTCGAATAATAGTCCCAGTCCCTCATTATTCTACATACCAACTTTAATTTGAAATAGTAATTTTTAAATTAAAATATAGACTGTATTACGGACAATTATGCAGTTATTTTATGTAGGTTTGCTTTATTCAGTTTGTTAAAGTAGATTGGAACGTGAAGGAATACTTTACGAAAGCACTGATTAAAATATTATTATAGATAAAGAAATAGCTGTGTGTAGTTTGAGATTTATCTCGAACCTATTTCCGGCCGTCACAGCCTGTCTCTGAGCTAAGACGCGATCTTCCCGATACATTTGTCGGCACACACCTCGCCTGGAGATTGATATCTGCAAAGGTGACTGCAATTGCATGCCGATTATCTAATAGAATCCTTTTACGATTTTTCCATATAAAAGATTGCTTTCTCGGAACATGTGCAGAACTTTTGACACAGCTAGATGCAAATCTAGTTGAACTGTAGTAGGGATTATGCAAAGTGACGGTTCTATTTGCCTTATCTAGTCTACATCTGTCCCGGCGTGTGTCGGATAATCGTGGTGCGGTTACAGTGGCATTGCACAAAGGAGCCGAGATATACGGCCTCTGTAATGGGCCAGACGTCAGCCTTTGAGGGCCGTGGACTGGCTCGCAACTGCGATTCATATCTATACGCACTGGCTTTCCAAATGGGCCGTTTTGGACATACGCTTACTAATGAAGCTCGAAATTTGTATGATAGAACCGGAGAATTCGTAGATATGACGATTCTAATAGCTATTGTTGTCAAGCTTGTTGTGGTACAAGTTAACCTTAGACTACAGTCCATCGCTTGAGATGTAATCTTAATATTACAAAAGCAAAATTTTGAAATTGTGTACGAACCTGTTCATGTTTCTTTAAGTAGGACAGCCTGGGAAACGCCTTATCACAGAACTGACACTGATAGGGCGTGTGCTCAGTTGCGCCGAGCGTGAAGGGTGGATCTCCTTCGGCTTCAGGATCAGCAGCGTCAGCAGATGTTGGTGTCGAGGTTGGAGAAGGTGAAGGTTCCGGTGTGGAGGATGGCCAAGAGCTTGCTGCTGCGCTACCTACGCTGCCCAGTGCCTCTGTTACAATAAAATAATACATTGAATGTTGCATATTATATAATTACCAATTATATATAATGTAGCAGTATTTATATAACCATTAAAATACAATACCTATAGTAAGTTACCATAAGGATAAAATATAAATTTAACTTTATATGTAATTATATATTTAAGACAGGTGGAACACTTTGAAATAGTAATGTACAGCATACGAAAATGGAAGACAATTATTATTCTAAAAGTAGGGCTTTGAAGGGACTGTTACAGATAATTTACGTTATATGGTTACGGCAGATTTCCGAAATATAAACAAATTGAATGTGCCGCTATGAGGAGCACGCAAATGATGACTAATGTGAGATGAGATCAGGATCTATGGCAGTGGAGAAATTCACCCCGATGAGTGTTTCAAACAATTTTTATATATTTCTCAGCTTTCCCTCGTGATTGGAAAAAAATCTTATTATTTGTAAAAAAATTTCATGTATTTATTTTATTTTTATACGAATTAACAATAAATTATAACAAAAATTGGCTTCTTGATTTCTTTCACCGTACAATCAAGTACTCATGGTGGACAATCACATGCACGCACATTTTGATTTTTGAAACAACATGAAAATTAAAAATACTATTTGATATTCCATTTTACAAACATTTTTACCGTTTTTTTGTGTTATTTCAATGAATTATACTTATTAATATAAATAATACTAAACAATCAATAAATTTACTTTAAAAATCCATATTCTAACAGTCACCGCCCATCTCTGGCATAATTTTCCTTTTACGACGTAACCAGCTATTTTCATACTTTATATCGCGTGTAATAAGGGAAACTATTTATATCAATCTGTCTTCCTTCACGCCCCGGATACCCGTAACGACCGTAATGGAGAAAATAATGACAATTGAATTCAGCCATGAAGTAAGACAGCTTAATTAAGTAGGTTGCATTATTATAACGAATTGGTTATAAATAATGTATGGTGTTGAGGTAAAATTATATAGTTTTTGTTAAGACAACCAATAGCTTTTATAAATATTACAAAACCAAATGTATTTATTTTAAAAACATCCATGAACTTAGTAAAATATAATATAAATTTTGGTGTGTCTGTGCGTAAGTATGTACGTACGTACGTACCTAACAAACATCGTAAAAATACTATGTGTATTTTTACGATGTTTGTTAGGTAACTAAGTTGTGTTATTTCTTGTGCAAAATTGTATTTTAACAAGGGGAGAAATACAGACGTTACTATTGAAAGTGCTTCTTATTGTATACCTACATCATTAGATCCGGGAGTATACCACTCCCGGAATGTTTACGAAATTCTCTCTGTCAACTTTTTAGATAAGTCAAGCTCATATATCTATTCTGTATAGGATATGTATAATTAACTATGATTGTTGGCAATTCTTCGGGTGACTTAGCGCCGTGGTGGGCGGCGGAAGCTGACTTCCTAATTGCGTCGTATGAGACACCTCAACCGGCGCCTCGACAATCAGCGCCAATCGCCAAATGCTGGTGTGAAAACCTACACTGACCGTTGTCATGGGCTGGGTTGTCTGATAGTCGATATTACAATCGGATTATATTATATTACGGCACACGAACTGAGCGACAAATTAGTTAAACTTTGAAATATCTATTATATTCCTTAATCAGTCGGTTTTTATTTCTCTGTAATTACGAGATAAATTTACTACAACTTCAGGTTATACTTAGTAATATAACAACAAAATACTTATTTAAAAACTTTGAGAAAGATTTTTGTAATTAACGTAAAAGTAGTACTTAAGTAAAAGTAGACTTTATATACAGAAACAAAGTTATTATACTGGATTTATTGAAATTAAAGAATTTTAAACATATGATATCTAAAAATAAAACAAATCATTAATACTTTAAATTATAGTTGTTTTTATTAGTTTTAAATATATATTGACCTCTCAGGGGAGTATACAAAACATATACCTATGATGAGTCTGAGCCATAAACAATTCTGACATTTTGTACTATTAATTAGGTTTTTAAAATCTTTAACACACTAATTATTCCGCACTAAGCTTAATTTACAAATTAATTCGTTGATTAATTTTCCAGCTCATTGAGTATTTAAAATAAGCAAAGTTGTAATTCTGTAGCTATTGAAAAATCACTGTGAATAATTTGAAGGGTATGTACCTACTCGTACAGGTTAGTATGAAGTAATTATTTATTTACGCTTGGATAGATCTTCTCATTACAATTACTCAGGGGTGTAATTGTTTAAAGTGTAATTTATACTATAATTACATAAGAGGACACTATTTTTGATTCAATTAGAACATCAGTATGCATATTTCTGAGAGTTTATTGCCAGTTCTTCTCTTCCGTTCTACGCCCTGGATTTGAGAACTGGCAGTAAATGAAATTAGATTCATTTAATGTATTTTTTTTTTGACATAAGTGGACGTTATGTTACCTATATTAATAAAAGATTTTTGATGTTTTTTTTAGAAAATAGTTTTTTAATTAAATTTTTCTTTTTTTGCAAATGGCGATGGAAATGACAAGTTGTGGTTTTTTGTTTTCTAATCTCTCAATTACAATTGAATACGAATCTCCTGACAAGTAGATAATAATATTACTACTACTATACTATATTAACTCAAAAGTATTAAAAAATAACACTAAAAAACTCAAAAGACAGCAAAAACTGAATATACATCTAAATACAAACAGTTTTATAGCTAACCTTATCAAAGCAATATAATAAATAATACTTTTCAAAAGAGAATATCATTTAATTATACTTTGATAGTTATAATCACTTGGTTAAATCTTTAATCTTACTACTTCTTATAAGAATATCTACATGAAATGTTATAAATATAAATACTTTTTTTTTATAAATGCAGAAAAGTTTATATTGTGTTCCTGTTAAATAATTTTTGAATAGGTAACTTATTGTAGGTAGCGAGAAAAGGTTTTTTTTTACGTAGATAAAAATCATATATTTTTTTATTTGGTTTTAGATTTGCTACATTATATAACTCGATATATTTTTAATTAAAAATATTTTACTGTTCAGGAGTTTGTTTAGAAAAAAGATGAAAAGGCTGATTAATATAGTACTCATGAAAAAACTCGTAAAATCTGATCTAAAATAATCAAAAGTCATTAGATTTGATATTCGTTATTTTTTATTCAGGCATTATTAAGACACAGGGTTCCCAATAAGGCCAAAGTGACATTTTAGTTATTTTTATTCCCAAAGTGTGATTTTAGTTCCAAAAGCAAAATACATTTATTACAAATTTTTATAAACAAATGTGAGTATTTTAAATTTCCAGTGCGTCGTTGTTATATGCATGTTAGATTGGTAAAAAATTAATGTGTGCCTTATCTAGGCCACCTACCTTATTTGAAAAGTTAAAAAATTAGAATAAATGCGTTTTTATGTAAGAATAAAACTTACCTTTAATATCGTCGGTCGACACTTCGTGATTTTCTTTATTAGCTTGAATTTTCTCTATTAAATGTTCTAATCTACTACTATTGCCTTTAAATAACATGATCATATCGTCGGCACCCTCACAGCGGGGCTACATCGGTTCCCTGGTGTTTGTTTTGTCAGAGTTCCCGCAGGTGCATTGACTTCAAAATTTTGATGTTTTTTTGAGGGCAAAGTTATCGCAAGTGCAAATTAATGCGCAACGCGTGTCCGACAGGTGGCACTAATTGAAGGGGTGCCCGTTCTGCTAAATACGGTTCCTTTCCGCCAATTATTTAGGTGACTGTTATTGACCGCGTAATTAGCGGTAATCGGAGCGCACCTTTACATTCAAGTCTTTCATGTCAGGTGAACGAAAATGTAATGCAGTTGTGCAACGCGCGCGACAACGTTGAGCTTTGCGATGCGACTGTGAGGTTCTAATGGGCGTCGGAGGCAGTGCGCCCGGGCCTTTGCACCTCAGCACCCGATCGCCCCGCCTAGGCCTAATGGACGCCCCGCCTACTGTTTCCCCCTTCCCCCCTTGCACCCAACTATAAGTTTTACTATAGTTTTACTAAGACCGCGTTTCGACTTTTTCGAAGTATACAACTCATGAAGCTTGAAAAATTTACACAATACTTTAAAATAAGAATGAAAATGATAAATCTTAATGGAAATTCGTAAAATCCCACACGTAATCAATCGTTGGCAATATGACGAATTCATTTTGTCTCAAATGAGAGAGTCGATATTCACAAACGTGACATGTGACAGCGGGATGACACTAAAAGCTTTTTGAATACGGTGTACGGTTTTCCCGAGCTTTTCCTTTCCACTTTTGTTATGAGTAGCGCGACCAATGGGCGCTAATGCCTCCAACAAAGTGAAATCTGTAAATATTACATTGTTTGTACGACTGTTCTAACTAGGGTAGTGTTCAGGTGGGCTTTAATAACACCTATGCTAGTTTCTCTCTTCCAAACATATTATACATCAGTCGTAATGACTGAAAAATAAAAGATACAGTCCTCTTTAGATTTTCAAATAATTTGTATAATTTACGTTTACGAGTATTTTTTAACAAATAAGGTATACCGATTTTTGATTAACCATTGTGATTAATATATTAAGTAATACAAAACGATAGAATATAATTCATAAAATTCCTCCCACCAATGTCTCCCGATTGGCCCATAGGGAGTAATACAGTTGCTGGACTTTCTACCTTTTAGTTGTGAATATATTACGGAGATTACTGGCGACACCAACCGCGGTCATTTTGCGGATCAACTTGAGAAACATCTGCATTTTAAGACCCTCCAGCGATTTGGGAAACCGTTAAATAAATGTCACGTAGCTGAAATAATTTTAAAAATTCATTTTAGATAACTGTAATTTACATTTACTTAACCACTTACGTTTAGTTCATTAGGATAGGACCCTACGTAAATCGCTACTTTCAAATTCCGACCTTAATATATATTCAAATATTCAAATGGTACCTATCATAAATTGACATTTTTTATAAGAGAGAAAGATAACAGCAAATCTTACATTTAACATGTGCCACCATCATTTAAAAACCCTAATAAAAGACTGGCTTATGAACACGCCTTATGCAGGGTTATGCTGCTTTTGAGACTCATTCACTTTTTTACTTAAAAGGGTTTCCAAATCTTACTCTTTGATAAGAAAATGTACTTAAAATGAATAAAGACTTCTTATTATTATTTGAAGCAAAACATGAATAAAAAATAATATTTTAAAATGGCTCAACCAACAACGTTATAAACAATGTTACATTAACGTATTGTTAACTAAACGTAAGATCTAACAAATTAATGAACATAAAATATTCAAGCGACGTTACATTGAATAAAGGATTGACAGGCGTCGGGTACGGAAGGGTTAAACATTAATACTTGAGTGTCCCGCACCTCTCTGACACCACCGATTAGTCTGTCACTGAACTGAATCTCTGGTCTTGAATAAAGTATTATGAAAAAGCGAGCATTTCTTATCTTCGAAAGCCCACTGCCACCAATGATGAGGGTCTAAGCTACATTTGCACTTGTTACCCTTCTGTTAAACTTCTGTATATGCACGATACATAATAAATGCGTCTGACCCATCCTAAAAGAAATTTTCACATTGAAAACAATGTGGTTTAAGTTTAAGTAGGTCATAGTTTGTTCAATAACTAATTCAGAAATTAATACAGTAAATAAAAATTCTATAACCACATATACAGGGCGTCCCAAAACAATGGAACATCAAGGGAATGTACCTTAAATATTGAACATAGGATATTTTGATAATAATAAGGGCTTCTAATATTATTTTGAAAAGTAAGTGTCTCGTCTGGGAGTCGAGACCAAACGCGATTATTGAAATCAAATTTAAACATTTAACGTTATCGCTTGCTTATGTAACAATTCGAAAGGAGATCTTTAAAAAAAACCAAAGATAACACGCAAATATGACTTTCCTAACACTAAGGAAAATGAGTACACTCCCTCTATCTTTGAAATATTGACATTAATTATTTCTTACTGAATAACATGTAGGACAATCAATAATGCAATCAATCAACTGCATTTTAAGTAGATTGACTCGGATCTCGGAAGTACTTTGAATGGATACATTAAATAATAATAATAAGGACTGTTAAGGTGCTATGAAGCCTATTAACTGAGCCACTTTAATATAGCGAACTATCTACAATATTGATAGTTATTCGTTATCTTAAAATTTAATTTTTCCCTTTCGGCGAATTAAGTCAAACGACGCAACTTCAGACACCCAAAGATTTTTTATAATCGACGTCCGATTCCGACGTCCGACGATAGATCAATTCTATTTTAAAAGAGTCAAAGCAATTATATTTTAATTAAATTTGCCATAAGAATGAAATAAGCAA
The DNA here is from genome assembly GCA_028984075.1 of Pieris mannii. Lineage (NCBI taxonomy): Eukaryota > Metazoa > Arthropoda > Insecta > Lepidoptera > Pieridae > Pieris > Pieris mannii. The sequence goes on from CM054776.1 coordinate 6,897,908, forward strand.
AGTTACACTTGAAAGTTATAGATTTTTATTGACTTCTTAATATTTAATTTGGTGTATTAATAATTTATTTTGTGTTAAATTACATGGAATATAGTACTTTCTTTAGTCTAGTCTACTACTTGTCTGACCTTTCAGATTTCCAATAACGGCTAAGTTAAACATACCATTAATTATTAGATTATCCACCTAAATGTTGACTGTGGTAGACTTGGACTAATAGTCAAAATACTATAATAGCTACTAATAAGTATGCTGCATTAGGCATTTGATTGTTTATTACAATAAAACAAATCTTTATCTATAAATATTCATTCAACAAAAGTGTTCAATATTAATGATAAACTGAATTCAGAACTTTTGTTTTAAACGTTTTTAGGAAGGTTTTAAGGTGAGATTTAAAGCAATCTCATCTCAATATGCGTATAATGAAGGCCACACAAGATAAACAAATTGATTAGGGCGTTTATCTATGAAGATCGCAGCGTGAGATTGTGACTGCAGGGTGGTCCCTTGGGTAATGTCACAATGTTCGCGTTGTTTATTTCGCCATTTCAACTAATACGAAATATGGCTTTTATGTAAAATAGATATCTATGGATAGCAAGAGAAACTAAAGTGATTGAGGCATAATGCGCCAGGTATTTTAAAAACGGTAAAAAAAAACATTTTCATACAATTAAAAGACTTTGTTCCAAGGACAAATGAAGGTACATTAGTCGCAGTTTTTAATTTTTAATTATGCAGTATTACTATTAGCTTAAAGAATACTACTTAGTTTTGTACAAGTACAGCATAATATGCTCTATTGATGCTCATTCTAATCTACTATCTAATGATCTCTAATTCGTATAGTCGAACATTTATAATAGTTGGAGAAGTTACACAGTATATATTTAATTTGTATGGGGCTCTGTGTTGTAAAATACACACTTAAGAAAATTGAGATGGGATATTTAAATCTCGGTTATTAAACAAATGACGTTTTACATCGACGACGAATATTTTAAATATTTAAATCATTTGACTGACATAATAAATTCTTATTTAAGTAATTTCTATCACGCGAATTTATCACAGTATTTTCATAACATGGGCTTTCGTTATGAGATTTTTTTTAATGTGTAGTACTCGCGCATATAAACTTAAAGAACTTTGACTATTGGCAAATGATGAATTAAGGATTTTGATTGGCACTTTAATTCACTTGAATCACTTTACATGTAAAATTCCTACCAATCCTATACTTGATATAATCTATATTTCAAAAGTAGAACCTCTATTAGGGTCAATCTTAAACCAGATTTAATCGTGACAAACTTTAACACTTTTAACCACAAACGTGTGAGATTCCAACACGATCGTAATAAACACTCAACAAATGTGTCTGTTGATATAATCATTATAAAGACTGTTAGCAATAAGCGCCAACACCTTTCAACTTCACTTATTTAAAAAGTAACTTTGATGGTTAACTAGTAGTAAACATTAATTTTGCTCAGCTTTCGTTATTGTTTCTAGAATTACTAAGTATTTATAGCAACGAAAATATTTTACTAAATCAATTAATATTTATATGATGCTAGTGCTTATCAAGAAGCACGCTTAGCAGGTAGGATGTATATAATTGCAAAGCAAGCACTCTTCATAAAAATAGCTTTTTCCAAACATTCTGAGGCGAAATTCGTAATATTGTGGTAAACATAGCTTGTCAAATATGTGACAAGAATTGAGTTGTGATACGGTAAGTCACGTCGTGCGGCGCGATGGTATCCTAGAGGCGGCGGGTTTTACGTACGCTGAGACGAAATAGGTCAATTAAGACGTGGGAGTGAGGGATACGTGACCGTAACGCCTGATCTTAGCAGATAGCGGTGTTTGACGCCTTTATTTATCATCATGTCGGGCCGTGATTATGACCTCGTAAAAACTCATTTGTGCTACTTGCGATACGAATTGAACGTCAGGCACAAAATGGCAATCTTAGCTTAAACATTTGGGTATATATGAGTATTTACGTACATGGAGTTCACTATTTATCACTGTAGTTATTGCTTGAAAGGATTATATTTACATGTTGGAGTATTTTAATAATAAAACGAAGGTATTAAATGATTTAATAAAATTCCCTAAAGTTCAGTGATCCAGCCCCGTGGGAATGTTCATTCAATAACTGTGCGTTATGTCGAAGCATGACTGACATCTCCCCTGGTGTATCGAAGCGGGAGGCATGCCCAGTTTGGTGATAGTTCCGCAATTAAGCGCCTACTACGCAGAGGTTATCGGAAACTTTAAATTGTCGCCATTATTTTTATATTGAAGGACAATTTCAAACTTTAAACCAATTTTGATACCATATTTAACAAAGTAAAGAAAATATTGTCATATATATGTATGGTAGGTACAAATGAGTTTTATAGAAATCTTGGGAGATATTTCTATTTTCTGTTTATCATAAAGCGAATCTAGAGAGTATGAATCAAGACATCATAGAATCGATTTTTGTCATAGTTTGATTTCAAACGAACTGCCATATTTTCGAACATGTTTTTATTGTTTAAATAGGGTGCCCATATTCCAAGCCCATAGGTGATGCCCAGAATTCCATGCGTTGGTGGGAGTATTCAAAAACCTCAAAACAATAGATGTTCGAAATTGGTCGCAAGATGCACGAGCCAGATTGCGATACCGAAACATACTTGCAGTAGCGAAGAGTCTGTACAGCTATTGATGATAATGAGGAATATCTGACAGATATCATTTAAAGGATTCTAATATGTTGTTTGGAAAATAATTAATTGTCATTTACATATATTAAGAATGTCCAATTTGCAAAACTGTGTTCTTCACGTTGGTAAATGTTTTAGTAGTTAGCTTTCGTATTTTGTTTATAAATAATCTAAACTCATGGTCCTCGTAGAGAAATCGGCAAACTTAGTCCACGGCCCATGGTCGCTCGTGACCAACGATTGTTACAGAGCGTGATGCGGCTTTTTATCACCTCTAGGTGGGTTATGCTGAATTAGTCACCACGACCCTGAAAACACTGATCACGTTTCGCTAATCAATGACCGAAAAACTATTTTTGATGATGATTCGAGAATTAGATATATTAATTCTAGTGCGAATTCATGTTTATTAGTGACTATATTATAGTGCGTTGACTTTTTAATAGATGATAATATATCATTTGGTGTTGCAGCTCCAATTCATATAAATAAATAAACTATGTATTGATTTTTCAATAAATACGAACATAGCAATTTATAGACTCTAAACAAGGGGGAAAGCAGTCGCGCGCGCAAGGCGAATCGGCACGTAGTTCCGGCGTCTGCCCTCTGCAGGTGATCTGATGCTGCGGTTGAGTATCGACATCACCTGCCCCATGATCAACCATCCACTGGGAGGGCTATTGTAATTGTTTAGATCGACGCAACGTTTTTTTAGGAATTTCCAAAAAACAACATACAAAGAAATCTATACATTTTTCTATTGTCTTGAAGTCTCAAACTCACAAACATTTATGTGTAAGATTTATTTGCATTTAATAGTAATATATAGGCCTCGTGAAAAGTGAGGGCTCGGACCGGAAGTCAAGCCCCTTAAAGTCCGGTAGTGGCGCGCACATCCGGCCACCACTTACAGCAGCGACTTAGATGGATTTCCGCCCCTTAACTGCTTCTACAAGAGTTACCTCGTTAATATTGCCGTGGAGGGATGCTTATAAACAATAAGAGGCCAGTTTTTAGTTTAAGATTGAGTTCTCACTAGAAGGTCAAATTCACATCTAAGTAACCAACCATAAGGCTCCGTACAGATGTCTGTTTTCACATCTTTTATCGTATATAGGCCAGTCATCAATGATGGCATATATAATATATTATTATCCAATTAATATCTTTGAAGTAAATTTAAATTTATGTAACAAATGTGTTACCTATGAAATAAAACTAAACCAAATTATGTTTATTGCTAAAAACCCGTAATCCGATGTATTATATGCTTATATCTTCTCCTTCTTAATATATATAAATCTCCTGTCACGATGTTTGTCCGCGATGGACTCCTAAACTACTTAACCCATTTTAAATTAAATTGTCACATCGTGAGCAGTCTGGTCAAACTTAAGAGATAGGATAGCTTAGATCTTTAATTATAGTCGCAATTTTATTTTATTGCAAATTATTTGTTTATTATGTGATACAATTCTAGCAGATGGCGCTGTGTTAAAAGTAGGTACCAATGTTTCACATAAGCTAGCTACCTTTAACATAAGTTCTCCTACCGTTTCCCTTGAATAGTTAACTACTATTTAATATAACAAAAACCTTAGCCACAGCAACGCATGGCCGAGTCTGCTAGTATAAATTTATAATCAAAGCACAAACTTGCTTACTTCCAAATTACGGTACAAGAGAATGTTAAACTATAAACTAAACCGAAGCCGACGTATTTTAGTAAATACAATAGACCCGGAGAGGAAATGCCGAGGAAGCCAAGACGTAAAGTAAACTATCTCGTACAATAGGAATAACAAAATTAGATTTGCGTCATTCGATTGTTTCTATCTTAAAGTACGTATACCTATGAGCGATATGCTCTATCTTTTATTATTTTACTCAAACGTGGCAAATATGTAAATCATTAATATTTTTTACAAGACAATTCTTGTTATCAATCTTGTATAATATAAGAAATGTAATTGGTTTATTTTTCGACATGCAAATCCAAACATTACACTCTTAAAGCTAAACTTTGTAAATTATAGGGGTAGAAATTTAACTATTGGATGCATTCGTTTAACTCCACTAAAGATATACCTTTTGAGTATTGGAATATTTATAATACATAATGGTTACATAAAAACTCAATAATTATTGGTAAAATAAACCATTAACCGGAATTACGAAATTAGATGCGCACGCGTCAATGAAGACATCTTGTAAAACGTTCACCTGCTTCTGGTTTTACTATTTCACCTGGCAATTTATTCAATTGTTTTAACTCGAACCCTTAATTTAACGAAATCAATGCTAGAATAATGTACTTACGTAGACATTTTGTCATGTTGAGATGTATTTTTGTGATGATGTAGACAGTAAGTATAATTATTTGTTTAGCAACTATTGCTTGGTCATTAAATACATTCATTTATTCATTTTTTTAAGATAATAAATATATCATTGCATAAAAGTGAAATAAGAAAACTATAGATGTAGATATTTGAAGTGTAAAAAACCCACTCTAAATTTATATTAATATAATAAATAACAGTAAGAAAATCTAATGCAGTGTCTTAATTTTCGATATTTTTTGTAAGCTATTCTATTTTTGCATAATGAAAAACTGTACGGTTGCATTAGTCGCACCTAAGAATAAATAAGTGAAATAATAAATATAAAGATGTGAAATAAATAGAAGAATATTTGACCATCCTCACGAAAGAATCAGAAAAAAATCTTCGTGTACGTATTGTGTGGGTGGTCGATAGTTTAACATTGACTAATTTCATGCATTTTAAGTTGCTTAAGTCATCACCTGCTTAAAGAGTTGCCTGAGATTGTTGTGTTAGTTCTGAAACGTTTAATAATAGTTGTTGTCATCTTGTTGGTTGGATATAGTAAGGAATACCTCTGATGTAACGCGTAAAATTATCACAGTTACAATAAGGAACCGGAAGAGAAATAGATAAATGGGCGTGGATTCGTATCCTACATCTGACAACTTGTTATGGCGTTCAGTCAACAACTGGTATATTAGGAAAACTCTCAAAGACACAAAAAAAATCATAACACATTTTAAGTGTATTTCTTTAAAAAAAGATGACATCTGATAAGCTGCATTCTCTGATTTGTTTAATACATTTTAGAAACTTTTTAAGCGTATATATTTTAATACAAAATCAACTATATTATAACCAGGTTTGGGTGCCCACGTGGGTGCGTAGGGCGGAGCTAGACCGCCCTCCTTCCCGCCCAAGTAACACGCCCAGCTCACAATGCACTACAGCATTACCACAGACTATTTTAGGTTTTTCACATTTCAACTTCAACCAAAAACCTTCACAATAAGTGGCACGACGTCGGCTGGATTATTTCGTAATGGAAGTCTATTTTGAACAGTCTCAATGTGGCAGTACATTTTCGTGAAAATATTCATTGAAATTTATTTGACTTCGTTAAGAGCTATGTTATGAACTTCCTCTCTACAGAGCTGTTTTAAGATATAGGTATTTCTATTGTTAAATTATTACAGACGTCATATTAAATTCAAATAAAATATCAATCAATTAGATACCTATACCGATACGAAAACTATAAGCCAACTTATTACTCAATTATTAAAATTAAAATGATTGTTTAGTTACAATGCACATATATATCCTTTATAATAGTTAAAACGTATCCGTAAATCGTGTTCAGACCAATATTATTTTAGTTAATCAACGAAGTAAAAGCGAATGAAATATCTATTTCCAGCGTCCTCCAATAGATGTCGGTACAGTCTTCAGGGTTGCAAACGAGAGTTCAACCCCTAAAAATATATCTCGTACACGATAGAGTGCGCTGTTCCTAAATTACTATCGAAATAATCTCCACATGGAAGACTCGGAGGAATTCCAAGGTTACGTAAGTCTACGTAAATTAAGATTATACTCATGAACGAGATTAAAATAGGCTAGATTTGTATGTTCTAATATCAGTGGCTGGCAACGGTGGCTTGGCGGCGAGATGAAGGAGGACGATACAATCAACGCCGCTTTGCGACACCTCGCCGCCGCGGCCAAGAGCCTTGCATCTAATCGGTGATAACACACAGCTCGTCTCGTATTTCATCTGTACGCAAATCTGTTACAAAATTGAAAAATCGAACTATCTTTACAGTTACACGCGATACGGTCATGATTCCCACGCACTCCGCGACCCTGCCATTTCTCGCGAAGTATCGTCGACATGCTTATTCATTTATTTAGCTCAGTGCCCGCTGCGACCACTGCGGTGATCAGTGAAGCAGTTACCGCGCAATCTTGAAAACTGCCGTCAAGTTCCGCTTTTGAACAAACAATACACCGCACGCAAAGTAGTGGTCGTTCAAGGTGAAAATCGATGTAGATTGTAATTTCACGCCATGCCACTAATATAGCTTCAATTTGTGGAAGTATCTAGCCAGATAAATAATTTGAATACTTTATACAAACTATTACATAAGTGTACCAAGTGGGAAAATCTTAACGTTAAATTTTTTTGTTCGGTTTTAATTCAGTTATTCTGATAGTTTGGCAAGTTATTTAGCTCGGGAGCCACGATATCTCTAACCATGCATAAGTTAAGTGCATCTGAGTCAAGTGTTGACGCAATATGAAAACTTCCCCAGGGCTGAAGTTTAACTCAAGTTTAACTCTTGACCGACGACGCATTTACTGGTATGGACGTATAACGTTCTTTATTAACGAATGTTTTACAACTTGTATGTAAACGTTTAACTACATTAATTATCTAAATCAAAACCGCAATTTTATAGAAAGTCAACTATTGTACGGTAGGTAGCTATAGTTTAATAAAACTATAAAAATTTTAGATTTATTTTAGATACCTAATTGTGTAGTAACGGGGCGCAGTAAGAACCAAAATAATTATAAATAATTATGTTGTCGTCGAAGAAGCAAACCACAAGAGGGTGGGTGGTTTGTTTTGCCACCTCGGGTGACCCTGTACCGCCCTTGTCCGCCCGCTCATTATTATCTCCTTACGATCTCCAAGTGCCAAAGCCATGAATGCTCAGGACCCATTCACTCTTCGCAATTCAAGATATAAACAATACGCGTTCCCTTCGCTCCAGTAAAATACTAAAAAAAGTAAAAAGGACGGCTATTATTTGTGCTTCTTGGGAACCCTTTAATGCCGGCGAAGGCAATCGAATGCTTAAACACTGCAATCGAATATGAGTTTGTGGTGGCGGGTGAATAGCGGGCGGGCAAACGGGCAGGCACAATACTGGCTGAGCCTGGAGCGGCGCGGGCCGGTGTCGGGTGTCGTCGCCCACACGGCACCGCTCCCGACACACGATATCGCCTTTTTATTTCATAATTTCAACACAATAAAATCTTTGAAAGGCGTAGGGTGAAGACAATGCGCCCGGAGGCAAAAACGCTCGGAAACCCTTTATAGCAGACTTTTGTCTTTAAATAATATCGGGTGCAAATTAAAATAAATTCTATAGCCCACAATCGATGAATACGACGGTTTTTTTTCCACCAATTTACCCGAGCCTTTAATTATTTTGTACATTCTTAACTGAAGTAACTCAACATATCTAAGTATATACTGCCTATACAAACAACATATTAGTTGCTACATAATTGAAGAGAATAGATACTTCACAGCTTTTGTATTCTTTAAAAAGAATTCTAGTGCCTAAAGATAAACATTAAAGTAAGCTCTAGGAACAAGTCATTTATAAAAAGGTTGCGAATCGCTTGCTATACCATCCAGCGATTGGCTAGGCGGCGCCCGCCGTTCCCAAGGGCCCTATACGAGATACGAAATGGGCCCCAGAACACCCATAAGAGAGCGACCCCGCCCGCCACGGCCGAATAATTAGGGCTCTTTGTTTAGATAGCAGCAATTTTATTTGGGAGAGAACTGGCACTTGGGACGACTCTGGCCATTCCAACCGACCGATATTAATAAGAAACGTGAACAGCAAACGTAACAAAATTCTTATACCTCCACTATATCATAAAATCCTATATCAGTTACAGCGGATAGTTTAGGATCAGATTTCACAAAGTTATAAAAACAAAACATTTCCACAACTTCATAGAAAGGGGAGTTGACAGTCAAGGAGCTATCACATAAATAATGCAGCCACTGAAATTGGGATTTTGATTTGTTTTCTTCAAAACTTTTATTTGTTATGAACGGTGCAAAATAATACGAAGCCTTTGTGGATATTCAGTGGTTATGATAATTATCCAAATCGAAAGTTTTGGCATTAATAAGTTGGCAAATTGAGCGTGAAATTTCGAATGTTCTAAGGGTTCTTGTAGTCATCGCATGCATATTATAGCGAGTGATCGCGACTCGGCGGACTGTCAAGGCACAAAGTCTCCGTGGGGGCTGTGCAGCCTTTGTCTCGTCCCCGCAAAGTTGCCATAAATGTTAATATGGGATCTCACATTTGAATATCTATTTCTTCGCGAGGCCGGTTCGTTAACGTGGCCTTGAATTTTAAATTTTTATAGTCGAACGGGGAGCGCCACAGATGAGGTGCCGCGCGTTCCCTAAGACTATAACCAAGAAAACTTTTGTGTTTCTTTTACAAAACAGATTTAACACGATGTTATAAGCTAAATAAAGTAAATATTATAATGGATAAATACTGCTAATAAATACAACTTGTTACAACTATTTGTTAAATTTTATTAAAACTATTCACTAATACTCGTACGTACGTAACATTAAAAAAACTTTATATACGATTATAATAGAGTATTTACTTTAAGATTTGCATAAATGGACGTTTAAAGTTCTTTTCAGCAGTTGAGGTAGTCAGACTTCGCACTCTGTAAATAATTTAATGTATGAAACTCCGAAACAGATATGCAGATTACTGTGCGTATATAAATCGAAATAAAATAAGAAATAACCGCTAAAAATATATATTTTAACAATACATCCTTTTAACTAGAATTCCTAGGAGAATGCTTACGTGTTTAAATTACCTTATACAGCCATGCCTCACGAAGAAAATTACAATATAGTGAATCTATAGGGAGCTATACTAATTTAGTAATGTAACTACGTACGAGTAGCAAAGGTGATCGTATCAACAATCTTGAGAAACTATATTAGTTTTTAGTTAAGATCGCTCTTAACGTGTACACTGTGTACAGTATAAAATGATTTTACTTTAACAAATATTATGATTTCAATCACCTCCATTAGTTCATGACACGAATAGTAATTAATTATCAAAACAGACGTCTCGAATATTATATTTGTACTCGCGATATTTATTTATGTAAGTCAAAGTCGCTGTGGCTTCTTTCATTCGCACCCAAATAATAATAATTATATATGTTGTATAAGATCATTTCGTCGCGCAATTAGTCTTGCGTTGTCGCAGAGTTCTCTAACAATTAAATTTAAAAATAGAATAATTAATACATGGTTTGGTAGTTTTATATAAATGAGGTGAGTAGAGTTTAGATTTAGCGTTTAATTAGAATTATTTAACTCAGATTTCTAAATATGTTATAACATATGTACCTTATAAAGTACGTACGTAATTCAGTCACATTTGTTTATTTAATCCTGCCCGTTTGCCCCTGTCCTATAAAAAAATCTTTGCTTTGGTTACTGAATGGGTAATTTACATCGTTTTTGTTTTTGATATATTAACAAAGTGTAAGTTTTATTCACTTGCTTTACGACGTAAAATCTATAAACATAAACTTCTTTAAAATCTCATGAAGCATCATGTACCGCATGATGAAAGCCATGACTTATATTCAATTAGCTATTCAGAAATAGCTGAAAATCCTGATACGGTACTCATGAAGCTCAGTGACGATTGGAAAGTTAACCGTGAACATTTTAATGCACTCCTACCACCCCGTCTGACCCTCAATTATTGAAAATGCATTTCTGTCCGCGCCCTGCTCCCGAAGCACCATACCACATCGCAAATGCACATTTTAAACTCCACTTGATTGCGGAATCATGTCACTATTCAATCTAGCAAAAGCCATTTTATATAAGATAAATACCTATCCAGAAATATGCGTTATACGTTTTTGGGACGAGATAGATATAAAAATACATATGTACGTTACGTTTCTAGTTTATACTACTTCTTAGATTAAGTAATAGTGGTAAAGTACAATAATTATTGTAGCATAGAAATCGTTATCGTCAACTAGATGCGGAGATAATAGTGGAATTTGTAATATATATTTTTTATATATCACTAAAGTAATTTAATCTTTCAGTGGGAAACGATTATATAAAGGAAACATATATTTTCGTAACGAATAAACATTAACACTATTAGACTGACTTGAAAAGTCTTTCAATATTAGAATGCTACATTATCTCTCAATTTAAAAGTCTTGCTAATATGGGATAAACTCTAGCGGCCTGTAACCAATAGATTATATACCTGATGAACTTTACACTATAAAATAAAACCTATTCTAATTTAGATTCCGATTGTTGATCAAATTAAAAAGTTACTAAATATAAAGGTGTGACTAGAAGGCTACTTCGTTCATCGCTAAGTGACGAACGTTGTACACAATTTCGGGCGTCCGTTTTCATTCTAACTTCCCAACCGCCTGCCGCTGCGCCCTTTTGCAGTTTTCGCAATTCAATTGTATTATTTGACTTTAGAGGATTTCTAGATCCCTCCACAGCAGCTGGATCCTCGCGATCGAATGTTTTTGGTTAAGTGAATTTCGAAGAAAACTGTTAAAGTATCAGTTAAAAGTAGATAAAAAAGAAATATTCTATCTATTTTTCTATTGCCAATTAAAAAAATTACAATAAGCTTTTGTCAACTTCTTAAAATTTTTAATAATCTAGTTGATGTTAAATTTACAAATGTAAAACGACTTCGATTAGCTAAGAGTTATAACTTATATGTGGATGTTATTCATAGCAATAAGCAATTTTGTCATATAATATACTTATGAGCCGCAAATTTTAACAATGACTTTTGACCGAAACTAACTGGAAGTGATTTGCACTATAAACATCCCAAGTTTTGCCTATTAAATAATGTATCTGGTCGTTATAGTAAACGATTCCACTGGACATTGAGGTTAAGCTGTAAAATGAGCTGGTTTCACAACGGCGTGTTTCAAGTCATAGACACGGTTTAGTGTCGCCCAGAGAGAAACTACGATTCCTCTAAGCGCGAATATCTGTTCCTCAACTTCATGTTCATTTTATCTTTTCGTCTGTATTGCGACCAGAGATAAGTGTACATTATAGAAATCTTTCAAATAAAAAATCACATAATTAAATGATAAAACTTTTTATAAATTTATTATTTAGATATTTATTACTATATTTATAAATAAAGTTTATTATATCTACTGTAATTTATTAGCGTCAATGCATTGAGCACATTTATCAAAAGGGACTGATTGTATAATACAGGAATATTCTCTAGTATATAATATCTTTAATATTTTACACTACTTGGCCATATAGAATATCTTGTATCTATGTTACTGTATATTGGAGTCCTTAGATAGGACGTTACAACGCGAGCAGTTCACATGTTCTAACTCAACATATTGTGATGAGGACTTGGAATTCTTTTCCGACGACATTATCACAGTTAAATAATTTCTTAGACGTGGAAGGCAAAGGCTCTCTATTGGACTTTTGGTTCTTATATTTTATTTTTATTTATTTACTTATGTATTTATTGTATACAGTTTTTCTGTCCAGGAGGACGTCGAACATATTTAAATAATTAAGGTATATACTAAGGCCAGTGACATATACACTATAACATTCGACCATAAAAATTGCACTTAAAACGTCATAAACCAATTGAAACATTGACGCACGATTTGGAATAATATAGTCTAATGGTTTTTTACCATATAAATTATTGTATTGGGGTAATAGAAATTCGTTGAGTAAGCGAGTTTTAATTGTTTTAAGGTAATTTTCTGTGAAGTAGTTTTCATTTAATAACCCATATAACCCATATAACAATAATTTTGAATAATGCAAATAGCTTTCTGTAGTCTTTTTTATATTATGATTTTAATCTTATAGGAGCAATTGTTTTTAAAAAACGTATTTGTATTGCAAATATTTAATTTAGATAAGTTTTGCACGTTATTCTATAGCTTGAAAGTCCATATGTTATAATGGATTCGGCTAGTGCTTTGTGTATTAACAGTATTTGAAGAGGTATTTTATTTTTTATTTGCCAAGTATCGCTCTAAGCCTTCCACAGACAGAATTAATGTGAATTTTCCAGGACAATCGGTAATCTATTGTAAGCCCCAGGCACTTGTGGAGATGAACTAATTCTATATACAAGTCTGTATACTTAACTAAATATCTAAAATATCTTCTTGTTCAACAGATGTAAACAATAGGCTGTTTAGTTCCAAATGCGCGTTTGTAGTGTTGGTAACGATTTCTATACAAAATATTAGAACATGGAAACTTTTTAAACGTATATAAACGCGAATATTACTCATAGAAATACTATGTAACGAAGGAGATATATCATAGCCATTACTTATCAAAATTCTAATTCGGGATCCTCAACTCAATGTCCATAAAACAACTTTGAGCAATTAATACTTATGAAATGAAAACTCACCAGATTCGAAACTGTCTCGGCTTTCTGATTTTATATCTTCATCTGAAACACAAAGATTATTTTAGAAATGGCAGACCATTATATTTTTTTTTTTGGAGGATTTAAAGGTGAATCACATTGATTGTAGTCGCAGATTGTAGATGTCGCTACTAGCTCATACACAGCTTTCTTAATAACGCATAGAATTAGGAAGTACTGGACTCAATGAGGTGTGAAGGAGACATGTTTTCTCTTATCACTTTTCATATTTATCGCGCTTCGAAGGCGTATTAAGTGCTTTAAAGTTATGTGAATTCTCTCAGTTAATGCTATGTATTTATTTTTTCATTCTAGTACACATTGTGCTCACTCAAAAACTAACTTAGAATTTCAGTACCGCTCTAGAATCGCAAGTAATCGTTTTTTTATCGGACAAAATTACATTTTATAACATAAACATCGTAAGTCAGTTAGATTTTCATGTTTTAATAAGTAATTTCAATTACTTGTATTATTGTTATTGTATATTTTACGATTTTTTAATTGATGATTAATGTGATCTAAGGTTTAAGATAAGTTCCTCCTTTCGGGTTGCCTAAAAGAGATGGCTGAATGTTATTACATGTTCAAATCCTACTGTTCCTCGTTCTATCTTTCGTATTTTTAATAAAATATTAAAAACAATTTAAACCGTTAACCTCCGTACAGTCACTTAATAGAGCTCGTAGCGAAGGGATAATGACGTGTTTTTATACTACACAATTTTTAGTGTAAAATCTATTTAAATGGTGACAAAAATTTTGTACGACAGAGAGTGCTCACACCATGTCAAAATTTTAAGCTCAGTGGGGCCTGCTGTTATCCAGTTTAAAATAGCCAATCCTATTTTAAGTTTCACCTTTATACAATCCCATTGTGGGAAAGATTTTCTCAGTATAGATGGGTGATGATGTAGATGTTATAAAAATTGATCAACATTTATTTTTGAATTACAAAACCGATCCATTTCACAATAAAGGTATAAATTCTTTACTTCTTACATTTGTAATTGACTTTAAAAATATGAAATATTGGCCGACGTGCTATGTCTAATTTTTTGTTTCGTTACATTTTACTCGTCAAAAAATTTTAGCCCTACACACTTATGAAGGATGTTCAATAAATACGGATAATGAGAATAAATGAGATATAAACAAAAATACTGACAGTCATAGCCCAGACATTGGATATAATAGTAATAAAGAAAGCAACCGATTCTCTTTAGTTTCTTAAAGTTAAAAGTCAAAGCATCGTCTTTGTAAAAATAGAAAAGTTCAAGATCACGCATTTATAAAATATCTCTGCCTACAGAGCCAGTAAATCAGCAAGTCCATACTCCTACATAATCTACAGTTCCGTGTAGGTGTGCTGAGTTCAAGCGAAGAAGAACTTCCAGCGACGCATGGGACATCGGTAGTGACTGTTTTAAGTCAATTTATAACTGCAAACGAAAAATGGCTTCAGCATTATGACTCGGACCGAAAGAGACTGATCGAACATCCTCCATATTCTCCATATGCTCCTATTGATTTCTACTTATTAACGTGGTTAAAGGCACATCCCAGGGGCCTAAACGCCGCGGCACACGATTTCATAAAAAATCGTGTACCGCGGCGATTGGCGAAATCGTAATGAAGAAGATTTTTTAAAGAAAAACACTTTTTTACGCTTTACAGCGTGCGTGGTCACGGTCACTGAAGACAAAGGTGTTAAATGTCAAAAAGTATCACAGCTGTAGATAATGTTGTATTATCTGTATTTATTTCCCCGGAGTTGGTATCGACTAAAAGATGTAGGGTTTCTGCAGAAATTGCTCACGTTGTCCTCCACCCGCGAAAATGTAGTAAAGCACGCTGTGGAGCACGCGAAACGTCGGTTAAATTTAAAATTATGTTTAAATAATTATAAGTTTAAATACAATAATACGTAACTTTAATCCGTAAAAAAGTGTTTTTCTTTAAATGTGTAAAAGTTATGTTAATAAAAGACAATACTAAGAAGATTTTTATAAAAAGGGAATGTTAGCTTTAGAAAAAAAATATACAAAATTAACTTCAATGGCGACTGCATCGAAAAATAACATTATTATCATTCAATGTTACCTTTTTATCTTAAAGCCGGCGACATTTGAACCTAATAGAATTTATACCGGAAACCAATGAGACAATTGTAAATAAAGAGTATTAAAATATTAGTATGTTCAGGTGCACTGCAATATAGGATATTAAATAGATCCCAGTAGAGTGGGCGCGGCCGGTTTGAGGCTCTCTGGCTCCCGCTAGATTTCCCAGGGGAGACCGTTAATTTTCTGCCGCCTTGAGCATACTGCCCCCAGGAGAATCTACCTTTCGCGTAGCCATTCAGTCTAAAGGTGTTATTCTGACAGGAAGATTACTTTTCTGAACGGAACTCAAAGTATTTCATATTTTGTACCGTTTTATTAATTAATTAAAATGATACAAATATAGTAATTAAAAGTTTTTTTAACATTAAACTAAAATGAATGATATGTTGTAACGTCATTTTCTGTTCAAATACAAAAAGATGTGGACCTTGACTAGAAATCGATGGCATTAAATTTCTACACCACGTGTATCAAACACTCAAACACTTTACAAATTTAATCAAAAGTTGTACTTTTACGTTGTATCAAAACAATATTAACATTTATATGGGATTATGTAGAAAATATCCACGTAGAAAGGTCAAATATTTGTTTTTAAATAAATTTGTTTTATTAAATTAGAAGTTCGCTTGTGACACAGGTAAGTAATAAAGTTGAAACTATTATTCATTTAATTTTTTGTATACCGTGACTATAAAGTAAATATAAAATATTTTAAGCTATACATTGCATGTTATAAAAATAAATAAATATAGTCGACGATTGCCCGTATAATGTAGTGTATAGTGTTTAATCGTGCAAGTACTCTGGGGTCGTGCGCAGATAGACTTCTCTGTCTTCAGCTAATACTTGTTCAGGCGGCGTAATAAAATAATAAAACTTCGCTACTAAACTGACATATTATAGACCCAATAGTCGACGATTTATGTCAAGCACAGACTGACAATCTTGCCTATAAACAATATAATTTTAAGACGAAGACCCAATGAAGGGTAACGCTATATGCATGAATAATGTGTACTTCGTATTGTACTGTAAGCTACAGCTCTGTACCAAAATTACTGAATTTTTACAATTAACGCAATTCTCCGAAAATAACCCGCCTAAATATTAATTAATAGATAACAAAGTGGAATGTTTCCCTAGTCTAATGTCCAGGGAGGCCTAGCAATCAGCTGGGATTCCCCTGCGGCTGTATTAATCACAAGTCGTGGTCTACATAGAACACGTAATAGTGAACCTATTTAAAATCAAAACAATTGTAAAAAAAACGAAAAATAAGAAGAATATTAACAATTACAAATCTAATTGATAGCCTCCTTTGAGGTTTTCGGTTAAAAATACGCTACTTAATTAACAGATACGTTAGATACGCTATATCTGTATAATCTTTATTTAACATTAGGACAGGTACATGATATAGTATTATATTAAAGTAATAATACTTTCCTCAGTTACGTTCAATATAAATAGTTCGCGTATAAGTCAAAAAAGTCCACCGTTATGAACTTATTTTGCAGCGTCTGTCTTTATTATAGTTTTAATGAAATTTTCATACATTTTTCTCAAATATAAATGTTTATTGATATGTAATGCTTAAAACTGTCAAACAATATTTTTTTTACAAAGGTACTTTATGTATATACTGTAATGGATATATGGTCGATAAAGGAAAATGAAGGACAAGGTAAATGAAATACATATATTTATATGTTTGTTACTAATACACCTATATTTAACTCATGTTTCATAAAAGAGCAGTTAAATAATCAGTAACAACGCTACGTTAACTAGGTTCGTACTAGACAATATCATTAAGTGAAAATGTCTTGGGAGTAGGTTCCATTCTCCACAAGAAACTACCTAGCTATAGATAGAACTACAGACTTGCGAGTGTGTGCGGCTATTCCCCTGAGACGGAAGAAAGTATGCCCGTCCCGTCACCTGGGATCTGGGGTGGGATACACGAAGCGACAGGCCATTAAGCAGACAATTGACTTTTTGCCTAAAGTTAACCACTTTTAGTAATTAAGCATTAGAACAATGATGGCATCAGGTCGCGGGTCATCCCTGGCGGGTGCTGATAATATCTAAATGCCTAATGGTGGGCCTGTGACGAATGTATTGGGTCCACCCCCCGCGCGCCGCCCGCTCGCCTCTCCACTATGTGATAATTCCAAACGCTGCGGCCGCGCCACCTGGGATCTCCCAGGGTCGAACTGCCATTTTGTAACATGAAATTACAACAAAATTATTAACTTAAAATTAAACTAACTCTTCTTAATTTTTCAGGCAGCAGTCGCTCATGGTCAATCATAGCTCGCATACATTTTAATAACAACTGGCTCATCTAACACAGTGCACAACCAATATACATATTTAATCTTTTTTGAACATAAACTGTAGAGATAAAGCTACAGGGAGAGCAATTTTATTTTGTATGGGATTTAATAAAAAAAAAAATTACTTTGATACAATATAATAACAATATAGCTGTTATGAAACATATCTCTATTGTTGACAAATTTGAGACAAGTTTGCGAAGAATTTAGGATTGTGGAGTTAGCAGGCATGTTGTGCGGTGTTGCCGGTACGGTTTAGCACCGGACGGAATTCTGAAACACCCGTCCCAATACCGATCGGCATTTAATTAGCCACGTTCCTACTGAGGCGTCCGTCGCCCGACCGAAATTATTCGGATTGTTCATCTTAGTTAACATCTAAACGCCATTGCATTCTGGCTTAGGTAAACAACCTTTTTAAGCTTTCTAAAGTAAATCCCAGTTGTCTTACACACCCGAATGATTTTAATAGTTTCTATTACTATTCTACATGAACTTAAAAATACAGTAGATTTCCTTGTAAACTGTCACATTAAACCTTTTATTAAAAACAAATAAAATTATTTACTTTATTTAAATGTTAATTTTGCGTACTTCTTTTATTATAATTTATACTGTAGGATCTTTTTTAGAACACGATCGGCGAGGAACCAAGTGCGGTCCCGGCATCAGGATCCCTGGGGAATAAGCCCACGCGCCCAACTTCGGGCTCAGCGGCGCCGGCTACCCCCTCCTCCCCGCACACGCCTCCCATCACCCCCGCAGAGAATACATTTGCGCACCGCTCGTGTTGGCCTAACAACAGTACTGCGACAACGTAAATCCTTCACTAGTAAAAATTACTCATTTTCCGATACATACAAATAAATGTACGAGTTATGAAACAAAGGACATTTTCAAACATATCTCCGTCATCACAATAGACAAGAATGAACAATATGTACTTCTGAGGGTGCTGAATCGGAGTTCGTTTGTTTAAAGTATGTTCTTCGTAAATATCCGATTGTTAGATGCCTATAAAATACACAGTTCAGACGTTTCGCAAAGATAGAAGGCACTATACCTTGGCATAAAAACGCAGTAATGAAGAACGTTTGTAATAAAGTGCCTCGAGGGTCGTTCAAAAGTTTCAAGTCGACGAAGATAAGTACGCAGAGGCCTATGATGGACCTTTGCGGCCAATTTATTTATAATCTCGGGTCCATCGACTATGAATTAGCATGTAAATATTTGAAGTCCAAGGAGTTGTGGAGATTTATCACTAATGGTGTCGAGATAAGCGAGGACAGAGTCGTAAAGCACCGGGCGGGCGGCGAGGCAGTACACCCTTTGACGAAGTTGTAAAAAGAGCGTTAAACCGCAGTAAAAACGCATAGCGACGCTCTAAGGAGGGCACGGAAAAACTGCTCTTTATTTTACTAGGCTTATGAATTTCAACGAACTTGTGGATAAAATGACGCACTTTTGGTCTCTAAGAGGGATACTTAAAGTAGATATATAATCACCTTGGCCTCAGGCGCAATATTATTCTTAATTCATTCTTGCGACAATATTTTAAGCATTTAAACAGTTACGGCTACAATCACCTGCTACTTCTAAGTCCAGAGCGTCAGAATATTGCAGCTGATTTTTATAATAAACAATAAATTAATATTCGGTAGATACAATATCTCTCACAGCCTATGCTAATTAGCGATTTATCAATTTATGTATTGTTAATATATTATCTATAATTAACCTACACACATTGTACCGTTGAATTATTGTAATAATTGATGGCATATACAGAAATATTCTGTGGGTTTTTGGTTTTTTCAAGATTTACTTGATTTAAAAAACCTACAAATGTCTAGAGACGAAATAGACCTGTATGATAGACATAAGTCATGCATTCGCTCGTCAATACTCTAATCTGACGATAAATGACCTCTGGTGGCCGTGACTGAAGTGCGCCTGTAACTGACAGTTGACTAAGTGCTGGGTGCAGACGTTGCCGCAACAGCGACTAAATCAATCTCCATTGAATTATAACACTGGTTGTTTAAGTTATTTAAGCAGAGGTACCAGCAAGATTTTGAAATGTGCGATCGTAATTATTTGTAAATAATTTATCATTGATGTTTCATTTGACGATAAAATTTCACAAAAATATTATATTAAAAATTATTTACTTTGCTGAAAAAAAACCTAATCATTTTTGAGTGACAATAACAGTACAGTACAAGTTAATTTTCTTTAAATCTTTAAATTTTTGCAATAAATTTAAAATTATCCTAAATTTTTAATACATATATAATATCATACTATTGTAGGATTTGTAATATAAGATTTATAAGTTCATATTGAATATAGGAATTAGAGCTAGGAAAATAGCAAGCTGCTAAACTAACTGACCACTGCAGTACATTCTCAAAATAATACTGCGGGAATCTATCAGTACATACAGCCACGGATCATAGAGTGTAGAGAATACTAGAAGTACTTCTGCTAGCACTATTTATGTATATGTATCTATAGATCTCTATATGCGGCTTTTCACACAATATATATTAAGCTGTAAATAAGCTAGTTTAGTTTTCAGCAACACTCTTAAATAAAAGAAAATGTCTTCGAAATCTTTTTTTTTTAATAATGCTGTTTAATTGGTATAGGCTGTCCTATGTCTGTATCAAACAGTCCCAAATTTCAACATTGTGTTTATTCTTAACGTTGTTATTATAGCATTATATTAAACCGGCCTTGTTGCATGTACTTACAATGTAACTGATACTATTGGTCTAAAACACTAACAACATTATATTTTATATTTATATTTCATATAAATATAAAGGTTAAGTATTTCTAGCTTATTAGTTTTCCACGTTCGCACCCATTGCAGTTGAGCGAGACTCGTATGTCATCTCTTATCCGTGGCCGTACGTCAGTGTCAACTGTCAACCACTCTGTTATGCCTCTATTAAAATTATGGAGTTGGCAAATTTCTAATTTATTCTAATGAAAAAATTCAAACTATTGCCCTCTAATGGGGCATCAGTTCAGACAGCGTGTATACCATAATATTATAACATAAACAATTAACATGTTGTCATAATGTATATAACACTATTGTTTAAAAATATTTCATAATCATAATAAAATTAGTATTCTCTAAATTTTCTATAACTTTCTAATGTAGAACCTTTTTCTACAACAAAAAAAACTAATTATTGAAAGGGAGCACTGAACACTACTAAATGCACTGCACTCATCCCTGAGGTCGTAGGTTTGAATCCCGGCTCTACGCCAATGGACTTTCTGTGTACGTACGCCTTTAACACTCGCTCGTACTTCACCAGTAAAACATAAGATCTGAAAAGACTGATCACCTATTTCAATATTGGAAAAAACAAATGAATAAACCTGTCGTTTTTTTATAGAAATGAAGTCTTGGTAAAACTGAGACAGAGATAAAAAATACACACCATCAAATATTTCTTCATCGTGGTCTGAGTTGGCCGCCATCTCACTTTCATTGGATACTTCTTGCTCGCCGCTACCACACGCTTTTGCTTTTGTTCTTTCTTCGACATCATTGTCAATCCCATCCAATGTTCCCACTGGCCAGTCGTCTTCATCGGCTGGGAATCAAGGTGTAATATTAACCCATCTTATAAACATACTAGCTGCAAACAGGGTTTTTCTAGTTATTTAAATAATAAATGTTATTAAGACTTATCTATTCGAAGGCACTAAATTGCTACTATATCCCTTGGTTTCAGGCGAAACGAATGGCAAATAATTTTATTTTTGCTCAGGTCATAAGGTTTATTTAAGCGAGGGTTTTCCAGAAATTTGAGCATTGCATTGAACAATAACAGGAATGGCTCGGGACTGCGGGAGCAAATCCCTTTAATGTTCCTAACATCGTTACACTTACACGTTTTCGATTTCAGTTATTGTGAAAACCGGCAATAATTTCAGTTATGATACTAAAACTGAGGTATTTAGAACATTAAGTCGCAAAGGATGTCGCAAATACCACTAAGCGTTTTTTTAACTTTTAGAATTAATTTGAAAAATATTCGAGTTCAGAAGTTACTTTTGAAAACTTTTTTTAAATTTCAATGATATAACTGTTTCACTAATTTGTCATTTGTTTTTGTAAATCGCCGGCAAATCTAAATCTTATTGCACCTGAAAATGAACATAACGCGAGAAAATTTTTGGTCAATGATTTATTATGACTTTCGTTGTAGGCTTAGTCAACAACAAAGCTATGATAGGCTGCGATTAGCATTTCTTAATGAAGCCCCATCTCGTGCCACTATTTACAATTAGTTTAGTTACGAGTTTAAGCGAAGACATAGTAATCTCAATGATGATCCGCGTGAGGGAGGTCCTTTAACAGCGACTACTGAAGATAAAATCAGTGCTGTGCGATGCGTGATAGAGGAACATAAGAGAGTCAGCAGCAGAATCAGCAGACACGGGCATAGGTATTGGTATGAGTCACGTTCTAAAAATATTGCACAAATTTTATATTGGACTAATATTGCCAAATGTTTGATAAGTTCAACAGCGGTGACTCAAATGCTGTATTTGACATCGTCACAGGTGATGAAAGCTGAATTTATTGCTACGAACCTAAAACCAAAAGACGAAACAACTAAGGTAAAGAAAGGAAGAAGTCAAGGAAAAAAGTTAATTGCCTCATTCTTTGGTCGGAAAGGTCGTTTCGGGACAGATATTCTAGAAGGCAGAAGGACTGTTAGTTACTACAGACTGATATGTCAATCGCTGTTAGCCAGCACCCTCGAAGCAGGATCCTCCTTCACCACGACAATGCTTCAGCGCATACCGCATAACGGACTGTTGAATTTTGACCATGGCAGATGTCGAGATAATGAGATAATTCGCCATACGACTTTTATTTATTCCCAAGAATTAAAGATAAAATTCGAGGTATTCGCATTACCAGCCCTGAAGATGCTGTGAAAGCGTACGAAAATGCCAATCTCAGTGGTTCCGATGGAACATGCGATGATGTGTAGAGTCGAATGGGGATTACTTCGAAAAACAAAAAAAGTATTTGCAACTTTTTACATTAAGTCGTCTTTCAATTTCTAATTTACAGTGTTACCTAGGTATCTAAATCCAAACCTCAATGGAAAAATCGAGGCGTATTGCTAAGCGTAACTGGGCATACTTCTACATCTACTCTGATAAGACTAGTAATATTAACATAAAAGTAAAACTTCGCGGATCGCCTGATTACGTTTCGTTAAATAAGTTTAATATTTAACAACGTTATGAAATTATTAATATCATTAATTTGCTCCTCTCATTTGCTGCCTGTCATATATTTAAATATATAAGGCTTATATCCATTTTTTTAATATACCGCGTACTGTAATTTATTAGCATACGAAATAATAAATACATCTTATAATTATAATTTCAAATTATTTGTAATGATAAAACGTTCCAAAAATTACGATGCCTCTATACTAAAAGCCTCCGTGCTATTTCCGCCAATATAAACAAATAGGTGTAATATAGCGTATAGGACCCTGGAGTTATAAACATACTAGCACCAACCGAAATATGCCACAAGGGATAAATTGCACCAAAACATCAGCAACTCTATTGCCAATTCAATTTTGACCACATATTGTTGGAAATATGTGTTGTAAAATCTATAATAAAATATAGTTGAATAACAAATTAAGAATTGCAATAAAATGCAATTTTATCACGTAATTACGAGGGACATTTTTATAATTAAGTTTCGGGTTATGTGTGGTTTTTATTAAGAAACAATATTGAGCGCGAAAGATGACTCCTATACACTTATTTTTACTCAAACACGCTTATATAAAATTTAGAAATGGCTTCGTTTACGTTTAGTTTATTTAAGTAATCTTGAATCGAGACTTCTGCAAATGTAGCGCCTCCAAACGAAAAGAATCATCATGTAATTAAAAATATGGATAATGGCGAAGTTTTTAATGTTAAGCAAAATATAAATATTTAGGTTTATTTTTAAAAATACTTTTTACATCTTTTAAACTTGAAATTATTTTCTCCTTACAGTTCTTTACTCTTTAAACTGAATTTACTTGTGTCATGTGATACTGATATGTTTAAAAACGTTTTTCCAAGGAGGACTATTACCGTTTTATCTGGCTTCACAGATTTGAGAAACAATAGAAGCCAGACTTCGCGAAGTTTAACTAGAAGAATATTTCTGAATAAGATTATGTAAACTTGGGTCGCCCGCAACTCAACATAGCCCTGGGTTCGACCGTCTTACAATACCATCTCTAAATCTCAGTCTTATTGTCGTAATTAATGTAAAATAATATAAAATCAAGCAAGGAATAAGAGTTGCGCGTAATATTACCATGAAAACCTATTTCAAAATTAAAAATAATTTATTGTAAACTATGAACTATTTCCATTTGAAGTTCACTACTTTGGCGGAAATTCATGCAAAAATAATATTGAAAAAAAAAATCACGTTCTATCAAATTATTTTTCCATATATAACATACTCTTAATTGTGAGCTACAAAAACAAAAAATCAAAACATAACTGTTCGTCTAGATTTATGACATTAATTTTAGGAGCATCAACTCAGACTACATGAGTTAGTGCTAAAACAGTTTAGAAACGACCTATTCCACAGGCACCCGTTTAGATGTATGTAATACTAATAACTATGATTAAGTATCCACAATGAAGGAACACAAAGGAATAATAACGCGCCAGCCCAGCTCATTTCCTTTAATACCTTGGAAACTGTAATTTTAATGTTGTCGAGCATCCTTGGGGGCCCTTGAATTATCTTGGATCACTGTTATGTGACCACTCCGGTAAATGGTAATTCGTCTACTTCTGAAGTCTATGGAAACATATGGTTTGATGTATTCTTTGTACAAGAGTCACGTAGGTACTGCTTGACGACGGATTTAATAAAATTAAAACAATTGCGCTAAAAACCTATAGTTTGGGTTTCTATGACTGCTGTATCAGTTTCGTGATCATTACTTTTTCTTAATGGGCAAGTAGGTGATAAACCTTCGGTGCTTGTCACATTCCATCGACTTTCTGAGTCTATGGCATAACTTTCCATACACAGCCGGGGTGCACAGCCGAGGATCGATCGATGTTTAATCCTCTCACACGGTGTGTGTGATGCACAAACACAAATGGCAGTTAATAAACACCTTGTTTTAACAAGGTTGTTTTATACACATTGTTTTACACATACACCTTGTTTTTATACACATAAAAAGTAAGGCGAAAATTGTGAGGTAAATAGTGAAAATAAGTAATAACTAAACGACAGGATCTTAACTACTATTGGAAAGATCAGTTACACAAAGCTTTTGCTTTAGCTTTTAGAATACCTTGGTGTCCCACCTGAGGGTAATGTGGAAAATATTCACATTCGGGACTAAAGAGTTAGCGCCTGCAAACACTATTTTGTAGCTTCCTTCAGAGCCTTCTGTAACTGCCAACCAAAACATTCAGTTCCCGAGAATTTAACGCTGGGCTGAAAGAAGAGCTGGCAAAGCTTACCACGCTATGACGATTCAGCATTAGAAAATTCTAATTAAAATAAATTGGCGTAAAGATGTCATAAGATAAATTTTGTTAACCTGAATTTAAAGGTTCTTACAAAAGAGTAGTTCTCAATTAAAAATGGAATATGAAGGTTGTTTTGCCGGGATTCAGGGATGGGGTGTAGGGAGTGGGGTCTCCTGGGACCCGGCGGGCCACGTCCCCAAGGACGGGGCGCGGGCGGGCGGCAACTTCGCATCCACTGGGACCCCACCACGCTGGGGGAGATCGTGATATTTTTAAACAATATCTCTCTTACACTCCTTAATCCAGCTTTTATATATTTTAATGCTGTTTTCAGCGACGTGGAGTACGAGGAATTACGTATACCTTACGTTATACGATACTATACTATATATTATATATTAAACATTCGTCATAGTATTAAATACATCGTAATTTATGTACAATATCTAGAAATGGTGTAAGAAGTGACGAACGCATCTCCCTATCTAAGGGGTAGTTAAAAGTACTTAAAAGTCAGAATATAATAAAAACTTTTTAAATTTATAAAATCTTTAATATAATCCCACCGTCGTCATTCACTGCTTCATGGTGATTATTAGATTATCTTAACGCAGCACTCACAATTTTGATATATAAACCATGTTTTAATACCCATTTCGGTTACTTTTCAGCTTTATTTCATCGAAACCAGGTCAAAAACTCAGTTAATAATAAATAATAAGAAAAGTGTCAAAAATAGACCACGAAAAGATACCGAGATTTAATAAAACTGAATTATGTAATTACTTTTTAGATTTTTAATTAATTTAAAAGCGAATACACAATGAGGTTTTATACGTATTTGTAAATATGTCAGACCTCACGGTAGCGGTACCTTTATGGATTTTTTGCGTGAAAACACGTGAGTGATTTATTGTGCTCGCATGGGAATGCCAAAAGAATACTTGACTGGTGTTACAGATTGCATTAATATATTTTTATTTCACTTTTCCTTCGAAAAATTAGTCTACAGAATTCAAAATCCCTCGTTAATTTAAAAATAGAAATCGAGGCAAGTGAATAGTTTATCGGTTTCATTTTCAAATTAAACAAATAACGACAAGCAACCACCAAGTAGCAGTTATAGTGCGTGAGATTTCAAACTTCATGTTTCATTCATTTTTTTTTGGGTATGTTGGTAGGATGCACCTTGAAAAATATCAAAATTATGACTATCAAGTTATATTTTTAGTAATATTTATTTTCATAGCTGAAAATTAACTGGTTAGTGCATAGCAATAGGCTAGGTCGTAATCTACATAAAACTGTTATGATATGGCCTCACAGTATTTCCCAAAGGCGGGAGGTGCGCGCCACCCAAGGGAAATTTCGCGGGAGTCCTCAGCGGAGCCTGAACAAGTTTTATGGACGCGCAACCCCATCCCGCAACCTTATCGTTCAAGTCTTGTAAAAACCTAGTTTAATTATTAATGAAAATCTCCATCTTAGCCTATGCAGATTGGCATCGTATTTCGCGACTCTTTTTACAATTTCAAAACAGACAAAAGTGCCACTTTACATTGTTCAATTTACAGATGATGATTATAAAGAACGAGGTTCTAGGCAATTAAAACTATTTAATAAAATTATTACCATAATTTTCCAAAAACAAAATTCTACTATTTTTAAAAAGATTCGTAAGCCTATGTGTAATAAGTATCAGTAGATTTAGGCAATGCATTATATTTTGTCACTGTTCTGGTTATTACCAATTCAAGACGGGCCAATTGTTTTTATAGATAGCCGGGGACTGCGAAGGATTAACATTTTCAGTGAATGTAAAATTTTAATTCGATAACATGAGAGACCCTCAATGAAATTGACATGTTATTGCACCCAAGTGACTTACCTAGATTCGATAAAATAAAATCCAAGGGAGCTTAAAACAAATTAACAACATTAAATTTTACTTTTACGAATCGCCTGATCGAATTTCTTCTATAGGTACTGATCTGACATCTAACGCTTTCTGCGGAAACGGAATCGCGAAAGTAGTCTAACTAATTTTATATAGGGCATGCTAAATATTAAACAATAATAATATACAGTATAGGAAAATCGGTAGTAGTATAACCCTCAATGACAAATTGTCAGATCACGTCACGTATTGTTATATAGAATATAATTGAGGCTAAACAGTACGTTGTTAAATAAGACCGTCAGATAATAATTATAATAAGAGTATAAAATGATATAGAATCTTAATAGGTTTTAGTTAAGTATAGACGAGTGACCGAGAGGAATTGCATTAGGTATCCCTAGAGCCAACAGTAGTCGCTGCATCCCGCGCCACCCGCGGGACACATTACGAAAGTACTAGACTGTACTAGATCAATACCTTAAGTTAACAACATTATTTCGTTCAAACACGTAGATTGTTGTTTCTTTTATAAATTAAACCACAATAACCCAGTGGTATTGCAGACAAAGGCTATGAATTCATTGTCATATATTATATATATTTTAAATTTCAATTCCAAAATATATGGATATACAGTACTTGAACTTAAACATATTTTGGATAGCTCAAATCAAACAGATCAATTGTTAATACATATAAAAAACGAGAGTACAAGAACGTTTATGGGCAAAAAAATATCAACCATTTATATACATTTTTAGTTAATAAACTCCATGAATGTTGTAGTAAGTGCACTCTTGGACAAAATTAAACTAAATTCCAATGTGTGTGTGTGCCAAACCGCGACGCACGCCAGTCTCGTCGCTGATAAAACGTTGATATTAGGGCGCTACAGCCGCAGCACAGCCTGTCCATCACCCGCCACTTTAGACCTTCCGGTGACGTGCTCGTTAATTTTTAGCCAGTTGCCGTTGGTAAACGCTGCAGCCTAAATGACAATGACGTATTTCAACACTTCTTTGCGCTACGCCGTTTAATTACCTTTGCAGTACCACGCACGGAGGGATAAGTATTATTACGAAGTTATAAAAACAAGTTGCCGTACTTAATTACGCATTTGATTTCTGTATATGAAAACTGTATGCGATTATTTATTTTTGGTATTTCCTAATCTTATTATTTTAAGAACTAACTGACGCACAAAGTTAAATAATAATAAAAAAGGCCGAGGATTAAATTAGTGGTATTAATTTGATACTTACGTTTAAGAGACCTCGGTTTTGCCTGCTTTCGCCTGGACATCTCAAAATTATGTTTATTTGATATTTCCTTTTAAATCACTCTCGTTGGATCCTTGCAATGTTCCCACATTAAAACCTCACTTAAGTACATTTACATTCATTTTTAAACTGTTACAGAACTTTGAAAGCATATGAAAGTTTTTCGGAATAAGTACGCATGCTTTTCTCGTGAAAATTTCACTAGAAAACACAGCTTTCACCCCGCCAACTCTGAGCTTACTGGCGCCCAACAAGTGGCAATAACAATATTATTTCCTGCCGCGCAAACTCACATAAGTCGGAGATATCCGTATGTTTCTTGCACCCATTGCGTGAGTAATATACCCCTTCGTTGTAAACAACACTTGAAATATAGTTAGTGTAATTAAACTTTAGACTGTGTAGTTATACTACTACAAACATACAAATTCCATTTATTTTTCAAAATACAACCTTATCAAGAGTTGAGAATAAAAGTTAGATATGTGTACGTACATACCTAATTCTAGTGAAAAATATTCGTTATTTACCTGCTATATTAACTTTATTAACGTAGGGTAATGGCGTTTTCATGTTTTGTATATTGTTTTCAATAAACAGATTTATCATTTAATAAAGGAACATAATATTTTATTGTGCATCATCGAAAGGGCCATACTGTTTTTAAAGCCGAGATACTTTTCTGTCTGCTATGATTTTGTGATGGGTAGTAGACTCTTGAAAAATGAGGCGATTGTTTAAATACATTAATTAAGGTCGGAATCTTAACCTAAGCTAAATATGAGATAGAATAGATAATTTGATAAGTTTTTTGTGGCGTATACTTATCGGGAATATAGGTTGAGCGAGAAAAGCATCAGGTTACTGACACTATGTACCAGGCCCAATTTATTTTCCAAATATTACTTACCTGCAGAAGCGTATAAAAGGTAGAACCTATTTAATTTACTAATATATTTACTACGTACCTTATAACTTTATTATTTATCATAATAATCATTTAAAAGCTTTATTAATTAAATCTTCTGTTGTAATATTTTACAGCCGGTTTGCTTTAAGAGAAAGAACCTCACCTGACAAGTCATTTTATTTCTTTTGTTATTATTAGGTACAAAAACGAATGCCTTGAATCAATCCAGGTGCTTGTTAAATATATAGGTGTGAAAAATCAAGCGAGCGATTTCATTTTAGTGAAATGTGTTTTTGATTCGAGAATTCGAAATAATTAGGAGCGAATTTGATAAAAACTCATTTATTCCGAAACCCGTCTATTAACTACAAGCAATTATAAAATAACTTTATGGCTTAACTTTATAACGTTAAGAATACTAGCTTTCCAAGGTTGAAGAGGATCACGATATTCTGAATACCTGAATAGGCACGGCCTCATTCTCGAGCTTTCGACGCGATCAAAATAATATAGTCATTAGCGCTAAAGATTTTTTAATCCGTTTCTCAATGGCGATTATCATTTTTTATTATAGTCTGTGCAATCTATATCAGCTGATTTCTGTCGTACTAGAACGCTGTCCATCTGTCACAACATTAATATTTCAATTGACGTTCGGAATTTTCGAATTCGTTCAGACTTCAGTGATCAGTCCTATGACTTTAAAATCATTATCGTTTCGGTGTTAAATTTGAATTCGAAAATTATCTAGTGTCGTGCCGTTTGAATGTATAAATGTTTTTGACAACAAAACAAGCATCATAAGGTTTTATAATAAGATGTTTAAGACAAGTTTAAGTTTTCCGTAAACAGTTTAAAATGGAATTACCGTACGAGGTATGTACCTACTTGTTTTTCCTTCCGCATTGCAAAGTAGTTTTTCTTTGTTTGCCTATATTATTTTCACGTGATTTTTTACCACCTTGATACCTACTATTACATTGACGTATGATAGTCGAGATCTTCGGACTTAAGATAAAAAGTTAAATAACAAAAGACTGCATTTGTTATTCTAATTTTGTATTTCAATCAGAACTCAAACGCTTAAATCGCAATGAATAATTATAATGTTTTATAATCTATGTTAATTATATCTTTATAATCATAATCCTATTTTTTTTTAACAGGTACTAGTGTACATATTTAAGTATTTACCTAAATCTGACCGAAAATCTGCAAGCGAAACATGTCGATCGTGGTACTTAGCGGCTAATGATTATAGTTTCCTTAAAAATAAAACTGTTGTACTATACAAAGCAGATTTAAATGATGACATTTCTCCACTACAAATCTTTGAAGACTCTGATATTCCTTATGACAACTTTTTATTTTGTGAGGTTGAATTATCCAATAAATTAAAAAACTTTTGGGATAGAAATGGTGTGAACATAAGATGTCTAACACTACAAAATTGTGATATAAGAGAAAAAGTTTTTGTGAATATTTTACAGAAATGTACAAACTTAGAGATTCTTAATATTGAAAACTGTAAAGATTTGTTTATGTCAGGATGCCTTTTAGAAGGAAAAACTGAAGGGCTACTTGCAACAAGTCTAAAGAAATTGAAATGTTTAAGTTTGTCAGGAAACCAATACCTTACAGATGCTTTATTTAGCCGGTTTGTTGATACAGCTCCAGAATTAGAAGAACTTAATTTATCAGGATGCTCACTGCAATTTCATTTGGGTCTTGTCAAAAGATTCTATCCCCTGGGATCTAATATATATGATAATCCATCCGAGAGTGTCTTAACATTTTACTTTGTACATCAGTTCTTAACAGCAAGAGCTAAGAATATGAGAAGACTATTATTTTCAAAAACATTAATTGATGGTGTAGCTCTTAAATCACTTGCAGAAACAGAACACCTAAAACTACAATATCTTCAAGTACATGCTTGTGATCAACTTACTAATGTTGGCATATCTTCGCTATCAAACTATCAGCTTTGCTTAAGAGAGCTGGATATTGGACTTTGCACAAGAGTAACTGATCAGTCTTTAGTGTATATATGTAATAATTTAATAAATCTAGAAAGCTTAAACATTCAAAGATGTAGAGCTGTTACAGATTTAGGAGTAGTTGAATTACAGAAACTTAAAAAGCTTAAACAACTGAATATATCTCAATGTGATCTTATCAGCAAAGAAGGTATTGAGAAAGGAATCTGTTCTTATGAAAATAATATTTTGGAAGAGTTAGATATAAATTCTCTGAACTTAGAACAGAGTGGTTTGATCATGATTTCTGAAAAGTTACCTAATCTTCGTGTGCTAGATATAAGCTATTGTTTCAATGCAGTGACAGACACATCAATCCAAGTTATTTTCAAGAATCAAATATATTTGCATACTTTAAAGTTAAGTCATTGTGATAAAGTATCTGATGCTGGCCTTACAGGTATGGGAAAAGTGGAAACAGAAGGGCAAGAAGATCCTCATATAACATCTAGTTATGATGGTTCCATGGCAAACAACAAGATCTATCTTGGCTCAAGGGCTGAGGAAGAAATTGTGCGAGATGCCAAACGGAAATATGAAGTCATGCTTTTATGTGAAAAATTATCAATGGACTCATATAGTGGATATTCTTTGGCACGCTTTAGGAGTCTCAGAGAGTTAAATATAAGTGGCTGTAATAGAATAACAGATGTTAGTCTAACATATGCCTTTTCATTTAAAGAACTTGTATGTCTTAACCTTAGCCGATGCCAACAAATAACCCATGAAGGAATAATGCATCTAGTCAAAAACTGCCCTAGTATTGAATATTTTAATCTGACTGACTGTTATAACTTAAAAGATGATGCGGTAATTGAAATTGTCAGAGGGCTCAAGAGATTGAGGCACTTGGAATTAAGGGTATGTATTGATATAAATGGACTAAAAAAGCACTATATTTGGAACTAAGGTGCCTAATGATGTTTTGTCTACTCAATTTTTCCTTAAATATTTTTTTTAATTACAGGGTTGCAATCAATTAACAGACACTGCTATTCAAGGGATTATCAGTCATTGCAAAAAATTAAAATTTCTCGATGTTCAGGGCTGTCGTAATATGTCGGCAGAACTAGTTTGTACGTTAGGAATGGAATTGCCAACCCTCCACACAGTACTTTTCTCAAAACCAGGTCCCTACATTGATGATGGCGTTAAAAATAGATCACCGGCACCAACTTTTTTACCTACACTAATGCGTAAATTACGTATTCATTAGTACAAAAAAATATGGAAATTTCAGTCACAAAATTTAGCTAACGGTTTTCTTTTCTATAAAATGTCTAAATATAGAACTTAGCTGCATAAATAAGCCACATTGGAATAGTTTTGTGCAATACCAATTAAACTAAAATTTGTGTGAATGTAAAAATAAATATGTATTAAATTATTTATTAAAGATGTAATATTTTTGTGGCAGGCACCATGAAACTTATATGATGAGAAATAATGTTAATTAGGTTTAAACTATATTTCAGAAC
Organism: Pieris mannii; assembly: GCA_028984075.1. Lineage (NCBI taxonomy): Eukaryota > Metazoa > Arthropoda > Insecta > Lepidoptera > Pieridae > Pieris > Pieris mannii. The sequence goes on from CM054776.1 coordinate 6,930,925, forward strand.
ATAAATACTATAATTTAAAGGTATTAAAATAATTATTGTAAGGTGTAATAAAATTCTCCTATATCAAATGAAATACAAATCACTGCTAAAAATATTCAAAGAAACAGCAGATAAATTCCCATTTTAACCTTATACAATTAGGTACACTATTGTTAGTAGTCTATATTTTGTATGTCATTTTGAAATAACCCCCTGTATCTGTGGTATGTGGACTTCATTTCAGGAACAGAGAAGAGAGTAATTTGAGAGGTCACTTGCATTTTACACGTCAACCGAAATTGAATTTTTTAAGTGGATTCGCTTATTTAAGATTAACTTTTTGACTAACAGTGTTAATATTTTAAATAAATAATGGAAGGACTAATAAAACCATATACTTGTTTCATTACATTTTATTTAAAAATAACTAGCTTAATTTATGCCTATATTTCTTTTATATTATACAGCTTATTTTGTTCATATCTTTAGTTATTTACTCATGAGATACAACTATTTTTTTAATTAACACAAAATAAAAAAAGGTGTTTTCGTATATCTAAAATAATTGTCTATGAAAATAACGAGATGGCGCTATGAAAGTAATTCATACACAAATTTTAAACAAGTATTTTTTGAAAATAAATCGATGAGCAATTTGATTTATTTGGATTTAAGGCATCTTAAGTTAACATGTATTTCTATTTTTTTCACATAATACTCATAAATATAATTTGATACACCATTATATACACGAAAATTACAGATAGCATAACCAAATTAATTCGGATGTAAACACCCAATAAACTCTTGAAAATTTTAACAATGGTTGCAAAGCAAAATTAAGCATTCTTCTAATTATAGAACTTATAAATAAAATCTTAGGGAATAAAGCACTAACTAGCAGTTTCACTGCCAGATATATCAGATAAAAATGTATAAAACAACTGCCGTCACAAATCTATAATAGTATATAAATGCAAATTATGTAATTAAACGAAAAATTTACAAATTCTTTATAATTAATAAGAAAAACATGAAATATTCTAGTTCTGTATGTGTTGTTTTATGTAAATGGCACGAAATGCTCAATAATGTCTTGTTAAATACACATGTAGGTATAACTTACACAAGGCAAATATTTTTCATATATGTACGAGATGTGTAGGAAACAATCACTGTTGCAATAACAGATAGCGCCACAAACTTTTCAATAGACAACATCAAGAAGAAGTTGCTTATAACTCCATCAATTGCACAAATAATATTGTAAGTTTCGTGCGTTCAAACGTCTCATTTCCATTTAATTTAAGCGGTTTCTAATGGACGAAAGTTTCCATAGTTTCAATAGCCACTAAAAAAATTGCAACATAGATACGTTTGTAAATTTTTAGATAAACTCCACATTACATATTGGATGTATAAAAATAATTGTTTTCTTTAAGGCCCCAGCAGAAATTTTAAAAAACTGTACTGTTATGCCTAGTACTATATCTACAAAAAACTATGCTAAGTTAACAGTATCGTTACATCTAATAATCGGCACACGAATCTGAATAATAAATTCACTCAAAACAATAACTTAGCTGAGAATATTTCGCATCGATAACCTATTATTATTCTTGTAAATGTACATGACGTGCCCAGTCTATAAACTCTCAATAGTGACGGTACGTAATACGTATGTTATGCTTATGATATTTTTGAAAGATAATAAAGGCATTAGTGTTTCTATTTAAGAAGGTGTGTGTGGCTTTTTTCAGTACTTCCCTAGCACATTGAATTTAAAATTAATTCCGGCTAAGGTTCCAAAAAACTAGCCTATCCGTTTACATTGAATATTGTTCAACGCCTTTCTATAGAAGGTAATGCGAAATGAGTAGACTTTCTTACACTGTATATACATAAGTCTATATAAAGGAGGTGCAAAATTACAGTATTTCAGGGCGGCTTTAAGTATAGTCTCCTTTGTATAAATTGGAGTACAAGATGATCTTTCTGTTTATAGTGCCTCCAACTTATGTCACAATCAAAAAACAGATGGCGTCCGTAAGCACGCCACTGGCACTGGGTCAGATAACTTTAAGCATTATGTTTTCAGCGCTTCAAAACATAAGATGGCGACCGAAGTTCGATTTGCGGTGTATTAAGGGTGGATCTACTCGGGCTCGGTGGTAATGAATTATCTGCATCCAAATCTGGTATTGAAATGTCTTCAAAGTCTGGAATATTCCCAGTATACGACATTAACTGATTCCCTTCAGCTGAAAGTTGCCCAAGAAAAAGATTAGTATGTTATTTGTTCGAATACTACACTATTCAACAGTCTACATAAACCTAGTATTTGCAAAGAAAATACTCGTCGATATCGTGTCTACTTTATTACTAAACCATAATATGAATATCCAAGCATAAATAGAGCTCTATTGCCATAAAAAGTACACAAGAAGGTTTCTCTACAAGTTAAAAAAGTTTTACTTTTTTGGAGAAGGTTCTCTGACTGAACAATGCAAATATTGCATGGATTGTGTAGACTCAAACAAGATTATCGACACTAGACGATAAATATTTCACAAACAGTGTATATAAATAATAGCTTTGAAATATACTTAAAAGCGTTAAGCATTATATACAAAATATAAATCTCTCTAACAATAACTCCCATATTCATATAAACTAAAGCTCTATACTTGACAGCAACATAAGAACACCTTTGGTGACACAGCAATAACATTATGTTTCTATGAATAAAGGCAAAGACTATTATAAAAATCGTCTAAAATGTATGCTAATTATATTTATTATTACGGCTGTATTATGTACATAAATAGATAATTATCTGTAGAAAAAATTAAGTAATAGTAGATGTCGATTTCAATACACACATAAAACCTTCTCCTAACATACCTTCGGCGCACATGCGTAAAAGCTAACTGAAGATAGGTTCAGCAGCTAAAATGACATGCGTTTCGGCTTAATAAGCTTAATACTCTAATTACGTGCAAATAAACCACATACCTACGCGATCAAATAAAATTATATAATAATAATTACTACCATCATCCTCATTGAAAGGGCTCTGGACGCGAGACTCGTCACAGGTTACATTTGAAATCTCACCTTTCATCTTCTTCGCTTTAATTAACAATAAAAACAATTAACATAACCCCACTAAATCAACCTTTGAACTTATAATGGTTCATCGAAACGTGGCATGTTAAATACTATCTCTTATGGTACGTCTAGCCTATGTGACAAAAGGATGTGTTCAGATAATCGCACATCTTTATGAAACCTAACTTATGTCTACAATGTTCACCAAGAATTAACATCCGATATAGGATCGTGCTGCGTCAGGTGTGATAATCTTGTGAGATGAAGTAGTTACTTTGCCGGTTGTGATGTTTCGCTGTTACCAATCAGCCAATCAAAATCAATCATCGGATACTGTTTGGATGTATCTACAATTTAACATAAAAACAACTGAAATAAACTAAACAATACTTTTGCCTTCGTGGATAAGATCGTTGATCTGGTAAGTTCTGGACCTGTTATTGCAAAAAGTAGGCCACACGAATCAAATCAATAATAATTTTATATAAATTTAGACTTCCAACAATTGTGCATAATTATTATTAATCTACAATACTAGCTATCTACACTCTATATTAATTTGAGGGATTAGGATATGAAAAATAGGACCGTAATGAATGTTCGTATAAAAATTGCACAGTCAAGTCACATACCGTCTAACTTACCATTGGTAGGTTTACCTCGCTCATCGGCTGCATTGTAAGATAACCCGTAGAATGGGTCATCTGATCCAAATAACTGAAAATTAAATGAATTTTTTTTTTATTATTTTTAGTCCATTTGCTTTACGATCTTTACAAAATTTATTACAGATCGTAAAAGAAAAATTAATATTGTTCAAAATCTGTTATTACATGTCCATTTTGTATGTGTTGATGCAAAGATGGGTTGAAAGACATCGTTGTTTGCAAGCTTGTATCAGCAGTCTACGGACAATAGTACATACGTCACTTGAATTCTAATGAAATAGCCTTCGAAATCCTAGTTGCACTAGACAAAAACACTTATCGGTCTGGACCGATACAGGTCCTACAAATAACAGCCCAGAAGTTGGAAATTTGGCTGCTACTTCTGCTCCCTTCAAGTATCCTTTAAAAGAAGACACCTAAAACTTTTGATATACACATAAGATGCCTTGCTATATTCCTGCAATATTTATTGTTAAGAGCAAGTTTCAGAATTCAATATATAATAGGTGGTCCTTTTTTGACTTTTGAATAATCCTAGAGGCACTATCTGTTTTGATTATATACCTCTAAGTATGAAATACGTATTTTTTTGTTTTTGTTAAGATTTAGGGGTCACTATCAGGTGTCAAACTTTTTAAAAATAAAATAAATTATTATATTGTCTTTATTTTTCAAAATTAGCTTCCATATCTCTAAATTCAATTCGACATCTACTTTAAAAAGAATCAATACTATGCCTGTATTCATCAGAATTTAATGTCAATAGATGTAGTATCAAAAATCGCAAAGCTGTTGCAAAGTCGCTCAAAAGCGAGTTTACATCTCATTAATCATTCACATGGATCGTAAAACAAAACCATACATTGGTTGCCAATTTTGGTATCAGGATATGTATTTGATCAACTACTGGCCAAAATTGGGACGAATTGGGCGAAGCTTGTGCGTCAGCTGTCTACGAAGTTACAAATTCATGGAATTTGTAAAGTAAATACCGAATTAAGGAGTGGAGTATGCTTTCTTTTGAAGCGCAAAACGGATAAAAATATGCTTTGATTTGCTTGACGTCACCACGTAAAATTATGTTGCCCTTGCGCTTGCCCCATCTAGTGCTCTTATATACAATTATAGAAAATAACAAATGGAACACTATTGACCAAAGCGACTTCAAATCAATATCAGATGACGCTGGAAGTAAATATTCTTGCAGAAGTGGCCGCAAACGGGAATTATTTTGCCAAAAAGAAACTTCAAGTAGGTACATAAACCTCGAGATGACTACAGAGAACTGTTGAATCTTGCTTTCATTTTTTTAGGAGGTGTTCCTGATAAAGGTGTATCATTCACTCAGGGACCTGCTGATCTTTATCGAGCTAGATAGATGGCAAGAGCCTTGTACTGTTTAAAAATTATTTATTTAAACATCAGTTTAAGCTAACTTAGAACGTACAGGCTGTGAGAGAAATGTGTAGTTTTATGGTCAGTCAACATCATGAAACTACTTACAACATTATTAATAGACCTTGAATCTTTTGAAAGTTTCAGCAAAAATATATCTACTGTTGCGTTGCGATTTTAAATCATTTGTAGTATTTGTCGGAAGGGCTATTTCGCTTGCGTATTTCGGTGACAAAGAGAAGAAGGAGTGGTAGAAACACTTAAAATTAAAAGCACTTAAAAATAATAAACCTATACACCGCACATATCCACAAAACTAAATAGAAAACTTTGAGAATAGTACTTCCTAAAGACTGTTCCAGACCGTAGGAAGGAGGGGAGGTTCCGACCATCATTTTTTTAAAGACTTCGAAACCTGCACGGTGACGTGTTTGGACCTTCACTACTGTGAAGCAATTAATACATACAACACACATGAAGAACAAAAGCAACTGTAGGAAAAAGTAACATAATACTACATGTCAACTCTCGTATCTAAAACTAAACAAATTAGATATACATATAAAATAAACAAATACAGATTTTGATTCTTATTGTATCAAATACAGATGTTCTTATTTAAAATTCAAACCTCGGTCGCGACCTCTAAATGTCATTTAAAAATAATAAAAGAAAATACTGAAATACTTTATGGTATATAACCAAATTACGAGGTGCCGCGCGAAGTTAAAAATATAAAAAAAATTTTTCTTAGGAATAAGGACCACCCTAATATGTTTATTATAAGAGCAGTGTAGGCCTCGTGGCTTCAGCGTGCGACTCGAGGTCGTAGGATCGATCCCCGGCCATTGGTGCACCCAATGGATTTTCTATGTGCGCAATTAACATTTGCTCGAACGGTGAAGGAATACATCGTGAGGAAACAGACATTGACCGACCCAAAAAGTTGACGGCATGTGTCAGGCACTGGAGGCGGATCAGCTCCTTGCCTTGATTTAAAAATGATCATGAAACGATTCAGAAATCTGAGGCCAAGACCTAAAAGAGGTTGTAGTGCCACTGATTTATTTTATTTATTAATATATTTATTATAACTTAAAAAAAAAACTGAAAACTGTTCTGTTACTTATAGTACACCTAATCACATATTATATTTTGTATAAAAAATTCGAATACCAAAACGTCTTTTAAATGTCCGATAAAAGTTCAATACAATACGGGTGAACTACACGAAGTTTGTGTGATCAAGAAGTTACTGATACATATAATTTTTTGTATGCAGCGTTAGGTCATTGATAGCGATAGAGATCCCAACTATTTAGTATGACGGTTTGATGTTCTCTGAATGTGCCTATCGCTGATGTAACCTTGAAATCGCGCGAAACAGAAACTCATTGTTGGGATCGGGATCGCTGACGGTTAGGTTACGTAGGCCCGCACAAGTTTGGCACAACTCACCTTTGATTTATTAGGATTGATCCTAAAAAGATCAAAATTGTGAATGAACTGTTCCAGTAAAACACTCGTGCGATCTTATTAAAGCAGACTACTATTTCAATAAACGTAACTACGTAACAATTGCATAAACTATTATTAGATAATCGGGAAAAGTATCTTAATGTTACAAATGATTAGCAAGTTGCAGCATTAAAAAAATAAACACACACCAATATGTGACTCTATTTTTGTGTAGTTATGATTATTAAATCCCAAAATCACTATATATAATATTCTAAAATAAAGTGTGTTTTGTATTTTCTTTAAATAACGCAAAAACTGAATATGTATTGCACACGACGCAACCCTAGTCAATCCTCACAAACATGAAATAAATACTATCTATGTATATCGATACGATAATTATATACAATCCGGTCGCGGGACAACAACAAGGGCGAGAGAGCGGTGTGAGGAAGTGGAGTGGTAGTAGGTCGCACAAGGCTTCGCACGCGGCCACTACACGTTAGGTGCAACGTGACTCGCGCCAGGAGCGCCAACTTTACCGCGTGTACGTCACTGTTTACACCGGTGCACGTTTGTGTGCGTTATGTCAGTACTCGGCATTCGCAATCACTTCATCTTGAAATAAAGGCGGCAGATCGAAATTTTTGTTGAGCAATTCATAAAGTAGTATCGACAAGGATAATTACTATCACTACAACTTACCAAATTCTTACTTAATTAATATTTGTATAAATTTAAAACTTTTCTAACTATTTATTGTAAAAAAATACAAATATTTATAATTTTTTTTGTATATATGTTAAAGGAACTAGAAGTAAAAAGAATTAAGTAAAAAGTATACATAACACTTACCCCTAGCAAAGTGTTGGTGTCAAATGAATAAGAATCACTTCTTAGGAGTTCCCGCAAAGACTCCAGATCAGTTTGCATTGAGTCTAAATGGTCATCAATATCATTCCTAAACAACAAGAATAACTTTTATATATATATATATGTATTTGTTACTTGATTCAGTATTAAAGGTACTACCATGCACTTTAAAGGACAGACTATTATAAATATATATTTATAGTAGACTTCTACAGCAATTACAAATAATTAGCATTATTTTTCACATACTTGTTTGAATTTGATGCGAAAAGAGAATAATCCTCTCGATTTTGGTTGTTGTTTTCCCTCCTACACCTGTATATTGAAATTTTCTATTACTAGATATTTATTGTACATTTTTTTCACACACCAAATAAAATGGAGGATGAGAACAAATCAGTTGTTATTTTTTATTTGACTCCCTCAGACCATCATAATAATTAGAGATGAACCAAAAAAATTACTTACATTGTTTGTAACTTATTGAGGTTTGGATTATTGTGTACTGTAGCCAAGGTCATGTTATTCCAATCAAAATCATCTTGAAGTTCAGTCTTTATATCAGCTAAATTAAAATTGTTTGTATTATCTTTGGACTTCTTAGCTTTCTTCTCTGTATTACTTGAAACAGGTTCAGCACTTTCAACCTTAATATTAATTCCTCCTAGCATTTTGTCTTTTGATGAAGACATAACCAAATTATTTTCATTAAGTTCATTGAAATTGTTTATGTCATCATTCCCACCAGCTCCAGCATCACTTATAGAATCATCACTTGCAAATATTTCAGCAGGAAGCTTAAAATCAGCAGGTGGATTGATTGTATTGTAATTGTTTAATGTTAAGTTTTTTATATTCTTTGTGTTGGACATATTTTTCTTGCAGGACTTTGTTTTAGGTTTTGAAGTACTTGGTACAGTAACAAAAATTTGTTCCATAGCAGATTGACCTATTGGAGATACAGAAGTAATTGTAGGTGATGGTGAAGTTACTATTGGTTGTGTGTTTGGACTTCTTAATATGCCATTGCTACAATTGTTGGGATACCTTAGCGTTGTTCCATCTAAATATGTTAAAAGCAGAAAAGATAGAATTTTATCTTAAGAAAATGTGTTTTAAAACAATTTTTTCTTAATTGTGATATAATAAAAATATAACCTGTTTCATTATCTTCATCATCCTCCATTGTAACATGGTATTGAGTGGGTAATGTTGTACCATCAGAATTGCCAGAATTGATAATAGGTACAGATGACAAATTAACAGTTACAAAACCAGATGCATCTAATGAGTCTTGTGAAGCATCATTATTCAGAATATCATCATGTGCTAATTCATGAATGGTTGGTCCATCCTCCTATAATATCAAATAACATTTACAATTATAAATTAAATTCTGTTTTTTTTAAATATAACATTTAAGTATTTATAACATATTACAGTATAACAATTTATAACAAACCAAATTATCCTCATTTATTTCTTCTAATAAGTTTTCTTTATCTAGTTTCATATTCTTAATTGTCCCTGGGTATGCATCACTGACATTGTGAGCTGCACTGTTTATCATTAATTGATAGGGTCTTTTTACACCTACATTGTTACCACCAGCAGCTGGTGCTCTAGCTGGCTGAACTAGTGACATTAAGAATTGAATCAACTGCAAATAAAATGAAGATTAAATACAATATTCTTAAGGAAATTAATATTACAATTTATTATATGCTACCAATTTTACTGACATTGTTTACAATTTGTTGTTGTTTTATATGTTTCTGTCTAAGTATGGCTACTTCTCTCCACAAAGCCTCATTCTCCTGTTTCATGGCACTAAATTTTGCATCTAGACTTTCCTGTTTTCCTTTCATTTGTTTAACATCAGCTAACACTTTATTCATAAGCTCTGGCTTAAGGATAATTTTTTCTCCACCTTCACTACTTGCAACAATTGATTTAGGATTTGCAATCTTTCTTTTAATGTGTTCAAGTAAATAAGCATGACCTCTCATGAAGCACGGATGTGAAAACTCAATTTCATCTTTCTCATATCTCAGTCCCCCATTTTCAACAGATGTTATTTTATGAAAACCATACATATTTAGCTGTCGAATAAAGCTTGCCATATTATTGTGCTTATAGTATAAAGGTAGTAACTCCCGGGCAAAATCAGCTTGATTTTTTATAACAAAAGTCTTTCCTCCCTAGAAAATATTACATACTCATAAAATTAAATCAACAACAATATTTTTTAATTAAGAATTTAAATTATGGAAAATAAATTAATCCCATATATTTCATAAGTTAATAATGCAAATAAAATATGAACAAGCAATTATCTTTTAACTAAAGTCAGTGTTTATTCAAAAACCTAATGTATACATAATTCTAGTCATAATTCAGTAACGCTGCTTTAGTTAGTAAAGGAAAAGAAATCTTTAAGATCATTCTTGTTTATCATTTCCAGTCCTTAAGCATGGTATAAAACGTGACACGAAACTATTTATTTATTTCTTTCCCAATGACGTTGTTGTCGTCACCTGGTTGTCTTAAATAGAAAGGCTTTTTACATTACGAACTATAAAAAATGTAGACAGTTTATTTTTCTTTGTAATTAATTAATATTTTGTATAACAGTTTTATAGTTTATTTACAACAGAAATATGCTTACAGGGCTCCACGATATCAGATGGTTGGTCTCGGAATCATTGACCAGTTTCCACAATTTTCCCAAAAAAGCTGGGACACTGGCTCCTATTTCTACTACAGAACGCATTTTGAATACTGGAATCTGTATATAGCAAAGTATTTAAATAGAATTTTATGTGTAAATTATTTATTTTGCTGAAATACGCATAACTATGCACTATTCGCCATTAAATATACTTAACACTCACACATTAACAAAATATCGTACAGACTACAAAACTATCTGTCAACGTATAATGTATCAAGGCTACCAACAAAAACTCTTAAAATAATTTTCGAAAATTATTTAACTATATTGGCTCAAGCTATGCTTCTAAAATATTAATATTTGGTCCTTAAAAATAATTAAATTCCTAGTTGAAAAAAAATTAAGCATAGAATTAATATTTTTACGCTATATTGTCTCTGAAACAACATAGCACTAAGAAATAAACAATTTTTCGACTTTGTCTTTGCGGTGGTAATATTAACATACAATTGAATTTTAAAAAGTTACAATCATATACAATATCTCGTTGCGCGATAGCGAAGTGAGAAAGGGTTATCTAAGAATGGCTCCATTATATACCGTGTAAACCCACTTAAACCCAAGTTGCTACTACAATAATATGCGGGATGTATCACAGTGGAGCCTTATCTGCTCCTGACACGTGAAACGATATCTACGACAAATTCCAACCCAGCATTATAAACATAAATGATTACAAGTCTAAGCTTTATTATCTGTTACTGTCTATCTATTTCTGAGTATGTATTTATAGTCTGACAAGCGAGTCATGGCACAAGCCAAGACTTCAAACCCTTTAACCCCACACCAAGTAAATTTAAAGATCTTTCAGCTGTTAACTGTGCAATTTGTAATAAAAAACAATCTTGATACTTTTGCCAAACTTTTTTATTTATTTAATAAGTTGGGCATCCAAGTATTCAGTCTAAAAATAAATATAATGGAAATGAAAACATTTACTACATCGAAAAACTAACACCAACATTTCCACTCTTTTTCTAGAAGTGCTGATTTATATCATCCTTTCTCTGTTCATACTTGCTTATCAATGTATATAGCAAGCTCGGGGCACTGCTTTTAATGGGTTTCGTTAATTTTTTGCACTAAAACTTACAATAATCATACCACAACAACAACAGGTTTTAGTGGTATTAATCGTATTAAATCGTAATCGTATATTAATGTATCGAAATAAATTGCGTCCCAACTCCCACGAATAGGCCCCCCAGGGGTCTAGTACCCCCTAGAAAGTCGAAAACTAAATTTGTATGAAAATGACAGCTAGTGTCGACAGTTGGTACCAACTACTAGCTGTCATTTTCATACATTGTACTTGTACATACACTACTGTTACGCTGTCTTGACTAGACCCCTAGCTTGTCACACTCTATTGACAAGTTTATCTGCGACCGTAATTGTCAGTTGTCAGTAATGTGTCTGCGATATCTACGTATTACGTATAGATATTAGATTCTTAATTATCTATGCTAGCCGGTCTTGTGCGATGATTTGGTGTTTTTAATTCCTTTATTGAGGAAATTGTAACTACTTAACTGTTAAATTGGAGATATAAAACATATAACTGTATATTTTTCTCAACAGGTGCGTGATTAATACCAATTTCGCTTGCATTAGTCAATTAAAATTCCTTTTACGATTTCCTCTGTGACCTTTGCCTTTATTTGTCCATATTTAATATAGCCAGTGTCCAGCAGTTCATGCTAGTGCAAGAATTAGTGTCCGTTTTTTTTTAAAGATGGAGGTATGTACAATTCTGCAATTACTTTTCAAAATTTGTATTGATTAAAACCATAAACCATCAAAAATATTTTCTTTAAAGCTTGAAATCCTGAGTGTGTCTGGATCAAAACCTATTGGAAAGGTGAATGTAAACGATTCTGCCACTGTTAAAGACGTTAAACAGAAGATTTATAAAAATTTAAAGAAAAACCTTTATCCGGACAGGCAATCTATAAAAACTGAGTTAAAAGGTAAATCATTAAAAGATGAGGCTACATTACAGTCTTTAAATGTAGTAAATGGTGGCAAGCTCTATCTTCAAGATCTCGGACCACAAGTGTCTTGGAAAAATGTATTTTTAGCTGAGTATGCTGGTCCATTATTTGTGTACCTTTGGGCTTATCAAAGACCATGGCTCCTGTATGGAGAGCAAACTTCGGCACCTGGAACTGTAGCAAGGTATATTTATCATCTGAGATACTCAAAATTGTTTTTTTTTTGTCAAATTATTGCATAGTTAAGGTTCAGAGTTAAGTTATAATTGTTTTCAGTATTGCAGCTATTTGCTGGTCCGTGCACTATGCTAAGAGACTTCTGGAAACTTTGTTTGTTCACCGTTTCTCACATGGTACTATGCCCCTAAGAAATTTGTTCAAAAATTGTTCATATTATTGGTTGTTTGCCTTATACATTGCATACCACATTAACCATCCTCTATACACAGCTCCATGTAATACTTGTGTCTATGTTGGATTAATTGGATTTACTGTAAGTATATTACTCAATACTTTCCTTTTTAAAATGTTATATTTACACTTTATAATATCATTCATAAACTTAAATTTATGACCTTAACATTAATAAATTTAATCAATTTGCTACATAAATGTCTGAGTACATATAACAATACAACACTTGTTATTTTAATGTAAGTAAAGGGTGAATAAATTAAATATTATTTCTGAATCTGATGGTTAATGTGCATTTTATTCAATTAATTCTATACTCTAAGATCTTTAAAAATAATTTTATACACCACAATTTTAGATCTGTGAATTGGGTAACTTGAGTATCCATATTTTGCTCAAGAACCTCAGACCACCTGGCACCAAGGTCAGACGTATTCCTGTCCCAGATAGCAACCCTTTCACTCAGCTCTTCAACTTTGTGTCATGCCCTAATTACACTTATGAGTTTGGATCATGGCTCTTCTTTACAATCCTGACCAAATGTGCTCCAGGTATGTTCTACACTTTATGAAACGGTTTTTCCTACTTCCTAAGGTAAAATATATACTAAGCTCACCTGCATAGATAAGCAACTCAAGTACAATTGCACCGACTATTATTTAATATTTATAAATTTATTAGTGCATTTATTTATTTATTGAAGCCTGAGTAGATAGAGTCTGAGCTCAGAAAGACATTAATAATAAAAATTAAGTTAAATTGCTTTGTCTAATTGTGAGAAAGAAGCCCACGTTGGTGTTATATAATAAATGCATTATTACGGAATTTTCATAGTAGTAACTAATAAAGTTATTAGGAAAGTAAAATTTGATAAATCATTAATTTGTGTTGTTATGTTGACAACGGTAAACACCCAATGGGGAGGAAATGTATTTGCGTGTGTGACTTATGTGGTTGACAACACATCTTCGATTTCTTGGTCCAGGACATAATGCTTACAATCGCCTTATAAGCCCATATAAGAAATGCTTTCATGCACCTCGTTAGAGTAAAAATCTTTATATGCTTTTTTTGCAGCTGGTATATTTGCTGTGGTCGGTCTATACCAGATGTCAGTATGGGCTCTTGGCAAACACCGCAACTACAAGAAGGAATTCTCTGACTACCCAAAGGGTAGAAAAGCTATCTTGCCTTTCATGCTATAAAAACAATTGTGTAATGTTACGTCACCATTGTAGGTCAGCAACATGCAAGTGTAAAGCAGTTAAATTCATTTAATATGACGTAAATGACGATGGTTTCTGGTAGGCTATCGTTTCTTATTAATTTATTCCTGTAAGCTGTTGAAGGTGAACAAGTTCGTATATTAATGCTATTATAATAGGGTTATTGGTGAGACTGTTTATTAAGTGGTGAATGTTTCATTTGGGATTTTTTTGTTAATGTCTGACTGTTACTTTGCATTTACTGTTTTGTTCTATACATAAAAATCTCTGTTGGAACGATTTATAATATATTTACTCCAGCCAAAACTAGAAAAAAAAATTTCAGCAGTCATCTCAATAGGGATTTTTAGGCATATGGCTTTTTATTTTATTAAAATAAAATTATCGACAAACGTAATTTGTTTCATTTAATCAAATTATTAAAGACAATAATTAAAATTAAATATTCAATTTACTGAATCCCCTTGAGCACCGGCTTCCGCATCTTTCTGCGTATCATCATCTAGGCATCGCATTTTTTCAAGTAATCGTTCATTTTCTTCTTTTAAAGCAACAATAATTTCTTCTCTTTCCTTGAGTTGAAAAATAAAACATTAATTAAAACGCCAAACTAAATATATGTTCATGATGGGAAGGGCCGGCAGATCTCGTATAAATATCTCACGGCTATAATAATTTGAGAGCATAGGGGGATTGATGGATATCATAACAACCTAAAGATTTATTTTAAAGAATACACATGATGTTAAAGAAATCAAATAGCCTCCATTATTTAATCTGAGTTTTCAAACGCATTGATATATAATAAATTTTAACTAAATTATTACGTGTTTAATTAACATAACGGATTATTATGCTAATAACATTTTCAATGTTTTAGTAATTTATATTTCTTGTATTAACAAACTAAATTCTTAAACTAAGGTCAACCACGACCGTTAAACGTGATTCTTTTCCTCAATATTATATTATATTAACGAATTAAAACTACAATGTTGTCGCTAGCGTATAAATTTACATTACTATATATATTTTTCATAAACATAGTTACTTAAAACCTCTTTGGTTACTACTCTATACATATTTTCTGATCAATCTTTTATTTTATTTTACAAAAAAATAAATGGGACTAAGCATTTTTACAATCTTAGAATACATATTATCTTTTCGTACTTATATTTTTTGACCATATTATAAAGCAATGAATTTATATGTTTTGTGTTTTTACAAACGTTCTGTGCAATATAATAAGACAAAAAATAATAATAAAACCTTAAGAACTGTGATAATAGATAAATGAAGTATTTAAAAATATCATTAGTATTGTGGCATTTACCTCAATTTTCTGTTTGAATCTATCATCCAGTTTCTCCCTATCTTCTGTAACATGCTTAAGTTTTGATCGAGCAGTGGCAGGAGGAATGTACCTCGCAGACAATCCCAATATTGATTCCATTTGAAAACAACGCGTCCGCGTCGATTTGAGTTCCGTACGTAGGTTGTTTATTTCTGTGAGTAGAGTACAGTTTTCCTGTAGCAAAATAATAAAAAAATAAACAATATTATATGGAAATAATAACTTCACAAGGCTAATATTGGACATGCTCATTGCACAAGGTCCATGTATAAGCAAAAAAACATTTCAACAAATATTAATTAAATAAACAACACCTTTAATGTGTCGACAATCTAAATACCATATTTATTTGGGATGAATAAGATTTTTATGTATATATTAAGAAAAAAACATACAATGAAAAAATATTATTTTCTGTTAAACAGTATTTCACCAGAAAAGTGCCAGTTTGGTGCTTTTTCTCATGAATACGGGGTCTATTTATAAGTTATACTTACGTCCATAATTCTTCCAATATCGCTTTTAGAGCCATCCAGAGATTTGGACAGTTGCATTTTAAGCGCAGCAACTTGCTTTTCTAAATGATCTCGTTGTCTATTAAATTCACGTATAGCTTCATCTTCAGCAATGCGACTACGCACGAAGTCTATGTCCTCTACATATTTTTGAAATAATTCCTAAAAAGATATAAAATAGGCCATATACTAACGGTATAGATACATTGTATTAAGTGGATACCAAATGGCTTCAGTTTTAGCAAGTTCTGCTAACTATAGACGTAGGTACAATACAAATATATTTTAACGAATGTTTTAAATTAAAGAAACTGTTTTGGTATTAGGTCATTTATTCAGGAAGGCTCAGTGTCTAAATTAAGTCCACTTACCTAAGTCACATTCTTAGGTAAGTATTCTTTATTACCTACTTTCAGAATATGATTTCAAGACTTATTTAATAAAAGAGAGCTAACCTTCACACTTAGTTTCAGTTTCATAGGATCTTGAAAATTGGCAGTCATATTATGGAGATCGATTTTTATTTTTTTGAGGGTATTCTTTAATGTCAAATTTCTTTCAGCCTCTGTTGTGAAGTCCTTTTTAGCTGATGTTAACTTTTCGTTTAATTGAGAGATCTTGAGTTCTAAAATTTTCAGAAATAAATATGCTATAAAAAATTAAGCTATGGAAAATATTCGGTAGTATTTTTTATTTCGCAGTTTGAACAAAAAATATTATGGAAATATAGGAAATTCAATGTTTTATGTGTAATTAAGTTTTTGTTCTGGGTTCTATTTGAAATCCTTAGAGACACAGGATATTAATTTTAAATGTGCATGTATCTTATCTACTTACTCACGCACCTACTTAAATTATCATGAGATTAAAAATCTAAATATGATAGAATAAGACAACTTATCATAAATAATAAAGTAACTACACTACAAATTAACATTAAAACCCTTAATTTATAAAATCGAAATAAGAAAGTATCAAAGCAACCAATACGCGTGCAACGTGGTGAAAAAAAGAATGTCTACAAATTACAACTGAAAAATATAATGGTTTTACGAAATAAATTACCGCGAAAGTCCTTTTGCTTTAAAAGTGTTTCTAACGATACCTCCAAATCAAGAATACGCATCTTTTTCTCTTTGATCTCGCGTTCTAACGGGGCAATCTAGAGAAATTTAAATTGTTATATTTTGCAGCTGTAATTTTAAGAATGGGTCTATTATATCATACCGAGATCGTGTTTAACATTAAGTAATTTTAATTCTTCATTCTCCATATCTTGTATTTGCACTTTTAATTCACGTATAGCACGCTCTTTTGGTTCAATCTAGATATTTTAGAAAAGTATGAGCACCTCAATATATTAATTACTAAAACTTATTTAAAATACTTAAAGGTATATTAAACTAAATAAGATAGTGTTGATAAAATGATTGAAATAATCGGATATGGAAAGACCATTACCAGAATCTAATATTTATATTATTGTTTCTTTTGTAAAATGTAAAAAAGAACATTAAAACAGTACAGAGGACAGTAACGTTAATCAGTAATCTTTGTTGTTAGGGGCTGGTAATGAAATAAGGTGTTTTATTATATATGACCTTTTATCATATCGTAGAAAAGCCTCTGTTTATAGAATACATATCGAATTCCTTCCGTTCGCTTTTAGGGCAAAAAGAAATAAATATGTATATTTTTAAGCCAGGCGAGGTTTATCACTTACACATCATAGGCAAGACTCTTGGCTATTTCAGAGTGAATTTAAATTGCTATAAAATATTACACGGTAACTGGATTATGAATACGAACGTAAAGAAAGAAAACTAACCTGATTTTTAAGTTCTGTAATCTTAAAGTTCAGTACAAATTTGTATTTTTCCAGTTCTTGCTTTTTACGTTTTAATTCGTAGATTCTCTTTTCTTTGTCCTGTATTGTACTGTCCCTTTCTGCTATTTCTTTCTTTAAATCCGCAACATCTCTCTCCAACGTCGATATCACTTTTTGAAACTGTTTATGTTCAGCTGTAAAATATTTTAATTGTTATAGAGATTTTGACAAAGTTCAACAGTGTAAATTACTACCGAAATCATGTTTTTACGTAGATTCGTTTCGAATAAATTATATCGAAAATACAAAAGGCCGAGTAAGCGATTAAACAATTGTGAAAAAATAATTTCCCAAGATAACAGTAGAAGTTAAGTAGGTACTTGATGATTTTATATACTTACCTTTAAGCTGCAACACTTGGTGTTTAAAGTCATCGATTTCCTTATGAGCAGTGATTAACTTTTTCTTCATAAGCCCTGTCTCCCCTTTCAGACGGACATTAGCGTCTTTCTCCTCTTTCAGTTGGACTTCATATGCGGTTCTTATTTCAATAATTTCACGATCAGCATCCTCTTCTATCGAACCTTTGATCGTTTCGTGTTCCTTTTTTTCCATGTCCGCTTGTTCTTGTAACTGACATATTTTTTAATGTTTAATCTTATTTTAACAGACCGAGTTTGAAATTTCATACAAAATATTGTCTATAGAATAGCCGTAGTATATATATGAACATATAAATAATATATTTTAAAATGATTTATGGTATATAATTATATATATGGTATTCTTTTATATAATATGTAAAATTTTTAGAAAATACTTTGTAGGTGGCTGTATGGTGCCGCCAGCCAATAAAAGCCGATCATTATAGTGTTCTGAAACTACATTTTAAAACCATGAACTAATTAGCAGTCGCAGATCCAAGTTTTACCAAATTCTCGTTCAAGGTCTTATAAACATTATGTATACTAAAAACCCGATAAAAACAAAAATTACGTACCTACGTCGAGTATACGACGCTAGAGTATTTTTTTTTTATAGATATGCCTGACAGTAGGGATTTCCGCCGCCAAATTATTTAAGTTCTCTGACCGTTAAATATAGATTAGTGTTAAATATAAATAATACCTCTTGTAAAAGCAAGTCCTTTTCTTCTAACTTTGCTTCGAACATATTGTTGATTTCGCGAAGTGCTTGACGTTTACTTTCAGCTAACTGTTCAAGTCGTTCTTCGTAATCTTTTCGCATTCTTGCTGTCTTATCCTCTAGGCTCTAAAAGTCACAATTCTAAATATATATTTTACTTTAAGGTCAAAAGGTATTATACATAAACACATGTTACCAACGAATAGAGGGTTTTCAATTATTTTAAAATGAAGCCGGATATCACTTAAATTGGCTAAAAAACAGCGCAAAAACAAAGAATATACATTTCTGGACCTATATACAAAGTTTTAAAATGTATCTACAATCCGAGGTTTAGACTTTAGGATAAGATTCGATTTTACCACTTTTTTTTAATATAATAGGGGAGCAAACGAGCCTGCGGGACTCCCCAAATGGCATTCATCACAGCCCATAGACACCCATTTTTAGTGGGTGCGTTGCCGGCCTTTAAGGGAGGAGTACGCTCGAATTTTGAATTTTTGGAGGTTGTATCTCTCAGGGAAGACTCACGCCGGTAATCGATTTCACAGTTCGCTAGTTCGCAAAAGAAAGTGCCTTGTGAAACGGACTGTGGAGCCATCAACGTGTAAGCAACTAAGTAGGTATGACTTCTAAAAGAAGATGACTCCAAGAAACCACCAAATCTCGGCTTTTAGATTTAGAAATGAAACTTAGCACTACCGCACTGTACGTCAAAAACGTTTTGAATGAACATATGACAGTTATTGTCTGTGCTAAATCTCACTCTACGTGTCTATTAAAAACAAATTTTTAAATTTTTGTTCACAAAATACTCTTCATCTTTGTGTACTTAGCGTTAAGTCGCGACTTGAAATCTTAGTACAAAGTACTGACCTGATATCTGTCATATTCGCTGATTAGTCTAATGTTAAAGTCCGCTTCCAAGGCTTGCAAAGTCCTCTCGTGGCCTGAACGCAGCTTGGCAATATCTTGTTGTATCATACCGATTTCGTGTGTGTGTTCATTTTCCATTTGCTAAAACGTTTTTATTTAATTAAGCATTCAGTATCACTATAACCCTTTCAACATTCGAAAGTATTACTGCACTGTTTCGTTGATTATTTATAACCGAGTAGATGATGAGTCTCTTGCGCCGCAAGTGTTGATTGTAGGGAGGAAAATTAGTGTACAATCGAAGTGCGGACTTAATACTGGGTGTCACTGCCTACTAGTAAGTAGACATACACTCAATGGATAATGGTACATTAACCGAAGACAGATTTTTGTTGTTTTAATAATATACATATATAAATTAGGTTGCCTGAAAGAGATCGGATAGTAGCGGTCGACCGTTGCACTATGTTTTTGTTAACATTATCATTGAATAGTGCAAAAATGTGAATTAAATTAAAATAATAAATATATACACCACTTAATTACATGGCACCCTCCTGGGTTCGATTGCAGGTGTAACAATATATCCAATTGGTATTTACATTTTGTTTAAAGAATATAACATTGAGAAATCAGACTGCCTTATGCTGCCTTAACCCGCGTTAAATACAATTAAATTAAGCCCCTGACTAACGCAACCGACATATCTTAAAAACTAATTAATTACGAAAAGAAAAAATTATGTCGATTTCTTAATGTTCTATTTTCGAAATAACAATTGTTACCTCGTTTTTCTCTTTTAACTCCTCAATAGCCGCACAATAGCCTTCATGTACTTCTTTAAGCTTTTCTGCTTGAGTAGCTTCAGCTTGCCGCAGTTGATATGTATGTTCAGTTTCTAGTTCACTCATTCGAGTACTGAGCAACTGTAATCACAATTTTAAATTATAAATGAAAATGCTATAAATATTGCCAATATTTCATCAGCAATTAAAGCGGTTAAATAGATAAAGCCTACTAATATTTTTAATGTAAAAGTAACTCTGTATGTTACGTTTTACGGAACAGACTTATTCAATTTAGTATAAAGTATAGAGTTGCTCTTGGAAATCGTAATAAGCGGTAGAAACAGGAGATAAAAGTAAATATGGAAGTCTTTTTTTATAGAAGAGGAGGCAAACGGGCATGAGGCTCACCTGATGTTAAGGGACCCCATGGCCGCCCATGGACCCTCTCAATGCCAGAGGGCTCGCGAGTGCGTTGCCGGCCTTTTAAGAATTGGTACGGTCTTTAGTCAATGTTATTCTAATAATAACAAACGCTGCCTAAAACATGGTAGAAAGAAAATATTTGTTATTTTATTTTCATAATCCGAAGGCAACAAGGCAATATTAATATTATATTTATATATATTTATAACTATAACTATTCCCTGTGTGCAAGTAACAAAAAACTCAAAACTATTGCCTAAAATCTAATGTGAAAAAAACTGGTAACAAAATTGTAATTTCCAAATATGTTACCTCAAATAAAAACTATTTCTAACAATTTTAACTCACATTAATACTATTAATCTTCTCTTGCAAATCCTTTTTGCTAATCAAAATCTCTTTCGAGTAGGCAAAATCTTTGTCCAACGCAATTGCTCTACCATCTGCATTTGTTAACCGCCATACACATATTGACGAATCTTCAGCCACCGACACCAGTGTCTGGTCATCGTAAGACAAAGTAACCCCTGTGATTTTCTTATTATGCATGTGAAATTCATTAAATATAGCTTTGTCTAGAAGTGGCAGTTGAACGGCGGTCACACCTCCCGCTCCCCCCGTTATGAATAGCATCAGATCAGAGCGAGAAAGAATGATTGTGTCGAGACCGCATCCTATAAGAGATAGGTTTCGTCTAATAGTATTTGCTCCAATTTCTTTGAGCTCTCCATCGCTGCCAACCGCGTATGTTGTTTTTCCGTTGCTTGAAAGGTACATAAAAACATTTTATATAATTAAACAGATATATCAGACCTATCATACATTTTTAACAGTAGTAATAGTTTGAACCGCACCAATTGGATTGTTCTATATGGACTATTATCACTTGCTGATACGGTAAAGGAAAACGCAGTGCGGCAAACGTCATGTGTCAGACACAAAAGATTCCACATCGTATGTCAGGCACAGACAGCTGACCACTATTTAGACTAACGATGAAAAAAATCCGTCTGTATTTTGCAATTTTACAAATCTTTATCCACTGTGGAAAATTTTATGAATATAAGGCAAACACATTATGCTGGCTAGATAGATTCGCATATAATTACTTGTTTACGGCGCATGCGCTGAATTGGTTTGTCTTTAGTATAACCTCTCCAACTCGTTGACCATTTGACATATTCCACTCATAGACAGCGCCTTCGGAACCGCAAGAGACAAGGGTCAAATCGTTTGCTGACCACGCAAGACCTGTTACCTTAAAAAAAGTTGTTTTAAAGAAGTACGACTAACTAGAACAACACAAAAAATATTTTAAATGATAATATCATTTATGCTTTTTTATATACCTACCTAAACAAAATCCCTTTTTATAATAAGCTGGATTTTTTTATAAACTCTCATATCTAAACGAAGTTTTAAATCTATTATGATGTATTATTTAAGGAATATAAAACAAAATTACTTACATGAAGATTACTTATTGAAGATACTCAACGACATTTAAGGAATTCAGTTTACGTGCTTTAAGCTGTCTGTGATATTTATAAACGAGATTTAGTACTAAGTGTGACTCTCGTACGTCATTTATTTCGTCGTCGTACGTCGGTTATTGCGATCATACGGGTGTCCTAATTCGCGTAAGTGGCCATTTCGAGGTAAGTATATTTCTGCATGTGCTTAACATTTTTTATTACATAAGTACTCACTTTCCCATTATGTCCTTTTAAGTTGTACACATTTTGAAAGGATACTGAAGAAAAGACTTGAATAACTTGAACGTTGACAGCGGCAAAAAGATGGCCGTTGGTGCTGAACTTAGCGCGCTTACAATTTCGTATTGGAAATTCTCTAACCACTTCGAAATCGTCAATTAACACTACCATATATCTTAGTTTGTCAGAGAATCCCACTATTGCAAATAGACCTGTAATTGGGTAATTTACAAAAAGAATGCATGTTCATGTAAATTTATCTATCTATTTATATTTAATATGAATTGGCGTTTATGGAACATATATTTTAATCTATAAGCAATGTGTCGACAACCAAAATTCCTCAAATAGAATGGAGCTAAGCACCGTGACCCAGCCATAAGTTTCCTGTCAAAGTGACTGACTTGTAAAATCAGATTGTTTTCCAAAATAAAACACTAAACGGATGCTGCTACAAATAAACTGTGCTTGAAGTAACCATCGAGTTGAAGAATGAATAACATAGATACCTGTAGGATGTAAAGAAACACAGTGAATCTCCTCTTGATAAAGCTTTATTAATTCCACATCATCAGTCATGTAGTTCCAGATACGAATACTTTTGTCCTGCTCTCCAGACGTCATGAAAATTGGCTTCCAGGCGCACATTGACAATGAATTGATTCGTCCGTAATGCATGGCTGGGCCGAGCTCTATGAATGGTAGCTCGGGATGCTAAAAAAGGTTTCCAAAGCTATATTACTAGAATAAACGGAAGTAGAATAATAAAAATTAGGATTGATAATACTACTGAATCGAGTACGCAATATTTGCTCAAATACAAATCACAAAAAATGTAAATCCGCCATCATATGGAAAAAACAATGGTCCAAAATTAAATTGATTTGAATTAATAATTAATTCTATTAAAAACTATAAAGTAAATTAATAAACAGGCTATCATGAAAAAATAAGCGTTTTGGAGCTTATGTAAAGGTATGCCTATAGCTTTTTTACAAGCAAAAACACATACCTGTAACATATGCAGCCCAAACAACTTAACGTAATATAGTTGAATCCTCAACGTTGTGATAAGCAGTGTTTCCTGATTAGGATCTACTGCGATGTGTTGAATGGCATCAAGTGGCGACCATATTGGATGTTCTCGAGTGTGTCTGGGACGGTAAGTTGATTTTCAATATTATAATTTTAACAGTCTCATTCATTTTAGACTAGAATTTACTCACACACGTTATAAATTTAACTACTATAAAATGCTTCAAATCAAACCCACTTATAGGAATTCCTGGATATTCGGAAGAGGTTTCTCTTTCTCCAATGATGAGGAGTTTCCTTCTCAAACATGTGTACGTAACCCTGGCCACACGCGTAAACGAATCCTGTAACACCCAATTTACCAGATAAAATGACGAAAATCTTCTTCACGAGTTTGTTTCAGTATCAATAAACTAACTATAATAATTTACAACAACAGTAAACTGGTATCTCTATAAAAACTATGATTGGCTATTTTTAGTTTTAGGTCATATGCAAATTTTACCAAAATGTTATAAGCGTGTGTGCTAAAATTAAAATTAATGTACTGAATTGATGAGCATTTGCCATAGCAGGCATCAAGATGTTCTATTAATACTTAATGTAAATGGCATTATATTAAGAAAATTGATAACCTTTAGGAAAATTAACAAAGCAAGTGACAGGGTGGCTTGAATCATCTGTGGAGCTCTGTTCACTGCTCCCGTCTTGTTTACTCGATACACTGGCCTTGTCACCTTCCTCGGCACTGTATTTTTAATATCTAGGTGTTAATATAAGTAGCAAATATATACGTCTTATATGTAAATGTATGGCCTTAAGTGTTTATACATTTTGTAAATTACTAATATTGCATAAAATAACTTTTTGTATGTATCCTGAAAACGAATTTTAGATAGCACTAGCCACTCCTTATTATCACTCAAATACAGTGCATTTGCGTAATAATAAGAGATTGACTGTTAAGATTATATTAATAAACGAGTAATAACGCAATTTATGACACGCTTATGACAAAATCTATAACGTTTGTGATATAGGAACGGAAGTCATAGTTTCAGCAAGCATTGCAAGTCTGAATGTTGCTCAAAAGTCTTTCTAAGATCCATTTTATAAGGTAAGGATTTCTTAATTTGAGCTTATTAAAATACTGCAATATTTTAATTAAACTTAACATCAGATGAGACTCCTGCCGGTTTGCGCCCTGTTCTATAAAAAAAAATTGCATTAAAATCTATCTTATACGTAATTTCTAAAGAGAATAAAAATAAATTAGATACTTACTCAGCCTCCACCTTTTTAAGCGACATTTCCATAACTTCCGATGCCCGGAAGATGCAATTTTGTCTCAACTCGCCATTTTCCACTACCATTATAGTTCCGGTGTCAGTCCCAAACATTATGCGGTCCGGTGTTAACCACATACAACTTGTTATAACAATCTGATGATAAAACATTAGCTTAAAACCCATAAATATAGGATCGAAGCTCAAAAAAGAGGAAAAAGACTTAAATATTTCCATAAAATTTATGAGAAGATAGCATACGATCGTGTACTTAGAATGCTGTTTAAAATAAATAAAAATAAATCAGTGGCGCTACAACCTCTTTAGGTCTTGGCCTCAGATTTATGAATCGGTTTCATGACCTTTTTTTTTTAATCTTATAGGTACATTTTGGGTCTAAGACATGTCGGTTTCCCCACGATATTTTCCTTCACCTTTCGAGCAAATGTTAAATGCGCACATAGAAAGATTGTCCATTGGTGCACAGCCGGGGATCGAACCTACGACCTCAAGTCGCACGCTGAAGCCAATGGCCAACACTGCTCAAAATGGTGTTTCTTATAATAAATTATTTTAATGAATTTTACGGAATTTCAATGACATGATCAGGACGCTGTCTGTGTCATGTTTGTTTTGAGGCGTAGAATATGCACACAGGAGGATAAACACTTAAAACAATTTCATCAAATATTTTCATACTTACATTTTCTGCCTTACACCAACCCCATTGCCGCCAAACTGTTTCGGCGACGTTCATAATACGAAATGTGTAAGGACCAGTTATAACAACAAGAGTGGCATCAGCCGGATTACATTGTACCTTTAAAATTAAATATGTGCTAATGCCAATTTCATATACATATTTCACAAAAAAACGCTTGAAGGATAACGGGAAATGCCCCATATGCATATATATATATATATGTAAGCTGTTTTGATTTAGTCAATATAGCAAAATGCGTATAAAATAATCGGTTGGAAATAGCAAAACGTAACTTGTGGCATATTAATTAAATAGTATTTGAAACACGTGCTCTTAATATCATCTTAATGTACTTAGTTCATACGTTTGGTCAAAAGATCTAAATAGCGGTAATCCAGAACTATATAATATGATTAGTTCGTAAAAATCATCATCTTACTTACACTCTCAACAATACCTTGCCCGCTAGGATTCTGCGCTTTTGCGTGACTCTCAACCTTCCCTTTATCCCAGTTATAATAATACAAATACCAATCTGGCTCTCCTGTTATTGCGACTAGGTATTTAGAATCATACGTAAACTGAACACATGCAAATTCCCTGGCTGTGGAGTTTTCAAATGGAACGGTTAGTATCTTGCGTCGCTTATAAGTTGTTAGATCGTAAATTGTTATGTAAGGTTTTTGTCCTTCTTCGGCTATTTCATTAAGGGCCAGCCATCGCCTGAAATATCAAAACATAAATAATAAATTAAAGGGATTGACTTAATATTCGAACTGTTTCATTCTTAAAGGGGTAAAAGCTTCGAGATGCTTCTCTTTAGGATTATTAGTCAGAGAAATATATAAGTTATCCATTGCCATTGGATAATTTAAATCAACAGATCATCATCATATTAAACATTTTCATATGAGCATTTATTTATATTTCTGTCTTACTGCTTGTTTACGAGAACCAAATAATATATACATATAACGCTTAAGTATTACAAAAAAAATCTATGCCTAGGATTAAGTCATAAACATTTTTAAAGCTTCCAAAGGCTTACCTATTCGGCGCTAATACCAATGATTTAATCGGTTTATGTTTGTCCTGCAAACGAATAAACTTTTGTTTCTTCTGAAGATGATTATGAATTACAATAACACCGCCAGCAGGATAAATAATCTCCGAATCAGTTAGGTAGTGTGCATTGTATCTAAAACAATAATAATAAAAATTATGAGTTAATAAGGCTTACATCAAATTTTTATTTACGTAGCGTGATTATCTATAATACAGCCCCCGAAACGAACAAAGGATTCTGATCTCGTGTTAGAATTAAATCCTAAGTCAAACAATTACAAGTATTACCGTTTTATTAATTCTTATATAATCTAAGTGTCTTTTTTTTCAATTCATAAGAGGTAGTTCTTGAGAGATAAGATCTTACAACGAAACATACCTTTTAGGTTAATAATGCTATAAGTACAATTCAGTAACAAAATTTACTATGCGATTACCTAACAACTGACTGCATGCCTGTGAAAGACCTATAAAGCAATAATCAATTTCTACAGGTCTTAACTTAAATAGAGCCTCCAAAATAAAAACACTTACTGAATATCTGTACGTAATCCATAATAAACTCTCGCAGATATGTGAGGCGGAGTATTTACCGCCATTTCGTACTTCGATCTGCTTCTGAAATATGTTCAAACGCTTTCTTGGAAGTTGACACAACGATGCTTATAAGCTTCCGTTGTAACTATGACAACGTTATTGTCTTCGATTCTAGAGTCAAACAGGTATATCGAAGATACAAAGTAGGTCAAATATCGAATAAAGGCACTAAAAATGCCATAATCGATAGGTTATTGACATTTAATTAATAATAATATAATAATAATAATATATTTATTTTATTTCTCACAAAAACATATACAATAATTGTCATTTTTCTTTGGAGCAACTGCAAGTGCTTAAGTGAGACTGATGCCTGTTAAAGGTTGTGCACCTGTGTTACAGGTCATCAGGCCTCCACCACTTCGGATCGACAAAATGATTATATGTAAAGAATAGACAATTATATTAATTATAAGGAAACCACATGGTGTAAAGGATAACAGTCTTATTATGTGTATTGTAAGTCAAAAATCTGGTAGAATCTATTATCTTTTTTGCTTCGTTCTATGGGTATTGCTAATAACTATGTAAAAGTTCATGAAAATATATAGCAGAGATATCAATATCACACATTATTGTTAGCTGCTTCTTTTCATACTCAACGGTAGCGCGGGCGGTCAGAAAAAAAACTTTCTGTTTGACCTATTGGTCGAGTTACTTGATTATGCTATTGCATAGGCATGCCCGTGTTAGGTCGTATTGTGAAGATATCACCCACGCGGCATTAAACTGTCTGTTAGTTATTTTAAGAAATATAATAAGGGAATATTTACTGTGGTGATGTTGGTTCTTAACTCGCACT
The DNA here is from genome assembly GCA_028984075.1 of Pieris mannii. Classification (NCBI taxonomy): domain Eukaryota; kingdom Metazoa; phylum Arthropoda; class Insecta; order Lepidoptera; family Pieridae; genus Pieris; species Pieris mannii. Next base: position 6,958,919 of record CM054776.1, read on the forward strand.
TGGGTGTTTTTTGCCTGGCCCTGACCGCGACCTCTTTGAGGACAGATCTTTGTTGATCTTTGATAACTGCCAACGCACGAATAGCTAAACTATAGTACTAATGATGATGTATGGGTAATTATATATGTAAGGGATTAATACTAGTGTAAAGGAAAATGCGCATTATTTTACTCAATGTTTGCCATTTAGCTCGAGTTGTATGATTGGTGCTCAATGTCATCTGTAGTGGAGCATCCTATTCGCAATTTCCGAGGTAAGTCACAGTTTCCTTTCGTCGCACACGCCGTAATCTTCATTATACTCGAGTTACTTAACAATTTTATAACATGGACCAAAAATAAACAAAATCATCAACTAATATTTTTGAATAATAGAATTCATTAGCGGTTGTCATTCCTATCAAAGTTAGCTAGGCACATTCTGAAGATGTTTCACATATCACAGTTGAACAAAGCCTTTACTAATTTAATTCATTTATAAAACTGTAGGTGTAGAATTCAAATCTCGACACTTTCCTTTCCAACCTTTCTTTCGACATGTAATGTCAAAATTAGAATATGTGTCTAGATTTGCTGAGTCTTTTTTAATCCTTTAGTGATATGTATAATATCTATGTTTAATTAAAAATAATAGCTCCATTATCACAGTGAAATATTGAATGTACGAATGTAACTCTGGTAGGTCGTAGAGTTTTATGGTAAATCCATATATTGTCTGGAGTAAGGTCATGGAAGTTTGTAACGCCGCTAATCGATGGCAAATTTGAACGGTAGAATCTAGACTACACCGGTGTAGTGCTCCGGTTTCACTTATTACTTTTATTTGCATAGCCTAGACAGAAATATATTGTAACGTATTTCATAAAGACAGAATATTATACCAGCTAAATCCTAATTATTTAATAAAAACTGAATTAAGACAAGGTTAGTTACATTAATGAGTAAATAATTAATTACATTAAATTTATTTTTAAATTGGTTGCAACTTTCTTAGTTACAACTACTGATTACATTATTAATTACCCGGTAATATTAAAAATACCTACGAAGTTAATAAATGTATTATATTGTATTAATTACTTAATATTATCTATATATTAAGTACTTAATATTGTATAATTACTTAATAAATGAGGGGGAATCCCTTGTTTATTAAGTAATTAATACAATACATAATAATACTAAGCGTATAAGTAAAAAATGTAAATTTTAAGTTAGACGTACAATTCTAAATTAAAAAAATATTCGGAACTGTTGTTATAAATTATTCAAGTTATCATAACAAAAGCTAAAAACTATTTGACAAGGGTTTAATACGATGTTAAAACACTTTATATAAGTACTTAGGCAACAATTATACGTAGATATTCCAATATTGATAACGATTAATTACCAAGCGACCCAGTCAATGAATTTGCAATATCTAGAACAATTAACAGTGCATCGCAAGAGCGAATATGAAACTGTATTTTATTCACACGAGTAGCAGATCGCATTTATTTGAAATAAAAGGTTTATTTAATTTAACTAATTGGCTATGTTACCATTACTTTTATTTGTATTATTACAAAACAACGTGATAGTGATTCGACTCGTTACTTCTGTTTTTTATTTATTTTACTTAAGACAATGATTGGGGTTGATCTTTTGTTACTAAAGATTTGAAAAGTCTAAAACAGGGTCACGAAGGAAGCTGAATAAGATAATCAAAAGTCAATGGTCTACTATACTATTCGAATTACTTAGTAGTAAGTAATTCTCCTAAGTAATTCGAGTAGTAATAAGGCTAACACATATTGGCAAACTTCTACCTGCCCGTAACAATGATATAACATAAATACATATAACATGTATATATTGTAAATATATATATATACACATACATACAGATGGAGCGAAAGAAGATTCACTTCAGTCGTGTGGTCATAAGCACACTCGTTTTTTTAGTATTGCTTCTTCTCTGAAGGGTAATTTGCAGATGGTCTTGAAGTCTGTTTTATATAGAGGGAAACCTATTCAAAACATGACAGGCAATCTGTGTGTAAGATCACTCAATACAAGTGACTTTAGTAATATAAAGGCATAAATTGTCGCCTTGTTAAATTGACAGAGGTCAGTGAACAGTCTATTTATTTATTGATTTCTTCAATATTATGTTTTTATGGTCACTCTACAATGCATTTTTCCATAGCGTCCAACGTCATAATGAATACGCTACAGAACAATGTCTTTGACGCTAATTAAATGAACAACAGAACAAAAACAAAGACTGACTCAGATGTTTATCTTGCGATAATAATAACTTTCACATATTCATTTTATAATCCCCACTTTTCATTTGTCCCCAATCCTTTCAAATACAGCTTATCTAACTATACCTTTTGATTTTACGATCCTATTTCAAGAATAAAAACTAGTAGATTTGATAAAGATTTTAGCAAACATACGGTATAGCATGTTTTGGTACTATTAAAATATAAAGGTTTGAAGCTAAGGTCAATAGAAAATAAAATTTTGTAATCATATATATACCACTTTCGACTTCGACTTTTCATATACAGGAACAATATATATTCTAAAATAGAACTCAGTTGATAAGAATCACTGCTCAAGGCTCGTAAATTAATTTGACTTATTTGTATACATCAGTAAAACATTTAGTATAGCGTGATCGTTTTAAATAGATTTGTGTCATCAAAGAGTGGCATCATACAAACAAATGTATGCCCAGGATGTGATACGCATTGTTAACATAATAATGATTATTTAGGATTCCCATACATTTCAAGACATGCAGATCTTTAGATGATTTTCGAACAGACATAAGCTACAGCTTCTATAAATAAACATTTACCAGTATTTTATAAAAAAACATATTTATATTTGAGATTTTTCCATTATACAAATAATTGTTTCTTGTAAGCATTCTAACGCGACCTTTGGCTCTTGGAAGGTGACGATTCAACGCTGACGTCAGGAAAAACTTGAACAACGTGGTGTTTACAATTTTCTATTGTCTAACCTAATTTCTCCCGAACATAATTGAGAACTAATAGCCAAGCAACAAGAAGTGGAGTTGTTAATAGCCATTTTAATATTCCGTGGCTCTAAAACAGTAATTAATTTGGATGTTTTATATAAGAATAAATGTATTTAATTAACAGTTTATATGTCGCTTCATTGTCGAGCGCATGTGTATATCGTTTAATAATTATGACATCGCTCATAAAATTGTTAATAAAACTATCTATTTCTCTGTGCTGTTAATAATGTTGTAAAGTGTGACTGAGAATAGTTACGCGGCTCAGAGTTAGTGCTAACTACTCCGAAGTTTCAACTACAAGTAGTGTGCCTCTGAACGTGCGAGGAGCGCGGACTTATTTTCCGCCGCGGAAAACAAACGCAATTATCTCAAAGTGATAACAGCTTGCTATCAGTGTGTGATAACTAACCAGTGATATAAGATAAAACCAATTGGTCGACGCCTGTTCTGTGTAACCATTATGTAAAATTAAAGTGGTAAAATGACGACCATGGCTTCCAGAAAGACCATATCTATCCACGATTATCCGGAGCATCTGAATCCCTTCCGAGAAGACGATAACCACAATAAAATAAGGTTCTGGACAATAGGACGAAAGAGATCTAATAGCATTAATTTCACGGGGATTAAGGATTTGAAAAATTCATGGTAAGTTTCCGTGAAGATTTTATTAAGGAGTAACGATTTTCGGGATATAACTCCGATATAATATGATATCTCAAAAGTAACGTAATATAAATGTTTGAATAACAATTACATCAACCAGAAGTCGGAAAGGCAAAATGTGTGCGGTTCACTCTACATTTGACCGCACGAAGGTAACTTTGGTTTAGTCAGCATTGTTCAAAGGTTTAATGTTTGTACACGGTAATGTGTCCGGTTATTAATAACTGCAGTATGCGTCATCTTAAATTTGTTTTATGGACAACCTTGAATAATTAATAATTTTAAGACGTTGAAATTCTCTATGTTTTATTATTTGCCTTGCCCACTATCTTTGAATTAGAATTAAAATATCAATGTAACAACATATTTTTTATACGGTCACAATTTATGGAATCACAGATAATATAGGGAATAAATAATGAGTGATGTGTTGCGAAATTGTAAGTGTCACACTCTAATAAATCTCATTATAGCAAATGAGCTGCAAATAAATCAACAGACAATACGATCACTGCATTAACGGACACAGAATAAAAACACACTTAATTATGTTTTCATTTTGTAGACGGTTGTCAAATATATCTGCTAAACGAATTGTTTATTTACCATACTAGTTACTTATAACTTTTCGTGCCTTGCCTTATCAAGGCTTAACAATTATTTCTCTTGAATAATGCACCACGCTTGAATGACAAACAAGATATTTTGTTCAAGTATGTACATGTAACTTTTAAATATACATACACACGTCTTGAAGTTACGATATTTATAGAGTTGATGTCATTTTATTAGCCTCTGCAAACAAAGGAGTACCCCGATATCGCAAATTACATATTCAACATATAAATGTATTTCAAAGTCACTGTTCAAGAGGGCCAGGGTTAAGGACCGAATAAATATAATTTTAAATACTATACCAAGGTGGGCCCGGTAGTGCATGACTAAATAACACATGCATATAAATTACATATGAGTTTCATACCCTCAGTATTAATTTTCTTCTCAAAAAACTTAATTTCTCAGTAGAAGTAATTACTTTTACGTAAATCATTATTTGTCGAAGAAGAAAATAGTATTCAATACATATTTGATTTATGTAGTCTCACTCGCCAAAATATGTATTATTAATATATATTATAATTTAATGAAAAAAAATTATAATAACTTGACACTCATCGACCTCTACTTTCCATTAACATAACAAAAAATAATTACTTAAAATATCATAACTAAAGTATGTATATTATTAAAAGGAGTCCCTGTAGGCAAGGTTCCTAAGAAACTTCACAGGATATCGAAGAGCTGGCAGCTACCTCGGACAGAGAATTAGTCTAGCTATTCAAAGGGGGAACGCTGTCAGTATCTTCAGCATTCATCATCATCTTTATGCATTAGGAAAATATACATATTTTTCAAGATCCCCTTTAAGGTGTCTGCCCACTATCCCGTAGCATACCATGACCGTGCTAGGAACGTATCCAGCACGGAAAGCAATCCGGTACGCTCTATTTCGCCCACTGAAGCGGGTCGACAGCGTTCTGAACCCGTTTACAACCCGTATCAAACGCGTATGTAACCCGTATATAATCTGTATGATGCCCGTATGTGACATGGCAGAAATCTTTTCAATACACTCGTAAAACTCCGATGCTTTATGCGTAGACGCGTTAATGTGGTGAAATATTGAAATAGTTATGGCTATAAGGAAACTACCGATTGAACAACTGGCAATGATTGTTATCATTTTGGATGAAGAGGAAGAGGAATGGGTTTGTAACGGTCATACTCCCCGCTCAGTCACCGTTTAGCCGCCTGCGCGCCGCGGTCCGACAACGGCGCGTGCCATGCACGTAGCGTGTCCGCACCGGCAAAATATTCCCTCCGACGAATAGTTGACGGCCCGTGCATGGCACGCTACGGTGTCGGCCGGTGACGGAACGGTCTAGTGGGCATAGTCTCATACTTCTCAATACAAAGAATAGTTTTTTGTCTGAAACGGTCATAGCACGGTCATGGTATGCTACGGGATAGTGGGCAGACACCTTTATGGTTAAAAACTGACTTAGCAACGCAACAAACGGAAATGGATATGGTTGTTCCTGAACGTGTCTTGGCAAATATCCAAAGATTTCATTTGGTTTATTTGCTGTGGGATCTGTTTGTTTAATTATGTACTTAATGTAATATGCAATTTATGTTCCTTAATGCGTTATAAATGAACGTATAAAAATCAAGTTTGTTTAAGATTTCTCGGAGAAGTTCAATATAATATAATAAATGAATGTTACCACTCTACGGATTTGTTTATTTGTGCGTTTAACCTGGAGGTCTGGTGTTCCGAAACGCAATAAAACCATTCGTAGATAAAATGCTCAACAACAACACAAAGTATTGTTTATGAAGGTTACCTCCAGAAGTAAGATTCATAATCAATTATGTCCTTCACCGGGTATTATCCTGAATCGGGTACGTCGCATTACAAGTTACATTACTTTACAAATAAACACTTTTATACGTTACTAGATATTTTTATGTTGTCTTGTACTTCATCAGTGCATATAATAATTAATTTGCTACCGAAGAATTGTTGATAAAAAATCGCAGCCAAGTAAACAAATATCGAATACTATCTAAATATTTATTTTTGACATTAGCCAGGAACTTTACTAACATATTTTTTAGCCTGTTTATGCCGCATGTAAATCTACCTATAAATGTAACATCTTTTCCGTCTCTACGGTAGAGTACGAAAAGAAGCAAATGGTCGCATGCAAGTTCTATTGATTATACGAGTGAGTTTCAGTTAACGGAAAAGGTTTCCATCAATTAAAATTATATAAATAATCTGTTTTGGCCTTCATATTCATTCAGGTATATCTTGTTACTAAACTAAATGGCAGTTTATTGATATTAACTGCATGTGTGCGCCGTAATTTAATACACAAAAGCTAGTTACATATATACGTACGGGTCTTTAATCGGCTTTTGCACAAATTACAATTGATATTTTACATATTTTCTACATGAGTCTTCCTTCTTAATTACTACATTGGCAAGAGTAATAAAATTAACTGCTAAACCAAAATAGTCTAAGATAACCTGATAGATTAACAATCCGAACGAATATGCCATGACTATAAAAATTGGTTTAAAGCATATTGTTAAAGTACTTATTTACTCTAATGATTCATCGTAAATTCCTAAACACTGGAAAGTGGGTCACTGTTTGGTTAGAGCTGCTTCAGGCATTCATTATCACTGTATTTGCCTACATTTGGAAGGTCCTAGCCTCGGGAGCTACATACTTCTGAATGTCGTAAATCAAACTGGCTTGTAATCAACAGAAAATAATAATTTTATCTATTTATATATATTTTCAGACAGAATACAGCAATTGTCCGTTTTTAACATAATCTACATCTTTATTTATAAGCATGGAATAAATAAGTTTGTGCATATAGTGATGATTAAATAATCACTATATGCACAACTTAGAAAGTTAGAAAGCAATGACTGTTCGAGTCAACATATTCAAACTAAAACTAAACATTACAATAAGAACCTTACACGAGTCAGGGGTTTGAGGCTGTAACTTACGTCATAGTCGATTTGTTTAAATTGCATATTATTAGTGTAATTATTCCGTTATCGTTATTGAAGGATAAAAGAGCAACTTCAATAACAGGTCAAATCACGTATTATCGTACGACCTTGTTCGATTTAATGTCACTCTCACGTTAACTTGTCGCAGTCTTATTTCTTATATATAAAATTCTCGTGTCGCGGTGTTTGTGGTTAAACTACTCCGAAACGGCTTTCCCGATTCTCATGAAATTTTGTGTGCATATTGGGTAGGTCTGAAAATCGGACAACATCTATTTTTCATCCCCCTAAATGTTAAGGGTAATCCACCCCTATACTTTTTTTTCAATATTAGATAAAAAAATTATGTTACAGCATTAAAAAATACATACAACCCTCAATTTTCAACCCTCTACGATCTACCTTAATTTTTATTTGTTAATTAAAAACTTATAAACTCTGAGGTTTATATAGAGAAAAAATCACAGGAAAACCGAACAATATCTGCATAGCAAAATATTCTATGTTGGTATGTACTAAAAATGTAGGCTGATTAAATCACATCAAGGAGAAACGAAGTTCGCGGGGGCAGCTAGTAATTTAATACAATTAAAAGTTGCACACCTTGCTTCTTGTGGTCTTTAACCTCAACAATACCCAGATGATATTCCCGGCGAAAGAGGGATGATTTCAGTTGGAAGGTTTACGTTACTAGGACGATATATTTTACAAATTATTATATATTTCTCGATTATTTTACTTTATTTGACACGATCCCGTAACAAATGTAATAATCACATAGTAATCCGTTAAATGAAATTTTAAATTGTTCAGACTATGACGTCGGCCTTGCAAGCATCTGCTGTATGTTTATTTAGGTTCGCACGCTTATCTCATCTTCATTACAGCAAGATGTTAGTGTGATACAATGTATGGAGGAAAAAAAATCATTGTCAGTGTATTGTGTTTTTCTCTTAATTTAACATTCATTTCTACGGTAAAGAAAGGCTGATGACCTACTTGCCTATTAATGATCACAAAACACATACCGAAATTTGTAGCTAACAACCCCACTGGTAACTATTAATATACCCTTTTTATTAACAAAAATTCAAAATTTATTTATTCATGTAGGTAACAATGTACACTTATGAACGTCAAAAAAAAGAAATATTAAATGAATTTAATTTTACATTTACTGCCAGTTCTCAAATCAAGGGCGTAGAACGGAAGAGAAGAACTGGCAATAAACTCTCCGCCACTCTTTTTAATCGCCAAACTTTAAACTACCTATGTAGAATAAATCAGTCCGGCTTATATATGAAGTCCTGAATATATATTTGGAACAGCTATTATAAAAAATAGTACTTGTCATCCTGGGTCCCTGAAATAAAAGTGACCAACAAAGCTACTGTCCAACTTATTGGAATAATAGAGAAGAATATAATAACTCATACATCATCAAAAGCCTCCACAGTGCTCAACAACATTAAATTAAACTTTGGTCCTGACAAACATCGTTGTTTTTTGGGGTCGTTCATGTGCCGTTGCCAATATACCTATAGGTACTCGAATTGTACTCCTTATGAAGGTCAATCTCTATTTCCTAACCAAATTTCTTAAAAATTAACAGGTATATCTTTATTACTTTAATATTGTTTTGTTAAATTATCATTGAACAGCAAGAACTTATTTTGGATTCAGTTTACCTGCTAAGCATAATTTAAAATCGTCTTAGTTCCAAAGTAACAAATTCAACTGCATATTATACTGACAGCATTGAAATTAACTTGTTAATTAGTGTTGTTACTCAATTCTTTAAACCAGAAGAAATCAATTGAAAAGTAGGTAAAACACGTTCATTGTTTGTAACATATCATGCATTGATACACGCAATCAATTTGGTCACGGACATAACCGACTGAGGGCGTTCGAATATTTAATAAATTAACGGAATTTCCTAATTTCTTATTGTCAGACTCTTATTGCGAAATGTTATGTTATTTGTTATCTATTGTCTTGTCGTGTTGTCCTCTTTTCAAATTAGTATTAGGTACATCATTTTTAGTAACATATTATATTTTATACTTGTTTTTAATACATTTATACACTTTTTATACACGCAAGGCGCATGCAGTGGACCTGCTTAAGCGCTTCTTAATGTTCAAATAAATATTAACTGTTGCACTTAACTATTATATCTATACGAGTCGTAGATGCGCTGTCTAGGGCCATGAGAGTTTTGGCGTATTTTTTTAATAATCTAACTCTGATATAAATCTTTTTTTTTATATATAATAGCGGCAAACGGGCAGGAGGCTCACCTGATGTTAAGTGATACCGCCGCCCATGGACACTCTCGATGCTAGAGGGCTCGCAAAAGCGTTGCCGGCCTCTAAAATCTATTTGATATATGATACCTTCTTTTTAAAAACTGTCTCAAGTTAAACATGTAGCTTTTAACGTGTATTATTATTTGTCTTTATTTCTTTTAAATCTGAAATTAACCATTCTTCTGCGATATTATTGTTAATATTTATTGAAGTAATAAAAATGCTAAAAAAGACGTCCATATTGGGTTATCAGGGCACCCAAAGCTACCTTTGGGTTCTCGGCCGTTAATCTGCCGATCCGTCACGGCACAATTGTGACCGCTCAAGTGGAATCAAGTGCACTAAACTTCCATTACTTTTGTCAGAGTTACGCCTACAGGCATCCGCTCACCGGACTGTGGGATCTTCTTTCTCAACAATGAAAATTGGACGCACAAATAATAGCGCAATTTTTTCATTAAATCCTGAACATTTTATAATACCACATTGTATTTGAATTATGTTAAGATGCTACCAGAAAGGCATATTAATTACTACGAAGTATTACTTGCTGTTACCAAGAAACAGTTGCGGATAAAAGGTTTAATTTGTTTTATTGTAACCGTTCTTCCACGAATTTCCTTTAGGTCGCTAAATTTAAATTAAGATTTACACGGAGATTAAAAACGTGTAATACATATATAAACCGATAAACATAAGCTTGCAGAACTTTAGGAATAATTTTTAATTTTGACAGTGTAAAAATTAAAAAGTGTACCAAAATTTTCTTGTATTTTATACTATAATAATAGATGCTACTTCGACTCCGACAACTTAGTTTCACACTTTCAAAATCATCATCATAGCAGAATCTATTAAATAAGATGTTGTTTTTTTATGTATACCGCCTACATTACCTAGGTAACACTGCAATGTTTAGAAAATCAAAAACGGCTTTTTGCAGAAAGTTGCCAATACTTTAATTGTTTTTCGAAGTAATCTCCATTCCTCTCCACACATCGTCGTATTCGATGGAACCATTGAGAAAAGCAGTGGGCCTCTTACTCTTCTATGGCATTTTCGTACGCTTTCACCGTATTTTCAGGGCTCATAATGCGAATACCTCGAATTTTATTTTTAGGTCTTGGTAATAAACGAAAGTCAGCCATAAAGAGGGCCAGGCCTGACTGGCGTATGGTGTATGACTAATTATCTCGACGCCTGCCATAGTCAAAATGCAACAGTCCGTGCGAGCAAATAGCGATTGACATACTAGTCTGGAGTAACTATCCTTCCGTCTTCTATCACAACTGTCGCGAATCAGGCAATCATATTTTTTCCTTGACTTCTTCCTTTCTTTACCTAAGTTGGCCGATCCTCGAAAGGTTTCGTCTTTTGGTTTCGGATTCCTAGAAATATATCCAGTTTTCATCACCTGTAACGATGCATTTGAGTCACCGCCATTGAACTTATCTAACATTTGGCGACACCAGTCCATACGATGGTGATTCTGGTCATCGGTTAAAGTATGGGGAATCTATCTGGTACAAAGCTGACACCTAAATGTTCGTGTAATATTTTTTGAACGTGACTCATACCAATGCCTAGGCTTTCCCGTATATTCTGATAGGTCACTCTCTTTTCTTCCTCTACCATGCATCGCACAGAACTGATGTTAACTTTAGTAGTCGCTGTTCAAGGACGTCCCTCACACGGATCATCATTAAGATTGCTACGTCCACACTTAAACTCGTTAAACCAATTGTTATAATGTACAATAAAGGCACGAGATGGGGCTTCATTAAGAAATGCTAATCGCAGCTTATCATAGCTTTGTTGTTGAGTACGCCCACAACGAAAGTGTTATTAATAATTGACCGAAAATTTTCTAGCGTTAGGTTCATTTTCACGTGCAACAAATTTTAGATTTGGAGGCAAATCAGAAAAACAAATGACAAATGAATGCAATATACGACATGAGGTTACCAAAGAGTTCTAAAGTTAAAATTCATTTTTCACTTCAGTTCTAAAGTTTTCACTAGCAAACTGGCCAGTTCTAAACATTTTCATGAAATGGTACGTGAGTTGTTACTACTACGTACCATTTCATTCTTATGTACCTATTTCCTGATTAAAACTAAAAGTTCTCGTTATATTAGTTCTGATATATACATTCCTGAAATACATTAAAATCACTTTTATGTTTAAAATATTGTTTTGATTTTTCAGGGCCTTGCGATCATTTATGAAAAAAGGGAAAAAGAGTGAGCAAACACCTATTCCCATATCTACACCTAGTAAGCCTACTAACCAATTAAATGGAGATAGCAGTCCGATCGTCTTCAGAAGAGCTATGCAGTGTAAGATGCTTTTTATTAAATTATATCAATATAAGACTGAACAAAAACATTTATAGTAAAGGTTTAAACCACAGCTTTTAAATTTGAAAGAGAATCGTCAAATGTAATTTTTAGCTTATTAGGAAAGACAACTAATAGAGGTCGAAAAATAGTTTTCCGTAACACTTTACAACATTTAAAGACTTAATTGATTTCCGAAGGCATAATAGCACAGTTCATTTATGCAATAGTCAAATATGTTTAACTGAATAAGTTCAAAGACACGTCATAGTCTCCATGACTATAATACGTATGTTAAATAAGTAGAAACGCACGTAGGCATCTACGCTGAATCTTAGCCAAAATCTATATAGCATAAGTTAGATAGTCATAGGTTAATAGTAGTGTGTATCTTCTTTTCAACATTCATATAGTACATGCATTACTCACTTATCTGATTTACTGACTTATTAAATTATCAATAAGGTCATCATCAAATCATCATCAAACATCACAAAAACAAGATATATAAAAAATATAAGTTTTAAGTAATAGAAAATATAATAATTCAATATTATTATTATATTTTCTATTTTCCGATAATGAATGAAATAGAAGTGTTCCTGAATTGTACATTCAGAGATTAGCTTTTTAATGAAGTATGTGTAACAACTAATTATACAATAATAGGCACGAAAATATAAACATAGCCATTAAGATAACAGACATAAAACATTTGATTTACTATCAAAAATCAAGTTTAGCCATGAAAAACTCGTATTTTCTTCTATTTATTATTTCTCTCATATTTTCAGACTCTTCAATGTCCAGAAGTACAATTTCTTCGCCGGGAACTGACCGCTATGTGTATGGCGGTTCCATAACGCCATTGCCACGTTCACGGTTTCAAGAACGTCTTCGAAGTTCACAGCAAGATGTCAACATATCTCCTAGGTTGTTAACTATATGAATAATGTATTTTTTAAGTTAAAATTAAACTTAAGTTACAATTGCAGTTTACCAGCTTTAGATATATGAGCGAAATTCCACTATTCGTCAAAACAGATTTTATTAATAACAATTAACATAATAAAAATACAATGATTCATAAATATTTACCATAAAATTGTTTTTTAGTGCTACGCCACGAATGGCTCGCAGTGAGATAATGGGTTCCAGGTTAAGTGTAGTAAGCACCAACCCCTTCGACGAACCGCCGATACCTCCCGTTCGCGCTTCTAGAAGAAAGAAGAACCGCGCCCCGCCACCGCCGCCAGCTACCGAGGTGTCTGCAGACGATTCGGTACCTATATTTACTAATATTTTTACTTGAAATTTAAACTTTGAGAAAAGAAATGTTCCTTTTGCTATTGCTTTTTAATATTAAATTTAACTACTACTTAAGTAGACAGTCAGATTCAATATAACTTTCAAAACATTACAGATTAACTCGTCGGTTGATTCAGAACTGCGTATTAGTGAAACTGAAAATAAGAAAATTGATGGTGTTGTTGATGATTTAGATGAGTTAAACCTTAAAATTGAGCTTAAAATAGTTGAGGATGAAGATCAATTACACACAGAAAGCAAAGTTGGTCCGAAAGTTGCTTATACAGAAGAAGGTGAACCCTCTCTTCATACCAGTCTAAACAACAATGATATAACGGAGACAGAAGAGAAAGGTGGAAAAATAACAGAAAATTTAAACATAGTAAATAATTCTGATTCCGAAGATGACATTCTCAAGAAAGTTTCATTTCAAAAAGTTAATATTAATAGATATAGAAGAAACTCTAGTGTTAATGAAGATGATGTAAGATTGCGAAGAGGTAACTTGGAAGATTACAATCTTTCCAATAAACGGAGCAAGAGCTTAACAAATACAACCGATGGAAGTTATGCTATCTACGACATCAATTTAAATGATAATAATGTTGACGAAAATAGTAATCAAGAACCACAGAAAGTCATTTGTAAAGTTTATGAAGATCGCAAGCAAAGTATCGATAATTCCGTATCGAGCACCGAAAAGGAATTTATAGAAATAGACAAAGCTACTAGAGAACTAGAAAGGGAAATCAGTAAATTAAATTCAGCGTTAAACGACGATGACTTATCTACGATCAACGATGGACGTCTATCCGTTTCTGATATAAAACGTAAATTCGATCGCAGTGACATGTCATCACCGAACCCGATACCAAAGCCTAGAAGAAGTCACTACGGTGGATCTATTTCACCGATTAATAATCCAGAAACGTAAACAGAACAAATAATAGTAAATATACAAATTTATGGAAATATAAATATAAAAAAACTTAATTTTTGTTACATGAGTAATGTTTAGATCTCAGTTTTATTTCTTGATAAAAATTTTTTTAAATTTAATTAAATAAAATTACTAAGCCAATCTATTTTCGATAAACTAATGCGTTTTAAATTGAAATGATAATTTATATCTAATTAATGACCATTACAAGTAATAACCTTATTAAGAAAAGTTTTTTAATTCAAGAGGTTTATAATAATGTATTTATTAAATAATTATTCCTTTGGAATTTTGTTAATGTATGTACATCTACGTCTGTTTACGGTTAGAAAATAAATTAAAAAAAATACATAGTGAATATTTCTATTACGTAATTGTAATTGTCGCGTTAACAAAAAGGAATTAAAATTTTCATTCCAGATAGAAGACAACATTGTCAAATTTTTCGTCATTTTGTATTAGATATAAATATTTTTAATATAATCACGATATTTGAAACTCATTATAGAACAAGTTACCTATATAAGTCATAATACAAAGTAGATTAAGACCTTGTGATAATTCTGGGGACTATCACATTTTTTAGAACCAAAGCATGGTTTAATTAATTGGAAAATTAATTAAAAATTAATACTTGTGTTTTTGATAATATTTAACCAATGTGATGTATAGATTCCTATTTATATTATGTTGGGTTTTAACAGTTTGTTATTTAATAAATTATGATTTTGAAATAAAAAGATATGTTTTAGATGTATAAAATAATTTTATGTATAAATGTGAACATTATAAATAATATGCTACTTAGCAATTCCTATAAGCCACTAATCCTTGCTTTTTTATATTTAATAAACCTGGGAAGGTTAGAACTAACTGTAGAGACCAAAACTTTGTATTCCTTTGGGAGCTTCCGCTGCTGTCGTGACTGAAAAAGAGAAATATATTTATAAGTTATCAAGAATAACTGCTTTCTATAAAATATTACTTTCTTCACACACATTTTGAGGCCAGTAGGTGCTTTTTCTACTTATGAACCCAAAATATTGGTTGGTCCAAGAATCAAACCAAGGATCTGTCTATACACCTAACATCTAAGCCATACAGGCATTTTATTATTTTATTTTTATAGTTTTACAACATTAAGAATGAAATATATGTATTAGGAAGATAAACAACACTTATTAACTTACTTTATTTTTAAATATTGGACCTAAAATGCCTAATTTCTCAACAAGCTTCACTTTTACTGCTATTTCATCTGTTTCATCTTCCGAGTATAAATCCACAAGCGTATCTATAGCTTCAGCAAGAACCCAAACTTCATTCTCCTTATGTGCTTGATCCAATAAAAATTCTGTTATTGTACATATAACTGTAGTAGTTGTATCATTTATATTATTTACTAATAGGAGAGCCAATATACCAATCATACGAATAAGGTTAGATCTAATTTCTGGGACTTGGCAGTCCTTTATTCCATTTAACATTATCTGTAAAGGTAAATATAAATTATTATAAATAATATTTTAGTAATGAAATTATCAATCTATTTTAATTGAATAAATTTCTAGTCAGCAAAGATTTGGCAAAGGCTCGGGAAAATGAGATACTAAAAAAATAAGGAAACTAAGGCTGAAATATTTGCCCTCTATCCAAAATACATATTATTTTATTGAAATAAAAAATATTGTTTTTATTTAACTTAAATACATCTTACCTCAATATCGGTCAAAGCCAAATCACTAAACAAACCACTGTCATTATTAATATTGCCATTTTCTCTAAATTTAATTTTATCTAGGGCAGCCCTCATTACTGCTGTGGCTGACTCAACTAAGTTAAGATTGTCAGAGTTTTGTTTGAATACCAATTTTCCAGCATCCACCCATATCCTATATATACGGTTTACTCCACCGAGTTTGTCTATCGGTAAAGCCATAAGGATATTATTTACACACAATAATGCTCGAGTTTGAAGGTTGTGAATTCTGTAAAGAAACAATAGATTTCTAATATATTTTTCAGAATTTATAAAGTTAAAATTGGAGTGTTGTTACTTTGACTCTAAAACATGATTAAAAAAATAAATGTATTTCCCAAATAATAAAAAATATAAATATATTTAAAGAAATAATACACTACTAAATTGATGATATTTAACATCCTTAACTTGAACCTTGTAAAAATAATTATTCACAATCTGTATATAGTACTAGTATACTGAAGACAGTAATTATCAGTCAGTGATGCAGTAGCAAGATCAATATTTTGTATTATTTAATTTATTAATGTATCCTTACTTTTTGTAAACAAGCAAAGACTCTTCATATTCTTTTAAAATTAACAAAACATTTTCTGCTGGTAATTGAGTCCGCAACCAAACTTTGTCAAATAGTTCAAGAGAGATCATTGCTTCTAGAACCTCTGGGGGTAATTTGTCTTCAGAGTGGAGTGTTTCTCCATTAGTAATAATATCATCATCAATGTTTTCATCACTCTCTGATGATTCACCACCTTCCATTTCATCATCATCTATAATGACAAAATAGCTTATAATTATTATAGGAACATTATTTGTTTTTTAAAAAGACCTGAGCCTGATAAGGATATTTGGGTACTTAGTAACTAAGGATTATTGTAAAGATGAAGAACATCCTATAGGCTACATGCATACTGAACATTTAAAGTATAACGGAAAATTTAATGACAATAACATACAACTCTCAACATGTGACATCTGAGATAACTGGTAGTATAAGCTTACCTTCACATGAACAAATATTGGCTAATATTTCAATAGCACTTTGTTGAGCATCTAACATGTGTGTCACTGCTTTAATCTGATTTTGTAAAACAAGAGCATCTTTTCCTTTTGTCTGGACAATTTTACCTGCTCCATTTTGTAAAGGAACACAGCTTGATAACTGGTTACTTGCAATTCTATGATCAATTGATAATGTTTTTGCTAGTATTTGCATTATTTGGCTAACAACATCCACTGGTAATGATGCAATATTTCCATTACAAATATTTATAACTATTCCAGCTGCTAGTGTTTTTATAAGTAATATTTCAGGTTCATTGCTATCTAATAACAAAAATCCCTTTAAACTTTGTTCAGTTGTCAAATGAATTTTTTTCATTGCTACATTATTGTCTTCAACTACTACCAATATGCATTGCAAAACAGCTATAACAATGTCACTCCCAAATGTGGCTATGTCTAAATATCTTGGTAAAATATCCAATATTCGTGATTCTGTTAAATATTTGACTGCCATATCTGTAAATTAACAATAAAAAAATTAAGTCATTTAAGAGGAATTTAACTTATTTACTTATATTTTAACACCTACCAGAACTTTCACACAAATTTAACAGGAGATTAACACACTGAATGAACGTATCAATTTCTTCATCTTTTGTTTTTGTGTTTCCTTCGGGTGTCCATGACTCTGTAAACTGTTACAATAATACATCACAAAATTTAGTTTCAAAGCAAAGCAGTTTAAAACAATTTTAATAGAATGCAACATAATTTTACCTGATGAAAATAGCAGACTAGAGGTGTCATAACATCTTGCTCCATTAAAGCTTCACATACATGTTGTAAAACTGATAGGTTGCGCAGTGAACCTGCAGCTGCATTTCTCACAGAGACAGAAGGGTCAAGAAGAAGGGGAGCAACTATTTTTATGAGACTTTGTTCAATAATTTTCTCAATATTCTCAGGACTTTCAATCAACATAGCAAGTGTCTGAAGTCCACAGTACTTCTCCTCTACATTAACAGTCTGGAATGTGTAAATAGAATTGAAACAAAATTATATATGTAAAAAAATTAGTTTGATAACAATTATGTTTTACTAACCTGTAACTGATCTATAATTGTCTGAATAGCATTTTCATTTGACTCTAATGGAATTTCGTGTTCAATAGATTCAACAACTTCTGGAGCTTGGCTTTTATTTGGCCTGCGCTTCCTTATTTTTCCCATTTTAGAAACTTAACCAAAAAACAACACGTTTCGACTTGATGAGAATTTTTATAATTTATATTTCCTTTCACATCCAGAAGTCATCAATCAACAATTGACAGTTGTCAGATCACGCCTTATGATTGAAGTTATACCTATCATGCAGACATAGTAGTTATAACAGATATAACAAAGCAACTACATAAACTGTGTTTTGATATTTTTTGGAATCCATCAAAACTAATTAGACATTTCTAATTTCTGTATGTATGATATTTAGTAGTAGTAATGAATATGTCATTACGGATGTTCTTACTACAGTAGCGACGCCATCTTCCTAGAAAAGCGTTTTGGCGGGTTCTTGAAATTATGATTGATTCATTTGAATTTTTAAAGGCAACACTAAACAGAATCAAAACAAACAATTAGTATAGGTTCTATAAGCAGAAATGGTTTTAAAGTTTTGTCAAATAATGTCAAACGCCTTATAAACACGTTTCTTTAATTGTTACTTTAATAAAATGTTAACCTGTGATAGATGTTAATGTTAACTTGGATCAAAGTAAAAAAAAAATACAAATTCCATACCACAACAATAATTCGTCGTATCGTCAAGTTAATATGATTCATTTGACTTTGTTCTGATGGTAATGAAATAATAAATAATTTCTATCAAGACCGGATGCATGCCGACTCTCGGTAAATAAATCAATAGATTACTCACTTTCATCTAT
The DNA here is from genome assembly GCA_028984075.1 of Pieris mannii. NCBI lineage: Eukaryota > Metazoa > Arthropoda > Insecta > Lepidoptera > Pieridae > Pieris > Pieris mannii. The sequence goes on from CM054776.1 coordinate 6,977,838, forward strand.
CGGGGACGTTTTAACTTTAAAATTACTTAATAGTTTTTAAGAAATTTGATAAGAAGTTGGGCCTAAGAAGGGTTGCTTCTCCTCACATAATGGGTTGAAGGAATTTAACCTGATTTTAATAAAAAAAATAGGCTCAATTTGGTTCCATATAGATATACGCCACTATTCACATCTAATATAGCCTACATGTTGTTAGTAAGTAATTATTATTTATTTCACACTCTTAACAGAATCAAACTTCGCTCTATTAATTCATCACTCCATTTTCACGGGGCATTAACGGTAGCCAATTTTAAACATAAATCAAGTTTTTATTCCTTATCGACCAATAATCAGCAGTATACGGTAGCAGCTCAAGCTTTGACGGATTCATCCGCGTGAGCCTCGATTTTCACGACCTTTGTGTTCGCCGTAATATAGGCATATATAAATTAGTCATTTTTATTATTAAAAATAATAAATAAAATATTAACGTTCCAGTTATGTAACAGTTTTAATTCCTTAAGAGATGTAATATGGTTAAAGAAAATACACAAACAGCTGCACTCAGGGTCGTCGATTGAATAATTTCTAGGAGTAGGTATATACATAATTATTTTAATACAATTAACCATATATTATTTAAAGAATGACTACAAAATTTAATGACAGACTAACTAACAAGTTAGGTATTTAAAAAAAAACATCGCGAAGTAGTCTTAAGTGTTTAAGTAACTTATGTGTCCGACTTTAAGTACTATTAATGAAAAATAAATATGTATATATATATATTTATCCCACATATTGGGTAGCTAGCATAAAAAAATAATTTTAAAGAGATAAGCAGTGTTATATTACTTTAACTACTTAGGTCATCAGGAAAATGACATATCTAGACATTAATTTCAAGGATAATCAGAGATGGTGAGTTGGCGTATGCAAGTCGGCGGCGGCGCGGCGTGTCAGCACATATACTTCGTCTAATTGCACCCCTGTGGCGTGATGGATGGCCGAAGCCCCACCCTATGCACACTGCACCCTCTCGCACAAGCGGCAAGCCGAGCCCCAACACAAGGGTTGTTCTCAGAAATTCCATTATCGTTCGCTTCGTTTCATTTGACAATGCACCGACTGTAACGTTAAAAGTTCTTCAATATCCCGAACAAGATTAAAAAATGTGAATAAGTATTGTTCTACAGAATTATAAGAAAGTTATTGTTTACTATTGTACCTGGTACGGCAGGTGAAATCTTTAGTCAAATTGTTATTATTTATATTAATTGTATGTTAATTAAGTCAATTTAGTATTTTAAATGTGGCCCAATTGTTTAAGAGAGGTTCTGAAAATATGGTATTTATTCGTTATTCTTTGGGATTTGGTTATTGCACTTAGTCACGTGTTATTTTCCTGATTAATTAATTTTATTTAGATAATTATTTACTACATTAGCTAACAAAGCATATCAATACGATAGACTGGGGTGGAAAATTCTACTTAAGTATGTATTTAAAAGCCCCTATTCAAAGTATGTATTATAATATACATTAAAGGGTTCGAAGCAGCCTTGATTACAATTTACTCGACAATGGAAATCTGCCTTCTCAATCTCTTTTGTACGACTATAATAAGAAGGAAATGTAAAAAAGATCAATATTTAGACAGAATTGATTAAGCTCGACCGGACGCGAATACGCTCCCTCGCGTTGCTTGGCACTAATAAACGTAAGGCAGGATGAGATATTCGACGGAATCATGTTAACTCGTCCGTTCTCAGCGTTCTCCTGTCAAAATACAAATAAAAAGTGCGATTATTCCCCTTTAACTTGTATTCGATAGTATTGTTCGATCGGAAATCGAAACCTTTCTTGTTGAATAGCGCTCCAATTTCGCATTGAATAGGTATCAACGATCAAATACACTTCCGTAGTGCAATTACAGTTGTAAAAAGGCTCCTAAAAACATGACGATAATATAATAGCATAATATATATTACTCTAATTTTATAATTATACCATACATTCATCCACACAATCCAAATAATAGCATTTTCTTGATTCGTCCCTAATGGAAAAGTTAGGTAAATACAATTATTGTTATTTTCGATGGGGCCCTTCCCCTACGGCGCCATTAAGACGTCTTCAAGTTCTATTGGTGAATCGTCGTACACCAAATTTGCAAAATAAATGTGCATATCTACTGACCACGTTTATAGACCTAATATAATTAATCTAAGATGTTAAAAAATTACAGATAATCATACCAATGCAATAAGTGAGTCTCAATGTGTATGAAAAAATTTCTGTTTAAAATTAAGCCTTTACACAATAGCTAATCGGACAGTTTTTTTTTATTTTAGAACAGCTGAGTCGATCACAATGTGGCCTATTATATAACATACATAATTACTTCATGGGTTCAATTTATAATTCTTATTAGACGCCTCACGGTCATGACTGGTTTTGTTTTATTATTTTACTTGTGTCGGTGATCCCTCCTTCGGAGTTTACGTAACTCGATAATATTTCTTTCTTCTATTTACGCTATAGCAATGATTCTCGGCTTTATTTACACAAGTTGATAGATAAAGCGATACCAAAGCGGCGCTCTTGTCAAGAAATAAAAAATAGAACAAATAGAGAGATCCGGGTTCTTAGCTTGGCTGTGTAACACCAGGGGTAGCTTTTATAAAGTAAACAATGAAACCACTTTTATAGGAACAGATTACATGCGTTTGGTTATATACCTATATATTTTATGATAAATTCGTATATTTGTAAAATATTTAATCGTATCAAATTTTTAGTCATATGCCGAAGTTATTATTTTTACAATACATATAATTTGCAAGGATGTTAATGCAGATGATACTAGTCTAGTAGTCTACTTAACTTTTTATACGACTTCACGGTTCGACTCGAAAGTTACCTTGTAAATTGTGGTTACAAGTTGAAGACTTCAATTTCCGGCTTCGATCAATACGCTCCTCGATGACAGCCTAACGAAAAGATAGCAGTGTAGGTATACCTCAGAGAAATACGAAAGGTCTTACCGTTAATAGAATTTGTCCCACAAGAAATGAGATTTCGACGTAGAACGCAGAATTTGCCGATTTCCAATTTATAGGAGGATATTGAAGAGGTATTGATTTGCTTACCGTGTTTGTGGCGATAAATTGAAATGAAAGAATCGAACTTTATCCAAAGCTTAAATAGAAAATAATAAGTATACCTATATATATGTATTAACTATAATTAGGAATAAAAGTTTACGATACAGTTTACAATAATTGTGTGCCAAGTTTTTTTTAATATTGAATTCAAATTCTAATGATATTGTTAGTACTAACATAGGACACATTGCTATTTGTAGCAAAGGTAGCTCTATTATTCTTACTAAAACTGTATGTATTCTAAGCTAAATCTTAATTTTGATATTCGAAAATGGGAACTAAGCAAAACACATTTGCAGGAACTAAGAATCATTGCTATACTATTCCTAGAACAAAGTGGCTGTTATGTATTTAAGACAGTTTAGTATGGTATTTTCGTCTGTCACTCTTGAATACGTACAAGTTGCATCTTCTTGGAATGTCGGAAATAGCGTTTCTGAGTACTCTTGACTCCGATTTCTTGTCGCTCGTCTCGAATTTATTTATACCTGCACTAATCTGATGGCTGCCATCAGAAAGATACACACAGAAATCCCAATACATTTAATTTCATATTTCACCTATATTAGTTATGAGACTAAGTAGTTCCAGCTGTTTGCTTATTGGTTTTAAATTTAAAGTAATACGAATTAAGTGCGTTAAAGATTGTAAGCCGCAATAGGCAGGTGTGTGTGGTAACTGGAGAGTCGAGCGGCATCCTCGGACCTTTGCGGCATCGACGACGTACGCGGCACCATCAAAGAAGCGAGGGTCGACGCACGCGGCTCTCGATTCTCGATCCTCCCGCAGCCCGCGCCGCGTCCGCCCTTTCACGAGATATCTTCGGTTCGTTCCGTGTGGCCGGCTATGCACCGGTCGGAACGGCAACTTGTAAGCAATGCTGCGTCCGTCGGCGCGCAAAATACGCTCAAAGAGAACGTACCTCTTTGAACCGGTTATTGTTTACAAACGACCAGTGTATAATGGCCATCAATTGCCCCAACAAAATTTTGTTGCTCTTGTAAGTTTCATGGAAATCATGGATTTGTATTTCTTCCCTTTTATTCAAGTCGCTTGGGCAACTGTCTTGACTTATCACTTAGGTGACGTCGGCGATTTAAAATAAAATGTAATTACTTACATTGTTTTGGTAACTGTTCGACTGGTACAGCGTACAGGCAACGTTGCTTTAAAATAAAAATAAATTACTTGGTTAGAATCTTATAATTATACACTTTAATTTCCTGTGGTCAGTAAAATCTGTAAACAATGTTTTCGTGGCGTTTAAGATGATGATTGAATGAACCAGGGGCATGCTACATTGAATTGAATTAATTACAAGGGTACCGGTTGGCGGGCGCGCCACTCTCTGTCTTTACAACATAATTTGCACTTCGTGCGGCAAGATCAAAGCGGCGGCTATTCACTGTCGGCGCTTTGATCACGATGAAGCCTTTGACGGCCGCCGCCTCCGCAGGGCACGCCTCGAAATAGTCAATTTGGACACTTTTTGTAAGTTCACAAAAAAATTGTTGATATCACGTTACTATTTTTAAAGCAAACATAATTTTGTGCTTATTTGTGAAAGCGCACATATTTGCGAGTAATACGGATTGTAAATAAAGACTATGGTTAATATACTGTTTTAATGAAATGTACAGTCCTGAGTAACAACCGGGTTAGCGAGAAAACTCTATTAATGATAGTACAAGGCCCCGTCATTTTGCCCTCCTAAAACCTCTATGAACAACTAAAGTAAGGAACATGAATTCTGTATAAGTGGCAGTCATTTTTCACGCGTGAACCTTTATAGGTAAGTGAGATTGATACTTGCCTATACCGCTATAAGCGACAGTTCAATGCATTTAACTTTTGCTATTTGTGACTCATCCTAAAATGTGCATCTATTATTGTTTTCTATTACGAACTTAGATTGTATTCGAATGACCAAATATGTGTCTGTTATATTTTTGTTAATATAGTTCGAGGAACGTCTATTATAATGCTTATTATAATTACGTTATATTTGCCGTATTTTTTAGACCTCTACATGTGAGATAGACCCCTACTTTAACTCTGTATGCTAGAAACTGTAAGAGAACATGAGATGGCAGTCCCTTGTAGGGGCTCAAGGTCCAGGTTTGACTGTACATACAACTTTGTTTATCGTTACTGATTGCTTTAATATTCCTATTCAATTAAAAGATATAAGATGAAAAGAGATGCTTATAAATGTAATGGTACACGTCTACGTATGATCCTGGGAGATATTAGACTTTTTAAATTCGCCATATTGGTGTTAATATAAAATTGGAAGCGGAACCGCTAAGCTAATCGCTTAGTTCGAGGTAGAATATTTGTATTAATACAACTAAGTATACACATAGATTATTTTTAGTTTTCTACTCGAAGTTATTAGAACAACGTTCAAAGTTTAGGTTTGCCGTATTTCTTAATTGTCGATGTAGCAAAGGTGAAACTAATGAAGATTGTAGAAAACATATAACTTTTAAGCGGTAGCCGACAAAGGGATAAAATATAGAGCCAATTAATTTAATCGCGCGGACGAAGCGGACTTGCGAGTCGTGCCCATAGGCCAAAAAAGTATTCGGGTAGCGCTGTATAGCATACTTGTTTAAAGACTTGATGCCTCTCTCAAAGGTCCTGGGTTTTATTTCTAAAGCAACAAACGAGGCCGGAACGAGTCTCGCTGTATTTTTTAAAATAATAACTTAGTGTAACTGAATAAATGCATTCCATCAATTTCTATGCAGAACAAAACGTGTTCCTCTTATTACACCAATAGTAACCTAATTTAAGAAAGGCAACAGAAAATAACTTAAGTAATAAACCTTCTATCTTGGGAATTATTTTTATATGGCTACGTACCTATTATAAAAGGCTTTACTGTTTTTACGCGAACACTCGGGTAATAACAAGTCATGATAAAATTGCTAATTAGGTTAGTATCAATATAATAATAACATGATAAGAAAGCTCCCAAAAGCTTTCCTATGCATTTTCATAACTTTCGTTGAAGAGGTAGCTTATACAGATAGACATCTATTTCGTAATGTTGGCCTATTTAATTCTTAGCTTCTTCCTGCAAGAGGCATATAATTGAACGACGAACTCAGTACTCATCGTAATATCCTTTCATAAACAAATGATACAACGAACAATGACAACAACTTTTGTATTATTCTAGAGACATCGCATTGAATGATATTGTTCGTAATATTGATGCTGAGGAAAATAAAAATAATAGATATAAAATACATTTAGTTATATTATGTTTTCTTTCATACGCCATCTTGTCTGGGTAAAACAATTTAAAATGTCTTAACCTATATACGAATATAATACGATTTTTAATAGACTAAAAAAACGAACGGGGATTATTCATAAACAACAAATCATTGTGCCTACGTACTGCCAATTTTGTATCTTACTGATTTAACTATATCTAAAATTAAGTATATTTTTAAGGAATTTGAGTATTAATAAACACAATGTCATTAAAACAAAAATATATATATATATAAGGAAAATAAAAACGTTAGCTTTATTATAAAGCTTATTTTGATTTAGTCTCATATTTTGCGAAGTTAACTCAATGTTTTACTGAGTGAAGCAAATAAGATTTTACGCCAAGAGTTTTTCAAATACAAAACAATGTAATGTAGGCGGTCCGCCATAATAGCGGACAGATCAAAGGCTTGAGATAAGTATCAATGCTCCGGCGCAGCCGCGGAGAGCCCACGCCCCTATTTTTGGATACATTTAACAGTTTGAGTCTTATCTGGTTTATAGATGTATAGCACTTTTATTGCCGCTAAAAATATCTCCTCTCTTATAATAAAAATCATGGAATGAAAATATATCTTCATTATGTTCATATACCAGTATTCAAAGGTTTAAAACTATAATATATCATATGATATGTTTTACTGTTGATACATAACTTTTACGGATAGGTACTAAATCTAAGTGCGAATCTAAGCGATTCCTTTCAACAATAGTTTTACATTATTTTCACTTAATTATCGGTTAAATGAAATCGCCCCGTATTCATGTCTTCGTTTCCGTGTAACATGAAATAAAATTACCACATTTTCTAGATATTGGATTTATTTGATACTTCTACAAATTAAAACTTCTAGAAAACTTAGTTTTTGCAGTTCGCGACTTTTAAACCTATCGGCAACATGTCATTCGCTACGGAGACAGTAGTAAGTAGTCCTATAGAAGGAACCAAAAGTGATGCCGACAAAGGGACGCGGTAGCACAAAGCTATTGATATCATTTAAATCCCTTTGATACTTGCCGACATAATGCACCCTATGTGAAAAGCTTTGAAACAAAATCAACCCCCGTATAATTTAATGCACCATAAACTTTATGATTTGTGATTCCAAAAGCAAATCCTGTTCATTGGACCGTGGACATAAAGTGTATGTATTATTTTCGAAGGACTTTATATTGCTAGTGCAGCGTAGAATTTGTATCATCTGTCTACCTAAAGAGATATACATTATATATGCTACTAACACCAGTGCTATATCCAGTTGCAATATAATCGTGTCCAGGCATAAGGTGTTAGCTCTTTTAAAATAGTCTAATTGATGTCATTAATTATAACTCATCGTATTATATATATATCCGATTAACAGTTCTTAGTTGTTGATAACGGGAATACATGAGGACTTTTTTACATCATTAGTTTTTTTTTATATAATAGGGGGGCAAACGGGACGTCCAAATAGACAGTCGTCGCAGCCCATAGACACCAATTTTTAGTTACTAAAGGATCTCAAATCATAACGTAACAGATAATCACTTGGGAGTTATTAAAGCGGAATCACTTTTGAGATAGACCGATACATAAGAAACTGGTTTTGATGTAAAACGAAACATTCTCGCCGCGAAGTGGGTACCTAAGACGATTAAGGGGAGACGTAATCGTACATTATTACAGCTTTCAAGTACCGCACCTGACGAATTTAATGATAATTGACGAACATTTTTCCTATAATCACTAATAGTACCTACTATTATATTATTTTTAATATAAGTGTCTATAGTGAAATGAATGTATGAATTGCGACGATTTCTCAAAGTATTTAGAGTAACTGCGTGTTTATTGGACATGTTGATTATGTGCCAATTGTGTGAGTGGATTTAAATAATCATATTATTTAACATAATATATCAAAACAAAAAGATAATCGTATGAATTGGCCTGGAATGTTGATAGTTTAGCGTTTTATTTCTGCTATTCAGTTGGCCGTGGGCCAGATGCTGCGGTCGCTCTACTTCTGCTGCGTAGGCAATGCCCACTCACATTTTACATATTTTATTGAAAAACTAACAACATTTTAATAACAATACGAAGTATTTAATTGATACAAACATTTGGTATTACCCTTTTTTTGTATAGGTTTCAAAATTTATTGTTTTCAAGGGTATCTGAGGATAATATCTACAGAATTATATATACACAATCTTAATAGAAGTAGCTATATATTAAAAAGAAATATATTTGTATTAGTGCGTAAACATATATAAAAACAATACCATCGTTAGACTTGTTCGTAAATATACAAAACTGTGATGCATTCGATTTCACAATTTACAGGAAGGGTCGCGCATAATAATGATAACAACAGATGTAGATGACAGATTCAATTACAGTCACAGGCTTTATGGATATAATGGATGATAGAGTATTATGAAAACTGAGTATTCACGGATGTTTATCAATAAACGCAAGTTGGCAGCTTCAACGCCCGAACTTCAAGAATGCCACCCAAGTAGATCCGAATTCTTAAAAAAGAACATTTCTTACCTAGCCAACGTAGGTAGCTCTTGTGATAAATTTAAATACAAGAAGTATGTACACATTCTGCATCAAAATATCTTTTGTAAAACTAATGACCATTACAAGGAATTCCGACGTCCTATTTCATTTATCACATACAATGCCATATTTAATGCATTCTTGCACTGAATTTAGTAATCAAGTATGAAAATTGTTTTAGAACAGTTTCGGCGAGTCAGATCTGTTCCAAGCTTAATAAGGAAATGTTTTGACTTTTTATGTAAGTTACGATTATACATATAATCATAATTAAACTCCATGTTTGTTGTGAGTCATTTTTGGAATACGATCTCATCTCGGTCGCAGATAAATCCTCGACAATAAACCTAACACGAAGAGATCGTAAAATTCTAATTTGAAAGCGAGCGTGGCGTCTTTTCGTTTCCCGCCTCGACTGTGCTGTCGTGTGAGGCGCCTATCATCACATTTTACAACCATACCTAAGGGATTTACCAAAACTTAACCGTAAATAGTGGATAAGCCTCAATTCCAGAACGAATACCTTTGGTTTATTTAAACATTAGGCAGGTAAGCGGCAGCGAATAAGCAAAGCTTTTAATCAGATTAAGTAACTTCCTACAAATTAGTTAATGCTCTTTAAACTATCTGTTCTTGTATGCGTATAGCATGGAGTTGTTTACCATAACGATTAGCCGGGGACTTAGATTTGTAAAGGTAAATGTGTTTACTGTTTTCTCACTCCGATGTAAATAAGGCAACTGCTACCTGAATCTATGCTCGCTTTTAACCGTTTTTTAAGATATTCCAAAAATGTTTCCCGTTTAGTCTTGCCTTAATGACTTAGGAGCTACCGATTATTTTGGTTGCGCAACATAATTATACCAAAACCCAATGGGGTTGTAAAACCACATTCGGATTTGGTACATATAATAATCGAATCTTATTCAAAATTTGGTATCATGTATTTTCTAATGACACAACTGATTACATCTAAAATATCGTTTGTACTTATATAATATTTTGTTATGTAGCAAATTCTATAAAATATAGTTTTCTATAATAATAATCTAAAGGTTTTTTTAAGAGTGTCATTAATTTATACTTAATCAAATTATGACAAGCAAGACAATTTAAATAATCTTTTAGCTATAAAAGATCTCATCAGCACGTCATTAGTGGCCTCAAGTAAATTTTTAACATGTTGGATATTCGTGTATAAACGACTACTATTTATGTACCTATCATATGCTTTAGTTTAAATTTGTATCTCCATACAATTTAATCTTTTTTATAATGGTCGTACCTGGGTCGTCGACCGGAGGCTGCCAGCGACTAGCGGACCTATGCTCGTGTGCCCCCTCTATCTTGATTTTGCCCTATACATACTTGTGCTTTCTTTGGCCTAGAAAGAGATTCTATAACTTTAAAGCACGATTGCAGTTAGTCTTAGCTCCAAAAACTTGACGTTCATTTCCAAGTGTAATAGAGGCTTGAGGAGCGATCGTAATTTATCTGCTTCCTCATTAGTCTATATCAACATTTCTACTTTAAAAACATCACCAATAAATTTACTAAAAAATGATCTTAATTTTTGTAATTAAAATATTGCTAAACATGTGATTTATAATTATTATGTTGTGTGACAAAAACCATATCTAAATTCGAAAATCATTCTGAATTCGTTGATTGATTCGATAAAATCACAGCCGGAAAGTACAAATCGTTTTTGCTCACTAGCCACTAGGTATAAAATCCAAGCACAATAGGAACAATCACGGGTACGGACTACGGAACCGCACCGCGCCTGCCCGCGCTGTTTCGTGGTTGCCCCTTCCCTTCCATCCATCAGTCAGTCACTTAATAAACATTGTGAGAGACGGTTGTGCTCTCGCTAACAGTGCCCGACATTCACGCGTACAACTAGGTCACGAGGTCTGTTTACGAGTTGACAATTCGATTTACTTAGTGTTGTGAATGATCGCAGTGGCTGTGCATTTAGTGTTATATTAAAACATCGGCGCTTTTGATGTGTACGTGATGTGTGCGTGAGCGCAGCGCATGACGTGCTACGAAACGTTGAGAGCTTCGGCACCCGCGGCGGACGCCCCCATGGCGCACCACTTCGTCAAGTGGTGGCGCAACAAGTTTAGGAGTGGATATAAGAAATTTAGCAGTAAGTACCAATACATAATAAAAATTCCCAAGTGTATGAACTTGTGAAGTTCATTCAAGAGCTGAGGTCGTTTATCTTACCTTAACGGGAAGGCCGTCGTACATTTCGTTCGTGTCTTGTTATTAGGTATTGTACCTATTCTTATACTTGTATAAATTAAATCAATATAATATCTACAAATATATTTCTATTAAACCGTATGATAATGTAAGTGGGTAGTTATTAAAATATGTTTTTAAGTATTAAAACAAAGAATTAAGGTAAGTAACTAAAATGTTTTACTTTCAAATCTTCATTAGCCTCGTACGTAAACAAATGTTATTTAATAATATACAGAAATAGAACAATATAGATCTTTAATATCTTAAATGAATGCTTATCCGTAATACCTTTAAAAATTTTAGTAGTAATTAATCAACTCATTTGTAAGAACATAGTTATGTATACGGGAGTGCAGTACGATATCAGCTGATGCATTGTTGGTTAGAAGAATGAAAATATTATGACAGTTGTATGGGTTTTGGAAGCTTCATTATCATTAATTTACTAAAAGGTAGTTTATGAATTAAAAATGCGGGTGCTACCTCCCTAGTGCTACCTGCCAATGTTGAACAATATTGATTGAATTGAGTAGTTGTAAAATAATTTAGTTTATTGGGGATATGAGAATTAGATATGATAACGATGTATTTACACGAGTTATTTAGAATAATAAATTAAAATGATTTACTAGCGACCCTCCGTTTTATAAGAACGATCATCACTTAACTATATTATTAGGCTCATGTACATGTAAAGTGACCAAAGAGGTCACTTTGATCTTTTTAATACTAAAAAACAAGTTCAAACCCAACTAACACTGAATACTAAGTAGCCAATATACATTGAAAATAATGAAACTTCCGCTCTCGAAACGCATATTCGTAATACATCAAAGTGATCAGATATTCTTTTGATCTTGTTCCTATTTCAATTAGAAGATACTTTTTATTTCGTAACGTATCTACGTATCCTTGGATTGTAATATACATAGTTTCAAATTCAAACCGAGCCGCGCTCATTTGATTAACTTCAAAGAGAAAAGTTAAAAGCACTCGCCGAAGCGGAGACAATGATACCTTTTATTTGACATCAAAGAATTCCCGCCACACGCTTTAAACTTTTCTTTTAGAATATTTTGTATAAATGTATAAGTTGCTACAATTTATAGTAAGCGGCAGACACAAAGCCCTTTTTCAGAGATGTCGGGCTTTTGTTGCATAATTTTAACATGCCCTTAGCAAACGCTTATTGTCTGTTTACGGAGACTGTATTACTACGGAGAATCGAAACTCTTTTGATCATTTTTTATAGCATGGGCAACATTATTTATAAATCTATACGTCGATCTATTTTAATAACGACGTTAAAGGACTTTAACCTTATAACTAAACCTAGCAAAAACAAATTACAATATATAGTTTATATCACACGGTTCAATATTCTGCGTTCTTCAACATTCTGTCCTCGTAATGGACGTAATGAGGGCATGAATATGGTTAAAGCGTTATTCATTTGTCGTCTTTATTAGTCATTCATGATATGCGTACATTTAAAGTAAAATTGGTACAAACATTTTAATTTTTAATTAGTCCCTCCTTCAGTTGTAGTATAATTTGAACGATGTGTAAAATTTAGTATTATTTAATATAAAATTCTGTTATTTTATGACTTAATTGTAAAAAAATTGTGTGTAATTACTAAATATTATGGACTGAGATGGAAGCGATTAATATCAATTCTAATTAAAAAATCAGGGCCAGGCCAGGACCATATCAAATGGCTTGTAAATGAACACGATAGACCTCTTGGAACAATTGTAAGAATATGTACTGACTAGTCACTAACGATATACTATATCTGTTTACACGAGAAACTATACTCCTGATAAAGCTGTTCATTCATAGCAATGAAAGAGGAGTACTTCAGAGTGTAATTATACATTTAATTACGTTGACTGTAACTTTTATATATACTTTGTTTAAATTAAACGAGTACTAAAAATATAAATAAAACTGACACTTACACAACAGGCTTAGGTAAAGGCAGTTTAGGAATTTAAAGCTTTTACTAATCGCCACTAATGGTCCAGCTTATGATAGAAGGTACACGATTTTGTTAAGAGTTTCTCAGATCGTGTAGGATTAACTGATAAATGATTCTTTAATTCCATATTAAATCCGCAAAGACCCCTACATAGTTAAATTCCTAGCATTAGCTGTTAATCCGTACAGACTATATTTAGAAATACAATAGTGTTAAGAAAGGAATTGTTATCCGGCTTTGAACGCGTATGATTATCAAAACTATATTATAATTAGGTTTATTATAAAACACAGAAAAGGATAAATGATAATTCAGAACATTTTGAATCCAACTGAAAATCTATACAATGCAGCAAAAAGTATTTTATTAATAAACGCTCATATTAATATTAGTATTTTATCGTAGCATAACTGGGCTTTATGTTGCAATCTAAGTGAATACGCGCATATTTCAAGAAAAAACAAAATCAGTGGCAGATGTTCGTTGGCAAACTCGGGTATTAAGGCATTGGACCGACGTCGATCCGGGCTCACGAGGCCTTCCAGGAAATAACTAAGCCCGCCCTGCGAGCCCCTGTGCCTGCACTCTTTGGAGCACGTCCCGCTCGCTTTGTAAAAATCGTTTATGTTTCGCCGACCGTTTTTCTGTAAAATTTTTACAATTATATTTTTGCAACTTTTTATTTCTTATATAGTACTATCGCTGTTCGTTAGTAATATGTTTATGGATATACCATATATTACGATGTTATAAATATATATATGTATATAATAGACATTAAAAAAAAAACAATTCATTGTTTCAGTTGGTACTGAAAGCGAGCGCACAGATACTGAAGAATTAGTTGGACGAGCGGCTTCCCAATGCTCAGCTCCTCCAGATTTGCTACCAAGTGAAGCTAGAGCACTACTTCAGCCTTCCACCCCACCACCAATTCCTCAGCGAACATCTGAACCATGCTCTAAAAAGACATCTACGCCGGCACCAACTCCAGACTACAACGATAACAAACCTAGATTACGTTTTGAGGTAACTACGATTGTTTAGTTAATATAATATGTATATATAATAAAATTGAGTTACAGAGAATGTTAAAACTAGTTTATTATTAACGTTTACGCTACGTCCATGATCTTTTTTGTATAATAACAATCGATATCACCACTCATTATAAAGCATTCATGCAACATGCATCATCTATTTACGTTCTATCTGCGTCGAGGCGGCTCGCTTTGTTTCATAATCAAAGATCGTAAAGGCGCGACTAGTTTCCTTTAAAAGTGAAAGATAAGGGCGCCGGCCGCCGGTCCCCATCAGCCGACATGCGGTCGTTTCTCGGCGCCGCGCCGGTAGTTATCTACATTTTAAACGTACCTACTAATGATCATACTTAAGCCAAATAATTGACCACCTAGTGCGTAAAAGCATTGTTAATAATAACACTTTTTTAGGAGTTGACGTGTGACGTAGAGCTTCAGCATCCCGAATCTTCTAAACAACAACCACTACAGTTTTCGTTTACTCTATACGACCTTGATGGACATGGTCGAATGACTAAAGATGTAAGTTTCATATTTTTATTATTTTAAGTAAATAAAAATATAATATCGATACGATATAATATATAATGTCTGTATGAAGTTTGAAAATCGAATTAACGTGAAAATTTTAATTACATTAGGATATAGCTGGAATTGTGTCAACAATCTATGAATCTATAGGAAAGTCGGTCACAGTTCCGCATTATGGTTCTAAAACCATTCAAGTACGATTAACTGTTGTGCCTGAAAATGGCCAGACGCGTAGTCAAAGAGAAAAAGCTAGACGGAGACGGAGAAAGGAACAAGAAGCGTTAAATTCTGCCACGACTCACGCTGATAAAAGCGATAATGAACAACATGCAAGATTATCTCACGATGATGATGTGTCATCAAAATCATCACGTTCAGGAGATCGGAAGCCTCCCCCACAGAGGCCGCCACCAATTTTACGCCAGAGGCATCGGCATACACGAAAGGAACACCGAGAACGTAAATACACTAAAAAGAGATCCGGCAGTCTACAAAGAAGGGAATTACTCGAGATCATTCAGGCTAATATGGAAAAAAATCACCTGACCTTTCAAGCTTCAAGGTAACATACTTAATATAAGTTTATACTCGCCATTTTTTTTTTAATACCTAGTACTATATCTGTGATGTATAAGTTATAAACATCACAGAAGACAGTCAGTAAACCATATGTCATCTCAGTCTGTAAGTGAAGTAAAAAAAGTAAGCATAAAATATTTTACTGGTGAAGAAAAATATATTCTTTTGAAGAATACAGAGACAACGAAAATAATATGTTTATAAACTTAAAGTCATAAAGCTTTCAATGTTTTAAGTATCCCTAATAATGTTTTACAGGGCCATGAGTAATCCTAATTTGAGTACTTCTAAATTATTTCTAACAAAAATATAATGCCTTTTCAGAAAGCCCAGCAGTCCTGTGGCCAACGAAGAAGTCTCGAGTAAATATCATAGGATTCGAAATAGGTCGCATACAGTAAACGAGAAGCCCAATTTATACCATAAAGTGAAAACAGAAAGTTCAGCAAATGGTTATTTGGATCTTGCTAGTGGAGGTGATTCTAACTTATGCCGATATGATAGATATCTTCATGCTGTTATATGCTCCTCAGCAAAACATGCACACACTGGTTACCATCAGAAGCAGAATACAACTCCACGTTATGGTCGCGCATCACATCCACCTAACCCTAGATCACGATCGCATGAACTTGCGTCGCCATCGCAACAACCAAGAGTTCTTCAGATAATATTTTTATAGAATTCATTAAAGGGCAAACCATCAAGGATTGTCCTTTAACTTTTGTAAATCGGACTATGTCGTTACCAACTTATGTTTAAGATTAAACCAAACATTGGTGGAAATATTCAAGACAACACTGACATGCACATATACATTCTATAGAAAGAAGCATGTCTGAGTAAGTCAGCATTCCACATGTTTATAGATAACTATTAGGTGTATATCAGTATTTATTTTATCTATAGACATGAATAGTCTGTATTTATTACAGCTAGTATGTAATCAATCTTGTGTAACTAAGTATTACGTATTTATTGAAAGTTACATTAGTAGTGTTTTGTCGCAGTATTTATTTTTAGAGCATTAAGCAAAAGTGCCTTACCTGTTTATTTCAAACTTTTCTCTTTCTTAACTGTTATAATAGCTACCTAAATATTGCACTGTTTAAGAATGCTCATTAGATTATGTATTTTTGTAAAGACTCGTTAAAGAGTTAGAGACTGACTTAGTAAGTAAGTGTTAGGTGCTTTGTAAGATTTGTATATTTTTGTTAGGACTATTTTATTATTTGTGTACTTAAACAATACCCTTCTCTTATTAATTTAAATCATTTTAAAGAAGTGGTAAATTGTATTTTATTACCAATATCAGTATTCTTGTAATAGGAATCTCATTTCTACTTTTCATCTACCTCTTAGTAGAAATAAGACTAATTTATTAGGAGCATTGTTTTAACCAGTGCTGATACATCAGTTTAACTTTGACTGTTGAAGAAATTTGGCTCGATTGCCTAATTATTATTGTATAGTGTAAAAAGTGCTTGATCTTGTCAACATATTTATTACCAAAATATAACATGAAATTTAATTACATTCTTTAATTTATGCACCTATTTTCCTTATAGTAAATACATAAAAGAATAATAACAATGACATTATCACAGCAGAACCTATCATAGTTGCTTCTTTTGGGAGACCACATTTATTAACAGAATATTCATCATGGGATATGGAAACCTGTAATGGTTAAAAAAAGGGATGAATATATGTTAGTAATAAAAATATAAATTATTACTATATTGAAAAATGGGCACAGTCCAAGGGAATTGATCGTAATAAAATCCTAGCTAGTGGTAAGATATGACAGACCAGGAATGAAAAGATAATGTTAATATAAACTTACCAACATAAACTTGGGATCGGGCCTGTTCCTCCATGAAAAAGAAGGTACTGAATATTCAAAAAATTCATTATTTTTATAAGAATGTTTCACCAAACATCCATGATGTGTGTGACCACCAAATACTGCTCTAGGTTGTATTTTACTAATGAGGTAGTCAGTTGCTTCTTTTGACAAGGCATCTATTTTTAAACGAAACAATTTATTTCGTTCTGGTAAAGGAGGTGCATCTGGTTCTGTACAAATAGCATCTGATTTGCGGTAAAGTGGAAAGTGCTAAGAAACAAGGGAATAATTAAAGTTATGTTTAATACAGTAAACAAAGACTAAAGAAATAATATTACCTGCATAAGAATAGGTTGGGAGTAATTAAAGTTGTGATTTTCACAATTTTCGACATTTGCAGAACATCTCATAAGTTTATCTAAAACATTAAACAGATCATGCTAATTATTTATGAATATATCTCTGGCCTCTAATATAAGGTCTGGCCATTAATACTGTCACATAAAAACTTTTCTTTTTTCGGCAATTCACATAATATTTTTTCGTGTTAATTATCAAATTATAATATGGAATGGGGTCTTAAAGAAAAGAGGATTGCAGTAATCGCCTTGCACAAAGTGAGTGTGGGTGTGGATGGAAATTCCAGTAATTCCATTCTCCTGTAACAATATAAAAAATCACTTGCTTGAATCAGATACAACAACACTTCGTCTGTTGAAGACCAGAAAAGATCGGGGCGGATTCTGTTAGAATAACAAAGGCTATTAATGCAGTTAAAGCAAGAATTTGTCGAAACCCCATTGGGAAACAAAATCTTATGGCAAGAAATGAAGATTCCCGCTAGAACTTGGTCGCGTATTATAAAAACTAGATCTGAAACTCGGTGATTATCGTCGATATACAAGACATGTCCTACATCAAACTTTACAATTAAAGATCACAACGCCTTTTGTCGTGATACGCAGTTGAAAAACACAGAATCCTCTTTACCGATGGACGGGTAAACTTACAGTTTTAAAGAAGCTGCTCGCGTGGTCGGAAAGGTACAACGTGATCGTCATCTACGTCAGTGATGGTGTGGTGGGACGTGTCTTATCAAGGAGTCACAAACCTATACATTTTTGTGAAAAAGGAGTGAAAAATTAAGACAAAGTGTATCAAGATACAGCCCTCGATCATGTTTAGAATCCTCTCGGCAATACACTTTTTTAAAATATACCGTAGACTTTCCACCAGGATTCTGCACCTAAAATAAACGACACGCCGACATTGAGTCTTTTAAAAAGTCATTGGAGCAAGCAGTGGCGAAATTTTCTTTCCAAACTGCGTAAATCCATAGATTTGAGATGACCATTTCGAATAGAATGTTTAAATATTCCCTGCTGAGACTCTAATAAATATATAGGTTTGCTGAAATTTTATTAAAATTATATTGCTTCATAAATAAAAAATGATTATTCATTTGTAACTGAACTTATGGCTGGACTAAGTATTTACTCTACTAACCATACCCTTAAAGGGGTCATACAAACACAAATACTAAAACACTAAAAAAACTAAACTTACTTATTAACACTTAAAGAAACACAATAATTAAAGGTTAAAAATGACAAAGCCCACAAAAGCATCACATTTATTTGCAGTATATATTTGAACTACCTACCAGATACAAGTGATATCTGTCTTCGAGCTTCAGCACACATATTACAGGAATCACCCTCCATTGCCATAGAGTTTATGACAATAAAGTGATTATTTCTCAATACCACATGTTGCACCAAAGGAGATTTCAAACGGTCAGTAAATCTTTGTAAAGCATTTCTTCTGATCCTATAGTCAATATGGTAAATTCAAGACACATACTTTAAAGTATGCCATACATAAAGCAATAATTGATCATTGGGTTTATAATCTTTAATTGTTTTATTACTAAATGAATATTCCCTATCCTCGTCTGGCTACAGAGCAGTACAGATTAGTGAAGTTTTCAGTAAGTAATGTGTTAAAAAAAGAAACTAATGTAGAAGAGATAACAGATACCAACCTATTATGGAAACCTATATCATGGTTTCCAACTGCTACATACATTTTAATGTCTTTTGGTAATGCAAAGAGGCTATAGAAGCGATCCACATAGTCATTAAATTGGTGGTCATTAGTCCATTCACCTTCATCAAACAGGTCTCCTGTAAATATATTTTTTTTAAATATTAGTTAAGGTTGTTTAGTAGACTAATTTTAAACTAATTGTAATAATTCTTACAAATTTTGTGACTATTGTCTATACTTACCCAATACAAATACAACATCAGGGCTATGTATATTAATAACTGCTTGAAATGCCTGATGCATTTGCCATTCTCGTCTTAGCTTATCTAGCCAATGCCCTCTGTAAGGCCCTAATAAATGTGTATCTGCTAATATAAATGCTTTAAGAACTTCCTTATTTCTAGTATTCGTTAACGTTGGCCAATTACACTGTAATAATTTATATTGCCATTATCACAAGCTTATGGAACTATAAGCTGAAAGATTTCTTATGGAAGATAATACCTGAGCGATAACTATATAATATATAATACATTCGCAGTATAATCCAATCAATGCCAATCCAACAATTAAATTCAATAACTTTTTAGTAATTCTTCGCATTTTTTTGTGTAAATCATTTATGATCTTAAACCTAACTAAACGCCACTAAAGTTTGAAAAGCCGGCAGTTATTTTACTTTTATACTGGAAACATTATATGAATAGTATTTACTGCGAAGTGTGATCTCAGATCTGTTACCCAAAATCTTATAAAGTGGTATCAATTTGATTAGTTATCAGTTATCATTGATAACAAATTTCAAAACAGAATACAAAATCTCTTAGAAATAATAAAATGGTAAAAGAATTTGAATTTCGAATACAAGTGACAATTGCGAAAGGACCTTTAACTTTTATGTCTAGCATCTGGTGACATCTGTCAAGTGTCATATTATTCGTAGTCCAATCTTAGTAGTAGAAAATCCGAATAATTCCTTGCACTTCATAAAATTAGCAGAATGCTAATGCAATGCAATTTGTATCATCACTTATTTATCAAATATCAAAGCAGAGTTACCATCGAAATAGTGTAGATAACGTAGAGAGAAGTTTGATAACTACGTACGATGTTCGACAGTACACAATAATTTCCACTATCATGCAAAATTTTTCCTCGCGTGTTCGTTTTTTTGCAAACAGCCAGCGTACAAAAATAATAAACTGAGAGTGTAATTATAGGATATAATATTATATTTGAGTTAAAATTTTGACAAATTCGCTTATTTCATTTGTCCCTGTCCTGTAACATTGTGTTCTTCTTTACAAATGTTAGCGCGTTTATTACACTCGAAAAAAGGAAGGGGGGCCAGCCGAGGTATGGGCTATACTCCAAACATAGTTTTAACGATTTATAACGAATTTAATTTTAAAACTGTAGTCCATAGGATTTATGACGTTTATGCGACATATTATTGTCACGTTTCAGATAATTTTTTAGTGTAGTATTGTCATTTCCAATATAAATACGATCATATTGACACACCTATATATATCTTACAGGTCATTAGTTAAACGGCTAGGCTGTTAATTGAACGACTAATTAAGCTAGTTGGCTGCGACATATATATAAGCGTGTTGGGCTAGTCGTTTCCGCGCGCGACTGAGGTCGTAGGTTCGATCTCCGGTTGTGCACCAAAGGACTTTCTTCCTATGTGCGCATTTAACATTCACTCGAACGGTGATCAAATCGACATGTCTTAGACCCAGTCTCCGTAATTTATCAGGCGTTGGAGCCTGATCACTTATTTGATCACCGATGATATCATGAAACAGATTCAGAAATTGCTGTAGCGCCACTGATTTATTTCATGTAAATATTCTATCATTTAATACTAAGAAGCACCTAGAAAAAAAACAAATTAATATTAGCCTCATTTATTTAAAAAAAAGTATAAAAACGTGTGGTTATTCAACCAATACAAAATTAGAAGAAGATTTTATTAATACTTTAATAATGACAAAAGTATTAGTAATAAAACATTAGTTTTCTCAAATTCAATCACTAAGCTTGATGTATCAAAAGAGAATTCATCATTATTTTATCATATACTACAATATATCACAATAGGTAATGTTAGTAGATAATAATATTTTGGTGTAAAAAGGTACATTGTTAAATTTATGAACAAAACCACAATAATGCATAAATAAAATAAAATAATTAAAACAAATACGGTCGAAATTACGTATTTAAAAATACCTTAAAAAAGGCTTGCTATGAAAAGTAAATTAACATCTAAAAATACATAAAATCTTATTAACATTATCACATTCAAAATTTAATTTGTCATTTGATTCAAAAATAAAACATACATGTCCGATCGGCATTCTTCAGGTTTTTGGAAGTCTGTTTAAACATGAATTCTTTAAATGGCAAATATAAATTGCCGGCGTCAAGAGAATAATCTCATCAAGTCCATAATGCGTACACGCAACATCATTCGACCGTTCGACCAATCACAATCTTGCATTTTGCGTCTTTCGTTTATCATTCTCATCCCCATTTTGTAAAATTGTGCAGTAAGAATTAAAGCGCATACATATGCTTGGACACGTCCTGAGTGTGCTAACATACCAGTAGTAGTGTATACATTATAATATTAGTCAACAAGTGTGGGTAGTACGGCACACATGCTTGAATTATACTACCCTTAAATCCATAAAAATCAAATGCAATATTATTTTTATTGCTGGTCATTTATAAAATTTACTGTTCAATAAAAATATTAGTAGGTTAACATTGATTTTTGCTTTTCCAAACATGTCCATAATCGCGCTACCCTCATACTGTTTTTGCAACAGATCCTGAATGTCAACATCAACAGATTCCATTTCGACACCCATGAACTTTCCTTTAATCGTAAATACGCCATTATGATTAGTAGGTGCGATTTCAAATTGAACATTTTTGAATTGTGACGTCGAAAGTCCATCTATTTCAAGAAGTATACCTCGTTCTAACAATTTTGCACCGGAATACTTTACTGTCAATTTCGACTTTAATTTCTTTATATCTTTCCCGGATCGTAAACAGGCGTGAACGCTCCTAAAAATCAATGGTCAAGTAAAATATGTTTTGTGTATTAAATAAATATCATACAGTTTGGTAATTTGTTAATCTTATTGTGATGCAGCATATTGTTTAAAAATGTTATTGAATTTATTTTTCAGTCTTTAAGAGCTGAACAAATTTTACCAACCATTTTAGTACCTAGACATATAATATCATATAAATAAAATAAAGTTTCAAAAAGTACCTTTTCCCAGCATGAAGATTAGCAAGACATGACTTAATATACTGATCGTAAGACTTGCATTTCTCCTCATAGTACTTTGTCTTCTCTGATAGACTTTGTTTAGTTCGAGTTAGTGTCGCTAGAGCGCGCCTCTGTGCTTGTCGATACTTTCCTTTATTACAAAGATCTAAAGCTATGGATGTTATTAGGGCTTGATAACCATCTTCCCTTGTCACATAGCCTTCATCTTCAAGCATTTGAAGATTGCGTCTTAGTTTAGCGATATGTTCTCTTAAAGACATCGCTTCATCGGCACGCGCTTGGCCAGAATATATTCGTCTTTGTACTTTCTCGTTGTATTTCTCTTGTTGTTCTTTTGTAGTTCCGATACATATGGCTTCTAAAAGATGTTCACCTGGAAATATTGTGATTATTAAGTTCTGCTTATTTAACGATGCCACTCGATAATCATTATCAGATTAATACATTTATAATAAATGGATTTCAGGATTATTAAATAGTTTATGTTGCTAAAATATATTCATAAATTTTACTCACCACTGAGAAAAGGTATTATGGCGACACAAAGCTCCTTGGTTTTGATAAACAGCTTATTCACATCCGTCATATCGTCAGCGGGAGTTTGAAATTTATTAACAAGAGCCAAACACACTTCTAGTCGAGCGTTTTCCTCAGTGTCAGCCGTCTGAAAAAAATAATTTATATGCGCGGTTTTGCACGTGAGCCCTGCGAAACCGCGACCCTATCTTTCAAAGTTGGTAATTGAGAATGGAAATTGTCTTTTTAGTAGGCAATCGAAGTTTTGAAGTAAACGTCAAGAGAATATAGTTTTTATATATACTGGAATATATATTACAGATATATATTCTTGAAAATCTATACTAATATGATAAAGTATCTTTGGTTAACGGGCCTCAGGAACTTGGGAGTTCGAATTGAAAAAGTCGAAATTGTGTTTGATAGTTCATTTCATGGAGGATTGTAAAAAGGAGGTTATATAAATTTGCGCCGCGATCAAACTAACGCGGGAAACTAGTAATAAAATATTTTAAGAAGCAAAATAAAGTGATAAAGAGTATACCGTTTCGACGATGGTCTCGTGTTGATGATTTTATTTATGAATACAAAAATGGTTACATTTAAAAAATGATTGATTTTTTTTATTGTTGTGATAAAAACTTACAGAATTTAGGTCCCTAGAAGCAAGATGTGCCACACTTGGTACTTCTCCCAAGTCGTCAAGTAATATGTTAAGTCGATCATCAGGATCCGGCGCAATCACATCTTGATACTCTATTAAAAGGGCGTGAGTGTCCACTATCTCCTGTTTATTTAAAATGTATATTAAGTAATAATAATTAAAAAAAATCTACAAATGTAAAAGCAAATACACGTGTCACAAGAAATATACGACAAAGCGAAAAGTAATTCGCATTTAAAATTCAAATTCGCAAATGGAATTGAATCTCCGAATTTGTATAAAAAAAAACAAGTAAATTAAACTGTCATGTTTAGTGTCAATTATGAAATGAATTACGCCTACAGTACGTCAAAATGTGTGTACCTACTGAAAAAACTGCAGTTTAATAATTATCTTATTATGTGTAGTTCAATCGCCTTCGACGCCTAAATAAAAACCAAAAGACCCTGGATCCAATTACCTGCTAATCAATAATTGTTATTTATACACATAATTGACTTTTTGGCTCCAAAAATATTATTAGACCTATACGGTACGCCAATACCACATTTGACAAAGCATATATATAATGCCAATAACCACCCAAAAACATAATCAAATAAATAAGATGATGAGGGCGGTAAAGGAAAGAGTTGTTTCCTCACCTGAACAGTAATATAAATATGCGGTTGGTGTATGAGCGTGGCTTCTGTGTATTCGTCAACTGCGAAGTATTCCTCTAGGGTTGGTCCACGACAGCATCGTCTAAACAGTTCCTTCATCTTCTCGTGACAATCCACTATAAACGGATTCAGGCAACGAAGGTGACTTGATTCTTCACCAAACTAGAATTTTTTGTATTTATTAAACGTCACTCCCGATTTTGAACTCGATTGAAAACTTAAAGCATTTAAGGAGAATGATGAAGATAAGCTGGACCAAAAAGAAGGCCAATGAAGAGGTGCTGGGTATGGTCGGAGAAAAACGAAATCTGTACCATAGAAAACCGGAGAGGGAAGATTGTACGCCTGGTGCGACACGACAATTTCTTTAGGACCATCTTGAAGGGGAAGATAAAAGGCAGGAGAGGATGGCTTACATAAACCAGATCGAGGAAAAAGCCGAGGTCGTGACATACCAGGAGGTCAAGACACTCTCGCAAAACCGCACTAAGTGGCGATTTTGGCATTCAGCCTCTTCATCCTCGTGTCATTTTGGAATGATATTAAAACTATATATTGCTATAAGAGATTTATTAAGGTGGATGGATATGTAATAAAATCGGCCACAAATGTTTAAAAGTAGTGTTTGGACTTTATATTATATTCTTCTAGGCTACCAAAATAAGATAATCTAATTTGCGAGGTTGACTGTTAGTAGGACAAACTAATAACCATAGAGCAAAATGTATCAAATAGTGGAGGAGTGTCTTATTAAAAAAACTGATAAAGAAAATTATCTATAAATGTATTTCTTAATTGTTTTCAAGAATTAATTAATACATCAAAATTTCCTTACCCCTTTTTTGGCCGCCGAAAAATGCAATATCTTGGCAATGGAAGCCAAATTTTTACGTTGATCCGTAGTAAGACTGCTACCATTCGACATGTTTATTATGTGGAACGCATCAGGGGCCACGATAGCAGCATTAAAAAACTGATAATATACTAAATTTCCTATAACCTGTAACAGAAAACGGTATATATAATTTTATAAAACATTTATAAATCTTCGTAGGGTTAATTTTCTCATCCTTTTGAAATACACGAATGTTTTATGGAGCTTTGTATATTCCAAAGCTTTTTATTAAATTACATATTACGGTAAATAAAACCAATGCTCTTAATCTAGCGTTTTCGGGATTCTGATATAACTAGCGTTATAGGCCTTTACGTATTTAGTATTTAACTTATAATATGTTTTAATATCCGTTTGTCAAATTGTTGTCTACACATTATACAATCAATAATAATTATCTTTTGTTTAATTATCCCGCTTTGAAACGAATATAATGCTAAATGTAATATAACGAATCTTTTTTATTTCAGTTTAGCACTGGCTGGTTAAAAAAATTGGCATATTATATAGAAAGGATCAGTCAATAGAAAGTCTCTGTCTAGTCGCGAGTGAGCAAGCAGTGGCCATGGTCATAATCAATTAATAAGTATAAAAATATGTCATTAATTACCTATCTACATTATATACAGAAATATATAGAAATACGTGTATTTATCTACCAAACAACAGAACCGATTTGAATGAAATATGCTACTGTACCCCAAGTTGGAATATATATCATTTCAATCAAAAAGCGTCACCTCGATATGACTAAAATATTGTGGCCAATCATACAAGCAAACATACTTTTTTTAAATTTATTAAACTGAAATATTATTCAATTCTTTTTTTTTGGAAGTCGGTCAAAAAATCTTACCTTTAAAATATCCTTTTCAGGCGTATGAGGAAACTTAGTGGTCAGCGATCGGTGTAATACTCTCGCCATGTATGTAATACAAAATGGTAGTAAGTCAGTCGACGTAGTTATTTTATCAAGGAACATGAGAACTACACTTTTTAATTGAGCCAAAGCTTTTTCTAAGCGAGTTTTGACTTCTGGGTATGTCAATGCTTCCTCTTGTGTAACTGTGTATGGAAGTTTCCTGTAAAATAACTTTAGGTATAGAATTGTTTTTTTTTTACCAGGGAAGCAGTGTTGGCCTCAACGCGCAGCTATCAACGCTGGTCGTAGGTTCCACTGGCTGTGCACCTATGACTATCTATGTGCGCAATCAAACACTCGCTCTAATAGAAAAAACAAATAATCACGAAACAGATGCAGAAATATGATTCCTAGATGCAAAAGGTAGTAACGCCACTGTTTTTTTATAAGATTGATTTTCAGATGTTTTTATTATTGTGTCTAAGTTTCAGAGAACCGTTTTGAACAATTTATACATAATCTTTATATATATAATTCTTCTGTGAGTGTGTATGTCACTGAACTTCTCTCAAACGACTGGACCGATTTTGATAAAATTTTTTGTGTGTGTTCAAGGGGATCTGGGAATGGTTTAGATTTACAATTTTGTCCGCTGGACAATGTTTTTTTAATTAATTTTTAATTTATTAGTAGTTGTTGATTTTGGAATATTTTACATTGGATCCGACAGACGGCGCTACCATCGCAGTGTCAAATTTTAAATAATATTCGAATTTTAATTTTAGTCTGTCCCGACAGTTAGCGCTGCGATTAAATTAAAAAAAGTTTTGTTATCATTGTGTTATTGTAGACCATGTGCTGGATCAAATATTAAATTAAAAGGTACTAAGTGTTTTGAGAAGAGTTTTGAAGTGTGCCTAAAAAACTATACATTTTGCGAATTTAGTGCAGATCCCAATGATTCCTTCAGATTCGCCTATGCCATTCAAACGTTTACAATTTCCAATCCGCTTGGCATATGCTATGACTATAAATAAGTCACAAGGCCAAACAATGACAATTTGTGGCTTAGATTTAGAAAACCCATGTTTTTCTCACGGCCAATTATATGTTGCGTGTTCCAGTGTTGGAAAACCATCGAATTTATTTATTTATACACCTCAGGGTTTAACCAAAATATTGTACATCCAATGGCATTACGATAAATTAAGTTTTTGTAAATAAAAAAATATATTTTTAATAAAATAGTTTGAGTGTAAGCTTTTTTACCTTTAATTAAAACAAGTTGAAGATTTCATTACACATACTCACACGCTATCGATTAGTCTAATTGTAATAAATTTACATGTAATGACGTTAGACATTTGAATAATAATTTTCATCAAAATGGTCCAGAATGTTTTAGCTTATTAAAAAAAGTTTGAAATTTTCAAATTAAAGACGTGTAGACAGGACAACGTCTGTCGGGTCCGCTAGTTACAATATAAATATATATATTAAAAAAAACTATAAATGCAAACAAATCAAAACAGCCTAGCTGAGACAGTTGTTTTATATATAAGCCAGTACGTGATAGGCATTATGAAACGCGATTTTTTTTATTTGAGATGTGAATAAGAATCATTCAGTTCAAACGCACGACTTTATGATTAAAATAGCATACTTGTTTCTTGTTCTGTTCTTGGAGAAAATAGTCATCACTACATAGTATAAAACAAAGTCGCTTTCTCTGTCCCTATGTCCCTTTGTATGCTTAAATCATTGAAACTACACAACGGATTTTGATGCGGTGTTTTTTAATAGATAGAGTGATTCAAGAGGAAGGTTTATATGTATAACATCCATTAAATAGTGGAGAATTACTGTTATTTTTGAGGTTTTTAATGTGATGTCGTAAATAATTACATTTTTTCAGCTTACATTGCAAACGCAGGCTGAACCCTACGAGTTTTATCAAAATAATGTACTAAGTATTGTACACATTGAAAAGGTCTACAGAAAAGTCCGTGATGGTATATGTCTATATGGTATATATCGCGTATATCATCGGAGCTTTCCAGAGACGGAAATAACAATACATAATAAAAACCTGCTTTTCATCAGCATTGCACCCGTGCGAAGCTGGGGCGCGTCACTAGTTAATGAATAATTAAAAAAATTAAACATTCTCAAAGGTATTATTACTATTATTAGCTTCATACAGGGTAATAATTTAATCAGATGTAATGTTTAAAAAAAACGCGATGGGAAAACATTGTGGACGCCCTCTGCCTATAGGAAAATAAGTGTGTGTGTGTGTTTGTATAAGGAATGTTTTAATCCTATAAACATTGCAATTTAGATGAATACTAATTTACTTACGATATCTGACCAGTTTTCATTTCTGTCTCATTTCTCCATGCTTTATAAATCTCAATAGGCCCAGTCTCGATATTTAACTCTCTATCTTTAATAATTTTCTCAACTAAAGGCCCAATTATTGTTTGAAGACTATTCAGCCCTGACAGTTGCCGGGACAAACTGACAGCCATCTTAAGTACCAAGGGTGTTGACGCTATAATATCAAAAGGTTTCGCTACTTTACAACTGATTTCCTCCTCTAATGTAAACCTAAATAATTTTAACAGTAAATATTCATCTCTCGTATACGCCCCAAAGTTGTACAGGCTCAATACAACATTCTGAAGAAAAGAATTTGTCTTATTCTGTGGTATACAAAACAGAAGTTTTGATAAATACGTCGGATTTGTTTGCAGTTCGTAAAATAGATGTTGGTAGCCATCTAACAGTCGCTTACTTTCCTTGGTTAACGACTTTAAGCCTTTAACAGCTGAGGAAATAGTCATTAAAGTCCCTTTAGAATCTTTATTTACAGCCAGCTTCGTCATCGACGTATGCTTAACCAGATTATTCAGTTTTAACCCATGTGCTGCTACTTCTTGTAACGCGATACGATTTTGA
Organism: Pieris mannii; assembly: GCA_028984075.1. Taxonomy (NCBI): domain Eukaryota; kingdom Metazoa; phylum Arthropoda; class Insecta; order Lepidoptera; family Pieridae; genus Pieris; species Pieris mannii. The sequence goes on from CM054776.1 coordinate 7,006,993, forward strand.
ACGAGTAAACCTATTTTTAAATCCATATCGTCTATTTGTTTTGATAATTCTTGATTTTTCCGTATGGAATGCACGACTTCTGACTTCAGGGTTTGCAATTCGATTTCCCTGTCGTAGTCTTCTGTAGTGAAATCGAGCATGTGAATGAACTTTTTGACAACCCTAAGTGGAGGATTGTCGGAGTGGAATAAGGAGGTATATGCTTGTCTCGCACGTCGGCCACGCCACATGGCTTGAATTTTAACTATTTTTTGCTCCTGAAACAAAATTAATTTATTACAAAATGGATATAATTAAACTGTCGTATCTGACTGGGGATATTTAAAGGTTTCATCAATAAATTTTTTATTCTGAAGAGAATAAGATGATTAATTTTATTAAATTAATACCAATTATTAAAAAGTAGCAGAAAAAAGATCCATGCATTTCTAAAGATAAAATCTGCGTCTTAGTGTTAATGTTAACATTACCCTCTTAATTTCTTTATTATTTCTTAAATATACTTGAAATTCCAAAACTTAGTTTTTCCCACTTAAAACAAAAAAAAAATCTTAAGGAGCGCGTGCAACCTGTCGATCGAGACATGAAAGTAGCCAACATCTTACCTCTTTGTTTTCTTGATAAATACACTTATCTAAGTACATTTTCGTCGTCATCTAATGTAGACTATGCGGAAAAAGAACCGGCTTGGCGGCTATGCGAAGTAATATATTTTATCCGGCAAATTTTTAAATAATAATATTACATATTAATTTGGTAATTTGGTATCTTGGTAGATAACAGATAAATAATTACTCATATTTATATATGTTTTATATGTGTTATATATGTTGTCTTTATAGATGTTTTATCTATACATACATATGTAAAATAGACAATCACCCTTTTACGCCCTTGATTTCAGAACAGGCAGTAAATGTAAATTCACAATTAAATTAATTTTTTGACGTTCATAAGTGTACTTGTTTACCTATATGAATAATGATATTTTTGTTTGTTTAATCACAATGGTTCTTTTTTCGTAAAAAATCTAGATTTTACTTAAATTAATGATTTAAATTTTTGACTACTTTCTAGCAAAAAAAAAAATATTAACTAGCAGTAAGCACATAATTGTTGATTATTATTAATTTTACCTGCACTTTATACCAAGCTAAGGGGTTAAGCTTCCTCTCCTGTTTTAGTTTTGCCTCAATTGCCTTCATTTTTATAAGTGTTCCATACTTTTGACGGGCCAAAATTTTTCTCCACCATGACTGTATGTATATAATTGCCTCCACATTATTTTTTAAGTACTGATGCCTTCTCACTCTCTGCCTTATTAAGAATCCTCGACAATGAGCTTGGAATTTTGTTACTGTTTTTTCAAAATGTTTCTGTTTATATGTGTTTATATGGTGTTTGTTTGTTTTCTCAACAACATGTAGTATTTCTTTCTTAGTCAAGTAACGCGCATAAGGCACGAAATCTTTTGGTGTCGTCCAGCTATATGTGAATGATTCCATATCTATATACACAGTATTCCCCGCATCTGTATGGCAGACTATCCATGGACATATATTATGACCTTTTTTCTTCAGTGCTTTGGAAAACATTTGGAAATACATGTCTCGACACGAGTTCTCCAACAAACTTGAATTACATAGTAAAGGACAAGTTAACAATTCCCAAAATGTGTTTACATCATTCCTTAATATAGAGGAATTGAATTCAACAATAGCTTCAGTGAATTCTTTTACTTTAATTGATTCGTCATTTACTTCATCAATAGCTTTAATAATGTCGTCTAACCATAGATTTTCGGCCTCTTTTAGTAGGAGTCTTTTCTTTAATGTCCTCATATAGAGATGATATTCCTCTTTATGCAAAGGTAGTGTTAGTTTTAAGGCAGGATTTTTCAATAAATTAATTAATACATCAACATTCTCGTCAGAGACAGCCTTATTAATACTGTCTACTAACTGAACCACTGAAAAAAATAGTTTATATTATATTTTTAAGCAAACAGTCATTTTTAGATAAAAAAGTTATTAGAAGTGATTATATTACATACATTCGTCATTGTCATCATCTTTAACATTGACCATTTCAATGGTATCACGAATATCTTCTAAAGTTAAGAGTGGACATTCACATTGCTCCCTAAACTTTACTTCAAGGGCTGAAACTAAGGCTGAAAAGTATCGGCGTCGACAATGAGGACGCAACATTTCTAGATGTATCTGATTTGAGTTCAATGTATTCCATACGGCATTTTCATCACCCCTTTCTAAAGCTTCTGATATTGATGCTATTGCTGTCAAATATGATACAGATGCTGCAATTTCACTTTCATTTAGATTCTTTTCTAATTCACACTTCTCTAGCCTCATCTCTTCATATAAAAGAGGCATGGCAAACCTGTTTATTTTAAATCGTAGTCCTAAATGGGGATTTGTCAATGATCTGTACAAATCATCGGTTGTTCCTTCCTCCAGAGCATTGTTTACATCTGCAATGGCCGTTTTATGTACAACATGTTCAAGTGATTTTCTGTTGCCATCATTGATAATATTTTGGAATATTTTGTACCAATTTGTTATACTTTCGACATCAACATCTTTGCTGTTTTCTGTTAATTCTTTTATGACATCACAATAAAAATCAAGATTATCAGGATTGTAATTTTTTAATTTAATCCAGTCTTCAGTAAATGTTTTGTGTAAACTGTTGATATCATTCCTTTCACATGCGTTACATACTGAATTCCATACATATTTAAAATTAGTTGCTGTTATGTATCCCTGTATCTCAACTAAAGTCAATATTTCACTATATTCATCAGGAACATAGCTATCATTTAAAGAATGATTAAGGGCAACCTGCATTTTTTGTTGCTTGGCATTTTTTAATACATTTTTATATTCATCAACCAATTTATTTTGGATGTGCTTTAATTTGAGTTGAGGGTTTAACAGAGCTGCTGTTATAGGTTTTTCAGAGTCCAAAATATTGTTGAGTTCAACTAGAGCTTTATAGGTAATACTAGCATCATTATTGTTAATAGATAAAAGTCCACTTATTTTCTGAAATGCTGGCAGAGGGTGTTTAAACTTTTGCAAGTCTTTAGATATTAAATCAAGTTGTTCGTCTAAAAACAAAAATAAATTTAAAAATGATAACAGAGAAATAAACTATTTATCTGGCTAATGTTATGTGCATACCTGTAAAGACAGCTTTACCAAAAACATCATTAATCAGCGGTGCCTTGCCTAATTTAAACAAATGAGAACTTAATGCATGTAGACAATAGATGACCCTTGGCATATTTTTATTGTCATAAATGTCCGTTGTTTCTGGTTGAAAAGTCTGCAAATATATTGTAATCATTAAAATTAAGTTTGGTTTTAAATGAAATTGATAATTTACAACTATCTCTTACCACAGGCAGTTCTGTTAACTTCAGTACTAGTAAAAATTTATTAATATTATCAGTATGTTTAAACTGAAGTCCAAGTACCTGAAATAATTTTTGATATGTCATTTAATTACATTCAATGTATATGTCAATATTGGGAAGATTTAACAATTTTAAGAATTTAAGTACCTTGTATCTGCGTTGATCAATGTCATAAATTTTATTTAAAGGAAGCACATCAGGAGCAATAAAGTGGCCTATCTTAGCCAAATATACACCATTTCTGAGACATTCTTCAAATTCCACTGCAGGAGGAAGTGTTTCTTTAATACATGCCTCTATCCATGTTTTCGCTTCTTCAAGGCGACATAAATATTCATATGCAATTGTTCTTTGCCGAATTGTATCCATCTCTTGAGCAGTTTTGCGTACATCAGTATCGATTGCTTGAAATAATGATTATACATAATTTAAAAGTTTTACTAAGAGATATTTAAAACATTTTAATATCAGTTCAAAAAATACGCATATCTTTAAAAGCAGACAAGAGGATATAACTTACCGTCGTCTATTTTCCCTATAAGGGTGTCGTTAAGGTCTTTACCCATATTTGATTTTTGTTATTAGTATTAATAACTTTTTACAAATAAACACACATTAATATCGAATCCAACGAAACTAAATTACGATAGTCCATTAACAAATCACCACTCCACAAAATATTTAGAATACACTAACTAATAAAAATATTACATATCTGCTGTAAAGAAAACAGTATTTTTTTTTTGGGAAAACAATCATTTTCCTAACAATGAACAGGCGGTAGTACCTACAAGCCGAATTTGAAAAGCGGTTACAAAATTAAATTTTAAAACATCAATGTCAAAAACTCAAGTATGAATATGATCATTGACAATATACTGACGACGCTCTGCGGCTCTATATCCGGTCCATAACTGCTTAAAAATAATAATTGTAAAGAAAATGAGAACGTACTACAAAGGATAATAATTTCTTTTAGTATGCATATTTGGTAATTTGCCTTCAGAAACTTTGAAGTTCCTTAAATTATTATTACCACCTTACCTCAACTCAGTTTTCTAACAAATTCCAACGTTTTGAAAATATTCGTAGCTTTAAAAATTATACTGTTTGATAACAAGGAAATAATAAATCGACACTATTTGTGATTAGGTGATATTATATTTTGTATGTGTGTAATTTTGAACTTAGAATAGGAGAACTAAAAATTTTCAACTTTCAACATTGACACTTATATAAACAAAAGTTTCAATGTATTTTCTTGGTTAATAAGAATATACCAAAATTGATTGTAAAACAGATTTACTTTGAGATATTTAGAATATAAAGCTGTATTAAAAATATATTGACATTTTTGTTAGAGTATGGAAGAAGAAAGTGTATATGAAAAATACAATGAATTTACGTCGTATCCTATTTGCAAATGTTACCTTGAACCCAGCGCTCCCTCTGAACATGAACTGATTTCAGCACGCAAGGAATATATGCTTAATACAGTATCAAGAACAGAAAAATATTTAAGGGAACGTCGCATTCCAGAACTCATAAGGTTTTTGCTTACTAAATTAATATCTCATGCTCCCAATAAACCAGTTGTATTTTTGGAGAAGCTAATCGATGATTGCATGTTGTTTCGATCAGGACATGGATCAGCTCCAGCTTTATATGAAGCCAGGTAAAATAAATAAATCTTGTGTATAGGTTGTATGTAAAAACATCGATTGTTAATTTAATAAATGGTTTCAGACATCTAGAAGCAGTAATCAGAAGTTTTGATCCGTGTAATCGAGGTTGGATAAGCGCAGGACAAATCCGAAGACTGTATACCACTTTAGGACTACAAGTTCCCGAGATTTTAGAGGAAAGAATGTCATGTGATGAAGTTCTCGATAAATTGAAAATATGCCAAGAAGAAGAATTATATGATTTACTCTCTGCTGGAGCAGTGCCTGATATCAGTAGTGATTATTTTAAGTCTGATCAAAGCTCTAACAATTAATTTTTTTTTCTTTTATTTTTATCTTTTTACTTTGCATAATTTTATTCAATATGTGTCGACATCATACTATCTTTATACATTATACTTGAGGTATCTGGAGGGCCACCAGCTGATAAGTGACTCTCAGTACGGCTTTCTTCGTGGTCGTTCGGCTGGTGACTTTCTTGTATACCTTACGCAAAGATGGGCGGAGGCAATTGAGTCCTAGGGGGAGGCTCTAGCGGTTAGTTTGGACATAGCGAAAGGCTTCGATCGGGTGTGGCACAGAGCACTGCTCTCGAAGCTTCCAGCTTATGGGCTTCCCGAGAAATTATGCGATTGGATCTCCAGCTTTCTGGCCGATCGGAGCATCAAGGTCGTCATTGACGGAGCATGTTCCGACCTTAAACCCGTGAACGCTGGGGTCCCACAAGGCTGTGTTTTATCCCCGACCCTGTTTCTTCTGCATATCAATGATATGTTGCAACTTAGCAACGTTCATTGCTATGCGGATGACAGCACTGGGGATACTCTTTACATTGGCCGGGCAGGTATTTCTCGGGCGGATGTCGATGAAGACTTGTGTCTGAAGTAGAAACTCTACTACGTGGAGTCTCCGACTGTGGCAGACTAAATCTAGTCCAATTTAACCCCAAGAAGACACAAGTTTGCGCGTTTTCCGCTAAAAAAACACCCTTTGTCGCTACTCCTCTTTTCGAAAACACTCTTCTTAAAGCCGCAGCCAGCATTGGAATACTTGGCGTTGACATATCGAACGACGTTCAGTTTCGGGGTCACTTGGAGGGAAAGGCTAAATTAGCCTCCAAAAAGCTTGGTGTGCTCAACAAGGCGAGACGGTAGGTACTTCACTCCGAGCCACCGCTTGCAACTATATAAAGCGCAAATTCGGCCCCACATGGAGTACTGTTCTCACCTCTGGGCGGGGGCTCCCCAGTACCAACTCCTTCCACTTGACCGTGTTTAACGAAGAGCGGTTCGAATCGTCGACGACCAATCTCTCTCCGAGCGGCTTGATCCTTTGGCGTTGCGTAGAGATGTGAGGTCACTCTGCATCTTCTACCGCATTCACCATGGAGAGTGTTCAGAGGAGTTGTTCGGATTAATACCTGCAGCTGAGTTTCATAATCGGACGTCGAGGTAGAATACGAAATTCCACCCACAACTGCGCGATTTTCAAGGCAGTTTTTGCCGCGCACCACCACTTTGTGGAACCAGCTGCCCACTGAAGTATTTCCGAACCAATTCGACTTAGGGTCCTTCAAGAAAAGAGCGTACAAATTCTTAAAAGGCCGGCAACGCACTCGCGAGCCCTCTAGCATTGAGAGTGTCCATGGGCGGCGGTATCACTTAACATCAGGTGAGCCTCCTGCCCGTTTGCCCCCTATTATATATAAAAAAATATAAAAAAACTACTGCAGTACCGTGGCAAACGGTACATACTTTGTTGATGTTGCACGACTATAGATAGGATCTCAGTATTCGTTGTGCTGACCTTTATCACGATACAGTAATTTTGACCATTGCTTTACCGTCTTTTACCTATAGCTGCGTAGAATTATATTCTCCAGCTGATCAAAGTAAAATCTTTTGACTACGACTTGTTGTAGATCCTTAACAGTAGTTTTTGTAGTCTGCATTTATACCTCTTTAAATGGTCTGTGCCCTGTGGGCAAAGATTGCACTATATATTATTTCTCAGTCTATGGCAGTAGCCAGTAATAATATTTATGTTTTGAGGTTGTATTTATTATTTGTACGGTTTTATTCTTTCAATTTTTAAAAGTAGGTTTTTTATATCTTTATTGCGGTTTCAAATACAAGCGAATTTATTTATTATTTAGTGTATTGTGATTTCTGATGGACGCATCTTACTCGTAAATCATGAGAGTAAATTAATGTTTGTATAATTTCTCAAAACAATGTTTTTGCTGGGTATTTTTATACATATCGTATTTCTCTATTCAATTTTCGATATTTATTTTAAATCACCTATTGTTAAGAATGTAAGTCCTTACCACCCATCACATGAACCCCTCACTGATAGGCTTGTCTTATTTGTGGTTGATGGCTTAAGAGCGGAATCTTTTCTTAACTATACGACAATGCCATATTTGAGGTGAGTCAAATTTTGATATTGACTTTCATTGTTTTAATATAAATAGATATATTTTATTTACTGTAATGTGTTACAGATCAATTGCTAATAATAAAGGGCGATGGGGGATTTCAAATACTAGAGTACCAACTGAGAGTAGGCCGGGTCATGTAGCAATAATTGCTGGATTCTATGAAGATCCCTCAGCAGTAGCTAAAGGCTGGAAAGAAAACCCAGTAGATTTTGATTCTGTATTTAATCAAAGCTCTTTTACCTGGTGCTGGGGTACATATGATATTGTAGATATATTTACAAAGGACCCAAAGCTAGAAGACCACATTTTTGTACAAAAGTTTGATCCCTATGACCAAACTTATAGTACTGATAAAAATACAACCCTTTTAGATAAGTGGGTGTTTCTTTCTGTTAATAATTTTTTTACAAATGCGAAACAAAACAAGCAACTTATGGAACAACTGCATAGCAATAAGATAGTATTTTTTCTGCATTTATTAGGTACCGATACAGCTGGTCATACACACAAACCAAAGACTCAGTAAGTACCTATTATAAGTGAAGACTCAACCATAAATTTCCTAAACCCATAATATAGTTAATTTTAACTTTGTAATTAATAAATTTTTATAATTTACAGAAACTTCTTGACCACTTTAAAACATGTTGATGAAGGAATTAAAGATATAGAAATGTTATTTAGAGATTTCTATAATGATGATGGACGAACCACGTTTCTGATGACTGCTGATCACGGAATGACTGATTGGGGTAAAAATTTTCTTTATCAAGATGTATTTAAAGTATGTAAATAAAGTTACTTAAAATGTATGGATATTTTTTAAAATAAATGTCTTGACCATTTTGCTAATACATATATGTATTCACAAAAATTGAAGATGACCTAAGATGTGTTTGATGATGGAAATATGTATTTCCTTTTCCTAAAAAATGTAATTGTAATTTGTTATAGTTATTTTATGTTATAGTCATTATTATGTTATGTCCCAGGTTCTCATGGGACTGGATATGAGCATGAGACTAAAACACCCTATGTTCTATGGGGATCAGGAGTGGAGGAAATTCAGGGTGAGAAGAATATAGATCAAGAAACTAACTCAATGTTTTATGAACATAGATTTGATTTGAATCAAGCTGATTTGACACCATTAATGGCTACATTTCTCTCTATTCCAGTTCCAGTTAATTCTATTGTAAGTTCTCCTACACATTAAATTGTTTGTTTGTGACTCACTGTAAAGACAGATTATTTTATTGTACAGATTTCAGCTTAATTCACAGATTTAATTTGGCAATTAAATCTGAATATTATATGCTATTCATCCATAAGATTTTTAGTTACACTAAAATATATGTTGCTTTCTTGAAATAATATGTTTCGCTAAAATATTAATGCTCTTTTTTAAGGGTCAACTTAAACCAAATCTGATGAATCTGACATTATCAAATAAAGCTAAAGCAGTCTATAGTAACAGTAGACAGCTCCTTTCACAATACAATCAAAAGAGGCTTGATGTTGAAGCAAATGCCTTATCTATGTTATATAATCCTTACAAACCTCTGGATGGACGAAAAGTTGATGAATTATTACATTTTACAGAAATGCTTTTAAAAAATGAAGAGTATGAACAATTGATTATATTTAGTGAAGAGATAATGAACCTTAGTCTTTCGGGACTAATTTATTACCACAATTATTATCAAACTCCATTGTTGATTACAATAACAGTGTCTTTCCTAGGATGGATAACATACTTATTGAGGATTTTAATGGAACAATCAGTATTTTCGCAAATCGATGTTTCAAATAAAAAACATCAAGTGACAGCTAATGTCTATAAGACTGTAGATAAGAGTATTTTAGGTTTATCAATATTTACAACTATATTATCCAGTATTATAATTTATGGTAAGTAACTTTTTTCCATTATATGAAATAATATTTACTAAATAACCAAATAAAACGAAGATGGAGTTAAAGGTGATGTTATGATTTTATTTCCATAGAAAATGGTATATACTGTATTGATAGTTTTAATAATAGGCCCATTTTTTTTAGCACAAAGTTTACCAATACAGTATTATATATACTTCAATCTGCCAATATTTCTTTGGTATTATTCATTATCACCCATAGAATTGTGGATACAAACATTTAATATGTTTTATCAAAGGAGGAATTTCTGGACCTTGATTATTGGTGTTCTATGCTATACGATAGGATCAATTGCAATAGTAAGTTAGAAAAAAATTACTATTTTCAATTCATTAAATATATAATTGAATATGTTAGAGAATTACTTTTAAATGCAACAGTTTTATTTGATTATAAATTGGTATTATTATTAATATAATAATTGAGCTTATAAATAGAGTAATGTTATTTATTTTTAGGGCTTTTCATTTTCATACAGATGGGTTCTTAGTGTACCACTTTTGGGAATAAGTTTATGGCCAACATTTTCCCGATTCCAACGTAATATAAAGCCAATACTATACTTATCGTGGCCCGTTGGATGCTTATTATTGAGCATTTTTTCATTTAGCCCTGTTGTAGGAAAGGAAGTATTTATTGAACTAGTGTAAGTATACTTATCGCATATGGTTTACTATATTATGATAATACATCCTAATATTACCAAGGGAAAATTTTACTTTGCCAGATGAGTTTAATGTAGGACTTTTTAAAGTGTTTAATAATCCAATGATACTATAAGTATAGTCAGCTTTAGGATTAGAGAGTTAAAATTAAAGATAAATTATTGCATTTTGTTTAGTGATCGCGATCGATCGCTAAACAATCTTAAATCCATTTATTTCCAGATTTCTGGGAGGATTTGTTTGGCTACTAGTACTGTTATATCACGTATGGTTTATATTTAGCCCTCATACTGATAACGAACATGGTATACGAGATGTGATACTTAGTATTGTTCATATGGTCATACTGACTATGGCACTACAGATTATATACATCCAATCAAAAAGATTTGCTCATGGCGCTCCCATTTCACAGGTTTTGCAAACAGTTTGTTGGTTAATTAGTGGTAAGTATTATAAACATGTGTATACATTTTGAATTAGAACTTGTTGCGTAACTTATGCGATTCGATATTATTCTCTCAATGTCCGTAGCGCTTATCGCGAACTTGAGATTGCGCGATAAAACACACAATGAAGTTGGAATCGCTATTGTTTTAATAAGTCACAGAGTACCTGTTCCAGTGCCGGATTACCTACGTAGAAAGAATAGCAAATGCTACGCCCCGCGATCCAAGCGTACTCGTAATAAAACCTGTAAACGTTATACAAAGATATTAATTACACAAAATCTAAAACTCGATTTCCTTACGTTTAATCGTAAAACTTTATTAGGTATTTTACGAACTTTAAATAAATATCATGATTTGCTTAAATATGTCTGTATTAAAAGTGTTGTTATCTCTTAATTTTCCGAAATTAAATCCAAAAATATTTGTTACGGTTTTGTTTTATTTAATACCCTAAACTTGAAAAGGGCCCCTTGATAGAATTTGTTACAGGCCCTGCGCTAGCATAATCCGGCACTGACCTGATAAATAAAATAAAATAAATAAATATTTTACACCACTACTACAATCTCGTGTCATATCAATTTTTAATTATCTCACTGTATTGCGTTTAGGAATTCTCTTTTTAATACGCCTTAAATTATCGGTACAAGATGATACAAAATGGCGATCCGTTGTTGTTACTATTTCTTCCACTGAATCTAACAAAACATATGTTTTATAAAATGTTGAATTAATTTTGTTTCAGCCCTTTTACCGATATTACCTCTGATGTATACAAGGAGAATGAATAACCGTATTCTAGGAATTCATTCGTCAACTATAATATTTTATTTACTAATGTCTGTAGCGCATGAAGGACTCTTTATCGTCGCATTAATATTTAATATCACTTGCTGGATGTATATCGAGTTTAAATTACTGGATATCGGCAATAAAGAGGTATGATTGATGTTTTAGGACATCAGTAATAATTTAAGGCAATTTTAATAATTGCTTTGTGCTATATAGTAACTCAAGATCGATTGATAATTCTGGTACACTCTTGCACACGGGCCTAAACCAAGTAAACACAGTTTTGTATGGGTTATTGTCTTGTAAAAAACTGTGAGTTATTCTTGCTGTATTTAATATTACTAATTTAAGTATAATAATAATAGCCTTTTTCGGACTTACAGCATTTTCTTTATTATTCGTAGATTGTTGTTTTGTTCCACTTTTGCGTGTCCGTTTGCCAGGTGGCAAAGGCCTCCTGCAATCTTTTCCATTTTTGTCTTTCTATGGCCATTCTACCCCATGTTGTTCCCGCGACTTGTCAAATGTCGTCGTCCCACCTTTTTTGTGGTCTACCTCTCTTTCTCTCTCTAGAGTTCCATTGTGTGATTATTTTACTCCATTTACTATTACTAATTTAAGGAATTAATTTGGGTAGGTCTAACAAATTGCTAGATTCGTGGGACTGTTTTGGGAACTACTGGGACTATTGATTCATTCTTATTCTTCATATAGTACCATCTCCTTTCATAGCTACTTTAATTATTGACGCACGTCGTCTAGCTTGGGGTCGAAGGTCAATATCCTGATAGTATCAGAATATGGCAATGTGTCAAATTTCATATGGAAAAAATGGTTTGACAGCTCTGGAAACTAGATTTAAGTTTGGTGTATTTTCTTTATGTTGGAGAATTTTCTTAATATTATTTATTGCATTTTCAGATTATAGACTGCTATTTTGATTCAGATGAAAAAAGAAAGCAGAAGCATTTGACATCGTTCGAAAGGAGTATTAGCAGTGATGATTTTAGAAGAGCTTTCTTCTTTGTATCCTTTATAACAATCATTAGACGTATGAATTCTAATCTCAAAGAAACGTTCGAACAAATAAAGTTTAATAGCTGCTTTAATCTATACTAATAGAATGTAGGTTGTAATGTCGGTATCTAATATATAATAATCTGAAATTAAGTATCTACAAACTAAGAAAAGTAAGGTAAAGAAAACTTTTATGATAACAAAAAATTATCTATAGTCTGACTCAGTAGACTTTCCACTACCACGAGATTGGTATCTACGCGAGTAAAATCGCCGGACATTGCTTGTTATATAATAGCTTAAGATTCTACCATCTTCTATATAGAGGATTATAGAGACATTAGTAAACTTCAAAAAATGATAGCTAGAAAAACTTAAAAAAAAAAATCTAACATTTTGTATTATAATAATAAACCTTTTATTTCATGCAATATTTTCAGGTTACATGTGTAGTTTTAAGAAAGAAAGAAATAATAGTAAAGACATTAATTACACTTGTTTCCAATTAATTTAGAAAATAGTTTAAATGTATAACTAGGTTTGTTTTGCATGAACCCCTCCTCAAGTGAAGGTGAAGGCCTCCCCTAAAGAACTCCATGAGTCTCTATCTTGAGCTATTTGCGGCCAGCAGGTACCAGCTGTTTTTATCAGCTCGTCTGCCCATCTTGTGAGCGGTCTGCCTTTGGGACGTTTGCCGATTGGACCTTTCCACGTTGTTACCCTGTTAGTCCATCTCTCGTCCTTTAACCTCGCTACGTGCCCAGCCCACTTCCATTTCAATTTCTTAGCGTAGGTTAGAGCATCAGTCGCTTTTGTGGTTTCTCTAATTTTTGTGTGACGTATTTTTTGCATCTTTTTAATATTCAGCATACTTCGCTCTATTCCTCGTTGGCAGGTAGTGATTTTGTTTTTTAATTTAGATGTATATTTCCAAGTTTGACAAGCGTATGTTAGACAAGGTAGGAGGCATGACGTCATGACTTTTGTTTTAACATTTATTGGCATGTTGCTTTTGAATATCTCTTTTAAGGACCAGTACTTGTTCCAAGTGTTTTGCACTCTTCTTTCTGCTTCTAGTTCGTTTTGTTTTCTGCTGAAGCCCATTTGTTTTCCGAGGTAGATGTAATTTTCTGTATAATTCAGAGTTTCGTTTTCCACTGATATTCTTTTCTGTATACTATTTGTCATGACCATGGTTTTCGAGAGATTCATTTCTAGTCCTACTTGTTTACTGGCTGTGTTCAGTGAGTCAATCATGCTTTGTAATTGTGTGCTTGATTCTGACATCAGAACCAAGTCATCTGCGAAGCGTAGGTGGGATAAATACTTGCCATTGATGTTTAGTCCTGTCTTTTCCCAGTTGAATCTTCTTATTATTGACTCTAAGATAGATATAAATAGTTTTGGAGACAGGGGGTCGCCTTGCTTTACGCCTCTTTCGATGGAAAACGTAGGGCCAGTGGATTCCAGCTTTATTTTTGCTGTACTACCTTTGTAGATGTTTCTGATTATATCTATATATTCTTGTTCAACTTTTTGAGCTTGCAGAGCGGTCCAGATACTTGAATGTGACACAGTATCGAAAGCTTTTTTATAATCGACATATGCGATGTAGAGTGTTCTTTGCTTCTCTTGATATTTTTCTATTATTTGTTCGAGAGTATGTATATGATCTATTGTTGAAAAGCGCTTGCGGAAGCCTGCTTGTTCGACTGGTTGCTGTGCTTCTATTGTGACACTTATTCTTTTGTTAATTATACAGGAAAACAGTTTATAAATACATGAGACTAAGCTAATAGGCCTGTAGTTTGTGATATCTTTTGAGTCCCCTTTTTTGTAAATTAGGATAATTTCCGACTCCGTCCACTGCGACGGTATTTCGGCAGTTTTTAATACAAGGTTAAATAAATATGTTAGTGGGGGAGTCAGTAGCGGCCAGGCAACCTTTATGGCTTCATTTGTAATGCCGTCTGGTCCAGGGCTTTTGTCGAGCTTTAGCCTTTTTATTTCTTGCGTGACTTCTCTTTCAGTTATTGGTGTTATGTTTCCGCTCTTAATTGTAGAGTAAGTGTCATTTGCATTTCTATAGCTAGTTTGCTCGTTTCCTTGGGCTTTATATAGGGTTTTATAGAAGTGGGTTGCTACATCTATAATTTCTTTGCGATTATTTACAATTTTGTCTTTGCTGTTTAAGCCTTCTATCCAATATTTATTTGTTCTTAATTCTTTAAGGGCCTTTTTTGAGCTTCCTGCTTTTTCCAAGTGGTTTTTTATAGTTTTCGATCTGTAGTTTTTGTAATCATGTTTGATGTATTTACTTATTAGTTTGTATAGAGCTGATAGTTCGTTTCTTGAGGCTCGAGTTTTTATCTTAGCATGTTGTAACTCTTGTCTTCTCTTGATAAGTGCTAGAGTACGCTCTTTTAGAACTTTATGTTTACTTTTTGGTACTTCGTTGGATGTTCGAGCGTCCTGTAAACTCTGGGTTATAGCCTTAGTTAATGTGTCATAGAAATACTGTACTGGTGTATTTTCTTGGCATTTATTTATATCCTGTAACTGAGATGCTATGTTTTGTTTGTAAGATCTCATTTCTTCTTCAGTTTTCAGTGATGAAAGTCGGTTACTTCTGTACGTTGTGCGTTTTTTCTTTTGCTTTGTGAGAGACATTGTTGCTCTGATTGCCCTGTGGTCTGACGGGTAGTTCAGATTTAAAACTTCTATGTTTTGAAGGATATTTGGTTGATTTGACAAAATGTAATCTATTTCATTTTTGTATTTACCATTTGGTGATCGCCAGGTCCATCTTTGGTTTGGTTTTTTGTGAAAGAAAGTATTTAAGATGGCAAGGTTGTGTTCAAGGGCAAAATCAATTAGCCTCTGACCTCTCTGGTTTCTTTCCCCATACCCGTTTGGTTTCATTATTAGGTGTTCTTCTTTTCGCGGTTGTCCTATTTTCGCGTTAAAGTCGCCCATTATTATATACTTTTTATGAGCTTGGTCTAGGGCTCTATTAATATTCGAGTAGAAGGTGTTAATCTCTTCTTCACTCGCAGTTTCAGTCGGTGCGTATATTTGTATAATCGACATGGACATTCCTTGTATGTTTAAGTTTAATAATGCTACTCTCTCGTTTATGCCCAAGAAGCTTTCAATCCAGTTCTTACGTGTTTTATTTATTATGAAACCGACTCCATATTTGCCAGGTGTGTGTCCTGTGTGACATAGTACGAAATTATTGTATTCTTCTATCCGGGTACCCGCCCTTCTTATTTCACACAATCCAATTATGTCGTATTTGACTCTAGTGATTGCTTCGCTAAGTTCAATTAGGCGTTCGTAGGTAGATAAAGTTCTGACGTTGTAAGATAATATGTAGAGCTGGTCTTTCTTCTTTTTAGTTGAGTTAAGTATTTCTAGGGATTTAGTTTCTTTCGTTGAAGAATGTTGAAGTTTTTTCTTTAGAGGGTTTTGGTCTTGATCTTCCACGGTGACCAGCCGGGTTGGAAGATGGTTTTCGTCGTTTAGTTGAAATTTATTAGATGTTGTATCTTTGAGGGAGGGGATTGTTAATTGCTATGAGTGTAAGCTACTGGCTGTTTTGTCGTTGATTTGTTTATTGGCGTTATTTTTCGCTAGGTAGCTTAGTATGCTTGGTTTTAGAATTCCTTCTGAGACACTGTTTGATCGAGGTAAAGATGGGTTGGATTGGTTTATTTTGTTTTTCTTGGTGGCTCTCGTGTTGTTACCAACTAGTCCTTGAGACTTGGGATCTGACTCTGGTGAATTCGCCAGTGATCTTTTGTTGTTTGATTTTAGTACAATGAGTTTATCGTATTTTATTGTGACTTTATTTCCTTTCTCACGCTCTTTATTCGCTTCTTCTTGTAATTCTTTCCTTTTTTCCAATATGTATTTAGGGTAGTCTTCGTTCAAATAGTATTGGGTATCTTTCAATAATCTTTTTTGCTTGAGAATACTGACCTTTAAACCAAGGGTAGAAAAAGTCACCTTTATTGGCCGGGGTTTATCACCTTTCTTTCCCAGTCTCTTTGTTTCCTGAATATCTCGGCAATTCAGTTTTAAGGACAGTTTTTCCTTTATAAAGTGCAATATATTGTTCTCCAAGCTATGGTACGACGTCTCGTCCTCTTCAATACCGAAGAAAATTATATTTCTTTGTCTTGCTTGTTTTTCCATAAATTGAATTCTTTTTTCTTGTTGTTCAACTTTTTCATTCAAGATCTGGTGTTTTCCTTCCAGAATTGTAAATTTTTCTTCTAGTTTGTTGGTTATGTTATGTGTTATTTGTTCTGTCACCCTTTCACCATTTTTCTGAATTTCAATTTTTTGTGCGTTCAGTTCTTTTTGGATATTTTCTAAAGCTTTCATAATTTCCTCCATGGTGACTATTTTTGTTTTGATACTCGTGGCGCCCTCTAGTAGGACTGGGTAGTATTATTTGATCTGTTGTACGCTCTGTAGCGAACAAGTCTAGTCGAAGGTAGTGCGTTTCTTTTCAAATAGATGGCGCTGTACTACAATTCTTTATTCTATGACAAGGGAAGTTGCAGATTCATTCAGGTGTGAGGTTATGTTTCTCAAAAAACGAGATAATTTTCACCATCCACTATTTATTTGCACTCCGGGTCTTCGGCACTTTCATAAGTTAGCACTGGTACAGTTTAAGTTCTTGGATTAGCGAGAGTAGACTTGAAGAGCTTCGAAATTGTTGTTTCTTTACACTTCAGATTTTTGTGGATTTTTCTGTATTATTCGTTAACTTAGAGTCTTGCCTTCACTATATAGACTTAATCACTAGTTTATAGTCATTTGTACGATTTTGTTATCACTAAATTCACTTTTATTATAATTTTTAGTAACTTTTTATACGGACTGTGTTGTTTACCGCGTCTCAGTAGCGCCCTCCCTCCCATTTTGTATTATTCGGCAAAAATTTCATTTTGTATCAAAATTTCATTAGAACTACAGTTACAGCTTTTCCATATTAATGAATTGGCTATTAATACGCTGGTTTGGTATAATGTCATTAAAGATTTAATGTTTTGGATCTGAAACAAAAATTGATATAAAAGTTCAGTAAAAATGGGCTGTAATTGAATGCTAAATTTTTCCGTAGGTGAAATCATGGATTTCATCTTATTTGTAGCGCCATCCCAGAATTTTTATACGAACATTTCTGGTCTATGATTATAAATAAAGCCGAAAAAAGTGTATATTTTAAGAAACTTATTAAGAAAACATATTTCCTTAAATTTATACAGTTATTATATATTGTTTTGTCATATTTTGGCACAGGGAACATAGACTCATTAAATTCATATGAAGTGAGATGGGTTTTGTGCTTTACAACTTCTTTCAAACCATTCCTAATCACTGGTTTAATAGTCATGAAGACATTGTCGACACAGCTAAGTGTTGCTTGCTGTTTTAGAGCTATACAAAACTTAACTAAGGTATGTAGTCGTAAGTAAGGTATTCTGTCTCAGTTACTCTGAGACAGAATCAGTTATGACATGCGTGACTCACTACCGTCAAAAAATTTGTATGACAATGACATTAGCTTACGTTTTATCACGTGGCATTCTACATTCTTATTCGTTTAGCGATAGGTAGTAGGAGTTTTCGCTCGCGTTAGCTTTGGTTGACGCACGTGTTAGTGAGATCTCGGTGTTTTTTCGGTGTTACTGTGATTTTTCAAATCTGAAATAGTTGTTATTGTTGTTATCTAGATAAAACTAACCCTATTGGTGCTGGTAAAGTATAAAATTTAAACTAATATAGACGGTAAAATGGATCTAGATCCTGACCCCAAGCCCCCCGACCCGGGAACCATTTCTACGTCTCGCAAACGACAAGGAGAGGAGAGAAATGTACCTTCCTCTAAAAAAACAATTACGGATCCCACTCAGGCGAACCCGTCTGTTCAACACCTTTATGTCCACCCGTCCTTCTCCGATGGCCCTCGGTCTTACTCTAATGATGATAAGGGTCCGTTCATTATCCAAGTCTCCCGGGAAGTAGAGGATCCATCTTCTGGAGCCTCTTTACGTGCTATTACATTCGGTCAGTTTATGCATAAACACAAAATAAACTCTGTCATACACGATGGCGTAAAAAACGTAGGCCGTAACAAAATAACAGTTGAATTCTCTTCTGCTGAAGCTGCCAACAACTTTCTAGTCAAGCCGATTCTCGGTATGTGCAAGTTTAAAGCTATTATCCCTACTTATAACATAACCAGAATGGGATTGGTCAGGGGTGTACCGGTGGACTGGTCAATGGACGAGCTTGTGGATTCATTAGAGCTTCCTCCTGGATGTGGTGAGGTAGTAAAGTCAAGGCGACTGAACCGAAAATTAGTTACTGAGGGTGTCACCACCTGGGTGCTTACCCAATCTGTCGTCCTTACCTTCAGGGGGCAAATGCTCCCTGATAAGATTTACTCTTACCACACTTCCGTCCCTGTCGAAACCTACAGACTTCCTACCATACAGTGCCTGAACTGCTGCCGTTTTGGTCATATCAAATCGGTCTGCCGATCTAAGGCCAGATGTTACAGGTGTGCTCAGCCTCATGCAGGTGAAACGTGCGAAGTCACTTTAGAAACATCCACATGTTTACATTGTTCCGGTAAACATTTTGCTTCTGACAAGGGCTGTCCAGAATTTTCTCGACAGCAATCCATAAAAATGGTGATGTCCCAGGACAATATCTCATACTTTGAAGCAGCAACTCAGTTTCCACCTGTCCGACGTTCATATGCTGAGATAACAAAAGAAATGTTTACCCCTCCTGCCTATTCCCTAAGATCATCTCAAAAAGCCCAAACTCCTACCAAAACATCATATCGCCAAACAATTAATCGCTCTCCTCGTCCACAAGCTCCTCTAACAAAGGGGTACGGCAAAACAGCTCACCAGGCTATTGTTGGTCAGTGCTCCTCATCCCTCCCAAACGGTTGTGCTCTCAACAGTAATGTTGACTCCCTTCCCTCTCAAGGCAAAATGTTAGAATTTATTTCTGAATTCCTTCTAAGTATTGTTGCCCCATGTAGCGAAATTCCCCTACCGCCCAACGTTGCCAAAAACTTATCCCAACTCTTTAAATTATTACAAAATGGACCCAATAACCCTAATTCAATGGAATTGTAAAAGCTTACGCCTGAAAAAACATGAATTAATCTCCCTCATAAACCTCCATAAACCTTCAATTGTTGCCATCTCGGAGACTTGGCTGAGACCTGGTTCCCGATTTCGGGTGCCTGGTTTCTCCTGTCTGAGGGATGACAGGAATGATGGGTATGCGGGCAGTGCCGTCTTCGTACGGCATTCCCTCCCTTTCTCCCAAATTCCTCTTCCTACCCTCAGTGAACAGATTAATGCTGTTGCTGTTCGTATCTTAGACATTTCTTTTGTATCTTTGTATATTCCTCACCCTTCTCCTTCTCTTCTTCCCGAGATACAATTAATTTTATCATCCCTTCCCAGCCCTATCATAGCCATGGGTGACTTTAACATACATCACACTATGTGGGGGTGCCACGCTAGTGATAGGTTTGCTCCACTGTTGATTGACTTACTTGATGATGTCAATCTCTGCATCCTCAATGATGGCTCTCCAACTCGCAGGGTATACCCCAATCAGAATCCCAAATCTGCAGTGGATCTCACCCTCTGCTCTCCTAACCTAGCCTCGCAACTAACTTGGAGCGCCCTTGAGTTCACCTATGGCAGTGATCATTTTCCTATAATTATTTCATTAAACAGCAAATCCTTACCCCCCTCTCACCGCAACTCCCTATTAAAATATAATCTCAAAAATGCAAACTGGGAAGATTTTGCTCAATCCGTTGATTGCATGGTGGACACTCTGCCGGATTCGGAATGTGGAGAAAATGTCTTGTCTTGCTATGATCAATTTTTGAAATCCCTCATATCTTCGGCCGATTCTGAGATCCCCAAAAAACACTCTCCTAAAAATCATCTGCTTTCCACTCCCTGGTGGGATGATGAATGCAGTGATTTCTTTCGTAAGAGAAAGGCTGCAGAGAAGGCTTACTCAGCCTGTATGTCTCAGGAGAACTTTAATAATTATCAAAAGCTTGATGCTAAAATTAAAAGGTTAGTATCCAAAAAGAAAAGGTCTAGTTGGATACAATTTTGTGAATCCCTTAGCCCTCGCTCTCCATCCACCATTGTGTGGTCAAGTGTGAGGAGATTCCGTCGTTCCCTGAACCATGTTGATCCTTCTTCAAATAACCCTTCTGGCTGGCTTAACAACTTTGCAGACAAACTGGCTCCTCCTTTCGTTCCCTATGTTGACTCATTTCTAAGTTCTACACCAGTTCCAGCTACCGATGAAATGGATGCTCCCTTTTCCTTCTCTGAGCTTCAAACCGCTCTTAATGGGCTCAAAGATTCAACTCCAGGGGAAGATGGCGTTCCATATTCCTTCCTGACTAAACTAAATGACAAAGCTAAACTTTACTACTTAAAAATAATCAACAAATGTTTTGTAACTGGTATTATACCGACAACTTGGACCTCTCAAATAGTCATTCCCATTCTCAAACCTGGAAAAAACCCTTCAGATTCAAATTCATATCGACCCATAGCTTTGTCATCTACTTTAGCTAAAGTAACTGAACACCTTCTTAAAAATCGGCTGGAATGGTTAATGGAAAGTAGAAATATTCTTCCCTCCTCCCAATTTGGATTCCGGAAGGGTATGAGTACCACAGACAGCCTTAGTATACTGACAACAGACATTCGCCTGGCCTTTACAAAAGGGGAGTACCTTGTGGGTGTTTATCTTGATATTGCTTCTGCATATGACAATGTCCTACTTCCGGTGCTCAGGCAGAAACTGCTTAAGCTGAGTGTACCTTCGAGGATGGTTCATCTCATATGTAAACTGCTATTTTGCAGATCTATTCTTGTAAAGCATCAAAATACCTCTCTTCCCCCCAGACTGGTCTGGAAAGGTCTCCCTCAAGGCTCAGTTCTTAGCCCTCTGCTTTATAGCATTTATACCTATGACCTAGAACTGTCTGTTACCAGTTTTTGTAACATTTTACAATATTGTCCTTGATGATATTGTCCTCTATCACAGCTCAGGCAGTATAGGGGAAGTATCCTGTCGTATCAATTCTGCTTTGTATTACCTAGGCCAGTGGTTGTTTGACCATGGCTTGTCCCTGTCAGTGGACAAATCTCAGGCAGTGGTGTTTACAAGGAAAAGATACATTCCCACCCTACTCATTTCATTTGAAAATAAAGCAATCAACCTGACAGATAAAGCAAAATTTTTAGGTATTTATTTAGACAACCGGCTGAATGGAATTGCCCATTCTGAACACATCATCAAAAAATGTGAAATAGGTATTAACGTACTAAGAGCAGTAGCGGGAGTTTGGTGGGGTACTCACCCCTATTCTTTAAAGTTATTATATAATGCCTTAGTTCGTAGTCATATGGATTATGGTATGTTTGTTCTGGATCCTTTTAACAAATCAGCTTCTGAAAAATTAAACAAAATTCAGTATAGGTGCCTTAGAATTATTCTAGGTGCAATGAAATCCTCCCCCACTAATGTTTTGCAGGTTGAGTGCGTCGATCCTCCTTTACACATCCGCCGGCAGTATTTATGTGACCGCTTTGTTAGCAAGATGCTACAACTATCATCCCACCCTCTATGGCATCGATTAGCCCAACTATCCCGTGCTCCTTGCACCCGCAACTCCTCTTCATATCTGCTAGATAGTTATCTAAAGTACACCAGCCTCCCTAACCCCCTGATATCTTTTCCAACAAATCCCCTATATTCTACTCCTTATAAAGCCCTGGTGTACAAACCTTCCATTATCACAGACCTTGGTCTGATCAAAGGTGCTCCAGATACCAACATAAAATTACAAAGTTACATTAATCAAAATTTGCAAAATCACCTTCTTATTTACACTGACGCATCCAAGCTGTCTCCAGATGGCTGTGTTGGTGCTGCCTGTTGGGTTCCTCGCTATAGAATTATCCTGCAATTTAAATGTCCTCCCGAGTCTTCAGTGTTCACAGGAGAGGCCACTGCTCTATTGGAAGCAATCCTGTTTGCACACTCCCATAACATACAACAAACAGCTATTTTGACAGACTCTTTAAGTTGTTTAATGTCTATTAAAGAAAACCCATTTCGCAGCAAATCGCGTTTTCCCACTATTCTAAAAATCAGGGAGACTCTTCTCTTTTGCAATCAAAAGGGATTGTCTGTCATTCTAGTTTGGATTCCTAGCCACTCAGGTATTCCTGGAAACGACGTTGCTGATTCATCTGCCAAAGCAGCTGTTGAGTCAGGTTCTTTAGATTATTTCAAAAATTCAGCACATGATCTTTGTGCTCTTGCAAAGACATATCTGGACAGAACCTGGAATACTTTTTGGAATGACTCCAAATCGGTTAAGGGTAAGTTTTATGCTTCCATCCAACCAAACATACCAAGACAACCCTGGTTTTGTCATTATCGGAATGCAAATCGCTCGATTACGTCCACAATCTCATGTCTGCGTCTTGGTCATGCTTGCACTCCTGTTCATCTAGCCAAGCTTCGGATAAGGGATCACTCTATCTGTGAGTGTGGCTTAGATGAAGGCACTGTATCTCACATACTATTCAACTGTCCTAAACTAACCTATCCTCTCTATGACGTTCTTCCCCCTAAAGTCCCCTGTCCTTTAAGTGTTAAATGTTTTTTTAATGTTTGTGTTTAGTCCATATTGCAGATTTTTATGTAAATATATAGCAAGTAATAAAATTAAATTGTTATATATATATATATAAATTATTCATAAGTAGCAAATAGTATTTAATCCTGTTTTTACTCATGTTTGTGTTGTCTGTGCTGTCTTTAAACTAGCAATCGAATTCCAACTATTTTTTTTTAGGTTCATAATTACCTATCAATTTCCTCCTAAAATTTTACCGATCAATCTCCTTCGTGCCTTCTCCATCTACACGACACTGGCGAAGTACTTTGTGCCCAGTTGGCACAAATTAAAGCCAAAAAATAAAAAAATAGGTAGTAGGTCACGCCTGTCGCAAAGTGATTTTGTCTCAAGCCCCTGAAATGAGTTAGCTTAGGTTAGGTTTAGGTTAACTTCTGTAGTCTGTATATGAATTGCGACCTAAGAAAGATGGGACTTTTAGTTCATGTTGTTTCTTTCTAATTCGAGTTGTAATAAATACGACTGTGGTGTAAATTACCTTAACTGTGTATTAATAGCTGATGATTCATCTTAATTAGCACTTAGTTCATATACGAGTTTTATAATCATGTCGGACTGTTTAAACTATCATAAAAGAGACACTCCAAGCATTTATTGTGAAATTTATTAATTATAATAATCTTATTTAATGATATGGATTCTTTAAAATCGGTGAAATGACATGGTTAAATAGTTTATTTATTCTGACTTTGCACACAAAAAACAATTTTTTTTTTATTATGAAGGCCCAAAAGTAGGGTCGCTAATAAAATAAACTGTGATATAAGAATTGGGTGCAAACGGTATGCTTAGTCTCAATCATAAAACCATTTTTATATTTATTTATTATTTGTTAGGGAATAATTTAAATCGTCATAATATTACCCAATGTATATTTGAAGATTTTTATTGTTACAGGCACCAATTGGATATACCCACATAATTGTGCTGATATACTCAAATATAATGGGTTTGCTATTATTGTACTGTGTAACAAACACTGGGAGCTGGCTTGAAATTGGCACATCTATATCCCAATTTGTCATCGTACAAATATTAACATTGATAATTGTACTTATCAATCAGCTAGCAAAACTACTAACATACGTCGATATTTTTCAATTACTTATAAAATTATTTAAAAATAGAAAGAAATATGTATAAAATAAATTGTTTTTTATTAAGTCCTTTTATGCAAAAGATTTAACCACAATGCTACTATATGGCCGATGGCTGGCCATGCGTCATACTCGTGAACGGGTGCTATTTGTGGTGACTGGTCGTACTTGAATTCGTGTATGCGGTGATATTAGTTGTTTTTACTACGTATTTGCTTGTTGTTCTCACGAGTATGTAAGTGCGTGCTTCTATTTCACCATGCCTCCTGCTAATAGAGGACAAATCTTTGTTTTTAATTTATTTTATTATTATTTATTACTCGATATGTCATATGGAACATGGTGTAATGGTTGCAGCTCCTTACAAACATTGTGTAAAAAAAACTTGGCGATTAAAAAGAGTGGCGGAGAGTTTATTGCCAGTTCTTCTCTTCCGTTGTACGCCCTTGATTTGAGAACTGGCACTAAATGTAAAATTAGAATCATTTAAAGTATATTTTGACGTTCATAAGTGTACATTATGTTACCTATATGAATAATTGATTTTTTGATTGTATAAAGATAAGGGATTTTATTCAAAATGTTTTATAAAAGGAGACCTTTTAAAGGTGATTTTAATCATTTAAATGATGTATAGTTGGTATTCTTATAAAAATGCAAGTTTGTAAAATGTTTCTGGTCATAGAAACAGAAGGTTTGATAAAAGTGTTTTAAAATATCATTGGTATTAAAATATAAAATTTTATGACATAGAATATAAATAAAGCAACCCATTTTAGAGAACGGAGCAAATGGGCCGGAAGCTCAGGGTGTAAACGATACTGCCGCCCATAGCTATAGCTGCCATCCGTGCGAGTTTCCCCGATTTGTCCTAGTTTGGAAGAGTCCGGGCGGGATTTAAATTGTAGGCCGGGTTTTCGATCAGATCCCGTTGCCATAATTTGTGTAAATAAAAGCTATGTATAAAGGTTTTTCTATATTTCAACGCACGCAAGAGGCCCTAGTAGCCAAATTAACATAACACAGACGTCAGATCTTGGCTTCTAGGGTTAAAATTAAAATTTTATTCTATCAAGTACGAAGTAAAATATATTTTAATCAAGATGTAAGTGAATGAATAAAGTATTGAAATGTCCGGGGTGAAAGCTCCAAAGTCCTTGAACTTCCGGTCCTGGGAAGCAGGTTTTACAGATGGCAGCCCTACCCATAGCCCCTTATATTGCCAGAAGCCTTGCAAATGTGTTGACGGCGTTTTAAGAATTGGTACGTCTTTTTTGAGGGACCAGACTGACATTAAGTCAAATTGGTTCGCAAATACATCAGTAGGTTTAACTAGTTCCACGAAGTGGTGATGCGCGGCAACAAGTACCTTAAAATACACCCAAATGTGAAACGACAAACGTTGAGGTGATACAAAAAGTAAGATAACAAGAATAGTTAGTAGAATTTTAGTTTTTTCATGAAACGAAAGAAAATTCATGAAAAAAAGGAAAGTTATTTTATTGATATGTTTTCATTCACCATACCTATATATTATATATTTTTGGTGGAGGGTACACTCCCCGACACTATAAAATTTCTAACTATTTAAACTGCTGGTTCTCGGTCTGATCCTAGTAGGTATCGTCTTATGTATTTTCTACCGTCTTATCAAATAGATATTTAAAATAGTAATAAATTTTCTTCTCAAAACATTTTTGGACTTATTCCAGCTAACACTACAGACTTCGCCCTAAATAAATTATTTGCTGTTATAGCAGATTTATTTAAAAAAACATAGAAATGCACATGGAATTTTAATTGTTATTTAAAAAGCTTTCGACTCTGTAGGACACAATATTTCTTTGAACAAATTCTTGGAATATTCAGCTTATTAAATTTTAGACTTTCATCTTACAGCTCGATACCAAGTTGTACAGCTGGCTTAAGTTCAATATTATAAAACACAGTACGTAATGACGTACGGAACACGGCAAGGGATTTTTTCAATGTAATAATATTGAACGTAAATAAGACACTCTATCTAACTTTCAAAGCATAATCGGACGCTTTTATAGCATAATGTATATTCAAAACTTGCTTCAACGCCACATTTTTGGAATATAAATCTAGATATGCCTTCTAGTCTGTGCCTCCACATTTCAGTATAGTCTATTTGGCCTGTGGATAACAAAAGTCAAATTCTGAATCGGAAAATAAAGTAATACAGGATTTTTTTACAAACAAAAAAGCGCGGGAAGTGTTGAAAAAGGCGGGCGTTTTTTTTTGGCTTAACTTTTGAAAATTAAATTAATATTATAGTACAGGATCAGTTAAGTTGTAAGGTGTATATAGTAGTAGTTATTGTTGATTATTTATATCTTTAGTTTGTTTTATTAGCCTGGTAAGTAATTTTATTTTATGTAGATAAGAATTTTTCTCTTGACGTCCATGTTGGAGCCCGAAGACCCTGGAGGGATATCCCTCCAGGTGTCTCATGTAGTCACAATCGATGCGTCGGGAATGGAAACGGAAGGTTCCATTATAGATACAGACTGTTCGGAAAGCACGAAGTCAGTTAAAAGAAAAAGAATATCGGTTAGAAATGAAAAGAAGAGAAAAAGTTCCCAAAATTCCCCTAATGATTTAAAAGACAATATAATTCCTAAAGTCATTGAGTCTGATGTTAAAACAACAGAAATACCCCACAATGAGGCTGCCCACTCTAACAATATTTCAATTAATCCTCGCGTTGCTAGGTCGCTTTACCAGGCGTCAGACCCTGCGCCTTATGTTGTCCATGTCCAAAAAATCATGGAAACAAATCAAACCGGATCTTTTCACCCAATACAATTTGGATTTTTCCTTAAAAAAAATTTTGTAAAAAGCATTGTAGAGGGAAGTATAAAAAAAATAGGAAGGAATATGTTGTCGTTGCAATTTGAAACATATCAAGATGCTAACTTATTTTTAAATCACAAATCTCTCAACATAAATAAATACAAAGCCTTTATTCCGGCTTTCACAATCACCCGCATGGGAATTGTGAGAGGTGTTCCATGTGACTGGGATGAAAAAGAAATTTTAGAAAACATTGAGCTTCCGCAGAATTGTGGAAGTCTTTTGAAAGTTCGGAGGTTAAACAGAAAGATCTTTGAAGGAGAGAATTCCAAGTTCATTCCAACTGAGACTGTAGTCTTAACCTTTGATGGGAAGATTTTACCTCCCAAGATCTTTATATGTTACAACTCCCTACCTGTAGACCTTTATATTTACCCCACACTGCAATGTTTCAATTGCTGCCGTTTTGGTCACACCAAAATGCAATGCAGAGGCACTCCAAGGTGTTACAAATGTGGTGATAACCATTCAAGTATTAGTTGCAAGACTGAAAGGGATGATGAGGTGTGTATCTTATGCTCTGGTTCTCATTTTGCAACGGATAAAAAGTGCCCAGAGTATGCTAGGCAAAAGGTTATTAAAGAATCAATGGCTAAAAAATCAATATCATATTCAGAAGCCAGTAAAGTCCATCCACCAATTTCTAAATCTTATGCAGACGTTGTTGCTTCTGCGTCATCGGCCCATTCTGGTCCGAATATTTCTTATTCCAGTCCCTATAATTTAACAAGCCCTACTAAGACTCCCTCACAGTCATTTAGGAAAACAGTATTCATGAAACCCAAAGCTCGTCCTAAAAATGTAAGTAAGGGATATGATCAAAAAACGCATGCAGAGCTTATCCAAGATTACAGCAACATTCCTTCCTTTTCTACAGGTTGTCTCAACAACTATAATGATTTGTCAGAAATAATAACAAAGGATCTCATCATTTCTATAATACAGTACCTTTCACAATCTGACATAATTAAAATACCGTCCAACGATGCCCCTTCCACAAAAAGTTTTTTAACTCATGGACAGTCAAGACCATCCAAGAAACCAGTCTCTGGTGATTCAATGGAATTGCCGGAGCATTAATAGTAAAAAAAGTGACCTAATTTTTTTATTAAATAATTACAAACCATTTGCTGTGTCTCTTCAAGAGACTTGGCTTCGTCCCGGATTCAATTTTAGAATTCCAGGACATATCTGTCTTAGAGAAGACAGAACAGATGGGTATGGTGGAGTTGCACTAATTCTTAGAGGAGGTGTGCCCTTTGTTCACATACCCATCCCTAATCACAGTGATAAGTTTTCTATTATTGCTGCTAGTGTAAATAATATTTGTATTGTAAATATATATATACCTCACCCTTCCACTGAAGTCTTTGACAATATTTGTAGCATTCTATCTTCCCTCCCGCGCCCTATTTTGGTCACGGGAGATTTCAATGCACAACATACTATGTGGGGAAGTTTTAAGTCTGATCATTATGGGGCTAGAATCTTGGACATCTTAGATGATTATAATTTATGCCTTTTAAACACTGGTTGTCCTACTAGAAGGACACAGCCCCATGAGGGTATTAGTGCACCAGACCTTACCCTGTGTAGCCCTTCCCTTGCTCCTACATTAAACTGGTGGACTCTATCGTCCTCATACGGAAGCGATCACTTTCCACTAATTGTATCATTTCCTCAAAAAATTAGAGAACAGACAAAGGCTCCTCCCCGTCTTAAATATAAACTTAAGGATGCCGACTGGTCATTATTTAGAGATAAAGTTCAACAAAATTTAACAACCATACCTCCAGTAAATGACAGCAATAATCATTTTTGTGCTGAAGCTTTAACACAAGCCCTATTACAGGCTGCTGAGGAAGTTTTTCCAATTAAAAATAAAAGTGGCAATGGGTATATTCCATCACCACCTTGGTGGGACAGTGAGTGTTCTGCTGCTGTAGCGGAGAGAAAGAAATCTGAAAGGAATTACAGAGAAAATTCTACAACACAAAATTTTAATATTCTTAGTAATCTTATAACTAAAACACGTAAATTATTAAAGCAAAAAAGATTCAATGGCTGGAAATCTTTTTGTGCCTCAATTTCACCAGACATTTCCCCATCTGAAGTTTGGCAAAATATTCGGAGATTCAGATCTGCCTTTAAACCTCCAAGATCTCATTTTATGGATAGAAGTACAGTTGATTTGTTTCTTGACAAATTAGCTCCACCATATGTGCCATTTATAGATAATATTTCTTTTCACTCACAGCCTTCTTTCCTCTCCCAGCACAGAAGTAGTGATTCACTCATTTCGTTTAGCCTTTCAGAACTCAAAGGGGTTCTTTCAAAACTTAGGGACTCGGCCCCAGGTTGTGATGGAATTCCATATTCTTTTCTTCAAAACCTAAATGACTCCAGCCTTTCTTATTTTCTCAGTTTAATTAATTCAATTTTAACATCAGGTAATATTCCTCCATCATGGAAAATCCACGAAGTTATCCTAATACATAAGCCCAACAAACCGATTAATGATCCATCATCATACAGACCAATTGCATTAGCTTCAGTTATATCCAAAATTTCTGAACATTTAGTTAAAAATAGGTTAGAATGGTTTATTGAGAGTAACGGGTTATTATCTCCAAACCAGTTTGGATTTAGGAAAGGCAGGTGTACTATGGATAGTCTCAGTATATTTATGACAGACTTAAGATTGGCATTTTCATACAACAAGCCTGTGATAGCAGCATTCTTAGATGTGTCTGCAGCCTATGATAATGTCAACCTTATAATTCTGAAACAAAAAATGATTAATTTGAATATCCCACAAATTTTTATAAGCTTCATAATAAATCTTCTCTCTGGTAGAATGCTTAAAGTAATGTCGGAAGATTCCTACCAATCCCGTATTGCCTGGAAAGGTTTACCACAGGGATCAGTATTGAGTCCCTTACTTTACAATATATATTCTCATGATCTGGAAGCCTCCCTTAAGGGTAAAGTTAACTCACTCCAATATGCAGATGATTTACTCTTATATATCTCAGGTAATTCTATTGACAACATATCTGATACTATGACATATTCCCTTAAGTAGCTAAAAGTCTGGCTGGACAATAACTCTCTAAGCCTTTCAGTTCATAAAAGTATAATAGTCTTATTTTCACGTATGAGACTTCCTCCATCAGTAACTGTATTTTATAATAATATTAGAGTTCCCGTTAAAACTGAAGCAACATTTCTTGGGGTAATTTTAGACTCGAAACTTACAGGAAGCTCTCATTGCAAATATATAAGTGCCAAATGTGAGAAGATACTAAATATACTGCGTTGTCTCTCTGGAGTTTGGTGGGGAGCCCACCCTTTCTCTTTAAAGCTTCTATATAATGCACTAATAAGAAGTATTTTAGACTATGGAACATTTATACTTGAACCTTGTAATGCAGTAGCTCTCCATAAGTTAAACATTATCCAGTCTAAGGCTCTGAGAATAATTGCTGGGGCTATGAGATCGAGCCCTATTAACGCTTTGCAGGTCGAATGTTCTGAAGCTCCCCTGCACCTCCGACGACAATTTCTTTCTGACAGGTTCCTGTTTAGGGCATTACAAGTCTATAATCATCCTCTTTATTCTAAGTTACGGTCTCTGTTGGAATGTATGGATTACCCGTACTGGGCTCATAAATCGCCGCCATGCCTTATTATTAGTCTCCAAAAATACTTAGCTCTTCAAGCTCCAACACACAGATCACAATTCCTTCCTATATTTTGTGTTAACTATGATGCATTAACATTAGATCCTACTATTTTGTTTGACTTCGGTATATGTAAAGAAGATCTTTCTGCCAATGCCAAATTTACTGATATTATTGACAGTGACAGCCAATGGAAACATTGCCATTTAATTTTTTGTATGGCGTATGGTATTGGCGTTTTCCATCAACAGTTTGACATTGTACAGAAAATAAAATTACCTCCAGAGACTACAGTATTTACTGGAGAATGCTTTGGTCTGCTGAGGTCTCTGGAGTACATTTTAATAATGAAGCTTAAAAACTCAATAATTTTAACTGACGCTAAAAGTGTCCTCCAAGCGTTGAAAAGATTTCCTTTTAGTCGTAATATAAATAATCATCCAGTAATTATTGCATGTCGCGATTTATTATATCAATGCATCATCAAAAGTACACTGTATCTTTTGCTTGGATTCCGGGTCACTCAGGTATCTTTGGCAATACCAAGGCTGATAGGCTTGCCAAAGCTGCTGTCAATGACGGAGACCTGGTTCCATACAAAAATTTTTCTTGTGATTTAACTCTCCTTCCTAAATACCAGTTAATGAATTCTTGGACAAACATTTGGCGTTCTTCAAGTCAGACGAAAGGACGATATTACAACATGATTCAGGGGGATATACCTCCTAAACCATGGTTTTCTACTTTGACGCTTGGTAAAGATATTACTTCGACCCTTATACGTATGAGGCTGGGCCATGCATGCATACCCTTGCATTTGGCAAGGCTTAACCTTTTGCCTGACGACACATGTGAGTGTGGCAATGACGTTGGGGATTTTAACCATATATTTTTTGCCTGTAATAGACATGACCGTTCCGCTTTTATTTCTTCGCTTTTATCCATAAATATTCCTTTTCCTACATCTATTTCTGTCCTTTTATCTAATATAAATATTGATGTATATAGAATTTTAGCCAGTTTCATTTTTCATAATAATATAAAATTATAACCTATGTTTTATGTATATACGTACTTATAATAAAATTTATCTGATCCTTTTCCAAATTCCGTACTAATTTCCTATCCAATAAACCTAATAATGCACTTCCTAACTTTTGTACATGGCTGACGCACAAACCGTGCAGGCCAAGAAAAGGGGGAAAAAAAAAAAAAAAAAAAAGTAATACAGATTACAATTTACAGTTTACCCTTTCAGCGTTTCGTGCCGGCTAGCGGGCTGGCGCTTTAATAATTTAAAAATATTAAACGCTGTTGTGTTATGATATAAGTATAGGTATTAGGTAATAAAGTGAATTCATAAATTTTAGGAAATATTATAATTATCTCCTGCTATACTTTGTTTTATGCTTCCGTAAGTTGTATTACAACTTTTTGAAAAAATACACAAGCAAACCAAGGTATAAAACTGTTTAACTAAAATTGAAAACATTTTTCTTCAGCGAGTGTTTAAAATAAAGCCCTGTCTTTGGGCTGCATTGAAAACTATGTCTAAATCTAGAGATTTTTCTTCGAATTTCCACGAAAACGATGGGTAAGGGCTTCATCATTTTAGTTTTACGCTATAAAATTACATAGTGAATTAACATTTAAAAATTTAAATATACAACTGATTACAGATATACTGGGGAAAAGCTTGTTTATCCAGCAGCTACTCGAAATCAAGACCCTATACTGCAAGTTCTAAAGAGATTTATTGTGTCTGAATTTGATCAAAATGAAGATGAAAATCAATTATTTTTAGAAGTTGCTTCAGGATCTGGCCAACATTTGGCACACTTTGCTCCAAATTTTCCTAATGTCATATTTCAACCTAGTGAAGTTGATAGTAATTTATTTGGTAGTATTTCTTACTATGCTTCAGCTTGCCCAACTAAGAATATTTTACAGCCATTGTTAATTGACATAAGGAAAAGTTTCTCCAACTATGGGTTTAAAGAAGAATCGTTAGATTATATGTACTCAGCAAATCTTATACACATAAGCCCTTATGAATGTACTGTAGGCTTATTCCAAAATGCTGGTAAATATTTAAAGTCTGAGGCACTAATGATTACTTATGGCCCATACAGTAAAGATGGAATAATTACACCACAGAGCAATGTTGACTTTGATATATCTTTAAGAGCAAGAAACCCATCTTGGGGCCTTAGAGATATAAATGATTTGATGAAATTGGCTGAAAATAATCATGTTTCTCTTATTGATACAGTAGAGATGCCTGCTAACAATTTGACATTGATATGGAAAAAAGATTAACAGAAAATGTAAAAATATAAACACTAATACTAATAAATTATCATGCAAAGCAATAATATAATAATGTGCTAAATGATTATTATGTGAATTACCAATTGTCTGCCATAATTGTATAATCTTGGGCCATACTGTATTGGCAATATTTATAGATTTTATGATTAAGAAATTGTAATAATCTTTACAGTGTTCTGAAGTCTGACTTTTCTATAGATTATTGTTTATCACTACATAGTATAAAACAAAGTTGCTTTCTCTGTCCCTATGTCCCCATTTTGATGCGGTTTTTTTAAATAGATAGAGTGATTCAAGAGGAAGGTTTATATGTATAATAACATCCATTAAATAGTGGAGAATTACTGTTATTTTTGAGGTTTCTAATGTGATGTCGTAAATAATTACATTTTTTCCGCTTACATTGCAAACGCAGGCTGAATCCTACGAGTCTTATCTAAATAATGTACTAAGTATTGTACACATTGAAAAGGTCAACAGAAAAGTCCGTAATGATATATGTCTATCTCTTATGGATAACCCACAATAACTTTTTTTTGTCATTTACTTTTTGCGACAAATAATGGCTAATTTTCGAAGCGATTTTAACCAATACAGCATTAATCCTTAGCCAATTAAATACCTTGAATACATTGTTCGTTTAATATAGATCTGTGATCGTTATATTATCGGATATCGTCGCGTATATTATCGGACCTTTATAGCGACGGAAAAAACAATACATAATAAAAACCTGCTTTTCATCAGCATTGCACCCGTGCGAAGCTGGGGCGGGTCACTAGTTCAATATATTGTTATCTATACATATATTTATACAGAAAATTATGCAAATTGGAATGTATCTTCTATCTTGATTAAATAAAGTATAAGTTAAGAACATCATTGTTTTAAACTTGAAACAATTAATATTTGTGCAATTGGTTAACGTAAAATAATAAACTGAACAGATTTAATTGCATAAAAGAATCAGAACCTATGCATATATCGTACCAGAGCAACATGTTTTATAAGTAACACTGTATATACCCTGCTATTGTACCATTTACGTTAATAGTTACGAAATTGTCGTATGGCTATGGCAAACCCTGATAAATTATCAAATCTATGAAAGCAGGTAAAACATTTTAAATGTAAAAGTGTATGAAATTTGAAAAACAAATTAGAGAGTTTTCAGTTTAATTCATTTGAAAATAGAAAAATTGCTGACCTGGCTCATGTGACTGTTCTATACATACTTTAATAGCTCAAGATATGCAATACACCAAAAGCTCACAAGAATAATATGATGTATGTGTGAATAGACGTAACTATAATTTTTATTTTTACAGTATTCAAGGATCTCATCAGAGTTGCTCCAGCAGCAGTGAAAGGAGTACCAGCTTCTTCCACGTGACCTTATTCAACGACTTTAACAACGATTTGAATCTTCGACGACTAATACGTCTCCGAGCGGCTTGATCTCCGTCGTTGCGTAGAGATGTGGTCACTCTGCATTTTCTACCGCTTTTACCCTGAAGAGTGTTCAGAGGAGGCGTCGAGGCAGAATTCGAAATTCTACCGGCATCAACTCGACGATCTGCAAACGACGTTCCCCAACTGAGCGTTTTAAGGCATTTTTGAAGTTATACTTCTTTTGGCGCGATGGAGAAAAAATGATGAGAGTGAATTTTTACGATGCGCGCGCACACCGACACCTAAATTTAACAGCATGAAGTTAGTTCTAGGTGGTATGAAAATTGATAACTATGTTCAAGTTGTATATTCTAGTATTTTTATATGTAGAACACGTGTTTCGTAAGGGTACAATTAAACAGTGTGAATAAATAAATATTATTTTGGTGTTTTTATTAAATCAATTTCATATACGACGGTGATACTAATAATTTATTATTGAATATTAGTGATAAAACTGATTTGAATAAACTGTTTTGAGTGCATTTATAGATTTGAGGTTAATTGTCGGTATGTATAATTTATTTACATCGTTAATTAAAAATTATTTATTTAAATAAAAACCTTTTTGATTATTTTCATATTTATCGTTAATCACTACTGCATTTTAGTTATTTTTTTTCCATACGCCAAAGAAGTATAACTTCTAACGCGTGTACATAAGTACACACACTCTTTTTTTTCCATTGGTCCTTAATAAAAAGAGAACTAATTCTTAAAAGGCTTTAGGAATGTTTGGTTGCAATAAATAAAACTCCCTAATAACTTGTAGAGAAGAGGTGAAGATGGAACTGAGTGTATAAAAATGTATAATGAATAATATTTTATTGTCTATGCCTAAAAGTAGTTATAACATATTGTGTTAAAACGTTCAGCCAATACGCGCAGGGTGTGGACGAAAGGGATCTTTCGTTACCTGACTCGTGTTTCAACAAAAGCGTGGTGCGGCAAAAATTTGACCTTTTTCTGCGCGCAGCGGCTGACGCGTTCGAACGTGTTCCTCTTAGAATACTTCGATGTCGTTGTAGCCTATGCGATAGCGCTGACAAAACTGTTCTTTTCAGAACAATTTATTCTTGTATCAACGACATAACGTTAACTAATTTAATCACCTACAAGCCCTACAACGCACTAGCGAGCCCGCTGCCATTTAATGTGTACATGGGCGGCGGTACCACTTAACATCAGATGAGCCTCCAGTCCCTTTGCTTTCTGTTCTATAAAAAAAAATTAAACATGTGTCTGATCAACCATTTTATTTCACGAGCTTTATCCCTTGTAAAATTATCATCAGGATTTAAAAAAAATATAGGCAAAGATAAAGTACTTTAAATGTGTTGAGTCTGTGTAGTGTGTAGACTGGCTACACTGTAGTCTGTACACTGAAAATAATGAATAACAATAAAAGGGGGGATTTGGCGGGAACTCCAAATGTGGCGGTCGATTTAATTTTGTAAAATTGTTTTTCTTTAAAATATCCTGTGTAAATATTACTAAAACTTATTTTAGTCAGTGTAAATAATTGTACATTTTGTTAATTACTAAAATGAATGAACCGGAGGACCCAGGTGGAACTCTGAAACGACCCAAAATTGCTCGTAAAAGAGGCGCGAAGGAATGTGGACCTGAAGTAGGCGGCGGTGAGGATGACTTTATTCCGTTTTTTAAGCCAGGTTATCTGAGACTTTATCCTGAACATTGCACAAATACCGACTTCAAAGTTTTTGTTGAAAGCCAGGACCAACAGGTTAAACTTGGAAATAAAAGCCCAGTTTACTTAAATAATATTTTTACTTCGGAGGTGAAAGGTGTGGTAGTGTTACATAGAGTAAATGCCAACAAAATTGCGGTTGTTTTTAAACAATACAACACTGCAAATAATTTCATCACAAATACAGACTTTTTAACAAAGCACAACTTAAAGGCACATATTCCAGCAGCGCAGATAGAAAAAACTGGAATCATTCGATATGTGCCTACCAGCATTTCGAACAAGGAATTATATACGAAACTGTCTTCGATTTATGAAATTATTTCAGTGAGAAGATTCACGAAAAAGGTCGGTCAAAGTACTGTAGGTCTCGAAACTGTCAGTATAACTTTCTTGTCAAATGTTCTGCCCGACAACATCCAATATGATCTATTTTCGTTCAGGGTGTTTGAATATGTCCCGCCCTTGCAGCAATGCTTCCGGTGCTTCAAGTTCAACCATCCTGCAAAAATTTGTAATGGTAAACAACGATGCTCGATATGTGCTGGGGAGCATAATTTCAGAGATTGTGATAAAAAAGAGAACTTGTGTTGCAGTGGCCCGCACTTGGCCATATCCAAATCTTGCCCAATAAAAATGAAAAAGATACTTGAAAAAAAGGGTAACATTACGTATGCCTCTGTGGCTAATACAATTACATCAACTGATTTTCCGTCTTTACCTGCACAGTCGAGCAACGTTGTTAAGACTCTACCATTAATTAGCCAAAATGTACATAAATATAAAACTAAAAAAATTGTAAGTAATGTAAATAAAACAGTGCCTGAACCCGACTTGAATAATACTCAACTCAAGTCTGAAATTGTAAATAATAAGAATATTCTGATGGCGATGGTTCAAACATTAGTTGAATTGGGTAATAAATCAGACAATGAGCCCGTGACTACACTGTTCATTAAAGACTTACTTTTAAAAAATCTGTTAAAAAATCTCTAATGGATACTAAAGTACAAAACATACAGCAGTTATGTATTGCTCAGTACAATATTCAAAGCATACATAGGAAAAAGCCAGTATTGTCTAAATTCTTAGCTGAGCAAAATGTTGATATCTGTCTACTCAATGAAACCTGGCTGAAAGATACTCAGCATTTTAAAATTTCCGGATATAATTCCCACTATCATAATGCCCAAAACAAACATGGTGGAGTAGCAATTTTGATCAAACCATATTTTAAATATAATATTATTCAGACCAGATTTTACCAAGAAATTCAGACTATAGCATTATCATTATAATATGTAAGTGGTAATCACTTAACGATTTTATGTGTATACTGTCCTCCCTCGAATGGTAGCTTCAAAATAAATAAATTACGTGATATAATTAGAGATTTGCCTAAGCCAATATATGTGGGTGGAGATTTTAACGCACATCATGTGGCATTTGGGTGTATGACCACGAAAAGTCGGGGTCATCAGTTATACGATTTAATTGATGAATTTGATTTATGTGTCCTTAACAATGGTAGCTTCACTACTATTAATTATCCTAAGCGTAATCCATCAGCTATTGATGTCAGCTTTTGTAGTGCTTCAATCACCCCACTATGCGAATGGTGGGTGCACGATGATTGTATGGGGAGCTACCATTTTCCTACACTTACTCGTGTTTTATTGTCTGTTGATAGATACCAAATTAATCCTCCTATTGAAAAATTATTATACAACAAGACAGACTGGGCAAAATACAATGAGCTGTCTATAATTGCGTTTTCTAATTTTGAAGTTAATAATGAGAATCCATTACAGTCATATGACGAATTTATCGAAAGACTTGATAAACTTAAGAGGGATACTGTGCCAAAATTTGTCAAAGCAAATAACTATCGTTGCAAACCTCCAGCGCCTTGGTGGAATGACACATGTGAACAGAGTGTTATTAAAACTTATTCAGCTTTAAAACAGTACAGAAGTGATCCAACCATTGATAATTACATTAATTACAAAAGACTTGATGCTGTTAAAAAAAAGACAATTTCAGAACATAAACGCAATGGTTGGGCAAACATCTGTAATACGTTTAACAGAACTACACCGATTAGTATTTTTTGGAAATATATCAAGTTATTTAAACGAATGAAATGCAATAATAGAACATATAAAGACGAATTTGTTGTCCCTCTTTTAGAAAAATTATCTCAAAATAGATGTAGGGTTATTGATAATCTAGAAAGTTACTTTCAAATTAATAATAGCCTTCAGAAGTCCAGTTTTCTCATAGAACCCTTTACTTGGAGTGAGTTTTGTACAAGTTTACAATCCAGACGAAACACAACCCCTGGTTTAGATGACTGTCCATACATTTTGATCAAAAATCTAAATCAGTCCGTTCAAAAGAAACTATTAGCTAATCTTAATGCTCTTTGGCACTTAAAAAAAATTCCAGAATCTTGGAAAACACAGTGTGTAATACCTATACTTAAGCCTGACAAGCCACCTGAAGAACCTAACTCTTATCGTC
Organism: Pieris mannii; assembly: GCA_028984075.1. Lineage (NCBI taxonomy): Eukaryota > Metazoa > Arthropoda > Insecta > Lepidoptera > Pieridae > Pieris > Pieris mannii. The sequence continues at coordinate 7,045,899 of CM054776.1, forward strand.
CCATATCATTGTCATCTTGTGTTGGAAAGCTTAATGAAAACATGATAAAGATGCGCCTTGAGTGTTATGTAGAGGCAAACAACATCATTCCACATGTTCAATATGGCTTCCGGAGAGGGCGAAGTTGTGCTGACAGCTTCATCTCTCTCTTGTCAGATCTGAAATATGCCAATAATAATAATAAGTCCAGTGTTTGTGTTTTTCTGGATGTTCAAGGTGCGTTTGATAATGTAGACCCTGGCATTTTGGTTCAAGTTCTTTCTAACATTGGTATACCAGGCATACTTTGCCGTTGGATATTTAATTTTTTAACAGATAGAACTTTATATATAAGGCATAATAATAAACTCCATGGTCCCAGAAGTGTCTCTAAAGGTACTATGCAGGGAGCTACATTATCTCCATTGCTATACAATATATATACTAGTCAAATTCTTAATTTTGTAAATATAGAAGGTGTAAATATATTACAATTTGCGGATGACCTTGTAATATATTGTACAGACCATAATGTAGATAGAGCTGTAAATAGTATAAATAATGCTTTAGGTCAATTGTACATATATTATAATGACAAGTTGGCTCTACAGATTAACCCCAATAAAAGCAAGACCATGATTTTTAGTAAAGATTTTCCCTCTAATGGCATACTTTACAATAATCATCCAATTTCAGTTGTATCTAATCATAAATTCCTGGGTGTTGTCATTGATAACAAACTTCGTTTTGATATGCACATCAATCACATTATAACTAACTCTCTTAAGGGCTTAAATATTATAAGATGTTTAGCTGGTGTGAACTGGGGTGCAGACCCCAAAGTTTTAAGTATGTTATATAAGTCTATAGTCAGAAGCCACTTCGACTACAGTTGTTTAGCCTACTCAAATAGTAGTTGTATAAAAAAACTAGACATAATTCAAAACAAAGCTCTGCGAATTATTTCTGGGGCTATGTGTTCAACTCCCATTCGAGCTATGGAAGTTGAAACAAAAATAATGCCACTTTGTCTTAGAAGACTTCTGCTAATAGAGAGATATTTACTAAAGATGTTATCTAGTAAAGATAATGTTCTCAAAAAAATAGTACCTTTTCCAGTACAATGCTCAGCCCAGCTGACTTCAGGAGGTGAGCTCTTACGAGGTTATTTCCCAATTCTCCCTCTCATTGTACTGCAAATGAATGAAGATTTTAAAAAAGTTATTAAACAATCAAAGTGGACATGCTACTCATACTCATATTCCTGTATTATATTTGAGATCAATATTGTTACTAAAAAAAATTTTAACAATTGTGAATTTCAGTCGTAGTTTCCATTTCGGTTAGAAACGACGCGTATTTATTATTGTAATCGAAAAAGTACAACGCGCTGACGCAGCGCTGCGGTCGCGTTACGATGAATCGTTGACCTAATTGTTATTGTGTAATGAATTAAGGCAAGGTTTTGATTTTATAATTTTAATTATTATAATAAATTTATCATGGCATCTCCAATTGTCAGTGAAATTAAAACCCACTTATTAATGGCTGAATTGAAAAAGGAAAGAGCCCGATGCTCAGACCTGGAAAATATTGTCCATGAACTAAAGGAACGGATAGCTCAGCTCGAGCAAAAAATTGATCAACCCTTAACACAAAGGGATGCGGCAGCCGCTGAATCTATCCAGTATGAGACGGACGAAGAAGAACTTGCTAAAGAAACGGAATGGGTGCGACAAAAAAGCAGAAAGAAAAGGAAACTTAAAACCTCCCCTTCCCCCATGAAAGAAGTTACTTGTAGTGAAGTAGCCAAACAAAAGTCCAAAAAGGAACCCCTTCCACCCCCGATTATCGTCGAAAATGTGACTGAATACCAATCATTTTACGACACTTTAATGAAAAAAGAATTAAATAAAGACTCCTTTACAGTAAAAATGCTCAGAAATGGATCGGTGAAGATCAATACCAATAGCGAAGCTACCTATAGATGTATCACAAAACATCTAAAAGAAGAAGAAGCCTCGTGGTTCTCTTACGAAAACAAGCAGAACAGACCAATAAGAGTTATGGCAAAAAATCTGCATGCTTCTTGCAAGCCTGATAGGATAGTTGAAGACCTCATCCTCCAAGGATTTAAAATTTTAGACGCAGCCGTTAAATATAGCTGGAAGAACAAGGAACCGCTGAACATGTTCATTCTCTCTTTCCATCATGAGGAAAACATAAAGAACATTTATCAAATCAAATCGATACTTGGCTGCAAAATTGATGTACAGCCACTGAAATCACCAAAATTGATTCCTCAATGCAAGAGGTGTCAGGCTTATGGGCACACACAGAAATACTGCTCCAAGGAGCCGAGGTGTGTAAAAATGTACTGCAAAGCACCTCACAGTAGACTGTAACAAGCCTCGAGACGCGAAACCGAAGTGTGTTCACTGTGGTGAGTCACATCCAGCTAACTACAGAGGCTGTGTAGTTGCAAAAGAACTGCAAAAAATGAGAAACGTCTTAAAATCAAAATCAAATACAGAACCGGTCAAATCTGTAAAACCAGAAAAATTAGTTTCCAAGACTGTTTCTTTTGCTCAGGTAACTAAAGGCCCAAAGGCTAAATCCTCAACACAACAAAACGAGAAAGCTAACACAGGCATAGATGAAAAGATTAACACTCAAATCAAATCAAATCAAATCAAAATTTATTTATTCAGTTTAGATGCGACTTAACGCATGCTTATGAATGTCAAAAACGTTTACAAAATTCGCGAAAGAGCAAAACTACGCCATCCGTTCGCAAGACTACCAGGAGGTCTTGTTCTGAGAAGAACGGGCAAGAAACTCAGCAAGTTTTATCCCTATACTTTCATTATTGACATCTTTTGATGAAAGACTTAAAAAACTAGAAAGCGGCACCATAATAGCAGCTTCTAAACGTCTGAAGCAATGATGTCTTTAAAAATATTGGCATGGAATGCTAATGGGTTTTTAAAACACCAAAGAGAACTTCATATTATTCTTAAACGTGAAAACATTGACATCTGCTTGGTATCGGAAACACATTTTACCAGGGAGTCATACATTCAACTTAAAGGATATAAAGCCTACCATGCCCTTCATCCCAGTAATAAATCCAGTGGGGGAAGTACAGTTATAATAAAGGACAGTTTAAAACACCATGAGACATTTAAATATGAAAAAGAGCATATTCAAGCTGTGGCTGTAAGCGTAGCAATGAAGCAGTGTCCATTAACAATTTCATCTATCTACTGCCCACCTAGACATGCACTTAAGTATGATCAGTACAAAAGCCTACTAGAAAGTCTTGGAAATAGATTTGTGTTGGGAGGCGATTTCAATGCAAAACATACATACTGGGGATCAAGATTAATATCGACTAAAGGAAAAGAACTGTTCAATGCTATGAAAGATTTGAGATGTGATGCAATTTCGACAGGAAAGCCTACCTACTGGCCAACAGACAAGAATATAATACCAGATCTTATAGATTTCTTCATATTTAGAGAAGTATCACCAAATGTTCTCCAAATAGAGGAAGCCAATGATATGAACTCAGATCACTCACCAATCTTACTCACAATTGGCGAAGACCCTATAAAGCGAAAACTGAATCCATCTCTCGTGAACCCGCATACGGACTGGGACAGCTTCAAAATTTATCTTGAGAATATGATAGACCTAAGAGTACCTTTAAAGACTGAGGAACAATTAGAATTTGAAGTAAACAAATTTACAAAGAACATCCAACAAGCTGCTTGGAGCAATACTCCTAAATTTAAGAAAAAGGTACAAAACAACTACTTTCCAAAAGAGATTATAAATCTCATACAGACAAAACGAGCTCAAAGAAAAAGGTGGCATTCCACAAGATGTCCTGAAGACAAAAAACATCTGAATAATCTTACTAAACAACTAAGGAGAGAGATAAAAATATATAAAGATACCTCAATAAATAAATACCTAAGCCAATTAACATCTGATGGTTCCACCAACTACTCCATCTGGAAAGCGTTAAGAAATATCAAAAAACCTACTACACATATTCCTCCCTTACGAGAGCCTAATGGGAATTGGGCTGCAAGTAACATACAAAAAGTTAGGAGGTTTGCTGATCACCTAGAAAATATATTTCAAATCGATGAAGAAGATTCACTTGACTTCGAAGAAACATCGTTAGAAGAGTTAAACATCCGTCTAGTCACACCGAAAGAAGTTATAAGAGAAATTAAATGTTTAACTAAGAAAAAGGCGCCAGGTTTTGATTTAATTACGGGTGAGGTACTACAGCATCTCCCCCGTAAAGCCGTAGTTAAAATGACAACCTTAATTAATGCCTCATTTCGACTTCAACATGTTCCCAGTATGTGGAAAGTTGCGGAAGTTATAATGATTCCCAAGCCAGGAAAACCACCACACGAAGTAACATCTTACCGGCCAATCTCACTGTTACCTGTTATAGCAAAACTATTTGAGAAACTCTTTCTCAAACGTCTTAACCCAATTATTGCCAAAAAGCAGCTCATACCGGATTACCAATTCGGTTTCAGAGAAAAACATTCTACCATAGAGCAGGTTCATAGAATTACAAATAATATTGAAATAGCACTAGAAGAACAAAAAGTCTGCTCCACGGTCTTTCTGGATGTAGCTCAGGCTTTTGACAAAGTGTGGCACCGAGGACTTGTTTACAAATTGAAGAAACTACTGCCTCGTCAATTTTCAAATATCCTCGAGTCATATCTAACACAAAGAACGTTTAGGGTACGACAAGAAGATGATTATTCAGAACTGAAACAAATAAAAGCTGGGGTGCCGCAAGGGAGTGTATTAGGTCCGGTCCTGTACCTCTTATACACGTGCGATATCCCTGAACTAGAAGATAACATAATCGCGACCTTTGCCGATGATACTGCTATCATGTCTACGGCAGCTACTGAAAAGGAAGCGGTAGTAAAACTACAAAGAGCTATAAATATTGTTGGCTTGTGGACCAAGAAGTGGCGGATAAGACTAAATCAGTCGAAATCAGTTCACATTAACTTTTCCAACAAGACATCAAATTACCTGCCAGTATACATTGATAACGACAAAGTGCCGTTCGAAAATTCAGCAAAGTACCTAGGTATGACGCTGGACACTAAACTCCGATGGAAGGTCCATGTTAAAAAGAAGCGCGAAGAGTTGGATCTCCGTTACACTAAATTGTACTGGTTGCTCGGAAGGCATTCCACGTTATCAGTACAAAACAAATTATTGATATACAAACAAGTCCTGACACCTGTATGGACTTATGGTTGCCAGCTGTGGGGCTGTACCAGTAATAGTAACATCCAAGTGATCCAACGTTTCCAAAACAAAGTGCTCAGGGGAATAGTCAATGCTCCCTGGTACATTCGCAATTACGACCTCCACCGGGACCTTAATGTAGAGGACGTCGCTACAGTAATAAAAAAGACTGCTGGAGCACACGAACATAGGCTCCACCATCACGTGAATGTCGAGGCTATCCAACTCCTTGACACCACGGGCTTAGTGAGAAGACTGAAAAGGACAAAACCATTTGAACTAGTGATTTAGTAATGTACGTAAATATCAAGTGCTAAAGAGTGTCTGCAAAATAGAACACAAGAACAGAGTGTCTTCTTCCCTTTAATAGAGACTGTAAGTAGTGTTATTGGACACTCACTTATATAATAATCCTTTTTAGTAAATTAGGTTAGACTTAAATTACTTATTAGTCTTAAGTTAGGCTAGATCGTAATGTTCCATGATGTCTTAGTGAAGACACATGTATATAGAAAAAAAAAAAAAAAAAACAATTGTGAATTATTAAGTTTTCTTTCTGACAATAATTACTATACTTTGTATACAGATGGTAGTAAAAGTGAGCTTTTTGTGCGCAGTGCTGTTTATGATCCCCAATCCAAGTTTGGTCAAAGTTTTCTTCTGGACCCTAAATGCAGTGTTTTCACTGCAGAGGTATATGCAGTCCTCGAGGCCTTAAAGAGGATCGCACATATAAATAGTTTTAATAATTTCTTAATTTTAACAGACAGTTTAAGTATAGTCCAAAGTTTAACCAATCTCAGATTTGACTATAAAAAAAACTATATATTGTATAATATTAAAAATTTGTTATTTAGTTATGAACAAAAGGGTATACAGGTCTCTTTCATGTGGATTCCATCACATAGGGGCATAACAGGAAATGAGATAGTAGATAAAATTGCACGTGATGGAATCAACATGTTGGATGTTAGCTCCATAGTAAAAGTACCTTTGACCGACTGTTATCAATCTATTAACAACCAGGTTAATAGTTTATGGATCGAGTTTTGGAAACAAGACCAAGAACAGAAAGGTAAATGGTATGGAAATGTTCAAGCAAATCTACCTGTGGCACCATGGTATAACAAACTGAAAATGGCCAGTCGCGACTTTATTACGACTATAAACAGATTACGTTTTGGTCACTCCACCGTCCCGGCCCACCTGGCTAGGTTGGGCATAGTGCCGAGCAGCCACTGCAACTTCTGCAATAATCCTGTTGGTGATATCGAACACTTCATATTTGTATGTGAGTGCTTTTTATTTGACAGATTGATTCTTGTAAGTGAAATTAATGACATAGTGCAAAATCAAGTGATAGTGCAAGATCCCTCCCGCCGCCTGAGTGATATGTTAAAAAATAGATCTTATTACGTGCCTCTATATAAATTTATCAAAAATACAGTGGGAAAATTGTAATAAACCAAATAAAAATACTCAAGACTTGGCCTAAAGGTCTAGATACCAGGCCATAAACTCCAAAAAAAAAAAAAAAAGAATAACAATAATACCATAATACCATTTCATTTTATTTCAGAATTCAGATTCGCTAGTTTAATTTCGTCCGAAGGACTGTTGACCTATTTTTTGGGCATTAATTAATTAAAAACTTTACACAGCAAAAAATATGGATTTTGATAAAGAACTTTTGATGGAGCTGTTTCTGGATGATAATGTCTCAAACATAAACAGATTGATCGTAGCTGCTGCCAATGTTATTAATGAAAATAACGAAAATATTTCTAGTATAAATGAAATAATTATGAAAGAAGATGCTAATCAAATAATAAGGACTGAAACCAAAGAATTTGTTAGGCGTTCTCTTTCTTGTAGCAGTAAAAACTTTTATGAAGATATAGTAGTAAAGTATACTGATGAAGATTATGCTGAAAAATTTAAGATGAAAAAGACTACTATACAGGTATTTGATTGTGATCTATCTATAAACTCTCAGAATTAACTGTACTTGATTGATTTTTTGCATTGGTTTTGGTTAGGAAAGTTAAAGAAATGACAATTATCTTTAGTATTTTTAGTAAATTAAAAAAAGTAAATATGTATTTACTTTTTTTAACTACTTCTATTCTGGAAGTATTTCTTTGATTTAATAAAAATAGACCTGTTAAACATTATTGTTTAACATATATATGTAAATTGTCTTGATAACTAAATTCTGATAGAAGACCTAAGTGCCAAATAAACTGTACTTGGTCATAGGCAAAATATTATTTGTGGATGTGGGAATTAATATTTATTATGAGTTAACCAGTTTTGTTGGTTTTATAACAACCAAAACATCCTGTCTGGCTCACACTCTAGTTATTAAACATTTTTCTCCCTGACACTACTGATTTCTTTCTTTATCTCTTCACAGGCCCTAATAAATCACCTTCGTGAATATATAAAACCTTGTTCGTCAGTTATACCATTGGACAAGAAAGTTCACATATTCTTATGGCTTCTCACATCTGATTCTTCATATAGCGATGTTGCTGAATTATTTGGCATGCATAAATCATCTATAAGCTATATATTTCATGAACTTGCCACATTGCTATCTGAACAAAAATACCATTTTATTAATTGGCCATCTTTGGAAGAACAGCATGTCACTAGGATTAAAGTAAATAGTAGATTTGGTTTTCCTAATTGTGTTGGCTTCATAGATGCTTGTCGCTTACGAGTCAGGTCAAAAAGTAATCAGAAGGGCAAACCAGAAATCATACTTCTACAAGCAGTATGTGATGAGACACTTATGTTTTTTGATATCCATATAGGACAGTTAGGAAGTACACATAAGAACAGGGTATATAGAGAAAGCCAGTTGGCTCATGAAATGAAAAATTTTATTGATTTTGATAACCACATATTGGGAAATTCAGAGTACAAGCTAAAAAAAAATTTGATTACTCCCTTTACAAGTGATATTCCATTGACAAGTGAAGAAACAAAATTCAATGAAATACACTGGAAAGCTAGCACATATATTGGACATGCCTTTGAGATACTTAAGGATAGATTTATGAAACTAAATTCTATTGACATTAACAAGACAGATGCCATACATACATTGATTTGTGCAGCATGTGTATTACATAACTTTGTATTATTACATGAAGGTAGTAACTACTTAAAGGAAGAGGCAGTAATTAATAATGATGGTGTAACTATAGATCCAAATTTAGTTAAGACAGCTGCAGAAAAGCGTAAATTTCTATGTAGTTATATTAATTACATGGACGGTGCATAGTGTTTTATTATATCTTAACCATCACCAATTTCACAAACCATTCATGAAAAAATTTTGAAGGTTAAATTACTACTTAAGGCAAATTATATATTTTTTAATCTAAGTCACAATCTTCAATATTTTTTTTTAATTTCAGTTCTGTGTAAAAATTGTAAGTCCAATTTGTACATTTTCATATTAAAACATTCTAGGGTGAATAAAAAAATGTTTGTAATTTTTAAAATTGATTTCTTTAATAAAAAGAATATAAATAATACATATTCTTGGAGTATGCAGTCATTTCAACTCATTAAAAATGTGTAGTATGAATATTATTTAACAATGTAAAAACCACAATAATAATTGATATGAAAAGCTCTCAAAATTATTTTATGTACTTATAATTTTAGAATTTTTCTAAGATTGTGATACTAATTTGATAAATTAAAAAAAAATGTTTTTCCAAAATGTAACTCAGGAAAAGTTCAATATATTTAAATAAACATTGTAAGATTCACGGTGGGAACACTTCATTTCATAGATCTCTGATTTTCAGGTGGTATATTAAGCCTTTAGAACAGTTTAAAAAAATATTTAAATACATTTACAGGATAGCACTGTTATTATGTTATAGTATAATACAATTAACGAAATATTCAATGTAGATTTTCCACTCTAAGAGGGAAGTTGTCTATGTTACAGATTTATTGAAAAGCTATCATAGGAGTTGCTAATTAGTCAGGTATTTGTAAATGAGTATGTGATAAAAAACAGTAGGACCTCTAAAGTATTAGCTTATAAGCTTTACAAACATTCAAGTCATTAACGGGTGACTAAACATATATATCATTCAATGCTTCCTAAAATATATTAGGCACTATATTGGCAACCTACAAGGCACTATGCACTTAGCACAGCAATTTATCTATAATAACAATAACACTTTTGTTTTCTTTCAAATTAATTGATTTCCATTATATGCATTGCTTATAGCTTGTGCCATTTTTTGATGAAAATATTCAAATTTTCTATGGAACTTAGTACCTATTCATTACTTTGTATCATATTTTATCTACTTCCTTCTAAATACTATATTTTATGAAGTCCTATGTTTCTAAATTATGTAACTTCTTAGCCTTTATATACATATTTATATTTACAAAAATAGCTGCGCAGCGAAGTTATGACTACACAACAATAATGATAAGGTGGAATGTGAAAAATAATGTTATACAGTTCTTAATACTGAAAAGAATTCTTAATATTGATATCTTCAATCAATCAATTACAGTTTATACAAAATTATAGCCTGGGTTTTTTGTATTCTTAATACATAATCTCATTTCATAAACATGTGAAAGATGAAACACCCTACTTTATTTAATTTTTAAGATATTAAGAAAAATGTCATGCTTTATAATTTATTGTACATTAAAATGTAAAATGGACCTCTGAAATGTTTGAGCTGCTATTTGAACTACCAAAGTAATATAACTAATGTTTATATTTGCAGCTTTCGATAACAGAACTTTACTGTATACTGTACAAGAATATAAAATATATTTTATATTTACAAAAGTCTAATCCCCGCGAACAACATCACTTGCAGCCCATCTACTCGGAAGACTTGGCACACATAGCAATCACTTTAAAATAGTTCCATACACTGTCTTCTGAGGTATATTTCATATGTAAGTCTTTTTAACTTTTTGTAAGGTGCCGCACTTAAGATCCTTATCGAGGGATTCTGTGGAATTTCGTAGATCTAGTGCACGGTCTTTCCCAAGTTCGATGTGTAGATTGTCTTGTTTTGCGAGCGGACACACGTTCGCAACCATATTCACGTTTTTTGAACGCGGAGGCATATATCCAGAGTTCACGTTCAGTGGAGTCTCCAAGGGATTCAATCTGTAAATATACGGTACATGTTAATTTTCATTTTATATTTTTGATTAAAATTGTTTGCTTCGCCCTGTTAATTAAATTAATCGGTCCAGAACTTTTTGTTGTTATTATAACATAGAACATTTGTTTGTTATTTATAGCATGCTTACCTATTTAAATGGTTGTGTTGTTCATTGAAAGGCGAAGTGTCAGTAAAAAAAGGGTGGCGAAATCTCCGAGAGAACAAATAACCGATGACAAATCCAACCATCAGCGTGACCAGACAAGACGCAACGACAGCCGTCATCAATGCCTGAGCGCTGTAAATGTTGCCCTCGGCAGCTTCCACCGTCAGTAGATCTGTTAAATTTAAACAGGTTTAAATATTTTTATATTTGTAGGCAACTTTGAAAATTAAATTAAAAATAACGTTTATCATTAAACTTTACCATTGAATTGTTTTTTTACACAATCATTATGATAAATTTATAAAGACTGTGTATAGAGCTAAAATTTTAAGAAAAATCTAGGTTTGCATTATTTATTTATAAACTTGAAATCAATTTATAAAGTAATAAAATTGTAGAAATCTATTATTACCTGTTTCATGTTTATTATTAACATTCTTTTCTTCGGACATAACGTTCGTTTCGACGACCTCTATGAGTATTTCATTTTGTATGTCGTCTGGTTTGTGCCGCAGATTAGACTCGGATTGTGTCGGTTTTTTAGTAGCCGGACTCCGATTACTATGTCTATCATTTGGCAGAAGCGCTGGCAATTTATTACATATATCAGTCTTTCCGTACTCTACATTTTGTAAAAATCGCTCCGGATTGGGAAATTGCCTATTTCCAACCCATGAACACTGTTGTTGCTTTGAATCCCACGCACAGTGCGGGTCTTGCAAAGCCACACACTCCCTGTAAATAACAAAGAAAATTAATTTTCGCCTACTTTTATATTAAACTTGCAAGCCTTTATTATATCTTCTTATGGTTTTAAAGAAGTTTTAATAAAAAGGACGTAGGTCTGAAATAAATTTAAATTGGAGTGGGTAGAGTAGGAGAAGTATGCATATAGACTAGCGAAATTGGTAATTTAGGTCTGTCATTCACTAATAGAAATACTTAACGTTAAATGATGTTCTTACCTGCAAGACTGCACGTTCGTGCAATGTGATAAGCTGACTGCTCGTATAATATTTCCGGATGCGACGATAAGTTTTTCCGTCGTAAGAGCGACGTGCATTTGTCTAATAGGGACGCCCGGGGGTAAAACTTGCACCTCGGATATTACAGCAGTCCTAACTGGGTTTTTGCTGTATTCCTCTACACTTGCATCGAACACTCCCTCGTTTGACGCCACGTTCACAGCTTTAATAACTCTGCCGTCGTCCGTGCCGACGTACATAACATCAAATTTATTTCCGTTCATAGATTGTACTTGGGGATGTATGGCGATCGCAGAGAATCTGTACTGCAGGCTTACTCTTATGAGAATCGGTCGAGCTAAAAACGATTGAACGGCTTTATCCATAAGAGGGTGTGTTTTGATAAAATTCACGGTCGAATCAGCAAGTGTTCTACTATCTTCTACGCATGATCCAGGTTGAGGATGCGGCACTTTTTCTTTTTCTAGTTGCAGCCAGTTGGAGTTCATGCTTTCCTGACCTTTAAATGACCCATCGAACGCGTCTAATATATCTCTCATGGCAAATGCACAGACAGCTGAGCCTCCTATCGCATTTTGGGGTGTAGTAAAAACTGCGTACAAGATATCATTCCTATTGCCGCCATTACCATAGATTCCGTTAATAATCTCAGTAGTAGCCTCTGTAAAATAAATAATAGAAAAATTGTTTATCCATTTTAACTAAAAGTGTCGCGATCATATTTTATTTGCTATTATGAACTTACGTATTTCGTCAAAGTAGAATGGATATTCTCCGGGAATCGAGCAATTCAATCTAGTTTTAAGAAATGACGTCCAGCGATCGCTAAATGTGTGTGGTCCACCTTTGTCGTTTATACAAACTCTTGCTACTCTTGAATATACAGCCTATAAAATATCAGAGATGTTAGATCGTTTATAAAATAGATAAACTAATACTATTAGACTAGCAATGTTTACTTACTTTGCCACAGTTCATATATTCTACGGCTGTCTCGCGGTAGAAGAAGTAGACGTGGCTTGTTGAAGCAACAGCTCCAACGAAGGAGGGATCATTCAATAAACGTAAATCGGAATGTTCGGTTCGTACTGGCGCTCTATATATTAATGGATCGGTTCCTGAGAAATCCGCTGCCGTTGCAGTGTAAAGTTCACCATCTGTAATTATTTTATGAATATTTAATCAAACTCAGCGCCGTATTTGTAAGTCACATACTCATATTATGTTTCCTTCGAATATCGTTCTATATAAAAGTCAACCTATCATAATTGTAATTGTCACCTGTAAATATGGCAGTGGAGTTGTGCTGTGGGCTATATGGACAGCGACCAGTTCCATCGAACTCCTCTAAATGATGATTAGGTGGATGCCGCGCGTATCTACGACACATAGGTTTGAAAGCATTCGTCCCGCATACAAGCAGCCTACCCTGGGCCCTTGCCGCAACTCTCAAGTAGTTCTGACACTCGTCAGCGGATTTTCCTTTTAACTGGCATAGTTCTCTGTGCGCATCTGTTGATTGCCACTCCAGCCGCTGCAAAAATAATAAAAAATGGTCAGTTGAAATAAAAAGCTAATTTTCGCGTGGATTACACGAATAAATTTAATTAAGTAGGCCCTGTTTTGTTATCGTTATTAATGCTTAACACGAAGCGAGTGTTTTTGTAGCATGTAAAGTGAAACGGTGAAAGTAGAGACAGATTTGAGTTTTATTCTACAATTTAATTACTATAAAAAGTTAAATGAACAATTTAATTTTAAATGACTCAGGTGTAACTGCTAAGGTGAAGTTTAACTTGAGGCGGAAATTAAATCTGTCAAATAGTATATATTATATTTACGCAGATACTTAAATAAAACTGCGTAAGAGAATGGGCGTAAGCCAAATGTTTACCAAACGTGTTAAATTTCACATGCGTGGATACGTTAAGTCGAAATTCCTTAAACCATAGCGACCGTTGTGCAATATGATGGAGTGTAACAATCATTTTCATATAACGTGTTTCGATTATGCCATCAACCGATTGCGCAGGCATCATGGCGATATCGCTTCTTTACCCTTTAAGACAGTTCTCTAACTTTCCGTATTATAATAAATTATACTGAATGCGTCGCGTTTAGATCTATGCTACGTGTGGGACGCTAAAGAATGTAAAATCATAGAGTCGTGCATTTGAATATGAAAGGAAATTTTAACATAATATAAAAAAGATGATTATAATAAAAACGTCTATGTTCAAATTATCGCAAGTAAAGCATATCACAAACGTGTTATTTATTAATACGCTGACAGGAATGTCATCAAAAATTCAGCGATTTTGAATATTTAGTACGCACGTTTAGTTTGCACCGGAAATAAACTTAATGTAACATAGACACCAGTATGACTTGCAAGACACAATAAACTTCGGTGATATCAGGATACACAGAGTTGCTGTTTGTATTTGCACAAGATTAGAGACATAAACCAGCAGCTAAGTGCCGGCTTTACTTGTCACCTAGATTGCAAACTGAGGAAAATTAATGTCAGCCTTTGAGCCTGTGAAGTCTAAATGATAATAATATTATGTCATAGTACTTGGATACGTCACTGCAAGTATTATAGGCCTTGATGCTATGTTCATTTGTTTAACTGGCACTTACATAAGAATTCATGACAATTATTTATTACATACCTGATCAATATTTTCAGAGAGATCATATAAGCTTAAATTATACACCGTACTCCTGAAAAGGAAATATTGAAATTTTAACCACAAAATTTATAAAATATTTTGGTTTATGCATATTGAACATTCTTGACCGTATCGTGTTTAAAATCAACTCAATAGAAATTCCAATAAAGGCATTCGATATAGGCAATTATGTAAAAACAACGAGAACATTTCAATACAGATGCACAAAAGTGGTTCGCGCAGCTGCTCGGTAAGAATAATATTTAGTCTTTGAATAGACATTGGTATTTGAAATATTCTTGGGCATATTGAAAACATTGGGAAACCACTCCATAGCTTCCCATTTGGCTTGTAGTTTGGACTAAGTACTCAAATTAACAGTACACAAATTTCGATTTTAATTGATAATATTTGATAAACTCACCTTCCTCCTACCAATAGTGAGAAGTCATCTCTGTCTAAAATGCGGAAGTGATTTGGTCCAGTGGTATTACCCGCAAACTGTTCTGAAGTTTCATCGCCTGTAAAAAAGCGATGTATTTAAGACGAATTTACGTACTTTAATAGAGTATCCTAGATAAACTTTACCGAAAAATAAACTTATAAAATACAAAAACCTTGTTTATTTCGGAAACTTTTATATCTGTTCAACAATACATACATAGAAAGTACTAAAATTACGCCAACCAATAAGTCTATAGTTATTAATAATGATTGTGAAATTCCAACAATTCAAAGGCTTGTGAATTATTTGCTCAGTAAATGAACAAGTTAATAGACCATGTGTGTGCAGTTGGCCTGCAACAGTCTAACCATATTATTTGGATTCAGTTACAGTATTGCATGTTTCGCTTAGGGTTGCCAATATTACGCCTCATTGATTTGGCACGCATAGTTTATTGCCCTCCCAGTCAACTGCTCTGGAAGTTCATATCCAAATAAAACGTGCCAAAACTGTTTCAAACATTTTAGGTAGTAGTGTGTAGTTTTTATTCAGCAAGGATAAATTTTGAAATTTAAAGTTTTTATTACATGATAATATATAGTTTTTGGTATTGTTATAAGTAGGTTTAAACTACGCACTTGAACACAATAAACCTCATAAAACGTTGCTTAAATCAAATGACTTGAGATTAATAAAACAAGTTCGTAGGGTCTCTTAATAAAGCTCTTATGAATTCAGTATATCGAGTTGATAACTTTATATAGGTTAAAAACCCCACTTATCCACGTCTCGGCAGTAACAATACATCCATTGTATGGCGTTAAAATAACAATGAAAGATTTCGATTTCATAACAATTGGGTGTAGTTCTCACGTGTCAATCAGAGACATTCTAGCTAATATGTTTATCCTACGCAATAATAGAATGATTTATCTGCATAAGTAATGCTATGAAGTGCGTATTGCAGAATTAAGGTACGCGAGGGACGAATTTTGTGTGAAATCTGTTCAACTCATATGTATAAAGTAGGTCATCATGATAACTTTATAAACATAAGGATATAAATACACGCAACATACTACGGAAGATAAGTACTGATTTTTACCTTCTGTCTCTTTATTTTGAATCCTGATGTGATTATATTTTCGTTATAAGCTTCTCGACTCATATCTATGGTATGTTTTAAAATATTAAATATGTCGTGATATGTGAATTTAAGCCTATCAGCTTCCTACAATTCATAAATACAACTTACCATATTTGACATGGATTCGGGCATTTGCATCGGGCATCCATGCTTGTGCTGTGGACGCTAGAAGAACCAAGACCGCGCGAGCGACGGCCATTTTGGTTTAGTAAGCTCTTATTGGCTCCATCCTTTTGAACAGTCTGTAACAAATGTATCACCCTTTTAAATGTCTGAAGGTTTAATCATGAAATTGTCTTATAAATAATTCAAAGACTGCTTCTGATGTTTGCTGGATAGGGTTATCCTTCGTTGAATGTATTACGCCTCATTCGATCGAAACTCACATACATTATGCAGTTTTTAGAATTATATTAAGCAGGGAACGAAGGAATTGATATTATAATTCTGAAAATGCATTTCCACTTTTCAATATATTTTATCATAAATCACCGTACAAGGTGCTATTCGCACTGAAACAATATTTATCAGATTTTATCATATAGGTGGGTTATGATAAGTATTTATCATTAGCAGAACGCGAACACAAATATTTCTATTACATGATAATAGCAATAATTCTTTGTTAATGCGAAGAGTAATTATAATTCTTAGTAAAAGCATTGATAATTAAAGGAATATTTTTCATTTACGTCATCCGAAAGAAGTAGATCGTATTTTAATAACGAAAATAATGCGTATATAATTACCATGTGAAATCAACTTAGTTGTACATACCATCTGACCATAAGAGGCACGCAATATGCATCCGTGCACGTCAGTCAGGATTCGCATTCGAGTTTTTTTACATCTATTCTTGTAATCGTGAGAACCTATGCTCGCTTTTTTCAATTTAATGTGAATTTCTACCTGCTACTGCTTTGTGATATTACTCTTCATCGTTAGCAGTAACATTATGAAATTAAGCGTGATTGGAGGCTCTATATGACATGATTATGAAGTCATATAATATTCTTTGTATTCACAAACGTGTATATTATAATCAATACGTCGGGTCAGACTTAATGACGCCGTTCCGCGCAATATTTATGTACTGAATCATACATACAGTAAATGATAATAATGTGCGCGGTAAAGGTCACATGTTCCCTAATGCAATAATGTAATTTAAAATGTTTGTTATGAATAGAAAGGGTAGGGAAACAACCATAACAGAAGGCGTGCGTTCGGACGTTAGCGCACAGATGTTGAAACCAAAATTATATAAGTGCAGGGTTGATTTCCATACAATAATACTAAGTTTTGACGCAAACCATTTAGTAATATACTTGGAGTTTTTAATCTGTTTTTCTTGCAAAATGGATGTCTTATAGCACAGATTATTATTAATCGAAGCTTAAGGTTTACTAAGGCAATTACTATGTTTAGAGTATAACCATTAGGTAAAAAAATCAAAATTAATGTTTTTGTGTTCACTGTATTGTATATACGAAGTATAAAATATGTAGTGCAAGGGTACAAGATGTGTGACACAGAAGAAATGATATTTCCTAGGTGCAAGAAGAGGCCACATTCACGATTAATGCAGGTCTTTCAACATCCCTAATGGTTAATGCCGTCATTTATATAATGAGATGTGTAACATGCACGATTCTTTTTGGCCTTGTGCTCGGTTAAAACTAACGAGAGAGTAGGCGTTAACGAGCTGATTATAATTTAGCTTAACACAGCCAGTACTTAGGTAAGTCGCCTACAAACACCGACGACCGCGAACTTGTAATTTGTCGAAGGATCTGGTGGCACAAATTACTTGGTTAAATAAACGAATGGTTATTAAACATTCAGTTCCCTTTCAGCTTATAGGATTTTTATTTATAATTAAAAATTGTTTTTGTATAGAAATTATCATACGTTTAAAGAGTATATAAGGAATGTAGATGTTTTCTTTCTGACTGCACTGGTAAAAACTAAAAAGGTTTGAAGTTGTTTTTTTTGTTTCAACTACAGTTAAACAAAGTTTTATTTAAAATTCCTCGGAATGAAATAATATTTTACTTTTGTACTAAGTACAGCATTGCATGTATATGTGCTTGTCATAAAAAATCGTATCCTTTTCTCACCATTTTACTTTTATTTTTATAAAATAATAGAATAATATATTATGCTGTATGGTGCATAAAAACATTGTATGAAATTAATTATTCTTACAACGAGTTCTTTGCAGACAACGACATCTGCTATGAAGCGTCATAGCAAAACTAATAAAATATACGACGTTTCGCTTACTGGCATACATAATGATATGGAATAAAATAGAATGTGAAGGATAACTAGGAATGTATATTTGTGACTATACATATTTCATAATTGATATTATTGATTTATTAACACTTCGTGTACTAAGCAGAAACGATTATGAAATGAAAAGGCGGCCTTATTGCTTTCGACAGATTTCTTAAATTTGAAAAAAAATTGATAAGGTAAGCTAGAAGTGCAGAAATACATAATATATAAGAGACAAAAAACAACCAAAACTAAACTAAAAAAAAGGACATGAAAAAGAAAAAGTACACATGAATCACGATAATTTTAAATCAGTTCGATCAATTTCACATCAGTTAGTACGAGAGGAAAATATATATATATTATATTTATCTCTACCGGTGTAAATATTGAGTTTAGACTAAGTAAATGCTTAATAATTTAAAGTTATTATATACCCCTCTTGGTGATTTTGTTCTCTTTTTTAATTTTAGAAACCCTTAATAAAATTACGCATGTCTTAAATAGCTTCACATAATGAGATTTTATTTTTTAAGAAGATTAAAATCATTCTTAACGATCGCTAGGTAATAATAAACTTGTGCGCAGATAATTCTAAATATAAAATTTGTTCTTTTTACCGGCTTATCCAAACGGTTTTAAATGTTATATATACGTCATTATGGCTTCTTAACCGGACTAGTAAGGATGCGTGTAGTGTGTTCCAGATAGGGCTGTTATTACGTAGATGCGGTTGACATACGAGCCTCGGGCTGGCCGTAGTGGTCGACAAAATCCCACGAGACTCGGGAAGCTGCGGTTATACATATTTTCTTTTATTTTCCGTGAATTATGGGAAAAAGTGTGGTTATTGTATATATATATTTTTAAGTTAACATCAAACAATAAAGAACTAGTTTACAAATAAGTTAAATCAGATGTGGTCGTTGAATTTGACGTTTCATCATGACCTGTCAACGTCATCTATCAGTGTACAGATGGAAAATTAAATATGTTCTGCAATGCGATGCTGAGAGAGACAAATAGTGAATTGTACTCAGTAATTTTCGGTAACTCATAATTGCTTATGTGGTCCGCTCATAAGTACAAATTACGTAAATACATAATGCGGTAATAGCTGTACAAATTACCACGCTTCATTACTCAAATGTAGTTTTGTAGAGCGTTGTTACTTAGTTTCTAAATTTTCAAATGAATTTAGTTACGCATATTTAATTAGTCATAGATGTTTTTAGTTAAGTATTATTATTGTTAACTTATTAGTCTAATAGGTAGGTTAATGGCATAAATAATTAATGATAATATTTATTACTAATAATGGGATTTGTTATCCAGATTTTTTATTAATATAACAATAATGAATGGAACATTAATAATGTTATACGTACCAGTAATATAACTTCTACAATTGGTAGGAGTTGATAAGAATAAGATGTATGAATGAAATGATGATTTTTTATATCTATTTACGAGCTAAGTAAAAAAATAATATAAACTAAGAAATGATACAGTTTTTATATCTCATGACAAACTGGAAGTGATTAAATATTTAGTTCTAATCATATAGTGTTTTGTGTGAGCGTATGACGCATGCGTTGCGCAGGACATCAGATAATGTCATTCATTCATTAAGATGTGAGTTCGTAATGATTTTACAACTTCCATTTATAACAGAGGAACTTGTTTTATTTGATTTATTGTCTTTGAAATGCTGCATCTATGAATAGACATCTGCTTAGTCTCGTTATAAATGTCTAATATTTTGATAACATTAACAGTTACCAGTTCAGCTGAAATTAATTTTCGATTTTCATATTAAAGATTTAAATTTAAGTGTCTGCTTTGTACGCATATACGAACATCCAGTTTTACCTTAGAACGCACATTTTTACAACTATTTTATTTAATTCTGTATTTTTTCCCGTTGCTTTTTAGAAGCTTTATCTTCCGTCCGTAGTAAGTAGGTAAAACATAGAGTTTTAAAGCTCGCAATAAAAATAACTAAAAATAATAAGGAAATTGTATAATTTTTACCCGTCCTCATGTCTTATAGTATCTCTGAACTCAGCAAACCTTACTAAGGTGTATTCGCAAAAGCAAATAAATCGTATCAGGATGTATTTTTTTTATATATGAGCTTTAATTTATGAAACAAATATTAAATAAAAAGTTTTTTCAAAAGATGTAGTTTAGCAGCGATTACTTTTTTTAGGTAAAAGTAACGCTAATTGTAAGTTCTCTGAGGTTAAGTCTTTATTTAACATTTAAAATTAGAACGACGCTTGAAAAGAGTATAATTGCAGGTCACAAACATGAACCACTACCCTATTTTACACTACATTTATTTGGTTTAAATATAATGCAAATAAGAGCGTATTATATGCTCTATATTTTGAGAGAATTGCGAATTTGTAAAACGTTGAAATGAAATACAATTAGCGACTCTGTCATTCACCGAAACGTTTTATAACTGAAATATACTGTATAACTCGTCCTAAAACAACTTGAAAACATACTATGTAAAGATTTTCTAACCACTGAAGTATTTCCGAACCAATGCGACTTAGGGTTCTTCAAGAAAAGAGCGTACCAATTCTGAAAAGCCCGGGAACGTACTCGCGAGCCCTCTGGCTTTGAGAGTGTTCATGGGCCAGTGATACCACCATCACTTAACATCAGGTTAGACATCTGCCCGTTTGGCCCCTGGTCTATAAAAAAACATTTTAATGCATATGAATTGTAAGCCTTATACTTGTAACGAAATGCATTCTTAGACTAAGAGTAATTTAATAAAAAGTTGTGTTTCAACCCCAAATCAATTTAGTTTTATTACCAGAGGTACTTAGCCGCTAGGTTAATATTGGAAGTAAGGATGCTTCACTATTTAACAATATTCTTGACACCTGATTGGGTTATCAATATGTAGTTATTTATAAGATTTCAGTAACATTGTTGCTTAAACCCAAATAAAATATAGTTCTAATTTCAAAAATTTTGATTCCTTTGTTTCATCATAAATTTGATAAAAAATATTCTGATAATAAAACAAAGGTTTTTATCATTTGAATAACACTTATCAGAAATGATAAGTACATAGCTATACATACAGACTTTATGGGTCATTTTTAATTGCCTACCAATTACGTAGTTCAGTAGGTAAAATCACTGCATAAATGTAGTAATAGAAAAGTAAACTATGATTAAACTATTGACGACGGCATCGAATCTATCGTAATTTTGCATTGACCACGTAATTAATTTAAAATTAAGTCACATCGCTCATGGAGACTACTGACAATACCATTTGGCTCGCTGGTGTGTTGTCGGCCTTTAAAGGAATGTGATAGCCAAAACCGAAGCATTTGGGGAATGAGTGTTAATTGCTATTTACGCGGATACCTCGTCATTTAGGGCTTAATTAGGTTTAGAAATAGGCACGTTGATGTTGTCATTGGTATTTTTTTATGTCAAACGATCGCGTGTCATGGAACATACATATAAGGAAAACAAAATTACAACACGCCATCTAGTAACATATACGCTCCGTGTCTTTCAAGTTACAATAATGCTGGCACAACTTTTATAGCCTTCATTGGTTTTGTTAACAAACCAAAACAAACATATGCCTATATTGTAAGTCTTATAAATTTTGAAAATGGCTTTAAAAAGGATATTAAAGGATTCTTGCAGGTAAAGGTTAAAATTTACTCTGATTTCGCTTATTTTAGAAGCAATGTTGAAGGTCAACTTTTTTATCACTGATTCAATATGCACTCATATTTTTTTTTCTTACTGGGGTTGCCTGGAAGAGATCGCTTCTTAGCGATAAGGCCGCCCATTTCATCCCTTGTATTTTTTATGTATTGTGTTATTTGTGTTTCTTTGCAACGAAGTGTGAATAAATAAAGTTTAAGGTTTACAATTCATTACTTAACCTAACCTAACCAAACTAGATAATAATTCGTTTTTTGGACGCTTAGACTCGTACATACTCAGTATAATCAAAATCAAGGTATTAAATTGTAAACCCAACCCTAAATAAATAAGTAATATTCTCATTACATAAAATATAATATAAATTTTACTTAAACATTACAAAGTTAATGTTTTCAACAATAAAATTCTTAAAAACAAATATAATGAGCAAAGGCTAAGGGTATCCTATAATAGTTAAAGTCGAACAAAAACTTTTGTGCTCCAAACTGTTCGGTTTACCCCGTGGAGCGTTGACTGCGCCTCGCTGCGTGATGCGTCCCTCTGCAACGGGCCCAATTGCTGTTGTAAGGTGACCATGATATATGACCATTACAAACTTTTTTTTTATATCTTTACAAGGGATTGTGTAGATAACAATTTCATTTAAGGTTTAGTCTTTATCGGAACGTTTTGAATAAAGTAATAAAAATAATCTAGTGTTGCTTGCTCTTGAAAGTATTTCTTATCCTACTTTATCATAAAGTAAGAAGGAAATACTTTTCTAATATTCACAAAGTAGTGAACTTTTAATATGTTTTTCTCATGCATGTGTAAGCAACTTTAAGTATATCATAATATTACCGATTGGATAATTAGTGTATGAAACAATTCATTACACGATGTGAACTTCCATAAAAAATAACAATACATGTTACTCCGTCTTTTTGTTTGACCAAGGCGTATTATATAATCTTACACATATCCAATTAAATCCATAAAACAGTGTTAACCTAGCCAGTGTCAACAATGCCCGCTCTCCTTGCTACCCTACAGCTAGGGCTTTTTGTAACGTGTCTTGCTCCACTCTCCAATATTTATGGCGAACTATGTGGACTTACCGTTTGAATTTTTAATTCACCGCTGTAAATAATCCAAAGACAACTGTATCACTGTTTTTAGCTCACAGGTCATCGCATCGTTAGTAAAATTATCACTCGCACAAATTAACACTGTTCTCTTTTCATATAAGTAAATGGTTCACCAACCACATCGATATAACTCGTATAACTCCGAGATCACAAAGTAGTAACCGGTTCTTAAGTAGGTGTAGACTTAGCTTGTGTTGTTTACACTGAACGCGCTGTCGACGTGGTTCAAGCTACGAACGCACCAACGTACACTCGCGACGCACACGAAACCGGCACTGGCTTGCCCGCTACTCTACGAGCGTGAGTCATTAACACTTCTAGCTAAGCAAGCGCTTGAATGCTAGTAATCAGTAAATACATACCACGAATAAATTTACAAATTGAAAAGGCGTCAGTATACGAGTTATATTGTCACCAAGATTTGTATTTTACAGTGAATTATGAGATTCTGGTATATTTACATTCTGATATCTGTATCGTATAATAAATAAAAATAACGTGAACAGTGAAATGAATAACTAATTAAATCCAAGATAATCATTTCAATAATTGAACTGTAGGTAACTTATTGATAAGTATATAAAAATGAAACTTCTCTTAAATAGTATAGCGTTATAAAATACCTTTAACCAAGAATAAGAAGCAAAATCAATATTTAAAGAAGCTAACAAGAGCTGTAACTCTATTGTAAATTTAATATTATTTTCTAGTCTTTTCTTAATTAATTATTATATCTTTGGATACAGCGCTATGTGCGCTTAGTTCGTTTAAAGTCCGAGAGACGCGGGCTCCCCGCTCTCCTGTGAAACTTTGTTTCGAATCTTGACTCGCCCGACTAGCTTTTCTATCTCTTTTATTCTTTAACAACATGCGCGTGCGCCGTTGCCACGTTTACCTTTCAGCTCGTAGTGTTGCCAGTTCGACTTTATTTTTTGTTTTGTATTGACGCTTCTAAATGAGGACCCATAAAATAGAAATGTATTTCGTCGAATGTTTTAAGAGAGACAAGATAATGTAGACGTAGATGGACTCCTTTGTACGAGTTGTGGGAAGTCAATAACTGTATTTAGGTTTCAAGTACTTCTTGTGTGAGACGTTTATACAAATAAAGCTTTTATGAGCAGAGCTTCGAGTTTACGCGATGCTCTACCGGTTGACCTGCCTCAAACTTTCTACCATAAACGGTGTTGATTTAACTGTTACAGTAACTGGCTACTACTTCGCTAAGCATTCTATTAATTTATTCTCGTTATTTATACAAAATATAATATATATAGGATAAAGGATAGATTTATGAAAGAACAGATCCAAATAAAGAGACGGAGGCTTTTACCCAAAATGGCTCCATCCTTTAGAATACGAAGTAATGGAGCAATAACTAGTCTAAGTTTTATAACAATTTTCTCATTTGATTTTTAATTCTTATCGTATGGAGTTAAAGTGACATTATTATTATGTATACGTAAAATATCTAAAATAAAAATAATACGGCAAAAGCTTAGTAGAGACCTCAGAACGCATTAGATATTCGAATCCCTTATCTAAGGTAGACGGGGCGCTTTATCTCCGGGTCCGATATTGGGGAGCGTGTCAGGTGCTACCACATGGATTCATACCTGCTTCCTACCTTTTAGTATTATTATTGGATTTATTAAAACGGACCTTTTATACTCGGCTTACTAAACTTACAAATGAAATGGAAAATGTTATATGTGAAGATCTAAATTTTATCATCTTTCAGATTTGTGTATTTAATGATATCAAATGTATGAATACGTTTATTTAGTGATAAAATTGTTATTTTATTGCAGAGTAGATAGTGCTCCTGCCATTTATAAGACGCATCTGCTCGATCTTAATGTTACTTTTATGAGATGCCAGAATTAGATTATTTATTGAACACGTTAAAAATAGGAGATCGCTTGAGTAAAGCTGGTTTCTTTAACGCAAAGAAAAATGTTTATAATGTATACATATGTGTTGTTAACCTTTCGTCGTATAATTAAAAGAAAACAAAATATCTAGCTAAAATTATATATAACTGAAATTAAATTAGTTTCATAATCCGTGATACGGCTTAGCCAAAATTATTGCGTTTTGTAAAATCAACTCACATATGTTGAAGTAATACTTGTGTGCTGACACATTACTCTTCAAGGCCCTACATTATAATATACAGTAATAAAGTATTATAATTAACATGGCCTTTAGTTATAACTATTGCCATTATACATACATATTAAAAAACATGGCCTACATAAAAATATAGTTAAAAATAAAATTTATCAAAGGATTAAACTCAAAAAATGTCAAGTCTAATCTACCACAAATGAAAATATACTAAAAACGTTTGGTTCTGGGCCTCAGATTGGTTTATCTTACGTGATCATGTTTTTTATGGCTTAACTTCTGTGCCAGACACGCCATCGAATTTTGTGGTCTAAGATATACTGGTTTCCTCGCGAGTTAAATACACGCATAGACAGAAACTTCGTTTCGGCAGAGCCGGGGATAGAACCTACTACCTCAGGGACGAAGTTGCATGCTCAAGTCACTAAGGCAACATTGTTCAAAACAAAATGATAAAAGGCTTAATATGTGCGGTTGTTTTAGTATACCTATACAAACGCAAAGCGTCGACAAGACATAGGTTCTATTGAACAGATTACTGCGTGGTGAATGTGGGTCAGAACCAGTTTTTGTTTGAGCTCATATGGTAACAACGCACTCTATTACTGAGTGTAGTCAGTAGAACGAACGCCTATTGGGTAATTAGATACATTATGTCATAAGAGAACTTTGGTATATCAGTAAATGTATACTTACTCATCTGGGTGGTCGGCAATTATTCAATGAATAATTCAGGAATCAATATCATTAGGTATACTAATGTTGTTATTTTACAATCACAATTGTGTTGGTATTGATATGAAAAAGAGACTTCTTAGTCGAAGCCATAGGATACCCCAATACTATTATGATTTAATTTAAAATCTTTCTCAATAAAAATTATGTCATTTGCGTGGTGATTGTGTTTTAAAAATCGGTAATTATCTTCTAATGAGCCAATTAGCAAAACTTTGTTAAATTTTGATAATTTATCGGGTGTTTATATTTTACATATCAGTCTAAAACAAAATCATGTTACCAATTAGCGTCTCAGTTTTTTGTCTTATCAGTCAACGACATTTAAAAAGCAAACTTGGCTTGATATATGTAGTTTCATTGCTTACTCAACGTGTAATAATATAACGTTGACGTGATGTCAACTGTTTCTATACTGATAAATAAAATTTCTTTTTGCAAGCCCCGATTAAAGTATTTAATTTACACATTTTAAAATAAATCCTTCCTTTCCTATGTAGCAGTAAGGTGTGGTTTAGGTGAAGGCATTTAATTGGGCTACAAAAATCAACCAAGATTAAACTTAATAAATGCGTTTTCAAATCGGAACTTTATTGTGAGAAAGATTAAATTAAAGCTAGAAACAACTTACTATGCTAAAGGTGTGTAAAACTGTGTAATTTAATGTCTTCAAATACATACTAATGTTTTATAACTTTATACTAGGGTTTATCAAGTATTCGTTTCAGTGATCTTTAAAACTATCCTACATTATAAAATTACAAAGCCGGTTCATATATCGATGTTGTGAAGTACATCGGTTTAAAGACGACCCAGGGCCTAGGCTAATATTTGTCTCTTTGGCGGTCTGGTTTCTATGACATTGACAGGATACATTTTATCAGCATAAAATATGATCTTAATTTATATGCACTATGCACGCCCACAGTTAAAAGTTATTTACTTAAATGTAGTTCGGTGTTGTTCAGAAGCCAGCCTTTTAATCATTTTTACATTTTTATGTACGGAGTCTGTTGAATTATCTGTAATGCTAGATTAGTTATTTTAATTATACATCTAGAGAACAAGTATTTTTTTATGTGCGTTTAAGACTAGAAGTATAAAGTTGCCTTTAATACGGCTTACAAATACGGTCCATAGATAGCACTATAGTCTATACAGCCTATTTGCATATCAGCAGCGGGTGCGGTTTCAGAGCTCTCTACAAGCTAAAGGGGACAATATATTTTAGAGAAAGACGGAGATATCTCCCCAGCACAAAATAGTACCAAGAAAAGTACAGAATACTGGCGATTTGCCATTACCGTTTAGATATATAAGCGCGGATTGCTGAAGGCGCCTTTGTAATGCTCGTTTATGTTAAATTGAGAAACATTTAGTATACCATATATGTATATATTCAAGTACTTATCGATTTAAGTACCTATTACTATAAATCAAATCTACATCAAGTACAACTATAACTTGCATTTTATAAATTATATTTCACGATAAAATGTAACTTCATTTTAAGTGAGAGGTTGTTAGTGTTGACTTCGATAAGCTAAAATAGTTATCTCGATCGTAGCGTTGACAACTAGGGGTGGAGAGATATCAGCAAGATGGGGTTTACCTAACGACATCGTCCGTGATTTAAGCACGCCAAGAAACCTCAGCTACATCTTTTCTCAGCGAGATAAGACGCCTTGTGCGCCATTTGTCATTACCATCTCACGACGCCATTGTGCGCCTTTCGCTAAAATTATCTTTCTTCTAAACGAAAATGGCAACATTCCTTCTAATTTAGATAACACCTGTCTAAATTGCACGTGAATGTCTGAAATAGAGCGTTGTGATGATCTATCTGAGGTCAGTTAAGCGGATCAAAGCATTATGTTGAGAGATATTACAGGTGACACAAAGCGCGGCTCGTGTCCGCTGCTGCTGACGGTCTAATTCCAAACAAATGCAAATTGAGCGGGTGCGGGTAGCTGGCTGGACATCCGCTTAATGGCTGAGCATTGTGTTCGTTTCGCTAATGGCCGGGTAATTGTTCCGAGGTCACAAACGGTCATACGCCTCACCTGGATTTCTAATACTTTTTTGACTCGGGCCAAATCGATAGCGATTTATGGATTTCAAATGGGGCATCACTATTTTAAGCGAAAGAGACTACGC
Organism: Pieris mannii; assembly: GCA_028984075.1. NCBI lineage: Eukaryota > Metazoa > Arthropoda > Insecta > Lepidoptera > Pieridae > Pieris > Pieris mannii. The sequence continues at coordinate 7,073,927 of CM054776.1, forward strand.
CTATTGAATTCTACTTAGGTTTTTCGTTCCGACTGAAGTCACGGAATCTGTTAATTTGAAAAGTCATTAGGTCATTTGTTTCGTGATGACATACGGAGCGAATCAGATAGGTATGAATATTATTAACGCACGTCCTTGTTCATGTTCTGGTTGATGTCCACAGGAAATTGCTCATTGTACATCGCGGTGACCCGTGCTCATCGTGATATTAAACGTTAGCTACTGCTACTTACCACATAATCACCCGGAGATACCGTATCCTATTTAACGATCAATTTTATTTTCGGCACCGCTCATGGCGCAATCAGTATGAACCGACTCAAATTAAAGTTTAGATAGTTTCCAAACCTTTTCTAGCCACTACCGAGCAAAATTTATATATTTATATATGTATTGAACAGTGTCGCTACGATATCTTCAATAGTATTTATTGTAAAATTAAATAAAGCGTAGAACTAACTAAATAAAATATATGCGTTTTAATAAGCGTGTTAAACATCTCATTATTGTGTTTCCGTCAATGTATACAGTATTTCCGCGGTGAATAGCCCTGAGAATAAAAAAAATAATTACTATTTCAATGATACTATACTTCGGATCTTCCCACACAGTATGACTCTTATAACAATTAAATCGTTTTGACCCGCTTGACGGGACCTTTTGTCGCCTTCTTTACTAATTTAAGCGGGTCATATCCAAATACTTATAAATAGGAGGTATTTCAACACTAAATGATAGAAAGATCTCATATGATCCATCGTTTTATTGTAACAAAAGATAATAATAATAAAATAGATTTTGGAGTTTATTGTTAAATTTCTAATATTCACATAGGTGATCACCCTTATGTGCCTGACGAGGCATGCCTCGACTTTTTGGGTCTTATGCAAGTCGATGACCTCACGATCTATTCCGTCACCGTATGAGGGAATGTTTAATTCTGGGGATCGAACTTACAACCTCAGGGATGAAAGTCGACAGTTAAGCCACTAGGCCAACACCACTTGCCATATTTACAGTTGAACACTACCTGAATTAATCATAAATCATTTTTTTTCTAAGATTAGGAATTTGTCTTATGTCAAACAGAAACGTTTATTCGCAAATTCAAGTATTTGTGTAAATTATAAATTGTATGTGTATTCTAATGTTCTAATTATTATTGTTATTATTTGAATTCTAGTCCAAAGGATTAAGTCAGCCTATCAGTCCAATTAACTACTGCTTTGATAATTGATATTCAAGTCGTAAGGTAAACAAGAAACTTAATCAATGATTTGTTTGTTTTCTGTAAAACCAGATGATTGCTTTGATATCAATGTTCATGCCATAGTTTTTTTTATCTTTTCCTTTAACATGTTAACAAAATGATTCATACACATAAATGTGGTATTGTATATAAGGAGTAGACTGTAACAAATAAAGTAAATAAAAATAAATCAGTGGCACTACAACCTCTTTAGGCCTCAGATTTCTGAATCTGTTTCATGATCATTTTTTAGCCTCCAGTGCCTGACACACGTCGTCGACTTTTTGGGTCTAAGACATGTTGGTTTCCTCACGATGATTTCCTTCACCGTTCGAGTAAATATTAAATCGCACTAATAAATAAAATACAAAATCTAATAATATCTATCAACTTCCGTTTGCACAGGAACAAGACGTGCATAATCAATCTTAAACAGCGAGCGTGAGAAAAAACCGAAGTCAACGGCCGTGAGGTCGCAACAACAAAAGTAGCTCGCAAAATGCATTTTCCCACAGGCTATAAATATTTGTTGGGAAATTCTTTGTCAACGATACAACATTAGTTAATTATCAGCTAGGACTGAGATAAGAATATTCCCAGCAACCAAAAGCTAAGGTTTTTATGAAGGATTTTGTACAATACACAAACCTTAGCTGCAATTGTTTTGTGAACTCTCGTTCCCTTCTGTAGTATGAGGCAGACGGTCTCTTTCAGTGATGATTTAAAATACATGAATCTGCTTGCTGCTTAGGATCACCTAATCTAATCTCCTAATTAAGTGAATTATAATGTGGACTTATAAATATCGCCTATTTTTTTTGTAGGCAGACATATTCTTTTCACCATTCATCTTAGATATTTTTTCTATATGTAAGTAGTTAAAAATCTGTGCTTGACACTCGCAATTTTTTTAAAACGAGTGCAAGTAATTTGCATACTTAAAATGAAAAACAAACTTAATGACTGTGCCACGGCGTCTTGCATGGATTTTGTATCATCCATCTGAGATAGACATCGTTCCAATAACCAATCAACGGATTGTAATAGCCATATGTCGATACAGGCTATCCATGGTAGGTCGCATCGGTGTATGCGGATAGACCATCTTATAGCCAAATATTGATAAAAGTGTTCCAATAACCAATCAACGGATTGTAATAGCCATATGTCGATACAGGCTATCCATGGTAGGTCGCATCGGTGTATGCGGGTAGACCTTTGTATAAAAATGACAGTTCACCTGCGCCAATATCCTATCTTAAGATTTTAACTTACACCATTTTTAAATAATTAAAAAGACATTTGATTTGTTTTAAACATAGACATATATATTTTAATATTATATGTACGTTTTTATTTACTTTATTTGGTTTATATTAATTATCAAATACGAGTGTAAAGAGCGAAGAGATTGCATTCTATCCGTCGCTAAAAAATGATTGTCTTCGTAGGGTTTGGTTGTTGGGATGCAGATAGGAGTGCGATTCACTCGTACGGTCGAATCTCAGGTTGGTTTCAATCTGTAATTGTGGATTAATTATTTGGTTCGTGCGTAAGTACCATCAAACTAAATCATTAATTTCATTTTGTTCTTCTTTTCCAAATCAATAGCTCAGATATAAAATATATACACGGCTTAATGAAGCAGCATTGTAACTAAAGGAAGTGAAAGTCGTATGTATTCGTTTGTAATATCTAATTATATGTCACGTAATGGCACCGATGCAGGTTCAACAATCGCAAAATTAAATTGAAAGTGTGTTAACTAGCCGCAACGATCTCACGCACGGCTCTAATTACCTACATACAGTAAACATACATTGGACTTCCGCTAACGTGGCACAAAAGTGCATTTGGCAATATTACTTGTGTTGAGGGACAACGGAAGACCATAACGTCGCAACAACTGCATATTCAAACCATTGAAGCAGGCTAAAACATTTTCATTGTGCAAAAATAGTGGCTTACATAAATAATATTGTCCTGTAATCGATTTTTGTGCTGTCACTCTATACGGTCTAATATAAAACTAACCGAGCCTCGGTTATGTTTTAATCTCAATACCAGTATGCTTGCTTATTTTAATAAATTGTAATTTTGTTAGTAAAAAAGTGTTTTAAGCTATAAAAATTATTTACTTTTGCTTTTAATTACGTGCTCTATTTCCGTTGCGGATATTGCGTGTTTCAATATAAACTATTCTGGCACCAAGAGGGCCAAATTATACTTGTATTAGATTCTGATACAAGTATGATACGTCCGGTTGTTAGTTTATTTGCAAGTACTTCGACGTATAACGTTATTGCTAGTTATTTTAGGAAATGCATATAGCGTGCAGGTGTATTTTTTGGGACCGTGCGATGAATGCGCTCTTTTAAAAGTTAATAATTTCATTCAAAAAATCCTTATCAGATTTCCTAGGTTTAAATATGATCTGCTATTCTTGTAAATTTATATTACTCGAATTATATTTTTAACAATTATCGTCTGTCCCTACAAACGTACATTTATGTCTGTAAAATATTCACAATATGTAATTTACGCGCAATTAAGTTTTTTATATATTTTTCGTTATCCTTTTTGTCTTAATAAGGTGATAAGTCACACATCATCGACCTTATAGGACATTTTTGGTTTCCTCACGATATTTTTCTTCACGATCACCCGTATCAGTGTTAAGCACGCTTATCTACATAGATCAATAGGCTTATACATATCTGTATAAGCCTATCGGCCATTGTTGCAGAGCCGGGGATCGAACCTAAAACTTCAAAGTGGAGAAGCATACCCTGAAGCCACACAACACTGCTCTATCAAATAAGATTAACAAAAAAAAAATAGTGTAACAATCGTCAATATAAATAATAATTTCACATTTATTTATTCCGCGAAGAACGTTGCTATAGCCGTGTAACATAGTTCGTGGAATATATAAAGTAAGCTGTTACCAGACTCTTCCTTATGGTTAGACTTGCAGACTACATTCGCAGTTCATGCGTCTACTTTCCGGGACAAAAATAATCTACAATCGCCTGCATCCGCTATCGAACAGTCTGCAGTACTAGTCATGATCAAAATACCTCCACCAGCACTAAAAGCTTGCTACTGGAAAATCAACTTTAGTTTTATCAATATTGGTTCTATTTAAGCATTTTGCATTTCTAAATATTTTTGGTGTATTGAAGATATTTTTAAAATATCGTCAGGGCATGTTTTCAAAACATTGTCATTAAAGACTTTGTTTTTATTAGAATCCTTTCAATATTATCAATTCACGGCTTTGGGAAATGCTTTTAGGTAAAATATTTTTTAATGAACTTAGCTAGCTTTTTTATGACGCATCTTGCTGTGCAAGTAGCTTCTGCTATCGGAAATAAGAACCGGTTCTCAACATTCCTATAAATCCTTTAACGCACTATTCCTAGTTCAGTGACATTATAATCTCCGCTATAAAGGAAAATTGTATAAAATAAAAGACGATCCGATGATCCGAACTGATTTTTATTTGTTGAGTATAACATTTAAAATGTAATATCTCTATATTTTTTCTAAATTTGACATAAAAAAAACGAAATATCCAAATTTTACCGTTTTTAATAACGTAGTAAGAAACTTACCTATTTTTCGTACAACTCAATGTAATTCATATTACAACTTGAGAGTTCTCGCTCTTAACTTAAAAAGCAATTGACGGCTTGAAACCACTTCCAAAACGGGTTCAAAAACACGATAGAAAAACAAGGAGTAAAGGTAAGGCTTTTATCAAAGTACTTGTCGGAGCTGAGTCCACAAGCACGTGTGCCGTGATCGATCTATTGAGTTGCGTGACCTATCAGCATTTTGTTCCCGTCAACTGTGATATTTATAATTACTCCATAAAAGAATAATTATTATGCATTGTTATACCATACAATGCTACAAGATTGTTATTTAAAAGGGTCATTCAAAGGGCGACTACAATGAATTTGAAATAATATATAATTAAGAAATTCCGCCGTTTCTCGTCACAAAATTTTAATTAAAAATAAGTTTAACTCATATTTTTGTATTCAAGTTTTTTAGTTAAAGGTTTTTGTAAGCATATAACATCTATAATATGCACCTATGTGTTAGTGTCAATTTTACAGAAATGTAATCTGTGCTTATGCACAGATAATAATGCACAGAAATATCATAATAATATTATTATAGTGTCTATATGTCACTCCCCTTAAACTTACTGACTGCATTCGGTTTTATTTGCATGTTTTTATCCTACTTAATAATTGATTCAAATCAACAAAGTTATCAAATAATCTTTCGACATATAAAATTAGTAAAAAATAAACTAGGCATTATGATTGAAACTATGTATTGCACGAGACTTCAATTTAACAAGCTAAACATTGAAGTTGCTTAAATAGAATTTAATGCACTTTTAATGTTAGTTACGGAGTGGGAACGAATTAGTAACAGAATCGTTTTACCGCGATTGCAATGGCCAAATAAATTGCTGCGTGCAGACAATAGAGTACACTTGCGGTTTAAGACATACAGCGATTAGTTATTGTAATACATAATGGGTGTGGAATTTCTTCATACAAAACATACTTTTTACTTTTTCAAAATTATAACGTCATAAATTATTAAAATTAATAGTGTTGTCTATTGTTTAAGTTAGAAGACTATTGTGTAAACGCCTAAAATATTTTTTTGTGTGTATTTCTAGTATTTTGTTATTTTTGCGGAATTAAACAACCTTTTGCGCGTATATTATTTTTTTATACGAGTTTTCTGCGCTCCGCCCCGGCGATATTTTATCGGTGTTCTCCAGTTGATTTTTATTTTTTACACCCTTATTCATAAAACTGCAGTGCTGTATATTTTCCGTTTTAACTAAAGTACTCTTTTGTCTCTTTCTATGGAAGTGTTTTTAAGCTGTGATAAAAAAGGAGAGATGATTGCAGCTGTTAAAACTGAAACTGAATGATTTCTCGTTATTTATAACAGATTCCTGCTTTGGCTACCTATTATGCATCAATGTTTACATACGCAATATATAATAATTTTATGTTTGATGTTATGTATAATTGGTTTCAGGATATAACTTTTAAATTTGATTGACGTTCCGGTGGACAGGAAAACTATCATCTAGTTTATATTTCCACCATACGATTATAAGTTTCATTAAAAAAATAGGTATATAATAAATAAATAATTTGGTTTATGTAAAAATATCTATATATATTATGCTTATGCTTATGAACTACGCCGTCAATATGGCTACGTTATACATTTCCTATTAGATCGTTTTACGAAACCAAATTTCATAATGACCAATAACGTTGTGGTAGTAAAAATAGCAAGGAATTCAATCACGTTGTTATTGAATGTGTGCGACGGAAGCTTTTCTTCGAGTGCCTGCACAAATAGATGATTGTAAAAGAGCAATTGAGATGTCAGAAATACAGGATACGCTTAAATTGAAACTTATGATTATATCAGGTTACATTATTGAAATTCTCTGATTAGCATATCTAGGTTTTAAACGAAAAATCAAAGCAAAGGTTATAATCTATATACTATCACTGAAAAAGTTATTCCATTACATTATTATTTTATTAAGCAGATTTTTATATTTTTATTATAATTGTAAAGGCACTTTACATCAGATGAGCCGCTCGCTTGCTTTTTAATAAAGAGACAATGGACGATTTCTTAATTTCGTCAAAATGATTTAGAGAAAGTACTGATGTTTCCGGTGTTCCTATTGTGTGCAAATGAATCAGCAATGTTACGACTGTGATGTTATTACAAGAATACATACCATGATTTCGCTGTAATAAATGCTTGAAACAAAGCTAACATGTTATTATTATAATGTTTTACAAAACTATTATATCTGTTGCAACTTTTGTTTATAAACATTATAAGTGATCGGCATATTGCCGTTCTATTGGAATTATTTACGTATAGCTATAAAACTATACGAGTTTTACCATTTCAATGTTTTTTGATCGGGCTAGTGACAATTTCGTTGCGGTGAAAATTTGTGTTTATATTGGATGAATGTTTATTGCTCGCGCGTTAAGGTCGATGACGTTGACTTGGTGAAAGCTGAGGTTATAAGTTACGACTTCGTCATATAAATTATCAGGCCAGCCTGCCGTTGTCTAAAAACCTTTAAATTTTCCCGATCAGAACATGGACACCACTTACATGATTTAAGAAATATATTTTTTACAGTTTTCTGCAATTATCTAGCTATAAGCATGGAGTATGCCAACTGCATTAATAGCCGACCAACGCCTTATTCTGAGTTTAGTATAAAAGAGTATCGAATTTCTATCCGTCTCTTCCCGGGAGAAACTAAACTCTTATCTACCTACTGAAACATTTGTACATTGATTGATTAAGATATAAACATAGAGATGATTAAAATATCGGCACGTCCTTCGTTTATCAGCGCTTAATTTTGGGTCGATATAAAATGCAATTACTGAAATAGCCTGTCAAATATTATAAGGTGAACATGAGTTTACGGCATTTCATTAGGTAGCTGCAATGACGCGCAAATAGGTGGACGTAATCGCGCCGGCCGTTTGAATCTCATTAACGATACAGATTGATAGTCTCTAGAAAATGTTTCAAATTATTTCATACAACGTTCATCTTGAATATATTTATTGCCAGTTACAAAACAGTAGTGGAATTTTCAATAAAGCATATTAAAGGGTTTTAGCGACACCGGATTATTAGATTTTATACTTCCTAAGCGATCTTTGTCATCTCAGTTAAGGAAATAAGATTTTAATTATTAAAATATACAATCTAAAGATAAAAATGAAATAAGAGCAAAAAGTATTTTTAACAAAATTTTCCAGACAACTTTCCTTTATTTATTGTTGAGTAAGATAAAATTGTTTAGTCTAGAATTTTAAGCGATCCCAAGAGATTCAAAAGGCTGCACTAGTGTTGTAGGTAAGTTACCTGAGCTAGTTTCAGTGGGTCCGGCTCTCTGAGTAATAGAGAAAAACAGGGATGTTTTTGGTACACTATTTGATTGAAATATATAATTCAAAATAATGCGAACAAATTAAAAACGACAAATATAATAATTTCACGATGGTATGTCAATGAACGTAATTCACTATAAAATCGATGTAGTTAGCGATAACCTTCCACAGATTTTATCTGCTGAAAAAGTAAATTATTGGTGTTTAGATGATTTATTTCGTGGTGTATTTTCATGTTACTTCAAGAATCGTATCTATTGCTGTTATATAAATTAATAATTAAATCACTCACATTAATCAAAATAGATTTTAAATCTTTAAAGTTTCCTTTGAGAACAGTGTTGGCCTATTGGCTTCAGCGTGCGACTCCCATCCCTGAGATTGTAGGTTCGATCCCCGACTGTGCATCAATGGACTTTTTTCTATGTGCGTATTTAACATTCGCTCGAACGGTTAAGGTAAACATCGTGTGGTAACTGGACGATCCAAAAAGTCGAGGGCTACTTGCCTATTAGATAAAAAAATGATCATAAAATAGATACAGACATCTTAGACCCAGACCTAAAAGTTGGTATCGCGTTTTAAAATTTCCTTTATTTTTTAAATTATAAATTTCCATTATTATCAAGATAGTTGTTACACGAATGTAGTTAATTCTTGAGCAATCATGTCTCTTGTTATTAGAATATAGTTAAGCCTAGTTGGGGCCAAGAAACCAATTTGGTTCCAATTTAAACAGATAGGTAACGGTTCTTTACGCAATAGACCATCGACCCGCAATGAATGGAGCCCATTCGATCACTTATGCACCAAACGAGTTGTGATGTTTCTCTCTCACACCAGTTCAGTGTGTATTTTTGTTATTTCTGAATATATTATGGAATTTTAAATGATTTATGGTTGCTTAAAAATATAACAATGGGCGTAAAAATTTGTTTAATGTATAAAACTGTTTATTTTGCTCAAAAATTAACTAAACTACAAATCACTACATAGTATAAAACAAAGTCGCTTTTTCTGTCCCTATGTCCCTTTGTACTTTTGTGATGTCGTAAATAATTACATTTTTTCCGCTTACATTGCAAACGCAAGCTGAACCCTACGAGTTTTATCAAAATAATGTACTAAGTATTGTACACGTTGAAAAGTTCTACAGAAAAGTCCGTGATGGTATATGTCTATCTCTTATGGATAACCCACAATAACTTTTTTTTGTCATTTACTTTTTACGACAAATAATGGCTAATTTTCCTTCCTTCACCAATCCTTAACCAATTAAATACCCTGAATACATTGTTCATTTAATATAGATCTATACAGCCCATTACAGCTTATTTATCAGCGATCGAACGCGTATATTACCGGAGCTTTCCAGCGACGGAAATAACAATACATAATAAAAACCTGCTTTTCATCAGCATTGCACCCGTGCGAAGCTGGGGCGGGTCACTAGTAATATTATAAAATCAGCATATAAAAAATAAATGGAGTTTGTTTGTTTTTCTTTAATTTATTTGTCTATGTTTCACAATCTACCAATATTTCCCGCAGTGTAATATTATAGCAGTGCCCTCATATCTAGCGATGAAGTCAATTGAATAATAGGCTTTTTAATACCATGTTTATTATTGCCTTATAAATTAATTATATGTAATGAAGAAATAAGAATATAATATTACAGAAGTTTTATATTAAAATATGCAATTTTTGGTATTTTGCTTAACACATTTTAAGCTTCACGTAATATCTACGTGCAAAAATGTCGCCCTTGTAGATTAAAATTAATATTGGATGAGGAAGTACCTTTTCATACCTTCGGGGGTTTCGGTTCTACGAAATAAGTAAAGATATATGTGAACTATGGTATCCAAAAAAGCTAGCACAGGCACGTAATTTAGTTTTTGGTTATATTTTTGTCCTAAACATGGAATGTGTAAGATAACAAATAAATGAAAGGTATAAGGATTCTATTTTTAATGAAAAAAAAAATCAGTGGCGCTACAACCACTTTTAGGTCTTGGCCTCAAATTTATTTCATGGTCATATTTAAATCTAATAGGCAAGTAGGTGATCAGTTTCCAGTGCCTGACACACGTCGTCGACTTTTTGGGTCTAGTTGTTGTAGGTGTGGGTTGTGGGTGTAGTTTAGGTTGGTTTCCTCACGATGTTTTACCTGCACCGTTCAAGCAAATGTTAAATGCGCACATAGAAAGAAAGTCCATTGGTGCACAGCCGGGGATCGAACCTACGACCTCAGGTATGAGAGTCGCACGCTGAAGCCACTAGGCCAACACTGCTCTATTTTTAATTACTTTGTATTAATTCTAAGCTACTGTATTTCAGATAAAATTCTCAAAACTTAGACTGAGCTGACAAGGAACTTTATTCATGAGCCTTTCTTCAGTATGATTATAATGATCGAGCCCCTTTGGGATACAGGTAATATTAGTAAGTACACATAGTTGTTTTCACGCACGTACACAGAAAATGGATTCCAAATTTTCTAGGGATACGTGAGGTCACGCCGCTAACGATCTCGATACCTTATTCAGTGACGTTCTTTTTTTGAGGAAATTGCCTTCGTTCTTGACAATAGCTTCCAAACTTGATGTTACATTCATAAGCCATGTGCACAAAGAAGGAATTGTAATGTAATTTAAAGTATCCTAGCCGCACCGGAGTTTGCATATCTTGGCATTAAAACGTCGTACCATGTAGTGTCGAGGGAAGTGGATCGCGTAAGCAGTACTTAGTTCCTCATAATTTATTATATTTCTCCTGGAAAATGTTTATTGTTGTATGAAAATAAAGAATCCACGTTGAGTATATAAATGCGTTATGAATTGATATTAAATGTATGTTATACTCTGTAAGTGTGATATGAATAAATTATAATAATTATAAAGGTGGTAACGGGCCGAAGACTAACATTAAACTATACGCTCTTATTTGTTATTCACAAGTGGATGTTATTCAGAGAATTGCCGTTCACGAGTATTGTTTATTCGACATTTGTTTGACTTGGGTTTGTTATGTTGCTTGTGTGGAGTTCAACTGACGAATGAAGTATACTTGCCCCAATTCATCTACACTGCCTACTTCTTGTATAGAATATTAATCTAAAGGTTCAAACAAAACGTCCTAAATTCAAAGGATTCTTTGATGATTAACCAAGATAGTAATGGCACCTAAAATTAATGATGGGACGAAGAAGGGTTCTTCAAAGAGGACGTTTCAATTGAGCCTGGCTATTTGTTACTTGACCGCGTTTGGTTCGGTTTAGCCTTGAAATCTTTGGTTGACCGCCGCCGCTCCCGCACTTTCTTGTCGCCTAGGGCCTGCCACTAGAATAGCTCAACGCCCTACTGCGGAAGCCATTACTCAACGTACAGATTCTTTTTCATTGGATATCAGTAATGTCGCGATCAGTCAACCGACCATTATTTATCAGTCGCTTTTCCCTCCTCCATTATTCGCCAGATTACGGTTGAGATTCATCCTATTTAGATAATAATATCAATTTATTTGAAAATGAACTTTTTGAAAACTTATTAAGGTTCATATTGTATTGAATGGCGTTCAAATACGTTATAGTTTCAGCTTCTAACAGCAATTAAGGTATTAAAAGTTTATTTATTCCTTTATTTACTACCTAATTAACAGTTTTATTTCTAATTTTCTTACATTTTTGTGTAACTGAACGAATTTTTGTTATATTTTTGATAGTAATTAGATATCTTTACATGGCGAATGGAAAAAATTGACATGAATTACTCATTTTTATTCTGAAAATGAGAGCGTCAAAGGTTTTGCACGTAGAGACGGTCTATTTTCGTTTACTTCTAATCTCGGCGGACTATCGCAAACGCTGAGACATGGGATTTAAGATTTGAGCTCGTGAGCCCGCGGCTGCCTCGGACGTGAATAGCATGACGACATACTCCCAATGAAGATGTTACCATCTACCGTCTCACCACTCCGTTTGCATCATACCCACTTTACATAATGCTCTATTGCAGTCACGCTGAATGTCAACTTCGAGGCCGAGTCGTCTTTAATAAATGCTTGTTCAAGCCGAGATTTTATTGTATGCACTCGACACTTATTGCTATGATTGTAAAAATTAATCATAATTGTTATTGATGTTCACACTCTGACATTTCAAGAGGTATTGTCTTCAAACAATCGTTAACTTTTAGTGAATTCAATTACTTTATGACTGTACATAATATGAGATTTTAACATTAAAAGTATTTCTTAAATGGCTTCATGTAGCATATTAAAATATAAAAGATACCTTTCATCGAACTTGAAAATGGGAAAAGGCAGATTTTATATACCTACAAGAAAAATAAAATCATTTAACGACACTTATACACCTGTGACGTTCAGTAAAATGTTCTTCCATTTAATGCAGGATTTTGGACAAGCCAACCGGAATTAAAGGTATTTCACCAAGATGGTAGTTAATTGTAAATGATTCATGGTTTAGGTGCTTTATCCTGACTCATGGGCAGCGCTAAAAGATGTTCTCAGAATAGCAAATAACCTTGAAAATCAGAAGTAGATTGCTTACTCGTTCAAGCTCACTGAATAACGTGTAGTTGTTTTACTTTAGACGAAAATATCGCTGTAAATGAACTCAAATAAATTGCAAATAGTCATTGAAAATACAATTATGTTCACTCTAAACGCTTTTTTGTGTGGCCACAAATAAGGTTGTGGTATTGTCAGTTCAGTGAGCATAAATTAACAAACAATTACAAAACCTTTTTATTGTCAGCGAGTTTTTTTTTTAAATGACTTATATATAAAACCCTTTGTCAGCACAACTCTGCAATAATTTATGAGCCGTTGAATAATGTTAACGATCTTTTTAATTGATCATAACCTATATCAATAGGCGTTATTTAACCGCACTTGGGAATGTCTCTGACACTTGTGAAGTCCTGTATGAGTTATATCAGGATCAATCGACATCGGTACTTTATCGGGGATAAAGAGCGTCGAAGGGAGATTCTGTCGAATAAAGATAAATGAAAGTGCGGGTTAGAAGGGAATGGGGTGCGGAGGAGTGGGTTAATTGGATGTCAGCGGGTCCAGTTCCGAGTGTAGCACACCGTCTAGTCGACGACTTATTGACATTGGCACCGTTTTTTGCCGAACAATAGGGTAAATAAAACAATAGTTTGACTAGGACGTAAGGCATTTAGGCAAGGAGACGTCGGGTGACAGGTAGGCGGGCGGACGAGGTAGTTTTGTATTATCGAGGCCAACAAATTTTCGATTTTGTAGCTTGTTCGCGAGCACTATTGTTGCAATACTTCATTAGCATTATGCACTCATTAACGATTCAACCTCAGCCTCATGAATACTAGCCGATACTGGAAAACTTGTTTCTTTCGAGACTTTTATTGCCATAATAGATTTCGTCAATGATTTCGAGATACAACTGTGAATTTTGTAATTTAAATTTATGAGACTATTAGCATAAACTCATCCATAAGGTATTGTGAATTTGGTAGTTAATTGTGTGTTTTTAGTTAGGTTCACGTATGTGAATATTATATGAAACATAGCCTATTTTGGAAATGCAAAGGACATTACGTAATCACATGCAAAAAATTGAAGCTGTAGTGTATGCGATAATTGCCTAGCGATTAGAACCAATCCAAGGTTATTTATTTGGATCAAGATCGTGAATGGTGAACGTTTTCGATTATCACGCTTATTGTAGTGTGATCTTTTTACTATTATTTTATTAAAACTTCATACAGGTCTCTAAACTATTATCATGAATATAAAAGAGTATTTTTTTTAAATAAAGTCGAACAATAAATTTGAGAGTAGTTATGCTATAGTGCTTTAAACCACAAAGTGCTAACAGAGTTATTTTAACGTAATGTGCGGTAAGAAGCGTGAGAAAAATTTTCTAGAGTTCTGTATTATTGATAGACAATTTCTTTATTATTATTATTATATTCAATTTATGTAACCAAAGCTTTTCGTTACCACTGTGCCACTCGTGATCCAAGATTATATAATTGTATTTATCATGTCTTGGATTACGAGGCCCTTGGACGTTCTACTATAGTTTCTTCACAATCACAATAAAGGACACATTTATACAGTGTTTGTACGGAAACCTGCCATCTTTACAACATAAATTTACGCGCCACTGGAGTTAATTAATTGTTTGTTAATAATTTGTAAAACCCGATATAAATAAGAAATATGAGTTTGGCACTGTGTATATTTCGTTAATTATTCAATACGGCTCTTCGAATTCAGCCGAATCTTGTTCGAGCTTTTTATAGGCACAAGCAATTATTTTAGACTCGAATAGTATTACCATGAATAAATTATATTTAATGGCGAGTGGGCCTGCTTTTTGTAGGACCGGTGTAGGGTACCTTTTTTGTAATCAATTTTAGATTTGGAGTGTAGTCGTGACTTGAACGCATGCGTCTTAAAGAGCTTCCGAGAGTTCGTTGTTGTAAAAAAAACTTGTAAAGACTATGTAGTCGTGAATCGTGACATCACTTTGACAATAAATATATTTAGATTTCGCTTAGTTTCCTATAGTCATATATAATTTACTAACAAATAATTAATTCATTAATGTAAGATCGCATGAGCATTGTATTGCTGTAAGATTGAGGTTTGTTTTCTAGCGTTTTAACCAATTCTATATATTCTTATTGTTTATGTAAAATTGTTAATTAAAACAATAATCTTTACGTTCAATATTTTAAATTACGAATGCGTATATTTTGTATATGAACTTTACTTAAAATCTTGGAAAATATAAGCTTAAATATACCCTTCTTAGACATATGATACTCGGAAAAATTAAACAGTGAGAACGTTCCAAAGCTTCAGATGTTGTTAGTGGATATACTAACCAGGCACGGTGTGAACACGCAATAGAACTTGATAGTTCAAGCCTGGCCAAGCATGTAGGACACGCTTTACTGGCCAGAGACGTGAAAACTCAGGTTATTTCACATTCTGGGATATGAAAATGTTATTTCCCATGGAATGAATAGAGTTAGCAAATATAATTAAATAACATATATAAGAAAGTAAATATATAAGGTAAAATAAAAGTATGATATGTATTACTGTATTTTTCATGTAATACAGACGAAATTAGTAATCTGTCATTATTATTAATAGCAAATATAGGATATCGTTTACAAGTTAATTGGGTAATAATAACGGCGACACAAACTTCTGTGAGTTGCTTCTTATTTCAACCACAGTTACAGACAATTTATCTTCTGTGGGTATGAAGAAAGATGAGAAAAAACTAACGCTTTTTATGCCACGTCGGCGATTTTCGAGCCTAGGACCGACGATTTTGACGTTTTGACCGCTGAACGATCAAAGGAAATGACAGTAGCGCATATCTAGGCTTCAAACACTCAACCTTGAGGCTCTTAGTTAAAAAAAAAAGGCTATTATATACTTAATTATTTGTACCTATCTACATACTGTATTACTGAGGCCAAGACTGGTTTCATAATGAGTGTTATAACCACTTTATACAAAACGAGATTTCGAAACAGGTTACCAATATTTATTCGAGCTATTATCATGTTTATAGTTAATATTTCCTGCAGAAAATGTCACAGATGATATTCATTATCATACGGCATATATTATGAATATATGTTTTGTTATAAAATAAGATACAATTTAGCAATTTTGAACTTATATAGTAATTCACTGTAGACAACTGTTTTTTTATATAGAACAAGGGCAAACGGACAGGAGGCTCACCTGATGTTAAGTGATACCGCCGCCCATGGACACTCTCAAGGGCTCGCGAGGGCGTAGCGAGGGCGATAGTTGGACGGATCAGAGCGGACGCCTTTTTTAGGGATCGGATATGTCGAAGCGGTATTTCAGCACTTCGGGACAGGTGATACTTATAAGGAAACATATAGAAAAAGTCTGAAAAGATATACTCATTCGCAATCGCATTCCTTGTCTGTACCCTAGATCATTATTTTTATACCACATAGGGCAGAGCTTGGGAAGGAAAATAAGCAGTAACTAGGTTTTTGTCTTATAAATCTTTAGTTAAAAGAACTGTTTTAGCTTAGGCCTAATAACTGAAGACGACAATTTCTATTTATGTTTTATATATATATATATATCTTGCCTATAAAGATATAATAAAAAAATCCTTAAAAGCAAACGCTCGAAAGCCCAAAGTATACTTAAAAGCTCAGTATTGTCTGAACGGTACTTGCGTTGTCAAATGAGTCGCATCGGGGACTCTCAATTATTCCCGACAATATCCCGGAATGTCTAATTTCCTCACGTAATTTGGTCGGAATTTGTCCCCAGCCAACGGATGCCGTGAACTATTTTTATTGTTTTTGCTTGTTTCCCATTTACTTCAATCCCTCGGGAACAATATAACTTGAAGCGCGGACTAACCAAGTTTTCTCGAAACAAGTGTATTGTGAATTGCACGTCGTCTCTTTGCAGTCGGAGCTACGATTGACGATCTACTTTGGGGTTACCTTGTTAATAATTTGAATGTTCTTTTGTCACTTGATACCTTACAAAAATTTGTAAAGCGACAAGCGGTATTTTTTTCTCATATAATGTGCTGTTTTTATGGCTTGTACGACTTTGATATTCATTAAACCCTTTTAACATTATTTCCCCGCGAAGTTTCTCGTGTTTTAAAGGGATATCTCTCCTGCAACTCGATTTAAAGTTATTATTATTCGAAGCTACTCCACTAGTTCATAGTATTAATATTTATTTTAAACCTGGTAGATCGTCAATTCCTAAATAGGTACTAACTTGCAAAAGCTGTAGCAAAATAACAAAATTCTCAGGAATTGCTAATCCTTCCCACCTGTGTTTAGAACGCGCTCCAGATGCGCTGTAACAATAAGATATAAACGTTTATTGCATGACGTAAACTTGATATTTTTACAATATTTAAAGTATAAGTCAAAATTATAGCTCTAACTCATACGGTGAAAGAAAATACTGCCCACGATAATTGGACCGCGTGTCATATTCGCACACCTCGGGGTGGTAAATTTACCCTTAATTCAGAGAACTATTTATTGGGGGAACTGAGAAAACTTCTTTGTTAAATATACATATTTAATAATCTAACTGTAGGCAGGAGACGTAAAATCTTGCGTTAGTAACAACAACACACTCAAGTACTACGCCTCGAGTTGGGCATATGTTATGTAAAGAATGTACAGAATATACACTAGTATGTTGGTATTGTTAAGTAACGTGGTCGTCCATGTCCATATATTCAGACTTCTAAACTCATTTTTTATTAATCATGAATAAATAGCCCAGGAAAATTATCCTGTTCATATATATGTCTGGCACAGACTACATCGTAATTTTTATCAGTGATTGCGTAGTACCCATATATATAACTTAATTGAAATAAAAAATTGAAGCATTGACTCAGCATTACTTATAGTTTATGTTTGGGAGCGATATAAAGGAAGACAAGTGATTTTGGAATGATGCCAAGATGGGGCCTGACGAACCCCACTCCATTTGCGCTTTACATAACTTCGCGTTCAAGGGATCATTAATCTTCCTAGTTCCACGCCACACTAACTCTAATTTTAATAAACGGCTTTGTCAATTAATTAATTTACATATGCTAATTAAATCAACTATTGTTCTGCTTTTGAACGTATAATTATTTTATAATAACACCCTCGCATCTCAGTTTCGTTGGTATAGATATATCACAGTGTACGTAGCAATTAAAGTATAGGATTATTTTACTGTGATTTAATGTAACTTTCTTTGAGAATAACTTTTTAAAAAAGCTAATCTTGCTGCTGTAATATGAATACCAGTTACCTGCTACCTTTAGGTGGAGCAATGTTTAGCAATTCACTCAAGATAACGTCAAGACAGTACACTGCAGATAGCTGCTCGATACGTGACACTCTCGAGGCTGTTTGTTACCGATGTGGTTATACAATGCCTGATTTAGCTCTCTCTCGGGAAATACCCTACAATAGAACGTTACTATGCGGGTAACACCCTTAATTCGGCTAATCTCGTGCAGACTCGTACACTGCGGTTATTTGGTGCCCGTCGATATGCGTAAAGCGTCCCGCGCCATGTCCTCTTCCAAAGTCCAAACAATGGGATCTTATCTGTAAGACGTATCAATATTTCGAGGAAATTGCGTTTAATGTTTATACTTTAGGTTGCGTTGCGTTTAGGTATATTATTTTCAAGGAAAGGTTTTGGTACTTAAAGCTATTCGTACATAGGTATTACAATAGGTATAACATTTCTCTCTCTACGTAGAGACATTACGTTTTCAATAAAGTATAGTACGGTAAGTGTTGTGAAGAATTGTAAGGGTTGGTCTCTCTTGCCTCGTACACACCGTACGAGCCGTATCAATGCCAGATTTCATGAATCCTTGTTGGCGGGAAGTCTTTCACAGTCCGCTTCACAAGGCATTTTTTGCGAACTAGAGAACTGTGGATTTGACTCCCGGTCGGGGTTTTCTCTGAGAGATAGAACTTCCATCTATTCATATTTAGAGGGTACTCCGCCCTCAAAGCCCGGCAAAGCACCCAATAAAAATGGGTGTTTGCGATGACTGCCCCATTTAGGGCTCCCGTATGGTCGTTTACCCCCCCCTTTTTTATAAATAATATAAAAAAGAAATGAAAGAATCTTCTTTTCTGATACAAAATCTAAAACGTTGCTAAGAAGTCTAAGCAACGAGAGACCTGTTGTCAAACCCTTCATATAAAGCCTGTCAATCCACGTGGATTGACTGGGACAGTGATATCCAAGCTATAATTCAAATATATGAAATATATTTATAAATCAATACTGTAAGAAAAAAAACGAGCTTTTTCGCTCTTTTGGTTGAGTTTACTGTTCATATTTATACACATACTTTGCCTCTATAAAAAAAAAACTTGAATGATGACTTTTGGTACCACAATTATCAAATTGTAATATATATTTTGTTATTAAATTGATTATTTCGTAAATCTCTAAAAAGCATTTAATTAAAACAGTTGTTTGCCTTAATATGCTATGTTGGTATATTTTAACTTATTACTAGTAGCCTATAAGTTTTTAATTGAATAAATTAATTATGTAAATGTGTTATCTTACATGATACATTTGAAACGAGTTAAAACAGTTTTTTGCATTAAAACATTTCTGACACTTACATCAAAGAAATTAAACACGTAATAAGTTAAAATATATTAAGTCTCTGTTGTTCGCATTACTGCATCAGTCTTTCAACCTTTAACATCTTCACAGACGTATACGGAACGGGTCCACTTCTACTTTTTCCCGTATCTCAAGTCGTTCTTGCGTAAATAAAGACAATTTAAAAAACTCAGCCAGTAACACAAAAATGCTATAGATGACAATCGCAAGCCGTGCCCAGGAGCAGACAGAGTAAGTGGCTATCTATGAGCTATTTTTACTATCACAAGTCTCTATCGACATGCAAATCTCTATCACGAAACTTGCTTGCGTTTAAACCAGTTTGAAAGTAACTCACTGTGTGAATATTCTTTTATGATTTATAAGGTTTAAAAGTTCTTACGTTGGCTATCGGATTTTCACTAGCTTAAGGTCTTATGTTTTACTTATTATTATCAGGGTTTTTGTACGTGGCTAATTACTCAAAAGTAGTCAACACCTTGTGAAACAGACATTTTAAATTTGAATCGAAAATGGATGGATTCTTCCTGGTAACTAACGATTTCCTATCTATGTACCGACCAACAAAGAAATGATTCTGTATATAAAACGGTCTATGTACATTTACACGTTCAACGCCTTTGTGGGTTATTTCTCATTATACATTGTTCATATTTTATCGCAAAGGAACATGTAGGCATTACTTGAGCCATACTTCGTGTATAATATACATTCGTATGAGGTTAATACATTATTATTACAATTATCCCATTCAATAAAAGGAAATACAGCAGATAAACAAAATATGTGTACGTCAAATACACATATTTTGTTTATCTTATTTTTATTTTATTCACTGCACACCATATTACCCAAGACTTCAGTACATACTAATATTGCTAACTTTTACTAATAATATTATTATTATTTTATACTTAGTGTTAATATATTCTTTTTTTGCGACTGAAGTGCAAACTAACTGATGCGGTCTCTGGCAGAATGACTAGCGCTGTGGAACATTTTGCTCCTCAGCATAATGCTGAACCAGGACTAATAGCAGCCACAGCACATACGCATTACATACTTGAGACGAACCGAATGGGTAAAGGAAAAAACATGTATATATCTCTTATTTATTTTTTTTTGTTTTTGTATGTAATAAATTTTATGTCTGTGTCAAATAATGATTATAACGGTATTGTACATTTTAAGAAACAGTAGCCGGTTACATTTTTATTATGGGTAATAATATTATGTTGCATAGCCATATTTCTCGCTAACAATTCAAACTGGACATTTTTACTCGCTCCGTTCTTTAAAAGCTTGATTTGAATATTCCTTGCATTTGTAGAATTTAAATGTTCAACTGTTTTCTTGAAAACTAGCTGAGTTTAAAGGAGTTGAAAAGTGAAAACTGTTATTAGCCTAGACCGTAATATCATATACCTACTCGGTACGGTATAAAATGACATTTTCCTAAAAGTTGGAGTGATCAGCACAGAGTTTAGGATCATAGGTTACATGAAACACTATTCGGGATGACGTAAGAGAAAAAAAATTGGCAAAAAGTAAATATTTGTAACAACAGGAATGAAAAAACTGTCACATGGTGTGCATTTTCTGGAATAACAAAAAAATATCCATAACTTCAAAAATACATGACTTAATTTTTTTTTTAATTTTTCTGATAACTGGTGTGGCATTACCTATGAGAAAATTTCGATTTGACGTCGACTTTTGGGACATCCTGTATAAGGTAATACAGTTAAAACGATGGGTTTGTTGTACGTTTATATTTAATTCGTTTACATTTAAATTATAACAAAGCTATACAATCGAAATATTTAATGTTCTCAATTGCTTAAACGTTTTCTTGATAAGTATGTTATATTTCGCAGTTAATTAATTGCTATGTTAAAGTCATTACCGGCAATGGGACAGTTACATCTTAAAAATTATAAAAAATATAAACACGTCATCGGCATATATATATTATATATATTTAATATTTATAATTTTATTAAAAATAATTTTTATACCGTAATTCGTTCTTATATTAACCTTTACATAACCTTTTAATATAGGGATAAATTTAGTATTTTATTATATAATTAATAATACTTCTATTACATACAAATACTATCGCATAAATAGCGTAGGACCAAGCTTACTTTAACTTGATTAAAATGAACAACAAGTGCATTTAAATTAAGCAATTTCACTGCTAGAAAATAGAATAAATTCTATTACGATTTGAAGTGTATAATATAAATGTAAAATGGTAGAAACTAAGTACCTAAGTTTAAATTTGACTCTACGTTTATCTTAAGAAAATAAATTATGAACATACAGAACATTGTCTTTCTAAGGAGTCTTCGAAGATAGGCCATCGCTTAAAGAAAATTGTCTATGTCTCTCCAAGGAAATATCACGGTTAAGAAAACCATTTTTCGGTTATACGCATTCATAGCGAAATATTTACCGTAACCAAATGGATTTTGTTTCCTATTTAACTTAGTTTGCGCAGTAAATCTATTTATAGATTAGTTAGATTGTATTAATTTTATTCAGTTAAAGTTATCTAGTTGAACTGAAATAAATCTTGTGCTTATTAGCTATTTAACGTAAAACCGTTTAACTTATTGATTATTTTTATGCTTCATTTACTGAATCTCCATTTATTAATATGAGAAGTAGTCTAAGAAAAAAGTAATTTCTTTTATAAATCTTAAGATTTGATCCTTAATCATCTTACCACGAAAAGGTCCCATTTCTCAAAACCTACCACATTAAAATGTTTTATTTCTCTCAAACAGTTGAAGGTCAAACGTAATCGTTCAAAGTGGGTATTATAAAAAGTGGTTACTCCGGGGAATGGCGTGTGCTATTCGAAACTTTCGTTAGTAAACGCAATTATACACCGCATTTAAATATCTGTTAAATAACAATGTTAAAATCGTGAAAATCCTTTTACATTCGTCCGGTGCCGAATTCCAAACAAAATGTTTGTTGTCTCTTATTATTTAGACAAAAATTGTTGGCACGCGTATATTTTTTTGTTCTGGATCAACAATGCCAACAATGGAAAAAACCGAATTACTACCTAAAAATTAAATGCTATGTAATTAAAAGAATTAACTATCATTTGAGTAACTCAACAAGAGCTTTTAATAATCGGACGGTGTAGACAGAAATTTTCGTCACTGGAGATAAACTTTTTTCCACATTCCAAGCAGAAATACACACTTGATTTGAAATCTATCGTACTTAAAACTGGGGTCAACCAAAGGTCATATGGTCTCGGCAGGTGCACAGTACTTTTAATATAATGTATTGTTGTGTATCATTTGCAAAAAGTTGGTCAGCCACGCGCGCAGACCTGTTTCAGTTTAGCTTGTTTTCGAAAGTAATTCATATGAATTTAAATGCAAAACAGACCTCCATTTTGTTGCCAAAAAAGGCTACGTTTTGAAGTTAATAATTATTTATACGCACGGATATTTAATATGTAAACATAAAAAGTTAATCTTTTTCTATAAGTCAAAGCCAATACTCATTTTGATGAAAGTAAACATGGCATACATGTGTTGTTATTAGAAATAGTGTAATTTTTTAGGCCAATATATTTTAATGTTCAATGGATATTTTATGTTAAATAATTACTTTTATAATTAATAAACTAAAAAGTTTAAGTCTTACACTTGTAAACAGATTTTCTACGAAAATAATGATTATTAATATATTGAAAATTAATTATTACATGTTTAGTAAAGACAGCGTAGATGTCGGAGTAATTAATTGAGAATCCAAATCTGCTTGCGTGTAAAGCTGGAGGGGTACGTCATGCGAGTATAATATATACATTATACGTATATAATAGCTATTGCGTGTATTTATAAGGGTCATGTTTATGTGTATATTGCATACTGTTGTAGAACCCTGTTCTACAACAATATGTAAAATAATTACTAAATGATATTGCATCGAAATTCCTCTTTCTATACATATCGAAAAATATTGACGATACAAGGCTGTAATTTTTTCGAGTAATAGAGTGTCTTATTTTACTATTATCATCACTTTTTATCAAGTTATAATTAACATTAATCTCCTGTTATTAAAGTTAAGTAAGTTAATCAGCAAATTATTACAAAATACGTAATTTTCCAATAGACTAAATTATTAATCTAAAAGGGAATTATTTTTCATGTTCATGTTTCAGAACTAGAGGATTACCTACACCGAAATCGCAATGAACCACGAACCACTATTTAATTTAAAAGTTTGCGTAGATATTAAGACCTCGAATAAACTGATAAGGCTATTCTTTCATATCTTGTAAACACATAACTTATGCTTATTATTAAAGACGTATGCATGGGTGTGTTTTACTTTTTGAAACTGTAATCACCGTAAATCTAATCACGATCGCGAATTTAAGATTTAAAACGTTCACAAGCACCTTTACCTTGAGACAAATTGCAAAGTCGCTTGCACAATTTAGTTTTTGTTTTAGCAGAACGTTTTGTTTATCTCGCACGAAATCGATAACGTTACATAAACGAGGGTAGGTTATATGTGTGGGTACTAATTATGGGGTAAATTGTAAAAGGGGAACTCGGTGAAGAGTCCAGTGAGTCACGCGGCCAGACGGCGCCAGTTAACTATCTTATGTGCTTTCTTTAAAATAGGAATTACTTAAATTCACTATTACACCTATAGCACTCCCGTTTTACAAGGGTTTTACGATCGCACGAGTGACTTAAATATCTTATTAGGTTCCCTTTTTAGGCTGTTCAATAAACTCTAGACCCTTTCGTATTAAATAATTTTTGGTAATTATTTCATTTTTAGCGTTTATAACGATTATTAAGTACACATGCCCGTCTGGGATTATAGTAGCGTTTTATTGAAAAAATGTACTATTACGTCAATCAAGAAACCCTTTTTATATGGGTCTAAAGAGGTTACAAGCAAGAATTGCTAATTATTTGCTATACCTTTTATATTAGTTTAAAAAAGGTTACAAACCGGCTTGAACAAATACGTACATGCATAATGTAATTGTTTCTATAAGACATTGCAAGCAACAGAGAATATATTACACATTTGTGTGCAAACAGATACAGAAATCAGTTTGCGGTTAGGATACCGATGCTAGGCACTTAGACTACTACCTGATCTGTAGACATTAAAAATGCTAAGCTTCTGAAATTATGTACACTTAACATTGGTACATAAACATAAAGGATATGAAACAAAGCAAAGGCAATCTATAACAATTTAAATACGCTAAGTACGATTCCCGAAATTTTCCGTTCTAAAGTTTTTGACATACGAGATTTAATCACACCGCTCTCTCATTCTCTAAATGGGGGTAAGAACCCTCAGGGTTATGAATTTCAATTAATAATTAAATGTTTCGTTATTTCAATTTGAAGTCACTTCTTACAATTTAAAAGATTACCTCTATTAAAGAAATTCAATTGCTTATAAAAAATATGTATAAAGTCACGAGAATTAATTACATAAACGAATAGATGTAGTATGAATCGTGAATATAATTATTTAGTGCCAAGTGTGATAATATATTAAATAAAATAGGAAGTTGATGGTAGACACCGCGCTAGACTAGAGCATTAGCAATCTTTTTATAGATTGAAAATGTGCCCAGACGCACGACATTATACGTATTAACGTTGCGACACCGTCTACAAATCTTTAAACAGAATCAATGTTTTTGGGTGTTATTTAGAAATAGTTTTCACTATGGCACAAGGCTTAGCGTAATAAAACAGTAAAACTTCAACTTATTTTACCGTTTCTGTTGTTGTATTGCATTAAAATATACTAAACACTACAGCACGAGATTCTATTGTTAATTTTTAAACATTTAATCAGAAATGAAACTCAACATAGTGGTTAATAATATATTTTTATTTTCTTATGAGTATGACAGCCCGCGGCTCCAACATGTATCTACTGCAAATATAGCTTGAGAAACTTTCGCTCCGTTCAATGCTCTCTCACAAATTACAAATTGTTACAAATTGTAACATTGTCTGAAACGATTCACTTTTTGCTTAAAAATATAATAAACAGCTTAATCAGCAGATTCCACGTTTTGCATAAGTTTAGCTTTTTATTAAGAAACTTTTAACGTCTTTAGAAACAAAAGAACTTAAATTATATATACTACAATATTTTGTAGTACAACTATTATTTTATCTAGCAGCTTTAAAATGTTCGATTTCTTACAATTTAAAATGTATGCATCTATTAAATCATCATTACATGTGTTTACTTTTTTAAACAAACTTTAACTATTGATATCATCATGAGTCTATTGAATACTTCGAATTTTTACTTGCTATTAAATAATGTATGACTACTTTTTATGTACTGTTTTCTATTGTTCTGTGTGTTATCGATTAAGTAAATAAATTAATAGATAATGAAATTTTTACGAACACGAACGACCTAGTTCTATATGTTACGTTACGTAAAACTCGTTATAAAAATTCTTACGTCTCATAACTTGCCTAAACACTTCCCACGAAACATTAAATGGTAAATAACCGTAATGGTAAAACAATAAAGTCACGTTACTGAAAGCCAATAATAATAAAATATACTTCGACCTCAACAGTTTAATGTCACCACCCATTACCTGTCTTAATGGATATTTTCACTCAGGTCTGAGAACATTAAATATATCACACCTAAATATATCCTTGAGACGACCATAGATTATGACTATAGAATCTGTCATATTAAGGTAGTCTTTGTCATCGAACGATTAAGGACTTTCACTTTAAATATTATTCGTAGTAATACTTAACAGGGGCCCAAGTATTACCAAGAAATCAGCATGCGCTTCTGAGATTCTACAGACATCCTCAAACGGGTGTAGTTGATAAGATGGATCTGAGAATGAGCAGAGACGTAACTTATACAATTACGATAATTCCAAATAACACTTCTACGAATAACTCATAAGTGTATTCCGACTGAGGTGAACGGAAAATTGTTAATTTGTTCTTGTCTTTTAAGGCTTATTAATAGAAATAAACTTGCACACAAACTTTAAGCTTAATTAAATTTGCTAAAAATGAATGGAGGGATACTTACGTTTATTTATTATAGTAAATATAAAATATATACTGTTTAAATATTCAAATCCGTTTCACTGATTTTTTTTATAGAAAGTTCCACGATCAGTTAGCGAATTAAAAAAAATAGCAGGAAGGTAGAGAAGGTAGATCTCTTAGTTTCAATGTAATTATCTGTACGAAGATGTTCAAAATACGCGTTGGCAGTATTCTTATAACAGATGAAGAACTTGTTAATTGATAAAATATAAGCAATTACATAACAAATAAGTTTTAATTGTAATACTATTACAATAAAAGAAGGTAGGTAAATCCAAGTTAGCATGGCATTTTTATTAACTACAAAAGTAATTTATTAACTCGATTCGACTGCTAAATATCATGTCTAAACAGATTAACAAATTTGATTTTTTTTTAAATTTATTTATTATTAATAAAAAAGCCACACTAAAGAAGCTCAATTTCGTACCACTATTTACAATAATTGTTTTAAAGCGTGAGCAATCTCAATGATTATCCTCGTGAGGGACGTCCTTTAACAGCGACTACCTACTGAAGCTAACTGAAGCTAACACACTGAAGTTATCAACAACATCAGCTAACAAGACAACAGTCTTGCTGTGCGACGCATGATAGAGTAAGGTAAGAGTGAGCTATCAGCAGATGCGGACAAGTCTAGGCATTGGAATAAAACAAGTTCAAAATATATTACACGAAGATTTAGGCCTCAGGAAGCTTTGTACCATATGGATTCCCAATACTTTAACCGACGACCAGAATCACCTTCGAATGGACTGGTGTCATTTCGCGACAGTTGTGGTAGAAGAAGTCCAAATTCGGTGACTTAAATGCTGTAATTGACATCGTAACAGATGACAAAAGGTGGATATATTGCTACGAACCTGAAACCAAAAGACAATCAACTTAGTGGCACAGTCCTTTCGAAGATATTCCAACTAAAGTAAAGAAAAGAGGAAGTGAAGAAAAAAGATGATTGCCTCATTCTTTGGTCGGAAAGGTCATTTCGCGACAGTCTTCACACTAGGAAGACTGAAAAGGACAGAACCATTTGAATTTGTGGATTAGTGTCAGTGCTTAGTGTGTCTTAAGTGCTAAACAGTGGTAAGTGAAATAATATAATACAAGAACAGAGCGGTCTCCCTTTAATGGTGACTGTAAATAGTGATATTGGCAACTTTCTTATGTTAAATATCCTTATTAAATTAGGTAGTATATTAGGTTAGACAACTACTTATCAGCCTTAAGTTAGTCTGGACCTAATGTTCCAAGATGTCTTTATATTTAAAAAAATACGATACAATGATTCTACATTTGTCTAATAACTCACTACTTCAACAAAATGGAACCTGGAAACCTATTACGTACAAAATATTTTATTTTATTCGTATTAAACTTTTCCCGCTCTTGAACTGCATCTATTCCTAGATCTTTGTTTAACAGTCTGAAATAACATCGCAAATGTGCATTTCCACGAATGTTTTACGATTTTATTGACGTCAGTGTGAAACATTGTCTGATGTTATTCATAGTGATTATTGCGGAGTTAGGTTTTACAACCGATGATGGCGCAATGATTATGGTTACATATAACAATTATATGTATAGGCGAGCAACTAGTAAATTCGTTATCAAAATTAATCAATTTTATGTATTCAGGTAAAGTCAATACAGAAATTGTTCCTATTCTTTTCGGCGCGAACCTCATTGCCCTCACCAAAAAGGATGGAGGTGTGAGACCAATTGCTGTTGGTTCAACACTAAGACGTCTGGCTTCAAAAATTGCTGTTCGACATATTTTACCAAAATTAAATTCAGAATTTGAACCCGTACAGTTGGGTTTCGGTGTAAAAGGAGGGTGTGAGGCAGCCGTCCATGCCCTACGCTCTTTCCTAACTTACGAAAAGCCTGACGTGTTGCTAAAAATTGATGTAAAAAATGCTTTTAATTCAGTTAATAGGGATACCCTGTTGACGGAAATAAAACAACATATACCGGAAATATACAATTATCTTCTTCTCAGTTACGCTGATCCAACAAAACTGTTATATCGTTCTAATGAACTGTCCTCAGAAGTAGGTTGTCAACAGGGTGATCCCCTTGGGCCTGCAATTTTTAGTTTGGCTATAAACCCAATAATCAAAAATTTAAATTCTAATTTCAACATTTGGTATTTGGACGACGGCACACTAGGAGGTGATGTGGACACTGTGTTTTCAGACCTATTTTTAATAAAAACTAAATTTGAAGCCATTGGTTTGGAGCTAAATCTCAGCAAATGCGAACTTTTTATAAATAACTGCGACTTAAATTTAAATACAGTAAAACAAAAATTTCAGATTTTGGCTCCAAATATTAAAATAGTTAATAGTAATTCCCTTTACCTTTTAGGTTCTCCAATTTTTGATGAATCTATTTTTGAATATATTAATAATTCTATTAATAAATTTAAAAATTCTGCTGATCGTCTACTTGAAATTAGTCCGCATTATGCACTTTGCATCTTAAAAAACTGTCTTTTTGTCCCAAAATTTACGTATGTGCTCCGTTGCTGCTCCTTTTGGAATCACCCAGATCTTTTGACACAAGTAGACGACGTAATCAAAATTAGTTTAGAATCACTTCTTAATATACAGCTGAACGAGCAATCGTGGACCCAAGCATCATTACCAATCCGTTATGGTGGTTTGGGGATTCGCAAAATTTCCAGTGTCGCTTTACCAGCCTTTCTATCTTCTGTCCATAGTTCAGCAAATCTCATAAGTAAAATTTTAAGGGCATCCCCTTCAAACTTTGAGATTGCTGGCTTGGAAGAAGCTAGAAACGCTTTCTTAATTGCATGCCCAGGTCAAAATTTTCCATTTTCTCTAAATTCACAGAGGAGCTGGGACGACATAGACAGTAAAATGACTTATGACAATCTTTTGAGCCGTAGTACAGGTTCAGCACGTGCTAGGCTTTTGGCCGTGGGTACGCATGAGGCCGGCTACTGGCTTCACGCTTACCCTTCGTCAAATACAGGAACTTTTCTTGAACCTGACACGCTCCGAATCGCAACCTGTCTGCGGCTTGGGGTACCGGTCTGCGCTGCTCATACATGTCCCTGTGGCAGTGATGTCGACAAACTAGGTCATCACGGACTATCATGTCAAAAAAGTGCTGGCCGCTTCTCGAGACATGCCGCACTCAACGATATAATTCGTCGGTCCCTTGCCACCGTCAACGTGCCAAGTCTACTTGAGCCGACTGGAATTGCTAGAGACGATGGCAAGAGACCGGACGGTATGAGTTTGATTCCATGGAGGATGGGTCGGGTTTTGGTATGGGATGCCACCTGTTCAGACACACTGGCCCCTTCCAATCTTCATGGAACCAACAACAGAGCTGGTGCGGCTTGTGATGCGGCTGAAAAAGCTAAAGCCTGTAAATACAGGGGTCTAGGCTCTGAATATGATTTTGTCCCATTCGGTGTCGAGACCCTTGGTCCGTGGGGTCCTAGCGCGTTAAGGCTTTTTAGGGAATTATCAAAAAGGTTAGTCGACATCACAGGAGAACGAAGAGCTGGCAGTTACCTTGGACAAAGAATTAGTCTGGCTATTCAAAGGGGGAACGCTGCCAGTATCTTCGGAACCTTGCCTAAAGGGACTACTTTTAATAATATTTTTTAATAATTAAATTTTAAGGTTAGTTATTAGGTATATTTTGATGTATTATGTTATTTCTTAGGTTTAATTTATGTAATAAATAATTTCTAAAGAAAATTTAACTATGGTGTATTTTATACACGGAATGAATAAAAGAGACTGATCGAATACTTATTATATATTAAATTTTTATATCCATCAACGATTTTCAATCCACAGGCGTTTGAATCTCACAATTATTTAAGTCCTTTCTCATATCTTTTTACGTTTGCAAAACTTAGAGATATAGTAAAGAAAATATCATAATGAAATGCGAGATATCTAAGACTTAAAAATCGACAACTTTCATAAATAAAAGTATATTTCTCATTACATTACTTCCCTTTAAACATATTTGCGTTAATTGTGTGGTAACACTTGGTGGCACAGTAATTATTATCCGGTATAGCCGTGGTAAATAGGCATATAATATAATAGGCATAGCGCAAATAAGATTTACTTTCTTGTTCAGTGGAACTGAATGATGTAGTCTGACGTTGAAGAACTGTTTGGTGAGATTCACTTGCTTAAACCTTTACCAGACTGCTGACATGGCCGGGTCTGGAAGTTTAATATTAAGAGGGCGGCCATTTTGGGTAGATGAAATTCCGACTACGGCTAAAGATGGGTGGAGACAGCAAAATTACAAAACATTGGGCTTCCTTGTTGTAGTCCTTGTTATAGTCTCTCTGTTTGTATTTTTTATGGATTTTTATACTCTCTAAAATAGTAACTACTAACTGTAATTTAATAATATAGAATATTATTACCAAATTCGTAGACATTTCAAAATTGAATTGAAACTCCCACAACTACTTAGTAATTGATTCTAATATGATTGCTTACCTTCAGATATTCAGGAGTAACCCTTATGTCTGCTGGGAACAAGAAATTCTCCTTAAAAGGACAAGCATGTCAGTGTGTATGTACAAATTACAAAGAGGTCACGTAACTAAGACCAGTGGGAATTAAGAATATGAGTAGGGTCAGCCTTTGGGAAAATAATCATGGATCACTCTGGACTTTGTTTGACATTACAAATATTCCCTTAAATATATACTACTTATATAAGACATTAGAATTTAACATTATAATATTTATTTTTATTTATATATATGTCTCAGTTAAATAGCTTAATTAGCCGTTCAATTAATAGCCTAGCCGTTTAACTAAACTCAGCTGTTTCTCTAGTGGCCTGAAAGATATTCAGCCGTAGCGTGTGTTAGAACATTTAATAAACTGGCTGGCTAATGCTTAGGCTATTCGTATGATAGAGTCATTATTTGGCTAGGCTGTATATTTAACAACACTATAATAGGAGGAGAAGGCAAAAGAGTAGTGTGTCACAACTCTTTGTGGCCTCCACTGTTGGTTGCCCACCAATGAATGAACACGTATATGGAACAGACAGTTAAGAGTTTTAGTTTTGACCTAAAAATCGTTAATCAGACATACTTCACTAGCGCAGCAACCGTAAGCCGATCAACTGCGGGACCAAAAGCTAAACAAATTCAAACTATATAATATGAAATTCTCAATTTACTGTTGTAGATTTTTAAACAGCGGAAACTTATAACAAGTTATTGCAACCGTTAGTTGAGTTAATCATATTTTTTTAATTAACTGGGTAAATGTATTTTTATCGACGCTCTATAATATTTCTGCTGCATTAATAGTGGGATTTTTCTACTACAGTGGACCAACCATTCTTAGTCAATACGGCTTAAATTACCTATATACAACTAGCTAGCATATATTTAACGATTCAGTGAAAGTTATTATCAACTAAAAAAGGCTAGGCTGATTGAGCTTGAGAATGGAAAAAAAACATAATTTGTTGTGAATTAACTAAAAATTAACATATACTTTTTGTAATCATGATGATCTGTAATTATTGTACTATACGTATATATAAATATTGTATCTACCCTAAGTCTAAATAAAGACGGTAGAGCCTTGAGGAGGTCTCATCTCTGTGATAAATACCAACATAGCCTTGTTTAATTGGATATTACTATGTACAGAAGACCCTTAAACACTGTATAATAATTACGTCCTGTTTTAGAATATTAATAGTACAAGCCAGATGGACAAAGGTCGGTGGAGGTCGCTTCTCCCTATATGCTATTGCAGGTGCATCGGCAGATGTTTCGCAAATTTTAAATTATTTACATATTGTACATATTGCTTATGGAATCATTGCAGCTCGAAAAGGTAACATGTAGCAGTTACACAAATAACCCTTGTAGCATGAACTACTTAGTGTGTACAAACAAATTATGTAAGTATTTTAACTATAAAAAGTAAAAAACCTTTTAAAACAATAAAAAATAAAAAACAGTAGATAAATAAGTAAAGTAAGAACTTTGTCATATAAACAATATTTAACAATATGAATGATTAAACAACTTATTTTTTCTTTGAAATAATAATAATATTAGTAATAAAGTCAAAAGAAAGTTAGTTAAGCATTATCAAAAAATAAAATATTTACGTACAATAATCTAATCAATACTACAAGTTGATTTTGTAATTCAGTATGTCAAAGTTACATAATAAAACAGTTGCTTCTATTTAATTGAAACGTTTTTCAGTTGAATGTTTTGACTCGCCATTAACAGCTCTATAAAATGACCATTAACACAACTAGCCTGAATTGACGTATTGATATCCGCCGCACACGTTTATTTACAAATTTGTACTCGTAAAACTTTGTTGACGCCTTTGTTCCTGAAAGACCTTTTTTTATACTTACTTATCTCTCAAATGTGCTCGTTATACATAAATAAGTGAAAACACGCCATGACACAATTTTTTTTTAAATTAACACAGTGCCAAAAACGGAAAAAATTAATGTAACAATAATAGTAATGTGCGGTGTTAATTTAGCCTGACTCAGTACCTTCGCTATGCTATTTTAGGCAACCCTTGTGATCCCAGAACTTCTGAGAGAAGAAAAATTTTCAGAGATACCATTGTGTATATTAGAATAAGATATTAAGAAAAGGAAAAAGTATAGGAACGTGTAAAGGAATAGAAAAATAATGTAATATATTTGTATAGTCAAAATTGGATATCCCAGCTATCTTTTGGTTTTACTATTTACAATATATTTTTTTATAAATACAACACAATCATATTACCCTGTGGGAATCTTTCTGCAAAATCTTCCATATATTGATGAGCACATAAGTGGGGCCGACGAGTCTGCAAAGCTCACCTTGCAACAAATGTCATATATTTTCCTCAAAGTATTAGATTACCGTAAAATTTTCCAAAAGCAATGATGTCAGTTTGCCTTGAGACATTCCAATTTAAAGTTAACATTGCACGTGGAACATTCTATACACGTAATTATTGTATTGCAAATCAACATTAATCACTATCAATATAACAGCAAACAGTATATTAGTACTGTTCTTTTGTCTTTGGCACAAGTGACCAGAATCCTCGATTTATTTTAAAAATTCCTGCTTTCTGTTCAGACAGATCTCAATAGATCCCGCTTCCAAATTCATACATATGTAGATAATAAAGTCCAGAGTTTATAGCACTATTTAGATTGGATAAAATATTTTTATAAGTTTTTTTTTAGAACTTTTTTAGTTTTTTATAGAACAGAGGGCAAACGTGCAGGAGGCTCATCTGATGTTAAGTGATACCGCCGCCCATGGACACTCTCAATGCCAGAGGGCTCGCGAGTGCGTGGCCGTCCTTTTAAGAATCGATAAGCTCTTTTCATACAACTGCGCCCTATGAGTATTGGACGAGAGCTGCTCTTGTCACGAGCCATGGAGTGCAAAGTATGGGAGCAAGTTAACACTTGCATTTTCATTCTTAACTATTTAAAAGCACTGATTCTTCATAGATCCATCCTTGGTAGTCAGTTTTATTGAACCTCTATGAATGGAACATAAGATTTAAGATTAGCATGGCCTGGTCCAGAATTGTTGTTATTTCTGTTACATTATCAAGCAACTGAACCGTAACAACAAGAAGGCAATTTGTAAAGAAATCTTCATCACGCCTACTATGTCCGGCGGATATAATGCTAATAATTTTATTGGTGTCGGGACTTGAGCTGGCGTGGGCTGGTCCACAAGAAGTAAATATGAACGAGCAGGTGGCTTTTCAACCAACACGGCAATTGGATTAATATAGGTTCAAAAATTAACCTATTTAACGAGGCAGGTGAGATATGGCTATTTTTATATAACTTCAAGAGGTTTTTGTTTATTAGTTTTTATCAAGTTGGTACGTTATGTTTGTAATTAATTACACGACATATTCTTTTTTCAAAAGATAATAATAATTGCCTATCGCATTTAGTATAAAGTATGGCTTAAATGTATGTCCTCGTTTAGGGTTTTTTAACCGTCTGGGTATTATTATGGTTTTCTATGGAAAAGTATGATCGCTCAGCTAATTTCGTTTTTTTTTAATTCTACAATTTTGAATTTTTTCTCGTACTATGTTGAACTATAGAAACATAACTTTGTGATAATTTAATTGAGTCTATTTGTGGCCAATAGAAATATCACGTAAAATTTTATTACACGCCAACAAAAAACAATTTACCAGATACTAAATACATGAAATGAAAGAGAAATTACATGTAGGATTGCAAAATTTAGCTTGAAGCAACTGTCGTTTTCATTTCAACGCGCTTTGTGGTCGGTAAATCGAGTTTCACGGTAATTTGAGATAATAAAAAAAGTTTTGTTGAGTTGTGACTTGTGACAAACTAGTGAACCGTACTTGGGTCACCTCACGATTATTAACCAAGATAATTTTTACGTAACCTTCATTCGCAATCTTGCAAACCTACTTTTTAATTTCGTAACCAAATATTTACTTAGCTAAGATATTGTGAATCCAAAAATTCATTTGTTCATTTTCATATTTAATCATACAATATGATACAAATTACCTTCGTCGTACAGTTTGCGTATACTTACAGTAGGAGTCAATGACACGTCCAACGAATTAAAATCGTAGTTATAATCCTGCATAACATGGTGGTAAAATTTATCACGTTTTTGACATTTGAGTCATAGTTTCCTCTTAGTATTGTCTCTGAGTAATTTTTCTATCGTAGTTGTTGTATCTTCAACTGCATTACAAATTCAAAATTAAACCAGGGAATACGAGGTAAAAAGCAGTCTCAAATTGCCCTAAATACATGCTGAAATATTTAAGTAATGCTCAATGTTGCATTTTTTAACTTTATATAAAGTAGTGACTTTATTAGGTGTAATGCGATTACTGTCCATCAACAAAAACAGCAGTTAAAGTAACTATGTAGACAGTATTAACATAAAATAAAGGAAAAATAATTTATTTATGCGTCCCGCAGCGACTCTTAAGACTAACCCTAATTATGAAATTAAATGAAATGAGGTCATGAGACGCCAACGGAGTACACGACGTGAAAATACTAAGTAGGAAATGTGGCTAATTTATATTATATCATTAAAACTGTTATCAAGAAAAAGACTTTTGAAATTAATTTTTGAACGTAACTGATTCCTTCAAAGACATAATCATAAATCTCATAAATGTTCATATCAAACTACTGAAACTTGTTAATACCAAAATCTAGTCTAAATGTAATTAAAATGCCGCGACTACAATAATATAATTATAAAACCGTAATTCTATTCATGTTTTTCAAAAGCGTTTAGGTAATCGCGGGACTTCCATAAAATGTAAAATACTTTTACTTAAATATGTACTTATATATCAATTGTACGTATATTCGTAGAAAATAATACTCCAAGTTTTAGTCATCGTAAATAAAATAGTTTTGTAGTCAAGTTGTAATCAACATTTATCAAATAGATGTAACCGTCTAACAGATTAATTGTGAGCATAAGATTTAACTAATGACACTCATTAAATTATGAAGCAAAGGGGTTATCAAGCTTTGCTGTAAAAAAAATATATAAATCTTGATTATAAGATGCTTCGAAATGTGTATAACTCCTAATCTCTGCTGTCAGTAAATGTTGTGTTATAACTGTAAAGCTGGTATGGTTAATTGTACAGTGAATAAAAGAGAAACTGCCTTAATTACTTTGTAACGATCAAATTTCAGATTTGTATGGAATAAGATACCTTTAATTTTATATTTAAAACTTCGAATAATAAAGATTATTAATAAATGAACGTCATTGCAGGGTTCTATAAATTCAGTTTTCGTCCAATTTCCATGCGACGTCGCGTGCCGGAAAGAGTCCGGTACTATTGGTGCCAGGACGCTTGTGTCTCGACTAGTCATGTCTTTGGTCACGCCAGCCTCACCCCCCATACCTTTTTGAAACGCTTCACCAGTCAATTAATCGGGCTCTGGCTTGTCTAATTGCTTGTTAAGAGATCTGATAAGTCTTGACGACTCGTTCTAATTAATATCTCGTCTTATCAACGAACGAGTTTCCTGTAAGGTTGCTCTAATAGCTATTTTAATTAATTGAAATAAAATATTATTTTACATCTCACAAAAAAGGAATTGCTCATAATTTATATAAAATGTAACAGCATTGTACTCTAATGCAAGGTGTACACATCTTGTTTCTTATATTTTCACAGTTATCTAAATAGTGACTTCCTCGATAATTCCAGAGCGGTTGCATCGGTGAAGTAGCAGCTGTCTTTAAATCAGCGCCCGCGCATCCTGAGAGAACTAGCCAATGGGAGAGCGAAACACTCGAATGCGCACCTGCCGTTAAAGGAAGTTCTAATGGATCTACGTGCCATCTTGACTGTTGGATAACTACAACTAGGCTAACATATAAAAGAAAACCAAGACACTTCAAAAGTTAATCGCATTACCTCATTATGAATGCATATGAAAATATTGCGCTATACCTTTAAGGTTCTAACCTTGTTTCTGAAGGCATAGACAGATACTGATCTGATTATTATCAATTAATCTTTCTTTGAAATTATTATCAAATGTATTTTCTTATGTCGCTTTAAGAGGTTACGAATACACACACATATTTTAATTGTAATCTGTTAGTAATAACTATTTCTGACTCAATTGGAACAAATAACACGTTACATTTGAAAAAATATTTACACATCGTGTGAATCGATAGTACATGGATTGTACACAATTTCCTCGTGGTTATATTACTTGAATCAGATGGCACAGGTGTTCAGAGAGCACAATCAGCAGTAAAAAGATATGACTTCGCTGCGGTTAAATTTCGACCCGTCAGATAAGGTTAAACACACCCAAGTGATCTGCAATTTAGGGGAATTTATTATTATTTTACAAAATTTGAGTATTCTCTAAATTCTTCGTAATATTATATAATAACTTTGATTGCATATTCAGCAAAGTTTTTGTTCTTTCAATGTATTATGAAGTCTCACTTTTTGAGTACATACCTAAAAATCATCTATAGTTAAACGTCAATAGTTTGCTTTTGCTGAGAACGATCAATTACATGGATTAATTGTTTTA
The DNA here is from genome assembly GCA_028984075.1 of Pieris mannii. NCBI lineage: Eukaryota > Metazoa > Arthropoda > Insecta > Lepidoptera > Pieridae > Pieris > Pieris mannii. Next base: position 7,111,660 of record CM054776.1, read on the forward strand.
TACGAATTCCTGCCATGTATATCCTTTTTCATGTGTCAAAAAAGTTACAGTAAATTTTTAACAGTATAATAATAGAAGAGATAAATTTGATTGGCTATGAGGAAGCTCTTAAATCTTTACGAATATAAATGATGATTATTACCCAGGACCCCGTCGTGTTGTGTGGCGCACTCAGAGTTAAATCAAAATAATATCCGATACAATTCAAAGCAACCTGTTATTTACTATACCGCTCTTTGTTATTCAATTGCCGTTATATAATAAACACCAATAAATAGAGCATGCATAATAGAAAACGAACAATGTAAATATTTGATTACATCAATAGTTAGCATCTGACTTACATCTACGAAATAAACTAATGGGTTCATATTTAACAATGGAAATGATCCTGTAGGAATTTTTCATAAACCTATGTAACTCCTTTATATAACTCCTTGTGGGCTAGTGCGAACTTGGATTCTCCGAAAATCCGTCGAAATCCAAAGTCAACGATGGTCGCATAGTGCGGACTGCAGACAGTCCAAAATGGCTTTGCCAGCAGTGAACCCATAACTGACTAAGCGACTTAGCTTAAACAGAACCGATCTTAAAATGATAGGGACAAATACGGGCCATTGTCTTCTTAATAAACATCTATTTGTCCTAGGTGCAACAGACAGCCCCATACCATACCATACCATACCATACCATACCATACCATACCATACCATACCATACCATACCATACCATACAATACCATACCATACCATACCATACCATACCATACCATACCATACCATACCATACCATACCACACCATACCATACCATACCATACCATACCATACCACACCATACCACACCATACCACACCATACCACACCATACCACACCACACCACACCACACCACACCACACCACACCATACCACACCATACCACACCATACCATACCATACCATACCATACCATAAAATTCAAAAATTCAAAATTCAAATTTTATTTATTCATGTAGGTAACAATGTACACTTATGAACGTCAAAAAAAAGAAATATTAAATGAATTTAATTTTACATTTACTGCCAGTTCTCAAATCAAGGGCGTAGAACGGAAGAGAAGAACTGGTAATAAACTCTCCGCCACTCTTTTTAATCGCCAAGTTTTTTTTTTACACAATGCTTGTAAGGAGCTGCAACCACTACACCATGTTCCATATGACATATTGATTAATAAAGAATAAAAAAATAAATTAAAAACAAAGATTTGTCCTCTATTAGCAGGAGGCATGGTGAAATAGGAGCACGCACTTACACACTCGTGAGAACAACACGCAAATACGTAATATAAACAACATATATCACCGCATACACGAATTCAAGTACGACCAGTCACCACAAGTAGCACCCGTTCACGAGCATGACGCATGGCCAGCCATCGGCCCCCTCGCCATATTTTAGGGAGAGAGACAACCCGACGCATGGACGCCGCCACAAGCAATGACATTTGAGTGAGCATGACGATCCTTGAAATGTGCACTTGGCTACACAAGAAAATAGTAATAATACTAATTATACTGAAATAATTTGATACCACATGAATCACGGTTTGTTCCCACTTTACATTAAAAAAAAGTCGTAGATGTCAACGATCGCCCCATAGTCTGAAAATGCAGCCGAGAGATTCTGTCGCGTTACCTATTTATACTGAAGCAATTCATATCCAAGCACTATGATCATTTAAGTATTCATTTATATTATAATAGGCCTTAGCAAGCAGTTTTACTTTAATGTACGATTTAAATTTATTTATTGACAATATTTGTATCTCACTAGGTATTTTGTTGAAAAAACGTATGCAATTGCCTTGGAAAGAATTACTCCTTTTATGCAGCCTTGTGGTTGGTGCGCTAATTTTGTCTTTATTACGAGTACTATAATTATGGAAGCTACTATTCTTTTTAAAGATATCTATATTTTTCCGCACGTACAAAATATTCTCATAAATGTATTGACTTGCCAAAGTTAAAATATTTAATTCCTTAAACTTATTTCGGACTGACTCCCGTGGGGACAACCCACAGATCGCTACTATCATATACTACTATCGTACTACCATACCATACCATACCATACCATACCATACCATACCATACCATACCATACCATACCATACCATACCATACCATACCATACCATACCATACCATACCATACCATACCATACCATACCATACCATACCATACCATACCATACCATACCATACCATACCATACCATACCATACCATACCATACCATACCATACCATACCATACCATACCATACCATACCATACCATACCATACCATACCATACCATACCATACCATACCATACCATACCATACCATACCATACCATACCATACCATACCATACCATACCATACCATACCATACCATACCACACCACACCACACCACACCACACCATACCACACCATACCACACCATACCATACCATACCATACCATACCATAAAATTCAAAAATTCAAAATTCAAATTTTATTTATTCATGTAGGTAACAATGTACACTTATGAACGTCAAAAAAAAGAAATATTAAATGAATTTAATTTTACATTTACTGCCAGTTCTCAAATCAAGGGCGTAGAACGGAAGAGAAGAACTGGTAATAAACTCTCCGCCACTCTTTTTAATCGCCAAGTTTTTTTTTTACACAATGCTTGTAAGGAGCTGCAACCACTACACCATGTTCCATATGACATATTGATTAATAAAGAATAAAAAAATAAATTAAAAACAAAGATTTGTCCTCTATTAGCAGGAGGCATGGTGAAATAGGAGCACGCACTTACACACTCGTGAGAACAACACGCAAATACGTAATATAAACAACATATATCACCGCATACACGAATTCAAGTACGACCAGTCACCACAAGTAGCACCCGTTCACGAGCATGACGCATGGCCAGCCATCGGCCCCCTCGCCATATTTTAGGGAGAGAGACAACCCGACGCATGGACGCCGCCACAAGCAATGACATTTGAGTGAGCATGACGATCCTTGAAATGTGCACTTGGCTACACAAGAAAATAGTAATAATACTAATTATACTGAAATAATTTGATACCACATGAATCACGGTTTGTTCCCACTTTACATTAAAAAAAAGTCGTAGATGTCAACGATCGCCCCATAGTCTGAAAATGCAGCCGAGAGATTCTGTCGCGTTACCTATTTATACTGAAGCAATTCATATCCAAGCACTATGATCATTTAAGTATTCATTTATATTATAATAGGCCTTAGCAAGCAGTTTTACTTTAATGTACGATTTAAATTTATTTATTGACAATATTTGTATCTCACTAGGTATTTTGTTGAAAAAACGTATGCAATTGCCTTGGAAAGAATTACTCGTTTTATGCAGCCTTGTGGTTGGTGCGCTAATTTTGTCTTTATTACGAGTACTATAATTATGGAAGCTACTATTCTTTTTAAAGATATCTATATTTTCCCGCACGTACAAAATATTCTCATAAATGTATTGACTTGCCAAAGTTAAAATATTTAATTCCTTAAACTTATTTCGGACCGACTCCCGTGGGGACAACCCACAGATCGCTACTATCATATACTACTATCGTACTACCATACCATACCATACCATACCATACCATACCATACCATACCATACCATACCATACCATACCATACCATACCATACCATACCATACCATACCATACCATACCATACCATACCATACCATACCATACCATACCATACCATACCATACCATACCATACCATACCATACCATACCATACCACACCATACCATACCATACCATACCATACCATACCATACCACACCATAGCACACCATACCACACCATACCACACCATACCACACCATACCACACCACACCACACCACACCACACCACACCATACCACACCATACCATACCATACCATACCATACCATAAAATTCAAAAATTCAAAATTCAAATTTTATTTATTCATGTAGGTAACAATGTACACTTATGAACGTCAAAAAAAAGAAATATTAAATGAATTTAATTTTACATTTACTGCCAGTTCTCAAATCAAGGGCGTAGAACGGAAGAGAAGAACTGGTAATAAACTCTCCGCCACTCTTTTTAATCGCCAAGTTTTTTTTTTACACAATGCTTGTAAGGAGCTGCAACCACTACACCATGTTCCATATGACATATTGATTAATAAAGAATAAAAAAATAAATTAAAAACAAAGATTTGTCCTCTATTAGCAGGAGGCATGGTGAAATAGGAGCACGCACTTACACACTCGTGAGAACAACACGCAAATACGTAATATAAACAACATATATCACCGCATACACGAATTCAAGTACGACCAGTCACCACAAGTAGCACCCGTTCACGAGCATGACGCATGGCCAGCCATCGGCCCCCTCGCCATATTTTAGGGAGAGAGACAACCCGACGCATGGACGCCGCCACAAGCAATGACATTTGAGTGAGCATGACGATCCTTGAAATGTGCACTTGGCTACACAAGAAAATAGTAATAATACTAATTATACTGAAATAATTTGATACCACATGAATCACGGTTTGTTCCCACTTTACATTAAAAAAAAGTCGTAGATGTCAACGATCGCCCCATAGTCTGAAAATGCAGCCGAGAGATTCTGTCGCGTTACCTATTTATACTGAAGCAATTCATATCCAAGCACTATGATCATTTAAGTATTCATTTATATTATAATAGGCCTTAGCAAGCAGTTTTACTTTAATGTACGATTTAAATTTATTTATTGACAATATTTGTATCTCACTAGGTATTTTGTTGAAAAAACGTATGCAATTGCCTTGGAAAGAATTACTCGTTTTATGCAGCCTTGTGGTTGGTGCGCTAATTTTGTCTTTATTACGAGTACTATAATTATGGAAGCTACTATTCTTTTTAAAGATATCTATATTTTTCCGCACGTACAAAATATTCTCATAAATGTATTGACTTGCCAAAGTTAAAATATTTAATTCCTTAAACTTATTTCGGACTGACTCCCGTGGGGACAACCCACAGATCGCTACTATCATATACTACTATCGTACTACCATACCATACCATACCATACCATACCATACCATACCATACCATACCATACCATACCATACCATACCATACCATACCATACCATACCATACCATACCATACCATACCATACCATACCATACCATACCATACCATACCATACCATACCATACCATACCATACCATACCATACCATACCATACCATACCATACCATACCATACCATACCATACCATACCATACCATACCATACCATACCATACCATACCATACCATACCATACCATACCATACCATACCATACCATACCATACCATACCATACCATACCATACCATACCATACCATACCATACCATACAATACCATACCATACCATACCATACCATACCATACCATACCATACCATACCATACCATACCATACCACACCATACCATACCATACCATACCATACCACACCATACCACACCATACCACACCATACCACACCATACCACACCACACCACACCACACCACACCACACCATACCACACCATACCACACCATACCATACCATACCATACCATACCATAAAATTCAAAAATTCAAAATTCAAATTTTATTGATTCATGTAGGTAACAATGTACACTTATGAACGTCAAAAAAAAGAAATATTAAATGAATTTAATTTTACATTTACTGCCAGTTCTCAAATCAAGGGCGTAGAACGGAAGAGAAGAACTGGTAATAAACTCTCCGCCACTCTTTTTAATCGCCAAGTTTTTTTTTTACACAATGCTTGTAAGGAGCTGCAACCACTACACCATGTTCCATATGACATATTGATTAATAAAGAATAAAAAAATAAATTAAAAACAAAGATTTGTCCTCTATTAGCAGGAGGCATGGTGAAATAGGAGCACGCACTTACACACTCGTGAGAACAACACGCAAATACGTAATATAAACAACATATATCACCGCATACACGAATTCAAGTACGACCAGTCACCACAAGTTGCACCCGTTCACGAGCATGACGCATGGCCAGCCATCGGCCCCCTCGCCATATTTTAGGGAGAGAGACAACCCGACGCATGGACGCCGCCACAAGCAATGACATTTGAGTGAGCATGACGATCCTTGAAATGTGCACTTGGCTACACAAGAAAATAGTAATAATACTAATTATACTGAAATAATTTGATACCACATGAATCACGGTTTGTTCCCACTTTACATTAAAAAAAAGTCGTAGATGTCAACGATCGCCCCATAGTCTGAAAATGCAGCCGAGAGATTCTGTCGCGTTACCTATTTATACTGAAGCAATTCATATCCAAGCACTATGATCATTTAAGTATTCATTTATATTATAATAGGCCTTAGCAAGCAGTTTTACTTTAATGTACGATTTAAATTTATTTATTGACAATATTTGTATCTCACTAGGTATTTTGTTGAAAAAACGTATGCAATTGCCTTGGAAAGAATTACTCGTTTTATGCAGCCTTGTGGTTGGTGCGCTAATTTTGTCTTTATTACGAGTACTATAATTATGGAAGCTACTATTCTTTTTAAAGATATCTATATTTTTCCGCACGTACAAAATATTCTCATAAATGTATTGACTTGCCAAAGTTAAAATATTTAATTCCTTAAACTTATTTCGGACTGACTCCCGTGGGGACAACCCACAGATCGCTACTATCATATACTACTATCGTACTACCATACCATACCATATCATACCATACCATACCATACCATACCATACCATACCATACCATACCATACCATACCATACCATACCATACCATACCATACCATACCATACCATACCATACCATACCATACCATACCATACCATACCATACCATACCATACCATACCATACCATACCATACCATACCATACCATACCATACCATACAATACCATACCATACCATACCATACCATACCATACCATACCATACCATACCACACCATACCATACCATACCATACCATACCACACCATACCACACCATACCACACCATACCACACCATACCACACCATACCACACCACACCACACCACACCACACCACACCATACCACACCATACCACACCATACCATACCATACCATACCATACCATAAAATTCAAAAATTCAAAATTCAAATTTTATTGATTCATGTAGGTAACAATGTACACTTATGAACGTCAAAAAAAAGAAATATTAAATGAATTTAATTTTACATTTACTGCCAGTTCTCAAATCAAGGGCGTAGAACGGAAGAGAAGAACTGGTAATAAACTCTCCGCCACTCTTTTTAATCGCCAAGTTTTTTTTTTACACAATGCTTGTAAGGAGCTGCAACCACTACACCATGTTCCATATGACATATTGATTAATAAAGAATAAAAAAATAAATTAAAAACAAAGATTTGTCCTCTATTAGCAGGAGGCATGGTGAAATAGGAGCACGCACTTACACACTCGTGAGAACAACACGCAAATACGTAATATAAACAACATATATCACCGCATACACGAATTCAAGTACGACCAGTCACCACAAGTAGCACCCGTTCACGAGCATGACGCATGGCCAGCCATCGGCCCCCTCGCCATATTTTAGGGAGAGAGACAACCCGACGCATGGACGCCGCCACAAGCAATGACATTTGAGTGAGCATGACGATCCTTGAAATGTGCACTTGGCTACACAAGAAAATAGTAATAATACTAATTATACTGAAATAATTTGATACCACATGAATCACGGTTTGTTCCCACTTTACATTAAAAAAAAGTCGTAGATGTCAACGATCGCCCCATAGTCTGAAAATGCAGCCGAGAGATTCTGTCGCGTTACCTATTTATACTGAAGCAATTCATATCCAAGCACTATGATCATTTAAGTATTCATTTATATTATAATAGGCCTTAGCAAGCAGTTTTACTTTAATGTACGATTTAAATTTATTTATTGACAATATTTGTATCTCACTAGGTATTTTGTTGAAAAAACGTATGCAATTGCCTTGGAAAGAATTACTCGTTTTATGCAGCCTTGTGGTTGGTGCGCTAATTTTGTCTTTATTACGAGTACTATAATTATGGAAGCTACTATTCTTTTTAAAGATATCTATATTTTTCCGCACATACAAAATATTCTCATAAATGTATTGACTTGCCAAAGTTAAAATATTTAATTCCTTAAACTTATTTCGGACTGACTCCCGTGGGGACAACCCACAGATCGCTACTATCATATACTACTATCGTACTACCATACCATACCATACCATACCATACCATACCATACCATACCATACCATACCATACCATACCATACCATACCATACCATACCATACCATACCATACCATACCATACCATACCATACCATACCATACCATACCATACCATACCATACCATACCATACCATACCATACCATACCATACCATACCATACCATACCATACCATACCATACCATACCATACCATACCATACCATACCATACCATACCATACCATACCATACCATACCATACCATACCATACCATACCATACCATACCATACCATACCATACCATACCATACCATACCACACCATACCATACCATACCATACCATACCATACCATACCATACCATACCATACCATACCATACCATACCATACCATACCATACCATACCATACCATACCATACCATACCATACCATACCATACCATACCACACCATACCATACCATACCACACCATACCATACCATACCATACCATACCATACCATACCATACCATACCATACCATACCATACCACACCATACCATACCATACCACACCATACCATACCATACCACACCATACCATACCATACCACACCATACCATACCATACCATACCATACCATACCATACCATACCATAACTCCGTGTGGGCCTTAGCCTCTTTAAGTACACTTCGCCATTGTAATCTATCCAGTCCAGAGTTGTGTTACACTTTAGTCATTGGACGATGTTGGCGTCTTCTAGGATGTTATAAAGTTCTTCATTGTAGCGAACACGAAAACCGTCGTCGCTAACAAGACCAAAGATTCTTCGAAGATAAGGAGAGAGATATCGTCTTTCTTGATAAGGGGCCAGTTTTCGGAACCATAAGTGAGTACTGGTCGCAGAGGAGTTTTATACAGAAGATTATTGTTCTCATACACCAATCCCTCGAACTTTCCAATTAATTTTGAAACAAGTAAACACAATATTGTATGTAGCAGCAACCTTTTTTGAATGTAACTTATTGTGCTACTTACTCCGTTGGTGCAGTGACCGTAATTTAGATGTGGCTGAGCTATTCTTCTTTGCCTTACTTCTTGCCAATCGGTTATGTTATTGGTTGTATATGTTTTCAGGATTAGTAACAATTATAAAGTTACTTGGGCTCTTTTTCATTTTGTATGTTTAAAATATGTAATAATATTTACAACAAGTACACATGTATTGGTTATTTTTGTGTCTATAATAGGACTATGGAAATCCTGTGGTAGCGGGTGACCAGCCTTCCACCGCTGATTGTAAATATTTTATGCTAATATAACAAACAAAATATAACTAAGGTTTAACCTTAATGGTTGGGGATGTTGAATTTAGTGACAAAACATAGACTTAAACGCGGAGAAACTAAATCTATTTTAACTATAATATAGCAGTTAGCGAGATTAGAGAGACAATAAAGAATCCAAATATGTATGATAAATCACAAAAGTGGGACATCCCAATTATTACATTTAAGTTGTATAATTCAAAACTACTTGCTAATATATACGTTATTATTAAACTAAACAAATATTCTGATTATCAGCAAAATATGTATGGCCTTGAAAGAACACTACTTCTTCTATTTTTTTTCCATTACGACCACATGCCGATAATAAGGGCATAGATCATTCAACAAATACTGCATTTAGTTTAAATTCCTTAGAGGAATTCTAGATATGAAACTAATTGCCGTTAGAAGACCGCGTGGCGTCGTTTGTGCAGGTGTCCAGTTGCATCAGCCAACGCATTCCACATCAAAAACTATTATATTAATATTGATACCTACCAAGTACTAACTGACGTGACTTATTCTCAATGTTGTAAATAACTTGTTCTGACACAACGTTCATTAGAATTTGATGAATAGAATAGACAGTTATTAGGTTAATAATAGCTATATGTATAGCTTAAACTTTTGTTATACATATTTGTTAAAAGTTTTTAGTAGGAAAATAGGTACTTGAACATCGTTTAGAACAACATACCGTTTATGTTGATAAAAATCAAAGGTCTGAGAATAAATAGGTTGTAAAAAAAAATCAGTGGCGGTACAACCTCTATAGGTCTTAGCCTCAGATTCTGTTTCATGATCTGTAGCGTATCGTAGATACGCACTAAAAATGTACATACTGTATGGTGTAGTATTTTCTATACGATTTTGATGTATGTGGCAACATAAATACAGGACACTAAGAAAATAATAAAACAGACGTCACTCAGAACAGACTTTTAAGATGAGTGAGCATGTATTTTTCCTTTGAGCGTTTCTATAAGAATATAAATTAATTACTGTTGTTTGTGAAGAAATATATGAATTTACAAAGATAAAAATGGGTTGTGATTTATAAAAATATAGAACATCCCATAAATCTAATAGGCAAGGTGATCTGCCTCCAATGCCTGACACACGTCGTCGACTTTATTGGGTCTAAGACATGTCGGTTTCCTCACGATGTTTTCCTTGACCGTTGTTAAATGCGCACATAGAAAGAAATTATTGGTGTACAGCCGGGGATCGAACCTATGACCTCAGGTATGAGAGTCGCACGCTGGAGCCACGTAGATCGTAAACTATTGTTTATTAGTTTAAGGGATGGTTTTTACATTTCAGAGGAAGGGGTACGTTTAAGGGTAGCCAACCCAAAACGTTTTATTTTTGTTTTTATCTACATTTTATATTTTTACTTGGTATTAAAAATATATATAACTCTTAATTTTCACCAGTCTTGGACCAACCCCAATTTTTAATATGAAATTACAACTAATTTATGAATATAAAACACTACTGCAGTTTATTAACAGGTAGTTTGCGCATGCCGAATAGGTAACCTTCATGTTTATCATAATCAACCTCATACAAAAACATAATTTTGTAATATCAAATGATGATACCTGATGACCTAGCTGGAAACAAGTTTGTGTTTAGCCTTCGTGTTTTAAACAATACTAAAAAAGGAATTGGATATATTATTTTATACACAATTTAAAAATTGCCTTAAGAATGCATTTTTGAATTAAGAACTGATATATCCCCATCTTTTTCATTCATTTGTTTATGTTGAAGTATTAGATATATATTAAAATCAAACCTAAATCAAAAAGCCACTTATAAATATTAAAAACGTATTCAAAAACCTACTGCGCATTTCCTATCGCATTTAACAAGTATTAATTTGAAACGTAATAATTCGACCAAAAGCACTTTTAATAATAATTTCTAAATTAAACATAATTTCATGCCTTGAATACTCACTTAGCGCGACAACCGTTATTGCACGGACTAAATAGTTTACTTTAAATTAATTATCACTGGGTTTAATGATTCTAGATCACAGTGAAAGCTTTAGATGAGCCGGTAAGGGAATTCAAATAGAGACGGACAAGGGCCTGTGGTCATTTACGACATCAAGGAAACCGCGATTATTCAGAACGTCCATTATACAACAATATAATCGTGTTAAAAGGGTAAGGACAATGTATGGTATAATATTATATATGCATGGTTAGTCTCAAAAGGGTTAACTGCAGTGACTGATTAGCAGCCGATTTTAATAGAACAGTGGGCGAATTGCCAGGAAGCTATCTCATGTTTAGTGATACTACTCATAATGGCAGAACTTTCCCCGTGCATTGCCGGTTTATTAAGAATTGGTATACTCTTTTATTGGAGGTGATCTATGTCTAATTTGTCCGAAAACCTTATTTATATCATCACTGGTGAAGCGGTTTTTCGTTCTTTTATTGCACAGCGTGATGAAACACTTCCCCTAAGAATACATATTTTAAAACGAATTCTCTCATGTAAAAATAAATAAAGGTCATTTGGGACCGGGATGATTTATAACAGGTCCTTTGTTTCCTAAACAAATACGCTGAAAACATTATGTTTTGCATTTCCAGTTTACAAATTACGGGCAATGACCACCTACGCTGGTCGCTGGCTAATCGCTTTACTAAACACACTTAAAGGTTTACCTTGTTTTCAAGTGTTTAGCACCCTCGAAACCGGCGGTAAAGCCTGTTATATCAAAAACTGAGAAACTATGTGTATTGCGTGCAGCAGCTCATATGTAAAACCTTCTTACATGCCCGGTACATAAAAGAAATTGTTGGTTATCAACATAAGACTTGTACTATATTTTGGACAGCTACAATTGCGAAGGCCATATGAAATCTGTTTATACAATCTGACAGAAATGGGTTTGAGAAATTTAAGGAAGACTAAGAAATTCAAAAGGTTTTCTATAAAAATACAAAGTTTATATTTAAAATTACATTCAAGAAATGTATCTCGTAAACTTTTGTTTTTACTGATTAACATCAAAATCAAATCATATAATGACCCGTTAAATAAAAAAACGACTTACACTAGATCACTCCAAGCGTAATTTATAATCCATCCGTATAAGATATTACCTACGCATTTATAGTAATTAAAATAATATCTCGAATTATACACGCACGCCATGCCATCGGAAAAGCACGCACCCGTGACCACTAACAGAAATATTATTTTCAATTATACAATGAATCAGGTTCGATTAAAAATATGGTTTTCCTATATTGTCTGAGGCTCATACGGGTTCATCACAAATAGGTATTACGGAAGTTTTTATAAATAAGACTAAATTGATCATTTTGTCTAAAAAGATTTAATATTTTAACAGCAATATTAATAATTGATACTATCAATTTTAATTCGGCTCACAGGCGGCACCAGACTTTAATTACTTGTAACAATAGCCAGATTTAAACCCTTCGCCTATTGTAAGGCTATTCAATAAAAATTGAAACCCAGACAGTCCCGAACTCGATTTATGATCTCATTTAGACATTCGCTTAATATTGTTCGACAGTTGCAACATTCCCAACCGGTCCCCCGAAGGCTGCGCCTACCTATAACTTGTACTAGAACCGATATAGAAACAACGTAGCAAACATTGGACACAATAAACATGAAGTTTTATTACTTGGCTGGCTTCCACGCACGGACGTTAAACCCGCGTATTTACAGGATACCAGATAGTGCGTTTACTGGACGTCGCCTCTTCTATGTACAGAAGGACTTTATGAGTATATAACGTTACGATTCTCTTACATAATATATAATATGCCCTGTATTACACACCGTGTTATGAAACCGTAATATATACTTCTGAAATTGCTACAAGTGGTAAATAATCGACAATATTAATATTTATTATTAGATTAATCGAGTTGGAAACAATAAGCAAGGACAGTGTACATTACGTGTCTGTGTTTCCGAATCCCGAGGTATTTAAGGTCGTTACTAGAGTAGGTACGATATTGGTCGGCAGCTCTTCAGTTTGTCTTCGTTACAAATGGACGTCTGCCAACTTCACTTGCAAATGCAACGTTCGGAACATTATTACTTTTGTTTTACGCTATTTATACCCAGTGTTTACTTAAATTTGCTGATTTTACAATTTATTATTTTCTAGAATATTCGTATTTTTGTTTATTTATAGTTGCCTTACTGGTTTTATGTTTTAGAGACTGGTAAGAGGTTTCCATGGTAACAGTAGAGAGAAACAATAACAAAAATGTTAACCAGTCGTGTCAATTAAGTAAAATACAAATTAAAAATAGTAAAACAATTCAGACCAAAAACGTCTGGATCTATACCACAGCTGGAGGTAAGCTTATAAACCAGACAAGTGTAGACGCCACGTTGGCACTCTGACATAGATTCTATTTAATTCACCAAGTTGTAGTCGTGATGGTCGCTAAATATAATTACGTATTAGCATTCTCCACACGCAGCCGTCCCTGTGACGGCGCACACTATCCTCGAACGGCATCCAAATCAGCTTACGCACCCCTCTAGGGTACGGATGAGCCTTTAATTTTATGTTCTCGATGGTAATATGCTCAAAAACAATGACGTTGTAAGACGGTGCATACTTATGTACTCACCTCCTAACCTGTTAAGAATTAAAATGGTTTTGTAAGCAGTCGCTGCGTACTATTAAATATTTATAAATGTATACGTGACCCACCGTGTTGATTTCTATCAACGTAATAAATTTTTCATATGCTACAGTACATTTAGAATCTAATTAAGTTCTATTTATAAATATTTGTAAGCGGCGACGTAGGTAAAGGAACCGAGGTTGATATCATTTTACGCCGATTAAGCTGAATGGCAAGTTCAGTGTCACGGCAATAGGATGCCATAGATAACAAGAGCAGTGGTCGGAGAGCACAGTAATGTAAACAACGGGATAAACCGCCAACGGCGCGCCTTCGCCGACTAGTTTAATGAAGAGATTTGGCACGACGCGGCACGGGCTCTAACGGTTTTCGACTGCAGATAAATGCATACCACTATAGCTCTTAAGCATTATTTGCTATTAGGCCAAATTGTCATGACTTCCATAAGCATAACCATTTGAACAGTACACGCTCCAATACTGGCTACTGCGTTCATCAATACTTTGTATGAATTATATTTTGATCCTCTTGACTTGTTATTATGAAAGTTCAGTGCCAAATGTACCTATTAACGTTTGGACGATAATCTCGTCTCTGAGTATCGTTTTAATTTACTAACAATAAATATTTGTAGCTCAATGCATGCCGCTGGATTATATAATCAGTGCGGTTCTAAGGTCACGCAAGGAATATAAAATTAATATTTATAAATTATAATCTTTGAAAGACCGTGAAATACTGTATTCAGTCTACGATTAGAAAATGAATTAGCTTTTAACTTAAAAGGCAGGCAGTCCATTAGGTATATTTATTAATTAATTTAGGCAACCATCACGGTTTTAAAGACACAAATGGCAAGAACAATATTGTAACATAAATAACATAAGCAATTGTATTTTTATTAATAAATTATATACCAAAAATAAAGACCAGTGTTAAATACCCACGGCATTACTCAGTCAATATATCAGAAAAATTTAGGAAATATCCACGCAAAATTGTACAGTTTCGTGTCACCTATAATAAAAACACTGTCTGGCTTTTCGAGTGGGTCTTCTAATTTTGGGAGGTCCTGAACAAGGGGGGTGACAGCCCTAACTAACGTCGACAATGGCACCCGTCGTGCACCCGTCGTACGACGGTATCACTCACAATTCTACTTCATTTACATATTCCACTCAGTGCTACCGTGTACCTAATACCGCCCTTACATGACACTCGCACTGAAAGCTACCAACAGACCTAATAAAAGTGTGTACTAAACGTACATATATCACGCTATCCGCAATATAAAGAGTGAAGACGTGATGTTTGTATTTATAGAATTTAATTTATTAAATTATTTCCTTTATACAAAATTATATTAGCAGCGATCAAAGAACAGCCAGTGGCGCTACAGCTTCTTAGGTTTCGGCCTCGAATTTCTGTATCAACGTCGTAATCATTGGTTTTATTTTATAATCAAGTAAATGATATCAGTGATCTGTGCTAGACACGCTGTCTTCTTTTGACATACTCGTTTCTTCACCATGTTTACTTCGCCATACGAGAGAGTGTTATATGCTCACATCAATTGGTGCACAGATGAGAGACATAAGTTAAAATCACTAAACACAAGCCAACACTGCTCAAATGTAACTTAAATCAAACACAATTATTCTGAAAGTGAGCTTAAAAAATAAAATAGACAAATATATTTATTGTATCAAATATTTACTATTAACGCTTTATCAAATATTTGCACAATTTGCCAGTAACCTGTTACGTATTTAACCAATAGTTATGATATTGGAATAAAAGAAAATCGTAAATCTGCACATGGGTATTATATATGACTGACTCAAACTTATTTAAATAATGTTAACATATCTGCCCATGCCACGCCGGGCCGGGTGATTAGTATGATCTATATCTATATGTGTATAACGGCACTGTGTTTGGCATCTGTTTGACCTTTTTACGTTTTTAATTGTTATAATTAAAGTGCTTCCGTATGTTTGGAAGTGGATCTAGAACTAACAAACATTTTTCGAATCACGGAATATTAAATTGTTCGTTTATAAACGATAGCGACACAACGCCCCGTATTTTTCATTTAATTAAATGAATAATAGCCTAGCAAAAAAACTAAAAAATCACCACAAGTACTTATAAAAAATCACTATGAATATATATACAATATGCTTATGTAGTTTTATTTTTACTGTATATTTGTTTTTCTATTGCGTATGTTTAAGTACCTACTAGTCTTTTTCTTTGTACACAACATGGGATTGTACCAGAGTAAGGACCAACGATTACAATGCAAGAATAGAATTAGGTTTAATTAATAAAGAATTTTTTTGTTTATGAAAACAATATTATATTCATCTCGTTTTAACCACAAAAATGTTACTTTGTACCTGGTTAATGCCAGGAATACAACAAAGCCATACCATTCTATAAAAAAGGTATAAGGAGACAATTAGAAAAACGACAAAACGCTGGAAGCAATCCAGCCGATCTTGGCTCTTAATTGGATGGGAGCAGTATCTCTAAACGGCAACTCGTAGTTGCTTGCCATCATAAGGTAAATTTGCTCAGTTCAGTGTCCTACCGTTGAATTTAATTAAGGCTTATTTAATACTACTTAATTTTCCTTTTATAGATGACACTTATGGTTAAAATTTATTTTATACTATCCAAAATTTGGCTTTCTCGGTTCATTTTCTTTTCCAAATGTATATGTAATGACTGGACAATTTGACCGATCAATAAAGAACAACATACTTTACAGGTATAGAAAGATTTTATTTTATCAATTTAAATAAATTACGAACAATTATGAAAATAACATTAAAATATTTGCAATTTTTATAGCATTTTTATAGTGAGTATAAAATGGGAGTAATTAAAGCACTAAGTATTTATTAAGCAGCTTAAGTAAGCAAGTAATTAAGCGCAAAAGCAAAAAGCCATTTTATATTTAATTTCAAAGTTTTCCAGGTAGGTTTATAGCGGCACGATAAATCATGGTAAATCGCACTCAGTTTCTATTTTCTTGCGCAGACTTTGTCACGCGAGCTCATTGTTCTAGTTGACACAAAATGGACCTTCTATCAGCGATAATAATAGGCAACCATTATTTATTGATTTTATCCAAACCACTCAAAAGTTACCGTGACGCACATAGCTTGTAATCTAGGGTTGGTTCACCAAACCAACTTGGTTGGAGGATCCGACGACCGATCCGAAAAAAGACGTTTCTTGCGATATGTTCGAAAAACTGCTGTCGTAATGAAACAACTACGTGCATTTAAATAAATCAATATTAGATTGTATGATCGATATGATGTTTGCGGTAAAAACCATTTTACTGACAGAGCTAAAGTTAAAATTAATATTACTTTAAAGACTATAAAAGATTATTAGGAAAAAAACTTATCTTGAAAAAACTTTAAATTATATAACGATACGTAACAGATATGTACATACGATTTCTAGACTTTATCATCAGTAAAGGAAACATCCTTTTGAAAATTGCCATTGCCTCGAGCTATATACAAAGAAGCTTCCCTGTAACATAAGTAGCCATTGTGTTATTCGAACCAAAACACATTTTTTGTACCTAATAAAATCCCGAGGTTGTTAAGAAATGAACGTACAAATATTTCAAACAAACGCTGCAAATTTGGGGCTAGGACCATAGACTTCTATATCAGTTAACGTAATCATTGTCCTCTATATGCAAGTCTAGCTTCTGAGACACTTCACAGGGTTCAACGGAGATGTAGTATCGTTCCACAACTGAGCGTTTTCTAAGACAGTTTTTGCTGCGCACCAACATTATGTGGAACCAGCTGCCCACTGTATTATTTCCGAACCAATTCGACTTAGGGTCCTTTAAGAAAAGAGCGTACCAATTCTTGAAAGGCCGGCAACGCACTTGCGACCCTTCCGGCAATGTGTCCATGGTCGGCGGTATCACTTAATATCAGATGAGCCTCCTGCCCGTTTGCTCTTTATTACATAAAATATATATATATATGTTTATGTTAATATTAATCACAAGCTAGAGGCTATAATGTCTTTAGGATTTGGGTAAAAAAACCAAGAGTTATCAAAAACATAACACATACATTAAGCTTTATGAACACCCAAGTACAGATTACAGATTGGAAAAGCCTTTCAAATATGATATGCGGTATTATCGAAACGTAAATGATTTCTTAAGTAACGTGTTCCATGGAGTAATTAATGAGCGGTTTTTCGAGTTTGATGGCCATGCTCAGGCAAGGTTCGAGATAAGGCATACCAGTACTTTAAGTGCGTTCATAGGGCATATAATATATGACTTTGTCCCACAATGTGCCTTGTATATATATGCCTATGACTGATTATAGTTTTGAGTACAAATTTTTGGTCATACATGATTTCGAGTACGGAAAAATGTTATTAATTCATGTTATTAGTATTCATCTACTAATGTATTTAAAGTTTTATAACTTTCAATTTCAAATTTCAGACGATTGCTGTTTTTATAATTTAAAAAAAAATTATATCGAGAAGCAGCGATGCCTTTCAAGTTGGTAAAGCTGCTGAAGACTCAAAGCCACAGATAATGCGATACAGTCTGACTGTTATATTTATTTTACCTGAGGTTTGGACCCTGGGAAATAGATTATATAGATATAACATAAATGTAGATAGATAGATTATAACACAATGACTGTTTAACCGTTTTGTTTTGTTTGTTTATCAATGAAGTAGAAATTAAGAATGCAGTTTAACGCACAACTTAATTATTAAGTTCATTTAACTTAAAATTTCGCATTCTAAAATTTAAAGCTAGATTGTCTGTTCTCTACTTTTTCATCATAAACACCACACCCATGCAGAATTAATTATCATAATGTACATAATAAGCCGCTCAATATATCATAATTACATGACACCCAAACAAGAAAATAGTTTGTGATGTAGTGGCGTAAAGTTACCACGACAAGCATAACGTAGGCTTGGAGACAACAGTATTGTTCTAAGTAGGTCAAGAAGCAGGTCCCTAATTAACATAATATTATGTTAATAGCTCATCGATACATATTTTCTACCCTATTTAACCCTCGAATCACTATACTACAGTACATATATGCTTTTTGTTACACTACATCATAACAGAGACGATTTTGGTAGTATACAAAAAGGTTTCTATCTATATTCAGAGTCCCAAGCCACTAAAGTTTGGAAGACGTAAAAAAGCTCAGGAACAATTTTTTAGAATACTTTATGGAGCTATTTCCTCTCAACTAACTTAGTGCATAATAATAGGCCAGTGCCTCTCTACTAACCACAAAGTCAAGCAATAATTCTCGTCCTTTGTAATGTCCCCTGTTTAACGTAGATACACCTGACTTAAGGCAAAGACAAAAGACTGCAAGGCAAGTGGACTTTGAAATAATGCAGCGAAATACAAAAGAAAAACGATGAGGACCCTTGCTCTAAAGTGCGGTATCATTTAATTAGTTACACACATGTTACAATTTTGACCTTAGTAATATTAAATTTGTAATATTATAAAGTAGTCACAACTATATATCAATAGTAGTATTTATATAATAAATGTACGTTTATTTTATACTGCTGCCTCAATGAGAAAATAATAAGTGTTCTCTATTGAGTTACATAAGATATAATGGTTTGCAAATCTTTTTCAGATACAGACTAGATACGATTGTAGATTATGATATATTAATTTAACTATTGTTATTACTCATGCGTAAAAATAAGTAGGCTGTCTTCCTTTGCATTATGGATTACATTTTTTATTATATTTAACGTAACCTTTTTTTTATTGTTGGGAAATCAATTTACTGACCGGGGTCGGGGCAACGATTTAAAAGTGACGCGGGGAGTGTGGGGTTCAGTACGTATGGTGCAATGGACACCTAACCACTAAAACCCAACAGCCCCATCTGTTCGCTATGTTCGGGAGATGCGGTAACAGAAAATATAACTTCAGGCCTTAGCCGGATTGGAACTCCGACCTCGGAGTGCCGATGCCACTGTGTGTGTCTCTCGTATCCACACCTTGTTATATTTAACCTAACCTAACCTAACATTAGATACATATATTTATTTTTGTAAATAAGTCCAAGCATAAACAAAATGTAAACCAAAAAATAAAATAATGAAATCATCGCTCACTTGAAGTCAATATGAACACTTGTTTTTACCACTGTCATAAATTGTAATTTAACATTCTTGATTCCGGTAATGTCTAATGACTGTTATTTAGATTTAAGAACTCTTCAATAAGTCAAGTTAGTTTTTTGTTAATCTAGAGTCGCAACCCCACATTGTTTTGTTGTCTTATCTTAGTTATAAGCTCACGTTTTAGTTAACCATAACCATACAACAACCACCACCTGGTGGTGAATTTAGTTAAGATACCTATCTTAACTAAATTCGGACAAAGATTTATTTGTTCATAGTGTCAGCATATTTGAAATTCATCGCATTTGTAATATAACAAAATTTTGTAGGTTTAGTTACTGAATAGGCTTCTTCGTTAGCTTTACCCAGATTACAATAATTTTCACCATTGGAATTCATTATATCCAATTGTATATTCGGTGAGACATTTTTGGGGTTTCCTTGTACAAGTTAATTTGGCATTGAGCATCAACCAACACATGATTACCTTAACTCGAAGCTACCTATAGTATAAATATAACTAACGGATCATTGCCTTGTACAAAAGCTAAAATACTTCAAGAGACATTTTGTGTAATTTTGTATTCAATTATTTTTAAAGAAATATATAAATTATTATATTATATATACATAGTGCTATATGATTATATCACCATCGGATGTCAGGAAATAATACGAAATTCCACCGAGTCTACCCTTAAGTCCGGAGTTCCACGATAGATCAACAGGACACTGCTTGTCTTGCACCACGTTATGGGACAAGCTGCTATACCAGGTTTTCGAACAGTAGGAGTCTTCAAGAAAAAACGTACTATCTTAAAGGCCGGCTAGCACTTGCAAGCTACCTAAGTTGCAGGTTTCTCTACACATGATTCTAGGTGACCCACCTCGTTTGCGTCGTGTCTCATAAAAATATATCTATGACCTTGTTTGTCAAACTTTTGAATGAAAAATTTACAGTATGTAAACGTTATGTTCCATGAAGGAAAACATTTACCACTGCTATATAGTTTTATTATAAAACATTACTATCTGCTTTATTTTGAGCCTAGTATAAATTCTACGTATATATACAAATCGTCAGACTTTTTCATTAAAGTATTCACAATATCCTTAACCTACATTTTAATAATAATAATTAACGGTGTACTTTTAACAAAGTCAAATAATAATTAAAAACAAACTAAAATATAACAATAAATTATATTGCATGTGAAATGAAGTAGTTCCGAACCAATTCAACTTAGGGTCCTTCAAGAAAAGAGCGTACCAATTCTTAAAAGGCCGGCAACTCACTCGCGAGCCCTCTGGCATTGAGTGTCCATGGGCGGCGGTATCACTTAACATCAGGGGAGCCTCCTACCCGTTTGCCCCCTGTTCTATAAAAAAAAATTGTTGAATATAATGTATTTTAACAAATGTTGAACGCTGTAAATCTGTCTTTTATCACTACATAGTATAAAACAAAGTCGCTTTCTCCGTCCCTATGTCCCTTTGTATGCTTTAATCTTTGAAACTACGCAACGGATTTTGATGCGTTTTTTTTAAATAGATAGAGTGATTCAAGAGGAAGGTTTATATATATAATAACATCCATTAAATAGTGGAGAAGTACTATTATTTTTGAGGTTTCTAATGTGATGTCGTAAATAATTACATTTTTGCCGCTTACATTGCAAACGCAGGCTGAACCCTACGAGTTTTATCAAAATAATGTACTAAGTATTGTACACATTGAAAAGTTCTACAGAAAAGTCCGTGATGGTATATGTCGTGTATATTATCGGAGCTTTCCAGCGACGGAAATAACAATACATAATAAAAACCTGCTTTTCATCAGCATTGCACCCGTGCGAAGCTGGGGCGGGTCACTAGTTAACAATAAACTGAAATGGAACGCTCAATAAATGATAGATCTTGTATCGTTGTTATTAGAAAGGTAACGACCAAGTTCAACTGCTTTTATTACGACTTGTGAGACACGACAATCGTAACTCATAAATATTAATTAAATAACTTTGAAAAGCAACACTGACTTCTTTGAAACTTATATGAATAAAATATATTAAATCTGAACTGCTCTGTCTAAAAAGTGGAACGAGGAAGGACGAGGAACAGAACACTTGTATAATTCAACAATAGTTCATTTGTTGTTGTAGAAGTTAAACTTAAATATTCTAATTTTATACAAATCTTTCGTTATGCTATATTTGTGAGAGTATTTATTTATTAGGTAAACACCAACCCGGAAATTGATTTAATGTTATAATTTATTAAGGGCAATCTTCGGGAAACTCACGCTTGTATATTGGAATTTACAAACATTATTAGTAATATATTTAAATATTGTTTATAAACCTTGATTAACCTTTATGTAAACTGTTTTTTCGCTTGTTCAAATATCATGTATTCTTTAATTAACTATATTTATTTAAGTGATTGGATTGTGATTTTTAGATATATAACAAAATATATCAATTCATAATTAAAGATTATTAATTTAGTATGGATGTCGACTAGTATGACTCGATATGGAATCAAGACTATGACTTTTGTAAGTCAAAATCTAATTCGTTATTTTCTTATTCTCAGCGCTAATTCTAAGAATCTTACCCTAAGTGCAAACTGATAGTTGACAGTTGGGATAACTGTCAAAATTCGATGCACTGCTACTTAAGACCTCTAGGACCATTTGACAGATGAAACAGATACTTTGCAGTCAAACTTGCCTCCATCAAAATTCATACTTATTTGCACGTAATCGAATTTAAAATCTAAATCCAGTCTAGTCTCTGTTAAACCAAAGTGGAGTCGGTTGAACAGCCAAAGCCAATACATAAAATATTGCGAGTCGGGATTTGATTTAGTCGTGAATTTTGTAGAAAACGTCCCACAGCGTCCCCGACCACTAAAATGTCCTTATCGTGTTTGAGAACTATCTAGAATCTACATTCAGAAACTGCAACACTGCATGTAGTCATTATTATATCGTCACGTCCCAAGATGCTGTTTGCCGTGAGGTCAGATTTCTGATAGACGTGTACGATGTATCGTTAATGCATATATTTGATAGCACAGAATTGTGTTCACAAATCTTTAATGTTGTTGCTTCTTGGTATTTAAGTTGTCAAATGTTTTATACATCTACTGCTCTGTACATCTTCAACTATACATTTTACTCTATAATGAAAATAAGCATTGTCAATTCACTTGATATTGTTTTATTTATGCTTATTTCTTATGTTCTATTTTGTCTATGGGCCAAAGCTATTATTCTATTATGCCAACATCTATAATCAATGTTAATCATTGCGATTATCAACCAAATTTTACTGCACATAACATATGCTCCACTATTGAAGCAAAATCTTCGTGAGCAACCTGTTTAAATTTAAAATCTCTGACGTTAAAATACTAATCATCATTTTGTATAAACAGAATGGGCCAGACACATTTCTACGTACTCATATACCTAAGTACCAGAATAAACCATTCTCTATTTGTTTCTTGATTTTTTTTCTTAATACCAACTGCACAGCAGGCAAAGACGATGGATTAAAGTCGCTCGTTAGTCACCAGAGCAACACAGCCAGCTACTTACTATAAATGATTCTATAATACTTGGAAATGCTGTTAAAAATTAATGATCGCGGAATAACAGGTAACCGAACGTGTTTCTGCTACAGTCGCGAATCCCATCGACATTTACAAGTGCAACATGAACAAAATGCGCATTTCACGGATAGTGAGTACTTAAATGTCAGAGTAAAAGCTGTATGCAACGAATTTATACAAGGGGCTTACATTTTCAGCTTAGCGAAGTGAATCCAAGTTTTGGTGTAAGATATTATTACTTAAGTTCACTTTTCATTTTACGTTATAATATAAAATTTTGTGAGTTACAACTATAAACGTCCTTATTTCATTATTAAGTTCATAAGCAATGGATGAACATTCATATTTTTTATTTATGATTTTACAATAAGTGTTGATAAAGAGAAAATGGGCTAAGTATAGGTTTTTACCTATGTTTGTATGAAAAATGTTTTTTCCAGGAACACAATGCAATAAAATCACCTATATGTACTTCGCGTATTTAAATAAAATAACTACTGATTGTTACATACAGAAATATTAATTGGTTTCGTAGTTTTTCAATTGTTTTATCACCGACACTTGGCGGTATATTATAAAATTCAATATAAAAGTAATTAAAGCGAATTGTGATTTCCCAATGGCCAAGAGTAAGCGATTGCATATCAATTTACTTAATCTTATAAACGCATTACGCAACGAAATTCTGGAAATGAATGAATTGATCGTATAAATTCGAGATAATTAAGGTTGTTTAATAAATGTCATGATAGCAAAGTTTGAGGTCTTGACTCGCGGGTCGCAGCGCATCTTTCCCGCAGTCTATTGCCCCACTCACCAATGAAACAAGACAGCACTTAAATGTCTAGCTTCCTTCATTGTTATATAATAAGTGTTTGAATAGATATCTAATATTGGCTAATGTCTAGGCTCTGTCGCAATGTTACCAATAACGTCGAATAATGAATAAGTTTTTTATTATTAAAAACATTCTATAGATTTCTTGGTGAAAGAAGAAAGATTTGGATAAAACAAATGTTTCGTTTTCAATGATAAATATTCATGTTTCACTCATTCAAATGTTACGTAATGACGATAAATCACATACATTTCATAATTTAAACTTTGAAAACAGTTTTCTAATTAAAAAACTACACCTACGGTGAACGAATGTACTTCAAAATATTATGTTTATAATACCAGCTGTAGGCGACTATAAAATTAAGTAAATTGGACCTCACCTCCTTGCTTCACGTTCAATGTTAGTCGTGTATAGCGTGCAACCTTTACATTCCCCCTTTGACTCTATTTTTCACGCTATTGATTCAAATTCCTCGAAAGTTATTTAATGTTTTTAATTTTTAACGCTATTAAATAATTGAGGTTCAAATTTAAAGACACCCCAAAAGTTGAGAACACATTTCACGACATGGTCGGATTTAATATATTGGCTCAGGTGCTGAGAAAAAAACAATAGCTTTGAAAACATCAATGAAACTACGTCACAATTTAATTTATAACGTTTGTTTCCTTATAAGCCTGATAGTAGAGACTTTAGTTGAGCTGAGGCAAGCACGCCGGCGCTGGCGCATCGGGTGGCATCGTTTATCTTCGTTTTCGTGCCATAGAAACATTCTGTCCCTTTCACTCCTATGGGATACGCGATACCTTTGATCAGATCACTGAACCGAAAAGAAACAGAAATAAAGACTTTTCATCCGGTGGTCGACGTGGTAAAGAACCGGTTTAAGTTGTTACTTTTAAGTCCTTACAAGCACTCCATGCATACATTATTTTTTAAAAGAGTTCAAATGCGCTTTACGTAGGGACCGAGTTTATAGGTTTGGAAGGAAACTGTTACTGAACGGAAATGGACACGGTTGATGCGACCATTAGAATAGGGAGAGGGCCGAGAGGGCGATAGCTTTATCCAATTTAAGTATAATTAAAGGACGCGTTGAAAAACTTTTTTTTTAATATAGGACAGAATACGTGAGTAGTGCAAGTTAGTGAATACTATCCATATATGTATTTTTTGTCAGTTGACGCGATACAACAATTATATTTAATTTGAGAAATTATAGATATTGCATCGTGCATTGTATTTTAATATTATTATAATAACTATTCCACTAATACTACTACACATTTACAGCAGGTTGATTTTAAGTCAGTATGGGCATTTAGCCCACGACTTACGCCTAACAAATTACGCAAGACAAAACTTACTAATTCAATGTCAAAGCTACCAAATAACAAAGCGGTCATAATTATCTATAGTCACTAATTTACGTGAGAATTTTTAAAGGATGTTTAATGACCATAATCCTAAACACACAATGTTTTGTTACTTGAATCAACAACTTAGATTCAAGGTCAAGGACTTGACCTGGTCGCGTCTTCATATGACATCTTAGAACGTGATATAAAACATATCACAGGAACGTTACAACTTGCCTCCACTCGACATTTCAGCCAGGGACAAGAAGTCGTTAACGAGGGTTGTTTGTTTTTCCACGACAGTTGAGTCTGGAGAGTGGACACAGCGCTCCAAGTGTGGAGCATTAGACCACTGAATACGGTACGATAAAGCTGATTTACCAATATTTGCAATAACGTAGTAGTAGTTTGGTTTCGGATTAGTTAAATGTGTAGCAATGATTGATGTTACATCTTGTATAAAAATTTCAATTATGTGTGTCATTTGACCATTTTTATAAAGTTAATATGTTTTAATTTCCTTGTGGAATTTTGTGGCACGAGTACCATGCCACCCGAATACATAATCAAGCTAACAAATAAACAAAAATATTTTTATTTTACTTACCTTATATGTCTTAATGCGCCTAAAAACGTTGGGACATAAAAAAGTTATAGAAATCCATTCATTCACAAACTTTGATTGATTTAGATACTAGTTTAAATATTGCCAAATACTTGGCTTGGTCCTGAAGATAGAATTCATTCGATTAATAATGCGCGCACATTTATTTACGCGTTAGTTAAGGTTACCATATGTTACGTTAGCGGAGTAAAATCAAGCCGAACTCAACACACGTTAGTTGCGGAGGGCGGCTTTCACAATACTGGGCGGGCGGCAATTGTGAATAGTCACCGCCCGCCCTTGGACAAACTTCATAGCAACTTAAACTGACTTTATGTTGGCAGCAATAACTTATTTCTTACTTGATCCAATTTAAACTTGAACGGTATTCAAAGAATTTTTTAACTTTTTGGTAAATCAACATCGAAAGGATTATTTGTGTACTAGAAATATTTCAAAACTTTCATTTTAAATTTAAATCACAATTCGTAAGCCACAACAGCATTTATGAAAAGTTTTTCGTACGAAATAGTACTCGCTCACAGCTTTCAGTAATAAATTGTTGGTATCAATTACTTTTTGCGTCGCTCAGCGTGTTTGTGGAAAAAAGTGATTTATCTTCGAAGGGAATTGAGTCACTCGCTTCCGAACTACTTCAAATAAAATAACATTTTCGTTGCAATATAGAAAATTCATGACTCATTCTACTTGCTTATATTGACAACTACTGTTAGCTATTAATAAATGTGACCTTGTTTTTTACAAACACAGAAAATATATTTTATAAAACTGATACGTAAGAAAATTAATAGTATGTGCGTCTATCATAAAGTAATTTGAATAAGGATGAGAAAACTTTTGCCTTCACAACCTTATCTTTACATTTCATATGGTATTGTAAGATAGTTCTGTTTTGTAATATAGCGTTGGACTGAGATACTTTGAGATCTGAACTTCGCTTTAAAGTTTCCTTATCTTAGTCGCTTAAGTTTTCAAATTTTGGACAGTATTCCGGGAATGAATCTTTATCACCATGACTGGCAGAAGTGTTATTAAGGCAATTATCCTGTGGTAGTATCACGTCCGTTTCTTCATTAGTATTTCAGTATAATTTCAGTGCAACTCAAACACCAAAAAAATATTTTTATATATCGGCTGCATAAAATTTCAGTAAATTAAAAGTTTGTAATACTGTTACATGTGTGAGTTTATATTTTCTCAAACGTAACTTTTAGATTGTGTAAAACTATAAATGCCGTATCCACGACGGTATATGACCCAATCTAGTTAATTTTAAAATAAATTAAAAATGTGTGCGATTAATTTATATATATATATTATATAATTTGCGCGTTTTTTGCAATATTTTATATCGCTTTTTTTTTTCTGGAAGGGTTGACTGATAGTGATCGTTAGCATTAAGGCTTGATGCTCAATCACTACATATAATAAAACAAAGTCGCTTTCTCTGTCCCTATGTCCCTTTGTATGCTTAAATCTTTGAAACTACGCAACGGATTTTGATGCGTTTTTTTTAATAGATAGAGAGATTCAAGAGGAAGGTTTATATGTATAATAACATCTATTAAATAGTGGAGAAGTACTGTTATTTTTGAGGTTTCTAATGTGATTTTAATACATTTTTGTTACATGTTAAATAATTAAATTTTTTCCGCTTACATTGCAAACGCAGGCTGAACCCTACGAGTTTTATCAAAATAATGTACTAAGTATTGTACACATTGAAAAGGTCTACAGAAAAGTCCGTGATGGTATATGTCTATCTCTTATGGATAACCCACAATAACTTTTTTTTCTCATTTACTTTTTACGACAAATAATGGCTAATTTTCGAAGCGACTTTAACCAATACAGCATTAATCCTTAACCAATTGAATACCTTGAATACATTGTTCATTTAATATAGATCTATACAGCCCATTACAGCTTATTTAGCAGCGATCGAACGCGTATATTAATTATCGGAGCTTTCCAGCGACGGAAATAACAATACATAATAAAAACCTGCTTTTCATCAGCATTGCACCCCTGCGAAGCTGGGGCGGATCACTAGTATAATAATATAATACAACTACTATTATGGCTATCGAAATTACGCCAACTGCGGTTGCATTGAACAGTTATTCCGAGTCACTCAACGAAGAATAAAAGCGTTCGTTATGAATCTCATCACGTAAACAGATACTCATTTATTGTTCGAGTTCGGTTCAGGAAATGTAAACAAGGTCGCCACTATTCAGGCCAATACTGCTTCGAAAGTTATTTCAGTTATCTGCGGATCGACAGCGACTGATCCAGTTTGGAATTTGAAATTCACATTTTACACAGCATGGACAATAGCCAATGATATGATTGTAGTATCTCTAAGGCAATTAATTAACATTATTGCAGTTAAAATATTTACTTCATTATTCAATTGAAATATGTTAGTCGCGCGATTGTATACTGTTATGTAAACTGTTAAATCATTACTGTCTTATTTTAGTAATTCGTGTGAGAGACATTACTTCATTCATAACATCAACATATTTTTATTTTCGTTTATAGTTGTAATAGAAAAAGACATTTTTATTAAGGTTATTCATAACCTCATTAGAATGAATTCATTAATATGAATTTAATAAAAAATATTTAAGGTAATTTAGTATATTATATTTACCTTAAATTCCTTTTGTGATGTCAAACATTGTTTCTTAAACTAATATTTGATAAACGCAAAACACGCAGCAATAGCTATTGTATTTAATTTATTTGAATAAAATAATACATTGTATACAGAATCACAATCAACAAAAATGAAAGAAAACGCTATCTTATCTTTGTTTATGGGAGTCTCACAAATTCTATGAATGTCGTCTGGCTATAATGTACTATCAAGACTGCTATAGGTATGTGTTTATTTTCAAAGAGATTTTATATTATATTGGCTTAATTTAAATGTAAGATAAAGTTTGAATGTTTGGAAATAAGAGCGTAGATCTTTTAAAGACGAATGTAAAACAATACTTGCTATTTTACTGATATGCTATTTGCGAAGTCAAAAAACAAATATTCTTAAATGTTCCTTAGATTTCCCAATCTAATCCGTCCAAGTAAAAATCGAATTACTACTAAACTGGCTTTAGGCTGGACTAAAACACTTCCAGAAAAACCTATAGACACGTTTTATAAAAACTAGACACTGAAGCCAACGGATGCTGTTGCAACTCGACAGCCGATATAATTGATTCTATGTAATCTGTAGACAGGTTTGGTCACTGCCTTAAGAAGACTTAATAAGTCGATATGGTGCATCCGTGAAAAAACTTTAGTTCAAGTTTAAGTACCTTGACCAACTAGACTAACAACATACCATGTAAGAAATATAATGGCATAATATTGATTTGAGGAATAACACAACAGCTAAACATTTAAAACTACGTGATATTTAAAACATTTAAATTAATGTTAAGAGGATTAAAATAAAATGAAGTTGTTTTTGTTGACATTAATTGCACCTTAGAAGATCAAAGCGCCGTATAAGGCAACAGTTTACAATTAATTTTTATTATTTTTTCTTATTTCTAACAATTCAAATTAGTATTGTCTGATAGTAGCGTATTACATAATGTTTTACCACAATTACGCAAATTAACCCAAGAATGGGTCATCCCTAAATCAGTACCCAAACATAAAACAGACTAAGTTAATTACCCCATAAAAACGAACTCAATTGAATATTAATGTGATTGATATCGCTTTGTAAGTATCTTATCTGTGCCAGGCACCTAAATTATTCCATCCACGCCACATTCAACAGTACGTACACATCTTCCCGTACCGCTACCCGCTTGCCACAGCCCACAATGAATGCCAAATCACTATGTTCAATAACCCATTGTCTATATTTCGTTTGACATTCATATGGTTGTGATACGCCAATTTCGCCTCGCCAGGAAACAGACTTAAAAGAGACAAATGGGATATGCAAATTGGTTTTATCTGTTAGACACTTTACTTGATTTACATAGGAATGGAGACTATGGTGGACGAAGCTTCCGTGTCAGTAGAGGTCGCAAGCGCCGCCCTGCGTCGACTGTCGCCTTACAAGTGGAGTGCAACTTGATTATATACCATATTCCAACTTCATTCGAACTCGAATAAAATTTTGCATAAACGCTGCTGTGTAAATGCAAAATTTAGTTAGCTGTAATTTCCTATAATTTCGCAACTTCTGAATGAGAGTTAAAACATTTGCAGATATTTTTGACAAGCGTGTCTTTAAAAAACCATTTTAAATAGAAAAAAGCAAAACATTTAATTACATACTTATACAATAACAATAACAGATTATTGATGATGATAATAAAATAAATATATGTGATGTGTTGAAACACAGCACAATCTATGTAGATAATAAATAAATCATATAATTGCTTAAAATCGTTTAACTTTACTAAATAAATACATTGTGCAGTTAAAAGAACCAAGAGTTTTTCAAAAGATTTCAAAAATCAAAACTAACAGAATTTATGGCTATGTATTAATAAATTAAAGGATAATTCCCAAACAATTAAATATTATTGTGGAAATCAAAAAACAAATATAAACCTAAAGACCTTGATCTCAGTGCAGGAAATGTTAGTTGCAAGTCGTGAATGCAGTTTAATGAGAACACATCGAGAAACTTTCGTAATTGCTTTACCGAGAAAAAGTTGCACATATAATTATTGCATGAATACCTATAAACAAGCTTACCAGTCTCTGTCTCAGTCACGCAACTTGTCCTCTCAAATTTTGATAATACGTAGCACAACATGAATCGAAAGATTGCATAAGTCAAGCAAGCATTTTACTTGAATATTTTATTTAATTATAGGAAATATTTTATCAACTAAGAACGTGCATAATAGCTACATACTTAATTAAATTCCGATTAATCATCGATAAAATGATCGATAAAAAAATACTTTGTCGCTACTCCTCTCTTTGCAGGCACTCCTTTAAGCCTCAGTTAGCGTCGAAATACTGGGCGTTGACATATCGAACGAAGTTCAGTTTCGCGGTCATTTGTAGGGAAAGGCTACATTAGCCTCCAAGAAGCTTGGTGTGCTCAGCTAGGCCAGACGGTATTCCCTCCACTTGACCGTATTCAACGAAGAGAGTTCGAATCGTCTACGACAAATCTATCTTCTACCACATTTTACATGGAGATTTTTTCGGATTGATACCTGCAGCTGTGTTTCATCATCGGACGTCGAGGCAGTTTACGGATTCTCGTACGTATAGGATATCACCTCTACGTCCTACGTTCCATATGTGAGCGTTCTTAAGGCAGTTTAGCCATGTGAAACCATCTGCTATTATTATTGAGTTTTCCAAACTAATGACTTAGGATCCTACAAGAATAGAGCGTACCAATTCCTAAAAGGCTGGCAACGCCTCGGGCAGACCTCTGGTATTACCACAGGGACATTACGACCGGGCGGTGATACCACCTAATCTCAGATGAGGATGCATCTTGTTCTATAAAAAAAATAAAACATACACAAAATATAATCGTGTCCCGAACGCATGTATTAATAATCGTTAGTTAAAAAAAATAAATTAGCGCTGATTTAGCATAACCAAGTAGAAAAAAATGTAAATAAATATAAATTAAAGTCGTGAGGAAAAACTGCAACTGAGTGTGACCGAGCGTTTCAAAGTGTCGTGATAATAATTCACAAAAGATTGTTTGGTCAACGACCAGCTTTTCTAATTTCACACAGATTTTACCACGGTTTAAACATTATTATTTAAAAAGTAATTAAGTCGTTCGCAACTTGTTAAGGTAAGATTCCACCAATGTGCTGAACTGTACGGTACAGCGTTGTAGATCGTACGGTACAAGTTTGTTTTGGCCGGCTCAATCAAGCGAACAATAGCAAATTGTGCGCACATTTTAGCAAAGTTCACGCAAGGTACAAGTAGTGGACTCCTGTCGACGCGCACACACTCATAGTTCGCAAACACGAAGCGAACACATTTACTTGTGCGCGCTCTATGCCAAGTATTCTTTTAATGATAAGGAATATATCGGCAACTGTCGCCAGAAAATCTTCTCAGTGAACAAGCTCGTGAACGTCACAAAAGTTACGAACAGCATTGCCGGTGGTGACAGTAGCCAAACGCATTACGCGCCTAGTACGTGTTCTATAGTTTGCACAAAATGTTAAAAATTTGAAGCAGGCTATTTGGGTGGAATCGTACCTTTGTAGTGGCCTCACTGGCTTAGTAATACATTCGGCCGTGGTATACAACTCGAAGATTTCTGCGATACAATAATTTTGGGTTTAAAATTCTTTACGCGTAGATATTTCAGCTCCATCGAGAAATACAAATCTTCACCTTATATATACAATACATCCACTACTTTTTTCTTTATCTTTATTTTTATGTAACATCAGGTTCATTACCAGAAGGCTCGCAAGTACGTTTCCCGCCTTCTAAGAAGTTTTCAAATACTTCAATGGTATAATATTAATGGTAGTTATGGAAAATAATAATTCGAAGTTGAGTTGAAAACATAATTAGTATCCTCTTATATATTTTAATATTACACAAGGAGGTATAAGATATAGGTGTAAGAGTGATGCCATTTCACACAACAATAACATATCAGACTAAAACTTATTAATTAAATTTATACTTTCTAATCTCCGGGGCAAATGATACATTATCTTTGAGATCAGGAAAAGCCGGAATGAAATCGAATATGCCCACGCCTCAATTTAATCTCTTGAAAATTTTTATTCGACAAAAATTTTCCTAAAAACATGCTGAACAAACAATAATATATGCTTCATCGGTTTCCTTTGAATATCAGATAATTGTAAAAAAGACAGCTTGTTATCTTCAATATCTTTGCGATGCAGTGTTGCGACTACTCTCATAAAAAGGGAACAAATGTGGTCAGCGAGGGTTGCGGGATTTCTGTTTGGAAAAAATCTTTTATGCAAAATCTGCCTGAGAAAAGGGTATTAATAATACGATTCTTATGACTTATTATTTATTAAATAAGATAAATATTGCGAATGAATTACCACCAATTAACCTTCTGAATTAGAAGATAAAATAACTATTAGATAATTTACAAATGTGACTATTATAATCGGTTTGATTAATAATAACTCACCCAAGAAGCTGTTTTTGTCTCTGGTATCTTTTGGAGAAAATCTTAAAATTCTGTCTTTTGACCTACGTCATGGACAGGAAAAGGCGACGAAAACTAAGCCTTTGAAGTAAAAGTGAAGTCATATAAAGAAATGTTTGTAATTAAGAAATATCGGGGTATTTGTGAAAGTCAAAGCAACTCTGAGTCAGTGTCGCGACATCCGTCCATGTTGCTATGTTACGTTACTAGGAGACAGACTCTTGCTGATTCAAATGCGACGGGAATTCATGGTCAAATGTGATTCATTCAAAAAATGACTAAGCTTTAGTAAGTACATTATCATTGATTAAAGATACAGTTCTTCACACACGCATGTACAGGTACGGAAACAGTAGTTTCAATACTCTTAGTAATATTTCGTCTTTTACCAACACATAACTATTTTGAAATAATATGAGATAAACATCACAAACTTACGAATACAGAGAGCTTTATCAAAAGCTGAATTTACTATACTTTATATAAACTAGCTTATCAAGATGACAGGAAATACACTTTACACCAATCAAATGTACTTTATAATTACTAATTAACTAGGCTAGTACTTATACTGTTTTGTATAATTTACAGCATTTAAAGAGAAAAGGGTAAAATCGGTAACACTGGCAATTACCAGTATTCCCAGTCCCAAGTGCATTGTTAAATCTCGACGATCAGATTACATTTTAACCTTTATTGTCCACTATTTCTGTTCAGAATTTACGATAACACCTATTACACAATACGCATTAAAATTGCGTATTAGTAATTGGAACAATTTATGAAAGTTTTTTTTTATAGAACAGGGGGCAAACGGGCAGGAGGCTAACTCTTAATGCCAGAGGGCTCGCGAGTGCGTTGCCGGCCTTTTAAGAATTGCTACGCTCTTTTCTTGAAGGACCCCAATTCGAATTGGTCACAATCACTGAAAGCGAGCGTATGGCTACTGAAATATCTCGCTTTTACAAGTGCTGCATAATTTATAAATAATGTAAAAATTAATCTGTATTATGGTTCGTTCTTCCATTACAGAGTAAATAATTCTCTAAGTCGAATTAATGCCTGAATCACACAATTATTATCAATTGCAATATTAAATGAGTTATATACTTTATGTGTTATTCACTAATAGACGATATATGTAATGTTCAATAACATTAGGCTAATAGCATGATAATAAGTCTAAATTACATGTATTATTGTATTTGCTCCTATTATATATTACACGTAACAATAGATATTCAATATGTAATGAATTCCTTTGTAATCGAGTATTTACCTATTTCGAGTGCTTTTATCTTAATATGCGAATTCATATATATTTTATCATGTTTTTCTCTAACTTCAAAAACTTAGTGTAAAATGTTACGATTTTTAAAAGAATGTATTAATTTGTTATTAATACATTCTCACTCTCATGAATTAAAGCAGATAATACTCAAATAGTATTATATGCTTTAATTTCATATAAACTATCTAAAACTTTAGAGAAACGCGTCGTCTCAAACCAGGCGCCCAATTGGTGATTTTTTGTAAATAGTCGTCAAGGTAAGAACTATCAAGGTACTAAATCAATCTTTAAGATCAAGTAACTAGGTCATATAAATGTAGCACCGCGAATGAGCAATTTGAACAAATCAACGCAAGTAGGTCATTACAAGATAACCGTAGAATGTGAGATGTGGCTTTTACGATTTATAGACCTTTCTAATGGACTAAATTGCAAAAAGAGTATTACGAATTGCTATAGTAAATAGGATTCGTAATTCTAATCATAAAGCTTCTAACAAGTCAATTATAATGATATAAATAACTTAGGGCAAAGTTTCATTAAATAAACGTAAATTATCGCGTAAACCAATTAAAAATATTTTATCATTAATTGTAAAACTTCTTACTTTACTTACTTCCGATTCACTTATACGTTACGAATTATAGGAAAATTAAAAAAAATTGCATGACATGTTTTTGAAATCTGTTATAATTAGTCATTTGTTTTAGTGTTACAGCTGACGTTGTCAATGTACGAAGGGTAGCAATGCTATGTCTAAAATTATATCATATGGCACTGTGTACACTTTTAGAGGTAAAACGCAAACATTTTAACATCCAGTTAACAGCCCATTCGATAAGTATTAAATTTTTATCGAAATTTACTTACACAATTTTATTTCTGACTAACATATCATCCACGGTTAGTGTTCTCTCTCTTCAATCGGCAACTCATGTCTGCATTTCGTGGTTAGCAACGAAGCAGCTAGAGCTGGCTATCTGTTTATACCGATTTCAGACCAGCGCTCCTCTTATGACAGTATATACTCTTCGTATTGTATGGCCGAAATAAGATACGAATATTACAAAGATAAAAGTTCTGCATATGTATTCGGCTTCGGCGACACTTCTTTATGGCATTTATGCAGGCTATACTAGACATATATATATACATATAGTCTGCATATGCAATCTGAACTCATGTTCACTATGGAGCTACCGCAGTACATGCCGTTGTCGCCGCTAAATATCCTACCTGAATATAAAAACACATAACAATGAGCTGTTTAGGTTCCATATTGTGCAAGATACAATACACTATAGAATGCATGACCAACAAATCCATAGAGAATTCATATGCAATTCGTCAATCGCAGATTGTTTCGCTTTAACGAAATGAATATTAATTAATTGAGGTAAGGACACCAACACATTCCAATTACGGCACGCACCTTTTGTCTTATGTCCTTCACTATGATAACTCGGCACTTCCTGGGCCTAGCAAGTATAAAAAACGTTGTATATATAATTTGTTATTGTTCTGTATTGTACTAGTTTTTATTACAAAGTAAAGAAGGCACAATTAAATTTGTTGGACATATTTACAATGAATATATGCATTACTTTTTGAAACACATACATAAATTAAATTATTATTGAGTATAGATAGTATTACGTACCTTGTATCTTACAAGTCATCATTAAAGTAAAGAGTAAAATTTTATGTTGTCTAACTATCTTTTTTCTTTATAGGTATAAAAACTACTATTAAATTGCCTCGCTTATAAACTATTAATGTATCCAACTCGATAAAGCTAACAAGTCGAGTATCGGCAGTCTCGCCAAACATTCTGATGCCCATTTAGCGTGTGTAAAGCACTTAGTAAGACCAAGGTTCTCGTTAACAATCGATTAGTTTTCTATGAACAAATTAATTCATAAGTCGTTGATTCTATGGAAATCGACTTTGTCTAGGTTTAAATTAATAAATAATTAAAATTCTCATATAAGGAACATATCCTTTAAAACAATCCTGCTAAGCATATCTAGACGCCCTTATCAAACAGAGAATACTTCAGTGACATTTAACCAATAATTTCAATCAATTTTCATTTAACTAAGCAACAGTTCTGTTCAGTTCTATGTGCCTTTTTGCAATTTTATGGAGAATACAAAAACTATTAACACTATGGTGCATACTAATTATAGTTTATCCAAATTTGTTGAGGTGACTAAGTAACATAAGAGGCTATAATAAAAACACTTTATTTACATCTCAAACAATATCACAAAACAAATACAAAATTAAATTAGATATAGGATATAAATGGGCAGTCTGCAGTCAGACTTCAGACAAACCAGATAAACATTAAAAATATAAACAATTGTAAAATAAAATGCTATCGTAGTATGTGTAGTATTGTAATAAATAAAAACTTCAACACTATTGTAATCCGTAAATAAAATATTTTTTTTTTTTACTTTGCCTTCTACTCTTCTTATTGCTTTACTAATGCGTATGAGTAAATTTGTATAAATCTGTTTTATTAACTTTGTATTTGATTTCGAAAGCACAAAACCTTGTGCGTCATAATCAAACGGCAGGTCGCGCACATCTGCTATAAATAAAATGATTTCCCATATTTAAGATATTTTTCATCGAATCCGAAAATGTTTCGATTTCTAAAAGCTACTAACCTTTTCGTCCCTTCAACGTAATGTCGGTTGAAACCCTCGTAAAATCCAAAGCACGTCGTGAAATTTTTCGATGTATCATGATAATAATATATGTCAGAAAGATGAATTACTTATTTTATTTCTACTATAAAAAACGACGAAACTTCTATAACACGTTCTATTTTATAAAATACCTTGATGTGTTAACTTATCTGAGTAAAGTGAATTAAAGAAAGAGAAAGAAAATCACCACAAATACGATTAACTGTCTGCTAAAATGTTTTTATTGTATATAAATACATTAATACTTTGGTAATATGTAAGACAAATAGATATCAAATTCCGTCAAACAACGCAACCCAATGGTTGCTCAAGTCAAATTTTTAGTCGTATGTATTAACATTCAAAACCGTTACGCATACACATTGACAAATAAAGATAACAGGCGAAGTTAACTTAACTTAAAATGGGGTTGGAAGGCTAAAGTGACCACAATACCACACCAGGCAAGCAGCGCGACTTTGTTAATGTGAATTGCAAAGCGTAGGGAACTACCTATTACCCCTTACCGCAAACAAACTAAATTGTCCACATACAACTTTAACCGAGCAATTAATTCGTTCCCTAGTAAATGTATACACATGTATGTAGAAGTGTAACTGATATCTTTATAAAATGATACATTCGAAAATTTTTGTGATGGAAAAAATAAATACGACACAATATGATTTGTACATCTTAACAGATGAATGTATAATGTTGAAATGCGTACCATGCAAAATTACCCTGCGTGATACAGAATTATATTGAGCCAACGAAACACATTTTCTAATCACATCATCCATATATCAAACCGACTTTAAATTTTCATGTGCTAAACAATGTCAATACTCGCTAGAAAGTGACCTCGGAGTCATAACAAACAAAACAAATGCAAAATAACAGATGAAAGTAATTTCCTCGCGTAGATGGAAATTTTCAAATTCGTATGGATAACTAGGTCGTAACAGACGGGAGGCGGGAATGCAACTCGTTATTGCTGTTTAGACGATAAGTAATTCACGACGTGCGACAAGGCCCAGATTGTCGCGGGAAATGTGAAAAGTTAGCAACTTAACCCGATATCTTGGTCGCACATCTGCTTAGGCACGTGCCCAAGCGAGATTCTAAAGGACTTAGATACTTGCTACGAAATGGCGGTAGCTATTATATAATCGGTGGCTAAGTAATCGATGTATAATGAGTTTGGGCGTGTAAATTTCGAAGTTGAAACTCGTGCGTAATTATAGATATTAGATTTGGTAATCCTTTGTATCAGGATCTTAATTACTTGAAGGTTTGAAATTAAAGTATCGACGTCACACTATTATTTACTATCGTAATGATTGTTATTACAAGAAACAATAAAGCAATCACCTCAGTTATGATTTAAATGTCATTTAGTATGACTATTATTAGTACGTAGTAATCATAAAAATTGTATATATTAGAAAAGATACTAACGATTTTTATAAAGCC
Organism: Pieris mannii; assembly: GCA_028984075.1. Lineage (NCBI taxonomy): Eukaryota > Metazoa > Arthropoda > Insecta > Lepidoptera > Pieridae > Pieris > Pieris mannii. Next base: position 7,151,255 of record CM054776.1, read on the forward strand.
ATATACAGAGCTTATATGTACCAACCCACATATTTATAGCCCGTAAAAGAACGTAACGTACTTTTATATGTTCAATTAAAACGACTATAATAACTATGTATTAAATATACCTTTTTGTACTAATACAGTTATCGATGATAGAAGTAAATGTTAAATTAACTAAACCAGTCTTGGGCCGTGTTCCTGAGTCAGCACCACTTTGTCCACCCACAGGGATATTTTGCAATTGAGTACATTATTCGCTTACGTTAGTTTCCTTTTTAAGATAGACAAGACAATATTTCCATTATAATGAATATACTAATATTATAAAGCTGAATAGTTAATTAGAATAGAAAATTATTTTTGTGAACTATGCAAACAAAATCCCGTATAGTCTAGGGTTCACCAACGTAGGTCTTACGCCCCATAGGGGGGCGGTCAATCAATTTGATTGTTTAGGGGGCTATTCGAAAATTTATCAAAATTATATGTAATTTGTATTTCAGTTTTTCTTTATATTTTGAAATTTACTAAATCTGTTTCGTTAACCATTTACTAATAATTGTTTGCTATAAAACCATCCATTTGAGATTCTTAAGTAAATTTTTTAACATTAAAAAGTATGTATGTTACATATTAATGTAATAAGAGAGATTAAGGTGGCACATGGCACAAAAGAGGTTAGAATCTAGGAATTGTTTACTGTTTAATACTTATTTGTACCATAATTACAGTTGTTAGCTTGGTGTGTGTTTGGAATTATACTTTTATCAGCGAAAAATTCTTTTAGAAATTTTTAGAAAACGTAATAAACTTCAAGAAGTAGTATTTTAGTATTTCTGAAGTAGCTGCAGCTCATGTATAAGGGAACACCTAACTCTTATGATGGTCTCTAGATTCTGTGCCGGAAAGCTCTTTTAATAATTTACAGCTTCAAAGTCGCACGATTTCTTTGCGTTCGCAGAAATAAAGTTATCCTCATCTCGACTTAATTTAAAAATACTTTTTTTTATTACGTTCTTGAATGATATTATTGCCATGGTTGTAACTTTTCTAGGTGTCCGAGCAACATCTGAATATTGTAATGTAATTGGTATAAACAAGACGATACAATATTTCTTAACGGCTGACATTACTTATTTCTTTTTATTGTGAATTTATCCATAAATACGGACAACGATATGCACAAATTCTTTATGCATTTTGTTTTAAAATTGCATCGTAGAGTCTTACATAAAAAGCGCATGATTTAATTGGCTAAAACGAATCATAAATTTAAGGAGGTCTTAGCAGTATTTTATAGAGAAGTTTCTTAAAATGTCTAGTTCATTTTAAAGAGATAATCTCGGTTGACTGGGCCGGTGTACGAAGCTAACCTTATTACTTGGGGATCGTCGTCGGCAAGATTCAGCAATATCGTGGACCGTAATTCATTACCCGCAACTAGCGCCCGGCGACCGATCATTTGTACTCGCCGCCTCGTGATTACTAGAACCCTCAATGGGAATGCACCAATTGCAGCTTGCACTGCACTCTCATTCATCGCTATTATACGGACATATTATAGCACGTAAGTATGGGCTCGGTAAGTGCAGTCCTCCAATTTAAATTAACTGTATTTTCCTCGAACAGTTTAACGATGTCGAGACTGCAAAATTTTATATGGACTTATGTATGAAGTCGATCGTAAACTAAAGGTTTCTTTAAATGAACACAAAGATTATATTTCTACATTAGTAATTAATAAACTACATCACGAACTCGCAGTGCTGAAACTACAGATTCAGTATAAATTAATCTCGATAAATCATTATGGTGTAATTGTTACAAAAAGGTTTCTCGATTGACAACAGACAATACTACTTAAAATGCGCATCGATTTGCGGTGCAGTCTGCAATCAGTCTCATTGACGCTGCGGAAGGCTCCGATGCGATGCAGGCAGGACGCCACTGTCGCGACAACATTTTTCATCCCCCTGACGTCCGCTCTGTTAGCGTCAGCGCACTCGTAAATTTATTCGGACGTAACTCATGCGTTGGATGGAAATAGTGTTTCACGTATTGCGTAGATTCCCCGTATCAATATAAAGCTAGTTAGCCCGCTAACGCATCCATCAAATGGGCAGTCTGTCAGGATTTAATTGATTCACATACAACGGCCCATTTTGGCAGACTGGCAGAGATTTCTTTATGGATTTTTTGTTAACGACATAGATACCTGTGATTTTAAGACCAATATAATATAGTACGTTCGTCTATTCTTTGAGTTAAGCTACAATCAATTTATGATGTGTTCAACACCACCAAGATCTTAACGTGGACCTTATATCATTTTTTATAATAAAATTTTAACTGGATTAAATTTACACTCTGTTTACCTCGTGATATAGTAAATGTTATATTGGTTGCTTGGTATCTAACGCCCAAACCCAATAAATTATTTCAATCCATTTTTGGCCATCTGAGATAAACATCTTAATTAAAATATTGACAAAAGTTTGCCAATAACCAATCAACGGATAGTAATAGCCATCTGTTGATACAAGCTATCCATGGAAGGTCAGATCGGTCGAAAAATGACAGTTCAACTGTGCCAATATCCTATTTTAAGATTTTAACTTACACCATTGTACCACGTTTTTAAAATAATAAAGAAACTATTTGATATGTTTTAAACATAGGCAGACATGAATATTTTAATATTATTTGTACGGTTTTAATTACTTTATTTAGTTTATATTGTTTATCAAATATGAGTGTAAGAGCGAAGAGATTGCATTCTATCCGTTGCCAAAAATGGATTGTCTTTGTAGGGGATGGTTATTGGGATACAGATAGGAGATCGATCTGATTGTCACGGTCTGATCAGATTAAAATTAATCTGAGATTGTGGATTAATTATTGGGTTTGGGCGTTAGTGCATACAAATTTGAATTTGTATGCACGAACGCTAATCAGACAGTTCGTTTTTAATATCTTCTGTAGATTCTAATATATCTTTAAATTACATTGATTTAAGTAATATTTTGTATTAATATACCTAAAGTAATTAACTATATATGGCTGAACGTGATACCATCTTATTTGCAGATATTAATTTCCCTTATTTGTATTCGTAAGTACACAAATAAACATGACTTCAAAGCGAGTTACAAGATTAACAAAATTCGTCAGATTAGAAATATTCCATAAATAAATAAATAAGGGATCTAATTTAGAAAGTTATTGAATGTTACCATTTATATCAATTTCCAGTACCGTAATAGTATAACACTAGATAAAGCTATAAATGAAACATCTACTTACAGTACTTTTAAAATGTATTTTTCAAATTATTTACTTTATATATATACCAGATACCTGTAATCTCGCTGATAGGATTATGACCCTGATATATTGTAGCTGAGACGGTAAAAATGCAAAATTAACTATTTTAAAAACTGTTATACGTGACCTCCTTTGCTTTCGCGCATTAAAAAAACAGCGTTGATCTTAGGTTTTCAATTGTCAATTTTTTTTTGCAAACCCGCAAAAGATGACATAGATGTAGTTTACTTTAAGAAAAAGAAAGAGACAGAGAGACTTGTTCTAAAAATGTTTTCAGTAAAATACAAAATGCTGCTGAATATAATCTAATAAATAGACACGACATCTACCAACATTGACTATTACATATTGAGACATTTTAAACAATCAAGATGGCAAAGCAACTAAGTTTAATGTTTCGATTTGGTTTCAAATATTAACGTGTATTTCTATAGTAGGTTTCTATGTTAATTATCACCAAGACGGATATATTTCGATTGATGCCCATTTTATTGTTCTTGGTTCGTTAACGACTATAAAACAATCGTTTACAACATGTGAATTGGCCATTTTGGCCATTTATGTCAAATATTTGTGTAATTGCGGAAAACGATTGCCCAACATTGTAATTTTTTATGCGGAAATATTTTTTGTTCCTTATAGTACAAAAAGTAATATTGTTGATAGATATAAAAATAAATAATTATTTTATTTTTAAATGCGCGTAACTTGATTTACACTTTATTACGTAGACAATTTGGAATTGTTATACAAAATTGACAGAAGTATTATTTCTTTATAAAATTTTGCAGTTATTTTTAAAACTAGTCAAAGTTTAGCCTTACAATTCGACATTTCACATTTGAGTTAGAATTCGAAATCAATTCTTTAATGAAGTAAAAGCCAAGGCCAATGCGAATAATATTTATACGTACACAATTGTTATTATTTTTTTCCTTCAACCACTCTAGTCTAAATTCTTGCCCTGTTATACTGTCTTCAAAATTGAATACAGTGAAATCTTAAATCCCGAATAAAATACAAAATAGTGGCTTGTAAAACTTAAATATTCTCGCTAGGAAACGAGTCAGAGACCGAAGTATGCGATTTTATTTTGTAGCTAAACACTAACAATGTACTACATTCATAGTTAACAAGTGACTTTAATTCACGCTCCGTTAGTAACGTTATAAGTATACGACATAATAAATAACGCTTGATAATAAGAGCCCACGAACCACTGATTAGCGTTAAACGTATAATCAATAAAATACATAATAAGTAACGTAACGGACTAAATACTAAGAAGACATTAGATACATATGTGGTGGTTACTAACGGTTCCCGTTACTCGTATTTACACTTATCCCGTTACGAATACTTAGAGTACATAAGAGCCGTTTTTCTTCTTCAAATAATTAATCCAGCCTCTGGTTAACATTACTTAAGTGTGTTGACACATAGATTTACCGTTGGAAAGAAAATTAATCATTATAAATGCGTACTAATATACTGACTGCTTCAAAGAGACTTACCGACGCGACCGTTAAAGTACTAAAATCGTATTGAATTAAGTTACACATCGTGTATTATATAAGCAAGCATATTATTAACCAAATAATTATTTTGAATAAATTTAGTTACAATTTAGGAGCCTTCTAAAAGGCTATGAAACTCATAGTAAAAAATAGTGCAGAATACAACGTTACTCCCAGTTGTGACTACAGAATAAAAGTTGAATATTCTGGCAGACAAACACATTTCTGTATACCAGCTAAGCGGAGTTGAAAGAAGGTTCACAGAGTATTGCATAATTGTTATTAAATTTTATATTTTATACCCTATGATTAAATCTGGACATACCGGTCGGTGCAGGAGCATTCAATCCAGTTTTTCTAGCGTCTTGGAATGTGGTCTACTTTGCACCTGCCATTGCGTTTACACCATATCATTAAATCTTGCCGTAACAGATATCTACTTTTCAATGCTAAAGCTAAGTCCAAATTCCTAACATTCAATATTGGTTCCAAGAGAATATATCTCTATATTTCCTTGTTTGTAGAAATCTAGGACATTATGTTATGCCAAACTCAGGAGAAAATGCGAATGCAATCTCTTAATAAAATTAAAGGTAGCATAGGAATAAATTGTTTTATTAATTATTAGACTTTAAGTGTAACAGTGTCTATGGAATGTTTTAAAGCATTCATTCGAAAGTTAAAAACATTTGACAATTGACAATTCAATAAAATAATACAATTATATGACAATTAACATAGTTCATGCATAGATTTCATGGACACGTACGATAGTGTATTGCAAAGCTGAAATATCTTCCTAAAGGAATTCAATACAAATTATTATGGTTGTATGTAACAAATCTCGAACCTACGAAATGGGATCCCGTACCCCCGGACCTAAGCTAAATTTATAACGCTTAGCACAATAAATAATTCATACAATAGACCTAAATACATAATATTGTCAAAAGCTAAGATTAAGTTTCTACCCACGTTACCCGCCTGACAATTCGTAACTAAATAACGAAATAATAACTACGCCATTGTGTCAAATAATATTTAACATGTGTAAAGTTTTCAGAACTTTACAAGTTGAAAAAACTTTACTCGACAAAAGTGAAGAATTATACAAGTTCGGCGACAAAATGTGCAGATTTTAGGACTTGGTAGTTATAACACCTTAGTAAAATGTAAATGTAATGTGCTTTAAAAATATAGCCCAGCAAATAAAAATTGTGCAAGCTAGGACCTTTTTAAAACCTTATTAATAAAAATGTTCGAAGCCTATTAAAAATCGGAATACATGACAGAGTTTTTGCAATATGACAAGTTTAACTGCACGCAAATTATTGGTGAATTCGAATTTTGATTCAAATAAACGCTTTTAAATATTCTGTCGGAGTCAGCTGAAAGATTAATTATAATAGCCATTACCGGTGCGATATTAATGAATTGTTAATTTAATTTGCGAGTGCCGCCAACCACGAATGTCTACGCAGGTTGCAGTCACCGGCTGGCTCATAAATTAGGGGTGCAGGGTGCAGAATCGGTGGCTAAATGCTAACATCACTCATGCTTTCAATTATGGTTTCAAAAATAGCCGCACAGATTCCAGAGAACATTATTCATAGTAGGTACATATTACATTGGTTGATGGAATTAACAAGGAAGTGAAATGTGGAAGTGAGCTAGTATATATATCGGAACTAATAATAATGTACTCGCCATGTTTTCTTTAAAAAATATATTTACAATAAATATTTTTAAATTACAATCTTGTCCGAGAACATGTTAGAAAGCATAGTTCATATGCGTATAGTAGTGCCATCTATAATCTAAAGTACGAACTATTACTAGATTCCTCTTGTGCTTTTATTAATCGTTAATTCGTAAGACTAAAGTTTCTAAGTACCAAGTTCGTATATACGTACACAGATGTCGCTGATATTAATCATTAGACAAGTAATCAATTTATTAACCTTACAAGGTCGGCTTGACGAAGTATGTTAATCCTATTTAACCTAGTTTATGTGCAGACAATATATATTTTTTTCTGATCATAGACGACAGAGCAAATAGCACTTTTGAAATGTAAAAACCTTAAGTTAAAATGAATTGAACCAGGTAAACCTTCATTCATAAAACTTCGGGTATAAAGAAACCCAATAAGTAAAGACGGAAGCCAATGATAAGTTTAATGACCTATTTATCTTAATGATTCCAATTTTACCAATAAAACCTACAGCGTAACTGTTGTTACTATATTATTAAACTTAATAGTTTACCGTAACTCGTATCGACTTTTCTTATTATGTTTTAATACACGTTTTATATGTACATAGTAAAAGTATTGTTACACGATATTAGCATTTAGGTCAAAAACAATATTCTTGTAGACATATTGTATCAAAGAACAGTTTTGCGGTTAGCAATGTCGTGACTAAATAAAAGGCCTATAGAACAAAGATAACTATTATAATTGTACCTATCCTTGTATATTTATTTGTTATTATTTGGGAAATGCCTTTTACTTGGTAGGATAACTGAAAAATTTCCTCGACAATTGATCTCCGTTAGTTATTATGGATATCTTATATCTTTAAACGAGCAATCCTTGTATATATATATATAACCAACGATTTTCATGAAATTTAGTATAAGGAGGGTTTCGGGGGCCATAAATCGATCTAGCTAGGAATCATTTCTAGAAAATGTAATTTTATTCGTGTTTTATTAACTTAGACATAGAATTGCTCGTTTTAAGATGTCAGTGAAATAAAAACTTAAATATGAATATAATTATCTTTATTCGATAATTATATTAATATTTCATCATTTTATTACTATGTTATTCGTACTGAAATATAAATTCCAAAAAACACAATTTATAAAAATAAATATATACCGAGCAAAGCTCGGGCATCCAGGTACTTATGTTTAAAATATAATGATTATATTTAGTAATAATTTGTAATAATTGTCAGCAACCTTTACTGAATACTGTTTGTATATAACTACACACATATATATAACTATATCTGATAGTCATAGCCCTTTTTATGATTTTAATTTAGAAATCAAAACAAATCGGTCAATAAACAAAAAACGTATAAATATATTATACTTAGACACATCCTAATTATAGTAAATTCTACTATAGGGCTAAGTCCTTATTTGTCTATAATTATATTTCTTATTTTAAGTTAGTAATTCACAAGCCCTTGTTCGAGAATTGTAAGGCAATTCTATACTAAATTGTATCACATCGCATCGTTAGGTCCTATCAAACGTGAAACGAAGTCACAAAGTTGTAGGAATCCCTTCAAGATAGACGCGCCCATTTTTACGTAAAAATTTCGTGAAGAGGTTTTAGTTACCAATCCACACAATGAAAAATTAAATCTAATCTGTTAAGTTAAAGTGATGCTTAAGTGATAATCTTATAAATATATAGTTATAATGCCTATTAATTACGGAGCAACAGATGAAAATGATAATGGGGTTCACAATGCCAAAGAAATTACTGAAGAATATATAAGGTAATGTTAATATATTCATTGCACATAATACATAAGCAATTTTCAATTCAGCCAATTTGCGACACTCGACGGATAAATAGGGCACAAAACGAGATCGTATAGTTAAGATGCATTAACACATCCTTCATGGTCTGAAAATAGACGTTTTTATTCCCTGTAGGAATAGTGTCTTGAATCATTTCGTATATCATGAGATGAAGACTCAGTTCAATGTTATAACAAGACAAACAATAATGTTAAGACGAACCGAAAGTAATGCTACCATTTATAGAATATTTATAACTTCCATATGGCTTATCATTTATTTTATTTGAACAGGTGTACACATTTGCTATGTAGACTTGTATATTTGAAATATATCTTTTGTAGCTTCATGACCACGTGACTAACATAGGTATAATTTTCTAAGAATTATTTTAATAATAATTTACAGTTAGACATAAAATATTTATCTATATAATAAAAATGAATTGCTGTCCGTGAGTCTCACTAAAACTCGAGAACGGCTGGAATGATTTGGCTAATTTTGGTCTTGAATTATATGTGGAAGTACGGAAAAGGATTAAACGATGGAAAACATAAATATCAAGAAAAATACTAAAAACAACAATTGAATCTATTCATGTCTTTTTAGAAATAAATAAGTGTCACTTGGTCGTCATATATTTTATAGGTGCCTTAAGTAATGTGTATGGCTATAGTTTGTGGTTGTCTTTGGTATCTTTTAAAAAGTTGTTTTATGTTTGGACACAAATCAATTTCGATAGGAGCCTTCGTTTAAATAGTTTAATGACATGTGTGAACCACTAGTTAGTTCTAAGCAGACGTACATTTAAGTAACCGTAGCTGCTATACAATATTTGAAAACTAGATAATATTTCGTTCTCTAAATTATTGTATTTATAAGGCGTTGAGTACTTACTATTACCTTAAAAACGCAACGACTTCAAAAAAATATTACAATGGCATCAGTTATATAAAATTGTGCTCATTTCAGTGTACCAATAAGGCGAAAATGGTGGGTTGTGAGTCAAAAATTCCTCTTTGGTTTGGGGCATGTTTACAACGACCTCTGTGCTGCTATGTGGTTCTCCTACATGATGCTATTCTTGCAAGCGGTTATGGAAATGCAGGCTGTGTTTGCTGGAACCATGTTACTTTTAGGTTTGTTTTTATTCTATTACAGGTGGCAAACCAGGAGGTTTATCTGATGTTAAGTGATACCGCCGCCCATGGATAGGTGATTGCACTGCCAGAAGGCTAACAAGCGCTCTGCCGGACTTATCAGAATAGGGACGCTCTTTTCTTGAAGGGCCCTAAGTTGAATTAGTTCGGAAATACATATTTGAGAAGGCAGCTGCTAACACATAGTGGTGCGCTGTAGAAATTGCCCTAAGAAACGCGTACTTGTTGAACGACGGACGTCAGGGTGATACGGTTGGTAATTTCCATTCTGCCTTGAGAACAACTCGAAACATACTGCATGGTAAATGCGGTAGAGATGCAGATAACATCTCTACGCAACGCCAATGGATCAAGCGGCTTGGAAAGTGACAGGTCGTCGACGATTCGAATCGCTCTTCGTTAAATACGGTCAAGTGGAAGGAGCTGATACTGGGGAGCTTCCGCCCAGAGGTGAGAACAGTACCATGTGAACCGAATTTGATCATAATAGAGATACAAATGGAGGCCCGGTGTGAAATACCCTCTTGTCTTGCTGAGCACACCAAGCTTCTTAGAGGTTAAATTAGCCTTTCCTTCCAAATGACCGCAAAACTGAACGTCATTCATCGTGGAGCGCGTCATCGAAGAGAGGAGTAGCGACAAGGGGTGTTCTTTTAGCGGAAAACGCGCAAAATCTTGTGTCTTCCTGGGGTTAATTTGGACTAAGTAACTTAAGTTTACCCCAGTCCCAATCTACACGTAGCAGAGTTTCGGATACAAGTTTGTTCCGATACTCATGGACAATTGCCCGTGAAATACCTGCCCTGTTAAGTTATCCCTGCCAGTGTTAAAAGTATCCCGAGTGCCGTCGACCGTCGTCCACATTACTGTGAATTGATTATGTATACGTATTTATAAAATAGACTTTACAATATTAAGTTATCGCAGTCTCTACAAATGGTATACGCAAACTGCTCCAAACTTCTTTAATTCTTGCTTGATACGCTTAGTTTTCATTGACATATATTTTGTATTGTAGATGAAAGTATTATGGTAAAATAGGTCATACTTTATCATATCCTTATAGTAATGGCCGAGAGACACATTCAAGTAAGAAATACCCAACTTTTCCATCTGTCATTTTTGTTCAAAGGATTTTGGCAGTTAAAAAATTTCTCCCATATCATAAAAATAAAACAGGCTGATTATGCAGTATTTATTATAACACTATTTTGTCTCTTTCAAATGTTTGCTAATTGATGTATACAATTCTATGCTATACAATTTCGTCAGATGTTTTAAAGGTGGTTTCTGCATACATAATAGAAAAATGAATATTAAACTCATTTAAGGTTTAGAATGGAACATAAGCCGGATTGTTGGATTTCTTATGTTTTCAGGTCAAGTTATAGATGCTCTAGCCACACCTGTTGTAGGGGTATTAGCTGACCAGTTTAATACGAAAAAGCGGTGGCATTTAATAGGTAAGCAGATTATTGTTGAAAAAAAATTAATAGAGACTTATGTTTATTTTAATAATAATTGTTCTGGGTAGTGTTCTATGCTATGCCTCGGGTATTATTTTAAATCAAAACAAGTTGAAATGTCTTCCAGGGTCAGTGTTAGTCATATGTTCGTTTCCCTTATTATTTGTGCGGTGTTGGGGATGTTGGCCTGACGCAGAACTAAATTATGTATCAATATGGATGCCGGTGTATTATTCAGTTCTAATTACAATGTTTCAAATCGGTTGGGCTGTTGTCCAGATATCTCATCTAGCGATGATACCTACTATATCTGACAGTTTACAAATACGGTCCGAGCTGACTTCAATACGGTATGTAGTTTTTGTACTCGACATTTATCTATGTATATCTTAATAATAACCTACAACCCTTATCAATGACCTAGACTAGATATAAGTCACACATTCTTCAATGATCCTTTGGTAAGAAATTTGCCTACTGTCCTGAACATAGGTCGTTGCTGTTTCAGACTAAGACAGACATAGACAATAGACATAGTGTTATTTGCAAAAGGAAAAGAAAATCCACATGTTCATCTTGCACAGCTGAGCTTCGAAAAAAATCATTTGGTCATAGCCTGTACAGAAATCATTAAAACCTTTTTTATAGAACAATAACAAGAGGTACAGCTGATGTTAAGTGATACCGCTGCCCATGGACAGTCTCAATGCCAGAAGGCTCGCGAGTGCGTTGCCGGCTTTTTAAGAATTGATACGCTCTTTTCTTTTCACAATTCAATTCGACTTAGGGTCCAGTCGAATTTAATTGTCGAATAGTCGATTAGTATTACAAACAGATTATTGCAGAGTGCTGGTGACGTACATACAGTATACACATAGTATAACCGAATGGGATAGACACATGACACTGTTTCAATGGTCGCTTTTGGTATTAGGCATTTGATATGCCTATTATGATTAATGAACTACTAGGCCGCGGCAGTTTTAAGTCGCGTAACCCCTTCCCCGCAGAAAACCTTTAAAACAATAAAATTATAACCGATGACCACAATTTTTGATTGGCCGGGTATCGAATGCACTACTTGCTAGGTCCGTTAAACTAATGATATATAGCCCAAGAAACAAGTCACGGTTCGAGAGGTAAAATTTTATATTAATTGATTAAGAATAAAATTTTAAATTTTTATTTTGACTTTATAATTACCTTGCATTGTATCAAAGTCATACTAATAGTTTCTTACTGTACCAATTGCGTGGGAAATTGAGACGATTGTCTCTATCATTTAGATAATTCTTCCGTTTCCAGTAATGGTGGGATTTCAGAAATAAAACTTAATACATCCTTTAATTAATATTATCATAGATATTAATTTATTGATATGAAATGTGGGAATTATTGATATGAATTTATATTTCAAATTCATGATGAATTTTAATTAAAGACCTTTAAAGAATTACTAAAATGCTTTTAAAATAATTAAAATTGCAAGCTAACGCCTCTTAGTTAAGTGGCATTTATAAGTTACCAGTAATTATCTGACTGGTCACATAAGGTAATATGGGTTCGGGACATCTAATATGCCTCACATTTAACCAAATATTTTGTATTGGTTTCCAGTTATATGGCTTCTGTGATATCGAGTTTGACCGTGTATTTTATAACGTGGGTTGTTCTGAGATCCACGAAATACAGCACTTACATTGGTCCGACTGATGATTATAAATTCAGGGTAAATATTTATACTATAGTATTTATCAAAAATTCGAGAGTTTTTGATAATAAAGAATTATCGCGGTTAAGTAAAGACCAAGGACTTTTAAAAGCCTTTAACACGCAATCTCACTAACCATAATATTATATAAAACAAATAAAAATGTATTAAATTAAATAAAAGTGTAAAATGTATTAAATTTAACATTCTAATAACTCATGCTAACTGAATTAATTTTAATTTTTCCATTTCTTACTGTTTCTCATAACTAATTATTTTTAAAATTCAAATAGCTAAGGTAGATAACTTATATTTGATAGGGTAATTTTATATTTAATTTTTTCAGAATGTATCATTAATTATTTCCGCAATTGGAATAATGTGTACTACCCTATTTCACATTTGTTTTAAACTTAGATGTAAAAATGAACGTAAGAGTGTCAAAATGGACTCGGCTTCAGGAGAAGAAAATCTTTTAAAAAACACAAATTGGAAGTTTTGGTATTTTCTGAAAATGCCTCTCTTATATCAAACGAGTTTATTGTAAGTACTTATTAGTGTTAACTTTTAATCAGTATAGAAATAACAATATTAATTATATTTAAAATACTTGTTTTGTATACAAGTAGTGAACGGAATCGAATTAAAGAGAAATTAAAATTGAATACTGCGTCGCCGGGTGTATTAAGTTAGATACAGGATTTCTATGGAGTCACCTTTTTTTATATATTTTCTTGCCGTATATTATCATGAAAAACCAAAGAATCGAGAACTAAATAACTGACTATTTATTACTAATCTGTCAGAGGAAATAATCCTTGACGTTTCTTCATATTTCACCTTTCAGCCAATATAATATTAATTTTTGAGCGAATAGTTAATCGACTAAATTAGACAATCCAATTTAAAAAATCTACTATATTACTACAATAAGAATTATAATTTAGAGGAAACAAAGTATTTTCTACATTAAGTATACATATATATATATATATATCGAATACTTAAATGACCCTAATCCTTGGGATTGATTTGCTCCAGTTCAAACAATTTGTATTAAAAACTTGGCGATTGAAAAGAGTGGCGGAAAGTTTCTTGCCAGTTCTTCTTACCCGCTCTACGCCCTTGACTTGCGAACTGGTTTTAAATGTAAATTTACAGTTAATTTAATTTGTTTTTCTTGACGTTCATAAGTGTACATGTTTACCTATATAAATAAAGATATTTTGATTTGATTTATATATATATATATATATATATATATATTTTATAATAATAATTAGGTCATAATAGATTAAGATGTCGGAAAAAACAAAGCGACTGCAGCGCCTTTACGGTTATACAGTTTTATATTTGTGCACCTGCTACTAATAAATTTTGATACTATACGTTGTTTAAATGAAAACGTTCATTTAAAAACATATTTTGAAATTTTCATTGTAGGTTAAACAATATATAATTTTCAGATATGTTTTCTCACGTTTATATTGGGCGTTAAGTTTAGTCTATGTTCCCTTGTTCCTGGAGGAACGGTTATCTGTGAACCCTACTGAAAGTTCAGAACTTGTAGCCAGCGTACCGCTGGTGCTTTACATATCTTCGCTGTTTTTCTCATTTCTCTTAAAAAGCAACATTGAGAAGATTGGTAACCAGGTTGGTAGCTTGTATTATTTACTATTTGAACTGAACAGCTGAATAGTAGGTACGTATTTCAAGAAATTCTATTAGTTATACATGTTAGTATTGTGAATTATGAAATGAATAGCGACGAAACACTTCTTTACACTCACTCGTAGTTAGCGAGTGATTGAACTGCGATACCTGTAGCAGAGCAATAATATTGTTTTGTTAAGCGTTAAATCTCTCACACAGTTATTTATCAAAACAGTCGAATAGTTAGTCGTAGTAATCTGAATAAATTGTGAAATATACAATCTTTTCTCTCGATTGTGTTTAATGAGTTTCATTCGATTGCAGGTTGCTTATTTAATAGGAAGTTTCTTTAGTCTGATAAGTTGCATCTGGATAGCTGTTACCATTGATCCCGAGGCGAATGTTACCCAAATTTATTTGGTGGCAACACTGATTGGTAAGTTTTGAGATAATATTAAAAAAATCGAAGGTTATCACATCGAAATTTGATTACTATTTTATTTTCTTTATTATGCCGACAATTTTTAAATTAACATTTACACCAATGACAACTTAACTTTGTTGACGCAATAACATATACTTTACCGTGGGAATATATACTAATGTTGTGGCTTACGAATTGATGAACATAAATCGGTGAGATTAATTTATGTATCTATGACGGAGTCTTTGTTGTAGTAGTAAGTACCAGCCGAATTAATACAAGTTTAATCCTTTAGTTTTTTAGATAAGATATTATGTGCCAAAATTTTTATTTAAGTAAGGTCACGAACATTTGGTTCAGTTTTAGACAGTGGAAAATAATAATAAAATTAAAAAATAATATCCCTAATGAAATTTTATACATCAAAATTAAATAGCTACATTTATTCGGGACGGCACAAATGCAAATTTAAGTACCAACAGTAACTAAGTCCCTTTGGACACTATAGTAGGGGAGCCCAAGAGGGGATTTCGGGATTTACTAAAGCGCGGCAGATTAATATACAGGGGGATACCTTGTACCCGGTTAAGTACCTCCACCAAATATGAGGCCCATATATAAGGCCGCCCGTGAAGGATACAGGATCAGATTAGTAAAAAAAATTGATCATCAGACATTCTTGAGCGCGTCAGATTAAGGTAGTGTGAGTTAATTACATCCTAAAAAGTGTATATTCCACTAATCTGACAATTTGAGAGTGACGTAAAGAAAGGGGAGGGCAACAAAGTTGTAAAAAAAAAACGTCATCTTGACATTCTCGAGCGTAGCTAAATTTTTTTTTATTTTGAATGAAATAATTGAAGAATATTGAAAAATATATAATCTGACGATTTCCGCAAGCCGAAATAACAAAATTTCGTCGATAAAGTTCGTGCGATAAACGCGTGCAGCTGCGTGATGCCTACATTTCCTTCTCCGCGTTTCCCTCAAAATTAGATTTCATGTGAATTTGAACAGATTCTGACCGATAGATTTTGAGACATTTTGAAAAATCTCAAAAAAATAACAATTTGTTTTTTTGCAATAACTTTTAAACGGCTTTATCCATCAATTCAAAAACCTTCCTAATCCACCTTTGAGCTTGAAAAACGACGTCGATCGCCACCAAACTGGTCAAAATCGGTTGATTCGTTCGAGAGATATCGTGAACGAAAGAAAACCGAAAAAAGTGTTTCTTTCACATAACTTCGACATTTCATATAAGATTATCATTTTTGAAATTAAATAATTAGGGCTTAAAAAATGCGTCGATCGCCGTTAACCGCGGGAAAATTGCTTGATCCATTCAAAAGTTATTGGGGTTTGAAAATTTCAAAAATAGTGTTCTATGAAACTTCTATCAGACTTTCGAGCTGGGAGAGCTCAAACGCATAGAAATATTATTTCTTTGAACTCAGCGAGCTCATAAGTACAATTTTAAGCGCCCAGGAATGGAATTGCAGGGATGGCCTTTAGGGTGAACCGTTTTTCTAATATTTTTTTTGTCAGATCAGGCAAATCCCTCTAGATAATCGTCAGATTATGAGACAGTACGTTTAGAACATAAATCTGAACCATATATATCTTAATCTGACGCGCTTGAGTATTTCAAAATGGCAAATTTTTATTGCACATTATAATAATGGCTGCGAGTTTGCGTCAGATCGAAATCGTCAGATTATTGAATGAGAGCTTTTTTTTGGTGCACTTAGAAAACCGGACGCGCTCGATTATTTTTTTTTTTTTTCATTTTTTACCCTTACGTACAACCACCCGCATCATGCAAATGATCAGATTAACATACGTACATTATTAAAAATACGTAGGACATTGATGCTATCAATATCTGACGCGCTCGAGTATGTCCATGCAACAGTTTTTTTTACATATTTAAAAATCTATAGCCGCTTTCTCCACCGATGACAAGGTATATATCATGTAACATTTCCCCATTTAGCATCGTGGGCTCCCCTACCACTAAGCAGTTAAGCATAAGCTAGATGCTAAATTGTCGTAGAAGACGATAGTGGAAATCGAAAGAGAAGCAATAAAATATTGCTTCACTGAAAGACCTAGGACTTCAGGGACTGCTCAGAGAACACATTTTAATATATTTTATATCATAAGGATTTTTTTATAATTAAGAAACGAACATTTTGCATAATCAAAAATCATGACTAGGAAGTTACGAAAATAATCATATTCAAAATCATAGTATATTACTTCGTATTTCAGGCGCTGGTAGTGCAATTACTCTCGTGTCTAGTCTCTGTGTAACGGCTGATCTTATCGGCCCCCATTCCGACCAGGGAGCGTCTATTTATTCAATTGTCACATTTGCCGACAAACTGGTCACTGGAATTGCGGTGGTAGCTATTGAAAACTAGTAAGAAACCTATTCAAATATATATACATTATTCAAATAAAGCAAAATCCATCTTAATTTAGTAGTCTGTGATTTTGATTCTTTAATGGAATGAACTAAGGTTTTAAATGATTTTTTTTTCAGCAAATGTGATGATGCATTGGACTGTCCTCAATACTACAGGGGAGTTTTAACTTACGCCTGTGGTGGAAGTGCTGTTTTAGGAATATTATCCTTGGGTTTAACAGCTATAGGAAAAGACAAGAAGAATCAAACCTAACAGTTATTTTACTTCATTACTGTTCTCCTTTTTTAAATGAATATTAATTTATTAATTTTTGATTTTGAATAACCATCAAGATGTGATATTGTAATAAAATTAGATTATCTTTACCAAAATTTTCAAGTTTAAGATGAATTAAATTTTTATGTTCCCATAGGATAGTGTAGTCTGTGGGCAGTGTAAAAATATGTTACAGGTTAATCTTAAGTTTTAGATCAAGTAACCTATCTATTATATAAGGAATAAACTTTTTACAGAAAACCAGTTGGAAATAAGTAAAATTAATTTGAAAGTAATGCCACTCAGTCATTAGCTAGTACCCTAAAGATATAGTTATGAAACTAAAGTTAAGAATTATATTAACCTTCTAACATTAAGGATATATGTACTTTTACGAATATGTAACAGTAATTAAAATTTGTCCCTGAACAGAAGTTTTTACATATATATTTCAAAATCAATTCTACTGGAACTATAGAATTGCGAGTCTTCTCCATGCTTCCTGACCCAAACACCTGATTTGAAATGACCCTCATTCGCCCATTTATTCATTTGACTTGTAGAATGAGGTCCAGATATTTCAGCATTATCGTTTTGGCTCCATTTAAATTCCCATTTTACCTCATTAGAATCTTCATTTTCACTTTCAGCTTTAGTGTCACTCTCTTGGCCCAAAGTTTTCTTTTCTTTCTGATCAAAGTCATCTGCATACATATCTAATTCTGCATCTTGGTTTTTCTTTTCAGATTTTGCAATAGTATTCATAATTTTCTCATATGTCTCCTGGTAAATATCCATATTACCAGTTTTAGTAAGAATTTGATTTGCCAACTCAGTTACTCTTGTAACAATTTTACTGCCTTCATCAACTATACCTTGCTTTTTTCTTTTCCACCTGTCTGCACTAGAAATTTTTGAAGCTGCACCTTAAAACAAAATATTTTTATATAAATACAAATCAATAGATAATACGTAATAGTAATTTTTAATTATGAGAATTTAAATTGTGAAACTTATAATATATTTTTTTGACAGAGCAACTCAACTTACAACACAAAATCAACCAATAGATAGAATATAAGAGATATAAAAATTCAGAAAACATGAATGCATTAATCTTGGCCAAATCTGTAAATTTAAGCTTACATAAAACTCAAAATATGAGCACTAAAAATGAACAATAATAATGTACACACCTAACCGCTGTAAACTTTTTGCTATGGTCTCTTTAGGCTTCATATGTTGTAATATTTCTTTATAATTAGATATAAGATCAAATTTCTCTTCTGGTTCTTCATCTTCACTATCACTGTCATCAAGGATACCTTTCATTTCATCATCCTTATGTACTTTATACTTATCTTCAGGCCGACCCTTTACTTTGACCCAATCTATATTATCTAGCCAACCATCCCGAATCTCCTTTTCCTTTTTCCAGTGGTAGTGGCCTTGTGTATCAAAATGTCCTTCTTCCAACTCTTCTTTCATATTAAATGGTGTAATTGTAATCTGTAATTATTAGAAATGGAACCAATTATAGGTCTAGAATATTATAATTTAAGATTCAGTAGAGTAGTAGAAGATGATTAATTCCCTAATTTTTTTCCTATGCCAGTAGAAAATCTCATTCATAATCTTTAGACACTACTGGTTTGCCACATGATTGAATATTTTATGGCAACCTAGGCTTTATGTCATATTATTATAATACAGATTTGTAAGAAAAATATTTGGATCACCCATCTCCAAGTTAATTAATAAGAATTGATATTCTTCGAAGATTTCATGTGGAGAACCACATGAAGTCTTTCTGAGGAGAAAATTTCAACATGAAAGTTATCATTTGATACAAAAACAATCAAGCACTATTTATATTTGCAAGGGTAGCACGATTCTAGACTTTCCATCCACAAATAAAGTTAATGTGTAGTCTAAAATAACTTTTGTATTTTATCTAACCGCTCAAAAGCCTTAAGGGTATATTAAATTTTTTGTCTTTTGACTTACTTCACCTTCCATTCCAGCAATACCTTCTTCTTCGCCTTCAATGTCGTCGGCATTTAAAACATTTTGTTTTTCTTCTTCAGCGGCACTATCCTCTTCGTCAGAATCAAGAGAATGCTTTTTTCCATCGATTACCTTCGTTTTAGGTTCATCGAAAGCAACCGTAGCTGTTCTCTTAGCCATGTTTGTTAATTTTTTGAGGACTTCAATTTACAAATAAGCTAGAGCAAAGAACAAGGAAGAAAATAGTAAATACTGAAACAAATTAGTAAATCCTCTTGAATGACGTTTAAGTATTTTGTGAAATGAAATAGAGACTAGATAGTACAGACCACACACCACGGATATATATTTAGTACTCTGTAACTATAACAGTTAGACTTTAATAAGAATTTTATAGTAAGATGAACATTAGAGTAGGAAATAGAATTTGAGAAGACATTTACGACTAAAATATTTTTTAAGGAATTTTAATATGTTCAGGTTTTTACTATATATTAAAAAACCCATAAAAAAGCTTAATTCTAATGTAACAACGTAATTCATGTTTTTTTGGAATCCATATATTAACCCCGCAAATTGCTAATGCGCCTGGCCGCCATTTTGGTGACGTATTTTGTTGACATTGACATTAGACACTGTACCGTTAGCATTATTTTGGCTGATGCGAATTGCGACGGACGAGTACGTACGCGTTTTTGTTTGATTGTTATCTTGTTGTTGTTTTCTTTGTTGTTATTAGTTATCAGTGTTAAGTTTTGTTATATTGTTTCTTACAATGAGTAAGAAAATAATGAATAGCCGTGCACGTGAAATTATTATTCAAGTGGACAATTATTTTGTGCAAGAGAAAGAGGACACTGCTACTACTTCAGAATGTAACTAGATCATTAAAAGCTACACCCGACACTAGTGAAGACGTAGTGATGTCTAAAAAAACGGTATTAGAAATTTCAAAATACTTACAAAATACTACCAATTGATGTGAAAAGTAATGAGCGCTACAGGGATATCAAAAAATACAGTAGCAAAATTAAGGCGCGAAAAACAAACAGCTGTGGCTAGTGGTCTCTAAGTCTCTCGCAGCTTTAAGAAATATAATAAATTCTATATACATAGTACGAAAGGAAGTGCCCACTATGAGAAAAATTGTGGCTGCAGCTAAACAAGATTCAAAAAAATATATTATGAACAAATTATTAGCGCAACATGGCCATGAAGTTGATCGACTACCGCCGTATAATTGCGACCTCAAACCCATTGAGTATATTTGGAATTTGGTGAAACAAAGAGTCTCAGATAAAAATGTCGAACAGTTAGAGAGTTGAATCAAATCGATAACATTAGAGGCATTACAATCCATTACTCCTGATGATTGAAAAAAAGAGTCAAAAAGCTGGATGAATAATACTGGCGTAAAGACCGACTAGTTGATGATTTATTTATATATACCGGAAATGATTCTGAATCAGATATAACAGACTCAGATTTAGAAAACAATTCTGAATCTGGTTTAGATTTTATGAGTGTGATTGAAGAATTAGGCTAGATTTTTATTGAATTGAATCAAAATCTAACCTAATTACATTATTACTTATAAGTCTTTTCTAATAAACATTGAAAATCACACGAATATTTTTCTTTTTTTGGAAGCTGTACTTTTCTATTCTGGATGACGTCACGTGGCTCTTAATGTGACAAGGTTCCTGCGCATTAGCAATTTGAGAGGATAGTTCGTTTCGGTTTACAATAGATATTCACAATAACTTTTAATATATAATAACGCCTCTGTGACTTGAAGCGGTGTTTTTTTGAATGTCCACCCAAAGAAGAACCATAACGTATAACGCTAAACGCTCTTCTCACTTATATGACAAGAGTCAAAGAGAGAGACATACGATTTATCTAATATTTCTGGTAACCAAAGACAATACAAATGCTTGTACTTAGAACGGAAATTACGTAATAAAGTTTTTATAGATGGCAATTTTTTTTACATTCCAGCAGCGTTGCATTGCGAACAAATGTGAAATGGCAATATGGCTGTAGCTTTCGAGTGTCGGTGGTAGTGCGCGGTATAAGTCCAATTTTATAGAGAACAGTGTAATTCTGACGACTTGTACAGTTTCATTTTTGATTTTTTTAAGCTAACTATTATAATTTACTTTTGTTTTACCAATTTTTCAAAGCAAATTTATTGAATTTTCACTTCCGTCGTCACCATTATTCGAGCCACGACAAAATGGCGTCGCTTGACAAGTTTTTCACGAAATATTTAATTTTCACATTTCTTAATTATGAGTAAAATTATATAAAACAAAATAATTTTTCTTGTTTATTATGATTTCAATTAATTGATTAAAGTATTTTACTTCATTTTACCTCACGCATTTATATGTTACGACGTATTCCTTGAAATTTCTGCAAAATGCTCTTGGTAAGTGTTTTTAAGCATTATTTGTTATTGTTGTGGTGATTTTTTCGTTAATATTATTGTTTTTGAGGTTTTAATTATTAAGGAATGTTCTGGAAGCTATGGGTGTGGCACTAAAATTAAATAAGTTTTTGAGACGTAGAAGCGAAAATATCGTTTTCTACGGTTGTTTACATTACATATTTAAGTTTTTATGTATTAAAAAGTAATTGTTCCACGCTAGGAATAGTTTCCTTTAATGCTTTGTTACGTAATCTTTCATAGGAGCTCAATTAAATTTGATTTCTTGATGGACCCATTTTAGCAATTTCACTTTGAAATTTAGTCTTGATTTGAAGTGTTAAGGTACACAGACAAGCCTTAGATTATAGGGCATGTTTATATTAAATATTTTTTGAATTGGACTTCTTTGTAAGAAAAATATTTAATATCTATATCTGGCTATTTGTTAAGGGGACATTTAAAGTATTTATTCATATTTTTTGTTTATTTTGTGTTTGATGTTCAAGATTGAAGTTTGGTTCATTTGAGTATTAAATATACTGTGTTTTAGTTCATATACAATGGCATTAAATGTATTGTGAAATTGTATGTGACAAAGTGAAGTAATTATTACCAGATTTTTAATAATTTTACAGATTTTTTGCATATTCTGAGAGCACCACAGTATACTATTAGAATGACTCAAACATGTATATTAGAAAAATCAATCATTTAAATTTTCAGTTTTAATTCATTATTGTTTGTAAAAAATGATGTTTGTTTTTCTTTAAATTTTTAAATTTTGTCACACAAAATTATTATTTATTGAATAACGAAATGTTATGGTACCATTAAAACAATTGTTTAGTCGTTATCAAGTGTAATGTTAAATAATTGATAAATATTTAGCTATAATTGCATATAATATGCTAAAATTTTTCAAAGTATATTTCTTTTAGAAGGGTTTTATGAATGAATCTGAGAGTGAGTCTACAAGTGAAAAGGGTGAGAAGACAGACTCCAGTGGATCTGGTTCCGGAAGCGAAAGGTATTTTTATGTCATTGTTATTAATATTCTTTGATTGTTAAAGAGTTATCCTTTTCTAATAATTATTGTTAGTGACAGTGCCTCCAGCTCATCTGGTTCAGCTTCGGCTGCCAACTCTGGATCAGAAAAATCATCAAATGCAGGACAATCACACTTCAGTGAGGATGGAAAATCATCACTTAAAGATAGTAATGCCAATTCATCTAAATCTGATCACCACACTGATAAGGATTCATCTGATGATAGCATTAGACATAAATCTCGAAATAATCATGATAAAATAAAATCAGATCTTTGGGAGGATAACCCTGACATTTATGGTGTGAGGAGATCTGCAAGGTCTCGTAAAGAACCAGATAGGTTAAAATTGGCAGACAGTGATTCTAGTGACAAAGGAAGAAGTAATGGTAGAAGAAATAGAAAGAAGAGGTAAATCTTTTTTGATCAAAGTTTTACATACATGCATACATTTTCTCAAATACTAATAATATAAGACACTGGGTAAGATCCAGACAACTTTTTTGTTTCATGAGGATTTTGTTTCTACATAGAATTTAAATTATCAGATTTATAGTTTAAAGAGTCAACATTTCAAGCTTGATATGGTGGATATGTTAGGGCCTCAGTTAGTATTAAAATCCCATTGCCATTTTCAATTTGTTTTCACATCATTGAAAATAAAAATAATGTTCTATACCCTACATTAATATAACTTTACCACAATTATAAATATGTACATCTTCATTACCATTCCATTCACATTCTGTCTGTGGACCATTTTAAGATATATAAGGATAGTTGGTTTTCTTAGCTATCCAAGATAAATATAATCAGATTGTTTGATTTTAGTGATTCCTGGAATTCTGATACCTCAGATAGTGATAGTGATATAAAAGGGTCACCACCCCCACCTTCCAAAAGACCAGGCCAAAGAGGAGTACCATTAAGAAAAAAGAAACCAACAAGAAGAAGATTTACTAGTGATGAAGATGAAAGTAGTGAACTTTCCGATGATGCAAAGAGGTAAAGACTAAATAGTAATTTTATTGGTCAAAATACACATATAAAATCAATTTTAATAATGTTTTTTATATCTATGCTATATATATAAACTTAAGATTATTTGTCTAGTCGAACCGCCACACGTCGCACGGGAGCTGCCGTTAGTTATAAAGAAGCCAGCGATGAACAAACAGATTCCTCAGATTTGCTGGAAGTGGATAATGTTGAGGGCGAGATGGAAGCTGAGCCTGAACCTGAAGAACACAGTGAAACAATAGAAAAAATACTTGGTATTCGACGCGGCAAAATAGGAGGTATGTAATTTACTATGGACGTAAATTTTAAAATATTGTTCTGGATAAAACTAAGTTGCCTACTATGGTAAAATATTTGCAGTCAAGTATAAAATTTTAGCTAATTGCTTCTTATCATTGTGCAGTCACGGGAAATGTGACTACAGTTTACTATATAGAAGAAAATGGTGATCCAAATAAGGGTTGCAATCCAGACGATGAAGAGACTACAGAACCACAGTACCTCATTAAGTGGAAGGGATGGTCCCATATACATAATACTTGGGAATCAGAGAAGTCAATTATGGAACAAAAGGTTAAAGGGTTAAAAAAATTGGAAAACTATAAGAAAAAGGAATCAGAGTTAGCATGGTGGAGAAAACAAGCTGGGCCGGAAGATATTGATTATTTTGAATGTCAATCAGAACTGCAACAAGAATTAGTGAAGTCTTATAATTTTGTGGAGAGGATATTTGGTAAGTGTACTAAAGAAAGTATTTCAATTTAGATCTTTATAAAACTTAGCATTATTTAATTATTATTATTTTAGCTGAACAGACGAGGGAGCTTGAGGGAGGTGGTACAGCACATGAATATTTTTGTAAATGGGAATCCCTTCCATATGCTGATGCAACATGGGAAGATTCTGCACTTATAGAAAAGAAATGGCCTGAAAAAGTTCAGCATTTTAAGGCTAGGGAAGCAGCAACAACAACCCCATCTAGACATTGCCCTGTTTTGAGACGAAGGCCAAAATTCCATCAGGTCAAAGAACAGCCAGAATACATGGGTAAAGACCAGGTACTAATTATATTAATTAAGTGATTAATAAATTTCATCAATAAAGGTGATTACAAAATGCTATTCTAACTATACATTTTGTTTTTAGACATATATATTAAGAGATTATCAAATGGATGGGTTAAACTGGTTAATACATTCCTGGTGTAAAGACAATTCTGTTATTCTTGCCGATGAAATGGGTTTAGGTAAAACTATTCAGGTAAATTGATTTAACATTTATTTCTATTGTTCTTATTTTATTGTACTGAATAATAAATGTTCTTACTATTTTTAGACAATATGTTTTCTGTATTACTTGTTCAAAACACAACAATTATATGGACCATTCCTTTGTGTAGTACCATTAAGTACAATGACTGCGTGGCAAAGAGAGTTTACGCAGTGGGCGCCTGATGTGAATGTTGTTACCTATATTGGAGATGTTTCTAGTAGGGATATTGTAAGTAAATTTTTGTTTATGTCATATTTCCCATAAAAAGCAGAATTTGTAAATATTTGTGTTTTTCAGATCAGACAATTTGAATGGAGTTTTGCTAGTTCAAAGAGGCTAAAATTCAATGCAATTTTGACAACATATGAAATTTTACTAAAAGATAGACAATTTTTAAAAACTTTCAGCTGGGCTTGCCTGCTTGTAGATGAAGCTCATAGGTTAAAAAATGATGATTCACTTTTGTATAAGGCACTTAAAGAATTTGACACAAATCAAAGGTTACTAGTCACAGGAACACCTTTACAAAATTCACTTAAGGAATTGTGGGCTCTATTGCATTTTATTATGCCTTACAGGTAAGATATACTTTTTTAACAAACACTGTCTCTTAAAAGTTTAATCATAATCAGTGTTATAAGTTATTGTAACATATTTATTACAGATTTGAATCTTGGGAGGAATTTGAAAAAGATCATGAAGATGCAGCAACAAAAGGCTATGAGAAACTCCACAAACAACTAGAGCCATTTATATTAAGAAGACAAAAGAAAGACGTCGAAAAGTCCCTCCCCGCGAAAGTAGAACAAATATTACGGGTAGAAATGACGTCAATTCAAAAACAATATTACAAGTGGATTCTTACAAAAAACTACAGTGAATTAAGGAAAGGCGTAAAAGGTTCAACAAATACATTTATCAATATTGTAATAGAGCTGAAAAAGTGTTGTAATCATGCTCTTTTGACGAAACCGGAAGATTTTGAATCACGGGCTTCACTTGCAACCACAGATGCAGTCGAGGTATAATTTAAAACAAATATAATGAAGCATGAATTGTTATTAGACAAAAAACTAACATCTATATTCTTTTAATCTTTTATATTTGCAGAAACTGTTGAGAGGATCTGGTAAATTATTATTGCTAGATAAATTGCTATGTAGACTGAAAGAAACGGGTCATAGGGTATTAATTTTTTCACAAATGGTTAGAATGTTGGATATACTAGCAGAATATTTGCAAAGGAGACATTTTCCTTTTCAAAGACTGGATGGCAGTATAAAAGGGGAGCTAAGAAAGCAAGCCCTTGACCATTTTAATGCTGAAGGATCTCAGGACTTTTGTTTTTTGCTTTCGACTCGAGCAGGGGGCTTGGGAATTAATTTGGCAACAGCTGATACTGTGATAATATTTGATTCAGACTGGAATCCTCAGAATGACTTACAAGCTCAAGCAAGAGCTCATCGAATAGGTCAAAAAAATCAGGTAATAAATTTACTTGTGTGTTTAAAAAGCGAAAATAAAAGAATTGTCGTTATGTTAAATTAATTTTAAGCTATGTTAATAAAATACCAATACTAATTAATTGTAATTTAATTTCTTGACTATATTTCTAGGTGAACATTTATAGGTTAGTAACTGCCAGGTCCGTAGAAGAAGATATTGTAGAGAGGGCTAAACGAAAAATGGTACTAGATCATTTAGTGATCCAGCGAATGGACACTACTGGTAGAACTGTCCTTAATAAACGCGATGCGTCCGGTACAAGTGCTAATAATCCGTTCAATAAGGAAGACCTTAATGCTATATTGAAGTTTGGAGCCGAAGAACTCTTCAAAGATGACGATGAAAATGATGAAGATCCAGTCGTGTGTATATTTTTGATGAAAATTTTCTCTTTTTTAGTATCAAGTGCTCCAATATATATTGTTGTTATTATTGCAGTGTGATATTGATGAAATCTTGCAACGAGCTGAAACACGAGATGAAGGGCCTGCTATGGCGGGAGATGAATTGCTTTCTGCCTTTAAAGTCGCTAGTTTTGCATTTGATGAAGAAAAGGCTGTCATGGGCGTGAAAAAAGAAGGAGGAGAAGAAGAAGGCAAAGATTGGGTACGCCACGCTATTTAAGTTAACGTTATAATTTTATGGATTGTGATTACAATATTGTCTATAATCTTATTTTACTTTAGGATGATATCATACCAGAAAATGTCCGGAAGACGCTAGCGGAGCAGGCGAAAACCAAGAAAATGGAAGATTTATATCTACCGCCTCGTAGAAAAACGCAACAAAACAATTTGAACAGTAAGTTATTTAATCTTAATTAGTTACGCTATTTTTCTTGAACCAAATAACTATTCGGAAACCTTTAGCAGTTTCGTCTTATTTTCTACAATATTTTAGAATCTACCTGCATTTCGTACAGCTATAATTTTTAATTTCACACCGATTTTTCGGTATGTATGAGACTTTAGATTACATTTTATACAAAAATGTATTTGGTGTTCTTTGTTAACAAGGTCATGTACATATTTTGACGTCAAACATATCCGCCATTTTGTTAATCGCGCAGAATCAAAATGGCGAACATCCATTTTGTTTGGGCCGTTTTCAATGAATTCAACATGGCGGACTATTTAACGTTTGTTTTACTTTGGTATTATGTTTTTATGTACAATATTATCTTAATTTGGAAAATTTCCGAAATGTTTTAAATTTTGCTTTTATACACATTTGAGGCAATATTGAAGTAGTCCATACTTATTAAAATTAAGAGATTCTTCTGTTAGTTCATATTTTAAATTTATTATTTGTGCAATTTTTTTTACGAGAAATGTTCTTTTAAAATGATTTACCTTAGTTATATTTTTGGCTCAGAAGGTGATCGCAAGAGACGTGGCCGGGGTGGGGAAGGTGACGGTGCCGATGGGGCAGATGGAGATGCTGACGCCGATGATACTGATATTTCTGATGCTGATGTCAGCGCTGATGATGACCGCCCTAGGAAACGTGGTCGGCCACCGGCCAGCCACAGAGAGAAGATCAAGGGCTTTACGGATCAGGAGGTCAGTTCATCAATGTTTAAATTAATAAACATTGCTATGTCTTAGCTGACTCAGATCTACTAGGCGCTGTGTTACAAAGGATACGATCAGTATATGGGATACTTAGGGTACTTTGGGTACCTTCGTCTCTTGGCTGCTTTTCTCGGGGACCTGAGCATATCTAAGCTCTACGTGTGTAAAAAACGCCAGGTATCGAAAGAAGTGACATTAAAGAAATAATATTTTTCTTACAGATAAGACGATTTGTGAAGAGTTACAAGAAGTTTTCAGCGCCATTAAAACATTTAGATAGCATAGCTTGCGATGCAGAATTACAGGAAAAACCTTTAGCCGAATTAAAGAAGTTAGGAGAAATTCTTCAAGAGAGGTGTAGATCGGTTCTCAATGACACAGCTGATACTTCAAGTAAGTTTATATGAATCTTAATTTAAAAAACTTAAGTTCATAAACGACTATTACAGAGTTATTACTGAAAAGATTTTGCTATTTAGCTTTTAAAAAATAATATAGTGCATACTTGAATTAAATATAATAAATAATAGGTTTTGTTGTATTAAACTAACCTTCAACTTGACATTGGTTCATTTTAGATGATCACAGCGATGGCCGGAAAAATGCAAGAAAATCCTTTAAATTGGGCGGCGTGTCTGTAAACGCCAAGACGATGGCGGCATGCCAAAATGAACTCGCGCCATTAGATGAATTTCTTCCCGAAACGAAAGAGGAAAGACTTAAGTGGCATTTAGATTTTAAGTAAGTTGCACAAGATATTCAAATTAAAATCATTCTTCGTGACAATTTTGAATTAAGAAATGTAATAAAATGTTTTTATTCAGAACGCGACCGGCTAATTTTGATGTCGCCTGGGGCGTAGAGGATGACTCTAAACTGCTTGCAGGCATTTACCAATATGGTATGGGGTCCTGGGAGGCTATAAAAATGGATTCATCCTTTGGTATTGGGGATAAAATATTAACAAACGAGGATAAGAAGCCGCAAGCAAAGCACTTACAATCGAGAGCCGATTATTTACTTAAGCTAATCAAAAAGTTGCTTGACCAAAAGAATGGTAAACAGAAGCAAAGAAAGCCACGAATGAAGCGGGGCACTAAGGAGCCAGTGACCAAAGACATTGTTGAAGAAGATGTCAGTTCTGGTGATGATCATAAAAAGAATAACAGGGCTGCAAAGGAAAAGGTAAAATAATTGAATATTGAAAATATTTAATATTTCTAATTTATTACTATTGATTTATGTAAAACAAGTTCTAATTTCCATCTTTTTTATAAAAATAGTTCCAAAAACCATACAATTAAAATTTTATGTATTTTGTTTTTAGGGTAAACTTAAAATGGAAGAAATATTAACACATGATGAAACCTCGTGTGAAAGAAAGGAGAAAGATAGGAAAAGGTCAAAGAAAGAGAGTAAAGACAGGACAAAAAACGACAAGGTTAAAAAGAATAAAAAACCAGTCGGTCCTATGCATTTTACTGCAAATAATGAACCGCGGGCTTTAGAAGTATTAGGGGATTTAGATCCATCAGTATTTGAAGAGGTAAGTTTATTTCCTTTCCTTTGTGAGTTTATTAGCCAAAACAAATAGTTGGAACACAGGGACAATTCATATAAAATATAAATTGTTTAATTACAGAAATTATTATTTACTTGATAATTAATTATTCTTTGATATCACATACCTATTTAATCCATATTTCACATTATAGTGTAAAGAAAAAATGAGGCCAGTTAAGAAAGCCTTAAGAGCTCTTGACAATCCAGATCAAACTTTATCGGAAACAGAACAAGTATCGAGAACAAGAGCATGTCTCTCGCAAATTGGAAGTCAAATAGATATCTGTTTAGACGCTTATCCGGACCCTGAGAAGAAGGTTGAGTGGAGAAGTAATCTCTGGTACTTTGTATCCAAGTTTACAAACTTTGATGCAAAGCAATTGTTTAGGTTATATAAATATGGTCTCAAAAAAAGTGATACGAAGCATAAAGATGGAAAACACAAGGAAAATGTTAAGGTATATACACTGTAAGCTTACAATTAATAAAATATTTTGTTCAATCGGGTGTATTTAATAATTATTAATTTTCAGGGAAATGCCAGAAACAATATTAATTCTAACAATCACATTAAATCAAAAAAAGATGGCAGAAACGACGAAAATTCCGAGCGAAAGGAGAAACGACAGCGGCTTGAGAAATCGGATAAAAATAATGATAAAGTTGGACATGCTTCAGGTGTTAAAAGAAAATTGGAAGAGGGTGAATGTGATCCTGATCCAAATGATAGTAAAAGACATGAAAGGTAAAGTTAAACAAATCATTTTCCACAACTCCAGATATATACATAACAATATATTTTTTCATACAATCAGTTTGCTTAATTGTATTAGACACCTGCAGCTTTATTTCATCTATGTAACATGCATGATTCTACCATCCTACCTCGGCATCACTAACACTTCCTGCTCATCATCTCGCTTCGACACAGACATAAGCACAAGCATAAGGATCGCAAGTGTAGGGATGGAAGCCTGAAGCGAGATGATTTGTCCCATAGGGAGCGGAGTCGGAGCGAGCGGGAACGGGAGCGGGAGAGGGATCGAGACCGGGACCGGGAGCGGGATCGTGATCGAGAGAGGGACCGGGATCGAGATCGCGATCGGGAACGATCAAGAACGAGGCGAGATAGCGGAGGTGGTGGTCCCCGAGTCCGACAACCGTATGCGCATCCGCATTCGGATCATACCACACACGGTCATCCGCCCCACTCAACTTCCACTCACCCAGCACACCCTGGCTGGACGCCTCCAGCCTATCCGGGCCCGAGACAGTACCGGAGCGATCGGAATCCGAGAACACATGATAAGAGAAGGTATAACTAATTTTGTACTTTATTTACTATTATTATTATTCACTTATGTATTTTTTAAAGGAATGTCATTTTATTTGTAATTGATAGCAGGTTTGGGGGTTATCCTCCTATGGGCGGCCCCTATAGCGGGTACTACGACGGGGCTACGATGCCGGGCAGCATGGGATTCCCGCCCGTGAGGCCATATCCTGAAGACTGGCGGGGATACGCCCAGCCGGAGTACCCCTACGAAGACCGGGAATATGAACGGGAGGTCTATCGACGGGACTACGATAGACGCGCCCCACCGACATAGCTCACGAGTTAGCGATCTTGGACGCTTTGTAAATACGTACCTGTAAATAAAATAGCTGTTAGAGATTTCTTTCCACGGACACTGGTTTAACCATAAAGTGTAAGTGACATAAGTGCTGTGTTTTTATCTAAGTGATAACTAAGCAAGGAATTGGACCTGAGTCAAGGATAATGATAATGATGACTTTGTAAGTAAGACTGTATAGTAAATTTATTTATTACCAAGTCTGTCGATTACGTGTACAGATTTAGATGTAGATGGATACCATTAATTTTATATTGTTTCAATTGTGTTGCCAATCTATCAAAATAATATTTTTTTATCTGGTGTATTTATTTGATTTTTCTGTTTTATAGATTCTTGACAAGTGATATAAATAGTTCAGAGTCGAGTGTATAATATGATAGCTTGTTTCCAAATATAATAAAATCATGTGCAACTCTGAAATATGTATAATTGTAACGCAGACAAGAATCACAAAATTTTGTCATTGCATTTTCGTTGTGCACTGGAGAGAGTTATTTCATTTCTCATATACATATGCATTTCCGAGTCCAATAGGGCTCGTATGGTCCTATTTTTATACAAATATGTAAAGTCTTTCTCTGTTACATAAAATTGAATGTAATAAGTGAAAACGTCTTAATGTGGTGTAAACCATGATAATAAACTTATTAAAATTGTTAATGTGATTTATTTACTTTCCTTTTGCTTCACGGTCACTCAATACGTTCACGCCGTGGATTTACGTAATACCATGAAGAATCCACTGCGATGTCCGTGGTTATATTTATGTATAAGCGAATATAAATAAATAAATAATATATAAATAAATATAGTATAACTAAATTTTACACAATTTTTACATAGTAGTAATGTAGATACATAGTTGAATTGTCGCGATTGCCGCAAACTTATGATTATTAAAAAGTCGGCTATTATACACATAATTTAAATTGATAAACTATACACATTACAAGCGTACCTACGCTTATATATTACTTTAGTTCTGTGCATCTGACCATTGTTCAAAGTTCCATTAACAGTAGTTATAAAGTGTGATTCATTTTTATTGTTTCCTTAAGCCATCTCCGTAGGCTTAGACAATTATGGATTAAATAATAATATTGTATATTCGCGTTTTCAAGCAGGTACCTACACTTTTCAACTGCCTTAATTTTGTTTATATACGAGAAATCAGTTTTGTCTCGTGAAATAAGATACTCCATGTAATTTCACTATGCCCCCAATGATCAGTATTTATCAATGATTTTCGCGCATGCCTCGTAGTGCTTTCAGCGTCAAAGCTGCAGATCAGTGTCTGTCTACTTGTGGTAATAAGAGGCACGCGTTCCTAATTTTCTGATTTGATTCCTGACAATAATATCCTAGCAATGTGTAACAAATTGTGTAAAGAGACATCTGCGATTAATTAGATTAGAACTATTGAGTAATGGCCGAGTATTATTTTATCGATTAAAGTTCTTTCTGTTTGTAGTCTTAATGACATCCAATTTTATTAATGGTAAGAGTAAAATATAAATTATATTAATGTATATTTTTAAGTCACCATTCATATCGGATGTTATAGGTATATTTCTCTATCTAACGTGTAACAACAAAGAAGTTGTTTAATACTTACAAAGACGAACCCAAAGAAGAAGTACGCATACGTTGTAAATTCAACTAAACAATGTGGGGGAAGCAGTTTCTTTTAACAATATTCATATCAACAACATTCGGATGCTATTTATTTCCTAGCGGTAAGTCTATTTTATAAGATGCATTCATTGGTTTAAAAGAATAACAACAGGAGTTAAATTTCTACTCTGAGTCACTAAACATAAACAGTACAGTAATACTAGAGTAAAACTTTTTTTTTATCGAAAATTATACCGCCAGAAAGCTGTTACAATGTTTCGTAGATAATAATATTTGTTACAGTTTATTGATGTGTTGTGGCAGACGTGCCGGATCCGTGCCGCGGCGTGACGTGCGGCCCTGGAGAGTTGTGCAGACCCACATCTGATGGACGAAGTTACATTTGCGAGTGTCCACCTTCCTGTCCTAGCTATGGGGACCACGATGGAGCCCAACCACTTTGCGGTAGTGATGCTAGGGATTACAACGGTGAATGCGAGATGCGACGAGCTGCTTGCGAAGCAAACACTAACATAACTTTTAAATATTACGGAAAGTGTGGTGAGTTATTTCTTAGTTTATTAGCTAGTTGGGTACCTCTTCCGTTGGTAAGGCCACCTAACGCTTTGTTAACATTGCTGTCCTAAGGTTGACTAATGATCGGAAATTGGGCTGGAGGGAATTAGCAACTAATAATTACGTCTTATACTAGTTTTTTTATTTTATATATCTTTTTAGATCCTTGCGCAGGAGTTACCTGTCCAGATCCAGAAGTTTGTCAGTTAGACGAAAAGAGATCTCCTTCCTGTCGATGTGCAGAGCCCTGTTCTCTAGAATTTTCTCCCGTTTGTGCGTCTGACGGCAAAACCTATTCTAACGAGTGCCAGATGCATAGAGAGTCCTGTCGAGCCAGAAAACAGTTGAAGATTATTTTCAAAGGGCAATGCAGTACAGGTAACATTTTTAACAAATGAACATACATTATAATATACCCTTTCCCTATCCATTCATTACAAGTACGTCTCTAATTAAAATTAGATGAGAGAAGCGTTATCTATCTCTAATCATTACAATCACAGAGGCGAATGGTAGATTAACAAATTATATTAAAACGAGATATTTTTACTTAGTTATTAATTTATTTTAGATTTTAAGATCCTGGATAAGAAATTCTGTAGTCTTTAATTTAAATAGCACAAAATATGAAATAGGGGCTGAAATATATCATTTAACTCTACGAGTTAGTCAAAGTACAAAACACTTAGTTTCAGTGTATAATAAGTTATAAAAAAATCTTTGCTTTGCGCGCAACCAATAGGGGTTTTTTTAAACAAACATTCACTCAGATATTAAAGTTTAATGATTTGTGAAACTCTACACTACACTATGTGGTTTTCGCACCCATTTTGGAAAGATTTGCATGGTGAGGAAAGGTTTTACACATATACTTATAGTAGGAGAAAAACATAACACATCTAAGCTCTCATGCATTCTTTTTGCATGAAACTACTTTATAAGTCTATCTTGGTAGGTGTAAACCCATGTGCAGAGGTGGAATGTCGTCACGGCGCGGAATGTCGAGTTGAAGGTAGCGGCGCTGTGTGCGCGTGTCCGACACCCTGTGAACCCGTATTACGGCCTGTGTGTGGTTCGGACGCACGCACACACGATAGCGAGTGCGAATTGCGACGTACTGCATGTGTTCTTGGTAGGGAGCTGAAGGTGCTCCATGCCGGAGCTTGTGGTTTGTATCCGTTTTATACTCTGCTAGCTTGAAAATTGCTTTTTTTCTGTAATTGTGGATGCTTGTGCTAATTACCATTACCAATGGATTTTTATTTTTTATTTTCTATTAGGTTCAAACGGCGTTTGCGCAGATCGTAACTGCCCTCACGGCGGAGAATGTGTGTCTTCTGGAGGTCGCGGTGTTTGTAGATGTCCTCGCTGCTCCAATGAATTCGCCCCTGTTTGTGGATCAGACGGAATTTCTTATGGGAACAGATGCAAATTGCAATTGGAATCTTGTAGACATCGACGAGACGTCCAAGTGCTATATGACGGGCCCTGCAGTACGTATAGATTTATTATCATGTAATATAAGAGCAACCCGTCCGTCTTATGTTATGTTGTATTTTTTTTACTTATCTTATTTTGCGATATTGAGGCATGTTCGTGATTAAGCACGCTCAAGCAATCCAAATTTGTAAACAAAAAGATTTCTTCGAAAATTTGGGTGGTATGATGCCGATAGTCGAGTTTATAATGGGTTTGGACAATAAAATGTACACTGCTCCGCAGTTTTCCTAGTCTAGTCAACAAGTTCAAAAACGTGAAAAATAGAGAGGTCCTAAAAATATGAGCGATGACTCGTTCGATTCAGAATCACCTCTAGAAAAATGTGTTTGAAAGATTTTGGTGTAGGTTATAAATTGTTATTAAAAATAAAATTGTTAGTTAAAATAGGATGAAAAAAAAAAAAGATATTTCGTTTTTTGTTCATAACTCGAAAAATATGAACATTTAAGATATGAAAAATATTAACATTTGAGATATATTCCAATAAAATAGTCCGAACTCCCGGAATTCCATCTCCATTATTTATAATTTTAATTTGACGATGGTATGGTGACGTAATATTTTATCAACTTAAGCCTTGAAAACAGGAAAGCTCTCATCAGTTTTATTTAAGAATGTTTATTAGATAAACAACGTTCAACTGACGATACGAAGAGCCTATTAATTGTTTATTCCAGATGGTTGCGAGAATAAGAAGTGTGATTTTTATGCTGTATGTGAGAGCGATGGAATCTCGGAAGCCAGTTGCGTGTGTCCCAAGCACTGTGAAGAAGGGACTGTAAGTATTTATTTAAAACCACATTTCCTTATAAGTTTTTTTTCTTATAAGAAGTAAAATATTAAACCTGAGGCGCGGGTTAGGAGTCAATATTAATAAAAATAGAGTGCGTGCATACAAAGTACACATGTCAGAAGTGAAATTTCTTTGTAAATTAATTATTACTAAGGTGAAAGATGATCATGCCAGTATATGATCACTCCATGTATTTGTATATCTATATTCATATTATAGATACGTGCTTATGATAATATACATAAATAAAAGATCTGCGTTAAATGCACAAGACGCTATGCGACAGAATTTCCATTTGAGTTCTAATATGTAACTACTTAACTAATACATCAAGCAATATCGTGTATTTTGTCTCAATCTCCCTTTCTCACTCTCTCTCAATCGCTCTCTCCCTTTTCTGCTACTAAAACAATGACCTCATGCGCCTAAAGTAGCTTCACTTCAATAAAGAGATTCTTATATGAAAGTTAATTTCGTTTAAAATTCTCTACATCCAGGACGGTAAAAGTGTGTAATTTAGTTTTTTAATATTTTTTTTGTTGTAACTGTGTTGCCAACTTCAAATTTTAAAGGAAACTGAGGAAGTATGTGGAAACGATAATCAAACATACAGCAGCGTGTGTTCTCTCCGTAACAAAGCTTGCCGTGAAAAGAAACGAATTTTTGTGAAGCATATGGGTTCTTGTGGTAAGTAAATCATTTTCAGTTATCACATCTTGTTTTAGGATCTACATTTTTTTAAAGAGGCTCGCGATTAATTACTTGAGCAACTTTTTGATTCCAGTTTATACCATTACACACAAATTTAAAAAATCCCCATTTAGTCGTGATCATAGTTTTTTCGGTAGTATGTTAATATTGTTAATGTGACATGTAAAATAATGTGACATGTTACTTAAATTCAACAATTAGCGTACCCGCAGACTACAGACTTTTTATCGGCCGATAGTTTAGTCGAGTTGGCCTGTTCGTGCGCACACTGTATCAACAAAACAGTTGGGTTGGTCGCGAGTGCGCAGACTAGCCAACAAATGGTTTGGCCGATTGATTAATTTACTAGAGTTGGTGAAGAGACCAGTCGAAAAAAAATATTATAATTGCCTTATACTTGATACAAATGAGAAAAAAAATGAAGAAGCGGAGTATTGGGTACATCCCATCTACAATGACAGATTATTGTAAGGGAAGTTTTACACAATTCATTCTAAATTACTACACATCCCGGAAAAGTTTTTCTCCTTTTATCGAATGAGCATAACCAGTTTCAATGAACTCGTTAAATTAATTGGACCTTCAATATCAAAGCAGTCGAGTCGGCCGATGAAACAATCGGCAAGTATGCGGGCGGGGAAGAGCGCCATACTGATCAAGCGGTCGGGCGATAGTTCGCCGATGGTTTAGTTTGAAGGCAGTCGTGAAGCCCATCAAACTTTTTTATCGGCCGATACTGAATCACTGTAATGTGCGCATCTGCATACATATTCATACTGATTAAGAAGCCGACCAAACTATCGGCCGATAAAAAGTCTGTAGTCTGCGGGGACTCTTAAGGAAATATCTTTATCGTCGTCATCTTGTAATTTAATTTGAGTTTTTAAATCCACTCGTTACTTTAATTAACTACAAGAATAGTAAAATTATTTCTACGTACATACTTATTCTATATTTACCTGTCTAAAATGATTACCTCTTTACCAACAGAATCCTGCCAGAAAGTCCAATGCCCGAATGGTATGTGGTGTTCCCGAGGGAAATGTGCGTGTTCGGGTCACTGCGAAAGTGGGGCTCATGAGCCAGTCTGCTCTGATACAAAAAAGACATTTCCTAACGAATGTTTCCTACTACAAGCCGCTTGCGAAGCCAAAATGAGGGGAGAATCAGCTATACGGGTTGCATATTATGGAGAGTGCTCGGAAGCACTGGATGATAATGGCAACTCTGGTATGTGGATTGTGGGACCATATTAACATAACTGCTTTAAGATATGCCAGTATAAAATGTTCCTCTATTTGGCTCATTTTGTTTTTGCTAAATAATATGTATTTATGAAAACACTCCTGCCCTTACGCCGACCCTAAATTGACAAGACTGCACAATAAGTAAATAACAATTTAGAGACAAAAAAAACGAAATTAATTAGAAAAAAAAACATACTAATATACAATAAATTAACTAACTACTATATGCACTAACAAATAATAGAACTTCTGCCAACGGACAATAAAAAATATGAGACCAACTGGCGAATACAGTTTCTATTGAATGAATGTTCTGGTCTCAATTCTGTTATTATCCCTATACTTGCTGATACAGTGAAAGACAACTTCGTAAAAACTGGTTTCATAATATCTAAGTGCAAATAAGTTTACCATGTAAGGTTAATTACCTATTTGCCTTAAAATTACTAATAGATTGTTAAAATCATAAACTATATTTGCAGGAAACAAAACAAAACTAAGGGACAGCAATGATATAGTTCACGGAACGGACGCAACGAAAGTGGCTACTGGGGCCGTGTGCGCAAGAGTGCAATGCGCATATGAAGCTACATGCGCAGTAGACGGAAATGGGCAACCGCGTTGTGCATGCTTGTTTGATTGCGCAGCCGCAAGCGCAATATCCGCTCCGGTTTGCGCATCCGACTTGCGACTGTATCCCAATTTGTGTCATATGAAGCTTGAAGCATGTCGTCGACAGGAGGATTTACGATTGAGACCCTTAGCGCTTTGTCGAGGATTAGAGGTGAGTATCTATGTTTTAGCGCCATTTTGTATAGCATTATTGGGTATTGTAAATCAAGTAACCTCATTATCTTTATATATAAAATTCTCGTGTCACAATGCTAGTTCCCATTCTCCTCCGAAACGGCGTGACCGATTCCTATGAAATTTATTTTTTAAAAGCTTATGACATGAACTCTGAGGTTCATATAGAGAAAAATTCACAGGACGACCTAAAATGTTTTCATTTTAGGAAAACTAATGAAACTAAATAAATAATTTCTGTAAAACTGAACTAACTGTGGGATAGCAAGCCAAATTTTCCGTGTTGGTATGCACTAAAAAGGTAGGCTAGACATTAAGGAGGAACATATATCATTACAAAGTTTTCGTTAGCATCTGATATTAATCCCGTTACAAATTATTTTTACATTGATAAAGCACTAAATCACAAGTAAGTTAAACATATGTCATGTCTGCATATAGAAACAAAAAATCTAAATATTTCCAATGAGAATGTAATAACTGTTTATAACACCAGTATCACTGTCGCGATATTTACATAATGACGAAGGTATCTAAGGATCGTACTCAGAACTTGCCCTTCGAAATAGTTTAAAATTCCTTCTATTGCAAGGAATGCAGTTCGTCTCCATCTTAATGGGGTCATAAAATTATTTGAATAGTTTCGACCTTGCGGTGATGACGAGCCACTGACTGATGCGGAAGGTCGAATAATGGATTGTGGGGGTGGACCACATCGTAAAGATTGTCCTGCGGGCAGTTACTGCCATCACACGACAAAAGCGGCTAGGTGTTGTAAAAAAGGTACATATATTCAATCTTGCATAAATGTTTTTTTTTGTCATCTTTTATACGTAACGTTATTGAATATATTATGTATTAAACAAAAAAATCTATATTTAAGAAAAGTTGTTTTGTTTTATTGACATTTTATAATTATTTAGATGGAATTATAATACGAATATCTGTGGGTAGTATAAAATATAAAAAACATTTTTTAGGTAAATTAAAATGTTTAAGTTTTGTGAGTATCTGCTTACAATCTACGTAACCTTCTTGCCCACCGCTTGCGTGCGTGTGTCAAATACGTTTGCCACACTAGGATGCCCTAGACCCAAAAATCTACGGCATCGGTCAGTCACAGATGGTTGATCACTACTGTTAAGGAAAAAACTTATCACGGAACTGATACAGAAATCTGAGAACTAATCCTATTTCGTTGTAACGGTTTTTAACCTTCTTCATAGACAAAGGTGTAATAGAGAAGAAAGACTGTCAAGAGTCATGGTATGGATGCTGTTCAGACGGTATCACACCAGCGAAGGGTCCAAGTGGAATAGGATGTCCATCTCAATGTGGGTGTCATCGCCTTGGTTCAGAGAACGAGCAATGTGATAGTGAGGGCCAGTGTGTTTGTCGACCTGGCGTTGGAGGGCAAAAATGTGATAGATGCGAGCCAGGCTATTGGGGCCTGCCTCGTATTGGGACTGGTCATTCGGGCTGTATACGTGAGTATTTTATTTTACCTTGTATCTATGAGAATATGTACTTACTGATTAAATGTATTCGTTTAAGACAGTTTTATAAACAGAGCAGAAAATGTTTGTGTGAATTTACTATAAACTTCCATAGGGGGCGCTAAACACAACAGCTTAATTGCTCCAAATGTTTTTGTTTAATATAAAAATTAAATAAACTAGGGTGCTGAGCGGAAAGAAATCCATAAAAAAGGTCCAATTTGAGTTTTACTATGGAGAGAAAGCTTGAAAATATTAAAAAAGTTGAAACATTAAGGTAGACATGGTAAAAATATCATATAAAGGCGAAACGAGTTTACGGGGGAAGCTATTAACGTATTAAATTTTATAGAATGAATTTATAATAACGCGTAAGAATTATATAAATATTGAAAAATTTATTCATTTAGGTAACACAACGTACACTTATGAAATAAAGAAATACATATTAAATGCTCCTAATTTTAAGGCTAAAGTTAAAGTTAATTACCAGTTAATCACCTAACAAACTGCCAATTCTCAAATCAAGGGCGTGAAACCGGCTATTAACACTCCGGCACACTGTTTAATAGCCAAGTTTTTTTGTTTTACAAAAAGTAAAACAAAACAAAAGTTTTAGTTCGTCTAATCGGCTATTACAATCACTCCATTATATTATTTTTTTACACGTGAACCGTAGCTCTTAACTGATATTGTTGATTATTAGCTTGCGGATGTTCAGCATTTGGGTCGGTGAGAGAAGATTGCGAGCAAATGACAGGGCGATGCGTGTGTAAGCCTGGAATTCAAGGACAAAAATGCACCGTTTGTTCGAACCACGAACATACTCTTGGACCAAGGGGATGCTTTGATCGTAAGTATTGTTCGAATTGACGATGGTGCAAATTTTGTTATTAAAAAAACCATACACTTTGACACAATATTCTTACTAAAATCAATTCCTTATAATTGTTTTAACTTTAATGTTAGATTAATACGTTAAAGGTATCCCTAATACCTAACTGCATTTTATCTCACTCTTCTGGAACATTACGTAGTATATTTTGTACTGTAATTTAACAAAAATATTGTAAATTCTTATTTGAAACGGTGTTTATGCTATAGACTAAACTCAATACAACTTACTGATAATTATTTCTAAAAACGATATAAAAACCAATTCTTAATATTTGTTTAACAGCGGAATCAACTCAGCTGCCTGCTACTAGCTGTGAGCACATGACGTGCTATTTCGGTGCTTATTGCGTAGTCCGGAGCGGCCTGGCCACTTGCGAATGTCCAAGCATAGAGTGTAAGAAAGACCAGCCTGCTGTATGTGGAAGCGACGGACGCACTTACCTCTCAACTTGTCATTTAAGGGCCCACGCTTGCAGAACCCAGGCAGATACAGTGGTCCAAGCATTCGGTCCTTGCGCAGATACACCCAGCGTACGGCGAGGTAGTCGTTCCATAGTTAACAGTAGCCGCTCGAGTCCCGTTCAGAAGAAATACGCAGATGCTTCAGTAGATACCAGCGATAGCGGCAAACCCGACAGTCCAGAACCCCAAACCTGCGTCGATCTGCTCCCACCACTCGAGTATCGCTAGAACTTGTGGCTAATTGTAGAATTTTTGACTTATTAGCAATTTGTTTTTTTTTTATTATATTCGCAGAAAATTTACGCACAATTCACACTGTGCAGATAAAAAATGATATAACGAGCACTTGTACGAAAAAGGCTAAGAATTATTTCAAGTACGAGGACGAGCAATTTGGTACGAACGATGTGGAGGACGTGTACCCTGTAATATATGACGAGTATTTCTACGAACACGAAAACAGTTTGTATTCGGCCCCATTGTTCGATGGGCGTGCTGGAATGACAGCAGCGATGTTATTACCGGCTAAACGATTCGATATATGGGCTGAAGTGTCTGCCGTCTGCAGCAAAGGCACTTTAATGAGCGCCTCAGGCGTGAGGGATTATTTATGGCTGGGTATTATAGATGGCAAGGTTGAAATGCGTTTTGATGCCGGTAGCGGGCCTTTGGAGCTCCGTTCGGGGAAAGTGAATATTGATAACAAGTCTAAGTTATTGGCGCGGAGATACAAGAAAGATGCGATGTTGAATGTTGGGAGTATCACTGCGAGAGGAACTACTCAAGGAAGAATGAGCTCTCTCGATGTGGAACCTTACGTTCATATTGGGCTGCCGCCGATGAATGATACACTGTGAGTATGACTTAAATCTAATATATAAAACTCCTCCGAAATGGCTCGACCGATTTTTGTGTGCATATCGGTTAGGTCTGCAAATCGGACAACATCTATTTTTCATCCTTTTCATAAATGTTAAGGGTGGAGTATACCCGTAGTTTTTATTGTTTAGACTTCATTTAATTTTCACCCCTATTTTTTGTTATACTTATTTTTATTTCACTAAAAAAAATGTTAGCTAGAAATAATACGGCAAAACAACATTTGCCGGTTCCACTAAAAATTAACGCGATACTCTCGGCAACTACTGGTTCGAATTAAAAAAGTAATTTTGTGATGGGTAGTCTATCTATTACTTTGAGTAAAAAAAGTTGAAAAAAGGGTAAACATATTTTTCTTTAGAGGTTTCGTTGTGTGTGTGTCAACGGTGCAGTTTACTAAAAAATCATGTCTTGTAAAGTTGACTGACTATAACTATTTTTATCATATACATTACTGGCGTAATACAATGTTTTAAAATACTTATTTTTGACGCTTTTCAAATCCACAAAATAAAAATGTAGGGGAAAATAAGAAATGAGCAGTAAATGACGTAAGCGTTACGTCTTATATATTGGATTTCATATAATAGTATAAAGAAATGTTTCATGGGCAGGGTATTTTTGAAAATTCATTTAAATGTCAGGTCCACGTCAGTTCTAACATCCCGTAGTGAAGCGACGAATGAAAAGCAACTTACTAAAACTTGACTTATCAAATCAGGTTATCCAACATCGGATTCCCTGGGTTCGTGGGATGCGTACACAGACTAAGAGTGAATGGCCGTGACGTCATTCCGCCTTCCCGGGGAATGTCAATCACTTCACACGGCCTACGTGCGTGCACACCGCAGAATCTAGCTGAGGTAGTATGCCCCTGATACATCCCTAGATGATGTTATTAACTTTGTCGAAGAACTTTAAAATCTTATATTACTGTTTATTGGAAGATAATATAAAAAAGAATATTCGAATTATAGTTTATTTCATCCGTTTTTTTGTTTTCTGACTTTGACAATGTCATTTTTTTTGTGTAAACTAGGTTTCATTAGTGAAAAATTGGCTTGCTAACATTTTTACCTTAACTTTCTTCTTCAGAATTCAGTCAAACTAATTTTTCCTTGACAACCCTAAATGCAATTGTATAGTTGTCGTTATAAAGTAACTGCTAAAAATAACATTTAAAATACATTATGAATTATATACGTAAAATTCAAGTATTAAACGAATCTCCGAGTAAAAATGATCCATTTTATTTTTTTAAACTATTATAATAACTACAAATTTCGTGTGATAAATAAGACATTGTTTTGTCAAATCTTGTTAAATAAATGTAGGTATTTGAAATTAATCATAGCATTCGTCAATATTGTGATAATTATAGGTGTTTAGTGATAATTATAAGATTTAACATATCTTCAAAAGTCTTCAGACAGAAATCTTTAAAACTATTTTCAAAATATGTATTACCATTGCATGGTTTTGTAATAAGATTTGGAACTATTAAAGTTTATAATTACTTGTTTCTTTTATTTCAATTGTACTCAACAACTAAATCCTTTTTCCTTATTTCGACGCTAGCCCATTACTTTCTTATCGGAATTTC
This sequence comes from Pieris mannii, assembly GCA_028984075.1. Taxonomy (NCBI): domain Eukaryota; kingdom Metazoa; phylum Arthropoda; class Insecta; order Lepidoptera; family Pieridae; genus Pieris; species Pieris mannii. Next base: position 7,195,371 of record CM054776.1, read on the forward strand.
TCCTTGTTCCCTTTATAAACCCTCTTATCGCTATCTCCTTCATAAAAGCCGGGCCCTCAAAATTTAAATCTATTTTATTGTCCAGCGGACAACGTGAAGCAAATCGTAAAAACTGTAATTTACAAAAAATTCTATTGTCCATACTTAAATTACGTTCATCGTAAAATATTGAACAAACAGATAAAAATGTTCTCTCAATAAATTAAAGGCGTATCTATCTAGACAGTACCTATTGTGTATATTTTTGATGAGCTTATAGTAAATGTGTGTATTATATTTTTAAGCATATAATACATAGAACTGAGAGTTAAAGTATTATTAACATAATTATCAAAAATATTTTTCCGATTACAAATTCTACATAATAGGTATCAAGTTTCAAATGCATTTCGACTGGGTTCACTGTGCCTCTTAAATAAAACGTCATCTTATTGCTACCATCAATTTTTACGATCAATATGAATATTTTACGACTAGTGAAAGTTCTCATATTTGGTGAGCTCAAGTGCCACTTAACATTACCGGCAGGTACCAAATGTACACCACTCAAGCGGGAAGCATTAATTTTGTCATAACAATCGCTCCACTCGCTCGCTCTTCCAAGGTTTAATACAGCTAAAAGCCCCATTCATATCTTTACCCTACCACTTTTTTAATGTGTCATCTTGATGTATTTTATCAGAGCGTAATTTTATCATGACATTACTCTCTGCTTTTGAAACTTTCAATATCTGTCATGTACTTATTTCACATATAGGCTCTAGCGAAGTTGGTACTGAATATTCCACGCACTATTGCGGAGTAGTTTGGTTCGATTCTTGCGTAAGTAAATTCATTTTCACTCAGTATGTATGCTCCTGGAAGTAAGTATATACATATATATTATATATATATATATATATCCAGGGGCGCTGCAACCTCCAAACATATTAGTATAATATAACAGCGTTCGTTGAGATCAGTTAGCGTATTTAAATTAGTTGTAATTTAAATATTACACGTATCACATTAAACTTGAATATATATTACCGTACGTCGGTATTTAGAGTTTGCTGGTCCTGAAAGCTTGAAATAACTAAGCGAAACATAATAAGTTGTTTAGTGCATTTTCAGAGGGCCTAATACGCGACATTGTTAGAATTTTCAAACGGGTTAATATCAAGAGAGGTTGTGGAATGTTTAATTACCGCAGTGACATACAGCGGGATGCTTGACGCCACCCAAACCGTTATTTATATTCATGCAAATGTGGCTCTTTACGCGTACGTTTAGACATTGCTTTCTAAATTGTTTTTATACCTAAAAATGGTAATAAAAACTTGTTCTCAGTGTTAGTAACCAAGAATAATTCTATGATGTACCGAAACAAACAATATTACCTACGGCATACCAAGGCTTGTAAACAAAACAAACAAAAATATCTTTATTCATATAGGTAAACAAGTACACTTATGAACGTCAAAAAAATTAAATTAATTGTGAATTTACATTAACTGCCAGTTCTGTGTATGTTAAGATGCTTGAGAAAGAATCTTACTAACCTTTTTAGAGTTACCGGTAAATTTCACATCGAAATGAATTATTAAATTGTACCACTAATATAATTAATCTTCAAAATATTTCAACGACAGTAAGCAAATTGCAAATGTAAGCTACTCAGGCACTACCATCTCATAGATTTCATTCTCGGCGGAGAGTTATCGCGAAAGGCTCGACAATTATTTACAGCGCACCAAGCCGAAATTACAACACGCTGTTCTGTGGGCTTTTATGTTTATTCACAGGTTATTATTCCGTAGCGGATTATTTGAAAATGCTCACCCGTATATCACCCGCCGCGCTTTGGTGGCAGAATGTAAAAGTAATCGCGGCGAACATGTCGGAAATTATCCTGTTGTAGGCTTAGTGCGGTTATACGAGCTCGTTTGTAATGCTCACACAGAATGTATTATGGACTTTAGACTCTAACTCTCCGATATGTGTGACATACATGATGATTAATACCGCCACAGACTAGCCTATTTACTAATGTATCTGGTTTGATTATGCACTGCTGAAAACCAGTGATAAACATAATCTGCGCGTAGATTTGAGAGAAAAATTATACTGGGAATACAGTTCTAACATAAGAAATTAAATCAATTTCTTGACTTTTCAGTATGTATCAAGGAATAAGATCCTCAAAAAATCCTGTAGCTATATTCTTTAAAACCATTATAAGGCATCTTAATATCTTTATTCATTTCGTTTGTCACTGGGATTTCACGTGCCACTGAAGGTAGAAGAAACAGCAGCGTTTAGATATAAACGTTTAGTTATATAAGTGTAATCGAGGAAATTCAGATAATGTGACAGTTGAACCTATAAATAACAAGCCATCAGGTAAGGCGTTATCGGGAGTAACAAACGGGGACTATTATAACCACTGTTATTACGTTCAAAATGACTCGCTTTAGGAAAATGTGGATAATAATGTAGCTGCGAGTTTGCAAATATGTTTTAAAAATTATCATAATAAATCAAGCTTTGATGTAATGAATTCCGTTCTACTGTTCAATGGAAATATATACATTATTGCAGGTGATTATAAAATTAAGTTGAAAATATTTATTTGTAAAATACCGCTTAAATAGCATATTAGAAGGATATTTTTGTATCTCGGTTACAGTTACTCTGTATATATTATGCAGTTGACCAATCGTATTATCATAGCTTGTAAATTAAAAACAAAGAAGTATTCAACATGGCAAGGATACAAAGCAATCAATTATTATTTATAGAATTCTTTGATATATGCTGAAAAATTGCATGAACTGAAATTTAAATTGCTGACGGTGTCATAAATATCCAGATTTTAATTGCAATTTACTAGAGAGCCTTTTGTAGGCATGAATTTTAATTCAATGACCCTTATGTGTTACGTGGTTGGGATAGATTGTGAATTATAATATATGTGAAATTATTTGACATATATATTACCAGTAGTTACATTTTTAGGACCAGGTTTGAGGTAGATTCAAATAGCGTTCTGTGAACGAGTTTCCTCATCAGAGGACATTCTTATATACTATTTTCTTCTGCGCATTAGGCGAATACTATTGCTGTCGCCCGCCGCATGCCACAAGCGCAATCTTTTTCCGCCACAGCGCAGTGAACCTGTCCACGCGAGCGTATGCGAAGAGCTTACAGCGGATGGGCGTTGCACTAATAAGATATTTTTTAATGTAATTTAATAATATGCTAATGTTATAAATAAAAATAATATAATAATGTATATAATATTATTATTATTATACGTTATAAATATATAAATAAGAAAAATTCAACAGAAAATTGTTGACTCGTTTGTTTCCTTCTTCAAGAGTTCTGACTAATATAATCGACGAGTTAGGATTACCGTATATTAAAAAAAATTAATAATATAGAAATATTTCATAATTTTGATTACCAGATATTTACATAACGTGTATAAGCACCTTAAGCCAGAGGCAAATTGATTTCTGATGTCGCCTCTTACGTCGCGATAATTTTCTTCGGCAGTCTGCCGCCTCATTTACTTACAAAAACTTATTTTGTCGGTAAACATTAATAACGCTATGTAAAAGGAGCCTACTGAAGTCATTATCTCGTTATAAATTAAATTATTAATTTCACCTCCGACTTTATTTCGTTAATTATGCTGTCCGATTTCTGAAAAAATATTTAGAAGTTGCACATTCACCTTGATTAATCTTCAAAATTTAATGAATACCAAGTATCCTATGCCGATTATACATTTATAGGTTTATTTTCCTACGTATTCATTAATCACCTTCACAGGAATTCCATACGTGGCTGTATAACAGACAAGGAACTCTTACTTAACAGATTCTGATATACATATTTGGTTTATTAAATAAACACAAACATGTATCGGTAACACACCTCAGAACGATTGAGTTTTTGTTGGCGGGAAAACATTAGGCGTATATAGGTATATTGATTGATATTATCCCATTACCAGGTGTCTTATATCATGTTATTATAATATTGCTATCGCTGTAGAACAGCACCAATCAGTATGTAAATATGTGGGGTAAGTGAACGATCTGGAGTGAGTGGGTGCGCCAGCGCGCAACAGCCTCCGGCGTGTTCTGCGCCCGTGCGCACGCTCCCATCGCTTCGATACCAGTTCTAGTACACGATTTATCTTGTCTACAATAGACATGTAGCTTTGTATTGTGAAATGTTTTACCTAAACACAAAATGCGGTTCGCGGTGAAGTTTGTGCTCGTGACATTTGCGCTCAGCGCTGTCAACGGGGCGCAATTTTCGGTATCATCCACCCCCAACAGACACCATCGCCATACATCTCCATGCCTCGCAAATATCACCTACGATAGGGTGTTATTAAAGCGTGTTAGTTTGATATCGAAATATATATTTACGGGAAAGGTGCACGGCGTGAACACAGAAAATACCACCAGGGTGTATAAAGTTAATATACGACGTGTTTTAAAAGGCGATCTGAATGACATTGGCATTACGGTTGGGTTCGGGAAAGCGGCGTCGCTACTATTCAGCGATGCTACCATTTTAGTGCAAAGTTCGATAGACTGGAAATGTCGACCTTTACGAGTGCGGACGTATGCTATATTTTTAACAGAAAAGAATCGCGGTAGTGTTGGAAATCCCGTACGACTGAAGTTAGTTGTGGAACCCGTATTGCTGACGCTACGCAACATCGAGATTATAGAAGCTGCTATCAAAGGTGAGGATTTGTACTATGATGCTAGTATAAAACAAAACACACTTGTGACCGTAAACTAGAGATGTTTTTGTCTTTTTATATATATTATATTTAAAGCTTGCTATTTATGACTGTTATATTCTCAAATATTCTTTATATAATGTTTAAAGAACTTTATTTCTCATTACAAAACAGAAATATTTTATTTACACGAAAAACTTAATATGAATATGTATATATAATATTATATACATGGCGAAACTCTGTATTACATATAAACTACATAAAAATTCTAAGTACCTCCAATTAATCACTACTGACGAAAACGAAACTCAAACTCAAAATATCTTTATTCATATAGGTAAACAAGTACACTTATTAACGTCAAAAAAAATTTAAATTAATTGTTAATTTACATTTACTACCAGTTCGCAAGTCAAGGGCGAAGAGCGGGCAAGAAACAAGCTATAATACCGACGAATTTAATATTGTTTCGCCAGAATCAAACCCAGGACATCTGTTGTACATACAACAGATGGCCTGGATTTAGATAATAAATACATATTTATATCTACCATGTTAACCAAACATCTAAGTCAGAAAGGTATGTCTCGTAACATGTAACAAACGAAATCGCAGCCATCACTGTCAGTACGCTTATAACGAAGGATAAGAAATTTATTAGAATAATTATAAAAGCTACTATATCAAGCCATTTAAGTAAGAGTTAATGGAAACGCTGGCGGTTTAACGGTAGTAGGTGCGTTATAAGCAAACAAGTAGGCGGCAATTAGTTGCAGGGCGGGGCAAGCGTCAATGTCGTTTGCGATGACGGAAAACTTATTGCGGTTATAATATGGGAAAATTTAATTAGTGTTTTCATTATCTTATAACGATGTGTCTCATTCGATTCAATTTTTCATTTAAAAAACTGACAGCTGTGCTCAGAGTCTTTCATTAAAAAATAACCGTTACTTAAAGCTTTTAATAAATAAGTTTACCATATATAAATCTAAAAAGTTTTTTTCTTAATAACACATTTTAAAACTACTTTAACTGTGATAAATTAAAAAAAAATTATAACACCGCCGTCCGAGGACCCTGCCCGTTTGCGGGGGTAACGCTAACCATGGATACTCGCATTGCCAGAAGAAGCGAAGAAGAGGAGTTGGATTTATCAGCAGGCTGAGTAGGCTGGAGCCATTAGCGGTTGGGGTGACAATTTTTTTGCTACCTCCTTGAAATCAAAATGATTTACAGATGCAACAAATTTTGCCGTTTAGGTACTTTCCCCTCTCACTTGCACATTTGGTCTAGCACACTTCCACATTCTAGATTAAACAGCTAGTTCACAGCCCACCAACCAGTAATAGACCTCTGCACCTCCCCCTCACACTATGAGTGAAAAGAGTTCCCTCTATTGTCTGTCCTACGGTCGGTTTTAGGCTCCCTAGGGGATGGATTGTTTGAATCTTGTGATGAAGAAATCAAATCCAATAACATAGTTTCACGTCCAATTTTAAAGAAATTGTTGAATTGTAATTGACAATTGTAGAGATTATAGCCTATACCTTGATAATTGGTAAAACAACAAAGCGTGTTGCCTCTTAAAAATTAGTACCCTCGTTTTTAGAACAACACCAAGCCGAATTGGTTCGGAAATACTTCAGTGGGGAGCTGGTTGCACATAGTATTGGTGCCCGGCAAAAACTGCATTAGCTGCTGCAAAACGCTCAGTTGTGAAATGACGGACACATTCTGCCTTGACGTCCGATTATAAAACTTAGTTATCATTACAGCTAATTTTCGTTAACAGATTTTATGTAGGTCAACTTAAGATATATTGTGAAAAGATAATCGATAACATTGTACATTTGTTAAATGTAATAAACTATTAAAATACTGAATGAATACTACTACTAAATTGGTGATAACACTTAGGTTTATTTAGTAGGCGGTAAATATATTGCATCCATTGTTAGCAAATCTAATGCAGGTTGTTAAATTATCGACCCTCTTCAGAAAATTACCTTACCCATGGGCGGATTGTAAATTTGTTGGGCTCAGGGCTATTACGGGGAAGTCCCCTGTAATAGACGCACACGCGAAAAATACACCGACCGGAAATAAGCGATGGGGAATTTCCCGTTCCGTTCGATAGTCGCACATTGCACATGAGTTGATTGATCTCAGGGATTCCAATATTATTATTTATTAAATTAAAAATGTCGCTAATTGTTTTCAGTGGGCACTGGGGGCCCTTTGCATCCACGGGGCCCTGGGCTGCAGCCCAAAAAGTCCATAAGTATCCGCCCCTGCACTTACCTCACCTTGGGTGCAGTGGTTGAGGCCGATTAAATTTATCCATGTCTTTTTGATTTCAATTGAAACAATCACTGTTTAGTGTTATACATACACCTAGACACATATTTCGAATCGTGGAAATGACATGGAGTTTTTTTACATGATTTCAGTGTTTATAAAACATGCGAAACTGCAAATGTACCTCAAAGTTCCTAGATTACTAGGTTCTAGTTATTGCATTAACAGTACACGTGGGTAGTAAAATTCTTACCCCATTGTAAGGCAAGCTATAATTCACTATAAGCAAATTGTGATATATAAAATCAAGTTGATAATAAACATGTAGGCACGATAAAACATTCCTGAGAAGGTAACATACAGGTCCGTTTACGACAGAACATCATCCAGCATAAACTGGAGATCTGACAATGACTTATTTGCAGAGTTATAAAAACGCCCTCAAAACATTTTTATGTTTATTTCGCTCTTATATTTCACACGTCGTCTTTGCTAAGATTAAAAGAAAACATAACGTATGACGGCTTTTAATGTTCAAAGCTGATCCTGACTTTAGTCACTTCTATGAAGCCGCGCATTCTAAGAAATAATCGTAAATTAAGTATCTTTTAAATTAAGCCTTTTTATTTTAGAGTGCATAACAAATAATTATTTTGAAATATAGTTTGACATTGCTTAATTGAATTCGTCTTTACATAATAAAGATTTTGAATAAACAAACCACTAATTAATCGCTATGTAATTAATTAGTCCTATGACTGTTCTAACAAGGGAAATTCCCTATTTAACAAAACTATGTAATAAGTATAAAGAAAATAGTTAGAACTTCCCGCGTAGCGAAGTGAGCATTATCATATTCATGAGCAACTAAAAGATAATCAAAATATTAGTAAAAGTAGAGAGCTTAATGTCTAAACTTCGCAGGTCATTAAAGTTGATGATGGAGTTCGTTTCAACTTGGCTTGGCAACTTCAGATCCTTTGGGAAAGCAACACCTCCCAGACTCACCCGAATAGTTTTTGTTATGAAAGTTTTTCAATTTGCTTAAATTGATCGTTTTTATCAGACAGATTCAATCAACTCGAGGTTATTTTAAATCGAATCGTAAAACAACACTTTATTGAGTGGTAATAATTGACTTGTCTCCATTTTAAATGGTCGAAAAACTTGACGAGCCGAGCGTTGGATTCAATGAATTTATCGCATATAAATCGGTCTTCCATAATTGTTTATGTGGGATTAATCGTTCGTTTTGGATCGATCGCCGCCGGCGCGCCCCTCTCGTATATATCACTAGCTTGACGTGCGATTCAATTAAAGCTACAACTGACATAGACCGCTCAAATGCATAAAATTCATAAAACACATTCTTACATATTTTTATCATACCGTTCATGCTGTCATAACATGCTTGTATAAGTGATGGGTTCTGCACGATCTTGAATCGTGGTTATCAATTAATATGGTTGTACTTGTGTATTTTAAAATATGCAACAAAAGTGCGAAGCCTTTTCCAAATCAGTGCCAAGAATTTTTTACGGCTTATCCAAAACAATATGAAATCTTAAATCTTTACCAGGAATGTTGTTTTCAAATTAATTTAACTATGCAAGTTGCTGAGTGAAAGCCAGGAATATTTCAATTAAGTGTCGGAGCATATGCTGGCAAGTTGGTGAGTAACGTCTCATCCGAGAGCGGTGGTTAAATCTGCTACAGATAATAAAGTGGACTGTATTTACGACACGCTCCTAGCCAAGTTATCGGTCGATTCGATTAGCTCAATAGAGTTTACTAAGCGTGTCTACAACATCCGAACAAATTACGTCACTATAACTTTATACAAAGTTTCGGTAGCATTAAACTGGTTTATTTTTATTTCAAGGCAAAACAATTCATTAGTTTCGCCTCCAATAACTTGATATTGTGAGGTGTCGTTTGGACGCATAAATTGAAAACGGTTTTTATTATTACAGCCTCCATTAAAACCTTTTACGATTCGATGGCAACTCCCATTCCACCGTTTCAAAACACGCCAAATAATTAAATTTTAGACGGTTTATGTGAATTGTAATAGAAACATATACTTTTAATTTTTGTTGTAATAGAGATATATATTATAACCGTTTTAACGAATATTTATGATCATTATTCATCTTTACTCAACTTTAAGTCATGAACGTATTATTGGATAAGCCTTTGAAATGTAATGCAATCACTAACTTGACTCGTATAAAACGAATAATATAATGGCTTCTTTCGAAAAACTGAATAATTTATATATATTAAGTTAGTCAGTTAAGCCTTTGACGGCATTTAAAAAATATATTGGAAGTTAGAAGATAAATTGGACGTGTTTTCGTTTTTATAAAACGACTTATACTTATTACTATATTCAGAGCTGAAATTTAGCGCTAAGTATGACACTGGTGGTTAAACACATATTGGAATAATTATTACAGTGCGCGCTAAGTTTGATATAATTGCAAGTAAATATTTATGTTTCCTAAAAATCATGAATGAATTTGTATTGAACGGGATATAAATTACAATGAAATATAAATTAATAACTCATATATATGTTTTTGAATTTTATTCGACCAAAATATATTTATATACAATACCTGTGTTTTATTTTTAAATCGATTAATTGGAGTTTAAATGCGACACGGCGGTGTATCCGCTTTGTGCGGTTGAGCGCTTTTGCACGAATAGTGTTTTATTGTACCAGAGGATTATTGGAAAATTCGTCAGGCCCGTATATTCTTTTGTTTACTTTAAATAATTAAATTCTGCGTTTTCCTTTGGTAGTTACAATTTATGGATTGTATTAAATATTTGAATTCGGTTCTGCTAGCATTTCCACTTATTTGTTATTTTTTATAAAAATATAAAAGGAGATTTTTTTTCATATCATATGCTTATGTTTTATATAAATCTGTGTAAATCAATAATAAAAATTGGGCATAGCATTCGAAGCATGTAATATTCAAATTAACCAAAAAACTCAGTGTAACCGAAAGTCGTACATTTAGGGTTAACGCCCAATTAGACCATCTAGTAAAGATTTTAATAGATTGCCTCATTCAGTTACGGCTAAGTCTTACTTATACAGAATACACGAAACGACATTTATCGTGGATCAAAGTTTCAATATGTTTTTGCTTTTGTAACCGTACTATCTTTGCTAATATGGTTTAAACTACGCCATTTAGAGAAGAGAATATGAAGCTAGGTCATTGTTATATCTTAGTTTTATGGAGGCAGCAAACGAGCGGTATTGTGTTGAAGCGATCGATTTAAGCGGCGATGCAATATTGTCGAGCAAAACGACTACAAAAGTTGATTGCGCTTTTGAATTGTACGAATACCGTACTTACTCTGCGCCGACATACAATAGCTAGCCTTGTATTTTTAGGATTATCTCAAGATAAACATGCGTAGGTGAAATCATATTAAATAAACTATTCTTTAGTCTGACGATGGCAGTTTGTTTTGTACTTGATATCATTTAGGCACGTTATAATTATACAATACTCGTCAGATATTCAAGCATAACAAAGATAAACAATATATTTATTAATAAACCAAAAGTGACTAATAAACAATGAGATCTGAATTAAAGTCAATATAACGAAAAGTGCCTTCATGAAAAGAGCGTACCATTGCCTGAAAGGTTGGTAACACACCCGCTAGCCCCTGCAGCTGACGCGTTGCAGGTGTCCATGGGAGACGGTTATCACTTTATTTAATGTGACCCGCCTGCTCGTTTGCCTCTTGTCTTTATAATAAATAAAAAATACTGTTAAAAGGCTGCCATGATTTCATATGAATTTATGGTAAATAGAATTCTTTGTCAAAATTATATTAAACTTATATTATTCAGATGGAAGACTTGATAACTCATACATTACAAATATTAAATAAACGTAGTATGACCACTACCCAGTGCAGCGAACTCTGTGGCCACGGGAGTGCTCATTTTGGTTTGTAAACTTTTGTCCCTATTACAGAATCTCCAAACTGCTTTTGAATTTGTTTGGCATCTGTGAAATAATTTTAATACTCTGTGATATCCGTATTCATTTAGTAGTTTGGGACAAAGTTTTCCTATTATATTTTAAATTAAATGTTAATGTATAGATATGTTTTGGAATGTCTTTTTTACTTTGATAGTATAATTCGTTATGCTTTTTAAAACGTACACATTTTGCAAAAGAAAATATCGTTAGAGGCGGCATGCCTAACGGCGCGCGGCGTATGTAAGACAAAGAATGCTTATTACCTACTTGTCTGTGTGTTTGAATTATCAATGAAGAAGATGCAGAAACGTGAGCATAAAGCATCGTAGCGTAAAACATCTTTGTTTTTTAATATAATATTTCTCGAAAATGTAATGTCACAAGAATGCGCTTAAAATAAAGTCCTTTGATACTTATAATGTAAACAAGTTATAAGGTTTTTTATTGATCTTGTAAGACTTCAGGAAAAATTCTTTCACCGAAATATAACTGTACACGACACGAGAAAATGAAAACCACAAACGTGAGAAGAATGTAATTTCATGCCTTTATTTAATAGGAGATTACTCTCTTGAATTTTCAGCATACTTACATAGAATAAATTTTGGTAATATAGGCCTATTGGCATTGTAGGCACGGCCACGTTAGCCTTTATGCAAATAACACGGAGACACGAAGAAACCGTTCGTGTATGTTAGATGCTTACATCGAACATTTATATCATCTACATACATCTACATTTTGTACAATAAAAATTTATATTAATTGTAGGTTTATAACAAATACAGCTCTTGGAGTTCGTTTTATTTGATATAGGGAATATATTAGCACAAAGTCTTTGAGTCGATTTACGAGTAGTTAAATGAATTCAATAAACCGTTACAAACATGATAATTATTTAATAATTATCATTTGACCAGACCACAATAGGGAAATGTTGATCTGTGTTGTGTCGGAAACCTAGCTTCAATAAAAAGAGCTACTAGGAAATTTTAATGTTGAAAAAAATTCATTATAATGTGTTTATTTATTTACTGTTTCTACGGTTAATGGGTTTCATCATCGGGTGTCAATGCAGAATACGAAAGATCGCAGACATTCACAGAGCTTATTTTAAACGGCATTCGTTAGGAAAATGCATTGGTCCCCATACTTTTTACTTTTATGCTCAGGGCAGGTAACTGTCGTCATATTAAAATCATTTAACTCTAAGGAGTTGAGTTTGGTTCCTGGCGTAACAATAATTATTGTGGGTTAATACCGAGAGATATTAACAAATGTACCCATAAAAACCGATTCGGATTGTTATCGACTAGTAATGAAAATGATTTGTAATTTCTATATATATGCAAGTAGTATAAATAAGTAATATTACTGGGTAGTAATATTCTTTATATAAAAATGAGATCATTGTTGCATCTCGATAATAGCTGCATAAATAATGTAATAGATATCTTAATCAAATCTCTTATTGCGACTCTATAACGAATAGTTTCAACCCACGCGGACCATTAAGCTCTGAGCCCTCTCAACTTCACATTTCTCCTTCGCGTATATTTTGCCGTGAAATAATTGACAGCACTGAACAATTTATCTCTTTGATCCCTTTGCATACGTCACAGTCAATGCGCGGGCGCTGCGTACCTTGCCAAAATGGATTAACGATGCAATCGAACAGGTAGGTTAATTTTCTTACTTGAAATACAATACTGATTAGTTATTAATTTATACTTAGCTGTGGTAATTCTAAGTTGTTACCCGGCTAGTATTTATTTAAACGACATATTCTTTTTAAATAGCGAGCTCTTAAATAATTAAAATACGCGCGTGAAGATAAAAAGGCAAACAGTTTTGAAACCATCAAGCTAACATCCAAGTTGTTTAAGGTTTTGTAATGGAAATGTGTGTGTAATGTGTCATAAAGTAAATGAAGTTTGCATGTTAGCTATGGCTGTTTAACTTAAACGCTATTAAAAGAGCATCAGTGAGCCGAAGTGGCAGGAACGGGGCTCACAACGCAAATACACTGCGTAAAGCTAATTACCATTACGTATGTGCATTATCAAGCTTTTTGCTGCGGTACTTTGACGCTAATTGACTCGTTCATGACTTAATTCTTAGCGGAAATTAAATCGACGAGTTGATTTTACTTGTCTGTAATTATTAGTTGTTGCGATGTTAAATTTGATTAAGGGTCTCTGACAGTTAAAGGCAAGTGAAAAGTATTATTTCGTTGTATTGATCAAATAATACAATAAGACATTGAAGCTGTAAATTTTCATACAACCGGTTTTCTTTTCTGTCAATACATCAATCTTTATGGAAATCTTAAATATAATTTATTCGCGGTAATTCATTATCGTTTGTGTACTTCTTGTCAGGTGATACTTTGTTGACAAACCGCCGTGCGTCGTTGCCAAGAAATGCAGTTCATACAACTCTCTTTAAATACCGTAATCGACATCTTGACATCATTGTAATGATGTATGTGGAGTAACGTGGAATCGTGAGACCATTTTTATATTGAGTAACCCTTAACTTTATCTGAATTTGAGAGAAATATAATATATTCGTGAAAAGGAAATTTTACTCTATAATCAGGAAAAACTTAACTTATTTAAAAATAAAAAAAAATTTAACATGTTTGCCTAAGACCATTCAAAGAGCCTAGTTATGTTTTTTTATAATAAAATACAGCTTCTATCAACTATATTACTAATGTTATATGGCAACATTTTTTTAAACTTATTATATAAGTTATATTAGTACCATTTAACTTTATGCCCGAGGAAGAAATTTAAGACGAAAAGATTTTTAAAAATTCACAGAATCGAGGATGCTCAAGTTATCTATATGTATATTATTTTAATAGTTTATTATGATCTATGATTATTATGCAGCTTGCGTAGACCTTATAATACCGTAGATAGAATTTCGTAGCTGCGCCACTCCGTAGCATTTTCTTTGAATTTGTTACTAAGGACAAAGTTGACTTGGCTGTCCTCGTATTAATTTTTTACTACATGAGACCCCTTTTTCATTTTATATTTTTTGCAGAAGGCCATAAACGGTATTAATCGTATGCCGGTCAAGTAAACGAAGACTCGAAGCAGACATACATACAAACAAACTACTATTAACGTTAGCCCTAAGTTACTTTGTTTCTGGCCTACAATTTCATGCATTTTTTATGATAAACCGGGTTCTGGTTGGCAAACCACTGATCGGCTTGACTTAGTTGATGTTTTAATTTGATTTTAGTACTAAATATTAAAGCGATGTCTAATTTGTTTACTTTATTTTGCATATAATGGTAAAAAACAGACACTAACTATATATTATATATACACAATTTTTTCTATTACTATTTCTATGCATAAGATTACCACCTTAATTTCAAAGAGGCTCCTTCAGTCGGTCATGGATTTCAATTGACAAAAAACGTGAAGAGAATCAGAATTTGAATGATCAACATCTATTGCAAAAAACTATTACTGAAGGCACGTTACGTTACGTTTACTCTTTTTTTGTAATACAAACGAGAATACTATTAAGCAAATTGAATAAACTATGCACATTTTAAAACAATGGTTTATTTGTTTAGGGTGATTGATTACCACATTAGGGGTATTATCTCCATGCATTCCCGCCCGGGGTGCTATCAGTGTTCTCAAGCTATCAGATCGGCGCCGCGCTGGGAACGAGATTTGTGATGTTGCTAACCAAATGATGCATGTAATTGCTCTTATTTAATCTTGTAAACGGTCGGAATGATCTGTTTTATTACTGTATGGTTTGTGGTTCAATTTTATCATGCACTCTCTCTCACTTCACAAATTGAATTAATTAATTACTTATTCTATCAATTTAGTCATATAAAAGATTGCATGCTTTTATTTGAATACAGAACTAACAAATTAATTTCACTCGTGAATATTATGTAACGATTAAATCTCTTAACTCGTATTAAGCTGGCACTTTGTCATTTGCACGAGATTATTTTAATTGCATTCGATACGGCTATCAACATTGCATTTAATGAAATAAAGGGCTTACTTTGAACCTTATTGGATAAAGTAAATGTGATGAACAAAATAATGTACTATGATTATGTCAACAACAATGACAGCTTCAAATCGGTGAATTTTGTGTGATGATGGTGCGGTAATGGGCAAATATTGATATCAGGAATACATTGCCGGCGGGAAAATTGTCTGAACACCTGGTTCTCTCTGCTCCTCAACGCTCAAGCCTGAGCAATATCCGCGGGCAACCCGCATAAATATCCATGATGTTTCAATTTATATTCATGATATTAGTAAGTCAGATGGAATGTACGTCACATTTGATTTCCTTTGTTGGTAAAATAAATCTACGCGATGAAAGCAATGTTTTTTCATGCAACCTTTACGCCACTTACGTATTCATAGATGGTAATTTTTACTATTTCTGTGGGTATAATATATTTTGAATTGATTGATTATTAACACGTTATAAATAATTGACATTTTGTTCCATTCTACTTTAAACAAACGAGTTTGAAAGGATCTGAATTGGATTTTTAAAACAGTACAAAAAGCGAGTGCGACAAAAACGAGAGTCCATCGAATGTAGGGCCCTTTGTGAAGCTGCGAGTATTTCAGACGAATCAGGCGAACTCGTCCGGTCCACCTTTGTGCACTGAAGAGCTTCTGCTCTGTTGAGCCGTGATTTTCAACACTAATGATGAGCCATTTGCAGCTCTAACAGATCTTGTTTGATTCTTTTTTCAATTTTATTACATAAAAAATTAAAAATTTTACGTTCGCAATATAAAAGCATTTTTTTTATCATCTACGATTATATGTGGAATGATTCTTTCGAAATTTAAGTTTTATGTTATTTAAGCAATAATTATAAAAAACAACGAAAGCATCCAACCGGGTGTCAAAGTATAAGAAATAAAGTATATTGATCTGAATACTGTTAACATCAAAAGTAAAGTGTGTATCGTAAAAGCATTTTACCTGTGTTTCACCTTCGCACAAGTATACAAGTGGAGTTCTCGGCGCACGAATCGAAAGCGGCTTACAAAGGTACTCTACCTTTTATTTGAAATAAAACTCTAGCAATTGCCTTCTCTATAATTGCTTTTACATAGGCTGTTTCTATATTCACAGGGAAAAAAATTGTATTTACACTTGTCCTGTATTAAGTGTCAAACAACTGTCATGAATTTGCATTTCACCTATATATAGATTCCGCAAGATAAATGTTAAAGTGAGAAGTATAAAGTTGATTGTGAAATAAGTGGCACTAAAAACTTTAAAAGTGTTCGCTTTTACTTTGTTGGCCGTGATGTATTAATTGAGTTAGTGGGCCACGATGGGGCTGTATCGGCGTTTAAGCGGGCGGGCTTAATGAGCGGCTTGTTGTAGTTTGACAGAGTGATTTAATATCGCAGTGATCGTTCACTAAATCGGGATTAGGTTGGGGTGAAACATTCGTGAATAATTGCAAGAATGTATGACAATTTGTAACAACATTATTATTAACGAATACGTCGCAACGACAACATATTTGGAAATATGGATATGCTTAGGTGATAATTAGTTTGGATTCAAATTTTTTTTAATCTGTAAGGTTTTCATTCTAACAGTAAATTGGAAATAGTGAAGGATATGTTCATATTATTTAGAAAGCTCCGATTGTTATCTAGAATTGACGCATGACAGAAATTGTGTTGATGTTCACTTCGTTAGTGGTGCAAAGATCATTAAAAAGCTGTTTGTTATGTATATACATGCCGATGGAAATTCGGTTAAGTGAAGACTTGCCAAAGAGTTAATTGCCCCAAAGTTGGTTTTAAAGTATGATTATAATTTACCATCGGTCAGTATACCTCTGCTACTGAAATCATAACTTCAAGTACATATTAATTGATCTATTATTCGAACCTATAATCAGCAGCCATTAGGACCATTAAATGAGGATTTACCGCTACTTGGCTCTAGTATTAGCATTTTTACATATGTAGAAAGCTCATGTAAGTATTCATTATTTAAATGGTTGCCATTAATTATGTGCAGAATACACTTCGAACAAAAGCTGCAAATTGTTTCAAGGGAAATACTCGCAATCATTCTTACAACGAAATGTAGTGTGGGTGTGCATATCATTTAACCTTTTGCTTAAAACTATGTTTGTCTTAATATGATTTATGGCGTTTCTGACTAACTATACAAAGCCGTTTATACCTACCGATGTCGTGTAGTTCTTTCTGCTAAGTTTCAAATTTGCATTGAAGTTAGCCTAATTACTTTGATATTAATTCTATTCAATCAATAGTGTGAAGCATTCGAAGCGAAATGGAACAGCGAAAACTAACCGAAGTATGTAGAAGGCATTATTACCTAATTCCAAATTTCATACAAAATACTAATATGCATAAGCAACATTCAAAATGTTGATAACAAGGTTCTGCCATTAGCGTTGTAGTTGAGAATATTCCCAACCAACTGTTTCTGTATCAGCCTATGTAATTACACGTTAAAAGATTTGTACGATACGATTTGCGAGTGGTGTAAGTTTTAATCCAACTAAAATAAAACGCGCTTCAATACGGCAAAATAAAAGAATTAAGTTCATTCGCTTTGCCAACTATAATAGGTCATGTATGAATTATACAAATTATTGATAACCGAAAAAATATGATATATTAAATCTTAATAAATCGCTTTATAGTCTTTAGTAGTTGAAATTTTCTTAAGATTCATTTGGATTGCAATAATTTTGGACATTACGTTGTTCTATCTTCCGTCTTGTGCCATACATTAAAATGAGCGCAGATCGCAGCGCGGGCGCCACGGCTAGGCTGGTTCACCCACGCGTCTCACGCATCGAGCTTTCACAAGATCTATACGACGCTCCACGCACTTATCTCATCTTGTACAAAACTGGTGCATTCCGTTTTGACATCTAATAAATAGTAATAAAGACTTTATCGTAAAAACTACAAGTTCTCAAGAACACAAACATAATACTCACGACACTATTTTGTATGCACATTTTTATCGACGAATACGTCGAGACGGAAGATTTATTCGCCAATATTTTGTGTATCGGTAATAATTGTTGGGAACTTAGACTTTATTACACTTAGAATTCTATGGCTGTCATTGTAATGAACTATACACTTATATTATATATGTTATGTTATAGGTGAGTAGAAATACAAATAGTGTAGTAGTAGTAATAATAGTAGCGAACAACATTATATAAATGCTTAAACTATTCCGTATGTCCTTCCATACACCGTATGTTTTGCTAGTAAAATCTTACAAAAATTAGACATCAAAAATCTTAATAATTTGGCCCTAATAACAGTGTTTAGATACGCGTAAGAAGTTACAACTTGGCGCTAAATTGCCATCGAAAGGAGTTAAAGATCTCAGTCAACAACCTAATAAGTAATAATTTTAGGTGATTGATGTTATGGACGTGTTAATATGACTAAATATGCGGTGCGCTCCCTTATTTCACATGGGAGAGAAGGCGTGACAGGTTTTAGTTAGCTACGGCGAGCAGCGCGCGCGCACGCGTTCATGTCATAGATACGGACATACCAACTTGTTTGTTTACTAACAAACTTATATGATGAGTGGTTAAAAATGATTTTTTCTATCAGCTTGGTTTAATTATTTTTTAATAAAATGCATGCATGAATTCGTGAAGCGCACGCAACAATAAATTATACATTCAATTCAATCAGTTTCTGTTAGTGAGATGTCAACGTTTTGCTCATTTAATAAGCTGTCGTCGGCACTTTATGTGAATCTGGGGACATAAATAACTTGCATAATGTGACAGATACATTTGTATTGACCGCATAAGAGTGTCTAACCGGCGAGTCTCCGACATGAGGCCTTCAATGTTTATTGTTTATTTTATCACCCTCGCGATCATCGTAGGAGGCGAGATCAGGATTCGCGGTAAAGTAAGAAAAAGGCACAATGTACAACGGTGGCACAGGGCCATACTGCCGCCGTGCAATTTCAATGAAAGCCTTATCGAGGACGAATGGTCGTTGATGGAAGCGATAGGACATTCGAAGTTTATTTTTACTGGTAAAGTTTTAAGTGTGAGAAAATACAGATCGGAACGCGACAGTCGTAAGAAGAGATCTAATCTATACACAATATATTTGCGGCGTATTTTAAAGGAGGAGGATAGAGGTTTTACGATATTTCTAAAGCAAGATGGATCGGGTAGTTTGAGCGGCTCTACATTGTTAGTGGAGCGGCCTCACGCGAGAGAGAATTGCGCGGCTGGACCTCGGCCACGGCTATCTGCAATCTTTTTAAGTGATGGGGTGTTTAAGGAAAACGAAAGAGGACCTGCGCCGCGTCTGAGGCTATTGACTGACCCCATACCGCTGACGCTATATCATTTAGACAGGATCAATGCAGCTGTTAAAGGTAAGAACGACTTTTTTAAAAGAACCTTGTTAGCAACAGTTTTTTTCTGTCCAGGAATAATCAAAGTCCTTGAATGTGTAATGAATTTCGATTCGCTGTCGTGTTTCGTTTATTTTCGTCATTATACAACTTTGATTATACATATATGCAATTTTAATGAAATAAATTCAATTAATGTTTATAATCTGTAACAGATACTTAAAATATCTTATGAAATTCATAAATGATACCGTAGTTTAAAAAAACATAGGAGTATTATACAGTACTCGTATATTACGCGTTTGTCAATGATCAAAAAGGCTACTATGTTAGTAAGATTATTATTATTAATTATATTTAGTTAAAGCCTTCAAGCAAATTTAAACTGGAATAATTAAAAAGATGTTCGGATCAAAAAATTAACCAATGTATTTTTTAATTTTAATAATTGCTAAAGCATTATAATAAACTCATAGTACAAATAAAACTAATGCAATAAGTTCAAAAATTTATATAAATATTTTCGACCAATATATTGCCATCATTAGGATGCCACGCCTAAACTGTAACAGAGATTCTTAACATATTTTATGAAATTGTTTTGCTTAATATAAGACAAACTCAGAATTTAAAATGGTATAAAAATATTTTATGGAAAGTTTCATTATTCAAACAATCAATTAATATTGATTAAAGTTATTAAGGTACCGATAAAATCTAACTTCAGACACAAAGGCGAAATAATATGTACTCAATAGAATGGGGTTCGTGGAAAGTACAATAATGTGTGGGTGCTGTATCCATAATGCTCAGTACAAGGGCATTGAGATGTGGTTTGATCGACATCTCGACAACTGTTCGTTAAGTTAATAGAGTGAATGCGTCTGATGCGTTTGTGTTCAGCCGACAACTGTGTACCAATGCGCAGTGCATCAGTTTGACTTTAGTTCGCATTAATAAATAAATCCTTAATATAAATCTCATATTCAAAAACAATCCACATTAGGAGTTAACGTTAATAAAGTTAAACATATAATAATTAATTAATATTATAATTTATTAGTACCTGGATGACCGATTTTTTTTAATAAGTTGTGTTTTTTTGGAAATTATATTTCAGTACGAATTACATAGTAATAAAATGATTAAATATGAATATAATTATCGAATAAAGATATTAATATATTCATATTTAAGTTTTTATTTGACTGACATCTTTAATCGAGCAATTCTATGTGTAAGATGATAAAACATGAATAAAATGACATTTTCTAGAAAAGATTCCTAGCTAGATCGATTTATCGCCCCCGAAATCCCCCGTATACTAAATTTCATGAAAATCGTTGGAGCCGATTCCGAGATTCCAATTATATATATATATACAAGAATTGCTCGTTTAAATATATAAGATAATAAAATTAAAATGGAATTGCAGAAATGTCGAGGTGACACTTCCGTAGATTTTTAGCATTAGAAATACAAACCAAACAGTTTTCGTAAAGGTAAGGTATTTTAGTACTAAGCCGATTTTAATGTAGTTTAATAATTAGATAATGTAGTGTCAAACAACATATTATACGCATATGTCAATAATCAAAAAGGCTGCTATGATATTAATATTGTTATTATGAATTCTATTTAGCTGCAGCTTTCGAGCAACATTAAATAAGAATAAGAAATTTAGATTTTTGTAAGATTAAGGATCATGAAAAAGATCTTTGTCGCCCAAAGTATAAAATTACTATACTTATAATAAAAGTTGTGGAAAAGAAAAACTTGGCGATTAAAAAGAGTGGTGGAGAGTTTATTGCCAGTTCTTCTCTTCCGTTCTATGCCCTGGATTTGAGAACTGGCAGTAAATGTAAAATTAGTAGCATTTAATGTATAATTCCTTTTTTTGACGTTAATAAGTGTACATTATGTTACCTACATGAATAAATGATCTTGAATTGAATTGAATGAAATAAGACCACAAAGATCTACTTAAGGTACCTTGGAGTCTGAAACTACCTAATTAAATAACATATTTAAAAAAAACTTAAAAAATGTCTCAACACAAAACAATTAGTTACAAAGAAAACCCACTCGAAAAAAGCATTCACGAGGTCAAAATCCTGTCATATTTGACCTAAAAATTCGAAAAGATCCAATTTAATCCTCGAATAATGCGGCGAGATGAGTATCGAGTCTCATCCTTCGGGACTACTCACCAGCATCAGCCGCATGCAAGCCTTTTGTGCGGGGATTACAAACGCTTTCTGACTTACGGATTATGCATTTCATAATATAGAGCGTTCATAAACAACACTGCAACTCGCAGCCCCTTGTGAATGTATTCTCTTTTATGAATAGTAAAGAAGACGTTTTATGCACGTTCTTACAGCAGCTAGTTTAAACACTTCCTTTAGCCGTCATTTATATAAATTGTATAAAGGATTAATCATCGCTATTTTAATTAGCAGCTCACGCGTAATTTATTAACGGCAGGCCATAGTTTACAATGTTTTGTCCATTGTTACTTAACGCAACTATAAATTGTATCCTCAGTATGGGAGGATAACCTGGACAGAGCTTAATAAACTATGTGAACAATATTGTCAATAAATCTGTCTTTGAGTAGTCCGGTCTACTGTTACGATCCATCGCTCTTTGTTGTCTATGTTCACTCCTCTGTGGGTTAAGGTATTGCCAGTATTGCATGGCGTCGATGCATATCGACGCTCTGCACGATCCGTGAGAACATTCATACACTAAAGGGCCACATGCGACGAAGATATAATCATACTCATTACGTTCAAAGAAATATTTTAAATATCACGCAATGCAACTCAACGCTTCTTTCGTATCGCTTTTTTGTGTCTACAGGCATCGCATAAAGCACTCATTGATATATGGATATTGTAAAGTTGTTTTATATCGAAAACTTCGATCACAAGATAGAGAAAATAATGGGTGCGTTCATTTATCATTATGGAATTACACCTCACACGATGTCGGTGTTGTAACTCCAAGGCTCATGGGTAGTTTTAATAATTTTAAATATCAAGTATAATTGTTTTAAGCACCTTAAACATTAGTTATTGTTAATTAAAGATCCATTCGAATCGATTATAAGATTAAATTAAGAATACTTTGAATGCCGTAAAATAATAAAGTGCGACGTTGAAGATTCGTCAAGAGAGCGACCGCCTCGACTTGCCCGCCCACGCACGTGCCACTTTCCAAATTCCTTGTGTAAGAGCTGCAATGGTATTATGCCTTGATATAGAAATAGAGAACCCTATATTTTATAATATATATTAAAAACTGACAACTTGAAATGAAATATATAGTTATTATAAAACCAGGAAGCTTTTACTTATTTTTAAATGTTAACTTGTTTAACCACGCAGTTAAATAAACATGTAAATGTTAAAGTTTGTTCTGCATTTTGTCTAAGCCGTTACGATGGCGCTGTATGAATAGCGTGTAGTGCGGTAAAAGTAGTTATCCCGGGCGATACGGCGCGGGCCCGACTCAACTGCATGAATATTCAGGGCGCAGTAAGGCGGCGACTCGTTCGGCAATAACTGTTAACTTGGCCCATATTGTGCGCTCTGTATTATCTCCTATCCCCCGGCTATTGTGCCTCCGTTGACCCATGAAGCTGCTCTGTAGATAGCAATATTTTTCAGAAAAGGAATGTACGGTATTAAATGAAACAAACATGCATCAGCTCTACATTTTATGTTTTAATCTGGTAGTGGTATTCAATGTATGCAGTAGCTTTCTCGTAGTGCGTTCTAACGTAGTCTCACGTTTGTTTACGATATTGAAGGTTGCATAGAATTGCGAGGCTTCCAGTACACGCGGAGGCCTGTGCTCGCGCACCCGTCTCGGTGGCGCCAAGCTTGCGCAAGTTCGTGATCGCACCGTGAGCTTACGAGCCGTCTCGATAACTTATACACAATTAAAATGGATTTTTATTAGAATATAATCTGACGGCTACGGGCTCAACAGGGACACAAAAATGAATGTTCTCATGTTAATGTTATTATTGTGGTACAATTACAGTATTATTTACAGTCACATTACTTTCAAGGGTCTCGGTAATAAACGCAGTCTCATTCACGGTAGAAAACAGAAAAACATCTCCAAATGTGTTTTAAATGAGACGCTAACTAATGACTACGAGATTCTGTCGTCGGCGGTGTCTGAATCTAAATACATTTTCACAGCGCGCGTCCTGAGCGTCAGGAAGATTAAACGGGGTAGCAAGCCCCATGTGAGAGTAAACATATCCTACAAACTGTATATCAGACTGATAATGAAAGGAGATGTTCACGACCTGAAAAGTCACGTTTTTGTTGGAGACGAACGAACATTGAATGGTGCGATTGTGTTCGTTGACTGGCTTCGGACGAATAAGTGCGCGTATAAATTGTATAGGCATTCTTCAGGAATATTTTTGAGCGATGGATTTTACGAGAGCTACGGTCGTCGGACCCCGCGACTGCGGCTCTTGTACGAGCCTCTTCCACTGTCTTTATACGATTTGGACAGAGTAAATGCCGCATTGAAAGGTAAATATTACTTTTTGTTAAGTGTCATGTCGCTTTGTGTATCTTTAGAAGGTATATTCAAGTTATAAATGCTTTATGCGTAATTTACAACGTGCGCTGTATCAACAACCTACGCTTATTTGAGTAGTATAATGGGTAATGCTATAAATATCGATATATAGGTGTTATCAATTAAATAGCGTAAGTGTATAATTATACTAAATAGCAATTTACAGTAAAACAACTTGAATAATCTAGTTGACATTGAACTTTTGTATTTCATTGTTATGTTTACAATGAATGAGCTCAATAGTTAATTAATTCTGAACCAATGAGAATCAAGGATATTGTTACACCGCCAGGTTCGGATAGTATTGATAATTAATATGTTATACAGTTATATAAACAAATAAAGTAACAATAGCATTCTTATGAAAAATCTAGTTATATTTCATAAAAAAGGTATATTTTTTCCTAAGTTAAACTCCTTGAATAAAAGTCACTTAGGGTTAAGCAGATTAAATACAAATACATTCGGTATTGGTTTTGACAAGCAAAGCTCAACAGTTTCAAATCAACTTGTCATTGTATACTGGCTTAGTGGGTGGATATTGGCCCTATACAACGTGCAATTTACTCCACCACTAACGATCCCATCATTATACCGCCCATTGTGTCTTTACGTAATAATACCTATTTGGTCGTAACTACAGTAATTTTATGTAATGTTTATAATTTTTCGTGTAAAACTTAGCAACGTTATTTTGCGAAATTCGGAAATCGAATACAAAAATTAAACAAGAAAACATTCATAACTTGACTATACACGTTCTAAATTCCTTATATCGAGTATACGTTAAAACCCAGATATTGAATGTTACATGTGATACATAAATATTTGTACGAATGACTAGACTTTTTGAACGAGGCCAATCTCGGTTTCGAGTATGGATTGATTAAACATAAAAGATTTCGGTCTGTATGCTCTGTTTGATCGATCTATTTGCACCGGCGCTCCGGTGTTTTAAACCTACCCGTTAATTGGAGTTAATTAAATTTTGATAACCTCTTTAGACCAACTCTCATATTCTTTCTCATTAGAAAAATATGTCTATTAGTCAACCGTGATGTCGTTGGAATACCGGCTGTGGATGTGTTTTGTTTTTTGTGCATAATATTAATAATATAAGATTTAATCATGGTGTCCCTTGTAAGGTTGTAAACTAATTCTATATGCGAAGAACGCTTAACAACAAAACCGATCTAACCTTGAAAATTATAGGCTATTATTAATTTCTACACGGCTAGTTCCCAGATGTTTGCTATTTAAGTGCAACACTTTTTCATTTTGTTATGACGCAGAATAAAATACGATGCGTCAATTTTAGATATAGCTCTTCGAAAGTCAATGACATAAACTAGATTGCAATTTATAGCTTATAATAGAGGCTTCGTATTAAATAATCTAGATAAAAACTAATTATTCCCTTTAACTGGCTATTACAAGTTGTTGATACACATTACGCGGTGGTTTAAATGCTGTAATTATGATATTCCATCTGTCCCCAAGCTTCGAGCTTATTTCAACTTGCTTAGGTTTAAAAGGAAAGTGGTCTGCACTTTTCATACTTTATTACTGGTTTTACTGTACGAAATTCTTGTTGAGAGGGATGAATTTAAGGAAAACAAATAGCTATATTTATTTTGATAATTAATCTTATATATATATCACTGTGCAATACATTCATGGATTAATCCACAACGCTGTCGCACATTGTGCTGATTATATTGTGCCCTTATCTCGAATTAATTAGTATATGTATAAATAAACCGACAAATCACTTGTTAATTATATAAAACATAATTTAATTAATGAATTTGCACTCATTGACTTTTCTTTTTATGCCCGAAAATGTAATCGCTCGTACGGTGAAGAAAAACATCATAAGGAATGCTTGAGACCTTAATCTCGAAAGCTATTAAGAAAAATAAATTATCACGAAACAGATACGGAAATTTGAAACATAGAGTACCCGCCATTGGTTTTTTGTTTTCAACACACATTGTCTTTAGAAAAATGTTTATTTAGATTGCATTTGAAATAATATTTAGGTACATTTATTTTGTTCAACATAACTTCCATAAAATAGATGCGCTTTTACGTTCTAATTTCTTTATTACTGATCATAGCTTGCTTTGAGCGTTTCCTTTTCTCTTATCCATTAGTAGTTGTTTTAATTGTCTTCTCAATATTTTACCGCTCGGGTTCTTAGGGATTGAATCTACGAAGATAACGCCACCACGTAACTTCTTCCATGATGCTACCTATAAAGGAAGATTTTAATCATAACAAAACACAATTAAAAGAATAATTTAAAATATAGGAAAATTCTTTTGTAATATTCGGAACATAATGTTTGCCTCTTGTACG
Source organism: Pieris mannii (assembly GCA_028984075.1). Lineage (NCBI taxonomy): Eukaryota > Metazoa > Arthropoda > Insecta > Lepidoptera > Pieridae > Pieris > Pieris mannii. Next base: position 7,221,848 of record CM054776.1, read on the forward strand.
AGTAGTTCGACCTTATTTCACCTTTTTTTATACAGTGGTCCTTATGTTCCGTTTCCTTCTATCGTACTGACAAAAATAATGAAAAGAGTGTCGTGTCCAGTAGGAGAGTTGTAGATTGTAGTTTTCAGAAGCAAAAAGATCATTAGCGAAAAAAAAAATGTGTTGAAAATTCTAAACAAACAAATAACCGTTCTAGGGCCAAAGACTGCAATAAAAAAATAGAAAAAAAAAATATGCTTCCACATGACATTTAAATCAGACGTGTAAAAAATATACGTTGTTTAAATAAACTAGATGTTGAAAAAAATAGATATTGCTAAATTATATCCTAATAAATCAATCGAGGAATTGATACACGTACACGTAGGACATAGGAAAGTCAAGCACAAAATCTCAACTAATCAATAACATATATCAGGGAATGCCGCAACATTCGATAATTTTAGGATCAGAGTAATTTAAAAAGCATTTAAAACGTTTTAAATCGAACCATAACTTCAAAATTACCTTGGTATCAACAAACTCTCGTATTTCCATGTCTGTAATAAGTGAATTTTCTTTCTTCACAACAAACGCAGTGGGAAGCTCACCAGCTGAAGAGTCTGGTGCCCCAATAACCGCCGCATCTTTTACATCTCCGTGTTTCAATAAAATTGCTTCAAGCTCCGAAGGAGATACCTAAAAAGGATTATACTCCAATAGGGTTACACCTCCAGAGTCTGGTTTCACTGAGAAGTTGGGTGATTCTTTTAAGTTTAGGACACAATAATCAATTTAAATATTAATTTATTTGTGTTTCTGTGTTGTGAAATTTGTGTCCTAACAAATCTTGGTCATTATACAAAACTTACTACTACGCTACTATTGGATTTTGGAACTGTCCGGGATAAACTGGCAGTAAATGTAAAATTAGAAGCAATTAATGTACATTTCTTTTTTAGACGCTCATAAGTGGATATTATGTTCCATACAAGAATAAATGATTTAGAATTGAATTGAATTGAATCAAACCTACCTAATTTGACGTTAAGGCTTTGCTAAAAGTAAACTATGAAGGTTGACTTCATCAAGTTAGTTGCTTATTGAAACGTGTGGAATTCAACACATACCTACTCAATTGAGTGTGTTCGCAATTAACTATTTTGACACCTTTAAGATGACGAAATAATGATAGGCAAAAGTCGAAGTCAGTCTTAATTGATTTACAGTTACCAAACTGCTATTTGAATAAAAATTTATATTGATTTTTTGGAGTACACCATAATTAATGCACTTTCTCTAGTATATATTATAATCTATCTATTTTAAAATACATGACAGTTATGGGGAACATACATCTACAAAAAAATGTCAAGAATAAATACAATTCAAAATGTACACTTCCTATTTTAGTTTTTACTAGTAATTGTTTGCTTAGCGGTACCTAATTACTAATCAATATAGCGGATGCGTGCTCAACAATGTTTTTTTAAATTGATCAGCCGACTACCGAATTCATTAATCTCTGATAAAGTAGTTTTTATTCTGTTATATTCGCGAAGAATTCCAATGAGTGGTATCTTTTTTTTCTCTTTATTTTACAAAATAATATAGTACATATATACGTTGTTTGCTCTCGATGTACAGAGTCGAACTTGCGTTACCGCTCGAGTCTGTACATCGTTATTTAGTTTTCACGAAAAAAGTGCACGACTAGAAGACATTTATTTACTTTTTCTGTTATTGGCAATATTTTGCAGTGTTTAAAAAGTTCTCTTTCTTCATTTTTGATTCCAGCACATTTCTCGAGACCTGAACACCTTGGTTGGTTTTTACCAAAACCCGTCTGGTTTTGGTAAATTCCACTAATTTTTAAATCTCGGGAATATAATATAAGGCACGTCAATTTAACAATTTGTACTAGAACGCACACCGGCCAGAGATCTCTTATCGTACAGTGACATGACAAAAAATATATACAATAATAAAATAAACTTTATCAATATAATAATCATTAGCTATTATCGACCACCACGATGTTCTTATCGTACGATAAAGATTTTTTTACCTGCCATGCGTTATATTTTATTAATTCCTTAATTCTGTCAATGATGTAAAAATAGCCTTCTTCGTCATAGTATCCGATATCGCCTGTTTTATAAAATCCATCTGGGTAGAAGTTGCTACCAGATTGGATTCCTATGTAACCCTCGAACACAGCTGGGCCTTTAATGCATACTTCACCTGGCTCCCTACAGCCCAACACCTTACCAGTATCAGGATCAACTATCTGAAATAATTATATCATTAAAACTCTATATGAACTATTGTCTAAGAAGATACTTTAAACATATATGTATAAATATGATTTTTAAATACTAATAGTAAGGTAAGGCGGACAATTATGGTAATGGTTTCTAGTAATTGAAAAGAATATTAAGATAATAAGCTAAAAAATATTCTAGATATATTAAACGTTTTTCATTTAGTATTTAATTAAATGTATTTAATTTGCTATTATTTTACAAAATATATTTAAGTAATAGTAACACACTTATTAAATATTTTTCTGATTTTTCAATTATTTATTACCAATTATTTAATTAAAAATGTACTGTGTCACACCATAATATTAATCATTTATTTTTATTTATTTGTTTTACAGAATAATAAACTAAAATTATAATATGTTGCATAAGAAAACCACTGTGGTTTGTATAAATGTCACCAAAACGACAATTATTATATTTACGTAAATTTATTTCTCTTTTTTAGTAGTTTATTTTTAAATATATATTATAGTAAGAATTCGTTACTTTTTGAATAATTCCCGGAACAACTTTTCCCACGCTTCCTTCTCTTGGATTTTCTTCTGTGTCAAAAGTAAGTGCTCCTGTAGCTTCAGTCATACCATATCCTTGTAAAACACATTTTATATGTGGAAATCTTTAAAAAAAAACATTATAAAGATGTTAAGGCCTGTATCACTTTGATTAATGCGAGTGCAAGTGATCAGTTCAGGTGATAAGTAATTAGTACAAAACAATTATGGACGGCGACTGATTAGTACAGGTGATTAGTTGCCTGCGTAATAAAGTGATTAGAAGCGTGTTCTATTTTTTTGCGAGTGAACTGCGAGTAGTGACGTCGCGTATGCCCTCCCTTCCCCCTCACTGGCAGCGTGCATGCCAAACTATATGACAACTGAATTTACTAATCGGAACCACTACACAATAATTGGACACTACTTGCACTACAGACCTGCACTAATCACTCGCACTAATCACTAATCAAAGTGAATACAGGCTTTTATATCTATTGCTACCAGAATTCTTAAAAAACTATATATTTAATATTTTAAAAGCGAGAGATTATAGTAATTTTTTGAAAAATTATAACTTTCCTTTGAGTAACGAGGAAGGGATCAATGTCGTCTGTCCTACAATTTTGTCTGTGTTACTAATCTTAGGATAGGTTGATACGTATCTATACGTTAATAATGTATACGTATTGTAAAATAGATGTATGTACCTCTTTTTTATTTGATTTATAACTTCCAGGTTAGTAGTTGCGCCTCCACTGCTGACAACTTCTATCGAGCTAAGATCAAAGGTTTTAGCAAGCTCCGATTTACACAACATTACTAGAAGGGGTGGTGGTACTACCATGTATCCTATCTGAAAACATTGAGAACAATACATAGTAGTACAAGAAGAATCATAATAGTTTATGTGACTGTAAATAACTAGTGATTACTGTTTGAATCTGCTATCCTAACTACTATAATTAAAAACTTACCTTGAATGTTTCAATTGTTTGTAGAAACTGTTTTTCATTAAATCTCGCGAGGAAGACCGTCGTCTTGCCTTGGATGATTGCTTTAAGAAGGGAAGCTATACCCATACAGGTACACCAGGGAGATATAGATAGTGCAATGTAGTCTTGCTTAGTTGAGCTATTAAAATGGTTTCAAAACCAAAAAAATAAAAAATCATTTTTTTCTTTTCTATTTAAAATACATTAAAATTGGTTTTTAAGTTAATTTTGTATTGATTATAACGTACGGTGGTTGATGTGCTGTGGTTATTAAATTAAGATTAGTTATCATAGCGCCCTTCGCTGGTCCAGTTGTCCCAGATGAATACAATATCATAGTAGTTAGAATTTTCCCTGAAATACACAATATAAGTTGTTTCAACGGCTTCATATAATTTAATCGGGTTCATTAGCCAAATTATTTCTGACTAAAACATTATATCAATCTTTTCAATATTTGGAAATAACAACAATATATTAACGACACAAATATCCTCTTAAGGTATCAACATTGGTTATTCTATATTTATGAACGAACCTCCAAGATGTACAGGTTTGTATAAATTTAAATCCACCTGGCACTTTACTAAATCCTTGAAGTACACTACATTTTGTGACCTCGATGACCCTCTGTCGTCGTACAAAATGAATTTTCTTATCATTTTATGCTTCTGCAGATTTTCGTAGTGACTGTCGCATGCAGTCCCCGAGAGAAAAATATATTTCGGCTTAGATATGTTTATCGCGTGACTTAGTTCGCCTGAAAAATTATGTTCATTTATTACTAAAATAGTTGTGCCTCACCACTGATTTTTATTTAGGTTGTAATGTCACTAAATAAATTTTGTTAAATTTAATTATTTCTCCAAAACTACGATCCATAATTACCTAAAGGTAATCGAGTAATTATATTTTTTTAAGCATTGTTTAGATTTTGTTGAAATTTGTTGCTAGAACTAGCAACACTGCTTTGATTCTGAACGTGGCTCTTATTATGTACCCAACTTATTTCTTACTATATGCACAAAGTTTGAAGCACGATTGTTTAATCATGCGACTACTTTCCTGTTTAAATTATTGATTTATATATATATAAAATCGCTATTCATTAATTAAATTGTATCACATTGTTTTGTTGTTGATAGTTTATGAAGTATTTAATACTTGAAAGTGATAAAGATAGGAGAGATAAATTTTATTACCAAACATTAACGCCAACAACTAATAATTTGTATTAATTCACTTCTATTATTTTAAATGAAGCCTGTGTTGGAAAGAGCATAAAAATTACGACGAAAACGTACCATTTCACAAAACTTAACGTTTTTTAAACGTGATTGAAAATTTAACTTACTGATCGTAATAATAATATTCCCTGTATTTCAGATTAAATAAACATATACCAGCAGTGGTATAATTTTGCTGTATCGGCCTCAGATTTTATATCGGTTAATAATCGCGATTGTAAAATACTTCTTTTGTACCAATTTTTGTGACGAAATCATGGCGGTTTTAAATACTAATAGATAAAATAAATAAAACGATGTAGATTCTTTAAACGTATTTTAAATTTTTAAAGGTGTATGATGAGAGTTTGTGTAATGGCATGTCTGTATAAAAACTGACAACAGAAATCAAGTTATTGTTTCCATACACAGTATTGACTATTTCATTTTTGGTCACAAGCTTTTTCCAGTTTTACAATAGTGCAATGGACTTTTTGGAGTCTTGCCAAACGTATTTGATATGTACCATAAGGAAAAGAATACATACGAACAATCCCTCTTTAGCAAATCTAACAGCACTCTATACACAGCCTCAAATATACCGTGTTTGGGAGATTTCAATCTCCTCAGTTTATAAAAAATAAAAGCCTGAATAAAAAACCCTGATGTCGAGCTGTGAACTGATAGATTTGTCCATAAATAACACTTGCTTGTTGATTCAAAGTACTCAAAAAAGATGGATATCAAAAAAGGACCGGACCTTAGACTCAAAAAAATCGAGGGCGTATGTCAGCAGCTAGTCCAGAAGGTCTTAAACAATAAAGGTTTTGGTCCAGTCGAAATGTCGAGAATATTTATTCCGAATATCAAACAATGGAAAGTTGCGTGTATTGCTCAGATGTTGCTCTATCTGCGGTACAAGTTCTACTACTACTAATTCCCACAGCCTTTGATTAATCATGATGGGTAAAATCTAGGTTTAACGGTGTATGTTGGTAAAATAATAATTGTGGCTGGACGGCTAATGAGATGCCTCACGACTATTTTCCAGTGATGGGAAAAGTGTATTAAGAATATCCATAGCGCAAAATCACAAGCATCAGAGGACACACCACATACACGCCATCACTTCCATACCCTTACTTTTACACCATCTCATAACACAGCCAAATTCGGTACCACTTAGTTAAATGTATTGAATACTTTTTGTTTGTTTGTTCCCTTTTGCTTATCTTTGAACCTTCTTGTAGTAAAATGTATGATGTATTCCATCTTTGGCTATATTTTCAGTGTATTTGTTTGTTATTATATATTATTTATGTTATCTGTAGGATTACGAAATAAATAAATAAAGGCAACAAAAGCAGTAGAAGAACGTCTGCCAGTGATCGATCACCTACCTGCCTATTAAGAAAGAAAACAGCCCATGTTTATAGCGCTAATATTTTTAAGATATGCTACTAAGTACTTACTTTCGCCATAGGAAGTATTAAAAAACGTGACAGTTGCGCCAACGCAAAACACAGCACATGCTGTAAGTATAAACTCTATTCGGTTTTCACTAAAAACAGCAACAACATCTCCAACATCCACTCCCAAATGAGATAGAGAGTCAGCAATGTTCACTACTCTTTGTGCAAACTCTCTGTATGTTATTTCTTCCCTTGTCACTCCATTAATCTATAAAAGATACGCTTAAAGTCATTATCATAAAAAGTAGTTATGATGCACTGTTCTTACAAGAAAGCAGTAATATTAGCACACTTAAATCGCTTTTTAGTAATTAATTGAAATAATGTTTCCGTATCATATAATAACGTTGTTTACTTGACATAATATTCATACCCTGATAACATACATCGCACTTTTTGATGTTATTAATAGATTATTATTTAATTGCTTTTGGAAGATAATTTTTGATTTCTTAATGTGGCATTTAACTGGGTTATCCATATTGGTTTTCCATTTGCAACATATTTTCACAACGACTGATAGCAAAAGGGACTAAAAACTAAATTTATATTAGTACCATGTTTTTTTTTTTAATTTATTATAATATAAATGGAATGTTAACAGATATCTTTTTAACTTGAGTCGTCTTAATATTTCCTACGCTATTGATTTATTGTATTCATAATAATAAAAATACATTGTAGGATACAGGAAAAACTCACCAGAACAGTTCTATCTTTGTAATTTAAAATGTTTTGTACGATAAATGCCCCAAAATTCATATGGTATGGTATATTGAAATCTTGCTTGCCGTAAAACACTCCATCTTTAAATTCATCACTAAAAATCATTTTAGAACACTTCCTCTTGCGGACGCGAAACGAAACTGTTATCTAAGCGATGTTTAACATACCGTTTTGTGAATGTACTCTACAAGCTATGACGTTCTACTGATTAATCCAATACGGAATAGATAAAAATGTTATGTAAACTTTGTCAAGAGCAGCGTAGGTAACTTTTAATATCAATGTCAGCGTTGTTGTATGAAAATTCGATATGGTTCTATCAATATCGAATATATCTCGGATGTCTTTACCTTAAGATTGGGCAATACAAGACACAACATAGCATTCGGGTTGCAATCGCTATCGCAAATTTTGAATAGTTTTTAATGTAATATTATAATACTGTATCTGGGAGATATTATTTAAACCTTATTTCATTTCGGGCTTCCTTATATGAATATGTCTTGGTGTTATTTTATATCCCATGATACTTTATTCTTTACATATATTTTAAAAGGCAATCATAATAACGAAATGATCTCTCTGATCGGCAGCTCATGTCTGAGCATCGTGGTAAGCACGGAAGCATCTGGAGAATCTATCACGTAATACACAACTGCTCAGTATAGTTGTCAATTTTAAATTTCGAATTAAAAAACGCGGCATATGTCTTTAGTACAGAGTAAAACATTATTTTGTTTATCATATTCAATGTTTCTCTTTGGTTGATACAAGTAAAAGTTCTATCGACTTCAAGTCTCGTTCATGAATTAAAAAAAAATATATACATAATAATATATGTTAAGGTTTAGGGGTCGGAATAAACATTATGCTTGGAAAATAGAACTAATTAGGCGGTACGTCAGTCCGTTGCTTTGTCAACAGTAAGTTCGTGTTATATCAGCATCTAGGTGAGCTCGTAAGGTAAACGTAATTTGTTAGTACGCCTGTGTAGGACTGGCTCACCCACGCATAATGTAGGGTTATTCAGCAAGGAACAGATCACACAAGATTAAAGTGATTATAGAAAATCATATTTTAGCAATTTTGAATATGCGACTTATCTGCGATCATTTTAGTAGGAATTGTGTTTAATATACAGTTTTTTCCTTTTTAAATAAAGGGTTTTGCGCTTTAGTAATATAATAACTTCGTATTTCTATAACTAAAATACGAGTTGTGGTTGTTACGATTCGTTAATTTTGAAGTTCATTTGACATTTATTACTTTAATTAAGCCCGATTATTTTTTATATATTTATGTACAATTATATCATACATTGTGTGATTGTAATTTTTTATTAAGTCATTAAGTTTAATGTGTTTTATGGTTGAGTTTTTTATTTTGTCATATTTAATTTTTTTACATCTGAGATGTCCCAGAAGACAAGACTTTATACACTATATTTATATTCTATATATATAGAATATTAAAAAATTTTGTCTTCTGAGAAAAAACTAGAAAACTCAGACGTAAAATCTATATTTATAATTGTATACTAAATGAAGAAGACAATCCTTGTCTTCTTTTCTTTTATGTTCTTTTCTCTGGTTATGTGTTGATATTAATATGAACAGGGCAGAATAATCGTCGTGCCCTATTTCCATATTAAACCATATTAATTGTATGTAAAATTCACATCGTTCCTTGTCCTTGTTAACCTTTCGAGTTTTGTCTTGTGAATAATATTACTTACGATATGCCCCAAATGCAAATTTAAAATGTACACAGCTTCAAACTTTAGTAACGTTCTCATTGATAATTTTTCTTTCTTTTAGACTAGACTTAACTTTGTTCTAAGCCTTGCCGGTTCTCACGACTTTCCTTGATAATAATATTTATATAGAGCTGTAAACCGCCTTTGTGTGTGTTTCACATTCGAACTAATTCCAACAGCCACAATTTGCTGCTCATAAATGTTATTGCTGTTATGAAAACGCAATCATAATATTGTTATTCTAATCACAGGTATTAAACTTTTTTACTTTTAACCGTTTATATTACGTGTAATAATATCCTTATTGGTCTCCGTGGCTTTGTGATTAACCCAGATATCCTATAGCGTATTCCAAATGTATAAATATCAATCAATAAGAATATTCTGAATTTAATTCCAAGTCAAACATCAGTCGCGTCGGATCACGCAAAAATGTGTTAATCCTCATATGTTTCAGTTACACATTTTCTACTCCAATACAATAAACAATAAACGTTGTACTCCAACAGTTACTGAGATATTTGAAATTGCAATTTTCAAATATATCCAACACATAATCTCCCTTATGACTTAAGAAACTCAACGTTTATATAACATTTATTGAAAAACGAGAACACGGGTAACCTAATCCTCTCCTAAGAAAATATATCAATGTAATGCAAAAGAAATCTAGGACCTGGGAGGTATTTCTTTTATGTAAGAACCTAAATTGCAAGCAATAATGTAGTCTTATCAACTATGAATATAATATTCCCAGACGTTTATGACACAAACTTGAGTTTAAGCCAAAACTAAGCCTTGCATTTAATTATAGTAAACATAATATTATATTATATTTTAGATTATATTCCAGTCTCTATTTATCTAGATATATCTTTGTACTAGTTTCTTTTAACTATATTATTATGTTACAATTGGCTAAGTTTGACCCTTAAAGACATGTCAAAATATTTATAAATACTTACTTCATAATTCATACTTGTTTCGATGAAGATTTGGCAAAGAGCTATTTTCTTGCTTTCTAGCTAGTGTCAATTGTATAATAACTAGTATCCGAACCTTTATTACTTTGTTTGGCTTACAATTGCTGTTAAGCCATATTTAGCGTTAAAACACGCCGGCGTGACTACATGATTGTATGTGATTATTTTTCATTTATATAACTGAGTAGCAGCCTTATTCTTATAATTCTGGCGAAGACTAGGAGATATGAGTCAACGACCGCAACTCGTTACTTATGAATTGGGTTTGTATAATTATTACATAGTGAATGATCAAACAACACGATTTAGCGGCAATAAACCTTAAGAAATAATAATTATAAATTCGTTTTAAAAGTAAGAAACTTATATGTAAACATCTAACATGCGTTTTATTTAGTATCGTTTAAGGATAATAAGTTTCATATGAAGTTTTACTAAAATAAATGTTTACAAGCTTGATCAATTATGTACACCGTATGATGCTTTATAAGAATAAGTCTACAGGTAAGCTCCGTTTACTTAAATGCAAAGCTCCCAGCTCAGTGGGCGGGTGTGACCGTGAGAAACAAACATGGAGTGTCGCACCCAGCCTCCTTTAATGTGGCCATAGAGTTCAATTATTAGTCAGCGTCATAAAATGTCGTTCTTTGAAAAGTACTCGAAAAACATAGTCAAGATGGGAGTTCTTAGTTAGGAGGTCAACTATTTCTGGAATTTTTTGTTAAAAGTATATTAATGTTTTAAAAATGACTTATTATTAAAATTAAAAAAATATATTATTATATATTACAAAGTGGCCCCTAGGGTGTATTCTAAAGACATGTTTCACTTAACATCAGGTGAGCCTCCTGCCCGTTTGCCCCATATTCTATAAAAAAAAAACATATTTTTTACAGGCAGCCGACCTGCTAGCCCCCGGCTTTGGAATTGTGCATGGGCGGTGGTTATCACTTTATTCAATGTGACCCATCTTCTCGCCTTGTGACTCAAAAAACATTACCCCTTTACAGTTAGTGATCGAGATTAGTGTTTTTCTATAAATAAAATACTCTTGGATTTCAATACTGATTAATTTCATTTTAATGCATATTTGCGGTATGTTGATTATTTTATTAGGTATATCAATTTCCAGGAAGCATTCTATTGTAACCTGAGTAGATTATATAAAAAATTAGGTGCAATAAATATTTTATAGTATAATCGCATTCCTCGATTATGTAAGTAGCGTAATCATAAAATCATAAACGTCGTCTCAACTGCGTTCGGTAAATAGTTTTGCAAAATATTACGAAACGAAATTCCTCACGCCTCAAATTACTTAGTCAATGAACAGTGGGTCATAAAAGATGCGACAGACATTCAAGTGTCTGTACTTGAAGAAAGCTTGCAATACTACCGCAATGGAAGTTACTTAACTTTCTCAATTGCATCCAATGAAACTTACAAAAGAGTTCAAACTTCTTTGATTGATATAAAACTTGAACTAGGGGCAACTTGTTAGGAGTTTTCTGTTCTAAAATGTAAATGACAAAATGTGTTAAAGAAATAAAATTTATTCCGAATTTAAATTGAAACCGAGTTGGATATGAGGCAGTGGAGTTTTGTGAAATACTTATTCGTTCCGCGGGTATATCTTTTTAAATTTTAATGCAATGCCTACAGCTCAAATCATCTACGTTTGAGGTTGATTTGAAATAACATGTTTTGATATAATTCATCATCAACTGTAGCTGCTTATAATTTTAAAAGAACACAAAATTTTCATTAAAACTTTATATTCCCCAGCCCACGCAGTAATCTTATTAATATTGCACTGACTACACAGAAAACCAACATGTTGTGGTTAATGACTCTCATATCTTAATCATAATATTATAAGTACGTAATAATTGTAATAATTAAGTTTATCGTCGATATCTCAGATAATATTAATATTTTCTTATCAAACTTTATGAAAGCACCTCTTTAATAGCAAACGGTTAACAGTAATTAATTGATAGCTTTATAAGAAAACGTATTCTCACAGATAAAACGGACAAGATTAATGAGCCTAACGTGCAAAACGTTTAAACCCATTTCCTACTGAAATCCGTTGAGTCAGTTCCATATATTAGTACTAGCGAACGTTTCTGGCACAAATTTTGATCATTAACCAAATTAGTTAGCTTTAAACCGTCTCGTAAAGCTGGTCGAATCCACGCCGTTGCGAACGAATTGAATATATTACTCTAACACCGTAAAATCTCCATGTGTGAATTGATACTGGCCTGCCCACTGGGTTTTGATGACAACGGAAGTCGTTATGCAGATTCCATTCGCCTATATCACCTAAACAGGAATAAAGTTAAATTAACTTTGGTTTTAATGGCGTGTATTATGTTGCACTTGAGGATCGTCCACTTCAGCATATGATTTTGGTGCGCTCCTGATATTTTGTTCGACGCATTTAATTGTTTTAATCCCTGCCAATTAAAGATATAACTTCTACATCAGATTGCAGTAATTGTCGTGATAAATGTAGTGAAAACTATCACTTTAACGTGAAATTGTTAGATTTCAGTTTTCGTAATCATTTACAAACTTTCACAACATCCCAGATTGGTCAATCACATTTACGTCCAATTGCAGACTGAGTTTTTTTTCAAATTCATAGAATCGCCGTGTATGTACAGTAAATAGACATTATAGGTGTTAATTGTTTTGTGAAATTTACACTAATAAACGAATATTGATATAACAGTTGACCGGCTATTTTTCTTATAGCCCATTCCCAGACCATTGGCTCTTAGATAGTAAAAACAAAGTAGGTAATCGTAGGTGGTCCCCGTGTGTGGCAAATATACTTAGTTTATTCAGTTTTTACAATTTCATTTATGGCAGCTTAATGCTTGTTACAAATTGTGAATTATATGTGTTCTTATGTTCCTCTTTTTATGACTTTGATTTAAATCTTAAATAACTATCTGTCGAAATTCGTGTCGGGTTCCTATAAATGTAATTTTATTTCAGAATATAAATAAAGTAATCTTAGAATATTTAACAAACTTTTTGATCACTTAAAAGGTTGAAGAAGAATGTTTGGCTTCTAATCAAACGAAAGATAAATTTTAATAAATATATTTAGAATAAAACATTGCATAGTTAATTAAGTAGCGAAGTGGGTTCAACGATTCACCTTTTCTTCAAATATAAGAGAGGGGTTAAGTGATCTGTCCGTTTCATTTAAACGGGTACCCGCAGCACTCGAGCTTGTATTCATAATATTTTATTATTATACCGCTTACCGTATTGTTTCAATAACTCGAGATTGTACTAAAGACTATGAGAACCAAATTTTCGTTCGATTTCAACAATGAGAACTCTATCTTTACAATTCTTCAATTAAGTATCAATTAAGTATTACTAAATTAGAATTCTGAACGTTAAAATAAAATAAAATTTCTTAAACTAAAAACGATGAAAAAAGCGTTTAAAACATTTAAGTATTGTTGAATCTAACGTAAATTAATAATAACTTAATTCCTAATTTAACTTTTAAAGCTTTAAATGATCCTTATCCTTGGGATTGATTTGCTCCAGTTCAAACAATTTGTATGACTAAAAAAAAAGCGATTGAAAAGAATGGCGGAAAGTTTCTTGCCCGTTCTTCTAGCCCGCTCGACGCCTTTGACTTGCGAACTGGCAGTAAATGTAAATTTAGAATTAATTTTATTTCTTTTCTGACGTTCATAAGTGTACTGTAAACAAGTACTGTATGAATAAAGTTATGTTGACTTTGACTTAGAGAAAATAAGAAATAATGTCATTTCCTATACCTAAAGTATTTAATGGGACATAAATGACATTATAGATGGAATCGGAACACTATTTAAGCAATTTTTATAAAATTAGCCAATAACTATGACATACACGTGTGAGTTCCATAAAAATATATTTATACGTACATATAAAAAAATGTGAGCCGTCACGGGACGCCTGGCAGATGTGAAACATTGAAATTATTCTGTGAAGTACATAATATGCAGAAAAGAACAGATTGTGATTGTGAACAAATATGTCATAATGATAAAATAAAATATTACGATTTTGTTTTCCAGATAACGATGACTATTTATTGAACAAACATTTATTTTCATTAAATACAAAAATTTACTACTGCTTATAGATTGTATGTATATACCATCATATAGCGTGGCGATGTGTCGCCACGCCACAAATCGGTTTTACGTGCGGCTGGCGGCGGCGTGGTATGTTTCACATCAAAATAGACAAATATAAAAATTAGTACAGGAATCGCTATGATAATCTGCTAAATCATTGCTTATGAGTTATGGACCCGTTCATATAGCTGTGCTCCAATGGATTTTTTGTAAGTGCATTAAGAAAACCCTTATTTAACAAATATGTATAATGTAGCGGCACACAAACATATGTAAAGTCTAACTTCAATTGTTAAAATGTATTAAGTCCCTTATTAATTTTTTTTTTTTTTTTTTTTTTTTTTAATAATATATTTATTTATTTCTCACAAAAACATATACAATAATTGTCATTTTTCTTTGGAGAGACTGCTAGTGCTTAAGTGAGACTGATGCCTGTTAAAGGTTGTGCACCTGTGTTACAGGTCATCAGGCCTCCACCACTTCGGATCGACAAAATGATTTTATGTAAAGAATAGACAATTATATTAATTATAAGGAAACCACATGGTGTATGTGTATGTGTGTGTGTTTGTGTATGTGTGTGTTAGTGTATGTGTGTATTTGTGTATGTGTGTGTCTGTGTATGTGTGTGTTCTGAATAATTGACGTAAAAATACTGCACAACTACACTCCAAATAATTATTAAATAAAATTTGTGTCAAACTTTATGCTCAACTATTTAGTTATGATAAGCATTTTCTCTGTATCCTCATAGTTAAAGTCCAATAGCCACAGTGTAACCGTCTTCTTGCACTCATTTTTTGTTAGGGGATATATGGAGAGAGAAAAGTTGACCTTGTTATACAAGTAATCACCCAAAAAACAGAAAAATTTTTGAGCAAAGCTTGTGCGAAAGGGTTTTGTATGGCACAGTGCATTTTTTCTACGCTTATTATCATTGAGGTGTGGGTCATATTTGAGAAGTGAGTGTTTGCGTAGTATTGTGGCAAGAATGAAGATTTGACGAACAGTGAGAACCTTCCAATGTTTGTAAGTCTCTGCCGTGGGATACATGAACGGAAGGAAAGCGCTTACCTTGAGAATAGCTCTTTGAGCTCTTTCTACCTTCAGAAGTTGTGTTTTTGCGGAGCCACCCCATGAAGATATACAATAGCCCAGAATGGATTGACATAGTGATAAGTAGACGGTTTTTATTAAAGTGTGATTAGCAATGTGCCTCAAAATTTTGAATATATAAATCAATTTTCTAATTCTACCGGTCAATAGATCAATATGAGCTTGAAAATTCAGGTTGCTATCTAGCATGACACCTAAGTATTTCAAGGTACTTGTGGAGGTAAGTTTTGGACATCCGCATTGCACTTTGGTTAAACATGATCCAGCATGTGACACAAGTTCAAGATTAGAAGGGATTTTACGCTTCGTAATTTCGAAGGTTATGAATTTGGTCTTATCAGAGTTAAGGGCCAGAGAACTTCTAAATAGCCAATCAGAAACCAAATTCAAACCTATCTGAACATGTTGAAAGGCCACAGACCAATCCTGACCATGGAACAACAAGGCTGCGTCATCAGCAAAGGCTACAATTTTTCCATTTCTAAGGTCCATCCCACACAAATCATTTATATAAATAAGGAACAGTGTGGGTCCCAGGACGCTGCCCTGCGGCACACCGAAGGTCACTGGTAGCTCTGTACTAGACCAATCCCCCACCCTCACAATTTGCGTACGTCCAGAGAGGTAACTCGCGAAAAGTTTGTGAGTTATGCCCCTAATGCCCAATCTCTCCATTCTGTGCAGTAACACTTCAATAGAAACGGTGTCAAACGCTTTGCTCAAGTCCATGAAGATACCGATAACTTTTTCCCTCCTATCCATATTCCTAACTACAAAATCAGTCAAGCTATGCACTGCGTCATCTGTGGACCTACCCGAACGAAAACCATATTGGGAGTCAGAGATTATATTATATTTGTCGAGAAAATGAACCAATCTCCTGTTAATCAGACGTTCCAAGATTTTCGACATGATGGGAAGTAAGGAGATAGGCCTGTAGTTGTCTACAAGGCTTTTGTCACCACCCTTGTAGATAGGCGTTATGCGGGATTTCTTGTAAATGTCTGGAAACACTCCTGTTTCCATGGAGAGGTTGCATATGTAAGTGATGGGTGGGACCAAAACTTCAATGTGCTGTTTGAGAAGTCGACTAGGTATCAAATCATTACCAACAGCACATTTGTCTCTCAGACCCATCACCAAACTCTTAACCTCTGCATTGTCAGTGGGCATGAGGACAAGAGAATTTATTGACGGGGCGGGAGAAGTGTTATAGGAAAAGCTATTTTCAATCCCTAGACCGGTAACAATGTTTTTCCCTACATTTACAAAGAATGAATTTACACTGTTAACTTTTTCTTGTGGGTTACAGTTTTTTAAAAGTTCTATAGAAGATGATATAGGTTTCTTATATTGTGTAATATTATTAATGGTCTCCCAAAGTTTCCTGCTGTTTGTACTATGTCTAGTAATTTCATCCTTTTCATACGCTCGCCTAACTTTTTTTACTAACGAATTACAGAAATTTCTATATCTTTTATACGTCACTGCTAATATTGCGTCAGTTGGATTTTTTTTTATTTATTAATAAAGGGATGTGCGGCAAGACGTTTATAAAGTCGAGGTTGGCACTTGTCGACTAGTACTCGCCGGCCGCTCAGTGCTCACTCGTAGCGTCCGCAGCTGACGAGATTGCTTAGGTTGACACTTCTGATTGAATTCACTCGGACCTCGGCCTGGAAAATTAACTCGACCAGATAACCGCCAATATATGTCAAGTGGTTACCGGGATAAATGGGGTACTAGAGCTTTAATATTTTGTTGTATATTGATTTGGAGAGGTTTTGATTTAATTTTTTCGTTTTTACTTCCTTTCTAATATGGTGTTTATAGCACGATTATGAGAGAATTATATTAATCGGCTAGTAAGTAATAAAATTTCATTATTTTTTTAATTTTATTCGAAACACATTTCGATTATTAACTCAGGAGAAACGTCTTAGGATAAAATGTAACCATTTGTTTCAGTAATTTTATATAAAGCATTATCGTTCCGCTAGAACCGATTCACCTCTGAATTCTAGGAAATTAAAATCAAGCGTACTTCTGAGATCGCTAAATCATTAACGTTTCGTGCTTTTTTAAAGACTTGAAAGAAAGTTTTTATTTTCTTAGCAGTCCTTACCAACATACTGGGGTGGGGATTCAACTGGGGTGGGCACGATAAGACAATAGGGTGTTGCGGACAAAGACGTAAATAAACCGTCAGCATCACGAGTCATTAGTATGGACGTAAGCTTGACACCTCCAAAAGTGGAATTCTGCCGTCAAAGCCTTCATAGACCCGACTAAATTGGACTTTGTGACATTCTCCCTGATTGCCTGTAGATTTAGTGTCAATGATTTTGCACTCCTATGTGTCTTGGTCATTAGTCTATGTATTGTACACGACACTTACATGTACAATGCAATATTGCAAACTACACGGTGCTTAAAATCCTACAAACAATACTGGTAAATAAAACATAAATAAAATTAAAAATTAATCGAAAAACATGTTGCTCAGAGCGGCAGACGGCTGGACCAATTCGAGTTTTTGAAGCGAAATTTCTTTAGGAGCATGAGGGTAAAATGTTTACGGATGCAACGTCACAAAAATGTGCAGCGTTTCTGTCGAAGAAAAAGCAAAGAGCGATTGATACATATTGAGAGAAAGTGAGAAAGAGAGATCGAGAAAAAGTACACGCTATTGGTTGATGTATTCGTTTAGTACTTACATATAAGAACTTTAGACGGCAATTTTGTCGCATGACGTCTTGTGCAGTAAACGCGTATGTTTAAATTATTTATATTATCATTAGCACGTATACCGTGTGTAAACAGTGTGAATATAGATATACAAATACGTGGAGTGATCATATACTGGTACATGATCAACTATTGGGGCTTTTGCATTAGTAATAATAAATTTACAAAGAAGTTTCACGTGTGACATGTGTACTTTGTTAGCACGAATTTTTTTTATTCCATGAACTCTGAGGAAGGTTTTTATGGAGATAGTTTTTTTTAAATCAAATTCAAAAAAATAGATATCACCTATGTTGGTAACATATGTAGCAATTTGCGATGCTGTAGCTACTTAAACGGTAGTTTAACAAAAAACTTATATTAAGGCTAAATGAAGTTCGCCTAACTTAGAGACGGCTAATTTTAACAATGACTTTAAACACTGATACAAAATCAATAACATGTAAACTAATGCTCTGTCGCTCTAGTCAATAACAGAAATATGGCTTATTTAGCTTTCTCTTACTAAAATTAATCTAAATTAATAAATCTCAGTCCTTTCCGTTTAGGTACTTACCTATTATTTAGTTCTATGTTTAATACCTTATCGTCTTTGTTCTGTAAAGCGACAAAAGCCGCTGCTTGTTCTCTGATA
The DNA here is from genome assembly GCA_028984075.1 of Pieris mannii. Lineage (NCBI taxonomy): Eukaryota > Metazoa > Arthropoda > Insecta > Lepidoptera > Pieridae > Pieris > Pieris mannii. The sequence goes on from CM054776.1 coordinate 7,240,467, forward strand.
TCTCCTCGAATTGAATATCATTCTTAACAAGCTCGCGTTCGTTAGGAAAGGCGCAGGTTGAATTTGTATAAAGCCAAACACTTCGCAGTACTGTTTCAACAAAACAGTTGTACGTAATTACTCGCCTATTTACATACGCACTTGAAAGAAGATGAATGAGCTTAATATTTTAGTTCAAATTCGCCTTTTAACTGCTGTTACTCCGATAGATATAAATGTTCCCTCGAGAGAGGAAGATTATTTTAGAACACTTTTGCTATAGGTTAATTCTTACCATATACAGACTTTTTTATAACAGTACGAAATTGACAATTATTTTAGTTTATCCATGTTTTTTCGACTCATGTAGAATATCATTATTTCACTTAGAATTGTGTTTCTTGTTTTGAACTTATAAGCTATCCTACTTATTATTACAAACATAATTAGTCTAATTGTATTATTTCCTCTCTTTCTGTTAAACGATAAATAGGTTGTGAAAAAAGAGATAGATGTTCAAAGATTAAGTAAGTCATGCAGAAAGTAAGAAATAGGTATTACAATACTTTCAGATGTTTTCTAGCTATCTGGGAAAGGTACGATAAAAAGGGGTTATTTATTAATAGGACGATGTTAAGTATTGGGCTAATATTTAACCGTTTTCAGAGTTGATAAGGCTGCGGTCCGATAATGCGCTTAACTCGGTATAGGGAAGCTGTTGAGCATAAATCATTGGTAAGTGAGATTGGTTCCGATGTGCGAACTCGTAAATCACCCGTGTAAATGAGACCCTATGCGATCACTGTTGGTGGCCTACAACATAATCTGATACTGCCTTTTCTATAATTAATTAGACAACTCTTTTTATATGACGCCATGTCTTTAACTCAAGATATTTGTAGAGTTTAAAAATAGCAACACTTCATATTAGTGCATATTGTAAGCAACAATGAATAGTAATGAAAAAGAGATTATAACCAACGTAATTTATTACATGATATTGCTCTTATAAACATTTTGTATAACAACGAATGGACATGGTTCATTTCTTTGAAATAATGACCTAGAAAGGAACATCTTAAGGATAAGGCCACATGCTATTAAAGCTAGTTTCATTCCTCTGTGGCTAATAATAACCCAGCACGTGAACTTGCGATGTCCTGAATATTTGACAAAGTAACGCATATGTGCTCCTTTTACTACGCTATTCAAAATATTTCCTTTTCGTGACAGTGTATGTTTAGTATTGAATAATATTTTCTTTTAATAATAAACTCAGTTGTGTTTTTTCAATAACAAATTAAAATACATTTGTTTGACGTTTTGCGTTAGGAAGCTGCAGTGAGCGCTGTCCGCCCGTAGTTTTGTTAAAATAGATTAATGTCAGATTGTGATCGTTAGAAGCGATTTTATTACTTAAACACTAAAATAAAATACAGACGCTTTAATTTAATGTATTCTAAAACATTTACGTGATACACAATAATAAGTAATTTAAGTTTGGGTTCTTGCAGCATATTAAGCATTTTACTCCGTTTAAAATTGAAAATTAATGCGATGGTAATGGAGGGTTGAAGTAATACTTTCTTTATAAATATATTTTTGGAGTCACGCAAATCGTTAAAATACTGATATTTCAATTTCCTAACTCCATTTTTATGAAATGATGGTTTACGAGAGAGAAACATTGATATTATTTAAATACACTAGGGGGCTAATTAACAATGTATATTTTAGACACGTCAATGAATACAGTATTAATGACAGAACCCATTAAATTTACAATAGTGAACGTTTAGTTTAATTATTGATTATAGTTATTAAGGTTTCAAGAGGTTTTTAATTACAATTGTCTTATTGAACACTCATGAGAATGTAATGTCATAATTATCAATCGTATTTTGTCAGTTAAATATAGAACTGTAAACGAAAGTACTTATGTACAAGCACTTCAAGTGCTTAAACGTATGAGCTTCGTAAAGCACTAATTAAGTTAGTCGTTCTAATGACATTGGATTGCTGTTTACATTGGCATCATTAGCCTAATGATTGTATCCTGGCTTGGGTCTAATTTCTAAGACGCCTTATTAATGATTAAACTAATGTCGAGGCTCTAATGAAGGACCAACATGTTAAGTTATATCATGAAAAACAAGTGTATTTTTAAATGAAACGTCTAAGCGAAAATATACAGAAATATAAATCAAAGTCTAGAAAAGCCGGCGTTGGATACCAAACAATTGTTTGATCAGTGCACGGTTAGGCGGGTAGAATAATATTTATATACAAGCCTACCCTCACTTTCTTGCAATATAATAAAAGCCACCGAGTCATCGTGCGGGCCGGGCAGGCTTGCCACGCCTGGTCTTTGGTGTTAGAAGAGAAGGTCATCCTCCTGAAATTCTAGATTGCTTCAATACCACACCCTACTACTTCAATTCAAAAACCTACTCTACTACTATGCTAATCGCAATCATATTTGTTCGTGACAATTAGGTTCTATAGCCCATCTCAGGGAACGAATGCAGTTATCATACTTTATATTGATAGTGTTACTGTTAATTAATATTAAATAGGTGCGGTAAAGACCATGGCAAGATGGCGTACCTGGAGTAGAAAAACATGAAAATATGCCATAAAGTTCTACCGAGAAGCACATAAGCATTCATGAACACAAATGCAAGAATATACAAAATTTTAAACGATTTAATTTAAATGTATGTATACAATTAATCCAAATATTGCTTCACTGGGAAATGTGCTATTAAGATTTTATTATTTTGAGAGCATCGAAACTTTCATTTAATGATATTCAAGTAAGTGCATTCATCGTGGATTATATGATTGTTTTCCCTTCAGCACTTGTCTGTAAACGTTTAAAAGAAAACAGTTTCAGTTTTAAAATAAGAAAACGTATTGAGAATGCACACGTGCAATTGTAGAAATTGTTCTTAAGACGAGTTTTGTTTCACTGTTATATGGAACGCGGAAGTTTTAGTTGCATAAAGAAAAAACAATAGGATTTATGAAAATTACATTCTTATATTTATCATACGATTTTCTTATGACGTAAGTAACTCGTAGACATATTTTTGCATAAATAACAGTAATATATAGACGATTGTTAGATCAAATTAATATACACATAATACATGGCAAAATTATATCACCGGAAAACAAACCTATGACCAAGATATATCCAAGTTTCAAAATTAAATAAACGAATTGAGAACTAAGCCACAGAGACAGTTAAAACAATGTCTACGAAAGAAAGACAGACACGAAGATCGATCAAGGTCGAACAAGGATAATTAAATAAGTGTATTGTATTGCCTTTTAATTTGTTTTCTTGGAAACTTATAATAAATGTAATTTATCTTTGCATAAAATTTAGTGCTAGAATCTAGTTAAATTCAGTACATTAACAGCTGGAGGGCGGCGAAGGCGTTTAGATTATAAATAGCCTTTATATTATCACTGTATATCTTCAATGGTGGCTTTATTTAGGTACAGTTTTATTGTGTGCAATATATCGTACACTTAACGTTCGTTTAAAATTATAGTTACCTCAATTTACTGATTATTGATTAACTTCTAATAGCGTTAAGAGTAATGAATTTCGGTTAAATAATTTTTATTTTTAATATAAATAATACAATGTAAGAGAAAATATTGCTTTGTTTGTTATAAAAAATCAGGGCCGATTTAGATTAGTTCTTTATTTAGAATTATTTTAGTTAGAATACTTCTTCTTGCCAAGGTAATGTTAATATCATTTGTTTCCAATAAATGCCCGTTCGGTCAACGGGCTGCAAATAAATTATTGTAAATAGCATGATTTATAGAATGAAATCACACTTAATTTGAGATTATCAATTAATGACACGAATATAAATCCATACATAGACTTATTTATATAATATTTTTGCATAGCAAAACGTTATTGATTTATACAAAGCTTTATGTAAATGGGTGGGATCTGAACGGTGACAAAATACCGATAGCAAGATATCTTGCTCGTACAATTGATAATCGCATGAATATTCATCCCTACTATAATATAAGGCCACAAGAATTTATGTTATAGTAATAGGCATCGTTAAATTGTTTTCATTTTTATAGTATGCAAGGTTTTTCATTAGCTTTCAGTTTCAATACATGTTTGTTTGAGTGTGCACTGAGACGTTCATTTGGTCCGTTGTCTGGCCTCGCCAGTTAAGCCAGCCTAACTCCGTTCCGAGGTTCAGAAGTTTCCTGGACTCTTCGTAGGTTTTACGGAGCTACCTTACTACTCCGAGAATTTCTGTTCACTGGGAAGCCATTACGCATTCCAGGACTACGAGAGTGACTGCATCCTCTGCGCTGAAACCGACCCTGCTCAAGTGTCTGACGCGATTAGGACAAAGAGATGTTTATTAAAGAGGCAGTGGCACGTAATTGTATATTAATTTCCATACAAATATGACGTGATACTATTATAATTTTTAAAAAATCTTACTTTTTAGTGTCAAACCTATATTTTAACTTGTTGATGAGCTTGGCGTTTGAACACTGCGTTTGTCCGTGGTATGTATTACGCAACCTACTGAATGAATTAAAGGTACTAGAAGTGTGTTAAAAAATTAAACTGGATCATATCTTCGACCGTTCCTCAAATTGACGGCAGAAAAATACCGAATTTGTTTTCAATAGCGTATTAAAATGCTTTTTGTTTTGAAATTGTGAAGTCCTAGTGTAAAACAGTGTTATTTTACTGATGTACCAAGGCCTCAATAATATTTGATTTGGACATAAAATGTTATCGTTCTTAAGTAAAAGGTTTTATCGTATAAAAGAAAGACATAAGTGTTATGGTAAAAGGAAATTGAAAACAAAGTTTTGTTTTCTTGGCACAATTTTATTTTCCATTCGAGATATGAAGATAAGGGTAAAACTTCCGAAAGTGGGTAAGGAAGTCGGAAATTGACGAATAACAAACGGATTGACGTTTATATACAAAGTTTTGATTTGTTTTTATTTCAATTCTTAATGCGTAACTTACAAGCATAGAGTGTCAAATGTTTATTATTGTCGTTTTTGCACTAGGGTTCTTGCCTCTATGCTTTTCAGTTTTGGATTTCACTTTTCTATCAACGATTTTAGTAGATGCAAATATGGATATTATCCACCTGCAATATTGCAAAAAAAAACAAATTTTATTGAGTAAAATTTTTTCAAGAACGAAAAAATTTAAATTTTCGTTTTAGAAACAATAATTGATTTTGTTAATTGACCGATATATTACACACAGTATTTTATAGTGGTCTTGTTTTGACGCAATGTTACGCTTCACTTTGTCCTTTATAAGTAATGAATCTATAAAATTATATTCTTAATGCTTCATATCCAACATTAACCTACATCAGCGTTTTCATATCGACGGTAAGCTGACAGATAAATTTCATGGCAATTGTCATGTCGAGATCAATGAACATTATTGCATGGACATAGATTGTTGTAAGTGTGTATTCTTGTTCTGTGCTGTGCAATACTTGTGACTATTGACTGTTAAAACATGAGCATTCTAGCACCCAAAATGTAAACTATCAAATTGTTTTTTTTTTTGCGAAAATATAACAATATTTTATTGATGATATCAATGAACTGAATAACACATTCTATCTCTCTCTAAGGGTAGTACAAAAAAATACGGATTCCTGCGATTCTCCTTTTTTGATTGACGCTGATGTAATTAAGCAAATGATTAATTTGCCAAATTATCCAGACAAATTTTTGTCCTTTTATCTTTTATTTTATTCAAGAAAATTTGCCTTCATTTGGCAAACTACATTCACACATGCATGTCTAATAAGAAATTGCTTTATGTTAAATTAAACTGAGATACGTAGTGGAGTTAACCTGCGTCACAAAAGATAAATCAAGTTTATGTGACGTCTTGAGGCATGTTTGAATTTATGTGGCTGTACTTCTGTCTTGAGAGTATAACTTTTTAGTTTAAAGCTTCTTGCGAAGCTATCAGGAGACTTTGAAATTCAAAGCAACGTCATCATAAAAAAATATGTTACACCGAGTCAGTCTTAAAATAATTACGTTGAAAACAACGAGAATTTTACGGAATAAATAAAAAAAAGAAAGCAATGAGCCATAAAAGAAAAAAAGCATGTTCAACAAAGACAGAGGTTTTTGATTATTTAAATATTGGGTTGAGAGAGTTTTAATATTTATTTAAAAGAGAGTAATAGTCAAATAATTCAACTATGAATAAATAAAATATTTTTTTAGCAGTAAGTGGTTAAAAGTCATGAGAGCTTACTACCATACCCACGTATTTATAATGCGCTAACAACTTAATACTTTTTGCCCTTATTGTTCGCACGCCGACGCGTACGTGACTTCATTTAAATAAAAACCCTCTGAATTTAAACACAAAGACCAATAATTAGGTTCAATAAGAAAGCTGCATACATCGTACCGGTCGGTTTACTATGTAAATGGTTATGATAATGTAAAATTCAACATAAGTGGAGTAGAATTTGTGGAGTCATGCTTTTCGTTAGCATTCAACCGCGGTGGTACTGATGTAGGCACTGACGTGAGGTGATGAAGCATTTTAATGTGTAGGTTCTGTATAATTTGTATGCAAATGCGACCTAAATGTCTTAATTATTGTATTACAGAGATTTTTTAAGAATCAAGTAAATTATGTTGCCACGTTTTGAGATTGAGACTTTTATGGTTTACCAATAGATATTTTATGCTCACTATTATCGTAATTGTTTAGCAAGCACTTGTGTTCTTTTTTTGTTAATTTATTTAAAACATGCATCACTCATTTAAAATCTTAATACATGTCGTCGATGGATCCAACTTTACGTATTTTACGAATTGCATAAGATTTTAAACTATATAAAATATTAATATATGCCAGCCACACATAGTATCAAACAACTTGATTGCACCGTCTACGTAAAATATAATATAAGCGTATGAAATCAACCGAACAATCTTTATACCTTTCTAATAAATGTATTTGTTTAAACGTGAGAACTGGTTTAATTATAATTAAAGAAACTTTACTCCATGATTCTTATTAATTTTGAGGCGATAGCGATTTTTAATTAACATTTATAAATGGTCATCAATATCATTTAATTATGGAAGCTTATACATTGATATTAACTATAAAATCAACAGTGAATTAGTGTTATCTAAACTGTCCGGTTGAAAGATCGTGGATATAAATTATATTTTAATTTCGAAATTTAACAGATTTCGTATTGTGTGCGTGTGAGCTATGGCTTTTGTGGGTGTTTTATTGTTCCGCATTTTTGGGCAAAACTTGTCTATTGGTAACTGATAAACTGCATCGCATTCTTGAAAAATTTAAGGTTAAAATTCAAAAACATTTTGTTATCTAACGATAAAAAAAAATAAACCTAAATTTACAATATGTAGTAGTTTATCTTTTACTGATGGTTTCAGATGAGTTACATTGTTAGATATCTCAATGTTAAGATAGGTCCACAGAGCTTGACGGAGCTAAATTTTTAGTAGATTTAGTATTTCCATTGCAATTCCTGTAAAAGGGTCGTTTTTATTAACAAACTTAAGAAATATTATCTAACATTTACCATACTTATAAAGCTATGAGAAAACAACGAGACTTATCTGGTTTTGATATCCTTAATACCTTTTTATCCATATATAATATTATCTAGATTCTCAGTGGGAAGTGACCGTTATAGAATATTACGGTGTTGGCCCGCCTACACCTGTAAGGAGCACCCACGAGGTTACATCTGTCACATAACATGCATTATGAACAATAAATCGAAACAATATCATTATATCTCAATTAGGCGAATGCAAATTATAACGGATGGGCAAAGGACAGGCACAGTCTAGTAGTTAGGCGATCTGAGAATTGAGTTCGAGACTCCTTTAAGCAGGGACCAACTGGATTTATTCATAATTAATACGGCGAAGGATATCGTTATAAAAATATGCTTGTGATAGGCTCATTATTTATGAATAATTACAAATAATGTCCATGTATTCTATCACATACCCATTGCCGTACTTAGAGTCGTTCATTAAATTGTCTCAAATGCAGAGGAACTTTTTTTGTATTCTACTAATCTTTGATGATCTATTAATAATAATAAGAGCAGTGTTGGCTTAGTGGCTCCAGCGTGCGTGCGACTCTCATACCTGAGGTCGTAGGTTCGATCCCCGGCTGTGCACTAATGGATTTTCTTTCTATGTGCGCATTTAACATTTGCTCGAACGGTGAAGGAAAACATCGTGAGGACACCGACATGTCTTAGACCCAAAAAGTCGACGACGTGTATCAGGCACTGGAGGCTAATCACCTAGTTGCCTATTAGATTTAAAAAAATGATCACGTAACAGATTCAAATATCTGAGGCCAAGACCTAAAGAGGTTGTAATGCATATATTTATTTTTTATAATAAATATATGCACTCAAATTTATAAATTAATTAGTATTGCGTATTGCACAATTAAAAGCAATTAAAATCTAATGATCATATACGCGTGTACCTTACCTACATTACGTTTAAAACACCTACACGAATCCTTAAGGACATTCAAAGGACCTCCATTGTTATTAAAAATGATGATTCATAGTTGTCACTTAAGCCTCTTTTACATTACAACTGCATAGACTTTCCCCAGCGACATCTCAGCTGACAGGAAGATCTATCTGTTTGGATTACGTGAGCTGGGCCCGTGTTCTCTTTACTTATTTGTTTTTGTTATCTCAACATCCTTGGGTCTTGGACACTGCATGGGAGTCAAGTTCAAGATGAAGTGACGAGACGTGACTGCGTCTTTGGTTTTAACACGTACTTGTTGTTTGAATGTTTAGTATCGTATCGTATACATTCGACATAAAACTTGCGGTCTATCATGGTTTCGCATGGTTTTTTTTTTGTAAATATTCTGGATATAAAATATTTTTACTTGAGAAAAAATCCGGTCCATTCTTCTTTTAATGATTACAACAAATTCTATATTGGAGGTCAAATGTTGGAGGAGAATGTAGATGTCGTTAGAATTTAATCTGTCGTGTATAATATACAAAATATGATGCACTTAAGAAATCACAGATACAAAATTTTGTGTTAGTATAATAGTAATGAACATCAATTACAAATATTATTGAATCCACACGAATATTATATTAAAATGATTCAAATTCTAAATGTTTTACTCGTATTAAAGAACAGTTAAGGTAAACATTATTCTTGGTTTAAATCAAATCAAAATTTATTTATTCAATTTAGATGCGAGTTAAGGCATGCTTATGAATGTCAAATGATATCTAATTATCTAGAAGAACGCGAGGCAGCGCTGAAATTGGCAGACTCTAATAAGGAAGGAACTGAAAATCGCAATTTTAAACAATAATGCTGAACGCATTAAGCACATAGAGTGGTTTATGTAAGGTCGAAAGTCGTACGGCATTAAATATAAATGTGAGATAAGTTTGTGTCTGTGACATCGCCTCTAGGCTCAATTTAACGAGTCTCTATAACTGACGTCGGCGATTATGACCGAAAATACTTCTGCCTCTATTTTAGTGCACGTAAAATTCTTAACTAATTTTTTATTACGAATGTAACTTTGATTGTACAATGGTATATAAAAACATCATAATATAATCAATTAATAAAATATGTTAAAATTAATCCTTAAATATGATACACATTTTAATTACATATTGTTAATCACTACATAGTATAAAACAAAGTCGCTTTCTCTGTCCCTATGTCCCTCTGTATACTTAAATCTTTGAAACTACGCAATGGATTTTGATGCGGTTTTTTTTAATAGATAGAGTGAGGAGGAAGATTCAAGAGGAAGGTTTATATGTATAATAACATCCATTAAATAGTGGAGAAGTACTGTTATTTTTGAGGTTTCTAATGTGATGTCGTAAATAATTACATTTTTTCCGCTTACATTGCAAACGCAGGCTGAACCCTACGAGTTTTATCAAAATAATGTAATAAGTATTGTACACATTGAAAAGGTCTACAGAAAAGTCCGTGATGGTATATGTCTATATGGTATATGTCGCGTATATTATCGGAGCTTTGCAGCGACGGAAATAACAATACATAATAAAAACCTGCTTTTCATCAGCATTGCACCCGTGCGAAGCTGGGGCGGGTCACTAGTAAAATTATACAATACAAAGTTAAGATATTTATAACATAAATATAATGAGAAATGGTAAAACATACAAACAAAAACATACATGTTTCCTCTTTAAAATATAATAAAATAATCAATATTCCTATAAACTCATTCTTTGTCCGAAGTAGCTGCCAGCTCATCGGTCTCTTGTGATATCGACTAACCTTTTTCCTATTTCCTTATAAGGCCTTGTAGCGCTAGGACCTCAGGGACTAAGGGTCTCAACATTTAATCGGGCAAAGTCATATTCGGACCCTGTATTTGCATGCTTCAGGTCTTTCGGCCGCTTCACAAGGCTCATCTTTGTTTTTGATTTCATATAGATGGGAAGGTGTCTAAATAGGTTGCATCCCATACCAGCAACCGCCCCATATTCCATCAAACTCATACTCATAAATATATCTATACTTTTTAGTATAACCATAAGTAAGTATCTTTAGAAGTAATATAAATTCAAATACCGCACCTACTAGAGGTTATAATTAAAGGATGTCTCGAGTAACAATTAATTAGTCCATGAACTGAACGAAGCAATAACTGTGCCGATCGAGTGAGCAATGAGTTAGACACGTGGGGGAGGTAACATGCAACTTTAGATTAGAAACTACTGCTTGAAATTTATTACGCTTTCAATTATTTGATTAGAAATTGATATTGAATAATACATTCTATGCCCAAATAGAAGCAATTTATAAATTGATATCAAAAGAGTTAACGTAATATAAATCTATAAATATCGATTTGTATAGTAAAATTATGTTATGAAAACAAAATAGTAAAACATATCTAGAAACAAATAGGCTATTAAAACGCAAGATCCTTGAGTCGTGGTAAAGCAATCAGTCCTTTTTTAAGCGGGAGATAACCAATTATATTTGAAAAGACTGTCCTGACAAGACATTCAACCGGGTATCCCTAGGGATAAGAATATGTCGAGTAGGTTACTTTATTGCGCAAACCTAGCTAGTTTTCTTTTGTTTTATTTACAACCTCATTCTTACTACGATAGCATCTTAAAATACTACATCGTATTTCACTTTTGGCAGTTATTGTGATGGTCGCAGGCATTGCAACTATTTATTTATGCATCGTACCAAATAGCCTCGACAGGCACTTTCTCCCACGCCCAATATAACCTGAAACTTGACAACGGACAATACCATCATATATTATCTGAACAAGTTTAGCTTCAGTATTAATACTCAGTCTTAGAAAATAATTTTAGATTTAATTCCTAATATTCAATAATCTAAATTCTGAAGTAATTATTTATTTTAAGCTCATAAAGTATAATAAACGTAACATAAAGTGACATGTACCACAAAAACGATATATCATAATTAATGTGTAAAACTTTTACAAGTCTTAATAATATTATGATCAAAGCGAGTACCATTGAAGTTCACATTAGAGGAACTGAGCTTTCAATTACTGAGCAGTCTGCCGTGAGCTTTTAGTGAATAATGAGAGCTTATCCTCACATAAGACGGCTTCAGTAGAATATTGTTCTTGAGTGGGTGCAGACCACCCGAACGCCATAGTGTAACGTATTTATATTAATCAAGATCTTTTATAACTAAGCATTGGGTTTAAATCTAGATATTGTAGGAAATTAAAAAAAGTTCCTTTTGATATTCTTATATTATTTATACTATATGATTAAAAATTATACTATACAAATACACAACATACATACACATTTTCAAGTTCCGATAAGTATAAGAAAATTACGTATATGATGAAAAATACACAATGTCCGAGAAAAATTTAATTTACAATTTGCTCAAATATTAAGGGTTTTTAACGAACTCTGTTAGTAGACTTTTAACGAAACCGATTTTATAAGAAGCGTTATTAGATCTTTAATCTGTGATTCTGAATAATTGAATTACAATAAGAAACCAACTGTTCTCACGTAATAAATCTAATAATCGTTTTCCAATCAATTTTATTTACTTTGACTCAGGGATTTATCAAGTCGACGGCCGTTCTTACATCCTCATAATGTGGCTATTTGCTACAAAGATGTAGGAGATGACGACATATCCTTTTAATCATGACCACCGCTTTGTCACATATTCTACTGTGTTTATTTGCTATAATACTCTAATATTTCGCTTTTATATAAACAAAATATACGAAAAATTGATGTTTTAATCATCATTTATCAGATTTTAAATAAGGTCAAAACTATGTTAGCGATTACTTAATACAACTACATATAGTATAATGTACTGTCTACCAGATTGCCCAATGATGAAATTATATTTTTGGTGCAGGACTTTAACAGTGAATATTTTAAACAATTAAGAGGCAAACAAGCCTTTGGAACCATTACAGGAAGTTGCAGCTCATGGGCATCCAAGTCATTGCACCCTGCGTTGTCAGCCTGTAATTAATGCTCTATTATTATGCCTTTTTTTACAGTTTGGAAGTATTTCCCAATAAGCCGATTCCTTAACGCGCGGATTCGCAAAAGAAATGTCTATTATTCCAAAGATACAGGAGAAACTTAACGATAAATTAATAACTAAACGATAGCAATCATGTAAATACAATACGAATCCGAACATGTGGTTCATATTCACGTCTGATGTTTTGTCTTACGCTAAAAATGTCTACTTAAAAATCAAAGTCAAACTTATTATAGTGAAGCTAGTTTTAGTGTTTAAGTAATGAAGATATTATTGACAGCCAATTCAGTGTTCTGTTTGTCATAGAAAAAAAATGATAATCACTCCATTGCCAAAACAAGCTGTCAAACGTCACAAGTTGTCAAAAAACTTTCAACGTCGTCCTTGACATGACGTTTTACTTACGCGATGTATTTTTATTATTTTTATTTAACTATTACAATTTTTACCCTAATATCAAGGCAATATTTTTAGACCGCTTCTATAAACTCAAAGGCTCATGAGACCTTGTTCTTTAAATGTCAAGACAATATTTCGTATTATTACGATGTTTATGACAAGTTGTATGTAATAAGACGAAAATTATGGTGTCCCAGCACTGCAATGCAGCTTGTAAATATTAAACAAGATGTGGTATACAGAGTGCTCTTTATACCCGCTCTCTGTCAATCATAGGTCGCGCTAAAATTTCTATGTAAACATAAACATATCCAGCATTAAATTTACAATTCTCGATCTTACTTATTATGTTGTAACATTCTTTTATTTAATAACAGACTATAGAGCAGTGTGGCATCAGCTTGCGAATCTCATCCCTGAGGTCGTAGGTTCGATCCTCGGACCAATAGACTTTCCTTATATGTGTGCATTTAAGATTCGCTCGTACGGTAAAGGATAACATCGTGAGGAAACCCGTATACCTTAGACCCAAGATCTGATCACCTACTTGCCTATTAGATTAAACAAATGATGGTGAAGTTGCAGTTTTAGTGATTTTTATTTATGTTTTAACTAAAATGGTAATAAATTAAATTTAGCTGCTATATTATAAGTGATTTTGTATAAAACAAGTGAATATATTCCTTACAAAATATTACACATTTATAGAACACACTGTTATAAATAATCTGGTTTCGATCTTATGGCTCATAATAACTTCAATTACGTTTCATGTTATCCGTTTCTAGTTATGAAATGAAAACAACTTGATCTCTGATTGAATTGTCAGTGGAATTCAATTTAGCATGAAGTGAATGATTTCGATTTTCTGTATTAACCACAAAATATTTTACGTTGATCGAACTCATTTTCATAATCTTAGATATTTTAAAAGGAGCTTTCAAATGATTACCTTCATACGGCACAGCTATTTATTTTGAATTAGTATTAGTGCAACGGTAATTTTTTATACCAATTCTTTCACAATTTTGTATCGAAATCGCAAATTTATTTTCTATGAATCGTTTTTCTAAATACAAACGGCTGTAGTTTTCCGGTAAAAAATGGTATTGTGTAAATGGGACCCATCAAGCGTTGCAACCAGTCGTGGAGGCAATTTGTCCAACATTTCTCTTGTGTGTCGTAGCAAAGCTTCGAATCGGACTGACGTGAAACTATCGATAACGTTGTGCTGAATTACTTATCCATTCTGCATTCGCCTACTATTTTTACTTCAATTTAAGTCTAGAAAGATTCAGTCACTAAATTCGAGCGCGGCGTCTCGTTACGTTAGTCTAACTCAATAAACGCTGAAATGTTTGAACAATTTCATGAACTATTTTAAAATTCAAGCCGTTAACTTTTTTATTCAATTTAAAGTTTATATTGCTTAGAATAAATGTTATTTGTGCGGGTCAGATTCAATATTAAATAAAGCGTTCTCGCCTTCATGCCGTTTTGTTTAAGCACGGATTAAGATGCGTATAGGTGAAGTTTGTTTGAGTTTCATTCGATTCCGCGTGTTGCCCTCCAAATGGAGCGGTCCGCGACCACAAAATGCAATTATCGACCGCCGACTGCCGCAGCTATGCACGAATTGCATTCCAATGCTTCAGCGAAGTTGATCCATCCTCGGACGTTCAAGGAGAAATTTTGCGAATCTCAAACAGCTGTTTATGCTATCTAAATATCTGCGCATGCTCATGTGTATAAATTTTAACGTGCGCAAATATTAAACGTTAAGAACATGATTTGAAGTTGCGAAGTGTTGTTGAAATAAGTTTATGGAAAATATATATGTTGATAAGGTGATTTAATATGTACAAAAATAGTACAGTATTAACAACCGACCGAACTACTTTTGTAAGCGACCAAAGTAATACTGGAAAATAGTATTTCATTTAGTATTTGTTCGTCACATCAGCTACTTTTAATGGCTTTTCTTCGTTCCGCTCTTCTGTTGATTATGTAATCAAGGCCGGCGGTGTTTTCAACACTTATTTTATTGTAGCTTAACAAACTATAAATATTTGAAATAGGAATTGGTCTGAAATATTTTTGCATTCTCAATGGAAAATGTCAAGACTCTCTAGGGAGAATTCGGAAACGACTGGTGATCTGTTACTGTGGCGCTAAAAGCGGTTGTTGTTAAAATGCCTCTCTTGGGGCTTCGTTGGAATTGGGACATTTACTTTGACCTGCAGATGGATAATGGTTTTATCTTTCGTATTATTAGCACACAGAGGCAGTTAAACCAGTAAAAATATGTACATTAAAGGTAATGAATATAGCAAATTATGTAATAAAGATTACAATGGTAATATGAACATATTGTTTCGTTGTTGCTTTACGAAGGTCTCGAAGGGTTCAACACAATATCTGTATTGTGGTCATTCTTTTGAACATCGTGCTGCGTCGGGCCGTCTGAAAAATTATAAAGTGAATTTTTCCACCGAACAAAGACTCGTCCCGGAGGAATTTCATTGCGGTGTGCTTTTAAATTAAATTTTGTATGATAGCTTTACCTTAATTCAACGTTAGTTAGAATAAAGCAGGCTTTACAAAAAGTATAATTAATTCTAAACAGATTTTAAAAGATTATTACGGTAAACTTTTTTACACATTTTAAGCTTTACTGGTCTATATGTTAGGTATAAGCATTAGTCTATAAGTTAAGCGTGCGTCTTGCACAGAGCATAATTTTTATGTTATAAGATGCCAGTTAATTGAGGATATAGAAGATAAATAAATCAATCAGTGGTACTACAACCTCTTTAGGTCTTGGCCTCAGATTTCTGATTCTGTTTCATGATAATTTTTAAATCTAATAGGCAAGTAGGTGATCAGCCTCCAGTGGCTGACACACGCCGTCGACTTTTTGGGTCTAAGACATGTCGGTTTCCTCACGATGTTTTCCTTCACCGTTCGTGCAAATTTTAAATACGCACATAGAAAGAAACCCCATTGGTGCACAGCCGGGGATTGAACCTACGACCTTAGGTATGAGAGTCGCACGCTGAAGCCACTAGACCAACACTGCTCTTATTAAAAGATAGTGGAAAATATATATAAGCCAAGTGTCATCTACCAAGCCAAACTTGGCTGATGTGGTGGCCGTATACCCTCCATTGGAGGCATAATACATTTTCCTAACATTTGATCTTTTGAAACAATTTTCACATAAGGTTATTCTATTTAAACTTTTTTATCTGTTTAAGTGAACTATTGTACAAATATAAATTAAAAACTTTTAAATCGTGCCAATGAGATAGCACGTTTAAATGCGTTTCTTTTATTGACGTGAAATAAGAAGATCTCAAAGGTAATTCCATTTTAATGCAGGTTTGCGTTTAAACTGTCACGCTTTGTCCCTTGCATGTATCGCTACCCGTTCGCCTACGCATACTACTAACACGTGCAGATAAATGTATCAAATCTCTAACCAATAAAAGCTTTTTACGCTGCAAAACTTCTCACTTAACTACATAGGAAATTATTGTTTAAAAAAAGCGCTGTCTTGCTTTCTCGGAAAACAGTCTAAATATCGAGCGTTTCCAGCTAGTCCTATAATTCTTGATAGTTCTCGATAACGATTGTAAATAGGTTGTAAGGGAAGTTTGTTTGACTGTATATCTATATTAGGATCTAATACTTTTTCTAAAGAAGTCCATTGACCTTTTTGGATCGGTTTAAAAGAATTTAAGTATATCCTGATTTAGTGCCAGCTTAAACGAAAAATATAATTTAAACCTTGTACTATTATTAACCAAAAGTAATGTTAAGGCTATCGTATTTTGTTATTTTTATTTTTTAATCATTTAAATAACAGTGTTTTTTTTTTGATTTTATACTTTTTTTGTTGCGTTAGAAAATTTTGAGAGTAAATCTTTACGATTACACATAGTCAACATTTTAGTTTATTTTGTGATATTAAATATTTGTTTTCTATTGATAGTGTCGTTTTCCTACAAATGTAGAATAAAAATTTTGAAAAGATTTTTCATCTTGTTACGCTAAAGAAGTATAACTTCTAACGCGTAAGTTAAATACACATACGTTTTTAATCAGTCTTAATATTAGACTTGCGAATTCTGTAACACATCCGTTTGTTTCCTCAATTTACAATTCATAATTTCATGTAGATTTATCCTTTAATAAAAAACGTTTAAAGTTCAATTCTGTGGCTTAACAAAACAGGCTTAAAATAAAGCTGAATTATTTATTATGCTGGTCGAGTAAAAATGGGAACATGTAGGCACTTATTGTTTCAGTGTTTACAAAAGTTTAATAGGCTTGTCGTCAGTAAAATACGATGAGGTTCCAATGTGTAATTTAGTGAATCAGGCTTCGTCGCTTGCTGTTTAGTCTACGCTTTTAAAAACTTTTAGATTTATTTTGTTCGCACTTTTGCACTGCATTGTAATGTAACTGAGGGATTCACGCTGAGAGTATTTTTTTAATTGCGCCGTTTATATATTCAAGTGTCATAAGTTTATTCGTGTTAGAGTTGACGTCAAAGTTATCATTTAAATGATTGTCGTAACATAAATGAGGTTCATTTAACTATTATGTATATAACTTGTCTACTTATATTAATTTTATATCAAATTAAAGAATGGCACAATAATTAATATAAACTTATTTTTATACGCTAGTAACTATTACTCTAAATATACGTACACATTATCTGAAGAGGAGCTTAAGCAATTAACATAACAAAAACAGGCTTCGAGTTGCAACGCCACAGATAAAGCCTTCAGTTACGATCGAAACGGCAGACTGCGCGCGCGCCGCACACTTACACATCATTAGCGCGTACACGCCTACGACGAATATAGGATCTGCCTTCATAATATAAAAAGTAAACCGAATAATGTCCTTCAAACTTCACCTATATCTTAACATTACGAATTCAATATGACACAATTTTATAGATTTGTACCCTCAATTTTTATTGCATTTTTAATAATCCTCCCTTCACAGTCCCAATTTCTAATAAAAGGAAAAGTGAAAAAGAGAAATACAGTTAAAAAATTTGAAAATAGCATTTCATCTACATGTGACAACGGTTCAGTTTTGGACAACGTTGAGTCTGTAAAGCGGATTGTGTATTCATCTCGATTTATATTTACGGGCAAAATTTCACGAGTGCAAACAAGGTATTATGGAATCGAACGATCGAAAAAAAGTGTTTTCAAAGTGCTCATACGACGGGTTTTAAAAGGTGACATAAGTGTGCTTAGTGATTTGTTAAATTTTGAAACGAGGACGGACAATTCGAGTAGATCGTATGTGTTTGCTGAAGGGGGTGGCACAATGAGGGGGTTGTGTGTGTCTCATGGTTGGGCGGCGATATTGTTCGGGGATAGAGCGTCTTCACCGCTAAGGCTTTTAGTTGATCCTGTACCTTTGACACTTGATAGGGTACGGAGAGTAAGGTCTGCTGTTCAAGGTAAATATACATTTTAATAGATAAGAAGTACTTTTAATATAAGTTATAATCGTGTGATGTAAATCTTTACATCTGACCTTTTATCAAATGTAACTAATAATTCTTGGTAATGGATACCAAGAAAACAATTGAAAATAAATAGAAATTAATTTAAAAATTGCCTTTATTGGAGTGATCAAACGGATGGAAGCAGATATTCCGCTCTAGATGCTTCGTTGCTGACCACGACGCTCAGACATGATGCCGACTAAAGAGAGAGAGATATTGGAGTTATTGGAGTGATAAAATAAGGATTTTATTAAGTGTTCTACTATATTTAATACCAGCACGACCTTTGACGGAGTGACGGCCTCCTTCAAACTCTTCCTTTTGTAAGAGACAAAATGAATAATTTGGAGGAAGCCGCATCGAAGATCTTCGCTACTATTAACCAAACTTTTTTCAAAATATAAAATTAAATGAAACAAAAACCAAAATAACGATTACCTTGGAAACAATAACAAAACCAATAATTAAAATATTCTTGAACGATTTTAAGCCAACAGAATAGGTTGTTAGTTCACGTTACACCAATAGTAATTATCTCTAACTTTGGTCTGTCAATAAACGTTGAATTTGTTTGTTATCTTCGTTAACATCAAGATTGAGTCGCGTACAAACAGTATAATTAAATTTTCATTCTAACATGGTAAATGCATCTGAACCAAGCTTTGTTTAATTCACAGATTTCACGGTAAAATACCGTCGGTGCTATCACAAAGATGATTATCGGGTGTGAATTGTTGAGACCAAATGTTGACTGGATTTAAAAGCATTAAGCAAGAATCCTTTTATAGATGTGACAATTGTATACGCATTGTCACGTTAAGTGTGTTTTTATTATCGCATTCTGTATCTACATCATAATTAGGATCTGTCTGTTTTTAGTTTTAGTAAAGTCAACAAATAAACCCACTACTCAAGCATAGTTGCGACTACAGTCATCTTCTGTTTACTAATCTGACAATTCAAGTTATAACAGCCATGTAATCACTTGAATTGCCAGATATCTTGCGCTCGTCTAAACAGTTCTTCTTCGGTGATGTCTACTCCTGTGCGTTCCGCAACCGCGGCTTCTTCTTTCTACTGGCCCTTGAAATTTACCCATCGTTATAAGCTGCAACAAGTCGCGATGATGATGCAAAGCGTGTCCGAGATAAGCGACATTACGTATTTTAACAGTCTGCATAAACCTTCGTGTCGTCTCTACCATAGTCATAATGTAAGTCATAAGTTTTATTAATTTATTATTCATAAATATTATAAAGAAATGTCACGAACACGAGAATAACCGATTTGAAGTTAGGTACAGTCTAACGCGATTTATACCTCCACCGGCCACTAACTTATTTTATTACCGAATGTTTTTTCCTAACACAGTTTTAAATATTAAGACCTTCACGATTCTACTTCGTGTAAATACCCGAATTATTATAGATGCAAAGGCACCAAAATGAAATGTATTCGTGGAATAGATACGTGGGCGGAGACCCCGTGAGAACACAACTCAAAAGTTATATGATTTTACAATAGGTACCTAAAATCTGCTATTAAATAATAATAGGATCGATCACTTCAAAGACTTTACCGCGAGTCATTAGTTCCGGAATAAATGAAGCGGACAAACAGATAATACGCGCTACTGCGTTTTAAAATTTAAATCAAGGATATGTAACATTTCACTAAATTATGTATCAACCAATCCTGAAATGCCTGTAAATTAAAAAAGGACAGTTAACAAGACACAAAAGCAACATTACATAACTAATCGATTATTTGATAGAAAGCCTCCGTAAGAGATTTATTATAATGAAGACATGGATTGTGGCAGATAAAAACAAACGGTCCCATTTTCGAACAAGGGTACAAATCCTTAGAGATGCATCGCAGCGCACTATCAAGTTTATCGGACCACCAGCGTCGCACTAGGACAACCTGCGACAAATTTATTGACACTCTTTCAATTAAAGCTATTGTTGCGGCAAACGCACGCACCGGTCACAACAGAATAAAACACGATAACTCGCAGCATGAATCTGTAATGCGTCTCTAGATATCGCCAGCCGCCCGCTCTATGTGCCGTAAAAGGAGATTTATTAAAACTATTTGGAAACTGATTCGATCGAAACCAAACGATTTGACATTTAGATAAGAGTTAAAAATTTATTTTTCCCTCGAATGCGTCGCCTCCGAGTGACAATGGAATAAAAAGGTTATAAAAATGCGACGGTCGCGGCTACTCGCCCACGTCCGATGGGCGTTGTCAAACGTTCGTGCGAGATACATTTCGACTTAGGGCAAGCTGCCGCCGCCGGCAGATAAAATGCGACGAGTGTGTTATTACGAGCCGCCGATACTCGCAAGCATGTGTAAATTTCTATGTGAGAACACGGGATATAAGTTCACGCGTGGGCGGAAAAATGCGACGACCGCAAGCCTCCGCCACCTAGTATATGAGTGCAACTATTTTTATCATAGATAATAAGTTATATAAATCTAGGCTTAAACATTGACTATAGGTATTGAAACCCCTCTAGTTATAATGGTTTGTTATTCTCACCAAAAACAGAACGTAAAAGAAGAATGACAAAGACACATTTTAGATTAAATATTCAAGGTAATGTTTGACGAAGATCC
The DNA here is from genome assembly GCA_028984075.1 of Pieris mannii. NCBI lineage: Eukaryota > Metazoa > Arthropoda > Insecta > Lepidoptera > Pieridae > Pieris > Pieris mannii. The sequence goes on from CM054776.1 coordinate 7,261,651, forward strand.
TTAAGACCTGGAATTACGACTATAATTTAGTGTTATGAAACCCCTTACAGGTAACTAAGTGTATTTTCCTAAAGTTCTACCATAACTAACGTTAACTATGTCAATAAACTAGTTTTGTCACACGTTCGTGTACACAACAAAGTTTAGGCCGGATTACACTTCTAATTGGTGCGGTAACCTTGTGATTCTTTTGTCTATTGTTGTACATAAATTAACGAAAATTGATTCGAATTATTCGTCGAAGGTAATTTCATGGTTGGGAAATAAAATTCAATTAAGTTCAAGAATTATGATGTACTTTCATAATTTCCATTGTTCTAGTTAATTTGGTCTTTGATGCATAGAATTGTAATGTTTCTTAACAACTTTTATTGACCTATAAATGTAAACCCCCGCCCAACAGTTACTGCGAACATAAACAACGGTTAATCAAAGTTATTTGTACTGAGTGTATTTTTCAATTAATTAAGTTGATAAACTTGTCTTGACGTATTTAGATAGTGCCACAAAGCATACTTTTATTGCGTTTTTAAAACTAGAATATGTACAATCATTTCATCACGATAGCTAAATGTCTTTTAGTCCAACTAACGCCCAAACTCAATAACCTATCTTAATCTGTTTTTGACCATCTGAGATAGACCTCATAATCCAATATTAATAAAAGTGAGCCAATAACCAATCGACGGATTGTAATAGCCATCTGCCGATACCAGCTATGCATGGCAGGTCGGATCGTACACCACGTGGATAGACCTTTGTACGAAAATGACTGTTCAACTGTGCCAATATCATATCTTAAGATTTTAACTTACACCAGTTTTAAAATAATTAAAAAGCTAATTGATATGTTTTAAACATATACATGTATATTTGAATATTATTTGTACGGTTTTATTTACTTTATTTTTTTATATTGATTATCAAATATAAGTGTAAAGAGAAAAAGGTTGCCATCTATCCGTCGCCAAAAATGGATTGTTTTCGTAGGGTTTGGTTAATATGATTCAAATAGGATCTCGATCGACTGTCATGGGTAATGTATCCGCAATCTCAGATTGTTTTCAATCGGGTTCGGGCATAAGAGCAATATAATTAATCTATTGTATATATATTAATGTAAGATAATCATTAAAATCTTTTTAAACAAAACTCTTTTTTTGAAGTAGTAAAAAATTATCTTCAGCTTTAGCTGCAACATAAGGTCTTAGAATATTAGGTCTTAAAGAGCATATAATACTTGAACTAATATTTAATTTATATAAGTACCCTTTAAGAAGGCCAAAAAAATTGGAATACCCCTGCATTAAAATCTTTTTTTATGACTCAGCGTTTATTATTTGAAGGCCTCGAGACAAAAGAGGATTAATATAAAACTATAAGAAGCTTAATTTTTTGTAAAGAATGAAAGAATGGCTAACCAAAAGCCTTTTTGTGATGATAAAGATGCCTTATAATGTTATCAAATCTTTCATAAAATATCTTTCCTTGTAAATTTAACTGTCTTTTTATATTCTTTTGTTTAACGGAATTATTTAAAAAAGTTAAGGGCGTTTATATTTTAATGCTATTAATAAAAATCTTTGTTTGATTATTTTACACGTTAATGTTTTGGCGATACATAGTCATATTTTAATAATGTAAAATAACGCAATATCGTTATATGCCTTTAACCGGTAATTTTAAGAGGGAAATATGTTTGAAAGAAGGGGATGTACGGATCGTAAAAGTCTGTTACGACGCGGGGTGCTTTTCGTCATAAAGTAAAGCGTTGGTGCCGCAAAACGAATGAAATTGAACACCACGACATGCCCCGAGGCTTTGACAAGCACTCGTTATTGTCTATAAACTGAGTGATTTCCGGTTAAAGCCTCATGCAATCTGTGTGTACTCATTTATTTTATTGTGAATTGAAGTCTGTCCAAAAACCAGAACAAATAAAGTTCACTTACCTTTTTGGTTTTAGTAATTGGAATTGGCAATGAATGCCTAAATTTATACGATGTAAAATATTTACATTTGTCAGAGTTCCTACATCGGGCAAGGTAAAATTACATTTTAATAACTGATTCATCATGCGGGGTTATACTTTTTATTTCTAAAAATATATTTGTACTTTACGATTACTTATTATATAGTAAAACGTTATATGTATTTGATCTAACTACTAAATCTCGCGGACAAAGCGTTGACCTCAACTCAACTATAATCGTTATACATAGAAATAGATAACTATTAAATGTATACAAGGAACGATAAAAATGACATGAAATAATTACGAAAAAAATTTTCTAACTTGGGAATCGTCGACTTCTGCAAATTAACGTTACACTACGATAGATGTAATGATCCCATCTACGAGTCTTCTTGTGTTTGGATGAGGTTTTTATTGTTTTTTTTTCAATATCAAATATCATTCAACGCAGGTAGCGATACCCTTTACAGAAAAACTATTGCCGGAAATGAATATAAAAAGACATATATGGACCATTTTAGTGATTCAGTTTTTTGTACAGAATTTATCTCGATTGAGATTTCATAATGTATGAATTGTATTATTGGTTATTATCATATAAGCGCCCTTTTTAATATGTCTCTAAGAATTTGACACCAACGTGGTTATAAAAATTCGTCCAATCACAAATTGGTCGTTCAACAATTAATTTCCGACACCCACTTAGTAAAATATTAACATAACAATACCGCGGGGGCTGAGATTATTGTACCAATAATGATGTTAAAGCATTTATTTTGCTTATCATTATTATTTGTTATGTTGTGCAATACATTGTAGAAGCCTTTTTAACAGAGTAGGCTAACCTAAATTTATTAACGAGATTAAAATTGTTGAAGTCTGTTGAGTGTCCACACATTGATTAAAAAGTAATTATCAAGAAATACTCTTTTAAAGTAATAATCTTCTAAAAATAACTTTAAAAAATATTTCGATAAATCATAAAAAGTTAGTAGTTTTTCGGGTTTACATAATATCTTTAAACGTTAGCTGACCAAAGCATTTAGTAGTTAAAGCAAAACGCTAATCATATAAGCTTTTGTGAAACAGACAAGTGTAGTCGTCCCCAGCAAAAGTGGTTTGTTTAGTCAAAGACTCAGTAAATAATACGAGTTGAAGCTAGGGGCTGACTTTCGCCTAGTTATGTTTGCGTGTGTCGGCGCAATGTTGACAATAGTATTGCGTACAGCTATAGGTATGTGCTACCTTGTTGACTAAGGTGAAAAGAGAACTTGGTAACCCTTTCCTTCATAAAACCCTATTGACTGTACCAAGTCGTTTTTACCTCACTACGTGCCGTACTAACAAAACCCCTTTACGTGTGTGTAGCAATTTTAAATGAATGAAAAATCCAAGTATGAGCCAGGTTTAAAATGTCGTTAATTAGAACATGCTCCTTTTAGTAATTAGTTATGGTGTTTGCTGTTGTTTAAGTTTTTTAGCAACTAATTAAAATTATTACTTTTGTTAAAAACAAAAATGTATTACCATTAATCAAGATCAGTGGATTCTATATTTAAAAAAACTATATATGATGTAAATCGTACCCTAATGTTGATTAAATTAAATATATAAAAGCCGAGCTTAAGACATCTTCTCTAAATAAATATAAGTTGAATGTGTATATAACAGTATGAAATAATAAATTTCAAAGTGCCGAGTATCGACTGGAAACTTTAAAGATTTGCAGCAGCTCTTTGTGGAACTTGTAATAGTTCAGACTTGAACATGACCTCGACTTACACATTTTAACTTTGTTCCAAGATCGTAAATAAGATACGTTTAAGATTCTTTTTGTTACAGCTGCATTTTCTTTAATTTATTTTTACGATGCCACGCATTTGTGGCAACACTCATGATGAAAAAAGCTGTATACGTTTATTTTTACTTCATAATAAACATCCGAAAGCCTACGTTTTACGGTTGCTTAATAAAGGGTATTTCTAATACATGAAATATTATATATGTACGATTTTGAAAGGATTACACAATCACCGGCATGTTTATATCCTGAACCCGGCTTTATGTGTGTTACACTTTAAGTAATAGTGTTAGGCGGAATCAGAGAATATTATCGGACCCTTACTGGGGCCGTAAATGTATAATGGACTAAGTCATGTGCAGATTGCGGTAATGATAGATAAGGTTATAATGCGGTAAGGCTATGGTCGAGTGACAATGTGACCTTGTCATTCCAATCGCTAGCTACTAAGGGAGCTGACATGTTTAAATAGCATGTAATAAAAGCGTGAGTTAAGTTTATTATTTAAGCAATTAAAGCAGATTAGAAATGACGTTCTCTTGAGTTAAGCGGAGCGTTTATTATGAGTATTAAAACTATAGCGAACATATATTATTAATTTAATTAGAATATAACCGTATAGAACACAGAAAGGCCCTTACGGTAAGAGATGATCGCGACTTAATAAATTTTAAATATTTATTTAAAGGTTTATTCAGTGTCTTGCCTATTCATATAGTCTTAGTCAACAAGCTAATAATAAAGTTAAAATAGAAGCGCAGCTTATAAAATATGCACATGTTATAACGTAATAGCGAGTACGACTTAATCTGCTTGACTGAGAAACTTCCATTCATAGCTAATTGCTCTACGTGCTTTTCACTTTAACAATGGGTTGAGTTTAAAACTTGTCTACAGTTAGTTAACTTATCATAGGTAAGGGTCATTTTTAGGCTTTATTTGGTTATATAAATTCCGCTTTAAAGTACAAAGGAATTAAAAACATATACCTCGAATGCGATCTCCGAGTATTGTGGTTAGACAATAGGAAAGGTTTAGACTTCCCATGCGAAATGCGAGTCCCAAAGGATTTTAATATAGCATTATGCTTTTCTTTACTATTGTAGACCTTTGATGTATACAGTAGTACAACAAGACTATTTTTTTTTAATGTTTATTTCGGAAAACAAGGTTCCATAACTATTTTAGTGATTACAACTTAAATCTAAGTGTTAGTTGGATATTAACAAAGGTTCACCTGATGGTTTGTGACACCGCCGCCCAGGGACACTCTCAATGCCAGAGGGCTCGCGAGTGCGTTGCCGGTCTTTAAAGAATTGGTACGCTCTTTTCTTGAAGGACCCTAACTCGAATTGGTTCGGAAATACTTCAATGGGCAGCTGGTTCTACAATGTGGCGGTGCGCGGCAAAAACTGCACTGAAAAAAACAGTTGTGTAACGGTGGAAATTATCTAACATATGCAAAAGTCGGCAACCGTTTTCCAGATATCCTTTCTACGAGTAGTTAATTTTGTGCTGTTATTCAGGTTCAGTAAAATACTTTGACGGTTTTTCTGTCGTTGGTACGAAAGTTGAAGGGTCAGTATATAAGTTGAAAATAACCCAGTCTCTTTATTACGAAATTCTTACAATTCGTAGTTACTATCTATACAATATCTATTACTGGCACACGTTTTCAGTTGTAAAACATCGTAGATTTTGTAATTTATCCATGGAACGATTGGGAACGATGGAAAGTCACTCTAAGAATTCTTAAACTACTCCATTCGCAAACCACTTGCATGAAACAATTCTGTGTCTATTTAGTTGACATTTCTAATAAACTATTCAAATCAAATCAAATCAAAAATCTTTTATTCATATTTATTCATATAGGTAACATAATGTACACTTAAGAACGTCAAAAAATAAATATACATTAAAGGATTCTAATCTTACATTTACTGACAGTTCTCAAATCAAGGGCGTAGAACGGAAGAGAAGAACTGGCAATAAATTCTCCGCCACTCTTTTTAATCGCCAAGTTTTTTTTACACAACGTCTGTAAGGAGCTGCAACCATTACACCAGGTTCCATATGACATCTTGAGTAATAAAGCCTCCGTACAGTAGCGGACGAGGCAAAGAGGCCGTACAGTAGCGGACGAGGCAAAGAGGCCGTACAGTAGCGGACGAGGCAAAGAGGCCGTACAGTAGCGGACGAGGCAAAGAGGCCGTACAGTAGCGGACGAGGCAAAGAGGCTGTACAGTAGCGGACGAGGCAAAGAGAGCTGGTAAGACTTGGAGCGAGGTGAAATACGAGGCCCAAGACCGAACGCGATGGAGACTCGCTGTGGACGCCCTCTACCCCACCTAGGGGTTATAGGACATTAACTAACGATACTTCACGATAAACAATGATACCGTAAAATAATAATGATTAACTTAGCTTAGAGATCATTTAGCGTAACTTATTGCTCTTCAGTCAAGACACCCCTCACTAACATCCCGGGTTTATTACAAGCAATGTTTTAAACGTTCACTTAGAATGCGAAAATAAATTAAGCCGCTCTTAATTACAACGGGCAATAATTTGTATGCAAGCCACTTGTGATAATTGGTTTTTGAATGTTTTGTGTGAGTATTAGTTATAGAGTGATTTTAGTCAAAGTTTGTAGAAAATATAATTTTCACACAGAAACATGTGTCCAGTAGCCATTCAACCCTTGATGTGCAGAAGTAATGTTTTTATTTAGTTTTAAAAAGTATTAGTGGCACTTTGGCCTTTTTAAGTCTGGGTTTCACATTTCTGTATATATTTCATGATCAATTGTCCACCTGAAAAACCTTTTGAACTAGTGATTTAGTGATAATGTACGTAAATATTAAGTGCTAAAGAGTGTCTGAAAAATTGAACACAAGAACAGAGTGTCTTCCCTTTAATAGAGACTGTAAGTAGTGTTATTGGATACTAACTTATATGTATAAAAATCCCTTTTGGTAAATTAGGTTAGACTTAAATTACTTATTAGTCTTAAGTTAGTAATGTTCCATGATGTCTTAGTGAAGACACATTTAAACAGAAAAAAAATTGACCACCTAATAGGAAAGTAAGTGATCAGCCTGTCATGACCCCATGTCTAACACACGCCATTGATTTTTTGGGTCTTAGGCATGCCGGTTTCCTCACCATGTTTTCCTTCAAAATTCAAGCGAATGTTAATTTTATGTATTCATACAAAATTAATTTCAAACAAGCAATTTATTATATGATCTATTTTTGTTTGCATATAAACTGTTTAACCAATTCTTGTCGTCGGGTTCATCTATATACAGATATTAAATCTAGTTGGTCTGACAGTAACAGTTGAGACAGTAAAAAACCAGCATAAAAAGTACTTGATTACAAAAGCACTATATTTTACCAGATATCATAGAGAGCATAAATATTTCACAGTTAATTAGCGTGTCCAGTACAGTTTGCGGCCTCTGCGCCCACGCACGTGCCGAGTGGCGCCAGACATGGCTACATGGGCGGTTTGATCCACTTAATGTCAACTTGCACATTCGAAAGACCCTTGGCATTAAATATTTTTGTAATTTATTAACTTCTAGTTTTACATTAAGAATTTACGTGGAATTTGTAAGCTAATATTGTTAGTAGAGTATGGTATTGTGATATCGTACCGTCAGTAGCTCTAGGCAGAAGATGAGTAGATGCTTCCAATGGGAAGTCACTCCACATGACAGCGCCACAGAACAAATTCGCTCATAGCCTTAGGGTAAATTGAAATTACCGTAGAGAAAAAAAAAGTATTGTGATATCGTAGTAAGCAAGTGTTCAGGAAAAAAAATAGGTACAATATGCATCATATATAAGCAGTCTTTAACGCATATTTGTATTTGCTTGATACATAATGGAAGTGGTGTTTATTATATGTTCGCTAGTTAGCTTAAAACTTACAAAGCATCTTCTAACCAATATTACGAGTAGTCTTATTCCACTTAGTATCATAACCGCTCACTCGACGTCTAAAACATCCCAAACACTGCGTAATACTAGTTCTAACCTTTTCCCACACGAAAGTCCAATCTCCCGGTAGTCGGCGATTGCGGAAATATTTTGACCAGTCCGTTTTATGAGTGTTTGCGATTGCGACCAACGCGACGGACACCACAGATATCATACTACCTAAATAAATGATCTATAGTTATTGCGTTTCTTTGTCTAGAAAAAAAAAACAACAACGCTTCTACTAGATTTGATTTTACGACTAGCGCAGGCTGATTTAAAATGCTGAATGTTTTTGAAGTTAGGTATACTTCTTTTGGCGCGTTAGGAAAATATGATGAGAGTAAATATTTACGATGCGCGCACACACCGACACCCTGAAGTAAGCTATAGTCAACAATTTAGTTTTTCAAAAATAGTTTACCAACAAGTTAAAAGTAGTCCTTTTATTTACTTATGTTTGATGAATTGACAACTCTAATAATATTTATTAATGCAAGTTTTTCTGAACCTTCGAACACGTGTTTTGCATCAGTCCGAATAAAATGTATACAAATATACCTGTAATATATTTATTTTTTCAAATAAAATAACAATATATTAGAAAATAAAATAATATTATAATAATTTACTGTGATTATCAGTATAATAATTGTTTTTACATGTTACTTTAAGTATGTTTGTAACACACGTGTCTACTGAGCTCTACTAACCAATGGGCGTGTAGAAATATTTTTGTGTTATTTAAATAAACATTATTTAACTAGTTAATACGTTATAATAAAACTTTTAATTTTATATTTTTTTTTCTATTGTTAGTGTCGTTTTTTCTACAAACGTTGAAGGCGCAAGATATTTTTTTTTATCTTGTTTCGCCAAAGAAGTGTGACTTCTTACGCGTGTATATAATTACACACCCGTTTTATTGTATATTTGACCTTGAGACATTTATAATTATAATTTAAAAATCGCAGGCTTTTGGCCTTAAGCTACAGGTACAAAAATAATGAAATGGTCCCTAGGTCTATGAACCCATCAGAAAAATAATTAATAAAAATTTGTTCAAATTTGTCGTAAATTTGAAACAGGTATTTTATTCACATGCATATCATACTTAAACATACTTGTTTAAAAAAAAACGTAATCTCTATTTTTTAAGTTTTTTGATTATTGTTATTTTGTGTATTTCTGTGTGTGTGTTTTGTTAGTAATACATGTGTATAATTAACAAATAATAACGATGAAAAGTAACCAATGTAAAATATAATGCCTATAAATATTGGTGTTTCCCGATTGGTAATCCCAATGTTTCTAACCCCACTGATAAAGCTATCCTTGGCTTTTCGATTCGTCATTTTGACTTTAATGAATCTAGATCTGGTTGCTGATGGGTTTATAGACCAAGTGACCAGGTTGAGGTCGCTAAGATAAATCCAGCAATACGAGAATAAGTTCGAAACTATATCATTAAGATTTTCGTTCTTATTTTGGAGAATACCTTGAAGTTCCACATTTAATTGACTAGACTAGTGTTATTGCCTGCAATTCTCCCACCGCATTTTCTCTATTGCGGCCCGTAATTTAAGATTGATTTTGGTAGTACCCTGATTTTCCAACACATTCACTCCATCCAAAGTGTCAGTGTGACGCCTTAATTTCTGAAACAGCATAAAAAATTATGTTATTCGTGGTGTCACCTACATTCAATAATTTCTTCTTACGAGGCTGCAAATTAACGGTGGTTCAAAAACTTTTTATTGTTATTTAATTTTTTACTTATTATTACTAGTTTATTCTCCTGTGCCTTCGAAGATGTAATAGTCCTTTATAAGTGTTTACGATACGTCTCAAGGATAGGGCTTGTACCCGTGCTTACAAACTGGCTATTTCAGTTATCAATATAAAGTTTCAATAGTTAGATTAGAAACAACATGTTATGGACTGCAAAAGCTACGGAAAACTTTTATCTTACATAATTATCTTCACCATGACGCAATTAAGAAGTATAAGTACTGTTTGAATAACCACTTACTTGATTAAAGCCACTCGGTTTACCTTATCCCAGTATGCAGACTCAAAACGTCCAAACTTTCAAGTAGTTAACCAAAGTTCAACTATCTGCCTCTAAGATGGGCCAATTGCTCTTCAGCTGAATCTATACGTCCAAGAACGGCTTAGGTTGCAAGAATAGATTCGAACTAAGCTGAAAATGACATTATTTTGTTTTATTCAGTATCCGTTGTTTTATGATTACTTGAAATTGGCATCTTATGCATATTAGGAATCATATTTTAGAAAAGTCATATAGAAAAACCAAATTTGGTTCCAACATTGTTTTCTTAATTTTTATTTATTTCTTTCGACATATGTGTATTTTATTTAGACTAGAAAACTTATCAAATCACACCATCTAACAGTTTATACTCCTTTTCAAGATGTCAAAATGCTGTTTTAAACACTTTCAACGCGTAAATACTATTTTAGGTTTAAATGCAATGTAATCACTATGATAACTACGACGAAACACCACACAACTATCACGTCTTTAGCTGGCCATACATACTGTTTATTAAAAAAGAAACATTAAATGTACGTGAGCTATACTGAACGAAGGCACAACTGGTGCACCAGTAATTTCGTTTTATACCACCGCTGCTTTCATTTTAATTCCGTATCTACGGACATTACAAGCAAATGGTACGATTTTAAAATGCAATCTTTGCAAATGATAAATGGGAGAAACGTCCCATACGTACGGGTGTTGTTCGAACAAAAACACGTCAGCACTGAATTGGCTGCATTTACTGGGTGAAAATTAGCGTTAGTTTGAGCCGCAGTTGCAAGAGGTTAGCCACATGCAAGTCATTATACGGACGATCATTGAATTAATTACGCGGTGGTTGTAGGAACCAGCACATAGGGAATTGAGAATAGCTCATCTATGTGGGTTATTATTTATTTTAGTCGAATAGAATTTCTTGGCGCTTTATTAAAAATATTTGACTCAAAGTTTCGTCATCGTTAGTTTTTGTTATGTACCTAAATTTAAAAATTAAGTAGATTGTTTATAATATATTTTTATTATGACATTATTCCTATTATTAATAATTACCATAGTGGGTAGGCAATGTAAAAACATCTTGAAATTAGTAACTACATTTTTTATATATTTTTGTTCTCCGTATTATAAATAAATGATTATTTATCGTAAATTCGTAAAAGTGTATTTTATTCCAAACAAGCAAAGGAATGTTAAAATAAAGTGTTCTAGAATGATCTAGCTGTTTCTTATAAACTAGAGGATGACGATGTACAAATGAATGCACTACGCGTCCTTACCAACTTCTACTTTCTAGTTAGATTTGTTCCACTAAACCTAATTTCATTTAATGAACGGATTTTCTCACTATAAACACAATTTGTATGGGATAAAACAGTTTCTTTCTTTAACTCACCAGTTAAAGAAAGAAACTGTTTAATGTTTTCACCAGTTTACTTAAAGTTCTTATACAACTCGAGTAATATTAATATATTTATGACATTTAAGGAATACAATTAAAATCGTAATTAACATTTACGCAACATACAAAAAAGGTAATATGTGTTATTAAAGTAAGAGATCTATGTGCATACTTAATTTTTATATAATACTGTCATATAACTTAGATTAGAAAAATACTTTGTAAAATTTGATCTTGGTAAATAGATTTTATTAATGAGTATATTTAAGGTTTCTTTATTGATATATAGTATGTCTTCAGGGTTTATAATCATATAGAAAAGAAAGAGCTAGACTTGATATGATCCTGACGCTAAATCATTTCTTGAATGTCTGTGAAAAATTATACAAAGCTCTTTTTTGTAATATTCAAGACATTACAAAAAAGAGCTTTGTATAATTTTTCAAGAAAAGTAATTCCTAAAATGTGCTTTAAAATGAAAATGAAAAGCAAATTGATTAGCGACATTTGATGCAAGTTTGCGTGTTAAACTATAGATAAGGGGGTTGTATCACTCCCTGGGACATGCCACCGAGGGGTTGTAGCTTTTGTAAACTAAGGCAGTGATCGTAATAACTGTTAAATATATTGTAGACAAATTTATATGAACATTAAGCATATTAATTTCCTACGTTAAAAATACATACAAAGATTTACTTACAAGCCTCTTTTATCTTTTACGGAAATGTATCCTACATTAAATTACTTTGTGGAACCAGCTGCCCACTGAAGGCAATTATGTATACAAGGCAATTAAATATTTCCGAACCAATTCGACTTAGGGTCCTTCAAGAAAAGAGCGTACCAATTCTTAAAAGGCCGGCATCGCACTCGAGAGCCCTCTGGCATTGAGAGTGTCCATGGGCGGCGGTATCACTTAACATCAGGTGAGCCTGCTGCCCGTTTGCCCCCTGTTCTATAAAAAAAATGTATTACAGTATTTTTTCTAAAAGTCATATTAAAACCTTGTTACTCGAATATAACGATTTTAAGTACAAAATATATATGTATATTAAAAGTATTGAAATCTAAGTGTATTTTCGTTTAAATATTATAAAAACATTCAGAACTAGTAAGAGATTATATTCCTTTCTAACAAAACATTCGTGTTTAATTTAGCTTAAACAAAGTGGAAGGGTTGAATTTTATATTTAAGTTGAAAACTTTCGGAACAGTTAAATTGCTAATTAATTTTTTTTCCACAAATATTAGTGGAACATCAAATTACAATTGTTGTATTTATTCTTATTCTTTTGTGTAAAATGGCTTAGAAGTTTCGTTATATAATATGTAATATAAATCAGCTCAGTGATTTCAAAATCAAGCAGTACATAAATCCTATTACTGAAACGTGACATCATATTTAAAAAAGCATGACTAAATATTTGGATACAGATATGAATCGTGCCTTACCTGGGGTGGACAGTATCGCGATGCACCGTCTCGCCCTCCGATATCAGAATGTCAACTAAGACGGGCGTTCATTTGCTTATTGCTTTTGGTCCGGCGACTCCTTTAACGATCACAAGAATTTTTAACTTCGTGTCTTATCTCTACTTTGAATAAAGCTGAGGATCGTTATCGTATACAATGTTTATTCTAGCTAATGTTGATCTAATTAAGCAACGGAATCCCTTCTCAAGCTACTCTAATAATAAATAGCGGAGAATCTGTTTAGATAACCGCTTTAACCTATGAAACTACTGTTTTGTTTTAAAGTCCTTGCACCGAAGAAGGCTCTAGGCTATATAATATTACCCTACATAATTTTACTTAAATTAATTTCCATATAATACAAGATTATGGAATTTGTTCCCTTATCATAACGCAAACTATTTTGAAAACACACCTATAGCACCTACGTTACACTGAACGTGGCAAATCTCGTGCAATTCAAATTATACGTTTATTAGTTCCTTAAGATTGTGAATTAATAATAACCTACTCCACACTGAACTATAATTTAATAATGCTCTGCGGTTATATTACTTAATAACACGGTGTTTCGCGCCGCAAAGTGCTTTTGCGGTATTATTAGTAAACAATCATGAACAAGTTTTATATGAACTACTTACATTTATTGGTGCAAAGTATTATAGAGTTTAATGTTTCTAGAGCTAAATGTAACATTATCATTTTAGTAGTACATTTTGCATAAGAGAATCTTAAATAGATTATTTTTATTGATATTATTAATAACCACTTCCTATCCCTTCTATATGCCTTTGGGACCCATAAATATACATTGCTATGTGCAAGTTTAAGCACTAATCAATGAAAAAATTGTCAACAATTTTGTTTGAGTGGTGCCCACAATGGGCCGCCACTATTTTAAAAAAAATTGTATCCTAGAGAATCGATTATGTCTTTGGTAATATAAATCGACACGAACTATGGCATAGTTTTTACCAAGTTAAAAATAAATAATATTTTCTATAAAGTTTATGTACATTAATATGAGAATATGAAGTGTAGAACAGCCATTACAACTTTCGTAGACTAACTTGTATGTAGGATCAACTGTATCGCGAGGAAGTCAGTATTAATGTCAGAGGTTAAGCTTCTTTGGAACAATGTATGAGGCTGAGACAGGCTTTATTTACATTACTATACGTAAGCCAAAATATGTCAGAATAACTTGGGTTAACACGATATAATCTTTATCTTTTGTATGAGATGTAGGCACGTGATGCTGGTATACCTTAACATTTATTTTGAGCATAATAATATTGTAAACCATCTTACATTCGTCTCTCAGTGTAACTAAACTTGTCGCAAATATATTCTGGTGCAGATCTAAGAAAACGTACCGAAATCATGTCCGGAATTTGTGACTGCTGGCGTAAGAGAGTTCGTGAGCTCCACTCAGACAGCATGCTTCAAAATAAAGCCTTTTAGTGATATTGCTATGTATTTTTTTACAGGCGATTACATAAACGTATCTTTAAATTATAGCTTACTTGTATTTAATTTTATTGAAGCTCTAAGAACTTATGTATTAAAAAACCGCGTGTTATATTATTCTTATTTGATACTTCTATATATCGGTATAGATTATTATTTTTACGTATTACTTAAAAAGAGATTGTCTGTGTAATCAATAAGTTTGTAAGAATTCGTTAGATGCTACCGGAGTGCCAAAAATGGACGTCAATATATAATATCTACTACTATAGTCATGTATTTTTTAGAAGAAAGGGCAGTGACGGTTTAATAACGTTAATGACATATATGCAAGACCAAAGCCGCAGTCAAACTGGTCCGATAGTTAAATATAATAAGCAAAATAATTATGTTCTGTGAAAGTTTCATACATTTATTATAACACACACCTTTGCGTGTCCACACATTCATTTTCATAAATAAACTCATGTTGTGAAAGGAACAAATATTAATTAATAATAGTAAATAGGATTTAATTAAGTTTCAATAATTATGGTTTTTCATTAAGTACATTATTTTTATAGAAATACGGGTTTAGAATATAAAACGATTAAGAACTATATAAGGAAGAATTATAATCGTATGTATGAGAACACAGCACTTACTCTGTAACTTTCAATAGTGATACCGATAGCGATGCTCATCTCAATAATGAGTTTTTGTACCATGCGATGCCAAAGTTGTAGCATCCGCTACGGATATTGAAAGAACTAAATCGAACTTAACGTCGAGATCGGAATCCTTGTCGCTATTGGAAGTTACAGAGTAAGGGCGCAAGTAGTAAAAAATTAACAGCCGTTTAGAGTCGACTGTTGATAGGCTAAGTTGTCAAATTTTAAATAAGTTTCAGATATCCAATCGGTAAAAGGTCTTCCACTGCCTAAAAGCAGTTGTTTAATCATTTAATTCATAAGCTATGTTGCACTGTTCATGAACGTATATTGTATTATTATTAATATACAAATAGGTTTAATTCACCATAAAACCAACTAACAAGTAGGGTACCCAAAATAACGGTGTTGTCACATTATTTCCTTTGAAAATATCACGCCAAAATATTAAAAAAATCGCCATTTTTGTGTTGTTTCAGAAATATTATCTTATACAGACGTAGTAAAAGAATCCAATAAAGCGAACATATGGGAAAATTATAAGCATTTATTATAAGCTATTTGCATGTGTTGGTATAAAAGTAACAGCCATAATCATCGTTTATATGGTAAATAAGACTTAACAAGCGTCAAAGTGTTGCCTGCAAATTATAGTATGTGCTCCGATCCCATATTATGAAGCACACTCATGACGCGACGCGCATCACTGACAAGCTAAAGCGGGGGTGAACATAACGCTGTAAAACATGAAACTTTATGGCGAAAGCCTTTGAAATTTCTTCATGAATTAATAATAATTGCAGCTGCGTTTCCCCTTTGCAATTAAGAACCCTATTTCATATATCATTATGTATGCCTACAGCATATACTATTTATTTACTGTTATTAATTAGTTTGGTACGGAGTAAACAGTGTTAGGTTTTCTTGATAAATTAACATAATTGTTTTAAGATATTAGTGAGGTCAACGATCTTAAAACGATATGACAATTTTGAATAAAATCTGAGAAGCCGTTTGGTCACAAAAAAAATTACATGCGACTTTGCCGTTTGGTACTATATAGTAATCGTAGTTATGTTAGGCATGGATAAATTTGTCTACTCAGGCTTAGTGAAGCTAACTATGGGGACCCCCCACATTTAAGGGGAATAAAGATGTCCGGGGGGTATTTAGAGCGTATATTTATTTTTATATATAGGGGGATTTTTCGAGATGTTTCTTTAAACGCACGATTTTATAA
Organism: Pieris mannii; assembly: GCA_028984075.1. Classification (NCBI taxonomy): domain Eukaryota; kingdom Metazoa; phylum Arthropoda; class Insecta; order Lepidoptera; family Pieridae; genus Pieris; species Pieris mannii. Next base: position 7,277,711 of record CM054776.1, read on the forward strand.
AATTAACCTAGCAGGCATAGGACAAACACGTACAAGGAGGTTAGGAGGTTTTAATTAATATTTAGGGTATATACGCCTTTATATGCAATAACTGAAGATTTATCATTCAACCCTATACTATATTGTCTTTTTAATAAAGGCAAGTTTCAATAAAGCCAAATGTGGCCCAACAATATCTATAATGCTTTTCGTGTTAGAGTAATAAAACTCCTACATACAGAAGATACGGTTTCCAAAGAATGCTGAAATGACAATAAGTAGACCAGTGGTTATGGTAATAAAAATAGCGGGTAGTGGGCGCTTACAGTGCGTGGAGCGATTGTTTGTAGGGAGAGCAATGGGTGTCGATTTTTAAATGCCACAACTACATTATACAACAAAAAAACAGATTATATATTTTACATGAATGTGATATTAAAACAGTGGGATATTATTGCAGTATGATGATCTTGTTAGGCTTGCAAAGATAAGTACTACATTTTGTACATAAATTTCTCGTAAATAAAAAGTCTTATCAAGAATATATTTTCTGATTAAAGTCATATTCCAGGTAATAGTCTCAGTTCATCAATCGGCTTGGTAGTTATTGAGATATATTCACATTTATAGAACCTTTGATATCTACGTATTGAAGAATGAATAATACTGTAGAATGGTTATGTCAAATGACACTGGTGGATTCACCAAGCTTAACTCAGAAATCCCTTATTTTAAAAGGAAACCAAATTAGATGTGAGTTATTGAATATTGGATTTAAGTAATTGATTTATAATATAAAGAGATATAAGTATATTTAATGTTAACAGGAATGTATCTGAAATAATAATTTACAATGAAACTATTAGAAGGATATAAAGGGATATATAAGTTAAATAAAATAAATAAAATTATAATATTTTTTTATAATTTGGTCAGAATTTCTAGATAGAAAGTACCGGTATCGCAATATAGTGAGATTCACTTTATTGCGATACCGGTACTGTCTACCACAAGTGATTGAAATATTATATAGACATCTAAATTTTATTTAATTAGCTAGTACTCGTATAGATTTCATGTACACACATTGTGAAACTGATAAATTTATGAAACTTATATTCCCATTATTTATGATATTAAAAAATTGACACCGTGACCGATATTTGTGGGGGGAGGCAGTAAATTGCACGCGTTGATTCCACAATCACGAATATATTTAATACATCATTAATGCTATGATGTAACATCGAATGAACGAAAGTCAAGAATTATTTCCAATTGAATTTGAGTTTTTGAAAATTGATAGTTGATGGTTTCTTAAATAACTCAACCTTAATTTCTGTTTTGCACACATACAAATTGCATTACTGTCACATGTTTAAGATTATTACTGAGAATAAACTTTCTAAAAAGAATTTTTTTTTGAAGAATTAAAAAAAAAGTTTTTTTTTGGGATATTGTGTACAACAAACATATACACTATTTTGCGGTAATCACGAGATTTTCTCCTATAGTCTTAGTAATGTTAATCATTGCATGTTAAACTTTGAAAAATTCCAAAGTGCAAGGTCGGCAGTAAAATTATACTTTACTCTCAGAGAACAAAAACTTATGGTTTATGACATACACGACTAAGTCACGACTCTAACGCTAACACTGTTTGAATAATCAATTTAATGTATCTACGTATAATTTACGTGACATATAATAGGCTTTATTACGCGTTATCGAGTGTGTTAATCGAAAAGTTGGTCCAATTGATTTTCATAAACAAAAGCTCAATAGCCATCAATCAATACGAAAATAATTATCCAACTAGGCCATTAGCTTCATTATTAGTATTCAACGAAAATAATTATGTGTCTCGATTTGACAAACGAGCTAAGGAAATAATCAATACTAACTAATATTATTCATCATATTTCCTTGTGCTAATGATACTAAGTTATAACGTGGGTTCTGAGTTCAATGTATGCTATAAAGAAAATATTTCAATAAAAAATAAAGGAAAATCATTTAGTAGTATCTTTTATGATAGATCTAAGTATTGTTATATCTATTTGTGTATACACTGGCTGAGTTCACAAGAGTTGCTTGCTATATTGTTAGTTATAAGATTCAGGCTTATAAGTTTAATTTTTTAATGTTTTTATGTAGGATGATTGGTTTGGGAAATATTTTGGAGTTCTATCGAATTAGTAGTAACTGTTAAGATAGAAAGATGTAGTGGAATAAATAAAATAAAATAAAAAAAATCATGATATTCTAGCGAAAATGTCGCTAGTTTTTTCGATGTATAATGGTATCACAATTTCAATTTTCGCGTAACCTAAGATCCTTTCAAATGGAAACAATATCTAGAGCACAATCGTTTGCAAGAAAAATACATACGACCCTCGAAACGTCAATAAATAAAACTGTTTTTAATAAAAGCGTCCAACTAGCGCGGTATAGCCAGCATATTGCATCTGAACGTATAAATTCGCTAATATGCCTGAACTCGCTCGATAAACTCTAACATCGCAAGTTATTTTACTACCAGTATAATTCTTCGGATTTTTGACAGCGCAATCGAAGTTTCCCGGTAGGCCGCCTTAATTAAGGCATTGGAACTTGCGACCGACTCGTGCAACAAGGCACCGCTAAATTAACGGAAATTCTATTTATTAAAATTTGTAATGAAAGTATGCATACAGTTATTATTAAGTTAAAAAGTAGATGGGAGTTTATTTGTGTATTTTATACAAACGTTTACTGGATTCCCGACCTCGTGGTTGTAGTCACGCGGTAATTCGAGTTGCCAAACAGAAATAACAAAAACAATGTAGTTGCTTAAAGGTAGCGCCGTAGGTATTTTATATTCTATATATCTAATAATATAATAAGGTTTAGATAATATGAAATTCCTGTAATCCTCAGTAACTAATAGAGCAGATGCTACGTCTATTCTGGGAATCGAATCAGAAACCACAAACGCGATCTATACAGATTAAAAATGTACTGTTTTCATTTTATCGTAAAAGGTTTTATATAATTTATATAAGATTTGTGAACACAACATTCTGATCGAAATTTGGGTTTTTGCATCGCACTACGTATTATAACAACGCTGTAGTAAATCTAAAGACTTAAATTTTACCGTATTTAAACACAGTCAAGCTTACAAATCGCTTACGAAAATGCGAGCGATTACTGTAATTCGGTGTTAAAGCGAACCTGCGCAATCAGCTAAAAAAGAAATGAAGTTTTTATCGGGTGTCCGAGTACCGTGTGCGGCCGATTCTAACGAGCTCATTGGAAATTCAAATGGCAGGGGACCGCCGCACCTAGCAATCAATAATATTACATGTACGTGCTTTCTGATGCCGTGGCCAGGACCGTTGATAATGTTATCTCTAACCGACTGGAAAGTAAGATGTCAGGCACGTGTCCTCATATGTGGGATTCAGCTTTACGAGTCACTAGAGCGCCAATCCTCAAAAAGGAAAAGCTTTTATCTCTGCCACACATTTAGCGTGACGAGCAACATTTTATTTTAGCAAAAAATCCTGTTCGGAATACCACATTCAGTTTTTTGTGGTGCACCTAACGTTGGAGTAGTAAAGGTGAAAGAAGTTCAAAGAAATAGCTACCAGTGAAACAACTTAGAGTCAGTAATAGCCTTCGTTCTCAATATAACAAAGATTATTTTTGTTTAAAGCCGTTTTTTACACTTAGTGAATTATTCAGACAGAAAACGCCATAAATGTTAAATCTCCATAAAAGATCAATGAATAACTTTCGTTTGTATGTTTTGAGGCTTTCCCTCGCAAAATAAAAAACATATTTGTGAAATCGCACAAGATTATTAAGACTAGTAGTATTTTAAATTACCTTAATCAACACGTCGTGTGTCTTTCAAAAAAGTTATAAATCGATTTATGCACGCCAATCTTTTCCTTTTGTATTGAAAGGTTAAGGCTACAAAAATACACAAAGTTAATAATTGTAAAATTCCATTGAAACCTTGTCAATCTACTTTACATTAAGAGGCGTAAAGGAATATATAAAGTGACCTAATGAAGTGATATTTCTTATAGCTCTCGTTTGAAATGTTAACTTGTTCTTTATATTAAATTGTTACTTTAGTGCGTGTGATAATATTCTGCTTAAAGTTCCACTTAGTGTTAATCTTAATTATTTTATGTTTTTCGAGGTGAAAATATCTGTATCAAGCTGATATGGACGGTAGTGATAACGGTAGAAATAGCATACGTAATTATACGTACAAGGCTTAAGTTAATATTTGTAGGAACAGCTCTGCTGTATATCTGTTTGTGATGTTAGTAGATATGTGCGCGAACGGCTTGTAATCCCTCAATGGTCCCTTTACCCTCAATGGTAGTCTGATAATTTCTATTAAACAATTAATTTTATTAAATTTAAATCTTCCATTACTCGTTATTTCGTCGTTAACAATAAATAAAGCTTTCTACTCTATAATTTTACTTACATAACGTACTCTTATTAAAAAAGTTGTTAATGTTAAATGAATGTTACGTCATCAATCCAAGCAACAAGGTATTTTATGTATATTTAACGATTATGATTACGCTAAAAGCATCGTTTAGCGACATGTTCATTTTCAATTTTGAATATTAATGTACCACGACAGTTATATCGTACGATGCAATTCAATTAATATCTTGTGTTATTATCGGGTGTCGACGACGATCTAAATGTAGCAGACTGAATCACCTGAACTTATCGGAGACTAGTTCAACTTAATTTCCAAGTCAGATAGAGGTAATTAGGATTTATTATTTATACCTTTCATACGGTCTCAGCATTCAGATGCGATGAAAATTGCAAATTAATGGTTGCAACATTTCTTGATATAATTTTGTCTTTCAGTACGCTGTTATTTCTATCGTGCCAGTAAATTAAAATGGCAATATGATTAATATATAGATTTTATGAACTACTGCGGTCACCTTTTATGAAATGACATATGTATTAAACTACTTATAGAAGAAAATAAGGAAGAAATTGGTTGATACTCTGGTATTTCCGATTTTCCTGTATAGTGCTGAATCTTGGACAATGCGGACAACTGAAAGGAGAAAAATAGACGATCTGGAAATGTGGTGATTCAGGCGAATAGGATTCCCTAGACAGCTAAGGAAACAAACGTGTTCATACCAAGATGGTTACAGGTGAAAATTAATTATCGCTGGACTGATCTAGTAAAGGTTCTAACAGGTCTTATCCAGAGGCTTGCTAAAATCAGAGAAGGAAGTTGTGCAGCGCCACTAACAAGACCTTTACAAATGTAGGGTACGACTGAAGATTCTAATTAATTTGCTATATTTGTTTTAAACATTGTAGAATTGTTTGATTTGCTTTTTTTTTTAAAAGAGTACCGAGAGTTTTTTACGCCGGCTTTTTCTCTCGGCCAACACCTTCTGTCTTCTTTGCCGATGAGTAGGGATGCCAACAGGCTCGAATTTAATGGCGTGGAATAAGTGATACTATTATGATCCTATGTTCCAAAATAAACGTATTTTATTTATTTTATTTTTAAGAAGAAGAATTGTTTCTTTATGCGCACGGTAGCATATATTATCTCAAATAAGTCGTACATGTATTGTTTATCAGAGTAAAATAAATAATAACTTTCAATATTACATAATCTTTTTGCAATATTCATAAATGGGACAATTTATTATGATTACATTTCGGAAGAAATAACCCTTTGACCGCACTAAGCCAAACTCCAGTATATATTCGATTTGGCTCATTCTTTATACGGGTTGCACTTACTTGCTATTCAGCTTGGGTTTACCAGGAAAATTTAGATACATTTGTTTCCATTCGGTGTATTGCTTGAACCGAATTCTTAGGTTGTGCAAATACGATACGGAAATACTACGATATTGAAACTTCAATGCTATATTTATAAGCTTTGATAAATTCAAATAGAAATTGCTTTGCTACAAAACTTTTAGTAGAAGTCATATTTAGGTAATTACGCTGTGGGTTGCGGCCGCGTTGTTGACGTCGGTTGAATTCTGCGGGAAAATCCACTTGAAATTGTCACTGAATATTGTATAAAAGCCATCTCTAATATACATCCAGAATATAACTAAAAATGCAGAAAATGCGCATCATTGAGTATGTCCCGTTTTTTGTCGTCACAAATTATTCGAACCTCATTTCATATAGGACGACTATTAGTGATCAAATTTATAACTTTTATTAAACGAAATTATAGTTACCGATATTTTTTGTTACAGGTACTGAAATATTCCTATTTCTTAGATAGAGGTATATTTATAAGACCAAAGTAAAAGCTAAGTTAATTATAATAAAAGGCATGGAAAAATATTAAAATCACGCGTTTTTAACTTTAATAGCATTCCTTAATGTTCTTAACGGTGTATATTTCCAAAAATTTAATCAGCAAGCTGTCAGTACAAATGTTTAAAAACAGTTTTATAATATGATGGCCTTTGAAGATATATTAATGTAGGTTTATTGGTATAATAGCGTAGACACTTTATTGGGGACTTCAAAACCAATAACTGTCATCGACTTATTAATTTGATTCTGAATGTGTATTGTGATTCTGACCTATTGTGTTTAAATTTTTTAAATCATATATCATGAACTATTTAATTTCATAAAATGTTTATAATAATATTGTTATGTGGTTGCGGTCACAAAAAATCATGCCCTTTTTTTATTAAAAAAAATATTTATTCCTGCAACGAAACATTTATTTGGGGTAAGTTTAGCACCCTTATTTTTATTTTCTGCACTGTAAGTAACATTATTATCTTCTATCATCTGCAGATCATACCCAAATTTTCTCGGATATGAAATCATTCATTGAAAAGACTTGCGTGACCCAAGGTTAAGTTACCTTTAAGGTGATTAAACGTGGTATTTATACATTGACGGTATTACCTGGTAATATACAATTCTACTCCTCAAGTCTCTGGGGAAACTAAGAGCTGTTATTACTAGAAAATTTATGAGCCGAATTGCCCCCAGTAAGTTCCAAGTTTGTCGTAAACAACAATGTAAAACTTGGACGATATATAGTTACATAATGTGACACCGAAAATATGCCTTTGTATAATCCATACAACACTTTTTTACTTTTATAATTTTTTATTTTGTTTTAGATAAAATGTTCTGCGTGACAACGCATAGAGACAGATTTGCATTACATTCAAACATCATATGTAATAAAATTATTATTTAATTTTAAAATTTTAAAGATTTTAAATTACACTATGATTTATTCCAGAAACACACTATTTAGTAGTATTTATATTTTTTGACTAAAACTCTTAGAAAAAAAATGAATTTATCGGAAATGTTAAATTTCTCATAGAATATGCGCAAATACCTGCTGTCTAAAAAAATACTGCCTGTAACATATAAAAAAAAACTATCGGTTCTACTAGAGATTCTACAAACTGGCCTTGGCCTCATAATTCTTTGAGTACAGGTGTTCTTCTGCGCTTGATACCATCGATTTGTAGGTCTTAAACGTGCCAGCTAATCCCTTGGGTAAAAATGATCCGTTCAGCTCAGTAATACAACAGTGCACGACTAACAGAGCACGCTATTTAACAATTAGCTATTCTAATTCGGGGCGGAATATTCATGCTATTTTATTTCCCTTTTATACTATTTGCTGGTGTAATAATTGATGAGTTATTGTCAAAATAATTTCTACTAAAATAATTCTGGGCAAAATCACTTTAAATATAGTCGTTTTTCTTTATGAATTTATAAAAGTTGTAAGGTAATTTTATGTTTTAAAACATGAGTTATAGCGTATTTACGGACTCATTTGTTTCAAAATAAATTTAAAAAATATCTTTAATAGATCATTCTATATACCGACATGTTATTATACAAGGATATCAACTTTCCCTACTACTACTACCTTTTATTACCTTCTTAATTATCATAATATAACATCAACAACTCTGAAATATAAATTTTGCGTCAATGACGAAAGCTAACAAGGTCGCAGTCATAAAACTTAATGAATACTATTTTTCTTATTTACTATACTTATTTTTAAAATCAGCATTAACCAATTAGGAATTATCATGCATTTATCAAAAACAAGCGAAACAATTGTATAATACATAATAAAAGAAATAAATAAAATAAAAAAGCCTTTTAATTCTTACAGCAGAACAAGTTACATTAATTAAGTTTACTTACATACTAGTGTTAGTTTTGTTATTAATTAAATTTGTATCCTAAATTTAGTTGTGTTAGTTTTTACAACTTTTAAACTATTATTCTTCTGTAAGAACTCCTCTATAGGTGTAGGCCTCCTCCAAAGATAGCCAGTCCTCCCTCGATTGGGCTACTTGGATCCAGTTGGGGCCAACTGTTTTTTTTATTTCGTCTTCCCAGCTAGCCACCGGTCTACCTCTCTTTCTTTTTCCCTGTGGACCCGCCCAAGTGGTTACCGTGGTCTACCTCTCTTTCTTTTTCCCTGTGGTTACCGTTTTCGTCCATCCCTTGTCACGTAGTCGTGCCACATGTCTGGCCCACCTCCATTTAAGTGACTGAGCGTGTTCTAATCCATCTCTTGCCTTGGTTATATTTCTAATTTTAGTGTGCCTTATTTTTTGTATCTTTCTAATATTTAGCATACTACATATTAGAAAGATACAAAAAATAAGGAAAGGTCATATAGTATGCTATAATACATACCCGATTGTATATATAAGATATATTTTATCGGGAATGTATAGGTTATACAGGTATAAGTTATTAAATCATTACTCAATCTTATATACTTTATTACTTACCGTACTTTAAAAAACTTAAAATACTTGAAAATATAATTAATAACGTAAACGACATTTTAGACAAGATATAAAACAAATCAATAATAGAAGTAAATATAACTTCTAAGTGATTCTTATTAATTTTTTTAAACGTACGCATTGAACTATATCGTAAAAATTTAACACCGTTTGTAATAATATAGAATTTTTCTAAATCGGTTAATATATGATGGTTATACGTATGTAATTAATACTCATATAAATTTCATACGTATATATATAGTCTCAACTATCCACAATATTAAATATACCCTATCTAAAAGAACCTGTTGGATACGTAAATAAATAATTATTTAATCGAATGAATATGCAAGAATCAAATGAAATCAAAGCGTAGTATTAAATGATCGATAGCAAACCTGATTGTGAAACCTCGCTAGATCATTTCAGATAGCAATGGCGCCTGCGGTTCGATAACGCCCTTCTGCCAGTTATTAATTGCCCTACGAACAAAGGCAAATGACTTGGTAAAGGTGATCCTATGAGGGAGGGACAATTCCACTGTACTAGACATTCATGGTATTCATTCACGATAGTTGAATTTATGTGTTTGATGTACGCGAAATTTTTCGTAACGCCCTTAGTATCATAAAAGGAAGGGTCTCAAGTTGACGTTTTGAACAGTTCGTTATTGTTGTTTGCGCCGAGTGCTGTTGTCATTGTTGAACTGACGGTCCCGATTCGATATAGGATCGAAATAAGATCGGAAATTTCCATATTATTTCCTTTCCTATCGTAATTCAATTGATATGAGTTCGCATAAAAATGATTTTTGCTCACTTGGCGCTTTGTGGACTTTCTGACGGACGATAAATTTCACGTTCGACGATGAATTTATTTTGAATTGAATATCGAAGTTTATTATGTGAGTTGTAAATTGATTATAAGGAGTTTTAATTCATAAACCAAATTCAATAAGAATGTGCGTTAAGAATGTCAAACTAAGGACATTTATTTTATGACCGTTTTTTTTCACTTCTGCCACTTATTCGATTTCATTAAAAAAGTTACCATATTTTCGAAGCCGCTAATACACCTCAGAGTTGAACATTGTTTTAATTTTTCGATCACATATCTGCCTGCTTGCGTGCCTGATATACTAGGATGTAGGGGTCCCAAAAAAAACCTTGTGTGCAACAATGACTTAATTTTTTAATTAAAATTTTAGTAGATTAAGATATTTTATTATTTACAATAACAATGGCTATTTAACATATACTATATATATGATAACTACTACATATACAATGTCGCAGTCTTTCTAAAACATGAGTAAATAGCATTTTTTTGAAGTTGAATATAATTAAATAATATTGTATGTATAAATAACCACATTATTATCTATCTAGCTACTAAACATACTTTTCACTGATAAGACAATCAAAAGCGTATATTTTTATACAAGCACGTACAATTCTTGGACATTTTAATAAAATATGCAAACGTAGTGTCACAAAAATCACAATATGCATTCGGTACACAAGCTAAAATTATTTCTTGTCATCGCATTGTTCGCTGCGGCGGCAGTTAGTAGTTTTATCTCACACAATTTCAATTTTTCATCTGGCGCTGTCAGCGGCTAGCGATAAGTAACGCTCGTGCTTACGCCGGTAAAAGTTTGCTCTCAGTTTGTTTCGTACTTTCTACAACAGTCCTAGCCTACAGCTATTCCTGCAAATCTGGGATTGAATTAGGTGTGTCTTAGGAGCGTATATGAAATAACTTTTGTGAAAAAGAAAGGTTCGCAAAGTTTATAACTGAGTAAATTGTCATGAAGTTAAAATCAATTGTAACTTTAGATATTATGTTAAGAAACAAAAGTTATTTAAATAGAAATATAATTTTACGTTATATATACGGTAATAAGAAAAGTATTGTGCAAGAAGTCTAACCTCCACAACAAATCCCGTTACAACGTGCTATGTACCATTATCATTCTATAACAAGGAACTATATTTATGTATTATTTAATAGCGTTCCGGAAGGGCGGTGATACTTTACCACTATCACATAGTTGTAATATTGCGGTAATGAAAATAAGACTACATTATACAGATTTTAAAACTATGAACTGCAATTCGTTCCCGTACCATTAAAAAAGGACATACTTCAGAGTATACATTTATCGGTGTGCATTGAACATTTATAACTATATATTTAATTTACCAGCTTTCCTGTGCAATCCTTAAATTAAAATAGTTATACCAGAAACACAATATACGCGGATAGGAGAACGCGTAAGTTGACCCACATATTATATTAATGTTATAGTTTTCTTAAAGTACCAACTTTTGGTATAAGTTGTTCGCAAATACCGATTGAAGTATCTGTATCTCTATACGAGATCATCTTACTAATACACAAGAAGGTCAAGCCTCCGTGCTTGAAATAGTACCTCATCTTTTGGGTCTAAGGCAAAACGTTTCTTCAAATTAATAAAAAATATTAGAAATTAAAATATAGTACAAGTATTTCATGTATATTTGTTGATATTATTAAAGATCTCTTTATAATACATTTCTATAGTAATACATAAATAGTCATTCTAATCAAGTGGATATTTATCAATACACCTTGTTATTATCGTTTACGAGATAACCCAATATTAAGCGCTAGCATATACATGTGTTTAGTTTATAGACTATACCGTGAAGCATTGATAAAGGAACAATAGAGCTCCTACTAACACTATTCGCAAAGTTTAATTAGTTCTATAACTGCTTGCTATGATAACTTATGTCTTTAAACTATATGTTACTAAATTATAATTGACAAAATAAACGTGTTATGTATCAATTTCCAAACTGCTTCTACAAAATTACTTAATCATTTGTCTATTTCTTTTTAATTTTGTTTAGGTAAATCTGTCCTCTAAAATAAATTCAAGGACTGATTTGATGTTTTTATGAATACTTATAGCCTTATTCACTAGATTAATATGTGTATTTACTTTGTTTATAACATCATTGCAAGATTTCATTATATCACATTTTTGTCATAGATAATGAATAAACGTGAGTTATTACTGCCACAATGTAGGGTTCAGTACGTTTTGGACAATATATTAATTATATTATATGTATATGCTGTAGCTAAAAAAATATGCGTATACAAACTTATCATATTACACAATTATGCAACCGCCATTAACTAAATTATGTAGTTAGAATATCAAAGACATGCTAAATTTAAATATTGAAAGAAATATTCGCTTAAAAATTTGTAAATGAATTCTATTAAGATCCTCAAAAACTTTTAATGTGTGAACAAGAACCTTTTTATACATATTTTATATTTAAAGAAAACACTATATTTTATATTTATGCAACTAGTACTAAAAGACACCTGGTAACTTAATATTATAGGCGCCTAAAGTTAGAGAATCTTTGCTTGTTTAGTGTTATTTTACGGGCAGTTAATTAAAGCTGTAGATAAGTTTGACTTGGACAAACTTTACACCGATAACAACATTAATGAGAACTTGTCTGGATTTGGGCTAGTGGCGGTGACAGGGGCGGGCGGGGCTTACGTAGCGCTTGCCGGCAGTCTACGCTTTGCTACGGCGACGCTACGTCGCACCGTACCTCGCGTGCTACGCATCGAGTCAATGACTGTAATACGATCTTTTCTATTTTAATGATAACCGTGTCGGCAGAATGGGAGTGAACGATCGGTGTTCTGCATGGATGTGTTTTAATTTTTTGTATGTGTCGGTGCGTCAGAAAGAAGGAAATACATATTTTAATTAAAATAGTCAATTAGTGAATTTTTAATTTTCTTGTTATTATTTATACATGCTATATTGCTATCCTTTTATGAGAATTTGTAATAAATAATGAATTTATATTAAATGAAATCGTTAAAGTTAATGACTTAGTAGATTTAGGAAAGGTATGGTAATAATATAAACTCTTTAAAAACAAGTAACGGAACTAAAAATTATAAAAAGGTTAAAATGTAAATCAAGTAGGCCACAGAAGGAAATGATAGTACACCTGATGCGGTGAATAAAATAAAAAAAAACACTCGGGGTTTCAACTCATGAATGTGGTATTGAAGTAGAAAATAAGGTGAAGTACTGAAAATAAATTGACTTTAGTCTTAATTAAGGGACCAGAATAATGAATGTGTATCCAATTTGTGCGGGTTATAAGGGGAGTAGAGCAGGTTTTAACAAATTACCAATTCTTAAAAGGCCGGCAACGCGCTCGCGAGCCATCTAGCATTGAGAGTGTCCATGGGCGGCGGTATCACTTAACATCAGGTGAGCCTCCTGCCCGTTTGCCCTGTTCTATATAAATAAAAAAAATATTTAAAAATTACCTAAACAAACATATTTTCTCTCTATCTATAAATATTAGTAATAAAATAAAAACAGAAATGCTAGATATTTTGCGGAATTGTATAAATTACTAAACATAATACGTTTTACGAAAAGTTTTGTTTCATAACAAAGTTTCATATCCAATTAGACCACTAGTTTATATTTCAGTAATATTTCACGTAGAAAATTCATTATACGGTTTGTTTTTAATTAATTTAACTATAGCTTATATGGCGTACGTTGAACCGCCTGCTAATTGCCATCGACACGTTAGTTTTGTTCTCAAGCGTAACCTTATTAAGTTTTCAAATTTCATTAAAAAAAATATTGAAAGTAAACTACAATTTAGGATTATCTATATAACAACAGATGCAAAATTCAAACGACTTATTAGATAACTATTGTAATAGAACTTTACTTTAAGGTTTTTTATTTGTTTATAGTTTATATTATGTTTATAGTTTTATATTCTGTGCCAGAATGAAATAATACAATTGAATTTCATGTCACGCAACCGTTCAATAATTGGTTGTTAGATTGTATTGATCGAAAGTATTTTTGTTACATGAAAATACTTACTTACCAAAAATAATAATTCATATCACTTCATACGGCAATTACGATTCTGCAAGTAGTCGCCTGAAATTGAAATTCGTAATAATTATAGCGTACACAAACGGTGACCAACTGCCCCGCGGAGATAGTTCTTTTACGTAATATAATGTATGTATATAGACAAAAATATTATATTTAAAAACAAAAGATATATATATGATTTGATTCAGGTTACATCACCGTAATGGTAAAGCCGTCTCTTTCTTCTTCTTCTCGATGTTAGTAAAGAAAACATCGAGAAGAATCATCAAAAACATCGTATATAGCCGACCCTTAGTCAATTTAAACCTAGCCGATACTAGTGAAATGGCTACATTTTAATAAAATATAGTTAGTTGAAGTCAATGTCCGTTTATTCAATTAGACTCATGTAAGAAATTTACGGTGTCCTGACGAGAATAACTAAGAAATCGGTCGATCAAATTACAAGAATTAAAGAAAGTTTGGTTTTAATACTTTCAACATTTTCTAAAAAATTTTGATGCCTCGTTTTATAAGATCCGATATTAATTACTTAAAACGGCTTGACCTTTTTATAATTTGAACTGTCAGTCACGTGAACATATTTTACGCTAGTTCCAACATTTTATTTCTTTATTAAAATTATATTTAATAAAAAAATGTATATTTACCTTGTAACTGCTATTAATAAGTTATTTGCGGAACGTTCACGAATACTTTAAATGTATTAATGAATTTAATTAATAATCCCGATAAAGTGATCCTATTATGCCGCAAAGTACGAAATTACACGTTTTCAAACATTAAATACAGTATAGGCTTTGTTCGAAACAGTTATTTAAATGCTCTGGCTATTTGCATATATTTTACGTCCAGGTGTGGGTTATTCTAACACATGTGACCCAGGCGTTTTGAAACTGCTGAACATTGCGTTTTGTCGTCGCTTTATTGACTGAATGTCGTTTAGGAACCTTAGTGTGAATATTGCTGACTGAAGTAGAGGGATAAGATTTCAGGCCGTATTGCGGTGAAACTAAGGTTTTTTCCTCTAAAGAAGTTTACGATACACGTTTAAATAAATTATTTTACGCAGCAATAATAATTAAAAGATAAAGTAGTAAAAATTAATATTTGTAGTAAAGTATTAATATTTATGAACCCGAGATAGTCACGGCAGCAAAATGATAAAACGCATAAAGTACATTTTCTGCGTGTTCATGCAAGTATCAGGAAAGGGGCAATTCATTAGATTTCATAGTTACATTATGGCTTATCCTCGGCGACCAAACAGTGACCCAATTCACTTTATCCTCTCTGACGTATACTGAGTAAGCTCTTAGTAAATACTACAGTTTACTGTTTAAGTAATTAATTCATTTGTATCTCAAGATCGCGTTAAACGTTTACGGAAATCCGTTAACTGGATTAATTAAAATTTTACAATTGCGGAAAGTATAAAAACAATCTAGTTACGACACCCTGTACGTGTCATCAGCTACTTATCTATCATCATATATATTTCACTTTTATGCAGGTATATACTGATACTGATACTGATTTTTGGCTTCTATGGCGTGTACAAATTATACACTTTTATATCTTAGATGTGACGGTATCCTGACGATATTCTTTACAAATGACCAAGTCTTATTTAAACACAAAAAATTAAAGCGTCTAGTTGTAGCAGCATATATAATTAGAGTTTCATGTATAAATAGTTAAATTAACCAGACATATTAATGTTATCTTGATATCATTTGTTAAAATGGCACAGGTCGTAAAGTTTTCACATTATTTTTACAAATCAAATAACCTTTTTTTAAGAAAATCACTAATTTATCTAAAACCGTTTGTATTCTTTATAATAATGCAATTTGTGTTAATGTGAATGTGACAACATTTCAACTCAACCTTAAAATTCAGCTGTAAAAAAACTATTGTTTAAGAACTTTTTTGTACTTCCATAGAAGTGAGTGTACTTAAGTACTTTAGATAAAATAGATTGACGTTGAAAAAGACACCAAAGTATAAAGTTTTGCACTGGTTTCTGAACCAATTCCTTTTGAACGATAGAATTCTAAACTATCGAGTAAGTCGACTATTTGCGAGCTTAAACTTACGATTGTAAAAATAATACGATTTATTCTTTATACATTTACACATGCTACTATTGTCATGTGTACATTTCATTCATGGTTTGTATGTGACAAATTTTTATGGATTCATTGTTTTCTCTTCTAGTCGAAGTACTATTAAGCATTTATATACCAGTATATGCACATTTGGCTGTACGTTTTGTTAGTATGTTTTTGCTTCCGAGGCTCATTGATGACACAGTGGGTGATTACGCACATTTTTTATACTTTACACCAGTTTAGTTAAGACAAAAATATTTTACTCTGATTAGCCAATGATTAGCAAGGAAAAAATATTGATCAGATATAACATGTTTGTTTTAAAATTTTAATTAATTTACTCAACGTTGCTTTATCTGCGTTGAGACTCGTTAAGCAGATTTTAATTAGGAGAATCGGGGATACGGATTAGTACAAAACTTTCACAATGCTCAAACTAAGTAGATAAAACTTTTTCAACTAATTAATGACGTTGTTTAATAGGATTGTCTTATACACGTATCCGACACTTTATAATAGTTGACTATGTATCTGTATAACAGTGAAAATACCTATGGCCGCTATAAAGGCCGCAGATAAGTAATAAATAGCCTTGTCTGTAGTTTAAATTGTTGGTATATTTATAATGAATTTAATATAAATGTTTAGTACAGCTATTTATGTAGGTAAGCGGTTAACTATTTTTACCAATACTTTTTAAAATATTATCCTGCCACTGAAAATTTATATTATTATTTCAAGCGTATGATGGCAGATGTGTGTAAAATGGTACTGAATTACAGTTCAAATTTCATCTTTTCCAATGAATTATTGGTTACCTGAAATATTTTCGTATTATTTAAATAACTGCTGCCTTACAAATTTTCTCCCTCAAACACCGTTTACATAACAATATAAGATTTGTACCCAATGTTAATTCAATAAGTTTGTTTACGGACGTTGTTACTTCTCGTACTTTACCCGGAAACCGGATAATCGGGCGTTATTCTTAACACAAAAAATAAACACTAACGTTCAACAAGAGACGTAATTGAGATAAACAGGTGTATATTCTACTTTTATAACTTTCTAACTTCGTGTAACATATAACAAAATCTCAAAAGTTTGTCTACGAAGTTACTTCACCTTTCGGTTCAGCTCTATATTCCTTTCCTTATATAAACCAATTTGTTTCTGCTTAGGGATTGATCAAATTATTTTTGAATTGGATAGCAATATATGTAGTTTTGTATAAATATTAATGTTATTTTAGAGTGAAGTAATTTTCAATGAGGGCAATACGAACTGAAGATGAACAGGCCGGGCTACGAATACACCGTGCCTGTCTCCACCACATATTATCCGACGAACAGTCGGCCACCACAATATGAACACGGATATGGCCAACTTACCTCAGTTCCCGTCTACAGTCCATCAGCGCATCCCCTTTCAAATTATGCCGACATCTACGAGGGCAACAATGATACCACTCTTCGAGCCGAGGAAAGACATTGGTATATAGAAAACCATAAGAATGTACAACCAAATCACACTAATAATGAGACTATACCAGAAGTTAAAGTTAAGAAAGAGGAAGAGAAGAAAACTGATACGCAAATCGTGAGATCTGAAGCAGCACAAGCAAGACAGAGGAGAAAGGAAAACCGATGTTCCTGTGAATGTTGGCCTAGTTCTGACAATAATGATGTGCAAATTGCAAATGGGAACGCAACGACGAGATCTCTGTCAGGGGTCGATATGGTGGCGTCTTATGGCGTATATGGCTCTTCACAAGATGATGAAAGCTCTGGGTTTGGTCGCATGTCTGAGAAGAATGCATATTCTCAGACAAGTACTGCCCAAGTCCAGGGTGTGATAGTGAATCAGCAGGGAAATAGTGCAGTGGTTAGAACTGCCGGTGCAGACTCTACGTCGTGTGTGAAGTGTTGTGTGTGGTCATCGAACCCACAAGTAGCGAACTCTGAAGACTATTGCTGGCTACATTATTGTAGACCAGCCCTCATTGTGTTGTTGTTGCTGTTTTTTCTAGTTTTGTTGGGCGTTTCTACAGGGTTTCTATTGACAAATAACTGTAAGTATATTAGATGTTATCATTTATCTCCTCTTAAAAAATAATTTTAGATATAAGCTGTAAAAATAAAGTAAACATTTCTTATTTCTAAAAGACTTTTAGACGTCTTAGATTAAGAATAACAGCAAGTTTCAACGACACTAGAAAAACTTATAAATTCTATTTCTTCCCAACTAAGATTTATCTAACAAACAAATGGTTGCCTTTTTATGTACTTCAGTGAATGTTACGAAGCAAGTGAGCAAGATATTAAGCAACCTAGGTGACCCCTAAATTTGTTTAAAAAAGTTAAGTGCGATACAATTATAATGGAATTTTATTTATATGCATCTATTTTAATGGCAGTCGACTAAATATGCAACTGAAAATCACCGACCAAGTTCACATTTATGTAATGATTTTGAAACACTTAAATCTAAAGTGAAAAAGAAATCGATACGGTTAATAACCAAGCCATAGAAATAAGGAGCATTTTATTTTAATATTAAAAGCAACGTATGCGTATGACTTTTACCTGTAATTCAAAGTTGATTCAGTTGAAATGAAATAGTGAGGTGTACAAGTATAGGAGGGGCCGAGAGTGTGGCGCTGCTCTCATTTTTCTCTCTGACAGAACATTTATTTTAGTGCCACTTCGAACGCCACGTAGACGATTTTTAAATTGCAACAAAGCTAATGAATTTAAAATTAAATCACCGTTTTAATCAAAATCAAACAAAAGTAAAGATTAGTGAAATATCATTATAATATAAAATATCTTTAAAAATACAAGCATTCATTTGTTATATTTGAGGTATATGTTATAGTATAAAACATTGCAATTGTATTAATTATACATATGCTGTCTACCGACTCTTTGTACTTACGTCATTAAAACAATGACGTACGTAAAGGCAAACAAAATATTTGTACCTGGTTGAAGATGGAGAGAGTTAATAGTATAGATAATATTATTAATTATCAAATTACAGGCACTTATGGTGACGAAACAGACAATATAGTGCATGTTTCGTAAACGGCCGTCCAAGTTGTATACACAATTGTAACAACAGAATAAAGTAAAAAAGTACCCATTTCGAACTCTATTCAATGCTCCATCGAAAAGTCGAAACGGTTTGTTCGAATTTTTCGCATTTTTTTGTCGAAGGAATTAATTTCCACCATCGCTCGGGCACACTGATTCACGAGTCACGTTCGGCTTAGCTGGGGATGCTGAGCGCGAATGGTTAATCGAACGATTAATTTTCACACTGTTTGAGCACAAAATTCTATAGTTATAGTCAGTATTGATCCATGATCTGTGGCTTAATAAATCTCCCCGGGGCTTTATCTGAGATTATTATTTTTATCTCGAAAACAATACCATTGTTTTGGATTACTTCGTATACCAAGCCAGTGTAGTTTTCCATCCATAATCCAAGGGTCAATATTATCCTTTGATTAAGTCCACGTATTACAAAAGTTAAATAATAAAACCAAGACAATTTCCAAACTGACTAAAATTCTAATCATGCCATTAATTTCCTAATAAATCACATCGAACCGCTCTAACGCATAAATGAAAACAAATTATATCAATTTATAGCAAATTTCATGATATACTTGCTAATTAATAAAATTAAATGGTTTTAAATAGCCACCAAATTATGAACGACCCCCACAGGTGATTAAAAAACATTATAAATCACGCACAGCCGCCCGTGTCCTACACAATACAGTAATTGAGTATGAAGCTATAATTTATACAACGATAGTGAATTTGAATAACTGCCTCTTAGCACGCAGATTACTGGATTAACAAGAATACAATGAATAGTGCCTTAAATGTACGAATCAGAAAGAAATATGGCCAAGGTGATTTATGGGTTAGGGGCAAGGCTCTGGCGGTTGCGTAGAATTGAAATCAAAATATCTAGTTCTATTAGATGTGATATTGTATAAGCCTACTACTGTAATTTATTGGTTAATTAAACGATTAAACCGTAGATATATATGTAATAAATGTTACCAAACTTGTATTAATGCTTGGTGTACTAATATGTTTTTAGGATTATTTATATTTGAAGTATATTACAATCCTTAAAATATGATCGTACTAATAAACTGTAATATAAATATTTTATAAACTTATCCTATGCTGAAATCGAAAGCATTCTTCTTGTGCAACAGTTGATTATTTATAAAATTGTGTAATGTGGAATTAGATGTTAAGTCCTCTTCATCATCAATATGGCAAATGGAAGAGATTAGCTGCCAACGACTCAGGAAATCTTTGTACATTCGCATTCTATATACATGTTTTATTGCTTTCTTTCTAAATAATGACAGCTGCCTTTTGACGAGTTAAATACGCTCACTATCACCAAGTGGCAATGATAGGACTCCCGTTCACAGCAGCAACTCTAGTTTGCTTGGCTATATGTTAAATAATAACTTAGTGTTTCATGTTACTATAAATAATGACAAAAGTATACAATACTTAAATTATTAGACATATAAAACATATTTGTTGTCGCTAGTTCATATGGCTACGAACCTCAACAGTTAAAAATTATACTTCCTTGACTAGCCACAAATCCCTAAGTCCGTGTTCCGTAACCGAGGGTGTAATTTGTTACATATGCGATAAAGACAGGTGTTTTCTAAGTATTAATTACTACCCCATATACTAAGACTACGCAATATTCTTTGAAACAAAGTAATATTTAGAAATATTCCTGTCATTTAATTATATACTTATAATTTAAAAATGTGTTGCCAAGTAACGGCTGTTAATAAACACAAAAAATATAGAGAAACCTTAAAGAACACGTTTAATCATAAAATTGTGTTTGTACACAATATAAAACTTTTAGGGCGTGTTGGAAGCCATAAAGCTGCCAAGGGCAATACAAGGTATTTTCTCAGTCGCAAAACCTTTTTTGTGATTGTCATCTTACATCGATATGATAAAGTTAGAAGGGTATTTAGATCCCACCTGGCGGTGCGTGATTGCCGCCTGACACCAGTAATATCCGGCTGGCCGCTGCCCAGAGATGATATCAATTTCAATTTGTTGCGGCGCTATTGCTGTTTCTACTCGATTCGGGTAGATCGATTCCACTTCACTTTCCTTTTGCATTCCTATATAACTTCTACTACTATTCGATTGAAACGTTTTCGAATCCAGAACTCGGATATTCTGTGCAGATTTAATCTATGCCGCGATATTAAGTATGGTATCCGCATTATGAGTCATTTCGATTACTAATTAACTATCAAATTCACATTTTACTGTGTGCTCTAACTGATATTAGACTTCTAATTCGTCGATATAAATTAATTAGTGTATGTAATATACATAAAACATTTTACAAAACATATATTTTCTAAGTTTGTAAAATTTTGATAAATTAACGCCAAGTTATAAAAATACTTAAAATATGATATTTAACAAAAAAAAACTCGGTCGAGACTTCAAACCTTATCACTTCGACATAACGTTTCACTACTGAGCGTTTCTTAAGACACTTTTTGCCGCATACCACCGTTATGTGGACAGAGCTTCCCGTCATGATATATCCAAGTTACATACAAGTGGCATACTAACTCCTAAAGGGCCGGCATCGCATTCGCCACCATTCCACTTTACATAGAGTGGAATCTTGCCCGGTTACAAATAACATGTTTTTGTATCATTGTTAGAATTTATAGCCCAAAATACAATTTAAAGAAAGGTATTAAGGCCCTATCCCAGCACGAATTTCTGTGTCTCGGGGCGGACTGCGGTGCCCAGTGGAGAGTTGGAGTACTGAGGCGCGCCAGCCCTTAATAACAATTAGTTATGTAAAACATTAAATTAATGTAATTTTGTCAATTTTTATTTTCTGAAATGGATTACTTGGCTTGCGATAAAATATATTGTGTAAATTTAAAAACCTATATAAATATTTGTCAGAAAAGTGTCAAGAATTTATTGTTATTTAAAGGTGTATCGATCTTCCATAATGGGTACATAAACTACGCAACTCCACCATATATGTGTTCCATTCGCCCTACTTTAATAAACGATGACAACAATGGAAAGAAAAAATGTACGTTTTTGGAATTTGGCGACGTGATAGGTCCTTAAATAGCATTTATAACTAAACACAAACTAGCTGATCGGCCTCGTTTGCCACAGGAGTGGACACCGCGTGTAGTTTAATAGCCGTATGTAAAAGGCAGAGACACCTCCAGGCACCATCCAATTTGCAATAAAACAATATAGCGCACTCCAACGCCGTGTTGCGACCGCCGACCTCTTTTATTTTATATTTAAGGGCATAATGATGCTAATGCCAAGACCTTTGTGGTATTTTTCTAAATATTAAATTAATTCGTTTCACATCCGTCGCGGTCGTTCCTCAGCTGAGCGTTTTTAAGACAGTTTCTTCCGCGCACCACCACACTTACCATTTATACACTGAAGTATTTCTGAACCAATTCAACTAAATAAAAAAGCCAGCAACGCATTTGTGAGCCTTCTGGTAATGCCCAGGGGTGGCGGCGGTATCACTTATCATCAGATGAGCCCGTTTGGCCCCTTTTATATGAAAAGAAAATTGGTTTCTTCTTAAAATATCGTGTTTTATTCTAACTTATACTTCTAAATATTTATAAGGTATGTATTATCAACATCAATTCTTATTCTTCATATAACTTAACCAGATGTATCCTGTAGTTTCATTTGCGTTTATGTGAGACTCGCTTTAAAAATCATTAATACCTGCATTAATAGCGTGCCTGCTATTTCATTATTTTTATGTCACGAAGGTATTTAAATGATGACATCTAACATTTTCATGATAATGAAATGGCAAGTTCAAAATTAAATACTTATGATGATTAACTAACTTTCGATAAAGATTAAGCTATATACATATACAGTGTATATGCAGATATATATATATATGCTATATATACAGATATACATATAATTGACGAATACTTAAATGATAGGATCATTTAATCCTTGGGTATTAAAAACTAGGCGATTGAAAAGAATGTTTCTTGCCAACTCTTCTTGCCACAAGTTTACATTTACAATTAATTGAATTTTTTGACGTTTGTAAGTGTCCTTGTTTACCTATATGAATAAAGATATTTTCATTTGATTTGATTTGAATGTTTCTTTTCTGCAGATTCAACTTCTACTTATTCATCAATCTATAAATCCTTTTGCGTTTATGTTTCCTATTATCAAGCGCCTGTGCCGTTAATATCTTCAGAGTACTGACAGGATACCACAGAAATGTTACATACATACATATAATGTATATTTCTTTTTTGACGTTCATAAGTGTACATGAAATATTATTTATTACATAAATTAAACCTAAGAAATAACATAATACATCAAAATATACCTAATAACTAACCTTAAAATTTAATTATTAAAAAATATTATTAAAAGTAGTCCCTTTAGGCAAGGTTCCGAAGATACTGGCAGCGTTCCCCCTTTGAATAGCCAGACTAATTCTTTGTCCAAGGTAGCTGCCAGCTCTTCGTTCTCCTGTGATGTCGACTAACCTTTTTGATAATTCCCTAAAAAGCCTTAACGCGCTAGGACCCCACGGACCAAGGGTCTCGACACCGAATGGGACAAAATCATATTCAGAGCCTAGACCCCTGTATTTATTTTTTATACAATACATATTGTATACAATACTTACTACATACTAAATACGTAATTATATATTTATACAATTTTGTTAAGGTAATAAGAAGATTTAGTTAATGTATGATTTTGTTAATTGGTCCATTACTTTTATTTTTGTCGTTAACTTTTCTTGACGTCTTGACTTTGAAGTACACATAAACAGAACATAAACCATAAATAACATAATTAAAAAAAATTAAGCAATATTAACAAATATTTATAACAGTATCTACTAATTCCAGAAGTAGTAGTAGTTTTATATGGAACAGATACAATATTAGATAAATATTTTCCGAAATAAATTATTTGATTTCACAATAAACTTACATACCCAAACCTTAATTCATAATTACTTTAATTAGTACGTTATAGTTTTGGTTCTACTGAGTAAAACAATATTATAACTGAATGACAGAAAAATCTAGAAGGTACGTCCTTTTTTTGTTTTTAATACAATTATTCTTTGTTACAGATTTACATTACCAACCACGACCACCGGCCCCCGAAGGTTTGTAGTTTACGACTTCTAAAGTGTAAAACGATTCCTTTCTCATCAGCATGGAGATAACTTTTATATTATTTTTTTAATAAATGAGACTATTTTAATAACAAAGGCTCTAGCGTGCATTCCTCATTTCTGAGTTCATGCGCATGGCACAATAATAATCCATATGAACATAGATATGGCTTTTTAAATGTGCGCAAACTGCACTTGCGCATACGGCGAAGGCAAACATCCTAAGGAAAACAACATGTCAAACACCACTATCGATGACATACTTTGCCTATAAAATAAACATGATCGAGAAACGTATGTTATCTGAATCAAGTCCATCGGATCACGGAGCACATTCTTTCCGGGATGAACAGCTCCCTGAAACCGAGAGCCACGGGTGCGCTCTTCTTCGACACAGCGAAGGCTTTCGACAAGGCGTGGCACAACGGCTTGGTTTACAAGCTCTACCACCTTCAAGTGCCACTAAGACTCGTGCGTATCGTACACGACTTCTTGTCCGACCGTTCAATACGTTAGCGCGTAGAAGGAACGTTATCGTCTCCTCGTCCAATCTGGGCCGGAGTCCCTCAAGGCTTCGTCCTCTCGCCCCTTCTCTGCACGCTACCGGCGACATCCCTAGGACTCCGAATGTGGAACCCTCTATGCCGATGACACCGCTCTCTATACCACTCATAAAGACAGAGGTGTCATCGTGGACAAACTTCAGACCGCAACCACTTCGCTAGGCGAATGGTTTCAATTAAATCCCGAGAAAAGCGTTGCAGTTCTCTTTGCCAGGGGCAACCCCGGTGCTAACGCTAATACTCGGGAAAAATTTCTCATTAAAAAAGAGGTCACCCTATACGGACAAGCCATTCCCTGGCAAAAGCCCGTCAAATATCTAGGAGTCACGCTCGACAGCGGCATGTGTTTTCGTATGCATGTAGCCGCCGTTCGCAAGAATCGTCCGCTTTTGTACTCTCTCGCCTCCATTTCCTCCTAAATAAAAGGAGTCACATGTCCCTTAGACACAAGGTAACCTTGTACAAGGCCTGCGTCCGACCGTGCATGTCCTACGCTAGCGTAGTCAGCGCGCACTGTGCCCCCTCGCATATACACCGGTTACAGGTGCTACAGTCGCGTTTCATGAGAATCGCGACCGGCGCACCCTTCTACGTGGAAACGTCGATCTCCACTATGACCTGGAGCTCTCTACCATAGCCCAATGGATGAAGTTGGCGTCCAAACGCCACTTCCACAAGGCTAAACACCATCCCAACCCATTGGTGCGTGAAATCATCAATTACTACCCCTTCCCGACTAAAAAGGCTCGCAGGAGGCCCCGACACATACTAACGGATCCGGATGATCCAATCACAGTAGCAAACGACAAACTAAAAGCCGCCCGCGCGGCCATTAATAATAGCAGTAGCAATAAACAGACTAGGGTTAAAAACCGCTTTCACCGGGGAAGGTGAGCTTCCGTCCTGCCCTTCAGGCGATTGACCCTCCCACGACGGCCCAAGCCGAGGTTCGAGTCTCACAGGACAGCCCTTGCGCGAATCGCGGGAACCCCACCCATTCAGGCTGAGCTAGGCTCGCCAGACAGCCCGTGCTGAGCTGTAAAGGCCCTGCCCTAAAGCTGTAAAAAAAAAATTTAATCTGAGGCCAAAGCCCATTTATTTTAGGTCGTAGCATCACTATTGTGTTTTTCTAAATTAACTAATAGTCAATGAATGAAGCTGCAAAAAATTGTCAATTTAAAACTTTTGATTCTAATAAAAACCTTGCGTAGCTTATTTCTGAAACACATTGTGCTCTTCACGTAATGCATTGTAATATATCCGCCTTCAAACCAGATAACGATTTTTTTATTAAAATTTCAGCGTTTTATTTGCTAAGCAAATATATAGAAAATACTAATATTAAAAAAATAAAAATAAATCAGTGGCGCTACAACCTATTTAGGTCTTGGCCTCAGATTTTTGAATCTGTTTCATGATCAATTTTTTTTAAATCTAATAGGCAAGAAGGTGATCAGCCTCGAGTGCCTGACACACGCCGTCGACTTTTAGGGTCTATGACATGTCGGTTTCCTCACGATGTTTTCCTTCACCGTTCGAGCAAATGTTAAATGCGCACATAGAAACTCCATTGGTGCACAGCCGGGGATCGAACCTACGACCTCAGGTATGAGAGTCGCACGCTGAAGCCACTAGGCCAACACTGCTCATAATACTAATATTATCATAGAAATTAACAGCACTTCTAAATTTGAAACTCGAAAAATTGTTTGAGAAAATTCTTTGTGTAAAGGTACAGATGAGTAGAAAAGCTTATCTGCGGCTCACACAAGCACGTACGTTGCGGGTGACATGCCAACTACGTAGAGTGCCAGTAAAATTGCTTTGTTCATACTCAGTGGGAGCGCTTTTGCTCGCATTACTCAGTAAATGCTCCGGTATGATTTCCTCGTAATTAATTAATAAAGTTATTAGCATCTGAACTTTAGAAGCTATTTATTTTAACGTTGTTTTATGAATATGTTGAACATTGAAAAGGATTTGCTACGCATAATGAAATAGTAATTTTGCATATAAATCAGAATTTATTCGCGTGATCATGAATGATTCGTTTATAAAGATGTTGATGACGAGATAAAGCATTCTGATAAACGAGCTAAGTGTGAACATCCATAGTTGCTCCCATCACACTTTAAAATCGATTTTTGTTTAGTTTTTTGGAATTTTAATTATAGGATTAGTAATTATTTCTTTTTTGTAATGTTTGTTTTATCTAATAATGTTTTTATTGATATTTGTCTTTAAATGCTTGTTACATTAAAAATTGTATTTTGTGTTTGTTTTTACCAATGTATCAATGTGCCGAGCGTTGGCAAGCTTTATCAATAAAACAAAAAGTTAAAAAACAAATAATAGTTCTCGTAACGATTAAGCACGTCTTTAAATATTCTATTTCGTTAATACGATATTAGATAATTACACAAAAAGTTTGCTTACAGAAATCAAAATCAAACAGATAGTAAATTTTGTACGGCTTATGGGCACCAGCAACCGTTTCCTAATTTACTCATTTTTTTCTATTCAAATTCACTATCACTTTTATCTCCCCTCCTGTTCCATTTATATTGAACCAAACAGCGATTCGCTTCCTAACACTTTGTTTGTTTCTTACAAAATTGTTATTTCCGGCTGCTTTCTTTCCTTAAGCGGATTCATCTGAAGCTTTCATAAAAGTCGAGGAAATGAGTTCGCGGTTGAATCTTGATGCTTGAAGTAATCTCACTTTGAAAAATTTATTCAGTCTTTGACGGTTTATGTTAATACTGTACCTTACTGTTGAATCATGGTCAAAAGTGTACGATGTAATGGTATGTTTTTTTTTATATAAATTTTTACTCTACTCCCCTGCCATCGTGTCCAGGGACTTTAGATATCTCACTTTTTTTTTGTAATGGTATGTTACATGCCGGCAGTTTCTCAAAGTTTTTAGTTTATCTTGGTATTCAGTAGGATTAAAACAAACAAATATTGTGTTGCGGAGAACGGCCGAGTGATCAGTAAATTATATATCATATTATATTACCAACTGAGCTATGGACGCTATTAAATAAATATATTAGCAAACTGATATCCAAAAAGTAGTAACAGTAATATAGAATGAGAATTACAATGTCTTCTAAATTCTCAAACATAAAAAATATATGAAAAGCTAAAGATGAAAAGATTTCCCACGGAAAACACGCCTTAGAATTTTAACTAGATGATAGAGATCGACAATTTCCAAAGCCAGTGAATACAATGCGGTGGCAGAACGGATATTCGTACCTTACTTTAGCGTGTCTTAATAATTTAGTCACGGCTCCAACGACGCCTCGGTAGAAAATTGGAAATAGACTAGGTAATTGAGTTAAGGATTCGCTAAGAAATCACGTCTTTTCAAAGTTCAATTAGTTATATTATCAAGAAAATTGATAAGATTTTTAAGCAATTTCATTTCCAAATTTATATAAAAAGTAGCAAAACTAATATATTTTGCGTATTTGAAGTAGTTCTTGAGAACCTTATGTGTTGAGTAATTAGTATGAACGAGTGTTATATGGTTTTCAACAGCCTTAATTTGAATAAGTCATTTCAGAAAGGAATGAATGTTTTCCATTTTAATTGCATTGCATACGCGTCGATTCTCAATAACTACTTTATTATTGTAATTCTTTGAAGCGTTCTACGTGCAATTATATCAAAAGTGTCACAGCTACATAATAAGTAGCATGATCGCTATCATTTATCAAGATATGGTTTATCAAGGTGATATGTCTTATAAACATGCGCTTTATAAAATTATAAAACTTTATATTTATTTAATATTGAATCTGTCCATTATAAATATACATACTTAACCCGACGCAACGATTTAGTAATTTGTCAATATAAGTATTTAACTGTTTTTATGAGTAGTAAAAAGCTAAACAATTTATATACAGGCTAGTTCTAGTTTCCTGATATATAGGCATAGGAGATATATAAAAAACTCTATTCAATATCTATTTATGAGTTTGGTGGTTAATAAAGTACAGAGCATTTATAGCAAAACCTTTTCTCTATAGAGGCCTGTGAAAAAACGTTTTGTCGTTGGGGAGCTGAATGTGTGTCACTAGGCGATGGCCGTGCCCACTGCGCTTGCCCTACAAGCTGCCCATCAGCAGCAACGCCGGTTTGTTCGACCGCGGGCCGGACATACAGGAACCATTGTTTCCTAAGAAAGGAGGCTTGCGAACGAAGATTAAACTTACGGGTCAAGCATGAGGGTGAATGTGGTAAGTTATTGTTCAATCGCTATGTTTAAACTAAAACAGTTTTGTAATAAAAAAATAATATACGAATAAGTTATTAATAATTATATAATCCCATGACTTATGTTTTTTATATCATTCATAGTACAGGTGTTATAAAGATGTTTTTCATGTGTAGAAACTGGGGAGCCCTGTAGTACTATGACCTGTCCACCTGGCACGCGTTGCGTTGCGACCTTTGGCCAGGCAGAATGTCGGTGTCCTCGGAATTGTCAAAAGCGAAAGGTGGTATGCGGATCTGACGGCAGAGAATACCCCTCAGAGTGCCACGTCCATAAACACGCTTGCGACAACCAGCTTAATATCACAGTGAAATATCATGGAAAATGCGGTACGGAAGTTTTAAAGAGCTTATTATAACTTTTATTTATTTTATTTAACAAAATAAGCTACCATTATTCAATTTTTTTTTTGTGGGACCCCTACGTCCTAGCCTATCAGGCACGCAATCGGCAGATATGTGACCGAGTAGCTAAGCAGCAGGGGAGTGTTGGAGTCTCCCCTTTCCTAAAAAGAGAGATTATTAACATTTAGGTTTGGCATCTCCCTCCGGGCCCGGGCGACAACTACTCTGGAAATATTGTCATAATATTCCAATTACACCTGGTGATAAGTGATACCACACTCGTATATCTAAAAGAAAAGAAATAAAGTTGGGTTTTATTATTCGATTATAGCTGTAATTAAATACAACGAAATAAAACTAAAATATAAATGAAAGAGAAATGTCCAACATTTATTTCTTTTATTCCAGTTTTTATAAAGTCAAAGCAAAGGAAAAATCTTGACAGAGATTCTTTGAAGTCTCGCAAGGAAAACAGATTCTTAATTCAAACTTTCTTTAATATAACAATGAAGCATGTATAATCTTTTTATAGAATTGTCCCAGACCGTTCGATTTAAACTAATTTTGTACCCAATGCCCGCACATTCAGTCCTTTGAGAGATTTACTGTTTACCTAACTAGCTCGCTTTTATACCTACATTAAATGGTTCGTCTTGGACTTTAAAATATTTGAGATGAGAAATTATGTCGCACTTGGATGCTTTTATTCTTAGGAAATCAAATTGAGTTAAATCTTAAAGTAAAGGACGTATATTAATTTCTCCGACCTCATTTTATTGCTTTTGTTATATCAACGAAATATATGTTAATCAAGTGTTCTCCCATAACACAGAATTACTTCAATTACTTTGAGTGTTTATTCACTGAGTTCAACGTGTCGATTCTCGATAAACAATTATTTGTCTATAGAAAAATAACGTGTGGTCTAGTTAGATTTTTCAATTGATTCTTCTATTACTTTTATAATAGTGAGATTTTGATACCACACCAATAAATATATAACCTATACTAAAATTTAACGCGTGTTTCTTTTCGATTGGTTAAACGCGTTTGTTTCAGGAACTAATTAATCAAATTTTAAATTCTTTGTGTACACCCATATATACGTAAATAGAAGGATGTCTATTATAAGTCCGGTCAATGTAGACATCCAAGGTCACAAAAATTCCCACTTGGCTGAATATTGGTAGGATTGTTCAATA
The DNA here is from genome assembly GCA_028984075.1 of Pieris mannii. Classification (NCBI taxonomy): domain Eukaryota; kingdom Metazoa; phylum Arthropoda; class Insecta; order Lepidoptera; family Pieridae; genus Pieris; species Pieris mannii. The sequence goes on from CM054776.1 coordinate 7,308,260, forward strand.
CGCTATTATAAAGGAAATGTCTAAAATGTCTATCTTTTATGGATAACCCACAATACATTTTTTTTGTCATTTACTTTTTACTACAAATAATGGCTAATTTTCAAAGCGATTTTAACCAATACAGCATTAATCCTTAACCAATTAAATACCTTGAATACATTGTTCATTTAATATAGATATATACAGCCCATTACAGCTTATTTAGCAGCGATCAACGTATATTATCGGAGATAGATTTCCAGCGACGGAAAAAACAATACATAATAAAAACCTGCTTTTCATCAGCATTGCACCTGTGCGAAGCTGGGGCGGGTCACTAGTATATAATAAAACAGAATCGCCCTAGTAGGAGCGAAGTATCTATGAAAACACTTAAAATCGCATTCGCGTTTTATTATTGGATTTTTTTCGCAACACGTAGTCTAACGTATAAACGTTGTGAAAATAATTTAAAAGTTTTCCGGCGAATACTAATGTCTACAATGTATGAAAGTCGAGACAGTTGTTCGTTAAGTCAACAGAAGTTTATCCAAAGGGTACACGTGTTCGACAATTTTAGAATAATAACAAATGTTTGTAGAGGAATAATTTTACATAAAATATGAGTATACATACCTAATTATAATAAAGTTATGACCAATTTGTAATTGAATTCCTTTTGGTTTTAAATATACACATAATTGCACAGTATCTCTTAGTATAGTAACCTTTTAGATATTAAGTTTTATTAATTTTACTTTCTATATCCCCTTTTTTTGAGTGGAATGTGCATAGAGTGTGGTACTCGCTCTAAAAGCCCTACCCATTAAACCCCTCCTACCAATCACGTCTGACGTCACTGTTGGGGTAGCTTGAGGTCGCGTAAGCATTCTACCAAGGTAACCCGTGACTGGCTGCTGCAGCAATCATCTTCCATTACATTGACATCGTATTAGAAGTCTTAACAGTAGGGTTGCAATTTCTTGTACCCAACACGTAATTCGCAAATAATAAGTAAATTGGAATTTTGGAATTTCTCTAATAATATAACCAGCTGTCAAAAGAATACGTCGTTTGAATTTCAGGTATATTAAATATCTTGGCTAGTCGTACTGAGGACGAAAATTAACAAAACTTTTTATTGAAACTTTAAATTAACTTTTAAAGATATAATACAAAATGTTTATGATAAATTAATTTTATTATTACATAGATCCTTGCGCGGACCATGAATGCACTGATGGCAGTGTTTGTCAACTGAACGAGGTACGTGCCCCGGTTTGTCGTTGTGGCCCTGCGTGTGATCTGATCGTTCAACCTGGTTCAGCTGTATGTGGATCCGATTACAAAGACTATATAAGCGAGTGCAGTCTACGTCAAGAGTCTTGCCGAACGAGGCAACAGTTGTCCATAGCTTACAGAGGAGAGTGTGCATCAGGTAATGGTTTAACGATATTTTTTTAATTTATCGTAAATACTAGGTCAAATAAGGGTTAACATATAATATAAGCACTTTAACTATTCAAATTTATAGATTCTAAAACTTTTGTTCCATATTATTTACTAAAATATTACGTATTTTGCAATTTTAAAGTCAGCTAAATGACCCATTAATAACAATCGTAATATTTCCAATCTGTCTACGTCAAACAAAACATTTCAAATTGAAGTTCCAAATAGAATTATTCTAAAGAGGAATTTGAAACAAAATATTTTGGTTTAACAAATATTCACCTCGATGTCTGCCTCTAATCTATAATTAAATCTGTCTCCGTAAACACAAATATCTCCCGCTTATTGAGGTACTGTTTGTAAGATATTTGTTCAAAAGAAAGTAATTGGAGCATCCAAGCGTGCACTGTCCAAAGGAATTGTGACAGCAACGATATAATTCAATTATCTAAAGTTATTAACTCAATATTTGAAAGGCCGTTTGTTGTGTTTTATCAGTTGTTTTAACCAGATATGATTGCTTCGTCTTTGTGAGATTAAAAATTCTTCTTTTATAATGTTATTGACTTTTATTACGTTGTCAAGGGGAATAAAGCATATGATTAAGTAGCTAATAGATAGTAGATTGAGAGGTTTAATATTCAACTGCTGAGAGACAGGAAGTCTCAATAGTCATAAGCCTCTGTGGCCGAATCGGTCTGGCCTGGAGAGCACTATTATTAAGCAAACATAACATTTTGCATTATTCATTCCTTTAGAATAAACATATGACCGGCTTGAATACAGTAAAAAGTATTAAATAACAATAGTTTTATTTTGTATCGATATGGTTTTGTGCCGATAGAGATAAAATAGAGAATTAAAGAAAGTTTTATTCGTATAAGATGGGTTTTATTTGAAGGTTGTATCAAGTCTTAACTAATAAGATATGAATTGTGTTTAAAAATCTTTACATCATTCATCTTCTATACGAAAAAAAAAAAATTCTATACTATTAAAAATATAGCTTTAATGGGATTCTATTACGTCATTAAGATGGTCAATAGAATATATAAAATAATGTTATTGATAATGAAATATGGTCAATAGCAAGATAATCGAAGTTTTGTATTGATTTGTCGTAGCCCAACATCCATGCGAATCTGTCAAGTGCAGTATGCGAGAGTTATGCACTTTAGATGCACGTGGAGTCGCTGTATGTGGCTGTGGTCCAGAATGTGAGAAGGTGATGAGGCCAGTCTGTGGAAGTGACAGTCGCACTTATGACAATCCTTGCCAGCTGCACCGAGCTGCGTGTTTAGAGAACCGGGAGATTCGAGTGGCTTATATGGGTGCTTGTGGTATGTAACGTTCTTCTTAATTTTTATTAAAAAAAATACGTTTATTTTGGAACATAAGATCATCTAGGTATCACTATAGATTATTCTTCTGTTATTAATACTACAAATTTAGATAATTTAAGAGTTTGAACATCTTTACCAAAATAACTAAATAACTTTCTATTATGTAATGAGTGACAATCAATTATTGATATTTCTTCAACAGGAGAAGAAAACCCATGTGCCCAAGCAAGTTGTCCCTGGGGAGGAGCTTGCATAGCACACGGTGGTACTGCGCGTTGTTCTTGTCCTGTTTGTGACTCCAGTCTAGCGCCCGTGTGTGCATCAGACCACAATACATATGGAAGCGAGTGTAAAATGCGTATGCACGCCTGTCAAGAGGGTATCGGGGAACATCAACTCAAAGTTCTTTATAATGGTACTTGCTGTAAGTATATGTCTTTATTAAGTTACTTATAACGAATATTTTCACATGTGACCAATTTACAATCGTAATTTATAATACCAGATATATTAATAGTTTATCAGTAAACATAATATTTGTGTTATTTAAAAAAATGTATAAATAATACTATTAACACAATAAACAAATAAATATTAAAAACTATTGAACGAAGTTCGCGATTATTTCCAACAATACATAGACTGAATGGCGAATATACTCGTTGTCATTGACAAGTATCATTCGAATTTCGAATTTCGAATGTCGAATTGTGTCATGAAATACTTTAACGCTTAGGTGCCTATCCCAAATAACAGGCCTAATAATTGTTATGAGACTTTGTAAAGAAGATTTCTACATAAAGATCTATTAGTCACAATAGCGACTATAAGATTAAATAGGCCAAAAAGAAACCATCAAAGCGTAACCAAACATATATTAAGATTTAAAATGGTAATTTTACAGTTACTTTTGATACTTTAAACTTGATAAAATTTAAGATTTTAAAGAAAATATTTACTTTATCAAATATATTTTATACTTTAGGAGATTTGAACCGGTGCCAACTAAATGAGACACTGCACTCAACTAAGATAATATTTTAGAAACTAAGCAGTTTTTTGTCGAATTGCAGCGGAAATTTTTTTGCTGCCAGTTTAAACTTTTTCAACGTAAAATTTAATGAGCAGTGAATCCTCGCGATTCAAGCCGTATTGAAATAGGAAAGATTCTAATTAATATTATTAAAGAGTCTGGAATTTGAATGTTACCAAGAGTTACGTATAAAAAGTTTTTATAAACAACACTAAGATGTGTTGGTACAAAATAGTATATACATAATATGTTCCTAATAGAACATTTTCTTCGGAACTAAGGATGTAAATGATATAAAATTAACCAAAGGTTATATTTATTGTAACCTTCTATAAAAAAAAATTATGTCAAAGAGTATTATTAATTATATGCAATATCATTTGCTTTGCCAAGAAACTTAATAAACCACTCGTGGAGGATTTTATTGGGTCGTCTATCAGAAGAACCTTTAAAAGGCACCATTCAAACAATTTTCACTAACCTTTTTGTTATTCGCTAATATAAAAAGCGGTACCTGAGGATATTTTCATCAGATTTTCTTTTCTTTTCTTTTTCGATTCTCATTCAGATTTAAGCCCCGCTTTCCGCAGCGAATGTAAAAGTAAAGATGAAATCAATTATAAAATTCTCTCGGAAGAAAAATCGCTATCAATTTCCCGTGATGAAAGTCTTCGTCTTTTATAAAGTTGTCAATAAAATACGCACAGGATTCCTTTGGCATAAAAATGCTTTTATGAAGAGGGAGCTTGTTTTAATATCCAGACGATATAATAAAACAATGTAAAAAATCACGTACATGATCGGACGATTAAAACCGTTAGCGAACTAAATCGCTATTAATACTACTTTTTAACGTTCACTAATTAGTCTCTAGTTCTATCAAATTGGACAGGTTAATATAGACTTTAATGGTATTCAGGTACGATATCAACTTGTGCCTTAATTTGAATGGCTGATTCACATCACATAGAAACGCGTTGATTAGTAGCATGAAATCCATCAGCCACTGCGCTCGTTGAAATGTCAATTAGTGATTAAAACGGCTCCAGTGAATAATGAAAAGAGGCACGGATTAATGGGCGGAGACAAAGGATTAATTTTACACAATCTTATTGGTTATTGAATCAATATTGAACGCTGCTATCCCTCAGTAATAGCTTTCATATTTTAATGAAATCTCTTTCAGAGGGTTTAGCTTACTACTTTGAGAATCGCTTTCTAAGACTTTTACTTTAGTTTTAAGAATATTTTGCTTCGCTTGGAACGACGTTGATGGACAGATTTACGACTTAGATATTTTGAACAAAGTCTGTTGAGACTTCACTCAATTTCAAAGATAGTGGTCTCTTTGGTAGACTGATTTTATTGCATTGATATTTGAAATACGGTTGAAGTTGAATAATCTCTAGGCAAAAAAATAGATCTTTAAAATTTTGGTGTATACATATTATTTCTAGTTTGACCCTTGGCTACACATGAAAAAAAATTCAATTGTTTCAATAGCCAACTAGGAATATTATATAAATTAATTGCTAGAGCAATATAGAAATCTATTTAAAATAACACTGGCATAAGCATAATTTTTTTAGTAACATGTGGAGATATCGTATGCCTTGGCGGCGGTGACTGTGAGGTGGACGTCCTTACTGGTCGCCCTGTATGTCGCTGTATCCACAATTGCACTGATACTCAGGTATGAATAATTAAGACATTATTTTCCTTAACTTTTCCATTTCAACTATTAAGGCACTCTCATCCTGGACCAAGTAACGTTTTGTTTATATGCGAATTTAATAGGAGGAGTTGTTCGGATTAACACCTGCAGCTGAGTTTCATCATCGGACGTCGAGGCAGAATGCGAAATTCCACCCGTATTACCTCGATGCGCGTTTAAGTTTGTTTTCTAGGCAGTTTTTGCCGTGCACCACCACTTTGTGGAAGCTGCCGACTGAAGTATTTCCGAAACAATTCCGCTTAGGGTCCTTCGAGAAAAGAGCGTACTAATTCTTAAATGGCCGACAACGCACTCGCGAGCCCTCTGGCATTGAGAGTGTCCATGGGCGGCGGTATCACTTAACATCAGGTGAGCCTCCTGCCCATTTGTCCCCTGTTAAAAAATAATAATAATAATAATTACACTCTCTGGTACGGTAAAATAATAAATCGTGAGAAATCCTGTGTTACTCAAAATCCAAAAAAAAATATGAGATGCAGAGAGCTTGCTATTATTCTATCTTATTATTACTCGTATTTTAACAGCTGTAGGTGGTTTATTAGAACTTTATTGCAGATTGTAATACTCATATTTTATTACCAACCGATAACTAATTTTATACAAATTATATTCATATTTAGAAGATATGTTTCCTGTTATTAAATTTATATAAGAATAAAAATATAGGCGAGTTGTATTACGAAATCGCGTGATGTTTTTTACTAATAGATATATATATATATATATATGTATAATATTATTAAATAATAATATATAAAGATATAATATTATTAATTATATATCTAACATGAATGATATACAATAAATTTAGCCAAGTCAACTTATGTGCTTCTAAATCCACGTTTTAATTTTACCAAATTCAATTAAGCCAATTACATTTCATACACTAATTATTATTTTGCTACTATAAAATTGCTGGTTTTTGACAGGATGTAGTTTGTGGAACTGATGGACAAACATACAGATCTCAGTGTGAATTAGACTCAACTGCATGTCGAGAGCAGAGTGACCTCCGGCTGGCTTATAATGGCGACTGTGGTAAGTACTTACCTGAATCTAGGATTTGGATTTTAAAATGATGGTCAATAACTTTCAATAATAATAATAATGACTATGGAGTCATAATTATTATCGACCATTGAATAGTGGATAATTATAGATATAACAACATTGAAAAGTTAAATGAACTAGTCGTATTAACGGTTTTTAACTAATTTGACTTTGCTTTCATCAAATGACAGATGCAGCTGACACCAACACCATTACTGTAACATAAATAATAAAGACCATGAAATCACTACAGACTATCATATAAAATATATAAATATGATTAATATTTTTGTAACAATATAATATAAATTTGCGCCGATACGGCCATACTGACTCCAGCGCGTCCCTTGCGCTGTTTTATATTGCAACAATTTTAAACAACAACACACAAGGCATCAGTTATTACGAGATAGATCTAGCCCACACACAAGGCATCACCTATCCTAAGTTCAGCCAACAGGACCAGGGTCAAGGATGCGCATGGTGGCCAGCCAGCGTTTTAGGAAGGATATTGTTTAGGAAAAATTTTTTTTTATCAAAAACATATCAATGCATATACACAAATAATTATTACCTACCTTTAATAAGATCAGTTATAGTAATTCTATGCAATTACCTAGATCCAATAACGTCAGTAGAAGAGGTAGAGGCCTCCTCACATAAAACGGTATCCTACGAATCCTCCGCCCATACGGTCAATTCCACTGAACTATTAACTCTTACCATATCGTTCAAAGAATTTAAAAAGGACGAGGCTGGTATTGGTCACGCTTAATATAATTATCACAAGGCTTTATAATTTAGTTAAATGAAATGAAAATGAACCTATGAATTAATCCCGATTTGTTCTGACATATATACAAAGCTCTAACATTATAGACAAAGCTGTTTTGTACTGCTAATAGGAGAATGAAATATAATTCGCTACTTATTAAAAATATATAATGTATAAACAAAAAAAAACTAAAAATAAAAACTATGGACTAAAAAATAAAATAGTTCAAAAGTAAAGACTTGTGCTAGAGTGTGTCTAGTGTTGGGCACAGAATATTGTTATATTATACACAAAAGGAGATGACAGTTGACAAATTGAACATCTCTGTTTCTGTTTGTAGTCGAATATAAATTTCAGATATGAAAACATTGACTATAAAATTATTGCATTTCATAATTGATTGTTTTTATAATAATTTAAAAATGATTTTATTAAATTTATCCGAATTAGCGAAAAATATCTGGCCTTTAGAAACTCGATAATTTCTACATTCAAAGGTACGCTACAGAATAAAAATAAAAATAAGAAGAAGTATGACGAGACAAACACTGATTCTTCCAGTATTAAAATCATCATTGGAAGAAGGATATATAAAACAAACTGTTAATTAACCAATAAACAATTGCACACACTACTATGTACGGGTAGGCCCAAGCAGCTCAGCCAGAAACTCTGGGATTTAATACTATTTCAAGCTATTTAATTGGTCCTTTTTTGGGCCGTCAACCATGACCACCAAACGCGACGACGACTTCTTCATCCATAGGGCACAAACTACATATGTTTGAACGATATTCTTTGACGCAACTATGCCTATCAACATATTATTGTGTATCCGGAATTTAAAACGCTACACGTGTTAACCTACGACGCGGTGATGAGTAATTTTTGTTTTATTTTCATAGAATTGAGATATGTAATCAGATAATAGAATATTATGTCCACTCTTGCCTTTGCACATTTGTATGACATGCAAATTGCGGCCAAGCTACAATTGCAGCTGCGGTTTTACGTCTCGCGGTCTAACAAATATTTCGTTTCATAATAAGATTTGCGAATAACATAAAATAATAAATAAAACGAATTCCCCGGGCCGCGTTAGTCTGTATGAACACGATGAACTGAAATGTGCATAAGTTTGTATGGTTTTCGCTAAGAGATAGACGGATTCTTGTGGGAGGTTTAGTTGAATTCAATGCAGTTGTATTTAATTTAACTGAACAATAAATAATATTTAGGCCTATAAATATATAAGTAAAATTTACATACAGTCATTATGAGGGGATCGGTAGCCCTCATTCTTAAACACTCTTAAATTTACACAAATACATATTTTTATTAGTTTCTTTAGATTCCACATTTGCCCTTTGCGATAAGCTATTGCAGTCAATCAATTTAGACTAGGCAATATTGTACGGTTGGTTACACCTTAACTGAATAGATTTAGCCGTAAATCCTAATTATTAGTATTGAACCGATGTTACTGAATGGGTGAAATTATGCAGCTAGACGACTATGACGTAATGTCTATAGTATATACAAGTGTATACACAGTAGTACAAACTCAAATCATTGGTCAGCTCGTCATATTTCTTCTTATTTTTAGAAAAGAAAAGACTGCAATTTTTTTATCATTTATAACATAGTACAAATGTGAAATCTTGTACTTAATAATAATAATAATTTTTATTCCGTAGCGTAGCTGGTAACCTTCGAATGTAGAAATAATCGAGTTTCTAAAGGCCATATATTTTTCGCTACTTAGGATAAATTTAATAAAATCATTTTAAAATTATTATAATAACAACCAATTCATTTCAATTATCGAATCCAACAATTTTACAGTTAATGTTTTCATATCTGAAATTTATATTCGACTATAAACTGACAGAAATAGAGATGTTTAATTTGTCAACTGTCATCTCCTTTTGTGTATAACAATATTCTGTGCCCAATACTACTATTGTTATCTGTGCACTCTAGCACCAGTCTGTTAAACTGTTTTTTTTTTAGTCAATAGTTTTTTGTTTGTGGTTTATTTTTATACAATATACCTATATATTTAATAAGTAGCGAATATCATTCTCATTCACCTATTTGTCATATATTAATAATAAATAAAATATATATTAATATATTAATAATAAAATAAGACCATAATTTTATAGATATTAAAAATATAATTCTTTCATATAATAGTTATGTCATAACAAAACGTGATTCATTCATAGGTTCATTTTCATTTCATTTAACCAAATTATAAAGCCTTGGGATAATTATATTAAACGTGAACAATACCAGCCTCGTCCTTTTTAAATGCGGTTACTAATTGCACGAGAAAATTACTGTAAATTGTATCGCTATCTTTAATTTCTCACATTTGTAAAAATTGTTTTAGTGATAAATGTATTAGCAGGCATACGTACTATGTTTTGAATAAACCAAACATAAAGTTTAAACAACAGTGTTCATTAAGCTAGGAGTACTTAACATTATTAAATTAAATATGCTAGATGCTGTATAATAAAGTACATTGATAAAATGTTACAAATACTATTCTACTTTGTTGATATGTTTTAAAGTAATAGATATTTAAAAGAAGGTTTTATGATGAAAAATGTCACTTTATATTCACGGCTGTACTGCTTCTAATAATAGGCAAGTGGGATAGTGAGGAGTACAGAAAACTAGTTTTATTATTGTTTAAATAAGAGTGAATTGCGGCAGAATATTACCTGATATTATTATACCAAACCAACCAAACTTCAGGGTAATGGACTTTACTTTCGGGCATTAAGAGATTGTCCAAAATTTTAATTAGTGTTCGTCAACATATGAGTAATAATGAAACAGGGACAACAAAGGATATTATGAAACTGTGAAGTGGCATGAGAACTTTAATATTAACGTATTATGTGCCATCGGGATAAAGTTTTGGGGATTATGAACGTGGGTTTAACAGCTAATATAACACTAAAAATTAACTGTACATTTTGGTCTATTTTGTCATATCATGATAATTCATATATTTATCTAACCGTATTATATGGAAGGAACTGGCTAGTTGGCAAAAAAAAAAGCTTATATAGAAAAGGCTTTATACGTGAAATTAATTTTATGACTATAAATGAATTAAATATATTGTAATTTATAGTACTTTGTAATCAACCTTCTAACGACATTTTGATATGCAATTATAAACCAGCGAGTGAATTATTATAAATTTATTATTTTTATACAACAATAATAATGTTTCAATATGTTGACAAAATATACAAACAAGCGGTTGTACAGATTTGTTACTAATGAAATAAAAAACATTTAGTACGGACTTATACATAGGTTGTATTATCTTCTCTTCCATTCCTTACCATTAACAAAGGAAGTGGCTTTAAAGGATTATGTATACTCAAATACTAATCAAAATATGAGATGAACTTTTACACGAAATCACTACTAAGTAAAATGCATTTAAGAGCGAAAAAATCGACCGTCAATTATTCATATTAATGTTAATTCACGAGAAATTACTCATTCTCACAGACAAATCAAAAAAGCAAAAATAGTACTGTTATGGTCGAAGTGAAATTAAAGGGACATTATATATGAATTAATTATTATAGACCATTTACGTAATTATTTTTCAATTAAGGCCGCTCCCGCTACATTTATATTTTATGTGTCAAATGTGTGTATCAAACAATGTATAAAAGATAGATATACATTGTAAAGTAATCATAATTTTGTAAACATGAAATAAATGGCTAAACCCTTTCAGAAATTTATCTGGTTCTGGCCCAGCTATCTAAAAGTTTTAATTAACAGACATACCTTTCCGAATTTCCTTTCTTTTTCCCCAAGCTAAAATAATTTTTAATTCTTCGCAACCAGCATTTCGCGAAGCGGTAATCGACCGCGTTCACGAGGATTTCATTTTGTTGGAAAGTAGCAAACAATCGTTATTAAATTTTCACGGTCTCTTCCCCCATTCTTCATTGCGGAAAACAAAAATCTAAACATCTGTCCGGAGAATGTAATGAAATAACGAGGGAACACTATTGACTTAACGCGTTTTTAGTTTTCGTACGTATTCTATTTTGTTTCAGCTTTATGTGAGGGAGTGCAGTGCTCTTTTGGGGCCCACTGTGTAGCCGGAGAATGCTTGTGTCCCAACGATTGTATGGGCGCTCCTCATGAACCAGTATGTAGCAGTTCTATGCAAACATATCCCAATGAATGCGAACTTCAAAAGGCAGCATGTGGAGTGCCACCACCGACAAAACTTCACGTTATATTCTATGGTGACTGCAAAGATAGACTTGCTGTTGTACCACCTATAGCTATGAGTAAGTAGTGTTGTAATGTTAACGCATGAACTATATGACTTTAATCATATAAAATATTTCTATAGTATGACTAACCTCTCTAATATACTCATCATTATACTAAAAGTTTTGTACGATCGCAAACAAAATAGTTACTATCGGACCGCCATCAACTTCGGTTGTTGGCTGTTATTCCAATAAAGCGACCTACCCGGATCAATTAACTAACTTTCCGCTTTATCGCTTGACTAACACGCAAATATTTGCATGACGCGAATAGCAACAACCGCGATGACTACAACCGAGGCTGAGCAAGAGTTTACGGATTCTTTGGGTGCAACGGATGGGGAGTCGACAAGTGCCTCTGCTTGCCGCGATATCCGTTGCGATTTTGACGCCAGCTGTGAAATTGGCGTAGACGGCTATCCCCGTTGCTCTTGCCTCTTCGAATGTCCAACGGAAGATGAATATTTTCCGGTTTGTGCGTCCGACTTTCGACTTTATCCAAGTTTGTGTGCGATGCGGAAGGAGGGATGCCAGAAGCAATTAGAGCTTAGATTACGACCGCTGGATTTATGTAAAGGTTTGTTGTGCTTATATAATTTATTCTAAATACTTTAAACAATTTTAGAACCGGGACCCAGCTGTGATGTTTGGCTTATTTTTTTCAGTTTTAGGTACAAACTGCCTTTTCGTAAACTGTTTAGTTTCTTGAGGGGATCACAAACATTGATATAAATTAATATATAATTAACAAAATTTCATTTTTATTACAACGCTGAAAAAATAAAAAATAATAGTTTCAGGAAAAAGAAATTATTCTACTACGTTTGGCTTATCAATTTATAAATTTAATTTGCCGAGATAGCTTCTACTAGATTATCATAAAGTGGCAGACATTATTTACCAAAACACTAAGCAGTATCTAATTTATAGGCATGGAAGTCAGGCCTTGTGGGAACAGCAAAGCAATGATCGATTTATCTACGGGTCTGGAAATAGACTGCGGGAACGGGCCCCATCGACAGGACTGTCCTCTTGGGAGCTACTGCCACATCACACTCACAGCGGCCAGATGTTGTCCGAAAAGTAAGCTATACTTATATACCATAAAACTAATTATATAAAATAACATGAGTTCTGTGTTTTTAAAAACAATGTAATCGTTAATGCTACATTTAGTCGAAATACGAATCCCAAAATATAAAATACATTTTAAATGCAAAACAGAAAACTCATCCCGTGGGTGCAGAGCATTTCGGGGGTTCAACTGAATACGTGATGATTTCTGTTTAAAAATGTGTAAAATAATTTTCAAATGCAGATGATCGTACGTTCTGCTTTTATTTACATATTCATAAATAACTTTGGCAAGCGCTCCATTTTGTGAAACTTTGCAGGATACTAAAGTATAAGACCGAGCAAATTGGATAAAATCACGCACGCTGAGGCTTTGAGTCACTTATTCTGGTGTTATAAAATGCACTTTGTGTTGCGCTTAACCTGAATTTATATGCAGATGACATGAAGCAAGAGGAAGATAAGAAGGTGCTGCATTGTTCAGACAGTGTGTTTGGTTGTTGCGGGGATGGTGTAACGTCAGCATCGGGCCCTAATGAGGAGGGTTGCCCGGTTACAAGCTCAAGTTGTGGCTGCAATCGCTTGGGGTCGGTGTCTGATCAGTGCGATGATAGCGGTCAGTGCGTGTGTCGGCCGGGCGTTGGCGGACTTAAGTGTGACAGATGCGAGCCTGGCTACTGGGGTCTGCCGCGTATAGGGTCTGGACACACTGGATGTATTCGTAAGTCACATTTAGAGACATCGTGTAATAATTTTTTTAAGTACGTTACAGTTGAATTTGGAAAAAAAGTAGTATAAAGCAAAAATAATTGCTTATTATGTAACATTATTATATTTATAGGATAAAACTTTCCGAGTTTCTTGCCCGTTCTTTTCAGAACAAGACCTGGTAGTTTTGCGAACGGATGGCGTAGTTTTGCTCTTTCGCGAATTTTGTAAAGTTTCTTGACATTCATAAGCATGCCTTAAGTCGCATCTAAATTGAATAAATAAATTTTGATTTGATTAAACCACAACAACAATGTTTGATGTGATTGTTTTGGATTTAATATAGTAAACCAGTAAACCATAAAACCTCACGTTTTCCTTTACCGTACAAGTGAGAGTTGAGTTGCGAACAACAAGACCATTGGTTCACTTTCCGGTAATGAACCCACGTCCTCAGGAATGAGAGTTGCTGAAGCCAACACTGCTCGTAATAATATTACAAGATGATATTTAAACAATGATCGAATCGTATCTAATTGTATTATAATAGTTACGTACTCTGAAGGCGCGATTCATTATTCCGCCTTATCTATGAATTCTGCATTCCTGTATTTTGTATGTTATAGCCTGCGGGTGTTCAGCATTTGGTTCTGTGAGAGAAGATTGCGAACAAATGACTGGTCGTTGTGTCTGCCGGCCCGGAGTTCAGGGACAAAAGTGTACCGTCTGTGCCGATCATAGGAGACGACTAGGGCCTAATGGTTGTTCCGATCGTAAGTAATAAATCTAAAATCTACAAAGTACTGGTAAATTGCATAATAATATATATTAATATATATTTTTATACTTATATTAATATATTTATATATGTTATAAAGCCTACGAGCTTTTTACCATTCACGGCGAATACTGTTTTTCTATCGTTTTAAAAACTACGAATGTTCATAAGATACAGGAGCGCAAAAGAAAATTTAAAAAATGTTAATTTTACAAAACAAACAAAACAACAATTCCCCCTTAAATGCGAAAATTAATTCTTCACTGATACATAGATAGTATTCTAACTTTAGCTTTTAGAATATGTGTATCGATTTGTATAAGCTAAAATATCTCAAGTTGTATCTTATGAAGATTTAGAAACGAAAATAATAACACAAAACGTAAGTAACGCTACTTTTGAAAGTGGATAGTTTCTTATTAAACCTTCATATCTCTAAGTTAAAATGATTAAAGTTTTAACAAAGATTAAAAGCAACAATAGTAGGCTTTGTAGCATTAAAAGCTAGAAGCAAGTTTGTGCGAACAATCCCGAACAGTTTACGCTATAAAGGAAATGTTTTCTTAAGAGTTGCGTATCTTGGCAGAATTTCCGAAGTATTCTAGACGTTTAATCGCCAGCTCGTTATGTACTTGTGTGTAAATAACATGATACAATTTCACGCTGCTTTCAATTAAGCCCCACACTCTACGTGTACGTCCGTAATTTACCGAACATTTTCACTAATTTCATTACGTAAGTTGCATAAATAACTGTTTTAGATCGAGAAGATAGTTGACGAATAATTGTATGATAAGTCATATTGGCATGTCTATATCCTCTAATGAAGTACCCAATTTGTATGAATCTAATCTGATTTCTTCGTTTTTCATTTAATTTATTTCAGCTGTAAAAGATAAATTAGGTTCTGTGGCCTCCATTTTGTCTCATTTTTA
The DNA here is from genome assembly GCA_028984075.1 of Pieris mannii. Classification (NCBI taxonomy): domain Eukaryota; kingdom Metazoa; phylum Arthropoda; class Insecta; order Lepidoptera; family Pieridae; genus Pieris; species Pieris mannii. The sequence goes on from CM054776.1 coordinate 7,323,453, forward strand.
AAAATGTATTAAAATTATATTATATAACTGTAAATACACTGTTATATAACAAGGGTAATTACAAATTTTGTGAAATACATTAATATATATGACGTTTGGAAATTCAACGGGTACCTAGGCCCAAATACGGATTTCACTCCAGGGAATGTTGTGTATGCTTGTGTCAGTTTTAAGGCAATAATAACGTTGAAATGACCACAGTAATGTTTTTAGTAGCGTAATAGAATATAATTACCTAAAATTGGACCAACATGGGGATATATTCACAAAATAAAATGACTTCGATTTTGCAATTAAAATCTCATCGGTATTCTACTCAAATACTTAATTGTTTATGTAACTTCTATCTATTTTCCCAAAGACAAACTATACATCTTTACTTGGTACGATTTTGTTATACCTGTCTCTCTTCTAACTTTCTGATTTTCAATATACAGGCTCGTCAGTTACTATTGACTAGCTCTGTTTCTAGAACTTCCTTATACACTTTCGGAGAACTTGCAAGCAGGTCTTCTAGCCCCACCCCACCATATCCATGTTCTGATATTGTTAATACTTTGAAATGAATTGTTATTCTCTCATGTATCCTACTAGATAAAATATTGCATTTACCAAACAATATTTATACGTATGGAAAATCTACATCGATTTACATTCTACACTAGCTTGGTAGGTTGCTATAAAAAAAGTGTGTGTGTACTTATGTACATGCGTTAGAAGTTTACTTCTTTGGCGTATGGAAGAAAATAACTAAAATGCAGTAGTTATTACCGATAAATATTAATCAAAAAGATTTAATTTAAATAAACAAATTATTAGTAAATAGTATCACCGTCGTATATGAAACTGATTTAAAAACACCAAAATAATATTTACCTATTTATTCACACTGTTTAATTGTACTGTTACGAAACACCTATTCTAAATATAAAAAAAAACTAGAATATACAACTTGAACGTAGTTATCGATTTCCATGCTACCTAGACCTATCTTTACGATGTCGAATTTAGGTGTTCGTGTGCGCGCGCATCGTAAAAATTCACTCTCATCATTTTCTCCATAGCGCCAAAAGAAGTATAACTTCAAAAATTAGAACAATGTACACAAGTTTAACTTTGTTATATTATAAAGTCGAAGATAGCAAGAAACTTATTTAAGATTTGTTTCAGCTGAAAACTTGGCAATCGCAGAATCGTGCGCAGAGCTTTCTTGCTACTTTGGCGCTGTCTGCACAGAGCGGACCGGTGGAGCCCTATGTGAGTGTGCTGCTGCACCGTGCCCTGACAGCGATCTCAATATGCTGGTAAGTGCTGATGATAAAATTATAGCCAAGACCAAAAATAATAACGCTGTAAAAAGTATTGCTAATAAATTATTTTAAGAGACGTGTAGATTGATAAATTTTCAAGTCCTCTCTGTCATCTGTATTTAGGTAGACATAAACTAGTCTAGTAAAAATATAAAGCTACCACAAATTTACATTACAAATAAATAAAATAAAAAAGGGTCTTATATTTTAAAGGTGATATGTAACTGAAGAAATACGATATTTTATCTGGAAACCCTCAATTTAGTATAAATTCATGTGTGTTCAGAAACCGAGCTTGTAATACAATAGTAACGATGTATAAAAGGGATTTGAAAAACAGAAAATAAAATTATATAGAACAGAGATTTTGATTAATACTCAATTTTGCAATCAACCTTTTAGTATTTTTTTTATCCTTCAGTTTAACGTCTCAGCCATTAACTGAAAAGCCATAACTCTGAATTTCTTTAAGAGTTAAATATCTTTCTCGTTAAGTAGAACGTTAATGGCGCAATTAAAGCGGAAAGGTTTTTAAGAAACAATACAGGGGAATGAGCTTTAATTTTTTATTAAAAATTTTATGAAATATTTTGTGTAACAATTATTTATTATTTTCTATTGGCAAACGAAACATAAATTGGACATCTGTCAGAATATTTGCAATTGTCCAATAAAGGCGTCGTAATATCCAGCTAACATTAAACTGTGTAATATGTAGCATTCGATTTGTTTGACTGCGATATCGCTTTTGATTTGTGATTTCATAACAGTGAAATGTTTATTGATACCGTGAAGTTATCGACAAGTGGTACAAAACACGGCCTTTTTCAGTCTGACAGTCTGCTTCGTTGTTTACAAGAAATATCATTAAATTTCCACGTTTCGTCAGACAGTTCGCAATACTTGGAGTTAATGCGACTTCTTAAGGATTCGTCTTGGAGATGGTTTCAAGTTAGTTTATAGTTTAAATTTATGAAATTCAAGGTTTGTGGAAGCGACGGAAAGACGTACGAATCGGAATGCCATCTCAAACTGCAGGCATGTAGAACTCAAGAGGATATTGTTATACAGGCATTTGGGCCTTGTAAATTATCAGAAATACCGGCCACTGCGGGGCCTCCGAGACCTTCCTCGCCCATACAATTCACCCAACAAGACGATGGTGCAGCCTCTAAATCTACACGACACTTACTTAATCCCGATAAATACTACAATAAGTATGAATGGACACTAAAAGAAACGCCAAGTGATTTTGAAAGTATTCTTTCCGGCCAAAAAACAAAAGGTAAGAAAATAACAATTATGCGCAATCTCTAAGAATAAATGGGTTTCATTCTCACCTAGGGAATTTAGACACGATGGTTCAAAAAATATTAATGCTGCCCGGAGTTGTGCTTATTAACTTTACGTATACTATTTTAAAATCTTGCGAATAATGTTCAACAGCCACTTAAAGCACAAAATTATGGCATTTTCTATAAATTTTAGTAGCGATAACCATAATTTTAGAAGTAAACGCTGACATTTAGATGTTATAAAATTCCGTCGTATCGGGAGCAAGATTTAGGTCGCAGGTGGGACACGTTCAATTTTTTAGGTCACATGAATTTAGTTTTTTTTATTTATTTTCAATATCTACAAACAAGTGATTGATGCTAATGTTAAATTAATTGCTTTTTGTATCGGAAAAATACGGTTTTGAAAATTTCTGTAAATGAAACTTTGTGAAGAGAAAAAGACTTTTGCAGGTAATTTATATCGATTCTTAACACTAGCGGCCCATCAAAACAAAAGGGTCAAATATGTTGATCTCTGATGTATTAAACTATGAATAAGAGAAAAACCATGTTTAGCTACCAAATCCTCAGTATTTTTTTACTATTAGCAGGGTAATTTTATAACTCTGTATACATATAAATTAAACCAAAAATATAAGCCACTTACATGACTTTATTAGTCTAAATTTCACTCGTGCTTCCATTGAAATATTTTTTAAACTATGATGATTAATATATCATAATGAAACCCTTTTAACTATGTTTTCTGCGTCGCTGAATGTTTAATGTTATTCCGCATTACCCCTTTAAATAATGAAAATTGAGTATTCGAAAGTGAAACTCAGTCGGAAAGTTCGTATTAATACCGTAACTACTCAATTCATCTTAATCACGAATGTTGAGATTAGAGCTTGCCTTGTTGTGTGAGTTGTTTGCCCTTGTCATTCTAGAACGTCCCTCGTCCTAACTTCGTTAACAATTTATCTTACTTATTTCTTATTAATAATGCTAGTAGCCGTCAGCCTGTTTCATTATAACAGATAAATACAAGTATTTTCCTTAACTTTCGAAATTAAACGAAAAATCAGGCATTGTTCAAAGTTCAATACAAGTTAATAGGAAAACTTTTTGTTGAATATTAATTTCTGGAAAATTTTTCATTTTCAACAATAATTGCAACGCCAATTCTGATTTGTGGAATTACGACATAGGCTTCGAAAATTGGTGATCATTTCTGCCTACGCTTTTGCAACTGTTGTGCTATAATGTTACCTTCTGATAGAAATACGACGTGGCATAAGCATCGACCATATTACTTGAATGTACCATTAAATATAACAAATGTTATTTGATCGATAAATTTTATATTAACCCATAAGTTAATTGGTATTAAAAAACTGTAAGTGTCCCGTGAGTCATGTAATAACTTAAAAATTCAAATTTGATTAAAAGGTTCACAAACAGCAACAACAGCAACTGTTGGGGCTGTCGGGGCATTGCTTGGCGATCTTTGTACGGAGGATTCTGATTGTAACGCATTGCCGGGTGCACAGTGCGCCCGAGGCGGGTGCGTTTGCCGCCCTGGATATATACCAACTCCACATAGGAAAGCATGTGTTGGTTAGTAAATGTATAAACAGAGCATATATTGTCGTTATCCAAAAAATATTTTGTTTTTTCATTTATTTAACAGCACAGACTTTCTGTGATAGTGCTGATGTTTCGATCTGATAAAAGCATTAATGAATGTGTATTTCAATTTATGAATAAATAATGTAAATATACGTCATTTCAATTTCGAGTCTATAAATATTTGAACTTTATGATAGTAACCAAAAAAATCCGTAAAAATAAAACATATCTATTAAGCCTGATTAAAGTAATAGTAGTATTTTTCTTATTATTTGTGGCATAAGTATACGTCTTTTTACAGAGCAAGTGTCCCCAGAAACAACAGAGGAATATAGTGCATGTTTATCCGAGCCGTGTTACAATCTTGGCACATGTATTGACTTGCCCGGAACCACATACGCTTGTGTGTGTTCTGGCCATTACACAGGAATCAATTGCGAAACACTGCTCAAAGATGATTCCCCAATCGCCTATATAGAGACCCCGTCCTTCGACGGTTCGTCTTATATAAGACTAAAACCATTGAAGGCTTACCATAAGCTGAATATTGATATCGAGTTCAAGGCATTTTCTGAAAATGGAGTAATATTGTACAATCAGCAAAAATACGACGGTACAGGCGATTTTGTTTCGCTCGCTCTTGTGAACGGATATTTAGAGTTCAGGTACTGTATTGATTTACTTTATAACCTACTTTAAGTAATGTATTCTTGACGCGTGCAACTATGTTCTACAGCTAAAGTATTCTAACCAATACAATGTTGCACAAACTGTAGTCGAAATTTTTCTTTAGGTATAACCTTGGCAACGGGGCTATAATTCTTACATCGCTAGAAAAAATAACCTTAAATGAATATCATAAAGTGTCGGCGAAAAGATATCATCGAGATGGGATCCTATCAGTTGATAATATGGAAGATGTAGCGGGACAATCGAGAGGAAACCTAAAAGCATTGGACCTCGCTGATGACGCTTATATTGGCAGCGTGCCTACTAATTATTCGAGGTCAGTAATTGAATAATTATGTTTCTGGTATATTTGACGCTTTGATAGTCACTGTTAATTAAAGCATGTAAACGTCATAGCTTCAGATTATCTATATAACATTTTATTTTAGAGTTTACGATAATATCGGGACACGAAGCGGCTTTATTGGCTGTGTGAAATACTTGAGAATAATACGCCATCAAGTAACTAAGAAATTGGGTCGTCCTGACTCATTAGTAGTCGCTTTAGAAAACGTCCAAGAGTGTCAATCTAATCCATGTATGAGTATGCCGTGTAAAAATGGGGCTACGTGCCGAGCTATCGAGGGCTCGCTCACTGACTACGCATGTAGCTGCTCTATCGGATTTCAAGGATCCAATTGCGAGGAGAGATTAGACCCTTGCGAATCAAATCCTTGCGGATATGATGAGAGTCTATTGTGTGACATTGGACCGGATGGAGGACACGTTTGTCGTTGTTTATTTGGAGAAATCGGATCTAGTGGAAATACTTGTAACAATGGTAGGCAATATTCTTATTTTCCCCTGCCTTTTTGTTTTCCGTCCCTAATTGTTTCTTCTTACAGATGTCAATGTTATTCAAGAGACGTGGTCTCCTCAATTCAATGGCACGAGCTACATCGAGTTAATGCCCCTCGAAGGTCTTGGAAAAGCGTTTCGAATCGAAATTTGGTTTTTAACGAACCGATTCTCCGGAATGCTGCTCTACACCGGCCAATCCAATAAAGCGAAGGGAGATTTTATAGCTATTAACTTAGTTAATGGATACCTTCAGTTTAGGTACAATTTAGGGAGTGGGATTGCTAATATCACGTAAGTAAAGCTTTGAATTCCTGAACCAAATTAATTTAAGGGGATTTCCTGTGCTTAGTATGGCTTTCACTAATTTTAAATAACTCTTTGATGGGAAACTTTATGTTACTTACATGAAAAAAATTTGATTTTTAAATTTTTTGAATTTTACTTTTTTTGTTGTACTAAAAAAATACGTTTATTTTGGAACATAGGATCATAATGGTATCACTTATTCCACGTCATTAAATTCGAGCCTTTTGGCATCCCTACTCATCGACAAAGAAGACAGAAGGTGTTGGCCGAGAGAAAAAGCCGGCGTAAAAAACTCTCGGTACTCTTTTACTAAGACCAACCTATTACGTAATTAAATGAATAACGTATAATTTACAAAATACTGAAAATCATTCTCCAATGTCATGATTAGTTTAAGTTGTTTAAGCAGGTATAAGACCTTTTCTGTAAATTGATACCGATACTAATAGAATAACGTCACCAGGTCACCAGTATCAGTGAGCAAGGGTCGTTGGCACCGCGTGCGTGTGGGGCGCGCTGGCCGACACGGAAGCCTACAACTCGACCACCACCCCGTTCAGAGGGGGCACTCACCCCCACCTCTAACGCACTTGGAGCTGACGCTGCCCCTCTTTATTGGATCTCTACCGTATGTATAGTTTAATGACGCCTAACGCATACCGTTTGTGTTTAAAACCAGAACGCTTTGTTCTTTCCGTTGCCATTACTTAACTAGTTGTTTGTGTAACTTCACAAAAATTATATACATTATAGGATTATACAATTTGTTTTTAATTTTGTTTATTATTTTAAACTGACAATTATACTATTAATTTTACGTAAAGAAAAAAGGAGTGACAAATGTATTTTCTTTAAATGGGCTTTTTAAAATGCAGAAATCCAAAATGCTATTTCTTCGGATGTTTCTCTAACAAAGTCCTTCAAGTCAACTCGCTGGATTTTACTTCAATTTTTATTTTTTTAACTTTTGATATAAATTGTGAACTGCCATTATAAAATAAGCTTTAGGTAACTACAAAATATTGTTATTTATTTATAGCCTTATATCAGAATCAATGTATACATTATAGCTATTTTTTTGTTGAACTACGATAACTGATTCTGTGTGCCCACGGGCAAAGGCCTCCCCCATTTTTTTAAATTGGGGGGTTGTAGTCTAATTCCCCACGGGGACCAGCCGGGTTGGGGAATGACATATATGATCTGCACAAAATATTGTAAGAAGTAATAAAAAATATAATTGCCCATTTTCTACTATGCCTGTAATTTTTCCTGAAAAACATTTACCATCTTACCATAAGCCTAACCCAAAAAGTATAACCAAACTATAAGCCTTAAACGATAAAAAAGGCAATCAACGTATATAAAGTTTCGAAGTATAAATTCGTCTTAAGGGCAACAAGAAAAACGTCAAAAATAAAGCTCTGTTAATCGAGTCGTATAAATCATAATATTGAAGGGTAGACTGACACAGAATCCCCTTTTCAGTTCTTATATCCGTCCCCACAAAATGTCAGGGGTGACCAGCAGTTTTATAGGAGCCGTGCAACAGGTCTTTGTGAATGGCGAACCATTATCCCTGTACAGTTCGGAAACAGCAAAGTGTGTTGTAGTCCCCGAGGAAGAAAAGCTTCCTTGTGCCACGAGTGGGGTCACCAAGTACACCGGTCCGCCTTGTGGAAATGGTAAGTTCTAAAAGATTTAATACCTGAATTTAAACTTTAATATTTCATCTGTGTAGAATTTGTATACTATCTATGGTACAACGTCAACGCGTGTATATTGTTTTTAGTAACAATAATAACTTTTACCACTATTCAATTTGGAAATAACAAAAATATCTCTAGGCTTCCACGTTTTTAACGTCTTTAACGTTACCAAAAATGAATTTGTTTTCAAAGGAACAGACGAATTATGACAATGACAATTTTTTGTCAAGTTTGTACAGTATCGATTATAACTGATTCTTATATAGATAAGAAAACAATTAACAGGGTACGTTAATGCAGCTTATTTATTTATAAAATAACAGCAGTAGTTTAAAAACACTTATTATTATATAACATTTTCATATTTGAAAAAAAAATTAAACTACTTTGACGTGAATTAATTTTTTTTTAATTATTTTGATGATGATGTAGTAAGGAGTAGAAGTATAATAGTTCATTTTAGTGCCTTTTTCCCCGATTCCCAAGTACTAATGTATCTATAAGAGTAGTTATAGGCGTCAAGGAAATGGTTGGCCCGCAAGGTTGGCAAGTAACATTTCAGAACTTTGCTTAAAATCAAATTCACGACTAGTATGTTAGAAGATGAAGATGAGGAAGCCAAGTCTACATTTCAAAGACCGTCATGCTCGCTTAAATGTCATTGCTTGTGGCGGCGTCCATGCGTTGGGTTGTCTCTCTCCCTAAAATATGGCGAGGGGGGCAATGGCTGGCCATGCATCATACTCTTGAACGGGTGCTACTTATGGTGACTGGTCGTACTTGAATTCGTGTATGCGGTGATATTAGTTGTCTCTACTACGTATTTGCGTGTTGTTCCCACGAGTATGTAAGTGCGTGCTCCTATTTCACCACGCCTCCTGCTGGTAGATGACAAATCTTTGTTTGGAATTTATTTTATTATTCTTTATTACACAAGATGTCATATGGAACATGGTGTAATGGTTGCAGCTCCTTACAAACGTTGTGTAAAAGAAAAATACTTGGCGATTAAAAAGAGTAGCGGAGAGTTTATTGCCAGTTCTTCTCTTCAATAAATTTCAAATTAGAAGCATTCAATGTATAATTTTTTTGCCGTTCATAAATGTATATTATGTAACTTACATGAACAAATGATTTTTGGATTTGAATTTGAAGATATTAAAAGTCTCGACTAATACAATTTTTTACCAGGTTTAACACCGTGTAAAAATAATGGCTCATGTATACCACTTTTGAACGAGTATAAATGTGTGTGTCGCGAAGGCTATGAAGGCAGGAACTGTGAGGTGCAATTAAAAGTGGAGATGTTGAACGACGGAGCACCTGTTAGGTTCGACGGAAATAATTACTTCTCGTATAGGAGCCGGGGCGGACGCAGGTAATTATAAAGTCTTTTGTATCTCTAAGCAATATTGATTAGGACCAATTAGGTGTTACTTATGCTTTCCTATTTTACCCTATAACGAGTTTTATCACAGCAAATTTTACGAGTGTAAATTATCAATAGATACATATTACAAATGCATCTAAGAACGTCTTATCGGATGAATATTATGAGCTTTTCTTCAGGATCTAAAATTACCATATGCATATTTTAAAGTTAAACATTTTGGTATTATTTAATTGAATAAAATGTTTGAAGGTATAAGGAACAAGGACTTTGTCAACTTAGGATTAATTTGATCATATTAGCTGCTCTAGATGTTTAGCTAAAGTTTTCTTTGATATATTTTGTATATCGATATATTTTATCTTACATATCTACTAACTGTAACTAACATAATTTTTATTTTCTAGCTTACAAACTAATGCGCTGTTTGGTGAAGGAAATTATGATGTAAGATAGCGTTAATGGATGCATTCAATAGATAATAATATAACTTCACAATAATTAGATTAGGTAATTAATTTTGTGATATATGTATGTTTTGAAATCTTTTTCATAACACTTACGTGTAGTGGGATTTTTTGAAAGAACAAAGGAGGTTGACTATATTTATTCAGTATAAAATAGTATTAAAGTTGTGGCAATATTTTTTTAATTATATATCGCAGCCAAATATAAAAAAATAAATATAGCCAACTCGGTTCTAACTGTTATTCCATTCGTTATAATGTAAAACGATTCGATGGCGTGTTATGGTTGATAGTCATTTGTCAAACAGAAAAACGGCTCTTGTGATGTACCCGTGATTGGTCCAAAGATGTTGTTAACTAACCACAATCACATGAAAAGTGGTACATAACATTTTACAGTTTACTAATTTCTGTTGATATGTTTGATGGAACATTTTCGACGTCTGTTGATCCAATGATACGCTGGTATTTCATGTCACCGAGAATTTAATCCTAAAAATCCGGTTTATTTGCAATAACCCTGGCAAGCTGTTTTGGGCAGCGAATAAATATGAAACCTTTATACACTTGTGAATTTTGAATTAAATTGCAATTTCATTTAAATTATTAGTAATGTAGTAATAGTCACAGATTAATACGCCTGTTTGTAAATTATTCGCTACTTCACTTCATTAGTCTTTGTAAATTGAGTTGATTTATCAGATCACACTAAAGTGCTTATACGTGACTTGGTTAAGTTTCAGAATATGCGAAATTCTAGTCATGTTCCAACTATTGTAATCTACAAAGGCGGTTCGAGTTATATCAATGAATGCTTCTTATATAAATTATTTGGCACATTTGGCATTTTCATTTAAATAATTTGCTTCGACCTCATAGAAAAATAATAATTTAAACACCAAGTACTGGTATTGAATATACATAAATATATTTAGGTGTACCATGAATCAACACCGCCGATGTGGGGTGATAGGATAAATAGTGGGTAACCAGAAAATTTATATACTATGATACGTCTTTATCTAAATTTAATTATTATTTAACATTAACACGCAATTGGTAGGCACTTACTTTACGGTAATAATTAAACAAGTTTGCCGGATTTCCTAATGTCTCTCGTTATTAATTCAAGTTTTGCTTTCGAATGTGCAGAATTCACGGTATGGTAATATAAAAGTTGAGCCAAAGTTCCATATATTTTGCATAAAAGCATAAATTCAAAACTGCTGTCGCATAGACGAGTATTTGTATTGCATACAATTAGTTATTTTAAAATATGTACATTACATTTGAATGACCAAAAATATTGTTTAAAAGAGAAATTTTTTTTATTATGGATTCCAATGTAATTAAACACTGAGTCTCGTTTATTATAAGGCAACATTTAGCTAACAAAATAATGTACTTTTTACACAATGAGGTTTTAAGGGTTGATTTATAAATGTAGCTATTAATGGGTTTGGTGTCGCTTTTCTCAGCTACTTCCTATACATGTCTATATTTGATATTAATAAGAAATATATTTTAGGAATCGTGGCCCTCGCGGTATTAGATACGAAATAAAGTTCCGTACCTTCAACGAATCTGGTCTGTTAATGTGGCGACGAAGAATTGGTGTACGGCCACGTGATTTTATCGGACTGGGCTTCAGTGGTGGAAAATTGCAATTGATCTTTACCGATACGGATACTCAGGATAATTTAGGACACGACGATTGGTTCCAAAGTGTAGAGTCCAGGGATCGAGTCGATGATGGATTATGGCACACTGCTATACTGAGAAGACGTAAACGATTGGCGATGCTTCAAGTGGATGATCTACCACCAGTTAGGGGGTACTCTCAGTCTTTACTGGTACCTTCGAAGGCTAATCCTAAATTGTGGATCGGTAAGTTCTGACATGAAGAAAATAGTTCAGTCAAAATTTAATGAAGGTTTATTTAAAATTAAGAATATACTTTGATGGGATAGAATAATAATAATCAATGTTGTTACAACCTTATATGAATCTTAGCATAGCATTTGTTCCTTCGATAATTGTTATTTTGCCCGTATAAGCAAGTGATCAGCCCTTTTATATAAGACACAGTACTTTGATTAAGACATACCGGTTTTCCTTCACGGTAGGTGCTAATTGAGTACAAATAAATTCGTGATCTGTGATTCGGACACTAGACCTCAGGGATAAGGGTCGGACGCTTGGACACCATTCTTGATCTATTCTGCTTTGATGGAATACATAACATCCTAAAAGGGGAGCCTATTCATTAATAAAACAAAGGAATTTTAGAATTAAACTAAGAAATAAAATGCTTGTAGTTTTGAAATGACTTTTGAATCCTTTAATTACACTACTTATTTCTCAATTTTTATTTAATAATTCCAAAATGAAAATCTTTCTGTAGGTGGATCTCCATCGCTACCTCTAGGATTGCCGACGTCTTTGTACACGGGACTTCGCGGTTGCGTTGCCAGCGTCAAAGCGAACGGACGACATTTAGACATAACAAACCCCATACGACCTATGAGTACCATACGATATTGTGTATAACTATGCATATGCTGCAGCTAGTGATATTAAAAGTATTATCAAACAGTTGAATACTACTCCTAGTACCTGTACCTTGTAATACATATCTGTTACAAAACCTGCTATGTGCAGAAAATTGTTTTTGTTTTATCTATGGAAACATAATTAAGGATGGAAGGTTAATGATTGTAATTGAACAATAATATTTGTGAATACGGATTTGTAAAAAAGTAAGGACACAGATTTTTTACAATTTTTAAGCTATCCGTATCCTTGTATGTATGTATCCTTACTGTTCTTATATCGTCTGCAATTTATCCAGCATTGGTTAAATGAGAATATTCTGATGTAAAATTAGAATTGCATTTAGCGTGTCAATTATGTATTATTCTTTAAAAGTGTTATTTAGTTAATCAATTACAATAATTAACAAATAAGCAATAAATATGTTTTTATTGCCATAACCTTAACTGAAATAAAAAATATTATTAAGTATTTTGTAATCATCAACAAAATTAATTTAAATAAATTTTAAATTTTTTACAACCGACAAATTGATTTCTACAATCCTACTATTGTCGCTAATTGGAAATAATAATTTAATACATAAATATTTATCGTGTAATCTGTACACGTCAAGTCCCTGTCATTATTAAGTTACGATCACTAACTAATTGTATTTAAACTATTTATTCAAAATAATATTGTATTATTAGAATAAATTATTAATGTGCTTTAATTATAACATTCCGTAATAATAACGCTTAAAATGTAAAAAATACTGAGTTTCCGATATAAAATATCGCTCAGTAGATTAAAATACTTGATACTCAAAGTCTTAATTTAAGACTTTCATTCAAAATACCTAATTACTAGTACTATTATTATGTACCTAATATAAAGTGCCATAGTTGTACAGTAGCTGTTCTCTTAGTAAATAGATAAATAATTACTCAGATTTATTATTTCTTACGCTTTGGTTTTCAGTGAATATGAAATATGACAATAACATTTCTAGTAATTCATAAATCATCCCAAATTAATGTTTTCAAAATTAATTGCGTGTCTACATTATTTTGTTTGCCAGGCATGAATTGTTTTTGAGTTTTGTTTTCATAAGTTATTGTAGATATCGTGTAAATAGTAATATAGATTAGATTTTTTTACAAGCCGCTTAAATGTTAAATGTCAATGAATTATACGAACTGTCTAACACATCTATACAGAGATTATCATTCGTAGAGCATAGTAAAAATTGGTATTGGAAATGTAGATAATAGAATTATAAATACTATGCAATTTACGAGTTTATAATTTTAGACGCTTCTAAGATTAAGCTTAAGTTTTTATCTGTTTAGCGTAATTATAAAACTGTGACAATATTCGAATATCTACTCGACTAGATTTTACATGTGTTCGTGGTCAAACATATCTGTTGAATTTTAGGTTAAGTCTATTTTTAGCGCTCCGCAACGTTCGGATCGAATATTATTCCATTTGTGGATGTTTGCTTACTCATACGTTTAAAGCATATCAAACAGATTTGTTGGAATATTTTCTTATATTGCTCTAGTACTGTAACGTCGGTTTACTTCCAGTCTAATTTATTACGTGTTTTGATGTACCTACAATCCTAAATTAGTATACATAATGAAAATAATAAATTAAATGAGACTGCAAATATACTTTTTTTACTTCCCTTAGACTATGTTTCTTTGATCCTTGGTGGTATTTAAAGATGGTTAATGACATAGTATATACGAGTACTTTTAGAACCTATCTGTCGACTAGGATCTCGCCATTAATTGGAAATATAAAGCGAAAAATAAAGACTACTTCCTAGTAAAAATTACATAAAATAACAAACGATGGAGGTATTCAAAGAGAAATTGTTGTAAAATTTCATAATAAACATCTTTTAACTTCTATAACTATAAATTCTTTTCACCAACTACTACACAGTTGTATGTACTTCAACTTTGATACGCTGTAAAATTTAAACAATAGTTTTCATGTTGAGCTATCATTTTGTCCTTGACGTTCCCGAAATTCTTAGGTAATATTTACATCGTAAAATCAACTTACCACAGCCACTTTCAGTTCCCATAACTTCTTAGAGTCTGATGATTCATACACAACATACATTATTTTTACCATAGAACACTCAATACATGACTTTGTATATTCAGTAATTGTTTATCGATTTTGCTTTAAAAAGAATGCGATTTTCTAGAAACGTTGTGAAATGAAGATTGCAACTTATTAGTATGCATATTGAGTTGCGTTTTAACCCCTTTCAGCGCTTATCAGCTAACGCCCTGTGTAAAATTTTAATTTAACTAGTCAACAAGTTTTTGTGCAAGAAAAATAACTTAAGGAAACCGGCCAACTTGATTTTAATTTTCACTTCTATTTTATCTTGTGAGTCCTACTATAAAGGCTTTTATATTGGCTCCACACAATTCTCTTACATTTAAAAATTTTAATTTAAGAAGGAGATGGAGACTTATTAGCATTTCATTAGCAAAGAAACTATACCCAAAGTATTGTGCACATAGAGAAATACATGAGGCTTCATGCTAATTAACTATTTATTCAACTATATAACAGATATTTCAATACTTATATAATAATATTTTTATACTGGTAACGTCCCAGCGCAATAAAATTCAAATCAAATCAAAACAACGTTTATGCGTTCAAGAATCTTGATAACAAACTTCAACATGGATAATAAATTAGTCTATTGTTTAGCAAGCCCTACCCTTAGCTGAGGCCTGATATCACCTTACTTATTACACGAAGACACGATATTGTGTGTTAGGTAAAGAAAGAGGATTTTTAATCTAATAATGGAAAAGGCATCTTAAGCCGTTTAAACAAACATATATAAATCTTGTTGCAATTTACGAGTAATTTGTTCACGTTATGTAAAAATATAAAGTAAATAAGCCTAATTACTGTCGATATCTTAGCTTACATTACGCCTAAAAGCCAGAAAACTTATCCATCTTAAAAGGTCGGCAACGCACTCGCGAGCCCTCTGGCATCGAGAGTATCCATTAGCGGCGGTATCACTTAACATCAGGCCTCCTGCCCGTTTGGCCCCTGTTCTAAAAAAATCCTTGCCAGATTTACAAATTTAAATATTTCATACATAATTCATCGTAATCGACTTCTTTAGACAAAATCCTTTCTATAAAAATAACTTATAAACGCCATAATATTATATTTTGTATATTTAACTGTTTTATATCTATCATAGCTACAATAGATTTCCTCGAATATTTATGCGATCGGGATTTCTGCAAGCCCGTAATACAAGTAAGTACAAACCAATCAGCAATTTTATATTTTCAATAGATTTCCATATCAAATAAATGGGGCCATAAAGGAAAAGCGTATCAACGCATAAAATGAATAGATTGATATATCATCCTTTACACGGGCGGCCTCTAATCTCAACCGGGCTGAATTATGGTGAAGAAAATATTACCCTCTTATTCTTTGCATATGCAATAAATCACGCCGAGATCCCTTGAGGTATTAAGGGGAGAAATAAGTAATAGATATCAACAACACTAAATTGAGATGGTATGCATGTCGCGGCCAGCTAGCTTAATAAACCGTTCGATTAACAGCCTAGCATTTTAACTAAACAGTGACATTTAACTAACGGCCTGAAAAATAATCGGTAGAGTGATCATGTGGCAGAAATAAATGAGATGACTGATGATGATTAAGAAATGTATTAAAGAAAAGCTGTGTAAAAAGGTTTACTATAAAGCTATCGATTATCTAGTTCATAAAAGGGCCTGGGACTAGAGCTGGAAAACTACATCTAATAAATATGCAATATTTGTTTTAAATATTGTTGTATTGTTTGATAATTTGCTTTTTTAAAAGAGTACCGAGAGTTTTTTTACGCCGGCTTTTTCTTTCGGCCTACATCCTCTGTCTTCTTTGCCGATGAGTAGCTACAGGTGCCTACAGGTTCAAATTTAATGGCTTGGAGTAAGTGATACCTTGATGACCTTATGTTCCAAAATAAACGTATTTTATATTTTTTCTTAAAAATCAAATTCCTGTAATCACTCACAAATTCATATTATTATTGTCACTTCCATTGTACTTGCTGTTTTTATCAAAAATTGGAAAACACCATTATAGTTGTAGTTTGCTGATGCCATATTAACAATTTAAGGAATTACGTTTCGAATGAGAGAGTGGCAGAAAGTGAACTAAATTTAAATTAGCAGTCAGCAGCCTTGGCAAGTAATAAAACGTCATCCTAGATCCAAGTCATTTGCCTAACTATTAGATCAACTGGCTCTTTCAGGCCGCTTGTTAAACGGCTTTAGTTAAGAGGCTAGACTGTTGAGTGAACGGCTAATTAATGTAGTTGTCTGCAAAATATATACAGCAATATAAACCTGCTGCTATATGGTATATCTTGTTTTTTATTAGTATTTCGTTCACCTTGTTTAAATATTCTTAATATACCAAAATATTGTATGACGGGTATTATAGGAGAGTTCTTTCGACTGCTTTAAATTCCAAATAGTATTTATTTAATTGAGTCGTTCAATCCAGTGGTAGAGTGTCGGGTCGGATCATCGAAAGGGATGGATCATGTAGGATCTATGGAGCAGAGAAAATAAGGGTGCGAAGAAAAATTGTAATGTATCAGGATCGAGACGCGAATAAATAAGAAAAAGTGTCCCGTGACACGCATGGGTAGTAAAATGGTTGTTATAAGAAATATAAATTAGATAGATCTTTCTTCTAATCTACCTATTCCCAATGCTTAAAGTGTTACCCATTATGATGTATTTCATCATTATATATATTATAGATAGGCTAAAAGTTTTATTTTGCTTTTACTTGAAGGTTTTAATATTAAAATATTTAATATTTCTATGACATATATCACTAGATGTGAACCGCTTCAACGGTTATATAATATTATAATATAGTAGTAATTGTAGTAGTGTACCAAGCCTTAGAAACCCAAAATTGTACTCCATGTTCTCCGTTTTCTAAAAACAATAATGAAAACGCTACAATATGAATTTATCTCAATATAAATAAATGTTTCGAGTCACAATTTTTGTTCCTCTGAAACAGCTCGACCGATTCATATGAAGTTTTTTATGCATATTTATTGGGTCTGAGAATTGGCTACGTGATAAAAGTGACCCGAAATTTTATTTTTATTTTTTATACAACATTTCTTGTTTTACGTTTTAATGATACATCATATAAAAATACATACAACACTTAATTTTCATATACCATGCACGATCATACCCCATTTTTCTTCGTTAGTTAAGAACATATTATTTGAACTGTGAGGTTTATATAGAGGAAAATCACAGATATACTTAAAAAGGAAAACCGAACAGTCGATGGGGTAGCATAGCAAAATGTAAGGAGAAACGAAGTTCGCGGGGGCAGCCAGTATATTGTTCGTATCGCTCAGTTTACGTATTCTCGGTATAATTTAAAAGTACCTGGATGACCGAGCCTTGCTGGGGATTTTTTTTTAGTTGTGTTTTTTGGAAATTATATTTAAGTACGAATTACATACTAATAAAATGATAAAATATGAATATGATTATCGAATAAAGATAATTATATTCATATTTAAGTTTTTATTTGACTGACATCTTTAAACGAGCAATTCTATGTTTAAGTTGATAAAACACGAATAAAATTACATTTTCTAGAAATAATTCCTAGCTAGATCGATTTATCGCCCCCGAAACCCCCCGTATACTAAAAAATTTCATGAAAATCATTGCAGCCGATTCCGAGATTCCAATCATATATATATATATATATATACAAGAATTGCTTCTTTAAATATATAAGATTATAGACATAAAAGCAAAGATTTTTACGCTGGGAAATTGTTTGTTAAATATAACTAAAACGTTAAGACGTTTTTAAATTTCCACATAAATAAATTCAGAGGAACAATCTTTAAAATACTGAATAAAACTGCAAATAAAAAACACATCGCGTTTGGCATAAACGTTTTATCACTTTATTAAAAGCTGATATTGTGGAAGTTGAATGAAAAGCTCGCGGCCGTGTCTGAAAGGATTTCTCGCTACAAGCAATACGTTTTTCATTTTAATCCGGCTATATTTTGTGTCATATATATACATGTTAATTACTTTCTATTTTTAAAATTGGGCTTGCAAGTTTATTTCGTTTAGAACAATAAAATTTTATATTTTTGATTTGTTCACTATTTTATTTTATTTATGCTCTCAAAAATCAAACACAATCATTTATAGAACTAAAAAAATAAAGACAATCAAATTCCTATGAAAATATGATATAAAAAGGATATACACGTGTGAAAATTACATGGAAGCTTAAGAAGCAGCAGTGCCAACCGGATTGCATGGAACCTCCTCAGAATCGAATAGGTATCGCATCAAACAACTCCCGAAGGGACTTTTTGCATCGAAGATGGCGCATAAAGCATCCACGAATATATTGTATATAATATATGAAATTATAAAAAGCAAGGTTTAACAAAACAAAAGAAAAGCACAATAAGTCATAACCAATCAGATGATATGCAAATTAATTATCATCAACAGGCGTAACGGTATTATTCTGTAACTCATGTGCGAAGGATTTCGCTTTTCGATCATTACTAAGTGTAATAGGCTTGACAAAGACGTGTAATAAGCCAATAGCTGATATAGCTTAGATTTAGATACCTTTCCTTTCACATGGTCCTAAAAAAATATTTAGACAAACGTTGTTAGCGGAACTACTTCCTGTTATATACATAAACATTATGTTAAATATACTCTTGTTCAGTGCTATAACTAGTTACTGCATGGCAATGTTTGCTCGAAGCGTGTATAAATAAGACCTAGGTGTACATGAAAGCATACTGTGAACAGATTCCTGGCGTCTCATGAGATTTGTAGCGCGTCTTCCCGCTGCGGGCGACGTGTTGCGAATACGATTACTGATATTCAAGCTGCCGTCATACACTGAGCGCTAGTCACTATTGATATAACTACACGTACTTATGTCTATAACTAGCGAATAATATAATAATTTTGTGATAAGATAGCGAAACGTTTATGGAATCTTAGCAATTTGTCTCGTAATGAAACATTGAAATAAATGGCAGTATCCGATATATAGCTCACTGTAAATAGTTATTTACAGGTAGAAGATATGTACCTATGTAGTTTGGACTTAGCATCCTCACTTAGACGCATTTTTGGTCCGTTATGCAGTCCTGATTTTTCCTGGGCACATCGCAGGCTTCGTGATGACGTTATATAAACTTACACTTGTGTGTAATTTCAGTTTAATGTGCATCTGCCAACATAAGAAAGTCTCAACCCAAGATGAGAATTCTGCGTTTAGACCATATTGA
Source organism: Pieris mannii (assembly GCA_028984075.1). Taxonomy (NCBI): domain Eukaryota; kingdom Metazoa; phylum Arthropoda; class Insecta; order Lepidoptera; family Pieridae; genus Pieris; species Pieris mannii. Next base: position 7,343,020 of record CM054776.1, read on the forward strand.
GTCAAAATGGACGATTGGAGCTCTGATCTGAAAAAGGATTGATTGACTATAGATGTGGCACTGTAGAAAAATGCTTCGCGTACCATGGACCGCTAAAAGAACTCACCAATCAACCTTGGATCAACTCAAAGTTCGTACGAGATTCTCAGAGTTGTCAATGGCAATTTACGCAACCTTAAGTGAAACGACCTTCAGCGATGAAGAATACGACTCATAACAGATGAAAGATCAAATTTATCAGGAATTTAAATACTCAGAATTTAAATACCAGTTTGTATTTCGTAAAAACATCTATTTATCCCTCGCCTTGGTATACATAATATTCTTATAACGTGCGTGCGTGAGTGTCACTTCCTACAATGCAATACTTATATGTATATTATTAATATTTGTAACGAATAAAGTTGACTGATTCCGAAAATTCGTTCACTATTAGAATGCTATTCATAGGTCGCATTAGTTTAAATTATTAATTATTGAAAAAAATCGTAAAGCCTTGCAAGCCCACTGGATTTTTAATTGTGTTAGACAAAGCTATGTAAGTCCGATAGCAGACGTACGAACTACAGTAACAGGACATGCCATAAAACGCATTGACTTCAATAGAATAAATCAGGTAGGTTTTTTAACAATGTGCCTATCCTACCTATCATCATGAGACCCACAAAGAAAAGGGTGATTTTTTAAAGTAGGAAATATAAACCTGTGTAAAGTATCGTTTCAGAAACTGACTGTTTGGCAAGAGCTTGAAGTTCCACTGAAAGACTAAACAAAACGAAGTGAGTCGTGGTTGTGGACAGGTCTATTTATTTAGTTCTTATCTTAAGATCTAACACCCAGGCGACATTAACTGTGTACGAACAATATGAATTGCAAATAACTAGAAAGTCTTATTTTCTTATTTCGGTACAATGTCTTTATAAATGTTCACTTTGTTTAACTTGAATACTTTGAAATCCTATTAAATGGTCTTTTATAGTAATTTAAATTTTGCTTACACAGTCTCATTTAGTAACAAAATGCGATGTATATTATTGTATTATTATATATTTCAAATTACGGTTCTACCATTCTAATAAATTAATAAAATATAAAATATTATTTTCAAATTTAACATTTTATTTTCAAATTAAACGTTCTATTTTCAAATTTAACATTCTGTTTTCAAATCATTGGAATTTTTTCTTTAAATACGTTGGTGGTTGTTTGATTGAACATGTAAGTTTTATTGCTATTTAAGTTTTAGTTCACATTAAAATACTAGATTCAATAGAATTTGTCAATAACATAAACATTTTGTTCCTCTGAAATTATAAGTTTTTTTTTGTATATTGAGATTTTTTCATTTTAAAAACGAAAGATGAATTCGTTTATGTTATGAAAATACTTCAGAAGAAAATAAATTGGGGTTGATATATTGTCCCTGTGGAGGCCACACAAAATGAGCCGCATTGAAATATGATTGCTGAAAGCTTGCTACCTTAATACATAGCTATATAAATGTTCCTCCTTCAATGTGAATGCTTTGAAGAGTATTTTTATAGAGTTTTCCTTCCGACGATACATCCACTTCCTGTGGCTCAAGATCGGATGCACTGAATAGATAAATAAAAGCAATAATATCTGCTACATATCCTATTTAGATTATGTTACAAACTTATAAATATACTTGACTATAACTTGAAAATAAGAGTTTAGTTTAAAAGAAGTTGAGAGTGTACACAGTTGTATAGACGTTTGGACCCGACAAAACCTATCTATCGGCTATCGATGAAAAAATAAGTAAATACATTACATTGTTCAATTATTATTATTTATATTATGAAAAGGCATGTAAAAATCTTGGATTCCTAATAAGGTAGGGAAAACCGAAATCCCACCATTCCAGACTTGTATCATTCATAAGTGAGAAGTCATAATAATGACGCAATCTGGGCTCCTTTTAAAAGAAAGTTTAAGAACGAACGAACAACGAACTCAAACTGCGCCAAAAAAAATTCATTTACCATGAATCATATAAAGCAGTTAAGTGGAAAGGAAAACAGTGCTCTAGTGCCAAAGTCTAGGGTGCCTGATCACATCGACCGCCGTTACTATTCGGGTACGGATCAGGGACTCAATTCAACTGACAGAAGAACTGGCTTTATGTATGTGCCTATAAGAAATACTTTAATGTGTTGTTTTTATATGAGTATGGACTGTTTTGTGTGATATAAAAGTAAGTTGTCGCATTGAAGTAATCTGTAATGGTAACCAAATAACATGTTAAAGTCCACTAATAGTTATCTACTTTAATATGCCATTAATAGTTTCTAGTTGTTAATTTACTAGTATGATAGACTTATAATATATCAGAACAATTGCTAGCAAATTTGATACAGAACTCTCACAAAAAAAACTTTATCATAGAAATCTAAGTCATAAAAAGAGTTAAAAGTATTTACTACGATCCATGTAAGCCCATTATAGCGGAGTGTGACAGGGTTCCCTTGAAATCGCACTCCGTGACTACGATAAATCGTTTAATTCCACCCTGGTGACTCGGTCGATTGCGAGGGCCGACTACCATCACAATTTACTGCGACCGTACATACCTCCGACACAGTAAACAAAATCAACAGTAATTCAATCTATACTCACGCTTATTGAGTTCTATTTTACTGTTTTCAATGAACTAAACAAACATGGAAGTTTTGTCACTGTCATATTGGAGTTGAGAAGTGAAAATTGTGATATCCGAATAACTCCCGTAAATGGTGGCAGATTGAAAATGCTTTATCGGTTGTTCAAAATTACTATTTATACAAGGAAAATGAGGATTGTACTCATTCGCATTGGCATAAAACAATTGTAAATATTTATTAAATCCTTTCAAATGTGTCTGAAACAAACACAAGTACATTAAAATATACATTTTTTTAATCAAAATATTGTTTAAATTTTTAATATAAGTGAAACCATTTAAATATGTAAATATTTTTTGGAATGTATTCATATTTAATTCAATTGCTATTTTGGACCATTATATACTACAATTTCAAAATCAAAAATTCGTGTGAGGCCTCATTACAAGTTCCATTTTCCTTAAGCGTTTTATTTAATTAATTTAAACGCCTTTATTTTAGTTATTTCTTTACTTTTTAGTATGCATATTAGATTTAACATGGTAGCTTGTAATACGTCTCTCGTATCTAATAGACGTTTATTTTTTTATCTTAAGAATGTTTAGCTAGCTCTAGAATCTAAAGCGCTTCATCTTTGGCATTTGCATACGATATGGGAAAATGTTCGGGTTGAGCGTTCTTCTATTAAAAACTAGTTACGGAAGTAATGTATTCTTACTTAACAAATAAAAATGTAAACGAGGGTTAACGGATTTGTTCGCAAGAACAAGCAAAATGAAGAAAAGAATACAAAAATTGAGTAAAATTCTTTCCGCAAACGGAGAGCATATGCGGCCTATATTTTAATAACACACAATTACAATGAGATGATAGTGTAGTCTTTTAAACGGGTACAATACTTTAAAACAAGTCTAAAAAATAATTTATTGATGTCATGCACGCCTATGTAAGTGTGACTTTCAGACTTTTCATGGCTTGCGATCGCATTCTAGAACGCGCGTACTCGCTATCTTTTTCGCACACTGCTACGTGCTTATTGGCGTTCTAGAGTTCTCGGTCTAGCTTCGAGAAGGTTCTGATCTTGCTTCTCTCTCGCGTATCATACAGTCCTTGTCCCACACCTAGAAAATTCATTCTAGATTATTCCTTCATCAAAGGGGTAACCAGGCCTGAAAACGCCTGAAAACGGGTCTGCTGAATAGTGTACCAGAGTAAGAGCCACAAGCCACAAACATTTATCTCCAAATAATAATCTGCTCTTTCAAGTCTCTCTTAAAACCAATGGCGTATAATTTACAAAGCAACTGTAGTTATGTTTTTTAAAACCTCAATAAGTGAAGGAAAATGTAGGTTATTTTGTCTGCCAATGTGTTTTAGCAATTGATCGTATTTCACAATTCCCAAAGCTCACTTAACGTCCGTAATGTAAATTGAACCATTAATAATACAAAGTAGCTTGTTTCTCAACCAAACTGGCTTCTTAGTCTGGTTCTCTTTGTCAAGAGAACTTAGGCTAAGTCGTATTTAACTTGTGTGAGCAGGCTGCGTTCGTACCGCATACCAACAAATTTTGACAGTGTACTTAGTGCAATTTACCAAGTATTATAGTAGCTTATGAATTTATAGTATGCAAGAAGCTAATGTTAAAGTTTTAAATAACTCATATAACTATAAACTCGTTGTGATTCGGAGAACTGGTATGTCTCCTTTTTATAAATACAACGAAATTATAAAGTAATTTCTATGTAAGTTTACATCGCATTGGGCAAGTTGTTTTGCTGAACAATAGTACCGCACTGATAAGATGTTTTTGTCCTAAAGTATTTTAAATAGCAATTTTATTAAGTTAGTTTCAACGGCAAATTGTATTTTTATTCTAATTATAAATTATATAATCGATTGGAATTTGTCAGACACAATCAAAATAATAATATTCTCAAGCCGTTTTGGTTTACAAATACGAAAAGTGATCTTTTACAATTAAATCTAGCAAAAGCAAATAAAAAGTAATAACAATTCATTTTACACGCTTTTAGCCAATTGTGGTTTCCACAAGTAATTACTTGGCGAAAATTAAGTCCGACTTACAACATGGAAGCACGTCAACGTTTGAATACCTCAAAACATGCAAACGTTCAATCAATTTAATTTCTTTGTTGTAAACAGGAAAGCTGAAGCCACGTAAACGAACACGAAATTGCTCAATAGATTGTTGATAATTGTGAAGAAATTTAAATTTCATCTTTTTCTTTTAATTTCTTTATCTTACTTTTTCCTAACATATCATCTTTAAAGGCACTTCGGGGCTTCGAACATTTGACTTCGAAGATTCGCACGTCTCTACGAGAGTACTGCCCTTTAATTGTAAAAAAAATGTCCCAGTTAATCTAATATCTTCGACTGAATTCATTCTGATGAAAAACAACAAAGGTTTTTCTTGTCAAAAGTCAATTTGTGTGATTGACATTTCATGTAATCATTGACTTTTGCTCAGCCTTTATTTTCGTAAGTTTTGTACCGGATTAAATCAAATCAAATCAAAAGTCATTTATTCATATAGGTAACATAATGTACACTTTTGAACGTCAAAATATACTTTAAATGATTCTAATTTTACATTTACTGCCAGTTCTCAAATCAAGGGCGTGGAACGGAAGAGGAGAACTGGCAATAAACTCTCCGCCACTGTTTTTAATCGCCAAGTTTTTTACACAATGTTTGTAAGGATCTGCAACCATTACACCATGTTCCATATGACATATTGAGTAATAAAGAATAATAAAATAAATTAAAAACAAAGATTTGTGCTCTATCAGCAGGAGGCATGGTGAAATAGGAGCACGGACTTACATACTCGTGAGAACAACTCAAATTAAAGGTATTTACTTATTTCTTGAAATCTGGAAATTAAGTAAGGAAACAATTATTATCATCTCCGTAGATAGGTTTCTTTAATTGATTGAATGAATTCCAAAACAACTTACTTTCTTGATAAAGCAAAAACAGTAGAATTAATAAATTATTAGGTCCTTTCATATGAAACTGTCGTTTTGTTGTAATAGCCACTTTGACCTCAAATATCTCCTCCCTTAGTAAGGAACTCAATTCAATTTTTTACTAGCTATTTACTCATGCATTTGTTTTCCGAAAACCATGATTCATTTCATTTTCCCGAGTTAATTTTTTTCTTTCCGTCACTATTTATGAAATGGAAAAGATGAGTTCGAGTTCCATCGTGGCACCAGTGCTGCAGACACGGTTTTTGGTTCCAACGTTTTCATTCTGGAAATTTCGACCTGCTCCGAACAAGCCCCATGGACGGCCAGAGACCAAAGTCGATAACGAAGAAGTGAAGGCTGATGTGGAAGAGGATCCATTGCAAACGTCTGAGTTAGCTGCAGGCTGCGCTGTTAGTGCTGTATAAACAAACAACTATATTAATCCACTTAAAGCGAATTGGGAAGATGATAAAGCTTAAAAGATGGGTACTTCACGAATTGAGTGAAACAAATCGTGTCGAAAATTTACTCCGAAAAAGAGACTTGTAAGTGTTTGGTAAACTAGTGCCGTAAATCGTTCACTATAACTTTCTTAAATCTGGCCAGACTATTACGGCAGACATCTTTTGTCAGTAACTGCCAACCATGATGAAAAAGCTTGTTTTTAAAGAACCGAGGCTAGTCACCGCTCTAGGCCAATACTCCTTCAAGATAACGCTAAACCACACACTGCACAAAAGACTGCTGCTAAATTAGAATGTCAATAGAAAATCAATTGGAATGAACACATCCTCGAACCTTGCTCCAAGAAATTATATTTTTTGTAATTTGGATAACATCGGCAAGATTAAAAACAACTCTTATGGAGCAGTTGAAACTCAAAGATGCCTGTTTACCGGCCGAATATTTTAGTAAAGGGATCAATGACCTTTTAGATAGGAAAAGTGCAATTGTAAATACTGTGATTAATTAAATATATTCAATTATAAAAAATCTACTGCTTGTTCCTGCCATACAAAACGCTAATTTCATATATAAGAACCTAATATTTGAATTTATACTCGAAATGTGAATTATACAATAATTTACTGCAAAGTAAAATGTAGTCTATTAATAACATAATACAATTATTTCCAAACAAAATTGTTTTAAGCGTTTAAAAGTATAGTTTTTATCTATTAGAACTGGAATACAGACACGGAATAGTGTCAAACCCACATAAAATACAAGAGATGTAGAGAAACAAACATACATGTTATTTGATTACAAAAGCACATTTAATAATTTAGAAAGCTAAAACAAACAGCGAGAATCCAATTAAAATTATTTAATGTTCGTTATACATATAGGACAGAATTTTCACAAAGTAATTATAACATTTTTGCATCACTTTGTTAATTATTAAAGCACGATGCATGTAGTGTTTTAAAAATACTACGAGTAATTTCTTTATCCAAATCCCAGGCGTCCAGAGGCTCGGTCAACACAGTCAGAAACAGTAGGTCACGAAGACTACGACAAAATGCACTCACGCCTTCTCCAGACCACTCACAATTGCATTTACATATTGATCCTGAAATCACATTGCCTTACTGAATAGCAAGTAAAAGTATGTTTTTCTATTCCACAGTTGGTTTTCAAAAGGAATTTTTATTTTCGCTCTATTGGTCACGCTAAAATATCGAGTGTTTGGTTCTGTCTAATGACTTTATTATTTATTTTTTGAAAATTATATAATTTTTACGTATTTAAATTAATTAAAGACCAAATAGTTATTAAACTATTTAATAAAACACTATGATATAAAATAACACTTATAACACCTACTCTCTGTATCACCTAATTATTTTAATTATTGTGAATGCAATAAATTACTAGCAAATACAATCAGATTCGTCACAAAAAGTACTAAACGGCTGCTATTAATAATCATTTCTACCGTCATATGAAATCAAATGTTTGTAAATTGTCTGGAAAGTTACAATTCAAATAGAGCGTAAAACTACCGACATAAATGTGATTGCCATACATAATAATTGCCAACTACAAAGGCGCCATTAAAAGTAACATTGACATAGTATGCAGTACTTGCTCATCGTACGATAGATTGTCGATATAGTTGATAATAAACGACAACAATGTCCAATACATTATTACATACAGCCTATCGATTTTGTTCTGTCTCCTATACCATTTTATTTGATAAAAAAAATAATTAAACAGAATGTAATACAAATGGGTATGTATGCCTTATTCCAGCAAATATCCCAGCGATAGATTAACCAGTAAAATTAAAATACATTAATTTCGTTAACCTTGATGTTCAAGGTACACATTATTTATTTAAATATGTATTACTTACAGCTTTACTGTATTATTAAATTATATAGAATACATGTAATGTTGCTCGCGCTAATGTAATTGACGAAATCCAATAATGCTGAAATTTCAAATGCTCATAAGGGAAGCGCTGCCTTATAAGTCTGAAAATAAACTGACAGGAGTTCGACATCGAAAGTTAATTTCACGGGCTGTGGAGGCTTCTTCAGAGTTCATCTCGCTCGAACAATCGCAACTGTCTTTACCATTAATCACTGAACAGACAAATATCATTAGTTTTCTTTCTTACAAATTTAACACGATAAATTAATAAGCCTATAACAAATGTATTTGTATACTTCCATAACAATAGGTTCTTATTAAAAGTAATAATGTTCCGAAAATATAACCTTAAACGCTATCAAAGTATAGTAAAGTTACAAACTATCACTCTTCATATAATGTCTTTATATGAAGATGATATATACATCTTCTGTGGGTGTGCACTTGAATTAGTTAAACAGCTGGACCGATTTTGAGAAAGTTTATTGTGTATTTAAGTGTAACCTTTATAAATTTATTTATTTGAACTATATATTTTTAAGTTTAATGATGTTGAAAAATAAATTTTGATTACCAAATGTATTTTCGTCTTTCCATGAACGAAGTGGGTAGCTAATTATTTACAATAGGTAATAATCTATAATCGGGGAAATTTATTGACATTCATAATAAAAAACAGTTTGTTGCATGAGGGACATGGTCCTTATTAGACCAGGCATAAAGTGATCGACCCTGTGATCAATTCCTGGTAAATGAATCGTTTTTATCGATTTTTTTTCTAATCAAAAGATTTATTACTTAATGTAGAATGTTTATTTCTCAGTACAATTACATACGCCCTTACGCATTAAATAACTAATAGAAGTTTTTAAATAATAAACATTATTTTTTTTTATTTTTTAAAAGAAAAAATATATAATAGATTATAATACATGTTAAAAACTTAAAAGTAATCTAGCGTAATATTAAACTAGGTTAGTCACCATCATCCGTCTAACGTAAAAAGTTTAAACTTTCTTTAGAAATTTTCCCAAAGAGCCGGTGGATGACATGCAAAAGTTTAGCAAAGTTAGCCTATAAATCATACGAACCTACCGGATATAATAACGTATATAGCGTATCTTAATCCACTTTAGTCGTAAAAAACGTGTGTACTAACTTTGTAATACCGAAGGAGTTTGAGATATAGGGGTTGAAAATAAATCTGTCACGTTGTCTCTCTATAGAATAAATGCATTTTTCAACGCGGAAACAAAACACTTTGCGCATATTAAAAAGACTAACGGTTGGCTATTGGAATTTATGTCTTTTCGCCTGACAAGGGAATGAGAGTTCGTACTGGCATTCATGTATTTGTAAGACTTTTAAAGCGGCATCTACAAATATGAATATATAATGAGTTTATTAAACAAATTATAAGAAAATTTAAACAGTTGTTTGTATCACTTATACCTGTTTCGTTAGTTATTTTGAAAAATTATAAAACGCAAAATTTCCTTATATTGTGTTACGATAATAAAATATGTATTAGTCAGTTTGTTATATTGTGTTCATCGATCTAATTTTATATTATTACCTGCGAATGGAAACATTACAATTATGTAAAATTTGATGCTTTTCTAGACAGTGCTTACAGTAGTATTACAGCATAGGTACCCACTTAGTTTAAAAAAATGTCTTTTAAGAAGAAAGTCTGACTATTATAACATAATATCGTCCGTTTATGTCTTTTGAAATAAATATCAGAAAATAAATAAAATTTTACATCAGAATAGAAATAGAAATGAAATACTGATCCGACCGAATCTACCGGATGAGCTGTTTGAAAAGGCCACTCCAAATAAATACATTGTTTGTGAGACATCCTTAAAAGAGCGTATTCGGTGAAATCCAATGCTGAAATCCCAATTCAGTTGTGTATTGTATAACCGTTAGTATCGAATCGAAATTATATGTCAGCTATAGAGTATAGACGAGAAAAGAACATTGAAATTGTCTTTGAGAGCAGAAGTTCTATTGCCGACTGAACGGAACGTGTCCCTGTAATCCCCTGAGATATTGAAGACTGGTTAACTGGCTACATTCCTTTGAGTTTTCTGTAACAACTCGCAGTTTCAGCGAAAATAATCGTTTTAATGGGATGTTTTTTTGACATGATATGAAATTTGTGGCATCTGTGTTGTTAACGTTTTGTTGATTCAGGTATTTTGAAAAAAACGATCGAAAGATATAAATGAAATTTTGTAACGTTTCCAAGTTTATACCTAGAGAAAAAAATAAGATTGTGTGTATATGTGTCAAACTAGTACTTTAAGCGATATCAGCTTGCAACATAATGCAGAATGAAAAGCAACACACAACTGTGTTCATAACGATTTTTAATTAAAATCGTTATATGTTGCAACAAAAGCATGACTGAATATTACATATTTTTGTTCATAGTGAAATCGATATTCCATTACTTGTCACGTTATCAACGTGTAAATTTATACCTATAAAGGTATGTTTAAATAACTATCTGTATGAAAATGTTATCGTAAATTTTTCCACGGGATGTATATCGTAAATGTCACGTATTAAGGCCTGGACTCGGTAGTATGAATTATTTAGCTTTATGATTCAGCCGAGAAAAGTAATTAAGTTTTACTCCGTAGACGAAGCTCCTCTTGCGGCCAATTATTAATTAATCATCTTTGTTGTCATTTTCTTAGGAAGAAGTAGGTTATTCTTTGTGTTTTGTTATCCTTTGCTACTTATAAATGGTTTTTATAGTTAACTTACTGAACTGTTACTGTCTACGAATTATCCCGCCCTTGCATGCTGTTCTGTGGGATTAAAAAAACCAGCTTTACAAACTGAACTACAAACAAATCACACATACTAAGTAATTTGTAGAGAGGAAATAGATTTTTATAAGTATTTTTTCCAATAGATGTAGTTGAATAATAATCAAGGAAAATAATTAAAAATCCATTCCATTTAACGATACTCCTAATTAGTGAAAATACGTAAACTTCAATTAGCATTAAAAGAAGCGGGAAAAGAGAATTCTTTAGGAAGGAAACCTAAATACAATTAAGTTGCAGTCTTCATTAGCGACAGACAAATCCTTTCACTAGTATTTCTCGTTCTAATTGCAGCATTAGGGGAGCGGAATGAGCTATTGTGGAACCTTCTCCGCTGTCGGATCTATTCTGTTGTTATGTTACGAGCACAATGGCTAGTTTTAAAACGCATAAACGTTGAACTGTATTGCAATTCGAATGAATAATACTTATTCGTCGGACAATTTTCGATAAGTGCACTGAAACTTATATTTCCTTACTAACACGTAATTATAATGAGATTTTCACATTCTATATGAATTTCATTTGAGAAGATTCGTAAACATAAAGTGTGTTTACGAATTCAATTGTAAATCTATTCGGGTTTCTTTAAATAATGAATTTATAGGAAGCAGTGGATCAGGCTCCGCGCTAGACGGTGCTCACGAATGGCTTAACGTGCTCAACGTTGCAATATAATTTGGGATAAGTGCAATTGCTCTCATTATCTCGCTTCCAAATACTGTCTATCCATATACTATAATCTGATTAATATACTTCATTATGGATGAATGTCAATCAATGAAGTCTCTATTGATTTCCATATTTCAGGGGAATATTTTACTAATTTTAATACTGGTAACATCAGTGTACTTTGATACTTTTTGAATATTAAAAAAAAAATACACTTTAATGCCAAGTCACGGTCCCGTATCACATAGACGTCCATCGTTCCACAACTGAGCGTTTTTTAAGGCAGTTTCTGACGCGTACCAAAACTATGTGGAACCAGCCTCCTAAATTTTGGAACTGGGGTACTTCATAAAAGAGCTTAACAACTATTAAAAGGCCGGCAACCCACTCCCAAGCACTCTGGCATTGAGAGTGACGACGGCATCACTCAAGATCAGGTGAGCCTCCTGCGGTGGGAACCCTGAAGGTGGCAACCCACCTTTTCCACAAAAGATGAAGAACTTCAAAATGAATATGGAAATGATGACACACCACGCAATACAAACAGAATATGATATGGAAAATAAAAATTATATCAGTAGAAAAAATATTTGTCGCATATTACAGTTGTATTCGTATAATATATTAAACAGAAAACCATTCAAACTCTGAAGCAGAATTTGATAAGAGCTATGTGACTATTACCAAATTTACATAGTGTACTGAAGTGGCGTCTAGAAGATTCGGTAGGCGGGACTCGGCTCGGGTTACGACTATCGATCCTATGATCAATAATATTAGTGCATTCCAATTCTTGGCTGAGTGCACACGGAGTCTACGTGAGTGCATTTTGTCGTCGAGGAAATCAGTGAAGCGTGCCCGCTGCATAAACACACGGTTGAAACTGAACAGCTAAGCCCCGTACCGAGCAACGCCAGATTTTTCTACAAGCTTTGAATATTGATGTTATATAAACAGAAGCGAAACCAAGCACTTTACCGCGATTTTTGTTTGTTGACTCCACGATAAACGATTGCACTTTAAATTGATAGATACTGAGTAATATATTTACACACCAATACATTTATCAGTTTTATGTTTATTATTATTCACGTATAACAAAATAATAAATTAGTCTTATGAAATGGTTCCAGAAAGTGAATGCGTCTACTATCTGTGACTCCGTTGGCTTAGGTAATCGCCACGCTTGAAATTAAGAATACATGAGTGTGTAGAATACTCTCAAAAGTAAATACTTTTATTACCATTAAAACTTGATATAAAAATTCTGGCGGTTCGATGAACAACTATTCAGACTTCATACATCAATAAGGCACGCTTAGTTTTAGTAAATAAGTTAATCGTTTGATGTTGTTCAATAACAAACTGCGTGTTATCACGCCAAGGCCTTGTATTAACATTACAAAAGGCTATTCGTTTTGACGTTGAACGAATTATAAATAAGAGGAATTCTTTGGTAAGCCTATAGAATCCATTTCGATCTTCCATTCTAATTTCAAATATAATAAATATATTTGTAAGTAAAGTAATTATGCACAATATAAAGTTCAAAGTAATGATCTGAAATTCTACCATTGAATAAAATTTGAATTGAGATCGTCCCAAGTACTTCGTGTTCCGATCATAAAGAGAAAGATTCCCAGTGGCTAAGAAAGAAAGGCCTGAGGCGTCGTTCTGACACAGGGAAGCTTTTAGTGTACTTGCATTACCCTCTTCAATGGCAAATGTTTTAGATGAAAGTGGTTATGATAAATATAATTTTTACGTTTAGATATTAATCTGCCTAAAATTATTTAATATCGTCAATGCAGTTAATTTTATATATTTAGTTATATCTTAAGAAAATGTGATTTTTGACACTTTAACATTATCTAATACACAATATGTAAACATATCTAATTTTAACAAAATAGCGGCTTAAATTTAGCGAATGTTAAAATTAGGAATATAGTTATTGGAAAATTATTCTTTAAATGTATTAAAAAAACAAATTTTCTTATTCATACTTCTAAGCCGTACTTGCAGCAAACATCCATCGTCGAAAGATGACAAAAATGATAAGATAGAAATAGAAAACTTAAATTAAGCTGTGGCTTATCTGTGATTATAATTTAAGTCAAGCACGACTGAGAGATTAAACCGAGCGAGCGTTTTATTAAACACCAGAATAATATTATTTTTTAAATTTGTTAGCCTACATTAGTATGTATTTGTTTTTTTTATTATAATTTAGAATATAATAGACGTATAAAAAGCTTTATTTTTAGTACATATTATGTTAAGACACATTGGGGAACAAGTATTTTGTTATAAGGATCAACATTTACGCTTAAAATTAAACAATCTCAGAGAGTAATTCAATTTGCTCAGCAAATACGCGACGTTTTGGTTCGAGCGCCGTAAGTATCTAATACCTATCGATTTATTTACTTAGGTAAAATAGAAATTTAGTATTTTGTACAAAATATTATTAACCACTACATCTCTATATTTTAAAAAAAAGTTATGTTATGTATTGCGTACATTTTCGAACTATAATATAATTTTAAAATATCGAGAAGTCATCCTTACGAGGGTATAGAACCCATTTATAGTGAATGTAATAAAAATGTAACGTAAACTGTTCTATTACTTATTTATTGAGTACTCTGAGTGAGTATTTTCATATTAACTAATCTAAAAGTTCAACATTTCATAATTAATTAATATTTTTTTCTTTGTAAGCGTTAAGTCTCTAATTCTATGAAAAAGTATTTTTAAGACAAGAAAGAGAATCTCGGGGTTGTCACTGGGTGAACAATATATACAACATATGATATATATTTTCTATTTTTATTATTTTCTAATATTATTTTATATTACTCTTTAATATATAATCTCATACAGTTTCAATATATGTAACTATGTGAGGTATACTAACAATACAATAATTGACCTATCCGCTGCATTGCTTAATTTGAAAGTAATACTATGTGCCTATTTTTGTTTTTGTATAGTATATTTATTCTAGGAGTACATTGTCTTCACATATAATTATTTAACTAATGTACCTAAATATTAAACCTGTTTTAAGAGAGTAAGTGTGGAGTTTCTTCTCCACATGAAACTACTTTTTGGAATGGGCAATTAGAAACATTTTTATATTTTATTTAACGTCGAAAAGTGTCATTTTAGGTGGTCACTTCACTTCACTTTATTTTTAATGGCGACTTCTGTGTAAATCACAATTCCGACAATGTCGCGTTCTTAGTCTTAACACGGTGAGAATACATTTGATGGATTGAATTAAATCTAAGCGGAGTTACCCAAAACAAAAATGACTTCACAAAAACGACAACACACACAGATATATAATAATATATATAATATAAAAATATATACAAGAGGTTAACATTTATGGAGGGTTAGGTGGTCTAATTGGAATAAATGTTTGACTTTGACTTTGCTATATTCTTTCGAACCCGGAGCCAGATTATTACGCCATAAGCAAAAGTGCTGATTTCAGGTTAATTATCAGTCACGTCTGAATGACATAACAACACTGTAGAATCAGCTCGTCCCTGAATAACGAGTACATTTGCACTGCACGTACTGGGTACGAGTCAATGATTACGCGAACGCTGCGAGTAATCAACGATTGTCGCTAAACGCACGATCGTTGTTTGAACACGATTCTGATAGAGAATGATAAAATAACTAGGGTCTTATGGATAATAAGTATAGTAAAGTTTGTATTGTATTATTTTATATATAAGTTTTTTTTTCACTATAACAGATAAAATGCCATTTGTACGTGTTAAAAGATATGTATTATAATTAAACCCACAGTTTATCCCAACCCTTTCTTTGCCATGCCAAGCTCTTTTATATGGATTCATGATGTGTACAGCTCTTCCATGTAAGTTCATGTCTTTAATATGCTGACGATGTGTCTCTCATGTTTACTGGCTTTACTTGATAACATATTCGAGTTCTGATCCCGGATGAAAATTAATAAATAAACTTGATAAACATACCATTGCGATTTATTAAAAAAAAAAAAATTAAAACTGTTTGGAAGTGTTGAAAACTTAAAGAATTAAGTTCTACATTCTATAGAAAAAGAATATGTATCCAAGTGAATTATTAAACTTGTGTATGTGCTAACTTCTCGTTATCTGACATAAACCCATTTTATGACAAATTGACTCGTATAATTTAATTTGACACAATTTTAGCCTCAATGCTTTGTTTTTTTTTTTCATAAAAATGTTGCATTTTCTATTTAATTTCAATTATATCTTGTTCTCATTCAGACTTCCATTTATAACAAATTAGCGTGTAACATGAAAAGCCAGTGACAGAAACAAAAGAAAATTTTTCTTCCCAATGAACACAATACTAATTAGTCGAGACAGTTGAGCAACGCAAAATGAATGTAAAGGAATCACCATAAAATATAAATTCTTTCAACGAAATGGGAAAAATAATTAGGGTTCGTCTTAATTATCATTTTGTATAAGTTGAAGGTACAATATTATCTACAAGTATCTATTAATTAAATTCTATTTAATTAACCGTTCAGATACTCACGGGAACTAAACGGTCATCATTTAATTAGAAACATTATTTATGGTGATATATAATACGCTTATAGTAATAATTTTCGTAGCAATTTATATGTAATATAAGTTTGTAAATGCGAATGTGATTTCGTAAATCTTTGTTAATCAATCAATACTTGCTATTATTCTATATAGATCTAAGATAAAATGAAATAGCGGTAACCTTTTAAATATTCAAGGTTATACAGCGTTTTCATTCACTGTATGTTGACGAGTTTCATATTTTGTTTTCATATATGGTCAGTGAAAGAAGCTAGGCAAACATTTCTTTGAAAGACTTAAATAAAATGTAACCTGGATTCTCATTGCATTCTTTTTATACGAAAATAAACCGGTTCTTTGAAAGTTAATATAGCGTCAAATACAGAGAAGAAATTAAGACGCTGGTCATGTGCGCTGTCTTTCTAATATAAGTAATTTAACGTTCCCTAAAACGCCAAGAAGAATTTCAAGTGCCAAACTTAGTTTGTAGGCGTTGCGATGAGCCGAGCTGCTTTTATATCCATTGCAGTATGCTCATTATTTTAAAAAAAATAATGTGTTCTTTTTAAAGTACCTCGACTATTCCATGTCTGCAAGTACATATCTACAAGTATTACATACTTTTAAAAGCGCCGTGAATTTCAATATCGATCGTATTATGACTCGATAGTAGGTACAGGTAGTCGCCATCCCTCTCTTAAGCATTTATCATTTTAGTGATTAATTTCTTATAGTAAGTTTAAAGTAAAAGTTTTGAAATTATTGCGAATATTTTAAAATTTCACCTTATCTAATGCAATACAACCTAGAACTGCATCACAGTAAAAAATTTGCCTTCAGTAATATATGTATGGATCCAAATAGTATTATGACATGTATCGAGGCAAGGAGAGGGTTATCAATGAGTTATGCGGCGCACACCCTGAACAAACGATCACTGGCGCCTTGGTGCATACGTGATGTGTGCAAATTGATGGAACACAAATGTCCTGAGAGAAGTTCTGATCAAACATCACGAAACTTTACTATTTAAAGCATTCTAAAATACACTTCAAACTACGTTGACCGCTGTAATAACAAAATACTATAACTGAACAAAAAGAAGTTGTAACTAACATGTTAGCAGAGTGTATAATATTTTTTTTAATATAACAGAGATTACAATAGCCACAAGTTTAACAAAGGTCATCAAAAGGAAGTAAGTAACTATAGAGTATAAACAAACCACAGAAAATAGAACGCGTCAATTTTATTTTTAACTTAAGCAACCATATGTCCAACATACTACATATGACTTTAACTTTTTCTTGAATATGTTTTAAAAATAACAGTGCGATCATACAACGCTTTATTCTTTAAATTGGGTTGAATAACGATACATACAAAAAACCTTATTGACATGACTATTGTAATTTCTGTGGAATTACTCCCAAGGCTTCAGGTAACCACGTAGATACGAAATAGGGATATTGGCACGCGGGGCGTAAAATAAGTCTCAGGTGTGCTTGATAGCTTTTATCCGCCAAAACTGATAATATATGTTCACCGTTCAAACCCACCCGTTATCGTTACTTAGGTGAACTCAATTATATGAACTAGCTTTGGCCAATAATTCCGTTTTATTCGAATATTTCTGTATTGAGATTTTTTGAGCAATCTAGATGTATTAGTTTCACTTTATAAATTTGAATTACTAATACAAAACTGTTTAGTAGTGTGCATAACGTTTACTTATAGACATGGATTTTGTTTTTAGTTAACCATTTCTAATGTAGTTGTAGCTTCCTGCAATCGATTTCATCAAGCAAAAGTAAATGATCATTTTGTGCGACAAATCTGAAAGCATAAGGTTGTTTCGGAAATAAATTAGGAAAAACACATGTTAAAATAATGAAAGCGCAACAAAATTTACTATATTAACCAGAGCATATTATTTGGTATGTGTGAAGTTTTCCAATGAAAATCACTATTAATAGATTCTCACTGGAATCGAAACAGTTCATCTTCGACTCAATTAATCATAGCTTGTTTGAGTTATATTGATTTCGAAGTGCAGTTATAATCTGTAACATTCAGCGGAGAATCAGATCTAGCACTTAGATCTTGAATTGAAACTAATAAACTTTAATTATCCCTGCGAAGTATTATTTGCTATAAATGTTAGTGAAGTATGCTAGCTTGTAATGTTTACCACACGAATTAATTAATTTTAACCTTGATTGGTTTATGTCTAGTATTTCCAGTGCTCTTTTAAAGTTTCAAAAAGTTTCTAATAAATATCCAATAATGTATTTAATAATACATCCGTATTTAACAATACATTATTGGATATATTTATGATTTAAACATAATTAAATATATAAATGTCATGATACATTAGATGAACACCTAAAATTTACAGGTATTTATAACTTTATAAATACATATTTGAACTTTAAATGAATCCTAAATAAGGGAAATTAATCGTTTTAAAATCTCAATCGCATTACAAAGCAATTTACAAGCACTTAACCTGCAAGGCGAATAATTTCCGATGGAATATGATTTTCTAAATTGCGAAATTTGATGGCAGACTTGTATTGACATTTGACGTACTCTTATACAAACGAAAACTCGTGAGGAGAATGTTGATGAAGGGATTAGTATCGTCCAAATTTCGCTATAGTAGCCGCCTAGCTTAATTACGTCTTAGCTAATGGAAGGATGCCCAAACGCGTCTAAGTTATTCATAGCCAAATTGGCTGCTATAAGTTATAGCTTGAACATGACTTAGTTCTTATGTATTCAAAACATTTATCCTGAGTTTAATTTTTGGAAAAGGATGGATTTCGCATAAAACAATTAATACTTTACTACAAATCCGAAACTGATCGTGGCTGGTAACACAGAAGGCAATTATTTTTTGGGTTTAAGCGCATGCGGGCGTGGAGGGGAATGAAAGAGCAGACCAACTGGCAAAAGAAGCTGCGCACCTAGAAGAGGCACCCGTGTACAATAGAATCCCCATATCGCATTTGAAAGACTGTTTATGCGGAAATACGATAGAAAAATGGAATCACAGATATCGGAACGGTGAAACAGCGGCAATAACAAAGTTATTCTTTCCAAATGTTGTTTCGGCCATTTCGATAGTTAAACAAATGAAACCAACGGTATTGATTACCCAGGTGTTGACAGGTCACGGTGGATTCCTGTCGTACCTTTACAGATTCAGGATTAAACAAAGTGCTGCCTGTCCTTGTGGCGATGCGGACGAGGAGACGGTGTTGCATGTTCTGACCGAATGTCCATTGTATGGATACGACAGGTTTAACACTGAGCAAGCTATGGGCATAAAAGTAGCGGAGACAAATAAGGGAAATAATGTTCAACGTCAAATTGAGGGGCATATTTTTGAGATTCGCTGTAGTGGTTATAAAAAGGGTGGTTAAAAGGAATAGGCAGTAGGGTATTAACATCGAAGTTACCAATATACTTACTTACAATACAATACAATATAGGTACCAATATACTTACTTACAATACAATACAATATAGGTACCAATATACTTACTTATAATACAATACAATATAGATACTTAATGCCTCCGACGACTATATAGTCGGGGAATTGTGTAAAAAATATTAAAAAAAAAACTGTAGGCAAAAAAACACGTGGGCGTTCACCAACCAGGTAGACGGTTCAAGTGAAAGACTCATCGTCTTCAAAACTATACACTGTCATAAGGAAAGCACTGGACAGAAACCGATGGAAGCAGAGAGTCCGCTCTAGATGCTTCGTTGCTGACCACGACGGTCAGACGTGAGCTGCCGATTAAAGAGAGAGAGATGCTGTTCCAAAATGGTAACAGATTTCAAAGAGACTCAGATATAAACATCAAAAGGCGTACTATGCAAATATGCAGCATATGATACAGGATACGGGACGGACACACATTTGCATTTTTTTCTTCTTAGGAACTAACGTGATTTAAGGTATTATTTAAATACTTTAAGTACACTTTTAATTTTTTGTAATATATACCTTATATAGTAAAACATAGAGTCGTGTTTTAGTAGTTTCATAATGATAGCGATTAACAACAGCCTGGATGCAATTGCAATGCAAGCAATAAAATTGCAGCGTTACTAGGATAACGTTGTACCGCAATCCGACTTAGCCGGCCTTTATAGTAACCGGAAAATTATATTATCTTTTCATTTTATGGCGTTCTTTGTCTTTGCAAAATTTATTAAATACATAGTGTAACTATATAATTTTTTTTTTCGAAGGAAACAAATAATGACATGCCGTGGAAGTAGGAAATGAGCATACAAGAAATTCCATGTCTATTTTCATTAAATTAACTAGTGTTCTTTTTTGCATATACTTACCTAGGTTTACTTTGCCTAAAGGGACTCCTTTTAATAATATATTTTAGTTATTTCATTTTAAGGTTACTTATTATATCAACATTATTTATAAAATAAAGATGTATATTTAAATGTTTAATGACGTCTTAAATTAGACTGTATATTATATATTTCAAATATTTAAGTTGGACTGGAGAAAAATTAATTGACGACTAAGCCATGAACAGTTTTGAAATAACTATGTGTGTGTCTGTAAATAAATGATAATGGAAAACGGTATAAGGCTGTGATTATGATACATTTATTGGATATATTGTTACCCTAAAAGCCATATTTCCACAGTGATGTATGGCTATCCTTGAGCTGTAATGAGAAAATTCCACTGTCAACGGTTTTTGTATGAGAGAGAAGTTGGAATCAAATTTTGTTTATCATCCGATGGATGGGTCATTTTTATTAACGGCTTAACGTATTTTTAATAACTTTTCTAACATTATTTTTAGAGTGAAATGAAAGGTACTAGAATAATTAACTAAATGTAAGTTATTTATTATTTATTGCTAATTATATCTGCTATCTAAGTTATTTTTAATATTTCTAGTTGATAAAGGGCCTGTGACTAGTGCTAGACGGGCTGCTTCTAATTATTTTGCTATATTTGTTTTAAAATGAGTATTGTTTGATGAATAGAGGACAAATCTTTGTTTTTTAATTTATTTTATTATTCTTTATTACTCAAGATGTCATATAGAACATGGTGTAATAGTTGCAGCTCCTTACAAACATTATGTAAAAAAAACTTGGCGATTAAAAAGAATGGCGGAGAGTTTATTGCCAGTTCGTCTCTTCCGTTCTACGCCCTTGATTTGAGAACTGGCAGTAAATATAAAATTAGAATCATCATGTACATTATGTTACCTATATGAATGAATGATTTTTGTTTGTTTGTTTGTACCGAGATCTTTTTACGCCGACTTTTTCTCTCGTTCTGTCTTCTTGCCGATGAGTAGGGATGCCTACAGATTCAAATTTAATGACGTGAAATAAGTGAAACCTGTATATCTTACATTCCATAATAAATATAATAATAATATTATATTTATGACAATTTATAGGTAGACCTTTGTGTGAAAATGACAGTTCATCTGTGCTAATATCATATCTTAATAGTTTAACTTACAAGAATTTTTAAAATACTTAAAAAGCTATTTGATATGTTTTTAACATAGACATGTATATTTTAATATTATATGTACGGTTTTACTTCCCGAACAAAATATAACAAAGAATAAAAAAAAAAATACGATCATATCAGTGATTTAGGTAGCGCGCCCTTCCTGACTTCGAATCAAACTAAAAAGTACACCCACATAATCCTGTCCGAAGCGCTAGTCTCACGGGACGCCTCTGCAGACTGGTTTAATGCTCGCTGTGTCGTGCTTCGATAAAAAAACACCATACTTCAACTATACGATGTTGGCGTATGGACTTTAGTGCAAGGGTGACGAGGTGGATATGAATGTAGTTCTTGCAGGCCGTTCCGTTAGAGCATTAGTCGATCTAGTATTTCAGTTAAGAAAGCTGACACAAAGACCGTGAACATTCAAAGCTATCGAATATTTTTTATACGTAGTAGGACAGGTGATGTGAAGTGCTACCGCAGCTTATGAGCAATTAGTTCATAAACGAATCAATCCAAATCGAATTATGAATAGTTAATGAGCAACGCATTTCACGATCTTTACGCTTCTCGTCGCGACGACTGTGAGATGCGCTCACGAACACTGAATCAATCACGATTTATACATTTTCCTTTTTGTTTAATTCAACCAAAAGCAAATCGTGATTCTTTTATTTTTAAAGTCCACAAAGAAATACAGAATCAATGCGTGCTACTTTTACTTTCAGAAACTGACTAAAGAAACCGAAAAGAGATGTTATATTTTGACATTAAACATTCACAAACATCAAAGCCTTTACGCGAACAAAAAAAAGTAAACCTATTACCATGTGGTCGTTTGTAAAGCGCATCAAAAAAGAAGAGAATGGTGAATGATTAAAGTCATGTGTTTTCAAGCAAATCCCACTTCGGATCTTGGGAGAAGGGTCAACAACTCTGTGGAACATCACACGTAGTTGCGTGCAGGGCCCCAAATTGAAAAAAAATTGGTGAAGCCCTTCCCGTCACTTCCCGTCAAAATGACATTCGGTCTTGCACGCAAATGTCCTCTAAGAATATATTAGTTTGACTATTAATAAGCATTTGTATGAAGGCTCCAGCCATATACACATTAAATATATAAACACATTTTATACATACGTGAGAAGAAAGAATTGTATTCAGCAAAAAGCCTTCCAAATTATGCCTAAATAGGCAGGCTTTTGTATAAACCTCTCGTTTTCCTTTGCATTGAGAAATAAACGTTCACATAACGGTAGTTTGAAAGTTATTTCCATCTAAAGAACTCAATTCAGAGAGACGCGATAACATTTTCATCATTATGTGAAGGGGACACGCGTTTGCAAGATTTGGATTTGCTTAGCCATACTAAGTTATCGGTTTAATGGGTCCGTCAGTAAGTAACAATAAAAGTACTAAAAATAAATATATAAAGTTTTTATATAGAGGTAAAGGTATAGCATAGTAGATGAAACACATAATTTATATTTCACAGATGAGAAGTGTTTAGGATTTAAGAAAATATAATAATCTTCTATAATAAGCTAAAGTTATATCACGGACGTCGAGGCAGAATACGAAATTCCACCCGTATCACCTCGACGTCCATCGTTCCACAACTGCGCGTTTTTCTAGGCAGTTTTTGTCGCGCACCACCACTTTGTGGAACCAGCTGCCCACTGAAGTATTTCCGAACCAATTCGACTTTGAGTCCTTCAAGGAAAGAGCGTACCAATTCTTAAAAGCCGGCAACGCACTCGCGAGTCCATTGAGATTGTCCATGGGCGGCGGTATCACTTCACATCAGGTGAGCCTCCTGCCCGTTTGCCCCTGTTCTATAAAAAAAAATTTAGGATTAGAGATAGATGACAGGAGTTGAATAAAAATTAATTTATAAATCTTAAGCGTATAAAGTATTAAAAGAAAGTACACTAAGTCGTGCATAATCAAAACGCTCTCGTCAGCGAAAAGCGCAGATTTTTACCAAAGTACAATAAACGACAAAGACCGCGTTATACATTTCTTTTTCAAGCGCAAAGGTACGAGAATTACCTCTCTTTGTAATGCTAATTTTAAAACCAAGGAATTCATTTTTTATTCATAAGTTTTTCAGCCCCAAAGCCTGCAGTCGGAGCAACCAACTCGTTTGTGACGAGGTTATTTTATATGGGTAAAGGTTACACGTAAGAAATCTTTGTCTTAATGAATATGAGATTTATGTCGTTGCGTGTCGTCGTCATTTATTTTAATGAGGATCTGGGTAATGTTAAACGAAAGGTAAATATAGGTAAATAAGGTATATGTCGGGTTAGTTGTGACGTATCAAACTGAACTACAGGTCGTATCGCGTCTATAAAATAAGATGAGAGATGGTTTTGACCAATAAAACTCAGCAAAATCCATATTCCATTCCCGTCAAAATTCATACCGAATTAGTACTTGTATCAGGATGTCATGATAATTTCGTGCCAACATGTATGTTATAATTACAAAAACGCGGCTTGTGATGCGGCTGAAAAAGCTAAAGCCTGCAAATACAGGGGTCTAGGTTCTGAATATAATTTTGTCCCATTCGGTGTCGAGACCCTTGGCCCGTGGGGTCCTAGCGCTAAAAGGCTTTTTAGGGTAATATCAAAAAATGTTAGTCGACATCACAGGAGAACGAAGAGCTGGCAGCTACCTTGCACAAAGAATTAGTCTAGCTATTCAAAGGGGGAACGCTGCCAGTATTATAACCTTGCCTAAAGGGACTCCTTTTAATAATATATTTTAATTATTACATTTTTTTAGGTTTTACGGGTTAGTTATTAGGTATATTAGAATTACTACAATACAATTTGTTCAAATGTTACAAAAAAAAATCACTGTTGATGAATTAATGTCTTGTATAATTAAAAAAAATATTTCATGTGATTTATGAAATCTCTTTGGAGAGTGAATAAGCGCAGTTCAGTTACCGTGTATTTTAGTTTAGCTTATTCTCGCATAAGTAAAAGTCGTATTTGTTAAAAATTGCCCAATTCTAAATTACCTACACAGAGCACTGTTGGCCTAGTGGCTTTAGCGTGCGACCCTCATGTCTAAAGTCGTAAGTTCTATCCTCGGCCGTGCATCAATAGACTTCCTTTCTTTGTGCGCATTTAAGATTCGCTCAAACGGTAAAAGATGACATCGCGAGAAAACCTAAAACGTGGACAACGTGTGTGTAGCACAGGATGGAGGCTGATTACTGACTTGCCTATTAAATGGACAAATGATCTTGAATCAAACAGCTATTTGAGGCTCAGGCCTGAAAAGGTTGGTAACACCACTGATTTATATTATTTCATATATTACACACGCGGTAATTAAAAAAGTTTTTAGAATAGTATGCTCAGCTCCAGAACTGAACCCCTAAAAACTACTTCATACTAGTACTTATCCTCGTAGTTGGAAGTTCTAATTAGGTAAATTATGTCACGTTTGTCGCTATGCCTTTGTTATTTAAATATAATACTTTAATTTGGTCTGAGTCTTATTATTTCTTGTGATAATTACAATTTTAGTTTTAAGACAGTTATTATATGTATTGAATTGTGTATAAATATACAGAAGAGTTTTAGAATTGGCGGGAAAAAGACAATTGGGAAATGGGTAAGGTAGACAAACATTGCCAAATCACTATGTAAATGAAACACATATTTCCACTTAACATATCTACTAAGATATAAAATTCTCTAAAAATATTTTTAATACAAAACAGCCACCCAAATGTCTCAGAAAGCCTAACAACATATTATATTTATTATAAAGTCCTTTTAAGTTAAAAAAGTACGCAAATTGTGCCTTCGAAGAGAACCTTTTACCGTCGCCTAGCAATCTAATTCAAAAACTTTCATTGAAATGCGATACTCATTGGGCAATTTTTTCTATATAGACCTCTAGTCATGGACTGCGTAACTCATTGGCAATTCAACCCTTGCTCGATCCAACAAACTAGATTAGCCCGTAACATGTAGGTACCAAGGGAAATAAATTGATTTCATTTCGTTATTGTGTTTTGTTTGGTTACATGCACGATTTTGGCTTCATGTTTTTTTTTTTAATTTTGTCAAATATGAAGATTATAATATATTTAACGGTGGATTTTTTTAATGTTTTCGAGAAATACCTACCGAATGTGGCATATAGCCCGTACTTGTATGATACGCTGTGCGGTCGGTGTAACTCCGTAACTACTCAAACCATCAAAGGAAAAAAATCTTCCTGTTTCCATAATATGTATTGAAAATAGCATCGCAAAATGTATATTATTTTAAATTTTATATTATAAAAACATAAAACGTCAGACGACATACATTGTGTTTATATTAGTGATGGTAAAATATTGTTCAAAACATACAATTTGTATTATGTAGCAATCGATATTTAAATAAAACTTCTATGACGTATCTAAAATTGCATATACGCGATTACGAATCACGATTTCACTATGATCCACCTGTGCTTAAGCAGAACATAGATAATATCATGTGCTTCAACCGGATAATGAATCAGATCGCCTTATAATAGTTACGATCGCGCAAGATTTAAAAAACTACACCAGTCGATTGGGATCAAAAATAATTTTTAATATTCACAAAGAAAAATTTTTATTCCTATTTGTATAGAATATATTGCTAAATAGTATAGAAGAAGAGGAAAATTAAACATTTAGTTTTTTTTAAATTTCCTTTCCAATATTGAAGTTTGACATCTCTATTTTTCTGACCTACAAAAGATATCCAAAACTGGCAATATTTTGCTAAAAGCCGTTGTATTTTTACTGGAGCAATGAAAAATCCATCTAAACTTTTCATGTCGTTAGCTGTTTGGACCTACAAAAAATACGCCTCCCAACATACGAGTTTTTTATTACCTTACAGTTATTGCTATATACACTTTTGGTTAAAGCCAACGTACAGTATATCTCTAAACAGATTATATAAATCCAAATAACAATTGCTGTTATTTTGGAAGTAGTTGTTTCGAAACATGTGTATTGAATTCTATTTAGCAACACAATATCAGTCATGAGTCCAGACTCGACGAAATATTTAACAGTACCTAACATTGGAGTAAACTATTTGCAGATAAATTATATTTCTAGTTACAAAACTTTTATTTTTTTATATGTCGTTTGTGATGTGTGGTTTTCTCTTATATATTTCTAGATATTTTGTAATATTTAAGAAATTTAGACACTAACCATTTCCAGTAAACAAACTTTTTGCCGTGTCCAACCTTTAGCCTTTTAAAATACTTATGCCCCCCCTAAAAAAATAAATTCCAAATAATTTTAATAAATTTTCGAATAGCCCCATTCAAGAATCACATTGCCCCCCTGTGGGCCGTGGTCCCCACTTTAAAGAACCCTATATTTAGACCAATGCCTCTTGTAAGTTATTCATTCAACAAGAAAAAACGTAATGCACAAGATGTAAATAATATAATATTTGAAAATAGAACAACACAATTCCATTTTCTTTAAATCTAATTCAATTATCTTCTCTACCTTTTCATAGTAGTTGGCAAGCTCATGAGTGCATATTTACTCGAGAGATAGAAAATCCTTCTTTGAGAAAATTGCTTTTGATCGGATTGGGCGACTGTGATTCGCATTGTAGGAATTTACTTTTTGATCTTAGCTGTCTATTTAAGAATTAACGTAGACATATTCTCTATTAGTAAATTAATGTATAGGTAATATTTTATCATAATTACAATATTATAGTGTAATTTATAAACATTTTATTTAATTCATAAAAGATTTATTTATTCCATAACATTAATCTACCTTAACCGTTAATACTAATTCGATAGAACGCCAAAATAATACCCTCACCCATTATCTAACATGAAAAACATTAAAATATTATATTTATATGCCTAAATCTTATAACTAACAATATAGCAAGCAACTTGTGAACTCAGCCAGTGAACAAACAAATAGGATCATTGAACCTGTATAATTGTGTGCTAACTTGCCATGTACGTCCTTTAAAGTGACTCTATATATATTTTACAACAGCAGAGAGCAGAGTGGGCTCTGTGCGTTATAATAAAAGTTTATTTAACATAACTTTAAAATCTACAAAATTAAAATTAATATAACGTAACCGGCGAATTGCGAAATAATAAAAACATACAATTTAAAATAAATGAGCGTTTATTGGAGCAATTTTGTACTTTCCGAATGAATAAGCTGTACACAACATTATTACACGTAATTGTCGATTTAACGGCCGAACTAATTACGCCAGATTATTCTGAAACATGTCAGTTTATGGATACGTTTTGTTATTATAATAATAGCATCCAATTTATTGACAGCTGACATATTGTATAAGCGATATAAATAACACCAAGTCAGGTGTATCGGAACATTATCTTGTACAGGAAATATTTATTATTTACGATTATTATCGTAATTAATTAACAAAAGAGTCAGTTGTATCAAACAGAGTGTTTGATACAGCAAATCTAACCAAATACCAATGTCAATTTATAATAATTGATACAGTAAATTCACTAACATTAAAGTTTCCTAATACATACAATTTAATTAAGACCGCTGTTACAAGTACAATCAAATATTCATAAAGTAATGGCTTTTATAAGAGCGTCTGAACCGTAGAGTGTATGCAAAACACTAACGATGAAAGAAGAATATTTTACACATAAATGTATTCTATTAACATTCTGCTATAATAATTTAAATAAAATATATAGTGAATAATAATAGAAACTAATTGTCGAAAGTGACAGAGTCGAATAAGATAAAATTACTTATTTAATATGCAAAAGTTTAAATACCTTCTTGTATATTACTATAAACAAGACTAAGTCATAGTAGTTCAGTTATTTTGAAGTAATAACAAGCGACTTCAAGGCTTCAAATAAGCCGCAGTGTGTAATAAACAAAAACAAATCATATTCAAATAATGAGCTGAATCGCAAATTAAAATAAGAAGCAACCACATAAAGTTTGTGTATTGTTACATAAACTAAAACACCAGAAACATATGAAAATTACGGGGTGAATTTCTGCTAGTACAAATAAGTAACTTAATTATACATTCACAACAAGGACCGGTGAACTCAGTTGATTTTTTAATAAACCGCACGCTGCCGGCAGATATGATTTTTTTATTTTAAGATGCAGTAGAAACAAGGCGCTTGTAGTGAAGAAAGCCTATTTTGTGTAGAGCCTTTGTACTGAGCCTAGGGTTAAGCATCGCAACGTACAAGGGACAATAGCCCTGGGCTTTTGCAGAAAACTCTCAACATCCTTGCCCCTTATAATCTAAGTGCAAAACCGCCGCTTTGATGTGTTTTATTATTTACGGAATGAAAAAAACAAATATTCATCGTTAATTAAACAATGCCGATATGGGGCAGACTTTTGTGGATCCACCAAATACTTAGATATTACGAGCTTGCAATAATTATATATTTATATTTACGGAATAAAAAAAAAACATATATTCATCGTTAATTAAACAATGCCAATATGGGGCAGACTTTTGTGGATCCACCAAATACTTAGATATTACGAGCTTGCAATAATTATATATTTATATTTACGGAATAAAAAAAAACAAATATTCATCGTTAATTAAACAATGCCAATATGGGGCAGACTTTTGTGGATCCACCAAATACTTAGATATAACGAGCTTGCAATAATTATATATTTATATTTACGGAATAAAAAAAAACAAATATTCATCGTTAATTAAACAATGCCAATATGGGGCAGACTTTTGTGGATCCACCAAATACTGAGATATTACGAGCTTGCAATACTTATATATTTATAAGATAAATATATATATACTAGAAGTTCCTGAAGTTCGTCTTTCATGAAGTTAATGAAAACAGGTTTACATATTCAATATATTCATATAGTAAAAAGAAGCGCTGCAATTACTAAAACAAGCCATGTAGCACTAACGGCTAAAGCATGCAGAATTTCAAAATAGTTTTACGAAGAATTTACAAAAAGGAATACAAACTGTAGTTGCAATGTGAATAACATAAAACTTTATAAGGCGAAACTTCGCGCCAGTATCCTATTAGGGCGAGGTGAAATGTTGCAGTTGCGGTCACATCTCTAAACTATGGTTGAACCAAATGGCTAAATCTGTGCGTTTAGCTCTATTGAACATAATAACCGAGTGTATATTTTACGAATGAATGTTATTATTAATTACAGCTTTTAATGGAAATTAAAAGAAAGGGCAGAGTAAAAACTGGGACCAGCACAGCATATAATACTGAATTGGCATGCTTTTGATCTAATCATATTTTTATTGCTAAATAGCAATTTATTTTCTTTGTTACATCATACAAAGCGATGTGTGAGTGGCGTTTGATATATTTCTTTTCATATTTAATGCTTTTGTTGTATAATTACTAATAAAAACCTATAAATAGGACTTAAGTTATGTTGTAAAGAAAGGGTTTTAATACGTGGAAGAGGGCTTTTTTCTTGAATTCACAAAAATTGTTACTTTTTAATACACATATTTTGAACGAAAAGAAATTGTGTTTGTATAAAGGATGTATCCTGCTATGTAAATATTTTATCCGTAAGTTGACGCATAGTCTCGTATCGCTACAAATGTAAAATACGGTCTCAATGAAAGATCACGCCATGAATCCAGATAATTCCCATTTTTCGTCACCCGTCCGATAGGTGACATATCAGTGGAATTTATTGCACACGATTGGACTGCACAACTGGAAATATTGTTTTTTGTCATAAAATAAAGGATTATCGTATTAAAACATATTTTTGGTAATAATAAATTGTTTCGCTCAACGATTTATTTACGGTTCTAAATTTATTATTATACTCGGTTTTAATGTAAGATAAAATTAATGTGAAAACTGTTAGTTGCAGTATATTACTGGTATAACCGCATTATTTATAAAGGTAATACGGTAAGACGCGCAGTCACCTATCAAACATTTTTGTATCAATTTATAATCTATATCATATAAAAATCATGCTAAAAGATGTCTTAACTAATTAAGAAGACATTGTTTCGTTACATTATTTGTATTATTACTAGGTAAGTATTTTTTAAATTAAAACAGAGTCAATAAAAACGTTGAAACATTTCTAGATTCCTGAGTATTGCTTTTTCTAAAGTCAGCGCAATATTTTTCAATTTAAGTGACAAAGTGCACTTAGGTCGGCTTGTCGGATACCAAAACTTTGCCATCTGAACTCATTTAACTACAATATACTTACTTACTTACTTTCAAATAAATAAAATGGATTTTAGTACTAAATGTGGACATAACAACGATGTCTCAGTTTTAAAGAATTAATATATTTTAACTTAATCCATTTCAAAATATGGTTAATACCAAATCAATCTGACGGTGTGATGGATCTCACACTAGGGAGCCCCTGTATTAACACTAAATAACACTTTTTCCGTGGTACAAAGTGTATGTTTAAAAGAAAAGTCATTAAATTGATATATAAATTAAAGAAACATGTTATCACTACATAGTATAAAACAAAGTCGCTTTCTCTGACCCTATGTCCCTTTGTATGCTTAAATCTTTGAAACTACCCAACGGATTTTGATGCGGTTTTTTTAAATAGATAGAGTGATTCAAGAGGAGGTTTATATGTATAATAACATCCATTAAATAGTGGAGAAGTACTGTTATTTTTGAGGTTTCTAATGTGATGTCGTAAATAATTAAAAATTTTCCGCTTACATTGCAAACGCAGGCTGAACCCTACGAGTTTTATCAAAATAATGTACTAAGTATTTTACACATTGAAAAGGTCTACAGAAAAGTCCGTGATGGTATATGTCTATATGGTATATGTTGCGTATATTATCGGAGCTTTCCAGCGGCGGAAATAACAATACATAATAAAAACCTGCTTTTCATCAGCATTGCATCCGTGCGAAGCTGGGGCGGGTTACTAGTTAATTATAAATCTAATTAGACAAAAGATTGTGTGGGAACTTAAGCATGTGTGAGTATAGGAGTGTGGGTGTCCGTGAGTGTACATGAGAGATTATAGTTCTGTGCAAAGTTTTGTTTAAGTTTTTGTATGAGTATATATAGCATATTGAACGTGGCTTTTCGTGATATAATACACAGAAATAATCAGTGGTTTTTGTAGGAGAACTTCCTACTACGGCGTTCTAATGACTTGTGAGAGGCTGCAATAAAATGAAATATGACGTAATCGGTAAGACAACAATCTTTGGACTTTGGATAAAAATTGCTTAACGATGTTTTAAAACAAATCTGAAAGTATAAATTATACTAAGAAATGAACGTGATCTAGAAATACACTTTTCCTGAGGCGATACTTACAAACACTGAAAGGCTTTTAACGGATTCCATGATACAGTTGTGATAAAAATATTCGAAAGGATCAATAATACTGCTTTCTAAGAAACGTTAATTTCTAATATATTAATACGTCTACATTTTGAGGTAAAGTGTTATTTGGGGCGTGATGATGGTTCCTTAAGTGTATTAATAAATTCTATTTTTAGCTTGAGGAATAAAAATTGTTTACGATTTAATTATATAAAGAAATTATTTTTAGGCAAATTGAATACCAGCGTCCGGACAGGAAGCGAGAGGACCAATTCTATAAAAATATTGCAAGGTCGGCCCCGTTCTAACAATTACGATCCACACTATACAAAAAATACTATCTTGTTAATGCAGAAGTCAGCAACTAAAATACCAAACATGAAATTTACAGTTACAATAACATAAATACACAAATGAAAATATTAATTTCATTAGCGGAGGAGATAATTTTGGAGAATGTTAATGTTGTTTGACTTTAATTAATTTGAGGCTTGTCAACGGTAAATGTAATTTCTGGAAAGCTCCTGTCTGAGGCATGTTTCTCGTTACCGTAATCGTCTAACGTTCATTTAGTGTTGATGACACATTTGGCGAACCACGATTGATAATGTGTAACTAATGTAGGAAACTTGTTTGTCGGCATATAGTTTAAAAAAAATATAAACGTTAAGATTGGAGCATAAAATATTTAAAGAACCTTCACGTGACTTACATAAGCAGTATATACAAAAATGAAATATTGTCGCAATCCGAACATAAAACAAACGCTGTGCATAAGTTCGATGCTTTTCGAGTCGCGAAAACCGATAGGTAGATCCCAGTGCAGGCTGAGCCAAACGGAATCCATACCATATTTCATGTTCTCTATGTTATGCGCTTTGTGAAAGAAAATACATTTTTCACTATCTTTAAAGCTTTCAGTGCATATTTCCTTTATTTATTTCCGTCCAATCTCGGCATTTCTTTGGATTCCGGTCACATTCTTGCATATTAATTAAAAATCTCAACATTGCTTATTGCAGCGAAATTTTTCTAATTAATTTCTGCTAACGACTAGCGTTTATTGAAATGTTATGAGCTTGAAATAAAACGATATCTCGGTTGGTAACGCTTAATAAAGATTCATTTAAGGAATCTCATTTGCTCGAATCCTCAGGAGAGCGATTCTCATTTGCGTTTCTAGGAAAAGCGTGAAGTTACCGGTAGCTTGGTGCAGTAAATATTCTAAGATCCCGCACTTACAAACGACACTTAAGTAATGCTAGTTATTATAATTTATATTTTATTTATTACACTAGTTATAAGAAGCTATTGTGAAGCGAGAAGCTTCTGCAAGCTTAAAAGCAACACTAAATTTTTTTAAAAAGTCCTATTATTGTACTGGAACTAGATTACTAGATAATAATAACAGATAAATAATCATTAGCTTTAAGAATACTTAGAATTCAAATATGATAATGATGAATATATTTGATAATTATTCTTACTTCAATAGTCGGGTAAATACTCAAGGCTTTAAGCTGTAGGGCAAGAATGACTCCTTCTCCCTTTAGGCACTTGACTGTAAGACAACTGCTTAAAACAAAGCATAAAATAGTCTGCTGCTTTTCCGAGAACGTTGACCGCATTCAAGGATTCTGGTTATGAAATACGTTGGCTCCTAATGTTTTCCCTTTTAGATGAATTTTATTTCATTTCCTACCCTTCCAGGAAGTATAAAATATAATGATAAAGGTACGTAAGTAATACGGTATTTTCAAAGTATTCAAAAGAGTGCATAGCAGAAGAATTAACATGTACAATGTACATTATTATTAGAAATCGATCACGATAAAAATATTTCTCTAGTACAATTTTTCGTAAATATCTATTTTAATAAAATAAATGTTTAATTATTCCTAAATTTAAATTATCTGTACTTTCATACTAAAGTACGTGTGTATTTGCGTTATTTTATTGTCACAGCTATTTGATTCCAAAACTTTTTGTATAATGTTTAAGGCTTTAGTCATTAACGTCAACAAAGAGGCTTGAAGTGACCCAACATTAAAGTCAGCTTATGACTGTGAGCGTGATAGATTACGGGCTGCTAGAGCTTTCATTTTTTATTATATACCGCGGCATCTGCCTTCAATTGCGGTTTTTATTGTAATATTGCTATACTCATTGCGCGATGTTTATACGCCGTGACTATAAAATATGTTTGTAAATTTGTCTTTACAGAATCTGCTGGATCAGTAATGTGCTGAGTATAAAGTTTAAGTTTCATCCTAAACAAAAACGCTTCTAACTAACTGTTCACATAAATAATGTTTGCTTTTGTACACAAATGAGATGGAAAATCCTGGTGGTATGAATAAATGTTTCAAAAGCAATAAAAAAATGGCATTATCAGAGACTGAAACTCGTTTTGTCAATTTTTTTCACGATTCTGTAAATAATAAACCTAAGTGAGACGTCACAAATGCTCGACAGCTATCTGTAGCAGTTCGTTTTAATTTGTGGCCGTACAGCGACGTATACATGTGTTTGATTCAAGTCTGTATTTAGACGAAATGCAAGATAAGGTGTAATATTTCTTGTTAATTTACGGCAGATCTCACAAAAGTTTTCCGGCTCATTTCAAAAAACACAAGCCGTTGTAATTTCCTTGCCGTCCAAGTTTGTAAAAAGAACATTTGTAGTTTTTATCCCTGTCTTCCTGCATTGTGATTCTGGCTAAAGTTTTAAACGATTTATATCGTGTGTTGTTTAGCTATAAAACTACTTTGTTGCCGTGCTGTTCAAGTTTTATAATTGTACTAAAGTGGATACTACATTCTGTTTTAAGCTTCTTCATAACGTAAACATCTCTTATATTATTCATTAAAAAAACACTGAGAACTATATAGCAGCAACAGCTTATTACACGACATTCATGTGTACCTACGACCCCAACTGTAGATATGCCTGAATGCCTAATGTTCCAGTTTACACATGAAGTACATAAATCAGATATCCAGTAGCCGAAGGAGAGAATTCTGTCACCACTAAAGCGTATGCCTTCTCTCTAATCGAGTAAAATGTTTCCAATTCAATGGTTCGGACACGCCACGTAGAGTCGCTACGAGCGCCCCTCGTTGCTCGTAGCTCGTAGACTAGCTGACGTACGCAAACATTTGTGTAGCACTCACTGAATTTGATGGCTGCATCGTACCAAGTGCATTTTGACGCTTTTGTCTTATGGGTATTCATTGATATAACTACTATCGCTTCAAATTGTTTTCGTCTCATTATTTGGAACATCTTCCGTCTTCTTTTTGAAAGAAGATGACAAACAAAAAGATTTTTCATTTTAAACCCAGGCTTAAAATAAAGCGCGGTCCATCCACTAATTAATAATTAACTTCATGAATTAATAAAGCTCTTAAGACGCGACTGTCCGTAGATTAACTATATCTTGGAAGACTAAAGAGGGGATGCGGTGTGACTGTGTTTTGAAAAGGGTCCCTTTATTACTAAGGATTATGTCTGGTGTTATTAAATATCGAGAAGGCACAATAACATTATTAATTATTAAATATAATATAACAAATATCATACATGTAATTAGTTTCAGCTATTGATTAAAACATATGACTACTTTTTAACTTGATTCTCAGTTTTTTTACGTGTTCAGTAAACTGTATTTTTTTTAATTTCATAATTTACGTTCTTAGTAATATAGAACCTTAATAACAAACATGTATTTTTGAAAGTAAAACGAAAAGCTAGTACCTATATTTTATTCATTAAAAAAATAAATGATACATATTTTTATTCAATTTGGACCTTACAGTAAAATATTCCATCGCATTATTAATTTCCGACCAAACTGTTACTTTTCAATTCGTTTCAAATTATTGAAATTTTCTTTGACTGTAGAAATAAGGTTTTCGATAAACTTTTTTGATATTACTCAGCACCCGCTGCACGTAAATCTGCCCTTACGATAGTCCAAGTAAACTTTTTCAATTTAACAGGTAAGGATCGTTCATTCTTTTTATCTGAACATTGAACTAATATAGCAAATCTCACTTAAATTGTTTCATTACTTCAATGTTCCCCTTTAAAGTATAATACTCATATGTCCACTAAAATTATTTATAATAAATAATGTAACTAAAACCAATTGTAGATATTATATTAAAAAAAACACTTCTTATGAAAAATATATACATTCAATAATTAATAATCATGATGGCGCTCTAATAAAAAACTCATAAAACGCATTAAGTAAGAACATATTATCTTACTTTTAATTAAAAATTAGTCTTGCGTATGAATGAGTTTATTTTCCGTTACTGGCTGCTTGGAAAAAACTAAACATTTTAAAAAAGCATCCACATCTCGTTCTTTTTTTGAAATTGGAGGATAACATTAATTCTTTCTTGGGGTTTTCTCTTATTTTGGCGGCAAATCAAAATTTAATCCGAGTTTTATTTTAGTTTATTTTCGAAATGGCCAAAAAAAAGGTAAAAATTACAATAGATCGTAAATGGACGTACCGAAGGATAACTGAGCTTAAAATTATTTTGTTAAGAAAGTTTTATATGCAATTGATTATTGTAGAACACTTGGAACTGTTGAAAATATTCTCAGAAACGCTGTCAAGAAAAACCTCTGCTAGAAAAATATTATAATCGTTCCTGTTGCTAAAATACCTACGGTGTGTTAAAGCTAAATTGTTTGGAAGAATTGTAAGGTAGGCTGTGGATAGTACCTATTTCATAAGTAACAATACTATTTACTTATACTTAAAAATATTGTTTTTAATACTTTTTGTTGTTATATCTTACTAGTTGAGCATTATTGTTCACACCTTAAAATTGATTTAAAACGTTTGTCCGTAGGCTAATACTGAGACTGCACTTGTGTAATGGGATTATTGTCGTACTAATAAATGATAAATCGATAATTTTGTTGTCTCATTTATTGTATAATTTAAAAATAAAAATGAGTGCAGTGAATTCTTACAAAATGCCAAGGACCGTTGGTAATGTTTCTAATACTACGACCACCACTGTATATTTTACTAGTTTTTTTTATTTTATTTTATTAAAGTTTTACTCTACTCCCCTGCCATCGTGTCCAGGGACTTTATATATCTCACAAATTTTTCTTTTTTCAACAAACAAAAAAAAAATACATACTGCTACTATTTGTAAAATAGTGTATTGAAAGTGTTACGCGTCGGGAATTACGCCCCGACTACATCGGTAATATTTTTAATAACAATATTCATGGGCGAGCCGGGGCGCAATTCCTCGCGAGACCCGCTCTTATATCTATTTTACTAGTTACAAAACATTACTCTCAGTTTCATATTCAAAACATACAACAAAATAAATAAAATCTTAATATCAACAAATAACGAACGTATATTTCATCAAAAGTTTTATCTAGAATGCAGATATTTGAAGCATTGTCTAGTTAGTGCTTTCAAGACGCTAAGAATGGATGTCGGTATCTTGCTTGAGCCTTATTCTACTAAATCGGACGCGGAATACATTAAATGCTTGCAGTCCACATTCTGAACATTTCTGCCACCCTGATACCTAGCAAACTATAACTAAATTTAAACTGAAATATAACTAAATTTATATTTCAGTTCAAACAATTTATCTATTATTTTACTAGAAGTAGTGATGTTGGTTAGAATAACTTCAATAGGTGTAATGGTACAGTTTTAAAAAAGTTACTCTTATAAGCGATTATCTATTCGTAGATGATACCGGATGACAAATGGTCGACACAAAAACAAAGCAGTCTGACGGCTGGAGTATAATTAAATATTTATGTATAATATATATATATATATAATTATATGCCAATTTAGTTAAAGAATTAAATTTTACTTACTGATTCAATTCTAGTTTTATTAAATCGGAATCATTCGTTAAGTATAAAAAGCAAATCATTGTAACAGCGATTTTCCACCGAGAGGGCAGCCATTGAAGCCTGACAATGCAACGCGTTGGACGGAACTCTATTGTCACACTCGGAAACCATTATTGACATTATTCAAAGTGCTCTCATAATTTTATTGACAGCGTCAATTTTGTCATTTTTATTTCTTTTTCAAGAATCTGTTAAAAATCTGTCACTTAGTCATCCAAAGTCTTCGTCCAACAACTTTGACTAACTTATGTTTATAATTAAAATTTAAAAAAATTAAATAAAATCTGGGTTGTTATACTATGAAGGCTTAGTAAACCGGATTTATTAAAGAGACACTAAACTAACAAAACAATTTGTTACGCAATTCAGTTTACAATAGATTTTAGAATAATATGTCACCAGCTTTTATTACCTATCTACCAGTCTTTCTTTACTCCATCTCAAACTTCATATATATATATATATATATAGGTCCTTGAACACCCACTAAATTTATTGTAATAAAACGTATAAGTGTTACAAATGTTATACTATATTGTCTGTTTATTTTTATTTGTGACGGTGATCGAAAACTAGTTACACAAATAAAATATTAACTAAATAGAAGGACGGCGTAAACGTGAGCACTTTAAAAGAATTAGTTGTTGCAGGGCAACCACGTATAAGTATACATCACGTGTTTATTGGATTAGATTCAGGTTACAGGAATTTACTAAGTTTGCATTATATATAAAAATTTGTGATATGGCTTAGCTTGCCACATCCCTATTGCGACCTATTATAAAACAATGTGCGTATTAAAAAATAAAAATAACTCAAGTTAGTATTATTACTATTTTCTTGTGTAGCCAAGTCCACGTTTCAAGGATCGTCATGCTTACTTAAATGTCATTGCTTGTGGTGACTGGTCGTACTTGAATTCGTGTATGCGGTTATATTAGTTGTTTATACTACGTATTTGCGTGTTGTTCTCACGAGTATGTAATTGCGTGCTCCTATTTTACCATGCCTCCTGCTGATAGAGGACAAATCTTGGTTTTTAATTTATTTTTATTATTCTTTATTACTCAAGATGTCATATGAAACATGGTGTAATGGTTGCAGCTCCTTACAAAGAGTATGTAAAAAAAATATGGCGATTAAAAAGAGTGGCGGAGAGTTTATTGCCAGTTCTTCTCTTGCGTTCTACGCCCTTGATTTGAGAACTGGCAGTAAATGTAAAATTCGTTCATAAGTGTACATTGTGGTACCTATATGAATAAATGATTTTTGTTTTGTTTTTCAACTCGATTTGTTTTATACAAGTCTAGATAACTTCAAAATTTCACGTAACTGGAACTTAATTTTCCCACGATTTTTATTATATAGAGTTAGCATATTTCGACTAAGTATAGGTGCTACGCATAACACTTATCAAAACATTTATCTAAGAAATAATTAACTAAGAATGACAAGCCTCGTCTTGTCACAAACTTAACTAGAACCGAGAACGATTGTAAAGCCACTTTGATTAATGAACTATTATTACTTATTTATTTCCCTATGAAAATTTAATGTAGTTGTAACATTGTGTCGTTATGATTTGTATCACATAACAGGTTGAATATCAAAGCATCTGCACTAATATTGCTGTACCGTGCTACATTCCCAATAGTGCACACCGTTTGCATCAGGTAACTAATTATGTGTTCTATTCCATGGATTGTTAAATTACACAGCATAATTTTGATAATAAACTTGGCGTATTTGTATCAAAAAGGGTATAAAGCAATGAAGATTAAACAATCGCAATTCTATAAATTCATATACTTCCGATGATAAGATTTTACGCTTTTTTAACTACAAACATATTAAAAGATTTTTATTATTCATCAAACAAGTGTGTAATATTCATTTAAAACAGACAGTAATGCGAAATAACATCTGTTTTAAAAAACCGGCTTTTATTGGTTGATTAGGCCTTTGAGTCCGCAAAACATTGAAATATTAAGTCTGTTCCCGGTACCTCAACCAGTCTTCACTCCAAAACTTTTAGTTCACTCGGCTACCACTAAAACTCAGTACTAATTATTTCGGTTAAAAACAAATTATCATTATCTAAACAGCTAAGTAAACCAGATATAAAATATACCATACCAGATAAAAATCCACGATACAAAATCCTAGTTGTTTGGTAATTGTTATTGTTAAAATTGGCAGCAATAGTGCTCGGTCAGCACTTCAATCAATGGGCGTAACTCAAAGCCGTGTTCAGTTTTACTGTGTCGCTGACGAGGCTATTCTGACCGTTCAGCTAAATGTTAGCTTACCATTGTTTACCTGTCAACGACCGCCGCTGCTCCTGTGATCGAACGGTGTACGGCACTCGTTAGATCCTTTAATACGCTCAACAGAATAAACTGTTTGATGTGTAAGCTTGTAGCCTACACGCTAGAGTTAATTTCATTAAGACTTTCGATTTTACATCCTTTTAATAGGTGCCACCTGGCATGGATCTGTATGGGTAAATAAATTAAAGACATACGCATAAATAAGGTGTCACGTGCGCTACTTTTAATTTTTTAAACCTAATATAATTCATTAAAATTAACATAAACTCTTCTAATAAAATATCGTTTAGTTTTATAAAGAAAAATGAAAGATAATAAAATTGAGTCTCTTTGCCTTAGTAAGAGTATAAACCGGAAGTCATACATTCGATTCCAAGAGAAACAATAACAGTTACAGGATTATAGGTAGGGATACAATACACCTTGTATTTGTATACAGGAAAATAAACAATATAACAGCCACAGGAACAACAGAAGTAAACTATAAAAATTTGGCGTTTATTATTTAATCCACAAGTAAAACATTTTCTAAACAGAATATAAATTTTAATATTAAAGATTGCTAAAGAATTCGCCATTTTTAAAAAACATTGATGCCTTTTTTGCTATTAAGGAATAAGTTTTTCACAATATGAAAGCAGATATTGAATGGCAAATAATCGATTAATTTAGTCCCGACATCGCTGTTGTTTTACGGTATGTGTTGTCATGGAAACGACTCTTTATAGTGCAAATAAATTAAAATTGTAAATATTGCTGGATAGCCTAACATTTAGAAGGTTTTCGGTGATGTAAGCCTTGGTTGTATTACTTAAAATAAAATACATACTTCGTATATTTAGTTTATTTTTATTCATTAACTAATTAGTTAAACACTCTTACATATTTAACAAGATTATGGAATTTATTTATTTCTTTTAATATCAAAACCTAGATGACATTTGAAAGGTAAGAATTTATTCACATACAATAAATTATATTCTTCTTCAGTCGAATTATTCCAACATAATATTAATATTTATGAGGTATTAAATTTAAACATGTTGCAAAATTTTAACGCGTTACAAACATTTCTTACTTTCTATATTTGTTTGCATCGAACCACAAAAAAGCGGTATAGTTGTAAACAACTTAATATGTAAGGAAAGAAGAATATCGTTTCCCTATTTTTTTTTATTTATTTAATAAAAAATATCAGAAATTCAGAATAATGTTAAAATATTGTGATTATCCATTTTAGAAGTTATTATTATGACGATTAAATAAAACTTCCGTAATTAGAGGACCCATATAATGTGTTATTTAATAACATAATATTATTAAACGTTGTAAGTAGGGGTTGGATGTGATATATTATTTTCGGGTGACCACCAAATAATCAGCGGTAACCAACATTTAGTTTTCTAGTCACGCGCGTTCCCTTATACATATTTCGTTATAAATATTACTCACATCTTTTTGTGGTCTACCCTCAAGGATAAATTTCTCTTTATCGGTAACACATTCAAGTATATGAATTAGTTAAGTTATTATAAAGAATAGGAAATTAAATTTATTACGAATTCATTCTGATTCAGAGATCATCTGCCAGTGGACGGAAATGATTTGTCAAGGTAAAAAAATATCAGATAGATAGTTTTTCAAATATTAGATAAAATTACTTACAAAAAAGCTTAGACTCGCGTACGGTATATAGGATGAATGAAACTTACTAAACGATTTTAAGATTTACGGCGGCGTACCGTATAAAACAAAGAAAATGTTTCTTGTTGCAGTGAATAACTTAAAAGTACTTTTAAATTTATTTAGTTATACTTAAAAATGTAAAGCAAATATTTATAAAACTCTATCAAGTAGATTTTTATTTAGTAGAAGTGAATAAAATGTCTCTTTGATTGAAGTTAGAAGCACAAATAAAATAAAAACTATGCGTTTTTCGGTGAAAACGCTTATGTTTTTTTTAATCTAGGTAAAACTTAGGTTGCCTAGTTTTATAAACATTTATTAAATAGGCTTAATAGGTCTGCAATATTATATTGTATGAACCTAAAGAATTTCTCAAAGAGCAATAACAATGGAATGATAAAAAATCTCATTTATCGGGTGCTCCGTGAGCGCTATGTTGAACCATTTCTCTACGTCACTGTACAAATAGTTTCAAAGAAATCCACTCGGATCTTACGAAGTCACTTGAATTTCTAAGATTTTCTATAATACTAAATTAGGTAAGTAAAAGTTAAAACTAAAAGTTTATTTTTTCTTTATTTTACAATGTAGTTATAGAAGCGATGGAAACATAGATACAAAACAAATGAAATATATTATTTTAAAAAAATCAGTGGCGCTACAACCTCTTTAGGGGCGGACGGGAATATTCAACGGCGCCCGGAATATTGTTAAACCCTGTAATTAATTCAAAATGACCAAAATGTTAAATTTTTTATGAAAGTATGTAAAGTGAATATAAATAAACAAAGAAAATAAATATACAATTTAAATAAAGAAAACTACTACACTAAACTAGGAAATGTAAAATGTTAAGTAAATGTGAATGCATAAAGCTGCTGTAAGAAACACAATATAATATAACATAAGAATATAAAAAAAAAAAAAATGAATGAACAAAATAAATACAGAAAAAATAGACCCTGATAAGCAAAAGTCAGGGGTGGGTTCGCAGCTCCAATAAAAAAAAAACCTCTTTAGGTCTTAGCCTCAGATTTGAATCTTCCTCTTATTCTGAATCTGTTTCATGATCAATTTTAAATCTAATAGTCAAGCAGTTGATCAGCCTCCAGTGCCTGAAACACGTCGTCGACTTTTTGTTCGAGCAAATGTTAAATGCGCACACAGAAATACAGTCCATTGGTGCACAGCCGGGGATCGAACCTACGACCTCATGTATGAGAGTGGTACGCTGAAGCCACTAGGCCAACACTGCTGCTGAAATATATTATAATTAATTATAATAAATAATAAAATGTATTAATCTCACTGTATTTCAACCTTCATGTCTGTTAATTTAATACACATTGAATATAGGTTTTTGAACTACCAATTTAAACTCTTTAATGTGATAATACGATACTATATAAATCAATCACAGCGTAATTAATTTGGTACCTGAAAAATTTATTACATAGCTATTAATATGGGTGTACAT
Source organism: Pieris mannii (assembly GCA_028984075.1). Taxonomy (NCBI): domain Eukaryota; kingdom Metazoa; phylum Arthropoda; class Insecta; order Lepidoptera; family Pieridae; genus Pieris; species Pieris mannii. The sequence goes on from CM054776.1 coordinate 7,386,460, forward strand.
TTTATAAACCACAATCGGTACTTAAGTTAGAAGCATGTATGTTATAAATGTTCCCCCATTGAAACTTAGGTTTTGAGGGCGGGGCAATTACGAAGCCCGTATGGCGTGAAATATTATAGAGATAAGACCATTTTGTAGATACGTTATAGTTATACGAACTTTTCCTAACCTTATACTGAAAATACGAGATTTTCAGCTGTAAGACACGGGTCCAATGGTATACGATTTCCTTTTTAATTTCTACCAAACAATATAACATAATATTTAAGATGATTAGGTATGTTTAAAAATAACAATCCCTCAGTTCTTAATAATGAACGAACAAAATATAGACAAATACAGAAGTATTGTTTTAAAATTAACGATCTGCAATGGCACAAATCATAAACGAAAGTAGACTAATCTAAAGTGTGGGTACTTTAGATTAGTCTACTTTTAATGAGTAAGTTACAGCTCATTACACTAAAATTGATATTAAATTTGAAAATTTTCTGGCAAATGTGACATTCAAGATAATTGGGCACAGTAACAGTAGACAGCAAAGGTGACACTTTTTTCATGTGTTTCTTTTAATTCTATATTATATTATGGCATCCAAATTTCCTCAAGTACACGGAGTACGTCGTATCACTCGATGCGCTATCGTGTAGACGAAACATTATCATTCCCTCGACGTTTCAGTGCCGGGGTCCCCATCCGGAGAGCTCCCAATGTATCGCCTAAAAAGACAAAGGTATCATCGTGGAGAGACTCCAGACAGCAACCACGTCACTAGGTGAATGGTTTCGGAAATAGGGCTTCAAAATAAATCCCCCTAAGAGCGTCACAGTTCTCTTTTTCAGGGACAACCTCGATCTTGGGAAAATATCCTACTCAAAATCCTATACGGGCAAGCCATCCCATAGCAAAAGACAGTAAGCACAATTCCTCATGAATGAAAGGAGTCACATAACTTAGACATAAGGTGACATTGTACGAGTACAAGCCTGTGCATGATCTACGCTAGCGTAGTCTTCGTAGATTTTCCCCCTTCCATATCCACCGGATACAGGCGGCTACAGGCCCTTATAAATAAGAAATGTCGAAAACCAGCACGACCTGGTGCTCCCTAACATAGCCCAATGGATGAAGATGGCGTCCTCGCCAAAACAGCCCAAACTGAGTTGCAAAGGTTGCCTTAAGCCTAATAGCGAGATTCCATTCCAACAATCTAGAATAATCTCATAATATTAAGTAAATTGACCGACGATACGCCTCTCAATCACCAGTAAAGTAAACAGATACAACGAGGCAAATGTTGTGGGTGTAAATATATTCTCAACATAATAATTTAGTTATATTGTTGTTATTCAGATTAAATTTCGGACAAACAGGCTCGACACAGCTGCACAAGTTGAACTAATTTCATCATGACATGACAAGGGTATTAGTCGAGCGACCCTTTTCATAACAGAGGTTTTTCTAAGTTCTTATCTTTAAGAACGGGTTAAATTTTTAATGTGAACTTGTATCAATGTTATTAAAAAATATTATATCCGAGTATTTTGATGCAAATAGTATTTTGTTTAATTAACATAGCTTTTACAAGAGAACACTTCTTTACCGGATTGAAGCTATTATAAAATTATTATTATTTAACATAATTTTATTTTTTTCCGACGTTTTGTGTGCTTTACAGCGTGCATGGTCACGTTGACTGAGACAAAAGGTGTTGAATGCTAAAAAGTATCTCATCTGTTGAAATTGATAATTACATGTTGTTGTCACTATACTAATAACGGAATAAGAAACGCAAACTCTTATTTTGTATATAACTCAATATCCCGGGATATTAGTAATAAGTAAATTATATGGGGGCAAAAATCGCATAATTTTAAAGATATATTATTTTTTCAGGTTTTGAGCCATGTAATAAAAGTAATTAATAAATAATGATTTTGATGTCTTACATTCATAATCTCTTAAAAATAGTCTTTATAACTGGCTATACCAATCGTTTTTATCACAATCCACTCTGTAACGATTTAAGAGTCATCCCCCGTAGAAATGAAAGAGATAACCCTAGATCTAAACTAAGCCCCTGAATTATAGGCTTTTGAGTCACCCTTCACTGTTCAAGTTAAATGACAATGTATGTGAATTTATTTAAAGGAACATTCCTCAGAGTTCGTACAACATAATTAACTTGGCAATAATTGTAATGAAATGCTCCTAGCTCGGCAGTTCGTGACCCAGCTGTGTTGGATTAAGACAATATTAACAATTTCATCATGATTCAGGATTGTTCATGAGCATTTAACGTCTATATTACTGACGTTATTCCTTAATAATAAATTGTTTAGCTCTGATGCCAATTCTGGACCATTTCCTTGTTAAACGTTTACCTCAAAACAATAGTGTTGGTAGTACAGCCATTTTTATTTTATTAAACTTATTTCAAATAAAGTTTACTTAAAATTATTTAAAGTTATTAAATACACTTTCATTACATATTATACTGCGTATTAATTATACATTATCTATTCACGTATTTAAAGTCAGCAATACGATCAAATGCTTATCTTGCTGCAAAATCGTGATCCAGATATTTCTACTAAACATTTCATTAAAAATCCTATACTGTTTTAATAAATAATATCTGGATAAGATGTATAGTTTCTTTGACAAATACGCGTACCGTTCTCATAAGAAATTCACCCCTGTCGCTGGCGCGAGGCGGTTCGGTGAATTATAACATCAGAATGGGCCAACTTTTTGTGTCAAAATTAACTGCGTGTTACGCGCCTAAAGTATTCTAATGAGACCGTGTCTTTGGATTTCCTAATTACTTAATGCAGACGTTTTCTTTTGACATATATATGATTTTTGCTGATTCTTTAAGAAATCTTTGATTCAGAATATATATATGTATATTAGTTCAATACAAAAATGTTTCATTTCAAGCTTTCATTTAAATAAATGTATTTTTAAATCCTACAATTATTTTGAATATCTTCACTAAAGCATAGTATAATTAAATACAATCATACAATATTTAAATATCATCGTAATTCCGTGAAATCTGTTTAATTGTTTCAAATATCAGAACTTTTAATGAATATGAAAGTGGAGAAACAATAATCTTCCTTTGAAATTTTCTCTTTAAAGCGATTAAAATTAACTTCTAATTAATACTCGGAGATTCGGAATAAGTATAACCTTTCTACATAAGTATTCATAACTTTTTTTAATATTAAACCCTTTACATCGTATAACATTATTGAATTGAGTGTACGAGTGTAACATACTTTGTAATTGAATTCGATGAATTAATTACGTGACAAGAAAATATTATTATTCGCGTTTATTCATTAATTGTGAGACAGTTCAGTTTTATTATACGTATCTTTTGTTACACGATGTAACGAATTTATGATTATATGAAGATATATTCAAAACAAATAACATAATACATAAAAATATACCTAATAACTAACCTTAAAATTAAATAATTAAAAATATTATTAAAAGGAGTCCCTTTAGGTAAGGTTCCGAAGATACCGGCAGCGTTCCCCCTTTTAATAGCTAGACTAATTCTTTGTGCGAGGTAGCTGGCAGCTCTTCGTTCTCCTGTGATGTCGACTAACCTTTTTGATAATTTAACTTTTGTTATATATATATTTAATATTAATATTATTTTTAATAAAAAATATGGACAAAGAGGTGGCCCATAAAGGGTAGTCATCGTACCCCATTGACACCCATTTTTAGGGTGCGTTGCCGGCCTTTGAAGGAGTACACTCTAACTTTGAATAATGGGATAAAAAATATAAACATACCACCGATAAGCAATATATTAGATTAATATTAAAATTTTCCGAAAACCACACAGCAGCCACCAACAAACTTCTGCGCCGTATTGTGGATAAAATTAATATTTAATTGTTTTTATAAACTGCAGTTAAAAATCAGAGTATGTTATTATGATCAGTTTAATATATGAATGGGCATATATTTATTTTTACTGGTTACACAAGCAATTTGTAATTGCACAATGCACCGCTGAGGGATAAAACATGAAACAAATCTAATTTATCATCGAATTATTCAAATTAACGAAGATTACAACAAACAACAATTTAACTGATATTTTCAACAAGCCACCCTCTGTTAACAATGTCAAACGCCATACCCTTAACAGCACAGATAATGCTTTAAACTGAAGCGGTTCATCAGTATTCAGCGGCGAAGCAATTGAAACTACGGTGGTGCTCGGTCCTCCCACTCAATTTTCCTTGTTCCGACGGCTCGAGTTATTTGCATCACAAAAACACAATGTCGAGGGAACGCGGGACCATTAATCACGCGTAGCGGAACTTAGCTACCGTGAATAGCGTCAACCACACGCAAATGATTCCAACGTTTAGCAAGTTTCGAAGACTACGACGCCAGAAGTACAGAGCAGTGTAGTTTGTGGCTAATAGGATGTTCAAAACCAAATAAGCCTCGCAACAAGGATGTTTCTTGTTTAATACCAGTAGACTAATTATTTAGGAGTAATCAAAAAAAATCAGTGGTGACTCTTTAGGTCTTGGCCTCAGATTTCTGAATCTGTTTCATGATCATTTTTAAATCTAATAGGCAAGTAGGTGATCAGCCTCCAGTGCCTGACATACGTCGTCGACTTTTGGGTCTAAGACCAAATGATTCAAATGATTCCAACGTTTAGCAAGTTTCGAAGACTACGACGCCAGAAGTACAGAGCAGTGTAGTTTGTGGCTAATAGGATGTTCAAACCCAAATAAGCCTCGCAACGAGGACATTTCTTGTTTAATACCAGTAGACTAATTATTTAGGAATAATCAAAAAAAAAACAGTGGTGACTCTTTAGGTCTTGGCCTCAGATTTCTGAATCTGTTTCATGATCATTTTTAAATCTAATAGGCAAGTAGGTGATCAGCCTCCGGTGCCTGACATACGTCGTCGACTTTTGGGTCTAACACATGTCGGTTTCCTCACGATGTTTTCCTTCACCGTTCGCACCAAATGCGCACATAGAAAGAAAGTCCATTGGTGCACAGCCGGGGGAAACCTACGATCTTAGGTTTGAGAGTCGCACGCTGAAGCCACTAGGCCAACACTGCTGGAATAATCAAATCATGACGTTAATTGCTTAAGCTAGTGTACGTACCTACTGTTTAAGATCGTCATATATGTATATTGCTTACTTAAAAAGAGCTAGAAAAAGCCAAGAATAACATAAAAGTTTTATGGCAACAATACACGAAAGCAGTTTTAAATTGTCGGTGTCCATACTTTAAAAGTTTTTAAGTGCCGGAACAAGCAGTCGTTTTAATTGCGCGAACAGGAAGGGGGGACGATGAATGGAAAGAAATAGCAACAGCTTCACCAACATTATTAAAACTTGCGTCTTATATAATGATACGCCTGCCGCAATACAATTATCGTAGTGCGTACTTATAAAATATAGTGTTGATAAAATATAAATTTTATTTAAAGTTTAAACGTCCTTTTAGTTTAATATCTAGGACAGTGATTCTCAAACTATGTTCCGCGGCACTTTTGTGTGCCGCCAGATTTCAAAAGTGTGCCGCCAAATTTTGCGAACATATAATTATGTTAATATTATTAAATTATATCAATTAAAAAACATATTGTAATTATTAGCTTGTAATTAATCCCGTAATAAACTTTTAATAATTATTATTATTATTGAAGCAAATATTAGTTTATTCTGTATATTTAAAACTTTTGTCATAAACTATTTATGGAGTGTTTTGTAGTAAGTAAATAGTTTTCACCTTTTTCTTTGTGTGCCGCCAAATTTTAAATCGGTTAAAATGTGCCGTAACAAAAAAAGGTTGAGAATCACTGATCTAGGACATTAAATCTAACGTTTAATATGTTTAAGTACTTAGTTATATAAGTATATTATGAGTTATGATGAACGCACCACAACAACGCAATTACGTAGAAAAATCTCGCGTTAAAACCAGCTCTGCAAATTAATCCAGTACTTTCCTCAACTGAACAAGCTTCGTTACGATAAAATACACCACGCTACACATTGAATTACACCAGAAAAAGCACGTGTGTTAAACTAATTGTGTTCTTAGGGCGTGAAAGCGCGTAAACAATGTTTGTAAGTGGGGGCAAGTATGACCGCCTTATTACATTCAACGAACACCTTACAAAGCCTCCACCGTGCCTTATCTGCGGTACCGCAAGAGCCTCATAACCGTAGTTACCTGAAAACATATTGTTACACATTATGCGCCAACGCGCTGACGACCCGAGGTCGCTATCCGCACGTAATAACAATCTTAGTGAAAGTTTTCCTTTCGTTTGTTACATACGTAATACGATGAAAAACCTACAACCTTTAAATAGACAATTATGAGACATGCATTTTATTTAATTAGGATTATAAATAAAAACATACTCTGAACACTGCCGTCGATTATTAATAATTTTCTAAGAGTATTTAGCTTTTTTAAACTAAGTATTATCCGTACACCATACTAATTAGGCTTAATGATTTTCAATTAATACCAAACATGTTTTTTTTTGTATTACGTCTATTATAATTATACAACGGTGCAAAACATGAGATTCCTAGGCCACATGACCTATATTATTCTAATTGTAAATTCAATTTACATCAAATATTACTCGCGAGACATCAGGTATAGAGAGTGTTCATGGGCAGCGGGTATATCCTGCAGGTTTGCACCCTGCTCTATAAAAAAATCACGTTATTATTTCTCATTATCTTTATAACAAGTAAATGATTCCTAATTTATTCGAAACGTTATCGTAGTTGTCAGTCAAAAAGCGTTATAAGTAGTGGCTTATACATTATTTTACAACTTATTTATTGGTACATAAATCCCATAATTTTAAATATTAAGAGTATTCATTTGAATATTGTTTAAATAAACAAAAAATTAACTGGTATGGCTGACTGATTACAGGACACCGAAGAGCCTACAGCTACAAAAAAAGAAGTAGTCAAGCTATTCAAAGGGGAACGCTACCAGCATCTTCAGAACCTTGACTAAAGGAACTCCTTTTAATATTACATTTTAGCTATTACATTTCAAGGTTAGTTTTAGTTTTTTGTTATTTATGTTTGTATTTATTTATTTATTTATTCACACTTCGTTGCTAGAAAGAAACACAAATAATAAATACATAAAAATTGCAAGGTATGCAATTTGCAATATGCAATATGCAATGCAACGGGCGGTCTTATCGCTAACAAGCGATCTCTTCCAGGCAACCCTAGTAAGAAAAGAAAACAATAAATAAAAATGATCAGTGCAAGAAGTGCAAAACCAGAAGTTATATAAAAAAAATATTTATATTAATCTATAGAACCTTAAACTAGAGAAAATAAAAAAAAAACAATATTAATAACAAACTAAAAAGCTAATCTCAACAAGAATAGCTAATAGCGATGTAATACAAAAGAAGAGGAGATACAAGAATAATACAGGTCACGATTGATCAGGAATCAGGATATGATAAGGTAAGGAAATGTTTATACATATGTTAATAACATTTTATTTTTTTTATAATGTTGTACACAAATTATAAAAAAATAAAAAGTTAAATTTTATATTTCTCTTTAATGCGAAGACGTAGTTGTGTAGACGCGATAACATGTCTCCAGTCTCTACGCTCAGAATGCAAAACTAAGTTTTAATCTACTCCCGATTTTCAATTGGAACACTCGTGTTTACTAACTCTACAGCTCCTCTAACGATACACAACTCAAACAATACTCACAATTCATCTGCTATCTACATACACATTTTCCCCTTTTATTTTTGAAGCTGGCCTTTTTGTTTGATTGCGTAGGTTTTCTAGTATAAGAGAAATGAACTGTGTTTGTAAAGAGCTATATGAAACAAAATTCTGCAATATACTTACGCTATAAAGTAAAGTTAATCGTAAGTATAAACAAAGTCATAGAACTATAGATTTTTTTTTATTAAAATAACTCTACATATACGTAAATGGAAACAAAAATATTACAATGTCCAAATATAAATACGTAGCGTATTCGTAGTTAAGCAAAATATTCCATTATTTTTCATACAATTTGAGTGTAAACCAAGATCGGTGATTAATTTATTTCGCAACTGATCGGGACTTTTTAATTATTTTAATTGAGCTCAAATCAAATCAAATCAAAATATCTTTATTCATATAGGTAAACATGTACACTTATGAACGTCAAGAAAAACAAATTAAATTAACTGTAAATTTACATTTACAACCAGTTCGCAAGTCAAGGGCGTAGAGCGGGTAAGAAGAACTGGCAAGAAACTTTCCGCCACTCTTTTCAATCGCCAAGTTTTTAATACAAATTGTTTGAACTGGAGCAAATCAATCCCAAGGATTACGGTCATTTAAGTATTCGTCACATATATAAAAGGCTTAATTAATTAATTTACTTTTAACAAGGGCTTTGAATTTATTTAGTGACAGTTCTCTAATTTCGCTTGGGAGTTTGTTGTAAAAACGAATACAATTTCCATATAAGGAGTGGTTTATCTTCTGGAGCCTGGTTGGTCGCACACTCAAATTAGTTCTATTACGCGTATTATACTGGTGAAAGTCACCATTTGTTTTGAAATCGTTTAAGTTTTTTTGTACATACAACAAGGCTTCAAGAATATATTGAGCGGATAATGTCATAATATTTAGTTCCTTAAATCTATTCCGTACCGACTCCCTCGGGGAAACACAACAATACCCGGAACAGCCCGCTTCTGCAACACAAATATGGATTGAATTGAAAGAAAATGATAACATTTCAGCACAATCGATTAAGCACAAAATACTTTACAAGCGATACCTAGAATACCTGGATACAACCTACCACAGAAATAAAAATATTAACGAAACACTTGGCGAATAGTAGTAAAATTATCATAATACTATCAAGAAAATAACTTTGTATTCGAAATAGCACTCCTGTGCCAAGCATTGTACAATGTAAACTGTGCTTGCACATTTATATGCTTATTCGCAGCGACTGTGAGCGTACGTATTCAAACTTTTTCGAGCTACTAAGCACACAATTTTTTTTAAGATTTTTAAACTAAGAATTTATTTTATATTATGAGTTTAGAAAGCCATCATCTATTTTAGCAATGGCATAACCAGTAATTTAAATAAATCTCAATTCGTTAACAACCAGATTACAAACTTTAGTTATCAAAGTCGTCAGTATTTTTAATTTATTTAACAAGTCGAAGGTATAATATAAATAGTATAGTATAATATCAATTGAAGTAGACTAGATGGATACTCTTTAATCAATATATGTTTTTTTACACGTGTCCTTAATAACACATCATAGAATATTACGATCTAGAGTGACATAAGACTAATAAGTAATTTAAGACTAACCTAATTTACTAAAAAAGGATTTTTAACATAAGGAAATGTCCATTTACACTACTTAATGTGTTTATTAAAGGACACTCTGTTTATGTGTTCTATTTTTTCACTCAATGTTTAGCAATACTAGCGTGCACTGTCACCAATTCACTAATTCAAATGGTTTTGTCCTTTTCAGTCTCTTCACTAGGTCCTTTGTGTCAGGAAGTAAAATAGCCTTGACATTCACGTGATGGTGGATCCTATGTTCGTGGGCTTCAGCAGTTTTTCTTTATTAATGTGGCGATGTCCTCTACATATAGGGCCCAATAGAGGTAAATGTCAGATATATATTATATAAAAATAAATATAAAAGAGCTTAATCCACCCGTAATGGCCAGCGACCCACTAAAATGGGTGTCCATGGGCTAGGAAGACTGGCCGTTTTGGGCCTCCCGTAGGATCGTTTGCCCCACTATGCTAAAAAATAATAGAGATCGGAGATAATCATAGCCGAGATATTGTTAGATATTACATCTACAATAATTATTGTCAAAATCAAAATAACTTTATTCATATAGGTAAATGAGTACACGTATGAACATCAGAAAAGAAGATAAATTAATTCTAAATTAACATTTACTACCTGTTCTCAAGTCAAGGGCGTAACGCGGCCAAGCCACTCTTTTTAATCGCTAAGTTTTGAGTCATACAATTTATTTGAACTGGAACAAATCAATCCCAAGGATTAGGATCATTTAAATATTCGTAAAATTTATTAAAAGCTTTATTCATTAATTTATGTTTGACGAGAGCTTTGAATTTATTTAGTGATAATTTTCTAATTTCGCTTGGGAGTGTGTTGTATAAATAAATACAATTTCCATATAAAGAGTGGTGAGTGGTTTAGAACGGGCATCAATTTTCAATTAGTAACTTTTAGCCTTTATATAATAATCCTATTACAAAAGGCCAGCAGGCAGTGGTCAAAACGTCAATCATTACACGGTAACCAAGGTTAAAACTGAAGGGTTGGATTATGAGGGTCTAATTCGAAAGGGAATTATTAATATTCAGGATGGATTTAATTCACTTTTATTCCACATTTAATCATGAGTTACTTTTGTAAGCCGTGACGATACATGTTTGTTTGTGTTTTGTTCATGATACCAGGGTACATCCAATATACAAAAGGTTACTTTAGTTGTTGTTACGGTTAATTTATTACCGGTATCCCGAGGAAAATAAAAAATAGATTTGGATCGTACAGCATGTTGACTCACTTATAATATAAACAAACTTGTACATTCCCGAGTTGTAGTTGTTTTTTAGATCGCGGTTTTAGGATCCGAGCACGCACGGGTTTCGAGCGAGACTGGTGTTTTCTTAAACCGATAATTCAAATGTGTACAAGATCTTGGCCCTGGAGTCGTGACTTCTCGTCTTTTGAGGGGTTTAGGCGTGGGGGTGCCGCTCAAAACCGCTGTATCTGTTAGAGCCATTATAAAATCTACTTTACCTTATTATTTTATTAAACTAGATAGTGTTGCATTTTTATATTACGAAATATATATAATTGTGAAATCCTAAACTTTTTTAAACGAAATATAGTTTATCATACTTGTTAAAGGAAAAATAAACTTATATAATCAAGCCAAACCTTGCTTAATTATTTCTATAATTAAACATTGGAAGTAATAAATATGTAAAGCTTCCATTAGATAATTGAAAACCCTTATTTATAATGAAAATATTATGCTTCATGGACCTTTCCCCTAATGGACCCAAATTCTAGTAAATAGGTAAATTTATCTCCGTACACTCTGTAAAGGCATTCTAAACCATATTAGTGTAATCTAATTTATGCCAACGCTATTTATAAAATAACCACTCGAATACCCGCGAATCTAATTAACTAAACCGTATACAGATTGCATGTTTGTCTTGTTATAATATAAGCTCCAATATTAATACACATTAAACTTCATAATATCTATTAATTTAAATAATATTTATGATGAAGTCCAAGAGTACTTAATCTCTGCATCTTTAGTTTATTAACTCATAATTAATGACTCCAACCCGCTCTAAAAGTATTAGATGTTAATATTTTTTCATTTTTTGACATGTATTGTATTACTAAGGGAATTAAATATGTCGTCTTAATACAAGTGGTATAAAATTACGTTTAAAGTTAAAACTTGCAAGAATTTTTACTAATCGAATTCTGTATCGGTCTAATCAAATAGATGCCGCCTGACACCATCAATGAGAGATAAAATTGGTACGCCCTTAATAGCTTGCGTCAAATGAATTTTAATACAGTATTAAGTACATACATAGTAATTTCATCAAACTAAACATGCAGTGAGGGCCACTTATATAAATCAAATTAATTCGTTATTACAAACGAGCTGTACTTATGAGAATTTATACTTAAATTGAATAATTTAAGCTTTTGTTCGTTAATTTGGGATATGAATTGCAAATCGCGCGGAAGGTTGTATTTACGTGAAATTATTCAAGCGTTTTGTCCCTAACGAAGTATTTACTTTTTCTCTAAAGTTGCGATTTGAAAATATTGACTTTTCGCTAAGACTTGACGAGTGAACGTATTTTAAATTCTGACATTAAAAGTAGCAGTGTTGGCCTAGAGGCTTCAACGTACGACTCTTATACCTGAGGTCGTAGGTTCGGCCCCGGCTGTGCACTAATGGAATTTCTTTCTATGTGCGTATATAACATTTGCTCAAACGGTGAAGGAAAAACATGCCTTAGACCCAAAAAGTCGACGATGTGTGTCAGGCACTGGAGGCTGATCACATACTTTCCCATTCGATTTAAAAATGATCAAGAAACAGATTCAGAAATCTGAGGCCAAGACCTAAAGAGGTTGTAGCGCCACTGATTAATTTTTATTAAAAGTAGCAAACATCAAGAAATAGATTTTTTAGATCTACGTGTCTTATTAATATAGCAGTTTTGTTCCACATAAAATAGGGCAATAAAAAGAAAAAATCTTAATGTAACTACATATTACATTTTTATGTAATATGTGCATAGCTGGTAAAATCTACACCAATTATTTACTATAACATGTTTTAGATTATCTAAAAACATATGTGTATGAGTCAGCAAATCTCTTGAGGCAAGCGATATATATGGTATATATATCGCCTTTCACTATTACTTTTCCGGAGTTGAAGTATATTTAAATGTCGAGGCAAGAGATATCTCCCTTGACGAAATCCATAAAATCCGAAGCAAATCTCAAGGTTAGCGTGGTGTGAAAATTCAAAGTTCTGCTCAACTGTTCTACACAATTTTTCTGCGAACAAGATATTTTGGATTCATGTTAACTTAGGTGTATTATAGAATTTTCGGATATTTTAATTGTTATATCTTTTAGCAGCACTAAAAATGTTCAAAATAATTTCCTTGCGTTGGTAAGAAAATCTTAATTTTTTTGTTTTAGTTTATCGTATGTAAATAATATTGTTATATTATTGTTATATTATTTTATTTACTAACAAATAATATTGTTATATTATTTACTAACATTATATATAGACAATAGGTAATCGTTTCTAGGTATCTTGTCTAAGTTAAACATAAAAATTAATCTCATAGGTTAAATCTCCTGAAATGTCTGCTTTTTAACATTTTATTTCTCTCGCCGTGTGATAAGCGTTCTCTTGCAGTTATGTGCTTTTGTTTCGAGCTTTTTGAGCTTTCATAAATGCTGGCCATTTAAATTCATACGTTTCATTTTTCATTGCATTCCCGAGCTTCAGATTGTTTAAATACTTTTATTTAGATGCCGTTTGTTTTGTTACATTATGAATTTAATACTCTTTGTCGGGTTATTGTTATTACCAGGTATAAAACAGTAAGCCGACATTATTTAAGTTATGACTTGAAAACATATTTTTCTTATTGAAGCGATATTACATACGTTTTATTACGTTAAAATGTAAACAACTGCAACTATGGATGCTTCTAATCAGTGGTTACCGTACGCAAACTTCAAACAAAAGACAAAGTAACAAACAACATTTTGTATAAAAATAAATATAAAAACACTATTTAAAATAAATAAATACATCAGTGGCGCTACAACCTCTTTAGGTCCTGGCCTCAGATTTATAAATATATTTCATGATCATTTTTAAATCTAATAGGCAAGTAGGTGATCAGCCTCCGGTACCTGACCAGTGCCAGACACACGCCGTCGACTTTTTGGGTCTAAGAAATGTCGGTTTCCTCACGATGTTTTCCTTCACCGTTCGAGCAAATATTAAATGCGCACATAGAAAGAAAGTCCATTGGTGCACAGCTCGGGATCGAACCTACGACATCAGGTTTGAGAGTCGCACGCTGAAGCCACTAGGCCAACGCTGCTTATACATAAAAACTATTTACTAACAACAAAAAACATAAATATTTTTTATATAAAATTGATACAGAGTTTCATATTTTTCAATTCAATTTGTTATCCGTCTCTTTACACATTGTTACGCTAAAATCTAATCAACTGGGTGAAAATAACAAAAGACTAACTCCAATATCTCTTAATTAAAATCAAACCTTACTTTGTATCAACTTTATCTATAATTAAATGTAAATATTGCAGTACGAAACACTTAATCAAAACAAAAATAATTCGGTTTGATTTATTGTAACGAATTTCAACGCGTGTAGGATTTATTATGAAAGTATAAGAGTAAATATTCAAAACGGAAATTAAAAATATTCAAACTGCTAGTACTGATTTAATGTTCTGACGTACTTCTTTATAAAGATTATTTTTAAACGAAATACAGAAGGTGCGATGAGATTTGTGTGACGTAAATTGAAATTTTATTGCTACGTATAACTAGTGCATTTTTGCATTTAATTTATAAAAATTAAACCATGAAACATTTAAGAAATTTATTTAACAATATGGGTCCTATATTACAACAATTTTAAAACAAAAAAATAATGTTTGAAACAAAAAAATAAAAAATATTAAAAGAAAATTAGACGGTATCTTATAATTAATCAATCAAAATATGTAGTAACAATTGTCAACAAAACTCATCTTGCACCTCCTGGCATATTTGCATAACAATCGATAGAGAGGGAAGATCGACAATTCCATAATATTTAAACCATGCCAAAGCTATAATACGTCATTAAAATAAGATGATGACATTTTGACATTGAGACATGACAAGACAACATAGACATTTTGTAATAAAGTTAATAATATTGAGGAATTTCAACTTACGTGGTTTGTAAATGTAGGGTCACACATTTTATTATGTATATTGAGTACAATATATAGAGTTAATACTCAACATTGTAATTTGTAACGCACTAGCACTACCCGGAGATCGTTGTGCTATCTTAATTTCTCGGAACCTAACTAATTTATTTCCAAAACACATGTATGCATAGAATTACCATCGATCATTTTGATAGACTTTGATAGTATTAAGAACAATGTGGAAATAAATGTAACTAAAAAAATATAATTTTTTATTTATTTATTTTTCTTTAAGTATTTAAAAGCAGTTTTCCTTTTTTAGTTCCTCAAATATATTTTTATTTAAGCGGGTTTTATAGCAGCTCATTGTTGTAATTTACTTAATGTCTTTAAATATGGGAAGTTTAAGCCATTTATATGCCCATAGCCTTCTCTTTTAAACCATAATTCTTTCTTCTCATTTAAATTTTCATCGACTTATAAAAATAGAATACGTCAAAATAACAAAGTAATTTTATGCAATAATTTAACAAACAACATTGAGAAACAAATATTATCCAGCGCCATCTATACTTATACTTAAATAAAATAAAAAATAAAAAAAATATTTATATTTATATATATAAATAAACATTTATACTTATCATTAGCTAACTTGACATGTCAGCGTCGTATTGAATTCTAAAATTTGTTAAAAAATGTTTGATTTCATTATTGGCTTCGCTATTGTGAGTTACAGAGTAAGGGTGTCCCCGTTTGTAATCTCAAATTTAGGTAATGCATTGTTCGTCATGTTGAAAAATACAATCAGAATTTGATGAAAAATTTACAGTTCAACTGCAATTCACAAAAAAAACATGTTTATTAAACCGATAAAAGGTATATTTTTAATTTTGTACTGCAGGTAACACTTAACATTAAACAGATTATTTATACAATTTAGAGTATGAAATTTATATAACCTGACTAACGTACTAGCATATAAATTTAGTGAATGTAATTTATTTAATCGTGCTTACATACGTAAACGTCGCAAAAACTTTTACTGAAATATAAGTGTGGTAGTTGTAATATTTCGAAGTAAATTTTCAGTATTACCAAGTAAAGTGCATTTTATACAGTTAATGTAACAATTAGACAGAGAAAGAGGTTAGAGATGCTCTTAAAACCTCTAATGGTTGAGGCGGTGAAACCAAAATTAAGCTTTAGTATGACTTTTATCACTTGCATTAAAATGGAACAAATAAGAGTTTTATTATAAACCTGGATCTCGGCTTTCAACTTACGACATCATAAGTACATAATCATGGTTTAAAACAGTTTTTTTCACAGATTAAGTTTATATAAGAATCGATTTTAAGATATTTTATGTTTACTTTTGCTTATATAACTGTTACTTAAATCTCCTACTAATACAATTATTGGGATACTTGCATTGATCAACAACATATATACATGGACAAGGTGCTGTTGTAGTAATACTTTTCATTTGCGATCTACATTTAAAAATATAATACGTAATCAACATCGTCGATGTCGTGTAGAACTTATATGTGTATTTCCTGAAATAAAACATTATTTTAATACTTCAGTACAAATGTAAAAGTGATGTTAATTAAATAATTGTGTTACAAAGTTAACAAAAAGGTTCTTTTGAATTCGTATAGCATGTTTTAAAACAATTAGTATTAAATACACCTCAACCTCAATTTTCGTTCGGTCTTAATATTTCAGAATAAGTATAATACACGTCTCAAAGCATTACCCTAAGTGTAATTGCGTTTCGTAATAAGTAATTTGGGAAATTCTCCCGCTCGAGGTTGCGCGGCGATGGCATAATTAGATATGTTATTAATTAGATGGTAGCTCTCGGGGAGCACTCAGGCCAGCGTTCGTTTACTTTAATATAGTGCTCTGAACGCCATGGTTTTGTTAAGAAACCGCAACAATTATTATAACCAGTATTTCATACCATTTGCTCACTTTTAGAAATATAATATTTAGGATTAAATAAAACGTAATATTGGTAATGAAGGCTTGACTTCGACATACCGGGCATGACTCCTATGGCCCCCATGCCAAATTATTGTTTAAATTTGAAGTACCTTTAGTATTCCGGCTACCAGGCAGAGTCATTACAATCAAAACAATATATAAAGTATAAATTACAATATAGTTTGATTGTACATAATATATTTTATGAAAAAATCAGCGTGCGTAATAACATCCCATAAGTCATATAACCACACGAATATCATCTAAAAATATTTAAGCTAGCAGAACGTAGCGTAGGTACACACAAGAAAAATGGATCGTATAATTTTTCGCGAACACATGGCGTCGCGGGAGGGCAGGGGAGAAAGCTATTTTGTTAATGGAAGCACAATGGAAAAGAAAACTCAATCAGGCGCAATAGTAGCTGTGATTTCTGCGCCTAACTACGAGAGATATATTGTCGGGTCGGGGTCGTCATTAGCGCGAAACGCTTTGCGGAAATTCTTCTAAATAAGGTATACGTAACTTTTCATATTAGCACAGACTAATTTGGCGACTCGCACGGATTTCCTTTCCACTGGCGACTAAATTGGGAGTTCGGAACAAGTGTCAATATTTTTCCTCTTTTGTATTAAGGCTTTTCGGAAAACAAGCTTAAATTTAAACACAACTCTTATGTCAATGTAATAATTTACATGTTAACTATTGTGGAAAATTAGAGAACTGTCACTAAATAAATTCAAAGCCCTTGTTAAAAGTACATTAATTAATAAAGCCTTTTATAAATGTGACGAATACTTAAATGATACTAATCCTTGGGATTGATTTGGTCCAGTTCAAACAATTTGTATTAAAAACTTGGCGATTGAAATGAGTGGCGGAAAATTCTTGCCAGTTCTTCTTACCCGCTCTAAGCCCTTGACTTGCGAACTGGTTGTAAATGTAAATTACAATTAATTTAATTTGTTTTTCTTGACGTTCATAAGTGTACATGTTTACCTATATGAATAAAGATATTTTGATTTGATTTGATTTGATTATTTGAACTGGGTTCTTTCCCCAGTAAAATAAACAGCCATTGCGGAAGGCTTAAAGGGCTTAACAAAACAACCGCAGAACCTATTTTGTTCAATAATTAATTGCGACTTTTCTCTTAAAAATATATGTGAGAAATTGATTTGAATAGTTTTGTAGTTCATTAGCCATTTACTTAGAATTTGTAAAACGGATATTATCACAAGTTTGAATAACATTTTATAAAGCAAATGTTTAGTAGGCGCATCACGTATGCTCGATCTCGGTTGAACTGAACATGGCGCGATGCCTACACTCATGACGGACGCGGAATTAAAAATTAATTAAAACCAGCCCATATTTCAACAATTCACAATGGGATTGTGTTGATGGCTGCGTTGTGTATTTGCTGTTTGATATATAATGTACTCTATTTTGATCAAAAACCTTGCTACTTGCGTTTGAGTATTCCCAAATTGTATAACAAATGTGTTCATATGATAGTTAGATTACATTAAAAGCATTCCCAACTCGATATTATAAATGTAGATCAAAAACGCGCCAACAAGTGGATTTCAAATCGGTAACATCTAAAACCACTTTAGCCCTTTGTAAAAAAGTGGACTTCTGTAGTTGTTACAAAACTCGTAATCCTAAAAAACGTCTGTTCCTAATTTCTTTTCTGATTTTAAAAGAGCCATCTTTCATTTACGACGACATTTAGAACAAGGGAATTTCGGGCTTCGACACGAAGTTTTGGTAATTTCCGCACTTGCTGCCACTTTTTTGTGACCCATACTTTGTCGTTAATCTTGAGAACAAAAAGTCGTCTATGCTCGCCGCCTCGTTATGCCCCCTGTGTAAGACGACAGATTTAAATTGGCAAATTTAAGGTCGGAGAAATATCGATGTCTTAAGGATTCTTAATTAGCAAGTTTGAGCTGTGTAATTGATGGATTCCTTTCGGTTGATTAAAAGTTTGATGTTGTAAAAATGTATATATATATATATATATATATATATATCTATGTCGTATCGTTGGCTTTTCTAGTTAGGGTTTTATGCTATTATAAAACAGTTTCCACGAGATTTTATATAACGGCTATAAGGCATCGTTCACTCTCTCCATTCGAGGTTACATTCGACCCAAATTTGTCCAAATGCGGACACATTTTCAGCGTCTCCCAAAACACTTTTCGTTTTATTGGAATGTATATTTCAAAATTCCATCGTAACTTTGCACTTTCTGGTATCGAATAAAAATATTCTCAGTTATCATATTTAGGATATTATTTACTTTACATGGTATATATAATTTATACATGGTTTTTAAAGTCTTATTACAAATTATCAGTATCCTAATCAATATTTGTAAATTTTATAGTAATTATAAATTTTAATAAAATATAAATTTTCTACTGATAATTTTTTTGGTATTAAAATCACATGTCCAAGTTTTTTAATTATATTGACGGAATAAAACGCGGACAAGGATAAAATTTTATTCATATAAACGCATATTTGCACCACACTCATCCCAGATTGAAAATTGGCAATTCGATTAATTTTTTACTACATCGAACACGATTTAATTCAGTGATCAACCGCGAACCCAACGATATAACGCCACATATATATCAAAAACCCTTCGCCTACAAATAAATGTACCAGTTAAATTTTAAAGATACTTTCATACTCATTTTATCAAGAACTGTGTTATGTATATAGCGATAGCCTTGTAAAGTAACATAATTTAATGGCATACGTTATTGAAGGACATTTTTTATGCTAAGATAATTATTAGTAATGAATACAAAATACCTATGTATTTTAAAATCCCTAGACTAGACTTTGTTAAAGTCTAGTTTTTCGTCATCATATTAAAATTATAATATACTCAAGTAACCTATTTAGTAAGTAAATTAATTAGTTTACGTGATTATAAGTATAATAAATATAAAATTGTTTAAATCATTGCTATAGATTAATACAGAAAAGTGGAGCAAAAAACTGCTTAACTGGTGCCCAAGGTACAGCAAACGCAAAAGAGGGAGACAACTGAGAAGGTGGATTGACCACATTAAAGAAACGGCAGGTGGTACATGGCAGAGAGTGGCACAGTGCAGAGAGGAATGGCGGGATTTAGAGGAGGCCTTTGCCAAAAAAGGGCACACAGATGCACCAGAATTGGATTAAAATGGAAATTTGTTTAAATGTATATAAAATATATAACGTAAAATGTATCTGAATAAAGGCTATTATTATTATTATTATTATAGATTAATAATTCGTTAGAATTTTATGATAACTTCAGTTTGGTCGCAATAGTTCGATCATGGTTATAAGTAAAGATAACTTAATCGGTGAATTCAATTTATAAAAATCTTTATACACCGCTGCGCCAAATTTGATAGTGTTTCTTATTTAATGATAAATATATTTTCATATTTAAAACTTTCGCTTCAAGTATTAGCAGTACTTTTAGCTATCAACCAATAAGAGAAGACATGGAGAAGACAAGGAAGCTCATGGGCGGTCTTACTGATGAAAGCAACCAACTTATACTATAATATATTTAAAACAATCTATCTCTTTGCTGTCTAGTTCTTGGGCGTAAATAATTCAAACCATATCAATACAGTTCTATTTGTCCAAGTTCAAAATGATATTAAACAAAATTTCACGTTACTTCAAAGTATAATATTGAAGCCACTTAATTTAACGCTGCGAACTAACCAAGTTTCGTAATAGCGTATATATATGCTTCATGACGCTGTAAGACCCATATCGGAAATTGCTAAAATATTACTGGGAAATTTTATGTTTCCGTGCTTTTTATAGAGCCATATATTGGAGCTTATTCTACACTGAAACCGTTTTTATGGTCATAGCGATCATAAGTAGGTGTTTTATCGTGGTTCGATAAAAAATTACGCTGTCCTCGTATTTTTCATAATATTAATTTATTAATTAATAGGAAACTGTAATTATGTTTATATATAATAGATGGCTCGGTGTAATATAGCTATATATAATATCCGATATATTTACGTGAGCTTCACACCCGAGCTTGCCGCAGCAGGCAACAAATGAACAGAACTAATTTTTTAAATTTTTCGGTCCTAAGATTAGCGAGTTCATACATTCAAACTTTTTGTATAACATTAGAGAAGATTAGTAATAAAATCAAAAGTTATATACAATTATAAGAAATAACTACACCGTAAAAACATACAATTAAGAGTTGAAACCCTGTTTAAGATAAAAAATGTATTTTTTATTCCTTATTACGCATAGTTAGAAAAAAATAAATTTAATAATACAGCTTATTAGCTTAAATTAGCGTGGTTATTATACTAAGGCGTATAGTCTAGTAATCGTGCAATAGCTTGATATCATTTATTCTGTATAAAATATATAATTAACATAAATTGAATACGCTTATAATAAATCGAATCATTTTTGAAATTCAATCGTAAAGCTAGCGATGATAATGACACTCTAAAGGTAACTTCACATTTAATTGAATGTTATTTTGCGGACAGTACGCGAATATTGAAAAACGCATTGGAGCGCAATAGCTTTGGGAATACACGCTGTGCAATTAATTTAACGTCACGCATGTTCTATTTTATATCACGAACTAAATACAATTTTGATTATTTGATTTTAGGTCAACTCCCCAATACGTAGGCACAATTCGCTATTTTTTAAAGTATTTTATGCGCGATTCCAATTTCGATATTAAACTGTCGTATAGATTAATATTAAGTCAATTATGTACAAGATATCGGGACTTGCTACTTCGCTAAACCCCAAAATATCTTGCATTATAAAGATATATTTTTTTAATCTTATAAAAATTTCTAGAATTAATACTTTTACCTTTTTTTAATTGAAAAATCAACATTGAAAAATTTGACGGTAATTTTTTTTCCAACGCCGATAAAGAAGTTTTACTTCAACATTTATGTCCAGACACATTTCACAGTGGTAAGTTTGAGGATAGTCAGTGCGCTCGTTGGTATCTCGATTTGACCTTTGACCACAGCACCGAGATTTCGTGAGTCCAGTAGAGAAACGGTGAGTAATAAATGTAAATAAAGCTATGAGAGTTTTTTGCATTAGTTAGGGAAGTAACCGATGATATCATGAAAAGCAAAGCAAGCTCACAATAAATTTTTCTTTACAGAAACCCAAGTGCTCAGTGGAGTAAAGTCATAAATATTTCACCGGAACAACGGATTATCCCAATATTCTACCAGAACATTGCCCAAGTAGATTTTTAATATAACCACTTAAAATATTGTTTACTAATCGTTATATTAAATACAAAGAAGTATTTTATTTTTACCATGCGATCTGAAAGCACCTTTAAGACGTTTCACGGCTTGAGTTTTCACGCAATAATGGATGTTTTTATTCAATTTACAAGGCTTACTTAAGTTTAAAGGGAGTTGGGATACAAATCTTGATCGATAGGTCGTACAGGGCCTCATCAATTTCACCCAAAACCCGCATTTGCACTTTAATGGCCACAAGTAAATTAGCCTTTATCCCAGAAACTTTCTGGTTTTGACAATATAAATATGAACAATCGCCTTTGTGGTGGAAAAAAAACTGAAGAAACTGTATATATAAACTTTAATAGTAAGATTGTTTGGCGTCGGGATGTGATAAGAAGACACAAGTTTGCGCGTTTTTCACAAAAAAATATCCTTTGTCGCTACCCTCTCTTCGAAGATACTCTCTTTGAAGTATCACATAGTATCGGAATAGTGGGCGCTGACATATCCAGTGCCGTATTGCTTCATGGACTGTTGGAAGGGATAGCTAAATTTGCTTTTAAAAAGCTGGTGGGCTAGCAAGGCGAGAGGGTACTTAACTCCGCTTGCAACTCTATAAATCGTGAATTCGGTACTACATGGCGTACTAGTCTCACCTCTGCAGTACCTTTTGCTTGACCTTATTTAACGAAGAGCGATTTGGAACTTCGACGAGTACTCCAAACGAGCGGCTTCTTTGGCGCTGCGTAGATATTTGGGCCCTCTGCATCTTCCACCCTATTTACCGTGGAGAGTGTTCAGAGGAGTTGCTGTCGGATGTTTCATCATCAGACGTCAAGGTAGAATACAAAATTCCCCAACTGAGCGTTAAGGCAGATTTTGCCGCGCACCACTGTGTGGAACCAGCTACACACAACCAATTCGACTTAAGGACCTTCAAGAAAAGAAAAGATAAGCATATCAATTCTTAAAAGGCTGGAAAGTCTTCTAGGAATGTGAGTTTCCATGGGCATATCATGTACCTGTTTGCCTAGAACGGAAAATAACGACAACTACAGATGTCCAACCTACATAGTCTGAAGGTGCTAAGAAGGTGGATGCGATTTCGGTACTCATTGCTCAAAACCCTAAGAATGTGACCGTCAATATGTCTTTAAAAACACCAATCATGCGAGGAAAAAAGTTACAAACCCTATTAATTCGGAAATTTGAACTAGTTTCCAATTAAGAGGAAGATTATAAATGTTCGTAACATTTATTTAATGTAAAGGTTTAGGTTTTCAATAAAGCCTCCTGCCCGTTTGCCTCCTGTTCTATAAAAAAAAAATCATTGTAACTAGTAAAATACTAATTTGCTTTCATTTTTAATTCATAAATAATGGTATAAAAATATATCCAGTGATGTAGAAAAAACTTAATGATAGTAACAAATTCAAAATATAAACACACCATATTTCATACGTGGGATAGCCAGTTGCTATTAATTAATATTTAATCAATTACCAGCTAATCAATTGGTTGATGTTCCGAGATGCTCTCAAAATCATTAGTTTATTTACACATAATAGGATTCGCATATAACTAGTATATATAATATGTTCCACTAAAGCCATCGTAAAATATTCACATTTATTAAAAGGTTGGCCACTAGGAATCGTAAGCGCCCACTTACATCTGATCAAAAATTCATCATTATGAAAGCAATATTCTCGTTTAGTGGGTTTTGAATATTAAAGGCGATGTAATAATTAAGTTTATCTTCCAATGGTGCCTTCTGCTTTGGATGGATGCCGATTATTATGGTTACTTTGAGTTTGGTTTCACGCCTCTGAATAATGCAGTAAAAGCACCAATGCACATCCGGATATTCTTTAACCAAGACGTACGTCTGCAGCCAGGATCTGTGCTAACTTGATACTGTATTCAGTTTGACTAAATGAAGAGACTATGGTGATAAAGTTTGCCTAAGGCACAGCTCAGTTAAATAAGGGAAACCCTTATTTATAACCTTGGTGCAGAAATAACCCGATCTTTTGGTTAGGCCATAGGAATCGTCAGATGTCGTGCGCACATGTTTTCGCCTAAATTATGGGCTTAGATGACGCTACCAAACTTGCTGTTTTTGTTTTCAAGATTAACGATGAACTACGCCCCGGAAAAAACGTCACAGAAAACGGCTGTTGCCTAAAACTTTGATGTATAAATCTTACAGATTTTACGACACCCGCAACAGTGCTTATAAATAGTTTTTAGCTTTAGTCAACGGATTGAGTATACCATTAATAATAATATAACAATAATTATCTTTATTTCTTCTCTCACATATGCATACAAGGTTATAATGATTAAACAAAGATGATACATTACAAAAATTATTAATAAATTCAAATTACCACTGGTAAATCTTATGTCGTAATATAGATGTATCAGAACCATTTTGCTCGTGTTTGTTAAGCCTTTCGCATTGTTTATTATGTAAATAAAATTATAAAAGGTCCATTGATCTGTTTGCATTATAATCGAATTCATTTGTGTAAAATTGAGTTGTTTCTGATTTCGCTGCTATAAAACCTCATAGTTAATTTAACGTTAATTGTTGCTTAACATTCAGTCAATTCAGGCTTTCGCTTTGTTGACGCTAGAGGCTATTTGTCGATGAATTTAAAATTTATCATTAAAAATGTGATAATATCAAGAAAATATTATTCTTACATGATGAACATATCTAAGAGCCCAGAGTAATTTTGTTTATGTAATGTTCTCTTTGAACCTACCTCCTATATATAAATGATTATTTCGAATACTGCATTATACATCGCACAAAATGATATAATTTTACATCACTTTTTACTGTTAATAAAATATTCGTTACATTGGTTTATATTAAAGAATACATACCACATTTTTTGAGGACTTACTTCCTTAATGGCGTAACTTAAAGCAATAAAAGATATCAAAAATGTATTAAAAAGGGCGCCAGTACTCCAAGCAATAATGGAGCGCGAGGTCCGGTGCAACCATTAACCACCGAATTATCTCGTCTCTCCAAGTATTTGGACGTTTATTCACAGTGCAAATGTTTCGAAACAAAATTGTTTTAAATTTTATTATGCGGCCCGGCTATTCAGGTACCTTCCTTATAGATCCGTTTTTTAAATAACGAATGGTCCAGTAATAAAAGGAACCGTATAACTAATTTAGCTGATACAAACTTGACAATTGAAATAAGAGTCACACAGATTTTTAAAAGGTTTATATACCGAATAAATTAAGATTGAACCAGTGCTGGTACTATCAGCTGTAAAAAAAGACCTCTTGAGTTGTTCATACATCACATATATAACGTAGGAATGTAAAATATTATGTTAACGCCACTTATATAGGTAATGCCACTTAAGCTCTTTAAGGACCGATATCTCAAGTTACAGTTTTTTGTTAGTCCAGCGTCGCAACCCTACCTTAGGGTTGTGCCTTGGTCTAAACTATTAAAATAAAATAAAATAAATCAGTGGCGCTACAACCTCTTTAGGTCTTGGCCTCAGATTTCTGAATTTGTTTCATGATCATTTTTAATCTAATAGGCAAGTAGGTGATCAGCCTCCAGTGCCTGACACACGTCGTCGACTTTTTGGGTCTAAGACATCGGTTTCCTCACGATGTTTTCCTTCACCGTTCGAGCAAATGTTAAATACGCACATAGAAAGAAAGTCCATTGGTGCACAGCCCGGGATCGAACCTACGACCTCAGGTATGAGAGTCGCACGCTGAAGCCACTAGGCCAACACTGCTCACTAAATTATTAAAGCCACAAATAAACCCATAAAATAAAAAAATAGTAAAGGAAAGCCCTCGGTGATACAAATTATTGAGAAATAACATTTGACGTCCAATGTTATGAATATTTAATCAAAATTACGTCGGCTTAATGGTTTCTTTAATTTCGATATAAAACTTTTTTCATTTTGACGTTCCCAAGTTTAATAATATACGAGATTATTTAAAATATATATATTCTATGGCTTTTTAATTAATGACATGTAATGTAATATTACATAATTAAAATAGTTAAAAGGGCACTTTTTGTACCCCTCTTGGTCTAAACGTGTTACCAAAAATTCCCATATAGAAGATGAAAAAAATATTTTTTTAATTTGAGTAAAGATTCTAATTGTATTATAATTGTGGCAATCAGCAAACAATTCTCATTGTCCGTAGCAGATAGTTTCACCTGTAATTAAAGTTTGTGGTTCAGATAATATCGGCTCTGATTGCCGGGAACTACTTAATTACGAGAAGGTTCCGCTCCCGAGGGAAGGCGATGTGAGACGAGCACTCAAGATTTACTGCTCTTGACCCCACTTGATCCTCCAACTGACACCCGATATATCACGATACATGTAATTACAACGTTACTAAACAGTCTTTAGAGTCCTTTAATACGTGAAGTCGCGTCGAAAACGTTTTTCATTAATTTGACAATAAATATTTCTCATTTCATAAGATGTTGATTTTTTTCATCGGTTATACATCTTAAATTTTTTTTATTTCTGTGAAGGGATTATTAAATATAGAAATAAACGGTACGGTTTATTATTAAATTTGCTATGGCCTTCATATTCCACGAAAATAGTATCAGCATGAAATGTCTAAATAAATGAATAATTCACGTATTATCTGAAATTAGACGTGTGATGCAAACATCCAGCATGTTCAACGAATAAATTATATTCGAATAAATTGTATTCATAGCAAAAGTGCTTAAGATATTTTGAATATTACACTATAGATTAGAGGCATGTTTTAAAAAATCAGGCATATTTTCAGATATCCTCACTATTATGTCTTTTGTTTTATATACTACGTCTTTATTATTGTATCATTTTTAATATATTATAAAAGATATCCAAATATTATTATGATAAAATACCTAGGATGAATAAAAACGAATTCGTGCATTCTTAATATCAGCTGTAGTTATTTCAGACCTGAACTTTGATGTAACAATTGATACAGAAGTTAAATATCACTTTATCAGCCTGATTAGTTCCTAAATTGATGCCTGCAATTAAAACATCTAACTCGGATTTGTAGCAAAGGCTAATGGCAGACATGCCATTATAACTTGCTAGATTTAGAGTACATCAATGTTGTTTGTTGAATTCACAACCCTCTAGGTTGTCAATTCATAAGACACCTTTATTTTACAATGCACTCTCCGTATAACAGGTACATGATATTCTAAAATATTTAACGAGTAAAGAGTAGATTTTCTAATAACCTGAAATTTGAATTGACATTATGTAAAAAATACAGAACGTATATATTATACATTCACCAGATTTAATAACTATATTAAAAGTTTAAAATATTATTTTTCACAATTTCTATACTAGTTCGTTCAGTTTCTACAGAATGTATTTTTAACCCAAAGAAAACTCTACATGGGAAACGAGTGATTTAAGTAATGATTGTAAAATGCATTATAATTTTGTATTAGAGTGAGTTCAATTAATCTGGTTGCTGATGACAATTCTATGACGTATCCCATTCTTCGTAATACTGCCAGGCTTAATATGTCGAAACCTATGACATGTATTAGTTCCATGAATCTAGTTGCTGATGACAAAGATGTCACATTGTACTTTGCGGTTTTAATAGTAAATTTTCCCTATGCTGTTGATATATATATATATATATATATAATATATACGATGCTAAATAAATCTGAGTATACCTGAGAATTAAATCAGAAGCGGTCGTAAAGGTTCAAACAAAACACAAACTTCAAAAATATTTATTTAATTCAAGACACATGAAAATATATTAATATTTCAGTTACGAGGTAAAGGAGGAGCTGCATTACCCAATCCTGCTTGAATACCGAATCCTGGCGATGGTGGACATTCGCATAACGTAGTAAGTCCTGTTATAGGCTCTGCAGCAAACCTTCCACTCCTTTGAGGAAACAAAAGAATATTAAAAACTGAGACTTCTGCTTTCTCAATTAAAAAGTTGTATTTTACATTTGTTTTAAGCATTTGACAACATTATAGGACCTAAAATATGTCCTCAAATTTATTACGTATGAAAAAAGTGTTGAATAGAAATAGTTATAGAGTTTATGCACTAGATTATAAACAATACGTCAAGAAAAATAATTTATTATAAATGTTTTGGGCAAGTTACTTAGAAATAAATAGTGTTTCAATACAGATTATGTTTTATGTTTCTGAAAGGTAAATAATATTTATTTATGACCATTTTACTGTTCCCAAGGCGGTCTCCATATGTTTATTCTAACTACTCTAATATTAGTCAACTTCTATTAGACATACTGAAACACTTCGACAGCCTCATCTAACAGCTGAATTGAACTTATAATTATTAGACTTACTGCGGTCCACAAGGTGGTATGCCTCCACATTTTAGTGTTTGTATAATATTGTAGACGTCACACACACTTACATCCTCCTGAAATATTATGAATAATGTTATATAGTAGGTGTACGCATATAACGTTTATCTACAGATTTGTCGATATAAGAACGCAACGGAATTGGATTGTTGATGTACGTAAAAGGTGCATTTTCTTGGCATGCTGTTTTCAGATTGATTGTATCAGGATTGGTTTTTCAGACATAATTAAAACCTTTAGAAACGATTTTCTTGCTTGACTTAATTGACGCAGTCATGTACCTAAGCATTCCAACATAATACCTATATCATTAGGAAGCGTTCCTCGAGAGTTAAAAAGTCTTGATTAAACCGCTCTTTTTCTTTACAAAGTTCACCCAGATTTTCAATCTCCACTCCAGATGTAGTGTATCATGATATTCATATCAAGACCAGGGGGTCAGGGGGAAAATGACAGCTAGTAGTTGGTACCAACTGTCGACACTAGCTGTCATTTTCATACAAATTTAGTTTCCGACTTTCTACATACACTACTGTCACGCTGTCTTGACTAGACCCCCTGGCTGCTGGATGTGTGAAAACATCAACACAACATGCTCTGTTTTACTGTCATCTTCAACTGTCAACGACGAACAGTCTGGGTCTAAGTATGTGTTCAAAGAAGAGAACTTATTTCTGATACTGGCTGTGATTGTGGCTCTAAAACTCAATCTGCTAAATAAAAAAAGGAACAACAGGCATAAAATTCCAAACAAAATATGTACATAAGTTTTATTTTTAATGATGGCTCCCAAATAAAGTACCTACAGAATGCACAAGCCTTCATTAAATTTAACAACTTTATAAAACGGAAATTGTTATAGGTATCATTGCAAATCTCATCACGTATTTTCAAAACGGAAACTTAAAAAAAATTACCTAATACGAAATGAGAAATCGAAATGCCCTTTGAATTGCCAGCCAGTTAGAAATTAAACACACGTTTCGGTGAGGCCAATCATCGATAGGCCGAGATAATCTCCTTGATTCGATTTAGATTGGCGTGCATCCAGGCTCACTTACATAGTAATCATCATCAACAACCAGAACAGGGGCATTAGCGCATGCGCCCTGGCACTGCACGGCGTCGACACCGAACATACGATCAGCGGATAAGCTCCCGGTGCAGCAGCACGTCGCCTCTTCTACTGCTTGGAGAATGACGTCTGAACCACGAAGCATGCATGGCGTCGTAACACAGACTTTCACGTTGAATTTGCCTCTGTAGCGCCTGTGGAATTCATAGCAGCACGTAAAGAGAATCAGAAAGAGGTAATCGCAAAGAGTTTTATTTGTCCGAGTGAGCAACTTTAGTACGAGATAATATATCAATTGATTTCTCAATCGAAGACTGGTTATTACATTTAAATTGGTTTAAATTAATCTTTGTTTTTTTCCTCTAACTATTCTATATAAATAAAACAGAATTGCAAAATATGTTGCTACGTGCAAACCTCGAAGATGGATAAACTCGAATACAAAATTATATCCAGTTAGGTCATAATATATACTTCTTAGTTTTACATAAATAATATAAAGCAAACTTGACAAATGTTCCATCTTTAACCATCTCTGCTATGAAGCTATATAATGAACACTTTGCTAATTACCTCTTACACATAGTGTAAAACGTAGCCCACTCATAAACCCTCATCCGTGGAATACTAAGAGCATCAGCCACTTTATGCATGGCTGATATCGGAATCCAGCCTATCTGTCTTTGAACTATATCCATAGCCGCAGAGATAGCTGACCGCTGACAGCCTTCGGGATAGTTCTGGATGATTGCACATAATCTCTGGAAGAAGTCATCATACCTAGATTAAAATTCTGTGTATGAATCCCTGTCACACATCGTCAAATTTTAATTCATAACGGTTTCCGCATTATGCTTTCCTTCATAAGCAAGAGCTACGTGCACATATATGAGTTTTTAGTTATTATATTTTATTATTACTTTTTTATGATACATATACTCATTACTATAACATATATCCTTAATAAGACTATTCCTTTTCTAATATGAAGGTTTCATTTCAAACTTCAACGACGAAAAACTCTACTCACCTATGTAGTATAATCGAATTATAAGCGCGTAAGAGTTCATACCTATATATACATAATGGAAATAATAAAATATACTTAATGTATAGGTATACATATATACTTTACATTGATATTTTTTCTTGTCGCATGTCTCGTATCGCTCGCAGTGTACTTTACAGCTAGAGAATACGTGCGATGGTATTAATTAAAGGTCTGCTAAATCCCACGCTTCAATGACGTAGTCAAAACGAAGGAATTACTAGGAACGATTTCCCTTTTTATCATAAGTAAAATAAAATACAAATTTGACTGACCATATTGTGTGATCAGTCAAATCTGTAAATGTAATAAAAGCGGTTACAAAATAAATTGTTTAATAAATTTATTTCAAACATAATTACCGTCATGTTAGCTTCTGTAAATTCGAATGGTATCTGTGGATTGTTATCATTACTATCACGGTGCACAAAGAGCTCTTCGCTTAAAAGATTTTTGGAGCAGGAAAAATTTCTTACAATTTGTGGTATCTGGAAAATGTAAATAGGTAAGATCTCGTAATTTTTGATGGCACGTAATTTCAGAAAAGAATCCTATTAAGTATTGCAATACCAAGGTACCTTTTGTACCACCTTAAACCTATTAACAAGCATAATTATAATCAGAAATATAGTTCCAATTTTTATTAAAACACCAACGAAACGTCAAAGAATGTGACAAGAACATTTTCTGTGACAGATAATATAATAAAAAATGTATGCATTATGGAGTTTATTAAAAATTTAAAACGATATTTCATGTTCCACGTAGGTTGTTCGTAAAAAAAGCAAGATCACTTTCCTTATAAAACTACCATATTTATTAAATTATCTTGTTGCGTGATAAGGAAATAACCGTTTAGAGTTTCAAAATGGCCCTAAGCACTGTCTGTTGCCGATCTAAAACCTGCACGGGCGATATTACCGGATATTGGGAAATGATGCTAAAAGATGGTAGTTGTCGGATCAAGAATACTACTAATATCGGTGGATGCAATATCGGGGATCATTCCCATAAAACCGCCCGAAGCGAATATCGGGTACGTTATTGACCTCATAGAAATTTACCGATGAAGCACATAGCTTAAGCGATTTTAACATCGTAAGTGTAAAGAGATGTTTATCGGTGCAACCTAGTGACCTCTTTGGGCGAGTGAAGCCAAATAGGTCACACATTATCAAAATCCTATATTATAGATGTCTGAATTAACTAAGCACATGTTTATTTTGTATTTCGACTCGAAGGAAACGTTAATATTTCATCCAAATATCAATTTGTTGTTGACTTCGCGCTCGTTTAGCTTGTGTTATTGAAACATTTTTCAAACAACTACAAGTATTTTCATTTTGAACATGATAAATGCGGTTAATTCTGTCATTTGCAGTACCACTTTTCCTTTGTTGTGAAAACGTTTCGTTGTTTACTTTAAAAATAAACGTGGTACTGACAGTGAAAAATAAATTTTAATTTACTATTTATAAATAAAACTATAGTTAAGATATGAAATAAAATGTAGCTAAGAAGATTTAATGGTCAGTTATAACTGCATAAACAAAGTTAAGTAACAGATGTAAGAGTATCCAAAGACTGTGTTTTCCCACTGTGACCATTCCTTAGGAAGACGTAAGCCAGACCAACGTTATATAGATTATACTTTAGTGAGAAAAATACGGGTACTGTAGAGCGAAAGAACTTAATACACGTTTTATATCTTTTGCCTTATACTTACCCGAGCTCAGTCAAATAAATTATTGTATATATATTACGTCTAATTCAATATACAGTCTTATCCCGATCAAGCAGTTTCTCAAACTTAATGTTGTGCATTCAAATCCCGGCATCAGTTTAATTTATAAATCATTTATTTATTTAGGTAAGACAATGATACTTATGTACATCAATAAAGACATACATATTAAATGCTAAATGCTACTAATTTTACATTTAGTGCCAGTTCTCAAATCAAGGGCGCTGAACGGACTATCGTCCGTCGGAGTCAAGTTCTTATCAGAACTAGCAATAAACTCTCCGCGACTCTTTTGAATCACCAAAATTTTTGTTTTACAAAATGTTTGTAAGGAGATGTAACCATTACACCATGTTCCAAATCGTAAGAAATTAATAATAAAAAAATAAAAATTAAAGATTTGTCCTCTATAAGCAGTAGGCATGGTGAAATAGAAGCACGCACTTACATTCTCGTGGGAGTAACACGCAAATACATAGTCGAAATAACTAACAACAATGGATTTATATTAACGAAATCATGATTTAACGAAGTCAAAGAAGCCGTCATGAAAATTAAAGCATGCCAGCATGCAAGTGAACGTGTTAGGCTAATAGTATTGATATTCAGTTGGAAACTCCTTAGTTTTGGGACAAGAACAATTATTATTTCTGGTTGATGTCTAAGGCGATACATAAGACACCGAAATGTGTCAACCCCATGCCTGAAGTTAACTGGACAATACATAATAATGTCGTATATTTACGCTTTTATTTTATAGATGGCTAACGGGCAGTAGACATGGACTTACACTGCCAGAAGACTCGCAAATGCATTGATGACCTTTTAAGAACTTGTGTGCTGTTCCGAAGGACTCTCAGTTGAATTGGTTCCCAATTCAGTGGGTTGCTGATTGCCACGCACTATCACTATCTGGAATGGACGTCAAGGTAGCACAGACGTCGAGGTGACAGGTGGAATCTCTTTTTCTGCCTTAGCCTCCGACGATGAAACTGACCTGTACGCAACCCATGGGAAAATGCGGTTTTTATGAAGCGATCAATTTGATGTGCTGTCACGATATATACGTAAATATAAATTTTCAAATAAGCAATATTTTTAATATGCAAAGTGCTTTTCTAAGACATTTCTAAAATAAAAAACGTTTATCTAAAGCCGAGTGAAATTATTTTATCCCGGGCTAAAGCTGACGCAATGAAAACGAATCTCCCCAAAGTGCCTTGACATCAGAATCCTGTGAGCCGCAACCCTTACTCATTACGTTATCGAGTTCCCCCGAACCCTTTCTTTCCTAAGAATTATGCCCGTAAAATAAACATATACTTGATTGAAATGTAGTTTACACGTATCAAGTATTGTCTACATATTGATTTTATATACATAATTTCTACAATTTTATTTGATACAATACAAGTACAAGTATTTTTCATATCTCATATCAAAAGTGAAAATCATAGCTCGGCGACATTTGAAAAAATAGTTTTAATAATTTATTATCTTTTTATTAGTGGAACAATATAAATTAAATTGGTGTTTAAAAATACGAAAAATATAGGTATGTTTTTTTACCTGGAAAGAAAATACGCATGGAACATAAAATCTCAAATGTTGAAATAAAACAGATTAATTAAAGTAAAAACTTTCTGGAACCTCATAAGAATAATAAGAGGAGTAAGTAGTTGATCGAACTCGTCTCTTAAATAAACCGGAATTTTATCGTTATTCTCAAGCTACGCATTAAAGTGTTAGTTCTCCCTTTCCTCTGTAAAAGCATAGGAAATCCCATATTGTTTCTGGAACTGACTAAATTGTATTATTTCAACTTGGAAAAAGTGACCGAGACACTGCAATTCTTTTGTTTTATGAGACAATTAGGGAAATAACGTTTAAAATCTACTATTTTTTACTGCTATCTGCGAATACATAAATGATGTAAGAACCTCAACCTTATCTATAAATCATAAATCTAGTATACCGTTATAAAATATTCGTTGCCCATTCTAAAAGTTGCACTACTATACTGTAGTGATTGAACTATTGTGACTTTCATAAACAGTTTAAGGTTTGATCAGTTTTTTGTTATATCATCAACACAATTAATCCTGTATTAGAAATAATAAGATTACTAATACTTGAACTATTCTAAAATCGTGTACCCCTTAGAACTCAGGTTCGGCTGGACCGATGTTAGTTATCTCTTTTCTGGTGGATTATTCTCTGCTTCGGATAGCAGAACAGGTAATAAAATATCGAATAAGTTATCGAATAACAATAAATTAATGATTTAATTATACGAATGCAAACACTATGTGGTGCCATCTGTTGACAAAACTACGCACCATTTTACATCGAATCTTTCGAAATTCCGATCTTAAGGTGGCTAAATAAATAAAACTGCTATTATTTTTTCGTAATGGCAAGCAATAAAACATTTCTATATTTACAAAAAGTTGTATTACCTTAATGAAATCCCAAATTAAGTTTAACTAAAGTTACCACGGTATTATTAGACCTTTAGGGGGAACGAAGTTAGCCCGGTCAGGTAGTTATTTGAATATATTGAAATAAAAATATGTATCATTACATATAAATTGGACGAGAAGGATCAGTTTAAAGTGCGGTCTAAAAGAAACTTGATATAAAATAAAACTTAAACATTTTAACAGCGTACTCCAGCGGCTTGTTTATCAATAACTTTTCCATTTAAACTTGCTACAACTTCCTTAACGTTGCATCAACCGATTGTAACCACATTTAGCAACAATTTGTAGGTACAAAAATCGTTTCTACATCGTCCAGGGGTACTACAAGTTTATGCGTTAGACTTCTACATTCCTTGCATGACTGAAACACGTTGTTGAGTCGATGTTGAGCTGATGCATATCTCAAAGCACTGTAGCTGATCTGCCCCAGGTTAATATATCAAGGCGGACTGAGCGAGAATTGTCCTCGATGTGTGGTTATCACAAATTAATTAACACATTAATGCCCGATGACAACCAACGATGAGGTAAATCGCGTGGCAAGGCGCGCCACGGTAACAGCGAAGCAATTGTTGGGCAAGTGTTGGTGACGCCGTGGTGTTTTAGAGGATTTATACAGCACACGTGTCCCAAAAAACTCTCCACCCCAAGCAATCATTCCGCGGAGGGCATGCATTTCCCCACGTAAAAAAAGCCTACTCCCTTATCATGGCGTTTTCCTTCACCAGTTCGAACAAGTCTCATCTCCATTTCTCATTATATGTGCGCAGACCAAGATTCTGCTCGAATCGTTATCATTAGGCTAAAACTGCCTTTTAAGAAAAATCTTTGTTATGAAGATTAAATAATATTTATATCAAAATTATATAACATAATCTAAAAATTTAATTAACGGAAGCATATCTACTTTTGTAATTTCGAAAAATGTTACCTTCGTTAATAACATGAATGACATTTTGTTGTATTATCACTTTGATGAATGATGATGTAATATCAAAATTGCGAAGCCGTCAAAAGGTTTTTGTATGAGAATACTTATGTCTTTCGGGACCCTCGTCAACGCCAAATGCTTTATGAAGAAATTAATTTTTCATGAGTGAAATTGATACAAGGAGAGTTAAAATTAAACCACTAATGACCAAAGCAATCCCAAAGTATGTTGGTCAAACCGGCGTCTTATAATTCCGTTCAAATAAATATAACTAATGTGTTTACCACTCGCTTCTGCCCTGAAGGTAAACAATATAAGACAAAATCATGCCTTATACCCAAAAAGTCGAGCACACGCAGGCACAGTGTCAGGCACAGATGGCTGATCACCTACTTGTTTAAAAAAAAAAACAAATACACACATTTTAAAAGTACTTTAGAAAGATTAAATTGTCTCGTTTAAATTTAAAGCTCAAGATTTTGTTCAGTTAATTTGGAAAATAGGCCGGAGACATTTGCAAAAAGTAAAATCATCTCAACAAAGGAGCTAGGTACAAATTTAGGATTTATAAAATAAGCTTATCTTAGACCCTTATAATCCGTCCTCGTAACTTTGATCCTCTCAAAATGAAGGAAACCAACGGGGATTGACATTTACACCGTTATCTGTCTCGGCAGGCACTTTCCGTTTCTGTAAAATGAACATTTTATGCTTAAGAACTATATAGTCAAAAAGTCAAAGCTTGATATGATTTAAGCCTCATGTAGTTTTTTATTCAACCGTAGATTTTAAGTCCTATTGAATAGCTGCCTTATATTTTCTATGACTTTTCTAGAGCACAACTACAATAAATGAAAGTTATGTACATTTACCGTACATTTGTTTTTAAGGGAAAGTAAAACGTTGTTTTCCGTGGCTTTTGCGATTTATTTATTAAAAAGATTACGATTACATGGTGAAAAAATAAAGAAAATATAAACTGAATTTACTTATATTTATATTATCTATATCTACTTATTTATCAATTTTTTTAATAGATGAACTAAGCAAAGAGAAAACCTATCGGATAATAAAAAGTAACCTATTTTATATTAAATGTATTCAAGATGAATTCTTCAAATAAATGAACTCACAGAATTCTACAGTTGGAACTCGTCAATCTAATCTTTTATAATAACTTAAAAGAACGCTTTGATGAGAACTTTGAGAAATATCTCAAAGAATTAAAATTGAAAAGTTCTAAAGGATTTTTCATTATACTCATAACAAAAACGTCTGGCCGTCTCAGCCCTATTAAACGCATCTAAAAAATATATAATATTTAAGATCAATCGCAAACTATGTACTTAGTTTAGTGAGAAAACACATAAATGATTTAATTCATCTAACTCTTACTCGCATGTAATCTTTTTTGGTATTACAACTACGTAATTAAATAAAATCTTTTATATCGAAAACGAAAGTTTACAGTGATTATGATTAACCGTGCGAAAAGTAATAATTTAGAGTAAAACTTTTACAATTTACAAAGAATACATTCTCCAAATTTCTCCCCCAAAGCACAATCTTTAATATATATACAAATCTCCTGTCACGATGTTCACGACTTAACCGATTTTAAATTAAATTGGCACACCGTGAGCAGTCTGGTCACACGTGAGAATAGTATAGTCACAATTTTATTCTATTGCAAATTATTAGTTTATTATTTGATACAATTCTAACAGATGGCGCTGTGTTAAAAGTACAAACATTTCACAGACCAGACACAGACCACAGTAGACAGCTATCTACCTTTCACGTAAGTTCTCCAACCGTTTCCCTTGAATAGTTTACTACTATTTAATAACAACAGCCTTAGCCACAGCAACGCTTGGCCGAGTCTGATAGTATTATTATAGTTTTACCATCGCTTATTTCCATTTAACTTAACATGAAACCGTATATAACTACGAAAAACTGAATTGTGAAACGATTATACGATATCATACTTGTTCCTATAACCAATAGGTACATTTTTGTATCGAAAGCTATTTACATAAATTAAAAGCTCCGCGAAGCTCAAGTGATTGTTGGGAAAACCTGAATTTCCTAGCATGAAATTTAATTCATTTAAAGCTCCTTATCGTGAATACTTGAAATTCTTATCGGATGAGACATGGCAAACGAACAGAATTCTAAGGCTAAAATCCCCTCGACTTGACGCAATGCGTCTTCAACGAGTTCCTCCCATGCGTGAAACATTAACGAGCTTTTAGTACTTCTTAATTATTTCAAACCAAGTTAAACCGACGGAAAATCGTAGGGTATTAATTAATATACTTAAAGGAGAAACAAGAGTTTTGTAAACGATATCACCACTAGTTATTCTTTCTGAATTCTTTTTAGGTGAGTTTAATCTAGATAAAAGTAATACCCAACATGTCATAGGTTTATTTTTAAAATTATGGCTGCAGCTGTGCTAAGGGGGCAGGGATATATGAAAATATGATATTGAACGGCGTGACGGCGTGACGGCGTTTCGTATGATAACACTACTTCTATTGCTTTAAATTTATCAATATAACGTTCTTAAATAAGAACGAAAAAAAAATTAAAAAACGTTGATAAATTTACAAAAACAGTAATTGCGTAATAAAATAAGTATTGGGCGTACGACCTGTAGGATTCCTAAAAGTGTCTAATTAACTGTAATTCAATATGACCAATATATTCAATATTACTCAAAATTAAATTTAATTAATTATTAGTTCTCTAACAGTTTTTTCATACTTAAAATATTTAATGAATATTTAAAACAAAACATTGTTATATATTAATAGAAATTAATATATAACAATGTTTTTACTAATAAATTTAATTTATAAAATGTAACATATATGTATAAATATTAATTTGACACCATGCGGCTAATTAAATAGTAATTTTCTATAGACTATAGAAGTTGTCACCCTGCAATAAAATAGAAGATAATTAAAACCTGGTGGAATTTACATATTTATTTTTTGACCAGTTTCGCGATTAGTATTCTTACATCGTTTGTTAGTAGCAGCTATTTTATAGTTGTTCGATGTAAAAAAAAAACTAATTTCGATTTAAAGTGTACAAAATATGTCGTCATAAAATCGTAAGCACTTTCCTAAATGAAATATTACCATATTAGAGCAGATTAATGGTATCAAAACCTACTCACAAACTAAGTTGAAATGTTATCAACATCATCTCTATCTCTCTAGTATGGCCGTAGTAGTAGTACCATTAATGCTTAAGTATATTTATCTTAACTCAAAAACCATACATTAATAAACAATTGGTAAACTTAACTCATAGCAAGTATTTACATAAGCTAATATTAAATTTAATATCTGTATTGCGCACCTGAAGGTTCAAACAGTAATCCATTTGCTTTGACCTCCTCTTGAGACTACGGAGAAACCCTTGTGACATCTACGTTCAAAGGAGCCAGCTCCAGTATAGCCTTAAATGTGATCATTGCTATAAACTGTTGTAGATATATAAATCTCTGTTAGAAAATTAAAGGGAGTTGATTTTCATTGTGAAGTAAATGAAGGGTTTAGAGGACCTATTGCGACATCTACAATCTATCAATCAACATGTGGTCTAACGTTGAATTCGCACAAAGTTTTTTCGAGTCCTGACAATAAATAAATACAACATCTCGAAAATCTCTGGCCAACATCGAGACTTCTTACTAATGCAAAAAGAAAGTTGATAAGGGCCTTAGGGCCGGCCAGGCAATGGTTCGACTATTTTTAGGCGCATATAATAAAGCCGTCTTTAAAAAGTCGACAATGCGAGCCCTGTGTTGCCCGGGGCAAATCTATTATGTGTACATGTGTACCAATTAACGAATGATCAGTAACCACACTCGATGGTTTTCAGGCGATGGTATAGGTCTAAACTAACTTAAACTATTTGGGTAACGTAATGTTGTGAAATTGAGATCTACTGTTTATGAAGTTTTAATTAATTTTTCAAGGTTGCACAATTTCTACAAAACAACGGGAACTAACTACTAAATAGGCCAGCTTTGTTGCTTTTTATTTTTTATGTCTGAACCATACATTTTGTAGTAAAATATCTTGAAATTTTATTTAATTTTGGTTAAATTCGTCATACAATTTATTTAAATATTAGTAAAGTTTATAATAGATTTTACGTACCTCATAATATGTTCTAGAAAATAAATTATGCATTCCTCATTCTTTGTCTCATACCCATTCTATTACATTTTCTTGCGAAGAACGTAAATAAAAGATCTCAACAATCGTAAATTATAGCTCGGAGTAAGACAGTGCACGGAAGCTGTATCGTGCGTCAACTATTCATATGGGAATGATGAAAAACTTTCCTTTATTCTCTACTATAATAGAAAACACCCGGTTTAATCCCATATCTGAGAGTGAACTGGCAGTCTTGCAATACTAAGCCGTACGGCAGATTTTCAGTTTCCACGAAGATATAATGCTCTTAGTTCTTAGTACTTATATTAACAAACAATAATTCGCTACTTGAAGACAAATACTATCTTATTAAATATTCTGTAGTGAATTTATAATCTCTCTGCTGTCACAGGCTATCCAAATAAAACTTGAAGGTGTAAAATAATTATAAAGAATAAGGGTCTGTTTCACAATGTATGGTTAAAGTACCAAATAGCTATGCAACACATAAATTATTCGGAAGGTAAAAGTTCCGAATAAGAACCTGCGCGTTTCATGACGAATAGTGCTATCTGACAGTCGTGAAACGCAACAATAGTGTTATCCTACCAATTACTTATTGGTAGGATAATAAATAAATAGATTATATAGAACTTATGTAGAACTTATTCGTACATTGTGAAACAGACCTTAAATTAAAGAATTATAAATTAATTTCATTTTCAGTAAAGACGTTTCCGCATAATCAGTCAATCATACACAAGTATGGTTAAGTGTTAAACTAATTTAGATAAGAAATAAAGTAAAAAAGATCGTAGTATTTGCATATTCTTAATTTAACAGTAAGTTAATAAAATTAGAGACGCAATGAAAAAAGCAATTAAGTTTGAAGCAGGTCACGAAAGGATTTATTTGTCGTTAGGGATTTAACGTTTTAAGTTTATTAAAGTAATTTATAGTCTTCACACTTGTGTTGATTCCTGTATCTTGTTAATAACGTTTAATTATTTTTACAATTAAGAAGAATCAGTATAGTATAACAAAGATACATTCAATATACATTATCAGCAGCTTTGTCCTCAAAAACATACGATTTTTTGTTTTGGCCAAATATGAACCAAAAATACACAGTCTCACTTATAAAAATTTAAACATTGCCACTACTAGTATTGTCTTTTATTATCATAACTTTTACACATTTAAAGAAAAACACGTTTTAACGAATTATAGTTATGTATTATTGTATTTAGACATAATTTTAAATTTAACCTACGTTTCGCGTTCTTTACAGCGTGAGTGGTCACGGTGACCACGCACGCATTGCCACAACTGTTCAGCGGTGGACTCTTAATCTCTAAACAATGGTAAGAAATTTTCTTACCAATAACGTATCACTATAAAATTATTTAATTCTCTACCGTAAATAAAATAATAGTCTATGACTACAACTACAGATATTGTATCTGTAAATCCATAATTAATACTACATTTATGATTTAAGATGCAAAATCGGAATTTAATTAATGGCGGGTTTTATTTATGCCAGTGATTTTGCTATAAATTTCATGTTAAAGGATTGTAATATGCCTCGTTGACGAAAGGAAGTAGTAAAACACGGTGATACTATAATAAAAATGCTAGGCAAAAAGATACCTATTTAGTATTTTTTAGTATTGTCTTTTATTAACATAGCTTTTACATATGTATAGAAAACACTTTTTTACCGGATTGAAGCTATGTAATTGTAAACTTATAATTAATAAACCCTTCATCTTTCAGTCGATACCAACTCCAGGTAAATAAATACAGATAATATAAAATATTTGACATTCAACACCTTTTGTCTTCAGTCACCGTGACCACGCACGGATAAATTTAAAATTATGTTAAATAATTATAAGTTTATAATAATACATAGCTTAAATCCGGTAAAAAATTATTTTCTTTATTTGTTTTTTAAATCAAGCATCTGTTTCCTGATTTATTAATTGGTATGTCATCTAAACTCATTAACTCTAAACTCATGAACATTACATTTATTTATTTCCAAAGACATTAGCTGGACTAGATTACGTAGAAAACGTAGATTTATGATAAATTATCCCCGATTCATAATTTCCTAAATATAGACAAATGAAGTAAAATTATCTCTGTCGACTTCTAACTAGACGGAGCAGAATTATGTGCATCAAAGTTGGTATTTATTAGCTTTACGTCAACTAATGTGGAACTAAATGGACGTTTCATATCAATAATATTATATATGACTACACATATTATCTTAAAAACATTATATTATGAGGTTGGTTACAGAATACTTTATATAGTTTCTGTTAAGATAAGTGCAAAACAAACCTTATTATGTTAGTTTAGGTACTGATCTTTGGTGGACTGACAACATAAAAACTGCATGAATATCCACGTATCCTACTTTTTAACTGACTTCATATTATTTTTATATGCGTTACATTATTAACTAGTAGATAAGGCTTTAGTATATCTCCTCTTTAAAGTTCAATTGCATTTTTGGCACTTGAGCATAAAGCCACTTTTGCACTAAACTGTATATTTTTGCTGACTCTTTCAATGGATAGGTGTACAATCATCTGGAATTTAAAAATAAAATAATTCGTATTAGGAAAGGCTTTTCTAATATTAAACATAATTAAAACAAAAATTTAATAAAGTATACATATTACATTACTTTCAGTACAAAAATCACACATTAAACTTAAGAGATTTTGAGATTTGTTTACACCCGTATCAACGCCGAACGGTTTATCTGTGAAGGAAGAACCTTTATCGGTAAGTGGGACAATTTTTTGTAGACCACACATCAATTGTAATTTTATGAGCGCCATAATTTGCTTTCACCTTTCTTGTTTAATGACGACACCCATTAGCTTTTTTGGCGACATATACGCGTATATTAAGAATTTAGCTTAGTTGTCTAGGTGAAAACTATATTTTCACCTAGTCAACACACAAATGAAATTTTAGTGTAGCGGTTATAAATTATAATTATACCGGTATTATGTCGCTGATTTTATTGTTAGATATAAACCCTTTAAATTCTGCAACATACGATTAATAAGATATATATATTAATAAAACATATATCCTATACACTTTTATTTCTATCAATACTTTATTAAAATACTTGAGAAAATTTTTAAATTGTTGCTCGAGGCTCAAAGGGTTCACTTTGGCAATATTAAGTTAATTAAATACCAATAAAATTAGAAAAGTTTTATCTGATATTAAAAATTATAATATTTTTCAGATCTAAAAAGATATAAAGATTTAATTAATATAATAGCGTATGCAGACTATGTATTATAAAAGTAGTTGGTATTTCCGGGTACTGCCTCAAAGGCAGAACCCGGAAATATTTTGTCCCTCCCAAGGGACAAACCTAAAAATCATGGCTGACCAAAACTAAAAAAAAAAAAAAAAAAGTTTGTACTCTATTCCCACTAAACAGGGCGTGCGGAGCTGAAAGCACTCACAGCCGAACTGATATCTCTAACCGTTTAAAAGTTAGCTTTCGCAAAACCGTAGCTCATTAACTTATCACCACCTTATCAGCTCCTATTTCCTGCACGAAATTCCCAGTCATTATCTAATGAATGCCTCAGTACTAATGCATCGCGTTATCTACTTTCCTACATTCACTAACCCAACCTATGGCTTTAAATGAAAAATAATAAATATATATTTAAAGTAACCTAACGTACGATTCTAAACAAATTATAATAAATATACCTAACCTTTAACACCACTACCTATAAATATAATTAGATGTAAGGGTTACATGGTAAAATAAAACATTTTTATTCCAGGTATTATTTTTTATTTATATGTTCATTATATTTCTATACAAATTTACTAGCACCATATCATTATTCACTGAGTCACATGTGAAATTTCTAAGGAAGTCTTCTAATCTCATCCCCCTGAACTTGTAATATAAATATACCAAACAGTACTCTCCACACACCGCTGATAGATAATCTTGAACCGTAACGCTATTGTACCTCCACATGCAAGAATTCCTCCTTAAAAACCCTTCTATTGCCTCAATAGGTTTACGTCCAAATGAATCAAAATATTCACCAACTCTTTCGACGCTTATATGTACAGCCACCCAATAAGACCCCGGCTGTGAATCAGGGTCAAGATTGCATATTATAAATGCTGGCACCTGAGCATAAATTGGCAATCGATTTGAAGGATATACGTTGCTTTGGAGGCTGGGATGTATCATACGAAGACTCATTTGCACTTCTAGTGTGTTCATACTTTAATACGCGTTTACTCCGCTACTCTTTTGCTCTTTAACTGACTACATTTCTAACTATCAATTCATATTTGTACCAATGAATTCATTTAAACCCACATAATATGACCTCAACAGAAGTAATGAGTCTTTTTATTAAACAAGTAATGAGGTAAATAAAAACCATGTCATATTCGTTTAGGTTATATTTTATTATTCTTAATATCATAATTACATAAGTGATTGCTTAACTACTATAATCCACACATACATTTCTGTTCTTATCTATTTCTATAATAT
The DNA here is from genome assembly GCA_028984075.1 of Pieris mannii. Taxonomy (NCBI): domain Eukaryota; kingdom Metazoa; phylum Arthropoda; class Insecta; order Lepidoptera; family Pieridae; genus Pieris; species Pieris mannii. The sequence goes on from CM054776.1 coordinate 7,430,858, forward strand.
TTGAAAACTCTGCGTAAACTACACAGTTAACAGTTTCAGTCAATGCGCTCTCGAATCTTACTTCCATTCTTACACTACCATGGCGAACAAGATTCCAATGCACATTAGAGTTAGCCGACAAGTCAGGTGTTAAATCAAAAGCTAGTAAACAGTATCCATTTGAATATTGCTCCCTCGATATTCCATTACCTTCGTTAAGAAAATGTATACCGGTGCCTGAGTACAGGGTGTGGTATGCGCTCGTAAATACATCGTTTGGAAATGATGGTTGTAACGATTTTGAAGGTATCTGTTGACCATCTATATATAGGCTAAATGAGCAAATACCAAAATTTTCAAAGTTGAAAGGATTTTTAACATAACTACCGTTGAATGCTGTATTATTCACAAAACCTATAATACATCTCTTAGGAACCTGTCCTAAAAATATATTATCCAGTGTTTTACCCTGCACACCAGACGGTATGGTCAGGACTTTCACTTCACCTCTTGTTATAGGATATTTAGCTGTAGTAGTGGCAAGAACCTTTTGATGGGCTATTAGTATTGATGGATTAATTTTTGCTCTGCGTATTATTAAAGTTGCATCTGTGATATAGACTTTGTACTTATTATCTGCATTCTGTGACATGAGGTTAAATGTTTCTCTCGATCTCACTAATTTTATAGATAATTCGACCCCGTTAATGAGGAATTTATCTTGATTGAATATATCCCCATGTAAATGTCCAATCATTTCAACATCCTTACCATCCTTTGAAAGTTGTTGTCTTCTGTAAAAGCCCTTGTTTGCCTCATTAGTTTCATTCATTTTTCCAGCTGTATCCTCGTACCATAAACCACATGTCAAATGTGATTTTTTGGCGGATGATGAATAATTTAATAGAGTTTCTATGAAAGCACGATATGCATAAGTATTATTTGGGGGTGACACAAGTTTTTGGTTTAGGTAAACATCCAATTGGTTAAATAAAGAATGTAACCAATTATTGACTGGTGCCACTACATTAGCTGCATTAACTACAGAACCGTCTTGATTTTTAATTTGAGCCTTGAGATGGAGTAGTGTATGCGAAAGGTCTATGTAGTCATCTCCAGTACCAGGTACTTGAAATTCGACGGGTCCATCATCACTTAATGAAGAAATTGGTTTATAGTGTATCCAGTGTCCATATTCGATACTTGTTTGTGTGGAAGGAAGAGCAAACAGATCCAATTCAGATTTAACGCACTCACATGAATGATTATGAATAAATGACATTATGATTAGTTTGAAAATATATCCTTGGAATTATTAATATTTTTGTTCCTTGTTTTCTTCAGAGCGCCTTTCACGTTGAGGGGTGAAACTCGAATGAGCTCATTACAATATTTTCGTCTTTTATTAACACCCGATCCAGTCATAAGATTATCAATTTTGGTATCAACTTTGCGTTTAAGGTTAGAACTAGCCTCTTTCAATCGATTTTTAATAGATTCTTTGATAGGACGACTAGCCACAACATCTGACAAAAGCCCAATTCCGCCGTTAAGTGCTTCTTTTCCAATTACCTTAGCACCACTAGTGAGTAAAGGTAGCACACTTCGAAATAACCCCCCAAGAAAACTGCCGATACCATGACCACGTTGATGTAAGGCTCCTTTGTAGATTACATTTATACCAGACCCAGCTTGTTTCGAATAATAATGTTCATAAGGACATATAAATGTATCTTGAGGTGTATACATTTTAAAAAGGAAATATAGTTTATATTTTTTTAAAATGAAGTTTCACACACGATGTTCCGTATTGAAATGGTACCGCATTTCCCGTGGTTGTTCTTATATCTATCTCAATAACATCAAATTCTCTTCTCATTACCGGCAAATAATGTGGTGGTGAAAATATATGCATTTTATTTGAACCATATATGTATTTAGCAGGATCTAAGGGTATAATTCTCAATAGGGGTGTCATTACATCACCAACAATTTGTGGTTCTATAATATCACAATACACAAATAATTGTGATGGTAACCCCAAATGTAGATTAGCAGGGCGTTTACCGATATTATGATTTACTAAATTGGTATCTGGCTCAAATCCAAGTTGAAAGCTCAAATTAGGTGAAAGAGATAATGAAATTATTGATGGATCCTTTACTGTAGCAGAGACAAACTTTGACACGGTGTCCTGGCGAAAACTAACTTTCTCTTTCGAATTTAAAGCTAGAAGAATATTTTGTATATTATCATAGTTGGTGGCTGGTATATGGTTCTTATACATCAGTGTGGTCTCTTCGTTATTGATGGTAGTTTTTTTACTTATGTACATAATATTTTCATGTTCTTGCACGGAAAACATAGTAGAAGGATATTGAAACTCAACTATACCTACCATCCATTCTCCTTCTAATGTAATGGCTTTAGGTAGTTTTGTAGAAAAATTTGATGTCATATTTCCCGGAAAATATTGTGTAGAACTATTGCTGAGTAAAGTTAAATAAAAACTTTCCTTCATTGCAGATTTTTAATATTCGATAGTAAGACCCAAGAATTAAACTTGTTAGGATATCCTTTCCATTTAACTAATACTTCCTTTCTAATACCGCTTTTACGTGATCTTATGATTTTATCAATCTTAAATTCGGAAGTGGGGGAAAAAGTTATTTTTTGTAGTTCTTTCTCATAAAAAGTTCCTGTTATTGATTCATTGTCTAAATCGTTTAAAGTGTATACAACCCACGGGGAACGATCTATAATCGAAGTAATGATAAAAATTTCATTACTCCAATTACTTTCATAACCTTTTTGAAATACATGTTTGTATTTTGTAATTCTTACATAGTCACCAACGTTAAACTTAGGTACTTTGTTTAAACTTGAAATATAAGTCTTTTCATCATAATATAAATTTCGCCAAACTTCCATTATGTTTTCCATTTTAACATCACATAGTCTCATCTTGATACTAGAGTGTACACTGTGATTATAAGAACTAACCAAATCTTGTAAAATATCTGTATAGCGATAAGTATTCTTATGTGTAAAATAACGCCACATTTTCATTTTCAATGTTCTCTGAAATCGTTCTACTATACTTGCTTTTATATCTGGATTATTTGTAGTGTAATAATTTATATTTTCACTTTTTAAATAAGTTTGGACATCCTTAGATACAAATTCCGTGCCCTTATCTGATTGAATATGTCTAGGAACAGTTTTAGCTTCATCAAAGATGCTAGTAAAACACGTTTTTATTGTGTATGAATCCTTCTTTTTCATTGCTCTAACATAAGCATACTTACTAAAGGCGTCAATAACACACAAAATATATTTATATCCATCATTATATTGCATGTAAGTTCTTAAATCACTTAAATCAGCTTGCCACAATGCATTAATATTTGATAAAATATATTTATTACGCGGGAATTTTTTTATAACCGGTTTATGTAATGTATATGTTTCTTGAGACTGCAACCATTTCAAAACATCACTTTTTGAGATTTTTCCATTCATTGCCTTTGTTAACTTATTGACACTGCTGTAACCGGCTGGATGTGAAATATCATAATAGATGCGATGTAACTCTAATACGGGGTCCATTTCTCCCAATCACTTTTGTTTCTCAATTTAGTGATGTATTTAGATTGAGTTGGAGTTGAAGAAACCTCAGTTTGTGGTTCTTGAATCAATGTTTTATCTTTACTATTAAGATTAGATATATATTTGATTCTTTTTAGATTACCAATGTATGTTAGCGGGGTATTTATATCATTTAAAAACTTGGCAAATATTTCCCAACCGATTGGTTCGGATCTCTTCGAGGGTCTTAAGATGTCATTCACTAAATCTATAATATTACTCCCTGGTATCTCTTGTCCACTAATGATAACTGTTCCATTTTTATTCCATTGCAATTGATCTTTTTTATTTAATATTGTATCCATCAACAATTCACCCCTCCTCATATAAGTTTTAGGAATTAATTTTAATATTTCTTTTGGTGGTAACCCATATGCGATGTCTTCATCCGTTGGGGGTTGTTTAACATTTAGCATTTTTTCATTTTTACTAGTAGTTATATTATTGATGTTACGGGGTTCGTTGGTATTATCATTTAAAACCTTTTCAGTTATTGTTATTTCTTGAGGTTGGCGTTCTTCCATGGAGTAATGTAAGTATCTTTGTAAAATTTGTAGATAAAGTGCCCATTTTTCGCGATCATCCAATTTACTTGATATAATTTTTTCCATTTCTAAATCCAATCTACTTTGTGGTGTTGCTTTATTTTCATTCTGATGTTTCAGTTTATCAATAAAGTCTTGCTCAACAAGAAGCATTTTTTTTGTGTTCATTGTGATTTATTAAAACAACTTACAAGGGTGCTTAGAATTGTACCCAAAATTATTGGAAGAAAGGACCCTCCTTTTTGTATTAATATATTTTTCCTGTATTCAAAACTTTTACCTTTACTGATCAGATTACGTAAGATATTTTTAATTTTTTTTAATTTGGTTTTTGTATTCTCTTTTAAAGGTACTTTTCCTTGTAAAACATTGTGAATACATTCACAAATACAGTTAATTTCTTGATTATTACAAGACTTCAATAATATTCTACGATGTTTGGGTTTTAATTTATGTAAAGCTGATAACAATTCCTTATGCGTTGTTATTCGTTGATACATGGTTCATTACTGACTTAGAGTGGCTGATTACAAAGATATTTATACCTTTTCATAGGAACATATATTGTACAAAAATTACGGGATTCAAATATTTTAGATTTTATGCGGCGAGCATCATCAGTGTTTTGTTTCAAATCAATCATTAAATAACCATGAGCTTCTTTAGTAGCATCGGTATATGAATCTTCGATAAACTTCGTGTCTTCCGGGGAAACTTGTCTAGCTAGAAATCGTATTTGTGTTTTGTCACGGGGATTTTTAAAATAAATAATATAACTTGAATTAAGTGAAATATCACGCTGTCCTCTTCCTTGATGAAATAAGTTTTGGGTTATGTAAAAAACACTCAAATTTCTATGATGACTGCCTTTTGTAAATATATCAACAACTCGCCCATCAGATTCCCTCATTAAGTCATCTATTATAATCAAATGTGGATTTTTACCATCAAACATATGCAATTCCGGTAGTCCTTGGTGGTAATTTACTCCGGGTATATTATAAAGCGGTTGCATTTCATCATAACACCATGTAATTTCCAAAAAAATCTCATTACATATACTATTTTTATGTTTAATGAAATTTGCAACAAAGTTAGATTTTCCACACCCACTTGGTCCTGCTACGATGGCAGCAAAAGGATGAATAAAATGAATTATTTTTTTGACTTCTGTCTTCAGCAGGGAAAGGAATAAAACTAAGTTGATATTTTAAAAACAATTTATTTATATGGAATATACAGAAAAATTTAAGTGTAATATCACAATATCACAATATTAATGTATTCTTATATATATGTATACATGTAAACACACAAATTTATTTTACATAAAAAATTACAATGCCTCATATATACAATAATGATAAACTTAATTACATACTAATGATTTTGTAATGACCTATAGGTAACGTATCGATTTTGTTTGGTAAAATGTACCGCTTAGTGTCATTAAAAGATAAACATAGCTTATTTATTTCCTGGGTAAAAATTGTATGTTTAATGATCTAAATCGATACATTTTACAATGCTGTACGTTGTTATTAAACAAACACGACTTATAATTATTTAATGTTAATTTTTTTGTAATACATTTATTTACACCCTTCGCTTTCGTCACCACCTTGTCATCAACTTGTAATGCATACATTTTAGATCTTAACCCTACGAACTCTGTAAAAATTCTTCCGATATTCTCGTCTTTAAAGTACCCTAACTTTTTTTTGTTTAATTTTGGGAAATCAAAAATATTATTTTCATCATAGTCAGATGTATCAAAATATTTGTTAATATCGGGTTTTATATCATTATAAAAGTTACTAGTAAATATTTGATAAATGAGACTGTCGGTATCTGTGTACAGTAGTTTCAAATTGGAAGTAAATTTCTCTTGCATGTAATTATAGTGGAAATCATACATTAGCGTTTTAGATATATCTAATATACAAAATCCGAGATAAATAGGTTTATTATAAATTAACTTCATTTTGTTTAATTGAATTGCAACAAGACTATCAGAAAATATTGAAACACTGTGAAAATGTGGTTGAGCAATTAGATCTCCGGCTCCCAATACTTTGCCCCTATTTTCCCAGTGGGTTAATAGTTTAACGTTTACTCGTTTCTCAATATTTTCCATAGTCTTACCAAATACAGCGTTGTTCATGAGTTTATAGAAATCTTTCTTAAAATCAGAATTAGCTCGGGTTCTTAATTGTGTATTAAGGTCTATATATTTCTTTAACCATGGACTCTGTTTAAGTTTTAATATTCTATGAACTTTTAATAATTTTAAACCCATTTTCAAACATTGAATTAAATTTCTGTAATGAATAATATATTTATATTTATTTTTTAAGTTTGGAATCAATCTTATTTCCTTAGCGTCCCCAACTGGTATATTTTCTGGACAAAGAGGTAAATCTGAATGTTTATCATGTAAATCCACCGGATACTCCAGATCTAATTCTAAGATAAAACCTATATCTGAGGAACAACTAACATTAAAATCTATCAGTATCAGCACTAACCCACTCAAAACCAGCTGTAGGTAGATATTGCGACATAGCCCAACCATATAGATTATTGGCATCGAAATACATTAAGAATGACTCTTTATCTTTTGCATTATAGTCAGACATGTAAACATTATTTGCTTTTGCATAGCGAGTGCTACATTGCGAAACACCACCACGAATTCCTGATTTAATGAAAGCAATCATATCTATATCAGAAAGTAATTCAATTTTTGTTTTAGTGTGTTTTAACATAGCATCCCAACTTAATCCAGGTGCTGTATAGTAATGAGCCGGATCTAAATCGTACGTTTGAATGCAAACATACCTAAAATTTTCAAAAATATCTGCTAACAATAAAACATCAGTTTTTAAATAAAGATTTGAATAATCCAACATATTTTTACAATTGAAATGATTCCAAACATCTTTGGCATGGTTGTAATCTTCATTAGAAATAATGGAATCTGTAAGAGTACTGTAAAAGTGGGGAAGATCAGGAAGTTGATTGTAATTTAATGTATCAAAATCTTTAATGAATTCATATGGAAATACACCTTTTTTAGTCAGCCGTTTAAAGTCTTCTGAATTGGGAAAGCATTTTGATAATTCCTTAAAATTATTCTCGTTTAAATTTTTTGCTAAAGTATCTAAGCTACTGGGTAAAAATTTTAAGGAATCCACAAAACGTAAAGTTACATTACTATTATTGATATTAAGTACCTTTGAAAATGATATGTATATTTCTTTATTTTGCGGGAGAACTTCCACCCGACCTTCATCAAAGCTTAAGGCATGTACGATAAAATGTGCATCATAATGGCTTAAATTATGTAAGAAAACTGGTACAGTGTAAGGTACTCTAAATTTTTCAGAACAAAGTTTATGTATGACCCCAACAAATTCCCCAGTAAACCAATCGTGGTAAATCATTGAATCCCCACACAAAATTTTATCACAAATATAACAATTTTTAGCTTTGCTAACTATATCTTGCTGTATTGGTGATATTTTATTAGGCTCTTTTTGAAAACTAATTTTTTTAACGATTTTTATCAAATTATCTTTCAGTGATTCCATAAATTTTAAAGCACAATTTTCACCAGTATATGTTACATATTTAGACAATTTATCATCGTATGAGCATTTAATGTAGTATCCAAAACTATACACATTATGCTTTTGTACATTTATTGTATGTGATTTTGAAGGGTCGTTTGAACATGATGCTAAGGGACTTAAAAAAGCCTCAAAATCCGCATATATAACAAAAGGTAACATCAATTTACGTTGAAATTTATCAAAACTTAATTTACATTCAGAAACAATATCACCCCACCAATTTTTTTTATGTTTATCTACGCTGGGTATTTGTGTACAAATATGTCTGCAATCATTTATTTGATGGTTATTTAAACGTTCAGATGTTAAAAAATATTGTAAACAAAAGTCACATAGATATATAGCTTCCTTGGATTTCGAAACTTGACTACTTATTAATCGTGACATATTTTTAATATAACAATAATGACCGATTTTACCATGTGTCAAATATAGTAAATTTATATGAGTCTGCATTTTATTTTTTGTAAAATACAATAGCCCAACAATACAATGTTTTTTTTTATGTTCATTATATTCTAAACCAAAAACATTGATGCTAATATTATTAAGACTTTCAATTTTGTGTATATCGTTTAATTTAACAGGAAATTTAATATTACCGAACTTTAATTTATGACTGTATTTGGTGTAAGATGATACTCTATCCGAATTTTTATGAATTGGAAATAAAGCAGATAACAGTGCCCACTTAAAACAGGCGTCATCAGTGTTTTTAACATTTATCACAGCTTTTTTTGTTTTTATATCATGTGGTAACTCAATAAAGGATTTTCCTCTTAAAGGGTTAAATTGATTTAAATTCAAATCCAAATGTAAAATCTTTTTCAGACTCCACCCACTATCCTTTTTCTCGAATGAATTTATATAGTTTATTAGAGATTTTGTGAGAGTTGTATAAAATATATTTAAATCATCAGCAATACAAACAATAAAATTCATTGATTGAAAATCAAAGCTTTTGTTTAAGTTTTTTGTCTCCTGAACAAAGTCACCATATAAAATGAAATTTATTTTTAAAATTGTGTGATCTTCTATAGATTTATTTATTAATGTAAATATTGTATCTTTGACTGACGCAAGAAATAAATCTGGTGTCTCAAACTGTAAATCATTTTGATTTTCTGAAGTTACTCTATAGGTTATTATTCTATTACCGAACGCAGTCTCAATTATCTTAACATTGGGTTTTATTGAATGTTGTATTTTATTTACGTTATTTTTATGTGCATTGCTCCTTAGATGATTAGCGAAATATTTTTTGGAAACATTTGTATTACAAATACAACAAAATTTCGTGTTAAAATTATTACCTTTATTCGATGTTGATTCCTCTTGTGAAGACCGTGAAAGATCCATGTTAGATCCAGATTTTATTCTTTTGATGTCAGCAGAGTTAATATTAACATCTGCTTTCCTTTTAGTTCCACGACCCATTTGATCAACCCTATCGAATAAAATGTTATATTATTTAACTGTTAGAAATGCGAATAGAGAAATCAAAAAATATAAGAAATATTATTATTAAATATACTCACAGTTTCCTATCGAATTCATCACATAGCGCCATCATTCTTTGATCATAAAATGGGTGATTTAAATCATTTCTTTCTATTTCATCACAAACATTAAAAAGTTCATTTGTATCATTGGATAAGCTTTCAAATTGATCCATTTCATCAAAAAATACACTAACACAGTCTTGAGACATTGTATACATGTATTCGTTTCACAACTATTTTTTGTCACACACTTTTTACCTTAATGCGCAAAGGTCTTCAACAAAAAGCACAATGATTGACTTTGTACAATGCAACATAATATTTATACTAGTGGAAACATTACTTAACTATATAAACATAATATGTTATTAGAATCCGAAGCATGTAGAAACTGAATTAAGCTAATTTTTAAAACTGTAACGTTTTACACTATCTTCCTCATATATCTCCTTTGTTATGTTGTATACAATATCCTTAATCTGATGATCAATGTTGGAATCGCTTTTCATGTAATATTTAACACGAATATCCGCATTTTTCCAATGTTGTGAGACTGGGATTTCTCTCAACTTATTAATACTATATAATTCGATTTTTACAAGTATATCAGCGTCCCTTCCATCATCTGTATCTGTCGATATATATGAAATGCTTCCTTCCTTGCCTGCACGGCCAACACTTGAAGAAAGTTTAGTTTTTTTCTTTTTACGGTCAGGTTCTTGAAGAAAAAAGTCATCTAAACGATTGGTCTTCTTATTTTTATTTTCTGTTAAGTTTAAAACCTCTTCTTCATCAGATAAATCATAATAGTTGTATGGTCTGAAACATTTTTCCACATCTTTCAGGTTGTATGAAGACTGAAATATAACATAAACAAATCAATCAAAAACGGAATTATTAATATTTTAAATTTACTGATACGAAATTTAAAAAATATAAATAACTTACCTCCATTGTTGTATATTACTTCAAACTCACAACCACTTCACTTTTGTCGAACTAAGAGCACAATACTAAATCTTTCTACAAGTATCGGGTTATATAGATTGGAAACGGACATCATTAACTAGTTACGATATTCAAATAGAGTGCATGTTTGAACAAGTATCCATAGCTATCAGTAAAATGTGGATAATAAATACAAAGGGCACTCTAAAACCCTTTGCAATCTTAATGGACAATGCATTCTTTAAAACATTTTTGAAATAGATAAGAACAGAAATGTGTAGTAGTTAAGCAATCACGTCATGTAATTGTTAGGAACAATAAAATATATATATGCGAATATGACACGGTTTTTATTTAGCTGCATTACTTTTTGAAGTATTTTATAGAATATGTTTTGTGAATAATACAGCATTCAACGGTAGTTCTAATAGTAGTAATAATTCCAAGGATATATTTTCAAACTAATCATAATGTCATTTATTCATAATCATTCATGTGAGTGCGTTAAATCTGAATTGGATCTGTTTGCTCTTCCTTCTACACAAACAAGTATCGAATATGGACACTGGATACACTATAAACCAATTTCTTCATTAAGTGATGATGGACCCGTCGAATTTCAAGTACCTGGTACTGGAGATGACTACATAGACCTTTCGCATACACTACTCCATCTCAAGGCTCAAATTAAAAATCAAGACGGTTCTGTAGTTAATGCAGCTAATGTAGTGGCACCAGTCAATAATTGGTTACATTCTTTATTTAACCAATTGGATGTTTACCTAAACCAAAAACTTGTGTCACCCCCAAATAATACTTATGCATATCGTGCTTTCATAGAAACTCTATTAAATTATTCATCATCCGCCAAAAAATCACATTTGACATGTGGTTTATGGTACGAGGATACAGCTGGAAAAATGAATGAAACTAATGAGGCAAACAAGGGCTTTTACAGAAGACAACAACTTTCAAAGGATGGTAAGGATGTTGAAATGATTGGACATTTACATGGGGATATATTCAATCAAGATAAATTCCTCATTAACGGGGTCGAATTATCTATAAAATTAGTGAGATCGAGAGAAACATTTAAACTCATGTCACAGAATGCAGATAATAAGTACAAAGTCTGTATCACAGATGCAACTTTAATAATACGCAGAGCAAAAATTAATCCATCAATACTAATAGCCCATCAAAAGGTTCTTGCCACTACTACAGCTAAATATCCTATAACAAGAGGTGAAGTGAAAGTCCTGACCATACCGTCTGGTGTGCAGGGTAAAACACTGGATAATATATTTTTAGGACAGGTTCCTAAGAGATGTATTATAGGTTTTGTGAATAATACAGCATTCAACGGTAGTTATGTTAAAAATCCTTTCAACTTTGAAAATTTTGGTATTTGCTCATTTAGCCTATATATAGATGGTCAACAGATACCATCAAAATCGTTACAACCATCATTTCCAAACGATGTATTTACGAGCGCATACCACACCCTGTACTCAGGCACCGGTATACATTTTCTTAACGAAGGTAATGGAATATCGAGGGAGCAATATTCAAATGGATACTGTTTACTAGCTTTTGATTTAACACCTGACTTGTCGGCTAACTCTAATGTGCATTGGAATCTTGTTCGCCATGGTAGTGTAAGAATGGAAGTAAGATTCGAGAGCGCATTGACTGAAACTATTAACTGTGTAGTTTACGCAGAGTTTTCAAATATTATAGAAATAGATAAGAACAGAAATGTATGTGTGGATTATAGTAGTTAAGCAATCACTTATGTAATTATGATATTAAGAATAATAAAATATAACCTAAACGAATATGACATGGTTTTTATTTACCTCATTACTTGTTTAATAAAAAGACTCATTACTTCTGTTGAGATCATATTATGTGGGTTTAAATGAATTCATTGGTACAAATATGAATTGATAGTTAGAAATGTAGTCAGTTAAAGAGCAAAAGAGTAGCGGAGTAAACGCGTATTAAAGTATGAACACACTAGAAGTGCAAATGAGTCTTCGTATGATACATCCCAGCCTCCAAAGCAACGTATATCCTTCAAATCGATTGCCAATTTATGCTCAGGTGCCAGCATTTATAATATGCAATCTTGACCCTGATTCACAGCCGGGGTCTTATTGGGTGGCTGTACATATAAGCGTCGAAAGAGTTGGTGAATATTTTGATTCATTTGGACGTAAACCTATTGAGGCAATAGAAGGGTTTTTAAGGAGGAATTCTTGCATGTGGAGGTACAATAGCGTTACGGTTCAAGATTATCTATCAGCGGTGTGTGGAGAGTACTGTTTGGTATATTTATATTACAAGTTCAGGGGGATGAGATTAGAAGACTTCCTTAGAAATTTCACATGTGACTCAGTGAATAATGATATGGTGCTAGTAAATTTGTATAGAAATATAATGAACATATAAATAAAAAATAATACCTGGAATAAAAATGTTTTATTTTACCATGTAACCCTTACATCTAATTATATTTATAGGTAGTGGTGTTAAAGGTTAGGTATATTTATTATAATTTGTTTAGAATCGTACGTTAGGTTACTTTAAATATATATTTATTATTTTTCATTTAAAGCCATAGGTTGGGTTAGTGAATGTAGGAAAGTAGATAACGCGATGCATTAGTACTGAGGCATTCATTAGATAATGACTGGGAATTTCGTGCAGGAAATAGGAGCTGATAAGGTGGTGATAAGTTAATGAGCTACGGTTTTGCGAAAGCTAACTTTTAAACGGTTAGAGATATCAGTTCGGCTGTGAGTGCTTTCGGCTCCGCACGCCCTGTTTAGTGGGAATAGAGTACAAACTTTTTTTTTTTTTTTTAGTTTTGGTCAGCCATGATTTTTAGGTTTGTCCCTTGGGAGGGACAAAATATTTCCGGGTTCTGCCTTTGAGGCCTTACCCGGAAATACCAACTACTTATGTATTTTTTGAATAGTCAAGTTTATGAGCCGAGTTCAGTACTTTGATACTCGAAAAATAAAATAATATTATCTAATAACTAATAAAATAGGCGCGCGAGGCTTAATCCTAATATCTTTGCACCTGAATCCCGGCCCACTAAATGAATAATTAAATATATGAGCATTTAGTTTTGTGCAAGTAATAATTACTTGCACAAAACTAAAGACGTATAACACCCAATATATGGCGTGAGTAAGTGTCAAAAGACTGACCCTCTGGTAAATATATTCAGATATCTGAGGCCAAAGGTAACAGGTTCTTTTTTTATATTTACCGAAGCCAGACATTCCATTATTATAACGTGTTGTAATGTTCGTGTAAATGTACGACGTAATCTTATTTATTAAAGCAACAAAACACTGAAACTTATATTTTGTTAATATTTAATAATATACCTTATCAAGTATCAAAAAAACCCTTGTAAAGGGATACCGATGTAAGTATTAACTAAATATTAATTGCATAATTGTCTAGAGCTACTAAAATGTTATGTTTAGGTAATATGAAGTGGCTGTCATATCTGGTTTATGAGTATATATATTTGAAATTACCAAATAAACGTAACTTAAGTTCAAATGTTTTAAAGTTTTACGGAAATAAAAATTCAGCAACCGTAGGATATCTTCGAGTACAGGTTATGCCAAATTCATGAACTGTAGACTTACTTAGAGAATGTCAAATGTTATCATTGCCTATGAAAAATAACCTTTTTGTTTTATTTCAAAACTTCTCGGCGTAACACCGGTATTATCATTTAAATATTTATTATAAACGTACATACACATATATATTTAAGTTATAGCTGATTATATACAAATATTTATTTCTTTATTCAAAGGAGGAACGCTGCCAGTATCTTCGAAACCTTGCCTAAAGGGACTCCTTTTAATAATAATTTTTAATTATTAAATTTTAAGGTTAGTTATTAGGTATTTTTAATGTATTACGTTATTTGTTTTATTATCATTTACAAGTAATACCTATACAACTTTTTTTTAATCTGTCTACGATGTGATAATGGATTTGTAATACAATTAAGCCAAATTCTTAGGCTTATCATATCTATTAGGTGTCGCAACAAAACACTCCAGAGCAGATTCAAAAGTATTATTATGTTGCGATTAAATATTTATACTTCATATATTATACATGTAAAAATCTACTAAAATGCTTTAGCATTTATAAATTGCATACTTGCAATGCTGTTTAGCATTTAATAAATTAAGAATAACAAATACTTCCAAATGTATGTAATAAATTAGTATACGAAGTTGTTTCTGTTATCACTACATAAACTGATTTGTAATGTTTGATATTGTGATTTCTCGTTAGTTAAATTCTGCGCCATTTGAAATCAGAACAATCGTATTGGAAGACGAGGCAGAACAAACGATTTACAAAGCCTATGTAAATAGAGATCAGTGGAGCATGTTACTGAAATATCAGATTAAGGCTAGTTTATCCTCACAACGAAGGTTTATCCTGCTCTTTAGAAATCCCTCGGGTGGAAAATTGCACGTCTCTGTCAGCTTTGTAATATAATATTACTTAAATAATAAAAATACCGGTTGCAAAGTCGGTGACGCTCGTACGGGAAACTGCATTTTCCTGAGATCAGCGCCTTTAGATAGAAGGTATTTTAAATGCAGTAGAAGCGATACAGAATTGCAGTCAAGTGCAATGCATTCGATATTAGATTTTATTTCACAAACATAGATAAAATCTCCAAAAATGGAGTGCATTGCACTTTTACTATTGCGGTTCTACTATGCGTTTTGATCATCAGTTGAAATTTTGTAGAGTTAGGTCAGACAAAGTTTTTTTTTTAAATTTATTCTTCTATCATTTTCATTTAGAGAAAAGTGATAAGCCTTCTATACTATAGACATTCATTGAAGTTATAATTCGCCGGAAATCATATCCAATACGAATGGAATTTATAAGACAAGTCTTATATAATAACCCACCAGTTTAGAATCTTACGAATGGATATCCGTAAGTTTATAAATTTACCACGCGACGTCGCAAATTCATGAGTTGGCGAAAATGTGGGCGTAAAATAATACAATTTATCTCTCGATTAGAATAATACGAAAGTTGATTGATTTCCTAGGAACTTGCGATATTTTACTATATTCCGGTGACATATACATTGGAATTATAAGGCTTGTGTTGTAATTATTAAAGCGTGTATATTTTATCTTTAATGAACAGGTTTTCCAAATAAAATAAAACAGTCCAGAGGTCGTAGGTTTGAGCTTCCGGCTGTGTACCAATGGACTTTTTTATCTTCCGCCTTATAGGTCACTAACGCCCAAACCCATTTGAAATGGACATCTCAAATGGGTTAAATCATCTTAATCCAAATATTGATAAAAGTGTGTCAATAACCAATCAACGGATTGTAATAGCCATCTGTCGATACAAGCTGTCCATGGTAGGTTGGATCATTGTATGTGGATAGACATGAGTACAAACTCTCGTATATGAGTGTAAACTCGATAAAATGGAACAACAAAGAGCGAAGATATTGCATTTTATCCGTTCCCAAAAATGGATTGTCATCGTAGGGTCTTATTATTGCGATGAAGATAGGAGATCGATAGACTGTTACGGTCTGATCTCAGATTGTTTTCAATCTCAGATTGTGGTTTAATTATTCGGGCGTAAGGCAGACCACGAACCTATCCCTAAGATATAGATAATGCAAAAATTGTTCTATAAAACAGAAGAATGCTAAACAAATCTAAACAAAAATAAAAATTTATAACTTTACTGTATCAATAGAGAAATAAAAAAAAATACAGGAATTGTTAGGAAAAACGATTCAGAGCCATTTTCATTTCATGCGTACCCTATTTTTGCTTATCAACGATTAATAGGTACTTATCTTAAAATCTCTCGAAAATTTCCTCGATAGCTCTCTATATGAGATTAAGTGAGTTTTGCCGACTCCGGGACGAAATGAATTATTTTCTTTACGCTCGTATGAGTATTGCCTCTGAAGTGCCATGAACGCATGGAAGGTCGAATTTATTCGTATTTAATAGAACATTACCCCAAATATGACACGGTAACTATCTGAATATTTTATTCTAACTTGCTTATTTTCCTTGAGAGACCTTTAGACCCTTACACTGAATCAAACCGCTTCACTTAAACCGTCATTTATTAATACCGCGTTTTTGTAAAGGAAATAAATATTTTTGTACTAGGTAAATTATAATAGTATATAGCTAAGTGACAAAAAAAAATTTGAGACGAGGTTTTTAGTGGAAACGTAGGGGTATAATTAACGTTGAGCTTCTGGGTTGGACTTTGGAGAACGTGTTAATATAAACAAACGAAAGATATTACCATAAAAATACGAGCTAAAACAGTCTGAAAGGCTAAAAACTTTGAGAGGGAAGGAACCCCCTCTGGGCTTCCTTGGAAACATACAGCATACGGCAGCAGTCGCACAGTCTGCCCTTCGTATTCTTGAGGTGGGGGAGCGACTTACCATCAGATGAGCCATGATGAAATAAATCACTTTGAAAATGTTCGTGTAAAATCAGAAAGAGTGTCACTCAATCAGTTATCCGACCGCGGACTTTTTTCTTTATTTTACGAAATTAAATACATACGTGACACTGACGGCGTAGAATTATATTGTAATTATGTTTAGCTTAGCAGTACAGAGACATTGGTTCTTAATCTTTGATGACACGGGGTTAGTTTACGAGCTACTAGTCGAGTTCAAAAGCAAGCGTAAGATGGGTTAGCAAGTGTTGATGACCACAAAACTTTCGACTTGATTTTTTTGGCGTCAAGATATTGTCATTGGCATCTTTGTTATATGGTGACTTAAATAGGTCTTTACTTGACCGGTTCAGCGAGTAGCAAGTCTTCATTCGACTAGTTACACATGGCTAGTTAACTTGCTTACAGCCACAAGCGAATGTTGATTGAATTAGGCTTTCTATCCCAGCTTTTTTTAAATTGCATAATGACAGATTGTTCTAAGTTAATGACACGAGGGGAGTTTACAAGGTGCTGGTGAACTAGCCCCGTATAGCTAGCTTTACGTTATTTCAGAAGTTTCACTCATCAAGGCATAGACTAGTCATAGACAATTAAATAAAACGCACATATTTATTTCTTGTTTACGATTGCATGTGACTATTTGTGGTAAGATCTAGTGTGTGTCGTATTTTTGACAAAGGAATCAATAGAAAATACTTCCGCGATTTAATGATTAGCCGTCATAAAAATATATGGATTTGCATTAAATGATTCTCATGCAACCATTACAATTAAATAAATAATCAAAAGAATCTGTAGCTAAAAATTAATCTTAAGTTTGATGCATGTGGCAGTGTGTATATAACTACTAGAAAAAAATATGTTATATTATTCCTAAGATTTTAGCAACAATAAATCTGAAGCTAGCGAGCCGCTTATTGTTATTTTCTGTCTATACCAAATATAAAAAGCTATCCAAATAAGATACCCAATGAGGTTGATAATGATTATTGATTGAATCAAAGGATTCTTGTAAAGACAATTAAAAATTATCTAGTAAAAACTATGTATGGAGAAATGACATGCAAATAAAGATTTAGGTAACAATGTACAGAAGTGATAAGCTAGATAGAAGATATTCTTGGAATGGAAAAGTAACGGGTCACTAAGTCAGTGATTTTTTTCGCATTTCATGACGTGATAAATGGTTAGAAGAGCAGTCGAGCTCATTCGGAAAGAAAACGTATCAGGAATGTTAGTGGAGCGAAAAATTTCTGTATCTACAATTTACTTACCTATTTATAATATAAAACATTGGTTTATTTAAATAAGAAATCTTTTGTTAAAAAAGATTATACTTGTTTTCATTTCAATAATTATATATGTATTCCATTTTTTAATAAAGTGACATCTATTGTAATTTACGTAAACTACCAACTCTATTCAAGTCTTATTAGTCCGGTGCGCGCCCTACTACCGTCGTGGGAGGCTCCCAAGCCCCATCGACACACGACAGCGAGTGCTGCGAGAGCGAAGACGCTCCACAGCACCTACGAGGCCCAGGGCCGCTCCAGGCCGGCAAAAACTACCGCCTCGCTGTGCGAAACTCACACCCACTGACAGCAGACATTCCTGTCTGTTGTTTTCCGCCCTGCACCCTTTATGTACTAGCGGCATCTTGTGAAAATCTTTTAAACTAACAACTCTTTTAATTATTGTTTTGCGTACCATCTGGCAATATTTTATGGAACTTATCATGATTTATAATGATAACATTTTTAATTTCTTCGTAAGCATTATTCTCTTTAATAGATGGCGGCAACAGCCAACTCAATTTTAAATTAAACATCAGTATTATTGTAAAATAAAATAAATATTTCAGAAAGATAATACATTATGTGCAAAAAAAATTATGCCTTTTGGAAATATACGTTTAATATATTTTTTGTAATCCTGATCGGCATTATTACGAGTTTGACTAAGCGAGCCTATGACTTGCACGAATGTAAATCAAATGCGTTTTTGATATAAGCGAATCATACTTATTACTAAGCTCCTAATTAGGAAGCCAAATTTCGCACTTATTCGCGCAGTACGGAAGATAAAAAAATCCAAATATACCAAAAAATGAGCAAGAGCATCATCCTCTTTACTTAGTTTTTATTTCAAGGTTTTTTCTCATATCATCTTGCGTGACGCATTATAACTCGCGCAGCATCCTAGTTTTTCTGTATTTTAGTAATTACGGCTTCAAGGGTGTTTAGTTGAATTATAAATTAAAATCCTTAAGTTAATTATTGTTAACTGCCATACTTCTTCTTAAGTCTTCTTAAGTCGTGTACATTACGTATTGGTATTGCATAGCTTCCTCCACTCACATTATCTATGGCAAGCCTTAGCGACCGTGTAATACTGAGACCTGATCTAAAATTAGTCGGTCCAGCGAGTAGCGAATCTGCCTCAGGTTCTCGTCGTCGTTCTCGCCTACCTTGCCTTGGATACTACAAAACTAAAAAAATACAAATTACCTTCTTTGAGTACTAGGCGTAATTTGATAATCAAATCAAATCAAATCAAGTCACTGTAAGAAAAATATGCGGATATGAAATAAGTTGTTCAGATCTTCAGACATTTAATGTTCCTGCCAGGTCTCTACACTCACACAGATCTTTTAACATTTCGACTCCCAGAACCAACATTGGGTTCCGCAAGCCTCTTCACAGGATGTGTTCTGCTTTAGATTCTGTCAAAAACATCGACCCTTTTTCGCACTCCTCTCCTGCTTTATTTAAAAATAATTTAAAACAATGTCCTAACTCTTACATGGATATGTGTCGTTGTCATGTTCTGTTTTGTTTTACTTTGCTCTGTATCATATCTTTATTAGTGAAACCTATTTATTTATTTTATTTATTTACACTTCGTTGCAAAGAAACATTAATAACACATTACATAAAAATTTCAAGGGATGCAACGGGCGGCCTTATCGCTAACAAGCGATCTCTTCCAGGCAACCCTTTTGTGGATACATCCAATTTTATGTTTTTATTATAAAGATGTATCTGTTTATTTTTGTTTCCAAATAAATAAATACAGTCTGATCGAAGTCTTTCTACAGCGTGTTACGAAAGAACTTGACTGCCATAATACTTAATAATCTCAAAAGTAGTGATTTTTAGAAGCACTTTTTTGAGTAAAGAAGCTAATCTCATATTAGGTATAGCTAATTAATTCTTCAATCGAAATTGCCTTTTTAAAAGAGGAACTTAAATTAATATTTACCATGAAATCGAATCGGATTCTATCATAATTAATTAAATCCTTGTCAAATTTATGATCGTAATCGTGTTCTGCTTTATAGCCTTACTTAGCGGTTAAGCCAGGACAAAATTGCTAGGTTTGCATATTCTTCTACGTTTTACCCTACCTAAATAATAAAACTTTTGTGAGGGTAATAAAACTTTCTCACAAAAAATGCAGATACTGGTAAGCCCTTACCCCCTTTAAACGACTAATACTTTAATGAATAACTCCTTTAATATTTATTGCCTAGCCTTACTAGTGTCCTAACTGTTAATGAAACTGATACTATACTAACCACCACACGAGTCACAATCTAAATATTCATGCCAGAAAGGGCCGGATGCTGGCACGTTCTCGTTTACCAGAGCATCATGTTACCTTCATGTAGCTTGGAAATACCCCGGCAAAACTAAGTTTTACGACTGCATTCCGATACAAAAGTTTTAACTAAAAATGTTAGGTCTAACTTACGTTCTATTTTTTTTTTGCTGAATGTAAATTGAAATAATTGATTTAAAAATTAACACAAAATTTTCGTTTACAACTGTAAACTTGAATATTAGTTACGTACCTTATTTTATCATTTTCTTTGTTTTGTTTCGCAGATTAAATCTTAATGATCATAATGCTTCTTGACATTCATGGTAATCAGCATAGTATGTAGTTATTAAAAAAAACCATTGTACTGTAGTGAAAAGCGTTTGATGAACAATAAACAGTATAACACCCACATATTTTATTTTATTTAATTATTTTTATTACTTAAGATGTCGTATGTAAGATGGTGTAATGGTTGCAGCTTCTTACAAACGTTGTGTAAAGAAAAAAACTTGGCGATTAAAAAGAGTGGCGGAGAGTTTCTCGCCAGTTCTTCGCTTCCGTTCCTTAATTTGAGAACTGGCAGTAAATGTAAAATTAGAAGCATTCAATGTATATTTCTTTTTTGACGTTCATAAGTGTACATGTTACATACATGAATAAATTATTTTTGAATTTGAATATATTTAACAGTATAAAATTGAATCGGTCGCATGTCTGAATTCTAATGAAAGAACTTAAGTTCATAATTTATCACCATTAGCAAGGAGTCTACTCTTAGGTTGAATGTCTTCTAAAGGTACTCTTTGAGCAACATTCCTTTCAACGTAAGTAATGCGAAATGCGCGCCAGTTAAATTATTTGCTAGGTTAAAAGGAAATTTATAATTAAACCCTGACTTTGAATGGTTCGCCTTTGATTTATAAATGCCAGCTTTCATTTCTAATTAAGTGTTACTGGAAACCAATTTTAAATTTTAACTAATATCTTAACGTATCATATTTTAACGGTAAAAGAGTAATATTTTATTTAAAAAAATTAATTCAAGCAGCTATGGTAGCTCTAACTATTTTATTTATTAATTTCCTTTTAAATAGATCACAATTTTGTGAAAAATAAATCATAATAAACATAGTATTGTCTTTTATTAACATAGCTTTTACACATTTAAAGAAAACACTTTTTACCGGATTGAAACTATGTATTATTGTAAACTTATAATTATTATCATTATTTTAAATTTATCCGACGTTTCACGTGCTTAACAGCGTGCGTGGTCACGGTGACTGAAGATAAAAGGAGTTGAATATCAAAAAAGTGTCACAGCCGAAACGTCGGATAAATTTAAAATTATGTTAAATCATTATAAGTTTAAATCATAATAAACAATTTAATAATATTCGTGTAAAAGTATATTATAGTTTTAATTCGACATAAGGCTACATTTTATACAAACAGAAGATCATGGCTTTTCCTACCTAATTTTATAGAAGAACTATAATAACACGGCAAATGGCAAAATATCGGAAATGGATTATCGGCAACATATAATTTGGGTCATCTTGAACTGGACGATAAATATCAGATGACCTACGAAAATTGACCAGATTACATGCAAGGAAACGTCTTGTACACGCCTACCGAAATTATACACCGCGATTCCACAGATTTAAGTTAAATTATGTGATTAAATTACAAATAACACGTTCAAACTAAATAAAACAACTATACGGACATCCTGTAAAATACAAATCTTGACGCTATTCTATATTTAAAAATCTATTGCATTAATAATACATTACTTATACACAGAAATATTTGACAAGTAAATATATAGTTAAATATAGTTGGTTATTAAATTAGCACGGTATTTTATGAAACATTTATGTATTCTGTTTATACAAAATACAACTATAATCTATGTGGTTAGATAATCTATGAATCCAGGAAATGTGAAATCGTCCATATATACATTTTGAATTGGTTTGGTTTGAAACGATCTATCAAGACGGGAGCCACTATTATCACACACGTACATCGTACGCAACACATATGCTCTGAAATATTTTATGTATATTTGGTTAACTTTTACGGATTTTTATTAAATAGGTACATACTAAGTTTTTGTTATTTTATTGTTCCTCTGGAGTCTGGTATCTCACAACAACAGAATGTCCTCCTGGGGTGATCAGCTTCTGTAAAATTACGCAACGATAGAATATGGTTTCATTAATAAAGTTCTATTTAATCTTTATTTAGCTGTAACTCTGCCGTAGCGAGGCTTATCCGGCTTTCAGTAAGCTATACGTTTTGAGTTACACCCTGAAGCCACATCGAGGTAGTACTTGAACTGAGGGTAATATTGACTCAAGTGCGAGGTTTCTGTCTGCCGTCTATTTGAACTAAAGCCTTTGATGTGAACGCGACCCTCACATTGACATACGTTGCATCAGAGAAGTTTTTGAACTTTCTTATACATTTAACTGAGAATTTTTATTAGAAAGGCCAAATCTTTCAGTTCATCGTCCTGAGACCAACACAGACAAACCACTTGACTGAGCTAGGAGGTTTTGAATACAATACATAGCAATAAATGACTTAATAATAAGTTTTAATGTCCTCTCATTGCCTGAATTAAGTATCTAGATTCTAGATACTTGTGTCACTTTTGGCTTTATTTCTAGAAATTTTTAGCTTTAATCGTGATTGTGATTAAATATTTCGTGTCTTTAATATTTATTGTTTTTGGAAGTTCAAATTTCACATGATTGCATCTAATAAATATAACAAGTTCTTTGAATAAGACGTCTTTTTTTTTTTAATTTTACTCTACTCCCATGCCATAGACTTTATATATCTCACTTTTTTTTTTTCAAAAAACAAAAATAAATACATATCTCTGCTACTATTTGTGAAATAGTGTATTGGAAGTGTTACGCGTCGGGAATTACGCCCCGACTACATCGGTAATATAATAAGACGTCTTTTACGGATGTAAACTTTTAAAAGGACTAACATAATACGCCTCTCTGCCAGCTTTCTATAAGTTATCGTATATTACATAAATTTTAAGAGAGCGATTCCATCTCATTAGCATGTCTGCCGTCTGCGTTCTTACATCACAATTTGCCCTAAAAGGAGAGTAAAAGATACTATTTCATCTTGTATGAAAAGTCATAGCCTATATTTATTTAGACTAGTTTGTTATAAAGGCTAAAGTAGAATTGGGTATTGTATAAATCAATGCATTCTGAATATTCTGCTATTAGAAAAATAACAATATTTTGTGGCCAATATTTTCCTTAATTGGAAGTAAATTGTATAAAACAGGCTTTATTAATAGTGTAATACTATATAATATGATATTTGTTTCATTGACGCTTTATTTTATTTAAGACCATAATTTGAATTAAATTGCTGTACCTTTAATAATGATGGCTTTTAGCCTCAGAACTTGAAATTCTCACAGTAGTTGCTTAAAACAATTGGTCTGGGTCAGACACCCTTTAAGCCCACATAACCATTACATAACGATTACACGGGCAATACATCACTTTCTCTTACCTATCGGCTAGTCAATGTAGGTCGCCGACATATTGTTTATGTATTCTGATAGTAGATGTTACACAAAGGTCGTCTATAAATCATTTTAGTCTAGAGTCTAAGCAATGCTATGACATCATTGGAATTCGCGATAAGATTTTGTAATCTGATTCATTTAATATAGGCGATGTTTGAAATGGTCGCATTTTTGGGTCGCCGCATTTTAAGAACAATGTGAAGCCATAGGGTTGGTTCCCGCAGAAAATAATTGCAGGTCGATATCATGTTTCAAATTGCATTATTTTACAGGAATTATGTACGAATGTATTTTAAATTATTTATCACCAGACATCGAACTTTCGTGGTAACAAATGCGGAACGAAACGAGATACGGAGACGCTTAATTATACGATTAATACGCCATTTTACTTCGTTATTACGACTCCAAATACCAGTTGTAATTGCTACAACGACAAAAGGTTTTTTATAGATAGAACATTAGACATGTTTTCATTTAAAACAAAAAAATACTTGAATCACTTTTTTTAATAAGAAATAGCTTAGTTATGTTATAAGTTACACCAGACAACCCAATACATAAATACAATATTAGCTCTTCAAATCTTTTATGGCAAACTATTTTTTTTTAGAACAGGGAGCTTTGTTGACAAAACTGTTTTCCTAGGCATAACAATAGATAGTAAACTCCAGTGGGGCCCACACATAGAGACTCTTTCGAATAGGCTGAGCTCTGCATCATATGCAGTAAAGAAAATCCGACAGCTTACTGATAAGGATACGGCTAAAGTTGTGTACCATACCTACTTTCACAGCGTTATGTCGTACGGTATTCTACTGTGGGGTGCTGCTGCAGAGGTTTAATCCATATTTGTGTTGCAGAAGCGGGCTGTTCGGGGTATTTGTTGTGTTTCCCCGAGGGAGTCGGATCGGATTTAAGGAACTAAATATTATGACATTATCCGGTCAATATATTCTTGAAGCCTTGTTGTATGTACAAAAAAACTTCAACGATTTCAAAACAAATGGTGACTTTCACCAGTATAATACGCGTAATAGAACTAATTTGAGTGTGCGACCAACCAGACTCCAGAAGATAAACCACTCCTTATATGGAAATTGTATTCGTTTTTATAACAAACTCCCAAGCGAAATTAGAGAACTGTCACTAAATAAATTCAAAGCCCTTGGTAAAAGTAAATTAATTAATAAAGCCTTTTATAAATATGACGAATACTTAAATGACCCTAATCCTTGGGATTGATTTGCTCCAGTTCAAACAATTTGTATTAAAAACTTGGCGATTGAAAGGAGAGGCGGAAAGTTTCTCGCCAGTTCTTCTTACCCGCTCTACGCCCTTGACTTGCGATCTGGTTGTAAATGTAAATTTACAGTTAATTTAATTTGTTTTTCTTGACGTTCATAAGTGTACATGTTTACCTAAATGAATAAAGATATTTTGATTTGATTTGATTTGAAACGGGCAAGAGGCTCGCCTGATGTTAAGTAATACCGCCGCTCATGGACATTATCGATGCCAGAGGGCTCGCTACTGCGTTGCGGCCTTTTAAGAATTGGTAAGCTCTTTTCTTGAAGGTCCCTAAGTCGAATTGTATCGGAAATACTTCAGTGGGCAGTTAAAGTTATGGATATGTCTCCTGGATTACGCACAGTGCATACAAAGTAAAAAACGCAAAACTATTATACAATAGTCGAGAATAACGTTGAAATCCAATTATGTTCCGTGAATTTTATTCTATGGTTCATTGAACAAGTAAAAAAAATACCACAAGGGATATATATCCGCATTTCTAAAACTGGGTCGATATGGTACTAGCATGTTAATTGCACGAATCCTTCAACGTTGCATATTGGAATTGCAAATACCTACACTGTTCACTTGAAACCTTTTGTAATTTTTTTCAAAAAATTCTGCAGCAAGGCATTATAATGTACAACTTACCATCTTTCAGCTTTGTGGCTATTCTGTATTTCTAAAATAGTTTTTATCAGTCTATTCTAGTCTATACGTAAAATATTCTACCAAAAAATGTTACCTATGAACTAAATAATATATACCTACGCGACGCGGCCTAATTTTTTTTAGAATCAATGTCTCAAGATATATACTGGGTAACATTCCACATGAAGGTAATAATAATAATAATCCATTGGGACTACAACTTTATATAGATCTTGGTCTCAGGTTGCATCCGTTTCTTTAATCATTTTTATTTAATAGACAAGTGGCTTTCTATGGTGTATCTGACTCATGATATTGATTTTTGCATTTGAGACAAGCCGGTTTCCTCACGATGTTTTTCTTCACCGTACGAGCGAGCGTTAGATGCATACATAACCACGGCCAGAGATCGAAGCTACGACCTCAGGGATGAGAGTTACTAAACAAACACCGCTTTTTGGAATGTAATAATAATGAAGTAGAATTCCACCCAAAGTTGGATGAATTAATGATAATACGTGGTGCCTACAGTACTGATGCCACCGATAGAAAGTTAAATGTACTCGTATTAAGAAATAAAGCTGCGATCTAGCTGGTGCATAGAAACGCAAAATATTATAAGTGCGTGAAAAATGATTTTGTAAGTTCCTATGCCCCGGACTTAAAAAAAAATTCAAGCAAGATTTCAAAGCATCCGCATTTTTGTTCTTCCTCCATTCATGAAAGTGTCTTTTGTCTTTAACGATGAGTGGAGGTTAACGAGTTCACATTTAACTCCTTGACAACCATTTAGGACTAAAATGTATGTTTGATAGAACGAACGCAAATTACTTACAGCAAAGTTAATTTATGTGGTAGAGAAAATTTGGCCAGAATCACGGTAGTTTTATTTATATAAGTTGTATTAATTATAAATTATTAGAATTTAATAATTGCACATTGAACTTCAAAATTTAAACCTGCTATGAACTATTACAGCCTCAGCAATTGACTAATTGTAAAATTATGATGATTAAACACGTTTTTATTATGTTTTTTTATGCTCAATATCTCGTCTTTGTTATCTTGCTAATCATATATTACAACAAATCTACGCCATTAATTAAAATGATTTCATTTATATGCAAAGAAAAATAACGAAGAAATAGCGTTGATTGGAAACCAATATCACACCATCAGTCATTTGGACGCATATGACAGGTCCATTAGAAATGTATTTTTCACTGTTCTGAAATCGTTCACTGTATTGAGTTTCATGGACGATTACGGAGTTAACTTTACTCTAGCTATGTAAAGATAATTTCTATAGATGAAGTTCCGCATATAAAGTGTCGAATCGTTTATTTATTTGTTTTAATAATAATCTATTGACAATATAATTAAATAGTCTAGAGAATTTTAAACTTAAATTTATCATTTTTGTGTAAAAATTTCCTGCCACGTGGTTCGCGAAAATAATTTTTTTATTGCAATTATTGAAATATTTGCGTTTTACCCAGTTTCACAGCTTAAACGATTCTTCGATTTGAGTGCATGTGGTTAACAACTGAAGTAATCGTGTAATTTTGAATGTAATTTGAAACAAAAATTGATTGTCTTCAAATGTATTTGTTTTTATTAATATTGTATAAAGATTATATAAATTTTAAATAATGATTGACATTCAAATGTTCATTAATTATCAATATACAGCCAATTATGTCCCAATTATAAGTGTTATTACGACAGGTTCTCGATTAAATAAATATTGACAGAATGGGCCAGCGATAAGGCTACGAATAAAGATAAAATCAATAGCTGTTTTTAACAATTGAAAAAATTAAGTATTTACATTTAATTTATAATTTTAAAAATACTTCTTCAAACTTCATATTGATCTTAAATTGATAAAACATAGATGTATGAACATTTATCAGGATTCCGTGTCAACGACATGTGTCTTTATCTTTTATATTTTACGAAATCGTTACCAGGACTGTCGTACTGGGCTATATAAAAGCAGTCCGTATTACAATTACTAGTTAACATTTCAAAGTAATTTTTAGCAAACCAATAAAAAATTTCTTTAGTTAAGCAAAATATTCATAACAAGTGAAGTATGCAACGTGCAAGGCATGTGGGGACAATGAAGTCACAATACAGATTTGCGTCAATGCACATGTGCAAGTTAGAAAAGTGCACTCACCACACGCGTTGTCGCTTAAATAGTGGACAAGTACGTTTTGTATAGCCATCTATTGTAATCTAGCGTTGAGAATTCTTAGAAATAATTGGGCATATTGTTGAATGTCTCCATTCAAGTTTGTTTTAGGTTAAGTTAGGCTAAAACGGTCTAAGGCTATGGAATAATTAATCTTAGTGTAATAAAATAAACATTTTATGAACTAATAATGAAGCTAGATAAAAATATCCGATTTTATGAGATTGAACCTGTGTTCTACAGGGCTTGAGCCCATTTTTCACATATGTATGTCAATGTTCAATGGCTTGTCCTTCATTCTGAGTTTGTCTTAAAAATAACACCACTAGAAATCGAACCTATAAGAATCTCTCAACTAGCTTAGAATCCTGGACAACGCTTCACACGTCTGACTTGTTAAGAATAAGCGAGATAAAAGATCTTATAAAACTTCAAAGTTTCAATGCGCCCTTGCAATCTATGCTTACGTATGTGAGCTTTATGAAACAGGTATTAAAATTTTAAATCCCGGGACCGATTTGCGAACGGGAGTGAAGAGTTTCGACCGAAGAGCCGAGTAGGGACCGAAGAACGAGCGGCGCTTGGCGAGCGCCGGTCGTTCGCGGACCCAGTCGGAAACGAAAGATTGATGCGAGCTTACTTCTTAATGTCGAACGCCGCGCACATGAATAAAGTTATTCTCTTCGTCACACGTTGTATTGTGACAGAAAGTGGAGTGATTAACAATTAAAAAAGCTTTATTTAATGAAAACCTACTTCATTAGTATCGTTTTTTTATCCAAACAGTGAAATTAAACAAGGATCTATTGTTTGTGTTTTAAGAGGATATGCCGGTTCACTAATTGCTGTTAGCGGAGGTAAGCGAAGTTTATTTCTGTTTGCATATTCGATCTACTTATAAATATACAAGCCTGGATTTATCTGTATGTTACAGAGAAATTCTGTTTCGTTAATAGTAAAACCTTGGTAATAAGGTATTAGTTCTCAAATGATATTATCAATTGTATTAAATTATTAACAAATAACAGATGCATTGCTAAATTTAAGGTTAATTTATCTTGACCCCCTTTAATACAATAAAAGCATGCCTAATATATATCACCCTTATCCGTTCGACAACCAGTTCCCAGACACAATTATTTGCCGTCTATACGTATTAAAACAAAACGATTTAATTACTGACTCTATATAAATAGTTATTAGAACCTGTCATCTGAGTAACCCAGGAAGAGGAAATAATCTTAACTGCCGTATCTTTACACGTATATTTTTATTGGAATTATTAATGTATATAATTTTATTGGAATAATTAAATAAAAAACTTGTAAAAAAGACCAAATACAACACGATACAATAACGTTATTTGATAAAATCAAGCATGTGGGCTAGGCGTTGTACCCTTATACCATGGATACTTGTATGGTTGAATGCACTTTCAACGGTATTCATAATTCGTTCATTCGTTTAATAATTAATATTGTAGTACCATGTAGGTTAAAAATATTGTAAGATTCTATATTCGTGTGTTATTAAAATACTAATTTGTTTTAGCAAGCATTTTACAAACTTTTTAATTACGAATAAAATTTATCTACAGTAAGTAATACACATTTTGCTTATTAATGTCATCTAATCATATTGATATAAGTATGTACAATAAGATATATATAAAATAATTTAAGCATAATACGTGTTGAAAATAGGTTAATTCATAATAAATTGGAATTATTATACATAATCAGTAACTAAGTTATAAGCATGTGTAATGTTGGACTATTTTATCAAAATCAAATACTCCGTGACTGGCCTGGACGGTAACACTGTTTTATGATAACGGGTCATAACGATATTATGCCGTCTATTATTAAGGAAATAATAAATAAACGATATTGTGACATGTTTCTTAAGAGATGATAAGGAGAGCAATGTCCTACCGATGTCATTCTCAACGATCCTATTGCAATTAATAATTTTAAACTGCTTTGTAACATTCAACATAATTAGTATAAAATAATAAGATTAGACCGTTATAGGAAGCAACTGAGAGTGCATAAAATCCAGAGATTATGTGACAAGATCACAGGCTTATAAGTCATAATCACGAAAGCAGGTTGGAAAGGATTTCCAAAATTTGTGTTAGAAACAGTGTCGCTGGACAAATGCGGAACGCTTGCGGTTGCAACGTTGTCCTACCGTGGATAAGGGCCGATCACTTAGTTCCTGTAACATAAAACTGATTAATTTAACGTGTTATATGCTCTATATGCTTCAATGGTTGTTACGGCATTTTACACATGCGCTTGAGACACAACATTATATTTTGACGGATAAAATAGCAATAAGACAGCAAGGCAACGTAAAAGTCAATGAATACTCATTCACTTATTAGTAGACTCGCTATATGTACTTATTACCAACTCACTTATCCATCACATTAACAGTACCATCTGATTATCTCTTATACTTTAATGTACTGGATATAATCAATAATGTCCGTATACAGTACTTACGTTCGCTGTTATTAGAAAGTACATACCATCAACGTGACTAGGAAAATTTGCGTAAAAATGCCGATTTCCGCGTGCCCATAGTTCGTTTCCTATAACATAAATACAATTAAGACCGATATTCCATATTCAAACTAAAATTTAACGTTATCGATAGCGTATAAAAAATAAAAACAACCTATGAAATCATTGAATTTAGAATCTGCATATCGAGAAACGCAATCGATCTGTTTCCGCCGTCTCGTTCCATATTTAAATTATCCATAACAGCAAGTTGCAAGTTGTAATGCAGAATATGAATTGCAGGCATTGTAAGTGCTAATAGGTATGCTGTATGTACGATCGTTTCCATAGTGCTGTTTGAACAACAGAGCAGCGCACCTGCTACGTTTAAAAGGGGACGATTCCCATATTTCAACTGCGATAGGACTTGAAATGTCGGTCCGTGTAAAGGAATTTGGTTTTCTACGTCATAGATGATAAGTCTTAGAACCATTTTGTCAGCCGCTGTAATCCTATCGAAGATAATCGAAATTTTGCTAATTAGAAATGTTGTCTACCTCGATTAAACTTAAGGGGCTTGACAGCACAGTATGGACTTAAATCGTAACGACCGATCAGTACTTATTCAAAACGTATAACACGCACATCTAGTGTATTAAATTTAGTACATTTTTCTTTACAAGTTTAGATACTTAACCGGCATAAAGTAGTTTTATTTTACCCGTCACTTCTCAACTTCTAGTTGAGGCAGCAACAAAAGCGTTTATTATTAAGTTTCAGCGGCTGTATTTGCTGACTTGGTTACAGTTTGTTGGCTCAATGGGAGAGAAACCTCTATTTATTTTTATAGCAATCTGAGTTGAAAAATAATTAAAGAGATCCTTGCCGGGGTACTTAAAAACGAGGTTAAGTGTGTATTCATGGAAACTGTAGCTCATTTTGTCTATTTGGATGTTGGCGTTTCTCGACGCTTCGTTCGTCTCGAAATCATATATATCACGGAAACCAAAGATTTTAATAAAATGTTTTGCTTATATAAAATATTTTTTATATTCTCACTATATCTACGAGAATTTTATTTTTCGATTCAACCGTCCTGACTTGAGTAACATCAATTCAAACTATGCCGTTTGTTCATCAGTTGTGTGTACACTCCAATCCTAACAAATACCCAAAACGTTACGGTGGTTACCAATAAGGTAGTGCTCGTATTTAGCTATAACGAGTCAGAAATAACTAAGAAGTTATTCGGAGAAAATTCTTTGAAACCAAATACATATATCGTTATTCGGTGAACGACATTTCGCTGTACTGTCACATTAGGAAAAACTAGATTTCTGAATAAGCGACACACTTGTTATGCGCAGTATTTAAGTGTAATCGTTTCATAGAATTCACCAAAACGGGACTACGTAACCTAATGAAACATTAGTTGTTTTGTAACGTTTTTGTGATTGTTTTATTAATTAACATTTATGAAAATTGTTCATCTTGTTCTATTCGCTCATGGAATATTCACAAAAGTCCCTTATATATACAGTCCAAAAAACCTTTTTGAGAAATGACTTATAATGGTATTTCAATTAGAAAGCTTCCATTAAGAAGCGCGCGGTCTTTAATATCGTTTCTTCATAATAGACAAGGAACAGTGGAATCGTCAAATTAAAACATTACCAGTACCTTACCATCTAAATTGCGATCTTAATGCCCAACTTTGGTGGTCTTACCATCAAAGATACAAGAAGTGACCATAATAATAGGTTATAGAGTAGTTTTCACAATGACAGGTATTAAGACAAGAGCGGCAGGAGCACTGAACTTTGAGTCTCCTTCCCCACCTGAGGTTCACATGGCCATTAGTTCCAAGCGTTATAGTCTCAAGATATCACCATCAACGCCTTGTTATTACATAGCTTTATACCTACTGTAATCGCCCAAAATTCAATCTTTTATTTTAGCTTTAATATAGAAATTTACGAAGAAATCAAATCAGTACAGTGAATCTTAATTAGACCTAATTTTAAGCGAACGACTTGTTAAATTCAATGATATATTAACATAATTACATTTTACACAACACATATAATAAAAAAAGAAACTTCCTACTGTTTAAAGTTAGCCAAACGCTATGAGAATTGGGTAGTCGGTTAGAGATGAGAACTAGTGTTAATTGTAATCAAATGTAAACGTATTGTTAAACGTATTACATAAAATAGACTTACTTAATAGTGACCTATGTCTATTTTGACTGGACACTTATGTAAAATAAATATTGAGAATTATATATCCAATATTGATTGATTACTTAATTAGTCAAAAACTCTTCCTTTATATAATTATCGTGATACATTTAAGTAGTTTACAATAAGATTCTAATCTTAACACTAATAATTGAAGCCATGTTTATGTTCTAAATAAAATGTTACCATATCTATCTTAACATCGCTCAATTTACATAAATTTTGGATTTGCAATCTTGCCAACTATAGGAGCGTTGTATTATATTAGCTATTGTGTTTTCTTATTTAAAATGAATAATAAAATGCAATATCAGTCAAAATATTTGTATACTTAACTTAAATTAAAAAGTGCTGCGGTATTATCGACTCCCACAAAATATTAAAACTGCAGGCAGCCTAGCGATATTTACATTTAGATTAAAATACCAGAAATAAAGTTCTTTAAACATTACCCAAGCTCTACCACCACCACGTGATAAATTGTATCTTTAGCATATATAAGTGCTCTGATGTAAGTGACTATTGTCTATTATAAGAATGTCTTTAAACCTAAAAAATCTTTACACGTAAAATGTTGTCATATTAAGCAGATTATACAACCTCAATTTTATTTCTTTAATTACTGGCTTTGGATAGGATTTTTCTCAATCGTTACTACTTGGGTTACTTATAATAAGGCTTTAAATATATAAACGCGACAATAAATTTTTTTATCAATTAAGGAACGGTAAATAGATTTGCACAAAGTGGAGCGCATACCTGTACATATGATTACACATATGATTACACATGGGATTTGAAAATATTATTCCCATTTATATTTGAAGTAACAGCAATTACAAAACTAAATCGAAAAACTAAAACGTCCTCGTGAGAAACACTGTATAAAAATGACCGCGTAGTTAAATCGTGGGATCCATTTAATCGCATTACGTGAACCCTGACGTGTAGAAAAAAACAAAATACAATCATTTCTTAGACCAGCAATAAATATTTATGATCTTTTCAGTTCTTGGAAGTAACTAATACTACCTATAGTGCAATTACTTATTCTTTAGAATAGTTATTTAACTTATTTATAGTACATTTTATATATATTTATTACTATGGTCAGTAAAGGTGTATTTTTTATTACGAAAACTAAGGTCGAGGACAAAGAAAAAAAATTAAAAAAAGGGCAACAGTCCTACTATATCATAATTTTATTATTCTAGTTTCTAAGTTCTTAACACCACAGGCACTGCAATGTCATCAAATCTATCACGTATTAATCTTCTGGGATTAAGAGAAACAAAAACAAGCGCTCGTATATCAAAGCCCAAAATCAAATATCCGAAAGAAGCCAAAACATGTGCTTCCAAAATCTGCTTCGGATTGAAATAAACAGAAAGATCTGGTTGATAATAATCAAAAACGGGAAAATCTCTAGCTCCAATACGAATTTTATTTCAATGGAAAAAAACAGGCGATGTATCGTTAGAGTTCTCAGACCTTTTTGATATTATTACAATCCTGTTTTATTTTGAATAAATTATTTTCACTGAACTGATTCTGCTGATTATTATTTCATGCACATTGTATTCTCTCTTTGAGACATCTTGGAACATTGCGATCGACCCTAATTTAAGTCTAATAAGTAACTTATTTGGATATTGAACATAAAAAAGTGTCGCATAAGTAAGTAGTGTACTCACAGTCTCTATAAAGTAGAAGAGACTCTGTTATTGTGTTCTATTGTTTCACTGATATGGTTAGCACATAAGACCAAGGTGCACTAATTAACTCCTCTCATTTTAAAGAACGACACAACAATTTACAAGGTAAGAAACTTTAAGTGAAAATTTAACTACTTTATCGAAACGATATTACAAAAGGGAATAATAATAATATTTATTTATTTCTCACAAAACTTCGTACATGATAAGTAACAACTATTTATTAATGTATGTAAATAATTGTTATGGAATAATGGCGAAAGTGCCAAATAGCCAAATGAAAGCCAGTATTATATATCACACACATATATACATCATTCATACGTTACATTCCCTAAAATTGTTGAAGGCGAGGGCCATTGAAAGTCGACGACCACAGAAATTCTTTTTACACGGCTTTCCACTAATTACTTGTTAGTCACGAAGCTCTTGGCCGTATAAATTGCCTTTAGTTTTAATAACGATAACCGTGGTTTATTAACCCAATCTGAAGCTTCCTCGTGCAACTTTAGTTCATTCTTAAGTAGTGCCATTCTTAGGATTTTGTTGTGTCTTCTTAAGCACTTGGACTATCCTGGCCCGTGTAAAATAAACGTTCTTGCTTGATAATAATGTTGGAATGACATAAATCCAGTATAGATGAAAATCTAATATGGAGTATGTACATAGCACGATTTTGTTCCAATGTGCAGAAAACTTTAATTTTATCGATGTGATAAACAAGTCGAAGTCTTATTCAAAGTGAAAACAAATGTGATAATTAGTACATGCGTTAATATGATATTTTTAGGAATAATTAATTCTTCAGCACTTACGTTACGCAGTCAAGGTACTTTTCACGTACAGGCTTTAAGTGTTAGAAAATAAATGAAACGTAACAATTTTACGTAAATTATCGCTGAATCATGGCGTATTTATATTCCTAAGTGAAATTTCAAAGAATTGCTTATTTACAAAGGTACTATAAAAACATTGAGGTCACTGTTATTGTCAACTTACAATAAAGCAAAATTATTGCAGTGGCATAATTGATAAATTGATGTCAATGCAATTGTAAGCAGACGTTCCATAAACGCATGTTTACAATAAACATTCTTGCTTCCAAATATAAAACTATTGTAATATAATTGGCCACGCACGCACCGTATAAGGCTTGATAGTACAGCCTTGAAGGGTCAAGGACCTTCTTTGGTGTCTTGGATGAGTATATTCAGTCTTATGGACAACTTCATTGCGCAAAGCTTGAGCTAATGCTGACTCACTACAGATCGGACTAATGTCTTCGCTGTATAGCTGTCTCTTTTAATAGTACAGTACTAAAATATATGCGGGATTCAGAATGGACTTACTCAACAAAAACTTAATTTTATAGAAATGGAGATGTGTATTACGATAATATAACTTTGCCCGTATCATTCAAAAACGTATTCACATATTGGATTTTTTTATTGTTTATGGTTTATATATAATAAATGGTATATTTTATACTTAAACCTATCCTTTTTATGCCTTGTGTATTTTTATATGCCTGAACTTAGAACTGACGTTAAAACAGCGGAACCCCAATTAATCATTGCACAACTACTTAAGGGTTACAAGATCCTTGTATAGATCAATCATGTCTCATTAGGAAAATGAGGGACAAAAGCTCCTGGGAAATCTTAACCGACTTTGTGTTGCGTCTATTTTTGTAAATGGCTTTAGGAAGTAACCTATATCTGTTAGCACACTTGGCATAGAACAGGTGTCAAAACAATCCCAACACTTGACAGGTAAAATAGAAAGCTTCTAATTTTGTACTATTTTAAGAAATTAACAAATACCTTTTTTCCATGTATAATAAAGGCTATACATATATGCTATTCATTTTCTCAATATAACTTTAGGCTCAATAGAATTATTAAACAGATGCAAAACTATCCTAATCACAGCGGACATTCCGGACATAGTTTAGCTTCGATAGGGTTCAAACGATTTTCAAATTCTGGCCAACTTATATAGAACCACATTATAGTATCTAAATAACGTTCATGCTAAGGTCGCAATCGGCACATAACTGACGATGAAGACATTCATCTTCATCAGACTTATTTTTTTCTATAGACGACTTGTATTGCTGTTTTATTACGTAGAACAGGCCGCTCCGTCATTCTCTAACTTTACAAAAATGATAGCGGTTTCGACTTCAACATTGCGATTTTGTTGTAGGTACTTTAGATAGTCCATTCAATAAATTGTGGTGCTGATGT
The DNA here is from genome assembly GCA_028984075.1 of Pieris mannii. NCBI lineage: Eukaryota > Metazoa > Arthropoda > Insecta > Lepidoptera > Pieridae > Pieris > Pieris mannii. The sequence goes on from CM054776.1 coordinate 7,467,687, forward strand.
CGTAAACGCGTGGTTCAAAACTCAATAGTACTCGAGAATACTGTCGGTATGTAAGTTACGGTGTACCTTCCTAAATATATTTTACCCTACTTTAAATACTATTATGAATATTAAACCTTTATAATGAACAGACACTAGCACATTTTTCTCTGAACCGAATATAAGACAAGAATGTAATGACTGTTAGGGTAAATACTACAATATTTATTAAGATGTTTAAGTTGTCGAAAAGCTTACATCGTTCAGAGCTTCATAAAACTGGTTAGTCGATACAAGATTATGTCGGTAATCTAAGATCGCAATAGTTACAAAACCGACTTTCCTTCGAAATGCCGCTTACCTTCTGCGTCTGTGTTACCAATCTTGTTACAATTTGCTTACAGAAACCCAACCGTGATAATATTTAAATGTTTAAATAATGAGCGTAAAACAACAAAATAAATCTCATTGCGACACTCTCTTACTTAATTAGACAATCTTCTAGGAATATGAATTAGCCTATAACATATATTTTTTTTGACATATTTTTTGTGGTTACGCCATTAAAATTAGTCGTATTAAAATACAGCGGCAAAGCCCGAAAATTTAAATTTGGTTAATAAAAAACAGAACGCTATTCAGCCTTAGAAGAAGATTTTTTGTCCTAACAACATAACAAAACCAATGGAAATGAACAATCCATTTACATTTATTAATGAAATGAATAATCATTAAAATAGTGGTATAAAACAAAACAAATAATTACAATGTCATAAGTTATACATCTTAAACAGGAACTTTAACTAATCAGGTTTTTTGTGGTTTTATTTAAGTTTGACCTTTTAAGAACTAAAGTCGATTGAAGGTCGTGGCAGAGGCTACAGAGGAAATAATTTTAGTTACGTGACTTTAATGTATGCAATTTATCCCAATTGCATACAATATACTATATACATAACTATAATCCGTAAAAAAGTGTTTTTCTTTAAATGTGTAAAAGTTATGTTAATAAAAGACAATACTATGTACAATATACTACACAATAGGACAGTACATCATAATGAAATTGACAATATCAAATCAAATCAAATCAAAATTTATTTATTAAGTTTAGATGCGACTTAAGGCATGCTTATGAATGTCAAAAACGTTTACAAAATTCGCGAAAGAGCAAAACTACGCCATCCGTTCGCAAGACTACCAGGAGGTCTTGTTCTGAGAAGAACGGGCAAGAAACTCAGCAAGTTTTATCCTCCCTAAGATAATAACATATATCTATTAATAAGATTAATAGATATATGTTTATATGGTAGAAATTCTATTTTTATCAAAGTTGATACTTTTTAACTGCAATGTGGATAAGGCTTTTTATGTGGTTTATGTCCCCCATATTCAATATTATTTTATAAATATAATACGCAAGGTTGCACAATGACGGACCTTCTTAATCCAGTTAAAAGCAATATACGAAAAACTATATTAGCATTATTAGTCCTCCCTTGGTGTAATTACTAATATTTTTTTTATAGAACAGGGGGCAAACGGGCAGGAGGGGCACCTGAGGTTAAGTAAGATACTGCCGCCCGTGGACACTCTCGATGCCACAGGGCTCGCGACTGCGTTGCCGGCCTTTTAAGAATTTGTACGCTCTTTTCTTGAAGGACCCTAAGTCGAATTGGTTAAGTTTAAGCACAATTATGTTTTGGCTTCATATCTCATTTCGAGCGAAATCGTTAAACTAAAGCTCTCTGTGACTGAGACTTGCATAATCTACGCCACCTATTCTAAGAACTAATAATCTATATTTTGAATCTTATCTACGTGAGCCTTAGTACTTTGTAATTTGAATTTACGTAACATAATACGTCGTGTTTAAAGAAGCTAAGACCTTCAAAAATAGGTCAGCCCAGCACATTATACGTGCGGATACATAATAGTGTTTCATTACAGCATTATGAATATGAACCTAAAATAGACACCTGCAGATCTGTAGTACAAATTACATCACGTTTCGTAAGAACGGTTCCCATTTAATATTTAACTGGCAATCGAAATCCAAATCCAAATCTAAATAGATATGTAAATAGGTATGATTATTATCATCAGTCCCGTTCATACATAAAAAGTTTGATGTCAAATGCGAGGGACGCTAGTGTACCTACCAGTCTTCATAGGAACTTATGCTAACTATAATTCAGTAAAAAATACTTCTTCACTCAGAATTCTATGAGTTGACAAAAGACAAACGCGTTTTAACATGTAACTATATTAATATTATTTAAGAACTTCGCCTACGGAGACTGGAGTGTTAGCATTGCCATCTTAGTTGTTGAACCGAATTCTCTAAGTCGAATGAAAATTTCGTCTCCATATCTTTTTTTCTAAGTGAGATTGAACTTTTTAAATAAGTAATAGAATTATAATATGTGTTATGTTTAAACTGGGATCACTCATGGGCGACAGTGTATTAATTACAAATATAAGGGCTTGCTTATCGTATGTCGCGTGCTCCTCCGTATGGCTTCAAGGGGACTTGAAGTCAGCTGTTATTTAAAGTAATTAGTAAGTCTATACGACATGTTAACATATACTTGTAAATTTAAACCCGTATTGACTATCCTGTTGCAATATCTAAGGTATATTTTATGGATGATATGAGCGTGTTCGGTATCATTGTTGTTGGTCCCCAATCCTATATACAATATCAAGCGTTCTAAAAAACTCTAATTTTCAAATCTCTATAATTTATTGCAAATGTTTAACGGAAATACTGTCAGTACAACGTTGGTCCAATGATATTAATAGAACGAATGGAAGGGTAAGCGCAGTCGATGGTGGAGATAATCGGATTCCCCGCTCTGACCTGCCGGAAATGACCCGGCACGATCGAAGCTAAACTTAATGAACCTTCATTTTCCCTTTTCATGCAATCTATGTTTCCTGTTTCGAATTGTCTATACGGAAAATAAACTCGGTAAATAAGATATAGGCTATATTAAAAAAGACAAATATTTAAATTTGCTTAAAGTTGAATTTCGAATTCCATTTTTAAATGCACAAACATTGAAATTTTCAATGTAGCTACATATTTTTGATTGTTATTCTGGGATAAGGTTTTAATTAATTATAATTAATTTAAAGCATATTTTTGGTTTTTAAAATGCTAAAATGCTAAAAAGTCCGAAATTCGACCATCAACTTTACAGCAATTTTTTTGCGATTTACAGTACGTCTGAGACCTGAAAATCGACAACTTACATAAGGTGGAGCGTTCCTACGTTCACAAATCCAATATCTTCTACCAACGCCGATAAATGTTGTTGTACCTTGAAAAGACGATAAAAAATATAGGAACTATTTAGGAATATGCCACGAAGAGCGCCAGAATTACTTATCGTTAAAATTTATATAAATTAATTATATTTTTTTAAAAGGCGTCCACCGAAATCAGCAGCTACATTATTTCTAAATAAACAAAACCGGATGTCTCCACTGTGTCTCAACAATGCAAGTACTGTTAAATTCACTTCACGTTATTAGAGAACAGAGACAATGTACGAGAACTCAATATTTAAAAGGCAATTATGAAAACTTACTTTAAATTCGTTTTTTGTTAGGTTCTAGAAAATATGTGAATAAAACACGTGTTATTTGAAAGTACTTAAATTTGATTTATTGTTTATCAAACGAACCCTTTTTGTTTATATTCTTAAAAAATTATCTAACTGTAGTACTCTTTTGTCTCTTTATGTCGACTTATGTTTACACTCTGAGGAAAAGTAATAGACTTTAATTAGAATAGACTAATTGAGAATTTATTTTTATAAATAAGTGGGCATAAGTTTAAATGCATAATAAGATTTAGAAACGTCACAAAGGTAACAAGATCGTTACTTGCTGTTATCTTAAATTTTTATTCGTAACAAAACGTGAAAATTATTTAATTAAAATAAGTAGTTATCTTACTCTGGTTACTTGTACATGGATCCTATTCATAATCTTAAATTCAAAGTTAATCATTGTGTTGCGTCGTAGTAAAATGCGTTGCAAGTTAATAAATAATCAATGTCAATTCCATAGAAAAATCCACTGTACTATATATTTTAAATTCAGGACTAACTTAACCGGGAAAGTGTGCGTTTGACCCTATACAACACATATTTCTTTCCGTCTGTAATAAACACTTGCTCGTCGAGTCGAGACTTACCAAGAATTATGACTCTCGTATATCAAAATCTATGATTTTTTATGTGACAGGGTAAAAGAGGTCGCGAGTAACTTAGAGAATATTGCGTGCCCATGAACCCCTGGAATGCCAAGAGGCTAACGTGTTACCGTTGGATACAAAACTCACGCACAGATTATATATTGATTAAAAACATTATTTAAAAATCTGACAAATGGAAAGGCCGTAGTGCAACTGGATAATTATTATCGATATAGAACTCGGTTGTTCATATATCCTATGATTCTGAGAAGAACACAGATTATAAGGAAAAACAATCTGTTATGGTTTGTTCAATCTGCGTACAGTCTGTATTGTACTTTCTCACGAACTGTGCCAGGTGTTATAAGGATTGTTTATAGCTTCTCTATTGTTTAACACTACATGTTTACTAAACATTAAGACATTTTAGAATTAGAATGCTTAAGATTATTACGATAATTAATTTCTACTATAGTTTGCGTACACAACTATATTCTGGTCTGCTGATGCCTGTATATATCCATTCCATTTATCATATATTTGGAGCGCTTTAAAACTATCTATTATATCTACGCGCACACTATTAATCTCTTATATTCAGGCGCTGTTCTTAGAAATGAATGAACAGTAGTTGGTATGTAGTCATCTCCAGTATGAACCTTTAATACATAAATAAAATAAATTAACTTAACATAAACGGTAATAGAACTTTCCCACAATTTATACCAAGATGTTACCGGGGGATAAACGATCTAGGTTCACCTAAGCATTATAATCTCATTCTTGAATCGAATTCGTTCACGGGTGAGAAAATCCCGCCTCAATATGTATCTCGTACGAAAGCTTCATGCTTGTTTGTTATTCATTGCTGCCGATGTTCGGAAATATTGTGACGTGTTAAGAACGAGTAAGCGTTTACCACGCAGTAGGTAATCACAAATAAATATCTACCGGCGTAGATACACCGCGATCGCGATGTCATCAAAACATCAGTTCAATCCGATCGTTTCGATGAAGTAAACGTCAACGCGTGAGGTTATGTACCGTAAATACTTGGATTTTTTAAATGTTAATTTAGTTTGAGGTATACCGTGGCTACTTAGTGCAGTTTATATCTGTGAATCTGTGGTACATATGTGCACATATTGAGTTACGAGTTCAAATTTGGAATTTAACCGATAAATTGAGGGTATGTAAGTTTTTTGTTATTTTTCAATCATATTTTATATTCATTTGTTAATTATAATTTTTATGTATATAATTCACTGTTCTAGTCTAAAATCATAACTTTGGAATTGAATAATCTAGTTACCAGTAGGTTAGTAGGAGATGAAAGTCATACTTTTGCATGGGCTTTAGTTAAAAAATTGTCATAAAACCTCGTTCGCTACTGAAATAAAATAAAATTCCAAGCATATTACAAGCCATGATTCATAATTACGATCGTAAAACAATGCGGCTATCCGCACATATTACGTGTGTTAATGAAAAATGGAAATCCAGTCATGGAACCACGTAATATGTGACGACTTGCCAATTGTCAATTAAGTGTTACTCTGATCTCACATAAATTATTTAAGTTTATATAAGTTCTATCATAAGACTTGAATATTGTGAAAATTAGACTATACATATAATATTTTTTGTCAAATATCATATAGTCGAAACTTATCAGTACATAGCATTTAATAAACAAATTTTATATTTCGTAACACTTTAGTATTACATAGGTTCAAGTCATAAATAAAACATTCGTAAACAGTTTTCTTAAAAACCTATTTTAAAGAAATCAGTTTATGCATTTCGCTTCGTTATTATTCTAGATGACTATTAACAAATGACATTAATGGCTTCGGGGTTCTAAGAAAATTTAAATCCAATTATGTAAGCATTAGCTTGAAATCAATTTCAATGCAGTATACATTACCAATGCTGTCGTAACTATAGCGATTGTAAACAATGCAGTATGAATATCCAAATCACAGCTTACCATGATGTGTGATAATAGCCCATTATTTTTTTAAATTACATTCTAGAGTAAAGAAACTGGCCACTTACATGACACAATAAAAATATAATATATATGTCACGTAGTGTATCTGCGGTTGCAGGACACCCATCGCCCCTAGATTTGACAATTTTTCATTTTAAAGCAAGGCTTCAAAAATATAAAACCACAGTTTACGGTTTTTTTTTTAATTTACAGATTTACTTAATTACATTTTGACAATTAACAACAAAATGGCCAGGTTAATTAAGGTGAATTAGGAAGGCGGTATTTAAATTAGAGAAATTTATAATAATAATAAAAATGTATTTATTGCAAGAATAAGGTACAAAATGTTAAGGTGGTATAATCGTAAGTCGTTCGCATATCCTGCCACACACAGTGGCGCGCAAATTTATCTTAATTTACATTTTTCATTATTAGTTACTTTATTAAATTTGTATCAATTACAATGTCTCACGCAAATAATCATTTATGGAATAGTAAATATTTTCCAAAAGTAATGCACTTAGTCGCTTTTTAAAGACTAGTCGGAAGATCTTTTAATTCTTTCGGTAATTTATTAAAACCTTTATTGTCATACAAAAGGTGTTTTTCTGAAACAGTGATTTATATAATACATAGTTGTAAAATACCACATATGAATAAAATTTCATTCCATTTCTGTCCTTTTGCGAAACTTCATTCAACGTTTGGACGCCTACGTACTATGTCCAAACTTCTTGAGTTCCGAAGTATTATTGCCAAATTAATTGTGACTTTTGTAGATAATTGGGTGAAGGCTGAATAAACAAAATATTTATATGCTATTAAATAGCACAGTTCATACATTCTCAATTTATTTAATGTGTAAACAAAAATTACCGTGAAGGAAAAGCACAATTTTATAACCACATACTTTTCTATGCGTAGTATAATTCAAGAATTTGGCTACTATTAATTAAAAACTACATAACTAAATTATACTATTAATCTAAAAGGTTTAATAAAAACGCTTTAATCAATAAAAATCTATATAATCGTCACACAACGACCATTCAAAAATACAGATAAAAGATAAAATTATGTAGTTTGACGTTTCAATATTCTATTACCGTTGAAGCATTGTAGTCTGTGAAAGATCGTACTTTCGCAGACTACAATGCTAATTGTCTAATTTTATTTTATATCAAATATAATAGATATCATAACAGGTACATGTTTGATACAGTGTCTACATAGTTGTTTTCTTTCATTATAATATCGTTTGGCAGCTTTAAGTATAGTTTATTGATTATATAACATTTATTAATTAATAATAAATTACCCATAAGTCTAAATTTTACTTTAAAACTACACAAGACCTTCATTATTAACAATTTAATTGATTCTCAGAGTTTTGATTGTTGGTTTAAAGTACGCCACGTTTATCCTTCTAAATCAATTTGATGTATAGTATCTGTAAATTACATTCACCTAATAAGTCCTCAAATCTTATCTTGGTTTATTCTCAATTTTTATGTCTATTTTAAAAACAAAACGCGTTTTATCCCACTAATCATTTAATTATACATTTCCATAATGATTGTATAGTTGTATCATGTAGTCACATTACAAATTATTGTAAATTTATTATACAACCGTTTATTGAGGACATTACTGTGATTTTGGACGGTTGCCTTGGTTACGCTCTATTGAATAACCGGACTCTTGTCATCCTTGACAAACGTTTCACGCTTCATTCGCACCTTGTATCAAAATATATTTTTCTGAATATAATTGACGTTGAACCAATGAATTTGACGTATCATTCTCAAATTGGTTTTTTATTTTACTAGTTATGGCCTCGTGTGGCGTTTTGGTACATATGTTTACAACTGTTATAATGAAACTGGTTTGCAGAATAAAATTTAAATTTTATGCAATGAAGGCTCATCTTCAGATAATATGTTTAAATCTTGCTCGAATCATCTTCAGATTTAAGTTTGTGTTGTTACATCAATTTGTATTACCACATGGATTTTTTAATACTACCGAACGTTTTATTCAAATCAAAATAATTTATTCATTTAGGTAACACAATGTACTCTTATGAATGTTAATAAAGAAATACATATTAAATCCTGAAATCTATATGCTTCCTATTTTATATTTACTGCCAGTCCTATGGCGTAGAACGGCAGTGAAGAAGTAGTGATAAACTCTCCGCCACTCTTTAGGAAGGGCCACTAGTGTGATATATAGAAAACGTAAAAGAGATTTTCTGTTAGATGCCTTCTATTTAAGGAATTAAATATAATAATAAAATTGTAATCGTAAGCGTTGTAGTAATATTATACCCTGTAACTATTGTACTTTAGGGGACTTTATTAGTTCCAGGTTTTAATCATATATTTTTTACGCTAATGACAGTGTAGAGAATTTTAGAGGTAGAATATAAATAGGAAGTAATTTATATGTACCTAGCTGTGATATCTGAATAAATATACATAGTGATATTTTTTTAAACAAACGGACTTTACAGAACAGAGGTACCACCGGCACGGCACCGGCGCCATTTACGCCTGATCTCCGAGTTGCGCAAGATTATATTCTATAAGAAAGCAAGACATAAGTACTGCATAACTGTCTTAGTATTTACATTTATCTAATACTAGGCTCTCGGAACTTTCTCTAGACCGACATTACCAGTTTCCATTTTACTGTGAGTTTCTGAGGCTAATATCAACGAAAATCGTGTTTTAATTATTTTGCTATTCAGCTGCTCATAAAAGTTACATTCCGTTATGATGATGCACTAATCTAATCGTTATCAAATCCCTCGTAGTATCTTATCTTAACAGTAATAATTGTGTACTTGTAATAGACGCAAAAAAATCCAGAAAACGTTTTTTCGGACACGGAAACCTGACTTTGGGGCATGGTAACATCTCTGTCTATCAGTGGCTACTTCCGTTATCTTTCTATCAAAAACATAATGTTATCTGAATATCTTACCGAAGACCTCACATTCCTGAGTGTAATTAGGCTTTGGTTACTCGATTGTATCCGCTAATATAAAATATACCTGTAAGTATAGAGATATCTTATCTTATAAGTTTAGGAATTTTAAGTTTTAAGGAAAGTTATAAAAAAAGTTATTAAGTCGCTATTGAATGTTTTTGAACTGTTATTAACTACAATGTGCTCATACATTTTTTTATGAGCATAAAATGAAGCCAGAAGTGGCAGGAAACAGGTGATCATCCACAACATCTACAAACAGGATGACCTAAGAAAAAACTCGGTGCGATAAAAACTATTAGTTCATTACGATAAAATAATGACTACGACATAAATGTCCATAGCTATGCCAGGTGTCTCGCAGTTGTCGAAATATTTGCTGAAAACTCGTTCCAAACGTTAGAATGCTGTATTTTATTTAAAACAAGTTTTGTATATCTTACAATGATTATGGATGAATTCAAACTATAATTAAAAATTTGTCGTAAAACCGGTTGAGACAAAAAGAGTGTTTCAATTATTCACTATCATAATCATTAAGAAATAATCTTACATCATCTTTGATTACCTCATATTTGGTTGTGGTTTGGTTTGGTTTAAGTACCATATTGTACTGTAAGTACTGTATGTATTTACTATAATAAATATCAGTACCTGGATGCCCGAGCTTTGCTCGGTATTTATTATAAATTGTGTTTTTTTGGAAATTATATTTCAGTACGAATTACATAGTAATAAAATGATGAAATATGAATATAATTATCGAATAAAGATAATTATATTCATATTTAAGTTTTTATTTGACTGACATCTTAAAACGAGCAATTCTAGTCTAGGTTAAGTTAATAAAACACGAATAAAATTACATTTTCTAGAAATGATTCCTAGCTAGATCGATTTATGGCCCCCGAAACCCCCCTTATACTAAATTTCATGAAAATCGTTTTAGCCGATTCCGAGATTCCAATTATATAAATACAAGAATTGCTCGTTTAAAGATATAAGATTTCATAATGAAATATCTCTCTGTTCCTTGAATATAAGACATGTCACCACCAGTCAATTGTCAAAAGTGTCACAGGAATATTTGGCGCGAATGTTATTGGGAATCTTATAAGTCAAAGTTATCAACCTCCATATTTAAAGATTATCACTCATTGAATACTATTTTACAGATTGAATATTTAACGGTCAGTATTAAATTCTATTGAAAAAGGACCTTGTTAAACATGTCTTTCACTAGTAATTATAAACACTTTGAAATCTTTTATCTTGTTAATGACCATATTTACACAGTTTCACAATCTAAAGACAAAAGAGCTCGTGAATATTGTATCTTCACGTTTCAAGCGATGCTTTTCCGGCAAACTTCACAAAACAAAAACGTAATATGAATATTCAGTGAAGCATTTTATGTTAAAGGTGAGTAATTTAGTATGTATTTTAGATGTGTTATAACTGTTACTGACGTTGAAAGTTACTCTGATTGACAGCAAATACAATTTGTGTATTGTATCTCGTAGAAGTTATTTATTTATTAAAAAATAAATTAAAAATAATTAAAAATCTAGTATTATTCTATATAGAAAGAAAGTTATTGAAATGTTATATATTGTTTTATTTTTTATATTATGCCGGTGCATAGATTTATAAGAGAACATATTTTGTTAAAAATACACTTGGAATTCAAACTGGTCAAATCTGAAACATAAACATTATCTGTACTTGTATAATATCGATCGATATGACAAAGCAAATATTGTATTTATATAAACATCTTTTTAAAATACAACTGGTTGTGGCATGGCATTGCTTTTGAGACCAACATTGTTCCCATTGATTTTGCGAAAAAACCAAACTCATAAAAATAAATAGCAAAAAGGAAATAGAGGTTGCATGAGATATAACAATTCACATTAAGAAATATAAACGAAACCCACCTAATACGTTAAACAAAAACATGTATATTGGTAGTAAAAGCACAATACGCGTAGAACTGTATACTCGTAAAAGCTCCCGGCCTGGAGCCGTAGGTAAAGAAAATCTCCTTCAAAGCCTGAATTGGTGTAAAAAGGCTTTTACAGCTTGCTTGTATAAACAGCGGCACTGACGTGGGTTCTATTGAATAAACTAAAAGAAGTAATTTGTGCTACATTATTTTTCTCCCCATTGCTATACATTGAAATACTATGTGTATTTGTATATGAGCTTACGTACGTTCATGCTAAATTTCAGAATGTATTTAGTACAAGGTTCGGTATAGGGAATCCAGTAAACGGTGGACGCGTATGATATATCGATTATAATTCCCACTTAATAATTAGTGTACATTTCTCTTATAGACTAAAGCGTTACATATATGTATATTATATGTTACTTATTTTCTACTGACACAATAATAGTCATAGTCTCACCTAACTTACCAAGCTTACCTGGAATTGTTATATGTTTAATTGTTTTGTGTAATTAAGCAGTTAAGCGCTTTAAACACAAGATATTCGTAATAATATAATTGTCTATAATAAGAAATTACCATTAAATTATATCATTAAACATTATATTTACTCCTAATTACAAGGTGCTGAATTGGAATTAATAAATGGTTACTGTGTATTTTACCGACATTTTCCATTAGGATGCGTCATTGCTATTCTTAATAATTAAGTGACGTATTCTGACGTCCTGACTCCATGTTGTCACGATTTTAATCTGAGTAAAGATATCATAGCTAAGCACTATATCGCACAAAATTTACGCTTAAAACACGCTTTTTAGGTGTTTATTTTACCACAAAATTATCTACTATTACGGTAATACAAAACCTATTAATATTTTGATTTATTTTTTCATAGAATTTTAACTGTACTTGTTCGTGTTACGTGTTGTACGTGTTAGGTGAAGATAAGAACATGAGGACTGACTTCAGGAATCCTGGAAATATGTTAAACTTGAGAAATATCAAGGGACACCCGCATGGAATGAAATTCCTTTCGATTTATATTTTAATTTGTATTATAATAGCAGTATGATAGTTTTTATCCACACCAATATTATTTTTCATCGTCTTTTAAGATACCAAGAATTTAAAAGAGGAAGAAGGATGATGTCGTTGAGCTACGCTAGTGAAATGGCCTAAATATAAATTAATGCACAATTAATTAGCATATGTTGTATTTCGTGGTTCAGATGTTTTCATTCATTCTCATCTGGTTCATCTCCTTGTATAAGCTGTTCTCGTCGTGATATTAACTAAGTTCACTTAGTTTTGAATTTGCAGTTTCATGACACTTTGCTGTATTTTGTAAGGAACTATTGTACAGGGATTCTATTGTACGTTTGATCTTAATTCTAACAAACAAAAACAAGACTCATTTAGTAAAGTGATTCCAAAAATAATTTTAATTTCTTATACCTACGAAAATAAAAAAAGCCAACATCACGAGGTGTTCCCAGGCGGTCACCCATCCAAGTACTGACCTCGCCCGACGTTGCTTAACTTCGGTGATCGGACGAGAACCGGTGTATTCAACGTGGTATGGACGTTGGCGGTTTTAATTTCGAAAATATAAAATGGAACAACTTAGATAGGAAAAATTATCGTTACAGCTTTTGGTCTAACTTTTTTTTCCGTTCAGCCCCCTTTCCCAATAAGGAACTTCGTTTCAATAAAAAATGATTTTTGCAGTCAGTTAAAATATAACAAGGCGTGAGAAATGCCCCATAAATATTCAAAGAATACTTAAACCATATCCGCATAAAGGAAACATTATACTCTTGTAATTTTACCTAACATTGCGGAGAAAGTTTTGCATATTCTATCGAAGCACACATCGATTAATGCATGGCATTAAACAATGAAGGTAAGTTAACGGATTGGTTGACCTGAATTTTCTTTAAGCTAAGGGTTTAATTTCTTTAAAATATTATCATAATCCAAGACTTGCATGACATAATTGACTGTCTAGTTTTGCATCGTAATTGTTTGTTATGAAATAGTCACCTACATCTCGAAATATCTAGGTCAAACGGGCCATTTGATATAATACTAATGAATAATTAATACTGTGCGAATGAAATTTTTAATGCTAGAAAGATCGGTAAATTGAAAAAATTAAAATGTTTTCCTTTCTTACTAGGGTTGCCTGGAAGAGATCGCTTGTTAGCGATAAGGCCGCCCGTTGCATCCCTTGAAATTTTTATGTAATGTGTTATTTGTGTTTCTTTGCAACGAAGTGTTAATAAATAAATAAATAAATTTTTGCTAGAAAGTTTTGCAAAAGGTAAAATATATGATAATAATAAATAAAAAATAGAGATGAATATTCCTTTATTACTCCGCATATTTATGTACGATAATAAGTGTTAACAGTTTTGCTATCTCAATTGATAAGCAATTTTTGTTCTTATTGATGTACCTAAATTATATTTCAGCTCAGTAAAAGAGCAGCTTTGGAATTATCGATGCGATAATATTTGGGATTTTTTGAGAACATTTTCTTTTACAAAGTATAGAAACTGTTGTTACATTGATGTGCTATATTTAGCACATTATAAAAGGTATTTTTGAAACTGTTCCTGGGAAAGCGGTCTATATCCGCTTTACGCATTTGTATTCAAACTCGATCGGCTACGACATTCGATTCTGATCACCGATCACATAATTTCCACGTGATGTACACTCTAAATATAGAGGTTTCACTCACGTCAAGGGATTTTCGAACCGGTCTAGAGAGTGCCATTGCAAACTTTCGACAGAATATCACATTCCTTGCAAAAAAGGATTTTTGTCGTAACGGCCATTCGGGAAACGTTCCTTAGAACGGCAAAGGTTCATGGTTCACAGCGAAACTGATAAAAAAACGTTTCCGTTATTTATTTTACAAACAATAACTTTTTTAGTATCTCAGTATAAGCTTTAGAATATATATTCCTTGCTCAGTGAATGTTTACATCATTAAATGCAGTAGTTACTTGCTTTTCCCTCGGCGTGGATGACTCAGACAGGGCAAATACTTTTGTATAAATAGAAGATTATTATTTGACATGCTCGTACTATGTTTGATTTAATCTTTAGAAATTATCGCAGATATTTCTTAAGTGCTTCTTAAGTTAGTGCATTTTGCAATTCAAAGACCATTTGCTGACTAGTTTGCTTGTATTTACGCAATTTGTCTCAGTACTCACGTCGCTTCCGTACGCTATTTCCTTGTAGTATCAAGGAACTATACGTAAGGATGACTGACTTGCATATAAATGTCATTAAAAGCTAGATGTGTCTTCCGTGTTTCCGGGTCTAAATTCTATCGTGAAGGAGTACGAAAATCATATATGTATTACATTCGTTTTTGATTAGCCAAAATAGTAAGTTTTTTTAATAATACACACGAACATTTACCAATATATATGTACTTAAACTGTAAACTTCGGGAGCAATGCAATTAAATTATTAAATTACTTGATCGGCGTCGCAAGTCAATCAAAGTTGATAACTGCAATAATATGATAACCCGACTTAAATTTATCGCAAACGTCGCAATATAAATACATTAACTATGTAATCACACTGTGCATTCCTTGAATCTTTAACGATAGGTCGTTGAATCGGCACTAAACCGGTCGACCTTTGAAAAACATTCTTTGCCCTTGAACCCCTCTCATCTCATCTTTAGGTTTGGGGACTAATTTTTAAATACGTTCAATTTTATTTTATTTGTACAAAGTTTTACTGGTACATCATTGTAATTGATCTCCTTTTAATAATCAAACTTTTGGCAAATTATTACGGTTTTATTGTTTCACAGCTAGCGTTGTGGTAACTCCAGAATTACTTCTAAAATTGTTTGAATGCTGGCGTTACTCTAGCTTGTAATAGTTTTTGTATACATTATAAAAAATATCGCAATCGAAAGCGATTGCTTTAAAACATTTTCAATTACACAATAATGTCACAGCAAGGTTAACCAACGTTACGTGATCGTGACAGTGGCTATCAAAAAAAAAACTCTCAAGACGCATTAAAGAAGCGTCTTTTATTTTTATTTTTAAGCGGCATTTAAATTTGTTGCAATGATGCAAAAACATATGTATTTACGAACGATAAGATTTTTTTTAATTTCAATATCGATCAGTTTATCTTTTTGGGGTTTAGAAACTGGACACCATCCATTTGCCTTTTCGCAACTGAACGATGCAGTGCGTGACATTGAAAGTGGAGAAACGAAAATTTACCCACTGGGCTAACTTGCCACTGTATTTACTTTTTGTCTTTACCAAGCAAATTCATATTTCTTACCGATTTATGAAGTGAACAACGAGCACGACCTCGAATTAAATAATATTTAGTTTGGTATTTAGAAGTACCAAATCATTTCAAACAATGAAACTAAACGTACTGTTTGAACATAAATTGTCGTAGGTATGATTCGAAACTAACACAAATCTTTAAGTATATTTTGGGTCATGGTGAAATCGGATATTTGAAACCCACATTAAGGTAGAGCCTCGGTTACCTAACGCTGACGTTTTGTCAAACCAATACAACATAAACTATAACCTAATATGTCTGCCGTTATATTAGTTCAAAATTACCTTACTTCATAGGTACACTATATTCTTTTCGTTATTTCACGCCACAAGAAGGGTATGTCTTCTTTACTGATTATAAATTATTTTTTTGTTTCGTCTTTTTCAGTTATATCTTCGGAGATGGGACGGTAATCGACGAAATGCGGTGGTTCCGCAAGGGTGAGCCGCCACGGCTGCTCGCCGTGTCACCGGAAACCGAACCTCGAACCACGCGACCCTCTAGAAATGGTATTTTTCTTTTTGAACATTTAATTCTATGTGATATGTTATCTAACTTAGTATATATTATTTGGATATTATAATGTAAAATTGAAATACAATATTATGATAATAAATTAAAAAAAAAAAACATTGATCATGTCGAAATAAATTGTGTTTAATTACTGAAGCGGCATTTAAACATTTTCTTTTAATTCCAGATTCGTCACCAGTAAGTTACTTGCAAAGAAAAAGTAGCAGCAGTTCGGTTGAAACAAATTTCTATAACCTAAACGAACAAGTGATAACAGTTGAAAAATCGCAGCACATGAGTCACAATAATGAACACACACCGGTTACTCGACGAATATCTTTGCAAAATAGTCCGACTTCCTTACAAGAGAGTTGCGTTTCTAGCCGAAAGAATCGTGCAGGATCCGTAGAAAAGGAATACATGGTGTACCGCGAAAAACGAAATCCTTTACTAGATAAAGTGAAAAACACGAAATTGTCATGTTTTAAGTCGAACGGTACTTTTCGATACGGTGATGATGCGGCGTCTACTTCCGGAAGTGAATGTAGTGGCTTCGGACACGTCGAAGACGTTAGTCAAAGTCGATATCCAGAATCATATCCTGAACCACACATCGAGTTCGAAAATCACAACCCATGGGTTAAAATGCAACACTATGAAGACGAAGTGTTTTATCCAAAAAGCCCTGTAGAATGTAATTGGAGGGAAGGCAAATCGTTTACGAATCGTGGAACTAGATGTTACAGTTCCGGATCAGAGTGTGATCGATATCACGCCACACCAAAATCAGCTACTAAACTGTCTAAATCCAGTGATCAAATATTTAATGATGATTATGAATACTCAGATACCCCCGTTGCCATAATATCCGACAGAAAGACTGATAAGTATAAGAATAATAATGAAAAAGACACGATAGGACCAAGCTCCTGTCTTTCCGCTAAGATTAGAGCTATGTCGGACAGGTATTTGAAATCTTCAAATAGAATTTTATCTAAACTCTATAAACAAAATGGAGAAGACAATGACACACCCCATAGCATGACTGAGAACATTTCAAAATCAAATAGTAGAAGCCGCAAGAAAAAAGGTGGAGTCAAAGCAAAACTCAGAAGCTTTTCTTACGGTGCACTACCGGGTCTAGATGAATTTCAAAAAAGTCAAAGTGCCGTATTTCATGATGATGTCTTCAACATTTCTTGTGATGATGAAAATATCTTATTGCAAGACTGTGAGGATGCTGATTCTGGAATACTAGTCAATGAATCAGCTGCATCTTCTATGTTTGATAATGACAGAATACTTCCGCGGTGTGAAAGTTCCGCATCGCAGACTAATTCTCAGGGGCCATGTCATAGTAGAAGTGTGTCCGGCGACCAAAGCTTTGCTAAAGTTAGAGTTTCACATAGAAAGAGTAGAGAAAGGAATGAATTTCCTAAACCAAGACCAAGAAATTCCCAAAGAGCTCTATCGTTAGATCGTAAAGAAATACTACGGCGAATGCCAAACTGTGATACTGAGGAACCTCAATATCTTCAATTGACTGAGAAACAGAGAATGCGTCAAAGAGATGCTAGTCAAGGTGATTGTGGAATTCCGCCTATACCGCCATGTCGCAAGCCCTTAAAGCACTTGGGTAAACCACAATTGGAGTTCAAAGTAGTGAAAATAATAAGAAATTGTCCTACTGATGAACTAGGTATATTTATCGCTAAGACAAAGCTGTCGGATGAAGGACATATTGGATACCTGGTGGCACATGTCGTACCAGGAGGTTTAGCAGCAAAGTAAGTTTACGTCTCTGCTTAAAATATTGAACTTAAATGGCTATGTTGTACTTATAAAAATAATATACAAGGCCTGCAATAAAGATTTGACTTTATTGCATAAAATATATTTTAATTTTTTTTTTTTGTTGGACGATGTGTTTGTATTTGCTAATTACTTTTTGATCATTTCAGGGAGGGCTCTCTGCGTATCGGCGATGAATTGCTCAATGTAAATGGGCGAAGACTTCGAGATCTTACCATGTCAGAAGCCAAAGATGCATTGCGATCTGGCGCGGCAGAAATCGACATAGTCGTCTGCAGACAGCGGGAAAAAAGTTCAGTTGAAATCCGCCAACGGGAACAAAAAAAGCCTGGTGTTTTAATGCGAGAAAGTTCCGTAGACTATGAAAACGCAGTCATATTGGGGAAAGAAAGAGGCGTCAATAAATGTGACGTCAGAATAGCGCGTCATCAGAACCAGGATGACACTTGCTGTAATCGCAAAGGCTTATCAATCGAGCCGGACAACGCGACGGCCACGCAGTCGCATTTCCTAAAGGGTCAGAACGCGAGCTACAGCAGTATGAATAACAAGCTCCTGCGCCGACAGGTCGTCAGTTACGGCGGTGCGAACAAGGAAACAATGACGTTAAGTTGTACGGGTGATATCGTTGACGTTGACGTGCCAGATGGAGTGACAGATCGTGTTGAGAAAAGTGAAGACACTGAAATACAGACTCCTAACGCGGCAAACTTCTGTACTCTACCTCGCAGACCAAGAGCGCCTACGCATACATATCACACAATCACCTTTGAAAAAGGCCACGGAAAGAAGCCATTGGGATTTACAATTGTGGGAGGACGAGATTCACCCAGAGGTCCTTTGGGGATTTTCATAAAAAGTATTTTACCGCAAGGCCAGGCGATAGACGATGGCAGGTTAAAGGCAGGTTAGTGTCGTAATTTTAAATATTTTATTTAATACTAAATTCCTTCGTGCTATATCAAAACAACTTCGGTAAATGTGTCGCGATAAGAATAGGAAGTCGTTTTATCGGTTCTCGATAGACTGTAGGAAACGTGTGGCTGCATTCCACGCTGATCGCTATCACTTAATTATAGGAAATATAAAGCATAATGTATATTTTCTTTCTTTCACATTTAATTTAAACGTTTTAACTGGACTATTGATGTGAGGTTAGGGATTCACACAAGAATAGGATTTTATTTTATTCTTAATTGCAAGTTACTTAATGTTCTCTGTTAAAGCTTAATATGCCTTCAAAAATAGTATTATTGACAATTCAAAATTCGAATGTCAATTATTATCTGAATATACTATCCGCTTTTTGTTTAATATGTCTTAATGATTGAATGAAATTTTCAGGAGATGAAGTGCTAGCAGTGAATGGACAAGCGTGTCATGAGTTGGCGCATATTGAAGCATTAGCACTTTTCAAAGCTGTTCGAAGTGGGTCCATCGAGTTGCGAGTTTGCCGTAGAGTGAAAAACCAGTAAGTAAAATTCTTAATAAATATTTAATATTGCTTTTATACGAGGCGAACTGATGAACCTTAAGGCCTTACGCTCAAATGCCATATGTGCACCAATATTGCTAAACCCACAAATTAAGGACCTGGGTCAGGCACAAAATGCTGATTTAATATATATATAAAGGCTGAATAAATGATAATGTTTAAATATTCACATATTGTTTCGCTGGTAGCCGTACCCGCATCTGGTTAACACATATTAATTTATTCCTGTTACCACTAATTACACTTATTACATTACACATAATACACTAATTACACATTAATTTCAACAAAATATTTTTCAGATCTGCTAAAGCCAAGTCATGCACAGATCTTCTTAATGACGATTGAGCGAACGCGAACCGTGTCAGGAACTTCATCAGGTGTTTGAAATTCGACCTTAGTACAGCGATATAAAGCCGTGTTTATGATGACTTTTGGTAAAGGTAAAGCTATAAAATATATTGTATTTTTCGCTAAACATAAGGACAAAACGTATGACTCTGTAGAAAACATGAGTACATGACAAAAGGCTAGTCTAGCTAGCAACTGAACGTAATCAAATGATAAGAAAATTAAAACAACTATAGTAGGTGGTCGTTCACATAAATCTAATATGAATCTTTACCTAAAATTTCCATATTTCTATAATGTGCCATTTTAGCGCTTTTTAAGGATTAACTGGAGT
This sequence comes from Pieris mannii, assembly GCA_028984075.1. Lineage (NCBI taxonomy): Eukaryota > Metazoa > Arthropoda > Insecta > Lepidoptera > Pieridae > Pieris > Pieris mannii. Next base: position 7,487,672 of record CM054776.1, read on the forward strand.
TGTTATCTTTCATATACATACTATAAAGCTCAATTAGTTCAAGAATGATAAATGATAGAACATTTATAGTATGTGTATGAAGGGAGGGATTAAACGCCTTTCTGGTTTTTGTATGAAAACCTGTATCCAAAGATAGTTTCATAACGTGTCTAATATGCAAATTAACCTTCATATTACTTACTAAGGAAATATTTGTTTTTCCTAAATCGTGAATCTATGTGACTATGTATATGTGTTTCAATTCTTCAAATAACACTGTATTCTTTCATTCGTTTAAGGTAAATAATTATTAAATTCATAATGTAGAAATGAACGTATGGTAATATCGGCTAACATCTTGAACAAATTAGACTGTGTAGAAGCGATTTTTAGATATCAAGGGGGGGGGGGGGAGAGTCGAACGCGTGCGTGATTGGTAAATCAGTAGACGTTTGTGTTCCACGCTGCGATACGAGGCGCAAACTGTCCCCCACTCCCTTGTTTAATTCTCAAGAAGTTTGCCGGTACCTGTATCTTACACTTTTTGTTCAGTAACTGTAAGTAAATTATATAGTGTTCAAAATCTATATGTATAAGTATGACAAATGCATAGATCCTCAGTTCGATTTCCGCCGTCACTATAACTGTTTTTGGAACAATTGTAAATGATAATTTATTGTAGATATTAGCGATGTAACGAATTATGTATAATTTTTAATGTCAATTCTATGTAAAATGTCCATATCGATTTTTTCATTACAATGTGAATAATCAATACTATTTTTGCACAAATTGTAAATATTTATTTGTTAAAATAAATTTGGTACTAGAATTACTCTTCAATCGTTGCTACTATATTATGCAATATTGAACTAAATTGAATAGTTTTTGATCTGATTTCTGTGATAAAGTTTATTATTTTATGAATTGGAAGCAGCTTTTTAGAATGTTAAACAAAAGACGAATCTGTGGGGCGCTGGACTTTATTGTGATTGGGAATGACGGATCGGATTCCGTGTCTGTGGTCGGACTAAAATCAATCATAACCAAACGATGCGCGCTGTCGTCCTTCGTCTCATAGTACATTTCACATTTCCCTAAATATGTCATCTTAGTATTGTCTTTTATTAACATAACTTTTACACATTTAAAGAAAAACACTTTTTTACGGATTATAGTTATGTATTATTGTATTTAAACTTATCATATATATATATGTCATCTTTCGAAAAATACAAATTCTCGAACAATTATTCATATGAAATATTAAAATGATATGTATGTATGTTTGTAGTCTATTTTACATGAATAAAATCAATTAAGTATTTCTACACTAAATTTAGAAATACCTATAGGAAATTATTATTTAGATAGCTTTTTGTAAATATGAACCATGATTGTAAACGTATCAATTGTTTATTAAATCTTTGAAAAACGTTTATTTTTTACTTTTACAACAATCATTCCAACCTAAAGCCTGTCATGGATCCTTTTCAGGCCGAACAACCTACTTGACTAAAAAAATATCAGTGAAATCATCAGTTTTGTGATGATTAAAAATTCTCAATGAATGGGTACGCCTACTGGCATGCCTACCAAATTCCTGTTTCTACTAAACTGTCCTAAAAGTATAAAATTTTGTAATCCGTTGTTTACTTATATACATAGTTATTAGTACATATTATTACTAAAATATTATTTAATTTTTAAAAGTGACATCTAGCGGCGTCAAAGGAAATCTCACGCTACTAAACATTAGTATTAGTACTCTTGCTAATAATTACGAATGTTAAGAGATGGCGGTATGTTCATATGTATTTTAACCTCTGAATCAATATTATTGATTCGCCACCCGGCTGTTTAACGAAACGCACGTGTCGATTGCGCGTAATATATATATATATTAAAAATAAATACTTGATGTAATATAAATGCCATTATTATCTGTTTAATATTTTATGCCTAATAATTCTACAGCAAAACTTATTTTCTCCACCGTTACTGGTGAATCATACTTGTTAACGGGTATAAAAGACCGGAGCCACAGTGGCGTAGCTCACCCTACTATTGCCCAATGGATGAAGTTGGCATCCACACGCCACTTCAACAAGGCTAAACACCATCACACAACTAATTCTAAACAAATGGGCTGGGACTGTCCCACTGGCAATTCGGCGCGCACAAGTCTTCGTCCGCAGGTCCCTCGCTGGGCTTCACCAGATAACTTCTTAATGCTTCAACACACAGTATCTACACAATATATCAATTTTAGATCTTCCTATGATATTGATATTTCTACGCTCAAATAGACTTTGATCATATATTATAAAATATATTACTATGTGCTATGTTGGTAGTTTAGTTCAGCTTAAAGAACTAAAGCAATGTTTTACAAAAAAGTGGTCTAGGAAAATCAATATTTGTCCAAACTCCAAATCCTATGAAACCAGACGGGAAGCTAATAACAATAAAAAAATCTATAAATTATCTAATCAAGATAAATATTGTTCCGCTATTAAATCTCACGCCACTTCCTGATTTCTCGTGGCATCGTCTTCGATTGAATCTGATTGTGATGTGAAACTTTCACTCTCGTTTGCTGATTTGTTAAAATATAGACGCTCGAATGTCATGCAGGGACAGGAAATGGATTTGATCAAATATTTATAATGGATTTCATGTCACACATTTATTTCTTTGTACGAAGTCGTTGGAAGCGTTTGGTTGCTATAGACTATGAACTACTCGGAGTAAACTAATATGTACTAACATAGGGTCGGAAGGTTCCGAAAAATTAACTCCCCGATATTATTCAGCCAAAACGTGAACAATATCAGGCAATTATTATTCCTTTGTTTCAGACCGGATTTTGAATTACTAGAAGTTATGTTATAGGTGGTATGTTTTTTTTTTAAATTAATAATTTATTTACTATTTATTAACACTTCGTTACATTACAATATAAAAATTGAACATAGTTAAAAGAAAAGGACAGTAACTGGCGGTCTTATCGCTTTCGAGCGATCTCATCCAGGCAACCACTAGACAGACAATCATCAATTGATGAATGGATAAAATCATAATATTAAACAAAGCTAAAAGCAATAAAATATAACTTTTGCAGTAGTTTAATTCATCAATTATCAGTCTTCATTAATTATTCCAAACAGGTTTTATTAAGGAATCGCTGTTTATTGTTTACGTTTGTGTGACGCAATGTTTGCAAAGGAACACGTGTTATAATTATCTTCACGGAACCATATAGTTATTACGATTAACAGTACTGTTGCAATTTACATATTTTGTGTAATAGACTACTACGTTTTCTCTGATGGCTGGATCTAATGAATGGATTTTAAGCGTCCTTAGTTGAACCAGTGGCCTATACGGCTTTCCATTAGATACATGTTTAATTTCTAATATACAAATTCGCCAAGAAACGAACCCAATATCTCTAAGTGTAAAAAGAAACATTCACGGGTTTCGTAGCAAATGGTCGTATGCGGAGCATTCTACTAGGTTTGTATTATCTTACCATCAAGTGAGCTTCTCTATTCATACATAATAGTGACATCTACCTGGATCCTTGTAAGATAGTGATAATTTATAACATACCTCGTTACATTGATAAGCTCTGAATACTTGATGTCAACGACACAGCGCGAGGTAACGACTTGTTGCGTAATATTCGTAATTTATGTCGCGTAATAGTGATGTCACGTATTTCAGTGATATGGACAGAGTACGTGTTTCATTAACTCTATATGTAGACATCTATGTATGTATACTGAACACGCAAGATGTCGCTAGCTATATTTTATTCAATGATTTAGGCAAAATATGTATATTGTCTTTTCCCTGCATAAAGCTTTATGTTCCTTTTCGCAAGTTTAGCAACTAAATTTCGGACCTAAACCAAGCATAAAAAATGCATTTTATTTGTATTATGTATACAAAAATGAGGCGTTCGGAGTGTAAAAATTACCCTATACCTACCTAGTTCTTTTTATGTCAGTTGAGAAGGTAGTGCCTTAAAACTGGACCCAATACCTCCTCCTCTTCGCATACGTATGACGTTTTTACGCATAAACAACTGACCACAACTTCGTATGAGATTGATATAAACGCACATAGACCAATTCTCGCTTCGTGCGATAAGTATTTGATTCGTATTGTTTACGACATGTGTCATTTGTCAATTGTCAGAAGTTCTCTTTGATATTCCACACAATGTCTACGACCGTCAATTAGGGAGTATTATATCCTGTATGAATTATTTATTGTAATATTTCTGGCTATATTACAAGGAAATGCTTTCTTTAGAACTGCACGTACTTGTTGTGAACTTTATAACTGCCTACATTACGACACTTAAGGGAGCTTACGGTTTTGCTATAAAGAGGGTGCACTTTAAGTACCATCATAAAGCCCCTAAAATAATGTCGCAATATGCCATAATACTGTTACGTTTTACTATAACATGATCGGAGTGTGAAATTTTTCACTTATTTCAGCACCTTGATACTGTAGTCCAATCACATTTGGGTAATGTATTTGACACTTTTAAAAATTAACCAACCATTAGCTAAAATCTAATTAATTTAAATATAAGAGATCTTAACAACATGACATTGACATCTCAAGGCTTTGAATGATAAAGCGGTAAAAGAATTATCGTAACAATTTCTTCTCTCCATTAATTTGATAAGCAATATAAATCTATAAGGCCGGTCCGCATGCCCAGACGCATCTAGCTAGATTCTGAGTTAATGACTCGTAACAAACCACTGATGGCGTCCTCTGCGTGCCTCAAGGATATCAATCACGGTGACTCACGCGCAGAAAAACCATAATCATAGCTGTGATTAGAACCTTAAACGACTTTTTAGATAAGGTACGATTACATCATAATTGTCAGATTCTCTATAACTGTTTTTGCATTGCAATTGCTTTCTTCCTTATAAGAGAGACGGAATTAATATGCAATATTACCCAAGTTATTTCTCATCTTTGCTTGGATCAATAGCACGTTGTTCAAAAAAATGTAGTTAAAACGTAATGGCGTGATAACTCGCTTAGAGTAAACCTTTTTAACTAAAATTAAGCAGTAAATTTCTTTGCTCTATGATTTATTTTGAAAATAGAATTTCTTAATTCTTATTATTAATTAGGGAAGTCTGAAAGGCTGACGCTTTTTAATGAAACTGAAACTTAGGAGCTACAGCGTTTTACGCATCTTACCACATCAGCTACGGTGACGGTTATCATAAGCCATTTTAAAACCATAAATTTAACCTATCATCTAATATTATCAGGCAAATAAACACCGTAGTATGAAGCAACTTTTGGTTTGGTTTAAGCTTTTGTTGAGTAATACAAATAACAATACGTAATTTGAAGAACATTGTCATAAATTGTGTTATCACAAGAAATTATGTAAGAGATGTGGTTTTTTAAATATAGGTCGCGAACACTGTACAGTAGCAACACTGATATTGTTTAAAGAAAATAATTTAAAGTAAAATTGAAAAGCCAGACAAAATTATATACAATAACAAAATAATTGTTCCAAATTTAAAATTTGACTGAACTTTCCATGGCAAGAGTTTATTTTTATTTGTATATTTTTTTCTTAATACTCATCCAATACAATTTAATGCAATAAACACACTCCACACATTTTCCTGTAGAATAATAATCATAATACGCTTCCCACTTTATACGCACTTTTGACTTGTACCTATTTTTTTTGGATTGGCTTATTTTGAAATAATCAAGAATGTCCAATTAAATTTAAAAAAAAAAGTTTCGACGAAAAGCTTACCCGTACTTTGAACGTCATTGAATAGACACCGATTACACGTGTTTCGTAACGCAAGTGACAACAAAGGGTCGATTTGGCATTGCTTTGTGGCTGACACAGATTGTAGCAATACAATGGTCGAATGTCGTCCACTAATGGAACAGCGTCGCGGGTCGTTGGCTGAGGAAAGATGACACTGCTACACGAACTCATATTAATCCAGTACTGTGATGTTGTGACATTTTGGCGTATTGTTATACGCAAGTACTTTTGGTACGATTGAGGTAAACTGTAGCTTTATGTAGTATAAAATAGTTCTAAGATTTAAGTTATATTAAATATTTAGATGACTACATTTCACTTATATTGAAATGATAACTTGTTAATGATATATGATAGTGGATGGTGCTCTCCAGATGCCTCTATGTGAACTGTCAAATACACAAAGCATTGGATAATTTTTATCCATAATTAAACCCTGTTAGTGTCATGACAAATTAAAAAAAGTAAAAGTGTAGAGCAAAACGAATATTGAACTGTTTTTTAAGCCTCTTAAGGCTAGATAAAGATAGTAACTGTAATTTAACAACTTTAAATAGACGTGATCTGTAATATTAATTTTATTTTAGATCCGTTATGCTTACATAAAATACAATACCCAAACATAGCTGGCTAAAAGCTAAAACAGACCTTGAAATCCATAAGCTTTTAGCAGTAACTTTTGCGCTACTAATGCTTGATATCGCAGGAAGTCGTCAGGGCGATGCCGGAAATTGTATAGCATTAAGAGGAACATTAACCGATGATATTAAAGGGACACCTTGCCCTACCTTTCAAATACAGTTATATCTATTCGCAGCGGGATGACTTATTAAACTGTTACTTAAACTTTATAGACGGCCATTATTCATTATTACTCGTAAATAAGATGAATGATGTTGATAATGTGTAATACTGTGGCATTAAAAATAATAACCTGAGATAATTTGTAAGATAATCTAATAATCGCATTAAATGAAAAAAAGAGTGGCGGAGAGTTTATTGCCAGTTTTTCTCTTCCATTCTACACCCTTGATTTGAGAACTGGCAGTAATTGTAAATTAGAAGCATTTAATTTATATTTCTTTTTTTGACGTGCATAATTGTCCATGTCTTATATATTTAAACGAGCACTTCTTGTATATATATATATATATATATATATATAATTGGAATCTCGGAATCGGCTCCAACGATTTTCATGAAATTTAGTATACGGGGGGTTTCGGGGGTGATAAATCGATCTAGCAATCATTTCAATCTAGGAATCATTCCTAGAAAATGTCATTTTATTCGTATTTTATCAACTTAAACATAGAATTGCTCGTTCAATGATGTCAGTCAAATAAAAACTTCAATATGATTATAATTATCTTTATTTGATAATTATATTCATATTTTATCATTTTATTAGTATGTAATTCGTAAGTTTAATTATAATTTCCAAAAAACACAACTTATTAAAAAAAAATCCCGAGCAAGGCTCGGTCATCCAGGTACCTTTAAGAATAAATGATTTTTGATTTGAATGAACATTACTTAAATGATTAGAGACAAAATCAAGTTTTCAGGTAAAACTATTTTAAAATTGATTAATACGAATTTCTATAAGAAGTACTTAGTAACGAAACAAATGAAAGAAACGTTTTGGTTCTGCTCGAGTATGAGTTTTATCTTTTTGTCAAACGTAACCGGAAATTATGCTGGAATGTTGTGCCTCATAGCAGTCTTCTATGGCCTATCACGAACCTATGCAGCGTACAAAGAAAGTAATACAGCCCTACAATTCATTATTCGTGAAAAAGTGTTTCAAATTTAATAGGTACCCTATAGTGAATGGCGTTGCTAATTACGAATTTGTGCTTTGTTTTTTTCAGGCAAGTTTGGTTTCTAAAACTGTCTGAGAAAGAATCTGTAAAAAATACTTATAGAACATTACACTGCAAAATTAAGTTGCTCAAAACAAACAATGGAGTAATAATAACCAACGTCAGACAATCCTTTTTTTAATAAAATCGTGAAACTGAAACTACTGCGTTTTGTAGTTTCCTTTTTGTGGAGTTTCAAAGCGAGTCCCTCTTCAAGGTAGCAATAATCAGCTATCGTGCTCATATCTCATCTTCCTTGGTAACGTTTCTCAATCTCCTTTCTGTCTTGATGAAAACTCTCTTCCTCATCTTCGCTGACTGCTCTTGGATTTTTAGGAAATGAGTCAATGTGGAAATCAAGGGACTGAACTTTCTTTTTTTTAATTTTCGACCATGTTGGCTACAAATGCTTTGTATGAATTTGAGGGCCTATAACAATTCCATCTTTTCTTCTTTGCTCGTGCCAGAAATTTGTCGCACAGGTATTACAAGCCACATTATTTTTTCAAAACTTCTATTTAAAAGTTGGCCTATAAGAGGATTGAATTAATCGTCATCGGTTTTTTTCATTTGAACTCTCGTCCGATGATTGCTGTTGGATGGCATGAAGAAAAGGTGGAGGAATAGGAATTCCTGGTCCAAGGTCTTCAAAGGCGTACCCTTTGAGGATTAGGATACCGTAAGATCGTCGGTAAATCATGTATGTTTTTTTTAAAGAAATAATTTTATTGCATTTCAAGTCTTATCAATAAGATACTTCTTTGCTCTAGTGCAAAATATCCCACAAGGTATTTTCATTCAGAATCAACGTACCCGTAATAGCTAAGGACTATTATCAAATTCAAAACACCAAAAATCATGTCAGCCTGTATCGGTCGCTATTCGTATCAATTATCAGTATTGCCCTTATATTTCTCCTTGATACTCGACTATATATATATACTTGATATTGGATGTTTCATACGTTCAATTATCTAACCAAGAAGTATTATTAGTGCATCCCGTAAGTGTTGAAAGATCCGAATGTATTATGTTCAGTGACGCTGTTTCAGATTTTTTTTCCAAAATATCGTCATACAGCTTTCAAACTAAACCGAAATAATATGGGTCAATCGTAAGGAAGATAAAACCAAAAGTTTTAACCCAATATTACTGAAGAGATCAGATTGGCAAGCAACCGAAACATAATAGTTAATTATATTGAAACGTCTCAATTCATAAAAACCTATTTGGGGGATAATATGAATAATTATTTGGCAACAAGAACAATTAGGAAATGCCATATACATATAACTGCTATTAAAGCTTAAATTGATTATGTCTTTGCATTTTATAACGATAATATTTGACAACTACGGCAAGTAAAACATGTAGAATGCCAACAGTAGCGGAGGTCTTCATTAATATTTATTGTAATGTTTTTACAACCACACGCCTTTCATTTCTCAAATTGTATGATAAATCATAAGGCAAGTTGTTTTTACTGAACATACTTTGAGATGGATGTTTTACAGATAATTGGTATCCTCTTAAATTCTAATACTAATAATGTGTTTGTTTACAATTCTCATGTTTCCGCTAAAAGTATCTTCTTATATTTCCTGGTAATTACAACATTACAGACCTCTGAGGCGTGGGTAATCCTCACGGCATGAATTTGATATATATTATGAAGAGTTTGGTCCAAATTTTCTAAGAAATATAACCTACTCGATTTCATTTGATACGCATTCCATAGATAAGATATAAGTGTTGACCCAAAAACCGACACAAAATATTATCATAGGGGAAACAGCGATTCGCAATTTTCGTATTGATCCCACAAATACCTTATCGCAAATGTGTGTTATCGCCCTATTGACCAAAGAAAGTAAAAGTTATCGAGAGACTAGCGACAGGGATTTCGTCATACTAATACAATATACTTAGAATTCAGAGGTGACTTCTATTGGTAAAAGGTCACTTTTTTAAAACAAGTGAACAGCTTTTTGGTACGTAATACAATTCATTACAATCCTGAACCTCACTACAATTCCCGGCTATAGTATAATGATGATGTTGAAACATGACAAGTCCACATTTGTGAGAGCACTTTTAAAAGCTAAATAGAGTATTTTCGAAAAGTATTTTTTCGTAATACATTGAGACAATCGTAGTATGAATATAAAAGAAATTCCCTTGAGTATACCGAGCTGAATCCTATATATTTTAACTCCATGTTACTATTCATCAGCTAACGAAAGGGGAACCTTTCGCAACATTTCCGCAAAACTTCTGTTAATATAGGCTCAATCGTTTTTATTTCGAAATTTCAAACCCTCAATATTTATTCACCTATATGGTCGAGTTTTAGACGATATTCTGTGTCGGTATCATAAAAATATAAAATACCGTCACAATTTTTTTTTTTATCTAATAAATCTGCTGTTGTCTACTGTTCTCCTATTTTTACTAGTGTGTAATACACAGTTAATAGATAAATGTGTCATTGAATTAGTTATTATCTTTCTAATGTAATCAATTTTGTAATTTTCTTAGTGATATTTTAATCTAAAACCGTTAATTTTAATATTATATAATGTCATCCGTCCTTGGAAATTATTATTCCATATGTTCTCTTAAATGCACAAAGCACTAAACGAAAAAATCAATCTTATCGCATAAACAGAGACGGATAACATATTTATGTGTATCTGGCACCATTTGGAACCGCACTTGACCGATTTCTTTCATTTGCGGTTGTGTACAGGAAATGTTATAGTTTAATCTGATCACCAATCAATGTTATTGCTCAACCAAGCCCAAAAATGTCGTTATATCAACACTTTTATGAATTGAATTTATTTGATAATAATAAATATTTGAAGTCCACTTCCCTTCTGTCGATTAGATCACGTTTTAGGTTAGGTACCTACGGATTTTTATTAAATTGAATACATTGTATATTTCAAATTAAATCGATTACATGATTTGTAAATTAGTTAACTACGGTGCACGTGTATCTAAGAAGGCGGAAAAGATAGTCTCTGGAATTATTATACATATTTTATATTTTTATTTATTATAGTTGTATTGGTTTTATAAACTTTTTGAATAGTTTCCTCTATTATCTTCAACGCATATGGTTCGTAATAATAAATATTATTATATTGCGAAGCCGCCAATGCCTTTATCTTCCATCAGCATTAGTGGAAATATAATTTTGTGCGCAATATTGCCTGTTCATGCCCCGTGCAATAGCTTCCGCTTACTGACGAAATCAAATAATCGCCGCCTCTGGAATGCAGCCATCGATGTGTGGCTATTCGCAGTGTAATACCTGTCGCAACAGTCAAAGAAATCGCATGTAGTTCAATGCGTTTATAAGCGTTTAACGATACATACGGCTAAGGTATTTACCCGATGCGCATGAGAATCACTGTTGTAACAATAACACATGGATTACTTAAAATGCAAATCTCAAATAGTTGTATCTGTTAATACTGCAATAATTATAACGCTCTCATGAGAAAAAGACATTATTTACTATCAAATATCGTTTATGACCATTATTAAAATTAAATACTTTTATTTCTATCTAAAACCGGAATGTTACGGGTGTTGATCTTTGAACAAAGCGACTATTTTCCGGAATTGTCTATTCACAAAGTTTTAAATATTGTCACGAATACGATTTTAAACATATTTACTTCTAAGTCTACTGTTTTGTGAAATTGTGAAATAAAAACTAGTTTACGAAAAATGCCCATAAAAAATATTTACGTTATAAGACTAATCGTTCATCTCTGTAACAAATAATAATAAAATAAATTTGGAGATATTCTAAGCGACGTCAAGCAAAGGAGGTAAAATATAACGGGCTTCAAAGTATAATGTAAATCCAGATGCATTCGTCAGTCTGTCAAAACACTCTCACAGTTGGAATTCTAAATGCCGTCTAGACCTTTTGGGTGTGGTTTTCGACCTAAAGGTCATTGGCTAAAGGTTAAATAGGATCGGTTAAGTCTTATTGTTGAATTGCAAAAGATTTATAAAGTAAACGTACATTTTATTATTTTCTTAAATGTAATTTACTTAAGTTTATACCTAACCTTTTTTATTACTAATTTCTAACCAATTACCTAAAATCCGATTCGCGAATATAATTATATAAAGATCGCTCCATTTATCTTTCAAGAAGCAAAACCTGCATGTTGTTTGAATACTGCGTGTTAAAAACATTGGAAAAACTATTCACCGTCGTTCAGTAAATAATGGAAATAATTAAAATTTTCTACTAAATCTCATCCATTTGCTGGCCATTCCCAATTTTTAATCTAATACATACCTTATAAGATATTCTTTATTAATCATTTGGATCTTATGATTTAGTTTTGTATTTTTTTCTAATAACGTCGTTGTTATGTCGAAGCAAAGACCGGCTTTATGCAATACCAAGCACTGTATTTTGTGAAGTTCACGTTTTATAATATGGCGATCGCAAATAACTGTGGACAGTCACTTTTGCATTTATAATACTATTATTATATTATGAACCTGTTAAGTACTGTTACAATAATTAGCAGTAACATTGATGAATGAAGGACGCACTCAAGCATAGCGACTCAACAATTTCCTTTCTTTGTGTTGCGACACATTTTACGAAATACAACCTTACTAATCACCATCGTTCAGTAAATAAGGCAATTAATTAAAAATTTCTACCAATTCAACACACATCGTCTCACATTGACTCCGTTAATTGATAAGTCTTCAGTACATTATAACATTTCTAAGTATACGAGTTACAACCGACAATATTAAAGATTATTTCCGGTGATTGTAATAAAAAATATTGCAATACTGATATTCATTTATACACATACATTGAAACAGCGTATTCCAATATTAATAATTCTCTAAATTAGTATTTTTAACTGTGCTTATTCAAACAACTTCAATCATGAAACATATAGTGGAGCAATTTTACCACTATATCAACTATTATAATATTATTTAAAAAACCGTCAACCATTTAATGTAGGCCAGTGAATGTTTATTTTCGATACTGCAAGGTGATCATAATTAAAATACCTTGGCTCTTAATTATATTACGATAAGGCTTTAAAAGTACGAGATGGGACCCTTAATTATTTCGGCAATGAATTCTGCGCATTTATTAAAAATCTTTAAATAAGATATGATTGTAGAAAACCAGGATCTTTTTAATTAGAATCATTTATTTTCATTGGTTTGAAAGAGTTTCTTATATTACTATATAAATATATAATATATTTTTGACCAAGATCTACGTTTAAGAGCTTACATTTTACCAAAAAGAATTCCATTAATTTGTTTATATTAAGAATTGACTTAAATAAAATTACTTCTGAAAAGATGTCTTCTGATAAAATAAGACGATGTTTCATTTCAAAATAAATAGCGATGTTATGTTTATGTTGTCGTATTAATTATTTCTTCCTGTAAGGAAGGCACAGTAAAGTATAAATAGCAGTGGGACAGATAAAAATATCTTGCACACATTTGAAAGCGGGAATAAGATTTAATATTTTTATTCGATGATTACCACCACCACTGACTGCGTAAGGAAACCCAAGGTAGTTATGACTTGTGAAACAAATATCAGTTCATTTATTTATTTTGAGTAATAATTTAAAGCGGAAGTTATACATTGTAGAACGGATAAGTAACTATGAAAAAACTTTTTTTTAAAAGAACAGGGGGCAAAGGTGTAGGCTCACCTGATGTTAAGTGATACCACCCATGGACACTCTCAATGCCAGAGGACTCGCGAGTGCGACACCGGCCTTATAAATTAACCTAATTAAATCAAACGACAAAAAGCATCAGACCATCAATTTATTCTACCTATAAACGTTTTAATATAAGGTCTACAATTCTTTTTTATTAGTTGTGTACAATTTCCTTGCCATTGTTGGGCCAAACAATCGATCAAATTCATTCCAAACAATGAGGTTTAGAAAGAGATAAAAACAAAGACTTTTGTTTAAAAATACATAGAAAATTATTCATAATCATTTCGAAAGTGAAGCACTGAAATCACCAGATTTGCGCCAAAAATAACAGTTGTTTTGTAATTTTTTGGCCAAACACGAAAAACAAGCTACTTACCACAATCGGATACCCCAACCAAATATAACCACAAAATATAAGACTGAATTAGAATATTGAAAAAATTTGGCGCCAGTCGTAGAGAAAATATCTTAATATTGTCCCTTAACATGTCCCAACCTTATATCTTATCGAATGATGGCAGCTGTATCTTTATCTTTTTCTGTTTCATTCCAACAGTTAACCAATTACTATACCGGTATGCATTCAACTGCAAAAACTATAAAAGGACTAAATTGTTCTAAAGTTGGAACTTATAATATATAATTCTTCTCAATTAAATAAGACATTCTGCCATACGTAATCTATAAATAATAACAACCGTCAATTGTTTATTAGTGTTGGTTTGTTACGCTAATGATATTTTTGCCCTGGTAAAAGTACTTACGCGAAATATGATAGAGCTCAGACAAACCATACTAATAATTCTATTGTAGTTTTTGTCAACAGATATTAATGTTTTAATTGTTATCTTCACATCTTATTCTTTATTATTATAGACTTTCACTTTTAAAAGGTAGATCTCTTAAGAGATCTGCAACTGCATCTGCATCTGAAACTCTTTACGAAAACTCGTGGAACAGTTGCTACTACGATAACAGTAAAAGTATTTAATTTTTGAAAACGTTAACGATCAGTGAATTTTAACATTCACTTGCTCCCACTCGCTCTAATTTTTGCGACTTTTACAGTAAAAAGTAAATTGCAGTCAATTTACATATAAACAATTTTAATTATACAAAAATACCTCAGGAATCAAAAAAATACTCTTGGTGAAAACATTACAAAGATTACAAACCGTTCAATACTTTCTGACATTGTCGCGTCCATACAGTTACGCGGCCAAATATTATATTATGGAAGGGTACTAAAATAAAATAAAAATCTATCCCTTAACTTTAAGTTATGTATCAGAATTTAAATGAACCTGTAAGAGTCCATTAGACCTTTTCTAAAGTTGAATGTAGATTGTAGGTATTTTTAAATAGACTTTTCAAGAAGTCGTAAAGTGTTGTATTATTAATTATCAGTAAATAAATTCAAAGTCCTCGTTAAAAGTACATTAATTAATAAAGCCGTTTATATATGTGACGAATACTTAAATGATCCTAATCCTTGGGATTGATTTGCTCCAGTTCAAACAATTTGTATTAAAAACTTGGCGATTGAAAAAAGTGGCGGAAAGTTTCTTGCCAGTTCTCCTTACCCGCTCTACGCGCTTCACTTGCGAACTGGTTGTAAATGTAAATTTACAATTAATTTAATTTGTTTTTTTTGACGTTCAAAAGTGTACATGTTTACCTATATGAATAAAGATATTTTTGAGTTTGATTACTATGAAATATGAAATTACCGTTACCCTTAATATGACATGCAGTTCTTTTTCAATTCATTTGATTGGTTGGCCTTATATTGAATAACTTTGAACTTAATTATGAATATACCGTTACCAAAACATTGATTTTTAATTTTTACGTTTTCAATTCATCGGCCTTGAATTTAATGATTATTTATTTACTGTTTGTAATTAATTAGATTTCAAGTATAGAAAAGGCAGTTTATAAAATATATCGATTTATTTGTTCGGTATTTAGATACAAGGGTAGACACCTGTAAGGTTTATTAAAATTATCGTCATGGTAAATACTAAACGGTACTAAATTGCAAGTCCGAAATTTTCAAACAATTTAAACATTTTTTTGTCGTCTCTTTCTGATATGCGATAACTTCACTTGATTGAATAGCTAACTGTTATTTAAACTTATTTATTTTATGACATTAGAGAACAAAGTATCGTACAATTTGCGTTAGAAATATTCAAACATATGGAACTAATTCTGTAACTAGAAGTATTTATCCATAAAAGTAAGTATTTCAAAAAAAAAAAACTTAATCGTTATTAACGTTTGAAGATTAAACTAATCAACGGAATATGATTAGTTTCTCATTGATTGTTTGCAACAACTAAGGAAGCAACGCGGTGATTTCAAAGAAACCTTTTATTTTCGTTATTAATTATGTAAGATAATACAAGGTGTCGTCAAACTATTTATAGCATATTCAGAATAGCAGTGCGGATGATGAACTTTTGAGCGGTAATTTGCATACTGCGTCTATTTCAGTAACATTGGACTCATGCACCGGCTGTTACGTAGTTTGAACTTCGGTATGAATTGGAAATAGGAAATAATCTAAGAAGTCTGCACAACGTGTACGTATGTGTATTCATAGATCTAAAACATTATGATATCTGTGTAGGATATTTTCTAATAATCGATAGTGAACCCCAAATATAAATTAATTTTAGAACTGGAACAAATATGCCAATAATGTAACTTGACAGTATGTATCGATACCTCTTCAGATTCTTACTTGAAGATTTGTCTCCATCAATAACCGTAAAAAATTTTTGGTACAAAATTATAATATAGGTAGAAGTATTAAATTGTAACAATATGTTTGCTTCGTAGGAATATGATATGTTACAATGTAAGAATATATTTAATAGGAAAACTCAAGATTCAATCGCTCCGCATTACACATCCGTAGTTTTATCGTCGCGACGATAATGAAAGTTTATTGAAATTATTTCTAAATACTGTCTGCCGATAGCACCGTTGACAAAGTAGATCTTACACCTGCTTACTTTATGCATCCGTTGATTCACAGTTCGTTAGCATATATATATATATACGTTACGTACGTTAAACCATTTGTCTCCATTTTACTTATGTGATAGATACTCATGCTACTATAAAGATATTTATTATTGATAAGCAACTTGGAAAGAAAGGCCAGGATTACACCTTGGGGCCATTCAAGTATTACGTAAGAAGATTTACTGCAATTAATCCCCCCTCCATTTCTATTGCCAGCAAAAAAAGCGAAGCTCTCAAAAATATTAGTACATATACGTATTATTCTTTTTAGGAATCTTATAAATCCATGCCAAATGCAAGCTTAGACAATGTGTAGGTGTTATGAGTAAAAAAGTAAATAGTTATTGTTGACGTAGTCACGAAATAAGAAAATCAAAGACCCCCCTCGCACCTATAGTGCTTACGCACTACTTGTTGGGTTCCTTCTTAGTTATTATAGTAAGCCCTTATAAAAGTTCAAATCGAATATCTACAGATACTTTATTATATACTGTTATGGAAACTTGTTTTCCGAAATAAACAATTAAATTAAATTAAATTAAAAAAAAATTAAAATCACATAGCTTGTATAGGTTATTCAAAACTGGAATTAATGTGTACGAAAGACAGCTGAAACTATAGGTATAAGTATAATGCTAACTTTAAGTATAATGCTAAGACCTCAGACCTGTAGTACAAGTTGCAACTAAAATGTATCGTTTGTTATTAACAAGGTTGTATTTAGAAAAGTCAATTCTCACGCTCTATAGATACCGCCATATCAAATGTCACTGAATGCTCAATTATAGCTCGATATTTGTCTTATATTTTGTATTGGCGTCAGTTAATCAGATTAATATAAACGAGACCTGTCTTACGAGTCGTGGTTTCGTGAGAGGTGTAATTACATCCGTAGCCAAACAAATAAATAAACTACGCCATCCGATGACAGCAGCATGATGGGAACTATTTGAAATAATTCACTGTAATAGCTGAGTTATTCAGCCGTTAAAGGGCTTGTGATTAAGTTGAAATATTTTAATGATCGCGAAGAGACTTTAATTGCGCCACGTCCTGCCTGAAACTTGCGTAATTGCACAAAAACTATCCTTTGTTAGATCTTAATGAATAAGGTATTCGGCTTATCATTACCAATTAATATACCTAATTCAACAGACAGCAACTTCCGAAGTCCTATCGTATGCTGAATGCTATTTTACATAGCGATAAAAAATACATAATGTCTTACAGTTAAACTTAACACAAATTGTGTATACAACAATTTAATCAATCTAATTAGCTGCAGCTACATAATTTGACTCTAAATAATTATTTGATATCTAAGCTTATAATGGTGCAAATTCAAATTCAAAAATCATTTATCAGGTAACAAAATGTACACTTATTAAAAAATAAATATATATTTAATGGTTCTATTTTACATTTACTGCCAGTTCTCAAATCAAATGCGTAGAACGGAAGAGAAGAACTGTCAATCAACTCTCCGGTAATTTTTTTTGTTTTACACAATGTTTGTAAGGACCTGCAACTATTAAACCATTTTCCTAATGAATAAGTAATAAATAATAATAAAATAAATTAAAAACAAGGATTTGCCCTCTATAAGCAGGAGGCACGGTGCAATAGATATTAAACGATATGTACTATACTGAAAGGGCAACCATGTGATATTATTTTCAGGTCCCGGGATGTAAACATTGATTTATTTGTGGACAAAGGATTCTGTGCAGTCTAGTCGGCGTAAGAGACGTCGCGTCGCAACGTGGTCGATATCGTGTAGTCTGCTGATAGGGTTACCTTAAATGAAAAAGCTACAGATTACAATGCTCTTGCAATAATTAAAAGTTAAAATCATTTCTTTATTTTGTGTTGTTTGTGATCTAAGGAAACAGACATCTTTCTTTCCTAAAAATAGGTCTCTTTCCTAAAAATAGGTATTAATCATTCAGCTGATAAAATGCCAACATATTCATATTGTTGAAGTGAAAACTTCTTCAGCGGCGTTGTACACTTTTTTTGGAATGGGTAATGTTAAACTCACATCGGGACACGTGACCTGATCGAAAATTCGTAAGACGGATGGAGAGTAGATAGCTGGCACGGCGTAAGAGAGGAAGTATCCCTTCTCTTTCTACGGCGCGGCGAAATTGTGTACTTGGGCCTGCTGGCTCGTGTACGATAGCCAATAAATAAATATTATTATATATAATATAATAGTAATATAGTATAATACATATTATTTTTTTAGTAAAAATCGGTTTAAACCGTTTCCTAAGCATATGTTTGAATTTATTTGGTGACTGGTAACCCTAAATCCTTGCCAGGGATATGAACCGTCAGACGATTTATTGGAAAGACGGCGGGTGAATGGGCAGCACTGACTACGTGACATGATGTATTAATATCAATGATTAATATTTAGTTCATAAAGAAATTGTTTGTGGTCAAATATAATAATTTAAATAACAAAGAGTTCATTTAAAAACATTACAATTTCTTCTGTTCATGCTTTATTCGATTTTTTTTAATTTATTGTAGCCAATTAAGATACTTGAAAGTGGTCGAATCTTACAGATTATTATGCGGTCTGTTCTTAGAACTACAGTATTTTTATTATTTTACAACAAACTACATCGAAGGCGATTGAACAATGATAATGTGCATACAAATCAAAATTATTATTAGTGTCATTAAAATCACTGTCAATTTCACTATACATAGTTTATGTTAAGTACAATCCAATTGTTAAAAAGCATATACATATTGTTAAAAGCTTAACGGTCCCAATAAGAAATTCGATTTCTTAAAATATCGTCATAATAATAAGCTAAATATGTGCATGCGATAAGGACACTTACCGTATCGTATAATTTCAATTAAATGTTGATAAAAAAGAATGGAAAATTTTGCTCACGAACTTAGAAACATTTTAGGATCAACTAAACGGTGTAATATCTTTGTTAACAAGTGTTTATCTCAAGATAAAGATCATAAAGTCGGGGTCAGGTGTGGCTCTAAGACCCTTTGATCCCTTTTTATTTATCTTCGAGGGTCCAAACTGCCACAAGATATTAAAGCTTAGTTAAGACATAGTGTTTATTCTCTTAAGCCCGGTCAATGACCTTATACATCAGCTCTAATATGGATGATTTACTGACGCAATGGAACAGTACGTATAAGTATTTAATATAATTCTGTTAAATATTCTAAAATATATTTCGGTTGTGGGTTACACGAGCTTAAAACAGCAGAAAGGAAGTAACAAAAACGTGACTTCCGAAGCGTTCTCTGGCATATGACATCGGAAGCGTGAGGCTTCGTCGCAATATTTTTATGACGATGCGGTGACGATCTTATTTTTGTAATAATGTGGACTTTAATATTATTATCGAAACCAATCAATACACTATCCTAGAACCCATATTTCATATTCAGATAATATTTGACAGAGAAGCAGACAGACCATAACGATAAAAATATTTGTTAAGTATTTCTCAATGTCGTCTAAATTAATTTAATGAGTTTAGATTTATTACATATCTATTGCATAACCTCATAAATATCTCGTAAAAATGTGAGATTGCGTAAAGTATAATTTATTTTATGTTTTTATTCATTAACACTAGAGGCATAGAACATTTTATTGCTTCCAAATATTCACATTAATTAATATTTTATTCGAATTTTATATGCTAAAAGCTTTAAATGACACTTGTCGCACTACTTTAAGAGTGAAGTGCGAATAAAAAAATTATCTGCATTAAGGGCCTAGCATGATTCGTTTTCAACCCAACGTTCATATCCTGTTGAATCATCGCTAATATTAGTCAAGAGATATACTAACGTGGTTCGTGATAGCTTTTAAAAATGGAATATCATTAAGATATATGTAATAGATTATATGCATTCTTCATTTACTGTCTCTGGCTTAAATACTATTCATATTTGAATATTGACGCAAATGTATTATTCAAATAACTCGACAATTCGAGAGCTTTTATTAAATCGTAGTCAGCATGGGACTTTGGTACAACATGTAAGTTGACAGACAACTATCTGATTTACTTGACTATTACTACTGTACCGTGTTATATAGATAATTTTTAGCCTATATTCGTTATAGACTTTGCTATAAAAAACCCATTTGACGTTAAAATATGTTTTATACTTTAGATAGACTAGATTTATGTAAACCATAAATCTAGTCTATCTAAAGTACGCACCACAAAAATCATCTTAATTGTGAAGTACCTAACATAGCAATATTGTTTAAAATGCCACTGCAAACGGCCTTCCAATAGGTGTATGGAAAGTATTCTGGGAACTTTCAAGCCCACGAAGCTGCGCAGAATATAAAGTACGTAACATTAGTTCGTCCTTGCGACGTCTACTGATTTATCGGTTAGGGCTCGTGTAACCTCAAGGGCTTTGAAGCACCTATTAGATTGAAACAGTGTATTATGTTGCAAAATTAAGAAAAATAACACGCTATTTACTCACTGGTCTGTACAATATGTGGTTCACCTACAACGTAAACTTGTATCGAGTTACTTAAGCCGACCAAAAATGGTATAGCTGCCAATTTGCTTATAACGAATAGTATGTTATTATTAGGAATTTATAATCGTTATCAGAGTTTGATACATAGATTACAAGGTACTTAAAATATGAAAAATATAAAATTTTAACGAAAAGTGCGAGACGTTATTTAACAGCGAATCTTGTTACACAAACTTACAAAGAAATAAAAGTTTCCGAGTTGCACCTCCATTCGGAATGCAACGAATTTCGGCATTCTATTTTTAAATTTTAAAAAGAGAGCTAATGCGTAAAGTTAACATCGGAAAAATGTCATGCAAACATTGAAACATGTGTCAGTAACATTTGGCCCCGTATAGGTCAAAGAAAACGGGACTCTGTTTAACTTTAAACAATTGCATAAACATTGCTGTACAAAACGATGTATATTTAATAATGCAGTCACGCATTGGCTTGTATCTTCAGTATCGTTTTACGATGTTCACACACAGTGTAAATTAAACGCATGCGCGTGAACATGTTTAAGTAATTAGTACACGAATAGCTCAGACCTGATTACTCGTGATGTTGACGATAACTCTCGTAATCCCTGATCTATATGCATTCTTGTTAAATAATAAAACTTAGTATTTCTGGTATAATATATAGCATTTGGTAATGCACTCCTTGCACTTTACTCTTCATATTTATTTTTTTAGTTTTTACCTTACTTTTAACTTTCCCTTAGGATTGCCTGAAAGAGATCGCTTATATCGATCGAGATCGCGATAAGGCCGCCCGTTACATCTCTTATATTATTTGTGTCATTTTTAATGCGACGAAGTGTGAAATAATAAATAAATAAATACAAATAACATAGTAATAACTTTGTTAAGGAAATAATGTTAGGTACATTATTAAGTAAACTAAGTTTAAAAAAAGGTCCTAGGTATTTCTACATTGTTGTAGATGTTTCTGCTAATACATTTCATCCCAAAAACCCCAAAGAGCAATACAAGAATAATTGGTAATGACCAAAATCTATTTACCAATTCTAAACATGCATTATATTTGTCGAAGCGTGGTGTACTGACAGCTGCCATCGACACAGCTTAGAAGTTAATATTGTCAAACTCAAATTTTTCAACTGTTACTGGTACTTTATTAATTGATTTGCCAATATTGCTAGAAGAAAAAATAACCTTTTATGGCAGGCATTCCTCTGATATTATATGGCTTTAGTATCTTCCATCCAGAAATAAATGTTATTTCCTGCTATCAAACCTGTGTTACTTGGCGTGCCTAAGTGACGTGTCCACGCAATGCGGATATCTTAGTGTAAGCTCAAAATTTAGCGCAAATATAAAGAAAAGATTATATTTCTTGAAAGTCATAGAACCTCGAAGTCGCGTTAAGTGTAAAACGATTTAAAACGTTACCGACCTGAGGTTACTGATTTAACGGTCAAGGTGAGGTTTCGTTTCTGTTATAAACGATTAATTTAATCATTTACGTTCTTCTAATACAAGGTTTAAATTTATTTATATTTACTATAAATAAGAAAATATATAAAATTAAAAGCGAAGAAATAAGACGAAAAACAATAGTAATAGATGCCTTTCATTATGCCCTTAAACAGAAGTGGCAATGGGCGGGCCATATAGTAAGATTCAGAAGAAGACAACTGTATGGAAAGGACCAAGGTGAAGAAGGAAAGACATGCACAGAACCAGTTGGAAAAAGTTGGAGGAAGCTTTTACCTGTGAAGGAGTTCCGATCGACGGTACCGAATGTGGCTAGGATACAAGTAAATATTTGTATAAAATTTAGAATCATCTAAGCGTTATGTAATATTTTTTTGGTTAGAAATGAAAAGGGACTTTATTATTATTATTAATTAATTAGGTTTTCAAATCGTTTTGATACAAATGAAAGCTATTAAGAATGGTCGCGTCTGGATAACATTTGTTGAATGCCGTGATCATTTATAAGATCCAAAAATTCAATCATGCTCCGTAAAGTTTAACATATATTGCCGACTAAGAATGAAAAATCACCTATTTTGCTTTTAATATAATATTATACTCGCTTATTTATGTGTATTAAGTACATACAAATACAAATTAAAATAACAAATAACCATAGTGTGTGTACAATCTGCGTCAATATTAGATTCAATGACTGTTGTTCAAATAACTCTGTCCCAGAACTATTTAAAATGTATTACAGACTACAGACACGTGTCGAAATATTTCCAATTCAGTGAATAATATATTCGGAATATGTTCAACTACATATAAATAGGTTTTTCGTATCTGCATCCGTTTACAATCCCACCATATAATAAAAACATTCCAATTTTTTTTACATTCAAAGAAATAAATAGTTAAGTTAAATTTAATAATAACAAATAACCGTATAACAAACCAAATATCGTGAAAATTATACAGTATGAGAAGTTTCCATGGGCTAATCATTTTACTAATTGCAATGAAGAGCTGGACCTCTAAGCCATGGGAATCACGAACTACAAGCAAGGCCAGGCCATGGACAGGGTTGTAGCGCGCAAAAGATGATGTTATAATAATTAATTAACCAAATCTACCACAGTATTGACTTTGTTTTGAAAGTCCAAATGAAGTTGACATGTACCTTTGAATAATAATGGAAATAAACAAAACTATGACAGGTTTATTGACCTTTTGTGTACATTTTCATTTATTTACATTGTTCAATTAGTTAGACAATTATAGTCTTAGTTTAACTGTGGTTTGCCTGATGTACAGTCTGCATTGTCAATCAATGTTTTCATAGAAAGGTATGTAGATATGTTTTTACTGTTCCTTGTCTAACAAATTACTTCCATGCATCAAGAAATACTATATAGATAGAAATAGTAGATGATAGCTACTAAACATAATTAAATGTAAACAGATACATGTTACATATTTACAATAAGGAAATTTTATAATTTCCTGATTTTTTATTTATTCATTTATGTAAATCAATGTACACTTATGAACGTTAAAAATAGAAATATACATTTACTGCCAGTTCTCAAATCAAGGGCGTAGAACGGAAGAGAAGAACTGGCAATAAACTCTCCGCCACTCTTTTAAATCGCCATAGAGAAGACGGAATCCTCAGCTATTATCCATTATTCTTATTGTCGATTTATTTATAGTAGTGTAGTGAGAATTAAAAAGCAAAAGCAATTGATTAAACACGAGTCCTTTCATATCAGTATATAAATACCAACGTCCAAAGAGGTCAAGGCACACTGGTAAATTAATAAGTAAACTTGATGAGTATTATCTATAACATGTGTACAAGGCGGTTATCGGAGCGTAGCCGTAACTCAAAACGGGCTAAAGCCGTGCACTCGAATCGCTGATAAAGCGGGACATCTGGCAGTCCTTCATCTCAAGTATCGAGTTTGTCCCACCAATGCCACTCGACTTTGACTTTAATAATCGTAAATTTAAAACTAAATATTATGTTCGAAATTTAAAACATAAAAATTGCTTCAAAGAGCATGATGTGTATTTGAATTAGGAACTATCTATATTTTAAATCACCTCCACAATATTAAACATTTATCGTCTTTTTTAGCAGTACGGCAAGTCAACAAAAACCACGGGAATGGATGTTTTGATTTTTCAATACGGTTTTAATTAAAGCTTCATTATAAGTAATTTGTGTCTGGATTTTAATTGAAGTGACCTATTAGGAAGTACTTGAAGGAAAAACTGCCTGGCTATTTGCCAACTTTCGCTTAAAGCTAAAATCCCCTGAGTTAAGCATTGCCCCAATTCCCGCTTTCATATATCTTCAACAGAAAAGTTTTTCAGAGGCAATTTTTGTCAACCGTTGTTGTTTGTGTGATCTTCACTGTAATGTTCATAGCGCTGTAGGTTTGCTCATAGAATATTCAATAGAATATTCTGGATATTTGAAACTTGATATGAAATGCCTTCGATTAGTGCAAACAAGCGGACGCTTCATTCTTCATGCTCCACCCGGTTCAGTGTGGCCTTTCTGTTTATCGATAATTAGGCTGATGAACATAAGATGATACAGTGTGGAATCATTATTAATACAATTAACGATCAATTTACAAAAAATATTCCGTTAATTTTGTTTTACGAACGTATCTATTTCATAATTCTTCCATATGAAGAAGGTGATCAACCTTATGTGCCTGACTGATATTGTCTATAAGAAACACCAAATACAAATGTCTTTTGGTTTACATATTGATTTACAAGAAACACAATCTTGCTTTAACAGATGGTAAAAAAAGATATAAATCTAATGAAAAAATCAATTGTGTGTAGTTCGTTGACTAACGTGTTATATGTGCCCTTTCTACATATTTAGATCTAGTCGTGGGCACATATAGTAAGTAGTAACTACAGACGACATCTCCTCCTGACTGATAGGTTCTCGGGACAGCTGTCGTTGTAACAATTTTGTTAAGTACATCGCCAGCGTGTATTGTCGGCGTAGTCTGAGCTCCGAACCTAGAATAAATAAGGTCTGAAAATGTATACAATACACTGCGTTGTTATAAGTTTACATATGTGATCCACGTCTAAGTCCTCATAATGTAGCTAGTTTTTGTGCATAGCATCAAACAGAAGCTGAGATATATCTATTGCAGGAACGAAGATACAATATTTAAAAAAAAACTACACTCAAATGTCCCTTTTTTTAGGGAGTTGTATAACCCACGTGGTGGCACGTGGAATGTGTTATCTTTTTTCATGTTTACATAATGCAAGTCTTCCGAGGTCGGTGACACTTGATGATGTATTAGGTTTAAAACAGGTCGGTTTTTATTATCTTATCAAAAGGTATGTCCCTTTGACAGAGTGATCGGTCTCAATACAGAAGGTGCGAGGTAATTACGTTGTTCGAGGGACTCTAATCTGGGCCGTGCAATACTTTTAGTAAAGGTTCTACCCATAAATGTTGATCAGAAAAGCTTCATCAGATCCTTGATTTTTGTGCAACGGCCAGCAGTAAATTCTCGAGTAATGTAACAGGACCCTAGTTCATTAACGCAGATGACTTGCTTTATTGGTTTTCAATAGCTTGCATCACGGAACACGTTAATCCGACCTCACAGAATGTGCATGTTAACGTTATAACAAAGCCCGATTGATTCCCTATTATCTAGGTAATCATCGTGCAAAAGCTACTCTGAAGTTAAAAAAAAACGCTAGCAGTATGCTGGAACGGCTTTGGCAGACCAACTTATTTATAAAATAAGTGGGTCTGGTGTTAAGTGGCTCTTACACGGTCATTAGGCTCGCAAGTGCGTTACCGGCCTTTTAGGAATAGGTGCGTTTTCATGTAGGATCCTCGGATCTACTTGAGAGCTCAGACAACTGGTTCCACATAGTGGTAGTGCGCGGCCAAAAGTACCTTAAAAACGCTCGAACGACGGATTTCAAGATGACGGGGTGGGATTTCTTGTTTTACCTCGACGACCGATGATGAAGCGCTGCTGCACCTAGTTCTTGTCTATTCGAATAATATTTGAAGGATTTATTTGAATAAATCTGAACAACTCACTTAACTTACACACTCCGTGGTAAATGCGTGAAGAAGAAGATGAAGAGAGACCCTCCTCGCAATTCAAATCGATCTCGAAATAATTGGCACTTGGAAGTCTAAATCACCCCTTCTGTGTGTAAAATTCAAGCAATAACAGTATAGTACTACAAATAAATAAAGTCCTACTATATTGTCTAAGTTTGTACTATTGTACCGGCGTGAAATTTCCAAAGTGTCATGATAGATAAGGTCATGATAGATAAAAAAATAATATATTTATATGAATGACGCTTCTTTATCCTTACACCTACAACACCTATCAGGCTGCTTACATACTTTTTATATTACGTAGTTGAATCTAATTCGTCACATACTAATTGAAACATCTTAAAGAAAGATTTTATGGGATGTAAACATCCTCTATTGCTTTATATATGGGAATAGAGGTTCAGCTGATGTTATGATACCGCAGTCCATAGACACAATACCAGAGGGCTTGCAAGGGCGTTGTCGGGAAAAAATCCTTTAAAAACCAATCAGTTATGGAGCGACGACGGACGTTTTGTTTTTCTCTTTTTCATTTTCGTTAAGGTCATTATATTGATTTAGCTAAACTAACGTAAGGTAAAATATAAACTGTATAAAATATAAACTGTTTACTAGATAATGTATATGGCACCGAGCCTAGATCTTTTTATAATATTTTTATAAGTAACGTAAATACACAAGTATGGCAGTGCAGAATTATTCCCTTGAAATGACCTTCGTTTACCGGTTATGAATCAGCATTATCTATGCTGACTTTCACGTGTTTATTTTGCAATTTGATACGGATGATTTTAAAGTATACAAACTATATTTAGACTTTATAGTTTCGTAATTTACGGTAATTGTTCGCAACTTGGTGTAATAATGTAAATAGAGTACGGCGTACCTTTTTTGGCTGTGCAAGAAACTTTGGGATACATTTTATGGAACATGTATCGCACAAAGCAAGTTTTGAACTGTCTCACTGAAAAATCAGATTTTCACAGTTCACTATTAAATTATTTCCATTTATAATTGTCTATGTTTATAAAATAAAAACGGTAGCCTAATAAAAACAAAACTGCACTAGTTTTCCCGGCTTACACATTATAAACTAGATCATTGTGCTTAGGTTCTACTCGGAGAATCTAGCTCGTCACAAAAACCACCTTTAATTCGTTACACTCGGGACTTGGGAAACAAAGGCTGTCTTGTTAATTCCTGAGCACTTTCCCACTGACTTTAAAAAGGAAGTCACGGTCCAGAGTTCGTTGCTCCACCTTAATAACACCGTAAAGGTTCATATATGAAAATGAAAGTACCACATTAACAATGAAAGTAACATTAATGTAATGCGGTGAACAAATTACACTTTTACGCAAATTTTTAAAACATGGTGTAAAAATCTGATTAGATTAACGATTAAGCAATTGTTTTCTAATGTAATATGAAAGGCGGTTTAACAGCATATTTCCATAGATAGTAAAGGGCTAACGACGAGATACTTTCATGTTTTTTTACTTATTACTTTTCTGTGGTAACTTTTCGAGTTCCTACCAAATAAAAACTTTTGTTTATTTGATAAATGTATTGTAAAATAAATAATGTGGTCCTTTTATGCGATAACTGTAAATTTTTATAATCTCTATGATTTAAAAGTACTGTTGACTTTATAATTACTCATTAAATGATAGATGATGAACAGATAAGAAACAAATCCGTTTTCATTTACTTGCAATAGTATTTATCAAATACTATTACAAGTAAATGAATTGTATAGTACCTGGATGACCGAGCCTTGCTCAGTATTTTTTTTTTTAATTGTGTTTTTGGAAATTATATTTAAGTACGAATTACGTACTAATAAAATGATGAAATATGAATAATATTTTTCCATCTTACCGACAGAATAATAAAAAATAAAACACGAATAAAATTACATTTTCTAGAAATGATTCTTAGCTAGATCGATTTATCGCCCCCGAAACCCCTCGTATACTAAATTTCATGAAAATCGTTGGAGCCGATTCCGAGATTCCAATTATATATATATATATACAAGAATTGCTCGTTTAAAGATATAAGATAAGAGTTGGAAGAGAAAACGTGTTCAAGAAGTCTACTTTGTAGGCTTTATATGGACCATAGCTAGTATTCTTTAAAAGGACAAGGATTAAATACAAAAACATTCGTACAAGAAATATAAATAATACATACTTAGAACCGGTTTCCAATGGTATGAACATTTAAAAAGTCGAGTAGACGCATTAATATTCATAAAGTCCTCCAGTCTCATTACAAGAGCGTTTATTGATTCATGTTAAATAAGTATTTTCGCGCCATTTTATTATTATTCTATCAGCATCTACAATGTTTTAATTTAGATTTCTAGAAACAACTTTTGTAAAGCGCTTTATTATTTCCGGATCAGATAGGATCAGTTGATGCCTAGTAAGTTCTCTAACGCCCAAACCCAATAACCTATCTCAACCGATTTTTTCCAAATATTGGTAAATGTGTGTCAATAACCAATCGACGGATTGTAATAGCCGTCTGTCGCTACAAGCTATCCATGGTTGGTCGGATCGGTGTATGGGGGTAGATATACATATTTTAATATTATTTGAACGGTTTTATTTACTTTATATTGATTATCAAATATGAGTGAGATTGCATTTTATCCGTCTCCATAAATGGATTGTCTTCGTAGGGTTTGGTTATTGGGATGCAGATAGGGTATCGATCGACTGTCACGGTCTGATCTCAGGTTGTTTTTAATATGAGATTGTGGATTAATTATTGGGTTCGAGCGTTGGAAGCGACATATTTAAAATTTATACAAATAATAGAAACATTTGCTCTTTCGTGATATATTACGCGTATTTCATAGTTCTAGTACGATCAAAATATTTGTCGAAGGAGACGGTCACTGACAATATAAAAATTATATTAAATATTTTGCTCATATAACGTAAGTAAATACGATAATGCAACGTTTCAACATTCTTGTTGCGGGTAAGCCGGCGAAAATTTTACACAAGCAACAGATAATAATACTAAATTAATATTTTTTTGTCGAATTTTTACAGCTCCATATACAGGCACTTATTATAAGTACCAATGTTATTTGATAAAACATTTTATATGCCATTTTCTTTTGGGTCAAGATGAAACAGTATCGCAAACGGTTAAGACATTCAATCGATGATAATAAAACGTGATCTCCATATAGATAGAGGACAGTAAGATTTTACTATCGAATGGACTTATTTTTTGATACCGAATCCATAAATTTTAATAAATTAACCAATACATGCTGCGATTGCGTCGTAAACGCGATAATAACTTATATCGTCGCATCACTACTTTGTTGTCATTGCTGGTATTTTTCAATTTTATTTTCGTGAGTAATAAAACCAAAAAGACTGAATATCGAGTACAGCATTATAAATTTATATACCATAAACTGAATCGCTGACATCGTAATTTTTCTACAGTGTCAAAAAATAAACAAACATATTAATAATGAACTCAGGAGTTAGTCAATCGACAAAAGCCTAATTTGCAAATAATCGACATTCAAAATTCTCTTCGCATAACATTTGATGAGAAGAGATTAAATTTATATTACAAACAATTACGCAATGATATTGATCAATTTTAGGAAAACCATTTTAAATAGGTATGTTAAAATGGACACACCATTTTAAAATGCCACCTATTATTAATTCTAGCCTTATTATTTCTAGCCTTATTAATTCTAGCCTATTTAATTCTAGCCTTATTAATTCTAGCCGTATTAATTCTAGCAAAGAAAGCTTCGACCATTTCGCTCTAAGACAAGACAGGACATCAGTCCGGCATCGAAGCTAAACCAGTACCCATTAGTAGAACTAACCGCAAAAACAACAGGGAACGAATCGGGAATGCATCCAGGATTATGCCGAGGCCCCTGTATTGCCATCACATTTCTATCGTCTATTTAATTGAAAGATATTTTAGCCGCATAAAACTTTACACATATTTTTCCTGATAGTATAAATAAATATTTAACAGTAAATCATACAGAATACATGAATGTTACAATAAATGTTAAGGGTATCTTCATGATAAAATATAAAAAATATATATCTGACAAAGTCGATATCTCGTTGACTCTAGGAGAAACAGCTGAAAAAAAAAAAATAACGCCATTTTACAGTCACGTAGAAGGTAACACCGATAAAGTATCAAATAGTCCAAGGACCTCATTTACGATGAATCTCTAGACTGGCCGGTTCTTTGCTTTAATTACACCTTAGATCCTCTAACGCGTTTTTGTCTCTGGTATAGAACTTTAAAATTCCAATGCCTGTATTTAGAAAACGTGTCTATGCTACACTACACATACACAGCTTACATTTTTATAGTTTATTGTTTAAAAAATGGGTTATAATTAAGTTTACATAGTATAACTGTCTATTTCGCAAATGCTTAAATATAATTAAAAAACTCTCGAAGTATATATTAGGGTATAATATTATGTATTTTCTTACAAATGTACACTTTAGAATTCTACATAATGCTGCCTGTGTATTGACATAATTTCATACGACCTAAATTTCAAAGAGAAAGCAAAGGGCAAAGCAGAATGAATATGGAACATTAATGCATGTTTCTCCATGTTTAATGATGAGAAAAGTTATTTACCGCTTTATGTTTAATGCAAATGCGCAGTTTTTGAGAGCGAAGCTAACAAAAGATAAATTTGTTCCCTATTGAGGCCTGAACAGGATAAGATTTGTATGATAATTATTCATACTTGCCTCCATTATATTATAGTAAAGCTATAAATAAGAGTTGTTTACTGTATTTGTAATTATTTCCTATTTTTATAAGAGTTAAAAATGCGAATTAATTCGTCCAAGGGTCTTTCAAGACAAGAGCGAACCAATTCCTAAAAGGCTGACAACGCACTTGCGAACGTTCTGGTAGTGTGAATGTCCATGGGCGGCGTTATCACTTAACATTAGATGCGCCGCCCGCCCGTTTACTCCCTTAACTAAAAAAAAATTACACTAGCCTCACAATATTTTAATTATGTCACTCACAAATTGTTTGGTTTTTCGATCGAATACCTGTTTTTATTATTTTATAACGTCAACCTTTCGCTTACTGTAGTCTGTTCAGATTAAGTAACACAATGTAATGCTCATTACCAAAGAAAGTCCGTAGCGGAAGTTGGGACAATTTTCGTAAAGATTACAGCATCATCATCGTAGGTAATAAACGTAATCTGCTACTTCACGGCAATCTAAGTCATACTAAATCACATCATTCATTTCATACCATACTATTTCAAACAACTACCAAACAATAATATAGAAAGCTTATATTCGTTAAGTTTTTTGTTGTCTTCCCATATTTGTGGAAAATTTAATCGATACGAATCTTTCCTTATCGTCAGTGAAATAATTTTATATCTCTTTATTTTTGCAATCCTTGCATGGTATCAGTTTAGAAAGAACACTGGGGCAGTTTATTTGTAGAGGATACGTTTTAATATTTTTTATTAGATTTAAAAAAATAGATTCTTATTGAAAATGGATATACCATATGAATAGCTTGGTTGTGAAATTAAACATTTTTTTCATTAAAAAAGAAAATTTATCTTCTTTTTAAAGAAGAAATATAAAGTGAAGAGTTATAAAAACCTCTACACTAAGCATAACAAAACGCTCATAATACGTCATAAAACAGCATACAATTTCTTGCATATTTTAATATTTACTTTATAAATAAGTTATAACTCGAAATAATTGCTTAATTGTTATAATTACAGAGAACATTATAGTTCAAGTTGCTGGTTCAGAATTCTCAGTAAGCTCAGCTTAGAAACACGAGCCCCGTGGTACTAAATTGTATAAACACTATGATATTAACGGAATGCAAGAGCTAAAAACGTACCTTTTATTTGTCTTACTTAAAAGCCTACAAGGCATGTTGGCTTATGAAAATTACTAACAAAACAAGCATAAGTTACTTAGACAATAATATTTGACAAAAACCTGTTATACGGTTTTGTGGACATGTTTATGGTGTCAGTGTAACTGAATATATTAGTTAGTTATTAATTCTTGGTGTAGAAGTTCTTTGATGCAAAAACTACTAAACAGACTCTACTAACAGTCAGATAAACCTGACTAATTTTGTATATATAACTAGCGCAATTACATATAAGTTTTTTCTGTGAAACAAATATGAAATAAATTATTATTATTATTATAACAGTGGTTAATTTTCTGTTAATACCTAGTAGTAAATAGGTTACATGAATGTTTCTATAGGTACAATACGATTAAAGTTGATTTTATTTTTTTAAATAAATTATGTTTTACTTTTTTGTAGCTGTAGAACAGCGGGTTCTTTATAAAAGCACGCAGCAGGCTGGTCTAATGTTCAGTGATACTGCCGCCCATGAACACTCAATGCCAACGCTCGGGAGTGCGTTGCCGGCCTTTTAATCTCTTACGCTTTTCTTCGAAAGATACTAAGTAAGAGTTAAGCCATAAATTTCTTTTGAACAAAAACGCAACGAACTAATTAAGATGATAGGTTTAATAAATTAACATAACATATCTTTTTCAAATTCAGAACCTTTAAAAACATTGTAAAATAGTAGTATCGCCGGCGCTGGCGCATGGCCCGAGGAACTGTAACGACCTCGAAGGACGCATTGTGCGCGGTTGCAAGATATCCGCATACCGCTTGACCGACCGCGGGCCCGCTAATTAATGATTTATATTGTAGCCAATTACCACAGCAAACACTGCATAATATACTATCAGACACTTCACTGCTCGGTCGTTACAACAATATATGTGTAAGTATTCGTTCTGTTTGGGACTATTATATACGAGCTTAGTTTGTATACTATAGAAATTTGTTCGAGTTATAATGACCAAAAATTTCTAAACTATCGCCACTATACGTTCTAGTGTGTGTTTGGAAATTTTTATATCAAACCTTCTGTGTCAATATTTTTACTTTAATAATCAGGACAATGTTTGGCTAGCAATCAATTTCATTCAAACAGAGTACCTATATATTATTTCATGTCAGTTTTTAGTTTCGTTAGTTTGTATATCTGTAATGTATCGGTAAAAACAAAAGAAGAACTGAGATTGACCATCGAAAATTGAATAATACATAGAATTTAGAAAAAAGTAGACGACTTGAGATAGAAATCGGTTTAGTGATTAAACTGTGAAAGAAAAGTTCTGTTTAATAATTAATTATGCATTAAATCCCGTAATTCTTTAAATTGGACATAGTCCAGCCGAGTTCAACGACGTTCATCAGAATTTGGTTTGTGCTATAGTATTTTCTATATGTTAAGTAATATTGAGTCTGAAAAATCTTTAGTCTTAACCGTTGTGTTGATACAGAACGACTGCGATCATTTCTACTCTTTACTATACTTCGTGATCGAATTAAACAAAAGAGACATTTGAAAATGCTCATAAACTCATAACATAATAATACTTCAAAAAAGATTTTAAAATTAATTGTTTTGTAAGTATATAACATGCGTACACAACCAGAACTTCAGAAAAATAGGAAACTAGGTCATAAGTTTAAATCCCGGGTTGTTCTAGATTTATCTTTTTAAGTGCGCGTTTAACGGTACGGAAAGCGGAATGACTTAAACACAAAAAGTTGACACGTGTCAGGAAGACTGGTCACCTACTAGTCTATAAACGAGAAATGTTTAAAAACACTTGTAATCTAT
The DNA here is from genome assembly GCA_028984075.1 of Pieris mannii. Classification (NCBI taxonomy): domain Eukaryota; kingdom Metazoa; phylum Arthropoda; class Insecta; order Lepidoptera; family Pieridae; genus Pieris; species Pieris mannii. Next base: position 7,522,031 of record CM054776.1, read on the forward strand.
AAACAAGACGCTTACTTTATATAGTCACCAGTAACATTAGTTTGTAATGCATAAAACCCCCCGAAAATGTCTAAGTACTTTGGAGGCCGACGGCGGGTTAGTTGTCGTTAACCACCTGGAAATTGGTTGAAAGATTCGATAGATATATATCTCTGAAACCACAACTGCGCATAATCGTAGGACTAAATCCATTAGATCCGCAATTAATATGATAAACTGGCATTATACTGATGAGATTACAGATACTCGCACCCTATGTGGTTTTAATAACATAAATAGCGAAACGAATGTAATTATTTCTGTAAGGAAAACATCGTTTGACTTATTTAGTAATTTATAAAATAGTTTACCAGTTTAGTATAGTTCTTTATCAATCATGGCGAATCCGAAATCCGACTAAGTAAATGAGTTAAATATCTTTTACCAGCACACGCAAAAATGTGAAAAAATAAATGCTGCTATTTCATTCTAATAACGGTATAACATATTAAATTAAAGACAATAGGGAGCATGACAAGAATACTAGATAAATGATAAAGGTTTTCTAATAACCATCTCACAAAAGGGTTCCAATATAATCTGCCGTTTGGCCAAAAGATAAAATAGAACCCACATAAAATGTCGTAAAAAACATTCCGAACCCCTCAAAAGTAAACACTGAACGTGTCTCGAATTCCCTCTTCTTATTATTTTATAGTACAAAAGCGTTAGATTCTGGAGTGGGATATAGATTTTATTTATGAACAAAAACAATAAGGATAAATCAAATCAAAATATCTTTATTCATATAGGTAAACATCTACACTTATGAACGTCAAGAAAAACAAATTAAATTATTAGTAAATTTACATTTACAACCAGTTCGCAAGTCAAGGGCGTAGAGCGGTTAAGAAGAACTTGCAAGAAATTTACTTTTAACAAGGGCTTTGAATAATAACAATTACATGTAAAATGTATACTTCATCATATAAATTTATACAACCATACATCAGTTTATAAGCATGATTATCATAACAAAAGCAGTGACTTTGAGAAATTCGCGCGACCTGTAACAAGAGTAAAGTGTGTCGCGTGCGAACAAAGATGATCTCCACCCGCCAATCATTCCGTTAATTGGAGAGAATCATCGCTGTAGAAAGTCTATGGTAAATGAAGGGGAGGGGACACAACTACTGCAGTGTCATCGGACACCGCTAGTGCAACTGCGGTGATATTGTAAACAAGGTCGGCCGAATTTTAGAGCTTTTATTGTTGACATTTATTACTCAAATGTCTATTTAAAGCATCTTCAAATGACTTCAGCTATAAAACCGTTTTTGTGGTATCTACCGGTGTTTCCCGCATCAATTATGTTCGTGTGACTTTTTCGTTCCAACAATGGATGCGGTCATCTGTTATGAGGTTTTTGTCATCTACGCTACGTGAACGATTTATATTTTTCTCCTATTGTATACCACAAATTTACTAACAATACAAATAAATGTATTGTCCCTAAAACATAAAAATTATATAATACACGAATTTGACCCGCTCACTATTAATTCAGAAAGGAACGAAGGATTGTCATTATTCAATAAAGTTCACCTGTTTAGTTTGTGCCAATTATGGATTTGTGTGGGCATCGAACTATGGATGCGTTGCGTCATCCTAGAATTTATTAAAGGTTGCAGCTATGGCAGCGACGTATGAGGTCGTTGAGTCAGTGGCCCTTCCTGTCTTCACCGTTTTGGGTCGTGTTACGTGAGCGCCATCACTGGAACGCGACGAGCACTCCAATGACACGCCGCCTTCTCGTCTGGCTCGCCAATTGTTATTTGCAACTGAAGGAAGTCATTACCCATTGTTGTCACAAAGACGTCAACTATAAACAATCTCCTGCATTATAATCTATTCGTACTTTACGTTTATAATTCTAACGCATTATATACACACCAAGTGGCCGGAAATAGACTAATCAAGAATGTTAATAACAGATAGGTTAAACGAATCTGCTAGAAATAGGATATGACGTTATTGATCAAATGTAAATGATTAAGAAATAAATATGAAATCAAGGTTCTATCAGATAATACGTTTACATCAACATCCTTAATGAGGTACATGAGTTTCTCTGATAGATAAAATTATAATCACTGCCTACCGTCCGCCTACAAATTACCTTCGATACCTACATAGATTTAAGAGTTTAAGGTCACTTACTCATAATAATTAATTGTGCCTACGGTTTTTTAATCGTAAATTATTATAAACATTTACGCATGCATCATTGAATGATGTTATTTTTTAGAAAATCTTATACTTTATAGAATGCTATCTGTTATATGGATCTCGTCAAATGATGTCGCATTGCGTGCATCTTACCATTAGTCAACGTCACAGGACATCATTTAATCTGTCGTCCTATACAAAAGAAAGAACAAAAACACAGTCTGCCTTGCAATACCATTTTGTTTTATTTAACTATGTAATAATTGTAAGAAAGGTGAAAAATTAAACGCCATTCTTTATGGAAGTCTAAATAATATTTGTATTAGGAACATTATTAATAATAACATCCGAATGTTATGTCATTAAAAAAAATAAAACGTACTTCAACTATTTGATATGGTACGATATTATAGTACTCCCAGAAATGCGTACCTGTGCTTAGATCCCAAAAACGACAAAACCAATTTTGACAAAACCTAAATCGGTATAATTTTATCATCAAACTAATAATCTAATAATCTAAAAATCTTTGGTTCTTAAAAAAACTTTAAACTGCAGATACTTTATCTTGTAATGTTAAATAGGCAAAACTAGGCCCGACGTCAAACATGCTTACAATACTTTTTTCTCACAAATTAATTGCTCGTACAATAACACGAGGCAGGTGTATGTTTGTTTTATTTGTAGGATGTGGAGTGACATTGTTCAGCCGGTTATTAATTGTAATCATACCTGTATGTAAACTCTAGTTTTTTGACAGACGACTCGTGGAATCCCGATGACATTCCTGATGCCAAGTACAAACTAAATTATCATTATGCTACTTGAATTCCATTACTTCATTCGTTAAGTTCACACGGTGTATTTTTTGTGATGTTAGTAATATAAAATTCAAATATTCGAGTTTTTTGCCGCCGGTTGGGGTAAGATAAAAAGATACAATTTAAAATAATGTATCCAAAACACGTTATAAACTTGTTATATCTAAGTAACGAATTAGTTACTTCACAGCTTGCGTGTTTAATTTTCGTATTAACTCTAGTTCGGTCATTAAAAAATTAATTAATTTTATTAGCGTAGACAAGGAAATCTTACGTACGTAATCAAATTATTGTTTTTCCATTACGTAAAGATTTATGTATTTCATGATTAGTGCAAAAACGTGTAAATAGAAATGACCTAGAACTTGGGTTTCAGCTGCTAGCCTCGACAAATCGGATTAGCATTTAGGTCTGATTATGTGCGTTCATAACCTTGGGTTAACATCGAACATGTATTTCAAAGAATGTGATTAATTATTACAATTGCTGATTTGAATAAAATTGACAAGTCGCCAATAATCTTTAGGATGGTCAGTCTTAATGTGTTATTGAGGACAGTTTCATAATAAAAAAAAGTCTGACTGTGTTATTGACAGTGGAAACAATGTTATCCCACTCGAAGATTATGGAGTATTACGTAAAGAAACTAGGGAAAATGTTACACGAAACTTAGTAATTGAATCAAGAGTTTCCGTTCAGCCGTTACATGTTGACGCAGTTACAAACTCTGCTAATGTTAAATCATTGCTAAAGCAAAAATCACTGTGATTTTTTCTTGCTACTTATTTCGAGCATATACGGCAATCATTTAAAATACTTTTTATCGTGTGTTTATAAAGGAATAATAGTTTACGGTATAAATGCCAAGGAACATAAAAGGGCTTATGCTTAGACAATTAAGTCTTATATGGTATGGATTTGTTTCAACTACGTAGCTATCTTAGTTTATACCTAAGCCACACATATGTTACGTTTGCGTACCTAAGGTATTTCATTTACGTCATTATAGCTCTTTATGATATATTTTGGTCGTAATTGATTTTTTTATTTTAAATACATTTTAAAAGGTAAAACGCAAAATTTCAGAATAATTACAAACGTTATTCTTAAAAATGATTAAAAAAAAATTAAAAGTTTGGTCCCCGTGGCAGTGTACCTTTTTTAACGTTGGCAGCAATCACTTGCTGTATTGCGATACTTATTCGTGGAGCGAGAAAAGCACCAGCTCTGGGATCACCGGAACTATCTACAAGGCTTAAATCTTTAATTATTCTTAATCTTTAATTAGTATTTGTATATGGCACTTAAATATTATAAAAATTCAGCGATGAATTGTTTGTTGTTAACTATCTTTATTGTACCAACATTACGAAAACTTAGTGGGTTACTAAAACTGTATGCGTAACTGCTACTACGATATCATCGTTTACAATATCATAAATAATATTACAAAGTAGAGCATCACTTTGCTAACATTATATTATTATAACGGTGTGAGGATTATCAATATCAAATTTAAATTAAAACGTCATGTATTTTTCAACAGCTTTTATTTTAAATTTTACTCATTTTGAATATTTTATATTACAATATATATTTTAGTTATTTTTTTTGTTTTAAATAAGCGGGGATTGCGGTTTTAATACTTCACTGATAATGCTAACGTCCGCGATTTTGTACAGTTACAATCAGAATGAAATGTGCATACATTCTCTCTGAACGCTTACAATTAAATGAATGTAGAAAACTAAACAAAATACATGAAGAAGTTGAGTGACCAGCGACTGACGATCCTGAAAAGGAATGTTTAAACCTCAACTACATACCAATGGATTTCTTTCATGATGAACACTTGCGTGTTCGGAAAGGAAAACGTAAGGAAACCGCTGATATAGAAAAAGACGGATATAAAGACAAACAATCGATGCATACAGAAATGTAAGGTTACCAATAGGTTTAGTATTGTTTTATAAAAATAGTATTAACTACATTGATTGAGAATTTCTATAATATAGAACAACCGATACGCGATAACACGTGATTCTAACAAGAAACGTGTTGATGACTTGAAAATGGCACAATCTATCCGGGGTTTATCTATCCGTTGATAGATATTTCAAACATGTACTTTGTTAATACATTTGCTCACGTCTCTAGAAATTGCTGCGAATCGTATATTATAATCTTAAGGTTATTGAGCGACTCTTTTTGTTAAATTTATATGAATCTACCCAATGAAGAATTTTGAACATTCCAGATTTTTCAGATTCAAAGGCCTATGTTTCTGTCAATCAGTTAGAAACCAACCTAATATCAGATATATATGACTTAATAAATCTGTTATAATAACTTTACTACCCACGTAGTCCTGGAATGCGAGGCTGTGGCTAAACAACGTACGGAAATCCTCGGAACAGTGAGTTCGCTCCGTTAAGCCTGTGAAGTGCCCAGGAGACTTCTGTGCTTCTGGAAGGATCTAGGCTGGCTAAATTAGCCAGGACTTAACGCACAACGGACCATTAATGAGTTTAAGTGCGGAAAATAAGTCCACCATCCATAAGCATAACAATACATTTAAACTATTTTGTTAAAATTAAATACATATAATTATTTATAACGCTCACAAAATAAGACGTCGCCGTCGTTATGAAACTATTTAAATTTTGTTTGGCAATAGAATAAGCTGCATAAACCAGTTGTTACATACATATTTTGATAGCACAATAATAATGAAATAATATGTTGATAGTCGTTCACTCAGCATATCTTTATGTAAGGAATAATATAAAAGGAGAAAAACTGCCTACATTTTTATAAAATCAATCATAAACTCACACGCAAAGATGGTACTTTAAACTCTATTGTGACATACAGAGTACAAAGTAGAAAATTTCAATTAGTGAATTTAATAAAAAATAACAGTGGCGCTATAACCTCTTTAGATCTTGGCCTCAGATCTCTGAATTTGTTTCATGATCGTTTTTAAATCTAATAGGCAAGTAGGTGGTCAGTAGTGCCGGACACACGTCGTCGACTTTTTTGGGTCAAAGACATGTCGGTTTCCTCACGATGTTTTCCTTCACCGTTCGAGAAAATGTTAAATGCGCACATAGAAAGAAAGTCCATTGGTGCACATCCGGGGATCGAACCTACGACCTCAGGTATGATAGTCGCACGCTGAAGCCACTAGGCCAACACTGCTATTTATTTAAAATCATTTATTGTTCGATACGTCTTTAGGAAGTCGGCGGGGATCTGGAAAATAATGTTTCACATATAGTTGGTTAGGAATAGTTAAGATCATGAAATATATATTTAATTGTTTTATATTAGCCTAGTGTTAGTACTAAGAGTACATAACAAATAGATCAGTGGTGTTGCAACCTTTTTATGTCTGGAGCACGGTATCTGTTTCATGATCATTTGTCGATGTAAAGGGCACATACCACCTACATAGGTGATCAGCCTCCTGTGCCCGACACACGCCGTCGCCGTTCGATCGAATGTTAAACGCGCACATAGAAAGAAAGTTACTGCACAGCCGAAGATAAATCTACGACCTTAACGTTGAAGGTCGCACGCTTTAACTACTTAGCCATCACTGCTTTGTACTAAGAGTGAGTTTAATACATATTTATTTCATAATATATTCATACTAATTGTTACATTTCAGTTTTACTTAATTTTTGTCTATGAATGCACTTATGTTTTTTAATATGTATATATTGTTTTATAATATTTAGGTATGTTAGCTGTAAGATTTCTAATAAATAGATGAATATAAAACATCATGGATTATATTAATCTATATGATTGTTGTACTTAATTTAACATTCATATATTATAATGTATTAAAAATTTAAAGTTCACTAGTGCCTCGTACACAATAGTCTCTTGATAAATTATGGCAGTAATAACATTTTTATTCATGCCATTTAATATTCAATTAACCAATTTTATAGATGCTTTCTAAATTTTTAATCGCCAGCTTCTTATGTCAGATTAATTTATCTATGATTATATTTACATTATGATCACTATTAGAAAATTCAATATCAGTTGAGTAATCAGCGGCCAACGGCATTAAAATTATCTAGAAACTTCTTACATTATTGCGATTTATTTATGTCAGTAGAAGAAGTATTTAGGAAATATTGAATAAAAGTATTTATATTTTTAGTACAAGTATTTTCTTGTATGACGATTTCGTTTTAACACCTACATTGTATACATTTACTACACACAGCTATATGTATCGTTTATTCCTCTATTAGCTGCCTTCATAATAAAATGGAAGTAAGTAAATTTTATTATTATATCTCTCAAAAACTACTAATATTTTTTAAATTATTTGAATTGTATTACGGTAACCAAATTCCTTATAATCTCGTAGACACCGCGTACAAGGCATTTACGTTGTGGAGTCTGGTGAGCCGAATTTTGTTTCTATAACAAAACATTGCAGCGCTGAAATTTGGCCCTTAAGCGCTGAATTGCATTTACGTATCTAGCGCTTTAATTTATTAAATTTGGATCACGACAAGGACCAAAGAACTATCTTATCTTACTACAGCACGATTTCTTAGTTAGTAAATTTGTAGTGTTTCTTAGATGAATAAAACATTTCTTAGTTAAAATAACGTCTTGTAATAGTTTAGAAATTACTGGAAATTGTAGTAAAAAGTAAACTCTACGTGAAAAATCAGAAGTTTCACGTTTTTTTTTGACGGCGGTTAAAAAAATGTGGCCTTTAAATTTAATGCAATTTAAGTTTAACTAGATAATTACACATTTAATTCATTTAAATTTTAAAGCAACTCTCCGCTCTGTTTTTCAAATCTTGACAAGTCGATCCAAAATCTTATATACTCTGTAACCCTTATTTGCAGTCTTAACACATTTAGGAAATCCACGTTGCCTATCCCCAAGATACAAACTTATCCGACGAGCCATTATCGACTCTTTAAGCCTTTTGAGCGCTTTATTACAGCACTTTTTTGTACTACGAGCAATTTCCATTGGGTCGTGCCGCGTACGCTGTGCGCTCGTCAGTCGCGCCGCGCGCCTCGAAGTCTACGCTCCTTGAATTGCAGCCGCTTTCGATCGTCAGCATTGCGTCCGCACCCGCCCTTATCAAAATATTCCCGCATTGAGATCGATCTGCACGGCTCTGTGATAACGTGCCAGTGACGTCATGACTTCAATGTCCTGTTTATAGTGATAGTGTATTCGTGAACGCCGGCTTGTTTTGTTTTTAGATTGATAAGAAGACACAAAGTAAGTATTTATTAATTATTAAGCGATAATAATATTGATTTATTGAAAGTATCATTTTAGTACCCCAAAATTCCTTTAATAAAAAATGCGCATATATTATTATAATATTTTTCTTAATCATTACTTATAATCATTAATTATACTTATTTTTGCCTACAATAGCAATTATAGGAGCTATTTTTTATTAACTTTGTTACATCAAATTTAGAAAGTCCATAACGAATTAATTTAATTTAAACAAAAGCGACGACGACGACTTATTCAGGAAAAAAACATCAACTTTTAATTAATGTACTAAAAAATCTACTATGCTGTAATGGGTGAAACCTCTGTCGGAATCCTCGCATAGTCAGAATATATATATTATACGTCCCATATTCACTAGGACTACACGCATCGCCATAGTTATGCTTAATAGCTGCAATACATATTTATTTGAATAAATTTAGAATAGCTTTCATAAAAGAGACCATGATATAATTTATCTCGAGTAACGGTGGTTTATCCTTGAAGGGCAGATTTCAATCAATTAATTTTATACCATTCGTATTACCTACTTTAATCTTGACTACAAAACCAGAGACATTTTAAAAGATACATCCGCTCACCGCTGTCCCGAACGAAGCGTTAAAAACATATTTATTTTTGTACCCAAAGACAAACATTACAAGAGTTAAAAAACCAAATCCGTGAGAGCTTCTGAGACATCTAAGTTTATTTAAAAACAGGAAATAACTTATAGTCGTAAAAAACAGGCATAATGCAACAAATATAAATTACATGAGATAAAATGTACTAAAATTCGTAATATCAGCCATTAAATATGTAGAACTGATTGAAATTGCATTTCTTGCACCTGTTATATTCTTGCTCTATCAATGTCATCACTGACCAATACTTAAACAATTTTCAAATTACTATCAATCGTAAGATTCAAATTGAATTGACCATGATCGTGGCGACTCGACCTGTACTTTATATAGTTTTTATTGAAGTCTACATAAACTTAACGATTCAAACCGTTATAAAACTACTTGATTTTATAGTAAAAACCTTTTATCGTTACAATCTTGAATCTCCGCTTTTAGAGAACACCACATTTGTGCTATATTAGTCGTAACATGTTTATTTATCGTTTATCTAAAACAGAAAGTAAATGATCATTTTAGATTGTAATTAATGGCGGTGTCAATAACCAGAGATGTTTTTAAAGCATTACACAATTTATGATGAGTCGCGTGACTGTTGTTGATATATCTGTAAGTTTTTTACAAGACAGAACTGATTGAGTGCGGCCGACATAGTCAGCGGCGCATATGCGACCTGAATGCCAGTAGACCGTCAAAGACTGCTTGATTCATCAACATTCAGCACTAAGTAGGAGTGCGATATTAATTAGCAAAGTAGCTGTTAATTCTACTGCTCCAAATTATTAATTAAGGTCTATGGAATCAAAAGAGATTCTTTTCGAGAATTCTATTGTAATCTTGGAAATGCTCGATTGAAAATTGTATATTTGTATCAAGTTGTAGTAAGTGAAAGTTTTAAATAGCAATTTGGTATTATGTTTGTGACCAAACAAAATCCTACTTAGTATGTAAGGCTCAGGTACCAAGAACAGTTAAACGCCACGCGGTTCCCAAATCCTATTGTGTATTGGCGCCGGAGCACGGCTATGCGTAAAAAAAGGTTTCTATCGCCTTAAATATATACAGACCTTATTGTATATTTGGCAGTGCTAATCCTATAGTATTGAAATAAAAGCTCACGTGCAAAATGAACCTTGTTATTTTTTATTAATATTTTGTTTCATATAAGCAGAGACAACCTACTACTGGGAACTAACATGAGCGTTTAGTTTCTTAAATTCAATAGCATTTTAGCATGTATCCTCAACCTCTTATAAACTGGAACGTATTGGAATCGCTAGATCGAACAAAAGAACGATAATTTTGTTTGTGATTTCAAACTAAGCACAAATCTTATTTAAGCATCGTAACTTTTTTTATGACAGTAGAACAAAAACAAGGATTATTGGTTTAGGCTATTTTGGTTTTACATCTAGTGTGGCATTATATTATATATACATCAATTTAAATACTTCTTTCATAAGGGTGACCCGTGAGTGGCAAGTTCAATAAAATTGTTGACTCTTATCATCTTGGAATTAAAAGATAAATGAAATAGAACTTCTTTAATAATTCGTATCGTCATATAATCGTAATATTATGGGTATTAGAAGTTTTAATAAACGACTTCTTTCATATATATGTATCTATTAACTAATGTATCAATTTACATTAGCTTAATTACATGACTTATTAATAGTACTTTAATATTCATGCTTAATACTAAAAAATCAAAAAGCAATTTGCATTTCAATGTTATTAACGTATTTGATCAATTTATATTGAGATGCATAGCAGTAAATTATCTCTTTTTTAAAACAGTTAACTTTTATTTCATTCGCTCACAAATACTGGCTTCAGAACTATAAAGAAGATTTATACATAATTATCATGAAAAATTTATACGCCGGCAAAATCAGGTATTAAAATTTGTTTCTGTAAATTATATACAACATTACACATGTTTTTTCGATTTTAAATAGTTATCTTGTATTGTATTATATAAAACATTTAAATAACATTAAATAGTCATACCGTATAAATTAATTTGAGAAAACTGTACAAGAAAATCTTCTACAGTTTTATATAAACATATGTAATACATATTTGACGCTATCATCGTAAAATGCACACATAAGTTACAAACTACCTTTTCATAATTTAATAAACATCGTAAAAATTGACATTGACAGTGACATTTTTGTGTCCAATCAGTAAATGTATAATTAACTTAAAAAGGCCAATCTAACAAAAAGCCGCGACGCGATTGAAGTTTATAAAAACTCAAATAATATTGTAAAAACAAATTGTTTAGTTGCAAACTGGTTTAGCGTAACTCCGGAAGCGAACAGGTTTCAAAGAGTCGAGATACATAAGTATTAATTGAAATTTTAATTTTTACTAATGAAACATCGGCGTTTATCGTCTGTCGCCGACCACGGATCGCTTTTTCTGAACCCATTACGTAGATTAAGTAACAGCTTTCACTGAATACTTGTTATTACAACGAGTCATCACGCAACAGTTTTTAGGTAACTGAAGAACCTGTCGATAATATTTGACCACGCTCAGCACAATTAACGTTAATCAACGTCGTCGTCGTTGGTTTGAGGTGTAACTTCATTGTACGAGGTAGATTTTGTTAAACTTAAAAAACGGCATTGTTCGTGTTTAGCAGTATGATAAAAAAAGGAGTCATACAATGAAATTATTTTAATATTCTTAATTGTCTGCCAAAGTTTAGGAAACTTTAGATGATTATTGCTGAATGTTTCCAGATGTGCAGTACGTTGACTCGGTTTTTTTGGTATCTTGCGTTAAGTAATTTAATTCTAAAGATATTGTTGAAGTCCTAGGACGCTGACCTTTGTATAAAAAACTTTTATTTTGTTAATGAAACTGAACATAAAATCTCAATTGTAAAATATATATGTTGACTCCATTCCGTGTCCAAAAACCATAACGAACTAGTAAAACTAATTATTTTAATTGTCGAATTCTTCGTAACTCGTGAAACAAATTATAACCGCGAGTTCCGGATGAGCCTCATCTATCGTGATCTACTTCTTGTAAAAGTAAATTACATTTTCATTTCACCGCGAACAATTGCTATAAATAAAGACAATAACGATCACGCGTAACTTCGAATAGCCAGCAATAAATGTATTAAAGCGATACAACTTTGAAATAATTAAATCCACGGGACATTTTCAACTGAAAACCGTGAATCAAAAAAATTTATCGTTTGAATCATGGGAGGTAATTGGATCTTATTTTCAGACAGGAAACATTTCGTGATAACACCGCAGTCAAAGGGTTTTATTATGTACCTGCAATTAATGTCTATCTCGCATTTGATTTACTTAGGTCAATTGCATTGAGTGGAGCTAACCGGCTCCGATAAAAATAAAGGTAGAAAGAGGGCACAAATAACTTTAAAGATAACAAGGGTCAAACTGTTTGTATAGGTAAAGCGATCGCATATGACAGACTGTCTTGATATTATGAGGATTAAACGTAACGCTTCGTTTATACAGACATAAGGAATGCCTTTTCCTGCAACACTGTTAATTTTTGATTACCTAGAATTAATTATGGAGTTGTACTATGGAGATGTTTAAATAAAACTGTTTGAAGCTGGGTAACAACTAACTTTAAGTGAGCATAATATAACTAACACAAAATTAAGAGTAGAGGTTGCTAACAAAACATGGCTTATATAAGAGTTCATAAATCTATCTTAAGTGACGCATCCGTTACCTATAAAGAATATAAATGAATTCGACCTATTGGGCATTATCGGCAAAAAGAATGTTAACAATTTATTATTGGTAAATACTAAAGGGCTTATATTGGCTTCAAGCGTGCGATGATTGTTTACATCTATTTACGCTTCCCATATCTAACTAATATACGTACATATATGTACATATTAACCTTAATTAGTGTTGGGTTACATAACTCCCGTAATAAACTTTTTTGTTTCGAAAAAGTTTCCCAATATTAGTTTTGTTTTTTATTGTTGTCGCTTTTGGAGTGATGCCGTTGTAAAAGTGTTAAAAATTTTATTACTCGAGGTGCGATTGTAGTCGTAAAAGTCAGTACTGAGTGTAGGTGGCAGCACAGACAAGGGCATTTCTCGTCAATGGCTGTGTCCGCCTACGGCGCGTGCGCTTTCTGCCCGCCTACATGCTTATAAATTGTTCTCTTAACAGTACAACCGACAAATTACCAGTATAGTGCTTGTGATAAGCTTTCATTGTACCTTAATTGATGGTCTTGTAAAACATATTTTTGAATATTTTACACGATTGTCTAAAAACCAATTAATTTGTTAAAGTCTTTAAAATTTATGTTTGTTGTGTTCGTATAGCCATATTTTATAATTAATACATATATATTTTAGGATAGATGAGCCAATACCAAGTAGGAATACTTAATGTATATCAATTGCAATATACTTATATAGTGATTGAGTGAGTGAAGTTATGGAATGGTGCCCTAGATATAAAACGAGAAGTAAAGGTAGACAACATCGTAGATGGGAAGATGATATTAAAAAAGTGGCAGGAGCCACATGGATGAGAAAGCAAGAGATAGATCTTTGTGGAGAACACTTGGGGAGGCCTATGCTGAAAAGCAAGACAATCAAGAAACCGCTGTCTAATAGGAATTAATATGATAATATTTACCTTAACTAAATTTCGTTAATAAGTATAAGTAGTAGAAATAAGATAAAATGTATCTTACAAGATTGTCAATAAAGGCTATATTTATTTATATTAATATAGTGATGGGTCACAGCGTTTGCATTAATGTTGCTTCATCTTCTCCAGTAAAAAGAATGTAGTTTCAAAGCCAGAATCAGGAAGCATTTGTTAACACCTTACTTTTTTAATCTACTTTTTTGTTTCCATGTGAACAAGTGATGTTGTTTGCATTAAATGAAGGTAACTCTCAAATAAAAATACCTTCAGTAATTTTCAATTTTTATTACCGATGTGTTTTTTTCATTTAAATTAATTTGTTAAATCTTTGTATATTGATAGATAAGACACACTAAAATACATTCAGTCGATGTTTAAATATACTAACTAAGTATAGTAGATAATAATGTTCGTTTCCATGAGTAAAAAAGGAGAAATTATTCCGTTTAAGTTTTATTATTCCTAAAGTCCGAAAAAACATTAAAATTGCCCATTCAAACTATTTAAAGCAATATATAAAAGGTCTTACGGTCCAGTAAGAAAATGATTTGAAATCAAACAGTTAGAAGTTGTTATTTGCATGTCATGATGAGTGGTCGCGGTTAACATAGTGGTTACTGGTTGCTATTAACTACTCTTTCGATGCCGCCCTATTGTCCTACACTGGCTAGCGATAAATATTCTACGTGATGGAATCTTTATGTTTCCGATCCCTTCATGCCGCTTGCATTATAAAAATGTACATTGGCATGAATAAATAGTTACCGATACGCTTCTTAAACGTGTAATAGACCTATTACTTCGTCTCTTTAATAATAATAAAAAGAAAAGAAAAAATCCCCTTTCAAATTATTAAGATATCTCCATACTTAAGTAATTAATAATATGCTACAGATAACACATCTAGGTTTGGTAAATTATGTTTTTAAAAAACCAAGTCTACGTTATAACTCCATTACAAACTGATTAAGAGAAATTTCCATCCTGCAAAAAGGAATAATTGTTTGTTATATAAATTTAATCTAGAGAACAGGAAATCATATAGAAAGTAAAACGTTAGTTATTGAAAAGGGTTTTATTTCTTATTTCAGTCAAGCGTCGCTCGCGCACGCCGCAGTCCGTCTGCTCCATGAGCATTCTTGGCATGAGGTGAGTCATCGCACTGCATTTATAAATAATGCTCCTAGGTCGTATGTTTACACTCGATGTATTGAGTATTCTTGTATCGACGTTACTAATACGTTCATATTACAAATGAATCTTCAACCTAATGTGCTTCTATGCTTTCTTACTGATTTTTAAGATCTGTATAAAAATACCGCTTAAATGTTAACTATTCTAGGAAAGCCCGAATTAAGTTCACCATAATACGGTAAGAATATTACCGAATCTAGGTATGTTTCTTAGATTTTGTAACATTAACACCGAATTACAAAACATACGGTGATGAAAATTGCAAGCAAAAACTCATTTGTTTGTAGATAAAATTCATGCTCCACGCGTAATGAGTAATTTGTGTACAAAAAGCCACAGCGCATTCTTAGAAATTTCTTCATGCAACACCAGAGTCTTGGTTATTCGTGAGTTGACTATTACCAAAGAACACTCGTGCTTAGGTATATTAGTTAGCAACGCACACCTGCCTCGCGAGTCGATGTCAATGTCCGTCAATCGCGGCCCTAACTGCGTACACATTGCCATTAAAATATCACAAACAAAGCTTCTGTATGCAAATAACACGTAGAGCGTTATAACAAATTACAATTTACGCAAGTTATTGCGTTTGAAATACTCTCGGCTCCTCCTTCATCATGAAATCACGATGGAGCAAGTAACAAAGGATCACGAAGACTCGTTAAGTAAACATTTCTACATATATATTTGATATACATTACAGTTATTATTTGTGTCTTTGGAATTTCCTAGACTACAATTATTATACGCTGCTGTTACATGTGAGATAAATAATATTTTGTAGTATTTTTGATGAGGTTAGACAATGTTAGGATGCATTATGTCGAGAATATTATTTATGAAGATACGAAAATTACTTATCTCAATCTTAGAATATTTTTGCTGCGTTCTTTGAAAATTCTCTGCAGTTTGCCCGCATTATTAAACACGCACCTAATTATATAAAACTTTGTACACAAATCGTCTTAAGGACGGTATTTCTTAGTGCCGCTAGGAATTTTAAGTATAGGGTAATCTGGAAATGTTGATCCGCCATGTTTCGTACTCGGGTATAAGAATCCATTCAATTATCCTATTGCATTAGTATGCATGTGCTTGATCTATTTTTAAGTGGAATAAAACAATTGCTTATATTCTAATCAAACTAAGCTATGGTACATAATTTGTAGACATAACACATTTGAATTTTGTTGATATAAAATGAAGCCGCGGAAAAACTTCTGCATATAATCTTCGACAAACGAACAATTAATGCAGAAATTCGATATCTTAAAAAAACAGATGACGATCGTTAATATTTGTAGCCACGCAAAGACTCCAATTACCTATACGAAAATTTTACCATTTGTAAGCTGCAATGAGAATATTAATGGTACCAATTATGTGGTTGACCCGATTACTGTATTTAAAATCTAAACTTATTAATAAAATAATTTGCTTTCTACACCATAACTGTATGAAAATTACTCGATAGATTATTTATGTAGCCACATACTAATATACGAGGAATGCAGCCTGACTACATGAGCTACGTGGAATGAAGAATTTGCTACCACACCGCTTCATGCACTTCATAATATTGTGTAATTACAGTAGTTTATAATACATACGACCAACAATGCGGTTAGCATCACTGACACAAAAACGCAAAAATTCATCAGAACCCATCCAAATAACGATAGCTACTCAAAGTTTTTAATAGAGCATTGGCGCACTTACAAAACATCTATCTGTAAGACAAAATCTTAAGATATTACTCCTTTGATGTTTAAATGAATCCTTGGCGCCTTCGCTTCACAACCCACACGAATTTCAAAGTTTGATGAGTAAGATAAGCGGAAAGCTATTAGTCATTAAAGATTTTTAAACGCCAACACCGGAATAGCCTACATCCTGTGAGCGACATGACATAAATTATTTTATCAATTTAATTATATCTGTTACGAATGCTATTAAAAGCGAACGGCTACGAAGTATTTAGTCTCTTTTAATTGTAGGTACTCTTATATTAGCGATTATTTTACGAATACTATTGTGTGTGAAATCAACAAGTCGTACGTTTCCGGAATTAAAAATTGTTTAGTATTTTTCACTAATAAGTCGATAACGTGTATAAGTTATGGGAGTTTAAACCTTAATAAATTAAGCAGCATGTGATCCTCATAATGGTGGTCCAACGGCGTTTATATGGTACTAAAATCAAACGAATAAATGACTATTTAAATAAAAAAACCACGTCTTTTTTAATACTTTAATAGAAACTTTAGAATCCTGTTATAATTAAAATAAAGTACGCTAATATATGTTTCCTTCCGTGTTTTCGTGTAATTACGAAACCAGATGTTTTCAATCAAAATTAATGTCTGTCAATTACCTAGAAAATGGTTACCGAATTAACTAATTAATTAAAATAGTTACCGTAATAATAAATCGTAAGGATTGTACCGTATTGCTTGTACTTGTTTAATTATTGTTATCTTTTTGTATATGTAATCAATGCAATGTATACGGCATCAGCTTCGGTTTTGCAATGGTCAAATTGACTAGAAATTATTATTTATATGCCGTTAAGGCCATAGATATAATTAAGTCTTAGTAATTGATAAATAAACTACAGTTATCAATATTCTAGGAGTTGAACGATTTCCGCCCATTCCGACGGTCATCATTACGACAGGACAGTTCCGATAAGTTAACATAAATATGTACTTAGGGTATATAATTGTTGTCTCATCTAATTATAGGCAGCGAATATCCGCCACGCATCTCATAATGACACTCATCCACAATCTTCATCCCACTATCTTACCGTTTTACGTAGACTTCTTTACAGTTAAAATCATTTCCTGGCAACTAAATTACTTAACAGTTTCAAGTAAATAATAAGTGGATACTTAGACGAAAGTACAAATTATAAGCTTTTAATATTAAAAGAAAGAATTTCTTGACTATTATATAAGGCTTTATTAATTGTTCATTTTCCAATTTGAGTATATATTACATAGTTAATAGATATGTACCCTATATTTTCTTATAATGTAGTTCACCAACGCATCAACATTTTATCATATTTTGCTAAGTTATTCGTTAACAAGTGAAGTATATTTCGTAACATTAGAGTATACATTTGTTTATCAGTTGTAATTAATTAGTATTAAAATGTAATGCAATAAAATACGTGCCTGTTGTTTGTAAAAACATATTTACAAACGAGGAATATTAAAACAATATGGAGCAAATAGGCAAGACAAGTATAAACTTGTATAAACCTATTTCATGATTTTCATATAGTCTTTAAATTGTTATACAAAAGTTAGTTAACATTTTGATATATAAAAACGTTTCTGATTTTTATGTTGCAATTTATCAACATACATAATTGCTAATTTTAAAATAAATACCACTGTCAACGTTACGTTTCACCTATTTCTATTTTGTAGTAAAATAATTAAAGATACATTTACATAAATGCGCTATGCGTGCAAACAAGTTCAACATTCCCACTGCACCTTGCAAAACTTAACATAATACTGTGATACATGAGCGCGTACTCACATTGAGTAATACTAGATAACTCGATTTTGCATAATTGCGATAAACATAACCATCTAAATTCCAAAGCGATATGTAACTATTGCTTTTAACTCTACCTCTCTACGTTATGGAATCACAGATATCGAAACGGTGAAACAGCGGAAATAACTAAGTTATTCTTTCCAAATGTTGTTTCGGCTCTTTCGATAATTAAACAAATGAAACCAACGGGATTGATTACCCAGATGTTGATAGTTCACGGTAGATTTTTGTCGTATGTTTACAGATTCAGAATTAAAGTTAAACTCTACTATTACAATTACTACTTTACTCTCTACTCTACTACTCTATTAATATTTCTATTCTCTAAATCATAAGAAGAGAACGTTCTTTGCGAAAAAAAACCAGTAACAAATTCTTTATTGACTTTTTAATTATTTTATTTCCAGAATAAGCGCGTACGGTGTGACGCAATGGTTGCGTGATCGGTCATCATGCGCCTCTTCCGTGGGCCGAAGCGCAGGGAAGTGACCGGGCCGCAGGCTGCAACGCCATCTCCCCGTAGAGACCTCACCGGTACCCGCCCAGACCCCACACACGATTATACGCTTGTAACCGCGCTCCCAGCCATGGTCATGGAAGACGATGTCAGGGAGATGAAGAAAGGTAAACATTACCAAATATACTCTCATTAATATCAATAATAAAGCATATTATAATTAATCAATATATAATTTCAACACAGCCAATGCAAGTATAAATCAGTAATTAAAAAATTCTAATTATATTTTTTTTTAATTTCAGTGTTTGCAACATGGGGTCGGCGTATGGGGAAGAAACTAGATATGCTCAAAAAAGAACCGAAAGACATAGATGAGTCGCCTTCTAATGATGTCGCGAAACGAGACCTATCACCAGCATCTGGCCAATTTAAAAAGAAACAAAATTGGAAAATGGGTCGAAGTACTTCAGACTCCGCATCATTGAGGAAGGACAATGATACTGATTCCATAAGAAGTGGTTCAAGGGATAGGTCTCCGAGCCCATTCAAATCCTTTTTTCATCGTATGGGTTCAACAGGGATGTTAAATACGTCTAAGACACAATCTTTAAACACACATAAACCTCCCGAAAATTACAATAATGGATCCACATTATATCGAAGTTGTTCAACTTCTCATTTGTCCACCTACATAAAAGCTGATGATCCATCTGACGACATCGATTTACAAAACACGAATAACGAAAACAAAAAATCCCCAACTAAACAGAAAATCACTTTACAAAACGAAGAAAATTTCGTAAACTCATCAACAAAAGCCCTAAGCTGCGATAATATATCTAAGCTCGATGTACCACAAAGCAACTCCTCCAGTAAAAAACCCAATTTTCCTTATGCTTTCTTACGATCAAAACTGTCTGTTTTACCCGAAGAAAACAGCATAACGTCACAGCATAGATCGATATCTATTAGGCAGAGCTTTTCAGAAAGAATAGATAGAAAATCACCAAAGTTTCGAAAAGAAAGATTATACTTAACAAATTCTCGTTCAGAGGAGCGTTATAGAAGCAGTGATAATATATCCGTTCACGAAGGAAGTGTATACGACAGTAATTCTGCACTTAGAACTGATATCGATTCCTCTAGAAATTCAATTCGAAGTATTAACGAAATCGACGGCACACCTTATCCATATAGAAGAATCGACGACGTCCCACGTAGGTCATCAATGATCTCACATAGACCACCGATAGACTATGACCCCATGCTTATGCCCCGGAATAGAAACAGTCTTCCTGTTTATGAATATGGTTCGACCCTAGGCTCCATACAAGATATAAAGTCTGATTTAGCTTCCTCTAGCCAAAGCATACACAGAGAGATTTTACAAGCTCATCGACTGAGTAATTACATTAGTTCTAACGAATCAGGATACGATAGCGACGGCAGACCAACTGATGAACATAGCAATCACTCTCCTCCTGGATTCAGTCACCTATCTACCGGCTCTGGTAACCGGGATGGAAATTATGGCAATTTTACAAGACAGTTAAGCTTAAATCAGAAAATAAATGTGAGTAGAGTTCAAATTCCAGCAAGAAGAAGCTCAACGCCTTGTGCATTATTCCCAATAGAAAAGAGTTCCTATGAACGAGAAAATGAAAACAAAACACCAAAGTACACGAAAAATATTTCTAATCAAATTACAATTGATTATAGTGACGCGAAACCACCGCCTTTACCAAAAAAAAATATGAGTAAGAAAGTGCCTTTTGTTTACAAAACAATTACATTAGATGATCGTTTTCACCCGAGAAAAACTAACTTTTTGCAATCTCAGCTGTCAGCTTTTGAAAACATATCAACTCCAAACCTTTGTGAGAATAATACTTCGGGTCGTGTATCTGATATTAACAATTTGGAAAAAGATTTACTCGGAAGAGGGCCGTGCACGAAACGATTCAGAAAAATTAGACTTATAAAAACGAGATTGGATGAAAGTCTTGGTGTATATCTTGCTCAACACCGAGTTGACTTTGACAGAAGTCGTTCAAATTTCGAAGTTCGATATATCGTAGTAAAGCTCGATTTTGATGGCATAGCTCACAGAGATGGTAGACTGCGAATAGGAGATGAAATAGTCAGTGTAAACGGCAAAGTACTGAGAGGATTATCATCTCTCAAAGAAGTTCAGCATATTGTAAATTCATGTTCTACTGAAGCTGACCTGGAAGAAGGAGCTTTGTTTCAAAGATACGAGGTAGACTTAATTATGGCCCATGACGAAATAAACCCTGTTACCCTAGGACGCATAATAAACAATCAACGTTGTGAAAATAATTTACAGGAATCTAACCGTTTATCAAATGTGCCCCCTGACATTATCTCGCAAACAATACATAAACCAAAACCAACGAATTCTATAATTATGGAAACACACTTCCCAAGTGATAATAACCTTTACGAAGAAAGTGATCTAACTGGGCAGTTACAAGATTTAAACGATATGCAAACCAAATGTGAAGTGGGCGTTCAAGTGAATAACAGAGTACTAATGTCAAATCAGATGAGTGACGACGAAAAATTATTAGAGCGAAACTGTTTTACACCGGTTCACCCCTCTTTGCAAAATATAACAAATATAGAAGTATCTATGCGCTCTTCGCCAACGCCTAAAAATAATACAAATTACAGACCCATATCTCTGCATGGACCTAGGACGCCTATCTCAGTATGTACAGATAACGATACGAACGAAATAAAAGAAAACGCGTCTCATTATATAAAGAACGCGCAAAGACTCTACCAAAACAGATCGTTTGAAAGTATTCCAGAGCAATTAAGAAGCAGTAATCGCAGTCGATATTTTAGTAGAGTAGGATCACAGAGATCTTCACAAAATTATGGTTCACACGTCTCTCGTCATAAAGAAAACAGTTCCGTCAATCAAGAGCGTCAACCATATTCTAACAATTCTATTCATAAAGTACAGTTTTGGAAGGGTCCGGGTCACAAAAGTCTTGGATTCAGCATTGTTGGAGGAACTGATTCGCCTAAAGGGCAAATGGGTATATTTGTTAAAACAGTTTTCCCGAATGGCCAAGCTGCTGATAAAGGAAATGTTTATGAAGGTGACTACTTTTTTATAATTATTGTGCCCAAAATAACTCGTCGCTGATCATCTGTGCCGTGTAATATTAAATTTTAAATGGTACTAGTACATGATATGTTAGATTTTCTATAATAATTACAATTGTCTATTTCAGGCGATGAGATATTATCCGTAAACAACGTACCAACACGTGGTTTAAGTCATGCTGGAGCAATATCCCTTTTCAAACAAGTTAAAGAAGGAAAAATTGAATTGACGCTTTCAAGAAGAAGGTATTTATTTTGTTTATATATATCTAGTAATACTATGTAACGTTGACTAACATTTCATTTACATTTCTCAGAGCTCCAAGGTCAAGATCGGTCGAGCCTCTTGGTCATTTCCGCGGAGACAGTAAATGACTTGTATAAAAAGCAACAGACCTCCAAAGAAAATCTGTTATCGAGTGCAATAATTTTCATTTTATAGTTAAGCCAAAGGCGTCACTTAACTTATAAGTTAAAGTTGAGGTACGTAGTACTACTTGTCGTTGTTACAACGATTAACATAAGCTTGTATATCTTTTGTATTGAGTAGTCGATTTTCGAGTATTATATTATATATGTGCTATGCTGGAGGCAATAAATGGTCGTAGAAACATACTCGTAACGTACATATAGATATTATTTTCCAGTATCATGTAGCTCTATAATCTAATCCTTATTCTTAAAATGACAGTATATACATTTTGTAACATGGCAAAAGATTACGATTTTTCAGATCATTTTATATGTTGATCGATCTTTCCTTGGTAATATACCTTTGCTTTTGTAAATGTATTAAAGTTAAGACAATTAAATCTGTTACTTAGTGAATAGTACTTCAATTGTCTTTTGTTTATAGTTTAAGCTTCAGTAAAAATAAGACTATTGTATCAATTAGCCTTACTGTGAATATAAGACTGTATGTAATTTAGATTAAGACTATTATGAATTGATGTGTTTAGACTTCTATTGCGGTAGGAATGCTAGATCTCAGTTATTTCCATTTTTTATGTTTTTCTATTTTTAACACTTAGGATTCATTTACACAAATTATAGACTGATTAATAGAAATTTGCTAATTTGTACCTACAAATACTGCCAAAGTTTTAGTCTTAACGTGAGTAATATAATCCCTAATCTAGCTTCTGAAGAAATGTGTACTTTATAAATTATTAACACGAGTGCTTGACGAATGGGCATTACTAGTTCAATAGTGTGGTAACAATCTGATATTTTTTCTAACACATAGAGCGCCTCCATTTTCAATTGATAGTTCATTAATTCAGTTTTTGTTTAAAGAAAAACACTTTTTTACGGATTATAGTTATGTATTATTGTAGTTTTTGTTTCGAACATTTAAAACTTAAATAGGCCTGGATTCAGAGACTTATGTTTTTTTTTTGTAATAGCGCCATCTTTTCCTTGGTTTAAAATACCTGTTTAGTAAAAGCTTCTAACAGTTTAGCTTATCCAGTGAATTCTTAGAACGCTAATGTGCGAATTTTACTTTCCTTTTGCGAGTAAAGGTCTGAAAATTTATGTCTTTTTTGAATTTTTATTATTAGTACTTATTGAATGTAATTTAAACTAAGCTAACAAACAATACACACAGCCAGCGAATATCTCCGTCCAATGAAAACGTCAAAGTCAATTACCTAATCAAGCTGAGGACTAAATGGGATAACTTATTTCTGCAGTTTTTACAATACCAGTACTAAATTTCTGAAACTGGCATAAATTATTGTAAATATTTATAAACTATTATAAATGACACGACAGTATTGTTTAATATATACGAAATTGTAAATAATATATTGCGATACCTCGCGACGCTTCCATACATGTTAAATAAAACACGCTAAAAGTATTAAGTATTTATTTTAACCTGGTTTAAAAAATATAAAGAAATAATAAGTAACATGATTTTAATAATGTCTCCTGAAACTGAAAAATCTGTTATAACCAAATATAAATATAAAGAGATGCCATGCGTCCTATTTCGTTTATGACAACTTTACCGTCCTAACTGGTGCTTCCAGATAACAATATAAAATTAGTGCTGCCAGATAAAAATAATTAAGTGTATCTCTAAATTTCAGTTCGATTCGTTTGGTTGTAACATTTTTATTGTACATTCTTAACGATAGTCGGGTGATGGATGTAGCATTTCTAAAACCGTTTGCATAAAACGGACTCAGTAAAAACGAAATTGTTACTAATCTTGTGTAATTATAGTAAGACTGGAAGCACTTCTCACCAAAATTGGGACTTACGACAACATGCTTTTACAAGAGTATGACAGTTAATAAACAAGATACGTTATTTAATATCACACAATATAGCAACACCCCTAAGAATCCAATGGTCGGGATTTTTTATTGTTGGCAACCACAAGGGAGTAATGAATGTTAATCCTGTGCGAACCGGCTTCTTATAGACGGGACACTGAAAACGCATGAAATTATTGAAATAAAATATAATATGTAAGGTATTGTTTGAAATCCAACGAGCAGGCTTGGTCTAGCAAGTTGAGCGTGAGCCCTGAGTTTATGCGTCCAAATCGCGGTTCGTAAGCGTGAGTGCGTAAGTGACTTGTATCAGCATGTCTTTGAGCTTAAATTCGACAGCGTATTTCAAGCACAAGGCTGATCAAAACATATATATCAAGAAACAGAAAGTACTAGCGATACTAGTGTTTTTTTAAAGCTATTTCTTGTTGGAAATAAAAAAATCTAGTATTTCAGATTTCTCTATGGCAAAAATAGACAAACTAATATTTTTGACAAGTTAATATTTTTAGTTTTACAAACTAAAAATGTTTACTTATTACCAAATAAAAGGTAATTCATATAAGGCATATCAAAATATAATAATAATTATAATAAAAGTATTAGATAACGTCAACCAATAAATAAAAAATAATATTAGGTAATTATTTTATAATCAAACGCCTATATTTGACTCAACATTAAAAAAATACCATTAAGGTTTAAAACTATAGTTAGCAATAGTTGTGTTTTACCTGATAAAGTTTCGGGTCCTTCGGTGCAGTAGAGTTAATGGCATATACATGAACCACAGGCAGTGCGGTGTATAGAACCTTCAGCGTGGACTCGCACAATCGTAAGTTCCGACGATCCCAGCCCGCGCCGTCAAGGAACAAGCCGTGCACAAATACGCCTTCCTGGAATTTAACAATATTAATGAATATTATATTGAACAGTTTAAATGTTCGCGTGTTCAAACTTCGGCATTATTTTACGAAATTATTAGGATAAAGGATACATCATCTATCATGGCTATGAAAAATAAAATAACAAAAAAAAAGTAACAAAAATATTTAAGATATAAAAAAATATAGTCAAATACGTACGCATAAAATGTGTGTATGAGAATTGAGAAATTAAACAGCATCTCTGATAGGCACAATTCTCTATAAATTTAATTTAATAAAAATGACACAACCGTTTATTACGTCGGCGTTTTAACGCTATCAATTATCGGAAGAGCCCCCTTAATCGCCTTCTGATTGTTGTACATAAAAAAGAGTTTCTCTACATTTTAGTTACATTATTAAAACGCTGATTATCGCGAAGAAATAGGATGGCACAAATTACGGTGGAAAAAGTTCTTAAACGAGGCCTTCTCCCGGATAAGTGCCGCATCTTAGTTAAAATTATATTATTATTTTGTATATTATTATTGTATTCGTATCTATTTTATTTATGTAAATAGGATGTGGAAGAATAAAGGTTTATTATTATTATTATTTAAAGGCAAATGTCAAATAAATCATCTGCAAATTGGCGGACTTACCGGTGGCGGTGCCTTAATTTCCTCGTAGGTAAATTTGGTGACGTCATTGTGTAAAGCGACCATGTCCAAGGCCCAACCTTTGTGGGCTCGAGTCACTTCCTGCCGCATCGCCGTCAGGAAACCTGGAACATTAATGATCATTAATTATATAAAAACTTTTCATGACTGATTGGTGGACTTTTAGATGATTATTGTATTAAGGTGTCTGAAAGACCGTCTAAACTTCATAGACATAATTAAGTCTAATTAAAAATATGCTTACTGCGTTTGTTTAAAGGACTTAAAACATCCTAATTTGCTTCCTAAAAGTCGACCCATAACTTTCAGGTGAAATGTATAAAGCAAATGCCTAACCCACATTTAACGCATGTTTATTTGCTAAAAGAGTCGTTGAGTAGATTATTGAACAAAGGAAAAAAAATAACCTTGAGGATTGAAAAATCCAGTCATCCAAAAAGAGAAAGGTCTTGCTTGGAAACACCACGAAGAGAATTGGATATTTCTCTCCAAAAACTCGGTAAACCAGAAACCCAGAGTTGATGAAGACCATGAACTCTTCAGCCATATGTTGGGAACCTTGGCATCGTAGATATTGTCCAAGGAGTCACGCAAGGCCTAAAATATGTTTAACTAGCAATTTTAATACGTCAGTATAAAATATGACATCAACACAATCTCAACGTGAGTTGAAATACATTTTTTTTTTATAGAACAGGGGGCAAACGGGCAGGAGGCTCACCTGATGTTAAGTGATACCACCGCCCATGGACACTCTCGATGCCAGAGTGCTCGCGATTGCGTTGCCGGCCTTTCAAAATATTTTAATAAATATTTCATTTATGCCACTATGAAATATTTATTTTGTAAATTAAAAGCAATTTAGATCATAAAAATGAGTGATCAATCACGCCTCAATTAATTATTAAATTATTACATCTTTTTAGGTTTTTATTTATTTATTAACACTGCGTTGCATTGCATAAAAGAAAAAAAATGAACATAATTTTATGAAAAGCAACTGGCGATCTTATCGCTTTCGAGCGATTTCTTCCAGGCAACCACTGCTTTTACCACAAATGAACAGCTTTATGAATTTTAAATAACTTGAAGAAAACTAGCCCTGCACGGGTATCTCCTAATCGTATAATCAATGTATATTATTATTTCTAATTAAAATGAAATATAATCGTAAATGTGGAGAACACACTTCATTCATAATAATAGTTCCGTCAATAGCGAGTAGGAGGTCCTTTAAAGTCGTTCTAACGAGGGATATTACTTTCTGCATTCGGTCTATTTCTTGTCGCAAAAATATCACCATCGAGTTAAGTATACCATAATGTCTCAATCTGAAATTATACGAATTAGATTTTTTAAATTTCGAATATAAAAGAAAATTTGGTCTAAACCAATTAAAATTTTCATCTTCTCTTTCGCACTTCGAATTCGAGAAGCAAATTTCACACATATTTTGTGCCTAACTGTTACTTCAAAGAACAACTCGGACAGAGAGGTATTCTTTACTAATAATTCTGGAATTAAGAACTAAATACCTCTCTTTTACTTCGTGGGGATCGAAGTTGGGTGGAACTTTCTCCAGCATTTCTTTACTCTGTCTATATACCGACGCCTCCCGGGTTTCTCCGCCCCCAGAACTTGATTCTTTTGGTTGAATGGAGAGAATTGTGTCTAGTAGATCCTGTGTCACTCGACGTTGGTACCTAGGAAAGTAATTAATTTAACTATATTGAAGCTTTTTTAAGTCAACTCAAATTATCCTAACCCTCTTAGGGTTTTAGGATTCAAGTCTAAAAATCTAGAATTCGAACATGTTTTACAAACTAAATATGACTTACGTAATATCGGCATTTGTATGCAATCCATAAGCCTGAGGCGGATCGACAGTTTTCATTTTGTCAATCTCCTCAATATATTCTGGGATATTTTTAAATTTCATGATACCATAGCTCTTATAAAACTGGAAATCTTCGTCAAATAATTGATCGGCGAACCAGACTCTTGTGAATGTGCCGAGAAGTCGATTATCATAATCGTCTGTTACACGACCGCCGTATTGTACTGCAGATATCATATATCTGAAAAATGATTATAATGTTAACATTTAACTTTTTAAGTATATTTTTTTTAACATTTGTAATATCTAAAAAATTTCAACAAAAAAACCTTGCCAACCAAGATAACTATTTGCAAGATTCTTTTGGAACTAAGTATTCCTTAAAATGTCACGTATCGCTTAAAAAACATTTCATATGTGATAAATCTTAAATATCGTGGCCTATTAGAGTTATTATCTCATAAAAGCGATCACTTTAAGGGCCTGTTTCACAATGTATGGATAAAATACCAAATAGCTTTGCAACACATAAATTATTCGAAAGATAAAAGTTCCGAAAAGGATACTTCGTATTTCATGACGAATATTCGCTATCTGACAGTCGTGAAACACAAAAATGCTGTTTATCCTACCAATAAGTAATAAATAGCTTATTTGGAACTTATCCGGACATTGTGAAACAGACCCTAAACTACATATTATAAATTCTTATAAATAGCAAATGGCTATTACCTCACAGTGGTCCAACTGACTGACTGGCCAGGCTCCAATATATCTAAATGATTCTGCACAAACATGCAAGAAGCAAGCCAATCGGCTGAATTGAACTCGTAAGGAATATTCCATCCGAGCGGACCAAATTTACGCCTCTCTTGTACCACAGTGTGTAAGAATGATATTGTGTATATAAGGGGAAGGTAAAATGGGCTGTCGCTATAGTCCAAAAAGTCTTGACTCATGGAATCATACGTGCGCATTAAGCCAGCCTTGATACCTTTAAATAATTGTGAATTAAGTATAAATTCTAGTTAACTATTAGGGCATAGGATGGACTTTGTGCACTGGGATAAAGTTCTCTTTATCTTTCGCAAGTTTTCACGTTTGAAAACCAAATAACTTTTTTATTTGTAGTAATAGTTCACTATTTATCTTTCATGTTTAAAAACCAAAGAACTTTTTTTATTCGTTTCAATTTTAACCACTTTGAACCTTATGCGAGACTACGCTCCTCCCTGATAAATGAGTGAAGGCGAGTCCCGCTTGAATCTACAGAACTGGTTTATAATGTTCCAACATAGACATTAGACAAAGCTTAAAAAAGAAAAACATACCTGATGGCGGCTCGCATGTATATTTGATCGCCATTTGTAGCAATGTGATCGGAAATTTATCATGTGGCTCCGTGGTAATCCATAACCTAAAAAAATATTATTAAATACAGAAGATAGTTAAATGAGAAAAAGGGGGTTTTAAATCGAGAATTAATTAAACACTATGAGCAGTGTTGTCCTAGTGGCTTCAGCGTGCGACTCTCATACCTGAGGTCGTAGGTTCGATCCCCGGCTGTGCGCCAATGGAGTTTCTTTCTATTTGCGCATTTAACATTTGCTCGAACGGTGAAGGAAAACATCATGAGGAAACCGATATGTCTTAGACCCAAAAAGTCGGCGTGTGTCAGGCACTGGAGGCTGATCACCTACTTGCCTATTAGACTTAAAAATGATCATGAAACAGATTCAGGAATCTGAGGCCAAGACTGAGGTTGTAGCGCTACTGATTTTTTCTATGAGCTAGAAAGTCTACCTAAACATCTCATGAACTTTTTCCGGTTCCTTTTCAAGTTCAGCAAACTGTTCCATAATCTCAACCATGTACTCGAGGCCCAAGTGACAGTTTTGCAGTAGCACCCATAGACCCTGAAAAATTCATAATACGTTTGTATGAACATAATTTGAGAAAGAGAAGAAATTGTAATAAAAAATTATCTATGCATATATTTTTTGATAGGTTAAATATTTGATTTTCTAGAAAACAGATATGTATTAAAGTCAGTATGAAGCTCCAGGAAACGCCAGTGTGAAGGTTTTATTAAGAATGAAAAGCTTTTTCAAAACTTATATGCCTTTTAATCACTTATATCATAAAGAAAGAAAGAAGTGTATTCGTATACTTTTCACACTCTGCTTCGCACTACGCTTTCGCGAATGATACGTTGCCATTATACAACGTATCATTCGTTGGGCTAATTTGTGTGACATGAAGAGAGCGCGACGGTAAAACTCGACACTTCATCGCTACTACGCAGCGCAAAGTACTCGTTCTGTTTAACGAAGCCCTTAATATCTATACTATAAGAAAACGCACTCGCGAGCCCTCTGGCATTGAGAATGTCCGGGCAGCGGTATCACTTAACATCGGGTGAGCCTCTTGCCCGTTTGTTCTATAAAAAAATAATATTTAAATACTTTCATTTATGTTAAAACGCCTACTTTTAATATAAACTGTTGATATAACTAAAGGGGGCAGCTGATACTGAGTTAAAATGTTAGTTACGTAAAAATTCATCTGCATATAACAAAAAATATACGTGATAAGTACATATGTACCATTTAAGGAATAGATACATGTGTCACGATTCCCAGCTCTTCCATAACATGAGAAGATGTTGTACATTCTTGCTTATATTTTTCGTAAAACAGAAACACTTTTTTCGGACATTAACTTGCAACCAACCCCTAATCAAATGCCAAGGTAATACTAAAATTCCATACCTCTTTCAAACCCTTATCAATCAGCTTTCTAGCATGCACTTCCTGTCCCTGTCCCATGGATATCGAAGAACAGAGATTTTCCAATCTCTTCGCGGTAGTTTCAATCGACGGTGTCGGGTCTGAGCCCATAGCTAAGAAACCAATCAACGGAACCAATGGGCGAGACTCTAGAACCATGCCCTGTAATCATTAATATATACATAAGTATGGGAAATAAGATTGAAATACGAAGATTTGTTAGTTTCACACTCTAAAGCCAATGAATTAACAACATACTTCATAGTTAACGATGACTGCTTCAGAAAATCTTGAGCCCATAGAAAACACCACATATTTTCTGCAATCGAAAAAGCATGATAATAATATGTTACATAAGAATAAGTGTTAACTTTATATAAAGAAAGAAAAAATAATTGCAAAAGAGTTGGAATAAATACAAAAGTTGCATACTTATGTATGGAGTATGATGATTCACAAATGTTAACGAATTAAAAAATATGAAAATGGAATACTCACAAGCTTTGAGCCAAAGTTCTATCTGGACACCAAGCTCGTACTACAAGTAATTTTCGAAACACGTCCAATGTATGAAGACCATCAGGCAAAGGTTCATCTTCCGGAGCTTCTTTGTCAAACCTTTTAATCACTTATCATTTTAATATCGTTTCGGAAAATAAGCATTTGCATAAAGGAGCGTTGGGCTAATTTGTGTGACATGAAGAGAGCGCGACGGTAAAACTCGACACTACATCGCTATTACGCAGCGCTAAGCACGCGTTCTGTTTAACAAAGCCTTTAGTATCTATACTGTAACAAAAATATGCTATAACAAAATAAAAACAGTCGTGATACGTGTTGTAATACTTTTTTATAATAGGTGATATTTTCAATTCTTGTGTTTTAAATGTAACACAATTTGGATAGAAGTGGTAAATAGATAACTCAAACTCAAACCTTTATTGCTTTCCTTATATTTTTTACACGTAACATGTTAAAATGTATTTACAGCAATGTTGTTGGGCATGCTCCCATATTATAATCCCTTATCAGGAAAAGTTATCGAATCGATTGACTGTCGATTTTAATTGTTTCTTTGGTTAATATTATTATGTAATTGAATCATCACTTGAAGAATAAAAAAAAATAAGTGGGCTCAAGGCGCCATCTTGATTTTGAGGGTGCGTTCAGGAACAGTACTGATTCAAGTAATCATATTTAATTTTTTTTTATAATATTACAGTATTCAAGCACTTTCAAAAAGCCTCAGACGTTGGACCGAGTCGGGTTGTGTTTTGTGGTTGGGTTCTGATCAAACGTGAGAGCGGTGACTTGAACCCGGTACTAGTTATTATGTAATTTGTAATGTTAAAAAGCATACTAAACCGCTAATGACGATATCCAAATCGATAAAGTGGCGGTATTACTTATACATATATAAAATCATAAGAAATATTTACCATGACTTCCAACCCTTCTCATTATTGCTGACTTGGTTTAATATATTAGTGTATTGGCGTAGATTTGAAAGCTGCACTAAATTAAGCCACGACATATCTGTCACCCACTTAAATGGCTTCGGGGGACATGCGTTCAGATCTAAAGCCGCTCCACCTGATTACAACGACATCTACCGTTACTTTTAAGAAACATTATAGCACTATATTTCTAATCCATAATATATTATATAAAGTTTACACGGCTAATATTTAAATACATTTTGTATATTGATAATAATTAAATAACTACCTTTGATAAATGTTTGGAATTCTTCATAAGTAATGTATTCTTTTTGTAAATCAATTTTCAAAGTCAAAAGTAGCGTAAAAAGGTATTTATGACTCTCATAGAATCCTCTGCTGATATACTTCCATACATCGTAGGTCTGTAATAATAAATTACCAATAATTTAGTCATATAAAGTCATGTACCCATTTTGATTGGCCATAGGCCTAACGACGGAAAGCCCATACAACTCTGTATTACCGATTAAATTTTCAGAATGAATTTGAATTCAAACAGAGATTAGATAATAACTAAATTAGCTTTGTTTCCGAGCGCGACCTGTCGGGTAACATTGTAAACTAGCAGGATTGAATGCTAGCATTACAATAATACAAATATCTCGACGAGTCACAGGCCAGTGGAGATGGGTCCACTCTCGACTTGACTTGCCTTAATTCGCCATAATTCCATCAAGCATTTAGTTAAAATACAATAAAATACAAATCAACTCATGGGGCAATGGATTTACATTAACAAAGCTACGAATAGATTAATTACGATGTATTTACCAAATAGTCAATAATTAAGGCAATTCTCTTGAAAGTTATGGGACTTGGAGTGGATCTCTCCATGGATATATCGAATCTTTCCAAAAATTGTGCCAAAGACGTCTGGTACATGTTGCACACAAGAGACATGTTGCAAATAAGGAAATATAGAACAGATCCTCGGGTTGCAACTGGTCGAAATTCTTCACGAGCTGCATTAATCTTTATTTCAGTTTCTTTCGCTACATCCAGTTTTTCTCTGACCTAAAAGAATCATTAACATAAAAATACCTTATTATGTTTAAAAAATCAGTTAAAAGTTTTTGACTTCTAGAATACGGGCCTAAATCTTCATAATTAATTCAGTCGTCAGATTTAGTAGAAATTGTCGTGCGATTAATTCGCATAAGGGTCCGTCCATCCGCCATCAATTACGCGGACACCATGCATTTTTTTAATTTTCACCAGAATTATACCAAAATCTACTTCTAATAGCTAGTTTCAAGATTGCTAAAAAGGAAGCGCATTTTAGAATAGCAATTTCAGTTAAAAACGGATGGAAGATGCGAGTTGCACATTCGCGGCATATTCACCAGATGTGAACGCACCCATAAGATTATTATCTCCTAAATCGCAGTAACTCTGATGAATGTTGATTGAATAAAATAACTATCTTTACCTCAGTAGCAGTAGCCTTAGTGATATTCAGCACTTGTATAAGAGACACATCTTCAACTAATGACCCCTGTATAGTTGTTAGTTTGTGGAGCAAGTTCGCTTCCAGCTCTTGCATCTTTCGCCTGTTAGCAGTAACATCCATGATAAGTTGAGTACGTTCAGCTTCCATTTCAGCCTTCTCAGTCAAAATTACTCGTCCTAGCAACTGGTCTTCCAAACCTGGAATAACAAAGGAAATTCGAGCCCTCCGATCCGATTCGATGTATTTTTTAACTTACTTTTAACTGATCTCCTAACATGATTTCTATGTAAATAGTAAATATTCACCGCTTTAATCTAGTTTAATGCATCTGTAAACGCGCGTTATATTCCAAATTTTTGAAATACTGCAAAGTAATTGTGAACATATTTAAATAACTGTCTCAATAGTAGCTTATCATTAAAAAAAATCAAAGACAACTACACGCAATACTCGTCGAGCGAGTTTGCTTATCTTGCCGAAGCCACGTACAAATGATTTGAAGGTATGAGGGTGTGTAATTATTTAATCAATTACCATTTTAAATTCGCAATATTGGTGCGTTTGACAAATTCAAAAAGGCATTAAAGATGCACGTTAGAGTGAACATAGTGGACTCAAATTGGGACGGCTAATGGCTACGTATATCTCGCTCGTATATACATTATACATAGTACCTGGATGCCCGAGCTTTGCTCGGTATTTATTTATTTTTATAAATTGTGTTTTTTGTAAATTATATTTCAGTACCAATTACATAGTAATAAAATGATGAAATATGAATATAATTATCGAATAAAGATAATCATATTCATATTTAAGTTTTTATTTGACTGACATCTTAAAACGAGCAATTCTATGTCTAAGTTAATAAAACACGAATAAAATTACATTTTCTAGAAATGATTCCTAGCTAGATCGATTTATGGCCCCCGAAACCCCCCTTATACTAAATTTCATGAAAATCATTGGAGCCGATTCCGAGATTCCAATTATATATGAATATATATATATATATATATATATATATATATATATACAAGAATTGCTCGTTTAAAGATATAAGATTAATTTTCTTATGTAAATAGAATTATTTTTTTTGCAATGAGAAATAAATTTCTTTAAACATTAATTGTGAAACCCATTCATAAACATTTAGTCGAAATAAAGCTTATCCAAAGACTATCTTAAAATGATATCTGAACAAATGCATATCTTAAAATAAATAGAAAAAGATTTTTTCACCTATTTACTAAGACATTTTTCATAATAAATTTATATTTATGGGTCACCTTGCATAGTGACGGTAAAGTCAATAATGGATGTTCGCGCTGATATCTCAGGTGTATACGCAGGGTTAGGCAACTTGGTCGTAATATATATTTTATGTCCAGCCATCACGTCTATTTCCTTGTCTCCCAATTTCACCTGTTTTTAAGAAGAAGATATACTCAAGACAAATATTTCTTGTAAACTTTACACAAAAAACTGTGTTCAAAGTAGTTGTTCGGTCTAATACCTACAGCTGAGTTTCATTATCGAACGTCAAGGCAGAATAAAAAATACCATCCGTACCATCTCGACGTCTGTCGTTCCACAACTGATCGTTTTCTAAGGCAGTTTTTGCCGAGCACCACTATGCAATATAGCGGTGGTGTGCGGCGAAAACTGCAGTAAAAAACTGATCAAAAGTATTTCCGAACCAATTCGACCAATCAAAGAGCGCACCAATTTTAGAAGGCCGGCAATGCACTTGCGAGCCTTTCTTTACATAAAAGACAACATCACACTCTTAACCAAACTACTTAATCTTTTAGGTAATAATCCTCACCTTGTATGAAGACCCAATTTTAATATAATTTTTCTCTAAAATATTATCTAAAGCCGGATCTAACTCCTCTGCAACGTCTTCTATGAGTAAGGGTCTTGCTAACGACACACAGTCTTCTATATGGTTTCTGAAATCGATAAATATAAGTCACACGTTTGAATTTGGTATTAAATAAATTTATTTGCCACGTTTACACGTCAAGTTGAATGGGACACGTGTTCTACTGATTTCAAAGCTGAAATTGGTAAACTATGCCCAGTACGCAAGTTGTATACTGAAGTTTTAGATGGATATTGCGATTTTTTGTAATCGCAACACTATTTAGGGAAAATATAAAAAAGAGAGCGGTATGAAAACGTTTATAGCTGTGGGCCTCAGATTTATCTGTTTCAACCATTTTTGAATCTAATAGACAAGTACGTAATAAGCCTCCAGCTTGACACACGTCGTATACTTCTAAGACAAGCCGGTTTCCTCACGATGTTTTTCTTCACCGTTCATGCGAATCTTAAATGCTTACAGAAAATTCATTGGTGCAATCCAGGGATCGAAGCTACGATTTCAATAATAATCACCTGCTGAAGACGTGAGGCCTACACGGCTAATAATACAAATAAGGAAAAGATAAAAACCTAAAATATTTATGATTAAGTGTCGTCACGATAAGTTCGTTATATTTCTCCATGTTCTTAATCCATATCTTCCCTTGTGTCTGTGGATCTATCAGTAGAGGGAATCTGGCAGCTTTTGTTACTATGATACCGTTCTGAATGGACAGCTCATCAGTTGGCAGGCCGCATAAGTTCCACTCCCCAATCTAAGTAAATTCAATTTAAATTAACTACCTTTTATCTAAATTCACTTGGATTAAGTTAGATACAACGCTAGATAGTTTAAACGATCTAATCTTAAAAGGTTTATTTCTTACTCCGTTGCCGCTGGAACCCAAAGTGAGGCTTAGGTTAGGTTAGGAAACATGGAAACGCCACCTTTGGGCACGCCAATACAACACAAATTACGAGAATCCTCATTATATTTACCCAACTCTCTACTCTCTCTCTCCGTCTCTCTTTATCTTTCTCTCTCTCTCTCTATATCTACTGACTGACACTAAATATAGCTTGTTCGTGGGTCGCTGTGTAAGGTCTCATAATTTCGAGGGTTAACATCGGCGTTTTTACGTATTACGGTTACGACGAAGAATAGTATTAGGGCCTGTTTCACAATGTCCGGATAAGTTCCAAATAAGCTAACTGTTACTTATTGGTAGGATAAACAGTATTGTTGCGTTTCACGACTGTCAGATAGCGCTAATCATCATGAAAAGTGAAGTTTCTTATTCGGAACTTTTATCTTTCGAATAATTTATGTGTTACATAGGTATTTGGTACTTTATCCATACATTGTGCAACAGGCCCTTAGTGTACTAAAAATGATATTTTGCAGATAAATACCGTTGCTGTATCAGTAAGCTGATCAGTAATATTCAAATTCATCGATACAGGTATCTTTCTTCTTAGTAACTCAGCAAGCCAATTCGAATTCAAAAGGTTGCGGAACTCTTGATTAAATGGCCCCGAATAAGATAAGAATCTTAAAACAAATACCAATTATTATCATTAATACCAATAAAAAGCATACACATTACAAACAGTCAATATTTAAGTTACTTATTACAAATTTCAACACCTAGAAATATCGAACACCTTGCATGTACACCGATCGGGATTTTCTGGGTTTAGATTACGAAAATGTTATGTACGCTGCCTGTTGAATAAAGCTCGACGAAAAATGAAGTCACAAGAAATTAATAAAAAATTCTATAGCCAATAATCTTT
The DNA here is from genome assembly GCA_028984075.1 of Pieris mannii. Classification (NCBI taxonomy): domain Eukaryota; kingdom Metazoa; phylum Arthropoda; class Insecta; order Lepidoptera; family Pieridae; genus Pieris; species Pieris mannii. The sequence goes on from CM054776.1 coordinate 7,559,115, forward strand.
CTATGTGAAGTAAATTAGATACCCAGTGAGTAACAATATATCCCCAACCAATCGTTCAATTTCAGACTTGAACAAGGCTGACTGTTCCGTCCAACGAACTCTTTCCCCACTAAGTCCATTAATAAGTGCTGTAGCGGCGTCCATCTTCTGCTGGCATTTGGCCGCATCATCTAACACTGCTTGCTTTAGGGACATCGCTTCATCGAACTTTTGTTGTACATGTTGTAATTCACGCTAAAAAATTAAAATCGTCATTAGTAGTTTCAATTAATCTAAATTAAAATGTCAAGTCGATTGGTTACATTTTGTGTGTCGAACTATACTGTACTTTCAAAATCTAAGTTTCTGCCCAAGTATCAAAATTCTGCGTATTATTATCAAAAAGAAAAAGTCAATAGTTCTTTTTCAGAGCCTTCACAAAATAATTATCACATAAATAACTCAACCCTATATTGCCCACTATCTTAACACATCGTTCAAATGACATACTTCTTTAGCCTCCAACTGTGCCTGTGCAGCCTCCAATTCCTTCTTAGCAGCCTGATACTTGCCCTGCATTATTGCCAAATTAGCCTTCAGAGGCAACACATCCTTATTCACGGAATAGAATTGTGCCATAGCGATGGTCCAAGAAATCAAACCGGCCACATTACCACAAGCAAGTTTTGCCGCATCAAACGTGTATTGACTGGAAAATTTATAAACGAAAGTCAAAAATGTCTTACTAGTTCTGAGATAAAACGCTAAGTACGACAAAAACATATGGGATCTTGAAAAAGAGAGATAGACGCTAATCCTCGATTCTAAAATGTTATTCAAGGCCAAACATGTAACTGGAGTATCAAACACCACATACACATTGGAAATAAATGAAATGAAAATCCTTTGTAGGTCGTGTTTAAAACCACTCCAAATTAAGCTTAATTATTAAATGAGTTCTTGTCATTAGGCAGGAAATAGATATAAAATCTAGATTTTTAATTGGATATTTACGGGAAATTGAAATATGGCTGTAGCAAATCAACCATTTCGGCATTGATTTCATCTTTCGGGTAGAACTTCAGGTTGTTCAAGAATCTGGAATCTGCCATAACCTGCAATTACCAAATATATCTTAAAGAGAACCCGTCGTGTAGCAAATAAGAGTAATTTAGTTTACTGTCCATAGCCCATATTTAGATCGTTAGTTTCAAGATAATTGTTTGTGGGATAACTAGAAGTGATTAAATTTATCCCAAATGTGTCAACAATACATAAAATGATCCACTTATGATGTACCTCAGTAAATTTATTGTATTAGAATATTAGTATGTAGAAGATATAAAGCGCTTTACATCAGAATAGATAAAAGAAATGGCCACCAGTTGCACCAAGTTTTTTTAAAGTTTATTGTTAATATTATTGTTTCCGTGCAAAAAGTGTACAGTTACTAAATAAGAAAATACTTTTGGTCAAGTTTCGTACTAGAACTAATTACACCATGCCAAAAATTTCAAGAACTAAAATATACGTATAGTGTTATGACGCCCACTTTGTAACTGTATATCTATTCCGCGATTGTATATTTATGATACCTTTAAAGATTCCGCCCAAGATGCCATAAGAAACTCTTTATCAGGATCTGGTTTGACTGGATCAATTTTCTTCCTAAACAGAAGGATGACAGCGTCCATAATAAGAGTAATAAGGTAAGGCGGTTTTCCCAACTTTCGCACTGTTGCTATATCGGCTGCATTAATAGTCTGTAAAATATAGAAATAATTTACATATAATAATTTTTATTAATATTTTAATACATTTTCAATAATGTGTGGTGGTAACCTTAGGGTTTTTTGTTCACATATATTATCAGAATCATAGATTTCAGAATCGAAATGAGCGACTACCAGATCATGGCTTATCAGAATTTTCTCCAGAAACTAGCTCACTAGTCAGAGACACACCCAGTCAGTATCTCCCATAGAAACAACTAAATTGGCACTAAATCACTTAATCATTGAACAAAACTTTTCCGAGTTCCCAGTGTAGTGAAAGAGAGTGAGTGGAACCATCGTATGTAACCACCGGAAAAAAACAGAAACCCTGGGGAAGTCAAACTGCCAGATGGTCGACTGGTCCCTCCCAGATACCTATCTGATATATAGACCGCATGGGTGAATTTTTGTCATTTTTTGGGGAGAGTTGTGTGCAATTTGTAGGGGAGATAAAATTCCATTAACCAGCATCTCCCAGCCCCGCGAAACTGATTTTGGTGGGTTGCACCAAGAGTCGAGCGAAATCTTTGATACAACTCTATAGAGGACCCAAGGGATAATTTTTAAATTTCCCATTTTAATGTTGTGTAGTTTGTACTGAGCAATTGATAGCTGATACAAAATGGCCGTTTATGTATGGATCAAGCTTTAAATTTTTCATAGCTCCATAAATAAGATTAGCAAAACATTAAAAAAAAAAAATAATAAAAGGACCGAAGATAATATGGATAATAAAATAATAACCTATTTTATTATCCAAATATATGCCATAAGGCATTTGTTCGTACATGCTTAACAAAAACTTCTTTTTTTTTTTCATTTCAATGAAAATTTTAATCCTTAAGTTTCAACAGTAATTATTGAAATTAAAATGAATGTATATATAAATAAAACAATCTTACTAGCAAAGCAGCCTCAGCCGCATCCAATGCAGGCTTAGCTGCGGCCAATTTCTCCTCCGCCACAGCAGTTTCTGCCGCGATGACGCTGACGAGTTTCACTGCACGGTCTTTTACAACTAATACTTCTGCTTTCACAACTTCAGCCGCCGCTTGCGAGTCGGCGACAGCTGCTAATACCTGAGGTTATTATGAAAAATCAAAAAGTGTCAAAAAAGATAAGGTTTTCAAAAATGTATAACTTTAAAACCCTAAAAAGTGATTTAATATATTGAAACGATATAATATATGAAAATCATGATACATTAGTTTATCCTTTGCTAATTTATCATAATCCTAATCTCTTCCATGCTGTAAAAAACACAATAAATATTTTTTTACCTCTTCTGCTGCAGCAGTGGCTTCTTTTATTTCAAGTTCTTTAACTTCTAATTCTTTTTTCAGCTCATCGACGCTAGCAGCCGCTTCTACTAACTTATCCAGACCAGTAGTCATTCTTAAAATATTTAATTTAATATTAATTAATAAAATGACATTTATCAAAAACTAACATATAATATAATAACATTTCATTAGCAAACTGTCGGCAACGCACTGGCGACACACCTCACGTGTTAATAAGTGACGGTGTCATTTATCAGGTGAGACTGGTTAGAATATTAAAAAAAGGAGGGAAATACTATAAGAAAATTTTCAAATGTCAAATTTCAGTTTTTTTATTTTATTTTTTTGTTTTTTTTAAAATGTATCTTTGTCTTGCTTGTTTTCTGTTTTTTATACATAATTTGTTAATCTATGTAATGTTTTGGCTTTCTGTATTGTATTAGTATTTTGTATAATAATGTGTATTAAGTAAGCTGTTAGATTACTTACAGTTAAATTTAAAAAAAAAAAGGAATACCTTCGCGCCATTTCAGCAATATTTTCGTGTTTTTCTTTATATAGCACCTTGTATCCCTCCAAAAAGGATAAATACGATTTAGGTGTAACGTGTGTTTGTCTCCTAAACCTATCGTAATACATAACACAAGTATCGGCGACATTATCCTGAACCATTCCCATTATCTCTATGAGTTGTATCTTCGTTTCTGCCGTACATACAACCTAAAAGTTACATAGGCAATATAAAAAAATGCACATTTATGATTTATTTTAATATACTTCATCAATATGACGTGGAATAAGTGATACCATGATGATCTTATGTTCCAAAATAAATTTAATTTCAATTCAATTTAGTAGAGACTCTAAAGTTGAAACATCTATTCATTACGTTATTACTGGGAGAGTGGGAATAGGTATTTTGTTTCTTCAAAAATTTTCACTTTACATATATATTTTTTATTTTAATTATTAATAGCTTCTTATTATTTAAAGTATAATACAAACTTGGAATTCGCTTAGGAAGTGATAAGCGACTTCAATCAGGGCCGTTCTTGGCCACTTTTGGAACCAATCCATTGTTGAGCCGGAAATGAGACCAGGGAATTTGAGAGCTCGACTCCTAAACTTCTCTCCTACCTATAGAGTATAGAAATAACCATTAAATATAGTTTTTGTTCAAAATCCATAGAGGAATAGCAATTCTCTGATGCTTTATAGAAAAAAATTTATGATAATATGAAATAAATTTAAGGGGGACACGACCAGTCCCAAGATCATTTCCGGAATTATTCATAATTGTACTAAAACCTCAGTTCTTAAAATGATTTGATATCGGCATATATGTCTAAATCACATCATTTTAAGTAATGAGATTCACTACACATTTATGAATCTAATATATTAAATTCTCTGGTCACGGTGTTTGTAATTAAACTCCTCCGAAATGGCTAGACCGATTTTCGTGAAATTCTGTGTACATATCGATTAGTTCTGCGAATTAGACAACATCTGATGATATGATAATGATGAAATGAAATGATAATGGTGGTCCACCCCTAAACTTTTATGACAAAGTGTTTTGTTTTTATTTCTTTATGATACAGTATACAAAAATAGACATAACTCATAATTTTTATTCCTATACGACAAACCCCTATTTTAATATATAAACAAGCGAAAAAATAACAACAAATATTTTGCATAAAATGTTCTTATGAAAACTTATTAACAAAATTGTCTATTAATTATCTATATATGTATATCTATCTTATAATTGCAAACAAATTTACCGGTGAAAAGCACAACACGACGTGTAAGTTAGATCTAGAACGCATAATAAAGTATTCATAAAGGACATCTGGAACTGGAATCCTTTTGGGGGCGTACTTCTTCATTATAGGAGTTAGTTCGTTTAAGATTTCATCTATAGAAAAAAACATTGATTTTTATGGATATAAAGAAGATGAAGAGGATGAGGAGCTTGTGGTAGATAAGATATATTGTAAATATCTTAGTAATCGAATAAAAAAATAAAAAAAACTCTGTATCTGTTTCATGATTATTTGTTAATCTAATGGGCAAGCAGGTGATCCGCCTTCTGTGCCTGACCCACGCTGTCGACTTTTTGGGTCTAAGGCAAGCCGGTTTCCTTCACCGTTCGAGCGAATGTTAAACGCGCACATAGAAATAAATATATTGGTGCACAGCTGGGGATCAAACCTACGACCACATGAATGAGAGTAGCATGCTGAAGCCACTAGGCCATCACTGCTCCTATCCAAATAATATGCTTCATTATCACTATTAAAGGAGCCGAAATAATACTCATTGACTAATTAAGCAGCAAATAATATCTAGGGAGAAAATCTTTTATTCTGAATACCTTAAGAATTGAATAATAAAAATGAATAGTTTAATGTATAGAAAAATAACGACCCAATAAAGTACCCTTGCTAGACTGCTTCTTTTACGGGAATTTATTTAAAAAATCTCACCCATTTCATCTTTAGGGAAAAGATTGGCAATTTCTCCTGAACTTAGGATATTGTTCAAAAACTCAAGGAACTGCTCATCTTTAATATCATTATCCGTGAATATAAATGTTATACCCTGCCCTTGTAAACCCGCAATTCGATACAGGACTTTAATATCATCACAAAAGTTGTTAACATTGTAGGATCTGGAAAAAAAAATAGTTCATCGCACTTCGTATTTCCATGTTATGATTAGAGATTATAAATTTGATATCCATTCTTTTCTGCTAATACTAGCAATTATGATTGGATTTGGAACAAAACCCAGGCATTAATATTAGAAAGACTGGCAGTGTTCATGCTCAAATTTTGGTTTGAACTACCTAATTGGATTTTAATAGTAGTTGAAACTGACAGTTGCTAAGATACAAGCACAAGAGGCGACCCGGGTCCCGCCGACAGGCGTACGACTCATCCATAAATATGGTAGGATATTTCCGATGTAGTCGTCGCCGGGCCGATGGGAGACGCCATGGCTTCAGCTTCAGTAAATAAAGTTACTTTAACTGGGTCTGGTGAAAATCCTCCAAGGAAAGGGGAGAATAGACGCTCCACTGTTGTTTAGTGTGTCGGCCACAGATCTACCCGATCATGATTGGTAGAAAAACTGACAATAGTCTCTGATATTTGTTTATTTTAATAAATATTTTAATTCAAAACTATGTAGTATATTCTGACCTTGTTAAAGTAATTTGGTAAAATGAGAAGTTGGCTATATATGAAGCTAATTTTGTCAAGCTTTGTTTACCAGAACCACCAACACCCACAAGCAAAGCATTTCCTCTGAAACAAAAGCATATCGAATAAGCATGAAGAAAATATTGCGTTATTACCGCAGCTATGTTAGAACTTCTATCATATGATTTACCATTTTTTATTTATTGTCTATGGAAAATATGGAAAACTATTTTTCTTATTTTGTTTAGATTTGGGAAACTGAGCAGTGAACGGTTGATAATAGTTACCTTGGAGTATTAATAATCCTGGATATAATAAAGAGATGAACCATTGCATCGTGGAAGAATACCAAATCTAAATGGGCTCCACGAACTTGATCATTGAACTGCTCTTCGAACTGACCAAGCTTAAACAAGACAAAGTCCCACCTAAAAATAGTTACAAAGTTTGTAATCCGGCTGTGGTCAACGGTGTTTATAGACTTCATCAAAAACCAATAAGAAAATTGCCAGAATTCACTTCACGCGTATTAATTTACACGATTTAACGATACATACGTCGTTAAATAAATTTCTTTTAACTAACTGAAATCGACCTTATGACCGACCTAAAAGATCGCCTAACGTCATTCGATATGTCGACGCTCCGTGTTCCAAGCTAGCTGAAGCTATAGCAAGAGTGTCTTCGAAGAGAGGAGTAGCGACAAAGGGGTTTTAAATAACATGTGTGGAAGTTAGGTTAAAGGAGATCTTATCAGTTTCAAATAGCAGTAGTATAATAACTTGTTTTAAACAGTGTGTACTCAATTTATACTAACGTAGGTAATTCCTCATATATCTTAGGCGCATCAGTACTGAAGTCTTCATCTTCATCCCCCGTTGGATCAACCGCTTCCCGTAGGAAGTTCACGAAGAATGTTTCTCCTTCGGGAAATTCGCTTACCATGTCCGGTAACTCTTGTGCCGCTGTCCTCCAGAACATAGCGACGAACCAATCCTTGTCATCAAATGTTGTAAACCTTTTACAATATAAACACATTAGACTCAGAAGTAACCAATGTTTTTAAAAGGTCCGTCCTCCTATACTGAACCAAGTAGACATTTCTGCGTCTGTTTTATTGAGAAAACAAACATTATTACGTTCTCAAATGGTAAGTAATATTAACCAATTAAAAATTAATTTGCAATACAACATAGAGGTTGTATGTATAAGAATAAGAAAATACGTATACAATTATAATCTATTACTATAAATTATTAAATGTTCACCTATCTGAAATAACTCTAGTACATTCATGGAACCACAACTTTAGAGCAATTTTGATGCTGGGCAATTCCTCCTTCTTAATAAATAGAATGCCCTCCCAGATTCGAGATAAATCTCTAAGGTTGAAGACGTAGTGAAACTTTGCAGGCGTCGGCAACATTTTTACCTGAAAATAAATCCTATTAAATATATGAAATAAATATAAGTAAAACATACGTATATAAGGGGTTATAAGTTATAGTCTACTACTCGGTTTTATTAAATCTATCTTATATGAAACTTAAATAAATATTTGTCTTCCTAGAATTCGAAATTCAATTAATTTCAAACCCATTTTTTAAATTCAGAAATATTATATTCATAAAGTTTACCTTTGTCTGTTGCCATATAAGCCGCGTGACTGGTACCAGTCTAGGCATAAAATCAACGATTTTCTTATCAAATCTACTCTTACAGAAGTAGCCGGCACTAATGGTCTCTGAAATATTAAATATATTATTAAATAAGAAGTGTTTGCTTAGTGGTTTCAGCGGGCAACTATCATCCCTGAGGTTGTACGTTCGATCCCCGGCTGTGCACCTATGGACTTTCTAAGTGTGCATCTAACATTCGCTTGAACAGTGATGGAAAATATCGTGAGGAAACCGGTATACCTTAGACCCAAAATTCGACGGGGTCGCTTCAGGCACAGGAGGCTGATCTACTGCTTGCCTATTAGATTGGCAAATGATTATGACATAGATACATCAATATGAGCCCCAGACCGAAAAAGGTTGTAGCGCCACTGGTTTATTTTTTTATAAAATAAGAAAATAGTGTGAGTTTTGTATAGAAGATTGAATTACCAAAAATCTTATCCATTGAAACATTACTGGGTAAAGTGCAGTTGAAAATATTGAATTGCCTCTTAAGTCTCGGTGGAATATCGTTTCGTCCACCACCTGCGAAAAGTATTAATTATATACCCGCTACATATATTTATCCCTGAGTTCGTACCAATCCCTAGCCGCGCACTAATGGTCCTTCTGTCTCATGTACGCATTTATCACTCGCTCGAACTGTGAGGAAAACATCGTGAGAAATGCGCAAGCGAAAAGCATCTCTCAAAATTAAAAATCAACGACATGTGTTAGACAGAAGGCGATCGCCTAGATATAAAAATTACCAAAGCAACGAATGCTATATTAAGTTATATTTTGAAGTTTGTTTGGAAGGTTATCTACACCCTACAATAAATCCTTAAACTATACCACGGCATTAAATTCAATTCCGAATTTGACATTAGCTACTGTCATTTTGTAAAATAATGATACCACATATAAAAGTGTAGTGATATACACAATAATTGACAAACAATCGCGATGTATGTTTATGTCCTTCAATCATAATCTTGGTGTACCATTAACGACTAAATTATTGATTTTTATTTAAATAAATACATATTTATTCACAATAATTATTTATTAATTAGAAACTTAATTTAATTTTATAAAAAGTTAATATTTCTGTTTTTTATTGTTGTATAGTTTATAGTTTTTTGTGAACTTTAAGTAAGTATATTTGTTTTGGTTTTCCATCAAAATGGATCCTCAGCCAAGTACATTACAAAAAGACGTGGATGTTTTCTTGTCCCCAAGAAAAAACCGTGCCCGAAAAGCTTTTACTGTTACTGAAAAAGTAATGATCCGCAATGCCTGCAAGTACGTGAAAAATAAAACTTTCGATACGGAAATATTCTGTAATAATATTTCCGTATCGAATAATTTCGCTACGTCCCTATTTCTTACTCGTCATAACGTTGCAACACTGAAATTGTCAAATCTGGAATCGAATTAAAAGTTTGAGTATAGGATATATGAATTATTTCTACGAAGTTGCACAGCGTAGTTAACAATAGAAACATTAGTATGCTATCCATAAAATTATACGTACTTCTACCGTTAAACATATAAAAAATTGATTCGAAGACGTACCAGGGTGAATCATAGCACCAAACATTTGAATATCAGCGATAATAAAGAAATCTCCAGGTTTATCTAATGAGTAAAAACCACGGCATTCCATCATCTGCCGTACTATTTCATTGGTGACCTAAAAGTATTTTACAAATTCCTATTATTTTGGTATGTTTTATGTTAAAAAACTGTCCTCAGAGATTTATCACATCTTTAATTGATTATTTACATCACTATAACGTAGAAAACTTGTCTTACAAGTATACTAACTTTCTAAATAAATTCATCTTTGAATAAATTTGAGTGAACTGAATTATTGATTAACGCAAGAGCAAGTAATACAGTACAATCAACACGGAGACTGGCACTGAACAAAACAATAAAATGATATGTATACAATGAAATTTCAGTCAGAAAAGTTACGAAGCGACGTGGACATGCCTAAACCTAATGATTGTATAGTAGAAATTTAAAAGATAACAAAGAAGGATTAATAAACGTATCACGAGTATACACTTTCCCATCTCTGTAATAAGTGTACGAAATGTAAGGAATATATGTAGATAAAGATTTGATAAATTAGTATGATGAATATGTTCAATGACATAGACTAAATCAATCAAATTCTTTAAGTCTATGGTCTAACATTTGGATTTTTTAGTAGTACCCTTCTAGCCTTTTGAACGATTATTTAATGATTAACCAAGGATTACACAGAGCTGGCAATATATATATGTAAACATACCAGCTTCAAAGAAATACCTGATCTCCCCATTCGTTGACCACCGGCATATTAATATCGTCAACAAATACAGTCATGGCTCGTCCACCGGGTGGTCCATATGTCATACCAACCCTTTTCTCTACATACGACTCTACGATTCGCTGTAAAACATGAGACATTCACATAAAAATTAAATAAGATTTAGAGTTTCACACTTATTAATGTTATAAGTGTAATGGCGGATTAGTTCTCATTATGCGAACATGGCGTTCAACAAGTTAATTTTACTCAATAGCATCGAGAATACACCAGAAACAAAAACGAAAAAAAGTTAAAAACGAACATAAGCACGCCAAATATTTTACTGCAGCGGAATATTGGAAAAAGCAACTTCACGGCAAAAGTGCATCAATATGGCAAATTTTCAATAGACGTATAATAAGGAACATCAAATATGATATCCATTGATAAGTTGTACTAATTATAGAGTAGTCCGTCAAAGACAATATAGGAAGGATTAATTACATTTTAGATTACAATCGTATGCACGCTAAACGGATGAAATTAGAATACAAATGTAAAATAAATTACCTGAAACATATTAGGAGTCGTAGCAGAAGAAAAATTAATCATCTTGAAGAGTTTGACCTCATTATCGTACTTCGCCATATAGCTTTTAAGCATCACAGTTTTTGCTGTACCCTGTTCCCCAATTAGTAACACAGCCTTATTTTGTTTAGCAATAGTTTCTATTAAGAATGAAATGCAAACATTATCAACATTTGGCACTAAAATCGATGCATACTCTGGCACACTATCAGACGGATATATGTAGTCTTCAACATTTTCGGACCTACAAGAATAATTCAAAAACCAAATATGAAAATTATCTATCTATTGCAATTTAAAGTAGCAGCGGAGAATTTATTGCTAATTCTCGTCCGTTCTACAACCTTTGGGTACTGGCATTACATGTCAATTAAGATTTTTATTTATTGTTTATAAATGTTAAGTTATCTACACGAATAAGATATATATTGGTTAATTATTAGATATTAACTACGCAAATTCTCTTATAACAATATTTTTTTAATGCAAAGTAAAATTTGGCCCAATCTTCAGAAATTAATGCATAAACTAGCTCGGTGTATTAATAATGAATACTCGTATTAACGAAAATTAATAGATACCAATGCTGCCAGACTCCAGTCTCATTAACCATATATTCAAAAGGCATGATCCACTCCTTAGATTTGGCGCCGGGCCAGTCTATCTTCACGGGCAACTTTGTCATATACTCGGCCATACGAGTTCGGGCATCTAACTCGAGAACAGCTCCCAAAGACCACATCATTGCAAATACGAACAGCCTTTCCAGGTGACGATCAGTGTGTAGTTCTAACAAAAGTAAAAATTGATCTCTCGCATCCAGTAGGGAATATTGCGTGTCTTCAATTGGTCGTTTATTAAGTAATACGCATTCTCTTCCTACCAACCCGATAGATTATAATAACGGGAATTAAATTGAGTTGCTTAACAATTAGCCTAACCAGTGTTTAACTCTGGTTGAGACAAATATTTGTATGAAACATTTTCAGATTTTCCCGTAACCATAGAAACGTAAGAATTTACTTGTCAAACTCATAGTAAAGCTACTGAATTCACTAGTTGTATGCAACATTATTACTGAGAGGAAGTAAAGTCCGGCCAATAACATTAAAAACTAGCTCTAGGGGCGCAAGTATGGATGTAGAAATTGGCTCGTCTATAAATATTATAACATAGTCTCTTATATCTATCGCAGAAATAAAGTTTATGTTATCTAAATATTAATCAGATGCTCTAAGCTATTGGAACTAACTTCTTCAAATGGCAACGTTATTCCTTTCAATACTTTAAACGTATTAATGTAATGAACAATTAAACTATATTTCTGATATAGAGCATATGATAAATCATCCGTAATGTAAATCCAAAACAATCTATACTCACTTCCACCGGGTATTTCTATCTGCAGTAGACCAATCAACACATCTATGCATTGCCTGAAATCCAATATTAATTTTAAGTGGTTTTGAAAGAACGTTGAATCACAGATCGAATATATACTTGCCTGACATAAATAGCTTCTAGTAACTTCATTTTGGCAGGCAATTTTTGCTGAACAAACAAATGAACATCATCGTAAACTTTATTGAACGCTGTGCGGAAGGCATCACTTTCTTTCGGTGATCGTTTTTTAAGCCAACCCTGAAAAATTTCCAATTATAAGTCAAATAATTTTATTGATACTGATAACTGGCATCGTCCAACTAAAAGAAAAAAAGAGAGAAATTTAAGAATAAAATATAACATATACATGAGCTAGCATCTAGATTAGATATACTATCAAACACATACAATATAATTAAGAAAGGAAAACATTTATTATACATAAAAAAGTATGTTTAGGTAAAAAGAAAATATACTAGACCCCTAAAATAAGATTCCCTGTGTCTTGGGCAGCTAGTCTCCTTTCGTCACTTTAACGACATAATAATTTCTACATTACACTTATAATTAAACTATTTTTGCACAATAAGAATACTTTTGTTTCAGCATAGGACAGGTTGATAAGATCTTGTTTATGATTGTTTGTTAATGTATAATGTAATGAATCGTTAGTGACAATTTTGATTTTAAGAAAGAGGTTATGTTGAATCGATGGGCGAGAAACTGCGTTTGGATTATGTATATAAGTTTAAGTTGTAAAAAGTAGTGTGTTGTATATGATGTGGTGTGGTTGGAGTTTGTTTACAAAAAAGTCTGCATATTACTTTTAAGAATTATTGAATAACCGTTAAAAATTTTGTTGCATTGTACAATTTTGATGTTGAGTAGCGAACACATTTCAAGCGAGAAGATTTATATGATATGTTAAAACCTATTTAATTGTGGCGTGTGCGTAAACAGTAAGTAAAGGAAACCTCCATATTTTTTCTCAAAAATTCAAACCTCAAGTATTGGTTGCCATTTAAGAACAGATGATGAGAGGAAAACCATTCCCATTCTGCTGACGGTAGCGGGTGACGCGTTATCCACATTATCTGGCTCAAACACCAGTTTACTATTTTGGGCCATTGTAATTCTGTCTCCATTCGCTAAAGTCAGCGTTTTATTGTCATCGAGTACAGAGTTAAGATTTTCTATCCACACAGCGTCCACCGGACCATCTGAGATTAATTTTAATCAATGATTTGTGATGAAACTAAGACCAGATACAGAAACGTTTTTTTATCAGTTTCTTTATTTATTTTTTAAAAAGCTGTATATAAATTATTTGATTTTGCCTTAATTGTAATTACGGCTATACTATTATATTTCAATGATTTCCGAAGGTACTAAATATGTCTAAATAAGTACATGAGTCCTTGTTAAATTCGCATACTTCAGAGATAACTTACTAGTAAAGAACTGTCATTAATACCTAAAACAATCCATGTAGTGTCCGATTTTTTTACTTTTAATGCCCTTCGCCACAAAGTAGAGAAAATGCCATCAGTCCAATCATTAGTTGCTACATCCAAACGACCAAACATTTGCGGTGCGGTTATGGCCTTAAAATTTATATTATATTAGACACAGTTACCTACGAGGTACGTAACTTCAATAAACTTCAATAAAAAACTTGACTCAAGTCCCGAATTCCGAACATTATAATTGTTATATTATATATTATATATAATAATCAAAACCTGACAGACTTTTGCCCGACACCACGGTGATTTTGTCCCGAGAGTTGGGTGATATCTATTTTATTAGTTAAATGACACCGATGCGGCAGTTATATTGTGCGTTCTAACACATATTTCAAGGCAGTTATCAAGATAGTTGTCGTATGGTATCTTATGATAGATATCTTATCTGTATATTAAAAAAAAATTCTTAGTAAATTTTTTAAGTTACTTTTGGATTCATTCTCATTTCTTTATGAGGTTTGCCAACTTCGGTCAATGCAGCCATAAGTGTGTGAATACATGTAGTCTTTCCTGACCCAGTTGGTCCCATAGTCATCAATCCGTGTCGTACTAGGGACGTTTCATACAATTGAATAATCTTTAAATTCCAATCTGGGTGATTTACCAGACCCGTCCGATCTGTCACTAACGTTATTGCACGTTGCATCTCCCTGTGAAAGAAATAAACCGGTTACATTTGATGTATCTACACCTTAAATTTGTAATAATTTATAATAATAAGTTTTCTATGGCAGAGTTGGGAACCGCGACATCTTTTCCTTTTCCCCAAATCTAAAAAATTGCAATGGATGTATTTAGAATAAATAATTTTAGTTTTTTTGTATTAGATCTCTAGATCTTTAGCTCTTTAGATAAGATTTATTTAATTCAAAATGTGGAGGATGGGAGATGTACTGTTCCTCCGAGCTAACGAGGGATCATCGCGCGTTTCTGGCCGGTTTGTGATTCGTAAGGATGGATTGTAGATGTCGCTAGAAGAAGTATTATGAATGAAAATGTTACTATCAGCAAATGATTATGATTCTCGTGTAGGAAATTTAGCACGCAATGAAAAAGAATTGCAAAGAGTGGGGGAGGCCTTTGGAAGCTGATGAACTGGTGCTACATGTAATATCATTAGAATAAGATCTAATATTGTAAATACTATATTGTCCGAATTGAAGGCATTATTATTATAAATATAGTAAATAATGTAGTACATTCACATTTAAATCCGTTGAGTTCATTTTTATTGAAATATACCCATAAGAACGTTATATATAGTGTAAGCTTAGGTAATATTACTTACTTATGTACAGTCTGACTAAGTTTGATGCCCGGGAAAAGATCTTCTATCAATGATACGAATAATGGCTCGTCTTCATCTACCAATTTCGAGACATTCATTTCTCTGGAAAATTGAAAATGCAATAAAATATTTAAAAATATATATATATATATATATATATATAATTTTTTTTTTAATTCAAATAATATCAACTTACTTCAATACTCTCATCATTATATTCTCTTCAGTGCTCTCTGGATTCGCTCGTTTCTGCGACCCCATAGTTCTTAGCACAGACAAAATATTTCTTAGTCCAAAGTCATAATGCACCTGTTTTGACAGTTGCTCTTCACAAAGTTTGTACAGCGTGAAGAATTTACGAGCTGTAATTAAAAATAAAACACTTAAATTATTGAATAACTAGTCATGAATATAGATGATATTACAGTTGTATAATGTATTTATGTTATGAATTGTTTTATTTAAAAAAATACCAAATTATTTACATTCATTTTTATGTTTTTAGAATAATGGAATGATTATTTACGTCTAATTACATTCTTGTTTAGCAATCAACGACCTGAAGCTTTACTGAAACTATATTACCCAGCAAAATGTTTTCCTTGAAACCACAACTGGCTAACTTCACTCTGATAATAATCTGTCTATCAGGCACCATCATTGCGACTGAACGGAACTGAATCTTCAAATTCTCTGGCAATTCTTGTCTTCCAGCGTATCCCGGGTTCATTGTAATGATGAAAGCAAACTCTGGATTTAGACTCACTACATCCCCATCACTACAATATAATTCGCAATAATAAAAAAAATATATAAAGTCATACTTTAATTAAAATTACTATTTCCGTTACTCAAGATTAAAATGTACGAATGTTACTTAATTAATTTTAAATATGCATATTTTATGTGTCCGAAATAACTATAAAAACGGTTTCACTCACAAGTCTTTAACGGTATCAAGGTTTCTTCAATAAAGTATATGAGTTAAGAACAAATGTCAGATATACCTGAAAATAAAGAACTCTCTCTTCTCACGTCTTGCAGTAAGGCAGATGTAAATCTGTTGCGCTGCCACTGAGAGGACGGGAAGTTCAATTCGATTAAACTCGTCAAAGCAACCCCATGTACCAGATTGGGCCAATCCTTTGTAAATACGGCCCAAACCTATATGACAATAACATTTTACTGGACTATTTAAATTAAATTATTTTTTAAAGTTCATAAATATCTTAAAATATGTGTTGTGTTAATGTTCTTGCGGACAAGTTCCACAATTTTATCAAATATTATAACGGAATTATATTTCTGGTTCTATTGGTATCAAAGGTTTTGATTTAATTTAATTTTTAACTCTATTTTTTTAAGCGCAAAATATATAACAGATGATCCGGTCATATTGCTAAGACTATTTAATAGTTCCTCTGTCTTAGCAACACCCATTTAGACGTGGAAAGAAAAAAAATTAAGTTTAAATTACAATAAAATATAATACAATCATATCTCTTGGGATGATCTCAGATATCATGTACTCTTCGATTATTTTTATTGAATAGACAAGTGAGGCGCTCAGCGTTGTCTGACACATGTCATGACATGCTGGTTTCCTCACGATGGTTTCCATCACCGTAAGCGAGTGTTCGTACATTGGAGCACAGATTAGGGAAAACTTAAAACGAGCATAATAACCTCTAAAGTCCATCTGATCAGAACAATTGAACACAATGACCAACTTCCCGAGAGTTCTAGCCATATCTTTAGTAGTCTCAGTTTTGCCTGTACCAGCGGGACCTGCTGGAGCCCCTCCCATACTCATACCAATTGCTTGAGATAGCGTTATATAACATCGATCAGTTAATGGGGTGATTACAAGACGCTCCGTTATACCCAAGTATTCATTCTGCAAATCAAAGAATTATTTTAATTAAGAATACAAATAAATGTATCAAAAACTAAAAATAAATATTTCTCTTTTCATTCTTTGCCACGTCTTAACTAACTTATTGCCACTGAATTCAAATATATCAGTAAGAGGGGGACGCGGGTCCCGTCGGCCAGCGTGCTCCGACTCCCATAATATTTCCGGAGTACCTAGTCGTCCCGATGTATAAAAAAACTGTGTACGCTGCATACTTTTCATACTTTACTTTTAGCCTCTTTTTAAGTCCTCGTACAATAAACTAAAGGAAGAAGAAGGCCTTTGGTGATCTAACTTTGAAAAATTGTTGGAGCACAAATTAGATTTAGATTTTAATTTTTTTTTATTAATAAAAAAAATATTACTTGTACAATTTTATGCGCACTAATTAATAAGACTCACGGAAGACTTAACGGAAAATAGTAAAAGAGTTTTTGTAATAAATAAAAAGACTGATTATGGATTAGTCAGATGGACCACGTACACAAATATGTAATACGCTAGGTATGTACGGTATGTAGCTAAATCAAAACTTGTAATACTAGGAAAATTAATATTATTACCTGATACAAGAAGTCCACATCAGTAATCGAAACAATACAATCATCGCTGTCTTCAAAATAGTAGAAACGTGCTTGTTTCTGCCACTCGAAATCTGTTGGCGTCTTTATTCTCATTCTTACCAAGTCATCGAAAATATCCCTACGAACAAATAAAAATTACTTTGACTTGTCTGTGTCTGCATGTGGCATCATCTCTTAAGATAATGGACCAAATATGATGCGTTTTTTTAAGAAGCTGATGTTTCTTAAAAGAACTCTTTACAACAGCTCTTAAAAAAATAGGTAGTAATTTCATTAGCTCGCGAAAATATGACACGCATACATTAACCCAACATTTGGAATATCATAACTGGGCTACTCTAATGATGGAGCTCGAAGGTAATCGGAGTTTAAATAGATAAAACCATGTTTTTATTTGTCCTATGAATCCATGGGGTATGTGATACATTTTCGAATCAATTTCATTAATAATTTGTATAAAAGTTTTCGCCGTGAATTATTAATTCATAATGCATAGGTTATCAATTATGTAAGATACTTTTACAGTAGTATATCTACCTTTGATGAACGTGTATGGTAATCATAGTCTCCACTCTGGTTCTATCCAAAGGAACCAAGTCTGTGACAGTTTGATCAATGAGGCCGTTCAACAAATCCAAATTCTTCTGATTGGTTAATCTCATTATAAATCTATCCGCTTTAGCCTTTTTCAATGCATACTCAGCGTCGCTTGTCCATAAAATTTGCATTCCTAATAAACCAGCCTATATACGAAAAATACGCGTAAAATTTTTTATAGTTACAAGATCAACTTATAAAAAGTAAATAAGTAATTTTTAAGTGATACAACATTACGAAAATGTAGACAGAGAAACTCGAAAAGATTTGTAATTAAATTTACACTTTCTTTGGGCGCATTTAACATTCGCTAGTACGGTCAAGGAAAACATCGTGACGAAACCGTCAAGCCCTAGACCCAAAAACGGTGGGTGTCAGGCACAGGAGGCTGATCACGTCCTTGCTGTTTGATGACAGTTAGATGTTAAAGGTCCAAGTATCATTAGTTTTTGACTATTAAGAACATACCTGTCCAGGGAAGTTCCAAAATCCAGATAAAAATTCAAACTCGGGGTCTCCAGCCATCGCTTGAGCAATGTTGGCGATAATGTTCCTCACTGTATCTTTCATCGTATCCAGTAAAGTATTTAGCCAGATCTATAATGTCAAGAATCACACAAATGATTGTTCAGTTAATTTCTTATCGATACCTAAAGGAACTAACATGATATTAAATCACCTACTTTTTATATATTTTTTTTAAATGTATTATTTCAATAGTACACAAACTGCGATCTCTTCTCTCTGTCTCTCGTAAGTAAAATAAAGAAGATATACTAAGTGCAAAAAGTGCATAGTAAATTTATATATTATTATTTAATAAAAATGTAGACTAATACAATGACAAAACTAACATCGAAAAAAACAAAGCTTAAAAATAATCTTATTGAAACAGAAATGTATGACACATTTTCCGACCCTTCAGATGTTCGGTAAACTTGTTTTTGGTTCAATATGAAAATGATTAGTTGTATTTACCTCGACACCACCTATACAAGAGACTGGTCGATCCAATGGAATATTTTCGCCATTGTCCGAATTCATTCCCACAATTCTGTCTTTGTCATCGAAATCGACCATGTACATAGCATCAAATATACTTAATAAGTGTGGCTAAAACAAAAAAATCATTACTTATTTCTTATTAAACATCTACTAATCGTACTATATTTTTTTGCTGTAAAGGAACCTTACTCTCGCAACCATAATCTAAACTCATTTGGACGAACACACGGAGGAAATCTAATAAAACAGTAGAACGTTGAACTTATGGAGAAAAATCGACGTAGGTACCTGTATAGAGTGTGGATCTGAGGCTTGACCCAGAATTTCTAGAAGCACTGGATCCGAAACAAAGAAGAACCTTGGGAATATCAATCTCTTTGTTTCCAAATATCCAGTGAGGGACTTCTGACAAGCCTCCAACTGCTCGAATAAATGTGGTAACAACTGCTTTAGCGTATCATCTGCTACGCACGTCTCCACGCAATTTATAATATCACGAGCACGGTACATAATTTTTACGTAGGTTTTGTCGATTGTCTGAAATGACCGCAGATATCATTGTAAATATTTTGATTAAGGGAAATTATCGCACGTGTGAAACCAAATTTTGAAAAAAGAATTTTAAAGTTCTGAAAAAATTTTTGTTTAGTTCTAGTTATAAAGATTGTTATAAATAAACGCGTTTGTGTTAAAGTATTTTGGTGTTAAATATTTTCCTAAATAAAAGACAATGTAAATTGGCACATCTTAAACTAACTCCAAATCTCTTGGCTTCAGCAGGCAATTGCTTAGCGATATCACCGCCAACGAACACAGCTTCTAAGTACATCCACAAGTTTTGCACTTGAAGCCACTTCTCCAAAATCTCTGTTGTTCCAACTAATTTGTTGATCCAGAGCAAAATATCTTTTTTAAAGGGTGCATTGTACCTATAGTAACAATTTTATTATAACAACTTGATTAATGTTTTCTATTTAACATGTTAGTTTCCGGTATGGAAAAAATATTGTTTTTTAATTAGAGTGGCTTAATTCATCAAATCACAGATCTTAATTTGAATCATCTCGAAATGGTTATCTTCAAATTTTCAAACTTAATAGTAAAGTATATTACTTGCGTTTCAATTACATATATTTATTTTGCATGGTAGTAAACATTAATACATTGGTAATTGTAATACCTGTTTGAGGCTAAAGAATTCAATATCATCAAAGAGTCTTCTAGCATTGTTATTATATCCAACGTTTCTTGGGGTTTTATCAACAACTCGCCTCTATTCTTGAACGGCGCGAATGACAGATCAATGACCGCCCAGTCCGCAATTATTTGTTTCAACTTAGCCTCTATGTCTTTCTCTTTTACCGCACTTATGCAAATGTCCTAAAGGTGTGAATCATTTGAGACTATTTTCATATATGTGAAAAAGCAAATGTCCTAAAGGTGTGAATCATTTGAGACTATTTTCATATATGTGAAAAATTCTATCTAATTCCGTCATAGAGTTTTTCACAAAAATACAATTCTAATGCAACAATTTTACTGTAACCATTCGATTTCGAAGACACAGAAAATCCATGTTATTATAAAAAAATGATCAAAGTGATTGTAAAAAACGATTTTGCGTCTAATCACCTAGGTGCAATTATGTACTAATATTTTTTACAGGTATTATGTATGTATTTGTAGGTATTTTTATTTATTACCACTTATTTGCATTAATAGTACATACACAATCAGAAAGAATAAATTATTAAGGTGGCAACGGCCTTAGCGTTAACAAGCAATCACGTCAAGGCAACCCTAGTAAAAAATAAAAAAAGAATGTGCGTTTCGTATCATTGTGATTGGTTCAACACATCTATAGTTAATTCCCTGATACGCGGCACGTTTGACGTTTTATTATCAGGTAGAAATTAAAACGTTCAATTTCGATACGTCAAACGTTTTTCCCTTAAAAAAATACAAAAAAGTGCGCTCAAATTTCTGAATTTTAAATGAAAATAATTACTTCGACATCCTCCTTGTTTTGCAATAATGGCGCTTCCATAACATTCGCCAAAGTAAATGTGTCAGACTCCACGTCTAATACGCAATCTAAAAACAAATTTTAACGATACAATTTCTGTAACTACAAATTTAGAAATTAAAAAAAGAGAAAATTGTATAATTCATTACTGGCCTCGTTATATAAATTAAGTGAAAGTGCGTTAAATTGGCGTATTTTTGGTGCATACATTTGAAAGCAAATCCGAATTCTTTTCAAAATTATTAAGTAAAGTAATATATGATAAAAACGTACTCATTAATTTCTCCAATCTCCTCCAGTGCCGATCCTTCATAGACTTGTCAGCCATGAGTTCTAATAGCGGACAGGTTTCATTGAAATCGTCAATTTTTTTCTTTAATTCAATAAACGCAGGCCAGTCCTTCATAGCCTTCGGCAACTTTCGGCATCTATTTTATTCAACAAGCACATATTGGCGAGTATGAGTACTTTCCCGGGTTTTCCTGGGTTCGATTTCTAGCAACAACTTTTTATTGTGTTATACATAGAGTTTGTCTTTAATTTGCCCCTTGCATTTTGTATTGTATTGTATCGTATTGAACTCAAGCATACAATTAAAATGTACTATCATAATTATGGTAAATAATCTTTGAATTATAATTTCCAATAAATTATTTAATGTATGGATAAATATGGCACAAACCGATGAATATATATTTATTGAGAGTTTTTATATTGCTTATATATTTCTGTGGTCATAGATCAGACAATGATAAGTACATTTTTGCTCAGTATGACTTCATAATATATCGAGTGTTTCATATTTTAATAGTGCCTACGTCATTTTTTAATAATTTAATTGTTTGCACTGTTAAAGTAATGAAATTGCATTTAACATATTCTGTCCTATGGCTACAGACTTTTATTGTTACCTTAAATCAAAGTCAGCCAACTGAGAAACGATTTGTTCAATCTCAATCTCCACCCAAGGTGTTTCGAAATATCCATCTATGGAGTTCATAACAGCAAGATATAAACTGTATCTGTAATTAGATTTAAAAAAAATATAATGTGGAACTTTTAATTAAAAACAAAACTTGATTACTAAAAAGAAATATTTTGAATTAATAGAAAATTCAGAAACCTGTAGTTAAGTTGTTTATATTATAGTTGTATATGTGTTCCCATAGTTTTAGTTAGTTAACTTACTAAAATATAGTATGAAACGGAAACCCAATGTTATCTTATCTATAATAAGAAAACACACCCCATATATCATGCAAGTATGGTTAAGGTAAAAACTTAAAACCTAACTCAAGACTTAGAATTTAGTGAAAAGCAACTTACAATTTACTAAGTAGATTAAATTCTTTTTTCTTCTGATGCAAAATGGGATAATCTTTTACTTCCATTCCAAATAATTTCTCACCATTTGAATACATTTCGAATCGTCTCCAAAGTTCGTCGAATCTTGATTGGAACATGATTACCCTGAAAATATTAAGGTTTTAGTAAGTATCACTTAACATTAGGTGAGCCTCCTGTCTGTTTGCCCCCTGTTCTATAAAAAAAAAAGAATATTAATTATTCATATGAAATGTCATAAATCCTAATCATGATAGCTCTCTAATATATTTTATTATTGTTTTGGGCTTAAACATTAATTTAAAAACATGTATTGCTATAGAGATAATCATATGATTGATATTACTTGGAACAACTTCAACTTCAAAGATAAAAAACATCCCTAAAAATATCAGTAAAATATAAACTATCCTAACAAAAAAAAATATATTAATCAGTTGTATTCCACAGCATCAACATTTACCTATCACTGGCTTCTCTAGCGGAAAGTCCGGGCGTCATGGGCCCAAATGCGTCATAGTCTGCGTCAAACTTAAGAACGTCTTCATAGAATGTAGCCACGCCCTCCGTTAATTCTTTCTGCAGTGGACCTTGCATATCAACTATACGTTGTTGAACTTGTTGAGACTGCAAACAAAATAATATTCTTCTGCTCAATGCTAAGTTATCCACAATTTTAAAATTATGTTCATTACAAATATTCTAGTTAAAATAAAACAAAAAAAGATTTATATATTTGTATTAACAACTCACTGTTAGCAACATATTCTGAAATGAGTATCTCAAACCATACACCATGTCGATATCGTCCTTAGGAATGTCAATATTAAACTGCCCAAATAATGTGTAACTTTCTTCTATTAGGTCGAGTTCCATATCCATTCTAAAATATATATATATTTAAGTAGACTTAATAAAATAGGTAAGTACAATACATATATCTTATATAATTTAAATAGAGTAATCAATACGCGAGTCATCTGATGGAGGATCATACCGCTCATGGACAGTAAAATGTATTTGTCAAATTCCGTAACTGAGGTAATAAATACCAAATTCGTTGTTTAACTAAATAAATAAACTTGATTGCCTCCATCAATCATCTCTCAAGCTTTTCACTCTCAGTGGTAGCTGCCACATTTCCGACTCTCTTCTTTGTCGCTTATATTAGGCACCTCAGCCCCGTCACTTGCATTCTCCTTTTCAACTCCACTTCCTTCTCCCTTCCTCATAATTTTTGCCCCCGTGAGTATGGTTCGGTTAAGCTAAGCTTAGGTGGGATTTTACCCACCTGGGATAGTTAATCGTTTATTGGAACTCGTGACTGCTTTTAATTAACGAAGGGTTGCTCCCCTCTGGCGATCTTCGAGACCCAGAGGCTTCATAAATTAAATATGGATACCTGTATCTTAATTATAAAAAATCGTTAACTTACCCAATAAACTCTTCTCTAATCGACGCGAGGCATAGCATAGCAACTCTCACATCATCCAAATCCTTAATTTTCTTACTCATAACCTTCATTTTGTCTTTGATAAATGTCATCAATCTATCAACTCGTTCCTTATAGGCATGACTGAGTAGTTTACCGAGAATCCTTTTCCATTCAATGGACTCGACATGTAGGGCTAATTTTAAACTTTCTAAAAAAAAATAATTACTTTAATGGGCAACTTACTATCTTAGACCAGGGTCGATAATTTTTGAAACCAAAAAAAAATTACAGTAGGATGAAACCCATTAGAAATGCTGGGGAATATGATCAAAATGAAAGGAAAAATAAATTACGGTCGATCCGAGTTCGGGAAGTGGGAGGGGGTGAGCTTTTAAGGGTGAAAAATTGTTTATCTTGATTTCCGCCGAAACTACCAGTCCTATGGAAAAAAGTTAAATAGCAAAGTTGTAGGTCATAAATACAACTTTTGTATTTACCATTTTTTCACATAACCTCAAAATTTAGGTAAAAAATTCAAAAAACCAAGTTTTTGGTTTTTTATTTATATCTTTTTTATAAAGTTTTTTTTTCTACGAAATTTGGTGAAAACTTACCTTATTATGTCCCAAATATACTGTAATTTATTTGATTAAAAATATTTATTTTTTCGCCTCATTTTTTTTTTCCAAAAAGTTTGGGGGCTTTTTGTCCGTTGAAATATCTACTTTCTGACGGTGTAAAAAAAATTTACATTACTATAGGAAATATTATTAGAAAATGCAAAAAATTGAAAAAACCTCAAATTCGATTTTTTTTTAATTACTATGTACAATTTCATCAAAAAAATGTGATTGCTGCAATTTTTTTTAGTTAAAAAGTTTATTTATTTTACTCGAATTACATTAATGTCATAGAAAATCTCATACAAAATAAATATACAAGTAAATCGTACTATTGAATTTAGAAACTTAATTCTGATTACGTTATTCGTTAATTTTTTTAAAAAAAAACTTTAATCTTGTTATTTATAAATACCTTATCTAAAATTCTAATCAGTTATTCATTTGTTTTTGTCTCTTTGGAGGCATTTCTTCATCGTCAGATTCGACAAATCTTTCCAACTCTAGTTGATCGTCGAAATCTTCAAGACCATCATCTTCGTCTCCAATGTTATTTCCAGTCTGCATTGGTTCTTCATCCACAATTTCATCTGAATCATTTACTTCCTCGTAGATTTTTTCTTCCATATTGGAGCAATTTTCAGAACCATGACAATTAGTGCATAAATTTGTGCATTTTAAACCATGTTTTCGGCAGCCACATTTTAAACTGTTACATCCAGTTTCACAGCTGCAGCAAATAGTTTTGAGCAATACTTCCGGAATTAAATCCATTTCTGTAAATTTGGGCATAATGCCACGCTGATGTTGCTTCCAGCCCCAATCTGTTGCTGTCAATTCGTTACCCAACCAAGTTTGAAGCTGATAATATGCTCTGTAACAATGTTGTTCTGCTGCTCCTTCTGTGGGTGGGAGGTTTGCCAAAATGAAGGATGATTTAATTTTTGCCAATTGATATTTTTGAAACCTTAATTGATTCAGTGTTAATTTTTCTTTTTTACATTTATAAATAGCTTTAATTAATTGTAATCCATTTTTTTTTATATTTTCTTTACTTTCATCTTTTTTGTAAAAAACATTGGCCAAATTTGACAAATTTTTCGCGTCTAATATAGAATTAACGATACTTTTCTTTCCTTTTCCGGCAAATCCAGATGTTGTATCGCAACCAGAAAAACAATGCAAAAATGCAACAATGTTTTTGAAGGATTCATGTTTGAAACTATTAGACGTGAAAAATAGATCCTTTCCATTTCCAGAGCCTGGTTTGAGAAAATAAATGTCATGATTATTTGAATTTAATTGATTTAAAAGAACCAAAAGATCAATATCTTGACCCACAACTATGACAGTTTTATTAGTATCTCTGGCAACTTCTATCGAGGTCTTAATTATGTCGGCATCAGCATCTTCTTCAACTTGTTTACAGGAAAATCCTTGTGACTGAAATCTTTTCATTAAACTTTTAATTATTTTGTCCTTGTTTTTCTCGTTAGATAAAAATTTTTCTTGCGAAAATGGTATTTTTGTATGGTTTTGATAATCGAACTCTGGAATATTGTCTGAGGTTTTTCTACGATTACGTTCTCCTCTTTTAGTTGAAGTAGCTGCTGGTACTGTTGTGACAGTAGTTGATTTTTTAATTTCGGGGTACCCATCAAAGACAATATAACTTCTTGCTGCGTAATGTTTTTCTACATAGCGCAAATATTTATTAATGATCTCTTCCACCGTTTCATTTTTCTGCCAAATTACTTTGTGCAGTAAAAATCCACCGTCGACGACATGCATTATGCTGTCAGAATAAAATATCATTCAATTTCTATTTTTTAGGTTATGTTACGTTAAACATACTATTTATGAAAGAAAATATTACTATTTTGATTTTGAAGTTGATTAATATAGATTAAAATACAGATAGTATTTACCTTGCTATGTAGATTCCAAATTTTTTCGTTTATCAATGAAACATGAAATCTTACGTCTTTTGAGTAATTAAAGTGTAAATTTTAATAAATACCTCAAAATTGTACATAGTAATTAAAAAAAATTTTTCGAAGTTGAGGTTTTTTCAATTTTTTGCATTTTCTAATAATATTTCCTATAGTAATGTAAATTTTTTTTTACACCATCAGAAATTAGATATTTCAACGAACAAAAAGCCCCCAAACTTTTTGAAAAAAGCTGAAATTTTGACGTCAGAATTTTCGATTGAAAATTAGGGTGCTATTTTGATATTAAGTTAAAATGAGGCGAAAAAATAAATATTTTTAATCAAATAAATTACAGTATATTTGGGACATAATAAGGTCAGTTTTCACCAAATTTCGTAGAAAAAAAAACTTTATAAAAAAGATATAAATAAAAAACCAAAAACTTGGTTTTTTGAATTTTTCACCTAAATTTTGAGGTTATGTGAAAAAATGGTAAATACAAAAGTTGTAGATCTTTTTATGACCTACAACTTTGCTATTTAACTTTTTTCCATATTACTGGTAGTTTCGGCGGAAATCAAGATAAACAATTTTTCACCCTTAAAAGCTCACCCCCTCCCACTTCCCGAACTCGGATCGACCGTAATTTATTTTTCCTTTCATTTTGATCATATTCCCCAGCATTTCTAATGGGTTTCATCCTTCTGTAATTTTTTTTCATTTTTACCATTTTTGAAGGCTTCGGCCCTGGTCTATCTCACAAAATTGCGTAACTGAATAACTGATTAGAATTTTAGATAAGGTATTTATAAATAACAAGATTAAAGTTTTTTTTTTAAAAAATTAACGAATAACGTAATCAGAATTAAGTTTCTAAATTCAATAGTACGATTTACTTGTATATTTATTTTGTATGAGATTTTCTATGACATTAATGTAATTCGAGTAAAATAAATAAACTTTTTAACTAAAAAAAATTGCAGCAATCACATTTTTTTGATGAAATTGTACATAGTAATTAAAAAAAATCGAATTTGAGGTTTTTTCAATTTTTTGCATTTTCTAATAATATTTCCTATAGTAATGTAAATTTTTTTTACACCGTCAGAAAGTAGATATTTCAACGGACAAAAAGCCCCCAAACTTTTTGGAAAAAAAAAATGAGGCGAAAAAATAAATATTTTTAATCAAATAAATTACAGTATATTTGGGACATAATAAGGTAAGTTTTCACCAAATTTCGTAGAAAAAAAAACTTTATAAAAAAGATATAAATAAAAAACCAAAAACTTGGTTTTTTGAATTTTTTACCTAAATTTTGAGGTTATGTGAAAAAATGGTAAATACAAAAGTTGTATTTATGACCTACAACTTTGCTATTTAACTTTTTTCCATAGGACTGGTAGTTTCGGCGGAAATCAAGATAAACAATTTTTCACCCTTAAAAGCTCACCCCCTCCCACTTCCCGAACTCGGATCGACCGTAATTTATTTTTCCTTTCATTTTGATCATATTCCCCAGCATTTCTAATGGGTTTCATCCTTCTGTAATTTTTTTTCATTTTTTACCATTTTTGAAGGCTTCGGCCCTGGTCTATCTCACAAAATTGCGACCAAGAGTTTGGTGATAGTGACTTCTACACATCCTTTCATATGAACTGCCTCAACTCTTTGAAGAAGTTATAAAATGTAGTTTGTAAGCGCGTATTCATAGAATATTTCATTTCTGTCTGGCGGTTTCAGGACTACATTTAGCAGCACAAAAAGTTATTAGAACAAACTTAATTCTTACCTAAATTAATCTGAATGGATCCAACAATATGTCGCTCTGGAAGGTTCAATACTTCGTCCGTCTGGGCTTCATACTTCTTCAACATATCTCGAATAATAACATTCAATGGATTCGAATCTACAAAAGCTTGTACTTGCTGAACTCTATCCTCTGCCCACAGATGAGAGAATTTCCCGTATACCTGTGACAGAAGACTAGCTTTTCTACACATTTGTAACCCTGAGTAAGATTGAAATAAAACGTTTTTCTTTTCTAAAAATTCCAATAGAAAAATCTTATTATAAAACTTCACTTAATTTTATCACTAAGCAATTAATAAACACTTGCCCAAATTAAAGTTATATTTATAGAGAACGTTAAAACTTTAATAACGTTGATATATTGAATATATCTACATATATAATTTCGGACAGTAGTTATACTAACAACAAGTAATTTCTGAATATCCGGTTTGTACATATACATCATCCCTTGTAGCGCCATCACTGCTCTTACAATATCCTTATGTTCTGAGACCATTCGAAAATAGTTTCTCACTCCTGTCATAGTGGAACCCGATCTCGATCCAGCTACAATCAACAACAGTCTTTATTCTCAATTGTGCTTCTAAGACAAACAAGAAGAACAGGTTCAGAAACGTAAAAGGGAAACCAAGAAGAAGTTGCTTTCATGAACAGTTTTGAATGAGGCTTCAATTCATCAGAGGCCTGCATACATCTAAGAAGTCTCACAAAATCTTACTAGAATACCACACTAACCACTATAACTCCTAGCAGCTGATAAACTGGAGGCGCCTTCCATCTTCTCTTTCTTGATCAAATCTTGCTGACCCCACATGAACACATTGCGGTGAATATCCATGATACAGTTGAGTACAACCTGGACATAAAATCGCAGTTTTTAATATTTAAAAAAAATTACTTAAAAATGAAAACAATTTAAACACAACCTTACAAAACATACAAACGAGGGATTGCGGCATCAGTTATATGAGTTTTAGCAAAACTTAGCCACTAAATGAGGTCTATTATAAGATTGCATAAGTAAGCATAGTTCCATATGTAATCAAATGATACGCAAAATGTTACTAGACGAAAACCTCGAAGACGGCTGGATTAATGAGACTATTTTTTTTAATTCCTTCAACTCTGACGATTCATGTAAAGAAAAATTGCGGGAAATTGAACAGTCTGAGTATGGAGTTGCATAGCCAAAATTTCATAATTCGTAAGTATATCTCTACTAAAGGTCACTCAAGTAAATATCATACTAAGCCGGAACAAACTTTGCGCGAACATTTAGTTCTCAAATAAAACTGTGAGGTCATATTATGTTTTACCTGAGAGAACGCAGACTGTATCTCTTCAAGGGTTGGCTTTATTAGTATCCTGGGTATTTGCAAGTACATCATCGTTAGCATTAAGGGCTTTAATTTCTTTTGTTCTTCTGGATCAGTTGTCATGGTCAGAAAACTAAAACATAAATAATTTGGTCAATGTTTCATTATTAAAACTGGCTGCAAAGGAATATAATTAATGCAATCCCAAACTTGTCATGTTTATTAAAGTCTGTATGTTCTGATAATAATTTCGTTTGATAAAGGTTTTCATTTTAAAAGCCGGCAACGAACTCACGAGTCTTCTGGCATTGTGTGTCCATTGGCGGTATCAATCAATATCAGGAGAGCTGCCCGTTTGCCTCATGTTCTTATAGAAAAAAGCTGAATTGGGTCTACTACTATGTTTCGAGATGAAACTCTCGTGAAAATCTTTTTTATTACAAAGAACAATATTTTTAAGGAAAAGTAACGTTATAATATTATTAAATACACTTAATTTACGTACGAACATTAAGAACATCATAATCTAATTGCGTTATTATATGATACAGATTCATTTAAGAAATTTTATTAAAGGAAAGATAAGTCTACAAAGCATATTAAACTAACCTAGATACAGAAGCTCTCTTTCGTAGTACATCTAAACTTTGTCGAGTGCATTTTATAAGCGCTTCTAGGCATTTAGTAGCAAAATATGCAAATAGCTCATTGCATTCATTAATAGCATTCATTGGTTCAAATCGGTCTGGATTCTCGATTTCCAGAAATGCTGCAATATTAATAACATTTATTTCCGAAGGGAATGAGACGAGAGAAAGAATAATTTTGAAAATTGTGGCTTTTCATATTGTGAATATTATTATGATATTCCAAGTTTCCCCCATTTTCATGTATAACAAAATTATTATTTTTTTTTGACCACAAAATTAAGACAACCACATGTCAACATTAACATACATACGAAAATATAAAAAGCGGTGTCGTCCCTAAAACATGTGGACACAACCGGAGAACATCGGTCATAGGAATAAAATCATTATCTCAAAGTTACAATCGCTAAGACAACGTTGATTAAATTAAAATTTGATTAGAAACCTGCATCTTCAGGAAAAACTCGCGTTGCCGATGTAACTTGCTTTAGCGCCTTCTCTGTATCTAACCTAAAAGTAAAACATTTATTTGAATTTGTAATATCAGAAAACATTAACAAATTACTTAGTTATAAGAAAAACTGTTAAAACAGGTTACACAGAGAAATCCGTATAGCACTTAATACGATCCATTTTATTCGCAAACGTAATACGTATTCACGTATTCAAAACATAACTTAATTCGTCATTTATTTATAATAATGTAATGTAAATGTATTGTGTTTTGTGTATTTTTTAAAATAAATATTCAAAAAATTATTCATCTGAGATTTATTGTATTAAATAAAATGATTATATGCGTATAATCGTTATACACTGACCAGTTATTTCTCAAGTCCTGAATTTGCTTTGAAGGCACACTCTCGAGAAACTTATTGATCAGTTCGATTACAGCAAGTTCTGCATTCCACGACTTTTGCTGCAGGTCACTAGCTAAGAATACAACAAAAATATCATCAAAAATAAACAATCAAATCTTGGAACCACACTAAGCTCTAAGCAAAGCTTTCTTTCTTTTAACTCCAGACGGCGTATAATTCTTATGAAAAATTGTACAAATAATATACCGATTTCATCGCGTCTCACTAGATTCTCTTCATAGAATATATTAGGGTCCACAGCCTGCTCCGGCAAATATACCAACAAAGATTTAGTGATTGATAGGAAGATAGCATCGATTCTCGCTTCTTTTATATCCACGACCTGAAGAAAAAATATAAGTTTATTTATTACTGAGAACAAATATTGTCTTCGTCGTATTAACGCGAATAAATGTCTTTTAAAAATGTCTCGCGTTAACAAAGACCGCTATAAATTACAAGAAAAAATTACAAAAAATTTGCACTTAACCCAGTTAACGAGAAATAAACTTTTATACGATAAATCGGATCTTTTCACCTTTTATCAGATTTCAATGTAAGAAAACATTAAATCTACAGGCCTTCTTTGACAATCAAAAATTTTAAAACTTATTAGATACGTGTCTTATTTTCTATATAGGTATAAAGGATAAGCGTAGGTTACCTCCTTTACAAAAAGATCGACTTCGTCCAATACGAATTCAATGTTATCACAATAAGCTGGAATTTCCAGGGCAGTCCAGGTAATAGTCGAAAATCCAGGCTGAAATGCCTTTTCTAACTTAACTAGCTGCGCTCGTAGAAGTGGCAGATAAAGCTTTGGCATGCTCCTAAAGATTTTTAGGAATTGAAGTATCGGAAAACCATAGTAGTTCACCATGGGTTCCCATTGAGACAATTCTTATTTTTTATTAGTAAACACAGAAGGTTTATTACCTATAGCAAGTAATAACCCTACATAAACGAGGACTTTAATAAAAACCAACATACAGACGAAGAAAAGTATCTAAAAACATGTATAGCCTTGGTCCAGACGCTACAAATTCTGAAACAGTACAAAGAAGTACTCACTGGATTTTTTATTCAAAAAACCAACTGATATTTCAACGGTACGTAATTTAATAAGAAAGTCATTCGTTGCCTTATATAATAAAAAAAATCTCTTTTGTTTCTCACCAGAACAGGTTTACAAAAATACTCTTACCGTCGTATTTGATCATTTCTGTCAACCAAATATTTTATCCTCTCATAACTGCTAAATATCTTCTCCTTGCAATATGCTACAATTTGCGCTGCATCGGGTACACCTACCAAACATAGCAATATATGTTTATCTGTCATAATTTGAATTCAATAGTATCTAACATTTTAGAATATCAAACACATAATTTAAAACAACAAACATAGCAGTAGCTTCGGTAAATTTCACTTTTTCAAAATTTGTACACATGCAAGTAGGAAAATATCATAAAACAAAGGTTAAAATAAAAATACGCTAACTACTAAAAATATCCCTAAATATAAAAAAAATATCTTATATACAATATTTAGCATTATTTATTAAAAGCCATATTTTTTCTTAAATTAAATCTCTTACCCAATCCTAGCTGCCACATGTATTCCACTTCTCGTATACACTCGGGTATATACACACTAAAGTTAACCACGTATCTCTGAGTCACAGGGTGTCGAATAAGAAGAGGTGCTATTAAACCCAATCGAACCTAGAATTACAGCAATTAAATAACATTAAAGAAATGTTGGCCTAGTTTTTAATATCACACAGGAAACGTTAGAACCCACCGAAATGGGTGTGTACAGGCCCCAAAGATTGTTTTTATGGCCGTAGGCTGGTTTGGCCCATCTTATAATAAAAATATTGATATTCAAGTTATTGGATGTTTGTTAGAAACTTTAGTATTGTTTACGTTAAACTGTTAATGATAGATTGTCATTTACCTGACCAACATTTTCAGCCCATGCTTTGTGATAGATGAGTTCAAATTCCGTGAATACAATCGTCATTACATTATATAACTTAATACATCGTTGTGTATTCTGAAATGTGTTACCAAAATAAAAAAAAAACATAAGTGTTAACATTTGCGAAAAAAACTTTTGCATGTTTTACTCTCAACTAGAAACCGACGACAGAAACCTCTATAGTTGTAATGTAAAGTTTACATCGGTCTAGTACAGTGTTTACCAACGTGGGGCCCACGCCACACAGGGGAGCAATTTGAATCTTAATACAAATCAGGTAACAACGGGCAATCGAAATGAGAAGAATTCACTATACTATACTAATATAGCAAAATCTTTACTAAAATAAAATGGAATTATAGTTTTTTCTTATGTAAGTTATTAATATTAAGCATGAAAGGTTGGAAAACAGCAACATACTTTTACTATTTAGAAAGACTATTATTATAAGGCAAGTCACTTAGGGCTAAGTATGCCTCTTATATATAAATAACGTATTGGATTGGAGAAGTGAATGTTTCATTCATCAATTCATTAATGTTTTCTCGTCTGTAAACAAAATATTTTCATCGTAATAACTAAAATATAATAATCACCATATGTGTTATAACTTCGTGGTGTTTAATAAACTCTTTCATTGGTCCCTTAATATTTTTATGATAGAAACGAATCCACATAACTCTACCGGCGACGGGCGGCATGTTTCTAGGGAGTTCCGGATTTTCACGCTCCTCATTATACCTTAAAATTATTCACACTTAATCGGTTATTAAACGATATGAAATACTTAAGTTTTATTATTTTATTTTTTATTTTATCAAAACATGGACTAAAACATGACTAAAATAAATAAAAAAAATCGCTAACTCGCGATCTTATAATAAATGATCCTTGTCCTTTATCACGTAAAATGTATTGCTGTAATATATTTTTACTTTCGATGGGGTGACACCACCAACTTCCGCACCGGGTGCCACCCAAGGTAACTACGCCACTGCCAGGCGCAACCTATGTTAGAAGTGCAAAGTATGTTGGCCTATATTAAATATACTTTATAAAAATGTGTATGTAGATCATAAATACAATTAGTTCCATTATTATCGTAATAAAAATTATTATAATAGAGGTACCAACAGTCACATATCTCAATTTGTTTTTAAACAAACTTTAAACAATATATAATTTTACCTGTCTCGTATTGCTTCAATTTCTCCTGTATAGGTACTGATTAAATCATAATACTGGTCCTCCAAATACAAGCAGTTAAGTTTTAGTTTTTCAAATCTTGTCAATAGATTCAAAGCTATTTCCGTGGTCGGGCATTTATTCACACTCTACAAATAATAACCGCAATAGAAAAAATATGGAACTATAAAGGCCCAAATGCGAATATTAGACGTTTTTGCGGCCTCACTGCTTTTAGGAAATCAGATCCAGAAAGAGTTTGTCAATCATTATAGTAATTAAATTGGATCGTTATACAAGACTATTACTTCCAAAACAATGATGACTGAGCCCAGGACTAGGGTAAATAAAGAGTAAAATTAAAAAAGCTAATAAAAAGGATATAATTTTTTACTCACAGCAATCATGAAATTTTCAAGTAGAATCTCCTGAGTCGCAATTGCATCTTTATATATTTTATAATCTTTGTCAAAGTCAGGTCGTCTGAAATTATTATTGATAGTTTGAATTATTCCAATGTTTTGTAGTCTATAAACAATGACACACCTAAGCTAATCGCCATTATTTTGTAATTCGATTAATATTAACTAATTTTTTTAGCACTATACATAACTGTTATTTCCAAGGAGTTTGAGAAGCGTTAAAATAAAATAAAGAGTATATTTAATTGTAGATGCTTTCTTTCTATTGAAATAGCCATTGGCAAGAAACCACGTTGTATTATTTAGTAGTTATTATAAGTAATTTTGAATTCTGTTGAACGTTGGCTTTAAAAATTCAAATCTCCCTCATAATTTAAGAAAACCGCCAATATACGATAAACAAGATGCGACCAGTCGTACCAACAATATCAAAGTCAAGTTTACCACGTATTAATTTATTATCATTCTTAAACACATTTATTTTTATTATAATTATACAAATTCTTATTATGATTAGAAGAGATATTATTAACTGGCATACTTCTTCGTCAATTCAACTAATCTGAACCCTTTTTGTGTCACGTGACTGACGTTAAAAAATGAATATATTATGGGGCTTCTAAACGGGCCATGTTTTGCTGCAATGATGGCTGCCATACAGTTGCCCGGCAACATTGCAAACAATAGCAGCCACACTATGCAATATTGTAGTAATGTCCCGGCCATATATCCAAACATGTTTTGTATAGCCACTTATGGCCGGTATTGCCCCAATGGGTTGCCGGACGATCGCTAGGCTATCGAATTCAACTGCAATATTGCACAGCCAGTTTTATTGTTGTTTCAGTCACTCTCTTTGTTATGGCACAGTGTATCCTTTTCTACGCGAAATGTTGCTCTATTCTGTGTTTTGCGATTTGACAACTACGTAAAAATAATAATAATAATTCTTGAATAATTTATTATCAAAGCTTATTTCTAGACTCAAATTGTCTACAGTTTCACATTAAGTAAGGTCGAATCCACAATCTCTTCTTTTTCTGTTTGTTTTTTAAAACAATATAAGCTGTTGCGACAAGTGTGATTTCGTCAGCCATTGTTGCCGGTATGTGTAGCCCGTTTAGGAGTCTGCATCATGGGCCATACAATTGCTGTTATATTGCAACACATGGCCCGGCCATAGATTGCTCGGCCATCAGCTGCATTAAAACATTTTTGTAATGGCCGGGCAATTAGTTGCCAATAGTGCAGCCAGCAATTGCAGCAAAACATGGCCCGTTTGGAAGCCCCATTAATAATCGATTTTTTTTTATAATTTAATGATAATATATTGAATATACATATACTTGTTTTATAAAGATTACAAAAAACAAATTTTCATATAATTTTACCTATGATCCAGAGCATCATATGTTTTAGTTGAAATCGTCTTAAAAAGTTTATTACAATTAGCTGCGTATTCCTCGATAGATTCTAACGTCGTCTTATTAAGGACGTAGTATGTAATGTATGTTTGGAAGAGGTCTATAATCTAAAAGATGAAATATCATTAAAAAGTAACGATCTAGCTCATAAAAAACCATTAAGAGCCATTTCGCTCTTTTAAAAGTTTAATTAAACTATAAAAATGCTCGTATTTACTACTATACAATAACTACGCATTCCAACGGAGTTAAAAAATCAAATATTAAAAAAAAAACCGAAAGTAGGTTAGACGTAATAGACAATCTCCTCTCTTCACCTTTAATAATCGTCTTCGGAAAGTTTCAAATTTTCCAAATATATACATTTCAGAGCAATCAAAAGGCCTCTCATCAGCCGCTTCCATCATTTCTTGCTGAGTCTCGTTGTAGCATTCGCGGTAAAAACTATATAGTCCGAGACATAACTAAAAACAAATTACCTTTCACAATAATAATTCTAAGTCAAAATTTTCAGTTAGGTAACATTTGTATATTTATAGATGTAAAAAAAACTGTAATTTTAGATATACTGTCAGTTCTGAAATCTAGAATAACTAAAAATCAAAGGCAAGAAACTATTAGATTAACAAGATATAGCCATGAAGCTTGCAAACGTAAATTGAAGCGTAATAAGCACAAACGTAAAATGAAACGCAATAAGAAAAAACACATTAAAAACGTTTTTCTAATTACAGACTCACTTTGTGCCAGAAACCAAACCACTTAAATGGTCAAACAAGTATCGCTTCCCCTATTACGTAAATTTTTTATTATAATGAAAATAAGTGATTGATAAAATTTTAATATTGGTAACAGTTTAATAATAAAAATTAGTTAAGACTATAATAAACAAAAACCCCAAAACGTTTGCATTATGGTGTAACTTCCGACTTTTCCAAAAGTTATATTTAACCTAGTATGAATTGGGACAACATTTTGGTGTTTCAGAGTAAAAATATAGCAGGAACATATTATGACTAACATAAAAATCAGCGTACCTTAGCCTTATTAATAAAATTCAGTTTATCTTGGTTCCATATAGTCTTCCTGCCATTGTTTGTCAAATAGTCCATGCACATATTGAGTATTTGGTTCGTCACTTTGACGAGTAGAGTGGATATTTGTTTTGTAGTGTTATAGTATCGAGATGTCGCGAATATCATGCGTACCGTGTATAATAAACCAGGTATAAACTGCTGCATTGTTAAGGGATCGCAACTAAAAATTCAATTCATTAGGTATGGTATGTGTTATGAAAAACTTGAAATAAGTATATTGCTTTATTCAATTCTTTTTTAATTTGTCTATTTTTTACCACGCAACTCACCGATACAAAGGCTCACAGTATTTCTCCAAAGCATACAAGTATTTTACATTATCATAGGCCTCATTATAAAAATCTGTCACTTGATTATCTAATAATCTCCATTTCTAAAAAAAACGAATTAATTTAATGAAATATCTATGTATATTTGAAAAATATTGTATACATATACAGTATTTTACCTTAATAAGTTTCGATTTAGCCCTAATAAGGGTATGGATGTACATTTGACACGGCTCGCTCTTAATATGTTCGATTATTGAAGTAAAGGTCGTAAGTTGTCTACGCCAATGATCCAACTCCGCTAATGGACCGATGTTCGAAGGCTCGCGACGCAGTTGCTGGCTTTGTACCAGAACCTATATTTACGTAACAATTTTAAATACAATATATAGCATTTCGGCTGCTGACTAGCGAATACTGTTCTTGTAAAAAATCTACGATTGATATTATTATAAAGTCGTAAGTTTTAAACAGAATAGAAAAACCCGTAAACTCTTTCCTGAAGATCTTTAGTGATATCACTTTACTTTTTAAATACTTATACATATTATTTTCATCGATGTCCGCAATAGCATTATAGTTATTTTTCATTCAATGTGAAAGAAAGAATAGACAACTCGCGATGTCGTTATTTGTAATAAGAAATATTCGATAACAAAACAACATTAAAAAGGCTGCAGGCTTTTTTTGGCATATAGCAGTTAATACACGAAGTTTCTGGGATTCATAACCCGATTTAGCGGGAACTTTGAATCCTATATGTCAGAATCCGTAACATATCTTGTGCCTCGAATCTGCATCATTATTAATAATTCAAAGAACAAAGTAACACAGTACCATTGTAATTTGCTTATTCCACTGTTTTACAAAAGAACATATCTCTTCGAGTACATGAGTTTTAGTTATAGCCAATTTCATTTTCTCCGCATCTGCCAACTCTTCCTCATACAACGACAGATTTATTTTAAACTTCGTACAGCAATCAAGATCGATCTTTGTTTCTGTATCAAATTTGAGTTATAGTAGAAATTTAATATGATGGCTAAACATTTTTTTTAACCAAAACTCAAATCTCTGGCAATCTTTAGCTAATACTTATTTGTTTTATTTTTTATAGATTTTTAAACTATATTAACGAAACATTAAACTAGAAGACGATTTCTTACTTTCAAGATAATCAGTAAAAAGCATTATCTTGGAGATGTATGTGTTGATTATTTCTGAGCTTCTCGGGTTAGGTGGGTTAAGATCACCCCATGCTTTACACACATTTAAAGCCGGTACATATACACGTTTCATCGTTCTATAGATACCAGATACCACGTTTTCGGACTCTTGATTCATGTCAAAGAATACCAAGTAATAGTCCTGAAAAATTTCCATCAGTTGATCATGCAGTTTTGTTCCATACATTTACTAAGGTATATTTTCTATTCTGGGAGAAGAAAATACGACGTCAACAATTTTAAAAGCGGAGAACTGTATACATTTACGAGTACTTAATTAGCGTCTTGTCTTTTCGTGTTTTTTTACAAGCTCTTTTTGTCAATTTTGTATTCTGAGGTCTGCTAATGTTTACTTATAATTTCCTAAAAAATCATACTCAAAATTATAGCTGTAATGGCCTTTTGTCTGAAGTTTCAATTGAACTACGACTTCTACTTGACAATGATTCTCTTTGTGTGTGAACTGTGTGCACTGAACTTAAACAAAATAGTCCCGGTTGTGTAAATTGTTAGTTTTACTTACATCAGCAACATTTTTAGTATCAATAGCTTTATTTTTGATTCTGTACATGGCAACACACATGCCTTCAGTTCCAATAGTAGACCCATCAGATATGTATGTCCTTTCCATCAACCCTTTTTGATTGGGTATAAATCTACCAGATTCTGAATAATAAAGTTTCATTAAAGTTCAACGTCTTCATTTAAACCCCTAAATTTTAACAAATAATTTGTAGGCCTCCAAGGTTACATCATGTTTTGTAAGGCCAATAGAGCCTTCGGTGCCTACCGAAACGAAAATTATTTCGCCGAGAATAGACCAGAATCTTGAGTTGCATGGTGAAGTGTGGGTAATCACTAAATCAGTATATTTTAATACAGACCTCCCAGGTATTTTAATTGATTTTGGCGATCACTATGCCTTGAGTATAAGGGATGAAAATTTTTAAGAAACATACATATACATTACCCATTTTTAAAGGTGGCAACCAAGCATCACATAAAACTACACAGTTTCTGCCACCTTCAGCTACTGCACTGTCCATTATATCAATATGAATATCAGCATCATATAACCCTTCCTAAAAATAAAATATGTCTAGTCCGAATTTTCTTCTTCTTGGTATATGGCAAAATGTTTAATCCCTAATAAGTTGGATTAGATATACATCACTTCTCTAAACCAGACGTAGCAGAAAACCAATAATTTTTAGTACCACCTTGTAATAAAGGCATACAAATGACAACCTAGACTTTTTAAAAAGAAATATTTTACTGTAAACTGAATTACTTAAATCCGTAAAAAATTTAAACCATAATATTTTTCAACCCAATCAGGGTTAGATAGATCATAGATCATAAAAATGTCATTACCAAAACATATTCAATAGACTTATTAATAATTGTTGCAGCATTTTCCAACAAAAACCTATGTTGTGTCTTCAAACCTCCCATTCTATTGTTGCGAGCCTCTTTTGCCTTTGCCTAAAAAAAAACAAACTTTTTAAGTAAGACAAATAAAACGAGTAAAGAATCACATCATGGAACTTTATTCACTTGTTTATCTTTGTAGGACTCATGTGCTAAAGCTAAAGTACTCATTGAAATCTTGCTTTTCTTTTGAATGTCTTTCAAACGGGCGCTGACGTCTAAAATGGCTTCTAAAGCAGTTCTATCAACATCGAGGATTTCATCTGCCTCTTCTTGGCTAGCTTGAAACATAGACTGTTTTCTTGATATACGCCGAGCGACTTCATCAATTTTTACTCCTGTCTTCTCGACATCTTCATCTTTACCTTCGGCAGTGTCTTTACCCGTCTCATCATTTTCAGCTTCAGGAGCTGAAGTATCAGGTGGAGCTCCACCTTCTTCAGCCATGATAAAACAACTTAATAAGATACGAAATTAACAATACGTAGTAATTCTCTAAAAACTATAAAATATTCCTTTATTGATATAATATCAAATAACGTTTGAGCTCTTCACAATAATAAAAAATAAACGTCACAAATTAGTCAAAATTTTAAATTCTACTTTTGAAATTCGTTCTAAAGTTAAAACTGATATTTAAAATTATAGATAAAAAAAAACTATAACGTTAACGCCAAAAAATTGATTTAAATATCATATTAGAGATATTATTCTGTTCTTTTACAAGATACATAATTTTATTTTGTAGATTGTCATAAAACATAATATGTTTAATGACAATCTTTAATATGTTATAATGTTTAAACGAAATATTATTTCGTCTAAAAATTTCATATACAGAGCATAAAATAA
This sequence comes from Pieris mannii, assembly GCA_028984075.1. Classification (NCBI taxonomy): domain Eukaryota; kingdom Metazoa; phylum Arthropoda; class Insecta; order Lepidoptera; family Pieridae; genus Pieris; species Pieris mannii. The sequence goes on from CM054776.1 coordinate 7,600,105, forward strand.
AAAATAAAAACTTACAGTTATTTATTATTATAAATACACAATGTTCTTTCTTCTATTGAGAAAAATGCTTGTTTGTGTTAGACTGATGCCTGTAAAAACTACCTGTGTATACAGATTACAGGCGTCAGGCCGGAAAGTATGGGATCGCCAGGTCTTAAAAAGTAGTGAAATTTTATAATAAATAAACAATTATTATTATAACAGGTTGCAACATTAACAAAACAAATATGTAAGGATATATAGGAAACCAGATGGGGTATGTGTATGTGTGTGTGTGTATATATATAGTTGTGTATGTATTATTACTTAATTGTCTAATCTAATACTAAGGGCCTGTTTCACAATGTCCGGATAAGTTCCAAATAAGCTATTTATTACTTATTTGTAGGATAATCAGTATTTTTGCGTTTCACGACTGTCAGATAGCGCTATTTGTCATGAAATGCGAAGTATCTTATTCGGAACTTTTATCTTTCGAATAATTTATGTGTTGCATAGATGGCACTTTATCCATACATTGAGAAACAGGCCCTTAGTATACTATTAAATAAATAAGTATCTACCATTTAACATAATATTTAGTGTCAAATTTATACCATACTATTTTAAAAACGTAAATATTTTTTGTCTTCTCAAAGTTAAGGGTACAGAAGTAAAACATTATAGAAATAAGTTATAATACTAGACTAAGTTTTATGAAAAATTATTAGGTTTAAAGACATTTATTCTCATAATAGACATTAGTCACTTACATGAGAACACTTATATGCTAACGTTACAATTTGCGGTGGTAGACCTTGGATGAACTTCATTTCCGTAGATTGGGATCACTCAATAGATGTTCTTTTAAACTTAATTTAAATATCGCTAGGCTGCCTCCACTTTTTATATTTTGTGGGAGTCTATTATACCGCAGCCCTCCCTCAACGCTCAATGTTATGCCGCAATTGGTTCTATACTTAGGTAGAATTAAATAATGAGGGCGTCGCTGCGCTTTTCAATTTGATTTATTTCAGTGAACTTATTAAATATTTATTTACTCTTAAATTTCTTAACCATTTTTAGTAATTATTGTATGATATATAATTTCTATATTATGATGATTGATGATAAATAATATGTAGTAGTAGCGTATATTAAAATACCTATGGTAAACTGTTACACTGATTTTTTACGCTTCGTTACACGTTTCACTAGTGCTTGTTTTAGTTAAGATCGCCCAAATTTGACAATACTTGAGACGTCAAAAATCAGACAACCCTAAGCGGGAAATGAGAATCTTAATGCTTGAATTCAAAATAGAAAAGTTATAAACCTACAAATAACTATTAACTTGTATCAAAACTTTAAAATTAAATTAAATTTATTCTTTTTCTATTATAATAGGCAAATAGCTAATTGTGTCTTGTTATAATGCGAAGAAATTGGAGAGGACGTTGGAATCGTAACAACAATAAGTCAAGAATATCAACAACCGATAATAAAAGTCTCAACAATTCGATATTAAAAACTTCTACCTCTATCGCCGCAAATTCTGTTAGAGCCCCAGCTAATCAAGTTCCAATTGTCATACCAATTAATTCCGAGACAAGTGTATGGAAAATTTATTTTCCAACTGAAAGTATGTGTCGATTATTAAAATCGATTGGTTTATATTTTTGATTATTATTATTCTGTATATACATAGATATATGTCAATACAGACAGACAGAATATGGATTTCAATATTGTATCGATAATCTAATCATCTAATTATAATTTGTAGGTCAGTCACCAACCCCTGAAACAAATAGAAGAATTGAATGTTTTAAAAGGTATATAAGTAAGAACAAAGCTATCTTTGATTTAGAAAAAATTGATCAAACCAGAAGTGTACCATTAGATTTACAAACTTCAGTAATTGATGAGGACTTTAACAATAACTGGTCAACATTTCAAACAGATCTATTTGAGAAACCAGAGTATACACTGCCACTATTAGAATTTTGTTTACACGAGGTATAATAATACTACTAGTATATTTTGATACATTATACTAAAAAATAAGGCTATTTTCTTTATTTTACAAAAATATTGTTTTATTATTTGCAGAGCCTAAAATGTGAGTCAAAAGTAAAAGTAAGAGTACTGAACCACCAACCTGTAATACCAATAGCAAATTTAAAAGTAAATTATTTTGGTAAGTTTAACAAATATTTAAAAACTACAGCATTTTTAAAGTAATTTTTATTTGATATATTTAATTTTAGGCAAATTGGTTACTATAAAAGGTACAGTCATAAGAGTTGGTAGCGTTGGCCTTATGTGTACCTCTATGGCTTTTGAGTGTTCAAGTTGTCATGGAGTACAAGCTGTTATGCAGCCACAAGGTGTTTTTACAGGTACAGTATATTCATACTTAAGTTATAAGGTATATTCTAGACAATAACTATCTAAAAATGAAAATATTTCCTATAAAGAGTTTCTTTCAAAGATTTTTGAGCATAGTAGGTGTGGAGATATTCTTTAATTGATAGGACTTAAAAATATAATTTAAGTTCAAATTTATTTCAGAAGTATATTATAAAAAGTAATTTTAAATAAATGTATCCTTTCAGCACCAAATTTTTGCCAGAATTGCAGAAGTGGCCACAAATTTGAACCACTTCAATCCTCTCCATTTACAAATACAACTGACTGGCAAGTAGCAAAAATACAGGAAATACAATCACATGTAATCTTTTCTATAAATTGGCTTTGCAATGATTTCAATTTACATACAATTCAATTAAATTAACATTATCTTATAGTAAGTGTAAATATAATATTAAAGTAACAGCAACTATATGCAGCATAATAGGTAAACATGTTTTTAATTTGTTGTTGTAATTCCAGAGCCTTTCTGGGACAATACCAAGAAGCGTGGAGATAGACTTACAGGGAGACCTTGTAGGTACAGCTTGTCCAGGCGATGTTCTTTCTGTTACAGGAATTGTGCAGGTGAAAATCTAAGAATGATATTGAAAGTTTAAAAATACTATATTTTTAGAACATTTTTTGTGATTCTCCGTATTGATAATTGTAGTTTCCACTGGTAGTATTGTTTTTCTATAAAAATGATTTATAGATATTAAGAGAGATAAGAGATGCAAAGAGAACTTTTGGAGTACTTATTCATAAGTTCTATCATATATAACTGATGTGAAAGACTGGATTTGTATGTGTGTAACAATATAAGTGGTTGTTGCATTGTTTCATAATGAGTTTAAATTCTTGCGAATTATAATATGTCCTGTGACTTTGAGGTAATGTCAACTTTACATCGCAATTATTGTTGCTTTGACCATAATCATCTCTAGTTCATCAGTATCCGTGTGCAATCATTACCCTAGCATACTCTACTATGTGGCAATTCCTTTATTCAAGTTTGAAGTTTTAGAGTTTACGTAAAATCAGTGAAGTGAGTTTAATTTCCTATCCTAAGAACTAGATCAACTAGTCTTTACAATTGTATGCCAAAAAATCAATTATTTTTTATTCTTTTATTGAAGTTATACTTGTGTTGGCGCGATGGAGAAAAATGATGAGAGTGAATTTTATTATGCGCGCGCACACCAACACCTAAATTCGACATCGTAAAGTTAGGTCTAGGTGGGATGGAAATCGATGACTATGTTCAAGTTGTATATTTAAAACACGTGTTTCGTAACAGTACAATTAAACAGTGTGAATAAATAAATACTATTTTGGTGTTTTTAAATGAATTTCATATACGACGGTGATAGTATTTACTTATAATTTTTTTTTTTAATAAAATCTTTTTGCTTAATTTTATTATTTATCGTTAATCACTACTATATTTTAGTAATTTTTTTTCCATACGCCAAAGAAGTATAATTTCTAACACGTGTACATAAGTACACCCACTCTTTTTTTACACTCATGTCATTTAACTGGTATAATCTAATGAAGTAAGGATTTATTTTATCAATAATAACATAAATATAACATAATCTGTAATGTTTGGTTCCCCTTCGGTTTCTGCCACTCTGTTCGCCTTTGACGGTCCTCGTAAATTCCAGGTCCGCGGTGAGAGCAAAGGCGGAGAAGATGGCAAACGTGCTGCAAGATTATTGCAGCTGTACTTGGAAGCTGTCTCTATTCACAGTCAGCGGAACTTGAGCAATCCTACGCTATCATTTACATTGAAAGACTATTATGCAATTCAGGTAATTTTTGCTTTCTCCTCATCGATATTGAAGCATTAATAATATTAAATAATCCAGTGTCGCTACCCTGAGATTGCATCCATTTCTTCTATCATTTTTATTTCATAGACAAGTAGGTGATCTGTGTCAAATAGATGTCATCGATGGTTTGAGACATGCCGGTTTCCTCACGATGCTTACCTTAGAAGAAAATTTAATTGGTGCACAGCCGTAATAGACTCGATACAATATAAAGCTGAGGAATTTATTTGTTTGTTACACGCGTTACTGAGATTAGGAAATATTAAAATATATGTTAACTAGTCTATCGAACTATGGCCTTTATCGCCCGAATTAATCCACAATCTCAGATTGAAAACAATTTGATATCAGACCGTGACAGTCAATCGATCTCCTATCTGCATCCCAATAACTAAAGCCTACGAAGACAATTCATTTTTGGCGACGGATAGAATTTTGCTATCATAATAGCGTTTTAATTATTTTAAAAACTGGTGTAAATTAAAATCTTAAGATAGGATATTGGCACATTTGAACTGTAATTTTCATACAAAGGTCTATCCACATACACCGAACCGACCTACCATGGACAGCTTGTATCGTCGATTGATTTTTGGCACACTTTTATTAATGTTTGGATTACGATGCCTATCTCAGATGGTCAAAAATGGTTTGAGATAGGTTATGGGGTTTGGGCGTTAATTGCGTAACGGCGTTCACATTATTTTTTACTGAAATGTAATGCAAACATATTTTTGAATGATTAGTTTTCATTGACCTGTCTACTAACATTTTAGGAGATCCATGCAACAGAAGACGTATTTCGACTATTAGTGCATTCTCTATGTCCCACAATATTTGGACAAGAGGCAGTCAAAGCCGGCCTCATTCTTGGTCTGTTTGGTGGTACGGAACACGAGAGCGCTCGTAGTAACCCGCACGTACTCGTGGTCGGTGATCCGGGCTTGGGCAAGTCACAGTTGTTGCAAGCCGCCGCACACGCTGCGCCCAGAGGTTAGATTTTTCTTTTTTTTCTTTTATTTAAGATAGATTTACGGTTTATTACTAGCTTTTTACGCTATAATTAAATTTGTATATATATATATATATATATATATAATCAAGTACTAATAATATTAACTGGATAGGTAACAATAAATTATTTTATTCAACTATATAAATATATATCAAAGAAAGTAATACAATAAGTAAGAATTGGTTAAGTAATACTTAACAGTTTAGTATTACTTATAAACAATTTTTTTGTAAATGTTTCTAAACATATATGAATAACTGATATATATTTTTATTTTTGTGTTTTAGTAGTTAGGAATAACCATGATATTCTATCATGATTATGATTTGTTAACTTTCACTTTATACTTTTTGGGCCATTCATTTTCGCATCGTACAATTCGTTCTGCTAGTCTCTTCATCATGTATATTTGCTTTTCCAATTTGTTCAAATTCGCACAATAATATAAAAATGATAAAAAATCGGTTGTCTATAAAGTATATAGATAGAGGAGGTCACTGGAAATCACAATTAAATTGATCAAGTAACATTTATTTGTACGCATAAATACAATTATGTCATTTTTTTACGAACGAACGCCGATTGTGCGTCTTTGTCGCTCGTTCCGTGCTCTCGCTCGCACTTCAAGCATTAAATGGAACGCCTCAGAGCGAGTAACGCCGCACGCGTCATGTTTTTACGTGCATGCAGCCAGCCGGCTCCATCAAATTATAAAATGTTGTCACGTCAAAAAATACTTTATATTTCTCCTGTTGTTTCGCGGAAATTTTAGTTAAAAGAAGTTACTTTTTTTTTCGTGTTGCCAGACATTTTACAATAACGTAACGTAATCATTTTGTACGATTAGGTGTTTATGTATGTGGGGCGTCTGCATCAGCTGGAGGTTTAACAGTGGCACTCGGTCGGGAAGCGGGTGGAGACTTCGCCCTTGAGGCCGGAGCCCTGGTCCTTGCTGATAAAGGCGTTTGCTGCGTTGACGAATTGGATAAGGTATATTATTAAAATCGGAAACTTTAATAACTTTTTTGTAGAATTACGTCACCAATGAGGGCTGGCCCATTTTGGGTCTACAGGAAACTGATGTTTTCTATCAGACCTACATTGTTCGGCAAATACCTCGTTTAAATATAAATCAAGTGCGTAATAGTCCACATAAGCGTAAAACTTATTTTATATTTGTATTATTTAAAAAAAATCATGGGACAGTTTTATGTTGGATTATTGTATATTTTAGTTATTAAACCCCCTATTCCCTATAAATAAATCTTGAAAAATTCGTTCCGTGCAAATTACTTTGGTATTGCTACTAAAATTACACCAATAGTTACGCTAACCGTGTCGAGATATATGTAATGAGATATCTTTGACTTAAGTCCATAAATCTAACCAATAAACAGTTTTATTTTATTTATTTACTATTAGGTCCTTACATATGAAATTGGCGTTTTGTATGGGAGGAACAGAAAGACGAATATTTTTAAATATAATATATTTAATTAATCAAAGTATAAACCATTGTTTTCTATGCACTTTTGCCATCTCATAGGTAGTTCATTGATCATTGACCTAAAAAAACGAGTCGGACGGGAATCAATAAAATCTGTGAAGGCGATTTGGACTACCCCATCAGAGTTAAATTTTTTCCCTTGAAAGAAGTTGTCCAAATTTCAAACAAAATGGTAATCTGTTGGAGCAAGGTCCGGGGAGTACGGAGGATGTCTTAGACATTCCAATTGAAGCTCTTCTAATTTGGTAGCCGTCTGTTGTGCAGTGTGTGGTCTAGCGTTGTCGTTAAATAGCAGTGGCGTGGAGCGATTGACCAGCCTAGGTTGTTTAGCCGCTAGCTTTTCCATCATGGTTTGCAATTTCTGATAAAAGACATCAGCCATAATAGGCTGGCCAGATTTGAGAAAACTGCAATGAACAATACCGGCACTAGTCCACCAAACGCTTACAAGTATCTTTTTTGGAGTTAATTTTCGCTTTGGGCAGGATTTGTCTGGCTAACCAAGATCCAACCATTGCGCTGAGCGCTTCCGATTATCGTAAAGAATCCATTTTTCATCACAGGTAATGATTCGGTTTAAAATACCTTCATTATTGTGCCGGTTCAGCAATGTAACGCAGCAGTCGACGGGCGTTTGCCGGTTTGCTTCAGTCAATTCGTGAGGTACCCATGATAGGTATCTTATAGGTAGGTTTCAAGCTTTTTAATCTTCCCAATTTGCTTCAAGTGAATTAACACAGTTTTATCACTAACACCGCAGCCTGCAGCTAACCCGGTCGTGGTTTGCGATGGATCCGCTTCCAGAATAGCCTTCAATACTTCATTATCAATTTGGGTCTTAGGCCGTCCACGGGGCTTGTTCTGCCGGTCGAAATTTCCAGAACGAAAACGTTAGCACCAAAAACGAACTGTGTTTTCTTTTGTAACATGACCGCCATACACATCATTCATCCTTCGAGTCGTATCCGCAGCACTAGTGCCACGGCGTAACTCGTGCTCGTAAATAATGCGATACTTTAAGTCTTCCATTTTGTAAAATGAGTGACGTGACGCAAACAGAGAAAAACAGAAGAAAAAAAACAAATTAATGACGGTCATCGAAGCACAAATACATGAGTAAATATCTGTACAAATTTGAATTTGGAATTCCTTACCAAAGAGCAGAACATCGTGATTAAATGTACGCCAATTTCATATGTAAGGAACTTATATTACAAATCAGCATTTTAGTTTCTAATACGCAGTTGCATATTACCTATTATGAAAAGATTACTATAGACATAATAATACGTATTTAGTTTTATATTATGGGTAATAAAGAAAAAAATATAAAAAATAATAGCTCCCTTTAAATATTTGGTTGCTTATAGATGCCCGCGCATCATAGCAGTCTCTTAGAAGCAATGGAACAGGGACGCGTAAGCGTGGCAAAGGGCGGAGTTGTTTGTACTCTTCCCGCGCGTGCCACAGTACTTGCCGCTGCTAATCCCGCTGCCGGCAGTTATAATAGGTATTTTAGTCATAAGAAATATAATATTTTATTTTTGTTTTGTTGGTTATAAATATTTCATATCTGAATACAATAATTTAGGTATAGGCTCCCGTGCCATATTAAAAATCAGATTTAAAGCTTGGGAGAAGGAATTTCATCAGATAGGTATTGGGTCCAAAATCCACAGAAGACTGCTTTCTATGCTTTCAGACAACGATAATTAAAATTAGAATTTAAATGGTTAAAATTGTATTACAGAGCTAAAACCGTGGCCGAGAATTTGAAACTGAACTCGGCATTATTATCGCGGTTCGACCTGGTTTTCATTCTTTTGGATCAACCAGATGAGGTTTGTTGAATATAAAAAGTGTTTGAAATATTCAGTGGAATCTCTATAACTCGAACCTAGTAGATAAGCCTCTTCCGCTGAACCCTAATTACGCGATATCTCGAATTATTTAGACTTTGTAACTCAAATAAAATTTTGTTTCAAATTTGAAAAAGGATAGTCCGTTGTTGGTGTTGACATCTTATTGAAATTTCCCGAAATAATAGCAATACAATCAAAAATGAATTCTCGGGCACGGGGCTTCAAATCCTCTTTTTTTAAATGAATAAATTTATTGCATACACTTGAAAAATACACTGAAATCGCGCCACTGTTAGTAGAAATTTCAGCAGTTAAACCATATGTATCTCGAAGTTCTTGTTAAGGCAAAATCTCGTTAACTAGAATTATTTGGCATTTTCCTAGACATTCGAGTTATAGATTCCACATTATATTTAATAGAATTAAATTAAATAATGTTCAACAGTTTCATCAGCTAGGAATAAAATAAAATGTATGTATGTTCCAACGTATATTTTGGAACATAACATCATCAAGGTATCACTTATTCCACTTCATTAAATTCGAACCTGTAGGCATCCCTACCCATCGGCAAAGAAGACTGAGGGTATAGGCTGAGAGAAAAAGCCGGCGTAAAAAACTCTCGGTACTCTTTTTAAAAAAAGCAAATCATCAAACAATTATACAATATTTAAAACAAATATAGCAAATTACGCCCTTTTATCAACTAGATAATCGCTAACTTTATAGTAAGCCTTTTTACACAGCTTTTCTTTAATATATTTCTTAAATTTATTAAAAGGCAGAGATAAACGAGCCTCTTTAGTAAAGAAGAACTTTTCCCAAAAAAGAAGAAATTTAATTCATATAGTACACTGACACTAACCAATTACCTTAATAATGAAGAATTCTATATGCTATAATAAATAGACCCCGTTATCTAACGCTGAGTTTGGGGGCAAGTTAAAGTAGTGATGTTGCTTTACATAAATTAGTCGATAAAAAACAAGAAAAGAAAAGCATGCATAGAGAAAAACTATAATTTTTGACAGTTACATCTGTAGAGGTCAAAAAATCATTTTCATTTTTGTAATGGATTTTTCATTTTCAAGCAAACGATGTAGTTTGAATTCATATTGTTTAATAAAACATATTTAATTTATTATAACATACTCAAATCGAAATATTTCGTTTCGTATTTATTTAAAAGATCACTATAGCTGCAGGACTGGATCGGTTAAGTTTAAATAAATTATTTTCATAGGTTAGTGAGTGAAATCAACATAGTTTTTATCGATTTTTACTATCGAAATTGCCCTCAAACGAGGTAAATAATAAAATTACAAATACAAACATAACAATTATGTAGATCGCAACTTCTTAATACAATTTCAATTCTAAACTTGGTGAACAAAAAAGTTGGTGGCGCTGCCGTGTAAACAATAGCTCCGTGTATTTTATTGTTTACAAATAGTTTAATCGCGTTATTTCAAATAAAAAGTAATTTGGTGAAGTTTTTAAAAGTTATCTTTGTGGTGGTAATGTTATACAAATCTTTTTTTATGAAACAGTGACAATAATAGCAATAAAACATTTGGCCCCTAACATTTTATATAAAATCATATTTTTACTTTAAAATACAATTCCCGCTCAATCTAAAAACTTATAATGTGACAAACTTACCAGTAAAGTGCTATAAACTAGTGATCTATGATAAAAGTGAAGAAACAAATAAATTAAGTGAATCCTTTGTTCTCCGACGTGACTCACTTCAGTTGAATTTTAACGTATTTTCTAAGCAATCTATGCAAATTGAAGTATATCGCTTAATTTAGAAACATTTGTAATAGTCTTGTTGGCTAATTGTGTTACCTAGGCGCCTATAAATGTTCATAAAGATTTAAACGTCCCGGTTCAAATCACGACGGCCATAAAATTGTTGTCTTTTTTTTTTTTTTTTCTTTTTCTTTCTGACAATGGAGGATTCCTACGTTACAATAAGAAGGAAACAAGGAAGATCTTTTGAATCCCTTAACATTTCATCTAATTCAACTCAATCGAACTATGACTGTTATGAAGTTAGAAGTTTACCTGACATTTCTACAAGAAATGTATGTGAACATTCCGAATTATTGGAGCAAATAAAACATTTAAAATTAGAATTGGATTCGGCGCACCAAAGAATTGAAAACCTATTACTTGAAAATTCCACAAAAAATCTCGAAATTTCAAAACAAAAAGAAACCATAAATAATCTAAAAGAAATATGCTCCTCACCTTATAATATTTCTACACCCAACACATCAAGAAGCAAAAAACAAAAGAAAAGGCAAAATCGGAAAATAAAGAAACAAAAATTGAATGCAAGTTGTGGCGACCTGGAATTATTGGAAACCTCGATAGAGGCACTTAACGCTGATTCCAGGAGCAATCTTATAAAATCCAAAGAATGCCTACCGCAATCGAGAGATGATGCTATCTATCCTATAGCTGATCATCTGCCTAACACAAAATTCAAGATACATATAATAGGCAGTCAACAATGTCGAGGACTTGCCTCGGAGCTTATACGATCGAGATTTAATACACGATACGGACGTTTTGAAATTACCTCAATCATTAAACCCAATGCAAAAACGTGTGATCTCCTAAGTACAGTTGACGGTTTGGATGACTTTGTGGGAAATTACCTGGTACTATGCTTAGGTGAAAATGATACCAACCCATACCAAATATTTATAGAACTATGCGCCTTACTAAAAATTATCAAAAATAGCAAAATAATATTATTAAATGTCTGTAATAATAGGTTTCTCAATGAAAAATTACTGAATAATATGTTGAAAATGATTTGCAATAGCTCTAAAAATTGTTCATATTTAGATATTGAACGTGGTACTAAAAAGCAATATTTGGCAAGTGTTTGTAAAAAATTGAACTATATATTTGACTATGATTACTATATCAAAAATTTTTTGACTTTCAATAAAAAAAATGAAAAAAAACTATGTAATCGCGGCGACATTCCTAGAAAGGGTACCATACCGTACTATTTTCCCGTGATAAGACCTAGCCAGAACTCACATGTAAATAATAGAGATTTTTTAATGAAGGCTCTAATTCCTCACGAAATGACCTAATCAGCAGCTCTTGCTTATTACACCAAAATATAGCAGGACTTCTTAACAAACTAGATTCTATCGAACTTAATCTTAGCGAAATCAGGTACACTACAAATACTACTCCTAAAATTTTATGTTTTTCTGAAACTTTTGTAAGAAGAGGTGATGAAAGTAACATGATTTTGAAGAATTTTAAGTTAGCCTCATCATTCAGTCGGTTAAATAAAAAGCGTGGCGGGGTATGTATCTTCATAGATAAATCTCTGGATATCTTGCCGCTTAGCTGTTGCAACGACATATCAGTAGAAAAAACATTTGAATGTTGTGGCATAATAGTACCCTCAATTCAATGCCTTATAATTTGTATTTATAGAACGCCCGATTCTGACGTATATAGCTTTTTTAATATATTTCAAAACCTTTTACATAAATTAAAAAATAAAAAACAGCGAATTATTTTATGTGGTGACATGAATATAGACATTTTAAAGATAAATAATATAACTATGAATTACAATGAAATTCTATCAAATTATAACTTGGAACACTTTATTAACGTACCGACTAGAAATTTATCCTGTATTGACCATATATTGAGTAATATTAAAGATGCTAAAGGCGAAACACTCCGTTTATATATGTCAGATCATGATACGTGCCAAATTTTAAGGTTTCCCTTCACAAAAACAAAGTCAATTTACTTAAAGTGGTGCATATTTAGAAGAGATTACTGCTCTGAAAATATGAAAAAGTTTCGGGAATGCCTTTCAAATTTGTCCTGGAGCGAGGTATATGAAGAAAGTTCTTGCGATAAAGCTTTCCAAATTTTCCATGACAATTTATCATTATTATTTTATCTCTGTTTTCCAGTTATTAAAGTTAATGTTAACAACAAAACGACAATACCCAAGTGGATTACACCAGGGCTTAGAATCTCTAGTAGGCGTAAGAGACAACTTACTTTTAAATATTTTAGAACAAAAACAAATGAAAATAAACAAGCATACAAAAAATATAACAATTATCTGAAAAAATGCGTTATTACATCTAAGAAATACACACATTTCATGTATCTAAAAAACGCAAAAAATAAATCCCGTGCAACTTGGCATATTATAAAAGACCAACTAGACCAGAATCGAAGTCCGGTAGTTGCTTATAAAATCTTAAATGATAATAACCAACTGATATCTGATCCAAATGAAATAGCGAATTTATTTAACAACTATTACATAAAGAATAAAACAATTAAGAAACCTAGCACTGATCTGCAAAACGTTCATTCTGTAAACCAATCCTTATTTCTAACTCCATGTTCATGTGACGAAGTTTTCAAAGCTATAAATAATCTTAATAATACTAAGGCAGCAGGTTATGACTCAATAACTACAGAAGTGTTAAAATTCTCCTCACAACAACTAGCAAGTATCCTTACCCATCTCATAAATTTATCTTTTACACAGGGTATTTTTCCCAGCTCTTTAAAATTATCAATAGTTAAACCTATGTTTAAAAAGGGTAATACAGAGGATGTTAGAAACTACAGACCTATAACTTTAATACCTACCTTAGCTAAAGTGTTGGAAAAACTTATGCACAATAGGTTGAGCTCTTTTTTAGGCAAATTTAGTGTTATAAATGATGAACAGTACGGTTTTCAAAGAGGTAAAAACACTATCCTAGCAGCTTTCTCTTTAGTTAAGGCAATTGTAGAACATATCGATAGACGCAAGCACGTATCTGTAGTTTTTTTTGACATGAGCCAAGCATTTGATTGCGTAGACTACAACATTCTTCTTCAAAAGTGTAGACTTTATGGAATCCGAGGATTGCCTTTAAATTGGCTGGAAAGTTACCTGACCGGTCGCAAACAATACGTCGAAATCATACATACTTCCTCTGCTAAACACATTGAAAGGAGTTACAAGTCTGTGGCTATAGATAGCAATAAAGGCGTTCCTCAAGGGAGCATATTGGGTCCATTGCTGTTTCTTCTGTACATTAATGATTTACCGAATTTGGTTAGTAATAAATGCATTCTTTACGCGGATGATATTTCAGTGGTCGTGTCAAATGATACAACGCGTAACCACGAATCATTATTGAATGAAACAGTAAAGAATGTCACAGAATGGTTGGACATTAATAATTTAAGTGTAAATATAAAAAAAAACAATTTTATACAATTTTGGAACTATAATAATTGCAGACCCAATAACCTCAAAATTAATTATAAGAGCGAGTTTATTGAGGAAGTTGTATCAACCAAGTTTCTAGGCATAACACTAGACCAAAATCTTAATTGGAAACAACACGTTTTAACGATATGCACGCGCCTTAATAAATTTGTTTTTGCTTTGAGTCGAACTCGAAAAGTGGCTTCAAAACACGCAGCAATTATTGCATATCACGGCTATGTTGCCTCAGTTTTGCGCTATGGTATCCTTTTATGGGGAAATTCGGTAGATGTGAGTAAAGTTTTAATTACTCAGAAAAAATGTATCAGGGCAATTATGGGCGTTGGACCTCTTACGAGCTGCAGACCGATTTTTCACGAACTCGGTATTCTGACAGTACCGAGTTTGTATATCTTAGAAGCAGTTATGACTGTAAAGAGGTATCCAACATTATTTGAAACATTTAAAGAAACTTCCTTGCATATACCGAGGGATCCAACACGGCTGCGGGTACCTGCATGTTGCACCACGCTATATTCTAAAAATTGTTACGCCATGGCTGTTAGAATATTTAATCACCTTCCTAGAAGTTACAGATCGTTGCCATGTAATGTTTTCAAGGGGAAGGTGATTGGGTTTTTAAAGGCAAGGTGCTTTTATAGCGTGGGCGAGTACCTAGATCATAAGTTTGAAATTAACGCGGGGAACATCACTTCAGATGTTATTAAATACAAGAAAAAGAAGCCTAACGATTAAATCGTTGTATTTTTTAGATAAGAATTATTACAAACAGTTTCGGGAATTGCGAGCTTTTTAATTGTTTAATATTTTTTCTTTTTTTAATATATAATATAGAACGAAGCCTGTACTCTTGATGAGCTAAAGTATTTCTGTCAATTTAGTCCTCTGTATTGTTTGCATAATGTATAAAATGGTAATGTACCCATATAATTAGTTTGTTGACAGTTGTATTATCTGTACTCTTTACATAATAAGCGATTAAACCTAGATTGTGTTCTTTGGTTCAAATGAGAGGACTTAAAAGGTTGCCTGGAAGAGATCGCTTGTTAGCGATAAGGCCGCCCGTTGCATCCCTTTTAATTTTTATGTATTGTTTTATTTTTGTTTCTTTGCAACGAAGTGTAAATAAATAAATAAATAAATAAACATTTCAGAAAACCGACGCAATGCTCTCAGAACATGTGTTAGCTCTTCATTCGGGATCTAAAGCAAAGAGAAAGTCAGGTGCTAGCACTAGTTCTATGAACACGTCCGATGCTAGTCAAACTACACGTGACTTGTCCTTAAGGTCAGATTACTTTTAAAAAATCAGTTACAACCTTTTTAGGTCTGAATATTAGATTTATGTATCTCTTTCATGACTATTTATTAATCTAATAGGTAGGTTAGTGATCAGCCTCCTGTGCGTTACGCACACCGTCGACTTTTTGGATGAACGAATGTTAAATTCGCACATAAAAAGAAAGAAAGCAGCAAGCAAGAAGACAGCCGGGGATCGAACCTGCGACCTCTGGCATGAGAGTCGCACGCTGAAGGCCACACTGCTCTGACTACTTAGTTATAATAATATATTTTTTGTTTGTTTATTCTTAAACACAAGTTACAATTATTCAAAGTAACTTTATTGCTTAGGGAGCGTTCAAGTATTACGGAATGAATATTTTGAGGGGGGGAGGGTTTCGGTTTAAAACGTTACGATACGAGGTGGGGATTTGATAATGCGTGTGTTATCGTTATTTTAGACTTTCCCATACTTTACAACACATAAATGGCAATTTTTAGGTTTAATGAGTCATTGAGTGGTAAAGAAATGATACGTTACCACCGTCAAGAATCTCCAAAAACTGCGTGTAATACTTGAACGCTCCCTTAAGAAGACTCGCACAATTAGCGTGCGCACGTGCTCGGATGCACAAGGCTGATCACTAAAAATCTCATGAAACCTAAACTCCTAGGAGGCCTAGGAGATTGTTTTTTGTTATAGACTCAAAATAAACTGTCTTTAATATGTTTCAATTCTATAATTGCTTATTTTGTTAAAATAAAATATTACAGTGTTATTGCATACATACTGGAATCCGTAAATAAACAGTAAACTATTGCTTTTAATCCTAATACGTTAGTTTATATTTCTAGGGTTCATGGTAAGCGTTTGCAAAAATCTTAACAATTTACTAAAACATTACGTACATTTGATTTAAACAACCATATTTGTGTGTAAAAATTATTCGATTTTCAGACAACGGCTAAAACTAAAGCCAGGTGAAGTAATAGACGCGCTACCACTGGTGCTTCTTCGCAAGTACATAGCGTACGCACGCAGATACGTGCACCCCAAACTTAGTACGGAAGCTGCGAACGCCTTGCAAAGCTTCTACTTGGAGCTAAGACATAATCATCAAGCGTCAGATGGCACTCCTATAACAACGCGACAGTTGGAAGCCAGCATACGGCTAAGCCAGGTAAAAACATTACACACACACACACAACAAACAAAAAATTATGTTGTAGAATAGTGGGCAAACCAGCAGGCTGCAGGAGGCTCATCTAATGTTGGGTCATAGCGCCATCCATGGACGCTGACACTCTGAGAAGGTTCGCAAGTGCGTTACCGGCCTTTTGGAAATACGCTCTTATCTTGAAGGACCTTAAGTCGGATAAGGGTTATTAATACTTCAGTAGGCAGCTGTTTCCACTTAGTGGTGGTGAACTAAAATTATAGGTAAAGTATGCTTTACCTATAATTTTAGACGGAATGCTTCGAGTTTAATTAAAGCCAAAAGTTTATCAAATAATTTAATATATTTACATATATATATATATATATATATACACGATGCAACCATACTTCTTCACATGAAAATGTGGCTCTTGATAAAACTTTTTTTTTATTACCCCCTCATATAAGTTAGTCTAATTACCTACTGTCTAACTAAAGTCTCTGTTTCATTTCATACGTCAGAAGTTCTTCATTTGTTGGAACTATTTTTGAGAAAATGTTGGGTACAAAAGTTCAATAAAAATGATTCAGTTCTAATAATATCAATTATATCTTTACTTTAGGCTCGCGCAAGAGTAAATTTAAGAGAGGAAGCCACACTTGAAGATGCGAATGACGTAATAGATTTAATCAAACACAGTCTAGTTGACACATTCAGTGATGAATTTGGAAATATACAATTGTCTAGATCAATTAATGGTTCTGGAGTCAGCTCACGAAATAAGGTATTTTATCTGTATTAGTTTATTAAAGATACTTGCTTTTCCATGAACAATGTATTTGAAGATGTGCCCCAATTGAGGTTGTCAGTCAGTGATAAGAAAACATTATGGCAGTCATATATGGAATATAGAGTGCACTTATAATAAATTTAGCATACATAAATCGTTTAATGCATTATCTTATAAAATCAGTGAAAAGTGTTGCCTTGAAATAAGTCGTGGCGAATTTGCAATTAAAATTTAGTTTTTATGCATTAAATGCGACGTCGTGACTAAACGATTTTGACGACCAAGCTGTGTCAAGCACAGAACACAAATCATAATTAACAATTTGAATTAACTGAATTCAAGACACCAACTTAATAAATTATTGATCCTCTTGCCTATAAATAAATGGTCAGTCAGATAAGACTGAGAAATAAGCATTCCGCCTATTTATTACAGACTTTAACATATAGGGCTCCCAGGCAGATAATTTCCTTATAAATAATTATTTCTGGCAGGTAAAAAAGTTCCTGGACGCCCTAACAAGAAGATCACATCAGCTTAATAAGGATGTGTTCACAAGACAGGAACTAATTCAAATTCATAAAGCAGCCAACATCGCGGGCGACCCAAATGATCTCATAGAAGCAATGCACATACATTCTTATTTATTACTAAAAGCTTCAAATACTTATCAATTGATTGCTTTTTAATGTTTATAAAATAAATTTTGTCAAAGCTTCATTGAACATTTACATTCCTACAAGAATTTGTGCCATAAATAAAACACTTTAAATAAACAAGTATTAAATATATTTGTCATTGTAAACTCGTGACTTTAAAACATTTAAAATAGTCGACAAATTACTTTCTAGTTTTTAGAATTATCACAAGTGCTTTTTATAAAAATTGTGAAAAATTAATTGTCTAGATGGAACATTTTCTAAAGCCATTGAAACATAACAACAACAATACAAAGAAGAACAAACAATTACACAATTAACAAGAGTTGGTATTTGAAAGAGGTATTCAAAAAAGAGATTTCCAACACTGCTACCAGCAAATAAATAAAAATTTGAAATAGCTGATAAACCCAACAATGGTGCACACAAAACTGCTACAAGTCTGGCCTCCATAGTCTCTGTTTTCAAAACTTTTTCCTTAAACCAAGCATACTTATCAGATTTTGATACAATCTTTCCTACATGTTCCATTAATATACCAACATAGTTCAAGAATGACCACACAAGTATATGCCACACCATCCCATGCCACATGAATATAAAAAGGAATGTTCCAAGTGATGCTAAAAGCTTGTAGGCAATTTTTGGTAAATTTATATATTCACTTGACAGAACAAAACATGGTTTATAAATGTACCTAAAAAAAACAAAAATATAATTCAAATGTAAGTAAAATGCAGTGTACATTTAATTAAAGTGCGATCCTTTGGTCAAAAACATTTCTTAATTAACTGTTGCAAGGTCTATGTGAGATCACATAAACAAAATATTTTATCAACCAATTTATGTCATAGACAATTAAAAAAAGCTTACTGTATAATTTAAAATATACTTTGTACTGAATAATGTTGACGTTTTACATAAAACCTTTTCATAATACAAAGAAACAATCAATAGGTGCTCCTTGAAAGTTATGCCCGATAATGATTTAACATCATCTTCTGTCAAGTTTATTTAGAGTAAATTCAGACAGACACAGAGGCCGAATTGCACTAATATGACTTAAATACCTACTTGACTAAAAACCTATACAGGCCAACATCAAAATGCCTCCACATTTGAGAGTAAACATGAATTCTTGCTATACATCGTGGAGTAGGTGGTGCTTCAATATTGTCTAGCATAGCAAATGATCCTGTTGTGCCATATGTTATTACATATTTTAAGTAAAACTCAAGCCCCATCCATAATCCTCCACCACACAGGGCTATACTTGACATCTTTCTAACCAACTGAAAACAAAGTCAAGTTAACAAACTTAAATAAATTAATATGAAAAATCTTTATAAATTAAGTTATTACAAATTCTTACCTCTATATCATTTTGTATGGCATAAAAATAAATGAAATGGAACGAAAAATCAAGCAATACTGAATATATTAAGAATATAAAGATGTCTGGTAAAAATCTTAATAGTCTTGGGTAAATGTCAGTATTTTGTACTTTATAGCTCCTTTCAAATTCCTCATATAATATTATAGGTCCCATGTATAAAACTGGTAAATACAAAACATAGCTTAAAAAATTTATGCAATCTTCAGGTTTTATCCTATATTTTTCTTTGTTTTCTATAAAATCAATAGAGAAACTGATACATCTTAATTCAACCCAAGCCATACAAAATAGAATTAAATACACTTCTTCATCTTGCAGCTCTCTGTGTTCCAAGAATGTCCAAAAGAAATTCTTGTATTTCAATGAATTATAGCTTAGTAATAAAAAAATACTGACAAGCCAAATGCTTATTTTCTTTCCACCAAGACTGATAACTGTAGCATATATCACAGGTTGTATTAATATTATAATCATTTGTTTCCAGCCTAAGCACGTGCAAACAAATGTTAAACTTGATAGTATATACCATTGTTTTAAAAAGCTTGGTGAATATCGACGAATTAATTCGGATACTAGGAACTGTATTAATATGTAAAACCACGATATTTTTATGTAATATTTCCAACTGCTCCACTCAATATCAGACACATCTTTATATCTCGGAAATAACTTCCAACTGGGCTGTAAATCATCTAATGAGAGATATAAATTTTCATCAGCTTCCAATATTTCTGAAATAACAAAATGAAGGCTATAAAAATTAGAAATCAAATTGGTATGTGTTTTAAAAGAAAAACTTACCGGTTTGTGATTTTAACAACATAAATAAAGCGTAAATATTCGCAATCGTCCAAATTAGTAAACAAATACATAGCTCTGTCTTCGGAATAAATAATTTCATTTTTCTTAAATTTCAAATAACTCATATTCTAAATGGGATTTTTTTTTAATTAATAATGTATAAAAATTTAGTACAGTGAATTTTAAATTATTTCAAAACACATGATTGTTTTGACTGTTTGCGATTTATGGCGGAACTCGGAAATATATAGACAATGTTGCCATATGCAATATAGAATTTCCAATAATTACAAACAAATTAACCTACATTTGGTATTTTAGCACCCTATACACTCCCCACAATGAGTAACTTTTGTTTATTAACCAAAATAACACCTAAAGTTAAATTGTTACTAAACCATTTAGAAAAATATGAATTAATGGTCTGAAACAAACTGATTTACGCCAATCATAAGGTGCTGCTTTAGCAAGTGCTCATATAGGGTAAAATACAATGAAACCTAAACGGTAGTTGTCTCGACTTGACGATATTACCGAACGAAACACTGCCACAGGGACCCAACTTTTTATTTTTTTAAATTCTCTATTTATCCATTTGTAATATCTAAAATACTGAAATTTGTGTGTTGAAAATAAATACTTCGACGGTAAGCAAGTATATCATTTATAAACATATTACTTAATTAAAATCATTAAAAAATTGTGTAGTTCGAAAAAATTAAGAACGGTTTCCTTTTGATAACATTTTTATGACCAGTGTATAAAGTTTACTTGTTTAGTGTTCAAAGTTTGTCACTAGTTAGTAGAATTGATCAATGAGCCATGAGTTTGGACTCAAGATAAATCGCAGCAAAACCAAGGTGAGGTTGTTGACCGTACCGGAAATAATTCGCCTCAAGTGACTCAAATCGCGAAATGCATCGTCGTCCAATCGTATATTTATCTTTGGGCTTAGATTTCAAGCAATGGCGGCTGCATCGATGAGGTCAAACGACGTATGGGCATCACAAGAACGGCGATGGACAAGATGCTAAAGATATACAGAGATGGAGCAACAGGAATATAACAAAAGCCACGAAGACCAGGCTTGTAAAGACACCTATATTCCCCATATTTCTGTACGCAGCTGAAACATGGACCTTGCTAGATGTGGAAAGGCAGACCGCGTAGGTGATCGCGCGGCAGGTCACCTACGCGTTGGACTGATCAGATTAAGTCTGCCGTAGGAGAATCACTGAATCAGTGCAGCAGGATGACCTCTAATAGGCAACGATGGCGGAAGGTCGTGAAGCGCATCACATCAGCCCCTTCTATTACCACTACTAGAGTGTACCTGATAAGAAGAAGTAGAATTGTTAAGAACACAATATACATATAAAATAAATATAATTTACAAATACCAGCAAGAACGAGATGCATAGTGAATGACGTCAACCTTCTTATCTAAAGTAGTCTCAACTCTCAAGTCTCAGTCAGCACTCAGCTTTCAAAACAAATCTACGGAGTACGGACTACGCGTTTCGTTTAGTTAGCGACTTGCGTCTTGAGACGCGGGTAGTGAGTGTTCAATGAACTCGTGCGCTTTGATTTATTTTATTTAAAACACTTGAAACTTGATTCCTACAAAAAACTCTTTCATGTTGGCAC
The DNA here is from genome assembly GCA_028984075.1 of Pieris mannii. Taxonomy (NCBI): domain Eukaryota; kingdom Metazoa; phylum Arthropoda; class Insecta; order Lepidoptera; family Pieridae; genus Pieris; species Pieris mannii. Next base: position 7,621,751 of record CM054776.1, read on the forward strand.
GATTCTTTCCATATTTGGTAAGGTCTTATTAAACATAGTAAATATTGGTTATAATCAGGATTTATTATGAAATTCTTAACATATGTGGTGTTATTAACGCTTCAACTGAGTTCATGTAAGTATTTTTTTAATTTTCTTAACTTTATAAGTCTTTAAGAGTCATGGTTAATTGACAATAAAAAAAAATGAAAATTTATATTTTTATTTTTATTGTCAATTATGTATCAAACACGTAGCAAATCTGTTGGTACAACACCTACTACTTGCCAATTGTAATAATACGTATTCTAACAATTAATTCTTGCATATCTAAGGTTACCATGTGAAGGGCAGGCAATATGTTTAAAAAATTATTCAACTATGTGTATATCAATAATACTTATTGGTTATATAATATAAATTTTCCTGTTAGTTTATATTCACTTACTTGCATTTATGCAAGCGCTGTATCATGGACACAATCATAGTACCAAAACGTTATAGATTATTCTATATACAAAATGACACCTAAGTATAGGATATGTACTAGTACGGTAGTACCGTAGTACATTTGTTATATGCTGGATTGTTATTCATATAAAGTCGCTCTCGCTCTATTGTGGACTTTATAGGCCTTTATCCAGACAAGTCTTTTTAATAATTTAAGATACTTACCTATACATTTCTGTTATTAAACCACTGAAACAATTAGTCAAACGACTCTTTATTATTCAGGAAATCCTAGACGAATCTACCCCACCGTGCCGATTATCATCATATTTTATTTCAGGTTGGGGCAAAGAGAAATACAGCCCCGTTAATGACTTTCTCTCACATGAGGCTGGAGGTCAAGTTTTACCTTACGATAAGAACAGTAATTCTCAATTTCCTACATTAAAACCTCCTTCAGTGTCTTCAATTAAGCCGCAAGTAACGAGTCCTACAAATAAAAGGGATTACGTCGCACCTCAATTCCCAACTTTGCGTCCTATAACAAAGCCATCCACTTTACTTGTAACACAAAATCCTCTTCCAAGTACTAAGTCTTCTAAAAGAGACTACGTTGCACCACATTACCCAACGATAAAACCTTCTCCATTGCCAAACCAAGCAAATATAGGAACAACAACGAAGCCTACCATAAATCCAAAAAGAGATTATGTAGCACCAGCTTTTACGACACCAAAACCTCAAGGAGATAATGCTAAAGCCCAACAAGGAAAAGTAAAAGATTTAATAAATTTCTATGACGGACAAGGTAACCAAGGAAGTACAGGAATACCTAAGGTACCAAGTTATAGTTCGATTCTTAAGGGCCCTACATTTGGCCCACAACCAGTGACACCATCACATGGATTAGGTCTCTCCACTAAACCTAGTTTTAGTGCAATCGCATCTGGAAATAAAAACAGCAAACCTAGCACTCAAGCTTCGACTACCAAAGTGGGAGCTACTGGTGGGAATTTACCCAGCTCTATTTTAAACAACAACAAAAACCTCCAAGGCGTAAATTCTCCTACTGATGCCGAATTACAAACGGTATCTGAAGAGTTGCTAAAAAAAGATGTCAACAATGCTGCCAAATTAATCACAGTCAGTTATCAAGAGAAGACTTCGTCCGGATCAAAAGATGATAAGGCTCCGCAAGCGTAAGTGAATACCTTTTTTACTGCCTCAGAACCTGTCGATAACATTACGTACATAGTAGTACCTACTGTTCAAAATTAGGCAGGAAAAATTGTCTAGAAAACATTAAGATATATATTTCCTCCAGAAATTGGCAACTAAATTTAATTTGACATTTTTAACCTGACCTTGTCGACGAGGTAAACATAATACGTTATTGTTTGCAGATTACTCACTATATCACCTGAAGTATGGAATATACCAACAATACAAAAGTTTTTACCACTATTAGATAACTATGAAAGAAATACATTGATAAATGAGCATGTAACACCTCAGGTAAATTACTATATTAAAGTTAATAAATCTCTTTGTAATACAAACACTAAATATTATGATTTATTGAAATTTATAACGATTTTAAGTAATTTATAATTTAAAGTACATACTCAATTGAATGTGATGGAAATTCAGAGGAAGTCTTCTTATACACTTGAATAAACAAAGCAAGCAAGAACAAAGCAACAGTGACCAATCAATTTCAATATATCTGTCTCAATTTTTATACAAGTTCTATTTTGATTAATAAACAAAGTGTGACACATTTTAATATCGGGAATGTGCCTAAAAATATTTTCTTCTCTTCATACCAAAATCATTTGGTAACTTAAAATATTACCTACATATTTTAAAAGCAATTATGTATAGAATGTTATAAAACTAAGTACTTAGGTACCTAATGCATAGACGTAAGCCTGAGTCTAATTATTTACTTTTTAGGAGAGAAATGAAGAAAATGCTTTCATGGATGCTATTATGTCCACAAATGTTATTCGTCATCTGATGAGCTTTTTGAAAGACAAAGGTATTAAAATATTTTACTAATTCAGATACATTCATACATTGGGATAACTTTATAATTAGTATAATTATAAAGTTATAATACAAAGTGTAAGTGAGCGAGTGAGTGTGAATTTTGAGTTTTTTTTGTTAATTATTTTGCATTTATTGTACTCCACCCTCTGTTGTTCTTTCTTTTTCTTTGTTTCAAGCCGCGTTGCCTTAAAACTTTTGTAACCTGTATTTATTGTATTTTTGTTATGTGTATGTTTTCGAATAAGGTAATAAAGTAATAATAATTTTATATCAAGGTCAATAATTATTTAAACGTATTTCTTTTAGGATACGTAACTCAAGATCCACGCCAGCAAAGGGAATTTTTAAAACAAATGTGGTTTGGATTGTATTCAAGAGGAAAAGGAAAAATAAGCAGCTCAGGTTTTGAACACGTTTTTGTGTCGGAATTGAAAAATTCCGAAATATCGGGTAAACTATAAAAGCATTATGTTTAACTTTCACCGGTCTCTGTATGTTTGCCTAAGAACGGTTTTTATATGTTTTAGGATTACATAATTGGATTTATTTCTCCAAAGAAGAAACTGCAAACCGTGTGAATTATTTGGGATACTTAAAATATGTTAATTTGGCGGATGTAAGTATCATTAACTGACCTTTACACATTTTCCTTTATTAGAGGTAATTTCAAAATCATGTACGTTTTTGAAGTGGCAAATCTGAAACTTATCAATAAAAAACAAACAAATTTACGTACTAACCAACCTTAAATTCTAATCTTCCGTTTAATTTATTATTCAATAATTACTTACAAATGACAATATAGTATACACAATATAAAAATAATTTTTCCATAAGCTATATAGAAGTATATAATATTTATATGTTATTACAGAAAGGCGCTGTTTTGAAAATGCATTTCAATCAGCAGGGCGTAGACAAACCAGTTGGATCGATGTTTATCGGCACTTCTCCAGAATTAGAAATGTCACTTTACACATTGTGTTACGTCACTAGAGTAGACAATGATTGCAAACTCAAATTAGGAAATAAGGACGTTGATATTGTAACATACAATTTTCGCTATAGAAGCAAGAATTACATTGGCAGCGCTTATCCACAGATATAATTGGCAAAATAGAATTGAGTGATTTATTTTTTTAGCTTAATATGTTTTTGAAAGACAGGTGATAAAAAATAATACTCATGGTAATATGTAACGAAATGTAGTTCTGTCAAAAAAGTTGTTTTATTGTTACGACCTAAAGGGATGCATTAACTGTAACCAAATTATTCGCAACAGAGATGGCTATGGTCCCGTTGCCAAGACGTGTCCTAAGTAATGTGATTTACATGCATTTTTTTATTATTGCGATAGTGGTTTACGCTAGTCGGAATGTATTTTTGTTCACTTCACTTCAATTTTTGTTATTCGTTGAACGAAAGTGAATAACCTACAATGGTTATTATATCAGAATGGTGAAAACCATTCTGATATAATAGTAGGTTTAACCTATTTCTTGCCGTAGTTTACCTTTCAAAACCAAAATTGTCTATACTATTAGAAGAACACTTTAGTGTATGCCACTTTGTTTCATTAGAAAGAAGTGTAGTCCTTCTCTATGAGGGAAGCTTGTAGCCGTGGTCTATGACAGTTGCACATTCAAAGGACTTATAAAGTTATTCTTTACAGTAATCTAATGCATAGAACCGGTGTGGCGAATAAGCGGACTGATATAATTCTTATTTGCTATGCGGCACTTCATTTATTCACATAAATTATCTTCTGATTATTTTTTTCATATTAAGTACCTATCAAAGTGATTACTGTTGAACTATAATAACGTACCAACTACCAGTGTTGTCAACATAACGAAACAGGAAATATTATACTTCCGCTACCATTAATCCCACGACTGTTCTCTTTCTGTACAGACTCTTTTTGTTAAACTAAATCTGATAGTTCTCTACACACATTTGGAAAGTGCTTTTTCCGCAGCCAAGAAACACTTTACAACATTAAAGCAAAGTCGACAGCGTAGCGGCGAGCTGCTGTAGCACCTTATTCCGTCATATCGTGTTAAGTGGATTCGCAATGTAACTTTAAGAAACTTATAAAAATAAAAACTTCACAATATTCTTCTAAATTTACATATAATTTGATAATAGTTTATTTTCCTTACCATTCATAAACCCATTTTGTTATGAATTTAGATAATTTGTTTTAAATTACAGTTCGATTTTTTATGAATGTAGTATTAATAATTACTGTTTTGCATCAACTTTTATATTATTAACGTTTGGTTGTTTGAAAATCATTTTTTGAAAATCTATTAACAAGTACTTTCAGGAATATTAGTACATATAATATCATCGGATCATTGTCTTGTGTTACTGCAAAAGGAAGAGAAATATCGTTATAGTAGTCAAAAGACCTCGCACGGGCCATCCCCTGCCCTCACTTACTTACCGTTTGACCTCTCAGATATCAGACGATTTGTTGCTGACCGCTGTAACTGAAATTGGTTATGTAATTTTTCCTAACTACTACAGACTAATCTAGATAAAGTATTAAATTGCCTGTAATAAAAGGAAAGAAAAACATACATGAATTCAGTTTAGTCTATATACATCTATTTAAAAATCATCACAAACGTCTATTTTAAAATAACATTAGAAGTTTTACAATTATATATTATCGTTGTTTAAGTTATTTTATTGGGCATTAAATATTTGTACATTTAACTTCATTTGTGCTGTCGGCGATTGTGGCGATTTATAAATTTGAGTTGGTAACACTATTTTTCTGTTCTAACCTGTGTTTAAACTTACGTGCTGTGAACAAGTGTTTATTTATCTTCCTGTTAGTTGAAGTAAAACTAATAGAAACGAAACAATTCATGCTTGAAAATAAAAAAAATATATGTGTAATAGTGTCACGTAAAATTTTAAATCCTACATAACGTGATATTAAAATGAACACAAGTTTTACGTAAGAAATTTTAAAAAAGTAGTGCTATTTTTATTCGTTTAATATGAATACTTCTTGTGCCAGCAGATTTTTAAAAATTAAACGCAGTCTAACACATAAAGACGTATTATGCTGTTTTTTTATTACTGCTAGGAGTTTTTCTACTAGGGAACTCTTAAATGAAGCGTACTGTCGCACAAAGCTAAAGTGTCGCTGTAAGTGTTATATAAACATTTTATGTATGGTAAAATTGTCAAAAGAATAGTTTTATAATCAACATTTATTTTAAGCTAAAAAGCTCCCACAAGATGTCAATCCCCAAGGAGTTTTCGCTTGCAATGAGCTTGATCTTTCTGAGGTGAAGGTATATGGGTTTGATTATGATTATACACTTGCTCATTATAAGCCCAGTCTTGAACATTTACTATATAATCTGGGACGGGACATGCTACTTGAAAAATATAAGGTATGAATATTTTATAAACAAAAATAATATACATATCATAATTAAAGTCACATAAATATTCTGTTTCCCATTATTATATACATTCAGTAATAAATAGAAACCAATTTTAACAATTACTATTACTATTAAACAACCCATATATCCATACAGATAGTTTTAAGAAAATTTGAATTTTCAATAAAGTTTTCATAGCTTTGCCTTATAAATACACTTAAGATTGGTAAAAATAAGTGTTCATTAAATAACCTATGTTTTTCCTCACTTCCCTAAGGAATTAGAGGTGAGTTTTAGTATTTATATGTAGCTAGTTTGGTTTTCTAATTGACATGTTGTGATGAGTAGTAAGTGTTTAAAGTTATTTTATAATTATTTTGTAAAAGGCAATCTTATTTATTTTCAGTACCCTGCTGGAATAGCTAATCTGGAGTACAAACCCGACTTTGCTGTTCGAGGATTGCATTATGACATTGAAAAGGGATTACTATTGAAATTAGATTCATTTCTACAAATACAGTTTGGGGCTGTTTACAGAGGGTTGACACCTGTATCAACTGAGGAAGTTCTTAAACTGTACAAAAATAGAATTATACCTATAGCGTATGTTGAAGGTGACACAAGGGCTCACAAGGTAAAGATATGATTTTTGTTATAAACCTGAAATAAATATAAAACAAGTGGTTTTATATTATCTTTGAATTCTCATTTCATTGCTTATACCTAGTTCTCTCAAATAATATGCATATAGGTTTAGTTTGGAAATTTATTCAGATATATTACATATACAAAATTATAATATTAATTTGTAATTTTAAAATTCTTTAACTTTATGCTGAAAATAAAAACTAGATGTTTAGCTCAATGAAATTATTGTGTTGTAAGCTTGAATGTGTGATACATTAAAGTATTGATATAATGAACACAGCACTTGTAAGCAATCATTCATTTGTGATCTCCCCTTTCATGAATTGTATGTTAGAAGCTATACAAACATGTGTATACTACATGTTTGTATAGTTTTGAACAACTTGTGTCCTAGTTTAAATCAAATAATTGTTTATATAATTTAGACTCTATATTTTATAACAATGTTCTGGATTGATTTATATCTAATCAATTCCAGCTTGCTAAAGGTAAGCAAAATATTATGTCACAAATCAATGTCAAAAAAAAATCCATATTTTTCATGAAACAATAATTGATGAAAAGACCCCAAAAATTGGGAAATACTGTAGAAGAAAATTACCAAAATGTATTATTTGTAAAATTTCAAACATAAATGGAAATTATTGCCAAAATTTTTTGAGATGTAAGTAGAGATGGACAGTAAATAGGTTGTACATTAGACATAACTAAAATAAATAAGACATTCGTTTACGCAAAATAAAATCTTGAAAACTCCCTTGTGTTGTTACTAAATGGTGTCAATAGGTTTGAATCCTTAATAATCCAGATTTAAAATCTGTTTTAATTTTAAATCTAAATACATACATTGTTTTGGTAGCTGTTTCAGATCTATGACTCAAGAATTCATTATAATATTATTTAGAATTCCTTACATTTATATTTTTTCAGACAAATATAGCAAAGATGGTTCATTTAGCAGATTTGTTTTCTGTACCAGAAATGGGTTTGCTGTGTAATGTTGCTGAGTATTTTAATAAGAATCATATAGATTATCACCCAGAGATACTCTTTTTGGATGTCAAGGTAGTATCTAGTTTTATTATCTTATCTTCATTTGAATCTTTATTTATAGTTTAACTAATTATTTTGTCATAAAAAGTATGTGATGTTGGTATAACAATTTTTTTATATAAAAACAACATATTTATATTATTGTATTTACATACATTCTTTGATGTAACATGTGTAACATATCTTTAGACCTCTGAGTTGACATTCAAAGTAATTCCAATACTATATCACGCACTTTGAATTCATTGGATATTTTGATAAAGTTTTAGCGTAATATTCGCTTTTTTGTAATTGCAATTGCAAAATATGCAATTATGAATTTCAAGAACCTAAAAGAATTTTTAATTTTTTAGTTGAATTTTTTTTTTAGAACTCTGTACAACATTGTCATCCAATAATGCACAAAATCGTTGCTCAAAACGTGGAGGAATACGTAAGACCAAATTCAGGTCTTAAAAAATACTTTCGACTTCTTCAGGAAGAAGGAAAGAAGCTGTTTCTAGTCACTAACAGTCCCTTTCATTTTGTGTAAGTTTTTGTAAAATAATTATTATCTTGAGAAAAATGTTTAGACCCTGTTATTATAAGTAATATTGCATGCATGTATATGGAATTTTAAAGGATAAAAATAGCAAAGAAAGAAAGTTGACAAAGTAACTGGTTGAAATTAAATGGATTTTTTTAATTTGATCCTTAAGTACTTTTTTGTTGTGTTACATGTATTTTATTCTGTTAACACAACTGAATTCCATAATTACAAAAATACACTTAATGCTGGCAGCTATAACAAAAAAGAAACACGAAAAACCTACACTTTTGGCATCATTAATTATGTATCAACATACATATATGTATTGGCCAAACATCGTTTCAGGAATGCTGGAATGGAAATGCTTGTTGGTCACGAGTGGAGAGATTACTTCGATGTCGTTATAGTAAATGCAAATAAACCTAAGTTTTTCACAGAAGTTTCAAGGCCAATTAGGGTGTTCGATAAAAATGCAAATACACACATATGGGAAAAAGTAACATCCTTAGAAAAAGGCATTATTTATTATGAGGTATATATATTGTTTTCCCTTTTTTCTTAATAATTATGATTATGATCTGTATTTATTTGAAAATTTGCTTGTTTATTACATTTTCACATATCTTGATGATTTTCTTCTTTCATATAAACGTACCTTCGGTGTCAAGTAAAATACCAGATATAAGAAAAATTTACCTACTTGGGTTTCATTTGCAATGCGACACTTATAGATTTCAATCGGCGGTAGCAAAACCACACGCCCATTTAAAATGATTTATGTTTACTTCTAAAGCCAAAATATAAACCGACTTCATAAAAATTGACAAACACCCGCCCGACATAGGGAAGGGTGTCTTATTAATGGTGTGATGATTAAAATGAGGTTAATTATATATTTATTTATTCACTTTTATATTGATTGTGAAATAAGCCAAAAATAAATAAAATTTACTATATGGGAACTAAATTATGCTTGCTGACGCGACGTTGTCATATAAGCCGGTTTAAGACTTATTTTATGGCATTTCAAATGCACAGCACATGTATTAAGCTAAAGTGCAGTATAAAGAGCTTGTTTATAAAGACGCTTTCACAATAAACGTGTGGTGTCGTCTCGGTCTCGGTTGTTGAAGGGATGCTCCAATAAATAACTTTCTTCTGCTCTCCCGATCTTTATGAAGCTATGTGTGAACTAACCTTTATCTTTTAAAACATGAGCTAATAACTAACATATAATTAGGGGTAGTAGGATTGCGACGCTAGATTATTAAAACACTAACTTGACTTATTTAAATGTTCTTTAATCTAAGTGACACTTATATTACTTATAAAATATATAAGTGTAGTCCTATTGTATATTATTCAAATTAAAAAATCATTTAGGTAATGTAGGTAACATAATGTACACTTATGAACGTCTACACTACTTTATGAGTGTATGAAACTGACGTTTTACATTTTGATTGCTAATATTTATTTTGCGCTTTTAATTAGAAACTAATATATGTCATGAAACTTAACTAATCTTAGATTATTACTCTCGTTAATTTTTTTATAATGACACAAGGACAAAATATTTATCAGGTAATTGGTAACTATTGCTATTTGTATTAAAAGTATATACAGTTTTATTCCGTTTTTTAAATTCAATATCGCATATGAGTGATAAGGACAAAACATGTCATAGCAATACTAATAAAACTATACCATATCAGGGTACAGTGAAGCAGATGCAAGATCTGACTGGTTGGAGTGGCCATCAAGTTTTATATTTCGGTGATCATCCGTACAGTGATCTCGCTGACGTCACACTCGAACACGGCTGGAGGACCGGAGCAATTATTAACGAACTTACGGTATGCATAAATATTAAAATGTATACTACCACAAAGTTTAGCCTCAAAAAAACTTGACTGCTTTTGCTGTTGCTACATTTTGTAAGGAATTTTGATTTCACGCAGTATTGCTTCATAAACTAAAAAGGGGAGCATATTTTATATACAATAACGCTTGACAAGGCTCGGTACGTTGATACATTGGTACGTTGGCAGTTATAAGCAAACAAAACAAAACAGAAAAAAACTATTCTAAATGTGCAAAATGTGAGGGGAGCAACTATGGATATAGCTTGCAAAGCAACTAGCTTGTTAATCAAATAGCTCAATCTAGATATCGGTTATCTTTGGCCAAAACGAATTCTTCTTAGAAAAGACCGTTCGAGTATTACCTAAGCACTATAGGAGCGAGGGGTCTTTGATTTCTTCTTTGGTGAAATCGTTATATTATTTTTGAGAGATTTGCTTAGTTTTTCTGAAAAGAGGAACGGGGAGGGAGCTTACGTAATACTTAACCGGCCCTAGTTAAACGCATCTTAAAACTTGATCTTTCATGCCAAAAACTTAATCTACTTAACGACAGCTATGCTCTGAAACTAAAAACTCCTTAAAGGCTTCACAAATGCTGCATTACGATTGGATTCGACTCTCCATCAAATAATACTTGTCTTGGGTTAAAAGTCATATAACACAGAAACTTCCCCAGTGGGGTGTTAACAGAATGTAATCCAACAACACATACCTACTAAAAGCTATAATTATAAAAACTTATTCTTACTCAAACGAAATCTTAATTCGTTTTAATGTTTAAATTAGCTTATATTTAATATATTAAAATGTATTCAAATTTAAATAATTTCAGCACGAAATAAACACACTAAACACAAGGACGTTCAAAGAGAACGCAAACTGGCTTCAAATGCTCACCCAGCTTATCGAGGACCACCAAGACTATAAGCAGCCTGAGGCACTAGAGATCATTGATAAATGGATGGCTGAGAGAGATTACCTTAGGTAATATGTTCATGGCTTAGTGAAGCTCAGTACTATTTATTATTTAAATATATGATACTCCCAAGCGAAATTAGAGAAATATCACTAAATAAATTCAAAGCCCTTGTTAAAAGTAAATTAATTAATAAAGCCTTTTATAAATGTGAATACTTAAATGATCCTAATCCTTGGGATTGATTTGCTCCAGTTCAAACAATTTGTATTAAAAACTTGGCGATTGAAAAGAGTGGCGGAAAGTTTCTTGCCAGTTCTTCTTACCCGCTCTATGCCTTTGACTTGCGAACTGGTTGTAAATGTAAATTTACAATTAATTTAATTTGTTTTTTTGACGTTCATAAGTGTATATGTTTACCTATATGAATAAAGATATTTTTGAGTTTGATAATATGAATAGAATGGATAGAGGACTCACTAAAATCTATATTTGACTAATATAACCGTTGCACATGCAGTGAAACAGCAATGACATAATAGTTTGTATAAATGCGGGAAGCTATAATAACATCCTCATATAGAACGTTAATGTTTTAAATTGTCCTTGGACATTTGTCTTTTGTTAATGCCTTGTAGTTCTTAAATGTTTACCTGTTCCATATATTAACATCAGAAACTAACGAAAATTAATCGTTTGATAAGTGTAGATTGACAATTTTACTTTAGTAGGAGTCCGGTTAGTAGTCAGCTTAGCTTTTGATATCAACAGATTTATCAAGAGAATATGAAAGTCGATTACATTCATCTAAATTAGGTACTTTTATTATATTTTTATTGAGTACTTCATTAATTCCAAAAGGTCTTAGCTTCCTATTTTGATGAAAATATGTAGTTACAAAATGATTTATCTTTTCAGAAACGCAACAAAATCAGTCTTCAACCCTCAATTTGGAAGCGTTTTTCGTACATATCACAATCCTACGTACTTTTCGAGGCGTTTATTTCGATTCGCCGACATCTACACGTCAAATATACGACATCTACTGAACTACTCACTCACTCACACATTTTACCCTCGTCGTGGTGTAATGCCACACGAATATGGATCGTATTTCGTCTAGAATAGGAAGTCCACAACGAACAGTATATTTTGCATTATACACGCACAGTATTTAAGACCCAATCATGAAATCAACGAAACTTTGAAGGATATTGTATTTTTTAACGTGTTTATTCCATGTATATAAAAAACAAATTATTTATATAAGCGTACGGTTAGATTAGGCGGTAAAAATAGAATACATACAAAAATCGTCACACGCTTGAACAAAGACGGTACAACGGTGCAAGCGAAACTATGACTACCGCCATTTTATATAAGTTTTTTTTCTATTTATCTTTATGTTTGTTTTAAAAAATATACTTTTAGCTTCAAAAAAAAATGTTGAAAATTTATATATTTTATTACTAGTTTTGTTTTTTCGGATTTGTTTATTGTTATCTCATAAGCGTAGATATTATACAATTAATGGTTTTCATTACTTCGATATTAATGAATTATAGCCATTTGTTAACGCACTAAGCCTCAACTATTAAATAAATTTGTCCTTATTAATCTCTTGGCATTAAGTAAATGTGGCAATAGTTCCACGACTATATCGGATTGTCGTGGTGAGTGTAGGAATAAAACGAGTTTTTGATAACTATATAATTTGATTTTTAAATGGCTTATCATTTATAAAGGTCTTGTTACAATTGGTATGTCCAGGTATATATCTTGTTTTTATGTATAAAATCCCAGCCGTAACGATTATGAACCGTAATTCTATGTAGGAAATGGCACTAATCTAAAAAAATCTACGTGGTTGATTGCGATTCTCATCAATACTCAAGTCATTAACAGATATGAATAAAAATCTCTACGCTCTATCTATCTATATGTGAACGCTTTTAATCTAAGCTACATTGATAGTTCTCTAAAAATCGTATGTAACGTATTATAGAAAATCTCAAATCAACTGGTATTATAGAAAGGTATTGCTCAATAGTAGTTCCTATTAATTAAAAAAAACTATCTTTTCTAATTCTTAAAATGTTTTCATAACGGATTTATAAATGTGAAATACAATTCAATGAAAACCATATCAATTAAACTAGTCAAAGTTAATCAAACTGAAACAATGTTCTCGTTTTATATAATTTTTTTACATTAGTGTTAAAAATCAAATCAGTGTTACCGTTTTATTAATTTATAATGTGTTTATTATTTTGTTAAAAAAATATATTATTTAGTGAACACAGTATTATAAATATACGTAGCTTATTGATTTCTTGAGCTTGATTTATAACAAGCGCTAGATATCATATGAGGTATTATATCGGTACTTTGACATACTATCTTCTGGGGTTGCCATACAACTAAAAATGGCTAATGGCAAAGCTAAAAGTAAATGAGTAGGACGTAAAGTTTTGGTTTATGTTCCAAGAAACTGTTGTTAAGCGATTAAATACATTTATAAACTATTGATGTTTTATCAATTGTGTCATAATCTACGTCCTACTGTGATGAGTAATAGGCAATTTGTTCTTGTCAATAATTTGAAATGCGATTTTAGATTTGTTAAGCTTATTCAGAGCGTTGTGTGCCAAACACCTAATTTATTACTGTAGTTATAGTGAAAGTGATCTTGCCATAGATAATTCTCATTGTTTACGCATAGATAAAATTTCATTGTTAAAGACTTTTATTTTATATTTTAATTGTTGGATTATTTTGTTGTCTCAGTCAATTAAAGTAGATATATCTTAACATTGTGCCCCTAATGATAACATGTGCCATTAAACAGTTGTGTCAAACTCGTGTTTTATTACTATATCCGCGGACTAAAATTATTGCAAGAAAATTCTAGAGAAAACCTCTTACATCATTAGATTAAAAATGCCTTCAAATAAAAAACTAATTTATATTTAAGGTAGTCTTAAACCTATTTAAAATATGACTACCACATTATTTTATAATATATATGAATTAGAAAACCGGGTATGCAGTGTCGATGAGAACAAGATTTTCTGCTTTCAATGTTTTGGTTTGGATGGTGAATGGTACGTTGTTGTAGTGCAACTTGCAAGGACGATCCGGACGTGCCATAAAGCATAGAGTGTACAAGGCTGTCTCTAGTTCAGGAGATGTGCCGACAAACATGGTGATTTCAGGTGCATCCTTGGTCTCACTAAGGATCGAATGTTGCTTGAGAATCAGCCCTTTCTGTGAAAATTAATGTCTTTTAATTATACCCTTTCAACAGTAAATTCAAGTAAACGTACGTAACTTTATTTATTGCTATATAAATATGCCCATCACCATAGTGTAAGAAGTATTTTTATTTAAAGATATAATATGGTTCAAACACATTAAAAAATGAAAACTATTTGAATATTAAAATACTGTGCTTCTAATAATTACAATTACAAGCTGTTCTTGGGCATTTCATGCAAAAACTCATTGATCTTTTAACTTTCGAAAATATTGTTCGCTTTTGAATTATATAAGCAAATGCGTCCAATAAGATCTGTTTATCCTTAATTAAATCTAGTCTGATTACACTGAGATCATCACAATTACAGAATTGTTCAATCCTATTAAAGTTGAGTCATGGTAATGCTTTAAGATCAACAAAAAGTTTGCGTATATTCTGTATCTGTTTTATGATTTTCGTTAAGAGAAGATATACATGATCAAGAAAGCATAATGATAATTCAAGATTTACTTACACCTCCTAAGTCCAGTTTGTTGATGTAGCCCAGGTAGTTAGCTTTGTGGTCCATTTCTCGCTTCGCGAAGAACAACCAGCTGTGTAGACCTGGAACATTTTGAATTATTAAACCATCTTACAATACACTATACAGTGTGTACTCATAGCATTGTTTCCTGAAACCTTGGATGATATTCATTATAAAATTCACAAATGTTTTTTATTACATAAATTAAACCTAAGAAATAACATAATACATCAAAATATACCTAATAACTAACCTTAAAATTTAATTATTAAAAAATATTATTAAAAGTAGTCCCTTTAGGCAAGGTTCCGAAGATACTGGCAGCGTTCCCCCTTTGAATAGCCAGACTAATTCTTTGTCCAAGGTAGCTGCCAGCTCTTCGTTCTCCTGTGATGTCGACTAACCTTTTTGATAATTCCCTAAAAAGCCTTAAAGCGCTAGGACCCCACGGACCAAGGGTCTCGACACCGAATGGTACAAAATCATATTCAGAGCCTAGACCCCTGTATTTACAGGCTTTAGCTTTTTCAGCCGCATCACAAGCCGCACCAGCTCTGTTGTTGGTTCCATGAAGATTGGAAGGGGCCAGTGTGTCTGAACAGGTGGCATCCCATACCAAAACCCGACCCATCCTCCATGGAATCAAACTCATACCGTCCGGTCTCTTGCCATCATCTCTAGCAATTCCAGTCGGCTCAAGTAGACTTGGCACGTTGACGGTGGCAAGGGACCGACGTATTATATCGTTGAGAGCGGCATGTCTCGAGAAGCGGCCAGCACTTTTTTGACATGATAGTCCGTGATGTCCTAGTTTGTCGACATCACTGCCACAGGGACATGTATGAGCAGCGCAGACCGGTACCCCAAGCCGCAGACAGGTTGCGATTTGGAGCGTGTCAGGTTCAAGAAAAGTTCCTGTATTTGACGAAGGGTAAGCGTGAAGCCAGTAGCCGGCCTCATGCGTACCCACGGCCAAAAGCCTAGCACGTGCTGAACCTGTACTACGGCTCAAAAGATTGTCATAAGTCATTTTACTGTCTATGTCGTCCCAGCTCCTCTGTGAATTTAGAGAAAATGGAAAATTTTGACCTGGGCATGCAATTAAGAAAGCGTTTCTAGCTTCTTCCAAGCCAGCAATCTCAAAGTTTGAAGGGGATGCCCTTAAAATTTTACTTATGAGATTTGCTGAACTATGGACAGAAGATAGAAAGGCTGGTAAAGCGACACTGGAAATTTTGCGAATCCCCAAACCACCATAACGGATTGGTAATGATGCTTGGGTCCACGATTGCTCGTTCAGCTGTATATTAAGAAGTGATTCTAAACTAATTTTGATTACGTCGTCTACTTGTGTCAAAAGATCTGGGTGATTCCAAAAGGAGCAGCAACGGAGCACATACGTAAATTTTGGGACAAAAAGACAGTTTTTTAAGATGCAAAGTGCATAATGCGGACTAATTTCAAGTAGACGATCAGCAGAATTTTTAAATTTATTAATAGAATTATTAATATATTCAAAAATAGATTCATCAAAAATTGGAGAACCTAAAAGGTAAAGGGAATTACTATTAACTATTTTAATATTTGGAGCCAAAATCTGAAATTTTTGTTTTACTGTATTTAAATTTAAGTCGCAGTTATTTATAAAAAGTTCGCATTTGCTGAGATTTAGCTCCAAACCAATGGCTTCAAATTTAGTTTTTATTAAAAATAGGTCTGAAAACACAGTGTCCACATCACCTCCTAGTGTGCCGTCGTCCAAATACCAAACGTTGAAATTTGAATTTAAATTTTTGATGATTGGGTTTATAGCCAAACTAAAAATTGCAGGCCCAAGGGGATCACCCTGTTGACAACCTACTTCTGAGGACAGTTCATTAGAACGATATAACAGTTTTGTTGGATCAGCGTAACTGAGAAGAAGATAATTGTATATTTCCGGTATATGTTGTTTTATTTCCGTCAACAGGGTATCCCTATTAACTGAATTAAAAGCATTTTTTACATCAATTTTTAGCAACACGTCAGGCTTTTCGTAAGTTAGGAAAGAGCGTAGGGCATGGACGGCTGCCTCACACCCTCCTTTTACACCGAAACCCAACTGTACGGGTTCAAATTCTGAATTTAATTTTGGTAAAATATGTCGAACAGCAATTTTTGAAGCCAGACGTCTTAGTGTTGAACCAACAGCAATTGGTCTCACACCTCCATCCTTTTTAGTGAGGGCAATGAGGTTCGCGCCGAAAAGAATAGGAACAATTTCTGTATTGACTTTACCTGAATACATAAAATTTATTAATTTTGATAACGAATTTACTAGTTGCTCGCCTGCATCACCCACAGAATGCGATGTTAAGTCTTTTAAATGTTGGGGTGATATTCCATCCAATCCTGATGCCGAACCAGGTTTAAATGATAAAATGGCATAATTAACATCTTTATTTTGAATATGAAGGCATGCTTGACCTGCTGTTGGTGGGTCGAGAAAATATGGGTTAACTGGAGCTGAGGGATGTTTTGTCCGTAAAGCCTGAAGGGTGTCAGGGGTATCTGGTGATAGCACGTCGTTGGAGAACAAAAGGCGAGCGGCACCTTTAAGATCTCCGTCACAAATTTTGTTTTCTATTAGTTTGTTGCGATTACGAGGGGTATCATGCTTGATTAAGGGTGCAAGAGAAGGCAAGGAGCTTACAGCACAGTTATTTTTAATTTTTTGTGTCAATGATAAATTCTGTTCATCAGTTTTTATTGTATGTAGTGTGCTGTATGTAAATAAAAATAGGTTCTGCCAGTCTTGAGCACAATTGCTAATGTAACATTTCTTGATTAAATTTGTCAAATGTGTAGCAACGGTTATTCTTGCTCCTCGAGGGATTCTTTTAACAATTGGTATACTATTTTTCAAATGGCTAAGATATGTATGAAAATGATTTGGATAAGTGGGCGCACTCGCAATAATGGGATGGATTTTAGAATTGGTTTGACTAAGACATTTCCTGTGTGTTTTGGAAGTGTGAATGTTGAGGCCTTTTAATGATTTAAATGACTTATTGCATTGTGTACATGTATGGGTTGCGTTCGACGTGCCATCATATGAAAGAGTCTCGGTCTGCATTCAAAAAATAAATAACTTACATCTAAATTAAAAACAATAAAGAAACTTAAAATAAACACTCAAAAAATATAAAACACAAAGTCAATATCACTGCTTGTTATGGTAGCTTGCAAGGAAGGCAGCCTTAGCAACCACGTTGGCAACAGCGAAGAGCCAGAGTAAAAACATATGCATACATGCGGAAGCGAATGCGGAAGCACAAACATAAATAAATGCAAAAGCACAGAGAAAAAAGGAGAGTTCGCTATCAAAATTTTTCAATTTTTTCACTCACATTTTTCCCCACCTCAAATTTTATGTGTTTTAAATTTTTGTTTATTTCCAGGCATTATAATTCATTCGTTTGTTACTTATTCAATTTTATTTCATTAAATTATATTTATAAATTCTCAAAAATAATTTTTTTGATGTTGTCACTTTGACTTTTCTTTTTCTTTTTTTTTTAAAGTTATTCGGAAGGAAGACTTCGAAACAAAAACTTAACCTTTATTAAATCGTATCAAAATCAAAATTCATTTATTCAGTTTAGATGCGTCTTAGGGCATGCTTATGAATGTCAAAGACATTTACAAAATTTGCGAAAGAGCAAAACTACGCCATCCGTTCGCAAAACTACCAGGAGGCCTTGTTCTGATTAGAACGGGCAAGAAACTCAGCAAGTTTTACCCTCCATCTAAATTACAATAATTCAAAAGAAAATGCCATAAACCACAACGGCATTTAAGTTACATAAGTATAAAACAAAATAAAAATCTGTTCTGTGATTTACCACATTCACCATTACATACGTAACATTGCAATGATACCAGTTTTATTTAAAATTTTAGCTATATAAATACTCTATATTTATTAAATATATGTTTTTTACGAGAAAAGAAAAGACTTACCTAAAACTTGGTCGGATTTCAGTTCGGCCATGAAGACGTTCTCAAACGCGCAACTACATTTGCACAGTCCTGTCCAATGACGGGCATATTTCGTAAACCAAATTTTTTTCAATAATTCAACTTGCTCCGGATATTCATTCATTTGATTAAGACCTGTTAACATTAAATGTGTTACTTTTCTTCTGATGAAAGAGAAATATTGCCTCTTTATGGATTTGTTACTTGCCTTTGCTCACCAGGAATGTCATCAAACTTCTCATAGGACCAGTAGCAAGGATAGTATTAATGTATGTGACCTGTTCAGTCTCCTCCTACAACATAAAACCGTAGGCTAGAATTCTTTGTTTAGTCCATATCCAAAGCTATATATAACATAGCATTGCTTAGGGCATAACTTATAGGAAGTCACACGTTTTAGTAATTGCATATAATGATTATTCTTTATGATCAATTATTATTAGTGAGAAAATGCAATTGTGATTGAAAAGCAAACAGTCTTTGAATAAGAAATAATAAATACAATATATCTATTATAAATTGTTATTTTCCCAATATATCAAACGTGCTTACATTTGGTGTTACGAACTCTGGCCTTATCACGTTCTTGTGATAATTATCAAATAGTGCCGCAAATGGCCTGATTGTCGGTCCATTCCATACATTCTCCGGAACATTTAAAAGACTGAAAAAAAATTTAAACATTTTATAGATGAATTGCTGGTAGTTTGCTGGATTATAATGAAGTTACTTTGGTATATATGACTTTTCTTAAAGTGTTTTAACATATTATATGTTTTAGTTTTTTTTTAGTTAATGTAAAAAATAAGCGTTCAGAAAAGTTTCTTACCTAGACTGTGCTTCGTCGCTCTTAGACATAGGGCTCGTTTTGCCTTGCAAATTTACTTGAATATAGTTAAAGGCGTTGTTTATGTCAGCGTTGAACATTTCCTCGCTGATGCGAAGAAGGTCCTCGTCCGTTGTCGAGTCCTGCACCTGTTTAAGCATCTCTTCGTAGCTCTTTTTCTTAGCATAATCAACCACGCCGCCGACGACGGTTCCGATTTGCTGGAGAGTGTTTGAAGCGGTGTTGCCCTGTTGTCCGGTAACAGAGTTGCCGATTAAGTTTGGCAGTATACTATTGAATATTTGACCTGCAGCTGAAGCAATATCATCGGACATGGAAGCCCCCACACAAAGGAATAATATGAGAACAATCCTCATTTTGGCTGATACACAACAACTAGAGTTCGTTTACGGCGTACTAGTGATCCTCGTGCCCCGTACGTAGCGATACTGCACGACCTTTGGGTTACGTCATCTACTCTGTATGGACTGAGATATGACACGTTAAGATTCAGCTTGCGGATTTCCAGTTTTAGCATCGTTGGCTGTTGTGAATTGGTAATGAGAATCGCTATGATGTACACAAAATTGACCTTCATCTTTATTAACACTGGCGGTAATGTGTTGTACAAAAAAAAATTGATCTCGTTTATTGTTTACTGCATGAGGTACCTACAGTAGTAAAATAGAGTATATTGTGAAAATTTTATAATATATGCAATAGTTGTACATAAAAGAAACTCGATTAGGCTAGACAAGTTATAATGAGCACTTTAAATTATATGTAGAAAGTGGTCAATTAAATAATACGAGTGAGTTTTTGAAAATCATACATGTGAACATAAAAGAAAGTCCGTTGGAAATATACTCAATAGAAGCCCACCGTCGCAGCCGAGCGCGCACGGGCAATGCAGCTTGCGTGATGCGCGCACGTCGAGAAAAATCTTATTTTACTTAATGTATTATGCATCATCTTAAAGCATCTCCGCTCTGGTGCTGGTAAAGAACTGTACAAAATAACCGTAATTTTTAGTTGTTGTTATTTATACTAGAGCATTTGAGACACTATTATGTATTGCGTTTATCAGAAATATGAAATTGTATATCTTTTTCGCAATTCTCCAAGACTAGAGGAACTACCAACGTTTGATTTGCGACGTATGTGTTTATTAACATAGACGGATGCTTCAATTTACCTATAATTGTTTAGTTCATACTAAACAAGGCATTTTGACAAATTATTATCATGACCATATTTTTTAAATTCAAAGAATATATATGGATATATTTATTGCCTATACAATGTTCTTCTAACCCGAAATATAAGAAGCTAGTTGAAAAGCTAAGATACACAAAAATATAAATTGTTTACATTAAATAAAGTTACCTACAGTTTTAATCTCAATACTGAGAAGAACATATCATAAGGCCACGACTTGTAAAGGTCAATCGTGAAGCTATCATACTCGACCAGTAAATCGAGAAGGCTGACGCGGCCCCGACATATTACAAACAAGCTTCAACGATTCAGTGTCAAAACATATTAGTCTATAGTCTATACCTACACGACAGAAGTACTGTGCGCGGTGGGAAAATGAAGCTGTACGCATTTGTTATACTCCTAGCCTTTTGTTACGTACAATGTGAGTATTCTCTACTTTCATAAATACGCAAGATATAATCTTAGTCAGCAAATTAGTTGAATGTTTAGAAATTTTCGCATCCCATGTCAACTTTTGTTTGGGATTACGGATTAGTGTGTACTTTTCAAATGAGTGTAATTTGTCTTCTTTTCCCTATGAAACGGTAGTTAATTAAATTATCATAGATAAACTATTAATTAATTTAAAATCTATTACAGGCAAAAAAACATATGCGCAAATAGACAAAAATGCTAACATAGCATTCATTAACATGGAAGCTGGTGGATTGGGACCGGGTAGTAAAAAAGCCCCACCTACACCAGCGCCTAGCATAGCCCCGGTACCTCCAACTCCAGCTCCACAACCTGTAACTACATATAAATCAGCACCGACTACCGTTAAACAGGCCCCGATACCAGCCACCAACCCTCCTGTTCAAATCCGGCCAAAACCAGTAAATCCTAGTCCTGTTGTTAATCCAATAACAACCCCTGGACCTGGTTCCGTCAAGCAGCTTGTGAACTTCTACGATAGTCAAGGAAAAGCGAGCCCTATCCGCCCCTACAGTTACAGCCAAGCAGTCAAACAAGGCTAAACTATTTAGAAAGATTGTTACGTAACTCTAATTTTGTGTCTAATTCTTTGAGGCTTATTATTAAAGCAATAAATATATACTTAATGTTTTTATACCTTAGGCTAATTTAGAAATTACGAGTTAATCTGGTCAGTATCGCGATTATCAACCGGATACATCTCATGACATAAAAGGCAAGTTAAGGCGTAAATAATTGTCGTAAAACCTATTCTAAGTGAAAGTAAGCTAGTTCCGGAACGGGGAATGCGAGGGAGACATTTTCTTGGATATCTTGGGCAAATGTTAATTGACTTAGAAATGCACCAATAAATTAAATTAATCGGTTTTTAATACCATTACAATCCATTAATGTAACGATCTTATTTTTCAAAATTATTATTTAGAAATTCAAACTAAAACAGACACACCTATTTTAATAATTAATTTCAATTACTGTTGACTGAATTATGTTATAATAAACGCTATTAGAATTTAGAACATAATAAAAAAATATTATATTTATTTTGATTATGTTATAAACTGATAGACTATTTTTAAATCATCGGTCAAGGACAACCTAAGGCTTGACCCATAGTTAGGATCTTCGTCCATTTTTAAATACCAAGTTTATATTATATTACAAAACTCGTAAAATAAACTCCTAAATAATTTGTTCCGTCCTAAATTATTGTTCAAACCAACTAAATATTATGTCAATGCCCGTTCAGTGTAAGTTCAAACGGGTGGGGTCGGCAAATGTGCTACTTTCACTTTCGATTGTGAGTCAGACTGCTGTTGCGTCTACAGGACCTTTTGCAGTTCACAATACGTACACACGACATAATATTGTGTAAGGCGTCCGCTTTTAGAATGCATTAATAATTATACTTTGATGATTCATTTTGAATCTATCTTTGGATGATTGACATAAGTTAATTATAAAGAATAGATAACAAGTGTAGCTCTTCAGGGGTTTCTTTAATCTGCTAACAAATCTAGTATGTTAGGTGAAATCCTTAGATTTTATTGTACAAACTATAAGGTTGCGGATTTAATAGATGCGAGAAATGCATGGTTAGCTAATAAGGCTAATCTTCTTTCTATATTTAAATTCCAAAATTTATAAGGACACAGGCTGATAGATGTGGGGAACCCCATTGGCTTAATACTTATTCTTCGGAAAACATCTCTACATGGCATACTTTTCGACACTGAATTACTTCCAATTGCCACCATTTCCTTCACTTCCCTGTAAGTGTTTCTGTGGCATTGAAGTAAGTATAGCTTGGTACACGCCGCGCTTAACCTTACCCTCTTTCATCCGTAAATATTCCAGTCGTTTCGCAACAGGAATCGATAGGGTTTGTTTAGGGACTGGGGATGTATTTGTCTCTTGAAGGATGGTACTGCCTTTCGTATGGAATGCGATGCTGTGGACATATTAGCCTCGTTTCACCATAACCGAAAATATTCAATAATTCAAAATATTCAAATTTTCTCACTCAACGAAGAAGTATGCCAATACAGCGAAGAAATGCTGCCAGCAATAAGGACACTTTGAAAAGTGCCCAAACCTTTTTAATTTATTTTAGTTGTCTATCTTATATATCATTTGCGATTATGATTCATTAATTTCGAAGAAGACAGAAAAAATCAAATTAAAAGTAATGGACGACGAATTGTAAATCAAATCTATTCTTGATTTATAAGTTTGTATTAAAGCTTAGTTATAGAAATGTCTAAGGTCTTGTCTGTTGCTTATGCCATAATATTTAACTAACTAGGGTTAAATTAAACTTAAAGTATTTAACTACACATAAGTTGACATTGAAATAATCTTTTTAAAGTCCACATTACGCAACAATACAAAGTATTATAACATAAAATTATTAAACATCTTTTTTATACATCGCTCGTGTATTAACAATTTTACGCTTTCTAGTGGTTTCTTCATCCGGTTTAAGAGGCAAATCAGATCGTCATATTGAGAATGATGAGAAATATTATATTTATATCTGTATAGGCTAAGTTAAAACTATTCACGCTTATGACATTTTAGAGTAGGTATATTATTTTATATATGTACTCTCACGGATAGTGAATATTTACACTTTATTATTAGCATGTTAATGATCAATTTTAGATCCCTAACAGTCTTACATTTAAACAAGGTGAATCTCAAACAAAACAAAAATAATTTTAGATTTCTTATTACCCCTAATACATATAAAGTTTACAAATCATTACATTTTCACATTTACAACATTAAGTATAAAGCTATTAATATGAGGATTTAGACTTTAAGAAATTGAAAAATTATTCTAAAAATTAAGAATAAATATATCGTTATTAAGCTAGTTGTCCCCCGCGGTTTACCCTAAGCATCATGCCATCATCACGACTAACAAAATAATTGGTTCAATTCGAACGAGTATCACCTAAGATAAGGTCGTTCAAAAATATAGTTTTATGTATAAAGCCTGAAGGCAAATAATATTAGCGTACAAAGTGGCTTTGTCACAGTCGTCGGAAAAGGTAACCTAAAGTTTATTATTGAATATAACTTGCAAACAAGAGGTTATTAATTCGCATTCACGCGGCGAAAGTGGTATTAAACTTTGTAGTTGTATGAAATAATCCCATCAACATTACAAGCTATAAACTTATAAATTGACTGTATAAAAGTTCTACTGAATTACCGTTTCATGATGCTTACTTAATATTAAAGGACTTATCTCGCCTACGTTATGGCATTACGCGATTTATTATCTGCTGTCCGCCTGTATGGCCTAGTGGTTGACCTACCACTAGGATATAGTGGTCAATTCCCGAAGAAACAATTGTTTTAGATGGGAAGAAGAGACGACCTCGAACCACTCATTTCATTTCACTAATGGAACAGGAACCATGTACATTATATGATATGCATAATTTGGTAAAAAAATAAATACATTTTTTTAACGGATTGAAGTTATGTATTATTGTAAACGTCAAAATATTTTAATATTTAGGGAGTCGCAATAAAATGCCACTATCATTGAAGTTAAACTACACATACCTATAAGGTATCAAGGATTCTAAGCATAAATTTCCTAAACTTTCACTTTCTCAAGGCGCCCCCGGACCTAGAGTTACGAAATAAGATCCGTCCTCATTCCATTCGTGTCCTCATTCAATAAACCTACCTCATTTCTTCTGACGCACATATTATATAATTACCGACATTTTAAGACTTAGGGTCATTGTTATTGTGTTACATTAAACATCTAAGCACGTACATGACCTACAAATGTATTTATTCTATTGGTATTAATTGTTCAATTATTGTCAAATCTATTGTCTTTTTTTAATTAGGATAATGTATTCAGGCATTGTTTGGATGTGTACACAAGACATTTATTGTAATAAAAAATTACAATAAGCCTCTTCTTCTCCTTCTCTGCTGATGCCTATAATAGGACTTGAGAAGCCCTGTCTCGTAGATCATCAGCCTTCCCTTACGGATAGGAAATATAACAGTGCATTCTGCGTTTAAAAGAACAACATAAGAGACTACAGCTTGTCTACTCCGCTGTAAAGCCGTACGGAAGGAAAACATCGTGAGGAACCGCCAATTCCCAAATTCAAAATATCGACACCATGTCCCAGCAGAAGGCCGATCATCTACGTGTCGATGAAATAAAAACTATCAAAGAAATGGCTGCAATTTGAGCCACACGTCAGAATTTAAAAATACATGCGATTTGAGTGTAAATGTGAGATGATCGTTTAATACACAGAATATACTCTTCATGTCTTTTTGTACTTCGAGTTGCCGTGTTAAGGTACTTCTAAACGATTAACGACGCCTAATACTAATTATATCGAAGATTATTTTTTTATTATTAAACTTGATTGATTTTCTTTATTGTATATATTATAGTACAGAGCAAGGCAACATCTATTCCACGGTTTACAATCGTATGCTAATGAGAACATTTTATTTATCAATGAGTAATCTAACCCGATTTCGAAGTGTTTCATTGATGTTAGTGACACACTATTGTTATGCAAAGCGGATCTGCAAGTGCGGAACGCGGTGGATACAATAATTTAAGTGAAAACTGATAATCCACATTTTTCCGAACATCCGCCTTCATGCAGGCTGTGTTTTCAATACCACGTGCGTTACGTGCGTACAATTTATTATTTTTGATAAATTCATTAAAGACAGTTCTTTAACAGGACAAGATAAACTAATCACTGACATCCCAAACTTTGATCTATTTATGCTTAAAGTAATGGATTTGTGTTTTGTAACTAATTCTGTCGTCTCTATTATTGTTATTAACGCATTACCAGCTTTGATCAAGTGTTAATCATCTTCCTCTAGATACTACATAAATGTAAAGAAATTAGAATTTTTTATAAAGAATTATCATATATAATATATACATTAAGATACATATTTAATACGTCACATACCTACTTAATTATTACGCAACTACAATAAATTAAGAAATTCTTCTAACAGGCTGATTCGCTAAAAGTATGAAATTGATGAAAAGAGTGAAATCGAATAAATTGTCCATTGTGAGGTGCACGAATTTGGCAAGCATTAGGTACTTTCTGTTTTGATCTCGACATGCGCCGGCGCTGGTGTCGGAATGATATGAGATTATACGCACTTATTAGCGTCACAGTTACGCTTTTACATTTCCTGTATTACAAACATACATTATTGTTTTAAATTAAATTAAGACAGGTTTATTACATATAGGTTGAGGAAACTTAATCTAATAATAGTACATTTACATAATCAGTGGTTGTCTGGAAGAAATTGCTCTAAAGCGATAAGGCCGCCAGTTGCTTTTCATTAAATTATGTTTAAATTTTTTTCTTTTTATGTAATGCAACGAAGTGTTAATAAATAAATAATCCAGCATCCTGGCAATACTTACTTACCTGTATAAGTAATGAGTATGTTTTGTTAAAAATCTTTATAGATCTTGCAAATACATCGTAAGTCCCTGATACTGTTCTTCGATGCACACCATGGTTGAATGTTAATACCACCACAAATGTTACTCTCCTCATAATATAAATGCACGATAAAAGTAAGGTTTATACATGTTGAATCAAAAATTAATTAGTATATGTAAACATAAAGCAAAACTTTTGCTCTGCCTGAAATAACTGAGTCCATTATTAAAACACGGAGTTCAATAAAGGATTTTTTCTTAATATTGAGTTATATATATGATTAGATCACACACAGAGGAACAGTTTATGGATACGATGATAATCGATTCTTCATTTTTATCAAACGTTAAGTTAAATATTTAATATTTTTAGATTTATTAGTCGTGTCCATTGGTTTGATCATTTTTAAAGATCTATCTTCCATAAATAATAAAAATACTATTTTTTTGTATTGTGTAACGAAAAAAAAATATTATGAGTATATGGACTATATTTATTTCCAAAATATTTTAAATACATATATATCCAGTCGTGAAGTATGAAGCCGTGACAGGCCTCTAATAATCAAAGCATTATTGTATGTGATTTATATCCAAACATTTTTTGACATGACAAATATAATGGACGTTTTAGTAAAAACAAAACACAGCTCCTTTGGAAAAAAAAATTTAATTTAGTTACTAACCATATAGTATCTTAATAAATATATAAGTTAATATAATACAGTACTTATTCATGTATAATTTCTACGGTTAATAATAGATATTTCTATGACAAAAACATTTGTTTGTCTTCGATGCAAGAAAGTTCTCAAGTCAATGAATTTGAAACAATGGAAAGATGAAAGATCTTTACTAAAATATAATTTCGAACAGTTTTCTCTAAACTTTGTATACTAACTAAATATAGGTATTTATTATCAGTAAAAAAATTAAGAAGTAACCCGCTTTAAAAAAACTTTGCAAGATAAGCGTCATACATGTCGCCGGGTAATTCTCTTTGGTTACGACACGCGGATTCATTCATGGTTATCCTAAATGACGTCACAATTTCCAAATCCTCGCCAAACTGCTGGATCCGGGATTCAAGCTCAATGGAAGTCACAGGTGTAGACTCGACTTTCACGCGTATAAAACGACGCGGGCGCCGGCGGGCGCGACCAGTCCGCTTGCTATCTATCAACCCGCGTGTGCTTCCCTCTCACGAAATCGAAAGTGATTATTCGAATTTGAGACTGTGATTCGATCTGTGTGAATCGATTGTGTGTGACTGAACAGTGATTGGTAGCTGCTGTTATCCTGAAACTGTTTCTTCGGACTTTTTACACTGAAAGCTCATCTGAAAAGGTACGGATTGTATTTATATAGATAGTGAATTTGGCTAATTAATTATGTGAAATGAGAAATTTGCAAATCATTGGAACAGTTGTTTATGAATATATAAATGAAAGCTTCGTAATCCGTAAGAAACAGCTAAAAGATTTCTCATTAACTATAATTTAAATATCTATATATAATATTTTATATAATTAATATGATTATTACAAAAAAATATGTATACGAGAAGGGACAAACTTGAAGATTTTTGCATGACCGTTGAGAAAGTTGCGTAATTTCACTTTCACTTATATAATCTAGAATTGTTATCTTTCGCATATCCACGACGTTCTAAAAGCGTTTTGCATGTTTAAAAATTGCAGCTGTTACAAATGACGCGGATGAGGTGGTAAAATAGGCAATATGTATATGTAATTAAGAGCTATAAGATCGTAAGAAAATTCTCTAGAAACGATATGTGGAAGGCTCGAGGAAAGTGGGTCAAGCGTCACACAGCACGCATTTTATAGGTGTACGGCGATATTTCTTGTTTCAGTTAATAATGTGAAATGCCCGCATAATATTGCATTTAACATTGTTTTTCATCAAATCTTCTATCTGATAATCTGTAAAAATGATGATCTGTATGATATTTTCGAAAATTTCAAATTGATGAACAGATTTTCATCAATCAAATAGATATACTTCACAATTTATACTTTTAACTTGTACGTGAAATAACCATTAAAAAACAGCGAACGAACTAACTATTTATGATTTTTAATCGTTGTTATTTTGAGCATAAAATACTTAATTAATATTATTAATACCTTTATGGACTCAGAAATAATATATTAAATATGTAATTTTAAAGTCTCATCTTCAATGTGGCCGGATGCGGAGATATACATGTGCTACACTTGAGTAAAGTGCTCTTGTGAAATTCGCCAACAGTAGGTTTTCCCGACTATTGTTCGGACGCACTTCGATTTCGTAACTTCTTTTAAGTCATCTTTATGACATTTCGAAATGTTCATGAAGCTTAACAAAATAATTATGTGCTTTACATTGAATTTTTTTAATCCTCTTAGTTAAAGACATAAACGCGTGAACTGTAATATGACGTTTCTTTAGGCAAAACTATAACTAATAAACGTTCGAAAAAAATAAATTCCTAAGTTTTTACACATGGTTCAATACACAATAATTAATTCAGAGACTCACTTCTTAATTATGATATTAATTAATAAAATTCCATATTTATTTTTCATTTTGATAACTTACCATATTTCTTATTTAATAAACGTCATTAAAAATTTAATATAGCTGCGTAATTGTATTAAATGAAATAAGTGATAATCGTCACTTTCTCCCCCGTATAGATTTCATATTTGAGAGAATTTTTGAATGTTATGGAAGGAACAAGGTGAAAGCGTTAATAAGTATGTTAAAATTTCCGTCAAGAAGTCTTATTAATTTACTAATTGCAGCGTAATTAGATGCTACCCACCCCATTCTGTGAATATATCGTTTTGTGTAAGCAATTTTTATCAACTTTCCTTTTTATTTTTGTTTAATAATATAAAAATTAAATGTTAAAAAACTACTCTAATTAGACCACATAATTGGGCTCTCACATCTACATCTTAAAAACGTAAATCATAGTAAAGACAAAAGTGTTCAGTACAAACAAATATTTTACATTATTAAGAAAAATAATATAGTCCGTAAACTTGAGTTATGTTATTATCCCAAGACTATAGGACATCAAGGAAAGGTACCTTAAATGTCGTAGGATATTTTACTGAAAGAAGACTTTGTTTATTGATTTTCTAAAAAATGACTGTCTCGTCTGCGAATCGAACCCATTCAAATGTGAAGAAAAAAACATAGTGTTTTAAAGAAAGGAGCATTGTGAAAGTAATAGTTGTAGACAAATTAAAAATTTATTTGAATTAAGTATTTTTTTGGAAATTAAATAATTAAATTCTCCATGTCTGACGCTTAATAATACTAATATGAATAAGTGTGAATACTGGATATGAGATGGCTCAATTCAGTTTGTAACTCGCTCTCGTTGTAGTATCGCTTTTTGTGCAACAAATCTTTCACACTTTAACGAAGAAATTTAATGGTGTTAGTATCTGGCCTGATCGATCCATTTGTACCAAACCAATTAGAAAAACACTGATTTAGAAACTCTTCTTCGACTATTATGACTCGGAGCTCCATCTTCTTGTAAAATTAAGTTTTCTTGCCGGAGCAAGTAAACTTAAGATAATAAATCTCTCTGTAGTCTTCATATCTTTTCTCTTAAAAAAAGTATTTAACTGAATATTCTTTGCGTCATTTCTTCTCCTCGGTTCTCCTCCTAAGGTTCCTCGGTAAAAATGGATTTAGTAAACCATTTCTTTAATTCCGCACAAACGGTTCAGTGAAAACGGACTTGGTTATTCCTTTCATTGTCTCGTAAAATATGACTCAGAGATTTAACGTTGTTCTCTTCTTTGAAAATACTATGTCGTTATAATATAATAATTATTTATTTTAAATTGATTGGTATCAGAAAAATGAGGGGTGCTTTTTTCACATTTGAGTCGGTTTGATTCCCAGACGAGACAAGTAATTTTTAGAAATCCTTTTAATGCAGTACTTACTTTTCAAAATAAAATACAGTCTTCTATCAGCTAAATAACATATTTAAGGTACTTTCTTTGATGTCCAATAGTCTGGGGACGCCCTGTACTATACCACACCCATGCCGCCTTATCTTGTAACAGTTTAGAAACGTTTAATAAATATCTTATTTTTTAAGCCTACCGCCTCAAGGAAAGTAAATAAACTTTCGCATTTATAATATCAATCGATGTTATTTTAGATTAAGTATCAGAGGCACGTGTTATCTCCGTGGTGCTTGTGCAAAGGAAAGTGAGTCAGTGTGTCACAAGTGCCTCACCACTCCCAGTGATTATAACACTTCACTTGTTCTAAAGCATTTGTTTTTAATTAAAACTTTATAGCTTCCTCTGCATGCCTTCTGTTGCATTTACATCTCATTTGTTTGTTTAAACTGTATGCAATTCCAATCAATAACTTTCTAATGGAATCGATTAGAAAATTTCAAGTAGGCTTTTATTTATTTCTTTTATCGATTTGCCTTTTTCATGTACATTAGTTCGATATAAAAGTACTACTTTACTAGATGTACATTATGCCACATTGCTTTCATTTTATTTATTTTCTCCTTTAAAATGCAGTGTTACTCTAGAAAAAAATACTAAAAATAAACTAGAACATTATTTGCTGACATTCATTTAAGAAAAACTTTCTTGTTCCGTCATTGTGATCGAATCCAAAGTACGATACGTCGGTATTGTTTCAAGGCACACTTTACAAGTGGGACTATCTTTTCTTCGGCCTGGGAAATGAGCCACCGACTCGTTCCGATTAAACGCCAAGTTCACAAGATTAGAACGTCATTCATCATATCATAATACTTATGTTATTTTATCAGTAATGTCAAACCAAAACTCACCTTCCATGGTATAAATATTGTTATACGCTTCTGTTTTACCGACAAATATAATTTGAAAAACTTGTTAAGGTGATGCCGACATTGCATACGTAATTTAAAAAAATTTCGTAAGCAATTTCACGCCTCAATTACACAAATTATTTAATAGTTACATAATACCTAACAATGGAAAGTATTAAATATAACAATGTGTTAATAGTTAACCAGCCCGTATCACTTAACGAGGTGATAGAGCCCCTATAAGTTATCATTTCCAATCTCTGCACATGAGTTTTCCGCGGGGAAATTGATCTGATTTCACTTTTGCAGCAACCGGTCATTGGATACAAATTTCTCCCTTGACATTCAAGGATAAATTGCCTTTTCTGTTGACATTTAAGTCATATGTTATAATCAGAAATCGGTCGTCAAATTATATGTCGATTTAACTTAACGTTTTGCACCTCATATGTGTATATTAATGATTTAAACTGTTCAGATTAGGATTTGCATAAAAACAAAGTTACAAACAACAAAGTTATATTTATACTGAATTACAAATTTTCATACGACAATCAATTTACGTATTAAGTTGTGCAAAATATTCATTAGTGATTTACAATACTGAAATAGAATAATAAATACTAAACAACGATCATAAAACAGTTTTCGTAAGTTATTTCATTGCGGTCTGTATTCTTAAGTTACATGTTTTCTCTCGCATCCATCATCTCATTTACAAGTCCTATAAAATAAGTCGTAGAGAAAACGAAAGTACGTGGCAATTAAACACTACAATGCTCTCTAACTTAAAATAAGAAAGTGGCTCATAACATTAATTTTAACTTAAGATTAGCCATATGTTGTACAACATTCTAAATTACTCACGGTTATTTAATAAAGTAATCTCATATTTTTCTTGGGAGACCATTTTTTTGTATCGTTAAAGCATCTTTGAATGGTCATCGCTACTTTGTTGATTCTCTAATACGTCTTATTTGATGGACATATTAAACTGTGATTTTAGACTAATTAAAGTACTTTTAACTTTACGTAATTTAATGTAGAATCCCTTTCTCTAGTAAATTAATATAATACAATAATAATAATGACATTTAATACATACATGACAATAATACATAAATGAATATTTATACAAATCCTTAGTATAAATATTCATTTATGTTCGTTATTTCGACAACCTTCAGAATTCAATAGATTTTTTACTAGTTTAGTATTTTTTATGCACTTCTGAATTTGCAGCTTAGGTTTTGGTGCTGTCAGTTATCTCTAATTATACCATGTTCGTAACTGGTTAGTAACTAAAGTGAAGGGCTGTCGCTACTAAACTAGTGCATTATTTATTACATGGGCGATTTCCCGCGAGCCGATGGCGTTTTCTCCACTTTCATCTGTATTTACAGGTGCGCACTTGCTTTACGACATTCTGATATTTGGTCCTATGAATCTAGTCTCGTTTAGCTGTACTAACCATATAAGATTGAAAGATATTGTTAGAAAGATATCGTATTACGGCTTATGTAGCAGACAAAATGGAACTGTATGCCTATTTCATATACAATAAAAAAAGTATTAAAGAAACAATTACCGATGTATTTTAAATAGTTTTGATTAGGACTTGAACTTTTTTAATATGTCCGCAAGTAAGGCAATGTATATATGATTTATGTATGTTTGTAATTTGTTATTGTGGTAACAATAAAAATTTAAAGCATTGTGTGTTTTGTGATATGGGTAATATTGAAGATGTTTTGCTTGGCTATTGTTAGGTGCTTTCACTTTCACGTTTCCGCAATAGCGATACGAAGGAAGTCAAATTATGGCGAAAATAACGCATTGTCTTTCTGTCCTATTGTTGACGTAAGCCTGGGGCTTAACAATGCTTTAGATAATATTATTTGAGTTTTTATGAGTAATTATTTATTATTCTTGGAACTTATCCATAATAAGGCACATTTTACATAATTAATCCTACGTACGTCTCAATCACCTATCAATATTTTTATCTGTTTCAGGTTTTCTCCCGTATAGAGTACACGCAAATTTATGCCACCGAAAAATTTATTTGTAAGTATTGACCAAAAATTATGCACATTAGATCGAATTTTAAAATTAACTGAGCAAAATTTATTTAGAACCAAATTTTTAAATATTTCGACGTTTCGATGGTATTTCAGAAATAGTGGTCAACAAATTGAAAATATTTTTATTTAATTATTCCTTTTTCACCTACGCGAATTACGCAAAAAGTATCAATATCGGCATATTGAAACTTTTTGCGCTTAAAAACTCTTTACTGTACAAATTATAATGACATTTTATTCTGTGCAACGCGGGTGTCATGTACACGTATCAATAATATTACCAATATTAGAGACTGTGTTTACTTCGATATATGGACAGAAAACTAAAGTAATTTATCAATTCGAACTAGTCTATGAAATAGCGCGTTTCACCAAAACGAACTTTCTGTTTTATAATATATAGTATATATTAATTATAACTGATTATTTTCTAAAATTAAATTACACATAAAATTTAATTTCCGTCTCACCAATTACTTTTAGTTGACGTTGCGTAATACACACTTCATAAAATATCTCTCACAAACGTTTCTTTGCCAAAAATATAGCACTTTCTCTGAATGTAATTACCTTAGTGTGAGTGAGTTTGCGGTTACGTAACACATTTGTAAGAGTGAACCCAATTAGAACAAAACAAATAGTGAAAGTGGTCAGCGCAGGATCATAACCGTACCTAATAGTTTTATCTCATAAAAATAAATTCAGAATTTAAATACTTTTGTTATAATAATGATGCAACTGAAAGAAAGCGTGTCAAAAGTAACTCGTCCTTACATCGACGTCCGTTTCGATACAAAGTCAAGGGCCTATGCGCCGGCCATTATCTCACGATGTTGCATAATATCGGGAGCATCGGCCTCGTCCTTGAATTGTAAAACTTTCACGACCGATTATTATGGATTTTATACGTTCGATTATTTTTATTGCTACAATGACTTTATTATGAGTCAGCATATTGAAATAAAATAAATTGTTACTAACTTTTCTATTAATAAAAAATGCCTAATTTTTGTGAATGTATACAGTGATTGTGCAAAACAGTTTCAAAAATAATAAGAAATCGTATAATCCTAAGTATTATTATGATACGACGATTTAGCAATTTCAGTAGTAATATATGAACCAGTATCAGTAACAATGGGCGATTAGATTCGATGAATCATAATTTATTGTATTTTGTTACTTATAACCCCTAAATTAAAATCGCTTACACTTTAAGTATGCAAGACAAAGATGCATCTGTTTTTACAACAGAAACTTCAAATTAAAAACGATCCCATAGCGAGTGTGGTTAATTAAAAGCTTGTCGGGAAGTAGGTGCGTTTTCTATTCTTAGCAAGTGCGGATGCCGTCAATTGCTGTTACACGATAGTTGGATATCGGTTGTCGATAGGAACGAGGTTTCTACGGAACTTCCGGAACTACGAGAATGGAAATATTGGGAAGTGAGAATCAGAAACCGGACTCCATACAATGCCCCACATTTCTAATGGCGCGTAAAAACAACATCGATAATATCATATTTGATTTAGGTTAGTAAAATGTAAACATAGTTGCTTAATGACATGCCATTACTATGAAAATATTACTTTTGGATAACTAGTTAAACTGAAATTTTAAATCCATTCAATGTGTCTTAGAGAGATTTGTTTAAAAAAGTATGCATAGCGTATTATGCAATACGTAGAATTATTTTTTTCTAAACAAGTACAACTCAATTACGCAATAAAGGTCAGGTGCAAACTAATGTGGCTTTGCGAAAAAATCGCACTTGCGGATTCTTCACTGTCATACCAATGAAAGTTACCGGATTATGTGCTAATGCCAAGTGCGGCGAAGAAAGCGAGCCTTGCCGACGGAGCTTTTTAATACAGTCATCTCGCTCTGCCAAGTTTGGCGTGTACTCGTAAGAGAAAGACTATGTACATTTTAAAAGAGAAAGCGGGCCACGTTACGTTTCTCGTTGCTATTATCACGGGCATTGAACGTAAACCGGCATCGACTATATGTATTAGGTATTTATTCTTAAAGTAATAAGGTATAGTTTTATGTGGCTCGAGCCCGTACTTATGATGCGTTCGGTGGTTTGCCATTGATACAGAGATGCAAAATTCGGAGAGCAACGAACTGTGGACGGTGAAAGTGTTGCGTGGTGTAACCTTGAGCCTACGTCGCTTTCGTGGAATTTGCTCAAACGCACCAATACAAAACAAATGTTACAGGTGTTTTGTCAACGTAATTTTGATTGATGTTTTCTCTTGAATTACGCTACGAAATTTAGGACATACTCGAGCATCGTATCCGTAATCTTTCGAATACTAATCATTTGAAAAACAATAAACTAACTGAAGAATCGTTATCGATAGAATAGCAGCCCTTATAATTACACTCATTAGTATTTTCAAAATAAGTATTTTTTTTACAAAGAAATCTAATAAACTTTGCGTTCAGCGACTATAGCTTTACGTACTCTTCGAAATCAGAGATCTACGACAATCTCAGTTATTTAATGATTAAATTTCTCTCGATCTCTTCATAAAAACAACAAAATAATCGGACTCCATTCATGCGTTTCCAAGAATAGCATATCTGCCAATGCGCCTGCGATAATGTAACCAGCGAGAACCACGTGCCATTCAATTTGTTTTACAAGCTTTCATTTCTAATGAAAAACAGTTAAATCGCATCACTCTTATTGTCAACAATGTTTTGTAATTCAATTGAATTTTCACTTTTTAGGTCAATGATCAAATTCTATAATACGTTTCTCACGCACTAAGAACCTTAATAAATGTAATTTTTAATTTATTAAATGCATATCATCATATCGGTTTAAACTTACGCTAAATATTTTACTCTTAGGTATTAGGACGTTCACATAGGAATTTATGAAAATAATTATTGACTGTCTACACGAACAAACTTAAAAGAAAAAAATCTTATCGAGGTCGACATTCGTGGGGTGTTGGACCGATGAAGTTTTATTATAACTAAATAATTGAGTAATAATGCCTATTCATCGCGGCTTAATGAGAGTTTTGACAGAGTAATCAGTGCCAAACTTTTAGATGTAGACCTCGGTTAGCCCGCGGCGAATTTGCTCACGGCACCTGTTATTTGTCTGTTTCAATTATATAGTATTTGACAGATAGATCTATGGTCAAATGTCAGCAATCAACTAAATGAAGACGTCAGAAGAATCCAGGTTAGGACGTTGAGAAAAAAAACATTAGACATAGATTAAGATGTTAACAGTGAGAAAAAAATTTTTGCGTGTTAATTTTAGAGATTATTTTAAAATCTAATTAAATTAGTGGTTGTCTGGAAGAAATCGCTCTAAAGCGATAAGGCCGCCAGTTGCTTTTCATTAATTTATGTTTAATATTTTTTTTTTACCTTTTATGTAATGTCATTTTCATAATGCAACGAAGTGTTAATAAATAAAATAAATAATAAATAAATAAATTCTTTGTATTTTTATAAGTTTTAAACTTTAATGTTAAGTGTTTGTGTAGGTACTCTTTTAGAGAAAATATATTATAATCAAGAAATGTTTTTTCTATGTTTTAAAAAAATAAAAAGTCGACAATATTATTATATACATATGAAATAGACAATTTGTTTGTAGAATCCTATAGTATTAAGCTGCAAGTAAAATTTTCATCAACAACTAAAGTACATACAATTAATAACATAAGTTAGACGAATATTCCAAAAAGTAATAGATTAAATTAACCATTTCAGCTCTATTTATGTAAAACATTTCTGTGATACTCATAAAATACCAAAAATGTTCTCATTAATGAACATGCATTTGATTGTGATCTCGAACGCTGAGATGTAACTTTCTAACATGCAGTCTGGTGAAATCGGCATCTCCAACTCGAAGCAAACGGGCGTGCCACTAGCGATCCATAATTTCTTAAGAATATTTATAATACAATATTTCTAGAGCTTTCATAAACATTGTATAAATTAGAATACTCGTACAATATCAAGTTTTAATTTATATAAAAATGTGGATTACATTTATAGTCTTTTAATTTTAAATAGCTGTAATTTAATATCATGAAGAACTAATTTAAATAGCATGGTAAAAATTTACTTAATAAGTATAGATTCAATTAAATATGTTTATTCCATATATCATAAAATTCAATTATTATGAAATAAATTGAAAATGACCTTGCGTCGAGTCAGGTGAAGGCCGCTCGTTTCCTCCGATCGCATCAGGAGCGTATCGGAGAAAGATGCATCTGGTGCAGTTCCGGTAGACCGCTGCATTCGGTCAGTGGGTCAATGGAGGGGAGTGGTGGGGACCGGGGCACAGCTCGCAAGTGGCAGTGTTCGCTGTTCGCCGTCATGCGAACACCCGCAGCGTCCGTGCGCCCGCGCCTATAGCGCTCATGTGTAGCGCAAGCGCAAATTGAATCCACTCATGTGTCTTGTTGGTTGCAGGCCGCTGACTGACCGGACTGCGATTATGAAGACCAGGCTGCTGTTTCTACTCGCGACGCTCCTTTATCAGGTGAGATTATAAGACAAATTATAGACGACATGCATCTAATAAGTATGATTAAAAATGTTGTGCTTGACAACAGGCGGCTAAAATATAGATGCTTAGAATTTAGCTAAATTACAGGAGAATAAAGAAAAATATGTATTTTATAAATTTTTTAAAACATTGCCAAAAAATCTTCCCAAACCAAATACACCCTACCAGTTAAGCTTAAAATTAGGAAATACGAGTAGCTAATATTTTTCAATACAGCCGCTTTGGTTGACAGAATTGCTAATTTAGATAAAATAAATTATGATATAGATTGCTAATTTAAATTTAATACATAAAGGCAAAATTTATGTTAGTATATTTATCGTAGATACAGTAAGCTAACCGTTCGTTAAGCAATGAGGTATTAAGGCGATCGCTGTATGTGCAGCGTCATAGCGTTTTTCATCAATTACTAGATTTCACCACAACTGTACTCTACATACAGTATTCCGTTCGTCCATAGACTACTTTATAATAGATTATAACCGTTTCAATTGAACTTTAAACCGACAAAATTAAGAAAAAAATAAGTTCATTAACTATTAGAGGGGCTGACAAAATTATGTATTATTTCACTGATATGTATGAATTATTTTATTATAAGAAACCTTTGTCAGATTCATTGCATGTTTGTATTTTTACTTTGGCAAACAACGCAACACAGATATAAATGTCATATTTACATTATAAGCTCAAGTATATAAGATATATACCTGCTGTAATATTTATATATATTTTGAAAGTCTAGTTGATTTTTTTTTAATGCAACTTTATACTTAGCAACAAAAAGTACAATGATATGACAAAGTATGTATATTAAAGAGGTAATGATTGCAACAATATAGTTTTTGTAACGATTTCACCGATAGCTTTTAAGCGCACGATGTACAATAAATGTAGTTAAGACTGATACATCCTAGACACTTATATATTATTATGTGTAGCAGTAGTATTCAGTAGGAGACAGCTATTACGTGTTCTCTTTTATTTACGCGAAAGTCACACATCTAGAAATTATTTTCTTGTGGTTTTTACGATATCTTAGATCAATCAAATGCTTATTTTTAGTTTCATAAAAATGAATTATTAATAGAACTTTTACGGACACAATTATTATTCATGCGATAAACATAATACTGGCCAATTGATTTTCAATAAAAAAGATAACAAAAAGTGAAATTTTTTGCCAAAAATCAAGGTCAGTTACGTAAATTTAAATGCAATCGAGACTGTTTATTTCGATTTCTCGTTAAAGACTGTAAAATATACGATCAGCATGACATGTCTACCAAAAAGCACTTTCACTGCGGATAAAATTCGAGCTTAATCGATGATATAATCGGTAACAAAATCGTGCAAACGATTTCATTTTCTGTCGTGCTTCTTATTGTATATTATGGTTAGATAATATGAATAATAGTTAATGTTGGTACTATGGTGACATAACGTATTTGAATACAATAGGAATTTTATCGGGTCAGTTTCGGTTGATTTTTGGAGGCTGAGTTCTTATTGCTTAGAGGGTGAATGTAAATTTATTCTTTTACTTTTTATATATATTTTAAAACAGTAATAAATGAATTAGTAAATTACTGTGTTACCGCTGGTTAACATTTTTCGTTTACTTTGAATTTCAGTTATTTAACTTTCATTCGCTCTTCTTTGCCTCTGTTTTTATATACTTAACTTTGAAAACATGAAAAGAAACACACTCAATATACAGCATAACACAAATTATGTATTATTATACGCTATCTAATACAAGGTGTCTATGGATATTAAACATCACAAACGTAACATTAGCAACCTACAACAATTAAATAAGGTCACAGTTAACAGAAGCCCCTAATATTTTGGCAAAAGGGAAAGGCTTAAAAAGGAAGCGGATGTGGTTATCTTATACTCGCTTACCAACTGCTGCTTATAGACGTTATTTTCAATTTGTAGTAAAAAAATCTATACTACTATCTAAATAGTATATCGTGTAAAAGAGCTAATATCGTGAATGTCTATTACACATGTCAGTCTCTATTTTGATTTTAATTAAGGATGCAATATAGTCACACGTTTTTGATACTCTGAGTACATTTTAATTATTAATTAAACAAGGTGGAAAATATTGCTTTAAATATTATCAGTTATGTTTCTTATGTTACCTGAAAGCACCTTATGTATATCAAGAATTTTCCTAAGAAACCTGTAAGGGCCAGTTGCATTTCCTTTTGCTATTTACAAACTCGAGCAGTAGGTAATTTCTAACTGGTTTAGAAAATGCGATCGATTAGAAGCAAGTGCAAATCTTTATTACCTTGTAAGTATATTAAGTTCAAAATACCGTCAACCTTGTGATTTTTTTTAAATTGCCGTTGCCCGTTATTAAATAGCTATTGTAAAATGATTGAATTAATATATAGTATAATATTGCTGCAATCGCTCGAACCTGATCTAATATCTGCCGCACCATAGCGCCTAAAAAGAAATCTTAATTAATTGTGCTTGTTTAACCAGTTAAGTAGCCAAAATAATTTAAATAACCTCAAAGCAATTGAATACAAATTATGTTAAATTAATAACAATTCAAATCTTATGCAAGACAGTCGTTAAGTCCGTGAAAGTATTTTACTAGGTTGATTAATATTATAATTTTCTCGTGGCATCCATCAATGTAGAAAGTCGGAAAGATCGGCGCAAGCGCAGGACGGCCGCGGCGCGTTGCGTGGGGAAGTAGAGTGCGACGTACCCGCACATCGGAATGTGCACTTGGCCAACGATGCATTTACTTAATTGTCTTAATAGTAGGGTATGGGGTTGAAGTAACATTTACACATACATAAATGGCTGATCTATATGTGGATAAGTTGCTTCCCAAATTTAATAAATGCATCAATCAACAAAACAAATTTCATTATGAAATACTTTATAAATAACTAGGATATACTTCTCAATTAAAGAGGATTAGGATAGATTTGGTAAACTAGAAATAACGCAATTCATTTTCGTTCTAGGATGCAAGATGCGAACCGCCAGTAGACTCAGCATCACTACCACTGGAGCACCGTGGTGGCGCGTACGGCCCTCCACTCCCGCCACAGACAGATGACCCCTGGCCATTGACCTCACCTGACAGTCCCAAAATCAAACATCTCCAAGTCCAATGTGAAAAAACTCATATGCGTGTCAATATTGAGTTCGATAGACCGTTTTATGGTATGATATTCTCAAAAGGATTCTACAGCGATTCACATTGTATGCACTTAAAACCGGGGACCGGACATCTCAGTGCCACTTTTGAGATCTTCCTTAACAGTTGTGGGATGAGCAGCTCCGCTAATCACAATGTAGCAGCATATGGAAGCCCTACGCCTAGTGGATCGTACGTAGAAAACACGATTATTGTTCAGTACGATCCTTACGTTCAGGAAGTATGGGATCAAGCGAGGAAATTAAGGTGCACATGGTACGACTTTTATGAAAAGGCTGTCACCTTCAGACCGTTCCAAGTCGACATGCTACATGCCGTTACAGCAAACTTTCTCGGAGACAACTTGCAATGCTGGATGCAAATTCAAGTGGGAAAAGGACCCTGGGCTTCAGAGGTGTCTGGTATAGTCAAAATTGGACAGACAATGACTATGGTACTTGCAATTAAAGATGACGAGAACAAATTTGACATGTTAGTAAGAAACTGTGTTGCACACGATGGTAAAAGAGCACCAATCCAATTGGTAGATCAATATGGATGCGTAGTAAGACCCAAAATTATGAGCAAATTCCAGAAGATTAAGAACTTTGGGCCTTCTGCTTCTGTCGTATCGTTTGCATACTTCCAAGCTTTTAAATTCCCAGATTCTATGAATGTCCACTTTCAATGTGTCATCCAAGTATGTAGGTATAATTGTCCTGAGCCTAAATGCGCTGGCCTAGGTGCCGATTATGGGGTACCATTATTGGGAGGTAACACATTGGGAGCAGGTGAATATGGCCTCCCCAACGGTGAGTACGGACTTCCTCCGTCTCCACACGCTGAATATGGTGTTCCACCCGCGTATCCAGACCCTAGGCATCCCGCAGACTCATCAGGTGCTTACTCTGAAAAACGAGACGACACAGTTCCTCCACCACAAGGACAAGCTTCATCTACACCTAATGCTCCAAGTCCTTCCTCACCAT
This sequence comes from Pieris mannii, assembly GCA_028984075.1. Taxonomy (NCBI): domain Eukaryota; kingdom Metazoa; phylum Arthropoda; class Insecta; order Lepidoptera; family Pieridae; genus Pieris; species Pieris mannii. Next base: position 7,664,116 of record CM054776.1, read on the forward strand.
CACCAAATAGAAATGATGAAGACGACGTCAACCTTCCTCCACCACCACCTCCGGGACGACGTGGCGTATACAACACAGTCAAGAGGAAAGACGAAGGACACGGTAATCTGGCAACGTTGGGTGGCCGCCCGCGATCTGTTGAAGATTTGCCCGAAACATTAGTAGGAGTTAGAAGAAAACGTGAAACATCGACACCATCACGTATCTATAAGCGAGATGCTCAAGAAATGACTGACGTAAATACCAGCAGAACGATACAAGTAGTGGCGCCAGGTGATGTTAACTTTGCTTTAAACAATGCTGCTACCAACGAAACAGTTGTGATTCAATCACCGGGTACTGATCCAGAAACGATATGCATGTCAGTGCCATCATTCGTGGCAGGTTTGGTCATGTTATTATTAGTACTGGTAGTGGCGTCACTGGTAGCTGCTTTTCTCTTTGTGCGAGTGCGGGCGCTAGATAGAAAAGGAACACACGGCGCCACCGCTTACTATGAGACGGACTATGTGAAACATACGAACTAGATGCGAATGTGTAGGGTGCGAATGTGACGCGTGGACGTTCAAAGAACTCTTCTCAGATCCAAAGAGCGAGCGAGCATCAGCCACGGCTGGGCGGCGTCACTCACGATGAAGGTGACGCTGACGTGAACGCTGGTCAGCCGCGGAAGAGGTTCGGTGACTTGTGACTTATTTATTTAGAGTATTTAATGTGTGTGATGTATTGTTCGACTGCATTTTGTAAATTATTTTATTCGTGTATGAAACGTTCCCTGTACTGTATTTTTAGTCGTTCTGTCTGTAATTTTGTAAAGAGTCGTAAATAAGATAATAGATATAAGTTATATACCAATTAAAGTGTCGTGTGAGATTGTTGTAATTATTTTTTCTTTAAATAACTCACAATAAATATATACTTTGAGGGAATTGTGCTTTGTGTATATTTAGATGTAGCTTTATGGCCTGGCCATTAGTCCCGTAATCTTAAGAAAAAATAAAAATCAGTGGCGCTACAACCTCTTTAGGTCTTGGCCTCAGACTTTTTGAGTCTAAGACATGTCGGTTTCCTCGCGATGTTTTTCCTTCACCGTTCCAGCAAATGTTAAATTATAGTAACATTTGCTCGAACGGTGAAGTTTTAGTATTAATGTTTAACTTAAGAACAAATAATGTCACTAATTTGATAACGGCCCAGAAATTATACATAATAAGAATACAAAATGGTATGGCACAATATGGCATTATTTAAGTATTTTCTGACTTACATCTCCTGGTTCAATTCCTGGGGTAGAATAATTATTTCTTATAAATAAACACAGAACTCTCTATTATGCCTTAAAAATACGCTTATTTAATAATCAAACAATGTTATAAAAATCTTAAAAATACTTACACCATCCCACTAAAATTCTAGAAAAAAAAGACATTATGAAAACTAAATATATTTATTCATATGACCAAAATAAACTAAATCTTATATAAAAATAAATTTCTACTAAACATAAGTAAAGTAGGTAAGTAATAATTTTCATAAATGTATAATTAAATTAATTCACGCATCTTTTGTATGGTATATTATATAGTATTTCGAGATAGTTTACATAAAATTAAATATAGTGTGAATATAACAAAACCTTATTTCCATGGTTTAATCATTTTCTTTTTTGCACATTTTTTACTGGAGTTTGGAACTAAATTCAGTACTGACGACATCTCGGATTTAGTTGGACTTTTATATAAGACTTCTAAATTATCTTCATGTTTCGAACAAATGATATCAACCAGATCCTGCACAAATACGGGTTTTGTAAAAATGTCAGAATAAAAAATTTGTCTTTATTTTTAAGAGTGAAGAATATTAGAATAGCTAATAAAAATAATATTGTTATAAAATCTAAGTATGTGCACATCTACTTACGGCATCTCTATATAGTTTTTATTCAAAATTGGTTTAGTAAGACAAGAAAGCGCCTAGAAATAAATAAAAGTAAACTAAAAATATGTAAAAAATACTAAAACCCGTTACAGGAAATGGACAAAAACTTATTTCTTCCTTTTAGTATCTTTAAACAGAAAGTTTGGGGCAGGTAATTTTAATTATTACAACAAATTTCATAAAGCCAATTAAAAACTTTTAAAGTCATATCGATGGTTACTGCTCAAAATATATATAATATGTATACGTAATTATATTACCGTCTTGAAAAGTGGAGATTCAATTGTTCGAGATTTATTTTTATTTGCCTGCAATTTCTGAGCTCGTTGCCTCCGTAGTGGTTTTGGTGAATTGGGCATGGTAGCAGCATCAAGACTCCCTCTACACTCTGTTTGTGTGTATTTTGTCTTCATTTTAATTTTATAAGGTTTTACATTGGTCTAAAATAAATAAACTGTATTGAGTATAAAAGTAGGTAGGAACGATAAGTGTCAGGAGAATTATTGTATCCACCTAACTCTATGGTTTCATAATTCAGTGGGTAAGGCTGCCGAAGTTGCGCTCACAGTCACAACAATCCATAAAATAGACGCCTAAGATACCTTACAAGTTTTGCCCTCGTTTTGGGGGTTTACAGAGCACTTAAATGATTCCGTATTCATGCAATCGTTATTTAAAAATTATAAATTATAAATTAGTGTTGTAGGAAAGGTTAATATGATATCATACTTACGATATTATTTTGATTGCGCGTTGGCTCCTGATAAACTTGATTGGATTTTGACTCTAAACCAAAATTGTTACAAAGACGAGGAATTCTTAACCTTGTCTCAGATTGCGTATGTTTGCGTACTTTTCTTCGCCTTCGGGTTCTTCGTTTTGAGTTGTCTTCGCTATGTTTTGGATGCTAAACAATTATATTTTTAAGAATATTGAAAATGAATGAAAGGTAAAAATTTCACGCTGTAATGCATTTTTGCGGTAAATAATTAATAATTAACATAGGTTTTATTGAGTTAATACATGTTCGGTAAAATTTTTAAATAAAAAAAATAGTTTCTGTATTTTAAATATGTTCAATTCAACATCTCAATACTCGCATTCAAATATAGAACCATAACGTAATTGTTATAGCATTAAAAATACTGATAGCGATCCGTTTATTGATATGTGATCACACATGACAGTAGATATGACGTTACACATTTATAGCCAAAGTTAAGTATAAGCAAGAAATTGCCGTAATAAATATTAAGGCGCAGCAAGAGCCATACTTATCAACATGTGAAATACCTGTATCGACGGTAATGCTAAAAGCCTGTGGCGTGGAGTCAATATAGGATCCTGCGGCGGCCTGCGACAACGCACTGTCGATGCAGCTTGCTGCATTGGATAATAAACGGGAGAGCTCGCACTTTGCCGCTGACGTAGCTAATATAACAGGCCATACTTTTAGTAGCTTGCATTTTTTTATAAGTATTGTATAACTTTGATCTTATTCAACGTTCGTATTTAAAAAAACTGTTTGCAGTATATTCGAGGGGGGGTTGTCTAAGTACTTACGTACGTACTACTTCACCGCCTCTTTCAATAATATACAAGAATATACATTGATAAAATATAAAGATGTAAGAGACAGGCTCTTACATGCGATTCACCTGGATCGAGGTGTGAGCTTCCTGGAGCGCCTTGAGGTAATTGCTTGGGTTCGTCATCACCTGCAGCATCTTGATGAACATGAAGCTTTATCTTATTGCGCACTAAATGCGGCTTTATTTCATCAAACCACACATCGCACAACTGAATGAGAAATATATTTATATTTTTTTCAGTTTGTGTACGAGCTACGTACCGTTAGTTGCTTGTGTTTATTAGCTTCCTCATACTTTAATGATATAAGAAAACTATAATTTTATATTAAATTTTCAAGTCGCTTGAGGTACATCGACCTTAAAACTAACAAAAGCAAATAAAACACTAAATAGATCTTAAATAATACTTATATGTTCTAGCAAATCATAGACTGATCATAATATTATAATAAGAAGAAAGGTCAGAAACCTACATTAACTAATGCATTTTCCAGTTCATATCGCACAGTTTTGGGAATTTTACTTTTACTTCTTGCTTTTGCATTTTTATCCGTCAAATCTGAGATTTTGGTGGATCGGGTAACGTTCTCTTTACCCACTACTAACTTTTTCCCTACCACTTGAGCCATTACTGTTGCATTTTTTTCTTTGATGAAATCAAAATAAAATCTTTAGAAGTTTGTAAGGCATGGATATTTCTCACAATATTTTAAACAAAATTAAGTTTTGACACGGTTGTATTGAATGACTTTTACCATAGATAACATGGAAATATTTTTGGCACCTTCAATAAAATTCCATAACCAACCGAAAAGAATTTTTATTGCGCTTTTTCTTAAACAATTTCGATTTTTAGTAATACATCAGAGGGTAGATGCAAAAAGTGATTAAATACTCGATTTTCGCCTAAAAACAATAGTTCTATTTTGGAGTCTAGACATATCGTTCAAAAACACGTTGAAAATAGATTTACAGGCCATTATGGATTTTCTTTTGTGGAAAACATTAGCTCTTACCTTTTCAAAAAAGCTGATCAACCTACGAAAGAAGTTTACGGAGAAAAAAAGTGACGTGATTAATGATGTTCTAATTTATGGAAGTAATGATACCGAGGAGTGGAAAAAGCAAGTGGGTCTCAACAACCTTTTCTGTATTTTGTACATGATAGTTCATGCTGCACGAACAATTAATGTATCAATACCAAGCCTGGAAAGTGATTCCATAACGAAATCTCTAATACAAGTGAAAATAAAAAATAATGTGGAAATAAGGCTAATTGTGCACAGATATGCTGAATATTGTAACTTACAGAGTTTAGCAGAAAACGGCATACGCGTCAAAGTTATAAATTCTACAGTGAAACTTGAGCATGAATTCATAATAATTGATGGAGATGGTAGTGATTCTGTTGCTATTTTGGGTTCATTAGATTTTGAAGTGAATCGCGTTAACTGCTCCAGGGATATAACTATTCTATCCTCAGATTTTGATCTTATTTCAAGTTTACAGCGCGAATTTGATAGAGTGTGGTGTTCGGTGGACGACACTGAAATAAACAAATTTGACGATATCGACGAATAAACATTTAATATTTTTCTTGATACAATTTCAAATATTCATTGATGAAACCTCAATATTTAAATGCGTAATTGTAATTTAAAACATATAATAATAAAAGTCAATTTCAGAAAATACTGTTTTTATTCTTTCTATAAAAAAACAAAATTTTGATTTCCTCAAAAACCTTTAATTTTAAGGCAATTCCCTCATTATTTGTACTCGAGTTTTTATAAAGAGAATTGTTTTATATGCCAACTTCAAAATAATAAATCATATTTATAAAACATATGCTTACAACAAATAAAACACTCCTTACACAATAATCTAAAATGGAACTGTACAAAGTTTAATTTCATTATTAAGATAATTAAAAATATAAAAACTATTATTAACTAATTTTACTATCTTATCACAATGTGTGTTGTAAAATAAAGTGTACCAGAATGTTTGATGTCACAATTTAAATTTACCGTTTCAGTTAGCAATTTTAAGGGATTAAGATGACTGAGACTTATTTTAAAATGTCATAAATAAGTTATTAATCTTTGTTTTGTCTATAAAATTGCTAGTATGGACAATACTATTAGAGTATTTGCAAGTATGAGTCACTCAATAAAACAAATAATTATTATAGTAATATATACAAAATATATACATTTCATTTTTTTAACTATATGTGCATATAAAAATATTGAATTTACAATAACTCCATTACAGGTAAAATTATTAAACATATAATGAGACCATTCACATTGTTTTTAGAAACGCTTTCCTATCTTTACTCTAATATAGAATAAATTATTACTTTCATAATAATGCAGTAATTTAGAGTTAGAATATCTATATTTAATTGTTTATCCAACAAATTAATATTGAATACTGTTTTGTAGGATTCAAGGATTTTACTGTTACATTACTGGTACAGACAATGGAGTAATTCAAAGTAAAGTAAAAACAATTGTGTGTTATTATGTTTTGTCATTAAAGTTAATTCAGTATGGTAAAAATAAAAGTGTGGAAGTTTGATGAGAGGAGGTCACATAAAATATTTTTCACTCATACAGATCTCTACCACTTTGTCACAGAACTGTACATCTTATTTTGCATTTATTATTGCAGTATGTCTAATATCCTCAAAATAAATGGTTTTCTAGTCATTTGTAACAGAAATTGACTGTCACGCATCTAATTCTGGGTCACTCATTATATCCTGTGTGCCTGTGGATTGTGGTGATGGCTCAGTATCATTTGTTCCTCTCGGAGAGTACTGACCAAATTCACATGGAGAGCTTAAATTGTCAGGAGAGGCTGGGAGCTCTTCATCCATTAATATTGTAGCTGGTAAGGATGCCGACACTTCTTGTATTTGGCTTGTGTATACTGTAAACAATCAATCTTAATATATTACTAACTATGAATGGATTTTATGATATAAGATCAGACTTTAGGGTGTAATCAGTATAACATAAATTTATATAGCCAGTGGTTAAAGTATCTTCATACAATACAACTTGCAAAATATGAGAAAGATTTATTCGGTAGTTATTACAACAACATGTTTTATGTATGTACACTTTTCTGGACACAGTAAAAAATAAGTACAAGACATTTGATTAAAGTTGAGTTGTAGAGAATAGGCGGCCTTATCACTTTCTTATCTACTACAGGCAACACATGCTAAAACAGGGCTAAGAGTAACACAGAAATGCATAAAAATATAAACGCGAAGTAAACATAATAGTCTTTAAGATAACCAAGACTTAAACTAAAACTCTGTATAATAATTACCTTTGAGACTCGGTGACTTATAATCTGTATTGAATCCAAGAGATTCTTCCATGGCCTCCATTGTAAGTGAATCAGTATCGAGACTGTCCATAGATCCTGAACATGATGGTGAACTACTTGGATTTATATTAAGTGATAATTGTAAGGTATCTATATGTGGTAAGTGTGGACGAACCTGAAATTTGAAACACAATTGTATATTAAAGCATGGCAATTATAATGGATAATAAGTTGACAGTGTTGAGAGTTGAGAGAGTTCTCTTTAAAATATATATTTTTTACCTTCAATCCATCTGCCCTATGTGGATTTCTGCAACCTTTACATTTACATTCAGTACAAGGCTTACTCTCAACATAACAGGGACAACGCTGACCACAGCAAGTAAGTTTACCAGGAGTCGCTGTAGCATTACCACAACGGCAACCTTTTCTTTTACTACCAGGGTTGCGTGATCGGTTTGAAGGCTTCTTAAAGGGAAGTTGATTCACCTGTAAATGGTTTAAGTAAATTATTCATTCAGAAAAAATTTACAATATGAAAGGCACATAGAAAATTTGGAAGTGAAAACATTCTTACTTTGCCATCTAGTAAGCTATTCTCACTTTGTGTTACTTCTGTGTCATCAGCATTTTTTCTTTTAATTGTTATTTTGTTGCCAGATCCTGCATACATAACTGAATATAAAGGAGATCCATTGGATATATCTCTGTTATTGGTGGTGCATTTATTAGATGACCTTGTTTCTATACTAGTTGATGATGAAGCAGCCTGGGTTTGAGTTGATGAAGAGTTATAGACACATGGCAAAATACTATATGCTGATTTTGATAGGCCAGCATTACACTTATAATCATCATCAAAACGGGCTCCCTCCCTTATCAAATCTATCAAACCTGAACTAGCAACAACACCACCATTTTGCCCAACTACTGAAGCATCTTCTTCTACTAAAACTCTGTATGTTTCTGTATCCATAAAATACTCACAAAGTTTTTTGTAACATTGAAGAAGAGTCCTTAACAGACTGTTTTCGGTATAATACTCATAATCCTTACACTCACCACAAGAGGGCTTTAATTTCTTTCTTCCACCTATGCAATTTTTACACACATGATGCTGGCAATTGGAACTTTCCGGAGTAAAAGGCTCTTTTAGTAAATTTCCGCAAACAGTACATGATAATGATTGTCTTAAATAAGGAACAAGACGATATAAATCAGACCAAGAACTTTTATCCGATGGGTCAGCTAACAGTATTAATCTTGAAGTTGATGTGTATAAACTTGTAGCATTCATCTTCATTTAACTATAGCGAGAATTTTACATGAGAAACTGTTGTAGTTTAATTAATATACACCAAAACACAAAATAACACTTTGGGCAAAAGCCGCTTTGGAGTTTTGACTAGTTTACATTTCAAAATCATTAAATGTCAGTAATAACGTCTGATAGTAGTCTGTACATTTTTTATTTATTTTATAACCTGGTAACATTAAACATAGACCTTTAAGTCAAAACTTATTTGGAAGATGTTCAATACTTTGGAGTCATAACACTTCACTTCACTAAATTTCGTCATTTAAGTTGTTTGAATTGTATTTTTTATATAATAATAAATAGGGTTATAGGATGTTGGATCTTTTAGTAAAACGTTGAGTGGCGGCGGGCGGGAGGAAGAAACACACTTTGATGCATTGGTAACACTAAGTTCACTTGGCAACGTATTTAAATGAGGAAACTTTAGCAATCGAAAATAATTTGTTGGATCGTTCCTTCTGCTTGACATTGATTGTTTGAAACAATCCCAAGTCTTGCAAGATGTGACGGCAAAGTATGACCAAATCTCAATCTGTTCATTGTTGTAATGAAATCTCGAGTTTCACTAGTTTTTAATTTGTTAATTATTAGTTATATTTAATTAATGTCTTTAACTCAAATAGACATAGATAATAAACAGACAAACCTTTACACTTAGAACTTTTTGAAATTAAACAAAACTATAGTTTTATTAGCGCGCAATGAGGCTAAAACATAGTTCTTCTAAATTTGTTTAGTGGTTTCTTGTGATTGGGTTTTTACTTAATAAAAGTTTTGAGTGAAAATTTCACAAATATTTATTACCAAGAATTTCTTCGATAGCTTTTTCGAAGATATCGGCATGAAAATAATTTTCTTGCCGATTTTTTCTTTTTTTTTCAATTACGCCATTAAATACGTTAACTTCAACATATATAATTGACAACGAATTTCAAAGACGCGTGTCGATCGAGTAGAATAACGCTAGTTCAAATAACATTCAATGATTTTTAAATCATTTGTTTTCATTTTAAATTCAATTATATTAGTGTTTAAAATGCTACCTTTGCTAACTTACCCTACCCTGGAAGGCTCTGATACATCCAGAGGAAGAATATAGGAAGTAAAATTAATGAGAGATTGTAAGAGATTCGCATCTTTAATAGGCTTATGAATATATTATAGTAAATCCTATAGGGTAGTACATTGTAGAAAAACTGGGCGTAGATTAAAAAGTAAATTTTATAAACTAGTGTAACAATGCTCAGAGTATCTCTATAACAACTCAAGAGATGCTCTGTCGCGAGGAAACATACTGAAACTCTCAGGCCTAAGCATTAGCCAGCCAGATTATTAAAAGTAGTAACAAACTCTACGGCTGAGTATCTTTCAGGCCGTTAGTTAAATGGCTAGGCCGTTAATTAAACGGCTGATTAAGCTACTTAGCTGCGACATATATATAGATTTGGATTAAAGAGTGACTCAAATTCCGCGTGCGATGAAGAGACAGACTCGACACTCCACTTAGCAAATAAGTGTCCAAGATAGACACTCTACTCTAGTAGATTAGACGAACGAAAGCAAACAAAATACTCTATATTTGAGAAAAACCTCAGCTCACTTTTAGCAGATCAGTAGACTGGGCACTCCCAGTGGTATCTATGGTGGTCTTTGAAAGCTGGCGGTTGCAATACAAAACTCTCGTAATTTTTACAATATTTTATTGTATAGACAATACTTAAATATGTTTACACAACCGCGGTCTTCCTGATTTTGGTAACTATGCATAAGGGGATTAGATAGATGATTGATATTGAGAGTGAGAAACCTAGAAAGTTTTTTTTATTCATTCTAACGATTACTAATTGAACGGTATATATTGGTTATTATTGGATTTTGGCATTTGCTAGTCATAGTTCGCGCTAAGTCTCGTTTCTGAATGTTACTCTAGACCAGGGTCCCGCAGCCCATACGACGGAAAAGCAACGCTGAGCGATGTACCTAAATAATGTAATTGATTCGCATCTTTAGAATTCGAAGTTTAGTTATTTTAAGAAACCCTTTCCATCGCTTTATGGATGCGAATCCCAAATAACCAAATATAATTTCGATAGCTACCTATCTTATTATATTCTATTTTTTATTTACATGTCTAGCTAAGGAATTACGGAAATTATTATGATGAAATAATTTAAACGATATTTGGCACAATTAACTAATAGAGTCGTTAGAGATCATAATAAAATAGTCAATTAAGTATCTATCTACCCAAAGTGTGTACTTATAGCTCCTTCAAAAACAAAGAGACTTATCAAAGTACTCTAATACACGACTTGGACAAATAATCGCACAACCAATCAGAACATATAGATAGGACGTCAATTACACTAGATATTTGACTGTGACGAGGTTGGTTCATATAGCCATTGTCTCAAAGTAGAATAAAACGGTTTCGTTGATGGACAAGAGCTGATAAAAGATAACCGCGACAGTAGCATTTGATCCTCTGTATGGAAAACATCTCTATAGTGGTCGTCGGTCGGGAACGTCCTAATTGAATCAATTGAACAAGCGTCTTCCGTTAATTTGCGGGTCTGCAAAGTGCGTGTGTCTGCTAAAGTTTGTGTGATGCTGGTGATGTGGATACCGGAGTTCGATATTCGATGATCGTTTACGCTGACTTTAAAATGAACAGGTATTTTAATTAGCTTATCTGATCGATTTCTTGATGATAATAATTGCCAGCATCGAAATGCAGTTAGAAACAATGTTAAGATTATATTTTACCTATCTAGAAAAGCAACACTGAATAAACACACATCAAAGTAATTGTTAATAATAACTATGAATTATATCTCGGTACCGTAATCGCTATAAAATATAAAATAATCATAATATTATACATGAATTTTTACATTTCTTTGGTTTTTTAATAAGCGATGTAATGATGACTTGTATGAATGAATATTTTGTTGTATATTCCTTGAATAATAATAGAAAAGCAGTGAAGTGTTGTTTGAAACTTTAATTCTGAGATACATATTATTATAAAAGCAGATTGTCGTAATGACGCCTACGCCTGATCGAATTATATTATTCCTATATTTTAATCCATATTTATTATTATATATATACTACATATATTATAAATATATATGTATTGGTAATTTTCGTTAGTCTGAATATAATACATTATATTAACTTAGGCACACCTCTATTGAAATTATCAATATAAGTCGCATAAATGAATCATATATCAAGATAACAAAAAAATCGGTAAATAATCACTATTTTCTGTTAAAACAATGTGTCGCCTGAATTCATAGAATTATATTTTAAATGCTTATCATAATAGTTTGTATATGGGTATGTCGTAGAATATTTTTAGTCAGATTATAAAAAAATATATATTTTAGAGATGACTTTGTGATTCACAACAGCTGTTACCTAGTGATTAACTAACATTATATATATTTTAAGAAAATTTGGCAGCTATAAAGTCAACAGTGTAAACAATTTCTAAACGCAGTCTCGGTCAATAATTTCCTCTTGATTAACGTCGTTAGGGCGTTGGCGCATCATAAAGATCAATCAGACAATTGAGGCCGTTACGGATGATGCGCAGGAGTGTCCCTAACAATGTAGGTACAGCTTCCGTTAAAGGACATATTTCATTCGGGAACTTCCACTGAAAGTAAACATTTATTTTACAATAATTTGTTTGCGGTTGCAATACTCTTCAAAACGATATCTGCATATTATACGTCTCTTGTAGGGGACGCTTGCCGATTCTTTAACTCAAGTTTGAATTGGTGTACATCATAATATTAGTAGTATTAAAAAATCTAAACAATTCGGAGAGCATAAAGTAGTAACGGGCCTTATTATAAAGATTATCAGTGAGTAGCACTGCAGTTTTTCCTCTTAACAAAGGAGGTATTTTCAGGGCTTAAGAAGACAATTAAAGAAATTAATTTGACCTCTACCAATTAAGAAGTTCAGACCCCAGTGTTCGCAATTGATGTACGTTTCAGACGATTCACAACTCGATGTATTGCAATATCAATCTAAGGATATTTATCTAGATTTGATATAGTTTTTAATCTATAATAGTTATATAAAGTAATATAAAGAGTCTGTTATATTGAGAGCGACGATATGGAGTACATAGTTACATAATATACATATTATAAGAACAATCGTTGTAACCTACGGGTTTACTTATGATTACTTATTATACCAATTTTATTTGTAATATATAGAAACAGCGTGCGTCACGGGGACCACGTCAGAAACGAAAGCATAATGTCGGAAAAAATTTAAAATTATGTTAAATATTTATAAGTTTATAATAATACATAACTTCAATCCGGTAAAAAGTGTTTTCTTTAAATGTGTAAAAGCTTTGTTAATAAAAGACAATATATATAATAACATTTAATTACATTTAGGAATATAGAAAATCATAATCATGTAGTGGAATAAATAAATTAAAATAAAATAAAAAAAAATAAAATTAGCTGCCCTATGTAACTGAGAGAAATGCTCTGTTGTTCCAAAATAGGGGTTAATATTTAAATAGGTTTTTGGCATAATAGGAGTTATAGTTTTCGCTTAGTCTTAGCAAACTTGAATGCGTTACGAACTAGGCCAGCGTAGGCCGCGTCAGGTATAATAATTAATCAAACAGTTTTATGATAAAGTTAGTTAGAGATAATATAAACTACAGTTTTATAGAGCTGTCTGTGTACTTAGCCTTGTATATTTTTTATCTTCATAAGAGCCAAAATACTGTGACACATTTACTATCATCTGATCAAGGCTGGATAATATTTTAAATCCGTAAAACATATGTTTTTTGCTACACATGTAGCAATAACGTGATTCCAGAAAAATTTTAGGAAAGCTACACAATTCATAAATGGTTGATGGTCGTCAGTTGGTTTTTATGGATATCTCATACAATAGTTCTCGCTGTCATATCACGAGGATGTTCTATTATACTCTGCACTATTATTGCATTACTTCAGGACCGCTAATTTGATATTAATTTAGCTATCATTATTTTCATTATATAACGTGACGCCAAGAATAAAGTTATTCTACAATGTCAGCGTGTGACGATGGAAAATTATAGGGCCGATGTGTATGTATACATAAACACAGTATTTTTCAGGAAATGTTTGAATAGAGATTTGTCATTCACTATGTACTTGCTTTATATCATAATACAATAGATACTCGAAATGACTGTTAAAGAGTGATTTTATGGCTGGATTACGTGGCCTCATTATTAGATTATTTTCAGCAATAGATTAACAAACTCTGATTTATCTGATTAGGTTTTCAAACTATTCTATTAATTACTCGATAATGAAATCAAAAGTTATCTACAATATTTAAGTTATTTGAATAATCGATTTCCTCAATTCCTTTGTATGTATTTAAGATTTAAAAATCGCGTTATTTTAAGTATTTCTTTAGAATGTTGTTTATTATAATAAAACTTTTGCTGTTTCAATTCCGTAGCCCTTCAATTGACATAGGACATATTATTATTATTACATATATTACATTTTTTTTTATAGAACAGGGGGCAAATGGGCAGGAGGCTCACCTGATGTTAATTGATACCGCCGCACATGGACACTCTCGATGCCAGAGGGCTCGTGAGTGCGTTGCCGGCCTTTTAAGAATTGGTACACTCTTAAAGGACCCTAAGATTCGTTGTTAATTTCTGACTGTTTGAAGTTATAATTCTTTAGGCGCGTTATGAAAAATTGATGAGAGTGAAATTTTACGATGCGCGCGCATCGTGACACAAAATTAACAGAATGAAGTTAGGTCTAGGTGGCATGAAAATCGATAACTATGTTGTAAGTTGTGATAAGTTGTATATTCTAGTAATTTTATATTTAGAACTCGTGTTTCGTAACAGTACAATTAAACAGTGTGAATAATTAAATATATATTTGTGTTTTTTAATCAATTTCATATACGACGGTGATAGTATTTACTAATAAAATCATTTTGATTAATTTTATCATTTATCCTTAATCACTACTGCATTTTAGTTATTTTGTTTCGATACGCCAAAGAAGTACAACTTCTTACGCGTGTACACACACTTTTTTTTTGTTAGAAACGAACCCAGACTCTCCGGTCATGTCTGATAACTAGTTAGCCACACTGGTGTTCGGTTATTTTGAATTAAAAAATTGATAAACATCTTCTTGAATCTACATTATAATATAACTAGGCCAACAACAATAGGTTTATTTCTTCCATGAGCGAAACAAGTATTACACACTTAAGATATAGCTCTTGTATGAAGTCTGGAACAAAGGCGTAGAAACTTGAATCGTGTTTAAACACGGGATCATAATTACTGGTACTTAGCGACAATTTGCTCTGCTTATTTAGATAATGCAGAAAGTACGTGCTTTCTAGAAGCGTAATCGTAATTAGTGATATGTTTAGAACATGAAACACTTATAGTATTACATAGTGTATTTAAAAATTTCGGAGCCTATGTAGACTATTACTAGTACTATAGACATACACAACGTCGATGCTCCAAATTACTTACCGTGTATATTAAGAAAGTAAACGAAACAATTCAAATGTCTTCTCTTGCTTCATTCGATAAATTCTATTAAGTTTATGAAGTTCGAAACTGTTATCGAAAGTGCTTGTGGTACCGTCATAAAAATGCGGTCGTTGGTAGCCCACCTAGTTGCCTAATATTATTTATACGTACATTATGGTGCAAGTGATAAGCACATCAAGACACGCGCCAATATCTATCATAGATACGTACTTACGTTAAAATAGATTCTATTTCAATTCGTTTTTATTTTACAATGGCATAAAAATGTGACGTACATATAACGAACTTTTTTATTCTTATCCTTAAGTCTATTTTCCTTTTATTCAAACTTAGACGTATTAGTAGTATTCACGTTTTATTAGTACGTACATATCTTATCTCAGGCAGTAAATACAACAACTCGTCTTTGTTTATTTGAACTTCTGACCCGCGGACTGCATTCCGATAACATCATCAACCCTTTCTCAAGTCAATAAATATTTATTTACAGATTACAAATATGTATACTGGTGTTATTCAGTTCTGTATCTGCTAAACAGATGACGGATATTGAAGCTCTTGCATCAACGCCAACTAGATGCACCTATGAATATGCGTATGATATGTACGGGGCTCACTGCGGTGGTCTCAGACTAAATAAGATACCAAGTCTTAGAGCTGGAATAGAGGTAGGTTTGAATATAAAGATATTTATAAATGTTTTATGATTCTGATATTAAAGGTTATAGTCATGGTCAAGAACGCGTAGATCTGGGAAGAATAGCCAAGAAACTAAGCCGGGCTGCATTTTTTACAACCGTGCTTACAAATCAATGATTCTATTTTTAAAACACCAATGTTGTTTCGGTGTTGACATACCTAAAAGCAATATATATTATGATGAATACAAGACAAGTATTAATACGTTATTAAGTTATTTTTAGTTAGTATTAAGTCTTATCGACAAAATTTAATTTAAGTACTTTTAAAATATATTTTTTAACTTTATAATGAACGAACAATATTACCTTCAAGATAAGTTGTTCAACGATAAGCCTTTTTATCTCGACATCGCATCTTATCTGGAAGTATATTCCTAGTCACCGTTAAATTAGAGAATGTAGAAAATGAATTTAAAATTAGTAAAAGGAGCGTCTTTTAGTAAGACTGATTCAAGATCCGGTGCGAATATGCAACAATTTAAAACAAATGATGTGTCTGTTTCAGAGATTGTTCTTAACTGTTGTATATTTAATAAATAATTAGAAGATGGTTCGTAAAATTTAACTTTAAAAATTGATTTCTTTTTTCAGATCCTTGACTTCAGCGACAATAAACTACAAGAAATACACGATGACACATTATCTTCGTATACCAGCATAAAATTCCTATATCTGTCTGAAAACCAAATATACTCTATCGACGAGAACGCATTCTACTACCTAACCAATCTCCAAACTTTAGATCTGTCTAAGAACGTTATACTGACCCTGCCAGAGTCAATTTTTCACTTGCCAACCTTGCGTAATCTGTATTTACACGGAAACCCTCTGCTGCATATTCGTTTAAGCAACCTACAATTGACTAAGCCCATAAAAGCCCCGTTAGAACTTTTGGACTTATCAGAGTGTAAGTTAAAAGCTCTACCGGACTGGGGTATTTTGCCTCAACTACTTCTTTATAATATATCACACAATCCTTTAACTTCCCTTGAAGCTCAGCATTTTAGTTCCATGTGCAAGTTATCCAAAGTGGATCTGACAGAATCTATAGACAGTCTACAGTTATGCGACATGAGGTCAACAATATCGTGGTTTCAGATCAAGAACATATACTTCCAATTAGCAGATTATACCAGGCTTAATTCTCGAGGTAATTTTTATGTAAAAATCATACGCCTTATAAAATTTGTAATATTTGCAGTACATAAATATCATTTGTTGCGTTTGAATTCAATATTTATATTCCAACACAACAGTCTCTCTGGCCTTAGGGGGTCGCGAACAGGGTAATCGCCCGGAGCGTTGCTCTTGCAGGTGCTTCGCGCGCAAATGTTATTAAAACATATCAGAGAAATTCGATGACACAAGATCTTTCAATCGTGAACAACGTAACTCATTCAATAGTTTATTGTGCCTTAAAGTTTTTAGCCTTAGCAAGCCACAAACTACAATTTTAAAATGTGTCATAGTACAACGATTGAAAGGTTTACTAAATTAACGACTTGTTAATTTAGTAAAAGTTCAATATAAAATACTTTATAACACAAGTTTGATTTATTTGAATAACTTTAGCATTTCTCCTCAAACATAACAAAATACCTAAACCAAACCCATGATTTTATGCATGAATGAAAAAAAAGTTGCAATTGTATATATTATGCATGAATAAGACATATTTTCGCCATATACGCCTAAGGTCTACTAACACAACTGGGTCCATTATAAAGTCGTAATATTTTTAGGAGAGGAGGATATAAATATCTATCGTCTAGTATTTTGTTCTTTTCAGAGTTCGAGCACTGTAAACAAGAGGAACTGCCTGATAATCTCAACATAACTTATCATCAATGTCAGAATCAATACACGCAGGTGAGTCCGACTTCCTTTTTAATAATATGCAGTGTTAGAAACAAAATATGTCCTGCCAACTTTTGAGTCTAACGATATATTTATAAATTTATGGCTAAAATATCAAAAATATTTTTTTGCAAATTCCACACTAAATGACCGAAATATTTTTAAAAACAAAACTTACGATTGTAACGAGTAAAACGTTTGAACAGTACAACACGACATAGAGTAATTATTCATTATTATACAAATTGAGATTTTTAGTTTTAGTAGCTAAAAAAAATCAAATAAAACATTTATAATTTCAAGAACTCTCCAAAACGCTTCTACGACATATTTCATTATTAGTACGGCGAAGTACCAAATTAGTATGAAAATTTGTCACCGATTTTACTAACCGTCATGTGACTGGAGTATTAAATAAAATATTTATAATAATATATATAATGAATATATACTATTAATATTTATAATGAATTAAACATTTAGTTAAGTATATTAACTCCATACCACTTTTTAATGCTTTGTTTTATACAAATTACTTTCTCAATCAATAACATGTTATTTTTTATATTGTCAAAAAGCCATTCACACGTTGTGTATTAGAACATATATAATTAGAACATATATAAGTTTACTAAGTAAAAACTGGTTACAATTAGAATCACACTGGTACCAGGACATTTAGAACTAAAAGTCTCAATTTTTGTTTTTGTTTTTAATTTTCAGGCTCAGATAATAAAGTCTTCACGTCGTACATGGCTCACCATCGGTGGTGGTTTGGCCGGATTCCTCGTAGGATTCGTCTTATTCCTTTACGTCATGCACAGACATAACGTCGCACAAACGAAAAAGCTCGATAAGGAGACTAAGAAAATCCCTCCAGATGGCGACAAACAAGCATCTACCGTCCTTTTAAATGATGTAGCATAAGTTAAATGTATACTTTAGTATTAAGTTTCGTATAAGTAATGCGCTGGCCAAAATGGTTTACAAACATACTTCATGATGTCATATAAAAACTAAATCAGTCTATTTGCACTTATTTAGTTGAATTACTCTTTCGTCTGTTTCTGTCAATTTTATTCACGCTGCTGCACGCACGCATAATGAAGATACTGATGAGTAAGTATTATAGTAAAAACGATGAAATAAGAGAGATTAATTAAAAAAAAAGTGAATAAATATAGACCGATATTGGAATTTCATGTATATAGATTATTTATGTAGTTAGATGGCTGTTGAGCATTGAGCGACCTATTCCAAAGAGCTTAAGTTATTTTTTAGGCATATTAATTAAAATTGCATAAAAGAGTTTTGCTGCTATAACTATAGTCATGTGACCGTGTGTATATTACCCAAAGATGTAATTAAAGAGAGTACGTTAAGAACATGCGAGGCTTAAAAGTCTGACTAGAATAACATACCAAATACTGGTGTATGCCATGTTTGCAAAACGTATAAAATAATATTAGCACCACTTTAATATAAGGTAATTGTGCGTTTTAAATAAATATAAAGAATCTCCGGGTTTACAGAAACAGCACATGATTTAATAAATAGCATATAATGTAAAACAAAACAATTTCGTATTGATTTCATTAATTTATTATTTTTAAAAACTTCTCAACCCATTCTCACTTATATGAGGAAATGTTGAAACTAATGTGTGAAAAAGAATTTAAATTATTAAAGAATTGATTTTGTTTTGAATGAATTGGATTGTTTATGCCAAAGAAGTTATGTTTTTATAAAGGACAGTTTAATATTAAGTTTAAGGGTTAATATTCACTTATGACATGTTTAACTAACTTTCTGTGATAAACATAATATTATCAAAGATTAAAAATATTTTATTTAGCCAAGCCGTTTTATTTTATTTGACTGTCAACATATTCCCTCTAATATATAAAAGTAAATATGCTCCAAATATCTATTGAATTGTCATTACAAATCTTACATGTTTAAAATATTTTGTCTTTTTTGTGAAGTCATTTTTGTTTTGGGTAACTCTGCTTAGATTAAATTCAATCCATCAAATCTATCCTCACCGTGATAACACTTAGAACGCGACATTGGCGGAATTGTGATTAACACAGAAGTCGCCATTAAACATAAAGAATAGAATAGAATAGAAAATATTATCAACTTATTGATGTTTATACACTGATGATTAATTGGATACAACTTTAGAAATCAGTCAATCCTAGGAAATAGGATATAGATACGAGAATTCTATATATTTATATTAATATATTTATTTTGCAAAAATAAACATAACACAAAATTATAGTTTAAATGTTGCGTTATGATTTATGACGACCTTTAGCCACTGTGGGTGTATAAATGAGAAAAAAAATATATATTTTTTTTTAATTATAATTTTTTTTTACAGTTAAACATTTTAATTGTCTTAGGGAAATGACTTAATAAAGAATAATTAAACACCATTGTACTAAAACAATTATATTGAAATGAAATAAAACATGTCAAACTAAAAATCGCAAGTAATTATGGAGCTTTAAATGTAACATTGCTTTGTTATGAACATGAAATTTCCAAGGCATTCATATTGCGTAAAAACTGTAAATGAATAAAAACTTTGCACATTGTACCCTCAGTTGGCGAGTTCTAAGAGTCACCGTCGTCTCATGGAAACTTACTGAATGCCATCATCAGGATAATTCCGTTGATTGTTGTCCAAGATAAGGGAGTCACGACAAATGTCTCAAGTATCCTTTTTTTCGCTTTCGTTAACCGCTTTTGATGTGGGAGGGTCTTTATCTTTTGCCAAACGTTGTTTACTGAACTTACCCATGCCCGGTTGGTAAATAACGAGGCTAGGGCGATCCTGCAAAACATTTACTTTTAAAGAATCAATAATATACAGAAATAAAAACATCACAATACACGCTAAAAGTTTACAGAACATTGGAATTTTGATAAAGCACCTGAGCCACACTATAAAAGGGACGTCTGAAATTTGTTTCATAAAATTACGATTTTTTTAATAAAAATAATGAACCCCAATGAATGTTTACCTTATTTCTGATTCTTCTCTCAGTACGGCAATCAATACTTTCACCCTTTTCTTTTTCCTCAGAACCTTCTCTATCTATAGACCTACTCCTATCCTCTAAAGATTTCTGCCTTTCTAAACTGCCTTCTTTACTCAAATCTCCTGGGTCCAAGCTATTTCTTCTCATTCTTATATCATTTGTATTATTAATATTCTTATTAATCTTTTCAGTTTTTGATAATTTTGAATCTTCACCTTTTGATTTGCTTTCCAAGAGTTTACTCAAATCTTCTGTTTTAACATGAGGCAACTGTGTAAACGGTTTTATATCATCATGATTCAAGGTCTTGGGCTTTTCAGACATCATTTTATTTATAGCTGAATGTTTCTCTGATTTAGCATCAGTGATTTTGAATCTTTCCTTTCTTGAATCACTGTACTTTTTACTTTTTTGTTCTCGAGGGGAATCAATTTTTTCACCCTTGTCTTTTTTTATATCAAACTCATCTAGATCTTCTTCACCTTTATAATTTCCTTTCTTATCGTCAAATTTCTTCTTTTTATCACTGCCAAACGTAATTTTGCGATCTTTATAAGTGTGTGAGTCATAAATGTCACTATCATCTTTCACATCATTTGATCTATCTTTATCCCATTCTCTTGGCTTGATATTCTTAACATCATTTTCTATAATATCTTCTTCCTGTAAATATATATAAAATTCAACATATCATTTCAGTAGTTTACTTCATAACTGCTAATATTTAAATAGTATATTATTTTTACAATTACCAACTTCACAACAGATTACATTATGATACATATAAGAACTAAAGAAACAAATGTAATAAAATAATTAATCTATTTACAATAACAATACACAATCTAAAATAATTTTAACAATTGTTATCATGAACTAAAACTGAACCTTTAAAAAAGGGTCACCACCAGATTTCTGACTAACTTCAATAGCATCTTGCTTATCATTAGCTATTAATGAAGTCAAAGTAAAAGTATTATGCGTTTTCATAGTAAGAGCAGGAAACTGGGTATTCCAATCAGAGCCTGTATTGATTATGTCCTCAGGCCCTTGATATTTCACTAAATCATTTAATTCAGAATTGATATTATTATTGCAACTTCTGGTTTTATGATAAATTCTTTGCTCGCCATACCATGTACTCTGCTTGTTATGTTTCCGGACGATTTCATTTCTATCATGAAAGCTTTCATCATCTGACAGATCTCCAAATTTCTATGACATAATTAAGTGCTTGTATCTTCAAAATATAGTTTTATTAAAAAGAAATAAGCACAATATAGGACTTACTCTGATTGAAGAATCTTTAGACTTCCTTTCAATTCTCATTTTACGTTTGTCATTTTCACGCCTGCGTCTTTCATCTCTACCTCTTTTGTCTTGTTTTCGAGCAGCTAAGTATTCAAGCAGTGGTGTTGTTTGAACTTTCTTATCATTGCCTGAAACATACATAGAGGACAATAAGCTGTGTATGTCATGTGACTATACAAAATAATATAATATTATGTGAATAGTATTAAAACTATTCATTCATAGTATACTATAAAATTAATTTAATTTTACTACATTAAAATATATTTTGATAGTAATCTGTATTGGTTACAATAGGTTCTGTAACACCTATTTGGCATTCAATAGAAAAAAATAAACATTTCAATCAAAACCCTTAATAGTTACCAAATATTGCTTGCACTTCCACTACATTTACAGAATTAAATTGTTTAAATTTCAGACTACTTACCATCATTTACAGGATATGAATATTCCAGTTTTGGTTGGGTGTCAGCTTCTTGGTCTTTACTCAGATATTCTAAAAATTCCTGATATATTGGATCACTTTCAAGTGTTCCACATTTTGGATCCTTTTTTTTCTTTTTCTTAGGAATTCTTTGAAATGGTGCATATTCCACAATACCAACATACTCCACACCTAAAATGAAATCAATTTAGTAGTTACTAGGTACACAGATTAATTGAGTGAATAATTTAGAATACCTAAAATCCTATTAGAAGATAAAAGAATTCAAAAAGGTATAATTTTTATTTTATCTTTATTAATTCTAGTTTCGTATTAAACTTACCCTTTTCATCCAAAAAAATATAACCATCAAATTTATCCCTAAAGAGATAAATATCATCAACATTTATAAAGTTAATGTAAGCCCTCGAGTAAATATTGTTACCAAGAGACGTGTCTGGCTTTGCAAAATAGAAATAGTCGTGTTCAGGTATCGGAGACACCTGTTCAAGAAATGCCTCTTCAGTCATAGTTGCAGGCAATCGCCGTAATATAATCTAAAATAAAAATTCTTATGATATGAAATAATAAATATTAAATTTAAATGAGGCTACTCCGCATTGTGCCAACTTACTTTTGTGAGGGGTCGCTGTGGTTTTGCTTTTTTGTCTTTATTCTTACTGACAAAAGTTTTACTGCCTGAATCCGAATGGGAATCCTTCGCATCTTGGTCTTCGGTCATTTTTATTTGTTTGAATTCTATATAATACTTAGCATAATGAAAAATATTGGACAATTCCGATTTCCATGCTATGATGTGAATTGTGACGTTGAAGCGTGTGCAATTTAAAATTTTATAATGACATTGATATTTGATAATAAGTATTTAATTCCTTACTGATGGGCATAGTTTTCATAGTCTGTGGCGTTGGCCTACAGAGATATATTCTGTGTGTTTTCACGCTGCTTATCTAAAGAATAGTCAATAAAATGTAAATGCTCTCGTAAGTTTGTATAGAATATAGCATAGAAGAATAGGTGACCATTTTCTATGGAGATAAGTATTAGAAATCTGCAGACGGACTATGGTATAGACCAGGCATTATCGTACAGCGTGTGAGATAGCGAATATTATAATCCAACTATTTACAAAGGACACGAAGTGTGGCAACTATCAGGTAGTTGTTGTTGGTACCACGATTCTCAATTTAGTCGTTTTGCACTGAAAAATATGTTTGGAAGTGTTGTTGTGTCGAAGTATTAATTCATTGAAGATTGCTTATTATTGACTAAGATACACATCCGAGTGAAAAATTCTTGAACAAAGTTACTAAGTCGTGACAAAATAAGCTACTTACCGATGATAGGTTATGTTTGGTTCTTTTCGTTCACTATAGCTTTTACAGCCAATTATGCATCAATTCACCATGACTTACACTTTAAATACACCTTTTATATTGATATAGTCTTAAAATATGGGTTTGAATTGGGTTTTACAGATTTATCAGTAAGCGGTGAAAACTTGTTTACCACCAAGGGCTCGGTGGTAAACAAATAAAACCCGATACCCAAATAGAGACAGAAAAACTGATACTCTGTTTCGCTCACACTTGTTAATTAAGTATTTCACGTTAGTGTCTTCTCTCTTTAGTTATTATTGTTATTTTAGAAGCTTATCTAGTTCTATACTCTATCTACGTAGAAATCCCAGAACTCATCTGTGGAACACGGTCTTGGGGGTCTAGTCAAGACGACTTAACAGTAGTGTATGTAGAAAGTCGAAAACTAAATTTGTATGAAAATGGCAGTACCAACTGTCGACACTAGCTGTCATTTTCACTACTGTTAAGCCGTTTTGACTAGACCCCCTTGTCTGTCTTAAGTCTTGTGAGGTTAAACTAATGTTTACAAAATTTATTTAAATTCTCATAAAAGAAAATTAAGTTTAAAATAAAAACCGAATACTAACTTAATAATGTCGTGGTTGCTTCCCTTGACTAGAAATTTAAAACAATGTAATTTGCCAATTACGCGTAATCTAAGCACTACTAAAATAATGACTTCTCAAACTCTTGATACATCTCAAGAAAAACTTGGTGGATTTGCAAAAGCCTTCGAAAAACAAAGCCATATTCTTGAGGAAACCAGTGGCCCTCCGCCTACATTTGCATCACTTCTCCGGAATTCAAAACTTATTGATGTAAGCATAATTTAGGTTGTTTCCTAGGACTTTAAATAGGGAGGAATTTATATCACTAGAATTTATTTAAGCCTTATAAAGTATTACAGTAAGAGTAAGAATCAATCTATCTTATACCATTTAATTTACTAAAATTATGCTAATTGGTATGACTTTTTTTAGCTTGGTGACCCCATAGGGAAGATCGTTGTGGGAAAAATATTTCATGTTGTAGAGGATGACCTATATATCGATTTTGGTTGGAAGTTTCATTGTGTGTGTAATCGACCGTCTACAAGAGCTGAAGAATATGTGAGAGGTGCAAGAGTACGATTACTAATTAAAGATCTTGAGTTATCATCTAGATTTCTTGGCTCCAGTACTGATTTAACTCTACTAGAAGCTGATTGTAAGTTACTTGGTATTGTATCAAGTCCTATTAAACCTGGTGAAAGGTAAAAAACAAATAGTGTAAATTTTAAATTTTTAAATCTGTAATTGTTGTTAGTGCTAGTAATAAATATTAACTATTATTTAAATTGCTTATTACACAATACCCTGAATATTTGTTTTTTAGGTCCCTTTTAGTATTCAAATAAAAAAAGAACAAAAAAACAAAACAGAGAAAAGCAACAAAATATTATTTCTGGCCATAATTGAAAATGTTTTCTTATCCTTTGATGCATTTTTCAAATTTGTGGCATAAAAAAAACGTTTCACTTTTAAGATGATTTCATATTGTTTAAAAAAAAAATTATAATGTTAGGGTTAGGCTCAGCTCGCAGTTGTTATACATTTGCTTTAAAACTAAAATGCATCATATAATTTTGATTTACATGTAAATGATACAACCATCTATTTTTTCAACTTTAATTGACATATTGAACTGGACAATATACCTACTTAATCATAATTCAGTTAACACACATAGAATTATTACTAGAAATATTATTGTCATATTTGAGATAAAAGTTACATTAAAATATTTAACATTCCAGTAACAAATTGTTAATTTTTCTGAGAGAAAAATGATAAATGACATATTTAATGGAATGTCTCATGTTATTATTGGACAAAACATATTTTAATGAAATATGTAGTAAGCAAGTAATTATGTATTGAGATTAAAATTAATATCACAGCTTATATAAGCAATTTCTTCTATAATCATAGATGGCATAAAGTGTAGTACACAACATATGAAACTAGATCAGATCAGATAGTAATTGGATATTACAATTAATCATAAATTTAACCTTCTGTGTTTAAAATCAAACTTTTAATATGACATGATTGACAGCTGCTTTAACATTGACCACATACAATTATTTATTTTATTAGTGTTTTATATAAATTTAACAAACCTAGTATATAAGGTTTTAAGTAATTTAAAAAAGGTGTTTCACTGGTAAATGCAAGCCAAATTGTAATTTCTACATGCATAAATATACACAATATCTAGTATCTACTATAGATATAAATAGGTAACACCAAAATATACTTTTTTATCTGATTCAACGATTCCACGTTATTTTAATTTACTTTATCGCCATTTCTTTTCACTATCTCTTGGATGCTTGGATCGTTAACAGGATCATCAGCTTGAGGTTGGACATCCAAAATGTCATCAACTGAAGATGAGGGTTTTGGCTCCATTCCAAGCGGGTGAGTTATTTCCCATTCTTTTAAGTACTCCACAACAGATGTGTGTCCAAAAGTCTCCGCCTCATTAAGGGGTCGGCTGCCCCAACGGTCCTGGGGGTCGTGGGGTACATTACATTGAGCCAGGAGGAATTCCACACATGCCTGATGCCCTTCAGCAGCAGCAAGGTGTAATGCTGTACGTCCGTCGTAATCAGATAGCGTCATGTCCATGCCGGACAGATGTTGTCTAAATTACAGAAATATGTTAGATCAGATAAAATAAAGGTGATACTTGGAGCTAAGCATTGGCAAAATAACATAATACTAATACTTTACTGCAAGTAAACTTAGTGAAAAATAAAGTATAAGTTTCCTTCCAAGCGACGTAACTTAAAATAATTCGACAATGTTGGTAGGACCTGGTAATACAATCGTGATGTGTTTATTAGCAAGAAAATATTGATTTGCTTGTGATGATGGATCGTAAGTATCTAATTTAATAGCATAACGAGTTTCTAAGCATGACAATCATTACTTGGGTTACTGTAAATTGTCTTTGTCTGGAGATGGGGTCACCTGCTCGGGTTCTTTAGATTGGTTTGATGTTCTGACAAAAATTTATTTATTAAACAACTTTTTTTCTCCATCCTATTTTTAAATGTTATTTAAAAATAGGCTATACAAACCTCCTTAGTGCACTTAAATCTCCACTTGCAGCAGAGAATAACAAATTAACAATACTAAGTCCTGTGGTTTCGAATTTGTAACGGCGAGGGTCTTTCTTATGACTGGCATACCGAATGTTATCGTATTTATGGAAATTAAACCGCTTTATAAGCTCCTGAAAAGGTAATTCAAAAATTAAAGAATAATCTATTTATATAGTGCATTTTACAATGCAGATATTTGTTACGTTTCTCCTGCTTCGACGGCCATGTGCGGCGGAGCTAACTGGATTCTATATATAATTTTCCATGGGGAAACCCTAGATACTTAAGTTTATTTCTTTATCTTTATTATAAAATACAACATACCTCACAAAACTGCAAGCCCCTGCAACTGTTTCCTAAAGGATCAAGCGGTGGCGACCATGTGCATATACCCATAACATTTGGCACCACTATAAGCATAGCACCAGACACTCCTGACTTCGCTGGTAGTCCTACTTTAAAGGCAAATTGTCCTGAATAGTCGTACATTCCACAACTGTGCATAAGTGATAGAACATTTCGCACTGAATCAGGCCTTAGGACTTTCTCATCCGTAATAGGGCAGATTCCTCCATTAGCCAATGTTGCAGCCATAATAGTCATTATGTCGCAATTAGCTTCCATAGAACAGCACTGCAATGTAAGATCGAGTCAGGAAATGAAAATATTGTAGTAATTAATTATTGTATTCCACAAGATATTCATCCATTCACAAAGATAAATTGATTTAACTTTCCTCACTGTGAAGATTTATTAAATTGTTTTAAGCAATACCTGAAAATAGAAATCCATACATTCTCGTAAATTAGTCTTATCGGGATAACATTTGTGCTCTCGCATGTAAAATCCTAGCGCGTAATTCCTATCGGCTGCTTCACGCTCCGACAGAAATACCGCGTTATTGAAACCCAAAACTTCATGGCCAGCCAGACGGCTGAAGAAAGACATAACGTAGTCAAATTTTTCCGCCAGGGTCATTTCAGGCTTATCCAAAGTCTTTAGTAATGAGCAGACTAATATAGCCCCCGCGTTAATCATGGGATTGTGCGGCTTCACTGAAAAGTGTACTTTATGTAAATCACGAAATTGAAAATAATCGTTGTATATAGGTAATAGTATCAAAACTAATATAGGTGCAATAACGGAACGTGTTTAAGGTAATTCTTAAATATTTATATTTTTAAATGACTTACTGTTATGATCTAAAACCAGTTCATTGAAGTTTCTGCCGCTTGGCTCGGTGCCAACATATTGATGAACGACGTCGGGGCCAAGGGTCTCAAGTGCCATTGCATATGTTAACGGCTTGCTACAAGATTGTAGAGTGAATGGCACATTTACATCTCCTGAAAATGTCATTACATGTTAACGATGACTGGTATTAGGTACGAGCATATTTCTCAACATATTAAAAAAAAAACAACTTTATAAGAACTTGTTACTTTTTAATTTTGTTGTATGCAGACCACTTAAGTGGTTTAACTCGGTCAAGATAAGGCTTATCTGTGATCATCCTAATGAAATTACGTTTTCTTTCCACCGTTATTAATAATTACTACTAACCTATCGAAAACCTTTGTCCATCAATTGTGCAAACACTAACTCCCCAATTGTCTGAATTAGCTCTAGCCAGTTGCGGAATGTAACTTGCTACTTTTCCATCCGTAATACTTTTTGCTGTCCAGTACATTTCTTCAATATCTTTAATAAAATCTTGAAAATCGGGAATTACGAACTGACTTCTAAATGCGCGTGTTATTAACACTATGTTTGGCGCAATGACTTCTTTGAATCTCTTTTTATCTAACTTGAGTGTCTCTGGCGATCCTCCTTCGAAGTTAGATTCTTTATGTACTTTGTACAGATTGTGCATAACTTCTTTAACTCTTGGGTCATTCTTTTTTATTCCGGTGGTTCGCAAAGCCTGCGATTAAAAAAACTATTATGGTACACTGTTATTTTCTGTGTTATGGGTCCAGAAACGCACCACTCTAATGATCTGAATGCAGTACATTAAGCATTGATAAACAGTGAATTTAACATACAGCCAAAAACTTTCCAACGGGTAGTAGTCCTGTATCCTCATTCTTGAACATGTCAAACAGCACATCATCAGCATTTTTGTGGGATCCTTCTTTCACCCTGTGTAAATGGTATAATAAAAATTACACAAGATTCTTAATGGAAACTCACATTCTAGACAGTATACAAGTGAAGCGTTAAAAGTAATGACTATAATCTTATCTACAGTAAATTCCATGATCACGAATACATTGTGATTACAAGTGACGTAGGCGGGTGTGTCCGCAACGTAGTTGTAACAGTCAACATCACCTGACAATGTTGGCTCGTAGCCAAAATATCAATATTAATTTACACATTCTTTAGGCAACATAAAATTAAATTTTCACTAATTAACTAAGGTTTAAAACCTTTCCGGTGACTGTACACGGTCATAATTCGTAACAGGATTTGATTATATTCGTCCTGGTCCGGGTTTAATGTTATTTTTTAACAGAATTTCGAATCTGTGTCCAATCCTAATGTGTGCACGGAATATTATAGAAATATTTATCACAGAAAATATATTAATACCTAATCCTAAATGTCATATATGTCAGGTTTTAGTATTCTAAGCAGACATTTAAAGCAAATAAATATTTAAATGTATTAACAATATCAAAACTCCTTGCATGTCACAACAAATACTCCGCAATGAGTTCTCTAACTTTTACCAGACCAATGTTTATAAATTTCATGTTGCTAATTTGTAGATGTGAAATTTATAGCCTTTATTATGAAATCACTACACAAGAACATTCTCGCTGCATATTTATTGCGATGCAAATATTTAAGATTCCAATTACAATCGAAGCATCTATAACTGAGCTCACGTCAACAAATTTGTTATTAATATAAATAGGAAATATACTATGTACACAACAGTGCTAGCCTAGTGGTTAACGCGTGCGACTGTCAAACCTGAAGGAGTGCGTTTGGACTAAGGCTGTGCATTATTGATGATTTCTTTATAATCGTTATAATTACTACGATGAAGGAAATCGATATAAGTCTAAGATAAAAATCGATAAAACAGAAGAAGACATTTCTCTGTGTGTTTTGTAGTTTGCAAGTGCTTTTTGAATGTTATAGTTGTATGTTATAAATTATTCAGGTTTATAATTACAAACACAAAAATCAAATATTATATTACAATATTTATATTTTAGCAGCTGACACACAGCTGACTGTAAATGTACTAAAAATAACCGGAATGTCTCTATATTTGTTGGTACTATGTTTTGCATGCATGCAAAACCTGAGTATCATTTTTAAAGTAGCTATGTTCAAGTCATGCAACACTCATACTTACGCAGGATCTATGTTGTGAACGAATGAGTAGAATCTGCAGCATGAAAATTGAGAATTGCGTAGTTTAATTTCAACAATCCAAGATACAAAATAATTTTTCGCATACACATAGATTCGCATACTTAATGTCTAGACATAGTTCTAACACTTAAAAAAAACTTTTCTAAACATGTACCATGTACCACTGAAAAATTGTTTTCTAGTTACCCACAACACGGATGGTGATCGTGACTCGGTGTGGGGACTACCGATATATGAACTTGGTCACAACAAAGAAACAAACAAAATAATATCATTTATTCATATAGGTAACATAATGTACACTTATGAACGTCAAAAAAAGAAAAGAAATATACATAAAATGATTTTAATTTTACATTTACTGCCAGTTCTCAAATCAAGGGCGTAGAACGGAAGAGAAGAACTGGCTATAAAACCATTTTGTAATAAATAAAGTTATTGTTATTATTACATTTGAGTATTAATGAATATGCGTAACAATATTTATAGAAATATTATCGCATAAATTTTTTTCATTTAAACCTGATAATATCGAAAACATGATTGTATTTTTTTCTTAATTTCCGTATGAATAATTTCTGAAGTAACGAGACGGCGCTTATCTCGCTAGATAGCAATGTATCTTGTAATAATAATTTTCAGTCTTGAAAATGTATTAATTTATAATTACAGCATATGATAAAATATTAAATATACTCTTCACTACTTTATTAAAATATCCATAAATCCTTATTGTATTAATATAGTGAAATTTATTACGATTTTAACAGTTGTCGAATAGGCCGTTTTCAAATGAGTACCTACATAATATAAGTACGTTATTTCGTTCCTACACGAGAAATATACTGCATTTTGAACTGTTACTAAAAAGACGAAGCGCCTTATCTTATCTTAATATTCATAATTTTGTGTTACGAATAACATCCTATGTTTATACCTGATTATGTATTGTTAAACGTTATAGTGAAATTTTAAATGTCAAGGGTGAGACAGATTTGCTGCCGGCGCCTGTTATATCAATACGTTCACATTACGAGATCAATAGGAGTCGATGTGGGTCATTAAAATTAATTTATTTTCAATAGAATTCTTCATATGAGTGATTATTTTTTATCATTTTATATTGCAATGTAATTGAAGTGTCTGAGTATTGTGTATCAACTAACCTTGCATCGATGGATTGAGCAGCGTAGAAACTTTGTGCAGAATTTCTCCATTTCTGAAATAAAAGGTTTAAAATCACCATATTGGTCAAGGTTTAGATTCTTAGGGGCACATTAATGATGGAAAAGGAACACTTACAGGTCTTTCTATTACATAAACGGGTCTGACTTGGCTGTAATTACGCTTACAGATACATGAAGATTGTTGTTTCTGTAATGATTTTGCGGCTACGGCAATTTTCCGAAGTTGACGCGTATTCATTGCGGAAGGCTGTTCCGAAAAATGAGGGATACTGACGGTGCGTAAGCTCCTAGCCGACGCGCATGCGCGAACTGAGTCGGTCCAACTTGCGATTTCAATAGAATAGTGATTTTCACGTTTATCTAATTTATTTACTCGTATGACGCGCCTTTACGTGTTAATCAAATATTTTAATAAGTAATTGTGTAGAAGGTGTGCTTAAGTCACGTTTGGATAAATTGGTCTAATATAAGTTTATTTCTAGACTACCAATATTTCATCTCTTAAACTTATAAATATATATAAATACATAAATCCATTGATACATACTTATATTTACTTCTCATTCAACCTAAAAACCCACCTTAACTACTAAACGTATTCCAGAAGCGAGGGTTTGTGACTGAGAATGTGAAACGAAACGACATGTTGTAGTGCATTATGTTCATTCCCTCTACGTATTGTTCGTTTAAATTGCTTTAAAATGTATTAGAAAATAATAAAAAAACTAATATCATGCAAAATAAGTTTTTTCGATTCTGCTACTTTGGTCACTGTGATAATAAATGACAATCCCAGTGATTATTCCATATTCTGTTATTATGTAAAAAATCAATCTTCATTATCGGTATACACAGTAGACATAATATTGCTAAAGATTTTATAAAGGCCACATAGTTTATCGTTATCGATTACAAAAAATAAAACAGATCAATAGGCATTTCTTACTTTAAAAGTTTAGACTTAACCAACTGTCAACCTTAAGGTTGAAGTAATCATCATCTCTAGTAAGCCCTGCGGCGGCCTCTTTGCATCCACTGGGAGGCAACCTTTTTATTGATGTTGTCAGTAGACCTAGTCGGTGGACGGCTGCGGGCTCTTTGGATCTGCCGGGGTGTCCATTCAAGGAGACTGCCTGGGTCCATGGCTTACCACCCATGCGCGCTATGTGATCTGTCCGCCGCCACTTAAATATTGCCAACGCCCTTACTACGACGCTCAAGCCGGTATTTTTACGAATGAAATTGGACGATCCAACGCTGCGAGACTCTCTTTCCGTCGTGCGTTGGATGAGCGTTATGGTTTCGGAGCCATAACTGACTAGTCAGTGTGAAGGAAGGATGCACTGATTAAAGACCTTTGTCTTGAGTGCTACCCCGCGATATCTCTCCAAATGCCCTAAAAGCTGCCAATGCCTGCGAAATACGTCTCTAGTCTTCACTTTTACATCCCAATAAAATTTTGCTGTTGTCTGGTACCTTGGAAGTTTGTCATCTTCTTCATATATTCTCTAATCTGGGAATAGTTCATCTTTAAGGCCACCTTGGCTGACTTCAGGCTTAGGTCACTGACTAAAATAGGGCGTTATATTCCAATTCTTAAATGATGACGTATAGATATTTTTTTCCCCCATATGGTTGACATAGTTAATGGGATCATTGTTGGAAGTTGCAATAATAAGACATTTCATACACATGCACTAATAATTAGTTCAATAAATACATAATCATATTGAACCGTAGATATAATCTCTAGATGTATTTTTTTTAATTCTTTTGATTATTTGAGTACCAGCTATACATATTATTACTTACATATTTATTAATTTTCACAATACATACAACACGTTTTATGCTTTGCTATGTATAAAATAATATTTACATATTTAATCTAAAACTTTAGTGTAAACTAAGAATTTATATAATACATTTGGTGTTAAAAATGATAATTTCAAGAGCCTGTCGTAAATTATTAGGAAATATTGTTGAAATAAAATTTGCACATCTAAATTTCTTGTTATAAGATTAGACAGAGATGTTATATTTATGTAAAACTAGGAATTTTACAACATTTTAAAATACAATTCAATTTGTAGACATATTATTTTCGTAATTAATAATTTTATCGTAGAAATTATTTATTAAAACATATATTTTTTTTATTATCATATAAACATCTTTACATAATTTCACGAAATAACATATTATTTTTCAGTTACGAGAATATAAAGCGTGTTAACTGTTATGTAGTAATCCAAAAATTATATAATTAAATTGCGGGTTGCGGGTTGCGGACTTATAAAAGAAAATAAGTATAATCGGTTATTGTACCTCAAAGTTACTGTCCGAAGCCATAACGAACTCTTCAAAACTACACTTTGGAACGTAACGCATGCGTGAAAATTTAGTTCACAAAACACCTGCGATAGAACAGGCAGAGTACCACAATCTCAATCAACTGAAGCTTTCAGCCAGTTACATATAAATATAGTGGTGTATGAGCGCCAAGATATATAAATATGTTGTGCGAATCTATAAATAGTTCGAATATTATTAGTCAACGAATGAATCTTCATGGACAATATTTCAGACCGTTGTATTGTGCGCCTACTAAGCGCCTGTTAAAATAAACGAAGTATATTGTGTCTTTATTTCACGTGCCATTGTTTCACTGTTATATTAATGCCAAACACAACATAAAGTCTGATAGTAGATAGATACCTAGTAGGGATAGTAATGCACGTAGTAAATGTGTTTATATGCTGAGCAAAAATGGAAACAATTGGTCTACCGGGCGGATACAAGTGGCGTTGTTAGAACATGAAATAAATGTAAATCTAGAATAGTTCATAAGTGTACCTTTATTATCAGTCGCAGTTTTTTTCGGATGAATATTTATATTATTAAACATTTACTTGCTAAAAATACAACAAAGCATAGGTGACATCAACAAAAATGTATTTTCAATATAAAAATTCACACCCGAAATAAAATTAAGATAAAAAATAATTATAAAAAAAAAGAATTTTTGTAAATATTGACGTCTTCTGTAAAACTGTGGTGCTTTAGTTGTCAACAGTTTTCGCAGCATACCTACGTGATACATGGATTTTATTGGTATTTTTTTACACGTATCGAAGTTTTAATACGGATCACTGCATGGGCAATGTAAGATTCTAATGGTGAAAGAATTTTGGTGCCTATTTCAAAATCTTTCCTCGTCATTATTCAGTTTTGATAACTTTTTGTTTGATTCTCGCTATTTCTGTTCTCTAGGTGGCGATCTCAGCTCACTAGGTCAATACTTCATAAATATTCTTAAATCAGGAAATAATTTTAGAAAATTAATTGTTAGATTAGATTAGATCTTAACAAAACTTTTACTTCTACTGAGGATACATCTATGAATTTGTTAAACGACATTTTTCTCGATTTCCGTGTATAATAGGTATTAGGTAGGTGGGCTCAATTTCCGCAACTAGACTCAAATTTGGTCCGTTTTGCGTAAAGCCCTGGCTACTTAAGCCAGCCCAGCTCCTTCCAGAAGCTCAGAAGTCTCCTGGGCACTTCACAGGCTTCACGGAGCGACCTCACTGTTCCGAGGATTTTCGTACGTTGTTTAGCCACAGCCTCGCAATCCAGGACTACGTGGGTGACTGATTCCTCTGCGCTGAAACAGCCTCTGTACATGGGGCTGTCTGTCGCGCCTAGGAAAAATAGATGTTTATTAAGGAGACAATGGCCCGTAATTGTCCCTATCATTGTTTTGAGATCGGTTCTGTTTAAGCTTAGAAGTCGCTTAGTCAGTTGTGGGTTCACTGCTGGCAGAGCCATTTTAGACTGCCTGCAGTCTGCACTATGCGACCATCGTTGATTTTGGATCTCGACTGATTTTCGGAGAATCCACGTTCGCACTAGCGAAAAGGGCAAGGGAAGGAGCGGATAAGGGCCATCAGGAGTCATTCCGGAGCCTCTTCTCGCAAATTCGTCGGCAGCATCATTGCCGAGAGAGCCACTGTGTCCCTTTATCCACTGCAAGGTAACCCTATTGGTTAGTGTTAAAGCCTCCAGTGTTCGTGACACTCCAATATTAGTTTACTGTTTATCTTTTTGTTTCCGAGCGCCATCAGCACGGATGCACTGTCGTATACGAGCTTAATGCAAAGTCATTAACTCCTAACCGCTGCACGGCTCTGGCTGCCTCTGTTAAGGCGACACATTCACATTGAAAGATCGAGCTCTGTGTGCCTAAGGGTAGGTTTATGTTGGTGTTGAGATCAAGAGAGAATATACCAGCGCCTGAGCCACACCCTGTTTTTGAACCGTCTGTGTATATACGTAGCTCATTCAGGGTAGACTGATCGCGTTCCTCTTCTCTCAATTGTATGTAAATAGTATATTGTATGTAGTAGATAGTTCCTGTTGAATATAAGTTGATTAGTGATTCTGTCACATGGTGCAGCTATAAGAGGTTGATACTCTGTTGCCTTGTTCAGAATCGCTGTGTGTGCACTGTAGTGATTTTTTTCCGTGTATAATATAAATTTATTTCTTTTTAAAAAAGTTTATAGAATAGCAAAACTGCCTGTTCATACAATGTACGCGTCAATGCTATTTGATTTAAAAATTGTTTTTTGTACAAAATATTAATAATATATTTTTATAAAAAATTAAAATAGCCAAATAGTTTGTACAAAAAATGTTAACGTCTGTGCAGACTTGTGGACGTGGGTACGAACCCCAGCTTAAACTTTTCTTTCTATGTACACAATTAACACTTGCTTGTGTACGGTAAAATACAATAAGAGTTTAAGATCAATTATGTAAGCTCAGATAGCTGATCACATACATAATTATATAGAAGTAGATTTAAGTATTAGTAATGCAATATTTTATTTAAATATACGGCTACAATATGTACTTAGGTTTGAATAATCTGTTATAATATTTAGCAATATGTTAAATCATCATTGTCTTTTAATAAACTTAAGATATATAGGTTTTGAATTTCGTAAAACTAAATCAGCTGTAAACTCAAGATCTTTCGATGTTGTAACTGGCAACAGCTTGTACTTTTTCACTAAAGCTGATAGCGCTGACTTCATTTCCATCATTGCGAACTTTTGACCTGAAATTAGTAATGATATTTGGTTAGAAAAACCAAGGCGGACCAGCATGGGGTACCGGGTATAAGTGTAGCCTAGAAAATTGTATAGTTTCTGCTTTAGTTTTAACTAAAATATATTTTAAAGCTTCATCTCAAATTAAGTAAACCTTAAAAAGTATTTTTATAATAATGCCTTGAGACTTAATAGCAACCAATTGTATTAGTTTTAAACGGAAACAAATATTCTCCAAATTATATACTGGGCAATTCCTTTATAAAGATTATTGTATTTTTTAATACATTATTACTTACTTACCAACTACATTATTGCCACAATGATGATTTTCGACATCATATTTACGTATAAGAACAGTAAACTTATTATTCACTCTCCATCCATCCAACGCAATTCCAGGGTTGCTAAATGATCGCTACAGATATTGAGAGAACTACATCGAACTTGCTTACCTAAACGTCGCTATTGGAAGTTTTCTTTCGTACTTAGGTTATGGGCGCAGTTGCTCAAAAGTCGTAATTAGGTTTGTTGTTATTGTTTCCCTAACCTAGATCCAAGTCATAACTACCAATATTAACCTACCTATACAATTTCTAGGTCCTGCACTGAAGGGGACGTACGAGTAAGGATGTCGCCCAACACTGTTTTCGGGCAGGAAACGGTCAGGGTCGAATGTTTCAGCGTTCTTGAATAAGTTTTCCTGACGATGTATGTCGTATATGTGAATGTGACACATAGTTCCTACAGGCACCGTGTAGTTACCTGAAAATGTTTTAGTAGATATCGTAAAATATAAAACGATACTGAAAATTCGTTAATTTTTCAATTCATCATTTTAAAACATACATAATAACAAACATATATTTAAAGTCACTTAGCTTTCCACATTTAAACCGTAAAACGTATTGAGTCTTCCCTCTTAGTAAAATAAACTACTTCAGGATGTTTTAGTGTTTCAATTAAAGAACTATTTTATCAGAAAATAATAGAAGCGTTAATAGCCTAAATAAAAGAATGCAACTATACTAGTTATTATAAATAACGAAATAATTTTTTTTGTATTATTTTAAAACAAAGCGATTTGGAATTGTCTCTCTTACAAAATGTGAGACCACGGAGAAGCGAAGTTATTACCGTAACCTTGTGGTCAGTGAAAGTTTAAGTAAGATACAATGCAGTACATAGAAATTCTGATCTTAAGTTTTTATATAATTAATTGTAAATATACATAAGTAATTGTTATGAAAAAAATACTTACTCAATTTAACTGTTTCACTCAAAGTGCGACTAATAAACGGAACAGGCGGGTACAATCGCATACTTTCTTTTATGCATCGCTCCAAATAATTCATCATTGTTAAATCTTCTAATGTTACATCTTCCCTTCCGTTAAATATACTTTGTAATTCTTGATAAACTTTTTCCTGAAAATAAATAAATCAATGACGCTCTTATTAAGAAACATTGACTATAAATAGAGGGCTGTTTGTTACCGAAATTGTAACCTTTGTTAACATGGTTACAATTTCAGTAACTTCTTCTTCCTAGTTATCATCAGTTTTATGAATCATATTAACTTCGACTGCGACCTTAAGTTGTATATTTTTTTGTGACGTACTTTTACCCTTTGCAATTAAACATGGATCTAAATTAAAAAATAATTTAACTATACATAAATAATTCAATAAACCAAACAGACAAATTATGTGTTATATGTTAGATACAGAAAAAAATATGATTTGGTTCCGACATGAGAATTAATTATAATTTAAAAAATTGTATACTATCCAAGCCAAGATTTATAGCTATCAAAATAAATATATATATATGATAAATTTCGTAATTAGCAGCTAAAAATTGTGTTCATCGTTTAAATATCTATTTAGATAAAAGAATACACCTAACAATAATATAAAATTATCACTGCTTGAAAACAAAACTGACATAAAAAAAAAAATACTAAACTGACAATTTAAACAAATTAATAAAATGTCGTTAGACTTGGAGAACTTCTACATATAATTATTTGACTAGAGTAGTGTTGGTCCAGTCGATTAACTTTGTGACTGGCGGTGCTCATGAGCAAGACTTTCTATGGGCACAACCAACTCGTACAGCAGTAAAAATCACGAAAACAATTTCATGTCCCAGACCCAATAATACAACATGTGTCGGGCACAAAATGTTTATGACCTACTTTACTTCAGAAGAAAATAATGCAAAAATCGGTAACAATCTGGGATCAAGGCTCATATTGGGTGCTAGTGCCACAAAGTTATTATTATTTATGATTACCTGAACATCTTGATTTTCGGCTAATGTCAATAAACAAAATGTCAAACCGGCCGCTGTTGTATCATGACCCTGAAATAGAATTTATTTATATTTATAACCAGATGCAAATCAATCCTCTATTGGATAAGTGTGATAAGCTTCGAGCAGAATATAATTTTGGTTGTTCGATTAGCCAAACAGCATATTAAAACCGAATTCCTCCCGGATCAAATATTATTTTATCATTTTCGAAATTAAATGATTTAACATGTCTACAGTTGATTTCGCTTTGTTATCTGGATTTTATCTGTTATGGATTAATTACTTGATATCAGTCTGAATGTAATTTGACTACAGTAATTCATACAAATAAATGATGTAAATACATATTTATAATTTTAACTGTCTCTTGCTAAGAAAATATTAATTGATAATAATATCATGTGAGCTCTTAAAAATAAATATCGATCCAAATCAATATAAATTCGATTTCAAATGTTGATCAAAATTCACACCGCTTTGTAATTTAATGAAGATGAAAAATGTTTTAATAGGATTTCAGTAATTAATTCATATAGACATATAGGGTCTGGGTTCATGTTCACTTAATATTAATAATGCTGACACTTTACCTCAAACATGAAAGTGTTAACTTCTTCTAAAATCCCTTCATCGTTAATCAGTCCTTCCTTCTGAGCTGATATCAGCAAATCTAACATTGCTGCTCGTCTTTTCTTCTTATAAACGTACTGATCATTGTCAGCTATGGAGTCGCTTTCTTTTTCATTATTTTGAAAAATTTGTTTCCTTTTATTAATAACATTTCTGATAAACGTATGAATGGTCGATAAATATCGCAACTGTCTGATGCCACTAGGACTTAGGTTAAACAAAAAATCTGGATAGAGGTAAATTCGAATGAAACGATGGAGAATAATTTTAATTGTTTCGTATACTGCGTTCTTATAAGTAAGTCCTGAATACATGGAGTCATTATCGAGCTCTACCCCCATTGCACTTTCTGTAAAATAGAAAAACCTTATTAACAAAAGAAAAAGATAAAAACTTTATTATGTGTAACATAATAGAAGAGATAGTGCACTAGCACACTTAGCCCTTGATACCGTGATTTTAGGTACTTGACGTAATGTATTCTTCACACACACATAAAGAAACCTACAATTTTATAATTTAACAGTCAAAACGGTTAACGCGACATCGTTTAGAACAACATACCGGTGATATTGACCAAATTCAAAGGTCCCGGCTGACGACATTATTAATAAAAAAAACAGCTTTTTTGACGACATCGACTTACTACAACATAATATCTCACTAAGCGACTACATTTAAGTGATATTTTCGAAGAATTATTTCTGTTAGAACGACCAGCCGTATTGTAAACATTTGAATAGGTGAGGGCAGTATGCCCTTTCCATATCTGGCACACTAAAGTCATTAACATCGCGAAAGTAAACAAAACCGACTTTACTTTGCTAAAGGAATTTAAATATCAAAATTAATTTACGTCAAAGCTATCGTTAAAAGTAAATTAATCAATAAAGCCTTTTATAAATTTGACGAATATTTAAATGATCTCAATTCTTGAGATAGATTGTTCCAGTTCAAATAATTTGTATGTCTCAAAATTCAGCGATTACAACTTCTTCTTGTCCGCTCTACCCTCTTGACTTGAACTGGTTATAAATAAGAATTTAAAATCAATTTATAATGTTTTCTGTTGACGTTCATAAGTGTTTTATGAATAAAGTTATTTTGCCAATGTGCCAATAAAGCTGCCAGTAATCAGTATTGATAGTAGTGTTTTAGAAGAATGGATGTCGCAAAAGTGGCCTGATTCTATTTTTAGTTGATAACTGGTATACCCATCCAGCCGTTACTAATTTGAAGTGCATTAAACTTGTGTTTTAACCATAAAATGTTACATCTGTACACAACCAATGAACCAAGGTGTAATAGGATTTTTGAAATCTCATTATAGAAGAGTGCAAGTGTTAAAGTTAATTAAAAACCTCGACAGTAACGACCAGAAAGGCTTAACGGTTCTTCACGCCATCTTGATGATATCAGAACCATGGGAAAAAGTTTCACCAAAAACTATAGCGAAATTTAGACATGCAGGTTACAAACACCTTTTGACAATATCCTCAGATGATGTGACTGCTGAATAGGACAATATTTCTTTGGCACCATTTGCCCAAAATTTATCACTATGCTTTATCTAATACTGAAGCAGAGGAGTTTATCGATGTGGATAAGTCTATCACAATTTGTGCACCAAGACTGAAGAACAATTTACATTGCCAACTTTGAATGATGGCCTTATAAATGAAAAGTTTCACACAAAGAAAGAAAATAAA
Source organism: Pieris mannii (assembly GCA_028984075.1). Classification (NCBI taxonomy): domain Eukaryota; kingdom Metazoa; phylum Arthropoda; class Insecta; order Lepidoptera; family Pieridae; genus Pieris; species Pieris mannii. The sequence goes on from CM054776.1 coordinate 7,705,138, forward strand.
ATTCAACGTGAACTATAAAGTGCGTACGTTCAACAGAAGTGTTTTATAGTATTGTCTTTTATTAACATAGCTTTTACACATTTAAAGAAAACACTTTTTTACCGGATTGAAGCTATGTATTATTGTAAACTTATAATTATTTAAAATAATTTTAAATTATCCGACGTTTCGCGTACTTTACAGCGTGCGTGGTCACGGTCACTGAAGACAAAAGCTGTAGAATGTTAAAAACAACTTTTTATACAGCTGTGATACTTTTCATGTGCAATAAATAACATGTAGTTTTATTATATATATGAGTATATTAATAATAATATTTCAATAATAAGCATAAGGCACTTAAAAACAACGTCATAGGCTGTTAGGACTATCGGTTTTACAACCAAAATGAGTAGTATAGATTTTTACTGTACTTCTATTGTACAAAATGTAGCTAAATTAGCTACCTGCTAGGATGTTGCTAAATAGAATTTAAAGTATTATACTAAATAAGTCAATGTTGATCACTTAACAAATCATTACATTGTCCCTGACTGATAAAATATGTAATAAAAATATTTTTATAGATTTATTGCACATATTTTTTACTATTCGAAATGCCCTGTTTTAATTAAACATGTAACATATGCATATGTAATGTATTAAAAAATAACATACCACTTATAGAATTAAGAGTATATTCGCTCAATATTGGAACGATATCAACGGATTCCCCACTGATTTCATCCATTAAATTCACCAGCTTCTGGCTATTATCTTCAATAATGAGAAAATATTTGCGCAAAATGTTGAAATGAAATGCTGACGTAAGAATTTTTCTTCGTTCTTGCCATTTTGATCCTTGAAAAATATTGTTAATGATACATATTAACATGATACATGTTTAAGAACTGTTGCTCATTAAAAAAATTAGCGTTATGTAGCAATACGCAACAACCTGTTAATTCTAGTTAAAAAAACCATGCATATAAATCTTACTTTTCATAACATTAATATTTCACATTTTTGATGGGACATTCTTTAACTATATAAAAAATAGCCATAGTACTAAAAGTCTTGGGAAAGCATAAATCAAACTATTTTAATTTTTTATTGGCGTGTGACAAAACAATTTAACAATGACAGAAATTTGTACCTTTGCTTACCAATAAACCGTCATGAAGCCACGGTTTGAAAAATTTATAAATAATACTTTTCTCATGATGTTTCATAGTTGATATAACAATCTGAAAATCAATATGAATTATTTGGTATACCGTATTCATTTGGAGGTAGGATTGATATAATTAAAAAAAAAACCTTTTCGGAAATATAAGGATTTCAGAACGCATTTAATATCGATAATATTAAATCAAATAATTTATTTTAAGAAGACCTAGAATGGCACTTTTACCTTAAATAAAATTTAAAGATGATTCTAGTTGCCCCTTCAAAAGGTGCTTTCGTGTAAAGAAGAATGGAAGAAACTCCACACTAACTCTTTTAAAATAGAATTTACAATAGTTGTATACAGTAAGTTAGTTAAATAATTACATATATGAAGACAATGTACTCTTAGAATAAAACTACTATACAGGTCTATTATTGTAATGTTAGTATACATGTTCCTCGCATATTTACAAATATCGAAACCGTAGAATATTATATACAAAGAATAATAAAAAAACAATAACTGTTTTATTGTTTTTTTATTATTCTTTGTTTTATGTGTGAGATAAAAATCAAATAATTACAGTTTGTACTATTATAAAAAAATATATATATGTAATATTAGATCAGCAACCAATCGGATATTATATATATACCACAAAACAGTTATGTATACATGTTAACTTACGACGACACAAAGGGCAAGATAAAATTATGTACTTAATAAGAAATTGTTTTGTGCTGAAAAAGTTATTGACCTGAAATTAATATCTATTCCATTTCGAACTTCGTCATACAATAATATTATTCAACAATTAATAACCACACATAATGTAACTATGTTGAGACTTGGAATTGTTGTAATTAAACTGGTTTTCATTTTATGAAGTTAAGTTAAGAATACTTAATAATTAATACACATATTTTTTTTAATTCTTCTTCTAATTTCTACCTTGTTTTTAGTAAGTTATTTTATGATAGTACTGTTACATACAAATGTCTTGTTATTAATTAGTGACAGATAGATGGAATTGTAATATCTTGAAAAGTATATTTACTTCGGTTAACAATATAATATTATAATCGATCCAAATATCTCAGGATAGAGAACGATGGTAAGCCTTTGAGTATGCCTTTGCCGAAGAGGCCTTGATACATACTAACTGAAAATGATATAATGTGTTAGTAACACATAGGATATATTAAACGTACTTACCTCAGCGTCATTGGGATTAAAAACATGAACTGAAGCTATGGATAAACTGTAGAATCTAAAAATTCCGTTGAATTGTTTAGCACATTCCCGGCCTAATTTGAACAAACCAACTGTAACAGAATTATTTTTTAACATAAACTACGCTTCGCATTCTTACAACAGAGCTATAAAAATCTTTATACTTGAATCCAATCCAAAAACAGTAGTGGAATTTCCAAAGAAAAACACATCTTTGAAGCCTGGAATTTTCTTGACAGTTCTGGCATTTTCATTAAAATTAATGAACACTTCCACCAAACATAATATCACAACTAATGTGAATAATATAATTGTAAACATTTTATTTAAAATAAGTTTTACATCAAGTACACCGTTCTTATACGCGACTCGTACTCGATGCCCACTTCATTTATGCTGTATTTAATAACACAAAGTATATTTAAGTACGTTTGAAATTGTAGATTGATTATTACTGTTTATGTAACCGTCTGAACCTAATTCAAATAAAACATTTAATTAATATTACATTGTGAAAACTCCTGTTTAAATGCCATTAACATTATAAAACTATCTAAAATTGCTGGCGGGAAAGTTATTACTGCTTGATATGTGTAAATTCCATTGATTGTGAGGAGATGAGGTTTAGTATAAAACGAGAATTAAGGTTCGAAAAATAAGGACGCACCTGCGACCCATTTGGCATTGAGTAATGATTCATTTTCATTCATTCATTCATTTGAATGGTCAAAGGCAACTTATTTTGGACACTTGATGTTGTTTTCTATTCTACATATATTTATGTATATTATATTGGATAAAACTGGATGGAAAATTTTAATAAGGCAAAATATTGTGTGGAAAATGTTAATGACGTCAATTTAGTTTGGCAGTTCTACACTAACTAATCGTAATTTCAAAACACATTAGACAGTCGTTTTACTAAGTCTTCGGTATATTGTACTACTTATTTTCTAATACGTAATGTAATATGGATTATGGCATTGTTTTACTCCGTGCACATGATAAGAATCTAGTGCAAACCTTCTGAACTAATGCATACAAAGAAACCTTGTTGCTTGCTAATATGCTAACGGAACTCATTATTGAAATGATGTACCTACAGAGAGATAGAGATTATATTACAAATAAATTTTATATCATCAGATCCTATTTTCATGCCAAGACTTTGGATGTACTTCATCTTTACCGGTTCTGAATTCTTTAAAATTATATCAGCTGTAAACTTTAAAATGTATTATATTCTCATTTCGTGACGGCATTAAAATCTTCTAAGTACCTAATGATGATAAAACTAACTTCCATCATCGCAAATTTTTGACCTGTTTTTATTGTTTGACATGTATGTTTCATAGGTGCATATAATGTATTTATAGGTGTTGTATTGATATTTAATTTTTTTTTATGTATAGCCTTTTGTAACAAAATCTTACGAACTTAATATTTCAAGTAGAGTAGGCACAATCTCGGTATTTTTTTACACGTTGGGTTACGTTATCGAAGTTTTAATATGGATTTCTGCACGGGCAATGTAAGATTCTAATGCTGAAAGAATTTTGGTGCCTATTTTTAAATGTTTCCTTCCTAATATATTATTGATAGCAGTTGATTTATTATTGTAATAGCAAAACATGACAGGCTACATCCAACAAAAATGTACAGGCTACATAGAATATACGCCGCGTCAATGCTATTTAGATAATAAATTGTTATTTGAAAAACTATTTTTTATTTTATTTAATAAAAATACATAATAGCTAAATGGTTTGTACAATTTTTTTTTATTTATTATTTTAAAACATAATCCAAATTATAAAAAAAGATATTTATAATGCAATATTTTATTTAAATATCATAAACATTTTTATTAGTTTAGGTAGGTTTAGGGCCTGTTTCACAATGTATGGATAAAGTGCCAAATAGCTATGCAACACATAAATTATTCGAAATATAAAAGCTCCGAATATGATACTTAGCATTTTATGACAAATAGCGCTATCTGACAGTCGTGAAACGCAAAAATACTGTTTATCCTACAAATAAGTAACAAATAGCTTATTTGGAACTTATCCGGACATTGTGAAACAGACCCTTAAACAATCTGACATAATTTATAGCAATCTGTTAAATTATCAATGTCTTTTAATAAATTTAAGATATATAGGTTTTGAAGTTCTTAAAACTAAATCAGCTGTAAACTCAAGATCTTTCGATGTTGTAACTGGCAACAGCTTGTACTTTTTCACTAAAGCTGATAGCGCTGACTTCATTTCCATCATTGCGAACTTTTGACCTGAAATTAGTTATAATAGTTAGTGGTGCTAATATACTACTTACTCAACTACATTTGACATTACCGCCACAATGATGATTTTCGACATCATATTTACGTATAAGAACAGTAAACTTATTAAACACTCTCCATCCATCCAACGCAATTCCAGGGTTGCTAAATGAACGCTGTGGATATTGAGAGAACTACATGGAACTTGCTTACCCAAACGTCGGGATCGGTATCGCTGTCGCTATTGGAAGTTTTAGTTCGTAGTTAGGTTATGGGCGCAGTTGCACAAAAGGCGTAATTAGGTTGTTTGTTATTGTTAATATGCGAACTTTCTCCTACCTAGATCTTGATAAGTTTCATAACTACCAATATTAACCTACCTATACAATTTCTAGGTCCTGCACTGAAGGGGACGTACGAGTAAGGATGTCGGCCAACACTGTTTTCAGGCAGAAAACGATCAGGATCGTATTTATCCGCATTCTTGAATAAGCTTTCCTGGCGATGCATGTCGTAAATATGAATGTGACACATAGTTCCTACAGGCACCGTGTAGTTACCTGAAATTTTTTTAGAAGATATCGTAAAGTATAAAAATATACTGAAAATGTGTGGTTTATTTTATTTTTCTGTTTATTATTATTTTATATTCTACCAATATCGCTTTTAAAACATACACATATACATTATAGATGAACTTTTTCAGTATTTAAAGTCACAACTCACAAAGCACATTTTAACGTAAAATGTATTGAGATAATTCCCCTTTAGTATAATAAACTAATTTTTACTCTTGTAGCATGAAATATAGAAGCATTAGGTTAATAACGTAAATAAGAAAACTAGAGTTTCTAACTACTAGACTAGTTTTTATAAAGATAGGAGTCCGTTTTTTTAACAAAGCTATTTGGAATTGTCTCTGATATATATGAGACCACGTGCCAATCGAATTTATTAACGTAATATTGTGGTCAGTGAGAGATCAAGTAATATACAATGCAGTATATAGAAATTCACATCTTAAGTTTTAAGACATAATTATTATTAAAAAAATACTTACTCAATTTAACTGTTTCACTCAAAGCGCGACTAATAAACGGAACAGGCGGGTACAATCGCATACTTTCTTTTATGCATCGTTCCAAATAATTCATCATTGTTAAATCTTCTAATGTTACATCTTCCCTTCCGTTAAATATACTTTGCAATTCTCGATAAACTTTTTCCTGAAAATAAATAATTCAATGACGCTATTTAATAAAAATTGACTATAAATATTAGACTGTTTGTTACACCGCCTTTTTCATGTGTAATTGTAAGAATTGCAAAAAATATGGCTCTTATCAATATTTTTGCCATTCAAAAGTTTTATAAGGTTAATAAACTGAAATCATCATGTTTACTTGGACTGCGGCGTTAGGTACATTTAACCCTTTGATATAAAGTGTAGGATGTAAATAAAAAAAAAAACTAAAAAATCAACTAGGTATAATATTTTTAGCGATCAAATTCAAATCAGTATATATGATAAATTTTGTAATTAGCAGCTTAAGATTGTGTTTATCATTGAAATATCTATTGAGATATAAGAATATACCTACCTAACTATAATATAAAATGATCATTGCTTGAAAACAAAACTGACATATAAAGAACAATAATTCTGAACTGACGAAAATAATAATTTAAATAAATAAATAAAAATAATTAAATAAATGTCTAAGGACATTTTATTTATACATATACGACTAATTACTTGAATAGAGTGTTGGTGTAGATGCTTAAGTGTGCGAATGGCGGTGCACAGCAGAAATTCTCTATAGGCGCATCTAACTTGTACAGCCAAGGTAAAATCGTGAGAAAAGTGTGATGTCCAAGAAATACGATATGTGTCGGCCTCAAAGGGTTTATTACTTAGTTTTCCTTAGAAGAAAATAATGAAAGAAAAGCCCAAGGCTCATATTAGGTGGCAATGCCACAGCATTATTATCATTTATGATTACCTGAACATCTTGATTCTCGGCTAATGTCAATAAACAAAATGTCAAACCGGCCGCTGTTGTATCATGACCCTGAAATGTAATTCATTTATGTTTATAACCAAGACATTGCTTCAATTTTTAATTTGATGAACAGATGCAAAACAATCCTCTTTTGGAATGAATAGATGACTCCGGAAGCATCTGTATACTGTAGTGTGATAAGAATTCGAGCAAAACACAAACCGTTGGATGTTCGATTTGCCATATAAATTCAACCCGGATCTAATTTTATTGGCTATTTTTTAAATTTAATGATTAAACATGATTACAGTGGATTTCGCTTTGTTATCTAAGAATTATCATATATATATGATTTATTATATATATATGATTAATTACTTGATATCAAACCTGAATTAAATTGTAATTCATACAAATGAATTATGAAAATGCATATTAATATATATAATATTCATTAATCGTAATTAATACAAAAATATCATACATCAATATGAATTCGATTTCAAAAGTCGACTAGAACTCACCCAGCCTTGTTATTTAATGAAAATGAATAATGTTTTGATGGGGTTACAGTAATTAACTGCGACATACAAAATTTAGCGACAAAGTCAAAGTCAACAATCATGTAGGTAACACAATGTACACTTGCGAACGTCAAAAAAAAAATACATTGAATGCTTCTAATTTTACATTTACTGCCAGTTCTTAAATCAAGGGCATAGACGGAAGAGAAAAATTGGCCGAGTTCATGTTATCCTAATATGAATAATATTGAAACTTTACCTCAAACATGAAAGTGTTAACTTCTTCTAAAATCCCATCATCGTCAATAAGTCCTTCCTTCTCAGCTGAGATGAGCAAATCTAACATTGCAGCACGGGTTTTCTTCTTATAAACGTAATGATCATTGTCAGCTAAGGTGTCGCTTTCTATTACATTATTATGAAAATTTTGTTTCCTTTTATTAATAACATTCCTGATAAACTTATGAATAATCGATAAATATCGCGCCTGTTTAATGCCACTAGGACTTAGGTTAAACAAAAAGTCTGGATAGAGGTAAATTCGCATGAAACGATAGACAAAAACTTTAATTGTCTCGTATACTGCGTTCTTATAAGTAAGTCCTGAATACACGGTGTCTTTATCAAGCTCTACGCCCATTGCACTTTCTGTAAAATAGAAAAAACTTATAAAGAAAAGAGAAACATAAAAACTTTATTGCAAATAATAAATGAGAGACTGCACTAGCGCCCTCACTTGTCCCCTGATTCCGTGTCATGGGCATTCCATTTGGCATGTTAATTATTTTAGGTACTTGGCGTTGCATATTCTACATAAAACCTACAATTTTATAATTAAACTTCTGTTGCACAAGTAGTAGCTACCTGCTACAATGTTTCTAAAAGTTGCCCCTATCATTTACTATTGTTCAAAGAATTTTTTAAATAAATTTTCAAATTGAATAGCACGTGTGACAACCGTTTGTATTAAAAACTAACATACCACTTATAGAGTTAAGGGTGTATTCGCTCAATATTGGAACGATATTGACGGGATTGCCGCTGTATTCTTCCATTAAATTTACCAGCTTCTGGTTATTTTCTTCAATAATGAGAAAATATTTGCGCAAAATGTTGAAATGAAATGCTGACGTAAGAATTTTTCTTCGTTCTTGCCATTTTGATCCTTGAAAAATATAGTTAAAATGTTTAAAAATTGTTGCTGCCTGCCTGTTAATACCAGTTCAAAAAGCCTCATATAGATCTCGGTTACTTTTGATAACTTTTCTACATTCACAATAATCTTTTTGTGATTTAAATTGAACTCATTTCACATTTTTGGTGGGACATTCTTAAACGATATTTAATGAAAATAGCCATAGTACTAAAAGTCTTGGGAAAACTTAAAGCAAACAATTTCAGTATGGATTTTCATGTTAAAAATTGTTGATCAATAACACTTTTTACCTTTGCTTACCAATAAACCTTCATGAAGCCATGGTTTGAAAAATTTATAAATAGTACTTTTCTCATGATGCTTCATAGTTGACATGACAATCTGAAAATCAATATACCTAATCATTTCCTGATATTTCATGTATTAACCTATCTTTTTATAATAAGCACGGCCGTAAGTAATAACGACTACGAGGAAGATAAACAATTATTTGAGGACCCTTACATCTCCAAAGATATTGAAATCAAATACTGTCAAGCATAATGTTGTTCAAAATTATATACTTATGGCATAAAGTGTTTCTTTGGATTAATTAATTATTGTAGACCACATTAAATCTTACAGAGGAACTGTGTAGGAAATTCGTGTACATTAAAAAAAAAAATTGATTCATGCTTCTATTACTAGCAGTGTGACGCTTATCGTCCTTCTTTTGACAGTCAAATCAATTAATTCTACAGCTTATTAGTTTTAGATTAAGCGGCACGCTACTTTCTTACCTTGTCAATAAATAAATACAGAATTCAAAATATATAAAGAAAACAGCTCTGTATGATATGTTAAATTATGTATGCGCAATGAATACGACATTAGAAAGGGCTATGTAAAATTGTCTACTTAATCAGAAATTGTTTTGTGCTGAAAATAGAAAGAAAGATTCTTGACCTGATATTAATATCTTATTAATTTCGACCTTCGTCATAAAATATAACAATTTTATTAAACAGTTCATGGTCGCACAGAATGTAGATAACTATGTTGAGACTTGGAATTGTTATAATTAAACTTGTTTTCATATGATAAAGTTGATAAGTGTACTGTCACTATAAAATACAACACAACAATTTTATAATAAGTAATATTCTATTTTGTCTTTGGTAAGTGCTTTCATTATTATGTATACAGTATGTTACATACTAATGTCTTGTTATTAATTAGTGACACATAGATTAAATCAATAAAATCACACTATCGATTCGACCAAACTTCAATTTATACTCGAGACATAACAGGAAGAATCTATTCCATGATTTTAATCTCGAGTAAATCCATGGTCGTTTCTCTACGAAATCTATAGTATAATTGCGCTAGGAATAACAATACGCGAATAGCAAAGATGGTGAACGAAAATAAAACTCGGCAAATAAATATTGTTCTACAAATGGGATAGTGTAAGAGCATACATCATGTCAACACACTAAGACTATTTAAGATGTAAAACGGACATACCTCAGCGTCACTGGGATTATAAACATTAACTGCTCCTATGGATAAACTGTAGAATCTATAAATTCCATTGAATTTTTTAGCACATTCCCTACCAAACTTGAACAATCCGACTGTAACAGAAATGTTTTTTGAACATAAATTAAGCTACGCATCCTTATAATAAAACTATCAAAATCTTACCTGAATCCATTCCAAAAACAATAGTGGCATTTCCAAAAAAAAACACATCTTTGAAGCCTGGAATTTTCCTTATAGTTCTAGCGTTTTTATTATAATTAACTAACAATTCCACCAAACATAATATCCCCACTAATGTAAATAATATAATTGTAAACATTTTATTAAAAAGATTTTTTTTATATCGATAAAAACGTACTTTATACGCGTCTCGTAAACAATTCCTACTTCAATTATGATGATACTATCTGCTATCATTATAATTATATAATGATATATTTCCCTATTAGATACAATAATTAATAATACAATAATATTTATGTCCGTCTGAATGTCTAGATTGATTAATACCGTGTTTACTTGGAACGTATTACAAGTAAATCATTTAATTAAAATTACATTATCTTCAATGAGACAGAATATCATGCATATCTTGCTTCGCGAAACATGTAAAGAATTCTTATTTTAAATTGTCATTAGCTATATTAAAACAAATTTGTTCACTGATAAATACAAATATAACCAAACTTTATTTTGGTCTGACCAACTAACTGTTCTTAATAGATAACTTTAAAAATGTTTATTTTTTCATTGACTTCAAATTATTTGACCTCGCACCGATGTCTGCTTTTGAGTCAAAGAATAAATGGTCACTTTATATTGTGTTTCGAATAATAAGTACGGAACGTTTGGCAGAGTATTGTGTTCGTTTCATCCTTTTGGTAGTAGGTCGGCGATGTCGCTTATCATCAAGTGGATCTCCGGCCTGTTTGTCCCCAATAAAAAAACATGTCTTTGACACCGTATATTGTTCTACTCTATATTAATGTATATACAAAAGTAGATAGAATAATTGATAAGACAAAATGTTGTTGTGTGTCAAATGATAATAACGATAACTTATTTTGGCAGTTCTACACTATACTAATCGTAATTTTAATGAGTGGTACTGGTGATTGTACATAGTACCTCGTAATACATAATACCAGGATATTGCATTGTTTTTACTCCGCGCCCAGTGTTGACCTTTTGAACTAATATATAGACGCATAGTTGCTTGATATATGTTATAATATGTTAACGGAATTAATTATTAAAATTATGCAAACATAGATAAAGTTTATTACAAATAAATTAAATTTCATCAGATCATATTTTCACACCAAGCCTTCGGATAAACTTCATCTTTATCGGTTTTGAATTCTTCAAAATTATATCAGCTGTAAACTTTAAATCTTCACATTTCGTGACGGGATTAATTTCATATCTTCTGAGTATGGATGATAAAACTAACTTCATCTCCATCATGGCAAATTTTTGACCTGAAAATTTATCGTTCGATGTGCATGTTTCTTAAGTGTATAAATGTTTTTGTGAGTGTTTTATTGATAATTAAATTAAAGCAATATAAGTATTAGCCTTTTGTAACAAAACTTTACGAACCTAATATTTCGAACACATTACCCGCTTTTTACTATAAAGCAGATATGGATCATGGATAAGAGAATCCATTTTAAACATTTCTGTAGGTTATGCTGTTAATGGTTTCACCCTAATTTTACGCGCAGTATTAACTCATATATGCTAAAATTTATTAAACAAAATACTAATTAAAAAGTTACCAATACAATTTCTTGGGCCAGCACTAAACGCGATATAGGCGTAGGGGTGTCTACCCACACTGTTTTCCGGCAGGAAGCGGTCTGGATCAAATTTTAAAGAATTTTCGAATAAACTCTCTTGTCGATGAAGGTCAAAGATATGTATGTGGCACATCGATCCTTTGGGCACCACGTAGTTACCTGAAATCCAATAACTTCATCATAAGACTTTAAGACAACTCTTCAAGTTCTGAGTCCGAAAACAAGTGAATCGAAATCTAATTCGGACATAATTTTTAAAGAAATTTTCATAGCCAATGTTTTTCAAAGCATATTGCAGACTTCCTTGTTTCAAAAATATACTATAAAGTACATCGTTTTATTAGATTATTTTTATAACAACATTGTTAACAGATGTTAATATTATTATTGGTTACCTAAATAATGCAGTATTTGATTATCACAATTTACTTTTTTTAATTTTCACTTAAAACACTTGCCATTATTTTAGCAGCAACATTCAACAAAACTAAACCGTTGAAACGGAAAAACTAAATCTTAAGCAAATGTCGGGATTCTATAAATACGATATATTCTGCTAAAGTATTTGCGTTACGTACGCGTTGTATTCAGTACCTTCTCTAACGCATTTAAAGAGTTAGTAAAATCCTTATTATATTGTGCAATTGTCTTTATTATATTAATCAACACCAAACTTTCATAAATGAATATGTATTTAAAATAATAATTTATTGTTTGTTTATTTAACCTTACTTAAAGTGACGGCTTCTGGTAGTTTTCGACTGATAAATGGCACTGGTGGATACAACCTCATGCTTTCTTTGATGCAGCATTCGAGATAGTGCATGGACGATAAATCTTCCAATGTAGCGGTTCTTGTGTTGCCCATAAATATTGATTGTAGTTCATCTACTACTCTGTTCTGAAATCATTAAGGATTTTTTGTACATTATTATCTTATATCTTAGAAATTGTTAATTTAATAATAATACAGTGTTTTGTATTCGAACTCATGAGTTTAAAACTCTTACCTGTATCGCTTTATTCTCTGCTAACAATAGTAGACAAAACGTTATGGCAGATGATAGAGTATCGTGACCCTGAAAACATATTTTGTAAATTTTAAGTAACTCATTAATTAATGATATCAACAGAGGTTTCCTGCTTACTTCAAACATAAAAGTGTCCACTTCTTCTTGAATACCAACATCATCTGTTAATCCTTCCTTTTGTGCTGATATCAAGAAGTCTAAAAATGCTGTCCGGATTTTCCCATACTGGGAATCTTTATCAGTATCGTCATTGACAGCATTCGTTTCTGAAATATCTTTGAGCTGTCCCTTTCTAGTTTTTATTACGTTCTGAGTAAAGTTATGAATGGTCGATAGAGATTTTTGATGACGTTTGTATAAAGGCGTTAAACGAAATATAAAGTCTATAGCAAGTGGAATGTAAACGAATCTATGAAATAATACATTCTTTATATCGTGGATAGCGTCTTTGTACTTTTTGCCACCAGCGACCTCATGTAGCTTTGTTCCCATCGCTGTTTCTGAAAATAAATAAAGATGTTTGAAACTGATACAAAATTCTAAGGCTTAATTCTAAAGGCTAGTTCTATATTGTAAGCGTGACCTTTTTTATTTATGAAATTATAATATTGTATTCCAAAAATTGGCCATTATTAATGTAAATTTTTACTCTAATTCACGACAATGATTTGTCATTCTGTTGTGTAAAGTGTAAAATTATCTCTTCTCTCATGTGCTACGAGCCGCTTCTTAAGAAAATGTGATTTTTTTCAATTTATTAGATTAGAAATCGAAAAAATATAACTGAACTTTCAGAAAATTAGAAAACCACGTACGGTTTACTTTGTTCTTCTTCATATGGCAAAAGCCCTATTTCTATTTTACATAGAATTCATAATAAGGAGTAAAATAATAGAACACTGGGAGAACAGAAACAGAAAAACTGAAACAAGAAATTTTAAAAAGTGTTTTATATCGAACACAAAAACAGCAGATACATTAATTAAAATTAAGACGAAGGACGCAAATAATGACATTGTTTTGCGCAATACCTACACAGATTGAAACTTCAGGTCAGGCCAGGAATACTGCGATAACATGACATAACAAACATCGTGCATGAGGACATTCTCCTATACTGTCCAGCGTTTGGACATAGAGTTAGGAACTAGAGCTAAACTAACATAGCTCTGACAAAAACTGCATTGCCCTAGTAAATGTTAATATTAACACACTCGAAAACAGAATGCAGAATTTATGTGAATGGATAGTTCCGAAACTTCAAAAAAAAAAACAAAAAAAAAAGTCTTGCAGCCTGAGGCACCAAGTGGTGAATCCTATGAATACATAGACCCAGCAAATCAAAGTACATACAAGATGTAGTCTATTACAATAAAGTCCCATCCGTGTTAGGAAAGAGATCGAAGTAAAATTTTATAAAAAACAAAAACTATATTTGTATTATATTTTTTAGCATAATATTTACCGCAAATGGTTGTCAAAGTAAATTCCGATATGACAGGGGTTATATCCGTTGCTAATTCATTTGTTTTATCTAATACTTCCAAAAGACGTGCCGTACTGTCCACCATAGCTGGGTAGTATCTTTTTAAGATATTAAAATGGAATGTAGGAGTAAGAATTTTTCTGCGTTCTTGCCATTGTGGTCCTTAAAATAAAAATGAAAAAAAATTGACGTGCATAAGTGTACATTATGTTACCTATATGAATAAATGATTTTTTTGATTTTGATTTTTGAATGAATAATAAAGATGATATTTTTAATATGAACTAACCTAAACAAAAATTTAATCCATATGTTTCACTATTATTTTTATTTTATTTTATTTTATTTATTTAAGTATTCCTACAGCTAATCATTAAACAATATCCAAACAATTACATTACACACAAAAGCCAAAACGGAATACACATATAAACAGAAACATAAAGCACAGTTTTACAAAGCACAGTTGTAAGATTGATTGATTGGTAGATCAAAACATATATTCAACATGAAAGAACAAACAAAGACATTATTGGTAAAAGTTACCTGAGTTTTTTAAATATTTTTTTAAGATTTTTTTAGTCACATTAAATATATCGATTTGCTGGTAATTTATGTTGTAATCTGTAGGTATGCGATACATAACCGAGTTTCGTAAATAGTTGGTCTTAGAACGAGGAATTTCTAATAATTGGATTTGCCTTGTATTGGGTGATAAAGGGGTCTTAAAAAGTAAAAGCGATAACAAGTCAGTTATATTTATATTTCTAATAAAAAATAGGAGAAAATGCAAACAGGCGATACAACAGTGAATTGTAAAACTTAAAAAGTTATATCAGAATCTATCCCATGAGTAATTCTACATATTAAACAGACAAATAAACATATGCGGCAGAGACCAAGGTTTTAATATAATTTAAATGTTAGACATTTGCTGTCCCATCAAGCTCTAGAACTTATTCATGATCTCCATTATGTCTCAACGTTAAGGCAGAATACGTAAGACCTTTCTTCGTTGGACCGTTTTTTACCGATTAACTTTGCATAACCGGAAAAGAAATATTTCTTTATATCAATTAAGAATAAAACATTCTATTGGTAAATACTTAAAATTGGTTTAGTAGATCCAGAGATTACCTCCTCACAAACTTTACCTTTCTATTAGTATATATTATATGCAATGTTTATATACGTATATCGCGTGTAAGAAGTTAATAGATATTAAAATACCTTTGCTGACGAGAAGCCCATTTTGTAGCCAAGGTCTCAATAATGTGTAAATCATACTTTTCTGATGATATTTGAAAGAAGAAAGTACTATCTGTAATATAAGATTTTATAAACAAAGCATTCACTTGCATTCTTTTGTCTTTCAGTGCGTAAATATGTGCTTAGTGCTGTACTGGTTGGTATGTTCTACCGCAAATCACGAGAGTTCAAATATCAACCGAACCCGTATATAAACGTAGGTACCAAGAAAGTTCGCAATCGAATCGCGCGGTATTATTATTTATTTATAAGAGCTTGCCAACGTTCGACACACAAAATTTAGCACAACAAGCACTTATAGGCAAACAAGAAACACGAAGAGAAAAGAAAATTAATCAATTCATATATTATACAAACTAAATTTAAATTAATTTCAAAGTGAGAGGGGATCTATGGAAATCCTGACCTACATAATTCGTTTATCAGATTTCTTCCGAAAGGAGGGATAAATGGTATTATGGGATGAAGGTATATCTAGAGAAATTTAAATTTAGTTTTGAAGGTTTTTTTTTTTATATAAATATATATATATATATATTTTTTTTTTGGGGCAACCTGATTTTTAAACATGTATAAATTAATTTATCATACACATTTTTATCCTAGGAATATATATACTATTATACTCAATTTATATATGATATAGTGACTTACTTTAACATCTTCTGCATTGTATATATTTATACAACTATTTGGATACACATAAAATCCATATATGCCCTGAAATTTTGATGCCCAAACTCTTGCCTTAGTGAATAATTCCTCTAAAACAATTTATTTATTTCAAATATTTTAAAAAGTTAAAAACTTTATATCGCGTTGAATTTAATATATATGATATTTGAAACAAAAATGTGTTTCAGTTACCTGGCGACGCTAATATTTCAAAGGCGTTCCCAACTATAAAATTAAATCGAAATCCTGGAATGTTTTTCATCATCCTTGCGGTTTTATTGTAATTAAAGAAAATATGCAAAACACATAATATGCCAATAACGAAATACACAGATAAAAACATTTTGGTTTATTTACTTAAAAACATTCACTCTTAACAAAACAAAACATATTCTTATTAAACTAGTGCTTTGAAAATGTATTCGTCAATAACATTCTTACATAGGTTGTAAAATAATATAAAGGCATAAAATTTACAGCATTCGTGGTTAATAATACGCTGTAAAGTCACGATTATTTCTTAAAAAGCAGTTAAAATTAATTACATTTTAAGACCTACATTCCTAAAAACTAATAGGTTATACTCGTTTTTCAAATTTGATTAAAATAGGCTCTTTAGGGCGGAGTATCAAATCGGCAAGGTAGATTATGTCGTCTGGTTTTGTAATCGGTAGGACTCTATAACGTCGTAGCACCGTAGATAAAGCAATTTTCATCTCCATCATAGCAAATTTTTGACCTGAAAGTATTTAATGTATTTACTTCCTGCGTATTAATTTTAACCAATCGAAACTCATTTCATAAAAGATGAGACAAGCGCAGACATCAACAATTATCTCCATTATTTATTACTATTTTCTTATAGGTTTAAATGAAGATGTACTCATTTTAATTAATTATTTTGTGTGAAAACTATTAAAAACTAGCAATAAACTCAACTCAAACTAGTGAAGTAATTAACTTTTTTAAGTGATCTTAAGAAAACAAGCATACATCTTAAAGTCAAAAATCAAAGCAATTGCGTCAGACACAAAATACTATCGACCAAATATATATATTTGAAGGCAAGGCTAACAGAATAAAGGGACATATGTCATGTATGTATAACTATAATCACCAATACAATTCCTTGGTCCAGCACTAAATGGGATGTAAGCGTACTGGTGCCATGTTGGTTTCTCCATAAATCTTTCTGGTATAAATTTAAAAGGTTCTCTAAACTGCTGACAGTCGTGGTGTAGTTCACGAATCATTATGTTCACATCTGTACCAGCTGGGCATTCATAAGTTGCTACAAATGTAAGATGTAATACAATAAAAAATAAATTTATTATTAATTAGATATATAGCAAAATTTGAACTACTATTAAGATTGAAAAATAGTTTTGTGTTGGTTGGTCTAGTTATCGGCGGAGTATTAATAATGCAAGAATAATATCGCTTTCTATGCGAGTTATATTATTTCAACAGCAGCAGTTTAGATGTCCTTATTTACAATAAGTATTATGCTTACCTAATTTAAGTGGTTTCTCAATTCTTCTAGAAATAAAGAAAACTGGTGGAAACATTCTTAAACTCTCTTTAATGCAACATTCCAAATATTTCATTTGTGATAAATCATTTATGGTCGGAGTTTGTTCGGAGGTGAGAATTTGATTCGTTTCTTCTACAATTTTATCCTACAAAGTGGATATGATTGTGAGATAGTTTCCTATATATGAAATATTCCACTACTTACTTACCTGAATATCTTGATGGTTAGCCAAAATCATAAAAGTGTATTGAAGTGCTGTAGCTGTCGTATCGTGGCCCTTAAAGGATAGATACACGGGTTATAAAGGATAATAAAAGAAGAAAAATAATTTACAAACACAAGATAAGTCACGACGACTTTTTTAATAGTATTAGCAATATACTAATAAACTTATTTAACGTGGATTACGTGGATTTACTAAGAACTGACGTGGATTGTTTGATGACGAGACATTTTTTCTATATAGGTTTTAATCAAATAGTCTAATTCTAAAAGATTTCACCTGAACAAAACAAAATCACCAACCTCAAACATAAAGGTGTCCACTTCTTCATCTATTCCATCAGTGTCAATACTGCCATTTTTCTCAGCTTGAAATAATATATCTAACATAGCTAATCTCTTTTTCCCATAAACATTTTGGTCTTCATCAAGTTTATCAATATCCTTTGTTATATCAATGAATTCCTCTCTACGTTTTTGAATGACCTTGTTTCTAAATGAACTAGTCATGTCTAGAATCCTTTTTTGACATCTTCCAAAATGTGAGAATTGAAATACGAAATTAGAATACATCCAAACCCTTTGGGCTCGATGGCAAACAATTGATCCCAATTCATGTATAGCATTTTTGTAAGTTTTGCCGAACTCTGATGTTTCTTCATCTAACTTGGTTCCCATGGCGGTTTCTGAAAACACTTTTATCACTCGTACTTTCCTACAAATATAACCATGATCATTGTCAAGGTTATTTAAAGGGGATGTAGAACAAGGTATTTAATGTCAAGTAATCAAATGATTCTTTGATGTTCATTTAACATTATTATTCACACCAAACCGCATTTTCTAGGGTATTAACATTATCAATACTTGTTAGAATAACTTTAAAGTCCTCACCACATATAGATTTTAATGTAAAATCAGTTACTATATCCATAATATCCGTTTGGGGCTTTTCTGTCTCAAGTTTGATTCGTTGCACAAGTTTTGCGGAGTTTTCAACCAGAATTGTGTTGAAACTGCGTAGAATGTTAAAATGGAAAGCTGGCGTTAAAATTTTTCTCCGCTCATGCCATTTTTCTCCTAAAAAGCAATGTGGTTATCGTAATGACAAGAACGCAAACATTTGGATTTAGTTCATACATGTTTCAAAGTTTTATTATTTAAATACTTTCTTCATCAAGCATTTATTTTGGGCAGAAAGGCACAGAAGGCAGTGAAGACAGTAGTCACCTAATTGCCAGTCACTAAGAAGAAAAAAATGTTGGTCAAAGTTCTTCCTATAATATTCTTCTTTTAGTATTTAAATTTTTGTATTTAACTTTTTCCGATCAGACCGTCTTTTGTCAACTATAAAAATATTATAGATACTATACCATCACTCAAAAGCAAACCATCTTGAAGCCATGGCTGAATGAAACCGTACAAAAATCCTTTTTTATTAAACTTGGTCCCAGATATGAGAATCTGCGAAAATAGGTTATAAATAGTTTCCCTTTGGCTTTGTATATGGGATATATATACAATACAATATCGCAATAAATTAAAAACCTGTGTACGATACAGTGTATGGTCTCTTACATCAGCTCTCCTCTCATCGTGAAAATACAAAAGGCTGCTGACCATGTATAACGCGGCGGGCATACAATGCTCTCCGAGTTCAATATAATAATGCTTTCAGGATGTTATTGGGGCTCTCGCGGTACTGTAGCGCATCGGGTATGTTGGCGGATACACACCTGGATGACTTTTCTTCAATCATCCGTAAACGGACATCCTCACTGATGCGTGGGGTTCGTGCGATTACCAACAATATCCTGATGGTTACAGCAAATAAGCCCGAATGTGCTGTTTTGAGACACTGGGTTCATATGCATGCCCATGTACCGGGTGTCTCAAATCAACGTAGACAAATGAATTAAATATTTAAATATTTTTAATTATTTTACGAACATAGTTATATGTTTTACTATACTAACAACTTATGGACTTATTAATTGGTCTGAAATAAATGACTTTATTTTATTTTATTTATTTTATAACTTGACCTGTCATGGACTTATGTCTCTAACATACCTCAACGTCTTCAGGATTGTGTAGAATTACAATTTTCTTAAAACCCAATTTCACTCGAAATATTTTTTTATATTTATTACATAACTCCGTAAAATATCGGAATGTTGTAGCTGCAAAAATACACTGATCAAAACATGCATGTATTATCAATAATTTATTGTGAAAAAACTTACCTGAATCCGTAAGAAAATCTAAGGAATTTTGCAATAAGAAAATCCCAGGTGGTCCAGGAATTTTATCAAAACTTTCATTTCTCATTAACAGATTCAAAGCAATTAGGAATATAATTATTAATATTAGCCACATAAAGATTGAAAACATTTTAAAGATTTAATTACGAATAATAATAAAGATAGGGACATTCGAACTCATCACCAATGTGTGAATTTATAAACGAATCGGTCGTATTGCTTGTACAATTAACAAATACCTGATAAGCCAACATTATTACAGTAATAATGACCCTTGACCCTTATCGGCAAGGTTATGTGTTAAGAAAAATACACAATATAACTCAAATATCTAACATCTTAATATCGTACATTAGTGTGTAATTTCAATACTTTTTTCTTTAATTTGATTATATCATGACGTATTTTGTTATTGTTAATAACATCTCTAAATAACTGATGAGGTGTACCACTTGCAACCTCTTAAATTATATGGCTCAGGCTGCAGGAAGACATTGATCGAGTGGTTAATTGGAGCTGGAGAAATAGATTTTAATTTGGCGAAATGCAAAGTGATATCTTTCTCAAGGGTTGATCAAACAAACTAACAAACAAAAATATCTTTATTCATATAAACATGTCTTAGAAATAAATAGGTAGGTATTGTGGCATACTCCTAAAGTAACCAAAATTCCTTCCTTGTCCCTTCAGTATCAACATTTGTTTTTATTAGACTCAATTATTAGAAATAGGGTGAAAAAAGTGTATTATTGCCCAAAAATATATTTCTTATTTTGGTATCTAGGTTTATAAAACATCCATTAATCAGGAATCGTGTGACATTTGTAACACTAACAAGTGCAATGCAATGGATAATTAAGTTTTAAGTTAATTTGTTTATTCAAAATACATAGATTTTTCTTTTTATTGGTTCAGTGAAGCTAAGAAGGCGTACGTGGCGTGTTTAAATCAATCTTATATTTTTAATTCTTATTTCTTACAAACGTAGCAGATA
This sequence comes from Pieris mannii, assembly GCA_028984075.1. Lineage (NCBI taxonomy): Eukaryota > Metazoa > Arthropoda > Insecta > Lepidoptera > Pieridae > Pieris > Pieris mannii. The sequence continues at coordinate 7,726,292 of CM054776.1, forward strand.
AAGATTGTAAATTCTTAAATATCTTTTATTTTTTTTTACCATTTTGTCTAACTGAACTTCATGATAGTCGGAAACAATTGTTTAAGCTTAAAAGGAAAAAGCATTGTATTGAAATAACGAATGTATAATATTTCTATAATTTAACTAAAACATATTAAGACGACATTTAATTCACTTTAGTGTTCTTCCATATTATTTCGATCTTGGAATTTGACGTAAATTGGTTGCGTCGTTTGTAGAACATAGTCCGTAGCAAATACAAGGTCTTCGGTTTTGGTGACCGGTAAAAGGCGGAATCGTCGTAGCAGTGACAGTACGACCAGCTTCATTTCAATCATTGCAAATTTACGTCCTGCAACAATCCAATTGCATTAACAACTTAAGATAACTTCGTTAGTAAATTAATTTCATCACTCCATCGATAGTGTTCGATTATTACAATTGAAGCCGACATAATAGAATCAATTCATTATCATAATAATATTTTTTTTACTTGTATTAATTTAATTTAATTATTTCCAGCAGTTGTGAAGTTTTTTGAATGCTACCACAATTAGGTTTTGGATCGTATTAGGTTCAGGAAAATATTTTTTCGCGTGATTTTCATTTGTTTTTTGCACTATCAGGATGAGTGAATCTAATAAAGAAATTCGATACATTTTAAAAATTCACTACAAAAAAGGTAAAAATGCAACGCAAGCCGCAAAAAAATCTTGAGATATTTATGGACATAAAAGTAGTCTATAAGAGTAGCACAAATTTGGTTTAATCGTTTTCAATCCGGAAATTTTGATGTCCAAAAGAAAAGAAAGATATACGTCGCTCTTGTCGTCTTCTTACGGATAAAATGGTATCTACATAGTTAAGTTAATGTAAATAAACTATATCAAAAAATGTTGGGAACTTTCTTAAAAAATGCGAAGAAACTTGTTCCCCAGCCTATATAGAGATAATAATATTACCTATACAATTTCTTGCGCCAGCGCTGAATGGTATATAGGAGTAGGTGTGCCAAGTTGGTTCGGCTAAAAATCTTTCGGGCTTGAACGCCAAAGGTTCAACGAACTGATCAGCACGTCGATGTAGGTCGTATATTAAAATAACAGCTTCCGTTCCAGTTGGGATTTCATATCCCCCTGTATAAAAATATATTGCAATTTTGATATTATAATAAGTAAATATTTAATGAATCATTTATTAAACGGGTATTTTGTCATAAAAACTGGAATCTATCATAATACATTATCATTTTATTTATATATCCAAATAAGCGTTAGAAAAAACTTGTCTTTAATTAATTAGTAACGTTATAATTAATATATTGTTTACTTAGGTTTTATTTTCAAAATGAAAATACTACTATACATATATATTATATGTATCTAAAGAAGTTTGGTGTTCTGTTCAACAAAGTGAAATTTGGTGTATTTTTTATGCTATTGATATGACATATCCTAAAATAGCAATGATTTAAATTTGAATGATAACTTACGAAGCTGCAATGGTTCGTCAATATTTCTGGTAATAGCTGGTATTGGTGGATACAATCTCATGGTCTCTTTTATACAAGCATCCAAGTATTTCATTTCTGCCAAGTCTGCAATTGTAATTTCATCTTTGGAGCCCAATATGGTGTCCAACTCTTCTATTATTTTCTCCTAAAAAAATATTTTAGTCAGATAGCGCTATTCGTCATGAAGCGTCTTATTCGGAACTTTTATCTTCTAAATAATTTATGTGTTGCATTAGCTATTTAGTACTTTAATCCATACATTGTGAAACATACCCTTAAAATGCAAAAAGATTATACAACACTTATCTATAAATGGGTATCGGGTATTTAATCTTATCTTAGCTGTTATTGAAAGAAGCATTTTGAGGTAGACCGTTTAAAAGAAATTATTTAACAATCATTAGTTACCACGAGGACCAATTTGTAAAACTGCTACATTAAAAAAACAACGAAACATACCCAAGAATGTATTTCATTGTTTTATGTATCATTTCAATGCATATATAAATTTTTGAAATGATACATAAATTTTTGTGTTCACTTAGACGTCTTCAATCAGTTATTGGTTGAATACGCGTAATCGACAAAATATTGCGTTGTTATAATTATATTAGATAAACCGCAATAGTCTCACTAATAAAGATTTATGCACAAAGAAGTTCCTTTTTTTATTTGAGTTTCTGCTGAGCTAGTTCTGAATATCCACAGGTGTTCACCTCACACATTAAAATCGATTTTTGTTTAGTTTTTTTGTTAGTATTTTTTTGGGTTATTTATTTATTCGTTAAGTTATTCCACCGATACACATTGATTATAGGTCAAAGAGGTGTTTATGCCCTGCTCTATTTACTCGATTTATTCTAGATATTTTATTACATACCTGAACATCTTTATGATGGGCCAGTAGCAAAATAATAAATTTTAAAGCAATCGCAGTTGTGTCGTAGCCCTGAAACAAATAAAATAATAATATTTTTTCCTTTGATACATCTATATATTTATATTGATATAAATGAGATTTATTAAGCTATAGACCAACCTAAATTAAATCTTATATCTTTAACCGAGCAATTCTTGTATATATATATATATATAATTGGAATCTCAGTATCGGCTCCAACGATTTTCATGAAATTTAGTATAAGGGGGGTTTCGGGGGCCATAAATCGATCTAGCTAGGAATCATTTCTAGAAAATGTAATTGTCGTGTCGTGTTTTATTAACTTAGACATAGAATTGCTTGTTTAAAGATGTCAGTCAAATAAAAACTTAAATATGAATATAATTATCTTTATTCGATAATTATATTCATATTTAATCATTTTTTTAGTATGTAATTCGTACTTAAATATAATTTCCAAAAAAACACAATTTATAAAAATAAATAAAAACCGGGCAAAGCTCGGGCATCCAGGTACTGTAGTTAATACTAGTTGAGCACTATGGACTGCATTTTCAGTCTACGTATAAATTGTGCCACAAAAAGAAAATACCCTTCAGTAAATTGCAACTGTAATGATATTATTTCTAAATCAATATTGGAAATATTCGATAATTAAACGTGGCTGATGAAAGTTTATTTGAAAGTTATTCCTAAACACGTTTTTGGGGCTTTTTTATGCTTTTTGAGGAGCTTGAGAAATGCATAACATGAGAATAATAAAATTTCAAATTCTGAATTCCAGCAGGTGAATCACGTCAAGTAATTTTTAATACACATACAACTAGGTAATAAGGAAGTATTCGTTATATTATTATCGTGTCCGCTATTTTGGTGTTCTTAGTGTTTGTTATGGTTTATCTATATTATCAATGTCATCTGGACGAGTTTTTGTTTCCTAAAAAACCTTAAATAATTTACATAGATTAACACGTGTTCAAAGCAATATATTATTAAGCTTCCGGTACTGCGTAACTATTAATATAATCCTCTATTTTATTCTATTCTCTATTCTAAAAGAAAGAAAAAGACACATTCACACATATATATTTATATTCGACGTGTAGTTAAAAATAGAATTGCTGTAATGTACAAAACTGTACGTACAAAACATTAATAGCTAACTTGTAAATATATAATAATACTAGCAGACTCGGCCAAGCGTTGCTGTGGCTAAGGTTTTTGTTATATTACATAGTAGTAAGCTATTCAAGGGAAACTGTAAGAGAATTGATGTGAAAGGAAAGATTATGTGAAACGTTAGTACTTTTAACACAACGCCATCTGTTAGAATTGTATCAAATACTAAACAAATAAGTTGCAATAAAATAAAATTGCGACTATAATTAAAGATCTAAGCTATCCTATCTTTTAAGTTGGACTGCTCACGGTGTGCCAATTTAATTTAAAATCGGTTAAGTAGTTTAGGAGTCCATCGAGGACAAACATCGTGACAGGAGATTTATATAAATTAGATAAAAAAATTGACCATACTAACCCCAAACAAGAAAGTGTCGACTTCTTCACAAATTCCATTATAATCAATTAAACCGTCTTTCTCAGCTTGTAATAAAATATCCAGCAACCCCAATCTCCTCTTTGATGACTGTTCTTCATCATTTATCCATACATCTTCAGTTTTACATTCACGCCGCCTTCTTACTACTTGAGCTCTGAATGACTCTAGAATGTCCAAAGATTTCCGTTGCTTCCGACCCAAATTCGTTAAGTTAAAAATAAAATCTGGATACATCCATACCCTCTGAGCCCTGTATACAGCGTAATGTATTAATTTGCGTATATTCTCCTTAAACTCATTATAATCGCTGCTTTTTTCGTCTAATTTGATAGACATCGCTGTTTCTGTAAGATGTTAAATCAATCAATCACTCAATCGAAATATCGTTATTTATATAGGTAAACAATTTATTTATTTATTTCAGAAATACACACATTATATTATATACTAAGTACACATTAGTAGAGTAGTGTTTGCCTAGTGGCTTCAGCGTGCGACTCTCATACCAGAGATACCCGGGTTCGATACCCGGCTGTGCACCAATGGAGTTTCTATGTGCGTATTTAACATTTGCTCGAACGGTGAAGAAAAACGTCGTGAGGAAACCGACATGTCTTAGACCCAAAAAGTCGACGACATGTGTCACGCACTGGAGGCTGATCACCTACTTGCCTATCAGATTTAAAAATGATCATGAAACAGATTCAGAAATCTGAGGCCAAGACCTAAAGTTGTAGCGCCACTGATTTATTTATTTTACGTTATAAACAAGTACACTTATGAACGTAAAAATAATTAAATTAATTGTAAATTTCATTTACTACCAGTTCGCAAGTCAAGGGCGTAGAGCGTGCAAGAAGATAAGACAAAAACTTAAAATATACAGTTGCTTCCTTACATCTTATTTGATGGAAGTTAAAATACGCACTTTGGAGGCTAGTTAGGCCTGCCTTAATATTGTTTAATATATATTTTTTTAAGGCAATTGTATTTTCAATTATTATTATTGTATGGTTAATAGATCGTTATCAAGGAAATTTATCTCATCTAAAGAGATGAGAGAGATCTATCAGATCTTTTTATCGCTCTATATAATCTGACAGATGCTAAGATAAGCTTTATTTTAACAGTCGAAATGCTTACCACATATAGTGTGAAGTGTAAAGTCGTGTAAGAAATCCGAAACCTCTGTGTATGGCTTATTAACTTCACTTTTCAAATGATCTGTGAGTTTTTCAACGTTATGTTCCATGATTCGCTTAAAATTATTTAATATATTAAAATGAAACGTGGGTGTTATCAATTTTCTTCGCGCGTGCCATTTTTTGCCTGTAAACATCATTCAGAGCTATAAATACGTATTACAATAATTATTATTTTGCTTACTAAAAAGTAGCTATTCGTGATAAAACCATTTTATTATGAAGTTGGCTTGTTGTTTGTATTTGAGTAACACACTTCTTGCACTCATCATTTTTTATTTATTGTTTTCTTTTCTTACTAGGGTTGCCTGGAAGAGATCGCTTGTTAGCGATAAGGCCGCCCGTTGCATCCCTTGTAATTTATATGTATTGTGTTATTTGTGTTTCTTTCTAGCAACGAAGTGTGAATAAATAAATAATAATAAATAAAATATATAAAATAAACATAAAACTCATAATGTTCATAAATAAAGAAATAAAATATGTTATGATAAGTATGAACCTGGTTAATAAATTCCCAACTAACAATGCATTTACAAAAATGCTAGACGTTCATAAATAATTATTCTTCACTAAAATCAATGACACAAGAGTCGATTTTAATCGACTTTTGAAACATATGTCAAATTGTAGGTTTGTATTTATTCTGTTCTGAAACTTGATTCTAAGAGTTAAGTTGTCAAATTAAAAATACATATATTTATATAAATTTTAAAAAAAGTCCCATTTATAGATCCCGTGTATGATCTAAATAGTCTCATAGTTTTTGAAACAGTTATCTTAAATATTATATTAACATTTTTACCTATACAAAACCATATTTATGCTAATTTCAGATGGATTAGATATAGAGAGATGATTTCTATAATCTTTTTTATTTATCTCAGAGTGTCTGCGTCAAGAGGTGTTAAATAACGGCAATAATTATTTCATATTAAGTATCAAATCCTCAATTTTCACAGGCCCTGACAGATGACTAAGGAGCCTATAAATACGACCGTATGATGTGATTTATTATTGGATTTGTCTTCTTTATTATGAATAATTTCTAAAATATTTTTTTTCTTTTACAGATTACATTTACAAAAGGTCTTTGCCTCAAGTCATGTATATTTTAAAGCTTACATTTTAGCTTAGCAAACACTGGCCGTTTCAGAATATGGTGCTTTGTTGGATATTCATTTTCATAAAATATTTATAACATGCAAGATTTCATACATAAGTTGTCTATATAACAATACTTTCGGACAAATAGCCCAGTGGCTCAGCGTAAACTATCATTTCGCCGAATGTCTTCCTGGCGATTAAATGAAGAAGGTGTGTGAAAAATATAATAAAAGTGATTAAACTCATCCAGTACCTTTGCTAGTAAGTATGCCTTCCTTTAACCAGGGCTGGATAAAGTAGTACAGGAATCCTTTAGTGGTATATTTTGTTCCATTTATCACTTTCTAAAAAAATATTTTTACAAAGGTGCATTAATTTACCCTACTTAAGTCGACAAATACTTAATATGCTATAATATATGAAAAACGTTAGTTTATTAATAATTGTAAATTAAAAAAAAAAATATTTTAGAAAAACATTTTCGTATTTACCTCTATATCCTCAGGATTATGAATGAGTATAACCTTAACTGGTCCTAATTGTAATCTAAAGAGGCTTTTATAAGTTTTGGCCCAAGTTCTTAAATAGGAAAACAGTTTCGCTGAAAACATAATTTTTTTTTAAACAACCAGTTAATTAGAAACCATTATATTCAGTTGTTTTAAATATATTTTCATCCATTTATCATTTTTTTTATTTATACAATAATAGACATTACCAAATATATATAGGTATATATATACATGAAATCAATGGAAAATGAAGTCAGAGTAACAATATAATGAAAAATCAATTAAATACCTGGTTCAATAATGACATCGAGTGCATTATGAAGTATATAAATTCCTTTGGGTCCTGGTATAATTTGAAATTCTTTACACTTCACCAACCACTCCACGCAAACCAAGATAATTAATATTACCAATAAGATCCACCACATGGTACATTCGCTCCTAGAGCTGTTAAGGCATATTCACACACACTGGCACTGGCGCACGTGTGTCATCTGTTTTATTGACTAATTATTTAATATATACGAACATCATCACCGAATGTGCTTTTCGGTTATAACTTATAAATAATTCAGCAGATATTTCACGTTTGTGGCGAGGCAATTTTAGTTAAGGATCATATGTCACGGATCTCCACACAAAAACCAAACTCACAGTAATTATGATAGTCGTTTGTCCACCACTTTTTACTAAATTAAAGAATGATGAAAGATATCTCAGAGAAGACTAAATTTCATTTATAAGTTTTCTTAGTAGTTCATTATTTTTATGACGACAAACTCAGTAAATCTACCCAAATATCCATAGGCAATAGAGTATTTTCAAAAAAGTAAAGTATCCGTATGTAATTATTTTATAATGTCGACGAAGGTTTAAAAAAAAATACATTTTTTTTTTATATAATAGGGGGCAAACGGGAAGGAGGCTCACCTGATGTTAAGTGATACCGCCCATGGACACTCTCGATGCTAGAGGGCTCGCGAGTGCGTTGCCGGCCTTTTAAGAATTTGTACGCTCTTTTCTTGAAGGACCCTAAGTCGAATTGGTTCGGAAATACTTCAGTGGGCAGTGGGCTCCACAAAGTGGATTCTTGCATTATGTTGTTAAATGCCCTTTGCTTTTGTTAGTTTAATTTGGACTTTATGCTAAGTTTTACATGTTGCCAAGAAATGTATGTATGCTGGATTTTGCCTTGAGACATACTATAATTAATTTCGTTTTTCCAGTTCCTGTGTATAATCAATTAATATATTTTGTAAAATATTGCCTAAAAAATAAATGTTTATAAATAATGCTAATTCAGAACCCTGTTCTTAACTAGTTTGGTGGTGCGAGCTTGTAGAATGTGATGTAATTTATAAAACAAAATATTCATAGAGATAACTATAATAATGTTTTCGCGATGTCTTTTTTGGTCGTGTTTTTATTATTAGGATAGTCATGAAATTAGAATGGTATTTTTTTTAATTTATTGAATAAATAGCGCTGGCTTGGATTTTTAATTATTATATGCAACATTATAAATATTTTTATAACATTTAATTAGTACCAATCGCTACAAATTATTACACAGACCGTTACAATTGTCACAGTTTATACATTATAATATAAAAATCACCACACTACTTAAAGTATAATAACTTAGCCCAGGAGTAAATTATTACTACACTTTAATGGGCCTGTTTCACAATGCATGGATAAAGTACCAAATACATAGCTATGCAACACATAAATTATTCGAAAGATAAAAGTTCCGAATAAGATACTTCTATCTGACAGTCGTGAAACGCAAAAATATTGTTTATCCTACCAATAAGTAATGGATAGCTTATTTGGAACTTATCCGGACATTGTGAAACAGACCCTAAAGTTACGATGTACTATATATACAACAAAAATTGTTTTTATTTTTTATGACAGTTGAAGCTGAGAGCATAGCAAAAACTATTTAATATTTGACAGGATATCAAAATCTATCGCGTTAAAATTTTATTTTGTATAAATCTTTCGCTGATACTAAATTTGAATTCAATTTCATTAAATATCTTCATATCGTTTTTGAAATTTCACGTAAACTGGTTGTTTCGTACGTAAAACGTAGTCTGTAGTGATGATTAGATCGCGAGGCGTAGTCACTGGTAAAAGTCGAAAACGACGAAGTACAGTCGTTACAGCCAGCTTCATTTCCATCATCGCGAATTTTTGACCTGAAAAATATGTGTTATCAGTAATTTTTAGATCAACGAATCATCACGTCAGGATCTGTCTATGTACGATGTTTTTATTTCTCTGCTACATGCAATTAGCAAATATCTCTTCGCTTATATTATAAAGAATAAATACGCAAAAAACTGTGATACCGTAAAGGTACTAAATATAACTATATGTTGTATTTATTATAATATTATATGGAAAAACCATCGTCACCGTGGTAACAAACACGGTATAATCTATGTTCTAAATGTTAAAACGAGGCCGATGTTGTTAAGGTCCGTACATTTTTTATACGACTACGCATTTTGTTTAAGTCTTATTCATAACACTACATACTTTAATTAATTTAATTACTTACCATTTCCGCAGTTTAATACCTACGTTACGCATAAATATAAATTTATAACAATTACTTACTTTGCAAGCTTATGTATTAGTAACGTAATTAATATAGCGCTGACATATTTCATTAAATTCCATTTTATTTTAATCTATATTTTACCTAATTGAAATTAACAAGTACGTATAAGAAATGCTTGCAACATTATCTTATATAAATAAAGATTTAACAATAAAATAATGAAATATGAATTCTTTATATAAGTAAAAAGGTGACTGATATTTTCGAGTATTTGGTAAGATAGTTCAGCATTAAATTGCTAACATAAAATTAAAGGATTTCTTTTGTTGTTTATTTTAAATAAAACACATTTTGGTAATCTTATCAGTAGCTATAAATTCTAAATCTAACGTTTGATAAAGGAACAAAAGGTAAAATAATATTGAATGTTGGTTTTCTTCAATTGAATATTTCTTTATTAATATAAAATTTTTGACCCGTTTAATTTTTAATACATTATATCACTTTGAAAATGTGTTTAAATTAAAATACCGAATGTAAAAGTATTATATTTCTTGTTATCAATGTACCAAAAAATACAAACGTTCTCCGTCTTAGTTGTAATTATTATAGCAAATTATAATTTATAATGAAAAGATAAAATCTTCGCAACTCATGTTTATAAAATTAGCAACCGTAACTATGTTCTAGTATTTCCAAAAATGTATCCTTGTTTCACCATTCCATCATTTATTAACAGATTTATAAATTTTCTATATTACTTCAATTAGTGTGTTGTAATTACGAATGGTCTTTAATTTTTTCGATAGTTCAATGCGTAGATTTGAAAAAAAATAACACTTACAAGTTATATTTTTTATATTATTGATTTGTTTTATATCTTGTGTAAAATGTCCTATACGTTATTAATTATATTCTCAAGTATTTTTTCTTGAGACTAAATATATTCATTTAAAATGCGTAATTGTTAATAATTTTGAAGGTCACGTTTTATTAAAAAATACATAGAATTAAGTAAAAGTAATGATTCAATAACTTAACCAATACACCCGATTATATATATCGTGGTTGGATTGTAAATTGAATGTTTCATGAATTTTTGATGAATACACGAAAATAAATGTAAAAAATACAAAACAATGCTTTAAATTAGTGTTATATCCTTCAAAGTAGTTAATCAAATTAAATGTAGTGATAAAAATATAATAGGCATATCAGTAAGTCGATCATTGGGGAGGCCACTAGGAAGAATTAACGAGAGATTTTACCGCGGGTTATCGCCTCTTCTACGTTCAATTCTAAGAGCATCTATATAGTTTATTAAGCCTGTAATAATACAAACTACAGGTAAAATAATAATTTAATTCCGTAATATTTTTATAAACATATCAATCTCGTTTTAAATAAATCAAATTTTTTTCTTTATCAAGTTTTAATAAATCTAACGATTCGGCAATGCTTATATAGTTAACATATATAAATTTACATAGCTAACCTCCCGAAGCTTATAAATATTTATAGTAAAAATATGTTACTTAAGTTAATTAATTGGACTCCAATGAGCCCAGGCTTTCATTGCTAAACGTATAAGTATTATATTACATCGAAGATATGCTGCCAGCACTATACATACCACAGGAACCAAATTCGAATTCCCCTCCACCTCAAGAAAATTGACTGGGACACTTGAATCTTACCTACTCTCACATACGGCTGCCAAACTTGGATTTACAACACAAAAAGAAAAACCAAACAGTAGCATGCCAGAAAGCAATGGAAAGAAGCGTATTAAAAATAAGTGAAATACATAAAATTAAAAGCGAAAAAATAAGACGAAAAACAAAAGTGATAGATGCCTTATAATATGCCCTAAAACAGAAGATACACAGATGAAAGGTCTTTAAAGATAATTGTATGGAAAGGACCAAGGGGAAGAAGAAGAAGAGACACCTTGGATAGAAGAATTAGAAGCGGTAACAGAACGTGAATGGAGAAAGAAAGCCATGGCCAGAGTCAGTTGGAAAAAGCTTGAGGAAGCCATTACCCGCGAAGAGGTTCCGATCGACAGTACTAAATTTAGCTAAGATATAGGATATATAACAAGATAAATAAAATAATGTATACACTGTAAAAAATATATTTTTTACATTATATACAATATTATTTGCTTTATTATTATTATCTGATATAAATAGGCACATTTACTTCGAAGTAAATATAATAACTAAAGTTACCTATACAGTTTCTAGGGCCAGCGCTGAATGGAATGTAGCCGTAGGGCTGCCAAGTTGGTTTAGCTTGAAATCTCTCAGGCCGAAACTCCAAAGGCTCAACAAATTGATCAGAACGCCTATGCAAGTCGTATATCAGGATACCGCACTCCGTTCCACTGGGTATTTCATAATCTCCTGGTAGCAAAAATATATATACTTTAAAATTGCGCAAATTCTATGAAAATCTATATATTGTCGTTGTATACGCGATTACTACTTAGTCAGAAAGTCTCTACTATCTTTTGTAAAGCATTCGAAACGTTACGTTTAAAAAATAGTATGAGGAACTTACGGTATTTCTATTAAATAAATTTATTTAATGAAACTTACGAAGCTTAAGTGGCACGTCGATGTTCCTGGTAATAGCTGGTATTGGAGGGTAAAGCCTTAAACTCTCCTTTATACAACATTCCATATATTTCATCTGCAATAACTCGGCCGTCGTCACATCACCGTGTAAAGAGCTCAATACGTTATTTAATTCATCAACGATTTTTTCCTGATAAATAACACCTGGATTTAGTTATGTTCTATTTCAATAAGGATATAAATGAAGTTTATTGAAAAAAAAATCATTCAAATAACATTTTTAATAATTGGTGTTAACAGTATATAAATTGCTATTGTACGTATAAAATCAAACGGATAGAATTACTTTTTGACAACTTATAAATGACGCAAATAAATATCCCTGAATTCGTATGAAAAAGACTTTCCAGTTCCTAAAAATAGGCTGAATAATCTGAAGTTTTGCTAGTAACGCTTCTCTATCTAACTACATATAGATATATACATCTATCTTGTTTAGATATTTGTATATTGATTCCAAAAGTTTTTATAGCTCTGCAGGATATTCATCCTCGAATTGACCAATGTATAATTTTCTGAATAGCTTTTCTTTAAGTTTATCGAGAAACATCTCTTTGGCTAAATTGAGTATAAAAAAATATAGCGTCGATGCTGATAGGACACTAATTATTATTTTAATTTCACGACACTAATTATTTTCGAACGAAATTACTTTCGCAAATATCGAAACTACTGATACATGCATTCAACTAATTTCGTAATGTTATTTTAGGAAAAAATTACACGAATTACGGCAAGAGAGGGCACTATTTAACAGCCTATCTGCGTTAATTACACGTGTCATCTCAGTTGGCGCCTTTAAAACACGTTTGGCATACTCTAGTGCATAAATTATAGAGTTGTGCTTTATTTCTTTTATCGTTAGTATCTTTTATAGTTGTTGTTTCTTTTATCTGGTATTCTTTTTTCACTGTGACTGTTAATACAAATAATGTAATCATAAATTCTTTAATCATAATCATGACACTGGAAGATAACATACCTGAACATTCTGATGATTGGCAAGTAGAAGAAATAGGAATGTTAATGCAATAGATGTTGTATCATGGCCCTGAAATATTTAAAACAACAATATATTATCTGCAAATCGTCATAATAAATTGGTACGCCTGATTAAATATACTATCCAAGTGTCATATCACATATTTCACTATTTTCTTAATTTGATTCCTTTTATCAAACTAAACCAACGTCGGACAAAGTCAACCAAAATTGTCGGACGTATGAATGTAAATTTCGTGTTTTAAGTAATATCTTATTTCTTACCCCAAACATAAATGTGTCGACCTCTTCACCAATCCCTTCAGAATCGATTAAGCGATCCCTCTCAGCATGTAGCAATATATCCAATAGAACAACATTCTTCTTTGTTTGTTTAAAATCCTCTTGTCCATCAACGTTTTGTTCACGTCTTTTATCCACAATTTTTGTTCGAAACGACGATAATATACGCAAGAGATTCTTTTGTTTTCGACCTATATTAGTTAAGTTGAACACAAAATCGGGGTACAACCATACTCTTTGGGCTCTGTACACGGCATACTGTCCTAATTCATGAATACTTCGTTTGTATTCTTGTACGCTGTATGTTTGGGTGCTTTCTTCATCTAATGTTATGCCCATTGCAGTTTCTGAAAGTAAGTAATCCTTAATATCTTAATATAAAAATCAAAACCTCTAAAAATATTACTATCGGGACAGTTCACAAGTACGGCCTAGGATTCATGGTGAATGTCATGAAAATGGATAAAGAAAGCGTGATTGTATAGATCTTAATATTATTGACATCCAGATTCAAAACATGTTCAGGTTTAAGAAGAAACAAGAATCGCAACAAAATAGGCCAACAGGCCGCTAATGTGTTACCTCTAGACTTATCTCTAACTTTAACTAATTAAAAAACTATGTTACATACCACATATCGTATTTAGAGTAAAATTATGCAAGAGCGGAGAAATATCAGTCTTCGGTGATTTTATTTCGCGGTCCAAAAATTTCAGTAACGTTCTGGCATTCTCCTCTATCACCAATTTAAAATTATTTAAAACATTAAAGTGGAATGCAGGTGTTATCATTTTTCTTCTTACGTGCCACTTCTTACCTGTTAATATGAAAATATTTTACTTAAATCATTGCGTTTGCAATTTTGCAATATTGCAATTATGATGCGAAATTATTAGGCCAGTTAATTTCTTTAGAATTATAAATGTTTAGTGAATTAAATTATTTTAATTATTCATGAACAATTATGTAATATATTTATAATATTTGCAATATATACCTTTGCTTAGAATTAAGCCTTCTTTTAGCCATGGCTTAATGAAGTTATAAACGTACCCTTTAGAAATATACTTTGTGCCATTTATCACAGCCTGAAAGTTAAAATCCTCCATAAATTTTTAACCCAAAACAGTCAATAAAAATCTAATGAACGGTATCAGGTGCGAACACCAAAACTTATAGGATTTTAAATTGTTTAATACAGAAAACGATGAATGAAATCGCCAAAGCTAGACTTGGCAGAGTCATTTTAATTTTACGAGCATACACAACATATTACATTAAAAGAAAAACCTTTTTCTTAGTCTATGTTTACCTATTAAGCTGCTTAAAAATATATACAATTCAAACATATAATTAAGTACCTCAATATCTTCCGGGTTATGGATGATAATTACTTTAACTGGTCCTAATTGTAGTTTAAATAAACGTTTATATGTATTTGTTAATCCCCTGAAATAGTAAAAAAGCTTCACTGAAAACAATAAAAATAACATGAATAAACTGAACTAACGGTGTACATTAAACGTATAATATTGTTAGTATACTTATTACGACAGTATTTCTGGGAGCAACAAAAATTGGTTGTTTGAAAAAATATTATTAACTACAGAATTAAGTTGTCTCTTCTATTTATTTTACAGAAAATCCTTTAAAGTTTTACTGTTTAGCGTAAGGAGATACTCATGGAACCTGGAAACAGAACCGACAGTTTCCACGCGACCGAAGACGGAGGCAAAAATTATTACTATACCTGGATCCATCATAAACTCCAATGCATTGTGAAGTATAAACATTCCTCTAGGACCTGGTATAACTTGAAACTCTCTGCATTTTAAAAACCACGCTACACTTTTTAAAATAATTATAAATATACACAAAATCCGCCACATTTTTATTTCTATTTCTATACTATTAACTCACTGATCGTTAGATAGGTATAACTAATTATGATTTCCAAAAAGTATGCCACAATTAAATGAACTGACAGTATTAAATGCCTGAACGCGGCTTTTTAATGCTTATAAGTGGATTCATATCATAATTTGAGATAACCTTAATAAGATTTATTTATTCATAGAAGTGTTGAGGATTCATTTAAACGTTTCGGTCCCTAACTCTAATTTAAAAACTTAATATTGTAGGCTTTCAAATAATTAAAGCTTCAATTTCAAGCTTATTTACGATTAGATTCGGGCCCGGTGTTGAGCGAAAACTATAGATGATATTGAATGTAATATATATAGGATAGGATAACTCTTAAATTATATATAATTTGGATTCATTCATTCATTTCTCAATCTAAAGGTAAAATAATTTATTAAAATTAAACATATAAAGTTCTACTTTATTGCGGCAACTATTTACATTTATATCACTTACAAAACAATACATACACATATATAAAAAATAACATAACATTAAACAATTATACATTAAAATATTTACAGAAAGACTTACTATTTATAATGAATGGTATTGGAATTGACATGAAGTAGACTTTTTGTCAATTCACTCATCGGACCATTAAACACGTCTGTCAATCTATGCAGTTCATGAATTACTTTCAAAAATTGTGTACCCTTTTCAGGAGGTTACTTTTCATTTCGCTGAGGGTAGGCCAGGCACTGCCGGATTGCTTTCCGTTTCACATTTCACATTCGTACGTTCTACACTTGCGGTAAAGTCCTTTACAGCAAGCTTTCTTCAACTAGCTTAGCTATTTGTGAAGTATGTATATACATTATACTGGCATATAAGAAGTTGCCTTGGCAACAAACTTATTATAAGAAAAATGTTGTTATGTTGATTTAAAAAATGTCTTACAGAAAAGTATTGTATTTCCCTATAATTAATAAAAGCTTTATAAAACTAATCTATCTTTCGAGTCGACCTGTTTAAAACTTTACATGGTAGCAGAGCGTGGTTAATAAAAAAAAAAAAAGAAAAAGCGAAACACAAAATGTCGATCGCAAGAATAGATCCTCTTACAAAAGAAAACTATGATACATGGGTAATACAGGCTGAAGCAGTCTTAGTAAGAAACAAATTATGGAAATACATTGAAACTCCTTTGAGTAAAGATCCAAGTGCAGCAGAAACAGAAGGTGACAGACAAGCTAGATCGGAACTAATTCTTATGATATCTCCCTCTGAGCTTAACCAAATTAAAAAATGCCTATCTGCAAAAGCCGTTTGAAGTACACTAAAAGACATTTATGCAAGCAAAGGACCTGCCCGTAAAGCCTTTTTACTGAAACAATTAATTCTAACTAAATTAGATGGTCATGAAATACAAAGTCATTTAAACAAATTCATGGATATAGTTAACAAACTGGCAGACATGGACATAATTATCAACGAAGACCTTTTAACAATATTAATGCTATACAGCCTCTCCAAAGAATACGAGAACTTCAGAGTCGCTATTGAATCACGAGATGTTCTTCCTAAGCCTGAAGAGCTGAAAATTAAAATACTCGAAGAATATGAAGCTCGTCATAATCACAATATAACCAATGACGTTGAACCTGAATCCTCTTTTCAAGAAGAAGCTTTATATGCATCGTGTAAAGTTTGTAAACGAAGAGGTAATATCTTTAAACACAAACACCATAAAATTTGTTCAAACTGCTGGAAGGAAAATAAAGGTAAACAGGCTAAGAAATTTGATTCTTTCCATAAAAATAATTACATAATGCAGTGTTTTTTTACAAATAATAAGAAACTTAAAAACAACATATGGGTTTTAGACAGTGGTTGCACGTCTCATATGACTTATCAACGAGACTTATTTAAAACAATAGATAGTACATCCAGAAAACTTAACTTTGCGACGGACGAATTCACTGCAGAGATTAAAGGAAAAGGAATAGTTTCCTTTATAACAAAAAACGGCAACAGTAAGGCAATAACACGCTTACAAGATACTTTATACGTACCGAACCTTTGTACTAATTTACTGTCCGTAAGTAAGATGACAGATGCTGGTTGCTCAGTGATATTTACTAAAAATAAAGCTATTGTAACTAACCCTAAAAACAAAATAAATATAACTGCATATAAACAAAAAGACGGTCTTTACTATGTGCATCCAGATCAACATGAAAGGAACTGTTTAGTCAATGATGATGAGGTTACAAGTTCTCTTCCGAAGAAATCAACAACTTTATCAAGTATTAATGACTGGCATAGAAAACTGGGTCACATGAACGTAAATGATCTGAAATATGCACGTAGACATGAAAACTTAATTGGCTTAAATTTTGATGCATCGGAAGATTTGAATGACTGTGAAGTATGCATACAAGCAAAACTGCACCGTGAACCTGTTCCACGTAATAAAACAACTCAAAGAACGACAGAATGTTTACAAATCTTTCACAGCGATGTGTGTGGTCCTATTCAAACGCCCACCATAAGCGGAAATAAATACTTTGTTACTTTTATAGATGACTATAGTCGATACTGTAGAGTTTATCTAATGAAAAATAAGAGCGAAGTACTTGAAAAATTTAAAGAGTTCAAAGAGTTAGCGGAAACACACACAGGTAACAAAATTAAGTTTTTACAATCTGATAACGGGACTGAATATATTAATAAGCAGTTTGACACCTACTTAAAACAGTGTGGCATTCAAAGACGTCTTACCGCACCTTATACTCCACACCAAAACGGAGTTGCTGAACGTAAAAACCGTACCCTATTAGAAAAAGCAAGAGCATTGATGATAGATGCAAATGTACCATTGAAACTTTGGGGCGAGGCAGTGGCTACATCAAATTATTTGGCAAATAGAAACATAAATAATGCCATTAAAAATCAAACACCATTTGAACGATGGGTTGGTAGAAAGCCCTGTGTAAATCATCTATACATATTTGGTAGTAAGACTTTTGTTTTGAAAAAGGGTCACAAATTTGCACCTAAAGCAATTCCAGGGATGTTTGTGGGATACTCTGAAACGTCAAAAGCGTTCAGAATCTACGTTCCTTCGAAAAACCATATCATTACTTCAAATGATATAAGAGTGATGAAATGCATGTACTACGAACAAAGCAAGTACGAACTTTCACCACTTTATAATGAAATTGAGTCTACAGCAAAACCTAAACAATTGTCATCACAACAAACACTACAAAAGAAAATTACTATGACGCTTGATGACAATAATGTTGATACGCAAAATGATAACAATAAAATTTTGGAACAAAATATTCAGGACCCACAAATATTGAAAGTGACTACAACTCACTTTCTAATATTGAAGACCCTGTTAACAACGGTGTCGGAGAAGCTGTAAACAATAATGACAGTGTAGAAACCGCATCCGTTCAAATAAGGTCACTAAGAAGTAGATCAAATATCACAGCTCCTAGGCGATATGATGATTTTATCTTAGCCGCAGCAGAAGAAATTGAAAATATTCACAAACCTAAAGAACTCAGTTTACAATTGGGTTTAAAGAATTTATTTACATAAATTCTTTAAAAAAAACTTAAGAGGGTGTGAAGTATGTATATACTGGCATATAAGAAGTTGCCTTGGCAACAAACTTATTATAAGAAAAATGTTGTTATGTTGATTTAAAAAATGTCTTACAGAAAAGTATTGTATTTCCCTATAATTAATAAAAGCTTTATAAAACTGATCTATCTTTCGAGTCGACCTGTTTAAAACTTTACACTATTTAGCGGGCTTATAGTATAAATATACTATGTAATTTAGTTCCGAGTCATCGCGTTCTAAACCTCATAACAAACTAGGCTCAATTCATAACTGCAAACATAAAAGGTAGATACTGCAATATAAGAAGTTGCCTTAGTAATTAATATAGTTGTTATAATATATGATATTAGTGTATGCGGTGATATTAGTTGTTTCTACTACGTATTTACGTGTTGTTCTCACGAGTATGTAAAAGTGCGTGCTCCTATTTCACCATGGCTCCTGCTGATAGAGGACCAATCTTTGTTTTGAATTTATTTTATTATTCCTTATTACTCAAGATGTCATATGGAACATGGTGTAATGGTTGCAGCTCCTTACAAACGTCATGTAAAAGATAAATCTTGGCAATTAAAAAGAGTGGCGGAAAGTTTGCCAGTTTTTCTCTTCCGTTCTACGCCCTTGATTTTAGAACTGGCAGTGTAAAATTTGAAGCACTTAAATACATTTAATTTCTTTCTTTGACGTTCATAAGTGTACATTATGTTACCAACATGAATAAATGCTTTTGAATTTGAATTTGAATAATAAAACATAATTGTTAAAATGTCATGATGAAAAATATTGTATTTTGTAAAATAGTAAAAATATATTTCAACTTAATTCTAAATAAAACAATTTAAAAAGCTTCACTGAAACCTTAAATTCTGATCTGAATTTATTTCGATCCCTGTAACATATTGAAACTTTACAATAATAAAAAAATCACATATAGGTACAGGAATTTAAGAATAAATACAAACTATAATTACAGATGCTTCTATTTATTATCATATTATTCTTATAAATTAAAAAAAAAACTTAAATCAAATAAAATTTTTGATAATTTTAGGCCGTCCTCTCTATTGAGCAATTTCTGCATAAACCCTACATCTTTTAGTCGATACCAACTCCGGGGAAATAAATACAGATAATACAACATTTTCTACAGCAGTGATACTTTTTGACATTTAACACCTTTGTCTTCAGTCAACGTCACACCGTGTAAAACGAAACGTCGGTTAAATTTAAAATTATGTTTAAATAAGTGTTTTTCTTTAAATGTGTAAAAGTTATGTTAATAAAAGACAATATTTAAAAAAAACTTAAAATAACAGAAATAACCAAAAAAATAAGGTAACACTAAAAATTTAAACTAAGCAAATCGAATTCTGTACGAGTTATAGATAAGGAGATTGTATTGTATATTAAAAACTTAATAAACATATCATTATCCTGAAAAGATGAATAAATAAAAAAAATAAACTAAGATACGAATGTCGTCTATGAGCAAATAATTAATAAATACTTATTAATCGTAACAAAAAAATTTCATTCAAAATTGCATACTTTTAGAACCAAAAGGTTATAGTCGATTTTAAAAAATAAGTATTGTGTGTCACATTGAAAATTTTAATTCAGTGAAGATACAAATACAAAATGACAATGACAAATAGCCACAATCGAAACCAAAAGAAACCAACAATAACATATAATGTAGACAACTAATATTTTAAATACAATTACGGATTACATTTCAAAATTAATATGTATTAAAAAATAGAAATGAAACCATATAGACGAACAAACAAAGCCTTCATGGTGCAAGTACGTAAATTATAAACTTATTGAATTAGAAGCTTTGTGATAGTTCGTTATATTCTGTGTGCCTTGAGATTTGAAAGTGTTTTAGATGTGTAGGCACAGATAGCATAAGGTTTTGGTCCTAAATTATATCAATGTGACAGATATCAGTGTCCTGAAACACTGGCTCAATTCCCAGCAAAACAATTATTGTTAATTTGCCTGTTAAAAATTTCCCGCAAAGGAATGACACCTCCGCGAGTCATAAATAGAAATGTGTCTTTCTCTGAAGATTTAAAACTAAGAATGAATTAGTGGTATTTCTTTTTTACAAAAAAATGTGACCTTTAAAAGGTCACATTTTTGATATATCTCAGTATAGATCCACGTGTTATATATATCTTACTAGGAAACAACCAGGGTGTTTCGGGCAAAGGAATCTTACCCGTAATTATTGTCCAAAGCGATTAACGATGTATGTAAAGATATTCTACCAGTAGAAAGTCAAGGTCAAATCAATTATTCCAATTAGACCACCTAAAATAGCACTTTTGAACTTTTAATAAAATATAGAGATGATTCTAGTTGCCCCTTCCAACATAACATAATGTACACTTATGAACGTCAAAAAATAAATATACATTGAATGCTTCTTATTTTACTGCCAATTCTCAAATCAAAGGCGTAGAACGGTAGAGAAGAACTGGCAATAAACTCTCCGCCACTGTTTTTAATCGCCAAGTGTTTTTCTTTTACACAATGTTTGTAAGGAGCTGCAACCATTACACCATGTTCCATATGACATCTTGAGTAATAAAGAATAATAAAATAAATTAAAAACAAAGGAATGTCCTTATCAGCAGGAAGCATGGTGAAATAGGAGCACACGCTTACATTCTCGTGGGAACAACACGAAAATACATAGTAGAAAAAACTAATATCACCGCATACACGAATTCAAGTACGACCCGTCACCACAAGTAGCACCCGTTCACGAGTATGACGCATGGCCAGCCCCCTCGCCATATTTTAGGGAGAGAGACAACCCGACGCATGGACGCCAAACTAAAACTACTATAGAGGGGTATTATTGTTTATATTAGTGTACATGTTAGGTACTCATTTATAAATCAGTCAAATACAAATAAATAATAATAACCGTAGAATATTATAAATTAAAGAGTAATAAAAATCAATAAAACAGTATATGAGATAAATATAAAATAATGCGTTTGTATTATACAACAAAAAGTAACAAAAATATGTAAAATTAGATCAGCAACCAATTGTTACTGTCAAGGCCCTATAATTGTCAATTATAGCTAGATTAACAAGATTTAAATACGATATTATGATTGTGGGAAAACAACAGCTATATGAAGTGATTAATAATGCGCAATATAATATGTATTATTTCCATTTTTTCTGACAATATTAAAAAATAAAGCAGATGACCGGTGAATGAACTAAAATTGATTAGAGATTTTTCCCTCGAAAAGTTAAATTAAGAAGTACATTAAAAATTGAATAAAAAATTACCAAAAGCGATGAACATATTATAGCCACATGCATATATAGGTTTTTTATTTTTTTATAGAACATAGTTTGTGTAAAATTAACATACCTAAAATTACAGATATATCGTATATGTAACACGAACAAAATACTAGAAAAATTTCAACATATTGAAGATTTTATATGTTCTCTTGCGCCTTTACTAGTTCCGTTTTAAAAAACCAAAAATTGTGTTCGTGTATTTAAAGGTTTAATAAAGTCTAGCCTAAGCGTAGGAATATTAATAATGTGCATGTTTTCACTATAAAAATGTTTCAGCAGCTTCGTTCTTCATCTGGTTTTGGTCGAGTGCGGGTTCTATGTAAGGAATTTTTGGGAGACATCAAAGCGCTGTGGAAATACGGTGCACCGTTTCCCACTTTCCTCAAACTCATTGGAACATTGCTCTTGTGCCTTATAGTTATGATGCCTTTAATCTATCCATTATTTATTTTCGTTGTTACATACGTCACCTGTGAAAGTTTGTTCCTAAGGTAATTTTATACAAGTACACCTTATCCAATTTAAAACTAATTTTGAGAAATCAAAATTATTAAACTACAAGACAAGTCAATTGAAGTTACTTTCGCTTAGTCATACTTGTTTTTACCCAAACATACTAGGTTTGCATTATTAAAAACAATTTCCAATTCTAGTTGGTGGCTTGATCAACCGGGACGATTTCAACCAGTCGGAATAATAAAACGTGGTTTATCGTTGGTATTTCGGCAATTCAGCGCAACAGATACGTGGAAAGTCCGCGAAGTTCTCACTCGAGCTATATTACTTGCCCATTCATTTGCTACTTCTGTGGACTATCTCTGTGTTATGCAGGGATTACTTGATGAAACATAAAAGATTCTTTCAATCTAAGATTTCGTATCAAAGGTATCGATAATTCACAAAAGTTCCTTATGAGGTGAATACGGCTTATCAAATCCACCCAACTATTGATATTTCTTCTGAGATATAAAGATAGCCGATTAGGGCCTCCCCAGAAACGGTGATTATATAATATCTCAAATAGATAGCCCAAAGTCTTATGCGGATCTATATACTATTTTGACATTATCTGAAGCTATGCCACTTGAGATACGAAATGTCAACGTTAAAAAGGGAAAGTATTGAGGCGCTCCGCAGTGCGCGGGAGTGTAGCATCGTCAACGCACGATGGTTTGGGCTCATTTTATCGTCCTCGTGGCAGTCATTTGTGTGTAAGTACATGTTTGCTTACTTTCCATAGCCTTAAACAGCTGATAAGACTGCTTTGTTTTTGAACTAAAGCAAGTGGATAAAGAACAAGTTAACGTCAGTCACCCTTGAAAACTGTCACTAGCTGGTTAATAAAATGTTACTAAAGAACTTAACACGTAATATAATAAAATTTTATAACTCCAGTTAGTAATAAAATCATTATAAGACATTATCAACTCAATTTGTATAATTATGAATAAATTTAATGAATATTCAATGTCTTAAAATCAATTTGTTGTTGGTATAAACAATATTGATATGAAGCCATTGTTTACATTAAAATTAATAAAGGCTAATACAGGTTTTGACCACAATGTTGTTTTAAGCTCACTTGTGTGATTTCATTGTAATAAATCAGTAATTAAAACAATATAATTAATTCAACTTTAATAAATCAAATCAAAATATCTTTATTCATTTAGGTAAACATGTACACTTATGAACGTCAAGAAAAACAAATTAAATTAACTGTAAATTTACATTTACAACCAGTTCGCACGTCAAGGGCGTAGAGCGGGTAAGATGTGAATAGAGGTGAATACGCGTTTAAACGATTTTTTGGAACATGGGGTCGATTTTAATTAAAATCTGTTTTTGTGACAGGAGCCAAGCACAGTACACCAAATTCCCTGAGGGATTCACATTTGGTGTCGCCACAGCAGCCCATCAAATAGAGGGAGCGTGGAACGTCAGCGGTGAGCGATATATAATAATTAATAGTCATCAATATTTAAACCTATTTTATTTTATTATTTCCTTACTTCACAAGTCGATCTATTTTAACCTTTAATTTTTTTTTGTATCTTTTCTTTACCGGCGTACAGAGAGGTAGACGTGCCTTATTTATTAAATTGTATTAAGGATTATACCGTGTTTGTTACCATGTTAGATAGACCGTTTACACACACTCTACCATTACCCAAAGCATTAGTGGTAACAAGTCCGTGATTTAAGATAACCAATTCATGCAACTTTATTCTTTCTCCGGGCGACCATAACAGCCTCCTAGATAAGAGTAGGTACAAAAAACCAGAGTTGTATATGGGATTATAACTACACTAAGCGATAATATAACATATCAATTTTAACTTGCTTGTCAATTATATATTATCTCCTTTCGGCTCATGTGACAGATTTAAAATAAGAATAGATTATTTTTCGGTACTGATAAACATTAAGTACGCTGTCACTGAACACACCTCAAAAGATTCACGTGACTTGAATTTAAAAACACTTATTTAAGTCGTATAGGAAGGTGAATTGTAATGAAGATTAAAATTATAAATTTATTCATCAATTCTAGATACAGGTTTGGTTCGGTTTTAACATTTAAAAGCCTACTCAATTTTTGCGAAACATTTGTACCCCATTCTATATACGAAATTATAATTTTGTTGTATTTGCAGGAAAATCTGAAAATGTCTGGGACCATTTAACCCATACCAAACCATGGATGGTAGCTGACGGCACGAATGGTGATGTAGCTTGCGACTCCTACAACCGGTATCTAGAAGATGTTGAGGAACTGGCTTACCTTGGCGTCGACTTCTACCGATTCTCATTCTCTTGGGCAAGATTGTTACCTACGGGTCGCGTCGACCAAATTAATCCTGAGGGTGTGCAATATTACCACAATCTCCTCGATGCTCTTGCTGAAAAGAATATAGAGCCTTTGGTAAGTTCCTTTGTATATAAAATAAAAATGTTGTTTGTTTACTATTGCTTCTATACCTCCCAATCGGTAAGATTTTGTTGGGCGCCGCGACTGGAATTCGTATACTTCTCGGGAGTTAACTAACGAGGCTAGGGGAGGGTAGACACTTTGTAAGCCTAAGGCTGAGAACTTAAAACTACTTGTGACTTGGATAGATACTACACATCACTTAATCTATAATTAACATTCGCTATTTCTGTCTGTTTTTTAAGCGTGATAAGAATTAACTAATAAGATGACTTAATTTTTATCATTGACATCTCGTACTTAAGTTATAAGAATATAATACTTTTCTTACTAGTTTTGTTTTCTCTTAAGATATAAATGCATCGTTAGTAAGTTACACTTTACTTTTTTAACATAGCTATGACATTTAGTACCAAACTGATGGCATATGTATCTTACAGGTAACGCTGTTCCACTGGGATTTACCTCAAACCCTTCAGGACTTAGGTGGTTTTGCCAATCCTAAAATGGTTCAATACTTCACTGAGTACGCCGATTTTTGCTTCCGAGAGTACGGAGACAAAATTAAGTCCTGGATAACTTTCAATGAGCCTTATGAAATTTGTGAAGATGCGTACGGTGATGTCAAGAAAGCTCCAGCTATTGACAGTCACGGTGTTGGGAACTACTTATGTAGTGATAATCTATTGAAGTCCCATGCTGAGGCATACCATTTATATAACGAGAGTTACAGGCCAAAACAAAATGGCAGGATCATGATCTCCATTAACTCTATCTGGTATGAACCGGCTGATCCAAATGACCCAGAACAAGTGGCGTTAGCTGAAGTGGCCAATCAATTCAAGGTAATTATTTAAAATATAAGAAAATCTTGCAGTAGCAGGTTAAACATTTTTAGAAGAAAAAGATGTACGTTAATTTAGATGTACGATCTTTCTCTTGCAATCATATTAAAACATAAGTAGGTTTTCTGAAAAAAAACCAATACATACGTAGTATGAGCTTTGTATGACTTAATGATAATTTTCAGTGGCAAAATTGCCAACAATTACATGTCTCATTATTTTTATCTAAGTCGTTAAGCAAGAAATGAAAAAATACATTTTACTCAAAAGTAGTTTAAAAATGTAAATAATTTGTAATTTTATAATTTCGCATTGTTAATTGTAGGTGTATACGATTATTTCAAGAAACAAAAAAACGGGATCCAAAGAAGCTATGTACTATTATTGATTAATAAAATTATATAATATATATTTAGAAAAATATATAAACTATACAATATTCATCAAGTTGAGTTTATATTATTTGCTGGATGTATGGTTTTTAATAAAACGACTATGTTTTAATTATGCTACGAAAATTCCATTATTTATTTGGTAAAATTACTACCGCTCGTAAATCAGTTGAGTCAATACTTACTACTGTTTAATGTAATGTAACTGTAGGTGTTGAATTTATTCTTGAATTTTGCAAAGGTATGCAAAAATTATGATGAGGTGATTCTGTATAGCCTGCCGTATACGCCGTTATGTTATTACAGTTTGGTTGGTTCGCACACCCTATCTTCACAGAAGAGGGCGGTTATCCACCAGTGATGATTGAAAACGTTGCTCAAAACAGTCAAGCCGAGGGTTTTCCCACGTCCAGACTAGAACAGTTCAACGATTACTGGATTGAAAGGATAAAGGGCACATCAGACTTCCTTGGAATCAACCATTACACTACCCATTTAATTACGGGCCCAGGAGTTGACCCTATCGCCAAGTCGCCATCCTGGTTAAAAGACATAGGAGCAGTCACGTCTTTAGAAGTCGGCGAGCCTACTGCATCTGAGTGGTTCCGAGTAAGTAAATTATGCATTATATTCTTGCCAAACAACGAGAAGACAGTACGAAATAAAAGGATTGCGGGCGATGTTATCGCTAACAGTTATCTCAAACAGCAATCCAATTATTATAATGAAACGGTTTTATTTTAATGGTTTCAAAATGAAATTAACATTTAAATCAATTGCTGTATCTAATTATTGCTCAACGTTAGTTATTATAATCCTTAAGCAGAACGTTATCAAGTTCAAAAAACAACCTTGAATTGTAAGGACGTTCCACTTGAAACATTTTCCTTCCTTCCTTCGTAGCATAGCATTATTATTATTATGTTCATAAACACACTAGCAGCTTAATAAGCTGAAGCGCGCGTATTTTGAGATTTGGAGTTAATATCTAGTCTATTTTTAAAAGAGGTTATGGTGCACTGATTACACTTTTCGGAAGCCTATTCCAGTCGGCCACTACCCGGTTTGGGAGAAAGTTCTTTAGGGAATTTGTGTTATGTTGAGTGGAAGAAGTACCCCTCAAATGTGAGAATTTTATAGGTTTCAATGATATTTCCTCTTAATAAATCAGTAAGGTCAAGTGCTTTCAAATGCTCATTATAAGATTTGTTTCTGATAGACCTGATAATTTTCGTGGTTTTTGTTTAAACCTTTTCAAGCATACTTATATCCTTTATGATATAAGGATCCCAAATGCTGTAGGCATACTCCAATAGTGGTTTAATGTAACATTTATATGACTAGCATTGATCGTCATTTCTTTATAACTTTAATTAGCTACTACCTACACCTAATACTACTTTAAGATATCTACCATTTTACTTTTAAATGTGGAAATTTTAGGTGGTACCTACAGGATTCGCTAACTTGTTACGTTGGTGTAAGAGCAGCTACAATGACCCACCAATCTACATCACTGAAAATGGCTACTCAGACCGCGGGACTTTGGAAGACTACGACCGCATCAAATACTTTAACGTGAGCTAAATATATGTGCATTACTAGCGACCAGGCATCGCAACCCTTACGGGTAACTTTGAAAAATTATGTACCTAACCTTATACTTACTATATATCAGTGAAGCGCAATAATTTTCGTAGAGTATTATTGAATATATCGGAAACATACACGCCTAAACCCAATAACCTATCTCAATCCATTAAAGATAAAAGTGTGCCAATAACCAATTGACGGATTGTAATAGCCATCTGTTGATACAAGCTATCCATGGTAGGTCGGATCGGTGTATGTGGATAGACCTTTGTAAGAAAATTACAGTTTAACTGTGCCAATATCTTATATTAACTTACACTTGTTTTTAAAATAATTAAAAAGCTATTTGATATGTTTTAAACATAGACATGTATATTTTAATATTATTTGTTCGGTTTTATTTACTTTATTTGGTTTATATTGATTATCAAATATGAGTGTAAAGAGCGAAGAGATTGCATTCTATCCGTCGCCAAAAATGTCTTCGTAGGGTATGGTTATTGGGATGCAGATAGGAGATCGATCGACTGTTACGGTGTGATCTCAGATTGTTTTCAATCTGAGTTTGTGGATTAAATATTGGGTTCGGGCGATAGTCAGAGAAACGCGGCATTGGGCTTGTTTGAATGCATTATTAAGCTTTCCAAGTTCTCATTGCATTTCTTTCATTACATTGAACTTAATCACACCAAAGGCAGCGTTCGTTCGAGCGTTTTTTCACCGCAAATCTAACAACCACATTCTTTCATTAAAAGAATTTTAAAAATCCGATTAGTAGATGCAGAAGTTCTCCTACAAAAACTTAACCTCTTTATAATTCTCAGTATTATTTCAGGGACAAACTTTAAGTATGAAATAAAACTTATTGTAACTTAACAATTGCTTACGTAACTACTAACTTAACTTTTGTTGCCGCATGTACATCTGACGAAAAATGTCACATTGTGTTTGTAATAATTGAAAGTTTATGGAAAAAGTTCGCTGTCAAAATAATTTAAATCATCAGTAATTACAAATAAAGTACAATACACTTAATGCACACGAATGTCTCTATCGCTCCCCAAAAATAACTCTTATCCTAACATTTGTTCTCGAATCATATTTAGAAGATCAGACTAATTGCTCTTTTTTTGTCAAGAATATTGTATCAAAGAAATTACATTAATTTTATTTTATTTTATTTTTACCTTTAGGTCCAAAAACAGAAAACAGAAAACAGATTGATTACATACATACAGTTATTACACACTAAACAACATTTGAAAATCTGATATCCAATTATATCTGTACACAGCATTTTACACTAAATATCAACCAAACAACATACACATTTTAAACTGAATGACAAAAAAAAGAAAAAAATATATAATATGTATATACATTAATTAATTCAAATTAGTAATTAATCTTTTCACAATAGTATTTGTAAATACTATTGTGAAAAATATTTACTTCAGTACACACAGCATTATAATATTTGCACATTCTAACGAGCAATCAATTTACATATAAGTAGTATTTTTTGCCCGTAACACTCAATATGAGTGTTCTCAGGGCTGCTATATATATATATAATAAGTTTAATGGAATTGTATTTTAGGACCACCTGGGAGCTATACTGAATGTGGTTAACGATGATGGTGTGAGAGTGCTTGGATACACCGCGTGGACTCTAATGGATAACTTTGAATGGAGAGCTGGATTCTCGTAAGTATAAGTATTTGTTTAAATACAAATGATACGCAAATAACGAAGTCCTATCTGCCATTGGTCACGCCAACAAGTAAACTACATACTTCATTTAATAGACTTTCCTGTGGAAATGATATTATCATTGAAATCGGGTCAGGATTTCCAGTTACAACGGTGGAGGGTTTACTACTATTTTAAGTGTATGTCCGATTGTAGAACCCTTACTCTGGCCTTCCATAGTGGCACTGACAGTGATTGCAATAGTAGTAACGAGAGAAATACTATGAACTTATGTAAGACAATTCTAGTCACTATTGGAATTTACAGAGTACGGGCGCTGCTCTGTACGTCCATAAAATTTGAGTCGTCATACATAACCATGTCGGATAAGCCTAAAGTGAACATTCTTTGTCTCAAAACGGTATTTATGGTTTAATTTAGATCAAATAATAGATAGTAAATGAAAAAAAAACTTTTTAGTTATTTGTTTTTTTTCATTTAGGGTTTAATATTTATTTAGGCTTTAATCTTTGGCATTGCGTAGAGATAAGGGGTCACCCTGCATCTTCTACCGCATTTACCATGGAGAGTGTTTAGAGGAGTTGTTTGGATTAATACCTGCACTCAACTGCAACTCTGTATATATATATCCTAAAACAAAAAAAATGTGTAAAGCAAATAGTTCATAAATTTTTACTTACTTTAAACTTATGACCAAACGGAAAATCTACTAGATGTAATAAAATAATGTTCACATATGTTCTCAGGCATGTGCCCGACACATATCCACACACACCCTTTTAACACTCACTACCCCACGCATACATACCCTCTCCCACTATCACACACTCCTTACAAGCATGCATACAACTTTATTTCTACTAACTTCTAACTAGTTGACTGCTTTGTTTTGATTTTCTTTCCTCATTAAAATGGTAAATTTGGTTGCCTACCCATTTTATGTATGTACTTTTTGTTACTAATCAATTTGATTTTGATATGGAATGGAAGCCTGGTTATCCATATCACAGGTTCTTACCTAATTTGGAAACCAGTCTCCCAATACCGTCACAACTTAAACTTTATTTATTGTTGTATATGTTATATGGGAGAAATAAAATAAATTATTATAGTTTAGTTACTTAAAAGGATGAAGTGATACTTGCAGTAATACTTCATTAATTAATAACAATTTAAATTAGAGAGTGTGACAATAGAGGCGACCTCTAGCAACAATTTCTTACAACTCAGCTGAGTTTCATCATCGGACGTCGAGGCAGAATACGAAATTCCAGCCGTATCGACGACTCGACGTCCGCCGATCCACAACTGCGCGTTTTTCAAGGCAGTTTTTGCCGCGCACCACCACTTTGAGGGACTAGCTGCCCACTGACGTATTTTAGATCCAATCCAAGAAAAGAGCGTACCAATTTTACGAGCGTACCAAAAAACCGGCTTAGTTTCGAATCACAAAATATAGGTACACAAAATGTTTAGTTATATTTATCAGTAGAGCAAATTGGCTTTAATATATAGCTGGTGACGATTTCAAATAAGAATGAAACTCTTATCACGGTTTTTTTATATTCTGCTGCCCAAATTTTCAAAAAAAAAGGGTAAAGGTTTAAAAGGGTTTAAAGGTTTCTGACAATTTTGCGTCCCACAGTTCAGTTCGGGGACACCGGGACTCGTAATTGGAAAAGGGGACGTCTGGTTACGTTACGACGTTAGTAACCACGTATGCTCGGTTATTCTAAAATACATATAGAAAAAATATCTTTTTCGTCTCTTATAACAAAATTCGCTCTCAATCTTACTCTGTTTAAGATACTATATTAGCTAAAGTACGTTTTCATCTCTTTCTTATTATATTTATGTTCAAAAGAGATCAGTGTATTTTGTATTTATCTACTGGTTCGTTGATCTCCAGAGAGCGTTTTGGCTTCTACCACGTAGACATCACGGACCCAGCTCGGCCAAGAACAGCTAAGTTATCCGCTGAGTACTACAAGAAATTAATCGCCAACCGCGAGTTACCGCAGGACGAACAGTTCAAGAAGCCTTCGGTAAGATAATCTTTCGTATAAAATATTAATAGTCCAGTCATTATATACATTTAGAAAAGAAAATGAACCAAGAAAGCCAAATTTTTTATGTTACGTGGGGGGCGGCTAGAAAAGCTTAATTTCTAATTGTCGACAAAAATACCATTGTGCAATTTCCGCCATCTTGAAAAAAGGGTTAAATCCAATCAAAAAACTTTATTAACCCTATTTTCAAGATGGCGAAAATTGCACAAGGTTATTTTGGTCGACAATTTGATCTTAAACTTTTTTTACGATTTTCCGACGTAATGACTGGACTATACAATATCTCGGTTTTTATATACAAACTTCTAGTCTGAAGTCGTGCGTTTAATTTCCGACTGTCCCGATCCCGATAATCGATTTTTCTTACAATGCATGCACTGTAATACTTGCGCTCTTGCGGTGAAGGAAATAAGTAAAAATCTGAGATAAAAAATTATGTGTGTCAGACACAAAGGGATGATCATCGCTATGCTATATAATTCATTGACACGAAGTCTCAAGCTTTGAACTTATAACAGACCTCTTTTTGGGTCGGAATTTAAAAATGCTTAGTAATAAAGATGCGGAAATTTCTTAGCAACAATCCTAAATAAAGATTTTGGAAAGACATGCATAATACATAATTAGACACTTTTTTATTAGTACTTAAGTACGCATAAAGCTTAAGACGTATAAGCATCTGACTAGCATTTGCTTGCCGATTAATTAAAAAAAACTGTTAGTTTAAATTGAATTATTTGGGTAAAATATATGAGGCCAATAGGGCAATATTAGTTCACGCATTCTCGTATGGCCTTAGCTCATACCAGTCACTGCGACTGGTCTTTTTCTCGAGTCGAGTAATTTACGTTGCATAACAATTAAAAGTAATAGCGATCTTGCTTTGATGGTTATAGTGCCACCTTTGATACCAGGTACTACCTTCAACTAGCAATAATGCTTATAACAGTATTAATTACTTTTAACAGGAGAGACGGCGGTACTAAATTATTAACAAAGGTGAAACAGGAAATCTGCTTATCTAAGAAACTAACTAGGTATTTATTATTATGTATATTATACTAACTATGTAAATATATTATTTAAAATATATCTTGTTTATTTATTTGCCTTGTGTAACATACATTACCTACGATTGTTACATAGATGATGATTTGATTTCAGCTACGCATAAAAATGGATCTCTGAACAAGAAATAAAAATAACAATAGATATTTAAACAAATATTTAATTCATATATCAAATTATATACAATGAAATCGGAGAAAAAATTTCATTGTTATAACATTGACTCATGTAATGTACACTACAGTGAAAACTTGCATGTCAGACTGAAAGATATGTATGTATTAAGGCTATACTTAGACATATTTACTTCATATATTGTTCGGAAAATTATTCAAGCCAGAGACACCGAACTGACGCGACGGTAAGCAACATGGAATGTTTTGTAGTAGCGACTACATAGTAGGTCTATGTATTCTATAGAATTATATTTTGAGTGAGTTTAAAGGCGCTAACAAAAAAAATATTTTTGTATATTATATGTATGTTTACAGTATTGTAAACTTAATCATTATTCTTATATACGTGCACAAATTCTGACATATTTTAGCTGTTTTTGATACAATTTTGGTTAAGCTCAATTGGTTGTTATCACTTCTAAAAGACAGATGTAGACATTTAATTAACACCTACTAAGTTATCGCTATTGGCTTGACACATTGCAATGTAATATTATTCCTGAATTATTCCTTAAAATTAATCGAATACGAAGCTATTAACATTGAACGACTTAGTCATCTCAGCTAAAATCTAAGTTAAGAGGAAACATGCAATATAGAATAATAAACTGAACAATATGAAAAGCGTAACTTAACAAGAAATTATATACGACAAATACAACAAGACATCTACAGATTACAAAATAAAATGTATAATAAACCCAGCACCGTTACAACTAATTATAATAGTTACACAGTTGCTATTTAAACTATTTATAATTGATTACATTAGTCTTACAAAGATAGTACATTTACTAATATGGCAAAGTTTTCAATGTAGCATTCGAAAAATAAAGACCTAATTTTATTATTGAATTTATACAAACTCTATACTAGGTGGGCTTTTGAAGTTAAGCCTAAACCAATGAATTGTAAATACGTTGAGTATATAACGAACAGAGTTGTTTGATGAATACAAAATCATGTGGTAAAGCATACAGCAGGGTATTTCAATCATACAAACATGTACACGTATGACCACCTTCGATGCACGGTTTTGTCGAAATCTCATATTTTGTTAATATTTCTAGCGGCACCCGCACACACAAACGTTTAGATACATAAACAATACAGTGTCCATTTAGAACCAAATATTATCTATAAACTTAATAGCTGCCAAAAGAACTAAGTTATGATTAACTAAGTCTACATCTAACATAATCTCGAAAAATACACAAGGACGGTGTAAGTAGACAAAAAAAAGTTACTACAACACATACATAAGTAGTTTAATTATGTCCAAATAATACATGAATCGATGTTCATCGATCGGTAAAAATTTGTAGAAATATATCTTTATAACTATTACCTAAATAACACAATAAATACATTTTAAAAGGCACAATAAGGCACTGTTACGTCGAGATGGTATCACAATCAATGGCGCATTCTAAAACGTGTTTCAAACGTAATTTCAATTTGTCCATTTTTTTTTTAAATGAAAATATTCGTGACGGGTCATTTAGAATACCTTGAGAAACGTTTTTGAATACGGACCATAATTTCCTTAATGAAATTTATTCTGTTATCTTCGACATCTTAACAATAGTCTATTCTATTTGAAGAAGGATTTCCAACGGTCTTATCTGAAAGAGCATCGAAACCTTGCTTACGTGTAAATTGCAAAATGAATTCTTTCATTAACGAAAGAAGCATATGCTAACACCGCTCAAAACCGGGGGCCAGTTCAGAAACCATTCAATGAATATATTTACAAATGAGCCATCATTCAATGGCTAACTTTTCGAACTAAACATGATTTAATCTAATGATCCACAGACTATAAAATGTAGACTAATGAATTTGCGATTTTTGTACGACAAGCATTACCTAGTTTGATTAGCAACGCAATATTACACTCTGGGAAATACACCAATCGAATGTGGCTTTTAATCACATCCCATTTTAATAAATGCCGGGATGCTTTACCAATTCTAAAGGAACTGAATAGCCCCTTTTTTATTTAGAGTTATTTTACGAATTTCAATTGGTGTATTACCGATTTGTCTTTGAGCCGTTCTTATTGTCAATGTTTTATATGTGTAAAATTAGATTATAGAAAACACGTTGTATTAATTGTACGTTCAGCGAATATCAATCTAGAGCCATGTCAGAACGTTGTCTGGTTTGTTTGGTGTCGAGTTGATCAGCGACTGCACATCGTCTAGAAGTATGTCATTTGTGAAGTCACCCAACTGAAACAAATTTAATTGATTTGAAAATTAATTAATTGATATTTATTTCCTTAAATTAGGCATATAAAGGTGTGTTTTGAGTATAAGAATTGCATCCTTTCAATAATTATATAAAGAACATTATATATGCTTTCCAAACCTTTTTTTCCTTTGTGAATTAACATATTAATATCAGTAACCATACCGCCTATCGAGATATGTGTATGTTATGTTAAATTACTTTAAATATTAATTGCTATGCAGGCCTTCATACAAGTGTTGTGTATGGTTTGTAAAGGGTGAATTTATATATTTTTTTATTGTCATTCAATATATCTATTGTGCCTGTGCTATAGAATCGAAAAAAAATTCCGGTCACTGAAATTAGTTTTTTTACGTTAATAGTAATTAGTATAATCTAACCTCTCACCACCACTACTGGTAACAAAACTTTTACTCTTATTTAAATTATTACCAAGTCATCCGTGTCTCCTAATGCCATATCTGTATCGAGGTTCGCGCCGGCCTCACTGGTGCAGTCCATGCGGTCATCCATGCCCAAAAAACCTTCCGGAGTATGGGGCATGGAATAGGATTGTGATACAGCCATGCCCAGGCCGCTATCGGCTGACTCCTGGCGTTGATGGTCATTAAGACCTGGGAGGAAGGGGTCCAGAGATAGGTCTGTGCTCGTCGCGGTACTATTTGTCAAGGAAGACACGATGGATGAAGATTGCCGCGCCATTAATTCTTGCTGTAATATTTTACACTAAATTAGTTACCTACACAAGTTTTAAGCACTTATCTTTGACAATGTACGATAAAATATTAATTGTAATCAGACTCATTCGTATTTAAACGAATTACTAGATAGATCTTATTAGAAAATTTTGTAATTACAGAACATACAGGCCCGATTTCTGTTTAGTCTAAATAAATTTCCTTAATATAGTAGAACCCTGGACTCCCAGGAGATAAGAAGACCTAAATGAAATATTAATTGTGATGTGAAAGAATGCAGCCTAAAACGTGGATTACAATGATTAATGAGTAAAATACCTGGAGCCGTATCTCCTGCTGGCGTTGTTTCAGTCGTTCACGCTCGAGCTGTAATGACTGTAGACGCAGTTTCTGTTGGCATGCTTGGACCGATGCGTTTGCCCACCCACCGCCCGCCGCTCCGGCATTCGCCGCCGGCGTACGTTGCAAATGTTGCGCTGTAATAACAGAAAAATCTCGATTAGTGTATACGTAACACAATTTTGTCTCTTCTTAACTCATAATCGATATTTCTGGTTGTATTGTTCGCAGTATGTAAATATCCTAGATTTTAAACGCTTAAAAAAAGATGACGCGAATCGACGAGTTCATTAGAGATACTTACGTATTCTAGGGTCGAACCAAGACGTTGTGCGAGCGGCGTGGTTTATAAAATAAATTTCTCCCTCAGGAGTGGTGGCTTGCTCCCAGCCGTCCGGCAACGGCCCTAGGGGGTCCGTCGTCGCCGAGGTACTTGTACTCTTCGCTGCTGAAATTATCAAATGCCCTGGTTAATATAGAAAAACTTTGAAAAAATATTTGAATTTCTCAACAGCGACTAGTTGCAAGCCAGCGGTAAATATAACGTGCTCGTGATTCTAAAGTTTGCAAGGTCATGCCGGTTCCAATAAAATCACGAAAACAACGCCAACGGAATCATAGCAATGCCACTTCCTAGGAAAGTATTAGGTATAGTCAGAGTAGTTTACGTGATCAATTGAAAACATGCCAATACACTACGCCATCCATGTTTGCTCGTGCTTTTTGTTGGACGTGTTTTGAACAACATTCAGTTTCGTTCAACTGGCTACTTTTTACACTATACAGCGTGAACACGTTGAACATAGTGTATTACGTAAGTACTTGGACTGGACTAGCCCCAGATGATCCTATGGTGCTGAAGAAATTCTCGTTATATATGAGTAATATATTCAAAGAAGATACTAATCTTCTTTGAAGAACAAGGCTTAAGTGGCTTTATTCGTGGGAAGCATAGTTTGATGATAATTATATCGACAGTACTTATTCAATGGGAGGTTGTAAATCAATATTTTCGTCTGTACGAAAATGTCATTAGATTGTCACGTGACATGTCCTTCCGAATGAATCTTAAGTTATTATAGTCTATGTGACGTTTTGCTTGTTTTCATGGCATAAAAAATACTATTGTATTAAGTTCGTCTCAAAAGCACCCCGTAGACGTGATGTGAATCATCGCCAGCGGACGCTCTCGTCTCTACCCGTTCATACATTCATCTCCAAGAATATATTTATGTATTTTGTTCGCAACAAAAACCGACCATTCATAAACGAACGTTATACATAATGCATAATTACGATTTAATTATAATCATCATGACTAAGAGAATTTAACTTTGCAAACTGGTAATTACATAAAAATTACTATTAATTGTATTATATAAACGAATTGTACTGAATCTCTATTATGGAGATTGTTGATATGAATAGTTCTTTTAATATCACCGCATTTTTAGGTAATTTAACACGCACTAGTTATTTAATATTCTTGAGAGGGAAGATGTTTTCCTGCATACTAGATAAAGTTGTATTTACCTGATATGCATCAGGTATATTTCAATGATCAATACAAAGTCGTGGATATCAGCTATTTTATTATAAAAAAGTACAATTTAAAGACATGAGTGTCATTACAATGAAAAGTGTGATACGTGAAATTTTTACGTTTTTGATTAACTTTATAGCCACATCAACATTACTCATATTATGTATTAATAGATGCTAATCAATTACTATCATTAGCGGTAAATATTAACGAACATTGCACTAAGCGAGTCACGTAATTTAGAGGCCATTGTCAATTATGTGTAATTCGCAAATTATTATTCAATAATACAATGACTTGATATAACGTTCACCTAATAAGGCAGAATGTAATAAAACTGTTAATATTAAACTTCTTTGTGTAATCAGATAGGCCGCTTACAAATAACTATCAGTCATGAGAATGATATTTTATATGAAAGGTAATGTTATCGCGACATCTGATTAAAACAAGGAATGCGCTAGAAAAACATTATTCGTATCAGGTACTCCCGACTACGGCTAATATTTGTTGACTCGAGTCTACAATGAACCGGCGATAAACTTCCAGGCACTTGCTCTGATTTAACTAAAGGGATTCTAAAATTCCAAAACGTGCTCTTGTCACGTTTTACCTAAAACTATTGCTACTGTTAGTAATTAATTTACAAGAAACGTGCCATATATATTAAAATGCTAACGAAGGACTATACCGTCATTATAAAATATCATAAAATGTATTTAAAGAAAACCTTCACTCGCGCTGTATAAAAATAGGTAAACAGTAAACACAACTTCTCAATGGATATGTTTACCATAGAAAATGGGTTTTGAATCTTTCTCGTCTAATTCACAAAGATACATTCAGCTATTTCGTTTCATACAAATGTAGCTTCCATTTAAATGTAAAAGATATAAGTTACAACTATTATAAAATTACAATTAAAGGTGTACCGACTAACAGAACATAAACATGTAGATGTAAATATGTCTTTATTATAATTTATAGAAGCTTTTTCATAATTTCTGTCCTGATCCAACTATGACCAAACACACATGTAGATTGGTAATTTGAAATTGATATTCCCAAATAGGGCGTTTGACGCACTTAAGCGGTGACATGCTAATTTCGGCATAGAACATGCTAAATGCTCAGGATTTGTAGACATCTATAACGCAAGAAGCACAAACATGTCTGACTCGCGCGGATGTGTCGCAAGTCGCTGAAAAGCGGCGCAGGCGCCACGGTTTCGGCGCCGAAACACCAATGTATTTTCTGGGCGCCTTTCAACACTCGTCTCGCATCGACCAACGGAAACAACGCGTTAATTCCCGTCATAAAATCAGTTTTAGAATTTGGGTTATTTACTTATTTTTATTTTAGTTCCATGATAATTTTAAACACTGTTGCAAAGCCAATTAGATCACGTGAAAATTAAGATGTGTTAACTCATGTATCTGATGCTATAGGTTGATAAAAGCTAGTTTAAATAACTATCAGCTATGTTTTGCAAACTATGAGATCATCCGGTTAGACGGTTTTGATCTGTCTTTTAATGCCTGATTTAGTACCTGGAGTGGCTGTTGGAAGGTTCTGTGGTGAGGGAGTCTGTGTAAGTAAGGCTTCCGCGCTTTGATGCTGCACACCACTGGCCACTGTTTGCGCCGCCAACGTCTTGCGAGGGTCCTCCCATGTTGTGGTCTTTGTTATATGGCTGCAAAAGAAACAGGTTTCATAAAACTCTGTTTAAAATCTAGGTGAAGATCGTCTGACAATATGAATACGTGTATCTATGAAAGTTTTATTTCACATGTTACATATTCATGAAAACAGATTGATTCAATTAAATAACTGAATAAGGAAGGAAGGGTCTTTTTACATACTGATAATTATTAATATTATAAATCCGATATCTTAATATACTTTCATTAAAAAGAAGATTAATAACCCGTTACCGAAACATAAATCAATTTTTGAACAGTATAAAAAGAAATCGGCACAGCTTTTACTTTTACAAAGCGGTTGTTCGTAGCTCATTAAAAAGTGCCGAAAACTAAATGTATACTATGTATGTATAATAAAACTGCAAGGTTCGTGCGATACAATGACGTGCCTCAGACACACCTTGCAAGCCGAATCTTCCTACTTAGCGGTCGATGTGACCAATTTGTAGGAAACCGGACGCACGACGTGTGCGCAGGCGACCTAGTGAAGTTGTTAGTTACTACGCCGCTCGCTTACTTTACTTTCCTTGCAATTAAATCAGCCCGACGACAATTTACACGTAAACTTTAGTTCAACAACACAAAGCAACAAATAAAGAACGAACCAGTGAAAAAGAATGCCCCTAGTAATGATCGTTAGGTAATAAAGTATTAAGATACAGCTTGAATAAACTAGAGAAGCAGTCAACCGATCGGATGATAAGAGAAATGGAGGTATAAAAATTAAAGATAAGGAAAAGGCATATTGGAAAGCTGATGGAGCATGACCATAGAGAATCGATTTGCACGGAACGGTAATGAACTTGGCCCAGCTATCAGCTGTTGCTACCTATGCACCTGCATCACATGACTTTTTTTTTACAAACCCTTTTTGCGGATCATTGCCTACCTGCAGATATTTATAAATGATCATAAGGTCAATTTTTATCCTGTCTTTAAGTAAAA
The DNA here is from genome assembly GCA_028984075.1 of Pieris mannii. Taxonomy (NCBI): domain Eukaryota; kingdom Metazoa; phylum Arthropoda; class Insecta; order Lepidoptera; family Pieridae; genus Pieris; species Pieris mannii. Next base: position 7,766,702 of record CM054776.1, read on the forward strand.
ATCTAAATGGTGTAATTGGATACAATAAATGGCCTTATTTGTTGCTATGAATTACATATTACATAATAACTCGCGAATTAAAAGAAATCATAGGAAATAGGTTGAAATAATATCAAAACCTCTAAGAAACATCAGTTATACTTGTATAGCAAGTTCTAGCTTAAAACTCTGAAGTTAGCTAGATGTGGTTGATACGTGGTGTCGCAGGTAACGCGGGTGGTAGGTTTGCGGGATGCGGGGTGCGGGGTAGTGGCGTGTAATTACAGCGCAGCCTGCCGGCGCGACTCGGATTGCATAACATCAACCAAACGTTCCGTGCACCCGCGCATGTTTGTACACAATTACATTATTCATCAACACCCCGTAATCGTGGGCTGAACAATTGACAAAAATTATATTTGCGATTCAATTATAAAGTGAAGGCCGAGCTAAGTCGGTTCCGATTTGGATAGCATAATGAATTACATGGGAAGCTTCATGCCATTCTGAAATGCCAATTAGGATTTGAAGTATAATTATTGATTTCAATCAAATATAGTTACTTTCGCCAGATTTGTTGATCTTTTGAATGAGTATAATATAGTGTGCCGTATTACTGAGGCACCGTGAAAGAAGGTGGCGATAATAAAGTTTTTGACTCTTTCGGTTACAATATTGATACTACTTTTTGAGTAAAAATAAATAAAATAATTGGCTAACTACATGCAAATGCTGCTCTTGTCTATGTAATAAGGCTTATAAATTGACTGAAAGTTAGTATGGGTGGAGTATCTGTCAACCTATATGATGAAATAAATGATAAAATAAAAATAAATTGACCTTTGTTAAAAATATCTGCAATTATTGCAGAAAAGCAACATTTACAAAGAATTAGCAAGGGCGGCGAGATTTATCTGGGGTTTACAAAAAATGTAATTCATATTATTTACGGCATTCATTGAGCCCATAATCCTTTAAGCCATAGCCCATAAGCCACTAAAAGGCTAGGAATTAGGAAGCAATTAAATTCAGTGCAACGAAGCTTCGCGCTAAAACCCTGTAGAGGTTACCGAACCATACTACTAAAGCCAGCTTGTTCTCGCCCGACTACTACCTATCTACCTCTCTCTCTTTAGTCGGCAGCTCATGTCTGAGCGTCGTGGTCAGCAACGATCCTGCTATCTGCTTCCACCTACCTACCCCTAGATCTTAGAAACCAAGAGGCCGTTATACGAAGCAAAGAAAAGATAGGGTTATTTTAGTCTGAATTGAAAGGCGACCTGGAGCAAAGAGAGTAAAAGAGTATTTATATCAAAGATAGATGGATGGGATAGATGCACCTACAGTAAAGCTAAACATAGAAGGAAGAAAAGTAGAATAGAGAGGAAGTGTTTCCTGGAAAATGGTGCAGAATGAGTCATAAATTTAAACTATCTTCATGCTGTTCCAGCTGAACTGGGAGCTATTATTAGGGCAACTCAAAGGACCTATTGTCGGAATAAGGAATAGACACCGATCGCACTTGAAGCTATTGCAGATGGACGCTCAATGCCCTTGTTGTTTGGGTATTCCATAATTAAACAAATAAACCATCGGGATTAATTACACAGATTTTGCCAGATCACGGTGGATTGGTGAATCTTCACAGGTTCAGAATTTAAAAAAGTGCTGTCTGCTGACTAAAGAGACGGTACTATATGTCCTGACTGACTGTCCAATGTATGGCTCTGTAGCTCTGTAGCTTGTGGTAATTCCCACTTGATCAATGTTAGACCTGTGTATAAGATTGACCAAGTGGGAATGACGATCGATGAACGACTTAAAAGAAATAATGTTGAACAATTTTAATTAAATTTTTTTAATTTTTAATTAATGTTATTTACTAAAGCTATACATATACACAGTTACCTAATACCCCCGACGCCAATGTAGTCTTGGAATTAGTTAGAAATAAAAAAATATTATATAGTACATCCAATAACTATTTGAAGATAGTGAGTGACTTCCACATGAATAACGCTGACTATATTTAAAAAAATAATTTATGCATAGCGAACAATCACTAGATGACAAGAGCATTGAGAAACAAAATATCTTTCTCTTGCGAAGGCCTTCCACGCTTACACAATATAATGTTGCAGTTTCTCGATACCTCAATACGGGTTTGTAACAAACATGTTTGGCAAAAGATTAAATGTTAAGTGTAAATTAAATAAGAAATGTTTTCGGATAACACCTAAATAGTATACTCAAAACAATTTTTAGGCATCTAAGGATCTATGTACCGTTAAGGTACGGATCTAAGGATGTGTGTACCGTTTTTATTCACTCATGTATCCGACCTTATTTATTCTTGTTCTATGGGCTAAGAGCTAAGAGTACGCCGAGAATTCGCGCTTGTGATGAACTTAATAAAACTGTTACATGGCAAGAATAGTAATTCGGCAGTACTTCAGTATCTTAGAATCAATGTACCTGATGGATACGTCAGAAGGCGACATCGTACGCCGTTACTTCATGTGCCCACAGCTAGGTCTAACCTTCTGAAAAGGGCACATATGATTCGGTGCATTAATCAAGTTAACGAATTATATAGGTTTACGGACCGTTTTCATTTTCCGTTGAGTGAACTGGCAAAAGTTCTATTATTTGTTAGAGTAGTTAGTTATTTGTTATATTTTTATTATAAAATTTTATTATTTCTAATTAATTTCGTATACATATTTGTGTTTTTTGTTTCATCTGTAAATTCTATTCACTTATTGTGCACTCTTGTCAATTTAGGGTCGCCAGGAGTGTTTGTATAAAAAATAATACTAATTAAATATAATAATACTGTAGTACCTAGACTTTGTTCGTATGGTAACGGGATAGATAAATAATAAATAAAAAATATATAATAAAATATTTGCAAACAATTCCTAGTCAAGAAAAGGTTAGTTTTGGGTGAACAATTTTCAAAATCGGCTTAGTAGTAAAAAACTCAAACGTAGACAAACTGTATTGTGTAAGCCACCCGTCCTTGCCTGAACTATAACATTTGACACTTTATAAATAATTCTGTACCTATATACGTAAAGCGTTAATGTAACAAATGTAAATGTAAGAGTTTATTGCCAGTTCTTCTCTTCCGTTCTACGCCCTTGATTTGAGAACTGGCAGTAAATGTAAAATTAAATTCATTTAATATTTCTTTTTTTTGACGTTCATAAGTGTACATTGTTACCTACATGAATAAATAAATTTTGAATTTTGAACATAATTTACAAAGGGAATACAATATTCGAGAGTGGGATGATCAATTTGGCCAATAACCATCAATAAGAAGGTAAAAAAAAATTGTAATTACTTTATTTTTCTCTATTTTGGACTTCCAACATACATTACATACTTATGTATAATATTTTTATTATCTTATATAAATTTTATGTTTACCGTATTTGTAGAATATATTGTAGAATAGACAGATTGTATCTTATACTATAAAAATGTATATGTAGTGTACTCTAATAAAAAAATATTTTTTTATGAGATATTAATACTTTGACTAAGAAATTCGTTAAGTCGAGTAAAGTAAATACCAATTTTACAAACACTTCAATTACAGACAGAAACGGATACACGTCAATTCGGACGCACATCCTCGATCATGTGATTTTCCTGCACTTGAACTGAAACAGATGATATATCGTAATCAGGCCGGAAGCAGCTCTGTCATGATTACGTAATGGTAATGGTACATAACGCTAAGGCGCTACAAAAGCAACACTAAAGTCTAAGGTAAATTAAAATTTCATGTAAGCCCGAATTGAGACTTTTCTTATTTTAGATGATAGTTATTTTTGCATTATTTATGGTTTTGTTGAAAACTACAAGCGAGGAAAAAAAATATTTTTAAGTGCTAAGACAGCTTAAGTCTCTCACAACTTGAGTTCTACGGATCATAGGTTTTCACCGAGAACAACATGGCGGGGACGGCGTTCTAAATTTGAATCTCGGACGAGTCGGCGTTCGCGTATACGTAAATAAACGCACACATATGTAATCAGTAACCCTATATAAATAATTAAGCGTACAAATGATTGTATGTCGCGCACCTCGTCATTACGTTTGTATAGTGAAAAGTGATACTCATAACATTAGATGAACAACGGTATTTAGAAATTGAAAATCGGCAACAAAAACTACTCGTGTGTATATTGTCTACCCACACATTTGCACGGTTGCGACTACACAAACTAAATTAGACGAAAACGTCGAAATGACGCATCAACTTCCGGCCGATGATTTTATTATGGGATCTACTGTTTCAAGTAACTGACGTTTGTTTTTATATAACTGTATTTGTAGCGCTGAAAATGCTTATTGTTACGCAACTTTTAAAGTTAATAAATTTAGCTGAAACTGTTGTAGCAGGTAAATTAGTACATAGATTTTCTTATAATCATGCATAACAGACTCGGAGAGTGAGTAGTGTAATAATATTAGTAGGACAAGCAGAAGGCGGTCGGGACGCGGGCAAACTAGTCGGCCTTGCGGCTAGGTGGTCCACCGTTCGCCGCTAGAGGTTAACAACATGTTTCATCTAACTTTAGAAAGTACCTAGATAACGCGCTAACCTCTTATCGGGACTAAATTATGCTCTTTCAATCTTAGTTAACACATGACAACTAGTGTGGGCTGTACCTCAATTCTTTTAATGAACTTTAAAAACATAGAATTAATTTGTCTTTAAAAATAATCGCTGAGCACTTTTAAAGACAAATTAATTCTATGATTTTTTTTATAAAACTACCGACAATACGCAAGTAGTTGATCAGTCGCAGTTCTACCGGAAACCAATATATTTATTTCCCTGTTCAAGTTAGCCTTGCTCATATCGTCATTAAATATCAAAGGTGGTATAAGGTGGGGCAAAGATGACAATCGTGTTTCATTCGTGACCTGCCAGCTTCAAAGATTGAGTCAAGCTATTTACTGCATCCGGGTCGTCATCTACAAGCTAAATTAAAAATCAATTCCCCGAAGATTTTGTCTGTATTAAAAGATCCAAACCGGTTCAAAGGTCGCTTAGTATTGTTGGTGAATAATAAAATTACTTACAGAAAATCATAAACTGACCAGAGATTCTGTTATTCTGTATGACTCCTTAAACCATGTTTATTTAATATTTATAGATACTTAAATATAGGTTGTAAAAAAATAACGCTCGATCGACGCCTTTTATTACTACATATTTCTTTTATAAGTTCATGGAAGTGATAGTTAGGAATTTGGGATTTCATTTTAATTTCACTAACTTAATTTAAAATATAAAAAGGTTATCAAAGGATAGTTACTCAATTAGTCAGCTTTTACATTTTCAGTAAATTATTGAGCTTGGAAGTCTATCGTCTGTGGTCCGTCCTTGTGACCGAGCTTTTGAACCCAAAAAGCACTTTTAGTACGATAACATTTACCATCTACATTATCTAAACAGCGGCTAATGTCGAATTTATTTAACAAATTACGCCACGCTATGTGTAGATAAATATAATAACCAATTTCCTCTTATTTTACAAAGTTCCTTGCGTCACATGACCGTTATACCAGTTGCAATAAACCTACACCCACAGCGTCGCTTCCAAAATAGTGCAAAATCGTGCATAAATATACACAAGTCAACGAGTATTGTACTGTTATTGCATCTGACTCATAGGGAATCGTGGAGAGCTGTACCCTATAATTAGACATTAATCAGAAAAAGGCAGAACACGGAGCATGTGTCCGGCGCCAACGGAAGCCGGTCTGGCACGAATAATTCATTGTGCATTACGCGATACTCATTCATATGGCTTCTAGGCAGGTTGATAGGACGCCCATTCACTGAGGAGCAAGTGCACAGGAAGTCCTAATGGCCGCGACCACTTGCTATTGCACCGGATTTACAATTGACCAGGAACTAGACAGTTATCACATGCAATAGTAAACCTAACACATTCGCTAGCAGGATTTGATTATAATCGGTTGCAGACTTTAATCATTTAGTACGTAAATGTTTTATTAATGACTCTTTTTTTCTACAGTCGCAAATAAGCTTTCATTTTCCTGCACAAATGCGGATTACCTGTACCTACTATATGATTTTGAATAATAATGAAACTTAACATTTTAACAGGAAAAAGTTTCGCGTTGTCAAATAATCGAAAACGCGCAAGAGTTATATTTACAAATATTTAGATAAGGAGATAATAATACGATTTAATTAATCCAATTAAATATTGTTCATATTTTGTATATCGAAATAATCAAAATTGTTTATAAATGCTTTGTTTTGAAAGCAGTAAAGTTGTCAACAACTTGTTGCAATGACAACGGTATTCTTATTTAAGTATTCCATGTGCGTTTTATTCTTTGTTACCAGGACCATAGGTACTAAGAAGCAACTGGTTTAGAGCCATTCAAGTAGGTATATCGCTATGCATGCAGCGAGGCTACTGTCCTATAGCGGCCGCGGACTTTAGACCCGAGTGTTTGTATGCATGTCCCGTTCTCTCCTATGCTATGCCTGATAGTTTTGTCCCGTTCTGCCATCCTCCCGCACCATCATTTACCTAGGCGCATATTCGTTTCGATGTCGGTGGACTTTTTGCGTCACAGCCTGCCTCAACTCTTAAGATGTAGCCTTATTCTTAATGGAAGATTATCAAACATCGATATTTTTTATACAGGCATTTTTCATGTGTTTTATTAAAGATGAGAGTTTAATTAAGATGTTTACACTGCTTTAATTCCCATTCATATATCATGCTACCTGAATTTAACCCAGGTGGTAATAAAACTGTATGGCTTTGATTTGTAGCAAGAATTAAAAGTAGGCGCGACGCAATCTTTGTCCTAACCAAGTCAAAGCTATCGTAAAAGTCATTCAATTTAAATATCATGTAAATTGCAAACCGTATGCAACAATGTGCTTTAAATGTATGTATTTGTAATAGTTAAAGCCTACTTTTAAATGTCAATTCATGCTAAGATTGTATTTCAATTTTACTATAAGAATTTGTACCTATCTGCAATTTTAGTTTAACCATAGATAATAATTACAATATACACACGTTTCACAATCCTTTGTTTTATGTAGTAATAATTAAGATCGTCTCATTAATTGCCTAAGGTAGTGTAATTTGTTATTTATTTTATCTAATACGAACTTCATCTCGAAAGTGATCCATAAATTATAGAAACATTTTTTTAAAATATAAATGGTAAAAAAAAACATCAAAAGGTTTGACGGGATAGTGCTTCCCAGAAATAAACGGTGGGCCTAAGAAATGTGCTCCAAGAGGTTCGAGAGAAATACGTAAAAACCATTGCCCCTACAAAAAATTAAGATGAATGAAATAGCCGTTTAAAATAAGAAGCAATTCCAGTAACACAATTTTATGTCTCAAAATAAGTTATGAATGCTACTTTTATCACTAAAATTAAATCACACTAGAATATAAATACATACGAAAATAGAACATAAGAAGTAACAGACCATAGAGATAACAAAAGAGAAAAACACAAAGAAAGTAAGAAACGAAAGAATAATATATGCGGGGCGCGACGGGAGCGGTGGTCAGTTCTGAGAAGCTGTATCGGGCATCGGAGGTTGCGGCAACATCACAGACCGAGATCTCGTTAACTCATGGCATGAGGTGAAAAACGAACACACGGCGGATACACTTGGAAAGCACTCAATTAAATTTTATACAGCAGCGCCTATATTTTATTTTTTGTTTAAATTTTTCCTACTAATAAAGTAACGTAAAATTTCAAACATTGAACAAGTATCCGTTCATTACATGTAGTTTTCATTCACCGAATAACGTTCGGCAATGTATAATAAGCTCAAAATAAACCATTATATCCGAATATATATGTTACAAATTCACAGATAAGTAATTGGTACTAAATTCGTGTCTGTTTTTGAATGTTTAAAGCATACTGTATCTATGGAACAAACGCATGCAGCGTAGTGTTCAATGGAAGACCGAAGGAGGCGCGGGGGCGGCGGGAGCGGCGCTCACGCGCCAAAATTAGACGTAAACAAGAAGAGAAACGAGGCGCCGCCGATGTCGGCAACGACAGGGCGTAATCTGTTCTTTCTTCTTACCACTTGCTACCACCTAAATATCAATCAGGATCGTATGTAAGGTGGCCAGGACTCATAAAGTAATGTAGCGGCACTTGACATATGTATGTATTATATTAATACCTACTAAATGAAAAAAATATTATAAAGATCCTAAAGAGGCCATGTCAGAGGCCAATCTTGCCTCGTACGCTACAGCGGTAATTGAAAATAATTTTACAATTTTCGCGGTGTATTATAAAATAACATACAGCTATTCAAATTCATACAAATAATTGAAATTATTATTTTTTTGATATGGTAATTTGTTCTGTTAAACGCTTTGCGTAGGATTATTTTTAAAATAACTTAACTTCGTCGAAACATACAATTAAATATAAAAAATCTCTTTTCCTTTAAAACTTTGTATAAACATTATAATAACTGGAATCGATGAAGAAGTCAATGTTAATTGTTCTGTATCGTTTGTAAACTTCAGCCGGATGTCACCTTTCGTGCATCATGCTAAGACAATCATCTTCAATTATGAAACGATTGTATTATTCAAATTCAGAAATTATCCTTTCAATTTGTGCGAACGCTAATTTTGCCAAATCGGTATTGGAAATGGGAGAAAATATTTTTTATATGCTTTGTGACTGTCACACAAGTGAAAAACAAGTAACTAATCAGCATTCTACAAAGGCATGTATGGCAATGCCTGTTTCCAACGACCCATACGTTGAGATGTGGTTTTGAATGAGTAATCGTCAATAGAGTACCTTCCGTTCACAATCACTTACTTGAACTGGAAAACATTGAGTGCAATCATGACTTATTAGGATTTCCTATGTCTTAATGCTGGTGAACCGGAATGTATTTATTAAACTGGAACAAAAACCAATCGGCATCATTTCACTCTCACGTATAATCTAAGATAATTTAAATGAAAACCTTTTATATGTAATAAGCATACAAAGAGCGGTAAACTAATCAATATAATTTAGGTTGTATGGATACGTAGTCTACCTCTCTGAATAACCACATCATTATGGACCTAAAAATATGTATTGACCAACGGGAATCACACTTAGGGCTAATCCTCGACTCTGATTCTTTTAATATTCAAGCAAGGAGGAAACAGTTTGTACAATAATTCACTTTTTTAACACATCTTGCAAACTGAGAGAACTTTTGAAGTTTCTGACTACGCGGAGATGACTTATTCCTTATGAACAAGGAAAAGAGTATCTTTCATAACACTATACTTTGTGTATTATAATTAGTGATGTCATCACCATGAAATACAAATTGTATTCATTGTTTAACTGGCTCGATCGCCCGGCATGACGTGGGCCCTAAGGCGCCTGTCGATGTACACACTTGACCCCTTTTGATCCTACAATTAGGCCTGGAGATACTCTCAAAGTACGTACTATTTAATAACAACCAATCTCAATAACTTTACTTGTTCTTTGGCTCATCTGGTGTTAAGCAAATTTCTTAACACCACATGAGCCAAAATCTTAAAAACTTTAAAAATATGTTCCGTCATTTAGCCTTTATATATAAGGTCTTCTATATAAACAAAGTTTTTATGTAAAATATTAAAATAAAGTTTATAAAATAAATAAATATAAAAATTACTAGACGTAGTTTGGTTTCGTTAATTTTATAGAAAACAAATTCAAAAGCCGGGTTTTCGTAAAAAGGAATCCACGACTCGTAGCAATAACCACTGGCATTAAGGATATAGAAACCCGGGCGCATTCTCGGATCAGTTTCGTCTAAGCAAAGTATACTTTATCAACACAATGTGTGGTCCGAGTTCTTATGTCAGTATCACAAAGTCAGCGTTGTTATATTATACGTATTAATACCGATGACACAAGATGAAAACCATTTGTGTCCACAGATCACAGACTAATGTGACGTACTAAGAACAAACACCTATCCTTGAGCAGCCGCTGACTGCTGTTTAAATAATTATTGGAGGTAGAAGGAAGTTAAATGCACTGAATGCAACTATTTGGAATAATTTTAACGGGAAATAGCGCTTTTTATACCAAATATGAGTAACAGTATTCTATTTGATATGACAAAGATTATTATTTATTTTTTATTAAGGAACGATTTTGCTCTACGACTGTTGGTCCATATGCCTGCACCTAATCATCTCAACACATAGATTTTTTTTATTGAATCCGGTGGCACTGCGACCCAAAAAGTATCTTGGGCTAAACGAGATATCTCCAGCGCTCCCTGTCCTGTGCCGTTTCCCGCCAATTGCGGGCGTATCTCCAAACGAGAGGATAAAAGATTAGGCTTTATCGGCCAAATGATCAGGTGGGAAAATATTTTTTAAAACGTTTAGAGATGATTTAATGTTTAATTTTGGTGTATTCTCAACTATTATTTTTAATAGCCTGCCTTAATAATACACTAAGACCCACTATAACAACAGATTTCCTAGATAGTATATAGTTTCTGATCGGTTCCGATAAAGACAATATCTCAAGCCAACATCCAGTAATCAGAGCGTGGAAACTGAGTACCTATGTTCTTTTTCATCAACATGTTGCGTACAAAAACCTAGTGTAAAGCAGAGTTATAAGGTGCATAATAGCTTCTCACACATTGGTATAACACTTACTGCTCTTAATGTAAAAGGAAATAATGTCACAATATTTTATTTAGTGGCTACGTAAGCAATATTGAGTGTTGAAACATTTATAGTTAGGTGCTTAAATAATAGTTTGATTATTTAAAACGTAAAATAATTAGGTTGTTTCTTTGTTATACAATACTATATTATATGATATAACCGATCTGAACACACTAGCTTTTTAGTTCGTGAATAAATCTTTGATAATTGTTTAATGTAAGTGACATTTAGAAAGTAATATTGTTATAATTGGTGTGAGTTCTTTCTAAGCATGCGCTTAGTACAGAACAGCTTAAAACTGCAATCCAACAGTAAACAAGAAGTTTCACGAAAATAAAGCCTAAGAAAATTTTATGTGCATTCTTCCTCAGTGTATATTATGCGTATTGAGAAAAACCTCACGTACAACTAATTAAAATTAATTGTTGATAAACAAACTTAATTAAATGAGGTTATAAGCATCGTTTTACCGCATTTACGTAATACAGTTCTATAGAAATGCCTTTGTCCTGACAACGAATCTTCTGGGTAATGTGCCGTTAGATTTTACCTGTCGTCTCTCGCGACTCGACTACTTCTGAGAAGATGTATTTCAAATGTTATCGCATTGAATACACAGCAGACTGCGATAAGACTGGTTCAGTAAATTTCTAAGATATGTGAAAGAATTGCAAACTGCCCTTGTAAAAAAACTTATCGTTTTCAGTTGTATTCAAAACGATGATTAGACAATAGTTTCATCTTAAAAATAATTAAGAACCATAAAATTAAAAAAGAAAAAAAGAAAGTTTTAATCAAATTATTAGATCGACCGATCCATTTTATTGTATTTTTACGTTTAAATATAAAATCAAAATAATTTTATAAATTATATAAACATGAATTAGTTTTATTAAAAGGTGAATGAACCCACGTACATTTCGAATGAAGATACATTATTATTTGTATTCACTGTGACAAGTTCGGCTGATTAAAGATTCAAGAAACGAAACTTCAAAAGGAAATATTTTCAGATGCGTTTACCAAATATTACCACTATCTATAACCTACCTATAGTATTTTCTTCATACAATTGTTCATGGGATACTTTTATTTAGAAAACATAATTAAGGCAGATTAAAGTTTAACTGACACGAACAGGTGCGAAATGTGAATTTATACTTTACCTATACAAGATGTTTAAAGACGTCTTTACAGAGTGGGAGAGTATTTAGATTGTGAATTTGCTGATTGTGCGGTTTTTTTAATATCAATCAGAATGTACCACTTTATTTGCAAAACGATTTATTCATTTATAAATTTTCACCATTAAAAAGTAAGGGCGAAGGTAAACTGTAACCAATAAGGTGTTACACTAGCTACCGACCGATAGCGCCGTCTTGGGCGATCGCCAAGGTAATTTGCATCGCTACCCATTTCGGAACATCGCCAAGTCTAGCCGAACAAAACCACAGAGAATTACCCTCCATTCCAATAATAATTAAAGCAAACAGTTTGCTAGCAAGACGTTCGCTGGACGTTATGGAGATTATAAAACATCGGTCCGGCTAGCAATTAAGAAACGATGCGCGCGTCTATTTACCGACACGGAAGAGACGCACCAGTTGCAATGCTCCATCGCTGTGCTGTGCGTAGACATTTGGCAAGCAGAACCAAGCGTTTAAATTGATGTTTTGGATATTGAAATAACATAATTTTGCAAGAAAATTTATGAACGACAGGTTTACTTGCCTACGTGTTTGCTAACGACTGGTCTTTCTAAACAAGAAACTGCTAGATCTCGTTTGAATCTGTTACTTTCTGTTATTTTAATATTTTCTTGCAGTTGAAAGTTTTGTATCTGTACATCGTTTCTAAAGTACAACGTACAATGTATATATGCATTTTTCGAGTTTAATAGATGTTATAAATATAATTAGCAGTCCGTTCGCAAAACTTAATACATTTGTGCCAATTATTAGCATTTTTGAAAGGCCCTTTTAAGAATACAATTAGGAAAATATGAAGCTAAAATTACTAAATACAATATTAAATAGAATAATATTTGGTTTGATGAATATTATGTCGGTTAAATTTATTTATGATGTGAGTGAAGCTTTGATGTCGTATTGGCTGTCTTCCACGACTAGACGAACGGCTTGGTGTTGAGATCCGACACGGTAACTAACTTTGTTAGCAAATAAACAAACAATATAATATAGTATCAGCATCTTATACTTGATCAAGGTACAGTCGAATTACATAACTCTAACGAAAGACAACCCGAGCCTTAACAATCCGGCCTTTTAAGAATTGGTACGATTTCTTGAAGGACCCTAAGTCGGAAAGTTCGGAAATACTTCAGTAAGTGGCAGGTGCCACAAAGTTGGGCGGCAAAATTACCTAAAACCACGCTCAGTTCTGGATCAACGACGTCGAAGTGATACGCGTAGATGAAACACCGCTGCAGATATTAATGCGAACAACTCCTCTAATAAATCTCTATGGTATGTAATATAAGATGTATAGTATGAAAAATATATGAAACAATTTATTGTCCAGAATTAAGTATTGCAGATATTAATAATTATAAAAAAACGACCAAGGAGAACTAACATTCCAATTCTTGTATCAGAGCTTTGTATCTTGAGCTCATTACGATAATGTTTACAATTAACAGTAACTTACTCTCATTAATTAAACGTAATTAACCCTTAATTTTTATTTCCGAAAATGTACCAAATGTATTAAATTATAATAGAATCAAAGAGCCTCTGTCCAAGGAACGAAAACAAGTTGAACAATAATGACAATGGCGCCAGCCCACGATTGTTACAGCATATTATCATCGTTACGATTTCAGCCGAATAAGATGCAACCAATTTGTAGTTCATACAGAATTATATAACGTAATATCACCTTATAAATGAATAATTTAATAATGCTGTATCCAAAATCAGTCGAAATGTTAAAAAGACAATAACAAAAAATATATTGGTTAGAGGAATAGACAACAATCTACATTCAACTTTGTTCTGTTAATTTTATGAGTCACTTTACAAGGTGTATTATACTCATTGTTAAGCACCGACGAAAGGTATACGATCATGATAAGATAACAAATGACGACTATGTTTTCAACATGAAGCAGTAGATAAGGACTGATAAGCAATAACCGTGCTCTTTCTAAAATTTTCAATTATAATTTAGTTGGCGCTTCAACATTATCACCTTTCAAATGACATCACAAGTCATTTATTGTTAACCATTGACCGCATTGATACGCTGAGCGTAATAAAGTGGGATTTCAATAATTCCTAAATCGTTAAACAGGATAACCGTAGTGCACACTATATATAGTTTAATATACGCAAAATTACTTTCTTCAATTGAGCGATATAAGTTTAAAAACTTTCAAGCATTGTTATCAAACGAACTAAATTTATCAAATTGAACCCGGATAACGGAGTGAATGTGTTGATTTTCATTATAAGAGAGATCGTTTACGTTTTGTATTTAATTACATAAAATAATATGTTGCAAATTTTGGTTAATAAAAGAATGTGTTGGTTCGTAGGTAAAATATCTTGCTTAATTGTTTGCCTTTGTCTCATTGCCTAGTTTTTTACCTTTAAGAAGTCTACAGTTGTTTTAAACCCTTTAGGCACTTCAGGGCCTTCTGGGGTCATTCTAGGAATTTTATCCCATGAACAAGAACATTATAAAATAGCATTTACAACATATTTTTCACTTAACAGTTATTTTGACCGCTTTGTGTTTTAACTATATAGGGACTCCTTATAACGCACTAGATACGAAAAACAAATTACACAAAGAGAAGACTGGAAACCTATGCTTTTAAGAAATAGTACGATGATATATGAATTGAAGATCGACGAATCCCCAACTTTACCTCACTATACAAGTATAGTTTGACCAACCGCTTAATCATCTTTGAATGGCAGGGTAAAATTATAAATTCCTGGTTTTTAATCTATTACGGCGTCGCAACTGAAACACAATATTATTGTCATTTGTAAGGCTTCCATCCACTGCCGTGGACGAGTGAAATGATTTACCCTTGTTTAAGTTCAAAGTTTGTCATGATTGTAGGTCAGATCTACAATACTAATAGCAATTGATTTATACAAAATAGTTGATATGTTATATTAGAATTAAATAAGTTCCAAATACATTTACATAAAATGGAAGACCATAGATAACCTTTAATAATTCTAAAATATTAGATATACCTACAAACATACTACAAATTGTGTGAATAAATGAAAATACAGCCCAAATGAGTCTTGCCTCACACTGCACCTGTTTCATAGAAAAATAGAAGATAGGTACTAATATAATGTACCTCGTAAATTCGAAAGACTTACTTAAGGTAATATATTTGCCCCTCCGGCGTTCTCGCTTGTTCCCATCCTGCTGGAAGCGGGCCTAATTCATCTGGTAAGTGAGATCCAACATCATATGATCTTTGCTTGGTGTGTTGATGGTGTAGAGGCGGCTGCTGGTTTTGCTGCCCGGCTGCATAGGTCTGCTGCAAGCTGGCCGGTGACGAGTGCGCACGAGAGTGAGAGACCGGTGCAGATCCCGTCGCAGACGACGACCCGAACGCGGAGTCAGCCGAGTTTTCTCGCGAGTGAGACACAGATGGCGACTTAGAACCGGTCGACGGCGGGTTAAAGAACGACTTTGGAAGCTGTCGCATACGCAGAGGCACCTGTAGCGGTCGTTTCGAGTCCGGCTTGAGCACAGTGTCGAACAACGATTGTAAAACCGAGTCAGAATCCTGATCCACGCGGAGGACCAGGTTCGATTTCTGTTCGTCCGAATTTAGGGCCATTGTGTCGTCGGAACGAAAAATTATCGAAACCGACCTGGCCCACCGCTGTGACACAACACTCGCACGTTACGGGCCGGCGCGGCGCCACCCGACGTTCTTGTAGTATAGCGCTCGGTGCGCGACTGGCCAATGACGCACGCCCCGCGCTCCGCGCGTCCCCTGCCCACGCGCACCTCCGCCCGCTCCTCCCGCGAAGACCGGTCTTCGTTGCCCCTCAACCCGCCTTCGCCCTGCTCCTACCTGTACGAACTGTGGTGCGCCTACTCAATGCTTATCCTTCATTGCTCCTTTTCAACAATGCGACCAGCAAAACCTTTTCAACCCGTCTAAATCGACGTCCGTTCCCATAAACTATCAGGTATTTATAATTTACAAGTGGATCAGCATTTACTTGTTTCCATTGAAAGTACGAGGACATGTTTTTTTTGGGATTCCGTTCACTTGTTTTATTCGTAATAATTGTTATACATATATTTACTGGTATGTATTTACGCCGATTGCGATTTAATGAATTACTTAAAAAGTAGGCTATTTAAAAATGTTGAAATTTTGTATCTCCTATATTTATTTATAAGTTTGATGTGAAAACGGCGTGTTTGATATATAGTATTATATCGGAAAGACTTTATTTCTATGATTATTATATGTATTATCTTAAAAATACAAATTTATTATGGTATAGATTAATTATAATAAAATTTGGTTAGGTATATCCAATTTAACACATTAATGTTTTCTAAATAATACTAATTGTTTGTATGCGTATTTCTAAAATCCAGACGCAAGACATTTTACAATTTAAATTACATTACCAATTTAAACCTGGTCAGTTAGCACTGGTGAAATTATCAAAATCGGTCTAACGTTTAGAAGTTCCTTTGCGACGTGCATATAGGTAAATGTTAAACGTACATTTTCTCAGAAACATCTTTTAAACATATTTGATGAAAAGAATTTTGAAATTGTTTTGAACTACTTACTTATTTCAATAAGATATATTAGGGACTGGTCACTGTTCTATATAAATTAAGCAGTAGTATAACTTGATTTTTAAAGTATGAGACAGGTTTTACAGAACCCAAGACAATGACAACTAAGCACTGGAAAGGCTTCGACTTTAAGCTCTTCATGTTATTCTGCTTTAAATCAAACGCGGCGTTATATGCTTATAGGACTCTTAATAGTTTTTACAACTGGAGCCTACTATAAATCCTACTATAAGTCCTACTGCGTAGATATGAAGTTACATAAAACACAAGTTCGACGGCGGTGGTTGGAGGCATGTTCAAATGTATGTTAAATAAAACTCTTTGTTTGAAGCAGGGTTTCAACTCGCTTTAATCGTTTAATATTAGGTCCTTACATATGAAATTGGCGTATTTCGTACTGGCCACTTTAACCACGATGTTCTCCTCTTTGGTAAGGAATTCCAAATTAAAATTTGTACAGCTATTTACTCATTTTTGCTTCGATGACCGTCATTCATTTGTTTTTTTCTTCTGTGTTTTTCTGTTTGCGTCACTCATTTTACTAAATGGAAAACTTAAAATATCGCATTATTTACGAGTACGAGTTACGCCGTGGCACTAGTGCTGCGGTAACGACTCGAAGGGTGAATGATGTGTATGGCGGTCATGTTGCAAAAGAAAACACAGTTTGTTTTTGGTTCCAACGTTTTCGTTCTGGAAATTTCGACCTGAAGAACAAGCCCCGTGGACGGCCTGAGACCCAAGTTGATAATGAAGTATTGAAGGCTATTGTGGAAGCGGATCCATCGCAAACTACGTCCGAGTTAGCTGCCGGCTGTGTTAGTGATAAAACTGTTTTAATTCACTTGAAGCAAATTGGGAAGATGAAAAACCTTGAAAGATGGGTACCTCACGAATTGACTGAAGCAAGTCGACTGCTGCATTACATTACTACTGAACCGGCACAATAATGAAGGTATTTTAAACCGAATCATTACCTGTGATGAAAAATGAATTCTTTACGATAATTGGAAGCGCTCAGCGCAATGGTTGGATCCAGGCCAGCCAAAATTAACCCCAAAAAAGTTACGTGTAAGCGTTTGGTGGACTAGTGCCGGTATTGTTCATTGCAGTTTTCTCAAATCTGACCAGACTATTACGGCTGATGTCTTTTGTCAGCAATTGCTAAACAACCTAGGCTGGTCAATCGCTCCACGCCACTGCTACTTCACGACAACGCTAGACCACACACTGCACAACAGACGGCTACAAAATTAAAAGAGCTTCAATTGGAATGTCTAAGACATCCACCCTACTCCCCGGACCTTGCTCCAACAGATTACCATTTTTTTCGAAATTTGGACAACTTCTTGCAAGGGAAAAAATATAACTCTGATGGGGCAGTCCAAATCGCCTTCACAGATTTTATTGATTTCCGTACGACTGGTTTTTTTTAGTAAAGGGATCAATGAACTACCTATGAGATGGCAAAAGTGCATAGAAAACAATGGTGCATACTTTGATTAATTAAATGTATTATATTTAAAAATATTCGACTTTTTGTTCCTCCCATACAAAACGCCAATTTCATATGTAAGGACGTAATATATGAGCTTATAACTAACTTAAACTTAGGGGTTAAAAACTAACTTGGCTTATTTAGGGATTCTTTAATCTTTGCTTTTCTTTAATCTTTTAATCATGCCATTTAAATATAAGTTTAGTCGACCTTATGGACATTATCGGAAACAGGAATCGTATCACAATTTATAAGTGTGGGAAAAAATAAAGGGCTCATTTTGGCTTTAAGTGTGCGATGATTGCTAACATTTGATTTACGCTTCTAATTATTTACTAAAATAAATATACTGGGCGTCCCAAAACTATGGGTAATCAAGGGAAAGTACCAATATCGTATCGTGTGATTCCTCTCGTCTTACGCAAATAGCCAACCCTTTAACAAGTCCGCACCTGTTAATTTATAATCATAAATGTGAAAACTCGATATCATATATGAGATGGCTCAATTCTGTTTGTAACTCGCCCACGTTGTTGAATCGCTTTTTTTACAGCAAATCTTTCACGTTATCACCAACAAAGAAATCTAATGATGTTAGTACTGGGGTCTGGCCTGATCGGTCCGTTTGTTTGGTACAAACGGTACCAAACAAACGGACCGATCAGGCCGTTTTCAAGTAGGAAAACAATGATTTAGTATCTCTGCTGCTCTTCGACTGTTATGACCCGGAGCTTCAAATATATATATATATCACGAATTACTGACCTTCTGGAAAGATTAGTTGGATCCAACGAACAAATGAAATTTCACCTATAAAATCGTCGACCAGTGGTGCATCTACCGAACAGATTGCAATTAAACCTCAGATCTCACAACTTGAAAATAAAATGTATTTTGGTGAACAAAAAATTAAGTCCTTTGAATCCGTGATCGTAACGTTAAAAACACCTGTTAATTCGTCCGTATCTACACAATCTATTATATTCTAATATAACTTGTTCTAACAAGAAAAAAAATTTAAAGGAATTATTTGAACGCAATAACCGAGAGAAAAATATTATTCTGGTTCCACTGTCTGAACGACCATTACCAAGTAATGATAATCAGCGTCACCCGGAAGAATCTGCAGTTTGAAAAATAACATCCTTACGATTCTCTAAAAGAATCCCTGCTATAAAAAATTACTTTAATGATTGTGATACACCTAAAGTTGTATGTATTACACAGTAAAAGTAAGTTACCGGAATTAAATTTAATCAGATCAAACTTCATCTCAGTGGAAATATTTAAATTGCATAAAAGATGAACTGGCTCGTCAACAATCCCCATTGTTTCTGACTTAGCTACCTATACAATATAATAGGCATTTTTTTTATTTTTATATAAATTAATCTAACGTCAAAAAACTCCAAACATTAAGCTCTAATAAAACAAAACTTGTAACACATAACCTGCTCATATCAAGATCTACAAATAGTCAAAAAAGTGATTTTTTTTCTATGCAAATGTTCGTAGTATATATATGTCGTACAGGTTAATTTGATGAAATGAAATGCCTACTGAAGTGTATTAAATCCAAGACAAATATTATATTATTAAACGAAACCTGGATTAAAAGTGAAGGGCATGCTCGTTCATTTCATCTTAAAAGTTATACGCACTTTTACAACCTCAGAACTAATAAAACAAGCGGTGTTTCCATTTTTAAACACAATGATCTAAAACATATCCGAATTGAAACTACATTCATAGATGGATGTTAACTTACGGGTAACACTCTTGAACTATTCACTTGAAATTGGACTTATTTATAACTTTGGTAATACTAATTATATTTTTTTAGATACATATCTCACGTAAGAGAAACGAAACCATATCATCGTTTTTGGTGTAGTAACAGAAATACCACAATATATACATAAAAATCTACTTCAAGGAAGGTCACAAGTTATTCAATAAAATTGACCCAATGTACAATACATTGGGCCAATACTTATACTAGATAAACCCAAGTAAGACAATAATTATTGATCATGTGAGTGAAGATTTGCTAAATGGTAACTTTAACTTGTCAGTATTGGACTTACCTATGTTTGACCAAAAACATAGTAAGATATATTTGCAATAAAAAAAGATTAAAAATTGAAAAACCAACTCCGAAGCAGCGAATTCAATATGACGCTATAAATTATGAAAATTTATTCAAAAAAATTTGTTAAGCTGATGTCAACATTAAGAATCCAGATTTTGAATACATAGTTCTCGATGACCTATTAAAGCAAAACGTTAAAAGAAACAAAGTAACAAAGACAAAAAATTTAAATACTTACTCCAGGAAATGATTGGATTAATATGAAAATAAATGACAGTTATAAATTAAAGGAATGGCCTGTGGAATAAACACAAAAGTTCTATTATAGAAAATGACTTTCATAAAAAAAAGAATCAGTATCTAATCTTATTAAGAAACTAAGGATAGCTATTATTACGGCCAATATGTATAATGCACTACAAAATGTGGTGTTAAAGAACTTTCCGCAAACTAAAATAAAGATAACATTGGTCCCAAAAAAGCTGAATGTTAATTTATCTATAGTTACTAGTGATTAGAAGATTAAACCAATAGTTATTGGTGAAGGTTAAACTTGCTAATCATCTACGATAACGTAGATTTTTATATATAGTTTAAAAAAACAAAACAAATTTAATCTCATCTTACAAAATAACTTTACATGAGTATTGTTTTTTATTTTCTATGTACCGAAAATAATTCATTTTCACTTATTTATTGATGTAAAGTTTAAATAAAACAATTTTTTACCGGATTAAAGCTATGTATTATTGTAAACTTATAATTATTCAACATAATTTTAAATTTATCCGTCGTTTCGCGTGCTTTACAGCGTGCGTGATCACGGTGGCTGAAGACAAAACGTGTTGAATGTCAAAAAAGTTTACAATAATACATAGCTTCAATCCAAGAAAAAATCTTACAAAACTTTACATTAATAAATATGTAAGTGAATTATTTTCGGTATATAGAAAAGAAACTAGTACTGCTTCAACCTTTTGGGTCTGGGCCTCAGATTTATACGCGCATACGCGATCAACCTTCTGTGCCTGACACACACATCGGCGACTTTTACAGAAAAGCCTTTTTTTTGCATGCCGGTTCTTCACGATGTTTTCTTTTATCATACGACTGTTAAAAGCGTACATAGACTGAAAGTCCGTTGGTGCACGGCCAGGGTTCGACCCCAGGGATCACTTGTATTTTCTAATAGACAACTAGGTGTTTACCCCGTGTGCCTGACACTCGCCGTCGATTTGTGGAACAAGGGCATGGGGTTTTCTTCACGATCTTAATTGTCCACAATACAAATCCATTATTATGCAATACCTAGTTTTTACTTTAAATTACTTTCATCAGACTTTCAGATATACAAAAGATGTATTAACTACAATTAATTCGCCGTTGTAACTTTTGATATATAACCTTTGTAACGAGAGTATAATATTGTAATGACACTTCACCTACGACGCTATGAGAATTAAGGAAAGTTCAAAAAAGTATAAAACCTAACCGGCAAACAAAAGTTCAAGAAATTATTGGGCGTTGCGCCGTAGCTTTGTATCATGTAAAAGGTTAGAGTTTGCGCAGTTCTTTATACCAGCATAATATTGTCAATAGCACCGGCCCCAATGCGCATGCGCGACTACACATAACGAAGCAAGCAGCGCGACAGTGCGCCATAATAAATCTCCAATATTTGGAATAATTGAAACTCTAAATGGATTCATTTGAAAAGCATTGCAGACTGTGTGCGAAACTACATGAAGCTTCGATAATGATATTCGGCGCAGAAACAGCTTCTATGGAACTCCAAAGCAAGTTGAATAAGTATTTGCTGCTAGAGGTGCGTATTGATTTAATTCGAATAATAATATCAATTCCGTTCTTATAAAAATATCAGTATAAATATAATTGGTAAAATCTAACCATGTTTAATTTTATATGGTTTTCGATAATAAGTATAGTTACTATAGTTATTAAAACATTTATATACAGGCCTTAGCAACGAAATCGAGAACAGCTGCAGGAAAATCCCCGCCCTGCACCGTTCGCGCAGCAATAGAAATGTACCTAATGCGCTCATGCGACTTCTATTTAACTACGTTAACGGGCTTATGCCCACGCCTTTATCTTTCAAATAAATAAATGGCCCTACAACCTAAGTCTGGGCCTTAGATTTCTAAATCTGTTTCATGATCATTTTTGAATCTAACAGGCAAGTAGGTCAGCCTCCACTGCCTGACACACGCCGTTGACTTTTAATAGCATCTAAGGCAAGCAAGCCGGCTTCCTCACGATGTTTTCCTTCACCGTTCGAGCGAATGTTATACGCGCACATACAATGAAAGTCCAACGGTACACAGCCGGGGATCGAACGATCTCAGGGATGAAAGTCGCACGCTGACGCTACTAGGCCAATACGTAAAAATCTCGCGAAATAGTTCTTTCACGCTGACGATTTAGTTATCACTTGTTTCTATGATTATATAATCATAATCTTTATAAAAAATTGCTGCTCATATTAATAAAATTGTTGTCAGACAATTTAATATATTTCACCTGTTATTGTTGGTAAGATAGCTGTCGATAAATTGAATAAATTAGGTTTGCGATTCGAGATTTGGGTATAAAGATTGTTCGTAGATGCAAGTATTTAAAAAAATAACATATTTTGAATTGCAGGTTGATGAAGATGATAACTTACCTAAAAGCATTTGTACCCAGTGTTGTAAACAATTGCAAGAAGTATGCGAATTTATTGATAGAACTCGTGAGGCGCAAGAGATTCTTTTACAAAAAAGCACGCTTCATGAACAGCTTAAAAACATCGAAAGGACTAAAAAATTACTGATGCCTCAAATAACGAACATAACATATCAAGGCTCCAACAACCAAATATCAACGACGATGTCAGCAGATGTTACTCTAGAATTCGCGGAGATAACGTACTTGC
Organism: Pieris mannii; assembly: GCA_028984075.1. Classification (NCBI taxonomy): domain Eukaryota; kingdom Metazoa; phylum Arthropoda; class Insecta; order Lepidoptera; family Pieridae; genus Pieris; species Pieris mannii. The sequence continues at coordinate 7,789,792 of CM054776.1, forward strand.
ACGGAGCGGACGGAGAAAATGTAACCCTCACTCGCAATAAGGGTAAAGCCGCAACCTCTGATCCAAAAGAAGTAAATGAAAAACCTTTTGGTTGCAATTTATGCTGTAGGAAATTTCTAACAGAGTTCGCTCTTAAGAACCACATCTGGTTACATTCGTCACCTGGTGCAGACCATACTTTTGTCTGTACAACTTGTGATAAAATCTTTTATGTAAAGAATGATTTCTTGGCGCATTTTAAGGAGCATAAATATTCACGGTATTGTCCTAAGTGTAAGCGAACGTAAGTAAAAAAAACCATGTAAATTTAAAACAATCCAACAATAATTAGATAAAAAAGTCAATCGCAAAACTTAGTGCACCGTATACTACTAATTAACTAGCGTAGTCACTTTGATACAAAACTTTTGGTAATCTTTGAACGAGTCTCATACGCCCGAACCCAATAACGAATCCACAATATGAGATTGAAAACTATCAGACCGTGACAGTCGATCGATTTCCTATCTGCATCCCAATAACCAAACCCTACGCAGACAATCCATTTTTGGCAACGGATAGAATGCAATCTCTTCGCTCTTTCCACTCATATTTGATAATCAATATAAACCAAATAACATGTATAAAACATATCAAATAGCTTTTTAATTATTTTAAAAACTGGTGTAAGTAAAATTCTTAAGATAGGATATTGGCACAGTTGAACTGTCATTTTCTTACAAAGGTCTATTCACACACACCGATCCGACCTACCATGGATAGCTTGTATCGACAGATGGCTATTACAAGCCGTATATGGGCATACTTTTATCATTATTTGGATTAAGATTTCTATCTCAGATGGTCAAAAATTGATTGAGATAGGTTATTGGGTTTGACCGTTAATCTAATCTGCGTTGCTCAGATTTGCCTCCATAACTGTTTAATCAAAAAATGAATCTTAAGTAAGTTTCTCAATATTTATTTTAGATTCAGATCAGATCGGAATTTAAAATTACACATGGAAATGCATAGTTCAAACAAAAGTCTCTTTACGTGTAACGACTGTGGACGGTCATATTCTACGAAGAACAGTTTGAAAAATCATATGATTTCACACAGTGATGAAAAACCTTTTCAATGCACGGAGTGCAAGAAAAGTTTCAAAAGACGTCAAGAGTTGCGAGTATGCTATTTAATATTTATTAGTAGATGTATTTTACAAAAATGTGACACTATTATGTCTCCTATTTAGAATTTATAAAAAGGCAAGAATAAATTTTTCAGTTTCATTCTAACAAACACACTGGAGCGCGACCATTTAAATGTCCAAAATGTGATAGCTGCTTTACAAGTTCGGGCAACTGTTATTCACACAAAATAAGAATGCACCCGATGGAGCGTGAAGAAAAGGAAGCTGTAGAAGTTGTAAAATCCAATGGTGACGAAGACATCAATTATAAGTCCAAATATAAGTGTCGTATCTGTTCCCATACATTTAATCAAAAGAAAAATTTTAGAGTAAGTGAAATATATACTACATTTATTTCTAAGTGTAATATAGATACATACTATATTTTAATCAGTTTGAATTCATATATAATCTTCATCATATTTTTGCTTTCAGTACCATATGTATCAACATACAGGTATTAAGCCATATCACTGTATATATTGTATAGAAAAATTTGTAACAAGAAGAGGAATACATCTCCATTATGAACATAAGCATCCAGGGAGAGATCGCCCACTGGCTTTACTGACTAAAACTGACAACTCGATACAGAACTAGAAATAAAATAATGTTACTAATAGTAAGGTTTTTATTGATACATCTTCCCGTAAATAAAAATAAACTCGATTCAGATCTCAGAGGAATAATAATACTCAATAACGGTGTGCCTTAGGTGTAACTAGACACAATAAAACATGTGTGCATTAAAAAATTACACCTAATGTAATAACAATTCATAAGGGTTCTAAGTATTCATAAAAAAATCTTGCCAACAATGGTCACATTAGAAGCTATGTAAAGCATGAAATAAAGTTTCATGCTACTTTTACAACCTATTTAGGTGTGTCCATCAAACATTAAAAAAAAGTAAAACAGCAGGTTTAAAAACTTATGTATATGTAGCGAGTAGCGACATTTACAATCTGGGAATAAAATCAGCAAGATGACGTCTATCCTAAATCGCGCTATCGGCTGTCACAGCGTTTCCTATGAGTATATTATATTATATATTATGCAACATTTCGACATTAGCTCCTTCACAGGCCGGCCAGTCAATGTTTTAACTTTTAAGTGGCTAATCCTTCTCGATTGAAAGACCTCCAAAGTTAGTTTTTCTAATTTAATACAGCGCAATCTAGTTTGTTTATGTAGAACTTCATTAACCTTAGCCATACCTTTAAGCTTGAATTATTCATCAATTAAATCCTATGTTACAAATAACGTCTACCAGATGATCTCTTAGATTTATTTTATTTATTCCTTATTAAATATTAGCTTACAACTAAACAATATAAATAATCACCTATCATGTCCCTATCTGAGTACAATTTTGTACTGACATCTGGAAATGATGGTATGTCAATTGTCACAAATTACATTCTATCGGCTATCAATTCAAGTAGTGTTTGGCGCGGTGATAAGGGTAGGTATCTAAGGTCGTTTGATCACGATGTTTTTATTGTTTCATCTATTAGTCGCTCAACAGATATTGAAGATTAATCACGTTAGTTTTGTTAATAAGAAAGAAATACTTTCCGTACACAATCATAATGTCTAAAGTTTCATTAGATGATAAAACTATGGCAAGGCAAAACGGAATCGTTCAACCTCTACTTACTGGTAAGATTTGAAGTTTTTGTTGGAATTTCCATAATATGTAATTTATAAGTAATATGATGCACTGCGTGACACTAATATTACTATCAATTAACATCAAGTAAACTCAAGTGACCTCAACAAATATTATTTTATGTTTCTTGGCGAGATAATGGAGTTAGAAACTACAACGAATCTAAATTAAAAAAATACTGGCCAAAGAAGGAAAGCTTATAGAATAATATTTTTTTTTTACTTTTAATGTTTTGTGAGATATATTTTTACACTTAATAATTTATGCTAAAGATTATAGTTACACACAAAGAAAACTCAGAAGTTTTATCTTATCAAACCTATTTATATCTCATTTCACCATAATAGAGGTTTATAACAATGTGTTTCTGCATAACTAACTTTTATGATATTTTAAAGATAACTTTAATTTGGCTTATCCAAGAAAAATCTTTTAATAAATCAAATTTCTATACCCATTCCTACCAACTGACTTCTATTTAAATATTTAAAAATCTCATTTATATTTTAATAAGCATTAAGTAAATGATTGTCTTTACCTTTATTAAAATGTAATTTGATATTTTCATATTACAATATATTAGCATTTCCAAATATGTACTAGCTTGCAACTATTTGCCTAGCTTAAAACAATTGGCTGATTGGCTTGACCATTTCAAAACTGTAAAGTTTTTTTATTACATTTTTCTTTCTTCTACAATTATTATTTCATTTTTCTTTCACTTATATGGTATACATAACTGTTATAAAAGAATATATACAGCTAATTTAATTATTATAGATCTTTATCAAATAACAATGGCATATGCATATTGGAAATCTGGTAAAGTGAATGATGTTGCTGTGTTTGACCTATTTTTTCGCACAAACCCATTCCAAGGAGAATTTACTATATTTGCTGGTCTTGAAGAATGCCTAAAGTTTTTACAGAATTTTCATTATTCTGACAGTGGTAAGTAACTTTTATATTGTTTAATAGTTAGGAGTATTTTAGCTATGAATCAAAAGCCATTTTTATCTTCTCACATGTAAATAATTCCAATATTGCTAAACAAACTGTGATTTTCCATTTTTTTAATGTTAACCTATGTTGTTTTTCCATCATGCTTTAATTAACAATCAATAATTTCAAAAGCCATTATTTTCTTCTCACATGTAAAAAATTCCAATATTGCTAAACAAACTGTGATTTTCCATTTCTTTAATGTTAACCTATATTGTTTTTCCATCATGCTTTAATTAACAATCAATAATTTCAAAAGCCATTATTATCTTATAACATTAAATAAAAATCCAATAGTGCTAAACAAACTGTAATTTTCCATTTCTATAATTTTAACCTATTGTTTTTCCATTATGTTTTAATTAACAATTTATAATTTCTATATCTTACAGATATAGAATACTTAAGGCAAACATTGCCATCAACAATAGAGTCTGCATTTTTTGATTACTTAAAAGATTTAACCTGTAAAGATATCATTTTAAGTGCCATCGAAGAAGGGTCTGTTGTATTTCCAAGGTATGTTAGTATATTTTTTACACTTTGTAGTTGTAGATTTAAACACTTAAACATCTTATGAACAGAAGGATTTAAGTACAACCCTTTATCCCTTATAATTATTAATAGAAGAATAATATAAGAATTCCAAAATGTAGAGTATAAAAACACCAAACAAACAAACAAAAATCAATTAATCATATAGGTAACATAATGTACACTTATGAACATCAAAAAAAAAGAAATATTCATTGAATGATTCTAATTTTACATTTACTGCCAGTTCTCAAATCAAGGGCGTAGAACGGAAGAGAAGAACTGGCAATAAACTCTCCGCCACTCTTTTCCAAAGACTCAACAAGACCAATAAATTAATTATGACACTGATAAGAATAGCTAAATATTTGCTTTAGTCTGTATGTCATTTTACATTTTTTTTAAATTATTATTTACTCTACTATGCTATCGTCCAGGGACTTCTTCTATCTCACAAAATTATAAATTTCACTGCTTCCAATACACTATTTCACGAATGACGTGCTACGCTTCGGGAAATACGTCCCGGCTACATCGGTAATATTTTTATTTACATGAATATTGTAAATTGTAACGGGCGAGGTCTTTTAACTAAATTTAAATTTTAAGGCCTTAAAGTTTTAATAATTGAAACACCGTTTTATTCCTTTAAACATTTTATTGTTTAATAAATATGCTAAGATATGGTAACACTAATACTTATATTATGTTCAGGGTTTAAAAGCATTACTTAAGAGCAATAATTCTATGTTGTAAGTGGTACACAAACTTCCCTTTGTGCGGTCATTAAAAATAAACAACATTAAATTAGACGTCGCATTGATCTCGTCATGCAATAAAAATAAACGCGTACTTCTTGATGTATGACTCAGAAACATTTATGCCTGTTACGTATTGATTATTATATAATTAATTTCCTAGCATTGTAAACAGACATGTTAATTTTTTACAGCAAGCATTCGATATTATATGCCTTTTATGTTAATGACATTATAGCCACTTCCGGTCATTAGTGGTTAAAGCACAAGATTCGTTCGATTTACGGATCATATCATATATCATATCAATAAAACAGATGCAAACGAAATGTCAAAAGTAGCCTTGTGGTCTGTGCGTTTTCCATCGAAATTGTAATTACTCGAATTACTATTATTCCTTGCAGAGTCCCATTATTAAGAGTCGAAGGCCCGCTGATAATCGCTCAGTTGTTAGAGACAACTCTTTTGACCCTGGTTAATTTTGCAAGGTAAGTCGCATATATATCTATAATTAGGCATGGCTCATAATATTTACGAAATTTTTTTAAGTAAAGAACCTTAAGCGTTACAATTTTGTGCTAAGGTCGTTGCTTACGACAGAACGTCATAGTAATAAGGTATATGACCTATTAAATATATTTAAACTTTGCTATAAATACAATGTGTGTGTAGGGTATCCGTTATATTAAAGTGAATGACAATTGACATCAAATAATATGTTTATTTAAATTACTTTACCAAAGTACCTAAAGATTTTAAAGATATAATTGAGAAATTTTGTTTTGTGTTGGAACTTGCTTAGCACGGTCTATAGAGAATTTGTGATATTATAAAATCTGCTTGTACGAAAATTCATTAACTCTTACATAACTTTTTATATGTAAGAAATAATTGTACATACAAATCATCTACACACTCATTCACAAGTTTAAAAGCGATAATTCGGACTATGACCTTCATTTAGGCTCGGAATTTAGAATGAGAAACAACGAAAATCAAAACATGATTTACGTTTCTATCAATACTACTTTATACGTCTAAAGATGCGAAGTGGGACCTAGGTAAAGAAGTCGGGAAAAGTATAGTGATCTGTTGTAAAACGCGTTTTGCTATATGACAACATATACGATCACAACATTCTTTGTTAAATGGAATTTGAAAGAATTCTGAAAAGTGCTCTAAATACAGTATATCGTATATCGATAACAATATCTGATACGCTTGGCTAACCAAGTTAATTACTATGTGCAGTTTATACCTCACTTACTATATAAGTGCTAAGTTCTTTATGATTGTGTAACATGATAATGTTTCGTGCTAAAGTTTTATACAAATAAGGGCACTTATTTACACACTGACACTTTATTTGTGGAAAAAAGATGAATAATTAAATATGTACAATTGTACTATATATCTTCATAGTTTATTAACGGCATAGTGTATATATAATATTGGGTAATTATTACAGTAACTCTTTTAGGTTGGAATTAATCTCCTCTCCAGATAATCTTAATATAACATTCTGAAAATGGTCATTGTATATCTCTTATAATTTCTGATAGCAGACGTGGATAGCGCAAGAAAAAGAAATTAAATTAGATATAATCAGGCTCATATCGCTAACTTGATCCCAAAATATTGCATCTTGTACATACTTTACCTAAGTTATTATATGCTCCTATGTTATCTATGAAATATTTCCAACACAAATATACACGATTTAGAATATTCTTCACCTACATAATAATAATATTAATAATAAAAAAATATAAATAGAAAATTAAAAAGTTTCGTGGCAGTGTACCTTTAGCGCTCGCAGCATTTCCTCGATGTATTGCAATATGTACTTATTTTTGTGCTAAGAATGCACTAGCTCTCGGGTTACCAGTACTATCTACCAGTCGGCAGCTTATATCTAGCGCCTGTGCACTTAAACTCCTACCCCGAAAGGGTCTTTACTCCAAAGGGAACAATATTGAAATTGGAGGAAGTTGGTTCCACGGCTTTGCGGCCGCGCCAGTTATCTATTATATTTGTATGATTACATAGCAAGTCTTGCACGTCTAACACCCGAACCCAATAATTAATTCATAATCTCAGATTAAAAACAATTTGAGATCAGACCGTGACAGCCGATCGATCTCCTATCTGCATCCCAATAACCAAACGAGCGAGGCGAGGATTTTTGGCGAGGGATAGAATGCAATCTCTTCGCTCTTTACACTTATATTTTATAATCAATATAAACCAAATAAAGTAAATAAAACCATACAAATTATATTAAAATATATGTTTAAAACATATCAAATAGCTTTTTAATTATTTTAAAAGTGGTGTAAGTTAATATCTTAGGATATTGGCACAGTTGAACTGTCATTTTCTTACAAAGGACTATCCACATACACCGATCCGACCTACCATGGATAGCTTGTATCGACAGATGGCTATTACAATCCGTCGATTGGTTATTGGCACACTTCTATCAATATTTGGATGAAGATTTTTTTCTCAGGCGGTCAAAAAGGGATTGAGATAGATTTGGGCGTAAGTCCCTTTATTATTATAGATTAATGGGGTTTATGAGAGATCAAGATAAGATTGCCGCAGCCGTCCGAATAGTATTGTTAGGTATATGTATGGGACTACAGGTGTTATATATATATTTTTTTTAAATTCATTCTGGAAGAAATCATCCAAAAGGTTAGTTTAATTAAATTTAAGACAACGTTGTTCATGTATATAATTTTGCAGTCTTATGGCTACAAATGCAGCTCGCTACAGAATGTTTGCTGGCAAACATATCTCTTTATTAGAATTTGGACTGAGAAGGGCACAGGGACCGGATGGAGGACTTTCAGCATCGAAATACTCTTATATTGGTGAGTATATGTAACCAAAATATGCTTTAAACTGTATCATTTCTCTCTCTCAATAAGTTGGTATTATAGAATACAAAAATTAGTTTGCTAGTCTCGTACTTTATTACGTCAAAATTATATTTAAAAAAAATGTTCTTTAGATAGAAGAAACTCATCTATCACAGTTTTATAATTATTTATTGGAAAAATGACTTCCTTTATAAAAATATTAGATTTTTAGTAACATATAATTTAAAAAATTGCTCAAGGAAAATTTGGCGTATTATTGATTAAGTAGCGTTGTCTGCGGCTTACATTGCTGTGAAACTAAACCTCGCGGTGCCAGGCACCGTTTCTAAACTTCTATACCGCGATCGAATGAGTTATCCATTCATAAAAGTTTCGAATACTTTTATTAATTTGTTCTAATCACGCAACAATAACCCTTGACATTGGGTATGTGCTATATATACATTTTATTTGTCTGCGATGATTATATAACAGATTATGACGATTTAAATCGAATTTTGTCGCTAAAGCATATAAACAGATCTTCAATTATTTACGTCAACGGAGCCGAAGCCTTTAACCAATTACTACATTTTAAAATTATTTTATTGTGCTTCTCGTAATTATTAAAAAAAAGTCTTTATGAAAAAGATCCTTCATAACATTTTCTAATTACCGAATTCATAAAGGAAATAGATTTAGACATAAATAAAATACAACTTTCAGGGGGTTTCGATGGTACGAGCAACGTCTTAGCGGGCAAGATGTTCAATATCCCTGTAAAGGGGACGCATGCACACTCCTACGTGACGTCATTCAGTACACTTGATGACATACAATGCGTTACATTGCAACACGCCGAAACACAAGAGCAATGTAATCTTTTAGAAAAAGCTTTAGATTGGCGGAACAGACTCTCGCTGATATTGGACGCCTCTCCCGAAGAAGCGAGCGACGGAGAGCTGGCGGCTTTGATATCGTATGCACTAGCGTTTCCTTCGGGCTTCCTCGCGCTGGTCGATACCTACGACGTGAAGAGGTACCGCTTTGATGGCTTGCACAGGCAACACATGAATGGGCATTCCGGCTACAATAGCAACTGTGGAACCAATGGTATTACACCGGCTATCCGTAGTAGATGTGGATACACGGTCGAACGCACACTGAGGTAAACATGAATGCAACATTGACCTATCGCTCATTATGTAGGGTTGCCACCTCCACGATTTATTTCAATGGAAATGGATTGTCTTGGCTATTTGACTAAGGTTGCAACTCTACTTAAAGACAGAACAGTTTCATTATCATCGGAGGGCATGACACATCTCAAACGGCACACGGTCAGGGTTGTCAGAAGTGCGTAGACGGCGCTTCGATGTAAATAAAAAGGCACCAGGTCTTTGCTTCAGTGTGACGTCACGTCCCATTCGGACAGAATCATTGGGCACAGTTGCATTGTAGGGATTGCACATACATTCTGTATAACATTGACCTACACAAAACTCATACAAAATATATTAACAAAATATTCATGGATGTGAGGTCAGTATGATATTGAATGTGTCATTTGAACGTATTAAGTATTCACATAATAATAAAGTATGTTGGATAGTTTTATAAATATTGCATTTTAAAAATGTAAACGAAAACAGATCATAATGATTTCATAATAACATATTAATATTTTTTGTTTCAATATCGAGTAAATTTCATTATAGTAGGATAATTGCTTATTCATTGTACAAGTCTCTTATCATTGCTTAAAAATTTCACCAGTTACGCGTTATCATTACTTTTTTATAAAACTAATTATATACAAGGACGTTTATTCAACTTGTATGCAACAAATGCATATTCATTGCACGGTTATTGTCACCTTTTTGTGTGCACGTTTTTCCAAGCACCTGTACGATTATTATATATAATTTATGATTATTTTTATATAATACAACGCATTCCCAGCCCATAGACACCCATTTTTAGTGGGTGCCGGCCTTTTAAAAGAATTAAAAGATTACTCCATCCCATATACATTTAACTCAACCAACTGTGTTTGTAAAGAACGATCAGGGGATCTAGTCAAGACAGCGTAATAGTAGTGTATGTAGAAAGTCGAAAACTAAATTTGCGAAAAAAAAATGACAGCTGTCATTTTCATACAAATTTAGTTTTCGACTTTCTACATACACTACTGTTAAGCCGTCTTGACTAGACCCCCTGTAATACCAATTAAGAAAAATCTATTCCCTCAAAAAACTAATACACTAATTAAAATTTTTCAATAGTCATTGATTCATTTAGGTACAATTTGTGCATGTGAAATAAACGCCATCTCACTATCTTATAGCGGCATTAGATAACATGGTGTGAGCAACACCTTGTTATCATCTATGTATTCTTGAACTTTGTAATATGCTTTTTTCATATGGGTTTCCTCGATGTTTATACTTATGTAACTGAAGATTGGTTTTATGATCTGGAATTTTGTTATAATAAATATACATTTCCCCATAAATTAGTGAGCAGTTTTATAGAGTCTGAAAGCTGAATACGAATGTCTTCTCCTACTTCTTGTGTTTAAATTGTGACAGTCATTGTGCTTTAGAAATGTATTTATGTTTTTTATAAACGTACACAATATTTTCATACACATATTGGGAGGAAACTGTTAAAATGATTAGTTTAATCAGCGCGTATTACTCTTTTTTCTAATACAAATATATCTTGAATATTGGCCGCTGAGCCCCAAAACGACATACTATATTTGATATATCATAACACTTCGGAAGTAACTGGGGGTCTAGTCAAGGCGGCTTAACAGTAGTGTATGTAGAAAGTCGAAAACTAAATTTGTATGAAAATGACAGCTAGTGTCGACAGTTGGTACTATGTACTGTACTGTAATATACGAGCCGTTTCAATATCAGACAATAATCTAATCTTTTTCATTGCAAAAGCAGCCGTAAGTTTTCCCGCTAGGGTAGTAATGTGAGCCAATATAATCCCAACAATAACTGTGTGCTGGAGACAATTATTGTATTTGGCCTTTTAACCAGCCATACATACTTTTTTTTATTTTTTATAGAACAGGGGGCAAACGGGCAGGAGGCTCACCTGATGTTAAGTGATACCGCCGCCTATTGACACTCTCGATGCTAAAGGGCTCGCGAGTGCGTTGCCGGCCTTTTAAGAATTTGTACGCTCTTTTCTTGAAGGACCCTAAGTCGAGTTGGTTCGGAAATAATAATAACTTATACACCAAATTGAAATTTAGCTTTAAATAATATTTTTTAATAGGAGCGGTTTACTGAACTTTTGCGCCGTTGCATTGGCATTACACGAGTGCGGGTATACAGCTGTAGGGATACGAATCGACAGTGGCGATTTGGCATACCTCTCAGTATTAGCGAGAGATACCTTCAAGAAAATAGCTGACACTTTCGCCCTGCCCTGGTTCGCTAAGCTGACTATCGTCGCCTCAAACGATATAAATGAAGACACCATATTGAGTCTTCATGAGCAAGGTCATGCAATTGACTGTTTTGGCATCGGAACACATTTAGGTATGTATGCAAAGATGTTTTTTTTATATTTTCAATTGTAAATGGACATTTTTACTATTTATTTAGGATTACAGCTTACGTAACTATAATACAAAATAATTTACTTATATATTACTTAATATTAATATGAGTAATTAAGTTTAGTGGAGCTGTCGCAGCCAACTAGACTAATTATCAGTTCAATTAACAGCCTAGTCTTTTAACAAAAAGGCGCGGTTTAACTAGCGGCCTAAACGATGTTCAGTCAGTTGATCAAACAGCTAGGAAAATGACTTGAATCGATGAATACATGCCTATTCTGTTCATTTCTATTTAGTTCAGTCAATATAGCCTCGGCAAATAACAAATTTGATCATATTTTACAAAGTTTTTTGAAAAATAGTATGGAAGAGTGTAGTATGTTATTTTATGTTAGTATGTTTTTTTTTTCTGTCACATGATAGCATGAATGATCCATGCATTAGCCAGCCAGTTTAATATATGTTGTTACAAACTCTTCGGCTGAATATTTTTGAGGCCGCTAGTTTAACGGCGCCGTTTAGTTAAAAGGCTAGGCTGTTAATTGAACAGCTAATTAACCAAGTTGGCTGCGAAATAGCTATGAAATGAAGGAGAAACTGCGAGCGTTTTCTATTTGTAGTACTTGTTGGTGGAGTATTAAAGGCTACTTAGCGTAACAATTGAGGATAATCGAATTTATTATTGAGTAAGTCGTATAGAGCAGTGTTGGCCTAGTGGCTTCAGCTCTGAGTCAGCTTCGAACCTGAGTTCGTAGGTTCGATCCCCGGCTGTGCACCAATGGACTTACTTTCTATGTGCGCATTTATCATTTGCTCGAACGGTGAAGGAAAACATCGTGAGGAAACCGACATGTCTTAGACCCAAAAAGTCGACGACGTGTGTCAGGCACTGGAGGCAGGTCACCTACTTGCCTATTAGATTTAAAATGATCATGAAACAGATTCAGAAATCTGAGGCCAAGACATAAATAGGTTGTAGCGCCACCGATTTATTTTAATTTTAAGTCGTATAGGAAGTTAATGTAATTGTAATGGACGTCTTTATGGTGCTGATGTTAAAGAAGGAAGACGATTAGCCATAATTTAGAAAATAAAGTTGTTGTTTAAGAAAGATTTGTTGTAATTTTTCAATGTGTTTTTATAGAGTACTAGCTGACCCGGCAAACGTTGTTTTGCCATGTATGTTATTTCTAGGAAACATTTTTTTCTTCTGTAAGTGTGCGGGGATATATTTATAATCGAAAGCGTTATCACCAAGAAAAGCATGTAAAAAATTTTGCCCAAAAATTTAAGTTTATATATTAACAAATAAAAAAAAGGGTTGATCGTAGAGGGGTGAAAATTTAGGGTTGCGTGTGTTTTTGTATGTTGTATAGTGAAAAAATGAAAACAAAAAATTTTGTCTAAAAAATAAATTTCACCACCTTTACCACCACATTTAGGGGGAAGAAAAATAGATGTTAATCGATTCTCCTCCCTGGCCGATATGCCCGCTAAGGATCACGAAAATCGGTCGAGCCGTTTCGGAGGAGTTCGGTCCCGTACACCGTGACACGAGAATTTTATATATTAGATTAGTTGCACGTCATGTCTTCATCGAACGTCATAGATATAAGAATGAAAATTTAATTTATTTACTTTAAATACTACATTTATATTTGCCATTAACTGTTGTATACTTATACAACAGTTAATGGCAAATATAAAAATCATTACTTATGCTACAATGTGTATACAATCTAGGATTATAAATGCTTCCTTCCTTATTTTGCAACAATTAATTTCATACAAAATATGATTGTTTAATCACGCTTTATATTTGCGGTGAAATGGGTATTACCAGCGAGCGATTCCCGCCGAAAATGTAATTAACACGCCTCAAAAAATGTGTCTGTTTCAAATGTACGGGGATCTAGGTTTTCAAATCTATAGTTTTTCATTTATTTAACAGGTTTTATAAAAGTATACGTACGTACATGTAACGTTACGTAATTTTTTTTAAGTACATATTACATAATAAATAATAAAAATTAACAGTTACATGCCAGCGTCAGCCAGCTTTGGGATGTGTCTACAAGTTGGTAGAAATAAATGGTCAGCCACGCATCAAGCTCAGCCAAGATGTCGGAAAAGTAACAATTCCCGGTCACAAAGAGGTAAGAATACTTAATTATCATCTTATGCGAGTATTATACCTTTAAATAGAGCTTGTTTATTTTAAAGGTGGTCTCAATGACCATGATTGCACTTGAAATGACGATTCATGACACTGGGTTAAACTTAAAACTATTGCCGTAAAAAAAAAGGACGATGTGTTTTTACCTTCTAAATTCGCTTTTATATCCGTGTAAAGTTAATTTCTTTTAAATTCTTAATTTTCACGCTTCTTTGATATTTATAAAAAAAAGAAGCTACCACCAACTAATATATGAACAAATGTGAATTTGGAATCTTGACGAGTTACGATGATGAGGTAAATGACTCAATAGTCAATAGCTGTTGGTAGTTGATACAAATGGAAAGACACCTGCTTTTAATTTTTATACGTGTTAATTCAGTAAATTGTAATGTGTGTAAATACAAATCTATTAGTATTTAGAGTTATAATATTATATTATACATATCAAAGTGAAGCGCACATCAAAGTGTTTATCACTATCAAAAATTTCTAAGATTCGAACGCAGGACCTTTAAACGTCAATCTATATATGAATTATACTAAATGTGACGTAAAACGTTATCGCGTTTTAAGTTACGTTCAACGCCATCTTGTGATATAACAATTCTTTATTTTTTATGTACTTTGCTGAAATATTATTTCCTTAGTAATTCATTAAATTTATTGTTATATCCCTTAGAATTTATTAAAATGGTTAGAAAATATTAAACACTAGGTATAAAACCTTACGGAAAGGTTTTTCTTATTTGTTTTTATTTATGACCTGTGCTTTAGATTGTGCTAAGCGGAAATATTTTATGTATATTTACATTATTTTATCTTATCTCTGTCAATATAATAATAATTTGTATAATAATTATGCATCAAAGTATTCTTGATAAACGGCAATAATAAAGAAACTATTTGATATTAACGTTATGAACCTTTCCTCTTTGAGCCGTATTAATAAACAATTAATTCTCATAAAGTATATTAAAAAGAAACTCAAAGGAGGCTTACTTGATTTGAAGTGATACCGCCAATGGACGTACATTAGAAGAAGGCTCGCAAGTGAATTGACAGCTTATAAAATACTTATATAAACTGGTACGCTCTTTTGAATCCTAAGCGAATTGGTTCGGCAATACTTCAGTTGGCAGCTGGTTCTACATAGTGGAGGTGCGCGGCAAAACTTAAACTACTCCAAACGAGGAGGTTATCATTAAAAATACCTAAAACTATAGTTTAATATGATTTTTTCCTCTCAAGCAGGTCCGTTTTAGTCGCTCGAAGTATTTTCTGTTCGGGTAAGCCGAGGTTGAACCAATTCAACTTTCCACTTTGCCTTTATCGAAGGGTAGAGCTATTTTTTTTGTTTTTTATTTGATAAGGGTCTGACAAAATCGCCTATAAATTCAATATATATTATAATGTATTAGCCCCGGCTTTGAACGGGCAACCATATCCCGTATATGTATAGGTTATAAACATAAAAAGAAACAAAACTTTAGATATATATATAAACGCTGACTTTTTTGTTGGGGTTTTCTGTATTGTCAAGCCCTCATTTTATCTAGAAGTCTATGTGAGCATTAAACACACGCTCGTACAGTGTAGGAAATCTTGAGGACACATACATGCCTTAAAACGAAAAACTGCTAATGTCAGGTACAACGGGCTGCTACGTAGTCAGTCAAGGAAAATAAATAACGAACAGATATACAAATCTGAGGCCCAGATCTAATCGTTTATAAGGCCACTGGTTTTTGCTTAATCAGATTTCACTTGAACATTGGTGAACTGCTGACGCGGTTCACGTGGCTGTTCCACACTAATAGCTGAAGATGCGATACACCAACAGCTCACACGAGTAATTTTAAATATGTGGTATTTGAACATTGACGAACTGCTGACATGGGTCACGTGGTTGATGTTAATTGCTGAAAGTGCGCGATACACCAACAGCACACTGGAACAATAGTGTGTGTGAATAGGTATACACCACCTACATACGCAGTGTTGAAGGTTTTATAAAAATAAATAAGGTTTGAATATAGCGAAGACTTTGCTGGTATATTTTTTATTTCTAAAGTGAAGCTTCTTAAACCCGGGTAACTTTGGAGCGCTGTAACAGCGTTTCAAATTAAATAAGAAATATATACAGAGTTTTGATAAAGTCAAAAGAAAATTTTTCACTGTTTTACTTATAACTTTTTGAATTTTGGATGTATGATAATAAGTTACAGAGACAATTGTAGGCAAAAACAAAACAAATATTTCTGGTATTTTTTTTAACTAGTGTATATTTTAATTGTATTTTTTTTTGTGTTTAATTTAATTTAACTTAATTGTCATACATTTTAGATGAAATTATTTATAACATATTATTACTGTAGATTTAGGACTATGTATTATGTGGTAAACTTTAAAATAAAAAGTCTTCTTCAAGCACTTGATTGTCGAGTTAATTGGTAAGAATCCCCGATAGATTGAAGATAATCCCTTAATCTTTAACCCAACCGTAAGGGTCTGTCTATTACCTTGGTCTCTTGGTGCTTATTTTTACATTTATAAATTCACTATTTATGTGCTACGGTATACCTATATGTTCAGGGTATCTGTAGGGCTTAGGTATGCGTAGGATTGCGTTAGGTCTTTAGGTTTCATTCTCTCATATATTTAGTGTAGCTTGCTAATACATAAACTACAAATACCATACAGATACTCCTGACATGTAAGACATAAATTTAAACACATTTCACAGTCCACTGGCTGGAAAGCTGTACACATTTATAACAACTCCATTTATACGAAGTGATTCAAGAAATAAATCTAATATTTTTGTATATTCCTTCAGTAATTGCAATAAGGTTAATATTAAGTAATATTTATTTTTTATTGATAAAGGTTGCCAACGCTCGGCACACTGATACATTGGTAAAAACTAACACAAAAACAATTTTTTAATGTGATAAGCACTTAAAGGTATTGTATATCAAACATGACATACATTTAGAGCTCATACAAATATCAATCAAACAATTATTAAACAAAACAAACGTTACAAAAAAGAAACAATTACAAAAAACTAAAAAAAAAACGATTTTAAAGTGTGAGGGAAGAAACTATGGATATCCAGACCTAGCTCATTTATCAGAATGCTTAATGTCGACATCGGTGAGCTTTGACGGAAAGAAGGGACAAATGGAATAATGGGATGCCTGGGGTATCGACAGGGTACATGAAACTTAAATTTAGATAGAAGGTTCGGACAATCAATCTGATTATTGTATATCTTAGATGCAAACGATAAACTTATATCAATAAATTTTCTGCGATTCTCCAATGGCAACATATTAAAGTGTGCCAGCCTGGTTTCGTACGTTGGCAACTTATTTTTCGAGATGCCACTGGAAAAAAGCAGATGCCACAGTAACCTCTTTTGTAATCTCTCGATTCGTAGCATATGCGTCGCATAATGCGGCCTCCTTACAACTGTAACATATTCTAGAATGCTCCGCACGAGACTACTGTATAATAGAATTTTCGATTTGATGCTACGAAACCCTTTTGTATTTCATGAAATGTAATAAAGCCGACAGCTAAGGCCAGTGAGAAGATCGGCCTTGGCACATAAGGCCCTCCACACTGTTCACACAATTTCACCAAGTTATCCATAACTTCTGCTTTATTTTCAAGAACATCTATTGACACTGAAGAAAAATGGGTGCACTTGCCTGATATTTCTACAAAGATAGTTAATGTATATACTTAATATTTCCAGGCGTATAGATTATTCGGCGCGGATGGTCACGCACTGATAGATCTATTGCAACGTTCGTCGGAAGCGGCGCCTGAGGTCGGGCAGAAAGTACTCTGTCGTCATCCCTTCCAAGAATCCAAGAGGGCTTACGTTATACCCAGCAAAGTCGAACATCTTTATAAGGTAAAGGAATTGTAAAAATACTTATTTTTTTATTACAGTTTGTCGTTCCTATAATGTTCAGTCTGATAGTAATGCCCGCTGCGCTTAAGACCTATTAATTATCTATGTTAGTTATTTAATCACTTTCCTAGAAGTTATAGATCACTGCCGTGTAATTATTTCAAGGGGAAGGTGATTAAATTTTTAAAGGCCAGTTTAATTTAGACTATCATTTTGACATCAAGTATAAATAACTTATTATTATGACATTATGTAAATATTCTTATTATATATACCATATTGTAAAAATTTATGACATTTGCATGCCTTTTTCTATATCGCTGATTGTGCGGATTGTCTATCGATCTAATTGTATTACTATCTTGGCAATTAACGATTTCTTATTATTATTAACAGACCAAAACCAAAAACTATATAATTATTTGTCCAATTGATTACATTTTTTTTACGTCTGATACCAACTATCAAAATTAAAGTTACGTATATATGAATGAATACATTGGCGTTATACATTAACACTTACGTAGTGTCTTCCTTTCACTATTGTATTTTTTTGTCTTATTCTATCAAATTGTGTTCACGCTGTGATGATGAGAGAAAGATGTGTGAAAGTTGCAATTGATTATTTTTATAAGGGCTGAGTCACAAGACATTGTATGTATTAATTTATATATTACACGGTTTTCTTTGAACCTGTCAATGTTATGGCTAGTGACGGAAAAAAAATAGATGTTAGAATTCAGTTTCACTGCCTGGCAGTTCTTTAAAATTGTTTGATAGATGAAAAGTTGGCGATTAAAATAACGACGTAGAGTTTCTTGCCAATTCCTCTCGCACATCCTTAATTTGGCAGCCTGGACATTCAATGTAAGGTTGATACAATTTTGATTGTATTTAAAATAATTCAGATATACTGGAAAGACGGACAGATCAGCACCGCACCAAAGCCGCTGTCCGAAGTTCGTGAAAGAGTTCAGGCCTCGCTAAGAACTCTACGTCAGGATATCAAGAGAAATTTGAATCCTACACCATATAAGGTATTTATTTTTTAACAAATTAGATTTTATAAATAATTAATTTAATTATTATAGAACTTAGTATTCCTTAATATATCTAGTAAACATCATTCACACTGTGCACGACGCGAGAGCGAGTGTGTGGACGGTGCCCCCCTATTCCCTTGTCTTCCTTGGCCTCGCGTTTCGATAACCAGAATTGGCAGCGTATTGGGCCAAGTATTAAGTAAGCACTATAGGGGGCCAATGATTTTCTTAATTGGTGATTACGTCAACATTAATTATTTACTTTTTCACACATATTACCCACACATTGTCTATGCTTGATAACAAAACGCATTTTCGAGGATTCCTACAAAGAATTAATACGTTTATGTGCCATTTGAGAGCTTTGCTTACTTTTGCTGACAGCAGGGGGGGGGGGGGGATAAATTGCTGTAAATCAGCTTACGTACTACTTTAACGGCCTCTATAGTATAAAGGTCTAGTTAAGAAAAACCACACTACAAAACATAAGTATAGATATCTGTGGCCAAAACCAAGCACTTATATTGTCTATTTCCTGTAAAGTTGAATTATTAATATATTTATTATTTTCAGGTCGCAGTTAGCGATGACCTCTACAGTTTCATTCACGACTTGTGGCTACAAAACGCACCGATCGGTGAATTATCTTGAAGTACATCCAAAACGGAATTCGAACGGAATAAAACACGTAAACGTTAACTTTTTAAAATTCAATAATTTTAGTAGATATTTTATCTACTAAGTATGCGTGTATAGGCTCGGTTAATATATAAAACTTACAGATGACCGTTATAACGTGTTAATGCACGTTTACTGTACCTAACTGACATTTAAAATCCCTGGTTGACAGTTTAATGATGACATAGTCAATTTGTGACAATGTCAGTTATAAACTGTCACAGTATTAGAAAAAATATTTTTGAATCCATTTCATTATTTTACTGTCTAGTATAAAAAGGAACAAATATTTTTTGGTGAATTTGATCAAATTCATATTGGTTTTAATATGTAAGTAAAATTGAAAATCATGTACATTTTTAATTAATTATAAAACATTTAGTTATAATGATTAGGGACCTGTGAAACTAAACACTGCATTTAAGGTAGCGATAGACGATAAAAATTAATTTTCAATCAAAACATACAATTTGATATAATATATTATGATATATAATTAATGTAGCAAAAAAAGCCTTTTTGGTACTCGTAGCCATTACAGTATTTAATAATATGCTGGCAAACCAAATAAGAATAACCAGTCTTTTCACAAATAAACAATAATATTTTTTATTTGTGAAAAAACAATAATTTTTATAATAAAAATATTTATTCACGAATTGTCTCTAAATTGTGTACGCGCACAAAGTGTGAACAGACTTATAACGACTACGACTATTAATATAAAATATTTACTATTTCTTAAACCCCCCCCCCCCCATGACAAGGACAGAATCAAAATATGAATATTAATTTTCAGCGTAACTGATTCTCCTACTTAAGGTTAGTTACGTCTGTAAACTTGATCCAATCATTGACATTTTGCGACGGTACATAAATATCTAACCATCTCCTCCTTGAGACGGCTAATCTTTACTATATAGATACCTATATTGTCCCTGGTTTTCATTCTGTCTCTGTGGAATATTTTTTTGCAATGTACCCCCGTTTTGTCTTCTACCATTCTTGCAAAATTATGTTTGTACGCGACAGGCATTAATGGTTTAGCTTAAAGTGTGGAGTATTTATGAAAAAAAATTGTGAAAGTAAAGAAGCCCTTTTCTTGATGAAGCTTTTTTAGCTTTAAGCTTTTTCCTTGTTGTTCTTTTTAATATCAAAATTAACATTGTTGTAATAGATGTATAAGAAAAGGTGTATTTTAGTGCTTCATACATGTATTTTAAATGTTAGTAATTGTTAATTCGTAGTGATGATTTATTATTTTAATGACTTCTATGTATATCAATCAGAATGTAATATAATTTTGTTTATAACAATTTATATTTTATTTTGTAAAAATACTTTTCATTTATATAGATGATTCTGAAGAATATAGTTTTATGTAGAAATTATAGTTACTTGTATTATATATATAAGGAAAGTACTTTTTAATTATACTGGTATGGATTTTATAATATTTTCTTATGGTTTTCTTATTAATCGATTATTCGTCTAATGTAGATATATGATCGAGTTTTTTTGGGATTCAAAAATATTTATCATAATTTTAGATTTAGAATTTGTTAATGCTTGATTTTTTATACCAAACTGCTTTAATACTTTTAGTTAAAAATTTGCTAAGAGTTTTAATTTTTTTATGATATAATATTAATGGCTTCCAAAAATATGTGAGCTCTGTAAATATCGGAAAATATTTTATACATATTTACATTGTAAAAAAATACAATTTATGTATGTATAAACTCTTATTCATAAACATACTACTACCTAACTCTTATTCATAAATATAAGGCTCAAATACCTATTGAGTGCATTTACTGACCACCCCCAAAAGTAAATGAATAAGACAAAAAGTTACTAATATTGCATGTTTATGAAAAAGATAGATATAGTTCTTGTTATACTTACTGGTTGTTTAATATTTATTGAGATGTTAATTATCTAAAGAGTTTTATCTGCCTGTTTTACACCAACAAATTAAGATAGATTAGTTTTAAGGCAGTATCACGTAAGTCACACAATCACTAGAAAAAGCAATATATTGGTGCCTTCAAATGCAGCAGTTCAGCACATATTTTGTGATTGTTTTAGTATTTGACATATTTATGGCTTTTGCTTCTGTAATGTGGTGAGGTATATTACACAATAAATTGTTTTATTGTAATCATTTTTTTTTATTTTAATCGTCTACGACTTCTTAGTGATACAAATAAACAAATATAATATTTTTACAATAAAATAAGATTATTTACTACGGTAAGTCGAATCTTTTGATAAATCACTAGGTTTAATCATTTCAAATTATCTATATTATCTAGCCAAAAATACTACCCATATCAACAATTGACAAGTTGGAAAATACTAAGATTATTTATTATTACCTATTTACTTATTACTATTTTATTTACAACATTATAGGTAATATGTTTCAGATATTATAATAAAAAAGTAATCCTTCTCTACACACATTATTTAAAGTCTATGCTGTTGAGAATTGTCGTGCTAGACACCACAGATAATTAAAGTTACTTTACGTAAAATAACTTCTGTTGTCTTTGGTAACATGTATTTCGACCATAGCCACAGCCAAAACATCTATTAATATTATGTCACATTGCGTCAGATCAGACACTAGACAGTAGTTTTTTATATATGTTTGACATACAAACATCGGCGATTTGACGTTGATGGTAAAATAACCTAGCAGTAGTATTAACTAAATTATACAAGACTGATTTTTACAATTTTGTAACAGTTAAATATTAAATTCAGCTTCAGCAACTTTATTACCATCGTCTCAGGAGGCAGTTTTAACTTTGGTGAGTGATTATTATTATCATCTTACAAAAATAATACATCAGATTTTCTACGACTAATGACGCCCGCTCGATTAATCACTTTAAAATGATGTCTTTTAAATAGGTAATATTATATTCTCTTGTACAATCATTATGACTAATTAGGCACGTAAGCTGTATTCAGATATTTGACCACTACGCTACCAGGGCGTCTTTCATCTAATAGAAAAGAATAAGTAGGTACTGTTTTATTCCATAGGGTCTTTTATTAAATACATATAGCATAGCCTTTTTAATAAAAGTGCTTTAAACAACTAAATTTGTTATGTTTGATATAAGAATCGGTGTAAATAAAATTGTATTGTCTACTAATTAACATTTCTTTACTAATCCCTTAACTGTAAAGAAACAGTCACAGAATAATCCAATTTAGAATAAATTATATATGCACTTTTTTGGCTTAGTACTTTCATTACAAATAATGTTTTATTAATAATTAGTGCACATCTATGTAAATTAAACATAATATATATTTTGTTTAATATTACCATATTTTGAAATTATAAAATGTCTCTGGTTAAGAAGCTGTAATAGGATAATAGGAAATAGAATTGACTTCAATGTAACATATATAAAATCAGGTAGGTAAGAAATTCTATATTAAGTTTGTAACTAAAGTTATTTCTTTATTTGATCTATATTACAGGTAAACTATTGTAGATTGTGTGGCTCAAACACATTGTATTGTTTGTTAAGATTATTGATAATTTAACGTCCTGTCTTAATGAATTACTCAGGGAAGGCAATTTCCCTGATAACCTAAAGATAGCCAAGGTCAGTCCAATATACAAATCTGGGCCTAGAGATGATCCAGGTAACTACAGACCCATCTCGGTATTGCCAGTAATGTCCAAAATATTAGAAAGAGTTCTATACACGCGCCTATTAGACCACCTAAATAATATAAACTTTTTATATGAACATCAGTATGGATTTAGATCAAAATCTAATACATTATCAGCTACAATAAATCTCATTACAAAAATTAAAACTAATTTAGACCAAAAGAAAATTGTTCTTGTAGTATTCATTGATATAATGAAAGCTTTTGACACAGTTTCCCACTCGCTTCTCGTAGAAAAGTTAGAAGCAATAGGAATAACCGGCAATGCCTTAAAGATGTTCAAATCATATTTAAACAATAGATTCCAAGTAGTTAAAATTAATGATTTTCAAAGTAAACTTTTACCTATCAATTGTGGAGTACCCCAGGGGTCAATTTTGGGCCCATTATTGTTTTTAATTTACTTAAATGACATTCAACACCTTAACTTGCATGGACAGATAACCTTGTATGCGGATGATACCTGTCTTCTTTACGCTGGTTCCTCTGTGCATGAAATAATTTCTCAAGTACAAAAAGACCTTGACCATCTATATTTGTGGTTTCAGTCAAGATTGCTAACTATTAACATTGCTAAAACTTCGTACTTAATTTTTAAACCTAAAAATTTTAAAATTCCACCACATTTGCCTTTAACAATAAATAATGAACCTCTAATTGAAAAGAAAAGCGAAAAATATCGTGGATTATACATTGACAATAACTTAACATGGACAACGCACATAAATCATTTAATAACTAAATTATCTTCTCTAAGAGGTTCTCTTAGACAAATAGTTCGGAGCCTTCCTCGTAAAGTCCGTCTTCTTATTTATAATTCTTTGGCTAAATCACACCTTCTTTACCTGATTGAAATTTGGGGAGCTGCGACTAAAACTAACATATCAAATCTTCAAATTGCTCAAAATAAAGTAATTAAATTGCTTTTCCATTACCCATACTTAACTTCCACACAAAAAATCTACACAGAAACAAAACTTATGAATATAAAACAATTATTTCAATATAATACCAGCTTATTAATCTACAAAATTTTAAATGACTGCATACACTCTAACATTACATTCACTAAAATAAATCAAATTCGAAAGCGCAGTTCACGACGCCCTCAAAATTTAATTATACCTAAGTATAGAACCAATTACGGCAAAAAAACATTGAGCGTTGGGGGAGTAGTGCGGTATAATAGACTCCCACAAAATATAAAAAGTGCAGGTAGCCTAGCAATATTTAAATCAAGATTAAAAGACCATCTATTGAGTGATGCAAATCTACGGAAATGAAAGTTCATCCAAGTTCTACCAAGTTTCTCTTTTTTTTTTTTAATTCTCAACTTACCAATTGTAACGTTAGCATAATATAAGTGTTCTCATGTAAGTGACTAATGTCTTTTATGAGACTAAATGTCTTTAAACCTAAGCTCTCAATTGTTAAACAATTTATTTAATGTAGTATTTACTTTCTTTTTATATTTTAGTAATAACATAGTATATAATTTACTGATGACTGTGGCTATAATATAATACATACTACATAAATCTTTAAAATCTGGATAATTTAACAAAAAGAAAATGACACCTTGAACTATGAAATGAGTTATACAACCAGGTTTGATTTTGAAAAGAGTTATAAGTATGTTAGATACAGCAGTGGCTGTGATGCGTATAATTGAAGTGTCTTTTGCATTGTATGATGACTATACATAATTTAAAAAAAAAAGGAAGAAACATAATTTAAGAACAACTTGCTTAATTTGAAATTTCGCTTTCAAAAACCAGAACACTTTCCCAGATTGTAATCTTGTATAAATTTTACAAGTACTTAATTTTGGTGTGTGGTCCTCGGCGTTACTACCAGTTCGACCATAATTCATAAAAGTTAATACTCAAGAAGTTTCCTAACAAACATACCTTGTATAGGTTCCGCCCATATTTCTTTACCTTATCTTAATCAGATATATTATTTCGATTTGATTGATTTTTTTTTTGTTGAAATTAGATTTTACAGAAACTTTATAAAATAGTTTAGTTCTTAGAAAATAGTTTAATAACATTTCTTAACTATATCTGAAACAAACTATTTAGTATTGCTTTGCAAGTAGCAAGATGATACAGAACATGCTATGTTACTTTCATACCAATATGAGCTGTTTGGTCATAGTCAAATCATATGCAGCAATTGTATAATTAATTGGTTGTGTATATGGGCAACATTTATTGCAGTTCATTTTATTTATAGAAATATATGTAATAAAGTTAATTTTTAACTCCTTATACATATAAATAAGAAAACTATGAGATGTTCATTATATCTGATTTGCATGAAATACAATCTATCATCTACGAAATAAATTAAGATAAACCAAATAATGTTAATTTTATAAAAATTTACTTTTATAAAACATAATTTAAACATTAAGATGGTACCAAAACTAATCACTTAATTTTTACTTCAAAAAGAAACAAGCGTGGCCTGAATAGTACTCTGCGGCCTAAAATATGCAGCGTGTGTACACAAAGATTCGTGGGCTTTCGAGAGCTCTGCGGATCGAGGGTGGCAGGATGCGCTAGGCGGGCGGCGCATTCGCCCTGCGTCAGACCGTCAGTCGCCCGCCGCCGTGCGTCCGGCCGGCCGCCGACCTATTTGACTTTACATCTTATAACTGAACGACACCTATGCGGAAATAAAACAAATTATTTAATTAAAAAATGTTTAATAATAGTATTTATGAATGTTTCTTATATTGATGTTGGCTCTTTGACTAGTTTATGCATTGTTCATGAGATACCTATGGTTTTTGTTAGTAGCTTGAGTGTATAATTATGTTTAAAAGTTGTTGTGCACGGCCCAATAAGAGAAATAATAAAAACAAAACGAAATCTGATGATATGGACTCTCTTAACAGCGTTAACCCAGAGGAATCAATCGAAAAATCAGAAAAAGATCTACGTGCCCAAGAAAAATCTGAGATTATCCATGAAATAAAGACTATTGAATGTTCATCAAATACACCTAAAGAATTCGCTGTAGAAGAGCCAAAAATTGACGAAATGGAAACATGTACCGAGAACTTGCCAGATTCGACTGTGATGGAGACTGAAAAGGACCCCAGCGGTAGTGACAAAGCTGCTTCAGTAGAAGAGGATGAAGATAATGTCGATGACGTTTTTTCTAAACCTGATGTTATTAAAAAAAGGTTCTCTGTTGACTATAAAAAAACCGCTCGTCTTGATTTCAAAAGGTTTTCTGTCGATTGCAGCCGGAATCTTACCACTCTTGAAGATCTCACTAATTTAGAGCGGGAACTAGCCAGAACAAACGTCGACGTTCGTCCAACAAGGCGCAAATCGTCAGGCATTTTAAAATCTACTACAAGTAGTAGTGAATTTGTAGATCATCGTTATACACCAAAAGATGACTCCGATTGCGATGACGATGTATTTGAAAGAGACGTATCCCTCTGCACTGATATGGAAGGGCCAAGAGAACCTCCGGCTACTCCCGTTGGTCGTGATGAATTAGCACTACGAAGGCATCGCTTCTTCTCCGATTTAGTGTGTGCTGCAAGAGCTGCTGTTGAACACCGAGTAAGATTCGATCCTTTAGGTCCAGTTGTTGCGGATTCAGGTATGAACGCAACAAAATATTTATTGAATAATTTTCATTGCTTTTAGACAAATTGTTTCAATGTATTATTAAAAAAACATTATTGAAATATGTACGTAATTTTGTTTGAGGCTAAGTCGACCTAAAACCGCTACATAAAACCATTTAAAAACTCTAAACAGTTATTACTTTAAATTACTTTATCTGTAGTTTAGTGTCTTAGAAAATGTTTTCACAGTAAGTATTCGCCCAAGTTAGAAAAATGCATTAATTCAAATCCGAATGCACGGTACCCAATGTCTAAAATTCCCGCTACTAGACTTTTTTTGTTAATGATTATTATCAAATTCAGAATAAAATAGTGCCACGCCCCTAAATACTTAGCTAATTTAAAGTCCAAAAATAAAGTAATACAAGTTCTGCGTCATTACAAATGATAACAGGAATGAGTCATTTGTGTACTTGTAATATAGCGTATACTGTTTGGATTCGAGACGTGTTTGCCTCAACAGCCGGTCGGTTTGAGTCAGAGTTACATCCGTCCACGGACATTGCCAGTGGTAGCCGGCACAAGCGCATGATTATACGCTCATGTGCTCATTTTATCAGTGCATGAAACCATAACGGTTTGGTGATTTAGTGAATTTTGTGGATTGTTGTTAAGATTAATAACTGTATTCTTGACCGGTAAGTCTCGCTGTATTTATATAGTTTTAAATGTATCGCTAAGAGCCTACCAGAGTGACGAGAGAGTAAACTATAATATATATAACTAAATGTATACTTTGTATAGTAAAAATGAAAAGCAGAGTTGAGCCACTCACATAAACTTTATTGGGCTTTTTAATAAAACGTGTTTTTAATGTATGTTTCCTTCATTGTAAACCGTTATCCTTTTAAAAAACATGTATTCTGTTTCTATTTTTATAGTACAAGTTTTGCGAAATTATCAGGATTATTTACAGAGAGAATTACATTTTAATTTAGCGTAAATAATATTCAATACATATATTTTAACTCACCGTTTATCTGGTGTCATTTGGTGATATTATTTATCTTATCTTATATATATTTGCGATTTTGTACAAAGCGTTTGGCAGTAACAGGATGCAATGTATCACGGTCCATTAAATACAGAATTGTCAGTATCACCTTTTAAAGTTCAAAAAAAGAAAATTATATAGGCGTTATTTAATTTAAATTTTTGAAATAGTAGCATTAATTTATATTTATTTATTTTATTTATTTTTTATTTATTTATTTAAACAATATTCTTAAGAAAATCTGAGTTTTGAAAACTCTGTAACCTTCGATTTTTTTTGTTACGCGTGATGATGGGGTCTGTATAAAATGTAATTGAAATAATATTTGGATTTTTGTTATTTTTGAAGACTTAGTTAGGTTTTATGAAAATCTATTTTTGTTTCTATTTCAATGTTCTGACCTGGCTGGCAAATCTCCCATCTAATACATTATGTTTTAAATTTAGAACGAAGATTATTACTGGAAAGTTGTTCTTCCAACACCTCTCGTAATCTTGAGTGTAGAGCTAACGGAAAACATTTTATAAGTATTTTGAATGATACTTAAAATAAATTCATAAAACTGTTAGGATCACATGCCACTATAGTGCCTATATAGTATATTTATGAAATTATTGTGGGTTATTTGTAACAGCCTCTCAGAACTCTAATTGGGTATAATAGGAGCATGATTCGTGTGACATACATAGCATTTCATACCTTATATCGAAGTAACATTGTTACCTTCCTATTATGGATGACTCTTGAACATGTGAAACTAAACGTGGCGACCAAGTTTTTAACGCTTCGCCTACATATTAAAAGTACCTAGTAGTTAATTTGTTAATACATTTTGTAATTTGTTATCAAAATTTAGATAGTAATTCGTAAATTAGCATTTACATCACTTGCAATTGCCAATAATTAGCTCATTAACTTAATCGTCCAAAGTTGGTCATTAGCCTGTATTTAAACAGATCCTTTACTTTCAAATTAGTTCTCATACATTTCAGAATAGAATGCTGGTTCGTATTACCGTTTGTGGTTATTATATTGAGAACAAATTTATCTTGATAGCGAATAGTATTGCATTTCTAGTGGTCTCCTGTAATTTGGTATTGTATTTTGATTTTCCATAGCAAATATGATCACAGGCTACTTTTAATATTGTGAAAATATTAGTCCTCCTTTATAAGCTCCTTTATAAATGGAATAAACAGTTGATCTTCAAGACAATATTTCGCATCTGCTTGGTAGCGTTTAGTCATCTGGAATGGATGACGTAAGATATTTAGTCATTATAAATGTCCTTGGCAGTGTAACGTTTAAGAGTTTCTTCGGGGTTTTGGCCATAATTAGATTACCCATTAAAATTAATAAGAAAACGAGCGTGTTGTTCGGATTTAAAGTTTTTAGGAAAATTAATTTTTAGTTAGTTGTTCTCTGTGAACAAAGTACAAATGTCAGAAGTGTAAAGTAAATTAATTACGACTAAAGTAATAGCCCCTAAAATAGCTGATATGTACTGGTACATTCTTTGTATGTTTATATCTATATTCACACATCTATTTACACACTGTATACGTGCTAATGATATTGTAAATAAATTAAAAATCTGCGTTTGCTGCACAAGATGTTATGCGACAGAATTGCCATCGAAAGTTCTCATATGTAACTAATAAACGAATACATCAACCAATAGCATGATTTTTTCACGATCTCCCTTAGGCTCTCTCTCTCAATTTTTCTCATATTAGCTCTCTCCCACCTCTCGCTCCACGTCGCTTCATGCACAGTGCGTGCGTGAAGCGACGTTCGCTCTGTCTCACTCTCTCTCGATATTTCTCACTTGCTTGCTCCTATTCTCGTTCCTATAGCTATTTGCTTCACGCTACGTTCGCCCTTTCTCACTCTCTCAATCGGTCTCTCCCTTTTCTTCGACAAAAACGCTGCACATCTTCGTGACGCTAACATTATTATTGCGTTTCATCTGTAAAAAAATTACCTTCATGTGCCTAAAGAAGTTTCACTTCAATAAACTGACTTGTATTAGGTCTGTATTTAAGATTTAAAAAATCTATCCACGTTACTAGTTTCCGCTAAGTATTTGGTACTAAACTAACTATTATTGTGTCATCGACTCCTTGTAATGATGGGTAGACAATGGCATTTGGTTCATTTATATTTATAAGGAATCGCGAAAACATTGCGTTCAATATTTGTCAAAACGCCAAGGCAACTGTACTTAAAGTGCGTACATACATTTTTAGTTTTGTTGTAAAACAATAAAGGCTGTTTTTTCTATAAAATTCTTATAATCTCGATCGCATTTACCTGAAATAGTATCATGTTTCTGATTACTTTATCATCACTTTTGTAATTCTATGTAAGCCATTATCGCATGTATCGTAGTCATTTGATAGTGCTCAACGAAGCGGGCGTACCTTTGGAATGGAATTTTTATTTCAAAAGTATCTTTAAAAGTTTGTGATTGTGAAAATATGGAGCGGGGAAATAAAGACATGAGAAGTTTAATTAAACTCTTCGAGAAACGGGAGAAGAATTCAACTCAAAGCGTGGAGGACGCGGTAAATAATGTACTCAAACAGACGCCAGAAAAAGAAAATGGTACTGGCTGTGTGGTTTTAATTGTACTAATTACTTTTTTACTTAAACTTATGTATTTTTTAAACGTATAAAAATCCAGAATGATCGACTCAAATTCAAATATTCAAGTTGAACCGTATATTTTAAAAGAATTCTGTTCGATAATGTTTTCATTTTCATATACCTTAATTGTTTAAGTGTTTTATTGAAAATACGCTGGGGTTTTAATGATTCTAGTACGCAGGTTAAATTGGAAGCGACGACGATGTAAAAGGAAAATATTTTTTCATTTTTTGAGGGTTTTCATAATTTAATTTCATAAAACGCGACCTCACTAATGAAAAATATCACTTTTTGTAATTGGGTGGGTTCTTCATTTTATATTTTTAATAAAATTTTGTAAAATATTGACTTAAATTCACAAGATAATAACGACGAGCCGATGAACTCCATATATTGTCATAAAGTATAATTTTATAGTTGTGATTGTTCATTATATGTTTAGGAAGACACAGTAAACCAATTATATAGTCCGATTATTATAGTATATTCATACTTACGTAATAATACTCTCCGGGGAAATTATCAGCGAAGAACGATTGTACTAGAGTGTCATTGTACGCCATAATCACCTCACAACAACAATAAAAGGTGTAAAACATGCTAATGTTCATAACTTTATTTAAACATAAATATTTGTAAATTTTAAAGCGTTTTGGCACGGCTAATTCCTTGTTAATACTTAATTACTCAAAGTTCATACAAACTAATAATGTACGTCTGTTGATAAAAGTCTTAACATACATATATTTCAGGCGCCGAGGCATCAGAGGCTCAGAACCCAGCGGCGGATCTTGAAGCTCTTATTGACCGGTTGGAGCGTGTAACGTTACGTCTGGAACGCCTGCCCTGCTTCAGGGATCCACTACCAAGTCCCAAGTCTCAAGTCTCGCCCGTGTGCTTAGTCACACCACCGCAAGTCCTGATCCCAACGGACAATATGAGTATCAACGGTTATCAAGACATACTGCAGGTTTGTAGTACTTTATACATTTTTATCAAGTAAAAGTTAATCTCGCGAGCAGTATTGGCCTGTTGACTACAGCATGCAGGTGGTTCGATTATTTTTGTGTGAGACTGAAGGCTTCTCATCTACATGTCTACGAAATTTTATGGTTCTTTTACCAATGTAACGGAGTGCCGAGCATTGGCAAGCTTTTAGTAATAAAAAAGCGGATGCAAACTGAGGCCAAGACTCATATTGGGTTGTAACGCCGCAGAATTATTATTATTAAATCATCACCTCGAGGTATGGAAGTGAGACTCGTTTAATAAGTATAAACTCATCCCTAATGCTTTTATTTTAATTATCGTAAAAGATGTTTGTAAATCATATATTTTCATAGATTTGATATAAGGTTAATTCATGTTTTAAATTAGTAACAGTTTTGCCATAATATACGAGTTTCAGTTTTTCTAGTTCATTTGTGAACAGCGTATGAAAATTTAACGGAGCCCATCTTATATTTACCTAAGTAGAAACAACAATTCTATTCTAAATTTAGACATTTATTTGTACCTATAGTGATATAGGCTATGTCTAACATAATAAAGTAGTAACCTCTAATATCTAACATAATAAACTCCCCTAAGAAGCAATTCGAAAGATATAACGGAAAATGAGACTAATAAAACTGCTGTTACTAGTGGCAATTGGCTCTACGAGTGGCCCGTTGTTTGAAATATCAATTTCCTCTTTTGTTCTTGTAAACAAATGCCTATATCTGCGATATGATCTGTCGTTCTAAATTTTGATTATAATAGACAACAGAGAGGGGCATTTGTTTGGATAACCTGGATTAAAGTGATTTCTCTCTACAACCCTGAGAGCCGATCTTGAAAATCTATGGCTGAGCAGCTAAATTTCAAAGGAGTTTCTAGTCTCCCCTTTCATAAAGGAATTTAGTTGATATCGATTAGGTGAATAAGTTAACACGTAAAATTAAATTCTTTGTTGTGTTTAAAAAACGTCACTCCGTTAGGCGTATTAATTTCAGCTTTTTATCACTATTCTCGGAGGTTTAATTAATTCGATTTCGAAAGAAATAAAGGGTTGATCTTCAATTATTTCTAACTCGTCGTCGTCTTCGTCCAGAAAACAGCTTCGAGGCTGAATTATATATTGAATCTTAAATGAACCCTTTAATTAATTAGAACACCCGTTATCCTCAGATTAAATATCGTTTTCTAGTAATTAATTCAAATTCAAAATCATTTATTCAATTAGGTAACACTTACGAACTTCAATAAAGATTTACATATTGAATGCTTCAAATTTTACATTTACTGCCAATTTTTTAAATCAAGCGCGTATAACAGATGAGGACTGGCAAAAATTTAACGACACTGAATAGAATGAACTGACGCAATTTTTTATTAAAGATTTAGTTGTTTGCAAAAATATTAGTCAACAACGAACAAATAAATAGGCAAATTGAATTTTAGACATAATAATATATTTATTTTATTTTATTAAGGTATTCCTAAATATAATATTTATTTTATAATAAATCAATATAAACCATTTTTAAACTGTTATTGTTTTCTTACATAACATTATTATGCATGTTTAATTCACTTGAAGGCATTTTTACACACAAGTAAACAGTTATTGGTTTTCCAGTGAACTGCTAAGATACTTTACTGTAACTACTCTGATTATACAAGAGATGTGGTGTCTTAAGCATTCAGTTTTTTTTTAATACAGATGTTATAATATTGATATAATGAAATAGAAACGCTCAAAATATGTGCACTGTTTCTTAGTTCACGTTCTATACAAAACAGATGATGCTGTTAAAAATGCAAAAGTGCACTCGGGAAGTCATTTCAACAACTTCGACAGTCTACGCTGTCTAAACTCGTAAAAATTACACTACGCCAATACATATTTTACAATAAGTACAACGATGAAAAGTTCGTCAAAATCAGTATTACGTAATCTGTGAATTTTGTTAACAGGGACCCCTGCGAACATACCTTGAGCTGTCCAAACAAATAGGCGGCGATGTGGCCACTCATGCAAAACTCGTCAACGAGGCATTCCAGTGAGTATTTATTGTTAATATCAACCTTAGATTTAAAATCATGTTTATCTCTTTACTAAAATAAAGGATTTTTTTTGTTGACAAAAAAAACTTGGTTTTTTTTCATGTTATTTTTGTCGTTTTTACGAGAAGAGGAAGTTCATCAAACATTCATCAATTAACATGCTCTAATAATGTAAAGCATTGTCGAGCAGCCTTGGAAATCTATAACAATTGCAGGGCCCAATATGCCTACATTCAACTCGCCGCCTCTCGGAGCAAGCCTTCCCAGGGAGAAGAGATGCAACTATTAGCGCCAACCAGTGAGAAGATCTCCGCTATCCAACAATTCCGCGAGAAGAACAGGGTGTCTCCCTACTTCAACCATTTGTCTGCAATTTCTGAAAGTATACCAGCACTGGGATGGGTCGCTATATCTCCCACTCCGGCGCCATACGTCAAGGAGATGAATGACGCTGGCCAGTTTTACACGAACCGTGTTCTCAAGGACTGGAAGGAGAAGGATAAGACCCACGTAGAGTGGTGTCGTACATGGGTGCAGCTTTTATCGGATTTGCAGGCCTATGTTAAACAGTACCATACCACAGGTCTTGTTTGGTCTGGTGAGTATTAATTATAAATCATTTAATTATATTTATTATTATAAATTATTATTAACTAAGAAACCTTCGAAACTTGGTAAGCTCTTGATCTAAATGTAAACATTTTTAAATAAAACCATTGCGTAATGTGCCGCAAATGTCGTGTTGAGATTTATTAAAACGCGGTTGAAATGTTTAAAATCTCTTAAAAATTTACTTGAATGTTTTATGAAAACGCAAAAGTAATTAGCATGAGACGACTGTTAAGAACATTTTCACAAATTACTATGCAACTAAAGCGAACTCTTAACGATAAAGTTTTTAATGAATTTTTAGCTTTGTGAAATATAAACTTTAAAACTAAGCAAGCGAATGCAAGTGTTATTTTGTGCTTGAATAAGAAATACTTTGATTTATGTTGCTTACACAAAAGAAATACCTTAATATAACAGTCCCAGCTGGGCTTTATGTTGCCGTTACCAAAGTTTTTTTTATTTACCTACAGAAAAAAAGTTCACAGTAATATATATGGCAGTAACAGAAACTGGACACAGATAAGACAAGATATGTCTTGTGACAGCTTTACTCACCTTACAATACATGTGTTATACGTATTGTAGTGTAAACGAATAAAGTAATAATACAATTAAAAAAGTAATGAAAACAAGAACAAAATTCCTAGGCCAATGACACTAAATTAATAAGTTTCAAAATTGCTTTTAGTAAACGCGTCACACATTTCAAATCATTATTTTTATATCCGTTTTGTATCATTTCAATTCCGTAAATGTAACAAGTACTAAGACTTTGCATTTACTCGAAAACCAATTACTACCCCGTTATTCAAATATTCCGTTACATATAGACAGTGCATAAAAGTAATTACAAACCGTGACGTGACATTAACCAACAGGCTACGGTAATTTTTACAAACTAATAACGTCTAATTAATTCGATAAAATTCGGGTTGGGTACATATTATAGTATCGTATAACAGACTAGCATACATATGGTGAATGTCACGAAAGTTGAAGCGATTCATGTATGTCCCTTCATGAGTATTTATTTCCCTAAGGAAAAAAGGCGTGATAATATGAATACATATATTAATAATTACGAAATTAAGAGTATTCGTATAACTGGTTGGTTCATTATGCCTGTGATGTCCACCAAGACCCATAGGCCCAGAATATTAGCTTATTTTTGTATATCCATCATCTTGATTATTATGTGAACTTCCGTAACTTAGCAGATGGAACACATTTATGTGACTGTCTCTCCGTTAGTGTCTCCGTTACCTTAACCAATCGACCGACTAATCGTTCAACTAGTCTAGATACTGCGGGCGAGCGTTCGATGTATGACATAAAAAATATATTTACGCGAATAAAACATCATCTCGGTACAAAATTATTATCAGGCTAAAATCATTTAGTAATATTAAAGGTATAACCTGCGGTGAAAGTCAATTTTGTGCATCGTAAAATGTACCCTAACTCGTAAGTAATAAAGTCGCGTCATGAAAATTAACGTTGTATTCTAAGTGTCTGTGTTGCTGAAAATTATTGTATATGTTATAGCAGGCGTGTGACCCACTATCACAGAATTTGTATGCAAATGCCAAGTATAAGTTAATGAATACAGCTTACGGCTTAGATCGTATATTTCCAAGCGAGATTAACGCTATGGAGTCGGTTCATAAAACGTGTTTTCTGTTTTCATCGTTAGATGACGTCATTATCTTTGTTATTTTGGGAGGTATTTGTTTGCCGATGAGTAGGGATGCCTACAGGTTCGAATTTAATGACGTGGAATAAGTGATACCTAGATGATCTTATGTTCCAAAATAAACGTATTTTATTTTTATTTTAACGATAAGGGAGTTGTTTGATGATTCTAAATATTTTTCTCACATAGGAAAGGGTGGAGCCCCACCTCCACCTCCACCTGGTGGCCTGCCACCGCCCCCGATGCCCGAGGTTGACTTCTCGAACCTCGCTATTGACGATCGCAGCGCACTTTTCGCCGAGATAAACCGTGGAGAGGGCATCACTAGCAGTATGTACACTATCTTATTTGCACACAAATAAAATAAATCATCAACATCTAGTAATATAAGCAATGACTATTTTTTTTCTAATATCTAGATCGATAGGTCACAAACAGCTCAAAAATATTGTTAACCCAGAATAAAAATTTAAAGTGGGGCATGCAACTTAAAATGTTACAACTAACTATGAAATCAAATCCTATATTTACAGACACTATCACTATGTGAAATAAGTAATTAAAATATATAAATGATAGTTGTAAGTTAATATGGTTCTTTAAATAACTACGAACTAATATACATAATATATACAACATCATTTTGAATATTTTACATTGTTACTGTACTATTGTAATTAATTCTATATCCATTAATACTCTTTTAAATTCACGAATTAAATATAATTCGTTATTTCGATATTACTCAGACATTTTTGCGACTTTAAATAAATAGGTACATATACTCAATATTACTATTTTTGTGTCGTATTTCGTTTCATTTTATTTATTATAATATTGCTTCCATATTTCGTTTAAGTCATGTATTTTTTGCACTGAAAGTGGTATTGAAATATGCAGATCGAGCTTTCAACTTTTGGAGGCCAATAACGAAGCTGGGAGGAATATTATTTCGCATTGAGTTTCAAGGGAAAGCAACATAAAATAAAAATTTGATTGCATTTAAAAATAAAATTAAATATTTACATACTGTCCGCATTTTAAAAGTAAAATAGGCGTAATATTTGAAACTCCACTAACTGTTTGAGGTCGTAGTTAATGGTAAATTAAAAAATATTTCTTAGCAAATATCGTTATATAGAC
Source organism: Pieris mannii (assembly GCA_028984075.1). Classification (NCBI taxonomy): domain Eukaryota; kingdom Metazoa; phylum Arthropoda; class Insecta; order Lepidoptera; family Pieridae; genus Pieris; species Pieris mannii. The sequence goes on from CM054776.1 coordinate 7,826,700, forward strand.
AACTAAGTAGTAATAGAACCATGTTTGCTCAGACCTCCGTAAAGTGACGTCAGAGATGCAGACCCACAAGAATCCACAGCTGAGAGAGGGTCCTGCGCCTTTTAAAGCAGCACCCCGAGGCGTACCAGCTAAGCCGTTGCCTACTCCCGGTGCCGGAGCCCTACCTGACAAACCACCCGTCTTCGCTCGGGACGGCAAGAAATGGCTCATTGTAAGTATTTTGAATATATATTTGTATATTTTGTATTTTAAACATTGTAGAATTGTTTGATGATTTGCTTTTTTTTTAAAGAGTACCGAGAGTTTTTTACACCGGCTTTTTCTCTCGGCCAACACCTTCTGTCTTCTTTGCCGAGTAGGGATGTCAACAGGGTCGAATTTAATGACGTGGAATAAGTGATACTATTATGATCCTATGTTCCAAAATAAATGTATTTTATTTTGTATAGATCTATCCTAATCTTTTTTTTTTCTTCTAAAACACTTTGGCTTCATGGTCCTACAATCTCTTATATATTATTTGTTACACACGTATTGTAGCACTAAATATCTAATGTATACACAGAATATTAATGAACCAACGAAGCCTCATTGTCCCTGCGGTTATGAATAAGGTTGTTAAAATCATTTATTTGGGACGCATGGTAGCAAGTCGATAACAAAATAACTACATAAAAATTAAACCCGCGTCAAATAATCGTGGCAATTTAAACTTATCCTTGCGAGGATTGCATATTTCTTATGATATCGACAGTATTGGGGGTTAATTTCAGTTTTGGTAAAGAATTCACGAAGCGAATGATGTCTCAAGTGAGTACGGAGAAATGAGGTAATATTAATAATGCTTAGACTTAGTTACCCTAGTGGCTTGCGACTGTCATCACTGAGGTCATAAGTTCGAACCTTGGTTTCTGTCTCTTCTGTCGTGAATCATCAGAAATCATGGTTGTTGAGAGTTGTTTAACATTGCGCATGTTATATTAAAGTTAGCAGTAATTCTAATAATTCGCTACAATTTATTATAATAATGTGAAGGCTCTTGATTCGATAGCCGGACATGGCATTCACACTTACCTATCTCTCACGACAGTCAGACGTTCTTTAGAATGATTTTAAAGGTTCACGACTTGACTTCATTTTATAATGAATTACACCAACAAAAATCATCACACACACACAAACATAGTTGACTGTAATTACAAAATTATGCAAGCCTTACTTAATAAATCGATATGAATTGGATATTCATGAGTAGAAGTTCATCGACCCCGTAGCCTGTCTATGACAGCCTTGTAGGAATTTTGAATAGCAGAGACTTTGGTGTGGGTCGAGAACCACATACTTGCGGAGGTCAGGGATGATGCAAATACATTTCCACTTTGGATATAAAAATTAAGAATCTAAGAATCTTCATAAACACAAATTACAAAGTTTTACATTTCTCGATGGACAAAAATTCGTCCTAATTTCTAGATTTAATTTTTGCATATAAATAACTTTAATGACTTCTGAAAGAAGGCAATTATTGAAATTAAAGCAACACTGGATTTAGGTTTGAAATAATAATAATAAACCTATAATTCTGTCACTAACAAATTCATTGAGAAATTTATCAATACTTTGTTAAGAGCATCTAAGCGGAAAAAACGGTCAAGATGAAAACAAAAAGCTGATATTACGTAAAATACAAAGAGCATTATCTCGAGCTTTTGTGTGCCTCGATCTTGAAGTGGGTAAAGACTCGGTTCACATTTATAATATTTATATTCTCTGTAAATCGTATATAATTAAAATTACAGAATTGACTAAGTAATACAATAAACAATTTGAAATACCGAAATTTTACATGATTGTACGACGTACAAGTATAAACGCAAAAGCGAGTCCGTTAATTTCTACCTTAACAATGGGAGATTTTTTCGTTTGTAAAAAATACTATGAAAACAAGTAAAATAACATATTGGGTAAAGTTGGGGTCAGAAGTACATGAACATGTTTTAAATTAAGTTAAAAAAAACATTTATGGCAGATGTTGTTTAGTACTCATTTATACTGAATTTTTTTGATGAGATACGTACTTACGTAAACAAATATGACTTACACTGATTTTACGCGTAAAATGGTTAATTTATATTCCGTTACCATTTTATTGCAACTGTAACGGAACATACGGATTGCATTAGCAGTCTAATAGCAGCAAAAAGTCGTCCACTAAACGGTTAGTTGGTGCAGTAAAGGTCTTTAATTTCTTTTCTGTCTTGCACCGCACATAAGATATAGTCTGGCATTAGAGGTAATTGATAAACGATTTATAGCAGGACTGTTGAGGAGTTTTGCACAATAAACCTCATAATTTCAATATAAGGCAAATTAGGGCAAGCTCAACATGTGCCTGCAGTAATGAAGAACAAACAGTGGAACATGTGCTTCTACACTGCCCTATATTCGCATCGTCCAGGCACGACCTGGAGCAACAACTGCAGATGACTGTAGACCGTAACGGCCTACAGGACATGTTATTAAAGCACAGACCGTGCCTGGAACGGTTCTGCGAAAAAAATATTAAATATATAAAGGCGGCAAACAAGACCAAAAGAGCGGGTCACGCGGGGATTTGCGCCCCGGCTGACCCATGAATATTGTAAATAAATATTAATAATATAGTACCGATGTAGCCGGGGCGTATTTCCCGACGCGTAACACGTCATTTGTGAAAAAGAAGTTTCATCGTCATTTGGAAGCAATGAAATGTATTTCTTTCAAAAAAAATGTGAGATAGTAAAAGTCCCTAGACACGATAACAGGGGAGTAGAGTAAATTATAATAAAATAAATTAGAAAAAATATTAAGTAATGTTGCGAATCTTTGGTTTTGCCTCTGACAAACTTCCTTGTATAAATCGATTACAATTAATATTCCGACGAAACCACCGGGTTGTAGAATGCCTAAAGCGTTGTTCTATACCCTGACGTAGTGAGTTCTTACATTATTGAGTGCGTATCACGTCACCAATTAGGGTTGATTGATGTTGTTTTCGTCGGTCGTGTTTATTAAAAAGTATTCGATCCGCAACGAGGAATATTTCCAAATAAGGACTTCCAAGAAGTCATGACGTTTTATGCTAGATAGTGCGAAAAAATAAAAATTAATTTTTCAGCTACATACATACATAGCCCTTTTAGGGAACTATATTTTTTTCCAATAATATGAAGACACATTTTGCCGTCAATATATTTCGAGTTTCTTGGCCAAAGACTGGCATTGTTGAAAAGTTTTGGACACAATATCCAATAATTTATTAGCTGTAGTCCCTCGAGGATCTCATATCAAATTCAAAGGACGTGGTTTTTTCTTTTAAAAAACAAAGATAGAAAACTTTGTTGAAATACTGGCTACATTATTAACAAGTTCTGACGGCCCGCAATATCTTATATAAGCTCAATGATAAAATGTGTTTTTGGAATTATAGGATACCGTTTACATGTTATAAATATACATAAATTAAATTAAATATTTTGTGCTTGTAAGAATTGGTTTGGAAAAAATTTCTTTTATTAATTAATTAGGCTCTGATTTTTGAAAACACGACCGCGGAAGACCGATAAATTTTTTGACGACCTTCCGATTTGGTAAGTAATCGTTAACTCTTAATTTTTATGAAGTTACATTTACTTTAATGCTGTATATTTATAATCCGGTTTAATATTCATAACGGTAACCGATATCTCAACCCGAATGAAACACAATTGTTCACAACCCTGGTGCACAACCCAACAAAATCCGGTTTAATATTCATAACGGTAACCGATATCTCAACCCGAATGAAACACAATTGTTCACAACCCTGGTGCACAACCCAACAAAATCTAAGGCATCGGTTACGTGAACCGATGCCTTAGATTTTTTTGCATTCTGAACATTTTTAAAAATAAATCTGGCGTCTGGCCGTGCCTGGATAATCCGTCGATTTAAGTCCAAGATGTTAGACTTCGCGCCAGTGTTGTAAATAAAAATCGATTCGCATTTTTTTTAATTATTATGATTCGAATTTAACAAAATTCATTTTGTGACTCCCATGCAAATACCTAAAAGTTATTATTAGCAATCCCTAATTATTCATAAGTGGTTGATGATTTACCTATTTAACCTAATAAACGCAGGCGGTATGTACGTATGATCAAGTATTGATCAAGGTGTTATATGTGGTGAAGATTTCAATTTAGTAGGCTGGCAAAGAGAACGCTCAACAGAGTTCCATAAAATAGATGTTCAATTTATTTTGTCTATAAATACAAGTTAAAATAAAGCCACAGTTTTGCATTTTACTGAACATACTGAATAAATAATAATCGAACGAATTCGCCAAGTGTTTCGTGGCTTCTTTCGTGTAAATTACTTCGCGTCGCCAATGTATCTTATATATTTAAACGAGCAATTCTTGTATATATATATATATATATTTATATGTAATTGGAATATCGGAATCGGTTCCAACAATTTTAATGAAATGTAGTATACGGGGGGTTACGGGGGCGATATCGATCTAGCTAGGAATCATTTCTAGAAAATGTCATTTTATTCGTGTTTTATCAACTTAAACATAGAATTGCTCGTTTAAGATGTCAGTCAAATAAAAACTTAAATATGAATATAATTATCTTTATTCGATAATTATATTCATATTTTATCATTTTATTAGTATGTAATTCGTACTTAAATAGGATTATTCACTATACACACATATAGGTTGTGGTCTTAAATTGGTTTAAGAGCTGGCAAAAAATATTATTGATATAAAGATTATGTATTATATATACTGTGATTTTATTCTCTATTTATCGATCCTACGATCTCAAGGCTATATGCTATCAGCGCATTTTTTTGTATATAATAATTCTTTGTTGATTTTATTTTATTTTAATACAAGCAACGTCTCATTTGTTAGAAAGCATAGAAGATGTAGAACATAACGATTGTGATTGGGAAACAAACATTTCTAAGCCGATCACAAACTGATCTTTCCGTTTGTCGAATCACAAACAAACTTTTGTATTTATTTATATGCCTCATTATACTTCAAAATTATAAATATAATACAGTCAAAATCTGTTATAACGACATCGATAGGTCTCATATTTGGTCGTAATAACCGTTAGTCGTAACAGCCAGATGACATTGTTATTAAGTACCTACCTAATACAATTAAATTCAGCCGGGACCTTTGATTTTGGTCAATAAAACAGGTATGTTGTTCTTTATGGTGTCGTCGTAAACGGTTTGGACAGTAAACAATACAGAATAGCGATAACGAATACATCACGACTGGTTACTAAGAGGTAATGAAAATATAATATTGTTACAGGAATACCAAAAGGGTAACTCCAACTTGGTTGTGGAGAACGCAGACATGAACAACATGGTGTACATGTTTAGATGTCGTGATTCGGCGCTAACTGTACGCGGCAAGGTGAATGGTGTGATCTTAGACTCTTGCACCAAGTGTGCGGTGGTCTTTGACAACCTCGTCTCAAGCATCGAGTTTGTCAACTGTCAATCCGTTCAGATGCAGGTATGTAAATTGAAAACTTTACAGTTTAGAAGTAGATGTCACTTTTAAAATGTCTCTACCAAACTTGAATAAATATTAAAAGTTACTTACGCTAAAATCTGCGTTAAAAAGTTGTTTAAAAATTCTATTTGCGCGTAGCCACTATAAGTAACTGTAATTCATTAATTGTATTTATTTTAAGTAATTATAATTTTATTATTAGATATAAATTGAAATACATTTAAGTCTTTAAAGGGTAAAATTAAATGAGATTGTTATTATAAAATAAATATAAAGAATATACAAAAAGGTAAAATTTACCATAAATAATTGTAGTTATAAGAAACAACATCGAACAGTAGGAAGATAGAACATGTGTTTACAAAGAAGATTAAATTAAAGAAAGTAATGTGAGTAAAAGATGCTTTTACGGTTAGAGGTTTACCTTTAGCGAAATGGCCAATATTACGAGTTCATTGGGCCATTTTACCTAGCGTGGCTTATGTGGATTTGGAATGTAACTCAACCGGTATTTTGTACACGAAATTAGACAGCAAAAACATTAATTAGTTTGCTTATTAGTGGCGCTTTCTATGGAAACGTACGATTTGTTTTTTACAACACAACATATGTACGACAGCATGTAACTTTCGTTGCTGCCTTTCTACGTCGATCTATGATAAAAAGTATATATATTGCACGTACATTATTGAACATTATTAAAGATACACATACAAGCAAGCTATATGCGGTTAGCAAGTGGTCTGCCTGTAACATTCGCTATATTTTAATAAACAAAATTCTACAAGAATTTCAATCCTATACAAAATATTACCTGTATTTATTTATTAGACATGCGGCTCCAAAAACTTGCCTTTATACCTATTTTATAACACGTCGCTAGATGGATACAGTTAATAAATAAAAAAATCGTTTATCGTAATGTTTATTTAAACTAAAAATCCTACATGGCAACAAGATCGCGACAATCCCCATCTTCGCTCGCCTCGCTCCTTATTTCCTCTATCGCCATTTGACTCAGCGTTTCCTCAGGAAGTGCCACTAAATAACCAGGGCCGGATAGTTTACAATCCGTCTTTAGTTGTTGATATTTCTCATTCAAATCTTCCTGCTCGTAAGATTCCCTGGACACTGCTGTTTCATAATCCTGTGTTTAATAATTTGACAATGTAATCTCGCTAGTAGGTTTTAGATAAAGTTTAGTCATTAAAATACTTACATCATAATCGCAGCGACACATGCTTCGTTGCTGCAAATAGGTATTGTGTGCCCAACTCAAACTATATTCGTCAGGCGCATTATCATTATTATTACTATTTCGGAAATCGCTATCCGAGTCTGAGAAGTCTCTATAATTCGCTTGAGAACCGTCACCCATTGCCTCTTGGGGTGTCATGAAGCATTGCTGGTTCATACTCAGTAGCGTCAACTTGCTGTTTATCACCATGTTTAAGGTTGTTTGCCAGTCCTCTAGCAGCTTCTTTACGGTGTCAATCTGCAAATAATACGATTGTGACATTGACTGAAAACTTACGAGTTTGAGGGATCAGAACTGTATTGGGACATATCACCTTTTTCTTTAGGATTGCTATTCTATTAGCCCTTCGTAGTCGAGTCTGTTTGATGTAATGTTTAAGATATGCGACCTTATACACGTTGGTCACTTTTACAATCTTGATGTTACAGTCTTGCGTGCTTTCCGAATCACTTATTGTGGAGTATATGCTGTTCTCTTGAGTGGCTAAGTCGTCCGAGCTGTCGCCGGGTTTGATCTTCTCACATTCCACAATCTGATCGCTCTGTAGTCCTTTGAGCATCTTTAATAACGATTCACATTCTGAAAAAACAAAAATCTATCGGGTGGAATTGTATTTTTTTTTTACAATACCATTTTCATATTCTCATTTTTAACTTTACATTCAAACTTTAACTAAACTGTCTAAGTTCTCACCTACTGCCGAACACTGTGCCGTAATCTCTGACTCGTACTCCATGATGTTACCAGTGTTGATAGTGTGTCGTATCTCATCATCGGACTGAATGAGGCTACGCACTTGGGCACGTCCTTTTCGAAGTCGGGAGGCACTTTTATTTAACTCTTCTATTCTCTCTGCGTATTCTGTCTCTTGAATACTTATCTTTGTGTTGACTATTTGTATCTAGGAAAAACATTATGATGGTTTATTGCAACATAAATAAAAAAAATTATAAATATTTTTTAACCATAATCTTTAAAAAAAATTATAAATATTTTTTAACCGTAATCTTAAAAAAAATTCACCTGAAGTTGAATATCTTCAATTTCGTTTTGTTGCTGTCTTGATTTTTCTTGAGATTTTTTGTTAATTTGTTTTATATACTTATGCATAAAGATTCCTGTTGGAGCGAATTTGAAGAAGAACACTGCCTGTAACCATTTCATTTAACTTAGCGAATTAAAAACTCCTATTAAAGCATGCAAATTTATAATATGTTTGGAGGCTGAAAAAATAATTTAATAAAGTAAGAAGATGTTAAGTACTGCCTGCATTACATTGGCTTACCGTATTGAAAAGAGTTAGTCGAGTATATATTGTGTAAATAACACTTATAATATATTGGAAAAACAGGATTGCGTATTTATTGATAACAAGATCCCAGTAATAGTGAATTGATGCTGTATTCGCTAATTCTTCTTTATTAGTGAAGAGCATTTCACTATCTCGATCCATTTGCAATTTAACCAATTAGTAAATAATCATTAGAAATAAAAATATTATTGTATCAAAAATATACGAAGGAAAATGACAGATGTCTTCTGTTTGGCAAGTTCTAGTTTTAAACCTGAAAGGAGTTTATAGATCTATTAGATATTAGGGAAATTAATTGTTTAGTATTATTCTATTCTATTTGTATTATTCTACAGTTCTATATTTGAATTGGCGGCATTTTCAGTACGTTTTTGTGTGATTTATAGTCGGTAGTTTGTGCTAAATCTGGACTCTTGACTCTTAGCCCCGTAATCTAGATCGTTAAATCTATTTTCAAGAGCTGTTAAACCAATTTTTGTATCTATTTTGGCATATTGTGTCTTGCGATACAAAAAAGATTATGGAGCTTTGAGTTGTAGTCATCTGTCAATCAAATTAAAAATATAAGGACGTTATATTTATAGAAGCTCATTTTGAAACTTACTAACTGGACAACGTTGGCATCTTGCAATTCTATTCAAAGCCCCTGTGAATCTAGTCTTTGTGCCTTAGATCGGTTTTTACCATCACGTAATTATTTTTTTCCTTACATCAATACTATTAGAAGATTCTTAGTAGATGCAAGTGTAATTATTTACATTCATTTACAAATTTAACAAAAATTTAATTTAATAAGTACTACTCTAGTGTGAAATTATTGAGTTCCTTCGCGCTTGTATAGACAATACAGAATAGGATATTATAATCTACCAAACGCAAGTATAAAATAGCTTTTAAATGCGGTCAAACCCTAAAAAAGATTATTTCAATATTACCCAAATGCCGGTTTCCTCACGATGTTTGGTTAGCATGTACTAATTGCGCACATAAATTAAAATTTCATTGGCGATTTGAACGCTCGCTCTCAAGATTGAGGGCACGCTTAATGCACCAGGCCAACACTCCTAGGCAAATCCCTAAATGTATATTTTTTATTTAAAATTATTGTATATTCATAAATATTTATGTTTATATGTTCAGGTACTAGGAAAGGTGCCGACCATATCGATTGATAAGACGGACGGTTGCCAGATTTACCTCTCGAAGGACTCCCTCGATGTGGAAATTGTCAGCTCCAAGTCATCGGAGATGAATGTGCTCGTGCCACAGGCGAATGGTGACTACGTAAGTTCTCCATCATATATTATTCAACGAGTTCATTAATTGGGTCATTTTTAAAACAACCTTTACTTCCAGACGGAGCACCCCATTCCAGAACAGTACAAGACGGTGCTGAATAAGCCCTCTGGCCTGACCACCACGCCCGTCGAAAACAAGGGCTAACTACATCGACGTTTGTGGTATTTTTGAACTTGGAACACATTCTGACATTACTTTGTAGTAAGACTGGCTTTTGCCTTTAAGATTCTAATACACAAATTGTCTCCTTGACCCCATGTAACATACGAGTTCCAAGTTTGATAATACGTTTCTTATAGCGGTCTCGGCTTCCCGAGACAGTTCTTATGTACTAACAAGGTTGGGACGAGGTTAATTTAGTCGTTTTATGCATATTTTGCACTATAGTTGCTAGTTCACTCGACGTCCCGAACTCAATGCACAAACATTACTTTAAGTATAACATATATTCTCGGGAACTGAACTGTGTCTCTTGCTCATTTCGACTCGTAAGATAAATGAATACGTAGATAACTTCAATATATACTGGCCTTTGTGTAATGTTCCTTATATTGGTGTTTTATTTTGACATTGGAAAGTCCATACGTTGATTACAGCGTTGTACGGCATAGTCTTAGATTTAGATACGCAGGTGATATACCAATAGAGATACAAATTTATTTGTCTATATATAATTTTTATTTTATACTACCAATGTGTTTCCTCGATAATGCGCGCCTTGAGGCGTTGCGATTGATGGATAAAATTTCAGCCAATTCTCTATCTGGTCATCGTAACAGCTTCGTAAATTTTTATTTAATATTGAAATAATATATTGAGTTACAGATACGTTCACGTACTTGTCTCTATTGGTATCTCTATGCTTAGATGTAAGAAGTGTGAATGTTTCGAATTAACATAAGGGTTCCTGTCAACTCGTCGCTTCATAGTGATTAACCCCGACACGATTGAACCAACAGGCTTTTCTAAAACTGTATTTACTATTTGTAATTTTATCTCGTGACAGTTTCTCAGTAAATATTTTATTTTAGGACCTTGAGTATTTTAAATAAGTGATTTGTATTGTGTTAAAGTATTACATATGAGAATTAATATTTAATCATTTTGTGTTTAATAATGTAACAATTATTTTAACGGACTGTAATTATTTATTATGCCATCATTATTTTGAAACATAATTTTATTTGTCGAGAGATTAAAATACTTTATAAGAAATGTGTGTTTTCTTTTATTATTATTTTTGAGGTTGATAATTAAATAATAAATCAGTGGTGCTACAACCTCTTTAGGTTTTGGCTTCAGATTTCTGAATCTGTTTCATGATCCTTTTTAAATCTAATAGGCAAGTAAGTGAACAGCCTGCAGTGGCGACACACGTTGTTGACTTTTTGGGTCTAAGACATGTCGGTTTCCTCACGATGTTTTCCTTCACCGTTCGAGCAAATGTTAAATGCGCACATAGAAAGAAAGTGCATTGGTGCACAGCCCGGGATTGAACCTACGACCTCAGGTATGAGAGTCGCACGCTGAAGCCACTAGGCCAACACTACTCTAGTTTGACATTTACCAACAAATATTTTCTCTTAAATTTAGATATCAATCACGGAGGTAATAAAAAAACTATTAAAGTTTAAAGATTTATTCATGGCTCACATCGTCCATTTGAAGGAATAAATAAGAATTCAAACGGAAAAGGTTATCCATGCTCAATAAATAGTTACATACAGCGACATTTATCAGGCACATCTATATGTACAGAGCCCTATATAAAACATCTTATTCTACCTATAAAATATCAGTCGAAAGTCGTTTATAATTACTGGCTCAATCTTGAGTGAGAGTTCGATTCTTGTTGCATTGAGATTCATCACTTCCGTCTGAACATTCTAAAAAGCCATTGCACACGCTCGACGCCGGCAAACATTCGCCCAAAGGACACCGGAAGCCCCTACATGTGTCAAATGGTTTGACAACTGCCCGCTTGTTCTCGGCCGTCTCGAGGTCAGCGTAGAACTCTTCGCTGGAGTCTGTTTCGTTGATCGGGAATTCCGTCTCATTATGTGGCGTGTATGTTTCTATGACGCTGTCGATCCATTCTATGTAATTCGACACTTTAGTATAAACTCCGGGGCGATTGGCTCGCGCACATCCGTAGCCATTACTTGTGACTCCGTAGATGTACCATCTGTCCGATTCCTGAAATATTTACAATCATTGTGACTCACTAAGTTTAAAGGTGTTAATCTTATACTCTTAACCCTCTCGTTACTCGTAATACTCATAATTAGTTCCGAAATTCAATGCAATCAACAGACCTATATTACAACGAACAGACAAGCTATTGTAAAATTTGGCTTTACTTTGTTTAGCCAACCAAGTAGGTACTCGCAGACTACGATGAAAGTGCTGAATTATTTAAACCTAAACTCAAAAGCCTAAACACGTTTCGACATAAAGACCAAATGCAATTAAGCAGAGTATAGACATTAATTCTAAGAGGATTCATAATAATTTAGTCTAATTGCATCGTTTAACTAAAGTGCCTACTCATCTATCTCGTTTCATCGCAACGTAAACACAATTTTACAGAAAGAGACTACAGCAGATACTTTTTTATTATTGAGCATTTCATATCAAAGGTATTCTAAATAATTATGTTATACCTGGCACATGAGAGGTCCCCCCGAATCGCCAAGGCACGCGTCTCTTCCGCCTCGTTCATAACCAGCGCAGAACATGTCTTCAGTGACACGGTAGAGAGGCAAAAGACGCGTTCGTCGACGGCATTCCGCCGTTGATATCACCGGCAATTCCACCTCTTGTAAGGTATCAGCTATATTTTAGTAAAATAAATCATTATTTCATTACTAATAACTGTTTTGTTTTAATGTCATGCACAAATGGATGAATGTATTGTGTTTACTATTGTAGTATTCTGTTTATCTATACCTATGTGTATTTTAATGAAGCTTTATAAATAAATAAAAGTTAAAGATATATTAGATAAATTATATTTCTACAAATACAAAGCCAGAAGAAGTTTCATACCATTTTACTGAAGTTTCAGGTATACATATGTATATCAGCGTGAGGGCAAGATTTTCGAACTCGTTTTTAGCCAACATCCCATGAAATAATTTGACAGATTTCTATATAATAACACTTGCCTCTAAAGCGTGGAAAGCTGTCTTAAATAGTGACTGCATATTAGATCTAACCAGTTCTAGTTATTCTAGTACTATCATAATAAGTTTTAATTGATACGAAACGTCGACTTTCCTACTGAAACTACAAAAACATAGTGTCAAACTCGTTTTCTAAAATCTACAATGCCTAACAATTACCTACGACTTAAAATTTTTGGCGTTATATCAAAAACACTTTTTTTTCTAGCAAAAATTATGGAAAATAAGTAGATTTTTTAGTACACATACATATACTAATACCCACAATATATATTTCATTTCAAGTGCGGAAAGCCTGTCATTGCGACGAGGGTTGACAGTCGGGACAAGTTGCAATGACGGTTCCGCACGTGTACTGAACAACTATTTTTAATACAGTTGCGAAAAAATTAAGCAATTTAATATACTAAAAATAAAATAAACTATTTGCTTTTTTTTCTCTTCTCTCTACGGAATAAATTCGTTGCACGTGGATATGTAGCGACTTATATGTTTCCGGTAAATTGTTCTCCGAAGCATTTTGTGCAATTATACTGAGTTCAGGTGGTATTAATTCAAATAAAATATCGTCGACATTACTCATTTTGTGCAACAAATAACTCAACTCGCAAGAACATTTTTGGAAAATGGCGCGAACCGTCAAAGAATATGAGCAAAGCTTTTTTTTCTTTTCTTGAATCTAATCATGAAATATGTTATTGAAACAAATTAGTAGCTTCTTTTTAAAATATTTGCATAATATTTTTTTTTGGCAAAAACTTCCGTGATTGTTTTTGTAATATTACTTCGTGGTTGGTTTTTTCTTTTTAATATTTTTTTTTTATTTGAAATGAAAAGAAACCTAACCTAACTTATTGAATCTAATTATATGTAAAATTTTTTAGAAATAAATACTTATTTTCATATACATATCATAAAAACTTCCATGATTTTTTTTTCAGTAAAACCTTCGTGGTTGGTTTTTTCTTTTTAATAGACATTGTTTTGACAGTTGGGAAAGAGAACGCACGAGTTCGGGAAAGGCAAAGAAAAAGCACGAGTGTGTCTACATCCTGAACGCTTTGCGTCCCTGTAATATGCCACTTTTTGAGCAACTGTATTAAAAAAATACTTACGAAACACTCGCTCGTGTTCATACAACTGTCCCCATCCAACGACAGTGCAATATTGCCCCGCGGGTGGTTGAGCACGAGCAGGTGGCAGACATGCTGGTCGAAGCCGCGCGTGTAACGCCTGAGGATCGATCCGTAACAGCGCGATGTCGTTGCGGAAGCCGCGCGGCGCATAACGCGGGTGTAACACGACTTGACGCACCCGAGCAATTCGTTCCCAAGGACCTCGAGGCCACGCTCCCCGGCGGAGAGCACCTAAACGAGCGACCCAATGTGCTTCTGTTGCCCTGTAATTTGATATATTAACAAGCTAGCCAAGTTATAATGCTAAGAACCGTCTTGTGACTGCAGTGCTAAATTACATTTTTTGATATGTTGACGAAACTTTTGCGTCATTATAGTTCGACAGTTATCTTCTTAATACTTTGAACTAAAAAATTAAAGGTTTTGTAAATAAATAAAATGATGCGCAAATAAGATTTAATAAATAATATACTCTCCACACACGATTTTAGTAAATTGAAATAAAGTTCTATTATGAATGGCAGCATCAATTGATTGACCTGCAATTCAATTGGTACATGACTGTCAAAATTATTTTTAAAGAGTTTAAAACTAAAAAATATCGAATGAAACTATAATCCCATTACCCATTCTATTAAATTAAATTATATTTTTAGGTTCGCTCTGCAGCTCGCTCTGTCGATTAAAGTATTCCTGAGTCTAATATAAAATACTCATAAAAAGGTTCTTACGTAAACAGAATTTAAACTCGGCTTTTGGAAATATTTTATGAAAAGAAATATGCAATCATAACATATACATTATACATATATAAAATAACATACATATATAATAAACATAAAAGCAAACTTGCCCTACAAATTATGCTCATTAAACTAAAAATGTTTCTACATACATTTTTCTCTTAACTATGTTGACGACAAGACTCGATGTATTCGAGGTTATTAAGCAGAAATGTTAGGGAATTTATTGCCTTTTTTTAATACTATTAAATTACAGCATAATATGTAAAAACCGAACTATCATCGACTATCGAATATGTCTAGTACCTTACTCTATTATCAAGTTCACATGCATTTCATAAACACTTAATGGCAAAACGAAAAGACAGTTAAAGTGGTATGACCAATAGTTATTGCATCACACAATAATTCCTTGAGCCCTAGCTAATGATAAGACAGATCTATCTCATTGGGAGAGTTAGGAGTCTTCAAATATATACTTTTTAACGAAGTATTTAATATAAGAGTACTTATTTGAATGTAATAAATAAAGAGAGAACTGTAAATATTTATAAAAGCAATTCATATAGAAATATTTAATGCAATATTGTTTAAACTTACTGGTAGAAACAATGGCTGGCGGAGAGGAGCCACTGAGAAGAAATCAGGGTTGCGCCGCACTGAAAGTCCCCGTCCCGGTAGAGAGCTGCCTGCCAGGGCCAAGCGCCCGCCGCTGCGCCGCCGCCGCCCACCACCCTGCCCCACCGCACGCGATTAGCTCCCCTACCACACACCCACACCGACCGTATTCGCTAACCTTTATACTATAAGCCTACTTTTGTGCAGAATGGCCACAATTTTAACTTCAATATGTCAAGCTAAGCATTCTTCCGTACATTATGACCACTGATACCCAGAATTAACTTCTTTGACAGTTTGTTTTATTCAACTACTCAAATGGTTTATTTGTTTAGGTTCTGACGTTTGAATCTCAGGCCAATAAAGTTTGAGTAAATCTATTTGTGTCGAATGCCTCAAACAGGAACTGTATAAAATCGTTTCTGAAGTAAACTCTAACATATATTATATTGTTATTAGTAATTATAAAATTCGCACAGATCCATTCCAAAAAATATCTAATGTGACTCTAAGGTACTCAATGGAATTTATGATCAACGACTTTTAAGAAGTTTTAAATTAAAAAAAAACTTTAATCACCTCGGTTGCTGGGCATCTGCGTGTGGTCGAATGCCACAATCGAGATCCTTACAACGCACTCTCAAAGCACGATGGCGCGCGCACGTCGATCGCTTGAAAGTTAACCGCGTGTCGGCTGCGCGTGCGTTCGCGTTATGCCAAACCTCCCAGTACCCTACTGAACTGATTTTTCTACCTTCCCTCGCTTCTCTTACGATTGGGGCGTCTCTAAAAATCCAAAACAACACTATATAGATATATTTTCATGGAATATTAGTGCATAAAATAGTTTTGATTATCAGTCTTTAAAATAAGCGTAATTTTAAATATGTGTCGTATGTTAGGATAGCTTTTATTAAATGTATAAAGCCATGTTGCTAATGCTTTGTTTATTAGTTATCTTTCAACAAGAAACTAACTTCATCTAGATACTATACTAATATAAAATTTTGAAGCGCGTTTAATCATCTCAATTTTACAATTAACTCTAATTTAAAGTTTACACAATGACAGCATGCACTGATATAATTTTAGATTTTAGTACGTTTTTTAAAAATAAAACATTTTTTTTTCATCGTATTCCTCATTAAAATTCTCACTTTACTATGTTGCAAAAAATAAAACATTTTCGTAATAGAAGTCTTAATAGTGTAGGTAAATAGTATAAGTCGTTAACAATAAGTCTTACCTTTTTTGTTCATATTATTAAAACATAATGAAATATTTATTGTATACTTACTGGAATGTCATTGCTCGACACACGGCTTTTCCCAAGTCCGGAAGCTTTAGGGAACTGTGTGCTTGCGCAACCACCGCATCGAAGCTTTCCACGCATAGTCTTCCCCAAACACCGCGCTTTCGTACCATAACGAAACCTGGAATTATCAAACTTCCATTGAACTTTGCGTGTTGCAAATTACTTTTATACATAAAATACGTTACTCTAAATCATAAAAATCATTAATAAAAAAATCTAAGCATAACAACTGTTACTTTATATATTACAATAATTTGTTCACATTCAAGTAGCTACCGGTATCCATAGCTTAGTTGCAACGCATGATGCTGAGATTACCACTTGGATTCACAAAGAAACAATTGTATGACTTTGAATGTTCAGAACGCTGTTAATTTGTCTACTATACATTTTTTTATACATTCCAATCTCTGTCAATTAAATTCACACAAATTTTAGATGATTTAATTATTCTGACCTTCTTCATTATACGGTATGACGTCATTATCTCCCATTTCTTCACCCAACGCGACGCAGCTCTTTTCATCATCGCCCAATGGACAGTCGGGATTTCCGTCACAAACTTTGTTCATTTCCACACATTGACGGGCATTTGCGCAAACGTACTGACCCTCTTCACACCATTCTGAATATAATTGTTGTAAAAGGTAAATGATTGAACAAACTCAATTTCAACAGTTTGTTACACGCATTACTCCTTCAGCGATCAACGGCACTTCTCTTAAATACATTAAAACATTGTTTGCCAAGGGAGGCAAAAAAACATTATTTTAATCCAAAGGAGAGCAAGGGATACGAAATTGACATTCTAGCTTTGATCACCTCTATGAAAATAAAAGTAAATGGAGATCATTTGAATAAACAATACACAAAAAAATAACCAACTCGCGCTTTACTTTTTTATTGTATCTTTTGTGATCGACCTCATTAATGACAGTAACGTTTAAAACCCTTAACACGTTATAAATTTAAATCATTAAATTGAAATGATTTAAATTTATTTGTTTGATCCTTATGATTTGATGACCAACAAAGGTTGCTTTTTTACAGTTTTTAGTACAAATAACCTATGTAAATGAGTGCTTTTTGATCATGAAATTACCACATTTCTTCTCATCAGAATAATCCCAGCAATCCACTACGCCATCGCATATTTTCGATTGGGAGAATTCTGCTCTCAAATAATCAGCGCACGAGCAAGCCCTTTCGTCTTCTCCTTCTGGGCAGTCCATTAAACGATTACACCTTGATGTAATAGATATGCAAGTTCCTGATGTACATCGGAATGATGTTGAATTATCACATATTTCTGAAAATTATGTTCACTTAAAAGCAACAATTTCTACTTTAGGGTAAGATTTAGAAACAAGACGCCCGTTTTTGACATACGGAAATCATACTTAGTGTTTTATTTCGTATTTGGTAATATAAGTTTTTGATGAGTGGCCGCAGGAGAATAGAAGCTAAAAGAACTAATCAAGTTCTGTTTGCTTGAGAAAATTACTTAATTCACTAATTTCTTAATTTTTTTCAATATTATTAGCACTTTTGAGTTAGCAGTAAAGATTTAATCAAGTATTATTTATTATTATATTTTTATATTTTACATATGAAGACTAGAATATACTTTTATGTTAAAATACCTTCTTCAGCCTTTTCCACCACCATCTCTTTGTCCTTGTGTGCCTTTTCTATGTATGGCTTGCTATAAGTTTTCTCCGAGTTATCAAGACTGTTTTCATCCTGCTTCGTAGATTGTATTTTATTAAATGTTTTTGTTAAAATTTTAAACCCTGCCTGATTTAAAGTATAACTAGAAGGAATAGCTTTTGTTGAAATTATACCGCCGGAACGAAACAAACTATTGTTTTTATAATTCGATATAGTGGCCAAGCTAGCGAGTTGTTTTAACTTATCGATCGAGAGAGTACTCGTCTGGTTAGCAGGAATCTCTAGAACTACATCCGGTTCTAGGGCTAACTCATACGCAGGTAAAACTTGGGTTTTGTTTGCTTGTTTACTGCTTACGCTGCCAGTGACATGGTAAGACACTCTGTAGGTTCCTTGTGGTATATTTGTAACATTAAATTTATCGCCAATAGTTTTATCCTCAAAAGATGAATATGTGTTTAAGTTGTCATTAGACTTAGGCAATCTAGTTCGATGGTGATGAGGACCTAGGTTTGTGTCTTTTCCATCTAAGCCTTGAGGTCCTTTCATACTTGTCGACACTGTCACGATTTCAGAAGCTTCGGCCGTATTATCGTTTGACTGAATATCATGTTCACTATGGGTAGTGTCGCGAAAAACCCCACGTTCTGAGTTTTTTGAGGTTTGTGTTTCTATTTTCGGACGTGGCCGTAGAGGCCTATTAACGCCAAGATTCGATTTTGCCGGTAACAACGTTATAACGGCGGCTGTGGTTACTTCTACTTCATCATCTGAGACCACCTCAACAGAACCTGGCATGGCAACATCGTCTTCAATACTAAAATCATCAGACTTTGCCATTACTTCTGGTTTGTTGGTTTCAGGTGGTTTTTGGGAAGTATTTTGTGAATATTTCTTAATTATATCGGTTAAATTCCGGAGAATTGAGATCTTACTTTGAAATTTTGGTGTTGTGTTTGGAAAAAATGCGTCATTTTTTGTAATTATAGCTTGTAAAGTATCGTTGTAATATTTGTCAGGTGATGCTTTAATACTTGATTCATTATTATTTGTTGATGTATTTACTAGTTCCCAAGTGTGAATCGGAGAACTTGTTGTAGGGATCAGCGACACCTTATTGTTTGGCCTCTTTGTAGTATTTTCTTTCATTTTATTTTCAATTATATTTACAGTTGTCATATTTAATGGAGTTTCAATGGGTTCGCTGACATTGTATTGACTACTTGTTGTTTCTATAGGAATTGCAGCCACAGTACTAGATAAGGTCGAAGTGTTGTTTATTTTGACAATAGTTACTCCTTCCACAGAAATTTTCTCTGTGTTATTATCTTGTTGAAATGGCATAACATTAATAGACGCAAGCGTTGTTTTATCTTTCGGTGGTCTTTCCATCGGTTTCCCATCGTTGTCATCAACATTTTCTTTTGATTGTGGAATATAGTCTACAACTCCACTAATTTTGTCTACTGGTAAAGGGTAAGGCTTTGGATAACTAGACCCTAAGGTCTCCATATCTTTTAATGGTGGGGAAAAAGTTGGTAATGTGAAACTAGTATACACAGGACTTGGAACATAAATATCTGCCGTTAGTTTCGGATCAACATTATAAAGTCCACTTTGAATATGTAAAGGATTATTTTTATGTTTACCAGGAGGTATTGGTGTTAACATACTTTCAAGAATTGAAATATCATCCACTACTTCTACAACTCCAATTCTATCATTGACACTTGACTCACTTGTTTTATCATCTAATATTGGATCTTTACTAGTAGTGTCATAGTAGGGTTTAGTGATCGGACGCCATGGTTCATTATCAATAGCGACATGTGGAACGGTAAATAAAGTATCTATTTTCGGAAGATCCTTGTCATGGTTGTCATTTGTAAGCAGATCTAATAAAATTTGTGACACATTGCTTGTGGTTGTTGTGATAATACTAGTTGTTGGTGTTGTAGGTGTTGTTGTTGACAGTTTTACGGTTGTCGCCTGTTGGGGTCTTCGCGTGGTTAGTGTAACTTCATCAGTCTTCTTTGATATCGTTTCCAATTTTTGTTTTATATTTATAGCAGATTTTATTGTAAATGGCCTATTCTTTGATGTCGAAGATATAAATTTCCGAGTCGTAGTCTTAGTTGTAGTAGATGTTGTGGAAGGCTTCGAAGTTGTTGATGTACTTGTGGATTTAGGAGTTTTAGAGATTGAGCTATGTTTGTGATTAAACTTGTCGTCGTGCTTAGCTTGCTTATTTTCAGTAATATCAGCTTCTGTTTTAGTTATTTGAAAGGACCCAAATGAACCTTGAACAACGGGAATATTTTCAGTGTCAATATCAGGTTCATCGGGATCATTCTTATTCCCTTGCACATTTGGTTTTATAGTTGTTTTTCGTACCACGCCTATTCTACTCTGTAGGGTTTTGTCTTTATCATTCTGGGGCGAAGAAAGTTTTGGATGACTTGTGGCCATACTTTCGTTCATTGCTTCTTTAACATATTGTTCTGAGTGGTATGTATGTTCTAAATCTCTTTTTATCACTATACTGGTAGGATCAATTTTTATTTGTCCAAAAGCAGAATGTTTTGATTGTGAATCTTGTATGAGAATATTTTTTAACGTTTCTTCTATATTTGATAAGGAGCTGAAAAACAAAAAAAACTTATAAATATTATTGACAGAAGCATCAGCATTGAACCAAAACTAAATAAAATTGCTACCTAGGTATTTTTCTTCTATCTAGATAAAGTCTGAAATGTACGTCCAAACGGCGGTCTCCAAAGCCAGTTACGATGGCGCCGGTAAATGCTTGTCGTAAGGGTGACGGGGCGGCATAGACCTGCCTCAAAGACACACCGTAACGTCGAGCTCTCTCTCGCCAGGCTGGACTTCCCGGTGCTCCTCCATAGACGTCTCCTCGTGTCACCCTTAGCGTTCCCTCGAAAGTTATTATTGCTGAAATTGTATAAAAACCTTTACACATTTGTTGTCAGATTTTTATTTCAACTACTACGACTAGTACTGAAACTACTTCTAGTACTACAAAAAACGGCAACAGAAAGTGATGATAACAAAAAACGTTTAAAGCAAATTGAATATGGTCGTTTCTTTTTTATCACTCGGTATAATTTTGCTTCAGATTAGACAGGCCCTTCATCTTAGGTAGTAAAGTAGTTTATAGATACAATATAAACTGCAAATATAGAAATACAGCTAAACTTACGTTCACCATTATCCGGTCTTAAAGCGCCCATATAGAAGGCAAGTGCTGCCACTGCCAGTACTGCTACTGCGGCAAGAAGCGCTCCTCCAACCAGCGCAGCCGAGCAAAGGCCGCCCCCACTGCGGCTCCCACCTCCACTTCCCACTCTTGGATACCCTCCACCAGCAAATCGATATTCACTCTGGAAAATTAAGTTTACTAAATAACTTACGAAAATTCACATTGTTAATGTTTTTTTTTAATTAACAATGTGAATCGTCAATAAGCAATACTATTTAACTAACAATGAGTATTGGATTGAGTAGGAAAGACAATTTTAATAAATTGTAACCAGACGATATTGGCAAATTATAGAAAAAACAAACTAGAAAATCGGCATAATATTTACCAGTACTACATTCTTACTAGTCCAGTTAGTTAAAATAATAACAGATTTCTCAGTATAAAAAAAATTAAAATCTGCATTTGTGCATTTTAACAACCTTTATTTTAGTAATTTTATATAATAATTAACTAAAGAACCATATAAGAAAATCAGGTAAAGTTGGGCTGAAATACTAATAAATATTGTGGAAACGTTCCATTTCGTTGTCAGTCAACTCTCGCTTTTTCACGTGTGTGTTATTAATAATTTTCATAAACAATAGAAGACAAGAAATTCACATTCATTACAATCGTAAAATCTTGCATTTTAGGCCGCATGCAAAATTATTTTATTAATTAAAAAAAAGGTAGATCAACCTCCATTGTGCCTGTGACATATCCGTTTAATATCCAGCAAACATTTTATTTATTTTGTAACATTGTTTTGGTTATTTTATTAGGTCCATATTTTTTTTGTTATAGTTTATTTATAGTTATCATTGTTGTCATTACATGCGAATTTAGAATATTTTTTATTCCAATTTCATATTTGGATTATTATTCCTTGATATGTATATGATATTTCTGCCTCGCCAAATATGTGGTTCAGAAACTGCCCTGGCAGTTATACCAGTGATTACCGCGCCAATGTCGATGGGAACATTCTAATAGCTCTCTGGGAAACGCCGCCGGTGGGCCATATATCAATCTGTATTATCTGGCTGCTCTATCATCGTTTGGCAGAAGTTTTATTGATTTTATACTGGAAGTACCGCGATAGGAAATGAACAATGAAAGGCAGAATGTGTAAATCCACCCTTATCACTTCGGTGTTCTTCGGTATACAAGTGAGAATTTCTTAGGGGACTTTCATATGTGGAACTAACTGAACGACAAGGTATTTGCTAAACAATTCGATTGAAGATTAATCAAAATTATATTATTACGCATAACGTGTTTACTGTTTTAAACCGTAGCTATACGACTGCTACTGATAGTGATTTATATATTGCATTTATAACGTAAAAGTATGTTAAGTACCTTAATGACAAATAATAAAATATAAAAAAAAATATTTCTATAAGACCTGTTCTTAATTAGTAACGCTAATAAATAATACTGTTCGTAGTAATAATAAGTACCTACAACGTCTTTATTTTAAGACTGAGCTTAATTTTTTTAGTATTTCATAGACTACATTTAACAGGAAGAAAATATTCATATCACTTATCACTATCACTCATTCATCACAGCTTAACTAGCTTTTTAAATTGTAGCTCTATTCTCTTGTTCTATATTGACAATTATCCTACAGTTTCTATTAACCATAAACGTAAAACATGCATGCCACAATTTTCGCCACACAACTAATTAACGAGTAGCCGGAATACATAATACAAATTAAGACAGGGCAAAGTCATTTCCATGGAATGGACATTAAAATACAACAAAGCATTTGAAATTCTCCAAGACTATATAATGACATTCATTATAACTTAGAATGTATAAACACTTAAATATTCCAAAGATCCTATGCTACGGTAACTTATCTCTTTTAAAAAAAAGCTCCGAATTACGACGAGACAAATATTTCGGTCTGTTAAGGTTTTTGCTGCAATAATTACAGCATGGTGCGGCATCATTATAAGAAGAATAGCATTTTATAAAGACGAAGAATGACAAAGGTATGAGACGTGGAGATGCCTTCCTGTCGCATCGAATGAAGAGTGAAATACGGGTGAGTGTGATCGTGCTCATTAAACTTATAAATATGACTCGGAACATACCACTTGATTTATATAATTGTCATTATACCACTTAATAACCAACGAAACGCTCATTTGTGTATAATCCCTAATTAGATAAATGCATTTTATTCATGTATTTGATGGTAAATATATTTAAAGTTAATTTACGACGCTTAAATAATATTTTTACGTTATATATATGATGAAAAGCTACACAATGCAATTTCTTTAAATAATAAATAAAAAATTGAATGATGGAATGAAAGTATTACTTTTCAATTAAACTTGAATGTGTTCAGAAGTCAAAATTAACTTGGACCTCGTTCTCATCCAATCTCTATAGTTGTGAGAGGCACTTTACGAAGTTTTCGTAAAATTGTCAAGTTTTCTTGTCTCGTGGTACAATACCATTGAACCCGATCACAGTGATTACTGGAATACCTCATTTTAAACGACATCCTTAAGTAATTGTAGTGATCGTAACGAGGGTTTTGAACCGCGTTCGATCAGATCAGAAAATAAAGTAAAAACAACTAAATTTATAAATTCAATTCATATTTTTTTTGCAGTTACTATAAATTAGTTTTTTTTCATTTTTACCAAATACATGCAATATCTCAATATCAATATCTTATCAATTTGCAATATTTGTTTTAAAATAAGTATTGTTTGATGATTTGCTTTTTTAAAAGAGTACCGAGAGGTTTTTACGCCGGCTGTTTATCTCGGCCTACACCCTCTGTCTTCTTTGCCGATGAGTAGGAATGCCTACAGGTTCAAATATAATGACGTGGAATAAGTGATACCTTGATAATCTTATGTACCAATATAAACGAATTTTTTTTTATCTGTTATATCGACATCGAAGGGACTTCATTTTTGGTCGCAAAAATTGATAGTCGTAACAGCCGATGATGTTGTTATTAAGAACCTAACGCAATCGAATTCTGCCGTATTCTAAACGATGTCGTCGTAAAGGGTTTTGACTGTAATTTGATCATGCGGATATTAATAATGTTTTATCTTAGTACATAATTAAAAATAAGGCAACAACTCAAACATAAATAAAAAATATAAAAAGTACAGGTTCCACCGAGATTTGAACTCGGATCGCTGGATTCAGAGTCCAGAGTGCTAACCATTACACCATGGAACCGTTAATAGAGATGTCGAATGTTAGTAATAGAATCTTCGCAGAAAGTTTTATTAAAATTTATTTGGTTAATTACTATTTTTTGAGACTTCATACGATAGCACAGCAGTAGTTCGGGCTTTACAATGCAACTTTTCTGTTGCAATATAAAGTAGAACAAATGTATTATTTTCAGTAAGATCAAGTATATATTATGTAAATGTATACAGTAATTGTTATTAGCAATTATAACGATAACGACGTATTCCCCTGAGGAAATGACGGGCGTGACCATTTGTTACAATTTTACCAATAACCTAGTACACTACGATGCATGTTATAATATCATATTTAAGATTTAAACCCTGTAAAAATATTTCTTTGTATTTGTATATACTGAAATACTGCTATTTCAAGTAGCTTAGTACTTATCTAAATCTAAATGCTTACATAATGTAAAATCTTTATTCATGTATCATCTCGTTAACCTATTTTTTACTATTGTAATTTATTCATTTGTACATAATTCGCAGTTTTTTTTGCAGTCAAGAATCAGTTTGTAATAACAGCAGGCGTTCTCTGACAACTGAACCTTGTTGACAAAGTAACTAGCTATTCTAGACAAATTATTGTAGCTTGATTATTTCTTCACCAAAAGTACTTGTCGAGTCAGTGATACAGCTAGAACTAAAGATCGCTTCGGGCAATTTGCCAACGAAGCACCGCTATGCCGGCCCACATTACATCTAGTATCATTTAAATTAAATACTACACCGTACATCGATTTATTAAATTTTAACTTTATATCAAATCTCTAATTTCTAAGATATTTATACTACGTACTAATCTACAAGGTACAACTAATCCCAAATAATAAGTAGTATTTGAAAGTCAATAACAAAGCAAGTATTAGTATATTTGTACTACTACTACCAATACTTAATATAAATTTTAATGTATTTTTAAGTAAAGTCTGTGCATAAACCTAAAGCAACAATTACACTACTTACGTGATAATTCTTTAGGTGCAAGATTGTCTAGCTATAACCACGGACAATTAAAATAATACACCAAAATGTTATATTAAAATAAATATACAAGCAGAAATCAATGGCATCACTTAATCTAAATAATAATTTGAAATTCAATCATTGCTTAGTTTTAATAAAATTAATTACAAACATCTTTACATCATGAAAAATCCAGTGTTATAAAATTTTGTAAATTTAATATTTCGGATACAAATCATGACATCTTTAATAGGTATCTGTAGATCATTTAAATAAAGCGTTTGTATCGATTGCCATAATCATTAAGAGACTTTGTCTTTGCTTATAAAGTACATGATATAATGTATCGGCGGTACATAACAAATTCAGATTCGGCTGTAGGAATCAATTCAAAGAACTGTCAATATAACATAAAATCTCTTCGATACTAAAATAATTTATTACTTCAGCTCCTTAGCCCTCAAGTAATTATCGTAATCTCAGGTTACGTCTCGGCTCTATTTCAAGATGCACACTTGCCCTTGTAGTTAACTACTGGACGGCCTTGTGGGGTGCGCGAGCGCATGACCTCACGGTATCTAGTTGAGTGCTTTAAGATCAAACACCTAAGTTTCCTCTGAAATCTCTACGATTTCTCCACAGAACGAAATTCAAAGGTATACAAATTTATTTGTTGACTGTTGTAAATACTAAATATTAACATGCTCGCAGGGATTTAGAAAATTTAAAATATTTTGACACTTGGCAATACTGTC
Source organism: Pieris mannii (assembly GCA_028984075.1). Taxonomy (NCBI): domain Eukaryota; kingdom Metazoa; phylum Arthropoda; class Insecta; order Lepidoptera; family Pieridae; genus Pieris; species Pieris mannii. Next base: position 7,853,034 of record CM054776.1, read on the forward strand.
TACTTTGTAGTCACTTTTTTTTAAAGAAGTTTTATCGACTTTAATCTTATCGGTTAAAAGTTTCTGTTTCATTATTGTTGTTAATTATATTATTTTTTAATTAAATTCATTCAAATACGTACATTCAACAAACGATGTGTCAAATTCCAAATACAAATAATGCATTTTGTTTAACTTGATAACAAATGTATAAATATTTTACAGAATATGCTAGGTTGGTTTCAGGTCGTGATCATGATGGGTAAATACGTAATTCTGTGGTAATACTTCTGAGTTCACGGCGCCTGACGCATTCGTCATGCTAACTTAAACACTATTTCATCCAAGAGATAATACAGCCGAATAACATAATTAATCTTTCATAAATAGTGCCTTCAAATTCAATGTATAAAAGAACACATCTTGGCCGTTCAGAATAATTAAAATGATCCGTGATTCACGAATGTCTACATGTTATTATCTTCTCCCGTGTCGAGTCTTGTGAGTTGTATGCGATTTTTTGTAAATTTAAGCCCATACGTATATATATAAAACGTTTTTATAAGCCATCTCAGTATTGTATAATGTAAGATAAAAATTTTGATTATTAAGAACTTCCTTTAATATTTCGTAAAACAATATTTATGTGATATTTTAGGTACATTACTCTTGAATTGGATTATCATGATTCATGTGCACTTTTTACTTTTTGTTTTTTTTTTTATGTATCCTATATCAGTTTAGTTTATTTTTATTTCTTTTGTTTCTGTTAAGTATGTTTTTTCCTTCTTATTGTATTTGTAATATGTATTTTTGCACTTCTTGCCTACCTTATGTAATTTACTCACAGTGGTTTTTTTCCTTTACTCACAGTGGTTGTCTGGAAGAAATCGCTCTAAAGCGATAATGCCGCCAGTTGCTATTCATTCAAATTATGTTTAATATAATTTTTTTTTTCCTTTTTTGTAATGCAACGAAGTGTTAATAAATAAATACATTTCATATTCTCGTCTCCTTTTAATTTTTAAATTTAAATTGCTAACGTTAATAATTCTCATGTTTTAAAAATAACACATAAATGACTTGTTAAAATGTTATACTATTTGTAGTGTTTAAAAAATAATGTTGTATTTTTCCTATTTATATTTGTGTGAAAAACTACTACACATGTATCATATTAATTTGAATAGCCTTCTGTGGTCATTACAGTCAATCAATTTAACTACTGTACCTACACGACAGGAAGACTTTTTGTAATAAAACCTTCAAGATTGCGAAACTATATGACAGCAAAACCAAACAATGGTTAAACAATCTTTGTATAAATTACTGAATAAATTCAGTACTATTTATTGAGATGCTACTGCGTCATGCTTGGTTGCTTTCTCTACAAAAACAAATTCACAGAATTATTGAAACGAAAAAATAGTTTCCTCCTCATGAAACATGAATGAATTAAGATGAAGTGTAGGAGGTAATCAAATAAGGAGGATTTTATGAAACAGAATTCTTCAGAATTAACATATACAAAAAAACTATACCTATGGTTTATATTTATAAAAAATAGAACGACGTATGTAGGCGATACGACTTAGATAACTTTGTATATAAATATTATGACAAAAAATTATGTACGGACACCTGAACATCTCTAAGTATCTAATACATAATAACAAAAAATATCACGAACGTAACTGGAGGCTTTGAACCGAATCAAGGTTAATGGTTATGGAAGTTAGTTCAATAGGTTTGTAAGATATTCTTGCTTCCTGCCATTTTCTTTATATGAATGCTATGCACAATTTATAGTTATAAGAGGGATCATTTTTCCTGATAAATTTCCTTTCAGTTTATTCCTTCAAGTTTCCTTCCAAGTTTAATCCCTTTAAGTTATGAAAGAGGTTTATTAATTAGGCTGACCATCGTACCTTAAGCATGATAAAAATATTTCTATGAATTCTTCAACAATAAAAATTGTTCAAAAGCTTCCAAGAATTTTAAGATAGTGTCGTTTGCTAAAGCATTTGTTTTGTCTCTTTTATCTCAGACTACAACATAGGGAGTAAAAAAAATATGGTATTTTGGTTCCATTTGTTTTGATTGCCAATTTAACTTTTAACTATATATATATATATATATATAGTTAAAAGTTAAAATATATATATATATATATATATATATATTTTACTTGATGGATGTCATGAATATATTTTACCCGAACATACTATGATTTAATTGTAATCTTCCCTTAAAATTTCAAGATTCCATTTTGTCGTTATTATATCTTTTACCCTGGTAAGCAACAATTATGGTTCACAATTACAGATTTTCCGTAAGCGTGGAATGCGTCATAAAGCTGTCAATCAAACCGTTGTATGCGAGATTGAAGATCACATTGATTACTTCTATATCACACATTCCAGACAATAGATTGCACGTGACTTAGCGTTTATGGTCTCATACTTATAACAGCAGATAACGACTCTACTTGTCATCGTACTTTATGTATCTATAAAATATGTATAGAATGTTCTACAGAATCCATTATTTTTTACAGGATCTAGGATTTAATATATACAATAACAGTATAGATAAAATAGGATATTTATATGTTTAAAGACACAGTAGCGTATGAATCGCATAGACTTATGAATTAAATGCAAAATTTTACACCACGGCAATGTAACGAAACAAGTGTTTTGAATATCGGAGCATGACATTCGAATGCAACGTCAGCATGGCTGGTCTTGGAGTTAGGAGTGTGTCGAGTAACGGTACAACCGTCACTCGTCACGGGCTACGCAGTCGCACGATACACGATACGCCTCACCGACAAAGTTACGCCTCGACACTCGATAAAAAATACCAGTTCTATCTAAAATATATTTTTCTTTATAAAAAAGTTCCTTTGCGTCAATGATCATACAAATCTAGTTAATCAAACTGTTATTATTGAAGGTCGACAGAATAATGCTCGATGGTGTATGGAACGGTGAACGCAATACAACAAATACCTTTATGATATTTTTTGTTTTTTAATTAGGATATACAACCAAATAATTGATAGTTTCGTGAACCCGGGTCAGAGAGGCACGCGTTAAGATGTATAGGAACGATGTGTAGGTTCCCTTCATAACGAAACATACCAAGAAGTAGAAGAAGGCTAAAAATACATGCGGAACATACTTAGTGATTTTGTTTAGTGCAAATATTTTCCTTTACTATGTATTTATTGTAATTTTAGTTTTTTACACTTCGTTACATTACAATATAAAAATTGAACATAGTGAAATGAAAAGGTGAGGAACTGGTGTCATTATCGCTTTCGAGGGATCTCTTCCAGGATTTGTGAGTGAAGAAAAAATATTGTATTAAATTACATGAGGTAGGCAAGAAGTGCAAAAATACATATAATGTATTGAACATTTTTGTAATATTGTGTATATATTCAGATAGAACTTTCAGTACTTATATGATCGTCAAACTCGTTAAGGATTAAATAATATGCATTTTATGCTTCTACGTTTCCAATTATTATTCTTATTAATTGCGCGTATGTCTATAAATGACCGATGTTATTAAACTGTTAATTAATATAAAAACGCAATATGTATTTCTGAATAGTTAAATTCGTCTCTGAGATTACATATAAATTATTGATTCTTACGAAATTCCCTAACACTGTTTTCAAGAAAATGTTATTTATTTATTCACACTTTGTTGCTAGTAAGAAACACAAATAACACAATACATAAAAATTACAAGGGATGCAACGGGCGGCCTTATCGCTAACAAGCGATCTCTTCCAGGCAACCCTAGTAAGAAAAGACTGTGTTTAATATACAATTATTTAAGAATGAGGTCAAATATCTAAAAGGTATTTATAGATGGTCCTATACACGGCATATCATCAATAAAACAAGCATTATAATGAAAGTTATGGGGTGACCTTGGTCCGACTCATTTGAATTCCAAGTTTCCATTTTGGTACAAACCAGGTTACTAAGTTACATTAGGACATTTGGTTTCGATATATTTTTTAAGGTTATAACAATTTTAATAAAAAATCTAATGTTACCTCTGTGCATTTGCATTCAAATTGATTTTTTAATTTAAGAGAAAGTGTGTAGATTTTTAAGAACACGGTTAGACTAAAACCTAAGTCGTTTGTCGGACTAAAAATTCTACGTGTCTTTATGTTACACAGACAGTCTTTTCTAAATTATAAGACATCCATATTTTAATTTTTAGGTCCTTGATAAACCAGTCACGTTATTAAAGCAATGCTTTAATATAAAGGTTCTTTAAATATTTATTGGAAAGCTCAGACCCGGTGAGCTTTAAAGCTTGTACGATATCGGCAGGTTTAATTTGTGACCCTTCATGATCAAAGATTTATTACTCACAGATGAATGATGGGACATGAAAATATGATTTAAGCTAATTATTAAATATCCTTTGACGTAGTGCCGATGCGTCACATAACTTAAATTACACTTCAATCTCATTAAAAAACGAAGTTAGCAAATATAATTTCAAATAATGAGATAACGAGTAGGTACATAAAAAAATTGTATGATTACTTTTATAAACATTTCTCTATTTCGTTTTCAAAAATGATAATGATAAAGTGGAATAATGTGCGTAGAAAATTCTCATCTGTTAATTATGAGTTAAAAGTTCGATTATTTATGAAACGATATTAAACTATTATTATAAACTGATAATTCCTTTGTATTGTAAATTGCACGTGCAGTGCTAAGGGCGGGCATTGTAAATAAATAATTAAATGGATTACCCTATTATTACTGCAGATGATTTATATACATTTTATGATTATAATTTTTATTTTTATTTCTTCGTAGGATTTAAGAATTTATTATAAAATATATATATAAATTTGTTTAACGATACCAAATGACTAATATTCCTTGTAATAGACATTTTTCATCTATAATTTGCTTGATTCGGTTAGTTATTTTTTGCTAGTGGTGTTTGAAAAAGTGTATTTTTGGTGTGTTGCGAACTAATTGGTATCTTTGGTCTAGGGGCGTACGATCAATGAACTCTGTAAGGTCAAAATCCTCAGTACGAGAACTCATACTTTTATTTCTTCTTATTCATTTCATTTCTGAAGTTTACGAGCGCCTCAGTCGCAGTTTCGTCCCTACTTCGAACATCGTTTGTATTTTATAGTGGTCGCGCCCATTTGTCTCAGTTCAATAGTAATATTGATGTCACTTAGACAGAGTACTCCTACTTCAAGGAGATAAAATATTCATTCATATATTTTACGTCTTAAAAATTCAGTATATTGAAGTTTTAGCACCGGTATATTGCCAGGTTATTTTCACTAAACATTGTAGTGATATATTCAGATTAATGTCGAAGAAAGTTACTTCAAACACATTCAATATTTTACTTCCCAAAGTAGGTTGAGACGACGCGTTCGAGAGCAATCAAATGTATTTAAATAAGATAAAGTCTCAATAACATTCGGCTATAACAAAACTAAGGCACTTTCATTTGTTATTTATGAAATAAATAGACAATACCACGAAGAGATTTTTTTGTTTCCAACTGAGAGAAAGGCAGGGCCCACTGACACACTTCGGTCATCACTTTCCTTGAGACATTGGCAATGCCGTAAGCAAATGTTTGTCAAATTCTTAGTTCTTTTAACCTATTAATAGTAACACTATGCAGTTCTACTAGGTACAATAAGTACATCAGTAGTCCAACTCTTATTTTATTAGTTTATTATATATTTGTATTTATAAAATTGTAATTGCTTTATTGTAAAATTCTTTGTTGGATGTAAATCTATCTTCTATTCATGTCTTCTTGGATTTTTTAATCATATCTTGCTATTTATATATAAAAAAGTAAGCTTTGTGTTATAGGTAGTAATGTACAAAGTATATTCAGGTATGCTTTATTGTGGAGTTCCAAGAAGTAAGTTCTACTCTTAGCTAGATATTTTAGTTTATTTTTTATTGGAGACCATAAATTACGGTCACTCAAATAGTATTTATTATATAAATATTTAATCAAATTTCGAATGTCCCTGATTTCACGAATTAATTCTTACGTCACGAAACGAAGGAGCATGGGTGTAATTACGATTAGTCCTGGCCTTAACACAACAAGTGTACAACCTCAATCGATTGGCATGTCGTGTTCGCTGGTTGAAACCTGCTTCTCCACGGTCGGTTGTTGCACTGCGGACCATCAACCAAGAGCAAGGCGATCCACTCGAGAACAACGTAACACAGCATTATGATTACAACAACAATTGTTTTTTTAGATATTTTTATCCTTTTACGGGCCCATACTTTAACTAGGAGAATTACGACTTATGGCTTGCAAACCGGTAATTTTAAAAATAGGAGCGTCTTCGCGTTTTGTTTAGTGCTTTGGACGATTGGATGAATTCTTTATCAAAACTTTATTAATTTACATTGCTTATAAATTGTTTCAAATATGTAGTATGTTAAAGTGAATAGACTCGTTGTAATGTTATTTAAGAATATTTATTTCGCATTACAGTAAATTAATACACCATTTTAATAATTTACGTCAAAGAGACTTTTGTCGTTACTATTTAATAATAAAACCAGGTCCGGAGGTTGGGTCCATACATTATCCCTCTAAGCGAAGCTCACTTTAAATTATAAGATGTCCCTCTAACAAGATAATATTTAAGTGCTGTCTCACGTTCGCTAACACAATTTTCCTTCAAAACAATTTATTAAGATAATATTTTTTTATTAGTATTAAAACTAGCTCTCAACACATCTGCTCATAGTCTAGCTGACTGACTGCAGGATAAAGGCTTATAAAAAACTAAAGTATTAAAACTATCATCTATTGTGTGTGATGTACTTACATCTTGGTTGACACTAAAACGTTTAAATTTTTATTAAATTTGGATTTGTTTTTAATTGAGTACTTACGAATACGCTGTACACTTAGTGAATAATTAAGATTCAAGTAAAAGCATTTTAAAGTTTCCCGCGAACTAAGTGGTTATTCGTACAATCTCTTAATTTCGCATTATGTAATTAGTTTTGTAACAAGTTAGCTTTGGGTCTTATAATATGTGAAACTATTCAACACCAATATTCTCTTTAAGGCTAACACATATGTGCCGGAAATATGAGCACCCTTAATTACACATTAGAATGTTTTTTTGTATCATATTGTTGTGTGTATGTATGTTGATGACATAGCAATGTATATCACTCACAATGCCTTTCACCTACGTATGATAATATAAGTTAAACAAAAGTGTTGTTTTTAATCAGTTTATTTGTATTATTCCTGCAGTCAAACATTTTATATTGAGTTTTGCTACCATATAGTAGTAAGTTTGAGATGTTTTTGTTGCAATGGCTCGTCATTCGTTTAACATAGTTTTAACACAGTAGCCCAGCTAAACTTAGGACATGTGTGTAATCTGTTTTTAAGTAGGTACTCTTTGCAAACGACCATGTAAATGATTTTATATAGGCATAGACAAGAATTGTTCATCTCAAATAACTCAGAATATCATATAAATAAATAACTCGTTAGAAACCGGAATGTCATTATCATACCAATGACGTTTAAACCTGTGTACGACAAATAATATGAAGCTCGACAATTGATTAACTGTATTTTATTAAATCCAGCAAAACCAGTTCATAAATAGAACCGTTCGAAAAAATCTTAAAAGAAAAGCTGACAAGAATTGTGGTCTGTGAAAAAACCGTTAGTTGACACTTGACCGCACTAATATGCATCGACTGGGCCAAGAAACTTATAATTTTAACCGTGCTTAAGAATCTAAAGCTATACCCACGTTTGCAATGAATGTCTTAGATAATTTCAGTTTAAGAAGATATGAGAAAAAAAATTATAGGTGATAATTAACGGTGACAAGGTGAACTTTGAAGTAAAAAAACCATTGTCTCCGCAAACCCACGCAATTTTACAATCAAACTTTAGTATAATCTGAAATTATTGTATCCATTTTTCTAAATTTCATTTGTTAGGTTTTACATGTGAAAGAAAGAAAAAAAATTGTCCCAGGACAGTTACGATTTTAATACTGTACCTAGTTTTAATAATATTATATATTTGACATACCATTCTTCATTTAAACTATCTTAATATGCAGTTAATTACTAATGCGATAATTGTATGCGTAGTAAGAAACAATTACCTTGAAAAAACCTAAAAAAGTAAAATTAAGACACTATTATTTAACATTCTATATATATGTCGATATATAAAATGTTGTAAAATGCGTAAAAAAATGTAAAGAAATAAAAAAATATCAACAAAAGTATACTACTTTAAGCCGTAAATTACAATTAATCATATGGTTGTTTTGTGTCGTGGTTCAAGTACTGTGTTAATTATGAAAACAGGCGGAAGATAATTCTTAGCATTTTCATCTTTATTCATTAACAGCATCACGGGCAGTCTTCCTGGGTTTTTCAGTATGGACTGAAGCGAAGATAGTCGCGTGCGCTTAACGCTTAGTGCGTCTGACGCATTAATTTACATCATTATTGTCCATTTTTCGTTTCAGTCAATGATTTTTAATTAATTCTTAACAGTACTATATATATACACTTGATTATAACTGTTGTTCTAGAGTGTGTTTTGTTCATCCGAGGAGAAATTATGATTGTCATCTATTAACAAATGAATAATATATTATCAGCATTACTCAAATTTTCATCTGCTAAGTCACCTACATAGGAGCTTTAGTTATGCCTCTGATAAAACCTGCGAAATTCTGTAAGTGTAGTTTATAAATATTTTAGTCTCATCGGATAAATTACATATCTTCTTATCACAAGATTTGTATTTATAACTCTCTTATAGATCAACTTTATAAATCAAGCTGTAACATCTTTAATGACAATTTGTAGTTAAAATGGAAACAGATATTTCACGGTGGTATAAAATGGTGTAACGGTCTATCGAACCTGAACGATTCCTCGCACTAAATCGAGATTCAAACCATCCATAACATAATTATGAAATTGTAGCAATTTCACAGATCTCAATCGATTTCTAAGGTCAAAGACCTAGACACAAAGACATAGCTTTAATTATATTCAATTGACCAAACTAAGTAGTTTGCATCGGTGCAAAAGACAAAAATAATTATTTAAGTAACTTTTAATTATCCACACCGTCTAGACAAAAGTTAGTTATATGTATTATTTTTTGAAGCGACCGTCGTAATGAAAAGAAAATACATAAAACGAGTTTTTGAGTTTTGATAAGCAAAATATTATGATTTCATTCATTTTCGTTCGAATGCCGTTGGCATCTAACGGTACCCTCCCACTGTTCGCCCTTAGGTCGCTCTAAACCCAGATTATAACTTTGTGTAACTTATAAGTACACGGACCAAAAGCTTCTGACTAAACTTATTAAATACGTCACCTATACCCTTGTTATATACGTCACCAATCCATTGACCACTATCTAAATAAACATTCTACTAAGTAAGAACGCAAAAAAATGATTGCCAAACTCTCAAATTTTATTACCTTAAAATATTGTAATAAAAACCGCGAATAAAATAAATATTTTTATATCACTAACGTTTGCGTAATATGTAGATATTTTATGAAACAAAAATTGCATCTTGAAAGTCGAAAACCCAAAGATAAAATCTAAATAAAATATTCAAAAACCTGGCTAACTTGAATTTCCTGAGAGCAGTATATCAGGGCCAAATAATCAGAGCGACTCAAAATTTGTAATTTAATTATTTCGTAAATAAATAAACTTACCTGTGGGCGTAGTGTTGTGTGTCGGGAGTAATAATCATGTTGATAAAAGTTGGTCGGTGATAGCGGCGGCCGATATTTTTTATGGCCATAGCCTAAAGTGTCCATAGTATGCATTTTTTCTGATGCACTTTTTAGTTTATCATGTGTAACACATGTACGAATACTTCACTTCACATATTTATCTGAAACAAGGAATGTTTTGTTAACTTAAGTAACCTCTGGGACATTAACTTAACGGCAAATTGGGATTTTAATGTTAGTATAGTTTTTACTAACTTGAAGAAGAAGAAAAAGCAGTTTTTAGATGAATTAGAAGATTTAAACAAGTATAGAACGAAATATGTATACAGGTTTAAAATTGCCTGTTTATTATATGAAACCGTGAATTACTTTTACCAATCTTTAGAATCATTGCGTTATTTGAATTAATTTCCTAGACATTAGTTCTAACTGTAACAAAAACATATCCGGCCACGTTATGTTAAAATCATAAGTGTGCGGTTACCGCCTTGTTGGTTTAACTGTTTTTAATCGCTGCAGAAAGTAGTAGGCACGGTTTAATAATATGATGTAAGTAGGCTTATAATAATTCGCATGAACTCGTTTGCTTAGGAATCTTGCCTGGGACCACCTAATTAGATGTCATTGCCCGTTCCGTCTGCCTTTCAATATTGGTATCGATGGGGTTAATATTATGATATATATTTCAAGGTTATTAGTACTTTGAGACACATTATGATTAATTAAGAAAGATCTCGTTTGTTTCGTGATAAAAAAAATCGTAATTTAGAACGAAATATAGGTCTTTATACAAAAGGATACAGTAATAATTATGATGATCTTGTCTAAGGAAGCGTGGAAGGTATAGCTAGTTCAAAAGACATACTTCCTTCTATAGTTTAACATATAAAAATAACAGCCTAGCATTTGTCAAGGGAAAGATTTCCAGCGTATCAATGAATAATATATGACTATGCACAGGCATAGTCTTAAAACCGTATTTTGGTCTTAAATATTGCCATAATGTGGTCTAATTGATGTCTGATTCTTGTAGGCATTTAAAACCTAATCTTTGTCTAAATACAGACGACGTTCGTTTAAATAGCTCTCATGAGTTCCTTCTATATTTAATAACACAATTTTTGATTAATAGCATTCAGGAAGGCGCTGATATCATCTCTACTATCGTAATTGGATCTTAATTCGCATATAAAAGTAAAAAATATTGTAATTATGCTCAATCAGATATGTTTACGAAGCTGTAGACTCAAATCAATAGTTACGTAACTTGGTTTTGGGTGTCGATAATTTTACCGAAAGTATCACTATGTGAAATAGGAATGTGTTTCCATGTCAATTCATCTTGCACAAAGTTTTATTTATAAAGTTAAAGGAATTCATAGTTAAGTACTTTATTATATTAATCTATCTTTCATTGAATATCTAAAGACAAGTTTCAGATTCAGTTCAGTTCAGCGCTTAGACTAGTCTAAGCGCTAAATCTTATTCGAACGGATTGAGACAGACTCATTTTAAAATTTCATAAAAATCGCCTCATCACACAAACCTATTGAACACTAACAAATTACTAGTCCATAAAAAATTTAAATGTGAATTTGTTAATAATTCTCAAAATCTTTCAAAACTGTCCGAATTTAAATGTTTAAAGGCCCTGTCGATGATAAACACAGTTATCACGTACATTGCTTAAGCAGAGCGGAACCTTGTCCGTCGGCTTGACTCAGCCCGCATCGTGGGAATCACAGTTTTATCAATGAACCTTCGCTTCAGCAAATTAAAATTACTATTGATATGTAATTAACTGATCAATCAGCTGCGTCATTGTTCAATGAATAATTAGAACACGATATTATACATTGTAAACAATTTTGTAGCGAATTTTCAATTATATCTGTCGTGGACGGATCGAAGAATTAACTACTTCGACTTAACGTCTATCGATTAAACATTTTATGATATCACAGTCATCGCAAATAATTTAACTAAACAAAATTTTACGAACATCAGTCAAGAATTCATTTTCTTGTAAGTCTACCAATAGATGACAGCCGCAGAAGCAAATTAAAAACAAAATTGAACAAATACCCCAGTCGGGGAAAACAAAATGTTCGAGAGTTCAATGTTTCTCAACGACTGTAGGGTCTTGATATCTCAAAGTCACCTTGTACTTGCTTATCTTCAATGAGATATTGCATTACTTTAAAGTTTGCATACATACATCATGTATACATAGTATACATCGTGAACATACTAAGCTTCCGTTAAACCCTTCAGTGTCTAATTGTACTGTGCAAACTTATTAAACTGTTATATATATATATCACACACATATACATATATATATCACAGCGTCTAATGTATAAGTTATATATATATATCTAGTTGTATTATCCATCTCTAGATTAGAGTTGCAGATTGCAGGTATCTGAGTAAAGGAATGAGTGTGGTTTGGTGTCTTTGGGGTGTGTGTTCATTGAATAGATCATGTGCCGTACAAGTCGAAGTTTTCGCGCCGGAATCGCAAGCTATCACACTTAACCAAGCGTTGGAGTAACGATCTTGAGGTAGTAATTAAGATACATTGTTATAATGTCTAAGAAAAGAAAACATTTTCTATAATATTTTGTGATTCAGTAATCCCAAGTAGCACATTATGTAGGTGAAGTAACGCGAAACTACGGAATTCGAACGTTACGGTATTTAACACGTGCAACGCAAAACTTAACATAATATTAGAATAAAACTACATATATTTATAGGATCAACAACGAATAAAGCGATTATACTTTAAATAATTGTATACTGTGAATGTTCTCTATATATGTTTGTTTTTATAACAATTAAGAAAACCAAACTTTAATGTTGTGGAATATTAGTTGTAATCAATATTACAACATAATTTTCGTTATTATAAGAACCTTCTTTAAATAAATCACTTTCTTTTGATAGTAGGGACTTTAAATTAAACATACTTTTGACAGCGAACCATTCAAATTATCAGAGATGGGACACGGCACTTAATATAAGGTGTCAGAGGGAAATGAAACACTGGCAGAAACGATTTATTTCATTTACCCATATCAAATGTTTAAACCTGCCTGTAAAATTATTTGTATTTAAAACGTAGTAACGATCTTGTATTGATTCTTTTACTCTTTTAAAGGTTTTATTTAAGTACGCATTAGTACAATTTCTTATAAGTACAAAAATTAAGTCTGTATTTTAATCTGTCATTATTAAAATACAAAGTAAATAATAACCATAACTATTGTGATAAAATAGTCAATTTAATTTAGAAAAAAACCGTTTTAAATACTAAGAGCCTGTTTCACAATGTATGGATAAAGTACCAAATAGCTATGCAACACATAAATTATTCGAAAGATAATAGTTCCATATAAGATACTTCGCGTTTCATGACGAATAGCGCTATCACAGCGACAGTCGTGAAACGCAAAATACTGTTTATCCTACCAATAAGTAATAAATAGCTTATTTGGAACTTATCCGGACATTGTGAAACAGACCCTAAGAACAGTAAACTTAAAAAAAATTAACAGTATTAATATAACGGTACATCTATGAAATTGTTCTCGTTAGGAAAAAACGGTGTAAAATATTTGTTCACATGTGTCCCATATTGTAAACCTTTCCAAATATTACATGATTCCTTATGCAAACTAAAGTATCACTAAACCGAAGTATAACAAAAAATTTAGTTTTTCAGCCGTGGACAAGACGTATAAATCATAACAGTACAGTTTCAGAATTACTTTGCCGTGTAATTATATTTCTTAAAAGTTTTTCTTTAAGCCCGAAATGGAATCATAAAGTTATAATTAGTAATTCAGCAAAATTTTCGGTGACGCTCGGGCTAAACATACTTGTATTGTTTCATTTTGAATCTTAAGATAGTTAACGTTGAAGTTTTTCAAGAATACGAATTGCCTGCTAATTTTGTTAGCTTGTGTTAAGTTAATCAGACTAAAAATTACGAAATGTATTTATTGGAAGATAAGTGCAAGCGTGTTAAGGTAAGTAAGTTATAAACGCCTTATCTTTACTAGGTATTAATTTACTAACCTAGCCTGGGTAATGCGAAATGCGGAACTCATAACCCTTGAGTCCCTATAGTTTCCTATATGGTTGGAATTGATGATGATAATGTCTTAACTCTTCCCCCCTCTTCTCTTTTTGTTATTATATTCGAGGTTTATATTGAGGCCTACTCTACTGAAGCTAGCAGGGTCACGTATGGTACAACAAAACCTGACTGGCTGTGCTACTTTGTGCGTCTGGTAAAAATGAATACAAACTTTACTTTCATTCAAGATGGAAACTAAGTGTGTATTAGAAGAATTTTAAAGCCACACTGCCTCTAGTACTCCTCTTCTTTTCGCGAAGTCGCGCTCTTCATTTCTGAAGGTTGTGTTAGTGGAACCGCATTTCTTCCACCACTCTCCCCAGTCTTCGGCTTGCCCCTATACGACCTGTAAGCGCCTTTACTAGATCGGTTCAGCGAGTACGGTATCGGCCTCGAGGTCTGGTGCAAAAATGTTGGTAACAGTGTGAAATAACGACTTTTGTGCTTAGAATGGACACGTTAGTTTTATTAGCTGTTGTTCACAAAATTAATGCGTACTTAACTTGCAGTCAGCTAACTAATCATCCTTCAAAACTAACTTCTTTACTTTTGCTATGACGTGATAAGAGCCAACCACCCTCTAATCTTACATTAAATTTCACAAACTAAATTGCAATTGTAATGAAGACTGTGGCAGTAAAGAGAGATTAAATATTTAGGTGTGATTATTTACCAAAACCTAAATTCGTACGCCCATCTTGATTCAGTTATAATAGGGATACGAAGATCAAGCTGCATTTTTTGTTATACTACATTAGTTCAATCTTTTGTCACCTATTGTATCACAATGTGGGGTGGTTGTGTTAAAAGTAAAGTTCTAGCACTAGAAAGAGCTTAGAGAGCAGTTATAAAAATAATGTCACTAAAAAAATAGTTTTCCAACTGAAGAGTTGAGTTGCAAACTACTTACTATACGCCAGCTCTATATTCTCCGTTGTGTCCTTAGAAGTAACAAAACCTCTCCAGGACTATTCGTGACACACCAAAAAGGACCCAACGTAATATACTACGCAATTTGCAAGACCGTCTTTGCACGTGATAAATACAATAATCGCTCAGTCTATCTCTATACAATAGTTTAAACAAAACCCTTAGCTTGCATAATCTTACATACCTAGGTAACACTGAAAATGTTAAGAAAATGAAAAACGGCTTAATGTAGAAAGTGGTCAATACTTTTAATGTTTTTCCGAAGTATAATTCAAATAATTAATCATGGTTATGGGACTTCAGACTTTGTGTAATGCTTTAAAGCCTAAACTACTTTCTTGGCTTACTTGCATGGCATTTATCCAACGACGTTAAATAACGTTTCACGTTAACTTAATGAGAGTTGCAATGTAAACGTTATTCTTTACGTGCATGACACGTTAACTGTTCTCTTCCATAATGACAATAGGCTAATGTGACGTCACTCAAACTACTGGGACCGTGAATGAATAAGCAATAGTCTGGAACATATGAAGACGAGTTCTGCCTTCAAGGTACTGTTTTGAATTATTATTACCACAAGTGAAGTTGTTCTTGAGTTTTTAAGCGCTTTCTTTAAGACTACAGATTTCGAACAAGTTTTTATGTTGTGTAAATGGATGTAAAAATAATAATTTGTTTGGTGTTGATATTTTGGGCCTTGTAAGCGATTGTTTGAGAACTATTCAACAAATTTACCATAGGTGTAATTCAAATTTTTCGTGAATTAAATTAATAACCAAATTAGTATTTTTTACATAACAATATTTATAATTAGACAATATAAGTAACCTTCCACATTATTGAGTTCAAGACCAAGTTCTTATATACAATTCTATTATTGTTTTCCTTTACTTAGTTTTAATGGCGTGGAACAAGGTTTATTAATATTTTTTAAATTAATTTATAGTTCGTAAAGAAATAAAATTCCTACCCAGATTTAAATATTTTTATTTTAAAAACCAATCTAGTTAACTCCTGAATTAAAGTTTAAGATTTATTCTCCACAATCATTGTGTATCTATGTTGTTATAATTACTAATCAAGTAGTTATTTATGATAAAAAGTAACAAAACGTGCGTCTTTTGTTGATGATTGCATTTTGTTAAGGATTTGTGACTCACCGGATGCTACACAATCCCTCTGAAGATCCTTCGAAATATGTCATGTTTATGAGTATCGTATTTATTTAAAGCTATATCAATATTTATATTTTCAAATAGGTGACTATAATTATAAATGAAACACTAATTGACGATGGCTAATTTTAATTCAGATATCATAATATCTTTATTATAGTTTCAGTATAAAGGGATAATTAATTCTCAAACACAATAAGAGCACATTATTTACCTGTAGGTATTTTAAAATAGAGATCTGAATATATTCTTTCATAATAAATTTCAAATAGCAGAACGTCAGGAGTAGTGCATGCATGTGCTACCATTCCATAATAAGCTATTAATTTCCAAAAACTTATTTACCAATGTATTAGTTTTGCACACTAATACATAGGTAAATAAGTCACATATACCTTTGGATAGTAATTTTATTTTATAAAGGACAATATTCATATGTATAACATTCCAACTGGTATTATTGTTAATAGCTTAATTCACATTGTAGATATGCCATTGACTTGTTTTACTTCATAAACTAAACTATTTTTTATGATCAAAGGCAGGAAATGCGTAAAATAAGTATGCAACGTTGATATATCGTTATTACGCTATGATCGTTGATGTCTTTAATATAGGGCAGGAAACTTCTTTATATCTGGAGGAAATGACTATTATATGCAAAATATAAGAGGGTTTTTAGTGCCTCAAAGAAATAATACATTTAATTAGACGAAATTAATAAATACTGCGAATTATACAAATACGTAAAGACCTAGATGAGTTATAGAATTCGATTTAAACTGTTTAACTAAGTTTAACGAATTATGGTGTATTTATTAAATTATCTACAATTCCTAATTATATAAAGAAGAACATTTAGTCATGTCCTAAGATTGAATGTAATATTTGTATATATATATTTCAATAATTTAATGTAATACAGTAATAAAAACAAATACCGTTATTTTTTAGTCGAACCGCAAATCTTTTTCCAGTTAGTAAACACTTCACTCTAGTCTCAAATAAAAATAAATTACTGTTTGTTACACAGCGATAATTCTAAAAGTCGCGCCGCCAAGCTGCAATGAACTTATGGGGTGCGCCTGCGCAGACGTTACAACCCGACCGAGTTCAAGCATACACTACTCCAGCACGCCTCAGAAAATACATCAGCCTCTTTAAACATAACGGGGTCATTCTGAGTCAAGCGATGGACAAACCACTAAGTTCAGAAACTGCGGTTTAGCCGCGAGATAGTTTAATCGAATTTAGCATTAGACTATAAATTCTACAAACTTTATCAATATAAATCAAAATGCAATATTTACTGTATATTGCACAATAGTTAATACATAACATCATTAAATAATTTGTTAAAATTACACAAATGCTTTTAATAAGCGTTACGAATTATGTTCATGTTTTTAAATTAAAATTTTAGTCGTGAGTTGCAATCGTGTTTGAAGGTTAAAATAGTTATAGCATCCTGTGATCCTAGGCGGGGAGCGGAGTGGACACGACCGGCGACCGGACATCGAACCCAGGACAATGGTGACGCGGCGCCTGCATTTGCTACTTGCGAATGAATTCTTAATTTAAAATAACAGTATACGTTTTTACAAATAATATTACTATGGAATGGATTAAGTGTTGTAAAAAGATCACACATATCGGTTTTTGTTTTGAAGCATTAAGGTCAACGAACTCTGGAGCCACACTGCGAATAAAAAATAAACACTGATGATGAAATATTTATTTAAGAACTAGGAGTGAAGTTTGAGCGTACTTATAGCTACAGATATAAATTAATACATATCTTCGAGTATATGGAAACAAGAGCATGAATTTCTTTAACTTAAGTACTAATTGACTGTCGTTTCCTCATACTGAACATATTAATGCCTTATTGGTCTTCATAATGTTTAGCGATAGCGTTGAGAATAAATTGGAAAGTCGAAGGACTCATCCAACTTAAGCCGGATAACATTTCGGATGGATCCAAACTTCTCGCCTTCCTACCGACACTTCTCTCTAAGAAGTAATCGTCATATTCCAAACTGTAATCTGGTAGGACGGGGTTGAATTTCGCGTAGTAGATGGCAGAAAAACAGGCATACAAAAGAAGAGCAGCAGTAAACAGCTGCAAAGAAACACATAACATTAACACGTGGTCAGTAATAATTAAAAAAAAAAAGTAATTGATCATAAAAATTTTAATATCTAAGTTTAATTTACGTACACAATACATTCATATTTATTTACGGTGCAGTCGGTAAAAGTTAATTATTATTTAAAAAGCAGATGAAGCTTGGTTCCTCAATTAATTTAATGTGGTGCGGATTTGAAAATATGTTTGATTATAATTATATATAAAAATATATAGGTCTAAAAGTATTAATTTCATTTAAATTTACAATAATACTATGCGTCAATACGACAAAGGTTTTTCTATTAGTTCTATAAGTATTTAGTTTTCTATTAGCTCAGCTATATTATATGCAACTGTTATATTATCTATTGAGCAGAACTTGGTTATGGTATGTTCAAAAGGTTTTATATTTTACAGAATGCTACAATAATATTATAGTCAAGCTTGTTGTCTTTGGTACTACATAAAATATCCCTCACCTATCCAGTGTGCGTACAGTATAATTTAATAGCGGTAAACTAATAGTGACTTTTATTCACTGTTAAACTTTTTGGACACATATTAATTTAAAACATAGTATAAGTAAGATCAGTCATGTAAGCATACTGTTTTACACATCAGCTATGACGTGTATTGTTATGTACTACTTTAACTTTACGAAACTTAGTACAATATAACCTTTGTCGGTAGCAGATGGATTACAAGCTGCAAGTTCAATAGCACGACCTGCACGCTCGGCTTGCTTCACAAGTAACACGTCATGAAAATAACTAATAGTCTTTTTTACACATCAACATGGTTTAAAAGCTAAACATTATAATAAGGAAATAAAACGTGATGCGCGAGAGACGGACATCAATAAAAATTAAAAGGATTCCTTGTTCATAACATTTGATTTTGATTAATTATGATGCAGTTATGTTTTATTTTTTTTTAATTGCCTAAGATGGGTTAGGATGTATCATCATAAAATTATATCTGTATAAAAATTAAATTATTTAATATAAATACTGCATAACTTATGCATTTTACATGATATGCGGAAGTGAATCTCGCCCAAATCATTCATGATATAATAATTGCAGTTTGTGTTGCAGGAAGGTCTGACGATTCCCATTACACTTTATGATCCACTTAACAATGAGATCTAATAAAAAATCCGGAAATATTGTCTAAAAACCTCTTTAACTACGGCCGTGAAAATAATACGTTGACTGACAACATCTCAATTGGCTACGTGTACTCGATAATCGCTGTAACACACTATAATACAGATTACGTGGGAATTCTATGTTATGTGAAGTCACAATAGCTTTGTCCTTTGTCATATAAGCGTTTTGAAGACATAAGCAGGTAAATAGCATATACAAGGCCCTTACATATACCAACATTGCGACTAACATTATGCCCCGTATGTGTTTTATGTATGCATAACCATCATTTCGAAGTATGTCAATGTTATGAGTTCTACGTCAACATTCGGTTGGACAACAGAATCATTGTTTTTGCAATCGGTAATTAACAACAATAATTTTTCGCTACGATGCGCTACAATGGGTTTAAGGCCATATCAATTTATAACTGCCTTGTGACAAAATGTTGATTTAATTTTCATTTTATTTAAAAAATAAACAGTTTGAGTTCGGAACCATATGTTATAGTGAATTTATCACACAAAAACTAACAATGCCTGATTGAGTTAATGATTAAACAGTTAAGAACTATTAAAGGGCAAATTATATTCGTCATTAATAATAAATTAATTCTATTTACCGCTATTTCTTTCTTGCTAAATAACTGTTTACTTTGCAAATGTTAATATTTTTTTTAAATACATAGGTGTATGTTGTAATTACTAACGTACTCATACGATTCGTATATTTCTTAAAATATCCCTCTACAAATATCTATTGATTTTTTATAAAACGCAGTAAAAATTTTCAAACGAAAATACCTGGAAGACACTCCAAAATTTAAAAGATCCCTCGTTGATGATCCAGTCATAGTATCCAGCCCATGGATCAGTATATCTTCCCTGCTTCATGGGCTTGGCTGTGGTCGTTTCGATTTCATGATGATGGTCATGATGCTCGTCGTAGTAATCCTCAAACCCTCTTCCACTGACAGTATCGTTGCTTGACTGTCTTCGTCTGTGCTGTAAATATACATTTTGAAAATAAATATTATAAATCTGAAGGTTTTTTTTTACTTGGTTGAACATAAGTGTTGAATATCGAATTACAAATAATTACTTGAATAGTCCAGGAAGGCTTAGGATATTTAACAATGTATCAGTGCGACAATTATATACCCTTATCTACCAAAGTTAATTTGATAACTGATTTATATTTTTATACGTAATTTTCTCTATTGCCTTTTAACTTTAATGGCTTAGTAATAAATAAATAATTGTATCGTTTTATATTCGTGTAGAACAATCATCCCTATAATATAGTGAGACTAAAAACTAATTCCAACAAGTATCTGTGGCAGTTGCTGCTAATACAAGAATTTATAAAAAGAATCACGTTTCAATCTTAAGAATGTCATTTCCACTGAAGGTATTTTGCATCTGTAGGTCACGCCTGCGCCTTAAGTTCTCTTTAACTTAACAAGTGTTTAGTCAAATAGGGATGGCCTAAAGTGGACAATTAGCAAGAACGACACCCGCTAACCTAGTTCAGTGGTCCCGTTACACTGCCCTGGTTTTCACTAACCAATTGTATTTATGAACATAATACATCAAATATATTATCATGTAGTAAAGAAATGGTAATGCGCAACAATTATTTGAGTACAAAATGGACACATTCTGTTGAATTGAATGATTTTTATACAGATTAGCGTTTGAATTTTATACAGCATTAAGGATATTAAAATTCAAAATGAATTCTAAAAAAACATTCATTGGCTAGGTACATTAATTTCAATAAAACAGATTTATATAATCCTAATTACATTTATATGACACTCGAATCATATAAAATTATTTTAATTTTTTTTTCGGTGATAAAATAAATAAAAACACATGTTTAACCAAACATGTGTTTAAAAAGGCACCGTAACATTATTCTGCTAAAACAAAAAAGGATCCTGGGCAAAAGATAAGAGCAAATACATTGACAGACACCAGAGACCAATACCGTCTTAAAAATAGATGTATGTTATTTAGAAATGTATGAAAAAGTTATTAATATATACTTCTATTCAGCAAGCTCATTATTTTAGTTGCTCTAAGGTAGAATGGCTGAAGCTGTTTCGTTACCAATAAGTAAAAACTTTGCATTTACCTTAACCGAAGTAGAATTACTGTTCCTAGCAACTGCAGGTGTATTAAGTCTATTTTTGTTCATATTTCTTACAACATCTAGGGCAGTCCGCAGGGCGGTGAGAATCATTTCTGATGGAGGCATCCCTGATGTTGGAGATTCCTCCTCGGACAGCGAAGTAACTTCATCAGGTTCATTGCTGAAATAACCAAATAAAACTTATAATGTCTAATATTCCTAACTTAATCAAAATGACACAATTAGTGCGAATACATCCGATCTCTTTAACAAATACAATGTTATGATTAGTTATTATTTGGTGCCTGAGTGAATTTCTGGATTGCACATCCTTATTCGACAAATCTGAAAACTCTGTCCTATTATAATAATGTCTTTGTTGTTATAAAAAAATACAATTTAGACCGACGATAACTGTTGCCCCGATGCTCTTAGCTCGGCATAATGTATAAAACAACTTATAACGCGGAAAAATATAATTTTCAAAAATCTCTCTTGTTTTTCTTTTTACTATGATAGCTAAAATTTTGTATGCGCTAAGGATATGATTATATCTCTGATAACTAACGAAGATAACTTGTTTTAAGCTGTTTAATGTACTTATGTAGGTACAACTGGTTGAGATTAACTAAACCAAATTTCAAATAAATTTAATCTTTATTATCACTAACTTAAAAACTTACTGCAAAGGTACATATTTGTATTTGTTGTAAGGAGGCGTATAAGGAGTCGCAGAATCGTAGCGCGCCGCCCCAGCGTTAACGCCGGTCGCCCAAAACGCGAAAGCTATCACGCCCGCCCATACTAAACCGTGAAAAGACATCACCAATATATTTTTCGACATCACTTATAAGTTTCAAAAATTTAAATGCACTGTGCTCGCTGTGGTGATGTGAAATAAACTGACATGTCTAACATCGTACGTTCCACATAACGACGCAAAGGGAGCACCTGAATTATGAATTCTACAAACAAACCGTAAACTCGAAGTGTCAATTAAATTTACGACTTTCTAATATGCTAGTGAACTACAGCCTTTATTTAATCTTGTCGCATGAAAATCGACATATTACTGTATTTTAAAAAATAAAATCTACAGCGTCTCTATCTAACTGCATTGATAATCTTAAATTGCCTGATTTAAAAAAAACGAATAGCGCGACAAACTTTTTATGTCTGGACCTCGAATTCCTGTTTTTCTTTGATGAACATTTGTTTTCCGTGCCTGACACAACTTGCTGATTTTTCGGGTCTAAGGCAAGCCGGTTTCTTCGGGACGTTTTTCTTCACCATTCGAGCGTTGTTAAAGGCGCACATAGACAGAAAATCTATTGGTGCACAGCCGGGGAGTGAACCTACGACTTCAGGCTCATGCCTAACATGTCTAACATCATACGTTAAACTCTCATGAGTCACACAGTAACCCACCTGACCAATATCGCCTGGGTAAAATGTAAAATTACAAGTATATTTTAGATTGGAAGGCATTCGACGTCACGTTTTTTTTTAAAACAATTATCTGTATGCAGATGGCACGGAGGTTTGCAGACAGTTGTTGGGACAATTATACCATCAATATCAAATATAGTTTTTATATCATATTATATTTTTACAGCTTACAATGTAAACTTAATTAAATTAACTTAATTAAAGAAATCCTTTTACATTTGCTTTTACCAATATAAATAGCTCGCAGATCCTGCGCCACTCTTATTAATCAAGGTTTTTTTTGTCATAAATAATGTTTGTACAGAGCTGCACCCATAACAGTATCCGTATTTTAAAGTGATTAATTTAAATTAAAAAATATATATTTAAAAAACACAATTGGGTCACTTTCACTTAATCGTTAGGATTACTTTTTTGCCGATTTCATGAAACTATTCCGTGTATCGTCCAGACTCTATTTATCATTCAGGTCCTAATTGTAATAATTTTAGGTGTGACCAGCAAATTTTCTGTGCATTATTTAAAATTTTCATAATTCATTTAGCGTCTCCTAAAATTCTTTGGAGCACGACTTCGATGAATGAAAGAAGAAAGTTGAACGTCTTAAGCGAACGGTAATTCTTCGAATATTTAATGTACCTAACTTGATATTTAAAATTTTACGTTATCTATAATATATCTATATCTACATCTATTTGGAATTAATTTGTCATAGTTCTTACTAGTAGTATTAGTAATGTATTTTTTCGTCTGTTATCCTTAGTGGAGTAACATTAGTGGAGCGGTGGTAGGTACAAGTGGTGGATAGACGATAAAGCCTGCAATTCCTATAAATGTTATTTATCAAATTAAATTCAAAACCATTCAAAAAAAGAGTAGTCATTGTTTGATTTTGTATCTTTGGCCAATTGCAAAGTAAGTAAATTCAGTTACTCGATACCCCTTTAGGGCACTGTTATTAAAGGCAAAATAAAATAAGTACAGCATTTCAACTATATGGCTTCTTATCTTCCGAGGCTTCTGACCCACTTTTAGAATTGACACGTTCTACAATTAATCAGAAATTTCAACAAACCTTTAAAATTCAGTAATTCTTTATAAATGTAGCAGCACTTTTCTTTTCAAAATAGAATTACAAATCAACTTCTAATGCAAACAAAATAAATTTTCCTTTCGTTCATCGCCTTAGCTAAGTGAAATTAAAAATTAAAATAAACAGGGGTGTTTAATCGTAAAGATGAAACGTTAATTAAATATTATTAACCTCTATATATTTGTAACTTTGTATTATGTAACGTATTTAAGAGTTCTTCAATATATTTTGAGAAAAAAAATTTTGTAAACTAAAAGCTCAATACTATCAACTCGATTATAACTTTATCATTTTGTAGTTATTGGCATAATCATCACTGATAATTTCGCATTATCAACATTATAAATTATATTCTTGCTTATTTTTGTTTCATTCATTAATTTAAATTAGTTTATTTAATGCAACCCCAAGGAAAACCGGATCTTAACCTTGATTTCTTATATGTAATAAAATTAACTATGAATATATCTATAATTATAGGTATAATTTTTGTAATGTATATATTTTATTATTGCCTTTTTTCTGGTCGTCAGGAATGGGTACGAGTAAAAGGTAAGAGTTATACATAAACATATTTATTGATGTTGAGCAAATGAACAAATATTTAAAATAAATAACAAGAATTTTACAAGTATTAAATATGTCCAGATCGCAACATCATATTATTAGTTCCTAATATTAATAACTGTAGCTGTGTTTTGTTAGATAATTTTCTCATATGTACAGTTAAACTTAAACAGCAATTTTCTTAAACAAGATTATTTTCTTTTGCTATTTGTATATTTCTCTGCAGCAGTCGCTATTGCGTGAGTTATCCGTCCAGTCAATTCGTGCATGTTGTCGTGATGAAGGAAATCATCCACTGATCTCTTGGAGAAGAAACCGGCCGTAGTCGTGTTCGGCCTCCAACTGTTAGGGTACACAATTTTATGGCGAAGTACTGCCTTAATAATTAAAGCACCCACATAAACAATAAAGTAAACGCTGAAGTATAGCGGTAAGTAATATAACTTTTTCCCCAAATAATAGTAACTGAATCTATTAACACGAGGCATTTCTGTAGAAGATGGTGGCTGGTCATGATGCACATGGTGATCATGATCATGGTCGTCGAAGTCATGAGGGAATTTAAAGTCTGTTGGAAAATCACTGGGAAAACCATGATCACTTGGGGGACCACCATAAGGTGTTATATCTGGTGGTGGCATCATCCCAGCATCTTTAAAATCGTTACCATCAGAGTCAGGGAAAGGAAAATTATGGTTTTCAGATGGAGGACCTGAATCACCATAACCTGGTGCTGAACCATATGTCGGGCTAGAATCTGGATGACCATAACTTGGAGGAGAATCATATGTCTCAGGTTGTGGAAGCTGAACAGAGGGTTTCGGTTTACTATAGTGATATCCTTGAAAACCTTGATTTTGGTCTATAGTCATCATGGAGTTAACGCTGTTGGATGGCATATCTGGCTTATTATATGAATAGCCGATAAATGGTTTACTTATTGGTGCTACAGTGGGTAAAAAAGCTGGTGACGATGGGGGAGAAGGTGCTTTATAACGATATCCAATATCCATCGATTGTCCATCGCTTTCTCCACTAGGACCAGAATATGTATCAGTCGAATCACTGGGAGTGATTACTGGTGGTGATGGGAGTGATTCTGGTACAGGGGCTGATGCTGGAGGAAACGAAGGTGCAGAATCTAGGGTGTATGGAGGAAATGAATCATAATTTATGGGAGATGGCAAATTGACCCCGTTAGAAGGTGGAGGTGGGGGTGGAACCAAGCTAGCAGTGGCTTTTGGTGGTGAAGAATTTGGGCTTGACTGCTTTGATTTGCTACTGTAGGCCTGAGGTAAATAAGGTTGTGCGGGATTATACCGATCAATGGGCTGGTTCATTGGAGTATTTCCAAAATCTTGCGCTTCCCCTCTTACTGGATTTTTGGTTTCAAAAAAATTGTCTAAGCTAGTTAATAAATTATTTCCCTTTTTACTTTTTGAAAAAAGGTCCAGCATAGGTTTTTTCATTTGAAACGGTTTTAAATTAACGTAGGGAAATCGGATATTTTGTTCAGTGCGAATTGCTCTTGACTCATTTTCAGCCGCACTTCCAGTGTTAGTTGAGAATCTGTAATTTAAAATAGGTTTAAGCAACTACTAATAAAATAGATAATGTATCAATATTTCATTGTTGACAAATCTATACAAATTAAATTACGTAATAAAAATAAAAAATTACCCTGGCAAAGCAAAGTTTTCGTCTATTGATTCTTCATCTTTATCAGTCTCTTTAAGGGAATCATTGGGTTCAGCTTCTGTTATATGCGCACCACTAAGGTCATTATTATTCTCATCACTAGTGTACTCATAAGATGGCAGTGCCACTTCATCCCACTTTCCTTTATCTTCATTAAGCTTCTCATTATCTATAATATGCCAAATATTCTCAACATTACCAATTAGTGAAGTTGTCGTAGAGGGTGTAGTCGTGGAAACTATAGGAGGTCGCTGTGTCGTTGAAGGCATGTAAACGGGCGCTGGTACCTTATTGTAAAAGTTGTTGTACATGGAAAAATAGTCGTTATCTACTTTCTGGTTTTCTATCTTATCACCATCTCTTTCCAAAGGCACGGGTAAGCCGTATTCGTTTTTAGCTGAGTTATAAGACTCACTTTCAGGTACATAAATTGGTAGGGCAGTAGAGGTGGTTGATTTCGGTTGAACCCTTTCATTTTCCAAAAGTTTTCTTATTGACTTTTTCATGCTTCCATCTGACTCAAATTCTGCAAAAATGAGATCAGGTGTTTTCACTTTCGGAGTAGTTGTCGTTGTCGAAGTCGTAGTCGAAGTTGCGTTCTCACCAGAATCCATTCTTCTCATCCAATTGCGGTAATAGAATGGTGCTGGCTTTGCATCCACTTGAAAAGGTCGAGGAGCCGCGGGTGTGACGACATAAACTTGAGGACCGGGAAAACTAAGAGCCAATACATAATCGCTTATGAAAACTACTAAAAATATTTGTATAACTTTTTTTGTAACCATCTTCACTGGTTAGTAAACGGATTTCATAAATACTCGCGTCTACGAGCGTTCTGCTCGGAATTTGATTCGTAAATGTCCAATATACTGAAATGTATCCATATGCTATCTATTGTCAACTTAAATAAATTGTGATAATTGTTTACGGTACTTTAGTAAGTAGAACAGCTGAAGCACGAGATGACCCAAGCCTATTTGTTAGCGGGATAATAAATGTCATAGTCTGAGGCTCAAAAGTGTTACATATTTAGACAACATATTTGATATTGTCAATTAATATTATATAGACAGATATTTAAACTCGTTGTAAATTTCCAAATCCGACTGGATTTTAAAGTCACAGTGCCAGTCACCCGCATTTTAAAGCATTTTTAAAGATACTTAATACATACGAGTAATTTATACGGAAATTATTTTCATATACAAAACATTTTCTTATTCAATCTAAATAAATATAACGATATCAATAGCAAAGAAACGTATGATTTTACAATAGAGAAATATAGGCAAGCGGTCAGTATAATATCTAACAAGCATCCATCACGCGAAATATAAAAGTTAAAAGTCTATGAAAATTAATGTATAATTTAATCAAATGCTTAATATTGAAAATATTAACACGAAACTGAAACACAAATTGAAGGGCTAAAAAATTGAAGTGAAACTTTTTTTAAGGTCACATCAATAGAAGTCTAATCAGACCGGCTTGCCTTAAAAAAAATTACAGATGCAAGAATAAGTTCGCATTCCCATCAATCCTTTAAGTGTCAAATAATGTGTTGAATAATCTCTTGTATAATTTACTTTGACAAAATAAGATGAATTAGTTAACAATAGATTAAGAAAACTGGTAGAAAGTTTCTTGCCAGTTCTTCTTGCCCGCTTTACGCCCTTGTGTTGCGAACTGGTAATAATTGTGTATGTAAATATAAATGAAAAAAAAAAGTAAATTTAGAATTAACTTCTTTTCTAACTTTCATAAGACTAACGGACTATGTTTAAATATAAACTTAAACTTAGGTTTTTTGTTTGTGTATTTGTAAGGATTAATAAGTCATTGATTTGATGTAATTGTTCTTATCTTTCCTATAACAGCAATGTTGCGCCCGAAAGATAAAAAATGGCTTTGCTATTTATCGCGCTATGTAACAAGAAGGATGTCTGTGTGTTAAATACTTTAATTCCTATCAAAATAGTTGGTTTTCCTTACACAACGAATAGGGTAATATGTATTAGAAAGTATTAATTTTATTACTTTGCTTCTGGCAAAGTTACATTCAGTCTTAAAAGCTAAAAGTATAGAAACACACATATAGCTTTGTAAAAATATATTATCATATTCACAATAATTTAAAACTTAAAATTAGGTTAAGCGCTTTTCTTGTATTTTCTTTGAGTCATCTTTGCATAATTCATTATCCAAATACGCTGGGTTTTCTACACCAGAGTCACTGCCGCCATCTGTTGTATCCTTAACTAATTTTAAACGGTCCAAGCCAGTCATTTCACACGACGTTTTGTCAGCGACATCTATGGCAGCTTTTATATCTGCAGTCTCACACGACTCTACATTTGCATTATTTTTAGTAGAGATGTCGCTTTCTCTACATTTCACGAACTTTCTAATACAAAATCGGTTGAAAACGAAGTAAAATAAGCCAGTGACCAACGTAGCTGCCGCAAATAGTCGATATGTCAATCGAGTACCAAAGAATTTCATCAAATAACCACCGATAAGACTTCCGGCACCTTTACCTACAAAAAGATTAATTCACAATTAAATTTAAAAAAATATTTACTAGGCAATATACTAAAAGACACACAGGGTCAAATGTCTCATTCTTCTCTAACATTTGCATAATTGTTAAAAAAATCTGGAATATATATTTTTTTCCTATAATGCATTCAACAACTTCACATTATATTCAATTCCTATTACGGATGCAGAGCTACTTGGTAATCTATGGAAATTGTTCAGAATCCCATCAATACAGAGAATCCTAGTCTGGGAGCTAGTCTTGTTTCTTGGTGGTCACCAAGGCCAAACACATTTTTATTTAATGACTCATAAAAATACATTTCTTACAGTACTAATTCAATACGGCAACGTTGAAAATAAATAAATATGTATAAGAAAATATATGATATTAAATACATAATATACATAATATCGCTACTGTGAGCTCACTCTGCGAGCATATAAATATATCGATAGTGAGATCAGATATTGATAGTGTCAAAAACAGCAAACAGTGAGTGCAACGTCATTGTTAGCGAGGATCGGTGCTGCGGTACAATAGACTGGTTCCGGTCCTTAGTCCTCGCCGTCGCACATATCCCCTAGGTACAAACACACCGACTTCCTGGGGGAACACTTGGGTTGCTGCACACCACCGCAAGACTTTAAGTAGCGTAAACTTTTTATAGTATTATATGAATTGAATTTCTTTTTTGCCTTCCTATATTTCATCTAACGTTTAATTATTTATTTTTATTTTATGGCAATAGTTATAACTTTATGCCAATTTTAAGACGTTTTATATTTAAGGAACGTTTGTCATAATATGTACATCATTACAGACGGCTATTATTAAGATTATTTTTTTATTATTATTTACATTAGCCATTTTAGATTGTGACTAAAATTATATTTGACACGTACGGCCTACAATTAAAAAGCTTTCTATATTAAAATTATAGAAAAATGTATTTGTTTGGCCGTATTACGGTCCTAAGTTCGCGTCACAGAAACAAAAGAAGAAGAGTTTCAAAAGAATCCAATATAATAGTTAAAAAAAATACCATAAAACTTAAAGGATACATAATCGGTAAGTAATTCAATAGATCATTTTTCAGGAATCGACCGAGTTATAACAACTGCGACATTGTTACTTTTCCACAATTTTACAATCATTAATGATTAATCACACGATCATACATAAAGCACGCAAAACATCGGCACAGATTCATAATTTGCAATAAATTATTGTATTTAATCGTGTATAATCTACCTATTGAATGCAAATTTTCATCAAACATAATAACGTACCAACGCCATAATAGAGCCCTCCCAGTAATCCTTGTACGGAAGAATCGGTGGTAGTTGAGGAAAGGAGTGCCGCATATGTGACTGCCGCAGTAAATGACAACGACAAAGTCACCGATTCCATCG
Organism: Pieris mannii; assembly: GCA_028984075.1. Taxonomy (NCBI): domain Eukaryota; kingdom Metazoa; phylum Arthropoda; class Insecta; order Lepidoptera; family Pieridae; genus Pieris; species Pieris mannii. The sequence goes on from CM054776.1 coordinate 7,883,265, forward strand.
CTTCAAATATCAAACTCAGCCACGGGTTGTATATGAACGAATAACCTGGAATTTATGTAGCGACTTATAAATGTAGATTTATAGATTGAACAAGTTTTATGAAAATATATTTTGTATTCTAAAACCCATCCCAAGTAATAATAGATAGATCATAAATATTAAATGAATGAATCAGTGGCGCTACAACCTCTTTTAGGTCTTGGCACAGATTTCTGAATCTGCTCCATGATCATTTTTAAATGTAATAGGCAAGTAGGTGATCAGTCTCCAGTGCCTGACACACGTCGTCGACTTTTTGGGTCTAAGACATGTCGGTTTCCGCACGATGTTTTCCTTCACCGTTCGAGCAAATGTTAAATGCGCACATACAAAGAAAGTCCATTGGTGCACAGCCGCGGATCGAACCAATGACCTCAGGATGAGAGTCGCACGCTAAAACGACTAGGCCAACACTGCTCTATAAATATTTATAGAGATCCATTTTATTTTAATTTAATTTATTTTATTTATTTATTAAAATGGATTTCATACCCAAATTTCGCATATTAAAATGACTATTTGGGTATAAGTAACAAACTTGTTTTTCGCAATGTTCAACATGGCGACATATGCAATGTAAAATGGTATAAACATTTTGTACAGCTACATATTATTAAATTAAACTTTAGTTTCAAATTCAAAATAACTTTTTATATTTAGGTAAACAAGTACCTACATTTATGAACGTTTACCTGTTGAAGGGTTTAATCTAGTAAAAGATAAAGTAATTAGTAAATAATCAAATGGACCCAGTTTTCTTGCTCTGATTTCTCATTTAAAAACCAGTCCATAACGTGTAGACATCTGTTTGTCCATGACAGGTTTGTTTACTTTACGATACACTCTTCAGTTATCATGTCAAAGAAATACTTACCAAAAAGACGAATGGCGTAGAAGATGAATCCGATGAACAGTACATTGGAATGTCCTATTTTTTTAATGATAGGACCTGATAATACTAAGAGAGGTAAGCCAGCGACCCCACCCACTGTGATAGTAATGCCCATGAGCGATTGTGACGCTCCTAGGTCTTGTAGGAACCAGAATAGGAAGCTTTCGAGATATCCCCAGGCAGTTCCTGTAATATACGAAAAAAACAAATTAATATGTGGAATATACTGAATATCTTGCAAAATGTATTTATCGGTAATATATTGTGTATTTTAATCAGAATGTTGACAACACGAAAACGGAAAACTTAATTAAAAGTCAAATTAACTCTAAGTTTTAATTATTATGTTACAATATCACTATTTGATTGAAGTCAATATAATGAAATTTTCAAAAGCAAACTTTTGCTCTTGAAAATTGATTTTTTTGTATTGTCTATGACACCTTGATAGTTGTTTCTATGTTCACATTTATTGGGTTAAAATATATTTCTTGAGTTCATGTCGAGAAAAAGAACGCGATAGAGGAAGCATTTTTAAAAACAATACCAAGAACATGAAATGACGGAAACGTAACGAGATATTAATATCTTGTCGTAAAAGGTACATTTAATGCAATGAACTCGTGCATCAGGATATAGATTTTGGAACATTACAGAACTCTATAGAAATACATAACCGGTTATTATTTGTATTGCCGTTGTGAACTACTTACCCATTACAACACAAACGATGAGAAGAGCGACGATTTCGAAGTTTTTAAATACCGTGATAACATCTTTTACTAGTGTTTTTGCAGGTTTTTTAAACTCAAGGTCAAGGCCTAACACTAGGATCCCAGACATTACCTTCAACACTGCATACATATAAAATGCAGGCCTGCAACATTATACAAGAAAATCTAGGGTATTAGAAACTGGTTCGACACTTTACGAATATGGTGATACTTAACAAATCTTTGTTTTCTTTTGCATCTAAATAACAAGACTTCTAAATAAAAAGTACTAGTCGTAATTGCTACAACTCGTATTTCCATAGAAAGCTATTGTTGACAGCGGTATTTTCCTATAGACCAACCAACGATACGTTGTAATTACATTAGCCATTTTTTGTTTTGTTTAAGTAAAATAAAAAATCCCTTTATAAACTATAGTTTACGGCTATGTTTCTAATTTATACTCATTAGTTCCTCGTTGTTTCCTTTCAAACCTACAAATATGAATTATAAACAAAAAGCCGGCTACGCATTCGAGAGAACTGTCAAATGTCATTGTTAATTAGGTATATGTATGGCCGCGGTTTATGCAGAAAGATGAGCCTCCAGCTTTAGACTTTTAAGATATTTAGCAGTCAAGTCAATACCTGAAGTCTGTATATCCTTTCCCTCTACTAGCATAATCAATGAACAACCCTGAAAGTGGTGAAGAAATCATGCCTCCAACACTTCCATAAACTTTCTGCATTCCGTAGTCGGCTTCTTGCTCTCTAATTATGGCTATTACAGCACCTTCAAACAACGCAAACGATGTTCCACTAATAATACCAATAAACACTCGAAGCTGCAAAAATACACATTTTAAAGGATTGTCATAGATTTTGGATTTAATTTGCACTTTAAAATTTTTTCCTCCTAGTGCAAAGCATCATTTGAAATATCTAGGAGAAGGTTAGACATACATAAGGTCTTATGTAATATACCAGTTCTTCGCTTAAAAAACTGGACAACAGTTAAGTTAGATTGTTACGTGATTTAACTGTCACGAGAAAGTTAACTCTTGGCTTCAATACATACCTAAGTATGAATGATATGTTGATTAGATTTGCTACTGACGTTTCCTCCAAAACATTTATCAAATTAAATTAAGACTTACAGCCATATAACTCCAGAAAGTAAAAGAAGGATCTATATCAATCTTTTGTTGACTATTTTCACAGAGACTTGCCCGGGGTGTTGTCATGGCACAAGCCGAGTAACATTTAGAAAATTCTTTATCTCCAACGTGAACTATGACCTCAACATCGTTTTCAGCCTAAAAATTTCATAAATAGTCTTCATTTCGATCAAATATCTGACATAAGGTTTTCCATTTCAAACACAACATGGAAAACTTTACTGCATTTAAAATTACTCTTCAACAATAATTATCTTACAAATAAACAGATGAGAACTTAATTTATTGCCATATACTAATCAGAGGACAAATAATCAGCACTCTATTGAATGTTAATGATAAAGATAATGAGCTTTAAGTAGCGACTCGTAGACTCTGTAGAATGTCATTGTTCTAAGTTTTCTCAGTATCTGCCTTGACCTTTTGATAGATTAGTAATGATAAGTATTAGGTACCTATTATTAAATACAGCAGATCTAGTCTACTCATTTTAATGATTACAGTCAACAATAAAGGCATTTCTTATTCTAAATGTTTTATTAACATTTCAAAAGTGATACTTACTTTCTTGAACCTATCGATACATGTTGTACTATCAACTTCTTCAGAATCTTTAAAGGGTTTATTTTTACTATGTATGGCATTAATTGAATACATTGGTGATTCATCCACATCATCTTCTATACGTCGTGCTATTCTTGCACGATAATCTTCATGCATATCCTTTTCTAATTCCGAAATTAAATCAAAGTTTCCCAACAAACATGTGATGTTATTTATATCATTACAATTTATAGTATACAATTGCGGCGTAGGAAAATAAATTTTGTCATTAGACATTTGCGTCATGGTTGAATTAAAATTTGGATCGTTTGTCAGGATACGAACTCTTTTTCTATCATCTGAATCGAAATCTTTGGATATTTGTTTTATGGCGTTTCGATATATAAGCCGCTGTGATTGTGTTAAAGACTTAAAATTAACATTATAGGATTTACTTTTAAGTACAACATTCATATTTGTCGATGCATTTTGAGATTGGCAAATAAATCCGCATGACTGTAACCTTAAAACAAAATACATAATAAGAGACCAGAAGATACAAATCAGAGAGCAAACAGGAATTCGATATACTTACGTCAAATTGATATCATGTTCATATGGGTGTAAAGGATGACAAGAATATTGTCTAACATCTTGAAGTTGCAGAACAGTATTGTCGCACGAGGCTACTAATTCTACCGCGGGTGGATATGTTATGGTATATCTACCAACGGGCACAAGAAGTAGTAGCAACGCTGATAAGCCACCCATAGATGATGTAAGAGCCAACAATAACTAAAAAACAATACAAATTAAAAATCAAAATAAACTTATTAAAGCGTAAACATATACGTAATTTCAGAAACAATTCCTAGTAATCCACGACTTTGACTTTTTAAAACCTCCTGATAAGCTACTGATTATAAAACAGGATGTAACGTTTAAGGTAATCATTAGCGAAACTAATAGAAGCTACATTTGAGTCTCAATTGTATGTCCATCTGCAATGAAATGACATTGAATAATAGAGTCATCGATTTAAGTGCACAGACCGTAAAATCGTCTCGTGATATTCTTTGATAGACTTTGTATATGGCAAAATCACTATTTTATTACTGCCACAACCACAAAACGTTATTATTTAATCAGTTGGTCAGTAAAAATGCTTTAAAATTACATTTTTCTTATTTATAAGTTTTGTCTCCTTAGCCTTGTCCTAATTTCTAAGTCACATAAAAATATATGTTTTAAACGGAACAGAAAGTTGATCTTTTTTACGCGGAAAGTATTATGTTATTTGAGTGAGATAAATTGTACCCCTACACGTTACAAGATACATGAAACAACTTTATAAGATACGTAAGAATAACCATTATTAAAATTAAGACAAGACAATGGCATGCTTTGATTGGAGTGTGTTTATTTTTATATCGTGGGATTAAAGCACATTATGTTTTTACATAAATGTACGTAATCAGAAGTTGCCTCTTAAATGTTAAATACTTCCGGCCTGTAAAAATTTGAGGGATCATTATAAATACTCCATTGTTATATTTTTTATATAATATTTCACGGCTTGTTTACAGGCAACTGAAACAGTTTGGCGATTACAATAGTTCATTTATCATTAATAATAGTTGTATGTATTAATTTAAACTTACTCTAAAGTTACCAATTTTATCGGCAAACAATCCGGCAAGTGGTGGTATCATTATCAAAAAGAGCGGTGTGAGAGATGACATCACAGCAGTTTCTTCCACATTTATACCCAATTCCCGCATGTGTATTGTTAAGTAGGGATATAAAACCAATTGCGCTACAATATCATTACATTATTAAAATATGCAATTTTCAATAGGAAGGGCCTCCAAGAACCCAGCAATGTGGCCGACATAATAGGTACTATTATTCATTATACAATGTAGTTTTCGTAGGTACTTTATATCTCTTATAGAAGAGACCTTTACGCCTCCAACCCTCAGAAGATACTCATTATCATTTTAAGGGTGATCAAGACTGTGTTATGACAAAATTGCTGAATGCACCTATTTAGTCCTTGCAAGCAGGCAATGAGTGTAATGTAAAGCGTGTAACAGTGATTCCACGCGTGTACTGAATAGTGAGTCAAGAAGTCAGAGGTACCAAATAGAAGATTAGGTCGAGCGAGTGATCGTGGGTACATGTGAGTTCCTTCGAGACGAAGTGACTCACAATTCGGTGGACGCGCGATACATGAAAATCTAAAAACATCAGTTATCTATAAAATGGCCATGTATAGAGGAACTGGAGTCTACTTACTTGAGGCATGAACGAAACATAGTATCTTAAGGGGCATCAGTTTTTTTTGTCGGAAATCATCCAAAATTCTTTTGAAGAATAACCGAATTAAATGCATTTTTCAATAAATTATGTTTAACACTAAGTCGGGAAACTCGTCATCGGTCCTTCAAAAAAGTTTCTTCTTCGATACACTTGATTCATGAAAGTGTATAAAAATAACCTTCCTGTAAAATGATTGTTCATAAAATATTAATACATTTATATTTCAATTCCATTGGTTCCAGTAAATTTGGACAGCTCAATCAAAAGAAACTGACTATGTACTTAAGCTTTGCGCACACTTAGGAAATTTGTACGTAAAATATTGAAAACTGTTTAATATCTAACATATATAAATACATATCAATCAAGTAGCAACAACCTCGTCGATTTACTAGACAAATCGCGGACATACGATCGAAAAATATCACAACCCGTTTCTCAAAGGTCATTAAAACGGAGTCTCAAAATTCGTTTATAAATTGTGGAAATCTGAGTTAGGTAATATTACAACAACAAATTAAAATGGGATCATCCTAAAAATATAATTTATCAAACAGATCATTGGGAAAGCCAGTCGATAAATTACACTTAAAAAAAACAAAAGAACTTAGAATTTGTTTATTCATGTCTGTTGTAACAGTATTTCCCTTTTATAATTTATCTCGTTTACAGACGTTAAAGTGTGTACTCTGTATAAAGGAATTAGTCATTGTGTACAAGTTGCACATCATATACAATCTTCATAATAACGAGCTACTAACACAATAGAAACCTAACCAGGTTCTCATAACAATATACAGCGTTTAAACAAAACCATGCTAGTTAAGTGACTATAGGTCACAGGTAACTGTATTTTGTACTAATTAGTATTTACACTTCTCCTTAACAGATGTTCGAAACAATAATTATAACTGCATAATCATACACGGATATTAACATAAAAGTCGCGAAAAGCGTTATTGATTTTTAGTATCAAAAGCTAAACCAAATTTCTGAACATCCAACGTACGTACACTAAATCACTATGATAATATATAACAAATATATCCCTTCTATCTATAAAATTAAAGCTTGTACGGTATTTTAACCAGACAATACTTTACATTCTGATAGCTATTAAATCAATTCTTCGTGGAAGGTCTCATATTTATGGATGATCGCAATAAGTATAAATACTTTACACATTTAAAATTCTTGCAGAGAGGTATTTTCTGTTTCGTAACCATAATACTTATGAAATAACGACTGAAATGTACAAAGCTTATCTACTAAGAACAGCGTAACCTACAATTAAATTAATATGATATGAATAGAAATTTAAGAATTTTCCTGAGTTCCGGCACTCAAAAAGTTTTTAACTCCATGAATAAAACTTTATAGAACGAGATGGATTTATCAAAATAATAATTTTTAAAGAACATTGTTTCATTTGGAAGAAGGGTCACAAGTAGTACCTATATATAGAACCCTTCATCCAAGCTCTCTTCTCACGATCATATAAACGAATACAAATTAGTATTAAAACGATTTGGATTCAACATGTTAAGCGAAAATACTTTCAATAATACATAAGTTTGATTTATGGAAAAGAAATAGTAATGTGTTTGCATAATATCAACGTCAAACGCAATATAAATTGCCAAAACTATCAAACTACTTAAAAGCCAACAGTACTTACCGACATCGATAAACTTAGTTACAATTATAAGTCCATAACTCTGAAACTCCTTTACAATCCACCCAGTTTTGTACAATATTTTTTGAAATATCTTGCGCGTCGTTTTTTCGCGTGTAGTCCGCGCGCGATTCGATTTTGCTTTACGACCACGCTAGCAAAACTCTGTCGTCCTCTCACATACACCTACTGGCTCACAAACAATTCACCGGTTAACTCTTGTAATATATATACATATGTATAAGTACACACCAAGGCTCTCAAAATTTACTAAGTAATATATTCGTTATTTAGGATAAAATTTTGTATTTATTATTTTAATGTGTTATAGGGATAATGTGAGAATTAAGATATTTATCTTGCTTAAAATTATTAAAAAGGCGCAATAAATGAATGAAAACCCAAGCGTTCATTGAAATGGACATAGCTTCTTGACAGTAAATTAGGTTGTCATATCATCAAAATACGAGCTTAACATAATTAGTTTCTACGATATCAGTTAACTATAACTATATACGTTAGTACTACGTTAACAAGGGAAGTAATTCGGCAGTACCTCAGTACCTCAATGTGCCTGATGGGTACGTATACGCCCATAGCTAGGACTAACCTTATGCAAAGGGCACATGTTATTCGGTGTGTTAATTTACTTAACAAAATACATAGGTTAGCGGACCTTTTTCATTGTCTGCTGAGTGAGCTGGCAAAAGTTATATTATTTGTTAGTTCATACAGTTAGTTAGTAAATTTATTGTATTTTTTATTTTGTAATTTCATGTTTATTTTTTATGTGTTTCGTCTGTAAAGTGTATTATTATTCTTCACTCAGGCAGGCATTCTTTAAGGCAGGCGTGTTTTTATAAATAAATAAATAAAACGCTATTTCTAAAATATCTCCTTTCTAAAACTTGTTACAATAATTTGCAGCGTTTTATTTGAAATAGCTAAGAATGTACTTAAGGAAAACAAATGTATTCTTCTAATCTACCTACTCCGACCATAAGTTCTATTACAAATGAAAATGATTTTTTTATGAAGTCACGTAATATTATTGAAATTTAAGCCTACATATTTATCAAAGTCTCAGCATTCGAAACTGTTTGGCCACGAAGCTATGGTTTACGCACTGTTTCCAGGGGAAATTTCGCCATTGCTTGCTCCAAAGATTTTTCAAGACACTAAATGTCGCCGTGTAGTTTAAAGTAGGCAAACTGACCATAATTTTAAGTCTAAAGGATTGAAGTCTGCTCAGTCTTCAGCTCTTACAAAGTCCGGAACGTTGGTTTCAAACCATGCTTCGGTAGTTTGTGTTTTGTAACCAGGTTCAGAATCCTGCTGAAAAGTCCGCGGTATATTTTTATAAAGTGTATCGCTGAGAGGTTTCACAACACGATGCAAGACTATTTTCATGTACCAAAGTGCACTTTGGCTGAAGTTTTCACTCGTTTTTCACAAAAATGTAGTTTTGTGACTCCTTAATAAGACATGCCCCACCAAACCATCACTGACGCAGGACGATGACCACGTTGTACCTTTCCGACCACTTGAGCATCATCTTTAGAACTGTGAGCGTACACTTGTTCATTTTGCTTATTGTAGTGTTCTTAAATCGTAAAAAAAAATGTATCCGTAAAGAGGATATATTTCTGTGCTTTTCATCCGTGTATCGCGACAGAAGGCGTTTTAATCGATCCACGCTTTCTAATTGTAAATACGGATTTAGATATCCTGTATATCGGACGATAAGCACCGACCAGCTGCCCACTAAAGTATTTCCGAAGTAATTCGACTAGAGTCCTTCAAGAAAAGAGCGTACAAATTCTTAATAGGCCGGCATCTACCATCGAGTGCCCATGGGCGGCGGTATCACTTAACATCAGGTGAGCCTCCTGCCCGTTTGCCCCCTGTTCTATAAAAAAACCTTCAGCTCTTGTTTTATAATATGCCACAGAGTCCTAGCGTGAATTTTCATTTCTCACGATAAGATTTTATGCTTCTAATGGAGTTTTGACGAATGGCTTTAACAGCTTATAAAGTACTAACAGCACGCGGCCGCCCCGATTTTTTCTAGTTTTCGACAGTTGTTGTGTTACAAGTTTTGTATCAGTTGATAGTACGATATACGAACATACGGCTTTTGAAGTGTCTGAAATAATATGTCCGACGGCTTCATACCCACTTTGTGCAAGGCGATCACTGCAATCCTATTTTCCTTAACACTCCATTCCATATTGTAAATTGATAATGAACACGAAAAAATAAGTGAAATGGCGCAAAATCGAAAAAAGTTTTTACAATAATATACGCGTTCCAAATTCAAAATAATAAAAACTAAAAAAAAAAGGTTTTATGTATTTATGGCCAAACTAGTTACATAGTATTTTACAAATCGAATACTTGTTTAACATATTTGATATACGATTCAGAAATGTTGACGTAATTATATGAAAATTACTCAGATACAGATTACTTGTTAAAAGGCATTAACAATTACTTGAATGCTTTGTGATAACTGTTTATATCTCATTAAAAATAAATCGTTACTCACGTTAATTTTACTATACCACATATGATTTTTACTAAATTCGTAAGATTCATTCAAACTAGGATAAAATATGCATTAAACGTAACTCGTTTAAAACGAGCAATTTCGATTGATCAAGTCCTAAAAACATGTCTTACGTAAAAGAAAATAGATTTGTAGCGATAAATACTACATAATATACTACTATCACTACGATGACGTCATACACTAAAACGCACTAACACAGATATAATATAAAACTTCACGACCTTAACCACGACCAAAACAGCCCCAGCTGAACTTTTAAGGCTCATCATGTCAACAGAAAGGCCACTAGAGCTTTGGGGCCACTGGCCAGTCAGTGGTGATAGTGTAAAACGAGCAAAAATTTTCGCTCCCAATATTCATGGAAGGAATAGTTCACATTCTGATTCCTCAGTCACAGGCTTTAATAAAATTGTTGTCCATGAGATTTAGATTAGGACACAAAATGACAAGTTATGCTTATAATTTATTTATTAAACCCACAGTTACAGCACAAAATATAATAATCAAAATCAGTCTTTTATAACCTATTACATATATGACTAACAATTGTGTAGCAGCCTAGAAATATCGTACGCAGAGTATTGTTATTTAGTACCATTTATAATTCCTAGATATTTTAAGATTTTCTATACTTTAACAAATTACAGATTGGGTCCATTTACTATATCATCTCTTTCTTGTGTTAATTGATCCAAAGATTTATATGTTATATACCACATATTTGTTTATAGCAACTAAAAAAATTGTTCGACCGATGCAATATTCAAAGAGCAATATATAAATAAATTGAATAATATTAAAGCGTGATAGACCTTCGGTCCTCAATAATATACCTAATATCAATAAATAAACATTGAAATTACAAATTTAAAATTTTGAAGAAATATTCCACTTCAAGTAAGCCATCCTCTGCTAAGTCACTACAATGTATAGCATTCTGTACCTTTGTCTTCCCAAGATTAGCTCTCATTGTGTTTGGACGTAATAATCTTGCAATTTCCTAAAAAAATATTAAGAAACTTTTTTATATATTTTATTTATTTAAAAATTATATAACAAAATATTCAGACGAAACAAAAAAAAACTAAATTACATACTTAAATTAAAATACAAGAAATGTACTAACTACTATAGGCACTAACAAATAATAAAAGTTTTATTATATAGTCTACTATACATATATATATATATGTATAAGTATATTTTAAAAAACGATTTTATTAAGTACATCACAAGCGCGAATGCTCGGCATACTCTAAGATCGTTATAGCCCACAGAACCAAGAATAAATAAGGTCGGATACATGAGTGGTAAAAAGGGACCATACATCCTAAGATAAATGTGCCTAAAAAAATATTTTATACCCGCTCCAACATCACCATACTTAAATTAACTTAGCGGTAAAGTCATGATTGATTTATACAATAAAAATAAGCCCCGAGGCATACATCGTTCTAAGATGACATCAATTTTTCAACAAAATTAGGATTTACTGGAATTCACTACTTTTAACTATTTAACTATAGCTTTATAACGGCTTGCCCAAGCGGGTGTTATGGAATTCAACTTATAAAATAAGGTGATGGCCTGTTACATAGAAAATTTTACACTTTTAATGCGTATTGCGTATACACGAAGGAAAACCAAAATGAATTAAAATCGTATATTTGAGTCAATAATAAATGTTATTATTATTATTTTGTATAAGCGATGGTCAATGAAAGAGAATTAAATTGAATCATGTCACTACTAAAACATACCGGATCAGATGGTCCCACTAATTTTCTAAACTCAATAGCTGTATTAGTACGCTTATCCTTCGCAACAATTTCCATTGCTATACATGGACCACTTGACAGCTCTTCCACCATTCCCTGTAAAATGCTACATCTTAAACATACAAATATTTCCAACTGAAGGAAAACGAAGAGTATCAAAAGAGTAGTAGTCAATATAAGAATAACAGTGTCTTCTGTCTTGAGTGTGATACTCATCCTTGAGGCCTCCAGGCTTGGCAACAACACTCGCTTGTACAATGAAGGGAAACATGGAATGCCTTAGTGTTACAGAAGGCCGATCAACTACGAAAACGATATATATCACTAAACATATATCACATCGATCACTGTTGGTATATATTTAAGGTATTCACAGACACACATTATTTTAACTCCTTCCACTTGACCGTGTTCAACGAAGAGCGGTTCGAATCGTTGACGACCAATCTCTCTCCGAGCGGCTTGATCCTTTGGCGTTGCGTAGAGATGTGGGGTCACTCTGCATCTTCTACCGCATTTACCATGGAGAGTGTTCAGAGGAGTTGTTCGGATTAATACCTGCAGCTGAGTTTCATCATCGGACGTCGAGGCAGAATACGAAATTCCATCCGTATCACCTCGACGTCCGCCGTTCCACAACTGCGCGATTTTCAAGGCAGTTTTTGCCGCGCACCACCACTTTGTGGAACCAGTTGCCCACTGAAGTATTTCCGAACCAATTCGACTTAGGGTCCTTCAAGAAAAGAGCGTACAAATTCTTAAAAGGCCGGCAACGCACTCGCGAGCCCTCTAGCATCGAGAGTGTCCATGGGCGGCGGTATCACTTAACATCAGGTGAGCCTCCTGCCCGTTTGCCCCCTATTATATAAAAAAAAAAAAAAAAAAAGAACTTTTTAGACTGACATAAGAGAAGAAAAAATATGAGAAGCGTAATAGGGCCGTCGCTAGCGGTTTGTCAACTGGTGGGCAGGGGACTTAAGAAGTAGGTACAAAGGAGTATGTTTGTTCTACGTGGTCTTAACTGTCCAATAAATAGTGTAAACATAGTAACTAATTTAATTTGTTAAGCAATAAAAATTAACCAATAAGACAAATTAATTACTAAAATGCAACGGCCGTGATTGGTATCGGTAATAAAACTAAAATATTATTACGAAGACGGGTCAACTGCGATGTTTTTAGATTTTTTCACTAGTTAGAGAACTTTTCAGCCGGCTGAAATATGATTTATGACCGTTTCAGGAGAGGGCCAATAACATGTTAGAAAATCGTAATTTACATAATGTTACCCTAGTTTTCAGGAGGCTGAACCATTTTTTCAGAACAAGTGTAGACGAGTGGCACACATTTCAGGAGACCCGTTTTCAGGCGTGTTCAGGCCTGGTTATACGCCTTTGATGAAGGAATATTCTATAACGAATTGTCTAGATGTGGGACAAGGACGGTATGATACGCGAGAGAGAGGGAAGATCGGAACCTTCCCAAGCTAGACCGAGCACTCTAGAACACCGTACGACAAGGACGGAGCAGTGTGCGAAAGAGATAGCGAGTACGCACGTTCTAGAATTGTGCGAACGCTACTCTGTTCTCGAACATCGTTCAAGACTAGACCGAGGGATATATAACCGAGCCAAAACGCGACCGATTACTTCAGTTTCGAATACGATTGCAAGTGATAAAAACCAAAGAGAAAAAGTACGAATAAAGTGAACACAAGTGATAAAGTACTGTGAGAAGTGTGCATTGCATTTTGCTGTTTAAGTACTCTAAGTACTCCCTTTAATCTGGCCTGATTATATTATTCTTGGGCCAACATTAAGATTTCATGAAATGGTAAGGATGTGGCCATGACAATAACCAAAAGTAAAATTCTATAGTGAAAGTCTACAAAGAATTTCTTATAAAGCCCTGTAATGTACCTTATATTCTTGAACAATTCCCTTATAAACTTCATAGAACTCTGCCGCATTGATATTTTCAACTATGAACATATTCAAAGCTGTGATATCAAATCCACCTTCGTCAATTGCTTCAAATGCAGCACCAAGTTTACCCTCTCGTATGGCATGTGGTTTCACAATACATAGCGTGCAGTTTGACAGAGTGGCTGTCAATTGAAGCCTTGTTAAATGAAATGGTGGTGAGGGAAAAAAATATTCCACATCCTGTAAATATAATTATAGAAATGGAGTATTTGTTGGTCAGGCCAAGTTAGATATTTTTAATATTAGGCTGGTGATTTCATCATACATTATAAAAAAGTTTTGTACAAGATCGATAAAAAAAGTTGCAAAAATGTGCTTTGTGGTCGCTAGTCTTTAGAAGATAGAGCACTTAACTATAGCCGGGTATATTTGTTGCTAGTATAAATAATCATTGTTTTCAGTTAGAAGGCACAGTAAGTTAAGTCAATCAATCAATCAATCTTATTAGCATGATTATATGAAGATGTTGGCCCAAAGCCTATATAATATACATATAACATACCTGAATAGCAGTTTCAGCATCATTGGAGACATCAACACAGTTCTTAACAGGATCAGTTCCATAAAGTGCCCTTATAGTGCCTGGTTTGGCTTTCATTGGATCTTTATCTCCAATTAACTGTTTGGAGAGGGCAACAGCATCTTTACCAACAAGCTCCATACCATACACAAAGTCTCCCGATAGATGCTCCAAAAGAAATCTGGAGATATTATATATAAAGCTCTTGTGAAGTATGGTTAATGTGAATTTTAATCTACTATCAACTTTGATTTGGATTCCAATTATTTGTATATTCAATCCACAATGCTACTGCAAATTATAATTGTTTTTAAATTGTCTTGATTTATCCTTGTGTGAACTTATTTAAGAACCTTCAAATCAAAGATAGATTCTGTTGCAATTAAATTTTTAGTGTTTCCATAATGTAATAGCCAGCATAATGTTGGCCCATAATATATCAAAACTATATCAGTGAATAGTTAAAAAAAAATATCTAGCCAGGCTATAGAAAATTACAAAATGATGAAATTTCTTACTTAATGAAGTTAGGAATTTTATTATCAAACTCTAAGAATATTAAGCCAACCATAGGTTTGTGACAATTTAAGTTTCTAAGATAATTCACCATATGAAAAGAAATTATTAAATTACTTACGGGAATGTGGGATCTGATAATTGAGACCTATAAAGATAATTTACATCATCCCCTGTTAGACGGGCTTTTTTCATTTTAGTTATTTTAAGGTTGTGTTCATAGAAGTGGGTAATAATTTTTCCAGTAATTTTTGATGGAATGGGTTTTATAAGCGCAAATGTGCTGTAAAAAAAAATTGTATTTTAAAAATGAAATATTAAATCAATTATTATAATATCAGTCTTAAATCTCACACTTCCATATCCTTGTGCAGTTTTTCCTTTGTATGTTCACATGCAAAATCAATAATTTTGACCAATCTTCCTAATATGTAAAGGGAACTCCCAATAAAGAAATTGTCAAGCGTTATACCATTCACTTTTACTCTTCTTAAAAAGGTCTTCCTGTTCTTCAAATCATACATCTCGATTGTATCATCGGTCGGATAGTAAAATACATTAAATCTTCTTACCAGGCTTGCTTGGTTGTCATACCATTCCCCTATAAATGAGTATTTTTCTTTATATGCCCCTTCCTATGGATAAATACATGTTCAGAATAATGACAAATTTGTATAATATTTAATACTCGTAAATTAGAAAATAATTTGCACTACTTGCCATATTAATAATTTTTTACTATTAACAAAATATTACAAGTATTCGAAATTAAAATAAACAAGGACTATATTTATTATTGTCTAATTAGGTTTACAAACAGAAACAAATCATTGTTTATGTTTCGAATTTTTTAAATCTAAAACGAAATTTTCAGTGTTCTCATCTCTTAAAAATGTTGACTGTTTTTATATTAAAATAATATTAAACCTGGTCTGGTAAGGCCAATCAATGTAAGTATGTAGTCTGTTGTAATAATTGTTTTAGGGCGGTCCCTATCCCTAATAACTAGGGATATGCTAACGTATATAAATATCCAAAATATATACATGTTAAACTATTACAATTGAAAGGTAAAAATAAAACAATGGGATTACTTTTTAGAACTTTTTCAGAGGACAAACGGCCTGACGGGCGTACAGTGGACACATGGCTATATTAAATCTACTATCGCTAAATCGGCGCCGTCATCTCGTTCTTGATAAATGATGACGTCCCGTTGACGGGGGTGGTGGAAAATCGGCCTAAAATGTAAAAAATATGCCTACACTTCCGATATTTTGCAATAGTGAAGAAGGCCTCAATTTCATCATGACAGATACCTTGATGCAGTCAAAGAAAAAAAAACATACATATTACTGCAGTTCAAACAAATTTAAAACTGGCTTATATCGAATTTGATATCTTTAGAAATGTCCAATTGAACTGAACTTGTTTCGTTTTTTCTGTCCGATAGTTCTGATTATAGTTGATTGATTATATAACTGTCAATCAAAGCTGTATAGTAAAGGAATATAAAAATAATTTAAAATACATATATAAAATTAAGTTCATTTTGTATTTTCCGTTTACTTATTTGTAAAATGGTATGTTCGTATCGTAAATATTGAACGCTGTACATTGCCAATAAAATACTTTCTATTTCATTTCATTACAGGTGTATGATTACTTCGATAAGTATACATTTCTTTGCGAAATGTATGATGAAGAAGGAGACGAGATCGTGGAATTAGTTCTTAATTTTTTTCCTTTCGATAATTCGGTACAAATAATCAACACGAAAAAGGGTAAAACTCTTTTGAGACGCGTACAATTGCCTCCATTAAAATTAGAAATGCTTCAAATAGGTAATGTTGTGAATATATTTTCAAAATTACTTAACATCACGGACTGTGCACCTTTGACTCGAAGAACTCTTTTTAAAAATGTGGAAAGGTAGCATATACTTATGTACGTTATAAAATGTAACTATTTTTTGATAAATAAATAATAAATAATGTTACTTGCAGTACTTTTGCTATGATAAAACCCATCCCACCAAGCGAACATGGCAAAATTTTAACATTCATAATGAAACACGGATTTCGAATAGTTCGTATGAAAAATGGCAAGATCAGCAAGGACTTTGCAATTATACTGTACCATAACATTTCGGGAAGCAATATGATGCCGTAAACGTTTTATGTTGCTTAGTTTAGTTTTCTTAATCTATCTTGTGTACACAATAAATTCACAAGTAAAATATGTTACAACGAAATCGAAGAGACTACCCATATTTGGTCGTAAAAACCGATAGTCGTTACAACCGATGACATTGTTATTAAGTAGATAATAAAATAGAATTCAGCCGGAACCTTTGATTTTGATCAACAATAATTTATATATGTATCTGTTTTCTAAACGATGTCGTCATTTGACTGTATAAAAAACAGTATAGAATATTTATACAGGTTTTGACTGTAAGTATTTATAAAAACAGATAATCAGTAAAATGTTATAAGTAAAAATGTTTTCATGATTTACAGAATAATAATAGACTACATCACGAGCGGAGAGGTTATTGGCCTAGAACTAGTTGCTCCTGATGCTGTAAAAAAATGGCGCAAATGTTTGGGGGCAACCGACCCATCAGAAGCTGCTCCAGGAACTTTACGTAATTTGTATGGAGAAAATACACTAAAAAACATTGCTCATGGTTGTAATACTTTAGAGGATGCAACCCAAGTATGTCTGTTAATTACGTAAAATGGTTACAGTTAGCTAACTTTTAGCTTGCTTTAAAATGACATACGAATTGTACTCACATTATTTTTACGCGCAGTTAAATTCTTGTAATATTATTAATTAATGCTCCAATCTTTTTGGTGATGTTATACAGGTGGTCCAACTAGTGACGTCAACGACGTGTACGAAAATACCCCATGTATGTTTCGCGATTTTTTGTAGTTTTTGAGTTAATTTTTTCGTTTTTTTATTTTTAAGGTTTCCTGCCAGCGAGGTTTTATAAATTCATATTTTTTTTTGTTGTAGGTCATTTGCAGTTTTTTTTCTGTGAAATGATTTCTTTAATGTTTTTAAATAAAATAAAATCTCAGCTTCCTAAAATTCGTTAAAGCTACCCCAAAAAAGGTTTTAAGTTAGAAGTTTAGTTTTAGCTGGATTTGCCGAAACATTCGACTGAAATTTAAAAATACAAAAAGAAGCTTTAACTACATTGAAGAAGAGAATAAGTACATACATGGGGTATTGTAGGTACACGCCCAGGTGTGAGAAATCAAAAAATAATTATTGACGTCACTAGTTGGACCGTCCTAAATAAGTTTGGCATAGGTAAAGTAGGTAATAGGCTTACGTACTTTACCTATGTGATAAATATTGTGAACAAGATAAAATCACACAAACTGTTCAGCTTTATAATATGCATATTGGTTATACGAAAGACTATATAATAATAAATAAAATAATGCTATAAAGTTATATATATTGATAGTCAATAAATAAGATCTATTTTATTATCTCATGGACAAGAATTTTCTTAGTACTTGTGTACTCAATTCATTATTTCACTTGCATCATGTAAAAATCGATTGCGCTAATTTGACTGCATTAGTAATTTATAAACTAAAAATTAACTCTGCTTAGAATAAATATTGTAATTTAAAAGAATTACAAGATAATCTGTTAATTATAGATGTTAGAGCTGTTTTTTGGTTATGAGAAAGGCATACCACGAATTCCATTTAGAGCTACTTTGAAAAACTGTACATGCTGCATTATAAAACCTCATGCTGTTATTGATGGTAATATTGGCTCCATTTTGGAAGTTATTGCTGCATCTAAAAAATTCTATATATCAGCCATAGCTCTATTTTCTGTTAAGCTGATGAATGCAGAGGAATTTTATGAAATATATAAGGGAGTTCTGCCAGAATATGAAGTAAGTACAAATTATTATATGTATAAAATTATTTAGTAGTTCTTCTTAGCATGAATCTCCTGCTAAGATTCTAAAACAAGATAGCACAACCAAGTAATGAAGGCTACAACACGTTGGTCCCTTTGTCACTGTCTGTTTATAAACATTAAATCGGTTAAAGATACATTTTTAAAAGGATAAAAAATTATTAATCTATGAAAAACAAATATTTTAGATTTTTACTAGGTCAGATAGTTTTTTTTTAAATGTGTTTTTTTTTCAGGCAATGTGCATACATTTAGCTGAAGGGAAATGTGTTGCACTAGAAGTAAAGTCTGATGATGCAAGTATTAACATTGTGTCTGAATTCAGAAAAGTTTGTGGACCTAGAGACCCTGTATGTAATGAAATAGATTTATCAATTGAGATATTTTATTTCAATATTATTTATTTACTATTAAAAAAATGGCTGTTAAGTTACATCATAATTACAGTAAAACTAAGCTTTTCTCTAAACTATATTTATTTCAGGATTTAGCTCGACAACTGTATCCTGATTCTATAAGAGCTTTATATGGAAAAAGCATTTTATATAATGCAGTCCATTGCACAGACCTTCCAGAAGATGGTGAGCTTGAAGTGGAATATTTTTTTAAATTACTTGCCAATGATTAATATTGTTTTAGTCATAGTTCTACTATTTTTTATATGTATTCTTTGTAACTGAGTCATTTCCTTCAATTTCTATTTTTTCATACATCCATTTCCGGTTAACTCTGAAATTAAAAATAATTGTGATTGTGTTATTAATAAATTACCTTTATTTATAAAATTACGCTAGAAAACGAAAGGAATTAATACCTGCAATCAAATCCACATCTGTTTGAACTGCATTTAGGACATGGAAAATGGCAACCTGGGCAATTTTCATCTAAACAGTCGCAAACATCTTGCCCTGTCGCACACAGCTGTCCACGGTCATTGTATATTTTTTTAGATTTACGACTCCAAAAAAAATTTAAGAAATCTTAGTAACTATGTTTACTATAGTATATACTTAGTAACTATGTAACAAAATTTTATTAGTAGAATAAAATAAGCTACAAAAATATTTTAAATCTAGAATTTTTTTAATTTATCCTTACAGTTCCATTTAATTCCTAATCATGGACTAAACCATTTTGATAAAATAACAAATTATTAATAGTAAATTACTTACTTAAAACAATAGTTTTTTGGGTTTAACTTTCTTCTTTCGCGTGTTCCAGTAATTCCAAGTTCCAAAGATAAACTCGGCATTTGTATTTTTTACAGACAAAACTTTTCTGATAATATTGTTACTTGAGAATTGAATAAATAGCAAGTCAAAAGCTATATGACAATAAACAAGAGCTTCATTGAGCCTTGAGTTAAATGTATTTGTACTAACTACTACGTACTACATATTATTATTTTTTTGACAGTGACACTTTATAAATCTGTAGAATGTGGATATCGTTGGATATAGAACATACGAGTTATAGATTACATATACACCACGTATACGTATCAAACTTTTTAAACTGATTGTGAATTTTTTTATTGTAATTGTTATGAAAAGTGTAAGTACCGTATATTGTTTGTGTGCTGGAGATAAAAAAGTCTCGATTTTATGTAGATCATGTGATAAATAATAATCTTATGTAGCATTTTACGTATATTTGAGAGCAAATATATTACGCATCTGTGGTTTTGATATAAACTACTGTATAATGTATTTGTAGAAAAAAAACGCGGGAAGCTTCGAATTTGGCGGGAGCGATTTTTGTTTGAATTTGCTATAAAATAATATTTTAAACAATTGAGTGATCAGAATAGTTAAATATTGTATATATATTTATAATTTGTATTATTATTTATATTTATCTTCTTATTTCTGCGAGTTGGGGTAAGCTTTTCTGTTTTGTATGAACGAGCCTCCGGACCCGGGGGGCACGGCGCCCCCCGCGGTTGCATTTGTTACTATTTCTAATGAATCCGGTATGGATTCAGACTGTTCTTTGGCCTCTAAAAGGAAGCTGAAGCGCAGTCACAGGCAGAATCTACACAAAGTTTGCAAACATTGCAACAAAAGAAAACGTAAAAGTACCTCAGAACATTCTAAACCCTCAGACAGTCCTTCTTGTCAATGTACAGATGAATTTGCTGAGACCACTGTGTCACCACCAGCCAACAATTTGCCTCCACCTGGTCCTTCCACTAATAACACTTCAATGCCTGTTCTTTCCACCGTTATTTCTTCTAAACCCACCACACAAATTGGTAGAGCGAGTTACGATGCCAATGACCACGGCCCGTTTGTGGTACATGTGCAGAAGATACAGTCTGCTGATGATGATAGCGCAGTGTTGCACCCAGTTGTATTCGGGAGATTTTTGAAAAAATTTCTGTTCAAAAATATTGTAGATGGTAGTTTAAAGCGTATTGGCAGAAACAAAATGACATTATCTTTTAGTAAATATACAGACGCGAACACCTTTATAACTTCAAACTGCTTACCTACTAACAAAATGAAAGCTTTTATCCCTACTTTCAATATAACAAGGATGGGTTTAGTTAGGGGAGTACCAACGGAATGGTCTCCTGAAGATATTATGGAAAACACTAACATACCCATTGGGTGTGGGGAAATAATAAAAATCAGGCGACTTAATTATAAAATCATAGTTAATAACACACCTACGTGGAAACCTTCACAAACAGTTGTTTTTACATTTGATGGACAAGTTTTGCCTAGACGGATATTTATGTGTTATAATTCTATGCCGGTTAAATTGTATGTGTATCCCACTATTCAGTGCTTTAATTGTTGCCGCTTTGGGCACACCAAGGTCCAATGCAGGTCAAAGCCCAGGTGTTACAAGTGTGGTCAAGGCCACACTGGAGATACTTGTAATGTGGAGGAAGACCATGGTTCTTGCTGCTTATGCTCTGGGCTGCATTTTGCTTCAAGCAAAAAATGCCCAGAATATGTGAGACAAACAGATATAAAAGTAACAATGGCAGAGAATAGCTTATCTTATATTGAAGCGTCAAAATTACATCCCCCAATTTCGAAATCATTTGCTGATGTTGTATCCTCTCTCCCAAGTAAATCTCTTCCTGTTGGAAATACAGTATTGCCTGGTTCACCACCACCACGAAAAATGTCTTATAAAAAAACAGTCTTCACTAAACCCAGAACCCCTCCTCAACACAGTAAAGGTTTTGATCATGTAGCACATGAGTCTCTTGTAAGGGACTACAATATGCCAGAGCCTTCTAATGGATGTGCATTACCATCATCGCCTAATGTAAATTCACAACAGACAATAATAGAGTTAATTACTACATTAATTAAATTACTTTCTCAACCTAATTTATCTATACCGTCCCACGCTGCTAATTTAATTAATTCCTACACAGATTTTAATAATGGCCAACATGGACAGGTTAGTTCAATGGAACTGCCGCAGTATTATAAACAAAAAGCATGAAATTATACACATTATAAATACTTTTAATCCTTTTATTTTTTCTTTATCTGAAACCTGGCTAAAGCCAGATCAGGTATTCAAAATCCCTGGTTATTCTTGCTTAAGAGAAGACAGGGCTGATGGGTATGGTGGTGTATGCCTGCTCATCAGAAACTCAAGCATCTTTTCTTCCTTCCCTCTTCCTTCACATAGTAACAGCTTTTCTATCATTACAGCTATTGTTGATGGTATCTGTTTTGTCTCTATATATGTCCCTCACCCCTCCTTACAAATATTCAATGAAATTAAAAACTTAATTTCAGTTCTCCCTCAGCCTTTCATGATTCTGGGTGATTTCAACTCTCATCATACATCTTGGGGTAGTTCAGTATCTAATAGGTACGGGTATGAATTATTGGATATCTTAGATATGTATAACCTGTGCATTTTAAATACGGGTTCTCCTACTCGCCTTACAAAGCCTGGTGAAGTAATTAGTGCCATTGACCTGTCCATTTGTACTCCCAATTTAGCATCTTCACTTTCTTGGTCTACTTTGTGTTCATCTTACAATAGTGATCATTATCCCATAATTATTTCATTTCCCTGTAAAAAAAATAGTAATATGTTTATTAAAAACTCTCGCCTTAAACACAAAATCATAGACTCGAAATGGAGTCAATACAGTTTATTAGTAGAAGAGAAAATGAATAATTGCTCAGGAGATAATGTCACAGATAGTAATTATTTCCAAGATGTTTTGTTAGAATCGGCTGATAGTGTTTTTCCTAGGAAAAAGCCGAGTAGTAATAAATTGTCATCTCCACCATGGTGGGATGAAGAATGTACCACTGCTATTAAAAAACGCAAGGCAGCTGAGCTTAATTATCGCAATGATATGTCTATGGAAAAATACGAGGTCTTAATGAATGTAATGAAAGAGGTTAAAAAACTATTTAAAAAAAAGAAATCTGAGGGTTGGAGGAAATATTGTAGTTCTTTATCACCTGGAACAAATTCTTCTGTCATTTGGCGAAATATCAAAAGATTCAGGTCAGCTATCAATCCTTCTAACCCGTCGTTGCTTCCTATAGAATTAGCTGATCAATTCCTTGATCGCTTGGCTCCTCCTTCTGCTCCAGATCTCATCCACTCTTCTACACAAAATAACTCTGATGCTGTCCCTTCCTCACTAAATCTACCTTTCACGTTATTAGAATTAAAAGGTGTATTAAATTACGTCAAAGACAGTGCTCCTGGGGAAGATGGGATCCCATATTCCTTTTTGTCTCACCTTGGCGAAAATGGATTAAATTACTTTTTAAATTTAATAAATAAAGTTCTATTGACAAATGACATACCGCCATCTTGGCGAAGTCAAATAGTGCTGCCATTTTTAAAACCGTCTAAGGTTCGATCTGACATTAAATCATACCGTCCTATAGTCTTGTCATCGGTGATAACAAAAGTTGTTGAACATTTAATTAAAAATCGGCTTGAATGGTATATAGAAAATAATAAATATCTGTCACCAACTCAGTTTGGATTTCGAAAAGGTAAAAGTGTGTGTGACAATTTAGGCATATTAGTCACGGACATTCGTAATGCTTTCTCAAATAAAAAGTCAGTAGTCGCAGCTTTCTTGGATATTAATTCGGCTTATGATAATGTTTTGTTACATATTCTAAAAAGTAAATTAGATAAATTAAAGGTTCCTTATTTTTTAAATAATTTCATTGTAAATCTTCTTTCAGAGAGGAAAATTATTTTAGATGTTGGCGGCCCTTACATGCCTAGTAGGCTGGTATGGAAGGGCTTGCCACAAGGGTCTGTGCTGAGTCCTTTATTGTACAATATTTATACACATGACCTAGAGAACTCTATCGGAGATTCAGTTAGTTTATTACAATATGCCGATGACTTGGTTATTTATGCCTCTGATATGTCTGTAAGCAATGCTGAACAACGTGTCTCGTCCTCTTTATCTTTCCTAAAATCTTGGATGGATGCAAATGGCCTAGATCTGTCTCCCTCAAAAAGTACTGTCGTACTTTTCACTAAATCCAGAACTCCTCCCTCACCTACTATAAGATATGATTGCGATATATTACCCGTCAATAATCAAGTAAAGTTCTTAGGAGCTATACTTGATTCTAAACTAACAGGTCAACCACACTGCGAATTTGTGGTTGGTAAATGTGAGCGACACTTGAATATGCTTAGATGTCTCAGTGGAGTTTGGTGGGGTGCTCACCCGGCCACATTGAGGTTGGTGTACAATGCTGTCATTAGAAGCGTACTTGATTTTGGGACCTTTTTCTTAGATCCAGGTAATGTAGCAGGCTTTAGAAAACTAGATCTCATACAGTCTAGGGCTTTGAGGATTGTTTCTGGTGCCATGAAATCGAGCCCGGTTAATGCTCTGCAAATAGAATGTTGTGACCCTCCATTAAATTTAAGACGCCAATATCTATCAGATAGATTCATTTTTAGAACTGCCCAGTTCCATAATCATCCCCTCATTTCCAAACTGGAATCTCTTTCTCAAAAATTACCCTCTTCACATAAACCTTTACCTTGTCTATTAAAAAGTTTTCTGAAATTTAAACAATTACAAGCCCCAACTCATTCCTTTTATATACTTCCCCTATTTAGCTCTTCTTATGATTCTCTACTTCTTTCTCCTGAGATTTGCTTTTCTCTTGGCATTGAAAAATCTGATTTTAATGCCAATGCAAACTTTAATTCCAATGTCAATATGAAATGGCCTAACTGGCATCAAATGTATACAGATGCTTCTAAACACTCCAATGGGTGTGTTGGTGTTGGAGTGTATCACAAACAGTACAACATAGTTCAGAAAATTAAATTACCTCCAGAATCATCGGTCTTTACCGGTGAATGTTTTGGACTACTAAAAGCTCTTGAATATGTGCTGTGTTTCAAACTCAAAAAAACCGTTGTATTTACCGATTCCTTAAGTGCATTACAGAGCTTAGCAAAATTTTCACTTAAACTAAACCCATTCTTTCATGTTATATTTGAATGTAGGAGAAAGCTGTTGCAATGCCAATTACACAACTATTTAGTATCATTTTGTTGGATACCTAGTCACTGTGGTATCTCTGGAAATGTGAAAGCTGACAGTTTGGCTAACAGTGCTTCTGTGACCGGTGACATATACCCATACAAGAATTTTGGCCATGATCTTGCTGCTTTGCCCGGCATATATCTCCACAAATCGTGGAATATGTGTTGGGAAAAGAACGGCCGGATTAAGGGTCGTTTCTTGTATGCTATACAGTCTTCCGTTCCCAGGAAGCCGTGGTTTGCCAAATTGTCGCTTGGTAAAACTGCCACTTCTACTATAATCCGTATGCGTCTGGGACATAACAGCCTTCCAGTTCATTTGCACAAACTTGGTATCGTAACTAGTACCGCCTGTGAGTGTGGCGAGAGCTATTCTGACTTGAATCATGTTTTCTTCTCTTGTCCTAAGTATGAACATTCTTCCTTATATACTTCTTTAGTTTCTCTGTCCGTTCCCCTTCCTACCAATATCTATTTACTTCTTCGAGATTTAAATCCCCTTGTATATAGTATTATAAGTATGTTTATTGTAAATAATAACATTAAACTATAATTTTGATTTTTTTATTCCATTATTAATTATTCTGATTTTTTGTAAATTTATGCGCTTTCAATTATATAGTTATGTCGCGATTGGTTTCCTTAGTTTTTTTTATTATGCATAAACTGTAAATAATTAAAACAACGAATTATAAAAATCCCATACTTGACGTTGGCTAATGCACAAACAGTGTTAGAGCCAAAAAAAAAAAAAAAAAAAAAAAAAAAAAATGTATTTGTATTATTATCATAACCTATAACGTAGTTGTAGTCTAACCATAAATCAACTTTTTGGGAATAATTAATTATTTTAAAATAGATAGCTACTGAAAATCGATATAATCAATTTTATTTGATATTTTTTAAATAATGGCCGATTCGAATAAAGAATCCGTCACAAAAGTACCTATGATTTATGTTTGTGGAGGTTTGTCTTATTTTAATAATAGTATTTACATGCTTTTTCTTTTAGATAAAAGCTGTTGCTGCTTCTATTAATATATTATTGTTTTGTTGTAGAATGTCACCGGGAGAATGAAATAAAGCCCCGAGATCCAATCAGATGCCGAGAATGTGGATACAGAATAATGTACAAAAAAAGAACTAAAAGATGTATCCTTTTGCGACTTATCAACATACAAATCATTGTATATTATCCTTATAAACCCCAAGTTTTGCACGAAAGGAATAATAATAATAGCCTTTATTGCTGTAAATACTTGTACAAGTACATAAAAATATGAAGTACTAATAATTAACGTTAAAATAACACGAATAATTAATCGGCAAGATGGTTAATTTCTTTGTACAGCTTCTCCTTGGACATAGGCCTCCTCTAAGAGCTTCCACTCTTCTCTGTGTCTAGCTATACATTGTTACTTGTTTCTCCATGACAAATGACAATAATATTTTTGGGAGTTTGCACTAGTGTGTACTGTAGATCATTGAAAAAATCTTGTAATGCAATTTTTTCCTGCTTCTTATGTTCAGTGATTCTTAGTTAGGCTTGGATTATTGACCAAGATTATTCTTTTATTCTGGTGGGTGGTTATATGTTTAGAACTACGATGCTCTGTGTTTTTGTAAGCAATTTTTCTTAACTAGATATCTGACACTGTAATTCTGAAGTTTCTTCTTTGTGATCTTTTATATATACTTGATGTTGTTTGATTCCTTTAATTCACACATTCCCAATATATCCCATTAATGTTACTTAAGACTAATACGAGTTCATGTAATTTATTGTCTGCACTGAGGGATCTTGTATATAGTCGCTAAGTGAAGATCTTGGTGTGTTACATTAGGTTCTGTTATCATGTGTGATGAGCGAGTGTGATAATCTTTAGAGGGTTTTGGTCTTAATCCTCACCATGGTGATGGCTTCGGAGATTTACTCATGAATATTATAAATTTAGAGGGTCAAGGTTGAATAGAACTTTCAAAGATAAAATATTAAAATCAAACAAGAATAGGGCAGGTATTATTTTGTTTTACTGATACTTTTTTAGTATAAAATGTTCAGTGTAAAATCTGGTCAAAAAGAGTAAAACTTCTCTCTTTACAGTTTAGGACTTGTGTATGGTTGTAACTTACCAGGGTACACACTATTTATTCATACCATTTATTTCCTTAATAGATGTTTCAGTGGTGGTTTTTGATGCACGATAGCAGGGATAAAGAGAAGTTAAGAGGTTAAATACATTTTATATCACTTTAATTTCCATTTGTTACATTAAACGTAAACAATAAATGTGCAAAAATTTGACATTTTTGTATTTATTTCAGCTAGGTTATCCATACTTACTTAATCTCAAGTATGTACATAGATAAAATTGTTGGACACACATTTACTGAACATGGATTATTAAGGTTATCAAACTAGATTTGTATTATATTATTTGAACACTACGGGAGAAAAGGCCCTCAGCATGAAGTCTTGACTTACATATGTATGACTTGTATGTCTAATAGACATACAATAGTTCGCACAAGTATTGTTTCGGAATCTGTTTTTCATTTAATTTACTGATTTTCATGCAAAAATCTAGTTTTAGAAAATGTGTAAAGATATGATTGTGTTTTACCATATTACTATTAATAAATTGATTACATTTAGCCATTTTTATTAAAACCAACCAGGATTTATATTAAGAACAATAAAAGACATTTTGACATAATATAGTTATTTATATATAATTTATTATATAAATATATTTTATATCTAATTCCTACTTGTAGGATCATGTAATGATGAAAACATTAGCTACAAGTTAAATATGTACCTAGACCATGAAGAGTAGCTAGTAAAAACAAATATCTAGCACAAAAACTATTCATCATATATATCATATGGAAGACTTTATAAGTTTAACAGGTTTACTACATTTCATTAGTGGATGTTGATATGCCAATTTTACTTTTAAAGATAAGGATTTGGAAGTAGATATTTATAATTGTAAATACAAGTGAGTATATATTTTATAAAAATACATACAAAAGTGTCACATTAAATGGTCTATCAAGATTTACTACAACTTTTTAAAATTTGTAATATGTTTCATTGATATTTCAAGCTTGACTTAACAAATTATGGACCACAAAACATTCTTATGGATATAAAACATTTAGTAGACAAGCTACAAGACATTGTATCTTAAAATAAAAAAAATAACAAATTCACTCCTTAGTTACAAATTCCTTAAGACTTACCTATTAATAACAGATAGTGTAATATAAGCCCTATGCTGGAAGCAACTATAACAACATTATTATTATTTCGGTTTCATATATTTACAGGATATTTTATTAAAAAAAATAGGTACATGTTACTTATTAATTAAAGCGCATTATTTTGTTTTCACACAGTATCGAGTCTTCACCAAGTTTTAAAATTACATCTTAAATTATTTATCAATAAAAACAAAATTGCACATAAAATATACTAAGAATTATTTTGGCACGAATTAATTATCTGTGGCACTAAAAGTATTATGATCAGAATTCTTACATTCCATGTTTTCAATGCTTTTCTTTAAACTATCAACTTCATTTTCACACAGTTTGTCAGAAGATATTGCACCTTCTTCATCTTCTGAAGACTCCCTGCATGTAGGAGGCGCAGATGCCATGGAGATAGTCTGTTCTCTGTATTCTAATCTCGTTGGATCTTTTTCATGAAGTTTGCGAGCTAAGCATTGTAGACTAGCTAATGAGCTAGCACAATCAGTTGTATCAATATCAGTCAAACTAAGCCCCGCACGCTCTATTTCCGTGAATGTTCCAAATGGTAATTTAAAAAGACATTCTAACCGCATAACATGCATTTTACTACGTAAATGTTTTGCTAAATGTCCATGTATTCTGAAAGCTATATTGCAATCTGAACAGCGGAATGGTCTTGGATTAAAAGATGTTGCTGCTCCAAAAGTAGATGTCATTGAAACTTTGTTATGATGTGAACCTGATCTTTCATGTTTCTGTAAGTGCCCTTTAGTACGAAAACTGACAGCACAGACACTACATCGGAATGGTCTTTCCATGTAGTGTATATTAAGGTGTAGTTTTAGCTGTGATGGCTTTGTAAAGGTTTTATTACAAAAGTCACAAACTCTACGACCATCGTCCATAAGCTTGCTAGGGGAATAGGGCATGGATGAGTCAAACTCTTTATCCTTGTTAACTTTAAAGGACACTCCACCTATTACAATATTGGAAGTTATAGAATCTTCGGTTTGTTTCATTACCTCTCCATCTATTGAAACTTCTTCTAATTTGGTTTTATCTTCAACATTTATTTTGCTACTGTTGCTATCATCACTCAGATTTTCATGTACACTCGATTCTTCATGGCTTTTCATCATGCTTATTCTAGCATGCTTAATATATTCAGACACCACTTGTTTTGCATTTTCAGAATTAGAGTTACTGGATATCCGATCTCGCTTAGAATCTTCAAGCCCATTACTAAGCAAATTAGAGTCCCTGTCTACAATTTCACCCTTTGACATACTTTTTACAATTTTATTTTGAATGTCATGAGAAGTAACATTCTTACTTACATCAGCCTTAATATCTGTATCACTAAATGGGTGATGACATTCTTTAGTGTCATTTCTTTCATTAAACATTGATTTCTCTATTTCAATTTTTCTTATTTTACTGGAATTACTAGCTAATTGGCTTTGTTTTATTTTTGAATCCAAAAGTGCTCGTTCTGTTAGGTATGTGTGTAGCATAGGCTCTCCATTTACCCACTGACTTTGATGTTGAGGTAATTTTGCAGTATTGGAAGCCAATGATGCTAAGACACTTGATTCTCTAGCTGTTGGAATTTCCATCATATTTGATGGTGTACTTGAATCTGTTTTGCTTAGATCAATTGGTTCATTGTTATCATTTTCTAATCTTGGTTCAACATTTGCGTTTTTAGGCTCTTGTATAGTGTCTGTGTGATAATCAAGAACTGCATTATCAGACATAATTGGTGAGTATGGATAAGTGGATGGTCTTGCACTTGTGATTAGGCCAGGTGTTGTTGTCGTGGCAGCAAGCCGATTACCTCCCAAAGACAATAAGCAATGTGCAGCTTCATGCTCTGGTAATCGAGATTTGTAGAACTCCGTATCTTTAAACAGAAAAATATACATTTCAAATTACGAATAAATAACATGACTACCGAGTATTCAGATAAATAGTTTATAGCACTTGTGTCTTGCTTACCATAGGTTGGTTCCATGTAAAAATAACCAAACTAATAACTACTTAAACCTACATAAACTATAGTTGACCGTTATAAAAAAATAACATATTGGTACCCTAATAAAGGGAGCTGTTTGATAATCTAGTTTTCTAATTTGTAATTAATAATGTCACAATCAATGCTATTTTAATGCTCAGTACACACACACACACACTTACGCATTTTGACTTATTTTTTTATTTTGTGTTAAATACCCTTTAACGTTTTCTAAATAATTAATTGACAAATATTATTTACCACTTGACTCCGTCTCGCCTTCATTGCCGTCATCGCCTTCGGACTCAGATTCATCGTCTGTTTCTTCAGGACAAGGATGCATTTCGATGCCTTCAGAGTCATTTCCTTCGTTAGGATTTATTCCCAATTCACAACATTTCTTGTAGTGAGCTTTACTCTTCATATGTTTGGTTAAATTTCCCTTTGTTTTGAAACTGCAATATTTTTTTTGTATTAATATAGTCCAGTTCTTTAAAGTATGTAGGTACATATTATTTTTATGTGTTATACACGGTGTCCCAAAAGTCGACGTCAAGTCGAAATTTTCTCATAGGTAATGCCACACCAGTTATCAGAAAAATTCAAAAAAAAAATTAAGTCATGTATTTTTGAAGTTATTCAAATTTTCCTTTTATTCCAGAATATGTACACCATGTGACAGTTTTTTCATTCCTGTTGTTACAAATATTTACTTTTTGCCAATTTTTTTCTCTTACGTCATCCCGAATAGTGCTTTATGTTACCTATGCTCCTAAACCCTGTTCCGATCACTCCAACTTGTAGGAAAATGTCATTTTATACCGTACCAAGTTTTCAAAATTAATTTTTCGCACTAGTTCAACTGATCGTCCTGAAAAAAAAATGTACCACTCCAGTTTGGCAAGCAGCTTTAAAAGTTTTCGCATTTAATAAGGATTCTAACGTGGTAAAATACTTACTTAATTATTTCTTAGATCGCCCATAAAAAAAATTTTTGTTAAACGCTGTGGTTATTAGGAACGCTTTGGGTACACTAGAATCGTTTTTTGTAATTCCAGAGAAATTTTTAAAAAAACAGACTTTGTTTAACAAAAAATTTTTTTATGGCCGATCTAAGAAATAATGAAGTAAGTGTTATACCACGCTAGAATACTTATTAAATGCGCGAACTTTTAAAGCTGCTTGCCAAACTGGAATCGTACATTTTTTTTCAGGACGATCAGTTGAACTAGTGCGAAAAATTAATTTTGAAAACTTGGTACGGTATAAAATGACATTTTCCTACAAGTTGGAGTGATCGGAACAGGGTTTAGGATCATAGGTTACATAAAGCACTATTCGGGATGACGTAAGAGAAAAAAAATTGGCAAAAAGTAAATATTTGTAACAACAGGAATGAAAAAACTGTCACATGGTGTACATTTTCTGGAATAAAAGGAAAATTTCCATAACTTCAAAAATACATTACTTTTTTTTTTTTAATTTTTCTGATAACTGGTGTGGCATTACCTATGAGAAAATTTCGACTTGACGTCGACTTTTGAGACACCCTGTATAATTTTTTTAACTTACCTAAAAACACAATGTATACATGTATATGGTCGTACATCGGTATGAGTACGAATATGTTTCTTTAACATAGATGGCTTTTTACACCTAATCCCACATTCCAAACAAACATAGCGCCCTCTGCCTCGACCCCGAACATATGTATACTCTTCATTACTTTCAAATCCTCCAGCTAATTCTTTTTTATGTGCTATGGCGCCATCTGCCATATTTGCTTTGTTATCTTCCTTTTTCATATCGATAGATGCCATTGTCTGAAAATAAATTAAATCATTCAATCATACATTACATACGACTGATAGCCATAACGACTGGATTTTTTGTTATAGAACCAGGTAATGTGATGTATATAATTTTCTAAAGAGAGCGTCATTTGTCTGTCTTTATAAAACATAACACTGGTAATTTGGATAGAAACGAAAAATAAGAATAACAATATTTTTTTGGGATACGTAAAAAGATTTACATAGTAGGCCATAGGGAAAATTGCCATTTAAAATGCACTAGGGATGAGAGTGTAAAACGATAGACCATACGATGGTGCGTTCCTTCATATTGTTGCCAAAATGAATGACATTTCCATACTAACTACTCAGATTTTGATTGCGGAAATTAAGTCGGATCAGATTGTATATTATGCATACCTGTTTGTCTTTAAAAATTTTATTCCACTGTGATGAATGAGTCAATATCAGATCCTGTTTAATCACAGCGACGGTTACAGTCTGCGGTCGATGGCGCGAGTCATATAAAGACATAGCTGACGAAGCTGACAATCCCAACGGGTCCGCTGTCAGCTCAGATAATAACTTTAAACAAACAAGAAAAACTGTAAATTCATTGCACCTTAATATAACTACTACTTAATATGTATGTAAGCAATAATAATTACCTGCCAATTACTATACATAGAAAGAAAATGTTGGTTCGGGACGTATGTTGGTTGCGGCCTATTAATAGTACAGTAAAATACTTTTGCCGAACATTTAAGCCCTAGGTATGTGTATGCATTTCCGTTTAAATATAACTGGCCATATGCCTTAGCGGGCCGTGGTGTTTCTGGGGATACTAATGGCATTGTATTTGCATTTGGAGTTATGCCATGGTGTCTTTTAGGTGTAAACGTTCCTGGTTTTAAGGGCAACGAAGATGGTCTTAAAAACTTAGGTTTTCTATCTTCAGATGGTGATGTAACACCTAGGTTTTTCTGGAAATAAGATTTTTCGGATCTGTCATTATGAGTGGTCTTCAACGAATCTTGGGCATTAACATTTTTTTGTACTTCCGATGAACTTTGAATTTGATTATTATATATTTCTGCTTTTGTTATAAGATTTTCGAAATTAAATGAATTAATTTCACTTTCTGCTTCTTTCATGTTATTCTTATTTAAATTAATAATTTCTTTGTTTTTGTATTTGGTTCCTGGGTAATTGCCATTCTCTTTTGAAATTATTGTTTTGTTTCCTTCTGCGTTCCGTTTTAGATGATTTTCTTGCTTACATATTGCTGTTCGGTAGCTAGGTGTATACTTCTTAGATAACAAATTAGGGTCGTCAACATTTACAGTTATCAAAGGAACATTATTCTTTTGGCTTTCTTTTCCACGCTCGTATATCCCCATGTCTGTCATCGGTAAAAATTGACTATTTCTTGGTTTATACTCTTTATCCAATGATAGACTGAGTGTTTTACCTGTTGTGCGATGAACATTTGTCCCTTCGCTTACTTTTACACTTTTATACATATCTACTGATTTAATGAGACTGCCACTAGTATTTCCAACATATATACCTGTAGTATTTGGTCCAGGTATTCCTGGGACATGGGGAATTATCTTTCCACCGTGTAATATCGAGGTCGCACCACTTGGCGATGATGTAGGGCTTAAAGGGGGTAATGTAAGTGGATTATAGGCAGTAATAGCACTTAGTGGGGGAAACTGAAAGTGTGTTATGTCATGGATATTTACCATACCGGCACTTTGGATATTTGACGCAGACATCCTTGGTGTTTGGGGTGTATTAATATTAATGTTCTCTTTTGGAGTTGGTGGATTATGTACAATAGTACCACCTGAATGGAGACCTGATCTTACAACAACACTACTGGCTTCAGAGTCCGACAAAAATTTTGAAGGTGATAGATTTTGTTGAATCATAATTGGAGATAGTTGGTTTTTACTGGGTTCAATGCGTAAAGTTGTTGTACTACCGGAGTGATCAACAATCTTTACCTCTCCACCAAACATTTGCAATGACGTTGAGTTATGCCTCATTTGTAATTCGTCTATAGACCTTAATATTGTTGAATTGTTATCAATGCATCTTATCTTTGTTTGTGAATATATATCGACGGAACGTGGAGAAACATTATCCATTAACCGAGGACTGTAAGAATCGGATCTACTATCTAGTCTTCTTCTTGGGCTATGGTCTTTACCTTTTATTCTAATATGTTCTTTATTTCTATTTAATTCAACGGGTAGACGACTATCAACTAGTCGAGTATTCCCCAACAGTGGTCCTGGAGATGGCAATGGTGCAATTACGTCATGTTCCGGTTTGAGGATAATTAAATTATCAGGTTTATTTTTTAAAGATGGCGAATTGCTGGTACGATTGTTTTCAGAAGACTGGTTTTGACTTTCTGATAATCTAACATTAATAGAGTTACTTCTCAAATAAACATTTTCAGACCGCACACATTTTGTTCCCCTATTTATGATAGAATTACCTGAAGTATTATTTGACGTGTGTCCTTTACAATAATATAACCGATGTATCTCCAAATTATCGGCACTGCGATACATTATTTGACATAATGGACAAATAAACAGCGGTCCAACGCCATCTTCCAATTCGCTTGGTAAGGAATTTATTCCATTTGCCTTTGTTTTTAACAATAAATCTTTTATTATAGAACCCTCTGGATTTAGAGGGTGCTTTGTGTCTTCTCCTGCAAAGCTTTCTGAATGTGACCGTTTTCTAGATAGGTTTTCAGACTCGTATGTGTTTTTAGTTAGATTTAAAGGTGTTACCTCTTGCTTAATATCTCGTTCATTACAAAACTGTTTACTTTCTGCTATTTGTTTAATTTTGTTATATTTTTTTTGTAAAGGTGTTTCTATAACATCAACAATAGCCTCGTTATCAGATATTATCTTTGAGATATGTTCAGTTAGAAAATCGGCATTCGTCGTAATATTTTTCTTTATCTTATCTTTTTCTTCGTTTCCTTGGTAAAAAGCAGCTCTAAACTTAGGCTTATAGATTGTCTTAGATTTATTATCGTTATTAAAAGGATAATTTGCAGTAATGTCATTTGTTAATTCTGGAGAGGAGAATTCATTAGGCCTCGAATGTTCCACTCGAAGAAGTGAAGCATCGGATCCTGTATCAGAAATTGAAGCAGGAGTTACGGATGTATCACTTTCAGAACCACCAGACAAATCTTCATCATTAATTGAAGCATTTATATCAGCTCCTTGTGAACGCAATGCGTGAGTTCTTGATCTTCTATGTTTATATAAATTGGATTTTGTCTTAAAAGCAAAACCACATGGAACACAAGGATAAGGTCTTTCATTTGTATGAGCTCTGATATGTTTTTGCAAAACAGAAGGTTTGGCACAGGGAAGTTTACAATATGGACATACATATCGCCCCACCCCTCCACTATACCCATCTCTGTTTGAATCATTTTCATAGTTCTCAGTCTTTTTTAAAAATTCATCAGAAAAACTGGTTTTACCAGTAAAAATTATATTATTTACATCATTTAACCTATTGTTTTCATCGTTATAATTAATTTGTACATAGTTTTCGACTTTTGCGTTTTTGCCGTCGTAGTTTTCCTTTATTTTCTCAATTTCTGGATGAGCAGCTGCGATACTTCCATTAGTTATTGAAGTATTACTAACAGATTGCACGGAGCTAGTGTCCCTTTGGACGTTTTCGTCACATTTTTGTGAGTTAGCTGGAAGCACTGAAATGGTCGATGCCATTTTTTTGAACTTCTTATGAAGATAGCTGTGATCATTGTTGTTTGAAAAATTATCCAGACGTTTTTCTTGTGTCAACGGCATTGTTACCGCGACTTGAAAACCTGAAATGAAGGAAATAGCCGGGTTTATTCGTTATATTTAGAACATCATCTAATAACTACGGAGCTAATGATAACCAGAAAATAAATTAAGAATCTTGTCAAAAATTCTTCATTAAAAAAACATTCAAAAAAAAAATTCTTCATTAAAAAACTATAAAGTACTAGTACTCTCTCGATATAACATTTATTTTCAAAACTATCAAACAAAGTGTTGTGTGAAAGAGAAGTCATCTTGCGCATGTGCGGTACTGATGAGTCTATTAATGTACCATGTGACATCATCATGACGTAGGTAGGTACGAAC
Source organism: Pieris mannii (assembly GCA_028984075.1). Lineage (NCBI taxonomy): Eukaryota > Metazoa > Arthropoda > Insecta > Lepidoptera > Pieridae > Pieris > Pieris mannii. Next base: position 7,919,749 of record CM054776.1, read on the forward strand.
GCGCTAGCGGACGAGGATATCCCCAGTCTCTACAATACGCATTACGCAAGTCCGCTTATTGTATGTCGCTTTAACGGACTAACAGACATCTATAAATTCCTTAAGATTAAAAAGGCATAAATTAAATAATTAAAACGGAATTTGGAAATATTTTAAAAACCTTTTCAAATATTCTAGCACATTTTTTTAGAGTTACAAACGTGTAACTGCAAATTATTTTTGAATACTTACTATTTTATTTTTACAAATCTCTTTACTCTAGTTCAATACAAGTATCGGAGTGTTATAAGAATGAGTGAGATGAGAATGTTAAAATACTCTTTCAATGTGTGTGTGTGTATCTAGACGTAATGACGATACATGTTGTTGTGCGAATGGCGACCTCGCTTCGCTCACTCGAGGCATTTGTGGACGGCTGCGTTTACTGCGTTCTAAGAAGGCGTTACAATTTCTGAGAACTGGAGACAAGCAAGCCGCTCCACAAGTATAAACGAGTGAGCATATAGGCTTAATACGCACATTAATGTAAATCGCTGTTGCCTCGTGTATATAAACCATCCCTATACATACAGTTTAGAATTCAATTAGGTATGTAACACCAATATTGTCACTTGGCCAATTAAGTAACTTTGGACTAAGACAAATTAATTTTATATAAGTTGTTACCTAATTATATTCAGACATTATTATGAACTACTGTTATCAATCTCGTGTTTTGTGGTTACTACAACTAGTGTGGTTCACATAAGTATTAGTAAATATGGATTTAATAGACAAAGGAATCCCAGCGAGCAACAGCTTCCCGCCGGCCTGGCGCCAGGCCAGTCGACCCTGGTGACGCCTGTTCTCCCTGATTGCCGCCAGCACGCCGCCATAATATCTACCTATCTATTATTATACAGTATATAATATACTCTTTTACAAGCAACACTAAACACTGTCAGCATTATGTAAATGTATGTTTTAATCTGATAACATTTGGCAATGAAGTGCTTTATCACATACTGGACACTGGACTGTACTGAACCTTTATTAAATTGACAACTAATGATTTTTTTCGCGAATAACCTCAACGATTAAACGATTAAATAAAAAAAAGAATCCATTCATGACTAGGTAAAAATCTATTTTTTTTATCTACATATGTCGTCATAGTTATCAATCTTATCGTACAGAATGATACTATTATAAAATAAGATTTCCGAGCTATCGCAATGCTATATCACTTATACCTAATTTATATCTAATTTGGCCAAAATTGAAAGTAGGTGTTTGATTAAATTAATGTGTTCATACTATAGGAACCTTGGAACCATCGATCGAACATCTATCGTAAGCAATATTATCGCGACACCCATAAACTGTTTGGAAAGCAGATAATACGTTTTCTCATTACTAATACACTAAAAGTTATAGAAATACTAAAAACCTCACCTGCCGCGGAGTAATGAATCAGTCCACCATTATATTATTATATTGAATTTGATATCATTTGTTTACGCCTCCTAAACATATGTCAACAAGTCCGATAGGCTGCATTTCACCCGCGCACAAGTGAATCATCGTTAATAATTGCGCGATCCACGCCACCACACACTTATGCACACCTTTACGTTGTCACTCGCGTTACACTAGCACTATAATCGGCGAACCTCTCTCTTTTTCGTTAACTAAGGTTACTCTGCTTTACCAAATAATATTAATTGCGATTGTATCGGATGAAAGCACATTTCAGAAATAAGCGACGCAAGCTACCGCGCCGCGGTTGACTGTTCAACTGTTTTTAGTTGTACTTTGTCGTTAGTTCGTTTCGTTCCGTTCGACAGTACAAGCCGTTCCCCTCGACGCCCGCACGCCTCCACCTCTACGGCTGCGAGTTGCGCCCGTTGTGACTTGTGAGAAGTGATTCATGGCGCGTTGTATCTATCTCATTCCTTCACCAACCGGATCGGTCGCTCTTTGTAAATTATTTAGGTACACGTAATATTATGATATAGGTGAATATGCGCGGACTTTATACTCTGTGCGGTTGTAGATATAATTTTATCATTCAACAAGGATTGTCAATAAAAATCTCCAATTCTGGGAAGCGTAATTAAAGGAACCCGTTTGTTTTAGCTAAGCTTGATTGCTAGCAGTAAGTGAGAGTTTATATTACGTTACGCTAGTCATTTTTTAAGGATTTAAAATAGAGAATTAGATGGTTTTTGTTGCTCGTGTAATTAATTTCTTATTTAAAATTTCTTATAAGTTACTAAACCTACCATACACCCATAACCATGTAGAATTGGTTTGCGATTTTATTTTACTCCACTTAAGTCTTGTTTATTATAACAATTGGTATTTTCCTATATTTAACTTATCGCTTGAACTCTTATATCTCTGCAGACCTCTTTATCAAATTCATTTATGGACATACCTACAAACCATTCGTTGAAAGACAAATAAGTTCGCGTCATTCCATTTAATAATCTATTAATTTAGTGAATAACATGTTCATACTGTGGAGGAACTCCTCACTCCGCATATAAGATAATATGAATGTTTGAACATTATTATTTGCAATGATAATTATTATACGCGCTTATCAGTCGTGTGGTGGCTATGACGCACGCTTTTGGCTGATAGCACGCAGTCGCTAGATTTTTGCTCATAAAATGTGTTATATTATAATTTTATTATGTATTATATTTAATAGTATTTTATAGGAGTAGTATTTTCATGTGTCATTGTCATTGTCTTTCTACTCATTACGACACATTCTTAAAAAATATTATGAATGTATACACTATACAGTATAATTTAAATCGCTTTATATAATGTCCATTGTCCTCTCGGTCACATTTTTAATTTTTTCTTTTTTTTGCGTATTTTTGCAATAAGTATTTTTGTTTTATTTGGAAGATGTAAAGCGTTTTGGGTCAAATTTCACGTTGTGCGTATGCCTGTGATCACTTGTGGTTCAGTATCGCCATCTGAAAGTATTACCTATAACTATCACGCAGCTGTAGATTGCAAAGGTATAGTATGTTGAGCGGGGGCGCTCTCTGCGAGGCACTTGTTGCGCTGTTTTGTTGGCGATCTCGCTTGTTGCCGATGGTGACGTCATAACACGGCCTTGGGCCACGCGCCATTGGAAACGTTTACGATTTTTTGGTATTGCTTTGATTTATACTTTTTAATGTCCTCGATTCTTTTTCCACCAGCACCTTTACCCTGGCGTTTTTCTATATAATTTAAAAAAAATTAAAAGAATCTTCAATAGTAGAATAAGCAATGTACCATTTGAAATAGCTATTGAGTAAATGTGTTGGTCCGGTCGGCGCCATGAAGTCGCGTGGGCGGGAAACCCGTCTTGGCGGCAACTGGCAAGCGATGAAATAAACACAATATTTGCTCACACTCTGTCTCTCCTTCTATTTAAGTTTTTTATTGACAATTCAATTTATAATGATCACATTTAACTGTACAGAAAGGTAAGAACAAAATTAAAAATATAAATTAGAAGGGAATCGTTCAGTACATACTTTTCTAATATAGGAGCTTCCCTAGAAAACACGAGACAACGCCTGATTAGTGTTTTTTTGTCACCGTTGCAATATAGTTTTTATCATTATCACGTCATGTTTCTAAAGTGGAGTGCGGTCACGAAGGATAACAGTGACAATTTTTTTTTAATCGAAGCGTCATTGCCGATATGGATTTGGAAGAGACAGTCGTTGTCAGTGAGCTCTTCACACTCACAAGATAAAAAAAGCGAAAAGAATAACTGCTAGAGAGTGAGGAAACAGTCACTGTGACGACAAAAGTACCCGCGAACGCGCTAGACCTAACACTGCCGCTACGTTGACGTGTTGGAGACACTGTCGACATTGGTCTGACGTTTATTATGTATCTGAAGTCAATTAAATATATTCTATCCATAAATAAGGTTTAATAGATCTTGAAACTAGGGACTTACATTATCGACTTACAAACATAAGTACCCACTCAGAAACTACTAATTAATAGGACAAACTAACTACGAAACTAAAGAAGAGTGCTACAAAACGGGTTGGTTTCAAAACTCAATATACTACTGACCTGCACTTTCTCAAAATAACCTAAGTCTTGAATTTGAACAAATAATAATAAGAATAAGAAAATAGCGCCATCTTTGCAAATTTCTGGTGCCGTTTGCCAAATGTGCGATTGTGACAATAATATTGATGAGTCAGCGAACACTTGACCAAATAAATGTGACTATTCTTCAGAGCTTGTATAGGTGTTTGTAAGTTAAATAAAAAAAAAATTTCAAATACTTATAAATTTATTTCCCAGTCTAAGCTTTTTTTGTATATTATGTTGGTGTGACAGTATTTTTTATTGAGGCATTTCATGTGAAGCGGACAGCGAAAAAAATCGAGGACGTAGAATTTGTTTTTCATTTATATATTCGAGTTAAGCATACCTCTAGTGGATATGAACACGAACATTTTTTTATGATGTTTATGTTCCAAGTTATGGGTCTTTAAAAAATAATGCGTCATGTCTAATAAATAAATCGGATTGACAAAGTTGAAATGTTGATGCTCATCATCGGTTATGTAAACAATTTTAGCTGCAACTATTGCATTTGTATAGTGTTTTTTTGGTAAATAATAAGTAGCTTTTGTGTATATTTTCATGTAAAATAATAACAGCTATCGTGTTTTATTTCAATTAGAAAATGATGCAGCTGCCATAAACTATATACAGTAACGTCAAACTCAGTGCGACATGCATGTACATTAATTCACCTATCTTCCTAACTAGTAACAATTCCTATTCTAGTATATAGTTCAGGTATTCTTAAAATATACTTTGAGCTATTTTTTTTAAATTTGCTTTTCATTTGATTTTCTTTATATATTTTTCAAAATGTATTTTTCAAAAAGGGAAAAAAGATCTATACGATTCGCTAAATGTGATATTAAAAAATTACAAAAAAGCGGCAAATAAACTAACATTATTTTTTAAAGGCAAACTTGAAAAATAAACATGATACAAAAAAGACCTCACTTTTTTCGCTGTCAGCATTACGTAAAATGACGCATTGCCGAAATTTGGTCAAAAGTAATACTATTAATTATTCCAAATGATTTAGAATTCGCAATTCTAAGTCTTAAGACGTCGCAATTCTAATTTAAGCCAGGTTGGTGTGGTCTTAAAATAAATTTGATTTTGGCGTTCCTTACATCACCTCGGTCGCAGAATATGGTAGAGTGACAAGAACCAGCAGAATATTACTGGCCTTTCGCCAGAACTCGATCTTGGGTGTTGTTCCTGCTTCCGAGTATTGATGACAATATACTTTTTTATTTGAGTTTCTTGTTATTTTGACGCCCTATGCATTTAATAGATAATTACAAGACTAAAAAAAAAGAGAAAATCTATTTATTTTATACAACACTATTTGACGAGGAATTTACATACCGAAGATCTAAACGAATAACATCAGATTTCAGTCTTTGTAGGTGGGAGAAACTTATACCAAGTACACTAACGTTTGTGCCACGCAGCCATTATTTAATTTGCAACAGCTACTATTACGTAACATATTGTTGCTATAGAAACGGAGCTATGATCGAATTGATATATGATATGACGACGCATATGTCTGCATGGACACTAAAAATTTAAATTAAGCTTAAAACATCGAAAATGTTACTTGCTTTAACATCGTCAGGTAGCCACTAAAATGTATTCAATAGCAATTTCTGTTAAAATCCGGCTATTGGCTTTGTCGATCCTGTTTGTTTGATGATTCTTGGAAAGGCCCAGCACGCGCCATAGTTAAATGTTATAGGGATCGCCGTTCCCCTCCCCGCTCCTCGACCCGTCGCGTCAAGTTACCAACTTTTTCACGTTTACCGTCCCTGTATTTCCGAGAACCCGCTTCGTTTCTAATAAATAACTCGTCGCTTGGTATTATTCTTTCGATAATAAGGTACCATTTATACAGACTCAGCTTCGTCATACGACGCCTTACGTCACACGGTCAAAGGTTCCTCACCTAACATACATTTGCGTTGTAATGGAATCTGCCATAATGAATTTAATTTATTAAATCCAAAACCAACAATTGTTATTACGGAAAGCATTTGACACTGCGATTAACCAGTAAATTTTTGCGACATGGTCAAAAATAACATTTACTTGATATTAAAATAATTATTCATATAACGTCGATATGATTTTAATAATAAACTTGGGACCATCGAATAGAGTATACTCAATATCTCATCACAATCTGGTTATTATTTTTGAAAAAATTTCAACGGGCATTAGATTGCGTAAGATTTTAAAGTTTTATCTTGAACGACAGTGGCCGAATAAATGCCTTGATGTTGTCGAGAATAATTCAATATGTATTCAATAAGGGGCACCCTGTATTGTGTTCTTGATGACGTTTCTGTTATAAGTACAAACAAATATATTTTTTTATCCTACCTATTAAAAAAAAGAAAATTCAGAGGTCCATCAATGTGTTAAATGTTACTAAATCGCTATGTTAATTAATCACTTTAATTTACTAACAAACAGATTAACTTTAAGTTAGGTTAGCTTAGTGGTAACTAATAAAGTCCTCCGTACTCCGCAGATACCTTTTTGTCAAATTGATGACAATAAGGTATCTGCGGAGTACAACTTCAAACTAAGAGTGATACAAGATTATTTAAAATAAAGCAATACATTTACAATCAACTAAAACGACGAATTGATTACAGCTGATAGTGGTAGGTCATGTAAGCTTCTGGTAAGCTAAATACCACGTGCAATCTATCTGGCTTTTTAATCACGTTACAAATGACATAAATATGAAACAGACTAAAATAATTTATTTATTTAAAGAACACTGACTTATCTGGTGCTCCCGTTAGCACCTACCCGTGCAATAATATTCTTAGTCAAAATATTCGGAAAATGCCTAGCTATATCTGATGACATTTTAATATGAAATCTACTTAAAAGTAAGTCTAAATAGTTTTATAAGGAAGCCAAAGTTTTTAATAGCAAGTTTATTTGTTCATCGTAAAATACTTAGGTACCTATAAAGTTTTTTTTTAAAGTACGTAGCAAAATCGCTGCATAATATTATAAACAGTCTTGCGTAAAAGTGTTCGCATTAGGCACTACGTAAAAAATAAATTGTGTAGCAAGTAGGTAGTTGACTAATGTCTATTAAGTATTCAATCGTATAGTGCATATATTAAACAAAATGTATCTTTAAAATCGTTGTAAATGAACTAAATTAATATCAAAGGGTTTAGGAACACAAAAATTAGTTTTAGTACAGTATCTTAACACACTTTACACTGAGCTAAATATTTTCATTACGGCGCGGCGTACAGACATTTTTGAGGCATCGTATTTTTGTCATCTTTTTCATAAAAACTTAATAATCTTTCTCTTTTCATCATAGCTTACACTCTCGATAGAAAGAGTGAGTATAACATCATATTTATATTTTCATATCTTTGAATTTACTTCGCATTACATAATATAATATTATTATTTGGTTAACCATAACTTTTTAAAAACATGCTTAAATTCATAATTAGATATATTTGTGATAACAAATATTTTTATTGATTTGATGATTATAGTTATGTATTATTGTATTTAAATTTATAATTATTTAGACATATGTAATTATAAAATAATAATAAAAGACAATACTATGATGTTAATTATTAGGATAATAAATGCTATGTACTTATCACACCGTGATACTTTTACTTACCTATAAATATTAGTATCAGTTTTCAATCACTATCTTAGATTTATATTATTTTATTCGTTCAAGCTATATCTCAAACAGTGAACTCCATTATAAGTATTTAAATATTTCATAACAGCTAATTTTATTATATATATAAATACAATTATAAAATTGTGATAAAAAACGCGTCATAACTAAATGAAGTATTTTTTTCTTCTAAGTTGGAGCTTGTATTTAATAACACTAGGGCAAGTTTAATTAAAAAATGTAATATAATGAATGGAAGAGGAAAGGGCGACCGATGCAAGACAAGAACCAGAGAGACCGGTCGCCAGGCGGTATCTACTTTTTGTTTCCTTTCTTTTCTACTCTCGCGATTCTAATGAACCATCTCGCCGTATAATACATATTTTTCAATACAAAGATATATAAGCGTCTCAAGCTTATTTAAAATATACCAACCTATCTTTGAAACGCTTTATCCTTAACATATATGGCCTTTATCATAAAATAGATAACAATAAATTTTGAGATATGGTGACAAGTGATAAATTGTATTCAACAGAATATAAGTACGAAAAATGTAACAACTGCACAACTAACAATCTTAGGTGTGTACACGTTGACTTATTTGTACAAAATAAATTGAATATTAAATTATGATCACAACCATTATTTTTAAGGACTGTATAACAACTAAGAAACCAACTTAATAATATGACTATTAAGTTTGAGCTAAGTAGATCTATTATTATCGAATACTACTAGTTAGCAAATTGAGTTCATGCTTCTATCCGAGTCCATTAACGGCAATCATTATAGGAGAATTAACAGAGATCACCTTGAGAGCGATGCCGTTTCTCTCTGAATGTAAAATATTCGCTACGTCATTCAGCACGCGTGCAAAATATTGGACGTGGTCGCGTTTCGTGATAACTACCTACTTCGTGTTCTACAATCGCGAGGGGAGAGAGGGTCGCGGGCGAGCGGACATGCCAAGGCAGGCGAGCGGGCATATTTAGTATTTACTCATACATCGGAGGCGTAAATCACCGCATCTATTTCGAGTGGGTCGGTGCGCGGCGTGCGGGGACAGACGGCTATGCCAGTCTGGCGCCAGGATTCCCCAGCGCTCCCCGCCCCGCGGCGCCACTGTCGTGCCTAACCACCATCATTCCTCACTTTATATAACATTTTTTTAAAAACGGCCTGTTTTCCTTCGCATTCTTCGCACTAAATTTTAAAATCGACGTTTTATTTGGTCTTCTTATAATTGTATCACACTATAAAATATATTTGGTACATTATGATCAAATAGCGTATTGTGAAAGGAAATAATAATAGTAAATTTGACTTACAATTTATTAAATAACATACTTTAAACGTGTATTTAAAAGTACGACATGGCGTAAATACAAATAGATAATTCAAAATAATGACAGAATACAATAGTCATGATAAAAATATCATATTGGAATTAGTCTAATGACATGCCGGCATCGCCGTCTTTCTTATCGTTCTTGTCTTGCGGCTTGTCCTTCTTTTTCTCATCTTCTTGACTCTTGGCACTATCCGAATTAGAGGAACTTTCGAGAGCCTTGAAGAAAGCTTGCATGTCACCAGTATTTGCCGCAGATGTCACTTCAGACGGCAAACCAAACTGAGAAATAACCGGTCCCATTTGACCAGAAGAAAGCGCTGATGAAAATTGATTTGCTGCCTGTAAAATATATATGTATATGTACTCGCGCAACGGAAGAAGTTTGAATCTAAGTGCTATATTTATATATAATGTACTTCACTATGAAATGCATACCCCACTGCTATTAAACGAAAGTTTTAACATCAAGGTATGCAAAAAAATGAATTTATAATTAATAATATTCTTATGATTTAAAAAAATAAAAACATGCAATTACTATAATAAAAAACGTATTTCCCATTTAAACATTGGCCAAGATCCAGTTAAATATTTAGAAATGGAAGGAGTAACACAGGGCATGCACAACAAAATGAAAGCAAGAACCTAGCAAATGGATATGCTGTAATCTCATTTGATGATATAAGATTTTACAATATTTTAAAGCCCATATAACGTTATGATAAAAATCGACCGCTCGTCGGAAATGTAACTTTAAAATGTGTCTCAAACTCACATTCCAGCAAGATTCACATTTTGTAATATGTCCGTGAATCATTAATCACCTTAAGACATCAATATATATTTAATTAATTTTATGTCCAAAGGTATTTTTATTATTAAACAATATCATCAAAGCAGGTTAAAGCAGGTGAAGGCCGACCCCGAGGCATGCGTGTAGCGCTCAAGCGTTTGGCCTGTTAGGGCGGGATCGCAACACGTGGGGTTTCACCTGAGCGAATTGCGGTGAGAGCAGGGTGGTCCTTACATCGTCCTGTGGCACTGTCTGAGGCAAATGAGGCGCGAGGCGTTGCGCGTTGTTCGGCTCACTGGCCGATGTCACCACTTCTGGTGCACTGAGGGCGGCTGCCAGGTCCACCCGCGCGGCGCCCGAGCCGACGGCTTCGCCTTCTGGCGCGGTGCCTACACCGGAGAAGTAGCGTTGTAAGTCCGATAGGAAGACTTGACCACCTAAAATATTTATATCATTTTATTCTAAATTATTAAATAGTAGTAGTGTTTTAGTTAGATATATTTTATCTTTATCACCACTGTTTTATTAAAAAAATGTGTTTAGTTAAGTAAGTTTAAATAAAAACGGAATAATTAATTTAATATTAAAAGTTTTTTTTTAATTCAACAAGTTTTTTCTCATTCCACATTTCTTTACTATGGTCCAAAAGATATTGGTAGTAAGGAGTATTTCTAATTACAATTTAACAAAAACAATACTTTGTGGACTATATTATGTGGTTCAGATATAATATAAGATTCACAGATGCTCAGATTAGTAATATTTATAAGCAGCTAAATCCAGTCTAATCAATTTATGCACCTTGTTAGAAAAAACAATGCAACAATTAACTGTAATAGATGAGAATCTATTGTGTCCATTTACCATACAAAATCAATGCCACAGCAATCACAGAACATAAATGTTTACTGATGAAATAATACTGTCTATCAATGATTTTAATGGTCAACAAAAAACATTTAATTTCATTAAATGTATAGGTTTTTCTATATAAGTAATTGTGTTTCTTTGATTTTGATTAGATTGTATATGAAGCTGATTACCCAGAAAGTCAGAAGCTTTCCTTTAATGATGAATAGCCATTATCATTAAATTAAATTATTGTAGCTATACAGGCAAAATTTTAAGCCCCCTCATACACTACGATGAAACACGATCGTTTTCATCGTCACAGAAAAACACGTCGGTTTTCATCGTTGAATGATTTTGCTCATACATTACGATATAACACCTCAGTTTTTATCGTCAGTTGTACACACTTCGTGTTGCAAAATCATACTGTAGTAATATGTGCGCGCAGTAAATAAACACATTACGATTTTAAACGACAAACGGTAAACACGTCGTGTTTAAAATCAAGACTCGACAGAAATAAAAACCGTCGGGTTTCATCGTCGGATATCGTCTGTACACACTTCCGTTTTGACCGACGGTTTTTATCGCAACGATGAAAACCATCGTGTTTCATCGTAGTGTATATGTTTATGTATTTACTTTGTGGCTGAGTAGCAGTAGCAGTATTGGGTGGTGTGGCAGTTGGAGCAGGTACATCTCTTGCTCGGGCTGGAGTCCTAGCAGCAGGTGCTTCTGTAGTAGCAGTTGTCCGAGGGGCACTACCCCCACGAGAGCTACTGTTGCTTCCAGTAGTTGGACGGCTGCTTGAGTTGCCACTGTTGCTGCTACTATTATTCCTGTAATGTTCAAATTTATTTAAGGCAACTCAACCATATAAATGTCATCAAAAGGTATTTCCAGTTAAAGGAAAACTGAAGCAGATCAGTGAACCTGTGTTTAAAAAAAATATGTTTATTTTGGAACATAAGATCATCAAGGTATCACTTATTCCACGTAAACAATAATTTAATGCTTCTATTTACCTTTGTTTTTTTTTTATTTCTAGTAGATGTTAGATATTTTAATATTGTTGATTGAAATTTTTTTATTTTATTTATTGACAGTTCGTTGCATTACATAAAAGGTAAAAAAATAAATACATATATTAAACATAATTTAATGAAAAGCAACTGGCGGCCTTATCGCTTTAGAGCGATTTCTTCCAGACAACCACTGTGAGTATATTACGTAAGGTAGGCAAGAAGTGCAAAAATACACATTACAAATAATAAAAATGCCAATATATAGTTTTGATAATTCATCTGATATTATTGGAAGTTGATTTAAAAAAAAACTGTAACTAAATGCCATTACAAGATCATTTCTATCTATTATATTATAATGGAATTTTTAACTCTTGGTTATCGAATTAATTGAACCAATTATATAATAGTCTAGATAAAGAGCTATTTCATGTCATTATATTACAAAAAGTCAGTTATTTTGCACAACACCATACCTTCAATTCAAAATTTTTGAGCAAAATTGAGTAGTTTTCAAATAGTTTTCTTCATATCAGAATTTTTTGTAAATTGTAGATATTTTCATAAAGACCTGTTTCCACTTTCACTTTGATTAGTGCAAGAGCAAGTGATTAGTACTTTAGGATGATTAGTGCAGGTGTGTAGTGCAAGTAATTTACTATTCTTGTTTAGTGGCTCTGTAAATTCAGTTGTTTATACATACTAGAACATAGAGAAGAGCATTTGTAATTGGAAGAAGTGCTGAAAGAAGTATTAAATGCGGTGCAATCCGAAACACACATTTATCATATAGAACCATTTTATATATTTGTAACATAAGTCAATTAGTTTTCACAATAAAATATAGGATATTGCTCTGATAACTAGCTATACAAGAAGGTAGACTAATAGACATCAGTGTTGTAGGTATTTGATCCTGTATAAGTGAAAGTATCTATGGTTATGTACAATTATATTGTAGCAGGTAGTGTGTCCGACCCCAGTAACTTTATTAGATAGTACTTGTAGTAAAATCTTTGAAAACACTATACTTATCAACTAGTAAGTATTTTAACGTACACAAATTTTTACATAATAATCAGTTCGGTTTTACTCAGGGTCGCTCGATAGCCGATGCCGGTATTGAGTTATCTTAATATATATATTTCTTCTGTGCGTGTGTATGTGACTGAACTCCTCTCAAACGACTGGACCAATTTTGACGAAATTTTTTGTGTGTGTTCAAGGAGATCTGGGAATGGTTTAGATTCACAATTTTGTCCGCTGGACAATGTTTTTTTAATTAATTTTTAATTTATTAGTAGTTGTTGATTTTGGAATGTTTTACATTGGATGCGACAGACGGCGCTACCATCGCAGTGTCAAATTTTAAATAATATTCGAATTTTAATTTTAGTCTGTCCCGACAGTTAGCGCTGCGATCAAATTAAAAAAAAAGTTTTGTTATCATTGTGTTATTGTAGACCATGTGCTGGATCGTTAGATATTGTCATAACATTTGAATAATAATTTTCATCAAAATGGTCCAGAATGTTAATTTAGCTTATTAAAAAAAGTTTGAAATTTTCAAATTAAAGACGTGTAGACAGGACAACGTCTGTCGGTTCCGCTAGTATAGATATATATAGTTAAGGCTTGGGAGGAGTCGCATGACGCTTTAGGTGTTTTCTGCGACTTATTTAGTATATAATATAGACTAAAGCATTTGATTGTGTCCAACATGAAATCTTAATCAGGAAACTCCGCCACTATGGCATCAAGAATACCGCACTAAATCTTCTGACTTCATACTTACACGGTAGAACTCAGAAGGTTGAAGTGAATGGTTAAAGTTCCTCTGGGTCGGCAGTAGATATGGGTGTATTATGGTAAGTATGTGGACTCTGTTTCCGCACTTAGAAGCTCAATAGTTCCATTGTATGTGAAGTCCTGGCCAACTAGGCCAGCGTAACTCCTTCCAAAAGCACATAAGCTTCCTGGGCACTTCGCATAGATATGGGTGTACCACAAGGCTCAATTCTTGGCCCTTTCATCTTTCTTGTTTAAATAATATTGATATATGATAAATGATCTACATCAGATAGTTTTGTTTGCAGATGATATGTCCTTGATTTTTAAAATCAAACGAAAAATACCAAATTTTGACGATGTGAACAATGCTCTCTCATCGATTATCCATTGGTTTAGAATGAATAACCTTCTGCTTAATGCAAAAAAAAAAAACGAAATGCATTAAATCTTGTGCAAAATATACAAGGGTTATGGATACAAGACCAATTATAAATAATGAGGCATTGAATCTGAATGAGAAAACTGTATATCTTGGAATCACCATTAATACAAAACTTCAATGGTCCCCACATATCAACGAATTGGCGAAGACTTATTTCTGCAGCTTAAAAAATTTTATAGACTGAGAGAATTTTAGAGAATATGTGAGAGATAAATTCAAGGAAATTAATATACTTACCTTAAGAAATGTATTAAAGAAAAGCTGTGTAAAACCGCTTACTATTTCTAATTAATTTGCTTTATTTTTTGTATAATAAGTGTTTGATGATTTTCTTTTTTAAGAGTACCAAGAGTTTTTTATGCTGGCTTTTTCTCTCGGCCTACACCCTCTGTCTTCTTTGCTGATGAGTAGAGATGCCTACAGGTTTAAATTTAATGATGTGGAATAAGTGATACCTGTCAATCTTATATTCAATAATAAACATATTTATTTTATAGAATTCACTATTGATATCTCATACTATGGAGTAATACATGATTTGCAAATTGCATAAAGATTTTATTTTGGATGTTGTTAGTTTAAAGCTTACTATGAAAATTTAATAACAAACCCCATAGTTCCAAGCAATGATGACAGTCCACCAATCTGGCCAACACCACCAAACAACTGCATCAACTGTTGTTGGGACATGTTGTTGAGCAAATTCTGCAGCTCTCCATCCTGAGCCCCACTGCCACTTCCACCTCTTCCCCCAGAAGTAGGAGGATTGTTTAGAGCCTCATTAATACGGCGGCATAATTCTTCATCCTTATCAGTTTTTGGCTCCTAATTAATCCAGATATTATTATTTGAGTAAAAACTATTATTAATACATACTAGTCAATAGTACTATTAATGATTATGTTAAAATATTATACCTGCATCCAAAAGAAGTACTTTTTGGCAAAAGACTTGAATTTAAGTACATAGACTCTTCCTGTTGTACATTCATTAACTCGTACAAATTCACAATCATCAGGAAAAATTAAAAGATCATCCTCTACTTCTCCAGTTGAACGATCTTTCCAACAGAAATGCATTAAGGAATCCTCTCCTTGGTACACATACAATAGCCCTTTCCTCTTATCTGGGTGTACCATACGTCCTTTCAGTGTCATCCTTCCAGCACGAAATTCGACCAAATGTTTATTACCTCCTGAGCTACCACCAAGACCCGAAGTATTACCGAATAAAGCCGTAGTAGACATTATTTTACTGTAAATTGAAAAACAAAGTAAAATTAACTATACAATTCTAGGTTAGACAAGCGCTACAGTATTTTAAGCCTTCACGCGGATACTTATATTATAAATCCACTTACAATTTGACTGTCGGAACAACTATTGAACAAAATTGTAGAATACAATTAAAAATTGAAACAATCGTACTATGATAATGACTGGACAAAATATTTTAAATTATAATCACAATTCATACTTCATAGAATAAAAATTATAATACTTGTGATTTGATACTTACCTCTATAGTCTTTGGTACAGATCAATTAGAGTTGAAAGGGATCTTTACACGGGCTACACTTTTAATGAAATATGCCTACATAATTGCCGACTGTATTTCGAAAATACAATCATTGATCCTTCAACCTTATTTCAATAGTCGTGTTTTATTAGATACTGTAAGTCTAGAAAAAAACTTTAAGGCTGACAAATATTGCAGTATTTTCGATTGCAAGGCGATCGTTCTGAATCTGAAATGATACAGTATATGGCTGGGACACTAAACATCCATCAGACATACACAAAATATTTGGCAAAATATCCGGGCCAACCTAAGAATATTGCCGAGTATTACATAGTCTAGCCGTAAATGCTAACTGATGCTACCATCTGCATACACCCTCGCAGCTATACATTTTCGTGAAAAATGGCCCTAGGAGCCCCTTCAGCAGTTCATAAAATTAAAAAAGTTGTCTAATACGGATTATATTTATTTTATACTTATATTATATATATACTTATATTATATATAGAGATATTATTAATTTTATACTTGAATAACTTTTTATTTTTCTAGACTTTGTCTACAAATATTGATAGTCTGTCCGAAGTCCGAACTGTGGATATAGCAGCTTTGGTATACTATCAATGTCAAAAGTTTTACGAATTTTCAAGGTTTAATTTTCATGAATATTCTGTGCTAAGAAATAAGAATCTGTCTTTCTGCTTTTGCTAAGTTTTTGCCGATTTCTGTATTTGCTAATTACTGTTGATTTTATTTTTGTCTCGGGAACTTTATAATACCGATTGCGCATTGCGTGATACTCTTAATAATTTTAATTATACGTTAATAAACCCTTTCTTTTTATCGCGTCCTCCTTTGCGTTTGTAGAAAACATATTCTTATTTAAAGATGAGCGGTATCCAGACTGGTGAGTAACACTTACATCCGATCAAGCAACATTTATAAACACTGCCTATAGGCAAATTTCTGTAGAACTTTTCATAATATTCTGTATGTAGATTAAATAAGTATATCTTTATCATTTGGCCTATCTTTCACATTGTTGTTTCGTGGCACACACAAATAAAGAAGTGCTATATTTCTGGATGATTCAGATGACGGTCTGTTTTACTGTACTGTCTAACCAGTGAACATGTATCATAAATGTTTATAAGCTTTCTCCACAGCACTGGTTTTAATGAAGACACACAGAAATTGATCTAATATACTATTTTTTCATATTATTTGTTTTTTTTATATTCTCATTTTTTAGTTTATAATAATTATAAGGTTGCAAATACTTAATACAATTACAACTATTTATTTACTGAAATGTGTCACATACTAAGTTTTAAACATCTATTATACCTGTGCTTTAATTTAAATCCTAAAAAAAATTAATTAATATGATAAATTATTGTGGTAGAATGTAATTAAAATAAACAAATATTACTTTCTGTATATGTTTTCTTCCAGTGAAAGTGGAAAACAAACAAAGTATGACAAATTTAAGATACTATTTTAGAATTACTTAAATTTGTCATATACACCTTGTAGGGCAATGTTGTAAATGTTTAGAATTTTTTGCAAATTAGTAACTCTACATTAGTTCTTATGTTTAACAGTGATGGGCATATTATAATTTGTAAGGGATACTGAATGAGACACACCAATATGTGTTCACTGATATTTGACATTGTATCAGATTAACAAATGTATGTATATCTAAACAATAATAAGTTCATTCTGTTAAATCAAAGTGTAACAGTGTTGAACTGAGTGACCAATTTAAGAAATGATTTAATATATTTATGCCTTAAAAAAATAATTCCTTGAAACAAGGAAGTTAAGAAATCTTTTAAAATGGAAACAGTGATTTCTACACTCTGAAAAATTTCAAGCAACATTGGCCAAATCAGAAATGGCAGTGAGATGACGCAAGCTTTTCTTGTGCTAACGACGCAGCCTGCGTGATCTAGCGCAAGCGCACCTTCACATTTAACAATAAACTTAATTGTACAGTTTGTATTATCATTTGACAAATTTTGTAAATTTTCTGATTGATAACAATTTGTTGTTTTTCACTAACTAAAAATGTAATCCTGAACATGTCATCCTCTTAGGGTCGTGGTAATGAAAATTAAAATAAAAAATGTAGAGGTACAACTTGCGCAGTTGGTGAAAGTGGCAAATACGAGCATTCAGGCAGCGGCGCGAGACGAACGCGGGCGATTGCGCTAACGGTTCCCAACGTGGCGGAAGAAAGCAAACATATTGTTTGCTTTATTATTAAAATTGAAATGTTTACTATGTTTTCGGTTTAAATCGAGTGAACAAAACTAATATGACGCCTACCTGGTTGTCGCTTCAGTGTTGATTAATATGTTCATCGCAAAATAAGTGATTGTTATTTTTTGCCAATGTGCGTTTACTCTTTAAGGACCTTGAAGATTAAACTTATAAATGAAAATATGGTTTATTGTTGTGGAAGGCGAGGTAGATAGCTAATGGAATGGCAGGTCGTGGAGAAACAAGTGCAGGGCCAGCTAGCCTGGAGTATATGGAGGATCCTTACTTTGTGCCACCGGATGATGATTCTACTCCAAGCTTTGATGTCGCCGTCGATGAATTAGATGAATTAGAAGATATAGTAAACTGGCCCCAAGAAGATACGGAGACGGAATGGCACTCTTTACCAGAACTTACCGAATCTGCTCTATGCATCGAAACCGAATTTTATATGGACAATCGTCGTCGACGGCTTCGTATATTTAAAAAAAAGATGCGTGAAGTTAGAGTCACATTTCAAGATTTAACTAAGCCGTATCTTGCTAAAGTTTCGAGCCACACAAATTATAAAAAATTTCTAGGAATTACACCTGGAGGTTAGTCACCAGAGTAAGACTTACAAAGTCTTTTATTCTTTATAAAATTATTTTTATAGTTTGCCACAGATAAATAAGACTTAGTGTCGTTGGTTATTCATAATTAGACTCACGTCACTTATATCCAGTCGGAGTAGTGGCAAAACTCGTTATGGGTATATGTTCCGAAAACTGGTTATTTGTACATAACCAAAGCGATGTTTACCTACGACCATATTGTGGCTATGGGTTCAAGTTTTAGAAACCGTATGTATTCTTTGAAGCTTATGATTCCATTGTATCAAGTGCTGTTATGACGGCTTTATCCGTAATATATCTAATACTATAGATATATGTAATTATAGGCGTAAAATATGTGTGTAATATTGTACTGTAATGTTGGCAATATGCTCATAAGGGGAACCTGAACATCGTCATCGGTGTAACACAGTGAATTTACGTTCGCTGGTGTAACGTAAACAAGTAACATTACGGAAACATTTGAATATGTAATGTGCAATATTTACAATTCATATTTGTTAAAAGATGACTTTTGTTTTTGTTTCGATTTGTGGAGAATGAAGACGTTATAATGACATTCAATGCACTTTTTATTGATATGTTTACTGCATCATTAAGCATCGAGTCTTTGTATTGATTGATGGTTTACGACAATTTATTTCAATGAATAATTGTTTCTTTTAATGTATCCGGTATGTAAAAAAGAAAAATTAGTACACATATTTCTTCGACACCGCAAAATAATATTGCTGTGAAAAAATATGAAATGTTAAAATTATAGTTTTTAATGAATACTTAACCACCTCGCCTCTGCTCAAAAGTTTGGAGATTATGAAAATTTATACTGTTTTTAATCTGCAGCTGAAGAAGCAATGGCCGGCGCAGGCGCCGTGGACGCTCATATTGTGGACGAGCTTGCTGGCCTGACCCCGGAGCAAGCAGAACAGCTCAAAGCTGAGTGGAGTCGGGAACTTGCAAGGGTCGAAGACGAAATTGCTACTCTGCGCACTGTGTTGCAGAGCAAAGTAAGTATACATATTGTATAAACGTGAGATTTCCAATAATCCATTAAATAAAATATATTTTAAATGTATATTTTATAGAAGTCAAATTTTATTTATTTTTAATATAATTGTAAATTTCTTAGGTGACAGTTTTTTAAATCAGCTTTTGTAGAATTTCTTTTAGAAACGAAACTTATAAAGCATGAAACCTTTTTCTCTCCATAAACTATTAGTGCGGTTAAAGCATAGTTTAAGAACATATTGAACAGCGCCTTGCCTTCTAGGTCAAGGACCTCTGATTACCTGCGTTCACTTTATAAGAGCTAGCCGAGCACAAACGCTTCTAAAAATTCATAAAGAATATAATAACCCAGTTAAAATGTGTTGCCATTAACTACCGTATTAAGTACGTAGGTCAAATCAATTTCGAAACCTTAGCGTTTACTCCTTTCTAAATGTAGATAGCAATCTATTAAATTTGATTTTTTTCAATAAAATTAAAATCTATTAAGAAGGTCCTAAATGGTAGATTACTATGTGTTCGATACTTGTTGTCCTTACAAGCAGCTCCTTACAAACATTGTGTAACAAAAACTTGGCGATTAATAAGAGTGGCGGAGAGTTTATTTCCAGTTCTTCTCTTCCGTTCTACGCCCTTGATTTGAGAACTCGCAGTAAATGTAAAATTAGAATCATTTAATGTATTTTTTTTTGACGTTCATAAGTGTTCATTATGTTACCTACATGAATAAATGATTTTTTATTTAATTTGATTTGTAAACAATACATATAGCCATTGCTTTCGCAAAACTGGAACATTGTGTACATTGTAAGCAGTTATAATAAACTTAACTATGTATTTGCATCGTCATAATTGTAATAGTATTGACTTTAGTTTAACATTGGAGCGGAGGTTTGATAAGGTCAAAATTGTTCATTTTATCATCAAAGGTTACTGCATAATGTTTTTTTTGTTATTATATGTTAAGAAATGTCAAAAGCAAATCTACACAATGTTACAAAGCGAGACATAGGTTTTAGTATGTTTGTATGAAATGATAAAAGTATTTCAACAAATTATTTCTAATACAAAATATCGTAATATAAAACTAACTCCTAGTCATCTGAGCCAGAAAGAAAATAATTTATTTTTTCAGATTCGGCAGAGTTCTGAACTAAAACGCAAACTTGGTATTACCGTGTGGAAAGAAATTACTGAAGACGTTAATCAAGGATTGAAAAACGTAAAGGAAAGCCAAGTGTAAGTTAATTTTAACATTGGTTACACTATTAATATAAGAAATTAATAGTGTTTTAGCATCAAGTATTACGATACGCAATTTTTTAACGCGCCGAAACGTTTTTCTGTACTCAATAGGAAAATGTTTCGTTACCACTCAGTGACTCATTAAACCTAAAAGTGGCTATTTATGTGGTGTAAGTATCGGAAAGTCGAAAATAATATTACTAATAACGCATAATTGTATCCCCGCCCCGCATTATAACGTTTTACCCAAAAACGATGTCTTTTGATATAGTTCAATATGTCGTACCTAGTTTCTAGAAATTATTTTACTGGAGCCATTATGCCGTCTGGCAAATAATCTTATTTGACCTTCAAGAAAATACTACTGGACATTGGTCGCTAGAGAATTCTTACACTGAAACCAAATTTCTAACAGCTTGCTCAATTATGCAATCAAATATAATACGATTATACAAATACAATTATTGTTATTGTATTATCCTATGCGTAGTAGCTAATTGAAGTACTTTTTAAGTTAGTAAACAAAACGATCATTCATGAATCATGCTGATATTAGTAATTTTTCTATTGAAATCTACAAATGTTGTTGTAAAACAATATAAAAAAAATATAGGTACTTAATTAATTATTTTTAGATACCAAAAAACTGAATCTGTGATAAAGTCAACGGCGGAAAAGACGACCTCGATCCTGGGAGGCCTAACAGCTGGCGTCACACAAAAAATTGGGCAAATGAGGAACTCTGATTCCTTCCGCTCGATAGAGGAACGTGTTGGGTTCGCTTATGAGAATGTTAAGGTAATTATTTGTACGCGATTACACTGACTTCGTAAGATGTCAAAATATCCACGTATACAATCATGACACATGATTTCCGTAAAAGCATGTCTATCGTAAGGGTGATTCATCACTCTTATCATAGTTATAAAATATTTATTTCCGAATTGTTTTGATAAAGATGATACTATACAAAATTAAACATGAATAGTATGATTTTAATATCTTGAGACATGAAAATAATGATCAAATATGTGGTACGCATTTATATGGTTTTGTCCTTAATTGGTTAAGCTTTTAACAACATACAATTATAGCAAACCAAATTATTTCATATAAATGGTCTTTACTTTTTTCTTATAACAAAAAAAAAACATAGATATAATATACTCTATACAATTTTAATATAAATAGAATGAACGTTTCTATTATATAGCTAAAGTGCTTTAGAAATTATATGTTTATTCTTAAAGTATTAGGCATCAAATTAATAACCTGTTCTTAGTCCGTTAAAAATAGGCAGGAATAAGTTTTTTAAACAAATAGAAAAATTGTGATTTGACTAGGGCAATATTTAAACAAATGTTCTCTTATTTATCATTGTTTCACACTTGCTATATTAATCATAAGCATATACATATATTAAAAAAATTAAAACTTACATTTTCATGGGAACTGTACTTCTATTTGTCAGTTTTATGTTAGTACATACTTGTCTGTTCTAAATCTGGGTTATGTTGCTATAGTTTCCATTAATCTGAACTTATTTCCAGGGTAAAGTATCGTCCAGGTCGAATTCGACCCAGAGCTTCGACGAAGCACTTCGTGACGCAAGCCGTAGCGCCAGTGGCGCCACATCACCGACTATCCCCGAAAACAAAGCTTTGCCTTAATACCTCCTATGACTACCCACACCGCTTTTTCACGAACTGACAAGTTTTTCTACGGAAATGTATGAGCCATGTCAATTACAGACTCGTCAGTAGCAATCCGAATCTTAATGTTTTCCAGTACAAAATTTTTATGAATTGAAATATGACTAATCAGTAATTAAGTCGGGCTGAAATTTCTAAAGACTTACTTCCTACTTAATAAGTTAAAATTTTAAGATGTGTCGCTAAACTTGACATTTTAATACTTGATTGGAAAACGTTTTAGATTAACAGGAGATTTTACTTTACATATTAAACACTGTAAACCCCACAATAATTATGATAGAATTAAGATTATTGTGTTCAGGGTCTTAAGTGACTGCGGTGTGGGCTTAGCAGAAATTCAGTTTGGTAAATTGTCTCTTGACGTATATTTGCATTCCAACACAAAAATGAAATGAAGAGGATAAGATGGGTCACGGTGTACCAATTATTCGCTTTGCAAAGAATTTTATATACACTATTATACTTGTTGGAGTCAATGTCTATGTACTTGCCCGATGTTAAGAGCAGTTCAAAAAGATATTTTTATAAGATGCTTAGCTTTCCGTGTAAGTGTTTCCATTATTTACATTGATACATTTTAAATGATAAATAAAGTTATGCATTAAAAGAATACTGGCTTTTAATTACCCAATATACTTGCCTTACTTTGCCTTTGGGCAACAACAAATCAACATTAAATCCATTTTTAGTAGGTATTTCTAACATTTTTAACTATACGTAGGTGTAAGAATAGTTTTCTATAGGCGGAAGAATTTAATAAGTTACTTTAGATAGAAAAATAAAACTTACCTCTATAATATTAGAAAATGAATAAAAAATGTGAATAAAAGAAACAGATTTAATTTTATACTATTACATATAATATGTCCATCATGAGCTACGTTATTTATACATAATTATTACCATTGGAGTAAAGCATGGGTTGAGAGCGCATTAGAAAAATAAGAGAACATGATTAGTATCTGCACAATATTCGAAAACCTTGAATGCGCCCGCCACAGTTTCTGTGTAATTTTGTACGAGTTTTACTTGTCCATACAAAAGAGATCCTTGAAATAGGTAAAGGTGACTTTCAAACGCATTTAATATTTGAGCTTATTGTAATTTAAACTATAAAGTTTATTAATTATACAGTTTTTCAATTCGTGAATTATAACGGCTATATATTCTCAATTACAAATATAGTTTTAAAACAATTTTTGTTCCATATCAATTGATTAATCGAGACTAAATATATTCATAAAGGCTAAACTTTTAACTGCGTAATAATTTCGGAATCGGTACGTTATTTACTCAAACCAAAACAACTCCAAAATCGGGCCTTTCCAAACAAATGAATACTTTTCATTCGTGTTAACTAATTATTGATCATAATTACAAACTCAACTGGTATTTATTCAAACCTTAAGAAATCTACACGCTTATAAATAAACATCGAATTGTTATTAATAACAAATAAATCAAGTTCTTAAATGACGACAGCTAATCGTACAAAGGAAAACAAAACAAAATTATTATTGTTTTATTTGTAGCAAACATTAAAAATGTATAGACATTATTAGCCGTTTTATTAAAAAAAAAAAATTTCATAATAATTTATTTGACTCAACATGGATGATTAATTAAATTTCCCAAAATTAAGATTACCATTTTGATACGCAAATATGTATATGCTTAAAATACATTCATAATTCCGAGCCTAAGATTCAAAAACATTTTCGAATTCTTCTAGTTTTACTGACCTGTTGTCATGAGAATTAACGTCTTGAATAATAGCCTTAGAACATTTGAGATATTTGTTGACATTACGAAACAACTGCGTATAGATCACAACTGTAATTCATGAAAATGTTTGTTATGCTTTGATATGTTGACATTACTAAAATATGTATATCAGAACTTAAAAACAATTCTTACATTTAACAAAGCCCTTGTAAAAATACGACCAAAGTTCATTAGATATTAATTATAATTATTAACTTTCATTTGCACGATGCTGCGTATATTAATCCTTACCTAAACTTTATATTATAATAAATTAAGCGCAACTACAAAAAGTAATTGAAATTTATAACAATAGTATATCAATACACGTTTGGAGTGCTACATTTAAATATGAAGACAGTAGTCTCTTTCGAATAAGGACCGTTATTTCAACGAAATACCCTGCACGAAGAAATTTGGAATCTATTATTATCTATATCAAAATCTTATTTGCTGAAATCTTAAATGTTTACACGATAAAGTGCAATATAAAAAATATCTTCTAACTACTACACATACTCTACAATGCACGAAGCCTTATCCAAATGTTTATATTAACATTATAATAAGTGAACAACAAAATTTTAGAATCTATTTGGTACACAATATAATTTTAGTTTATTGATGTGGCGACAAATAAGAGCAAAAGAAATGAATAAAATACAGCGCAACCTCCATATAACGTCACTTGCCTCCTAAAAACGCCGAAATTGCTCGATTTTTGTGGGCTTGCCTTCTCACTGCTTCATTCCATATACTTTATTTCGCCAGAAATAGCTTCAGCGTCGCTATATAGAGTTTACTAGATCGTATTTTTGAGTCGGTTATAAATTTGACTACATGCCATTAAATAAACTATCGATATTTCATATCAGTTATTACAAAATATTAAATCCATAGCTAAAATAAAAAAAATATCACTTACGACTAAAGGCGGCAGAGTACCTTACTTTTGGTATGGAGGGGGAGTGGTCTTGAAATAAGTGTAATATTGCATATTTTACTAATCATCTAACACTTACGCTACTTAAGAATATACTTTAAATTACTTATTTCTAGAATTAATCCTCGGTATCGAAACGACCTCCAGTACGATCTTCTAATATATTACGTGGCACATGAAATGTTATCTGGAGATCATAATATCTTTATATTTTATGACATACGAGGACGGTCCGATAAGTACTTAGCCTCACCGCTCGATAGCACCACTGTCGCATGAGCAATTTTTACTTTCTTACTTAGAACATTCTCGTAAACAGCTACTGTAGTTTTTTAGCCGAATCGGACCCATAGTTTTGTTTAGACCGCGTGATGGAAGAATATCGGTTGATGATTGTATTCTTACATTTTTGCAGGAAAATCGTGCGACCAAATCAAAGAGCACTTGTAATGTACGGCAGCCACGGAGGATAACGTAACAAAAATGTGAGGAGGAGGTGCGCGAATAGCTGAGACAGAAGGCGCCTCAAAATATATAGACCGTAGTTCTATTCTGCACGAAGTATTGGGTATGAGAAAGCTGTCGGCGTGAAGGGCCGCGTTTTCTTCACCGGACAAAAAGCGCAACCAAGTGACGACGTTGAAGCGCAATTCGAAGGAGTTTCTGCGTCGTTTCCTGACCGTGGAACCAACGTGGAAACATCAGAGACCAAGGACAGTCGAAACAGTGGACTTCAACCCAGCGAAGGTGCTCCGAAGAAGGCAATGACTCTCTCATCGACCGGGATTCTTTTTGGACACAAGGACGCAAGTCGTCATCGGTTCTCTGCAGTAGGGCAATACGATCACAGGGTTCTACTTTGAACAATTGGGCCGCTTCGACGCCATTTGGCGAAGAAGCAGGGCTCTTCCATCATGAATGAATAATGAATAAGCAATAAATAAATTTTAATTTAGTTAAACATGTTAGAAAATCGCTGGGGCAAGTGTTTTGAACTCAAATGATGTTGCGAAATAAATGAAAAAAAATTGTAGCTAAGTACTTATCGGGCCACCCTCGTAGATGGTGTTTTGAATACAACTTAAAGCCGATGTTTTGTGCTTAATTGTACGTTTAATATTAAACGCGATTCATAGTTTAAAAAAATGTCTCACGACATCTTGTTACGTTCGTGTAATTTTGTTGTAATGCAATTAAAAGACCCAGATGAACAAAATTCGAGTAAATTGTTGGAAATAAATGTTTATTCTGCATTATACAAATTATCTAGAACACAAATGCTTTCGATGAATGCAAGAACATAACAGAACAGAACATCTTCTGTCATTCAAGTGTTCTTGACACGTGACGGTAAATAAACTGAAATGTCAAGTACTGAATCTCAGAAACCTCAAAATTTACAAATAAAAATTGAAATCCCTTAAATCGATTTGATTTTAATTCATATTGGGAACACGAACCTTGGAACGGGTTTCATAATTCAAAATTGATAAAATGGATAATCCAAAGTAATTTTCATAAAATGCATATAATATATTAATCGTACTATTCGCAAGGAGTTTCCTAAAATATTAATAAATTGTATTATTTTAGATTTGTTTAAGTAATCTATACTTGACGCTTAATGTATTAAATTACATCCTTTTAACTTAAAGGGGCCATTCAAGTATTACGTAAGCATTATAAGCCTTTGATTTTCTTATTTAGTGATTACGTCAACTGTAATTATTTACTTTCTTACACATATATCCCACTCATTTATTGTCTATTCTTGAAAACGAAAAGCATTTTCAACGATTCCTACAAAAAATTAATACGTTAATGTACTATTATTTTTAAAAGCTCTGCTTACTTCTGCCGACAAGAGGGAAGGAAGGGGGGGGTAAATTGGAGTAAACCTGCTTACGTTATACTTGAGCAGCCCCAAAGGCTGCGTTGTTATTGATTTATTACAACTGTAAAATATATACACTATATATACTCCGCTTACATTATTTCAAATATAATCTTGAAAGATCCGCCATTTTAGATGCATTCCTAGCAACCATAATAGTTGAGAGCTACCCTCTTTAGCTGGAAACCTAAGAATGCTAAGAATTGATTTAGATTTTTTTCAATGTCTACCATTTTAGATAGAACGTTTTGCCTGTTTTGTTCGAAACATGGCTGACGAGCCTCATTTCCGTATATGTTTTGTGATCATTTATTTTTCTTAACGTGCATACAGACAGAACGTACATAACGTACTCCCGTTCTTCGTATACTGTACGTACGGAGTCCTCAGGAATGAGAGTCGAAATTTCGGTCATTACTGTAAGTAAATCTTAAAAAAAGAACTTTAACAATTGAAGAAATATATATTTCGTTCAACCTACCATAATAAACTTACTCCAACTATTAAAAATGTGAAAAGAAAATCTGTTTGTTGCCATGGTTACGAAGATTGTTTCATGTAGTTAAAAATCGTAACCACGGTAACAAAGACATTCTAGCCACTTTGTTGACGATGTTAATCTTCACTACACGTGAATTTTAAATGAGAACTTCCTGTCAGAGAATTAATAATTTAAATAAAAATATGTTTAATTAGTTAATTTGAAACAAATTATTCGTTTTTGTCAATATTAGTGAAGTTGTTTTCCCTAGTTCAGCTGTTTAAACTATTTTTATTGTTTTGGTACAGTTGAATATGTCACCGTTGCTAGAAACACCTTAAAACATTTTACTACGATATACCACTCGTGTATATATATATATATATATATAAATATATATACGATATACCGTTGTTAATACATATATTAATATCCCCGAATATGCATCTTTTATTTTCGACATTTAAGGCTATCGTGTGCTTTGTTCATATGTCGAACGTATGAATAAAGGTAGGGCCGTAATAGATACGGCCCTATTCATAAACGAACGACGATGGGTGTTTTGTCTCAATTTTAGACAAGAGAAAGATAAGGACAAAACATTTAGTATTGGCATGAACGCGTTAGGGGGAAATCAATTAAGTCCAGGTTATCTTTGAAACGTAAAGAACGCATTTATAATACGAAGTAAAACTAACCTGGCCCCATTTTGTGTCAACAAATTCAGAAGTGAAACATTGTTCCTCCTTTTCTGAGATAAATATAACTTTTTTATATTCAAAAAATATGTCATATCATATTCTGGAATAGTACTTTGGAAAAAAAATCGTGTTCTTTAAAATCGTTTGGATGATTACGGGCTATCGTTACCTGAGTACACGCTTAAACGATAAAAACTCAAAATCTAAAAAAACGAGTTGACCTTTGAAATAGTACCGATTATGATTCATTAGAGAGGTACTAAACGTCACAAAAACATGTAACATTTTTCATACACAAATCATACAGCGCCTCTGGTGGTGATACGCAAAACTAAATTTTATACAAACTATTGACACAGATTTTACACAAGTGTTTACTTAGTTCTCATTATAAACAGACATAACTTTAAAGCATTTTCGCTGTTTACATTTCCGATATATGTTTGTAGCGGCCGCAATCCCCTGTATGACTTGACATACTAAGCGAAGTACATGACCTTTTTGGTGGCCGCGTGTACGGTGATAGCTCTCGCCATGGCTCCGGGGGTCCTATCCTCGCTGCAGGCGGATTGGTGGCTGCCTTCACCCGAATCGTGTTCCTTCTCGACCAAGTGGTATCGGGCGCGGAAGGCGACAAGATGAGCGTAGTATGCGGGCGCAGGGATCGACACGGAGCGCGTACATCGCACGTACGTGTGGCACAATTGGTACGTCAGACATTGCAGCTCGTCGGAACCGAAGTGATTGTCGTCCCAGAGCACGTGGTAGTGGGATGGACGGGATGTACCCTGAAGTTTTTATTAATATTTAAACGTGATGTTCTGTATTGACTGATTGGGGGATGTAATTTTAACAATTAAGAATATATAAGATATTCCTGTATTTAGGTGAATGTTCTTTCATATCGAAACGCTGATATTAAAAGCAGAACTAATTCATTTTATAAATTGATTCGTTAAAATGACCAATGAATTGAAAATTCCTATTGG
The DNA here is from genome assembly GCA_028984075.1 of Pieris mannii. Lineage (NCBI taxonomy): Eukaryota > Metazoa > Arthropoda > Insecta > Lepidoptera > Pieridae > Pieris > Pieris mannii. The sequence continues at coordinate 7,948,920 of CM054776.1, forward strand.
GTTTAGTCTAATAGTTCAATTAAAAAATCATTAAATATTTCATGGGAATAGCCAAACGTATGTATTATACCATCATATGTCGCAACACAAAAATTATAATTATTTCAGAATGATTTACCTGTATGCCCTGGTGACTGCATAGATAAAAGTCGAACTCAGTAGGGTGTGTTATGCCCAGGTCGACGGTAGTTCCAGCCGGAATGTTTCCGGATTTGCCCGACTGCTCTCGCTTATCCGCACAAAACAGACGCGTATGGTGACGCTTCTGTACGACTATGAATGTAATACCAGGCTTATATTCCGCCTCGAGCTGTGAAAAATAAAATGTACATTGTTTGCTGCTGGGAACTGACCACCCACAGAGGAACTACGGTCTGATTACAATTTTACACTGGAATACTGCAGTGCTTTACATTCACTATCGGATAAGAATGCTAAAAGTTGATATTTTTTTAAAGATTTTAATATATGTATGTATACAATTTTACGGTCCTTACGTAATTTTTTTCTCATTAACATTCTTAATTGTAACTACAATATATATTATATTCAATTGTTCATATCAATATTGGGACAGATAAAGTACTAAAGTTACAGAGTAAGTGACCTAAGACTTAGTAATGTAATTTTATCCACTCCATCCTTAAGGTCGTAGGACTTTCTATTTAGGTATTGGTCCGAGATCCCACTGCAGGATTGGTGCGTTCATCGAGTTTTTGTTTAAAACCAAATTTTTATGTTTATTTATAATTAGAAGAATATATATTTACTAGGTTGCAAAGCAATGTACTCGACTTTAATTCCAAAAGTGCTAGCTAATGTTATTGTTTCGTCGTAAAAAAAATATAAATATTATGACCATTTATTTACAATTGACTCTACTATTGATTTTGGATGCGCAATGGCTTAAAAGCGTCGCACAGTCGGCAACCGCTGTCCTTGTCTGACAAATGACGTTACGCGCTAACTCTCTTTCACTCTACCTCAAATATTTATCATCTTTAACCGCCAGCAACCCTTATTTGCGGCCAGATATAATTAGGCACCCTTATATGAAAATTAATAGAAAAAAAATAGCTTCAATTTGACATATAATTAATAGATATCCGTTATAAACGTATAAATATATCGAAATCATACCTGTTTACACTTGGCTGCAAAGAGGTGCGGAACATGTGCGAAACTTCAACCGTGATTTTTTAGAATCTTCATATTAATTACCGTGATGTAGACGTTATTTTATTTTAAAATTAAATGAACGTAATCTTTTACCAAAAATCAATTCAAAATAATTTAATTAAATTATTGGCGGCCAAATTTTGATAGGCAACCTAGTAAATATATATTCTCCTAATTATAAATAAACATAAAAATTTGGTTTTAAACAAAAACTCGATGAACGCACCAATCCTGCAGTGGGATCTCGGACTATATTTCACACTTGCACGTACGGTGAAGTAAAACATTCTAAAGATACCATCATACCAAAGATACTATATAGTCGACGGCTTGTACGCACAAAAGGCCAATCACCTACTTGACTGTTAAAAGAAACAGATACAGAAAACAGACCGTCCACCTTAAAGGTAGCCAATGGCTTTATAATATGATAAAAGTGACTTACACATTACAATATCATTAGTGTACTGCGAATCACAGATATAATATGCTCACCTTGATACAAGCTTCTCTCACAGCCGTAAGCTCATGCTGCAGAACATGTATGAATTGTCCCTCAGAGATCCCGTCTCGGTACATAATGATCCTATGAGGCTTGAAACCACCAGTGCTCTTGTAGAACATTAACAGCAATTCTTGTACCATACTGCTCAGCTCGTGTACGATTTCCTGCCTGTCATTCTCACTGAATTAATCGATGGTTACCCGTTGCTGCCATAATACACCACGATTTTGGGAAGGGCAATGCCCGCTTATAACTAGGGACGGGGGGAGAGAGGACATTTAACAATACTGGACCGTCTATCACACCTTAATTGAGAAATGTTTTCATGATTACTATATTAATAGATATTTAAGTGCAATTGAGGTACATAGATGTCCAGTCACTAATGCAATGAAACAATATAGGGAATGAGACTCTTATTCTAAACTATAACTACTACTATAACTAACTAAATTATAAATTGGCAACGAGAAGGCAAATTTTCCTAAAAATAAACAGATCGACGATTTCTTTGATATCACATGTTTGTCTGAATATCATTAAATTACTATATATTCTGAAAAAAAAATACAAAGAAAGCATAAACTCTTTATTTGATTGGGACATTATTAGTGTCCTTTGTACGATACTGTTTTCCATTCTCAGTCCAAGGCACCTTAATATGACAAAATACACAATTAATTATTAAATACACATTATCTTATTTAATTTTCATATATGTGTGAGACATACTTTAAGCTTATTTTGTTTGTTTGTTTTTCAATTAAAAGAATAGCCTACCTTTTATCCTTGTTAGTGTTAGTAAAATCATTTAAATAACCCAATAATTAATTTAGTCCAAATTTCAAGATATACGGTTCACTACGTCACGAATGAAAATATGCTGTTTGCATATCGTCATTCTTTAAAGGTCGGAAACGCACTCGCGAACCTGCTGTACATGGGCGATAGTATCACTTAATATAAGGTTTTCAAACTTTGCTTACAAAAAAATAAATTAAACTAGAGAAATTAACTTTGCACGTTACAATGTCGAAAATAATTTTCGACATAATTAATCATTACTTGAAAACGTAAAAAAAAACTTTTGCAATTGAAAGTTACATCTTCTATGTAAAGGACGGCTTATAGCAAATTAATCAAAATCAATATTTACCTGTGTTGTTGCACTCTCACAGTTGCGGCGTATCTCGAGGGATGGGCGTCCATTGAACCCACAACAGCCGCAATAGACGGCTTCTTATTATCACCAGCCGGTGGATGTGTCACATCTACCCCAAGGAATATTACCGGCTCGTTGAATACCTACAATTTTCAACATCAACAAATTGGTATAGAAAATATTTACTTACTTTCACCAACCAATAAAAAAATGTCTGGCCATCTTTCTGTATCTCTTTCGTGTTTATTATTTTTAATAGGTGATAAGATCCCATGCCATAACGCCATCGACTTTTTATGTTTAAGGCATTCCGGATTCCTCACCGCACGAGCGAACCATTTAAAGGTTTTTTTGAAGTGAAATTTCTTTAGAATAGTTGTGATTTCAAACCGGATGCGACAAAACGAAAAAGCGACAGTAAAAGAGACAGCAACATAAGTTCATAAGATTTAACGTGGCAGTAAATGCGGTAGGAGGCATTATACAGCCTCTTTTTTCATTGTACCGTGTTCAGTTTTAAATTAAGTATGTATATTACTTTTATTAAAGACGGTCTCTGAAGAAACTGCTCTATGCAGTTTATTTACATCCTAAAAGTAGATTGGGTCTCTTATGCCTAAAAGATAAGAGTGACGAGATGCTTTTTACGGCGGCTTTTTCTCTCGACCCTCTGTCTCCTTTGCCGATGAGTAGGGATGCCTTTAGGTTCAAATTTAATGACGTGGAATAAATGATACCTGTCTATCTTATGTTCCATAATAAACATATTTTACTTGAAAGGTGGCAACCGGCCAGGAGGATCATTTGACGTTATGTGATACCGCTACACATGGACACACTGCCAGAAGATAGGAAAGTGCGTTGCCGGCCTTTTAAAAATTGGTATGCTTTTGAATGTAAAAGGATTACTTTTTATATAATAATACATACTTTAGGACGTATGGAAGGCACTAATATGGAGTTTATGCCACCAAGTTTAACGTTGATCTTGAGACAAAGATTGCTTAATGTCTGTGGAGAGGTTTTGTTCACGTTCTTAGCCTGAACGCATTGAGTGGCCATGCCCAGTACTGTATCACCGACTCGCTTCACTTCGGCTAAAACAGATATCATATAATTACTTTGTATCGGTAAAGTATAGTCGTAATATGGAGCAGGTAGATATCTAAATATAGTAATATATCAGTAAGCTATATTAATAGAGATTGATTAGCTATACATATATAAGAGTACTAAGGTTCTTTAACGACGGCTTTCTCTCTCGGCCTACACTATCTGTCTTCTTTGCCGATGAGTAAAAATGCGCATTCAAATTTAATGACGTGGAATAAGTGATACCTGAATCTGATATTCCAAAATAAACATTTTTTTTATTTTCATGTTTAAGTGTTGAAACGCATGTTTACTGTAAAGCATGAGCCATACCAAAATTAAAAGCTTTAATGCAATAAACAATTATGAGAACTTTGAGTATTTTTATAACAATATAAAACGTATTTACAAAACGTAATTATGAGAAATTCATTTACGAATAGTAAGGCGACGGTCCTTACTTTGTAAAAGTTACGATAGAAAAGCCTGCAGGCCGAAGAAACCACGAGCAATATTATTAGAACAAATACATGAGTATCGCTATGCAACTTATTTTATTAATTTCGTAATTCTATAGATAAGACAAATTATATAACAAAAAATGCTAATTATATAGCCAAAGATTGAATACATAATATAGACCAAAAGGGGCCGTTGAAGAATTACGTAAGCACTATACGGCTCTTTGATTTTCTTATTTGGTGATTACGTCAACAGTAATTCGTTACTTTTAAACACATTGTCTATGCTTCAAAACGTAATGCGAGGATTCGTACAAAACATTAATATTTACGAAACGAAGAATCAATAAAAAATATTCAATACATTTTAACTAAGTTTCCCAATTCAGCTGGGTTGTGTGATGTTGTGAATGTAAGTGGGTGTTTTTGTGGGGTGTGCTGATGATGCAGGTTATTTAGCTCTATGGATATTCTACATATTCCTTGTAAGCATAAACAAATCGAGGCCTAAGTAGTAGTTGTTGCATGTTGAAACAAAGCTTAGTTTTCATATCTAGGTTCAGCTTTTAAATACAAATCATAGTTCCAGTTAAATTCTAAAGAATATCATCACATCACAGACATAAACTCACCGTAAACAGGTGTTTTTCCTGGCAACACTACAACAACCAGCTGTAACTGCACAAATGTCGACTTAAGGTATTTAAACATTGGTTCCACTTGGTCAGGACCCGTTGCGTACTTGCAGAAACACGGCTGGCCTATTATGGGCATTCCTGCGTCATTCGATATTCTCTGTAGCTGTTGAGTGAAGTTCCTGCAAAGATAAATTTACTTTTAAAATGTTTAAGAGATTTTGATTCTTGAATATACTTAAATATAGTAGTATCATGTAAGTAAATCTTTACTGCAATTAATCCCCCCCTCCTTCGTCTTGTCAGCAAAAGTTAGCAAAGCTCTCAAAAATAATAATAGTTCATAAAGAATCAAATGTTTGTAGAAATCCTACGAAAATGCATCGTTTTCAAGAATAGGCAATATGTGGGTAATTTGTGTAAAAAGGTAATTAATTACGGTAATTGACGTAATCATGATTAAGAAAATCAAACGAAACCCCCCCCCCCCCCCTTATAGTGCTTACGTAATACTTTAAAGGCCCCTTCAGTCCTTTTAATTCTAGGCTTCAGATTTATGTACTATTAGGTCAACACTGCTTTTATGTCAGAGCAAGGTTTGTAGAACATTTTAAAACCAGAAATAGAACAGTAAAAGTGTAATTGTGTAATTTGAAAAGTTAAATTTTATAATATCACAGCACAATAACAAAATAGTAGATAGTTCTTGAGGAGGCCTTAACGACACTACGACCCAATCAACGCGGGTGACATGTTTCGATAAAAGAAAAAAAACACAAGACTCGTTACAATTATAACTGGTATGTCGGATATATCGGGTATATATGGGTGTAAGTTTATAATTATTTAATAAAAAAATTTGCATAAGCCTTCACAATCTGCAGTATAACCTAAAAACCACAAGTCATCTAAAATATGTCGCAGCCAACTAGCTTAATTAGGCGTTCGATTAACCTGCCGTTTAACTAGCGGCCTGAAAGATGTTCTGCCGTAGAGTTTGTTACAACATTTAATAGACTGGCTGGCTATTGCTTAGGCCATTCGTACGACATTGTCATTATTTATACAAAGATAAGTGTACCTTAAGTTACAATGTATAAAATAAAATTTTATTTCACTTAAAAAGTACTTACTTAAGTGCATCCTCACGGACAGTTCTCTGCGGGGCGAAGCAAGCAATCGCCCAGACCCGTATCTCGACACCCATAAAGAACTGTTTTCCTCGCATATCCCAAACGCCTTGGTTGGGCAATGCTTGCTACAACATGAAACAACATTCAGTAGCGATTTTTATTAAAGTTATACTTCTTTTGGCGCGATGGAGAAAAATGATGAGAATGAATTTTTACGATGCGCGCGCACACCAACACCTAAATTCGACATCGTAAAGTTAGGTCTAGGTGGCATGGAAATCGATAACTATGTTCCAGTTGTATATTCTAGTATATTTATATTTAGAACTGAAGAACAGTACAATTAAACAGTGTGAATAAATAAATATTATTTTGGTGTTTTTAAATGTCGTAATAGTATTTACTAATAATTTATTTATTTAAATAAAATCTTTTTGATTAATTTTAATATTTATCGTTAATCACTACTGCATTTTAGTTATTTTTTCCATACACCAAAGAAGTATAACTTCTAACGCTTGAACATAAGTGCAGACACTTTTTTTTAACAAATGTATTAACTACCCAAACATAATTATAATATTAAAGTGTTGTTGGTAATTTTCGTTGCTTTACTAAAATTGCAGTAGGTACTTCTTTTACGGTCACCTACGCATAGCCAAAACAACATTGCCATTATCACTAATGCTGTAAGATATGTTAATGTAAGATCATTTAACTGGAATTTATTTTATTGATGTTGTATGTAATTAATGAACGGCTATTGTAATAAAACAACGGTTTTACTATTCAAAACTACTGTTTGAATTATAAGCATATGATCGGATTAAAACGCGATAAACAACAGTTGCACAGATTTATAATAGAGTTAACCAAATTGCACGCCTGGTCAATAACTGTATAAGTTGGAACTAGTTACCCTGTTATCTACTATACTCAGTTTTGGGGCAAGTTAAAAAAGTGATGTTGCTTCACATAAATTAGTCGATAAAACCATATTTTGTCTAAAATTTATGCAGATGAATGCAAAAATTGAACTAATTAAAATTCGACGTGGAGATGGTATGAATTGATGCAATTATTTTTAAGTTTGACTATGGAAATTGTAAATTTATTATGAAATATACTAACAAAAATAAATAATAATAATAATGGAATCTATGATTTCTTATTTATTTAATAAATCTGTATAGCTGCAGGGCTCTGTCAAGTTTGAATCAGATCGTTTGATGTATTTGTACATTTTATATTATCAGTATAAAAAATTAGAATGAAAAATATTACTTGTCCTCCTAGAGATGACACACGCCCTCCATATTGCAATTTGGGCGAAGGCAATACGCGCCCTCGTACCTCCATCATGTTATTCGATATTGTCAAACCAAACTCTTTCACGTAAAGGTCTGTGTTGAAGTTCGCACGACGAACCAAATTGTTAATTTCACGCTCTCTAAAAGATTAAAAAAAGTCGATAAACTTTTTCTACAAAACTCGCCATGATTTTTTTACTATGTCAAATGACACTGAACTTATGTACCTCTAAGAGTCTGTGTGGAAAGAGAATAGTGCTAAATAGCCAATTTTGTTATGAAGTATTACTATTTACACTATTACATCATTATAGTTCGACAGTACTTGTACAAAAAAGCAATATATAATTTTTATAAATAAATTAAATAATTAATTCTAGTTCGCAAAACCACCAAGCCAGCCTTTTGAACATTTTATTGGTAATTCATATTGTAACATTGCATTTTTATTAAGTAAATTTAAATTCAGATAGAGAAACTAAGATTTTAGTCAGTTTACAAGAGTAAGAGACATTGGAACAATTATTAAGAAGCTGAAGAGGGAGTGGACTGATGAAGTTATTAGTGGAAAAATGGTTAAGTAAGCCAACAGAATGGTGTCCAGGTTATGGTAATTTATATAAATTCTATAATTTATATTATTATTAATGAAAATATTTCCAGGTGTATTGTCATGTAGTAAATAAAATTTAAATATAATTATTAAGAATATTTTTAAAATTAACACATACATTTTTTTTTCTGAAAAGTCTTATTAACTTAATAACTTTTAAAATAAGTACCTGTCAGGAGCTGAACGAGCCGTGGCCTTAATCATGGTGGAAGTCTGCATATCAGTCAGTTTCTTAATACATCTTTGGCCAGGCACAATATTACATACTTCTAAGGGTAAGTATGTGTGTTTATGTTCCTGCCCAACTTGTAGACATGGCAAATGTGGGTATCTTAGCTTCATTTTATATTTATCTAGGAAGTATTTAGCTACAGTACATTCAACTGTTTGTCCATTTTCTAATTGTAATGGAAATCTGTGATAAGAATAAAAAAATATATATATCTAACTATAAGTAAAATTTTGTTATGAATGTCTGAGAATAAAAAAAAATGGTAGTACTTGTTTGTTGCAAATATGGTTAGCTTATTACCATAACAAATTACAGTCGTTTACGATGACATTGTTTAGAACGGTATTATTATATATATTACAATAGTTATATTGATAAAAATCATAGGTCGTAGTGGGTAATAGGATGTATGTATTAGGTACTTAATGACAACATCATCAGTTGTTACGACTACGGTTTTCACAACCAAAAATAAGTAGTTACTTTGATGCAGTTATAATATATATTTCCATTAATATAAGACAAATTAGAAATTTTGTAGTACTTTTGTACTGTCTATTACAGAAACTGTTTGATATTATGTGTTGGTAATGTAGACCGATTTTTCAGAATGATTGCTATGATTTAATATAGTAACTACTTTTACAACATGCAATAAGGATTGCATTGTTTTGGTTCACAATTCAATGTAGTACTCTCAATATCCATAATGCTGTCACAACCTTAGTGACAAGTAGTACAAAAACTCAACTATGTGAACAAAATTGTAGTTATTACCAGAGTAATAACTTGTAATGACTTGTAAGGCTAACAATATAAAAAATAGACATACGATTGCATTTGAGCAGGTCTTCTTGTCACATTACAAACTCTGTACTTTCGTTTCATTGTACCACAATGAGTAATTTCGATCTTGAGGCCTTTTATTTCTTTTGTAAACTTAACTCTTTGAGAGTCTGTCAACGGTTTTCTTTGGTCATTAATATCCCTTATATCCAACACTTCACACATAAATTCTATAACTGGCTGAGCTTTGTAAAATGCAGTTGCCGACACTATGAAAAAAAATATTATTAGTGTTTTCCTTTAAAATAATAATATATAAATTAATTAATGTTTATACCATCAATGTTCAACATCATTTTCCATTGACTGGGTCTAACAGACTGGTGGAAACCAAACCATACTTCACGACCTCCACCAAGTGGATGATAGTATCCTTCCGGTGATGAAAAAAATGATCTTCCTACTGGTGTATACATCATGGAGGGTAAATGCCTCATCACAACATCTAAAGCAAGTATTGCATCATAAGGTATCTGTCTTGTCCGACCTTCTAGTGCCTCTTCTAAAGCAAATAATGACACCTGTAAAGTAAACAATTTAAGAAAAGTAAAATCAGTAATGGTTTAAATTGTATTAGTATGATAAATATTGTATGTAATACAAACCTGTGCAACCCATTTAATAGTCACTCGAAACACTCGATCTTTACCTTCTCCTGGCAAAATGACTTCTAATTCAACTCTATCATTACCAATTGGCAGAGGATCTCTTGTGTATAAATTATTTCTACCGTCAAAAACTGGTTTTAAAGTACCAAATATTTTATTATAACAATGTACCATAGTGTCAACAATGTCTCTATTGACCTGTAAAATATATTTTTAATAAAGGTTAATTATATAGAACTATGGTGAAATATTCTAATCATACAGGATATTACACATTACCTTTCTTGGACATTTATCTGGTTGTATATTTACATCATAGTGATGTACAAATCCTCTAGGCATGGATATTTGAAAATGATTGGCACGAAGCATAATAGGACGGCCCTCATGACCCAAGTTAGGTCGCCGTGGACAAGTAAGAACATCTGGCATGTCTGGTGTCGGGGCGACAGGCGAAACGAGTGATAAGCCTCCAGTCGCCGTGGCCACGCCAGCAGGAACCGCTCCAGTTGTAGCAGCAACGCTGGCAGCTCCAGGACTAGTCGCAGTTGCTCCAGGTGTAGCGCTCGCAACACCTGTAACTCCTACCGCCCCTGCACTCGCCTCCCCCGCTGGAGCTAAAAATCATTATGAATCACGTCTTAGTTATACTTTTTTATTCATATGTCACAAGATTCTATGACAGTTAAATCAAAATAATCTATTAAATTCTATTTAGGACAACCAAACAAAGAAGCTTTCTTCCTAACTCGTGGTCGTATATGCATGATGTGAAATTACTTACGTTGACCAACGGGGTACATCTTGAAATATGTTTTTATAAATCAAAATGTATAAAATAAAGTTTATACAAGTAGAAAGTTTGAATTTTTTTAAGAATTCATTAAAATAAGTGCCTCTGAACTACTAGTTACTGTAATTTACTACCTAATTCTTAAAATGAGTTTGACAATTGACTTTGATTAATCATTCTGATAACTGTGAACTGTGAAAATTTTGTAACCACAGATAAATGCACAATCTATTATTTTTTGTCTAACCTGTGGGCAATAACAACATCTAAGACGTAGAAGTTACATATTCAAATAGAAAACCTTTGCACTGTCTGAAATAGTTTAACGTAAATACGTTAACCGTATCTAATGGTATTTATATTTTAATTTTAAAAAATATTGCTTTATTCCGATAGAATATAAAGATATTGAATGCCAAAAGTCCTTACAACACACGTAGTTTTGGAAACGGCTTGATTTACTCGATGCGATAGATATATGAGCTACTTACTGATTATATATTTGGGCCAGCCATTTATTCGGAAAGTTAGTCCATAATAATAAGTTATAACCATTAATATCACCGCAAAAAATATCGGCGAAATTATTACAGATAAGAATTTATCCACAAACTTTTTTTGGATACCACATGTATCTGCCATCAGTTACAAATGGTGACAGACAACAAAACATAAGCGAACCATAGAAAAGGAACTTGAACATCAAAATAGCGCTAATAACCGAGGTTAATATGTTGGTCCTTTTTTTCTAAGGACATCATAATACGTATCAAGTAAAATAATGCTTGTTATAATTTATATTACAAAGGTTGACAGTAGTTTTCTTTTGGGCTAGTATCTTTCTTTGTCGACATTTTTTATCAATAAAAATAAATCGAACAGAATTTATTATTTTTTAGTACAGAAGCTCACGTTTGCTTAATGTGTGTTTTTATAAATTTAAAAAAGCTGTATGAAAATCAATTAATATTTTTCAATTAATAATAACAGAAAATCATAGATGAATATTTTTCGTTAAATTAAACTTCACTATATTCTACCAATCTACCGAAGAAACATATAGCTGTTTAGGTAACAAGCACTGTGACACGAAAATTGTAATATTATAGTATAAAATAATAGATTTTCAATACTATACCCACTTAGATACTAGTCTATAAAATTATCTGTGCCCCGATCCAAGGTAAATTGTTGAGAGTCGGGTGTCGACAGTTTTCACTTGATATTTTGGGAACAGTTTGAGAATCGTAGAAATACTGAAAATGTCCATCCCCTACAGTGGAACTTTCAGGAGATCCGGAGGTGTAGTTTCTGCCATTGGAAAACAATTAAAAGCTGTTAATTTAAAAGCTGCCAGGAGAATCACAGTCAAATTTGATCCTTTTAGTGAGAACGTAACTCATACGAGGTACCTACACACAATTTAAGGGTTAGATGTGCGCCCCCAATAGTTTTAAATTAATTTTATAGTGATATCTTCGAATTTATTATCTTGTTCAAGAACGTTGTTTCGATCAGATGTTTAAAAATAGGTCTAATTGATTTTAACCAAGCATCTTCGTACGGATGTGATGAAGCTTTGACAACCTGTACATTTTGGAATAAATCAAGATAAAAGCTCATATATATGGGTTTTAATGTTACCAAATTTTTAATTTTAGGAATTTCTTGCACTATATTAGTTCACCAAAGATAGCTTTGACAAATCCCAATTGTGTTTTAAAAACGGAAGTTGTCTGTGATAGAAGTGAACCTACGGTGGATATAAGCATTTTACCATCAATAGCAGGTACAGTAAATATATTTATCAAATCATTTATGAATCTTCTAAAATTATTTTCATTATGTACTGTTTTTTCAGAATCCGCAACTTTAAAAAGTGTCACCTTAAAGAGTGGTAACTTAACGTGTTTAGAGTTGTTACAACTGCTTAACAAACACATTTCATCATTAGCACCCCCAGAGCAAATTATAACACCAACTAAATTAGAGAAAAAGAAAGGAAAGAAAAAATAAAAAAAATTATGTCCAAAAAAGGAAACCTTAATGTTGTAGAAGAACTATATAATCAAATACCAGCATTTACTGATGTCTTTTCTGAAGATACTTTCTATATATTTGTCGTTCTTTTTGTGATGTCTACATTTTTGGTTGCCTTTATTTTATCTAGATTTGTTACTATAAAACCCATAGAAAAATAATTAGTTATGCCATACTATATACAATAAAGAATGTATTGATTGGTTCATATTACACAGTTATTTATTTTAACCATAAAGATTTTCGTAGTTAAAAAAAACAATGCTTTGTGTCAGTATCTATATTTTATAAAAGTCTCATTTATAAAGATAAATATTTGCGACATATACTTCAAGTTAAAATTCTTGACCTCCCCAACGTATCTGAAATTTGAGAAAATGCATACATAGAGTTTTTTATGATAAATTGTTATTTTCCTTAGAGCTAAATAAATAAAAGAAACCCCCCACACCAGAGACTGCCGAGCGTCGTGGTCGTGTTGAACTCCGTAAGATGTTTTTTGAACATTCTACTTTAGTATAAATATTAACATCCCTCAAAACCTTAAAACAAACCTACTGCTAGATATGAATAATATTGGTCAGAATGCTTATATCTATTAACCAAAGTATACTATGTACTTGTTGAAAGTAAAATATATATTACAAGAACATCAAATTAAACCATATGTATAAAAGTGTAATATGGTAGAACTTACATCTGTGCGCACTTTCTGCTTTCTTTCAACCAAGGATGTTAGAGCTTCTGAGCGTACGGAAAGAGAGTCGATACGTTCGACAAGCTGCTGATATGGAGAGAGTGGTTGAGCCCCCATCACCACGTGACCTAATTTTGAATCTATCTTGGCGTCCAAACGCGCGTTACGGATTAGGTTCACGATCCAACATTCAGCTTCATCTGGCTGCATACTCAAGTTCTCTGCTAACATACTGAGGAAAAAAAAAAGATAATTAATTTTTACATAAATACAATGCAAGTACATATTACTAAACTTTTCAGTTTGAAGATCCCTGTATCCACTGAACGTTTTTGCAATCCAAGACATACACTTATTTATTTCTACAAAAACAAGGTTTCACTTACCCTATACTGATAACTTGATGGATGCGGCAGAAAGTTTCGAAAATCATCAACCTGGCATTTTCAACGAATTCCTCCAGACAAGCAATGAGGAAGAAATCTGTTGAAAGTACAGCTTGGCACTGATTTAACTTCCTACGAGCTGCTTCAAAATCAAAATTCACATACAGATGTTCAATAAACTCAGTGATAGGGTCCCTAAAACAATTTTTAATTATAAATCAACAAATACATAACACTTACAATCAGAATAAATAAATTGCATGGCTAAATATAATACATCAAATCAAAGTATTTTTTTAATATGTATAAAAAATTTTTAAATCATCATTTAAAAAATGTCCACCTGTATGTGTAGGCTTCTTGTTGGATGACCTTAACAAGATCCTTCAGAGCGTTTCTTCGTGAACGATTGATAATGACTGCTGTTGCTAAGTAACGAAGTATGTGGGGGCACATGGTTTGAATAGCGTTCAAGTACCTAAAAAGTACCAACAAATAAATTCAGAGTTTAATTGCACCTTGATCTTTTTAGTCAGCGGTTTCTTAATTAGTTTTTAAAGATAATTAGGAAGGATTGAGTGAACTTACAATGGTCTGTATAAGAATGTTTCAATAATGAGGTCACGTCCCTTGGCGTGGTTAAAGAACACAAATAGTGACCAGTGGACCAGCCAGGTGCGTTGTTGCAATGCTTGCATATTAGTAGCTGTGGCGCCTCCCGCACCATTATCGATGAATTCACGAAGCTTGTTCAAATCATCTAAAGCTCCATCCCAGTTTTGGACTAGAATTTCACTAGCCAACTTCCCCCAAAGTACAGGTAGGTAATTCTAAAAAAATCATATTATTAACACATTTGTGATATATTTTTTTTATAAAAAATCTTATTCTGTTACAATGGGAAGATTTGAAAATAACATGTATCGAAAAACTTCATATTCCAGAAAAGTTTTTATATGATTAACTATTAACATATAATGGCATGACATGCATGTCAAATATTTAAAGGAAATTTCAAACATTTCAATATAGTAAAATGTTGAGCAAATTAATAATACAGAAAAATGAAGAAGGAATTAATTCAAAATCATTATGTATTGTTTTCGAAAATGATAAATGCACATTTAGTAAGTGGATGGATGGGATTTTGGATTTGAAGAAAAAAGATATAGAAAAATCACAAATGATAGTAGAAAAGGCTTTTGAAGACGATATTAATAATTTTGATTTACAGTCCTGTGCAAAAGAAATTAGTTCCAGCTTTAAAGGTATATGTACACCTCAAGAATGGCAAGTTAAACCTGACACTAAAAATATATGCCCAAACATAAAAATCTCTTCTACAGGAGACTGCCAATTGATAAATATATCACCTAAAGATATGCACGATATCAATCCTCTGGAGTATAGCCTTGAAAGAGTAAAAGAGAACAATGCAAGAATTATGGAAAATATTCATAAACTTAACAGAACTTTAAACTATACAAAGAAAAAGGAAATGTTTGACATTTCATCTACCAAAACCCTACGATCATATCCCTGTGAAATCTGTGGGACTTCTTTTGTGTATGAAACTGGTTTAAGACGACATTATGTTATGAGACATGGCACCCTGGAAAAACAGCAGCGTTGGCAAATAGTTTGGACTTGTACTGAATGTTTTCAAGTTTGGCCTCATCAGGAACTAGCATTAAAGCATTCTAAATTTTGTTGTAACACAGAAAACAAAGACTGCATTAGAGAAATAAAAACTTCTCTACTACTACAATGTGAATTTTGTGAAAAAGTCTACACAAGTATACCAAGACTTGTCAAACATTCTAAATCACATTTAACTAAAAAAAACTATGAATGTAATGCATGCAAAATATCATTTGATAATTATAAAATAGCTATGCAGCATTGGGTTTTGTGTCCTTGGCTTGTGATGTGTTATAAGTTTTCTTTGCCAAAAATGTTACTTTGCAATACTTGTGACCGGAAGTTCAAAAGTTATGATCACCTATATAATCACAGGTACCTATATAACAGATTGATTTCAAATAAATTTAAGTGTTAAAAAAAAATGCTATGATAATGTCGTTTTTAGGTACAAGATGGGACACTTCATCACTAAATTTTGCAGTGACAGATATCCAAAATTAATGATGCATCAATGTGAATCTTGTGGTGAATGTTTTCCAGAAAATTTACAACTTACAACACATAGAAACCAGATTCATGGCTGGTTCCAATCATCAAGTCCATAACTGTGGTATATATAATATAACTATAAAAATTTAATTTAATAATAAATGTTATTACTTTTCATAAACAATAAAAAATTATAGCTTTTCTGATTTTTATTACATCCAGAAGACCAGTTTTCGAAATTCTCTTGCCAAAACATTAAAAATCCATCATTCTTTTATATTATTATATGATTATTGATGATATGATTATATTATTATTGTGAAACAAAGTAGTAAACAGTTAACAATACCTTTTCTGTAGGGGACATCACCAATTGGCAAAAATATAAGTATGATGCAGATTCCACATAATTACCACATTCATATCTGTATTTGGCCAAGCGATACATACTGTCGATCATATCAATTCTGAACTGTAATAAATAACATTACATTATCCTCTTACAAAGTTGTCACATGTATTTTTAATGCCTCAAGATTAAATTTTATAACACACCATAATTTTTAGAGAACATTCTTAGTAAGTAATTCACAATTAATTGTCTGTAAATGTTGCAGACACTAAATTTATCTTCACTTCTAGTTACAGATATCTAGATTATGCATATATATATATATAATTTTATGGCACTATTAAAAAATTGAGTCACTGTGCGACTGCGCAAATATCAAAATCCTGTTTCTAATTTTAGCTAACCAGCTATAGAGAGAGGTAAGTCTATGTACAGCTGGTTAGCTGACATAGTCAATACTGAAACTTTAAGTTGAATAAGATTAGAATGATAGTGTTTACCTCAAACTCCTTATTAGTTGTCAAGTAATTTATAAGAGTTTTGGGATCCCTCATGGTCTCAACTGTCTTCATGACATCATCTCTCTGCATTAACCGAAGTACCGGCTCTACAGCATCTTGTAATTCTTGCAATTGTGACAAAACCACACCTCTGCGTGATTTTATTTCCTAGATTCAGATAAAACATATAAAAATACATATTACAGGTGTCATACATTCAAAAAGTAATCCCTAAATTACCTCAGGGGTGTCTTCATCAGGATACAACATTTTTCTTATATCAATCACATAATCTATCATGTTGGTTTTACTTAGAATTTCCAATTTAGCCTGTAGTAGCTCAGATTGATCATATGTCTGCAAAAATAAATAAGATTGCAGTAAAGCATCTGGCATGCTTAAATCATAAGGGACGTCTAGTAGTTAATATACCTCTTTTGCTGCTAAGAACTCTAGTAGTGGAAACACTAGATGCCGATCCAGATATTGACCTATTTTAAAGGTAAGGTCAAACTTGGAGTAACTCATGTTTATTTTTTAATACTCAATCAACTTATTAACCAAAAACGCTCTCGTGTTAAAAACGTCGAGACTCGAGAGCCTCGAAAGGTAAGAAATAAAAAACAGACTAAAATTATTAAACCAAAATTGTGTATTGTCAAACTAAGACTTGATTATGACTGTGCTCTGTGGACAGCTATAAAATCGAATCGAATGGATAAAGAAATTTACCTCCCGACTAAAAAGGCTCGCAGGAGGCCCCGACACATACTAAAGGATCCGGATGATCCAATCACAGTAGCTAACAATAAATTAAAAGCCGCCCGCGCGGCCAATAATAATAATAATAGCAGTAGCAAACAGATTAGGGTTAAAAACCGCCTTCTCCGGGGAAGGCGAGGACCTTTACTTCGCATTTCGCTCACTCCAGTGAGCTTCCGTCCTGCCCTTCAGGCGATTGACCCCCCCGCGACGGCCCAAGCCGAGGTTCGAGTCTCACAGGAGACGCCCTTGCGCGAGTCGCGGGAACCCCACCCCTTCCGGCTGAGCTAAGCTCGCCAAAACAGCCCGTGCTGAGCTGTAAAGGCCCTTAAGGCCAACAGCGAGATTCCATTCTGAAAAAAAAAAAAAAAAAAAAAGAAATTTATTTTAATTTTTTGTGGATATAGAGAAGGAGGTAAATGGAAATCACAATTGAATTGATCAAATTACATTTATTTGTACGCATAAATACAATTATGTAAATTTTTAACGAACTTGTGCCTCTTTGTCGCTCCGCGTTCTCGCTTGCAAGTTGCACTTCAAGCCTTAGATGGATCGACTCAAAGCGAGGTAACTCTGCATGTATCATGTTTTTTCATGCGTGCAGCGGGTTTCATCGAATTATAAGACGGTGTCACATCAAAATGGATAAGCTGTAAATGGAGGGTGTGTGCGGAGAAAGGGGCCAACCACCAGCGTGGAAGTTATACGACCTAATATGATATTTTCTTTGCTGTGCGTCATTTCATTTGTTCACATAAATTATTTATTTTCAACTCTTTGTATTAAAAATCAACATCATTACTGCCAAACTTTAATGATGTAATAGTATTTTTAACATAAAAAACCAAAGTTTAAAAAAATAGGTCCAACCACAAAATGCGCTAAAAAGTATCAAGTAACAATATTTTTTATGTGTATTGATTTGTCTTGTATTATCAATAGAATTACATGTATACAGTAACAATTATTAGTAGTCTAACAGGAGACGCTCTTGTGCGAGTCGCGGGAACCCCACCCTTTCAGTCTGAGCTAAGCTCGCCAAAACAGCCCGTGCTGGAGGTCTAGTCAAGACAAATTTAGTTTTCGACTTTCTACATACACTACTGTTAAGCCGTTTTGACTAGACCCCCTGAGCTGTAAAGTGTAAAAGCCCTTAAGGCCAACAGTGAGATTCCATTTTTAAAAAAACAGACTTCTAGTTACTATCATTACTCTCTGACGGCAGATATAGTAGGGTTACTACTCTGTAGTATAGGACAACTACGTAATACCTTCTAGGCTTCTGCTTATGTTGGCCAAACTGCGTGTTATGGTGTCGAATGCGTAGTGTGCTTTTAAGAGAATTTGCGATTTTAAACATCTAAATATTAGTTATTAGAAACTGTATAGGCGCTCAGTACCAAATGTGTTTAATTTCTATTATATTATTTGGTTGATTACGTTTGTCAAGATACATTTTGTGTACATTTTACTAATTCCCATATTGGGATGGCGCAAAATGGCGGCTAATGTTTTTATAGACAGACGCGATGCATCTAATAAAGCGAAAATGGGCTAAAAAGAGAGTTTTTGTGCCTTATTAAACGTGTATCAAATAGTTTATCACAATGTCTAACACTGTTATTACAAACTACACGGACTTAAATGGACCATCTACCAAAACTGACAGTTCGGTGGTTGTTATTGTAAATAAGGATGGATCTCTATCAGTAGATCAAAAATTACTTGGAACATTAATGGGTAAGATTTCATTAAATTTCGTACTGATATATATTTTTCTAAAACTGCAATTTCTTATAGAAAGATCAATAATTATTTGGGTGTCAACTAAGTTCCCATAAACTTACTCATTGGGTTTAAAGGTAACTTTAAGTTATGGCATCTTTATCGTTAATTTAATACGTAATATGACTACTTCTTTCTATTATCGCGAACATTTTACATACAAATGTATATCAAATTGATTCATTTGGCTATTAGATTTAATATCAAAAATGTATGCACTTTTTGGCGGGAAAGTGATTAGACGTGTTTAATAACTTTGCATGTAATATGAAGGGTACTCTTTATTGATTCTGTTTTAAATCTGTCCAGACTGTTTGACTGTAGTATGTCCTCCTTGCAGAATAAATGCGAGTATGGATAGTTATCAGCTTGTTATAATAAAGTTGTTGATAAGCTAGCTCCCTTAGCAAGTTACAAATTACATAATTAGTGTATGGACATTTTTAGGTAGTGATGGTTCCCAAGCGGCAGGTATAAGTGTAGTTAGAGTTGGTCACGAAGGCAGGCCTGATGATGCAACTGACTCTGAAAATGAAGATGATAAAGTTCCGCATGTTACATTATCTGTTGACAGCTACTATGATGAACCAGACAGTATAATTAAATATGGTAATATGATAATTACTTTTAGAATTCAATATTTAACTTTTAATTTAACCTCCTTTTTCTTTAAACAATTAATTAATGTTTAAGTTCAAGATAATTAATGCTTACTTACAAATGTTTTTATCAAATTAAAAGTACCTTAGGATTGCACTAATTGTATCAAACAAACATTCTCAGGATATAATGAAATTGTACTGACAAATTTCATGTGTCTAATCTTAAATATTTTTGTCACTTCCTTAATGAACCAGATTCAACTATATTTGTTTTACACAAGCTGTTTCCTCCTTTAACTAATGCTGTGCTATTAGAAGTAACAAAAATTTTAAACATAATTTTTACAATCTCTAATTTTTAAACTAAATTGGTGTCCAGATTATTCATATCACATAAATCTATTTCAGATAGTGGGGCTGAAATGTTGCAATCACTACGCATTGAAACAAGAGAAAACAGTCTTATTGGCTTTCATAATGATCATTGTTATACTCCACTTACTTCACCAAGTCAAATATTACCCCAGAAGAGTGAATCATTTACAACATTTGATGATCCCATAATTGAAATAACACACCAACCTCCTCCGAAACCAGTGACCAATCCAAAGAAAATTTCAATACTGGATCAAAAAATATTGCCTAAAGGTAAAAAGATAATTTTTACTCCTGCTGAACCCTCTGTGGTCATTAAAGGCAAAGATGCTCTTAATAAATCATTGCCTATCCTATCAAAAGCTAAGACCCTGTCACCAATTGTAAAGAAGTTGGAGCCTGTAAAGTCGGATGACCAAAATGATTCCTCTTCACAAAGTTCTTCTGGCGATAGTGCTCCAGATAGGGACTCTGATTCAGATTATAAAGACTCTAAAGACAGATCATTGCCACAGAAAATGAGAAAACCTAAAATGAAACCAAGAATTTTAAAAAGTGCTCAGTTGTCTAAAGGAAATAAATTAGAGCCAAAAATAGCATCAAGGTTAAAGGCCAACAAAAATATACTCAAAAAAGAAATGAAAGAGAAAAATCTAAGCAGAAGCCTCATTTTGCCAAAGAAACAACATGATGCAGAAATTCTGGGTCCTAAAGAAATAATTCCATCTACACCTCCATCACAAACAATAACAGAACAGATGAAAGGCACACCAAAACCAAATACAAAAGTTATTAAGAGGGAAAAGAAAACCCCCGCTCATGTGTCAGCACTACTATCGGATATGACATCATTGTTTTCCACACCAGATGTCATTCGAAGGGTCTCTACTGAGAATAAGATTCCTGTTAAGGAAACAAGCCCTGTTAATAAAAAACAGAATGAGTGTAGGTCTCTTGAATCCACCACTGATAAAACTCTGGAAGTTTCCAAAGCACTTGAAAACATGGAAAGTAAAACTCCAAAACCGTATGTAAAGAAGATAGCAAATATCACTGATAAGGTAAAGGCTTACGATCCAATACCTCAACTGGATGATGCAAGTCTAGCTCAGATTCTTCAAGATACAACTACAAACAAAGTAAATCCCAGTATTACTGCTGCTAATGTCATTAACAGTCCAGGATTAGCGGGTCCACTCTCACCAACCTTAGATCTGTTGGTTGGACTACAGCCAGAGGAAGATGGCTTGACGGAGGATATTCTAATGCATGTGGCACAACTAGTTGAAAGTTCTGAAAATTTACAGGAGGTATTGGACAAACAGGTGCTTGGCAAAGTTGATTCGATACCTAAAGTTCATCAGCCGGTCCAGCCATTTAATCCACAGGTGACGCAACCCCCAGCTCAACAATTACACTTGCAAATGCAATCTCAGGTATATCCTCCAAGCCCAACAAAACCTAAGTGCTTATTACCTAAGAAGGATCCTATAGAAATTGTGAGAAAGGATGGCAGGGTGATAACTTTGCCACCAATTGAAGCACCAGCAACCAGATCTTCAAAGAGGAAAACCCAAGGGGAGCCACCGATTGTGCCTGAAGTGCCCTCATCTATTGTTCAGCAAGTGCTTATGACACCAGAGCCTCTTCTTCAACAAGCACAAGCCTCAAAACAATACAGCAATAAGAAATTGGTGAAGAAGATAGATCAACCCGTTAGTTCCCCAGTGATTGAGAAATCTGGTGAATCACAAGAGAGCTGGAATTCCGAAGATGACCCAAACAGGTAATAATACAATTTTAAATTTTTTTAACAACTTTATTACAAAGTTATAAAAAATCTTTTTACCTTAAATATTAGTTCCTTTTGTTAGAATATATGTTTTTTTTATCACTATTGTGTTCTTATGGATATATTGTTATAAATATTAACTTCTCAACCTCAGACATCCATTTATGATAGTTTAAACACATTTGTAAAATATTTAAAAAAATTCCCAGGCTTTGGTGTATATGCAAACAGCCACACAATAATCGTTTCATGATATGCTGTGACGGCTGTGAAGATTGGTTCCATGGGAAGTGTGTAAACATCACTAAAGCAATGGGTCAGCAGATGGAGGAACAGGGAATTGAATGGAGATGTCCCAAGTGTGTCAAGAATACACCCAAGGGAGCCAAGGTATGTTGATAACTTAACAAACCTCACATACTTGTCAACATGATCAATACCATACCCCATCAGGAATCATGTATTCCTTTAAAAAAAAATCAGTCGCGCTACAACCTATTTAGGTGTTGGCCTCAGATTTCTGAATCTGTTTCATGGTCATATTTAAATCTAATAGGCAAGTAGGCGATCAGCCTCCAGTGCCTGACACACGTCGTCGACTTTTTGGGTCTAAGACATGTCGGCTTCCTCACGATGTTTTCCTTCACCGTTCGAGCAAATGTTAAATGCGCACATAGAAAGAAAGTCCATTGGTGCACAGCCTAGGATCGAACCTACGACCTCAGGTATGCGAGTCGCACGCTGAAGCCACTAGGCCATCACTGCCTTCCTCCTTTAAAATTATTTCCGTATTTATTTTTTATTTACTTTTATTAGAAAACTCACGAACATACAAATAACTTTTTTTTTTAATGAAAACTATTTTCAAGTCTGCAAGTTGAATCTTATTTTTATATATATTTTAACACCACACAGGTTCCAATTCAAAGAAAGTTAGAAATGCCCCAAGGAATGAAAGAAACAAAGGCTGGATGTATCGTGTGCAAGAAACCTGCTCGCGCAAGCAGCATCTATTGTAGCGATTCATGTATTCTAAAACATGCGCAAGATTCGCTTGGATCCAAAACTGATGTTTCGGGTAAACCTGCGGATAAAGCCTCCGAGTCCAGGGTAAGTTTTATAATATTTTTTTTTTACGCTATGACACGCTAATTAACAAGATTTTTAAAACTATTCCAGATTTTTTATTATTGACATATTGATTGTTTTTTTTTTATTAATAGAACCCATACAAAAATATATTTTGAATTCTCTTATATTTATTAGCTTACAAAATTAAATTAAATCATTCATACAAAAAAAATCCAAGTCAGTATTTAGATTAGACAAGCGATGACTATTTACAAGCATGCTACGTAATCGTCGATTCGAGTTATCTATGACCGTTTTGGGTCACGTGACTGACGTATAGACTCAATATTTTGAATCATTCATTTTTAATAAGTAAATGGTGATTTCAGTTATCCTCCATAACGCTTTTTTCATCAATTTTTGTATAACATTTAATAAATAAATGTACGCAGATATTCTCTTTAGTAAACCTTACACATTGTACTTATAACCTTACAGGTATAATATTATACCTATGTTAACTCTTCGTCGCAGAAACCGTAATGACTATCATTTTCGTTGGAGTATACTTTTTGTGCAATAATGCTTGCTTCCTTAACACTGCAAGAATTGGCTACCATTTATATTTACATGCAAATTCTAGGTAATCGTCTATGAAAGGAAATCAGGTAGGTTATTAGCAGGTCCGAATGCACCAACCGCGGAAAACTTGAAGAGCTGGTTGCAAAAGAACCCAACATTCGAAGTTGTGCGCCCTGGCACGCTCAGTTCAATAAAACCAAATGCCGTGCGAAAGAAGTCGCTTGAGGTTTCAAACAAAATTCAGACTACGCTTAACTTTTCTAAAGTACCAAGAAAGGAAACGCCGACACCTAAGATTATTAATACAGAACACAAAGACAGTTTGGAATATAAACAGACAAAGTCGAAATCACTTTTGGCCCCGCGAGAGCAAGCAAAACTAACTGTTACGCCGAAGGGAACCTTGAAATTAATAACTACTCGAGAGGAGCCGAAGACGCCCCAACCTAAGACGCCAACGACACCCAAACCTATTCAGAATTTGACAGAAACTCCTAAGAGCTCGCTTAAAACCTCCAACGAGGTTAGGAAGAGGGCGTTGAATCGATCGCAGTTATCTGTTGAAAAGGTAAGTAATGCTAATTTTCTATAGATTAAATTGTATAAACGTGAAGTTTGGTCTTGATGTTTTACCAAGGATGGTCGTTTAATCTTAATACATATCACTACATAGTATAAAACAAAGTCGCTTTCTCTGTCCCTATGTATGCTTAAATCTTTGAAACTACGCAACAGATTTTGATGCGGTTTTTTTCAATAGATAGAGTGATTCAAGAGGAAGGTTTATATGTATAATGACATCCATTAAATAGTCGAGAAGTACTGTTATTTTTGAGGTTTCTAATGTGATGTCGAATGGCTAATTTTCGAAGCGATTTTAACCAATACAGCATTCATCCTTAACCAATTAAATACCTTGAATACATTTTTCATTTAATATAGATCTATATAGCCCATTACAGCTTATTTAGCAGCGATCGAACGCGTATATTATCGGAGCTTTCCAGCGACGGAAACAACAATACATAATAAAAACCTGCTTTCCATCAGCATTGCACCCGTGCGAAGCTGATGGAAGCGGGTCACTAGTATTATATAAATTACTAGTCACGTTTGTCCGCGATGAACTCCAAAGCCACCGAACCGATATCAATCATTTTGCACACCGTGTGAAGTTTGACGTAACTTAAAAGATAGGATAGCTTACATCTCAATTCTTACCCGCAATATTATTTTATTGCAAATATTTGTTTATTATTTGATACAAGTCTAACAGATGGCGCTGTGTTAAAAGTACCAACGTTTCACATAAACTATCTACCTATCACATTAGTTCTCCTACCATTTCCCTTGAATAGTTTACTACTATGTAATATAACAAAAACCTTAGCCAAAGCTACGCTTGGCCGAGTTTGCTAGTACTGTTTAAGATTTTAAAGAATGATGCCAAAATCGCAATAATTGGCTAGTATTATACGTTTATTTATATTTTATACATTTTCTTAGTTTTTGGGTTGAGGTAAAAAAAACCCTTCTGCGTAATGGGCGCGGAGATTTTTAATTATTTATTATATTAGTAGCAGCTTGATTTGTGAATGGGCTAAATCATGAGAATCTGTAACAATTACAAGAATGTGGAGACCTAAAATAAAGTTAATAATTAATTTATTAACAAATACTTTACGTGTTTTTTATTGTATATGCAAAAATGTTATACAAACATGACGTAACAGGATAATTTTGACTGAGTTGCCTTGAATTTAAATCCTTCGTATTTATGATAGAAATCTTCCGCGCCCGTAGTAATTTATTATTCAGAAGCCTTGGCTGGGAATGACGTAACCTAAATAAGACTATTGTGTTAACCGTATAATGTTATGCCATTTATGTGATGAACCAATATTGCATCTTTATATTTTTCAAAATCAAAACTATAAATTAAACTCGCACGTAATCCAGTGTAAACATAAAATTTCGTTCTGAATTATATTAAACCTCTTCATTGTATATATTATAGGTAATCATTAAAAGTCATAAAATTTGAAATTTAACGAAGTAAAAATACTCACTCGTAAAATACAATAGGTTTACCCTCCACGTGCATAAAACAATCACAACTATTGTATTGTGCGTAACGAGTCATCGGGCGGGATAATTTACTTTGATACTATACATCCTTATATAATGTCACTGACCTTGATTTGTTTGCTCTTTGATTACAAGTTAAAATTTACGTGTTTACGATAATCATTCCTCTATAGGCCAGCGCAGTATCACAGCCGGCATCGCGCCGCAAAGATACGCAAGACAAGAAAAAAATGGACTCGGAAGAGGAAATACGTGAAAATGTAAAGAAATCTTTACAAGAGCAGATCAGTTTACGAATGAGTGAAAATGAAGGAAAGAAGTTGACTGAAGATGAAATAGAAGAGTATGCGGTCGACACTGAAATTGAATTATTTGAGCTTTTTAACCATGACGTAGGAATGAAGTACAAGGCTAAATATCGATCTTTGATGTTTAATATCAAGGATCGTAAGAACTTATCGTTGTGGAGAAAAATATGCGAAAAGAAATTGAAACCTGGTGAACTGGTAAGTTGCAAGATGCCATGAGATATTCGTTACGGAAAAAATATTTGTTAATTCATTAAATGATGATTCAGGTGCGGCTTTCCCCGGAAGAATTGGCCAGCCAAGAGCTCGCTCAATGGAGAGAAGAAGAGTCTAAACACCAGTTGGAATTGATTAAAAAATCTGAAATTGATCTTTTAGCTGCTAGCAAAACTTATGTATTAAAGACGCACAAAGGAGAAGAGGTAGAAAATTAATAATTAATTTAAGTATTAATTATTAATATATTAATATTGAAAAACTTATTTTTTTTTACTTAAATTTTCATTGATTTAATTTGACTGAAACTCTTTCAGGTTATGGAGAAAAAAGAATCGGTTCAAACCGAATTAGATCCCAATGTTCCGGTTGAAGAAATAGTAACTGCATTAAACGTTGCCGTGGGAGACGGTCTACCTCCACCGGTTGATAACGCTGAAGGGTGGGTAATACTGTACTGAAATGTATGAAAAATGTTTTATACGTTGCTAATTCACTCATGTTCTTTTAGGACTAAGGCGAATGAAAATAAAAAATCCAGCAATAGCCGTAAAAAGGTTAAAAATAAAAAGTCCAGTCATTCCAAGAAGGATCGTGAGACAAAGCGAGAATCTGAAAAGAGGAAATCGAGGTCCTCTCGCTCTGAGGTCGAAAGGGAGCATAGAACGAGACGCTCTAAGAAGGCAAGATCTGCTCGATCGGAATCCAAAGAGCGCAAACTGGAGAAAGAGAGAGATTCAGAAAGGCGGAGGTCTCGCTCGCGCGCGTCCAAAACTAAAAAGCGATCTCGCGATCGTTCGAGATCTGAGTCCCGTGGGCGAGAGCGGGATAGAGAACGCTCAGCTTCTCGGGATAGCACGAAACGCCGTCGCCGCTCACGATCCACTCGCAAGAGTGTCGCCGAAGACAAACATCGCTCTCGATCGCAAGACAATGTTACACATAAGAATGAGTAAGTGTCAGCGGGATTTGGGGCTTAATAAAAACATTTCAAATGAATATTTTTTATTACATGTTTAATTAAATATATTGTTAATTTATTTAAATATAAGTATCTAATTACCTAATCTAAATATAAGATAACCTTTAAAAATTGGTAACAAAGGAAAGGTTTAAACAAAACGTATTAAATAAACACATGTTGTTGTGTGATCCGTTCAACAATTTCTTATCTACACCTTTTTGAATATATAACTAACATTATGGACGTAGTTCAACAGATTCAGACTCGATTGAACGTCCAAAGTCGGCAATGATGAAGGAAGTACATCCGGAATATGATCCTCATGAGCCGATGATAACGTCTGCGTTTTCTGAGGATGATCTTCATAAGTCACGCGAAGACACCGACGAGGAGACTTACAAAAATGAGATCAGCGAATATGGCAATGTAGATATAACTTCAATGAAATCGTTCGCCGTGGAAAACGATATTCCTCTGCCTCCACCTGTGTACAAGGAGAAGCCCGCAGGTGAGTTTTTTTTTATCAGTAACTAGCTGCCCCCGCATGATGGGATGATGATATTAAAAAGGTGGCAGGAGCCACATGGATGAGGAAAGCAAGAGATAGATCTTTGTGGAGAACACTTGGGGAGGCCTATGCTGAAAAGCAAGACAATCAAGAAACCGGTGTCTAATGGGAAATAATATGATAATATTTACATTTATCTTAATTTAATTTCGTTAATAAGGATAAGTAGTGTATAGAGTAGAAGTAGGATAAAATGTAACTTAAAGGATTGTTAATAAAGGCTATATATATATATATAGCTGCCCCCTAGAATTTTGTTTCTCCTTCATGCCTAGCCTACCTTTTTTGTACATACCAACATGCAATATTTTGCTATGCTACCCCAGAGACGATTCGGTTTTGTGGAATGGAAACGTTTTTTTCGGTATGAATCTTAGAGTTCATGATAATTAACAAATTAAAAATAGGGGTAAATTGTAAAGGGGTAAAAATTAAGGGTTGTTTAATAATAACAAAAAAGGTTGTCTAGAAAATAAATTATTGGGCTGGAGACCCCTTATCGCTTAGGGGTTTAAAAGATAGATAGTAAACGATTCTCAGCTCTGCTGAATATGCATGATAAATTTCATAAAAATCGGTCGAGCCGTTTCGGAGGATTATGAGAACTAACATTGTGACACGAGAATTTTGAATCATCATTTTGAACATATGATTATAATTTCAGCTGAAGTAGAAAGCGACCAAGAGCCCAGTAGCACAGTGGATAATGCCGCAGTGACAGTTTGGAATGGTTGTATCAATATGGTGGATGTCGCGCGGTTTTATGTTGCTGCGCATGAGGTAATAATACTTTCACTATTCAAATCAAATCAAAATTCGTTTATTCAATTCAGATGCGTCGTAGGGTATGCTTATGAATGTCAATAACTATTATATATTCCCATTGAACTCGTGTCGCGCTGCCCACTGAAGTCCGAACCAATTCGACTTAAGAATCTTCGAGAAAAGAGCGTACCAATCTAGCGTACTTAAACAATCAACAAACATTTCATTTACTATTCAAAATCATTTATCTATATGTACTATAAAGATATAATTATTTTGAATTTTTGTTATAACCTGGCAAACGTCGTTTTGCCATGTATATTATTTATAATTAAAATTAGGGGTTGATCGTAGAGGGTTGAAAATTTAGGGTTGTATGTATTTTTTAATGCTGTTGATACAGTTGATAAAAAAATAAAAATTTATCTAAAAACTTAAAAAATATATTTAAGGATGGACTACCCTTAACATTTAAGGTGATGAAAAATAGATGTTGTCCGATTCTCAGACATACCCAATATGCACACAAAATTTCATGAGAATCGGTCTGGCCGTTTCGGAGGAGTTTAACCACAAACACTTCGACACGAGAATTTTATAAATAAGATATATTTGTGTCCAGGTATCCGGTAACGCAGTAGACTTGGAAGATGATTTATCAGCAGAACTGGATATAGTGGGCCGAATAAACCCAGACACAGTGTGGGATTATATTGGAAAAATGAAGCGCACCAGCAATAAGGATATAGTCATTTTACGACTACAAGCAGCCAATGATGAGGAGAGAATGCAATACATTGCACTCTATAGCTATTTAAGTAGTCGAAATAGGTGTGTAATTCAAATATTGATGTTTTACATGATTTTTTTTTCAACTTTTTGCAAATTAATAATATAATAATAAATTTTTGGACAGACTGGGTGTGGTGAAGGTGACGAATACAGCCACCGTGAAGGACTTTTACATTCTTCCTTTGTCGGCGAATAAGGCTCTACCGCCCGTTCTTCTCCCACTAGACGGGCCGGGCCTCGGTGACGTCAAGACACACCTTTTAATCGCCATTATAATAAGACAAAGGAAGAAACGACCGCCTACTCACATTCCCAAAGATTTAATACCAGCTAAGGTCAGTTAACATCGAATGGTGTTCAATAGGGTATTGTAAATAAAGACGTTATTTATTGTTGTTCATTTTATTTGTATAAAAAGGCCTGTTATACGCCACACGCCACACTTGATCACTAGCAGTAATATATAAAAGGGCTCAACTTTTTTTTTAATGTATTTATTAGCGGTATTTTGTTTTGAAGTTATTTTTTACCTGAATAAAATCCGTAGAGCATCTGAAATATCTAGTAGTCTTAAACCATATTTCCTCTATTCAGTGATATACAATATATCAAGTACAACGACGATATTCGACCAGTTATTTAAGTAAATTATTATAAATATTAAGGTGTATACATATTAATTTCGCATGAAATTATTCCTTGAAGAATAACAAAATTTTTCAGAATAAAAAACTATACTCAGTTTGAAAATATATAATTAAATTTAAAAAAAATAATATAATACAATATGTATTTTGAAAAATATAAGGGTCTGTTCACAATGTCCGGATAAATTCCAAATAAGCTATTTATTACTTATTTGTAGCATTAACACTTGTGTTTCACGACTGTCAGATAGCGCTATTCGTCATGAAACGCTAAGTTTCTTAATCGGAACTCTTATCTTCCGAAGACCCTAAATCTCTTTGATTTTTTTCTTTAAGTTTTAGTCATGAATCAACTAATAAAGCATATTGTTACATCACATGTATGTGTTCATCCATCATTTTCCTTTATACGTCTCATGCATTCCGTAGTATTTACTGTCAAAAAGAACCTATAATGCAACAATAATTTTAATTAGATATACATTGCTAACATAACTCTCTCCCTAAAATATGGCGAGGGGGCCGATGGCTGGCCATGCGTCATACTCGTGACCGGGTGCTACTTGTGGTGACTGGTCGTACTTGAATTCGTGTATGCGGTGATATTAGTGGTTTTTATTACGTATTTGCGTGTTGTTCTCACGAGTATGTAAGTGCGTGCTCCTATTTCACCATGCCTCCTGCTGATAGAGGACAAATCTTTGTTTTTAATTTATTTTATTATTCTTTATTACTCGATATGTCATATGGAACATGGTGTAGTGGTTGCAGCTCCTTACAAGCATTGTGTAAAAAAAAAAAACTTGGCGATTAAAAAGAGTGGCGGAGAGTTTATTGCCAGTTCTTCTCTTCCGTTCTACGCCCTTGATTTGAGAACTGGCAGTAAAAGTAAAATTAGAATCATTTAAAGTATATTTTGTCGTTCATAAGTGTACATTATGTTAACTATATGAATAAATGTTTTTTTATTTATTTATTACTTCTCTATCCAGTTGGCACGAGAATCTCGCAAGAAGTCATACACGCCGCCTTTATCACCTCGCAACCGGCCGACGAACTTGTCTTACACATCTTCTTTGCTCTCTTCAACAGTGAAGGACAAAATTGCTGCTTCGTTAGGTATGATTTACATAATATAAATAAATTATATTTTACTATACATACAATAAGTGAGTCTAAAAATCTGATGTCCTATGTTTTAACAACAAAACTAATACCCTTTTTTTAACAGCGGCCGATGATGATGAGCCCTACAGTCCTGGTTCATCAAATAGCAGCATTGGAGCGTCTGCCCTTCCCACGCACAACCTTCGTAACAAAATGGAAGAGCTCAACAGACAGATTGAGGAACAGAAACAGCAAATATTCAAAATGGCCCAAGCAGATTCCTCTGTTCACAGTGCTGAAGTGTGTATATTATATATTTAGTTTGCTAAGAATTTTGTATCCTTTGAGGAATGAAAACCGACGTTACGGTGTTATAAACATAACCAAAAGGGTAATTTGTCACTTTAGCTACCCGAAATCCCTCGACGGTTCTCTTTCCATAGATACTATAACATCTTATTATATTGGCATTAATCTTTTTTCGTTTACACATTCTGTTGACAGATGACAAAATCTAATATTTGTATTTAAAAATATATATATTTCCAGAATGAAGCTTATTCACCATCACGCCCATTGTCGCCTGCCCCTCGAGGTGTTCCGTTAGCAGATATCGCGCTACCTTCAAACCTCCAAGAGATACTTGCCACAATCAAACAGCGCTCGGAAAGCGCCGCAGATGTCGACATGCGCACGAACATGCCCTAAGACTAGGCCTCAATAAGGATTACAAGGAGATTTAGTTTTGCTATTCTCGTGACTTTGATAAAGCAATATTTTAAGACATCTTGGTCACAGGCTGGTCTAGCATGTTCACATTTTAATTCGAAACCAGTGTAGATTATAATAGAGGGATCACACAAGTATGTTTAATGTTGTCTTAATTTACAATAACTTACAATATTATTATACTTCCACAATTAAATGTAATAGATGCATAGCATTTTTGTCAGTTTTATGTGCAATAAGCAAACATTTGGATGTTCTCAATTAAGTGATAAATTGTATAAATTGGTTTTTCAATCAATGGATTTGAGTGATAAAATAATGCATTAGAAAAGTATGTATATAATCAATATATACATTTTTAATATAAGTTTGTATCAATTGTTTTCTTGTACAAAATTTAGAATAAATATTTTTACTTAAAAACTATTATTTAATCATAAGGTTTATGTCATGAAAGAAATAAAGATTTAAGAATACAACTTATATATTTTCATCATCATAGAGTGACTTCTTAGATGTTTTTCTTTTATCCTGGAAAACCCTTCTATCACTCATACGCAGGTTCATGTAACTTTTAATATCATTTATCTTTCCTGACTTTTGTAATTTATTTTGAAAAGCTTTTATTTTTGTTTCCATTAATTTTCGTCTAGGTATATGTCTCAATGAGTAATCCCAGTCTCCTGTTGACTTCAAATCCAAAAGTATTGGGATCATATGATTAATATTTAAATTCTTTTTGGAACCTGGTGCCCATTCTAAGTATCTATCGAGAGGAAGTTTGGCCATTTTGATTCCATCTCTCTTTGCTTTTGCTAAGGAATGAGGTTCATTATTCATCTGAAATTTAAACAAGTAAAAATTATTTTTATGTATAAAAACTATATGAGTATATATATCTATATACTCATTATAATAAGCAGTTTTGAAAATGTACAAACCTTGTCCACCATACAACCAATTATATATACAGCATCATGATCAAAATATGTTAATTCTTCTCTGCAGTGAGGTGTCAGGTAAACTAATTTTTCTTTTGGAAATAAGTCCAAATAAGATGTAGTATGAATATTTAATGGAAACCAGGGTTCTTCCAAAGAAGGTACATTTTTCTTAAATTGTTCCATAAATTTTCCTTCTTTATTAACATTGCATAAAACTAAATTAAAGGGTTCTTTATGCAACCTATTATCACCAAATACATAGGTCAATTGTTTGGCAGCATTTAATATTTCTCTATTAACCATGTGCTCTTCATATGAACAATCGATTATTACTGATTGACCACATGACAATGCTTGAAGAGCTCTGGAAATGTATTATTTATGGTAAATATGAAGTTTAATAATATCTAGAAAAACACTGATTTTGCATTTTCTGTTGTGTATTGTTTAGATCATAATATGAAAAACAATTTAAAAACACAGACCACCATCTTAGACATATTTTTTTTTTCAGCATAAATACATAAATATATATCTACCACCTGATGTAATGTGAAACTGCTGTTAATATACCAAGTACCAACATGTACTTAACGCAAAAATTTAATAATTACCTATAATTATCAAAATTATTTATTGATTGGTCTCGAATGCGTAGAAAAAGAGATAGATGTTTTATACCATACAATAAGTCATCTGGGAATTCTTTAGCTTCTACCTCATCCATTTCATCCAACTCTTTTCTTCTAGCTTCTTTCCGGGCCTTAAATGTTTTAAAAAATTCACACAAATATAATTTTGAACATAGTATTTTTGCTAGATAAGTATATATATATATAAAGTAATAATCTATAATCATACTTTTTGATTTATTTTTGACATTTCATTTTTCCATAAGTAAGTCAGATAGCTGGCTCTTTGATTTCGAGATTTAAGTTCTAATAAATATTCCCAATTAGATGTATTCATTCTATCTGGGGCTGTTCTTCCATCTTGCCGCATTACTTCTACTTCCAACATCAACACTCTTAATTTCTTCTCCTTTTCAGGATCCCCTTTACATATATCATTAACAATATTTTCTGGAAAAGTCAGGAAAGTGAGGTTAAACTTGAATGTCTTAAATTATTACCAAATGCTGCAAATTAGACAAAAAACATTAGAAAAACTAATATTACACCTGTATCATCCTCATCTTCAACAAGTTTTGATGAGTAGCCTCGAGATATTTTAATAAAGTTTCGTTTTATAACTCTTGGTTTTATCATAAGGTTTTTTAAGTTTCTGTGTCCTATATGAGTAATTAAAGATTTTACACAATACATGATGACACTATAAAAAAGATATGAACAACTTAGTACTAAATTTTTTATTAAGTTATTTATATATTAAATTATATACGCTTTTATTAACATTCAGAAAAATATACGGCAGTCGGCAACGGTGAAAAATGCGATTGGATTTGTACTTTATAGTACTTCATAAACTATGTGTAATTCACACATTATATACCTATACACATTGTGTGTAAGTATTGGGTAATGGGTATCCTATTTAAAATCTACAAGATAATATTAAAAATTACAATATAGAGATTAGAGATACAAAATACAAATTACGAGTTTTAAGCTGGACTGATTGTTGGACTTTTTTATTTGTTATCGTGAATCGTCTAGGGATGGTCAATCCGACCTCGTAATAGTAATTCCGATAATCTTTCCGATTTTAAAACCTATGCTTCAAATGAATCTGTTTTCATGATATTTAAGGAAAACTTAACTCACGCATTGATTTATTTTTATAAAAACAATAAGGCATAAACTTTGAACGAAGTTGAATACAATAAAATATCCGGATAAATTCTTCTCTACAATTAAACGTATGTGTAGTCTCTTTATCATTGAGTATCCGTTACAATCTGTAAGAATCAGTATCGAATTGATATCACAAAGTATCGATTTTTTGTATCTATCCCTAAATAGAAATTGTAGGAACTGTCAACTGGGTCTCTGCATCGCAAGTAACAAGTTTGAGGTTACAAATTAAAATTAGTCTAGCTCCTTAGGTTATACAGTAACAGTTAATAACTAATTTAGCTACTTGTCTCATACTGGGTTTTTGGTGCTTGTACCAAAAAGAGACAACATGTCAGTCTCTGCAATGCTACGCAGAACTTTTATAAATGCAACCGTGTATTCAGCGGCTGCAATGCGTTTGGCTTCAACACAAGCGGATAAAAATGTATATTTCGATGTGACAGCCGATGGTGAACCGTTAGGCCGCATAGTTATGAAACTAAATTCTGATGAAGTTCCCAAAACTGCTGAAAACTTTAGAGCATTGTGTACTGGTGAAAAAGGGTTTGGTTATAAAGGATCTTCATTTCACAGAATAATTCCTGCGTTCATGTGCCAAGGTGGAGATTTTACAAACCATAATGGCACTGGAGGAAAATCTATTTACGGCCGGATGTTTCCTGATGAGAACTTCAAACTAAAACACACTGGTGCTGGAATTCTATCAATGGCTAATGCTGGCCCCAACACTAATGGATCGCAATTCTTTATTACTACTGATGCTACACCATGGCTCGACAGGAAACATGTTGTTTTTGGTTCAGTAATTGAAGGAATGGATGTTGTGAGAAAAATGGAAGCCTTGGGTTCCAAGAATGGAAGGCCCTCTAAAAAAGTGGTAATTGCAGAATGT
This sequence comes from Pieris mannii, assembly GCA_028984075.1. NCBI lineage: Eukaryota > Metazoa > Arthropoda > Insecta > Lepidoptera > Pieridae > Pieris > Pieris mannii. The sequence goes on from CM054776.1 coordinate 7,984,406, forward strand.
GGTGAGTTAGATTAGTGTAAATTTGAGAATAGTGTAGATTTAAGCATCAATGTTATATATTAATAATGATTATATTGTTTTGTAAATGTATATTGTATAGTAGTTAGTAAAAACTAAATCCAATTGAATACCTTTTATTGTTACATCCCTTGTAGAATTAAGGTATGTACTTTACTAGTTACAAAATATCTTCCATGTTGGCTTTGAATACTTTTTAGTTTATAGTATTAAGTATTTTCATATACATAATTGAAAAAGTTAATTTATCTTGGCAAAGAGAGTCAGTTCATGACTCTATTAATTAGATTTGTGATATTTTTTTTATATCTCTAGATTTTACCCATTTGTATATATTAATAATTATTCAATATTAAATTTGAGTATTCCATAGGTGATATGGATGAAGAGCTGAATCCAGAGTAACAATTTATTTGACACATAATAACAATTGAAAATAAAAATCCAGTTTAAAATATGTATGCAATTTTTATTTATCACTAAATGCAACAAATTAGTTTAGGTATCAATACCAAACAATAATGTTGGTAATTGATGTGACAACAGTATAGCTAAATCAGTATCAAGTCTTAAGGCTATTGTAAGGCATTTTTAGATAAACACATTATTCATATCAAACTATGACTCTCTTAAGATTAATAATTACACTAAGACAAAATTTACACAGATACACAATTGTCTTTTCACTAATCTCCGTGATACATTTAAAAAAATATACTAAAATAATGTGGATCACTATGATAGTAATTAAAGTCTATAATTTTAAATTTCAGCCCATAAATTGACAGATAATTATAAATTCCAATAAGTAAATGATATTTTTGAACAAAACATGAATATATTCATGTTTTGTTCAAAAATATTTTAGATTTTAATATTTTTTAAATTGCCCCAGTGTGTTTAGAAATCAAGTAGATTTGGACATAAAGTTAGTATTTTTAATATATACAAAAAAAAACGGCTACTAAGTTTGTAACATGTATGACAAAGTAAACTTTTTCCTTTCTCACTTATCAACATGTTGAGATCACTATCAATACGAGAATACTATGAATCACACAAAGATATTATAAATTGGAAGTGATTATCTTAATTGGGATTTTAACTACCTACATTTTTAATTTCCATTTCTTTTTTCCTTTCCTTCAAAAATTTATCATTTTCTTCAGATTTTTGTATTAATTGAAACAAAATATTAGGACATAATTTTGATGAAACATTTTCTATATGTGCATGAAATAAATATTTCAATCACACAGATAATTTGAAATCCAAAATAATAGTATTGGCGTTCTATATCCTACTCTAGTATTTTGAAAATTTATTGATCACTAAGGAAATATATTTTTATAGGAATGTCTAACAAACAAAACATTTACTATCTTATATTGAAAAGGTCTTATTTTGTGCAAGATATTATGTACTAAAAGGTTATCATTAGTGTATAATAAAAGTGCGTCGCCGAGTTGTTGGATGCACTTTATTCTTGCTTATAATTAAATTGTCTATTTTAACAGAATCTATAAAAAATAAAGAAACAACATTATCTTAAGAATTTGACATAATTACTTTACTTTGTACTTTCTAAGATTTTAATTGAACCAGATATTTTAATAAGGGCATCCAACATTTTGAATATCTTCGTTTTTTGTATTAAGGCCTTGTGTTATTTATATTTCTGTTATAGTGTAAATATTTAATTTGTGAATAATTTTCTGGGACATGTCAAAATATAAATATATATAATCTGCTATCACACTGAAATGAAATTATTGCTTAAGACAATTAAGTACAAATAGTAATTTTAAATGTAATAACATTATCTATTAAATTTACTACTTTAACCTGAAATAATTATCATTATGAAATTTACATATTCATAGATTGCACTAAAATTTTCCTAAAGTGAATACAAAATAAAATATGCTTTAGATTAAATGTACCTACGCTCGGCACTACAGAACTGCCAAAAGCAAGTTTGAATGGTAAGCCTAATATCTACTAAGATATGGTTTTCAATCACTTGCATTGTTTAAGCTATTAGAAGAAATAATTTGTACAGTCTCATTTATTCATTCATCAATTAACAATGTAATAGTGAAGAATATAGAAATTATTTACTCTAGTTATCACTCACTTTCGAATTTAGTCTTTAAAATTTCACTAAAGTTTTTTGTCGCCACGAAAATACTCCGTCTTGAGATTCCCTGTGGAGGTCAGCACATTAGCCCTATCACCTATCACTCTCTTATACCTAAGGACATCTCAAACTTGCGGATTGGATGGCACCGAGAGCTGGTCGGCACTACGACCTTTTTGTATCTGAAGACTGAGCTCGTTGGGCTCCATTGTGATGTGATGGGACGATGTCCGCTTGTGTTTCGTCTCCGGTGGTTTCAAATCTTTCGAGTTGGTCCGTCTATGGCGTAGTACACCCGCACTTTCGATGAGGCGTTTGCTCTCTTCGTCTGTGCATTTGCTCAGCGGCAGAACAGTGAGGTCGAGACTCTCCATGCTCTTAAGTGCTAGCTGCTTGAGCTGTTCGAGGCTTAGATCTCGGGAGTCCCCTCGGGAGTGGACTTTAAAGTCACGGGAGCTGTTTCTCGAGTGTCCGCTGAAGTCACGTGACGTTGAGCGGGGGAAAGCATCTCGAGAATGTTTCGAGTCACTTCTGACGGGGCGAGATCGTTCAGGTTCATCCAAGGAGTGCTGTCTCCCGCGGGGCTCCAGCTGTATTGTTTTGGAGTCGTTGCGCAGATGACGTGAAGCTACCAGAACTCTTGAGTTCTTTCCAATCGTGCGAGGTTGGGAATCCTGCGAGTACTGGGAATCTGTTCGCTGTAGTTTGGTACCGTGATGTTCTGGTTGAACATCTGGGTCCATTGGAGATGTGATCGCGGAACTAGGGCCTGTGGTCAACCCAGACCTGAAGCCACTCGCGTTATCCGCTGATGGCAGTTCTTCGAACACTGAAATTGGATTTTATTTTATAAAATATATGAGAACTATTATACACATATAGTGCACTTGTAAATTTGGAAATTTTAAACACTAGTCTAGTCTTGTATAATCAGAACACTTAATAAAAAACGATTAAAAGAAGTATAACCAGATACAAAACATTTTATAATTTATTCATTGCTTGGATCATATTTTCTATTTGCGTAATAACACGAATCGGTAATAAATAAATGATTTCGATGAGACTTACATTTGTCGAGGCTGATGATGGAGCCAGCAATGTCCTTGTGGTCAAGGGGTGGGACATTCTCAAGATGACGGCGGCGTCTGACCAACCACCAGTCTACCATAAATATCCCCAACGCCACTATCTTGATGCCTCCGCAGAGTCCTACGTATCTGTAAAAAACATTTTATCTCTAATATCCACAACAGGCCAAGACAATCATACATCGGTAAAGGAAAAATCATTTCAACTTATTTTCATAAAACACGAATCGTGAAACAATTTGTCCAACCAGACACAAATTGGGACATTTAAGGTTACAAAATATTTTGACACTAATTCAAGATTGCAGTTGGCACGTTGCGCCGCCAGGTGACCCCAGAGCTGGTGCTCGCTCAACGAATAAGTATCGCTATACAGTGATGAAATGCTGCTTCAACTAAAGGTACATTGCCACAGGGACCAAAGTTTTTTTTTTAATTTTCTATCTTTTTGACAAATAAGACAAATGTATGTAATTTATTGTAAGTCATAGAGCACGCCAAACGTCTCAAAGGCGCCAACTGTGATGGCACTTGGCAGGCATTAAATATCTGGACTGATCACTCTTATTAAACAAATCTTTAACAAAAAGACAAAGCTAGTATGCACGCAAAAAACAAAATTAAAAGTCGTTTATACATAACTAAAGAATACCTGTATCGAAACTGTTCGATGTCATAGAGAAGACAACGGCCTCCGTTGACACCACTGCAGGTTTGCTTCCAGAGAAGACACGTCGAGTCAATAAGGTTACCGAACACTATAGGTGCTGGGATGTAACCGAACACACGGAATATCACAAACTGCATGCCCAGCGCGAACGAACGCTCTTCTTCGCTTACTGATCTGTGGATATTCAAATCACAGTGAGATTACTACGTGGGCAGGTTTGGTTGTTGTCCGAACAGGACGTTTCTTTTCATACACGCCAGATTGTTGAGAATCGCACACACAAGCAAGAAACATTATTATACTTTGTTTATATTTCATTCTTAAAATTCTAAATAATACATAAAAATGTACGGTACGAATTAAGGTCCAACAAGAAAAGTACGTACCAAAGGCTTGCAACCTAGCTTGACAAAGTGTTAATAGGAGTCCGTGTGCCCGTTTCATAAAAAATTAACACAGAAGGAACATACCTTAGCACGATCATAAGCAGAGGCATCTGCGTTACAGCGACTACAAAAGTCATGAAGAAGAGCAGCACCAAGAAGGGAAAGATTGTGGTGCATGGCGGATTGCAAGCGCCAGCCGTGGCAACAGGCACCACCGTGACTTCGCTGTATTCATGCGCACCCGCAGTTAAGGCCGCGGCGGATGCCCCGCCCACTACAGAGGCCACACCCATTGCATCCCGACTGTTTTCATGTACACCTGACGTAAATCAGTGTCTTTTAATAAAGATATTCGACTTCAAGATTAATTTTTTTTAATTAGTAAACTATATGTCAAAAATTTACAAAATTTGAAACAGAAGTTTAATCTACTTTAACGAGTTTACGTTTAATAATTTTAACTTTATATTTATTAATAATATATCGCTATTAAAGGTGTTATGGCTATGACAAAAATATAAATATTATGTATTTCTTAACACTTAAAAGTAAAAATTACACTTTGTTAAGATTCTAAATGTGAGAAAAATTTTACTCACATGCGCAGTTTGTAAAGTTAGATCTCGAGGAAGAGAAAGCTGCACATCCGGCGTGACAAGGGGAGAAGTATGTAAGCCCGTTGTTCCCACACACTGGCTCCATGTCAGTTTCCGTACACAAACAGTTGAAGTTGCACGCAGCCGTCAGATTCACTTTAAACGGCTCTAGATTGCTGCAAGATAAATATTTATTATGAAGAAGAGAGATTTGTATTTCTTTTACGAATAAACTCAAAAAAAATGGACTGATTTAAAAATGCTTTCACACTTTTTAAATATGTTTAAAAATTTAAGTCCTCCGTGAGTCTCCCCGTTTTTTTTATACAAAATACGTCAGCGTCGAGCGTCATTTGAAACTTAATATATTATTACAATTATAATATTTACTAATAATTTATTTATTTAAATAAAATCTTTTTGATTAATTTTAATATTTATCGTTAACCACTACTGCATTTTATATTCTTTTTCCATACGCCAAAGAAGTCTAACTTCTAACGCGTGTACATAAGTACACACACAATCTTTTTTTTCTTTAATGTACTTTCCATGTAGACTCAATTTATAGTCTGTCTAGAGAAGGAAGAAGTTGAAACAGATATTTTTCGACCAGTTCTAGAAAAACTCGTTAACTAGCGTTAGCGGGCGCAAAATTCAATATTTGATACATGAACGTCGCTATTGTCTAAATACATACTTCTTATACCAAGTGGTTGAATACAGCGTTGTAGTGTTCGTACATTTGTCTAAAAACCTTAATCTATTGAATTTTATAACAATATCAATGAAATTAATAAAACAAACACTAAAAGATAATTTCATTAACAAAAAACTTACCTATGGTTCGTATAAGGTATAGTTGTTCCAGCCATCTTGATGTTATCGCATCCCAGAAAGAATAGTAAAGCATAGCACGAGAGACATATAGTGTTTGATATCAGGACGAATTGAACCGCACCCTTCGGTCGAAGCTCCAGACGTTTCAGAAGGCAACCTCCCATAAAAATGCCGATACACGCTCCTGGGATGGCCACAGATCCTAAAGGATAACACGCGTATTAAAACTCCTCCTCCTTTTTAAACTACCATCAGTATTCTGTGCTTCGAAATTAAAATAATAAGTTTTTAGATTCAAAATCTAGACAAAATCTGACATTAGCTCTGTACGGTTGAGTTATTTTAAAAGCGGCTTACAAAATAGTTAGGACTTCAAAGGTTCAGGTCAACATATTGTATAAATTAAATTCCTGTACCAAGAGTCCTTTCTGACGTTACCGCACGACGATGCCACAGGTTAAATAAATTGTCATGATATTATCTAGAATATTTCAGTTCCTTTCCTTATAATATACTTTAATAATAAAATCAATAATTCAAGAATTAAGACCTGCCGCGGATATTTTTATTTGATTTTTTTCTCATAATATTTTAGAACAATATTTTGAAGTTCGACTTAAACTTAAATAATTATAATGGAGTCAAAGTTCTCTTTAAAATACGGCAGTTGTTAATTTTGTCGATTTTGTCAGAACTCAGATCTATTCAAATCAAATCAAAATTTATTTATTCAGATTAGATGCTACTTAAGGCATGCTTATGAATGTCAAAAACGTTTACAAAATTCGCGAAAGAGCAAAACTACGCCATACATATTTTAAGTATACCTGTGAACATGCTGGCTTGACTCTTTCCCAGACTGAATTGAGTCTCCAAATACTTGGGCAGAAATACGACAAACCCAGATACAATCATCAGCTCCATGCAGGCGCCCAAACACGTCACCACGTAGACGGGATTCTTGAGTAGACGCCACATTGACACAGGAATATCTAATGAGAAAAAGCATACATTTTCAATATGTATAGGAAAACGCATCGGATCATCAACATCGGAATGTCGGACTGTTCCAGAACATGCCGAGAGCCCTTTCATATTTTTGTTAAGATGCAAACAATGCGTCAATTTTAAATTCCTGGAAGACCATAGTAAGCCAAGGACCACAGTAAGTAAAGGAAGAATCTTAGCTCAATTATCTTCTTAATTCTAATGAGACTAAATACGAATACCAGGCATACAAACTTAAAATAACCAGGAATAATTTTTATTCAATTGGCACGCAGTTACTACTGTATTTAGAAATCAATAAAACTTAATTTACACAAGAATTAGGACTAACAATGTTCACGGTCGTTTACGGTAAAAAAAGTTAGTAAAAACGTAAACAAAAAGTGTTAGTGGCGAGTGCGAATGAAACATTAAAACCAATCATGCGTAGATTACCGATAAAAAATATCATATATTATCTAAAATATAAAATTCAACAGTTTTTAATAGTTAACATAGATTTTATTTCAGTGTTTTTAAAATTATTTCATACTTTATTTTTATATTCTATTCGTTAAATGGAACTAATGGATCAAGGAAAACTGATATGTACAAATATATTGAAGATAAGCTTACATCGCGGTATGGGGCAGACACATTTTTCCTTTTGTGATATTGATAATTTTTAATTATTTATTTATTTATTTATTTATCCTTTATTGCCTTATACAAAAACACGCATAACAAAAATGAAATTAAAAATTAAAAATCAGTTACAAAAGATATAAGGCAAAGGGCGAAAAGATATAAGGCAAGGCCTTATCGCTTACAAGCGATTTCTTCCAGGCAACCCTAATGAGAAACAACGTTAAAGAAACACCATCAGAGGGTAGAGTACAAAAAAAAAACAATTAACAAAAGCAACAAAAAAACTAAAAACTTAAAACAAGCGTTACTATAACTAATTGAATATAATAAAACAAAATCAAAGAAAAAATAGCAATAATAATAAATAAAAATAATTATAGACAAAAATTTAAAAGCAAATAAAAAGGTTAACCTATAAAAATAAATATATATAAGCAGAACTAATTACGAGGATATATAATAATACTTTTTGTAATTATGGATATTGACGTCTATTACAAATGGGCAAGAGTTTACCTTTTATATCTTTCCCATATCCAGAGTCCTTGATACCACTCTGAGGTTTAGGTGGCGGTTTAGATGTACCGGACCCACTGGCGGCAGCTGCTTTTTCCACCAGTCTTATTTTCTCTTTTTCATGTACCAACACTTTGGGGAAGGAGAAGAATGGTATGGCTATAAGGATAAGTAAAAGACCTCCGAGTAGAAATCCACCCCACCACATACCTACCCATCTATGGTCGGTGGGATCTGAAATGAATACAAAACTATTGTTTTTAATCAAGTCTCATTTCGAGTTTTACTCTCTACAATTGTTTTGTAAGAAATTGCGTCAATCAAATAGATTATTGAATTAATATATGCAACAAATTCTATATCATGACGTCGGATTTTGAGTCTGAGCCATTGATGGCGTTATGATGTTTTGTTAAGCACGCGAATATATTATGTTAATTGCCTATACAAAACGTGAAATCAATAAGACGGTTAATAGAATATTCTATAACTTATGCAAATTTTAAATTGTATGCTTTAAAACTATATAAATATAATTAGATGAATGGCATTAACAATGATAATTTATAATGAATTAAAAGCGTGTGTCACGCAACCATATAAAGATAGTTTTGGAGTTCCTGTTGGTTAATTACAAGCTATACGCTTTATTTCAAGGCTATTTTTTAAACCACCTATACGGTATTTTATTTTAAAGCACCAGGAACCAACTAACAAATACAAGCTAATATAATTAGATTGACATATACCGAGAAATGAAATAAAGCATTTGACATTTTAAATGACACCATTCAAACAGATCCTAATACGTACGATACTGACAAACATATTCACATTTTAATATTCATACTAACACAAACTTTATTTACGTAAATCTTTAGACTTCACGTAACGATTTCTTACCTACTGTAGGTCCACCAGAGAGGGAGTCCATGTGAAAAGAAAGAAGATAAGCACCAAGTAAAAAGCCCAAGACCGGTCCAAAGGCGCCCATACTGTACATACAACCTGAAAACACAATACAACTTAAAATACTCCAAAATAATGCTTAGATTATGATTAATTCTTACTGTCTAGCTCGCTATGTACCTTGCCGTAGCTTAATTTATCTTTATGCCTTGATATAATTTAAAATAGTTAAATTAAAAATATTGTAAAGCCTTGTACTTCCATAAACATACTTGTATTTCCGAATAAGTGCTTGCATGTTAAAATGGCACCTACTTTTCGCATCGTTGGTTTAGTTTCTTGAAAACGAAATACATAATCGTTATGATAAAGAGATTTGCTATGTTATACATATTTAATTAGAATATAACTGGGATTACAACGTTTCACAATATTCGATTACGTAAGTATATTACGTAATTGTTACGTTATGTATAGTGCAGATCGTTTAATTGATACATATTGAGATTCTTTTATCTACATTCACATTAAATGCATTATAAACTAAATGCCAGATCACTCACACTTAAAACGAATTTCCAATTTAATTTTAATCGTTTTCTTATACATTTTTAAATAATCTAAACAGAAACGTTTAGCAAAATCATGGCTCGTGTTTACTTTCGAATAATAAGGGCAGAGTAGGTACATGTCTCGACGCATCGCTCCGTCATTGCGGTTCAAAACTAGGTCATTCTTCGTTTCACGGTCCTACTTCGTAAAGTTTTCGCTTATATTAGGAGATACAAATACTTACGATTTGTATCTCCTTATATGAAACAAATTTTAGGTATAAAAAATTTAACCTTTAATAAGTCTCAAGAGATTATTTCGAGAAGGTCTCCGAATCAAATGTCATGACAATACTTGACATTAAATTATGGAAGCAAAGAGAGTGGTTACGTCTGAAGGCTATATGAGAGGCTCTCGCGATATAAGTTACCAACGAGAAAAATACTTGACGTACTACGTAGGGTCATTCGATCAAGATGTTGGATAAAACCTTTTTTTAAGCACTACGATACTGTTATTGGAGATGATTCATTGAAATGACTCATTCGACATCCTTTGATGCCTTTCATAAAGTTTCTTTTTCGAAACCAAAGCCCAAAATTAAAAGTAAAAAACGATTAGCTCTTTGTGTTTGCACAATGCCATGTATAATGTGAGCCATGATGCAACTTGTATCATAAATACGGGTTATTAATCTTATATAAAGTATAAAATTTATAAACAAAATCCTGTTCATATTAATACGCCTCATCAGCTGGATTATACTTCGCATCACTATAAATAAAGTGCAAAGGTGCACCTTCTATGTGCAAATAGAGCATAATGAAATAGAAGATCTCTTGTAAACACAAACATCGCATTGTCAATGAAAAATTACATAAGCGAATTGTGTCCACATGACGGAATTACTTTTTAAATAACAGGGTAAGCGGTGGGTCAAGGTTTCCTAATCGAATCCTGGGGTTGGGTTGTTCGAGTATATTGCGCCATAACTAATACATACAACATAATACCCAATTACACGATAGCTCCAAAATCAATATTCATTTGAATCAAAACTCAAATTTTAGCCATAAAGGGAATCTTGAAAACTGGTGAAAACCATAATTTATTTTAAAAATAACACGGAGAGGATAAATGGACAAAAACATGAACATTAAAATAATTCAATTAGCGATGTTCTATTTAATTATGAGCAACGAACAGTGTTTCAATATATCAGGATATTACATTTAGCGATATTTCGATTTGCGGCAATTACATTATACCAATTAAGTATGCGCTATTGATCTATTTTTATCATTGCATTCGGAAATTCCTAGACTGCATACGGATGAGCAATCAGTTTCATGCCTTTTCCTATATGAACGATGGCACGGCCGATATTTCCCCCATTAATCCCCAAAATCGCTTTACGTTAGTCATAACAAGTTTTGGAGCAGAAAAATGATATATTGGTTTTTGCAGAGATAAACCGGTCTTTGCTTTTATTACTTCCATTTGAGTAAAAAAGTACATCATAATTTGTCGCAGCAACGTACGTCACGTGCATAATCTTAAATTTAACAGGAGATCATTCTCCTTGCTTACTTTTAATTAAAAATATCTCTACTTGGGGAAAGTATAACCTTTCAGCTATTTATTTAGATGGGAATTGTACTTGGTAATAAAAACGGTAACAGAGCAAAGTCACGTCTGGGTGTAGGGGTTCGTTGAACTAAGCCGTACACGCCGTACACCTCGCTTATGAGACATCGTGTGGTTACAACGCACCGTTCGATATTACAATAAATATTTATGGGAAGGTCGATAGAGGCATTTACTGTCATAAAACAAAGGTTTTGTGAAATACTATTAAAACCTTATCAAACGTTGAATTATCCGTGAATAGTGCTATTTTCGATAAGAGCAATTGAGGGTATAAAATAAGCATTTTCTTTGTTGAAACTGTGACGGGTCATAAATCACGTGAAAGCAAGACTGTTATAGAATTTATTTTTCATGCTAAGAAAATGGTTTACGTTGAAGAATTATAATAAACCTTTTCATGGCCATAAGTTAGAGAAGCCCTAACTATTAAATTAGCTTAGACTGTGTTAGTGTGTGTGTGTTAGGTTAGGTTAGGTGTGTGTGTTAGTGGTCTTGACAACATATACCTTTTTCAAATGGTAGATAAGTATTATACGTTTATACGAAAAGGAATCTCTGGATTTCTGTATAAAGGTTAGTTCGATTATACCTATAATACGGTTTACATTTTTTTTTCTTCAATTAAATTTAATGCATGATTACGTTTTGATGGAGTTCATCATCGACTTTAATGAGATTTTGAAGAAAACAGATTTCTATAAGCGTGACATATAAATTTACTGATGCATTATTTAGAATAATATTTTATCGATGATAAATACAGCGTCTTTACTCACATACTCTTAGTTACATGATTGTTCATTACAATTTGATACGGTTTCGCAGGGCTAGACATTTATTAAAATTTTTGGAAATTAATATGCCTATTTTACTCAGCATTCAAATGGTAAAATAATTTTGAATCATTCGTTTAAGAATTTACGCGTTACATATTACACAGACACATATTTCTTTCATTCTTTTTAATATACGGACAATATATAGATATTGTCAAAAAATACCATTTACTGATGAAACAAATATTTAACGGGATCGGAGAGGTATCGAAAGGTCATTGCTTTGTTATACCGAAACAATCACAGCTTCCTATAGATAAATGCTGATTGCGAGTCACGGTGATGGAGAAATAAATTAATATTGCACGACTAACAATTTAGCATACAAAAGCCTTTACGAAAACATCCTTTAGACCAACATACTGGTGATATTGATCAAAATCAAAGGTACCGGCTGAATTCTATTCTATTAGGTACTTCTAACAACGTTACGACTATCGGATTTTACGACCAAATATTAGTAGTAGCTTCAATGTCATTATGACAGATTTTTACTGTAGTAATAAATATATATTGCACATTTACTTTCATAAATATATTATGAAAAATGATCTAATCTAATTAAAAGGCCAGAGGCTATTTAAGTCATAGGATGATAATACATCATATTCTTGGTGATAAAAACTGGGGTCTCCCGTTTTTTTCGTGGTCTATGTAAAATAAGATTCATAATTATACGGATAATGCCTATAGGAATCGTAGAACGTAATGAATTTTGGATACAGAACATTAATAATGCAGTAGTACCAGTGACTGTATGGGTGTTAGATTGCTATTGTTTCTGTGATCGTGTGTCTTCTATAGGAAAGGTTATCGGTCGTCTGAGCCACGTCACAATCAATCTGTTCGGACCGCAGATTCCTTACGCTTCGCCGTACGAGCTAGTGTAAATCGCGCATATAGAACACAACGGAAGAATTACAGCCGTAACAATTTACCAATCAATTTTACATTTTGTATATTAATTGCTAAATAATAAACTTACCTATATACATACTGGAGGACTCTGGTCTTACGTGGTCGTCCACATACGTGGTGCCGAGTGTGAGAAGGGGTGAACCCCCACATCCCAATAACACTTGTGCGACGATGAACACCATCACCGGTCCGAATGTGCTCGGTGAACTCTGTCAAGAATACTATAGTTAAAAAAATATAAACAAAGGGTTCTTAGTCTAAGGATTATAAAAAACATAATATGAAAAGCATCACGTGATTTTTATTATATTTTGTGGGTCCATCACAAAATATCGTGAAGTTTTATAATTAATAAATTCTTGTATCTCCTCTTGTTTTGTATATGTAATACACTATTTGCTATTCTTGAATCCTTAAGATTAGCTTTTTAGTTTTAGTTAGGTATTTATATTGTTTTTTTTATTTTCTCTAGCTTAAGGTTCTATAGATTAATATAAATATATTTTTTTTATATAACTTTTGGTTATGCACTTCTTGCACTCATTATTTTTATTTATTGTTTTCTTTTCTCACTAGGGTTGCCTGGAAGAGATCGCTTGTTAGCGATAAGGCCGACCGTTGCATCCCTTTTAATTTTTATGTATTGTGTTATTTTTGTTTCTTTCTAGCAACGAAGTGTGAATAAATAAATATTGAAAGTATGGATAAAGGGTCAATGTCAACATTCAGATTTGCCCTCTGTCCCACCTAAGGGATTAATATTTTATAAAGGAAAATAGAGTACTAAGTAACTTCACAATGGCGTATACTGAGATTAAATTGCTAATTTACATACAGCTCTTAAATTCCTTTCAATCACCAAGTCGTTATATGGTTACGTTATAAAATGCATCTGCAACGTAGCCCGGTTCTCGATGCATTTACGATTCAATTCAGCGGCTATTCCACCACTATTAGTACAATTGTATCATTTAAATGACAGTGTTATATATTTCACAATATGCAATAAAATTAAACGCCTGTATTGGGGGTCATAGAAGACATTCTCTTTAACCGTCGAATTGTGTTTTTAATGTAATGAAAAGAGATACATAGCTGCTCTTTTAAAACGCTTTAATGGGACTGATTTAGTAATGAAAGAGGACTGGAAGATTCACACATCACTTAAATATACATTAAATTTATTTAGTAAGGTAACATGAAATTTATGATGATAATCCTATCCTAAAATGTAAATCGTCTAGTAGCAGTAATTGGTATTTTATTAAAATATTTCACAAGTAACATCATTGGCTCATATAAATTACTTAATTCAGTAATTAATTGCAAATTCTTTTTACTCTTCCTACGTAATATTTAAAATTGGATTCGATCAAGTCATAACACGTAGCAATTAATCGGTTAATTATTCAGTGTAGTTTTACAGTAATAAATGTTTATACTCAAGGAGTTGATCAGTCTGCGCCTGACACACGCCATCTAAGTATGGTTTCCTCACGATGTATTCCTTCCATAGACAGGAAGTTAATGAACTTGCTGCACTTGGTGCACAGCCGGTCGAACCTACTACCTCAGGGATGAAAGTCGAACGTAAAGACCAACACTGGTCGATACAATTACGACTAGACCTTTTAAATATTTATATAAAGGCGTGCCCTATAGTGAACCGTGCTTTGCATAGTCGATACATTAAATTTTAAAAACTTCAATACTCATTACAGAATTACATTTTTTTACATAAGAACCTCAATATTACAATACAAACGAGAGGCATATAACTATTCTGATGTGTATATTTAATGCCTTTTTAATATTTTAAACACTAATATTTTAAAATTTAGACCGTAATTTATTAAATAATTTCACATCCTCATACTTAATAGACCACTTCAAATAATTTGTACGCGGTACCGGCAAGATAAGCAAAATCATAACAAAAATAATCTTTGAAATATTTTTATTACCTATTTATAATCACTCTGTGACCTAAAAAGAGTTTTGGTCTCCGATACAAGAAACTACTATAATTAACTTATTTTGCATATATTTTTATTTTATTTGTATTATAGCATTAGACAAATCAATTTCAATATACAAACGCCATCTCCTTATATGAATTAAACGGAACGTATTTCAAAGCGGTGAGGGTGATACAATTTATATGTTATAAAACAAATCCGCAACCCGCCAGCTGTGCACCAAAGCTTTTTTAAACTAAGAGGGTAAGACCTCGTTTCATTACAAATCAATTAATGTTTATATTTGTCGCGGTCTATTGATGTCACGAAGAAGAGACTTTTCTTTGTTTAAAACAAAGTAATACGTAACATTATATTAAATACGACAACATATATATAATTGCCAAACCAAATTATTTCTGTTTGTTATTTTTGTTAGTGCTATAGAACTAAGTACATCGACGCATAACTGTAGGTTGAATAACTGCCTTGATCTACCAGCGCCGTAGTAAAATTTTCGAATTTTATTTTACTACCAAAATTTTTACCATTTTAAGAACAGGTTCCCAATAGCAAATGACGTCTTTTTTTATAAAACAAAATAGAATTTAATGTTTTATTTATTATTATTATTATATTTAAATATATATAATGCCTGCCTGTATATATTTTTTTAATTCCAAGGAGAATGAATCGCATTATCACTGGGTCGATATGAATGGGTCGAGAGGCACAAATTGATAAAACACACGTCATAACAGCAAAATAATTATCATTTTAAAAATAACTCGAAAAGTAAAATCTTCTATATTTTTTTTCAAATTTTCCAGCCAAACTATAGGTAAATCTGTTTTTTAACTTAAATTTTGTTCAATGTAGGAGACGAATATAGCCTTAAGTAAATCGAAAAAAAAGTTTTGTTTTAACTATAGTAATAGTTTTCATTAACATGATCTTAAAAAATTTACATTCTTGTTAACAAGAGAAAAATCTGCATCCGTCGTAAATGAAAATAAAACTCACCTTAATACAATTGTCGGGTCTCAAATTGCTCGGTCTGAGCCCTTGCGACAACCTTCCCAATCCTCCCATATCCTGTTCCAGGAAGGCAGGCCGACAGATGTTTTCCTCTGATTTGTTGTTCGACAGCATTTCGCTGTTCACTTCCGCTATAAAGTGCGGAACGACAAACACCAGCGATCCAATACCCATTATAACGGCACCTAAAACACATGGCTTGTTTACAAGTATTCATGGTCAGATCATAAGGAAATAACGTCTTGAAGATGATGATTGTATCTCTATATATTGATAACTAACGAACGTATACGCATTTTAACGAGCGCCTAAAGTACTTAAACATTAAAGGACTAGAGAAATGTAAATATCTACAGAAATGACGAATTTAAACGGAAGATAAACGTTTCAAACATATACTTGTGATAATTTTATTGAACTTTAATAACGATTGTTTTGTATAGAATTGCACAGATTTTTTATATTTAAAAGTCTTCACTGAGACACTATTCGACATAAGAATGTAGCCTAATTCAAAACTAACCAGTACCTTAAGTCTAAACTTTATTTTATTTATTTATTAACACATTATATAACAATATAAAAATTGAACATAGTTAAATGAAAAGGAGAACAACTGGCGGCCTTATCGCTTTCGAGCGATCTCTTCCAGGCAACCACTTAAATAATATCTAGAAAGTTATAATATGATATATGAATAAAAAGGATCTTACCAACTGCAATCCACACAGGAATATGTCGTCTGCTGCCCAAATATGACACGAAAATTACAGTGATGACGTTGCCAATCTCATAGCTGCTCGCAATGAGCCCAGAGAGGCTGGAAGGTATCTCGAAACGTTTCTCTATTGTTGTAATCACAGAATTGATGTACCCAGAACTTAACGCCTGTTGAAGCGTCACCAGGAACGAAAGGAAAAATACGAAAACCTGCAAAACATCCGTGTTATAAACACTGTCATTTATTTATTTAAAAAAAATCCTAACGTCTCTTACTTTAATACTAGAGAAACTCTGTATAAATAACGGCCTCCACGATAGGATACCGCAGTCTCGTGTGTCATGAGGAATGTCTAATATTTCTGGGAATAACTGGTGAGGCTTCTCTTTCTCTTTCTCGCGTTCCCGATCTCTGCAACAATTTTAACTTTATTATATTTGTATAATATTATTTTTACATAAATACTATAATTTATATTGTTAATAATATCAGTACAATCTGTATACAGTCTGAGGTAGTAGTACAGTAGTATACAATCTGAGGCCAAGATACATATAATATAGTTGTAGCGCCATTAAATAATTAATATTTGTAATATATGTCCAACGATTCAATTTTATTCAGACATAAAAATTAATATACTTATTGTATCTTGTGTATAAGATTTCATATATTGAACAAAATCATTTGCATTTGCAAATGAAATAAGCCACAATAAAAAATAACAGATTTTATATAATATTTCTATAGATAATATGCTCCAACTATAGTTACTTTCTTATGTAATACTTGTGATTACATTATCATATCGATTTTAATTATAAGTTATTTAACGCTTATAAAGCTAAAATAAGATTTTCATACCAAAGTGGCATGAAACTAAGGTATAATATGGTCAAGCTAACAAGTTTCCAGCATAAAACGTAAGTATGTTAGTGCATACCTGTCGCATAATCCAGCTGATGGGTTTCTGCTGTGACATTTGATTGATTCTCGTGGGGGATGTGATGGTGGGGCGCTGGGACCGGCTGCGTCGGTTGCACCCTCTGCGCAACCGGACTCCGCGTATAAGCCTGTCATTGCGTACATTGATTCTTGTCTCCTAAAATACCAACAAGAAGTATTTTTTTAAACCATGTATTCAATTAAGTCAGTAACTAATTCTTAAAGTACGTGGTTTGTGCATTTTTTATTTAGTCGTGTGAAAAATTAATCTACCTTTGCAATAAAGATCGCAATTGTTCTGATAAATCCGTCATATCGAATCAAGACAACGTAACTTCCTTAAAACAAAACAATGCTAACACGGTTAGTTTTCGCGACCGCGATGACGTCATCAATTTAGCGATTTCACTTTCTCACGACACAATGATGGCGACTATAACTGTACGCACATTTAACGGAGTATTTGGAACGTGCTCTTATGGCGTACTGAGATAAACGTGATGACTAAAGCTTTGTGTGTACGATAGGTGTGAGTCTCCTAGATGTAAATGTGGGACACGTGTCGCAAACCATACAATATCTGTGTGTCAAATCTTATCGAATTACGGTGTTAAAATTACCCAAAAATTTTCGTTATCTATTATACTCACTACCTAAAAGAATCATATTTATATTATTGCTGTAGCTAAACCTTTAAGTAAATAAAAACAAGTAAAATGTAAGTAAAAGTTAAGTTTAAAAAATTAAACACATGGCTGACAATCATAATATAGTAAATCTTTGAAATTTTTTATTTAAATTGCTAATATTAAACAATAGATAACAAGTGCGAATAAATAACATTTACAACAGGTGCAAATTGTTCGCATAGATAATGAGAACAGGGTTAAAATTACATACATACAATACATTATGCAAATACAATCAAATATTTCAGCACTAGCAACGGGATGATAACTTATTCAGACTTTCAAATTCATCGCTCAATTAACATGAAAATTGGAATCAATCGCTAGAGCTTGATACGGTAATCAAAATCGAACATGTTTAAACTTTGCAGAATTTGAGACTTAAAAGGTCATACAACCTGCATAACTCTGAAGTGCACACCTACTTCTTAAATTTAAACCGTATCTCAAGGTATTTAAACCGACTTTCAAAAGCTACACGATTTAGTATCATTTTAAGAATGGAGGTGTTTTTTGAGACAGTCCCAAGAAGGCGGTGAATGGCATGACAGCGGATAAGTACATTGTCAGCTTTCTGCTCTTTACATATAAGTTCCATTCACAATTACATACAAAGGAGTACTTGAGCAATCCATTTACCTGTGTCCCTTCCTGTGTTGTGGCGCGGCGTTTGCGCCACCGGCACTCTGCTGTCTCTCGCCTTCCATTGTGTAGATATATTCTGCTTCTCACCGCACGCCCATAACAATTTGCTCCACACTGCTCCACCTGCGGACAACAAAATCTTAATACAGTGAAGAAGTGTTTTATTGATGTGCCAGTTCTTTAGGCACATAAGGGATTTTTAGGGAACGTCACGAAGATCTGCAGCGTTTTTGTCGATGAAAATTGAGAGTGAGAAAGGGAGATCGAAAATAAATACACGCTATTGGTTGATGAATTCGTTTTGTAGTTACATATTAGAAATTTAGATGAAAATTCTGCCGCATAACGACTAGTGCAGTAAACGCATATTTTTATTTATTTATATTATCATTAGCACGTATACAGCGTGGAAACTGTGTGAATGTGTATAGATATACAAATAGATGGAGTAATCATATACTGGTCATGATCATCTATTGGGGTTTTGACCTTAGTAATAATTTACAAAGAAGTTTTCTTCTGACATTTATACTTGAGACGGACGCTCTTTTTTTTTAAATAAAACACTTTTAAATTAAAATATTTAATATCAAAAAAGAACTTTCATAGATAAATAAGGTAACATACATATGTTTTGTTTATCAGTGGACATTTAAATCTACTTTTGTCATGATGTATTAAGAGAGCCGTTATCTCCTGCATGATGCCTGCATGTGTTACTTTTGGCCTCCAGCAATGCTCTATATTTGGCAGTGAGTCACTAGTATTGCTGATTTTATGTAATCTTAATATACCATTGGATATTAGATCCATTATTATGTTCCAAATCAATGATTTTATTATATCTGAAATTTTACCAAATTGCCTCTGATAACTGTATAAAATACAATCTTAATAATATAGATATAATTATGGAATAAGATGGCAGTGGACTGGTTTAACATCGTTTTAACATAGTATGCACTTTATTAAAGATATTTTTTTTATTTTTTGAAAACGACTATAGCCCATAAACGATTTAAGTGTTACATTTAAGTTATAAATACAGTGTAATCTCTTCATAAAGAATTTCAAGTGACCGAGCATCTTTTTTCGTTTTAGAGAACTTCTGTTATAGGGAAAAGAAAAAAAAAACAAATTTTACTAATAACTATAATTTCAAAATTGCTTGATCAAAGTCGTATATTGGCTTTCAAATTTTTTGAGGACACTCCCTGCAGTTCCGCCTAGATGCAGGGAAGCCCTAATTGTATTCCAACATCATTTTTTTCTCTGTTTTCTACGTCACGTTGAAACTTTTTCGTCAACACATAACGTTTTTCTTTTATTGGCCATCTTGACAGTTTCAAACTCTGTTTACGACGCACACGATTAGTGACGTTGGTGCGTTTAGTAACTGAGACCAAAATTTTCTACAGGCAATCTAATCTAAGAATAATGGCACGAGTGTTAACGCAATTAACAATAACAAAGGCGAGACGGCTGTTTATGACATCAGGTGTCTTTCTTAGAAATTTCGGCACCTCAAAAGATAAGTTTTGTAAGCTGATTATAAAAAAAAAACACATGTATGTTGTTGTTTCTACGTAAAAGATGGCTATGGCTTTATAAAGAATGAATTAATGTATGGGTTTTGTGTTAAAGCTAACAGATTTATCTCTTTTTTGTGTTATAGAGGGTTTCGTAAATCATCTTAATGATATTCCAGTAAGAAATAAGTACAGATCTAAGCGACCCGTCGTTTGGTTTAAAAACGCCCAACACAACGCTTAGCAAGGTAAACGTTAGAATTTCAATATTGACTTAAGTGTCGTAAACTTACAACATACAAACTCCGTAATGCATTGTTTCTTGTTACCAAAGACTCACAAAGAGATTGAGATATGGTACAGATTCTCAATTATAAAGAAAAAAATACTTTCTCTATTGGAATATAAACAAAGTGATTTCAAGAGTACCCTCCAACACATTCGAATAAAAAAAACCAACCAAATACAACTTGTCAATTGCTAGGTTCTGTTAATGAACACCTATCTTTAATTTTAACATACTCAACTATAACAAATTTGAATAAATATTGTAACCATAGTAACAAGATCTTTCCTGCAAGATATATTATAAGGGCAACTTATGTCAGTTTTCATTTTTTTATAATATATCTTGCAGGAAAGATCTTGGAGAAACCTTTAAGATAGCCTGATGGAGGATTTAAATGTTTGTATATTAATTCGGTTGTATAGCCAATAAGGATAACTGTAGGTCACTTTAATCATGGAGCCAATTAATCGAATAGACTTTAATCTTTTAACTTCAGTAGATTGATAGATCAATCGCGTTACTAGTACAAGTTACTTTGAAGCCTTGTCTAGTCAGTACCTGCAATGTTATATAACAAATTGCGGAACGGAGCAGATGCCAAAAATTGAATGGAAAAACACACCGACAACTGAATGTCTATTTCAAGGTCATAAGTAATCTTAGGACACTTCTGGGCGATGAAAATATTTGACAAGGTGGTTTAATTAAAAACAACATTTAACTTGTTTAGTGATGTTACTTAAGGCCCTATCACCGCACGAATTGCTGTGTCAGTGTTTCGGGGTGTACTGCGGTGCGCAATGGAGAGCTGAAGCACAGAGGCGCGCCGGCCCATAATAACAATTAGTTATGTAAAACATTAATGTTATTTTATCATTTTTTTTTTTCTGAAATGGATTACTTGGCTTGCCATAAAATATATCATGTAAATTTAAAAATCATGTTCTATATATTTATATAAAAATTTTATGACGAAAAAAATGACTTGATAATTCAATATGTCAAAAATTTTAAAAATTTGGCTATGTTTGTATTTTTTCTATCGATCGAAGTTATTTATCGATATTTCAAAATGGATACATAAACCACTCAACCCCTACTCTAAGAAACGATGACAAAAAATGAAAAGAAAAAATGTACTGTTTTGGAGTTGGGCGACCGGATAGGTTTTAAGTCTCCGCTGGATCGCTATTTTAATTTAAACTTCGAATTTCAAACTATTTATGAACGTCACCGTACGCGACAGTTTGCGGACACCGATCGAAAGTTTATAACAATGTGACGTTACAGACACATATTTAATTACTGTTTGACAATATTATACCAGTTTATACACATGCCTTAAACCTTTTAATACTTTTTGAATTGGAATATGTCATCTGTTTCATTACTCAAAAAATGCCTCAAAGAGTGACCAAATAAACAAGGTTTTAAGTTATGTAATGATGAAACAGCGGGCGCAAATGACAAATTAAGATTCACAATCCTTCCAAATAACGCTTGTTTTAGAATCCAAACGGACATAAAAGAATCTGTTGACCGTCATTAAGAAACAGTTTGAGTTTCGACCTAGCCGCTTTCAACGTTAGATACCTCATTCCTACCTGTGAAAGTGGGTGTGCTGTCAAGGTTAATTTAGCCAATATGCGTTGCCGGTCGATATATATCGCAGGCTGTTAACTATTAGGAGCTAGTTGAAAATCACGCAATAATCCTCATACGTAAAACGTACATAAAATACAACATTAGTTTATCAGCTATATTTTAAGAAATGAAGATCGTAATTATGAATATCGCAATCGAAAACGGGAAAAAATTATAACTGTTGAAATTATTTATGGATTTTTTTGTTACACGGAAAAATCTTGAGTAAATGATTTATTGAGGCTTCGTTTAGAGACATTTCTTAGGTTTCGTCGTGTTATAGTTTCTATACGTCTATTGCAGCTTGCCGTGATTAGTTCATAATGCACTCAATCAATCAATCAATATTTAGCACGTGTTCTGTGATAAAAGATTTCCAGTAATTTCATACGAGCTTGTCAACAAAAGGAATCCTATCAGACATCAGTCAATAAAATACAACTACACTGATTTCACTTAGCGCCTAGGTAGAAGTGTTTTCTATTTCAGATAGAAATTATTTATATATTTATGCAAAACTTTAGACTTCGATATATCACCATTAAGCCGATATCATCAGTCTATCTCCTGATATTGTATACTGTAAATTTAGTTAAATGCGTAACATTCTGCTATTAATGCATATGGACTGAAAATGCTCCTATTTTAATTCGGGACTTTTGATGTCACCGCTGTAGTGCTTAACGCTAAAGGAAATATTATTAAAGTAAATAAGGTATTGTCAATATTTATATTTTTGAGTGAAATCGAATACTGAAGAAATATATAGAACATCGCGTTCCTATACTTATAGGATATTAAAAAAACGTTCAGTACGGACAGTCCTCTTCGGTGAAGATAAATAAATAACTTGATACGTCATGCACGGACTCTGGTCGAAAATAAGATTGTTATGTTGTTACGTTTCAAAGACTTATATGAGTTATTGTTTAAATCAAGGCACGTATTGTTTGGTGACATGACAATATGGCGTAATATCACATGGCTCGCTTTTAATCTTACCTTGACTCATAAACCAGCGGAAGTAATGATATTCAAGCAAAATAGATCTAGTTTATTAATATAGTATATTTAATATGACATAATTTTAACAAAATACGTCGCATCGTTTCACCATATTGCGCCTCATAAATTTAAAATAAACCGATAACATTGTTATTGTTTTTAGCTAAATTTAATTTTTAAACAAAATACATTAACATTATTTGACTTCGTCAGTCTTACCATTACACTATAAATCTTTGTAATTCTTTAGCAAACTGAGATTTAAAAAAAATAGTTCTGTAAATAATGGAAGAGTTATATCTAAATTAAACAAATGTTAATAGTGGTACTGATGAGCGTCACGACTTACTAAACAAAAAATAAGTTCAATCTATGCAATTATTTCGCTAAACCTACAAATTCTAAAGAATTTCCCATTTTCCAATTATCAAAATTCGGTCGGATATAGTATATATGTTTATAGTTTAATTACATGCATTACATTAAAAAATATGCACTATATATTAGTCATAAACGTGATTTGAGCTTGAGGCATGGACTATATATATATTTTATTTAGACGAAATAGAGGGTTAATATTGTAATGATTGTTATTGGAATTTGTTTGTTTGTTGCATCTAAACTAATGGTTCGATTTCGGATAGTTTCGATAAAAGGTCGGTAAATGAATGTATTTCTTTAGGCATATTTTTAATGATACAGCTGTAATTTTATCATAAAACGAGGCCGCTTTATCTTTTAAGAAAACCTCTACAATTTGGCTGTTCTCTAACATATCTCCGATAAGGAAGGGTAAAGATGACAAGGACTTGTGTGGACCGAGATAGTGAGCAGACAAATATCTACGAGTACGTCGTATTATTATTTTTCACTGGCACATTGATTAACCATTAGTTCTACATTATAATACTTTAATATAATTTGACCGACCTTAAGCTGATAATGAATTGTTCGATTTTTTATTATAATCAAATCTTGCCTTGAGTACAAAATCCAGAGAGGTTGCGTTATTTTATTCAGTATTGTAAAATAAACATTATAATAGTTGAAACTAAATCAGTTATAACAACTGTCTTTTTCTACAGCAAATTTATTTTAAGTAAACTTTCTAGTATCTGTAATAACCGATATTATTTTTGAACTAGTTTAACAATCATGCAGGGTTTAATTAGGTCTGCAATAGGACAGTTCTAGAATCAAACACGTTGACGAGGTGAGCGACCGTCCACCGGGTCATCGCCAGCGAACCACTATCGTCGAGTCAGGTACAGATTCATCTCATGGTTACCGGGTTATACGTAAATTGAAAAACTAATTTATAAAGCGCAACGGTACAATGCTTAATATAACTTAAATTTAATAATGGCGGACGTTTAATAATACTGTAGATTATTTTCTTTAAGGTAGTTAAATGCTTTGAAATATATCAATCACATTCTATATTATTAACAATTGTTATATATTGTTCCTCATATAATCTAACGTTTAAATAACAGGTAGATGTTATTGTGTTAGAGCAATAATATGTCACATAACTCCGTCATGACTGTGTTTTGTAATTTAAGACAACTTTAAAAATAGAGTAGAAATGAATCAGTTCCTATTTCGATTAGATGGTTTTTATTAGATATAAATCTACTCAAAATATATTTTGCGTCTTAATAGGACTGTAGTTGGACAATCTATATTCTGTATAGAAGGTTAGAATCAAATCGCAATGAAAATTCAAAATATATAATTTCTATTCTGTTATGAATAAAATCAAATCTAGGCTAGGATGCTACAACAAGTCACAAGTACAAGTAGCTCATTATTTTAATCCAATCAACATGGTCCTAGCCGTATGCGCCCACGCGCCGTGCATTGCAGCTCGCATATCCTATGCGTATACCACTAATATATTGATTGTTTTAAATGAAACTAAAACAAAGTATTGCGGAACTGTGTCATGATTTGTGTTAAACGCAATTCGGCTAAACAGCTGCACGGCACGTCTACGATAAGGTCATCGGCTCGCAACTGCGATAGCGCAGTTCCAATTGACCTCCATTGATGTTAAAACAACAATAATGCAATCGCCCTTTGCTCTCGGTATCGTAAGGGAAATGTCGTTTAAAATTATTCTCCATAATACTTTTTATGAAAGGAAAAAGGACTAAATTTCTGACATCATAGTACTCGTAGCCCAACTGATTTAATCAAGAAAGTTATTGTTGGCGAGTAACACATCCCTTGCTTTGATTTTCATTTATTACGAATGTGAATCTATGTAACTAATGGTTCATTGCGAAATTCAAACTGTCTGAATAATTTTTTTTTATATTTCGCAGCCTTGGGTATAAGAAGACTACGAAAAATCAAAGACAAAAAATACGATAAAGAGAGATGACATTAAATAAATAATTAATAGCAAATGAAAATACTTTGTCAAAAATACGGTGAAATAAGTCGAGGCGAAATGCATACAAAGGATCCATTGTTGAATATAGAAAGTGCAATGCATCTCTGATCGTTGTTAGAATTTTAATAGCACAAGGGACAGGTAGGTATGTCATTTTATTCTGTACTCAGATTTTATTTATGTGTATGTGTAAACTTTTTTTGCATAATTTTTCAATTGAAATTATAATTAAAATTCATGTTTATTAATAATTTAAATACGATGTAAATCACAATAAGTATAAGGACGTATTGACGAGTTTTATTACGGAAATGTTTTTAATAAAATAATACATTAAACATATTTATTAAACAAGTTTGAAACTCCAGGTTTATGTTAAATACCAAATACATGATTAAAAAAATTGGTTTATACTCATTTATAAGTATGGTATACCAACTAAAAGAGTAAGACTTCTAGAATTATCAAAAAATTGTAATGGTTGAAAAATATGTGAAAATGTTAGCCTAATTTACTTTTATACTATTACCTTATAATAATTTGTCACAATAAATCAAAACAGACATATTTTGGTTAAGCGATTGCAGTTAATTCAATGCACATGTATAAACACTCTCCACAATACAGAAGTATTATTGAGATTATATGATACTGAAATACTTGCTTGCAGCTTTGTTATAGCCCAAAATTATTATCTGAAAATACATGGGACACTGTTTTTTATTTTCATTCAATATTATGTATTGGGTTGTGGGCTCCTTTTTTCACAATAAGACATATATGTATTCAATCTGCATTATTTTGCTCCTTTATTACCACTAACAATCCAAAGAATATTTGCTGCGTTGATTTTTTTTTTTAAGTTAGGTTTTTCTAATGCTTTCAATCTTAAGAGAGCATCCAACTAAGTAACTCAAGCTATAGAATTTATTATTGTTTCAATCAAAGTAGGTGATTAGTATGTAAATGTTGCATGATTATATCAACACATATTTGGTATCAATCACAAATCAAAGAGATTATTGAATAAGGTATAATCTAAAGATTATACAAATACATAGGTATGTAGATATAAATATGTATTTATTTTTGACAACATAAAGGTATTTTATAGCTAGTAAAGGGCAGTCATTCCTTATCATATGTATCATGTAAACATGAAATGAAGTAAATAGGTTGTATATTATTATATCATAAAATCAATTGTTCTTAACACACTACGCATTTTATACCTATAACTACAATAACAATAAACTGTTTGGTGAAATAACTTTCAATCAGATCAGTCAATCACAATCATTAAAACATAAAGAAAATGTTAAGTGTAACATATTGTCTACAAGGCCAGACATACATTTTGTATTTAGAAAGTAAACAAAGTTTAAAGATACATTAAATGATCGAGATCGAGAATCACAAACATTAATACAACGATTTTAAGTTGCAACTTATAAAACATCAACTAGATATGCCTTACTATGTTTTTTGCAGATTTTAAAATTAAATAACGTAAAGAGCTGCCTGTCCCTCTAGACATTCAAATTTTAAAGATTTAAGTACAAAAATGAATTACTCACGTTCTATGTATTCTGTTGTAAGCGCTAGAAAAACAAAATATTTTCTATTATGAAAGACTGCATTTATGTCGACGTAATATCACTGTAGTATTTATGTAAACAATAAAATGTTCATGCCACTGACCTTTCTATTTTAGTTGTGATTAAAACCAAAAAATCCCAAAGTGATTAATAAAAACTATACAGAGAAATCCATCGAAATTTCACATCACAATCACTAAACACATGAACGAAATTCAACGTTGAACCACAGATGATGACTGATGACGGATCACAGCTGTGAAGTATGAACGATGAGTTTTGAACTAGCACTAGATTTTAGACCAATCACGCACCAGGAATATGAATAGACAAGCGACAGAGCTCACAAATCGCAAATCATCACTCATCGATCACTACCATCGTGTTGATTATCAACAAAATTCATTGAATAATTAAACCGTGCTTTCTGTAATGCACTATAATAAAAAAATATATAATAAACTAATTTTTTTGCAATACATACCATCTATTTTTATTATACTATCTAGTGACATCTATTGACTGCTATCTGTAATAAAACTATGTTGTGTTTTAACGGCATCCAGTAATTATTATTGGAATAAATGAGTTGTTTACAACGCCATCTGTAATAAAAGAACCAACACAGTGTGACTGTTTCAATTTGTAGTCGAACGTGGTCTTATAAATTCTCGATAGACGGCATTGTTTTACGTGCCAGTGATATGTTTTACCACCCTGTTTTTTTATTTTATTGGTCTGTTTTATTATAATATTCGTCTAATACCTTTCAAAAACTTGTAGAGGTACAGATACAATATTTTAATAAGAATTATTGTAGACCCTGAGGCCTCGGTGTTTAACAAAATAAAAATCTAGTTTAGTAGTTCTATGTTACTCCGTCCTGCATTGTGGCAGTAAATGTATCGTATTTTTTAAATGTTCTCGAAACTTCTTTATCAGCCGCGGCTTTGAAAAAAAAATTACCGTCACATTTTTCGGTTACGCGTCACATGTTTCGGTTACGTGTTAACTTTTTCCGTTACTCGCCATCTTATTCTTGTCACTACCACGGTCGATTCGAAGAGATAAGATTTAAAATATATAATAACAATAACAATGAAAATAATAATGCTATTACAATTAATGATTTTCTAATTCTGTAAAAAATTGTAAATTGATTTACAAAAAATATATAATATACATATTTCAGAATTTATATTTAGTTTTTTTTATTCAATTTAGAAATTCTCTAATAAAACTTTATTTAACCAATTTCTGTAAAGTTGCATATAGTAGATCATTTTTCGAAAAAATAAATTCATAAAGAAGTTTCACTTCTTACGTGTGTACACTAGTATATGCACACATTTTTTTATCCACTATGAACAAACTAAGACATCAAAACTCATCTGTCCAAAACTAGTGATTTACATGTATTGTGGTGAAATATGTGGGAAAAATTAGAAATCGCAATATGTGTATGGGAAGCGTATCGTTTCGTGCTTTATTTACATTCCAAGCACAACGCACGAGCGGTGTTTGTTAAAGCGCGAACTGTAACAACCTTATGTCACATTAACCACGCAATTTGACGTAATTAGAAATTACATGAACCAAACACGAACTGAACAAGCAGGTACCATTCTGTTATTTATTCATTCAAGTTATCGATGAGCCGTTGTGTAATTTAATGCTTCTTTCAACAATAAATTTCTGTACGAACTTAGGTAAACGACTATCGAATATCTTCTTACAGTCAGTTCTAGTTTCTAGTTATTTTTTAAATACAAAAAACTGACTCAATGGGAAAGATTCCAATTTCAAATATTCGCAAGAAATAACAAGAAAATCTTTAAGATTTCTGACCTAGACTTTTTTCTTATCTTTGTAAAGATAATAAGCGGCATCCTTAACAGTATTATACATTCAAAAGGTCATCTGAATGTTTATCGTTTGTTAACGTTCAAGTGGTCAACGGTGGCTTAATTTTGATGTAAAGAAAGACTAGTTAATTAACATTTCCTAAGGTGTATGATATCAATACGTAATATTATGAAAATATTTCCATATTCTGAATTTGAATTCTACTCTGATATCCGGGAATAACATGTATATTTGTGTTACGTACATGGAACCTACTTTAAAATAAGTGAATGCAATATTTTGAGTGTACTTATTCATTCTATACTTATTTCTATTGAGTAAAGTATTCGTAGATACGTGGAATATTTACATGGAACTCGACAGTAAGTTCTATTTAGCAAGGCATTCGTACAAGCTGTATTTCGAATATTTGCTTTAGACGTCACTCATTTACATGCATCGAAATACACATACTCACCGAATATTAAATGCAGCTTGCATGCATTAATTTAATTATTAGCTGTGAATATTACTCCGGCTTACGGCTTCGATTTACAGCAAATATTTATATTAAAAAAACGGTAAATCTCGATGTTGCCTTTGTTATAATAATTCGTTGATAGTACCATATTATATAATAGGTGTATATTTTTGTACTTGTAATAATTTAAATTAAAATGGATCGCAAAGTATGTTGCGCAAAACTCGAAGACGACTGGACTAGTTCGAGTAAGATTAGTTTAAAATTAATTCCTTGAGCTACGAGGAAGGTTTTTATGGTAAAGGAATATGTTGGTAATGTAAACAAATCATATTGAGGAGAAACGAAGTTTGCAGAGGTAGCTAGTTAAGAAAAAAATCTTTGCTTTTCCTATGCTACAATCCAAATTCGGGTTTTGACGTCTGGCACGGCAAGCCACTAGAATTATTATAACAGTTAACGACACAGATGCAGAAATATGTCTGCCCAAGTCATTTAGTAAGAATCACACTTTAGTGCAAATATTAAAGAGACATTACAAATATTTCACAGTTCCAGAAAAAAATGACAAGGGTGGAGGCAAAATTCTTTAACTGCTACGAATCGTTATTCGTTAGATGTAGGAACGTCGTTAATGAGTTAATATTGGTCAATCGCCTTTAGCCTTTAGTTTCGAAATTGGTTATTGGATATTCGGAGTGTACGATGAGTACCTTTGTTCGGTATAGATATATATGTATTGGAAAATCGGTCAAGATTATACCTCAGTATCCTATGGCGTATTGATATTTACTGTAAAATTAAGAAATCTTACAAATGCTACAAAATTTTACATATTGTGATGTTCTTGTAGGAGGTATAAAGCGTATAAATGGCTTCTTATCACAGTAACATACTTACTTTTTAATCTATATAAAAAAAAGCAATAAAAAGCACATGTCGGAATTAGGATTATAATTCTCTTTACGATAAATAACTTGCCTAAATACTATTGAAGATTTTTTTAGTAAAATTTACTACCAAATTGAAATTTCGTTGTACAATTGTATTTTTGATTTGATAAAACATATTATAAAATGCGTGTACGTTTTAAAAGAA
Source organism: Pieris mannii (assembly GCA_028984075.1). Taxonomy (NCBI): domain Eukaryota; kingdom Metazoa; phylum Arthropoda; class Insecta; order Lepidoptera; family Pieridae; genus Pieris; species Pieris mannii. The sequence continues at coordinate 8,015,049 of CM054776.1, forward strand.
AAAAGTTGCAAGAGTGAATTAAACATTACTATAAATTCGGAATTCCGTTTGTAGATATGGGAAGCCATAGAAAGCAAATATTTAGTTGCATTGAGGAACTGAAGGTTGTTAAATACGTATTTTTTGATGAGCCGATTAATTCGTGTTGAATTCCTTGAACCCTATTACGCGAACATCCACCCTACCACAGCGCTATGCAGTCTATAAAAGAATTCTTTACTAAACCAATGTCATCTGTGTGTTAGTGCTTGTAGAAGTGTTGTGTTGTGTCTACATACCACTAAGGTAATTTAAAAATGCAATTATGATATTGACAATTAAAACCCTAATAAAAATATATCTTTATACTTTAGGTTTTTTTTTTCAAAATAGAGTAAATAATACAATTTTGTAGTCGATTTCATTATATATAGGCAACAAAGCAATTGCATAGCAACGTTCGTGGTCGAGATGGCGAACGAAAACCAAATAGAAATGTCTCAATTTCCGTCGGAATGCTTCCTTGCAACGTAGATTCTCTTTTTACTGAAATTTCTTACCGAAAAATGTTCTATTTCCACCTGCATTCGTATAAAATAGAATCCCGATCGATTGCTATCGTAGGTATAAAAACATCGCAACATGACGTGAAATTTTCTCACACAACCGGTTAAATAAATTATTATACCTCGTGACATGTTTTTCTAAGCTTGTAGAAATTGCATTTATTATTGGGACGAATTTGTATATGTAAAAGTTTGATAATACTGTTTCATGTCAGTCATTCTTAAAACAGTTTCTTTATTCGATATTTAGATAAAGGATTAATGTTTTACCAAATATATACATAAACCATTGAATAATTTACGTATATCATATAGTTAATATTCCAATTATTTGAGTTTATTCTCTTCCGATCTACGCTCTTGATTTGAGAAGTGGCAGTTAAATTAGAAGCATTTAATTTATATGTCTTTTTTGACGTTCATAAGTGTACATTATGTTACCTACATGAATAAATAATTTTTAATTTTAATTTCAAATCGGAATTATACTTAGGGTCTGTTTCACAAAGTCCGGATAAGTTCCAAATAAGTTATTTATTACTAATTAGGATTAACAGTATTTTTGCGTTTCACGACTGTCAGATAGTGCTATTTCGAATAATTTATGTGTTGCATAGCTATTTGGTACTTTATCCATACATTCTGAAACAGGCCCTTAGAGTGATATCTTAGTGGAAGAACACATTTCTACTTACAGTTTTTGTTAGAAATCGTATTACTTATACGATTTTACTTATACAATGTTCTGACATATTATTCCATATACATATAAGTATTTACAATATCTAAAATATATAATATCTATATAATTATAGTATAAACTATAGAAGTGAGTGACGAAGATTGAATATCCATATCAGTTACGAAATTAGTGTCAACTTTGGTAGAGGTTAAGCGATGACAAACAACGTATGTGTACATTACAAGAAGCTAGAGGTTGTTCACGCTTGCTAACTTCTTCACAGGTGTTACACTAAGATCTTGTTGTAGGTGTGACAATTAAAAGAATAGCTTACGCAATGTCCTTGGTTAATATTATGTTCATTAGGGTCAATCGCAAACGTTTAGTGTAATGTATTTTGAATGAAAATGATTAATCACAGAAGTTTTATAACAATGAAAATCACACGTATTTTCTAACGATTTACAATACAATAGTTTATAACTCTTTGTGTTGATGTCTATTATTACGTGTAAGTTTAAAATATATTTTACCTTTCGGTTTAGTCGTTGTTTTAACTAATCAGTAATGCCGGTTTTTGCTTGCAGAGAAACCAGAAATATGCAGCCCACCACAATGATTGTTCTGGCTTGCCTGGTGGCAGTAGTAGCAGCTACCACACAATACCAGTACCCCATCGAAGATTCCGCCAACTTACAGGAAGGCCAAGTCTATGAATCAATCAATGACACACCAGTTCACGAGAACAGTCCAAGAACGAAGCGAGGTTTACTTCTTTTGAAGAAGAAACTCCTACTTGGTATTGCACTGCATTATTATTTAAAAATATTGAAAAAATAATATTATTTCACTGTGTCGATATATAAGCTGATTATATCTCGAGATTCTCATCCCAGTGATACTCACGTCACATATGTCTAATAATTTGTATAAAAAACTTACACAATACAGTAGGCATCTGTGTCGTAAAAATATTTAAAATAATAGAAAATTAAAACATGATCATGACACATTTCTGAAGGTATTTTGAATAATATTAATAAAATGTCTACGTTCAAGGTAAACAACGAAAATAATACAAATCGGTAAAATTATATGGATCGAGGCAATCTTATAATTTTCATATGGTAGAAGTCAAGGTTATAGGCAAATAAAATGTAAAACAAATAGCAGCAGCTGAATAAAGTGTGATATTCACATTTTTAAATGACCTATGATTTTCAATGACAATATTTTTTTTATTCAATGTAAAGTTTGATTCGTGCAATTTTATTCTCAACATTTTCAATATGTAAAGTATTTATCAGATAAAACAATTTTATTTTAACTAGTAGGATCAATCTATAGGACGATTATATTTACATAGTAAAATAGTTTTTTTTTAAACTTACATAAATTAAGCTTTTCATCTGTTCGAGAGTTGTGCCGTTAATAAAATAGCGTGATTTAGCACACTCACAGTTTGGCAGTGTGTGATCGGCTGATATGATAACTAGTGCCCAGCCAGTGTATGTAATATTTTTAGAAAAATAATAATATTTCGACAATTGCAGGAGCACTTGGACTAAAAGCAGCGAAGGTGGGCGCTGTAGGTGCCGGAGTAGCTGGTGCCATCGCACTTAAAAAGCAGTCAGTACACTCAAAGCGTCAATATTATCACGGGTACTAACCACTAATACATCATTCCCATTAAATTTTAATTTTTATTAAAAAAAACCCCTTTTATATAAAAAACATATATAACAATATTCTAATAATTTTATGCTTAATATTTATTTATTTTGTATGGGTCCATCGAGTATGAATTTATGAACGCCAGGCCATAAGGTTTTTAAAAGATAAAAAAAGCAGTTGTTTTATAATTAATTAATGTGTCAAAAACACCGTATTTGGTTTTTCCTATAATTTAAATCTAATAAATTAAATACGTTCATTCACCTAATGGAGGCATTTATTAAACTCGTAGCTGACTGGTCATCGTTTTTTATTATTTATGTACTGTTATTATCCAGCTTTATATTATATTTTATATGCTTTATTTAAAATTGGTTTGTCCGCATTGCAGCCACTCTCCGTCAGTCGTTGAAGTTCATAGGTAAGTTCTAACATCAGCTTCAATATTATTCTCACCTGAACTAACCTCAGTTACGATTATATTCATTACCATTCATAACGGTTAAAGTTATTCTAATTAAGTGTAAAATTCACAAACAATTCCTTACGCTAGCTTAAAGTATTAAAGTTTAATATAATATAATATATATATTATATTATACTTTGATCTAAGAAACATCGAAAAGATAGACGAAACGTAGTCATTTATTTTAGAAAAACTTTAATAACTTTACACGCATGACAAAGTTTATACATTATTTAATATTTTAGTTAAATGTATACGTAAGGTTAAGCTAAAAAACAAAGTTCTTTTGACCGTGACATGAAAAGCTTCATCATTGTTACTGCATTTTATTTATTCTTGTCATGCAATACAATCACGTATAATATTAATAATCACTACCATAGTAGCCCATTGATAGAATTATATTGAATTGTTATATCTGTGTGTTAATTTATCGTAGGTATATACCTATATATTTTTTATACATACTACTAAAGTCATACTACATATGTAAATCCAGTAAAAATTTGAATTCTATTAGGAATTTATCTTTCATAACTGATGTATGTAACAATCATACATTAACATACAGGAAAATGATCCGTCATGCACAGCTACGCAATCACACGAGCAAATAGAACGAAATATATACACGCGAGTTTAATCTTTGGACAGAACTGTGCAAATATGTCTATTGATTAACTAATTTAGCAAGCACTAATTGTGCTAAAACCTTACGGGGGAAAAGATGACGATCGTTGACCGGTCTTGCTTAATCATTGGGCCATGAATAATAAATAGACCATAATTCTACCCATTTCAAGTTATTTGGGAAAACCAGTATGAAATAAATTATAAAATAAGGAATGCGGATTCTAAACAATGTTTATGTCATTGTTTGTCAAGTGTAAACTATTATTGATAGGTTTTTTTTTTTCAGCTGGTCGGGCTAACCGCGTTTCCAGTTTTCTTATATAGTACATAGAGTACTACAGAAAATGCAGACATCGCGTGACCAACCAGAAATGTTATTTAAGAGCTCAAACCAAGGGGTATTTTAGTTAGAACTTAGATTAGTACTGGTTGTGAAACCATAAAGAGCTTATGTATAAATGCTGCCATATATAAAATCAGGAACAACTATTATACAATACATTGGAAATTTCATGTTTCTATTGTTTGTCGATTTTTTTCATGAATTCTCTTCGTATATTGTATAATACTGTTTTACAAATATGGATGTTTTTAGAGTATTACCTATGATTTGTTATAATATTTATAACAAATGGAGACTCGAGTTAAGTGTTAGAGTGCTGTTTGTTAATAAATGTTTTTTTTTTAAATGTGTAATTTTTTATTGAAAAAATAAATTAACCTAACCCAACCTCCCTATACATACATATAAGACCATACCTCTTCAGTATACAGAGTGGTTGATCATTTATTCCCTTTAAATAGGCAGTTTATAGGATATAGCTTTAAGTCATTTTAATGGCACAACTGACCTACACATAAATGCTTTGTGATACACAAAAAGTAAGATATCTCAAAGAGGCTCTTCAATATATATTTTTTTTATACAAGGTGTCCTATTTAATGTATATAACATTAATAATATATATTTAATTATTTAAATTTATTAATATATAATACATAATTCGGAACTAATGCCATCCTTTCATGTCACATACCTATATTACATAGTATATTTTTTTCATTCGGATAGTTTTAAAATAAATAATTTCAGTATAAGGTTCGACTTTAAGTGCAAAATAAGGATATTGCAGTATACATTTCTGAGTTAATAAAAAGAAAATAAAAAGGAAATTTAAATGGTAGGGCCCTGTGGCACCTTTAACGTTGGCAGCATTTCCTCGATGTATTGCGATACTTATTTGTTGAGCGAGATTTTTAATTAGTGCCCGTTCACTTGAACCCTACGGCCCAAGAGTTCCTACTCCAAAGGTAACAAAGTTGAAGTTAGAGGAAATCTCTTATATTTCAGCTGTTTATTATTTTCTGCTTGCTCCCCGGCCGCCCTAGCTTTTTTGCTTGTGCATACAAGCAGAATCACAACCACCATCCCATATTAAAGATTATTACCAGATTAATAAAATATTACTTTGCCAACTTAACAAATATATAGATGATGGTGAATACATATAAAATATTATTACAGTTATAACAAGACATATAAAAATTTAATATAACGAGTTTTCAACATGAGCTCATCTTCAAACTTCTATTAATGCGTTTATATCTGGTATATTTTACATTTAATTTCATATAAACATAGTAAATTTATGCGAATACAATATTTGTAAAAAAACATCCCGTTTATTGCGTATTTTAGTAGGCATTTTATTTATTTTTAATAGCTACTGGCTTAGGTACTTATAAAAATATTAATTTTATATTTTTATGTTATTCACACTTCGTTGCAAAGAAACATAAATAAGATAATACGTAAAAATTACAAGTAATGCAACGGGCAGCCTTATCGCTAATAAGCGATCTATTCCAGGCAATCCTAGTGAGAAAATAAAAATAAAAAATATATATAACCTTAATCTAGAGAAAAACAAAAAAATAGAATATCAATAATTAACTAAACACTTATAAGCAAATGAATCTATGAACAGCGAATAGCGATGTAATACAAAAGAAGAGGAAATATAAGAATTAAACAGGTCACGATTGAATTGAATTTTTATAAAGAAGAGTTTTAAAAGATGATAGGTAGGAAACCAATCGTATGGAGTCGGGCAGCCTATTCCACAGCTTAATGGCGGAAATTCTAAATTGCCTATGAAGGATGAGCTGTAGGATGGAATTTCCAATAGACATCTATCGGAAGAGCGTATAGTATTAGTTAGAAGGATCTAAGAATTTGAAATGATTTTTTTAAGTAAGAAGGGGGTTGGGATTAAAAAGAATTGAGTCTAGAAGTTAGAGAATATGAGCGTCACGTCTGAGTGGAATAGGTAGTCACCCCAGCTGCCTGCGGAATTTAGTCACATGTTGATATTTTTTATTCGCTACGTGATTATTTTTTAGAAATATATGTTATAGCTATTATGTTCTTAAACTTAAACTTAATTTATTTCTTTCAGTTAACATTATCTACCAGTATGTCGATGTGTTTCTTCTGTAACTGTTGCTTATATTAATCAAATAATACAAAGATAAATTAAAAATTTACATATTAATGGAAAATATCTCTGTGAAGAACGTCTTCTGCATATATTGCATCGTCTAAACTTTTTATTTGAAACACCAATGGAATGAATTTCATTACAATATTTATGTATATAATAAGTGATAGTCGTATAAGATGGAGCGTTCGAATCCCGGCTGTGTATCTATGGATTTTATGTGTGAATGAAAAATTTTATGTTGAATAAAAACTTAGTTTAGCAAGAAGTATATCGAGCAATGCATACATAGCTGTCTGGATTTTAAAACTTATGCAAACAATGTTCTGGCATATGTGCGACTTCATTCAGATTGATTATTAATTACTCTTTGATTTAACAGTCTTGCATTATGGATGCGACTCGAAGGCCTTGTACAAATCGAGTCTCCTCCGAAGCTCGTTGCCGTGACAGGTCATTCACTCGGCGATAAGCTGAACTTGACCAAACCAATTGCCAACGAAGTGTGAACTTAATGACGTCAAATCATCAAAATATCTACGTTTACATCTCAAAGGAACACAAGTGTGTTTACTTTGAAAGAACTAGACTTACATGGGATGAACATTGTAAATCAATTGTCCATGAAATAAAACAGGAATATTTTTTCTATGAAAAGTTGTACATCAAGACTGTTTTCTTAAGGTAATAAATATAATAAATCAGTGGCGCTACAACCTCTTTAGGTCCTGGCCTCAGATTTTGGAATCTGTTTCATGATCATTTTTAAATCCAATAGGCAAGTAGGTGATCAGCCTCCAGTGCCTGACACACGCCGTCGACTTTTTGGGTCTAAGACATGTCAGTATCCTCACGATGTTTTCCTTCACCTTTCGAGCAAATGTTTAATGCGCACATAGAAAGTAAGTCCAGTGGTGCACAGCGCGGGATCGAACCTACGACCTCACACTGCTCTTCTTAAGGTAATAGACATGCAATTTATAAATGTGGTTTTTATACCAAGGAGCCCATTTTAAACGAGTGGATCCCAAAACCAATTAAAACGTATATGGTTCCGCCATGAACATTGAGGTATTATTTAATACTGCCTTATAATCCGTATAAAATACGGAAACAGTGTCGTGAAACGTAATTGTTTTCGCATTGAAATTGAAACTTTCATTAAGTTTTTCGCTGGAGTCGACGACTATGAATAATAAGTATTGACGACGGCGAATTCATTTAGAGTGTTATAGAGTCTTTATTAGGAATTTATTACGATTATGTTAAATATGTATTTATGTTATGTACAAGTTACTACGTCATTTAAACACTGTTGCGTAAGTTTAATATATCAGGTATTCAATGTCAATTACAAGAAGTTTTATCGACAAATTTTCTTTATTTGACCTCCATTGTTTTTTGCTGACATATTTGGATTTTTTAGGCTTTGTTTTTTAACATTATTTATTTATTTATTTATTCACACTTCGTTGCAAAGAAACACAAATAACACAATATATAATAATTACATGGCATGCAACGGGCGGCCTTATCGCTAACAAGCGATCTCTTCTAGGCAACCCTAGTAAGAAAAGAAAACAATAAGTAAAAATGATGAGTGCAAGAAGTGCATAACCAGAAGTTATATAAAAAAATATATATTTATATTAATCTACAGAACCTTAATCCAGATAAAAAAAAACAGTATTAATAACTAACTAAACTAATTAGTTATATTTAACATGAAAAAATAATCGATATTGATTATTTTTTATTTATCAGATCGATAACTATATACTAATTCTACAAATATACGAGAATATAGAAATTATAAAATACGGATAATTTTTTTCACACGATTTGGATAACGATTGTACGGTGCTTGGTTACCAGTCAAACATGAGATTATTTTAAGCACTTTAACGCCGAATCCCTATAATGTATCCACAATCTCAAATAGAAAAAAATCCGAGATTGTGTATTGTCAGATCGTGACAGTCAATCGATCTCCTATCTGCATCTCAATAATCAAACTCTACGAAGACAATGCATCTTTGGCGACATTAAAAATAATTATGATAGGATATTGGCACAGTTGAACTGTCATTTTCATACATAGTCTAACCACAGGTTCCGACCTACCATGGATAGCTTGTATCGACAGATGGGTATGCCAATAAACAATCCGTCGATTGATTATTGGCATACTTTTACAACATTTAGGTTAAGATGTCTATCTCAGATGCTAAAAAATGGATTGAGGTAGGTTATTGGGTTTTGGCGTAAGTGAATATTTACTATTTCAGTAAAAATTCGGTAATTAACTATTGACGCCTCATGATACAATTATCACAGTTATTTTATATTGGACTGAATACTGATACTACTATATATCCAATCTACAACTCTACGAATGTTAAAATATATATATATATTTTTTCTTAAAGTTAAATCTTGTTATCCTGTCATCTAGTAAGTAGTTATTATTGGCCATTGAGAATCCAATATAAATTTTTAGTACGAAAATAAAAGTACAAAAACCTATACTTGACGCATCTTTTATGGAATGCAGACTTGCTCATGACTTCCTAGTCATTATTCCATATTGTTATTACAAGATGACAGTAATTGGCGAAGGTCGTATAATTATATCATTTTCTCTGCTAACTAGCCTTAATCTGCTTATTATCTTTTATGTGAAAATATCTTTATTAAAATAAGGAGTTAATAAACGTGGTAAATAATGTCTTGTTCTCATTATCGCTGTTTAAATATCAAAACTGTTTCAGCCATTTTTATTTTACTTCACACTGAACTAGTTAATGTCTTAATGAAAAAAAAACTATCTAATGATTATTTAATACAACGGTATGTTAGATCAAGTTGAGATCAGTATTTGATTTTTTATTTGAATTTTTCCCTGTTCGGCTTGCTACAGAACTCATTTCCTCCTTCCTCTGGTGCACTCGTTTGAAAGGACCTTGATGAGAGAAGATGTGTTAATTCTAAACGTTTGTTTCTATACAAATATCTAGGCAATTTATTACATATATTTCATTGATAACTATTATTGCGAAAAGATTTTAATGTGTGTATTCATGTAATCTTACTATTAACTTAATATGTTTTGGTAATAACATTTATCCTGGCAAAGAATTTATGTCGTAATGATAAAAAAATAAATGTGATATTATTCATTTGAAACGTCATAAATACTTTTAAAGCAGATTTAACATCCCACAGTGTTGAAGTAACATATGCTCGTCTTTTGGAAGAAAGTGATAGAAAATAATATTGTTATTAAAATGCTTTGTGGGGACTTAAATCCAGCTATTATTCCTATTTTATCAGGGAGATAGAAACGTGGTAGCTCTCACAAAAAAGTGATGACATCGATTGGTGTGGGAAGCACTTTTTCCAGATTAACCTACAAAATTGCAGTAAAACGTAACATATATTAAGTGAACAATTTTGAACCAATACAACTTGGCTTTTGCTTATAATTAAGTAGTGAGTGATGGATTAAGCGATGTGTTTTTGAAAGTTGAAGTGATAAATGCATTTAATACATCTGTTAGCATGCTTATATTTGGAGTGTTTTTGTTGAACACTACAGTGCTACTCAGAGCCATCAAAATAAACATACAAAAGTTACGAACTCTCTTCAGAAGTTTGTTGTCAACGAGGAGATCCACTTGGACCTGCTATTTTTATTCTCGCTACAAATTCTTGTATTCAAATTAAATATCAATTTATAACGTCTGGTATCTTGATGATGATACTCTGGGTGGTTACATGAATGTTATACTTCCAGGTCATTTTAAGATGATAGCGTTTTTTAATTCAATAGGTCTAACTTTACATTTTGATAATTATGAGACATTTCATGGTGAGAATTTGGATACTGATGAAAAAATTATGCTTATTATATATAACAGCCCAATAAATTAAATAAATAATAAAACATCACTGCAGTAACGATTTAAAATCGAAACCTTTGCAGTTTGTGGATATTAACGTATTAATATGCACACTAACATATACATTAATATCTCTTCCTTAATGTTTTAAATCTTCCTAACCGTCTTCTGCTTATCTCCGTCCACTCAGCAAACATAAGTACTTCGTTGTTGTCCTCTACGTATATAGAATTATTTAGATCCTGATTAGATCGCAGGTGGAAAATATTAATCTGCAAAAATATAAGTCTTTAATCTAACTCCCAGAGCACATGCTTTCCTGGCTCAACGAATAAGTATCGCAATGCTGCCAACATTAAAGGTACACTGTTTGCAACGGGAACTAAACTCTTTAAATTTAGAATTCTATTTGTCACGATTATTATTACTATGTGGGCTAGGAATATCTTAATGTGTATAACGATATTTAAGAAACGGAAACAGAATCAAAATTATGAAGTTGGAAAAATCACAACTGGCTAGATTTAAGATGTTACCATGGAAAGATTTGTCGAATCACCATGAATTAACATAACGGTGTAAATAAGCAAATCATGGTTTTATTCAAATAGGCATGTTTTTAAAACTTATGTATAAATTTATATAAATTATGCGAACTATGATCAACTATTATGTTACATTAAACTGGACACGATAAAAATACATTTAATAAGTTTTTTAAACAAAATTTTTAAGTTTAAATACATATAATCTTAAAGGTACAATACGATTATTGTAAAAAAAAGTCTTACAAAAATAATAACCATTAAACAAAACTCGTCATTTTAATAAGACTTTAGGCACAGTCGAAGGTTATAGGTATTTAAGGTGTGGCGAGTTGAGTATGGATCACTGACATATTTTCTTGCCATGTGTCCGTTCATCCTATAAAAGTCAGTGCCAGGATCGCGGCGGGCAGTATACTTTTAAGTGGTCGCTTGTAACTATTGTAACAAAAATTAAGGTGCGTCTTTGGATATATTTAAAATAAATTTATTTTAATAACCAAAATATGAAACTTGTTATTTCATAGAGACTTCGTAATGTATTCTTAATTATTGCACACTTATTTAGTTTCAGGTTATTCTATTTCTATATAAATTTAATTTTTGTATTTTTGTCTTGAAAAAAATATAATGATATTTTTTTTTTGTAAAATTAATCGTTATATAAATTTCAGAATAAAAATGAGATTGTACTTGGTGGCTTTCTTTGTGCTGGTGGCTTGCGCAGTTTCCCTAGCTGTTGAAAATGGACCCTTGATGACTGCTCTACAGCCAGTTCAAAGGCCGAAAAGACATGTCGCCTTATTGGGTAAGCCTCTTGCTCTGATATAAGAAACGTTCAAACTCATAACGTATGATTTTATGTTAACAAACTATGATTGTTTACGTGTTAATTTGTTCTGCTTTGGTCTTTTGTGGCTTAATTAATATTTGTTTCAAATTTTTTTATTATATTCAAACTTTGGTATTTTGTAATAACATTTATATTTTTGTGATATAAATTAATGCGATATAATCTTTTGATTTGTGATATAAGGATATGTAATTAATGTTATATGGAACTTATAGGAGCCGGAGCTGGTCTTCTTGGGGCAGGTTTGGCAGCCGGTGCTGTAGGCTTGGGAGCTGGTGTGATTGGAGCTAAGGCTGGTTTGGTAGGTGGAGCCATCGCTGCAAGCGCTCTCCGTGGCAGGAGTTACGGAGGGTACGGAGGATATGGAGGCTACAGTGGTTATGGGGGACATGGAGGGTACATTGGTTACGGAGGGTATGGTCATGGTTACGGAGGCGGATATTACGGTGGATATGCTCCCAGCTACGGACATGGTTATGACGGAGGTTACAGGTACATATAATTTATGTTTTTTGCATTATTAAATTATTAAAATAATTATTTATAGTAATATATTTCATGGCGTTACGAAATATAAAACTAAAATGAATGAAAGATATACAAAACTATTTATTGTCAATTTAACAAATTTAATGGAAGTTATCATTTTAAATACTTTCACAATAAACAAAAAAAATACTAAACTTAAAATGTTATAACTAAAATATATTATTAAAAGGCCTTTCACTAGGTCCCGAAGATACTGGCAGCGTTCCCCCTTAAATTTACTATAAAAAACTCTTAAAACAAAAAAAATACTTATTTGATGAGATAATGATAAAGTGAAACATTTATGGAATCTTCTTTTAAATACAAACTTTAAATATACATCAGTGAGAAGTTAATTTAGAATTGTTTAAAAATGTTTTTATGTATAATATTATAATAAATTGTAATGTCAAACTGTCCGGTTTCACAAGTTTTTAGATGAGGTAATTAGAGTAACTAATTTTATAAATTATATTTCTAAAAAATATTCCTAAACCTTTGAATTTAAATAGAAATATAGGTCTTTTGATACACTATTTGTATATGCATGGATAGTTTACATTTGTTTTATAATATTTGTTTGTTTCAGATCATACTATCCAACAACCTACGTTGTGTCAGACCCTTGGTGTTAAAACAAAGACTTTTAGTTGTATTGAAATATTTTTTATGGCAGCAAGTTTGTAGTGTATTTTGACTGAATCGTACAATGACTATTTATAACGTGAGAAAATAAAACATGCGATTGTTTATATGGATTTTTATTTATTTAAATCGTACACGCAGTGCATAACCAAATTTACTAGGATGTGACAGACGGATGATATACTTGAATTTCATACTTGTCGAAAATTCGTTCTGAATTTTGTAGTTATTTTTGAAAAGCCAGCCGTGCATCAGGGCGTTTCAGAACGTTTATAACACTTAGGGCGCATTCAAAGTATTACAGAAAAGTGACATATAACTTTATAAAATTTCACGAACCTTTTTCTGACTTATAATAAGTCTTATTCTATTTTACTTAAAATTACTAAGAAATGTAGAGCACAAATTTATTTTTTATATCGAGCGGCTTATGGTTGCCAACCTAACCTAACCAAAGATAGGCTTTTGTATTCTGGCAATCTCGAATTCATTATCAGCATGGCATTCACATACTTATTTATAATGACATAGCAAAATCGAAATACACCATTTAGAATGTGTATAAAAAGTTTTAGGGCGCTCAAATTTATCTAGGGTCTATCTAAGACAACGATACGATCTACCCACAAAAACAATCATACCTTAACAGTGTCTTTTCTATGGCAGTATAATCACTAGAAAAATTTCACTATACCCGACATGTGTAAGGATTGAATATTTGGTTGGCCCTCACAGACCATTAGAAGCTGTACAGTGTACTCAGATCACCCGAAACTGCCAGTGCTCATACGTAACTAAAGCTACGAGTTATTCGTCTTTGTGATTCGATCGGTAAAGAATGTGTTACAGAACTATTGTCTTTAGTTAATAACATGTTTAATAAGTGAATGATAATTTTTCTATAATATCAGTCATTTAGGATTTATCTTGTGGCTAGGTCAGTCGACTTCAGACTTCAGACAGAAGATAGTGCCATGTCTGGTACCATGGTGACGTGGCAGTAACATTTTAGTCCACGTAAAACATATTTTGCTTTTTTATTCACTTTTTGAGAAGCTAGTTTTTATTATTGTGCATGTATGAACACGGCATTATAGGCGTGAATAGTGCGGCTCCAGCGTCGAAACAGCGTTTTACAGAGATGGATGACATCGGCATCGCCCCTTTAATCTCGCTCAGACAAGAGATATATGACTATGCTTTATTCCATCTTTGCTAATCAATAATTAAAGATTAAAAAAAAAGTGCGTGCGTACAAAGTACACATGTCAGAAGTGAAACTTCTTTGTGAATTAATAATTACTAAGGTAAGCCGTTAGCAAGCTTTTTTATCAATAAATAAATAAAAAAAGGTAAAAGCCCTAATACTTCATGTATGTACTTGTATATCTCTATTCACTGTACGTATTAGTGCTAATAATAATATATATAAATACATGAACTAGTAAACGAATACACAAAGCAATATAGCATGTATTATTTCTCAATATCCCTTATTCTCTCTCTCGTTCAATCTTTCTCACTAAAGTTCTCTCCCACATCTCGCTCAATGGCACTGTGCGTGGTACAACAATCGCTCTATCTCACATTTTCTCTCGATCTTTCTCACTTGCTTGCTCCCTACTCTCACTTCATCGCTAGTTGCTTCATGCTACGTTCGCCCTGTCTTACTCTCTATCAATCGGTCTCGATCGCTCTCTCTCTCTTTTTCGACACTTTCGTTGCATACTTGCGTGACGTTACATTTGTAAAAGTTTTACCCTCATGTGCCTAAAGAAGTTTCACTTCAAAAATAACTGTCACATACATTAATTAAAAAACGTATTTAAATAAACCAAGTTATCATTGCAAAATTGTATTTTTCGACAGCTAGGCAATTCTGGAACAGGTCATCAATCGTTTTTGACATTTGTCTTCTTAATGATAATTAATTATAAAACAAATTTAATCAATAATTTTCTTTGTATATTTAACAGTGTAAAATGGTTAAAAATTGCAACATAACAGAAGAATACGAATCTATTAATGCTTAATAAAATGAATACAAACGGTCTTATACAGCCTTATTGTTTGAGAAGTTTAAGAAGTCTATTGGAGTGTTTTGACGAGAAACTACGCGAAATGAGTAGGCGCTAACTCAGAGGTACCAAATGAAACGTGAGCAACAATGACAAAGATTTATTACAGCTCAATAATGACTGAACGTTATCTGGCAATATTGATCAAGTAGATTAAGAGCTGTTTCAGACAGAAGCACTTCATGAGCTCCAACTTTATTGATAACTTAGTGTTAGAGTTCATTAATATTAATTTAACTTGTGATTGTAGCTTGGATTCACCTTATTTTATATTATTATCTGTTTGTTCCTAGACTACAAATGAGACGTAAAGAAAATTTATCGCTAACGAAATTAAACCTTTAGTGCCATGGTTTTAATAAACGGTGTCAGCCAAAAAAAGGCTATTTCCATTTCATTCTCTTTACTTAATTACAATTCGTTTCGATGCCAGAGCTTCATCTCGCCTGGTTATGAAAAACTTCAGTTGCATACCAACGACCAAATGTCTGTATAAAATTATACATTATTAAAATAAATGTCTAATTCTTATGTGTATTAACATTTTTTTTGCTATGTACATCATATTGGTCACTTGTCAATTATAAGAAAATTAATTTCAAAGTTGTAGGTATGTTAGATTCCACTGTTTACGTTCATATAGTGTACCAAGGTAATTAAATAAAGTAATTTTTATTTTAGAAGTGATAATTGCCTGTACTGTTTAGGTAGGCCTTTAATTTTACAGTCACATAAATATCACACATCTAGTTTACAAGACTTCAATTAGTTATCTCTAAAACGTACAATATGGTTTATTATAAAAAGTTCTATGTGCCAACATCATACTGATATTCGGCATCCGTAATGCCGAGTATGAGCTCTTGAAACAAATGAAACACGAAATAGCAATTAGGTACACTCGTATATAAACCACTTTAGTATGCACGTAGATGAGATTTTCTGTGTAAAGAACTCTGTTGAATATTAATTTTAATTAATACTGCGTAATAATTAAGAACTTCTATTTTTTAAATATGTAATTGTTAAATACACTTGGGATATTGTCTAGCCTCAAAGGAATTAAACCACAAAATAATTCAGGCATGGATATTAATTGTTTAAAACCAACGGGTAAAAGAAAACAGGTGAAAATGAGAAAATAGAGCAATAAAGTTGAAAGCTTACACGATTTGTTATTTAATAGTGAAATGGAGTGAAAAACTAAAATCCGAAATTGGCGAAACGCCGAATGAAATATTTCTATGTGGTTGTGGCACGAACTCTCGCAATTAGAATTTTCAAATCGAATTTTGCCTGCGATACCTCCCAGCGTTGTTGCTTCCAAATTGGTTGTTGGGGAGCGAGCCATTTGATTATAAAACAATCCCATTTCTTAGACTTTCTTATAAGTAGGACGGACATAAAGAAATGAGGTTTACTGTATAAAATTATATGGAATTGATTCAAAATTATATGAGTAAACTACCGCAACAGGATTAGACCACACTATTTGTATTCCTACACAGGTCTCTCTTTTCTTGGACTTCCGGGGATAACCTTGGTAACTAATCCAAACACAAAATTGTCTTATTTATTCATAATTATTTAAATATATAATTAATAACTCAGTATTATATTTTAGCTAATTCTGGTGTCTGATAAGTTTAAAGGAGACAAGATCTTCGTTAGGAACTTAATATGGTCCTTTCATAATTACACTAACGAATTGCTCATTATTTATTGATAGCTGAATTTGTGACTATCAGTGTTGTACTACCAAGCTGTTGTTACCCGAAACTACTTATACGTAACCCTTTAAATTCTTTACATTTCGGTTGTAAAGCAAGTGTAAATGCTTTGTTTTATAAAGCAAATATAAAGTAAAAGGTTCACCCATCCGCGTCGAATCAACGGATTATGGAGTTTACATAAAAACATTATGGCGCTTAAAGGGTACAGTTCCATTATCAAAAAGTAGGTAGTCTTTATAACCAAATTTGATAAACATTTAACATTTATTTTCGACAATTTTCTTTGTTGTTTTGCGTGTGTTACACAGCTATAATGTAAGGATAGGTTCATAAAGAAAAATTGTTTAAAAGTAAAAGTTTTGTTACGAAATCCGGATGATTTCTTTGAGAAATATATAAGCAAGAAATTATACAACTCTTTACGTCTTAAAAACATATACCGATTGGATATATACTTCATTATACAAACCTATTGATATTTGTTATTACTTATTTAAGGCGGTATATAATTTAACGATACAGCAATTATTACATATTTCTCTTTAATCCCTATTTAAGGGAAACCCTGTGTGACAGATTTGGACGACTAGGATGGCAACGGGATGAGGCAGAGGTTATTTCGCACAATCAACATCTCTGCCACTGTTTCATAGAAAACCGATACGTTTAGATCCATAGCATAATCTTGGCTCGCTTTTCGTGCGGTGAGTGAGATTTTCGTTGCATGGGGGGGAGTTTGGGTGTTGAGGATCTCCGTTTTCCACCTCCTGTTGACCTACCTACCTGCGTGGTAGACTGCGATTCAACGCCGTTTTGGGTCCCAAAGCGGCAATATTAAAACTGCCCGACCGAGCACATCCAAATTGCTACAGATTGCCTGTGATTGAAGTCGTGTAACTTGTGTTTTATGCCTCATCAATACTAATGGCCATACTGAAATCTGAGATTACTAAGGCAAAGTCAGTACCATTTTGGATTTGGCAAGAAATTGGCTCTCCTACGATTTTTATAGTCTATTGCCAGGAAGCCAACCATTTAGGCTGCCTCTATACATCCAAATTAAATTTGGATAACCAAGGAATATACACACAGGACAATATCGCGGTGTGATACTTTGATACCGGAATATTTCCGGCGAGTTTTAAACTCTTTGGACATTCATAAGTCTAGAAGAAATGATGGGATCCACTAAATCTAGCCCAATTTAGCGTACCAATTCCTAAAAGTCCAGCAATGCACTTGCGAGCCCCCTGTCAGTGTGAGTCGCCATAAGCCTGCCCTTAAGTTCTACCAGTGCTCTTAAGACTAATCTTTAAAGCGTTGTTTAAGAGCTAATGCAAAAGAAAACTATTAATGTTAGCATGTAACAAGTAATAAACATGACAAGTTGGGTACCGTTTCATGAATTTGTGGTACAATACAATCAAAAGTGTTTTCAAACTCCTCAATGGCGGCCATAAAAACTTTTCAAATAAAACCAATGAGGATCTTTGTTTACGCGCGTCGATCTACCAATACGACCTTGTGCAAATTTACAGTTCCTTAAGAAATTTGTGATTAAGACAAACTACTATCGGATTTTGACATTCGCATTTTTTACATTCATAATATGTATTTTTGCATTTTAGTTTTATCGTAAACACTTTTAATTTAACTATATAACGTTTGGGCAGTTGTAATTAGCTTAAGCGTGTGATTTTCAGCCTGAGGTCGGTAGGTTTGATGGCTGTGCACCAATTGACTTTTTTGCTATGTGTGTCATTTAAAGTTCACTCGAACGGGGATGGAGTCACAGTGATTGTGAGGACACCGGCCTTGCTTTAGAGACAAAAAGTCACAGGCGTATGTCAGGTACAGGACGCTGATCTTCTACTTGCCTGTTAGAATGGCAAATTTAGATAAAACAGATATAGATATCTGAGGCCTAGACCTAAAAATATTGTGGCACCGTTGGTTTTTAAAATTTTTGTTATATTTGGTGAAGACATTGGGGTTAGTTCTTGTTATGTCCACCGAGGTAGGTAGGTAGGTGGACTCATTTTCCGCAACTAGATTCAAATTTGGTCCGTTTTGCGTAAAGCCCTGGCTAATTTATCCAGCCTAGCTCCTTCCAGAAGCACAAAACTCTCCTGGGCACTTATACATATATATAAAATAAAGATATATGTAATCTATTGTAGAGAGGAACGGAGTTTACTTCGAAAAACAAAGTATTTGCAACTTTCTACATTAAGCCGTTTTTCATTTTCTTAACATTTTCAGTGTAACCTAGGTATAAGGCGTATGAGTTTATACTCAAAGATAGCTTAATACTTAATACTTATTCATTTATAGCCTCAGTACATTTTATATTAATAGAAAAAAGGAATATGTTCGTTTCTTATTAAATCTACAATCCTATTGAAATAAAATCTAATAAAACTTATTATTGTGTGTGTAATAAATTGTTAGAATTAATAAGATATCTGCAAAATACTTTACAATAAAGAATTTAATATTATTGATATGTTTTACAAAGTTTTTTCAGGTTTCTTCTATTTATTTTGCAATATGAATTGTTTGTGGTTGGTCACTAGGCCCATTGAGCGCAATCAATCATTCAGATGCATTAGTAAGGAGATATTTTATCATATAACAATGGATCAACAGCATCCCTACAAAAGAGCGTCGCGTTTTCACTCCATCGAAACTGGAGCATTGTATGTAATTGATTGCTTACAAAACAAACAATTCGTGTTCAGTTAAGCTTTGTTCGTTATATTTATTGCTATATTGTCATTGTGGTATTTAAGAATATAGAATGGTGCAAGCATGCTCCTTGTCAAGTCGTCGCCACATTTCACGTACCATTTTTCCTAACTAGTGTGTATTTAGTTGTATTCCTTTAGAATTATAGATTTAAGCCATATTAAAGACACATCCATGTAGTGCTGAGTAATCAACTATTACACTTACTTTATTAGTACATTTCCGGGTATGTGGATGCAGCAAATAATAATTACTCTATTTTACGATATCCTCGGTAACGTTCGTTCTTTAAATGATAAAAAATATATTGAATGTGATTTAACTTGGATGGAAAGTGATATAAGATTCAAATGGATTTCAAAAGCTTCTTAGAGCAACTAAACTTTAATATTTCGGTATAAATAACATTTTCAGTGCCAATAAAGTACTAGATTAACACCACTTCCATATAAAGCGAATATATTAAGCTGAAAATGGATGTCGAAACGCCTCTGTAGGTTTTATGGTAAGTGTTACGGTAAGATAAGAAAACCGTTTTTTCAGTATTATTTAAGCCATGAAATAGCAATTTATTCTTATTATCTCAATTTCCAGAATAGTTTGGAACAATAAAGGTATATTTTATGTAATAAGGGAAAGAAGTGAATGTATGAATTTAGCCTGACGTAAGAAAGAGGTAGGCCTCAGGGGCGCGATAAGCGCGGGCCGACTAAACGAGGTGAACGTAAAAGTTCAGTTTTCTCTCCTTTGTAACGAGATAATATATATCAAACTTTACCCGGGACCGGATCGGCAAAACCGAAGTATTAAAACCCACGGATATTCTTCAAATATTGCGAAAAGTTTTAGTTTCTCCACCGCTCGCGAGATTTTATCGAATACCCACCAATAAAGCAACCAAAGCCTTAATTCAACGTTAAAATATTTTTGTTTAGTAGACTGCTTTAACGGATTTTTCATCCATGAGTCCTATTATAAATTGTATATATTGATATAATATGTTACACAAATAATTGTGTAAGCTAAATCCATAATGCCTGAAGACTTTATAACTGGAAATATCCAATGTTTATTGGATTGGATCTATGGTGAACTTATTTAAATTTTTAACTACTTTCGTAAGCTCTTAATGAATGAATCTGAGAACGGCTGTTAAAGAGTCCATAGTGGCAAGTTAATAATAGCTGTGCTCGTTTATGCGGAAATATTCCATAGAAATATTTTAAGGTAATGAAATGAATCTACAAGGAGGTTAATGATGTATGTATGATGTCCTATTAAATTCATATGACCAGTGCATAAGGATACAGTTTGGCAGGCGGTCGGTGAAGTTCGTATCAATGATCTGAACGGGCAGAAAAGTTGGCACATCAATATGCAGCGGCGCCTGGCCTCTCGCCAAACTACGATACGCCAATTGAATATTTTGGCCCTTAGGTCCTTTATCCCAAGCCCACGGTACAAAGGCTTATCCATAACATACTGATGATTCAAGATGAGGAAGCATTATGATATCTGGAATAAAATAAATTATTTAATAAGCGATAGAAATCTTTGCCCGCCGGCTTATATTATTTGTACGAGTACAATGTAAGCTTTACAATAGTTGTAATATGCATTTATTTTATGTAAAATCTCCAAAAGTTAAACTTATAACGGGTGGATGTTCCGTAAAAATAGTAAACGTTTACTTAAAGATACTATCTTTATAAATAAAAGAAATGCATTTTATTGTTAAATACTCTTTCTACATTTAGTAGTTACAAGTTAAAATCAAAACCAACAGAAATGATATTATTATGTTTTCAATATCAAATATTTCTTACAAACATGTGAAAAATACATTTAATATGTTGTACATAAAAATGTTGAATTCAGTTTGGATAAATTTAATGAATAGGTTAAATCTTTGTAGCTCCGAGTTGATCATGTTAATGTATTTGTATTGAGGAAATATGTTGGTATTTAGTTTGCTATTAAAGTTAATAGTTACGCATAAGTAAGTGTAAACACATAGTAGGTAATCTAATTCCACAATAGAGCAACGGCACTGCTAATCGTGTGAACAGTGGAATGTCTAATTACAAGCTGCTGTCGTGTAGCGTCTACAATCGAAATTAGCGACATGTTCGCAATCTAGGTAAATATTATACTAGAACGTCAGAATATGTTTTGGATACAACACATATTGTGTTTCAAAAATACATCTATGCGCCCTCTATTATTTTTTTGTGTTAAGAATTAGGGTCCTCAAGAAAAGAGCGTACCAATTCTTAAAAGGCCGGCAACGCACTCGCGAGCCCTATGGTATTGAGAGTGTCCATGGGCGGCGGTATCACTTAACATCAGGTGAGCCTCCAGCCCGTTTGCCCCCTGTTCTATAAAAAAAAAGAAACGACTACTTTTCCGTTAAGAAAAAATAATGTTTAAATTAAGAAATGAATAGGTATATGCAATTTGAAAAAGTATACATTAATTTGAAATGATTATGGAATACTTATTTTCGTTCGCTTCATGTGGCTTAAGTTTCCGGTTGAGAGTTTCATGACACAAAAGACGTTAATATGCAATGGAAATTTGTTCAATCGATATTCGCTATAAAGTTTGCGGTCTGTAAAGAGCAAAGGCACAAAAGAAAGAAAACACTACGCTATCAAGTTGCCGTCAGCAATGCTTATGCGCTCAAACTACCTTTTATAATAAAAACTTGAAGTATTGTAAAGTCTTAAGCATCTAACATTTGCTTTAAAAAAAACGGTACAGCTTTGCTCATTTTAATTTTTAACAAACATTATAAATTTATTTTTGATTTTAAGGAAATTTTGTGAAATATTTGAATTAACTTTTTGTAATAACAAGATTAAGATTAGAACGCCTTAGAATATGTTGACTTAGAATATGTAACCACCAAAGATATACCCTTCCGTCTTCATATATTACTTATGAAAAGAACGAAAGAAAGTCAATTAAAATAAAATTAGTGGACTAGATGGATTTCGTTTTAGTATATTAATCTAAACAACATCTGGTGATCTATATTGACAATATTGGTTTATAGAATATATAGGTGATTGGACCCGCAGGGCCAATATGTTTCTGACACCTGATGTTCTATATTAAGGTGACATCAGAGCGTGTTGTTGGGTTACAGACTGCACTCAGGTAATCCGATTACATGACACGATAGCTCCAGATTCATTCGATTTGATTTCGAACATACCTTTTTCAATCACATTTCCTTTTGGATTTGGATTATAAAGACTTGTAAGAATGCCTTAACATGTTTAGGTGTTGTAAGACGTCAGCGCAATTTTGTTGAATTAGAAACATTTGAACAAGATTGAAATATCGATTGGAAGGTTTACTCAAATTCCATTACTTAGCATTTGAGATTAAAGTAAGTAAGTGAGGTTCTTAATGAAATAATTAATTGAAATAATATGTCCACGCCACGCCGAAATCTAAGCAGCGTTAGCTCCGTTAGACGTAAATCTGAAATTCAATTAACATTAAGCCGGGCTATTGGATTTTGACTTAAAGTTTGTTGTGTAATTTGTGCGGGTCTCAGACGATCCTTCAAGCACGAACTGAAATACGATTAGCAAATTGCTTGACTGCATCGTTTTTACGACCTTTTTGTTTTTAACTTTAATGATTTACTTGTCCATTAATTGGATTTACAAATTGTTGTTCAATAATTAATTATGTTTAATAGACTTTTGCTGTTTTTGGTAGGGAAGTCTGGTTTAACTTTTTCCGTGATCATTTTTTCTTTTTTATTTCTTTAGAAAATCTAAAAAACACACAGCTTACTACCAAAGATTCATAGAATAAACCAAAAGTTAGTGGAAGTTTTTTCATTTTCCATACATACAAAGAATATAAAGTAAGGGACACCAATTTTTCTCGGGAAGAAAATCTAAACTAGCAACATGCCAAAAGATGGAAAAAAGTTATTTATATAAGTAGAATATTAATTTAAAAAACGTGCATCAGACTTAGAAGAGCAATTATGCCAGAAAACAAAAAAGTCGCCTCGTTCCAAAACTAAAATGGTTTTAGGCAGGACACTTAGCACGATATACAGTCAAAAGGTGGAACGACGTAACAAATAGAAACGCTGGGTTATTATGATTGTACCGAGCAAGGAATATAAGTATCAGTATAGTAGTTGTAAGTAATAGATGACTGGCATAGATTGGAGGCCTAGCTAGATACTCAAGATGGGGTAATTTTGATACATTTACATTCTTTTGAACTTACATTTTAAATGATACAAATAAAATAATTGAAAATGTACATTATAAAAAATGTAAGTTTGGGAACTAAAAGTTTTATTATATAAACACATAGGCCATACAACTTAAAATCCAACTTAGGCACGGAGGTGGGAAATTATGTGTTATATTATAATATTGTACATACAAAGAAAAGGTACTTAATGAAAAGTTAACGTGGGATTAACGTAACACGGTCGCTGGTGCAAAAATTTAATTATTTCCGGAAATATGCTTTTCGACGTAATTTCGATCCCCGCAAAATCTGACTGGAAGATTTTTTATTTAATCAAATTATTTTTTAAAGGATATAAAATCAGGGAAATTCACCGTTGGGTAAAAATACTTTACAGTGATGTCTAAGTATAGTCAATGCTATATTAAAGTAATGCGATAGCATGTGAACATATCAAATTATAATGGGTTATCAACAAGCATACTACAACTACCTAACTACGATTTATCTTTTCTATCATTCAAAGATATGCGGCTCGAATACCAATCCATCAGGCGTCAGGGCTTTATGAGTTTAATCTTGTAAAAGCGTCGCGTACACATAAATCATTCAGTTAAAAATGTATGAAAATTTATTGGGGCATTCGAATAACCAATTACTTCAAATACCTGTTATTATAATCCCAAATCCATGAAACCAATCTGTAACTACAAGCCTCGGGGGAGCTGAGATCAAGTGTAGTTATGGGATTTACATACAAACACATGAACAATGTTTTATTGGCTGCTGTATTACAGTTTGAATTTCCCAAAGGGCACAGAAATGTAGTCATAACATTATCGCGTTCGAGGGCGAAATGACTTATGTGGTGATTCTTTGTTGCGTGAGAAAACATCTTTTTTGTTTAATACAGCAGCGTAAGGAAATTATATTCAGGAAATGGAGAATAATTATCATCTGCTCAGATTCTATAACGAAGATACCAGACAATAGAAAGAACATAACGAGGAGGTCTAGCTTACTGGTCTTGGGATACTTGATACTACTATTGATAGTTTTACTTTTATTAGCAATTTCTAATGTCTTACTTGACTTAATATCCTGTAACCCATAGATAGGGCAGAGGGCGTCCACAGTGAGCCTGCGTATTGCGTCGCTTGGTCAGTTGGATAATCGGGGTTTTGTTGGTCGTTAGAAATCTTCTTGGGCCAGTAGATACTCAGAATATGCCGAGAACAACGATTGACGAAGACATATAGTCGGTGACATATGTCTTTAGTGACCTTCCACGTTTCACACCCATAGAACAGCGCAGATTTGACGCTGGGTCCAAATATTTTAAGCTTGATGCGACGCGTCAGCATTCGTGAGAGAAGAGAGAAGAGAAGTTGTGCGAAGGTTGCTGGGACCTTAGCCATGTATGAATAAATGTCTTCTTCTGTGTCCAGGTTCAGACACGGCGCATGTGACTCAGCAGGCATAGGTCATCGGTATAATCCAAATCTTTTATGATGTTGGTTAATCCCCACTCTATTCCCTGGCGCTTGTGATGTGTGCGATGTATGCGTCGAGATAAGTAGTGACGAGAGTAAACAGCCTTGTCGAACGCACGCGTGCATTTTCAAAATCATCTGAGACTAGACCATCCTGAGTCACTCTACAAGAATAGTTCTTTAACTAGCGTTTATTAGGTTGATTATTAAGAATAGAGAGACGCGACCATAGTACGCTGCTCCATCTTAGCGCATCGAAAGGTTTTTTGAAGTCGACAAAGGTAAGATAAATCTCCCTCTGCCATTCTGATGCCTTTTAGAGAATGATACGAAGAGTATTAATTTACTAGGTACATGAGGGATTAGGCTAGAAGTCAGCTGGTTCTATGCGAAGAAGAAGATCGATGGATCCAAACAACTTGTCCAGAGCAATTCTGCAGAAAACCTTGGAAACAGCCGAGAGCAAGGTGACAAATCCCAATTGCTGTATTGGCTTAGATCACCTTTTTTGGGCACATTTATAAGAAGAACTCTGTTTCAGTCTTCCGGTAGCTTCTCGCTGATCTAAATTTTATCAATCAAAGCTGTATTCTGTCAATGGTGGTAGCCAAATCCGCTTTTAATATTTCTGCAGCCACTATGATGCGTTTCATGTTCGTCTTTGAAATCATTGTCAGTGTGAAGTTGGGTGAAGCGAATTTGTTCAAAGTTTCAATGTCCCAAAGTTTTTTTTGTAATATATTATAATAACAGGATTATTATTGAGAAGATCTATAGGATACATTCCTTCGTCCTTGCCTAATGATAATAATCAGAGCTGTGCATACAAGGGTTGCCAGAGCGTTCACAGCGAGCGTACTGAGTGAGGTCAAATTAACACTATACAATATACATTTATTTTGTTAAATTTAGCTTGGTTATTGTTTTTAATTTGTGTGCGTATTAATTAATGGTTCATCTCTTAAATTTTTCATGAATATTGTAATTATGAATGGTATTTCATATGAACGGAATGGATTCGGAGAATTAATAATTTAACTCTTTCCTCGGTTCTGACTTATTGATGTGGTGTGACCTACTCCGGCGGATATTCCAAGTATAACCTAAATTACTAGCATAATAAAGTAGTATCGTGCTACGATATTGATCCAGTTTATTTCTAGCGCGTTGAATTTAGTATACCTTTAACTGTCCTCAATGTATAATTAAAATCACGATGATTCACGTGAGCGTTTACTTAATCTTCCTGCCCTTAGTGAGGGTATATTAGGTAATTAGAAGCTTCCCAACATTAAAAGACGAATAATTACAAATCATTCTTAATAATAGCATCTTTGGTCTGCTGGTGTTAAGATTTACGATTTTATTCAATCCAACATCCCGGTAAATTACGAGGAGCCGAGATCCATTAAGTACTTAAGTGCCTCCCGAGCACGAAATTGGGGATGATAATGGAAATGGGTTCCTTACTATGTTAATATGAACTTTACACGGGGCGGACCACTTCACGCGTTGTTTTAAGTAATATGCCAGTTGATACGCCGATCGGTTACCGTACAAAGTAATTTAAACGACCCTTGTCTCTTTGGAAATAAAGTAAACGTCACGATAGTTAGATTTAATAAAAACTATTTCGGCTATAAGTTACTGACAGCCAAAGGCAGTTCGGTACCATTTATCACTTTTAGTTTTGTGATTGGAGTCAATAAGACAGAACAATTTATTAGTTTTGACTTAATAGAAATGGAAATAGTGTTATAACTTTGGCACAAAGAAGTTCCAATTCTGTCTAGCTGGAGTACAAATGGGATAAGTTTAAGAAAGCAATCGGCCTTATATGGTCGTTATGGCCCACTAGATAGGAGAGGGCGTGAAATCCATTCGAAACTTTCATTTATTG
Source organism: Pieris mannii (assembly GCA_028984075.1). Taxonomy (NCBI): domain Eukaryota; kingdom Metazoa; phylum Arthropoda; class Insecta; order Lepidoptera; family Pieridae; genus Pieris; species Pieris mannii. Next base: position 8,042,208 of record CM054776.1, read on the forward strand.
CATCATTTGATATAATTCTGTACCGATCTTATCGCTTTAGATGTAATAAATACTTTGTTCATATCCATTATCTCCTAAACGTTTTGAGACAAACTTGTAAGGCCTAGGTTATCTAAATGCGTACCATGACTGTTTGGCTGAACCAAAATATGAACGATTCGCCTACAAAATTCAACATTTTTATTAAAAGTAATTTATAAAGAAAACTAAAAGAAAATTGTATGACAATTATGTTGATGTTTGAAAAGTGTAATTATATATATATATAAATATAAATTATTTAAAAATCGACGAAGATGAGAAGAAAGACGGTTATCTTACCGGCTTCAAAAATTATAATTAATTAAAAATTCGATATAATATATTCATATATTTAATTGGAATTCTTCTTTGCCAACATGCCTCTGAATTCGGCGAGTTTATCAAGTTTAAGCTGTAAAAAAAATATTTATTTACATTATGTACCTATATGAATCAGTTAACTAAATATGTATGAACAATTAAAACAAATCTTTTTATATTGAAGTTTGTTATGAAGGAAAGTGTTTTTTGCAATGATATAGGTATTTTTTTTTAGAAAACAAATTTGTGAACAATAAAACCCCATCATTTTTATCAGTTAATCAATTTGTAAAAAATTTTTTTTCAATCTGAAATTTTGTACATCACTAAAAAAATATCAGTAAAATATATCACAAGTATAGTTTTCTATTAAATAAATTTATAGGTGCATATTTTATTTATTTATTTTTATAGAAACATCTGTCAAAGCAAGTTTGACAGTTAAATTTCAAAACTTACATAGAACAACACAAACCACAAACAAAATTATCGTTCTTTCGTTCGATTTTGCGATTTCAATGGTTCAATTTATAGGAGGTCCTGGTACGAAAAAATACGATCGAATTTAGGAACATACAAGGCTATACTCATCTGCATCTCAACTGGATCTTTTTAGGAAAGTTCACGGTTTAGCCCCCTGTAATCCAACTTCGTTTTTGTTTTCATTTCATTTTACAGCACATTTCCGTTGTTCACATTATTTAATATGATTATGAGAATACACTTATAAAGGTAATGAGCATTTAATATTATTTTCTCAGTAAATTTAGCTTACAGCATATATCAAAGACTAGCACATAAAAGTACCGGTAATGAAAACATAAACTAAAGCTGCTTTACTTTGACTTTAAAATATTTGTGTTTATTATCTGTTGCAGAATACAGAGGCGCCGAGTGCGATGCGACGCGAATGCAGGTATCTAATTAAAGTGCACTAATGAATATGCGATATACTCTCCTTAATACAATTAGCCACCTTGAAAGTAAGCAATATTGTATGCAGCCACGCGCCTGATGTATTTTACCTCTTCCGTAACTCGGCGATGTCTTTGTGCCGTATTGTATATCGAATATACATATATTGTATGAATTCCTGTAACTAATTATTTATAACTAATAATATATTTCTTTATTATATCTAATTATATAATGTATTTCAACATGTTTTTCATTTATAAGTTAGAAACTTAATAATATGAATAATTTACCATATGATGATATGTGTGTATATTTCTCGACTCTGAATATTAAATAGTTAATAGTTAATTTCGTACCTAATGTTTTTGTTATATTAAACTGAAAACTACAGTCTTAAACAAAAATGGTTTAATGTGTTGGAAAATAGTGCATTTAATGTTCTTCTTTCTTCTTCTTTATGTCCTATAACCCCTAGGTGGGGCAGAGGGCGTCCACAGCGAGTCTCCATCGCGTTCAGTCTTGGGCCTCGTTTTTCACCTCGCTCCAAGTTCTACCAGCTCTCTTGGCCTCGTCTGCTACTGTACGGCGCCAGGTTTGCTTGGGACGGCCACGCTTTCGCTTTCCTTGCGGGTTCCAATCAAGCGCCTGCTTGGGCATATGATTGGGATCCCTTCGAAGTGTGTGGCCTATCCAATTCCACTTGCGCCTCTTGATCTGCTGACTGATCGGGGTTTCTGGGTAGCGCTCCCAAAGTTGCTCGTTAGAGATTTTTTCAGGCCAGTAGATACCCAGAATATGGCGAAGACAACGGTTGACGAAGACTTGGAGTCGGTGCGAGATGTCTCTGGTACATTTAATGTTACAAACTACAAAAATATATAAATTACTAGTAGACTCGGCCAAGCGTTGCTGTGGCTAAGGTTTTTGTTATATTACATAGTAGTAAACTATTCAAGGTATGTGAAACGTTGGTACTTTTAACACAGCGCCATCTGTTAGAAATGTATCAAATTATAGACAAATAATTTGCAATAAAATAAAATTTCGACTATAATTTGAGATTTAAACATGGTGTGCGAATTTTATTATAATCGGTTAAGTGGTTTAGGAGTCCATTGAGGACAAACATTGTGACACGAGATTTATATATGTTAAGATAAGAAAAGTATTATATTTTGTTCCTGGCTTAAATTTCACGGTGTAATGGACAATGATTTTTTTTAATATGCCGCGTTGTAAACACATGTTTCAAGGTTCAGATTTATACGTTTGGCTACTAGCAGTTAACCTAGGATAAAACTACTTTCATTTAATACATATAAAATATTTTACTAGTTTCATAGTTATATGACTTCTAGTAAACGATTGAAATAAAAAACCAGTGATGCACCAATCATTTAGATTTCTCTATCTATTTTGTGATAATTTGTTTTTTGTAATAACCAAGCGGTTGATCAGTTTTCTGTGCCTGACATATGCGAGCGACCGCTGAGTTTAAGTCAAAGTAAGGGTTGAATTGAAAAATAAAATAAATTGATAACGCTTGTAACGAGAAAGCTTTTCACATAATTGATACAATCAAGTGAGCATATTTTTTCCTATTTAAAAACAGTGTCGCAATATAAATTTGTGAAGTTATTTTGAATTCAATTCAGAGGTAGTTATAGAATTTTAACAAAGAGAAATAAATGTTATGTCGACAGTAAATTTGGATTCATAAAAACGAGAATAGTCTGTGTAATTATTGTTACAACAATATATTTGTATAGAACCGTTGAATGTTTAAATAGGACGCGTATTGTAATAAATGTAAAACATGACTGGATTTATGACGCACTGTTTTATTATAAGTAATAATATAATTGTTTTAAGATATTAATAATAAACAAAAACAGTGTAGTTTGCAGAGTTTCAACAAATATCGTTATGAATTAAGATGATTTTACTGCTTATAAATAAATTATTGAAAATGTAATGATTATTTAATTTCGTCAACTTTTTGTGACGTAATATATTTTGCGTAAAACTTAAAGTAGCAAATCAAAATGAGTATTTGGCCGCTCTCTCTCTTTTCCTCGAATTTGTAGTTTTAAATACCTCCCATGATTATGGAGAAATGACCCTCATAAAATTTAGCCATACTGGAGAATCGATTATTTTTATTGCAACTTTTTCAATTGATTTCACACTGGACAGCGAGTGTTAGGCATAAAAGCCTGATGATAAAGGAAAATAAGCGATAAAATATATTTTAAAAAATCTGAGAGCTATAAAGCAACTATTAATTGTCACGGGTTATATATGAAAGCCACTATACCATTAAAAATAGTGAACGAATAAAGTCACAGGTTATTTGCATTAAAAGCTCTCCATCGGACAGGTGAAACTGGGGCGACGTGAAGACTGAGTGCATTTTGGCGTTAAGCGCTTTTAACATAATGTAGCTTTTCTAATACGAATCTATTTTCATCTGTCTGTCTCACAAATATAATCTAAAACGTTTCACACTGACATCTGATATTCTACTTCTTAGATCTACGCTTGCATCCAAGGCTGCTTTAATAAAGGTATCAAGCCGATAAATTTATTAAAAACAAACGACATGACAAATTTATATATATATATATATATATAGTTTATCCGTCCTCTAACCAATTGGACTTGGGGCAATAAATGTACAAACAACAAAGTACAAATTTGTGTCTGTTTCACTTATAATTTAAATCTTGTTCCTGCCTACAAAACTCGTAATAGTGCATTGTATCATATTCCTCAGATAAATACTAAGTACCTGGATGACCGAGCCTTGCACGGGATTTATTTTTATTAGTTGTGTTTTATGGAAATTATATTTCAGTACGAATTACATAGTAATAAAATGATGAAATATGAATATAATTATGGAATAAAGATAATTATATTCATATTTAAGTTTTTATTTGACTGACATCTTAAAACGAGCAATTCTATGTCTAAGTTAATAAAACACGAATAAAATTACATTTTCTAGAAATGATTCCTAGCTAGATCGATTTATTGCCCCCGAAACCCCCCTTATACTAAATTTCATGAAAATCGTTGCAGCCGATTCCGAGATTCCAATTGCATAATACAAGAATTGCTCGTTTAAAGATATAAGATGTAGTAAAATGTATCATGTATTCCATCTTTGGCTATATTTTCGGTGTATTTGTTTGTAATTATATATAATTTATGTTAGCTATAGGATCACGAAATAAAGAAATAATTTTTAACCAAAAATGTGAAAATGCTTATGTGTTTGTCAATCTGTAATAATTATTGACTATGCCACGAAGACGATGACTTATTCATATTCATATAGTTTACTTATTTTGGAAATGTAATTATTTAATCTTCTATTGTTTTTATTTATAGAATAGAGGCCTACGGGTTGCCCAAAAAGGACAGTCAATGCAGCCCATTCACACCCATTTTTGTGGGTGCATTGCCGGCCTTTGAGGGAGAAGTACACTCTTACTTCGAACAGTTGGAGGTCGTGACGCAATCTCTCTGTGTGTATAGAGATAATCAAGCCGATCAGAGTAAGACGTTGAATACTGACAATTCGATCATAGTACACTTTGTATAAAACGCAAATGGCTTGTGGTTTAAGATTAACCACAAAAATAGTCTTGTAGTTTATTCTGAATTTCTGAGAATACGCAGGACGGCCTGAGTGAGGACTCCCAGGAACGGATTCTCCAGCACCAAAAGTGCAGATCCTGGGGGAACAGTTTTCTATTTAACACTCTACCATGATTCGGAGAGGAAGGGGTTGAGTTTCCGGGGATCCTACACACTCTAAACGAAATAAGACAAACGTCCTGCGTGGGTCACTACACACTTATTTTTAATGGCAAAGTGGTATTTCCCCGATTGTGTGCTAATGCAGCATGACAAACCCTCTAGTTGGACTAACTAACATCCCACGATAAGGGCGATGGGGTCGTCACTTCCCTACGCCTTAATAATCCTTAATCACTTTATGCAACACCCACGAGTAGAGAACGTGTTATTCTGTGAGCCGGCACCACACGGAGAAATGTGATTCGTAAATATATATTTTTTGTTAGTCTATGGAATGTAAATTTGGTGCCTTCAGCAATTATTATAGAATACATTACTTATTGTCTATGTTATATCTGGTATCTATGATTTGCTCTGTGTAATATAATTAAGCTTACTTCCTTTTTCGCCATTGTCTGGTTAACATTAAAATATAATTAACACAGTGATTAAATAAAATACTCGTTTCATTTAACAGGTTATGGGCCCAGACCACCTGATTTTATTTAAAAACAAAATAGTTAAAGTGAAAAGTACGAAATTGAGTTCAGTATAACCTCAAAACTTGCCACGCGTTTTTCAATTTTCTTCATCAGCAAAAAATGTCTTCAAATAATACGATGGCACTGATTGAAAAGCTGACTGGAAGAGAAAACTATTCTACGTGGAGATTTGCAGTGCAAACCTACCTCGAACATGAGGAATTATGGAGTTGTGTCACCGCGAAAGACAATGAAGCAATTGATCCCAAACTTAACACAAAAGCGAAGTCGAAAATTATCTTATTAGTACATCCCATCAACTATGTACATATACAAGAAGCCAAAACAGCTAAAGAAGTTTGGAATAATTTAGCCAAAGCTTTCGATGACAAAGGTTTGACACGCCGAGTTGGTCTGTTGAGAGATCTGATCAATACAACACTTGAAAATTGTCTGAACATTGAAGATTATGTTAACAAGATCATGACCACTGCTCACAAGTTAAGAAACATTGGTTTTGAAGTCGATGATGAATGGCTTGGGACTTTATTACTTGCCGGTTTACCAGAAATGTATCAACCAATGATCATGGCACTTGAAAGCTCTGGTGTGACAATTACAGCTGATTCTGTGAAGACTAAGCTTCTGCAAGAAGTGAAAAGCTCTGAGTCTAGTGCATTGTATGTCAAAAGTAAGGGAAATCAGTTTGTCAAACAAGCTCAAGATAAAAACAAAATAAGTAAAGGTCCAAGGTGCTATGTGTGCAATCAATATGGGCATATAAGCAAATATTGCCGAAGTAAGAAAAAGGAACAGAAGTCTAAGGAGAACACAGATTCTGGGTATGTTGCTGTGCTATCTGCAACAATAAACAACGACAATAATTGGTATATTGATTCTGGAGCATCAATGCATATGACAATGAATCGTAACTTGATTTACGATGAAATTACACCTCCAATTTCCACAATAAGAGTAGCTAATGACAAGAAGCTAGTTGTGAAGGCCTGTGGAAAGGTAAATATTAATGTTGTCAATACACAAGGTAAGTTGGAAACTATCAAGGTACAGAATGTTCTCTATATTCCTGAGTTGGCTACGAATCTTCTCTCTGTCAGTCAGATAATAAATAGTGGCTGTCAAGTACAATTTGACAAACAAGGTTGTAAAATTTTGAATAAAACAAACAAGCAAGTTGCAGCTGCTAAAATGATAAATAATATGTACAGGCTAAATACACATAGTATTCCAGCATACATATCTGCTTCAACAGAAAATGATGATTTCTACTTATGGCATCAGCGTATGGGTCATTTGAACTACATTGACCTGAAGAAGCTGGACACCTGTGCTGAAGGTGTGCAAATGTCCCTGAGCAGTAATGTGACCTGTATTTCCTGTATAGAAGGTAAACAAACAAGCTTGCCATTCAAAAGTGAAGGTTTCCGAGCAACAAAATTGCTAGAACTTGTTCACTCCGACGTATGCGGGCCCATGGAAGTGAAGTCACTTGGAAATGCAAGAAAAACTTGTGGGCTGAAGCAATAATGACAGCAGCATACATAGTGAACCGTTCACCTACACGAGCACTAAATTATAAAACACCTGAGGAGATGTGGAGTGGAAGGAAACCTGATGTAAGTCACATGAAAATATTTGGTTGTTATGCAATGGCTCAAATACCTAAAGAGAAAATTAAGAAATGGGACTCTAAATCACAGAAACTTATTTTTGTTGGTTATTGTGAAAATAGTAAAGGATATAGATTATTAGATTCCAAAACAAAAAATATCATAAAAAGTAGAAATGTAATTTTCCTAGAGAACAGTATAACAAGAAATGTGGTTCCTCTCTCATTGTCAGAATCAGAAAATAAAGAATCAGATCATGTAATTGAAAGTTTTTCAAACCGTGAAGATAACACCACAGATTTGTCGTCTCATACACCCGTGGATCACAGCGATGGTTCTGATGACCCTGAGTATGTACCGGAGATGTCAGTGAAGTATCCTCAGAGTTCTAATATTACACTTCGTCCTCGAAATAAAATTAATAAGAACACAGAACCTAAGACATACCTATGCTCAAGTAATGTACCACTCTCTGTCACACCACAAACATATGCAGAAGCATTGTCATCAAAAGACTCTAACTTGTGGATGAAGTCGATTGAAGAAGAGCTGAAAGCACATAGTGATAATGGTACATGGCAGTTAGTAGAACAGCCACCTGAAGCTAGAGTTATAGGATGTAAATGGGTGTTTCGTATAAAGGATGAAACTGAAGGACTAAGGTACAAAGCAAGGCTATGCGCTAAAGGATTCACACAGAAAAGCGGTATTGACTATACTGAGACATTTGCACCAACTGTCAGGTATGACTCAATTCGCTTACTTTTATCTGTTGCTGCAGAACAGAAAATGTCAATGATACAATTTGATATTAAAACTGCATTTTTATATGGTGAGTTGAAAGAACAGATTTACATGACGCCGCCAGAGGGCCTTACTGTTCAAAAAGATATTGTATGCAAGCTCAAGAAATCTTTGTATGGCTTAAAACAATCACCTAGGTGTTGGAATGCTAAATTTGATAATGTTTTAAAGAAATATGGTTTTAAGAACAGTCATGCTGACAGATGTGTTTATGTGGGCTGCATCAATGGTATTAAAATATATTTATTACTGTATGTGGACGATGGATTATTACTGTCTACAGATGCCTCTGCTCTTACTCAAGTAATAAATGACTTAAAGAAAGAATTTGATGTAAAGATTTGTAAATCATTACATTTTATAGGAATGCATATAGAAAGATGTGATGATTATATATTTGTGCATCAAAGTACATACATTGAAGAGATGCTGAAAAGATTTAACATGTGTGATACCAATACTAATAGCATTCCTGCTGATCCGCATGTTACTTTGGTAAAAAGCACTGAGTCTGATAGCAACAACAAACACATTCCTTACAGAGAAGCTGTGGGTTCTCTCATATTTGCTGCAATAGTGAGCAGACCTGACATCATGTATGCAGTGTCGACAGTTGCTCGCTTCCTCAATAATTATGATCAGATGCATTGGAATGCGGTAAAGCGTATTCTTAAGTATTTAAAAGAAACAAAACATTTTGGACTCTGTTTCAGATCAACTCAAAGTAACATACTTGAATGTTACTCTGATGCCGACTATGCCAATGATCCTGACACCAGAAGGTCTATCACTGGTTACATCTTCATGAAAAATGGAGCAGCAGTGACGTGGAGCACTCAACGACAATCAACCGTCGCTCTGTCTACCACTGAGGCAGAGTTTATGGCATCCTGCTGTGCTACAAAAGAAGCTCTCTGGGTTCGGCAGTTAATGCTTGATATTAACGAATATAAACAGAGTTGTATTAATCTTCATATAGATAATCAAAGTGCTATTTGTTTGATCAAGAATAATGATTTTCATAAACGATGTAAACATATTGATATTAAGTATAACTTTGTAAAAGAAAAATACGCACAAAAATTGATAGATTTGAAATATGTTAGTACTAATAGTCAGTTAGCTGATATATTTACAAAAGCTCTATGTAAAGTAAAATTTCAATATTTCAGAGAGAAACTTGGTGTGATTGAGAAACCAAAAATGTAAAGCTATCATATTACTGTGTTGCTCAAGTATGTTTATATAAAGTTTTATAACTAAGCTATTTAATGTTTGGTTTTCATTTGTAAGCTTTAATAGAAGGCTCAAATTTAGTAGGAGTGTTAGTCTATGGAATGTAAATTTGGTGCCTTCAGCAATTATTATAGAATACATTACTTATTGTCTATGTTATATCTGGTATCTATGATTTGCTCTGTGTAATATAATTAAGCTTACTTCCTTTTTCGCCATTGTCTGGTTAACATTAAAATATAATTAACACAGTGATTAAATAAAATACTCGTTTCATTTAACATTTTTCGTATCTATGATATGACGTGATCGGTATGGAAATAATGCATTATAATAATTCACTTAAGTTAGAACTCGAATAATAGGAGAGTGAGTTTCTACGGTTTCTTGAATACGTAGAAAGCAATCATACCGAATACAAAGTAATCTACAAGTATAACTTTGTTGAACCAGGAAATAGGACGCAAAACTTTGAATTCCTAACATTTCTTCTGATTTATTGGAAAAGTTTTGTTTGTAATTAATCAGAAAGGTGATGGAGCCATTATCAAACCTGATGAAAAACTACCATTTCTTTTTTTCTAATTTATTATTTTTAAGTACACTAATACTATAGTAGATACTTAAAAGTTTGTTAGAGACTTAAGAGTATACTTAAAGAAATATTATTTGATCATGGGTCGCGCAAACTATGTATATTTTATTTCATCGTAAACTATCTGTTTTCTATTATGACAGCGTCCTTAAGGGTAATGATCTCGAAATAATTTCCAACAATGTATCAAATGGAAATGTTTGGCGGCAATGGAAAGGAAAATTCGTAATACAGAAAAAGTTTGTAAATAGTTTTGTTTCCAACTTTACATATTTTATTCTAATATTATGTTTCGTGTCAAAAAATTCATTTGTGTATACGGAGAAATAAGTTTGTTTGATACGAATTTACAGCATAGAAATAAATGAGAACTGTATATTAAATTTTTATTTAAAGATAAGAGACTTTGACGGTTTTTAAGAAAATATATTACTAATGTACAAGTAACAGCTCTCCAGATATCTGCTCACAGTCTAGATGACTGATTGCAAGATAAAGACTTATAAAAAAAAATGTACACGTATATGTAGCGTAAATATTTTTACCAATACGCAATTCTAATGAAGCTTAAGATAAATTCTTTCCGCACATAGAAGACGGAACGTTAAGCCTAGACAATCAGACAAAATGGATAGCCATTTCGATAAGGATCTGTATTTATTGCAAAAAACGTGTCCAATTTTTTATGGATTTGCTGTTTTCTTTTCTCTTACTAAGTAGATAACGATTGTACATTATATAAAATAGTTGAATGCAATGCTCAGACTGAATTTGAATTCCGTCTAATGTATGTGTGTACAATTTATGATGTACAAATGTTTTTGCGCAGGGTGAAGGGAATGATCGAGAGGAATCGATAATGAAAAATGAGAATGGAAGCGAAGAAGAAAGAAGAAAAGCCACAGAAACCTGATAAACTTGCTTATATTAATAATTTTAATCAACGAAACGGGTGTAATAATCAGAGGCCTCGGATCCTAATTATATAATTTAATTACAAATTAACACTTAGTTGCAGAAACATAATTAAATGAAAAGGTGGGCAATTAGCTGCTTTATCGCTTTCGAGCAATCTCTTCTAGGCAAGCAACGTGAAAAATTTAGATAAGGTAAGCAAGAAGTGCAAAAATATGTATATAGTTAGGAATAAATACACTTTGAAAAAAAAAATTAGGTTTAAAATTATATAAACTTTATTAATTGATTCTTTAGAGTTCACACGCTCTTCCCTGCTTCCTTTGATATTGAAATCACAAAGATCTTGAAAGCCTTGTTTAACAATATAAATAGGTCAAATACTAAACGCGTGTAGATTTTGTTTCCGGAATATTATTCTGTGGAAAAAATATCGACACAGATTGAAATATTTTTCTTTGTCGATCAAATATGGCAGTAGTAGTAGTCGCATATAGCATAAAATAATAGACTATAAAATAACTGAAAATTCACCTCACACTCACATATACAAACACACAAAAGATGTGCTTATATTTCGAGAAAATACTTAGTACTTGGAAATATGAGGCGAGTGTCTGGAACACACGTAGATACTAAAAGTTTCTGAAAGGCGTCCCGAGGAGAAATATCCTCGGAATTCGCAGAGATTTATGAGAGCAGTTAACGTGACGCAGGTATTTCTAAGCGCTGAGGAAAACTGACCAATAACATTTTCCATCCCGTTTTTTCCCCTTAAATCAGAAGACCACAAATGTTTAATAAAACTTTTCGAACTAAATTCAGGTTGCGTAAATGAAGTACTCTCGAGTCAATACGGTCGTTGGAATATGCTAGTTTTATGTTGAAGCATACTTAACCTGTAATTTGTGTGTAATATACATTATACATACATACATACATATATGTATAACATTTTCATTAATGTAAATTATATTCAATATAAAGCTCAGTTTAGTTCTAATAATATGAATAATTTTTTATCTAGGTTTCTTCAATAAACTAACAATTATCACGCATTTATTGATTGACAGTAGCAGATGTGACATTGACTCTGAAATATTATCTTTCTGTGTACACTGGGCTGTAGACTGGAATTTAATGTTGGAAAATTTTAAGATATACAATATCTTCAACTTATTCAATGTTATCATATTACAGTCTATCAATTAAGCTGTAGTATAACACTTTTTATAGACGTTAAAACGTTTGTCTAGTAAAGTTTTAACGTCTATAAAAAGTGTTACGAGTACATTGCTAGTGAAACTTAGTGATTAGAGATGAGACAGAGTGAATTAAGATTTATTTAACCCAATTCTACCAAAGGTTTGCATACATATAAAAGTAATAGCAGCAAAGGTCTCCGTGTCTGAACAGCGCGGGTTGAACTCATAACTCTGAGTCGTAAGCTTTACAGTTGATTTAGTTGGCTTACCGTATCACAATAATATCCGCAAAAGTTCCGTTAGCAGTCCGGATGGCCGCTCAGCTTAACACTGAAGAAACTTTAAATTAGATATAGTCCAGGTGTTCTCAAACATTATGAGTTATTTTTTTATTTCTTTAAAGATACCTTAAACTTAACTACAGTACTAACTACTTAATTACAACTAAATAGTATTGAAATTATCATTATAAAATGTATTTAATCATAGAGTACCAAACTCTTAGATCAATATTAAAAAAGGAATCTTTATTATATACTACCAGTCTCAAATTAAGGGCATATACAGTAGGCGAGAAGAACTAACATATATTGGATAGAATGATATCTCAATACACAAATACCTACAAATCCTGGCTTCTGTATTTACCCATAGACCCCTATGAACAGAAAAGATGTGCACTAAACACACTTGTAATGTTACTTACGTCTATTGTACGAAAGTCAACAATGGGGTGTTGAGGGTCGCCCCGACAGAGAGCTCATAAGAGCTCGTCACTCTTCCACAAATCACAAGTACGCTATGTGGCGTCGAGTCTATAGTATACGTGATACGAGAAGCTTCGCTCTTGAGAAAAAACTCGAGACGAAATATCTGTCAGACCAATTTAGCGAAGTGCAGCTGTAGGCACGGCACAACGCTAATAATTGAAATACCGTAATAAAACAGTAAACACTTCACTCAATATTACATTATATATGTTTCAGAATATATATTATAGTTTTTTTATGTGCCCTCCGCACAGTATATCCCAATGCTTATTGTAATATATTATATTATATTGTACTCTAAATGTTAGGCTTTTTGTACTTAGTGCCGGAGGAGGCCTGTAAATTTAAACCGTTAAAATGTCATCATTGTTAATAATAAATAACTAGTTTATTTCTGTTTTATTTATAATGATTGCATGATAAGCAATTTCAAGAGAATTCTGTCAATACGACCGGCTTGCCAATTTGGGTATTTGCATACCAATACCTAATCTCTTGCTAGCCTATACATAATATATATTTTTAGTATTTGTAAAGGTATATGAAACTATATTATCTTTGTATAGAAATTAGAAATCATAATATGTTTTTTTTTTAAATTGCTTTAACTATACTAACGATACTAAAGTATTTCCGAACCGAAACGACTTTAAGATAAGAGCGTACCAATTCCTCAAACGATCTTTTGGGCCTTTTGGCCTCCTGCCCCTTTGCCCCTTGTTATATAATCGATATGTATAATTTATTTAAAAAAAAATCTAAATGCGTCTAATAAAATTAGCTATTATTTATAGCTAATAAAATTGAGAGCTTACTGCGTCGTAATCTCTAATGTACGAAGGGTGTTTTGTAAACACTATTGTTATAGCATTTAATGATCCCCGAACGCCTAAAATCGTCTCAAAGCTTAGCATGTTTACGTAAACAGGTGTAAAATGGATCGTTATGCGAGAATATTATCATAATGTTCGTAGACAAAAACTAAGTATGTAAATTCAAGAAGTAATGCTTATGAAGCACCATCATGTTTACTGCCGAATGCATTTTAAATCATCGTTTTTCTTAATGTTTAGTAAATTATTTATTACACATTAAGATAGGAATTCCCTAACAATAACAAGAGTTAAAGCTTAGTAATGTCGGGGCTGCCTTCTATTAATAATAAGTACCTGGATGACCGAGCCTTGCTCGGGATTTTTTTTATGACTTGTGTTTTTTGGAAATTATATTTATTTATAATAAAATGATAAAATATGAATATAATTATTGAATAAAGATAATTATATTTATATTTAAGTTGATAAAACAGAATAAAATGACATTTTCTAGAAATGATTCCTAGCTAGATCGATTTATCGCCCCCGAAACCCCCCGTATACTAAATTTCATGAAAATCGTTGGAGCCGATGCCGAGGTTCCAATTATATATATTTATATATACAAGAATTGCTCGTTTAAATATATAAGATTAAGATAACTTAACTATCCATAGATACTAAGGATGATTAGTACAGTTCTTTCTGTGTACTGTGTTTTTAGATTTAACATTGATTGTCAATTGTTCGATATAAAATATTCAATAAAAGCCATGATTGAGATAAAACCAAATAAACATAACAAAACAAAACTTTTATAACTGTAAACCAAACTTGGGAAAGCTAAACAAGGAAAAACTTCACTGACTTCAGTAAAATAAAAAAATGCTCTGATATCTAGATTTTAGCAGATTTTTACGGATGCGATGAAGCCATATAACAATTTGTGTCATGTTCTAAATGCGAGAAATGTTTTTTATTTGAAAAACGTCTCCATTAAGTATTCATATAGTAGACGTGTTTTGAGTGCACTCTGTGTGAAATGTTTATGCCTCTGTAATTAAAGACTATTATATATATATATATTAACTCGTTACCATATTCTGTTTTAAATAAGGCTTTATTTAGATAACTCAACAAGGTACTACTCAATTTTAAGGTATAATTTAAGTGGTGTATCTATAGTTGTTGGTCATAATAAAGATAAACGGCAGTATTCCTGCAACCAGCCATGTATTGTCTTGGCTGGCGGAACTCCAGGTCGCTCTAAGAATCCACGCGCCATACAGGCTCCATTTTGAATGTCTACATTTTACCGACTCTTAAACAAAGACTTTATTACCTATTAATTTACATCGTAGTTTCCGTTCGGTTATATTAAAAAAAATCAAGTGACGACTTACTTACCCACAGTATTAGCCAAACAGTTAAGACGGCTAGGCGCCAGTGTAATTCGCACGAAAGGCGGAACACAACAATCAATTGTTAGACGTAAAGCCTAGATTAGCATAGCCCGACTGGGATCATCGGCTGTGATTGTTTCGACGTTGTTACATCCCGTGTAATTTGTAGGGATTCCGATGAATAAATGTTGTACGTTTACTGACGGATTTTACGTACATTTGCGTACGAATTCGCAGCGGGGCGCGATTATTATTCTGCCTAAAAAGCTTTATTCATTTTCGATTCAAATTAAGGATATTTTATATAGTTATAACTGTGTTTTTGATGAGTATAATATGCTAGACCACAATGACAATAAGTAAGAGTTTTGTTAGGAAAATATACGCTAATATTTTCCGAGGAATTTCATTATTGCGAGCCTTGTTGGCTTTCAAATAAATAGGAATTTTATTGCTATTCTTTTCTGTTCAGTGTGATTTACATTACATTATAATCTTGGGGAAGTTTAGTATAACAAGAATAACAATGATTGTAATTATTTATAATAATTTCGTTGCTTACTTTTTGGTCCTCTAAAATAAAATAATTTGACTTGACATAATGTTTTTCCCAATTTTTTCCTCATCGATAAGTCATTGGCAATGTACGTGACTATGACATTAGATTTCGTCAAATTCCAATTTCCGGCTTACACAAAAAGGACTCCTCACATTCCGGAAAATGTCAAATGTAAGCAGCGGAAATCGAAAAGTGAATAGTGCTGCGATTTTACTATTAACTCTAGTAAAATCTGTATACTTATACTTATACTTAAATAGGTTAGGAATAACAGTTTTGGAAGACGGATGAAAACCTAGGCAAATCTCTCTTGACTGGCCATTATCACAGGCCACTCATGCTTAAAGTAATTCTGTATGTATCATGAGGTGTACAAAGGTACAAAGGTAAATATATATTTACCAATTTATTAACATATATTTATATAAATATAAAAAAAAGGATATAACTAAATAAAAATCTTATGTTAATACTATTACTCAACGGCTTAACGAATAACATATAATACCACTAGTGTCAACCAAAGTTCTATTATATACCAGATAACCTGGTCCTTGTGATCTTTTTACAATTTTAATGATAAGCAGAATTGTCTTTAAACTCTACTGAGTGTAGAAAGGGCAAATGGCCTTTAGAGGCGATCACTGTGTTTTCAAAGGTTGTAGGGGATTGATGTCAAAGAAGATTAATTGGCGTCATAATTAATAGGAGCTCTGTATAAAATATCAGTCTAAGAAAGATGAATAAATTCGTCTAACTGGAAAATGCTATATTCTGCCCATGACTTCGTCCGTGTATTTTTATGTAAGAAAAAAGTGTAATAGTAAGTTATATTTAATAGATAAAGTTACCTATTTTGTTTTGTATATTATAATAAAATGATTAATTAATTTATTATATACAAAGAAAAAATAATAATGTCTTCTTTGTATACCCGGATAAATTTTTTATCTGAAGAGTGAAACAGATTATAAATATTCATTTGTCGATTTTGCGGTGAAGGCTAGATTGGCCAGAGACATCCAAAGACGACATATTGTCAACCATAATATGTGCTATTGTAAAAATATTCCTTAATCTGGAATATTCTTTCATAGTATATGTCATTACAAGTGCGGAAAGCCTGTCATTGCAAAGAGTTCCGACGAATGTATACCCGAGCCGAGGCGCAGCCACAGGTGAGGGTTGAGAGACGGAACAAGTTGCAATGACGGTTCCGCACATGTACTGAACGACTATTTTTAATACAATTGCGAAAAAATTAAGCAATTTTATAAAACTTTTTGCTTTTTTTTCTCTTCTCTCCACGGAATAAATTCGTTACACGTAGATATGTAGCGACTTTTATGTTTCCGGTAAATTGTTCTCCGAAGCATTTGTGCAATTATACTGAATTCGGGTGGTATTAATTCTAATAAAAAATCGTCAAAATTACTCATTTTATGCAACAAATAACTCAACTCGCAAGAGCATTTTTGTAAAATGGCGCCAACCGTCAAAGAATATGAGCAAAGATTTTTTTTATTTTCTTCACCCATTCTGGGTAGGCAAAGGGAACTTCGCCCATACAGCCAAGTCTTCAGTAGGCTATTTTTATTGATGTGAAATGAAATGAAACCAAACCTAACTCATTGAGTCCATTTATTAAATCTGATATTGAAACAAATTTGTATCTTCTTTTTAAAATACATAAATATGTATTTTAAAAAGAAGATACAAATGCATGAATCATAAAAACTTCTGTGATTTTTTTTTGTAAAAACTTCGTGGTTGGTTCTTTCTTTTTAATATACATTGTTTTGACAGTTGGGAAAGAGAACGCACGAGTGCGGGAAAGGTAAAGAAAAAGCACGAGTGGGTAATAGCCCACATCCCGAACGCTATACGTCCCTGCAATATGCCACTTTTTGAGCAACTGTAATAAAAAGTTAATTTACAATTCCGGATATCTAACCAGAAAATTTGTCGCACCAATGTTAAACTTTCCGCACTTACATTTGACGCCCATTATAAAAATGTAACGAGATTACCGACCTCCTTCGACCCTTTATTATTTATTCGAAATACCCGTTATATTGATGACCCGGGACCAAAATATTAAAGCGTTGTCCACTGTTCAAGTATTATGCGATAAACAATTTTACGTAATTGTAATAAGCACCACAGTAGTGTAAAATAGTACGTTGCATATTACCTGAGTTTGGTTATAAATAGTTTATGAATGTATCCCCCTTCCGGCGGCATTAGTTTTGGTAAACTGGCTTATCCCGTCGAGATTATTTTGCTTCATATATTATTTGTTAACAATATGAGAAGATATTACTTTTGTTTGTTACTCTTTCTTAATTAATATAATAGAACTTCTTAGCTTGTTTTTCCAATGATAATGAGATATTTTAATGCACTGATGATAAACTTCATGTACATGGCGTAAATTTCACCTCATTCTTAGAGAAGAGATCCTCTCTGTTTAAATAAAATCATTTTGCATAAACCAATTTTGGAATTGGTATTGGAACAAATGAGATACAGCGGTGTTGTCTCCATATCAATGCCAACTTGGATTTCTGTAAACGAATCTACGAGTTAAACAATCATCATAAACAGGTATTAAATGTTGGTACTATTAAGTTAGCGAAGTACCCAGTTCTATAATTCGAGGTTACTTTATAGGCGCTACACTAATTTAACGCACCAGAGGCAGCCTCGCTTAAAGACCAATTATAACGGAATAACTCAAAGCTATTACATAATTTAAAATTGCTTTAGTATGATGTTAGAATAACATAAGTTTTGTTTTAGTAAATTTAAATTTGGTTCTCGATATTATATTTTTATCTCTTATACAAACGTTTACTACATAACGATTATGTATGTTGTATTTATACGAATAAAAAACTATCGAACCTTCGGAACTGCAGACAGTAGGATTCAATGAGCAAATAAGTATTCTTGGAAGCTCGTCGTGAATGGTTAAAGTTGACTTCCTTGAAAATGAATGGAGCAATCGAGAACGAAAACCCAATCATCTAAAACCAACAGCAGACGGACTTGGCCATTTCACGATGTGTTTGCCTTGCAGCGTCCAACTCTCTTGTGTTTGTTTCCACGCTACGGCTTAAACTTTTAGCAAGTGTAATGTACGGCACTGCATGTGTGCTTAAATAAACTAATTGGTGTTAGTTTGAGCTAAGACTGAAGTTCAAAATCTCGTTTGAACTGCACACGATTGATGAAAGACGATTGAATTGTATTTTATTAGTTTAATACATATAAAAATGTGGGTGACAGTTTATTGACACACGTCACAGAGTATAAAAGTTTACAATCAACAAAAACAGTCCAGTCATTACGTCGGAAAAATCGCTTGAAATGAAAATGAACCGAGGAAGCCAAAATTTTGGATATTTGGTGGGGGCGTAAAAAAATGATGTGAGCTGTAGATATTTTATTGATAGTCGTGTATGTATACACGACAGTTAATTTAAGAAAAATATCAATTCTATAGAAATGAAGCGCGCCATTTTAAATGTAGAGCACGGCTCAAGATGTAGGCGCACACAGTGAAGAAAAATTAGGCGAGTCTTTGTATTTTTAAATTTGCATATGTATTCATTCTCTTTGAGTAATGGAAAATGTTGACAACAATACGGAATGCATAAAAAGGAAAACTTTTAAGTGGCACTGGGGACGCGGTGGCCGGTGAAACACATTCGTCGCATACAAATCGGCACACTAGCCCACTTCCAATACAACTTATAGGAATTAATATTAAATCGCGACATTTAATAGCCTTCATTGTCTATCTTTTAGGGAAGTCATGATTAGTTATCATAACATACACTTATAACGTTATGATTATATATATGTCTATTGTTTAGAATAATGTTTATTTCATTTTAGTTCAGTAAGAAATTCGGAAGTGAAAAATGAAAGAATATATTCTAATATAGTAATTTAATTCTAAAGTAACAATAAATTATTAATCAAAAGTGAGAACTAAAATTTCTAAAAAACTAAATTTTAGTCTTCACCACTAACAACGATACATAAGTTTGATGGCGTAAGATACTCTTCTTGCTTCCCCAAGTATGGCGAGTGGCGAATCCCAAAAGTTGGCGCTGGTATAGTACGTTTGGGATACATAAACTGTAATATTCACATTGATATACTTAGTATTACATTTATTAATTTTGAATGGTTTAAATAATTTATCTTCTTATCTACACTGAAACTTTTAATTCGATTCCAGATTTGACAATTTCAGTGTTGCAACGTTATGACGAGTAAGAAATAGTGACGTTGCAAAATTATTCGATACGGAATGGAATATTTCCGTATCTATTCCTCTGGTTTATAGTAGTTTTTTTTTCACGTACTTGTAGGCGTTGTGGATCATTACTTTTTCAGTGACAGTGAAACTTTTTCGAGGACGTTTTTTTCTTGGGGACAAGAAAACATCCATGTCTTTTTGTGATGTACTTGGCTGAGGATCCATTTTGATGGAAAACCAAAACTTTACTTAAAGTTCACAAAAAACTATAAACTATTCTACAATAAAAACAGAAATATTAACTTTTTATAAAATAAAGCAGATTTTTATTTAAATAAATACATAATAATTCATAAGAATTAATAAATAATTATTATGAATTATTATGTATTTATTTAAATAAAAATCAATAATTTTGTCGTTAATTGGTACACCAAGATTACGATTGAATGACATAAACATAAATCGCGATTGTCAAATTTTGTGTACATCACTACACTTTTATATGTGGTATCATTATTTTACAAAATGACAGTAGCTAATGTCAAATTCGGAATTGAATTAAGTCGTGGTATAAATATTTATTTGCGGTATGAAATTAGTATTAGATTTAATAACCTTTTTCTCGCAATAAGTGTTTGGCGGTGGCGTCTGTTTGGGCGGTGTGCTTTTGAAAGGCGCACCAAAGGAAAATGCGGGCTTTCGCCGCTTCACAAAGTCAAAGTTGGGATCGTGTTCTCCGGGACCGGGAAGATTTTGTGCTGTTAGATGTCGTACTGCATATCCAAGTGTATACGCGGGTGGCTTCCTATATGACAAAGGATTATATTGTTTTATAGATTACGCAATTTATAATTAGCATTAATTGGTATATTTAAGATCGGTACGTTAAATACTTATACGACGCTAGTAGTTATTTGAGTATCACAGGTAAGCATAAAAGAAAATAAATCTGTTATTAGAAGATAAAATGTGAGATAAGGTTCAGTGAAACTACGCCTGAACGCATTTAAGTCGGAATTATTGCGCATCCCATTTTTATATATTATTGTTAGAAAATCTAAATGGTAATTATGACTTTACTTACTTGAAATGTATAGTAGGCAAATACATATTTGGGGGAGGGGTCCACATGTCCCAAGGTTGATATGGAGGCTTTGCGGCGGGGCGCATAGAGTACACTGGAGGTCTTTTAAAAACCA
Source organism: Pieris mannii (assembly GCA_028984075.1). Taxonomy (NCBI): domain Eukaryota; kingdom Metazoa; phylum Arthropoda; class Insecta; order Lepidoptera; family Pieridae; genus Pieris; species Pieris mannii. The sequence goes on from CM054776.1 coordinate 8,063,165, forward strand.
CTTGGCTTTTTGGAACATATCTGTCAGGGCCTGGTGTTTTGCCTTTAGACTGTATTGGATCTAATTTGGGTGAAACTACGCCTAGAGGTATCCTATAGGGTCCTGAAACGATTGTTTTAGTAATTGATAGAAATTACATTAAATGCTTGTTTTGATTTAATTTTAGCAAATTGTAGGTATGCCTTTAAGTTACATCCCGGCTCCAGATTTTAAAGATATTTGGTACGTCGTTGTTACCGTCCCCATCCTATATCGGTATTAAATTACTATTCCGACTCCCAATTATAGCTACCACAAAATAAGTTAATAATAAATCGTTGAAGCACAAAGATGCCGATCATAATCGCTTCTATCTATTCATTTTTCTATAACCACACAAAGTTATTACTAAGTATTGGAGTAGAGAAAGAGTGGAATATGGAATACGCTGACTTAATTTTGAGGCAGTTTTGTAATATTCATATACGCTTTATATACCAAAGTTCTACCATGAATCAAAATACCTTTTTTACTATGTCCCGAGATATCTAAAACTGGCGCTTTTGCTGTAAGAATCTGTTTGTTAAAGTTAACGGGAGTCTTGTGACCGAAAGTATACGCCGGAGCACGCTGTATTCTTGAGTAGCCCTTGCCACCTGCAAACTTGAACTTAAGTAATAAGAATAATAATTAATTTAATAATAATAATATAATAATAATTATCTTTATTTCTTCTCTCACATATACATACAAGGTTACAATGATTAAAGCTAAGATGATAACATTTGAAAGTGTATGTGAGAGACTGGTCTCTGTAACAGGAGACCTGTGTGACAGATAGCCAGCCTCTCCGCCACCGGACCGGAACACGTACAATATAATAGGTCATTGTCATAATATACAATAGAAGAAAAAAAGTAAACGCTAAAAGAAAAACATTGCAAACAGAGATGTAAAATTAAATTTGGTGTGTGTGTGCGCATGCGCTAGTGTGTGTCTCTATGTGTATGTGTATGCGTGTGTGTGTGTGTGTATGTGTGGGTTAATGGGGGTTTTTACAGAGTAACAGTTAATAGTTTTAAGTGTTTCTTCGGAATTCATTATTAATTTGAAAGACTACGACTAGGCTTAAATTTAAAGTTTTATTGACATAATAATAAATTTGAATAAAACGTACAATAAAGATAAATAATTCAAGACAATAATAAAGGGAGAGTGAAAGGTAAGATATATTGCCTTTTCCTCTAATGGATATAGAATCTGTGCGATTAGAGACTTTAGCCGCAAAAGCGCTAAATTACTGCTTTGTTATGACTGTTGCGTCATTAAAGTTTGACAGTGTTGATGCTAATTTAAAAGTATCATCATATTAGTCCGCATAACCACCACGCTGAAAGTAAAATTATCATCTTAAAATAAATTTTAGAAAACTAAACAGCTAAATAACCTTAAGGTCACGAGAATACATTAATCTAAAAACATGTACGATACGCAGTTGTAAATGACAGCTCACTAAGTTTATTGTGACTCTTGAAGCACTTGCCAACTTTAGGCTTCAAATAAGTTATATATTAAAGCTATTCCAGTTACAGCTTATTCGCGCTACCATTTGATTTTGAATGGGATTTACTAAAAACGGCACCACGCAAACACTTTGCTACTACAAAAATCTTAAATTTTAGGTAGAATAAATAATAGTTATATTACAGAATATTGGAGGTGTTTCATATTGTTGAGGCCCAGGAGTCTTGAGATCTGGCTTTCCCCTCCGCTCAGTTGGTTTACTAGGCGATTGCTTAACAAACCGCGCCCTACATTCCCAACCCCAAGGCATTGTAAATAAGTAATATCAAACGATTATTTTATAAATACTTAGTAAAACGTAGACGTAAAATATTATTTTCATTATGACACATAGAACTGACGTTTGTTTGAGGGCTCAGTTTTTTTCTTCGATGATTATTAATTTCATAAAGGACATATATGATTAAATTATATTTGTGCAGAAATAATTTCGAAACAAATATGTTAATATCAAATTATATATTAGTTGTCAATCGTTCAAGTGAGAATATGGCGGAGTATTGAGAACGTGATGTTCTTCAATGAAATATTTTTATATCACAATCGTTTTTAATTTTTCATTCCCACATTTACACCTAAATTGATATATGGGTTAAGTCAATTTACAAATAATACAAATTTTACTCTGCAGAAAATTTAATTAGGCTAAAAGTTCGAGCTAAAGCTAAAGGAAAGGGGATTTTAGGCACACGTTTGGGCGTAATCAAAAGTGCTGAAGCGCACATACTCAGATAAAACATGACATAAAAGACAAGGAATAAATGAATCAAGCAAATAAAAAAGAAATTCTAGGGAACAGGAAATTGAGCTTCACCGGATATCGTCGCACCGGAACGACGTGCGACGAAGGAATGACTTCCGGCCGAGGTGAGCCATAATTTTTCATCTGTGTGTACGCTATTATGCAATAAGGTTGTTTAAAAATCGTAATTAGAAGTTTGTTGTCGATGATTGGCAAGATTATTAACTGGCGAATGAGTTAGAATTCAGAAAATTTCAGCGTAATATGATAGTACATTTACTAACTTTTCTTTTACAAAAAAAAATTGTACTGTAAAAATTTGTAATTTTCTAAGGAAATCGATAGCAGCATAGAATTAATCAATTTTCCCAATAAATTAACAAAAATAAATGTTAAAAACTTAAAAACAATATTTTCCATAACGTAGTATTTATGAAAAGTCGAGGGACTTCCTATGTGTTAAAACAACAAATAATTACATTCACACATACAATAAAGGGTTGAATAAATATAATTTATTTAAAAAAAGTATATAATTCATATGTATGTAATTATTTAATAACACCGATTTAAACATTTGATAGGACTATAAAATTATTAAGAAAAGGTTAAGTTTTCCAAGCAGTTATCAAAATAAAACATTGTATATATTATTAATTGGCCTATCTTAACTTTGATGGGCGTCACGATATACTAAATAATTCACTTTCGTAGACGCTTCGTAGCTTGAACCATGTTCATCCTAATTACTTAGAAACAAACATAATAACGATTGACGCTGTCCTTTGATTGTAGGATTAGATTCCAAATCAGAGTCCAGCTTAATGCGGAATTGTGTGACGTTTTGTTATTGTTTGAGTTTGCAATACAATTCGGGTTTTAAGGTGTAAAAATAATTCAAATAATAAATAATAATATAATGTTATCTTGCCATCGCTAGCTGCTTTAGACCTCAGATAATATCTATTGAGCACGTTCAAAGTTGTAAAAAGATTACCACTTTTTAAAATATTATTTGTAGAATCTATTATTATTATTCCTAATGCCAGGAGCATTAGGAATAATAATTAGTCATTCTAAAAAAAATTCGCTAAATTAGACACGTTATGAATATCTAAGGTCAAGTTTATTACAGTTTTGTACGTTCAGAATGTCTTGTTTCACTTATTCATATACGTAATGGAAAATTAAAAAGCGGGCAATATTGCCAGTTCGTGCGGCATTCATTATTCAAGCCATACAACGGGGACACGTAAATCCTGAGCTTTTAATAAATTCTATTATAAATATGCGTCATTTTCCACTTTAATCCCACTATGCTTTTGGTGCACGGACAGTATTTAAAAAGCTTAGCTAAGCCAAGAAGGTTACGCGATGATTTTCAAAATACACCTTTAAATATGTACAATGGCGACTTAGATTAGTTGCAGTTAAGTTTTTTTTAATAGAATAGGGAGCAAACGGGCAGGAGGCTCACCTGATGTTAAGTGATACCGCCGCCCATGACACTCTCAATGCCAGAGGGCTCGCGAGTGCGTTGCCGGCCTAAAGTAAGTAATTTTGAATAACCATTTCGTATAATTTAGGCTATTATATGAAACATAACTTAAACTAAATCATTATATAAGTTTTGTTTTGGTTTTTCCTTAATACTAATCATGATACAATTCCAAACAAAACAAAAACTTTCTCAACCCAGATTTATTCTCAGGGAGATCGCCAGAGAATCACTTTTTTATACTAAATAATTCACTTTATAATAACATAGTATGTAGTATCATACTAATATTAACGGTTTTAATAATTGAATTTTAGTATTAGAAATCCCAATTAGTAAACACACAATTCACCGGATGTATATTTTTTTATGAAAAATATTTGAATTGTCTATTATATTTATTATGTATGTTATTCGACCTTAACGAAACCCAAGTTTCGACCACATTTCGTCGCCCAAAGTAGGTCAAACCAGTAAATGAAGGATGCGGAAACTTCTTACAGCAAAAGTCAATTGAGCTAGGAACTTTTTTAAAGTGCCGAGGCAACTACGACTTTTTATATTAGTTTTTATCTTTATCCCACGTTTTAGATCACGAATCACTTGAAGATATCAAATATTTGAAATAAAAATATATTTTTACACATAAGGGCTCATACTTAAGGGAATATATCTACATGAATTCAAGTAATGTAACATAACATCTTATAAAGTGTAAAATCTTGATAAACGCTATGAGTACATATTTAAAACTAGATGTAACTACGAACACATATTCGAAGAAGCATTAGTGTAGTTTGTGCAAATTGTATGAATAGACTTGGTGATCGACTTGACAACAACAATTTATCAATGTAACGACTAATGCTAAACAAAATTATCGTATAATATTTTATGTTATAGGCATATGCAAGTAACACCTGCTTGGATACTAATTATGACACTTTGCTTGCGATTGCAGCTGACCTGTTAACCACTCGAAAACCAAGTTTTAAGATATTTTAGAGGGTTATATAACATAATCCGATAGAGTGTCTATTTATCATTTTTATTGGATATAAAATAGTTGTGAGCTGAAACTGTAATATAGGTACTCAAAGAAATAACGCGCTTATAAGATTAGAGTCATAAAAGTTTTAATATGTTACGTTTATAGGCGATATGAACGCGGTGTCCACTCAGAGTACCTACTACTGTACTAGAGCTTCTGTATTAATGTAGCAATGAATGTTGCTAAGTTGCAACATATAATAATGATATGTTGCAACTTAGCAACATTCATTGCTATGCGGATGAAGCACTGGGGTTTTTCTTTACACTGGCCGGGCAGGTATTTCACGGGCAGAAGTCGATGAGTACCGGAACAAACTTGTGTCTGAAGTCGAAACTCTACTACGTGGAGTCTCCGACTGGGGCAGACTAAACCTAGTGCAATTTAACCACAAGTCTTGTGTCTTACAAGTTTGCGCGTTTTCCGCTAAAAATAAATCCTTTTTCGCTACTCCTTTTTTCGAAAACACTCTTCTTAAAGCCGCAGCCAGCATTGGAATACTTGGCGTTGACATATCGAACGACATTCAGTTTCGCGATCACTTGGAGGGAAAGGCCAAATTAGCATCCAAGAAGCTCGGAGTGCTCAGCAAGGCGAGACGGTACTTTACTCCGGGCCAACGCTTGCAACTATATAAAGCGCAAATTCGGCCCCACATGGAGTACTGTTCTCACCTCTGGGCGGGGGCTCCCTAGCACCAACTCCTTCCACTTGACCGTATTCAACGAAGAGCGGTTCGAATCGTCGACAACCAATCTCTCTCCGAGCGGCTTGATCCTTTGGCGTTGCGTAGTGATGTGGGGTTACTCTGCATCTTCTACCGCATTTACCATTAGTAGGAGTATTTAGAGGAGTTGTTCGGATTAATACCTGCAGATGAGTTTCATCATCGGATGTCGAGGCCGAATATCAAATTCCACCTATATCACCTCGACGTCTGCCGTTCTACAACTGCGCGAACCCGTACCAATTCGACTAAGGGTTCTTCAAGAAACGAGCGTACATATTCTTAAAAATCGAAAACCACTGATTCTGAGGTTACAGGTAGTCCAACATTTTATTCATTAACTTAAAATAAAAAATGATGTATGCTTCTGAGATTGGCAATTTTGGTCAGTTAATTAGTTACAGCCGTGACGTCTCAAGAATTAATATGATCTTCTAGATGAATGAAGATTATGCGTCGTGAAAATTTTTCGTTTTCATTTTGTGCAAAATTCTCTTATAGACCTGCTGTTTGTTTTATAATGAACCTATTCAGGTTAGTATTGAATGGGTATTCGGTTTGCAATAGGCACAACACTGCTCTGAATATGCAACGGACCAATCACAATTTTAGACTTCTGTTCTGGCTATTCCGTTCTCGGCCCCGAGCTTCATTAAAACCCCGGCAGATTGAAATATCCATACTAATATTATTAACGCGAAAGCGCATTTTGTTATATAGTTGTTACGGTTTCGGTATTATACCGATGTCAACACCCGAGTACTGCGAATGTGTAATGTTTTATATTTGAAATTTATTTGAATTAGTTTTCTCAGAATATTTTAGGTTTTTGATTTATAGTCAATGTTGGCTAGATGGTACCGCGCGTTCGAATCACGGCACCAATTGATATTTTTTGTGTGCATTTAACACTAGCTCGTACTGTGGAGGAATCGAGAGGAAACAGGTATGTCTAGACCCAAAAATCAACGGCCTGTCTTAGTAGGCTGATCCTCTACTTGCCTATTAAGAATGTATGAAATATATAACTCTCCCATGAATAACGATTTTCTGAAGGTAATACAAAAGTAGGTCCTAATCATCGCCGCTTTCACATTGTTAATCACAGAGATTGCACGATATAAACACCAAAATCAATTGTCATCTTGTATAACGTATAAAATATAGTTAGATGTTATATATAACGTGTATCATTAACATGACTTGTTATTGATAAAAATATGTTCTATCAAGTACATGATGCATTTCACAAGAGCATAGCGCAGTGTTAGTGAGGCTTATAAAGTTCACACTTAATAAATCGGGTTAATGAATGTATAGAGATTCCTATAGTGTAAATAATTTAATATAATTGTAAAAAATGATTTATAAACATAGAGTTATTAATACTATAGACATTAAATTGTTGAATTCATATTAACTAATATCTGTGAATAATGATCTAGTGGTGTAAGATTGCATCCGTTTCTTTGATTATTTTATTTCACAGAAAAGTAGTGTCAGCCTTCTGTCTGACAAATGTTCTTGAACGACTTGGTTTCCTTCACCGTATGTGCAAGTGTTAGATTGGTTACCTGCCACACAGAAAGGTGCTCAACTGGCATCAAACCTTCGACTAGAATTAGATTTGCACGCTGAAGACGCTAGGCCATAACTGTCTAACACTTAGCTGTGTTTCATTATTAGTATTACATTATTAAAATAGTTGTACAAAAAATATCTTTTGAGTATATGTAGTATTTAAATTAGTAAAAAAAATGTGTTAAGTCGTGATTAACATGGTTTTTGACCATATCTTATTTAAGGGTTCGATATTTTATTTACTGGTCGGATTTAGAAGTAATATTATTAAAACAATTGCAACTAGATTGTTCGAGTAGTCATTTTTCAATAACTTATATAAATTATGCCAAAACCTTATACGTGACGACAGTATTATGATGACGGATTATAGTACCCGATTGGAATACAGTATTTTATAGGGCAGAATAAATCTCTGTGTCGTAAATCCGATCCTTGTACTCGGTTTATTTGATTATGGGGCCTTGGTGCCGCGACTGGAACAAAATATCTGATATTATTGTTCTATTTTGGGGTGAAATCTGAAATCATATATCAATCACATACAATACAATACAAAATATTTGTTTCAATACAAAAAGTTAATAACATTACTTCTTACTTTAATGGTGTGGTTTAAAACTTCAAAATCAAACGTCTTATCACATTTAAAGTTGAATCCCAAATACTTTGTGATATTTAAAGATAACTCAGTTTTCCTAGTTAATTTGTCACTGATGTACTTAATGTAATCTTAAATATAATTAAGTGTTAAGTAGCCCCATTTTAGTTGTTGTTCTGTTTAATTGATTCTAAGTTACAGTTAAACAAAACTTACAATATTATTAAGTAATTTAAAAACGACTACATTATTGTGCATGATTTATAACACAACAATCGCCGTTCGTTTTTATATTTTTGATTGAATACCTATAATATGGGATAAAAAAAGGAATTATTGAGTTTCTTCACACTTAGACATAAAGGTGCACAACCTGGTAATCGAATAATACTGGCACGTCTCAAATCCAAAAGTCGACGACATGATTCAGATAGACGGCTGATCACCAAACACGTTAAATACATACACACTGATGAACTACAATAAAACGTTAGTAACAACACGATACTAGGTCAGTGAAGATCTTGAAATGGGTAACATGGATGAATTTATTGCGTTACCATAATTCATTTGCAAGTTTACATTTTAATTATTCTGTTTCTACTGTAGCTATAAATTATTCAGTGGGTAAGGCTCTTGTTTTAACAGGATTGTTACTGTGGACTCACAGACCATTGTAGGATTCGAAAATTTAATAATTTCACAACTTTTAATGAGGTGATCTCTTCAACTTCGCACTTACTCGCTTATATGTGAAGTGAAAATGGCAGTATAACAAATACTTTGAATAATAACATCGTAGATTACTTATTATACTTACAAATTAACGGTATGATTTAAGGTAGCACAATGTGACTTTCTTAAAAGGCTCAAGTTGTTGTTAATAATACCTGTTAATTTTTAATGAAAAACCCAGCTGCCGATGTTTTATTACATCTGAGCGTAACGTACCAATTTTTTTTTATAGAACAGGGGGAAAACGGGTTCATCTGATGTTAAGTGATACCGCCGCCCATGGATACTCTCGATGCTAGAGGGCTCGCGAGTGCGTTGCCGGTCTTTTAAGAATTGGTACGCTCTTTTCTAAGTCGAATTGGTTCGGAAATACTTCTTTTTTGCAAAGATTGTTTTAAATATGTATTAAAGGTTGACAGTAGTAATCTACTATTGTATTTTATTGTTTATTGAGTTTTATGTTATTTTATATTTAATATTTACATATTTTAATATGTTATTAGTCTGAGTTTGGCTATGAATGGGCTGTAAGTAAATAAATGAATAAATACGGGGACTGATACGTAACGTGCCTGATTGAAGGTACACACCTATGTCTTATGCTAGAAACGAGACTTGGTATTTAATTGGTATTATTTAATCATTTAAGAGCTCGGATAAAAATCATTATCTAAAGTAAGTTGTATACGATGTAATATTACATCAGAAGCCAAGGGGCGATACAGCTAGCGTAGCGGAAAATAGCCTTCTACCTCGACTAGGCATACACCAGACTGTATCTTTCAATTACTATCACCCCGATAAATATCGAAATACTAATAAAATATTAGACATTCTGAATACATTAATATGTTCTCATAATACTTCGAGCATTGAGTTGTTTTATATTTTATTTCTTGGTATATTTTGGTAAGTTTTCTAAGTTTTTTTTTTTTTTTTTTTTATTGATAAAGATTGCCAACGCTCGGCACACTGATACATTGGTAAAAACAAACACTAAATACAATTTTGAATGTGATAAGCAATTAGAGGCAAACATGACATTCATTTAGTTATAATTCTATTTCTAAGTTACATTATTTTTATTAAATTATGATTGTTTGAAACAATAGCCCAAGATGTCAGGTTTATTAAATTTATTTTTCATTATGTAGTTATTAATTTCTTTAAAATAATATCTAATAGCCCACCATTAAGTGTTACTGCGGTAAAACTTAATTTACATTTACTTTAAAACTATAGCCAGTGAAACTTTGCGCCCGTATATTGATGGAATTCTGATACACTTTCAAATCTCCATTTAAACTTATAAGCTACCTCCCGTTTAAAATAGTTTAATACGATTTTATTCTTCATGAATAAATAGCACTGTGGAAGCTTTCCATTTATACTTTTGTTAATTTAAGTTCTGTTTTGAAAATTCAGTCGTTCGTTAAATTCGTCCGTAACCTTCTATAAAATCCTTACGTTTAGCAGAGCGTATATTTTTTAAATGAAATATTTGTAAGACGAGCGGCTCACATAAATACACAGTAATATGTGAGTGCAAATTTATCCTCAAGAAAACCTGTCATTGTAGGTAACGAGGCAACCTAGGGGATCCTCATGACGGCTCACAATAACTCATCCGGGAGACTGTCAGCGGAGCTGCCTCAATAAACTGATGTACTTACCTGTAATTACGTATAGGACAATAGCGTACCGTATACCGTTAATTTAAGACGGCACATTTAGAGTGCGGATACGAGTGCAAATTAATAGCATTACTTCCCTCATGTTGCCATACCCGTAATTTTCTCATAGAGATCTTTATGTTACTTGATGGCTTTATAAAATCACTTTAAGTAGAGAATATTTCAGTTGCCCTGTTGCGAAGCTGAAAATATTTTGGGGAAATTAACATTTTTTTAATAACGTAAAAACTCTATGTTGGTGGGAAATAATTATTGTTTCTTAACAATCTACGATGTGGTACCTAAACCAACGACAGAATGTAATATTGTGTAATTGCAATATTTTTTTGCAATGCCAATTTTAATTTATACATATTTGAGGCTATATTGCTATATCTTTTCGGATTCTTGATGTATTCCGCATATTAAACTGTTGCAATTTCCAAACAGATTCTCTAAATAAATTTTCACATTGTTTGTTTCTTTAAAAACGTTTGACCAACGGAATACCGCTCAATGTGTTGCATTCACTCGAGCTAAATAGATTTCGTTTGTCGTATTGATCCGTGCTATTCGTAGTCGGCACAGACGGCTAAAAAAAGATAGCTCTGACCAACCTTTTGGCTTTATCGTTAAGCTTATTGTCACCTCACACAATTTGTTAAATAATAAGAATTAAAAAGTTTATAAATATTGTAATTTGTATATCGTGAATAGAATTGTTATAAGCTTAGTTAAATAATTACTATTAGGGGCTGGAAGAGATCGCTTAGGAACGATAAGGCCACCCGTTGATTAAACCTTCTTCATGGAAAAGAATGTATATAAATAGTAAGTTTAAAAACAATGCTGCTTTTAAAAGTATTTTAAACGGCTCGATTTATTTGAAATGTCGCCAATGACAATGTACTGTACATGCCTCCATTGCAACGTTAACCCCATTATTTCTACCGATATATTTGGTACAAGTATTACTGAATTGAGATAAGAATAAAATGTGGGGTACATTGCAGCGAAGACGGCGTCCAAGTGCTATAAATTGCAAGCTAATATTGGAGAGTAAAGGCGCCAGGTGACACTTGTGAAAAGTCCAAGGGGAACACTACACCACCTCCACCACCATTCATTATATATTATAAAACATCTGCAATTAAATATTTTTTAATAGCAGCGTTTTGTGTTGTGTTAGTACATTCTCCTTTATATTTTTATAGCAAGAGAAACTTGGGAGAGAACTTAATAGTGACATAGACTTCTTTTTATCTCCGTTTCTGGGCGAGGTCTCAGGCAATCCGTAGTTTAATGAGTTCGCTTTGTGGGTGAGTTGGTTTAAATAAAATTACAGTACTATATCAGTGTAATCGATGTGGTCTCATTTATTTTACCACAACATCATTTTTGACTGTAAATTAAAATAGCAATAATATAATTATGCATGTATATATAAATTTAGAAATTTAACATTCTGTTTTTACTCTAAATTTTCCCAGTCAATACGTGTTTCATTTTTTGTACAATAATTTTATTAATGTTTTAGGTTTTTTTAGTAATGTTTGTTTTAATAATTTTATTAATAAAATATAAAATGGGCTATTAAACAGCAGAAGAGTATCACACAAAAAACCTGGAGGGTTAAAATCCAGTCGGCAGACAGGGTCACATTAAAACGTTGTTTTGTTGGATCGGTTGACAATCATTTGAGATTAAACCACATGTATGTAAATAAATGAAGTGAGTTTTGCAAATACATAATTAACAATGCTGACTGCATGTTTTTATTTAACTTCAGTAGAAAATTGTCAAAGCGTTTATGCTAATTTATTTAAAGATCCATTCAAGACAAGCCGCTTGGACAAGGTTTTTTTTTCAAACTGTATATTAATAGAAATAATACATCTTGATTCTGATTAATACATAACAGTATATTTTTCACAACTTCTTATCCTATATAACACTTTTCAAAAGTTTAGTCCCCGTGGCAGTGTGTGTACCTTATACACTGCAGCATTTTCTAAAGTATTTCTAAGTATTGCGATACTTATTCGTTGGGCGAGAAAAGCACGAGCTCTGGGGTCACCGGTACTGTCTACCAGGCGCCAACTTAAATCTTTATTTAGCGCCTTTTCACTTGAACATCACGGCTCAGGAGTCTCTACTCCAAAGGAAACAATATCGAAGTTGCAGGAAAGACTTTTATATTTGAGCCTTTATTACTCTGCGCCTGCTCTGCGGCCGCACTAGCCTGGCGCTCGTCCGAGGCAGGTGAGATGGGGCTATGAAGTAGTATATGAATGTAGCATCCCATACCAAAACTCGGAACATCTTCCAAGTGATAAACGATATTCAATCCGGCCGTTTGCCTACGTCTCTTCCGATGTCTGTTGGCTACAACATGGCTAGCTGGCTTTTTAATTTGTAATACGAAAAAGAAAAATACAATACTACTTCTAAATTATAACTAGTATCAATCGAATCAAAATACAATACAAATTCTACTTTCGTCAAGAGTAAGCCTTCAGTGTTCAATACACAATAAAATTGTCACCTTCTAACGTTATCTAAAGTTATGATAAATAAGTAAGATAAACTAGTTTAGGTTTACGTTTAGGTATACGCAGAAATATTTGCTGCTAACTTTGAGTCTATTTACTCCCCAGAACCTGATGGACGGCTGGATCTTCTCACGCACTTAATGGGTTAACGTTTGTTTTAAGTTTTTTTTTGTTAATTGTTTTTCATTTTTTGTACTCTACCCTCTATTGGTGTTTCTTTATCGTTGTCTCTCATTAGGGTTGCCTGGAAGAAATCGCTTGTAAGCGATAAGGCCGCCCTTTGCCTTATAACTTTTGTAACTGTTTTTTTATTTTTGTTATGTGTGTTTTTGTATAAGGCGATAAAGGATAAATAAATAAATAAAATATACGTCTCAAATTTCACTAAGGGAAAATGATAAGTCGTAATACTATAACAATATTGGAATATAACAAATGAAACTAGCACTTGAAAAATCAAACGTGGCATTTCATTAATGCATACTAATGAGTATGCTAATAGTAACGGTAATTGTTTTCAGCTTAGTTGCCAGTATTGTAATTAAAGTTCATCAGACTGCGCGTTCTATGCTTATAAATGGCTCCTGTCTTTCCCATGAAATTACCTTCGTTAACATTATTACAAAGATCGATGTTGATAGTGTGTTTTTGTATAATTTTATATGATGATTTATTTCAATTCACATTCATTTAAAATAACACGTTGATTTTCATCTTTATACGAACATAAGTTAACAGTGATAAATCGTAATTTAAAATAGTGCATTTCATTATCAAATGCTGTTTGTGTAACCTGCATTCGCAATAGAAGTAATCTCATGTACTCGTACATACACTGTATGTAAGTAAGAACATGTACCCGCAATAAATCCTAAGTGGTATTATTAGAACATATGAAATCCCATAATATAGTGGAGAAACACTTATTTTTGAGGTTTCTATTGGGATATTAGTAAATAATTACATTTTCCCCGCTACCGTGGCAAACGCAGGCTGAACCCTACGACATTTATGAAAATAATATATGTACATAGTATTGCTGACACATTAAAAAGGTCTACGGAAATCTCCGCGGTGGTATATTTTACTTTTTATGATAAATAATGACTAATTTTCGAGGTGATTTTAACTAATACAGCATTAATTCTTATCCAATTAATTATATTGTTGATTTTATATAGATCTATATGGCCCTTTATAGCATATGATTTTAATGAATATTTTAGAAGACATTACATATTAAAAAATTGCAGGACTTAGCGTTTGTGGCGGTACCGCCCGCGGCGGGAGCGGGCCTATAAACAGCACCTTGCAGGCCGCGATTCTCCCTCCCATTCAGGCATATATAGCCCGAGTTGAGCTGTTAAGGCCCTTAAGGTCAAATCTAGATTCCATTTCTAAAAAAAAAGTGATTCTCCCTAAAGCACTTTGAATTTAGCAGCCATCGGATGCGTTCATTATCATAGCTCTCTAGCGAGGAAAATAACAATACTTAATAAAATTTGCTTTTCATCAGTATTGCTCCCGTGCGAAGCCCCGCCGCGTCGCTAGTTTTCAATAAAGATCACTCTAGTAGGTTTCTGTAGCTGCATTTATCCTGGCAAGAAGCGAGCGCAACCTCAAGTAATAATGAGACCCGCCACAAAATTGTTGCCCCAATAAACCACGGCTCGAGGGAAATTAAAATCGTTTATTTAGAAAACATATTGTCAAAGAAAATCGTTTGAAATCGGGAATGTGTAAAATCTAATTAGGTGTGTGCGACGTGTGCGATTTTCGTAATTTACCATGCTCCGTCAGGGATTCTTTTAAATGTATATATTAAGGAAACAATTTTACAAAGCTAATGAATTAGTTCAGCACATAAAACAATTTTTCTTTTAAAACTGTCTCGATAAAGTACGCAATCCAATCTATTGACCAATTTAATTACATAATATGTGAGGCAAAAGTATAGTTGAATAATAATATTGATTAACCTACCTAAATTACTAATTTGATTTAATATATATATTTATATATATATTTTTTTCTTTTTTTGTCATTAAGTTTAATATGTGTATGTTGTTTGGTTGATATTTAGTGTAAAATGCTGTCTGTGTACAGATATAATTGGATATATTAATCAATCTGTATGTATGTAATCAATCTGTTTTCTGTTTTTGTACCTAAATGTAAAAATAAAATAAAATAAATAAAATAAATAAAATAACAATGGTATACATATAAATAGATACCATTACAGCTTCAAACAATGAAGGAAGTATGGCTAACTACTACTTGCTAAATGCGGGTTGGCGAATGAAGTATGCTATCGGTTCGGTGATTCTCACATCAAATAAATAAATATTTATGACGTTAATGAAAAAAGAAGCTCTGAAAATGTAAAACGAACCTCTTAAACATCAACATAGCATCCATCAAATAGTTAACTTCGCAATAGCTGACAATATCGATTACTGGCAAGAAAAATAATATTTATGGCGTTTCCCGAGTCAACTTTCCACATTACAGCTTTGTTTTTATTTGTGTACACAAAAAATAGAAAACACATTTGGCGCGCAGAGAATCTTTGTTGAGAGACTTATTTATTTTATTGTCTTGGGAATTCAAATAATGTCATTTAATAATGGAAACCTAAGAAAAAATATTTGAATTCTTATTTTATTGCTTTCATAAGGCAAGTTCAATAATTGGAGCGTAAAAATATACATACAAATTTTGTCGCAATGTTTTAGCTTTTTACAGTTCAATATAAATGTAAAGTACATGTAAAAATGTTAAAAGCTTTGTCATTGTAACCACTTAATATTTTTTATTATAAGTATGAGCACATCTATACTAATATTATAAATCTAAAGCGGTTGTTTCTAAGGAATTCTAAGCCAAATTAAGGCAGGTGAAACTAGTACTATATTATGTTTTCAGGTTAGCAGTAGGAATATTATAAACAGCGGATTTATTATTTCTTTGAGAAGCAATAAATTGTAACGAGAGGGTCAAAACGCTCACAATTCTTGAGCCCACACTCAATACGTGAAAATGGCAACGACATTGAGTGATTTACGCAAATACTAGATTAATAGTGTTTCTTTTATGCCAAGTTTTCGAAGATGAATAATGTTTTACGAAAATTGTTTAGAATAATCTGTGTGAGACTTTTATCTGCTTTATCATTTTAACAAGTTCCCTTTGTATGAGCCAGTTACATAATTTCGTCTGTTATAAATTATGAATAAATATTGATTCAATAAGGTTTAGGTTATCTAATGCTAATCATTATGAAATGTACTTGTTTTTAGTTTAAATAGATACATAATTGTTAATTCGTTAACTGAATCTTAATTCATTGAAAATAATTTAAATTAAATTGTAAAACTTTATCAGCAAAGTGCTGTGACGACGACGCATCAAACAAGACAGATTGCTCAAGATGGCCACGGACGGGTGCCCCGTGAGAGACATTTTTCAACCCCATTCAAATTACCGGCTAAGTTCATTCTGAATAATTTATGTAGCGACGTCCTGCACATAAATATTCTTGAGCTCTAATGTAAGACAGCTTTCTTACTACGTTTTCCGATAAAACAATTTCGTAAAAGAGTACGTAGCAGGTTTTAAAGAAAAAGTTTACTTTAATAATAAATTGCTTTTCATTAGAATAATCCAGAATAATTAACGGATCAAAGAGATTAATAAATTGACACATTTTAAATAGAGCCTAATTAATGTACGTAACTATTATATCGTATATAAAATAAATAATTGCTAGTAGTATAGTTATAATTTTAATATAATTGCTATATAGTTAGTGTCATGGGTATTACATTACATATTCTAATAAAAAATACAGCTAGTGGGTCTCGATAAAGAGGCAGTTCGTACTATAGAAATTATCCAATACTTGATGCCTATTTTATTAGCCGATTAGTATAAATTAGTGTGGCGGCATCCATGCGTCGGGTTGTCTCTCTTCCTAAAATATGGCGAGGCGGCAGATGGCTGGCCATGCGTCATACTCGTGAACGGGTGCTACTATTGGTGACTGGTCGTACTTGAATTCGTGTATGCGGTGATATTAGTTGTTCTACTACGTATTTGCGTGTTGTTCTCACGAGTATGTAAGTGCGTGCTCCTATTTCACCATGCCTCCTGCTGATAGCGGACAAAGCTTTGTTTTTAATTTATTTCATTATTCTGTATTACTCAAGATGTCATATGGAACATGGTGTTATTGTTGCAGCTCCTTACAAACGTTGTGAGAAAAATCTTGGCGATTATAAAGAGTGGCGGAAAGTTTATTGCCAGTTCTTCTCTTCCGTTCTACGCCCTTGATTTGAGAACGGGCAGTAAATGTATTTTAGAGGCATTTAATGTATATTTCTTTTTTTGAAGTTCATAAGTGTACATTATCTTACCTACATGAATAAATTATTTTCGAATTTAGAATTTTGAAATGTAACCGATGGACCATCATTTGAGATAACAAGCATTTAAATTAAGAACGAAAGTTATTAAAATATGTATTTGTGAAAGCGTAAAATTAATTAAACTTAATTATTTGTTTTCATCACAGTTTCTTAATTCTCATAACGAACTTATTTGCAAATTTAGAATTAAACTAAATTGACTTATTTTCAACTGGAATAATATTTTAGTGAGGTAACTGAGGGTATACTTTTGTGAAATGAATGTTTATTATTTGTCTAGACATTCTGGTCCGCTAACTTTACAATGTTTATATTTATATGAAATTCACATCACGTCCTTTTAACGTCTTAACAAACATGTTCTCTTATACTTATTGACATTTTTACGAAAGTGTGTGTACTTTTTTCCGTGTTTCATAACTATCAGATAAATTTGAAATAACTAGTGACTGTCTAAATCAGTGATTCTCAACCACTGTGCCACCAAATAATGCAAATATATAATGATGTTAATATTATTAAATTATATCAAATATTTTATTTTCATATATTATAGTTTACTTCGAATATTAAAACTTTATAGCAAATAAATAATTGTTAGCTTTTTATTTGTGTACCGCCAAATTTAAAAATCGTTAATTGTGTGCCGTTAAACTTTAAAATCATTAAATATGTGCCGTGACGAAAAAAGGTTGGGAAGCACTGGTCTAAGTTGTCATCATTACTGAGCCAAAAGTCTACATAAAGAATGTATTTAAAATGTTGTTTACATTAACGTGAACCAGCGTACAATTCAGTGTACAGCTGTCTTATATATTTTACACTTAATATGATTTAAATGCTAAACTCTTAACTATGTTACTGGTAAAAACAAAAGTGTTGGAACAATTTAATTACTATTCTTAGAATAATGTTATAGTAAATATACTTTTTGTCTTTGATTTTCAGAAATTATTCTCTTTAATAAAAATTAAAAGGATTAGCGTATAAATATTACAAATCCCAGTAAATTAATAAGAGTTTTAATCACTTTCGTTTGTTTCCATTGTACTTCACTATCTGAATTATACGATTAATAATCCTTTTTGACATTTATTTATCTTTCAAGTATCCTTTGTATACTGTTTGAACATAATTAATTTGAGTTATCAAGCAGACTGTTTGAGATAAATAATGGTAATAATTCAATTTACAACAAAACTTTATATTTAACTAATCAGCTCTAAGTTAATTAAAATTGTAAATACATTTCTTTATACATCCCTACCCCACACAATTCTCTCCTATAAATCCTAGTGCGTGTATTCATAAAAGTAAAAAAAGAGATATTACAAAAATCTAAAGATTAAATTAAAGAAGACTTTATACAGCTTTATAAAGTATTGAGAAAAATTCCTTTTGTACTACAATGTACATTCTAAATTCATGTTTCGTCTTAAGCAATTCTGTTTTACGTTATAACTAGTCATTAGACATCCCAGTGTCACTAACAATTTCTTGGTGAAACTTACAGACGTAGGTTCATAACAGGTCTGCACAGTTCACTCACTGTAAATTGAATTTGTAAGTTATTCTCCAAAGTTGTGAAGGCACGAATGAAGTGAGGTCGTTTCGAGTTGTTGTTTCTCAGAGTCGATGATTGGAGGCAGCTAGAGCGATGTTGGGTTGGGTTAGAACTTTGCTCTCGCGTCGCATATTATACTTCTACTAAGTAAGTTAGGTAAACCGGTCTACTAACACAGTATTGTGAATGTTATGTTGACAATAAAAGCTAGAATATAGTAGAATCATTCAAGAACCCATAGATGAAAATGTTTATAAAACGTAACTCATCTTTCTCTACATACACATTGTTGCCGATTTATTTGATCAGATAACATAAAAAGGTGGTTGCAGAGCTCTGTTAGGCTTTTTAATTATGCTCTTGATTAGTTTTTAACTTTCCATATTTTCTACATTGCGTGCAAACTATGCATTAGCACGCCCTCTTATGGCGCGCATTCTACAATAATTGCTATTATGAACGATACAGAAAAAAACGTAATTTGAACCTTAAAATTAAACCAGTAGAGTGGCAATTTCTTTCAAACATATTAAAAGCTGGGTCCTTTACAAGAGGTGCTTAAAACTAGTCTATTACATATTTTCATTACAAAATCGAGATTTTTATATTTTCTACGTAATTACAGAGGTTGGGCTTTCACTATTCTCTGACACGAACTTATAAAAATAAGATACTCGCACGACCATGTAATATTCCTGATTTTACAGGTTATGACTATGGAGGAAGTGTCAACATATACCCTCTATATTGAACAGAGCAGACTCGTGACTTTCTAATATATCCTAATTAGGATTACATAATTTGTACCATTACTTAGTTATTAACATATTAATTACTATATTCTAGCGATAGTATACGGTGGAATACGTAGCGAGCATAAATCGGGAACGTCCGCTAAACGTACGGAGAGCCGTGACAGCACAATGTTCGCTTATCTTAATTGCTCTCCCAGATACGATCGTACTAGAATTTATCTGCGGCTCCTCTGAGTACTGGACTTTTTAAACCGCACTGTAAAAACCCTAATGATAGCGATCTAGATTCTGCTATTGCAACTATTTATTATCTGATAGTATACGGCTGTGTTTTTACTTTGGCTGTGCTGAAATAGTAAATATCACTGATTTGTCTTCATACGTGAATTTGTAATGACAACTTGACATCCAAAAATTTAACGGGAATACTACTACGGGAATTTTTTTTCATTTAATTCGACAATTAGTGCGAATAACGATTTATTTCTTTCCAATTATTGAACCCGAAACCTCTGAACCTTAGATATGATTAACCGTTGCAGTGGTGAAACAAAAATACATTTTTCATAAACGTGAGAATTCTATAGAAAATACGTGAAATTTTTTCAAATACTTTGAGGTAATTTTAAAGATACTAAGCCTCGTAATAGGAGCGTATAAAGTTCAGTAGTAAATTAATGAATGAGGAGCAAATAGCCGTTAATTCGCTAGTTGGCACGAAGCAATGCAGCCTCCGTTGTGTCGTAGAGCACGCCACTGGTTAATGTGTCATGTTAATGACTCCCAGTTAAAATATCGCACGTTTTCCTGTTACGACCAACCGATTTTACAGTGTTCATAAAACTCTTCATTTTTATTTCAGGATTTACAATTACTTATTAATGTTAAATTTAATCGAATGTAAAATGAATTGTTAAATGTAATCAAGTATTACTAGCTAATACGGAAATTCATATGAAAATGAAACTTCGATTTAAATTAATTTTACAAATAAAATACCTCTCTCGGACACTTTACTTGGCTTAATATTCTCGGTAAAAATCCTATCTACGAAGATATTTAGATTGTAATAAAATGCTGTTATCACATAAAATGATGAAATTACTCTCGTTTTTATTCATCATTCCCTAATAGCGTATGATTACGTTCTTAAGTGCTCCGACCGCGACAATATGTCACGCCCTAACCAGCCTCACGAAAATACGTTGAATTATTGGACCTTTAAAGAAAAATGCTTCGAGTAATGAATGGGATTGAGCAATTTATATTTTTCTTTACTTAAAGATTACCTGGAAGTTGTTTATGATCCCGTCGTGTGTACGACTCCTACAGAAAATATGTTAAACATTATTATTTTTTTGTTACAAGAATAATGTCTAGTGCTAATGCAAATAATCAGCAGATCCTGGATTATATGTGTGCAGGGCCTGCTTAAACCTTAGGGTAAGTAGGCTGCAGCCTAGGGCGCGACGATCTAGGAGGGCGCGCTGAAACAAACCGAGGCAAGACACTAAATGAACTATGAACTGGATCTACAAGCAAATGAGAGATTTTAGTATCACAATTAGATGAAGCATCGACGGTATAAAAAATCTTTCAAAAACTCGAAAAAAAATCAAAGTAAATATACCAAACTAGATGAGTGTTACCAGTTACCAACTGCAGCTGCAAAGTTTTTTTCAGCACGAGCAAGAGAGTTAAAAGGATGTAATTTTTTAGAAACTATTATTATTATTATTATTTATATATATATATATATATATATATATATATATAAAGATAAAGTAGTTTTATAATAAAGCATTAGGTATGTTATGTAAAAATCAAGTAGACAAGTATGTAATTAATTGTATAGTCCGAATCAGTAGCAATATCGGAAACATCGTATCAGCGGCGATTGCAATTAAAAGTCTGAATATATTGTTTTCGAGAAATAGCCAACGGGAACTGTAAATTACTTGCTTTAAATTGACGAGCGGCAAAGTTTTATTATCAGTTACCCGCCGTTGCAATGAATAATAAGGAGTTTGCCAGTCAGCAAGTTTAGCTGGAATGCGGGCCCGCCTGTGCAACATTAAATAATAAATAATATGCACAACGTAAACAAGTGATGTTCGCATTATTACTCTTCATTTATTAACTTGGTTATGATGTTTTTTATTTAGTTTAAATTTTTATATTTGAAGCTTGGAAAAAACTTATAATCTGTCTATTATTGTCTATTATTTGTATTTTAAGGTAGATAGGTACTTGAAGAAGAGGATATTGAAGTTTTACTTTTAAAACAAGATATTTTAAAATATCATATTTAGTTGCGTCCTTCCTTGATACAAAAACCGAAAGAGTTTTAATTTAGCCACCAAATATTATTATAATATACAGTGACAAGGTGCTTAAAATTTTTTTTAAATTGGAGTCTGGTAAAAAGAAATGAAGAGTACTTGGCCACATTGTGAACAAACGATTTTTACGTAAGTAAATTATAAAGTCTCGAGACTTTAAGAAATTGGTGCATTATTACCCGCTCATGTATCTAAAGAATATGGGCTTGGAAATTTCACAGATGCTGCAGGAGGAGTGTTCGCGTGGACTCACTGCATTTTAATGAGCCTCGCGATTGTCATGGAAAACGACCAACAATACAACACTTGAATTGAAATATACGTCAATAAAAATATTTTATTGCATTTTAACAAAAATATTCGCGGGACACTACAATTATATGGAACATGGGTTGAATAAACTAGATGACAACACTAATTCCTTTTATGTGTAAAACGAAATTTTACTTCTCTCGTTACTTTCTCTATTTGTATGCATTTGATTAAGACATTATTCGGAAAATAGTCAAAACCAAACCGATTTCGGCAGCTTTCGTACGTTTTTCGCACCTGTCACTTTTCTATTACGTAACATGGTATTAAAATAACATATGTTTTTGAAAAGCTGGCGTAGATCCCTTGTACCTTGTGAATAAACCCAACCGATCATCCCATTACGGCCTAAGTTCTTTATATAGTATATTCAAATATTCGGAAGCTTATGTTTTCTTTGTATAATATATTTATGTACCACCGCGTTGGTCGTATTATCCTTTGTGCCTCTACAAACCGTGAAACCTATTGAAATTCGTAAAGTTTACCGTGTTATTCTGACCTTCCGTAGTGAATATTAACAACCATAAGGGACATTTTTGTTTGTTTGCCAACGTGTGAAATGCCGACCTTTATAGAATTGCACAAACAATGGTTTTATCAAGTATATTTCAAATTCATTATATTCAGTGTTTATTTTAAATAATTCATGTACGGTATCAATGGTACTGTAAGCTATTTAAAATTCGTATATAAGGTATATGGGTGATTAAGAAAAAATATTTTTTGGCAAAGAAAGCAGAGTAGCGGTCAGCCAAGGAGCATATGTCATGGACAGAGGCAAGGTTTTATGTGCGGATTAATCTGCCCCCGGGGTTCGCCCTCATTAATTAGGTCGCTCGCCCGCCGCCTTGGAGGTTTTTGTGGGAACAATTGACATATTATGTCTTACTTACAATCCCAATTTGAACTTATCAGGGCAGATTACTTTACCAAGTATTAATTATCACATTCTTTCTAATATATATTTATATACAATGTCTTACAACGTCTAGGCCGCATAGGTCTACTTTTGTTTTGACTCTGAATACATTAAAATTTAACACAGCTAATATATTATAAAATATAGTTTGCCAGGAATCGAATATTTAACACTACACTGTCATTGGTCTTAGATTTACTGAAGTACGTGAAATCAGGCGTGTAATTCGTAAGAAAATCGACGAGGCAGCAAAAGTCGACCGCGTGTTTCATCTCTAACCGCATTTGCCTTATTAAGACGGTAATGCGTTGAGGACAGTCTTAGTCTGGTGGCTTTAGCGTACGACTCTCATTCGTGAAGTCTGAACCACGTATGTGCACCAATGGTCTTTCCGTCTGTGCGGATGTAACCCTCGCTCGTACGGTAAAGGAAATACATTGCGAGGAAACGGTCATGCCTTTGACCTGACCTACCTGTCTAAAAATATCAAATAATCACGAAAATCATATATAAATCCACACCTAGATAGTTGTAGCGCCACTGGTATGCTTTGGTAGAACGAAGGTTGCGTATGCAGCTGTAACTAGTCCGGCCGTAAATACTGTAACATTTTTTTCAACTTTTTAATTATTTTGAATTTGGAACACGTATATTATGTTATAAACTTCTTTCGATTTTGCCCCATTTCATATATTTTTTCATGTTCATTATCACATCATAATTTTATTCGGGGCGTGTCTTATCAAGGAGTCACAAAAGCTTAGTTCTCTTCAATACACGTTTTTTTTTTAAATATGCCTTGGACTTACCAGCGGGATTCTGCACCTGGTCACAAGGCACGAACTACCCAAGTATGGCTTGTTTCGGACTGTATTGTATTGTATGATGACTGGCCCCTCATCTAGCCTAGAACTAACTTCAAATTGTGGTCAGTTTTAGTGGACATGGCATGCTCTCACAAGATGACATTAAGTCTCTTAAAAAAATATTTGGAGCCAGCTGTGGCGAAATTTCTCTTGGAAACAGTTCGTCAAACCAAAGATTCGTGGCCAAACAGATTAAAGGCCTGTATAAAAGCCAAAGGTGGCCATTTCGAATAGAATATTTCTCTTATTTTACTGAGACTAATCAATATATAGGTATAAATTCTATTAATATTACATTACTTCATTAAAAAGATTGCATTTTCATTTTAATATAACTTATGGCTGGACTAGGTTGATTGTGACTGTTTTTATTATCGACCTTACCGCTTCAACTGATGAGAAAAATAACTAATTGTCTCTCCGTCTACTCCACTATTTAATAGTAAATATTAAATACGAGGTCATTTATTCTTTAGAAAAGGTGACGTTCTCTGTACTATTTTAATATTTCTTAGATTAAGGGTCTGTTTCACAATGTCCGGATAAGTTCCAAATAAGCTATTTATTACTTATTGGTAGGATAATCACTATTATTGCGTTTCACAACTGTCAGATAGCGCTATTTGTCATGAAATGCGAAGTATCTTATTCGGAAATTTTATCTTTCGAATAATTTATGTGTTGCATAGCTATTTGGTACTTTACCCATACATTGTGAAACATGCTCTAACAGTGATTCGTTTAATGATTATATATTTATAATTATATTCCTTATAGATATAATATAGACCTTATTGACGAGTATTCATAAATTTTAAATTGTAATAAAATAAATTGTAAAAGTTAATATAGTTATATTGACCGTGTATTGTAAAATAAAAAAAAGGAATCATGTTATAAGCAATATACATTGTATTTATTTTTAATACTACTTTTAATTTCAATTTCAAAGCCTTTATTTCAACTAATATAAGAGAAAGTTACAGGTTACAAAATATATACATAAAAAAAGTTCTTCAAGAATATTTTGTTGCACCCTCGTCCTCTGTCCTTGCGGCAGAAAGGCCTCCTCCAGCTGTTTCAAGTGCTTCCTATCCCTGGCAAGTCTTTGCCACAGAGGACCCGTGGATTTTTAAAGTCATCAGCCCACCGCGCACATGCTCTTCCTCTCCGTCGCTTGGTATTTTAGCGAGGTGTCCATTCTCTCTCTGGCCTCTGAGCAGGTGTCCTGTCCTCTTATTCCTAGTTGGTGATCCTTCGGAGATCAACAGATTTTTTTCTATGATTTCGTGTGTAACCTAGTATGCTCCTTTCCATACTTCTAACAAATACAAGTACTTGTACTACTATTACTACTTGATGCTACTAACAAATTATAATTACTAATTTATTACTACTACTAACAAACTAAGAATCTATAAAGCAAACTAATGGTAACCGTTATTAACAGCCAGGTCCTGAGGTATTTGCTGCCACCAGCTGATTAGCGATTATCTGTATAGCTTTCGTCGTGGTCGCTCAGCTGGTGACCTTCTTTTTCATGTACAGGCAGTTAAGACCACGGGCTTTCCCCTAGAGGTTAGTTTTGATATAGCCAAACAATCGTTCGGGTCTAGCATAAAGCACTTCTCTCGAAGCTTCACTTTCTGCTTATGAGGTCCCCGAGAAATT
The DNA here is from genome assembly GCA_028984075.1 of Pieris mannii. Taxonomy (NCBI): domain Eukaryota; kingdom Metazoa; phylum Arthropoda; class Insecta; order Lepidoptera; family Pieridae; genus Pieris; species Pieris mannii. Next base: position 8,088,750 of record CM054776.1, read on the forward strand.
ATGCGACTGGATCTCCAGGTTTCTGGCCGATTGGATCAAGCTCGTCGTCATATTCTGACCTTAAACCCGTGTTTCTTCTGCATTTAAATCATATGTTGCAAAATTTCAAAATGCTTTGCAGAGGACAGCACAGGACCGGCCGTGCAAGTATTTCTCGGGCAGCTCTGTATCGGCACAAAATTGTGTCTCATGTCGGAACTCTGCTACGTCGAGTCTCAAACTGGAGTCGACTTAATCTTAATCTAGTCTAATTTAAGCCCAAAGACACCAGTTTCCGTATTTCTACTAGAAAAACATCCTTTGTCGTATTTTCGAAGACATTCTTCTTCCCGGAATACTTGGCGTTGACATAACGACCGACACCAGTTTCGCCTTTCCCTCTAAGCTAATTCCCTCCATATGACGTTTCTAGTCATATGGAGGGAATTAGCCTCCAAGAAGCTTGATGTGCTCAACAAGGCAAGGCGGTACTTCACTCGAGGCCATCACTTGCAACTAAATAAAGTGCAAATTTGGCCTCACATGTCCCAGTTCCTTCCCCTTGACCGTATTCAACGAAGAGCGCGAACGGTTCGAATAGTCAACGACCAATCCCCTTACGGGCGGCTTTATCCCTTTGGCGTTACGTAATGATGTGGGGGTCACTCTCAGAAGCTTCTATATCACCTCGATGTCCGTCGTTGCACAAGTGAGCGTTGAGAAAACCTATGTTGGAAATACTTCAGAGTACTACCCACCATAATACATCCGAAGCTATTCGACTTAGTGTCGTTCAAGAAAACATCGATTCTCAACATGCTGGTAGAACTTACGAACCCTCTGACATTGAGTGCATGGGTTTTATGGGCGGTATCACTTAACATCAATGTTTTTTTAAAAAAAAGGAAAAATCCCTAAATATATTCTGTATCGCACCATAAGTTAATTTACATAAACAGCATTTTAAATGAAACAAACTGTTACACTCCATAAATTGTTTACGTTGAATTTAACTAATTAAGAAAGGCCTCAGGTAAAACAGTACCTTGAAAGCAGTAGGATATAAGCGGTGTGTTTACATGAACATTTAGTTCGCTCGTGACATCATTTACGTGCAAAAACTTGGGCCCATCGTGTTTCAATTCTGATCACGTATGTAACTCGCGCCAGCAGAATCTAAATAAAAAGATGTTAGACAACCGAATCTAATTATAATCTATTTTAAATTTAATTAGCTTAATATTATACATAACCTTAACATTCGATACATTACCTCCATTAGTTTAAAAAACTCATCAAATTTAGGAACTATACCAAACTTTGATGTTCAGGCAATTTCTTAATTAAATCACATTCAAATGGCAAAACAGGCACCATCGCAAATATAAAATTAACAATATTTACTAAATAATGTATTTCAACGCTGCAAATACATTGCGGTAACAATTTTATGTATTTTAATAAAACCAAAATCAATAGATTAGTAGCGAATTCGCGCGGTTTTTGTTTAGGTGTAACAATAACAAATAGATAGCTAGGGATCTAAGACAGTGTGAGAATGGTTTATATAGCGGGAGGCATGCGCGGAGTATAGCCCGAAGCAAGGTTTCAGAGTGACGTAGAGCGTCACGAAGCTAGGCCGCGAGCCTTGCGAGCGCGAAAGACTCGAACACGGGAAACTTACGTAAGTTCAGATTGAATAGGTGCTGTTGGGACTTTTTAGTATAACAGCTCTAATTCAATTCTCAAGATCCCTATTCATAGTGGAGTGTGTGGGTGTTATGTGTTTTTTTGCACGTTAGACCGGAATCTTGTAATATCTTTTATGACAAAATAAGGTAAGCTCTATGTTTTAATATATAAGTAATATATATTTGTAAGCGCTTCGCCTATAAAGTCTAGGCTTTTGCTACGTAATGAGTACTTTTAGAAATAGAAACACAGTCGTTAAATTGCGGTAGGAAAATGATTAGGGGAGATAAAGTAGGTCAAGAGTAAGAAACATTATTCGTAATATGTGTATAGTTTATTTGTATATATCTTAATGTATACCACAGCGATATTTAGAATAACTGTGACAATAATAAATAACAGATAGTATTACAAATAAATTATTTGATATTTGCGAAATATTATTGTCGGCGATGAGGCGCCTTTCTAATTAAAATCTAATTAAGTATTTTTTTAAATTATTTTTTTTATATTATTCACCCCCTCATCGTTAGAGGTATATATAAAAACTTGCATTGGTTCATCTTCCGTCTTCGAGATTTGCACTAAGCAACATATTTAGCGATCCATTTTATATGGACGAAATCAAAATCGCGTGAAAATTAGTTATGGAGTCCATAACGATATTTTAGTTCATCTATAAAAATTATGTAAATTGTTGTTAAGTCATAATATGATGATTATTATTGATCTATTTTATATTCACTCAAGAATATAATGAGATTGCAGATGAATTGAAAAATAAATATACTCATACAATGTAATTATATTAATAAATCATTATATAATATAATTCATAATTAATTACTATTTATTGCTCCCCGTGTTGAAATAATTTTAATTAATTTCTAAATAATATTTTACGATAATTAAAATGATATATTATGTCGGTATTGATTATGAAACTACTGTGTAAATTATAAAAAAAAATAATACGCAATATTTACATTGTATTTAAATTTTACTGTATTTTACGTTCTTAGAAATTGAGAAAGTTGTTTCATGTTTCCACTTGATTTTGTTCTTCACTTAAATACCAGTAATTTGTAATCGGAGTAACTTGCCTTTAAGAGGCGACCATTGTTCAGTTTAAACCTCGTCATTCGTTTTATAAAACTCGATTTAACTCTCTACACCTGGATAAATGCAATTCGTCTTATACTTAGAATTAATAATATTTGAAAATTAACAAACTAAAATAAAGGGAATTTGTCGCAGTCTTAGGTAGGCCAAAGGCAGGGACGCAACAATCTTTCTTTTTCTTTTGTACCAGTCTGTGGAAAGCAATATTATAAAGCAGTATTATACTCGACTTGTTAAACTATTGTCTTGTAATGTTAAACTAACTTCTTTAGACCATCGCGTAGCTGGATGCGGACAAGGTTAGGCTGTTACCGTGTCCCGCCTCGGTCGATTGTTCGTGGCTCCGTGGGATTTTAGTGGGTATGCTCAGTGGCGAGTCCCACATAACCCTTCATAAGCAACCGTGCCGCGGGAGGGTATGCGTAACGCATTTCACCACGAAAAAAATACTTCTTTAGACCATGCTGCTTCAACTTTATCATAACCTCGATGGATTTTAATATAGTTAATATATTTTTGTTTCCTATCTGTGTTATCGTACATGTAGCTTAAATTAAAATTAATAAGTGTGTGTTTTTGATTGCTTTACTTAATGTTTTTCTTTTCCTTTTAATTATAAAAAACTTCTTTAGTAATTTAAACAGCTGAAGTTTTTAATTTGTTTTCAAACTTAATCAACTTTAGTGAGTAATTTGCTAAACACACATTTTAGGTTTCGCGGTTGGATTTGCCTAAACAGCTAACGTTAATTGTTAATACAAACAAAGTCTAAATGGCACATTTCAGAATTTAACTGAAATTGACTTTGAATAGCCAAACGCCTATATAAGCCTACGGAACAGCCATAAAAGGCTGCCCATAGACACCCATAATAAGGGATAGAATACCGGCCTCTTAGGGAGGTGTGAGGCTATTATTTTAAAAGGGCTAGCTAGCACTCTGGGTGAAAAAATACCTTTAAATCACGATAATAGTTATATTTTTGTACTTTAATACAAGTTAAAATTTACGATATTTTCTAATATCTATTACCGTTAAAGTACTTGTGTTCAATATTATATTCTTTATTCGTAGTAACTACGAGTGGTAATAAACGAAATAAATAATAAACCCAGGCCTTGACATAAACAAATACACTGCACAGCCTACGTTGGAGAATTGTCCACAGTAGTCTCAGCTACGTCATAATCTTTGTTCTGTGGTGGGTTATAACCTTGCTCTGCCTTGTGTTGTACATAAAATGGTCGGCAGTTACGAAGTATGGAATGCAGTGGTATCCATCTTTGAACACCTAATGCTACAGAAGGTGTCAGTAGAACGAGAGAGGGAGCGCTTTCGGACGAATCCTAGGGGTACAAGACGGAGAGTAAATAGGAGAAGATATGCCCACCACCTTCTATGTAGTGTATACTGCACCGAAGGTTTTTGAGGTTAAGGTTCCGGTAGAATGCGACAGCGACCCCACAGCCTCCGTAACGCCGCTTTGTAAGAACTTGTCGAGGTGGTTTTAGCGGGTATTGTTCACCCGGTCTCTGAATCGTAGAGATTTTGGTGTGGGTCGAGTCCCACATACCCCTAAAAAGGCTCAGACATAAAAAGGTTTCAGATTAAGGCCTCACATTTCTGTGTGTGTTTCAAGATCATTTGTCTATCCAATAGGCAAGTAGGTGATCAGCCTCTTGTGCCTAGCACATCACCTTGACTTATTGTGTCCGAGGAAGGCCGGTTTCCTCACGATGGTTTCCTACACCGTTCGAGCGACTGTTAAATGCGCACATAGAAAGAAAGTCCATTGGTGCACAAAGTGTTTGTACAAATACAATTATTAAAAAAAGCCTCTGATGTACCTACTAAATTATATAAATATTGTTCTAAACAAAATTGATGATGACGATATAAAGAGTCTGTTATTTTTTGTGCAACACAAGTTAATCGTTTCAAACCAACCTGCGGCAATTTTTTTATTTTTATCTATCAAATTTATTCATTAAATGCTAATAATCAATAGCTACTTTAATCACTTGTGCAGGTGTTGAAATTTCATTTCATACTAAAAATATACTGCAATTTACTAATTAACTTCTGTTTGAACAGTCTCTGTGTTGCAGTTAGTTTTAGAGTAAATGAAGTTTAACCAAGAATGTCGTGTACTAAATATTTTTATGGTAACTCTGAATAATTAGTATTATTTATTTATTGTATTATATTTATGGTCACACAGTCACTAACTTAACCTATTCAAAACAAATTGGCCATATCACGTGAAATCATAATGATGATTGTCATTGGTTTATAATAGATGAATCGACAATTTACAATATTTCGTGATAAATTTTACTTTAAATAAAAATAAAAAAAAACGATTGTCTGTAAAGCCGCTTAACTGACGGTTTTTGAACGTGACAACGTCATAAGAAAATACTGATGAATACTGAGGAATGGTTGCATTTTTCAAAAGAAAATTGTAATTTTATTTGCTTGATAGATATTATGTATGGTTAGAATAGAGATGGAATAAACGGAAAACACAATTGAATTGATCAAGTTACATTAATTTGTACTCATAAATACAATTATATCAGCCGATTGTGCGTCTTTGTCGCTCGTTCCGCGCTCTCGCTTACACTTCAAGCCTTAAATTGAACAGAGGTAACGCCGCATACGTCATGTTTTTTCGTGCGTGCCGGCTCCATCGAATTATAAGATGTAGTCACGACAAAAATATTATGTTTTCCATCCCTGGCTATATTATATATAAACGATAACGAAATAAATAAATAATACCACAAATATCTACACATACTAGATTTACTTATCCCGTTTCGTCTGCATTGGTAGTCTATTATTCAAAAGTTAGACCATTAGATTATATAGGTCAGGTTAAGCAAGAGGATTATGCCATTTCATCTGTCGTGAAGTCACTTTCATTTTTTGTATGCAAGCGAGAGTGCCAAAAGTTTTGCGCACTGCGTCGCTTCCTCAAACTGAATATGTATGTGGTAAACTTGCCAATTCAAATTCGGCTTCAACCTTCACCACCTTGCAAGATATTTAAGTTTTACAAATTAAGATATTGCGCCTGTTAATTTTATTTAACGGCATTCAGTATGTACATGAAAATAAGTTCGTGCCTCATCTGTATAAACTTATTTAAGACTTGAATAATTATAAGTAGATTTTGACTCACGTGACGTTTCTATATATGTACATAATACGCAACCGAGACCCTTGATCCGTGGGGTCCTAGCGTGTTAAGGCTTTTTAGGGAATTATCAAGGTTAGTCGACGTCACAGGAGAACGAAGCGCTGGCAGCTACCTCGCACAAAGAATTAGTCTAGCTATTCAAAAGGGGGAACGCTGCCAGTATCTTCGGAACCTAGCCTAAAGGGACTCCTTTTAATAATATTTTTTAGTTATTAAATTTTAAGGTTAGTTATTAGGTATGTTTTTATGTAATATGCAACTACTAATAATGTTGTTAAAGCCTGCCTTTATAGGAAAAAAAACAATTTTTTCGTCTTTAAACTCTGTGCAATATTTCTTTCTGTTTGTTCACACATCGTGAAGGAACTGGCATATATAAGATACATATAATCTGAGCCCACGATCCTTATTTTCTTATATTAGGCTTGGTGGTGGTGGTGGCTTGCGATCTGTGTACATTTTATTTTTTTATTTAATTTGATAATGCGACGCTAGTCTACCAGGCCCTTAATATAGTTACATGATTTATTATTACTTTATCTATGTAATATGCTACTATTACTGTCATTATTGACAGTATAAATAAAATGTATATTTCAATGTTCCAAAAATAATAATAATCCATCCTTGCACCCGCAACTCCTCTTCCTATCTGCTAGATAGTTATTTAAAGTACACCAGCCTCCCTAACCCCCTGATATCTTTTCCAACAAATCCCCTATATTCTACTTCTTATAAAGCCCTGGTATACAAACCTCCCATTATCACAGACCTTGGTCTGATCAAAGGTGCTCCAGATACCAACATAAAATTACAAAGTTACATAAATCAAAATTTGTCAAATCATCTTCTTATTTACACTGATGCATCAAAGCTGTCTCCAGATGGCTGTGTTGGTGCTGCCTGTTGGGTTCCTCGCTATAGAATTATCCTGCAATTTAAATGTCCTCCCGAGTCTTCAGTGTTCACTGGAGAGGCCACTGCTCTATTGGAAGCAATCCTGTTTGCATACTCCCATAACATACAACAAACAGCTATTTTGACAGACTCTTTAAGTTGTTTAATGTCTATTAAAGAAAACCCATTTCGCAGCAAATCACGTTTTCCCACTATTCTAAAAATCAGGGAGACTCTTCTCTCTTGTAATCAAAAGGGATTGTCTATCATTCTAGTTTGGATTCCTAGCCACTCGGGTATCCCTGGAAACGAGGCTGCTGATTCATCTGCCAAAGCAGCTGTTGAGTCAGGTTCTCTAGATTATTTTAAAAATTCAGCACAGGATCTTTGTGCTCTTGCAAAGACATATTTGGACAGAACCTGGAATACTTTTTGGAATGACTCTAAATCGGTTAAGGGTAAGTTTTATGCATCCATCCAACCAAACATACCAAGACAACCCTGGTTTTGTCATTATCGGAATGCAAATCGCTCGATTACGTCCACAATCTCACGTCTGCGTCTTGGTCATGCTTGCACTCCTGTTCATCTAGCCAAGCTTCGGATAAGGGATCACTCTATCTGTGAGTGTGGCTTAGATGAAGGCACTGTATCTCACATACTATTCAACTGTCCTAAACTAACCTATCCTCTCTATGACGTTCTTCCCCCAAAAGTCCCCCGTCCTTTAAGTGTTAAATGTTTGTTAATGTTTGTGTTTAGTCCATATTGCAGATTTTTATGTAAATATATAGCAAGTAATAAAATTAAAGTGTAATATATATGTATATAAATTATTCATAAATAGCAAATAGTATTTAATCCTGTTTTTACTCATATTTGTGTTGTCTGTGCTGTCTTTAAACTAGCAATCAAATGCCAACTATTTTTTTTTAGGTTTTAATTATTTTTACCGATCAATCTCCTTCGTGCCTTCTCCATCTACACGACACTGGCGAAGTACCTTGTGCCCAGTTGGCACAAATTAAAGCCATATTAAAAAAAAAAAAAAAAAAAAAATAATAATAATCCAACATTAGATAATATTAAAGAATAATTTAACTTCCACGTAAAATTGAACACTGTGCTTCAATTAAAAAAATTATCGTAAATCTATTTTCTAATACTTTTACAGTTATCGCATACAAAATAAAATCTGATAATTATTAATATGTCGGCAGTGACGACACGACACGTCCATGACCTAACGAAAACTTACCGCACTACGCTGCAATCGTAGAAAAATGCCGCAAGGCTGACGTACCAACTTATATTTTTATGTGAGCACACTAGACTTTAATGATGCTGGTAAGACGATAGATTAAAGTAAATAATGATGTAAGCTCACATTGGACCCTGATAAATGCTTACGCTTGTCTCCCTGCCACTAATTGTACTTCCGTTATAAATTTTTACTCTGTATTTAAGCGTCTTAATTATTTGAGTATTCTCCATTTGTTTCAAACGCTACAATTGCTTGAATGGTCTCGGCGTGCTGTAACAATAGACTTCCGTTCAAATACTTGACTCAGAAACCCATAATGCCCCTTAAGGGTTATCCTCTAGGAATGTGACCTTTTTCATTACTCAATAACATATTTTGGTTACTTAATTCGTTTATAAGATTATATTTTATTAGTTCATTTAGGAAACAGGTAATATTTGGAGAACATGTACAGTTTTCAAAATGTACTTAATTATCAACTAAAATTTTTTTATCCTCATAAAAATTCAGTGATAGTAGGTATAACATTTATGAATTTACACTAAGGATTAGGCAGTGAAAGATGCATCCGTATCATTCGTTTTATGTATCTTCTTTCTTTACAGGCAAGTTATTAAAATCACGTGCTCACAAGTCACATGCCCATAGCATTGTTGTCTAACGCCCGAACCCAATAATGTGTCCATAATCTCAGATAGAAAACAATCTGAGATTGTAGATTGTTAGACCGTGAAATTCGATCGATCTTCATCCCAATAACCAAACACTACGAAGACAATCAATTTTTGGCGACGGATAGAATGCAATCTCTTCCGTCTTTGTCGTTCCATTTTACCGAGTTTATAATCATATTTTTTAATCAATGTTAACCAAATAAAGTAAATAAAACCTATGCACAAAGTTTCACCCGTCAAACAAACTGTAAAAAATTTAAGATAGCATATTGGCACAGTTGAACTGTTATTTTCATACAAAGGTTTATCCACAGGTACCGATGCGATCTACCATGGATAGCTTGTATTGGCTATTAAAATCCGTCGAATGGTTATTGGCAAATCTTACAACATTTGGATTAAGATGTCTATCAGATGGTCAAAAATGAATTGAGATAGGTTATTGGGTTTGCGCGTAAGGCATGCCATAATATGAAAAATCTTAGTTAAACCTCCCAAGCTTACCCAGAAAAACATATCAACAGCTTTATGCTGTTCAAATTTTTTTTATTATTTTTAAAATTTGTTCTAAAGGAATGCCAACGGGCACTACAATGAAACTTACATGTATTTAAAATCAAACAAAAATAACAAATAAAACGAATTGCACATCTTTAAATTGCAGCCTATAACTTTTTCTTAATGGAAGACAAATACTTTAAGAAAAATTCAGCAGAAAAAAAATTGATTGTGTAGCTGTTTAAAAAGATTTGTAAAAAATAATAAACATTAATAATAAAAATATAATTAAGAAACTACCTCTACATTTTAAATTACTTAACCCTTTATATGTATACATTTCAAATACAAGTCTTACAATACAAGTAATTTCAGGCGTAGAATAAAAATATCCTTTAAAACCAAAAGAAACGAGGGAAAAAGTAGAAAAAGCTAGATTGCTATTGTACGATACACTTTTGTGCTTTGTTAAAAGCTTTCGAAGATGTGTGCTGGAGATATCCTTACTATGTATATACTTAAAGTAGACAACGGTTGTATGACCTTTACGCTGAAAAGTCATACAATCATAATGAAGAATTTACTCTCTATGTTCGAAATTATTCTAAATTATTTAAAAAAGTTTATTACGCGGCTAAGTCCTTATATATCAAAAAAAAGATTGAAAATAGTACAAATAAAACTAAAATGACTTGGAAGATAATTGATAGTGAAACTGGAAGAGTCAAAGATCGCAATAGAGATATCGAACTATGTGTCGATAACACTATAATCAAATCTAACGAAGAGATAGCGATTTTTTTTGATAAGTACTTTTCTGACATTCCAATTTCGACTACTAAGTCTCTTCAATCATCTCCCGCCCTCACTGAATCACTGCTCAAAGATAATGTAAAGGAGTGCAAGGTCAGTTTTATATTCCGACCCATTGGTGCCGACGATATAGTTAGAATATTTAGAACCATTGATATTAAGAACACTACCGATATTTGGGGTATTTCTGTAAAAATAATGAGTAGCATAATTGATGTAATTGCCCCACATCTAGCTATAATTTTCAACAATTGTATTAAAAGTGGCGAGTTTCCCGATCTAATGAAACATAGTAAAGTAATTCCATTATTTAAAGCAGGTAGTATGTCCGACCCCAGTAACTTTAGACCAATTTCCGTACTACCTACTTGTAGTAAAATCTTTGAAAAAATTATATTAAATCAACTTGTAAGTTATTTTAATGTAAACAAATTATTACATAATAATCAGTTCGGTTTTACCAAGGGTCGCTCGACAGCCGATGCCGGTGTTGAGTTATATACATATATAGTTAAGGCTTGGGAGGAGTCGCATGACGCCTTAGGTGTTTTCTGCGACTTATCCAAAGCATTTGATTGTGTCCAACACGAGACCTTAATCGGGAAACTCCGCCACTATGGCATCAAAAATACCGCACTGAATCTTCTGACTTCCTATTTACACGGTAGAACTCAGAAGGTTGAAGTGAATGGTAAGAGGTCCTCTGGGTCGGCAGTAGATATGGGAGTACCACAGGGCTCAATTCTTGGCCCTTTCCTCTTTCTTGTTTATATAAATGATCTACCTTTCATGGTAGAGAAAAAACATCAGATTGTTTTGTTTGCAGATGATACATCCTTGATTTTTAAAATTAAACGACAAATAACGAATTTTGACGATGTAAACAAAGCTCTCTCTTCGATTGTCCATTGGTTTAGTATGAATAACCTTCTGCTTAATGCAAAAAAAACGAAATGCATTAAATTTTGTGCAAAAAATGCAAGGGTTATGGATACTAGACCAATTATAAATAATGAGGAATTGAATCTGGATAATACAACTGTATTTCTTGGAATTACCATGGATTCAAAACTTCAGTGGTCCCCTCATATCAACGGATTGGCGAAGAGACTTAGTTCTGCAGCTTACGCGGTTAAAAAAATTCGCTCACTGACTGATGTCGACACAGCTAGACTTGTTTATTTTGGTTACTTTCATAGCTTAATGACGTATGGCTTATTATTATTATGGGGTCATGCTGCTGATGTCGAATCTATTTTTATTCTGCAGAAGAGAGCTATTCGTGCAATCTATAATTTAAAATGTAGGGAATCTCTGAGAGATAAATTTAAGGAAATTAATATACTTACCTTTCCCTCGCAATATATTTATGAAAATATTATGTATATATACAAAAATAGTGATAAGTATACTAGAATAGAACATACGCACAATGTAAATACTCGGAACAAACGCAGGCTGCAATTTCCCCGTACTAGACTGTGTAAAGTTAGTAATTCTTTTTTGGGAAGAGGGATAGTCTTCTTTAATAAAATCCCAGAGGCTCTTTTATCTCTGCCTTTTATTAAATTTAAGAAATGTGTTAAAGAAAAGCTGTGTAAAAAGGCTTACTATAAAGTTAGTGATTATCTAGTTGATAAAAGGGCCTGGGACTAGTGCTGGGCAGGCTACTTCTAATTAATATGCTATATTTATTTTAAATATTGTAGAATTGTTTGATGATTTGCTTTTTTTTTAAAAGAGTACCGAGAGTTTTTTACGCCGGCTTTTTCTCTCGGCCAACACCTTCTGTCTTCTTTGCCGATGAGTAGGGATGCCAACAGGCTTGAATTTAATGACGTGGAATAAGTGATACTCTTATGATCCTATGTTCCAAAATAAACGTATTTTATTTTTTTTTATTTTATGTAGACCTCTGATCACATTACCATGTTTAAAAAAAACATATTCCAAGTACATTATGATGTATCTCCTCCATAAAATAAAATTCTGTCCAAAAAATGTTATCACAGTCTGCAATTTTTGATACGGGAAAAAAATATATCTTTTTATGTTTTAGAACTTATATCATATAACAAAAATTATGTTTCATATGATCAAGTGTTTCATTTCCATACGAGAAATTCAAAATTCAGTTGCCAACCCAGATTTCGGTTCCTGGCGAAACAAAATGTTTGTGGGTTGAGTCCTGTACTCAGTATTGTCTATTGTCTTACACAATATGTAGGAGTATAACAATTCACACTTCTCGTAATACTTGCTATAAAGCAGCAAGACAGTTATATCCCGTATCACCTCGACGTCCACCGTTTCACAACTACGCGTTTTTCTAGGCAGTTTTTGCCGCCACCACCACTTTGTGGAACCAGCTGCCGACTAAAGTATTTCCGAACCAATTCGACTTAGGGTCCTTCAAGAAAAGAGCGTACCAATTCTTAAAAGGCCGGCAACGCACTCGCGAGCCCTCTGGCATTGAGTGTCCATGGGCGGCTGTATTACTTAACATCAGGTGAGCCTCCTGCCCGTTTGCCCTCCTGTTCTATAAAAAAAAATATATACATATATAATATAGTTATAAAATCAAAATACATAAATGTTATAAATAAACGCGTTTTTAATTTTGCAGTGAATTTAATTAAGAAGTTTATTCCCTTTAAATCTCTTATTTATTAAATAACTCCTGAACTGAGAATAATCTGTCCCTCGTCCCATGGGGTAAAAGTTTTCATTTCAAAAAGAATATCAAAAACTAATTTATTAATTCTTTTATTTAACCTTTAGCCGGGCAAAACTTGACAATTTATTTCAAAGGCTTTGTCTTTTCACAACATTTAAATCAGAGAATAGTGACATATATATACATATATTGTATGAGGAAGCCCTTTATAAAGGATATTGATTCATAGTCAAAGTCAAAAATAATTTATTCATATAGGTAACATAATGTACACTTATGAACGTCAAAAAAAAAAGAAATATACATTAAATGAATCTAATTTTACCAGTTTACTTCCAGTTCTCAAATCAAGGGCGCAGAACGCAAAAGAAGAACTAGCAATAAACTCTCCGCCACTCTTTTTAATCGCCAAGTTTTTTTCTTTTACACAACGTTTTTAAGGAGCTGTAACCATAACACCATGTTCCATAGACATCCCGAGCAATAAAGAATAATGAAATTAATTAAAAACAAAGATTTGTCCTCTATCAGCAGGAGGCATGGTGAAATAGGAGCACGCACTAACATACTCGTGAGAACAACACGCAAATACGTAGTATAAACAACCAATATCCCCGCATACACGAATTCAAGTACGACCAGTCACCACAAGTAGCACCCGTTCACGAGTATGACGCATGGCCAGCCATCGGCCCCCTCGCCATATTTTAGGTAGAGAGACAACCCGACGCATGGACGCCGCCACAAGCAATGACATTTAAGTTAGCATGACTATCCTTGAAATGTGGACTTGGCTACACAATTCTCACAACATTTTTAATTATGATACGTAAACAGTTAATATTATTATGGTAATTATTTTAGTAAGGAAGGCCTAAATCAATCAGAATTCTGTGTTCATTATATTATATAAAATTGATGTAGATTAACACAAGTGCAATTGCGACAAGTATCAAATTTATTTTAATTAAATAGTAATTAGGAAGGTGTTACTAGTACATATTAACATGACACGAATTTGTAACAATTTCAACTTAATAAAAATCAAACTTCAATTTCAAAATTATTAAATTCTGAGTACTGGGGCTGCTGTAAACATCTAGTCAGTTCTATTTTATGTCATTTTGTTGATATCAATCTGCATAAAACAAACCATGAATATACCTTATCTAAGTAAGACGTAATGCGGGCGTGTGCATTTCTTTCCTGACATGAAACTAAACACTTAATTGAATAAACAAATGCGGTAATAGGCAGAACAATTTTCGTTTATTATACCATTCATTGTTTACCAACATTACTGCAAAATTATTACCCGATTAATTATTGTCTTTTGTTAAAAGCGTTATTGTATGCGCGCCTTTATTCAACGGCAACGTGGACTCATGTCCTTTGTTATGTCCGACTAATTTTATAATAGTGAACTAGAATATTCATAGTTAATTTTTGGACATTTTAACTAGATCGTTATTAAATATTATATGTTGCTTATAGTTACAGGCAGATTATTATAATAATTCGGCAAGTTTTGATCACAAATTTTTATGACATTTCACCCAAAATTAAAGAATTGCTTCTTATTAACATATCATGGCATTGCAAATTAGTAAAAGAAAGAAATGTGTTGCCTTTATACATATACTGGCACACTAGTACGCGCGACATTATTCACCCCGCCTTATAATAACTCACATTGCCAACAATTAAGGAAAGGCCTCAACGTTTTTAACACGTCGACCTCTACCAATTGTATTTGACGGCTTTAACATACGTAAAGACAAATTAAGAAGCGAGAGAACAGTACTAACGAGCGAAGGTTTCATTATAGGCTAGGGTAAGTAATAAAAACTTTTACACTTTACGAGGCTCTGTGGCGAGCGAATTCTTGAAAATGGCGAAAATTTAGTTTTGGTTAGAGACCTCATAACGAAACGGTGATGTTATGTTGCGTTTCTTAAAGAAACTATAAAATATATTACTTGTTATGTAAATAATCAGCCATTTTTATTGTTCATTGTAAATATAAAAATAAAAAATCAGAGGCACTACAACCTCTTTAGGTCTTCGCCTCAGATTTCTGAATCTGTTTCATGATGAATTTTTAAATGTAATAGGCAAGTAGGGGATCAGCCACCAGTGCCGGACACACGTCTTCGACTTTTTGGGTCTGAGACAAGTCGGTTTTCTCACGATGTTTTCCTTCACCGTTCGAGTTCGAGTTCGTATGTTAAATGCGCACATAGAAAAAAAGTCCATTGGTGCACAGCCGAACCCACGACCTCAGGTATGAGAGTCGCACGCTGGAGCCACTAGGCCAACACTGCCGTAACTGTAAATATTTATATTTTATACATTGTTCATGTGATATTTGAATACAACAACAAATAGTTGGATATCAAATTTCAAAATCAGAAATGTATCAGTTATGGCGTTCGTTAAACTTTGACAATGTATTAAAATCTACGTTTAAAATCGATAGATTGACTATTTAGTGATATGTAAGCCTAAATGATAATCGGCTAGTATTTTATGGAATTAATTAAAGCATTAGTGTTATTATTGTAAATGTTTTTACACATTACAAAATGTACATCACAGCTTTTGAATATATTTCGTTGTTACACTCGACTCCCAAATACGACGGAGCACTCATTTATAACGAACAAATGAACGAAAAATGCAATTAGTGAGGAGAAAAAAGGCTCACAATGAAAGGAAACTTTTTGAAGACATAAATCTTTCTTGTTTTCAGATTCGACAGTCAGTCAGCTCATAAAACCCTTTATGTTGTTTTTAAAGTAATGGAAGTTTCATTTTAAAACTAATGTATGTATTCATGTTAAACGTTTGAAACTTCAGGTGCTTTTAATTTCCTTGAGCGTTGATGATATGGTCATGTGCAGTGTAAAGCAGATTTATAAAACTTAGTATCATGCGCAACAAATAATTTAAGACCAATTTCAGATATCATAGTACTACATATTACGAAAATCTAGTATTTCACCAGCTGACCGAGAGTAGTCTTATTTCAGTTATAATGTTTTTTTAGAGAGGTATTGCATCGTTATCAACATCAAGCTCCATTTATAACTTGTTAAGAGTTTGTCGGAAGAGTTCATGTATTCATTCAATAAAAGAGACCAAAATCAAAAAATTAAATCGACTGTAAAGCTGCATAAATTGCAAAATAAATATCCGCTCTTTATAGGGCATTTGTTTTGACAGGCCCTTTTTATTGAAAGAGAATTATCGTTGCACAGATTGGATTCCGCTATCGATATTTAAATGCGGTACGATGTTGGGGATTGCGCGGAATCACTTCGTCCTTTATTTCGTCACGAATTTTTTGTATGATGATACGTATTAATCGGATACAATTTTTAAATTTGGGCAATGTTTTTTCAGCAGGTATATATTAAACGCCGCTAACTTTACATCGCGGAACTACAATTTATAATACTCGATAAATCTTACATTGTACCATTCATTTTAGATACTTCCACTCAAGTTTTTCATAGATAAAGCAAAACCTCGGTACGAATGAAATTCGAAGCAAGTACAAGTACTGAGGGTGAATAAGGTTATATATTTCATACTAAATCTTGGCATTATTGACAAATAACATCTCTCGTTTCAATACAGTATCGTTTCCCAGGCCCATAGAATTTTATATTTCTCGACCCATTTCCATGCTATTCGATCTTTTGTAAATTGTTACATTACCCCTATAACTAAACAGGCTTTGTGATCAATGTACGTTGTTATACGTTGGTGTACGTAGATAGATTGAAATACAATATTTATATTACAATATGAAATGGAGTGTTAGATCTTTGTATGGGTAAAAAGTTCAATTTAGAACTTTAGTGTAATGCAGTTATGTTCATGTGCATGTTATCTTATTATATCATTAATAAGAATAACTTTGTAATAAAATATCTATAAATTTAGATGCTATATTTTTATATATTCTAAAACATATTTTAATATTTCATAGTCATATTTTCTTATTATTGGTAATATAGTACGGCATGGCCTTTTCTAGCAGTAAGGGGTCGTATAATTCCACTCTTTGTGATAATGCTCGTAAATCACCGCAAGACCCCAAGTTCTTTTGACAGTAGTAGCGTCATGTATTAATACATTCATGTGCTCTTTCCTTTATATCACCCTATTTCCTGTTTCTCAATAGAATCGTTAAGAAGCACATATTAACATTATTGAAAACTATTTGAGCTACATTTTATAAAGTATTTACTTTTTTGTTTTTATATTACTTAAAACGTAAAAAGACATTAAGTATTAAGCACGTTTAGGTATAGTAAATATTATAGGACTCAAATTCAAATTGAAAAATAATTTATTAATGAAGGTAACATAATGTACACGTATGAACGTCAAAAAAAGAAATATACATTGAATGCTTCTAATTTTTCATTTACTGCCAGTTCTCAACTCAAGGGCATAGAACGGAAGAGAAGAACTGGCAATAAACTCTCCGCCACTCTTTTTAATCACCAAGTTTTTTTCTTTTACACAACGTTTGTAAGGAGCTGCAACCGTTAGTACACCATGTTCAATATGACATCCCAAGCAATAAAGAATAATAAAATAAATTAAAAACAAAGATTTGTCCTCTATCAGCAAGAGGCATGGTGAAATAGGACTTCGCAAATACATTATCGTGGGAACTACACGCAAATACATAGTATAAACAACTAATAACACCGCATACACGAATTCAAGTACGACCAGTCACCACAAGTAGCACCCGTTCACGAGTATAAGAGACTGACTATTTATTCCACACGATAGTTTATTAAGTTTTCACTATTTATTCTTATAATCAAGGCAAAAGTTTTTTTCGGTGTCAATAATGTGTGGACAATTATTTCTTTGTTTTAGCCTATATCTCGTCTAAAATATTATAAAACTACATATTCTTGTTAAATATCAAAATTAAAACTTAGTGTAAAGTATCAAGAAATATACGGAAGTGAATGTAAAGCGTTCCCTAAGTGAAACGGATAGTGTAAACTGTGTTAGAGAAACGCGGAGTGCCATTTCGCGGGTATTTGTTTGCGCCTGCGGCTTTATGTAATATAAACAAAACGCATTGGAAACTCTCACAGTTTGTACCATTGAACCGATTCGAATATTTAACATGGAACCAATTTTAAAGAACATTGTTACTCAAATACAGGAGCGTGCCGGATACAGGTGGAATTTCAATTTCACAATCCCTTTTTCTAAATCCGTCCATTGCTCATAAAACCATTTGTTATCTCCACAGAGATATAAAAAAATATGTCCTGATTTTTACTCTTATGTTTTAAATAAAATCACAAACATATCTTTTATATTCGATATTCTACTTAATTGTTTTATGAGTTACCTATTAAACATTATTTTAATAAGCTAATGGTTTTATTGCAATAAAAACTTTCTCAATATAATGCAAATAATCCTCGGAGTGATATTATGAGAAATAAAGTAATAAAAGTTGACCTCCCACAGATGTGGCTATCTCTAATACTTCCAGGAAATGATGAACGGAACCAGCAAGTAAAGGGCATTAAATCTGTCTGGAGCTTTCGATTTGCATTGGGAAAATTGCATTTTCGAACTGGCGGCGACAAGGAGGCGACGTCTGCAAATGTTTGCAAGCTCCCTAAAGCTTTACTTAAGAACCACCTTCATCTTAAAACTTTTGATCCGTGGATAACTTTAATTTTACAGGCTTACTACATTAACATAAATTAATGATTTGTACTAAAGTCTTAGCACATTACGTATTCGTTGAAAAATATTATAAATATTATTGCGTACTAACATATTTTAAATATATAATAATTGTTCTCACGTATGTATCATGAAACCATCAGACTATAACATCGTATGTATATGTTATAAATATATTATATATATATTTAACAAAATGAGGTTTTAGTGTTGCTTTGTATTTAATACTAGCTGATATTACGGCAAAACAAAAGTAAAACATTTTTAGAACATGTCAAAAGTTTAATTATGATTTAAAATATAGAAAATTATTGAATAAAAATCTTAATTTGGCGATTTTGTGAAAAATTCTTAGTAGAAAAACTAAAATAAAATTAAAAAATGTCGTGCTCGTATGAAGAATGTGGAGATTATCAAGTAGCACCCGTGCTCATGGCACCTTGCGACTCCATGCCGTGTTGTGAGGGTCCAGCCCTCTGTTATCCCTGTTTGCCTCGCTGTCCAAAAGGCCAAATTGTTTACTGCTGTGAAAGAAAGCCCTGTCGGCCACCGAAAGATGAAAATTGTTACCAACCGAAAAAAACTAAATCCATTGATCGTCAACGAGATCATGAAAGAGACTGTTCACCAAACCACTGCTGTCCACCCTGCAAGCATACAACGTGTAATCCTGTTAAAACTAAATACGTTATACCATGCTACCGCTATGAAGATGGCCGTATAGTAAGTACTTACATAATACTATTACAGTTCTACACAATTCTTTTTGGACGTGTTCCAAACATCTCGAATGCGGTTTACATCGGGACCTTACAAACAGCACATTCCTGCAAAAAATTCAAATTATATTTGTACTTGTGAATTCCTGAAACCAACACGTCGTATTTAATCTTATTTTGTCGTTGGTTTCAGGAACAGTACATGCCGACACGACATGGTAGGTTACCAGCTTCTGCATACCGTCGAAACGGGATGCAGGATCAGATGCATGGATATAGAGGAGCCATCAGATACTTATGTGCTGGTGGTCACGATTCGTATATGCCTTGCGTTTATACGGCTGTTGAACCTATTCGTAAAGTATTTCCGAGGATAACTCAAGAAATATTACCAGTTAAAAGAAAGAAGGATAAGAAATAAGTAGTCCGCGAAGCTATCCCCGCTTCCAAGGAAAATTTTTAACAGGTTTTCTTTAGTCTATTAGCGTCATATTTCATAAAAAATTGGCAGGTTAACCCCATGCCCTCATCTGCCTTAAAGCGAAATGGACTTCAGGATCAAAAATTTATTGAAAGCGGTGGCATTGCTTATATAAGAAAATGTTGGCGCAACGCGCAGTTCAGTGACTATCCATTCGCGTTTGCTGTCAAACCCGCGAAGAAACTCCCTGTCAAAGTCAATAAGAAGCGATGAACGTAGTGGGTGCGTTAATTAATAAATTTTGTCACTTGCAACCACGTTATGGCAGTGAGAAATGATTTCAGACAAGATCGTTGTGGGTGTATTTTAACGCAAATAAATCTAATTTTGTGAGCTAGTGAAATACAAACCCTAGTAGACATTGATTCAAAAGATTGTTATCTTTAAAAGGCCACTGTCGGTTGCAGGTGCAAAAGTTACCCGTGTCTGCATTCAAGAGGAACGGGATGCAAGACCAAGAACACTCAAAACTTTTGGGCACCACAAACTTTCTTAAGAGATGTCCCCGAGATGTAATGATTGAGTGTGACGTTTGTACACGACCAGTAAAAGTTAATGACCCTGTTAAAGTACCAGAGATGCAAAAATCTGAATTATGCTGTAGAGTATTTAAGAAGAGACCTATCGAGGTCTCTCTTGAAGATATATTAGATGAAGATTAAAAAATATGCCTTTTCTAATTATTTGGGTAATATATTTTTAAGAGTATACGTTTATGGCTTACTGTTAGAATTTCAATTTAGGTTACCAAATAAAAAATATTAAATATTTTTGCTAATTTCCCTTTCTACATGACATAATGACCTTGATTGTAAGGTGCAACATAACTACGGTCCGGACCTAACCTGTTTAGAATCAATGTTTTTTGTTTGAAATATGTCTAATTTTCTTCTCATATTACACTACATAGAATTCGCTTTATCTTTTTTTTCCTTGTTCCAGGTGAACCAACCCACTGTACTCACGCGTAGAGCTTGTGAAGTAGCTGTGGGGAGTAGGCCCAGGCGAAAGCCATTTTATGAACATTCGTTCTGCGCAGACGCAGAGCAGGAGATACATCGATACGTTTCTGAAGATGATCGGGTATCGTGTTAGTTAATTCATTCTAACTTTTATGTATCTTATATAATTTTAATTGCGGTAGATTAAATCGAATCGATTGTTTTGTTACATATGCCCCAGATCGGCCAAAAATGTTTTAAGCGAATTATTATTTAGGGCAGATTGATACGCAAAAGGTGCTGTAATTCAGGTGGATATAAATTTAATAAAGGTCTTATTGGAAATCATATAGGTTGCTTTTACAAGAGATTAATATTCTAGCAAAAGCCCGCACCTGAATCAATTCCCACGCAATATCCTTTGACGGGGCCGAAGCAAAAAGCCGAATAAACGGTGTCGTTGACGCTCACGCGGAGGTGAAATTCAATTTTATTACAACTCATGCCAGGCCAATAAAAGTGAAACCGGAAAATATTATTACTTACGAGTAATGAGATAGTGTTGATGTAAAATAGTTGTCATTAGTGAATAACATTATATAAAAATATTATATACTGTCCATCATTAATATAAAATGAGAACTATAAAAACAAGCGGTGGTATAAAATTTTGAACATTTTGCACTTCAACATTAAAAGCTTAACTCTAATACAAAATAATTTTAGATTAATCAAGAAAAATAAACAAACCTTAAATAGGTCTTCCTTATTTTGTTAAAGAATACCTCGTTTTCAAAACTAGGACAAACATTTTAAAATACCTGATTCAAAAATTTCTATATTGTGAACATTTCTATAAGTTAGTGAAGTAGTTGAAAGGCTATGTAGCCTCAGTCCTCAAAGAACCTTTTT
This sequence comes from Pieris mannii, assembly GCA_028984075.1. NCBI lineage: Eukaryota > Metazoa > Arthropoda > Insecta > Lepidoptera > Pieridae > Pieris > Pieris mannii. The sequence continues at coordinate 8,110,366 of CM054776.1, forward strand.
GCAATACAATTCAAACGTTTTCAACAAAACTGTTGCAAGCAGAATAAATACAAATATTGAAATGATAAATTGTAAATTGAACAGAAATGTAACGAATAGGTAAGACCCTTATAATTAATATTGGTTTAGGAATTGTACGTTTAGTATTACATTACTACATTAGACCGTAATGTTTACCCGTTATATGCCAAGACCCTGTTGGATTTATTTTCGAACCCGGATGAAGATGGGATCTTCATGATTGGGCCAAATAATCCCAACTATTTACGAGCTTTTCTGATGACTCTTATCTCGTTTAGTGAAGGCTTTAATACATAGTAATGTAACTTTTGTTTATGAATTTATAAAGGCTTGTCTGTTAAGGTTGTCAAAAATACATATACTAGCTGCTCCCATAGGCGGATTTGCCCTAAGGCCCAGTGGGCCCGGGCCTAGGGCGGCAGATGTGAAGGGCGGCAAAACGTGCCAATTTTTTTTATATTTCTAAAATTTATGTCTATAACTTTGTGTCGATAAAATGTTTTGCCCTTTGTACTTCTTTCAACAAACTGTTTGCTATACACACTAGACAACCCATACGCAGTTTAATGAAGATAAACCGTTCCTAAAGATATCTATATCATACTATATCATAATATCTCATCTATAGGTGTTGAGAAAATGGCGGCACATGGGCTGGGGCCTAGAGCGGCTAGGTCTGCAAATGCCTCTCTGGCTGCCCCCGCAAACATTTATTCTCCCTTATGTCTAACCTACCTTTTAGTTCATACCAACATGTTACACTTTGCTATGCTAAATATATCTAAAAAATATAGGGGTGTCCACCCCTTATCGCTTAGGGGTTTGAAAGATAGATTGTAGCCAATTCTCAGACCTACTGAATTTGCATAATAAATTTCATAAGAATGGGTCGAGCCGTTTCGGAGGAGTATGGGAACTGACATTGTGACACGAGAATTTTATTTATATAGAGATAAGGAATGTACAATTTCGAACCGTATTTTTTATTCAATGTTTTATTCGCTTTAGTTTTTTTAAGACATTTGGTCGTCCATTTATGATTCTATTTGGATTTTTGCCTAGTGTGTAGTATTAGTTACTACTGTCATATAATACATTTTTACCAGGGATTAATTAATTATTAACTCCTAAGTGGTAAGCTATCTCAATAGGCTATTTAAGTCTTATATTATTGAGAACACATAATATGGATTGTTCAATGGAAAAAATCCTTAAAAGTAAGGAATATAATAAAATATAGTCCCAACCATGATTCTCAAGTTAACTGAAATGTTTCGCTATTTATGTAAATCGGATAACGGAATTAAACTTTCCAGCCTCTTCAGTAATTAACAGAAAGCGCAGTAGCTAGAAACACGAAAAGTTACGCGATAGGAATTTCGTCTTAGGATTTTTCCCTGCAAACTTAATTAAATTTGTGGATACCGACGCCAAGTTGACCGCTTATGCAAATTCGGTTATTGATGCTTTCTAAAGTTTTGTTGAATTATACTTTGACACACGGCAATAAACATCCTTCGAAATGATCATATTCAAAATTCAAAAACGCTGCCAGTATCTTCGGAACCTTCCCTAAAGGGACTCCTTTTAATAATATGTATTAATTATTAAATTTTAAGGTTAGTTATTAGGTATATTAGAATTAACTACAATTATATTTATATCTGTTATATAAGATATATTATATTCTTATATTATGTTTTTAATTATTTTTTTATAACCAAACTTTGTTTAATAAACATCAATTGCATTCTGATATATGTACGTATTTAATATTTCTCGTATGGTGAAGGTAGACATCATAAGGCAAATTCAAAAAACATTTATTCATGTAGGCATGCGGTACATAATCTACACTTTTGAACGTCAAAAACAGAAATATACATTAAATGCTTCTAATTTTACATTTACTGCCAGTTCTCAAATCAAGGGCATAGAGAAGAACTGGCAATAAACTCTGCGCCACTCTTTTTAATCGCCAAGTTTTTTTTAATCATGTATGTATATATATAGCGTTGAACGTTTTAAATCTACGTCCAATGTTTATTTATAAATGGTATAATTTTTAAGCTTTCTAAGCTTTTAGCCATCATTTATTTTCTTGTTTGTTTTGCACAGGGTAATTGTTGCTACCATTTCGAGAAAAAGAAAAACGGGAATGGCGTGAACTTCAGTCAGTCGTGTCACTCGTGTCCCCATTACTCAGATTGCGTCCCAGCGAAGGCTATGGAGCCTCCAAGGAACTGCTATTATTACTGTTGTTGACAATATTGCACTAAATTATGTCGTGTTCAACGTGAATCTAAACAATGTGGTGGCTATGTTATTAAAGCTTTTATTATTATTATTTTTTGTTTTATTTTAAGGCTGGTTTTAGTGTCACGCCGGCCGCACGCGCACCGTCGCAGCTCATAGATCAGCGCGTAGTATATCAGCGCTGAGGCTCAGCAGGCTCGTTTTAGTATCGTACTGACTGCCTTACTGTACAGACGAAGACATGTACACGCTGACGACGTCTGCTCCGTTCGGCACTAAAACGCTAACTGAAAGCAGAGGCGCTGTAGCCATCGTCAGCGCTGATGGCTGCGCGGCCGTAAGCGTCGCGCGTCGGACTACCGCGCGCGCGTCATTCAAAAACGCTGCCTAGAAGTTCATATATTTCGACCATCAGCGACGACCGTGCGGTCGGCGTGACACTAAAACCAGCCTAAGTTACAATTGTCACTAAACAGTTTCTTAATATTACACGCCATACACTATATCTATTGTGTATATGACATACATTGATCCGTGGCCTTCACAAGATTTAATCAGTGGAATTTACATATACATTAAATATAAGACAAAAAACGTCGACTAACTATACCTACTCTGAAACTGCTATATGTAGGTACCTGGTAAATTTAATTTGGTCTGTCGTTGCCTTAACAGGGCGCCGTCGTAGGCAAATTAGCATCAAATTGCAATCAGTAACAGCGGCAACATTTGGTTCAATAATAATTCTGTATATTGTATTAATATTATGAATTTATTAAATTTCATAACATTTTCTATATTGTATTAATAGATTGTTTTATTGTCATATAAGAGTGACGTTACGGCATTCTTATTTGGCGATCCGAACTGAATAGTTGTGATCTAAAAAATATTATCGTTGCAGCAAAGCTTTTCACAGTTTGATAAAATGACGACTAAATGATAAATGTTTCATTGACATTAAACGCTTTATTTACTCTATGAACGTTAGGTCCTTTTTGATAGCGTAAAAAGGCCTATTTATTGGATATCCGTCGTATATCTATCTAAAAATCTAAAATTTAGTTTTTCTTCAGTCACTGTGACCATGCACGCTGTAAAGCACGCGAAACGTCGGATACATTTAAAATTATGTTTAAATAATTATAAGTTTACAATAATACATAACTTCAACCCGTTAAAAAAGTGTTTTCTTTAAATGTGTAAAAGTTATGTTAATAAGAGACAATACTAAAAATTTATTTTGAACCTGAAAGAAAATATGTACTAGTTGAATAAAGACTACTAAATATACACTATACCCGCGCGGACCGGGTGCCTCAACTCATTGTCGAATTTCCGAACGAAATTTCCGACATGGTATCGAACGTCTAGCACTATTTAAACTTGCATTTTTAAACAATGTTTGCCATAAACAATGTATTGTAATAAACAAATTTACATTATAAGTATTGTTTGCTTCAAAAAACACTTCGTCATCATAGTTTACTACCATTTATATGAAAGTATTCTGAACATTACTTGGATAAAAAACAACAAATAAATGTTATTGGTGTCATTGCTGAAAGAAATATTATATAGTTTATTTATGTAGCAAGTGGTAAATTTCTCAAATATAAGAATATTACTTTGTTCCAGACAACGCGGTTGCCGAAATGCGAAACGAAATCAAATGAAATCAGGAGATTCGGCAAGATTTGTAATAAAACTTCGATGAACTAACTCTACTGATATAATAAAAGATTTAGGGTCTAGTCGATCATGCGTATAGCGTTATTCTATTTGTTTGTGAGTGACTCGTGAGCCAATGAGAAGGAGACGTGGGTCGGCGCGGTGACTTGCCGCGCAACATGCGCCGACCGGTGGTGCTACTCGCCGTTCTGTACGCGGCAGTTACAGCGCAAATTGCATGGACACCGATTTTTTTGGATGGCAGCAGTACGTATTTAGTTTTTTAATCATACATCTAATATTATTCTCCCATTGCTCCAAATTTGGCTGTATACTTAATACCGAAACTAAAAATTTGTATTTTTTGTAATAACCTATAAAAGAACTTGAAGTCACAAGTCATAAATGTCCCTGAAACCTTGCAATTACACTACACTAATGAGAATTATACAATTTTAATGTGAGCAATTTAGGGAAAGAAACCATTTCTTATCTTAATATAATTAATGGGTCTAATAGTATACTTTAAATAGTTTGAAGCTGAAATAGAATTTATTTTAATTTATATCATTATATTGATATGTATGATGGCGATCAGGTCAGGTGGACCTATGGACGCAGACCTCTTCGGGTTGTGCGTGCCCTGGTACAGGAGATGAAGAGTGCGCGTGCTGCGTACGCGACGGTGCGTGTCCTTGCGACGTTATCGCGCCTACACGCTGTGCGCAATGCGGTCTAGAGCAGTACTGTTCCAACAGTAAGTCACCTCTATTTTATTGTCTTTTATTAACATAACTTTTACACATTTAAAGAAAAACACTTTTTTACGGGTATATACAAACTGGATTGCGACTGTCGCCTGTCTTACATAGGGCAAACTAAACGCAGTATGTCCAGCAGACTCAAGGAACACATTGCGGACATAGACGACACACAAATTCAGCAGTCTGTGAACACACACTAGATAGGCCTAATCACTACATACGCTTTGACCAACCGAAAGTACTTGCGAAAGAAAAAAGATTCTTCCCCATTGAAATCAAAAAACACGCCAATTTCAATAGAGAGGACGGCCTAAAATTATCAAACACCTGGGATCCAATAATATCCAAATTAAAATCTCAACACAAACAATCCGCGAAAATGGAGGACACCGTGAGCAATTTCTGCAGAAACCCTACATCTTTTAGTCGATACCAACTCCGGGGAAATAAATACAGATAATACAACATTTTCTACAGCTGTGATACTTTTTGACATTTAACACCTTTGTCTTCAGTCACCGTGACCACGCACGCTGTAAAGCACGTGAAACGTCGGTTAAATTTAAAATTATGTCTAAATAATTATAAGTTTAAATACAGTAATACATAACTATAATCTGTAAAAAAAGTGTTTTTCTTTAAACCTCTATGTTATTTTAGAATAATTTTATTTTTCGATTGTTATCATATACTATAAGACCTTAATTAGGTTTGTATAGAACTTAAGGTATTTGACTATAAATTAAGGGAAGGAGAACTATTGCCTTTATAAAAAAAGGCCGGCAGCGCGCTTGCGAGCCTCCTGGCAGTGCGAGTGTCCATGGGCGGCGGTGTCACTTAACATCAGGTGAGCCTCCTGCTCGTCTGCCACCTGTAACATAAAAAAATTATATAAATAAATGCGTTAAATGAATGTCACTCTTAAATTTATTTCAATATGTTTAATCTGATATCCTGGTAGAAGTTGCTTCATTAACCCCTTGGAAAACAAGTACTATCCAACTTTATAATCAGGATTTTAATATATTATTAATAGCCAAATTTTAGTTATGTTATAATTTTATAGTGTGCAATATCACAATCGACTCCCGAGTGCTCAAAAATAAATCGGGCAAGACTTTCGGACAGATAAAGTCACCATCCATCGAGGGGCCGGATTCCTGCTCGTATCTCCTACAACCAGACGCCGGACAAAGAGTGGAAATACAAATCTATCGTCTTGTGTCTGTGGGAAGATTTAATGGCACTAGGTAATTTTGCCTCATGCTTGGCCTAAATGTAAGCTGTAACGAGCAAACATCCAAGTTACGTTTAAGTTAAGAATAGATAATTCTATTATATAATTAGCTATTTATGAGTCCTTAAGATTAGCTTTTTAGTTTTAATTTACTTATTAATATTCTATTTTTGTTTTTCTTTAGATTAAGGTATAGATACAATTTTTTTTTATATAACGTTATGCACTTCTTGCACTCATCATTTTTTTCTTACTAGGGTTGCCTGGAAGAGATCGCTTGTTAGCGATAAGGCCGCCCGTTGCATCCCTTGTAATTTATATGTATTCTGTTATTTGTGTTTCTTTGCAACGAAGTGTGAATAAATAAATTAAAAAATAATAATCTAAGGTATATAAAGCGTTGTTTTAAAAATATTTTGAATTATTATTTTGTACTTGCCGATATTTTATGAAAGTTAGGTTTATTTTAAAATACAACTATCATTCTTATCGTTTAAAGCTATGTGAGTCGTACGTTTCTACGGCAAGGCAAGATGTGGGTTTAATATAACCGTAGAGAGTCTTATTACCTTATAAGACTTACTCGTAAGTTTGCTAAGTCTTCTGCTAGGTTTATTTGCTTCCTAAGTTGTGCTATTCTAATCTTATCTTAATTTAGTCGAGTTCATTGTCGGTTCTCAGTTATAGGTAAATAAAAAGTAAATGAAATTATAAGCCGACTTTTTAATTGATGACTTCTAATTACTTCATAAAATTGATTTAGTGATTAAAACTGAGGCCGAAACTATACTGAAAAACAGCTGTATGTAATATCATAAATTGACAATTCTAGTGTTAAAATTAAAAATAAATATTTTCTAATAAATTAATCTTAATATTACGCTGACGACAGTGAAAGGAAAGCCATTTTGTTTTTATAAGGTCAGAGTTAACAACGCTCAAGCTTACTGAAGGATGCCTGACCTTAAACTGTTGCTGTGTTTGCTTTCGCTGTGTTTTCTGAGAGTTATTATTATACAAGCACACTCGTTAAATAAAATTCTTTGAAATGAAACGGCTGATGGTGCTCTATACAAAACGACTATTGAAAAAATATAAGAAAATTCGGTCAATGACTCATGTTTTAATTATAAAGATTTATTTATTTATTTATTTATTCACTACATTATTCTACCTTAACAATTACTACTTTATTTATTTATTTTATTCAAGTATTCCTACAGCTAATCACTAAACAATATCCAAACAATTACATAACACACAAAAGCCAAAACGGAATACACATTGAAACAGAAACATAAAGCATAGTTTTACAAAGCACAGTTCTAAGATTGATTGATTGGTAGATTAAAATATATATTTAATATGAAGGAACAAACAAAGCCATTATTAATAAAAGACACCTGAGTTATTTAAATATTAAAAAAAAAAAATTTTAGTCACATTAAATAAATCGATTTGCTGGTAATTTATGTTGTAATCGGTAGGTATGCGATACATAACCCAGGTTTGTAAATAGTTGGCCTTAGAACGAGCAATTTCAAATAATTGGATTTGCCTTGTATTGTGTGATGAAGGCGTCTTAAATAGTAAAAGCGATAACAAGTCAGGGCACTCAATCTAGTACTAATTCGATAGAATTCCAAAATAATACCCACACCAATTATCCTACATAAAAAACATAGACAACCTCATTGTTTCTCTTTTGTTTCCTCAAAATATCTATTACTGCATTAGTACCGTTTGTTAACTTTAACACCGCGACATGGAGCGCAACCTATTTCTAAGTTGAGTTTCATCTATAGTTTATTTCTATTAGGAGTACTAATTAACCGAGAATATAATAATAATTATTTATTAAAATTATTGATAGACTTGTGATTGTATGATGTATGTAATGAATTGCAATAGAGAGAGGGTTTGTGTTCGTGTCATTTGGACCAACGATTTTTTTTTTAATCCAACAACACACTATTACATATTAATATAAACCAATAAAGGAATTCTACGAATAAAATATACGGACACTAAGAAGCGGTGGTCTAATTGGAAAGGTATTGATTTATGGCCCTCATCTATTACTAGTATACAATACTACCATCGATACCGATTCTCATATCTCAATTTTTACGTTCGTTATCTATTATTTTTAGAACGCTCGTAAAACCCCACTTTAACTTGTTAAATTTCGTGATAAAGTTCCTATAAATTGTGAAATCATTAAATCCAACTTATATGCGATTTATTTTTGGGATTTGGCAAGGGAATAATTTACAACCAAAACTTAGTAAACGCCGTGTTATTAAATAAATAGAGGTGGTATTTCATTAATTCGTTATAAATGGTGTAAAACTGTTGTGGGAAAAGAAAAAAAAATTTAAATAAAAGTAACAAAATATATATTTTTTATTAAAATGCATGGGATATACTGCGTCTGCTACAGTGCTTTGAAATAACAAGCACGGCATTCTACAGAAAATAATTGATAGATCAAATTCTTTCCTTTCGCAGTACTCGAGTCCTGCCACGAGCTTTATAAAAGAATAATCAAAGTTTTAAATACTATAACATAGTTATTATACAAGATTGTTACTTCTATAACCTCTTCTATAGAATTTGTGACTATATTTCAGTTATTATTATCTCTATCTCTATTATAATAGTTGCGCGGGAGGATGGCTGCAGTTGGGAGGGGCGAGTGCTGTGCAGGACGCAACGGGTGCAGCAGAAACGAGACTGTGTGGTAGCAACGAAAGGTACACACCGCCGGTCGTTCTTTTTGCAGACTACGGTGCTGCCATTTTAGACTTTAAGTAAGTATTTTCTATAACTTTCCATTATAATGAAATGAGCTGTGAATATTTTCTGAAGATTAAATTAATTTCCAAGTAATTGAATAATATTTCAATCGATTTTAGTATTCAATTGAAATTTGATTTACTTGATATTATTAAAATCCTATTTAAAAGTAATAAATATTTCCACCCAAGTATCGTAGCACCAATGGCTTAATAAACGTTTATCCGCGCGAATGTTTTTACCACAATTTAATTTTCCTGCTTTGGTATTCCAATATGAGGTCCCATATTGGGTGTTGGGTGTCCAGTCAATAACAGAACCCCACAGTGTCGTCATTATTGGACATTGTATGACTGATTAATCAGAGATAACACTTTGGAATAATGCAATCGCTAACAAACATTTATGTGCTGTTTAGAGTAAAAAGTTTTAAACAGAATATTGCTGAATTATACACAACCGCAGCGTGGTTGTATATAATTCATTATTCAATATTGCTAATATACTTACCAATGCTTTTTATAAAGTTCGTTTTTTTTTCTTGAAGGAGGTAAATGAATTTCAATATCTAAGATTATTTAGCTTACTATCTTACAGCATTCATTCTTTGTAATATTATGCAAATAGAAGTGGAATCCTTACTGAAATGCAATTCTTATTGAACCTTATAAAAGAATAATATTATAGTTCGATGATGCGGGGCGAACCTTTCTTCGTCTTTCTTCCTTTATAGCTATCTGTGTTTATATCTTCCCTGGCTGAATAGTTATTGTTTAGTTTGTCTACTTACGTGTATTTCAGCCAAGCAAACATTGACCAGCCACAGCGGCGGTTACAAATATAATAATTATACATTATTTTGCTTAATATTAAAGACGTGAAGGTTCGCTTATAAAATTATACCGTAAATTGTAGTAGTCATTATTGTGTAAATGAGACTGACTGAAATAAAGCGGCTTCACACCAACAATAAATGTTAAAATTATATTGACAGAATTACGGAGAAAACAGTAAGATCGCAGTTCCTGGCATTCTTCAGTTTTACGTCTCTGAGCAATACCCAAGGCGTTGGGTTTCATCCACGAGGTGGCTCTAGAATCCCTCACACGGGTAAATCTATTGTTTTTTTATCCGATAACCTATAAATGCTCTTCTATACTAGCTATAAGATGACTGATAATTATTAATTAATTTATGATAAACCAAAGTTACAAAATTTGAGTGTAATGTTTGATTACCTATTGATAATCTTTAATTTACTGCTCTATTACTACTTTATTTTTTAAATACAATATCGCCAATGATCAATATATATGTCGAATATGAGCGGAAAACGTTAACAAGTAATAACTAATACGACCACATAAAAGGCCGAGAAAGTGAAAAGATAAAGGAGTATTTATTGGTTTTCGAAGGATTTTTCCATAATAACGCAAGTGTGGTGGACAAAGGTACGACCCTCGTCAGAGCCATACTATACACAACTTTACAAAGATACACTGTGAACGCAATGTATCACAATATAATGTATCATAGGGAGCTCCTTTTACTAAACCGCGTTGCTCCTTTGTCATGACATATTAATTCATCAAATACACGTAGAGACAAGTAAGACGACTTTATTATAAACAGATATCACAATTCTGCAAAATAAATTCTATAGTCTATTAATGTGACGGTTTAAAAGATGACGGACATAAAAAGCCGTTTTATTTGAAGATTGAACTGCGCGTGTAATGAATGTTTCTATGTCAAGTAAAACAGAAGAGGCTATACATAGGATGGATCCTAGAAATTTTATATTTTTTATAATGACGTTCTCAACGGGAAATACTGTAGCTTAGTTTATCTGGTACGTGCGATATGAACAGTGAGTACTGAAATTGCACGCGATGATGTGACAACCCCGGCAGCTCGAGAATACGGAAAATTGTTTCCACTAAGCTGAAATGGTGCATTTTTGCCACGTTTTACTTCGTTTAGATGCTCTTTTGAAAAGCTTTTCACGTTCATTCAAACTCTTTACACGTTCTGGTTTTAGAGATAAAATATAAAGAAAATGTATGTATTTGAGGACCCCTTAGTCCTTTTCACCTTCGTAAAGAAATTTAAAAATTTCCAGCCTTCTTTATGAGCTTAGTTTTGATAACCTATGCATTGTCATTTGTATGGTCTTTGATATATTCAACATAAGGAAACTGTATCCAATTCAAAGTCAATTTTCAGGAAGAAAAAGAAAGCAATGACAGTGAAACAGACATTTTGGCGGAGCGAATTTTCAATGCAATGAAGCATTAAATTGCCGTTGTTAAATAGCTGTTTCTGCCACTTTTCCTTTACATCATTTAGACGGTGACCTCGCTCTTCCGGTCTCTACAAATATTAGTTAACATTTTCATAAAATACCTCTCATTTATAAGAATTCTGATGAAACAACTATATTGTTGGTTTAATGTTTTAACTCCGAAGATTTTATTTATATACTGTTAAAATGTATATACTTAATCGAATTTGTATAACAAATCGATTGTATTGAAGAGACATAATGGCACAACAATTTTTTTTTAATTCAGTAAGTTTTGTTGTTTTTTTTTTAAACGGTGTCTATGATTATAATACTTGTTCATATGTGGTTTACTAATGCGTGACAGCTGTATTACTATTAGTAATCTGTGATTGTGAGGTTTATAGGTAGGTTAATCGATTTAAGGTTTTAACAAATTTTATTCCAGAGTGATAGAAGTATTTATAACTTAAATGTGTAAATCGTAATATCCTGGTGTAAATTTTATCAACTTTCTTATTTATCAGGTTTGTTAACAATTTGTGCCACTCATAAAAAGTACTATAGTGTTCTTCTAGATATTCTTATGTATATTTTTTTTTATTAAATTTGGCTAGATTTAAAATAGTTTTAATTGTTATTGATGTGTCAATCAAGATACAATTCATTTAGAAATTTATAGAAGGAGGATAGGTACATTACGCTACAACTGGAACCACGGGTCTATAGATTAAAAAAAAAGTTTATACATTAGAAGTAATTTAAATATTGTATCGTATTTTGTATCAGAGTCTGAAATACGTCGAATATTGTGTCTTTCACTGATAATTAAAACGTTTACAAAATTAGTTCTCTGTAATAGATTTGTAAGATACATGATGTGTAACAGATTGCGACTGGCTGTATCAAGACGTATCGTGTCGGACACCGGGCTCCTGTGTTTTGGCGAGTCCAGGTTATCCCGGCTTGTACCCACCGCATCGACGATGCCGTTATCTGTTCGCCACTAACTCTGTACACACGCGGGTCAAAATCATCTTCACTTCTATAATATTACCGAGAAAGTAAGTTTATGTTTTAAGTGATAAATTGATCTAGTGTAAGAAATTTTATTTTTTCGTTTATATTTTCTACATACTAAGTAAACTTAAAAACCTTGGGGTGTTTTTTAACCAAACGTTATCCTGGGGTCATCACATAAAGGAAACCTTAAACTTTACACCGCTTCTAATACTCTGAGACGTCTTTCTAATTTCCTTCCTATCTTCACTAAAATTATGTTAGGTCTATATCTTCACTTTCCTATTCCCGATTATGTAGACTCATGCACCTCTGATATGAATAAAGGCTACTTGAAAAGATCGATCGCCTCTAGAATGTCTGCATACGTTTCATATTTGGTCTAAGGAAATATGACCATGTGTCTAAATTCTGCAGGTAGCTGTGGTGGTTAGATGTAATGCTCATCTTCTTCAACTTCTTTATTAAATTCTTTTAAATCTTCTTCTAACTATATGTTACGCTCTTCCGATAGCTTATTGGAATTATAGCTTATTCCATCCCTCAGCTCATCCTTCATAGGCAATTCATTTAGGATTTAGGATTTTGATAAGTTTTAGTTAAAGAAAAACACTTTTTTACGGATTATAGTTATGTATTATTGTATTTAAACTTATAATTATTTACACATAATTTTAAATTTAAACCGACGTTTCGCGTGCTTTACAGCGTGCGTGGTCACGGTGACCACGGTGTTTTTCTTTAAATGTGTAAAAGTTATGTTAATAAAAGACAATACTAAGTTTTAAACCTAGTCATGTTTCCCTTTGGTATGCAAATTCCCGCTTGAAATAGTCGCGCCTCACTTTTTACGATAACTCCTAAGATGCAATAAAAATGGCTGTTTGATTTAACTAACCCATTTAACAGTATATCCGTCTTAAGAGTTTTATTAATTTTCCCAGTATATAAATTTTTTTAAAAGTTTTATGAGGATTCCCGGTAAAATAGTCCGTATAATGCCTATATATACTTTTTCTACTTAAGATTATCAATCACTTTTCACTTATAAGTTTGGATAGAACAAAGTTTAAAATAAACGTTGATTTCTCGAAAGTACTGTTAATTTTGTCTAAAGACTTAATTCAGTCGAAATTAGTTGAAGAAACTTTCTTAAATCTACCTGGCATTTTCATTTCCCGTTGCTTGTAATTCGAGGGTAAATTTGTTAATAAATTTCTTTAGCTTTTGTTATTCTTATTCTTGTGAGCTTAGTTCACGGCGCGTGGTCAAATTTTACAATTTATTTTCTATCAAGAATTGCTGAGCAAATCAAATCAGCGTTTTTGTTTAAAATGATTATTGCGTGTTCACATCACTAATAAATTGTGCATTAATATTATAATTTGAACACACATCGTGAAATAGTTATTAGGTTTTTTTGCCTATTATTATTATCTACCCTTTAATATAGGAGAGTATTTTTATATTCTTTCTGTGAATAATGTTATAACCTTTTTCACTATCTGTACTGGTACGGTGTGTAATTTTTTATTCTTGACTCAATCGAAATAAAAATTCGTTTATTCAGTTTAGATGCGTCTTAGGGCATGCTTATGAATGTCAAAAACCCTTACAAAATTCGCGAAAGAGCAAGACAACGCCATCCGTTCGAAAAAAATACCAGAAGGCCTTGTTCTGAGAAGAACGGCCAAGAAACTCGGCAATTTTTCCCTCCCTCTACATTACAATTACTCAAAGGAAAATGTCATAAACTAAAGGAGTTGAATTATAAAAAGAAGAACAAAGATTCGGAAAGCGTTTATAATGTAGAGCGGAAGTATGTGCTAGTGCCGAAGTATTTAAGTAACGCCCGTATAAAAAATTCACCCGAAAGGCTAACAATCAGTTTCGGTAAATAAAAGAAATGTCACCCCATCTCACCCCTATGCACAACGTTTACTAAAAATTTACATCGAAGTAATCAACTTTGGAAATGCGGGACGTCCATTAACTTAAATTGATGTTTTCAATTGTACTTCACTTGTGAATAAGTTAATTGAAATTCTACCAATGGAGGCTTTCATCAGCGATGTTCTATACGTTTTTGCTGCTTTTCAATAGGATATTTGCTCACTAGATTGTACGTTTCTATTAATTGAAAATTATTTACTATTGTGTCGTAATTAAACGTAACCTGTTGGAAGAGTACAAACATAATTTGTTGTACTAGCAGGTCACGCAGTCAATTTGCAAAATTTATGAACATTTTTAACATAAACTAAGTAATAAACTAGACGAGTTGTAAATATCTTAGTTCCAATTAATAATGCATATAACTACAAGATACGAAGGAGTTTAAACCCTGAGGGCTACAACCACAATTTGTCCGGATGCTTCCTAAAATATAAATACATCAATAATTCGCTAAGCCAAAGGGATTATGCATACTATCGGACCCGACACGTTTCACGATGTATATAAGTCACGTTATAACTAATACATAACCTAAAGAAATCACATTATTCACGAGTCCTATAAAATTTCGTGTGCTAGAGTTCAAAATTCAAAAGTCGATAAAAGCAAGCGATTAATAAATCGTATCAAAAATAAATCATTTAGAAATGTATTTTTATGTTTTGTAGAAACAATTGTTTATCTACCTTTCTTCTACATTTAAAATTTAATACTACGTAAAAGGTAATGAAAATTGAGCCTTTCTATATACATAATATATTACAGCCGCTGTACGACGGACTATCTGACGCTTCGTGCCGGAAGTTCACCCTCCGCGCCGCTGTTGGCAACACTGTGCTCTGAAAGAGTCTCCACACTGGAGCATCCTGGACCAAATTTACTTTTGGAATTCAAGTAACGTATTATTGTCATATCTACCTCTTATATTTGACCTTCCTCAGAGTTAAAGTTATTAAAAATATTTAATTATATTAGGATTGTTTGATATCCATCAAAGGACGAGACGCTTATATTATATCTTCTTAATTACCTAAATAAACAATTAGATGTGACGTGTGTTAAAAGAAGAGTCTACAGTTAAAATGATATTGTGACTTTATAGTAACAGCTCACTTGTATTATTCTTTGAATGTGTATTAGTAAAGTAAATATGTTTTACTGAATTTTGACACTAACTTTATTAAAATGAATACAAACTTTTTAAGTTACCTTTCGTATTTGTTAGAAAATGTTAGATAGAAAATACTACATATTACCTGGCTAGAGAGAAATAAAGTTGTTTAATATTTGTGTAGATCAAGTTGCGTTTGAACGTTATTTCAGTTGTTTATAACTGTCTTCAAATGTTACAGAATATATTTGTTTAACATTACATTAAGGTACCTTTTAAACTAGAAATTTTAATTACAGGTGCTGTAAAATTATTTATATAAAATAACACCATTTGAATTATTGCACAAAGGACGATTTTTTAAACGAATAATAATTCAAGAACCACACGCAGCACGCTAGCTGCAATTATTTTTATTTTGTTAAACTGTTCTATTATTTATTATGGAAACATAATTTATATTTGTTTAGTGTTGCTGCCATAAAAAATTAAATTTGGTCGTTATAACTTCTCTATTTACTATAGTTTTTTAATAATCCTTTGTTCAGCTCCGGGCCTGTAGTGCCACCGTACGATTACAATGGTTTTATTGCGAAGTTGGAATTTGTGGAGAAATCTGAGTCTAGTGATGCACCACCGACAGTTGTAGTCGCCTCACAGCCGTTAGCTTTCCTTACACATCACACAAACCACGGTATGATTTTTGATGAATTTAACTATTACTATGTTATACGGTTAACTGAACTTTCATTATTTACTTTAACATCAGTATGCACAGTTTAAGAAAATACAATTTGAAAAGGGAAAATTTTAAAATTGGAACGTTTTAAAGTAGATAACATGTTTCTACAGGTGAACGACCACCGGTAGATCAAAACGCAATATCCAACGAATTATCCAGTAGTGGAAGAATTGGATGCGGAGCAAGTGTACGAGGATATGGGCCGGGCGGTGTTAGGTCCGGCCATTTTGATACGAAAGCGAGTGCATGGAGAACGCAGTGTGCCATTCACTTGCTTGGCGTCCCTACAGATATAGTGCAAGTGTCGCTATTCAATTATAATTTAAGGTAATATAATTTTTCTTTTTAACAAATCTCGAATGTAAGTATTTGAAACGATTTTTCATGGAAAAAACATATTATTATATGCCACTCTATAATTAAATTAAACAAAAACTATATATAATGCAACCAACAAAACCTACATTGGATATAAATTTTTACCTTTAATATTTATGTTGACAGATTACAAAGTTGTAGATCTCACATTGAAATATTAGAGGGCTTACATGAAGTTGGTGGAAGGGGCGATAGAGCCGATCGGTATGAGCGAGGAGACAGAGCTCTTCTCAGAGTTTGTGGCCCATCTGTGAGGGAAGCTAGAGATCCTACTGGAAGATTTTTAGTAAGACAAGCTGTGACTTCAAAAGGTGCTAACCTTACTATCTTAGTTCGAAGAGCAACTTCTCAAAGTGCAGATGAAGAAGAGTTTGTCGATGGTGCCTTTGCATTTCATGATGGTAAGTACAATAACTAAACGTAATTATGAATCGCTGTACACGTTCGTTTCTCATATCGCAGAAAAAGGTATAATGATAAGCCAACTTGATCTTAACTACTCGAATGGTTTTTGGATTAATTTTCATCGGTCGTGTTTCATATATAAAAATTGTAGAGCAACATGAAGGAACAGTATCACCGGATGCGACATGCGCCTCTACACATTATGGACTGGCTGCGCCTGCGCATGGGGGTGTATCAGCGCCAAACCAACACCACATATTTTGGAATATAGAAGAAAGACTCTTGTGCACTCATCGTTTTATTCCCGCTGCTAATCAAAGTGTTACTATTGAGGTAAGTGTTAATGTACTCGTAGATATAAGGAACATGTACTTATAATATTCAATAAGTTATTGGTTTATATCGATTAAGTTGATTCTAATATGCCTTGCGAAAATAATTTTTTGGTAATTAATTCCACTATTTTCCATAACGAGTAATATGTCTCTTCGTCTCACACATTCATTTAAATATTTATAATAAAAAGAAACCAAATAATATTTATTATTCAATAAATTTCATATATGAAAAGAAGAAAAAAATATTAAAAGGTTTTTGCATATTCCTGATTACTAGTACTGTTCTTAGATTCAACGCTTGGAGCGAATGTGGAGTGCTGAGCCGACGAATTTAGTGGTACCTGGGGCGGCTGGTTGCCGTACAGCTTGCGGTGATGCTGGCTGCGAATGTCGTTCTGCTACGCCTCTACACTACCACGACCACATTGCTTTGGTTGCAGGGGATGGTACACACTTGTCCTGTCTTTGCGGAGACTTCCAAGTAAGCAGATTGTTTTTAAGATAAGAATCTTGTAGGGACATAATTATTGTTCTACTTTCGTACGTTAGGTATTGGCTAATCACAATCTATTCGAAAATATGTTACAAGATATGCCATATGGTCTGTACTAACCAACTAACTCTATTACCAACTGAATTCCTATAATCCTGTATATAGGCAAATATTCGTGGCAGATTGAAGACCATCTCTGGGAGCTCATTATCTTATTAAAATGGCACAAACTTCCGCGCCTACGATGTGTAACCAGCTACCCACTTGTTTATTTCTGAATGAATTCGATTTAAGGCCCTCTGCCATTGCCTGTGTTCATGGGCGGCGGTATCACTTAACATTAAGAGAGCCTCCCCTTCTAAGCTTTATTATATATAGGTATTTATATTTCTCGCCCAGTTACATTGTACAACCAAAAGGACTAAAGTTTCAAGTATATTTAGACGTAATTTTTCATATTTGTTACCGCCTACAGTTACCATTTGTACTTAGTCAGGAATATTTAAAGTTCTAGACAGGAGACTGTTTTTTTAGAATTCCTTTATGAATGTTCCAATTTTAATTATGCGAGTTACAGTTGTTTAAATAAAGCTCGTTTCTTTTTAAAATGTCTGTGAGGCTCACGCTAAGGATTTAGTAAAGCCTCTACGCGCGATACAACCCGCTACGTCAGGTCAAAGCCCCTTTCTCATACTAACACTAACTAACTGGATAAAGTAATCTCGCCATTTTCTCTTTACATATTATTTATCTTTATAATAAACCTATCAAGGTTTATTATAGCCTTTGAAATAAGTATTTTATGATTAACTTATTTAAAATATTTGTATCTTGATATAAAACAGACTTGCTTAGTTAAATATTAATCTATCGAAAAATAGTAGTCAAATTGCAATACTCAAAACTTTGTTTAATAATGTAAAGTGTCGGAATAAAAAAGATTAACTGTAAATAAAAAATAAGCATTTGAGGTCATTGAAATTGTGTTGAAAATTATGAAGAATTTCTACATTTTTTTCGCTGTTTCATACGTTTTATTATTGTTCGATATGGGTTTATGTTACCCCTTTCTGGCTTATCCGGCTGCGGCCTGTTCGCATAATTAAGTAAGAGGGTTAGTATTAAGTATGTAATAGCAATAAAGCGCTGACCGTAGCCTGAGGGACCATCTTGAAAGCGACCACTAAATAATTTATCAACTATGCTGCCAATATTGTGAAGACAGGAAGACCTTTAATTTAATATTGAACACTGTGATCTTATATTAAACTAGCCTTCTGGTGTAACCACAAATAAAATATTTAATTTTCATGTACTACGTAATAAATGAACAATTTTTTCGTCGAATGTGGCTAAGAATTAGATTTACATTTTTATTTAAAACCAGTGTGATATGACCTACGTCAATATGTGTATTGTATTTTTACATGAACTTGTGGATCGTTAAAGTATATAATAAGACAGAAGAAATGACAAGTAATATAAAAATGTGTCAAGTTAACAACTGAAAATATGATTATTGAGATACGAATTTATATTATAAGTATTTCAATTAATCAAAAAAACTAGACAAACTTCAATCACATCTCGTTTAAAATAAATGATAACCATATTGAAACTTTCGAATGAGAAAATACTAAAATTGTGACGAGATATATTTAGGAGCCATTTCTCTGATCTGTATAATTTGCATTTACTGTTTAGTTGGACAATGACAAAACCAATATTTCAATATAATGGCAATTATTGCCGGCATTAAGGATTAATGATTTTGAAGTCTACCACAATATCAGGAAAATATGTATATATATGTTTTAAAATGAGACCTGTTTTCATACTAGCCAAGTGAATATAAATTTTAAATAAGCAAATGACAGTGGTGTAATATGATAAACCGCACTAGGCTTTCATTCTTGGACGGAGAGCCACATTAATCTGTTGGTTATGTATTGTGCATCGCTCCGGTCATACAGCACATAACTCGCGGTATGTCATGTGTCGTACATCATGCTTGGACGAACTACGTTCTGCGTACTGTTCCATTATTCGCATACCGCGTTCCTATTGTACCCAATCGCCTTTATGTTAACTATTTAAGTCAATATCGGTATTGGAACGTAAACCCCAATATTTGCATTCCCCCAGAGAAAAGATTAGGTTCTGTCCCTTACTTTTTATTATCAGTATGCAAAAAATCAACTTATTATGTCTACGGGTTGGTTCGGTTATAAAAGGTTTGGGAGGAAATATTCGACCGCTGTTCTTTGCATAACTAATCGTACGTTTTATATTTGCTACACGCATCGTGTCTTGATTTAGCGGCAATAGTTTTTACGCTAATGTAACCAGTTATATTGTTTACATTGTTTTTAATATGAAAATCTTGCTTGAGAAACTATTAAATTCTTGTTTGTATGCACAGAGATTAATTATAAATGCTTTGGCTGATATGTTTATATAGTTTTGAAAATTCATTCGTAAAAATGTAATAATTTAGTCCTAAATGTGTGTTATTCATTTAAATAATTTCTGCTTAGAAAAAAAGTATATATTTCATTGTTTGTAGTGTGAACAAAGTGATCAATAGCTTTTTAAGGCAAGTTTCATAGCTTAGTCTATGTTATATTAGCACGTACTATATCAAAAACCATAAATTTGACAGGAGGAGTAGAGGAGAGTTTCTTGGCAGTTCTTCTTGCCCGCTCTACGTTATTGACTTGTGAATTAGTAGTACATGTAAATTTAGAAGTAAATTATATTTTTTTCTGTTGACGTCCATAAGTGTTAAGTTATTTTGAGTTTGGGTCAAGTCTCGAGTCTAAATCTTAATTTGAATCTAATCCGTATATTGTTTAATAATATTTTAGTCCACCTGGTTACCCGTGGTTGTACGAAGTTGGACAAGTCTCCGTCTTGAGTATTCAGTGGCGCACTACACCTACGCTAGTCGTGGCTTCGATTACGCCGCAGCTTATAGCTTCAACGATGACTCTATGTGTGGCCAACGCACGTATACTACTCATTCAGGTAAAATCAATAGATATATAATAATCTACTATCTGACAAATTTAAAACAATATTTGTATTCTAGTAAAATAATTGAATTTTGACGTACGCGTTCAATACCATTGTATTTAGTAGTCTATGCGTTTGATAGGTAAATTTTAATATTTTATAAAGGAGCTTTAACGTCTTAACACACCTAGAATATGACGTAACATTTGATAACCCTTCATCAGTGGAGACGAGGGATAATTAGTAATTTATCTGAAATGAACTCACATCATCTCAAATGGCGTCACGCGAAAACCAACTGTTCAATTCGCGCCCTTCCGAGAAAATGAGACTTATTTTTTGTTATTTAAGATCGTTTGTTTTATAGAAACAATGTATTTAATTTCTTTGAATTAAATTAAACTTACAATTTTCTTGCTAATGTGTACCTTCGTTATAACAAAAGTTGAAGAAATGATGTATATGTATTGAATAAAATAGCAAACACCCCGTTTATGCATCTCCATTTCATTCTAAACGAAAGGAATATTGTTCTGAATGGCGCGAGGCGTGTCCGAGAAAATTACGTACCCCGACCCAGTTTCACGCTCGTGGTACGAACGAGACGAAAAAACCTTGAACAAGGTCGTAAAGTTCCAATTACATAGTCGCTATTGTGGTGACTTGTCGCTACAGTTTCATATTCGTGCCCGTAAAATTTTTGTTTCAGCTTTTTTCAGCGCTATGCGGGCTAATTGAATTATGTAGTTGCAGCTGAGAACGATTAATTTCTTCGGCTTTGGAACTTTATTTACATTCAATATCACAAATATTCAACTAGAGAATAACGAGCCGATGTCGATTAATTTTTCAATGAGTTCTTAACAACTTTTGGTAAAACTGAAATTTTATTGAACCAGCGACCTTCCCCCCTTTTCTTAACTTTTTTTGATATTTTTGGGTAATGAATATAGATTATATTACTCCAGATAATGTAGTATGTAGTAGTTTTCTAGCTTATTTGATACAAAAATACAAAACTACAAATCCTCTTAATGTAGAGACGTAATCTTTATAAAAAATACTCTTCTTTTGATAGGAGAAATATCATCACGCAATGTATCAGTCACTGGCAGTCTGAATGAATTCTTCTATCAGCAATGCACCTGGGTCCTAGATTCCAACGTCGAACGACAACTTTTCATTGATATATCTTCCGAACAGGTAGAATGACCATTTATTTTACAAATTTCATTCCTCTCATAAATTTTGCACGGCCATGCTTAATTCATAATATAAATTTTTATAATGTTTTTCACTAATGGTTTTTAATAAACTTGTTAATTTTTTAATATTAAAAAAATGTAAATTTTCTGCATATTTTGTATTCTTTTAAGGCGAAAATTTTGTCAAAAGTTTTCGTATTTAATTACGATTGTAACATATTATCAATTTTTATTTAGTAGGTAATATATGATATAATACTAATAATTGTGTCAATAATCAATAATAAAATTATATTTTTTAAATTAATAAGATTTTTCATTCTTAGGACAAATCGTGCAGTTCTTGGAATATAACTATTCACGAATGGTCAGGCCGAGGTATCCACAATGAGGGCGGCCTTGCCGCTTCGGCTGGTGACCTGCTCTATACATTTTGTGCAAGACATAAGAACCACACGTACACACTGCCTTGGAGATTAAATACTGTTGTCATCAGGTAACGAATAAACAAATCACCTGATTTTATAACTATACCTGCGTCTTAATTTTCATTGATCTATATTGATGATAATAATTATAAAAGCCTTTCATTTAAGATACGTTTACACTTAAATACTATCATCTCATTCTTTTATGATAGCGGTGTGATACCCAATGTCCTCCTCCAAATCCACCTGTTCCTGTCTGTCACTATGCCACTCTCTGCTGCCACTTGCGGTTTCCTTAATCTGGTCTACCTACCTTCTAAATTATCTTTCTCTTTTGTGTTTTAGCACCATATCTAAATTAGGCTAATTACAAATAAAAGACAAAGCTCTGTAAATACGATTTTTAAACTAAGTTTAAAATCGGCTTTGTTCTCATAAGGTTTAACACATCACAACAGCCTGTCCTACTTAGCATAGCATTTAATCTAAAGTTTTGTACCATATTCGTTTTCACTAGGTTAAGTATTCATGAAACTAAAACGCGTAAGGCGTTGAATAGAAAACATCTATTTTTTATTGATACTTTGGCCTAAGTGTGAATTCTTCTCAAAAGCTCAAAGTTGGCGGCTCATGACGTCGTTGTAATCTTCCTTTCACGTGTGTTTTCAAGTTTAACGATATCTTTATCAAAAGAAAGCCAAAAAGACCTCTTTCGTTAAATTATTTATGAATGCTCTTGCTTTAATAAGTTACTCTACCGAAAGGGCCCCTGGAAGCTCATACCTTTACAGTTAAGATGTATTTCACGGTACACAGCTCTTTTGTACGTATTAGAAATTCGTGTCGTACGCGGATGGATTTTAAATGACATTTTGTGCGTAAATATTGAACGACTTTATACTGTTAAACGTAAGGAAACTTTGTTTAATTAAAATGTAAGTTAAATATAAATTAGTCATCGTAAACGAAACTTTATTATATATTTCATGACGTATTAATATTCGTGTTGAATGACTTTGTTTATAGAGTTCAAATTGGTATATCGATTTGTTACTGAATTGTTTAATGAACGTATAATTATCATTTTAAATATATATAATCAAAACCGTTTACAACGACATCGTTTAAACCAACAAACCGGTGATAATGACCAAAATCCGGTCCCGGTGGGTAAATTTTAGTAAGTTAGTAAAGTAAAGTACATGGTAAATGTTATGAGGTACTAATAACAACGTCATCGACTATTACGACTATCGGTTTCTACGACCAAATATGATTAGTCCCTTTAATGTTGTTATAATAGATTTTGACTGTAATATGTTTAATAATTATAGACGATAGAGAACATCATGGATTTTAAAAAGTATAAGAATTTACAGAAAATGTTGATAATGTTTAATTATCATATTATTTGTTCAGGTTAGTAGCTCTATCACGTCAGCAGCCTTTGTACACAATGCGTTGGCGATCACAAGTAGTTCGCGCTAACAATAGACTGGGCCCACCAACTCCTGCGCCGGCTGCCTCCGCGCGATCGCCGCAACAATTAAAAACACACTCAGTGCTATTAATAATATACCCCGTGTCCTTAGTAAAACATTTTATAGTTTAAATCAATTAATGTTAGGCTATGAACTTTTTGTACCACTTGTCTAGTTTAAACTAATAGATTGTACATAGAAGTCGAATTTTCACGTAAACCCAACGATATGGTCGATGTATTGTGTTGACGTATCAGTGGTAAACATTGTAAATGACAAATAGGGAATGGAAATGTATTGGTAAACAATTCATAATGAGAGAGCTCATCGTACAATAATATTATCTGGTCATTAGAAATGTAGGTACTATTATAAATGTATCGTATTTCTATTCATATGTATAACCATAACATACTATTTTGTTAGTTGGTAAACAGTCTGTATTCTATAACAGTTTTGAAGCACTTTTTGTTACATTTTCTTTTTGCCAACACTATTATAGAATAATATAGAATCGTCAATTAGTACAATTAGAAGAAAAAAATCAATGATATAACATAATTTTAATACTATTTAGAAAGTAGCTGGAATATTTTTTATTTTAATTTGGAATAAGTTAACGTTATAAAAAATACGAAATTTGTGGCAATTATACAACAGCGTTATTTAAAAATCAAATATAATACCGACTTATACATACTTAAAAATGGGACAAGTGTAGTTAAAAATATGAAAGTGGAGTGAGATGTAGACAAAGCATTCAGTTCTTACAATATAAACCTAATTTTCTATGATTATTTATTATTGTGAACACATTTTAAAAATTAAGTGTAATCAAAATATATTATTTGTTTTAATTGTTTAACATTTTAAATGCGATTTAAAAAAAAAGAAATAATTTATTTCAACTTTTTTTTATTTTCATAGATGACTATATAATTTAATATATAATTTTTAGCATTAACTATTGTAGTTAATAGCTCAAAGTTATGTTGTTCATACTTCATACATGCTTCCATGTAATTTGCAATTAATAGAGTTTTATTTGTAGATTTGTGTAATTGTAGATTGTATTGTAAATAGCACAATATTTGTATTATAAATGCTAATTAAATCACTTTGTAAAAAGAATGGTATTAAAATGATTGTTATATGAAATAGATGAAATGATCAAATTCTTTTGTGTTTTTATTTAATTCATATTAATATACGGCTACTAAATATGTCACTATTGTGTCCCTACGCATATAATCATTCAATTGTTTTCTGATTTTAATTAATTTGCATATACTATGCATATATCATAGTTATTTCCTATACTTAAGTAACAAAGCATAGGACAAATCTAATAATACAGTTCTCGTCTTCTTTTTAAACCTTCTTTATAGTTTCCTTTAGGGTGCGTCCACATCTGGCGAATGTGCCGTGAATGTGCAGCTCGCGAGCCCTTTGCGAGTTGTGCGCGTGCAGTCACGGCAATGGTTTGGTATGCCTCTTTAGCGCAACTCATGCAAGGCTCGTATTAGGCGCCTTCCCCCGACGCCAGTAAATGAAACTGTAAGCGCGAGAACTGAGTCGCGCGCTGATCGCGTACGGCCCTTAGGTTGCGAGCGAATTGCGCGCGACTCAGGCGCAAGAGCGCGCACTAACAAAAATGCACGCGCGTAATAAATATATAACAACTGCAACTGCTCGCGAGCTGTACATTTGCGGCATATTCGCCAGATGTGGATGCACCCTAGCAGTTGAAGTTTATAATATTCGTATTTATTTGGGTTAACTTAAGCTCGATTTGTTATTTTGTTATCCTAAGAAAACAAATGTTTTATTCGGTATCCCATAAATTAAAATTGCAGTCACACTAATCAGGTAAATCAGAATTGTATATGAGAATATAATATGCCACATATCTAAAATTGTTGATAAAGTTGGGGACTAAACTATTTCCAATTTGAACACAATATCATCAAGATCAATACTTACGAGCTGTAATAAATCCCCTTGTACGAAGCTTGTCTCAGTCACAATATTGTATTTCATCTTTAGTATTTCGCTTGTTCAATTAAGATAATATGAGGAAGCCGAAGTTACTAGATAATCTCAAGCGCCTTTTGCTAACACTGGAAATTAACAAAATGGAGAATAAAGTTGAAATCTAAGACTGCAGTGAAGCTCGATCAGTTCGAAAACGCCTTAAACTTTCCATTAGGAGCGCTCGCTTTTCTCTCAACATCCGCGATCCTTTGAGGTTTCTTAAAAAGAAATGTTTTACGATTGATATAAAAAAGTACCTACATCAATCTATATTTAAGCCAGGAAGGGTGAAATAAAGAGCCTTTTTAAATTTTATCTCTGAATGTTAACAGAGTGGACTACGAGGAAAACGTATTTCCATTTAAAGGTGTATGATAATAAAACTGGCGGAGAGTTCAGCGCGGATTTGAAGTGACTACTATATCTACGATGAATGTATGTGTCGTTTTCTATCAGGACACCAAATACGCCTGCTATTTGAGACGACGCCAGGTGGATTCTTTTCACAGATATATCTTGTTTTATTATTGTATTTGCAGTCGTGATTTAAAGTTCATGCGGGCGTGGCAAATACTCAATCCCAAAGAACATTGTTCACGAAATTTGAAGCTTATTCTAAGATCAACAAGGAAAAATGGTATATTTAATACTTAATTTCCATAATAACAGTGACAAAAACTTGAATAAAGGTCAAATTTTCAGAGGTATTCGTGTAGTTTGTTATGAGTTCCTTTATCAAGAGTTTTTCTGGGAAATATAATGTATGCCAACCAACGTTATGTGTGTATAATTCAACTATCGTACCGCCCGACCCCCTGGACTGACATTGCCATATACTGGTTTTTAGAGATAAAAGTTTTTAGGGATAAAATAAAAGCTGTTAATGGCCGGAGCTAGTGATAATATCCAAGTCCCTGTTAAAAGGGTATATATGTGTTATTCATGAGCTAGCGTATGTTGCATGCCCCAACAGTTACCTTTTCATTTCACTGAACATTGTACGCTGTATTAACTGCAACAAATTACAACAAAACCGTTCGCCTTTAGAAATCCAATTTGGCGCTCACCCAATTAGGGGTTTATTCATAAAATTGAAATTAGAAATAAATTCAAGCTTTAAAATTCCATTTTAATGTTCTATTTACAAAACTAGGGCGATGTTTTAAATGCATAAAAGTGAAGGTTACGCTAAGGTGCAGTATTATTATGATCATTGGGTGTGTTAATCACCTTCTCCCGATACTTGTTTAGTATGTATTATACCAATATAATAAAACATTCTAGTCTAAGTTTTTAACGATTAGACACAAAGTAGGAATATGCAAAAACAACAGTGTTTTAACGTTCCGTCCACGATAACGTTTGGAGACGTCATAATTTTTTTAAATTATGAATTTTGTTTCAAAGTACAAGGAACTGAAATTGTTGACTCTTTCAAATTCAATTGGAACCAATGTTTAGATACCATTTCTGCGTTAATTAGAAGGGTCACATAAACAAGGAAATTGTCCGCTGTTTATTTAATTTATAATGATCCTGTTTCTGTAACTACAATCAAATTCAAATTAAAAAATCATTTATTCATGTAAGTAACATAATGTTCGCTTATGAACGTTTAAAAAGAAATATACATTAAATGATTCCTCTATCAGCAAGAGGCATGGTGAAATAGGAGCACTGTTATATCATAGCATTGCACCCTATGTGGCTGACATACTAGTACCTTCTGCTTAGTCAGCATTTCCCAACCGAGAGGTAAAATGATAATTAAAATATGAAATCAGTTCGGTATCATCCTTCGTCGCGCACACACATTTGTTGGCTTTCATTATAATATTCTGTAATCTTTATAATTAAATAAAAGTTCCATTGTATCGTGAACTCATTTTTCTTTTTTTTTAAAACCCAATTACTGGGATACTTCTAACATCAGGTGGCAGCGGTGGGATTTTTATAAATCCTGGAAACGTCTCCTGTGTGTGAAAGTGTTTTAGTGAAAGTGAAAAGTGGTATCGAACTCATTCCGTCCACTGTGTGATAAGTGGCACAGGCCTCATCATCAGCCCAGTTGAGCCCAGCACCGACGGAACTATATTCTTTTTCAAGAATGATATTTATGTACATCACCCTGTAAGTTTTTTAAATACTTTTGTCCAACTTACAATTCAATACCGAGTTATCAATCTCCGCATACCATAACAAGTAACGTGACACTTTAATTGTTATGACTACACAAGCCGAGATAGTTTCAAGGCGAACAAAAAGGGAAGACAACGACGATAAGATGGACTTAAATATATTATTAAAGTTTATTAAACCTTTCGATGGGTCTAGAGAAAAACTAATCCCATTTCTCAACAATTGCGAAAACGCTTATGATTTAGCAAGTGATTCAAAACGGCCCGTATTATTAAAATATATTTTAAGTCAGTTGGAGGGTAAAGCCGAAAGTGCATGTGTCATTAAAGAATTTGAGTCATGGGAACAATTATCGGATTTTTTAAATACACAATTCGGAGAAAAAAAACATTATTCGGCCTTATTATCCGACTTACAAAATTGTAATCAGAATAATGATTCGGTTAATGAGTTCGCTTTACGTGTAGAATCATGTTTATCTAGACTATTGACAGAAGTAAATCTGTCCCAAAAAAAAAGAAAAGCGAACTTGCTGGCCGAATCGCAGCAATGCAGGATCTAGCTCTGCATCATTTTGTTATTGGTTTAAAACCACAATTATCTACTATTGTCAGATGTCGAGACCCGGAAACTTTAAATGACGCTATAAATTTTGCAATTTCCGAGGAGAAAATCATCGAAGCTTCTTGAAAAAGATATAATAATCCTCAAGGGCCACTCAATAAAAATAATTATACGCGCCCTAACTACCAATTCCGAGATCGTTATCAAAACAAACCAACATTAACTTATGAACGTGCTCCTAATAATGTAACTGTAAGCAGTGCACAGTCGTTATTTTGTCGATACTGTAAAGCTAAAGGGCATGTAATTGAAAACTGCCGGAAGCGTGAATTTAATAATAAAAGGTTCCAAAATACAAATCAAAATCCACGCACATTCCAACCACGAACTAACAATAGTTCTAACCACGTAAACTGTGCAGATCCGATATCTTATGAAGATACTAATAATGATGAAGTTGTCGATGATTTAAACTGAATCCCGACGCGCGTAAGTGCCGTGCGGGTCAAAGGATAAAATACGGCACAACATATAACAAGAATGTTATCAATTATAGTAATCCCATTTCTTTACCCTCTAAACCAAAATCCTACTCCTTGACTCCGCTACATGGTAGTCAATTTTGTAAAACTTCAATATCCTCTCAGGGTAATCCAAATCCACAGACTCCGCGACATGGTTGTCATATTATTAACCAACGAGATGCTATTGTGACTAAATCCTCTGTTTCCAGCATACCTATAAGCCCCACTAAATCTTATGCTTCCGCCGCGAAGTTTGGGCTTCCTGATTCCACTATACCCAATACATCCACAAGCTCTAACTCTAAAGACACACCTACTGTGTTCGAGGTGACATCCAATGCCATAAAGAGATCCTTACCATATGTATCACTCCAGACAAATGTATCCGAAACCCCAATTAAATTCCTTATTGATTCAGGTTCGTCAGTTAGCCTAATGAAACAATCTTGCATCCAGAAGAAACAATTCTTCGAACCGCCCAAGATCTTACTTAAAGGAATAAACTCAAACAGCGAAGCAACCAAAACTTTAGGCCAGTTCCCATTAAAGTTCTTCCTGAGCAATAAACAAAATATTATTTTTGATTTTCACGCTGTTGATGACGTTAACTTACCCTATGATGCAATAATTGGTAATGACTTCCTAAACGACCTGGAAGGCATAATTGATTATAACCAAAATTCATTAACTTTAAAGAATCATAAAATTCAGATAGATTTTCATAACCCCGTATATGTAATTCCAGCTCGTTCAGAAATTGTTATTGAATGCTCAGTGTCCAACCCTAACGTAAAGGAAGGTCTCGTGTTAGACCAAAATTTTCACGAAGATTTAATCTTCGCTAATTGTCTTGTCTCAGTTAAAAATAATAAAAGAATTAATATTTCTGTTTTGAATATCTCTGAATCTCCTGTTACCTTAAAATCAAATCTTGACATTACTCTGAATCCTTTAGACTTTGATGATATGATTCATGAATCAGTTAACTTCAATTCTACTTTACAATATACCCAACATACTGACGCTTATACTCGCACTCAAGAAGTACTAAATCAATTAAGAGTGAATCACCTTAATACTGAGGAATCCAATGCTCTTCATGATATATGTTCTCAGTATTCTGATATCTTTCATATTCCTGGAGATAAACTATCTCATACTGATGCCATCCAACATGAAATAAATACATCATCCCAGAATCCTATACATGTAAAATCATACCGCTTTCCAGAGATTCACAAACAAGAAGTAGCAAAACAAATAGACCAAATGTTGGAGCAAGACATAATTAAACCTTCTATGTCCCCGTGGTCGTCTCCTATCTGGGTGGTCCCGAAAAAACTTGACGCCTCAGGACATCGCAAATGGCGTGTAGTTATTGACTACAGAAAATTAAACGACATTACTATTGGAGATAGCTATCCTATTCCTCAAATTTCCGAAATCTTAGATCAACTCGGACAAAGCAAATACTTCTCCACTCTTGATTTAGCCTCTGGGTTTCATCAAATTCCCATCAGAGAAGAGGACACACCCAAAACCGCTTTCAGTGTTCCACAAGGGCACTTTGAATTTACTCGAATGCCCTTTGGCCTTAAAAATGCACCAGCTACATTCCAACGACTTATGAACACAGCTCTCGCTGGTCTCCAAGATATCCGCTGTTTTGTGTACTTAGATGACATTGATATATATTCCCACGACTTACCTAGCCATATAACAAACCTTGAGTTAGTTTTCCAACGTCTTAGAAAATTTAATCTTAAACTTCAACCAGATAAGTGTGAGTTTCTGAGACGTGAAGTTATTTATCTAGGGCATGTAATTTCCGATAAAGGTGTAAAACCCAATCCAGACAAAATTAAATCCGTGACACAATTCCCAATTCCAAAAACCCCAAAAGACATTAAGTCCTTTTTAGGCCTTGTTTCCTATTACCGAAGGTTTATTCCGGAATTCTCCAAAATCGCCAAACCTTTAACTGCTCTTTTGAAAAAAGATGTATCATTCGTCTGGGAAAATCAACAACAAATCGCTTTTGACGAATTAAAACTTAAACTTACTTCTGCTCCTGTTTTAATTTATCCAGATTTTTCCTTACCATTTACCTTAACCTGCGATGCTTCAAAATATGCCATAGGTTCTGTTCTTTCTCAAGGACCTAAAGGCCAAGAAAGACCAATAGCCTATGCTTCCAGAACTTTGAATAAAGCTGAGACCAACTACAGCACCACAGAAAAAGAACTTCTGGCAATCCTCTTTGGCTGCAAAACCTTTCGTCCATATATTTATGGGCGCAAGTTTAACATAATAACCGATCATCGACCATTGGCCTGGCTCATGAACCATAAAGACCCTAGTAGTAAGTTACAACGTTGGCGGCTCAAACTCTCGGAGTATGACTACAATATAATCTACCGTAAAGGTCTGCTCAATTCTGCGGCAGACGCTTTATCACGATACCCAGTTAATCCTATACAGAGTGATGACTCTCCTTTAAACCTTAATGAAATTAGCCCATTAAATCCCGATCATCTTGTCGATTTTGAACCCTTGAGTCCAGATGCCATTATCCCTTCCGAAATACAAAATCCCGATCCAATGCCAGATCAACGGCATGCTGAATCTCCTATAGATGCACAACGAGTTCTGGACGACTTAATACAACTAGGAGACTCGCACTCTCCAAGCCTACAAAATAATTCAATTCCTTCCGAATTATTGACTCCCAGTAGTTCTCATTTTGACGGTTCTCCTCCTGAGATAATTCCTTCATCCAACCATGATTACAATACGTTCTTGAAAGCATTCTCCAAAGATGATACAACCTTTACAACTCACATTAAAGAACATAATGAAAATCTCCTCAAGACTAAATCTAAAACTATCCTTGTACCGGTGTCAATCGATTTTGACGAATCCAATCCTTATCTCGAGGAAATCCTTTCTAATTTAGAAAACCAGGAAATATTGAATGAAGAACGAGAACTCCATTCTTTTAAAGAACTTCAGATAAATGAAAAATCCTTTTACCTCCTCTTAACAAAAGTTTACTATTTCGACAGTTGCTCTTATCCAGATATATTTAAAACATTAAAAACTATACGGGATAAAATTTTATTATCCGGTAATATCAGTGAAATAGCTATATCTGACTTTAAAAACCCGTATGAAAATCAATCTTTCTGTAAAATATATAACATGTTAATTTATTTATTTAATAATACAAACATAATAGTTAATGTCTATCATAACAGTATCATATATCCTGTTCCAACAGAAATTACCAAACTGCTGAAAGAAAATCATGATATTCCTATTGCTGGACATCTAGGCTCTAATCGAATGTTCTCTCGCATCAAAGAAAGATACTATTGGAAAGGAATGCGATCCGACATTGAAAATTATGTAAAAAATTGTAGTTTATGTCAATCTAACAAAGCTTTTCGCAAAATCAATAGAGCTCCTATGCAAATAACTACGACATCAACTCGTCCTTTCGAAAGAGTTGCTTTAGACATAGTCGGTCCCTTGCCCGAAGCTGGTATTATTAAACTCAAATACATACTTACTCTACAAGATGATCTTACTAAATTCTCTTTGGCTTATCCTATTACCAATGCTAATGCTGAAGAATCCTGTGAATGCTTAACTCATTTTATTTCTTTATTCGGTATTCCAAAATCTATTCTAACCGATCAGGGTACTAATTTTACTGCAGAACTTTTCAAAATGTGTTGCAAATTTCTAAAGATTAAACAAATATGGTCAACACTATACCACCCTCAAACACAAGGCGCGCTTGAACGTAGCCATTCAACATTAAAAGAATATTTAAAATCATTCGTAAACGAAAACCAATCGGACTGGCACAAATACGTCTACACAGCTATACTTACCTATAATAGTACTATCCATAGCACAACCAAGTTTACTCCTTATGAACTCATATTCGGTCATAAACCATACATACCAGACTCAGTTTTTAACTCCCAACCGGATCTCACTTACCCTGAATATATTAAAATGCTACACCATCGTTTAAAGCTTTCCCATCAAAAAGCCCTAGAGAACATCAATACTTCTAAAGAAAGATCCAAACAATATTACGACAGACATAGTCGGATTGTGCAATATAAAATTGGTGACTACGTATATGTTTAAAACCATATCCGACTCCGTAAAGCCTTATCACCTATATGGAAAGGTCCATATAAAGTAGTAAAGATACATGGCAATAACACCCTATCTCTATTAATTAATCGTCGTCATGTAAAACATCACTATGACGAAGTTAAACTTGCGGTTGAAAGTGAAGACTAAATACTACAGAAATAGTACTAAGTTAATTTCTTAAGTAAGGTTACTTATACATAAATTAATTATATATATTATAATAATTAAAACTAAGTGATAGACTAAACTATAATTCGCACTCAATATTTTATTTCTTCTTACAGACTAATAATTTATAAGTACAGCAAAAATAATAAATGATCATATTCACATAGTGATCCCAATTGATATATCCTTTGCCCCAACTCACATTGACAATATTAAAAATGCTTTTGGTACAATACGTTACTTATGTCAACAAAGCCAATCATTCAACCACTTTGAATGTCACAATCTTATTCAACCACTCGATTCGTTGTTCAAAGATATAATTCGGGATTTTCAGTCTATATCACACCTTACAACTTCCAAATCGAAACGATCTGCCTGGTTTGCCGGTATTGGAACTGTGTTTAAACATATCTTTGGAACTTTGGAAGAAGATGATGCACATCGATATAATAAAGCAATAGCTAAAATGCAACGAAATATTTTATAGGAATTAGAGAAGATAAGAAACTATATTTTAATTT
Organism: Pieris mannii; assembly: GCA_028984075.1. NCBI lineage: Eukaryota > Metazoa > Arthropoda > Insecta > Lepidoptera > Pieridae > Pieris > Pieris mannii. The sequence goes on from CM054776.1 coordinate 8,144,099, forward strand.
TGATAATATAGATTCTTGTAATTTAATAATTGGACATCAGTATATTTGTAACCCTTTGAATATTCTCAATGTTGTTAATTATCCAATATGTGAAACAGAAATAATCACCAAAGCTATTGAAAAAATAACCTAAAAGTTGTACTACAAAATTTATATTCGGTAAAGTTGATATCTGGCATAAACTAAATAATAATAAATGGTTTTATGTTGAATCTAATGATGAGAAACTGAATATTAAATGTAATCATAGAACAATCGAAATTGTTATATCAGGAACCGGAATACTTAGCTTGACACCAGGTTGTACCGCATTTTGTAAAGAAAATAGATTTGAAGCAAAAAATGTTTACGAAATTACCGTTAGTCATGTTGTTTCAAATTTTAACATTATTAATGATAGTAGTTGTAATTTGATGGAATTTTCCAAAGTAAATGTTAATATTTCAACACATCAGTTACGCCATGTGAATCTTGATAGTTTGAATTTAATTCACGACTTACCTATTAAGCCTATTGATGATGATTTAGATGTTTTTCTTAATGACTCTTCAGACTATGTTAGTTTTAGCTTTAGCGTAATTTCTTTTATAATTATCTTAAGTATTGCATTAATAATCCTTGTAAAAGCCAATAAATGCGTTTTTCGAAACAAAGACATAGAAAATCCAGATAATACCTCTTCAACCAGTGAAGCCCCACATCCTCAGCCTCGTCTCCGTATGGAATAACTATCTTACCTTTTTTCCTTTTTCGCAAACTTACCTAAAACCGTAAGTTTACTCTTAAACGGGGGGTTGTTATATCATAGCATTGCACCCTATGTGGCTGACATACTAGTACCTTCTGCTTAGTCAGCATTTCCCAACCGAGAGGTAAAATGATAATTAAAATATGAAATCAGTTCGGTATCATCCTTCGTCGCTCACACACATTTGTTGGCTTTCATTATAATATTCTGTAATCTACATAATTAAATAAAAGTTCCATTGTATCGTGAACTCATTTTTCTTTTTTTTAAAACCCAATTACTGGGATACTTCTAACAGCACGCACTTATATTCTCGTGGGAACAACACGCAACTAATATCACCGCATACACGAATTCAAGTACGACCAGTCACCACAAGTAGCACCCGTTCACGAGTATGACGCATGCTGCGTCATACTCGTGAACGCATGACGCAGGCTGCCTCGCCATATTTTAGGTTACACATGGACGCCGCCACAAGCAATGACATTTAAGTGAGCATGACGATCCTTGGAATGTGGACTTGGCTACACAAGAAAATAGTAATAATACCAATTATACTGAAATAATTTGATAACACGTGAATCACGGTTTGTTCCCACTTTACTCGACGGATTGGCGAAGCTTACGCGGTTAAAAATATTCGCTCACTGACTGATGTCGATACAGCTAAACTTGTATATTTTAGTTACTTTCACAGCCTAATGACTTATGGCTTATTATTATGGGGTCATGCTGCTGATGTCGAATCTATTTTCATTCTGCAGAAGAGAGCTATTCGTGCAATCTATAATTTGAAATGTAGGGAATCTCTGAGAGATAAATTCAAGGAAATTAAAAATTATAAATAATATGTATGTATACAAAAATAGTCATAAGTATAGACACTAGAATAGAACATACGCACAATGTCAATAACAAACGCAGGCTGCAATTTCCTCATACTAGACTATGTAAAGTTAGTAATTCTTTTTTGGGAAAAGGGATACTCTTCTTGAATAAAATTCTAGAGGCTCTTTTATCTCTGCCTTTTAATAAATTTAAGAAATGTATTAAAGAAAAGCTGTGTAAAAAGGCTTACTATAAACTTAGCGATTATCTAGTTGATAAAAGGGCCTGGGATTAGTGTTGGGCAGGCTACTTCTAATTCATTTGCTATATTTGTTTTAAATATTGTAGTACTGTTCGATGATTTGCTTTTTTAAAAGAGTACCGAGAGTTTTTTACGCCGGCTTTTTCTCTTGGCCTTTTTTTTTATTTTTATATATTATAGGGGGCAAACGGGCAGGAGGCTCACCTGATGTTAAGTGATACCGCCGCCCAAAGACACTCTCGATGCTAGAGGGCTCGCGAGTGCGTTGCCGGCCTTTTAAGAATTTGTACGCTCTTTTCTTGAAGGACCCTAAGTCGAATTGGTTCGGAAATACTTCAGTGGGCAACTGGTTCCACAAAGTGGTGGTGCGCGGCAAAAACTGCCTTGAAAATCGCGCAGTTGTGGAACGGCGGACGTCGAGGTGATACGGATGGAATTTCGTATTCTGCCTCGACGTCCGATGATGAAACTCAGCTGCAGGTATTAATCCGAACAACTCCTCTGAACAGTCTCCATGGTAAATGCGGTAGAAGATGCAGAGTAACCCCACATCTCTACGCAACGCCAAAGGATCAAGCCGCTCGGAGAGAGATTGGTCGTCAACGATTCGAACCGCTCTTCGTTGAACACGGTCAAGTGGAAGGAGTTGGTACTGGGGAGCCCCCGCCCAGAGGTGAGAACAGTACTCCATGTGGGGCCGAATTTGCGCTTTATATAGTTGCAAGCGGTGGCCCGGAGTGAAGTACCGTCTCGCCTTGTTGAGCACACCAAGCTTTTTGGAGGCTAATTTAGCCTTTCCCTCCAAGTGACCGCGAAACTGAACGTCGTTCGATATGTCAACGCCAAGTATTCCAATGCTGGCTGCGGCTTTAAGAAGAGTGTTTTCGAAAAGAGGAGTAGCGACAAAGGGTGTTTTTTTAGCGGAAAACGCGCAAACTTGTGTCTTCTTGGGGTTAAATTGGACTAGATTTAGTCTGCCCCAGTCGGAGACTCCACGTAGTAGAGTTTCTACTTCAGACACAAGTTTGTTCCGGTACTCATCGACATCTGCCCGAGAAATACCTGCCCGGCCAATGTAAAGAGTATCCCCAGTGCTGTCATCCGCATAGCAATGAATGTTGCTAAGTTGCAACATATCATTGATATGCAGAAGAAACAGGGTCGGGGATAAAACACAGCCTTGTGGGACCCCAGCGTTCACGGGTTTAAGGTCGGAACATGCTCCGTCAATGACGACCTTGATGCTCCGATCGGCCAGAAAGCTGGAGATCCAATCGCATAATTTCTCGGGAAGCCCATAAGCTGGAAGCTTCGAGAGCAGTGCTCTGTGCCACACCCGATCGAAGGCTTTCGCTATGTCCAAACTAACCGCTAGAGCCTCCCCCTTGGACTCAATTGCCTCCGCCCATCTATGCGTAAGGTATACAAGAAGGTCACCAGCCGAACGACCACGACGAAAGCCGTACTGAGAGTTACTTATCAGCTGGTGGCCCTCCAGATACCTCAAGAGCTGGCCATTAATAATGGATTCCATTTTTTGGAGAACAAGGAGGTTATCGCTATTGGGCGATAGTTGGACGGATCAGAGCGATCGCCTTTTTTAGGGATCGGATGTATCGAAGCGATCTTCCAGCACTCCGGGACAGTGCCAAGCGAGTACAGGTACCGGAAAAGGCGCGTTAAGACCGGAGCCAACTCAGGAGCACAAGTACGCAGCACAATTGGAGGAATACCATCCGGCCCGCTCGACTTATGTATGTCCAAGGAAGATAATGCTTTGCGGAGAGCACGTTGCCGGAATGTAACTTCCGGCATCGAAGAATCACACCTTGAAATGATCGGTGGTGATCTCCCTCGGTCATCCAAAGTCGAGCTGGATGCGAAGAGACAGCCTAAAAGGTCGGCCTTCTCCTTCGCAGTGTGGGCCAGCGAGTCATCCTCCCTGTGCAATGGTGGTATGGAGGGCTGACAAAAATTCCCTTGGACAGCTTTGGCGAGAGACCAGAAGGCTCGAGTCCCCGAAGGGAGTTGGGCCAATCTCTCGCCAAATCTGGCAATGTGCTCTGACTTTGCCTTAGAGATTTCCCGTTTGAAGGACCTGGAGGCTGAGTTATATGCTTTTTTGAGTTCGCTGGTATTAGCATCACGAGATTTCGCCGCTTCCGCCCATGCCTTAAAGCATTCTCGCTTTCGACGCGAGGCCGCCTTGCAAGAACGTTTAAACCAGGGCTGAGACTTGCCACCGATCGGCACTGCAGAAAATGGAATAAAGAGTTCCATGCCCTGCAGAACCACTTCGGTGACAGAGGCAGCGACGGAATCTGGAGCATCCAACGAAAAGCAAATAGGCCCCCAAGGGTAGGACGCAAAGAAAGACCGCATCCCGTCCCAATCTGCTGACTTATAGTCCCAATTAGGCGACAACCCAAAAAGCGGGGCCGCGAAGGGCGCGTAGATGGCACAGTACTCCGGACCACACAATGATCCGATGAACCCAATGGCGGGTCAACAGAGACTTGATAGTTCTCCGGATGCGAAGTCAGCAGAAGGTCCAACAAAGAGGGTTTATGACCAACCACATCTGGTATTCGCGTAATCGCAGAGACCATTTGTGTCAGGTCGTAGGCTAAAGCAAAGTCGTGAAAGGATCTTCCCGCGTGATCGGTGGTTTCAGAGCCGAGCCAATCGGCATGGTGGGCGTTAAAATCGCCAAGTATCACGATTTAAGCGGTAGGAACCCTTTCGAGCAGGGAATCTGTAGCCATTTGGATGTGCTCAATGAGTCGGTCAGTTTCATCATTTCCGCTATGGGACCTATACAGGCACGCATAGAATCGCGGATGGTCATCGCAGTCTACGAGGAGCCAAAGGTTAGATAGGTCCCTTCCTTCAAGCGTCCCAAGGCGACGAGAACAGAGGCCCACACCCTTTGTCTTCTTTGCCGATGAGAAGGGATGCCTACAGGTTCGAATTTAATGACGTGGAATAAGTGATACCTAGATGATCTTATGTTCCAAAATAAAAGTATTTTATTTTTTTATTTTATTTTACATTTAAAAAAGCTTCGAGATGTCGATGATCGCCCCAAAGTCTGAATTTGCAGCCTAGAGATTCAGTCGCGTTACCTCTTTATACTGAAGCAATTATTATCCAAGCACAATGATCGTTTAAATATTCATTTATTTATATTTAGGCCTATTATAATGCCTTAGCAAGCAGTTTTACTCAAGTGTACGATTAATTTTATTTTTATTGAAAACATTTGCATGTCACTAGGGATTTGCTGAAAAAACGTATGCCTTGGAAATAATTACTCGTTTTATGCAGCCTTGTGGTTGGTGTCTGTCTGTCTGTCCGAACAATTCAATTCTAAGTCATAAAAAATTACAAGAATGTAAAGTTTTCATTATCTTGTTTATTTTTTGTTGTTTATTAAATGTATATCTTTTTATTTTTTAGTGAAGTAGCTGTATTAAAAAATCAAGCTCCAAAATGACGAATTTGTAAATGAAAATAGGATTAATTTAAAATACTCACTAGGTCAAGCTGTTAATATCAACCATTTAGTAAGTTATTTATGTTAAAGTTTTTTTATGAAATGAGTTTTTATTTCATTATATTATTAAGAATTAAATAGATTCCAATGTAAAACTAAATCTAATTAAAGGTCTAAAACGTAAAAAAAAGGTTCTTAATTATGCAAAAGGCTAAAACAATTTTCATGTCGGGTTGTCATCGAGAAAGCGCATTAAAAAAACCATAAAAAATTATACTAACTTTTTATGTAAACAAGTAACCCTAAATATTATCAGACTCCATTACGATACCTAGCAAATTATCATTAGCTCTGGTTATACTAGTAACTGATTTAGTTTTTTTGACAAGTTTCAAATTGTTCATAATAACGGGTATATCTTGTAAACTTCACATAACATTGATTACGTTGAACTTCTTAATTTATTTTTATATACAGGTTATTGTCGCATAATTTAGATTATTTTTACACTTGAGTCAAATTTCATTTCATAACTTAATTTCATCTAAAATATTGAGATTTTTAATAATCCTATCCATTTTGGATGGATAAGAGTGTGAGGGTTTTTTTTGCCCTCTGCAAAATGTTTGGGCTGCTTCGAGTATTTTTTTTTGCGTGCGATTGTTAGGGTTTATTGGTATACCAACTTCTATTTTTCTCTTTTTTTTAGTTGTTTGCTTTTCAAGAAAACTGCTCTTGTATTTGTGGTGTGTTTGTTACGTTTTCTTAATAAATAAATAAATAGATTACAGTTAGTACCGTCAATATTTATAGTAAGTTTAAGCTCTCAATTATACTTAAATGGGTTCTTCTAAATAGTCAACAATTTCGATGCCCATATTATATATTGCCCGATATTTGGGTCATACTCTAGATAAACGTATCGCAGCAAATATTCGTTCAGAGAAAATGATAACAATTTCTTATATTTGTCAAACGGAAATATAATTAGGATCGTCTATTGGATTCTTTGCCCAAATAACTCTTACCAATATTTGTTAACTATTCTATCTATGAAAATAACGGGCTTATTTTATTTAACGGGTTTATATTATATTATCATAGAAATAAGCTCGTTGTCGCTGAGCGTTGCCGGTCCTTAAAAAATATCATAAGAAACTTTAAAGGGTAGGCAACGCTCTCGCGAGACCTCTGGCATGGAAATTGTCCACGGACCGTGTTCTATAAACAAATCACAAATCGGTAGTTACACAATACATACAATTACATAATAGGAGTACATAAAACAATACCGACTGCCTTGTTCTGGTTAAAAAGCATATTGGACATTCGCGATCTACATTTGTTTTCCACGAGAACGAAATCGCGGCCAGTTTGTATAAAACCTTCTCTTTAACAAAAGTTGTTCTATAAAAGCTTTTGCCAAAAGGTGCAATACGGAAGCAGCAAAGTTCAGCTGAAACAGACACAATAATACCTTTCTTACATGAGATATCTTAAAAGTTATGCAACTTGCTGTTTTGTGTCGTTGTTGTTTGATAACAAAATTATGGGCTAGCGATTGCTTCACCAATGTTCCAATATAGACCAAAGGTTTTACTCAGAATCGTTCATTATATATTCCTTTTTCGTGATTATGTAACAATAGCTAGTAAATCGAAAATGAAACCTTACTACCGTTTCGTTTTACCCCCACACAGAGTTTAACGTCCACAGAGTTAAACGTAATGTTTCCAGTTCCGTACTGGACAAGCAGACTGTTGCTTGTTCTTTCAAAAGTGACATATGTTAAGAAGACCTGGCTGGGCCTTTGCGTTAACCACTAAACAACGTATTTTAGAATTCATATGTTGTTCGATCCGTAAAGGCTTAAAACCTAATAATGTAATTAATACGGTAAGACCCTTCTCTAGCTTTCAAGTAAACAAGCACTCAGCTCAACACTTTTATATTGTCGGTTTTTTATGAAACGATATCTTTCTCATAGCCAACTTAAGAGTGTAGAGTACACTCAAGATCTATCAAGCTACAAGAGGTGATAAAAGTTGACCTATAAAAACGTGATTACGTGGGAAACGACCCAGCCGATGTAGAAAATTGATTACGACAATTCGACTTGACACTTTGACCACACCATAGTTTATTTTATTTCTGTTTTTTTTTAAATTCTCAAAATATTACTATCAATAATTTACAATCGTATGCAGACGGTAATGTATGGACTGTGGACTAAATATTGGATTTAACTAGTCGACTTATAGATATACAATTGTTTTGAGTATTTGTTTCCGGAACAAAGAAAGACCAATTAACATATAACAAAATGCAAAAAATAGACTCGAAAAATTAATAGTAAATCAGAAGAAAGTCTCAAAATCTATTGATATCCTTTGTCTATAAATGTTACATGCTTTTTCTTATTCTGTATATTATTTATGTGTCGTTTTGTATTGAAACAAAACACAAGTTTTGTTAAGAATATCGATATTTATAACACAATTGTGTGTGTTATAAATTTTTGGTACCATAATACTCGCCATAATTGTTAAATACGAAATTAGACAAGGGTTAGAGGCGTCTTTGTGTTTTTTTTTATATTAAGGAATTTATATTGTTTTGTGTTTTTAGAGTCAAACATTAAAATTATAGTGAAAAATCAATACAAAATTTCTGTTTATAATTCAAACACATATTTAGATAAAATCAAATCTACGAAATGATGACGATGAGAGATTTTGGTTATTCAAATTTTTCCTAATGAGGATACTCGTTAAAATTCTGATTTGTTACAGATTACTAAGCACTAGTTTAAATCCTGCCGGGAAGTGAAATTGAAGTAATTAACATTCGCTTTCTTAACACGACATTTCTTAATTGACCTCCGCGAAGTTTCACATTTGTTAATTGGAGTTTAAAATTACAGTCCGTCTTCGAGTTTAAGTGCTTTCGTTTGCAATAAAAGAATCTTGTATAGTGTAAATGATTTGCAAAGAAATATTTCCAACATTAATGTTGTAATTCGTTTTAACAATCTCTAGAAAATTGCATACTTCATATTGAAATAAATTAATTATTTAGATGTATTTTAGTTTTCGTGTTTTTTTAAATAACTAGCGAACACAACAGACGTCCTATATGATATTTCAAGCGATTGGATTAAACAAAGTATGAAAGTACCGACTGCAGCGCCACCTGCCGTGTTGAATTGTTAATCTAAACCATCCAGGAAGGATGACACACATCTTCGTCCGCAGGTCCCTCGCTGGGCTTCCCTTGGGTCAACCGGTGGTCTCACCCGGTGTGGTATGACCGCGATTCCGGTACGCGCCCTATTGCCGTCGTGGGGGGTCTCCCCAGCCCCACCGACACAAAACAACGAGTGCTGCGAGTGCGAAGTCGCTCCACAGCACCTACGAGGTCCAGAGCCGCTCCAGGCCCACCACAACGACCGCGCGAAACTGACACTCCCCGCAAGCCCACGGGCGTAACGGGGCTCCCGGCGCCACTCACGGGTGCAGCGCGGAAGACAGCAGACAAGATGACACACATAGACCATACAACAGAATTGTATATATATGTAAGCTATCATCTTTTAAGTTAGATTAAACTGAACACGGTGTGCAAATTTGATGGAAATTGGTTAAGTAGTTTAGGAGTCCATAGCGGAGACACAACGTGACGCATAACTTGTATGTACAAACACAAATATTACAACTAATTTCTTAATACCCCAGATACGTCAATAACAATGCGTTACTTTTTGACATTCGTTTATCGTATTTTGAGCTTCGAATTGACCAGACTAAAAAATTGAATACCTCCACGAGATTTTTGGTGTAAAAACATTTAGTTTACCGTAACGAAGCAATTTCATTGTGCAATGAACTGAAAGAACCCTCGTACACACCTGGCCGCGAATTTAAATAGATTACGGCCCAAATAATATACGCTGGTATACGGTTCTTATAATAGAAGAGGATTCATAGTTATGAACTCTAGTGCCCTTCATGGTATATGTCATGATACTATTTGCCGTCTATTGATAATAAACTGGATAAAGCCAGTTAAGTGATTCATATTTTTTTAAATAAAAATACAAAATAAACCAATAATACAGGCAGTTTACTATAAAAGCATCGTTCAGCGACGTTGTTTGCCAATTTCTTTAGCAAAGTTGGACATCGTGGCATATATCGGTACCTACTAATGGCAAACGATTAATTTGTTTTTTAGTTATTAGTTATTTCCAAGTTATTAAGTTTCTAGGACTAAAATCATAATCAGCAAAACAAAACACTAGGATTATTATTCCATAAATGTATTTTATTTGAAAATATTTATTAATATTTCCTGAATAATATAATTATTATTTTTTTATTTTAGTATTTCCCACTTGCATGATCAATTTAGACAGCCTGTTTTTCAAATTCCTATTATGTCTAATATTATGAAACAAAATCTACAAAGTTTATTTCATTGTACATCTGACACAATATTAATTATTATTAATTTATGAAATATTGTTGGCCTAAAGCCTTAATAAATATTGAAAACTACTGAAATAAATTATAGTCAATTGGCTGGGACCGCTGGTTGATGCTTCACTTAAGCGAAAAACATTTTCCATTTGTTACCTCGACACCTGATACAGTGCCACTCTGTTCACACAAGGGTTGTAATACGGAGCTCCCCATTTATCTGTTAGAAGGTAACGGGAAACAACCACGGATATCTCATATTTTAAAAAGATTTTTTGGATTTACTTTAGTCCTTGAAATCGCAGTTTGGCCGGAGACTATTCTATACTGATTTAAAGTCACCATTTTACCATAATTTATTGGGAAAACCAATGTTTCAAAAAAATACTTCTTCAAAAATAATACGTATTTTATAATGATATTTTTATACTTGTGTATAGTGAGACTCCGTCATTGTATGTATTGGCTCAATTATTTTGCAACTAACTAAGATACAAAGAAGTAAATAACACTATACTATACATCCATATAGCTATATAGATGCATAAAATAATGGCATTCAAAAAATGCTCCATAAATAGGAAATGCCAACATTCGCTCCGGGCGTATCAACGTTACAGTTTTGGGTAAAAAGTAAATGAAAATGAGCGCTTTATTTGAATGTACCAGGGTCTCACTTAAAGCCGAGTGGGATGCGAGATTAAAGGCTTACTCGGCAGTAGCCAAACAAATTGCCCATCTAATGGCTGAGTAGTGCGGGGTCACCGTTTCACCAATAATTCCAGCGATTGGAACTTTCAAAGTGTTTTTAGATGCTAGATATTTAAGCGAGATGTTGATTTGTAACGCAATCTTTGATGCCGTTATTTTAGTATTCAATTCCTGTTATACACTACGAAAATTATGTGTTGTGTATGTGGGAACTCCGTATCCGCACTTAGTTTTTTTAATCCACTATAATATTATATCCACGTACAACGGACCTATTGAGCGTCTAAATGCTAAGAGTCCACATACATACAACTCGGTATATCTCAATGTTTTTGAAGAATTAAGCTTCAGGGTATACATAGGTTCCAAATGAGAAAAGAGTATTTTCACATAGTTCCAACGTATTTTGTGCAACAATAGTTAATTAAAAGGACAACTACTGACTTCCAAGACGTGTTTTAATAAAAGAGATGCCTCGGAGTCGTCACGAGCACAAAGATCTGCAATCCAATAAGCGTTGTAAGACAGACACGTTATTGCTTTGACACATTACATTTAACTTGGGATATGCTCCTTTTACGCGATAAATCTTCATTTAGATGCTGTAAACGCTTGGATACTGCTTTACATTGATTGCTTTTTATTGTTTCAGTTAAATTTTCTGTTTATATGATGATGATATGATGTAACTTTTAAGCAGTTTGATATGATAAAATATATACACTTGCCAAAATGTTTATTGACAAACACATAATAATAAAGTATTTCGTAAGGGGAACACAGACGAACTACAGAACTCACATTCTGCGTAAGTAAAAATAAAATATCTGTTATATCTATATTTCGTATAAATTTACGTTTGAAATATAATATACATATGTAGTATAGTATAAATAAAAATGCACAAGATTCTGGTAACTTTATAAAATACAATATAAAAGAGAGAGTCATTTGTTGTCTACCTTCTTCTTCTAAAAAACTCACCCCCTTCCCTTTCCCGACCTCAGATCGCCCGAAGATTATTTTCTTTTCATTTTATAATATTCTCCTCCTTTTCCACTATTATTTCCTTTTCTACTATTATTTTTTTTTGGTTTCAAAAATTATCGACCCTGATCTATTACTGCTATATTCTCTTTCAAAATTGAAGTAAGTTATAATTGACTTTGAAATGTTTGCAAATTGACTTTTCGAATTTAAATAACCTTGTTTTTCGATTTAAAGTGCGCGCGTAAATTGTCATTAAAAACTCGTTTATCGCATTGTTATACTCTCTCATAAAGTTTTAACGAGGTAATCAAAGTCAGTTTGGCGTAAAACAATATCAAAATGCCAGTTTGCTAGAGCTATAAATTTCTCAGGATACCAGGCGCACTCCTACCGGACACCTAACTTATGGACGCGCTGACTTCGCCCTTTTTGTCACGTTAGCTGCATTCGGGCATACTTGCATCTTGTAAGTGAGCTACTGGATTGCCTTTAACGGCTTCAATCGCATCGCATTTTTCAACGATTAACTTAAAAGGAAATTATCGCCATCGGGTCCTTTTAAGCAGAGCCAAAAATTTTACAATTTAGAATATACTACATTTACGATACTTTTTATATTCAAGGTGGAAATGCATTACAACATAGAAAAACGTTATGCATGTCATAGTGTTTTTCATTATAAAGTGCAATGAAAATTATCGTAATTAGCCAAAAACCTTATTTTCTCAACAACAATTGAGACCAACAAATTTAGAAAAAAGGTCGTTTAATTCAACACCGTTGCAAATTCATCTATGCCAGACATAGGTGAAAATCGGCAACACCGCACAGTGGCGAGTTTAGTTCGGAACGATTACAAGAATATCTACGATCGGGACGTAACTATTATCGCTAAGTTAAATTGTGTCCAAATCATAACAAATTAAGATAAAAAAGATTTATCAAATTAAGATAAATTCACGTTTAATTCAATCGTGTTATTATAATTTTTATTAAACTTAATGTAAAACTATATCATATGATTTTATGATCTTTAAACAAAATATAGTTACATGATCTAATCAAATTAAATCAAAATTCGTTTATTCAATTTAGATGCGTCTAAGAGTGTGCGAGAGAGTGCTTATGAATGTCAAAAACGTTTACAAAATTTGCGAAAGAGCGACACTACGCCATCCGTTCGCATAACTACCAGAAGGTCTTGTTCTGAGAAGAACGGGCAAGAAACGCAACAAGTTAGTTGATGTTAAGTGCACAGCACGAAGCGGTGCGCGCGACTAGCTTTGAACTAAAGCTGTCGGCGATATCAAACAATTTTGTGCAGCGTTGAAAATTTGTTCCATAACAAAATAATGAGTCGATCTAGTTTATGTTGTATGTACGACACATTGTTTTGTGTATGTTAAATATTATTTTATGACGTACGAGTTCTTTTGGTAAATAAAATTGTAAGCGTCTTTACAATAACATGCACTTTTTTGGAACAAATACAATAGTACGATTTTAGTAAGAATCTTAGAAGTGTTTCCGAGATTTTTTTCCTTTTTGCGGCACTTCACATTTTACAGTTACCTTTAACATTGCAATATATAATATGTTGTTTGTGGAAACAAAAAAAACTAATACTTTAACCAAATGGCTTTACAGATTTATTTCAAATTTTGAAAATAGTTTAAGATCGTTGAGCTCTTCGAGTCATGACGAAGGGATTGTCTACACTACAGATTGTATAAAGATTAAATTTTAATAAATAGGATAAGTAAAGAAATTAGTTGCTTTATTTAAGAGAAAAGATGTTACTTCTTAATAAGAAGCATTCTCGCAATTTAACGCCTCCTTGAACGTTTTAATTGCAGTGCTATGAATAGTTGAAATAGTTGGTGTTGTTAGTTAAATGAATACTTTATTTAAGTTTCGTTATTCTCTTATTATTTACTTACAGCATTCGTTGTTGGATTTACTTTTAATAAAATAATATTTTAGGTTAATGTTGAATTAAGGTAAGTGTAGAATGTAGAAGTGATGCGACGTTCTTATAACATTAAATACACTTATCCATATAACTAAATGTAGCTATATTTACGCGAATAAAGATAGAATTATCTGACAGTTAAAATCATAATAATTATTAATTGGTTGTAAAATAATGGTTTCAACTATGTTTTAAGTAACGATAATTAATATTGAGAGAATTTTTAATAAATGTCAGGGTTGTCTTCAAAGTGATATATAGCTATTTTTTGACACACTGAAAAATGCCGCGTCAAGAGGTTTTCATAATACCCAACTCCAGGGCTAACACATTTTACATACTTTATATATTTATTTTAACAGTAGTAATTAAATTAATTTTAATTTATTTTTGGAATTATTCAAAAAAAATGTTGTCTTTTCATAACTTGATTAAATGAAATGTAATCGTTTATTTGCTAAGATAGTGATACAATTAGGTAGGTTAATTATAACAAAAACCGCAAAATCAGCCATATACCCAAGTAATACTAAAATGTTGAGGAAATGAAAAAAGGCTAAATGTAGAAAGTTGCCAATACTTTTATTGTTTTTCGAAGTAATCTCCGTTCATCTACATATCGTCGCATTCGATGGAACCACTGAGAAAAGCATTTTTCCTTAGGGGTCTCTTCTATATCATTCTCGTACGCTTTCACCGCATCTTCAGGGCTCGTAAAGCAAATACCTTGAATTTTATCTTTAGTCCTAAGGAATAAATGAATGTCGCAGGGCGCCAGGTCAGGACTGTATGGCGGATGACTCATTATCTCACCTGTCATAGACAAATATTTACTAATCCGTTTTGTGGAGTGCACTTAGGCATTAGGAAGGAGGATCCTGCCTCGAGGGCGCTGCTGTCGAATTTTTTCCAAGACATCAAGCAAGCAGCGATTGACCTACCGGTCTGAAGTAACCGTCCTTCCATCTTCTAGCACAACTGTCGTGAAATAACCTTTCCGATCATAGAATGAGGCAATCATCTTTTTTCCTTGACTTCTTCCTTTCTTTACCTTAGTTGATCCTCGAAAGGAAACAACCACTGAGCTGATTGTCTTTTTTTTCGGTTTCGTAGCAATACATCCTTTATTACCTGTGACGATGCCAAATATAGCATTTGAGCCACTCTCTTCCTATATCATGCGTCGAATAGCACTGATCTTTTCTTCAGTAGTCGCTGGTAAAGGATCATCATTGAGATTCCTACGTCCACGCCTAAACTCGTTAAACCAATTGTACGTAGTGGCACGAGATGGGGCTTCATTAGAAATGCTAATCACAGCCTATAAAAGCTTTGTTGTTGAGTAAGCCCACAACGAAAGTCATAATAATAAGTTAAGTTATTTAGAATTAGTGTCCAACTTATGGCCTTAATACTCGCCCACGCCTTAAAGGCATGGCATAACAATTTTTTACATACATCGTGATGCAGTATGCAGGCACCCACAGTCGTGCCGGCTCCCTCTGCTTAAATCGAATTAACATCAGCCGTGTTCAATGAGCTGTATCACGTGGGCACTATAAGCACCCAATTCGTAATAATCAACACTTGTCATAAGTTGTTGGAGACCATCTCGATTAAACCGGCTTGTTTTGGATCGTCTATCGAATCTTGAAATTGTAGCCGTACAAAGTAGTAGCAGTAGCAGGCGGCTACATTTTAAAACTGCCGCAAGTGAACCTACCCGTACTGGATGTTAACTCCACAATAGCGGTTTGTTCCCGTTCTAAGCATTATATATTTTACCTATGTGGCAACCCTGCTCTACCGAGTGCCGACTCATGATCTGAATATTGCTTTACACTCATTTACTGAAGTGCACGAATAAACACTCCAGCTTAGCGATAACAATTTTATTACTGAAATTACAAAGTTGAAAATTTAATTGAATATTGTAAAACACGAACAAGAATATATTGTCGAGGTTCATTTTTTAAATATTTTACACATTATTTGTAAAATCAAGATTATAGGACTTTTCTGTTGATCAATTTTAATTTAATTCCCTTTATGAGTACTTGTTTACAATTAAATTTTTTTGTTATAAAAGAAAATCCTTCATACAAATTAAGAACTTGGCACTCTTCTTGCGATTTAGTTTAATAAAAATGTAAGATGTAGTAATCTGTGAATGCTCTACGGAGCGCTTAGTCTCGTAGTACATTTAGCAAACTCATAAAAAACGTACATCTGTAACGAAACGACGATATATATCCTCCTTAACACATATTTCAGGCGGAGTGGTTACTTGGAAACGGTACAGAGATTTAAATACTTTCATTGCGCTTATTTCCAATTTCTTCGTAATAATGCAAAAATTATTTTACAATACATGGAATTTATGAAAATAATAAAAGCATTGTAACCGAAAAACATAAAATGTAAAATTGTATTCTGTTACAATTCTTAATTGGAGAGCCATAACATTTTTATTACAACGCAAATACGAATCTATATTTTGTAAAAGATAACGAATTTAAAGAAGGTACAAGTTAATTTATCTGCCGTCGTGTAAAACGTAACTTTCCCTTAATTAATCACCGCAGTTAAAACTTGAAAGCTTCATTAGTAAGTTTATCAACAATAATTTTAATGATCTTATCTCTTTTGATTCTCCAATATTTAATAAAGGAGATCATGGGAATTAATAAAAGTGCTTGTTAGAAAAGGATAATCTGAATTATTCCGACTTGATCCAATTAAATTATAATCATGATTTTTTGAACATAAATATTTTCTTCTTTATAAATCTATACATATATAAACTTTACGTTACTTTTGTTTTAGGAAATAACTTTTTTGTGTAGGATCTTTCCTAAAAAGGGCTGTTATTGGGATAAACTAGGTCTGGTGGACTTGGAGTCCCGTGGAGCCCGGGCGACAACTACTTTCTCCGGAAATATCCTCATGATATTAATGGCGAGTTGGAGGCTAGCGGGACTCGCGTCGCCTCTTGTGCTATTCATCTCACTTGACATTTCTATAGCAGAATTTTTTTTGATACGATCTGTGCTCGAGGAACATATCGAATAGCCTCATCCTAGTCGGATTTTTAACTTTCAACCTAGTATATAAAAAATAATTACAATATGTCTTAACTATATAACTTTTTCTACTCTAGGTTCTTAGGAAGAAAAAAGTATTCAACACAATCAAAAAAGAAATGCTAACATACAACTTTGTTAAGATAATAATTGGCAACTCTTGAAACTTTCTGTATTTTTTATTTATCTTAGAGACAATTTTATTCTTAAATTACACGTCAATCATCACTTAAAATCTCCTTGAAGTACGTCAATACCATTTTATAGAATGAAGTAATCACGGCTATATATAATATTAATTTAATTCGTTTACGTCTATCAATTGAAAACAAAAACATTTGTGTTTCGGAACAAAAATTAATCATTATAATCCAGTCCATCCACTCGTTACTTTGATTTTTAGGTTATCAGCCTTCTATATGATCCATGTCGTCGATTTATATATTTGAGACATGTCGGTTTTCTCACGATGTTTGTTCTGTTTTCCTTCAACTCACGAGCGAGTGTTAGATGCACGCATGGTTAGACAGTCTACTACTGAAGAGCCCGTAATTAACCTAATATAGTTCAAAACGTAATAGAAAGGGTGAAATATTCTACCCTACCTACTCAAATTACCTCATTGTGACATCTCGAAGCTATTGCAATTGTAAAAATAAAATGTAACGCTAAACAATGAATAACACCTGTTGCGTGATTTTCACCAAACTTTTTTTCGATATTACAATTCGACACATTATGCAAATAATGTAAATATCAGGGAACAAAATTTCTGAGCAATTTTCAGGAGAATTGGATAGAAATCAATTGATATTCTGATCTCGTTTGGGATTTTTCGTGGGAAGTTACGTCAAATATGCTTGATTCACACGGGATACGCGTCTCCATGGAATACATATCTTAGAATATAGTGAACAATCTTGACAATTTTATCGCCTGCAGTAGTATTTCTGAATCAAATCATCTAAAATATACAAATTCACTCTAACGCTGCGCTTTTGTACAATCAGTGTTAAAAATTGGTTCAAATGCATTTGGAATTTTTCAAACATGATGCTTAGTAAAACTGGCTATACGTATTGATTTAGAACGGTAGTTCTAGATTGAAAAACCGGTTAATGTTTCAATATATAAGACAAATGTAGGCAGAAAAACGCTGTGTGTGACTTTAATATTCAGATATCATGGTGAGCCTTAAATGTCGACATGTACAAATGTTAAGTACATTTATTAAGTTTTGACTATGCCGAAGCTATCCCCAGACACATAGGAATAGTCTTAGGATTTTTTATTACTGAATGGTGACGTCTTGGATATTGAATGTGTATTACAACATCAAAATAAAATTATTTGGATCCTAGCTCTAAGCCTAGCTTATATAACAACATACTACACTTGTAGACATTCTTAAATGTCGATCGATTGACGGACTTTTCTGGTAGAATTTATGATGCATATTGCACATTAAATGCGTCCTATTTTACTTATTAAATAAATAAAAGACACTGCGTAAATAATCGGTCCCAATCAAAATTGCGTAATACAGTGTATGCTTCTGTTCTGAATAAATCGTCGTTTTTCAGATACTTTTATTTAACCCTATAGAAACAATTCAGTGAAATATTTTGTGCATTCTGAAACATGTTGTTTGGTTTTTATAGAACTATTAGTACATATAGATTTTGTTTTTATTGTGGTACCGTATGTGAATTAATATTTTCTTGTGTGCGTGGAACATAATATGAATACATATATACGTCATACATTTATATTTATGACGGAATATTTAAAGAAAAAAGGCAACTGACAGAAACGCCATTGATTTGACATATATATTAATTGTGTTAAAAAAATCGGAATCTACCGTTTAACACTAATACACTAATACACTTCGTATATCAACTTACTACTTATTAATAACAAAAAAGGTTATTTATATTTGTGCCAACAAATAAACACAGGAAACACATCATTTTTATGTATTTTATATTTTTATGTATTATGTGATATACGCAAAGAAATAAGGCAAGCCATTATGACATAAATTATGGATTTTGAAAACATTAATAAAAGAAATAACTATAATTAATCTAATACTAAACCAGGAACCAGGTGTCGGTACGACATAGGATTCTGAACTTGCGTGTAGATTTTTTTTTCCTATATTATTTGAATCAACTGAATAAATAGATAGAAGTTTGAAAAAGGCCTTGCTATTTATTAATATCCATTCCAACGCAAAGCTAGACTCCAATGGGACAAGTAAATACCGGCAGTTTTTATTCCAGGTCCTAAAATCGCTTTGAGCTGCAATCGAATAATTTCCTTTATGACAGACTGTCGGGTCCCACAGGGGTAATTCCGGTACGGAGGACGGGATTTCACGGCTTTGATGCCAATAGTGCGGATTCCATTATACCTTTGAAAAAAACGCGTTCTATAATAAAAAGGGATGGATATCTTGACAAACGAATGAACTCGGTTTATGACGAAATATTTTTAAGCTTAGCGAAGGTCAATTGGTCTAGAATTCTTGTAGTCCGTTTGTGGGCAAAATAACTAAATGTTTTGGACTAAATAGACATAATTTTTATTATGAATTTAAACACACTAGCAGCTTAATAAGCTGATGCGCGCGTATTTTGAGATTTGGAGAAAATATCCAATCTATTTGTAAAAGAGTTCAATGATGGTGAACTGATTACACTTTCCGGAAGCCTATTCCAGTCGGCCACTACCCGATTCGGGAGAAAGTTCTTTAAGCAATACATATAGTAGAAAACACAAAAATCTCAAGTGTTCTGCTTATGCAGTGAAATACATGCAGAAATGTGTTTTATCGGTGCCAATTAAAATTTAAAAAAAAATAGACATATTTTAATGATTAGGAAATAACATACATTTTCAGGAATATGATAATAACAAAACCAAGCTTTTAACAAAACTGTAAATTTAAGATACAATGCTATTTCGTATGTCACATTTCAATCTAAGCCAAACTGAAAAATTGGCTTGAATCATTGGAATGAAATACAAAATTAAACCATGAGTCGTTTCAATATTATCCCTCAACGAGATATAGTGGTCTCTTCAGCTGTATTCAGACAAATGACGATCGCAATAGTCTAGCCAAGAGCGTACAGTCGGCCACATAACTCATTGTCTGAGCAATTCCCAGCTCGTAATGACGGTGCCGCCGTGTGCACACCTGCACGCCATCTGTCCTATGCAGCAACAACTACCAAGACTTTTTATTACAACGTGTAAAACGTACGAGACCGTTAATCCTTTGATGTCTCCACACTTAAAATGACAAAGTCACTGATCTTTTTTGCCTTGGTCCTACTTTCCTTTTTATTTCAATAAAAATGTCATCTATTCATAAGAACGAAATATGTGAAGCTATCGAGGTAAATAAAAAAAGCATAATCAAAAATCAGTAATGTTATATGACAATAATATCAAGCTTTTATAACAAAAGAAGGCTGTAACGGACATGCACTTAAGTGGCAATGTTACCAGTAATATTTCACGTTGACCACGAGTTCAAATAATGTCAGCTTTATTATATATGTATTTAAATAGGACGCTGTATATTAAAGCTTTTATTCTAAATGAGGCTAGGAAATCTTATTAAGTCTATTTACGGTCAACATTAAAATGCTCAGCATAAAGGATACAGTCCTGGAATCAGCGGCTTCTCAACAAGCAGAAACCCGCTTCTGTCGCCCACTCGGTTTAAGTTCCCGGAAACCTTCTGAACTTCTGGAAGGACCAAATGTGCACCGACCGTGCACACTGTTGTATGTATAGTTAGTAATAAATAAATTAAATTTCACCAAATTGTGTATGACTTAAAAAAAACCCTATCGCTTCATGTATACATAGATCAACATCAGAATCCTATTAAGCCTTAATCATAACAATATCCTTTTAATAAAAAAAGATACGAGAAACACTAAGAGATCCGCCTTTTTTTAACTACACCGACTGAGTAACCAGTGTAGGTACATACCACTGCTAAGAAGCATGAATTGCTGTCTTGTGACAACAAATATACTATATTAGATAGCGCATTTCGCAATTTTCCTCCATTTCTCAGCTCAGAAACTATGACTTTATGAGTTATGACACCGAATCGTATGAGTTATAAGGGACATTGCATTCACAAAATTCATGAAACATAGATATGCTACGGGATGTATATATTGCGATAATACTAGAACGTACTAAAATTAATTTCTATAAATCATGATATCCGTTTATACATTTATGAATGTACAAAAATAATTATCGAGATATAAAGTATGAAGCCATATATGACAAATTTCGAATATCTTTGCAAGAACAATATTAGTTCACCCATAACCGTTTTTATTTACAGATAACATGTTTATAGGGAAAAGATTTTACAAGTTCCAATCAGTGTTCACAACGACGAGGCTATATCAATGAACATAAACTTCGGTATGAATAAGTATGTTGCCCTTGAGCCACTCGTAAATTTTGTAGAAGAATTGAGTCTCTGGTCAGTATAACACATCTTTCCCTCTAAATGAAAATCTTTGTACATTATAGAAACTTTAGTCTAACATTTGTAATGTTGTAAAAAAAGAGTCTCCTGGCTCCTAAAAGGCCGACAACGTACCCACTAAAATGTCTTAAATTAATGGTGTTCATGGGGTGCTATGCCCTTTTTGGGTAATCCGTAGGTGCATTTGTCCTCATATCCAAAAATCAGCCGCAAACTAACATGGCAACAACTAAAATAGCTCACTTAAGCTTTCCTATAAAAAATGTATATTTTAATTTTATATGGAGGTTTTACATACATTTATCAATAATTAAATCTGAATAAATTCGTGGTTTCTCTTGTTTGTATTAAATGTACGTTTCAGTATTTTAAACAACGTATTTATTTTTACGACGTGCGTTGAAATACCATTTTACTTTATTATTTAATATGTAGAACTTTCACAGTATCTGACATATGGTCTATATTTATAGATACTATAGATAGCTTAACAATGTAAGTGATGACTTTAATTAATAAAACTCCCATTTTCTTTAACGTTAGCAGATAACCAAATAATAGTAATATTTTTTATTATGATTATAAAGTAATTCAGTTCGAAATATCCATGAATTGTATTAATAATTTGAAGTTCTTAGACTATACTCACCTATATATGAAATAATCCAGAATTGTCGTTGTTAGTAAATTAATATATTTACATTTATCATTACTAAATTTATTTGGATTAACAAACAATTTAATAGAGTGACTTTAGATTTATTTATTAAATTTGTTACAAGTACGCTGTGCGTTAGAATTATTCATACTTATTTCTTAGAATACATATAATTGCTCCCTTCTTGTGATAATTTAATAAGCTTAGGAAGTTTGCCGAATTTCCATCTCCCTGATTAATTATTTGATGAAAATCATAAAAATAGAAGTTACACTGTCGCTCAAAAATAATAAGTGTCAGTCTGTCTGATTTCGAAGAAAATTAATTACCAACTAGGCGCACTAATGTTGTATATATTTGATAAAACTATATCGGTTAATTCTGAAAAAGCTGAACAAGTTTTAGAATTTGTGCCTTTATCGGAGTGAAGCATCATTATTACAATGTCAGAATATTTTTTTATTTATCATCATCATCATCTATACACATGTAACAAAAATCATAATATTAAAAATTCACCTATATAATACACGTAGACATTAGCTACACCAGTAGGCTTTTCTAGAAACCTATAAATAGAGAAGAAAGAGATATATTACAATTAGTATGCGGATTAATAGTAAAGCGTTAATAAAAATGTCATTAATTATTTTATCATAAACGAAGTCTATTGAATACTTTATTACTTATTAACAGCACATTAATATTAAACAGGATATCAAGTAATTTACTCAAACATTACGGGAATGATAAACAGTTCTATTAATTGTAAATTATATACTCTAGTTAGTAGCTATTATTTATGGCATTTGCGTATTTTGTTCAGTTTTTACAAGCGTACCAAACAAACGTTAAAATTACTATTTTATGAAATCTGTCAATTCCATGGATTGTTTGGATTTTACCGCCAGAGGCGATATGTTTGTATTCAAATATTTAACACATTTTTATCTGTGCTAACGTCAAAATGAAGCAGATGTTAAGTAATTAAGCTAAAAATCTGCTTCATCTCCACGTTGTGGCTTTGAGCCCCATGGATGGACTTTCTTTACAATTAACATTAGATTGGCGATTAAAATCTGGGTACGTTGGTATTAAAGGTGCGCTGTCGGTATACGGTAACTGATGCAGATCTGCAATGCGTAGTAAAAATATTTAATACGTCTTATATTTATTATAAAACCTTTGTCTTTCATTTTGTTAGAATCTAGTCAACTTTAAATAGTCGTGTGTCTAGAGTGGTATGCGGAAGACGTCTGATGATAATAATGATAAATTAAGTCGTAAAAGTACGTAATTTAAATATTAAATTTAAGAGGTAGTAAATGTGATAATCGCACTAATTGGAAATGAAAGTAACGAAGCCTTTCCACGACTAGGCGATACTGAATGTCTTTGCCGACATGGAAGCAGCCACCGGAAATTCAATTATACGCCCTCAACAGCGCTGTCAGTTATAAAGACCACTTACTAGATTTTCTACGCAATTTTAATGGCTATCTTATAAAGTGCTCAGCAAAAATTTCACTTATTTAAAACTACTTTGACCTAGGTTTTCGCCTAGTATTTTATGAGCAGAAAACAATTGAATGCCATTAAAATGTATGTACACACTTAGCTCTTTAAATCTGACATTTAAAATATATACGTTTAACTTATCATGTTATATAAGACGTCATTTATCAATTACCTTCAAACAATTATTGCGTTAAGTATAATTGACTTGAAGTTATAATAATTAAATATTATATGCTAAAGAATGTGATAATATAAATATAATACAATGATCATAATATTTATTCGGTCCAAAGATACTTTCTCAAAGATCGTATTGTACATCGTGTTAAAAAACTATTTAAAAATAAGCTTTATAAAATAAAAATTTGAGTTGCTAATAAAATGTACAATATTTTTATATACATAATATTGGTACATAGGCCGCATCGATGTTACTACACGCATTGGATAGTTATAAATTATAATTTCTTAGACTGTCGTTCACAGATTGAAATAAAGTGAAATTTTAGGGTGATGTTTTTTTTTTAAATTAGTAAGACAATCATTAAATTTTTATGCGCCTTAATATTATTTATATATTTTTTGGTTTAATTATATTTTTATTAACCACATCAGTTTAAGATGGATAAATAATTTCGATATTTGCAATTTTATAAATAACACCTAAGCCTCGACTAGTTTCAGCTTTCGCGGAATT
Organism: Pieris mannii; assembly: GCA_028984075.1. Classification (NCBI taxonomy): domain Eukaryota; kingdom Metazoa; phylum Arthropoda; class Insecta; order Lepidoptera; family Pieridae; genus Pieris; species Pieris mannii. The sequence goes on from CM054776.1 coordinate 8,168,077, forward strand.
TGCTTAAAAAGATTACTAAGTATAGCGTGCATATATAAATCACATGCATGAGCCCACCCCACATACGATGTGTATTTATATAACCTCACTTTTACACCATCACACAGCACAGTCGAATTAGATACTACTTATTTAAATTTAATTAATAATTGTTTTTTTTTTGTAAATGTATAATTTCCTAATCGATTGAACCTTTACCTTAATTAAAATAAATGTTTAATCTATAAATATTACATGTATTTGGAATAAATAAGTAAGTGTATTTTTGTGACCTGGATAATTCTAAAATTATTCATCTACCAAATAGATTCTCGTATATAGTCAAAGATTTATGTCTCTACAAGTTCAGAGAGAGCGTACGGCCGCGACAGATTTCCCTATAAATCAGTCGATATAACCACATACATCACCAAGTATTCAATTGACCTATAAAGTTTAACATAAACACAATTACTAAAGGCAACAGTTTGCAGAGAAATAATGAGGGTAATGAAGATTGGTAAAGGTCGTACGTCCCTGGATCGTTATTTCTCGTGGAAAACTTAATTAAAATGAATCTCTTCGTGACTTTTTGGACCCAAAAAGTATAACGCTTTAAGCAAATTAAAACTCAGCATTACAGGATTAACAAACCATGACTTTAGACAGTTGTCTTATAAATTAATTGAATAAACGCTAATTAGTTTTTCATTATGCCATATTGTACTATATATATATATATATATATATATACAATATATATATAGTATATTATACTATATTGATCTAAAATAAAACCGTTTTTTTTGTGTTTCGAGCTTATCTAAGTTCTTCTTAATCATAATTAAGCAATAATAATGAATGATCAATATAGATTTATCAGATGTGAAAATTGTACCTTAACTTGGGCAGCTTTCCATACCGTTGTGTATAAATATATAAGGATTTTATTTTAGCTTTGCTTGCTAGTTTATGCATATCGTTTCAAAATATTGACAGTCGCCCATCCGTAGAGATCTATTTTTAATAGTGTTGGATAAACAAATGACACGAACTGAAATGTTTGTTGGAATAAAAATATTATGTTTTGTGATATAAATTGTGAAAAAGTTTTAGATACTGTTACGATATTTTAATTGCCGAATAAAATTAGTGTGTATTTGCAAGTGTTGCTTTTTGGTTCGCCATTGTTTTTTGACATAATATGAACGAAAGGTTTGAATTTCATTTTAACTAAAGTTTGTATCGTATAAATAATTCGTTTATATCCCATACTATAAATTTACATTACTTTACTTTTTTAAGTATTGTTATTCAAATATATCAAAATTCAAAAATTCGAAATGACCACCATTGGCTTTTATACATGCCTTTAATCTATTTGGACACGAATGTATGGATTTTCGCACTGTTACCAAGAGTAATTTCTGCTGGAAAAATCCAAGGTATACTTTTAAAAGGTGTATTGCTGAGAGGTTTCACAAAATGATCCAACACTGTATCTATTTACTCTTTAGCTAAAGTTTTCACTCCTTTTTCTGAAAAGAGACGCCCCACGAAACCATCGCTGACGCAGGATAATGACCACGTTGTACCTCTCCGACCACTTGAGCAGTTTTTTTATTACTGCATGCATACACTTTATCATTGTGCTTATTGTAGTGATCTTCAATCGTGAACGTTTTTCATCGGTAAAGAGGATAATTCTGTGATTATTACCTGCGTATCGCAGAAGGCGTTTTGATTGATCCACTCTTTAATTGTAAATATTGATTTAGAACATATCCTGTATATCGACGATAAGCAACAAGCTTCAAGCCTTGTTGTATAACGCGACAGAGTCCTAGCGGAAATCTTCATTTCATTTAATAAGATTATTTGCTTCCTGATGGGGTTTTGACGAGTTCTGGCTTTAACAGCATTAACAACTTTTGTTAATGCAATGCAAAAAGCACGTGGCCGCCCCAATCGTTTCTGGTCTTCGATAGACGAAGTGTTGTTGTATCTATTTAAATAATAATAAACAAACATACGGCTGATGCTATTAAAGTGTCTGGAATATACCCGACAGCCTCATATCCACTTTGTGCAAGGCGATCACTGCAATCCTATTTTCTTTGAAACCCCATTCCATATAGTAATTTGATAATGAAAGTGAAAAAATATATGAAATAGCGCAAGAAAGTTTTAAAATAATGTTCCACATTCAAAATAATTTAAATGTAGAAAAAAAGTTTCTATGAAACAGTATTTATGGCCAGACTAGTCATATCATACCCGGTTATATGATATATTTGAAACGAAACTGATGTCTCACGTGTTTCAACATCATTACATGCTTCTTCCAGATATATCCAGTTCGTTGCCAAAGCCATTATTACCAATGGAATTGGTCAAAGAAAGCAATACAGGCTGAGGATAGGACGGATTTCGTTTCGTTTCAATCTTGTTCGAAGATTTGGATCGGAGATTTTCCATTTTAAGATATTTCAGTTATGATCTTCCCCTGAGCAGCATCCGCTTATAGAATTTTATTAAACATTTATAAAAGCTCAAGTGCTACGATGTGATTCAAGATTCAAGTTAAATTAAATGTAGTCAAAATATTTAAATATATTTCGTTTTCTAAAACACTGTTTCGGTTCCAATTTCGGAAATTAAATTTTTTATTGAAAATTGGAGGTTAAATAAGAAACTTTCTGTATGTTTATGTTGCTTTTCGTATAATGCCTTTTTCAATAAAACACTCGGTACTCAGTTTTTCTTGTGTGTGTGAGGTTATTAAAAAAAAAGGAAGATATAGACAAAGAAATATCTATTCGTTCCATTATTTTATTTGAGAAGGTACAATAACAAAATCATTGCTACTTTACTAACTGATAAATAGTATTTATATAATTTGCTAGAAACTATTTATTATAAGCCTAATAACTATTTAATAAAGGTATGTTAATGGTGGCATAATTTCCACGAAATATTCATATATTTATTACTAAACTCATTAATACAGTGACTGGTTCGTAAAATGAATTATACCGAAAATAAATCGACACCGCAACGCCACATACGAAGTATTTTGTGTACATTTTCACGACTACTAATATTTATAAATATTGTTATCGAAATTTAATATATTTTCATCAATATTAACGGTTTTCCTAATTAGATTACTCAGTGAGTAGAACATGAAGCTCGTATCAAACCGTTTCATAGCTTGCCCTGTTTAGGTCTTATTGAGTGATTTCAATTGTACCTTTCTCGGTATTGACCGAAGGTACACCTTTAGTTCTAGTGATAATTATTAATATTATGTATGTAAAGTATGTTTCTAAATTCAAGCCGGTCATGTCTATAATTTGGAGGAAATTAAGGGCTTTACGAACAAAAAAATTGTTTTGAAAGCCCCAAGAACAATTTCACAAACGTTTTTTAAATTGTTCCTACACTTAAACATAGTTAACAATTATTTTAGTCACTTTCGCCAAGATTTTCCCCACTCAAAATAAATCCAGATCTTTTTAATTAGTTGAAGCCATCAATACTATCACTAAAATAAGTGTAGGTAGTTAATGTTTCATGCAAGTTCATGGAAATTAGAAAAATATAATTAGCACACCGTTTTAAGTATTCAGAGTGCGTTTTAATTAAAATAAATATTAAATTGACGCCTTGTTTACTGACTACATTGTCACCGAGTTGGAATCAAATTAAGATGAACATTCGAATAAATTGATTTTGCCTGTCTCAAAGTAACTAATCAACAAATAAACGTTTATTATATTTTAATATCTTGCAGGCAGACTGAACTGTAGATTGTTGGAATCGTTATTATTATGGTTATATTTTGGATTTTTGATATAAAGATATTATAATAAAATTATGTAAAGATACAGAATTGCTTTTAAGTTAAAGTCAGTCTTATAGACTGTTTACAATTTCGCTGTGCACAGATACCAGTTATAAAATATTTTTTATACGCTTACATTTGTATTTTTTTTGTACATTTTATCTATATTATATTTTGATGGAAATAGAATCGATTATAGATACATTTACCAATTCTTTATAATTTTAAATTAATCTTGGTAATTTTGTACTCTTTTAATAATTACAAAATAAAACGTATAATAAAAACCCAAGTTATCATTATCTTATACACTTTTAATTAATTATTAAAATGAAATATTTTCCAGATATTTTTACGTACACAATCATTCTTTCTTATTATCAAGACAGATAAAGTAGAGAAAAGTGTTCCAAATTAATAAAACTTATATTGATCACTAGATCATAACAATCCAGTTTTTTTGATTTGTAGTTAATTAAATGATAGAATTTATCGAGATAGTGGTATAAAGACTGATCCTACGGATGTTCAATTTAATCTTGACATAAAATAATCTCTAACAAAAATATATCACTATATCCTCAGTATAGTGATATATTTTTGTTACATCCCTCACGTAACAAGAATATATATATTTCTAGGCTTTAAAACATTAATTATTAATGTGATTTGGCCGGCAACGCACTCGCGAGAACTCTAGCATTGTGAGTGTCCATGGGCGGCGGTATCACTTAACATCAGGTTCTTTCATCCTGCCCGTTTGCCCCCTGTTCTATAATAAAAATGCGTAACCGACGTCCAGAAACACCTCCGCATAGACACTGGCGTCGCCAAATGTTAGATAAGTTTAACTTCGGTTACTCAAATGCTGCAATTGACAACACAGGTGATGAAAGCTAGCTACGAATCCGAAACCAAAAGACAATCAGCTGTGTTTCCTTTCGAAAATCAGCCATCTAAGGTAAAGAAAGGAAGAAGTCGAGGAAAAAAGATGATAGCCTCATTCTTTCATTTAGTTGTGCTAGAAGATAGAAGGACTGATTCTGCAGATTGATATGTCAATTGCTGTTTGTCTTGGAAAAAATTCGACAGCAGCTTCCCCGAAGTAGGAGAAGAAGAAGGAAGTAGAAGTCTTTCACCACGACGATACTTCAGTTCTCTCCGTAAAACGGACTGTTGAGTATTTGATAATGAGTTATCCGCCATACAGTCTGGCGATCTGCGACTTACATTTATTTCCAAGAACTAAAGATAAAATTCGAGTTATTCGGTTTTCGCCCTGAAGATGCTGAAAGCGTACGAAAATGTCATAGAACCCCTAAGGAAGAATGGGCCCACTGCTTTTCACAATGGTTCCATCGAATGCGACAATGTGTAGAGAGGAACGGAGATTACTTCGAAATACAATAAAAGTATTGGCAACTTTCTACATTAACCCGTTTCTAAACATTTTCAATGTTATCTAGGTACTGAGCCGTTGATAAATAAAACACAAACAAATTTTCTTTGACTTAAGCAGTGTGTTCATAACATTTATGGAAGTTAATAATTGAAAACCTCACAATCGAGCCTCAAACCTATATTTGTTCAGAGTTCATTATGTGTTTATTGCCACAATGATTTGAAATCAAACATTCAACGCAGTCTGCTTTATGGTTTATACAGGTTTATACAATGTAGAGCAGATTGCAATAACATAATTGTATCCGTCGCGTCGCAAGCATCCACCGGCACCACTTTATTGATGCCGCGAGCGAAATACGAATCTACCTGTCCCCTTGACTAACAGCTTACTGCAGTAACAATGCGACACGTAATATTTATATATGCATTCCTCTCTGTGCTAAGTGAAACGATTATAAAGTGAGCGTAAGTAAGTAAGTAAGTTTAATAACAACGTATGTAAAAAATATATATTTTTATATACGTTGTATATACTCTACAACACATTCAAAGTTTCAACACGGCATCTTCAGGTAGCACTTCATGTTCTGAAGGATCAGTAGCTTTTCTGGAAGTAAAAAAAAATTATATCGCAGTGTTTATAAAATAGAAATAAATCAGATGATGGTCAAACATTTTTGATACATTTGAACATATTTTTAACACCCGACTGAAAGCCTAATATAAGCGACAAGTGACAGTTTTATCGTACATCGTACAGGTATATCGCTTTCTTGATTTAGGTAACTATAGATTTTGAAATTGTTTTAAAATAATCTCTCTTTCGTATTTTTAAAAAACTGAGACCTTATATTATGACATATCGGAGAATGACCATTAATTTTGCAAAAATACAGAAATAAAATATAAAGGCAGAATTTAGATATTTTCAAGTCATTTCAAGTCAGTTTCTTACTACAAGAATTCTTTGAACCTAGCAAAAATTACATACAGCGTAGAAAGATTTTCTAACAATGTTTCTACTTTATAGCCCCTTGATGCTCAATTTATTTATCTTGTTTCTTAAATTCGCAACGTACGCGTTTAGTGTTACGTGAGTAAATGTGGAGTGACTATTTATTTAGCTATCAGTGATTCAATAAATCAGTAAAGCAGAGAGAGACTCGGATTACCAAAATTATAAAATACAAATAATAAAATATAAATCGGTAGCTTAAGTTGGAAATAATCAATTTTCATAAACAAAACATCTCACTCACTCCACTGGCTCTGAGACCCGAGAAGTATCTTGGCCTCCGAAATGAGAATCTTCCCATGCTTCATCGATGGATCCTCCAAGCCTGTTCATTGCGTTGGCTGGAGCCTTGACCAATATCAGGCGCATGGGCCAAACTTGGGCCAGTAGCCTAGGTTCTGGACCGAACGAGTGGAGGAGGACCTGCTGAAGCTGACACAAAATATCTTAAAATATAAATTAGAATGTAAATTCATTGCCTTCAAATGAAGACCTTTAATATACTTTTCAGTCAACATTATTTCTATTCATGTTTCCAGATGTTTTATCAAAACGTAACTTGTACCTATTGATAAAACATCTGGAAACATGCATTAATTCAATCTAAGCGTAGCCAAAGTAATTTCATTATTTGTTTACCGACGTCGGGGAATGGCAATCATCAGCTGTTAATCAAGCAAATACCTGCGGCATGCCTACCTAGCAACAACGTCGAGCAATTCCAATTGACTTTGTCACAGTGTTAAAAACATACCAACATATTAAAGTGGTCTAAAAAAATTACACATTGTTTTCCAATAAAGGATACTAATAATGTTACGAAATTGAAATAAGTAACATCTCTTAAAATTTTATCTATACATCATTTTATTTTTATATCTTTTTTATTATAAGTGCATTAATTATGTTTTTTATCAGTTATTAAAGATGTTTAAACTGCCTTTTCTGTTCTTCTTTTTGGATAAATACTGCTAACGATCTTTAAACCTTTGATTATTGTGTCGACATCATTGTGATTCACGGTGACTTGAGATTATTTTTTTCTATTTCACATTATAAATATGTACCTTTGTAAGGAAAAGCTTTTAACATAAGTTCCTTGTTCACTTATGCTTGGACAAACTCGTACGTGTAGATAACTTCTGTTTTTTTTTTAAATTTAATGAGAGAATCTACACCTAAGTAATATAGTAATTCTAGTTAAGAAAATAAAATTACCTTTTAACGCGTCTTTCAGCCATACCCGCTGTCCATTAAGTGTTAGTAATGTTTTAAATAACGTTACCATGTATACAATTAGAAGCTAAATTAGTATTCGACTATGTCAAACCTCTTCAATAACTTCTAACTTGCACTCACACTGTTTTTCATGTATTTATGGATCAATTATTACAAAAAAAAATATGAAAAATTTTAAGTACGATTATTTTACAAATCATTTTTGGTTTGGCCTTTTTATAAAATGTCAAGGGTAGAATTTTATCCAAGATTTATCAAAGGACAGACTAATGGCAGTCAAGACATCTGTAGGAGTGTAACTCCTAATAAAGTCCTACAAAGTAAAATGCTTAGTAAGATTTAAATTGAATATGACAGGCCCTTGTTTTAAAAATAACACAATATTATTTTTTAAACTTAAGGCTTAAAAATAATTTGGCTATGCTTGAAACTAGATTTATTTAATTTCACATTTAAAATACAAGCCTGACGAGTTTTATATGTATTTTATATATTATTATCAGTATTGTTATAATAGATACATAACAGTGTGTAATAAAAATTCATTTATAACCAAACATGTCTTAACAGTTGTTACCGCCTATGTCACGGCAGGGGTCTTGTATCGTAAAATTATTTAAAACATTAGAAATTTAAATACATTTTAATTTACAACTAAATTATATTTTTTTACATAGGTATAAGGTGATGTTTAAGTATACGTATACGATGGATTTGCATTTTTGCCAGCAGAACATTGCCAGAAGGGTGGCAAGTTCGTTGCCGTCCATTTATTAATTGGTGTACATTTTCTTTTCTCTAAAGTAGAATTGATTCCGAAAAACTTCAATGGGTAGTGGGTTCAACATAGCGGTGGTACGTGGCAAAAACTACCTTAAAAAAACACTGTTATGGAAAAACGGACGTCGAGGTCATACAAGTGGAATTTCGTATTCGGCCTTGACATCCTATGATGAAACTCAGCTGCAGGTAAAAATCCGGACAACTCCTCTGAACACTGTCCATGGTAAATGCGATAGAACATGCAAATAAACCCCTCGTAAACAACGCCAAGGGATAAAGCCGCTCGGAAAGTGATTGGTTGTCGCAGATATCTCAGCACTACCCGTTAATACAGTTCAAACAATTTGTATTCAAAACTTGGCGATTAAAAAAGAGTGGCGGAAAGTTTCTTGCCAGATCTTCTTGCCCGCTCTACGCCCTTGACTTGCGAACATAAGTGGTAGTAATTGTAAATTTACAATTAATTTAATTTTTTTGATGTTCATAAGGTAATCTAGGTAAACAAGTACACCTAGATGAATAAAGATATTTTGTTTGTTAATAATGGTTTCCATTATTTTTGAGAAAAAGGATTTGGTGATAGTTGAACTGATCGGAGCGCCTTTTAGGGACAATAATTCCTTTAGACAGCTTTGACAAGAGACCAGAAGGCTTGAGTCCCCGAAGGTATGCGGGACAATTTGTTGCCAAATCTGGCAATGTGCTCTGACTTTGCCCAAACGATTTCCTCTAAGCACCTGTAGTGTGAGTTACGAAAGTGCTAGTAGTAGTAACACTTAATTTGTATTAATGTAAGGGAGAAAAATAGTTTAATGGTTCATTTTATTACCCATTCCTGTAATTCCGCGAAATTTTTGACCGCCCCTAGTATATCTTTTTTTTTAAGATCGCTGATAATCGCATCACAAGACGTTGCACTTCTGCCTAGGCTCTAAAGTTTTCTTGGTTGCATCGAACGTATGGCTACTGATGTGAAATCTTGCAAGGTTGTTTAAACCAAGTTTGGGATATGCCAATGATGAAATAAAAACATTTATATACCATATCATTGTTCCATACCCTGTAGGATCACCTCGGCGACAGATCCAGCAACGGTATCTGGAGTGCCCAACGAAAACAAATAGGGGGTCCTATTAGTAGTTCAAGTAGGAGGCAAAAAACTACTGCATCCCATCCCAATCTGCTGATCTGCAAGGTCTGTAAGGTCGTGGAGAGCACGTGAACTGTACAGTGCAGTGACTATGCAATGATCTACTATTTTCTTGTGTAGCCAAGTGCACATTTCAAGGATCGTCATGCTCACTCAAATGTCATTGTGGCGGCGTCCATGCGTCGGGTTGTCTCTCTCCCTAAAATATGGCGAGGGGGCCGATGGCTGGCCATGCGTCATACTCGTGAACGGGTGCTACTTGTGGTGACTGGTCTTACTTGAATTCGTGTATGCGGTGATATAAGTTGTTTATACTACGTATTTGCGTGTTGTTCTCACGAGTGTGTAAGTGCGTGCTCCTATTTCACCATGCCTCCTGCTGATAGAGGACAAATCTTTGTTTTTAATTTATTTTTTTATTCTTTATTACTCAATATGTCATATGGAACATGGTGTAGTGGTTGCAGCTCCTTACAAGCATTGTGTAAAAAAAACTTGGCGATTAAAAAGAGTGGCGGAGAGTTTATTGCCAGTTCTTCTCTTCCGTTCTACGCTCTTGATTTGAGAACTGGCAGTAAATGTAAAATTAAATTCATTTAACATTTCTTTTTTTTGACGTTCATAAGTGTACATAATAAATAAATTTTGAATTTTGATCCGACGAACGAAAAAGGAGGTTTATCCATCATTAGGCCATCCACATCGCATACCAAAACTAAGGAGTGAAAGGATCTTCCCGCGTGATCGATGGTTACATAATCGAGCCAATACGTGCTTAAAAACCGCCAAGTATCCTGACTTTTGCTACCGCAACGCTTTCGACCAAGGAATCTGTAGCTGTTTGGGTGTGCTGGATGTGTCAGTCAGTTCAGTCGTTCAGGCGTAGATTTGCGGGTGGTCATCGCAATCTACGCGCAGTCAGAGGTTAGATTGATCCGTTCGTTCAAGCGTGCTGAGATGACGAGAACAGACATTCTCCCGCATATACGCAAACGTCCGCCCGCGGCATAAAGGATTTTTTTCTAAAAGCAAGTAGTTTGGTTGTTTTTTTACAAAAAGAACTACGCTTTAAAATTATGTTTAATGAAACATATTTACCCATAAATATAACATGTTAACTGTTACAACCTCAATTAAAGCAGAGTGCTTAAATGTTGCAGCTAGCCTATTCAGGAGGCTGTCAGGGAGCCTCGCTATAAAGCCTCGTAATTACTTCGAATTAATTGATTTCCTACGCACTCAACGCCTAAGTGCCTTCGATCCAATTACACACCTTAAATACTATAACGTTGTAATCATTTTGACTTATTGGAAATTTGTGATTACATTGTTATCATTAATCATTTTAATTATGAAGCCTATTGTTTTAGTCCGGATTAAAGGCTAAATTTTACGTGATAACAAATATTTAAGTTTGATTCGTATTCTGCCCCGTGTAACATGCCTAATTTTTATATAGTTATAAATATTTTAATAAATAAGGCTTGAGTGTCCTCAGAAAATAGGTTTTGTCCCTTAATTCCGTGTACTCCTAAGGCTAGCTAGTTAGTAAACAATATGCAACCCGTTCAGATAACTTAATGTGTGTTTAAATCCACATACTATTAAAAAAACCCTACATGAAGAGGTCAAGCTTTTCAGGGCTTTTATAATAGTAAGTGAATATAAAGAGTAAAGTTATTTCGAAACTATTTTGAGTTTGCATATTTTGGAACGAGGCACATACAAAACTTCGCTAAAAAGTATGTTTTACTATTTCAAATAAAAGATGATAATTAAAATGCTGGAAATGCATACAAAACCTCTACTTGATATTTATAAAACGAAAACCATGCAGAAATACACTGTGAATTGTCAATAATACAATGCAACTCAGCTATAGCGTGGATAAACCCACAAAGGGACAGGGATTCATCGCGTCTACAGAACAAAGGTCCACCTACATTTACTACTCTTTTAAACGAGTGGTGCTTACGATCTTATTATTTGTTTTTATCATCCCTAAACATTCCTTATTTAGGTTACGTTCTCCCCCATGACTGCCCCGTATTACTTCCGGGCCTCCGCCAGTACTCTGAGACTTGCAATAGTAGTAACGATCCCGGATTTTGTGGATTTTTATTATTTATTCTTTTTTAATGTCGTGTTCGTTTTCGTTTATTGCATAAAACTTAAGTACTAAAACCACCTCACAAAATAAAATTCTGCGGGTATTTTGGACATTTTTTTTATTATTCGCATAATAACTGTCAAATTATTTTTATGTTAAAAAAATGCAGTATTATATGTTGCATATATGTGTACGCAGAGACACAATTGGACTAGTTCATAAATCACATACTACAATGTTGACGGATGTCTGACGTGATCAAGTATCACGGGACCGCAGTACCGGTAGCATAACGTGTTCATCCGAGACACGGAAGTGTTTAAAAACGCAATTTTTTTTATAACAACGAAGTGGCGTATTGTAATTTTAGCCTTAGCCGATTTTGAAATCTAAGATTTGCAGTCGTAAATATAATGTAGTATTATCATAACATAAAAACTATAGCTATATCGCGGAGACGCAAAGCCCTATATTACTTTTTGGCTACCAGTTATGGGCAAAGTTCTAAATGCTAGTCAGAAGAATCAGATGGCATCTGGTACCACGCTCGAGCCTCTCCCGGGCCCGGCGTGGCCGAGAACCTAGGCAGCAGCGGAGTTTTTTATCCTTCCTAAAAAAGGACTTTATTTGCTTTAAACGTTTGGCGTCTTATATTCACTATAATATTGTCTATGTTAAAAACACATCGTTGTGTGTCAACAATTTTTGTTATTGTGGGTATCGAGTCTCGAACCTTCGGGGTTATACGCATTGCCTAACTATAGCTTTTAAGCGTGCGAAAAGAGAAGACGGCTAAGTATTAAACAAGTCAAAAGCAAACTAATAAAAACGGATCGAGCATAACAACCTTCCCTTTCATGTCAGAGCTTTAAAATAGTGCTGTAGTGAAGGTACAGACCGGTTTCATTGTAAAGCTCGTTTATTGCTATTTCTGCTCGAAAATCATTTTGCGACAAGCTTGCATTTGACATCGCACATAATTAAAATCCAACTTATGAGTTGTGCACCTTGATTGCTATTTAATTATTAGTTTGCTAAAGTGCAATTTTTTAACACTATTAAAAAGCGAACATTTATTAAGTGTTTTTATAACATCGAACACCTTTAAGCAAAGTATATTTCACTAGGAATGTGTGATGTGGCAAGAATGTTTGAACTTATTTTTGGTTTGAATCCAGCTAAAATGATCCTCCAAGGATTACATTTATGTGTATTGTGTATAACATTACACAATAAAAAATGCTAAAATACAGTATAGGAGAAATAAGTAATTATTCATTATCTTACTTGGTCAAAATTATAATTGATAGTAAGTAAACTGGAACAAATTTCGTCTCGAACTCATGTCGCAATACTTTGCGATGAGCCAAAGATCGACCGATATGTATTTGTTTTAAGTGATACGAGGTTGTAAATGACCAATAATAGAAATTTTCAGAACGCATGGGTTACACGTTCTGCCTGTTGATATAATTGTGCAGTCAAATAGACGCAGTAGTTTTGTCCATTCTTATTATTATTACCACATCTGGCACACGAACAAAAATGCACGCGCGCAACTCGCAAACGGCTCGCGAGCTGCACATTCGTGGCATATTCGCCAGATGTAGACGCACCTTTAGACTTTGACATAAAATTAAGACTTTTTTTTTTATTTATATTATTAGTTTAATAAAAAGCTTTCAAAAAATTCAAATGTCGCAAAACAGAAGTAATAAAAATCATTATAATCCAGTCCCTATACTAACATTTACAATATTCTTTATCTTATATATAAAATTCTCGTGTCGCGGTGTTTGTGGTTTCTCCTCCGAAATGGCTTTCCCGATTCTCATGAAATTTTGTGTGCATATTGGGTAGGTCTGAGAATCGGACAACATCTATTTTTCATCCCCCTACATGTTATGGGTAATCCTCCCCTAAATTTTTATTTTTCAATTTTAGATTTTTTTTAAATATATTTTTTTATGTCTATTGTACACAATTCAATTTGATCTCCGCCTTCATCGGTCGATAACCGATCAACGATCAATCGATCAGTTATCCCCGCTAGATGTCTACCTGGGTCACCTCTCATCCAGCAAACATCACGGAGTAGGGATGAGAAGGAAGGTGCTCTCCTGTCTTACTCAATATACAGTTTTCGTCCATGTTTTTGGTTTCATTTGTGCTATCGTAGCAGTGACTTATACGTATTATTTTATTTTTTCTGTGATTATAATTGATAGTTACAATATGAATAATTATTTTTGATATTTATATAACTAGCAAGAAATGTAATTTAAAATATATTCTCTACATTAATAAACATTAATTTATTACCCTACATACAGCATTATTTTACTGTTTATAACGTCTTCGAATATAACTACATCCCCTAACACTTATAGTAGATAATTATGTATTTGTATTGACCTAAAAAAATGTTTCCTACAAATAATATATATGGCAAAACAACGTTTGCCGGGTCAGCTAGATAATTTATAACAATAATCTCATTTTCATGCAATTATTACTTTCTTTGAAGATTCATTCAATTACATTTATATGTATAAAAATATTAAATAAGTTGTTGCTTATGACTGGAGCTTTGTATTTTTCTAATGTTAGCTAAATTTAATAAGTAGAGTAGATACCAATTAAACGTTAAATAACTTTATCAGGAATGTAACAATAATTACAAACATTGTGTAAAAAAAACTTGGCGATTAAAAAGAGTGGCGGAGAGTTTATTGCCAGTTCTTCTCTTTCGTTCTACGCCCTTGATTTGAGAACTGGCAGTAAATGTAAAATTAGATTCATTTATTGTATATTTCTCTTTTTGACGTTCATAAGTGTACATTATGTTACCTATATGTATAAATTATTTTTGACTTTGACTTTAATGAATTAAGTTTTTATCCCTAAATTAAAGTTGAAAATAGTCGCACTAGTCAACATGAGATATTCTATTACCTACATGGTATTAAAGTGGTTGCAGCAAAGTTTAAGTAAATTTAACAGCAATTAGGTGTATGTTAACTGTCGGTGGAGCATATTGCCACTCAGGCCACGTTACGCTCTCAGACCGGATGATATTGCTAATTGGGTTTTCTAGCTGCCGGAAATCGTATAAAGTTTAATACGACATAAGTCCTGCCAACCACCAGAATGTTACAGTAATTGTTAGATAGGGTTTATAGGTGACTAACAACGCCTTTGTCTTGATCTTATTCGTAGAATGTAACTTTATTATTATTATTTAAATTGCCTTCCAAAACATAAAAAATGTCCGCAGTTACGTACATAACTATTTCTGTACGTAACTATATATGCTCACGAAGATCAATCACACAAATGAAGATGTAAATTAACATCTACTGGCAATCACCAAATTAAGGCCATAAAGCGGGCGAGATGAACTGGCAAGAAACTCTCCACCACTCTCTATGATTGCCGATAGGAACTGCCCACACCATCATGGTCTCACTTGACACATTAAAACAAGATTATCAATAAAATGTTAAATAAAACAAAAAATAATTAAAAATAAAAAGTTTAATATTGTTAGTAGAAATGTTATATTTTTCTCGTGATTTCTCGTAAATTCCTAGTACCAAATTGTCAAGCGTAATAAATAATAACTGTGTTAGTTGTTACAGTTCTAACAACAATCTTTGCGTCTAACCTAACCTAACCTAACAATACTTGATTGTGGTCTTGACAGGTATGAATAAAGGCATGAGAAAAAAAAGGTATGAATAAAGGCTCATTTACACGATGAGATCTTCTTGAACATACTACAGCAAAAATTGTATGTAACTGTTTACACCTGAAAACTTGAATGCAATTATTGTATTAAAGTTTTGACAGGACTGTTTACATCAATACAACTATTCTTAGGAGATTATGTTACAAGTTTTGCCTAAACACAGGTTTGATCGTGCGCATACCATGTACTGGCGCGTTCGTTCAAGTATTGCACGACTACGTTTTGTTTTTTTTTTTATGGAGCTGCGAACCCACCCCTGACTTTTGCTTGTCAGGGACCTTGTTTTGCTGTATTTATTTGTTCATTCATTTTTTTTTTTGTAAATATATTATGTTTCTTACAGCAGTTTTATACATTCATATTTACTTAACATTTTACATTTCCTAGTTTAGTGTAGTAGTTTTCTTTATTTAAATTGTATATTTATTTTCTTAGTTTATTTCTTACTTTACATACTTTCATTTATTTTAAACTAT
This sequence comes from Pieris mannii, assembly GCA_028984075.1. Classification (NCBI taxonomy): domain Eukaryota; kingdom Metazoa; phylum Arthropoda; class Insecta; order Lepidoptera; family Pieridae; genus Pieris; species Pieris mannii. The sequence goes on from CM054776.1 coordinate 8,183,831, forward strand.
TTATTTTTCGGTTTAACAATATTCCGGGCGCCGTTGAATATTCCCGTCCGCCCCAGAATCCGCTCGCAGAATTTTTCCAGGGCCGTCCTGTGCCCCGCAAGGATGTCGGGCAGCTCATTGCGTGTCATCCGCATCCCCACGGTCTGCTCCAGATCGTGCCTTTGCATAGCGAATATGGGGCACTCCACTAGGAGATGCTCCACCGTTTGTATTGTGTTTTCGTCGCATTCACATGCGGGACTCGTTTTTATTTTGAAACGATGGAGGTATTCCGCAAAGGCTCCATGCCCTGTCAAAATTTGGGTCATTATAGGGTTAAACTCTTTGGTCCTTGCGATTTAGGTCGGGCAAGAACATCCTAGTTGTCGCCCCGGTTGTTTCTTCGGACTGCCTCTTGACCCATTCCCGCACCGTGCCTGCGCGTATTAATTTTTTAATGTATCATAGTGGGCAGCGGTCGTAGACTGGCCTCCGCTTTGTGTTAGTGGCTTCTTTGGCCAACTGGTCTGCTCTTTCGTTCCCTCTTCTCCCCGCGTGTGCTTTTATCCAGAGAAGTTTGACGCTCTTCTCTGGGTGTTGGGTAAGAAGCTCGCGGATCTCGGTGACTAGGGGATCGAAAGAGCGTCCCCCCGCAAGCGCATCCAATGCAGACCTTGTGTCGCTGTATATGAGGACCTCGGTCTCCTTCCGCTGCACCTCTATCTGCGCCGCTCTTTGTAACGCCACCAGTTCTGACTGATACACGGTGCAGAAATGTGCCAGAGGCAGCTTTTGACTCTTTATTTCTTTTTCTCCCTTCCAAAGGGAGATCGCAGCTCCCACCCCTTTTTGCGTCTTACTACCATCCGTATATATTTGAATGCTTTCATTATTTATCGCTAGTTCTTCGTTTGTTAGAATAACATATTCCAGTGCTGTCTTTGCCGGGTGAAGACTTTTATGAAAAGATGTTTTCGTTTCCACCTCAGCTCCCCCCAAGTACTCGTAGGTGATATGCCCCTTTTTAATTTGGTATAATGTTTTGTTTTCGTGTACTCTCAGATCTAGGGGGAGTAAGCCTGCCAGCACTCTGAGGGAGCTGAGTGGAGCTGTCCTATAAGCCCTACATATCTTAATAGCAAAACTTCTTTGCACTGTGTCGCACGACTACGTTAGCGAATTTTACATTCAAGTCTTGAATGTTTTAGAAGAGAGGTGGTAATATGAGTAAAAATGTGTTTAAATTTAATTCTGCGGATAAAATAAAGTTCATTGACATTTATCGCAGTCATGAGTGTTTATGGGATACCGAAAATGTTAATTATAAGAATCGTGATGCACGTCATGCTACAGGAATTTGAAGTTTACGGTATCGGACCGATGGACATAACAAACAAAATAAAACATTATGTTTGCCAATGAAGAGATAATTGCTAGCTGTTTACATCAAGAATAGGTGTGAAAGGAAACTTTTCCCATTGATCAAGAATGTTACGCTTTGTTTAGAACATGCAACTCATTTATTTATAATTATGATATAATAGTATGCTACAGGCAAGAAACTTGCCTCCTGTAAATGGCGCTTTAGTCTTGACATACTAGACGACTTCTTTACTTTACTTCCATTGCTACTAGACGCAGGGGGACATCGCAACTTGGGACGGGGGTGGACAGGAAACCATATTAATATTGCATCTCAACAAAATTTAATATCTACTTAACTTCTCAACAAAAAAGTATTACGTCATGAAAAAATTATACACCTAACAGATTAAAACCAGCTTTCATATTTTTTTAACGAAATTATATTTGCATAAGCGGTCTCGATAACTGGTAAACATTTAATATTAAAATATTTATTTATTAATTTACAGTCAAATGTCATGATCAATGGTATCCGTTAATCCTGTCTAAGCCCTTAAATCATAGTATAATTCTCCCTACGCTTCACAAATATATGTAGGTAACTAGCTGTTTACAGTTTGTGTATACAGTTTATTTTTATTTGTAAGCAAGAACGCCACACGAGTACATGAACAAGTCTAGACGATAAATATTTAAAATATCGTAATTCATTAAACCCGCAGTTTGTCTAGTAATTTGTTAGGATTTTGATTCACGTCAACATAGCGAAGTCGGTGGCCGCAAATTGCAGACTCATTGTTTGTACCAAACAAACACTCGCAGGGCTCGTTTCCTTCCGCGCACAAAGGAACTCCATTTACGGCAACCAAATTATTTTCATTTATGTTTCCATTCGTATGACTTAAACACGTTGAATATTTCTATTAAGGTATCGCGTGCTTTACAATACGATTTAATTACATGCCCTATTTTATTTATACAATATTAATAATAACTACATCGCTCTAATTTCTCAACTTGGTCACAGGGTTCGCACTGATGTTTTTAAATAATTAAGAATTTCTTAGACAAAAAATGTTTAGAAAAATACGATCGGATTCGCTATGAACTTTTTATATGATTTTTGTTCAAGTATTATAATTTTTTTTTATAAGTTTATATTTAACCTCTAGTAGTTCGAAACTATGCCACGGTATGGTACTGTGGTATAAGGCAATGTAACTTTTAACTTTCAAAATTAATTAATACGAGCGTTACAAAACGCGAAACGTTTAATAGCGACATCAAACATAAAAATCATGAGAATATTATCTGTGAACCGAATAAATCCGTGGATTTTTCATGGGCTATCGTCTCTCGCTTCAGTTGGTTCGTCAAAAGACCACACTCGCGTTAGAGTCGATTGTGCTCACTTGACGGCTAAATTCGTTCATGCGAACAATGTCAAAGAAGATTCGGAATATCTAATTTTTAAATTGATCATAAGTAATTAACTGACTTATATTACAGTAAGATGAAAAACAAAGTATAGCATTATTCTAATACATTTGATTATCACTTTTATGTAGTCAAGTCACAAGAGTTCTCAACAAACAAAAAAATAGTTTAGATTCTTATTTCGAATTCGAATAACAGAAATAATAATCAAAATTGCTTGTTGATTATGTAAATGGTTATGAAAATACGCCGTTATAAGCCGTGTTAACACTCTGATCCGTTATCTGCGAGAACCAGGCAATGTACCAACACTGTCTCCGTAAATGGGATAAGAAAACCCTTTGGATGACTGTCGTTTATAACGACACTGTAGTCGCCGCAATTCGCTTTAAGGCGAAGTCGTTATTATAATTAAAAAATATTATTTCCGTTTATAAAAAAGGCAAACGACTGCTACACATTTAACGAAATGTAACTTTAAAAAAATTAGTTTAAATTAAAAAAAAATGAAACGTATAGAAAAGTGTGTGATTAAGAACAAAATCGGAGAAAATATGACTTCAATTATAATATTTTGCACTTTATATTTTAGATCTGTATCTGTTTTCTGTAAGCCTTTCTTATTATTTATTTATATAATCCTATTTTGTAATCTAGATAAGGTTAGACCAGTAGGCTCTCTTTGCCAGAGGTTTATTTTAAGGTCTCACAAACGCCAGTTTCCTTACGATCTTCTTCTTCTGCAAAATCGCGTGACTGCTAGATAACATCTTTTATATATTAGTGTTTATTAATATTATCCAGTTATCCAGGCGTCGATCCAGATAAATTCGATTATTTTACGCAACAATGAAGCCAGCGGTGGTCAAAATTATACGAATATTTGGTTCGGTGATCAGTGCTTGAATTTAAAACGAATTCAATATCCACTCTATTATCGCCAATATACTCACTAAGATAATGGACATCAATGAAAGGTACAAGCAAAACACGAGGTCACAGATGAGACAACATGACAATTTATGTTTCTAGATGTCTAAAGTTTTAGACTCTGGGGATCTTCTGAGCAAGTTTTAATTGCGCACATAGATAGAAAAATATATAGACTTGAAAATAACACAATTAACACTACTCATAGTGTCAATAATTTGATTAACACCCGTTATTCTACATTCATAACAACAAAATGCAGTTGTAATTGATGAAATCTATTTTTCAAAATTACTTCCTGACCGTTATAACAAACGGTAAGACTTGTACCAATAAGGATCTAAATTCGTAGGAATTAAGTAACAATTGATTCATATATATATTTTAGAATGTTTCTGTAAGTTCACAAAGTAATATTAATATATTCTAAAGCTGTATTCAAACAAAACTCCCATCTCGTAACATATCAAAGCTACAATGTCGTTTACTTTGTAAACGTTTCAAGTGCACTTTAAAAGCCATTGTCAAAATAATTGGATCCTCGTAACTTATATGTATTGTATTTAGTGTGTTAGTGTATTGCGGCTAGGTTGAACGGTACTTTAGTATTTGTCGATTTCAAAAAATTTCGTCATATCAACCACAGGTTATACTCAATAAATGAAAGGGCATAGAGATACAATAAACAGAAATAATAGTGAGTAGACAGTAGACGCATTGTACTGAAAAATATTCCCTATTCGGAATCGACACATCATGTTCAGAACAACGTAAGTATGGAAACTTTGAAACCCTTATACTCCTAAATAAAACATAAAAAATATTACTTTGCACGTCACTAGACCAGATTGTGCGCGGTGGGGAAAAGTTCGCGACCTTTTAGTTCGAAAACCTAAGAACTAGTTCTTTACGCTTAATGATACTGACAAAGCACTATTCGTGTCTTTTAAAAGTTAGGATAAATACTTACCGGTCAAAATATGTATTTTCATACTTTTCAAGCAATACAATTCAATAATTAATACAATAGAGCAGAATGAGAACGCACTATTCAAACTTCTAATAACTATGAAACTTTGACCTAAGTAAATAGACCGGAATTGTACCAAATAATTTATTGTATGATTTCGATTGGAATGAGCACAACTAATTACTTTCTGTCCACATGATATTATAATTCGATAACAAATCTATGGCGATACCCTAGAGATACGAGACAGTTAATAACTATGTACGTTCAAAATACGCACTAGTGGCTGTTCCAATCAAACTTTATTCGAAATAAGATAAATAGGTAATCAAACTATCATTCTAACTCTGTAGATAGATTCCTTGTGAAATATAAAACTTAAAAACAACCAGGACCCGTTTGAACTAAGGGTTCCCTTTAGATATATATTATATGGATGCCCATATATTTTAAGTTAATTATATATTTATTGTTGAATCTTCGTTCCATCTTACGAGACAGGCACATTGTGTACCAGCGACTTGTTGATGACGTAACATTAGTACGGTTAAATAAAAAAAGGGGGAAGGGCAAGAAATAATAACTATAACAAGTATCATCTAAAATATAAAAGGCGCTTGAATGTCGATTTCTAAGTTATCTTACAGAGCCTCTATAGAGTCTTTAGTAGTACTAATAAAGAAGATAGCTAAATTTAGTTTAAGACAGCAAGGACAGACTACATCCTTTCCCACGGAGGTTACGTGACAATACATTTCACAAAAACGAATTAACAATAATAAAATAGTTTCTCGAACATTTTCCCCGAAATTTAAATTCACTATATTTTATACACATTAAATTTAACTTTAATTACAATTGCGAAACTTTTACCTCTTAGTTACTCTTAAGAGTTGTTTGAGACATTTCAGTAAAATTATTAGCAAAGGATACAATGTACCCGGGTATGTTATTGTTACCGCCCATACTAAATTTTAGAAGGGGCAACATCGTCCTGAATAATATATACGACATCGCCCTTAATGAATTTAGCTTTAACTACTTCTAGTTTCTGGTCTTAAGACAATTGCTGGAGCATTACACCGAGTAAGAGGAAAAAACCTATATTGCATATCATTTTCACTATAATAGTGAAAATGCCCAGTGTAGCCAGACCTACCTACTGCTTCAAGAGGCTAATTTTTTTCTCTTTTATTAAAACACAACCACTAACCGCCAAATACCTAATAGTGGTTGTGATTAATTATGATTAGTTGAACTTTTCATTCTTGAAAGATTCAACATTACTAAATCTATACAAAGCTGAATATTTTACTAGAGGCATCTGATTATTACGACTTTGTTGTCAAGATTTATCAAGATTTAAAGCAGATAAGAAGATTAACTCAACTGGTGATACTTTACGTTTCTAGAGAATGCAATTTCGCGTAAAACTTTTTCTATTTAAATTTCCTATGTATTAAGTAGCTTTATTCAAAATGGATTCCGTAGTACAAAGGATTTTATTATAAAAACTATAATTTTAAGAACGTTCCAAGTATAAATTATACGCAATTAGCTCTTAATTATCATGATAAAAGATATTCTTAAGAAGATAATGAATTATCAAACGTAAGGTGGCAAACCAATTTAGTTAAGTATACACGAACAGTGTAGACGAGGAATTCTGCATATTAAATCAAGCGAGCTTGGCGAGGGTAAAGTACCCGGGGACTTGTGACAGGCCAGTTTGTCCTGCAGTGTTTGCTGTAAAACCACATTTCAGCTCCATTGAAAACTTAATTATGACTGTTCCGTCCCTTGCTTACTCCAGCCTAACTCCGCACGACATTACTGCTACATCGTTTTCTTAATGTTGTTATGCGGATGTTAACTTGAGTGTTACTTAGCCCTGTATAACCTAAATATGTGTGACAGCTTTCATTTGGGACAGGCTATATAGACTTTGAATGAAAATTCTATGCTTTCTTTGTATTATTAGTATCGAAACTATCGACATATTTGTTTGTTCGCAGAGTGAATTTACAGTAGCGATATTGTGTATATTATGTGTTTAATTTTATATGTACTTTATTATAATGTGTATGTACCAATTCTTAAAAGGGCGGCAACGCACTCGCAAGCCCTCTGGCATTGAGAGTGTCCATGGGCGGCGGCGGTTTGCCCCCTGTTCTATAAAAAAAAATAAGTGTGCATTTCTGTAATAAATAAATGTTTTAATGTTTAAGTGAAGTGTTTAATTCATTTATTTTAATTACTGTTTATTCGAATGATTTGTGGAAATTATAATAATTTTAATTATCGTAGTTTCCAACGCTTGCGGTTAATTTAGAATTGTTTTAAGTTAGGACAGTTAACTAGTTCAATACACGTATCACAACTGTGCATACCGATTTTGAAATTATTTAGCAGAGTGCAAAGTTGAGAAGTTTGCAAACAAGGCATTGTAGGTTACCTACGAGCTACGTTGATTCAACAATTGCACCTCGCACTTGTAAAGGTGGAAAACTGTAAAGTTTGTAGTCGCTTGCCGCCCCACAGCGAATTAAAACTTTTCTGTTTAGAAGAAACATGGCTATACGGCTTTATATAGTAGTGAAAAGAAAGTAATAATAGTTTTGAATCGTTATTTATTGAGATATGTACTGTTCAATTTTATAATAGTAGACATGGATGTTGCGGATGAAAAAGTGTATTTTATTCACATGATACTCAATGCCGAGCCGAACAAAAAGCACGGTTTAATTTACGAAAACCAGTCCGTGAATGAAATGGGCCGTGCAGTGCTATATTCGAACTATTCTGTTTGTATCTACAAAATAATATCACCTTAAATCTTATATTGTTATTTATATAAAGGGTGAAATTATTGCACTAAAGGTTTATTAACTTTTTGATTAAGATTATAACCTGGTTTTTTCTTAAAAGACCGAAGATTTATATATGTTACTGTAAAAGCTCGAATACGGTTAATCATAAGATTTAAATGTAAGTCTTAGGATTTACCGACATGAGTTGATAAATGTAAGTATTTCTGAAAATACGACGATTTTTTCGAGTTTTTACAATTCGAATTCAGTATTTGCTAGGTTTTACCACTGTCAGCTGGTAGATGTTGGTTTTAGGAATAAAACAATGAGTAATTCTTAATTATTTACTTTAATGAACTATTACACAAAACAGGTACATAGTATCATAAAGGTAACATATGATAGTAATAAGTACAAATACCAACTTATTTAAATTATTCTGAAAAAACACATAACGTATATCTCTGAATATCTCAATCTCTATCATATCTATCTGACTGAATCAGTAGTTCTCTATTTGGAATTTAACAACGGTTTCTACCGAACTACTGATTCAGTTAGATAGATATGATAATATGATGTAAAAGCTCGAAAAAATCGTAGTATTTTCAGAAATACTTACATTTACCAACTCAGATAATAAAATAAAAGATGTAATGTAAGTCTTACACTTAAGTCTTAAGATTAACCGTAGTTCGAGCTTTTACAGTAACATATATATAGACGTATCAAGGATTTATAAAGTCTGCTTGCAGCTGCTGCCTAAAGACACCTTCAAGTTTTCCTTTTTATCATAATGTTCTTCAACTTTAGTGTATCTTTCGTATTTATTCTAATATCAAAGTTGGTAAAGTGAAGCAAGTTGGGGCGCTAAGTGAGATAAATTACAGTTTTAATTAATGCGACGCCCGCTTGACCGCCGAACGTCGTTTGTGTGGAGAATTTCAAAGCCCGTTAACTTTTCTATGCAAATTGCTCCCTGATATTGGTTTTATTAGGGATATTTTTTCTACCTGAAATAATTTTTCCGCAATGCGACTTTCACTTATTGGCTGTCATACTGTTAGCCTACATTTTATCACTAGAATTTACATCGATAATATAAACATTTATGCCGCCAACGTATCGGTTATCTAGTGAAAGGAGAGTATTATAATCCTTTACATTACTCAAAGTAAGCTTGCCTTCAAAATAAAAGAAACTGAATCCGACTCATTATATCCTACAGCTAGCAACAGTGTATCATATTTTTATTGAAGTTATACTTCTTTTGGCGCGTGGAGAAAAATGATGAGAGTGAATTTTACGATGCGCGCGCACAACAACACCTATATTCGACATAGTAAAGTTAGGTCTAGGTGGCCAGGAAATCGATAACTATGTACACGTTGTATATTCTAGTATTTTTATATTTTGAACACGTGTTTCGTAACAGTACAATTGAACAGTGGGAATAAATAAATATTATTCTGGTGTTTTTAAATCAATTTCATATACGACGGTGATAGTATTTACTAATAATTTATTTAAATAAAATCTTTTTGATTAATTTTAATATTTATCGTTAATCACTACTGCATTTTAGTTTTTTTCCATATGCCTAAGAAGAACCTGTAACTTCTAACGCATGTACATACAAATACACACACTCTTTTTTTAACATTACAGTCCTGTAAAAATGGCACAAGATATATTCAAATTATTACATGTTCTTGTAAATTTGAAAAAAGCTATAACTCGGTTTCGTAAGCATTTTCAATGACCAGATAACCATTTAATATCTGATAGGTTATAGCAACCAACGTAAAAACTTTAAACTTTAATTTTTTTTAAATTTAATTATCTCTGGTAATATGATTGGCTCGTGCTTCTTGCGGCCGGTTTTACAGGTCTTATAAAAACCACATTACTGAAAAATTAAACGCATTAGCAACTTTTCGATGTTACATTACAAATTTGCCGAATATCACTATAAAAACAGAAGTGTTTAAAAGTGAGGCAATCGATCACTAAAAATTTCCGAGTATATACTTATTCTGACGAGAGCGACCCAGCGAACCTTGAGATTAAAGTCTTTGCTTGATCCGAGAACAAATTGGCCGACTAATGAGATAGTAGGGGAAGAACGTTTGGATTACCTCTAAATGAATCAAACTTACTCAAACCCTCACTATCGGATATCAACTTGGAACCTTATGTCATTTTAGTTTAAGGACGTATTACCAACCTAATCCCATTATGCATTCTTGCGTGAAACTCCACAGAATTAGAATTATAAGTATTATCAATTAGTATAATTAAATTCTCTCATTAAATATTAACAAAATCTATATCTATATTATCGTATGTGGCAAATTCAAATAGAATACTACATGGTAAGGTCCAACCAATAATAATATTTACGCTTCGAAAATGTTTCGCTTTAAAAACCTTTCATGTTGCCAGGTTGTGTTATGGAGTTGTTTCTAAGTATTTAATGCTTTATGCCTGTGGGTCGGCAAAGCGGTTGATAAGCCAACCAAAGTACTGAAATCTCTAACACTTTAAATTTATAATAGCATTCTGTTTTAATAGTTGTTACAAATAAGACTACATTATTGTTAAGCTTGATAAAAGTTAATTCAAGCATCCTCTGCTTTGAGAAAATCCTGTCACCCTAAACCATGATCTGACCCGTAGAACGCCGATAAGTGACTTGGAGCTCTTTCTGGAGACAACATATATTTATTTAAATATTGTTCACTAAAAAGAAAGCAACTTTCAACCATAATGTCATTTATTTGAATACCAGGTGTACGATACACAGCAATCGATTTGACCTTCAGCAATAGCTCTGCTAGTTTCAAAAATCAACGGTTCTGCACAGACTGATCTTAAAAAAATATGTAGAACGTATACCCAAGAACAAGGATGAGGTTTTTCAATATATGTGTGCTTCTCGTTTTTCTTCTCATGTAAGTGCCATTTACTAAGGCAATTGACACCCCTTACATATAAATTTAAATACAGGATACATTGGTAGCTTCACAGCGTATAGAATCGGTATTTTACACCTGTGGCAGCATATCACTAAAGATAAAATTATGTTCAAAACATTAAATAATATTTATTTTATATTTGTCACATAATTGCCATTCTATCTATATACTTCCAATGTACACTGTTATAAAGAAAACCTCTATATTTCTGCGATGACTTTTACGAGCGGCCTTACCGCAGCAGAATAACTTTTTTACAGCCGGGTGATCATCGTAGTAATATTCACTAAGATATTACGGATCCACAAGGTCCAATACTTTTGCAAGAAATTATTATAAAACTCAACGAAGGAATATTGTTGTACATATATTGTTTTTACAAATATATGTTAATGCTGAGATTTTTATTTTTATTTCAATCTAAAAATATATACCGTACAATTTTAACAATGCAATTATTTAAGACGTGCGCCTCTCTACTTGCCTCTCTTTTAGTGACGTTTAAATTTCACAACTAACATATTGTAATAGTCTTTATCTAATACATATATAAAATTCTAGTTAGTAGTGAGTAGCCTCGATCGATTTTAGTAAAATTTTGTGTGCATATCGTCTAGGTCTGCGAATTGGACTTCTTTTCATCCCCCTAAATGATTATGGTGGTCCCCCCTACATTTTATTTTTTATTTTATTTTTTAGACAATATTTTTGTTTTTATTTTTTATGATACAGCATACAAAAATGTATACAACCCTTAATTTTGTTCTGTACGTTCAAACCCTATTTATTTGTTAATTAAAACCTTAGCATTTGAACTCTTGAAGGTGTATATTGAGAAAATTTCACAGAAAAACCTTAAAAGTAAAAAAAAAAACTCGGAAAAACGAAGTCTCTCAAAATGTTCCATGTACTAAAATGGTAAGCTAAGTAAACCCACATTAAAGCAGCTGGTATTTCTACACCATCACCATTTTAGCAGAAGGGCAACACATTACCAGGGAAGTCTCTAAAGTTTAATTCACTATTCTGATCAGGTAACTTCCAAATAATACATGTTAAATTAATTAAAGACATACATTCAACCTTATCACGTAAGTTTATATTTATTAAGAACATCGCTTTCAGTTTCATGTTTACACAAAATATCAACTTCCGAAATTGACGAAGTTTCGGCGGTAGTAAATTAAATTTAAGCCGACAGGATCAAAGTTAGCATTCACATAACTGAAATGTATGTAATGAAACCATGTGTAATTATCCAAAGAGAAAGGAGCTATAAAGTTAGTGGCTTATACCATGTTTAAACGCTTAGCAAACAGTGGTTATTTCTCGCTTTCAACTTTGATATACGGTACTTTGGTTCCGTCGTAAGTTTCGTGTTGTAAGGTGATTCAAGTAACGAGGGGAAAAGAAAAGCTATATACTTTCTCCCCTTGTCAAGTGTGTGTTTTTAAGTTTAGTATGAGCTAGAAATAAACGAAACAACATTTATATACTTCCTGCTCTAATATATATTTCATTCCACGAATTACTCATTACGAGAGTTATTTATTCGTAGTATGGGCGAAATTAAGTGTCTCAACATTTCATCCGTAGAACTTAAATGCATTTCGGTTATTGCTATATTAAAATAGGAAATAAAATCCACGAATAATTTTATATTAACATTTGTTTATTTATTCATGAAAATAGGTTTACAAGGTGTTGAAAATTTTGTACATTAATCGACTGATTCTAAACCAAGAAGACAACGACGCGGACGTTGCAAATCGTCGATGTTTCCATAGAGAGCAACTTTGTAGGCTGTACTTTTTATGACGTATAACTTGTAATTACGACTTTAAAACCGATCGTAGGAAGAATGTCTATAGGACTAGATATGCAGTGTTTCTGTCTACGTATGTAGACTACGTATGTATAATAATAATTATTAAGTAAAAAACAATAACAAAATGCTTCACTTAGTTTACTTATACATCAGATGCATAACGTTAGACAATGTATAGTAAGGAATGGGGATAACACTTTAATTCATATAATAGACATGATATGATAAATTCACTCTTCGAAGAAAGAGAAAACGAGGAGTCTCGAAGTGCATCGGAAGCATGCGTTCAGCGCGTCCCACTGCGGCAGTTTATTCCACATTACTTCTTACGTTGATATTAGAGGAAGCTCTCGAACAAGCACACGGGGAATACAAATCGTATACATACATCCAGCATTTGGCAGCTTGCTCGGGTTTCTTTATAGTTTGTACGTGATTGTTTATTTGTCCACGTGTTTTTCAAACGCTTATATTACTATTTTATCTTTGAGCAGCAAGTTAGACATTATTTAGCCCACCTTAAATATGCCATAAGTAGCAGTTTATTCTGGTAGTTATTATTTATTTTAATATTATACTTTATTTATGTCTGAAATTGATCTTGGCGTTGAACGGATGCAATTTTTTTATAATATTATAAAGAAATAACTTCATATTCAGCAATAAATAAGAAACGATAATAGATTTTTTTTAAATCGGATAAGTCGTTTTAAAACTTGTTCGTTACGAATTGATGATGATGATGATGAATAATTGATGATGGAACACTAATTGATTGTAACATTTCTTTGCATCATTCTACTTCAAATAAAAGGAAAGAGAACCTAAATGAAACAGGTAACATTATAACAAAGCAAACTAAATAATCTCATTTTATAAAATAATAAATAAGACTTCGGCCAAAAAGCTGATTAAATATACAACGCCATGAATTATTATGAAACGTTAAATATTACGAACATAACTGAAGTGGATTTTTTAGTATAATTTAAGAGCTGATGAAGGTTTAATCATCTAAATGAAAGCAGGCCACGTAAATTATTAAGTGGAGCCGCGACCCATTTGCTGTCGCAACAAAATAAATTTTTAACCTTGGACTAACAGCCTGCCCTGAAATTCTCTACTTAATGATAATTAAATAAATAATATTGTAAATATTCATAATCGTTCATCGACATCTTTTATTAAATATATACCGTGTTTAAAGCACAGATCTCTTTTCATCACAACTCACCATTTTAAAAAGGGAATGAGTTAGATTAGATGAACAGATACTGGTTAGATATATTTTTTGCATCCATATATTTGTAGATGACATTTTTATTTACAGGGTTTGAGGGTGGGATTAATATTGTAAGAATCAGGTCGGGTCCATTATAGCGTAGGGAGGTTCGGCATTCGTTTTTAGGTAGTAGATACCGTCTTTCCTGAAAAGAAACTGTTGTTTAATTATTAATATAACACAGCAGTATTCATTATAACAACCACTTCATTTTATATTATCTATGTAAAACAGGTGTTGAATTGTATTAAATATTTGTATGAATTCTGACAAAGTCTATCCTATTTACTTAAAATTTAATACATTGTCAAACTCATAGTAGTTATTATCACGGTATTGGTCTTAAAATTCACAAAATTTAAATATTTATTTCAATGATAGGCTCAAATTCAATTCAATTTCGTTTTACAATTCCGGTTAAGTTCAAACGTCATGAAATGATTACAATCTTAAGCAAAGATAAACGATGCATTTGGACAGACGTCGGGGCTTGTAATATAATTTTAATGTATAGTACTGCAAAGCGCTGAAAGAAACCACACAAACCTTTATATATAAAATAATATACTATAGCTAATAGGTAGGTATAAAATAAACAATTTTGTTTTTTGTACCTATATACCCGGTAATTTAATTTTTGGGATATTGCTTGCCCCATAATCTCTACCGAAAACACCAGTCTTGCTTTAAACGTGTTATTAAATATCATCTTATAAACCATTAAAATGAATACATTTGTACCGGTTTAAAAACGTAGTTGATCATCCTTCTATGTCTGTCACATACATTTTTAAGGCATGTCATGTAACGACGTATTCTTTGCCATATGAGCAAGATTAAAATGTAAAATTCATTGGTACACAAGAAGGATGCAAAGCCACAACTTTCGTGTTGAGAGTCGAATTGCGTAAACGCTACACACTCCTAGCAATTAAATCCGGTACATGGCATGTAGAAAGCAGTTAATCAACAAAGCTTTGAAGAAGCTTGCAACAACCTTGGAAGTCTTAACCCAAACTTCAAGTGTATATTGATTTACTCGAACCGTCGTATTCCCTAAACACAGCTCGGCAGAGAAAGCAAATATTTATGAGTAGTTAAAATCACTTTGCAAGTGTAATGGATACATACATATTATAGAGTGCTTTTTATATTTTCAAAGCGGAATTTGTGATTGAAACGCATAAAATGAAATAACGAAACACTTGGGTTTTTAGCTATACTTGGTAATAATAATGATATACACTATATTGCCAAACCACATATACATATTTTTTAATACTAACTTTTGGTCGAAGCGTTCCGGTGGAGATTTACCAACAAACATGATTTTTATATTTATTATCTATCTAAATGTAAAAAACACGATGTTCTTTGGTTGAATTTGAGGAAGTTTAAATTTATAGTAATTTTGATATTTTGATTTTATTTTAATAGAACGTGTATCATATCATAGATGTCGAAACTAACCAAAAACATTGCTATTATGATTGATTAAATACGGGTCTTATTGCTCTATGTAATTTTATAGGAAAATCTTTGAATACTGTAACGTCATTGTTTTTCATTTACTTGAATTCCGAGGTTATCGACCTCAAATACGCATGTCACGTTAATTAATTAATTTTACTTACCCGTAATGAATGTCGAATCCGCCCATGATCAGCGTTTCCCCAGTGCCTTTGCATGAGCCCGTGTAATACAACTCATCATAGTCCTTACATCGCACTCCAACGAAAGCTACATTTGATATTATGGATTCCGCGAAAAACATATGGGCTCGATTGTGTGCACATAGACCTAAAAATACCACCACACCGCATATAGCATACGTCTCTTTCATTATTCTTATCTTAAAAGTCGTGAATCGTTCCCTTTCGAGAAGAAAAATACATTGTTTCGCCGAGAAGTCGTTAACTACTAAACCGATGTTGTGGAGCATAAAAATTTCAAGCATGGTATTCTCGTTTACGTTAATATGCTTTTTTGTTTAGATTACATTAGACACCATTAAATAAAAATATGTTTATGTATGTACATATTTAGCGTTATTCAACTGTTAAATAGTTCTTGACTTAGATTTGCAGTTAATTTTTATATGACATCAAAGGTAATTTATGCTTCATGGTACAGGCTTACTGATCTTTCGAACTTTGAGTGCTTATATATATGAATAAGACTAAGAAAATATACTTATATTTCTGATACAAAAACTAAAGTAAATGAAATATCACGGATACATGTTTAGTAGCAATAACTTAACATTCTGACTTATGTTCGATAAAGGGATTACATATTACGAGTGTAGTAAGAAAAGTATGATTTACGTTACTTAAATAATCCGGAAATATAGAAAAACTAATTTTATTATCATATTTGATTTTGTTTCCCTGCCTACACATATGTTTGAATAGAAAAGTGGTTTTCGTTTATTTCTTTGAAATGAATTAAAAAACAGCTGACTCGACTTAACATGTAGAAAACTTCACTTTTGTAAGTGATGTGGGCCATACTTTTTTAATATAAAGGATTCCTACGTAAATTAAAAAAAATAATCCAAGGTTGTTGTGATGGTTAAATCTAAATGTACTGTGACAAATTTAGATTATCATTCGTCATGCGCTGCGTAAACTACATATATATCATATTTGATTGTATGCTATGTATTGAAAGTTAATGCTTGCTTGTTATATTTTGATTTGATTAATATTAATAAACGCCTACGAATCTGCGGATTTTTGCAGATAATTTTAAAAAGAACAAAAAATAAAACTAATGTAAAATCGTACGTAATATATATTCTTTTCGTTCGTTTTAAAGCTTTTTTCATTCTCCGTATTTTGGTTTCATCGTAACATAGCAGTAGAAGCTACTCATTACGCTATGTATAATTTAAACCAATTTATGTTTTGTTATGATGCATTTTGAATCCTAATAAGACAAAACTTAATGCAGTCTTTAGAGTTATTAGTAAGTCTCACCTCGATAGTCAATTCCACAGCCAGGCTGTCGGGTGCCAGCATTCGGGTAGAAGTCTATATGACCAAGGGGTGACGCGAATCCCAAATACCCCCCGCACGTGTGTATTACCTCCACATGCCTCGCGTCATGCTTATCTAATCGAGCATCTTTATTACCAACTGTAAAAAGTGGTAATGCTGGATCCAAACCTGAAATACGAATTCATGTTTTCAGTATTTTTAAATAAATACAATTTCAATATATTCATAAACATCACAAGCAATTAATTACACAATAGTCATAATAGCTTATGATAAATTTCTCAAAACGAGTGCCTTTTATATAGATTTTTATGACAACCTACACGTATGAAAAATTATAAATTTTGATCCGAATACAAGTAAATCACTTAGCCGATATTCAGTAAAGAATCTTATAATATTCTCCCTCATACCTGCATGTAAAATGTATGTGGATTACCTGTTATTGTGTCTATGGGCCCTTGTTTCACATAAGCTCCAGCTATACCAACAACGTGTGCACCTAAACTATGGCCTATTAAATGCACATTATCCATGGAAACACCCTCGGTGATTAGAAAATTCAGGAACTGTGTTAGTACGCGTCCAACCATGGCGACATTGTAACTAGCCAGGATATAATTCACATTCGCTGCGTTACCCCAATCAACAACTATTATGTTTATATCACTTACGTTTAGATAGGCTTAAACAAAGAAACAAGTATCAATACCAGAAACTCAACGAGAGAGAAAGAGAGAACCTAAGTTATTATATATTTTGTTCAAAAGTAACGACTGAAGTGTCGTAACCAAGTATTAATAACTTATGTGAAGTATGTTTTGATAAATATAATTTGTATGATTGTAATAGATTAGATAGTAAGACTTTCCATTTCGTCAAATACTTTAGATTTATAAACATATATAGATAGGGTAGATATTTTTTACCCATCAGAATAATTAAGAATTTGTTCAATTGTTACCTTCTTTAATTGACTCGGGCATAGGACTATCGCCATGATTTAACCAACCATGGGTCAAAACTTTCACCTTATTGTTGAAATTGAAATGCGAGTTGCGTAATGATGATGAATCATTTATTTTCAGCATTTGGTATTCATAAGGATTTCGCCTGCAAACGAAATGTTTCGAGCCTGAGATATCAATATCCGGTGAGCATTTTCTCCCATTAATATAAATAGCTATAGCTAGGATTTGTAGGTTTGATGGAAATGAAATGGAATGGATTTTGAAATTTTAATGGATAATTTATTAAATAAATAACACTAAGGAACAAGAACGCACACGACACATGTGGCGCACTACGCCGAGATATGAAGATAGTAAATTCGCCATTTAAAGTATACACATACTTTTATTTAATATTGTAATTATAATTTTACCTTCATATTAAATTATAAATTTATTTTTAGAATTAAAAATTATTTATACATATATTATAATTAATGGTTTAAAAAAAAGATTACCTTGTAAATAATCTGAACATAACATCTTGGTCGTTAACCCAACCCCACCAAAACCGGGTCTCATTCAGGGAAGGAACAGACGCGTGGGTTTGAAGACTTGCAAACCACACCGGATCATATGGTGTTGGCGCTTCCCATTCTATTGCTTTCACTATAATACAAAAGCGTGAAATATGATGACCACTGTTTTAGCTTAGTTGCTGGGGGCGCGATTGATAATCGTGCGTTCAAGTCCAATGGATTTTACTATTGTAACCAGCGCGTCGTAGTAAGTAAAATATTTTGGGTGATTATATTTTAAGTAATAATATTGTATTTATATACGGTTTACGATGTTATGAAAATTAATGAATTTTATTTCCATTACATCTGGCACTTAATAGGTAAAGCTTAATTTTGGCAACTTCGAACACAAAATATATAAAACTAGGACAACACGCACATATAAAATATGTAACGACATTTATATCACATTATTAAAATAATTATATATTTATTCACCAAGTAACAGAAGTTACTAAGAACAACTTTAAATCTTGGTAAAAAAACGTAAAAGTAATGCGGTACCTACATCTTAAGAGCTAACACTGCGTTATAAGAATAAAATAGTTTTTAATATAAAATGAATGAATGAATAAGACATCAAACGTTACAAAAAATATAATTAAAGAAAGATTTAAAACTTTTTACTCAATATTTCATTCGTTCAATTACACAGCTCAAATTGAATCCTAATTAAAGAAGAATTAAATATAAATACGCTTCATTACGTTAATTAATATTAATAATAGATCAAATTTAAACAAACCTGTACAAATAAAACACAAAAGTAAGATCATTCTGATGTTTTTTTCAATATACATAACATAACTAATTATAATAAATAATAACACTAATTTGGCACAAATTTACTCTAAAACTTATCATTTTGGAGGAAAGCGTGATTTGCGAACCGACCTCAAGAACTCCCACATTTTCACTGACTGGACGATGTAAAGAATTTAAATTTGCTTAGCGGTACAGGTTGGATCATTACGATTCATAGAACGCACAACTAGCTTGCTCACTGATCATAATAATCAAGGAGACCTCATTAATAGTACTGGTATTCAGCTGTATGCAATTTCCTGATACCAAATTTAGGTACACAGAGCTGTCTTCGGAAATTAATTATACGTATAGTAACTTAAATCTTTCGTTTCTTTTAACGTGATCCTTTATCAAAATAATACTGGGAATGTGCTCGCTACCAATCCAGAAGAAACCAGTGCTGCTACAATCTTTGTTCTTGGCCTCTGATTTCTGTATCTATTTCGTGATCATTTGTTTTTTTTATATAAACAAGTAGGTAATCCTACTGTATCTAACACACGTCGTCGATTTTTTTATTCTAAGACGTTCCGCTTTCCTCTGGATGCTTTTTTTTACCGTGGGAGCAAGTGTTACACATGTACATCGACAGAAATGTCATCAATCCGAGGATTGGACGATCTCAGGAACGAGAGTTGCACGCTCAATCCACTAAGCCAGCAGTGGTGTATATCTATCTGGTCCAATGTAAAAAATGTAATGTCAATTACCATTCCAGTTGTAATAGGAGGAAGCAATGAAGCGTATTTATTACTTATACCGGTCAAAAGATATTAAATTATAACATATAATAAAATAGAAGCCCCGTACCCTTCTATTTAGTGCACCTAAATTCTAACTACCGGCTAGAACCGGTGGTACCATTACAAGAAAGAAAGAAATAAACCATAGGGTCATATTCATGTCCCTAAAAAGCCAAACTATTTATGGACTCCTGAAGTACTGCGATTAGGAATAGAAATATGTAAAATGCAAGAAGACCTAAAAAACACCCTATTTATTATTGTAACACGTATAAAAAATATCTGATCTTCTGCATTAAGTCAAATATAATTTGAAACATCTTATCTAGCTACAACTTTAAACTTTAAACACCAATTTAAAACGTTGGAATAATGGACTATCTCAATATAGCACTAACCCAGAATTGTTGAGATAATAAAATAAATGTATACAATATACAACTTGTTGGTAATATTTAAAAAAAACACTACATTTACCATCAAATAATAAGTCCACTAGATAGACAGATCCTATAAATAAATTAAATTCCGTTATTCTTTTAGAAACTGACCCAATGATGATAATTCTAAATTTTTAATTTCACGACAACGCTCAGGAAATACATTAAATTTGCTCTACATTTATTAAAATAGGTAAAGTTCAATTAGTTTCTATTTGTTTTTTAAACCTTTGCCTCTTTGCTTACGCAATCAATTGTAACATGTGTATAAGACTGGCAGCTAAGCTGATTACTTGAAGTCAGAGAGTAAAAATTGTAACACATATTACTAAAATACCTAATCTGATTGCTCTGATTGCGAGCCTATTAACCTATAACTGAGATGCACCGCTTATTCATACCATGAAAAAATTAGCCCGTTTATGTTTCCACGTGAATTTGCGGTAATCAGATTTCGTTCATTGAATTTGAATTTGTATTGTAAACAAAAACCGTTCCTCTCTACACATTGTTACATTCAATGGAACCACTGAGCAAAGCAGTGGGCCCACACTTCCTTAGTTACCTTTTCACCGCACCTTTAGGGCTCGTAAAAGCTATTATAAAGCGAATACCTCGAATTTTACCTTTAGTTCTTGGGAATAAGTGTAAGTCGCAGGGTGCCAGGTCACGACTGTATGGCGGATGACTCATTATCTCGCAATATTCATCAGTCCGTTTTGCGGCGTGCGCTGAAGCATAGTTGTGGTGAAGGAGGATCCTGCTTCAAAGTTGCTGCTGACCAATTTTTTCCAAGACAACGGGCAAATGGCGATTGACACGTTTCCGGCCAAAAATTGAGGCAATTATGTTTTTTTCTTAAATTCTTCTTTAACTGAGTTAAAGAGTAGGCTGATCCTCATGACATACTGAGCTACTAATTGTTTTTTGGTTTCGGTTTCGTAGCAATATATGCAGCTTCATTACCTGTGACGATATCAAATACAGCATTTGAGTAACCGCTGTTGAACTTATCTAACATTTGGCGAGACCAGTACATGCAAAGGTTTTTTTGGTCGTCGATCAAAGTATGGGGAATCCATCTGATACAGCGCTTCCTGACGATAATATTCTTTTTAGGAAATTAATATTTCGCTCCCTTCAATATGCCAACCAGCCTCTCTGTTGTGGGCTTCAAGATCTGTCTCAATTGTTGACATCTTCCCATTACTTGTTAAATGAATTTTTACCTTGTCTCATCGTTAGCTTCAATACATTTATTTATATGTATTTTCAAGCTCAAACTCATACCTTGCCAACTTACCCTTTATTTGGAACACACTTAGAATCTCTGAATAGTTCCGCATGCATTAGATTCAATATTGGTATAAATAAGGACGATTCCCATGCAAGAATTACTTTTAATTATTTCTGTCTGCAACACTGCCATGAGTACAATCACATAGTTACAGATGCCACTAAACTAAAAACGGTTCGTCTGCTAATGTAGGCATAGCAGTATTGCACTTATAAAGGTAAGGTTACTCAATCTTCACAGGAGAATGTTACGGTATCTTTAAAGCTTAAAAACTAGTTTTGATTAAGAAACATTAGAAATCAATCATATTCACTTAGTACTCTTCCAGCTCTCCAAAAATGTCAATTAAAATAAATTAATTTTTCCTGTCATTATTGAGATTAGGCGTTTGCTGGTTGGATACCTGGACCTTCTGATATTTTTGGTAACGATATAGCAAACCAACTAACAAATGAATCTGTTAAGGATGGCGATGCTAATTCGTATAAAAAATATCATGATTTGGCCTCATTTCCTGCTTCTTTTATTCGATAATCAAATCTTTGGAATCAGAGCAGTTCACATATTTTTCTACTTTTACATTGAATTTTTTATATTGAAACCATGGTTTTAAAAATTAACTGTTCGTGTGAGATTGGGCCAGCCCACCATACAAGATTTCATTGTTCCTGTTCTGCTTTCTTCTTTAAATTATAATGTATATAAAAATTTATGTTTATTTCTTACTGTAAATAATATGAGACATGGTACAAAGTACATATGTTTACAAATAATGTTTTATTAATTATTACTATTCCATTTCACAATGTAGTATTTTGTATTAGAGATAATTTTATAACCTGCTTTATCCTACCCTTTATCTTTATGTGTAATTTTCTTTTGTTATACATTTCTTTTTTTTTAATTTTATGGCAATAGTTATTTTTCTTTTTCTTTACTAGTCTGTTTCCTTACCTTTGTCTGTGGCAATACGATCACTGCTCAGCGTGAAGCTATTAAAAAATATAAAATATAAAAAAACAAATATTTATTATAATACTTATTTTAGTGAGCCGTAAATATAAGTAATGTAAACTGCGACTTGTGGACTGCTTAGTGTAAGCGGCTACAATAGTACAAAATAATATCATTTATTATTCTAGTGTGTTAATAACCATTCAGGAAGTGAATTTTCTATTTTTTTATTATTTAGGGAATTTTTAACAGCTACTGAGTGTTACTGCAGTTTGTAATCAGTTTAAATTGTTGACAGTGTAATTCTGTTATTAAAGGTGATAAGGCATCAGAAACCATTCTTAAATTTAACATGGCATTGGTGGATCACTCAAAAATTCTTGAATTTTTAGAATTAGTCGGTCGACTTAAGGTAAGTGTACATTAGGTACGCAAAAATGGCTGAACAAACTTTCACGTAGTTGACCAAAGGCAATATAAATTACCTAACATATTGGATATTTTTACTTGCTATAAATTATAATACAATAGAAGATTCTCCAAAAAAGAGAAATATTTTTGAATCATATTGAAATACTATTTTCAATAATTTTTAAATCTGGTGGTAGATGAGATCACCATTCAGTAAACCATATTATCAAAACACAATCATACGCTGCTTGTGTGGTAAATTTTGAAACCATTCTTCCTCAGCACATCAAGAGAACAGGATGGATATTATGTGATATAAATGATTGTGAAACAATTGCTGGACACATGTATAGAATGGGTCTTATGACATTTCTACTTACTGAAGAAAACAATCCAACAAAATTGGACCGCTTTAAATGTCTTCAAATTGGTAAGATTTTATACATTAGATAATCATAGAAATATATGATAGATATGGTCTTTGCAATATAAAGTGCAATTATCTTAACAAGATTAATAAATCAAGAGTTATGTACTTTTCGCCTTTAAGATAAAATGTAAGGCACATTTTTTATTTCTTTGAATAACAATTTTATCACTCACTATTATTACCAATACTGTAGAGGTATAATTGAAATAAAATTCAACTGAATTGATAATTCTTTTTATTTTTATTCTTCAGCCTTTCTTTCTTCATTAATACTTAAGAACAAAAAATACAATCAAATAATTGTTTGTGTCTGTACAATTATTTCAGTAAATATAATTTTTTGTCATCCTAAATTAATACAAAATCTACTAAATTATCTAGCAGAAATATATAAAATAACAAATTTGATAAAGAAATTATACTATACAAAACTGTAATAACAATTATTTCTTGTAATAGTAGAATAATTGTAACTTACTTTTTTTAGAAAACCCAAAAAATAAAAATTAAATTAATATAAATATATCTACCAGTTAATGTGCACATTCGAGGCTTGGTTACATTTCTATAGTTATTATACTTTTACTTGGTTAGTGAAACATTGTGACTAATGAGTTTACCATTCTAGCTCTAGTCCACGATTTGGCTGAATGTATAGTTGGGGATCTGACACCCCACTGTGGGGTGCCACCCGATGAAAAACACAGGAGAGAGACAGAGGCTATGAAGAAAATAGCAGAATTAACAGGAATTGCTGGAGACAGAATGTATAATCTATATATGGTAAGTTTTAATCATCAGTTAGTAATTTTTGTAAACAAAAAATAATAAAATAAAAATGTTACTCTTCAGGAGTATGAAAACCAAAGCTCACCTGAAGCAAACTTTGCCAAAGATTTGGATAGATATGATATGATCCTTCAAGCATTTGAATATGAAAAAAGGGAAAATTCACCCAAACATTTGGAGGAATTTTTCACCACAACATATGGAAAATTCAAGCATCCATTCATTCAAGATTTGGCCAAAGAACTATATAGGCAGAGAGAAGATTTTGAAAAAAAAGCTTTAGTAAACGGCAAAACTTAATTGAATACTATACATAACATTATATTTAGTTGAGGAGTTTTTATGTACAAACTCCACAGGTTGCAATAGTATAAGTTAAATGTTACCAAGTGCTACTCAGAAGCACAAAACTGTATTGCTAAAAAGGTTTTATTTTGTTTATACTTGTTTTGTTTTATTTATATATTATAATATATTAATTTAATTGTATTAACTAAAATGTTCAACAATAAACTTATATACTTTTAGAATTCTGTATGGTTAAAGCAGATACCTTTCGTAAAAAAGTTAATGGTCTGATTCTAATGGCTAATATGGTGCACTTAAACCTAAGTGTAGTTAGTGGAAGTACATTTTAAGTCAAGTCTTACAAGTCACAATATTTTCTTAGTGCTTTTTAAACTATATTGAACACCAGAAACTTTGGCGTGCTTTTTACATATGTATTCCAGTTGTACAGGCAGATATGTGTCATTCTACAATTATAGCAACATTCTCTATTAAATTGTTTAAAATGAAGAATATATAGTTTTTATTGTCCTTACATCTTTACTTTGTAGGTATTCAAATAATTTTTTAGTTGCTTGTTTTATTTATTAGTCCTAGTCTGTTCCATCCTTACTTTTGAATCCAAATTATAACATGCTTCTGCTTTGAATTTATGATAAGAGTTCCTAACATAGTCTTAAACTTATTTGTGTATGGAATAAAGTCTTGAATCATTACTTACAATTTTGAAAGGGGCCAAGATAAGTAAAAATGCATAGTATATTATGATTCACATGTTAATAAACCTATGTTTGAATAGGAGTAGATAGAAACAACAATGTTTTTAAATTTTATTGTACAAAAAGTGAGCTGTTGGCAATACATACAAATTTATTAAGTATTCAGTCAACTTAAAGACTTTATAAATGCTATAAATCTTTGCATGACTTGTTTGCAGTAGTATTTAATGCTAACACAGATATTCTAACTATACCAAAGATCCTCAAACAAAAGTACTGAAGTGTTTTAAATAGATGTAAATTGTGAGACGTGATTGCTTGTTGGTCTTTCAATAGATAATTTCATATTTAGGTTTTGAGGCTAAAATATTTATCATCACTCCTAAATATAGCAGTCCATTAGAATTTTTGTTTAAAAATTGTAAACATTTGTATTAATTAACAGGTTGTTTTTGGGATGCCTCTTGTTCCTCTTTTCTTCGTTGTTTTTCTCTCATTAATTCAGCATCTCTGGAAATATGTAAAAAGTCAATTTAATATTTATATGCCTTAGCTTTACACAAAACAAAACTCTCTATAGATAAATCTGTTACAGTCAGCATGATATATCTATGGATAAATGGTTCTTATTTCAACTTAAGACACAAGCATAATATGGGTGATATTATAAAAGCAGGATTTAATTTTCTTTTACTAAATATATAGGTAAATTTTATATATTAGGTAAACAGAGATCACAGAATCAAAAACTTTACCATAAGCCTCAACATGATGCTTAAATGGTAAAATTCTGACGAGATGAGGTTATAATTTTTATACATTTAAATTTTTTTTTTTAAATTTACCTGTGTTTCCTTTCACTTAATGACATGCCAGACTTTTCACTAGCAGTTTTCTTCTTTTGTATTTCTTGTTGTTTTTTCTGGTTTTTAGCACGAGCTAGGTCTCTCTGGTTTCCTCCTAAAATGTTTGCATGAAAATTAATGCACATAATTTATAAACTTGCCCTTATAGCAAAACAGTACTGAAGTAAAACTATAATTAATGATAACATTTATAAAGTACTTTGTCTTTTTAATATTTCTATACAATAGTTACTAAGTTTCTGACTGTTTGAAAACATGTTATATAATTTAGTTTGCGTTTGTAAAGTCTGGGGGTAATACGATAAATAATATAAACATTGTTAAGGTTGATCAGATCAATATACCGTTACAGCAATAGCTACTAAAATCGAATTTGTTAACAATTAATATACACCTACACAAAACGCACTGCGTGTATATTCTAGAGCTTTCTTTAGAATTATAATTTGGGATAAGAATCATCATGTTTATAATTAGAATAGTTCAATAACTTTAATTAATTATGTATTCCGAGATAAACTTACGAGTCATCGTGGTTTTATTAGTGTCTTCAAGCCTTGTAGCAACAAAATAGGTAAAGTTTCGGGCGCTAGAAATGAAGACCGGACGATACGCTAGCCCGGCCGAAACCTAGGACAACGCACCGCCCTCCTTTTTCCAATATAAAAAGAAATATCAACTCAACTAAAAGATAATAACGTCACTATAACAAAAGCGCACTTTTCATTAGACTTCACCAACAGCTGGCCATATTGGTTAGGATAAAGTTACCATAATCAATAGTCAATACGCAAACTTATTTTACAGTAAAACTAAGTAATCCTGTTATTTTGAGTAAAAAATGTGGAAAAAGTTATTTAAAAAGTAAGAATGGTGTGTGTATTATATTTATATTAAGTATGTACATTAAAAACACTTAAATTCTATAATATTATAATCTACAATACGCTTTTTAAAATACGTTTTTACTTCTAGGTAGAGAGAGCCTAGAATCGAGATATTTTTTTTAAATGGCAGCTTACATAGCACAGATTAGACACAGCCCATGTTCTAATAAAAGTGAACTAAAATGCAGGCTTTTAAACCATCTATAATATATGAAGTTTAAAATATTTAACTGCGCTCAGTAGGGGATTTGAGAAACGAATTAGAATATGTACCTAAGATTATACAGACTTCTAAAGTTCTATCTTTAGTATCTAGAAATATGATTTTTCGTATTTTATAATACGAGAAGGTGAGTCTCCAAACGAGGACAGTAAATATTTCTCTTCTTACTTGTAATTTATCATCTATTTTACTTTTAAAAAAGGAAATCTATTAGTTCTTCACCTATGATAATATATTGACAGCCGACACTCGACAGTAAGTCACTGTGAAGACTGAAGTCACAGTAATCATTACTCAATAGTAAAAACAGTGTAAAGTGCAAACCAAACAGCTAGGGCAGTATAGTGCATACTAAAAGAAAACTGGGAAAGGAAAAATTGAAAATGTCGGTCAGCCAAGTTCACCAACCCAATATTGAAACGAAGAAAAGTGATAAAAATTTAAAGCTTTTGTTTCCAAAGCAAGCTGAATGTTCTTATGTGTCGTGTTATTGGTAAGTGGCTACATGAAATTTTATTTTAATATTTTCTGTCCATTGCGGTAAAAAAGATCTTGAATTTCTATCGTCTGTTATTGCGGCACTGCAGTGAAGAAAATGTCTGGAAGCTCTGTCAGGATGTATCTTTAAGAGTTCCAGAAGAATTGGATCGATGTTTTGTGGTATTCATATCGAATCCCTGTCGCACTGTGCCTTTATGGAAACAAAGGGCTGGGCGCGAAGAAGATCGCCTCGTCATTTGGGTGTGTACTAAGTCACTCAATGTTTCATTGCATGGGTTTTATTATTTGATTTATGTTCTGTAAGTTAATCTATATTTTGTGTTTATATTACTATTTGTTATCGTTTACTGAATTAATATTTTAAAAACATATTTATTTCCAAAAATATTTTAATTTATGTAACATCTTGAACATTCAATATGTATCTATGTTTATTTAATATAAATATTGTTTACAGGACTACCATGTCATATTCTTATACTCAATTGACTTGAAGTCATGTTTGGTTTATGACTTAGATTCTGAGCTTCCATTCCCAACATTCTTCCATAAATATGTTACAGAAACATTTCGTACAGATCAAGTTCTGAAATCTGATTTCCACAGGTAATGTGATTTATGATTATAGGTAATTTTAATAATATTTTATATTTCAACATTGCATAATTTATTTTCAGGTTTTTTAGAGTTGTGCCTGGTAAATATTTCTTGCAGCATTTTTCATCTGATAGACGTCATATGAAAAGACCTGATGGTTCCTGGATTAAACCACCACCACCATATTCTGCTATATCTACATCAGGTAAAACTTGTATATTATTAATATTTTATGAATTATTACCAAATTTGCTGTGAGATATCACTTTATTTATTTATAAGTAATCTTACCGATACACATATCCATATTATAAAAGAAAACACTTAGATAATGTACAAAACAGGTTACATTGATAAAATATACAAAACAGAAAACAATTAATTAATAACAGAAATTTATTAATGTTGTTAATTGAACAACATTAATAAATAAAAAAGGATACTGAAAATAACAATTAAACAAACCACAACTAAATATTGTAAAAATTATGATTGCATCTATATTATTGCATTTGAAAAGAAAGAGACCCAAATAAGGATGTAGGCAATTAAAATTGATCATCATATAAATACATAATTTGTATTATTGTAGATCTAAAATATAAAAAATATTTTTTAAATCCTACTACAAAACTGAACATTTTTTAAACAGACAATTAATACAATTTTATCTTATACATAGTTCATATATACATACATATATATATATATATATATATATATAGGTTATATACCTTGCATTCCACCATTATTCAGTGGAATTGCAAGGATAACTTGGGTCTACTTGACTTACACACATAGCTATTCTAATTAATTTTTTTTTAAAGAAAATAAATGCAACATTCAAAATAATGCTTATATATATGCATAGGGTAAGGGTGCACTTTTTAAAATTGGAATTTTTTGAGTGTGTGACACTTCTGTTTATTCTGATTATTAAAAATAGAGCGTTTTTCGAAAGAACAATGCATTTCATTTGTGAAAATTCATTACAAAATTGTGGAAAGTTACGGTGAAACCGCTCGTAAACTTCGCACAAATTTTCAGCACCTAATGTGTCAACCATTCGAAGAGTGGTCAAAAACTTTGTAGAAACTGTGTCAATTATGGATAATTAGAATCCTTTGCATCAACAACCGGTTTGTCTCTTGAAAACATTGCTGCTGTAAACGACAGTGTCGCCGAAAACCCGAAAACATCAATTCGACATCGATCTCAAAAACTTCAAATTTCACAAAGCACTACGCAGCGAATTTTGACTGAAGACCTCCATCTTCATGCGTTCAAGCTTCAGTTAACTCAGGAGCCCTAACCAGCAATGCACGGACCGCGCCGGCAAGTCGTTTATTTGGTAATGGAGCAAAGTGAAGTCGATTTTTCGAAAAAAGTCATTTTCTGCAATGAAGCGCATTTCCATATGGCTTCGAAGAAACCAAGATTGTATGATTTAATGCTGTGGGATTTTTTTACAAATGCAGTAAAAGATAATTTACTTAGGATTCACTTGTTTTAATTCGTAAATTCCGTATTACTTTTAATTTAAAAGATAAATGCTTTTGTCTTTTTAAATTTTATAAAAATTACTGTTGGTTCTTTTTCCTAAAGATATAAAAAATACCAGAACAACATAATATTTTTGAAATAAACTCTACGTCGCCACCATAGCTACACCTGACGCCTCTTTTCCCTTCCCTTTTTCCTGAATTTCTTGCTATATATTCATATAGTATAGGACCATAAGTAGAAAGTAACTTCAGATATAGATTTTGACTAAACACTACAAACGCCGATTTGTTTTATGCGATACCTACTCGATCTCCCTTTAGCTATCACTCACTCAATGCTCCAAAGTAGTTTTACTTTAATAATCTAGTGTAAACAAGATTTATTTACTTAATATTTATGATTGTAAGATGTAATATAAGTTTTAGCAAAACTTCGCAATGATTGAGTCATGGTTTGCTTATCAGTGTCGCCATGAGCCATCCCATTATATTCAAAATTTTCAGTACATATATTTTTTAATATGAACATTGCTGGTCTTTACTTCGTGTTTGCTAATACTAATTTTTTATCTATATCTTAACATGTATTTCATGATGAATGAAACAATTTTTCAGCATCTTCTCACAACTTAGATGAGTACATCAACATGGATGCAGATATTGGCCCTGGGCAAGTTTTTAATCTTACTGAATTTGTTCAAAGATTCTATAAGATAGAAAAGTGAGGATATATTTAGAAAATGGTAATTATGTTGACTTATTCAAGATTTAATTGGTTTTGTATTATTATGATACTTTTGTTTGAAGTTATCAAATTGACAAAATATTTAAGCGTTGTATTTATACTTATACTGTAGAATTTTTTACCAAGTATGTTTATTCTCAGTTTTCATCATATAGGCTTTTTTAGACTTTACCTATTATGATAATGATGTTATAATAAAACTAAGAGTTTTCAAAATATATTAATGGCAGCACCAAATAACACAGTATGAGGTTTTGTGCACAGACACTGTTAATTCTAAATTATGCAGGTGTCTTGATATAATAATAAAACAGTTAAATAGGATTTGTGTAGCTTTTGCAAAAGGTAATTTCAATGGCATTCACATGGCCTCTGAATCTGTTGGATCAACTAGAGAGGATTTTTTTAACAATGTATATTATAAAGTGGTTTTAGCATTTGAACTGGAGAAAAGCTTGACAATATTGTAACATTTATTTGTAGGCCTAGCTTGATTCCTAAAGCAATTGGTGTACAATATAAATATCAAATACTCTTTATTATGATTAATAAAAAATGTTTATATACTTAATTAAAAACAATTTACAAAGCAACATTTAATATAAGAACTATAAATTATTAAACTTTAACTTCCTGCCCATTGCTCTATAAAAAAAGTATTTTTTCGGGAACTGACATGATATAAAATTATGCTTTTAATAGTTGAACTAAAACCCAATTTTCCTTTACATTTAATATTAAAATTACATGCCAGACGAAAAAAAAACTCCTTGAAAGTTCTATGTAAAATATATTGCAGCTTACCTATTTCGTGTCGTTGGTAATTTTCGATACTTATCACGTTGCGTGTGAATAATATGTAAGCTAGCAGTTGCGATTAACTGTAATTAAATTAAAGCTCTAAACTAAAAATGTTGATACCTACATTGCTGTATTGATCGCCCCATTTTTTTACTAGGTACTGTCGTACTTAAATTCACATTGACGGCTAATGTATAAGATTGTATTTATTTGAAATAATATTAAAATATTGTCTTCTAAGAAAAATAAATAAGTCATTAGTGGTGTATAAGACGAGCGCGTAGCTTTTGTATGTTGTTAAAATTTGCTCTACAAGTGTGCGATTTTCATAAGGTTTATTATATATGTCAAATTGAAGTATCAAGGCCTCCAAAAGGCGAATTACAAATTGTGTTACAATCTATGCCAAATAATAGCATTTTACCTTAATATAATAATGATATTCCTACATAAGCTTTCTGAGGTTGCATGCTTGTAGTTCATACTGACTTACTTATTAAGTCTATTTAATAATTTTGTATCAACTTTTATACACTCTTTTTATCCTTCCCTAGCACCCTTAGCGTTATTATATCGTAATGTTTAATATACAAAGATTAATGCATTTAATTTGTTATATAATTCTTATCATTATCTTGAGCTTATAACTGGATATATTTTACTATAAAGTTGAATTACAAGATATTTTATAATCAGCCAAAAATAACCTTTAATGTACAAATTTATTTAGATTTTATCCAGATAATCTAGGTTTTTAATAAAGGGAATGTTTTTTGAATGATTGCCAAGTATTATATAAAAAAAATTATATCTTTCACATATTTTATAAACTTAACACTTATCAAATAATATATACACCTACAGCCAAGTTAACATCATAAATTTTTAAGACTTAATAGTAAATATAAATAAGTTATTGTAAACATTTTCATAATATTACTGGGTTAATAAATTTTATTAATTGTTGTTTAAAAAATACTAGTCAATATAGAATCTTATATTAAACTAATGTTTTTAATAATGTGTTAAACTTCTGTTAAATGCTCACTTTAAATATTTATGTATAAGTAATTTTTATAATAGCTCTAACTTATGATAATCAATTTTACTAATTCTAAATTATTATAATCCTGTATGATAACGCATGTAAAATAAGTGTTATGTCTTGAATACTTACTGTCATACATTACTAGCTCATGTTTAATATGCGTTATTGTACTAAGAACCATAAATCTTTTTATCTTAGTAGAAAAGTTGTTTAATCAGGCGTAGCTAGATTAAATATGGGACCAATATAACAAGAATGTATGAACACCATATGAAGATTGCAAAAGGGGCTGTGGTTTCCCACTGGTTACGCCTTTATCTACATCACTTAATTATTTAGATTAACACACAATCGATACCTTCCTTCTACGCCTTTACATTTTATCTATCGACTGACAAGCCAGAGTGATAATGTGCTTGTGCTTTACGTACTATGTTGTTTTTTATTTAATAGTTATTATTAAAGTGCTAAATAAAATAGCTCTTTAACAATATCTAAAATAAATAAAACATCAAATATGCTGATGAATTTTTATTTCTATTACATATGATTGAATTTGTAGACATGTTAATTTTTTATTTTTATTACCAATAGTTAATGTAATTTTAGTGCACATTTAATTACTATATTTAAACTATTATATGTATAACAACCTGCAGTATTGATTTAATATAATACAGGCAGTCCTCGTACTTATGGCATGTTAGGTTCTTGAAATACGCGACGTAAATCGAAACGACGTAAGTCGAGACGTATTTTTTCATATGTTTACATGTAAAACTCAAGGGTTAGGTTCCATACGGACTCGAAATTTAAAGAACTTTAGAACAAAGGATATATGTATTATAACTTTTCCAATCTCTCAGCTCCATGCCATCATTTTCATAAGTCTTTACAACCTGTGTAAAAGTTCTCCTGAGATAATAGGCGCTATAACTCCTTGATCCATCGGCTGTAACAACGAAGTGGTGTTTGGTGGGCCGGCCCCACGGACATTGACCTTGCGACAAGTGAATTCTCCTATGCCGTAAATCGAAACAAATGACGTTTCTTGAAGAATAGTATCAAAAAATTGTTTGACGTAACTTGAAACGACGTAAGTCGAGGACTGCCTGTATAATTTTTTTTCACAGTACAGTATATTCCCCTCTTTAAAAATTGTGCTACCTTGTTAAAATTTCTGAACCATCTTCTGTTATTAATATAGTATGTTCACATTGAGCTGTTCTAGATCCATCTTCTGTAACTACGGTCCAACCATCATCTAATATGTATGTATTTTCTCGGCCATGAGATAATACTGGTTCTATAGTAAATGTCATACCAACTTTCATCAAACCAGGATATCTGTTAACTGGGAAATTAACACATAATCAATTTAAAGTTATTATGATACATTCATATATTTAAACTATTAATTTTAATTACACTTTAAACACACAATTTCACAATATTTACTAATACAATTTTTAAGGCAGATAAATTTAATTCTTTAGTTACTTAATTAATGAGTGTTTAGTAATCTTGCTGCTTATACAAGCTATATAGATTTTTAA
This sequence comes from Pieris mannii, assembly GCA_028984075.1. NCBI lineage: Eukaryota > Metazoa > Arthropoda > Insecta > Lepidoptera > Pieridae > Pieris > Pieris mannii. Next base: position 8,217,550 of record CM054776.1, read on the forward strand.
AGATTTAATAGGAAATAATGAAACTTTCACTTTTTACTTTATTTTGTAACTTACTCATATGAAAGATATCTGGAGGACCATGAAAGTATTTGCCAATGCCATGTCCAGCAAAGGCTGGCAAAACTGTTAGTCCTTTACTCTTTGCATATCTGTGTATCCTTAAACCAATATCACAGAAAGGAACATCAGGTCCACATAGTTTGATAGCCTGCAAAACCATCACATATTTTAATTTATTTTAAAGATCAAAGCGGGAAAGAACAATAAAATTTACTTGTGAAAGGCATTCTTCAGTCACTGATACCAGTTCTTGGCCCTTTGCATCAACTTCACCTACTAAAAATGTTTTAGAGCAATCTCCATGATAACCATTGTAATAAACCTGAAAAAATATTTCTATACTAATATAAAATTCTCCAAAACTACTGACAAAAACTATTGATTAATTGTAATAAGTTGTGTACATAATAGAGGAAACATATTTATCATAGTACTGTTATAAAACAATATACGTACTGTAATATCTACATTAACTATATCACCATTTGCTAATGGTCTAAGATCTGGGATACCATGTACAGCAACATTATTTACAGATGTACAAACACTTTTTGGAAACCCTCGATAGTGCAATGGTGAAGGATAGGCGTTAGCACTAATAATGAAATAGTGAATCAAATCATCAATGTCATCTGTTTTTACACCAGGCTGAAAAAGTCAATTAAACCAGAAACAATATAACTTCTGGGTACAGTGTGTAACTTTATTTGCACATAAAACACCCACTTGAATAAAAGACTGTATTCTATTTAATATGCTTGCTGCAAGCTGGCAACTAGCACGCATTCCATTTATCTGTTCTTGATCTTTGGTTTCTGGTAGTTTAGGAATTCCATGAGGAAGGCCTGTTACATAATCCGGTCTTATTATATGATCAGGCACTGGCCTACTGGGTGTTGTTTCAATTGGATAAACTTTTTCATATGCACCAAATTTTTTTCTAAAATAAAAACTAAAGTAGTTGAAAACTAAAAAGCGTAGAAACAAAACTCATTCAAACCTATTGGGACAATATTACCACCATCTTATACAAACCGAGTTCCTAATATAAGGTGCAAAAGTCTAGTGGTCTGCTTAAGAGTTACAAATACGTATTAAACTTACAACAATTTCATCTGATACAATGGACTAAGAACTCTTGGGATTCTCATTTTTATATCTTCTTAATATATTTTTGTATTATCTTAAGGTAAGGGACCAGTTTGCTGTTTAAGTATTTTTCTTCATTCTTCACGAACAATAAAGGTATTTTTTTCAATAAATTTGAAAAATGATTTTTATTCAATAAATCTCTTACACGTGAGTTCTCCAAAATTGACCTATGGGCCGGGTCAAGCTTGAAATATGCATCACTAAATAAGACAAGTTTTGTTTACACAGACAGTTTTTTTATAGATTTAAATTTTATTAAATAGTGTACTCTGAAATCTTGAATATTTTGATATTTAAATTTTTAGTAGGTTGGTAGTAAAGAACTTTGTGATTCATTATTCATACATTATGGTTTATACTTTATATTTTATAAATAGTTTTTTGTTTTACCTAAAACACTCAGTAAGCTGTGAAGTGTCACTTAATTTATTACGTCCATAGATAATTCGTTAATTCAATTATGTGTATAAATATTTTCAAATTTCAGTTTTTTTGTCTTATAGTTAACACATTAATCCGGAGGCGATAACCATATATTCTAATTTCTAGTGTGAACTTTGGTAGCACTTTTAAATATTGTGAGTAGATGTCGGACATTTAAATGACTAGAACAAAAAACTGTCTCAAGTAGTCGTTAATATGTGTATTTAAAAATTAATAATAATAAATAATTTTTTTCTTTACTAACTTTCCAATTTCCATATCAATGCTACATATATCAACATATTTTTCTCTAATAGACGCGGCCAGAATATATTTTATTATCGGCATTGAGCGGGACTGACTTGTATCTCTGTGGTGTATAAATGCTCCGTGTTTATGTGATAGCGCTAGTCTGTAAATTGTTTTGTTTACAATTACATTACGCTTGCAATTATAACCGCAACCAAGTGCTTGATTATCTTAAAATTTGTTGATTTTTAATAGTCTTTAAGACTAATAAAATTCTTAATAGTTGATGAGGTATAAAAAGGTTGTCAGATCACCTTGTGTCTTGTTCAAAAGCGATGTCTCAGAGTAAGTTCTTAAATGTATATTTTACGTTGTTAAATGTAAAATCTATTAAATTTAGATTAGTATTAATTTACTGATTACTCAGCTTCAGAAAAGCCGGTGTCAAATCAAGACGTATCAGATCCTACGGGCCCAGCTGCTCGAAAAGGTGTTTTGGTGTCTTTTCGAACAGGAAAGACAATGGAAATACCAGAAAAGGATATTGTAAGTGACATAACCTCTGTATTTTCCAATTATATTTTCTCTTAGTTTGTTAATTCATCTTTAAAATCGTCGTACTTAACAATCGTCGTCTTCGTATTTTATAACCTTAGTTATATCAAAAATACATTTCAATTAATGTTAAAAATATTTAAGTCAGTTAATGATCAGATTAATCATAAATCCAATTGTGCAATCTGCACTTATTTTTTCAGAGATTTTAAACATGGTTAGTAAATTTTTCAGAAAGTGGATTTTAAATTAATTATTAATAATATTTCAATAAAACTCAAAATATCTGCAGCTAGGAAGATGCCGCTTTGTTGGAGAATTTGAAAAACTGAATCGCATTGGTGAAGGAACTTATGGCATAGTATGTAAGTATAGCACCAAATATTAAACATTTTGTTTCATCATCTCATAAAATAAATTGATATCTTTTAAAAACAGATCGCGCCAAGGATAAAGTGAGTGGAAATATTGTTGCATTAAAGAAGGTCAGAATGGATGTTGAAAAAGATGGATTGCCGCTTAGTGGTCTTAGAGAAATACAAGTATTAATGGCATGTCACCATGAAAATGTGGTACAACTAAAGGAGGTACTTGTGGGACGATCCCTTGAGAGGTATACCAACAACAAATTGTCTTTCTGTCCTTCTATGGTAAACCTCCCCATTACAACTCTTATAACACATTTTCATATTATATGTATTATGACTATATAGGGATCCTTCATTAAACACAGGTATTCCCCCACATATTGCGAGGATTTCTCACAATTTCCGTACTGTGGCATTTAAAATGATTAGTACTCACTTATTTGGCTTATATACATAGTTGTACATGACACGTAATATGGGGTCATACAAAGGCGTTATGCGAGAATCCTATAACGTGTTTTCTATAATGCATTATTTATCTACTGTCTTATAGGAAAGAGGAGGAATTACTTTATATTATAATACTTCAGTACCTTTATATATATAGTTCTACTAAAAGTTACTAACTGTTCCTTTTTGAAAGTAAATGTACATTCATTTTACTTTATTTATAGCTTATAAATAGATATTATCATTAATTATGTATGTTTTTCCATGGGTATAGTTAATTTTTTAAGTTAAGAATAACTTTATTTCTCATAAGAATTGCATACATAATTCACTTACTGAGAAACTAAGATTAATAATTATTAGAGCACACAGATAGATATAGGTATATAAAATTATAAAAATTTTTTTTTTTATATTTAATACTTTAATAGTGTACATGTAGAGTTGATTTGCCGATTAATTAAGTTGTGACTAATATTGTTTCAGTATCTTTCTCTCAATGGAATATTGTGAACAGGATTTAGCATCTCTACTTGATAATATGTCATCTCCATTTACCGAATCCCAAGTAAAATGTCTTATGTTGCAAGTGTTAAAGGGATTGAAATACTTACACTCAAATTTCATAGTGCACAGAGATTTGAAGGTATCAAACCTATTGCTTACTGATAAAGGTTGTGTAAAAATAGGTAAGAATTCTCATTCTCTCTACATTACGTTTCAGATTTATTTTAAATCATATTGCGTACTTTATATAATTTGAAAATATATGATAAAAACTATGTCTTAAATAATGTGTAAGCAATATTGCTAGTTACAGCTCTCTGCCAAACTAATGTGCTGTAATTAAAGAATTTTTTAGCTTCATAATACTCACCATGATTGGATAAAGAGAAAAAGATAGATTAAGTTTGTGTTTTTTTTGTATCAAAGAATTTGTATTGAGTTTCTCATTGTTTTTAATTCAAATATCACATACTTAGATGAAATCAAATCTGCGATGAGTTTTGGTTAAAAATGCCTAGAATTAAGTCATCTGCTTTTAGATATTATTATTTATGGAATTTTCAGCTGACTTTGGCCTAGCTCGTTGGTTAGGTGCCCCAGCCAGATGTGCAACGCCTCGAGTTGTTACCTTGTGGTATCGTGCTCCTGAGTTACTTCTACAATCACCCAAACAGACCCCCGCATTGGATATGTGGGCGGCTGGTTGTATTTTGGGTGAATTGTTGGCTAACAAACCCTTGTTGCCAGGTAGAAGTGAAATAGAACAACTTGAGTTGATTGTTGATTTGCTTGGTGAGTTATATTGTATACTAGGAATAGAAAAGTTTTATAGATTAATAGAATTTTTATGAAGGAAAATTGTGCAATGACACTAGTTTTTTTTTTAATTTTATATATATAAAATAAATAAATAAACAAATTATTTTAGATAGAAATTAGGTAAGTATGCAATATGAGATTATAATGAAACCTTGTTGAGGTAAATTAAAAATATAAAATCAAATCAAAAATCATTTATTCATATAGGTAACATAATGTACACTTATGAATGTCAAAAAAAAAGAAATATACATTAAATGATTCTAATTTTACATTTACTACCATTTCTTAAATCAAGGGCATAGAACGGAAGAGAAGAACTGGCAATAAACTCTCCGCCACTCTTTTTAATCGCCAAGTTTTTTTACACAATGTTTGTAAGGAACTGCAACATTACACCATGTTCCATATGACGTCTTGAGTAATAAAGAATAATAAAATCAATTAGAAACAGAGATTTGTCCTGTTGTTTGCATTTGTTGAATTAAATTATGGTGGTATTTTTTTACGCAAAACGGACCAATTTCGAGTCTAGTTGCGGAAACTGAGCCCACCTACCTTATGGTGGTATTACAGGGACTCCTTCGGACGCAATTTGGCCAGAATTCAGTTCATTACCCGCTCTACAAAACTTCACACTGAAGCAGCAGCCTTACAACAACCTAAAGCAGCGATTTCCTTGGCTATCGGCTGCAGGCCTGCGGCTTCTTAATTTCCTCTTCATGTATGACCCAAAGAAGCGTGCAACTGCTGAAGAATGTCTCCAAAGCTCCTATTTCAAAGAACAGCCGTTACGTAAGAATTTTTTTCTCATTAAATATTTTGGTCTTATAATTATATATATGTAATTACTTCAAATTAAATTCTAAGCAAAAGATGCTTGCAAAATGTTTCCTTGAAAGAGTTTTGGCATTGACTTAGATCTAATTTATTAAATAAATGAAAAACTTATTTTTTCGACGTTTTCAGTTTCGATTGCTTTAACAGCAATATAATTTATTTTCATACTTTATTAATTTAGTTATTTTTCAAAGAGACTAATGTCTTTCGGGATTATAATTGTTGAGATATATATCGTTTTATTTCATTTCTAAGATCAAAGCAAACGCAGAATCCATACCGATAACCATAGCCCATAGATAGACAAATTCTTTCCTACTAAAATGACTTTTTTTCAGCCTGTGATCCGAAGTTGATGCCTAGCTTCCCTCAACACAGGAATATGAAAGGCCAAAAGGGAACATCAAATCAGCTGAACATACCCTTATCCAACCTAAACACTGGTGCCAACGATCAGACAAACAATCTCCCAGCTATTTCTGATCTCTTAGGATCTTTGGTCAAAAAACGGCGGCTAGATTAAGTTTTGATTTACATTAAACCATTTTAACAAGATTTTAACAAAATGTTTTATTTCCAAGAATTCAAATCGTTTCGATTCAATTCGTCAAATGTTGCTAATGTTATAAATAGACTAATCGCCTTCCTCTAGGACTATCAAAAACAAATATATTTTTTGAACTCGCTCCTGGTTCGGTTTGAGTTCTCGAGATTTACGCATTCCAGCAGACAAATAAACATAGGAAGTAATATTAGACCACATAATTTAGGCTAAGGAATTAATATTAGAACACATAATTTATTAGGAGAGAAAAATGGAATTGAACTCAATAAAAAAAGCATTAAAATCTTAATAATATTCATGTAAAACTGTGTTTTCAGTGCCCAGATTCAAACCAGTGTATGTTAACTTAAGTATTTTCAGAGAAACGTTACGCGATAGCTCCTCTGTTATCGGTGATAATAAAAAAATGCGCATGATATGAATTATTTCAAATTTACTTTGACATTTTACATTTATAAATGTTACAATTTTTATAAAAAAAAAAATTGTACCGAGCCCTAAGATTAGCTCGTTTTGTATAAAACGGGTTCATCTTAGAGTAATACACAGGTTAAAAAGCAATGGGCTTTTGTGTGAACATCGGCTCTAATCTGAGGACGCTTCTTCATCAGCGGATAGTCCCATAGCTTGTCGAAATCTTTGATACTTCTGTAACGTTAAAGTATCAACACTTTTCGCTTTCACTTTTTCTTTCTAAAACAAACGTATTTTTAGGAATATCATTAAAATGTCTGTTTTGTGCTTAATTATTTAATGAAACACTTAAATGTATTCACCACTCACAATATCTCTTTCTTGTTTTTCTATATTTTTTAAAGTTCGAACACACTGAGAACACAAAATGACGTCTTCCATATGGTTTACCGTTTTCTTGCGGTGGTGATGTTTTAATCTGAAAGAAAAAATGTTACTTACCGAATTGTGTGTTATTTTAAATATACTTTTGAAGAAAAATTATGGAATGAATAGCATACGTTTTCCCACAATAGTCGCACTGAAGTTTATCCGCCCGATGCGTAAGAAGATGCGCGCCTAATTCTCTGTACGTGGGGTAACGTTCCGAGCACCGCGGGCACAAAATCTTTCCTTCTGATCGTCCGCCGTTGGTTTGATGTTCTGTAAGTTCTTGTGACGTCTGGAAATTCTGATGACAGCTTTTGCACCTGAAATAAGTTGTGTAGTTTTAACTTTGCAAAACTCCATCTCTCATATTAAAAAAAGTAAACGTTATTTCATACATAAATATGTTCGGCTGCAAATGGAACGCCATGTGTTCAATAATTTTTTTCGGGTAGAAGTAATGAAACTTTTTATCACAGCAAGTTACATAGCCGGGGACGCCGTGTCTGTCTTTATAATGTTTCATTAAGGACCTAAAATGAAATCCAGTTTCATGACAAATGCAACATTCCATCTTGTAGAAAAGCGTGATTTGCATATCTAAAGCATGGCCTTGCTTGGCCGGACGACCGTCGATTATTACTATTGGATCTAAAACATCTTGCGCTAGTTCATCTTCAACTATTCGTTTTTCATGAGTCGGCGATGGACTTTTATTAGCAGACGTTGTGCTGTTCAGTAAAGATTTATCTAACTTTTCCACTTGAGCAAATTCTTCTAGGGGCATAGCCTCTAAATATTTCATATCAGAAGCCGATTGTTTCTTAACTTGTTTGGGTTTTGCTGTTTTTGTGTCACCTTGTTGTAATTCTGTTATAACTTCAGCTGGTTTTGGCGGAGTAGTAGGATTTGAAATTGTCTTTAGGTCTATACTGGCATGGTCGAGATTTCGGGCTGATAAATCATTTAAAAGAGGATAATTTTTTGTTTCATTTGGCTGCTTGTCTTCATTCTTCTTGTTTCTGTGGAATTCTAAGAATTTTTGAGTTCTTTCCACTTTTACTGCATAGATATATGCATTACTAATTTGTTGTAGGCAATCATGACAAATAGCTTTTGGAAGGCAGTCATCTGTATGGATCTATGAAAAGATATAGCAATATTAGTGAATTTAGATGCAGTATGTACATCTAAGTTATTCAAATATACATTTTACACTTACAACAATATCGTATAGTTTTTTAATTTTGCGCTTTACTTCGGCACTAAGTGGCTTCAACTTGATAACGTCATTGCAAAGACACAATCTACAAGATAATTCGCGTACTATCGTTTTTTCTAATGTTGCAAAGTCGTTCATACCTACTAAATTCTTAAATCTGTTGTAAAAAGTTTAGTAAAAATGTTGATCGGTTTCTATTGTATTTTAATATGCGTCCATTGCAAAACGGTTTTTACTTAAATAATTTAGATAAAAGGTGACAACATTTCAAATCAGCCCAACAACCTTTGTAAAAATCGTAATGCCAAAAAACTGCCAGTATCTGTAGCAGCAATAATTTATGTTAAAGTCATCACAGATGAAAAAAATAAGTAGCTTATATTATATAGTATTCACCAAAGTCCTTTAAAATGAGTATATAAATAAACCGCGAATTATTACACCGTTATATTGATTGAAGTAAAATTTATTATTATACATTCTTTGATACTGCCGAATGCGTTCTTATTTGTAAAAGTTAATTGTATCTAAATAATATAAAAAATTAAATATAGACCCTTAATATATATGAATTGTTCCGGCCTCCACGAGCGACTACTTTTTAATTTAAATGAATTTATTAAATAGCTCATTATATCTTTCAACTTTACAAAAAATAAAATTATTAGTAGAAATCATTTTTTCTTAGTTCTGTGATTTTGAATGTTAAAGTTCATTTTTATTTTACGGTATTATTAATCAATTATTGTTTAAGCTATACTTTTTGTAGATAAACTGTATGTATAGGCCACTAACATGTGAAGTGTGTCACAAGTTTTAAGCGCAGAACTTGAATATTCTAACGCATGAACAAACTTTCGAAGTTGACTTAGTTATACTAATTAACGATTATATAGCTAGCGATTCAATGTACTCTAATGAATTTATTAAATATAATATATTATATTCATGCTTTAGGTAGATAATAGATTCTTTATCATTTGGATTGAGGCTTGATTGTTGCATTAGCTATAAGGAGTATCTTCTTTTAAGTGCCTCTGAACAGATGGAACACACCCGGTTTTAATTTCTTGCCAAAGACACATACGTCCCGCTGAGCTGCAATTGGTAATATATTATATAGTAATAACCAATCCAAAACCAACTTTTTTTACTTCTAACAATCTTCTTAATATAATTCATACTAGTCCGTCTGCTCACACTATTACATGCTCACAAGTGCGCTATCCATGCGAAAAAAAATGATAATTTAAATCCTTCAATTCGTAATATCATTTTCATAGAAAGTTGAATGTAAACTAGCAATAAGCAATTGCCCATTCGTTCGTTAATAAATCCTTTATATCTCGTGAAATGTATTTGATGGGACTGATTGTAAATATTTTAAAATAAAGGGATGTTAAGGGAGTCGAGGGCTAAAATTCATAAACAATTATCTACTTGATTTTCGAGAACTCTTATTTTCACGCTTTCGGTATCTGTTTTTATACCCAGCATTCGTAAATACTACTTAGGTGAGAGTGTGTGAAGAAACGAGGATAAAAGGTAGGCTCTTTTTTGTAATTTATATAAATATTAAACTCATGTAGATAGCCAATCAATTTACGTGTATGTCTTCATATAATCTAATGAACAAAGTTAATATACTTTCAGTGCAGAAGAATATAAATAAATAGTTTGTTTATTTTGTATCTTCATTGTGGAATCTTAAATTAGAGCTGTCAAGTTATTTTTTTTTGTAACATTAATATTTACCATAATTGTCATGTATTTTAGAAAATATAGCACGTAATATAGACATCTTAAAACAAATATTGATAAAAGTTTGCCAATAACCAATCGACGGATTGTAATAGCCATCTGTCGATACAAGCTATTCATGGTAGGTCGGATCGGTGTGTGAATAGACCTTTGTATGAAAATGACAGTTTAACTGTGCCAATATCCTGTCTTAAGATTTTAAATTAAGTACACCAGTTTTTAAAATAATTAAAATGCTACTTCATATGTTTAAATATAAACATGTATATTTTAATTTTATTTGTACGGTTTTATTTGCTTTATTTGCTTTATATTGATCAAAAACGAGTGTAAAGAGAGAAGAGATTGCATTTTATCCGTCGCCAAAAATGAAGTGTCATCGTAGGGTTTAGGTTATTGGGGTGCAGATAGGAGATCGATCGAATGTCACGGTCTGATATGGATTGATTGAGATTGTGGATTAATTATTGGGTGGATTATTTACGTATCATAAATATATATATCGGAGATAGGATTAACCAATAGTGCAAGTCACAGAGTCTCATGTATTTTAACACACTAAGTTCCAAGTCCGTTCTTATGTGATGAATAAAGTTCGGTGAGCCGTGATAGTCCTTAACTTTGCAAATACTGATTTAATTGGTTTTTGTGTTTAGTAAACTAGTTTTGTGTAATTCGATATTGGCTCTATGTAAATTAACTTGTGAAGGATAAAAAAGGTTATTTTCCTCAATGGTTTCAACATTAAATACATTGCATATACATATATTATTTAACAACATAGTGGTTGAAAGGGAGATTTTTGAAGCTGGAAACTGAAAACAAATAAAAAACTAAACAAACTATACTCTCATTTGAACTTGAATTACCGTCTCTGGTGTTATACTTAATCTCTACTGCCGGTCTTCAGCTGGAGGAGGTCATGTAGGACATAAAAATCAAAAGAAGGCCGATGAAACCGACATGTTAAAACTCCGAAAATCGATCATGTCATAGAATGCTAATCAACTATTTGTCTATTCAAATATCAAAGACGCATACTGCATACGCGTTTCCTAAATTCCCCATGGGATTACACATTAATCCTTCTTAAATTTGCAAACTCAGTCGAATATTTCGGTATTCGAGTAGTATTTCCCCTTAGTAATAACTTAATTATTTTAGAATATGTATTATATTTAATTGGTTAATAAATAGAACCGTATTTTTTGGATTCATATAAGCAATTTAGGTTAATTATTCAGCCACGAAGGCAAAGTTATACTAAAAGATTATTCAACGCAGTAGCGTTGTATGGGCTTCAATATTTATTTAAGCTCGATGAAAAAATATTATGCTCAACAACAATTTCACTGTAATGAGGAAGATTTCTGTTGAAAAGAACTTTTAAACGGATCTCCATAATATTTCTGAGTGCCGCGACTTTTACCAACGACGGATAAACTAAATACGGGTTGTAATGACGTTGAGGGGATTTCAAGATTCGTGAGTAACTTACTTTTTCTCTAAAGCGATTACAGAGAATCGTAGCTAAATTGGCATTAAATTTGCAACCTTGCAATGTTTTATCTCCTTCCACCATGTATACAAACATAGTTTGTATATAGTTTTTATGAGACTGACGTAAAGGATAGGCGATCACGTCCGAAGCTTTGTATATTCTGTAGGGTGCGTGAGGTCTGTTATTGTGATTTATGACATAATGACCGCCAAAGTAACATAAATAACTTAAGAGAGCTTGAAAATAACGTGCAGTTTTCTCGTTTATTCATACGCAAAAACAAAAAAATTACATTAAAAATAGAAATGATTTTAAAAATCTTGAATTTTGGTACTTCTCAAAGTTTGATCAGACAAAAACATCTGTGGCAAATGTTACTTCTACTTAATTGAAAGCTGGGGTTTTGAAGTTTTACAATAAAGCTCAGTTAGGTACTTTCAGTGAGTTTTTTATCAATTGCATATACACCAATATGATATACAATTGGTTTTACAAAACTTAGCTACTTGGAGGTAATACCTACTTACATGTAGATGTGTTTTTTCTACTTTTTTTCGCCGATTACATTGATACCCATGGATAAGCGCCACATTATCTTTCAACAAACAGTTGAATTGATATTAAATCAACGATAAGATATAGTTCTTCTCCGCCCTTGACTTGCGAACTGGTAGTAAATGTAAATTTACAATTAATTTAATTTTTTTGACGCTCATAAGTGTACTTGTTTACCTATATGAATAAAGATATTTTGACTTTTGAGTAACATATAGACAATGTGTCAAGATATGTTCATGAAAACTTAGTTTTTTTACAACTACCATCACCATGGCTTTGTTGATACAGTGCACAACGTACCGATAGGTCACTTGCCAAACTAAAACAGTACAATGCCTAACCTAATAATTACCAGTTAATAAAATCGTGGCCGTACGTAAGGGAGTGCATAGCCTGACGTTAACGTACGGGGGGGAGAGAGAGAGAAGAATTAATACCGTGGAAATGAAAGCGTTAAGAAGTATGTGTTGTGTAACAATGCAGTGCGGATTAAAAGAGGACGTAGTAAGAAGGATACGAAAGGAAATGCTAAGGTGGTTTCAAGAATGAGAAGCGTTGAGAAAGTGAAATTGAGTTGGGTAGGCCCTAGCATATATACTTGGATCAAATCAGAAGTTGCTAGAGAAGGAACAAGTTAAAAGTACCTATAACCGATAATGCATAGTGAATATCATCAAAGCAAGTGGAGATCCATCTCTGTCTACCCCATCGAAACAGGCGTGATAATATAAATAAATAAAACTAATTCTTAGTCAATTCAGGCTATGACGTGGGGAAATTTATCATCAAATCTTTGCTAGCCTTTACATTAAGATCCTACTTAAACTATATTTAAGTGTCGTATAGTCGGCTTATTAAGTTGTTGAGTAGCACGGGTACTTAAAAAATACAAGAGACACATTTTATATCTTCTTTATAGCTTTCGTGTGCGATTAGCATTACAATTAGGTTCGTGCCATATTCATTGTAAACAAGATTAAGTGGAAATTGGATAAAATCAAATATTTGTCACGCACTCTTAGAAAAGATTTTTTTATAACAACACTTAACAATTTTAACACATGACGGTAGAACGGGTATACAAATCAGAAATAGGTGTGCAATCACGTAATTACATCTGGACACATTATTTACCCTATTAACATTTGCTTGTGCGAAAACGGAGCGGAGTGTATACATAAAACATACAGTTTTTAATTTAATCATTTAGTTTTAATCATGCTTTATAAAACAGAAAGTGGATTCCCAATCGCATTGCGTTCGGCTAAACACGGCATGTATCGAAAGTTGTAGAATAACAAATTACACTTAAGTAGAAGCCTACTTTGAATTTTGGTTATGCATTAGTATACACAGTACACCACCATTGCCTTTATAATTGAAAAAAATTAAGAAACCAGTCAATGTTTGAACCAATAATGTCTTCAGATAAAAAAAGGCTTAATTCTTTTTACGCTCTGAGCTAAGCACACATCGTCGATCTAGTGAGGCGGTGGGATTATAAACATAAACTAATTCTTGTGATACACTTTTTATTGTTTAAATAATAAACAAATTGAATGAACAGGTGTTTTGAAACCAACCATAGATATTTCCTAACTTCATAATCTTATGCTAGCTAAAGATCCATTAAAGAAAAATAACAAGCATAAAAGTTTAAGACGTAAGTTGTGTGTGTATAATTTTGCAGTGGAAGTTGCAATAAATTGATGTGGCCATTCATGCTACGCCGAGCGTCCGTAGCGACCAACTGTTCGTAGGCTAATTTAACTTAAATGTAGTACATTAAACTACTACGTAAGTTGTGGCTTAAAAAAAAAATCAGTGGCGCTACAACCTCATTAGGTCTTGGCCTCAGATTTCTGAATCTGTTTCATAATCATTTTTAAATCTAATAGGCAAGTGGGTGATCAGCCTCCAGTGCCTGACACACGTCGTCGACTTTTTGGGTCTAAGACATGTGTTGGTTTCCTCACGAAGTTTTCCTTCACCGTTCGAGCAAATGTTAAATGCGCACATAGAAAGAAACTCCATTGGTGCACAGCCGGGGATCGAACCTACGACCTCAGGTATGAGATTCGCAGGCTGAAGCCACTAGGCCAACACTGCTCTGCTCTGCTGTTGTGGCTTAGAAAATGAAATATACCGATATTAATTGTTTTCCTTATTTAAAAGAGTTTGTTTTAAGGTAGTTATTGTAAATAATTATAATATAAGATCTTTTATTGTTATATTAATTATTCCTATTTTTATATAAATTAATTAATATCAATAATCGCATTAGAAGCTACGTTTTAAAATTAACGTCTTGTTTTTAATATATTTTATAACGTTTAAATATTGTATGATATAACGAAACAACGCAAGCCTTAGCCGCATTTCGTAGAAACTTTGTACTTAAGCTTAAGGGTAAGTGTTATTTATAAGTTATAAATTAGATCGAATATCCTTATATGTTGTGGTTATCAGCTAGTATATATTATATTCAATTCAGATAGTATACAATTTAATCGGCATATCGTATACATAGAGAATATCAATATAAAATTACCTTTGTGACTTTATAAATACTTATTCTCTTGGTTTAACAGTAAACTGTTTTTAGGTAGGTTGGACAAATGGAAAAATAAACGTCTAAAGATCCTTTCTTGTTTTTATTAGAAGGTTGGTCAATATAAGCGAGAGGGTAAGAAAAATAAAATGGCATTTCATTCGCGTTTGATAATGTTGAGACCTTTGAGATTACTCTGGGAGCTTGTGTCGTCAGTCAGTTCAACGTGTGCCGCCCCGGACTACGCGCGCAAACCGCCCGCCCAAACTTTGAAACGCTTCGTTAATTTTACGGACGCCATAAACTATTTATTACATACAACATTTAATGTTAAATCAATTTTTTTGTGCCTACGTATGGATAAAACAAAAATAAATACTGAATTTATAGAGAATGTTTCTTGAAAAAGTTTTGAGTGTTTTAGTTTCGTCAATAAGAATGTGTCCTGTTACGATTTGAGTTACAAATTAGTTTATGAATATGTCACAGTATAGGTGGATTATTTTTTGGACGATTTCATCTTTAATTATGACAGGTAAATATTGTTTAACTCTAGAAAAGTTACTTAGATTTCACACTCATGTAATGTACAATTAAACTAGCACAACATGTACTAGTTTAATTGTACATTACTTGACAACAAATAACAACAAATAACATGATACATGTACATGTTGTACTAGTTTTTTAATTGTACATTTCACGTATATCCGCTAAGTATATTATATATATTAGTTAAGAGACGTTTCAGGCAACCCGTGTAAACAGAAATCCATCTAATGACTTGAATATAGAAAACAATTAATACCGCGATAAATTTATTGTTATGAAATGTTTGTATCGTGTTTATTACAGCATTGATTTTATTTTCTACAAACTTATAAAAACGGAGTAGATTATCAATTCGATGTGTTTTTTTTAAACACACTTCAGCCAAGATTTACTTCAGAGTTATATTTAGTCTACGTCTTAATATTTTCCCCAAAAATATTTCGTATTTTTACGCAACTTTATTCATTATCATCAGTATTTATGTATGTATATAGGTAACTAGATTTTCATCTAATTAGCGTTGACAATAGGCAAAACTGAGCTTTGAAAAATTTAACTTTGAATAAAAAGGCAAAGATATAAATATTCATAAAAAGCAAGTTAAATTTTCCATCAGAACACATTTATCAATTTGACGCTTCTATGAAATGTCCCAACAATTAGGAACAGAATTTCAAGTTGAGAAGTTATAAATTTAATCCATTAAAATTTCGTACCACATTTAGTAATGGTTTGGTGTATCAATTAATCTAGCACATATTTGATTATTAGCCTCCGGGGCCTGATTAGGCCAAGGAGGCTAATTTATGTCACCCCTCCTGGAGATCAGTTTGCCTGAGAAAATTTCACGAATTCGTGGCATAGTCGTAATAAAATTTAAAATTAAAATAAAAGTAGATATTATTGAAGATAAGATACAGGTACCACTTATTCCACGTCATTAAATTTGAATCGGTCATTAAATCGAAAAAAAAATACTAATTTTAGATAGTCTAGTGCGGAGAAATTGCAGCCGAACGATACATTGCGAATGAGACTTTCTTTAAGGGAAAAGGTGGTATTGAACTCCTTATTAATACAATCACTAAGATTCTTGTGTTGTGTTATTTAACAACGGTAGTACCTATCGGTACGAAAGGTGGGTGCCTTAATAATTTACCTATATTATTTCTAAATCTCACTATTCCCTTAAAAATTAACGAAAATAACCGAAAAAGAACGAAAATAAACGGACTCGGACGGAATTAGACGAAAATAAACGGTAATAGACGAAATAAACGAAAATAGATGGAAATAAACGAAAATTAGTATAAAAGTTACAACTTGACATACAACTCGGTTACTTTTATGTCTCTAAATATATAAGACAAAATTTTGAAATTTTATGGAAAATTGATACTTGATTTCATATTAATGTAATGTATAGTTGTAGTAGTATGTACTATACATACAGACTAAGCATAAGCTTCTTACATAGTCACACTATATTCAATGTTAAAACATTGAGTCGCCATTAAATAAAGCTTTGATCGCTGGAGTGACCTTATAAGGCTTAACTTTTTAAGTAGTCTTAGCTAGTTTGCTTTATTGTTTAACAACCTTTTTAAGTAACAAGTGGAGGAGGTGCCTTGAAAACTCTAAGAAGCAAACTAAAATACGACTTTAATGCTTAGTCTGTATCGAGAAGGAAATAAGACTTCTGGAAAATGAAATCTTATTACTTTAAAACTTTTTATTTTATTATTTATTAAATACTTATCAAATATTACTTATTTAAGAAAGAAAATCATTTGGTATATTAAATCTGTAATTTGTAATATATTTAAAAATGTTCGAGTGAAAGTGCCACGTGGTAATGTATAGGATATATAAAGGATTTTCAAACATATTTTTACGAATGAAACAGCAAAAATTCACTTATTTTCACTTGGCTAGGCTTTAATGAATTGCTATTGTAGTGTGTCCTAGTCCGCAATGATTCTTCATGTGTAAAGACGCCTAAAGGAGAAAAAAAGGGCTGCATTACGGTAAATTTTCAAAGAACGCTTTGTACCACTTCAGATGCAGTATAAGTATCGCTTTGTGGATTTAAAGTTGTTTATAACTTTGAAATTAAGATTTCCTTTGTTGGAAATTTAATATTTCAAAGAGTGTAGTTGCGTGGTACGTGCTAGAATGGTTTGCTATATTATTAATAAATATTTAATATATACCGAATGTATAGAACAAAGTATTGAAATTATTACACTTTTTATCACTTTAATCGTTTAATTTGTACATTTAAAATGAAAATCTAAAAAAGGAAGGAAAATACCGGGAACGATAGGGAAAGAAAATGCACTCGGCAAAACTGAGTAACTGAGTATATACCTATAGTAAATCGTATTATCAAGTTATTTTAGAGTATTTTTAATAATACAAAGAAAACGAAATCGAATTACTGTAGCTGGGCAATGGTACACCGTAGATTTCGTTTCATTACCGAATAAAGGAAATTTAAAAGCATTTACATTGTGCGAAGTAATTTCTTCGTCTATTGAATCCTTACTTTCGAGAGATTGTTCAGCCGCGGCTCGGGTTTCAATTAGATTCTTCAGTGGTACTTAGAAAATCTAGTCGAGGTTTTCGCTTGTTTTTATTGAATTAAAGACACAACGTTTGCTTTATTTTCAAACCCCTTGAATTTTTTAAATGTTCAACATTTTTCAAGTACTGTGATGTCAAAGGAAAATCATTTTTCAGTATTCATTAGTCTGGTTTTAACATTTCATATTAATATAATAAGCATTAACGAAGATATGTGTATGTTTGTATTTAAAAATAAATTTATTTTTAAAGACCCCTTTAAATTATTGTATGGACGTAAATTAATTTATATTTGATTTTATGTTTGTCGACTACACGCCTCATTCAAAGTTGTCACACACAGGCAACCAGAACACCTACAAGGGGTTTTCGCCAATAAAACGTTTTAATTTATCTGTATACGCACTAATAATATCTGTGTTGCATTGAATTGTTTTTTTTTTATATATACATAATAATTTATCGGCTTTATCAAAAAACTTAAAGTCGTAGTTTGTCAGCATTTATTTTATAAAAATGTGTTTGTGTGTTAAATAAATCTCGGTTGGTTAACAAAAGGTGAGTTAAATACATTTTTGAGTAAATATAAGAGAAGTAAGAGGAACGATCTTTGATTAATTAATTATTTTCGTGAAAAACAGGTTTAGGATCAGGTCGAGATTTAAATTTAATTTCAAATACTTTAGTACAAAGTATAGCCCAACCAACCAACCAAAATTAAATATGTGGTCTCGTACCGCACACGCAAAGCGATTTGCCGCGGCTTGTTACGCGTAGGGTACGAGGCATGATACATGACGATACTTCTCTTAGCGATAAACATAGCTGGTAGGTTTTGCTTGTTGCTAGTAAAGTTCCTATTAGGGAAAAACTAGTGCGGCTTTTTTTTTTTTTTTTAAATAATATTTTCTACACAATTCCCCGACTATATAGTCGTCGGAGGCATTGAGTATCTATATTGTATTGTATTGTAAGTAAGTATATTGGTATCTATATTGTATTGTATTGTAATTTGTAAGTAAGTATATTGGTAACTCCGATGTTAATACCCTACTGCCTATTCCTTTTAACCACCCTTTGCATAACCACTACAGCGAATCTCAAAAATATGCCCCTCAATTTGACGTTGAACATTATTTCCCTTAAATTTGTCTCCGCTACTTTTATGCCCATAGCTTGCTCAGTGTTAAACCTGTCGTATCCATACATTGGACATTCGGTCAGAACATGTAACACCGTCTCCTCGTCTGCATCGCCACAAGGACAGGCAGCACTTTGTTTAATCCTGAATCTGTAAAGGTACGACAGGAATCCACCGTGACCTGTCAACATCCGGGTAATCAATCCCGTTGGTTTCATTTGTTTAACTATCAAAAAAGCCGAAACAACATTTGGAAAGAATAACTTTGTTATTGCCCCTGTTTCACCGTTCTGATATCTGTGATTCCATTTTTCTATCGTATTTCCGCGTAGACAGTCTTTCAAATGCGATATGGGGAATCTATTGTACACGGGTGCCTCTTCTAGGTGCGCAGCTTCTTTTGCCAGTTGGTCTGCTCTTTCATTCCCCTCCACGCCCGCATGCGCTTTGACCCAAAAAAGATTAATTTTTTTGTAACTAGTGCGGCTTAAGAAGTAATATTATGAATACTATAATGTGTATTATGGTTCTTTATACATATATCATCAAATAAACGTCATCGTCCTTATGTTAAAGAACTATGGATATTGCAAGATTTTAATGGCACTAACTTGTATGTGTTATACATTATTTTGCATTTATCATAAAAACTGCATTTATGTCGTAAATATATATACTACATACTTTATTATTATTATTATTCATCTTTACAAATATATTTTTTTATGTAAAAGATTTTGTTTAGTTCCTAATTGTATGAACAGATATACTGTTGTAGCTTGTATAGCTTAGTAGTTAACACATGACGTTAGCTCTGAGCTACTGGGTTCGTTATATCGATTGTTTTTAAGAGCAGCCTTATAAATCAAGTCTCACTTGTTAAATGCTATCTTCATTCTACTTTCTTTGTCTTTTAATTTTGTTTAGAAAAAACGAAATCCTTAAAAGTCTTAATTGAAAACATTTGTCTTCTTGAGTCAAATAGTGATTGCTTTTATTTCACTTGAGATTACGCTGTAAGTGAAAAAGTGGTGATATCGGTACTTCAAAGATTTTACAGACTTAAACAATTTTATTACGAAAATAATAATGAACTTTTTAGTTTTAATTATTTTTTTATTTTGAGAGAATGAGCTCCAAGTAGTAAAAAATAATAAAGTAATGAAAAAGTGTCAATATGAAATTCTAAAATAAACTAGATCATGCTTAGAAACTATGCCCGCGACTTCGCTGCGTGTAAGTAAGCCAAAGGTAGTTGTCATTCGTCTTTTATACAGTCACATACATAGGTTTATTATCAGATGCAAGTTCCTTAGGCCATACCAGTTGTGAGTAAATCGGGCTTTAAATTTCGTTGAAACCACCAAAAAATTTTATACTGAAACTTATTACACTAATCAAACAAAAAATTGTCAAAACACATATATTCAAGAAACTTTTGTCAGTTCTACGGCGTAGGCTACGTGGGCTACATCACAGTACAAATTAATAAATTATAAACTAAAGAGTTAAAAAGAAATAGACTTAATAAAAAAATTACAACAAATAGAGAGTATGAAATATTAATGGTTCCGCTTAGAGCATACGCGGTGGTGATGTGCTATACCTAGATTTACAGAAAATAACTGTTAGCATTTTATAATATGAATAAATAAACATGTCCTAATATCACGAATTAGTAACTGCCCAATTTAGAAATGCTAAAATTATATTAACTTTAAAGTTGTGTACGAAATTACACATAAAACTTTGTATTTGCCTGTATGCTCTGTTATCTCTACATTTTTTAGTTTAGTTTTTACTGATACAAAAGATATAGAGTCATTAATTTTGTAAGAATCCAATAAGTCGCGGTCATAAATTACAAAACTCTTTTTTCATCAGATTTTGTACCAATTCAGAATTTTCTCGAATAAAATGTAAAGATCGTAATAATGTACTAAGGAGTTTTGCATAAAGGCCTGAGAAAAAAAATGGCTACAACATTCCATTAAATTATTATTGACAAATTACGGTTTATATCATTTCAAGCGAAAAAGCCAGCTTATTTTCTAAATCTGATGTAATTTCAACAGGTGTATTTTCATGCGATGAAGAGTATCAACTAGTTCGACATCTCATGGACAAGTATGACCCTTCAGTGCGTCCAGTGGAAAACTCGTCTCATCCTCTCTTGGTCACCTTTGGGGTCTCTTTGCACCATATCATTGATGTTGTGAGTATTATTTACTTGGTTTCAAATTAATTTCACAGAGCAAACGATTGACGTATGCAGGGTATAAATCAATTATAATTAGTGAATAGTTTCAACACAGAACCATACATAACAATATTGATATTGAGTTACTACAATATCCCTGCGCTATCGGATATGTATTGTGGTGGTACTACCGTGTATTTTTTTTTCTTGATGTATATTATTTATTACATAAATTAAACCTAAGAAATAACATAATACATCAAAATATACCTAATAACTAACCTTAAAATTTAATTATTAAAAAATATTATTAAAAGTAGTCCCTTTAGGCAAGGTTCCGAAGATACTGGCAGCGTTCCCCCTTTGAATAGCCAGACTAATTCTTTGTCCAAGGTAGCTGCCAGCTCTTCGTTCTCCTGTGATGTCGACTAACCTTTTTGATAATTCCCTAAAAAGCCTTAACGCGCTAGGTCCCCACTTTTGTACTTAGATTGTTAATTTACCTACATATATATTAGTTTCCATACAGTTGGTTTGTCTTTATAGAAAAAAAAAACTCTACAAGTAATAAAAATGTTGTTGCCTTAGATTTCATTTGAGGCAAAGATCAATTACGAAATGTGTTTTGCGCGAGTTTGAATACATTGGCTATACTCTGTACTAAGACCTAAAGTTAAATTTAGAACACATACATTCTCATTTCCGTACCCTTGAAACCTACAATATAAATCCAGACTATCATGTGTCTGTAACAGCTTCATTACGCTCTTGAGTTTTGTAATTCATAATCATTTCACCGTATAATTTAATTATTCGCAATTTTCACCTACAGTTCGTTTAATTTCCATTTGACAAGTTTGTGCCAAACGTTTGAATCGTAATGTAGATTCAAAATTTATAAGCAGAAAGTAAAATTCTTAAAGCTGCGACATAAAATCTCTTTAATGGAGGTATACCTATTTATAATATCACGTATTAACATTACTCTTAACCTACAATGTTGTTCCTATAACATTTAAATATATAGAAAACTACTGCAAAATTCTAGTGTTTGTTCATTGTGTTCTATAATTACTGTTTAATTATATGTTTTACACGGCGATAAATGGCTAGCACATTAGACTTAGGCAAGCCCTTTCGATAAATAAATTTCGTTTCAAATATTATTTTACTTTATGTTACTATTGCTCAACCTAAAAGTAACGTAGTCATAAACATTTCCTACAAAAAAAAATTATATTATATAACTTAAACGTATATTACAATTACACTGAAATTTGCTACAGAATATCAAATCGACGATGGAAAAAATGTATTCAACGATAAAGCGCGGAACTATTCGAGAATAAATACATTTGCGCAACATTCACTCATGTCAAATATTTCAGGGATATTACGAATTTCCGTCTCCGGCCTGCTTAATTTCATAGAAACCGCCGGAAATTTCATTTTCTACACGCAACGCAATAAACTCGGAATCTATGAACAATTCCTATCTAAATTCTGTATTTTGGTTCAAACGTGTTTAGTTTTAAATTAGAAAACCGTGAGTTGATTTTATTGTTCAGCCTTTATTTCGTTCAAGCCCTTGTTTAGATTTAGACCCAAACTGGTATTACAATATAAACATTTATATCGTTTGTGCTATCTTGTAAAAACAAACGGAAAACTTTATTTCTTTTTTAAATTCCGTAGATATATAAAATATTACTTAGATAAGACTGAAAATGCTTATAAAATGAAAAACGGTTTAATGTAGAAAGTTACCAATACTTTTAATGTTTTTCGAAGTGATCTCCGTTCCTCTCTACACATCGTCGTGTCGATAGAACCACTGAGAAAATCAGTGGATCCATTCTTTCTCTTTCTTTCATCGCATCTGCGGGGCTCGAAAGCGAATACGTCGAATTTATTATTTAGTTCTTGGCAGTAAATGCAATTCGCAGGGCGCCAGGACAGGAATGTATGATGACTCATTAACTTGACACCTGCCATAGCCCAATATTCAACAGTCCGTTTTGCGGTATGGGCTGAAGCATTGTCGTGCTGAAGGAGGATCGTGCTTCGAGGGCGCTGCTGTCGAATTTTTTCCAAGGCTCAAGCAAACAGCGACATACCAGTCTGCATCAACGGTCCTTCCATCTTTTACCGTAACCCTCGCGAAATGAGCTTTCCGAATAAAGAATGAGGCAATTCATCCTTTCTTTAGCTTAGTTGGCCGATCCTCGAAATGAAACACCCACTGAGCTGATTGTCTTTTAGCATTTGAGTCACCGCCGTTGAGCTTATCAAACATTTGGTGACAACAGTTCATGCGAAGGTTTTTTGGGTTGTTGGTTAAAGTATGGGGAATCCATCTGCTTCCGCACGCCTTAATGTTCGTGTTTTTTGAACTCGACTCATACTACGTCCACGTTGAAACTCAAACAAATTGTGGCACGAGATTGGGCTTCATTAAGAAATAATAATCACAGCATATCATAGCTTTGTTATTGAGTAAGCCCATTATGAAAGTCGTAATAAATCATTGACGGAAAAATTTCTGGCGTCAGGTTCATTTTCACGTGTAACAAGAGTTTTAGATTTGCCGCCAATTCACAAAAACAAATGACAAATTAATTACTACATTAGGTTACCAAAGAGTTCTAAAATTTAAATTCAAAACATTTTTATTAGTCTTCAATGTTTCTGGCCAGTTTGAAACATTTTCAGTGTTTCCCACGTTATCCATAAGCTTTGTAAAAAAAGTTAACCAACTTAAAATCTCCCACTTTAAGTTTGTGACTGTTATATGTCTAAATATAATATAATAAACCTTTGGTGTGGCTCAACATAGCTTGTAATTATGTTTTAATTTTACGTTCTGTAGTAGTGCATAAGTTTAACTTCAAATTGAGCAATGCGACTTTAATTTGTTGAAAGAGAAAGATTTTACCACATAAAACATTTATTCAGGGATTCGTATTTTTTAGAATGGAACAAATGGAATGGATATGAAGAGGGTTTTATAAATGTTTTAGCACTCTTCCCCTTTGAGTAATAAAGTATTGCTATTACTGAGTATATTTAATTTCTTTAACCTTGTTTAATCTAGATTTACATTTACAATCTCGTGACCTTAAACGAAAGACTCAAAGTATTTGTCAGATAGAACAAGATGTAAGCATTTCCATGTCAAGAGGCGTTTAAAGACTAATAAAGAATGCTTACATCACACATTTTAGCAAAGGCCTAGGTCTCAAAGTGTAGCTTAATATTTTTTCACTCTCACTTTTCGTTTTAAAGCTTTTTCGATCGTTTTAGTTCCTCGCACTTTGTACGTATCTATTTTTACTTCATTTTTTTTTCAAACAACGAAGACAAACAACAAACTTAATATTTAGTAGATTCAATACTAAAGTTACAGATTTATGCTAAAACTTTTATTCGTGACCAAAGGACCACGACCGAATGATAATGTCGATCATTCTAAACTTTGTTTCTTAGTGTGCACCAACTTAGAAAAGTAGATTTCGGTTTAAAGAGTTTTTATATGTTTAATAACTATCCGACTATTGTAAAATTGTGACAGCGGATTTTGCATTCAGGAGGAAAAGGATCAACTTTTGACGACCAATTGTTGGATCACCCAAATATGGACAGATCATCATCTCAGATGGAACATTAGTGACTTTGATGGCATTAGTGTTATAAGAATACCGTACGAAAGAGTTTGGAAACCAGACATAATATTATATAATAAGTAAGTAGAATATATGTACTAGTAGTAGTAAGTAGAATACAAGACTTTTACAAAAATAATTAGATAAATTCCAATTAGGTATCGATCATATCAATCAATCAAACAATCAAAATATCTTTATTCATATAGTTAAACAAGTACACTTATGAACGTCAAAATTTTTTATTGTAAATTGACATTTACTACCAGTTCGCTAGTCAAGGGCGTAGAGCGGGCAAAGGCAGTAATGAAGTACCAATTTGTGTTTGAACTTTTTAATAATAATAATGAATTAAAATTAATTTTAATTTGCTATTTAAATTGCCGTGATTTTACACACTGAACAAAATGTGTGCTCGAATTGTTGAGATTGGAGTGCGTCAGTAATGCCTTGCCCGTTATCCTAAGGAAACCTTTTTGTTATTAAATAAGTCAGTAATGCTATTCCTCCTGACATTAAATCATGCAATTATATAATAATATAGAAATAAAGCATTAATACATTACTGAAAAGTATGAACTTTAATGTTCTAAAGGCGAGCTTACGTTGACTCTAAAGGTGCGTATAAATTAAGCGCGGCAGCCGCGCGACCCAATGTTCGATCAGTGTTGACGTTCATTTGCCGCGCGAGCCAATATGTAGATATAAATTTAATTGGACGTGACAGCCGCGCGGCGGCGTGCGGCGGCCTGCGGCGCAGGCGATCCATCACAAACAGACCGCGGCGAATAGTCAGACCAGTTCACTCTTGTAAACCTCCGACTATGAACGCGCGTGGTCGGGCGGCTGCCGCTTTCTTTCTGATTCAGAATCTTTAAAAAATTAAAGAAAAAGCTTTCGCATTTTCTTACTGATTTCTACCCACGCATCATACCTCAGCGATTTAATGTGGTATTGGGAGGATTTTCTTAGCGCTATACAATTTATTATCTAGTATTAGTAAACGGCACTTTTCGTTGTCCATTTTTACGTAATAGCCCCGCGAGCCATATCCAAAACTACAACCATCCCCACTGCGCACGAGGGAACGGCTGAAACTCCTTTGGAGCGCTCTCAAAAACCGAAAGCGAGTGGATCGCACCGCGGCACGTTCGAGCGTGGCAATGTTCGCGTCGCCGCACGCGGCGATCCCGTCTACATATAGCGCGGCCGCCGCGCGCGCCAATGTTCGTTGGTTTGCCGCGCTTAATTTATACCTTAAGGCTTTAACATGCTTTGTATTATAACACCAACTGTTGGATTTTTTAGATTTATTTTCTAATTTATACTCGAAATGTTTAGTTTCTAAAGTAATGGCAATTTCTTTTAGTGCCGATCCAAACTACAGATCCGCTGTCATAAATACCAACGTAATAGTGAAGAACACAGGTGAGGTGACATGGCTCAGTCATGGGATCTACGTATCTGTATGCGACATCAATGTTGAACAGTTCCCATTCGATATACAGTTGTGTACCATGAAGTGGGCTTCGTGGACTTATGATGGTTTTCAGGTAATGCTTATAGTTACTTATTATTTAAATTATTGATTACTTCTAAGAATTAATAGGTTCTTATTCTAAATATTTTAATAATCTTACGAACTTTTATTACGTAAATGAACAATGTTTATAAATAATGGTTCATATCAACTAACTCAACACACGAATATTTATTTTATACGAAGCTTTTTTACGTGAATACTATCGTGATTGGAAGAACTCTCTTGACTGAGATATAATAATGTAACCTAATTTAAAATCATTTGACATTAGAATGTGATGAATATTCAGTCTCCGTCAGGAAAAGACGAAATAGTGCTATTATTTTTCCGCATACAACAGATCAATCACTCAAAAATAACAAACACCATTCACCAACTAAAATGACGACGAAATGATTATATACAGAGAAATTTCGGTTATGTTTATCTTATATTAACGTTCACGGGGCTAACACGTTGCTGCTATGCACTTATTTCAATTGTACTTTTTTAAATAATAGTATAATTTCATATCTCATAGTAATAAATAAAAAGATTATTGTTTTCGACTGAACCGTAAATAATTTTTATTTACGGCATTAGTTTTTTAACGTATTTATAGCTCACTTTAAATTGATTATTATCGGGTTTTAATATCTAGTACATATCGTTTTGCCTTTGTTAAATCATTTTGTATTAGTGAATACGTTACATGTGTGTGGTTCATATTTGCCGAGTATTGAAACATGTTATTGACGTAGGGGCTTAGCACACAATTCCACATTGAATTCCGAATGTGAACTGTTTTATATCCAAATAATAATTGTTTTTCATACAGGACATAGCTTTAGGATTTTTACGTGCCAATAACGTAAAAGCTTTATTAGCTTTGTTATGATTTTATGCGTAAAGCTCCAACGATTTGAACATTTATAATAATTATTTCATAATGATACTTAACTGAATTGGTTTATTTCGTGAGAAATATAAAAATTTATTTGTATATTTCATTTATATTATGTAGGTATTATTTTCAAACATTATTATTTTAAAATATGCAAAACACACAGTTATTTAGTCTTCAGTTTAAAATTCTCACGCTCGTACGAATTAGATTAAATTAATAATACAAAATTTAGTACAGATTTTTTTTCTTACTGCCGATGAACTTGTATAATGTATGAATTTTTAAGGAATTATTATCTGTAATCTATATGGCTAGCCTTGTTTTTACACATTAACATTAATTCTACTATTACTAGTCAATGTTCGGCTGTCTATATAATGTTTTTCTTCTCTTTATTACCGAATGTCGTGGCTTGAAATGCCCTATCCGATTCCTTGACTTGCTGTCTCTACTCTACCCTATCCTCGGCTTGTCTAAGGGATTGATGGCACCCATAATTGTCTTAGCGTGACGGAAAGGCAATCGACCCAGACTTCTTCTGCCACCGATTAACTCCTGCCCTGCCTCCTTTTATTTGGTAAAAACTTAAAAAAAGACAAGAATCTGCTCTAGAGCTAAGTGTGACTTTCGTATTGTTACGAAGACGGGTCAACTGTAATGTTTTTAGATTTTTCCACTACTTAGAGAACTTTTCAGCAGGCTGAAATATGATTTATGACCGTTTCGGGAGAGGGTCAATCACATATTCGAAAATCGAAATTTACATAATGTTGCCGTAGTTTTCAGGAGGCTGAAACATTTTTTCAGTCGGTTTCAGAACACGTATAGGCGAATGTTACACTTTTCAGTAGACCCGTTTTCAGGCGTTTTCAGGCCTGGTTATATCCCTTTGATGAAGGAATATTCTAGAACGAATTTTCTAGGTGTGGGACAAGTACTGTTTGATACGCGAAAGAGAGGAAAGATAAGAACCTTCTCGAAGCTAGACCGAGAACTCTAGAACACCGTACGACAGGCACGTAGCAGTGTGCGAAAGAGATAGCGAGTACGCGCGTTCTAGAATTGTGCGATCGCTACTCAGTAGCGCTCCCGCCTAGAAAGTTCTCGTAGAAATATCGTTCGAGACTATTCCCAGGGATATATAAGCGAGCCAAAACGCGACCAATCAGTTCAGTTTCGAATGCGATTCCAAGCGATAAACACCGAAGAGAGAAAGTGCGAATAAGTGATACCAGTGATAAAGTACTGAGTAATTTAAGTGATTAGTGACAGTTTTTCATTGTGTGAGTTATTAGTGCTTTTCTGTGCGTAATTTCAAGATATTAGTGTGAACGAATTCCTCGTAGATTTTATTGAAATAAACCCTTGAATAAATCGACGGCCTTTTCTATCCGATCCCCTAGCTCGTAACATTTTGGTGTCAGAAGTGGGATAGAAAAATGCCAATTACGCCAAGGGAGAGTCAAGAGGAGTTTGTAGCAGAGTCTCCAGCTGCGGAGGGAGTGCAGACAAGGGCACAAGCAGCACGCGACGCTGCCCGACGTCAAAGTTTCGATGCAAATCGCGTGATGGATGAAACCAACGATGCCAATATCCTCCTTGCTCTGCGGCAAATGATGGAAGAACAGGCACGACGTCAAGAGGAACAGACACGACGTCAAGAAGAACAGGCACGACGTCAAGAAGAACAGGCACGACAAATGATGGAAGAACAGGCACGACGTCAGGAGGAACAGGCCCGTCACCAGGAAGAACAAGTTCGGCGATTGATGGAGGAACAGGCTCGCCGTCAAGAGGAACAGGCACGCCAAATGGTTGAAGAACAGGCTCAGACACGTCGTATGATGGAGGAACAGGCTCGTCGTATAGGAGAAAAATTAGGAGATCTGAAACAAGAAGTTGATAAAAAAATTGAAAATTTGGAATCTGACGTGGATTGCAAGCTATCGAAACAGGACAAACGGATTCTCGGATTGGAACATGAAATGCAGTGCCTGAAGACCACGGGTGTCGTAACGTCTGTAGCACCATCTGGAAATCTGAAACTGCCTCCCTTTGATGGTACATCTTCTTGGGGCGCGTACAAAATACAGTTTGAGACTGTAGCAGAGTCAAACGGGTGGAATGACGATCAAGCTGTCACCGCCCTTATTATGGGACTGCGAGATGAAGCCCTCACCATATTAGATACCAAGACAGGTAAAGTGACGTTGAAGCAACTGTTGGATGCCCTGGAATCACGGTACGGAGATGCACATTTAGAGCACGTCTATAGGGCTCAATTAAAGGATAGGATACAGCAGTCAAATGAAAGCTTGCAAAAATGGGGACTAGAAATAGAGAAGCTGGTTAGGAAAGCCTACGCGTCCTCACCAGACGTTGCAGACAAGATGCTGGTTCAAGCTTTCGTCGACGGTATTCGTGACCGTGAAATTCGAATGGCTGTGAACCTAGGACACCATAAGGACCTCAAGAATGCTCTTGCCCATGCGTTGGAAGTGGAAACATTTTGCAAGGATTCTCGACCTAACCGCATTAGGGTTGTCACGGAAAAACATAGTTCCCAACGTGGACCCACTTGTTACCTCTGCGGAGAAGTAGGGCATATGAGGTTTTCATGCCCTAAGAGAAATCTCCAAAGTGAAATGAAGACAAGACGGGGGGAGCCCGAAGACGTGGATGTGACTGCCGCTGAACAGCGGCAGGGAAACGAATAGAAGCCAGGACCACGGGGCGGGTGCTGGCCGGTTCTGTAAGGAAGGCCCCAAAAGTTATGATCTCTCAAACTCAGGATGGGAATACCATTGTCATCGACGGAGAAGTTAACGGAACTAGGTGTGAGTTAACCCTTGATACTGGAGCTTCCCGGACAGTTATCAGATACCAACTTCTGAAATCATTTTACAAAAGTCTTTCTGGTATAAATGTACAGCTCCTTACAGCTACTGGTCAGCACATAACCGTTCGAGGAGAAGGTATTGCTACCTTCAAGATTGGTGGAAGATCATACAGACACAAGGTGGTAATTGCTGACATTGTGGATGACTGTATTATCGGTTTAGACTTCATGAAGCATTACAACTGTAAGATTGATCTGAAGAACGGCACATTCAAGTGTAGAGATGAGGTAGTTTCTCTAAAGGGCAACACGTTGAAAAGTGGGTACGACGTCTATAGAGCTATCACTGCAGATGGTACAGTCAGTAAACAACGCGAGATAGTTCAAGCAGTATTGGAGGACTGTAAGGAAACTTTGACGAGAGAAGAAATTGCGAAAGCAAAGAAACTATTGAATACATTTTCAAACATGTTTGCTACACACGATGGAGACTTAGGAAGAACAGGAGTAGTCAAACATCAAATTGAGACTGGAAGCGAATCACCAATACGTTTGCGACCGCGACGAGTACCTGTCGCATATGAAAAGAATATAGACAAGATGATTGCGGAAATGTCAAACCATAATGTCATTGAATCATCTTCTAGCCCTTGGTGTTCTCCAGTAGTTTTAGTCAAGAAAAAGGATAACAGTTTAAGGTTCTGCGTCGACTACCGTCGTCTTAATGATATCACGAAGAAGGACAGTTATCCCTTACCTAGAATAGATGACACCTTGGATACTTTAAGTGGGGCCAAATGGTTTACAACTTTAGACTTGAAAAGTGGCTACTGGCAAGTAGAGATAGACCCAAGTCATAAAGAGAAGACAGCGTTCTCAACTGGAAAAGGACTATGGCAATTTAAAGTTATGCCGTTTGGGCTTTGCAATGCACCTGCCACTTTTGAAAGACTAATGGAGAAAGTACTGTCAGGGCTGATAGGAGAAGCCTGCTTAGTGTACTTGGATGATGTAGTCATCGTTGGGAAAGACTTCGATGATCACATACGGAATCTTCAACGGGTGCTCACCAGACTGCAGGGAGCCAACCTAAAACTTAGTGCTAAGAAATGTTTATTTTTCAAAAGAGAAGTGAGCTACTTGGGTCACATTATATCACAGGACGGTGTTCGAACAGACCCCAATAAGATAGTTGCGGTAAAGGAGTGGCCAGTACCTAAAGATAAAACTGAAGTCCGCGCTTTCTTAGGCTTATGTTCTTACTACCGACGATTCGTGAAAAATTTCGCGGATATTGCAAAACCACTACACAGACTCACCGAAGAAAAGAGGCGATTCACATGGGACAAAGAGTGCGAAGATGCGTTCAATGAGCTCAAGAACCGACTATGTGAGACTCCGATACTAGGCTACCCGGATCAAGATGGCGAATTTGTGGTAGATACAGATGCCAGTGGAATTGGCATTGGAGGTGTACTATCACAAGTAAAAGGTGAGCACGAGCAAGTAATAGCCTACTTCAGCAAGTCGTTGTCGAAACCAGAACGGAACTACTGTGTCACTCGGAGGGAACTACTGGCTGTTGTGAAGACGCTGCAGCACTTCAGCAAATACTTGTTAGGTCGGAAGTTCCGTCTTAGAACAGATCATGCTGCATTAAAATGGCTTCTTCAGTTCAAGAATCCGGAAGGACAAGTGGCTCGATGGATCGAACAACTGCAAGAGTATGACTTTGCTACTGAACATCGCAAGGGCAGAGCCCACGGGAACGCAGATGCATTGTCTCGAAGGCCATGTGAGGACGATTGCAAACATTGTACAAGACACGAAGGTAGAGAGGTTGCCCATATGAGGATACTAAGGACAGACACCATTAGTCCAGATTGGTGTGGGAAATTAATTCAGGAAGAACAACAACAAGATTCTGACATTAAACCAATTCTGGACTGGATGAAATCTTCGGCTATCAAGCCGCGATGGAATGACGTTGCATCTACTAGCACCACGACCAAGAGTTACTGGGCTCAATGGGATAGCTTAGTTCTTCACAATGGAGTATTATGTCGCAAATGGGAAAACACTCGAGGGGATGCATCTCATCTGCAGTTAATTGTGCCAAGATCCAAGGTTCGCAACATATTGGAAATGTATCATGATGGCTCATCAGGCGGGCACTTAGGAGTGAAAAGGACTCTTCTGAAAATTAAAGAGAGATTTTATTGGATACATTGCCGCGAAGATGTAGAAGACTGGATTCGGAAATGTAAAGCTTGTGCAGCTGTTAAAGGCCCACAGACGAGAACTAGAGCGAGTATGAAGCAATACAATGTCGGAGCACCGTGGGAGAGGATAGCAGTTGACATAGCCGGACCATTTCCGTTAACAGAAAAAGGAAATAAGTACATCATGGTTGTTATGGATTATTTTACAAAGTGGCCCGAAGTATTCGCTATTCCTAATCAAGAGGCAGGTACAGTAGCTGAGATACTTGTAAATGATGTATTCTCTAGATTTGGAGTACCCTTGGAGATGCACAGTGATCAGGGTAGAAATTTTGAGTCTCTACTGTTTCAAGAAGTATGCCGGTTAATGGGAATTCATAAGACGCGGACTACTCCATATCACCCACAGTCAGATGGAATGGTGGAACGTTTTAATCAAACCTTGGAAAGGCATTTAGCAAAATTGGTAGACAGCCAGCAAAAAGACTGGGACAAGTATATTCCGTTATTTTTAATGTCATACCGGTCTGCGGTTCATGAAACAACGAACGTTACACCAGCTTTAGCCATGTTTGGGAGACAACTTAGATTACCAGCGGATATTGTAACTGGAAGACCACCTGACACCCCGGAGAGTGTTACAGAATATGCCGCGGATTTGCGTAATAGACTGTATGAAATCCATGAACACGTACGGGCATCACAAAGCAAAATAAGTGAGAATACGAAGATAAGGTATGACAGGAAGACGAATCACATAGAATTTAAAGAAGGCTCGCAAGTATGGCTCCATAACCCAACAAAACGCAAAGGAAAATCACCAAAGCTTCAAGCCGACTGGGACGGTCCATACACGATAGTCAAGAAGATTAATGACGTTACCTACCGGATAAAGAAAATGAGTGGTTTAAGGAGCAAACCGAAAGTCGTTCACATAAATCGATTGGCGCCCTATAAAGGAAGTAATGATGCTCGGGACGAGCATGTCTAAGGAGAGGGTAGTGTTACGAAGACGGGTCAACTGTAATGTTTTTAGATTTTTCCACTACTTAGAGAACTTTTCAGCAGGCTGAAATATGATTTATGACCGTTTCGGGAGAGGGTCAATCACATATTCGAAAATCGAAATTTACATAATGTTGCCGTAGTTTTCAGGAGGCTGAAACATTTTTTCAGTCGGTTTCAGAACACGTATAGGCGAATGTTACACTTTTCAGTAGACCCGTTTTCAGGCGTTTTCAGGCCTGGTTATATCCCTTTGATGAAGGAATATTCTAGAACGAATTTTCTAGGTGTGGGACAAGTACTGTTTGATACGCGAAAGAGAGGAAAGATAAGAACCTTCTCGAAGCTAGACCGAGAACTCTAGAACACCGTACGACAGGCACGTAGCAGTGTGCGAAAGAGATAGCGAGTACGCGCGTTCTAGAATTGTGCGATCGCTACTCAGTAGCGCTCCCGCCTAGAAAGTTCTCGTAGAAATATCGTTCGAGACTATTCCCAGGGATATATAAGCGAGCCAAAACGCGACCAATCAGTTCAGTTTCGAATGCGATTCCAAGCGATAAACACCGAAGAGAGAAAGTGCGAATAAGTGATACCAGTGATAAAGTACTGAGTAATTTAAGTGATTAGTGACAGTTTTTCATTGTGTGAGTTATTAGTGCTTTTCTGTGCGTAATTTCAAGATATTAGTGTGAACGAATTCCTCGTAGATTTTATTGAAATAAACCCTTGAATAAATCGACGGCCTTTTCTATCCGATCCCCTAGCTCGTAACAGTATATTAAAATCTAATACGTTTTTTATGTATAGGACTATTACTCAGCCTGACTTATCTTACCTTCTATGGATATAAAAATTCAGCATTACACTTAAGCTGATTAAATAGCGGTGTTCAATTAAAATTGAAACAAAAAGAAGTAGCAAAATACTAAATATTTTCTTGTTATAAGTAATCAGTGATGTTTGAAATTTTTACAGAAAAAGTAGGTAATGAAAATAAAAGCTTGAATTGTTTTTGTAGCAAAACGGCCTTTGTCTTTAATCAAGAAAATTTTTAATAATTATAAACTCTTAAAGACTCTTCATATATATTTATTTTTGTTAAATTAGGCGCAAAGTATTACGTATATGTTTAGTATAAAGGATTACTTTAAAGAGAATCAGTTTTATGTTATATCGATAGTTTTAAAACATGCAGTACTTATAATACTGAATAGTTTATAGTTTATACTATACGTTTACTAAACATATATTGGTTTTTGAAATGCAGTGTTTCGGTTTGAATTTCGTACTAATTGATACATTTTTATGTGCGCATATGAAACTGCCTCGCATGGAGGAAAACGGCATGCTTGTTAAATTCGACGGAGCGTGTGGCATTGAAGGCTACGTACTCGCCTATAAGACAATGTTTACGAAACAGACACAGAATCTGAGACCACCGAAGACTGTTATGCCACTGTTTTTTTAATAGTACCAAATAATATTGCCAAAATATGATAAGCAAAAATTGTTAAATAAAATAAAATTTTACTTGCGCGATTGCAATGATTCACTGAATTAATAAAATATTAATTTTAGGACTAACTTGTGCAAAAATATGTAGATAATTAAACGTAAACTGTTATGCAAAAAAATTGTTAATTATAATTTTGTGTAATGGAATTATTAATTGAATGAAGAATAAATTGAAGTGATTAAACAAAGCCCAATAAAAACTTCCGTATTTAATGGAAGGTTGTTAGTGGTCGTAACTACTTGAAAACAGCAAAACGTGAACCAAATGACGCTGAAATTTAACAATGGCCTAGGATTTTCTTCATGAATAATAGAGATTTTCCATTTGCTGTTTACTAGTAAAATAACTACTTACTTTGCAATATCTTTCAAGTTACAGTATGCTTTTGCCAGTTATATATTTTCTTTTAGCATACAATCATGGGTTACTTCAAATAAACAATAGAGGTGTAAAAATTTTATAATATATGTATACAGGGTATATATTGTATGGGAGGAATAAATAGTAGATTTTATTTAATAGAACAGATTTAATTAATCAAAGTATGTTATACCATTGCTCTGTCTATGCACTTATGCCATCTTATATGAAGTTCATTGATCGTTTTATCAAAGAACCATTCAACGCCAATATCATATGTAAGGTATGTGTAAGGACCTAATAATAAAAGATCCAACTGATTAGATATTTTCCCAGTTCAATCATTTTTTATTTAATACAGTGTAACGATTTAAATATAACATGACGTTTTTCAGTCTTATTTGTTTTGATAACCGTTGTCACCTGTAAAATTAATGTCTTTAGTCGGAAAACATTATCTTCTTAAAACTGTAAAAATATATGTAATGGACGATGTAACTTTGGAAGTGATATAAAGCTGAGCGATTCATTCTCAACGAGACTAACTCCTTTACCATTGAGAATCTAAAGAATAACCCTTTTATGACTTTAAGAAGTTAATGTACATTAATTTAAAGTTATACTAATTTATGTGCGCAGCTTTGCCTAATGAATGAATTAACTATTGCTTTTTTTAATTAAAAAGTCGAATGGACAGTTAAAGTAATACGCTTACTTAATTATTCATTATCTACTTTAAAACGGAGAGGTTCACTATTCTGTTACTTATTAAATTATACTTAATAAAATTATATTATGAGTAAAGTTTTATGTCCCGATATTGTGCAAAATCTTTGAACATAAGCTATTGAAATAACAATAAAGTGCAAATAATATTTCCCTGTTCGTGATCCTCATTGCATTGCGCATTATGTGCTAATTATGTTATCAAGTTATCAATGTAGATTATCAGTGTCATCTAAAAATTAAAACTTTTGACCCATACTTTTGTTTCAAGTGCTTCGAGCCAGCATATTCTCGGGACGAGTTCACTTGAATCATCGGGATAATTTTATGGTTTAAAATTCAATTGATAAGTATAATGTAATTGTTAAAAATATACGTTGTCTGACAATTTATCCTGTATATTCTATGGTAAAATTTCGCGCCTTTCTATGACTGTTGTAACATCTCTCTCTGCTCTGTGACATAAAAAAAGACAGTTTGTTGTACTAGATAACTTTTATTACCCAAAAGTAAATCCACTATTGTAACAGTAAGTGTGTTACTGTTACAATAGTGGATTACTTACGTCATTTGATTATACTTTATTAATTTACTCACCAAGTGTTTTTTATATTTTATATTTGGGAATATATTTCAGATATATTCTCAAATGTATTTCTGAAGAGATCGTTTCAAGTGTACAAAATACTAACAGTCTGTTTGTATACTCAGTTTGTAAGTATGTACACATCCCCGGGATGTTTCTGGCTTAATATATAAGAAAAGGTCACAAGATATTCGAATATGTATTTGATTTACTATAATGTCTTTTTAGTTAATTTGAATCCTTGTAGTATTTTAATTTATGGACAATATTATTAAAACATTTGGTATGTATGGGAAACGTATAGAATAATAAACAATAAACAAAAGGCCTAAGTGACCTTTTGAAATTTGTGTTTTATAAAAAAAGTATTAAGTTTTAAAACAAATATATGTAGGAGATACGCAGTTTACGGATTCACCTAGTATACAATACAATATTGTACATACATATTTTGTTGGAATTATAACCTTAGTTTTCTTTTATAATTAAAAAAATATTAGGTGTGGTTGCCTAATAATAAATGTTAAGGGCCTTAACCAGTTCATGAACTAACTTCGCTAGCTTCTTATAACATCGTCCGAGTGCCAAAATCGCAATATTCTCATTTATTAAGCATATAACTATTAATAATTAAATAAAAATATTGTTTCTTGACGAAATTGCGGTTGTCGTCCGTTATTTTCCGTTGGTCCGTTGTGGTGCCGTGTATAGATGAAAAAGTATTTCTTTGCCAAAGTTTAGGACATACATATAAAAGATTGCATTTT
Organism: Pieris mannii; assembly: GCA_028984075.1. Lineage (NCBI taxonomy): Eukaryota > Metazoa > Arthropoda > Insecta > Lepidoptera > Pieridae > Pieris > Pieris mannii. The sequence continues at coordinate 8,254,565 of CM054776.1, forward strand.
AACATATAAAAAACATAACACGAATACGTATTTCACTTGTTATTTGCTAAGGAAAATGTTATAGTTCACATATTGACGGAATCATAATAACCATGTGTGCGTATAAATTTTAGCTGGATATCCAGAAACAATTTGATGCAGGCGATACTACGAATTATCAGACCAACGGTGAGTTTGATCTCGTTAGCTTCGAGGCCATTAAACACAACCAATATTACTCCTGCTGTGTGGAGCCATATCCTGACATCACTTACGTCATCAAGCTACGCAGAAGACCGATGTTCTACGTATTCAATCTCATACTGCCCTGCCTTCTCATAAATGGTATAGGTAAGTTGTTAACTTAACTTCCAGAAATTACTTTCATGGTAAAAGGTACCATTTCTGTTATAATTACTTACAACGCAAAAACAAATATTGGGTTTTTATTTCGTTCTTACGGGTAAAGAAGTATTAATTACTATTTCTATTTTTATATGAAATTTCTTAACGTTACATAAAAATACAAATGCTGTATAGGACATATAGATAGCTATAATAATGCAAATCGCAGCGTGTAGTTCTTGAATATTGCTGAGACAAGGCTACAAACTTCGAAGCATTTTCAAATTGTTTTGGAACATGCACTATGTACTGTACTGCAGTACATTTGGGCTTTGGTTGAACGATACGTCCAATAATATTGAACCTACTCCAAATTATTTTATCATTTTAGGACATCCGAAATAGGTAATATATTTTTAATTTAAAAAGTTATATTAAGCCTTTTAAAGTTTGTTTAAAGTCTAAAATAAAGTATAGAAACAATGATAGATTTTGGTCAATTAAAACGATTCTCAGCTATTATTGTTCTTGATATTTTCAGCTCTGCTAGTGTTCTACGTGCCCTCGGAGTCTGGAGAAAAAGTTACTCTGGGCATCAGCGCTTTACTCTCGATGACAGTATTTCTTATGACCATAAGAGATACTTTACCTCCAACGGAGAAAACACCTCTTATTAGTAAGTTTTGTAAACATATTTCATTAATATTATAACATTTTTTAATGATGTATATAGGTACTAAATAAAATTGTAGTGAAGGCCAGTGGTTTCTACGCGAACGACTCTTATCTCTGAAGCCGAAGGTTCAAAAGCTATGTACCGGACTGAACCACCAATTGACTTTCTATGTGCGCATTTAACATTCACTCCTACGGTGATGAAACATCGAAACATCGTGAGGAAATCGTCCTACCTCAGACTTACGGCACAGTAGATGTAAATGTCAGACACAAATAGAACAGATACAGAAATCTGATGCCTAAAAGGTTGTAGCGCCATCTGTATATATCGGTACTTTGGCGTTTAGTAGTTTTATTACTAAGTGCCATTTTATAGTAAAAAATCACCCATATTTTTAAAAGATGGAATCGATTCATATATACTTAGCCAAAGGCAGTTTTTCGAGATTTATTGTGTGTAAGAGAAAGACACTATTAAATTTTTTTTCACGATTTGTGTCGTAATGGCATTTTATATCTCCTGTACAAAATTGTACTTTGAATATAGTAATGCTACAAATAATTGTTCGTAATTAATTCGTCCAAATCTCTCCTCAGGTCTGTACTATGGAGTCAGCACATGTTTGGTTTCATTTTCAGCTTCCCTCTCAGTCGTTACTCTTAACATATCATACAGGTAAGTTTTGTTTGTATAATAATAACAAAATAATAATAAGTGTTTATTCATTTTAAGTACATTTTCATTCCTAGGTGTAAGATTTGGAAACCCTTTTAAGTAAAAAAATATCGGTTCCCAGCTCTTCCATAAACAAACTTAATTTTAAATTCCTTAAAATAAATAATTCCTTGTAATAAATGTTGTGTCTAAGTAAGACTATTTATTTTTTTATTTAAAGGATGTTTAATTATAGCTGTATCGTCTCCCAGCACATCCTACACAAAATTGGGCACATCATGTAAATATATTGAATTCGACAGTATATTTAGGAATCTATATTTATTTTTAAAGCGGTACAATATTCTGGGATCGCAGCCGTCGATTCCTTCATGGTGCCTTCTTCATTTAAATGCCGACGATCTTCATGCCTACATAGTTTAATAAAAAATAAAACAGATCCAAAATTGCTCTATCTGCTCTGTTTCCGAAACAGGATATCATTTAACAAAGGTAGATGAATAAGAAATATAAAATAAGTAATATAAATATTATTAGATGCAGTATAACGCATTTTTGTCGTTCACAGTTCATTACTGATTTGAAATAAACATTTCGTCACTAAAAGCTTTGACCTGCTTTCTTTTCCTCTCTTTAAGAGATCATATTTAAAGACCTATTTGACATGTTCATCAGTGCTTATTATTTTTATTCATCGCTGTTAAATCCTAGGTTGGCATGTAATTCAAGTGTCGTGGATAAAAGCAAAATAAAAAAAATAGTATTGATTCTACATTTGTTGTTTTCAAAATATTTCTTCAATATAATACTATAATATTAACAATGATTTAATTATTATGATTTAGTTTCATTAAGACGATCTAAACAAGCGACAATGGATGAATTGGAGAATAATAAACGGATTCTACTTTAGTTCAGTACCATGATTGAATTCGTATAATAAATAGTTAATATTATTGAAGGGAAAGTTCTTTATCGGCATTGGAAAAAAAAATTAAAAATAAAATTTATAAATCTACCATTTGGATCTTACAAATAGAATATATACGTTACAAATTGGTATGCCTATGATTTCCTACACTTTTTAAAATACTCAAATAAGCCATACAGATTTGTTCATTCGGTAAGTTTTATACCTAAAAAAAGGTATTTTCGAAACAAATTCATTACACTCACGGCAATTATACAATTGGTCTAAGTCGCAATTAAGTTTAGGTTATGTAAAGTAAGAGTTTACTTAACATTTATGGTATCGCTCAATTTAGGAATGTGACTTGGGTGTGATTGCGGTATTTATTTGCCAAGATCTGCCACTACAATAGATGGAGTTTTTACTCGGTTACTAAATTTTGTGGAATGTAAACAATATATTTCATATTTTAGTTATCATAAGCCATTAATAAACAAAAATATATAATGACGATAACAATCATAGTAATAATTCTATTAAAATTAATCTTAGTAGTAATAAGGTAAAATGAAATAATTGTATTATTTGTATTTGTATGTCTATTAAAATAAAAGCCTTTAGTTAAACTTGATCTAATTTAACTTTATTTAACCAATTTCTGTAAAGTTGCATATAATCATTTAATTTCAGATCATTTTTCGAAAAATAAGGTCATAAAGAAGTTATACTTCTTACGTGTGTACACGCACATTTTTTTATAAGTTACTTTTTAGAAAGAATTTTTACTTTATTTATAAAGACAAGAATGGAGTTTGTAATAATAGTGTTGTTCGTAGAGGAGTGAGAGGGCAACCGGTGCCGGCGGTGATACGAGAACTCGTGCTACAAAGACTCGCGCGCATGCTGTGTATCAACTTCGACACAGACTCTCCAAAGGTACAATATTATATTTAATATTAGCTATAATTTGTTTGACTGATCTCACGTTTACGCCTAAAAATATTGTATTATTTCCGCAAGACAGCACCGGCCATCCCAATTTAAAAAAATCTATCAATTGTATAAAATTTTGAATACGAAACAAATTATTAGATTCAACCTTCATATCGAAGGCAAATATGTAAATTTCTTTGAAGTTTGCAATGGAAAAATCTGCCCGAATTACCTGCGAACTTTGCGGTATTGATTGAAGATTTTCGGAGTCCACAACTTTGCGTCAACCATCATTTCTAAGTTTATTTTGAATTGTCTTTCAGGGTTCCCAACAGATCTCAGAAAGTTAATCAAAAGTTTTTATTATAAATTAATCATATAAGAAATATTAATTTGTATATTGCGACTACGATGTTATATTTGTGGTTTTCGGATGTAAGCTTTATACATCAAAATCATAAGATATTTTAAAGGCTGAAAGTAATATTTTTATACTAGCTGATCCGAGCCCACTTCGTAGGCTTGCTTTTGTGGCTGAAATATAAACGTTAAATATCTGCGGTGGCTGACTATTCAATAGGCAATATCAAGCCTTAGAATTCAAGAAGCAGAGTTCGTAAGAAACCGTTTCCTATCCCACAAACATTACCTACGTGATATAAGAAGATAAATATTTGAAGTGAAACTTCTAATAAGACTTCCACCAAGGTTGTGTTAAACGTCAACACTACCATGAAGGGGTTATGAAAGCACTCTTGCGTTAAACATTCAACGCTCCTGGGGAGGGCGAATAGAGAAAGACAGAGCGAGAGTGAATGCGCGTGACATTTGAACGCTTGCGCTTAGTATACCGAGCAACGAGTAGTGTCCAATATTCCAACGCAAGAGGGAAAGAGAACGAAAGATACACAAAGGTAGAAAGTAGGAGAGTGAGTCGGTAGATCCCAAGCACATGAGCAAGGTTCTTTCCATGCAGCGAAGTAAACAGTGTGAGTGAGCGTTGTGAAATGTATACCTACTTGTTGTTTTACTTTAATTTATAATTTTCATTATTTAATTTATAACGATGCAAACAATACACTGACAGCTTCTTACGATATTATCTGCGTTTACAGAATCATTTTAATATGTAAGATAATTAATATCTAGGAAAACTAAAATTATCACAATTAAATCACATGCTTAATTATTTATATTAGAAACTCTGTACAGCCTAAAGCAATTTTCATACAGATGAGCATTATTGTCGTATCATTAAAGCGTATTGAACTGAAAATCCCTTGATATATTTCGAATGGCACTTTAACATATTTATCTCCTAACGACCTGAATACGATCAAAATAAACAAGGTATGTTAATGAATTCGGTTTCTCAGGTCACGTTGTTCAATATTTAAACTACACTATCTACTAAGACAAAGGAAGCATAGATGAAGTAATTAGGACTATACGTTACAGTGACGTAGAACTATATTAATAATATATATATTTTTATTAAGGAGGCAATCGTGCAGGAGACTCACCTGCCGCCCATGGACACTCACATTGCCAGAAGGCTCGGAAAACTGAACGTCATTCGATATGTCAACGCCCATTATTCCGATGCTAAAATTATATGTTATAAATATGATATATAAATGATTTAGTATAGTACTAACAATACATTTGAAGAAAGGCACATTACATTACAGTGTACTTTATGTTGTAAGGAGTTTGTTGATTTACAGTCGGATAGCATGGTAACAACGGGAGGTGGGGTGCAAGTGAACCCGAGAACGGGATCAAGGCTGAAGGCAGAAGTAAATTGCGAGGGTTCAGCTCCCTCATCGTCTCCACGCTTTTCTCGGCACAATCACAATCATCTCAGTGAGTTTTATATAATAAATAAAGAGTTTCATCTACTTCTTTGATTCCAAGCACATAAACTAAAGCAAATTAACTTTTTAGACATTAACTCGTTAATTTCTCAACTTGATATGAAGTACTCCACAAAGTAATTGATACTTAATATTAGGATAATAAGGAATAATTATAGTGTCTACAGAATATAATAAGCTCAAGTTTGAAGTGCTATTTAGAACTTCATTTATAAAGGTAAATAAATAAGCAATTGTTCCCAATCCAATCTCCCTTTGTTTAAACAAATGGCTTGCCGGCAGTTGGAGCATAAATACGAACAGAAATCGAAACAATTTCTTTAGCTAATAATTCATACAATTATATGACGTATTAAGATTCGTGATTGCTTTATGTTTATATAGGAATAACTTAATAAACAAAATTAGAGTGTCGCAATGAAATTTTCTTACTTTTTCTTGGCAATCAGGTAAGTTTGTAAACTTGTTGCACAAACAATACTGTGAACAAAACATAAAGACGAAACCGGTGTGTCATAGACCAAAAAAATACAGACTGAGACAATATTAGGCTGAGGACTTACTTCTCTATAAAGAAATAAAATAAAATAATTTATGTCACATATGCAGAAAGATGAAGGACTTAACCTTAGGAATGAGATTAAGAAAAGTTACGGTATTTTGAAACTGCGGTCTATAATTATACCTACTGTGATATTAATAAAGCATTTAAATGAACCTGGGTCCAGCTCCTGGGCGAATAACGGGGGACGTAGTTTCCATGGGTTGTATCGGCGCCTGTCCACGCTGCGTGTGCTGTGGCTGCACTATACGGGAGGCAACCACAAGGCACGAGCAGCGTGTGGCAGCTAATGAGAGACTGGAACGTGCTAACCTTGAGTGGAAGCAGGTGAGTACATTTTCACAAACCTACCTAACTCTCGTAGAGTTAGAAAAAAAAAATTCCAACCTAAAATTATTAATTTACATTTTTTTTGTATTTCTACCAAGTTGTGAGACAACCTTGTTTTAACTTTAACAAATTAAACAACGTTTTAACTTATTAATTAAGATAAGGAAAGGTTTTTCCAATGCAGCGGCCTTAATTAGGGTTATCGGCACTTTGCAGCTAATCCAATTGAACCCTTAACGAACACTTCACTTTATCTTGTATCGAAACGATAATTCCCTCTTAATACATGGATATTTAGGTTAACTTCACTGTATACTAAGACCACTTAAAACTCTATCTAATGATTTATCAATAGTTATACGAAGTAAAAATAAGTGATAACGCATATGATACAAACCTCGATGGCTTTTTATTTTAACCCTTTAACGCTGTTAGTTAAATTGTAATTAAGAATCTTAAGGCTTTTTATTTATCTTTAATTTCAAGAATTTGAAGATTGAGGAGGTTACATGCAGCTTTTGTTGAGAGGAAGATTCATAATATGAAAAATTTAACTTTAAAGTGGAATATCATAATCAATTTTCAACTTTTTTGATAAATAATATTAATTGATCATTCGCTATGTGCGTCTTATTACGATGATAATTGTATAGTATCACAGAACAAGTCAACGAACCTTGAATTAAACTTCGGCTATCACTGATAAGTGATTATATATCAGACAAAATAAGACCAAGCAGCACACGAAATATCCAATATTTTAGATTATACGAAAACACAAGTATTTGTTAGTTGGATGATAATTAAATGCTCTAAACGAAAAATAAAAGTAATTACATTTTAATCCAAAACAAAGAAAATTTCAGTGATTTTTACTTGATTGAAATTTCTTTCTTTTGCAGCCGTGTCTATATATATCACAGTAAATATCTACTTATTAATTGTGAATAATTAAAACTATTAATAAAACGTATGCCTTAATCATAATAAGTTAATTCAGTACACTTTATCTTCACTTCAACAAATTAATAGAAATAAAATCTAATTTAAAGTGAAATGAAGAGAAGTATAAAAGGTTTTAATTTCTCAGGTGGCCGTCGTTGCGGACCGAGCGTTGCTTGCAGTTTTTGTTTTGGTAACCACTCTGGCTACGGGTGCAATTTTATTGCCGCAACTCAAGAATGTACACGTCGGAAATACACCCTTAAAACACCCAGCTTAGGGCTCAATATGGCTCGATACTTCATGCTTCTGTGTGTAAGCCCGTGATAAAGCATCTCAATTTGAAATCTACAGGTAATTATTTTTGCCCAACGCGTGCCAACAGTTATTGGTAGTTATAAGCGTATTGTTGTTAGTAAATTCTTAAGTCAATTGAAAGATTGTGGTATTTGTATAAAGATATTGTAATGATATGGTAGTAATAAATAAATAGCTTTGATGTAAAACGATATCTGTTTCCAGTGATTTTTATTTACTTTCTCGTGAAACGTGTATTTAACGGATAATTTTAAAGCGTTCAAAATGTTTTATATGATTTTAAACAGATCAATAATGTATTATACAATAATAATTAATATTATATAATAATAATGTATTATACAAATATGTCTCAATATTTTAAGGTGTAAATATTGTTTAGTTTAAATGTTAAATGTGCTGTTAAACAATAAAATTTACATGTATAAGAAATAAAGTATAAAATTAATTTTATTTTTGCTATTTCCACAGAAACCCAAAGATCACGAATTCAGAAATAGAGACTCCTATATCTCTTTCTCTCTCTTCTCTTCTTCCCTCCAAAATTATTAAAATTCAAAGTGGCCTGTAACATTTATGCATCTTTTACAAAAGTATTATTACTACACATTTCATTTTGTGCTAATCACGTAAGCCTGTATATTTGCGGCGGATTTGCCCTAAAGCACATCCCTAGGGTGGACACATATTTTTGTACCTAAACGTGACAAAACTGATGATATACAAAAAAAACATTACTAAGCCAAAGTACCGAAACATTCCAAAGGCTCGTGCACATTATGCTAGACACCGCTTTGTGTCCTATAATTTTTCAATTTTACTAGCGATGAGATTGCTTTAAAAATTCTAATTTTAAAACGTCAAAAAAAGAAATATAATAAGATGTGTTATTAAGGGTTTTCAAAAATAAAACACTAATTGTTTCTCTGAAAATTTAAAGAACATTTAAAGATCACTTATATCGTCTCCTCAATTTTATTCTTTTAAAATCAAATGTATCTTTTTATATCGATACAATGCACTAAACAATCTGTTCGTCTGATGTCTGATGCGTCCCCTACTAACTTCCACAGACAACTTGAAAAATGCGAAGCGCGCCAAATTCAAAAGAATGAAATAACATTTCATTACATACATTAAATGCTTCTAATTTTACATTTACTGCCAGTTCTCAAATCAAGGGCGTAGATTGGAAGAGAAGAACTGGCAACAGACTCTCCGCCACTCTTTTTAATGGCCAAGTTTTTACTTTTACACAACGTTTGTAAGGAGCTGCAAGCATTACACCATGTTCCATTTGACATCTTGAGTAATAAAGAATAATAAAATAAATTAAAATCCGACATGGGTGTAACTTTTCACGATAGACGCTTTTCTTATAGTTGTGTCTTCTCCGAAACAATGATTCTTTTGTCGGCGTTTCAATCTGTGCAATGGAAACGAAAACTGAGTGTGATTTCTTTATTCATATAGCCCTCCTAGTAATGATTAATCGTTAATTACAAAGCTTTATTCGCCCATTGTGACAATCGCGACAACGTGAATAGCTCGTGTCACATACTATTGTGGATCACGTACTAGATTGAAGGATATTAAGCGTACCTTTCATTAGAATAATCTTCTATGTAATGAGAGACGTTTTTCTCCCTTTGAACATCATAATACGATTATACGCTCAGAGCAAAAACTTGTTAAAAACCTTCTCCTCGATTTGTTAATTTAGCTTTCATAATTTTCTTTTTGAAAGGCATGGTATTATAAAAGGGTTTTCAATATTCCATTGCATATCGTTCTTGTTTGGAGAATATGCCAAGTTTTAATATGATAAGTAAATTTTTTTATTTACAGTAAAGCTTTTGTCAATGATTCATTTTACCTATATATGTACAGTGACTGGTCGGCTCTTCTCGAAGGTATCATTTCCCTTCAAATTCTTTTCCCTTCATCCATATCCTGTGTACTTACTTGCAACAATGGACCCACATATATATAAACTTTTAGCAGCTTTTATCTTAAGTAATGATAAAAAATGTATATATCATTAGGTACTTATATATGAAATAAATAAATAAAGTAAATATGTTTTATTACACTCCTCTTTTACCTATCTCTATATACGTTATAAAGCATGCGTGCCTTGCATGCATGTGCCTTTCGGCATACTAAATGGAGGCATATCTTTTGATTGCATTAATTGTCAGCCTTTTTAGAATTGGTACGGTCTACTAATGATGTTTTAAGTATAGTTACTTGATTATCTACATTACTCTTAAAAAGCAAATGTTTACCCGTTTCACCCAACAGCAGATCGAGTTAACTCAATTTAGAATCCCCAATTTATGGAGAATTACCAACAAAACATTACGCTTAAAATATTACTTGTCACAATTCCAGATTACAAATGATTGAATTATTCAGAAAATTTTCGCTGGATTTACGAAGGTTCTGTAGAATCGCAAATAAATTGTTTGAAAAAATTTGTAACAGCTGCGCGTATACTTCGATGAGGTATTAAGAATTTGTAAATGAATACTTTGATAACAAAAATTAACGCACAGGGTCTGTAAACTTGTAGCTTCCGCCCGTATCGATTTCTTATATATTTTTTGCAACCTCATTAACATTAATCGTTGTATTTTAGTCGAAGTACATAAAAGTATAAAAATTTATTTACATAAACGTTTTTTTTTGGCCGTATAGTAATTATTCGTGGTATAACAACTGTTTCTACACAAACAAGGCCGGGTTTTCATTTTATAATATGTAAGGATATAGTTAAATATACGAGTAGCTTGTCTTTACGATTTTTACGTAGGAGATGACTTTATTATGTTTTCCCTATTTGTAGCATCTTACATTATATTAGTAAGACTAAGCATTCTCCACCCACGTAATATCAAAAAAAGAAAACTGTGTGTCACCTACGTTACAGGTTTTTATTACTGGGGTACATTCGACGGGCGCATGAAATAATGATGCCGTGTTTATACACGACTTGACGGAAGGCAGTTTCTCTATATAAATTCTTCGTAAATCATTTTTGAGTTGCACATTATCATTTCTAAAGAGTTTTTAATTACTTCTACAGAAATACATTTTGTAAATCTTTTATTCCCATATGCACATAAAATATATATTTAACATTTGTTAATCACTACATAGTAAATGTTAATATCTTTGTTTTGGTATGTGTACATCTCGTTAAATTCACGTATAAAGAACATAATTAATTCACGTAGGGAGTGCAAAGTTTTTCAAATTATACCTTGAACGTATTATCAATTATCAGTAGACGAACAATTTACTACGACATCTTAAAAATATTCAGAAAGTTAAAAAAAAGATAGACAGTTATCGGCAACGAGACAGTTTACAAAAAATCTATATAATAGGGGTAGGGGTAGTAGATTTACTAATAATTATAAGTTAGCTTATAAAATGATAATATTAAATTTACCCGTAAAGTCAATTCGAAGTGAATACAACAGGGTGAAAAAGAAAACTGGAAATGGGCCATATTGCAAGGTGCACAGATAATAGATGGAACGTCGAAGTCACCCGCTGGATGGGACCTCCTGAAAAAAAAACGTGGGAAGACCACAAAAACGATGGGCTGACGACTTAGATAAGGTTTCTGGGGAGAATTGGATGGAGAAAGCTAACAACAGATCTCGGTGAAAAAAATCAGGAGGCTTTTACCCAAAAAGGGTACATAATCCAGAACACAAAGAAACGGAAATAACTAACGTAAACTAATGCCAAGATCAATAGAGCGCACATACACTTTGCTCAGACTTAATTTTCGAGTTAAGTCATAGTCGGTATTTATAGAGCAAACTGCGAATCTCTCGGAGTGTTGGCTTAGCTCAATCTCAAATCCACGAAATCGACGACTTACCAAAAACTTTGACCGTAAGCCTAACAAAAATAATAACCCAAAATTTACTTTGCTATCATATCTATATTGGTATTTTATGTTGACAACAAAATTCAAACTATAAAGAAACTACATAATTTCACCTCTCGCTTCAAATCTATTTTTTGTTGTCATAGCAATGCGATCCGTTCTACATAACAAAATTATTGTCATGTCAAAATACATTTTCTAACGGTTACTTTTTCTAGTTATTGCAATAATAAAATAAATAAATAACAATAAATAGAAGATATATGTGTACCGTTTTAGGGGTTTTAATATTGGTTATTGTTATATTTTTTTAAGCATAGTAAAAAAGGTATTCCGTGAAACGAAACATCAATTTGTATTTTGTCATTTTCTGTCTTAGCTTGTGCTTAGCTTAATCTCACCGTTAAAATGTCTATAAATACTAAATCATAGTTTATGCTTAGTGTACACTAAGCAAAGTAAGTAAGTTTCGTAAGTAAAGTTTCGAGCTAAGTCAAAGTGCGCTCTATAGATTTGGCATAAGAGCGTAATAACAAAATTATAACCATTCAATATGTAATTTTTTTACAGTGTAGAATTAAAGTGGCTTTATATATGAAAAAAAAAACAAAAACCCTAAAGAGTTTTCTACGCCTAGTATCTCTTTCATAACCGTTATTTGTTCAAGGCGACACTTCACATGAGAAATAACTTATTATACAACTATTAAAGATAGCTTATCCAACGTAACTTTTCAATAAAGCCTTAATACACTGTATTACTCACACGATCGTGTGACTCACACGTTAGCTCGACAAATTGTTATATTTTTCCAAGTGGAAGTGAGTACATTAACTGCTCCGGTAAACATGAGGATATTAAGAACATAGTTGCAACACTTTTATTACTCAAGGGATCTCAAACGTGTGTTTTACGAATTGAAGAAATGTAAAAAATGAATTAAGACACAATCTGTTTCCCACTCATTTGGGTTTTTAAATTTGTAATCCTTGAGATACATATCTAAAGCATAAAAAACTTTTTGAGACAGCTAACACACAACGAGCTATTCTAAGCTTATATCGTCAAAGTAAAGGAAATGGATAGTATCCATATACTGAAGATATGTTATCAATAATCTAATACTACGTGGTTTATATGTATCTCTTTTATCTGAATTGAATTTCCGTAACCCATGTTCCGTTCCGTCTCTACCTGTCCCATGTAATCAGAATGGGGATTAATGACTGCCTAACGAGTCGAGAGGGCCTTACCAAAATAATTATAATTTTCAAATATATTATTTTTCATGTGTTCAAAAAGTTTTTATATAAAATACTCTTTGTAAAATACTGGTAGAATTTCGCAGATTTTATGACTACTGATTTCAAATCTGTACAATTCAAGTCTCCTTGGGTAATGGCCGCAATCTACTAAATCGGTTACAACGCAATAAGGTAGGCTCTTTTATCTGTTCTTGATGAATTACATCCAATAAGTGGTTATATATTAGACCAAAATACGCGATTCCATTGCCTTAGAGAATATAAAAATTAGGAATATATAATAATATAAATAGATGTTCTATAATGAACTACACTTCACGTATTTTTATTTCAATTCATCACACCCTCACGTCAGTCGTAATTAATGATATTTCCTAAGTGCGATAGGTGCCATTTTTATATAAATCAAATCACAATCATCATGGTGGTTTCTCGAATAAGAATCGTAATTTTTTGCAGGTGTAAAAAACTTGCTTCCCGTCAAATAAATGCTATGAAAAGCGTATTTATGGATATTTTAATCCGAAGATGGCCATAGGGTGGATAAAATATTAGCTTTTTAACTATATCAGGCATTAAAAAAGGCTAACTGTACAGTTAGTGATTATCTAGTTGATAAAAGGGCCTGGGACTAGTGCTGGGCAGGCTACTTCTAATTAATTTGCTATATTTGTTTTAAATATTGTAGAATTGTTTGATGATTTGCTTTTTTTAAAGAAAAAAAGTACCGAGAGTTTTTTACGCCGGCTTTTTCTCTCGGCCAACACCCTCTGTCTTCTTTGCCGATGAGTAGGGATGCCAACAAGCTCGAATTTAATGACGTGGAATAAGTGATACCATGATGATCTTATGTTCCAAAATAAACGCTTTTTTTTTTAATAAAATCTCCATAATATAATTTATAGCTATTATGTGCAACGCTTGAAGACCACTTTTGATAAAAAACAAATACAGCTGGATTTACACTTGGGGGTTCTACTTCTGAACCTTTCAGAACCCATTTAATTAGATTATCTTATTTTTATTTCTTACCTACTATTTCATATATTTTAGTTATCACTAGAGCTCAAACAGTACTGAAATGATAAATTATCGTAGACGCAACATTTGTTATAATTATCTTTAGGCGTTAATTTATCATCAGAACCTGACCATCCATTTATTGTAATTAGTGAATCTGTGAATTGCTTTGCAAACACCATTAATTACAAAAAAGTATTTAGTTTTTTGAACAATAATTTTGTTCGATTCCTACGTGATCAGACTATTCAACTATAAAATTACGTTGGTTTTCTTAATAAAATTATATAGTACTACAGAACAAATTCGCTCATAGCCTTAGGGCTGATTGCAAATTACCGCAGAGAAAAGAAAAAATATTATATAGTATTAAGTAAACGAATGGATTTCTTTAACTTGTGATTTTTGTGAATGAAACAATTATATAAAACTTCTTATATATTTTTCTAAAAGGATATGAAATCAATACAAATATTAAAGGGCCGAAATTCGAACATATCTATGATACTTTAATAATTATATCTCAGGAACTCGCGTTGGATACCTGCCAGGAATATAATCAGGATTATTTGGATTGTATTCCCATATGAGGTACTCGGGTTCGTTAAGAAACAGTGGTGGTATTTCATCACTCGCTTCAGTTTCTTGCCCAACTAGACTTCTGTTGCGTTCCAGCAGCTCATCGACTTTTCTTTGTGTTTCGTCTGATATATCTAAAGTAATTAATAAGTAAAAAAAGGGTTTATAATAACAAAAATTGAAATCTATGCTGTTGGCCATAAAGTATCTTTCGCAACCCATACCAGACAAAAAAATGCGATCTTGTGTGATAGATTGGCAGGCAGGTACACGTATACGTGGACCGAAACCGTGACCCACTTTAGTAGGTATAACTTAATTAGAACTTTAAAAAAGTCTCACTTCCAACAAGCGAACTTTTATCATTTTTCAAATTGAAAGAAATACCATAAAATATTTCTGATTGCTTTCGCCTCTTGCAAAACTTTGACGTTTAAATTATATAAAGTCATTGTAAATTTTTCCTTCCTCAGAAGTTTGATTGACACTTACGTGTTCTTCGCAGATCGACCCTCAGCACTTTCTTGTTTTGTTCCAAGGCACTTATAAGTGTTGTTTCGGCTTCCCCAGATAAATTATTGGCAGCCATATCCAATCTGGTGAGACCTCGGTTAAGACTTAAAATTCCAGCCATCTGAATATAAAGGTCTACTGTTAAGGCACGTTTTTTTAAACTTAAATTAAGAACTCAGTCAACTTCAACTAGTTATCATATCTTGAAGTACGGCTTAAAACATTTTATAAATACAAAATTTAGGAAGAATTACTTTTCTAAATTCTAATAAAAAAAAAATCCATCTATGTTGAGTAAAACTGTGCTACAGGCAATATATATTTTGAAACAAAACAAATTGTTTTTAAGATTATTGGTGGAAATAATCACATATGTTTCATTCTGATGTAATTTATAAATAAATGTATCAATGTAAAAGAGATCATGTATATTTCTATCGATCACACTTGACAATACGTGTAACACAGTTATGTAGTATATTGCATACATTTTTTATTTGTTTTTGTGAATTGGCGGCAAATCTAAAGCTCTTTTTACACGTGATATTGAACCTAACGCGAGAATATTTTCTGTTAATTCGGTCGGTTTGATTTATTATGACTTTCGTTGTGGCCTTACTTAACTTCAAAGCTATGATAGGCTGCGATTAGCATTTCTTAATGAAGCCCCATCTCGTTCCACTATTTACAGTTGGTTTAACGAGTTTAAGCGTGGACGTTGCAATCTCAATGATGATCCATGTGATCCTTTAACAGCGAGTACTGAAGATAACATCAGTGCTGTGCGACGTATGATAGAAAAGATAAGATGAGAGACCCATCAGCAGATACGGGCAAGGGCCTAGGCATTGGTATGAGTCATGTTCAATAAATATTACACGAACATTTCGGCGTCAGGAAGCTTTATACCAGATGGATTCCCCATACTATAACCGACGACCAGATACACCTTCGCAGTGGTTTCGCCAAATATTAGATAAGTTCAACGGCGGTGACTGAAATGTGATCATCACAGGTGATGAAAGCTAGATATATTGCTACCGTCCTGATACATTTCACCATCCGTGAATATCAGTGCTGCACCGCCCTTGCTTCGAGCAAGATCTTCCATATTGCTTAACAATCCGCAGTCGATCTTGGTCTCCTACGCTGATTGTGATGTGTAACTAGTTTTTTTTTTCTACCCTTATGGCAGGTAGCATTATATTTTGCTAACCTCTTTTTATTTTGTATCCGCAAACCAAGAGGTAACGTCCCTGAAAGGGTTACTGCGGTGTTTAGCGAAACTGTTTTATAGCCAATGATGATTTTTAGACTTACATGTATTTCATCCAAAGTGCGAATGTGAGATTTTATAAAGTTTTATCCATAGTTGCCCCTCACACTTCAAAATTTGTAATTTTAATTGTTTTGTTCAACACTTGTTCTGTTTAATTATTGTATTATTAACACTATAAAATTGTATATTGTGGTTCTTTTGCCACTGTATCAGTGTGCCGAGTGTTAGCAAGCTTTTATCAATAAATTAAATAAAAGTTTCAAATCAAAATTAACGCCTGCGATGCGTCGGTAAAAACTAGTCGTCCTATCTCCTGACTACATGCAATAACTAGACTTAACTAAATTTTAATTAAATAGACTTCACAAAATTGTACTCCTGAATGACCTTCTCAGCCGAAGCTCCAGAGAATCCACAGGAGTTGACAATTAACGTCTGCGGTTTTTCTTTGCATCGGACGAAAGCTGCCGCAAAAATTGTTGCACATTCCAAAGACATGGGATTTAAGCTAAAATCTGAAACGATAAACAAAATAGTAGGTGGGTTACACTCTTATATTTAACATGTTGTTCATAATATCAAATAATTAATAAATAGTATTAAACTAAAACTAACAGTCAAATGATATGAATATATTAAATTAATATCATTTTACTCACAAGTCTACACTATATAATTTTATTATTCAAAATAAAAATATAGAATCGATAAAACGTATATTTTTACATTCATTATGACATTGTCTTAATGTATAAATATTTTTATTAATAGTTTACCTAAAAGTTCAATTGGCGCAGCTGGATTCATCTGTAAAGCGTACGCAATTCCTTGCACACCAACCTCTTTAAATCTATTGTTTGCAATTCTTACTCTCTTCACGTTTTTATGTATGAAAATAAAACCACCCAAAGCTTTCATACCGTAGTCACCAATTTTACAGTGATTAAAGTCTAACTCTTCTATACAGTCTTTTTTCACTAGATTCTGAAGAATCAGTTTAACTTTAGAGCAATCTAGATTACTCCGGTTGATGCGGAATATTTTTAAATTTGTTAGGTACTCCAGACCTCGACAGAGAGACTCACAGTCAGCGAGTGAGAACTCAAAATACCTTGTCATATACTCTTCAGCTAAGTTATTGATGCCAAATACTAAAGATATTTCTTGAAGATTGTATAATTTCATTAGAACTGGTTCCAAAGGTATATGATCGTATACTTTAGTAACACTAAACTCGCATGTATCTTCCACTTCCTCTGATGGCAAGGCTGGTTTTGGTTGTCTTATCATTTGTAGTTGATTGAGACTTAATTCGTAAATGTATGGACTCACCTAAAAGGATCATTTTAATGTTTGTATAACGTTATATTCATTCTGGAGGTAACTGTAGAAGACTGATGTTTTAAATAGTACAGTAGCCTAAAACGGAGCAGACTAATACCCTGCTTGTTTCAAGAAATAAATAGGACTCACAAGTAATAATAATTTACCAGAGAAGCCAGTACTACCGCATCTTCTTCAATAAAAATATCAGGCTTAATATTTTCAAGGTAATCTTGAAGACAAGCAGACAAATATTTTCCTTTCCAAAAAGATACACCAATTTCTTTGCGTTCCGGGAATTTTGAGTAGAATGATCGCTTCCAGTATTGTTCATCCTGGAAGAAATTACAAATTGAAGCCATTATACATAACTATTTCTATCGTTACACATCAAAATTCACCTTTATGTAACGGACGCTGAATTTTAATGGTATAGTTGCAGGATATAAGTCCATAAGTATATCGACATCTTTTTGAAGGATTCTGTGTAGAGGATTAATTCGGTGAAAGATTCGTGAAAGTGCCAAAGCTGCGTAGAACGTTAGAGGTGCCGGCGTAAAACCGTCGTCCCATTCAAAGTCTTCAGGAACCAACTTGCGACCGCTTTCACCCAATGATGTATGCAGCAGGGGAGCGGTGGCATATGCATTACGGGTATTTGGTGAAACGACGTAAGGGATCTTCATGTTTTTTTCAGTTAAATAAAAGGCTTCTTTCAAGCTTTGAAAACAAAGACAGTAATTTCAAACTCAATGACAACTTCTGTCATAAATAATAACAAGTATTTATATTTTCATGAAGTCGGCCATACTTAGTTTTTCGGTATAATATATTATTTTTAAAGAAAAATAATTAATACATATTTGCTAAAAGTAGTGATAAATCTTAAGGCAGTTTTTGCCGCGAACCACCACTATGTGGAAACAGCTGCCAGTGAAGTATTTTTGAACCAATTTGACTTAAAGTCCTTCAAGTTACTAGCATAACAACGGCCGACAACGCACTTGCAAACGCATGGCAATGTAAGTGACAATTTGGGCCTCCTGCACATTTCCATGCTTTCATAAAATAAGTCACAAGAATAAATTTAAAAGCATAGTACTAATATTAGTTTTATACAAATATTAGCAAAATCACATTACTAAATGATTTTTGGCGAAAAAAATTATAAAGTTTCAAATGTTAGTTTGAATCCGAAATCCTTAAAAACCAACATAATACAATTATGACAACGTATAAGCAGGATCTCTATAAACCATGACCGTCACGGTGGCTTATACAATATACCTGTTACGCTACGTCGAGACATGGCAATGGTGTCGGTGTTGCCAACTCTTGATTACAAAAGTGCTTTAACAAATAAAATAAGCGCTATAAGTTACCGTTTTCTTGTGAATAACGCCATATAACATCTGAAACCAATTACCAATAGAATACAAAACACAAATTTTTAGTATCCTAATAAAGTTCATTATTAAAAAGTGCTTTGCGCTAGAATTTTTTTTGAGCGCTGACAGATCCAATATTCCCCTGAATCTTGCTGTAGAAGCGCTACGTTGGTATCAGGCGGTGGTGCAAAGTCCATTGTTAGTAAACAGAACTTCGTTTATTTCCGTAGAACATCGTGCACTATCGTATCAAAACAATGTTTTGCTGGCTCGCTTTGCCGGCTGGTGTCCGCTTGGCGCAGACACATGACAGTTTCTAAATTTTTTGTAACACTTCATAACACTTGTGATTTTCCATAAAAGTAATAATTATAATAAAATCGTGATGGATTCGTCAAACAAAGAAATACAGGCTAAGAATGAAAGTAAGGTTAATAATAATTATAATCCTTGGAATGTATTTTTTAATTCAAGGCAAAGAACAAACAGTGAAAATAGTGTAACATCAAATTGTTCTTTTACTTCAACTGAGTCTGGTGAGTTGACAACATCTTTTTATTATCTTGTTTCTTTATTGCAACCAAACTACCAAATCTCAAACAAGTTCATGCCAAGCAGAAGCGACTTTCAAAGAAAAATAAAATGAAATGGCTAGTTAAAATACATTTTTAAGCATTATTTTAAAATATTCTCCATTTTCGATATTAATAAAAATAATGCAAAATGTTAGCATAGCACTTAACATGTAGAATACCTAACCTAAAGTGATTTCTTTTTTATTTAGCAGAATGCGTGAATCAAGTCACGCTGTGCATTGTCTTTGTTTATATAAAACATAAATTTAAATGTATATTAACTTTTGGTCAA
This sequence comes from Pieris mannii, assembly GCA_028984075.1. Classification (NCBI taxonomy): domain Eukaryota; kingdom Metazoa; phylum Arthropoda; class Insecta; order Lepidoptera; family Pieridae; genus Pieris; species Pieris mannii. The sequence continues at coordinate 8,274,256 of CM054776.1, forward strand.
ACCAAAAATAATATTGTGTGAATTTTAACGAAATATCTAATAAAAATAGGATCTCCCTCTCTCGCTTTGTTCTGTAGTTAACAGTTTGCAGTTTAAAGAAGGATACGAAAATATATTCAAGTATTTTATATTTTAGGATCTCAATTTGGTACAGTTCAGAAGCAGAACACAAAGACGGAGGATTATCTTTGGATGATGTAAGTATCAGTTATGGTAGTTTTATTACGTTTATAGATGCCATCGGCCATCAACCTTGTAATCAAAAGTATAATTATTAGTGTCAACTCCTTTAACCTCATACATAGTTAGCGATAATTGTAAACTTTACACGATTTTATTAAAATATACATAAATTTATAGCTAGAAACTTTTTTACTAAAATTACATTTATTTAAATAGTACTCGTTTTGTCTAGTTTCTACTATCCATTGAGCAAGGACATGTTTTAATTATTGTTTAAACTTCGCTTTGTAATAAGGTCAGGTAAAGTCCTTTGCTAGCATTTAATGAGAAATATTTCAAGGCTAAAGTCAATAACGACAATGAAACTGGTATTTGAATATCTGTTTAGTACCTTTCTAAATTATGTATACAAGAAAATATGTTCGTTTTTGTTTATAAGTTAAATAAAAAGAGGTCGTTCGTACTGTTATCTATATCTGTATGTTATTAAATCCCCACCTTATTGGCTGGTATATTATTATTTATCTTAGGTTTCATTCGTGTGAAATAATATGTTTACTTAAGGCCGATCACCGACTTACGCTAGAGAAACGGTCGGCACTCTAAATCTGAGATCAAAAGTCGAGCTTTTTGTTTCTAAATAATGATTTGTCTAATATAGATATGTGACGTCCTGTTCCTTACCAAAATATAAATATTAACGTTGATACATAGCCTATTTATATATATATTCCACGTAGATTGACCGAAAACGATACCGATACAGCAGAGTTTTCATACTATATGTAGATATCTACTAAAACACTGGAAGAAGAATAAATAAATTAAAACTCCCATTACGATACTGCTCCTTTCATAAATCAAGTTAGGGTTCGAGTGAGGATAAGTATCATCTGTATCCTAGTTATTTATACCTTCGTTGCTTTTGACAGTTTATCTACAGCCTTTCAACGAAAGAGGAAATTCATTAAACCTATTACTAATGTTGTCTGCAAAACTGTCTAAAGTATATGAATGGCCTATTACACTATTTGTTTAGTTAATGTAACGGGTTAACGGGCATTACAATAAAATAAAGAAACGACAACTAATTGCACATTAAGAAGCAAACACCGAGAGATATATAATAGAAAAATATTTAATGATAACACTTATTAGAAATTTTTATCTCGGAAGACTATATAACTCGAATGGTTAACAACTATGTTACTATGCATAGGTCAATAAAATAGAGTTTAAGTTCAATTGTATAGTATCAACTTTACTGAAATATGGCTTATAAAATGGTACTCTGATATTCTCTCAACAATAACGAAAAAAAATATTTCATTGCTTTATAATTTTCTTATCTAAAAATTAAAACATGGCTTCTTTAACTGTATTCAGTATCTTGTATCTGACCAGTGATAACTATATATCAGCTCGTAGTATTTATCAATAACAATAATATTATTAATATTATCATTAACTTAATAAAAGCTATTCTATCAAACAACCTCTTATTTAAAACATTTGAAACCAGTTTTGTTACAATGCAAATAGTTACAGTTTTTTGGCAGTTTGACAGTTACGAGTTGATATAAATATTGCACATATATATTTATTTCAGTTAATTACAATATGCTTAAAAATACACAAAAATGTGACGCTATAAATTTGACACAACTGCAAATCATTTGTATTAGGATAAGAGCATAAACACTGTATTAAATCTGTATATTATTAATGACATTTGATATTTCATTTGCATTTTCGCAATCGTAAGGTTATTATATAGAACGTAAACTTTTACTCTTTTTGAAGTTATCGTTTATATAAATTTACTAGCTGACCTGGCAAACATCGTTTTGCCATGTACATCATTTATAATAAAAAATAGGGGTTGATCGTAGAGGGGTGAAAATTAGGGTTGTATGTAATTTTTTCATGCTGTATCATTAGATATAAGCTAAAAAAAATAGATGTGGACTATCCTTAACATTTAAGGGTATAAAAAATACATAGTAGTCGATTCTCAGACCTACTGAATATGCATATAAAATTTGATAAAAATAGGTCAATCCGTTTCGGAGGAGTATGGTAGCTAACATTGTGACACGAGAATTTTATATATTAGATTATATATATATATACATATATAATTATATTATAAATATAGAAAAATAGCGCTTACAGCGATTTTACTTAATTTTCAGGGATAACTTATACGGTAATTGTTACACATGAATGTTAGAACATATACAAACAAGCCAGAAACTAAAATATAGGTAGTAAAAGTAAAAAAATAAAAACTTATATCTATGAATGAGTAAGACAGAACCTGGAGCAAAGCCTTATTTTTGTTAAGAAAGGAATCACATTAAAAAAAGGAAACAAACAAGAACCTAGTCATTACGTGAATGTTTATTGTTTCGCAAAATTCACCTACTTACCAAATCCTATTGTTACAACATTGATCAGCGGTAACTTTATCTTATCTGAAAGTTTTAAAATATATGTATCTGCGTAACAAAAAAAAATGTAATTGCGATTTGCAGTCAGACAAAAAACACGAATTAAAAAACTTTATTTTGTTCCAAAGCTAACAATTATTACAACAACTTATAAAACTTTTTAACCGCTTCTATATTTTTTTAATTAATTGCCACACAAAATACTTAAATTGATATGTAATTATAAACACTTAATAATATTACTGCGAGTATTGTTTCTACCACGAACCAAAAGTTACAGGCTCAGATCTATGATGATATTAAGTGTAGGAAACCATGCTCAGCCTTTAATATTGCATACATAAATCATACACACAAAATGTGGCTCAAGGAGTTGATTGCAAAACCCGAGCTTAGCAGTAATGGTGCTGCAAGAAGGTCAACCACTATTGGTTGAGTTGCATTGAATAATACACCGTGCTCTGTCCAACTTATACGCATTATTGCACGTGTAAACGAGATACACTGAATAAGGCTGACGACCCTCGCCTTATGATGTCGAAACCTTTGGTTGCGCTCGCGCACGCTATGCCAGTTTGGTTTACAACGCAGTATACATTTAGACCACACGAAAATAACTTAGTGACCTGAAAGTGACAGTGATAATTTGAATTGACCACGTGTTTCATGACCTCTGAATGAATACCAACGAACCTGCATGCATCGGTTAGCATAATTTATTTTGTTTATATAGTCTTAGAGATTGTTTTGTAACAAGAATCAAAACATTGAAATATCTTATTAAGGGTTATCAGCTTTTAAAGTAAAACGGATAAGATACTGATATTTGCCGACAAATTTAAGTTTATTTAAATACTAAACTAATTATGTTTTTTATTCAATAATCTTTTGTTATCACAAGGCGACGACCATCAGGAAACGAGTCACTACCACGTCATTCCCACCAGTACATATTAAAATCTTATTTAAATAATGCGGAATTGATGTCAAATAAAGTAATAAATAGCTTGATAATATAGTGGAGTTATAGTCAAGTCAAGGTCACAATGATGTGTATTTTTAAATCGATAATATTAAAGGAAAGGAAGTATCTCGAAAGAATAATGAATTCATAGTTTTGTTTTAATAACAGTAACAGAACTATACTATCAAAAATATATCCGTTAAAACAGAACTATTAACATATACGTAATTAATAATGTATGAGTAATGTACATTGCGTAGTATATCATGTTGCATTTAAAACTATTGACGCGTAATAGAGTTATTTTCAACCACTTCACACAAATAATAAATGGCTACTGCAAATTCCTTAAAAAAATAGAGAGTTGAGCGTTTTCAGAGTTAATCTATATCAAAAGATATAACAGATTGCACATTAATAATTTTATATGGCGGCGATGTCTTTGTGCAATGTCAATCGATAAAATTTTATGACAAACGCCAGAAATAGGTTTTTGATTTTGGCTTCGATCCACAAATCACATTTAAAATACAATATTCGTTATTGTATAGTGATGCAGTACTTAGAGATAAAATTGTACGACTCCAAACTTGTTGAAGTTTAAATCTGTATTTTAAGACTTTGGACGTATTGAATCGAAAAAACTTGATCGCTCCAAATACAAATGTGGTATTGGTTAAATCTTGTTGTACTCGCATTTCGTTCGGTGAGTAAGACTCCCGGAGCCCATCATCCCCCCCCCCCAAAGTATGGTGGTGCAGTTTAAAAAAAGATTACCCCACACCAACCCATTCCACGCTCATAATGGACTTTAACAATGTTAGGGGGCTCAATTCTAACCTAAATGCGGTTTACTTTTACCTAGAAACTGCGAAGCCGGCCTTAACCAGCTGCCCACTGAAGTATTTCCGAACCAATTCGACTTAGGGTCCTTCAAGAAAAGAGCGTACCAATTCTTAGAAGACCGGCAATGCACTCGCGAGCCCTCTGGCATTCAGAGTGTCCATGGGCGGCTGTATCACTTAACATCAGGTGAGCGTCGTGCTCGATTGCCCCGTTCTATAAAAAAAAAACACACAGTTTGGCGACCTCTTTAAAATTTTAACCAAGTAGTTTTTAGCAATCTTCTGAGACCAAGGAGAAAATGTTGTTACTGAGTTATATTTTCAAATATAAAGCGTAGATTTAGAACATCTGATATCTTATATTCAACACTATCGTAAAACATTTGTGTGTACATGAAATTGTGTCAAACTTAGATATGATGGTCTGAATAACATGCTTAGTTACGATTATAATAATCTATAAAAATAATGGAACGCAAAATATGTTAATAAGCGCAGAACTCTATGGCTGGACCAATTCGAATTTCCATCGAACTCTGAAGGAGGTTTTTATAAAAATGCGTCTTAAAACTTAAAAGCCTGTTTTTTCTGTACTCGTGAACGCACATTTCAGGTATATGATTTTTCAAGTATTACGCGTAGTGACCAGCCCCGGGTATGCACCGGCAATCGCAACCCTTCTTGTCCATATATATATGGGAGTATTTCAAAATTGTGGCTCTTACTTTAAAATTCATAGATGTATTGTCTTTGACGTTTTGTTTGTGATAGATACTTTTTACTTTGTTATGTTTTTTTTACGAGCGTCAAGTTCTATCCGCAACATAGGTAGAATTTTTTTTATTTTGCTCAGGTTTTTTTAACTTATTTCTTTACTGATATTTATCAAATTATGCCTGAATTTTATTGAAGTTACACTTACTTTTTTTGCTTTCAGATGGCGTTCTTAAGCGCACGTGGATCAAGTGTTGCAAAGTGTTCCAATTTCAAAAGTTATAGATGTTTCTTACTGGTTATAAACTGTTAAAGTGTATCCAAAAATGAGCTGTGGGTATCAACGATAAGCATGGAACAAATGGCTTTTCTTCCGACGTGGTTTTTGATGGCGTGGCTCGGGTCATTTATACTTTTTAGCCCCTTCGCAATATTTTTAGTGTTTTGCCTTCCCCAACTCCCACTTTTAGTAGTGCGGAGATTATGTTACATACCCTTTGAATATATTTAAAGTGAGGTTTTACTTAGTTAGATGTAAATAGCGTGTAAATAATAAAATAAGTTATGGATTTAAATACATATTTGGCCATTTTGGGTTGCTTTTTATTGAAGAATTGGTTAATTAAGTTAGTGACACTTCAATAAAAATCGAGTTTGTCTAATTTAAATTCAAACAGAGAATTTGTTTACGAAGCAATTTTTTATTTATAACAAATTGTAAACTAAAACAAAGCTCTTAATTGTCTTCTCTTCTTCTTCCATTACCAATATTTTGTTTATTAACGTTGAATCACTTTTTACCAACCATATGAATATTTTATTAATTGAAATGATATATCGTTTACTAGATATAATAAATATATATACATAAAACGTAGAGGTTGTCAGACCTTGTAATAAAACTTTGTCCATCTTCTTCAGTAAACTTTGCCAGTATTCTATCAGTTTCCTGTTTAAAAATGGTATTTTCGATATCAACTTTTAATAAATTCTAGTAATAGTTTGTCAATAATATTAAATAGTTATATTATAAGTGTTATATATTTATTACAGGAAAAAGCCCCGAGTACATAAATTCCAATATGATGTAGATAACATTAGTGGGTTCTATTTATCAAAATATTCATATTCAAAAAAGATTGTCAGCACCGAACTTTTGAACTAATATAGTTACTGGTTTATGCTTATAACGCTGAATTTATAAATAAGTTAAATTTACACGTGCCTATTTAACATTGTTAATCGCGTTGACAATAATTCACACACACACATTCACAGTTGACAGTAATTGCTACATCAAATTAAATCTTCAACAACTAAATTATTTTTTGCTGTTCAAATATTTAATATCGATGACGAAGTAAAGTACGATAAAAAAATATACGATTTGCTAACAACGAAAACTAAGACTAAATAATCTACGATATTCCAATATCCTATTGAAAGCGTGAGATCTTATCTTATATTAAAGATATTATCTATCTTTCTATAACCACAGACTTTGACCTATTATTTTGACGCAAAATTTCATACCTTCAACTCTCAATTTTATGGTTTCCAACTTGAACTAATCTTAACAGTAGACAGGAAACATATATTTCCTTAATAAAAATTGGAGCGTTGATATATTTCAGCGTTAAAAGTATAGCTACACATGACTTCTTGTTAAGATGAGGTTGGCGTTCTAATATATTATATGTTACGTCAATAGACCATGTAAACAGGCCAACAATGAAATTGAGTACACAGTTCAATTTACAGTAATTGAGAGGTTCATATGGCAAATTGTCTGATTACAAATGACAATTAAATAGTTGTTTACTATTGTACTAAACAACAACTAATTAAAACTGAAGACCTTATAGATTTAAATGTATATTTACAAACATTGAGGTTGAAATCTAGCGCTAAATAGGTATATGTTATCCAATCCTTAGATTCCGTATTTTACACCATAAGAAATGATAATAATATAAGAACAAATTTAGAACTATTTAAAAAATAGAAACATCTTACATTCGTATCTCAATCTTCCCAAACCTGTCGCAAATAAATGTAGTTCTGGTTTAGAACTGAGGAAACAGTTCAATATGAGAAACTAGTAGATAACTTACTTTATTAACAGTAACATCACTTTAAAAAGTATTCAACTTAAATTTTAATACGACGTGTTTAAAGAAAAATAGCACTGTCGCATTTTAGTGGGTAACGCTGATGGCGTGGTACGGAAGTTATGTGTTCAATTCCCGGTCAATTTCCCTATAACAATTTTACTTGTTTAAAAAACAACACACGCACACAGGTTTGCATTATGCATTGGTAGATTGTGGTACGTCAAACAACAATAAAATATACAATTGTTGTTTCAGTTAGAAGATGAACGTGCGCTTCGGTAACACAATAAAGTCATTAACATTTCCGCGTTCATAGACATTCTCAGTTCAAGGTCAGTAAAATCTTGCCAACTCAACTATCTTTGATGGAAGTACAAGCCTCTCAAGATATCTTCGACGGAACAAAGCGGAGTGCTTTGGCTATGTATCTATAGGACGTTGACTGACAATGACGGTCGTATTGTTGCAAATTTGTGCTCTGTTTTAAGTATCTTCGAATAGAAAATACGCGTTTTAACATTTTGTATTTCAATAATTAATAATAGTTAAAAACCATGTCATATCTACCAATATAATAAATATGGGTATATAATAAAGGTATGTAATACCTTTAGAGTCTTTTTTATTTAGGGTGATTTTTGTAACTTTTATATAAGCTGTAGGCTAAATAAATGGTAAAACGTATACCTAAACGAGATAGGTAGATAGTTCATAAAAATGTTAAATTATTTTACATTTACTGCCAGTTCTCAAATCTAGGGCGTAGAACGGGCGCGAACATATGGCAATAAGTTTTCCGTCACTCTTTTTTTCATTTCGAATATACAGTATATAGGCCAGAAATATTTACACGAATTGACGAAATTAACTATTATAATGTTGATAATTAGAAATACTAATAACTAAGTAGATAACTTATTGTAATAAAACATAAACAAATCAATTGGGCTACAACCTCTTTAGGTTTGGGCCTCATATTTTTTTTTATTTTTTTTTCAGATCAGCCATCTGTGCCTAACACACGCCGTCGATTTTTTATGTATGAGACAAGCCGGTTTTTCCCTTCGCAGTTCGCGAATGTTACATGCGCACATTGAAGGAAAATCCATTGTTGCATTCCTGAGGATCGAACGTACGACCTCAGGGATGAGAGTCGCCCGCTGAAGCTAGGTCAACACATATTGTAAGATCCGAGCAAAAATCATAAAATTTTCCATCAGTAGGGTATCATGTAACTATTATAGTATGACATGTTTTAAGTGGTTAACCCCAATAAAATTATAGAAGATAACACTTGGATAACGTAGGTATAATACATGTAAACTGATACCTTTCAATAATTTACATTACATAATAACATAATATTTATTTACGACTAATAACAAACATACAAAACTGCATATGTTTTCTTTTCATGCTTTTACATAAAATGCTTCAACTACATTTATTGCTTCAGATTTATATATTTCTGAAGTATATACAGTTAATAATTTATAATACAAAAATATTAATTATGCTATATACACTAAATGAACTTTAGAAGAAAAATACGCTGAAAAACCTATAATAAAAATGGAATAGTATGCGGATTTTCTTTGTGCTGAGCTTTAAAAAAATTTTTATTTTCTTATCGATATAAGCTACTATAGTAAGGTGTAATTTCCATTTCTATTATTACATTTATATTTAACTAAGCATAGAACAGTTATGTCTCTGAGAAGTCACTATTCGCTGCTATAAAACTTGTCGTATGGTGGATGGAAGATAAAATACTTATATGCATTTAGACCATTACTATTATTTACTACTAAAGTAACTTATAAAATATGAACCTTAGTTTACCTACTTTGTTAGTAGTTTGTAAGTTTTGAACAACTACAGAGATTTTTTGCACGAGACATGTGCAAGCGACACCTACAATCATTTGAATCGCCTTGTAAGTTTTTCCCACTGTGTGCCGGCCAGTAACTGTTTAGACTGATCCAGGATCCACCATTAAGATCGAGGAGGACAGCACAGAATTCTTAGTAGATATCTACTAAAGTCTTTAAAGTAAACAATGCAACGCAAATAAACGGCAACGCACTCGCGAGCCCTCTGGCATTGAGAGTGACCATGGGCGACGGTATCACTTAACATTAGGTGAGCCTCCTGCCCGTTGCCCACTGTTCTATAAAAAAAATGTTAGGTTTGCAAAAATATTTGTTAAATTTTTACTTATACTACACGGCATCAAGGGAAACTGTCCCAGGTTGGTGTTTTTTTTTTGTTATTGTATTTTATTACATAGAGTTAGAAGGAAACTCCCACTCAGTAAACACGCATTTCATTTGTCGTCCTTCTGACTCACTATTAAATAAATATGTACCACTATATACCTAACGGCAACCTAGGCTAGCCAAGATTCTTGGCATGTTTTAAATTGCTTGTTTATTATTTTAATTGTCTGCTAACAATGTAGTAAATACCGACATGTAGTGTGCTGGTTTCCATTTGTAAATATCTTTACAGTATCCGTAGATTGCCAATTGCTTTCTGTCCCATTAAACACTGCTGTGTGAGATGTCTAGTATGTGCCGCTTAAGTTACCCACTGGAAAGTTTTACTCAGGTAAATAAGTAATATATTTGTTATGGCAAACGTTACAACAACTTTTACGCGCATTTTAAAATCATTATTAGAAGATAGTTCGTCACGCCATCTAGTAAAATCTTACTTAATTACTATCAATGTAAAGTGCGACAAAGAAACAACTAACTGTTTGATTGTTTACGATATTTCTTATATAGATGGCGTTATTATAAATATTTATAATATATATAACTTATAGCACATAGTTAAAATACCATATAATAATATGTCTTCCTACGATTTTTAACGGGGTTAAATATGATAAACAGTAATTTTCAATACTACAAAGGGGATACAATTATTAATTATTCTGGTTTCAATAGATAAAAAATTAAGTAAAAATATGAGCACATCAAACTGTCTGCGTGATTTCGTAACATACATAATGTAAACGTAACCATCTAGAACTTTGTAGGATAAGTTATTTATTTTACGCAAAAAATAATGTCAAAAAAGTTTAATAAAGGACATAGCAATTATAATAAAAAAAATTTAATAGGTACTTTAAAACTGCTATAAAGATAAAAATATGCCAAAATATAAGCAACAATACCAAATTATAAGATCCTACGCAATAGTCTCAACGTAAATTACGATTAAAACAATGGTTCAAGGAAACGCCTTTGTTATCCACATCTCTCTCACGATCAGGCATAACGAAGCACAATCACTTGGTCACCTGCGTAAAAGGGGGTAATTTTATCTAAAAAGCTTATCAGTTAACTAGGACAAAGCACACGGTTGCATTCGCTCACAAGGACAACTCTCAAGATTGAAAGTATCTAGAAGCACCATAATTATATTATTTTTAACGATTATTAATTATTTATACATCTTCTTCTTTTAGTGCCTCTCCATTACTGGAGGATGGCCGTCAGTCTCTTTTAGCGTGTCTTGTCCTGTGCCAGATGCAGCAACTCTTCTGTCCATTCCCTACCGTTGCGAAGCCATGATTACTTCCTTCTACCAACACGCCGTTTAACCTGGATTTTACGCATTATAATTATTGTATACATAATCTTAAATAGAGAGAAGTTGGTGTGGTGGAAACATAAACTGGAACAGATTTTCTGTGCACCAGGACGTCTAACATATTTAAATAATTAACTTATATGTAAAGGCCAGTGACATATACACTATAATATTTAAACCATTAAACCACTTAAATTGCACGAAAAACCTAACAAACCAATTGAAACATTGATGCCCCAAAGATAGCCTATGCAAATCACCAGTTCTTGACAAAAATTCTCATTCGAATGTATTCCTATATTCGAATAAGAAATGTTCTTTACGATGGGAGAATAATTTGCAAGTTCACTTCTCATGGAATTCACGGTTGACTAACTTACCAGACGACTCTCTCAATAAAACCACATGGCAACATTTTATTTACTGTTTCATAAAAGGTCACGGTCTCTCAACGAAAGGGATAAATGCAAAAATGACAAATCCCTGAAGCACGAGGGAGGTATGATTCGCATCTAGACGTTTTAGCTCACTGGTGACAAGCATGTTGCGCCCGCGCAAGCACACCACTCCACTACCATTCGCCGAAGCGGACGCAATGGCGACTCGGTGTTTACTAGTAAGTTAACATTCATTAATTCATAACTTTCATAACATCTCGATAACCCTCTGCAACGGTGTCTTTAGTGCTATACGACATTTTATAAAACCTTTGACATCACAGCTCATGGTCACTGTCATAACATAGTATAATATTTATATTTGTTTTACCTTATTTATTAATGATATAAATATGCTTTTTGCTTTCGTTATTTATTGTCGTTAGCTAGTATAATTTGTGGTGTTTATTCCTACTTATAGAATTTAATTTGTTTTCTTAGTTCATGCCTGGCATGTATTCCTATTTTTTAAATATGTAAGACATTGTTATCTATCATTAAATAGGTGGCCACTACAGGAGGATAATATATTAAATATTATAATTTCAAAAAGTATTCATTCCGCTCATATAAATCATAAATAACTAGGAATAATAATTGAAGGTTGACAATAATCTATGTAATAATATATTTGCAATAATCAGCTTTTGCCCGGATTTCCTTCTACGATTAACTTACAAGTGCATAGAAAAGGATAAAAAAGAACATGATAATAAATGCTAATACACCTTTATAGAATCCTAATTTCAAACCAAAAGCTTCGAAAACACGAAAGACTGTTTTTATTTTCTTAAGTAATTTGCTATAACATCAAAAAGTTTAATGTTCATAGAAAACTTATAAAGAAAATCTTAGGTGTATGTGATGGCAGGGTCAATGACCTCACAGGCTTTATTGCGAATGCACAATGATGCACAGACCTCGTAAATATCGCAACCACTGTTTTCTTGTGATGCATTCGTTTAGAGTGACTTATTACCTATTGTATAACTTTATTTTCGTTTCAAATATGTGTCACTGCAATTTAAGTAAATTCATGATTTATTATAATAATAATCATTTATTGTGTCGAATATTGTGGTTCAAAGTGATTTCCGCGTAGTAAGAACGATAAGTCTTCTAAAGAACAAAATCAATAGACCGATAGCTATAGTCATCCATAATTATCTGTACATAATTATGTTAGAAAATGTTGAAGGTGTAACTCGGCTACCAAAATTAATGTCCGATTAGCTAATGACTGATTTATGAAGTAATGGCAGTGAAGACATCTTTAGCTTTTGATTCGATCTATAGTGAATATATTTGAGTACATACGTACTGTGTCAAGTAACCGTTAATAACTCTGAGTATTAAACTATGCCAATAAATATTTATATCCACCTCATTTTAAATATTTCAATAAGTTTTTATCAACTTTATTGCATTTAAACATTTAAAAATGTTTTCCTTCAAACCAGTTAGATTATACTTAATTATATTTTTTAACATCAGTTAATGGTAGTCCTGTCATAATTGGTTCTACTTATTGACCTTACAGTCAACATTCCATTTCTTAAACCTTGTGAACGCTTGATGACTGTCGCGCTATGACAGCAGCTTTATACCCTCAATAATTACATTATTAATACAGCGACTACTTCCGGATCAAGGCTTATAGCTAGATCTAAAAGTAATTAATTCAATAACCAATAATAATAGTTTTTAAAACTCATTACCTCCTGTCTTCTGAGTAACATATGATTCATTGGTTTTAATAATTATTTAATTGATAGAATTTTGTGAAATTGTTGATAAACGATTTAGTATTAGTAGTTGCGTATGAGTTAAAAATGGTGGACGCCAGACCGGCCAGGAGACTGACCATACAGCTATATTAAAGTTCTTTTAGCAATCATACTCTACCCGGAATCATTTATGTATTTATTTTAAAAATCAAATTCAAGACGTTGATTGCAACTAAGTCAAACTAAAATTTCCAATTGTAACGCTACACTTATCAAGACATTTTACCATAATTTCGAAACCATTGATGATTTATCACGTCTCCTGTCTTTTGAGACTAACCACGTAATGACTACGTACAGATGTTATCAATCATGAAAATTATGGGTACAAAATATTGTCTATGATTGGGTAAATATGTGTTGCGTTGCATTTGGCAATGACCCACTGTCCAACCGGGTTTAATAATAGAATATTTAAATTGTTTATAACCTTTGACTTCTTGCAGAATACGTAAATATTGTGATTTTTATCATGAAGGACATTTCTTCTTTGTCTCATTACAGAGTATTTAATTGACAGGTTCTTTGCAGTTTAAATGTTTATGTAAGCTAATAGGTAGATGTTTAGTATACATTATTATTAAGGCGTTAAGTTTTTAAGTAAAAGTTCTGTGTGTGTTCCGGTTTAGTATTAATATCGCTTGAGTTCTGGAACTTCATTTAGCAGTGAGACCGCCTATTTACATAATTTTGTATCAGTACATTGGTACCTAAAGATTAAACGTTCGATGACCAATTAGTTTTGCTTTGGCTTCATTGAGCGCGTGTTATCCCAACCGCTGTCCGCGTGACAAATCAAAATACCAAGGTCCTACTAAATTAAGTACGCCAGACCTACTCTAAATGGAGCTTTAAATGATTGTACACTGAAACGAGTTTCTTAAAACTTATGAATAGTAGAAATATGAAAGAGTTTCTTTGTTTATTTCTTCTAAATAGAGTATCCTATACCTATATATCTCACAAAGAATTACTATTAGCAGCATCTGTGAAGTTGTAGATTTTTCATCATTCTGCAGGTCACGGTACATCATCAGTATGATAATTAGAACTGATCACCTCAAAGGATGCAAACAGATTTTAAAATTTAACAAAATGAGTATTTTAACAACAATATCTGCAAATACATTCATAAATAAAAAGCTTAAACGGAAAGAATGCAAAGATTATTTAAATATAATCATAATTTAATTAAAATCAATGTAAAAAAACAAAAACCCGTACATAGAACACCTCTTTGTTCTGTGATTATACTAAGATAAACACTTAGTTGTAGGATAATTATTACAGATCAATCTGCAATGATTAACATTTATAATGATGTATAACTACATTCTTATGTAAAGCGACATGTAAAACATTCAATAGATTCACTTAACGATACTATAAGAGTAATATAATATAATAGCTTTAACATTATACCTAAATACTGCATTCTTATGAACCATCACTACGACTACCAATATAAATATGCATTTAAGGTTATTACATACTCGAAGAAGCTCATATTCCCTTCAGGGACTGTCATGTTGTGGAAACGTGGAGCAAAGAGATAGCAGGTATAACTGAATATAAATATCTTTTTTATACCTTATTATAGTATATTAACAGGCAGCAAAATATATACATGTTAAAGATTATATTAATTTATTACAATCTTAGTTTTCTCTATGTTAAATGAATGTGAATCAAAATCTTGGTAAGATTGTAGCAGAGGCTCACGTTCAAAAAATAAAACTTCACACACTCGCGCCATCTCATGGGACTATTAAATAACACAAGAAAACGTAATATAATTTGATTGGACTTTGAGACTATGTATTTATTTTTTATATATTGACAAATATTTAGACGTAATTAACGTATCGGAACGTAAGTAAAATTAATTACAGAATCTTGCGTGACCAGTTATAATTTATTTGAGTAACAAAATATCGTACCAGTATTTGTGACAAATGAATAACAAATGTATACCTCACTTAATTTTTTTTTAATTTGTTTCCCTGTTTAAACAATACGTAAACTGACAGCATTTCAAGTAAATTAACTAAATTTATGTTATTGATACCCTAAATGAGACTTACGATGGTATAAGGGAAAGTATAAATTATATAAAACGTCTAAACAATTATGACCTAGAAAAGTTTCTTACGTTGACTTGCAGGGTGCACTCACGGAATAGATGGTATATAAGGACGTTGTTATCTCTGGTGTGCCCCAAATATACAAATATAATAATCATGTCATATAAACTATGTATTGACTTATTCTGATAGCTTTTAAATATATTGTTCTATATTGTAACACAATGTGGGCATTACAATCTCCACAAGTTTTCTGTTATTAATCTAGGTAATCTGTAGTAGTTGGACTCAAAAAAAAAATTGTGACAAAATGAGTACTGTAAATGTATTTGAAGATTCAAGGTATTTGTATGTAAAAAGATTGCAAGTGCAAAAAACTTCACGTTCATAAATTTTTTCTTTTAATTGTCTATAATTTTCAAGGCGAATTCTAATTGATGTCTTTACAACTAACTATTTATATTATTCATAAAACAGGTTTCTGGTCGCTCTTAATAAAATTATATATCATTATTTATTATTAGGGACATATCAATTATATGCGTATGTTATATATTTTAACTAGGTATCTGTCAGCTAACTAAATTAGAATTTCACTAGCTCTTAAAAGTATACTTAATATGTTTTTCTACTATTTCAATATATAATACTTGCTGTATATAAACTATTTAAATTTTAGTAGAAATATTTTGTGTAATACATAATGTCTTACGTTATCGTCTTTCGTTAGAATAAGTTTTATCTAAATAAGGCAATATATATACGTCATATTTTTAATCAGTTTACTCACACTTGCGTGCGCATAGAGAGACGCAGGAATGTGTATGTCCCATTCCTTTTTGGGTAATTACTAATCTTATGTATTAATAATAATTTTTAATTTTACAGTTCCTGTGCATCACTGCGCTAACTCTTTCTGAACCAATCCCGGGAAGGATCCCTAAGGTCTACAATGCCCTTATTACGTCGAATCAAAATTTGGAGCCAAGTAAAGCCTATCCTGTGTATCAGCCAGTTTTGAGGAACACCTTCCCGTATCCAATTCAACCTCTCTTCTATGCTGATTTTCCATTCACAAATGTAAGTTACTACTTTTAAATAGGAATTCACCTTTGTCTTCTTTGGAAGCAAGATTTAAATTAATTCTAAATTACTGAAACTTTAAGATCTATAGAACATTCGTACTTAATCCGAGCAGATAGACTGATGGTATAACTACTTAGTTCAATAGTCAAGTCCCTCAATGTTTTTCTGAAACAATATCATACACACTAATAACATATGCTTTTCGTTTATTATTTTTATTTCAGAGCTTGCTGCCTCCACTGCCGCTATCAGGCGTGCCAAAAGAGTTAACTCCAAATGTAGAATCAGCATCTCCATCGTCTGAATCACCAAAAGAAGAATCGCCCTCGGACAATCCTCCTGAAGCAAGCAGCCCTGAACCAAAGACCAATGACGGAACGGAAGCACCACCTCCACCACCAAAAACTGAATCGCCAATACCTCTTAACGAATTCGGTTTACCACCACAAGTCTTACCCTTGGGCAACTTCGGTTCTGGCTATGAATTCACGCAGATAAACACTTTCCCATATTCTTTCCCAGGCCTACGTTTTTATGACCCATATGACCCCTTTTTATTCAACCCTTATGCAAATTTCCCTTTGTATCGACCGCTTTCAAATGCTTTAGCTCCTTTGCCTGCTGCCCCTGTGACGAAAGAAGTGCCAAAAGCAACACCAGTACCAGAAAGTTCTGATACAGGTGCAACACCTCCATCAGAACCTAGCGACCTGAATATTTTGAACTACTCAGCAAAAGATCCAGCTATACCGAATGTACCGCCGCCACCTCTGCCTCAGGGAGGGTTAAAACCCGACACTGAATAATTTGGCAATAATGCAGTGATTTTAGTTGTAAAATTTATTATATACAGTACATAAGTGATACATGTAATGCTCATCATTATTTTAGGTTAATACATAATATTTTCTATATATAAATGACAGAATAATTTACTTGCAAATGTGTGCATGCGTAAATTTACAGCAAAACTATAATTCTACACTAATTTAGAAAGTTACAATTACGAATGAAAAGTATTTACTTAACAATATATTATTATTAGTTATTGATAAAATTATATAAATCAAATAAATTATTGGAAACGAATTTTAATTTCGAATGTTATAAATTATCAGTGTATTCGCGTTGTACATTGTTATCATATTTCATAACAGAGAAAATTGCCAATCATGAATTATGATCCAAGAAACTAATAACTGATACTGGATATTTATGTACTTAGCTAAAAGTATTATCTATTGAATCACATAGGTATGATAAAGTATCTCTCTATACTATATTTTCCTATATTACAGTTATTCAATTCGATACAAAATCAAGGTTATGGTTCTCCATATCTCGTGGGCTATCGAATCGAAACTTTTATGTGTGGGTGTGTGTCATTGCTGTTAATAAACTGATTACATTATATAGGAGGTAGGAAAAATATTTAAATGTCATGTTTTACTGCCATGTTAGGTATTGCGGTCCATAGAAATATATATCCCAGTTCATACCACCTATCATATCTGATGGTATATACCATTCGTAATAATAATATTTAAATCGATGTTGACTGTGACAATAAGTGATTCTTGGTACGCACATCTGAAAATTGTATGCTGTACTCCTAAATAGATCTTCTTCAAAGGCCCTTGCTCTGAGGATAATACAAGTTGGTATTCTGCGAATCTTTAACCAGCCCTGAAAGTGTTTTAGTATATAAAGGAGTCTCTCCAGGATCCTACTTTTTATATATAAATTATTCATTGCTTACACTGAACAAGTCAACTATTTATAGTCAATTTCCGAATTTATAATTTTGTACTTTGATTTCATATACATATTTAAAAAACTATATACAAACAGAATCGTGAACTAATATCTAACAACTTCTACAATTTTTATGTAAGGGAATTTATTTAACAAAATCGCATTGACTTACTCGAATTATAATTTTGCCCAGTACTTCCATGTGATCTTTGTGTATATGGGCTTGAAATCGAATATCCTTGCGTGAACAATCCCCAAATGTATACTCACTGTGCACAGACACTAAAGAAGAGCATCTTTGTTATTTGAATATTTGAAATATAATTTAGGTAAACATAAATAAAATACCTGGTTCTTTATCCGACGAGTCCAAAGTGAGTTCATTCAGAGAAGTGAAATATTGCCAGCAAATACATTTTCCTACTGAAAATAATGTTTTAAATACAGAACTAAACTGTGACTAGTACTATAAGTTCCTTTATCATATATATTGTATTAGAATGTTACCAAACTCATGTTGAAGCGTTACCGTATGATATGATCTTATAAATTAATAATTAATTAGCATAATATTTACCTCTTCGTTAACAAATTAAACTCCTTTTACATTTATGAACTAACTACCTTACTACAATCGTTGAATTACAATAAACACAGCTGCACATTAAAAGCAATCAATGTGCGGTGATTTAATTTAATTGTATATTCCAATAAATACATTATTTATTTATTTCAATAATTAATTACAATTCAATTCTAGTCTACATTCTAAATTACTCTAAGTCGGAATGTCTCTATTGCCAGTAAAAAATATCAGGCGTTATTTTTTGAACATACTTTCGCATTGCATTGCTTTAATAATCTTTGTTTTGAATTATCTCGGTAAATTTATATAGTTCTATAAAATTTTACCAGTATTAAATTCTCTCATTTAAAAATAAAATACATATTAATTAAAACTTAATATTATTTATACTTACTATAACTAAGCAGGACACCTAAACATAGCAATTTTATCGCCATATTTTTACGATGTAGTGCATGTGATAGAAAATATAATTCACAATATACAAATTATTACGTTAAGCATGCGCTTGTGTTTAAAGAAATACTGAATCGCAAGCTGCATAAAATATGTATATTTTAAAATTAATGTTTATAAACACTTTCGTTGCAAATTAAATTAGCGCATTCTTTGTATTATTTGTATTTGTATTGACGTGACGAATGCGATATTATGATGCCTAAATTGCCTGTGAAGGTCAAATGTGAATGTCTACAATATCAAAAAAGTTTGAATCACGATTCCTTCCGCGCAATTAAGTTGATATAATTATTTTTTAATGTGAATATATTTATTAAAAAAAGGATTATAAAAATTGGTTCCTGACAGATGCTTTTGCAAGTCTAAACAAATTTGTCTTTTCATCACCATGTATACTTACAAAAAAAATTGTATTTGCGGAAAGGCTTATGCGATAAACCTCAGTTACAAATCTCAGTTACCCGTTAAGCATGGTGGTGGTAGCTCTTTGCGGATTAAATGTGTATATTTCCTCATAAAAATGATCGCTACCAAAATTTTATATTTACTTATTCATTTTCTGATTGTAAGACCAAGTGTGCAGGTAAAGCTTTACACTCAAATATGAATGGTAAGTACATTAACATTTTATTTAGTACAATGTCTATTGTTGCAGATCTGTTTAGAAGAAACTTCAAATAAAGGGTTAAGTGTCCGATGGCCACAAAGTGAAGAGGACACAGACATAAAGTCCGACCCCTTGTGTTACAATGAAGATACAATCATAACTAGGAATTGTGTTAACAATACTTGGATACCTTCGTTAGCTGAGCTTCCTCCTTGTTTTGAAGCTCTCCATATTTTTGATATGCCACAGTCATCTTTGTGTCCAGCTACATTCATGAAGGTTTCCGAGAATAACACAAAGTATTGTTATAAAGTTGAGAAAGCATCGTCATGGAGTTTTCCATGTCTTCAAGGTGGTGGTGCTTCGGTTATTACACATCTCAATGATGACGATGTAGAATCTATTTTAACATCTTTGAAAAAAAATAACGTTTCACGATATTTTTGGTTGCCTGGGCGCAGAGCTAAACTTTTCAGCCCTCTAATTTGGAATACACCCGGAAAAATGTGGGGCCGCAACGTGGAAAGCAATAATTTTTTGCCAGTTCGCGACTGTATATTTAAAAACTGCCTTCTATTAGATATTGAAGCACGAGAAATCACAACTGAATTATGTTGGATAGAATATCCTACTTTATGTTTTTATAGAAATGATATACATTATCCAGCTAATTGTCCTGAAAACTACACTGGAGTAAGATTAACACCACAGGAAAGTATTTGTGCTGGGATAAATGTAAAACACGAAGAGTTGTCATTTGAGGAATTTTCCAATATATCCCAATTTCAATGCACACCAATGGGAGATAATATAGAAAGTGATTTAAGCCGATATGTCTATAAAGAAATAGCTAAAAATTATGCTCTTCCAGAGAATACGTGGTGCTGGTTCTCAACATCATTTTATAACCACATTGGAGATGAAATAGGCATATTTAAGTCAGTATTTTCTGATTTTCGAGTCTCTATAAATAAAAAAGGTTCAATAAGATTAAATAGAAAACAGGATTCAACTAAACTGTCCTGTTTTGCTTGTCGGACTCAGATTTTGTACGAACAGCCAGAATTATTGTTTGAATACAATGAAATCCACAATATTATGTATTTAACAATTTATTTCCCTTCCGGTTTGTGGAAGTATAGTGAAAATGACACAGGCATTCAATGTTTCTCGGATGCTAAGGGCTTTGTAAAAGTAATAGATATAAATAACTTTCCGTATATGCACGTTAAGACAGATAAATATCAAGATAAAACCAATTTAACTATAGAAAAAGTCGTCTACAAAGTTGATCTCATAACAGATCGATCAGCACAGTATTGGTGTGAGGGACATACAAATAATTTTACATTAATCTCAACTGAGAAAGTGATTGCCAATCCTCAAGGAAATTATATTCATGTATTTTCTCTGGGATTAGAAATATTTTTTACTGATGATGAAATAAGAATTGAACTAAACGAAAAAATGATACAAGTCTGTGAGAATGTGACTTTAATCTTTAATGCCGATAAAGTCCTTTTAATGGAAATGCTCACATATGCCTCAGAGAAATTGCTAGTTTTGTTACATATGCATATGCCAATTACGAATATTTACGAAGAAAAGGGTGACAACATAAAAATGTTATATGAAAATATGAAACAAATAGCAGAAACGGAACTATATAAATATAATTATACATTTGTAAATATCTCTAGTTCAATGTATTGCTTACCAACTACTTCCATCTCGGAAGGAATGATACTAGAATGGGAACTGACTGCGATTGGTCATATAGCAGCTCCAAAACAATTCTGTTTACAAGCTAACGGTTTGCCTGTGAAGAGACGTTGTCTGGGTTCATATATTCTTGGTAGTAGATGGGGTCCAGTTGAAGGTGTTTGTAATAAAAACTACTCTCCTTCAATAGCGACAACATATTTATATAAATTTTATAAAGGTCGAATGCCCGCGAACGATACATTTAAATTTCTAACAAATGGTCTGGGATATATTTTAAATGACGTTGGTATATTTATTCCAGCAGACATATATTATTTGTCCATATCATTGCAGCAAATTCTAAACATAGCTCAAAGTAATGAAAGCTCCGTAGATATGGGTACTATGGAAAATATTGCGTGGATTATGAACAGAGTCATGATATTAGACAATCGATACCTAAGATTAGCACAAACATTAAATTCAACAAACGTTATATTGGATGCGGTAGGTGTAATAATTCATAAGTTAGCTAAGACGGACACATCTACATTACGAAATCTTCAAAATATCGGGTATGACTTGGCTAGACAACCAAACTTTTTAATTCAAATATGTTATCCTACCATTAACAATATTTCTGGTATAGCTATTAGGTATAAAACAAACGCGAGTAATTTTTTAGATGTGGACATAATACCATTGTTTAAGAATACTACTTATGATGAAGTATTATTGATCTCTAATTTAGATATAGCCACATGGATTCCGGGAAATGTTCTCGACTCTTTAATTAGTAGTCAAAATTTAACAAGTAACGATAAGCTGCAAGTAGAGAATATTCGTATAATAATAAGCATCTTCCACAATGGAGCAGTATTTCAAGAATTAGATCCAAATTATTTAATTTTAAACAGTCGTGTCATAGGTGTTTCAATTCCTGGATTTTTACCAAATTTAGTTCATCCAATCCCCTTAATATTTCGTAATTTTAATAATGTAGCATACAAAAAACAATGTGGTTATTGGGATTTCATGGTAAAAAATAGAGCTTCGGGATTTTGGTCAAGTAAGGGATGTTGGTTGGTTAGAACAGTCAACAATATGAGCGTATGTAACTGTTATCATTTAACTCATTTTGGACAGTTAATAAACATTCGGCAACGTACAATTGATGACCACGCCGTTAATACAAAACCGCTAAATATAATATCCCTCATAGGGAGCTTCTTATCACTCCTTGGAATAACTGGTATATGGCTTACAGCCTTTGTTTTTCAGGCCTGGAGGAAGAAAGCTGGTTCCAAAGTTCTTTTAAATTTCACAGGAGCTATAGCAATGCCATTAATTCTAATTATTGTTTTTAATTTCGGTGAAACAATATTTTTAGGGGAAAATGGCAAGTACTTCGCTTCAAATAAAATGAAAATAATCTGCATATTTTTAGGTTCAATATTGCATTATTCCGTTCTTGCTAGTTTTATGTGGATGCTCATAACTGCTTCTTTGCAGTTCATCAGATATGTAAGGGTTTTAGGAGTTAAACGACCTTCTAGGTTTATGATAAAATTTACATTGATTGGATGGGGAATTCCACTAATACCCGTATCTGCCGTTTTAATATTTGATCCATATAATTATATTTCGACTGTATCGCTAAGTAGAAATGAATATGCTATTTGCTATCCTACTGGATTTTATTTAATTGTTACAGTTATTGTACCGATCTTTATTATTTTGTTTATAAATATTACCTTGTTTATTTCAGTTTTATATGCTATATCTCACGGTCCTGACGGAAAAATGAGAACGACAGACATAGACTTGATCGGGGCCCAGATAAGATTGTCTATATTTCTGTTCTTTCTTTTAGGTTTAACATGGATTTTTGGTATATTTTCATTTACAAAAAATTTAGTCTGGTCGTATTTCTTCTGTTTGACTTCGACTTTGCAAGGATTCGTTTTGTTTGTTTACTTCGTCATTTGTGACCCAATTACGCGTAATTTATGGGTAACTTTAATGAAACCACAATTCCGTTCTAATTCTCCAAGAGAAAGTGTAATAAGTATTTCTAATACCTGAATGCAATATCATCTCCAGGTTTAAAGAAACAGAATAGAAACGTGAAGATTACGTTTAATAAAATATTATTCAATTTGAACGTACGTCAAATAATTTTTCATAGAAAATGCAGATTATCCCCTTCTTAGCTCCTATTTAGTTAAGGCTGTTAGTTATTCAGAACATTGTCTTCATTGTAATATCCTGTAATAAATAATTTTATTTATACGGTAGATAAGATGTTCCATTATATTATAATTATACTAGTTTTGCAATAAATACCTAAAAGCAAACATATGATAAGTAGTTATTAATTTAGTGGTGTTAAGATTTAATTGATACAGAGAACTACAATAAAATTTGTTTTCGCAAAATGTTGTTTAGCATTCTTTCATTCATTCTTTTCAAACACAAAACAATGATCAAACTTACTCGCCTTCTCATTGCTTATAGGTTATCAGATATGGCAAAAGTGCTCAAAACAAAAGTTACAAACTATAAAAATCTTTACTTTATCTTGCTATTATACTCATGCGGTTGGTATTGCATACAGTTTTTTACATATATCGTGTAGGTTTTGTTCTTAGTTTAATATTTTTATGCATATGTATTTTATAGTTTGTTTCAATAAGGCTTGGAGAGCGATTCCAGCAAACCAAGCATCTTATGCTTTAAGAGATGGAAGTGCCGACGACTATGACGATCAAATCTTTAAGACCTTACTTAACGCCGAGGACCGTTTACCACGAGGTAACAAATAGACTAATGATATAATTTTTGATTCCTATTTGTTTTTATCATATTTGATTTATTTTGCGATCTTATTGGGAAACAATCTATAAACTTAAATTAAGTGTAAATAAACTCCAATTCATAATACTGAATTTCAATAGTTATGAAAACATATGACTATTAAGACTTTTTGCTGTTACGAGTACACGTCATTTTAAATCATGTTAATATTTAACTATTCGAAATTCGTATTCTTTAAATAGGTTTTATGTAATAGGAACCCTTAACAGCGTCTACAAATTTGGTTGGTGCACTCGTGACATGGTGGTTCCGGTACACTATAAGAAATCTGTCAACATAACACTACCTACCTGGAAGAGCACAAACGTCAATTACATATATGTATGTAAAGAATTTAAATTATAAAGGCCCGTTCACATATATCAGTGCAGCCACAGTTCCGACACAGGACAAACTCTTTCGGGAGGTTATGAAAGCTTCCGATCGCTATTTTCCATTCAAATTGACAACGTACTTTTTAATACACTAAACAGACAATTATATTTCAGAGGCTCCATTCATTCTTTTATTTATACTTCACTTAAGCCTGAATTTATGTTTACATAACAATTTGACTGATCTTCATTAATCGTAGTTACCGACAGTTGTTAAGAAAAAAATCAGTGGAGCTACAATAACTGAATCTTTTTCATGATCATTTTTAAATCTAATAGAAAAGTAGGTGATCAGCCTCCAGTGCCTGACACACGTCGTCGACTTTTTGAGTCTAAAACATGTCGGTTTCCTCACGATGTTTTCCTTCACCGTTCGTGTAAATGTTAAATGCGCACATAGAAAGAAAGTCCATAGGTGCACAGCCCGGGATCGAACCTACGACCTCAGGTATGAGAGTCGCACGCTGAAGCTAACACTGCTCAGTTGTTAAGAAGTTTTTTTATTAAAAAGAGCTTTTAAAATATAATCGTTTGCACCTACTTTATATCAAAGTATAGTCGATAGTTTGAGTTAGGTTAAATCAAGCAAAATAAAGCGCTCTATTATTTTTTAACTCTTGGAGCATTATTTAAAATACATATCTTTGTTTCAGGTGTTGGTCAGAAAAAATACTATACAATATAGGCATCAGTGTGTCATATTAAAAATGTATGTGCCCTTTAAATTTATGTTTCATAAGGCACGATTACCTATTTATTACTGTCAAGGGACCGTTCACATAATAATGATGAACACAATTAATAAGTTTGAGATTCACGAGTTCTATATCAAACACCGACTACTAGTTCCAGCCAATTTTGTGGTAGAGTTCTACCACGGAAAACGTTTTTAAAATAATGAAATAATACTACATATACACTTAGTCCTATTTGGAGTAGGCAGCATCAGAATGTCTGGTCATTCGCGCTCTACTTCTTAGGGCGCTGGTGCGCGATGACCTTAATGTGCTTCTTAGTGGTGGTGGACCGGAAGCAATATTTTCAGCAGCGACAGGATAAGGCTGATGTATGGTATAAATGTGATACCAGTACTGTTAATGTTATATGTTAGTTTGTATAATTAAATTATTAAAATTGCAGTTTCATTTTGTGTACTTATTTTATTACCTTATTGCTATTTTTGACTTCATCTATGCGGTAGATTGGCTTAAAAGAAACCCAGTCTGACTTCAGAAATAATTGCCTATCAATTCTTTATACAAACTTCTATGTTACTTATAAAGGGAAACGATCATGTAGAAATAATTTAGATTATTGTTATTATAGTTCGTGGTTCATTTCATAAATAATATTCGAATTCGCTCTCGTTTCTCAACTTGTCTAATAGTCAGGCACGTAAAAATAAAAATATAATAATTACTGTCAATACATATTTCTTTCTTTACAATTTACTACTATTATTGGAGTTCGACACAGCAATAAATAATCTATAGATCATGTTTTTACTATTCTGCTTTTCTTAATACAAACGAGGCAAACGGGCAGGAGGCTCAACTGATCTTAAATTGACACCAATGCCATAGGGCACGCGAGTACGTTGCCGGTCTTATATTAATAAATGTTGATCGATTGTCGAGTTGATTATTACAACCTGGCATTGATCTAAGTTATTCTATCGCCTAAAAAAAATTCATATTATTAATTACTAGTGACCCGCCCCAGCTTCGCACGGGTGCAATGCTGATGAAAAGCAGATTTTTATTATGTATTGTTATTTCCGTCGCTAGAAAGCTCCGATAATATATGCGACATATACGATATAGACATATACCATCACAGACTTTTCTGTAGACCTTTTCAATGTGTACAATACTTAGCACATTTTTTTGATAAAACTCGTAGGGTTCAGCCTGCGTTAGCAATGTATGCGGAAAAAATGTAATTATTTACGACATCACATTAGAAACCTCAAAAATAACAGTACTTCTCTACTATTTAATGTTATTATACATATAAACCTTCCTCTTGAATCACTCTATCTATTAAAAAAAACGCATCAAAATCCGTTGCGTAGTTTCAAAGATTTAAGCATACAAAGGGACATAGGGACAGAGAAAGCGACTTTGTTTTATACTATGTAGTGATATTACTTTAGCTAGTTTTGACATCATATTAAGGGGTGTCATCATGTAAAGTAGAGGTTGGAAAAAAACCGATACCTTTACTAAAAGTGAATAAAGAAGTGAACAATTTAATCTACGATCAATAATTGTAGGGCCATTTCCTTTGTTCTTATAATTTGTTTCACCTTATATACTGTTTACATATTTTTTTTTAACCAAGTTTTTAATCTAAAATTATATACATTTTCATCAACTCTTGTCGTTTCTAAATTTTATTCCTAACTCTACATCTAACGGCAACGCACTCGCGAGCCCTCTAGCATCGAGAGTGTCCATGGGCGGCGGTATCACTTAACATCAGGTGAGCCTCCTGCCCGTTTGCCCCCTATTATATAAAAAAAAAAAAAAAAACAATCGGAAATAAAATTTATTTAAATGATGGCCGCTATATATTAGAGTAGATTTCGATTGTATAGTCGCTATTTAACCGTCATTTTATTTACCTACAAATTTCGTTGAATTCTAGCAAACCAGACTATAAAACAAAATTTGAATTATTCCCGGTATTTCTTCAGATGACAATTGTTACTAAACAGTCGTTGTTTACAAATACTAAACTATGTTTTGCCCAGCAGTCTTATGAAATACGTAAGACGCAATGTTACGGTTTGCTCTCATAATAATTTGTTCGTATACCTTTGACAACTTTATGCATGACTTTCCATTATAACAAAGCATGCATACATATATATATCTGCTTCGGCAATAAAACAGCAAAACATAAGAGAATAATTTCTATATAGTAAAACTGCAGTCTCATTGTAAAAGTTCCAACATATTACTTCATATTATATTTATTTATTTCTATACTCCTATTATTTTAGAATAAGCAATCCTGTCGTTTATATATTCCAGGCAATCTTCTGTCAATAAAATGCATGATACGAGACTTCTCGTCGTGCCAAGATGACTTCGGGTTGAAGCCCCCAGACGGCGTCCTAAAGGAACATACGTTTCCATGGCTAGGATTTGTGCAGTACATTCACGGTAAGTTTAAAACAATTTACAATTAAATAGACTAAATAGAATAAGATACATTAATCAAACATTTATATGATTATTAAAATACATACTCTTTATAGTTACAACAGGTCTTCCTCATCATAGTAAGGCACCGCGAGTTGTTCTTGTTCATAAGCAATTTGCTGTTGGGACTGCTACTGACATGCTGCACTTGCCTAAAAATTACAAACTGTAAGTTTTATAGTAACCAAATAAATACATAACTTAGAATAGTATATTAAGTCGATACGACTAACGTTTTATGGCATACCACACTTTACGAGTACAACTATACCCAGAAACAGTCAAGAACAAAATATGTTAGTATTGCAGAAGGATAGGCTTTTCCGTCTTTCGAAATTAATTAGTAAATTGATTTGGACTTATATCTTTTTTTTATAGAACAGGGGGCAAACGGGCAGCAGGCTCACCTGATTGAGTGATACCGCCGCCCATGGACACTCTCGATGCTAGAGGGCTCGCGAGTGCGTTGCCGGCCTTTTAGGAATTTGTACGCTTTTTTCATGAAGGACCCTAAGTCGGAATTCGTTCGGAAATACTTCAGTGGGCGATATATATATTCTTATCCCAAACAATTATTTCAATAGATAGTTAAAGATAAATAAATAATAAGTTTAAATAAAGCGATGCGAGCGTGCGGTGTACGAACAAATACTCAATATAACAATGTCGACGCATTATCGCGCGTCACCTACGGCGGCCCGTTCCGGTACTAGTGCCTTCATATAACAGGACATTAAGGATGCATAGGTATATTAAGCAACCATTAAGATAAAATGCGAATTTGGCGCAACCAAGCTGGTTCCACACAGGTGGTGGTTCTTTTTCAACATCAATACATGAAAAGAACTTGTTTTGTTAATGTTTCAGTGGAAATGTATTATTTGGTGACTACGTCCGAGATGAAGAAGAGTGTGGTCTAACATTGTCGCAAACAAAAATGGGCTCCGCCTGCCCTCGAGCTTATTTAGAAATACCGTTAATTGATATATCTCCACATCCTGAATATTCACGGTAAGTTATAAAAACCTAATACAATATAAAGATCGAGTTACTTTTTTGATAGACAAGTGTCATACAATAAGTAGTATTATACATGCACATTAATTTGTAAATGTTTATTTATTTTCACAGGTTTGGTGTTGGAAACAGTCTCGCTATTGTAAAGCTTCTGAGGCCTATTAAATCTCGTAAATATTACTTTTTACTGTTACTTTTTCATTTTATTCAAATTATAATTAATTTTTGTGTTGATTGTACTTTCATTTCAGATTATATGGTACCAATATGCCTTCCATCAATTGAGGAACGTGAAAGAAAACGTAAACATAAATATGTATTTATGGTTGACTACATAAGTTGTAAGTAACTTTTTGACGTGATTTCTCTGGATTGGCAACGTTCTATTTATTTGTCAAACTTACAGCTGTACCAAGAGATTTTGATTCGGAAAAAATGGCAAAAAAGACCCTGAAATTTTACACACATAAAGAGTGTAGGAAACAAAGGACGCGAAACGTAAGCTGTACTTTGATATTTTTAAAACTCAGCTAGAGGTGCGTATTAATTTAAGAGGGAATTGATTTAGACTCGTCTGCCTAATAGGAATCGTCTCTCGCTGACCAAGATTGCTGAAAACAACGTCAAATCTAGTTAATGTCAAAATTCGTGTTTTGCTTGAAATTTTTATATTCGTCAAAGAACTATTTATCATATAAATATTTAGAACTTGCATAATCCCAATTTAGCGTTTCACGACTTTATACCCAAGAATTGAGTGCTCAGTATAATAACCTAACCTAAACGAAGTAATATTATAGTTTTATATATTAAGTACATATGTTTTTACTTGAGAAATAATTTTAGAATTTAGGCAGCGAGGGTGTGACGCACGTGCTTTGTACCTCTGGATGTGGTATTCGTCCTGGGGCCCCAATTGTAACTCATGCTACCGAAGGCACCGTACAATTAATGGGTGTGGCAGCTGGCAGTGCTCCATGTATCAGGCGGTCTATGAGAAACAGACTAAATAAAGAACCACCACTATATATAGATGTCTACCCTTATGTCAGCTGGATAATTAACTTCGTAACAGCTAGTATACTACCACGACCATATCCAGAAAATTTTAAATTAGTCGATGGTGGTTCGAGTAAGTATGCTTATTTAAAACTCTTAATCCTAACAAGACTAATGATATTAAGTAAATTATAAAATAAAATAAATCAGTGGCGCTACAAGACTTTAGGTCCTGGCCTCAGATTTCTGAATCTGTTTCATGATCATTTTTAAATCTAATAGTACGTCGTCGGTGACACACGTCGTCGACTTTTTAGGTCTAAGACATGTCGGTTTTCTTACGATGTTTTCCTTCACCGTTCGAGAAAATGTTAAATGCGCACATAGAAAGAAAGTCCATTGGTGCACAGCCGGAGATCGAACTTACGACCTCAGGTATGAGAGTCGCACGCTGAAGCCATTAGGGCAACACTGCTTCAATAAGTAACTTATTATAATTTAAAATTTGCTATTGATAATGAATAAATTTAAGTAGCCTTCATAATTTAACATTAATAAAATTTCAGCCTTTGGCATAAAGAGTCGGTATTTAAGATCTAGGAAGCCACAAAAGTTTGGATGGAGAGCCAGGACCTATGTCTCTGGAAATAATTGTTTCAAAAGTTTAAAAAAACAGAGACAAGCTGCATTTTTCTATTCAGAAAGATTCGAAGTCAACGCAGATCCCCCTGGAAAATTGAATATTATTATGAAGGTATAAACATTCTATCTTATACAGACATATCTATTTATACATACAAATATATTCTTCAAGTCTTCTTTCGTAGACTGAATATAAATATGTGGAGGAAGCATCATTCCTTATTTAAATTAGCTTCCTCCAGTGTAATGGTTTACCCACTGACTGGCCGGAAGCCCCAAGTGGCTGAGGTCGAGAAGTTGTATATATTCTTAGCCGAAATAATTGCATTACCGCGTTTCAGGATATGACGTCATCGGAATGCAATTATAGCCTCGAATTGTAGGTGTCGTTTTTTGATTTGATTATTTTATTTGTTAAAGTTTTTTGATTGTAAGTAACTTATTTTTTTATAAATAATTAGATTATTATTACGTAAGGTTTGTTTTTAGGTGTCAGCAGGGATAGAATGTACTATAGTGTGCGCCCGTCTGATGCTACCGAATCGTCTCGTGACGCCTGTGATTACTGGAGTTGGTGGATATAATATTACAATCACTTTTAATACACAGTGGTTTCCATATGTTTTTTATTTTGCTTTAGGTCTTAGCGGAAAGAACACCACATTTAATGACTACGTAAAATGGCTTCCGGAACGTAAGCCAGGTTTTTGGTGAGCTCTGAATAAAACCATGTATTTTATAAACTTTGTTTTATTGAATTAAAAAAGTTGAAAAATACACATTAATTTTAAATTTTATAAATATTATGTACTATAAAGTAATTTTAACATTCGACCTACATAAAACAACTTGATCGTGATAGATTGTAATCGTCTATAATAGAAGCATTACCAAATTCTACATCAGTATGACCAGAATACTTAAAATCTATTACATGTTTCTTCGATAAACTCATTGTAAGGCACAATAACCTAACTTAACATTTAAGCTGAATCTACGGCTATTGAATCCTCGTCACTTAGACTCTGGGTACCGGTAGCTGGTGAAGGAAAACTGAACTGGGAATCTGAAGGTTGACTCTGTGAAGGCGCTTGCGGATATGATGGGTTAGGTTGAAACAGCTGCGGCTGAGAGAATTGTGGAAATTGGAAAATTCCACTGGCGGACCCTGGATACTGAGGAATTTGCGGAATTTGTGGTATCTGGGGAATGTCTGGCGTTTGAGGACCTTGTGGTATTGGTGGTGGTTGGGGAATTTCAGGAACTCCTGGTATTTGAGGCGGTTGAGGTATTGGTGGAGGTTGTGGTATCTCTGGGCTTTGAATTTGAGGGTATGCAGGCATGTTTTTAGAATCATAGGATCCGGTGTTAACTGGTGTTTGGAATCCTTGAGAGGGGTCTGGCTGAATTTGTCCTCTTTGATCAGATGGGAATTCTGCTGAGTCAACGATTGCAGTATCTTCATCTCCAGCCGCATCCTGCGAGGGTGGTGTGGGCGCACTTTGAGGTGGTGGAGACGGAGCAACAGATATAGGCGGTCCTATGGGGCTTAGACCAGGATATAGTGGGTTAGTCCCTGGATAGTACGGGGGCGCTAAAACGGGTTGGAAAGAGATTCCGGGATACGTAGGGTATACTCCAAGCTGAGGTATTTGATATCCAACTTGCGGTTGATATCCGATAGAATATGATGGTTGCACCTAAAAAAAATATAAAAGAAACTATTGTATTTAAACACAAACAAGTTAAATTACAATAAGGGTTCAAATTACATTAATAAGGGATACACGAAATGCTTATAACATTCGAATACATATATATAATCTCACTTTTTAATTAACTTCTCAAAATCAATAGTTCATACCGCATTAATATATTGGCTTGTTGAATATGCAAATCCTTTGACTTGGGGTGGTATAATAGATCTGAACGAAGCAGGTAGTGGAATCGCCCCTGGCCACACCACTGCACCGCCGCTGACGCAGCATACCGTGGCACAAAGTAGTAGCACAACTCCCTAAGAAAATGTAACAAACCAATTAATATCTCTTCTTCTTAAGCGACTAGCAGCCGCAAAACACTTTTCCGAACAAAAAGTGTCAAATAC
Source organism: Pieris mannii (assembly GCA_028984075.1). NCBI lineage: Eukaryota > Metazoa > Arthropoda > Insecta > Lepidoptera > Pieridae > Pieris > Pieris mannii. The sequence continues at coordinate 8,306,862 of CM054776.1, forward strand.
ATATTTCGCACTTTTTCTGTTAGCTTGGAATTGTCATACAAAGACACAATATGACTTATTTTAATTGCACTCATACCAACTTTAAATAAAGATATTCTTAACGTTATAAAAACTATTCTTAAAAAACCTGTTTCCATGCACTCTATTTATAACTAGTCAGGTTCCATAAAAATGTACGGAGCAAGTGGCTTTTAGAAAAATATTCGTACCTTCATCTCTGAGGCACTCGGAGATATATGTACTAGCTTTAATGATTGTGCTTATATACTCGCCAACACCCACCCGAAACGAAGAATGAAAATACCTAGATATGTCTTCACAATTATTTGTATTCAATATACTTGCATCTTGCATCACATTCGCTTTACGTATCAAGATTAACAACAAAAACAAAATAAATGGCTGGCCTATATAATTCACAACAGTAATGAATATTAATTGAATACGACTCATATTATTACAGATTAAGTTGATTTATTTTTGCAATTGAATACAATATTAGGACGCTAAAATTGTAACATATTATACAAAAGAAACAGTCTCCTTCAAAAATTGTAATCCAATTATTAATTGGAGTCCTAAAATAAGTTTTCGTAAGAATTATGTGAGTCTTTTATTTCTTTAACAAAAGCCAATTTTATTACAAACGTATTTATTAAATATAAAAACACCTTTTATTTTTCTGTATATTTTATCCTTTTCAATAAATAAATAATAATAAATTTGCAAAAATGTTTGTTTTAGCATTTAAATTTGTCATTTCTAGTAATTTATAAACAGTTAATAGATAGCTTTGCTAGTAGCGAGTTTCACTAAATGACACCCTTAAGTGTATGTAGTTCAGTCACCTAATAATTACATTAAATAAGTTTGCCATAAGTTAATTTCATGTGATGCTGTGAATCATCGTCAATAAGAGTAGTATAGCGACAAAATTGGTTTAATTAACTAGTGTCGTTAACTAAATAAATTCGCCATTTATGGAACAAACACACAGTGATTTTAAGTATATTTATTTTCCTTTCACGGCGTCTTCTCCTACGGCTGGGAAGAAGAACTCTACTATTTTAGTCTTCCAAAGCAAAACAATAGCTTTAGGAACGTTTGGGTGAAAAGGATGCGCCCCGCCGATATATGCGCTGTCCCATAAATTCTTAAAGTGCTGTAGGTACAAACGAAGAACTTTCAGCTGATCCATTTGAGCTGCTTGGGTAAATTTACCTAAAACAATTTTTATTAAGTTGTATTGTTTCGGGAGGTAAACGAATTTCGTGTGGCTTGTAATTGTAGCAAATGTTATTTTATTAATAAAATAAATCTTTAAATAGTATAAAACAAGAAGCTTCTTGCTTAGACCTTTTAATCTTATATGCATCTTATAGGCGAATCAAGTATCGTGGGCAACATCTAGGGATAAATATTCTATAACAAACATTTATATAACATCATATTACACTACTATACACAGGCTACAGAAAAGAAAATTCCATCCTTACGTGGCATAAAGATAAGTTAAGAATAAGTCTTATAAGCAAGATATTAAAATACTATTAACAGAATTTGTACGGAAGTATTTAATAGATTTTCTTACTCGAGCCGTCATCTGTATCTCTTCTAACACGAATAAGAGGTCCATAAGTTAAGTTTTGTTTATTTGTAACATCAAGGGATGTCAAAGTAGAATGGTTATTTATTGACTGATTCCATTCCTGAAACAAATCATATAGATATCAAATCTGACCTGCATCATGGTTATTAATTCAGTGGTAAACAACAATATCTACGAACAACAATCTCAACCACATCCTTTGGAAGTAAAGCGTAAAAATGTAACTATCCAGATATTGTGTCTTGTATTCAATTATATGAGCAGTGTTGGCCTAGTGCCTTCAGCGGGCGACTATTATGCCTGAGGTCGTAGGTTCGATCCCCGGCTGTGCACCAATGGACTTTCTTTCTATGTGCGCATTTAACATTTGCTCGAACGGTGAAGGAAAACATATTGATGAAACCGACAGGTATTAGACCCAAAAAGACGACGACGTGTGTCAGGACTGGAGGCTGCTCACCTACTTGCCTATTAGATTTAAAAATCGTCATGAAACAGATTCAGAAATCTCATCATCATTCAGAAATCAGAGGCCAAGACCTAAAAGAGTTTGTAGCGCCACTGATTTATTTTATTTCATTCAAAAAGGTATATGATAACCAAAGTACAGGGCTTAATGTCTAAGCAAACAGCATTTTCTTCATCAGATGAAGTGCTTAGTCTAAAATGACAAATGCTCAATACAATAATGATTAAGGAAATAAAATTATAAAAGTATTACGAGGTTTGATCTCATTGTGTAACTCGAGATGATATCAATATTAAGTATAAGATCAATTTAAGAGTTCTGACCTTTACGTTTGTAGATCCCAAGGCGAAGGCGTCCACAGTGTGGTAACAATAAAATGTGATAAATGAAAATAATACTAGCTGTACCATTTTACACAACTTGTATTTAGTATATACTACTCTTAACATAACTGGCAATGCTATTTAATAAACGCACCATTTTATAAAACAATAAATCATAATTGTTTACTGTTTAGAATTATATTGTATGTTTATAATATTTTAAGTTGTTAATATATAAGATTCTTATTTGTCTTTGATTTGCTGTGACGATAAATTATCATAATGTTGTTAGATTCATAAACTAAAAAATCGATTGTATTAAGTAAGGTTTAAAGACTTTTTTTATCAAAAAAGACAAAAAAGTCCACTTACATGATAACATTACTTCAGGTAAACATAACATTGTAGTCGTTCTCAAATAATCACAAATCCTACATGCAACAAACTTAAGAGTAAAACTAACCAAAGACACCCAAATAAAAATCAATTATAAGAAAATGAAATTAAATGTAATTTTGTTTGACATATTCATATATTTTTTACATTTGTGGGTAGTTTATTATACAGCTGTGCGAATTCGTAAGTAAACATTTTTTTGCCGTAGTTCGTGCGTATTTAAGTTGCAAATGTAGTGTTATAACATCGGTTCACAGGAATAGAAATTCCTCGAAGGTTTAGAAACCTAACCGGTATTATATTAAGTTTAAAAAAGGCATACATTATTTTACGACTCAAGAACTAAGTGTTCCACAGATAGTAATTCCTTTTTACAATATGTTCACTGCATACGTGCCAATGAAACTATCCAGTATATGCCTCGAGGCAAGCTTCTTGACATTTGCTATTGACTTTCTTCAATTAATTGTAAGCAAGTATAGCAAGTGATCAAAGTTGCTATTTGACATTTATCTGTGAAACTTGTTATTAAGTGCTACCTTCAAATAATATAAACACAATGATAATGGAGCAATTATCTAAGTCATCTAGTTTTTATAAAGCGGTGGTCCAGAATAAAGCATTCCTAGAGGAACCCGAATAACCCCATTCTACGATTTTTTCTAGTTTAGAAGTGATAAGATTGTTTTTTGGGAATATTCGCTTTTTAGGCAATTTTTGGATGTATCTTTGAAAATAATGAATATAAACAGTTGTTTCTTTTTTTAATACTTAGTTTTTTAAGCCTCAATTATTAAGACTATTTGATACAAAGAAATAATACCTACATTTTATCGAAAAAACTACACATAAAATAGCATAAATTAAAAAAAAACTCTGTGCTTTATATCAAAAAATAAATTATTTACTCATTTTTCTTTAAAATTTGATAAACAATCACATCTATATAATCACACATATAAAATGAATCACTTAATCCTGGCAAATATAATTTTAAGAAAAAAAAAACAAATGTCAATGTTTTGCAATGACATTTAAAGTACAGGTTATAATATGAAATTCCAAAACTATTTTATTATCGGAAAAGAATGTTTAACGGGAAGTTAAATAACAGGAATACTGAATAAATCGTATTTAGTAATGAATACGACATGTCAGGTAATATTGTTTTTCTTTATCGTTTTAATGCCTTTCATACTAATCGGAATAATAAGTTCTGTTGTATTAAAATCCTCACCTTATTTATTTACTTTTAGAAAAGATCGAAAACCCCCACAGCGATTTATGTACAGATTTATGTTCAGTATACCCTATACTGAACATAAATCTGTACATAAAATAGAGCGGAAACAAACAATGCAATTCCATGTAGTTAAGGATACATGTAGTTAATTTAAATGAATATATTGAGAATGCTTGTTAGATTAATTAATTAAATATTTTATCTTTAAGTTACTAAATTGTATGAATATATAAATATATGGTGAAATTTATCATAAATTTTTTGCTGTTATAACGTCTTCCAAAATCCATAAAGACATCCCTTTTATTATACTACAGTTAATAGGGAAAATTGTGTGTGTATGGAAAACTTTAATTTCATCAGTTTAAACTATTCTTTAACATTTTGCCAATTGTCATTTACCACGCACATTAGCATGTTGTCCAGCCGTCAGTAAAATTGGCAACTGACAATACCAAATGAACATTGAACAATACAAAGCGCGGGAAAATAATAGGGAAGACTTAAGACACATAGTTGAGATGGAATTTTTATAACGAGAGTTTTTGCTCATATAATTTCTTAAATAAGAATATATATTAATTACATTAAATTGTTATTTTTATGGGTTGCATTAAAGCCACATTGAATGTGTGTTACAATTTTTCAGGACATGATTTCATCAACCGATTCATCGGCACAAACGCAAGAAGTAAAAAAAACTAAGAAAAAACGTAAGTAAACACTTTTAATCTGGTTCAACAATTTCAAGTTTAACCAAGAGGTGGACAAAGTAATAATCGGTAACGTAAAATCCGTCAGTTTCAATATTTTTATAAAAATCTTACACCGCTTCAGATAGTTAGTTATACGCAGACATTTCGATACAAACATTAGACATTTTACGAAAGCGATGAATACCTTATCAAACCCAGAGTAGAACTACAGTATGCAGTTAGTATTTATTATTTTCAAGAGTGTTTGGCGTCGTTGTCCGTCGCCCGCCCCCGCGATTCAGCAGTTTGAAATTTCAGTGACAGTCGGCCGCCAGCCGCCGAGGGGCGATGTTGTTACGGCCCCATACACAATACATTGTTTATTTACAATAAATCATTACAGTGACCAGGAAAACAACGCTACGCACTCACAAACGTACGTCTCGTAATGTTAACCTCCACTACTGACGTTTTTTTCTGATACATTTACATACTCATGACACAGCAAATTTTTAAGAATATCACCCGAAATCATTAACCGCTTGGCTTGTAGAACTATAGTTTATATTAATTTAGTGCCGATTATAACTACACCCAAAATATTTCGCGAAATATACTATACTTGCACTTTTTTAAATACGATAATGACTAAACGACATACTTAAAACCGATTTATCCCTAATTTTATTTGTGCATGATGAATAATGCCTTCACGTGCAAGTTTATTGACATATGAACTCTGCGACTGTGGCATTGCGTTTATATGGAATCACCTTCACATGTTTTCATCAATACAGGTGCTGCACTAAATTGCAACCTGTATACAATATTAATTAATCTATACTACATTAGATAATAAAAATTATTTAATTTCAGATTAACCTTAGACCAATGAATAATAACTTCCAAAATACGTTAGTTACATATGCAAGGCGATAGGCATTAAAAAGTAAGGCACATAGCTGTAAAATTTCATACAAAATATCACACGAACTTCATAAATACTTTTAGTGCCTACATCACCCCTTCCAACCTTTTATTCTATTCCGTCTCAATCTCAATTAATAGCCATTGCTGCTGATCTAATTATCAGCAACGGTTGAAGAAAATGTTATTTTTTTTCAGGAAATAATTGTTCTATGCGTTTTACAGCATATCGTATGGCTGACGAGGCGACTTCGGACTGCTTGTTCGAGCGGCTCCGTCTGCACCAGCAGCGAGCCCCAGACTCCACGGAGGTGGCCAGGGCTATCACAGCTAGGATTAATTCCAGATTAACATCTCACGGTATAGTAAGAATTTGTTGATTTTAAGTAAGTAGTTTTTTAGCTTATGGTTTATAGACCACAGGTACACCGAGTCTTAGCATGATCGTGCTAGGACCGAGATGGACAAAAAATATTCTTTGTGTAGTTGGTCAAGTGGTGTCAGCGTGCGACTCTCATTCTCGAGGTCGTAGGTTCGATCCCCGGCTGTGCACCAATTGACTTTCTATATATCAAAAACTACCGACATGTCAGAAATCGACGACATGTGTCATACCCACTGATCACCAACTTGGCGATAAAATGATAATGATCGAAGAAACGCAAGCAATGCAGGGTAAGAACCATAAAGAGTTGAAAAGTATTAGAAAATTGTTAAACTATGTTCACTGGACAAGTACCAAATCATATCCCGTATTTAAGTGAGTATTTACGTACACTATCGTTGCAGAGAGCTATGCAAATAAAAATATATCATCATTGTTTGACTCAATACAGAGCATTTGTAAAATCATAATATACTAGCGATACCGACAGATGTCCAGTACAAACTTATAAAAACAGTTAATTGTAATCTTAAACCATTCGGTCCAGTCGTACAGAAAATGTATCATTTAATACATTTTTATTAGGAAAATGCGAAATCCGATATAGAGCGAGCTTGAGCAAAAAATAATTATAATTAGCGCTTGCATTGGATTAACGACATTGCGTGACGTAGAAATGAATTTACGTGAATCTAGAAGCATCGTCCATTTAGATTACAATAGAGTGACCTCGACACAACCGAACAGCTGAAACCAAATGGATTTTGTACTCAAGACTTCGATTAAAAATTGAATTCGTATTAATAGTTTTCTATTATTGAACTTAATAATTTAATTAAACACATCCTAAGTTGGTGATTATAAATCCTCTGATCGTGCGAATCCCGACTGGACACGCGCAAAGATTTTTCTTTATAAGTACACAATTTAAAAAATTGGATGTCTAAGACTGTTGTCTATTACATATATTCTATAATAACATCCGGAAATTGTAAGGATACCTTAAAAGGTATTTTTAGTCAACCAGGGATGTATACGGTATACAGACGGAAGGTAATACAGAATATATAGGAATAGTAACATTTTTTTATCTCTTGTAAACAACATATGTTTTCGTTTCGTTTTTTTTTTGTATTAAATGTATTTTATTTTTTCGTTTATAAGGTATTCAAAATCTGTACTGTGATGTAGACCTGCAGGAACCAAGATTAAACCTCTTAGTGTTTTTTTTTGTGTTTTCTGTACTTTTAGTTTATTTATATACATATTTAAGCAATAATAAAAAATACAAAAAAACAAATGTCATAAATCTTATAACTATTTGTAATAAGGTAATATGAAATTTTAAATTTACATAAATAGGAAATTTTGATATCACTAAGAACGGAAGTTGTTAAACCGCAAAATCTTATTAATAGCGTCAACCATTATGCAACGTAACATTGATTAATGTATATGATCTATATAAATTGTATTGACCAATGCTGTAGAAATAATAAATACTTTGACCTTTTTAACTCGTATAACGTTCCAGTTCGATGCTTAACGAAACAATAATTCTTTTTAGGCGATAGACAGGGGAGATAAACATACTTGCTTTAACAATGAATGAATTAAAACACAGAAATGTTCCTGTGTCGTGCCCCATGGTGGGGTTCAGATACTTTTAAGTAATTACATTACATTAATGATAAGGACCAACTCTATTCATACATAATAATTCTATGAAATTTCACTTTTTAACTGAGGTATATTTCGTCTCTTTCTGTCAAATGGTGTTTAAACTCTGACAAAAAGAGACAGATGAGTACTTAATAAATGGAAAATTATTAAGCAATTTTAATCAATGAAGTTGTGTAATTAAATCCCGGTTTTGCATAGATCTTTGTTTCTCTGTACGTTAATAAAACTGGTTGTTAACATAATGTAACACGGAATATTTGTAATGTGAGGACTAGTGTTAGATAGCTTATGTCACAATTACATTTCTGTCATAAATATTGTTTTATTATTATCAATATTATTACGTAAATCGTCAAATTAAACAAGTCTTCTATAAAAAATCATAAAACTCATGTCTGGCTTATAGCCAAACACTATTTATATACCGATTGCCATAGAATACGTTTATTGTAAAAACTACTGAAGAACTCTCTTCATTTACGTTAAGACACAATGAAGAATCCAACGAATTGCGTGACTATCTGGTATTAAATGTGTAAAGTTTAGTGAGTGTTACGAAACTTTTTCGGAATGACTTCATCAGCACATTTTTGGCAAAAGAAAAATGTTTGGTGGTTTCGTACTTCTAACCCGTATACCGCAAAACTTTTGTTCCGGTTTTTATATGTTTAAATACTGATCAATTGTCAAATAACTTGACGTTTCCTAACCTTTATTCAGATAAAAAATATCGGATTTTATCTAAATGAAGAACAATTTTTAAACCAAATATATACAACGTAAGGTACAATGCTTTTTATGTACTACTTTATCTAAGTAGTGTCCAGACTACTAACCCCTATATTCTTATTTTTTCAATCGTAACTGACTTTCTTATCTATCTGAAAAAAGAACTAAACAATTTATTTTTTCACTAAACGTTTTCTGTTTTAGATTTCCTTTAATTTAAAAATAAATTACCTTGTGATCGCGTGATGGGTATTCATAGACTGGTGCAATCGGTGGCCTGGTGTTCGTGCCCTCTCCAAGCGTTACCACCCATTCAAAATGCGATCGGAATTCCTTCATTAGTTTGTTGATACAACTTATACAATGGGACCTAGTACTACCAGGGGGCTATCGCCCCAATTCAGCTAAGGCAACCCGCAGCATTGCTAAGGGTTACAAACGAAATAAACAGTTTAAAAAATCGATAGTTTAAGAATTAAAGGCAAGTATATATTTAAATAATAACTGCTGCCTACTTAAAGATTTACGTGTGTCATTTAGATATACATAATTAAATTTTGTTTATAGTTAAGGTGATTTATACTCGTTTACTGAGTATTGTACTCCTTTTTCGCACGACAAACGCAAATTTATTTCGTTATTAAAATAACTCGAGGTTTTAAGCTCGGGAATCGTGGCCATTGAGAAACTAACGTCGATTTATGACGATATGACTTTAATTTAGACTATTGTAAGACAAGATAATAGAGATTTGGTATAACTCATAAATTCATTTGTAACTTCGATCGATTCTCAAATTGTTTCGTATAAATAAATTAATATATTAATTTGAGGTATAATATATTCGACTTTAAAAAATGTAACTCACCGCACTAAAACATGGCATCATTGCTTGTCATGATCATAAGAAAAACCTGAAACATAAACATCTTAATGACAACATAGTGCCAATCTCATTTCATGATAATCTTATTTATCGGTCAGCTGGAAACAGGGCGTATTTACATGAATGTTGTTGCCAACTCGTTGCTTTTATGACGCGAAGCGAAACGGAAAAGTCACGAACTTACGAATGACCGGTGGCACTCATTCATCAACTGTATTAATATATAACAACGTTATACCGGCCAGAATCTACTTTTGTTATGGAGCTTTTGAAATATATGATCACAATTTACATTAAATGGGAATGAATGTAATTGATTAATATTAATGTGACGAAAAGAACACAAACAAAAATGTTTCAGTCCCTGTATATCATGGAAAAGTAATGTTTAATAGGGAAGTAGTATAATGTGGCTTCGCGCGTGCCGGATTGGCCATCGTCCAACCACTTTAGAACAAACTGTCATTATTGTAACATTTGTAATCATTCATTTTGTTGTATATTTTATTCTTTAATTACATCGTTAGTTCAAAACTATACTTTAACTCGCTATCTTAGCCTTATTAGGAACTGAAGTCGACAATTTTATGATGAAGAAAAGATTTCTGTTTGGTTTTTCAATTTTTTTCATTAAATTTCTTGAGACTTGGTTAAATTAATTCGGGTACTTTAAATTTTAATGTATTCCGAGAAGCTGCCAAAATATTTATTTTAATTTATCAGTTTAAAATTTCACGGATGATTGACCAAATTTAAAAAGCAATTTGTTTTTGAGTTCTAAAGAAATCAATACCCATTAACTTAAGGAAATCTGCAACGCATGAGAACAATATTTATGGATACATTAAAATAACTTTAAATATCACTTGTAGACCTTCAGGGCACCCCAGTTGATTTAAAACAAAGAATATTGCGGAAATATAAATTGGCTTGTAATCGAAATATTTGTGTATTATACATTTCAGATAAACATGTCCGACAATGTACTCTGGAAAAGTTATGGAACAAGCAGACGGGAGCCATACAAATGCTTTTATCGATTTTGGAGGTATACATATTATTATATCTACTCTGATTTGAGAGCTATATTGTACAAATGATTATTTTCATTACAGACTTCTAGGGATATGGCGACATCAACTTACATAACTTCGATACTGAGAGAAGCATTATGTTTGAAGCAAGGAAAGGGAAAGAAATGTTCAGGTGGGTACTTTAACTGTTTCGTTTCTAATTACTATTTACAGAATATTTACTGACGCAATTCCTCTTTGACAAACCAGTTATCAATGATACATCAGGTTCAAAGAAGAAAGAATGTAAAAAGACAGGAAAAGAAAACGTCCCACCACTTAGTAAAAAGGGTATGTTCTTTTCTTTTGGGCACCCAATGCACCAAAACTGAATAAATAGCTTTAAAATATAAAACTCACACAACTAACACAGTCATCAATAATTGACTAATACCGTCTGTCCAATTGTCATTCCGCCTACTGACATTTTGGCACGAAGTCATTTAAACCTGACATTGGACTACTTAATCCGAAGCCTTGTTAATTGTAACATTTGAATAGCTTTTACGGCATGACATTTTGTATGTGTAACATTACGACACTTCGTATAGACACTACTTATCGTTATTAACAGGATGTTACGAAGACTTGATTCAGTGAGGGTAAATTATATCTAACATTTCAGCCAATAACATTGCAAGGCAGCAATGTTGTCAACATTTAATATCACTAAACGGGACACAGGTCATGCTTCGTACGATAATTACGACGCATGGGAAACGCGATGGGAATGTCGGCACGGAACTGATGCTGCACGACTTGGTCTGGATCCTTGCAGCACTGTCCCCGAAAGGTATGAATGATTAATAATATATTGTGTTTATTTCAGCAAACAATACGCTGCGGCTTCAGTGCGCGCAGGATTTTATATCGATGAAGGGAACACAAACAATTATTAGAAGAGTTATATCGGCCGTGCATGATAAGCGTGAGCGACATGCTGGTACAGAGCTAGTAATACAAGACCTCGTATGGATTCTAGCTCCTCTCAGTAGCCGAGGTTATATGAAATTCAGTCTCATTACGTAGGTTTTAGTGTAAAACATTTGGCATTAGACTACTTTACAAATTTCTTATTTGTTCCGCACAGTAAAGCACAGGTATTTCAATTTCTTCAATCTAGATAATTTATCGGTACTTAAAAGCCATGCCTAATGAACAGCGTAACCGCCGATGTTAAGCAAAATTCAAAATTCAAAATCATTTATTCATGTAGGTAACATAATGTACACTTATGGACGTCAAAAAAAGAGAAATATACAATAAATGAATCTAATTTTACATTTACTGCCAGTTCTCAAATCAAGGGCGTAGAACGGAAGAGAAGAACTGGCAATAAACTCTCCGCCATTCTTTTGCACATCTTTTTTTTTTAAATTAAATCTTGCATACAATCAGACAAACTTATACTGAACCATTACTGATATGTACTATTTTGTAATCGATCTGAAATTGGACAAAACCAATCTAAAATGAAATGCATTTTGCAGATACAAAATTCGCAATGAAAGTAAGGATGTTAGGCTGCGTCAGAACTATGCATCTTATTTTAAAAGGACACTTCACCGATAATAAACTGATATTTCCTCTCCTAGTTATTATGAAACAACTCGCAAAAAATCGTAAGTAAATAATCAAGCATACATATGGAAAAATGCAAACAAGAATTATTTATAGCTGCTTAATTAATGTTGTTTTTAACGAGTTTTTAGTAGATAGCTAGTCTTTTCACATCGACTCCACATTATTTATGGTCTTGTCTTGCCTGTTTGATTTTATGGACATTTTGAAAAATTCCTGCATATATGTGCAGGGTTACTCTGTTACTTAAATGGTTATTTCGATTCCAATATTGACGATAAGATTTAGAAACGAGTCGACTTCTCCATACGTCTGATCGACGGCAAAAATGTATCGGATTTTAAGTTTCGGGAGTCGCAGTTTGTAAGTCTCGTTTGCGACATTAGCGCTATGGATTTAAAATATTGTGTAACACGTGAAAGTTCTAAACTTAATACCAAATTTATAAATCGGTTTTACAGAGTATCCCTGCAACGTTCGTGCACTTGAATAAACTGTTGGGACATTAAAATCATTTTGGTTCATTACAGCTGTAACAACATCTATTTTAATTCGCGACGGCGCGATCACGACATATGAGCGGGTGCTTGTTAGTCTCGGCTTCATACCGACCGCCAGACTGCGCCTGTGTCTAGACGCTATTGATTACTTCAGTAAAAACAGTTAAGTGTTAACTAGATTTACTAACCAACGCATCGTTATACTCAGGAATGAATACGGATTGAAACTATTGTTTAGAATTTCATTTGAAATATAGTGTCACTAACTTTTTTTTTATTAGCACAAAGCGCTGCGATGCGAAAAACGATGCCTAATGTTCTATTGATTTTTATTATCTGTTATCAACTGAATTTTCGATAAGATTTATTGTAAGAGTTGCCATAACAACTCTTACAATAAATCTTAATCTATATAATATACCATATTATACCAAATTTTTAATTAACTCATTTTTGCATCAGTGACAATTCTTGATAAAATTTACTCAATGCAAAGGCATGTATTAGTAAAGTACATCAGATATCACAAGTCATTGATGATATATAAACCATAATGGTACTTCTACCAGTTAAGTTACACAAAGGTAACTCATACAGAGGTATGCTGCATGCAGATTGTGAAGACAGGTCTGTGTAGCGTGCTTCTCCGTGTCTTCGATCGTTGGGATCGCTACGAGGGACGCATGCGGCTTAAGATCTGTGCACATATACTGCAAACACTACAGCACTTGTGTAATATCAGTACGTATGGTATTATGATATTAGACACATCACAACACTATTACACTACATATAAAAATATATGCATTGGGTACAATAAACTCTGGTAGAATGATTTGAGATTTTTAAGTAAAATCCTTGTTCATGTTCTACACGGCTAAAGGCACAGCATTCAGATGTTGTCTGTCTAAGAATAATAATAATTCAGTGGCACTACAACTCTATATCCTAAGCATGTTTTTGTAATAAGCATGTAAGTGATCAGCCTGGTACAAAGACGTGATTGATGATGACGTTTAAGCCATTAGGCTAACTCTGCTTTGTCCATGTAGTAAATGCATAATTAATGAAATATTTCACATTGATTTATAGTAGAGCAACATTCATAAACTAAGAATTGGTTTTCTACAGAATACACTTTAGATAATGAAGCGTGGTAGTTTTAATATTCGCAATGCCAATCATAGTCATTAGTGATTTAAAAAAACCTGTACTATTTTTAAATACCCCACGAATCTTATTAGAAACATATTTTTACTGCGGTAAATAATTTACGATTATGTGTGACACAAGCGCAATGTCCTTTCCAAAAATCTATTAGTAATTCGTTTCAGCTGCCGTCATAAAGAATTAAATGAGTTGCAATTTGCATATAGGTGAATATGAAATTACAGAAGCGGGTCGCAGATCCCTTTGTACCAAGAAACATGTACAAACCCTACACAGATTTTGCTCCCAGTGTCCAGATGAGCCAGAATTTGATGGACTCTTAGCGAGAGTTTGTTCCGTTATTACGCTTTGTCTTAGACATCAAGCACTTCCAGTTCCTGTTACGAGTCCAGCTTCTTTCAACCTCAATCCTATTCTAAAAGGTATTTCTTTTGATGGATCTATATTGTCATCTATTTTATCTAGTAATGTATTTTATAAATCAAATTGTATTTGTTTGCGTTCCGGTTTTATTTAAATTTATTTTTTATAATTTCTGGTGAATTTTAGTAAAGTGGACACTATTGTATCTCATAACTAAGGTTTGTCTCTGAAAAAAGCAATTACAGATGATACCTTCGTTCATAAAGGTTACCAAGCATTATTTATGTTGCAAATACATACACAAGACATCTATAGGTTTGTGCCTCAGATTTCTGATTCTATTTCATGATGATTTTTAAATTTTATAGCCAAGAAGTTGATCAGACTTCGGTGCCTGACACACGCCAACGACTTTTTGGGTCAAAGACATGTTGGTTTCCTCAAGATGTTTTCCTTCACCGCTGGAGCGACTTCATTGCATAGAGAATCCATCGTTGCATAGCCGGGTCTCGAACTTACATCAGGGATGAGAGTCGCACGCTGAAGCCACTACGATAACACAGCTCCGATAATAATTATACTTTAGTTAAAACGGTTCAGTAAGAATTTAGTATTTATGAATACTTTTGGAACAAAACACTTTCAGGAACGAATACTTCATGGCCATGTCATGATGATGAGGAAGAAGCGGCAAACTCAGATTCTAAGACAATAAATTCAGATTTGGATGAAGATGGTCCTGACATAGATATAGAAGGTATTGACGAGTTTCCAGATGTTGAATATGATGAAAACGATGAAAAAGTCAAGGGAGAAAACGAAGATGCTAAAAATCAAATGAAAAGTGCGGATAGTTTGCAAAGTGCGCTATGGATTAACTCCAATGAGAGAGACATAGAAGACTTAAAAAAGTGAGAAGATTATCTCTTGCTATGACTTATTTAGTAGAGCTGCATATATAAAAATATCTAGGCAATTTGAGATCTCTCAATCCCCACAGACATATTCTTCGATGTTTTACCAATAGTTATTGCTAGCACGCAAATCCCTTCCCATCTAAATATCATTTGTTACTTTCCGATATGATATTCTTAAACTAGTCCTTTATAACATTGTTCCAGATACTTTATATTTTTCAAAGAATTTGGTTCCTATAATAGACAAGTGAAACTAGTAAAGAGCCGCTCTAATTCACGAGGATCAATACTAGAAGACTTTTTGGTGACACAAGCTGCCAATAAAAACGTTCCATCTTCAATCAATTTGTCGTTTACGACGAATTTAGGGAGTGTGGAATACGATATGATGGGTTCGTCACAGACACCTATGCTGCCAGCTTATCACCGGATACATGAGAGCTCGTGTAAGACAGTTAAAGATTTATCCTTAGCATACGAAAAATCAAATAGGTACAATAAACTTGTTTTGAAAACTTAGGTCTACAAAATTTATAAAAATTGGAACGAAGATTTACATCGTTATAATATTTACTACTTTACTAAACTATCGCTAAATATAAGATTTAAACATTTATGATACTTTTGAGTTTTGGTTTAAAATTTTTGGGAAATATGTTTTACTAATTAATATTTCTTTGTACCTCGGAAGAGTGCGATTACCCACAATAGGAATGTAATAGTGATCGGTGTATACGTAATTTAAATTGTTTTATTATTGTTTGCAAACTTAACTGACCTTTAAACGCTGCTGGCGCTACAGCCTTTTTAGCCACAACCTGTTTCGTGACCTTTTCTAATAGACAAATAGGGGAATCAGCCTCATGAGATACGCTATGGATGATGAGTTCTAAGGCAAGCCGCCTTTTTTTATTACGTTTCACCTTCCGAGCAAGTGTTAATTAAAGTCCATTCGTGCACTGCTGGAGTTCGAAGCTACGACCACAGGAATGACACATGCTTGTTGAAACAACTAAAACACTGACATTTTAAAATATCTTATCTGTAATTCGGATACCGTCATGCCCAAAATGAGATTCATTTTTAATTATTTACTCCGAATTTAAAAATGTATGCAACTGTAATAAAAATCCTTCATCTAATTCTGTCAATAATGAAAAATATAGGTTTCTGATATGTATGACAATTTCAGCAACCACATCGTGTTCCTCATTAAAAATCCACAAAGATATATCTAGGTATACGTCATTTCCGTCAGTATATTGTACAATAGCGTCCCGCGTGAAGAGTATCATTCCGTTTGTGAAGGTCGCGTATCCCGATATGATGGGCGGACAGGGATATAACCAACCGGAGCCTTTGAACAAAATGGAAAGAACTGCCTGCAGGTGAATTTAGGCCCGACAATTTTCTGTAGAAATAATTTAGACTTAAGCTTTATATAGTTAATACTATGTAAGCGAGTGTAATTTGTGTATATTTAAAAAAAAATGTGATTTGAACTCCGGACATCATAGTTGAGAGGCGCCAATAGGCCAAAGCCGTTATTATTTTTTTTCAATATCCAACCGGATATTCTTACGTAAAATTGTACGCAATTGTAATAGGGATTTTATCATAGCTTAAAAACGTAATATTCGATATCGAACAACTATATTTTGAAATGTATTTCAAGGAATAAACTACTGTCATGCGTTGATAGAGCCATAAACCCCGAGGCATATATGAATGAAGTAGTTTATGATTTAGATGCATTGAGTAGCTTGACAACAACCAACAACGATTCTACATCACAGAAAAGGTAAGAATTATTTTAATTAGTATTATTGTAAGATGAAATCGATGTAAGCGACCACAAAAAACTTTTCTAGAGCATCTCCATATTAATAGTTCTCTTGCTGACAAACTGCTGATAATTGCTGAATTAATGTATTAAAAAGGGATAGATCCTTTTCAAACATAGGTTTAATATCAAAAATGTTTGTATATTTTTTTCTCTTTCTCTTTTTTTTTTTGGAATACATCCAATAATCTGATTTTATATTTTATTTGAATTTCCGTTTCTACCATATTGAGGTACATAATATATGTTTGCTTCCATCTTCCCTAAGTAATATTATCTTGAAACTCGTATAGATGATGACTAGAGAATAGTACCAAGTTTCATAAAAATAAGTTCAGTAGTTTTTGAGATATTAACGCATGTTTTTGTTTCATTTAAAAAATAAAATCAGTTTAATTTAAATAACTTAAATTATTATTTAAAATAAAAGTGCGTTTTTGATCATCGTTATTTCTTAGTTTCAGTTCTGATTGTCTGTTCCTGACCAATGCGGATGAACAAGAGATAACTAAAGTAAATAGTTTCTCATCGCGTCTTAGTTTTGAATCAAGATTTGAATCGGGAAATCTGAGAAAGGTTTTGCAGGTAATGCCTTTGAATTTAATTACCACATATCGATAATATTTCCATTCAAATTTTCAAACAATCGGAGATCTTCGTTTCGCGAGATTTTCGTTTTTGGATTTTTTTTCATAGCCTACTTTAGTATCTTCATAGCAATATATTATGCTATGATATCTAAATTTTTCAAATTCAAATTCAAAAATAATTTATTCATGTAGGTAACATAATGTACACTTATGAACGTTAAAAAAACAAATATACATTAAATGTTTCTAATTTAACATTTACTGCCAGTTCTCAAATCAAGGGCGTAGAACGGAAGAGAAGAACTGGCAATAAACTCTCCGCCACTCTTTTTAATCGCCAAGTTTTTTCTTTTACACAACGTTTGTAAGGAGCTGCAATCTTGAGTAATAAAGAATAATACCGAATTTCCACCCGTATCACCTCCGCCGTTCCACAACTGCGCGTTTTTCAAGGCAGTTTTTTCCGCGCACCACTACTTTGTGGAACCAGCTGCCCACTGAAGTATTTCCGAACCAATTCGACTTAGGGTCCTTAAAGAAAAGAGCGTACAAATTCTTAAAAGGCCGGCAATGCACTCGCGAGCCCTCTAGCATGGAGAGTGTCCATGGGCGGCGGTATCACTTAACATCAGGTGAGCCTCCTGCTCGTTTGCCCCCTATTATATAAAAAAAATTTAAAAACAAAGATTTGTCCTCTATCAGCAGGAATATGGCATGGTGAAATAGGAGCACGCAATATGTTTTAAAATAACAAAAACTTCAGACAGGTCCAAGAGAGTACGAGCTAATCTTAATGCCAGACGTAAACTCTACAAAGCGTCACCAATGGTTTTACTTCGAAGTAAGGAACATGCAACAAGGGCGGCCCTACATATTCAATATCGTCAATTGTGAGAAGTCGGATAGCCAGTTCAATTTCGGCATGAAACCTGTGATGTATTCTGTCAAGGAGGCGGTGCTCGGAAGACCTGGTAATACTCGCATCTAGAACGTTATTACTGTAAAGAAAATATGGATTCTGTGTAATTGTATTTAACATACTCAAAAATACTTTTGGGTTTTTTAAATAGTAATTTCTCACTTGCAAATGCTGAGAAAACAAAAGATGGCGATTGTCAATTGTTTTACGATCGCGTTACAATTTGTTGTTCGTTTGTTTGTGATTGTAGCGACGTAATACCGTGACGCATTGTGTTGCGTTTCAACGCGGTTGGATTGGTTGATAAATATATTTTTAAAATAAACATCAAAGCAAAGAAGGATCTGCACGAAATTGCCTTCTGAAACCTTACAGGATAACATTGTATAAACCTCCTAATCACATTTATAAGTGCTAAAAATTTTCAGGATGGATCCGGGCAGGTACTGACATCTGCTACTACCGCAACAGCTACCATTATGCAAATCAAAAGAGTCACAACAAATGCTACTTAACAGTTACCTTCAACATTGAGTTTCCCCACACAAATGACGTGTGCTATCTCGCATATCATTTCCCGTTCACATACTCTATGATGCTGGTAAGTTTTTTAGCGTATTTTTTTTTATAGAACAGGGGGCAAACAGGCAGGAGGCTCACCTGATGTTAAGTCACACCGCCGCCCATGGTGACTATTAATATTTAGTAAACTATTAATTTCAAAGCTGGGTCCGTTACTGTGCAAGGAGATAACTTAATTATTATAACATCATTATCTGACTATCTATTGGGGGGAAGCTCATACATCTCAATTCAGATTAATTTCGGTATAGTTTTCATTATTCAGTCAATTTTATGTTTCCTTTAATTTATTAAAACTTCGTTACATTTGTCAAATTATTCTTAGGGATGCAACGGGCCGCCTTATCGCCGACAAGCGTTCTCTTCCAGGCATCCCTAGTAAGGAAAAAAGCATAATCGTGAAAAAAAAAATAAGCAAATTGTACCATAGTCATCTCGTTGATAAAAAATTTAAAGAGATGCTGGTTATGCCAACATTTTTTTCTTCAAGCACGTCAAGCAATACCGAATTTGTTTTTTAAACAATAGAAATATTAGGCGTTTCAAAATTGCTTCATTAAAGAGCGATGTTCACCGATTGTTCAATTAAGATTCGTGTACATACTAAATTAAATTTCAGACACGGATTTGGCATTGGAGCTCGCAATTGCCCCTCAATACATATCTTCGAGTGGAGCCTCTCTGCTATTCAATAAACGGAAACGAATTACCAGTCTTAACCGTATCTGCTGAAGATACGCCTTCAAACCCTGTTGTGGTACGTTACATAATATCCCATATTATATTTAGTTATTATATTAGTAACATTCGGATCGTTATTATTTTGATTAAAAGTAACATTTTATGTTTTCTCATTTTTGTGTTACATTAAATAGTTCAAATTATTGAATGAAGTAATTTGAAACTTGTGTAGAAGACAGTTTTAACACACAAGAAAAAACGACTTTCATTTGAATTCAAAAGCGTTAATTTAAAGTGGCCCATGTTGTGAATGCTAGAATTGTATCAAGTTTTATGACTTAGAATTTATATTAGGATCGGGAGATAATATTCCTAACTGCCCGAGTGCACCCGGGCGAGAGTAACGCGTCGTGGGTGATGGACGGGACTTTGGGCTATCTACTGGCGGACACGACCCCCGCAGCCGCTCTTCGAGCCAAGTATGTGTTCAAGGTCGTGCCAATGCTGAATGTTGAGGGAGTCATCAATGGCTGGTGAGTTCATTTGTTCTGATTAAATGTTTTGTAGTTGCTGCGGTATTGCTTAAGATTCGCAAAATTATTTTTAATGAACTAAATTTACCGATTTGGATTATTTTATACAGAATCGGAAAAAAAAGTTTGACCAAAGTCAGTTTTGACCAAAGTCAGTTTTGACCAAAGTCAGTTTTGACCAAAGTCAGTTTTGACCAAAATCAATTTTGACCAAAACAAAACAAATGACAAATCTTGTAGATTTTTCTAGAGAATGTCATATTTGTACGTGCCAAATTTGACGGCGCTAATGTTCCATATTCGGACAGAATTCGTAACTAGCTTCTTTTAATTTATTGATTAATTTAGCTTTGACTTTTAAACATCTATGCTCATATTTACGAGTACGTATACGTTCATCGTTTCATAGATAGTGGTTGTGAAATAGCACAATGTTTTAGGTACAATAAATAAGATTTTATATATTTTTTTCAAGTTTATTGTCTTCGCTACATCACTATTCTTTAAATTCTTGAGTTTCATCTTACAATACTTAACTAGGTACGTCAAATATTACAAATAATATCTTAAATCTAATTCGATTGATATGTCCAAACAATGATTAATTTATCGATCGTTATACATAAAATACAAGCATTTAAAATGAATTTTAGAGATCTTGCACACAAATAGTTACATATAACTAAGCGAAGTGATTTATGGAATGTTAGTAAACCTTGTTCGGGTTGGAAGACGGAGGCAAGTCGCGGTACGAGTCGCCAGCACCTTCATTGGTTGCGAAGTATCCCAGTGAAAAACAAATCCCACCACAAGTCGCCATTTATACATGTGACATAGGTGACCCTTACATATATCTCATATACAGCATCGCGAAACGTTTCAATGAGGCTTAACGAGAAACCTCAAAAGCAAGCATATCTTAATATCACGCTACATATAAATGTCTCGAAAATAATGAATAATACTTTTGGTAGTATATATAACTAAACGTCAGAGGCTTAACTTAAAAAGTGTCGAGCCGAACGCTAGTAAGCAGGGGGTGCTAGCATGCCGCTGGCGTGGACGGTCCGCTCTGTAGCATCCGGTTCGGCAGTGGAAGGCACCTCATCGGCGGTGGGCGCGTCGTGAGCCTCCTGGGTCAAATAGGCTGCTGGATCGTCTCCGGCCATACCCTCGTCGTCTTCATATGGGCCTTGAGTAGGTTCCTCTTTCGGTTCGCGCTCTGGTTCTTTAGAGTGGGAGTCAGCGGCACGGGAGTAGTGCGAGTCAATTTGTGGAGGAGATTTGAGCAAAGCGCCGGTTTTGAGGTGAGGGGACTGAAGGCCGTCGAGGGAAGAGGGACGCAGCTTGCCAATGAGGTCGTTGAGAGTGAAATGTGTGGGGAGATGTTCGGAGCGCGGCGGCGGTGGCGACGACGACGTAAGCGGGTGAGCTGTTGTCGTGGTCGTCATCGATAGTGGCTTCCTGTATGAACAAACAAAGACCGGCCATCGTGATACAATACACATACCACTCACAAAGTATGTGGGCTCAAAAGACAACACAAATAACAGGCTAATATACCATACCATTTATTATTAAAAGCCCAAATACATAGTGATGATTATGTTAATTTCAGCTTGTTATAAACAAACAGCAACTATGAGAGATACCAAGCAAAGCCCCCAGCACCCACCCACCAAAAAGTTATAATTTTGATTAGCATTAGGTATTTAATCAATTCATAATAAAGTTTGTAATTTTAGTTGGGTGTAGGGCTCTTGTTTGGTGGTTGGGTTGGCATAGAAGCCTGGTCCCGCTGGTCCACGCGCTTATGACACCGGTGTAAAACTACCACTACGTCTTTGTTAGGATGACATTAAAATTAAACCCCAAATAAAATAACATGTCGTCTCGTAGACATGATAGTGATAAGAGAAAAGAAAAAAAACACAAAATGTGCAATTTTGGTAAAACAAAGTACATAGCGCGCAGTCGTCGGGGATCGGGCCTCCGGAGACAGCTGGCATCTCACCTGGCATTACCCCTGCGCCGAAGAAACTGGGATGGACCCATAGTTGTAGTAGTAGCATCGCGTTTGCTCGCAGATGAAGTCCTTTATCTCGCCACAGTGCTGGGGTTCCCAATGGAATGTCGGTGCCTTGAGTGCTACACAGCCGTTTGTCATCACATGCTCGGTTCTAGAAAACAGACTATTTATTTTGCATTACCTACTGCTCCCAAAAGAAAAACATTAATATTTAAACGAACAAATTACGTATGTATAATATGAAACATGGTATCGAATTATGCCTTCCTTAAAAACGGAACTCGTTTCTTATTTTTGCAGTGCATGGCAATGGACTATATAAGGGAGACACTTATATGGTGTGTCATGCCTTTCCTTTATAGGAGTTACCTAAGTCGGGTATTGATAAAAAGCTAACAATCTTTTACAATCGTTGTATACATCTTCTCGACTTTTTGTTCTATCAAACAACTACAATTATTGTAGTATTTCAACAATTTAATCGCAGGACTTATTTAATTTTCTGCGCGTGACAAATTACTCGTCGATCTTTATTCAGGCGTTTTATATTTTAGAAGGTTTATCTACGTACCCATGCCTCGCAGTGCGTTGAGGGGCAGTGCTGCCTTGTGGTACATCCAAAGGATCCATACTATCATCAGTGTGCTGGCTAGGTTGGTCCATTGTTAAACGCCTCATGTAATTAAAGGTGGCGTTGAAGGGAAGCCCGGTGCTCATCCATAAATACATGTCAGTTCCCAGATTATTGCCCGATGTCCAGAAGTCATATTTATTGTAACCTGTCAAAATAATATAGTATTGATTATTTGATTCAATAGACAAACAAACAAATATTGTCAATCACTAGATAGCTTTGAGATGTAAATATTAACCAAATAAATAAACTGCATTACCTGCATTTGTCAAGTACGTTGTAATTGAGTCGGCCTTTTCTTTAGTCTCAAATGATGCTAATTGAAGCCCTAATGATCTGTAACACAAAAACACAAATATAAAACAAGTTGGTGTTGTCAGACAAGTATTCTTCAATCATTCTGATACGTCTTTTACTTCAATGGCCATTAAACAAATAAAACCTTTATAAAATGTTAATGACCCCTTCGTAGCAAACAAGAATCTTACCATTGCAATGTCAAAGATTCCAGTGTCATTGACAGTTGTAACGCAACTCTACCCGTGTATAATTGTATGTTTCTCCACTACGACAAGATACAAACTTGCTAAGCCTGATCCATGAATGCTATTTAGCTAAGAGTTCTAGCTAATCGTGTTCTATACGGTTTATAAGATCGCTAATACACTACAGTGTAGAGCCAGTTTATTGAACAGAAATTTATCCGCTAAAGACACACGGCCTTACTGGGCCGGGCTACATTCCATGCAATAAAATATAAATGTTTTAGAGATTATAACAACCCCCGTAGTTCCGTATTTGGTTACAGCGTTTTTAATATAACTAGCACGTCTTCTAGATTAAAAGGACTGATTGTAACTTCCTCCGTTCGCTATCGCGTGTTAAGAAAATGTTTATCTGTTATTTGGCTATAAGTATAATTTGAACTTAAATGAAATACTAATTTAACAACACAAATCCATAAATTATTCATACGCTTTATATTGTGAGAACTTTGTATTTTATTTTCAGAATACAGTTTTCTTTTTAAAAAAACTTGTGAATCGACGCACGTTTTTACTACTCGTTTCGAATTAAAATGTCGTAAATTATACTCCAGTTGAATTAATTAAACGTACAGAATCGTAATTACATTATACTTTTAACATATCGACACATTTTTAGCACCATAACTGTTTCATAGCTTTTTGTTTCAGTCTCATTGACATACATAGCGAGGTACGGCCCACAAACTGACTGTAAAATGATTAATTCATTCATTTTACATTCCCTTCGACAATGTATCGAAGTAATGAGCTCTTACAATTTTACTAATGTTCGAATGATAAGTAGTTATCGAAGGGTAGGTTTTTTTAATTCTCAATTATTACATCTTTTAGAATTTCTCAATAATAAAAAAATCAAAAGTCAGTTTACCAACAATTACCGTTATATTGAAGACAGTAAACAGCGGAAACTAACCGTAACGTACGATTACGGCCACTTCACATTATTATCTATGGTTGACAATGCGAACAAGACACTTTGTCGTGTCATCTGTTGATATTTCATGCTAATGCTCTCATCACAATATCGAGATATTATAAATTATAGTGGTCGTTCTCTGGTGGCCGTAATCGGTAATAGCTAACACAGTTTCTGGTAATTTGTAGTTCATGTTCTGTCACAAAATAACAATCCCTATGATTGCTAACAATTGGAACTGTAAATCTGGGTCGTGTTACCGGCTTAGTACCGTGAGGGCGTCGTGACCGAGCAACAAGGCAACTGACCTTTGTCATTACAGAAACAAGCACGTGGTTAGGTCGAGATCGAAGATTAACCTCGGTTCTCTTTGCCATAAAGCCAAGATTTCCTGAAAATATATAGGTACGTCTACAAACTATTGTTGTTCCATGTTGCCAGGTCGTACGTGTCGACACCTACATTTAGTTGAACCGGTAAAAGCAATGCAAATGTTCGCAGTATTTCCTAGTCGCGACTGAGGACATGGAAGTTCAGTGGGTACGCTTGTTAACGGCCATTCGACTGTAGTTATGGCAAGGTTCGACTGGGACAAGAGTGCCGATAAGCCAGATAAGCATTCACAGTCACGAAGCAACTATTACGTCTCGCGAGAATTGCGCTTTGCAAAATATGATACGATGCGATGCTAAAATATAGAGGGGCAAAATTCTTTAGTACATTGTTGTACAATTCCGTTCTGACGATATGGTATAATATCAGTAGAGTTCGATATACTTGCCTGCAATATTGGTACGCTAGAAAATAGTTGAGCTCTGGACTATACGGGTTCATTCTGGATATAAAATATTGTACTCCATCCAATTGTATCGTCGTTATCCTTTGTGCTGTAACAATAAATATTAATATTCTTAAAATATAGATAGATACAGGTTATATAAAATTGAGAAAATGTTTATAAAAAGTTCTAGAACGAAAAAATTTTGTTAACGGTTTCGCGGTCCTTTTTGTTTTGTTTATTGAAATGAAAAGTTCATTGCCTTCATTTTATCTTACGTTTTTATGTCTTCACTCGGCTGGTTGTGTATGCAAATCTTGCCTAAACTTTTTTATGTGTATACAACTTTTAATGATTTTAAGGTTAATTATAATTTACATTTTTCTTGGACTACAAAGATATCATTATTTCGTTAATATAACGTGCACGTGGAGTTAGCGCGCTGGTCGTTTTTCAATGACCCTTATTGTTAGAAAAATTAATTTGACCCTGACGACATTAATTCAACTTCATTCTCGTAGCATTCGTATTTGTGATGTAATGAACCTAGTATATTAACAAAATATGATATGGACCCAATCAAATGCAAGACTGGTTTAAAGATAGGCAGGGCTCGTAACGCTATATTGGGATAATGTATTGAAAATAATCCAAGTTGCGAGCTAAAATAGGTTGCATAAAACGGGGGCTTATCCTTATACATTGTTTTCCTACACGTTCTGAATACGTACACGACGTTTTATTTTTTTAAAGTCAAGGTAAATTGTACATTACCACATTTGCAAACAATACACACGTGAAAATGAATCTTCGCAGACGCTTCTTAAAAAACTCTCTCTGTGTTGTTCAATTTACATTTCCTTAGTGGAATAGCAAGAAATTCGTTGAATAAAATTGTAATAAAGCGGAATAAATCTTCTATGAATATACTCATTGCATAAATGACGAGAGTATCTATTAAATATGTATACTTATATGTACATAAGATTAGACTTGTTTTTATTTCTTCCGTTCGCTCACCCGTTGCATTAGCATCTAAGTGGATATGTTATCTAGCGATCTCAGGTCTACGAACCTGTATATAAAGGAAATATTAAAACGGTCACTAGTTATCAATCTTATGAGATTTCTTTGCCTTAGGAAAATTTAATCGTTATAAATTTTCAAGAATTTAAAATAAGAACTAAGGTAAATTTAAGTAGCTAACGTTCGCAGAGCATAACCCAAGACTCCGTATTATTCGCCCATTAAAAAGCCCCGAGCCGTCTTTGGAATCCATGCATAATGCTATCCTGCATAAAGAGCGTCGTACATTACTCAAGATTTCTTTTTCTTTTGCATGCCATATTTCTCTAAAAGCTCTGTAGTCGTTTTCGAACGCACGGCTGCTTCGCATTTACGTATTTAAACATGTAAGATAAACAGACATTATTAACAAAATTACCTCAGTTATAAAATTCCATGCTTGTATTTAACTCCAATGAAACGAATCATATTTAATATGATACTGTGACGGTAAAGCACCAAGGAAAATATTCGCTAACTACTAACATGTTTAAAGGTTTTCACTTTTATATTATTGCACATTAAATTATCAAAATTGATCACGTTAATTTAACATGAACGTAAAAACAAAACAACGAAGCGATATTCTCGCTTAAAAGGCAATCGTTAGAGCCTCAACTAAATTTAACATTATGTAGGATCAAAAAAGTGTTCATCTCCTGAGTCCGGTTTTTAAATTAAGGAATTTATGCGGTCGTCTTGGAAGTCATATTCCAGTGACTGTTTATGCAAGTTGGTACATGTTTTTGAGTTTGAATCGAGTGAGCCTTGGGATGAAAGGTTTGGGCAAATACACGAGTCACGTCTTGAAGTTGCGCTTGTCGCATACTGATGGGGAAGGCTTTCATTCCGCACTCTCTGTATATACCTTATACTATATGATGCACAAACATCGATGGTTTAAAATATTATAATCAATTGTGTTATTTACTTTGTTTTTTCCTCCTCTAGATGAAATACTTAGTCTCGTCCTTAGGCTTAGATTCACAGGACAAAAAGTTATTCCCTCCGTACTTCTTGTTTCATCTTTCACCTTCCTTAGTCACCTTAGATGTTCCAAATGTTACTCCTTTTATTATTAATATACAGTATGATGTTTTTTAAGGTATGGAATCTTTTTAACGTTATTCTTATAATCCAGTTCATCTAGTTGAATATAAAATTACCGGAAATAATACTAACGGCTCGCTGACCAAATCAATCGGTTTGAGGTGACGATGACGCACCAGCCCGTGCTGTGTAAATCAAGTAGGCTAACAATTGATAGAGCCCATGAATGATTTAGTAGTGAGCTATAGTTATATTAAAATATAAACATTATATACTAATAAGATCTGTTTCTGATAAAACGGAGCACCATGTCGAATTATCAGAAAATCGGATATTTTCAAAAAGAGGCACACCGAAAGCCTTAAAAATTTGCAAAGCTGTACGAAGACACGCTTCAAATAAAGTAATTAATTAATAACAAAACAACATATGAAGGAGCACATACAACTTCTAACACAAAATAAATATTGGTGTTTTTTTTCATAAATATATCGAAAAAATAAGCTGAAAATATACTAAATAGTTATTTTTTAAAGCAATAGATGTAATATTTTAAAACGTTTATATTGAAATGTGCCCTTAATCACGACCTGCATGGTTTCTCTCAAAATTCATGTTACACCCTCCAAATGAATGGAAGGAAGTTGTAGTTATTACTTCGAAATTACTACTTGAAATTCATGACAAGGCTTTTTATTGAATACCAATGAGTTGTTCTTTCGTGTTAAAATAACGACTTATTTATATATCACCTAATTTGACTATTATTGTTACTTATAATCAACGTTAGAAATAGTTAAGTCCGTAATCTAATCACGTTTTTATTATTTTCTAGTTCATTGTGCACGCAATTATTAATTCGGATCACTTGCAAGGAACAAATGACTTTTTAGCGTAAAAACGTTCAAAGTGCATAAGTATTTTTTTATTAAAAATCTCCAAGAATTGCATAACAAGTTAAATGCAATAATTCTTGATTCCTGCATAAACGTAGCTCCCCTCTGTAATTATCAATGTCGTAAAAACAAGTTGTAAGTATGTAGTTTCAGACATCTAATACATTATGCATGTTCTTCTATTAGTTACCTAATAAAAAGAGATTTTTCTAACGTTCTTTGACCTTGCTCGAGCCTTATATAATTCCGTAGAATATATAATCGAATCGCCTTGATGAACTATTCATTCTTAGAAATCCTGTTTCTACCTATCACTAAAACTACCAAACAGACGAACTAAAGACGACGTTTACTATACTGTAGTTCCAAAAAGTTTAATTAACTAGAGTTTAGTCAATTTAAATAATGGAAGATCGCAATTTATTGGCATCGGTTATATTTATTATAAGTTGCAATGCGGTAAAAAGGCGCCGGTGTGTGAAGGATTCTCAGCAGTTGCATAACGCAAACCAGTCCCATATCGGTCGTAACTTTGTATGGCTGGAGCTAGCATTACGTTACCCAAGTGCAAGGGCAAGGTTCTCTTTTCACGGCTATACTGATCCACAGATAGCAAACACGCGATAGAACAGAAGTTTTATATTTCTAAATAAAATTCCTTATTTAATCCTTTTTGATATGGGTAATTATACTCAATTCAAGACCATATAGCGAAAATAATTCGCCAACTCACGAATAATAAAGCATAAAAATGGGCGCTCTTATGTGTTATCTAAATCATGATTACTGCTTCGTGGGAATTACAGTTTGGCGGTTCGCAGTCGTTTTAAAACCAGAATCGGAACGCAAAAAAGGGTTCATAATGGCGTGCGCAGGAGTCGGGAGACATGTCCAAGGACGCCTCGCTCTTGTGCCCTTAAGCACACGCTCCTGCGCTGGAATGCATCGGCTATTTTTAGCAATCAAACTATAACTTAGTTAAAATTTTTGGTTTTCAACATAATTTGCGTCCCAATATTGTGTTTTTTTGGTAATAACTTCAGTAACATAGAACAATTCTGAACGTTATCAAAATTACTTTATAATAAAGACCGACAAACGAATCAATATTAAATTCGTGACTTCCAAAAAACTGAAGAAGTAAAAAAGTTATTGTAATTTAATATAATCACCACATGGAGCGCGAGTAACATTATATGAGAATTAGGTCTAAAAAAAGGTTGATGAGCAGTGTTATAAATATAGATTGAGTCTTCAGTGGCCCACCACATTGAATCTAATCCAGTATTAGATGCTTGTATTGTGGCGACCGATTCGTTGTGATTTTCGTTATCGTTTCTTGAAATGATTTCCCACAGCAAATGCAGTTTAAAATTGACTTTAATTTGTCCAACACGAGAAATGCGTTCTTCTTAGTTTAAATTTATATAAACTCTAATAAACGTACACTGTAACATTTACTGTAATTTTTCTAACATTTCCTAGCTATCTGGAACAGTTATGTCACGTTCAAGTATCAAGTTGAAGTCATGCCGAGTACCTCCTTTCGTGATGACATAAAAACTGTCGTCGTTTACGGTACAGCATTCCGTCTAATCGACGCGGACAGATAAACCCATAATGGTATTCCTGAGAAATAAGTCCTTTCCGCGGTTGCTAGACTTGGGACGTTGAACCGCGCACCTGTCGCTCTCTCCTCACCCCTCGCTATTTTTTCTTAACAAAACTTCCGTTCCACGATTTTTTGCCCTGTCGATAACTAACCCGATACTGCAGATACGGCTCATTAGATTGAATTGGATTGAATCTTTGGTTTTTTGTTTTTATGTTATATTTTGTAGAGGCTTCGATTATTTTTTGAACTGGAACAAATTGAACTGATGCGGTTTGTATTACCTAAAATTGCGTGTTTACGATGTTTTTGTTTAATTGAAATTCTAATTCTAATAAAGGTTTATCAGTCATATTAGGAAAATATAAAACTGTATTTAACCTTACATATCCGCTCTACCCTCACCTACACTTGCACTTGAGTCAATAAACTACATGACTTAGCTTTCGATATGGTTGCGCTTTGTTGATATTACATGCCGCATAAAATATTAAGTGATTTCGTGTTTTATTGTGTGGAACGTGTTCATGTAGTATCGAATTTTATTCTCTTAACCTCTTTTGAAAAATAATGTAATTACATTATTATCCTGAAAGACCAATACGGCTTAGATCTATGTCTAAATTTTATTTTTAAACATTAACATCGATTTTTTGCAGAATTAACTAAGATCTTAAATCTTTGTTAATTCTGTAAAATGAATTTTTAATTACTCTTCTTAATACATTGGTAAAACAGGAAATACAAAGTCGCTTAAGGCAATTCAAGTCAGAGTGTAATTAAAAATAATAATAGATGACGAAGTGAAATTACAGGCATTGTACTCTAATGGAAGCTGAACAATGAAGGTCGAGGACCCGGGGTCAAACCACGGCGCGTTCCTACCCTAGGAATGTCAACTGCACTCATAATATGCTCTTTATTATGTCTAAGTTCATGCATGCGTTGTTGCATAATAGCACACACTACACGGCAAAACGAATCGCAAGAACTAATCCGTGGGAATTTCCAAATTATACTATGCCGAAATTGCGCTATATTTGGGAAGAAATCAAGTTTAAAAAATTTGTTACATTGTTAAGTAAAATATGTGATTCATGTTTAATAGGATATATGACTTAAACCGAGTTTTCGTTAATTTCTAACAAGCTGCTAGCGATAGTATCAGGTAGATAGATAAATTTAAGTATCTCGTTGATACAATTTAATAACTAAACAGTTCCCAAGGGATATGCGTAATGAATTAAAAATAAACCGAGCAGTTTATAGAATACAAAATTAATCTCTTCCTAAAACTATTTTCCTCCAGCTTTATGTAGGACAAAATTAAATCAAATATTATAAAGTAACGTACCTGCAGCAGGACCAAGGGTGGCTGCGAACAGCAGGAAGCTTGTTACAAATAAGACCTGCATTTTGAATGTTTCGGATCTATCGAAAAAGTGTGGATCACCACTAAGTGGGCGCACACGCAACACGGGATACTCGGGTACACTGAGCGCGCGCAGCACTGGACCCCCCCTTATAACAGCGATGCGTCCCGCACGTACCAAAGCACGAACAATGGGGAAGAAAAGCCACGATCTTAGCCTCTATCAACATGTACATCGGTGGACTACGATACAATATATCGATAATATTACAACTGTAGTCGGTAATGGTGATACAACAAGTAGAAGAAACGTTGCCGTGCTTCGGTGCGGATGTCCGGCGACGACGATCGGACGCTCTGCCCGCGTTCGTACGGGAGTTATCTCTGCAAATCGTACCGCACAATAATTTGCGTTTTAATTTGCTCTTGTTGCGTTCCCCGCGAATTCTTTGCTTGTCCAAATGGTTGTTGTAGTTTTTTCTCTGATCACGACGCTTGGCAGGTCTTCATGAATATACCTTTGTTAAATCGGCTGGTGGAATCGGTCTTGTATCTCTAGAGCAATTACTGGGTGCATGCTAATTTATTGTTTAAGTATCTTCCAGCGGACAACAAAACCTATCTTGTGAATTATTTTATGCATTTACTAATTGACATGCATTGTTACTAAACTCTTTTAATAGCCTTTTCAGGGACCATTATTTTCTATAACGTTAAATTCCATTTTAAAAATAATTTAACAATGACGAAATAAACTTAAAGAACTGAATCTTTACCCAGCCATTTACTATCTCATTGGTAATATATAGATGTGCGTAATAAATTTATTATACTTGAATATAATATTTATATAATATTAAATAAGTTGAAATCTTATCAAGATAGTGTAAATCTTACACGTTTCGCGTTCGCTTTCTATGTACGTAGTAAAATCAGATCTTATCGAAAAG
The DNA here is from genome assembly GCA_028984075.1 of Pieris mannii. NCBI lineage: Eukaryota > Metazoa > Arthropoda > Insecta > Lepidoptera > Pieridae > Pieris > Pieris mannii. Next base: position 8,338,809 of record CM054776.1, read on the forward strand.
ATAAGAGCACAGCTTTTTATATTTTGTTATTTTCTACTTAGAAGTTAAACCTGATTACAATTCAAGTAGCCAATTAAACGTATCGATAAATTATTTTATTTACAGCTTTCTGCACTACATTTTTTTACTATATTAAAATTCCATATTGAATTTAACGGTAATGTTATTTGCGTATTAGAGCATTTACATACCACAAAGTGAGAAAACTCGAATGGCCCTGTATTAACATAAATAAACACATTTGCAAAAAACTGACGCCTTCGGCAATTCTACTTACACTTTATCATTATTGTTGGTCACGAAGCCGGTGTGTGGAACCACGTTTAAATCTTTGTTTAGAAATAATGAGAGAATCCTGTACTATTAAGGATATTTTTACTTTAAATGGAAGCCACCGGTAGCGTACGCAGTAGCTATAATTGGTTTAAAGTTTAAACAATATTAAAATAATTCTCTGTTTTTTTCTTTTTTAACGTTTGAAGTTGTTTTAATTTTTTATATCTAAAATTTGAACACAAGTTTATGTAAATACTTAAATCAAAGTTTATCAATAGTTATAAAAGCACTTACAAAGTAAAACAGTAATTCAATCAAAATTATATTCCATATATGCTATTTCTATTTCAGTACATTTTATTAGTGCTGGCGTCAGGCCGTTATCTGCGACAGCGCTGATGGAACGTAAAACCTGCAAAGTAAGAGCTGTATGGTTTGACCTTGCCGCACACGCACGTCTCGCATCTCGGATCTTGGTTGTTAGATCTATGCTAAAATAAAACAAACTGGAATATAAAATTCATTTGAAAGCCGCCGCCGTTGCATTGCCACTTTAAACTTTGAAAGCTACGTTAATTGGTGGGATGTTGTTTGCCCGCGCGCCGAGCGAGGCTCCTCGCTTTGACAAGCGCCTCTGCATCGCACACAATGCAATCGCCCGCCAGCCATTACCACAGCTGTAACACCCCACGGACCTACTCCAAATAATATTCAATATACCATTGAAACATTCAACAAGATACTGCACTTAAAATGAAGCACGCGAGCCCGACTGCTTTAATGCCTGCGGGAATCTTTTTTTCAATCTTTTTAATCGCATTCAGTCGATGCCTATCGTATTGTCTTACATCGGATGAGTTACGTATGACAGAGATAAGGGCCGATAAAATTAAATCCACCATTTTATTTTCATAAAAAGCTATGATATTACTTTAATAGCAACAAAAGGAATCAAAACTACGCGGCGAAGAGATTAGGCCTTTGTATTGAAATGTAGCATTTCATTCTCATTTACCAAGCTTTAAGGAAACATTTATGGCCGCTTTTTATATAAAAATGGATTTAAATTACAACTAGATAACCGTTTTAGTCATTTTCATGAAAAATAGTGTCGTCCAGTCAATCAATCATTTATTTTAACTATATGGAAGCAAAATTAAGACAAAATTAAAACATGTATGGTATTTAATAGCATAAAATAACTTTTTTATCATTAATATCAATAATTATACAAAAAGAAACCTAATACCAACTAATAATATTATTAACATTGAGTATTTAATACAATTTCTTTTTTTCCTGCGTCGGATAAATCGTCATGCAGAATTTATTTATAAAAATTTAATGTTACATAGTTAAAAGGTTTATTTATTCCAATTTGAAAAGACGATGTAGGCTATGAGTCACCGCGACAAGAATAACTTTTTAATGATATAGGTACTCTTCTTCAGTCCTGGAGCCAGACAGTCAAAAGCCTTTTTTATCTGTCAATCAACAACTTGTTTGCTTTTTGCTCATTCTATTATTGTTTGGTTTTGCGATTTTGGAGAAGACACGATGAATACGATTTTAATTTTTCAATTTTGAATGTCAAAGTTTTTTCTCAAGTCAAATTTTGTACTCGTTTTCTTTAGTTTAAGCCAGAAGCGACGAATGACAGTGATATACAGCCTCAATTAATGTGATTAATATTAAAAAACAAACCCTATTAACTTATATACTTTGTTAATGCTCAGCTATAAATTGATCAAGAAATAACAATATACTATCCGGCCTCAGGGGGGGTCGTTCATACTAGAATTTCAGCGCATGACAAATTCCCCTCAAATATTTGTGATAGTCAACTTTTTTAATAACTACTGAGTTTTATGTATTAGAGAATCTTATCACACCGGGCGTACATATTTTGATAATTATTAATGCGGATAAAAAGGTGTATCATTGCAATCAAAATACCTTCTTTAATACCTATTAATAAGATGATGTTCATGTAGTTATTCCCAGAAGTAAAGTGTTTGATAAAAAACAGCAAGAAGAGCATTCTTGGCCCGTGTACGAGATCTAACTCCACATTTCCTTTTCAAGCAACGTTTCAAATTACTTCGACTTTCGAGCCCTCGCTTCAAGCTTTTTGTGATTAAATTCGTCGCGTTGTCGCACGCTCGTCCCATACCTTGCTTAATTAGAGAAATTTAAAAAGATACAATATGCAAAATCACAGTTGCATATTAATCATTATGAAAGTAAGTGGATTACACCAGAATAATGATTATTATGTAACACTTTTCACCAAACGCGAGTTTACGTCGGCGGACATTTGATAGTGGGTTGTTTAAATAAAATTAAACTAATTTACTAAACAGAACTAATAAAAGCTGATATTTGAAATTTATATTGAGACAAAACATTAGAAGATATATTACTTTATTCAGGACTAATTTATTTCAAATTAAAAAAAAAACATATGTCTAATAATTATTAGACATATGTTTTTTTAACATAATTATATAATTATGTTTGTTGCTTACTGGGTATAGTAAATACCACTATACTCTTATTATACGTATTATATATTTATGTTATCTACATTTAATAGATAATATGCATATAACTTACATTAAAAAGTCAGATTTCTTTTCTTTATTGCTTTTACTGATCCAAATTCTAGTACCATAGTCTGTAACTTCTACTAAATGAAATAACGGCTTTACATCTCGCAATTTGTACGTTGTTGTATTAAAACAGATCACTTTACAGACTAATGTTATACGGTGTTACATCGTGATGTAGCCTCCATTTACTTAAGCGGGTCGGCCATTATTACATTCAGTGGTTTTGTATTTCGCGTCTCATCGGCTAGCTTGGTAATTTTTTACGCCTTTGTAAACACTTATTTATGTGAGATTTAGGGTCTGTTTCACAATGTCCGAATAAGTTCCAAATAAGCTACAAATAAGCTATTTATTACTTATTGGTAGGATTAACACTATTGTAGCGTTTCACGACTAGCGCTATTATGACGAAACGCGAAGTTTCTTATCCGGAACTTTTATCTTTCGGATAATTTGTGTATATAACTTATTGGTACTTTATCCATAAATTGTGAAACAGGCCCTTAGGGTTATAATTTAATTTTTTGTTAAAATTTGACGTAAAATATAGGGAAATAATATTCAAATGCATAATGAAAGAAAGAGCAACTAATAATGTTATCAGAAGTACCGTTGCTGCGGTGGCTAGTGATAACACTTTAATCCAAGGGAGTATACGTAAGCAAATAAACTTATCATAATTCAATACTTTGAAGGCAGCGGGAACCAGCCATTAGCGTTGATCGGCGCGGATAAGGCGCCAGGATATTGATTCGCCCCGCGATTCTCCTGCGACATTAGTGATTATGTGTTTAAGCAATTACGCTACAGTAGTACCGCAACATTGAGCTGATGGTAAGATCGGATCCCGTTATAATTGGCCTGGGATCAGGGAGCGTCACGGCGAGGTGTCAGACCACTTAGAGTACTGGATAGGACCGTACGATACCCGCCTTCCTATTGCCCTGTAATTTCCACAGCTCTATCTGACGTTACATCCTCTCATTAAGTAGTCACTCATCACGCTAACAATTTCAAATATCTACTCTAATATTACGGAATTTTGATTAAACCAATATTCTATCTTAAACAGTCGCATTATTACACTTAAAAGTTATAAGTGAGGACCTTGCCGCTGTTTACGACTGATAGGAGTGTTTTGTTAAAAATAGATCATAATATTACGCGTAAGGCGTAATATTTATATTCAAACCATCAAATGAACAACCTAGAATTCTATTTTACCTTTTTATGATCAATGCGTCAAATGTCACGACTATACTATACGTAGTTTGTAATTGAAAATATGTAAAGGAAATTTTAAATTACAATGATGATGCCAAGAGAGACTTTGCACTTGAGATTCGTGGATCGGAACGTGGTTTTGAAATATCATAAATTCAAAATCAATGGCCATCACCACATGAAAGCATTGATCGTAAGATCCAATCTTTCTCACGAACCTTACTACTTTATGTTTTCAGGTATTCTTCATTTATTGCATTTACATAATATTTTACATTTCCTATTATTGTATGGCAGGTGTTGGTGCTTGGAGATTATTTCTTAAATAACGTTATTAATGTTATTATAATCTTTAAGAATATTTAAAAGTGATAAAACATGGTTTTATCAAATATGCCTTTCTTTATCGGCGAAGTATTGGATTTGACAATTCTCTGACATCCTTAGCTGCTAGTGCTATGTTTGAACTCTGTTTATCATTAGATTCTCTGGTTCTTTGTTATCGTTGTTGGCTCTATCAATATTGACAGAAACTCGCCGTTAGTATTTACTCAGTGCCGTGATTGAGATCCTATGCGCATGTTTATTGGTTCCCGATCGATGAAAGTAGAATAGCTTTGTATAACACCTTTGTTAATATTTTTTCACATTTTAAACAATGTTGCTCAATCTTTAAAATAAGATTGTAGATTGATTAAGAAAGTTTTATCTTCGTCCACTATTTTGAAATATCATAGCACTACATTAAACTTATTTACTACGGTTCATTGATTGGACGTAGCACGATCAAAGTGCACTTAGAACCCGAAGCCTGGGAAAACGCTGGTTACAGGCAATTTTTTCTCCTGGTTTTACGCAAGAGTGTGTGCGTTGCTGTACAAGGTTCAATTTTATTGTGAAAATTATCTTTGCTTCCGGATTCTACTGGGATTGCTTAGTGTGTTCCGCGTCAACGCCTACCGCCTTATATTGAAGCAAGTTTATTGCCCCCCGGTGTTACTTGCAATTATCTATTTCAATTTGCTATACAATACTTATAGGGAAAATGATGATAGATAAAGCAATTGGTGTACAGCTTTTGATTGCATCAGCTTATATGTATTAATTAATAACCAAATTTTATATTTTATTTATATTACGTATTTAATAATATGCAAAAGATTGTATAAGCTTTCTCACTTACGGGAAGCTCACCTTATACAATGCTTAAACATACTGTAAGCTCTAAAATTGCAACGAGACTACGACAGGACATGCAGGTAAAATTATGTGTCATAAAAGTTATAGTACTTCCAATTCCTTCAATACGGTGTTTTACACCACAAGACTATTAAAACTTAGCCATGTCTCGTACGTCACTCACCTTGAGTTATAATGTTTCAAGGATGGACGCCCATCGACGCCCAGCTATTAAAATCTCGCGTCCTTCCTGGAAGCCTCGTTTACGATAATCTTAGGAATTCAAAAACACTTCCATATCACACAAGGAAAATTTATAGATGAGACTTTGGCCTCTGAGGATATAAATTAACAACTAAAAGCATAGGTAACATGCAAAGGGGCTTAAAGTTAGGAAAACATTATACTGGTCGGAGACCTTTCAAAGAGTCATGAAAGCTATGCCAGACCTTGACCTCTGTTGTTCTATTCAGATGTCCTTAATATTCGCTTATAGTAATGCATTTACAGCGCAGTGAGAATAGCCACGACGAAACTTAGCGGTCATAAATAATGAAAAGTCAACTAGTGAATTACGATGGAAACGAATACAGGACTTATAAGAAAGGGTCGTGCGATGTTTTAGTGCGCGAACGCAAGCACGACTCCGACGATTTTAAGAACGCATCATTTATTTTACGGGTGGAAAATAGTATACTTGTCACAGAATTCGTTTTGAATGTGTCATATCTATTTTGTCGTTCGCGGATTTATTCGTAATTTTAAACCAATAACTAAACAAAATGCATCCTAAAATACGAATGAAATTAAATTAAATTGGCACGGTTAACACGAAAGCTTATATGGTATAGGTAAATTGAAGAAGCTTTTATTGTCATTAAGCGACATAAAAGCAATGTACGGATCCTACAATAGGAGCGCCAAGGACGCCCGGTGCTCGCGATTATGTAAATAATGTTATGTGCCCTGCCCGTGGCACCCGCCGCCGCCAGGCTATTACCTGTTCATCCCGTCGACCTCAGTTTCTATGACTCATTCTTGCCATTATCTTCACCTTAATAATTGTTACAATTGCTCGCAGCGCTATAATTCTTACGAAGATTGCAGGCGCTAAAGGACGAAGTTTTACAAATTAGCCTCACGAAGTCCGTTTATATCGTCATCTGAACTCAACCGCCAGACCTTTTTGTAATCCAATATCGAACGTGTGTTATTAACTTTATATACAAGACCTCGTATAAGTAACAATTACATACATTTATTTTAATGCTATTACGTTTTAAAATAAGTACGATAATGTGCATATTTCAGATACGCATAATAATATGTGGGGTTATTGAAAACGGGCTTTGTGAAATTAACTAAATTACTTATTTGCTCATAAAGCGAAGCACCACCATGAAAACTAGTATACACAAAAATGTAAAATTATAAAATATGTTAATCTCCTTTATAACGAAGACTGCATTCCGCAGGTGAGGACAGTTTGTTGAGCAAAGCCGTGTCGTTGAACCGATCCGTGGCGAATCGTCGCGCTTCCGCCAACATCCAGCAAATAAAATCAATTAGTCGACCTGACACCGTTAGCTTCATCTTCATTCTCTCCACGCATATTTAAGGGAAAAAACTATTTCTCGGAACATTATAATGATGCAAAATGTGCAAAGCTCAAGAGTTATACGTTAGTTATTTCCATGTTATAATAACATAATAGCGTATGAATCAACAACGATTGTTCTATTGCTTAGGAACGTGTATTAATTTGAACGGATGGTGTTTAATAAAGGTGGCCACGTCATGTTATTGGCACCACGTCGGTGGCACCGGATAAGCACTGCGACCGGCCGATTGTCTCGCGACTATCGTAAATAACTCGGCCCGTGTCCGGTAGCAGACAAGAATACAGAGTTAGGCTTAGCCAGCGAATCTGGATGTATCTACGGATCCAAAAGGGACTCGTATATGTTCTCTTACAAGTAACGAGAAACGAGGCAACGATACGATCAGTCCCTTAGTGTACACTTCAAAGAGTCAGACTAGCCTAATACGGCCACGTGACGACCTTTGGCCTGAGTACTAGCTCAAAGTTATAAGATAATCGTCGGATTTTCTAGTAATTGCCAATGTAATAGCAAACAGAATACAATTCATTTTATATATTGAAATGTATGACTTCTACTATGTTTACATAAGATACAACTATATAGAGTACAGGAATTTGTATTCGAAAATAAATATTTACTAAGGATTTCAGTAATTTCCAAATAAATGTATAACACGATTTTTATAATGTATGAACATGTATATGTCGAATATCTGTGTAAAGATGAATACTTAAGTTATTTTCTGAAGGCGATGTGGATGACGCATTGACTACCCTCTGCTCAGGAAACAGCCTCCGCGGGCAGCATACGGATGAGCACGACGTGTGCCCCGGCCTCTACTTATCTAACCGTCAACATTATTGATATCTATCGCAATGGAAATATTATTATTCTCGCAATGAAACTAATTAGCATGCGCCAAACGTCAATATTCATTGGTTTACAATTTGATCAACTCGACTAGTATCGCGAGTAAAGGCAGACGACGCCGGCGGCTATTAATTCCCGTCGCGATAAACAATGGACATGTGATATAAATAGCAGGAACGAAAGTAAAATAGTTTCAGTTTGATCTATTTTATTGGGTAAGCTTTAGAGGAGGGATGCATAGAGGGCGGGAAGGCGTCGTGCGCGGCGGCCTGCCGAGGTATGGTTGAGGTCCGATAGCATCGCAACGCCGTAGTCTATAAATAGATGGGCAAGCGAACCCTTGAACCAGCCTCGATCGTCACTACACACATTAAAGGGCTACTGCATAGTACTTAATCATAGTTTATGCTCAAAGTGCTTCGACTAAACTATTCGGAGAGATCATCAAATATTTATAGCATATTTTGCTATAATCAAGAGTAATTTTATGGTTGTGAAACTTTTAAATAAACTCCATGCTTAATAAAAATATGCTTTAATTTTATCTGGCGTGATCCAGTGCCGCAACAGTCCTCCATAAATAAGGCGGACGAGGTGATGTTTCTGGCTTGTTCGGCTTTGTTCACACATGCGACATTTTTTCAATGATAAGAGTAAAAGATGCGCAACCGGTTTGCACGTGAAGGACGCTGCATAAGAGTTAACTCGGTCTCCTACGCCCTCGGCGCGCCTCTGCAACGGCCACTAATGATCTCTGCGCTGGAACATTCCTAATTGGACGAACGTCGAACTGTCCCAACGTTTTAAAAACTATACAATGGTTGCACGCGAAGTTACTGTTAATAGAAACTATCCCCATGTTAGGTTTAGTTACCACTGAGATATTTTAATTTATTTGTACCTCAACGCCAAAGCCTTTTCGAGGCAGCTATACTGAATCGTTTTCAGTTATGCATCTAGAGCAACTCTTATCTTGATTAATTAGTTCAAGTTAACTTAGTCGAACTGGATATCTCGATGAAGTTAAGATACTCAGCAGATAATAATGGCATTGAAATAGGGTCGCATGGTACTATCATTTATGTTAATTGTTTGGTTTTCATTCGTTATAAAACTTTGATACACAAATCGTAGATACTTAGTTACTGTACAAGAATATTTATTTTAACCTACTTTATACATGCATACAAAATTTTTAAAGGTAAAGGAAATATGGAAAAAGTATTACTCAATTATAAGTACCGCTAGCGCATCTGCGTCTTACAAAATGCGTAGCAATACTGAGATGAAGTTACGTATCACAAGAATTACCTTGTAATAACAGACGTCCTATGGAGAATTGTCGTAGATTGCAGACGTACGGACCTTACCTAGCTGTAAATAATAACACAATTGATGTTATTCTTTTCTAATAGAATAAAGCGTTAATGACTTCCTTATTCCGATTTAATGTTCATTTTACGGTCGTTTTGTTAAACAAGAAAATAATTTGAGCCCACGGGCGAATTCTTTCTGATTTATATTTAGATTTGTCTTTGTTGTTTATTTGTGGAGTTGCAGTCTGATTCATACGCATAGTTGAACGTGCGCTTATCTCGTGCTCAATTGCAGTCTCCGTGCTTCTTTTTGTCTTAGCAAATTATAAGAACTTGACTGTGATGCTTAATATAAACGTTAGCGGGAATTGCTGCATTACAATTATATTGAACGGCACGTCGACCATAATATTATTTAATGATGTATAACAAATTGTCTCATCAAAACTCTCTTTGTCAGCTCGTAAGCCTTATAAGTTTGAATCAATTATAATTTTATATTGACGAACGTGCTGTGACTTTAATGAAATGAACACGGAACAGTCCCTTTAATTGCATGCTATGCGTGTGGACTGCGGACACTTCATTTGTTCAGAAAACTTTATTAAAACTACAAAAATAAGCCCAAACCAATGAAAGCACGTAAATAGTCTATACGCATATGTTGCGTACTCTGATGGAAATTTAAATGCGATTCAATGTAAGATACGTACCTTAAGTACGTTACCTAGGTACCTTATGGTGAATCTGAGAAGCTGCACACTTTTCCTGAGATTTTATCGATGGTATGCAAACAAGTGAGTAGTCGCAAATAAATAAAACGCAATCTGATGCGATCCAATGCGGTTATAACGCTCAGTACGCACTGAGGGCCCCATACGTATGTGATATTAGAATAACGATAGCTGCCTCCCGACCCTCGGTCTTGTCACCTCAATGAACATGTCCAGGCGGCTTATCGAGTATAGCCAGCGGGCAAGAGCTTCCTGGTTCGAAACGATAATGTCTGTGTTGTTACAGCCATCGGTGCGGCCTAACTAATGAAGATTTAAATCGACGCTGGTGCAAGCCAAATCCTGTTTTGCATCCTTCTATCTACCATACAAAGGTGAATTGTATTAATTAGTGACTCGTTATGTCTTATTGTCATGACAAATCTCACAGAAGGTATTCTAATTAAAGCCGACAACTTAGTATGTTGTACGCCCGCTCGCAGGTTTCTTATAATAAAATAGTGTCTATTCTTGTCTCGTAAAGTATATGCCGTAATATATTGCAATCTTAAATCGCTGATCATGATAATAAAACTCTAAAAGCTAATCCGAAAAACGAAAAAATTCTTTGTAATTGAATATAAATCATAACCGACATTAAGTAGGGACTTGCATTATTTTTTTGCTTGCTTATATTAATATTTATGTCCAGGGCTTAATCGAATATTTAGTTCGAGTTTGGAAGAAGCCTCCTCTTGTATACTGTGATTACCATGGTCATTCACGAAAAAAGAACGTATTTTTTTATGGATGCGCCGGCGCAGAGAGCTGGTGCAGCAACGACAGACTCGTACAAGACGAACCTGTTAAATACCTCGTAAGTTGCATAATCGACGTTACAAGATTGCACTTCACCATTTTTGGAATTGATTAAACACATATATTCTTAGAGCCGTGGATTCTGGTTTGTTCCGTTAAAATCGAGTTAAATAAGAAGTTGAATTAAAAAAGACGTTTTGTGCCGTTCAATGAGATTCAGGTTTTCAATTATACTGTTTTATTACATCCTCTAACAAGATACCCCCGCTCATATAAATTAAGCAATTACTATGTAGATGTTACCGGCGCTGATGCACCGGATATCGCCAGCATTTGCTTTGGGATCATGTTCTTTCCGAGTGGAGAGGGAAAGAGAGAGTACAGCACGAGTCACGGTGTGGCGCCATCTTGGTGTCACCCGTTCCTACACTATGGAAGCATCTTTCTGCGGATTTGACAGAGGGCCATTTAAGGTCAGTCTTAGTTGACGTTTAATTTTGCACCACTTTGCAGCACATAAATATTTTCCAGTTATTGTGATGATATTTTTGTTTTAATAAATTATCTACAAGAGCACTACTTACTGCAATAAATCAAGCAAAACATAAGCATGAGAAAGCAAAAACATATTTTCATCGCAAAGAAATATTCACGGATCACAGGAAAAAGAGCAAGAAGTCGACCGCTGCGAATTCAACAATTCATCATTACGGTGTCAGTATTATTTACTCTTACAATTAATATTACAGAAAAAAGCATTATACCTTCGATGTTAATGAATTTCTGTATAACAACACGTGTCACTCGTATGTAATAATTACTTTTTGATCGATTATTTTACCACATTTTCCAATTAGTAATGATAGTTAATAGAGAGAGATTAATGATAGGGATGCGTTTGACATGTAGTCTAATTCATCTGCCCGTGCAGATCTCGTAAGATAATGCAGCAATATATTTTCAATCAATGTAACGTCAGGATAGCTTATTTCACTTGTTAATTCGCTTAACGGTGATGACTTTTATAGCTCTATTAAAATGATAAGTAACGGTTTAATTAAATCTTTATGTAATCGTCGCGTCGTTTAACTTTTATAGAAAATAATACTTTATGATATATTACATAAGTTTTTGGTAATTAAAAACTAGCACTGCGTTCGAGTAATAAATAACATGACTAATAAAAGGAATACAATGTAAACCATTTTAATCCTCTTAAGTAATAAATTAGACGATTTCGGAATGTAGGGGTCCTTAAATAATTTTATTTGGTCCCGAGACGCGAGCAAGCGCTAAGCGAAGATAAGCTGCATAATATATCAGTTGGGACGTCATCGCCTAACATGATTTATTTCGCAGGGATTCCATCTGAACACGCAGCACCTACAGAACGTGGGCAGCGACTTTTGTGAGGCGCTCAATGGGCTCAACGATAACGCGACTAATGTCGACATTCAGCTCACTAAGGATATCAATGGGTTAGTAGCTATTACTATTTTTACAATACAAAATTGTACTTAAGACAAGCAGGAAAATACTCACTTATTCCCTTAATTAGAAGTAAATAACTCGGAGCGGCGAAGCAAAAGATATTAACAAAAAGTTATATAATTTAAATTGCATCTTGCACCTCGGCATTTTACAAGTCTTCCAACAATGTATGATGAAGTTATTGTGTTAAACAAATACGGACTCTTTATATAAGACTTTTATGAATTTATAGACTGGTCATTTTATCGGCAGAGGTATAACTGCGATTCACGCGAACATCGCACTGGTGTATAGGCAAGTGTGTGGGATTGTGAACACGTTTTAAACTTACAGAATTTTTAATACTAATGTAAATATTATACTATATGCCTTTATTGAAGTGTACATGTATAATTATTTAAAACATAGATGCGCAGTAATAAAAGAAAAAGTAACTTACTGGCGCGTGAACTTCTATCCGATCCTATTAATATTACCTTTCACTTCAACTTAATAGCATGAATAATAAATAAGAAAAATAATATTATAGACCACCTTGCTTCGTGTTCAAATGATTTATTCGGGCTATTGAAAAAGCAATAAGACACATGTATTACGTTCTCAGGCGAGATATTAGAAATAGCTATAAAATGGTGATGTTTTCTGATATTCTCTCTTCTTTGTCCAACCGAATTTAACATTTAATTACATTCACCGAAATGGGATTTTTTGCTGGCTTGTCTTGGTATTGCATAAAACAATTATTTTTTACAGAGAGATAGCAATAGATAGCGAGCCAGGCTCCGGATCAGACAGTGTACTGAAGACAGATTCCGATGAAGACTTCGATTAACTAGACTAAGTATTCCGATTCAATTCATTTTTCAATGTGTTCTCAACAATGTTTTAAACTTGTTTAAACAATAAATTAAAGAGTTGGACGTATCATTAAAAAAAGAAAGAAAAACTGGAAACCATGCATTCGCAAACATCGTCATCAAAAAATTAATAGAATGTTTTTAGTTTTGGTTGAGAAACATTTTTCCACCGCAATGTGAATCAAGGCTGTTTTAGAAATTACGAATGTGTGCTTATTTTTCAGTGTGCTAGGTTAGTACTTTCTATTACATATTTTTTTATAAATAATTTATGATAAAAGATCAATGTATTTGCTGTTTATATTAATTTTGTGATATGTTAAATTATTTTATTCAGTGGCTTGTGATCTCGATAACTAATAAATTATAAAATATCTTGGGTGTTTTTTTATACGGTAAAAATAACACACATTATGTAGGAAAATTTATTAAAACCGTTGATAAAATATTTCAATCAAACTCATATAAACGTAAAGATAAACATAATAATTATAAACAATAATCCAATACAAGTCGATAATCACAAATATAACATTAAATGATTCTTATATAGTACAGATGGGATAATTTCAAATGAGGTACGCTTAAAGATTACTTTTTACATTACAATTCTGATAGGTGGATGTGATCACAAAACTACAAAATTCATTATTATGAAAAATGGCCGTGTCTAGTAGCGAAAATAATAGAATATAAAAATCAATTGTTGATCAATATTGTTCTAAACACATTTAAAAGTTTAGGTCTTAATGTATTGTAGTAAATAAAAGTTAGAAGCAAATAATCTTAAGTCTATAATCTTCTGATGCATTTTTTAACTAGAACGTATTAGTTTCTACAATGTGCCAAACGAAACTTCTAGCACTTGAAGCGATCAAAATTAAACCAGCAACTATTGAGTTGGCAATGCATCTTCTATCCTAACGAACACTTTATTAGTATAATTTATCATATAGCTTACATATCATTTTAACATTCCATATAACTAAATAATGTGATTACCGTGAGCGTAATTTTTATTTGATAATTTGAAAATAAAAAATATTGCATTTAATGGCAAATCCCTGAATAAAGAATTAAAATATACGTGTGAGAATATGTTACGGCATAACTGATAACTTAATATATAATCAAATGTCCCTAAGTTACTATCACGCTTTACACTGAGCTTATATACTAATACTCTCTAATTACATAAACAATATTTATATTATGCGTTTTAAGGCCACATAAATGTATTCATTTAATATAGGTATATATTGTTACTCTTGTTTAAAGAGTACATTCTAAGTAACAGTTTGTTTACATTGAGAAACAGGATCTAAAAATTACAATTATAAAACGGATTTTATAATACAACTTACTAACAACTATTGTCTGTAAGAATAAAAAACGAATTTTTCCAACCACTCGAAGTGTTTTTTTTTATATTTCCTTTTAAAACCTTACAACACAATGCAATAATTGCTATATTGGTCCATTTGCTCTTTAGCTCTGTCAAAAATGTCAAAATTCACATATAAAGGTTTGACAGCTCTTGAAACTAGATTCAAGTTTGATATTCTAGATTACAACATGAAACTATACAGAGATATATAACATAAAATATAGTAAAACTAGTTTGAATGCAAGAAATTTTAGAAATGATAATTTTACAATATTTACAGAAATGAGACATTAATTAATTGAACAGATTAAATAATAAAGACTCCTTTACATACACACCAATTAAATCTGCCAATATAGCAACCTGTGCATAGTGTTAAAGTGGTCTTGGAACACAAAACAATGTAGGTTAATGCGCAGGCGCAGCGGGGGAATGCCTCGGCCTGGGGGGTTGACGTCTTTGTCTCGCCAGGAACGAGTGTCCTGCCGATAATAACGCAAACTTACTTTCGACTGCGTCGCGATGGCAACGCGCGCCAAGCTCGTACCACGCAGACGCCATTAGCCGTTGCTCGTTCACTGACACACGGCTCTCGTCGGTCCCGCTCCATCTATAGATCGTTTCATTATTCGTTAACCCTACACTCTTTTGTCTCTTTCTGTCAAATTGTGTATATGGTCTCAGGAAAAGGGACAAATGCGAACTGTATCAACAGATATATTATTTATGAATATATAAAAAATATATCTGTCAGTAGCTTAATAAAAATAATACTTTATTGGACAATATTGGCGGTATTTAATTTTATATTAAAAGATTTTTTTTTTATCTACAAGAAATTTTAGATATTTATGAGCTTCGCGATGGTGCGAAAGCTAAGTAGTGCCTAGTGGTTAGATTCTATGATTGATTAATATCAATCATAGTTATAATTAACTACTGCTTGCTGTAAATATATTTCAAAATCCTTACTCATGTCTCTGCGCGTTAGGGGGCGTGGCTTCAGGTCGTGCTACGGTCGTACACGCGCCACTTGCACTAGTGATCGCTCGAGAGTATCCCAAAGTTGCATCTGACAAGGGTTGTTGACCTGACAAATACAAAGATATAATATATTACATATATTATAAATGAATTAATAGTTATTAAATATATTTTGATATTTTCAATACTAATTTGACATAGGATCGCAGTTCTTCGTGAATCCATTTTACGCACCACTATATCCGATACTATATCTGATATTCAAAAATGTATTTATAAAAATTACTATGTTTTGCTTGTTTACTAAGTAATTAATTAAAACATCTGAATGAGCAGTGATAGACAAGTTGCTTTAGCGTACGACTATCACGACAACTTTGATTAAAAAGAATATTTGTCTATTGTCGCAGTAAGCCTTCGCCCGTATTTTTTAATTTAGGTATTACCTGTCGTCCTCGGATTAAGCGTTCGTACGACTTCCTTGGCCTTTTCGACGCACTTCTTGTACTTGTCTTCTGTCGCTAGCAGTTCCGCTTCACGTGCGGCTACGGCCTCTTGGAGTTTGCCTGCTCGACGCCGTTCTTCAGCTAAAGCCGCTTGTAGCTCTTCTAATTGCAGCGCTGAAACGAGTGCTTAAAGTTCTTAAATTCATATTGGAACTGAACGATATCGCAAATCTTAATATATAATACAATGCAAATACGAAATATAAATGAAAAGGCTGGTTATAACAATGTCAAGAATTACTGTTAATCAAATATATTCGTTTAGTAACATACATTGCTGGATTGGAAGGAGTTCAACAAAACAAATCATCTCGAATTGCACAATAATGTATACATTCTTTTTGTTTTATAAAAAAACAAATAGCTTAATACAAAACAATATGTTTTAAAACACATATATAGCAATGCTACCTTCAAAAAGGACTTTGACTTTTTGGTCTGTTAATATGTTAAATTCTTTAATTTCAATATGGAGATCTATTTCGGAAGGTCAAAGTCAAAAATAATTTATTCATATAGGTAACATAATGTACACTTATGAACGTCAAAAAAAGAGAAATATAGAAAAAAATAATCTATTTTACATTTACTGCCAGTTCTCAAATCAAGGGCGTAGAACGGAAGAGAAGAACTGGCAATAAACTCTCCGCCACTCTTTTAAATCGCCAAGTTTTTTTACACAATGTTTGTAAGGAGCTGCAACCATTACACCATGTTCCATGTGACATCTTGAGTAATAAAGAATAATAAAATAAATTAAAAACAAAGATTTGTCCTCTATCAGCAGGAGGCATGGTGAAATAGGAGCACGCACTTACATACTCGTGAGAACAACACGCAAATACGTAGTATAAACAACTAATATCACCGCATACACGAATTCAAGTACGACCAGTCACCATAAGTAGCACCCGGTCACGAGTATGACGCATGGCCAGCCATTTGCCCCCTCGCCATATTTTAGGGAGAAAGACAACCCGACGCATGGACGCGCATGTTTTAATGGTCATAAATGTATTCTTAAATTACCCAGAAACGAAGTCATTCACATGGTGACACATTCATATGGTAATTTTAAATCAGGTATATATTAACATGGAAAACATTACAAGTTTTATCAACAGCAGTTCAGCAATTTTTGAAGATGACTATTTACGCATTACTGGAAGATAGATGAAAACTACTGTAATTAATTAAATCTAGTAGTACTGTAATGAAATCGTTCAGTTATTTTTATTTAGTTCATAGGTTTTTTATTAAATAAATTCACCTACATTTTATAGAAGTAATAAAAAAATTAAAATACTGCGTAATTACATTTTCTTTGATTATCTTCAATAGCAGAAGCTAGTCTCGGGTGGGGCGCTTCTATGGCTGCTTCCAACTGCATTATCCGTTGATTCGCCTCGCGATTCATCGCTCGCTGCTTCTCCAAACGAGCCACATAGTCTTCTAGAAGAGTCTAGAAAAATAACAAAAATATACTTTTATTTATACAAATACTGATGAAACTTTGGAGTTTTTTTATATTTGTTTGTTAAGATTTAACTTACAAGTACTTTTTTGAATTTCAATGATTAAAACCGCTCTGAAGTGATAATGTAAAACAAGACAATTTCATTTTGATAGGTCAACAACACGCGACATGAGAGTACGCCTAACTGGCCAATCACAATTATTGATATTCCATTATAAATTTAAGAATATATCGCCATTTATGATTATTATTGGCTAACTTGGTATTAGAGTTATTTAATTCTAATAATTGTAAAAATCCCAGATTTATTATACTGATTTTTTGCCAATTAACTACACTATTGATTAGGTAATGCCTAAATATATCCTATGTGAAAGTTTCTGTTACCCAACTAAACATTTACACTATGAACCCAAAACTTTTAATTGCTAGACTACTCCATATTATTATAATATGTGTATATAATCTAAATAATTGTTAATTATTATGTATGTCGTACTCTCTAAGACACAGAATTCAATAAAAAATTAGTTGGAGATTTAGTCTACTTTTATTAGTCCCATTATCACTCCAATTTTCCAAGTATAAAATTAAGATTGATAAAGCGATTTTATACCTTTAATGGAATATTATTCCAAAAATTTTTAGTAAATGTCTACAATGTGAAAAAAAGTTTCACTTTTACCGTGGTTTCATAAAACCACACAACATTTTTTTTCTTTATTTCTTTCTATGTATAATGTAATCTTACTTGTACTGATGCCTGATCAGCCTGTGCCCCTTGGTTCTGCTTTAATAACTTATTTTCATGTTCTAGCCTTATTAATCTCTCTTTAACATCGTTTGGCATTAACTCCTGCGATACATTTTCTTCATTCGCTCCTGAAAAAAAATCTGACGTCAATCCAACAATTTTCAGAATAAGTTCTCGTACGTATTTAGTTCCGTATAAATTAAACAAATATTTTACTTTTTCATTAAATATATCCTAATCGTCTCTGTAGCTAACAGTTCTAACCTGGAAGTGGCTTCAAAAAATTATAAGAAATTTACGAGCAGCAAAATTGTTACTTAAGCTTCCGTTGTTTTCTAATAAAATTAAAATACTGCATTTATTAGTACCCTTAATAATACGGGTCACTGGGTGAGATAATGAAAAACAAGGAAATGCCTATGAAGGAAATGAGAAAATTTTACAATATTTAACTTTTTTTTGTTGTAGTGTTGTGGCTGTGACAAAACAACTCGGTATTAGAATGAAAGTTAGTCAAAAAGAGTTTGTAAAGAAATACAACATTAAGCGATATTAAAATAAAAACACAATTTAAAGACGACACACATACACTACACCATATACGCCTACACCCTCTGTCTTCTTTGCCGATGATGGGGATAGGAATGCCTGCAGGTTCAAATTTAATGACTTGGAATAAGTGATACCTGTCTATCTTATGTTCCATATTAAACGTATTTTATTTTACCGAAAATGGAGGAGGAGAGGACGGATTTTATTTCATTAAGTTATAGAGAATCATTTGCAAAAATGAGAAAAATCATAACGCGGAACAAATTCATACATTAAGCTATTAATTTACACAAAGTACTCTAGTAAACTCACCAGCATTGGCAACTTCATCTGATGTAATAGTTGAAAAGCGCAACTCTTCCACCGTCTCCTTCAGTTTGTCTCGGTCTTGCAGCAATGTTTCTTTCTCTCGTTGGAGCGACGCCACGTGACTGCTAAGTTTCTTGTTTTCTATCTCCAATCGGTCAGCTTTGGTTACTTCAGCATCTAACTTCTCATTTAAATCGATTACCTGTAATAGTTATTAAAAATAATTAATTTATAGATATCTGTTATGTATGCTACAAAATAATAAGTATAATTGTGGTTCTTGAAAAAAATTAGGGCAAGCGTCTAATTCGAAAAATTACACTTTTAAATAAATACAAAAATATCATAACAATTTAAACCATCATTAAATTATAGCGCGGTTCCCTGCATTGTGATTAAAACTGATATTTATATATATGAATTATTAACATATTCCTCATTATTATGTACCGTCCCGAAGCAAATATTCTATGCCGGGAACACAGGAACAATCAATGTTCCTGAAAAAAACATCTGAAGTCAATCCAACAATTTGCAGAATTAGATAAAGATAAGTTCTCGTACGTATTAAGTTACGTATAAATTAAACAAATTTTTTTCATTAAATACATTACTTAATTGGAAACAACGAAATAAAATCAACCTGCATGAAGAATGTATACAACAACATATTAAATCGATTTCCATTATAATTTTAACAAGCTTAGTTTGCATATTATATTTTACTACAAACGCAGTTATAAGCCAAGGGGCGTTTGTTGGTATAAGAGACTGAGAGATCTTGCCTACAATTGCCAATCAGACGCAGAAATATATCCCCCCACTGTGAGATATTCACACATCTTATCCTATCAATCTTACCTGTTTCTTATAAATGTCTAATTGTCCCCGAATAGCGTTGGCGCGATTTGCCGCCTGCTCGTACTCTATAGCCCGATGTACGTGCTCCGTGTTTGCTACCTCGAGCAGTTTTACCTGAAATTATTCCAATAACTTATAATCTATGTTTAAAAATACTTGACTTCGATATATTGGGATAAAATATAATATCATTTGATCGTAGAGATTTTCGCTATCTTTATTTTGTAAATTTTATTGAGGTAATCCATAATTTTTTGACACGGTCTGTCGCCATATTTGATTCAATTTTGTTTAGTACCTAAGTGTTTGAGCGTATCTCTATTAGTATTTTATTTAAAGGCTAAGTATTTGTTATCAGTCTAACCTCTATTAATTTCCCCTAATACATAATTGTTTTCTTATCTACTGACAATTGTATGTATGTTTTAATTATCACGTTGTATTATCCACCGCACTTTGTGGTACATTCATTAATAAGACTATTATGGACAATAGCTGAGAAATTCATTTCAGTATACTTTAACGAGGTAAAAATAATTAATTTCGAAAAAAAAAACTTAAATTACAACATTTATCACGGAAACTTTTATTGCGTCACATTATTTACTTTGCAATGGTAAATTTTCAACCACGCAAGAGTACATTCAGAGCGACCTAATTCATATTATTACATTTACACGAACCGACTGTCCTACTTTAGTAATTTCACGCGGGTTTAAACCAAATTCATTAAGGCCATTCAACATTACGCAAATCTACTCAAAATTTAAAAACGCTTTTGCAATTCTCATACTAGACTTAAACTGCGTCGTTATACATATTAAATTATAATGCTTCGAGATCAATGAACCAACAGTAATAAATTATGTCTTGGCATTTTCTTTCCGTATAATGCAGATGAGCAAAATACTTTCTCTATTAATAGCAGACAATTCACTTAGCACGTCTTTTAAAAATATATTATTTTTTTACTTATTTACAATACACATACTATAAATAAATTTGAACAAAATGGATGATTTCTATTAAGACAACTGATGTCTCTGGGATTCAGATCGGAGACTTGATCTTGCGCTTTTCAACTATTACAACCTATGGAAAATATATATGTATCTCAAGATCTTACCCGTCTCCGCAAGTCCACATGTTCCTCCATCCTCTTCTTGTAAGAGGCCACAGTGGCTTCCAAAGCAGCCGCCTTTGCCGCTGTTTCCCTCAACGCATCAACTTCGTCTTTCAGCGCGACATTGTCAATTGCCGCTACCTATAAATGCATGTAGTATAATTCACAATTCTGATAAATGCAAATCGAACTCCATAATTCATGTTTTATTTATCCATTAAAAAATCAACAACGACCATTTAATAAAATCTAATAACATTTTTGTTGTAAGTACATATTAAAATAATAATTAATTTGCAAAAAAATCCAAATTCAAGATCAATCACTAAGACATACCTGTAGCTCTTCATTCTTCAATTTCAAAAGCGCGACTTCTCGTTCAAGTACATCTGCTCTCGCTCTCTGATCATCTCTCTGTAACTCCACCTTATCCAGCTCATCTTTCAAAGAATCCAGTTGTTTACGCATATTGCTATATCGTAATGTACCAGCGTGTGCGGGTCCTAACGATGCACCTGCATCATCCAGATCGTCTTTGCTCTCGTTGTCAGCCTCCCGGGCTGCAGTGAGCCTATTCATTTCACTTAATAGCGTCATATTTTCTTCTTGAAGGGCTTTTACCTGGTAAATAATTATGCTTATATACCTTGAAGTTCTGTATATTTTACACTTTGCTCCGATCAATTTGAGTTCGGAGTTTGGTGGACTTCTAAAAAGATCGTATCGTACAGTAACATACCAACTCGTAACTGTACACTGGCTGTTACGTCATTTCACTTTTAAACGAAAGATTTAATTACATAAAAGATTTCGTGCAACCAATTTGGAGGACAAATTTTCTCTACAAACAAATAAAAATAAGTTCGTCATTGTGTAAATGACCAACTAATATTAATCTTACTACCATTGTCATATAAATTGTATATTTAATCATTTTGGATGAATAATGTAATCGTATAACATAATACGAAATTATATGCGGTCTAATTGCACTCCTTTAATTACTATGGGAATAAGGAAGGGTATGCGCCATGCATTTCCCCAAGTAAAAAAAAAGGCTAGAACTAATCAATTGACATTATGGACTATATAACTCACAAAACTTCGGAGACTATATCCTGTACTATTAGGTCAAAAACTACCTGCAATGATCCTCCGTGATCCGGAGGATATAATTAAATATATACATATATGTATATTTAGTTATAATTATAACTTACTTGTGCATCAAGTTCATGACATCTTTGAGCAAGAACCTCTTTCATATCAACATCCGTGGGCTCCGTCGTGGGCTCATCCAAAGGCAGACTCGCTCGAATTTGTCCCAAAGTAATATTTTCCAACTCCTAATAAACATTTACATAGATAAATAACTACTAACACTGTTTCAAATTATAGTAATCTCATGCACTCTATATCATTATTATACTTATTATGATCTAATCGTTTCGTAAAATCCGCACGCACTTCGTTTTAAAAATTACTATGAACAACAACGAGTGAGGCACCTGCAGTTGCCTAAAGCTAACTAAATTTATTGTCTGCTTCGTGATGCAAGGACATTCGGTGCGTACATTAGCCGGGCGGGCGGCTAGCGTGCATCGTCGTAAGTGCACTTGTGCAAGATTTTGCTAATTTTTGTATTGCGATAATATAATACGATTTTACGCCCTGTTTACAATTGAATGTGTAATATTTAATTTTATCAACAGAAATATAGAGTAATA
Organism: Pieris mannii; assembly: GCA_028984075.1. NCBI lineage: Eukaryota > Metazoa > Arthropoda > Insecta > Lepidoptera > Pieridae > Pieris > Pieris mannii. The sequence goes on from CM054776.1 coordinate 8,361,450, forward strand.
AGAATCAAATCAATAAAAATGTATTTATTCAATTTAGAACTACGCCATCAATAATTTCCATGTTTCGGGTATCCGTTTCCAAGTTCGAAACCTGCATTACTACAACTACATATTGCAATTTGCAAGTACTTAAAATTCAACAACATGTATAATAGTTTTATAGACGCTATCGCAAATTATTTCTACGATGTATTAATTGAATTTAATAATTAAAAATAAACTATTTATTGGAATATGGGTCTACGTAATCGTTGCGTATAGGCAATCTTATAAAAATATGTATGTACTTCAAAACAAGAACAATGTACTATAACTTATGTATGCAATATTGCAAAGTTAATTAATGCGAAAATATAATTTAACCCAATTAATAAATATTTTCTAAGTGTTAATTGCTACAATTACCTGTATTGCTTGCATTATAGATCGCTGACATGACAGTTCTAGTTCCATAATTCGCGTGATGTACTCTTCTTTCTTGTTACAGTTGACTGCACAACCTGATAAAAACATAATTATAACGAGTTAACATAACAAGTTGTTAGATCAAATAGTTCCTGAACGTGGTTAATACGGAGTAGATACACAATAGATTTTCCACCAAAAAATTTGTTTGGCCATGACACTAAAACACATTGATTGGGTTAAATTAATGTTTAAATTATATTCCTTACCAAATATTATTAGGTGTCTTGGTTTTAATACAAAAATAAAGTTCCATATTGTATATTATAATTACTTATATTTTAATACTATTACTGTATATTTTTTATTTTATAAGGCACATTGCCTTGAAATACACTAAGAAGAAATCGCGGTCGTTGTGTGTAATTTACTTACTTAAATGTAAGATTTCATATAAACCGCCTTAACTGAACAGTGAAAATGAAATCTAATTGAACATTTAAGCATTTTTATTTGTTATTATTTTACATATTACATTATTAATAACTTGTAACTAATATTTAAACTTATCAAGATCATATTTTTTAAACTGATTTTTAATATTTTGTTTATTTGCATAAACTAACAAACCTCAATGCGAGAAAAGCCTTACTGAAAGAATTCTTGTGTCTTATGCTAGATTTACGACATGACACTAGTGTTCACCTTAGAGGAAACCCCACAACAGATGTAGACTAGATTTTACAGTTGCACAATTATATTTAATATCAGTTAATTCCTTGGCTTTATTTTACATGTATACCACATATTCATAATGTTACATATTTGAAGATAAATAAAGATTGTATTTTTAAAAATATTTTTGTGAAATAAAATTATATTATATAGTCTATTGTATGGACTGTAATCTTACCTATGTATGTGCCCCACATACAGGAGTGATACCTCACATAACATATAAGGAAATAAAATATATATAAATATTTAATATGGAATATTACTTTCTAAGACCATTTATCAACCAAGCTCAAAACAAACATGCTCTGGATTTGCTCTGCACTCTGAACAGCAATAATTAATATGGACTACATAGTACAAATAGCAATCAATTTCACACACTGAAACTGTTAATATTGTTATTCTATTTAAAAGCAAACCTAGATAAACTTAGTGGGTCAAAATAAAATGGATAAACAAAATACTATGTTTTAAAAAAATAATATTAATGACAGCCTGAGAAAACTCAAGGTTTTAAATAGACATATTGCCTATTACCTTGAGTGAGAACACAAAAGAAATAACATTGCATCACTAACTGTACATTGAGTATGCAATTTTTGTAAATGAAAATGTAAAGTTTATAGAAAAAAAAATGTAAAATAAAATATGTCAGTTCCCTTGTAAGAAAAATCTATTAGTCAAAGGCTAGGCAGGGCATTTAACCAGTTGACAAAGAATCAACCGTAATATTTATCTAATAACAATCTTACTAAGCACAAGTTGTAGAAGTCTCCCTAAATCCTCTGGATCTGCATGTTCAGCAATGTTTACAACATCTGGCCGTGAAAACTCTTGGAGACTTAAATTGAGAACATCTTGATGATAATCTAAAAAAGAGATATATTTTTTAATCATAGCATTAACAACCAATAAAGTTAACTGTGGCATTAGAGCTTTTTTATTCTTTAGAATATTTCTACTTAAAAGAGGTTTTTATATTACTAGATGTTGATAAAAATCATAAATACTTGTTCCTTTCACTTACCTACAACTCCTTCTAATATTTTCTTTATGTTACTAACTTTGAGTCTCCAGTTTTGTCCCACATCAGTTTTAATTTTTGAATTCCATGAAGCAGTGAAGAATTCTGGTGCAATCTGGCTTAGAGCTTCAGCTATTGCTACACCGTCAGATAGTTCTAAATGCAATCGAAACTTACATGATTAGGACAATTCTTACAATAATTTGTTAATCTACTTTCACAATGTGATAAATATGACACTAAACAATATAAATGATATTTATTAAATTTTTACGTAAAATAATTTACCTGCAGGATTTCCATGTTTTGCTGTAAGATTAAGAGTTTGTAACCATTTTATTAAATTACTACTAAGAACAACACCGTTCGCCTCCATTCTTGTTTTTTTTTCAATTATGTTATCTGATTAGGCAGCACATGAATGATATTATTTTATTCAGAAAACCATTATGTATTCATAAAATATGTTAATTTTATTAACACTAATGAATAAAACGAAAATTGAAACAGGAATTACACTTTACAGTCGTTTTGATGCGAAAGGTATGACGTTCCTGTATTTATTTATTTTCTGTCAAATGCCAATGCCCACAGATTACTTGTGGTGAATACCTAATGCAAAAAAAATATATATTATTTGTATATGTTTGTATTCTATTAACCGCTAACGCTTTCGTTAAGCACGAAGATGTTTTAAGATTCGATTACTTACGTAATGGTCTAAGAGCACGTGAGCTGAAAATTTTTTAATGTGTGTCCCTAGTACAGGTAAAAATGATCCCCATGAAGCTGAGACAGCGGTGGCTTTGGCAGATAACAGGTAATAAAGGTGTATAAAATTCCATATCAAATTTATCATAAAATAAAACTGATTTTTTTTATATTTGATTCATAATAATATCAAAACTCGCGTTGCTCATTGCCAGACAGTATGGTTCCAACCCACTGCCGGACACCCTTAAACTAATATAATTTGTAATTATACTTACGTTATATTATAAAACCTAAATTTTATATATAATTTTTTGGGGGCCAATAAATCTTCATTTACATAATTACCGGACAGATTCGACGGTTCTATCATCTTGCCAAACGCATTCAAAGTGAGCAGTAGTAGTTCGGAGAGCAAGGAGCGTATACAGTAACTAGTGCGAGTGAGACAGAGCGCTTGGTCTATTGCGGCCCTTCACTGCGCATCAGCTGTTGTTTATTGTACTATCTAGTGAACGACTATATAAATGTATTATTTTTCTGTGCAGTTTATAAAATAAATTAGATCAGTTGTAATAAAGTGCTATCATGAGTGACGAAAAAATAGTTTGCTTTGTTTGTAAGATAAGTGATGAACATATAAGAGTATTTTCTGAGAAAACTTAAAAAAACTGCCAGAATATTCTTAAATTACGATAAATACATAACATAAAAATACAGAGACATTATTTTACCCAGTGAATACACCGAGAGTGGTTATCACAGAGTATGTTACAAAGTTTTTACAGGTCTTATGAAAAAATATTTCACCTCTCAACCATTAAGTGCTAAAAAACAAAAAGGAAAAAAAAGGGAGTTGTGTAATTACTCATTACGCAACTCATCTTCAACCTATCGACCCCCAACCTGTCGACAGTTGGTACCAAGTACTAGCTGTCATTTTCATACAAATTTAGTTTGTGACATTCTATATACACTACTGTTAAGCTGTCTTGACTAGACCCCCTTGTCGTCGATACGAGATTTGAGTTCCGAACTACCTACTATCCACAGTCTCCGTCAACCGAATCTTCATTTCAACAAATTTTACTATCCCAGTCCACAGAAACACAACCTTCGACATCTGAAAATGAATCTCATTTACAGTCTGTATCCACAGAATCTCCCACGACATATCAGCTCCAATTTGTGAATCAATAGTTGTTTGTATTTTTTGTAATAAAAAGAAAAAAAACGGGCGATCGAGAATGCTTCCGCTTCATGCAGCTGATGTTCAACAATTTAAAGATTTTTCTAATAAATTGGATATTTTTCTGGCCTAAAAATCTATTATCACACTGAATGCCGAGTTGATTTTAATAATAAGTTATCTTCATTAAAAGCAACGCCTAAACGGAGCTACGGCATTATCACCGGGAGTATCATCAAACAGTTTTTAATGAAATCAATACAATCATTAAAGAAGACGTTATTTAAAAAGGGCGGTGTATTTTATTAGTGTATTTACATGAATCATATATCGATTTATTAGAAAAAAAAAATCTATATTCAAATTACAGCTACTTTCACAGCACACCATCTTGAAGAACAGTAAAATAAAATTACCAAGAATGTTGCAACTTAAAGTAGAGAAAAAAAAATAATTAGCAAAACAGCGAATTAGGTTCGAGAAAGGGGTGCCTTGCACCTTGCAAAACCAATAATATTATGTTTTTAACTAGCTAACCCTTTATTTTTTCACGCGTTTAGTTTCCCTAGCGTTTACTTGAAACTGGCATAGAGTTAAAACTATTGCCATTACATATATTTAAAAAAAAACTTTTGTTTTTAATTTTGGCTATGGTTGTTTTGATATAAAATTCTAGTAGAAACTTGATCATGCGCATAGTGCATACGAATGTCAACCATCTACATGTACAGTTGATCCACCATCGTAGACCATTAGGAGATTTTAAATTGCAAATAAAAGTTGTGCGAAAATTAATTATTTAAGTTAAATAAATTGTTTAATCAGTATGGATGGTCAGTATGCTAGGGTAAGTTTTATGTTGTAGATGATGTAGATGTAAATTTAATCACCTACAATGTTTTGTGTGTTTCATAGTTTTAAGAAAATAGAAATTTTAACAAACTTCATGCGTCACCTATATTTACGTGGTAATAAATTTATATACAAGTAATAAATACGCTAAATAAATAATAATAAGTAGTAGGTATTTTAATTATATTTTTTTTCACAGAAGTGAGGGTAAGCGAAAAGAACGCACAATAACGGAAACTTGTCACTTAATTATCGCGATCGTGAATTGATTTATATGTGTTATTCTTGTAAATAGAAGATAAAAATAATGTTTACAGGAGTCGTTCACTCTATGGAGAAAAAGATGTCAAGAGGGAGTTCGGAATCATATATGTATATAGCATATTATGGAACAACGCTCATTTACAAAAGCCAACAGCATATAAACCAGTAAATAATGGTTGGCTACTGGAAAATGACCACTACTATTTTAAATGGTTTGAAGGAGATCAATTACCGAATTATTGTACATTAATTTGGACTATTTGTAATTAAATTAACTTGGTTTTTTACTATTTCAGAAAACAATGAAGAAGGCGATATTGAAGACGTTCAATCCTCAGAATGGAATAATAGGGACGAGGAATATTTTTTATTATATATATTTATATATATATATATATTATAAAAATTTGCCCTTTGACATTTATTTGATAAACAATAAAATTTGATTTACTTTAATTCATTGGCTTAAAAAAAATAAAATTATAAACTTCGTAAAAATGTAAAAAAATGATTAGTTTCGATATGATTGAAGTTGTATTAGAACAATATTACTGAGTATTGTTTTAAATATTTGTTATTCAAACTATAAAAAATTATTTAATTAATGAAAGTTCTTGATTAAGAAAAAATAAATTGCACAATTTGAACTTAATAATGTTACTGTATACGCTCTTGCTCTCCGAACTCCTACTGCTCACTTTGAATGCGTCTGGCAAGATGATAGAACCGTCGAATTTGTCCGGCAATTATGTAGATGAAGATTAATAGGCCCCCAAAAAATTATATATAAAATTTAGGTTAATATATCGTTATAAATAAATATAAATTATAATAGTTTAAGGGTGTCAGGCAGTGGGTTGGAACCATACTGTCTAGCAATGAGCAACGCCAGTTTTGATATTATTGTGAAACAAATATAAAAAATTCAGTTTTATTTTATGATAAATTTGAGATGGAATTTTATACACCTTTGTTACCTGTTATCTGCCAAAGCCACCGCTGCTTCAGCTTCATGGGTGGGGTATCATTCTTATCTGTACTAGGGACACACAGAAAAATTTTCAGCTTTTATTAAAATACGAAGGTCTGGCACTCACGGGCTCTTGCTCTATAAGTAATCGTATGTGTATGGTAATGCCATACAATGTCGTATAAATGGATTTTTCTGTCTCGTCGTAATACTTAATAACTATTTTTTAAAGGTTCATTAAGAATTGACTACAACATCCTTTTACTCATTATAATATATTTCTTAGAAGGAGAAACCGGAAAATACTTAAAACATAGTTACTTTTTTCGTTCTTTTTCATCAATGGGAAAGTAACATCCCATATATCTATTATTACTTACTGCATTCATTATGACTTCATTCCATAACGAATCTGTGCTAAGTAAATGTGGATTACAAAATAAAATCATTGATATTTGAGCCCTTGTTATTGCTACATTTAATCTTTTTGGGCTATTTACAAATCCCAATGTGTATTTGATATCCTGTTGAATTAAAGATTCGGTAGACCTCACAGTAGTTATCAAGATTATTGGTCTTTCCTGACCTTGGAATTCTTCAACAGTGCCAATTTTTGGTTGTGGTAGTCCCATTGCATTAAATATAAGACGTAGATATTTAATCTGAAATCAAAGGCATACTTTAACACACATGTGTGTTTAACACACATCATTTGGATGTCTATAGCAAAGTAGCTTTTGATGTTGTATATACTGATATATTGTTTCATTTATTTAGAAGGTATTTTGTGAGGGTTTTACTTTTAATATGAAAGCATTTTTTATAATTGGCGTAGAAGTCTCAGTTTAGTTTCCTCGACGACTTTTTATTAATCGTTAATCTAAAGCAAATAACTGCTAAGCAGTTTTGAAAATACATTATTTGACGTTTCAAAGGAAAAGGATTTTCAAGTCACAAACATATCTAGATTTTGGTATATTTACTATTTCTGGGAACAATTTTCGTTTAACTCCCTCGTGATTCTTATTAATATCATTGGTTATATACAGAGTGTGAGTTTAAAGACTGGCAATAAATGAAAGTAGGTAATCTTACTTGCGCAATATACGGTGATATTATACCAATTTCTTCTGGAGTCACTTTGTTTTTATATAGTTTACAAGTTGTAAGGGCCACCATAGACGCTTCTTGGGGATTATACCATGAAGGACTTTCCTCAGCTCGTGTATTTTGACCTTGTATACCATACACGTATATCCCACCCCTTTTATTTTCAGTGATACTAAAAACGTCACAGGTAGCATTTACTATTTTTGGTATCCAGGATATATTCTTATCAAACTTAGGTACAAGAGTGCTATCATAAAACATTTTACTGGGAAGTAATAATACTTCTTCTAATGATCTGTAATTGTCATTTAATTTCGTGACGACACGGTCGTCAAATCCATCTTTATAAGAATTATAGTCTTTTTGATATGGATAGCATTGTAGAATTCTACATAAATAGGACTGATCCATCCCAAATTCAATACAGATTTTCGATAATATAACTGGTCCCAACTGCATCGGGTCTCCAGCTAATATTATTTGTCCACTATTCTTGTCAGTCAAGCTTAATGGTATCATTAATTCAGGCTCATTGGCTTGACCAGCCTCATCAACAATAATATGTGTGAAATGGCCTTTCGGAAAATTCATATAAAAAAAACTACCAATACAGTTGCAGGTAGAAATGATAACTCTATGTCTTCCTACATATGACTTTTGGCAGTTCAAATTGATGTTATCCTTTACATAATGCTTAGAATTTGAAGTCCCTTCTTTAGCTATATCGATAGTAGCACAATATGGTTTAATCACATCAGAGAGATTTTGAGAGTCAATTAAATAATGGGCTATGAGCCTAACAATAGAACCTGAGAAATCATTTCTATATTGTATGAGCCTCTCCGTTATTAGGTTTGAAGCGCTATTAGATGGAGTTGCAACAAGTATCCTACTATGTGGAATGTTTTTTAAAATTTGTAAAATTGTCTCTATCACAGTGATTGTTTTTCCAGTACCAGGAGGACCGAAAATGACATATGGCAAAGGACGACTTTCACCTTTAAGAATATTCATGACAGCCCTTTTCTGTCCATAATTCAGTTTGTTATTATACCAATTTATATTTTCCAATTGATCCTTTGGCACTTGATATGGCTTCAGTTTCAATTTTGAAGGAAAGAGAATATCAGGCCCTAGACTATTTAATACATTATTAATAGCATGATGACCTCGTCTGTAAGTTGTTCTGCTTAGATGAAATTGCACTGAAACATCGCCCCCATCATACAACTCATGAAATCTAGAGTCAAACTTAAATAAAACTAAATCACCCTTAATCATGTGTATGAAGCCTTCATAATTTTTGTTTTTAGAAGTCCATGTGTCTTTAACTATGACTCTATCGCCCGCCAGTAACGACGGTCTTTTCTCACACAGACCACTTATTTCGAGTCCAAGATAATCTTGATGCCTAATTAAGAAAGCTTTTGGTGTATCATATACTCTTAAATTTATATTGGTCTGAATTTCTTCCATAAACAATAAGGTGTGCCACCGATCACAATAATTTTGTAGTGTCATATCCTGAAATAGACATGGAAACTGTGCCTGTATTCTATTTAAGGTTCGATTAAAATCATGAGTGTTCACTATTTCTTCAGAATCACCTAAGACTACTTGCCAAATCTTATCAGGAATAGGATATGAGCCAAGTTTATTAGCAATAAAATGTGGATTCCTATGAGTTTTAACTCCTGGAATAAAGCCTTCAGTATCTTTTTGAATTCTTTTCATTTTGTCAATCATTTGAGAACATTCAATTCTTTGCCTTTTATCTGAATTTCCATTCAAATTTCCAAATTTGTCAATAACACTGATATCAATATATCTTTTAAACTGAAACCCTTTAAACTGTATCACTAAACATTCTTTTGTGCTGCCAAGAAATTTTGGTTGACAAATGACAGTAAAGTTTATACTTTCTCCTGGCAGTAACTGCTGTGGTTGAGTAATAAAGGGTTTGAGTAAGATTTGCGAATCTCTTTTCCTACTAAGCATTATCCATTTATTGAATGTGTGTACCTTATCACTTTTATTTGTTATTATAAGATCAAGAGAATCTGAACTTGAAATGTCAATACAAGGAAATGACAGAGGATATGTAAGGCTTATATTTTTAGATTTTTCAAGTTCAATACTTTTTTGTTCATCAATATTTACTTGAGGAAACTCATTAGCAACAGTAATCCTTTTCTCCATTATCACTATTTTTATTGCTCTCCAGGAATAATAATCTTGACTGCTTTCTATGGCCTCAACCATAACCTGTAAACAAGATTATGAAATTGGTTCATTACATTCAATATGCCTCAATTGCTTTAAAAGACTGGCAACATACTTGCAGCACTGTGACTATGAATGATTAGCAGTATCACTCAATCTTCAAAATTCTTTTTATGATGATACATATTACTATTTTGTCAAATGATAAAACAGTTATAAGGAATAACTATTAAAAATATACAATAGCTAATTAAAGCTATATGTATATTTAGGATAGATTGGATATGAAATGACTTCACATTTTAATATATTTGTAGAGATACCGAGATAGAGAAGTAACTCATTTGTCTATAGTGATAAGCATAATTGACTGCAATTAGGGTCCCCACTTGGCATAAACCTTGTTATATTTTATAAAATTAGAATTATTTTTAATGTTAAGTTTTGAACTCCCCTGCCTTATAAATTGAACAGAACATCAACTGGTTGCTTCAAATTTCACACCATATTGGCAATCACTTACTGTTGTTAAATTGAGTGATGTAACTGATAACCTAAGGAGAACTTACTTTAGCGCCCACTTGTGGAATAACAGTTTCCATAAAGGTGCTGCTGTCAAAGAAAATCTGACTGTCAATAATGCCAACTTTTCCAGACCATTCTGTTACTGTGCCTGACTTTATTTTTGTCCGCAGTGGATGGAAGTGTGTTACTTGTAAAACCTGAAAATTTTTATTAGCTATGAAAGACTAACAATAGTCTTCAATTTTATCACATCTTAATATATAGAATAACACTCTTACCTGTGTCATATTAATGTCTGTTAATTTTTCAGCATTTTTTTGAATTGAACACTGCATTTCAAGCCAATCACCTGCAATAGGTATAAAACTTCCTTGGACATCATCAAGATTGAATTTCAAGTCACCTCCTTGGATATAAACATAACGATCCTTTCTGCAATCAACTATGCCAACTATAATGTGATTTATCACATCAAATCTTTGTTCCTCTGAGTCATCATCATTTTCCCAGCCAAGGCCTTCATTTTGCAAGATTCTTACAATAACTAATTCTTCATTTGAGTTTTTATACCCAAGATATAAAATTTTATCATTAATATTTAAATTGAAGCTGCATGCTGATGTATCAAAATAAATTGAACCATCAATTAGAATATAGCTGTCACCACAATGAGTTACAAAACCTGGAAAAAAGTAAGGAAATTTTAAAGAGTATCCATACATATCTGGAAACTGGTGGAATTAAATATTATAAATATAAAAATCTATAAGAAAAATTTTTTTCTTAAAAAAACTAAACAACTGTTTTACTAATCAAGTCATTTATTTAGTACATTGTTTGCTTTATTTACCATACCTATTACTCACATTTCTCTGAAAAGGAACTAGCATATAAGTATTAAATAGGCCGTATACAAAAAGTAAAAGTAAAGTCAAGTTCTTACCTGTTCTTTCAAAACATTCTGATTGCTGGGGAAACTCTTGATCTTTATTTTCTGTATTTTCATTATGAAATTCTTCTCTTTCCAATTCAAGTTTTAAATCAATTAACTCGTCTATTAATAATTTTTCCCTACCTTCATCTTCTTGTATTTTAAAAAAGTAATGGAACACTGATGTTATGTATGACCACATCTTATTTGTTATACTTTAGAAAAAAATAATAAATTTGGCGATTGATTATTGTGATATACCCTTGTCAGACTCAAACTTCCATTCTGTAGCTTTTAAATAATCCAACTCTTTTCGCAAAGCTTGTATACGTTTTTGATGCATTTCATTTTGAGCGTTTATTATAGATTCTTCATAACTATCAGAATGACTTTCAGGACTTAAAGACTGGTCAAAGTTTCTATTATTCTGAAAGATATGTAAAATTATAAATTAAGTTGTTATTTTCATAATTTGCTTTATAACTTTTATTGCAGAGTAACATAAAAGACCATAAAATCTCCTATTTCGAATTAAGTTTCAGTGTCTACTTACTTGGGGTGTTTCTGGGTCTGATGGTGAATAGGATGATCGTGATAAATTACTTGATGACGACATAACTTTGAATTAGTAAATATGTAACTTATTTATATAGAATAATCGAATTGAAATAACTATTTTGATAAACTTATCGTACATAGTAAAAAAAATTAAACATCCAATAATAATTACAGTTAGAGCACAAATTATTAGGGCTTAATGTAAGATTTGCTATTATTGTTTTTGCTTGTTTAGACTTGAAATAATTATATTTAAGAAATGTGAACGTAAATTAAGTAAAAAAGTTAAGCAGCAACAATAAATCAGGTAGAGCTTAAGAGTTAACAATCTTAATACAAATAAAATCAACCATCTTTTTCTAAGCATCAATAAATTTGGCAGATGCCAGATATCACAGTTCACAGATGTAGATATATGTGTGAAATGTACATAGTAATCATGAAACGTTTTTAGCTATGTATATACTTTCCACTTAAATACTCTATGGAAAAAGTAGTAAAAGAAAACCACAAGTTTAAATATTATGAATATTCATTTATTTTGACATTTAAATTAAACTGTTGATATGATATGTATGGTGGGATGCTAATCCGTTTTTTATGAAACTTGTGTATAACGCTCTTGTAAGATCTGTTCTAGATTAAGGGACATTTTTATTAGACGGTGGAAGTATCTTGGGAAGTCAAAAACTTGATGTCATTCAGTCAAAAGCTTTACGAATTGTGACAAGAGTTGTGAAATAAAGTCAACTATATATTAAAAACAAGCGAATAAGCTATATATCTTCTATCGTATGAACTATGATCTTCTTAGTCTGTGGTGTTACTGCTTGCACAGTGCACTATTCTATTATACACCTTTGAAGATTGAAGTTTGAACTTAATTATGATAATACTCTTTGAATAGTAGAATTTATAAAATAACTTGTTGTTTATAATTATATTATTGATTGAAGTCATGTGAATAAACAATTTCTAAATTCTAAGCGCTGCTCTCCACTGTAGACTTATTAACATTTACCACGTTTTAGAATTTTTAAATTCCTTTTATTTCTACCAATTATGACTGAAAAGTGTGCAATTGACGTCAAGAGTAATGAAGCATTAGAAAAAGACAACTTGTTATTTCCATGCTTCCAGATTTCCAATGATGTAAAGTTGAAAGACGTCCCAAGTACCGGCGAAGAATATTTATTAGCAGTTATAAACGAACGACGTAACTGTCAAATGGTGACCAAATGTAAAATAGACTGTTCAAAGTTTGCTCAGAATCAATCTGAATTTGTAAAAGAGGTACTAATAATGCATTTTGATTATGATGATTATAATATTTGTTTCATTAATTTATTTAATGTATATTTTAACAGATTCCTCATCCAAAAGCACCTGAACGCCTAAAGCCAACGATTGAATGGCAAAACATACAAGTTGCTGATTTTTCTGATATCAGATTGTATATTTCACGGTTACTTGATAAAAGGTCTCACTGGCCTAAAATAAGGAAATTAAAAGTAAATCCTGTTGATGAAGTGTGGACCAATTTTTTTGAAACTCATGAGCCTACCTTGTCATGTATTTTAGGTATGAATTACAAAATATTAGATATAGGCTTGGAATATTTGATTGAGTCTTTGAATGATATTAAACCTGGAAGCACTATTCCATATAACACAGGTAAACTTTGAATTCATATTTAATATCAAATTACATGTACATATACAGTGTAAATCTATATAATATCCCTAGAAGGACTAGAAAAATTAGGAAGTTGTTAAATGGTGAGAAGAAAAACAGTATTATTAAAAGAAAAAGTTTATTTCAGACTAGTGTTAGTAGTAAAGTACATAAAACAGAATCTTATTATCTTATTAATTTTGTCTGATGTCATTTTACTGCACCAGTAATTTTGTTGTATTCTTTACTTATTTATTAATATCTTGCATTATTTGCCATTTTGGTGATAAAGGAAGTATGTATTTTTCCAATAATTTAGCAGCTTCTTTAATTTTCTGTGGAGGCTCAGGCTTATGCATCTCCTTGTTCTTGATCCTCAGTGTTTTCTTAAGTATTGTTGTCCTATTTATTGTTTAATTTAAAAACATAAATGATTGTGGTGAAGTATGTTACATAATGTCAAGGACCATTGGTAGTGTTTCTAATTACATGACCACCACTTTATATGTACATACAACTTCTACCATTTTATATAAATATTATAATCTTTTCTAGGTCAATGGATCTATGCTATATTAGCTTGTACAAGACAACCTTTATTACCAAATACAGTTAGTATATTAAGAAACTTAGCAAGAAGATGTGCTGAAGTCAGGTATGCATGTCACATATTAAAAATTTGTTTAAGAAGAGGGTATCTCCATATTGTAAATAATCATTGTTATTATATACATAGTTGGTTCCGAAGTTCTGTCATAAATGGAAATAACGATGAAAGCAAAAGTACTGATCAGTTTTTAATAGCGAGCGATCAATTTATAGTACATTAATCAAGAAATAGAAATAGCATAAAATTATTTGAAATTACCTCCCTTATTTTTAATACAAGCCTTTAAGCGCCGCGGCCAGTCGTCTATCGTAACACGCACCATATTCATGTCGACTTCAGTGACTGCTTTTTTTTAAGATGACTTCAGACCCTCCCAATTTTTATGGGGTTTATCACAAATCTTCCTCCCTAAGACCTATCAAATTTTATAGACCAAAGGATTAAGGTCCGGACTGGAGGAAGGCCAATATCAAATAATAGTCGATATTTTGACGCTCAAACCAGGCTTGAGTGGTATTGGTTTTGTGTGGAGGCGCAGTCCTGGTGGAACACGAAGTGATGTCCCGCAAATATCGTGATGGGCATGTGGGCAGGTCTTTGATAGGTCCGTCTCTTGGTACATTTGCGCACTGGTCTGGCCCTCCTTTTCACAAAAATGAATCTCAGTTGGCCCGTAATAGGAGACTCCTAACCAAGACCATTACTGAGGATGTATGATATCCATATTGCACCCACGGAACTTTATCATTCTGTTTATTATACTTCTCTTCAATATCGAAATTTTTTTGTCCGTAAAGAGGATATCACGGTGTCGGTTTTTCGTGTACCGATTTAACAACACCTGCGATCTATTAAGCCTTATTTCTTTTGGACGAGAATTAAGTAAGTGCCCACTCTTTTTTTGTATGCTCGTAAACCAAGATATTCATTTAAAACCTTTTTTACTGTTTTTCTACTGACACTCATCTGCAAAGCCATCAACTTTTGTTTTCGGACAGGATTTTTTTCTATCCGCGCCTTGATAGCTTTGATTACTGCTAGTGTTCTTGCGGAGCGTGGTCGGCCAGTTCTTTTCTTGTCCTCAACACTGGAGACTTCCGGGACACATATCTAAGCGTTATATTCAAATTTTTGAGCAACTTGAAAATGGTACTCGGCGAGTGCCCACAGCGGTGCAACGTAATAACAGCTATTCCGTTTTCTTTCAATATCCATCGTGAAAAATTACGGAAAGTGATTGTTTTTTGTTTTAAAACAATAGTCAAACATTCAAAAATAGAATACAATATTATTTATAAAATCATGTTCGAAATTTAAAAATAATGTGCCAGTGATAGAACTTTGGGCCCAACTACGTAAATAGACAGTCAAGGTCAACTTATGAAAAAATGTAGTTAAGCGAGATGACCAATGAGGGAGGCTTTTTGTGTGTTATGTACGGTTGTTTTTATAAGAGCAATTCATAACTGTATAATAGAATGTTAATATGCTTGTATTTTCAGGTCACATATTAATCCAGAAGAAGAAAATTCAAAGGAACTGGTTACTCCCTTCAATGTTTTTATTTGTTTAGTTTCTCGGTACTTTGGTCAATTTGATTTAGCTGACTGACTATTTGTGTAAGGAATTCTATGAATAAATTTTTTTTTTATGGATTAGTCGCGTGAGTGGAATTTACTATTTTTCTATGAATCTTTTGTTGCAATTAGATCCGTTTTAAATTAACACTTAGTATAAATATTATAACATATTAAATTTATTACATATTTTTATGATCTAAAAAGGTAAATGTTCTTAGTCAATAATATCTCTACATTACTTTGACATTTATAATAAATATTGATTTCAAATAATGAGGTCTTATTTGCGGTTTCTTTAACATCCATCTGAATTTATAAAAGTTGTTGTCAAAATTTAATTCTGAATAATGTTGTGACTTGGTGACACAAAACAAATGGCATTTGGATCCACAGTAGTACTACACTTACCATAAACCATTAAAAATAAAAACTTCCAGTGGCCAGC
The DNA here is from genome assembly GCA_028984075.1 of Pieris mannii. Lineage (NCBI taxonomy): Eukaryota > Metazoa > Arthropoda > Insecta > Lepidoptera > Pieridae > Pieris > Pieris mannii. The sequence goes on from CM054776.1 coordinate 8,377,259, forward strand.
CTATTTGTATTGATCCTATACAAATATTAATAGAATTCACTTGGTATTTATGGAATGGATTCAAACACAAAGTATTACTAATTATATAATTAATATATTTTTTATATTAAATTCCTTAAAAGTCCCGTAATTCAGCAAAAGATCTGACCCAATTATTATTGTAGTTTAATTTAAGGGTAATCTTTATCGTCGGCATCAAAGTGGACTCCAAGTTGTTTTCTTACTTCATCTTCTATGTTGGCTAGAGTCAGACTCATCCTGTGCGTCATTCTTGGAGATTCCAGCAAACCTTTAAAACCAAAATATCTGTTTATTTTGCGATAGAAATAATTCTTGCTTTTTAACATTATTTAAGTTGAATAGAATGGAGACCAAAAACAAAAAGATATATTTATATACATATTTTCATAGATATTTACCCTCTCTAATACATTTTCCGACTTCAAGAGCTTCGTAGACCAAACCGGTACTATTTTCAAAGTAAAGCTCATGTTTAGGTGGGTGTAAGGGAAAATCGTCCACCTTTCCGTTTCCGTGTGTTAGTTTAGTTGGAAAATGGAATGGATCCTCCAGCTAAAAATTTAAATTTAGTAAGTACCTACCTTTAAAAAATGTATCGTTAAACTGACCGATGAGCAATTTTGACATTTACTCACAGTTGCTCTTCCAAGAGTCCCATAAACGTTGGCATTGTTCAAAAGTCTTAGTGTTGCATTAATATTTAGAACCGCTCGGCGGCGTCCAGGGTATTCTAGAACGATAGTGGACACTTCATCCACACCTTCGTCATTTAATTCCCCGCAAGCTGTTACTTTGATAGGGTCATCTTTAAAAATATATTGAGCAAATTGTATCGTGTAAACTCCTATATCAAGTAGAGCACTTCCTCCCAATTCCTTTTTACTGAAATTTTCATTATGTAAGTACTTATGAATCAGTTTAAAGAATATATAACGAGGCCCAATATATTACCTTACTCTATCGTGGTTTGCAATAGGAACTCCAAATGTGGCGTCAACGTATTTAATTTCCCCTAGCTTCCCGTTGTTTATTTCCTTTTCGAGTGCAATGTACGCCGGCGAAAATCTTGACCACACTGCTTCCATAAAAAAGAGTTTCTTCGATCTAGCTAGTTTGATTAAACTTTGTGTCTGCTTGTAGTTCAAACAAAGAGGCTTCTCACAAAGAACGTGTTTTCCAGAATTTAGAAAGAGACATACAAGATCGTAATGTTGAGGATTCAATGCACCGATATAAGCAACATCTAAAAAACATATTTTTAACATTACGTAAATACATGCTGCTTCTAAACCATAGGTGCTTTATTCAGTATTTATAATACCAACCCATAATATTTGTTTAGATTTTTACCACTTGTAATGGTCATTAAAAAAAATAACGAATAGTAAAAATACATAGTTTTGCAATTTTAATGACCACAAACAACGTGCTCTCGCTAGACATCTCTGAACTCTAATCCATAACCCAACTTGATAACCACACATAAATATAACCTAATCAATTTGATAAATCAAATCACTTAAGGTCTGTTTCACTATGTATGGATAAAGAAGATTTTTGGAAAATAGCTATGCAACACATAAATTCTCCGAACGATAAAAGTTCCGAATACGAAACTATACTATACCAGCGCTATCTGACAGTCGTGAAACGAAATAAACACTAGTTTGTTACCAATAAGTAATGAATAGCTTATTTGGAACATATCCGGACATTGTGAAACATACCCTTATTCCATTATCTTACCTATTTCAGAACTCTTAGCCATTTGTTCGTAAGTGTCAAATACGTGAGGAATGTCATGAATTTTAGCAAAATCTGTAGCTCTGTTTTTATCCCTTGCTGCAACGCCAGCAATTACAGCATCTCCTCTATCAGGAAACGAATTGAAAGCGGTGACGAAGTCATGGCTGATTTTTGCCGCACTTACAATACCCCAACGCAACGGCATTTCTAACGGCATCGCAAAGAAATCATTTAAATTATTTTCATACATATTATGTTAATTATCAGTAGTTACTTATTAGAAGAATAAAATTCGTATAGTAATATAACAGCGATAAATATGTTCTTGTAATTATAATAAATTAATAGTTATACTTATTATTGGGTAATTAACTTGTTCAATTTATCTAAAGGACATAATGTAGGTACGGTCTTACCTTCTTTATTATTAATGTACACGTTGTTACGGCTTGAGAAATGGGTATTGTGTGGCCGATGTATGACCACATAATACGAAGGAATGAGTAGTGTACAACTGCACGTTAGATAGACTTGGTATGAATTAGACAGCTTATATAGCAGACTTATCGATGTATATATCAAATTGTATAAATATATCGATTAGATAAATAATTTTATTGATAATATTTTAAGTATGAAACAGTTGCATTCACATTGAATTTAAAGCTGCATCCTATAACATTAAATATCATAAGTATTTACAAACCCTGCGTATGTATGAGATCTGGTGTTAGCAAGTAATAAGTTGCAGATGCGGTATTGTTACCAGTGGCTGAATCTTTCAACAACAGGTGTTACGATAAGGAAACCCGGAATAGACTTGACAGTTCCTACTCAGTAGGTAAACTGCATGATATCTAATGAGTAATCGATTTGACACGCTGCGTGTACGCAGAATATGAACAGTGCAACGGGTTTTGACTGTCAACTTAAAATGTGAGATTGATTATTTATAGACGAAATCAATTAATAACAGTTCTCTCAATTTCCATTATATTTCTCATTCTTCAAGTTAATAATCCGCATAATAGAAAGGGTTACATTCAGTGCCAATTCATGCAATATCTATCTTTACCATTACAATCCGAACATTTTCTACAATAGTTAGCCAAATAGACGCCTGCGAGAAAATAAGTTTATTCATTCGGCTCGTGATTGCTGAAATGTATTCTATGGTAGTCAAATACATACAAGTACTTTTAAAGGACTTGTCAAATTAAAGCAAAAAAACAATTTATCCGCTAATAAGATAACCTTTTTGGAGTCAGAAAAAAAAACAAAATGGTTGACGTTTGTAACTACATATTAAATGAATACATCAACCAATAGCGTAATATTTTCCCTTTATCTCCCTTTCTCACTCGCTCTCAATCGCTCCTTCCCTTTTCTTCGACAAAAACACTGCACAACTTCGTGTCATTTCATCCGTAAAAAAATTACCCTCAAGAATAATATTATCTGATGGAAAAGAACTAACGAGATTAATATAGATAATGGTTCGGTATAGCAAAGGAAAAATATATAATATACATCTATCATCTATATGATTTGTATGTACGTGAAACATGGCTGACGCACAATTTCTGCTGGTTGCAAAACAGGTCACGAAATGGGGAAAGAAGATAAGCTTATTACTTTATCCATTTATCTTAATTTAAAGGGTTACAAAACGGTGAGGTTGCTTTTCCGTCAAGTTGTCTATTCTATTCTTTATTTTTAATGGCGACTTCTGTGTCAATCACAATTCTGCCAATGTCGCGTTCTCAGTGTTATCACGGTGAGGATAGATTTGATGGATTGAATTTAATCTAAGCAGAGTTACCCAAAACAAAAATGACTTCGCAAAAAAGGCAACACACACAGATATATAATAATATATACAAGAGGTTAAAATTATTCTACAAGTTATGGAAGGGAGAATCTTATAAGTTTAATTTATTAACAGAAATAAATTTCCCTAACATTTTTACGATAGGACCGGATATGATGAAAAGAAGGGAGTTCATGTTAACTCCCTTCCCCGACGAGGGAAGTTTGGAAAAAGATGGTCAACTAACGAATCGTTAATCAGAGAACAGTTAAAAAGTATATGATCTGAGGAGCCTTCGTCCAAACCACACTCACAGAGAGAACTGTCTTTAGTTTTAATTTTGGCTAAGTGAACGGGAGTACAAGCGTGCCCTATACCAAGACGGCAGATTATAGATGTGACCTTTTTGCTTAAAAACTTATGTTTAAAAAACCACGGCGAAGAAGGCGTCAAGTTGTCAATCTACCCAGTTTGTAAGTACCTGTCCATCAGCTGTCAGTCTTTAATTTGTCTTTTAAGTGGTATCTCAAACAATAGAAATAAAACAAAAATCATTACTTACAGTATTTGATTAAATGAGACTATTTATTTTATATTCTCGAATACTTACAGGTACAATGGTTATGCTTGTTTTAAAGCTATGTTGGAAAATTATGCGTTGGGATATAATAAGTAGGTGTCAACTCGCACCAATTTACGTTTAATTTTATTTGCATATCTGTAACGGTTAAGATTGTTATTTATTACACACAATCTAATAAAAAGATAGATAACAAAAATTCTTATTTATGTACTAATTACAATTTACATAAACTGATATAATAAATTCCTTTTAGTGTTTCAAGCATTAAATTCACTTTTAAGAAGCTAAAAGCAAATATAAACAGGGTGTTACAAAAATAAAATGTTCATATTTTTACTGTGATGGTTAAGCAATGAAAATTATATCATAATAGTATACATATTTCATTACAAGTGCGGAAAGGCTATCATTGCAAAGAGTTCCGAAAAATTGTTGGCAGTCGGAACAAGTTGCAATGACGGTTCCGCACGTGTACTGAACAACTATTTTTAATACAGTTGCGAAAAAATGAAGCAATTCAATTCCGAAGCATTTTGTGCAATCATACTAAGTTCGGGTGGTGTAAAGAACATTTTTGGAAAATGGCGCCAACCGTAAAAGAATATAAGCAGAGATTTTTTTAGTTTTCTTCATCCATTCTGGGTAGGCCAAGGAACTATGCCCAAACAGCCAAGTCTTCAGTAGAAATATGAATATGTATGAAATGAAATTTAATGAGAAAATAAAAAGAAACCTAACCTAACTCTTTGAATCCAATCATTAAATCTGATATTGACACAAATTAGTAGCTTATTTTTAGAAATATTTGCATGAATTATAAAAACGTATAAGATTTTTTTTTAGTAAAAACTTCGTGGTTGGTTTTTTTTCTTTTAAATAGACATTGTTTTGACAGTTGGGAAATAAAAGGCACGAGTCCGGAAAAGGTAAAGAAAATACACGAGTGTGTAATAGTCCTCATCCTGAACGCTATACGTCCCTGATAAAACGCTACTTTTTGAGCAACTGTACTTATTAAAAAAGTAGTTTTTATCAGACTTGTTGCAAAGAACCAAGATCTGCTTTCTCGCACGTGACGATATCGTAAGCGATAAAAATTTGCCTGCAAAATATAAGGAAAATGATTCCAACAATGTTTTAGTGAACTATCCAAACTAAATATTTTTTTTAATTATTTAGGTAGTTTTTAAATTAATTATTAGTGTTTATTCAAAATCAGTTAGGTACTAAAAACCTGGGTAAGGTTTAATAATGATTTCTGTTTCAGTATATTCCAATTTTATCTAGCTTGTAAAATATTTACGTCGCTTATGGATACTAAAATATTAAATGCTCAAGGTAATAGGCCCATACTGACCTCTCTATTTTCCATATGAAGCTAATCAAAAATTAGCTAAGTACATATATTTTACTTCTAACTTGTACTCTGACAAAATTATTTTTTTTTCTTGAAAAACACCCATCCAAGAAGTACCTATTTGTATAAAGAATTATAACATAAAATGTTTTATCTTATTCTGCATTTAGTTAGCTACGTGAGGGGTAAATAATTACATTAGATACTTTAAACTTAAACAAATTATACATTTGACATTCAAGATGAACAAGGAAAATAGTATGACATAGCGGTCGTACTATTTTATATTGATAATAGATAACCGTCTTAATTTTATCGTTTATAAAAATATATTTAATAATCGAAATTCATCTTATGAAATATGACGCAACTATGAAAACATGATAAAGCAGGAAAATTCATAGATTATTAAAAGTAGCAGTCACACTGCGGTGAGATATTAGGATCGTTTTATATAATAAATTATTGTATTTGATATGTGTATTAAATAAATTTACACAATAAGAGAGACAATGTTATAGAAATCATGTATTAAGAGCGCGTAGTAGGCCGGCAAAATTTATGGTTTCAACCGCGGCTTTGCGTCCGCCCAAGTGACAAACGCATTCACCGCGGCGCAACAGTCGCGTATTTATAATACAAATTCGAAGGCATTCTTAACGGTGCGTAATATATGCAATACAATTAGAAAATATTTGAATATGTGATTTACTTATCGAGTGTCACATTAACCACATGGAAAGAGTTGCCTCCATACCAAAGGGAGCACTGCCTATGCAAACCTACTGATCTGCTTTTAAGTATTTTTATTTGTAATTGTCAGAGCCGAATCTTAAAACTAATATTAACACGTAAGTAAACAGTTACGTGTTATTATTAAAAACTAACACGTGGGTACCGTGGCACAGTAAATGTCACATCTGTGTATTAATTTTAATTAAAAATAGTAATAGTGAATAAAGGGTTGAAAGGTGGGAACTATTAAGAAATTGTTTTACATCGAAAATTGTGAACAATCGATGCAGTGATAATTTGCCAGTGATCGAACAAATTGTTAGTCGACATACCGCCTTGCACATTTTTCGTTTTATTGTGTTGTTTGGGTCAGAATAATCGTAGCCTGAAACTGAAATAGTGCAGTGAAGTGGCTTGTAATAGTGTTTTGTGGTCATAAAGTACTATAAAATAAAACGTAAAGAATATTTTCAATAAATCGTAATTGCACACATGCACGTAATACACTTATGATTTATTCGCATTGCAAATTATCAGTTGATTAGCACTTATAGCAAGTTGTTAAGAGCATCGTGTACCTTATTGCTGTGGATCGCACCTTGACACACATACCTACCAAACGAATAATACTTATAATGCCTAAGTGTATTGCTTGCTCCAGGGATCTGGATATAAGCGAGCAAATCAGATGTACGAAATGCTTTAAAGGGTGTCACAATAAGTGTCCGAATATAACGTCTGATGTAGTAAACGATTCCTGGACGTGTCCGCCTTGCTCACGCAAAGAGAACATCGCGGTCAGAGTACCACCTCTCCTGATAAAGTTCAGGCCACAACGACGCGACGCAATAAAAAAGATACTGGGCTTTGTGACCGCTGCGTATCGAAGGATGATTTGCAGAAGTTGAGGGTATTAACCAGACTATAGATTCCAAACTTGGACATCTCAATCTCTAAAAATGTGTTTTTTGTCGAGATAAGGGAAGAGATCAATTCTATCATCAACCCCTTCTTGATGGAAACTGAGTGTCTAAGAGAGGAAGTTAATAAATTGAAAAATGATATTCATATTAATAGTTCTATTATAGACGAACTACGATGTCAAACAAATAAGCAACAACAGTGAAATAGAATGAACAACTTAGAAATTGCTGGGCTGCCACAAACCAAGAATGAATCTACATGCGCCTTAGTAAAGGCAATAGCAAAACATGCAGATGTAGTATTGCGGGATGATGAGTTCGAATTTGCTAACCGCATACAGCCGAAGCAATCTATGCCTAGCAAAGCAAAAACAATCGTGGTGCGCTTGAAAACACGCGAAGTAAAAGACAAAATATTATCTAGCCTACGTAAAAATCCATACTTCTGATATAGGAATGTCAGGGGATTCGAAAAGATTCTATGTAAATGAGCATTTGACCCCAGATAATAAGCATCTTCTTTAGGAGGCGAAAACGCTGGCAATCGATAAAGGTTTTAAATACGTATGGGTTCGTAATTGTGGATTTTTTTTCGCCAAAACGAAGAGTCCTGTGTGCTATAACCATAAATTTCGAACGGGATTTGACAAAAATAGTTCGTTAAACCTACTACTATGTATTAATCGTATGTATCATTGGAGAGTAGTTATATGTACCATATATTTCATGGTACATATAAAATATTTCCTTTATTTTTGCTTCTTAAAATTACTAGACGTAATTTCCTGGTTCCATATGAGCCAATATTTTGTGAAGATATTAACGATGCATAAATTCACTATTAACCTTAGTATTGTAGATTACTTAATATATTCATTTCAACTAGGATTGCATTGGTCATTGTAATATTTACTTTTAGCACCTTAATAATAAAGCCAAATGTAAAATTTTAAAATAAATAAAAAATAAATTTCGACGAAACTAAACGATTCCTGACTTTTTCTTTTAAAACGTTCTTGGCTTGCGTACAAAAACAAATGAATTTTATCAAAATCTTCTTACTTGTACTTTTGATATTATTTTGATAACCGAGTCATGGCTTAGTAGCAGTTTTTATGACAAAGAACTGTGCAGTGATGAGTACCAGTTGTTTTGATGCGACAGAACGAAATAAACTTCCGGTAAAAGTATAGGGGGAGGGGAAACCACTCTGAATAACTGTACCCCTGTGCAATCAATAGCCGGCGCAATCCCCATATCGGTCTTGTCTATATACCTCCGGACTCTATGCAGGATGAAAGACTTGAAACGTTTATTTCCTCGTACAGCCGCATAATCGACACAAATTTAAGTGATAACTTTATAATACTCGGTGACTTTAACTTCCCAAATATTAATTGGACGCCTTTGGTATCCATTGTATAAAAAAAAGGAACCTCTAAAATACAAAAGGTTTCCGAAATGTTTTTAAATGAAATTAATATTTCCGGCCTAAACAACATAATTTTAATAATGTCTTAGATTTAATTTTAAGTATCGTTTCCATCGACTGTTCAAAAACTGATATCGCGCTAGTTAAATCTGACATGTATCATCCTTGCTTAAAAATCGATGGTTCCGACTTAGTTTTACGTGAAACCATCCCAAAAGCACAAATAAAATACAACTTTCGTCGCGCTAACTATGAGGATATTAATAAAGCGTTGTCGAATATTGATTGGGTAAAAGTTTTGATTGGAGATACTATTGATGAAGTGACAGATAATTGTTATGTAATATCAAATAAAATAATTTCAAGTTCTGTTCCTATTGGCAGAAGTAAATTTCATACTTGGTACTCAAGCTCTTTGATACATATAATAAAAGATAAACAGGCATTGGAAAACTTATAGGAATCGAAGAGACTACAATGAATTTTCGCTGTTACGCGCTAGATAAAAACTTGTATCCAAAAAGTGCTTAGATATGTTTGAGAAGAGTATCCAAAATAATTTAAGTAAGATTCCCAAAGCGTTGTGGTCATATCTGAGAAATAAACGCCCTTGTAGCCCAGGCTACCCTAACACAATGATTCTCGGAGATGAAGTAGGTATACTACACAGAAGCAGAAGCTTGCGAAGGATTCAACAAGTTTTTTAAAAGCGTTTTTCAACTCCCACATGTTAATTACAATCTTCAACACCTACCTGAATCCGATGACACATGCAACAAAGTAATACTAACCGAGGATGAAGTCTAGATCAATTTTTCTACAAAATGCTATAGACAACACCCAAAACCTTTGACAAATATATTTAATCAGTCGCTTAATATATTCTGTAGTTTCCCATCCAAATGGAAAGAAGCCCACATTATTCCGATCCACAAAAAAGGATCTAGAAATAAAATAGAACATTATCGACCAATTTCGATTTTAAATTCATTTGGCAAGTTCGTATGTAACTAGTAGAAGGCAGGCGGTGGTAACGGGTAGACATAAGAGCACATTTATAAATATGACATCCGGTGTACCTCAAGGGTCTATACTGGGTCCGTTGTTGTTCAATGCTTATTTATATGGTATAAAAAGTTGTTTCATGTATTCTCAATATCTCATGTTTGCAGATGGCAAAAAAATATTTCTAAAAATTTAATCTATAGATAACTGTGTTCAATTTCAACAAGATCTTAGTAGATTGAAAACCTATTACAAAAGAATAAACTATTCTTAAATATTGGAATATGTAAATTAAGAGATACACCAATAAAAAGGGTTGAATTTAGTTAGAGACTTGGGGATACTAATACATGATAAGATGTGTTTCTCTAATCATATAGATTATATATAACAAAAAAAGCATATTATTATACAAATTGGCTTCATCAAACGTGTATGCAAATCTTTCAATAACATAAATTGTAAACACTAGAATATGCATGCGTTGTTTGGTCCCCCATCTACAAGAAATACATTGACGCAATAGAGAACATTAAAAAAAAGTTCCTTAAGTTTTATGGATTTCCAAAAGTTTAGTAGCTTCTCAGATTCCTGCAAGTACTTTGGTATTGACAATATGGACCTAATATTTTTACAGGGTATTTGCAATGGTTTAATTGACTGCCCTGACTCGTTGTCGCTTTTGCTATTTAAGACCCCTTCATCACACAATACAAGGCAAACAGAATTATCCCAAATTTCTCGATCTAAGACCAACTATTTACGAAACTCGGTTATGTTTCGTATACCTACAGATTACAACATACATTACCAGCAAATCGATATAGATTTAATGTGACTAGAAATTCTGAAAAAAATATTTAAAAAACTCAGGTATCTTTTACTAATAAAGGCTTTCTTTATTCCTTCATATTAAATATATCAATCAATCAATCTTAGATAAATAAATAAATAAAATATTTTTTGTATTACTAAGAGTAACCTTTATAACTACTAAACCGATTTTAAAAATTCATTAAGTAATTATGACACTGTCTGGGTATGTGTTATTTATAAATTCTAGCAAAATTTATAACGATTTTTTTTCGTCAATTATTTTTAATCATTGTTATTAAGGCTGGCTAAGAAGCGTAGTGTTCTCGTCTCTCTCAAAAAGTACAAACGTATGCTCGAAGTCTGAGTGAGATGAGACGGGTGAAAATGTGTATAAAAAATGAAGTAAACTTCAAATTTTTTTTATATTGATAACTCGTAAAATATACAAGATTAATTAAAATCGATAGTAACAACTCTCGGCCAATAATGTGCTGCTACTTTATTATTTTTTGTCTCCATAGGTGCTCGCCACGATTAGACGAAAGTTTTAATTCAAACATCATATACTTAGATAGAATGATAATTACTACCACGTAGACTATACCTGGCAATCGCCAGCACATAAGCCCGACAGGATTGTACGAAACCTGATTGATTACTTGTTGATAAACGAAAGGCATAGATATATCATTAAGTCGGCTAAAACATACCCTAGTGCAGATCTCAGTAAAATTGAAGAAAGTTTGCCGTCATGCTCAATCCAGAAAAATTGATTTTGACAAATGTTTTTTTTATATACAACATGCATGCAAACGGGCAGGAGGCTCGCCTGATGTTTATTGAGGGGCGTCGAGTCTAGGAAACAACTACACATAACAATAAATGAAGAAATGCGTAAGTTGAATCATGTACGGCCCAATCGTAATATTAGTGTTGTTATTGTATTAATGTTTGTAATAACCATATCAAAGTTATATTTCCGTCGAAATTTTATGGAAACAGAAACAAAACAAACCATTTCATCGTTTATTTTTTGATACTTGGTACCACTTAAATTATTACAAAATAAAATATTGAAGGAACAACATTGGGAATAAGTGAACTAAAAAATACAATATCATTTTAAATAATACTCATAAAAATGCACATGTTTTAACCTTACATGATCTTGTTCGATTATCATTTACACAATAAAAGCGTAGGTAAATGGCATTTATTTTAAACAAAGACAATATTTATCAGTTATCTTGATTGAGAATCTATCTATAGCTTGTTTTATTATCACCCGTTTATAATACAATTAGACAACAACCTTTTTCTTAAGAAAACAATTACATATATAAAATTGAGATAACATTGAGCGTTTTATCAATACTACTTTGTTTTAAATCAACAATATACTATATATTTTTACAATATAGTTACAATGAAAATATGATAAAACAATTTAAAATTTATTCGAATGCGACTTTTAACGATTGGTCTAAGTCCTGAATGAGATCTTCGACGTCTTCTAAGCCCACTGACATTCTTATGAGATTGTGCGTAATACCCAACGCTGCTCGCTGTTCTGCAGGAACTGATGCGTGCGTCATCAGAGTACTACGAAATCAATAAATGTTATAAGAATGAATGCCATTTTCTGTCCTTGGTCTAGATAGTACTTATATCGGAGTTTCTGCGAGTTAAGTTCTTTTTCAATTTCCGTCCCAATAATTTAAACACGATAAAAATCGTAATGCAGCTCTTTTAATCCACATTGATCGAAATGTTTTAATTTCTTGAATTCATTTGCATAATTAGGAGAACTGAATATTGAAATTGTAATAGTTATTTACATGGTAAACTTCCGGGTTCGGAATTGTCTACGGGGGTTACAAGACTTCATTATGTAGATCTAAATTTGACTTCAGCTATATGCAAGATAAGGAACAAAAGAAATATCAAAATAAATAGTATGTTATTGTTATATATAGAAGTATAGAGAGAAACTACTGTAAAGAACGATGACCTTTAAAAGCATCATATAAGATTATAATCTTGGTTCAAACCGAATCGCACCGCAATCTATACAGCAATAATTCACTGACTAACAAGTGTGACAATGATTTATTTATTTATTCACACTTCGTTGCTAGAAAGAAACACAAATAACACAATACATAAAAATTACAAGGGATGCAACGGGCGACCTTATCGCTAACAAGCGATCTCTTCCAGGCAACCCTAGTAAGAAAAGAAAACAATAAATGAAAATGATGAGTGCAAGAAGTGCATAACCAGAAGTTATATAAAGAAAAAATATATTTATATAAATCTATAGAACCTTAATGAAAATAAAAAAAACAATATTATTAACTAACTTAAACTAAAAAGGTAATCTTAAGGATTCAGGAACAGCTAATAGCGATGTAATACAAAAGAAGAGGAGATACAAGAATTATACAGGTCACGATTGATCAGGATATGATAAGGTTAGGAAATGTTTATATAGAAGAGTTTTAAAAGACGATAGGGAGGGAGCCAATCGTATAGAGTCGGGCAGCTTATTCTATGATAATCATCACCACAAGATAATTCTAAAAAAATTAAAGGAAACATTCAACGTAAAAATCAATGGTTTTGTGCTATTTGCTGCGTCATGGTTATAACGCAACATGACTAATTTATTACGACGGTGAGTATGCGTTATTATTATGAAATGACGTAGATCGTAGAAGAAGCATTTTTTTTTCAGAACAATTTCCCTAGTTTCAATGCAAATATAAATAATTAAGGTTAAGTTTGAAATATAGTACACCTCTTTACATTTTATGCAAAATATTTTCATAATAGATCTAATTACAATCAAGACCGCGTTGAAGTTCACTTGCTCATACTTTTCCCACCCTTTATCTACTTCTATTCGCCCTCTTTGACAATGGACTGGCGACGCCCCGTCACAAATTGATTAACATTGTTCATTAGACGTTTAACGAAAAAAGAGGATTGATGCACAAAATATAGTATAAGGTGCTGGTAACCCTAGTAATGTAAATCCGTAAGATGGGTCACTCACATAAAGTGTTTCCAACCGCATAACCACAAACTTTAAAATAAAATACGATCTACTTTTACTTAAAAAAGAAAGTAAAATATTGATAGCTCTAAAATAATTCCGATAAAAGCATTTACAGTGTACGCGTAACATTTCCGTGTTGTACGTATTTCATTACGTCACAAACGTTAAGATAAAACAAAATTGTTTTTAAATCTTTAATTAAGATTTTACGTTCAAATCAGTAAAACTGATAAAGAATATTTTATACATCAAACTCTATTTTGATGTATGTCAGTTCGTATTAAACATGTATAAATGAGAATTCCCGTTAAAAAAAATTAAATTAGTAGATTTTAGGAGTCAAATAATTACTTAGTATTGCTTTACTTACGGTAACTCCGCAAGACTTTCGTATCCACCCAAACTCTCAGCTACCATGAACAGCTTGAGAGCTCTTAACAATTTCTGGGATTCCTTAAGGTCACCACTGTGCCTAAAGCTAAATGTCCCCGAATGGCCCGTCATTTGGCGTTTCGCAATCTCGTACTGAGGGTGAGATGGAAGTCCTGTAAGGGTTCTTTATTTTAATTCGGATGATTTACGCTAAAGACAACGCACTATTGCAGATCTTTCCTCACATGCGTTTGCAACCGAAATGGATACATAATTGTTGCTAAGGCAGATATCATATCCAATATATCAGTGAAAACGAGTTTCTTTCTTAAGGAAAACTAATTGTCTTACTAAACTATTTCATTAGCCTTTTTTGAATTGTGTGTGTTTATATACCTACATAAGGCTTCTGTGCGTGGGTTTATACTGTATGGGACTTTTTGTGTTTAAATGGATTTGATAATGGTTTAGATTTCCAAATAGATTTTTTTGTATTAAACACTATATAAAGGGACAAAATCTGTCCAGTCCGCTAGATTTTAGACAAATCGTACATTGAAAATATATCTTTATATCCAATAGCAGGTTGTGTGTTTGGAGGTGGGATCTATCATTTTATTATTATCTATAAACTATATTTGTATGTTTTAACATTTGGCTTTGGATTTTGGTAAAATAAATAAACAGCTAATTTAGGTTTTAATTTAATTAAAGTGACCGTTATCCGGAGGTGTAAAAACTAACTTACAAAACAGAGGACTTACCGGGATGAAGAACTTCGATAATATTGGGATGTTTAACGAGCCAATTGGCTACAATCAGAGATGACTTCTTGTGCTGTTCCATGCGTAGGGCGAGCGTTTTCAGACTTCTGCTTACCAAGTAGCAGTCCATTGGAGAAGGAACGATGCCCAAACCTAGAAATAATGGCATAAAATAATAACCTAATATCACGTGCGTTACTTTCTAAACTTATTCTTACAATATCTAAAAATCCTTATGTGTACACATAAAAGCCATCGCATCGCAACCGTTTCACATACTCCAAAGACAAATTTGTGATAGTTAATTGTGTCTCGTTATGTTGTTTTGTTAACCAGAAGGTAATAACAACATACGTTTTTTTTATTAAAAAAATAAATCGTAGCAAAATCGTAGAAAAAATGCTAAATTGATTCTAAATAGTCTCATAAGTGTACTTGGTTACCTATGAGAATAAATCTATTTTGAGTTTAACACTAATTGGCTAGAAAAGAAAAAAATTGCTAAAGCAATTGGCGGCACAGGATAAAGACTGGTGAGAGTTACTCGTTTCCGAAGCCAAGATACTTTCTTGAGTGTGTGTTCTATGTGAGTGAGCCTAAACCCTCTCCATAACAATTAATAGACCATGCCACTTAGCACATACAGTCAGTCTTAAACTCAATATAAGTGCTGAGTCTTACAGCGCGCAAAACATATGCATTATTGATCCTACGCGTAAGGATCAGTCGGAGTGTTGTTATCGTATAAGTATTTCTTAATTCTAAGGAAGCAAACATAAGATCTTTGTATGAAATGAAACTCTGGCTCTAATTCTATAATCACAAGGTAATAGTAAAAAATACTGATCGATTAGTATGAGAGAGTCTATCAATTAACCATAATAGCCGCAAGATTACTTCAAGCATGCCCATATTTCGTACTGACGCTATAGAATTTCACACGCACTAATAAATTAGCAATATCGAATATCATACTTACGACACATGAATAATCTTAGCAAAATGTTGAATAGTCGTGAACAAACTCAGGTATCCCGTAGTAGTCTCGGGATGTTACACGGCCAGATTTTGTATCTATATAGTCTGTAGTTCTACCATAAAGTAGAAATTATTGCCTAAACATAACTGTCAAATCAAACAAACGTCAAATCATCGTTTTCTACAAAAGAAAAACGACCATACGACACATTGGAAACAACAATTTATAGCGTTATTTTCAGTATTATGTTGAAAAGGTGTCGCTTTCCAAAATAGAAAAGCGATCGCCTCTAGGCCAAGCTTTAATTTTTTTTAATTTGAATCAACACGTTTGTTTTATTATGAAAGTGAAAATCACACATCTTAAAATTATTATTATACGGAACCATGAATATTTAATTAGGCAGATCTTTGGATTACACACAATTAATAATAATTACCTAATACTATTTGTTTTAATCAATTAACTATCGGTTTATAGTAATCTACTAATAATATTATAAAGCCTTAGCTTTATAATATTATCAAACACTTAAGTTTGATTGGTTGAATATGAATGTAAAAAATTTATTACGTATATTATTACGTATTGCGATAAAGAAATGGCTGTCAAAGTTAAGTCTATATGTACATAAAATAAAAGCGAATCAATATATTTTTTGGCAAAAACGGGTAAAATTGTTCCTTTTCAGAGGTTTTTGTCTTTCGTTTGCTTTCTGTTGTTTGTGTTTGTTTCTTTTGTTTCTGAAGCTAAATTGCAGTCTAACAGTTGCAAAAAAGCCCGCGATAGCATGCAATTACCTTAGTCCATTAAGGTTCACGAGAACTTTTTATCGCAATGTTATTCTATATTTCAAGTTAAGTTGTTTTCATAACTATAATGTTAAACGTTATCCAAATATTTACGTCAAATCATAAATTTAATTTTGAACAGAAGACCTTTGACATCATTTGATTTAAATTAGGAGATATCATAGTTTTAAAATAACTCCGCACCTAAAAAAAATATCTTAGTACCACGAGCATATTTACGATGTATAAAGACTCAAATTAACGCGGTATGATATTGTGGGGTAGAACCAGTTGCAAGCTGTTTCTCAACACTTTGATATTAGCATCATTACTTTGTAAGTTTTTTTGACGTGTTTATCAATTGCCCGACCGGTTGGTGTCCGCTTTCCATCACGTCTCTGACAATTCGAGTGTAATTTTTGAATTTTAACAGTTAGTTGAAGGATGAATATGAGAGTTAGTTCAGTTGGTTAATTAACTAAAAAAGGCCCATTTCGTCTGTTTATTTTTTAACAGAGTTACGCAAATAAATTAAAAATATCGTCCAGGAAACGATACACTGCATTCATACATTAACATAGATTAAACAAAGCCGGTTCCCACAGCTTTCATTTTACGCGAATATAAGTAGTTTTACATATTGTTACTTTAAAAAAAATTACTTAAGAAAACAATAAACAATTCCTTTCATGACTTCCGATAGGTTGTGCAGTTTTTCCTGTGAGATATTTAATATTAAAATAGTATGCGTATTAATGAGGAAACCTAGATAAAAATTGGTAATCGTTAGTTAAACTCAATTTGTCCGTACAGCAACACTAGCGACGTATTGCGTAAGATACCACGCTAAATTTACTGAACAAGGTCGTTCAATGATAATGATCGTTTTACTACAATTGTTATAGGAAATATTCTCCAATTCTGTATAAGTATCTAATTATTTTCGTAAGTAAATTTATCTAAATATATAGAACAGCGTATTATGTTAAAGAAACGCCAAGTCCCGACTAGTAACGATTTTTTTTTATTCGTTTATAAATAGACTTTTCATTGATGAGGGATTTTCAAACCATAAGACAAAAATTATTTAATTAACCTTGATGAGTAAGATACAATATGATTATCACGGTGATGCAAATCTCAGTATGGAAAATATGTTAACCAGAAGAACAACTAATACAAATAGAATTATGACGAGTCATGTACCAAATAACAGGTATGCTTGGAACAATACAAATATGTAGTCATCAATATTTCGCTCTAACGATGTGCTACAATTTTTATCTAGTCTTTATCAGTAGATAGTATTGAATGTTTCTATAAAATCGTGCTATTCTGATAGATTTATAAACAAATTAACGAAAATAGAATAATTTTAGGTTTTCAAGTTTTTACTAAAATTTTTTCATTATAAAAACTAGCCTAGGCCATAAGTATTTTTAGACAAATTTTTCCCGAAAATGTTAATACGTGATATACCAAACATTGAATTAAGATGTTAGTTTTTGACTAAAATATCATTTATTTAATCACCAAACAAAATAAACTTACTGTTTTGTAAAAAGCGAAGCTTCTTCTCTAGTGCATCATCATTGACGACAAGGGCGCCCATGATGACATCTGCATGTCCGTTCATATACTTGGTGATGGAGTATAAGACGATATCGACACCAAAGTCTAGAGGCCTTTGCAAGTACGGTGTAAGGAATGTATTGTCCACTACAACTACAATGTCTTTGGGCTTTGCGATTTTTACCACCGCTTCCATATCAATTACTTTGAGAAGTGGGTTAGTTGGCGTTTCTACCCAAATCATCTGCAAAGAATGTTAACGTTGACTAGCGGCTGTAACTGTGGATTTGTATGGGGCTAAATTTTATTCAAGTCTTTTACTGCCTTTACTAATACGTTCAACATATATATTTAATAGTTCGTTTAAGTCTTCAACTCTTCATTGCTATTTTACAATGAAGTTTTACATTACTATTAGAATGTTTGGAAGGTCCACTTACCTTTGTATTTTCCTTAATTGAATTCTTGATGTATTCGACGTTTGTAAAGTCCGCAAACGATACTTCAATCCCATTTCTTTCAAGAACATTCCTATGAATCGGAAAAAAAAATATTTTGCAAATAAATATATATTTAGAATTTAGGTTTTTCGATGTAACCTTTTATCTGATGTTAATAATTCAAATGTTTTCAAACGGTTTTATTTAGCACACCCCGTTTGTTTTTACATTCTTATGATAAAATTATATATCTTGATAAAATATATAAAATTTAATCGTTGCTTACAACGATTATATCCAATTATTATACGAGTCGCGGATGCACGCCGAAATTTATACATTACGCAATAAAAGGTCAATAGTTTATACATTAAAACCTAACTTAAAAAGTAAAAAATATTGTGAGTGATTTTGAATTTACCTCAACAATCTGTTAGTGCCACCGTACACATCGTCGCAGCAAAGAATATGTTCTCCTTGACTCAATAAAGTCACAACGGTGGTAATAGCTCCCAAACCTGATGCAAAGGCCAAACCATATTTGCCTCCATCCAGGGCCGCTAAACACTCCTCAAGGGTATTTCTTGTTGGGTTACCAGATCGACTGTAGTCAAATTCCTTAAACAGAATCATTACTATCATTTAGCCAGGAGTAAATTTGGGGTTACACATGATTTAAGTCGGGTTTTAAAAATTACACGATGCTGTCGATCTTATACAAGCCCAGTATATTAAATGGTCTGATTGTGAAGAGGAAGTAGAAGTTTTTACTGGTTACCGACAGTTACAAGTTGTTAGCACGATAATTATTGAAGAATACAGATTTGGACTGATTAAGCGAATTTAAATAAGATTAACTCGTTCGCTTCATTAGTAAGGCGAATAGGTGTCGGAGACAGTTTGATTAATCCGTACTCAATAAAGTATTGCCTTGTGTTGATCATAATAATTGAAGTGACGTTAGAAAATAGAATTTAAGAAAATAAAAAAGGGTATTTTTTTAAGTTAAAAAAACGCAGATGCTTTATTATTATTGGAAAACATTCGATTGTTATATAAATTATAGTTTACGAGTTCATAAAGTTAAAATTATGTTTTAAATTAACGAAAAAGAACTCGTGAAGTCTGGACTAAAACAATTATTAATGAATGCTTTTTTACTAAGAATCTCTAAATCAACCTGCAAACTTCGCTATTCTTAGTCACTAGTCGTATTTTATTCCATCCAATTAAAAATATATAAATGATATCTTTTAAAACCACCTGGATTTTTTGTGATAGAACATTGGTCTATATTAAATATTTTCTTGGAGTCAGATAAGTAGGCATTAACACATACTTTGAATTTTCTATTGCTTATCCATATTAATTGCCTACATAATAAACATTACATTTAAAATATATAATATATACAAATGAATGTAGTAAGTATGAAATAAATAAATTTAACTAAACTTATTTAGATCACAAAAACTTTGAAGATAATTTTGCAATAGAAAAAGTTATGTCATAAGTTTTTTTGATTTATTAAAGCAATTAATGTAAGATATGTATGAAAAAGAAGGTGCCATGTTTTGTATACAGGTCTATTCAATAATGTTTTAGGTCAAATACCTTGTATTCAGCAGGTCCTGTTTGTTTAAATGTTGTGGCTGTCACAATGGGCATAACCACAGCCTTTGATTCCCATTTGTCTGGATCCTGTCCTGCATGGATGGCAAGGGTAGCAAACCCGGATTTTTGTTTTAGGAAGCCTTGGTCACCCATCTGCATATAATTATTAAGATAATATTTGACTAAAACTTCAACCTTTAATTTAAACAAAGAACTAAATAGCACCTATTTTTTCTGTATTTCTCCGGAAAAAATAAAAATACAGATATGAACCAAAATTGTCTATTTTAGTTAATGCAAATAAACAACACATTATAATAATTATATTTATTAGTGTTTAAATTAGAGTAATTTAAAAGTCTACAACTACCTACGCATTGAATTTGAAATAATAAATAAAAAATATTTAGGTTATTACCTTGGATATTGTGATATTTCTCACCTAATATCACTAAAAAAGCTTTAAAAATATTATAAACTTTTACAATTAATGAAAACTTATTTTTATAAATGTTAATGAAACAAAAATTTTAAGTTAAAAATATCACATACGTTTTATCTAAGTATTTTGTTAGCGACCAACCTAACTTGCCGGCAATTGAAACTTAAATTGAATCTACTTGATTTGACAATCACGTTTTTATAAAATGTAACATATTTTTTTTTAGGCTTACGACTGGATACAAAGATATTAGCAATATTTATCATCCGTATCGAGTAAGTCATTATTCACTACATGTGAAGAGACAGATTTGTAGAGTGACAGACCATCTGTCTAATATCGTTTTCAAAGCGATTTTTTTCAAAACATTGTATTTTTAAATGAGTAATGAAGTGGGGTTACGAACCATAAAAATAATTTAAAAAAATCTTGCAAAAAATGAAGCATCGTTTCACGATGACCATGACGGTTGCTTCATTTTTTTTTTAAACGATTTTTATAGTAGTTCGTATTATGTAAGTATGTATGTATTTTAAGTAAATTATTAATATATCGTTACTTCAATATTATTTCTTACAGTAAAAATGTTATTTAACGTTAAATGTTGTTAAAGGGTACTCCGTGTGTCTACCCATAGACAATAAATACCGGCGAATAAGTTTTAACGTTGACATTTAAAGAAAACTTTAAAATTGAATGACTCGAGTTCAGAATTTTTCGCGCTCAGAATGCTGTTTTCAATTTATTTTGATTGATATTTTTTGTGGTGTATGTTAAATGTTTTAGTTTTTCAAACTTCATATTTTAATGCTTAATTAATAAAATAATTTCGAAGACTGATTTTATGATTACTCAATTATTATTTATTATAATAGTACTAGTCATAGGTATAAACAAAATCGTTCTGTAGGTCTCATTGAAAAATATGAAAGTGGAGAGTAAATCTCTGCGATATGCTCACGCAGAGGGGCATACTGATGTTTGCTACAGCGAAGATGGCAGGTAAGATTCTACCTTTTTTTTCATATTAATCTATGTCGGTTATAGCAATATGTAATCATAGTTTTCTTCAAAACCGTCTTGCAGGCACATAATAACATGTGGTCACGACGGTGATGTGCGGATCTGGATAGATATTGAAGATGATGATCCAACGTCTCACTGCGTGGGTGAGAGTGCTTCAGCTGTGTGTTTTAAGGATAATAGGTTATATGTTGCAACAGATAATCATGCAGTGCAGGCATACACATTTCCTGCATTCGACAAAGATGGAATTATTACCAGGTTTACGGCTCCTATTACTCAAATAATGTCCACACCCAAAATTGATGTAAGTTAAAAGTGTAATTTTTAAAAACTGCTTCACTCTTAGTAAAATTATTTAATCACGAAGAAATTTTTCCTTATTATATATGTAACTCGATAAATATTTCAGGCTTTAGGCTGTACTTCGGAAAATATGGAAGCAAGGATTTGTAGCCTTGAAGGAGGTGCACCGCTGTTTATCATGTCGGACCATAAGGGCCCTGTACTAAGTATAGCAATATGTCCTCAAATGAAATATGCAGTCACTGCTAGTGGTGATGGTATTTTACGAATATGGGATATAGATACACAGAAAACCATTAAAGAACTGTCATGTGTACCAAAGATAAATACATTTTATGCAGCTAAAGTAATATGTAAGTTTAAATATGCTACTATGTAAACTTGGATGTTTGATCACTTACAATTATCATAAAATTATTAATTTTCTATCATTTTATTTATTCATTCTATTAGTTTAATAAACACTATCATTTTTGCAGGTCGTATGAGCTTTGAACCAGCAGAGGGTAAATATTTGGCATATCCTAATAACAAAGAGATTGTTTTGTTAGATTGTGATAATTGGGGTCAAAGAATGGCATTCTCACACAATACTGTAAGTGTGTTTATATTTTATTTCAATATATAATATAACCTATCATAAATTTAAAACAATATTCAATAAGTCATGAGAACATACACTTTTTCTCATGTAATTAATGAATGTTTGTACATTTAAATATATCTTTTAAATATTGTAGAATTGTTTGATGATTTGCTTTTTTTTAAAGAGTACCAAGAGTTTTTTACGCGGGCTTTTTATCTCGGCCAACACCCTCTGTCTTCTGTGCCGATGAGTAGGGATGCCAACAGGCTCGAATTTAATGACAAATATGATGTTGAATGTAATTACTATTATAATAATTAATTTCTGTTCTTAGATCAAATGTGCAATATCCCAGTGTTTATTTTCACCTTGTGGTCAGTATTTAGCTGGTAGTAGTGTTGCGGGTCAGATAGCTATTTGGGAAGTACAGAGTGGAAATTGTATTGATGTTATAGAACATCCCACCTCACATAAAGTCTCTTCAATGGCTTGGAATCCAAAAGGTAAAGAAATACTGGACAACACTGGCAGTCACACTCATTTCAAAATGTTTTTAACAGTGAATAATCATATTAAGACCACTATAAGGAATATTAGAAAAATGCTTGAACTTTTTATAAATGGTATTATTTTGCTCAACTATTCAGAATTTGCTGGCATGTGTATATATATATATATATATAATTAGTTAATAAATCTATTGTTTAGCATAACCCAATATTTCATACATACATATTGATTAACATTTGTTTTTATATTTTCTAACATGTATGAGTTCTATGAAAATTTAGTTGTCATAAATTATGCTACAATTTTATTTTTAATTGAATTTCAGGTAATGGCGTATTAGTATACTGTGATGTGGCTGGCCAATTGGGAATGTTAGTAAACTGTTATGGCAAAGACAGTTCTAAAATTGGAATTGATGCTGAAGAAGATATAGAAACTGTTGAGAGAATGGATGGTATGATCCCTGTATTAATTTAATTGATGACAATTTATAAATTCTTTAACCCTTACCTAGGCGTTCACCTAATTTAACTCTTGAGTCTTCAATTTCAATTTTCTCAACGAAAAAGTATGTAGTCATAATAACTTTGTATATACTTTAAGAAATACAGTTGAACATAGTAGTTTTAATTTAAATATAGTAGTTTTACGATTGAAAAAATATAAATTAAAGAAAAGGTATTGCAAATTTTTTTTTTTTAAACTATATTTAAACGCTAATAGCTTTTCCTCATTAGTATTTAATATGATATTTAAATTGAACTCCAGATAACGATGGATTGGTAGACGATTTAATCGAAATCTATCAAAGTGATGACGATAATGCGATATCATTGGAGAGGATTAAGAATGAGACCCTTGGCTTGGTGGAAAACGATTCCCGCCCTGTGTCTCGAGCGATGACAGCGATTCCAGCGCCATCTACTGTGCCGGCTCAAGCGCCTTTTCAACCGTCATCAACTCCTACGCATCTTGAACATAGGTAAACATTAATAAGTTTATAAAGAACGTTTTTAGTGGATTCAAACGCGTAACTAAGCCCAGAAAAGGTGGTATGGAGTTATGGTGTAAAATTACTTATTATTTTAAGTATACATTTATAATAAAATCGATAAATAAATATATTTATGACATATATAAAACGTTCACTGATTTTTCAAACTGCCTTTGAGGTACTATGTCAAAAAAAATTAATAAGACTTTCTAATCAAAAATACTATATGTGTGTGTAATTGAATACTTCATTTAATGAGGGGTTTTTAAAGCCAATACTTTTTAAAATTATAATTTCTGTAGGTTTATTTTATTTATTCACACTTCATTGCTAGAAAGAAATTTAATTAAATTTGCTGGATTTTCTTCCTCAATGCAATAAAACATATTTAATTTGTTAAAATATAAATAAAATATTCCTTGAAAAGCCAATAATAAACTTGATGTACAATGAGTTCATGTTGCACTTCTCCATTGGGATACCTGTGGGGAAAGTGGTAGACATCAACTGTCACTGTACCTAAAACATCTCAACACATATGCAGGCTGTAAAGAAAACGAAACGTTTTTTTTTAAAATAACAATAACAATTATAGCAATAAATTTGCAA
Source organism: Pieris mannii (assembly GCA_028984075.1). Taxonomy (NCBI): domain Eukaryota; kingdom Metazoa; phylum Arthropoda; class Insecta; order Lepidoptera; family Pieridae; genus Pieris; species Pieris mannii. The sequence goes on from CM054776.1 coordinate 8,401,750, forward strand.
ATACAATTCGAAGGAATTTACATAATCGCTAAACAATCTTCAAGTGGTACAGGCTCGGCTTACAAAACTTTGTATCTAAATTTTTATGTACATGTGTTAAAAGAATGTCGAAAAAGCTCTTAGCTTTGCTCAGCAAAAAAAAGGATTCATGTATAAACATAGTTTAAAAAAGGATTTTAACGCCTTACAAATGCTACAAGTTATGTTTCCGACTAAAATCTCCAGCCATTTGCTTTATCCTTTTTATAAAATAAATAATCTTCGTCTTGGCTTCAAATTTCTGAATCTCTTTCATGATCATTTTTTTAGGAAGAGAAAAACAAAGTAGGTGGTTCAGCCTCCAGTGCCTGACTCGACATCGACTTTTTTGGGTCTAAGACATGTCGGTTTCCTCACGATGTTTTCCTTCACCGTTCGAGCAAATGTTAAATGCGCAAATAGAAATTCCATTGGTGCACAGCCGGGGATCGAACCTACGACCTCAGGTATGAGAGTCACACGCTGAAGCCACTAAGCCAACACTGCTCATCGCACTACTATCCTTTATTATACTATAATATTATCTTCATATTTATTTTGTTTTTAACTAGCTTATACCTTTGTTTCCTTTTGATGACCTTTTACTTGAAACTGGCAACAAACTATTGACATTAAAAAAAATAATATCGATTTTTTATTAGGTACATGTGTTGGAATGAAGTTGGAATCGTCCGTTGTCACACTGGGGAGAATGGGGAATCGACAATTGATGTTGAATTTCACGATTCGAACGTACATCATGGAATTCATCTTAACAACTACCTCAACCATACCATGGCCAGCCTATCCACGCACGTATTAGCACTCGCTTGTGAAACACCAAGGTAATTTATTTTCTTATAACATTGGTTTGTGGACTCAGTTTTTGTGCGTAAATGTGTGTTTGAATAACAATAATTTATATTATTTCAACCGTACAATGTGTAGAGTCGATCGGAACTTGATAATGGTATACAGATGGTTAAAAATCTCGTGGCCAGCCTACTAGATGGACTGATCACATAAGTCCTCAAAGCTATATACTGTCACAAGAGAGACGCTGAACAGAAACCGGTGGAAATAGATTATCCTTCCAGATGTTTCCAGATATAATTTTGAAATGTCTCATCACAGAAATTGGTCGTCAACGAGATGAGATCATCTCTCTCTTCGAGGCTTGATCCTTTGGCGTTGCGTAGAGATGTAGGTTCACTCTGCATCTTCTACCGCATTTACCATGGAGAGTGTTCTGAGTAGTTGTTCGGATTAATATCTGCAGCTGAGTTTCATCATAGGACATCGGGGCAGAATACGAAATTCCACCCGTATCACCTCGACGTCCCCCGTTCCACAACTGCGCGATTTTCAAGGCAGTTTTTGCCGCGCACCACCACTTTGTGGAACCAGCTGCCCACTGAAGTATTTCCGAACCAAGAATGAGAATTCGACTTAGGGTCCTTCAAGAAAAGAGCGTATCAATTCTTAAAAGGCCGGCAACGCACTCGCGAGCCCTCTGGCATTGAGAGTGTCCATGGGTGGCGGTATCACTTAACATCAGGTGTACCTCCTGCCCGTTTGCCGCCTGTTCAATAAAAAAAAATTTCATATCTCTAAAAGTGTCTTGGTCACATAACCAATTCAACTAAATCCTAGCTTAAATTGACCTAGCTTCATTAAAGTTGATTTTTTAATTATTTGTAATACTGAAATGGAATTTTCGTATAATTTTCCAAAGTAAATATATTTACATATCTTAAATGGGCAAATGCTCTGTGCAATTTTTATTATTATTTAATAAACACTGCATGTATTTAAGATAAGAAGAAATCATTTACGATATTTTTAAATTATTTTTCCATTGAGGTAATACCACTCTTTTTGGGAGGAACTTTAATAAAGCATGATTTTATTGGAAGACCTCAAAGATGCCTGGTCTCTTGATGCTCTAGTCTTTAAGAGCCTTAGATTTAGGTTTTTACCATCCCCCATATACTAAGTTCTTAAGAATTCTAGACATTTTTGGTGCTCTCCTTTGTATATTTTCATTTAGATTTCAAAGGCGGCAACGTATTTGCGAGCCTTCTGGTAATGTGAGTGTCAATGCGCTGTTTCACCACGAGAGCTTGCTGCCCGTATACACCCTGTTATAAAACAATTTTTTTTTAATATGTCGTGTTAAATATGGTTATTAGTTTTCCTTTTTTTTAGTAAACTGGTCTGTATATCACTAGTTGGTAGTAGTAAAGAGTGGACTATCTCATTACCCGATACAGAAGAAATCGTATGTGTTACTGCCGCTAGTGGAATCGTCGCGTGCGCTACGAATGCAAGATTATTGAGAATATTCACTCCCATGGGGACTCAAAGACAGGTACGTTTAATGTGATTATTTTCGTTACTAATAGAAAAGCCGGAGTGAGGTCTTTCGTTCGAACGGCTGCTACCAATAGCCTATTCCTCTTCCTATTTTAACAGTAGTTCGTTTGGTGAAAACAGCGTGTCAAATGCAATAAAAATATCAGTAAGTCTCTACACTTGTAACACTTACTTGAAGGTGATTAAATTTTTATAGCGTGGGCGAGTATCTAGATTATAAGGTTGACAATAATTCTAAATAACAACTTACCTATGTGACATTACGTTAATGTTTGTATTATATGACACTATAAAATTAATATGACATTTGCATGCCTATTTATATAAGGCGAATTGTGCGGATTTTCCTAATAAATTATCTAATTGCACCACTGTCGTAGGAAATAAACGATTTCATTTCATTTGTAATCGTTAATATACGCAATGGTCGAATACGGACTCGTCTGTCTACCATATGCCTATATCGAATCTTATTTCGGCTATACAATGCGCGTGACAAGAACTTGGAGCAGCTAACTGTTCACCAGATGGACTGTTATAAGTGTCGCAGATAATCCGCTCTGGATGCTTCGTTGCTGATCACGACACTCAGATAACTGCCGAGTAGAATATTCAATATTAAAAAAAAAGAAAGAAAAATCAGCCTTTAAAATAAAACAAAAGAGATTGGCTAAGGTCGTTGTGGCACTGGTTTTAAGTAGGAATAATATTTTGATATTATTATTATATTTGTCGTTTTCTGATAGCTTTGCGAAATCGGAAAGTTTATCGGAACTGTGCATAATGAAAAAGATCTCTAAATAGCAATCGGAAATGTAAATATTTTCGTTATAATATATAGATTTTCTAGGAAGTGTGACTAATATAATTTATTTAACATATTTCCGTGCGATTTTAGGAATTCCAATTATATACAATTCCGAGGAAATGTATATAATGACGGATATACATTTCCAGTAACATATATAAACAGTTTGAAATTGAATATTACGATTGTCTTGATTTGAGAACTGGCAGTAAATGTAAAATTAGATTCATTTATTGTATATTTCTCTTTTTTTGACGTTCATAAGTGTACATTATGTTACCTATATGAATAAATTATTTTTGACTTGACTTGTCCCTGATGATACGTAAGCCTACGCCATGTCAAATTTCTTTTAGGTAGTACAAATCTTTTGTTTAAATTACAAATTGCTTCAGGTGATATCTTTGGCTGGTCCAGTTGTATGCTTAGCTGCTGTTAACACCACTGTATTTGCTGTGTACCACCAAACTGACCCGGGATTATCTGATCAACACTTGGCGATGGATATTATCGCCTTTAATGGTAAGTGTGAAGGCGTTACGACTGTTTCTGATACTAAATTTGTTTTACATTTCATAATAGGTACAGAACTATACCAATGTTGGCCTAGTGGGTTTAGCGTTCGACTCTTATCCCTAAGGTCGTAGTTTCGATCCCCGGCTGTGCACCAATGGACTTTCTTTCTATGTGCGCATTTAACATTCGCTCAAACAGTGAAGGAAAACATCGTGCGGAAACCGGCTTGCCTTCGACCCAAAAAGTCAACGGCGTGCGTCAGGCACAGACCCCCAATTGCCTATCAGAGTAACAAATGACCATGAAACAGAACTCTGAGGCCCAGACCTAAAAATGGTTGTACATTAATAAAAAAAATACAGAACTTGATTTGTTTTTCATTTAATCCATGCATTGAGTCAAGAGATCGCAAGTGTAAGGGAATGTCAAAAATATATAGGATTCTCGTTTCTGAATATCACTGTGTGGACTGTGTAGGCTTTAACCTATTTTAAATATATGCATAACTATAAATGTATACGTTTATAAATGAAGGTGTTATTAAAGCTATTAATTTTCTACAAATATTTAAATTTATTTCATGTTTACATTGGTAAACTAATATTTTTGCATAGATCTTTTATTTTTATTATTGGATACATCAGTATTTACTGTGGTTGATTGTAAAACCGAGACAATATAGTATAATTGTGTATAATAGGCTTATGGTATGAGAAATAAGATACATATATTTTAAAATTAGACAGATATCTAGAAAAAAATGCATTGATTGTTGTTCCATGTCTTATAGTTGGCTCATTACGGTTATTACTTTGTAGTTGTTCATTTGTAGTTATAAAATTTGGCGATGAGAGGAAGAGACAAAGAAAATGTGCGCGCGCACTGCTGTCTCTTGCTTATATCCCCCACTCAAGTTCCGTTCGCCTTGACCGATCACACTTTTCGTAACGCTTACGTCACGCGTTCGCCAGCTTACTCCCCAAGTCAAGCGTGCGTAAAGAAGTTTCAATTCAAAAACATATCACTTATTTATCTGAACAACTTAGTCCGTATGGTGAATAGTATATTTGAAGAGCCAATATATTGTTTTAGGTCGACAAGTTCGCAGCAAAACGGTCCTTATGCCTTTAACACCTGGGTCCAAATTAAGTTGGCTAGGGACGAGTGAAGCAGGCTCGCCCTGCTCTTGCGATAGTACGGGAATGGTTAGGATCTATGACGTCACTAGTGCTGTTTGGATGCCCATATGTGATACAACTTCACATTGTAAAGGCGTTTCTGATTCTTGGTTTATTGTATCGGTGAGTAACCAAACAAAGCATAGAAACCAAATGTTCAAATTTTACACTAATAGTTTTCATTCAAATTGAGATTTTTTATGGCAAATTAAATATTGGTAGTTAATTTCTGGAGTTGATTTTTTTCTATATTTTTTTTATTTCTAAAAATTGCACATTAAACATGATTTAAGTAAACCGTTTTTAATCAGGTAAATGAGCAGGCACAAAAGATTTGTGCTATTATGTGTAGAGGATCAAGTTTCCCACTAACAGCGCCGAAACCAATCGTTGCTGAACTACCGATACAGGTATGATAATATTCATATATATTCCTTCTTAAGCAAAGCAGTGTTGGCCTAGTGGCATCAGCGTGCGACTCTCATACCTGAGGTCGTAGGTTCGATCCTGGGCTGTGCACCAATGGACTGTCTTTCTATTTGCGCATTTAACATTTGGTCGAACGGTGAAGGAAAACATCTAGAGGGAACCGACATGTCTTAGACCCAAAAAGTCGACGACGTGTGCGACAGGCACTGAAGACTGATCACCTACTTGCCTATTAGATTTAAATTTGATCATGAAACAGATTCAGAAATCTGAGGACAAGACCTAAAAGAGGTTGTAGCGCCACTGATTTTTTTATTGCTTCTAAAAATGTCATACTTTAAACAATACTAAAAATATAGTAAACATAAGCATTTATTATTAATGCTAATGCTAGGCATACTAGAATTTTTTGATTCAATTTGAATTAAGGGAAAATATATGTATAACGCTGTAGCGCGTAGTTGAGAAGAATCCACAGTTTTGTTTCCAAGTATTACGTAAGCAGATTTACTGCAATTTATATTTGAATATGATTTTATCATTTGGTAGTCATATTTAGGGTCTGTTTCACAATGTCCGGATAAGTTCCAAACAAGATATTTATTACTTATTGGTGGGATAAATAGTATTTTTGCGTTTCACGACTGTCAGATAGCGCTATTCGTCATGAAACGCGAAGTATCTTATTTGGAACTTTTATCTTTCGAATAATTTATGTGTTGCATAGCTATTTGGTACTTTATCCATAGTCGTCTCGACTATAAAGTTACCTTTAGTCTCTGGTGAACCTTAAATTAAAATCAGCTCGTCAAATCCGGTAGCAATTGATATTTTAGTTAGTTTTATTAAATACATATAAAAAGAGCTCACATAGAATGTATTGGGAACAAAACTATATGTATCAAGAGATTTTTAATAAAAAAATTAGTTAATTTTTTTTCGAATTTTAAAGAATGAATTAAAAAAGTTAATATAATATACATATTCATACTACTAGAACGTGGAATTTGACAAAATTAGTTCCTTTTGTGTCTACATATACCTACAAAAATAGATCACAAAAACTAAAGGCTTTAATATAGTTTTTAAGATTTTCTTAAGTTCTAGCCGAATGGAATGTAATGAAGAGGCGGAATGTAAAAGATATTTTAATTTGCACAGATGCCACTGTGTGAATTGGATACAGAGAAGAGTCAGTATGAAGAGCAGTTAGTTCGTTGGGCCCATACTTCTTCTGATGTTGACGTCAAAGCGGCAAGGGAAACCGCGCTGAAGTTGTTCGCTGTATGTTTACATATTTTATGAAATTATTTTTAACTTTTAATCAAAGTTTGATTTTGCTTTCAAACCACTGACATAAATTAATTTCACAGTCACACACGTATTAATTCACACATTTCCAAAAAGTTTTTTTTTAATGAAAAAAACACTCGATGCCAGATTGTAAGGGGCTTTCACATAACAAACTTTAATGTATCATAATAATCTTAACAGTTAGCCTGCCGAAGCGAAATAGAACAACGAGCATTAGAACTAATGGAACTACTAAAGGACGATCGCCTGCTACCCTTAGCCGCAAAGTACGCGTCTCGCCTTGGCCGAATGCATTTGGCCGACAAATTGTCAAATTTGGCCGACACGTGGGAGCAAAACGCCGACAAATTGAATGCACATTTCCGAGAATTGGAAACTCAAGAGACATATGACGTCACGAGCACAGAGGATTTGAACGCTAGCCTCATAATACCACAGAAGACGGTGAATAAGAAAGTTGAGACTGTCACGCCGATTAAACCTGTGGTGAGTTTTTATATGAATTTACCTAGTTTTCAATCTTGGTAAGTTATTATTCTTAAAACAGTCAGGTCTTACTTGCATCGGAACAGCCGCTGCTACCGTATATAGTTGTGTGGATGATTATGGTGAGCCAATATAATACGTGTTACCAGGTTTTCATAATATCTCGTATTTTTTTATTCGGAGGGAAAACTCACGAAAGTATACAAGTTGAAGATTTAAAATTTTTTTTATTAATTATGTCCTTTAGAACTATTTTATTATGTGGTGTAGTTTCTGCACCCCTAAATAATATTTAATTTACTACACATTACTTATTAAATAAATTGTATTTATTTATCAGCCAATTAAATCATCGCCCGGTGGCGCACGGAATCCTTTCAAGAAACAACAGGATTCAAACAAAAATATACAAAGTCCTTTAACACTAACTGAAAGGACGTTGGTGGAAGTTCATACTACGGAAACGGCAGAGAACAGTGACGTAAGTTTAATTTATAAATATTTTTACTTTAGGTAAATAAATTAAATAACAGTTAAAAACCAAAAAATAATTATTGGAATAGATTTAATTGGGATCGAGATTTTTCCAGACCCATTCCATTCCAAAAAAATAAATACATTATTATAATGTTTTATGCGTGGATTTCAAAAATATATATTTAATAAGTATTTACGTATACAATTAGATTAAGATCGTCGTTCTACTAGTAATTCAGATATGAGATATAATTAATGGCTCATGTTGACTGCAGCTAACTCGGTCACACTTCAAAATGTTTGAAGTTCTAGAAAGAAGAAGTAAGTGAATTTTTCTCAAATTATTCTTTTGTTACAGCCTTTAACACCCCTTGAAAACGAGACATTCGTGGATTGGTTTTCGCGAAACAAAACAACTTTGGAACAACAAAATCCCGAATTTACGCCGTCTGAATTAACTCGCCATTGTATAAGAACATTCAAAAGTATCAACAAACCCGTAGAGAGTTCAAAGCGAAAACTGGACGATAGTATGGAGGAGACCGTTACAAATGCCCCAAAACAGTCTAAACTTAGTGCTTTTTCTTTTATGAAGAAGGATTAGAAATTTGCTCTTTTAGTGAATGTTGGAAATGGCCAATTCAGTCACTGTGTATGTGCGCGTTTAACACTCGTTCGTGAAGGAAATCATCGTGAGGAAACCATGGCGTGTCAGGCACAGAAGGCTGATTACTTACTTGTTTATGAGAAAAGAAAAATTATCAATGACATGTCAGGACCAGAATTTGGAACAGTTATTGTGAGTTTTTTTTTCATGTAAAACACAGAGTGTATTTAGAATATTAAATATTCATGGGGTTTGAGAATATAATTCGAAATTATTTTTGAATAATAAAACCGAACATCTATTTGCCGTGTACTTTTTTAAGCTTTAATGCGATTTATGCCAATTTATAAAAAAAATACATAATTTTCTCGTTTAAATAGATGTAAGAACATTATTATGGCACACACGTTTATTATAAAATTAGTGGGATTTTTGAAATTGGCGACCCCATATAGGCGTTAAGTATTTTTATATATGTTTAATCTGTATATACTAGTTTAATTTTATTAAAATATTTTATAAAACTTGGTTTTTCATTCATTCATAAATTTTTTTCCATTACATTACATTTACTCCTATTTCACCATGCCTCCTGCTGATAAAAAACAAATCTTTGTTTTTAATTTATTTTATTATTCTTTATTACTCAAGATGTCATATGGAACATGGTGTAATGGTTGCAGCTCCTTACAAACGTGTAAAAGAAAAAACTTGGCGATTAAAAAGAGAGTTGGAGAGTTTATTGCCAGTTCTTCTCTTCCGTTCTATCCCCTTGATTTGAGAATTGGCAGTAAATGTAAAATTAGAAGCATTTAATGTATATTTTTTTTAACGTTCATAAGTGTACATTATGTTACCTACATGAATAAATGATTTTGAATTGAATTCGAATTTCCCTATAGTGTCTGTATTAATTTGCTATCGGCAATAAGATTTACTCGGGTTTTCCAAGCGTGGCGATTACCTAAATCGTAGTTACGCCCCGAGAGTATAGCCACAGCATTACAATAATTTGAGGTATATTTATATACGTACCTTTATAAGTTACGGAGTTTTGAGTGTTTATTTGAATCATTATGTATGTTCAATGTCTATTGTTTACAGATGATATCTTAATTTTCTCATGGAAACAGCAGGAGGTATTTACGTTACGAATTAAAGTATGTTTTATCTGATTTGCTTTTGCCATTTGTATTTACATTAGTGGTAAATAATGATATTAGATATTTGCAAACTTAATCAAATCACATGTGGGAAAATTCAAGTAAAGATGAAATTAGTTTTGTTTGAAGAATAAAAATTAATTAACTCATTTACCCAAATATATAGAGGAATATCTAAGTAAATACTGTTAATGTGAGAATATTTTTTTTAATTATGGCGTTATCTCTCCAAGTGGTTTTTTAAACAAGAGTTTCGTACGATTTTGGCTTTGTGTGTGTTACTCGTATTACACTTTCATAATCAATTATTAATAGTTCTAAATATTATATGTATTGTTTAAATATCTTACCGATTAATATATTTTTTATTAAATTGCAAAAAAGTAATAGTTTTACAACTATAAACAGGTTATAAAATAATTAATTACTCTCTATCTTATTATTTTCTATATATTCAAAATGTAGCAGCATGGTAATAAAAAAAGGAATTATCTATTTTTATATACAAGCCTATACGAAAATATTTTATATATTCGTTATAGGCTTGTATTCAGCAAGTTCCGTTTGTTTAAATGTCATGGCAGTTACAATGGCGAGCCCTCTGGCATTAAGAGTGTCCATGGGCGGCGGTATCACTTAACATCAGATGAGCCTCCTGCCCGTTTGCCCCCTGTTCTATTAAAAAAAACAACTGATAATTCCTATTTATCTGGTTCTTGTCTTGCATGGATGGCAAAGGTTGCAAACTCATATTTTTCCATACATCCTTTGTCACCAATATGCAAGTAAATTATTAAAAAACTATACATACAGTCCGAGTCACTTGAATAGCCTCACCCCTAAATTTTGTAATTTCTGTATAAATATGATCGAATAGTATTTTCATAATAGTATTAATTTGACTTCACGCGCAGTGCATTACGATACAAAACAAAACACGTACGAACCTGCACTGGTATACCGTGCCCCGCGTCGGTGCGACATTTCGTCCGCGTCACATGATTAGCCTCAGTCCTATTCGAACATTACTCGCGTGCGTTTGTTTTGGTTTTTTGGTAGCAATTCTTTATTTAAGCGTCGAATATTACGTATATATTTTTTTCGAAGTCTTATTCAATTGTTTAGCTATCATGGGTCGTGGTCGAAAATTAACTGAATTCGAAAGAGAAAAACTGAATTTTTATTTGGATCAAAAACTATCTCACCGTGAAATTGCAATAAAAATTGGTCGCAGTCCTAAAGTAATTAATAATTATGTGAAAAATAAAGAAAACTATGGAAAAAACTATATAGGTCGTACAAAATTGGCTACTTCGTCAAGTGAACGTCGGCTTATTTTACGTGCAGCATCTAATTCTTCCAAGACAGTGCGACAAATTGCGAATGAAGTAAACACCAGCGCATCACTGTCTACCGTGCGACGCATTATAAAGTCATCACCATACCTTAAACGGCAGAAAATCAAGACGAAACCTCATTTGCGCGATCAACATCAAAAAGCCCGATTGTTATTTGCTAAAATACATATGTCTTGGACAAATCAATGGCATAATGTTGTTTTTAGTGATGAAAAAAAATTCAATTTAGATGGTCCAGATGGCTATTCATATTATTTTCACGATCTAAGAAAAGAAGAGCGGGTGTTATCACGTCGTCATTCGGGAGGTGGCTCAGTTATGGTATGGGGGCGGTTTCTTATAAGGGGCCTATTCCAATTTCAATTCTCCGAGGCAAACAAAATTCAGCATTGTATACTAAGCTATTAGAAGAAAAGAAAAAAAATATTTGTAAAATTTTAAAACACCGGAACTGGATTTTCCAACACGATAATGCCTCTATACATGCGTCACAGGAAACAAAAGCTTGGTTTCAAAAAAGTAAAATTGAAGTTTTAGATTGGCCATCGAACTCCCCGGACTTGAATATTATGGAAAATATTTGGGGCTATCTATCTCGCCAGATATTTGCCGGTCGACGCCAGTTTAATAGCAGCGCAGATCTTGAACAAGAAATTCATTAAAATTGGAATAATTTGGATCAAAATTACATTCATTCATTATTTAAGTCTATTTCCGAACGTATTTTTGAAGTTATTAAAAGCAATGGAAAGTATACAAAGTATTAAAAACAAATTATAGCCTTATTTATTTGTGTTTTATTTCACTGATGCTATTCAACCAGTGACGCACCATTTTCACTACTTTAGTGTACAGTTAGTACTATTTATTTATCTTATTTTTACTTTTTATGATTAAGCTATAGTACGACGCTAATGAAGTTTACTTATGAAGTAAAATAGGCAATATTGAATATACAACAGAATTTATATTAATTTTGGGGGTGAGGCTATTCAAGTGACTCGGACTGTACTTATGTTTTAAAATTATTATCGTATCAATTCTTATTTATAAGTGGTTTTTCCGAAAATACTGCGCATTAAAAAATTATTTTAACAAAGGTAAAATTTCTTAAATCATTTGTACTCTTTCATAAAATATTTGGAATATTTATTAATTACATATTAATAAATATATACAAATAATACTAATTCATACAAGGCAACGAACCCCTGCGTTGCTTTCTCTTGCTGTTTTTACTTGCAGTAGATTTTTTAAATACTTCGATGGAAATGATGATGGAAGAATTCCTTCCTAATGTAGTGGAACACCGCAATAAATGCAAAAAGGAAAGAGGTATCGAAGGTGGAATATATATACATGTCAAAATGCAGCAAAAGGCCCTTTATAGATTTTGTCGGTTTACTTAATTGTATAGATCAAAAAAATATTTTATGCGTAAAGATATTTTTACTTTATATAAAATATGTATGCAGTTGGTTTTTCATTCGTTGACTAATTCAGCTTCGTCAGCCGCAGGGAATACACCTTCACTAATCATTCTCTTCCATTCACTACCTTTTGGGTAAGCGAACTTCTCTACAGTTCCCGGCAAAAACTTTGTACTGTAACCTGCCATCTGAAACAAAATTTGTATTAAGAAATACGTCATCAGTCAAATTAAAAAATTACTTGTCAGACAGCGATAGCAAATCTTTTCCAATATTGGGTTTCTATTCTAACTCGAAATTCTTTCAAAAGGTATAAGGTAAAATTCTGATCGTTGATGTCGCAAAAAGTATTTTGCGACATCAACGATCAGTATCAACAAACAGTAGTTTGGGTGCAAAACCACACCATTGAAGTTATCGTTTTTGCTTTCTGAAATTAAAGAGTGCTATGCTAGAGTTGAAAGCTCGACTCGAAGAATTCAAAACCTATTTTATTTCACTTCTCTAAAGAACCTACTGTTAATTTTATGTCCCACATTGCTTTGCTTATAGTTTGGCACAAAGTGTTGGCCATCGGTTCGTATTTAACTAAATATAATTGTAATTTCAAAAACTAATAATTTTATTACGAAGGCAAAGTGATTTTGGATCTAGATATTTTCATAATAATGATTATGATAACAGTGAATTCGGTATTATTGTTTGTTGGTACAGTTTTCTTCTTGGCCTTAAATATTCAATAGCTTGTTTTCTAGATATTTGACTAGATAGATTAGAGGTTCAAGAATTATTATAATGTAAGAGGTTTCATCCTCTTACATTATAATAATGCTTGTAAGCTGTAGACCATTTTTTACGTACTCGATAATTTAACAGTACCAAGTTTATATATTATGACTGCCGTCGGCGTATTCATAAAATTGTAACGCCATGGCTATCAAACTATTCAATCACCTACCAATGTTATACATCACTTCCGTGTAAAGATTTCTAGGGGGAGGTGATTTTTTTTAGAGGCAAGGTGCCTTCATAACGTGGGCTAGTATTTAGACAGTAGTTTGACAACAATTAAAAATAAGTTATCTACTTATTATGGCATCATGATAATATTCTTATTATGTGATAATTGCTTGCCTATTTATATATTTTGTATAATTAGGTAATCGATCTAAATGTACCACTTACTTAGAAAATAAATTATATTTTTTTTATTAATAACAAACATAAATAACCTTTGGCGCCATATATCTAGCGTTTTCGACAACACATGGGTCAGTGAAATGTTCGTGCTGTTGGTCAACGTATTCAATGAGTCGGCCCTCCATAGTCCCCGAGAGGCATACGTAGTCCCAAAACTGCAAATGCTGCACCATTTCACACAGACCAACACCGCCGGCATGTGGACATACTTTCACTGTAATTTATTGATTCCTGTCAATATTACTGAAACACTGTATAAAAAGCTCATTTCAGTAGTTTAGTTTATAGTTGGCGTCATACGATTTAGATATCTTACCCGCTCTACGCCCTTGACTTGCGAACTGGTTGTAAATGTAAATTTACAATTAATTTAATTTGTTTTTTTTTGACGTTCATAAGTGTACATGTTTACCTATATGAATAAAGATATTTTTGAGTTTGAGTTTTGATAACTCAATGTGTTTATTCAACAAGAAATCTAATGATTTCATAAAACCTTTATTTATAAATGTCGGCGCCTGACTTCGTCAGTGTAAAATTAAATAAGTTCATCATTATTCTACTAATTGAACTACTCAGTAATTTCTTTCGTTGAGATCTATAGTTGAGATACATAGTTTCGTTGATAATATTTTAACTATAAGCAAACGAAACTATTCAATGTTCCTTCTAGCTGAGCCTAATAATCTATTTGTAAAATTCACAAAAGTCGGTTTAGCAGTTTTGAACATTGAGATATTTGGTTTTTGTACATGTGGAAAAAACGTTTGTGATCTCCTACTATTATAGTCAAACGTTTTCTATCCTGACTCGCAGTTTCGGTGATTACAATTATAATAATTTAAGATTACCGTTCAGTTTTCGAGCCATAAGGTACACAGAGAGTATTTCGTTAATCCCTCCGATTCTGGCAGAGTCAATTTGACAATACTGCATCCCTCCGCTCTGCAAAAACTGCTTGAACATAACGCGATTTGCGCACATCTCACCAGTCGCCACCCCGATACCATACGGCCTATAAACAAATTAATCAGATTTAATTAGATAATATTTATCTCCTTCCAAACACACACGTAACACAAAAACCTATAAGATTTTAATCCAGTAAAATAGGCCAAATTTATGATTGCCATGAACTATTTTTTATGTTAATTAACGATTCCGTCTAGGTAATGAGTTGTAGACCTGCAAATCACACCATCAATCATCGGAACGAATAAAAATAGAAACATTGATAAGCCTAAATGAGGTACGGTACGATTTTCATCGCTTCTCAATTTGGAAAATTGATTGTGATTTTAAATTTCAAATTGAGAATTCAAAAATCTAATAATATATAAAAATCGTACAATGTGATGTGTAAACTGTTAGTGTGCAATTCCAAAGCTAAAGATGATTCTTATATAATGAGTGCAGAATAGAATGTATGTTTCATAGTTTAGTGCAATTTAAAATAGTTAGGGCATTTACTAAGTATTGTTAGTACAGTAATTTATAAAGAATAAGTAATAAATATATATTTCTAAAATGTTGATGGCACAATATTCCCTCAGTGGCTAGTTAAAAGCTTCAAAAGCAGATGTGTGTTTTTCGGTATCTAACTGTTAAAGACATGGCCTAGTTTTCAGCTCAGTCATCCAACGTTGTTGTAGAGGTGTAAAGGTGATCTCATCAGTTATTTGCTATAAAAGATATTACTAACTTTAAAGCTTTTGCGATAGCAGCATGACCGAGCACGTCATCGGGTGACGTAGGTTCTTCGATCCATAATGGATGCAAATGAGCGAGTTTCTTCATCCAGGAAATAGCTTCCTGCACATCCCATGCTTGATTCGCATCTACCATCTATACAAAAAACATTTTAATTACATCTCTATAACTAAACTGGTACAAAAAGGTATAAACAGGGGTATACAACCGTTTTTTGTAGTATATTTTTTAAGTTCCATAAAATACTTAGAACTTATAATATCGTTAAATGAAAACTGTAAATAATGCATAAAATACACATTTACATGCGTTAAAAATGTACTTACATAACATAGAAACAATACATAGCAATATATGTAATAATACAAATCAAAACAAGAATTAATAAGCATTAACGGATAAAAGACGGATAGAAGCAGTTAGTTAATTAGAGTAATAATCGTAAGATCATAGATTATTTTATGATAGAAGACACGAGTGGCGCCATCTCGATAGAATATGTACTAATAATCTTACCAAAGTGTAATTCATACGTACGATACTTTTACCGACTCTAGTCTTAAGATATTGTTTCCACTTAATAATGTTTAAGATAAGATGAGAGTGAATAATATATTTAATGCGACATATTTTAAATTACTTACCAAGACCTTGTCGTCTCCTATACATTTTCGGACAACAGTTGCTCTTCTGAGGTCATCCTCTACACTACGACCAACCTTTACTTTGAAATGCGTAAATCCTAGATCTAAATATTTGCGACAAAGTTTCTCCACCAGTTCGTCGCTATACCCCATCCAACCTGAAAGAAACGACAATCATGTCAGAAGTTAATACAATGTAAAACTTCGTAATGTGACGAGGCATGATAAACATAAAAGACAAAAATATGTAACTGCTGTTTAAAGCAAGGTCGAGGCAAAGATTTGAATCCATATGAAGCTATGTAATTTCCAGTCGACAATGATATTTTAAATTGATATGAAGGCTACTTCCAATTAATGACGCACCCAAACTTGAATTCTGGGCATGCATTGCATTACATAGTAGGAACCTCGCCGCTATGGCACTACATAATACTAGCAAGTGCGGGTATTGGGGCTTCCCGTTTCGTACAGTTCAGCAATTATGAATAATTATATAAATGGCTATGAATTAAATATATACTGTACGTTACGTACTTGTACGTTGATTGATGATGTAGAGGCGGTATTTGTTAGCCTTTAAATACGATTAAGACTATAAATTACATTTAATATTATTCGAGAATGTGTGGGAATTGGAGAGCTAAGGCTACACAAATTTAAATACATAGTATTAAACAATTGAAGCGCAAGAAATGATTTTATTGGATAAAGAAAATAATCTTAATTCTGTTACCAAAAACATCTGGGTGCTAGCGGTGTCAAGGTCAAAAATTATTTTAATTTTGTGAAGTAAATTACCTACCGTCCTGTCCTCAACAATAACAAGGAATATTGTTATTTGGTCTTATTAATGTTGTTTTAAATATAAATCAAATAATTTATGTATTTTTATTAAATTTAATGAAAGGAAATTAGTAGTTAATAAAGTATAATATTATTGTAATGAATATCCACGTTTTGGTGGACGGAGAAATTGATACCAATCCGTTTCTGTTTCATATATTTCTGTATTCTTTTTTAAAATAAAAAAAATTAAATGTAATAAATTAAATTCGAAATTAATAATTATATTGCCAGGCTGACTGTAAATTCAATCTACACTGTTATTGTTGTTATTGAAAATATAATGTTTTATCTCATTTACCGATTTATGTTCACTGTAACGTCAATACAATATTGAATAATATATATAAAAACAAAAATGTTCTGACTACAAAAATAAAAAAAAAACATATGTTTATTATATCATATGGATAGAATTCTTGGATTCTTGCGATTGTAGGAACCTGTTATTTACAAACTTAGAGTTTATTATTCTATAACTACTGACCATATTGTAAATATATGAGTAAAAATCGTTATATTCCATATACTTTGGTTATATTTGTTTCAAATAAAAATTATCTTACCAACTTGTGTGGTATACGCAGGATATCCATTTGTTTCCAAGAAGTTCACCCTCTCTTCCCGCCCATTTTGCTTAGCTTTCAGCATTTGAACGGCTTCTTCTTTAGTGACCACATCGCTTATATAACGAAAGTCGATTGTTGAGACTAACTCCTACTCAAAAAAAAAATCACAATGCGACAAAATAAACTCTAAAATTTTAAAAAGTATTTCAAAATTACCGTTTAATATTGCCGACAGTTGATAGTCAATCAATTATGATGACCTGGCGCTCATACTAGCTAGAGCTAGATTTTTTACGAGACCAAAGAAAAATAACAATATATACACATTTAAACTTTTATTAATAGATACTTGCTACGTACCTCTGGCTCTAAATCTATGAGCAATTTCCATAAAGGTTTGTTTTCAATCCGAGCCCACAAGTCCCATAATGAATTGAGAACAGCTGCTGCTGCAAGATGAGCTACACCTTTTTCGGGTCCAACCTGAACATTCACCATCAGCTTGATATTACTTTAATTTTTAAAAAGGCCCTATTAACCTTAGCTAATATTTAAGGACTATTATTGAATAGTTGTGATTGACGTATTTGGCGAATAACTCGAAAGTCGTCGATTGGATTAAAAACGAAACAGTAATTGCTTTAAGTTTAATAAAGCATATTATGTATGCTGGCTGTACCATACTGCTACTACTGAATAATTTTCTTGAAACTTCAGGTTCAGGACTGACGTCAATGTAGTGGACAATTTATAGTCTCTTCTATATTCCTCACTATTTAAACCAAATAGGCTTTTAAAATAATTTATTTAAAGTTAAGTTACGGAAAACCTAAGTGTAGAATTTACTTACCCATCTCATTTGTGAATCATTCGTAATAGTTCGCCAGAATTCAGAAAAATTACTAAATATTTCGGCAGCATTCTTTCCAATCATAAATCTTTTTAGAGACCGAATGGCCAGCACCACAATCTCCGTTCCACGGCCACATGTAAACGTCAGACCGAAACCCTGCTTGCCATTTTCCGTCGTTGTGGTGACGTACGCACAGGAGTAGTTCGGGTCAGTATGCTATTAAATGTGAAATACAATTTGTAGTTATAGTTATAATGTATTTATAGTTTCTGTTTTCAGTCGGATTGCCATCCAGTTGCCACCGCCGCATGCTCTAAATGTGGCCGAACAGCGCTTACTATTATCAAGCATATGCACGAAAGACACATTTTTTCGCATTTTCGCATCCGAATTTAGCCGAGTTTAGCCGTAAACCGTACGCACCTTCGGATGCTTCATACAAAATACGTCTCGATATAAATATGTTTTATAACTTAAAGTTGAACAGAGCTAAATGTCATTGTGACTAGTGACTAATATAACACATCAGTAATTCTAGGAACTAATGATACACCCTGAGCGAACTAGTAGATGTCCATTTATAAATATTAAAAAAGCTGTAAAGCACGAGTTTAGGGGTTAATCAGACGTACGAGATGTTTTTAAATATATATTTAAATTTGGTACCTGAACAAAATAAAAATTAGTGCTCTTAAATGTATTTTTAAGTTAAATCCTAATAATTTAGAATGATCTATATACAAGCATCAAATAATTGTACCGTACTTAATAAGTACCTACTAGGCGTACTAACTCTATTGATTAGAATTTTGCTCTAGGTGGTGGGGTTGTTTTGATTTTCCACAATCTACGTTTATTAATAATAGCTTTAAGAAACATCGTCCTTAACCCATCAATACAGATACGTAATAAATTATAAAAAAAAAGTGTTTATTCATTTTAAGTAGGTACATTTTCTTAGGTGTAAGATTTGGAAACCCTTTTAAGTAAAAAATACCCGTGTCAGGGTTCCCAGCTCTTCCATAACAAACTTAATTATTTAAAATAATAACATTATTTAACCTTATTTTATTTAACTTTTTTCA
The DNA here is from genome assembly GCA_028984075.1 of Pieris mannii. Taxonomy (NCBI): domain Eukaryota; kingdom Metazoa; phylum Arthropoda; class Insecta; order Lepidoptera; family Pieridae; genus Pieris; species Pieris mannii. Next base: position 8,420,817 of record CM054776.1, read on the forward strand.
ACCGTTATCAACACGCCTGAGTGCATGAGTAAGTGTGTGGGTGCAAATGTGTGAGTGAGTGAATGAAAATACAGAACAAATATTTCTGCGTCTGTTTCATTACTTAGTCCTAACTCGTCATTTGTGCGAATAGAAGACGAAAATCTTTGTCGTCAAAGAAAAACTCGCGATCTAAGGATATATTTTTGTATAATTTGTATAATCAATATCTTATTTACTCAAAATAAGATATTGATTATACAAATAACTTGTTCGTTGTCGAGAAATAAGGAAAATCTTGTTATACTGTTACGTAATTATGTTAATACTGTCATAGATAACAACGTAATCTCATTAAAAGCAATTGCGGGTAACCATTATTTTATTGTTCTGTCAGTAATGTTTAATTCTATATTAGTACTTACCAGAGCATCAGATCCGTGTCCACCTAGGGATGTGGGAAACCTGACGTCTTTGACATCGACTTGAATTATATTTAATCCTTTTTTATTTGGATACGGCATTACGTCTGTTACCCTTAAAACGTACACAGTGACTGTTCATGTACCGTTGCCCTTTATAAAAGGTTATCTCTCATATTTTGTTGTTTTTTGAGGGATAAATTATGTTAAAGTTGTGAATAATAATTATCTCTCCCGTGACCATTGCACGTTAATATTGCTTTGAAAATTCGTGGTCAAAAACTTAGTCCTAAGTTTGAACCTGGTTTTGTCTTTAGTTTTATTGTTATCTAGTTTTGGAATGTGTAAAACCATAATATTATAAGATAACTTAAAAATTACTATTTGTTATTTAGGATGATTTAAAGAAAAACAATAAGATTAACAATATATTGTATATTTATATAAAATATTATAAATGTATATAATTTAATATTTTTGATACAACAGTAAAAATCTTACATGACTAGATAAATTTTTAACGCAGTAAATTTTTGTGAAACTGAATACAAGGAAAATTAGACAGCAATATCAACTAGATAACACCTGTATATATGCTTTAATATATAAGACATATCATAAACCGAATTGGTTGAATAAAAAATTATGTGTTTTATTTACTTAATTATTTCTTACTCTGAATATAAAAACTTTAAAAAAAAAACAATCTAATAAAAAGGTTGATTCTTACGTTAAGTTGGTTGAATTTAAGCTTAAAACAAATTATGTAACATTCAATTATTTTTTATAAAAGTTATTGCACAAAATACCTTTTCAATTAATTAAATTTCATTTACGTATTTTGTCGTTACTGTGATATGTATGTATAAAATTAGCCTAGATTGTTAACATCATTATTTTGCTGTTTTTTTAGTGTTAAACACTCAAAAACTTTAATATCTCCATTTAATTTACAATATACATGATCAAGTAAATCAAAGGTCCTGTCTGTATATAAACCTTATAAAAAATAAATCTTTCTATATAATAGTGATTTGTTATTTATTATGAATGTTATTCCTAGTTGACAACAAACAATTATAGTTGTTATGCAAAACATTAAATGGTATGGTTATTTTACATATGATGGAATTAAGTTTATGTAAGCCCATTTGTTCCTTTAACTGTTATTAAATAATTTATAATACAGGCAAAATGCCATCTATCATACAACCTGGAACTTTTATTTTATCACTGATATGATTTCCATAACTTTGGAATGTAACACTATGGTAACACTATATTATCAAGAATTGTTTAAATATACAATTTAAAAATATAAAAGCATTGGCACAAAACTTAATATAGAACATATACTCATCATATAAAAATCATCATTTAAAAATTATAATTCCTGTTTTTTTTTATAAATAACAGCTAACTCTTTAACAACATACTTTTCATCTTCTTCCCACAAAATAGTAGCTAGTTTTCCAAGAGTTCCAATATCATCATTTCTTACCCAGTCTAGGAGTAATTTGTAACGAGCCTAAAATGTAATTTTTTCTTCAAGTTTAACGAAATAAGCATTATAAACAGTAAATTAGTTTATTTTTTACAAACTATTTGCAATCGGTAATTAACTGTCAAGATACTTGTATTTAATTTAAGAAATATCTCTAATGGTCATTGTCTATGAAAATCCTCTTCATATAAAATGAAACAAGGAAAATGATTGTCTACACTGTAGATTATTGTATGTGGACGTTGTTTCCGCACTTACACAGTCAATAGGTCCGTTGTATGTAAAAGTTAGATTATAATATAGTAAAGATTTGATTAATAAAAGTAAAATCTCATGAAAATATTGATTTATACACAATCTTCAATCAATCAACAAACCTCAGCAATACCGCTTTGTGCATTATCAATTTCAGCTGTTTCAATTTGTCCTTTTGAGTAGCCAAGATTTTTAAATATTCTGTACCAATTTTTACCCAAGTTCTTGGATATATAATCAATATATTCATGCTCAGGCTGAAAATATATGTTGCATATTATACATACAAATTATTAACTGTGTGAATAACACCTAAAATACTTAAATGAAAATAGTACCACTATCTATCTAAGATCCGATTAAGACACTTGGCATTTCATGACAATTAGCGCAATCTGACAGTTATGAAACGCAAAAATACTGTTTATCCTACAAATAAGTAATAAAAATCTTATTTGGAACTTATCCGGACATTGTGAGACAGAGCCTTAATCTTGCAAATTAGATATGCCAACATCTATAAATAGATTAAACTATATGTTTTGTATATTTTATCCTGACATGACATTGACATCTCAATGGTTTACAATATTATGACACCTTTTTCATTGAAAAGGTTTGTTATTTAAATAATATTATTATAGCAATTCATGAAGGTTTTCTCATTAATAAATTAAAGTACAACTACAACTTCTAAGAACTTACCTGAATATCAGCTTGCATCAGTTGTTTAATGAGATCGGTTTTCTCTATCTTTTCTTCATTTGTTTGTGCTTTAGGCGAAGCTTGTTGACCATTTACAGGCCCCAAATAATAAACAAACTCATTTCCCCAACGAATATTACTTGCATTAACAATGTTGATCACATTGCCCGTGGCTATAAACATATGTTATTTAGAATATAAGTATATATATGATATACAGACTATCTTAAGCCTGTATTCTATAGTATAAATATATACTATATAACACAGGCCTAATAATCCAGGCTCTTTCTTTGTAGAAAACAATTATGTATAAACATGCACATGCAATGAGTAACAAAACAAAGATATATTAAAAAAAAACAAACTAAAGCTTTAAAATGACTCACCCTGACTTTGATTTTCAATATTAATAAGGAGGATAAAGCAATAACTTACACAACAAACTTATTAGCTTACCCTGGGTATTAACTACACTGCTTGCATTACTGCTTCGCCTATCATCCTCATCTTCTGTAGGCGTCGGATCTGGTTCGGGAGTAGAGAAAGACTTTTTATATTTTGGCTTTTTCTTTTCTTTTTTCAAATCATTCTCATTAAAAATATCTTCAGTTTCGATGTTATTTCTATTATCTACATTTTCATTTTGTACATCTTCGGGATTCTCTTGATATGAATTAGGCCTTGGAGGACGAGGGACAGCATCTGATTTCAAATTCCGAAATATTTCAAAGAACTTTGCACTTAGCTTGTTAGTCATATTTTAATAAATCTTTGTTCAAATAACTTTTTATAAATAGAGGCACTTAATATTATTTTATGTTGTAAACAAAGAGATATACTAGAACGAAACACGGAAATTTAAAAGTTTAAAAAGTAAATTGTCAATTGATGAATGACAAATGACAACAATTAACAATATCGGCTCGGTAGCTGGTAAGAGTGCTAGGAACATCTGGAAATCGAGTCGAATCAAAATTCCGGAAAAGAATTTCAATGTTGTGATTGGTAAATTTGGTAAGAATCACCACCGCGAAATTTTAAATTCAGACGTAAACATCACTTATACATTTGTTTTAATATTTTGTTCACCGTACGTTTACAGTAAGTTTAACTCAATGATTCTAAATCATTTTTAGAAACTGCTAATAAGGCTGAACGTTTACACATTAAATCATCACGTAATCAAGCTAATCTAAATTATTAGCAGCCATAAGATAAATCTGTATTTTTCTTTGTCTATTACCAAGTTTAAACTTTTTAAACAACTGTGGAAATGATAAGCACCTACACTTAAATATTAACTCTATAAAAATAATATTGAGAAAGTTTTTCTCTGACTATGGTGAAATGGGAAAAAATCTTCTTGCAACTATATTTTAAGAGCGTACCAAAAAAATGTACTTTTATAATGTTTAAGTGTAGTACAAAAATTTCAAGTAAGTGCGCTTAGGCGCAGTTTATCTGAAAATGATTTAATAGTCTTTCTAGTCTGTATAATTAAACTTACAGTGATATATAAGTAAACGATTGCCTAAGTGCATGTTGTATAGCATCTACAATTATCATAAAATCTTGAATAGCAACCTTGAGTACAACTAAGCCCTAAATCATCAAGGAAGCGTTTGAGAAATATTCATTCTAGACGACAGAGATTCACAACACGTATTGCGTATTGAGGATACCAACACAAATTATTTATTATTAAAACCTACTTGATTGCGGCTTTTTTCGATGACATAAGCGACTAAATTAAACATAATGCATAGACGTCATAAATGTATGTAGATAGTATTTTTCCGAATTATTAAAATGACTAAAGAATCATCGAATACCCAGGGATTTACACCGTCATTATTGGATTTATTAAGATTACTCTCCCTAGAAACTATTTACGCTAAATCGAACACTGGCTCGCGAGCAAGCTCTCCCCGGAGAGACCCTACGACCCCAGATAAATACGCTGGGGGTGATGCGTCATCTCCGAGGAAATGTGAATGTAATGTGCGAGATGGATCAAAATCAACTTCAGGTGACCGCGGCAAAACTGGCGCAGGCGTGACAGGCTCTAGAACCGGTAGAATATGCCATAGCCACAAGGAACCCGGAGCTCTTCCAGCGGGAGCAAATTATCCTGGTCTTTTACGACACATCCACAATGCAGCACGATTTTGCCTTCCTCAATGTTTCGAAGGAGCTTACGTTTCTGTGAAACAAAATTCCTCTAATAATTGGGTATTGGGACACTCCCTGTCTTTTAGTTCCGTATCGCCAGGTGGATATAAAGTATTACTTTCTTATATTGATAAAGACAAGACTGTTAAATTGCCTTATTTTGTATTGGAGGCTGCACCAGGCGGTCAGATGAGTACAGAAGTTAGAGTAGGCCCATCCCAGGGGACCCGTGCAACAGTGGTGGCACAAATCGCTGATGGAGAATTCTATAGTTTCGAGAGCATATTTGATACATTTTTTAATAGCTCGACGGCTTCGATTATAGCTGTTAACCGAGAATTTATTGCTCTTCATTATTTACAGGTCCTTATTTTTTCCTACTTCAAATTCAAACTAGACTAAAATTTGTAGATTTTATGATACTTAATGTACATTTCGATACCTAGGTACTATAAAGCATGCGTGCATAAATTATTAAATTATAGACATAAGCTAAATTATACTTAGATTCTTTAGAAAGTATGAATCACCTATCCTACCGGAATTCATATTCCGGATATGTTAGTTATGCGATAAATCAACCACATTTTTTTCAGGCTATAACGGAGCAGTTGTCATTAGGCGCTGAAATAGTCGCAAGAGGTCACACAGCGGAGATAACTTCTGCTTCAGGTGCTGGTCGCTGGGCTGTTGACGACCACTCTATAAGTGCTACATTAGGAAATCGGGGTCTTGATTTGTGTTACGCAAGGACCATTAAACCATTTTTGACGGTGGCTGCCCTACTTGAGGTCGGTAAATATAATTTTTAGTTTTGAAATCAAATCTAAAAAATCCAAATTAGTACATAAGTATGCAAACACTTTGTTAAAGTTAAATAAGCGATGCGATTAATCAACAAGTCTACGTTTTTGTACACATCACCTATTAAAAAACAAATAACTATAATATAGGTCCTAGGTTCTGCTTTTTGGTTTATAAAAGGGGGTTGCGAACTTACACTTTTCTTTATGTCTGCCGTGAAAATGCTTCTCAGCACCCAAACATATCTCAAGGCCTAACACCAAGGACTCTACATTCCAGTAGACAAGATTTCTAACTTAAACAATTTTATCATTTACATAGGTTGGATTTTCTGTGAAGCGGGCCGTGGCGACTTTGGCGTATGAATGGCGTTTAGACGAATGGAGCGTGCGAGGTTCGGTCGACTCCGACGGCTTGGTTGGTGCTACTTTACAACGAGCACTCGGCGGCAAGAACTCGCAAATATCTTGTGCAATTTCTGCACTTCTTAACCACCCTAACAATAAATTTCGGCTAGGTTTCGGTATCAATGCTGCTATTATTTAATTTTATACAGAGCATTTTAATCTTTGAAATACTTATTTTTACAATCTAATATATTTGTCTATTTTAGATGTCATCATTATAGTTCGTATGCTATTTACAAAATGGTCTGTAATGGAATTGAATATGGATATTGTGTGAATTACAATTATTTTAGAATATCTTACATTAAAACATTTGTATAGGTATTTAATTAATATTGTGAACTTTAATTTTAAATAAATATTTTAATTAATTATTTCAATTTCCTTTTACTTTCCCCCTTACCTGACGTAGAAAATATTTTATGATTATATTTTTAAATCACATTGCACTTTTCTCTTAGAAATCACCTACTGTTATAGTTTAATATGCTTTAATCACGTGCAGAAGAGCAACAATAATTTCAAAATTCATTATTATTATAATGATAATGTAGGCGTGTATTATCTACCGGCGGTTACATTTATGGCGTTTTCGCGATGGCTGCGTCTTTGGGCGCCTGCGCGGACGAAAGGCGGAGTCTACGCGCCGCCCTCATTACGAAAACAAACAATATACTATGCTAACTACCGCATAATAGGGTTGATATTTTAGTGAAGGGATGAAAATATGGTGGTGTAGGCGTTCAGTCCGCCTTTGCTGCAGTGTGTTCCTTTAACCGTGTCGGGGTATGACCGTGTGCAATTACGTGTGCCAGAGGCACTAGGCATTACAGTAATGGTGATGGAGCGGCTGGCGGACTTCGTCAGCAAGTCTTTGGAAGGTGGTGAAGCACCTGCTCCTCGAGATGTGGACTACGATGATGGGGACGAGGAGGTGGATATCACTGCTCTTGAAGAGAAAGCGCCGCCGGCAAAGAGACCGAGGAATTGGCTAGTATCACCCCTTCCCGCACAGCATTATAAACGAGAGGAAGATGATGATGAAAACAAGCACGGTGAGTTCTGATTCTTGGGCATTTATTAATTGTTTTTTTTTTAATTCTATTTAATTATTATATTCATCTTGTATTTATAACCTACTCCCAATAGTTTATAAATACAAGTAATTTGTTAAAATTGAACGGATTATTTAAGTAGGCACCTAATAATATATACTTATTGTAGAAAATTTGGTTTACGCGCCGTATATTCTTTAAGAGTCGCTCGTCTACTATTTTTACTAAAAAAATTATCTCCATCATTAATCAAGTTATTAAAAATAGCGTCTATTGTGCTTATTAATCTGTTCATTTCTGTAATGGTAGAAACTTGTTTGAATGTATCTTTGGAAAATATGAAATCCCGAAAGACAAGGAAGGCCTCGAAAGCATAAAACTTATTGAATTATTGTAATATGCCATATCGTAAACCTTATTAATATATAAAGAGCTATGAAATGTATTTAATGATGTTAATTGTAGGGCCATAAGAACTGAGGGAATCGATAAACAATGGTTTCGATTCCTTGAGTGATTATTGAAGTACATTTCTGCTTCGAAGTAAATATAGACAGAAGTTTTGACAGGGCAAACATTTTAACGACATTAAGTTGAAAATGTTATCATTACTATTTCTTGATATGTTTCACACAATTCGAAAATGATATTTATATCAATTTTAAAATTTAAGTAACTCGAAAAGGAAATGCATGTTCATGCACCCGTTCGGGTTAGATATAAAAAGTATAGGTACTTTAAGCATAGACTTTGTCTTTGTTTGTCTAACTGCCGTTATATAGTTTGTTAATATCGAATACGAGATTAGAATTATATTAATATAGTTAACATTTAAAGAGACACTTAAGTAAACTAAAACTTAGTTTGGGCTTAACTTAACACTAAATAGTAATAATGTGAATCTTAAAAAAAACTATATTTGGGTTTTTAACGATCGCCTTTTTAGTAAGTTTATATTTTTAACCATTTTTGTATGAGTTAATCATGTATAGAATTAAAGTTAATAGGTACCTTTTTTGACTAGGATTACCTAGTTTCATTAATGTCTATATCATATTACAATAAGCCTGACAACTGTACGTCGAATATGTATTGGGACACAGGATGCCCCGCTAACTCTCGTTTCTGAATCTGACCCTTAGTGATATTAGTCTCATTGTAGTATAGTTGTAGTTTTTCTTCTCGTATCTCAATTTGTTGGAGCATAATTTAGTAACATCAAAACAAAATCATTTATTCATTTTGGTAACATAATGTTCACTTATAAACGTCAAAATAAAGAAATTTAATGTACTTAAGTGCTTCTAATTTTACATTTACTGCCAGTTCTCAAATCAAGAGCGTAGAACAGAAGAGAAGAATTGGTAATAAACTCTCCGCCACTCTTTTTAATCGCCAAGTTTTTTTTTACACAACGTTTGAAGGCCAAACACAACAACCATTACACCATGTTCCATATGACATCTTGCGTAATCAAGAACTAGACTAGATAGTAACTCAGATATTTCCTATGAGGAACATCTAGTGACCAGTTGCCATAGCAACGGTACCTACTCTGTAACGTCTGATAACGTTGGCGATTGCGAATTTACGCGAAATTTATTTATATTTTAAGGTTAATTTTAATTAATTAAACTTATGTAATTGTCTGACATAGTCAATATACTTATAATTTTATATTAATTATGTAAATTAACACCCGTCAAGAATTGTGCCAATTTCTTTATTAATATTTCACGAATTCTTCAAAATATGCCATGGTACACATACACAATAAGAAGTGGTCGGCTTTCACAACTTGAATCCAGAAGGATCAGATATATACATATAAGATAGATACCCAGAAAGAATACCCTTTCCTCGATGATTTTCTGCAATAACTCTTTTAAGTTGTTTTATAGAGCAGATGGCACTTATCTTACTCCACTATTTTAAGTTTAGTTCTTTGAATATGCGTAAAGCTAATGTTACAATTTTGGAATCACGCGGTATCAACATTGATGCCTGAAGGATTACTGTCACTATTAGGAGATTACAGGGTACCGTTGCAGCTCGATTCCTATCACGGACCTCGTGTATGGGTAGACAATAGCTGTGTACTTCAATTTTGCGATATTTATTATTATGGTTTGAAAAATATATTTTATTAATTTTGGTTCGATGGCACAAAGTTCTAAGATTATTATGATTAAAATTAAGTATTAATTTTAATCATAATAACTTCGGTTACATCTTACAATTTCATCATAATAATATATACCCACTTGAAAATAAATAATTTCTTACGATACTAGTTTAAGTTTCGTAAAGTACTATTAAATGTCTGGTGTAGAAAGAGTTTAGTTGTAAATCTATAAAATATATAGCTAATGTTGCTTTTCATAATCAAGCGAAATGATGTATTATCAAAAGTTACAAAGAATAGATCGTACCCCTGATTGGTGATAACGTAACGAAACAGGAAAGGTTCGAGTGTGATTGGACAATTCATATTATTTTATTATCACATTAATGAGATCTGTGATCAAAAATAGTTTCAATTATTTATTGTTGTCTATGATTAATATGTGACTCATGGAACAAACCAGTCACATCAGGGAAAGTTTCAAATGGCAAACAGTATATTTATATTAGGTACATACTTATTACTTATAGTATTATTACTTATGAATTGACGTTTCGTAATAGCTACGTTGTCTTTCAATTTTTATATGTTTTTCGAGAACAATGATTCGTTTTTTTTTGCGTCACTATTTAAAATGGAAAACCTGATCAAATATGCGTTCCACCGTGGCGTAGGTCCTGTACGGTAATCGGAAGCGCTAATCGCAATGGTATAATCTGGCCAGACGATGACCGCAGATGTAAACCATGATGGAAAAGCTTGCTGCTAAACAACCAAGACGGACTGCACATCAGACTGCTACCAAATTGGTATTGGTACTATCCGGAATAAGCTCCAACAGATCACCCTTTTTTTCGAAATTTGGATAACTTGCAAGGACAAAAATTCAACTCTGATGGGGCAGTCGAAACCGCCTTCAAACATTTTAGTGATTTTAGACCGAATATTTTTTAATAGTTTAAGGGATCATTGAACTACGAATAGAGTGCATAGATAACAATGGTACATACTTTGGTTAATTAAATGATCCTAATCCTTGGGAGTAGGATAATATAACTAATTTGATATTTTTTTTAAACCAGGCTCCAGAACATAAACAACTCCTTATATGGAAATTGTATTAGATTTTACAATAAACTCCCAAGCGGAATTAGAGAATCGTCACTAAATAAATTCCAAGCTCTCGTTAAAAGTAAATTAATTAATAAAGCTTTTTATAAATATGACGATTACTTAAATGATCCTAATCCTTGGGATTGATTTGCTCCAGTTCAAACAATTTGTATTAAAAACTTGGCGATTGAAAAGAGTGGCGGAAAGTTTCTTGCCAGTTCATCTTGCCCGCTCTACGCCCTTGACTTGCGAACTGGTAGTAAATGTAAGTTTACAATTAATTGAACTATTTGACGTTCATAAGTGTACTTGTTTACCTATATGAATAAATATATTATTGTTTGTTAAATATATTCTATTATAAAAAAGTGTGCGTATATAAGTGTAAACACGTAGGTAAGAAGTGAAACTTCTTTATGATCTTATTTTTCGAAAAGTGATCTACTATACGCAACATGAATACAAATAATACAATTTTTTTTTTTACCTTATTACTACTAAGGTTATAACAGAATTTCATTAATTGTAATTATTACTATCATTGTTATCGTTATTATATATTTTTGTTATTAATGGCTTATGGTGACTGAAATATGAAATATAGTGTTTAGATGGCGCGTAACGGAAAAATAAAGAAGTACTTTTTGTTTCTTCCATATAATCAATTTCCAATGAAAGGAACTAATAAGTAGGTTTATATCATCATTAATCATACTGTTTATTTTAGTAGGCAATTAAAGGCTATTTAATTTATTTTTTGGTCTATATGTGTCTATAAATGCTTTAATGAACAAAATGGTCAAATTGCTTATAGAATACAGAGTTCGCTCATCTTATCATTCAAATTTCAGTTAAACATACGGAAAGTATCTCAGCCAAAGGCATGTCCTTACAGAAAGACACAGATATGGTATTATACAATTTGAATTGAAACATTTTATTTACGAGAGTAAATTAAACACGTTTTTGTCATAAATTATGTCTTCACCGATACACAATTTGACATAATCTAAGCTAATTTAAGACCATGGCGATATTATGCTATTTACGTTTTTTAGTTATGTTCTAATTCTTAAATTTCTGATTACCTGTGATCTACTTATATCTGTATGTTTTTTTTTTTTTTTTTTTTTATATAATAGGGGGCAAACGGGCAGGAGGCTCACCTGATGTTAAGTGATACCGCCGCCCATGGACACTCGATGCTAGAGGGCTCGCGAGTGCGTTGCCGGCCTTTTAAGAATTTGTACGCTCTTTTCTTGAAGGACCCTAAGTCGAATTGGTTCGGAAATACTTCAGTGGGCAACTGGTTCCACAAAGTGGTGGTGCGCGGCAAAAACTGCCTTGAAAATCGCGCAGTTGTGGAACGGCGGACGTCGAGGTGATACGGATGGAATTTCGTATTCTGCCTCGACGTCCGATGATGAAACTCAGCTGCAGGTATTAATCCGAACAACTCCTCTGAACACTCTCCATGGTAAATGCGGTAGAAGATGCAGAGTGACCCCACATCTCTACGCAACGCCAAAGGATCAAGCCGCTCGGAGAGAATTTGGTCGTCAACGATTCGAACCGCTCTTCGTTGAACACGGTCAAGTGGAAGGAGTTGGTACTGGGGAGCCCCCGCCCAGAGGTGAGAACAGTACTCCATGTGGGGCCGAATTTGCGCTTTATATAGTTGCAAGCGGTGGCCCGGAGTGAAGTACCGTCTCGCCTTGTTGAGCACACCAAGCTTTTTGGAGGCTAATTTAGCCTTTCCCTCCAAGTGACCGCGAAACTGAACGTCGTTCGATATGTCAACGCCAAGTATTCCAATGCTGGCTGCGGCTTTAAGAAGAGTGTTTTCGAAAAGAGGAGTAGCGACAAAGGGTGTTTTTTTAGCGGAAAACGCGCAAACTTGTGTCTTCTTGGGGTTAAATTGGACTAGATTTAGTCTGCCCCAGTCGGAGACTCCACGTAGTAGAGTTTCTACTTCAGACACAAGTTTGTTCCGGTACTCATCGACATCTGCCCGAGAAATACCTGCCCGGCCATTGTAAAGAGTATCCCCAGTGCTGTCATCCGCATAGCAATGAATGTTGCTAAGTTGCAACATATCATTGATATGCAGAAGAAACAGGGTCGGGGATAAAACACAGCCTTGTGGGACCCCAGCGTTCACGGGTTTAAGGTCGGAACAAGCTCCGTCAATGACGACCTTGATGCTCCGATCGGCCAGAAAGCTGGAGATCCAATCGCATAATTTCTCGGGAAGCCCATAAGCTGGAAGCTTCGAGAGCAGTGCTCTGTGCCACACCCGATCGAAGGCTTTCGCTATGTCCAAACTAACCGCTAGAGGGGGAGGCCCTTGGACTCAATTGCCTCCGCCCATCTATGCGTAAGGTATACAAGAAGGTCACCAGCCGAACGACCACGACGAAAGCCGTACTGAGAGTCACTTATCAGCTGGTGGCCCTCCAGATACCTCAAGAGCTGGCCATTAATAATGGATTCCATTATTTTGGAGAACAAGGGGGTTATCGCTATTGGGCGATAGTTGGACGGATCAGAGCGATCGCCTTTTTTAGGGATCGGATGTATCGAAGCGATCTTCCAGCACTCCGGGACAGTGCCAAGCGAGTACAGGTACCGGAAAAGGCGCGTTAAGACCGGAGCCAACTCAGGAGCACAAGTACGCAGCACAATTGGAGGAATACCATCCGGCCCGCTCGACTTATGTATGTCCAAGGAAGATAATGCTTGGCGGACAGCACGTTGCCGGAATGTAACTTCCGGCATCGAAGAATCACACCTTGAAATGATCGGTGGTGATCTCCCTCGGTCATCCAAAGTCGAGCTGGATGCGAAGAGACAGCCTAAAAGGTCGGCCTTCTCCTTCGCAGTGTGGGCCAGCGAGTCATCCTCCCTGTGCAATGGTGGAATGGTGGAGTTGGTTTATACAAACTTTGTAATAATTAAGCGCTGTGAAATGTATTTATATTGCTACTTGAACCAACGCGCGGCTGGCGTTTTTTCGATACTTTTGAATAATCTATGCCTCACTCAGGGATTTTTCATTCTAAAGATGACAGAATTTTTAAAATCGTTTCAGTACGTTGTTCTTTATTAAACTACAAATCTTACTCTTTATAAAGTTAGAAGAATCAGTAGTGTTAATATGGCGGATCAGACTAAATCAGTCTAAATTAGTTCGCATAACCTTACCAACAAAACACCAAATTATCAGCCAATGTATATTGATAACTTGACTGTGTTCCAAAATTCAGGTAAATACCAAGGTAGAGTTAAACACTGGAATCTGGGTACTCTGATGGAAGAACCATGTTGACAGAAGCGCGAAGTTTTTGATATTTGTTACCGTAAATTGTACTTTATGCTAAGTAGGATTCTTCGTGTTCAGAACAAAACCAATTCGACTTAGGGTCCTTCAAGAAAAGAGCGTACAAATTCTTAAAGGGCTGGCAACTAGCACTAGCGAGCCCTCTGGCATTGAGAGTGTCCATGAGCGGCAGTATTACTTAACATCAGGTGAGCCTCCTGCCCTTTTGCCCCCTGTTCTATAAAAAAATGAATTATTATATTATATTTAAGTCCTGATCCATCCAACGATTCCAAAACAAATTGCTCAGGGGAATAATCAATGCACCCTTGTAGATTCACAATGACGACTTCCATCGGGATCTTAATATAAACGTCGTCGGAATAAGTTAAAAGAAAAAGTTGCCACGAGCAAAGGCCTCACCATCTCGTGAATCGAGGTTTTTTAACTTCTTGACACCTCGGGACTAGTGTGAAGATTAAATAGGACAAAACCATTTTAATTTGTGAACTAGTGTTAGTAACGATAGTCTTAAAACTTAGCAAATTTTCTATGATATCTCAGTGGAGAGGGAATTTATTTAAAAAGTAAATTAATCACCCTGATATTAATCGTATTAATTACTCTCTATATATATATTTCAGGACAACTTGCATATAATTTCAAACTAAATTCTTCAATTCAAGGCTCAATTTTATTGGGCAGGAAAGCATTGATATAATTATAATACAAATCCACTTTACCAGATTGAAGTAAATACAATTAAGTATCTGATAATAATAAATATATTATGTATTATAAAATTATAAAGATGTTCATACGCTTCGCTCTCGTCTCTGTTTCTCTCCCCCTACAGCAGTCTTTGGAGTCACAAGTAAATATTGGTAAACCTCCAATAATGAAATATATTTAAAATGTATTAAAATTGCGTAAGTATATACAATATTCTCACTAATGATCACATTGACAACTGCAAACCTAAAATTCGATTCAATAAATCCCGGAGGTTTAATGTATTTGTCAGATAATTAATCACTGTTCTCAAGTTTTAGTCGTTTAAGAAGTTCCAATGCCCCGGGGATGAAAGGGGAGAGCGGGTGTGGCCCGCAGCACCGCCCACACTTGGATAATCCCTCCATTTACATAATTGCCGTATAAAAAAGAGAGCTTCCCAATTTGCTAAATTGCTTCAAACGACACCGTTAAACGTATCCCCGTTCATCTCGATATCTTTGCCGGTCCCAGGAGCCTCACTGCACCAGATTAGCACTTTGATTTTCTTCGCTTACATTCAATTAGTCGATGGATTTATTTGTTATGATTTAACAATCCTTAATTTATTATATAATATAAAATAAAAGCAGAGCAGTGTTGGCCTGGCTTGAGCGTACGACTCTCATACAAGAGGTCGTAGGTTCGATCCCCGGCTGTGCACCAATGGAGTTTGTTTCTATGTGCGCATTTAACATTTGCTCGAACGGTGAAGAAAAACCGACATGTCCCAAATAGACCCAAAAAGTCGACGGCGTGTGTCAGGCACTGAGGCTGATCACCTACTTGCCTATTAGATTTAAAAATTATCACACAAAACGAAAGGTCCAGTGCACTGCCGTGATTCCAAGGTGTCGTACTCAGATTTGAGAGGTATAGCTCAAGCCACCGAAACCTAATATTAGAACATATCTGTAGTACAACACAGACCTTTATACTAACTAGGTAATACTAATAAAATTACTTTCCGAGATTCTTTAAGCTTGTAATTGAAACTTCTTTTGTTTTAAGATATTACAGAGAAATCAAACTGTGGAGTTGGAAACGTCGGTGGTAAACAAAGGCGGTCCCGCACAAACTTCACACTAGAACAATTGGGTGAGTTGGAGAGACTGTTCGATGAAACACACTATCCTGATGCTTTCATGAGAGAAGAACTCAGCCAAAGGTTGGGACTGAGCGAAGCCCGCGTTCAGGTTGGTGATAATTTTATTCAAGCTTTTAGTAATTACACACCATTTCGATACCCACACAAGGGCCGAACAACGTACTAGTAAAGTGACCTAGATGTGAATGTAAATATCGAATAACAAAAGCTATTTTTCAACACAATATTAATTAAAAATGTATCATAACCCTTAATCCGCCCTTAGGTATAATTTATATTGAATGTAACAGTAGGTAAAACCAAAAAGGATTGCCCCAATCTAGGTAATAAAGTAGTGGTACATTATCTAACTATCTAATCTGGCTATAAATATTGTTATATATAAATATAAAAACTTTTATATTTTTTAACTTTGAATTATTTTGAATTTGGAACATGTATATTATTTTTAAACGTCTTTCGATTTTGCACCAATTCATATATTTTTTCGAGTTCATTATGAAATTACAATATAGAATAGGGTGTTGAAAATAGGATTGCAGTGATCGCCTTGCACAAAGTGAGTCAATCATATTCCAGACGCTTCAAAAGCTTGGTAAATAAAGCCGTACGTTCGTATATCGTACTTTAAACAGATACAACAACACTTCGTTTGTCGAAGACCAGAAAAGATCAGGGCAGCCGCGTGCTGTTAGGACTACAAAGGCCGTTAATGCTGTTAAAGCCACAATTCGTCGAAAATCCAGTAGGAACCAAATACTTTTTAAAAATATCTTGGACTTTCAAGCAGGATTCTGCACCTGGCAACAAACCTATTAGACTTGCTGTAAATGATCAAAGTAAATCTGTATATGTGAATATATAAACCATATTTATTAATTTAACCAGAAAGCTTATAAAAGAACCACTTAAATTAGTTTAAAAAAAAAATAATAAGTCCCACCAAAAAATATTATGGGAATTAATAATTTAATTAACTGTAGCAATTTTAATTCTATCGCAAATTTAATGAAAAACGAAATAAACTTGTCAATATTTAATGTACCTTGTTCAAAAAGATATTCTCTTCATTTTATGCATACCTAAGTACAAATGGATGAGAAATTTGTCATTTTTATATTATCTACAATCTCTTTTGCGTAGCACCAATACTAAAAGGGCGCTACGCACCACGTAATTCTAAAAACTTAAGCACCGCATAACAATATAGATAACACTGAGTACGATTACAATATCGCTCGTACCCTTGTATCCCGTACAAAGTACCCTCATTATTAATGCACGTAATTAGCTGCTACCGTCCAACAAGTGTTATTTTATCGGCAATATATCGCGATTAGAGCTCGATTGGCGTTAAGTGGTAGGGGACATTAGGTAAAAGCCTTGACCCTTACAACTACATCTTCACTAGTGTCAAGTGCGTGTCTATTACTGAGTAATTGATTACCTGATTTAGTAGTTGCATTGATTCCTTTACATTTACTTTTCTCTTATTTCGCGGGATAATTAAATTATAAGATGAAGCAATTGTCTGTCTCCTGAAGCTCTTGTTAACCAAGATATCCTGCAAGAATGAATGTGAATCGTATCTCTGTATTATTTAACTCTTTGATTAGTATGAAAGTATTTTATGGTTTTGGTATTATTACGATGTCTGTGATTGAAGGTATACTGATACCCTAGTTTACATAGAACTCGGTAGTAGACTGTGGTGTGGTTATGAATGTATGGTGTACTGAGGGCAAGTTGCAATCAACGCGACGCGTGCCCTCCACACTAATGCGGTTAGCCTGTTTGTTTGTCTCGCTGCTGCGCTATCTCTGTTTACTAATTAATCACATTAGCTGTTGTAACATATATATTAATATAAAATTTGTTACTATATTTGATGTTGTAAGAATATTTGACGTAACATTGCATCTAAAGCTAAGAGGGTAATACCCGCGGTTTTATGTAATACTTAAAACTTTAAACAAAACAACTTCAAGAAGTATAACCATAAATAACCTCACTCAAAATATTGTTTTGAAGTATTGCTTGATTATCACAGTTAATTCAAGCATCTTCCTAAAGGAAATGTTTCAAAGATTTTAGAGAACAGAAAAATTCGAAATATTCACTATCATAGCGTTTCATTAAACATTAATATATACGTATATTGCATTAGTCATTTTATTATTTTATAGGTGTGGTTTCAAAACCGAAGAGCGAAATGCCGTAAACACGAAAGTCAAATGCACAAAGGTTTGTAAAAAAAATCTTTTATTTATTTTCTTAAGCCTTATATTTATAAGCTAATAGGCCAGAATTAGATCTGCCTTCTGCTATGTAGCCGAAACAATTATCGTGCTTATATGGTTGCTACTAGTGTTTCGGTGATAAAGATTTCCATATTCCTGCCGTAGATGGGTGATTACGTAAAATTAATTTTAATTTTAAATAATATGTGACACTACAAGAACCAGTATTGCATGCAGCATCCTCGCATTGGGTCTAAGTTAATTAGATCTAACAATTTAAATAATTAAATCTTAACTATGCATAGTTTATAACCGCTAACAAATTACGTTGTTATCTATAATAATAATATAAAGATTTAAACTAAAGTATTTGTATGTAAGTATATTTGTAACGAATGGCTCTAAAAGTACCTTCTGGATCGATTTTAAAAATTCTTTCAACATTTTAATGCATATCACTGATTAATATAGGCTTTAATTGCAAGAAAAAATAAGGATATATATCACCTCAGTGAAATGATTTATAAATTACGGGTTGACGTCATTTATTCTGTTGTCATTTTGTTCTCATCACGTCCCGTGTAAAGGAGCCAGAGATACACTATTGGTAAATACATTATTACACCGCATTACTATACCTTTATGTTAAAATGTTTAAAAGAATAATTATCCATCCGTACGAAGCCGGGAAGAACCGCTAGATAGTAATAAACTTACTCAAGTCTGTGGCCTTGAGTCCGCTAATTGAGAACTTTTATTTCATAGACAAGTAGACAAGGAGATTAACCTTTTATCTGACACATGTTATCGATTTTCGGATTTGAAACATTCCGATTTCCTCGCAATGTTTTGCTTTACCGAATGAGCGAATCTTAGACCGTACGCTGACAGACAGTGTATAAGTGCTTGTTATTAATTATTATAATAATAATTTGATTTTCTTAATCATATAAAGATACCTCCTTAATATATTTTTAAAATATATCTGAATCTCTGAAACTCTGGCCATCTAAAGCATTCACAAATTGTAATGAATAAACCATGAGGATTTGAATAAGTTATAAAATTAATGCAGTAAGCGGGTGCAAATGAATGTTGCGTCGCCCTAAACGTTTGCAATAAATGCATTGGTACGGAAACTTACTTTATCATTATTTTATCTGAGGGGTCTTAGAGGAAGATATCTCTAAATATAGCCTAGAATCATATGTCATTTACATGAAGCTTGGTAAATGTAAATGGTACACCCCAGCGCTGGTCTCGTTACCAAAAATAAGAACTCTGCTTGGAAAGCACAGATAGTTTCTAGTGACGATCGTTAACTTACAATTTAAAAAAAACTGTGGAATATGAATACGGTCTACAAGACACAATACTATCTGTATTGTTCTCTACTACTATCTGTATCTTTATTCGTCATTTCAAAGGGAAAATTATTATATTTTACTAACCGTTGAAAGACGAGTAAACAAACCAAACATAAAATTATTCGTTTACATTTTCCATCTTAGGTTTTTAATGATTCACAAACTGGAAATCTTTAAATGTTAGATTTACGCGAAGCAATTGAGATGACCGTATAACGTATTCTCCATCAGTCTACGTAACTCGATTACAACTCCCGGCGGCGCCGGTACCACTCTAACAGTTTTTTAATTCGACCATAACTCACGAGAATGAATAATTAAAATGGCGGGTCGGAAACGCGCGAAATGGCAAAAAATTCGTGTAAGTTCAATTGAAAAATTGGAGGGTATTTGCCGTTTGATCGTTATTTGATAACGTAAGGTTATAAACCTAAGTAATGTTTTTATAATATATATACATACTATTTTAATAAATTTGTAAGGGTCAGTATTTTTTTTAATTAATCGCATAGAATGATTTTCTTTGTTACATAATTTCAATTTTATTTACCTTAGTAAACCTTTAACACTAAAATAATGTTGATTTCAATTTCACGACTGTCAAAGGCTAACAAATGCAGTGACACCGAAAGTTCCTTCTTGGAGAGTGAAGTTGATGAATTGGTAAAATCTGAGAGAAGTATTCCTAGAACGAAATCACGTGTACCAGCTTATAGAAAATATAAAACTATTAGATTTGGGGTAACCGACGTCAACGTTTATTACATGGTATCACTGTAATAAGTGAAATCGAGTTGACAGAATACTGTGCTGTGATTGTGAAAGCATTGAGGAACCGCTAAACGAGGCATAAAAGCAAAAAAAGCCGCTCGCTGGAATCGAATAAAATGATTCCCCATGGGAGCCATTCGGACGCAATCCCGCCGTCCCTTGCTAAATGTCTTATTAACTTATGTGCGCCCCGCGACCCCCTCACTAACACGAGAACAATCATGTAAAGTGAAATGAAACGGTTATTTGTTACTTTTGCCCCTTTAAGAAATCTCCGCGATACAAATGATGTTATCGGATGTGATGTGTTTGTGCTTGTAATGTTTGTGGTGTATCATTATTGTATAAATGGATTTATAAAAGTACTTAATCTTAGTGATTACTTAATGTAAAAGCTTTTAAATATTAACTCGTTTTGTTTAAACATACGTTTCTATCAATCTCTATATATCAATATATCAATCTCTATTTGTTTTATGTAGGTATAGAATTATCAAATTAATTAAAAAATTAAAAACATTTACCCTTGGCAGCAGTAAATAAATCTTCATAAATAACGAGGTACCAATTTCTCGGGCGAAAAATATTCGTATGAGTAGCACTGGCCGTGGATTAAAAAATAAAAAGAAAACAGAGCCTAATTCCTCCCCTGTTCATGTAATTTTAAAGTTCGCGTCGAGGGAGGTGATGTTTTATTGCGTAGAAACCGCTGTAAAGATGTTTCGAATGCTTTAAAATAGCGGCACCCCCCAGCTTACCTTATAATTCGATTAAATTAAACAACTCAGAGTTAATCAAATAAATGCACGTTTGCGGGGTGAAGGCGAAGGGTGCTGGACGCTCATATTTATGTCGGCAGTTCTCGAAAGTAATTCGGTGTCAAATATGGAAATAACTCATACGCGCAGTGAACATCCATTTTGATAATGCCGACGGGCGACCGGAGTGCGCTGATTTACAGACAACATGAATCCCGCCCAATGCATGCGTATTTATGTTTTATAGATTCGAACTACTCTTATCTACGTAATGTAATATGTAATCGAAGGATTTCAAGTATTTTATACATTGTAATGTCTTTGTGCTAATGTATAAATTTAACATTTATTATTTTTACTATTAACCTGGTATTATGTATATACACAACAAAAATACGAAAATCTTTGCTAATCACTTCTATGTAAAATATATCATCGTTTATTAGAACTCATTAGCATTAGAAGTATTTCAATTGTTAAATATCGTGCAAGATTAGAATTTGTAAAATAAGAAAATAAAAATACACCAATTGCCACCAATCTATTTCATATTCATAACAATATTTAACTATGTAATATATGGTATGTGTCTGGAGTAGAACTTACGGTTTCTTAAGCTCTATTGAGATTTGTATTGGACTTGTGCAGTATCCTAGAAGCATTATTTTCTGTAAACTTGTCGTTATTGTATAATTAAATGAATTAATCCTTTAGACGCGAACCGAACACCTTGAGTGGAGTAGATCCGTGTTAATTTATTAATTGCCTCACCCGAGGGAGAGCTATAAACAACGAATCTCACTTAATTTACGAGCAAATTATGCTTTACTTAAATATCAATTTAATTAAGTGAAGTTCGAGAAGGATCTCGGCTTGCGCCCGGCATTCATTTGTCTTTGTCATGGATCAATAAGCTGTTAGGACATTGAATAAGGGATGAAGACTATTCAAGTTTTTATTGAGATATAATCTGTGATCACTTATTAATTACTATGTCAAAGAATGTGAAATAGACAATTCAACAGATTATCGTAAATGAGTAGTTTGGTATCAAATTTGGTCAAATCCATTTTAGGCTATTTTCTACAATTGTAACATTTCCATATTTTCATATGGCCACCTCCAACAAAACAAAGATGAGGCGGGTAATTCAAACGCGATATCAATATAAAATGGAGAGAAAATAAAATCCTTATCCCCATATAAATAAGAACCTAAATTTATTTTTGAAATTTGGATTTGTCTGCTTTTGATTCTTAAGTCATTATTTGACCAGATTTGAAAGTTCACGTTTTGGATATGCCTGAATTTGAATGTTAATAAAAGGATTTGACTAATTTTGAACTTTAAGAGAGTGTCAGCCAGGGGTTGTCAAATTTGGTCAACAATGTTAGAGTTGCATGGGAGGAAAAATATTATAAAAAAGAAAATGTAAAATCTAGAATTATTTATTTCCATTCCAATCATATTTCACATGACACTTATTGATAACATTAATTACAACAATGTTACTTATACTTAAACTATTAGATGTGGAACTTCTTGCATTGGTTCGCAATTTTCATGTTCGTATTCATGCTGTAATGAATCTGGTCGGCTCAGAACTTCTTT
Source organism: Pieris mannii (assembly GCA_028984075.1). NCBI lineage: Eukaryota > Metazoa > Arthropoda > Insecta > Lepidoptera > Pieridae > Pieris > Pieris mannii. The sequence goes on from CM054776.1 coordinate 8,443,306, forward strand.
GAAGTAAATTAAATCTGATAGTTCTTCCCAATTTTCGCCATAATGCGTAGTGAGTAAAGTTTTTACATCACTTAGTTTTTTATCTTTCACTTTTATGAAAAGAGATGCTGGGTCCGGGTTGATCTGACTCACCGATTTTCCTTTTTTGCAAATAAGTTTGAAATCTGATTGCTGATTACGGTAACTAACTTCGCCCCTTACTAATACATTTGTTTTCGTCTTATTTCGATTCAGAATAAATCTTTTACATTCATATACAGAAAAGTGCATTGCACTGGTTGTCTTTAAAACTTTCGCACATTCCTCCTTCCACTTCAGTTCCTACATGTAGAACAGTCGCATACTCTTTAAAAATTCATAAGCTCATAAGCTTCTGGGTTATTGATCTCTTCATTTTTTTTTATTTTTTTTGTTTTAGAGTGTCCTACAAGAACAGTTAAGTTGTAAATATACAGTTGCCGGGAATAATAAGTTATTTGATCCGGTATTTTGGGCATCGGTTGATTCTTTTCTTCTAAATAACTTGTGTTTTTTTCTAAGTTAGTACATCCACCATTTAAAGTCAAAGAAGCCTTCACCCGTTTTAGTGATCAATTTTCGACAACGAGAAATAAAATAACAAAATAGGTACATAGAGTAGAAGTGTAGAGCACATAAAATAAGGAAATGAGTTTAGAATGTTGTTCCACTTCTTTCAGATATTCACACAAAAAGTATACCAAAACCAAAATGTTGAACACCCCTGCTGACAAACACTTGGTGAAGTGAAGCACAAGGGATTACTTACCGAGAAACTTTTTTCTCATTGCGCTTCCACTTTTTTGTTTGAGGAATCCTTTTTCTCGAAAAATTAGCTTCTGTTATCTGTATGTTTTCTTGCGATTCTTCCATTTTTACTACATTTATTTAATAAAAAACGCGGAGAAACCCTAGACGTGGCAAACTATGCAACGGACAGTAATTCAAAACGGCCGCAGGCCCCATACTAAGAACTCATCCCTGATTGGTTGAAGTGGATTTGTCCGATTTTGATTATTAACTGTCAAGGATTTGACCGTTATTGATACCAATATCACTTTTTGAAGTCGATTTTAAAAGGTAAACGCGAGGATTTGAACGGTTTTGATATTAAAAATAGGTTTATTTTTACAAAGTGAATGTAGCTGCATTGTCAGTTTAAAAAGTGTTATTTTGGGATTTGACCAATTATGAAACCAAACTACTCAAATACCTAACGATTTTTAAGTGATCTTTTTAATCAACCAGTTTTTATTTTTCCAATTAAGTTTTGTAAGTTTCTATTATCAACGAAGACTGATTGCATATGGTTCTACGATTTTTAGATGCAAATATAATTTAACAGTGTTAAACTTGTCTACTTTGCGACTTTAAATGAGATCGTGCGAAATATCGTACGAAATACACAACTTACAACAATAGGTGAAAGAAAGCATCGTGGGGAGACCGCATTCTGAAAAATACAAATACGAGTTGACCAATTAAACAGACATGGAAACATGTCCCCAATTTTTTATTACTTATACTTTTTGTTTGTTTGTTCCCTTTTGTAAATCTTTTTGTAGTAAATGTATCATGTATTCCATCTTTGGCTATATTTTCAGTGTGTTTGTTTGTAATTATATATCTATAATTTATTTTAGCTGTAGGATTACGAAATAAATAAATAAATAAATTACACAACATAAACATTAGGATTCCTGTACATATTCCTAGGTCTTCTAGTCAGTGGAAGTGGCACTCCACTCGAGCCATGCCGTGTGGCGCCTTACGTAGCCGTACCGCGGCTTGGATCCGTCCCCAGTGGACAAAGACCGCCACCGCCTCCGATACAACTCGCACCACACCCTTCACCCACGGCTTTCGCGCCATTCGATTCGGCTCTTTTATCAGCTGCAGCACACCAGGTATGGTTTCAGTTGCTGTTGTTCATAGACTCTAATAACAGAACAGAACAGAAATAAATCTTCCTTGTTTTTTTTTGTAAATACTAAACTCTCTAATAAAACGATATTCAAAAATGAACCCTGTAAACGAATTATATACACACAGCTATATAGTATATTTTCTACACAGTATGCAACTGCAGCAGCAGCAGCAGCCGCCGCAGCATTGTGTCCGCCATACGCAGGATTTGCAGCACTTGCAGCGCGATGTAGATCCTCCTCAATCGCTGACCTGCGCCTTAAGGCAAGGCGACACGCGGCCGCACTCGCTGCTGCTCGTGACTCTACCCCACCACCTTCAACCCCAACGCCCGCTGCTGCTCATTCTCCCACTGATACATAGCCCACAGCTTGTAACTAAAGATACAACCATTCCAAATAAGAAATGAGCGGTGCCCTGTTCTTAATTTTAAGGTAATATAAATTGTATCTTTCCAAGTGCATACAAACAGAATTTTTTAACATGTCATTATTTCGGGGTGTTTGAAAAAAGTGTTTTTAAAATATGTCATATGCGTAACAATATGCAATATTTAAATAAGAATTACTTATAGTTATCATACGGTAAGAATATAATTCCCTATTAAGATTTAATACTAAAGATAAGAAAACTCTGTAAATATGTTTCAAACATCATCATTGGTCTGAATTTCTCGTTCCTTGTAGATAATAGTTTGAGCGAATGACCAAAACATTTAAAAACACTAATACTTGTAAATGAATATAATCTGTGATAAGTGTCAGAATGTGTAAACGGGACATGATATGAGATATACCAATACGTAGGTTACTTCCTAATTAATATTTATACTCTACTAATTATTTATATATTACTAATTAATGAGTTTTGTAAATACAATATATAATAATAATGTATACTTAAAACAGACTTGTGATTATAATGATTGCTTTCAACTATGTGTTTATATTAAATTATATGTTCATTGAGCGTTTAAATAAAATATCGTATCCAATTGGCAAATATTGATTATTTTTCATTATTGTTCATAGTTGTAGTAATGAATTATTTAAGTGGATTAGAACTATATAGCATATTAAGTATATGTGTTTCGTTTGTTGAAGATAACAGAAAATTAAGAATAATGAAAACAAAATGAATAATTTAAAAATTAAATTTGGTGAATGTGTTTTTATTCAACCAGTCTGCAAAAATCGAAATATTCGGAAATTTTTGACTGCGTACTAAAGTACCTAATTGGTAAATCATTTTTATTGCAAAGATTTTACTGCCTAAAGTTACGCCAATCAAACATTTTCAATTTTAATTGTGTCTACCTCATAAAACTTTTACAATGCAAAATCTGAATGTAGGAGTACCAGATCCGAAATTAAAAAAAATATAATATATCCTATACACAACTTTTGAAATTTAAAATTTTACATCTAAAAACGCAAAAATTGTAATTAAATTATAAACCCATGATTGCCACTGAAAAGTTCGTATTAAATTGTTTAAAAATACTAAGTTTACAAAATACTTCTACAAAAAAATATTTAAAACACAATGTAAAACTGCACACTGAATCAACACAAGACTTTATCGAAATGCATTGCAACCGTAATTTGCTTGAAAGGCGATGAATATACAACGAGAATTTATAGAAAGCAAATAGGACGGTTTGTCGTTTACCCAAGCAATATTCAAGGGAGAAAAGCGCGGGAAAGCGTTGTTTGCTCAAGCTGTTAAAAAAGCCCGCCCTCGCATTGGGTGCGCCCAATTAGGGCGACGAATCTGCTGATTGGATGTAATCGTGTTAGTATCGAAGATAAACACTGGCGTCGCGTCGCGTGCATGCTTCGCAACGTCTTCATAAACACTAAGAAAATTTAAAAACACATGTATCGAGTAGAAATGAAAATGCCCACGGTGGGATTGAATACAGGTACAAATTTAGGATCTGGTTTTAAATTTAAATAAAATTCAATTTAAGAATTTGGATTCTATAAAGGTACCTCATCTTTCTGGTATCTTTTGTTCTGGTTCGGTTCGGGTTCTGAAATATCGGTTCTGGAGTGTGCAGTATAGACGTTTTCAAAGTGGGTATTTGTTCTCTCTATTATATAGCTATTGTAAGGTATTGCGTATATTATAAATTTTATCATCATGAAAGTAAGTGTATTTTTTATACATTTCGTTCATTACTTATGATTATTGTGAATATAATAAATTTAATAATATTTATTTTGTGCAACAGGATGCAAACGAGCTGTAGGCTCATCTGGTGTTAAGTGAAGCCGCCCACGGACATTCACATTGCCAGAAGGTTCGCAAGTACGTTTCCGGACTTTTGAGATTTGGATACGCTCTTTTCTTGTAGGATCCTATGTCGATTTGGTTCAGAAATACTTTTGTGGGCAGCTAGTTACACAGTGGTGGTGTGCCATGAAATAATGCAAAAACTGCATTAAGAAACGCTCAGGGAACCTACCATTAGTACTTATTGCACGCCTATTGTCTACCTACTACTGAGATACATCGCTTATTCAAACCATGACGTCAAAAAAATCAGCCCACGTGACCTTTTTGAAAATCAGATTGCGTTCATTCAATTTGCATGAAAATTCGTACCATGTTTGAAAGTTTCTTCTTCAAACTATGACAGAATAAAGGATTCAAAAAAGTATCTTTTTGTATAACTATTTTGTATAGAAATATCCAAATAATAGTTAGAACATTTACAATTCTATAATATTATTAAAACTGCCTTATAAACTAAGATGTATAAGATGATAAACATAGATAGAAAAGAGTACCTACCTACCATGTCTAACTAATATATTTAGTAAAAACTTTGCAATTTTTATAATTCGGATATTGAAGAGTTTTATTTTAAGTTAATTTTGAGTTTTAATTCTAAATAAATAATTCGAAAATCGACGGATGTAAGAACTAAAAACACAATCCCCTTTTCTCATCTCATCTAACTTCGAAGATTCAAGTTCATAATTTGATAATATTTTGCAATATGAACTTAGACGGCTTAGATTCCTGTACACAATTGCACACAATGTTTAAAATAAATTTAATTAAATAAGTAGGTATGTAGATAGAAAAAGAAAAACAATAAAGTCTTAGTCCCTAAAATAATAGGTTCTTACATATGAAATTGGTGTTTTGTATCGAGGAACAAAAAGTCGGTTTCTTTTAAATAAAATATACTAAATTGATGATCATGCATGATCAAAGTGTGTACCATTGCTATTTATGCACTTTCGCCATTCGCCTTAAAGGTAGATCATTGACCCCTTTACTAAATAAACCATTCAGACGAGAATCAATAAAATCTCTGAAAGCGGTTTCGACTGCCCCAATCACAGATCATTTATCTACCTTGCAAAAATTATCCAAATTTGAAAAAAGACGGTCTGTTTGAGCTAGGCCTAAGAAGTACGGTGCATGTCTTAGACATTCATAATAAAAATCACCTATGAGGATTGTCAATTCTGTTGTCTCAATACGATGTAAGATATGTAATATCTAATAAATACAGCTAAAATGATTTCCCGCATATCGAACGTCGAACAATCTACCACAGACTTTTTAGCACAAGCTGATTTTAGTTAATATTGGAGACCAAAAGTGTATTTTTAGTTTGAACATTGACCGTATGCCAAGTATATTGCCTGTAAGATAGACAAATGATCATGAAACAGACACAGAAATCTGGGAGCCTAGACCTTATACGGTTTACTAGTTTGACATTGACAGTTTGTTTTGTATCCCTCCCTACATTTCTATGGTTTAGACAAGGTGCTCATTTCGATTCTGTTTTAAGTTGCGATTAACAATAGCAACGGAACCCATAAAATACCGATACTTTACCGGTATCTTAGGAACTTTTTCAAACCCCGTTTTTGCAGTAACTATAAAACGTTTAGACCGTAGAGTTAATTTAATTCTTACTTCATTATCGCACACACCAATATTATCATTAATATGTATTTATACTTACTTCATTACCCAATACAAAAATATACAATAAAAAAGCAGGTTACATAAATCGCTTGTATAAGGCCTCCCATACAAGCGATTTCTTCCAGGCAACCCTAATTCTTTCATCGAATTTTCTAATAAAAATATCAGATACAAGTGTATGCATATTAAATTATATCCGTTTATAGTTACGGTTCTAAAAGTTATTAGTCACGCTTACGATATAAATCGTGAGTAATAATTTAAATTCTAAAAATACTATTTCTCGTATAGGTACCTACTATAATGCGACAATGCGAAGTTGTGGTTGGCTTGTTTTATTTTTTGTGTCTATAATTGAATGTCTTAGACATGAACATGAAAAAAAGTTCCTATACTTTGCTTATGGTAGTAACTTACTTAAATCAAGGTTACGAATCAATGCGCCGTCAGCAATTTTTATAACTCCTGCTAGATTACCGGTAAGTATTATTATAAGAGTAGTTATGTTTTGGTATTTATAATTGATTGCGATCATTTGTTAGTAATTCAAAACCCGGAAGTTATAATCGTATTTAAAATTTGATCAGACATTAATGATTAAATATTAAAATTATTTTAAGTAAGAACCTTTTTTATGTGTTGTTCTAAGGGATACAGGCTGGATTTCGATAAATATTATTCCAATTGGCGGGGTGCTCCAGCAACGATTGTTGCAGACCCTAAGGGTGAGGTTTGGGGTGCACTGTGGGCTCTGAACTATAGCGATATGGCAGCCCTGGATAAGTAAGAAATGAAGCCAGTCAAATACTATTGTTAAATAACTTTGGCCTTGACTTGAAAGCCTTTTACCACACGTATATTGTTCATTATGTAGATAATGCTAAAGTATTTGTGCGTATTATCCAAAGACCAAGAAATAGGAATTCTTCCTATTGCACACAGATGAAATTGTAGTCTGCCACTATTTTAGTTCTTAAATAATATAAGTAGTTGCTTGACCACTACAATCAGATTTTCTAATTTTTATGTCAGACAAGAAGGTCTGAAGGATGGCTTATACGAAGCGATAGACGTCAAAGTAATAAATCCCAAAAATTATGTAATAACAGCTAGGTCATATAAAATGACTACTGATCCACCGAAAGTGCGCCCCGAAGTATTACCTCTACAAAGAAGACCCAGCAATACGTATATACAGGTATGTGTATGTACTAATGGCTTGCTAAAAATAAATGGCAAATTGTGACGCGAATAAATGGCGAATTATCCATTGCGGCAGCAGTTTTCTAGTAAAAATTTTTGTTAAGAGATTGTGGAATTTCTTTGAAAGCGTATCATTTAAGGATAAGATTCAGAAACAAGAGAGCGCTAAGTTTGACTGACGTACGTCAATTTTTTTTTAAATTTTGATATACAGCTTCAGTTGAACTTAAATCTAGTTTAAAGAGCCGTCTCTCTTTTAAATGATTGCAATTTGACAAATTTCACAGCGCCCAAGCCGTCATTGTGACTTGATATAGAAATTGGCGTTGATAGACTTTCGGCGTGATTCTATTTGTAAAATAGGCACATAATGGCTAGAGATGATGAGAGAACTCAAAACCAAGATCAAAGATATAATGTTAACTTAAACTAAGCGCGAAACGGAATAGTACAAATATCTCCGATACATATGAATGTAACGTATAAAGTATCATATTAAATAATATGAAAGTCTCGTTTCTGAATCTCATTCTAAGACTTGGTCAAAACACCTAAAAGGGTAACATGGCCAAAAATTAAAAAAAAATAACGTAATGACTACTACATAATATCAAAAACATGAATGTAAATGCTTGCAGTAAAGCCTCACGGTTTGTTTAAACTTAAATAATATTAAGATTAATGATCACCGTAAAAATTATCGGGTAACAAAAAGACAGAAACAGGGCGTCCCAAGACTATGGGACATCGAGGGAGAGTACCTTACTTTGATATTTAGCTGAAAGACTTTATTTTATTTGGAAAAGTAAGTAATGCTTAATTCAACGATTTTCTAAAAATTACTTGTATTTAAATCGAACCAACTCAAATCTGAAAAACAGGCCTAATTTTTTTGCCAATCACGGGAATGGACAAAAAAAAATATTTCTTCTTAAGTAACTTAACTACATTTTAAATTGATTGCACGTTTCGCTCTCGGAAAAAAGTTAATTAAATGCTCAAAATGTGATCCCACTTGTCTTCATCATCCTATGGATTTGGGACACTCTGTATATCAATATATGTCACTCTTTACCTCTTCAATAATCATTTCCATTTCGTCATTTTAGGTAATAGCTTTAGGAGCTTATCAATGCGGGATACCATTTCACTACATAGAGTTCATCTACAGATTCCCTGCAAATGGTCGAACTGCAACTGACAAATTCAGCCAGCAGCTCGGTTATCCCTTCAACGAAACTATACAAATAAGTTGAAAGAATTTTTTTGTTTTCATGAAAAAAACGGCTATTTTATATTTATAAGAAACTTTTTCCGCACCACCGTGGAGTTTGAACCCGAAACCTCATGATTTGCAGTCAAACTAATAGTATACATATATATACATATTATATACATACTTGTATAAAGACCCTTATTTTATTTAACAGCGGTTTGGATATCGTTCCATTTAATTATCGTTAATTATTATTGTAACATTGAATGTGTAATATGGGCCCATATACCACCTCTCGTAGAAGTGTGGACCAAATGGTTTAAATGTTGCTCCCGCGACTCACGCAAGGGCCTCCCCTCAGAGACTCGGACATCGGCTTGGCCCATCGCGAGGTGAAATGAGGGCACATTTTTGATTGATTTTTGCTTGAGCCATCGCGGGGTGGTCAATCGCCTGAAGAGCTTAAGAGCCACACCAACCAGTTCCTGTATTTATGCCAACCTGAATTTGTAATAAGCACGTTTCGTGACATTTCGTGTACTCTTACCACGACGTCAAACGGTATTAATAGAAACGAGTGTCAAATATTAATTTAGTATTTATTGTCAAATATTTTGAGTTATGATTAATTACTGTTACTACTAATGACTCCATAGTCATTATTATAATCGGCAAGTCGTCAGTTGGTTCAGCTATAGTAACACAAAGGTCATATACAACTTACAAATAAACCCAACTCTTCTATTCTCAAGCATAAGCTATTTTACGTATACTAATATAGTATAAATAAAAATAATATTGATCATAAAAATGTAATATTTTTAATGACATAACTTACAAAAATAAATTTATTTATCAAATATGAAATAACATAATATAGTACCAAAAACAATAGTTTTTACATACTTTTCGTAATCAGTAGATAAGAGTAATCATTAGGTAGAATTATATAGTTAGGTTGAATTATTTATGCTAAAAACCACTTCTAAATACTTTAGCACTACCATATCTTCCTATACAATATTGCACTGTTGCATATATTTTTAATAATCTCCTTTCTATAGCTTTAAAGTGTTCCTCTGTTGCCAATTTTGTACCTTGAAATTTGGATAATAACTTAATGGTTTCTGATAGGTTGCCCCCAGATATTAATTCCAAATGTTGCCAGGTGGATGTAGCAAGCCTACAAAATATACAAAATTCTGTAAGTTTATCTCACAAGTAAATTACATTTGTACATCAAATATTAAAATAAATTAAGGATTATTAATTTTTTTAATAATAAATGTTTAATATATGACAAAATTACTATGATAGCTTACATGCAACACTGGTAAAGTGGAGCTAAAATGTCTAGCTCATCTACAAGTGGATTTCCCAAACCCTTGCCATTATCTAACAATATAATTTGCTCTTTATAAACTTCATATCGATGGCGATCACCATTTTGGATTAAAAAATCAAATAATGATACTTCTATAAGATTAAGAAGATGTCTTGTACTTAAACTACCCCTAATTTTCCTGAAATATATAACAATTGATTTAAAATACATTAACAAAAAAATCCTTTATTAAAGATAAAATTTATAGTAAATATATATATTTATTTATAATGTACAGGACTGAAAACCATTTTGAACTAATTTTTTATGTAATAATATTGGTACTTACATACAAAAATCACTGTCAATTTCCCATTCCATTTTCTTTGCATTATATGATCTTCGCCATGGTGACTTGTATACCTTTAACTGTTTGTCTAAGTACAGTATTGCAGCACCTTCTACTTCACCATTATCATCCGGACACACTGTTTCATTTATTTTACAGTAAAAACATTTACCATAAATACATAAGGTGCCTTTATCTATAATAATAGAAAATTTTCTTTAGTGAAAAAAGTTATATTACATTTATTCATTATATTTCTTAGTAATATTACTATTTTTCAGCATAGTTTTTCTTAATCCAGATGTTGCAACTGGCAAAATATCATTATCCAGATGTACTTTTCTAATCACAGAGGGAGGTATCCATTTAAAATTCAAAACCATTGCCAAGTAGTATGCAAAAACTTCAGAATTATGACGATCAAAGCCAGCATAGATTTTCCCATTAATTATATGTTCTAAATTATATCTCTTTGGCTTAAAGTACACTTTTTGATTCCCCTGCAAATATATGCATAGAAAAATAAAATTCTCACATTGTAAAGTAAATACTAGATTAAGTGAAAAAAAGTTTAATAATACATACTTCCAGAAGAAGTAATAGTTTCAACTGGGTGCCTTTGGGTGCATTATCCACAAGTGCTATCTGTGTGGATTGCAGAGCATGTAGCATTTTTCCACCAATACCATCATCATGAGGAAATAGTGATATATTACTGACCCACTAAAATAAATAATAATAGATATTAATAATTATGCTTTGGCATTAAATTTTAATTAAATCCAATGTTCTATAAATAAGTAATACTGACATTATCAACTTCAACCCAAACATGTGCTGGATTTGTAACTCTACTTGTGTTAAAAGAATTAATAAGTTTCTTTTGTATAGACAAAAATTTTGAGTTTTTGTTTTTATATTGATTTGGTAGATAATTAAGGTATTCATAAATGTCTTGAAACACATTGGTAGTGAGGTCAACTCTGAGCTTCGAAACATTAAATTTAGAGGATTTTTTATTAATAGTATTTAGTGTGTAGAAAAAATATATATTTAAAACTACAAGCACCAAAAGAAATACTGAAAAGCTGAATGCATAGTTCAGTGACATTATGTAAATATTGCAAACTTTATTTTTTTATTACACATTTCCCTTAATATTAAATTCTAGGTTGAATCAACTGAAGCGTATTAGAATAGTTAACCAGTACAAGTGCCACATGTTCTTGGCCCTGTGTGAATTGTGAAATATTTCCAATTTTTAATAAAACCAAACACCCTATACTTCATAGTCAGTTGTTCACTCAAATGTTATCCACAGATTCCTTATTCGTATAGTCAATTTTTTTTTCACCCATGGCAGCACCCGCAGGCTATAGTCTTTCGACCATACCGCCTAGTCTTTCGTATATCGTATAGTCTAAGTTTAATTCAGTATACTACCACAAGGAAACTACAGGTTACATAATACATTTTAAAAGCGACAGTGATCAGAAATAACAGTTCGTGTCGACGCTATTTCGGTAGCCTAGACCTATAGTTTAACTTGAACTCGTAAATAACGTCATATTTCATGTTTTCGATTTTACAAATATAGTGACGCAAAGAAAAAAAATTAAAACGGGAGAATGAAATAAATCACGGTTTTCGAGAAAACGAAATAAATTGAAGTCAGTACGACAAAACGTCAATTTCGTATGTAATATTTTGGAGTTTATAACGAAACGTTTTATTAAAAGCTTGGTGGTTTGGTGCTCGGGATACCGTTGATGACTGTTGCTATTCTTGCAGTACCAATCGGTAGCAAATCCCAGCTTTTATTTAAGCGTTCTTGCAAGAAGGCCTTTAGTCGAAAGCGAAATTATTTTTAAGCCTAACCAGAAGCGGCGATACCTCATTGCTAGATTTGTCGAGAAATTGACCCTTCTCCCTTCGTGAACTCGAGCCTCGAGCTCTGTCAGTCCTCCGTTCCACCACTAAATACGAAATATGACTCGTCAGCTCATACCGCGAAGGAAAAAGCCAACCTACTAGGCTGTCTCTTTACCTTCAACTTGACTTTGGACGACCAAGAGAAGGCACCACAGGTGTGATTTTTCGATGCCGAAATTTGTATTCCGACAAAGTGCTATCCACATTATTTTAACCTCCTTGGATATTTACAACTAAAGAAACTCCTCTGCGTGGAGTCTCGGCCTGGGGTCAACTAAATAAAGTCTAATTTAATCTCAGAAGACAAGTTTTTGCTTAAGAAATACTCCAAATTCTGCTATTGTTTTTCATCTACGCCACAATTCTCCAATTATTATTTGTAGGGCACAGCTACTACCACCTGTGGTCGAGGTAGCATCAAACGAAAATCTTTCAGAATTCAAAAGAAGTATTGCTTCAATAAAATGTGATATTGTTGGCTTGGCAGAAATTAAAACAGTAGGTTTGAAGAGGATAGAACTATCCTCTTCAAACATATAGCATGCTAAATATACAAACATTGAACTAGTGCACAATCTATGATTTGCCATCATCCACAGTCTTGTAAGATGAACCTATCCAGTAAAAGATAAAAAAAGGGTACTGCACACTCTTACCTTAAAACTCGAGAAGATTCATATTTAAAATTTAGAAACCAAAATAAAAGACAACGTTGACAAATATTAAGATGTCACCAACGGGAAGCTTGCAATTGCGAATCTACTTAAGGGTTTTTAAGGCCCAAGGCCCCACGGTTACAAAGGGCCCCTATTCCCTCGGAAAACAATAGGTGATATTTTTAATTTAAAAAAATATTTGAGATTAAAATCACGATCCGCCCATGACTATAAAGCGTAAATTCGGCCCCACATGGAATAATGTTCTTACACCTGGGCAGGAGCTTCCCAGTATCCGCTTCTTCCACTTGACTTTATGTAACGAAGTGCGATTCGAATCATCCAATGTCTTTTCGAGCGACTTGATCCCTTAGCGTTGCGTGAGAGGGATGAGAAAATTCATTTTTAATTGCTTTTATGCAAGCTTTTTCTAGAAAATTGGCTAGTCAATGCTGCACGGGCCTTAGCCATCCGCACACTGGCTTTATTGATTTGTTTAGGTAACCATTGAAATTTTTTCCTTAAAAACGCATGATTTTACACAATATTTATAACAAACTATAAATATAAACTCAAAGCGTATATAACTGAAATACCAAAAAGCTCAAATACGCCAGGATCGAAATTTTATAATTAAATGTAAAATTTGGTGCATATTTCAATTTTCAAATTGCCTCTCAAAACGAGTGTAGGTACAATGAAATCTATACAGGTTTTTAATCGATATTAAGGCTATTTGAATTTGGTTTTAGGGAGAACATTCTGTGGTAGTTGGCACTTGGCATTGCTGACTGTGCACTGATGCTAACTTGGGGGTTTCCTCCCCAAATTTAAGGGTAATCAAGATGTCAAGGGGATTTTTTATGGGTACTTTATCTCAGAATTTTTTTCCTCAACAAACACACGATCCTATGCAATTTATATTAAGCTTTAAACACAATCAACAACTAAACTAATTATCAAATCCAAGCCTGGCCACAGCTTCAATATCGAAAAACAATAATTTCATGTGTCAAATTTGTTCCTTCTGACCGTATGATCAAATCATTTTACGTCAATATGTACGATTTCAAAAATATCAGCAACAGCAAAACGCAACGCAATATCCAGGCCGATCCTTTCGACGAAATATTAGAAGCTTATCCCAATGACATTTAATAATATTGTTAGAAGGAAAAAAAGGAGACATTGAAGACAATTCGTTTTTTCTCGTTTATCGGCAACAGAACAGATTAAAAAAAGTACAAAAAATTTAAAAATAATGCATGAAAAGAATAAAAATCTGCCAAGAAACGTTAACAAAAACTGAATTTGATGAAAGAAAAGTTAAAAAATAAAAATACTCTCTAAATTTTACTATTGTTTACTAATTCAACGTATTTTTTAATTCATATTTGAAATTCTGAAACTTCTGAAACAAGTTTTAGAGGTTTTGATCGACATTTAGGGGTATTTGAAGTTGGTCATAGGGTGAACATTTTCTAGAAGTTGCCATCACTGCACATACATCAAATCAAATCAAATCAAAATTTATTTATTCAGTTTAGATGCGACTTAACGCATGCTTATGAATGTCAAAAACGTTTACAAAATTCGCGAAAGAGCAAAACTACGCCATCCGTTCGCAAGACTACCAGGAGGTCTTGTTCTGAGAAGAACGGGCAAGAAACTCAGCAAGTTTTATCCTCCCTTTACATACAATAATTCAAAAGAAAATGTCATAAACCACAACGTCATTTAAGTTACATAAGTAAAAATAAAATAAAATCTGTTCTGTGATTTACCACATTCACCATTACATTACATTCCATTACATTACATTCCATTACATTACATTACATTCCATTACATTACATTACATTCCATTACATTACATTACATTACATTCACAACACTTCCAAGAGAACAAAGCAAATTATAACAATATAATTATACCTATTGCCAAGCGTTTTTATCTTCTAGGTAAGCATTAACTGTGTAGTAACCTTTACACATTAAGGTTTTTTTAATATGTGTTTTGAATCTGTTGAGAGGCAGTTCCAATATTTCACTAGGAATCATGTTATAGCAGCGTACACTTAGGCCTATAAATGAAGTGTTTATTTTCTGCAACCTGTAAGACGGCTGGAAAAGTTTTCCCTTATTTCTTGTATTCCTATTGTGAATGTCACTGTTCTTTAAAAGAGAACTAATATTACTACGCACAAAAACTATACAGTTGTAGATATATTGTGACGGTACCGTCAAAATACTGATTTCCTTGAATAAGTTTCTAAGTGAAGTGCCTGGTTTCAAGCAATAGATTGACCTAATAGCACGTTTTTGCAAGATAAAAATAGATTGAATATCTGCTGCCTTGCCCCATAAAAGAATTCCATACGACATAACGCTGTGAAAGTAACTAAAATATACTATTCGGGCAGTTTCCTCGTCTGTGAGTTGCCTAATTTTTCTAATAGCGTATGTCGCAGAACTAAGCTTGTCTGAAAGTTTAGTGATATGCTGACGCCATTGAAGTTTTTGGTCTATTGTAATGCCTAGAAATACCGTAGAATCAACTAAATTTAGTTTTTCATTGTTTAGTTTAAGCTCCATGGTTGTAGTTTTAACATTAGGTAAAATAAATCTTATGCATTTTGTTTTTGTGGCATTTAATTGTAAATTATTTGCAGAAAACCAGGACAATATTTTAGAAAGTGCGTTGTTCACATCGTCACAATTTGTCTTATATCTATTTACTTTAAAAATCAATGACGTGTCATCAGCAAATAATACAATATCACATAACAGCTTTGCATAAGTAGGCAAATCGTTAATATATATAATGAACAAAAATGGTCCCAATATTGATCCTTGCGGGACTCCCATTTTAATATGTGATCCCGAAGATTTAGTTCCATTTATATCAACTTTAGTTGTTCGACAACTTAGGTAAGAGGTTATTAAGTTAAGAGCTACATTTTTTATACCGTAGTGGTCAAGTTTGCAAAGCAGAGTCTCATGATGAACACAATCAAACGCCTTGGACAAATCACAGAAAACTCCCAGTACATCTTGAGTTTTCTCCCATGCATCAAATATATGTCGTAACAGAGCTATTCCAGCATCGGTAGTGGAGCGACCTTTAGTAAAACCGTATTGTGCGTTGTGTAGAAGATTGTTTGTATTAAAGAAATTAATTAGTTGTTCTACTATAATTTTTTCAAAAATCTTACTTAGAGTTGGCAGTATTGAGATGGGTCTAAAATTCGAGGGATCTGTCCTGCGTCCAGATTTAAATAAAGGTATTATTTTACTATGCTTCATTAAATCTGGAAAATTTCCTTCATCAATACAATTGTTAAAAATATACGCAAGATCTTGGGCAATAATATCAATAATGTCCTTAATAACATGTACAGAAACATCCCACAAGTCTCCAGAATGTTTTAATTTTTAGGATTTAAAAGTTTTAACTACATCACCAGCGCTAACGTGCTTAAACTGAAAATTTAATTTGCATTCTGGTACGTAAGTTTTAAGAAAACTAATAGCCTCTTTAGGAGAGGAATTAAGATACCGTGCTCTGTGCGGTATGTGGCAGCTGGCATGTGGCAACAAGTCAACTAGTCAATTTTAATTAGTGATTTGTTGTTTACATTGCTAATTGTTACTTTAAAGTGAATTGTAAATTAACAGCACTAATTTACTATCATTTATTAAAAAATTTACGGTCACGTGCAAAATAAGCTCTATCGTGATCCCAGTTTCAACAAAGATGTTTGCACCGGTAAAAGATACATTCTTATATTTTGCGTATGGAAGCAATTTGTTGAAGAAGAGAATTCATATCAATAATCCTTCTGCTGAATTTA
This sequence comes from Pieris mannii, assembly GCA_028984075.1. Lineage (NCBI taxonomy): Eukaryota > Metazoa > Arthropoda > Insecta > Lepidoptera > Pieridae > Pieris > Pieris mannii. The sequence goes on from CM054776.1 coordinate 8,459,741, forward strand.
TTGGAATTGGAAGACTTGACGTCAGTATTTTTCATACTACATATTAGTCATTTTAAGCATAATTACCATCTTGGTAATTTAATATTTTGGTTCTAGAATCATCTTCTGGACTTCATGAAATACAGTGACCATTGGAGAGGGACATCAGCAACTATTGTCCCTATTCAAGATTCTCATGTTTGGGGCGCTGTGTGGAGAGTTCAGAACAAAGATATGCCTTCTCTAGACTGGTTGGTAACCTGGTTCTTTTCTTAATCAAGTTATTTTATGTAGGATGACTATGATATTTTTTATCAAATAATGTACCTGTATAGCAATATTAGATAAATAACACATATTTATGAAGTTGTTATGACTTGCAAGAAATAGTTTTAGTGATATAATATTGATGTGTTTTGTTAATAATAATAATACTTATACTATATATATATATAATAATATATAATACAGCTTAATACCATGTGTTTAGCCACTCTACTCGTAAAGTGCAACTAATTGTAGACAAACTGACAATAATAAGGCTTGCAATTGTTTACAGGCAAGAAGGTGTGGATACAAATTGGTATTTCCCAAAAACTGTTGACATTGTGACACTGGATGGAGAGACTGTTCAATGCAGGACGTATCAACAGACAGTCAATCCACCACCTAGAAAAGAAGATGAACTGTTGCCAGAAGATAGACGGCCTTCATCAACATATTTGGATTGTATTTTGAAAGGAGCTGAGGAATGTTTTTTACCTAAAGAATATATTTTAAAATTAAAAAAAATACCTCATAATGGGAAAAAAGCTTCCCCTAAAATGATAGAAAAGTTAAACATGATGTAATTTTTCAGTTCCATTATTATAGTGATTTCATCAAAGAGTTTTATGTGATATGTTGTGTAAGAAGACTTATTTATAATTGACAAGTGAAATGCTTTGTTAAATTGTCATAGCAGTCATAATAATGATGTCAAAATATATATTTTGGTTTAATTCATAACTTTTATTGATATCCAGTGATTTCAAAAATGAAAAAATCTTCAGTCCATAAATTAAAAACATTTTTTTATTTTGCATATGGAAGTAATTTGTGGACATTCAGAATTCATATGAATAACCCAACAGCTGAGTTTGTTTCTATTGGTTACCTTGATGTTAGTTCAGTTTCTAATACAAAATTAGAATGTACCCAGAAAAAATCATTGCCTGTAAACACAAGTACAGTTTACAATGATATCCTATTTTAAATAATTTTGTAGTTATATTCCATAACCAATCTATGACAAATATAACTTAAAATTGTTTTACCATGTAGAATTACAGACTAGATTTCATCAGATATTCAAAGTTTTGGGGAGGGCCTACAGCTACACCTGTGCCAACAGCTAATGCACGTATTTGGGGTGTTATTTGGCGTCTGAATGTAGATAATATTGCATCGCTTGATGAGTAAGTTATCCATATTTTGTAAACACAATTAATGGTTAATTGAAGGTAAATGTAATATTGTTCCAGTCAGGAGGGCGTCGACAAAGACATTTACTATGTGAAACATGCTGAAATAATTACTCCATATGTAGGAAAACTTACGTGCCGGATCTACGAGCATACAGTACTTCCTCTGCCTCGGGGAGATAATGACGAGATACCTATAGAATTCTGGCCGTCTTGGACTTATAAAGAAGTGATACTATTGGGTGCTGAGGAGCATAATCTTCCCGAATATTATATCGAAAATTTAAAAAATATTAAGCACAATAGTGAACAGGGTTGTTTCTATATGGCTTGTTTAATAAAGCAGTACGCTAAAGCGAAGCCCTGTGAATGCAAGCCAACTATAAAAATACTTAGAAAGCCTCTAAAATTAGATTTGAAGCAATTACGTACAAAGTAAATCAATAATTTGATCAAACAGTTTTGAGAAGTTATATAACTTTTTACTTACTTTAAACTTATTATGTTTTATATTTATCTACCAACCTATACTTTAGATTAATATATTTCTTTTTGAACAATATAATTCATATTCTATTTAAATTAAACATTGACTACATTAACATAGGAATTTTATTAAAACCATTAAATAAATTTATTTTTATAACTTTTTATTAATATAAATATTAAAATTATTATTAATAGGTACTCGGTTTTCATTAAATATAAAAATTATACACTATCTCATTCGTTTGGTGAATTGTTTCTAAATTGAGCATAGAGCACAACGCTACCCTCACACTTCACAAGAACTTAAACACGCACACAAATCACACGAGGAACACATCCTTTGGAAATTATATAATCAGTCAATAATAATTATGAGGTACAAATTCTGCCTTATAGTTGAAATCACAATAAAAACAAATACTGTTGCATTCAATATGAGTCAGTTTTCGCTATTGTAAAACCCGCAGGGAACCCTGTGTGAGGCAACGTTGTGCGAGACTTTCCGGGGTTGCGCCAAACGTACATTGCCGAAAATATTGTTACACTTATGACAATGTATCGTTGGAGCTCCGCGGCGGGCTCGACTATAGAGGAACTGAAGCCGCGTGGCGGCAGCCGGCTTGCGAAAAGCGCTAGTCTGACTTGTTTATACAGAAATTCTTATATAAAAACACGTACTTACAATATTTAAATACACAATTTAATTAATTGAGCAAAAGGCACTATGCAATACAAAAATAAACATTTTTTTTATCTTTTATTTAACTTTCAAAACGGAATAGCGAAAGAAAACAAGTTGTGCAGACTAATGCAACGTGCCTTGAGCCCTCGACATCGATATTTAATGTGCATTTCTAGAACTTTCTCGTCGCGATATACTAAATGAATAGCCCTAAAACGTTATGCAGGCTTTATATTACGTTTCCATAATTGTGGTTAAATTGATTCTCAACAATAAATAGGTGAAACGCATCTGATATACAACACAAAGTAAAAGTGAAGTGCAATCATTCATAGGTAGCTGTTATGTTGCTAACACAATCGACAATCCGGCATTCCATTGAAGGCTGGATTTCTGAAGGCACTCGTTAATACCCTTAAAACCACAAGTCGGTTTGCTTCGGACCTCTATACACTACCGGTCCGTGTCTATGATTGTTGTATATCCCAGTCTACTTTGGCTTATTATATTTTAATGTATTACATGTTTCTAGCGTATATTTTAATTATATTGGATCAGCTAGTGAAAAAAAAGTATGCAGTAGAAAATCTAACTAACAAAATTATGTATGTATTTTAATACATTTTCGTCATTTGCCTTACAAAATTTTGTGCGTAATGGTGTTTTTCTATAAAAATATTTAATGCATTTTACACCATAATTCACAAATTATCGGCAAACGCGTAAATGGTTTTGAACCATAACAAAAAAAACTATAAAATTTAAATATTCTATAATAGACAGTTTACGAAGTCGTAGTTAGTCTATATTTTAAAGTAGCAATATGTATATTTATGTCATATATCGTAATAATATGTATAATAGTAATTAATACTACAAATTTTACGATTTTACATTTTAGCTGGCAACAAATAATATGTTGTTCTTGAGAATTTTGAGTTAGACTTTGGGTACCGAGTAGACATACGTTATACCAATGAATTTGGGTGGCAAAATAAATTGTAGAACTTGCTTGTTAAAAAAAAATGGCCCAAATAAGTCTTTGGTGGAATAATCAGATTTGTGAAATGTAAGTTATTTTATGAATGTAACACATCATGAGCTGCTATAGCGATTTAAAAAGATTCTGTGTGTTGCCAGTACGTTGGCGGAGAACCACGTACGAGTACGAAAAATACTAGTTACAAAGACTAGTTCTACTAGTGTACAACATGGAAGTATTTTAGATAATAAATTACAAAAGGCCTTCAAATTACATATATGACATGATAAATCTAAATTAAACATCAACTAATAACTTTGGATCACCCACGCAGGATCCACCTTTGAGAATTCACTAGTTGTATTGTTGCAAATTACTATATTTTAGTACCACGTACAAAATACTCGTGGAAATAGTCTTTGGAACAAATGATAATACATAATCTGTTTTTAAGAGTAGGTATAGCTGCTTTGTAGTTCATACTCAAATGGGCTGCCAGATCGAATGACTGTATACAAATTGTATATAATTTAATGTTGCTTATACACACAATTTTCTTCTATACCACGACATATATTTCGATTCCACATTTGACATTAGCTTCTGTGATATTGTAAAATAACGATACCACATATAATAGTGTAGTGATGAATACAAAAATTGATAAACAATCGCGATTTATGTTTATGTAATCATAATATTGCCAATTAGAGACCAAATTATCGATTTTTATTTAAATATATACATAGTTATTCATAATAATTATTTATTAGTTAGTAACCGCTGCTTTATTTTATAGACACAATTATTAAAGAAAACTCTCAGATCCTTAGTAAAATTAATAGTCATAACTAAATTATCAGTTCAGAAATATTTTATTCCCTGATATACTTAGTTTCTATTAAAGTAGTAGTTGTTTAGATATACTACTATAAACCAGAGGAATCGATCCGAAAATATTCCATTTCCGTATCGAATAATTTCGCAACGTCACTATTTAGTACTTGTCACAACGTTGCAACACTGAAATTGTCAAATCTGGATTCGAATTAAAAGTTTGTGTATGGAAAAAATATGTCTTTGATCATGGAGATTAACACTTTTTCTGAGTAGCTGCATATCTATACTTTTATATATGAATAAAATATATAGGTATCTAAATACAATTTTCTATAATATCGAAATATAGTGCTACAATATGATCTGACGCGACTGGCAGTCTTGGAAATGAGGATACGCGATGAATTTCGCGAATAAACTATTTTTGGATTCTAAATAGTCTGAGTTCTCGCGGCAATGCCTAGTATTTAGTCAAGGAGCCGAGTGGTCCTGTGACCGTGCCCGTCTCCGTGACTCGGACACTACTCACACACTGAAACAAAATGACCGACAGCATTGCCACTTCATGTGGACGCACTATGCGGGAAAGTTAACTATAAACGAAATAAAAATAATTTGTACACGATCTTATGTAGTAAATTATGTAATTTTTCACATTTACACCTTATACGATAACTTAACGATAATAGGCTGCGTCATAAACGACATGGATACAACTATGTTACTGAGGTAAACTATATAGGATTCATCATTGGGCGGCGGACGTCACGCGCCGGCCCTGATATGGAACTACTCTGCACGACGCCTTTACTCTGCCTTTAATACTCTACTTTGTCATCTGCTATGCGCACCTCTGCGCAATATGACTATAAATGCAGAGAAGATTACTGACTTGCCCATCCGACTACTAGTCCGTTCACTGATCGCGTCGTGCAACGCAATCGACTAAACTAAGCCAAAACGGCTTTCGAACAAATATATATTTGTATATCGTCGCAAGAGCCACTCTCACACGGCGAATTGTACTTTTGTATGCATTATCGGAATAGATATCGTTACTTATCGAAATATGCGGTTGCCAGACGATGCGCAGGTGTGAGAATGTCTCGCAGTAACGTGAAATAAATAAAACAACGCGGCGATAGAAACGAAATTAACTAGCTACGCTTACAGCTATGATTCGAAGAGCCGGATTACGGCTTGAGGTAGATAAATCGCGACACGCGGTCGCTCGTGACGTCACTCCACATCAACTTTCCACCGCATCGTCCACTACACTTGCATTTCACCATTTTCAGACTATGTAAGAAATTCGATAACTTCATAGTAACAAGGATGTATACGTCAACAGGAGTAATAAAATATATACAGATTGATGTCGTTTACGTTTCTCGAATCGACATTAAGATCTGCTGGATATTGAAATGCAAACGTCAACATACGGTGGAGGGATATGTCCCGCTAACAGGGAGGAGGCCGGGGCAGAGTGCCATTGGGCGGCTGAAGGGGCTGCAAGGGCTCCGCCGCCGCGTCGTCCGACGTCCGCGACCGCAGAGACGACAGCTCGCGCACCCACGACGCCAGGCGTCCCGACACCCCGAACAGGTTCGAACCGGACCCGCTCGCTACAGCGCCCACGTTCATTTCCTGCACCTCGGTATCATCCTCTGGAAATAGGAACATGCCCATGTAAATGTATTCGTTTTCTTACTCTTAATAGACGCTAAATCGGCTTGATAAGTCTGAATTCGCATGATATCTAAGCGACCAGTTTGAAACCAATACAAGCCAGAGGTCATGCCATCGGAAGCAATCTATAGAACAGCGAACGTTTACGCCGTTTCTGAACCATAATATTTTCTCTAGTTTACGCGTGAACTACACATTTAAATAAAACTTCCAACGTATACGACTCCATACGAGTTATATTAATATAATATACAACGTAAAAGAAGTTTTATTTAAAATGAACCAGTCTACGCCGGACAGAAGCATCTATAAGTTATAAAAAGTATACATAACACATGTGCGGTACAATGAGAACCATACTAAATGGTTTTTTTGACAGGAAATGATAACAAAATATGTGCTGATGAGAGTGGAAGCATGCAAATGGTACCACTTACGGTTAGGTGGAGGCCGTCTGCTCTCTACTAGCGTCTGACGGCATGATCGTGCAAACAAAAGAACAACCAATTATACAACCGAAGACTACAGAAGTCTAATTGTATTTTGTTATCATTTGCCCGAATAAACTCAGTGGTGGCTATTTACTTTACATAAGTGGTTATTCGTATATAAACTTTCGTTGTAAATATGTGAATTTTAATCCTAATGAACCTTCGAGTGATAGACTTTAAGATAGAAATGGGAAAGTTTTATGGTTGTGGTTTTGTAATCGGATTAAACGCTTCAAAGATCATATAATGTTATTATCGGAAAATGCTAACTGAAATGGATACTGATTAAGGGATATCTCGGGTGAATTGATAAATTCAGATTCAAAAAAAAAATTTATTTATTCATGTAGGTAACAATGTACACTTATGAACATCAAAAAAAAAGAAATATTAAATGAATTTAATTTTACATTTACTGCCAGTTCTCAAATCAAGGGCGTAGAACGGAAGAGAAGAACTGGCAATAAACTCTCCGCCACTCTTTTTAATCGCCAAGTTTTTTTTACACAATGCTTGTAAGGAGCTGCAACCACAACACCATGTTCCATATGACATACCTGCAGCAGTCCTCTGAATAGCGTACATTTCTTGACCCTGCGGCGTGTGATAGAAGGACCTATGCCGGAAGTAGGGCTGAGCTGAGGGGGCCAGTTCCGCCACTAGTTGGAGGAAGCTGGGTCTCGACGTGGGTCTGTGTGACCAACAGGCTTTCATCAGCTCGTACAGGCGGTCGGGGCAGTGCTCCGGACGCTCCATTACCCCCCCTTCTACCACGTAACGGACAACTTGCTCGTTCGACAAACCCTGGTAAGGAAAAATTTGCCAACATTACCTTTGAATACAATTTAGAACAAAATTCTATTATCTTTAGATCAATTAAATACTTTTACTTGACTTTATTTTTGATTCTCGTAAAAAATATGTGCTTACTTATAAGAATCTGCCTGTCTTCCGTCTCTTTTCATTATAGCGTACACATAATGGACCAGAAAGCAACGAAGGTATGCTTCAGTTAAAAGAGTGAAATTAAAGTTATTTAAAATGAATCACAAACTATACGATTCTAAGCTATGATTTTTTATTGATCACAGAGGAGATGCATAAGATTTTGAAGAATGAATATGGTAGTTGAATCTTTATCTTGAACTTTTATGTTTAATGAAAGGGCGCGGTGCGGCGCCGCACGGCAATTATATCGAGGTATTGGGTGCCACACGGGCGTTGCGGTGTGGTTATATAGTTTACCCCTCTCTGCCGCCTCTAAGGTCACTAGTCCGGCGCGTTTGCGGTGCGACGCCGCGCGGCGGTGCAACGCGCCGTGTGACATGGTATAGTATTATTACAATGTGGGATGACGTTGCGGCGCCGGAGTTATGTCAGAGATACAAGGACAAAATACACACCTGATAGGGCTGCATAGCAAGTGTCGCCATCTCCCATAAAACTACACCATAACTCCATACATCAGTGTTACTTGAGAACACCTGAAATACAGAATAAAAAAAAATAGATAACAAAATAAGAGTAACATGGTGCCTTAAGATGACTTGATAACAATGTGTTCTCTTATTTAATAAACAGGATAAAATCTGTCTGTACATGTAACACGTTTGTATTTTTTTTATTTATTTATAAAATCAAGTATACAATAAATTAAAAAATATGTTCTTATATTCAAATAAATATGCGGTTAACTCACTCCGTCCTTTAAGCTTTCAGGGCTCATCCAACGAACGGGCAAGAGCCCCTTCGTGCCCTTCCTATAATAATCAGTCTCATAAATATCTCTGGTCATTCCGAAGTCCCCTACTTTTACAGTGAGGTCCCCGGCGACCATGCAATTGCGCGCCGCTAGGTCACGGTGCACAAATTTTTTGGCCGATAAATAAGCCATACCGTCGGCTATCTCTATAGCCATCTGAAATTAATATCACAATCATTAAAAAAAACTTCTTTGCATATTTTAACAAATGACAACTGTGTTGTCGGCATTTTGTTTCTTGTCCTTTTTGTATTCAAGAACTATAATAATATATTAAAAATGAATAAATTTTCATACAAGCAGTAGTATGTAGCATTTTGTGGTTTAAAACAACTTTGGCGAGTTTTTCCTGAGTTTTAAACAGAAATGTCAAGTTGTGCAGACTTAGACAAAAGCTTAGTTTCATATATACGTATACCTGCAGTATATTCTGCAAAGTTGGCGGACTTGGTGCGGGTCCCTTCCTGGGTAAAGAAGAATCTGCATCAGGTCTGTGCGAACGGAGGTACGTCTTGAGGTCTCCCTGCTCCATCAGTTCCATTACAACCAAAGTCGGCTGTCCTCGAGAGACCACGCCCAGGAGGCGTACCACGTGGAAAGTGTCGAAAGCCTTCATTACTGAAGCCTCGTTTAAGAACTCGATGCGCTCCCTACAAAATTGGAAAATGGTGCTAATGGCAGTTCCATAGGCTAAAGAAACAAGAATATATTTGAATTTAATTTAAAGGTGAAAACGATATTTTTCTGCCCTATGAACACAAGAAATAAACAAAGAAATTTAACAAAGCTTACACAGAAGAATAATGAAATTTTACCTGTCAGTGGCATGTTCATTGACAGTTTTCACAGCGCACCGAGTCTCCGGTTTGCCTTTTTCTAAGTTTTTGGCGATACCTTCATAAACCTGGAAAGAAATAATATTTTTTATATTCATATAATTTGAATTATACATTTTTTTATATCCTTTATTTTATATTTACATTTCTTTCCCCTTATCTATGTATGATATCGTTATCGTCAAATCAAATAGGTTACAAATTGTACATTATACGTACCATTCCAAACGAGCCCTGTCCGAGTTCGCGTACACATTCGATACTCGATCGCGGCACCTCCCACTCATCGGGCACGTACACGGTCGACACGTACTCTGGGTTGACACGCGCGAAGAGTTTATTGTTGTCTTGCGTTTGTAGAGCGCGACGGGCGTACCAAGTGCCCAATGCGGCTGCACAAACCACAACAGCGCAACCCCCCACCACCCCCCATACCCAGTCGTAACTACTATCTGCACGTGCGTCCTGTATAAAAGAGATTAAACTATAATTAAGGGAACAAAGTGATATTTTCTTGTTTTTTTAGCACAACGTATTTAAATAATAGTACTTTGCTGAAAAAAGTGAAAAACTGTGAAATTTTAAAAATATCATAAATTTACGTTCATGTCTTTTATATGAGTTGTTTAAAGTCTAATTGTCCATGATGATGAAACTATATATATATTATATTTATAAAAAGTTTACAATGAGATTGAAACATTAATAATCCTTCTTTATATATTTTAGTAGATCTTTCTCTCTTTGTAAATGCATAGGATCATTTGATCCAAGACGGGCCTAGAGAAAGCTTGAATACCGTTAATCATTGATTTTACCTTTTTTTTTACCAGACCTATTATAAAAATTTCACGTTGGTTTTTAATACACATTAGTGCTTTATCTTAAATTGTAACACATGTCCAAAAAAATATTACCGGTATAAAAATGTATACGTCCGAGGAGACATTCCCAGCTCCACTGACAGTAAGTGGTGTGACGCGTATACTGTAGTTGCCAGAAACTAAGGCTCTTATGACGAAGCTCCGCCCATTTCTCTCGTAATCATCCGAACGGATACAGCTTGTCAATCCAATATCCAATTGTTCCTGAAAACATTTTTTAGTTTTGATTTTCAGAGATCGTACATAAGAGCGATGCTAATATAATTTATTATTTTATACATTAAGTTAATTTGTTTAAATGAGCAGATGTTTGTATAACTTAGTGAAAACGAAACGAACTTATCAGAAATTGAATATCGATGACATTTCACTCACACGCAACTATTATTGTACACACTAAAAACAAAATCATATCAAATATATATAAAGTATTACCGGGCTATTATCTGCGACCCTGGAATGATAGACGTTGTAGGCCACGACAAAGCCATTAGGATCGTCTGGAGGTGTCCACGTCACGTTCACTTCGGGAAGCGTTTTATTGGACATAACAATGTCAGCACGCACATTTCTTACGATATCAGCGTTTACTGCAAAACATGTAACAATCCTACACCTGATTATCCAGTAAAACTATCAATTACCTTTCTACACTAATAATATAAGTTTCGCAATCGCGTTGCAGTCGATAAATAAAAGGTCAATATAACGTTACGTATGAACCCGGGTAAGTTCATAATTGCCGCTGTTGACAGGGCCTAAACGCGATACCATTTTAGACGTAGCTGTAGTTTTGCACAATTTTTTTTAACAAATGTGTTGCACGCTATTTTAGAGGAAGCGTACCTTTAGTTGTTTCTGTTATTTCCCTTATCATGTCCATATATGACAGGGATCGCACCATTTAATTATTTCGATATTAAGGCGATTTTATTGTTATAATAATTTTGTCATAACTTTATGGTACATGAAAAAACATAGATTTTCTTTAAATTTAAACTCAAAGCATTGCTGAGTGGTATGTCATTATAGAATAGTTTTGAAGTTCGAACGTTGATAAACTTACGTTTTTCTAAAGTGCGGAAATTGTAGAATGCGCGCTCTGAACACCACGACTCATTGTAATCGTCGACTGTTTCGTTGTCGTGCTTCTTACGACACGCCCATACGTTGACAGTATACCATGTGAAGTGGCGAAGGTTTTCCACGAATATCGACCGCTGATTCCCACCCACCTCATAGTACAGGGACTTAACGTAGCCTGTAACAATTTACTGTTCAAAATCCTAGTGCAAATACTGTATTGAAAGTTCTTCTTTCCCATCAAATCAATGTCCGGGTGCTGACGCTAAGAAGCGCGCATTTCACAGAAGGCTGATCACCTAAACAGATCCATGCAAAGGTTCTATGAAGGGTTGTAGGGCCACTGAATGTATGAAATTGTACCTGTTTCAAAAATGTACGAGGAACTTTTATATTTTTCTAACGACCTACGCGGTAAGATTCAGAGCATAAACATCTCTGACTATTGACTTTCGTCTCCAACTCGCAGTTAATCTGATGTATATAACCGTCAGTGAATAGAAAAAAAAACTTAATATTTTAATAAAAATAACGACAAAACGACCACCACCAAGTTACAATGGCAGCATTCGTCCAAGTTATGTTAAAGTTTGAATGATAAATGCCATGCAAAAGCGGTGCTATTTAGGTAACCCTAAAATTTTCAACTTCCCATTAATATACTAAAATCTGCATGCAATAAATACGTTTAGTAGTAGCCAATTTTAACCTTTTTTAAGTTCCGTAATGACGCAATTGTTATACTTCTCACGACTGCATTTTACTGAAATATAATGAAAAAGCAAAAATAATGAGCTGGGCATGAAGGATAAGCTTTCTTTGAATATATTATTAGTACGTTAAAATGTGTAAGGATGATTTAATGGATGAATGCTGTAGTTTAACTGAGTTGAAAAGCGATTATGTTACCTATAAATATTAATAGATAAGTAATTATTCAGTATTTATTTATATTATATAATTACACTATGTTGATGGATGAGTGTTAAATGACAACATAATTAAAAACGCGGGGTATCTAATAAGGATATAGCGTTCGTAGCATATTAGGAATATGAGTGAGCAGGAACCTAATATCTCGGTGGCGGGCTATTCAGGAGTTAAAAGCGAAAGAGCGAGATGACTATACCTCCATCAGTTTCGTTGGTGTAGTTGTATCCGAGACGCGGTTCGTGAATTTCGCTGAGGATGACTAGCATGCTGTTCACGGAAGTATCAATGGACCGGCGCACGCGACTCGAACTGGATTGACTTGAGCGGCTTCCTTGCTTCACATAGACCTAGCAGGATAAGTGGTTTATTTATATGGAGACCAGATATCACCGTACCTATAGTGGACATCTTTGGGATCGGCACTGATTAGACTAATAATCCTGACTAAATAATACTAATCGGCACTGATTAGTAATTTTTGTCAAAAGAAAACTTTAAAACACTATGTTACACTACTGCACGTTTTTTTAAGTGTATGCTTATAAATATAGCTCCTCATAGTAATATAGATACAATTTATTTAGTGAATACTAGCGATTTACATTTCTGGTATAGTTCTGACCATTAAGAGGTTTATTTAACTTTCCAATGAGCTAGATCTATAAATTAACGACTATTCAAGGGTCGATAATCATTATGACTCCATAGACATTATTATTATTATTAACAGTTATTTATCGCAACACTAAAATTTGACTCTTAATGGCAATAAATACTAAAGTAATCCTTTACACTCTTTCCTATATCGATTGATTCTGTAGTCGAAATTAAATGGCTGATGCCAACAAACTAATTTATGACGTCAGTATTGCCGACGTCTACTTACATGGTTCTGCAGTTCATTTTCAAAGTCAATACTCTCGACTCTTTCCTCTTCGGCCTCGGTGTTGAAACGCACAATGGGTTTATTTTCCTCTTTACACGCGCATGTCTCACTTTTGACGTCACCCGTCACTCGGTCCTCCTTCTTTTCCACCGGTTCCTCCCCGCGAACCGCTATCATATTGGCTAATGCAGTTGCTATTGAATATATAGTATATTTCTCAATACGAGTATTAGGCATAATCCTTATACACAGTAGAGAAAAAATAAAAAACTAAAGGTCAAGCGATTTTAATATAGGCGGGTGGATTTTTTTTAACTACTTAAATGATTTTATCTAATCTAATTCATTAAATGCGTTTATGTCCGAGTTCCTGAGTAGAATTCCGTTTAAGTACATAGATTCGATTCAACGAATATAAAAAGCGATCACAAAACAGAACAGAGCCTAAATGTAGCCATGAGCTTTCTTAAAACAATCCAGTTGAGAAGCTAATGAGTTTAGATTCCTAAATTCAATAGCATTGTTTCGTACCATGACCTCCTTCTAAACTGGACCGTATTGGATTCGCAAAACCGAACGAAATAATTATAGTTTTGTTTGTGGTTTCAATATAGAAATTGGTTTGTAATGTTACTGTCAAAATTGCTAAATAAGCTATTATGTTCTTTGTTTTATAATTATTTAATGAAAAAACTATTCTTTTGATATATATTAAATCTAAAGTTTTCTGGTTGTATTTACATTTTTAAAAGTTTTCCGTCAAATTCTGGGAGGAGCTTTCAATATCTTGATGTTTCAATCATTCAGTTTAATAATTATAGTTTATACGAATTGTTTAACTTATAAATATAATGGGATGAGTATTATTTACAACTTCGTTTCCCAAAAATAAATACCTAAATCGAGTTTCTGATATAAAACTGTTTACAAAAAAATTAATTAAACAGTGGTTTAATTTGAGTGTATAACTCGTGAATCATATTTATTAAATTAAAATAAATTCATTTTCATTGTACAAATTGAGTTTATACATTATAATTCATAATATATAAATAATTATATTTTTCCTAACTTGACTTGACAAACTAGCTGAAATTTACCCAATTGAACATTGCATATTATTCTATTTTATACATATTATATAATTTGGCTTATTATTTACATATTATAAATTAAAAAATACTTTGACGGAAGCTGTATATAACAATTAAACACAAGTCCCTATTAGTACAGGTATTTTTGTTAAATAAAAATAAAAATACGTTTATTTTGGAACATAGGATCATAAGAGTATCACTTATTCCACGTCATTAAATTCAAGCCTGTTGGCATCCCTACTCATCGGCAAAGAAGACAGAAGGTGTTGGCCGAGAGAAAAAGCCGGCGTAAAAAACTCTCGGTACTCTTTTAAAAAAAAAAAAGCAAATCATCAAACAATTCTACAATATTTAAAACAAATATAGCATATTAATTAGAAGTAGCCTGCCCAGCACTAGTCCCAGGCCCTTTTATCAACTAGATATTCACTAACTTTATAGTAAGCCTTTTTACACAGCTGTTCTTTAACACATTTCTTAAATTTAATAAAAGGCAGAGATAAAAGAGCCTCTGGGATTTTATTAAAGAAGACTATCCCTCTTCCCAAAAAAGAATTACTAACTTTACACAGTCTAGTACGGGGAAATTGCAGCCTGCGTTTGTTCCGAGTATTTACATTGTGCGTATGTTCTATTCTAGTATACTTATCACTATTTTTGTATATATACATAATATTTTCATAAATATATTGCGAGGGAAAGGTAAAGTATATTAATTTCCTTAAATTTATCTCTCAGAGATTCCCTACATTTTACATTATAGATTGCACGAATAGCTCTCTTCTGCAGAATAAAAATAGATTCGACATCAGCAGCATGACCCCATAATAATAAGCCATACGTTATTAAGCTATGAAAGTAACTAAAATAAACAAGTCTAGCTGTGTCGACATCAGTCAGTGAGCGAATTTTTTTAACCGCGTAAGCTGCAGAACTAAGTCTCTTCGCCAATCCGTTGATATGAGGGGACCACTGAAGTTTTGAATCCATGGTAATTCCAAGAAATACAGTTGTATTATCCAGATTCAATTCCTCATTATTTATAATTGGTCTAGTATCCATAACCCTTGCATTTTTTGCACAAAATTTAATGCATTTCGTTTTTTTTTGCATTAAGCAGAAGGTTATTCATACTAAACCAATGGACAATCGAAGAGAGAGCTTTGTTTACATCGTCAAAATTCGTTATTTGTCGTTTGATTTTAAAAATCAAGGATGTATCATCTGCAAACAAAACAATCTGATGTTTTTTCTCTACCATGAAAGGTAGATCATTTATATAAACAAGAAAGAGGAAAGGGCCAAGAATTGAGCCCTGTGGTACTCCCATATCTACTGCCGACCCAGAGGACCTCTTACCATTCACTTCAACCTTCTGAGTTCTACCGTGTAAATAGGAAGTCAGAAGATTCAGTGCGGTATTTTTGATGCCATAGTGGCGGAGTTTCCCGATTAAGGTCTCGTGTTGGACACAATCAAATGCTTTGGATAAGTCGCAGAAAACACCTAAGGCGTCATGCATGTTATAATATCAGCATGCCTAATTAATTACTCAAATATTTATTTAACATAATTTTTGCAATTGTGTATAGGCTCACTGATATCTTCATCGAAAGTCATTGATAGCAAAAAGTAAATTATAAAATCGACTTCTTCGGTAGAAGGGGATTGTCGTCTCTAATAATTTAATATTTTTAAATCCAGTTTAATAATTTCTTCTTCCTAAACTCCGAATTAACTCAAAATAAAACTCTTCAACATTAGTAATTTAAAATTAAGGTTTTTAGTATAGTATCTATAGTATATCTTATTAATCTTACTTAATGAACTAGTTTTAATTAAAATATTGTTTTTCATTGTTTTCAACTATTAAGAAAACAAAAAGTAACTGTCTCGAAGCGGTCAAAGTTTGGTACAGTCGCGGGTTCATGGTACGAATTTTACATACAAATTTCTGAGATCACGCGGAAACAAAAACTGGCAGGACAGAATTGACGTCATGTTTGAACGCGTAGCATCTCAGGTGTAAGTTGTCAAAAGGCTCGCAATAATGGCTCATTATAATACCAAGAGGCCCCGAATTCTTAGGCAAAATTCAGATATACAACTAGCGGTTAAGTCTATATGAGAAAAATCTACAAACAAAAAGTCCTACAATTTGGTCCATACTATAAGAAAATGTTACTTACGATTGCTACAGTAGTTAAGATTGTCAGTCAAAATTTTGTGCTGGTTGTAGGTGTTGGCCTGTACTTCTATTCGGTACGACTCAATCGTGCCATTAGGCATCACCGGCGCCTGCCATTTAATAATAGTCGCATGCTCTCGAAGATTCTCTACTGTCACACTACGAGGTGGGCTAGGATCTGAAATAAATTCATATTTATTAAATAATAACTCTATAAAACAAACTTAACGTGTCAAGGAACTTTGTCAAAATGAAACGCACGTTGCGCTTTCTCCTGCGAAGGTATCAAGATATCATCAGGTTATCTGTTTATATAAAATTCTCGTGTAACAATGTTAGCTCCCATACTACTCTGTAACGGCTCGACCGATTCTTATGAAATTTATTATGTATATTCAGTAGGTCTGATAATCGGCTACTATATTTCGAGCCCCTAAGGGATAAGGCGTAATTAAACCCAATATTTTTTTTTTAATTTTTTAGACAATTTTGTTGTTTTTATTTTTTTATGATGCGACATACCTATTTTTTTATTTGTTCATTAAAAACTTATGACATGAACTCTGAGGTTCATATGGAGAAAAATTCACAGAACAACCTAAAAAGTTTTTATTCCGGAAAACCGAACAGTCTCTGCAGTTATAGCAAAATAAGTAAAATCATATTAAAAATAAACGAAGTTCGCGGGTCAGCTACTTTATATAAGAAATTAATTGTAACCATCAAGCAGTGACACAGATCTATTTTAAACCAAAGTCTAGAAGTTAGAAGTAGTTCACACAAATCTGTGATTTAAAGTTTTGTGTTCACATTAGTTCCAAATTACTTACGTCCCGGCATAGTAGTGAAGTATATTATAGGACTTTGTGCGCCTTTCCTGTCCCTTGTTGTGTACGTTTTCACGTAGGCTGCGTATCGAGTGAACGGCTGTAGTTGTGTGAGTGGGTAGAAGAGAGGTTGGACGTCATTACAAGGGTTTGCCAATAACTTCTTTTTGTTAGTCGGCAACGGTTTTGTTGTATTACGGACCTCGTCAATAGTTATATCGAGAACGCTCCAGCTGCAATTTACAACAATATATAGCTACATAAACATTTGAATGTGTATGTCCTTTTTATAAGCGGAACCTTTCATATCTGTGTATACATACACAAACTTTTGTATAATTAGAATAACAAATTCGTAATAGCCATAAAAGTAAAGAAGAAAATAGAAACATCTAAAATCCTAACGAATTCAAAATCCAAATCCAGATTATAATTAGGTTGCAACTTCAATTAATAATTTGATAAAGATTAAATACAATTTAATTAATAATTTGATAAAGATTAAATTAATTTCGCAGACAAATTAAACTTGATTCAAGTAAAATTATTGTTATAAAACGGACAAATTAGGCAGGATGCTCACCTGATGTTAAGTAACAGAGCTGCCCGTGGACACTCACATTGCCAGAAGACTCGCCAGTGCGTTGCCGTCCTTTTAAGAATGGGTACGCTTTCTTGAAGGACCCTAAGTCGAACCTTGTTTGTGAGGAGTATAAAAAAACTTACGTATCCGAACACGCGTCTCTCTGTCCATAGAATGTAACGTTATGTTCCGCTTGTATATAGTAAATGGAGTATCCGATTAATTTGCGAGTATCCTCCGAACAATACATGTCCCAAGTTAGTATCGCCACACGGTTCACCAGAGAATGGACCTTCAGATGAAGCGAGTCTTGGAAACCTGTAAAAGGGTTGAAATCAAAGAATAATACAATATAAGCAAGTTATGATCCTGTAAATTTAAAATACGATAATCGAAGATTGTTAGTATTTTTTATTTTTATGGCAATCATCCGTGGGTACGGACGTGGAACCCATATATGTATTAAATATTAAGTTTTTAACACTTAAAACACTTTTAGATAAATATTTATTTTTTAGTCATACACGTAACTTTATCTTCTCTTGACAATTCTTTTTACCCCTACATAACTCAGCTAAGGTGTCACCGTCTTCACAACCAAAACAAGTTCATTCTTAAAAATATAATAAACTACTTACACTTATACTACTTACAAGAAGCCTGGTCTCCGTTGTTGTCTTTGGAAACGTCAAGATCAGTGAATGTTGTCATTGGGCTCAACGTCATATTCTTGAGCATTTCTATCTGGTTAAAGCAGAGCTTAGGATTAAAATGTATGAAAAGTCGGCCCGACATTATTTGTATTTTCTTGCCCGTGCTCCAATCCCACAGCAGTTCAAGGTTTGGGTTGTTGAAGATGTGTAGACTTTGTCCCCTATAGAAAAGATTTATTTCTTTGTTTTTATTTATTCACTAGTTTCTACACAATTTTTTATAACAACTTAATCTGAAATGAACACAATATTTTGTATCTCTAATAACTAAACAAAATCACATTTGTGATGATGCGCGATCATACTACTTCCTAGGCATTTGTCGCGCTCCTAAATAAGACAGCTATGGTTACATGAATACAAACCACAGCGGTTTTCTAATGTAACATACTGTGATATATTATATTATTTTGCAAAATAAAAAAATAATATAATAGTTACTTGTATAATTTTTAGTTCTCTTGTAAATTAAGTATTAAGTGATGTCGTTGACATTACACTCACTTGTCGGTGGTACTTCTTCCGATTCGTTCTAGATTCTTGAGGAACATGAGCGATACGAGTGGATAAGAGCGCACTACTCTTAATGCCCCGTCAATCTCACGAATCGCGCCGAGAGCGTTTTCTAATACGGCCATTGTATTACCTGCAGTTAATGACAATTAAAATATACGATTTATACAAAAAACTTAAAAACTTTGAATGAATTTACTGTCAGACAACGAAAAGCATATGTTTATTTTTTAATAGCGTAATCCTAAATAAGCTCGTGCAGCTGGCCGTGCGATTACTTCCGAAAATCCAACCAATCGGAAAATGAATTATAAAACAGATAGCGCAGATATACGTCTGCCTAAAAATTTGAGCACAATCTCCTGATTGATGCCAGCCAATTTTATTAAAGAGAGCAGGTTTTGAAAACTATATCAAATTAATAGCAAAAAACGCGAATACATGCTGTTAAAATTAAATAAAGTATTTAACTGCGTTTAATATGATGATGCAATAGGATATTATTTATATACTGCTCAAAATAATTAGCGGAACAAGATTTTTCTCCTTTCTATTGCTTAAACTAAAATTAGATTTAAATTACTTGTACGCTATTTTTTACCTTGTTAATTTGTTAGTTACTACAATTAATAAAAAAATTCAATTTGTATTTTTTTTATTAAAAAAAAATTGAAATGTGCATTGTAGACGAAAAACTAATTGGTGATAAAAAAGGTCCATCAAAGAAATATTCTTATATCGTTTGAATATTCGTCTTTAGTGACTTTCAGTAACGTGTGTGGTCTCCATGAGCCCTAATCACGGCTTGACAACGATGCGGCATGCTTCGTATGATCCTCCGAATATCTTCTTGTGGAATTCGCTCCCATTCTTCAATCAACGCTTCAGTGATGCGCCTGTCAAGCAAGTCCCAAATGTGTTCAAATGGATTTAGGTCAGGGCTCATGGAAGGCCACTCCATTACACAGATTTCTTGCTGTCGTAAGTAATCTGACGTGATGGCTGCAGTATGCGTCCTGGCATTATCTTGCATTAACAGAAAATCTGGGCCCATACCATATGCTGCGGGCCAAAATGATCTTCGAGCACATTTTCAATGTAAGTTTGAGCACACAAGCGCCCGGGAACAACGACGAGATCTGTGCGCTCGTCCAAACTAACTCCGCCCCAAACCATCACAGAACCACATCCAAATTTGTCATATTCCTGGAATGCTGCTGCACTGTATCGCTCGCCTGGGCGTCTGTAAGCACGGAGACGACCATCGCGACGTGTTAGACGGAATCGTGATTCGTCAGTAAAAAGCACTGGCCTCCAATGTCGAAGTTGCCAATTAGCGTGATTTTGCGCGAACTGTCGGCGAGCTTGTCTATGTTGAATTGTTAGACGCACATCCAGAACTGGTCGGCGTGATCTCAAATTGGCTTCCAACAACCTATTTCTTACCGTCTGGTCGGAAATTTCTACACCAGTAGCCGTCCTTAGTGTATTTTGTAGATCTCTTGCAGTTGTGGTGCGGTTACGTAAAGCACAGTTGACGATGTAGCGATCTTGCAAACGTGTAGTTTTTCTCTTTCGACCTTGACCACGCCTTCGTGAGTATTCTTCCGTCTCACGGTATTGCTTCCAAAGTCTGTAGATAACAGAAGGGGCTACTCCTAGATCATTTCCTACATAACGCATAGTTCGACCCACTTCAAGCAAAGCGATAGCTCGGGAGACATGCAATTCAGTCAGATCTGGCATTATGACCTAAACTCACTCGCTTCAATGAATAACAATACTCAAAAGGCTCACTTCAATTTCTATGAATACTCAAAAGTTTGAAAAAAACTACTTAAAATGTGTTTTATGTGATTAGAAAGTAATAAAAATTCAGAGACGTCACTTTGTTTTTAGGTGTTTCTAGACACACTGCCACTTTATTATAGGCAACTATGAACTAACCAAAACACCGATGCTCTTTTGTTTTTTATTTTCTTCGACAATGCTTTAACATTATCTAGTGGCCAGTAATAATTAAAACCTTAAGTAAAAAGTTTCCCGTAATTGTTTTGAGCAGTATATATAATTTTTTTTTAAATTTTGCGATTTAAAAATTGAAACGCTCTGTATGACAAATAGACCGCTAACATCTCTTTTATACATCCAACCATACATAGTGTTCAACAATTGAATTAAAATATGTAGGTAGTCTTAAAAATTGTGTTTTATTTATTTTTATTTATCCCATATCAAACTATGAATATGTATAATTTTGATAAAATCATACAGAAACTTAAAGTTGGGAAACTGCATTCTATTCTATTACCATACTTGTAGAGAAATTCAAGGTTTTTCCTCCTACAAAGCACAAATACGATCGGACTAACGTCCATAGTAACTTCTTGTATTTTTGGCCACCGCTTTGGAGCTAGTAAAATAAACTTCTTAGCCAATTTACATAACTATGTCCTACCTCCACTGGCCCGTAACGCGATCTCCAGAACACCTCGTATGTGGGTACAGCCACGAAACTTCTCAGCTGATGCGACGCTATCAATTTTCCCTCCTTCGCAGTCCTGTTTACATCCAGTGGCAGGACACGGCTTACAAAGTGAATTGTGCGGCTCCCCTGTCTGACACCACGACACTCTATATTATAATTGAGAATAAAGCAATATTCTACGGTGTTATAGGAAGATCTACCCTTGGTATTTAAAAAAATATTGTACAGCCTTGTAACTATTGCTAAATTCATGGTCTAGGTAGATCATAACTAAAAATAGATTTTTACTATCTTACCCTTATACGTTTCATAGAATGCTAATGCTTTATAAGGAGGAATATATAAATAATGTATTTCGCAAATTAATAGCTATTTTACGGGTAAATAAATTTAATTTATTATAATTCAGTATTAAATTCTTCCACCTCATGAATTATTTAAATGAGCAAAAGTTAAATGCTTTTCATTAGAACATAATTACCTAATTAAGCATCTAATTAATCCCTTTATTAAATTAATAACATTAATGTTTGTAAAGAAAGAATAACATTTATTGCCAAGAGTTATGGTCGTAACTTCCTTAAAGAATAGAAACATAATATTTATACACAATAAATCTTTTTAACATTTTTATAATTCTGCAAATAAATGTTAATGTAATGCAGATAATAAAAATGTTATTAAGTTATAACGCATACAAAAGGCCGCGTTTATAAATACTTAAAAGGAAACCGTTGTGACTAAATGATTAATTATTTAGATTTTTATTATCTGCACGTGAGCCTAAAAGAAGTAATGATTACTAAAATAAATGATCACTAGGAATTGAC
Organism: Pieris mannii; assembly: GCA_028984075.1. Classification (NCBI taxonomy): domain Eukaryota; kingdom Metazoa; phylum Arthropoda; class Insecta; order Lepidoptera; family Pieridae; genus Pieris; species Pieris mannii. The sequence goes on from CM054776.1 coordinate 8,481,979, forward strand.
GCTAAAAAGGAGGGGGGGAACTTTACATAGCTACCATTAAGTAAATCGATTGGAGAGTAATTTCATAAATTCGTAAAAAATACTGTAATTTTCCAAAATTATATATTCATTACATAAAGTCTATATATTGTAGGTTGTAGGCTTATGTATTATAAATATACCTGAAATTCGTCTAAAATACGATAGTACGTAAAGCCTTGAAATTTATTAAAGGAATGTTATTGATAACAGTTATGACTATTGATTAGTACTTCTAATAAATTGACATGCGGGTATTAGTTTTGCTTCAGTAGCACGAAGGAAATCATTGATAGCTCTAAGATTTAGTAAAATAATGGCAGTAAAAACCACATCGAAGGGAACTACTACATATTTGGTCGTAAAAACCAATGACGTTGTTATTAAGTACCTAATACATATAATAGAATTCAGCCGGGACCTTTGATTTTGGTCTAACCAGTCTGCTGTTATAAACTCCGTCGTAAACGGTTTTAATTGTAGGTATGTACTTGTTTATATTAATTATAATGTACTTTAGTGTCCACAACTTTAGTTTTGTTCCTTTAAGTGAATCAAAAATTATTTAAGATTATACGTAAGTTGCAAATGTGTTCGACGTGGACAGAGAGACATAGTGTTTCCCTTGGGTATACCCTTATTTTTTATAAACTATGATCATAACAAATAACTATGTTGTCGATATAAGATGATATGCATTAAGAGTTGTCTTGTAAATTAGTTTTTTTAATTTAATCGGATTGACGTATGTATTATCTTACCTCCATATACCCGCTGGGACACGTGTAAACACATTTGTTGTTATCCAATATCTTGTATGCCTTTATATTTGGCTGGCTTCGACCATCCATGGCTTGTGGGATTGGCATAGACCGGCATTCTTCCTCTGATACGCAACGTCGTGCCAACTGTTGATAAAAAAAATTGTTGAACGAGATTATGGTCCATTGCGAAGAAAGATATATACACAAGTCCAAATGAAAATATAAAATAACTCAGAAATTAAACCTCTTTTAACCGAAATTAGAGTAATGGCCTCTTTTCCATGATAAATGAATTTGTTTGGTATATATACCAAAGTTACTAATGAATACATTAAGTATCGATTACATAAAGTAAAAGCTGATAAGATAAATAATTGAAAAATATTTGATTAATTATAAATAACATCTATTAATATCACGCTATCTGAAAGATGAAAAATATTTTCTATACACTTCTAAAAATCTTAAGTTTCCCGACACTTCTATCAGGTAATTACAAATATAAATAATACCTCATAAGTGTTTGCAGGACACCGTTCGACGCAGGTTCGTTCTGCACCATAACGAAAAGAAAAATTTGCACAAACGTGACAGTCGCTCGGCTGGGGTCCATCACAACCGCCAAGACAGGTCGCGTTGCAGCAGGTGCCATTTTCAGTACAAGCCCGCTCTCCACAAGAGCTTGGACACTCTGAAAGAATTATTCAACACTTCGAACCACATGATCACTTCAAGCGCTTCATTACTTTAATTGTACGGTTAGCAAACAAACGCTCGATGACTGAAGATTGGCCTGTAAGAAAAATGAGGGTACATACGGTACCACTTAGGTATTGAAAATCTTTGCCATTTAGATATATGTATAAACAAACTTGAAATCTTTTCAATCCAAACTTCCGGTAAGTCTAGGTATATATTAAGGATAAAGTTCTTACATGCAAAACACCAAATTATTTCGAATGAATGTTATGAATATTATTTTATCGAATTATACGATTCAAATTAAAAACAAGATTATTATCGTTTCATTATTTAAACGTTTTTAAACGATGCATTTGTCTTTACACTACTTAAGTAAACTCTCTGGACATGAATTAAAACGTGACCCTAATATAATTCAAATTACATTAACATTCATACCGTCGGATTATACAAATATATTCACCGAAAAGTTCCACCCTAATGCTTGTAACTTACAATAAACTTCACGAAAGTCGGCATAAGACAACGTTTTTATGGAGCATTTAAACACACGTCGAAATTTTATTAAAAGGCAACGATTGTTTGCCCGTGTCTGATACGAAACAAGTTGATTAAGTGGCTTTCACAAAAAATAATATCACAAGTCAATCAGCTGTGGAAGAATGATGAGAACATAACCGTACTTATCGTAGAGTTAAAATTTAATTCTTAGTAGCAATTAAAAGGTGAATTGACCAGATTACGGAAAGAGCATGTCGTGCATGGCAGAGAGTGGCACAGTATTGACAGAAATAGCGGGATTTGAGGGGGCCAAAAATAGGAATAATTAGACGATAGAAATAAAAGACCTTATACTTAGCACAGAGCAGTAATATTAGTGTTTTTAGAAGGGGATAATATTGCGAAGCTCAAATATACCTCTCTTTTGACAATGTTTTTCATCCCAACAGAGAAGATGGCCAGATGGATCAGCAGGACATTGCAAGTGTTGTTGCCGATGGTCCTCTAACCGACTTTGTGCGTTGGGGCATAGTCCGCATAGGCGAGTGTCATAGTTTCCCTGCAAAACAAAGTTTATTAAATATTAGAAACAAAACACGACAAAAAGCAGTTTCTTCTTAACGACGTGAATTTATTTTTATTTCAAAACAATTCAATGTTCAACATTCCTTAATAAAAACGGAAAACATCTTTAAGAGCATGTACAAACATTAAATTGAAATGGCTATAAATTCATATCAATAACGTATTACGAGAAAACAGCATTCCTCGTATATTATTGATGTGTGAATAACATGCCGCGTACGTGCATAAAGTATTCGAAACGGAACTTACAACAAAGTGATCCCACGGTCCGATCAAACAAGTTTGGTTGGGCGCATTATTGTGCGAGTGAGACTCGCGATATATGGTTATATCACACAAACAGTTTCCATTCAATGTAAAAAATATTACATCCGTAGAGATTTTTGCTTCATATAGCAACTCGTAAATTTAATTTGCCAAACAACGATTTGCCTATGAATATTTTTGCCGTTTTACTTCGTATGTTTAGATATTAACATTACTAATATAACTTGATAATTACCCTGATAATATTATTACTTCCGTCGATTACTATTTTTGACCAATCAATAGTATTTATGTAGCAGAGTCTATCATTGTTCTGAATGCGGACCGCTCCTCTCTCGATCCGCGTAAGAGAACGAAGACCCAAGGACTGTAAAACAGAATATTGAACAATAAATGTACAATAAATTCTCTGTCATAATTGTTCGTTAGACAATACATATAGAAAGACAATTTCTAAATTAGGTACCTATAATTAAAATCACACAAAGCTCACAAGTTTTCGAAGTATTCATAAATCGGTTTATTGATTCAACAAACATCCTCTAACTGTATGTTCTTCGCGTATGGCTTAGTATCAAATATATATTATTTGATTCAAAGTAAATAATATTTAAATGTTATTATAATGTAAAACAATTAAGTGATAGTTCAACTGAAGAATTATACCTCAAGACCTTCATTATCAAAAATGACGAGGGCATAGTCCTTAAATAGCTGCAGTCCTCGTATTACGGCTAGATTAGGAAACAGTTCACCGAGGTTCCGTACGCCACGTAATCTGAAACAAATGGTTTAGAAATTACTGTAGAACTGACAATGAGAGGGACAAATTGTACGTAATGTATTGTACTAAAAATAGTTAAGTATTTCTACCCGAAAATGCGATGATATAAATTAAGTTTAGGAACATTATAGACAATGAAATCAAGGCGCGAGATTATCAACCCTGATTTCGAGCGATCGAATCCTGGTTGTCCACCAATCTCCTTCTATGGTTGCAATGAATAATAGAGAGAGATAGGAAATACCCACAAGTCTTTGTCAAGCAAAATAGTCACAAATGTTATTAGCGCCATTGATTTATTATTTACCAATCATCAAACCATAGATTTACTAAGATCACAAAGGCATTTCAGACAGGGTTGTCCACAGACGACATTAGAGAAGATAAGAAGAGAAGACAGACTGTTTTTGGTGTCATTAATCAATTTTCTTTATATATTCAACCTATTTGTTCTACCAACCGAAACAAGTAATAATTAATTGGCCGGTACACGAGGTAATATTAGTCTCACTATACCTACCTTCCAAGTTCAATATCCAATTGCTAAGTCATAAATTACTATAAATACTGATGACTTTCATTTGTTGTCAATAGCAAAATCTACGATTCATCGCAAAAGGTCGTGTTTTTTATTTCATTGAAAATGCACATACAACTGAAATACTAAGAACTGGTACTATCGTGCACGTGTAGCAAACAAAAACAGTTACAATTTATAAACGCTTACATTCTAATAAAGTTATCAAAAGAAGTCTGACTCGCCTACGGGGCGATATTGATATTAAGCAAATTTAACAAACAAATCGGATAGTATTGTCTTTTATTAACATAACTTTTACACATTTAAAGAAAAACACTTTTTTACGGATTATAGTTATGTTACAGTTTAAATTTAAAATTATGTCTAAATAATTATAAGTTTAAATACAATAATACATAACTATAATCCGTAAAAAAGTGTTTTTCTTTAAACAAATCGGAATTATAACCGCATTGTCATAATGATGATGCAAAATCAAAGTTCCGATCTAATATGCTATGTCATTCTGATGTTTTTAATTTGTTTATTTCTTATACTTTAACAGGGAACATAGTACATATTCGAACATTCGAAAGATAAACAAAATCGTAGACAATACGTATATGTGTTCTCTATTACTACATATTTCATAGTTTGTTTACCTATATATCAATATGTATCCGGTAACTTCGCGTAGATTTGGAAATGTGTAATTTGCGAAGGATAGCGGCGTGGCGCGCTCCATAAGAACTATGTTGAGGTGACCCTCAATCACTCGGCAGTCCTGCAGTTTCTGCATGTGATCTGGATTATTGCGGATGTCTATCGAAGGGCATACTGAAACAAAACAAATTATGTTATACTTGCAATACTAATCCGTAAAAGATAACCCTTATAAATAGGAGATACAATGTGCGGATTTCATTTATAAGCTTTACATTTTTTTTTTAATTTTAAGGACAGGATATGTAACAACGATATTTTTAATTGATCACCGACAACAAATACTTGCTGATTTATCTGATTCCTACGTAGAATAGTTTAACTCTTTGTAATTAATCTGTTATTGTTGATCAATACTCGATCAACTAGTAATTGACGATCTCCCACAGAGCTATACCACCACATGGAACGATAACGCTGTGAAATAATGTGAATGTTATAAATTACTGTTTATGATCTAATTTGGCCAGTTGTCATACAAAATTGAATCCCTGGAATGTAGACGTGAACAATACGACCTAATGTTTTTGCACGCTATTTGGAATGGTTTGATTGACTGTCGTGACTTATTGTCGCTTTTACTATTTCACACCCATTCTTCATACAATACAAGACAAACCCAACTATTTCAAATTCCTTGGACTAATACAAACTTTTACGTAACTCAGTCATGTATTGTATACCCTCAGGTTATAACACTTTACCAGGAAATAAATATTTTTAATGAAAATATATGATATTATATATTAAAGATGGCGTTGTTATTCTTCCTTTTTTTACATACACATAATAATATGATCAATGCATCTTGGAATTAATAACAAATATAAAGTACATGTTGTTTTTCTATGAGCACATGTATGTGTGTGTGGAGATTAACTTATACGGTTAGGCTTAATTACAGTACATTTTAAAAATATAAGTGTTTTACGTTAGTGCGTCTTAATTTAATAATCATCTCTATTTTACATCCTTAACATTATTTTCTGAATTAAGTTAACGTAAGTAAATTAAAAGATCCAAATTAAACAAATGTACCTTACGGAATTAATGAAATGATAATGCAAATTATTATTGCAAAAAAATTAGGTAAATGTAATTTCATGAAACCAAATTATGCCGTTTCAACTAAAACAACTATATTTGGCATATTTCATTTAGTAAATATAGTTCAACAAGAATTGTATTGTAACGTCACGCCGTAGTACTATCGCCGTACTACAATTTACGACTGCACACACGGCTTACGTAAGTAGGTACCTACTCAATAACCAGTACTCGTGCAAAACAATAAAGAACGCTCGCATATTTATTATCTTTAGCATTATATTTCCATATTGTCTACAATTCTAAGAACATATAATTTTATACGGCAAATGAATGTTGTTTTTAAATGTTTAAATATTTATTCCTAGCGACTGACTCCAAGGCTTAAGGGTGCGTTTTGTGAAGAAAATGAATATAGTATTCCTATTTGTAAAGATATACAAGGGAGCAATATTTTAACATTATTAATCGGATATATTTAGTGTTCTGAAGGTTAAAAGGAATTGCGTAGTTACATTACGATAGCGGCTACGCAGTAACGCCCATAACATTAAGTACGCACGCGCAAGAAACTGCAAACAACGCATATAATATCAAGAAAGTATTATGAAATCAGGTAAAACCAGATTCATATATTATTAATAACAAACCTATGATTAAATACAAAATAAAAATTCAATTTATACTAATATTGAGTATAAAACAATAAGAATTGTTTGCTAATTCGAATTACGAAAATCAATGAGTTAAACTTTGGGTCAAGGCTAAAGAATGCGACACAGAACGATCGTGAATGAATCGTGAACGTCAAAACGGGAACATCACTGCGTAGTTGTTTAATGTTTTACCATATGAATACTTTATCAGTCAGGACAGGAATTAACGATTCGTTCTGTTATTCAACATTTCAATCGTTAAACAAATACATATAAATGTTTATGAACATAATTGGTGTAAACTGGTCAGATGGAGCGTCAACCGGCCAATATTTGTGAAAGCGATGGACGTAACAATATCGAACTGTTCGGATAGTACGTCAAGGCGCAGTGGGTGCATTGTAATGCAAATGAACTCTACCGAAGGGCGAAGCCCCCTCCTCCGTCCACAACCTATCCCCGACCCCGCGTCTCAAGCACAACGGATATTTATAGCGCGGAATGTTATTGTACTCTATATAGGTGGTAATGACGTAATTCGTAATTTACTCTATCGGATTTCCATAAGACACTTATTATAAGTAATATAGAGAAAAAAGGTTCACAGCGTTTTACGTTCATTATCGTATTTGTTTTTTTATAAACCAATTTTTGGTATTATTTTTATACATGCTTTACTCATATTTAACATCCATTACGACCAATAATGTATCTGCGAAGATTTCAAGAGGGAAACTCGTGCAGCTATAAAAATGCTAGCGACAAATAAATAATATATATAGGCTATGATATTTTCTCTTTCTAAAATGTATACGTATTAACTCATAGGAATATGGCGTCGTCACATCTTTATGATAATAATACATATAAAGGTTTTGAAGCTTAAATATTCGTCCTTAGAGCTGCGTCATTCGTTAAGTCGTAGTAGATGCAACGTAAAATGCAACTCGCATTTGTGCAAACACTTGGCGTTCTGACGGCGCAGCGATGCATTTCCTATGGCGTCATTGTAGAGAATAAGAGCTCCAATGAGATAACTGAGTGCCAAAAGTATAATTTTATGAATTAAATTATAACAATGTGAGAAACATATTTTCGATGAAATTAGCCGTCCGTAATCGTTCTTAATTAAATCTTGTTATTGCACGTTATCGCATAGATTTATAGTTTTTAGCATGTCTTTAATTAAAAAGAATGAACATTTCAAAAATGTAATGCAAATTATAGTGAAATCACCATGTTTTTATAGTGTACGTTAATGTGGATAGCATATTAATAGTATCGTAGTAATAATAGTATAAATATTAAATGATACATTGCTAAAATTAAGTCCATCAATGTTAAAATTTTGAATTAAATAAATTCTTAGATTATTAGATTATTACACACTTATAAAATAGTTATGATTACAACTGACAGTACGCGACTTTGAGTGAATTTAACCTAATTAAGCCGACACCTGTCAGAAGTTCTAAAGAAGTCTCCGTAATAGTAGTTTAGGTATTCGGCCATTACTGATAATTTAGCTGTTGATCTTACCGGCAGATTTAATTGCCTTAAATTTATTCGGAGTTGGATATGATGGTCTTGTCTTGTCTGTTAAGTCATAGACTGTTTTTTACCCTACTGGGTCATAATGGTGAAGTGATGTTTCATCCAGAGTTATGAATCGAGTTCAAAATAGGTAAAGATCTTGGACGAACCCTAACAGCTTTGTGTAATTCTTACTTTTTTTCTCGGACAGCATTTTGAGCACCCAGCACGCTGACACTATTTTCAGACCCAAATAAATTTGTATAATATTAGGACCACTTCCTACAAAATATTCCGATCTGCTAAGACAATGCTTTCAACTTTTTTAGTCACTTGTTCAGTGACTACCGATATAAAGCGTCCCGTGCGGGGTCGTCGTTTATTGAAGTTTTTTCTCGCTTGAACATACATATATAGATCACCAACGCGTAACCTCAGAGTATGGAGTAACCCTAATGTTACTCTCAAGTCTTGATTTCCCAGCTCCGTAGCAGATACATTTGAGTTGATTCTCTAAATTTTAAGAATACATACGTCCAAAAAATGGCTTCTATTTTTTAAAACAAAAGAGAATCGATTGCTATATGCTTTCTTATGCGAATGTATCAAATTATTATTATTAAATGAACACTGCTCGTATAACTTAAGCATTGAGAAAAAATATTTATATCAAGCCAAGACTACTTAAGAACAACGAAAATATGGTATCTATTGATACGAGAGTAAGACTATCATTAACGTCTCCTCCCGAGTTACACTTTCACTGCAAATAGACGAACTTGTCTAGTATTATTGGCGTCTATCCCATTAGTTTTGCTCTTCTGTTTGCGACTGCGGCCTTATATCCTCCGGGAATTAATTTTATATTAACTAATACACCAATGAAAGGTAATAATCATTAAGAAAATATGTATTATTTAATAATAAATATTACACGTAATTTATTTCGCTTTAAAACATATCGGAAATTGTTAATTGTTGACATGAGTTAATAGAAAAAATTGTAACTCGATCAATGTTGACGACGGGTGGAAGTCCGATATGTATAAACTATAAACAAGTGATCCAACGTCTTACGGATTTGTAAACCGTTTTTTTATAATTCCTTCATAATGTTATAGGGATCAAAAATTGCTAATATCTTAATAAGATTATATACTTTTGCATTCCCATTATAGTACAAATGTCTAATAAGACTGCGTAGTTTGAAACAAAAAAAAAATCATCAAAGTATAAAAATCAAAACATCTGAATAGATCAGCCTTACAGAATAGGCAAAATCATTCATATATCCTAAACACGAATATTAAAAATTAAGAAGTCTTGAGAACCATTATTATAGGCCGACGTTGATTTATGTTTCCGGTTTGTGAATGAAGATATCAATGGTTTACTCATATGGTGCGTTCGTAAGCTGTTCATTAACACTGCATATGGACATTTTGTTCCTTTGTACACCCAACACACACAATATAAAGCTGAGTATTTTTTAACGTAATCAACATAATTTTTATAAATGAGCTATTAAGCATCCCATTAAGATAATATCATTTATAAGGAAATTTATTTGAAGTTGTTCACTATCGCATTTATCTCCTTTTTTTCATAATCTCCCATGAGTTCAAAAGTATAAAAAAGGCAGTGCGTACGTAGACGATTAAATTAAAATAATCAATCATTTTAATTCTTACAATTTACAAGTATCTAGGATATATGTTAGGATTACTGTTGGTTAAATATATAAACAATTTCAACTTATGTCTTATAATATTACATGAGATATGTATTAATCCAAACTACTCAATTCGGAATCGTGGTACTAAATAATTAAATATCCTTCTTAAAATTAATTCTAATTCGATAATAAGGAAAAGAAACAGCGAAGATTCTAGTCACGATCGTAAAAAGAGAGTAATACTGATGCCTTATGTAATTCTTGTGAAAAAGTCGTTTCCGAGAAGCTTTTGGATATAAATTCAGCCTACATTTCTACTTGTATTGAAAATTTGTTGTGTTCGATATTCATCAATGTGATAAGCCATAATTCATAATTGTTACTTTAAATCTATGAATGGATGAGTTTATTTTCCGAGGTATTTTCAATTTAAGAATAATTATCGAAGCAACAGTTATATGACGACAGCAACATGACATAGATCGTATGTACTTGTGTTTAAATTAAAATGAAGTTGAGTATATATGTCCAGGGTCCATTTATAAACAAAATTATGTTAGAGACAATATAAAAAACTGTATTGGTTACAAATCTAATTTTACATGTGTTTGCTATTTTTTGTTGTATAATACTACAAAAGCATTATTTTATGTTTATCTCATAACTGTTTTATTTATTTATCTCTTAATCCTACAGCTAACATAAATAATATATACAAACAAATATAGCCAAAGATGGAATACATCATACATATTACTACAAAAAGGTTCAATGATTAACAAAAGGGAACAAACAAACAAAAAGTATTCAATACATTTGACTAAGTGGTACCTAATTTGGCGGTGTTGTGTGATGATGTAAAAGTCAGGGTATTGTTTTTTTAATACTCTTTAATGTATATTCTACGGTTTCGAACATGTATACTAACAATACAATAATAGACCTGTGTAGTAGTAATTTTATTTTGAAAGTGCATTATCTTGACATTTAATTATTTAACTAATGTATACAAATGTTGTAAATTGTATTTTAAAAGAGTAAGTGTGTAGTTTCTTGCCCATTCTTCACGAAACTACCATTTGGAAGAGTCAACTAGAATCATCTTAATAATTTATTTAACATTCAAAAGTGCAATTTTAGGTGGTCTAATTTGAATAAATTATTTGAGAATATATCCTTAGATATTATAAGAATCATTACAAAAGTTACATTATTTGCGTTAACTTTCATGTTTGTATTAAATGCAACCTATTGCTAGAATCTTTGTGTGTCGAGTAGTATTCGAGGAAAACAATTTAGGTCATGCTTTCATGGTGATTACAATAACGGGCTGTATTGGTATTAAAAAACAATAGCATTCATCAAATGCTAGGCAGGTTTTAAAGGGTATTTTTTTGGTGAACGCTTTATACGTGCTGTGAGGCTCAGCTCACGTAACTTATTTTCAAAGCAAAAACAATTTCCTAGAACCTCACGATAAAATGACCAAATAATTTCATTATTCAAATAAAATTTAATTAAAACTTGTTTCCTTTTTAAGTTCCTAAGTAATGTTATGTTTTAAGAATCTGAATACAAAACTTACTTCAATTTATCATAAATAAATTAAAGTAAGAGGGTATTAACTCTATTATCATTTTTTAATGATTTGTCGCTGCATCAGTAGTCACCTAACTTATACGAATTCTGTGACTTAAAAGAGTACAGTCAATCGTTAAATACTTGCTATAATAAACATGATAATATAATAATATAGTTCAATAATTCTGTGGAGTAAATTAGTTAGCGTCAGCAAGAAAAATAGTTGGCAAAACAAGCATGCATATATTTGCGGGCGGTGGCCTCGGAGGGCTGCCTCAGGTTGTTTACGTCGCAATATTCGGTTGCGCGTGAGTCACCGACGCGGCCAGTTCCGCCGACATACCAAATACAATCAATTAGTGATTAGATCACTCCAGCGAACCAATAACAAAACATCACGGTACATACATTCCAAAACTATTATACTAACAACCAAACAAGAGCAAAATAGATATTGCTCTCGAAAACACGAGACAAGGCCGCAGACAGGTTTATTGACCCGGAAGCGCTTAAAACGAGATTATTGTGAGTTTCAAGAGAACTATTGTCATAAAGATAAGTTGTTTACCTATAATAAAATATCGGTATGATCGTTTAATTACATTGGTCTATACCTGTGATTGGCATTCCAATTACGGTTAAGCAGAAGGCGAATGGCTACCAGCGACAGGCGTGTAGTCGATGTATTGCTACATTCCAATTGAAGTATTTGCGGTTATCGCGGAGGCCGCGGCTAGGTCGTTCTCCGGGTTCCGCGGAATGCGTTCAGATTTCGGAATGCAGTCCAGTGTCCACTGCATTACTAACTGTCCGCATATAAGAACATGTGCTGTCGGATGTCCGAGCATTCTCAACAAGACCCTTAGAGGAAAATTTACAGTCGATTCTTGGCGCGAAGACGTATTTTTTAAATCCAATTGGGCTTTGTTACGGGAGTCATACATTATTTACACCATAACAACTAGATATCGGTAATATACATTAATGCAGCAGATTATAGTTTAAATAGCCTGGAAGAGATGGCTTGTTAGCGATAAGGCCGCCCCTTACCTTCCTATTAATTATTATGTTATGTTTTTGTTTTAATGCATCGAAATATAATCTTAATATATATAAATCTCGTGTCACAATGTTTGTCCTCGATGTACTCCTAAACCACATAACCGATTATAATAAAATTCGCACACCATGTGCAGTTCGATCCAACTTGAGAGATAGGATAGGTAAGATCTTTAATTATAGTCGCAATTTTATTTTATTGCAAATTATTTGTTTATTATTTGATACAATTCTAACAGATGGCGCTAAGTTAAAGGTAGTTTAGGTCCGTGTCGTGGTACCAACGTTTCACATAAGTTCTCCTACGGTTTCCCTTGATTAATTTACTACTATGTAATATAACAAAAACCTTAGCCACAGCAACGCTTGGCCGAGTCTGCTAGTAATATAAATATCGTTTTTAATTTTATCAATATTTTTTAAGAATATTAGAATACTAAAATTCTCACACACACGTGCAAGATTGATATCTATTTATTTTAAAATTAATATGTATTAAATTTCAGTGTAAAAATATTTATTCGGCTGAGCGTTCAGCAGTCGGACAGTGACGCCAAAGGCGAAATAAATATTACAGTAGATACGATTATACGATAGTCATTTTATTTGCAGTATGACGTAATACGATTGACGCAATAGATAACCATAAAGCCGGAGTTTTAGGCGTATACAAATTTCGATATATATATAACATCAAAAGCATTGTCGAATACAAACATGAAGCTAGATTATTAAAAAGTTACGATCGCCCGCCGACATACTTTAAATTAAAAGAAATATTAATGTCATTAATACATTTATCATTAAAGTAAGAGAAAGAATTAAAAACCAAAGGAAAAAATATTTCTGACGAACAAGTGCTATAATAAAACTGTCCGTTTCTTATGTGTTATTAAAATCCTTAGAGAAACAATCACATATAAAAAAATAGCATAAACTAGAATTTACGAGAATAGAACTTATACTTATCGCGCTAATGTACAGAGGGTAGTTATATCTTACGATTTCTACCTACGTGGGATCTACCTAGCGCGCACAACGCAGCTCGGCGGAAACACAGTAGAGTTCGCCCGTTTGAGCCTCTCCTAGCAAAACAACACTTGTTGAGGCAATACGAAAACATGTTCGTCTATGATCACGTTGTATTGACATATAAAATGAGATATATATCTCTAACGTTGTAACGTAATTGGCATTTCCACAACATCCGACAGCAAAAAACTACCTCTCGAAATTTGATGTCGGCTTACGGAGAACCAACTTCAAAAATAACTAGTACCTCTCTTATTAAATATAAGCAATATATAAAACTGGTATCAGCCATATATGATATTAAGTCATGTTTTAAAATAGCACCTCACGCTGAATACGCAAACAAACAAAGCACGTTTTAAACAATTTCTTATTGTCATTTATAGATTTGTACTTCTCAGAAATGATAATAAAGTTCTCGTCAATCATAAATATACTTGTATACACAGCGAGAGGAATCAAAACAAATATAACACAGTTACGTGGCGAGCACGACAAAATTAGACACTGACATTGAAGTTACGTGCTAGAAGCGTTTCAGTTGTTATGCTTTTCGTCAAGAATTGAAGCAAAAATGGTTGTTAATAATCACTAGAGGTTACGTACTGGCGCTCGTTCTGGGGACGCAGGGTTGATACTGTCGTCTACTAAGTGGGATGTTTGTGACAAATTTGTGGAGAGAATATTAAATCTAATTTACATACAGTACACTTGCGGTGCACTTCAGAGTTACTTACGATAATAAAAAGATATTCACTTTTATAAAATACAATAGAATAGGGCACCTTATTTGCATTGAGTGAAATCTAAATTTAAAATGACAAAACTTCGAATACAAATATTCGTAGCCTAAATCTCATTTTGATTTGTATATAGGGCGAGACAAATTTAACTAGGACCGGTCTGCACTGTATTATTTCTTTCAGCAGTAACATTATAATACATAATGTATGATGTATGACATCCTTCATGGTAGTTACTATTTTTTCCTTTAATTTAGTGAATATGTTTATGAATATGATAGTAATGCAAAGATATAGGTATATTTTCTGCATGATAGCGTAATTTTAATCATTTATATTACTAATAATATAAAATACAGTAATCACAACTTACATGACCCACAGATACAGGATAAAAAATATGTATACGTAGATGTAGTAGAAAAAAAATACTATTCTCTATATTTTTATTACATATTCATAATGTAGCATTCCTTATTTGAACAGGAAAAGAGGTTTTAAAAAGTGAGAGACTTATACTGCGTAAAAATTCTAACTAGAAAAGTGGCGCAAGCGTTTATCAATATTATCAGCACAAACAATAAGATTTGCGTCCAATTTGGAATAACATATTGCCGAGTTCAGCCTTGAAACTGCATTTAAGTTGACATTGGAATAAGAACGAGAGTCAAACGAATAATAAATATCATTTGTTCTCAGATTTATCTCAGATAGATCGCAATGCGAAATAAACAAATTTACTTAATTACAGAAGTAATTGACATTTGTTACGTATTCGAGTCTGTTTACGTCATAAGTACAGAGGTAAGTTATCTACACTGAAATTTATATTTCAATCTGCCTTATGATTTTTCTACCAAAAATAAACGCCAATGAATTTGCTTTAGGTACTTGTTGAAATGCAAGAGAATATTGTTACAAAAACGGTAATTTAGTTACAAATGTAAAAAAGTAATAAAGTAGGTAAACAATATTCTTGCAAAGCTCACCAATTTTTAATTTGTTTCTTGATCTGTTTTATTGCGTCTTTTATTGGTTTAAACATTTTCAAATTCATTTCAGTTTACTGAACGGTAGTCGTGTTTAGTTACAAAATTATAGTGAAATAATAATATTTTCAAATGAATATATTAATTTTGATAATCATAAGGCGTGATGCCGTATGATCATTCAATAAACAGCTAAAGGGCTTTAATAAGATGGTCCCTATAGAAGTAAGAAAAGTTATAAATTAAAGTCCACAACACTCCTAAAGTTAAAACAATGCCAGTATTAGCTACAACTTGATTGAAAATTAATCTTAATTTATTAACTCAATAATATATAATATGTATATAATGTTTATTAATTAACTCGTGTTACTTACTAGAAAATAATTATATAACTTATTAAAGATATTACTTCCGTTAAAATTTTATTTAGGTTTATATACTGCTCCTTTCTATTGCTTAAACTAAAATTAGATTTAATTTGTTAATTACTACAATTAATAAAAAAATTCAATTTGTATTTTTTTTTTTAAATTAAAATGTGCATTGTAGACGAAAAACTAATTGGTGATAAAAAAGGTCCATCAAAGAAATATTCTCATATCGTTTGAATATTCGTCTTTAGTGACTTTCAGTAACGTGTGAGGCCTCCATGAGCCCTAATCACGGCTTGACAACGACGCGGCATGCTTCGTATGATCCTCCGAATATCTTCTTGTGTTCGCTCCCATTCTTAAATCAACGCTTCAGTGAGCTGCTGCAGTGTTTGAGGTGCAATCGGACGCTTTCGGATGCGCCTGTCAAGCAAGTCCCATATGTGTTCAATTGGATTTAGGTCAGGGCTCATGGAAGGCCACTCCATTACACGGATTTCCTGCTGTCGTAAGTAATCTGACGTGATGGCTGCAGTATGCGGCCTGGCATTATCTTGCATTAAAAGAAAATCTGGGCCCATACCATATGCTGCGGGCCAAACATGATCTTCGAGCACATTTTCCATGTAAATTTGAGCACACAAGCGCCCGGGAACAACGACGAGATCTGTGCGCTCGTCCAAACTAACTCCGCCCCAAACCATCACAGAGCCACATCCAAATTTGTCATATTCCTGGACTGCTGCTGCACTGTATCGCTCGCCTGGGCGTCTGTAAACACGGAGACGACCATCGCAACGTGTTAGACGGAATCGTGATTCGTCAGTAAAAAGCACTGGCCTCCAATGTCGAAGTTGCCAATTAGCGTGATTTTGCGCGAACTGTCGGCGAGCTTGTCTATGTTGAATTGTTATACGCACAGCCCGAACTGGTCGGCGTGATCTCAAATTGGCTTCCAACAACCTATTTCTTACCGTCTGGTCGGAAATTTCTTCACCAGTAGCCGTCCTTAGTGTATTTTGTAGATCTCTTGCAGTTGTGGTGCGGTTACGTAAAGCACAGTTGACGATGTAGCGATCTTGCAAACGTGTAGTTTTTCTCTTTCGACCTTGACCACGCCTTCGTGAGTATTCTCCCGTCTCACGGTATCGCTTCCAAAGTCTGTAGATAACAGAAGGGGCTACTCCTAGATCATTTCCTACATAACGCATAGTTCGACCCTCTTCAAGCAAAGCGATAGCTCGGGAGACATGCAATTCAGTCAGATCTGGTATTATAACCTAAACTCACTCGCTTCAATGAATAACAATACTCAAAAGGCTCACTTCAATTTCTATTAATACTCAAAACATTGAAAAAAACTACTTAAAATGTGTTTTCTGTGATTAGAAAGTAATGAAAATTCAAAGACGTCACTTTGTTTTTAGGTGTTTCTAGACACACTGCCACTTTATTATAGGACTACTAACCAAAACGCCGATGCTCTTTTGTTTTTTATTTTCTTCGACAATGCCTTAACATTATCTAGTGGCCAGTAATAATAATTAAAACCTTAAGTAAAAAGTTTAGTTCTACTTTAAAGTTTTGTTCCCGTAATTGTTTTGAGCAGTAGATTATCTAGAAAAAATATTATATCTTAACCACGCCCTCCTACATCAACACAGAAGCAGTATTTTGCGATCTATTCTTTAAATACTAACATACCGTAAGGTCGTGCATCGCTTCTGAAATCTCGGCAAATGAACGTTTAATATCTGCAGTTTATTGTTGGAAGGTTTTTAGATAATATTTCAGAAGCGCGAAACGGTTTAAAAATTCTTCTATCATATATAACATCTTACAACAGCTTAAAGATCTTATTTCCTACAGTTAAAATTATTATAAGAGAAAAAACTTTTAACATTTGTAAATTTTTGTTGCATAAGTAAACGACGAAGATAAATTTGCATATGTTAACATAGCAGCTTCCAAAAAGTATGTGAGACTAAATATGATTAATTTACACAAATGCTGCGCATTTTTCTATTCATGAAATAAGAGATAATGAGGACACGACCTAAACGTAAAATGTAGTTTAAAGGAAATTATTATATTTACAGACAATTAATTACGTTGAAACAATTAAAACTCGCCATTCAACACGTACACAATTTAAAAAAATATTATTACCCTAATACAACAATATTTATGAGAAGAACGTTAGAACATAAAATTAGACTTAAAATAGTACAGTACATATACCAAACAATTATAAATTATGCTGACTATAAATTATTTTAATCAGCTAACCTGTAGTCGAATCAAGAATTTTCCTCGAAAACAGGTTTCTTGTATCGACTACTTATGGAGCGTCGAAGTTTCAATGGGTTTATGACGTTTTACGCGCAATATAATGGCTATAATGCTATGTATACATCATTGGTCTCAGTATAAATAATGAATTATTATTATTTGTTCGATGTCCTGCTGAACAGAACAACTGTTTCCAGTTTGTGTTTCCACCACACTGTTGTAAACTTCTGCCTGATTATGTATGTAATAGCAGTGGTTGCCTGGAAGAGATCGCTCAAAAGCGATAAGGACGCCAGTTGCTCTCCTTTTCATTTCATTATGTTTAATTTTTATATTGTAATGTAACGAAGTGTTAATAAATAAATAATATAGTTGGCTTAGCGGCGAACGGTTTCGACGTCTCGAATTAAAGAGTTCATGGTGGCCGAGTGCGGTAGGTCGGGTACTCATGTGCCTCGCTCTATTTATACAACCCGAGAATTTTTTTACGAACACATTTTTATTAAGACATACAATCGACAACCATTTGCACGTGCTTAATGTCAAGTGGAGGTTAAAAAAGAAACGTGCCGCTGAATATTTTTTTTATAAAAAATGCATTTTTACATGCTGCTTTATTTTCTACGTATATCTGCTGACCTTGCGTTTATTACCTTTGTTTTAAATCAGACGACTGGTGTGAATAAACAAACATTGAGTAAATCGAATCTTGCGCATAAGAATTATTGACGCGTGTGCCATAATTGTGATTACCTATCTACAGTAAATATTAATAAACAAACCTTTGTATCTGAGTGATCCGCTGACATAATAATTATATGTTTAATTATAATATGAGTTTGTTGGTTAAGATTACAAATACTATTTCTGTGTTTTCCAACATCTATCTCGCTATCGAGGAAGTAACAAAAGATGCGAAGAATCAATACAAAATATAATATAACCTTACAAGGTTGTGCAATATTCTGGTAAGGTCTCTAGACAGCTTTCGTAACAGGTTAAAATTACAAAAAAATTAAGACAGATTGTTCACTCAGCCTAACATCACTATAACCTTTCTTTCTTTATTCTCAAGAATGATTATTTTCGTGGTATTTTAAACATAGTATTGAAGCCTAGAGGCATAGGTATCATATATCATTATGAGATAATTATAATAACATTTTAATCAGAGGTTAAGTTCATTAAGGCACGCGCCATATTTAATGCATTTATCAATTTAAACATAACCGGTTTTACACGCTTTCAAATTCTAAAATCATTTATATAAGAAGGTAACATAATCTTCACTTATGAATGTCAAAAAAGAAATATAATTTGAATGCTTCTAATTTTCATTTACTGCCCAATTTACTGTTCTCTACAAAATTACTGTTCTCAAATCAAAGGCGTAGAACGGAAGAGAAGAACTGGCAATAAACACTCCGCCACTCGTTTTAATCGCCATTTTAAATGGGTATTGCTGGATTACACTCACTCTCAAACACATGGTAAATCGGATAAAGAAACCGGGTTGGAGATTTCAGTTTCCATATTTCTATCATAAAACAATTGAATTTCAAATTAGAAGATAAATTTCAAATTCATTGGCGGAGGTTGAATTTTTCTATAAATACAACGTATGGTAATCGTGAGGAAACTAACAAAGTAAAATACTGAAATCCAAGACCAAAACCAAGAAGCGCCAATATTTAGTTTTAATGTGACATCATCTAAATTATATTAGCGAACTTGAGTGAAATATTCCTGGTTTTACAGACTATAGACACCCACCAGGGAGTCCGGATACCAATCCGGGCGGATACACTGATATATAATACCTCGGCGCCATATAGATTTTATCATTGATATTTATTAAGAACCTCTTATCTTTCCTTGAAATTTGACGAGCGGTATGTTTTCATTTGATTGTCGCTTTGAGTTTTGTACAAAAAAAACATTGATAATGAATAATAGAATAGTTTATTCATTGAGTATTAAACGATGATTATACAGAAACAAACGTGTATTCAATATATGCAATATAGCAATAGGCACACCGCCAAATTTCTATAAAAATGCATTTTTAACTTAAAACTTATTTTGGATCATTTTTATTTTGTCTAATTCTAAAGCGAAGCCTTGTTTATGAGAAGGGAAAGTAAGGTTAACATAAAATATATATTTTTTTACAGTGGCAGAATTTTAGGACTCTCACGCGTCCATAATTTTGGATTAGCGGCAACTGGTTTTGCTCTATTATTATATATCATGCTAGAGGCAGGGAGGGGGAGGGACTTAACTATCTCATTACATTTTTTAATGGTCCTTAGAGTTTATAATGCAGAAATGTTGGAGAGACTAGGGCTGCGTGTGCCAAAAAACCACTCTGCGTGGTAAGCGATCTCAATTGCTGGCAGTGCGTCGGGCGCGTACAAACCTAATCAAGGAAGCCCCATTTACGCGTGTCTTGAGCACCCTAAATATTATTGCGTGTGAGAGTATTTAGTTGCACACTGGCTGAATTCACAAGAATTGCATTATTTATAAAATGGTTTAGGTTTTAAGTTTTTACTTGTTATGTTTTTAGCTTAGTTTTCTATTGTATTAGTATTAAGTTACTGTAAAAATAGGAAATGAGGAAATAAATTAATAAAATAAAAAAAATCTGTGGCTTACACAATTCTTAAAAATTCTATTATCATTTTTATTCACTAAATACTATTATAATTTTATTTAAAAACGGACCTACCTAATTGCATTACGAAAGCAATGTTTGCAAACAGTTTATTAAACACGTTTCACAACTACAACTTTGATAATCTACAATTTTTTTATTGGTATGTCATTGGTATATCTTTTGTGATAAAGATATGAATACAAGATTTGTTATCGGTTGCGCATTGTAACTTGCAATATCATTGTTTTTTATTTATTTATTTCCACATCATTTTTCTACCTTATCAGTTAACTACTATTGCGATAGAACGTACCCACACCGATTATCCTACGAAAAAAATGTCTTTAAAGCAAGCAGTGGCGAAATTTCCCTTGGAAACTGCGTAAATCTATAGATTCGTGGCCCAACAGATTAAAGATCCGTATAAAAGCCAAATGTGGCCATTTCGAATTGTTTTTTTTTTATTTTTTGCTAAGACTAAATATGTGGGTATAAACTTTTACAATACTAAATAACTTCAATAAAAAAAATTGTATCTTATGCCATAAGTTATGCGGCGCGCGACTACCTTTGAACTAGAGAGAATTTTGTACATTGTTAAATATTTGTTATAATATAGGAGAACCTATGGTGTCGGAACTCCTTTTTTATGTATGGCAATTAATAATAATAATTCTTGATAAAATCTAAGTCGTCTTTAAAATAAAATCCACTTTTGGAGCAAATGAAATATTTAGGTTTCAGTAAGAGACTAGGTTATACTTCGGATTTTTTTTTTTTATATAATAGGGGGCAAACGGGCAGGAGGCTCACCTGATGTTAAGTGATACCGCCGCCCATGGACACTCTCGATGCTAGAGGGCTCGCGAGTGAGTGTGAGTGAGTTTTAAGAATTTGTACGCTCTTTTCTTGAAGGACCCTAAGTCGAATTGGTTCGGAAATACTTCAGTGGGCAACTGGTTCCACAAAGTGGTGGTGCGCGGCAAAAACTGCCTTGAAAATCGCGCAGTTGTGGAACGGCGGACGTCGAGGTGATACGGATGGAATTTCGTATTCTGCCTCGACGTCCGATGATGAAACTCAGCTGCAGGTATTAATCCGAACAACTCCTCTGAACACTCTCCATGGTAAATGCGGTAGAAGATGCAGAGTGACCCCACATCTCTACGCAACGCCAAAGGATCAAGCCGCTCGGAGAGAATTTGGTCGTCAACGATTCGAACCGCTCTTCGTTGAACACGGTCAAGTGGAAGGAGTTGGTACTGGGGAGCCCCCGCCCAGAGGTGAGAACAGTACTCCATGTGGGGCCGAATTTGCGCTTTATATAGTTGCAAGCGGTGGCTCGGAGTGAAGTACCGTCTCGCCTTGTTTAGCACACCAAGCTTTTTGGAGGCTAATTTAGCCTTTCCCGCCAAGTGACCGCGAAACTGAACGTCGTTCGATATGTCAACGCCAAGTATTCCAATTATATAATAATTAGGATTAATTAATACTCACGCATAAGGGATCGGCACCTGCGCATGAACGAATCACAACCAATTTCGATCACGGTGAAAAGTCAACTGAGAGTGACTGAAGCGTCAAAAAGTATAAAAAATAAAAGGGCAGGCAGGGCAGGGCATGGCCCGCGCTTTTTACTCGCGATTAACTTATAATGATATTTGCCTCCTTTTCGCACCAACGCGTAAAAGATAACGGCAAGGTCTCTTGTAAAAATTGTCAATGGGAAGTATAAGCACATTGATTTTTACTACATAAAATTTGTTGTTTGTAGAAAAAAAAAAAAAAAAATTAAAACAAACGGCTTATTAGATTCAAATTTTGCAATTGGCTTAAATCTCAACGATATAACAATTAATCACGAGAACGCCACAAACGGGTCAGATTGTATTTGTGTTCAAATCGATCTTCTGAATGTCTTATTGCTAAAGTAACAACCTAACTTTTGTTTACAAGCATGGTAAAAGCAGTGGTTTCGTTTTCGGTATAAAATTTTAATTCATAGGGGGTCGTATAAGGGCTTGTCTGAGCTGAGGTCGTTCAACTTTGCGACAGATGGTAGTTGTAGCTATAGTTATTAGGTAAGCAGACAAAGACTGATTTTTACACAAAAGGGTCTGAACGCGCGCATAAATATTTGAAAACCAATATATGTCAATCCATTTTCATTCCTAAGAATGTTCTAAGAATAATTATAAAATTATGAATGCGTAATAAATT
Source organism: Pieris mannii (assembly GCA_028984075.1). Classification (NCBI taxonomy): domain Eukaryota; kingdom Metazoa; phylum Arthropoda; class Insecta; order Lepidoptera; family Pieridae; genus Pieris; species Pieris mannii. The sequence goes on from CM054776.1 coordinate 8,504,703, forward strand.
TATTAAAATTCGATCTGTAATTTGAGGAGAGAGTTTACCATATCGACGGCTATTAAATTTTTGACATTTACGACATTTAAAAACCTTTTAACATTTTACAATGTAAATTAAGATACGGTGTTCAACATTACGATTAGATTCTATAATTTATATGCAGGGATTTGCCTTATAATACATTTTTTTTTAAGTTCTGTTGTTTAGGCAAACGGGCAGGAGGCTCATCTGATGTTGAGTAATATGTACTACCGCCCATGGACACTCAAGTGCGTTGCCGGTCTTTTAATAATTTATACGCTTTTTTCTTGAAGGACCCTAAGTCGAATTGGTTCGGAAATACTGTGTTAAATGTTTCTCAAAATTCGATTTCTAAATTTCAAAAACATTAAGCAAAGGCAAAATACCCATTTTATATATTGTGATAAGCTTTGGAAGATATTAAATATAAATATTTTTAGATGGAACGGCGATTTAATAATCATTTGTTCTGTCAGCCAAAAAAACTTGTTACATCATAATAGTTTTACGTATTACATTGACAAATTGTTAACTGGTGTGTACTATAGTGGTAAGTGACAGGTTCAAAGTCCGTTGCTATTATAATATTCTTATGATTTATATGAACGACGTGAAAGTAGGTCGCTCCGATGTTTGTATAAAAAAAGATATTAAAAAACTAAAAATCACCTACATTATATATTTTATCGTAAAGCATTCCCATAACTAACATTAAAAGTTATTTGAGTATCTTTATAATTATTTATTTTTTATAGAATATCAAATTTGATAACTATGAAACACCACGATATAAACTAGCAAATGTTACATTAATAAGGTAAGGTGTGTGTGATTAAGAATACTTCAGCAATAGTGAGCGCAAACATATCGCACCCTTCATAAAAGAATTTTTCAATAGAAGACTTGGTCCGTACAAAGTTCTAGCATAATTGAAAATCGTACCAAAGAACATAACTCTGTTTTTACATACTGACGAATACGGTATAACAAATTGAATCAGGAACATGCATTAATGTTCTTTGTATGTGAGATAAAACGCAGTTACGTCGAAGATTATTTTCTATTCTTCAATAGTTCTTCCTATATACTATAGCTACGTCTTTCTGGTGTAATCTGTTTCACGTGATTTACCGAGTCTAAAATTATAATTTAAAACACTGCGTCTTGGACTTCGGTAATAATTAAACTACAAAAATATACCTACATATAATAAAGAAAAAGATAGAGAACCAAGAATAGAACCTTGACGTAGGAGGAGGTTTTACCTAGAGTAGGTACAAGGCGAGACACAATATATATACATATAAAATATATACTGATATATATTACAGGCCTCTATGTAATCTTGCTTTCATAAAGTGCATATGGATGATCTTACTGAAATAAAGCGAATCATCTCGAATCGGCTCTAATTTAGCGCAAAGAAAAATTTACGCATTAAACTAATCTCGCTATACTACAATATATTACAAATATGGCCCACGTGATCTCGTAGTGGGGACGTATAATTACTTAGATAATGATACCGATTTCAAATATAAGAATTATATCCCCTACAAACTCAAAGATCTGAGATAACTTGCTATACAGTTTTTGGCTTTGACAAAAGAAACATAAGAACTATGGTATAATCTTTTAACTATATAATATTCACAATGGTGAAGTTTTCCCTCGTCGCCGTATCTCTAAATAGAGTTCAACAGCACGCTTCAAACACTGGGAAAAAATAGTAAAAACGAAATCACGACCCATAGGTGGCCTCGCAGCAGGAAGATCAATGGCCTCGGAAGTCTGACATATTCGCAGTGTAGACCACACTCATCGTCATCGATTGGTTAAAACAAATATTACTCATTCATTCACTAGTTTTATGCGAGCTTAGCGATCCGAAAGAAAGAGCGCATGAAAGAGGAACATAAAATAATTTTAGGAAATTAGTGAAAAATACCACAGATATAAACAAAATTGACTTCGTATCACTTCGTATCTGTGAAACATATATTTAACCGTTCAGTAAAATAACATCAGTTATGAACAGTAGGAACTTCATAATATTCCATAAATTTAAAACCGAATTGCGTTTTTGAGGTACATAAACTGTAAAAGATTAATGTTATTTACGAAAGGATTAGTACTTTTGTGAAAAAATAAAACATAATTGTATTACATATCTATGGAAATATATTTTTAGGTAGATAAGGGTCTTATAATAACTTAAAGTATAGAATCTTCCAATAGAAATTAACGGTTATGGTCAGTTGTAAAGACATAATATATTCTATAGATTATAAAAACCTATATTTTTATTTATCAAGAGTGCTATTGTGTCCATGATTTCGACAAACCAAGAGAACTCATTAAGGATCTCTGGACCAGGAAACTCATCGTCATTCAATATGTCAACGCGACGAATTCCGATGGCGTCCGAAGCTTTTTTAACATGACAAAAGATATTTTTATTTTCTGTAGATTAGTCGGCCCAGTAACAATAAACTAATGAACGAATTTTTCATACGTTTGAATGCCTTTTTGTTTATTAAATCGATCTATAAAAAATTAAAAATTCAAACTGGATTTACACGTTCGTAAGTCCCAATCAATAACTTAATCTTAAAATTTCAGCAAAAACTTTTTAATTAACAAAAAACTTTGTATACTTCCATTAAGTTTCAATTGACCTGGATTTTACAATATAATTATATGCCTTATATAACTCATCTTAATGTATGAGGCTGAGACTCCCCGTGCAGAATTTATGCATTCAAAAATGGTACTACATACTTATTTCTGTGTTTTTATCAAATGCTGGAAAAAACCTTGTTCTTGGCCTCAGATTTCGTAAACTGTTTCATGACCATGTGTTTTTAAAAAATCAAGTAGGTAAGTAGGAGACACATCACCCACTTTAGCGTCTAAGCCTTCCTCGTAGTACGAGTAGGTTTCAAACGCGCAAATAGAAAGAAAAGTCGATAGGCAACATTGATTTGAACGCAGGGTTTAGGGTCGCAGTGCTGAAGGAATAAGGCCAACAATACTCAAAATGTATGAATGTATAACGTCAGACTAGAGAGACTGAAAATAATAATCTCAAAGGTACTTACTTCCAGGTGCAATCATATCAATGGCGTATGCGTGATTGCAGAAAAGCAAAAGGCCGCTGGCCACTACCGGCCACGCGACCCAGTCGCACCCACGCCTCATCACGGCCAGCGAAGTTACTCGCCTAACCACATATCCCGAGCTGTAGACAAAATAAAATGAATATTTAAATTTTAAAATATAAATCAAAATAAAATACCAATAGATGAAATAAATCCATTTTGATCGGGTCCATGTTTATAGTCAAACAACGTCGATTTCACAAATGCCTTTCTTAGCCAATTAGTCATAGGTTTGAAAAGTCGACAGTGTATTTGAGTAAGAGCTATTTAACTGGCAATCTATTTACAGTTTCAAACAGTTACTAATAATACCCTCGGTTAATGCCGGCCGTCGCTATTTATTTAGCTTTCGGCGTTTTAAGGTCACGCATGATTTAAGTTCGGAAAGGTTTAGGAACTTACTTTGTGTAAGTATAAACAACATTTTGTTAATATATGGAATAATATGTTATACGCTAAAGTAATTAATCATAATTTTGTGTATTTAACGAGGTATTCCATCTATGTCTCTTTTATTTTTATTAATATTTCTAAGTGTGTATTTCTTTTTATTTTGAGTATCTGTTTTAGTATAGATAACATTTTAATAAATTTTGCAACAACTCATGAATCTTATTTCCTCCTACTGTGGTCGGTGACGCAACACTATTGTGAGAATCGTGGTAATTAAAACCATAATTAACTTGCCATCTCGTTGCAACAGCCAAGTTTCATTGATCAATTCATTCACAAACAGCAATGTCTCAGGTAATTAGCGTAGAAGCCTTTACGATTCTCACGCGACCCGTAAATATGCTTTAGTGAACTTCATGTATATAAGTTTGAAAAATTACGTTTAATACAGAAAATACTGAATTATAGGGAAATTACATAATTTTTAATTTGAGAATTAAAATGTATTGATATTACTTTAAGCAAACATTACGTGCAAAATATATTTTTACTATTACCAAACAAAGCGTGTATAGACATGTGAAATCGAACGTAATTAATTTTATTCGCGATACCGTAATTTATCAAATTTAATAACGAATTTTTTTAACTTTAACACGAACTAAAGAATGTATCACGGTCAACTTGTCTTCAAGAAAATGCCTCAATTTGTTTGTATTATATACTTATCCAGAAATAAACTGAGTATTGAAATCTGTACATACTATACAAATTTATTACGTCTATATATATTTTTATAACGCCATAGTAGTTTTTGGAATAAATATCTAAACGAACATTGAATTATGATATAGTAAAATGTTTCGATAATTCGATAGCAAAATAATAATTTACGTCATGATGAGTATGACGCTTACCGACTGAACGGCGCCTGATTTACGATAGTGTACGGTACGCTAGATAACATCAATTGGAACCTGTCAAGATTCCTACAGCGTCACGCCTAACGCCTCTAAACAAGATTAGACGCATAGAATATGAGTACCTCAAAGACATAAAAATGACACAAATATGCTTATTATTTCGAAATATCTTCATTATAGGAAGGTCCATTGATAATTTTATTAATTTAAATTATGTTATAATTATTATATATTATAAACTAGGACTTAAACTAGAAATAGAATTCAATTTATCATCAATAAGTTAAATCGTTTAGGTATTATACAGTCTTGATAAATAAACTGTTCATTGACAGTGAAGCGTATTATGTACATACATTACATGTACGAAACTACACAACGCTGCAACTATTTTATAACTCATATAATACACGTGGATAACACGTTGATAGTAAAGCATGTTATGGCAATTGTGTTACAGTGGTTGTAACCGGTTAGCCAGGGGTGAAAGAGAGAACACAATATTGGATCGGTGTATACATGAGTAGGAATAATTATACGTGAGTAGGGTTCTGGCATGTACTGGTTCCACAGCGCTGATGCCAGGTAAGGAAGGATCAACAATGGAGCTTTCCCGCGCCGCGCTACAGTCGTGTTGTTTACGCGCCATAGCGTGGCGGAGTTAGGTCGATGACCGATGCCGCGCCACGCCGCTATATTTTCGGTAATAAATAATAGCACAGCGCAAGTCGCAACGCAGTGCGATCGATCAACCTGCGGGCGTTACCCGAGGCAGCGCGGCGGCGCGCCATACTTCCTAAGCCAAAACATTGCACCCCAGTCCCCACACCCTTTTACCCGTAAATAAATCTGCAACACACGAGAACCACGCGGAATAACCTCATTGCAGCTATTGAAATAATAACAAGTTGTGAGATAAAGGGCTACCACTAGTATTACAGTTTTAAAAAAACTATACCATATTTAGTTATATAATAAATCTTACCAATTAAAAGCGTGTTAAAAATAATACTACTTGTTTTTCAATTCTACCGTTATTGGAATTTCTAACATATCCAGATTTAAGAATCAAACCCTGTTAAAAACACAAAAATCGTATTCCTATCTCATTATTATATAGTTCACAGAGACAACATTATTGTAAAGTATGGCAAAATAATATCCAAATTAACTGTAAATGTTTTATATATATTTATCGGTATAATTATTGTTTTGATAAGACTTCAAGGTGTACATATACACGAACGAACTGTTATCGCTAACAAGTAACTGTTTTGTGTACATAATTTACAATGTAGTTAAGATATTTAACTTATTTGTATTTACATATATTGTTATAATGTAGGGTCCTAAAGTCATATTATTGTAACATAATATATGGTTCGAAAATAATATTTATACCCCATTACTTTTATAGTTATTATAATACAAATACGTTATTATAAAACATAGGACACATAAATTTGGCATTAAATACCATTAGGATTTTTTACGAAGATAGTACAAGGAAAAGTAAACAAACAGACCTTGAAGTTTTATATCGCTGTGACGTTTTAAAAAATACAGATAAGTTAAAGATTTCGACATCATAGTTGATAGATAAGAAATATATCTCATATAGAAGTATCGTAACTGGACAAACATAATATTATGTAGTTATGAATATATGGATAGTTTAAATTTAAAGACTACGAAGTCTGTATTATCTCTGGTCCAGCCTTATTATAAAATATTTTGACAGTATTATTTATAGTTTTCCTTATATCAAGTGGATACTCTATTTTACTATGTTCACACGACACACATCACACTCATAACGTCTTTTATAAACACAATATTATAGATTCTAATAATTTTTACTTAAATTGACTAATCATTCAGTTTTTTTTTATGTAATATTTTTTACTTAATATTCACAATAAAATAAATAAATAAAAAAGTCATAATTTTATTTATTTAGACCTTCTGACGATAACTCGTGTGATGATTATTGTAGTTGAATACAAAAAAATTATTCTGAATTATTACTCAACCTATCATCGTTATATAATCGTTTAATTTGAAATAAAAATTCATCAACAATAGATATAAATAACACTTGTTAGGTCAGGGCATGATACAAATACGTGAAAAGCTTATCAACCAATAATAAAAACTTCTTATCAGCAAATTTTATGACAAAACGAGACAGCGGCATAAACAAAATGAAAAATAAAACTACAAAAAATTTAATTAAATTTTTGTATCTACATACCAGTTGATAAAATATTTCTTACTACACATTTTGTAATGTAAGGTAAATTCTATAGCGCCAAGACTGTCTTCCAAATTCTACATGCGTCTATTTGGTGGCTTTGTCTATGTGTCCTTTTTATTTGTTTTATTTCTACAAAGAACAACTCAACAATAATCTCAATAGGAAAGAAAAGCTGCACAATGTGAATAAATACATTTTTAAACTCGTTAAGACAGTTTGACTATTGATTGGATATTTAAAAAGTTCACCTACGCACAACGCTGTTAAAATTTCAAAATCCAAATACAGCTCATCACGGGCTACAATCGCACGATGTGCGTCGTTCTAGCGCTGGTGAAAAGGGCGTTGTAAGTTGTTGTTTACACCAAACCACGTGTTAACTGTTAAACCTCACAGTCAATTCATGCAAGCTATCGGATCACGTGGTCGCACTCTTAATAATAACAACTGTACTACAAACAAAATCAAAATATGTATTTCATTTTCACATTATACTAACAATGTGCAAGTGTAATAGTAATCAGATTGAAAATATATAGGTACGAAACGCTATACCTGAGCTCAAAGATTGCCGTAGTTGTCTTCTCCTTAGGCACAACTTTTATTAATCAAACAATATGCAAGCATTTAATTATTTGCACAGTCACAAGTCACTTGTATTGGTATGATTTATAACATCAGAAGCAACACTATTGTAAACACTGCGCGCATTGGATACCGAACGATAAACAGACGAGTTAACACGAACGACGCACTCGAATGACTGGCTGGCCGCTGAAGGGAGCGAGGCGCGGGGGGCCATGCCGTCGACCTAGTCGAGGAATGCGGCTCGCCCGTTCTCGCGTTCTTATTTTTTTTAGTTCGGTCGGGCAGGGTAGAGCAGAGGAAATGCTACTCACAATCCCAATGTTACCGCCTCTTTTTTGGCAGTCTTGCCTTTTACCTTGTCAATGAGACATAGCCCTAATCGTATTTTTATTTATGGGCCATGCAGGAAGTCCTGTTTAAATGGTATATAATGTATCCAAAACATGGTCTTAGATCCTAACCCACCCATATTAAAAAGTGTGGCACTGATATTATTGTTAGTTTAATATTATAATTACCTATATTCTTATTTGTATGTCGTCTTATTAAATTTCCGTAAATAATGAATGTTGAAGAATACTCCTCGTCAGTCGCGACTTGCGGTATAATATGACCTATTAGATATGTATTAAAAAACATGAGATGCGCCGATTTTATTACTAACAAAAATAAAATCGAAAGCAACTACGAAACTAAGCAGAAATATAGGTACATTCCACGATATTTAACAATATTTTATTAAAATTAATGCCAATAAAGAGTTGTTCTAGTATTACTACAAAAGCTTAAAAATATGAAGTGGACGCTCAAATCATGATGCACTTTCATATTGTGTATCAAGTTCGGAAATTGACCTAGAGTTTACTTTGCAAGCTCTCAAGAGAATTCCATAGTGATAACATTGATTACGCGCAACTGCGCTATCAATCAGGTTTTTATTTATTATAATGTAAATATCTTCCTCAGCCAGAAGTTGCATCTACTTTCTAAACATTATTAAATTCTTTGGAATATCCGCATGGGTTTTAATTACATTTTTGTTTTAACTTAACTTTTACACATATTCAATGTAAAATGTAAGAAGAAAAACCTCAGAATTATGATTAGTAACATGTTACCACGTAGTATTATTATTGAACACGTAAAAAAGTTTGGTTTCAATAAGGTACTTCATAGGGATTTCTGCGTCGCCATTTTGTCCAGAGTTGAATATGACGGCTTTGAGTATTGCTTTAGTACCTTGGGTCCAATTTACGACACCCAAACATGAAAAATAATAATTAAATGGCTATGGTAACATTAATGAAAAGTGGATTATTTGTTTAAAATTATTTAAATAGTCAGACGCCATACCAATAAAATTTCATTACATTAAATTGGTGGCAATTTTTTCAAACGTGACCAGTGCATGATGTAATCCAGAATTAGATATACCCAGACGCCACTTCGATGTGCATTTGACCCCAATCGCCCCCAATCGAAGGACTTAATTGTTTGCCCGATCAATGATGTTTTAATAAGTCAAAATATTCGACATTGCGCCTGAATAAATTAATATTAGACGCTATTTTTGAAGTCATAGGTATTTTGATTCCCAAAGAAACAAAAAAACAAACGAATTGTATGTTTTTTTGAAGTAAAAAATTGGAATCCGAGAAAGAGGCTTAATTAATTTTATAGACAGAAAGTCCAGTTTAGATAAAAAATACTCCAATCCAAATGCAATATGGGACTGACATGCGTCCCTGTTCCGATTCTTGCCTCTAATTGACCTGGCCTGATCAGTGTCACATCTTAATGTTAATAGCTATTTCGTACGTTAACACTACACCTGCGTATTGAACACATGTTCAACACGGTAATTTTAGTTAAAAAAATTACCAAAATTTACACACCCCAAAACAGTAAAAAGCGTTTTAAAGAATGTGTTAAAGTAACATTTTACATTTTTTCAATCGGTGTTGCTTGATTATGTTATATGCGGCTCCAGTCACAAAAGCGTAATAATGTCTTAGCTGTGTTCATTTAGCACATTACAGGAGAGTTATGGGAATGCATTTGGCACAAAAATTCAACTGCTGCGCCATAGTGACGCCACTACCGACGTTTCGCAGCAAATAACGTTTTAGTCAAAGTCCAACTCAAACTCAAAAATTATTTATTCATATAGGTAACATAATGTACACTAAGAAACAAAAAATCAATAATGTACACTTATGAACGTCAAAAAAAAAAACGTTCATTAAATTAATCTTATTTTACATTTACTGCCAGTTCTCAAATCAAGGACGTAGAACGGAAGAGAAGAACTGGCAATAAACTCTCCGCCACTCTTATTAATTGCCAAGTTTTTTTTTTACACAATATTGGTAAGGAGCTGCAACCATTACACCATGTTCCATATGACATCTTGAGTAATAAAAAAATAAATTAAATTAAAAACAAAAAATTGTCCTCTGTCAGCAGGAGGCATGGTGAAATAGGAGCACGCACTTACATACTCGTGAGAACAACACGCAAATACGTAGTAGTATATAAGACAGAATTAATAAGTTACCTTTATCTGAGAAATAATCATTAATGTGTAATAATTGTACCGTTAAAACCTTTTAGACTCTCTAGACTAAAAGCCAAAATACGCAACACTAATTATTATTTTTTTCTCTACACAAATATCTAGTACATACTGACAAGCCAGTTTAAAATATAATAATAAAATATATAAAATATTGTTTACACCATTGTTTTATTTCTTAGAAACTGTAAGAGACGCGTTGGTACAGTGGCTATTAAATTGGCAAAAAAATATAAATATTTATTTATTTATCGACTCATCGTTGCATTACAAAATAAATTCAACATGATTAAATAAAAACTGGCGGCCTTTATCGCTTTCGAGCGATATCTTCCAGGCAACCAGTGTAAGAAAAGAAAAAATGTATTAAATTACATAATGCCAACCTTATGTGAAAGTAGTAGTAGTAAAGTGTAGAAGTGTAAAAATATATACTTAAGTTTCTAAGAAGAAAATTTTTTTTTAATTTGTTAAGAAACCTTTGAAAGAGACTGAAGATAAAAAGAAAGAATGACGGAAATTTTCCTTAATTTTTATTCCTTGTTTTTATCTAAATAATGTAAAATGGGTTCGTCCGTTACATATATTTCCTTTAGAGCGCGAAGAACTTGTGATTGTATTAACTCAACCTGCGGACAGAAATATTTCCAAAATAAGACGAAGATTGATTAAAATATATATAACATAGATATTTTTTTATAATTGAAATGTTATTTTAAACACAAAACGAATATTATTAATTGTGATGTTTCTAGAAAACGAGTAGTGAAATTAGGATGCGAACAATTTTGTTAATTATTTGACTAACCCAGTGATTCCCAAAGTGGTGAATATCGACCCCTAGGGGTCTATGACAACCTGCAAGGGGTCTACGTCAGCGTAAAAAAAATTTGGGAGTCCATGAAATGGAAATGTGGGTCCACGATAGTGGATCTCAACACATACTCTGCTAGTACCTATTTACTAACATCATACTATCTTATAATATCAAAATGTTTATAAATTTGTGTAAGTTGTAGGATGTTGGTATTCGCTGTTTGGTCGCAATACATTTTGAACTTGTAAAAACAAAATGAAATTAAATTCAATTAATAAATGTTTAATTAACATGTGTTTTTACTTTAAGTTTTTAACACTAAACTTGACTACAGTTAGAAATTTATAGGAAATCAATATCAGGTAAGTAGGGGGTCTCCCCAACACGGAAAAACATGGCAAGGGGTCTACGACACAAAAAAGTTTGAAGAACTCTGGACTAACCTGATGTGGAGGACAATATCCGTCATCTGTAGATCTAGCTATTGTAATCAAAATAGGTGGTGGAAAACCTTGTAAAAATGGTTTGAGACACATTTCAATGGTGCTCTTAATTAATTCTTCTGAGCTGATATGATGAGGCAGCCCGCCCTGATCTCTTGTACACCCACTAGCGAACACGGCCCACCAGTCCGGACGCTCCCCAAGGCGTTTTGCTTCCTCCTCCACAATTGGGACCAACGCTGAAACCTTAAATATCACTAAAGTTAAGAATTTCCACCCGTTGAAATGGCAATTTTTATTATACTGTGTTATCCTGTTTTGTTAAGCGCATTATTATTTCAACTAATGAAATGCCGTATTTAGGTGTTCTGCAACAGACATGTATTTAGATTATTTACCTTTTCATAATATACGCTTTTATTTCCTGTGTAATTCTCCAAATTTCCATATTCATCCATACACATAAATAAATCTTCCAATTCTTGTAATTGTATTTCTCGCAACATCACCGTCTTTTCAATACTTTCTATATCGTCGTTTTCAGGCACATCAAAATGAAATAAATCTTCCAACAAATCATACAGACCAATATTGTTATAAAGAGCCAAGAAAGGATTAGCCGTACTGAAAAAATCCAGATCAATATCTAGTACAAATGGGTTGCGGATATCAAGCTGATTACATAAATTATGCATATTAGAATCCATACGACGGCTCAGTTCTGCGACAGTTAACATAAACTTTCTTTTGTTCACAAGCTGTGACGAATATAGAGCGTCGGATAAATAATAGGGTTCTTTACTATCTACTCGGAGAAAGCCCGTGGCGGGGTGGTCTCCAACATGAATTAGTCGTGATCCATCGGTAAATTGGTTCGCCCACGGTGGTCTGATCCATACAACGCGATTTATATGCCCCGCGGCAGCCGCTGGTACAATCCAATTTTCTATCTGTAATAATTGCAAAACTTTCCTTCCTCCTCGTGCTTCCTCTCCTTTTAATTTACGATCTATAAGCATATCTGGATGAGCATCTAAATGCAATAATGTGTTGCCTTCTAATGGCAACTTTTTTCCACCAATAGCGGAATATACGAATTGTAAGGCATCATTATGTTCTTCGACTACATATATAGGAATCTTTTTAAATTGCTTTAAATTTTCCATTTAATTATTTATTTATGATTGTTTTCTTGTAACTTATAATTGTATAGTTAATGAACCTGAAACAGTATCATCACACTTACTACTATAAGTTATCGTATACATACATATATATACGATCATTTATAGGAGACACAAAAACAATAGGCCTAGACTATTAAAAGTACAGAGTAGAATTAAAGCAAAAATAAGCAGAATTTCATATTATCGTTTCTTCGAGACTAAAGTTGAAAAGTGGGTCAAAATATTTTAATTTTTGTGGTAATCATGGAAATTTCCGCCCCAAGGTTACGTACAGTCGAAACTTCGTATTTGCTACACGGCTGCTGTTGACTTTGGTGTACCCATGATTTGTAGCCTCGCATTGACAGTGATAGAGCACATTTTAGACCACAATAACAAGCAAACACACGTTGTGTGTCAATATTTACTAACATCGCGTTGTTGTTCTTTAATATAATAGGGGTAATGTTTGTTCGAATAGGAAGAGCTCTTAGAGGACTGTTAATTAAAAAAAAAACAATTTAAGTTTATGAATACACATATACCACAGATACTCTTTTGCGCTTGTACCTAAGGCAGGTGGGTATTGTTAGCTGCGGGGGACAGGGGTGTTGTGACGGCTGGAAAGGGTCGATACTGCGCGTCACTGACGTCATTACGCTACTACGCCCGTCCAAACATACCCCTCGCGCTTCTGCTCAGTGACCTATTGCGCCGTAAAGCCCACATGGGTCAAGGCAGAAAAACAGCGCCTGATTAATAAGGAATTAGCCTTCAGTTTATAAATTTAAAGTGGGTCGGATTTATAATTAGTATTTTTTTACATTTATGGTAATATTTCGCATTAATAGTAAAATTTTCAGCTGTAAATATTGAAATCATAAAGTTATGTAATTGGTAATATATATATATATATATATATGTATAAAATACAGCCTATGTAGAGTGTTGACTCACAATATGGAACTAGTAAAACAAATAAATAAACAAAATAAAATTAATTAATCTATCTAAATTTATTCTAGAAATAAAAAAGCTTAAGTTAAAACCCATTATAATTATTTTAAGTCAGTAATTTACAAGGCCATAGGCTTTTTTACTGTAAATTCTGAGCAATTTAATGAATAAACACACATTGTATAATATCAATGTGAAATTTTTATCTAATCATTTTTGAAGTTGAATAAAAAGTATTTTTTTACATTTTTCTGTGCTACATCTGCTTGTGTACAATTTTTTAATATAAATAATAGTAATATTGTAAATTGGAACATTATTATACTATTGGAACATTATAATATTGGAGCTAATATTCAGTAGTTATTAAAATATATGTTTTTTCCTGCTTGTTGCTAATGCCCACAATTTTGTCTTAATTCAAAAGCTTATATCTTGCATATTAACTATATAAATTAAGATATGAATTTAAGATATCATGTTCTATCAATATTACTTGGTGTCATAATCACTTATTACATTTTATAATTTGTAAAAATTCAACTACTATTACACTAAATTAACTTAATTACTGATTTTGTATAAATAACTAATGTATTACCATCAATCAACTTACTTGGCTTAAATATGTAGAAATATCTACATATTTTGGTAATTCTATTAGTGGAAATTAAAATGCTTTATGATTATAACTTTTTTTTCATATTACTCATGTACCGTGTAATGAAACATCGACCACTAGTTTACTTCTAACTAATGAACACAGGAAGGCTAATACATATTATGAATAATGAATATTGATAGAATAAATCTTAAATAATTTTTAAATTTATGTCCTCGTTATGTCACAGACGGTGACATGCCACAATCCAAAGACGCAAATTAATGGTAATTGACGTTGACAACAGCAGCTGACATTTGATATAATAAAATAATTTCACAGAGCCATGACTATCAATTCAATTTTTTTCAATTTCAAAAATTCTTTATTTAATGTTCAATAACAATTAAAAGTGCTACATGTCCAGTGTACATTAATTCCTGGAATGTAACAAACTTATAACTAAACACGTTTTTTTTAAAAGCCGTATTGCTTTTTTTAAAAACTTATAAGACAAAACAGATAAAAACTAAAGTTATAATATTTCGAAGTTTACAATTAATAATGAGGTAAACTGGGACTATGCAATCTTTAGGTGAGATTTGCAATTTTATCATATCTAGATTTAACTAAATAATTAATTATAACTAACAATAAAAATAGGGTAGCACCGAGAACAAAAGAGTGGACGGCAAGCAATCATAATAGGAACAGTCACCCGCTAAGGCTAGCGCGAGCATCGATAACGCGACGCACGCGCATTCCGGCTTTATATCACTTGATAATAAGACCGGAGGTCGCGCGCGACGCGATGACCAATACTCGCTAGTTGAGACGAGTTGGTTAAATAATTAAGGCTTAATTCAATAAAATTTTTTCGTGCCATGACCTCCTATAAACTGAAACGTATTGGAATTGCAAGACCTAGCGATAGAACAATAATTATGATCTTTAGTTGAACATTATTACAGAAATGAGACAGCAATATAATGAAATGTATTCAAATTAACAGTTTAAAGAATTATTTCTTGTACTTACCTACTTGGATTTACTTAACCATATGCTTATTCGGTCATTAAAGGAGCTAGAATAATTGGTAACATAGTTAAAAAAACATGTGCAATACATATTATTTTTTTTTTAATTTTTGGGTTCCTATTTTTATAATAAAAATCTAAGATATAATAATTTTTGTGTTTTTTTACACACAGCATGGTGGATAAAAAGCTTTTTGTAAAATATTAATGTACATAGTTACAGGTTTTCTAGGTTCTAGACGCCCAAAACATTGTGTCAAACAATAGTAACGATGCGCTACCGGTATACAGTTGACTAGTTGGTTTTAATTTGGAACTAGCTAAGGATTGATGCAATTGTGCTTTTCATGGTCCAGGCTATATTAACAGTCACCGCCACTTACTTTCAAAAATATTAATCCTTTGCCTGTGACGCGCTTCAATTTTTATTTTTTTTTTCTGCTCCATACAGCAAATAATAGGGCACGGAACAGTCTCATTTTGGTTCTTTTTCCTACTAGATATATAAATACTATAAAAACCATAATAATTGTCAATATTGAATAAAACTCACAATTGATTAAAACTAAATATATATTTATTTTTATAAAGTAATTTGCACATTACACAATTTTTTTCAATGAAATCTTGTTAGCCAATGATTCAATACAAAACAATAAGATTCTGTCCTCTTAACTTAAAAAATGAAAGTATGTAATTTCTTAACATATTCTTACAGTACATTAATTATTTTTGAAAGATTAAACCACACCCACAGACTTAAAACTTTTGTATATTTTCTGTATCTTAATTTGCGACTTGCACCTGTTTCCTGTTATATAAAAATATTATTAACGTGAAATACTTATAACCTAAATTGACAACCTATGAAACGGTCACCTTAGACTTAATACTAAAAAAATAATCTATTCAATGTTATATTAATTTAGTAGATTATATCTACAGATTGCCTCGCTATGTGAACAACAATTTTGTACTTTGTTCACTGAACGTGTGAAAGCAAGTATGGCAGTGCACACTTGAGTCTCAATAATATAAGCGGAAAGTTAAACCAAGTGATGTATTATTTAGTCAGCTTCGAATGTTAATAAGGCACGATAACTGCACGATAGGTGGTTTAATAAATTGCAGAAATATTTATATTCATATGAAATAAAGCATATTGTGTCTACAAAGCAATGAAAAGCTTGTGAAACCAACTATCGTGGCATGTCACGTCGTTAGTGTAAATAGAATACCATAAAATTTTCCATCACTCACAAAGTTTGAAAGATTGTCCATCCAAATGTCGGCTTAACATTTAACTATCATATTATAAATAAAGTGACGAAGAAAGAGGCGGCGGGAGAAAGTAGAAATATTTATTTTATTTTCTTTTTCAGTGTTTTCCACGATTTAGGAAACTTCTTAGATAATGTGAACATTCGGACCAAAAAACTTTCAAAGCTTTATAAATATTGAATTAATTTCATTGACTTTCTGACTTATGGCAGTTCTATTCACACACAAGTTTAATAATAATAATATCTAGAACATCTAATGATGAGGCACCTAACGTAATAACTATTTGCGCATGGCTGTTTACATTATACGGCAATTCTCTTCACCCTCACGAATTTCACCCAACTGTAAATTAAAAAAATATTTTAAATAACAATAATCATCACAGATACCAACCTACCTCCATATCAGAATATGTAAGTATATTTATATTTTAAGTTAATATTTTTTGTTTAATATCCACTGTTGTCTCTGTTTGTGTATTTTTTCTAAATGTGTATTTCATTTTTGGGTATTTTTAATATTTCTAAGGTTAAGAATAACTTTATTTCTCATAAGAATTGCATACACAATTAACTTACTGAGAAACAATATAAACTAAGGTTAATAATAATTATTAGAGCGCACAGATGTAGGCATGTATATAAAATTACAAAACAAAACAGCAATGATTGACTCGATTTTTTACAAGATGTGGCATTGATGGCATAGTCTGATATAACAAGATTATTTTAATATTTTTTATGAGACTATTTTATTTTTAATTTATTGATCTATTTATATATTTTAGGTAAATACATTTATATGGGTTTATAAAACATTTTATGTATTGGGTTAACTTTGTTATTTTTAAATAAAAGTAATTACTAATTAATATTTAAACTTTAGCGGTATATTTATTCCACATAGGGTGTGTTATTTTATTTTTGTTAATATATATATAAAAATTTTTTAATCACTTATTTGTCTGTATTATTCAATTTAAATCAACTCTAGAAAGACATGAATTAGATAAATTCATCCTTAATATTTAAGATTTCGTTTGTGATTACTCAATTGATGTTATAATGCGTGATGTACGGTTATTTAGCGAAGATTATTATTACTTACCCCTTCACGTCGAGGAAACTTATGCGCAAGCTCACGGTGTCTTTGTGCGCTTGTGCTTATTTGCCGTCGCTGTCTCTCGGACACGGCTATCTCCTGTAAATATTAATGCCATTTAGTATTTTATTAAAAAAATTGTTGCATGTACATAGTACACCAAGTTATCACAATAAGTATTACAAGCCTCTACAAGGGGGCTTAGTGAAGATGCCTTAACAGTAGTGCACGAAAGACGAAAACTAAATTTGTTGACACGAACTGTCATTTCTTATACAAATTTAGTTTTCGACTTTTAAGGCATCTTGACTAAGCCTCTAGGTTCCTAACCTCAACATATTAGGCTAAACTGTGGGTCATTCGCCTTCTGTACCAGAAATGTGAATTATTCGCACGCTCGTCTTATCATAATATCTACTTTGCGTAATGTTTATTAGGCACATAGTAAGAAAAATGCATTGATTGAATTGCTTATTTCATATGGATAAGCACTAAATTGGCGATTAAAAAGACTGGCGGAGAAATTTTTGACAGTTCTTCGCTCTTGATTTGACAACTGGCAGTAAATGTAAAATTAGAAGCATTTAATTTATATTACTGTTTTTGACGTTCATAAGTGTACATTATGTTACCTACATGAATAAATGATTTTTGAATTTGAATTAAAATCGAATAAACCGATTTTAAATTATTTTACCAATATAAAGTAATTAACTTTACGAACAATACCAGCGGCCCATAAATGCAAATATTGTAAGAAATTTTGAAGTTCAGTTTCTTTAAATAAACATAGTCAGGAGTGTTTGAATTTTAAAATTTTTGAGTTGCAAGGCCATTGTGAAACAGGGTACAAATAGTTTTAACAAAACATTTTTTTAACTAGACATTGAGTGTACAGTTATTAATAAATTAATTTTAATTTAAAGTTTCTTACCTCTTGTTCAGTATTGAGCAACGCGGTGGTGAATGTATCAGCGACGAACCACTTCTGTCCCTTCATAACAATGTCCTTGGGTGGCTCGTGGTCAGCGCCAACGTCTGCAGACCAAACGGTGGTGATTGCACCAGGCTCCAGCTTCACGGTACGGTGGAACTTGAATAGGGTCTCTTGGTCACCGGCTTTACGCACAATTTGGTAGCCACCGAGGCTTAGTTCCTGTGAATAGATTTTCATTATTAATACGCAAATTAACTTTCTCTTATATGAAGAAGCGACTAAAACCTTTGACTTAAAATGCAGCTTATACATGTTAAGTTAGTTTATAATATATTTTATAATTATTATGAATGAATTTTGCAATATTTAAACTATCTTTCTATAATATTGTGTAGTATTCATATTTTTCTTAACCTACAAAGTAGTAATTAAAATAATTAAAATCAGAACAAATTTAAAAAAAAGTTTGGTCCCTGTGGCAGTTTACTTTTAACACTGGCAGCATTAAAAAAATACCATAAAATTTTTATTGCCAATAATATTAAATGTCAAGCCAATGAATACTTTTTTTATCAATAAGTATTAAAAATGGTCAACAGACAGATATCGTTTATATCAGAATGTAGCTGTCTTCAAACAAATGTATATATTCCAGACTGTACCTTCTTTCCCTTGTTCCGAATCTTGACGAAGCTACCATCGGGGCAGGCTTCGGCCACTTCCAGGTCTCCCTTAGCACTGGAGGTAACGCTGAAGTCCTGAAGGCTCCTTTCCTCGCTTTCGTCGAGCAGAGTGCGCTTACGAGCGGCGCGAAGGGGCGTGGCACGTCGTCCCGGAGTGATACGTCCGCTCCCGCTAACGCTTGCGCTTGCGCTCATGGAGGCACGAGATTCGCGGCCTGGTGACTGGGAAGTCAGGTTCAACCTAAAATAATTAATAATTAATAATTCTGATTAATTTTGTTGATTTTCCTTTAAAAATTTAAAAAAACATAGTAATGTGAATTAGGAGGAAAGGTATCGATTTTTGTTTAAACAGCAATTTA
Organism: Pieris mannii; assembly: GCA_028984075.1. Lineage (NCBI taxonomy): Eukaryota > Metazoa > Arthropoda > Insecta > Lepidoptera > Pieridae > Pieris > Pieris mannii. The sequence continues at coordinate 8,524,003 of CM054776.1, forward strand.
TTTTAGTTTTGTGCTAAAACAAGTAAATATTTGTCTAAGAAAGTAAAACTTCCTTTACAACATTGGCAATACTTGAAAACGCAAAATGTTTTATTTCATCGTAATAACAAACAATTGATGCCGCGGGGGTTTCATGTATTATATATGCATATCCAGTATGTGCACTAAACATCTTTAATTATACATTACAACTTATTTTTTTTAAATATACCATACATTATTTAAAAAGTGTCTAAGCTAATCTAACACTCCTTGGTATGTAATTACAATTCTTAACTATGATAACTCATAAATACCTGTCCTCTTCACCCTCAAGAAGAGCACGGTAGGTGGCAATCTCATGGTCCAGCGAGATCTTGATGTCCATAAGAGTGGCGTACTCCCTCAGTTGGGCCGCCATTTCATCGCGAAGTCGGGCCAGCTCTTGCTCCAATGAGGCCAGATCTTCAGCGTGACGAGCCCGCTCAGACTCCAGTTGTCGCTCTAGTTCACGGCAACGGTTCTGTAAAACAAATATATAAGAACTAGTAGTTAGTCATATATATTTATAATCTATATAATTATATCTTAACCGAGGAATAATGAAATATGATTTTAATAAAATTACCCAAACCAAGCAGTTTCTTGTATGTACGTACACTATTTATTCTTTGTTTTATACATATACATATTTATAAGTTTTCTTACTTAAAAAATAATTCAACAGTTGACATACAAGTTAAATTTAATGTATCGAAACCAGTTTTAGTAGACCTTGTACAACCAGCTGATAAAGAAAATTGTGGTGATGTTTTTATCGTTATTTGACGCAATTATAATTTCGTTTCAACCTTCAGTAATCAAGGCAGTTCTGAAAACGTTATCTATTTTGCAAGGTTTTTGGTTTCTTATAGCAACATTTGCTACTACAACAAATATATTAATACAAGTACAGTAAATATTAACATAATAGATGACTATATTAGAAGAATTTGAACTATCAGGATGAAGAGTCCATGATTAGAAGGTCCAATTTCATCTTAAACTTAAACAAACACATATTTCAAATTTTATCGCAAGAACATATTGACGGCAGTATTTAAAGTACTTACACTAAGAGCGGCATTCTTGTTCTCCAAGTCGTTAAGAGTGTTGTTGAGGCTGTCAATACGAGTACGCATCGTACGGAGTTCCTCAACGGCGACAGTTGCAGCGCTGCTATTGCGATTAGCCGCCGCTTGTAAATTCTTCATCTATTAAAAAAATCTAGTCTTACTACATTTCTCGACAATTTCGTTAAATACCAGATATAGACTGCTTCTCTTAATATAAATATATAAAAAAATATCGTTATATTTGGCTATACAAGTCTACGATAATTAATGTAGTAAGTAGGTAAAGTCTGTTATTGTCTTTTAAAATTTTATTCATATTACATATTTCACTTTAATGATGGTCTAAATTATTCTCTTTTATTTTTTAAAGTTATTTTAACCGAATCTAGTATCTTGAATTTCTTAGGATTCGTATGAAAAAATGTCATGCTGGCAATTGATTGCAGCATGTTAAGAATATTGTAATGATAAAACCATGTATGTATTAAGAAAATTTCAAAACAATTTATCTAATGATAACAATTTTATGATAAGAAAAATAGTAATCAATAGTTTCAAATACTGTTTTGAAATGTGCATTCCAGGAAGAAGGCACAACACTGAAAAAGATAAGATAAGATAAATAGATATATTTCGATGTTAACTATATTGAAAAAAAATTAACATTACAATTTATATGTATTGCCTGTTAAAAACTAAAAAATAGGTTATTTTTTACCTTATTTTCGTAGAGAGCTTCAATTTCATCACGATTGGCTTTCATGTTCGCCTCTTGTTGCTCGCGCAACTCTTGCAGACTCTGTTGTAGTTTAGCTTCATACTGTTGAGCAAGACGCCCATCTAAAGAAAATGCATATATTAAGATAGAAGTTAATTTTGGCCGCTTCGATGGTTAGCTTACAGCTGACGGTTTCAATATCGGGGAAACAAAAACACAATGAGTAGAAATTTGGTCATTCAGACAAAAAAAAATTACATGCCTTATAGATACCTCCTAGAAACTTCACATAAATGAATACTTATAATTTGGACATTTTATTTACTGAATATTAATGTTTTGGTTACTTTTTGATGGGTGTTGAAAAGATTAAAGTTTCGTAAAAGACATAAAATCCAACATGTTTTAATATTGATATGGAAATACTGAAATTTAAGTGTAACAATTTCAATACTGAAAAATACTTGAAAAATGTATTACTTACCAATTTCAGAGATCTCGACCTGTCTCCGTGTCCGAGTCTCTTGCAGCTCTTGTTGGAACACCTGATCTTTGAAAGAGAGTTCTTCACGCAGACTCTGTACTGTATTCTCCATATCAATTCGGCAAAGCATCTCTTCCTCAAGGGTCTTGCGTGTCTCCGCGTACACTTTGCGTAGTTTGTCCAACTCCTTTGCCAGATCCTATAAACAATGAATAAATTTAAAAGGTAATTTTTAAACATTTTAAGCACAGTTATCTTTTCATTCATGAGATTACTGTCATGAGTAAGAATTTTTTAAATATGAATTGTCTCGGTACAAAGCCATCATTATAACTAGACTAATAAGTGATTTAAAACTAACCAAATGGACTAAAAAGGATACAATATAACATTCCTGGCGACCATTTGAGTATAAATTTTTCGGTATTTATATTTGTCTATTCGAGTTATGAAATACGCATTAATTTCTAGGTATACAAATATACATACTCTGGCCTCATCTTGAGCTTTCTTCTTATCAGCGAGGGCGGTGTTGTACTTGTTGCTTTCTTCAGTGAAACGGTTCTCGAAATGACGCGCTAAATTGTCAGCCTGCTGCCAGTCTTTTGTCTTTTTATCCAAACTGAAATGGTCACAGTAAATAAGTATCTTTAATATATTGTATTGCTTGGCTAAGAATGCATTATAATAGAAGTAATAAATTGTTATCACATAAGATAAACTCGTGCTCTATGTATTTAAGTATGTGTTACATTATGTACGTGAAATTTGAAAGAATTTGTTTTAGTCTCGAAGTACCATGGTTAATTGATTAATAAATTAAATTACACTCAAACCTGGATAAGTGAGAACTGGGTAAACCTCTATTAATGAGAGTATTTATCATTTTGCCCTCCGAAAATCTCTATGTGTGAGAAATATAAAATAAGTGACAGTCATTTGAACCTCTATAAAAGAGATTGATACTTATCTATACCTCTATAAACGACAGGAACGCGTTTAGCTTTTGATATTTATGACACATTCTTAAATTTCGAGGGACCCAAAAATTTTATTTTTTTTATTTATTTATTTAAACCAAATGGGCGTCTGTTTTGAAATTACCAATAGTTCGAGTACTCATTCTATTGAAAATTCAAATGTGCGTCTGTTATTGTTTTGTTTAAAGTGCGTACCGACTTGTCTGTCAAGCTTCATACAATTAGTTCATAAACAGCAGTTGCTTAAAGGCATTGGAGAGGCTTCACAAATTTTATGATCAAACCATATTTCATAGAATTTACATACAAAAAATTTAAAAACAGAATCGCAAAAGAAATTAACAGATTTTTTAAAGGAAATGTTATAATTAGATTAAATATTTATATTTAACTACGATTTCAATAAATAAGTAATCATATGGGTATGTTCACAGGTATTTTGTTTCTAATTGACGTAATTAGAAACAAATATATACATAGAGGTCTATAAAAATACGGCAAATATGACGATATTTGCCGTATTTTTATAGACCTCTATAAGTGAGACAGACCCCTTCTGTAACTCTGTAAGGTAAAAACTCGGATTAGTGAGAATCATCTAAGGGAACACATAAGAGAAAAAGCGATCGCGGTCCCTGGAGCGCTTTCTTATCCAGGTTTGACTGTATAAGATTTTACTTGATTCTTCAAAAGAATTTAAATACATATATAAATTGTGGCACTTGTGATGTTCTCTTTGCAATCATGAATACTTTTGGTATAAGCGATATATTCGGAATGGTAAACTTAAAATAAAAATTGATTGATTTTATTGTCACCAATTTCGCCCTTGGCACGATCTATACGAATTTATACAATAATAATGGAAAACATAACGTCAGCACCAAAAATAAATACATTTTTTACTTGGTTACGTCACGCTTTATCCACGTTATTTTTTTACGATTTTGGGCTTTATTGATATGCACAACAAAGCTTAGTAAAAATGTCGAGGGTTACAGTTTGATCGATGATTAGTCACGCTATTTACAGCGATTACGTAAGAATACTGAGGCATTTTTACGGTAAATAGAACAACATTCGTACAAGGTAAAGATGTCATTGGTGGGTATAATGTAAACAAACATGATTTGAGACTGAGGGGCCAAGGCTAATAATTCTTATAATTTGATATTACTTTAAAATTAAAGTTGGGTCCACGAGGACAATAAAGAACTGGCGGAATGTCGCATCGGAGTCGATCTCTTGATTCGACATTTGTTAAAAATAAAACGATATGCTATTTAATAAGTAAACGAGGTCAATCTATGTGGGAGATAATTCTGATAAAGTTACCTTCTGTAGTATCTTAATAAATATAATAAACAACCATAGAAGTTATAACTAATTCAAAAAATACAATTAAGGAATGTGTTATGTATATGTTTTATGTATCTAGAGTAAATTCTCTAACGCCTTCGAGACTACGTCATCGTTTATTGTGAAAACATGACGTCGTGGATAACATATTATAAAATCCGAGCCACTTTTTAATGAACCACAAACCTGCCTCTTAATATAGTAAGAGCTAATTAATTAAAATATGTTAAAGTATAAAGAACACAAAATATTAAATTAACACTGGACACTTCATTTAAACCCAAGTTTTATGAATTTATTTTTTTTGCTTAATAAATGCATATAATAATGGTATAGATAAGTAATTGGTAGTGCAGTATGTGATTTATACATAACCATATGATTATTATAATGCAGTAGGTGTAAGGTCATACAAGAGCTGTAGTGACATAGACCTCATGGTCAGCAACCTTTATGCAAGGTAAAGCTATAAATTAATATCAATATTATAATGATTCTTTAAAGTACATTAATGCCTGAAATAATAATAATACTTACTTGCTAATGAAAAAACCACCAGACTTAAATAAACCAACAATTCTAATTTTTTAGTATAACAATTTCATTTTAAAATATAAATGAAGATTAAATTATGAAGAGTTAATCATGCACATAGCAGAATCCATTGCACAACATCGGGATATGAGTACTTGAATTCAGGTGCAAAATGACACCTTGTACTTACATACTCATATATTCTTGAAAGTAATTAATTATTTCAAGAGTTTAGGACAATTTGGGGTTATTTTCATATAATTTAAGATGTTTCATTTCTGCCTCAACATAATTGTAACATGTATATATATAACATGCCACATTTTATTTTAAGTATACAAAACAGGACACATTTGGCCGCAATCCCACCATTCCATTAGTGAAACACAGTCTATACCCGAAACCTAGCCAGATATAATTTTGATTAACTAATTTTAACTTACTATTATATTCAAGCTTGACTTATTTTTTTAAATTGAAATATTACTTTGACTATTGTTATTGTGTAGAGGCAACAAATTTTGCATTTTGCTATATTAGCATATTTGTTTACAAACAATGATTGTAATCTGAAGAAGATTTTACAGAAGCAAATTGATAGGGACACCACTATAATTGGATTGTTATATCGTGATGATGTCACTGTGTCGTAAAGGCGAGGTCGGCCGCGTTCATATAGCGTGCCCGAATTGAAATGCCGCCGATGACGTAAACTATGCTAAGGTTATCCGGAAGATATTTCTATAAAAAATAGGTAACCTACATACTAAAATAGTAGCATGAAAATCTTTAAACGTGTATTAAACAGAAATAAACACTTTAACGAGATAGTTTAGTCAAGCTTACCGTTTACTGAGGTCGTCGTTTTCCTCTATTAATCTCTTCAAATCTATCTCCAACTTAGCTTTTTCACGGGAAGTATCATCTAATAGTTTTCGAGCATCTTGAAGTTCATGTTCATACATCCCTTTAATGTTGGAAACCTCGCGTGTGACCACCTCCTGGGTTGTTTGTATTTCGCGACGCAATCCTGAGTTTTCGCTCTCAAGCTGGCGTACTTTATCAATGTAAGCTGCAAGGCGGTCATTTAGGTTTTGTAAGTGTTCCTTTTCTTGTAAACGACTATGTCTTGTAGGGCTTAAAGGGCTGTGTGGCCGGCCGGCTGAACTAGAAGGGCGGCTACCAACAGGAGTGCTTGATTGTTGAGGGCTTTGCACTGACGACACAACACTTATGTTTGAAGACGACGATACTGTCTTTTTTGATTTGGTCGACATTTTGATATTTTTTCAGTAACAAATATCAAAATACACACGATTGGCTTGTTATAAAAAGACAAACGTACACTTCGCCTCACAACCTGTAATATGTAAACCCAAGCTTAGGCAATGCGATCACGTGATCAAGTTGAGTCACTACTCGGGGTCTAGGGTGACCATTTTAAACTTTAATATTCCCCCAAGTATCCGACTATAAGGAAACTTCCTTTGATTTTTTATAATCGTTTAAAATTTAAAAATAACTGCGTATTTTTAAAGTATTCATTAGCATCGGACTCTTTAAATTTGATTAATAGTGAACTCTAATCACTAATCAAGTCGATATTCTACTTTTTGAGAAATAAAAAAAATATCTGTAAAGTCAGTTTATGGACGACAGTTTAACAAGACAACGTCATACTACAACAAAACAATGAAGAAGGGATTGCATACTTTTATGAATTAAAGAAATGAAATACACAATTTAAATCATGAAGCAACTGTTATTTTCACTCATTACTTCAAAAACATTTATGAGCGTTACGGGAAATTTTAGACGTTGTCACGTTAAAAGGAGAAGACAAAAAAAGTGAACGAAAAATGTATAAGTTTACTCTTTTGACTCATGCCTCATTTAAATTATATAATGACTAGTAATATATTTGTTTGTGAAATTTTTGCAGATTTTGCGCTAACAATCATCATATTAATATAAACTACAAGTTTCTACAAGTTTAGTCAATTTATAAAAAAAATATTGGTCAAGTACCAGATTTTTTTGCCATGCAAGATATTCATGCATTGATCCTCAATTAATGAATATCATTCAAGTTTACAATAAGACATAGCTGCAATCCGGTAAAAAATGATTTCTTTAAGCTCATTAAGCTTCGTTTTGACATGACAACGTCTTATAAATTGGTTTGCCGGGTGACACTTCAAGAAACTGCGTTACCCTCCGCTCACGTTATGCGCTCACAATGAGAGCGAGTGAGAGGCACGCGTCCCTTCCACTCGGGCATGGTTAGCCCGCCTAAGAGCGAGAGAGACAGACATAAAAAGTGAAAGGCACGCGTCCCTTCCACTCGAGCACAAAATGTAATTTTGTTAATATGAAATTCAGTGCGAGATTCTTTGTATAAATTAATGTTTTAAATATAATTCTTTGTATAAATAAATGTTTTAAATTGTTACTATTATTTCATCCTTCTTCCTACTATACGAATGAATATTCACATTAAAATTATTTTACCACTCAAAGTCGTTTTTAATTTTGATTATTGGAAAGTACTAACTTATAGATTATTGCTAATTTCATAACCGTAACTTTACAAAGGATTTATATTGTGATATTATAGTCTACTAGAGTACGGAGCCAAATGATATTAGGTCAACTTATGAATCTCATATCCACAACATTCAAGACAGACAAATTTAATGACAACGCAGAGTGTAAGTAAAATTCGAACATTTCTTCTTATATATATAGGTTCAATACATGCTAGAGGTATGGTTTTTTCCTGAGTATTGCAGATTTGTTGCTAGGATGGTAATACCGTTTGTAAAAAACATAGATCTTCAATTTCCGCCAGAATTTAAAGCATAGCCTAAAAATTAAACAACTTATCGCTACAAGAGTAGTCAAATATTATTTACTGTGGCTGAATTTGTCGCTTATGTCAATAATCACAAATTGTATGTGACTGCTGACTCTTGTCTTTTGACTTTTGAGCGTAGACTTCTAACATGAAAATTTGAGTTTTGATGTGCCAAAAAAATAATAATCACTGTGTATTGTGTAAAATATGAATGTTACGGTTTAATTTGGATTAAGATCTTTTCCATCATATTATTAATATTATCCATTAGATTATTTACCACCGGGTTGATGCGCTTTATTATTATTTATATAAAAAAATGCGCATGTAAACACAATGGTCTAAAAATTTTAAACGAATTTCCCTATATTTTTCTAAGAGTTTTAAGTGTTTTCTAAAACACTCGGCTACCAGTTTTCAGTGTGTAGTAATTTGTTTTATTACTAAGACATTCAGTTATGTATTCATTCGAGGGAGATTTTAGACGAAAGCCCCAGCAGAACCTAGCTGGAGCTAGTGCACAGCGTAAGACTGATAGAGACGGTCTCATACACCAGTCGCAATTACAGAGACAAAAACGAGAGGTAAACTATTTATAATCATTATAATCTAAATTCATGCAATATTTATTATAATGTTTTATGGTTTGCTGGCTGTTATTTATTACAGGAACACAGAAAAAGGCTTAACAGTACAATTAAAATCCAAGCTTATGTTCGAAGTTATCTAACAAGAAAACATTGTAAACAAATAGAGAGACAGAGTTTTGATAATCTTTTTTCTCAAGTAGCTAATTTTGACCAATCCATGCAGACAGTCCTTGTTGCAAAATTGTTATTTTTTTATGATCACAAGATTGACATCAAAAGATTGGTATGTATGTTACAGCACTTATTTTTTATTATTGTCTATTCTTATAATATAACTATGTATCTTTTAGGTTTCTATATCTCAAATTTTGTTAAAACAATGGCAAAATATACTCATTAGTGATACTTCCTCAATACAATTAAGGCGATTATTGGAATTGCACTTAAGGTTGTTAAGAATAGATTCAGAGGTTGGTAAAATAAACTACATTATATTAGATAATAATTGTTCTATCTTGCAGATATATTATGTTTTTGACCAGATTTAGAAAGTTTCCTGTACTAATGTCAATTTCAATGTCCCTTTATTTTTGGAACACTTCTATTTATTATTATAGCAATTGTATATGAAATAAAATAGATGTGTCTGCATTAACTTTGTAGATTCAAGTTTATGGTAAATTCTCCAAAATAGCTCAGAAGCAGAGAGAGTCAACTTTTATGATAATGTATTTTAGGTACCATTGGCTGTACCTCTTCGAATGTTTGAAGTATTTACCTCTGTAAACTCGGTTAGTACAATGATGAGCCAAGAAAATGCCATGAATGTTGTTGGGCGCATGTTTCTCTTTCTTGTCAAAAAAGGTAATGATATTAAATGCTTCATTTTTTTTATGCTACAGTTTGAATCCCTTATAAATTACTTTAACATGTTTCAGGATACTTTATGGAGCTATGTCACCTTATATGTAGGAAAACACCACCTCTCTATGGTCCTTCAGCAAATCCACCAACACCACTTTGTGCAGCATTATATGATTTGATACAAAGGCCCTTATGTCTGACAAGCAGATTTACGTTACCTGAATATAAGTAAGTTTTTTTAATTTACTCTCACTCATACTATTTAATAACATAAATCTCAAATTGTTAGTGCTAATTATATTTTTATCTATTAAAATTCTCATTTCTGGTTTAACTTTCAGTGACTTAATTATGACAGAATTTGCATCAGCGTTTTTATGCAATCCTTATCCAGAACCTGTGGAAATGTTTATAATACCTGCACTGGCCAATGACGTCAACAGGCGTTTTCCATTTGTTGCTCTTATAGAATGCTTGCAAGACGACTCAAAATATACCAATAGTCAACTCAGTAATGATTCTTGGCTTTTACATTCCGTTCTTATGCTTGAACCACCTGGATTTGGTGAGTGATTTATTTTATTACTAAACTAATAGAAGACAATGCTTATTTCCTTATATAAATAAACCTATATAATATATTAATTTCTTTACATAAAAGAGATGGAGTAAACACGGCCAGTAGATGTACTACTTTTTAAAAGTAAGAAATGCCATTGTCAGCAATATAGGCATGTTAAAAATTAATACAACTATTAATTTAATCAATTCACACTAAGTTTCTTTTCCAGTTAACGAGGTCCGTAAAATAGATCATACAAGGCTGCCACTCAATCGAGTTGTACTCAATTATCTAAGAATACTTGCAAAGCTAACAGTAAATGCATGCAATAAACAAATAAAGTATGAATATGAAGACTCCTTGTATAGTCAAGAAACAGCAGCCGATAATGACGATGATGATAGTGACAGTGAAAGTGAACCAAATCCTACTTCAGTTAGGGAACAAACTCTATTGACAAAATGTGTTGAGACTTTAAATGAGCCTGAACGCTGTGTGATGAATACATGTGGACAGATAGTGGAAACTGATTTGAGTGATGATTTCATAGATTATGTCTCACAAATTTGTCACAATTTACTATTGAGTCATCGAATGGCGTTGCATAAGTACAGGTAACACATAATATACTTATAATTTCAAACTACACTGTGAATTACAATTCAATACAAATTACTAGCTATTGTTATGGTAAGCTAGCAACTCGTATTCTGTTAATCTATTCGGGATCCATTTGGGATCCATTTTATTGCATAGTAATGACTATTGCTTGGCTGTTATAGCCTGAAGTGAGAAAACAAATGTCAAATCTCTTAATAACTTAAAATTATTTTAGAGAACTATGTAATACTATGGCAAAAATGTATGTTTTCATCTATAATCTATAGAATAATTTTTTTTAAACATGTTCCTCTTTCAGATTATTATACACACTTGCATTTAAACCTCTATTTCTCCGCGGTCTGTGGCATTGGCTAACTAATATGTCTCATAAGTCAACTTTTGGGACAAACACCCCATTAATATCAGCTCTGTCTCGGGGTATGGGTGCAGATGCATCAGTTATGGGAGTACATAGGCTGTTGGCGCCTTTAGCTGTTTTCTGTGCTTTGTTCACTTTGCTGATAGGAACACTGCATGACACGGAATTCTTTAGAGATACGGATAGTGATGAAAAAATTTCAGGTAATTCATATTTCAATGTTGAAATAATAAATTTAATTCTTAAAAAAATGGAAAAAGTCTTTGGGTTTTTGAAGTGTAAGCTGTTCATGTGCAATGTTTGTAATAATACATTTTATGCATATTGCGTAAATTATTATAGGTATACATTCAATTATTTTGATATTAAAGCTATATAAATTTTAACTAAAAAATTATTTATCAAAACTACTACAAAATATACAAATACTTAATTATTATAAAAAAAAAGTATACATACAACTGCTAATTTTAATCTATGCAATTATGCGCCATCTGTCGTGCTGATTTGTGAATCTAAACCCTTTAAGGAGCCACCGAAATACATCAATATAATAACAAAAGATTGTACTTATGTAACAACGGATTTCTTCCAGTGCCAAATATATCGAATACCACAGGCCGTGTACACGCATTCGATTTCTCGGAGCTAAGTGGATTATGTCGTACTCTGAAACAAGTATGTCTTGGGCTTGTTGAGTTAGTTTACCCCGAATCTAGACCATCTATAGTGGGTCAGTATAAGGATGCCGTAGGAGCCCCGACTGACGCCCCAGCTAAGAATTTGACACCGGCATGGACGCACTTGTTTAAGGTAAATAATTCTGTACAAATTTAAAAAAATTGAACGGCTTTGGTAGTATAGTCTACCGATTGTTAAAGTTCCTTTGATTTCTCTAGTAGTTAAAAATTCTAAACCTGGAAAAATATATGTTTTTAAGAATTTAAGTCTTTAGTTGCATAACTTAAGTTGTTCTTCCAGGTGTGTACGCAACTTTTACGTGCGTTGTACGCTCGTGACAGTCGCTTGCAATTTACGGGGGGCGTGTCGTGGGCTTCCCCTGGAGCAGTGGGGGTGCCTCCAGCGCCCGCAGATGGAACTGCAGCATCGCTAGCTGTGAGGGGTAGACACAGACGAACTTACAGGGCTCATTTGGCCCATCTTGCGCCTACGGAACAAGGTGAGCGTTACAAAAGAAAAAACTAATTAGTAAACTACATGTTTTGCTTTTTTTGTTACAATAAATGTATCAAAAAGGTTTGTGTTGTTTTAAAAAAGCTGATAGGTTAATTATATAACAATTATTTTCGACTTAAATAAGGAGCGATGTTTCAAATTTCTTTAACCTCTATGCCCGTTTCTTGCTTTGAATAGAGGAAGTATATTTTAACCCAATTTGTTTTAAAAAACTATATAACACTAATTGTATTCTTTAAACTCTGAATTTAGTCTCTTTCTATCAAATTGTGTTTACGCTGTGTTGACAACTACTTTCGCTATAACGATGTAATTAGACATGAATTATTGTAAATTTAAGACTTTAATAGTTTTTGCTTTAATGTTTCTCCATTTTATTTCAGAAGAGGGGCCTCCACTAACTATAAAGGAATTGAGAACTGTAACAATACTGAGAGAGATACCGTTCGTTGTGCCATTTTCGACTAGGGTTCTAATTTTTCAAGGCTTATTATTTAGGTAATATTTTATGTATTATCCCCATAAAAATGTCATCTGTGAGAAATTTCAAGCGCCTGCATTATTGGGTGATCAAGTAACAAACGTCCACACAGCATTTATAATACTAGTAGGATAAATATGTGCAATGTTGTGAATCCTTTTATAACCAAGGCAATGTCTAATAAAAATTATTGTCTTACCACAAAACATGCATCTAAAGAAACGCATAAGTATTTGACCACCATTATACATGTCAATATTACTGATATCATTCTAAATATTTAAAATCGAAAATACGCCACTGTCCAAATTTTCTGGCTATATCTTGTCGATTCGAAATCTTAATTTAAGTGCGTTCTTTGATTAATTTTGACACAATATATTTTTACTTTAATAGTTATTCTATTCGAAACGGAGATAAATGCATCACATCAAAATCCATAAAAATCGATCCATCCGTTTTCGAGTTGTATGTGTAACAAACAACTAACAGACAGCTCTTGTCTGAGCATCGAAGCATCTAGAGCGGACTATCTGATTCCATCAGTTTCTGTCCAGCGCTTCCTTTATGACACTGTTTAGTTGAAGACGATGAGTCTTTCATTTGATCGGTCCATCTGGTTGGTGAACGGCCAAGATATACTTTAGATCTTAATATAAGATCGTTTTATATATGAAGATATGATGGGTTTTAATTATCAATATAAAATAATCATCACTATAATGAATTAATAATCTTCGAATCCAAACGAGAAATAAAGAAATGCGTAAAATGTTTTAGTCAATTAAACGAAACTAATTGTTTTAGGGAAAAATCTGAGCATTGGTATGAAATGACGAATTTCAATGAGGGCCCTTCAATTAACATAAGTGTGCGACGAACGCACCTCTACGAAGACGCATTTGATAAACTTAGACCCGAAAATGGTAAGTTATCACCTACTTAGCAGCGGAATCTGACGTTCATATTATTTGTGTATTGTGTTTTATCTCGCTCTAATGTGTGCATGTGAATAAATTGTAAACATCTTTCGCCCGGCTATATTTTGTCTCACAATAATTGTAACTGTTAGCTCTGGCATATCGGCACATGTTAGGAAGTCTAGTTAATCACATAGAAGTTTTGATTGTAATCTGCCTAAATCCTTGTGTCATTAGAATTTTACAGAGGTCACAGGAATGTTAAATCTTAACTTTGACAGCTTTTGTATTCAGTAGAATACAGTAGTATTTGCTTGAGCAGTGTGTTCTTAAAATAAAATAAAATTATGTAGGCATCCCCTACTCATCGGCAAAGAAGACAGAGGGAAGCCGAGAAAAAATGCCGGCGTAAAAATCTCTCGGTACTCTTTCAAAAAGCTAATAATCAAACAACACTTATTTTAAAACAAATATAGCAAATTAATTAGAAGTAGCCTGCCCAGCACTAGTCCCAGGCACTTTTATCAACTAGAACTAGATAATCGTAACTTTATAGTAAGCCTTATTACACAGCTTTTCTTTAAAACATTTCTTAAATTTATTAATAGCTATCAACACCTCTGCTATTAGTCTAGAAAAGTATCCCATTTCCCAAAAAAACCTAACCACACCTGCTAAATTCAGCGTACGAATCTCATCCCTGAGATATATATAAATATATAGAGTAGATTTGAACTCCAGCTGTCCACTAATACTTTCTGGACTTCCTATGGGCAAATAACACTCGCTCGTTTGGTGAAGGAAAGCATCGTTAGGAAACCGCCACCTACCTAGTACCTAGACTCGAAACACTTTTTAGCCACATTAAAGAAGTCTTAAAGATTTATTATTATATAAATATCTTCAGAACCAAACTTGAAACTTAAATTGCGAGTACAACTAATCAACCAAGCCGGTGCAGAGGAGCCAGGGGTCGACGGTGGAGGACTTTTTAGGGAATTTTTGTCAGAACTTCTAAAGTGAGTTTTAAATATTTTTCTAATACACTTTCTTTGGTTCTCTTTGTAGTAGAAAAGTACATTTCAAGTGTAATTTTAAATTTAAACTAAGAAAGCATAGTAACGTTTTTGTCTGAGTTCAGAAATAGATCTGGAATCTTCTGTCATGACTTTAGTGCAAGTTTTTTAAAGATGTTTTAATGGTATATTGGATATGTAGTAAATAGACACAATGCATAGAATACAAATTAAATCATATTTTTCAGGTCGGCTTTTGACCCAAACAGAGGTCTATTTAGGCTAACCAAGGATAACATGTTGTATCCGAATCCTGGAGTTCATTTATTGTATGACGACTTTCCTGTCCATTACTATTTTATCGGGAGAATGCTGGGAAAGGTAAAATACCATAGATTCTAGACAAGTGTTTCCCAACGTGGGCCCACGCCCCACAGGTCGGCAATTTAATAGTTGAGAATTGCCCTCATTCGAAAATGGACTCGTTTTTTATATGTTTAGAAAATTTACTGACTGTGTTTTTTTAAGAATTTTCTAGCAATTTACTTCTATCAGTTCCATAGGTGAACAAATATGTTTTTATATTAGATATTATGCATGTTACTTGGAGGTGGTAAAAGAGTTTTAGAAATGCTTGGGTGGGGCCTGGTACGCAAAAGGGTGGGAAACACTGTTCCAGACTCTTAACTGTCAAAATTGACATAATTGAATTTACCACTTGACAGATGACTGCTAGCCCACTCATGTTGATTCTAGAAAATTTATCATATCATGTCTTTATAGTCGAGTAAGAGAAACATTCAATAATTCTTGATTTTATTTAAAAAAAATCAATTATCTAATTAATTAATTATATACATGAATAGAATCGTGACATAACTTTCAATTTTCCTAAACGTTCCTAAAAGGTTTTCATGTCTGTTTAATTTTGCAGGCACTATATGAGAATCTTTTGGTGGAACTGCCGCTGGCGGAGTTTTTCTTAGCGAAATTGTGCTCTTCCCGTGAGCCCGACGTACACGCGCTTGCGTCTCTAGATCCAGGTCTCTACCGTGGTCTATTGCTGCTCAAATCACACAGCTGGGAAGATGTACCAGATTTAGGATTGGACTTTACCGTTGTCAGTGATGAGCTCGGAGAACAAAGGGTTAGTATAGTGGAGATACGGAAAAATACTTGTATAGCTGTTGCTTTTGATTGGCAAAGGCACTTAATATGAGGAACGTTAAAAAATACACCTCGTGCCCTCTTAGACCTGAAAGCGACCTTACACACGGTAATGTAGGAGTTATGAATGGGTTCGACTTAACGTCATTCGACAATAAAGTGTACCAATTCTTTAAAGGCCGGCCGCGCACTCGCGAGGTGTCTGGGAATGTCTGGGGCGTCTAAATTAATTAATATTCGGTAGGCCTCCTGCCTGCCCCTGTTATATGAATTGTTTATATTTTTATACGCATTTAGAATATATTTTATAAAAATTTACTTGAAAGTATTTATTAAATTTTCTGCTAAAACCGTACAAACATAATAGCCGTCTTAATATATACAAAAGAGCTAAAGCGGTAATGGGTATGTCAGATTGCCCACATGTGTCATGGCAGATGGGTCGAGAAGACCTTTATTTAGAATGGCCCAGTGAGACGGAGAGGACGCCCACCAGAAACTTGAGAAGATGGAATAAACGGGATAGTGTAGACGAAATTGGAAAATTGTTAGGAATAGAGACAAGAGGAAGAATTTGGAGGAGGCCCTCATTCCATTGGAGATTGAGTACTAGTGTAAAATATGATTGACCTAGACTTAGTGTAGTACACAAATATTGGCTATTTTATTTATTTATCTTTCAGATAGAAGAATTGAAGCCGGGAGGTGCTAATATTGCCGTGACAGCGGAGAATAGAATAGAATACATTCACCTTGTTGCTGATTTCAAATTAAATAGGTAATGTATACTAGCAATTATCAAATATTCAAACTAGGATTGTTAAAGAACTTATTTGCAGAATAATTTTAAATTAATTTACTATTAATAAACTTAGTGTGTGAATTATTATTATAAATTAAATTTGAACATGGTGAAGAAATAGAAACCTCGGGATAAGAAACATAAGAAAACTTAAAATGGCGGCGCTATGGCGTCCTTTCTCACTCTAGCACTGTCAGTGCTAGAGTGTCCATTTATTTGGAAGGAAAAAATCACGATTTAATAACTAATCATACATTTTTTTATACATTTCATTTAGAAACATTGCTACAATATTAATCTAAAATATTTGATAAAATTAAAAAAAAAACTATTTAATTATAAAAATGAACAAAATCTAAACTCAACGACTATATTAAATGGAGATTTAAAATGAAGTTTCGGTTTGACGTTGCAATATTCAATTACTATTGAAAAATCGTAAGGATCTGGTCAAAGAGGTATAGAGTAAAAAATGATTTGTAATCTGTGTACCTTTATTATACCAATATTATGAAGAGGAAAGTTTTGTTTGTTTCTCGTTGGTTCTAAAACTACAGGACAGATAAAAAATATACTATAGAACCCTACATTAAACCTAAAATAATACGCTATAGAATATTTGTCAAAAAAGTTTGGTTCTGTATGAAATTACGATAATGTGTGAAAAAGACTAAATTCCTCGCGTACGCTGCAGAAAGTATTGCCAGTTGATTAAAGTAATGTACTACAGTTTTATAAAGACATCAATATTTATCTATAAAAAAGTCTACTGTATCATAAGTGTAACAAGAAAGTCCTTGTATGAAAAATTGTGCTAGGGCCGAATTAATGCGCATGTAAACACAGAGCACAGCCAGTAAAATATAATTTAAATAGTTAATTGTTTTTTTTTCCTTCATTCTTACATAGATTTATGATTGCCCATTTCTATGTCTTCACCTTGTCTGTGGTTTAAAAGTACGCCGTCTTTAAAACGATTCAGAATAAATGGATTGTGCATTTTTACTGAGAAAAAGAAGTAATTAGTATATTTTTTTTCAGACAAATACGTGCTCAGTGTAACGCATTCAAACGGGGCTTAATGTCAGTAATTAACTCTGAGTGGTTGAGAATGTTTTCGTGTCGAGAACTTCAATTATTGATATCTGGGGCTGAAGTGCCAATAGACCTGCACGATTTAAAGCAACATACACAATATGGAGGTACAATATGTTTTAATTATCTATAAGTGTTTATATTTCAGCATATTATGTTCAAAAAAATTTTCTTCAAAACTTCGATACAAGATGTCAACGGATATTTGACTATGCTATATGCGAGTATTATACGTTTAAACTTCGTATATAAAATAATGAAAAAAAAAATACGTTTAATATGGAACATAAGATAGACAGGTATCACTTATTCCACGTCATTAAATTTGAACCTGAAGGCATCCCTACTCATCGGCAAAGAAGACAGAGGGTGTAGGCCGAGATAAAAAGCCGGCGTAAAAAAACTCTCGGCACCCTTGTATAAAAGCAAATCATCAAACAATACTTATTTTAAAACAAATATCGCAAATGATTAGAAGTAGCCTGTCTAGCACTAGTCCCAGGACCTTTTATCAACTAGATAATCGCTTTATAGTAAGCTTTTTTACACAGCTTTTCTTAAATACATTTCTTAAATTTATTAAAGGGCAGATAAATTTAAGAAATTCATTACAACCAGATATGACCGATAATAGTTTACTATCAACTTGATATTGTGTAATTAGTCGAATTCGAAATAAAATCATTTCTGAAAATTATTAAGATTACTAATATGACTTATAATATATTTATTTTAATAATTAAAAGGTTTCTTTAAATACCAGAAAGCATTTAAATGTTGCCATAAATATAAAATTAAAATTGCCTTTATTGGACATTATAGAATTTAAGTTGCATTAAGTTTTATTTTATTTAATACCCGACATCCTTATTTAGTGAAGGCCTCCTTGAAATTCTTCCAATTTTCTCGTCTTCGCTACTATTTTCTGATCTTTCCTCGCACTCTTTTATTTTTACTTCCTATAATTTTGGTCGGCGTCCTCTCTTTTTTCTGCTTTTGGTCCTTTACAAGGAGGAACCTTTTTGACCCATCTGCCATCACAAACGTGAGCAGTGTTGCCATATTGCCATAATTGTTTTGCCAATTACTAACTTGTTAAAAACTAGTGTATATATTTTTCAGCATCATTAATCATATTTAAATATTTTCCTATTGCCAAAATGGAGAAAAAATCCTCTCACGGAAGTAGTAATTACTTCTTATTACTTCTGAATAAATACTAAGATTTTTAAAATAGAAATTTATTTTAATACTTATGATTATAGGTGGTTTCTCTGAGGCACATCCAACTATACAACACTTCTGGAAGGTAGTGGAGAGGTTTACAGATGACCAACGCCGTCAATTACTTAAATTTGTTACCAGTTGTTCCAGACCACCCTTATTGGGGTTCAAGGTTTGAATTTTAATTTAATATACCATATAATAATGGTTATTTAAAACTTAAACTACTTAGAGACTCGTTAGCTCTTGTTAGGTATGGCCAGAACTATGCGTATTTAGATCTTCCAAACAGAACCATTTGACATTACCTTTATTGTGATTACAATCTGCAATTCAAATATTTATTCCAACATGTCGGTACAAACTTTACACAAATTTAATAGTTTTTTTTTATGTTTCTGCGTATAATAACAAATCAATAAAAAAATTAAATGAAATCAGTGGCGCTACAACCTCTTTAGGTCTTGGCCTCAGATTTCTGAATCTGTTTCATGATCATTTTAAATCTAATAGGCAAGTAGGTGATCAGCCTCTACAGCTTGACGTCGTCGATGTTTTGAGTCAAAGATATGTCGGTTTCCTCACGATCTTTTTCAAATGTTAAATGTGCACTTACAAAAGAAAGTCCATTGGTGCATTGCTGCTCTATTAACAAATCAATGTATCTGCGTTAATGCGTTTGGACAGTATAATAGTATGTATACATTTTCTTACCGTCGCATCATTCTATTAATTAACATAAAATATATACTATTTTCGTTTATATTAAGTATCAATATGATAGTCAATATAACAATGTTGTCAAAATAAAAAATATATTTTAACAAATCTCACCACGGTACTCTAGCACAGATGATACATTTTCAATAAATGTATATGTTATATAATCTGTGCGGAAAGAGTAAGTTCTACCAAAGTTGTTTGAATTTTAGGACTTACAACCACCGTTCTGCATACAATCAGCGGGTTCCTCGGACCGGCTCCCTTCCTCATCAACTTGTATGAACCTATTAAAAATACCGGAAACAAACTCTGAAGAGGTTTTAGCTGAAAAGCTTCTGTATGCAATACAAGCAGGCGCCGGTTTTGAGTTAAGTTAGGTAAGTATTTAATTTAGCTATTAATAAATAAAGCAATTATCACAATTTTAAATTGAATAATATAAACTCAACTAGACTTAGGTGTTAAATGTGATTATAGCCATTTCTATTTAAAATGTTTAATATATTATGATGAAGTATATAGCAATCTATAGTTCTGAAATAATTATGACAGTGAGATGTGCTATATGAAATGTTTTAGAGTGAACAGGACAGACAATAAAAACTTGTCTTTGTTTAGCATTTTTTGTTGTTGCAGCTAAATAATTTATGGTGAACTTTTAAGAAATAATCATTTCCGTACCTTGTTAAACGAGTTCTAAACGTATAAAGGTTGATAATAGAAATGTCTGTGAATGTCGAAAGAAATAAACCAAACATCAGTAATTCGATTTTTATTCAATGACGTAAATTAAAAGTGTTTTATTTATTTTCTGTCATGTCCAGAAATCTTAAAGATTAACAACCTAACGTAACGAATCTGATCTATGGTCAATCTTGACATTAACTGTCACAAATGACAAAAGTTTATTAAAAAAAAAATATTTTGACAGTTCTCGTTGCTATGCCTATAATTGATTACAATTAGAAATTACGGGCTTCAGAAGGTGCTTAGAAGACAATTCATAACAGTTGTATTTAGTTCTCGCTAACGTATTTTTTTTCTTACAGGTCCCAGTCAACGTTATTTAATTTCCTTGTTAATGTAGATACATAGATATTACAAACTTTTATCTCGATGTGATAGTGGGCCGGTGCGACGGTTTAAATTATGGAACAAATTAGTTATTCTTCATTGTTAATTGTGAAAGTTCGGAATGAATTTGGGAGTCTTATGTATTTATTTTAAATAATTGGTGTCAAAGTGTTTATTTATATTTTAGCTCATGTAAATAAATACAAAATATTTAAGATGATTCTTTGAAGTTTCATTTAACCTTTTATTTTTTTTATATAAGGGCCAACGTGCAGGTGGCTGATATAAAGTGATATTTCCGCTTATGGACACTCACATAGCCAGAAAGCTCGCAAGCGTGTTAGCGATCTTTTTGTGGAAGGATCCTATGTCGAATTGTTTCGGGAATACTTGATTTGGTACTTGGTTTGGCAAAAACATCCTCCAAAATGTCTGTTTGTAATGACGAGGTTATATCAACGTATAATTAAATTGTATAAAGGACCATGTTTGTCTATAATATTATAATTGTAACGAATAAACTCAAAAACCGCTGGACCGATTTTAAATTTTTCATCATTACCTATTTTCACTTAGTAACGACTACGCGATACGCCTTGCCACGACAGGCTGGTACTAGACGATAAATACGTTAAAACGGTTTATATAAAATAAATGAAATCTCAGTTTGAATAATACTCTACTAACTCGGACTAATTCTCGCCGAGATTTTGTCTTCCATAACAGAGAAAAATTATCTTCTGAAGAGTTTTATGACATAATTTTCGGCTAGTGATTTGATGAATATTTATAAAATGTAAACGAATCTCTCGCGACGTGTAAACAATCGACAACGTGGTTCGTACGGCTTCAAATTTCTGTTCTCTGAATTCTTGATTTTGTATATACACAATGATTTAGTTTATCAAATGTTGTACCATTTACAGAATTTTCAAAACTCTCTGTGAACCATATGGGCAGAATATGAACATCAAGTAGACTTAAATTCCGGTAGAGCTCGGGCACACACATTTGTACACCAGCTTCATTGAACATATTTTCATTGCCGCTGAGTGCAGTTCAATCCGGCATCTATTTCTTCCTGTCGACCTCCGACTAGCGCCCGTACTCTGTAACATTCAATTGCTATCGCGATACCGATCTCGAAGTTTTTGTTTGCAAGGTCGATGTAGTCCTTTTAATAACTAGTGCTGATGCTGCAACATTGGGTTCGCGCGATAGAAAAACTTATCAAAATTTGATCGCTATTGGAAAATGCAACGGGTCCTGTACAGTTTATGCGTTGCAGTCAAGCCGTAGGTCATGTACATATTAATGTAGTATTACCGTACGAAAACCCTATCATCGTATGAAAAAAAATTCGGTTGGTTACATTTAACCTTATCTTGTATATATTTTTGCTCAGCTTTTTATTTAAGAACATGGGCGATGAATTAACTTGCCTAATTTAAATCTGTACAAAACGTGTAATAGATTTATATTTAGCGGAAGTCATCAATAATTCCATTTGCATAGGCTCATTAATTTCAATAGAACCGCCACTCGCAACCATTTTTGCGCCGAGCTTACAATCAATCAGTGCTGAATGCGTTCGCGCTGCGATGGTGAGGTAACGGGAATTGCCAAGCGTCTAAGGCATAAGATGATTTCGACCAGTTAAAGATAGGATACCATTTTAAGAGATGACTTATTATGCCACAGGGTATAGATAAATATTTAATAACAATTTTTTCGTCTACGTCTGTGAAAGCAATGCTAATATTTTCCTTTCACTTTATCTCATCACCAATGCAAAATTTGCAGGAATGCAGAATTTAGATGCCAAAAATGAATTCATAAAATAATAAAATTTTTTAATTTGTAAAATTTTTCATAGGTGCAGTCTGCTATTCCAGCTAGCATGTTAATATTGTTCAATTTGTAACCTCCCAAGGGATGTGATGTGTTCTAGTTACATTTATATAACTGATGCTCAATCATCACAGAGCAAATAAAAAGGAATTAAAAAGCATTTTTGACAGGTCGTCTAAACAGGGGAAAATGTTTTATTGCATCTAATATGTTCGAATGTCGTTCTCAATAAAGGTGAGCTGCAGTCGTGAGTCACCGGGCCACCGCGCTCGCATGCCTGATTCTTTTCGATACCAATGAAAAGATTAAACGATTGCCTGTCAGCCTTAATGTGAATCAAATGGTACAACATATATTTTTAAAGCTCTGAAATAGTAAGGACTGATGATGGGACTGAGTAAAATATTGCGGAATTCTATTGTGATGTGATAAATTACGGTCCGCACTTGTCAAAAGTTATATACAATTTATAGCACTTGTTATTCTGTATTCATGTAGTTAATGGAAATATTAATGAGGGCTATAGGTATGTACAGACTTTAGGGATTGTCTGAAACTTAGGGTAATGATTTGTAAAAACAATACAAATTTTACCTAAATACAATTTGTAATGTTTGTTTAATATTTCTTGCTTTTATGATCGAAAAATATATTCCATAAAACCGTTTTAAGTACATAGCTTATTTTACGTCTTTGGGATGAATATAGCGAAAAGTTTGTTGGTAGGGGAAGGTTCTATCGCATAAAATTCATGAACTTATAAGATTTAACCGCGGTGATTTAGGTTCTGCATTGATAAGTTACACACATACTTATTTTTTAAAAATAAAACTAGCTTATAGTCTACATAGATACTTGCCGCCTAATTTAGCGGTATTAGTAAAGAGGTAATGAAATATTTATTTGTCCTTTTTGGAAAATGTAGTATAAATTTATCCCAAAATATTGTTAACGAAATTACATGATAAAAATTATCCTTGGGTGCAAGTATGAATGTACTTTTCAGGAGGTACCAACATTTATGGCCAGTGCAAGGCAAAGAGGTTTTTATTGTATGTCTAACTTGAGACCTTTGTTAGCATTCTGGTCACGAAAACGCGCGTCATTGTTGACCGTGCTAATTCGGCGATGGGTTTCAATTTGCAACATTGTTCGCACAACTACAAACACTGTTTGAAAGTACTTAGACAAAACATACGACAAATGAATAAAATATTTATTTTATTCGAAAGAATGGACGTTGCTGGGGGCAAGATAAATTAAGTATACGGTATTTATAGGTAGTACTTGTAATGTTTTTTAACATTGTGTATACGATTTATTGCTTTTCTTTGAATTATTTAAGTAGTCTCAAAAAGTAGTATTTGTATATAAAGGAGTAATTAAAAATATTGTGAAACATACTTATTATCATATAATTTAACAGTGAGAGTGAGACTTTATATACTCGGAATACATTTAAAAGGAATGACTAATGTTCGAGTCTTAATTTTATTATAAAGAGAAATAAAGCCGTCAGAGGCTTCAACAAATTTGCCTGACACAACCTTCGTGGGAGGCCTACTACATTGTCCATATTGCCTATTTCTCGGAAGGTCATCGGTGTAGGCTTTGTATTAAAGGCTTCGAGTTTGGTCTATAAGTTTATTAAACTAAAGGTAATTATGGAAATGTCTGTTATAAAGGAGTCTTCCAGTAATTATAAATAGTTTTAAAATTGTTTCGAATTAGAATAATAAATAGCTGAAATAGATTTGTTCCATGTTTTAAAAAAAGCCTATGATTATATCACTATAATTTTGAAAAAATGATAAACTGAGTTGTTTCCATAATATTATTCCCGGTTCTACGCATTCCAGGCACGTTTCCTTACATAAGTGTAATTAGATATGGGTCCATCATTATACAATCTTCACGGGCTCATAATCAAATGGATCTTAAACTGACGTTTTGTCATATCATTTAGCGATAATAACGGCGCAGGAGATATCCACGACTTAGAGTGGCCCGAGGCGACGCAGGCGCGTCGTTGCACTAGATCTGATGCGACGCGAGATAAATACTTGCTATCTATTTCAATTTTACCCGAGCGAGCTTTATATCATACAAATCTCGGCCTTATTCGGTCCGCCAGCCGTCGGCCCACGATAGACCACCCAAGTCGCAATGCCACTCCTAAACACATACAAAGCGGTTATCTATCTGTTTATTATTTAGGAATACCCACGTGCAACAACCCAAAGATATGCGATGTGGTATATTTTATACCGAGAGGCTAAGTAATTGGCAGAAATTGTCGCGTCATTTAGTACAATGAGCTATAAAAAACTTTAAGTGACCCATAAATTTGTTTGTTATCAGCGTTTTGGTTTCGAGACAAACACATTTAATTTGGCAAATGCAATAAAGTGGTTATTATAAAATGAGGTGCGTTATTAAAAATGTCTGAAAGTCCACTCGATATTAAAGCGTTGAAGGTTTTTATTGCGTACGTTTTGAGAAACCCATACATATTTTAGGTTGTCGGGTCCAATGCTTGACGCGCTCGTATTTCAAACAAATACATTTGTAACGCGGCGCTTAGTTGTTCAGTAGGTATCAATTATAAATACCTATTTGAGTAAGATTGCTGAATCTGTATTTGTGTATGCTGAAATAAAATTGTCAGCATCAGTGAAACATTTCTGAAGCGATACAAGTAGAAAATGAAACAATAATTGATTTGATTTGATTTGATTCAGTAACGTCCAAATATTCAACGTTGACGTCATAGCCCGACATTAATATTTAATAATACGAACGAATACGGCACTGGCGCTAATATTCTTTTAAATCGCCATTTTTTTAGGTTGCATATTATCATATTTACATTAATAAATAGCTGATTAAGTTATATTTTATTGTATTAAACAACAACAACAACAAAATAAGAAGCTAATTACAGATAAAGTTCATGTAGTTGATAAGGATGAGTTGTATGGATTGTTTCAGCCTCACATGCTATAAAGGGAAGATCATTAATGGGTTGACAAGCGTTAACAAGTGTTCATTCCATATCCCTTATCAACAAGAATGTATAAGTTATGACTATTTATAACAGGATTGTCTTTGTATTTGTTACGAAAATATTTAAATGAGCGTTTAATTACCTATTTGTTGAAAGTTTCTCGTTTACCAATTTTATTATTGTATCAGTTTTGTACTTGTATTACTAACGATTGACCCCAAAAACAATTTAGATTAAAATTTACATGCAACATTTTCTGGAACTGTATACATTTCAATTAATTTAAAAAAAAAATGTGCCGTGACAGAGCGTTACTGGTAAAATACTATGCTTTCGATTTCAACGTGTAACACTAAAATTCAAGGTTAAATTGTGTTTTTGTGAGATGATATTGAATTATCTCCACGTGTAAGTTTTTAATCGAATTGAAACAACAGGAAGAGGATATTCAGATTGCATTTCAACTGGAGTCTCTACAATCGGTTCTTAACATCGTGTACGTTAAGAGTATAGGATATGCAGTTCAATAGCCCATTCATACTGATGCTCGATACTCATACAGCCTTCGCGAGCAATCGACGTGGGTGGTATTTGCTTTTAATATTGACAAAAAAAATAAAATGTCAAATTTAAAGAAATTAGTCTCACTAAAACACAGGCCAGACATGTGTTACTTTTTTCGCTCTTAATAAGATTTATGGATCGGTTCGTCGATATAAACTTGCGGTCGTGTAAACGTTGAAAATTCGAGGTTTAATTAAAGTCTGATATATACTTTTATTGGTTGGAATGTTTGTATTTCTGATCCGAATGTTACCTGGGCTTAGTATTTTTATAGTATGATAAGAATTGTTTGCGTTGTTTAGACAGCTCAGGTAGGGCGGGTAAAGTGGCGCATGCGTAGAACAGGTAGCCTTTACAGCTACTGTGGAGTCCTGTGCACACACCGACTGCATTCGTGCATTGCATTGTCGATTATTATTTTGTTAAATGGTTATTATAAGTCAAAGTTGATTTTACAGAATGGTTTTATAAGCCCGTGTTTAGTTCCCTGTAAATGTTCGACTTAGATAATGAGAGGAGTTAGACTATAGTTATAAACATTATATCCGTTCTATCATCACTTATAAAGTTATTTACCTAAACTGTTAATATTTCTTGTAACTTGTAGGTTATTAGTCTTATACTATTTTACGATTTATTTATTTAGTATGCGTACCACAGAAGCAGCGCAAAATGTCTGAAGCCAAGGTATGCGTGACAACGAATTAAGGTTGTTTACTCGGTGCTCGAAGTAACAAGCAGTCGATAAATGTCTGTACAAACACCACTGCCCGACACCTCTTATGCTTTTTATAGCAAACGGAGGCCTCTACAAACTGGTGACAGCTTCGAGTGGGGTAAAAAACGGCAACTTTGTGAAATTGCATATAAACTTAAATCCTCTATTTAACGGAGATAAAGCTGCTTTAGGGCTACTTCATTTTGTACTGTTGTAGTGTAGCCAACCGCAATAAGTACAAATAGTTTCGAGAGGTTGTGGCTATATCTTAAGGATTAAGGAAGTAGGAACTTAAACAATATAAATATAGAATTTATTGGTAAAGGTTTTAAAAACGATTTATATACTTCAGCGTGCGACTCACATACCTGAGGTCGTAGGTTCGATCCCCGGCTGTGCACCAATGGACTTTCTTTCTAAGTGCGCATATAACATTAATTGTTCGAACGGGGAAGGAAAACATCGTGAGGAAACCGACATGTCCTAGACCCAGAAAGTCGACGACGTGTGTCAGGCAATGGAGGCTGATCACCTACTTACCTATTAGATTTAAAAAATGATCATTTTGATTGAATTGATGAAGATTTATGAAACAGATTCAGAAATCTGAGGCTAAGAACTAAAGAGGTTGTAGCGCCACTGATTTATTTTTTATTTTATAGTTTTCAATTATTGTAATTATGTTTGTACAATCCAAATAAATGCCGATTCTTTATTATAAAGAAAACAGAGTGTCGATTGATGATTAGAAGATACAGTAACATTATTACGAACAAAAACTTAGTCGTGAATGTAATTCTCACGCGGAATTAGGGACGGATGGGACACCGGACGGCGTGACGGATTAATGTAAATAATTGTAACGATTGATGTCGATGGTGCAATATCACAGGAAGTATGGATATGCCATGACCGAAAACTGTCAGTGGGAAGTCGGTGTCCACTGTGCCACGATACCCAGATATTTTAATGCTCAGATATGAAATCAAGATAAATATATTGACTATTGGAGTATATAGTATATTGATTTTTAAAGAATTTAAGTACTAAGCAAAATAAAAACAAATTTAAATATTTGATCATTGTATCTGACCCGCTACTTTCGTTTCATCATAATATGTTTTTTTTTTATCTTTTTAGTAACTACATACCAACATATGGAACTTTTTGCTATGCTAACCCATAGAGACTATTCGTTGATCGGGTTTAAAATACTTCCCTTGGTGTTCACGGAATAAGTATATTTAATAAAATTATTCGAATTGACCCAGCCGACTTCAAGTTTTGCGTTGTTGCTGTACAAAACTACATCTCTAAAAAGTAAAATCGAAATATACAAAAGATACAACTATGTATAATGGAAACGTTGAAATGCTAAGGATTGAGTAGTGAATTTATTGATGTCGCGCTTGGGGCTAAGTTTACTCAAGCAATACCACCTTGTCGAAACGAGAAAAAACTCCAAAAGTATATGGGAATTTAAACATTCTATCCTTCCATTAACCAACTTTCAGTTCTTCTCGGTAGCCGACCGACAATTACGCGTTGATGATTGATTACACTGTTGACTTTCGATTTTTGTAATATCATTGTTTGGATAAAGCATCTGGAAGGGGACGAAAAAGTTCGGCTACTTTTTATAAATGTTGTTCCAAATCCAATGTTAAATGTAGACATAGTTTCCAACCTCATTCACTATTTACGATCTATTGTCTGCTCTATTATCTTCTGAGTCCTACTAATTGAGTCGTCTCAACCCACACCAGGCGGGCATTGTTTGCAAAATTTAGCCATAACCGCACAATGCACGCTCGATGTAGGTGGCTTTATACGAATTCCAATGCCTAGTAAGATTATTTTATTTCTCAAATATATTATTCAATGGCCTATTATATTTAATGCCAACTTGGCAGAATTTATAATTACGTTCTCACGAGTTATGTAAAAAAAATTATAATAATAGGGTCGTATATCACATGCGTGACGAAATACCAATCTTCCCCGTGTTACAAGTTACAGGGTTGAGCCGACGCGGGCGCAACAGAAAAGCGTACAAATCGATCGTAATGCTGTGACGACAGACTGACAAGGACCACCCATGGTGAATTATGTTTATGAGATTCCGGCACATAAGTTAATTTCCATCTATTGTACTATCGTTTTGCGTGCGCGTAGCGTTTATGTAATCATAAATAATCACGAAAGTAATGTCTGTAATTGCTAGTAGACGAAGTACATTTTTTACATAGATTCCAACAGTTTACGACTTACATATAATAATACATATATGTATATATATTACATAGGTACGTATCAAGTCATACTGGTAGTTCTGCTAGTCATACAAAGAATCCTTCTTAAAAAAATTGAAGCTTATACAAAAATGTCATACGACTTAAAATTTGTTAACGAATCAATGACATTTATAAGTTTAGCACAAGAGTTAAATAGAAATATTTAACCAAACATGCAACGGGTGGAGTTATTATTAGAAGCGATCTCATACAGGCAACCCTAATTAAATTAAACAAATCGTGCAAGAGTGCGAAACTTAAATTTATTTTGAGCTTATGTCATCTTTATAATTCGAAACGATTGTGATAACTAGTCAAGCCCAAAGGTTCATATGTGTAAGTATGAGCAGAGAGAACTTCGTCAGTTCATGGAAGTTAGGCCTGTAATGGTCGCTCACGTGTTTCTATCCTTTCCTGCCA
Source organism: Pieris mannii (assembly GCA_028984075.1). NCBI lineage: Eukaryota > Metazoa > Arthropoda > Insecta > Lepidoptera > Pieridae > Pieris > Pieris mannii. The sequence goes on from CM054776.1 coordinate 8,553,580, forward strand.
TTAGAAACCTTAATTGCTCTCGGATTGGTTGTGTTACTCTCTTTTATGGTAAAGTGGTTAAACTTAATTGTTTTTATGAGCGTCTGTTTTTTGAGCATTGAATTATTAGTTTTGAATGGATGCAGGTGGTCTGTTACTAATGGTTTCTAGAGCATTTTAACTGGATGAAATAACTAATTAATGGTTACTTAATTATCTTTATCGGTCGTTTCGAAGCTTTATTGCATTGACAAACATTGCTAATTATTTTTATTGTTTTAAATGAATGATTTAAATGCAATACTCGTTGCATTTACTTAATCGACATCACTTAATTACTTTAACTTTAATATTGTTTTTTCTTCGCGGTTTCGAATTATCTTATTGGTTTGATATGTGGAGCTGTGTGCTCAAATCATAAGGAAAGCCTCTGGACTGGATATACAGGGCAATTGCAATTGTGCCGTTACAACCCAACTTTATTTTATTTGCTACTCTTGACTTACTACGAGTATAAGATAGACACCACATAATATAACGAAAACGATCAAATCAAGATCAGTTTTTTGTATCTTAATTTTTTTTAGGTTGTGACAATGATCAAGCAAGAACAGCAAGCAACAAGTGGCGCCGGCCGTTCAGTGCGCCACACACTCAAACACAGTTTACACCAAAAAACAGTTTTAGTTTACGAAGATTACCACCTTATGTCAGAGTACCCAAACAAAAGTCTTTTATTATATTTATAGTCTTGTACAAAGAGTCTCTGCCATGACTAACGAGTTGAAATAAGACGTTTGTGCGTTACACATACTTATACTACCATATATACTTATATTGTTGTCAAAGGAATTAAATAACTTATGCATTAGGTAACGAAATAGTATATGCAACAAGGATAGTTAAATTTTAGAATGATATCTCTTAATCTTTTGTTCAACATTAAGTTGGTCTCTGTTATGTGCATTCCCATAATATGTTCAGTGTTGTAACCTACCTGTCGTATTGGACAGTCAGTCAGGACATGTAATGCAAAACAGCTGAAGTGACAGACTTCCGTTTTGCTACAAGGACAGGCAGCACCATAATGTTGCAATGAATAAGATTTACATGTTACTGGAATATCCCACTTGGAAAGCATTAAACATTTGCAATTTATTTTATGTAATGTAAATTATCACAACTTACACGATTTGAATCGGGAATATCGTATTATGGGCAACCCACCTCGACGCGATCATAATATCGAGAATCATTCTTAGAAATGTACGAGTGGAGAATATGTAATAGCAATAGGTGTTCCGTGTTGTTGCTTGCACAATTTGATCAGTCTATTTCTATGCTTTCTGGATTCTGGATACGTTTGCATGCATACCGTTAATATTTGAGATTTAATTATTGACAGAACATAAACAAGATTGTAAGAAACAAGTGCATAAAAACTTGTTTAGTATCTCAAAACTACGGTATAAAAGGCTTTTATTATTATTATTGTTAAACAACTGTACTTGAACACAATGAGTGGCGAAGTGATATTTTACTTTGAGTTGTTTATTATTTTATCTCATGAAACATAGACACCTTTTTATTTCGATACATTATAGATCGCGGCTACGGTGAACGATGATTGTTTTTAAGTTATTATAATAAATTAATAAATAATTGTAATACATTTTGAACGCGTAAAACGTTCTTATATATTAACTCAATTAAGTCTTGGATTAGCATTTACATTTTTGTTAATAGATATTATTGAAAAAATCGCTTCTAATCGATAAGGCCGCCCGTTGCCTAATCTTTATATATATAATTCAGCTGTGAGTGTGTATGTCACTGAACTTCTCTCAAACGACTGGACCGATTTTGATGAAATTTTTTGTGTGTGTTCAAGGGGATCTGGGAATGGTTTAGATTCACAATTTTGTCCGCTGGACAATGTTTTTTTAATTAATTTTTAATTTATTAGTAGTTGTTGATTTTGGAATGTTTTACATTGGATCCGACAGATGGCGCTACCATCGCAGTGTCAAATTTTAAATAATATTCGAATTTTAATTTTAGTCTGTCCCGACAGTTAGCGCTGCGATCAAATTAAAAAAAAGTTTTGTTATCATTGTGTTATTGTAGACCATGTGCTGGATCAAATATTAAATTAAAAGGTACTGAGTGTTTTGAGAAGAGTTTTGAAGTGTGCCTAAAAAACTATACTTTTTCGAATTTAGTGCAGATCCCAATGATTCCTTCAGATTCGCCTATACCATTCAAACGTTTACAATTTCCAATCCGCTTGGCATATGCTATGACTATAAATAAGTCACAAGGCCAAACAATGACAATTTGTGGCTTAGATTTAGAAAACCCATGTTTTTCTCACGGCCAATTATATGTTGCGTGTTCCAGAGTTGGAAAACCATCGAATTTATTTATTTATACACCTCAGGGTTTAACCAAAAATATTGTACATCCAATGGCATTACGATAAATTAAGTTTTTGTAAATAAAAAAATATATTTTTTAAATAAAATAGTTTGAGTGTAAGCTTTTTTACCTTTAATTAAAACAAGTTGAAGATTTCATTACACATACTCACACGCTATCGATTAGTCTAATTGTAATAAATTTACATGTAATGACGTTAGATATTGTCATAACATTTGAATAATAATTTTCATCAAAATGGTCCAGAATGTTTTAGCTTATTAAAAAAAGTTTGAAATTTTCAAATTAAAGACGTGTAGACAGGACAACGTCTGTCGGGTCCGCTAGTATCTTATAAAACCTTTTTTATACGTATATTTTTATATCAGGTAACGAAATGTGAATAAATAAAACGTATCCAATAAATCGGTCATGTCAATTCGAGTCTGGGCGCACTGCTATAATTTCCACTTTGACGTAAATTTCTGTTATAACTGTGTGTAATGTACTGTTATTATTAAATAAGTAAGGAACTTAATTTGGAGTATCCCATTATAGACTTGTTCCTTTTCGTTGAATTCAACTACGCTAGGGAATACATATAATTCATCTAAATAACAATACATATCAATGTATGTATATGTAAATGTATAGGGGCAGACTTTTAAATCTGTTTCATGATCATTTTTAAATCTAAAAGGCAAGTAGGTGATCAGCCTCCAGTGCCTGACCCACATCGTCGACTTTTTGGGTCTAAGATATATCGGTTTCCTGACGATGTTTTCCTTCACTGTTCGAGCTATAAAAATATTTGGTTAAAGAATTTTGGACTGTAAATCTATATGTATGTTTTACAATAAAAAAAATTTATCACGCTCGGTGGTCAACGGAATTGCACTTACGATTGATTATAACCCGTTATATGTCCGATTCTCCTGATTCACGATTCTGTGTATGATGACAGGAAATTATGACGTTGCGGTCAAGCAAATGACCGTGCTGCGCGGGAGTCGTCATTCCTAGGTCTTGCGATCTATTCGATGACGAAGTATATCGTTGATTATTGTGTTTATTTGCGCGTGGCGTGTGTTAATGCGGCCTGTGTGTGTGTGACCACCCAGCGCGAGCCCACACACAGCGCCCACCCACGTGGCAGAGCGCCCGGGCCACTATCACTCCGCCAAACTGCTACCGTACAGATATTTGATTGACATCTGACACTGATATTGATATTAGATTGGTGTCTTTCTTGCACGCAAAAGTATCAATTGTACTTGATTCGTGATCCATTACGCTCATTCCGTAAATTATGAATAACTGTTAAAAATATTGTGATAAATAATTATATTCATTTATTTATTTATTTCATTAAAAGTAATCTAACAGCTTATACTTATACATATTATAATACAAAATACTAAGACAATACAGAAAGCCAAAACAGATTATGTATATAGATAAACAATTTACGTATAAAAACAGAAAACAAGCAATAAATTAAAAAATAATGTTTGTCATCGGTTACCAACTACACTCAAAATAGTATTAAATTAAAACATACACAGTGTGACATACTCGCTGCAATCCTATAATCACCTATATTAAAAAAGCACAATTAAATTTTCAAAACAAAATATTATTGTATTTTGAAATAGTAAATATTAATTATATAAATGCAATGAATAAATGTCATAAGTCATGTAGACGAACAATGAGAACATTATTCAACGGAAATTCAATACATATTTGCAACAAACTAAATAATTTATCATCGGCATTTCGATCTTGACAATTAATCATCCAATAGTGCAACAAATGCAATAATTTTGACTTTGTATTCATCGTAAAGTTAATTTCAATGGTATTTCATACAACACATCAATTTAAAACAATATAAAACCAAAAGTCAGGATAAAAAATTTAAATCGGTAAATTTGTCGAATCACTAAAATCAATAAATAATAAGGTTAGGGTACGTTAGGTTAAGGCCAATAATTTGTACCTACCTTCATTTATTCATGATCATGATAAATCATGATGTTTTAATTAATTTCTATAGGGTGAAAAAGCATTGGCCGTGTGATGAAAATCGAAATGATGAAAAGAAAATTGGAAGCTTTTTTAAAGTACCGTGATTCGGTAAATTTACGATAAAATCTTATATGACAACTTAACTACTAACTTTTATTTTTGTTCGATTTTGGTTTATTCTGAATTCTGTCCGACTTCTTATTTAAAATCTGCGATATTTCATTTATATTTATTAGGCGGAAAACCCTATTATTCAAAATATCCTATTTGAATTGCGATGCTTATGTACTGTAAAAAAAAATCACGTATGGGGTAAGAGATAGACATATATATGCCCATATGATTAATATGTTTTACTAACCTAATTCATGATTCTTACATGTTTCAGCTCATAGCTTGGTTCACTCTTATAATATAGAACAGGGGGCAAACGAGATGCTCATCTGATGTTAAGTGATAGTCGTAGTCTGCTGCCCATGTACACTCAATGTCGAGGGTTCGCAAGTGCGTTGTCGGCCAATTCAGAATTGCCTTATAGGCTTTTTTATGAAGGATGCTAAGTCGACACTACCACGTTCTCTCCCTACAATTACCAACTCGAAACAATTATCATATCCTGTCGGCTGTGTTTACCCCAAGGCTACGGGGGTTGTTGTGTGGTGGCAGGTCTCTAATATTGGAGTAAATCATATTTAAGCATACCAATATGTAGTTTCGTGAGTAAATATAAGGAATGGGCTTAAAGTTCTAGAGCAGTGTTATTTAATCCATGTCCGACCAAAACCTTTCTAAGATAGTTATGCTTCAAAAACAAAACATTATCAAAAAATTTAATATGGTATACCATATGGAAAACCGAAGTCTAATTTCCCCCCTCTTAACAATCAAATTGCCCTCCTGTTGGGCGTGGGTCCCACGTTAGGAAACGCTTGTCTTGATCAAGAGAGAATCAGAAAGACCTTTGATACAAAATCGCATATGGAATAGCTGCTAAATTTTACAAATAAGTTTAACAAAGTTTGTTTTGGTTGACTTTGCCTTATTCAGCTTATGGGCTTTGTGGATCCCGGAATAAATGGTAGTTAAAGTCATAAGAAACGTAAAAATAATAAAAAGAGAAAGAAATCTTGTTACTTTGACTTGAATATTTAATAATCATCAACATGATTGCCAGCAACATACAGTTAAAAAAATATACAATATTAAAACAATCGTTGAAAATATTGCTTTGTAACTCGGCTGCATTAAAGAAGAAAGAATCAATTGAATAATAGGTAGGTAGCTGTTATTCTCAAAGGACAAATTTTAATGATGGCGCCAATATATTTCAACACTGGCGAATTAGGAAATTTAAATAAAATTCAGATTCAATATAAGACAAGCATACGTTACATTCCAATTGACCGATCGGGCTATAACTTTAAATATTTTAAGAACTGCTTTATTTATAGGGGCAATAAAACAAAACGATACAATAGCTATTTAAGAAATCCACCCACAATATCCGTATTATGTTACCATAGACATATTTAGTATTTTATTTGTTAAAATAAATTTACAATAAGGTGTTTAATACTCATCTTTCTCAGATAAACAAGAAGCCAGATTTCAAAATTATAATCTTGATATCAGAGATTAAATTGAAAATATTTTATCATAACTAATGAGTATTTTTGATTGATACTATTTTCATAAATTTTTCTATATGCTTTGTAGTTCTTAATTTTTTAAACATTTTAAAAATGGTAAAAAAAAAGTGAATAACCTATGTATATAATAAGTTTTATTTTTATTTTATTTTTTTTTTATTTACTTAAGTATTCCTACAGCTAATCATTAAACAATATCCAAACAATTACATTACACACAAAAGCCAAAACGGAATACACATATAAACAGAATCATAAAGCACAGTTTTACAAAGCACAATTGTAAGATTGATTGATTGGTAGATCAAAACATATATTCAACATGAAAGAACAAACAAAGCCATTATTGGTAAAAGTTACCTGAGTTTTTAAAATATTTTTTTAAGAATTTTTTAGTCACATTAAATATATCGATTTGCTGGTAATTTATTTTGTAATCTGTAGGTATGCGATACATAACCGAGTTTCGTAAATAGTTGGTCTTAGAACGAGGAATTTCGAATAATTTGATTTTACTTATCTATATACTCATTTTACTTATCTTATAAAATCCTACTTCCTCAGAAGGTTTGATATGAAAACACGATGCTCAAAAGATTTTATTCATAATGGCTACATGATTTAGAAGGAAGAAACTTTTTATAAATGTTTAAAATAACTTTCGCTACCGAGAAGCATGTTAGGCGTGTCCAATCAGTGCTCCATCAATATTCGTCAGCTCTATTGAGACGTTTTGCCGAACCGACAGTAACGTACGATTTGCCCGATCGGCGTTTCCGGCGTTTTTGTCTGATCGAAAACCACTTCATCTCCTCTTTTGAGTGCGATTGGGGTCCTCAGATAATATTTTTAAATCTGATAATGGCTTCATATTTCCAATTATGAATTTGAAAGGACGACAATTGCTTTGTTCGGTGTTCATATTGCGTTATATTAAAAACCCAATATTACAAATGAAATATTCTTCTTGTATGTGTTTAAATAGAATAAAGACTACAGAGGCATAAGTTGTTTTGTTATAAAATATTCAAATACTATATGTAGTAAGCTTTAAGGTAAATTATGAAACAGCAAGCCCGAGAGATAAGTATGTCAGTATAAGGGTCTGTTTTACAATGTCCTGAAAGTTCCAAATAAGCTATTTGTTACTTATTGGTAGGATAAACACTATTGTTGTTTTTTTACGACTGTCAGATAGCGCCATTCGTCATGAAACGCGGAGTATCTTATTCGGAACTTTTATCTTTCGAATAATTTATGTGTTGTAAGCTATTTGGTACTTTATCCATACATTGTGAAACAGGCCCTAAGTATTATGTTATTAAAGTTACAAAATTAATTTCACGATTTCTCTATAAATAAGTATAGAAGTTAGAAGCTTTGTTCATAGTTATTACTGGGTCGTTTCCTTTTACAACTTCTCTCTACTTTCCAATTCTAAAAAGTTGAGTAAGCTATCCATTAGGGCCTGCAAAGCATACTTTGTATGTTTTATGTTTACAATCAGAGGTAACTATGCAATGTTTTACTAGCAGTAAAACTTTATGTTCTCACTCATTACATCTATTATCTCGTTGTGGTCACTTGCTATGAAGATTATCTTGTACGCTGTGATGTATAAGAAGCTGCAACAAAGTATTGCTAAACATTTTATATGACACCTAAACATGGTCGAAGCTTGTGAACATGTAACGGTAACCGGGAGATTTTCTCTCGTTTAAACAATGGTTATTGTAATATTCGTAAACTTACCAATACGATTTACCTTTCCTCCCTAATTTGTTTCGTATACTTAAACGATCAATTTGAGTGTTAGATGTGTTATCAAATATTTTTCGTTAAGACGTGGTTTACTCACAATTTCATTAATTTTACATGGGACTGTTCATAGAATTCATAACGTTTACGTTTGATTTCATTTGCCTTAATTTGTTAGATATGCCAACTCGGTGTGTTATAGTTATTAATCTTTTCTAAAAATCTCAAAGTAATAGATACAGAGAAGACAATGGTAGGAGGAGAAGATCACGTTTCTATGGTAACGCGACGTACGATCATGTTTGGCTTTTTGTGCCTTTGCGGCCCAAGGACCACCCACGTCGACTCCATAATTTTATTGAACAATAAACAAATTTATTGCTTCATATGGCTATTTATGTTTTTATTTATAAGGGCTTGCGGTGTCTGCATTTAGGAATACTTTTGCGGTTAATACTAAAATAAAAAATGAAATTGGCAGGTTATAGACGCAAAATGAGAAAGACCAAGTGATAAATAATGTATTTTTTATTTCTTACATTATATTGTCTGGTGTTTATGTAACCGCAGCCATCTCCTTCGCTTTAAGTCTTTTATTTACGGTATTTTGGTATCTTTGCTTCATCTTTAACCTTAAATCTCTTGCATTTGCGCCTGATAACTTAACGTGTTCGTATAAGTGCTCTGCGTAACGTTGTAGTTTTATCTGTACATACATGAATGTATATTCATTATTAAAGGTATAAACGTGTTTTGTCATTAATTGTGCGACTATAGTAGACTAAAAATCAGTGGTACTACAACCTCTGTAGGTCCTGGCCTCACATTTTTGAATGTGTTACATGATCATTTTTAAATCTAATAGGCAAGTAGGTGATTCGCCTCCAGTGACTGACACACGTCGTCGACTTTTTGGGTCTAAGACATGTCGGTTTCCGCACGATGTTTTCCTTCACCGTTCGAGCAAATGTAAAATGCGCACAAAGAAAGAAAGTCCATTGGTGCACAGCCCGGGATCGAACCTACGACCTCAGGGATGATAGTCGCACACGGACAATTAGCATACCTATTACCTATCTGTTGGTGATTAAAGCTTTGCGTACAATGTTTTTTTAAATGGCGTGGATATATTTTGACGTATTTCGTATGTTATGTCAATCATTAATCCCTAACTCCGTGGATATTCGAATATGGAAAATGGCCGTAGATAAGGGTTGTTCTAATGTTTATCACACAGGGTTCTAGAATATATATTAGCGGTTTGTTGTCTTTCTAGCTAGCAGTCGTAACTTCGTAGTACAAAATAAAAAGGTCGGTAGCGGCTGATGTATTGAATTATAAAAACATTTAGCTGATGCATGTTCATGGGCGAAGACAGAATATAGAGACGTCAGTCGGACCACCCACAGTGCGTCCTTATAATACCTATCTACTGAGCGATCAATAGCCAATAAGAAAAAGGATGTGGGTTCCTTGAGTATCAATATATTCTAACTATAGTCTATCGAATGCGAAAGAAAATTTATCAGAAAATTAAATTTTACAATAAAGCTATTAAACAATTTTTTTTAATATACCGAATGCGATACTGGATTGTGCCCCAAAACATTCACAGTAAATACACATATGTACTTATTTAAATTAAAATGTACTAAAATTTAATTTAATTCGAATCCAAAATCTTTATAAGAGGACAATTAAACTGATTTATTGGCTTCATAGGCCAGAATAACAGAATAATTATCTGTTCTTTCAGCCCATTACGGTACTGCACACACATATAATATACTCAATCGTGGAATATCTTCAAGTTCTTTGAGTTTAACACATTTCGTGCTAAGTTAATAAAACTTGAGAGATCGTAAACCACGAGTAACTCGATTCAATTGTTACATAATGCTACTTTGAAGAGCAAATTGTTTGATAATGTTTATCGTATCTCTAAGTCGGTAATTTATCCAATTAGGTTCGCTCGCGGCGGGCCACCCACGACGCAAGGCTATTAAAGTTAAATTATGAATTATTTACTTGTCTTCATTTTAGGGTATGGGTTCATCTGACGTACAAATTTTCTACTTCTCTATCATATCTGCAGGTCCTATGTAACAATTAGTGACTTAGTCTTCAGTCAGTAATCTATCTCTGTAAATGCATTTCATATAAGATATATTCGTTTTCTTTATAGATATAAATAATCCAGTGCGATTGCGCCTAACGCTAGGGATTTTTCATACAATAATAAAAATTTAGAAATAAGTTTTGTATGTGTACAGCCATATTCATATCTTTTCTTTCTATAGATAATACAAGTAATTTAGAAAAATTCAATTGACTGCAAAAAAAACATCCTACCTTCATATTTCTGGGGACATACATATACGTCATAAATATGTAAGTATGTATTATATAAAGTTTACAAAACATAGTAGTAGAATGTGACATATGGGTCAAAGAAGAACCAAAAGTATAAATTGAATTCATCTTATACCAACTGATTTTTTTTGTCAAAAAAATCTTATTAGTACCTTAAGGGTTTTTAATAAGATCCGTTTTTTCAGTGGCTGATACCAAAAGATGAAAGGAACTTATCAACAATCTCAAATCTCAAAATCGCCTAAGGCATGCGAAACGATACAACGTTGGGTATACATTTTGTGATTGATTTGTGATGATAGATGAAACATCTTTGAACAAACACTAACCTCCATTTAGAATTTTACAGATTAAAAATAAATAGGTGCGTGCTTTAGAGTTCAAGATATCTGTAAAATGCTAAGTGTTTAATAAAAAGTATATATACCGAGGCTTTGTATTATAGATTTTGTTAAATTAGTTTGCTAGTAAGTTCAGTTGTACAAATTCGGCAATTTAAAACTAAAATCGTTCTTTCGTTTATTGATAAAGACCTACATATATTTTATAACGACTGTTAAATATGCTATGACTTATTTTCTGCAATCTTTAAAGATCGAAAATAAAAGTAATAAAATTTAATTTATGCATAGCCTAATACGTACAAACTTGACCTCTACCAGTTTTCAAATCAAAGAATTTATTACAGTAACATCATTAATATTTAACAATCTGCATTCGTGATTTGCAATTGTATTAGTTGTCATTTAATATACATATTGGGAAAATAAATTAATATATTTAATTACATTTGCAATTCTGTTTTTTTTATTTTAAGTCCCATAATCCTAATCTGTGTCATTACTGCGTTTGTTTAATTGCAAGTTTTTGGGATTGGCATGGATGACGCGTAGCTGCATTTGTTTTACAATTCACAGCTTTAAGACGAAAAGCCTTGCACAAAAAATAAAATACTGTGCAATTGCAATAAGTATTAAATAATACATTCAAGTTACTGCAATTAATTTACTCACAACAACCCGGTCCGTATTTTACTTTGGATGAATTTACCAATTGGGAGTTGATTTTGTGGAAATTACTACAAACAAATCACCTACTTAGATTGGAGAAAATTTGCAAATAAAAGAGACATACAAATGGATGTGAATGAAACAGATACAAATAAAAAGTTATTTTTCGGAATATTAACTTTTCAAATTGCCGATTTGCCAATTGATATCGAGTATAATAAAACTGGGAATGTTACAAAAGTAGACGATATCGACACATATATTTTATATTTTCCAATACGCAAACGAAGTCGCAAGTATTAAGCAGTCGAAGTAATTCAAACTATAATTTGTAGGAGCTTCGCGCGTTAACCCAATTTATTGTGGTATTCAACAAGTGTACGAATGTCAGTTGTGTTTTTTATTGCACTCGTAAACCAGGTGGCGCTTCGGAATAATAATCGGATATTATTATGCAAGCCTATTTTAATATGCGAAATTCATTGATAACTTGATGGCTCCTCCTGACTAAATAACATTTCAAAGAGCTGTTTTTTTTTTCTTAAAAAAACATTTTGTAAATCGACAAGAACTTTATTGGTATCTATGAAGTTTCTAACGAAGCTTCAAATATATTATGTATTATTTAATTAACATTGTTCGATTCCGTCAATAGTTGTAATTTATTTGTCATATAAAGCGATCTCAATTTCGTGTCCCACGCGAAGTTCCTAGAAGACGTTTAGAAGGACGTCCCGCTGTGTTTTCGCCCGAAGTGTCAAAATGTCTAAAGGTAAACCACCTCGAAAACACCATAAACTTAATTCCTATAGTACACTGCTTTTTTGAGAAAAAATAACCGCCAAGGAAAATTGCCTTAGTTTTTTTAATAAATATATACATATATATGTATATATAATTCGCGGTTATACCGCAATGAGTAGTATATTTAGATATGATAGGAAGGTCTCAGAGGGATCTTGAGGAATATTTTTGAAAGTTGTCATTAAACATGGTTTGATATCAATTATTATACCTATGTGTAATTTTGCATATACATAATCAAAAAATTCCTACCCTCAAAATTGTAAGATAATTTCTAAGAACACGGATACAAAATAAAAGTTTGTAGTAAGTTCTTGACACTATAAAGTTGGCTGTTGAGTCTTGTGGATGCAGTGACTCTCCACCACGCCCGCTAAATAAATTCATTAGTTAAATCACCGTCGGCGGCGTTTTATGTCGGCAACATCAAAGGACAACTCAGCCGCCCTGCCGTGGGCGCGTTTGAGTTTTTACTCATGAAGGAAACTCTGTAAACAAATTTCGTGGTTAAAAGTTTAATCCATATTTATTATCTGAAAATTGGTATTGTTTTCTTAAACATTACCCAATGCAGATAAAATAAATTAAATGAATTCTCTAAGCCCTTACAATAATTATTTTTATAGAACTACGTGTCCATAGCCTACTATTAAAACAAAAATGGAGATTTTTATTGAAATAAATAAATATCATAAAATGTGTTTATTATATATTGTATCTTGTGGAAATTATTTAAAATTTAATAATTCTAGATTTTACCGTGAGTTGTGACGATATGTAATTGCAGGCTGCAGCTCCTCATCCAACTGCAAGTTTTGCTATCAGTTTCATTCAATGCTTTTGTTTTATTTATCAAGTATGCCGTCTCAAAATTAGAGAAAGATGGATGTATAACTTGTGTGGTCCTTTGACTGGATTCGGATTCTTTCGTTAACGTTCGGTCTTTTTCGTTATGTTGAGAGGCAACATAATCCAGCCAAAACATGATGGCGGCTCTACAAACATTCGTTTCGTATTCAGTGTTGCTCGGATCGCGCCGGACTCGACACGTAATAGAGGCGTTTAAATATAATCCTAAAACTATCGTTCCGTGTACACTGTCTAGTTTCGTAGTGATATTATAATAAAGAAGTGTTGAATTCAGGTGTAAACGTGTGTGGTTATGTGGCGGCGAGTGATATGACATCTTGCACCGCCAGACGGACTCCGGCCGTCTTCATGAGGATACTGGCGACAAGTTTGGCCCCGAGATCATGGTGGCTCCCGATTCCGAGGCTACTTCGAATCCTCGGATAGCAGCTGCACACGAGAGTCCCTCTGCCGCTGAGGCGCGCCACAGCGCTGATTTATATATACGTACCAGCTGGGTTGACGCAGCTTTAGCGCTCTCTGAACTAGAAAAGGTGCAGTGTCTCATTAATTGTATATGTCATGAAATTAGTTTCCAACTTAGTGTTTTACACGTGCGATTGTTTTTCATCAAATGTCATACCGTTCCGAAGAACGCGGTAGTGCGTGGCTGTGGCGCCGACTAGTGGTAAGCGTGCGTACTATCAAGGCCGCGCGTATTTTAAGGTTTAAAAATGCAACAAATATATAACATTTTATCGGTTATATCATATACAGTCATCTTAATAAGCTTAGGTAATTAAAACAATAAACAATACATTTGAGTAATAAAACCTACAGTTACCAATTAATGTAGAGCTCAATAACTTATACAAAATCATTTTACTCGAGTCGGACAGACAGTTAACAAACAGATTTTTTTTTTACCAATATATAAAGTATTAACTAAAAAAATACAATTGAAACCTTTATTTTAAGCTCTTTGCAATAACAATGTGAGGTTTCAATGCACGTTTCTACCTACTATGTACATTTATTGTGGGAGACGGGTTCGAGGAAGGTAGCCTTTCCTAGAAGGCCACACGCGCTGTCGTGGTCGACACCCTTTCCTTGCCATGCGAAAAATGCAATGGCATTTCCAAGAAATAAAATATATTCCTAATTAATCATTGACGTTTTAATTTGTATTGCTTACTTGAATGGTATACAGGTTTCAATCAGGTTTTTTAACCTTATAAAATCGCACAGTCCGTATTCAGTTAATAATCCTTTCTGCCAGATCTTATTCATATTAATAAAAGAGGAATAACTTGTGAAATCCGTAACGTAATTGTTCTGAGATGAAGTAATTAAGACGGAGCGGGAAAGGCCTCGCACGCGCACCTTGATAGAGACATCAAAAACACGCAACACGAGACCCACGGGAGAAAGCGAACAAAATTGTGGTGCAATTATCACATGCGTTGTATTTTATTGGAAATTGTTATTATGAATGTTAAAACGTGTAAACTTACTAGGTACAGTTAAATGATTTCTAGCGATCATGTTTTCCTTTGTCAGAATTCTTATCAAATCGCTGTCTACGTGTAAACGACATAAAATATGTTTATCAGACTGATTCTCTTGTTGATCAATTAAAACAAAGGAATTCTTTGGAATTTACATTACCTTTGGGACCGCCGGGTAGAAATTGAGACATTTTTGTGGTTTCCTAACGCACATCCCGCTCATGCTTATAGTAAAACTGCATATCTCCTTCTCTTTTACGTGTTATTTCTATCCCTCTCCCACTCGGTATTCCCACACATATTGCATCTTCTTCCAAACATTGAAGTTAGTCAGCTGCTGTTAAGGACATTAAACTTTAACAATATTTTTTTTTCGAAAACACGTAGAATAATATAGACTACTATTTAAAAATTACTTTATTGACTTTATTTTAAAATTGTTTAAAGCGATTTCACAGTGGACTACGCTACGGTGTAATGTAAATAAACACTGCATTCTTAATCAATGTTAGTCGTGAAGTGATATCAGATTACCTTTTACTCCTTGAATAATTAAGCCGTTAACCACAACACGTGGCACGTACTCAGATCATTGCACATTGTCATTTTTCCCCTTCATTGCCTTTTGCTTCCGTTTCAGTGATTTACCAGATGACGGCATAGGTCATATATCCTATAACATCAAAATAGTATTTTAATTTTATAACACCTATCATTCTTCATCTTTTAATATTGCGTATATTTTTAATAGATTTTGTGGATACTTTTAGAGGCTATAACGCCTCTAAAACTATGTATACTTTGCTTCTTTTTACTATCTTAAATTATTTAGATAATAACAGCAACTTGCTACGTCGACACATTACCTTCGTTTAAAAGCAATATTTTTTCACATTCTTTTATATTCAAAGTTAAATGAGTGGGATAAAAACAAAAATTCCTAAGTCTTGGGATGAGAACGTCATTGAAATAAGGGCAAATATGGGACTGACTAAATATTTACATAACATTAATAACTCTTTTGGAAAGTTGAAAATGGATTTATAAGTATAGTCGTATCCGCTGATTTTTATCTTGTACACAAAGGTATTAAAGTATAATATTATCACCTTTATATTATAATATAACATAATGTATTCGTTAGTAATGTTACAGATAACATACAGATAAATATTATTTATTACATAAATTAAACCTAAGAAATAACATAATACATCAAAATATACCTTACCTTATACCTTTATATTGTATATCAAGGTGACCAATTGAGAAATCTAATCTTAATAAATATTATGCGCGGATGCGCTAAGAACGAAATAATTATTTGTGTCAATTTTAAAGTTAGTGATAAGTATAAAACGTTTTAAGGTTTTAAAAGAGATGTATATTACTTAGCCGTTTTAATGTGACTCGATGAGAAATATTGATTAGGGAAATATAAATACAATATGTAGGTATCTCATAAATACCAGAGTATTATTTTTCTTGAGAAGAGGTTGTAGATTCTATGATCTAGTTAAATCGGCTTAATAGAATACTATGTACAATGATATAAAACTTATATTTTAATATAAATCAATAAATGTGCTCATTCCTAAGAAAGCGGTACATGTCACCGTGATGGGTATTACTTTTTAATGATTACTTGATTGACAACTATTATCAAATCAGTATATTTATGAATTAATAGTTATTAAACGAATAATTACACTCAAGAGAGATAGCATACATCTGAAGTAACCGACATTAATTACATGTTTTCTAAAACTGTCGCTGTTTCCTGCGTGATAATTGATGACGCATTTAGTAATATAATTATAGAAAGATTTTATACTAAATATACCCGATGTATTTAGCGCGAAGTTAATTACACCTTTACACACTATCTAGTGCCCACTGAAGTATTTCCACCAATTCGACTTAGTTCCTTCGAGAAAAGCGCGACCAATTCTTAAAAAAACTGGCAACGCACTCGCGAGTCCTCTGGCATTGAAAGTGTCCATGGGTGGTATCACTTGACATCATCAAAAAATGTTTCGTTGATGATACGAAACATTCTTATTACGAATGATAAAAACAATCGCCGGAAGCGATCTTATCAGTCAAGTTAGGGTTTAGTTCTTTACCAGTGTTGTCTTAATACCTTGACTATCTGAGGAAGCGGCGTGGGAATATAGTGGTGTTATCTGCAGGAAGTACGTAGACGCAGGCGCAATGCGGTTCCTGTCATAAATATTAATCCTATACTCGCGTCAATTTATAAACATTAGAAACGTGATAAAGTATTATTTGTATATGATTTAAATTTGATGTCTGTAATTAATTTATAAATTCTTATCACTACCTCATGTTCATATAAACTATAATTAATGAAGTGTGAAACACGTACGTTTTAATAATATTGTAATACTTTTGAATACGGACGGAAGAATTAAAAAGCCATTGTGTTTTGTTTTTCAGTTGCGTTGCGTTCCTACTCATTATTTTCCATAAGTAAAATATTAGTAAACTTTACGTTTAACATGTGCATGAATGAAGGCCAATAGTCGGTGTATCGGTGCGATTGTACTCGGTCCACGTGAGTTGAGCTCGGCGCGGGCGCATTCCGTGCGTGACGTCACGCCCACCCAGTAAGCCTACACGAACCAGAATCGTTTTATGCCTTAAGCTAATATTGCTTAAATTGATTAAACTAAACTACGCTAGTCAAAATAAAGATTCCGACCGTATTCTTCAAATCATTACTTCAAAATGTAAGCCACTGTTCAAGATTGAAAGTTATTCTTATGTTAGAAAGTTCTGATAGTATGAAATGTTACAATGTACAGTAAGGTACTTGGGGTCGTGAAATTATTGAACTTGATCTTATAATCACAATTTTTGTAGTGTAGAAATATAACATAGATATGACTTCTCGTTATTTTTGTATTTGGAATAATATTTACTAACAATACTCTCGCGGGCTTTCTGACAGTACGCAAAAGTTTTCAAACCTCCCTGCTATATATACATCTATATTTATAATAGTTTTTCCTTTATAACGTTTCCCTTCAAAACATGTGCGGTGTAAGTAATATGATTGCAAGCTGTATTTATCACAAATATATTCTATCTGCATCGATGCTCTTAAAATTAAATTTAATAAACGACGTCTGTATATAATTTCCCTTAGTATCGTGAATCGTGATCTAAGGAACTGTGTGGCGCCATGGACTGGCGGCCGCCCGCGCCTCTCATTAATCACAATCAACTCGGAAATTATTTCGACGTTTAAAACCTCTACTTCAGGGCTTATCTCATGCCAAAACGTTCCAGGAAAAGACATATGTACTGTTTTTCTTCATATTTTTGGCTACTTGCTGGCAACAAAGTTTAATTTTGATCTTCACAATGATGCTTATTTTAATTATACCAAGTATGTCTTATTTAATAAAACATATGCAATCTACAGACATTAAAATATCCTTTTTTTGCAGGGCAATATCGAAGGAGGGAGATCCTCGTTGTGGATACGGGCGTGGTTGCAGGAGCAGCTATTTATTTTGGGTTGTTTCCTCCAAGGCGACGCGGGAAAAGTGTTATTCGTCGCAACACTTGTCCTTTCCACGTTTTGTGTTGGTCTCAAGTCAGCACAAATTCACACAAGAGTGGACCAACTCTGGGTTCAAGGTACGCTAAATTTACTCATATTCTACTGAGGTTCTATCGTGTGCTTACAATCTAAAAGTCGTAAAAGTAAATCATGATAAACACTATGCCACATTGTGCATCTCTTAGAATACCAATGCACCGGTGGCAGCCGCTTATATAGAGCCGCTTCCGTCCCGTGTGAACGTGCCCTGAATTTACTTTAGAGTACACAACGCGCCGCATTATAGAGCCCCTTTTACAGCAAATATAGCTAATCATAATAATCATTTATTGGCTTGGAAACATCATTGTACTTAAAATGTCTGACTAATTACACAATTTATATACCCAAATGGTTGCCAGTATGTACCTATAATTGTACTGTAACATCCTGATCGGGCTGCTTGATACGCGTTGCGCAGGATGCAGAGGAAGTCGTAATGGTATTATAAAGTCCCTATTTAGGAGACAATGCGCGCCGGCGCTCATTCAAATACTAACAACAAAATATATATACCTAATTTGTTTTCATATCGTATTTAGCATTTAAATTTATGATTAATTAATGTCTTAATTACATCGTTGTCTCATAAATCATTCCTCATAAATGTGTCTGTTACATCAGATATGCCAGTTTACGACTTGAAAGTTTAACTATTTTATTTACTTCATAAGATTTTATTGATAATTTATTGCAACGCCTGCAAATTGCGCGCTGGGAGGTCTATTGTCAACTCGTAAAATAAAAGATATTACAACTAGTTTCACCAGAACCAGTAGTTCGTGTCTAATTTGTTATCTGGTTGGTATTATGTAAATGTTGGTTTAGCTCAGAAATATCGAGTTCATTCAGATATTAGAGGCATATTTATCGGCAGCTGCCTTAAACTGGCAGATTAAAGTATATTTTAGACCAGTATTTACAATATACATAGGTATAATTTGATTTGTAATGACTTGTGATTGTTCTCTACCGTTGCCTAGCTCCGGATATTATCTAAGAGAGGACGTACATCCTATGCGGGTAGAGTGATCAAAAACCGGTCAGGAGAAAGTAAATTCTTGCTTGTCATACGACACGTATTACAAATTTTTCGTTAATATTTCGATTTCATTAGAATTTTCGAAGAACAAACAATACATATTTATAGATTTGCAAACCGGTGTAAGTACGATGAGAAATACTTATTAAAATAGACAGTCATTAATGATATAGTCAATGTATGTAAAGAAATAAATTATGATTTTGAAAAAGGAAATAAACAAATTTATTGGTGCACCTGCCCTTAAGTACCAGGTTCCAACAGAGTTTATACTTTGTGTATGTCTCTCCATTAACGTACGTGATACTTTTCAAATCTCACTCAATATATTATTTTTGATAAAGAACGTTTTTCTATTTATTTATAATTAAACGTGAAATCTCTATAATATCTAAGTACTTAATTATATTTTCTATCGATAACTACCTAATCAATCAGATTATACGCCAAAAAGAAAAGACTTGGCGATTAAATAAAAAGAGAGCTGAGGCGCAGAGTTTATGCCAGTTCTTCTTCCGCTCTTGATTTGTGAAATTAAAGCATTCAATGTATTTTTCTTTTTTGACATTCCTAAGTGTTACCTACATAAATGATTTTTGAATTTGAATTACCCAAACTTTTAAAACAAACTTATAATATGGATATCGTATATCTCCAGCTATAGTAGTGCTGCATTAAATAGAAAAGTAATTATTAAATAAAGAATGCATAACATTCCTGGCTACCGTCCAAATCCAATATTCCAAGCTAACGGCATCACACAATCTTAACACAACACAAGACTCCGTTAAACAATGCCGGCCTAAGTCACCTAACAACTTAATTAGGTGGCCCGCGGCCTCCCATAAATATCCCTAAGTAAAAATTACGACCGATAAAAGTAAAAAATGTAAAACATCTATTGAGTAACAAAAAAGAAGTGGTTTGATTGTCCGGCGCGCTTTGTATCAAGACGTCGTGCTGTGCAGCGAACGGTTCAGCGTTTACATATATTTCTCGGGCCCCTTCAAAATTGAGATGTCTTCTCTCGGCGATGGAGTAAAAACCATGACGGAGGTCAATTTATACTGGTTAGGAATCGTTCAGTATGTTTTGAACTCAACTGGCATTTTAAAACTTTGTACCTGAGTTTCCATTTCATGTGTTACACATTAGATTGTTCAGTTTACAAAAGTATTACGGTTTCAAAGTTATACTGTATGGTTTTTGTTTAACTTAAACGATTCTTTAATTAGATATAAACGAATCTATTGATTTTAGGCTTATAAAGGCTACGTTTGGCTAGCATTTTGATATGACTGAGCTGCACTCGATTTCACACTCTCGCTTTTACGAAATTTCCCTAGTTCATTGACATTATCTATCTCAGGGCGTGTTGTAATATTCTGTTTCCTCGCGGCCGCCACCAAAGGACTATGTTGATTCCGCCATCCATCTGTTGTCTACGCGGGCTAATTTGCATAGTGGGCTCTTGAGGGATTGCGGGGTGTGCGGGGCGGACCACACGGGCTCGTACTGAGCACGCGGGTGGTCACAACCACATGCGCGTGCACGTATAACTCGCCCCGCGCTCCCTCCTCACACCCCTCACGCTAAGACGTCATTCATTGCGATCGTCCACACTGATCACTGGGTACCGCGGAGTAGAAATGTTGTCATTATCTGCGCGCACATTGAGAACGCTATAAAAAGGCCAAAGATTCACATTATCTTTATCGAAAATACATTGTAACTCGGGGAATGGTTAAATTTAAACCGTAATGGCCGCTGTCCCTTCTCGACGGGGATTTAAAGATGAGATCGTCCATACGTTTTTTACTTTTCACTGGCAGCTGGTGCCTTTCGTATGTAAGAACAGTTCATCGTTACTTTATGAGATGTTATTTCGGGATTGCATTTGCTATAAGTTAATTAATCCATACAAGGAATAGACAAGCGTCACATATTGAGCAGTAAAGTTGGCGCCATAAATCGCGCCCACGACTTTGGTAGGTGTTAAAATAGAGGCGCCCTGTGCGGCCGCACCACGCTCTATAGACTATACCATTCCTCGTTTTATGATAATCCCTGATATCCGGCACGAGTGCGGTCCTCCTATGTTTTAGTGCTACCATTTTAATATTATCAGCTTATACGATTAATAAATTAAGTGGGTTTGGTTTTATTTTCATGTACTTATTCGAATATTGTTTGTGATTTTTTGTAATATTAAATTAAACTAGTAGGTATTAACTATTAAGTACCTTATATTATTAATGTAACTCCATAAAAAGCAAAGTCTTATGTATTTTCTTTTTAACGGCAAAAAATAATTGGAGGCAAAAAAAAATTAAATGAAAAATCTTTCTGCCGTCGAAATTTGAATTACTTCGCTTCCATTCACTAAATGGACAAAAAGTGTTGGTACGTCAATCACATCTTATATAGTAGTTTTTTTATAGCTAATTTACATATAAAGTGTTCTGCGAATCATCATGGCATTAGCATTAGTACGGGTTGACGACACTGACAAGAGGATTATTTTAAAATAAGGCAAGGCAACTATTAATTTACAACGCTTGTTTGAGTATTTATTTATTTACACTTTCTCTACAAGAGTTAAATAATACTATTAACAAATTAAAAAAAGCCGCAGCGGGCAATAATTAAAGAAAAACATTTAAAAAAATGGTGAAGACGTGCAAAGTAGACACTTAATTTATGATACAAATAATAATAAAAAAACAAATTTGTATTTATTATTAATGACAACTGATTTTAACTAAACAATATATAGAGCGAAAAATGTTTTGATATTTTCCCTCTTCCTTTTAAACTTTTGTCCAAGATTATCTAATATTTATCTTTAAAACCATTGCTGAGTTAATAGCTCATTGTTTGATGTTACTTTTTTTTGTACGTCTTAGATGAAATGTGTGTCGAAATTCACTCGTCATTTTTTGCATTAGCCAAAAACATAAGGTGTTAATTGGACAGAATGTACCTGACAACTTTGGTACCTTCGCTGCGATTAACGTTTGGCCGACTAAAAAACTAATTTACTGCATCATTTGCACCTTGTGTCGTCCATCACTCGAAGATCATATCAGTTTTATTTATTGCACATCGACTTCTAACATTAGAAGGCAAAACATTACTTACTTTTGTATATTAAAATCGGCAGTGTAAATCTAAATTATTGAGATGTAAAGTTTTCGTTTCTTAATCAGAGAATGCTTAAATTAATTTCTCATGGTATTTTTAATTAAGTCTTGACATAAACGTAGGGAGTGTCACCGTCTCGATAAATCACTTGAAATGTGTTAACGGATCCCCGCCCTCCCACAAATGTGTCGACACTGTGATCTAGGGGGCTAAAATTAGATGCAGAGTTCAATAGACAATACACTACTTAGTTAAAATCTTACAAACTTCTTAAAAGGCTCACGTTTCCACGAATTTCTTTAGTATTTTCATTGGCAAGAGTATTCATATTGTTGGAAATATATTCATCAGTAATTTGTTTGTTATAAAAATATTACGACGCCTTTTTATGTAAACTTTTGTGCTTTATAATTATTGAACATGAAAAAATCTACGTACATTCACAGATCTAACATGCAAAGCTGGAAGGATATCGGGAAGTTAGTTTGTATAGAGTTTCCTGTCAATGCGTGAATATTATGCTTAAATGATTTTTTTATATGAAATGTAGGACGCTGTTGACAAATAGTCTTTATAGCAGAGACGTAATCAAAAAGTAATATAAAATAAAGTCATTACTTTACCCGCGAATTACATGGTAAATTCAGGTAAAATAAACATACGTTATTATGCTTAATTATATTTCGCATAAGGTTTCTGTTATCGAAATCGTACATTTTAAAACAATTTTATAGTACATTAAGAACACCTGTCGTGATACTAAGGCTGATGTAGAATCTTTTTGGAGAAGTAATACTGTTGTTGTGCTCTGTCCACATATTTTATCCCAATTTTGTAACGCTTGTTTTTAACATGTTTCTTCTAAATAGATTTTTATTTAGTGATACTATACACTTTGTTTAGCCAACCCCATAAACTTTTTAATTTTATATTTTATGACTTGAATAAAAAATATAAAAAATATTGTGGCATAGACATTAGCTAAGTTTGTATTTTTTGTATTTTTAAGTCTATATTTAGAAACAGAATTCACACATTCGATGGTATATATAGAGAATGATAGAGAAAGGACCAGTGCCTGGTTTAACTTCGGCTAATATCGTGGATGTCTTTTACGAGGTCAATGACGTAATGACTCAAACTTTGTTGTCTCACGCCGACGACCCTATCATCACGCAATAAAACATTTTACAACGACATTGACTCCTATTATTAACATTTTATGTCAAAATCAAATGGTGTTATATGCTACGTACAAATAGAAAACGATTTCAAATTACACTTGATAGAGACATGTTTAATGCTTAGAATTTTACAATTTATTTATGACATGCACATGGAGAAGACAGACTACATCTATTCTCCTGGTTTATAGACAATGTACAGCCTTACCAAACCGAAACAATCATTGTTTTGCCGGTAATTAACGTAAGACTGTATACTGAAAGCAGTTTAATTTGTTAGCCGAACATTATCGTTAAATTATATTCAGAATTCATTGAATTACTATTTTTTTTATAGAGGGTGGCCGATTAGAGTCGGAACTAAAATATACAGCTCAGGCATTGGGCGAAGCAGATTCCTCTACGCATCAGCTGATTATTCAGACAGCCAAAGATCCAGACGTGTCGTTATTACATCCGGGAGCTTTACTTGAACACTTAAAGGTAAATTTATTTTCTACGGACCCACTGACATTTCATGAGTACTTAGTTTATGATGTAATGTAAAATGTAAATGTACCAGTATTTTGTATTGAATAAAATTGATTTCCTGATTAAATTAATCTCTTTAAAGACTATAAAGCAGCATATTTATAAGCCTCATTCGAGTCATCTGTTTACTTATAATATTTAAAAAAATTAGAGAAATGAATTTTTAATTAATAATAAATATTTAAATATAATTATTTTTGGTAAACATGCGAGATATTTATTAATTTAATATACCTATACCTTTTATATACCTTTGTAAAGAAACGCACGAAATAAGGCGAAGGTTTGATTATCTGTATACAACGCATGATATTGCCTTAAGTATATAAAAATGATAAAATTTAAATTAAAGAACGTTTGAATATTTCAAAGGGTTTTTTTTAAATCATACGGTTAAATTATTTATTTATATTACAAGTTGTATTTTAGTATTTGCCTGCTAGAGATCGCCTCTACGTAACTATAATTTTTCATTAAAACAGTTATTTCTTATCGTAAATGTATATGTTCAAATGTAAATAATAATATAAAAGATAAAAAGAATTGAATTCGTTTTGTATATTCCATCTAAATGTAAATGATTGAACAGGTAGTGCACGCCGCAACTCGAGTGACGGTGCATATGTATGAGATCGAATGGCGGCTCAAGGACTTGTGCTACAGCCCCAGCATCCCGGACTTCGAGGGGTACCATCATATCGAATCAATCATCGACAACGTCATACCATGCGCCATTATAACGCCCCTCGACTGCTTCTGGGAGGGGTCCAAGTTGTTGGGACCAGATTACCCAATTTTTGTACCGTAAGTACTTGTACTTTTTTGTGTTTTCATTTGTTAACCTACTATACAAGTCAATATTAATAAAAAACTCTTAAATGCATGCTCATACATAACAATAATTAGTATTTATAAAATGAATTAAAATAGTTTTAACACCTCCTAATCATTACAGTCACCTGAAGCACAACAAATTACAATGGACACATTTGAACCCTCTCGAAGTGATAGAAGAAGTGAAGAAGTTAAAGTTCCAATTTCCTTTGAGCACGATGGAAGCTTACATGAAGCGAGCTGGCATCACGTCCGCTTACATGAAGAAGCCGTGTCTGGATCCCACCGACCCTCACTGCCCAGCCACATCTCCAAACAAAAAGTCAGGACACGTAAGTAAATTTTAGATGAACGTGATAACATTTAACAATATGGTATGAAAGCATTACTAACACATGACTAATAGACCTACCATAGATAATCTTTATTTCATAGAAGCCATTAAAAGTAATTAAAACTTAAAATTAGGAAGTGAAATCTTAAAACATTAAGAATACTGAAAGTGCAGATCTCCAGAATTGTTTACATCGTATGTTTTATCAGTAATTGCTATAAATCTGAACATTAAAAGTCAATTAGCCAATTCAAAAGTAGCGTATACTGAAAGTCTACACGAAAATTAGTACTCAACACAATATCGCGCGTTGACAACCAATTACCATGATGCCTTAATGGCGAAACGGAGATAGAGATTATAGAGGCATTTTAAAAGATATGAAATCACACTTAAACGCTCCTAAGAAACACCTCTTGTTAACGATGTTCTTGACAACATAATCTTTACGCAACGGTGCTAATTCTCGGAACATTTCGCCGCACATTGTACCTAAATTGTGACCGTACTTTTTTGTCCCTGTCATTAGCCCAACGTTCGACCGTATATTACCGCTTCCTTGTTTGGTGGCTGGATGATTGAGACGTATACCATTCATTTGTTACGGCTGCGTGAGACCCACATTAGGGGCCGCATTATTCCCGATTCTCTTTATGAGTTAAATTTTACGACATTTTTACAGCCGCATAAAGAAAGTCATAGCGTGGACAAATAAATCGAACACGTATCGATTAAATACACTCTAGTAAAATATTTCTGGAAACGGGAATACAAGATAAAAGCGGCCGCGCGGCAGATGGTGCGTCGACTACCTGTCCCGCGACCCGCCGAGAAAGTTATGTTTTGCGTAAATGTCTATATGAATTTTACGTTATAGTTTCCATAAAATATTACTACTTTTGTGGAATATGAAGAATTAATACGAAACATAGTGTTTAATGAAGTTAAATAGATACAGTCGAAGTTGGTTTGAGTGGGTGCGTTTTTGTGCTAAGGCGTCGCCACCCACGTTCGGCGAAGGTCTCGGGTATGGGACGAGCCAGCATTGTTTGTGCGTCCCAGAGTTATACGGGTGCATTGTACACCAATATTCTGGTTCGGCATACTCACAATGACACTATTATATCAATAATACAAACGAATTCCTCGGAATCGTAAATTTTGTGTTTCGCTTTGTAAATTGAAACGTAAGGTACCTGCTATTTACTTACCTGTAAGCACGTAATTTCTGCGTATTTATGTTTATTAGTAGCATAAACATTATTTTTCTCGTATCGGAGTTAAAATTATTAGTTACGTTTTTTATTCTTTACCGTTATTCATAGTTTATTAGTAATTGAATAATTAATGTTCAATATTTTTCATGAGTAATATACGATTCGATTAAGTTCCAAATTTAAATAGATATGCAAATTACAAAAACGTTTTAACATAAAAACCTTTTTGCTAACCTTTTGTTGAATAGATTCCAGATGTCGCAGCCGAGTTATCGCACGGTTGCTACGGATTCGCGGCATCCTACATGCATTGGCCGGAACAATTGATAGTCGGTGGTGCGACCAGAAATTCAACATCAGCCTTACGAAGCGCCAAAGCTCTACAGACCGTAGTACAGTTGATGGGCGAACGAGAAATGTACGAATACTGGGCCGATCATTACAAAGTACATCAAATCGGCTGGAATCAAGAGAAGGCCGCTGCAGTTCTTGATGCGTGGCAGAGGAAGTTCTCAGCGGTAAGATATTGATTAATTTTATCAAGTTCCGATACGATTAGGCAAAAGTTTACTATTGTTCCACGGTACGTATAAAATTTCGTTCAAAAGCAAGATACGGACATATAATAAATTTTTTAAGAAAATATATAGTCACAATTATGTATGGTTTACATAAAATATCTGTTATGTAAGAATATGTTTTTGTCGAATACTATCCTAAAAAATAACACTGTAAAACAGTAGCTATGGTAAATTGAAGTCTTTTTGTAAATATTTTTTCTTCGGTAACAATTTATTTCGATATTTTATGCATTTGTTTTGGTAACAAGTATTCAATTGTTTTACAGGAGGTCAGAAAAACAACAACATCAGGACAAGTATCAGCGGCTTACAGCTTTTATCCGTTCTCGACATCAACGCTGAATGACATTCTTGGCAAATTCTCAGAAGTTTCTTTAAGAAACATTGTTTTGGGATACATGTTTATGGTAGGCATTTTATCATACAACTTAAACAATGTTTAGTTCATTGTTGTTTTGTTAAATTTATGTCTATCATTTATCAAGCCACCTAGAGTTTATTTCCTTATTACCTTAATCAAAAACTCGCGTTCAATATTACAGTTTCGCCAAAAATATTTATATAACTTTGTTTAGTTCATACTAGAATTATTTCCGATTGTTAATTTATTTTTTACTTTTTAGTTGATGTATGTTGCTGTTACGCTGATACAATGGCGAGACCCCATTCGATCACAGGCTGGTGTCGGCATAGCTGGGGTGCTACTGCTATCAATTACTATTGCTGCGGGCTTAGGATTTTGCGCTTTGTTAGGTAAATCTTTTATTAAATATTACGTTATCAGTCTGATTATACAAGAAATTTCTATGGCATTTTCATTATAACAAAACAAAGATTAAAATTCAATCGCATTACTGGCTTAGCCGCAACGAAAATGGGTTCGATTCTCATTGAAAAGAAAATTGTTACGGGTTGAAAATCCTCACTCAGAGTTAAATTCATTACCAATTTTATCATAAAAAAATAATTTCGCAATTAGCTCTAAGTTAAGTATAATTATTTAAAAATGCTTTAATAGCCATAGATTTTTCGTAATTTATTAGTGAAATCAACTCAAATGTGATGTTTTTGTAGGAATACCGTTCAATGCTTCGAGCACGCAAATCGTGCCTTTCCTAGCACTAGGCTTAGGAGTACAAGACATGTTCCTATTAACCCATACATACGTGGAACAATCTGGAGATGTTCCGAGAGAAGAAAGGACGGGTTTAGTACTGAAGAAGAGTGGTTTAAGCGTCCTTTTGGCATCCTTGTGCAATGTGATGGCATTTTTGGCTGCGGCTCTCTTACCAATTCCAGCGTTCAGAGTATTTTGCTTACAGGTAATTTTATTTTGTATGTATAAAGTACCTAATTTTATTTTGTATGTATAAACTATGGCCAATGCAAAAATCTGCAGTCTAATTCGCCTAAGGCCTTGATCGCTTCTGAACTTAAAAAAAAATAAAAATATAAAATATCTTATCAAATACTACTATGAAAATATTATGGGGTGGTATGTTTTATAAAGGAATATTTATTAATTTTAACCTTACATACCACTAACATTATGTAACAATTTGAAATGTATTAACTGACAATTCTTTTCAGGCTGCCATACTCCTACTATTCACCTTGGGATCCATGCTTTTGGTATTTCCGGCTATGATATCACTTGACTTGAGAAGAAGATCAGCTGCTAGAGCAGATTTGCTATGTTGCTTATTACCTGAAAGTCCACTGCCGAGAAAGAAACTTCCAGAACGTAAGGGGAGAAACGGAAGAAACGAAAAGGTATTGAATAAATATTTGTGTCACTAACAAAATGTTTATAATTTTTAATGCATATTATTACGTAGAAGGTTAATTAAGGACTAATAATAATATAAATATCAGTATTTATCCCACATAAAACACATTAAAAAGACTCTAAAACTCTTTAAAAAAAATGGATTTGTGTTGATGAGGTATTAATAAATCTATATTTTCATTTCCAGAATAGGGCTGATATCTCGCGCCAACCATTGGATCCCGAGGTCACAGAAGAGGTAAAGACATGCTGTCTCAGTATCTCACTCACCAAGTGGACCAAAAATCATTATGCCCCGTTCATCATGAGACCTTCAGTTAAAGTGACTTCAATGCTAGCCCTAATAGCTGTGATTCTAGTCAGTGTATGGGGAGCTACAAAAGTGAAGGATGGATTAGATTTGACCGACATTGTACCTGAGAACACCGATGAACACGAATTTTTGTCGCGACAAGAGAAATATTTCGGATTTTACAACATGTACGCGGTCACACAAGGAGACTTCGAATATCCCACCAATCAGAAATTACTTTACGAATATCACGAGCAATTTGTTAGAATACCGAATATAATAAAAAACGACAATGGCGGCCTGCCGAAGTTCTGGCTGACTCTCTTCCGGGAGTGGCTTTTGGACCTACAAGCGGCATTCGATAAGGAAGTTGCGAATGGCTGCATCACCCAAGAATATTGGTGCAAGAATGCGAGCGACGAAGGCATATTGGCGTACAAGCTGATGGTTCAAACCGGGCACGTCGACAATCCCATTGATAAATCGTTGATAAATTCTGGCCATCGCTTGGTTGATAAAGATGGGATTATCAACCCAAAAGCCTTTTACAACTATTTATCTGCTTGGGCCACGAACGATGCGTTGGCATATGGCGCATCTCAAGGCAACTTGAAACCCCAACCTCAGAGATGGATTCATTCGCCCGAAGACGTTCATTTGGAAATTAAGAAGTCTTCTCCTTTGATATACACTCAACTACCCTTTTACTTATCTGGATTGAGCGATACGGATAGTATTACAACTCTGATTACATCGGTGAGGGAGTTGTGTTTGAAGTATGAAGCGAAGGGATTACCCAACTTTCCTTCTGGGATACCGTTCTTGTTTTGGGAGCAGTACCTGTATTTGCGGACATCGCTTTTATTGGCTCTCGCTTGCGCATTGGCTGCTGTATTTATTGTGAGTAGTATCCACTCCTTAATTTACTAGACATACTCATTTTTTGGTTATATGCTTGACCAAAATCGTTATTTTTTGTGAAGCCCAAACAACTTATAGACACTTTTATTTTTATAAATATCTTAAACATAGGATTCGCTATATAATACGATTATTCTTGATAATAACTTATATCTTTATTCTTGATATCTGATGAAAACGAAGTTCTTCACTCAGCCTCATACATATTACTAAAAGTTACAATTTATCTTCTTAGTCAAGCCAAGCTGTGTTAAAATAAATAGCCGTGATTTTAAAAATACATGCTTATGTTTTTTGCAGTGCGTAATGATAGTGGTGCTAAACGCGTGGGCGGCACTGCTAGTAACAGTGTCTTTGGGTGCGTTAGTACTGCAGCTGGTGGGAGCAATGTCCTTGCTTGGAGTGAAGCTCTCTGCGATGCCCGCAGTACTTCTGGTCCTGGCTATTGGCAGGGGGGTGCACTTTACACTACATTTGTGTCTGGTAAGTTCCTATAAGGTCTAGATCGGAGATAATCCCATATCGCCTCACCTTGAAAAAAATTGGTTTTGGTTTGTTAGGCGGACCGCCAACTACCGAAATGTCTCTTTCTAGTTTTCTTAGTTTTTGAATTTGTTGCCTGGAAGATCGCTCGAAAGCGATAAGGCCGCCAGTTGCTTTCATTTAATTATGTTCAATTTTTATATTGTATTGTAACGAAGTGTTAGGAAATAAATAAATAAATAAAACTGTTTATTGTTGTTACGTCTAGAGTTCCTCAACTGTAATAGATAAGTGGACATTTCTAATTGAATTATGATTGTTTAATAAACTTTGGCATAGAATAGTATTGAATGTCAATATCTTTATTCATACTATTTTTTCCTACCCTCTTATTCCGGAACCACCTTAACTTATGAATATACCAAACACAAAATATGGTTAAACACAAAATACCTTCACTATAATTTCAAATCCTTACTAAATATCGAACATTATTTCTAGGGTTTCGTCACGTCGATTGGTTGTAAGCGACGTCGGGCCAGCTTGGCTTTGGAAAGCGTATTAGCACCGGTAGTACATGGCGCAGTGGCTGCAGCCCTGGCCGCTTCAATGCTTGCTGCCAGCGATTTTGGATTCGTAGCCAGGCTGTTTTTAAGACTTTTGCTAGCCATGGTCGTATTGGGCTTGGTCGATGGACTTCTCTTTTTCCCAATCATTCTATCCATACTGGGACCAGCTGCTGAGGTGAGCTACTTGCACATTAGTAAATCTTTCATATCTTTTTTTTATTAATAACTAGTTTGTATGCTATTTTTGATTGTTGTTTGTAGAATGATGTAACGCAATATATATTTTTTTCAGTGTATCTATAATGATTTTAAATACATATATCGATACTAATAAAATTAGTATTATAGAATAGAATTATAATGGTGGCTACACACGATCAGTTTTAACTGACAGTTGAAACTGTTCAGTAAAAATTGTCAGTTAAAACTGAGCGTATGTAGATTGAAAACTGACAGTTTTCTTGTTATCTGTTAAAACTGATTGAAATATGATTTCACATATTTTTAAACTGAAATGACAGAACTTTTCAGTTTAAACTTTGCGTGTGTAGGACAATCGCATCAGTTATCAGTTATTATTATCAGATTATAATCAATTATTATAAGATTATTATCAATTATTTTATTAAATTATTTAAAAAGTGATCAGTTATCTGTGATACATCCGTGAAAAATGTCGCAAAAGCAGTGGTTGGCTGAATTTATAGAAATATATATATATATATATGCCATCATCATCAGATGGCATCTTGTAATCACAACAACACAACACAAGCAAATGAAAAAGCGATGTTTGTTTTCAGTTAAAAATGAACGTGTGCGTACACAAGGGACGGCAGTTTTAACTGACACTTTTTACTGAACAGTTTCAACTGTCAGTGAAAACTGATCGTGTGTAGCCACCATTAGAAATATTTAACCCGCCTAGGTTTTTTTTGAACTTAACCCTATGTTCTAAATGAAATGTTCACGTTTCTAAAATGTTACGTGATTTTGATATTGGATGTTTTATCAAAGGTTCGTCCACTGGAGCACCCGGAACGTCTTTCGACCCCGTCACCAAAATGCTCTCCTGTACATCCTCGCAAGTTCAGCTCAAGCTCAAGTGGCGGTGACAAATCCAGCAGAACCAAATCTGCTCCGAGGCCTTCAGCTCCATCTCTTACAACCATCACTGAAGAGCCTTCGAGTTGGCACAGTTCGGCACATTCGGTGCAGTCATCAATGCAGTCGATAGTCGTACAGCCAGAAGTGGTGGTTGAAACTACCACATACAACGGAAGCGATTCAGCTTCCGGACGGTCTACTCCGACTTCCAAGTCCTCTCATGCTGGATCTATAACGACAAAGGTATGCATTACTATAATATTAAATAAGAATAGAATATATATATTTTTTTTTTATTTACTTTGAATTGATTGTATGTATTCCAATTCTTTCGTCCGATTTAAGATGTTAAAGTTTGGTCCAACAGATACAGAATTATATTTTTGATAGTAAAATTCACCTTATCTTTTACAGGTAACTGCAACAGCCAACATAAAGGTTGAAGTTGTGACACCGAGCGATAGGAAATCCAGAAGATCTTACCACTACTATGATCGTCGCAGAGACCGAGACGACGACAGAGATAGAGATCGGGATCGGGATCGCGAGAGGGACAGAGATAGAGATCGCGACCGAGACAGAGAAAGAGAGAGAGATAGGGATCGTTCTCGTGAACGAGATAGGCGGGACCGGTATAGGGATGAAAGAGATCATCGCGCCTCTCCTAGAGAAAACGGAAGGGATTCTGGCCACGAGAGCGATTCATCGCGACATTAAGTAGTATTAGGTTCTACAGTGATTTGTGAGTTATCGGACTATTATTTATGCTATGAATTAATTAACGTACAGTTATTAATTCGATGTTAACGGCATCTTTACCTGAAGTAATAGAGTTTTGTCTATTTGATTGTTCTAAGGTAACCCTTATGACAATACTACGAAAGTTATTTTTTTATTATCACATAAGTTAAGATGGCCTTGACACGGTTGCATTTGTATATAAAAAACATCACGTCGATAACCGAGTGTTTAATGCCAGATATAAGAGCGCAATTGTGTGAAAAAGTTTGGTCTTTTTACATTATTTAGGTTTCATTAAGTGGAGGCTATAGCTCTGTTAAATTCAGACATGTTTAACTGAGAACGAATTCTCACATATGTAGAATTCGTAACTATTTGAGAAACCGATTCAGAAACCAAGATTGAAAGAAGTCTTAAGAAGTGCGTATTAGTCTCCCGTATCTCAAAATCCAATATTTTTTTGAGATACGGCAGTCACAATCTCGACTCTTCATTTAGGGTTAATACGGACCAACTCTTCTATGAGAAAATCCAATGACAATTTGAAAGAGTTCTCAACTAGTTAAAATCTCGAATCTTACGCTTAAACTTCTCTCTGAATTGTCTATGCCAACCTAGTTACAGAATCTCATTTTGAAGATCTGTGGGATTTCCAATCATTCCAAAACGTGAATAATATAATAACACTTTCGGCTATAATTTGACTAAAGTCACCCACCTATTAAACATGTATTCTGTCTATACAAGAAACAGGTTCCGATGTTTCAGAAGGAATTTCACCAACTTGAATGTTATAAGGCCGCGGCAACATCAAAAGTAATTCAATTTTCTTTTTAACTCTTAGTCCTAACGTTTTTATAATATATACTCCAGGTGGGTTATATCAAATAATTGCTTAAAATTGTGTTCCTATTGAAACATTTCCAATATCAATGGTTTTATGCGTCTTAAGACTGCTGTGTATTTATCATATTATTTATTCTGTCTATAATTAATTACACCAGAAATCTGTGAATGGGATGTATTGTACAAATTACTTAAGTTTGTATAGTTAAGGTAATATTTATGAGATTACTAAGATTATTTAGCTGTATTGTGATCTTAGCTCACGTGTACGTTAAAGACTGCGTTAGAGATTGTTAGAGCGTACAAGATTCATCGAATTGGCGAAAACCATTGTTGTCTAGATCCTATGGTCAAATCCTCCAAATTTCAAACAATTGTATTAGAATACTTATTGAGTACAGAGTGCCTCCTGTATGGCCTTCTCCATGGCATCTCTCCTATATGGGCCGTTCAAGTATTACGTAACCAGATTTGCTGCAATTCATTCCTATCCCTCCCCCCTTCCTAGTGTCAGAAAAGTAAGGAAACCTCTCAAAAATAATAGTACATAAACGTATTATATGTGTAAAAAAGTTAATAATTGCCAATCCCAATCTTACCCCCTCCCTTATAGTGCTTACGTAATACTTGAACAACCTCATGGACCAAGATTACGCCGTGGTGGTATCAGCTTGAATTATTATTCCATTGCAAACCTTTAATATTGTTTAATTTTTTTCGTAAGGCGTATCAGTTAATGGAGATTTAAAGATCCCGCGAAATGTGCTAAGGTTTTTCGTGGAATCTTATGGTTATGATAAACGTCACAGACTTCGTGAATTCGATGACACTTGTAGTAACACCAAAGGGTGTTAACCATTAATACCGAAGCAGCGTATTGGTTTCCTTATTTATCGAAATACGTACTTAATTAACAGCAAGTATAAATCACTCATAAAATCTGTTTATATAGTAAGTTATTTCAACATCTGAAAGACATCTTATTTCTCGTCACCCACGAATGGGATTAGGTTGTCAAACAAATATTGAATACGCTGCTGTTTTACAAATTTCATTTTTGTATTGAGAAAAATCATGCTTATTGCAATTATTACTAGTATTTTGCATAGATCCCGGACATAATAATTGAATTGAAAATAAGGTATGGTAGATCCGAATGAACGTCGCGTTGTGACCAAGTGCAGAAGTACTTACTAGGTATATTAATTTATCTTTATTGTAACTTAGTCGTGTAAATATAGTTTTAAGTACACATTGTAACGCACAAATGTTCGGCAGAATGTTTTACAACAGTTTTAAAAAATATACATTAGGTTTTACATTTTTCGATCTTATAACGAGAAACTATTTTTATATTCAAATTGTCTCACGCTTCCAATATTTTGAAGGTTATATTTATGAGAAAAGTACCATTTTTGTAACACAATTATTAATGATTATAAATTGTTATATAATGTATTGGGAAAATAAATATTTTATGTACATACTTTTTTTTTTTAAGTTGCCTACTAGATTACACTTCTTGATTGCTATTAGAAAAAGTATCAAAGGTCACAATGAGCTTAACGTTTTTATTTCAAATTATATTAACAATTAACCTACTCTTATTTTTCATAATATTGATACGTAAACAATAAAAATATAGATTAAATTTCCTTCTTTACCCGTTTATTGTTCAATTTCCGATCACAACTTATAGGTATATTTTATTTTCACTTAAATAAATTTACCCTTCAAACAATTACCTACCTGTGTGGAAAATTTTAGATAATGAAGGCCGGTAAAATTTGGCGGCAACAACGCCTGCGGCATTTCTTAGAAATCAGGAGCGCGGGAATCAATAAAGGATTTCCTGGCGGCGTGCCCACGCATGTGCGTGGCAAGCTGTTAGTGTAAAGCCTATCATTCAGATTCCCAATTTTCAGCAATATTTTAGAGTTTTAAATATCTACCATCAAAATTCATTTGGATAAGGGGACCGATGTTATCTACCGCAGGCGGGAGCGTTTTCAAGGGTCGCTTGATGATGTTACCCGGCGGAATCGTATCGTATTAGCCTTCGCCTCTGACCATCAACCCTATGCATGATCATATAAACCTCAATAATAAGGCTGCGTTATTGGGCGTATGATTCGCGCGCAGCGTCACTGCGGCTGGGCGGGGCGGGGGTTGCGCGGCGTCTCACCGCGGTTCATTCGCGCCACGTTCCACGGCTGTACTCTATGGTCTGTGTGCCCGAGCACAAGACACAAGATAGTATTGGGAACTCAGTGCAGTGCGACGGTGTTGTTCCATGTAGAGTAGTGGTGATTGAGCGTGTGATGTGGGGAGTACGATTTTTCTAGCGACCATGTCACGGCGTCCGCTGCTGCTGCTCTGCCTTCTGGCGGCCGCGCTCGCCAACCAGCTAGAAGACATACCCCATAATGAGTAAGAACCCTGCAACTATTTCTATTGGTTTTGATATCAATTAATTTAAGATAACATAAACCACTTTTCTACATCTGATATCTTTAGTAGCTAAAGTTGCACGCGTTTTGTACTTACTATATTTTAATCAATATTGCATGAAATGACCTTCAATCAAAGATAACGAGCAACAAAATATTTAACCAGTCTATTCTTCTGCAGTACAAATTATGCAACCCAAATAATGAACGATACTATGCAAATTTTTAGAAATAATTATAATCGATTGGGCGTATAATAGAGCACGTTTACGGAATTTAGGATTTAGTATGGTTCTGATGTCCTCATGTTACATTTAGTAACATTTTATTCCAGTTCCATCTATTCCGACTTGTTTTATTGAGAACGGTAAGCCTTAGGTTTAAACGCTATCATAAAGATTTAATGGAAAGAACTTTATTTCTCAATACAAAACAAAAAAACATTTTATTTACGTGAGAAACTTAATATCTACTATATACGAACGAGATATACGTCGCCATCAGCCGTCCCAATATTTGTATACTAGGCCCATTCTGATATGCATCTTTTTTGCCCTTAATTGGTTAAACGCTAATGTTACAAATTTTAAACGCCAATTGATTAAATAATTGCACATCCTCATACTTAATAGACTTCTTCAAATAATATATACTCGACTTCGGCAAGATAAGCAGTCTCGCTGGACGAGTATTGCGTGTAGTGGTGTGTTTTACTTTTTTAAATAATAAGCTACTATGCCTCTGCATCTTAATGTAAAAATAAATAACTCTCTAGTTATTTAATTTTTTACATTAAGATACATACATACATATATTTATTAAATAATACCTACTTCTTACAATTAAATAACACAATAGCAAACGTGTCTCATTTGTTTTATTATGAGACAGTAATGATTAATAATGCATTACGTTTTTTCTTATTTAGTATTCGAGCCAAGAAAAGATAAGTATGACTGTATATCTTACAGTCCAATATGATTGAAAATCAACCTTATAATTCATATGAGAGTCAATAACTATACTGAGCGGAACCTGATTTGCTATGTACAAAATGGCATAGAACATTATATGTGCTTTTGTAACACTTATTGGTTTAAATATGTTATTCGTTTAATAGGTAGATGACTAAAAATAGTTAAAAGCAAATAAAATTAATATAAAAGTGTCAGTACTCTTAGAAGTAATTACAAATTAATTCACAGATTAGAATAGAAATAGTTTTGTTTTATTTTGATCCGTATTTGGGTCCGTATCGTTACTTACGATAAAACTGGTCGGCATGACCATTATGTGCTAAGCACGCTATGAATTTAAATGATTAACCAAATTATACCAGAAATTAAATTATAATATTTTCTATTCCTTCATTGGTTAACACATGACACGAGTACATTGAAAAAAATAAAGGGCGCAAATGTAGTACAATTTACTAGAGAAGCGTAGGCGTCAGTCAACGACCCGACTTCATATTGCTGAATCGTACTGCATTGTGGCTTGGAATATTTATTTTTTACAGCGCGACAACTGACATCACACTATGCTGTTGCAATTACACCACAACTCATGTATGTCGGAATTGATATTGATTTTAACCACTCTATCTCTCACTTCATTAGAACTTTCAGTGTTCGGATTTGTTTGTCACTTTATATAAGAAAGTCGCAGTCTTTATCTTCTAATGTGAATAATAATATGTACTTGAACGTGATATTGAGATTCTAAAATATGTATGTATATTTTTTTTAATACGTTATTTTTTCTACCAGAAGGTTGGAAGAAAGGTTTACAATTAATCGACTTTTTTATATCTTAAATTTAATTATTTCATTAAAATAATTAAATTTATCGTATATTATAAGTTGTTATAGTAACTTCGTGTACAACATATTCTTAGCAAATATAATGCAAATTTAAAATAAATTTTTCTACTATACACATATTTATATGTTATTTATTCGTTACTTATTTTGGCTTTAATCTAATCCCCGGCCACAACTAGGCGGTTCCGCGCCGAATGTTTGCAGTTGCAACAAGAAAATATGAATTACATTAAAATTTATTCTAGTATGTAAAACAATATTGCTATTCCATTACTTAGTCTAGTATATTATTTTTATTTAATTTAAATAACATTTAAATGTTATATTCTGGTAAAGGGTAGTAGTTAATCAACTTTCATAAGTAAAACTTTAGTACTGTATTAAAAAAATGGACGAAAAAGTTAGACAAAGTCATAATCTACATACGGCTATATAACGCAAATTTAAAAGACTTTTACCGAATAAAGCAATAACGGAGGCAATTAAGCAGATTTTTATTTGACGGTAGGGGTAGACCGGAGCAAATGAAACTAGTTATGATCTGTTTCCACAACGTAAATATTTGCGGAGCGGCACGCGGGGCACATGTCAAAGGCGGCTTCGGTATTGATCTAGAGGGGTGCGGGTAGTGCGGGCGCGGGTTGGGCGGGCGGCGGCGTACTACGGACGTTGCCTTACGTAAGGGCGCGAGTCTGACACCCCGTCTGCCGGCAACCTGATTAATAAAACAACCACTATCGACTCGATTACCCGATATCATCGCTTATAATGAAGCCGTCCTTGCTTCTTCGACCTCAAATTAAAATCGCTTACATTTGAATCGCATACAATTTGTATATGGATACAATTGCATATTATATTAACTATAGAATTTAAAACATGTGGACGCTGGGGCTCATTAAATATATCAATATTATTTGAGGGTTTTGAGTAATTAAGATTATTTTTATATATATATGTATATATTACGCCTTTTGTTGTTGCGAATTCGTAATAAAGAAATTGTACCTTGGAGTGCCGAATTTAATTTTATATAAAGCAAAAGTTTTATACAAGTTATAGCATAATCACAAATATCCAAGCTTATAATTGCTAACATATTTTTTAAATGCAGCTTGCGAAATATTGCCGGTTCACTGTAACAATATGGTGCCCGTAAAATCAGGTAAGGGGTAAATCGGGGGTCCTTAAGCGAGCGTAGTTCGGGTTAAACCTATTACAGTAACAAGATATTTAAAGCGGATTCCAACAATCCAACTTTCTTTTGTTTTTCAACAAAACCGTGAGCTGCTAAACTATTGAGTTACAGTAAACTTTTGCCCGCGAGGTTCATTTTTAGTTTATATTGTGATTTATGAATAAAATTATTGTTAGAATTTGTAATAAAACTAAATTAGTTAGTAGTGAGTTATTCTAGTAAAGAATTATAACATTTGAAACCGCATAGAATACTTGAGAATAATAAAGAGCGGATGTTAAGTCTATGCTCTTCCCGTCTACGCCCTTGAATTGGGAACACACTTACATTTACGTAAAATTAGAAGCATTTCATATGTATTTCTTTTTGATGTTCATAAGTGTACATTGTGCTACCTAAATGAATTTGATTTGATGTTTGAGTTACTCACATCACGTTGTCCTAAATTTCTATATTTTCCCACAACCTTCGAAAAACTTTTATAAATAACTTTGAACATAGCAAGCGCAGCCCTTTCCGATAATATCTAGGTATTTATATTCGAATAAATCATAATACATTTAGTATTTTAAAAACGGGGTCACGCGATAAGCTGACTGACAATATAATTAAACGTATTTGTCAAATAGACGTTTTTTATTATCTTTACTTTTACGTAAACATTTGCTGTCATTGGTGAATATCAGCACATCTTTAATATAAGGTCATTGTATGCATAATAAATTTTCTTACACTAAATAATAATGTAGAAGAACCAGAAAGGTAGGACAACTTAA
This sequence comes from Pieris mannii, assembly GCA_028984075.1. Lineage (NCBI taxonomy): Eukaryota > Metazoa > Arthropoda > Insecta > Lepidoptera > Pieridae > Pieris > Pieris mannii. The sequence continues at coordinate 8,593,452 of CM054776.1, forward strand.
ATTAAGGTCAAAATATTTGCGTAAATCTTAATTAATATCTAATGAAATTACCACAAGATTTACCATATCGTATGAATTATAAAAAAATATTATTTGTTACAGAGTCAAAAACTGGGCGTTGAAATTTGGCGTGGATCTATGGGAGTTTGGGCGGCATTTCACGAAAATGAATCAAATTCAAAATGTAAGTATTTTTCTGCATTTACCGTTTGGAAAGTAACTTCAGATAACTTTGAGGTGATCGGTTGGACGCGTGCTTATAAAAATGCAGCGAGCTCGCATCCCGCCCTGACCCTGGTTCGGTCCAGTGGAGAGGGGCGTCAGGAGCGACCGCGACCTATTTTCAGTATCAGGGTACGAGGATTCCGTCAGATCGGATACCGGTTTGATAGTACAGCTCTTTAATGTAATATTAGTGACTGGGCACTGGCTTTTTCTTACACTGCTTTCATTTATATTCTGAGCAATCTCAATCATTCAAGTAAAAATTACAATACGAATACAAGTAAAACAATGCATAGGCTGTAAATATGGAAATAGTCTCTGGCATAACCTCGTTATAAATTTTAATTGGATTACAGACAATTTTTTTATTACAGTCACATGAGCATTAAGCTTTGTATGCCACAAATTATATTTACTCCAATGGAAACACGTAACAAATTTTGATTTCTTTTATTTTATTTCTACCAACCACATAAGTCGGCATTTTCTCGTCTACGGCGTAACTGAGAGGGTTTTGGATAAGCTACAGCACACAAAATAAATGTCAATAGCTAAATTACACAGAGGTTATATTACAGCAAATGCTTTTAGGGTCGTATTTCTGAAAGCAATATCTATACGGAAAACTTTTGTATTAGAACTTATTTAATATAACTCTCAGCGATTGATACAAATCTTATAAATTTTCTATTGATAAAAATGTAATAGCGTAATTTGATATAATATACAACCCAACAAATCCTAGCATAGTACAATATTTAATTGTACTATCTGTAGCACCGACATGAAACAGAAATATAAACTTTCACATTTATATTTTATTTCTGAATAGTGAGTCATGCATTGGTTTTTCCCATCGCTTTATCTACCTTGCTCCACTTTATACAAAGACACTGACCTAACTGTGTATATAGCCTTGATAATAGAATAGAAGAGAGGAAAATTAGGTTAAACTCTATCCACGCCCCACAATGGTCATATCCGATGTAACTGACAAACAATAGTATTCTAGAAAATATTCAGATGCCAATAGTTATTAAAATAATGCGTTAATTATCTTATTAGGAAACCTTTTAAGTTAGTTAACTTTTATATATAGCTGTATTAAGAAGCCCTAGAAAATCGCTTTAAGATAACGTCTACTCTATACTCTATGTATGGTGAATAAGACTGTCCTACTTTATTCCAACTTGTCTCTTGCTTTTAGGCGTACAGCAGGGACAATGCGTAGGCTTTCTATACAGATTGCCGAAGATTGTGGTTTGTGCCAAGTGCATCCAACAACAATGTCGAAATTTATGTAGTATCATGTAGTTGCCACTTTTGAAGTTATTTCATCTTCCATAATACGTTAAGTTAAATTTATTAAATGTTGAGAAATATTTCTTAGTCATTAAGTCATTATATAAGGTGCTTTCCATAATGCCCGTATGAAGGCTTCGTTGAAATCATTTCGATGAATATATTGTTACGAGCATAGGATCGGATGGAAAACTCCGTAGTAAACTCTTCAAGAGTTTATTTTTAAATAAATCAACAAACTTTTCACTGTAAAGACTACCGCAAATTACGCGTAGATATACACTAATTTCCACACACTAAGTACGCTCACTAGTTACTTTAAATACACGTACTCACTAGTTACTTAAGTACACGCATTTCACACGGTACTCATGTGTCTTCATTATTCACACGATAGTGCTTCGGTGTTAATTTCTCTTATTTATTTATTTATATTGGTAACTATGATCACTTATGAATGTTAAATTTAAAAAAAACATATAATCTATAAACATTTCCCAAATCAAGAGCGTAGGCCGAAAGGAACTGGTGAGACACTCCGTCACTCTTTTTAAACGCCAAGTTTTGTTGTCAGTATAAGCTTCTTCCGAAAACTCAATTACGTAAGTCATATACAGGTAAGATGCACTGTTGAAAGAATTTTGACTTAAAGCATTGAGTCATGAAATCTCTGAACAGACGCTTTTCAATTTACTGAAGGCCAACCCAACCAAGGCGAATTGGATCTATCCAATTGTAATGAATGGCATAGGTAGACGTATTCTTCATACACTACTTTAAGACTTAAGTTTCCCTATGTTAGTGGAGTAGGCAAGACAATTTTTTTCAATATAATTTTTGTTTTTTCCATGTTCTTGGTTGAGATGTTCCCGAGACTGCCTCTTCTTTGCTACGGGCCGTATAACCGTATAATGTCCCATCGTATCTTCTTCTGTTCTTCCCTTTTCCTAGCTTATCATCCGTCCTAAGGGAAGGCTAATGGTAGGTAATTATATAGTTACCGGTGCTATTGATCTTCGAGGCTGGTAGCTGCATCTCTGTCGGGAACTTTTAGCACCTACTGTTTTCTGACCACTAGCCAGGATCAGTTGTACTGTTCATTTTGGGGAGGTAAGTTGCCAGTTCTTCTCTACCGTTTTACGCCCTTGATTTGAGAACGGGCAGTAAATGTTAAATTAGAATCATTTAATGAATATTTCTTTTTTTTTTGACGTTCATAAGTGTACATTGTGTTACCTATTTGAATAAATGATTTTTGTTTTGTTTTTGTTTTATTATACACCACGCTTAGCAAACGGGTTCGCGAGGGCCGTATTCTGTTGAGGTTAAATGGGTAAAAACGATGCCCATTTCCCAAACTTTTTCTTTCTCTTAGTTGCCTTCTAGGACACCGTCGGGTAGATGGGGAAGTACTTATCCGGCACTCCACGGCTCATAAGTCCATATTTAAAAATATTTCTTAGTGAATATTTATATTTCGGTATCACGACGTCGTAGATAAAGATCGTAGAAAAAGATACAAATAAAAAAACGTATAACCCTGTTAAACGTATACCCTGCAGTACATAAAAAGGTAAGGTAAGGCTTAATGAAATGGAATTATTGGATTCATTGGGATAGTTAGTGAAAGAACGTAGGAATGTGAATGCTAATAGGTAGGAAATAGTTTACCAGAGGATTGCGGTGTAGACCGCGATGAAACCCAGATTGAATCGTAATGGCACACATTCTTAACTAATACATTAATCTTTTATTTTCTCAAATACTGTTCAAGTTTTTTCTTTTACATTAATTTAATCCACCACTCTACCAGACTCAAACTTACACACCTCTATAGTCTGTCTCAGTCTTACGCGTACCGGCTTCACCGGCCGCGCTTACGCTCTGTAACCGATCTCGTCAGAGAGATGTAAATACGCAGTATGCGTTCTCTCCCACTCTAACGCGTATTGGCCGCACCTATATTACGTCATCATGTGTTAGGTTTATTTTTGTTACGGAAATTCTTGATGCGACCGCGCACATAGGCTGCGATAAAATATATACAATAGCTTAAAAATGATTTCTATGGGGTAAACTTAGTTTCAAGAGCTTAAAAAGCAATTTTCTCCTTTGTTTCTACAAGATATTGTTATTTCGTCAAAATTCCAAAACTAGGTTGACATTTTATATTTCTTAAAAGAGACTATGGTTTTTAAAACATAATTCTAACAGTCTATTCATACATGAAGCTGCTTAAAGAACACTCAAGAGTTATTGTGTAGGTCACGAGTCGTGGTCTTAGGTCACTTTAAACTTGACTTGGCTCTGAATATTTTATCAGAGAATTTATATACCAATAAAATTCAGAGCACACGTTATTAGTATAGGAATACATATACTATTATTTTACCATTAATTTCTTTATTTTATAAAGAAGGTTTCCTATGTCAAGGCGATTATTATTATTTCTGTTATGTATCCTAAGTTTTTTTTAAGTTGATGATGCATGGTCATAATCAATAATATTATGTTAGTAGTTTAACTTCTCACATATACTGAAGCAAACCTCAATAGGAATATGTGGGCTAGTTAACTAACCGCAATTCAAATGATAATCAATTAACATAGCAGAGGATAACATTCAGTATGGATTTAACTATTGATTAATTAATTTAATAAAAAGGGACACATCTTTAAATAGAAAAAGGAAATAAAACAGAGATCAATTTAGAGTGCTTGGGATGAGGAATAGAAGTGATACACAAGCAGATGTACTAAAATTTATAACCCCCCCCCCTCCTCTTGTCAGCAAAAGTAGAGCTGTCAAAATACTTTTTTGTAGGAAAAGTAATTACTATCGACGTAATCACCAAATAGTATTATTAGTATGTAGTGATTATTAGTATTAAAAATTATGATTATATAGTAGCAAAAATAGGTTTTCTGAAAATATTCAAAGCAATTTTCTTAATATTAGAAAAGTACTTCAATCTTCCTCAACAGTGGAAGTGGATTTAAATTGGCCGGTAAAAGAAGGTGAAACGTTCAAGGTGAGCTAAACTGGGAAGCCCTGTAACTTGTGAGCTGGGGACGATTACTTCATAAATCGTGACAAAGCATTTCCACTCTTTATTATTTGCCGCAACGTTTCACATACGAGGCCCAATCAATTCGCCCCGTGTCTACTGACACGAATCGAAACATCGAAGTGAAAATTCAAATAATTTTAAAACGTCAGTTTTTTAATTCAAAAGAATCAGCCTAGAAGTTAACTTTATACAACAAAATACATGAAAAATGGAAGAAAACGGCACACAATTTCGGATACGTTTATAATTATTAAAATTATATCCATTAAAACTACCTTATAGCATTATTATATTAAAACTGAAAATGTATTTTTCCTGTGGTCCTTAATAATAGCTGATTACTCACCCGTGATAAGCGTGACCCACATTTTGCGTTCCCCTTCCTGAATCGCAATTAACCAATATATGATATTCCAACAGGGGAAGATTTAAAACACAAATCTTTTAATCTATTTATTTATAACCGCTATATTAGTATATTATAAATAAATAAATAAATTAATTAACATAAAAATGTTTTTGCTTGGATATGTGCAGTAATTATGGTAGCTCGTGAAAACAGAATTCAATCAGCGAGCCGTAAGGATGGTGTTGACGTATAAAGTGGATTAAATTAACAGACTTAATTGAATTTAGGTTCCTTGTTAGGAAATGTGTCCCTCGAGTCCGGCGGTAGTGAAATACTCGCTCGCCAATTTAATATTCCATGAAATCAACTACATTTTAAATAGCATTCGGTTGCAGGAAGATTATTGAATTTACGTTTATATTTGCTTATTTAAAATGTGAATGGTTGGTTATGTTAATTATACGATACTTTAAGAGTGAATAATATAGAAATTTGAAAATAAAAATCACCTAACACCAGTATTACAAAGTATGTTTTATTAAATTTGATACACTAACAAAGCCGTCATTGGTACAGCTCGAAATTCAATAACACCGCGCCTGAAGCGCGCCATCACAGAATAACAATAATTTGGCAGCGAGCATCCGCCAAATTCCGGACGTGAACGTTTCATTTTTAAATTTGACAGATCCTTGCTTTGGAGCCAATAACTCGATATTATGGCCGGAAACACAATTGTACTGTTTAAGAGAACTGAAGAACAGAATGCTTATTTTCTAGCATTCATTATGAAATATTTAGATTTAATTTTAAGAATTATAACGCCAAAAGTTCTTGTTTTAAACTGTATTTATATTTTCAGAAATACCATGAGTACAACGTGGAAGTCGTTCGGAAAGACGGACTTCTTCTTGTGCGAGATCTTGCTGCAGAAGTCAAAAATCATATGGATTTCAAAATAAACGCCGTTAAGGTATGTTTAATTATTATTGTTAATCGCATTTAGACAATAGTGTGAAACCTACTCTCTACATTACTTGTAAACTTACTATATGTTTCTATTTTATATAATTCCTTTGTTAAATAACAAGGTTTATATGCATTTACACCAAATAAAACATGGCTACCCAGACGGAAGCTCTGAGCAAACATTTTATTATTGAAGCAAAAAGCATTCCTCATGTTGCGCATTTCGCTTGAAAAAATACAAGCCACAAGGAGCCTTTGTTTTAAGAATGAAACAAATCGTTTCGCTCAAAAGTAAAACAGCTCACACAGTTATCCGCAATAGTGCGATGATGCTCTTAGTACACTCTCGACTTCCGGCCGGAGAAAAAGAAATATATTAAAGAACAATCTGATCCTCGGATTTGTTGAAGTGCATCCTTTGATAGCGACCGAAGTGCCTCACTGGCTACTATTGTTCGCATTTAAGTTTTATTGAATACAATGTTATGAAAAAATGTATGTTTCATAAATTAAAGTTTATATTCCAATATCAAATGGTTTTTCTCTGTATTTAACATTAGAAGAAATTTTGTAAAATTACGTTCACAAATCCGCCCACGTTGCTTCTCGAAATATAATATAATTAATTAATACCGTACAAGTATTACTTACTACGATGTGTAGGCGTAGCCGTTACAACGCGGCGTAGAAGTATCGTAGTCAGCCGTAGATGGTAGATACGATTGACGTACTACGCCCACAATCAAAATTCATCAGACATTATGTTTTTTTCTTAGAATTACAGTGTTTCCGTGTGTTTGTATGATCGGGCGATTTAGAATTTTCTTATCACAAACCTAATAAGTCATAGATCAATACGATTAAGTTTTTGTGAATTTGCGTCAACAAACTTTAAGAGATCACTAAATAGAAAAGAGTTAGTGATAAAAATGAAATACAATTTTTTTGTATCGAACATTTGGGTCTAATTGAAAAAATGTTCCGCAAGTAATAAAGTAGAGGTCAAACCCAAGTGTTATAAAATTCTTAAAGACAATTTTGTACATTAACATATTCAGCGTTAGCCGATATTCGCGATCATGTCTGTGGATCCTGTTATTGGAATTCTTCTGAATCTTGAACTAATCCCACGACCGCTGCTCTCGGCCAAACTTTCGATAAAAACTTCACAATTTTCTCTTGACTTTGGAAAAGCTTGTAAAGCCTCTAACGGCTGACTAACGTACAGTTATAGTATCACTACTAAATTAACATTTATTTAGAAATAGATATATGCATTACATATAAAATATTTACATAATATTAATAATTACAATGCAAAATTTTTCAGCATTACCTTTTTAATAAGGTATATACCTACTGATGTAAAATTTGGAGGAAGTTTCGGAATCGTGTTCTATTAATTAATCGTATACATCGTATAAGTATAGCCATAAATACTGTTATGTAAAAAGTTTCGTTTTACAACTTTTTTGAACGTTTTTTTAGTATTTACTAATTTTTCCGACGTATTGAAGGACTACAGAATTCAACAAACCAAAGAGATTGAATTACCATTAATAGACAATTCCGTCTTACTTCAAACTTACATTTGTAATGTTGTATGAATTCTTTTTTCTCGCATTGAAGGCAGTTATGAATTTTGATGGTATATTTTATTATTCTATGCATATATGTGATATAAATTATATACATTTCTACTACGTGTTCACTATTATATATATGAGAGCGCTTTTCACAGGCTTTCTCTTACGTATTTAAACGTTGTTAGAATTCCTTTCTAAGTGACGAAATAGACAAAATTTTCGCATAACATCGTAATATTATAAACGATCTATTAAATAAACGTTTATATTCTATTTAGAGGTATACTATGACTTTGGCCTTTTGACTACGATACGATCGATCAATCGAAAGCTATCGTTTGCTTTGTCTTGCATATCATAATTTTTTCTAAGAGCAGCCAATCCAGCTCGTAGTACAGTTTTTAAAGGTTGCCTAGGTAATCCAGCTTCCTTGCTTTCATCTCATTGTATTAACATTGTTTGTTCGATGGCTGGCCTATCTGTTATAAAATATGTATCGAGTCTAGCCATAAGTTTTGTTACAAATTAAAATGTAAATTTATAACTACATATTTTTAATCTCAGAAAAAAAAATCTAATTGGCCTTTGGCTTACCTCTGGCTATTATACAGAACTTTAATCTGTTTGGCCACGAATCTTTGGATATACGCACTGTTTCCATGGAGAAATTTTGCAACTGCTTGCTGCAAACATTTTTTAAAAGACTTAATGTCACCGTATCTTTTAGCAGGCCACGTTCTAAAACAGACCATAATTTGAGGTATGGGCTAGATGAGAGCCAGTTTTCAGCTTTTATCTTTATAAAATTCGGAACTTTGGTTCAAGCCAAACAAAATATTTGATGCAGGTGTAGTTGCCGAATCCTGATGGTTAGTTTTATATTTTACGTATAAGCCTTTCGGATGGTATATATATACTTCTTTTATGGAACGAAAAACAATTAAAATTAATTATTTTTTTTATTTTTAAAAGCGTATTATATAACACATTCTTTGAATCATTTATTGATGAATTCAAAAATGTGTTCACTCCAAAGACTTTTTTGGTCTCGGAGAAACCTACCTTTTGTGACTGGGCACCTCCGGAACTACACAAAAAAAGGCTAAAATTGTATGAATTGTATGATGAAAAACAGTATAATGACAGTGAAGAATTTAAAACTCATGTTAGGACATTTTCAAAAAAATTTAGGCAAGAGTGTAAAATCGCTAAGGCAAAACACTTAAGTAATAAAATAAACAACAGCTCTGATAAGATAAAGGCTACTTGGAAAATTATAAACGAGGAGACTGGAAGAACCTCCAGAAAGGATTCTGAATATAAGATGAACATAAACGGTAAAGTAATTAGTTCCGACCTCGAAGTAGCCTCTGCATTTGAAGAGTTTTTTACTAATATTCCACTAAATACAACCAGCGTTCTAAATTCTTCGCCATCAGCCGCCCTTTTATTATTGCAACAGAATGTTCCTGTATGCAATCGTGAGTTTATATTTAGCCGCATTAGCTGCAATGATATTATAAAAACATTTAAACAGCTAAAAATAAAAAAAACTAAAGATCTTTGGGGTGTATCTGTTTTCATTGTACAATCGGTAATCGATGCTATCAGTTCAGAGTTGGCTATAATATTTAATGAATGTATAGATTGTGGAGTCTTTCCAGACCAGATGAAGTTTAGTAAAATCACACCGTTATTCAAAACGGGCAGCACTTCTGACCCCACAAATTTTAGACCCATATCTGTGCTGCCTGCATTGAGTAAAATTTTTGAGAAAATAATTCTAGATCAATTACTGATACATTTTAATAATAATAAACTTATGCATAGCCAGCAGTATGGTTTTACAAGAGGTCGCTCTACAGCCGATGCTGGCGTTAAATTAATTTCCGAGATTTTAAATGCTTGGGAAAATTCTCATGATGCCATTGGAGTTTTTTTGCGATTTATCAAAGGCTTTTGACTGTGTCCATCACGAAATCCTTATCAAAAAACTTCAACACTATGGCATTAGCGAAAAAGCGCTAAATCTTATGGAATCATACCTGAGCGATAGAATTCAGAAGGTAAATGTAAATGGAGCTATATCACAGGGATCGTCTGTTACTATGGGCGTACCGCAGGGCTCCATACTTGGTCCCTTCTTATTCCTCGTCTATATAAATGACCTACCATTTCTTGTAAAGGAGCTTCACGAGATAGTACTGTTTGCTGATGACACTTCGCTTTTATTTAAAGTGAAACGACGAAATCCATCACTTGAGAATGTAAACAGTGCCATCTCCAGTGTGGTTCACTGGTTTAGTACAAATAATCTTAAGCTAAACGAGAAGAAGACAAAATGTATTAAATTTCAAACTACAAATGTAAAAAGTAGTCATTCTCAAATAATAATTAAAGACGAGGAAATAGACTTTGTTGATAGTGCGGTGTTCTTGGGAATTACTTTAGATAGTAAACTCCAGTGGGGCCAACACATAGAAGGTCTTTCGAATAGGCTAAGTTCTGCAGCGTTCGCAGTGAAAAAGATACGCGATCTTACGGATGAGAATACAGCAAAGCTCGTTTATTTCAGCTATTTTCATAGTATCATGTCATATGGTGTTATTTTGTGGGGTAATGCCGCTGACATTAATTCGATATTTGTAGTGCAAAAACGGGCTATAAGAGCGATCTGTGGGTTGTCCCCACGGGAGTCAGTCCGAAATAAGTTTAAGGAATTAAATATTTTAACTTTGGCAAGTCAATACATTTATGAGAATATTTTGTATGTGCGGAAAAATATAGATATCTTTAAAAAGAATAGTAGCTTCCATAATTATAGTACTCGTAATAAAGACAAAATTAGCGCACCAACCACGAGGCTGCATAAAACGAGTAATTCTTTCCAAGGCAATTGCATACGTTTTTTCAACAAAATCCCTAGTGAGATACAAATATTGTCAATAAATAAATTTAAATCGTACATTAAAGTAAAACTGCTTGCTAAGGCCTATTATAATATAAATGAATACTTAAACGATCATAGTGCTTGGATATGAATTGCTTCAGTATAAATAGGTAACGCGATAGAATCTCTCGGCTGCATTTTCAGACTATGGGGCGATCGTCGACATCTACGACTTTTTTTAAATGTAAAGTGGGAACAAACCGTGATTCATGTGGTATCAAATTATTTCAGTATAATTAGTATTATTACTATTTTCTTGTGTAGCCAAGTGCACATTTCAAGGATCGTCATGCTCACTCAAATGTCATTGCTTGTGGCGGCGTCCATGCGTCGGGTTGTCTCTCTCCCTAAAATATGGCGAGGGGGCCGATGGCTGGCCATGCGTCATACTCGTGAACGGGTGCTACTTGTGGTGACTGGTCGTACTTGAATTCGTGTATGCGGTGATATTAGTTGTTTATACTACGTATTTGCGTGTTGTTCTCACGAGTGTGTAAGTGCGTGCTCCTATTTCACCATGCCTCCTGCTGATAGAGGACAAATCTTTGCTTTTAATTTGTTTTTTTATTCTTTATTACTCAATATGTCATATGGAACATGGTGTAATGGTCGCAGCTCCTTACAAGCATTGTGTAAAAAAAAACTTACTTAAAAAGAGTGGCGGAGAGTTTATTGCCAGTTCTTCTCTTCCGTTCTACGCCCTTGATTTGAGAACTGGCAGTAAATGTAAATTCACAATTTTTAAATTTTTTGACGTTCATAAGTGTACATTGTTACCTACATGAATAAATAAATTTTGTTTTTGTTTTTTGTTTTATTGCAACATGATCTAAGACTTCATCTTGATACATTTTGGTAGAAGTTTTTTCTACTTTTTCACAAAAATTTAGTTTTGTGACTCCTTGAATGATGACCATGTTGTACTTTGCCGACCACTTGAGCAGCTCGTTGAAAACTGTGAGCGGACACTATATCATAATTTTTATTGTAGTCTTCTTCAATCGTGAAAATTTTTTCATCAGTAAAGAAGATATTTGAGTGCTCTCGATCAGCGTATCGTGAAGAAGGCGTTTTGATCGATCCACTCTCTAATTATAAACAGTATTGTATTGATTAAAATATCCTTTTATAAACGCTTGAGCTTGACCTGTCTAGCTTAAATCAAGTAGTTGAAATTTCACCCCTTTCTGTTGACGGATTAATATGAAATTTAGTATGCACTTTATTTCTGATCGTCGACATAAGCACAGAGATTGCCGCCGTTATTATGGCATATCACAATTTTAACTTTAAAAAAAGAGTAAACAAATTTAGCTAAATATTTTTAATAGAAAATAAACAATTACATATTTTAGACAATGCACTAAAAGTTAAAAATAAATAGATCCTTGGTTCCAGTCATAAGACAACTCTTCTCAACAATCTGGGGTTCATCTGATAAATGGTTAAATTCGTTGGGCGCGCGTAAATAACGTTAAAATGTAAATTGCATATATAATATTACTAGCTGCCCCAGCTTCGCACGGGTGCAATGCTGATGAAAAGCAGGTTTTTATTATGTATTGTTATTTCCGTCGCTGGAAAACTCCGATATATACGCGTTCGAACGCTGCTAAATAAGCTGTAATGGGCTGTATAGATCTATATTAAATTAACAATGTATTCAAGGTATTTAATTGGTTTAGGATTAATGCTGTATTGGTTAAAATCGCTTCGAAAATTAACCATTATTTGTCGTAAAAAGTAAATGACAAAAAAAAGTTATTGTGGGTTATCCATAAGAGATAGACATATACCATCACGGACTTTTCTGTTGACCTTTTCAATGTGTACAATACTTAGTACATTATTTTGATAAAACTCGTAGGGTTCAGCCTGCGTTTGCAATGTAAGCGGAAAAATCTAATTATTTACGACATCACATTAGAAACCTCAAAAATAACAGTAAGTACTTCTCCACTATTTAATGGATGATATAGCGGTTGCCTTGATAGAAATTTGGCAAGCCTAACCATTTTATGATAGAACATATACTAATATCATTGCTTGTGCCTTTACATAATGTAATTTTTTATTATTTGTCAACTAATTTTCAATTTTCAGTCGGCATCACTCGGCAAAGTGTTGTAACTTGTGAGATTTCAAGTAAGTGAAAGTTCAATCAAGAAATAACGTCATGAAATATGCATGGCATGAATACAATTGTAAATTCCAGTTATTGTAATATTTCTTAACCTTTATTCATTAATGGTAATACAAAACCCTATTTGAAAGTTCAAAATTTAAAGAAATCTTTTCATAAAGGATTGCAGTCGGTTCACGGTTTCACTCTGAACTCATTTTTAATGAGAAAGGTTCCAGTGTTGCGCTCATTACAACTGTTCTATTAATATTCGTCTTTAATTAAAATTTGAGGCATTACATTTTGATAATAATAAAAATATTATCATTATTTTTTTTAATTTGGTTCAAACCAATAAAATGTTCAAACATTGGCTTGTTATTTCCATTATTAATTAAGCATGGGCTTCTGTTTATACATACAATCACCGTTGATTACTTTACAGTAATGCGTAACTAATTGAATATAACAGGATCTGTACTATTTCGAATTTAATACAACGATTTAGTTCTTTTTATTTAATTAATTGTTATATTTAGATCTTTTTCAAATGTAACTATAAACTTCGTGTGCGTATTTTAAATACAACTACAATAACAGTAGCTTCACATATTAATATATTTAAAAAACCTCTGAATCTGTCATATTTTTTCAAAATATAGCTTGATTTCTTATTTATTTATTTATTTATTTATTTATTTACACTTCGTTGCACAGAAACAAAAATAAAACAATACATAAAAATTACAAGGGATGCAACTTCCCAAACTTAAATACTTACTACTATTTAGCTTACGTATTTTACAATTACAGATGATGAGTTATTGATTGTAATAAATCAGCGTACACTTTAATTCAGGTATTATTAAGAATCTTTATGATGAATTATGGCATTGCTTAATGTTTCATATCGTTTTTTCCTATATTCATTGAGATAGGAATAACAAATTAAAAAGACATAAATCCGAAGAACAATAAGGTGGTTGCAAATATTCAACGAGCTGTGAAAATAGTGATAAAAAGTAATTATATTTGATAATAAACGGCTGTACTCCACCCAACAGCTCTATCAGGAAACACGAAAGCTTATCGTAAACCGTGGATGTCGGTCAATGTGTTCATTTTCCTGTGGCTCATACTACGTATTACGCTATACACACGTACAGCATGATTTTACAGGATGTTCGAATACTAAATATCTTCACAAAAACATTACCAACAATTTAATTACAGATGAAAATATAACGATAATTTTGGAATTTTTTTTATTAGACAATATACAGATCGAAAAGAACCTCGTAGATAGAAACATCAGCTTAAAGTATTTTAGAAATTACAAATCCTATTTCTCTATCTATAGATATAATAGTAGATCTATTACAGTCGATCGTCCAAATGTTTAAAAAAAAACGCCTACTTTTAATGAAGTATAGGTTTTTTATACTATACATTTTATGAGCCAGCGTGTAGAACTAAAATTATGGTGCGTTTGCTATTATTTATTAGTAAATTCGTCAAAAAAGTCTTCACCTTAAAGTACGTAAAGTTTGTTAATTCAAGTCAGTACGTAATAAATATTAATCTCAATAATTACCAACGAAAATTTTAACGTTCTATCTCGTGAATTCTAAGCACGTTTATAGGAGGAGTATTAATTTTAGTCGACAAAGCCGTTCTTTGACATCAAACTAGTACAAGAACAACTACAAACTACCACAACGTGTGACACTGTATGTATAGCATTGCAAGGCGCACCGCCAAATTCTCGAGGCATGCCGCAGGGCGCTCAGTGCCAGGGATGTGGGGGGGGGTGGGGGGGGTAGGAGCATATCGCTGCACTTACCGACCTTAATGTTGCCATCAGCAAATTGCAAAACACCAGCTGCTGGGAGAAGACTAGTGACAGACACGATTGGATCATTCAGAAACTATTATTATAAATGGCTTCTAATATTAAGAGTATTTTAATTAATGAAGTATATATTTGGTGTAGTGGTTCATGCCGTATACCTAAACAAGTATAGCTCTAAGTTAATGGATACAACACTAATCATCTACTTGACTTTTTGTTGCTTAATATTACGTTACGTTATATAAGAAAGATTTTGTAATTGTAGAATGTATAACTGTTCACCTATACTGAAAGCTCTCTTGAACAATTTGGAGTACGTGAAGTTTGAAACAATCAAACTTATGAGTACAAAAGTGAAAAGTCTTTCCGTCTCCAATGTCTTCAGGCCGTTACTAATTGTTAGGTGCTTTCATAAATTGAAGATGAACATTGTCAAAACAAGCGAAATTGCGTTTACTTTAAGAATATATAAAATCTATCAACAATAGACCGATATTTACACCAACATTGTCGATTAAATACTATTATAATTACATGAAAATAAATCGAGCGTGACCGTCATATGCTCACGACAGCGCACTTAGTGTTGGGAACCACTTAAACTCCAGTGTAAATAGGGGGAAGGATCAAGTAATATCTGTCGGGTGTAAAGGCTGTTATTAAATACCATCTCGCGAATGCAGCTGGCGTGACCCACATCTACTGCACCACCCGACTTGTATAAGTGGACTGTATTGATTCGTCTTGAGACGATGCCTCCATCTCTCTTCCTCTTAGGCGCCCCAAGGCTACTTACTCAATATTCCGAACCGCTCAGGATGTTTGCATTACCTACTTCATAGAGATTAGGTAATGCGCGGTATATTAAAAAAGTTTTATTAGGTTCAAGTCTGTAATTGAATTATATCAATAGTATTTATTGCGTCGATTGTTTGTTCTGGCGTTACGTGCTTATTTTTATTAGTACGAACGATGAATATACTTAATGACTACTTAGAAGATAAAAACGCTTGGCAATAGTTCTAATTATGTTGTTATAATTTGTTTTGTTATCTTGCAAGTGTTGTGAATATGTATGTAATGGTGAATTAAATCACATAACAGATTTTTTTTTACTTATGCATCTTTAATAACGTTGTGGTTTATGACATTTTCCTTTGAATAATTGTAATGTAGACGGAGGGTAAAACTTGCTGAGTTTCTTGCCCGTTCTTCTCAGAACAGGGCCTCCTGGTAGTTTTGCGAACGGATAGCGTAGTTTTGCTCTTTCGCGAGTTTTGTTAACATTTTTGACATTCATAAGCATGCCCTAAGACGCACCTAAACTGAATAAACGAATTTGATTTGAATGAGACATTACTTGTCACGTGTAGGGTGTGCTGTTTGTTACGTTCACATCTAATTTAGTTTAGCTATAGTGTATTTTTATTGATACGCCTGATACGTTTGAAAGGTTCCATTAAAATTTAGAAAGAAAAAAAGGAGACCAATCAGTTTAAAGGCATCCGGCTAGCACGTATTTAATTAAATACTGTGAAGTGTAAAGAAAACAACGCAACCATTTAAAATAATGTGACTAGGTTGCAAACGTCTCGCCTATTATAATATACGCGCGATTTTTTTAATTTTAACTGGTTCAAAAGCATATTTTTCAATAAAAATGAAGCTATTACAGGGCAAAGAGCCAAGCTGTAAAGTAATTACTAGGAACGTAGCAAATATTTTGTGCATTATGAAGTTAAAAATTCTAAGAAAGTGTAAGCTTTTGCTTAAATATTTATATATTATATAAAGCTGAAATAATAATGGTAAAAATAGGTGCTTTCTTCCTATAGGTTCACGCGAATACCAAATTGAAACCATCATAAGTACATTTTGGAAGTCGTTTTGTTGTTCATGGTAAACATAATTTTTACAAATTTACAATAAAAATTTTCAACTACCAAGATTTTTAAAAATACCATCAAAAGGTGCGATAATAAGATGTAATTATAGTGTAATAAAACTGTTGATATCTTTGTCTGGCCACGGTCAAAGAACGCATGTAGCCAGCCGCATGCAAGGCCGGGTGAACGTACCCTGAATATCTCATTACGTTTTTGACAACGTAGACAGCCCTTGCAATATTGCTAACCAAACCTTATAAAACTTTTTTCTATTTAAAACATGTATATTCAGAATTTTAATATCACGCTCAAAATGGTTTGACATAATACGCCGCTGATTAATGAATTTGACATTTTTATTTCGTATTGACAATATTTATCTAATAATAATATTTAAAAGTCATTCGCTATTTTTAGGGTTTGCTTTTACTAAGCTATAACGTTGTCTAGCCAAGGATACCTCAAAATAATTTAAAGCGGGTTTTCCAAGCAATTCTAGTATAATGAGATTACACGGTTGTCGACCACGCAAACCGCATGTTCATCGAGCCAGACATATTACATTATGTCAAATCCGACAGCTAAGACTGCGAGTAAACACTTCAAACAACTTGAAACGCTTAGCTAATATCGCGTTTACTACGTGCCATCTTGCAACTTCAGATGTTAGGAATTTTGAAAATTTGTAGTCTTGTGAAGAATGTCCATTGTTTGGTGTTACTGTCTTCATCTACTTTTATATAAACGGTGAAAAATGAAAAATGTGATACCGTTTTTAAAACAAACTCCCAAGCGAAATTAGAGAACTATCAGTAAATGAATTCAAAGCCCTTGTTAAAAGTAAATTAATTAATAAAGCCTGTTATAAATGTGACGAATACTTAAATGATCCTAATCCTTGGGATTGATTTGCTCCAGTTGTAATAAAAACTTAGCGATTAAAAAGAGTGGCGGAAAGTTTCTTGTCAGTTCTTCTTGCCCGCTCTACACCCTTGACTTGCGAACTGGTAGTAAATGTAAATTAACAATTAATTTAATTTTATTGTTTACCTGTATGAATGGATATTTTGAGTTTGAGTTTGAGTTGGAAACCAATTCATAATATGTATAAACATTACCATTACCATGTTGGGGAAACCATATTATATTATATTTTCATTGTGATGTCATCTTGCATTTTGATTACTTGTAAATGCTGAACGATCACTGAATGACTTCAATAAAGCCGAATTTTCATTATGAATGGCAAAGAACAACGTAAAAGAAGCACAAATAGGCGGTATCATAATAAGTTGCGAACAAGAGCAGGGCTAAAAGCGCCTAGAACTTAGCTCAACAATAAAGTTGAAAAATCGTGGGGATTGCTCTGCTGCGGGCGTCGCCAAGAAAAAACGACGCCTACATTTCGCACTTAATGAAACTGTAGCTGAAACAAAATAAAGGATTTTCGAATTTGCACAGTGTCATTAAAAATTTCTTTTGATTACGCGCCTTTCCATCTTTAATGATGAGATTAAAATTTAATATCCACTTAGATAAAAGTATCCTTGAAAAATAGTTTCATATAAATACTCAGGTAGTAAAAATGTGTGATCACTCCTACGTTTCAGAAATATATAATTTGATTACACTTAATATCTAAACATATTAACTTTCATTTTAAAACCAATGTTCTTTACAAATATAAGCCATAACTACATTCAATTAACGATCATACCTATTCTTTTAAAAACCTTTTTATAAACTTGTCGTATTGCCATGTTACCCGTTTTTTCGTCTTGCACTTGGTGGTTCTATTGCAGGTATATCTTAGATCAATATTATAAGATTTTAAGATAATTTACATTTAACGATAATTAGTGACCAAAAGCTACTGCTTTGAGAACACTGTGAATTATGTCAAAGATTCACAATTTTTCATGTCTGTTATTGTCTATTGATTGTTAATACATAATTATATTTATTATACAGTGTGTACGAAGCTTAAAGCTTCAAGCTTGTGGTTAATATACGCAGAAGATATATATTACAGTTTATGAAATTAACGGAATGAAGCCCCTATATCACCCCCGTACAAACGTTGACAACTTAACAAGGTCCTTACTTCGGAACGTATAAATATTGCAGCTAAGCTGAAAGTTTTGAACCCATAGAAATTAATCCTTACGTCCCTTATGACTTTAAAAACTTATAATTGTGCCACTGAGGTGTACTCAGTGGGTTAAGGAATTGTCTATGACTGCGGTTACTTATAACACTGTATGATTGTAATATTTACATATAATGTTTATGTATGTATTTTCGATTTCGTTCTAGCATTGATTTTTTTCCAGCGTATAATGGATTCAGCTGAAGCCGCCGCATTATCGGCTGGTGGTGGGGGATCAGATGGTACTCCTGGTACATACTACGACGCTCGATGGCTTAATGTCCACGCTGATGATGGGACTTTAGCGGCGCGCGCTCGGCGTCTCATGCTTGCTCCTAGCCGCCACTTTGACCACATCGCCGTTAACACCAGCTATAGCGCTGTGCTAATGCCACCTTATATTAACACTGATGGTGAGTTTTAAACATTTTAATTTTTTTATATAAAACGAGCCTGCGGGACGCCCAAAAAGGGCAGTCATCGCAGCCCATAGACACCCATTTTTGGTGGGTGCGTTTCCGGCCTTTAATGGAGGACTACGCTTATATTTTGAATAGTTGGAGGTCGTATCTCTCTGGGAATACCCCCGCTGGTAGTCGATTCCACAGTTCGCTAGTTCGCAAAAGAAAATGCCTCGTGAAACGGATTGTGGAAGATTTCTAGTCAAGGTGGAAATAGGAAATAATGTATAAAAGTTATATATTAAAATTTTTTTTTGGAAAGAATAGAAATATATGAAAATTATATAGAACATTGTATTTCATTATGTTAATTCAGAATTTTACTATCCGTGCAAGTTCCGACAGTCTTCGGCTTCTGTTTTGTTTCATTGTTTATTTTTTATTCAGGCAAAGAGGTCCGTAGCCATGCTCTGATCTTCATCGATTTTTTAAGAGAAATTCAACCCATCCCAGTGTTTCCAAAGCTCGTTTCTAAAATTCATATTATCTTTCGAATCCGACTCTATAGCATCACAGCTAGAACCATTTGTATTAATACATAACTAGAAATTGAAGGTTATTGATCGTAGTGAGAATACTCGTTATACGACATTTGTTCAGATCTCATAAATTGTGTTTTGAAGCCAACTATAGTGCATACATATTACGTTGCACACGCACACAGTACATATTAGAGTGCATCTGCGATTGAGGATGCAATATCCACTGAACTCGTTTTCATCAATATGTATCAATCAAATATGTACTAAGTGGGAGCACAGTCTTAAAATCAGGATATTGAAAATTTTGAATCTAAAGAATTCATTTGGCGTAGAAAAGTTTTTAAGTGAGAGCAACTGACAATGACATATTTCCCTTTAATTTTCCTAATATTATATGACAATTTTGACTTTAAATTTTCTATGAATTTTTAATATTTTAAGATGAAATAGGCCCGATCGAATCAAAAAAATCTCAAAATTATTTATTTATTAACACTTCGTTGCACATAATACAATTTACATAATTAAATAAAAGTGAGTGCAACTGGCGGCCAACGTTAGAGCGATCTTTTCCAGGCTATAACTTGATAAAGTAAGCACACGAAATGCAAAATTACATAAGACATAGGTATATTATTTAAACATAACTAATGGATCAAAAAAAAGCAATTAAATATATGTAAACAGTCAACCACAAAAAAGAAAGCACACATGAAAAGAAAGTGCACATGTACATATCACGATGTTTTCAGATTAGTTAGTACAAAAGTTATACTAACTATTATTCTAAATTATCTGCATATTGAATTAATAATTAATATTAATCACAAAAGTCCCCTATAAAAAGCTTTTAAGAAGTTGATTAGACTTACATCTTAAGTGACATTGAGTGACAATGTAGGGCTGTTTGCGTTGTTTGGGCCCCTGTCGCTGAATAATGATACGTAATATATTGTCAACGGGCGCGGAGGCTCGTCGCCTGTGAAAGGGTGAAATGATTTATTAACAAAGGTCTAACCTATTTTTTCTGTGACCTCAATCATTAGAAGTTACTTTTGTAATACATTGTGTATGTTACTGTAGTTACTATTTTTTTTATCGTCAATAGTAACGATAAAATGAATAATTTTCATGTTTTATGTTATAAAAACTTTGATTAATGTATAATAAAAAAGAAATACAAAAATAACAAAATGGTGTATAAAACGTGCTCGGTGCCCGTCGCAATACGACAATTGAAATTCAAAGGCCCTATTTGTTTGTGTCTTGAAGTGTCGTGACACAAAAATGAATGGTATAAGACCTATGATTGTATTCCAACCTTACACTAAAAACCCAACCGACACTAAACTTTATGTTAATACATTCTAAATTCAATTTTATATTTTTTTGTGTTGTGTAAATATTCTTAAGGTTGCTTTGCGTTTATTATAAAGAATGATGTTTTAGTAATAAGTTTAATTTAATAATAAATACATAATCATAAAATTATTAGACATTTTATATAAAGATTAATCAGCGGATGCAAATCATTCACCGCTGAGGCTAGAGACAATTAATCGTGTTGCGTATTTAATTCGGCCCAACCAAAGTGCATTCAAATTACGTATTACTGATGTAGGCTGTATGTAACGTTGCATTATGCTTTCATCTGGGTTAACGCAATTAACCCATATAGAATTTCAGCGCAACGAAAAGTTTTCATGTTAGAATCAATGCCCCAACTCAATTTGGTTGGGTTTTAGCTCTGCAGACAAGTTCTTTCTGTTTGGAATGCTCTCTATATAATTGTAAACTTAATTTAAATCTGGTTTCAAATGCGAAATAAGTTCTCAACAAATTCTATATTGTTGGGAAGGAACGTACGACGTGTTTTCAATTCATTCAGACGAAAAACCTATATAAGTCTCCATTGTGAAATTCTGTGTTTGAGTAGATTATCCTGCAGAATACAGTGTATAAGTAAATATATAGTCAAATAAGATTTCAAGCGCTTTACAATAGATTTCAATGTCGACTTCGAAAGCAATTGTGCTATTAATTTTTCCGCTTAATTCGGGGCAAAAGCAATCAGTGTTGCTCAATGAAGCAAGTCCACCAATTACAGGGCACTAATGGCTTCGCTAGTTAAATAAAAATTTCCCTAATTGCTTCATAAAAGCTCTTGGCTCGATACATAACTTGGATCGCTTCATGCATATTTCATATTTTTCTCGGGATACTGCATTAACGCTCAATATATTCAATTAAACCACAACCACAAAGGTTTTGTTGTTTGGAAAAACAATATGTCTGAAATTTAGAAATAACGTTGAACGTGTTAAAGAAATCAATTACTTTGAATAGTTAGTCATAAATACAATACATTTTATTTTCTTCAATTAGAAAGTCAGTTTGAAATTATACTAATTTGTTCATAATTTTTTTGTTTTGTCGCAGATCCCGAAGTGCAGAACCAGATAGCATGGTCAGAGCATTTGGATCCACTTTTAGTTAATAACTACGAAATTGATCCGACACTCTCATGGCAGTATTACGCCTCGTCGTCTGGGTTTATGAGAAGATATCCAGGTTTGTAAACATAAATAGATCATTGTGTGGTATATGTGTCGAAGTAGTTAAATCAAAGAGTTAATTGAATCTCTAGACTGTTAATTAAAGATCGATATTCAATCAAGTTCCGTCAGACAAGTGTCTGAAAGAAACGTTTAACGAGTTTCCTAAAAGTTCCTAGACAACAAGACTAACAAAACTTACAATAAAACAAAACACGGAATTTTCAAGTTCTGTGTTCTTCACGATCACACCGAAATAATCATGACGGAGTCCACAATATGTTTACAATTTCACCAAAGACCACAAATTGAAACAAAAACTTTTAAAGTAATCAGCTGTTGTCGTGATTACCATCTTGTTTTACAATATTAATCATTTCAAACAATTCGGTCAGACAGTATGATTTATTTCAATCAAAATGCTAGTGACTTTGTACTATCGAACGTTAACTAAATGTCCAGAGATGTAACTACTTTACTGCGACATATGCACTACTACGTGAAACAATAAAAGGCTTACAAAATCTATATTAATTCAACAACAAAAAAGTTGTTGTTGTTGTTATGCTGGACCATTGAGTCGTTTCGTTCGATAAGACCAAGAATGTTGATTTTCGATAAAAATGATTTTACTTGACTTGATCTATTTACAGCTATGTCCTGGCCACCGGAAGATGGTTATTCACACCACGCACGTGACTTCTACGACTTCAGGTCATCAAATTGGTTCGTGGAAGCAGCGACATCACCGAAGGACTTGGTCATCCTTCTGGATGATTCAGACGACATGGGATCGTCTTATCGAAGACTGGCAAAGATCACTATATCAGCATTATTGGATACCCTAGGCCCTAATGACTTTGTCAATATTTATAGATACAGTGATACTGTATCGGAGTTACATCAATGCTACACGAAGATTTTGGCTCAGGTTAGTCAAAGGTTAAAATGTCTGATAAAAATTAAAGTTATAGCTAGAATTCAATATACTGTTACGCAACAGATATTTTTTTTAATGATTTCCATGCGGCTTTATCCCTTGGCGTTGCATAGACATCTCTCTGCATTTACCACGGAGAAATTTCAGAGGTGTTATTCGTTTACATGCAGCTGAGTTCTAACATCGATGACAAGGCAGAATACGGAAATCTGTATTGCTTCATAACTGGGCGTTAATTAAGACTTTCGCTGCACTATTATGTGGAACCAGCTGCCCGCTAAAATATTTCAGAAACGATTTACGTTTTTCAGGAAAAGAGCGTACTAATTATTAAAAGGATGGCAAATCAGGTGAGCCTCCTGCCCGTTTGCCCTCTGTTCTATAAAAAAAGTCACTCATAATCAAATGAGGCTTCTGCGTCACGCTAACAATTTTAATATTGTTGTCTACGAAATGTACTAAAAAATAGACCCTTTAAAGATGCCATTAACTTTTTTTTTAAATTAGGTAATTTTGTTACGTAATCATTGTATGAAAGAAATTAATGGGAACAAATATTCAAAACTGATTTTAGTCTCGTAATTGCTAGACAAATGCATGTATTGCGTGCTACCACTTTTTGATACGCATCTGCCGCCTGTGTATTTTGGCTTAATGGATTCAATCAGACGCTTAATCTATCGCTCAATTATATTGTATCATGTATATATTTGAATCATACATTCCCTTCAAAGATTAGATATACAAATCCTTGTACAATCACAAAATTTGTATAGAAAGCAACCTAAGGTATATTCATTAATTTTCTTTTAAGAGAAGAGAAGAAGAGGCTTACAAGAGACGGATTGACTATTTTACTAGATTAATTATCGTGTAAAATTGACGGCGAAATAAAAGAATTGATTACAATAATTTCCCATAAATAGTAACTAAATTGGTGTAGAATGAAAGACACCATTTGAATATAAAACACGATGAAATTCAAAACATCTTCTTAAATGGAATTCATCAATTGTCTAGTCCATCCAACTTATTGGAATATTTTCTAAATGATTCTTCTTAAGTGAAAAGTTGTATTTGCGGTGTTCGCGAGCTTAATGGAACCTCAACTATCTCTGCTTGCTTTTTAGGTTACAAAAACAATGTCTAAAGTAGGAATTAGCTTCAGACACTTTGCACACAGGGATATAAATCTTCATTGAAGAGTAATTATGTATAATACTAGCTGACCTGAAAATGAATTTACCAGAAAATGATTTTTGACTTTGAATTTGACTTACAGCAATCCGAGACTTAAAAGGTCGTAGCGCCATTGATATTTTTTACAAATAAATAAGATATTCCTACATACTTCCCAAAGCTGTACGAGTCCAGCATAAACGTCAAAGCAACAATCTCACATGAAATAAAACTTATCCTAATACATAATAATACATTCTATATATCCCGAAGGATGACTCAGCTACAATAAGAGATAGCAATATATCTGGGGCATAAATCTGTAGCGAATAGACATTTCTAGATATTTATCACTGTTTCCGAAGAATATTCTTGCTCTTTGAAGACTCTAGAAATTTTGTTGGCATCTAAAGAACATTTTAAGTGGAAGTTTTGTTGTGGTCTCAAGTTGTGACGTAAAAACTGCTACAGATTAAAAGTGCCTACTGAGATCAGAACACTTGACATTTGACTATGCCGGTCAAGTCCAATTTAGCTTTAAATTAAGACCTAAAAAATCTCTAAACACTAAAAAACTTTAAAACATAGTTATAACAATATTATGACATTATAACATGTTAAAAAGGCTTTGATATCTTTAAAATTCAGTGATTTAAAAAAAATATACTTTTATCAAATTTATTTCAATATTCTTCTCAATAAAGCTCCTAAGAGTATTCTGTAAAAATTGTGACAGCGCTAAAATGTGTTCCCAGTTTATAAGTAG
Source organism: Pieris mannii (assembly GCA_028984075.1). Classification (NCBI taxonomy): domain Eukaryota; kingdom Metazoa; phylum Arthropoda; class Insecta; order Lepidoptera; family Pieridae; genus Pieris; species Pieris mannii. Next base: position 8,618,296 of record CM054776.1, read on the forward strand.
AAAGTTTGGATGATATCTGTGGCGTGAGCGTGAAGATTCCGCAAGTTCCCACTTTTGACAGGTAGTTGTTGCGACCGCGCCTTTATCGAGTTCGAGAACTCGCAGCACAGGGGAGTATTTCTAACAAGTTTGACTTGTCACGCTGAAATTAACAAACTTATTACACTTCTTCATTATGGTACTTTCAATTCAGAGTACACAAATGGGATTGCCTTTATTTAGAATTTGGCGACTAGACGTAGTTATTCATTTAATACCTTTTTGTTCCTTTATCGCTTTCGAAAATTAAAACAAAAAAAAAACACAATAAATCGAAATTTCAAACAACAATAAATAAGTAATTACAGTAGGGTGCAGTCCATTATGTAGTAGACTCATTTCTGTATCCGTTTCCTTAAACATTTTTAATCATCGGCTTGATGGCTGGAAATCTTCTACGGTCCGTTTCACAAGGCATTTTCTTTTGCGAACTAGCGAACTGTGGAATCGACTACCGGCGGGGATCTTCCCTGAGAGAGACGATCCAAAAATTCAAAGTTCGAGCGTACTCCTACCTTAAAGGCCGGCAACGCACCCACTAAGAATGGGTGTCTACGTCTTTTTGGGCGTCCTGCAGGCTCGTTTGCCCCCTATTATATTAAAAAAAAATCATACCAGTGTCTAGTGCCTAAAAACACGAAAACGGAATTCGACATAATGGGACATAAATTAAGAACCTCTATTTCATAGCCTTATAATATTGTTAGCGTGACCAAGATTATTTGAATAAATTATTTTGCTGGCTTAGTTTAGAACCACGCCGCCGTTGCAGCCTCATACGTTGCGTTATTTACATACTGCTTTATGCTGCAGTTTAAAATTTGATTATATATGGCTTCGTGTAATTAAAAACTGAAGGAATTAATTTAATGTTTGTTTGATAACATAAATATTTTTTTTTAATACACGAAAGTTCTCAACGAGAAATTGCGATCCAGTAAATTCGCAATAAGTACTTACTTGTTTAAGTGCTCTAATGTAACCATAAGAGTTAAATGTATCTAAATGGATGACACAAATCCTTGACCTCTTCTACAAGTATGAAGGTTGTCGAGAAAATATCGACATCGTAGAATTAGAAATTGCTGCTCGCGAGTGCGCAATTACTTACTGTACGGTACAATATTTGCTATAAAGTACTAAATAGTAATATATGATGTTCATATATCATCATATATATATCTTTAAAATTGGTATTATCAGTTGCAAAAAGTTATGCTTCGTCATAATCCTAATGGAGGCGCAGTACCCATTTTTCAATCCCATAAATCACTGAAAAATAAATCAAAGTACAAAAGGAAGTTGATTACTATATGAATAGTTAACTCCATATCAACTCGATAGGCGATACGACTCAGCTTTTTTAACAGACTGCCGACCACCACCGGAACCAGGTGCCCATCACAGTGACCATATGTGCCTTAAGAATAAGGCAAGGAAAGAGCCTACCTATTCTTAATAGACTGACAACGTACTTGCAAGCATACTAAAATAAATTGCCTATCTGCCAAGTGGTGTAAAGCTGCGATGGGAATCTCATTAATGATATGAAAACTGGGATTTGATATCAGATATGAGTAACATAAAAATGTACCTACTACAAGATACTTTAAAATTGAACGTGTTTAAAGGCTGTACCGGAGTCGATACGTGAGCTGAAAAGTGCAGTCTGGGGAGCTGAGCCGTCGGGTGGTGCAGCTAACTTAACCGGAGCTCTCACAACAGCTTTCGAAATCCTTCAAAGGGTAATAACTATTTGTATATTAAATTTGCTTCTTGCAAATTTGCAAATGTGCTATTAATCAGAGCATAATCCAACAAGGTAATACGAAGAAATAAAAATAAAATAAAATACGTTACGTTTATTTAGGAACATAAGATCACTTATTCTCACGTTATTAAGTTCGAACCTGTTGGAAGTTTTAATGGACTCAAATACAATTTATAGATTTAAATGAATCGTCGCTATTTAGCTGTACAAAATTCTGAGCTCTGAATCAGTTCGTCGACCTTTCCGTCTAGAACTATTTTCAGAATATTGAATTATTTTCAGTACAACCGAACCGGACAGGGTTGCCAGTGCAATCAGGCAATAGCTGTTATAGGCGCGGGAGGAGGGGCTAGTGGGGTGAAGGGTGTGTTCCGTGCGTGGAATTGGCCGCATATGCCCGTGAGAATTTTCACGTACCGCGTAGGTGGTGATGCTACTTCAGGAAGTAATATGAAAGACATGGCTTGTACGAATAAAGGTAATTGCTTAATTGTGTATCTCATGATATACATAAATATGTGGAATTATATTGGGCAATTTGCAAACGTTATCTTACGTTACTAGTTGTATTTTTTGCGGAGTAATTTACAAATTATATCGCGTAATTTACTGAAATTTTGATAATTATTTAATCGTGTTTATAAAAACACATTGGGAAATCATTTTTATGAAAACGAATCTGATTAATATAGAAACAGTAGAAGCAATAAACCTTCTCGCGGATTTTTCCAAACTTACACTTTAGCGTTTACGTTATTTATAAAAAACATGATCTTTAGCTTTATAATATTCAATTTATGCAATTTGTATATTTGATTAAATCAGGTTTCCACGTGACAATTAACGACCACAGCGAGATCCGGGCCAAGGTTCTTCACTTTGTAGAAGTCTTGGCGAGACCACTGGTAATGTACCAGACGATACACCCGGTCCACTGGAGTCCCGTTTACGTGGGAGGGAGGGTATGATATCATTTTTATCCCCCAAAAGAATGTTCATCATCATTCAATATTTATTTATACACATTCTTTATTTAATCACCCTATGATTTAAATAAAATGTATCTTATAGAGTAGCAGCTTGGACGACGACGGGATGGGACAGCTGATGACGTCAGTCACAGTACCTATCTTCGACAGGAGGAACCATACCGTAAGTGATCTACCAGTGGCGCTATAACATTTTTGGTCTGTGCCGCAGATTTCTGTATCTGTTTCATGATCTTTAGTCAATCTGACAGACAAGTAGGTGATCGGCCTTTTGTACCTGACTCACGTTTCCTTCGCCGTTCGAGCGACTGTTAAATGCACACAGACATAAAGTCGAGCCTACGACCTTATGTCTGTGCGCAAGAGTCGAACACTGAAGCCACTAGGTCAACACTGCTGATAATAAAGTCTTCATAATAAAGTTCTTAGAAGCGATTCGGTCACGATTAACATGAAGACTGATCATCTAATGATAGAGATGTTTCAATGTACAAGCGGCATACGTACAGTGGCAATTAAAATCCTATCGCCTAATGAAATTTTTATTTATACGGTCACGCGGGTTTTTGAACCCAATACTTTTGGTGTGCAGTAAGTTACTTTAAACATGTAGCAGTTTTTAGTAGCAAACAATTAATGTACTGTCCGTGTCATAAAATTCTCTTATATGGAAGCGAACGAGGCTATAGTAATTTTTTCTACTACAGAAACATCTAGAAAAATTATAATAATACATAAATAACATTTTCAGATTTCCTTCACGTTTACGATTATAAGTGGGCTAAAATTTCGTAGTCTAACGTAGAAAAAATATTTTTTTGAATAGAATTTGTTTTGATTATCTAATATGACTTCGATACAACGATTATAGCGATCATACTCAATTATATTATTAAAAGGAGTCCCTTTAGGTTCCGAAGATACTGGCTGCGTTCCCCTTTTGAAAAGCTAGACTAATTCTTTGTCCGAGGTTCCAGCTCTTCGGTCTCCAGTGATGTCGACTAACCTTTTTGATATTTCCCTAAAAAGCCTTATTATTTTATATTCTGTCGTTGGACATGTATGTTGATACATTCTCTTAAGGTTTGAAAACAGAAAAAAGTAGCTGAGGGCAAAATTCGCTCAAATTACTATGTCACAAACTAATCGTACTACTCGAATTAAATTTATACACGTGCCTTATGAAGGTTGGGGCTAAGTAAAAATTGCCTTAATGTCGTTAAACTCAAAAAGTTTTAGGGAAAGTAAGAGAATTTAATGCTTATAATACTAAGCTATAACATTTGTAACATATATGTATGTGTATATCAAATAAAAGCAATATTTTTCCTATTCGACGATTTAAATTTGTATTGTAATAATTTATTACCACTCTGTTCGCGGGAATATTATAACCTTCGTGAAATAAAGGCCAATATAGGATATACCAATCGTTATTGATTTTTAAAATGCCGCATTAACTTTTATAATTATTAGTAGAATTACAATTTTGAAAAATAAATACAGTTTTAGTATATCATCCAAGGTAGTCAAAAATGAGAAAACATTAATGCAGAGAAGTCGCGGTCATAAATATCTTTAATTAATGCTGAAGGACGGCTATAGTAATAAGATATTTAAGCCTATTTGTTCAGCACCTAATAATCAGTTATTTCCAGCAAAGAGAAGCCAATCTACTTGGCGTAGTGGGCACCGATGTTCCCGTCGATCAAATAAAGAAGCTCGTAGCACCATACAAGGTAATATTATTTACGAAGTATCCTGAGATCTTATCGTGATTTTTAAAAACTAAATTAGTCCCCTCTTTAAACTACTTGAGTAAAACTACTCTTTCGTATTTTCCTATAACATTGTGTTCACGCTGTGTGGAAAAGAGATAGTTGAGTAATTTGGTCAAAACGGTGCAATTAAACTGATTTCGTTGTTATTAAGGACTGTATGACACACTCCTATACTTCAGAATTGAACTTCAAACAAAACGGTAACTTTTTCGGGATGTATAACAAAGAACCGTCTTGTCGATTAATGAAAAAGATTAAAGACTCAGAAACAGGTGGTTTACAGGTCTTTGCACATTTTCAACTGATTTGATGAATGAAAAATACATATTTTAATAATTAAAAATCTAGAGTATATAATAGTCTTAACCTACACAGTAATAATGCTGAAATAAATTAAAAAGTTTTGTGTGACTTGTAATGATTTCGATATTGCAATATTTATTAAAACCTAGGTCTATAGTATCGCAATTTTCTTACAAATCTTAGTAGTCACACTATTAAGTGTGTGATTTTTTATTGACATTTAAGAATGAAGGTTTATTGGGACATTTCAACTCGTTACTGGTAGTATAGAATATAAGCCTAAATTAATTCAACTTTAAATAACATGTCATTATTTATTGGTAACGCGATTGGATAAGGATAAAACAGTCAGTCATTTTTTCGGCTAATATTACGTTTGTGAAAGGAGATATTAATAATGCTGTATTAATTTGATATAATTATTTTATAATTGAAATATCGTTTATCTATTTGCAGCTTGGAGTAAACGGTTACTCTTTCATGGTGGATAACAACGGGCATGTTTTATATCATCCAGATTTAAGACCACTGGTAAGATTTTATCATTGTTCTAAATAAACATAGAAAATTAATTAAATTTGTTAATAAAAAAAACTCATAAATAGTGTTTGATATGCGTTTAATTTTGTTACAGTATACGAACGAGGAGGTAAATATGATATTTCTTACAATTAATATTTTTAATAAGTGTAGACTGTGACCAGTGGTACTACAATCTTTAAAGGGTTGGGCTTTAGGTTTCTGTACCTGTTTCGTGATCATTTGTTTTTTTGAGCAAGCAGCATATCATCTGTGCCTGACACACGCCATCGACTTTTTAGGTTCTAAGGGATATCGGTTTTCTTTCTACCAACACAGTTCAGCAAGCTATTATAGCTAATCTAAAATGTAACAATATGGCAAAAAAACTAAACAAACAATATTTATAAAATAAAAAATATAATATAAATAAATATTTCGTATTACAACTTTCTTAACCTATAAACGCTACAAAAATGATTAAAAAGAAAATCAAAACAAATTTTAAAAGTTTGGTCCCTGTGACTGTGTAAATAGGTAAGAACAATTAAAAAAACGAAATATTTTCATATATTATTTATAATTATCATAAATTCCTAATTCAATACCTGTTGTATTCTAGTATACAGAGACGCTGCGTCCGCTATATTCAAGTATAGATCTCACAGACGTGGAATTACTCGTCGACTCCGATGAAAATTCCCGTGTTAATCTTACCTCCCTATTACTTGACGTAAGTTGTATATTATATTATATTGTGCACGTTATTTTTTATTTATGTTTTAAATAATAAAAAGTTTTGTCTGTTTAAAACTTTGGGGCTATGTAACCTTTTTGTATTTTTATTAAAAACAATTACAATTGCAGCTGCGCCACGACATGATAGAGCAGCGAGAAGGTGAAACAGAGATAGGCGTAAAGGTACAATACGACGGTATGCGCCGGGTAGCAACGCGTCGCCAACGATATTTCTACAGCCCAGTGGAAGACACTCCTTATTCCCTCGCTGCGGTGTTGCCTGATGGCTACGGAATGTATGAATTGCAAGCCGAGCAGGAAATCAAGCACAGTCCTATAAATAGTATGTATTTTTTAAACATTACCTGTTCCCTAAATTACCATACCAAAGAAAGAGACACGAAGCAAATTTTGTACGTCCTTTATCCTTGACGTTATTGTTTCAGTTACAGAATATTTTAAGGGAGATAACTGGAAAGTTCATCCAGACTGGTAAGTTGTAATAATTGGAAATACATATTTTTTTTATAAAAAATAAATAATAAGTATACAAATTAGAAGGTAAGCAACTGTAATGTATATTTGCAACTTGTATATGGTAGACTTGGGTGGTAGCTACCCCGGATTGATACGAAATAAAATACTAATTAATTCCCGACAAATATAGTTTAATAAATAAAGCCTAATATCAACATGATTATACTAAAGTGTCGTCAAAGTTACTTTATTGTTTAATCAATCATTTGCCAATAACAGAGCATTCCTAATTAATAAAATAATTCTAGGGTATACTGCGAATACGCTTCAACGTCAGACCAAACGTTTAACTCTCCAGAGGAGCAATTATTACATTTTCTGACGCGTACGGGCCGCCCCGGGTGGAAGTGGATGTCCCTGCGCCCGCGCGCGCTCACACTCCACAACGCGCATAAGAAACAAGAGAGAGACTCTTATTACTGTAAGTATTATATATTTTTTCTCATAACATATAAAAACATGAGCAGGTATAATTATAAGCTTTGTAAGTATTTTAATTTATAATTGTTGCAGGTATTTTAATTTTTAGTAGACATTGCAACATAAATTAAATAAATAAAAAATCAGTGGCACTACAACCTCTTTAGGTCTTGGCCTCAGATTTCTGAATCTGTTTCATGATAATTTTTAAATCTAATAGGCAAGTAGGTGATCAGCCTCCAGTGCCTGACACACGTCGTTGACGTTTTGTGTCTAAGGCATGTCGGTTTCTTCACGATATTTTCCTTCACCGTTCGAGCAAACGTTAAATGCGCACATAGAAAGAACGTCCATTGGTGCATAGCCAGGGATCGAACCTACGACCTCAGGTATGAGAGTCGCACGCTGGAGCCACTAGGCTAACACTGTTCTCAACATCAAATATTCGCAAATACTAAGAGTTCAAACTGAAAAATTAATGAAAACGGTTATATAATCTTCTCACATCGGATATTGTTCAATACAATAGTAAAATCACTAGCAGTTCAACTCGTCAAAACGGTTGTCGTTATAGTAAATATCTCAATAATTTTGTTTTAATATACATATACAAAAACTAATCTTAAAATGAGTTTTCTTTGATTTCAGGCGACAAAACTTTAGTTCAGTCCTTAGTCAGAGACGCAATGGTAATTAAAGAATTAGACGCACATACTGGACATGCAAGCCATCACTCACAGTAAGTTAAACGTTTGTTATATAGCATGATTATTTATAATGAAAATTTAAATATGAAATTAAGGCACAAAGCCAAGTATAATTTGTTGATCAAACCTTCAAAAGTCATGTTTTTAAAATATGAAAAGGACGGAAGTAAAATTCTGAACTCGCCTTTTTATCTGAAGAATGCAGCTATTATTTTAGGGAAAGAAACGAGATAACGTAGTAATTTAACGTTTGCATGTTTTGTGAAACTGCACAATATTCTTCTGATCACTAATACTTTATGTTTGTCACACAAATAGCCCCATAGCGACATTAATGGCATTATTAACAAGGTAACGTAAAATTATCGGCATTTTGGGCTAGATGACTTATTAAATACTAAGTAAATCCCTTTCATAAAATCATGAAATCTTCTTTATATGAATCGAAATGACATGTTTAAGAGTACAATGCACAATATGTAGACTCCTATGTTCTATCTAATGTAATGGCTAGTCTAGCTTACTCCACTAGTTTATGGTTTTAAATGATATAATATATTATTTATTATTTAACTTTCAATTAAATCAGTGTTAACAGTGTTAGAAATAATTAGTGTAATATGTTATTCAACACCGATGTATTTTTCTATTTAGACTAAGTTATTGAGTACAAAATAAGCTTTCAAGGAAACAGGTAAATAGATGTAAGCTAATCATGTTTTAAAAGCTGCCAAGGAATTTCTTAATTGCACTGTCTTAATTTTGATAGCTATCGTCGCTTCTTTATCAGCAAACTATATCATACAATTGTATATTTATATTACACGAATCGCATCGGGCCATGATGCTTCTATATAAATAATTTATGTATTATATTTAAATATCGATAAGATAAGATTTTCACATTTAAGTAATATTATTTTTAACGATATTGTTATTTTACATAAACATAATCTGAATACAAGTTTAGTTTTATAAAATAATTTAAGTTAAGATATTCAACACACGTACAGATTCACTGCAATGAAACGATAATTGCAAACTGAAACTACTTCTTACATCTTATAAAATGGAAACCTCGGCCGTGTCTCCCTTTATGCACGCCATAAACTCAGACACGATAGAATGTTTAAGTGTATAATTAATCACTGAATGTATAGTAACTGAAGAATAACGACAAATGTCGAACTACTACTAACTTGGAAAATATTGCCAAAATGAAATCCACGCGAGCAAAGCTGCGGGCGGAACCCAGTGTCTAGTGAATGTGGAAATTTAATTACAAAAATATATTAAATTTAAATTAAGACACTATTTATTTACAGGCAAGGCCGCTTCCACAAGTTCGTGGTCACTATGTCCTTCATTGCGACACGCAGTGGTCTTCTGAGGTGGACGGAAAACATAAATACAACGAGATCTACCGATTCTGTCGATCCGTGAGTAATTTTAACTAAAAAATAAGCAATAAACAAATCTCCACTACAATCAGTTTTTTGTGGACATTACAAAGTCTTAGGACAACATTTCGTTGTAACGTAAACCGATATATTTTATTATAATTTATTAGGACCGATGAAAGACAAAACAAAATGAATTCGTTTTTTTGGATAGGTATATATGTATGTCATACAAACTTGGATACAATATTTTAGGTTCCATCTCTAATCACGTTGTGACAATAATAAATGGTAAATTACGTTTCAGACATTTTAGCGAGAAATACGCGCGATCTTTTGATTCTGAATGGTATCGTCGCGCAGTAGAACATCACTCTATCGAACCAGAGAGCTTCGTCTTCTCGGTGCCATTTCGTGACGGCTCTGAGGCCGATGACTTCAATGGCAAGCCTCCATTAGTGCTCGCGACACACGCCGTGTTTGTAGAATCAAGGGGCCACAGGGCTCCAGCTGCTGTTGTGGGTCTACACTTTCAACTAGATTCGCTGGCTAAACATTTTCTGAATGTAACATCAACGGTAATTATCTTAAATAAATATCCTTAATTTATACCATGTGTAATTTAAAACCTACCAAATTTAGATAAAAGCACGTCTTTAGCGCGTTTTATACTTTCTATTCTGTTCCAGTGCACTGCTGGAAGTGTCTGTAAAAAAACGTGTGCCGGGGACGAACTTGACTGCTACATTTTAGATGATAATGGCTTTATCATTCTATCAGAGGATGTATCACAAACAGGACGTTTCTTCGGTCAGGTCGACGGGACAATAATGGATTCTTTGGTTCAAGACAAAATCTACAAAAAAGTTATAGTTCATGACCACCAAGGGCGGTGTCCAGATTCAAGAAACCAATTCAGTGGAGACGGAAATAAGTTGACACCAATGAAGCCGTTATCTTGGCTCGGTGGATATTTAACTCGTTTATTAGCAGTGTGGTATCCTCTATGGGATTCTGTTGTTGCTCATCCTTATACGGAAGATGAAAGCGGTAAGTTCTTTTAAATTGCACGTGAGCACCAGTTATAGTTATATTTAATAATTAGTAATATTTTCCCCTTTAGGCCAATAAAAACTATATAAGAATAAAGATGTTCATTTTACGTTTTACGTTCGTTCATTTACGATGTTTCGATAATGAAGGAATGAACAATATATATAGATCATTTAGGGCATTTGCTTAACGTTACGTATTCTATAGATTACGAAGACTATGAAGGAGAAGAGGACTTGGAGCGAGACCATGGCACGTACGAGATCATTATAGACGGTGTAGGTGATGTTAATCATGAGCCTAGTGCTCCGCCACCACACATGCCAAGAGAACCTCCACGAGAAGCTGCAAGATCGGCAGCTGTACGGCCTTGCGATACCAGTGCTGAGCTCTTCACACTGCAGTCGACGAGGCTAAACGCAGCACAACCGCTGAAAGGGAAACTAACTAATTGCCATAACTCTGGCTGCGAAAGGTAAGTGTCAATGGACTTGTTAATTGAGTTGTGAAAAACAAACACAATACTAAGAAAATTTACTTAATCCTATCTTCTAGTCTTCTATCTAAAATCGTGTATGATACTAATAGAAGGAGAACTGTATTCCATAAAACTGCTGATGCACGCATGATTAACGCTTTGGAGAGTTTGACATTTGTCTTATTGGAACTTAATATTTTGCAGGCCATTCAGCGTGCAGAAAATCCCGCACAGCAACCTGATCCTGTTAGTAGTAGACACGTTGTGCCCATGCGGTGCAAAAAGACTGGACGTCCGTGCTCGCGAGGCACCGCCCCGTGCTGCGTGTCGCCGCCCCCCGCGCGCCTCCCACCGCCGCAGACCTCGCTCATGCGTCTCTTACCACCCTGAGGTCGGTAGATTTATTTTAATTTTATTTGGAGTTCGGACTCACTCAACGATACTGAGTGTATGTAACGGTAGGAAGCTAGAAAAACATACTACTACAACAGAACAGGTTCACATTCTGTTATTAATATCAAACATTTAGCTTTAATATTTATCTTATAGTTAGTTGATTATTTATTTAACATTTAAAAAAATAATTCTAATTCATTTTCCCTTTTTTTAGGAAATCGAAATCCAGTCCTGTGGACGCGCCGGTCGAATGGAAGCAGCAACCGCACTTTCTTGTGTTCTATTACTGCGGCTATGCCTTTCGCTGGTTACGTGACTATCCCGCCCTTAAATCGACCGCAATAGCTTTCCGTAACCATATCGAATTTCTTCATATCACTATCATTTTACCTAGATCAAGAAAGCTGAGCGAGTCGATGTAGGTACGTTGTGTTCGAATCACGTGTGTTGTTGGACGATGCTTGGACTGTTTTTGTCGTAAACTAATGTCTGGTAATACACTAATGGGTAGACGTTTTCAGGAAATAATTTACACTTCTATATATTCTGAAAATACTTTTTAAGAGGTCGAGTAAATGAGGAGTTATTTTCCAGAAATATCTAAATGTCTAAGACCGAGTACTGCAGTATAGTCTACGAGAAATGCTTAGGAGTTTTGATCAATTTTATCGACTGAAGTTTTGGTCCGACCAAGTGAACTTTTGATCTTGTTTTGAGACAGGATTATTTATTTTAAGGTAAGATACGGTTTAGAAACTTTTCCCTCTTTGTTCAGTTCTCATATTATAACTACGATGCATTTGCGTATAGGTAGGTAACTAATATCTTGTTAAATTTAATTAAAGATTAACTTGAAGATCTTATAAATTATAGAGATGTTAATAGGTGATAAATGATTTAACCTAAAGTAATTACTGTTTTAGAAAAATTTACCTGTGTTGATCATGATTCAGTTTTTTCTCCAGATCATACTTATTGAAAATATACTCTTTATGTATATAGAGCTAAATTTCATTTATAGAGTATTATTTTATGTGTGCCTATGTAAAATAAGTTGTTGCTGTGAGCGACATCGTGTTATTGAGGATAAATTTTTAATCTATGAGAAAATAATCTTAAGATATAGCCATTCAGTTAAAGTTTCGATGGTCTAATATATTCAACGACTTTTACTGTTCGATGTCCTTGCAGTGACTTCACTAAGTAGTTGCTAGGAATTTTCACGCCTAATCTTTGAATAATATTTGAGAAAATTAAAGTTCTCGTATTTTATTGTACATATTAATATTTTTATGGCCTACGCATAACGTGTGCCACTAATTTAATTAAACGTAACTTTGGTCATTTACAATTTATATAAAAGATGTACTTACATATGTCATGGAGTATATAAAGCGTTATTTTCCTAAATTCAATAAATGCTGTTACTATCAATTATTGTGAACGATCATTCTCGCTATAACATTTTTTCCCTGTACAATACGTTTTACTCGTCTATACTGTTGCTATTGTATTCGTATAAAATTAATCGTTGATGGTATTCTTAGTGTATAACTTTGAGTGCTTGCTGTTGTCCATTTTTATATATAAAATATAATATGTAAATGTCCGCAAAGCTCTGAAATAGTACAAATTACTTAGTATTTCTCACATTGTGTGCCAAATACAGCAGTATTATATTTCAAGTGTCCAATTATATTATTTTCGCTTGGACAAAAGCAAGCCCATTAAAACGAAAATACATTTATTGATGGCAAATATAAAGAGATCACTGAGGTTACAAAAAATTGCCACAGAAAATGGTTTTACGAAGAACATAATTTTTTCAACGTACTATTTAATTTATAGATAAATATATAGCTTCGTACATAGCTCATAATGTGAAGTAAATAGCGTTCCTTCACGAATGTAATCACAAACGTGACTTAATTTTGTTTACATTCATGTAAACATTACAGAGATTGTCAGTGGTTCCATTGTATTCATAATGTTGTATCCGTATGTATTTACAGTGTTGTTGAAGAAAGCTTTTGAAATATTGTACATTTTGTATAAACTATACAGTAAGGAGTCAATAAAAATGTAATCGTTTCTACCAGTGAGTGTTAACGAATAATGTATTGAAAGTGCTTCTTGAAAGCGTCGAGTCTTCCATAGCAGTCGTGAGGCGTGTTTACTCTAACTAAGTATTAAAATGATAATAATAGTATACTCTATAGAATAGGGACGCTCGCGTGCGTATATTTCGAGTTGCACAGCGCGGGCTTAGTTCTATCATAGACACAAAAGATACCTCGTTTAGTTACGCAATAATAGCTAGACGGTTAGTATTAATTTCGCGTTTATTTCGTGGACATATCAAATCAGGCACCAAATACTAAATAAGCGATTTCTAGTATATTTTCGATTGTTGTCCTAAAGTCGTTTTAAGGAGGCCTCAGTCAATCTAAGATAATTTGAAAATCCATAGTAGCTTTATATATCATCGTAGCGTAAGTAGAGAAATAAAAGGATAGAGTAAAACTCAATTATTTAGCCTATTGTTTTGCAGAGCGTCTTTGAATGAGGTCTTCTTAAATCTTTTAATAAAGTTTGTAATCGTGGTAAGTTTTAAGACGGTGATATACGCCATTCGATTCATCGGTGTATTCACTTTTCTAGAAAAACACATCTGTTTGTTTCATCCTTTTAATATACTATCGTGCCCTTAACGCTTCTAGAATTTAGATAATACTCGAAATTTGTGGATAATTGAAAATTCGTGAGTCAATGTCGCCGTCAGTTTATTTGGTTAGTGGATGTATTGTTGTCAACACACGGCCGACTGTGAAATGGTTCTCTAGTGTAATTCTAGACAAATATTTCTTTGTGTTACTTGCCAGTTCACGCTATAGATAAACCGTAATTACAATAAATAAAGTTCTCTTATAACATTGTGTGTCTGTGTTTTCATTATCACCTTATTTTCCTTTTCATGACGTTTAGTTTGAAGTTAAAAGGGTTAGTAAATTCTTCCAAAGGGTAAATACGAAATGATTGTTCAACAGCATCAATACTAATATTCGTAGACGCGCTCCGTTTGACAAATCACAATAGAATGCTTGAATATGAATAGTCTTGCATTTTACAATTTCAATTGAAATGAGGGAGAGGCCGTGATCAACTTAAATTCAAAATAAATTTTAATGAAAAATGTATCAGTATTGGATTTATGGATATATTTTATTGCATAAATGAAAGTCAAAATATATAGACAAGTAATGATTTATTAGAAAACATAATTACATTTGATTGTAATAACTACATGTAAAGACTGGCGGCGAATACAATGTCACGTTTGAGCAATTTAATAGCTTCACTGAATTTGTTCTCCAAGTCAACGTTACCAATATTAATGGCCGCTTGGCATAACTGACGTAATACCTCTTCTAGGCGACGCATGCACCGGATTATTGAACCTAAAATAATATTTAATTAATAATTATTAAAGAAATTCAATGTTTTTATTTATTTATATTTTTAGCATTTAGCACGATTGTACCTAAGCACACATTTTAATGCTCATGCAAGAGGCACTCTGTAGTTTAGGAGAAACAAATTCAAACTCAAAATCATTTATTCATGTTGGTAACACTGTACACTTATGAACGTCAGAAAAAGAAATTTAATGTATTTGAATGCAAGACAGTTAAACCGCAAACATGATTTCTAAATTTTACCGTATGTGCAGACAGTTCAAATAATAAAATCTATTTGAACGAAACTGCAAAACGATTTTTAAAGTATCAGAGCACTTGAATTTAATCTGTTAGAGAATTAAATCTGTTGTCATTTTAAGAAAATGACACAGTCGCTAATGTAAATATTATAAATAAATCACTGCATTATAATTCCTCGCATATTGTCTATATAAACACGAAAACTCATGAACTCGTTAAAAATTTTAAGTGTATTTAGTTTTTTTTTACCTTCAAAAACATCTGTCATCTTGCATATTTGCAGGAAATTAGCGCCTTTGGCCCAGGCGAGTACAACATCCATGATCGTACATTTGAATTTGCCTACATACTCGTCTTCTACTAAATCCATATGGGCTTCTATTGATATCTTAGCAATTCTTCTAGCATATTCCTGCAACGTAATTAACTATATTAGAGCTAAATATTGTAGCAAAAGTAGTCGGCGCATCAATTCCTTTTGGGTTTTTGTTACTATATAAGAACTTTTGTTTAAAGGTAAAAATATTACAACAGAAAATTATTTTAGTAGGTACATAAGTTAAATTCTCTATTTTATTTTTTCAAAATGGTAGTTTTTGCGTCTGACTAGACTAAACGCCTTTTAAAAGTAGGACCACTTACACCCTTTGTCGAACTTAATTTTAATTTTCTAAACTTAATTTTAATACAATATTATTATTGCATAAGTACGCACTGGATAGATTTCTTGAAACAGCATATTCGATACCCATTTTAATCACAAATGAAATGCCCTATTCATAGCGTCAATTTAACGATACATTTGTTTGCATTTGAATTACCGTTAGATTTATGTATGCAACTAAAAAGTTATAATTTAAAACCTATAATAATATCCTCAACATAGGTTTAGGAAAAATTATAAAAAAATAATAAGCATGTTATCTTGTGATTTATTCATAATTCCATATATAAAGTATGGGTCACAATGATTATTTTTATTAGGTCGCGATTATTAACAAAACACGTTGTGATGAGACAAATAATACCAAAGCACGTGTACGTTAATAAGAGCGTCTTTACTGTGTGTGTACATGTGTGTGCAAGTAAGTATGCAAGTACTTAAATGTGTGTGTGACAAATATTATTTTTAAATCTCCAACCTGTAATTGCCTTAAAACACCTTTCAACTCCTCGCCAGTGGCAGAAGCCTGCGTCGAATTCTCATCACAGACAAAACAGCTTACTAGAGCCGCACATTGCTCTGGTGTCAATGAGTTGAAAACTCCATTAAATATTAACTCGGTCAATAACAGCTCGTCAGCACTGTGGAAAATTAATCCCATCAAGCACAACCATAAACTCTTAGGTATATGTATAATTTAGTACTTTTTAATCACAAAACATTATTTTATAAAATCTTCAGTAAGGTTATTTATCTATCAAGTAATTTATTTTAATTATCAACAAGGAAACTTGACAGACAGATCACAGATACAAATATGCAATAAAAGTATATATACATATAGTGGTTGCCTGAAAGAGATCGCTCGAAAACGATAAGGCCGCCAGTTGCTCTGATTTTCATTTAGCTTTGTTCACTTTTTTTATAGTAATGTAACGAAGTGTTAATAAATAAATAAAAATACAATACGAGTTATAATTTTAGAAGCATCCTTCCATTATTTTACAGATATTTTTTTAAAAGGAAGAGGAACACAACTAAAATAAAACAATAATAGGCACGAATATGTCACATATCTTTTGCACTCCCTTTGCCCGCATAACCAATACCTGTACCCCTCTGACGCAAGACCATTATAAAAGGAAATGGACAACATATACCAATAGCTTTAATCGCATACATCACATCGGACCAGTCAATTCTCAACTACTATAGTCTATAATATAGATAACTAGCGTCACGCCCCGGCTTTACACGGGTGCAATGCTGATGAAAAGCACTGCTGTATTGGTTAAATTCGCCTCGAAAATTAGCCATTATTTGTCGTAAAAAGTAAATGACAAAAAAAAGTTATTGTGGGTTATCCATAAGAGATAGACATATACCATCACGGACTTTTCTGTAGACCTTTTCAATGTGTACAATACTTAGTAGATTATTTTAATAAATCTCGTGTTATTATTTAGGACAGCAAAAACAAATTTCAAAAAAAAAAAACAGTAGTTTTCCATTATTTAATAGGTATTATTTATCATATAAACCTTTCTCGTCAATTACTCTATCTATTAAAAAAAACCGCATCAAATCCGTTGCGTAGTTTTAAAATTCAAAGTATACATAGGGATATAGGGACAGCGAAAGCGACTTTGTTTTATACTATGTAGTGATTGATTGTGCATGTCAGATCGAGCCGATTGAATTTTCATATTTAGTTAAGTCTTAGGTGTTGTATTAATTTTTTCTTTAATACATTTCTTAAATTTATTAAAAGGCTATGATAAAAAGCCTCTGGGATTTTATTAAAGAAAAGTATAAAAACCGTTATCCCAAAAAGAAAACTATTAAAACATATTTCTATTGAGAAACACTTACCTACTGAGCTCGCAGGCAATTCGTCCTTTGAGTTCGATAACATCAGACATGGTACAATATCCCATTCGTCTAAGAACACGTTTGCGTTTCTTTAAATCGTCCATTTGTAAAATACTTTTCGCTTTTTTAAGTTCACCTTTCGCTTGCTTTAGTTCCTCGTATATTTCTTGTTTCTTTTCAAAGGCGGCTGTTAGCGCTCCTCGATTCTTGTCTTTGTGTAAAGGGTGAGCAAATAACCTTAAAAATAGTATGTTAAATGAATATTTAAAAATACTTTTACTTATATTTTATACAACTTATATACAATGCGGCATATTGTAACGTCGTAGCAGCTAATTTATCCAACAACGCGTTTATATTTGATTAATAAAAATATTTTTTTAATACGTCATTCTCAAGTGACATTTGACAGATAGAGGGCGTTTTATAACTGACTAAGAATATTAAATAATGCGACATTGCCGCACTTAGCAAGTTCTTGTAATGGTAATGTAAAAGTACTTGTTCAACATGACTATGGACCCAAAACAATTATTGTTTCGAAACCTTGACCTGACTATAAACATAGTTATTATAAAGAAGCGATCAGTTTTAGAGTGTTTTATTAATCTTTTGCGAACGACGGACTAGCCTTTACTCAATAAACACAATAATTTCTTTATTATGACAAAATTGCACAAATTAAGTGACTTGTATATAATATCTATACTATTCCTGATGCACCTACATTATACATGTATTTATAGATAGAATCTATACAATAGAAAAAAATCCATCATTTAAATATCACTCACAATACAAAGCTTACCTCTCTTCATACAATTTGATTTTATCCACACACTCCTTGAACACTGGTTCGTCAATCTTCATATCCTTTATTGGGTTTAACAAAGGTGGTCCGTCAGGGAAACGTTTTTTCACTTCATTAATTGTCTTCAGTACGGATTTCCTACTATCCGCTGGCCTTAAATCTTTCGGATAATAGACTCTCAGCGAGCTTATTTGATTGATCAAAGTGTGTAGCACTGGAACGACTTCAACATCTCCCGTCTGTTAAAAAAGTGTTTTAAGTAAATTAATCTTAATAAATCTTTAGGTGTCTGTACATATTCACTTTAAATTTCAACCGAATAATAGAACGCTGTGCTTTCTACGAAATGAAAAGTGAAAAGCAGTGCAATAGATTGTCCGTCACTCAAAAAAGTTAAAGTGCAAATAGGCCACAAGGAATGGAATCGGAATGACCCAGCGAGAAGAAAAAAGAGAGGACACCCATAAGAAACCTGGGAAGATGAAAAAAAAGAGATGCTGGGAAAGATTGGAAAATAATAGCGAAGACGAGAGACAAGTCGAAGAATTTGGAAATCACTTCGTCGGAGGTCAGGTAATATGAAATACAATAATAACATAAAGTTAATCTCCTTATTAGAGTTCTCGAATATAGGTTATTTTTATTTTGTATTTATTACATGTTCACTAAATTTCGAGTTTAATGGATACAACGATTTGATATGTTATGTTGTGAATATTTAAACTTGTAGTTTTGGCTAGTAGCTAGTTTTGGTGTGCGACCCTCATCCCGGAGGTCGTAGGATCTATCCCCGACTGTACACCAATGGACTTTATGTCCGCATTTAATACTCGCTCGTACGATAAAGAAAAACATCGTGACCAAAAAAAAAAAAAAAAAAAAAACCTACAAAATCCTAAAATAAACATTATAAAAAAAGTGTGTAATCTGTAGAACTGACCTCACCAGGTGGACATGGAACATTAGTGTCTGGATCATCTCCACTGGATTTCTTCACATGTAACAGGGTATCTACTAATATGACTGTTTCAGCTGTTAAGGGATTCTCGTGCTTCCCTTTTTTTCCTTTTGTTTTTTGCCTAAAGTTCACTATAATTCCCCAGTCATATTCGTGTTTTTCGGTTTTTATCTAAAAAAAAAAGTATTCTTTTAAAGTTTATAAAAAGAAAGGACTTCCTTCTTGACCAATACGGACGAATCCATTAAACAATATTTTAAACTCCGCCTTCAAAATAATAGTTAAAATAAATAATCCCTAAAAGATACGTACCTACCATACATGTACGTACGTACATACAATATAAGGACGTTATCAGTTTGAATAGTATTAGGTACTAGAATGGTGATCGGATTTTTCTAGCACATGTACTTATGCACAAAAATACATATTATTATCCTAAACATGTATGTTTGTCTACAAATTTCTGAAAAACTAAGGTTCAAAAGTTTTTGAAATATACAAAATTACTTTTTTTTTTCAAATTTAAATAATATGAAATCAGTAACTTTTGAACTAACAAACTAAAGTTTAAGCGATTCCATTAATACCTATAAACCCAGTTTAAGTAATTACCTTAACAAGTCGTCCAGGCTGTAGGAATGGCTTAAGGTATTCAGGACGTGTGATAAAAGAGCGGAATTGAGCTCCCAAAAGGTCTAATTGTGAACGAAGAGCACAATACGACGCTATAGAGTGTTCCTGCTCTATGCCTAACGCGTCATATTCTCTCTGTTTAATTTTAACCTCTGAAATTAGAGTTAATTGTCAGTGAAGTATAAGTCGTATTTATATTTGTGCTAAACAATACGAAACAATGATTGTGTATCTGGAATGATCGCGTGACTGTTTGTGTGCGAAAGCGAAGCGCAGATCCGAATTGTTTTGGGTTAAAATAAGACAAGACAGACAGACAAGTAGATCTATTAAAAAACAGACTCTGTGACTGAAATTTTCCGTCGACTTTTTGAGTGTCAGGTATACTTCCTATATTTTTCTTAGGTTTCCGCACGATATTTTCCTTCACCGTACTAGCTAGTGTTAAATGCTCACTTATAATAAGTCCATGGGTTAGGAGTACAACCGATAACTGTAACACGAGTAGTATTTTTCGACACAACTTTTAGTAGCTTAGACAGTAGTCAGTCAACCTTTTATACAAAAAAATTGTAACCTACAACAATTATAACCTTTTAATATTTGAAATATACACTATTTAATTAGCGCGATTTCAGAGCCCCATGTAACCATTAGGTGCGGAGAGTAACAAACATAATACAAATACCTGTCATACAAAATTCACTCAGTCACATACTGACTCACTCACACACTTACTCATGCAGTCAGGCGTGTTGATAACGGTTAAAAAAAGTAAATAAAATAGGGTTAATTATTTTAAGGAATTAAGAATTGAGTCTGTTTATGGAAGAGCTGGGAACCCTGACACAGGTAATTTTCACTTGAAAGGGTTTCCAAATCTTACACCTAGGAATGAAAATGTACCTACTTAAAATGAATTAAATGAACACTTTTCTTTTATTTTAAAATTAAGTAGACGTTATAACGAAAATAAATTTAACTCACTCTCTATAATATCTGGAATAGCGGCCTGGTTTTGAAACTGGAAGAAACTTCTTTCCAACATATATTCGGGATTTATTTCTTCCACTCGCAATAGATTTAAAACCTGAAATTTCGCTTTTAATTTATTAATAGGAACAAAGTATTATTATTATTACCCTTACCAACATTTGTAGAAGAAAAACTTGGCGATTTAATGACAGAGAGTTTATTGCCAGATCTATAAATATAATATTATATACTAAAACAATAATGTATGATTTAAACTCCGAATAAAAAAAGAGTGTGTGTTCTTATGTACACGCGTTAGAAGTATACTTCTTTGGCGTATGGAAAAAAAATAACTAAAATACAGTAGTGATTAACGATAAATATTAAAATTAATCAAAAATATTTTATTTAAATAAATAAATTATAAGTAAATACTATCACCGTCGTATATGAAATTGATTTAAAAACACCAAAATAATATTTATTTAATCACAGTTTAATTGTACTGTTACGAAAATTGTATAGATTTACGCATTCTAAGTATAAAAACACTAGAATATACAACTTGATCATAGTTATCGATTTCGATGGCACCTAGACCTAACTCTACGATGTCGAATTTAGGTGTAAAAATTCACTCTCAACATTTTTCTTCATCGCGCCAAAAGAAGTATAACTTCAACAATCACGGTATAAATAAATTAACGTTTAAAAATACGTATTTGAATTTTTAAAAAATTTAACTTAAAACTGGGTTACTGGTTTCAAAGAGATGTTTTTTACATTACATAAAAATCACTATGCAAACATTTTTTATCTCACAGTGCTAAAGTAGCATAAATAAATTACCATATTATAAGTGAGGTGGAAGGCCGAATTAATAGGATCAGCTTTTCCCTGAACCATGGACTTTACTGTGTTAGGAGCCACTTTTTGATCAATCATCAAAATAACAATTCCCTTGTCGTCCAATCCACGACGCCCGGCACGTCCAGACATTTGAATATACTCGCCTGATGTTATCTGGAAAATCATGTTCAAAACACCTCATTTAGATAATTAATAATAGTAACAAAATTACTATTACGTTAGCCACACTAGGGAGGCCTTTTAGTGGGTTACTTGAATGCAATTTTTCCATGGTGCATGGTTTAAAGCAATTTTTAAGTAGTCTCAGTGTTACATCTAATCAAACAAAAATACAAACAATATAATATGTAATTTTTATACATGTGTGGCCATCTCTAAAACTTAACGATTTTGATGACAACCCTAAATTGGTAGCACCCTAATGCCTAAGTTTCCGCGAAATTTAATAGGCTGCTTGAAAGTTGAAAAATAAAGTGTTTTTTACAGTATAAAATCTCGCTTAAAAAAGTATTATTAAGTAAAAGCACTTTAACATTAACATGTAAAAAATACATATAAAAAATATAATTTTATTAAACTTGCAACGAATATTCGGTTACTATTCGGTATTCGGCTGATTTTATTAAATTCGACCGACTACCGAATATCTACATATTATTTGGCCGAATACTATATCATAAAATACTTAAAGAAATAATTGGTTAAATGAAAAATTAAAATCGATTGATTACGTATATATTAATATTTTCATTTCTGTTATAATCATTTAAGTAGTCATTGGTAAATAACACAGGTACATAATCTCCTGAATTGGAAAAATGGAGGATTCTATGTATTGTAATTTGAATTGTGGTTATAAAAATTTAGAAGGGTAAGGTTCTCATTTCTTTTATAATAATTCATTAAGTAGTCCTGCAGTGCGTTAGCAATATACCGCAAGCAACAGCGGGCGCGCGGGCGATGAGTCATTGGAACAAAACAAGGGAGCGCGAAACAATCACGTCTGTACAAGTTGCGCTAAAATCCAGCCGAATACTTCTGCCTAATTTGGCTATTCTAGGTATACTGCCGAAAAAAATTCGTTGGAAGTCTAATTTTCATACATCAGTTACAGCACACAAAACAATCATATTTATCTAATCGACAATGACCTAGTATGCTTGTAGGCGTTATGGGGAACTTTTTAAAGCTGTACAAAAAGACTTAAAAAATAATCATAAATAAATAATCTAAAATGATTTTTGATATGTTGTCAAAGAGTTGATATTACGATTTTTTCCATGCTTGGAATAATACACAAATATTAACCAAGTCCAACAATATCACATACAAACTATCGTGATACAGCAATCGCATCGGATATCCTTCCCTACGGCGTTAAATAATTATTATAGAATAGAGGACGCACATGTATCTACATACACATCTTTATAATATCAGATATACCATGGATTTAGCATTAATACATTTAACTTACAAATCTGAAATCTTTGCCATCGAATTTCTGGCAATTGGTGAAAACAACGGTCCTCGCCGGCATGTTGAGGCCCATAGCGAAAGTTTCTGTTGCGAATAGTGCCTGGAAGAGAAAAGAAACTTTGAATAAAACACATACACACACACACACACACACACACACACACACACACACACACACACACACACACATATATATATATATATATTATTTAAACACTGAATTTGAAAAAAATATTAATTTACTAACACATACAAATATAGAACATAAAATACGTACTACAACTAAAATCGTTTGTTTTTATTTTATATTGGTTCAATTTTTTTTTCTTTAATTAACGTTTAATAAAATACAATACTATTTAATAATATCGATTATATGAGTACGCTATTAATACACGGCGAGAACATGTCAATATATGTAACCCTTTTTTACATAACAATAATTAATAGGATAAAAATAATTTCTTTCTTAGTTCTTGTTTCAATGTAAAACAGTTTCAAACACACTACTACACTAAAAACATACCTTAATAAGTCCTAATCCGAAAAGAATCTCAATGGTCTCCTTAAGTATGGGCAGCAGACCACCGTGATGTATTCCGATACCGCGTCTCAGTAACGGAATGACATTCTCAACTTGCGGCAGTTTCCTGTCCTCCTCAGATAACACATCCATTGCATTATTGAACACCTCATCGACCAGCTTCTTTTCTTCAACTGAGAAATACATAAAGTTATAAACTTAAAATTAAAATAAATAATGTTAAAAGTTTATGAAAGAATTTAATTAGTAACTAAAAATTTAATTAATTAATATCAAATCTGTAATAAAAGGAATATATCATTTGATTAGACATACGGACCACAGGAATGGCACTTAGACTTCATTCTTAATATCTCAGAGTGCCATTTAAAAAAAACATCGGATCGCGTCACATTTCAAAATAATGGATACTTATGAACGTAAATAAAGAAGTACAGTAATACCCCGGACTTACGCGATAGGTGGGACTGAGCGCTATCCGCGTAAGTGGAATTCGCGTAAGTCGGGGTACAATTTTGCATATATAGATGAAAATGCGCTCTTCATTGGAGTCCGTGCTTTCCAAAATGTTAATTTTGAGCATCGAACTGAAGGCTTCTGTCAAGTTTCCAACTGTCATTTGATCTTCTAATTTAACTGGATCATGATTATTATCAATTTCTTCCTCTTGTTCACGCATTGATATGAGCTCATCAATTGTAAGCTCCTCATTGTGTAAATCCAACACCTCTTGAACATCATCACTTCTAAATTTATTTATCTACCAATTTCGACGACAAAAATTAAATCGCGTAACTCCGAATTCGCGTAAGTCGGGGTATTACTGTACATATTAAATGCTTCTAATTTTACATTTACTGCCAGTTCTCAAATCAAGGGCGTAGAACGGACTAGAGAACACAAAGAACAATTTATAGAAATGTATTTTTGTTATTATAAATTAGTAAGGTGATTTTTTGCGCTATGATTAATTTTAACTCATCTATCAACGAAGAGCGAAAGCAGATTTCTAAACATCGATTTAAAAAAAAAGATAATATTTGCGTTTTTATCGTAAAAAAGTATTAAAAAAATTGTTACTAACATCGGAAAACTAACTAAAATTACTTTACACTCACTGGTATTAAAGTCCAATTTAGCCATTTGCATCGCATACAGCTCACAATCCTTCTTACTGAAGCTGAAAATGATTACTGGGGCAAAGTTCCTCTCCATTATCATTTTGACAATATTAAAAATATTCGTATTATTTCCCCCTTTGAAACCTCCGCGACGCCCGCGCTGGTCACCCTTTCCCGCATCTCCTGCGTTACTTAGAACTGTCATAGCTGTGTTGAAATTGCCTTCTTTGAATTGCCCCTGTAAAAGTAATAAAAGCATTTTGTACGGGGCAATGGCTACCAATACATTACTACTGGAAATATAACTAGCAACTGCGTTATAAGCCATGTGCTTTAGGCGGATTTTATGGCTTCTTTTGTTGCTGTAATAGGAATTTTTATTTGTAAAAGATAGGTATAGTTTATGTTCGAGTTCCCAAAATACCTATGAACATAGTTTTCTGAAGAATAGATAAGACATTTATAAGATAATACATCGTCATATTACACTGTAAGTTTGGAAGAAAAATTAAAACTAGTTATAAGAAAAAATTTGCCTACCTTCTCATCGACAACTAGATGGATTCCATCACCACCAGCTGGGAATATATAGTGCTGTAGAGGGGTGGGCCGATATTCCGTGTAGACCACGTGACAGGGTTGCGAATGAAGACGACACACCCATTCAGCGAATTGACGTGCGTTGGGGATAGTAGCCGATAGAAACACGTAGTGAACATTGTCAGGGAGAAGAATCAAAGTTTCTGAAATATATAATATGAGATAACTTCAATTCGAAATTAATAATGCAAGAATAAAATCCAGCTCGCCTATATATAGAAAAATAGTGTTGAGGTAAGCACTACCTCACGTGATAACAGCATTATTACTAAGGGTTTAAATCATTTTTATTATGTCAAATATTAGCATAGTAGGAGAAATAGTAACGGGTAAAAATAATTTCTCTTAGAAATGTTTTAACACCATACAATATACACAGAATTCTTAGTGGATTATGGTGTACTTATCTGATAATACTATTGATAAACATTTATATATCAAAATTACCTTCCCACACAACACCTCTTTCTTTATCCCTCATGTAGTGAATTTCATCAAACACAACCCAACCAACCTCACGCATGATTTCTGATCCTCTGTATAACATATTCCGCAAAATCTGTAGTCAAAACAAATGTTATTAAAAAAATCCCAAATGACAATACTTTTATGTAATAAATGATTACTTATATCAATGTTTCTTTGAATCAGTTGAAAAATTAACTAGTGTGTACCTCAGTAGTCATAATAAGACAGGATGCAGTAGGATTGATAGTTACATCTCCAGTAATTAAACCAACATCAATAAATTCCTCTGAAAACTCTCTGTATTTCTGATTTGATAAAGCTTTTATGGGTGTTGTGTATATAACTCTTTGTTTTTTCTTCAGCGATAATGCTATGGCATACCTATAAACATATTATTGGCTAATTGTGATATTGAAATCCATTTACACTGAATGTAAAACACATATTAATTTTTAAATATAAATATACCTAGAACTAGATTTGTAAAATAATTTATAAGTCCAATAGTATACAATATTTGTATCAAAATAGTATATATGTATTAACTTTACATAGGATTTGAAATATAGGTAAAAATAATATTTTATTACTGAGCATTTATTGAGTTTCACATTTTACAATCAATTTAAAAAAATATGTTAATATTGACAAAAATAAGTAACTCTTACTCAGCAACAACTGTTTTTCCAGCTGATGTGTGTGCAGAAACAAGTACAGATTGCAGATTGTCAATGCACATAATAGCTTCCTTTTGAAATGGATCCAATATGAAACTATACTGTTTAACTGGAGTACCAGATAACGGAACCAGGGGTATATATTCATGATTTGGAGGCACTGCCACTTCATGAGTGCATCCTTCATGTGTTTCAAGGGTGTGAATGACTATTCGAGAATTAGCCAAATCTAAGCTGAAAAAACAAGACAAAATTATTTTGAGTAATACTAACACTTTTGTGGTTTTAAGGAATATATGTAGTAATTCTGCTGACAAATTAACTTACTAACAATATATAAATTACTTTTTTATTGTCCCTAAAACATAAATGTGTATCTAAAAAAATATACTTGTTTTGTTATTTTATTTATAATAGTTTTATTTCTAATGATATTTTATACATATTGTTAGTACTTACTTTAGATCTGCTAATAAGTCACTCTCATCTTCATCAGTTTTATGTTTCTTATTATCCTCTGGTTGGACTTCTGTATCTGCATATTCAACTTGTTCGTGAGGTCTCTTTTTATGGATTGTTTCATCTGTTCTTTAACAAAATAAGGTGTTCACATGGAAAGTACAGTGTAACAATAAAATTTATGTAACTGTAGAATAATGACGCGATATCTGTATCGTTTACTAATAATTTATAAGTAAAAGGTTAGGTAAAATACTTACGATGTCTCCAGAATGTCAACACTAGGAACTTGTAAGCATGTTTCATTAGGTGGCTCTTCGAAACAGTCAAATAAAGAGTTTAACCCGGACATTTTTAAAACACTCAAGATACTGTTAAATGTTAAATGTGCTGCAATGTCATTATAAATAACCAAATAGGAAGTCTAAAGCCGTATCAACGGAGTGTTCGATATTTCATAACAAATGGATTAGACATAAGACATACCATGTGCTGCGAACCATAGAATTTGTTAATTTGTTTTGAGTAGGACCACAGACTACACATAAATAATATACTTGGGGTCTAGACTAAACTCCTTTGGTGCGGTTTCAAAAACCGACAGAGAGCGGATTGCCCCGCGGAACGTTCGAGCGCGGCAATGTTCGCGTCGCCGCGCGCGGCGATCCCGTTTACATAGAGCGCGGCCGTCGCGCGCGCCAATGTAAAATGTTCGATGGTTTGCCGCGCTTAATTTATACGCAGCTTTAGGCTACCAACTGTCGACATGAGCTGTCAGTTTCATACAAATTTAGTTTTCGACTTTCTAGTTTCTACATACACTACTGACTACTGTTAAGCCGTCTTCACTAGACCCCCTGGGCGTCAAAAAACATTTAATTCAAGTTTTTTGTTGTGTAAAAAAAATCTATTCAATTTATATTATTTACAACACTGTTGAACGGTGTTTTATACTTTCAATCATTAATTAATAATTTTAAAGATTTAAAAATGGTGAGTTGCTATTGGTATCGATTAATTGCGATAGCATTTTGTAAGATTTTAGCCGCACGAGGTGAAACTTCTTGTTCGTAATAAAACACACAAGTTGAGTTGGTATTGTAATATAATTAAGGAGTATTTAAGGTATGTTGAATGCATACATATTGAAAAATTCTTTCAATAAATATTTTCAATGTGCGGCAATTTCAAACTTGAAAATATTGAACAATCTCTTTCAATATAAACAGTAAAATTTGTGCGAACAAAAATGAATAAATAGTAAAATATTTTAAAAACTATCGATTTAGTAAATACCTAGCAGATATTGTCACAACATATGAATATAAATTATAGAGTAAACTTTCACTTAAATTGTTAAGTATGTACATAACATTAATTGAATTTTTTAGAGATTACGGCCATCGCCAGCTCAAGTAAAAACAGTGCTCAGTTTTGTAGAAAAGCATCCAGAAATGGCTTGGAAGGAACTGAGAAATAGAAATACAGGGTCTCATAGAATTAGAAAACTGTGGGAAGAGCTAACTAAAATTGTAAATTTGATTGATGGGGCTCGTAAAAGTACTAGTGCCTGGATGAAGGTAATCTTATTGTTGTACATGAGATAACTGATAGTTTAATATATAATATATTAATTTGAATGAATATCTCTTGATAGTTATTGTAGATCTTTGTATTAAAATTTTTTTTTTTCCTATTTGTTAAAGTTTTGGCAAGATAAAAGAAGAAATGTTCTAGTAAAAAGTAGATTAATAAAGCAAGGAAAAGAACAACTAATCCTTACATCAATTGATAAGAGGATAATAAAATTACATCAAATCAAAAGTAAGTTTATATGGATTCTAAACTGACAACAATGTGACCTTTTTGGGAAAAAATAATTACTAATAGACTTTTATATTATAATATAAATCATTTTATATTTCATATAGGATTATTACAACAAACTACCTGTGATATCTCTGTTCTTGTTGTGATAATTTCAAGTATATTGATTTTACTAACAAAATTCATAAGGACAAATCTTTAAACATTAAAACTTTAAGCATTAAAAAAAATGTCTCAATAATAAACTTTGGCTTATTTTAGTGTTGGTTAATAAAATAATTGCTTTTGACAAACATAATAAATAATTTGGCTTACAGACAGCCCAAATGAAAAATGGCTAATTGGCTTGCAATAAACGAAAAACCAATTTCATTTTCAATATCTGAATCTGCCATGCATTTCCATTTAATATTTTACTTATTAGTCTCTTTAACGCTTTATTGTCAGTGACATTTATGCATCTAACGAAAATTGAATAATTCCTTAAAACTTTGAAGGTGCTTAAAAAGTTATTATAAGCAATAATTTCTATAAAAGTCCAGCAACATATATACATATATAACAGCAATAACTTAATAATATAACAATTATAGGAAATAATAAAGTTAAAATAAACAAGCTGAGAGATAGAGAAGACAAATCTGTTGATGATGTATATGAGCTTCCCAATAATGATGGAATGGTTACTAATAATTTTGAAGAAAAAAGTTGGAACGTAATGAGTAATATGGTATGATAAATATTTTTAACTAAAAATAAGTGCTGAAACTATGGCAATAAATACATGTACAAAATTGAAATTGGAAAGTATTATGTTACTTCTGTTAACCATGGCTATTTCAAATTATAGTTCTGAATGATACATTTTTCTTTCAGATTGATGTAATGGGAAAACAGGCAGCAGCTCTTACTCATATAGGTCAAGAGGCATTAAAAAAATCCGAAGCAATGGAACAAATTGCTGAAGCATCCTTAAGACAGGTTGGATAATCTAATTTAATATTTTTAAATAGATCTAAACTTTTTAAATCTCTTCTCAGAATCTTGCTCATGACTGAATTGATTTTGATTTTAATCAAAACAAAAGTTTTACAGCATGTTTATAAAAAAAAATTGTGTTTATTATTGATTAATGAAGCAAGCAATTAGAGCAAACCTAAGATAAACATAATTAACATGCATAAGTTATTTTTATTTATATATGTACCAAAATTAGGTAAAATTTTATGATGAGTAGAACAGAGGCTGGTTTATTTAGCTATTTCTTGAAGGGTGCTAATAAAACTTAATTATGTCACTCATTACCCCTTGACATCAGACAAGCTCAGTCTTTAAATTTATTTAAAAATCTTTTTTAGCATTTATCGTCAGCCTGTCAATTGTGACTCATTAACCCTAAGATTTGCTTTTACATTTTTGTAAATATTTTTATGTATGTTTTTGTAAAAGGAAAAAAAAGTGTAAATAAATAAATAATTTAATTGTCTAGTAAAGTCACAGGCATAGATAAACCATTACAAAATTTCCATGTCCATGTAAGATTTAAACTATATCTTTAAACTAGTGACCCGCCCCAGCTTCGCACGGGTGCAATGCTGATGAAAAGCAGGTTTTTATTATGTATTGTTATTTCCGTCGCTGGAAAACTCCGATAATATACGCGTTCGATCGCTTCTAAATAAGCTGTAATGGGCTGTATAGATCTACATTAAATGAACAATGTATTCAAGGTATTTAATTGGTTAAGCATTAATGCTGTATTGGTTAAAATCGCTTCGAAAATTAGCCATTATTTGTCGTAAAAAGTAAATGACAAAAAAAAGTTATTGTGGGTTATCTTATATTATATATCCGTTGCGTAGTTTCAAAGATTTAAGCATACAAAGGGACATAGGGACAGAGAAAGCGACTTTGTTTTATACTATGTAGTGATAATAAAAAAGTACATTATTTGTTACAGGCTCTGGCAGTTGACAAATTAGCAATAGTATTTGATGGATTGAGTGGCTCACTGTATGATGTTAGAAACGCCATTATGAGCATAGACTATACCATGAAGAGGTGTGTACCCCCCTAACTCACAAAATAGAAACGACCCTATATTATTTAGTTTAGTTATTATTATAAATAAAGAAGTT
Organism: Pieris mannii; assembly: GCA_028984075.1. NCBI lineage: Eukaryota > Metazoa > Arthropoda > Insecta > Lepidoptera > Pieridae > Pieris > Pieris mannii. The sequence continues at coordinate 8,649,245 of CM054776.1, forward strand.
TTCCGTAAAAGTATATTGCATTTTATTATATTATCCATGTGGATTAGATTTATAATAAAAGTATTTCTAACTAAACCTCACATTTAAATGAAAGACCACTGCCTGCTGAAAAGCACTCAAAACGTTAATAAAGTAGAAAAATGTTCATTAATTATTATTACCTATATTCTTGTATTATTCACTTATTAGATATTGATTTAAAGATTTTATTCGTTTTCTGAATAGCTTTTTAAACCCCTTTGTTGAAATAATTGACCTAGCAAAATAGGATATCTTTCACTTTCTTAGCAGATAATCTAATACTAATAAATGCACCGAAGGCGCAGTCAGAAAAAATATACTTATTATATTACGTACATTCTTTTAATTACATATGTAGAATGGAATATGTATGTAATACTATGTAAATAATGTAATAATAATATATTGCTACTAGTATTTGTAGAAATATGTAAGTATATACTTAATGGGTATATTTGACTGTAGACGCCAAATATAATATACCCGTTAAAATCAAAAAGGTCTGCTATGGCGGTCTAAAATTGTATTTACAACCCTTACATTTTTAAATACATACTTACTTCATACTTACATAATTATTTTAATTATGTAATATTCCGTCAAAAGCCTTTTAAAATGATCATACGTATGGATTATTGACTTAATAAATCCTTTCTTAAACAAAATCGGAACAATTGGTGCGAGCTCTGAAGTATTGTGAAACAAATACGAAGGTTTTAACTACACTAGCTCAGTCAATAAAAACATTTTTAAGTTTAAGGAATTTTCTATACATATGACCGGCTTTCTCCTATTGAAATCTCCTAAAGTACTATTAAAATTTGAAGTTATTAAATTTTACGGTTATTAATATTCTTATGATAACGCAAGTATAACGTACTATGTTTTAAAATTATAGTGTAGTTAATGTACTGTAGGTACTTTATTTTTACGCAAAAAATTTTTTTATGTTGTAATCTTAAAACTTATAAAATTATTCTTATATGAGATTAAAGTAGAAGTTTTACTTTTTTTTCTTCCTAATATTTGGTATTTATTACTTATAAAACTGGCCAATACACGTATATGATGATTACGTTTATCTAATCACAACAATACTTATCAGTTTGCACAGTGTTCTACTTTACGTGTGTAGGCGTCACTGCAATTTGTGTCCATAACCATTTTATAATGCACTGCTTAAAGACGCATCAAAATGTTGATGTTGTTATTTTTTGTAATTTTATCATTGGATAGGACTCTGTGTGTTTTATGTCCAAAACAATGTGATTGTGATACAGAAAATAGGTTAAACAGAGCAAGTTGTGTCGATCAAAATATTGTAAGTGTTGCAGTGGGTGTGCCAAAACAAGTGCAAGTTTATAGCCTGAGTCGCAATGTTATTAGTGAACTGGATAATTTTTGTTTTAAGGTAAGATTAATATAAAGTGCAGAAAGTAGGGTAACAGTGAATATTCAATATTATCATCATAGTAAGGAGTCAGTCATACGTATCAACAACAAGGAAAATTTAATGCAACTGTTAATAAATATGTATATATTTACGTACTGAACACACAGATATCGAGTAAATGACTAATCGATTGATTATATACCTACTTAAAATCGAAACAATCTTTTACCATATATATGTTTCCTTTGTAAAACAATATACCTAATACGTTGATATACTTTAGATATCAAATATCCTCAAATATGAATAGGTACATCTTATATTGAATAAAGAGTAAATACCTTGTTAAATTATTGAAGAATTTTAACCCCTTATAATAAATGTAACTGCAATTCACGTATGTGTATAATATAATTAGAAATAATGGTTTCAGGAGCTGGGATATACGTCCATTCAAGTTTTAGACCTGTCATACAATCAGATATTTTGGATTGGTCTACACGCTTTCTCCGGGCTAGATCAGCTTGTAGATTTAAACCTGAGTAACAATCGAATAAGATACTTTCCTTCTGATATATTTTGGCATACACCTCAGTTGGGTATACTCGACTTATCGTCTAATATCTTGGAGACGTTGAAAAACGAACCCTTAATTATGCACAATAAATTACAGGTACGATTTTTATAGTAGGTATTAGTTTTATTACCGGGGTCTGAGGAATCCATAAATCTATGAACCCATTTTTCCTTGAAAGAAGGAATCAGCTTTTTTAAACTTTTTAAAGTATTTTGTAGTAATTCCTATTTACAACGAATGCTTTATTTTCAGGTCCTTAATCTCAATAGCTGTCGAATAAAATCTTTACCAGATCGTCTATTTACAAGGCTGCCCAATCTTAAGAAGTTAGATATAAGTGAAAATTATTTGGTCAGCATAAGTTTAGATGTTTTGCGACCTTTAAGAAAACTAAACAGACTTGAATTAAGGAATGATTATTGGCAGTGCAATGCCAATTTCATTGCTGTCGAAACATGGATCGTTTCCCGTGGGATAGCATACGAGAAGTTTTGCAAAAAGAAATTACCTAATATGTCTGAAAAGATGATGTCAATGGTTCATATTGAGAGAAAACCAGTAGATATCGGCGAAATATGGAATCTTACAGCGAACAATAATACGACAATTGATGTGAGTATTTGTAATGAAACAAAGCCTTTGACGCCTTTCCAGAAGTTTGATAGAAACTTCTCGGCTCTTCAAGCATTTGTCATTGGGCTGGAAGTAGGACTGGCGATAGGTATTATAGCGACATACATGTGGCTGCGTCGTGTTTGTGATTATGGTCAATTGAGATGTCGCCGCCCAGAATCAAGACGAGACCGACGCAGAGTTCGACGGGAAGGGGATATGAGGAACCATTTATTATGGAACGCTGTCGTTCACACAAACATGGAAACTCCTCCCATATATAGAAGACAAGTATTACCAGTTCCTAGTGCACCCTTTAATTCGCATCCAACTAGGGGAAGAGAAGGTAATTCTAATGAGGAGCGCTCAGAAACACCACCTCCACCATATAATGAATGTCGTCCGTCAGGATAGCTTTTATATACATCTATTGACTTGTTAATATAAAAAGTGTATAAATTTAAAATATACTAATAATTTAGAGATTTAAGAACAACGCAATAAATAATAGAATTTTTACAATATGACGTATGTTTCTCGTTTATACTGTGTGGAGGTGTAGTCTTTCGCCAACCTAGAGAGGATCTTCTAACAGTCTCACCACTGACTTGCCGATCCTAAGGTAGCCTAAGGTAGGTAACCTTGCAAATGGGCTTAGCTGTCGGAATAACTTTGTTAGCGCGATTTAAGGCAACAACCTGATTTTACCCTAATACTTTAGGTGTCATTACAACTGTATTTTATGTTAATGTCTGTTTGTACTATGACCTCAATTAGAAAAGTCATATTTTATACACAATCAAAAACTGTTGAGAATATAAAAATACCCAAAATGGTCAGAAATAAAAATATCACGACGTATCAACGTGTATTGCACTAGAGTTGCTGTTGACCGATCACACTCTAACCGAGCGCACAATGGTTTCGTTTTACATTCTCACTCAGTCTATTTTTAGGTTACAAAAAGGGTTCACTCATAGACAAAGAAAACAAACACTTGAAATTGTTTTGTCCCATATCCCATTACCTAGCATAGTTTCAATGACATAATAATTTGAGTGTTTAATATCAAAAAGTAAGAAAGAATAATTCTTGATTTATATCTAAAATCGAAACTATAAAGACACTAAACGAATCATAAATTATTATCATCCTAGAGCTCTTCATTTATAAACTCACAAATAAAACACATAAATATGGAATTCATTTTATTCATCATAAATACCGTTTATCACATTTCAACAAAAATTACGATATAATCTGTTAAAATAATTAAAAATAATATGTTATACTAAATCAGACTCGTACAATAGAATTTAATATAAATTCTTTAATAACAGAAAATTTAGGTAACTACGATTAAAATTTTGTACATAAACAAAACACAACCAACACGGCAATACATATAGTTTTATGGCATCTTATCATAAAAAGGTATTTATACTTATATTTATTAAATATATTAGTCATATAATAAAATAATTCTCTATTAACTACCCGAAGAAGGAATGTACACATTGTATCAAATGGTTTCACTTAAATTACTATAAAAGCTTTGTTTTTTTTACGTATTCGTAAAACGCGTGAAAAGCACGAATATTTAATCAATAATTCATTTTTAAAAGCAATAATCATCAAAAATGCATACTAACATTAGTATAAAATTTGTATACGGGATTCGATTAGCTAATTGCCAACTCAATTGATATTTAACTGGAAGTCCATAAACTAGATTTTGTACATTAATTTTACTATTTACGTTAACATTCAGGCACATATAATCACACCTTACCATACTTTTAATACTAGTTGAGATTTCTATTTTTTCACCTACATTTAGGACGTCATCTAGCCTAGGCCATTATCATATAATAATCATTATTTATCTTAGTCAATTTTATGGTTCCTATAACCACGAGTCAGATGTTAAAAATTTATAAGGGTTAAACACCCATAGATTTTTCTAATGAGTAAACATGGCGCTTTCGACAGTGACGTCATTGGTATCAAACATAGGCCACATCATCAAACTCGCCAATACAGAAACACACAGCCACCCGACGTACGAAACCCAGCACCCACATTGCACTCTGTCTATACTCGGTGGGCGCGACATTCGCCCGCTGTCAGACGGTGACGTCATCGTTCTCGAGTGCAATCTGGCTGATGTTGACGTAATCAGGGTGGTGGGAAAAGACGTCGACGAGTTTGCCAAATGTGGGCCTGAGGTCGGGCGTATAAGCCCAACAGTCTAACATTACTTGATAGATCTCGTCTGGGCAGTTATCAGGACGAGAGAGGCGTTCACCGCTTTCGACGAGTTGAATTACCTGAGTGAAAAATGTGTGTAAAAAATAAAAGTGATAACTCTATAACATACAAAATAATTACACACTTGGACTATGCAAAAATGTAATAGAAAAGTACATACTATTAATGCAAATATTATCATAAGTTAAATTAACTTCTAGAATATACTGAATTGCATTCATCAGCACTTCTATCATCTCTCTCCTTCATAGCGTAAAACTAACTAGAAAGAAAGAGACGAATCAATATACGGCGTGTTCGTAATTTTAGTTTTTATGAATATTATGTGTTAATTAATATATTGACTTTTTTAAAATAATTATAGATCAGGCAGGAGGCTCATCTGATGGTGTGATACCGCCGCCCATGGAAACGCAATGTCAGACGGTTCGCGAGTGTGTTGCCGGTCTTTTAATCAAAATCGGACGTAGCTATTAAATTACACTTTTCTTATACATGTGTTAAGGAAAAAAATATTTATAATAAAATCACCATTGCCATGAAGATTGAGTGAAGTCAGCAGGTATTTAAATCTCTTGTGACTGCTACAATTATTCAAGACGTAAAATGCGGTTAGAGGTTTAATTCCCATAAGTCAATTGACATATGGAATGAATTTAAAACTTTGATTATGATTATGCTTAATAATATCGTATCTCATTAAATCATATTTTTCTACTAAGCATTTTTAAGTCACTATTAGTGATTTCTGCCCAGAATTATTTCTGAACCAATTGTACTCAGGATCTTTCATAAAGGAGCGTACCAATTCATAAGAAACCAGCAAAGCACAAACAAGCCTTGCGAGTGTCCATAGTCAGCGGTATCACTTTTTTATTAAACGGTCAGAAGGCTCACCGGCTCACAGGCTAGTAATACTACTCTCAATGCCAGAACATTCGCGAGTTCGTTGCCGGCCTTTTAAGTATTGATGCCCTCCTTTATAATGAATCATAAGTGATTTAAAGAAAACACTTTTTTACCGGATTGAAGCTATGTATTATTATTATTAAATATTATTGTTAACTTATAATTATTTAACATAATTTTAAATTTATCCGACGTTTCGCGTGCTTTACAGCGTGCGCGATCTCGGTGACAAGACAACAGGTGTTGAATGTCTAAATTATATCACAGCTGTAGAAAAAGTTGTATTATCTGTATTTATTTCCCCGAAGTTGGTATTGACTAAATTATGAAGGGTTTCTGCCGAAATTGCTCACGGTGTCCTCCATTTTAGCGGATTGTTTGTATTGAGATTTTAATTTGGATATTATTGGATCCCAGGTGTTTGATAATTTTAGGCCGTCTTCTCCATTGAAATTGTTTTTTTTTATTCCAATGGGTTCGCGTACCAATCCTGGGAAGAATCTTTTTTCTTTCGCAAGTACTTTAAAACGGTATAAAAGTGTTTTCTTTAAATGTGTAAAAGCTATGTTAATAAAAGACAATACTATTATAAGTGATATTTGTTCAGAAATAATTGACAACAAATGAGCCTCCGTTTGCCCCTGTTCGAAAGAAAAAAATTGCCTCACCTCAGTTCCTCGCATATCTCCGTATGGCTGGTTCCCGTAAGAGAACATCTCCCACAAAGTGACTCCATAGCTCCAAACGTCACTCGCGTGACTGAAGGTGCCATAGTTGTACGACTCCGGCGCATACCACTTTATCGGCCATTTGCCACCCCTACTGGCTTTGTAGTATGAACTGTCCGCGGATAATGCACGCGATAGGCCGAAATCACTAATCTTGGCTTGGTGCCTGGAATAAGCCAAATATTGGAGTGAAGTTTAAAATATTTTCTAAACATTATGTAAAATGTTAATACATGCCCTACTACTTCTGAGAATGTATAGCAAATGTCTAGTTCTGAATTTAAGAAAACATTTCTCAAACAAACACAATTCAATCAACTCATATGATTTAGAAACCTCTGCACGATGAAGCAATATCGTAATATAAACTGTTTCATAGAAGTGTTTGTCCATTAGTTTTAAATTCCATTAATTTTATTTTAAAAAGATTTATTTAAACCAACTTTGAAAATAAATGCAAACCTATACTCTGATTTTTCATAAGTGTTGATACTAAAAATGTTCTCCGCCGAAACGGGACAAATTTGGCCCATTTGAGGGTAATAAAAAATAAAATATTACGTATTTTTTGTAAACCTACAAAAAGATAATTCTAAATACTTAAGTGACCAAATTTGTGTCTCTTTACAATTTGTAATGAAAAGAGACGTAATTATCACTCGCCGTAGAACCTTTCATGTGGAGCACCGCACTTAACAAAATGGATAAATTCACGAACAAATAAAATGTATGTATAGACTCTGTTCAGACTTGTACATGTCAAAAAATGATAGCTGTCAGAATTCTACGGAATCAAAAAAGAGTATGGGTATTCTTTAGTATATAAAATTACCTGCTAGCAAGCAATATATTCCTTGCTGCAAGGTCTCTATGCACAAATCGCTTTTGTTCGAGGTACCGCATCCCAGCGGCCACCTGGCAAGCCCATAGCCTCAGCTCATACCCTGGGGACACCTTCTCAGGATGACGGATGAGGTACTCCAGGAGAGACCCTAGAGGTACCAACTCTTGCACCATCGCTAGGGGCGGACCCTGTTAAGTATAAATTTAAGATTTAGAAAAAAATCTATTTCTCTTTCGTTTAAATAATAGACAATAATAAATTCGGGTTAACTAAAGGTTATTTCATATTGGAAAACAAAGATTGCTATTACTAAACTAAGTTCCGTTCCGTGGACCACAGATTCAGCTCGTCTACCTAGGCTTGTCTATGATTTTAAAACATTTGTGAACGCTTTCATTTATTAAAATCAGACTTGTACATATTGTATATATACAAATTGTGTAGCATGAACTGGCTATTAGGTATAAATGCCGCACTCAGTTTGGAAAATAAACTTCTCATCAACAAAACAGTAATAAAACCAATATGGTTGTATGGAATACAGCTCTGGGGGTCAGCAAGCCGCTCTAATATTGAAATCCTGCAGCGGCTACAAAACAAAACACTACGAAATATAAGCGGTGCGCCGTGGTTCACACAAAATGCTGAAGTCCATAAATATTTAGGAGTTGCCACTGTCGAGGAAGACATTAAAAGATCAACCGTGCGTTACAAAATGAGACTTCAGAAACACGTCAACCCCCTAGGGGAAAGGGGCGAAACTTGCCGCAATCTGATAATGGAATAACGAGGGAATCAAAAAAAAATTGAATTTGCGTCCCTAATTGCCGCTACTTAAAATTAAAATCTGATAAAAGCCAAGAGGCTGATTGCAGATGGAAGAAAAAAAATGGTGTAAAAAATAAATAAATTATCTTTGTATTCTATATTAAAATGCAGTTTATCGATTTAAAAAACTTTTCATACTAACCAGCGAGACGCCAATAAGTCGTACGATACATCGGTGACGTAGTGTCATCATGAGCTTCGCCTCGGCGAGAAACTCCCTTTTATTAGAATCCGTATGCTGCACATGCAAGGTCTTTACTGCGACTTGCTGCGCAGGCGCATCGAGTGGCGAATACACCGCTCTTAATACGGAACCAAATTCACCTTCCCCCAAAACCGCGCCAAGAGTTAATTCCGTGAATGGTACAAATTCTGTAAAGATACAAATTTTACAGTATTTTTACGGTGAAGCAAAACATCGGGAGGAAACTGGATTCCTTAGAACCAAAAAATTAAATGGCGTGTGTCAGGCACAGGTGACTGAAAAAAAAAATCTTGAAACAGATACGGAATTCTGAAGCCTAGATCGAAAAGATTGCCATTGATTTCTTTTTTCTTCTTACATTTTTTTAATGAGCAAGGTTAGTGCCTAAACCCTTGGCAATTTTTGCTATACTCGTTCTAATCGGTTACAAAGTCAGAAATTAGTTTAATTTTTTTTACCTTGCAGTGTAGACAGCTGACCATCAGAATTAATGGCTATTTCATTATAATTTTCAGACAATGACGTCACAGCGCTGTTATTCACAGGCACTTGGTAAGTGTCGCCATCTAGGTCTTCGTTATTATTGAGAGAATCGTTATTAAAGTCCGAAGAAAACGAGAGATTTCTCGTTAACAATTCAAATGCGTTGTTATTGTTAGGCGAAGTTGGTTTATTGTCGTTCAATATATCGTTTTTCACTAAAGATAATGACTGGTTTGAATTGACTCGACACGCCGAATGCTTCTTCGTACGTGGCATTGTTGAAAACTGAAACCGTAAATAACAGAACTTAGTGTATAATTAGTACATTTTTAACGTGATGTGTACAATTAGGATTTGTAATTGGCAAAATTAAATTTTTTCTATTTATTTGACAAAATAATATAGTATATCACAAAATGTTACATTAGACAACTGCTGTGGTTTATATTAATGTAACCATAGCAGTCTTGTTTAGGAGCTCGATAAATGCATGTAAAAGTAGTTTTTTAATTTTGAGTTTACGTTAGTTAGCGTTAGGCTATCTATTATCTGCTTGGGTAGACTATTTATTAGCCGCGGTAGCAAATACCGCAACGTTCTCTCGCCTCCGTCCATACGTCCGTCCGTTCCTCCAGTCTTTGAATGAGCAGTAACACAAATTAAAAAATAAATTTAAATTCAACAAACACCGATCAATTTAAATGTTTTGCGGTATTTTGAAAATAAACCATAGACAAATCCAAAAAAACAAAAAATGGTCCAGATAATTAATTCATAATTGAAATAGATATATAATTGAAAGATATTATAGGAAAATACCAGTCTCACGTTACTTTTAAAAATTGATAAATGATTAATTGTCTTTACCTCAGGTAACGGCGGTTTGGGTTTAGGCGGTACTGGCACGCTGAGCTTCGTAGGGAGTCCATCTAGGACACTGGTATAATGCTCTATTAATCGCTCTAATGACTCCAAGTACGGCCCATTATCAATAAATAACCAATCGTTCTGAAAATTTACGGTAACTGTGAGCAAATTTTTTAATTTTACACCAAATTTAAAAAGTTCGTAGGTTTGTTTGATTCATTGCGTAGCGGAGGCGGGCCACACCGTGTGTTACCTTTTTTGGAGTGACACCCAACCTGGTCTCTCAACTTTAAGAACAAGGTACAAACACACAAAAAATAAATAGCTAGCATAAAAATTTATTTTTCAGGAATTTCTTCACTAGCACTAGCTCAGTTCTATGTAGTATTCAGAGATTCCCACAAGAGCCTGACGCTGTCGTGGGAGATGCTCCGTCCCATACTCGCGATCTTTTAATAGATGATCCATGTCCATCATATAAAATTTATTGCTTTTTACTCTCGATAAGATGACTTCCACCAAGATCCGCATCGGGTGCCACGGGCGAGTGAAATAACTTAATTATTGCTTGATTCGGAAACAAATCAAATAATTTATTAAAAAGATTTAGTTATAAGAAATAATATAATCACCTCTTTCCTAATAATGAAGTTATAAGGCGTATTTTCGCTGAGCATGGTTAAAACGTACGCGCCCGTATGTCGCTCGCTGTAACGGACGAGGTATACGCCATCCGTCGCCTTGTCTCTCAAACCGTTCTGTTTGCAATAGTCCTCTAAGGTTTTCACGGCCTCTTCTCTGTTCAATGTACCATGGTACCATTGACTTCTACACGTATTTGGATTCTCCGTCTTGTAGTTTTCTGCAAAATTATTTTTCTACGGTCCACTTGTCTATATAAAGTTTGAAGAGTAAATTGAGTCTGCACTATTATTATTAAGACTTTTCTTTGTATATTATTCGATGTTTACTTTAAATTAATTAAAAACCATTGTTATTATTAACTAACCATTGATTGAATCACTTCAAGAGTTTATATATTCTTTAGAAATGATAAGGACTTAACTCAATAATGGTCATAATGGCTTTTTTAACTGTTTCCAGATAATATATAATAAACTAGACTAGAGTTTCACCCGTAAGCATTTTAGCAAGATTTATTGGGATTTGTTTAATACAAATCTTTATATGTCAGTTAATTATTAAAAATTCGAATTTATTATACAATTAAACCTACATCAGAAACCACTATTTGGTGATACAAAAAGCCGCTCAGAAGGTTTTTATCGCGTCTTTATGGACAAGCGATATTTTATACGTAACTTACTGAGCAATTGATAACAATCTGTGTGACCATACTGCTTGGCTAATTGAGCTGGAGTTTCTTTAGCTAAGGTCCTTGGATGGGCTGGAGCCTTTAGTTTTAATAAAACCTGTACAGAAAATATTCATTGACAAACATTAAAAAAAATCATTTAAAGCTTCTACAATCAAATCATTTCTATGGTGTAAAGAAGTGTCATTGTAATGTAATGTCAATAAACAACTGTTCAATGTGTAAAATCAATATTTTTTTACCTTTACACATTCAATATTTCCTCTCTGCGCGGCGTCATGAAGTGGGACTTTTCCTGTTGGCGCGTGCCGCATCTGATAATTGGCGTTTCCATACGTTATCAGCAGTTCCGTTGTACTCGGCAAGTTATTTTGGCAAGTGTACTGAAATAACAACAATATTCTTATTAATATTATAGCATAAAATATGCTCCCACTTGCAATAATTTTGCATGGAAATCTCGGTAAAAACACGGTCTCTTTCGGTCTAGTTCCTAACCATTTCAATCGCGGCTAAGTAGAAAGATTTCTTCAATCATCAATTAACATTACCTACGTCATTAAAGCAATTGATAAAGGATTATAACAGTCATCTCAGAGATGGTTTTCCTTCGAAGCTTTCCTCGAAGCACGATGGTTTTAGAAACAAAACACAACTATGATGATTACCTTTTTGGTATTTTGACGGCGTGGTGTATGAAATATTTAATTTATATACCTACATTCTGACACCGAAATACTCAGGCTTGACTATGAAGAGGCACAAAAGGCAGTGATATTTAAGGTTTCTAATTGCACAGACTCACATGTAGCGGTGTAAATCCAAACGAATCCCGTACATTAACTGTGGCGCCACTCTCAATAAGCTTCATTAGAATTTTGTCCCTTCCAGATCTCGCAGCGATATGAACAGCGGTCTGCCCATCTTGATTCTTTGCATCTCTATTGCGGTAACCACAAGCTAGTAACTGTGATACTACGTTTAATTCCCCAGCGTCCGTCGCCCTGAAACAATTTACAGTGAACTCCATGTCATTGTATTAAACGTCAAACTTTTTAAAACAAATTACTGGACTTTGGTCAGTTTGCCTTGTCCATTTAACATGTTGTAATGTAACGTTTCCATATAATGCGAGAAAATGCTGTCAATTGGTGTATTCATAATAGACTATTATACTGATGAATCTTTTAAGATAAGAAATATTTTTTGTTATTCATTATTATCTAACTACACCCTAACTCCTCTGGCTCTGCTACTAAAAACGTGTCGCCAAAACAAGAGAGTTCCAGCATAGTGTATACTCTACTTACTTCCCTATTAATTTGATGATTTGCAATTATTTTAATACAAACGACCCTCACTTATATTTAAAAGTAATTTAGTAGATCAAGGTTAAAATCTGCGTCATACGATTAAAATAATATTGAAAGAATGTAGTCCGTGTGTTAACTAGTCGTCTTATTATATAAGAAACATGAATAAATTATTTTTAGGGTATAAATTACCTTTAATTACTGAAATTTTATAACGGTTCATTCCCTATTTATCTCTTTTATTGTGAAGTTTGGAAAACCCACGTAAAATAATAATTGTTACGACTATCTTTTAAAACCTCTTACTACGCACTATTTGTCCAAAAAGAAGATGTAAGAACTTGTATTATGAAAAATAAACCGAGTTTATTTAAATAAATTTTAACAAAAAAACAATTGGTTCTGTTTTAATATTTGTAATTAGCTCATTGTGTACACATCGGTCATATCTTAAGAATGTTGTCATCATAGCAACTAGCAACAGTTTGGCCTATACATCTGTTTGACGATGGTGAATCAATGTTTATCATAATGACTCATTACAACTCTCCTAATTGATAGATTTTTGTGTATGTACATTATTAGAAACCAGACATTACTGAGGAGGTGTAATTTGTATATATTAAAAGGTTTAGGCATCATCTCTGTGAATATTAATTTATAATGCCAAGGGCAGTTACATTAAGTTTATATATATCGTTTTCTGGTGAACAGATTATAAACAGGTAATAAGACAGACATAGAAACTTTTTAGAGATAACTTAGTAACAGGAGTTTTTATATTGACATTTTATTTATTATACTAGAATACTACTGTTAGTGTAAGTATAACTTATATCTACCCACTTGCTAATAAAAAAAAAATGGAACAAGGAAGATATTTTGAAATATTGTCAAGTCATGGAACTTAATGTTAGCGCAGTGCTCACACTATATAAATTGTCCAATAAATTAATGTCAGGAATATTGTATTAAAAATAATTTAAGCCAGTGATTTATCAATCCTAAAAGCCCTTGCCTTAATATGATTAAAGTGGAGAGCCAGTGATAAATGTCAGAGCTATTTGTGTACAAGTATGAGTGTCCTTCTCTCAATATTTATTGTATGATCATATTGAACACTGCACTGAGCAGGAAATCAACAATAAACTTGTCACTGTTTACAGTGTGTTGCAAGCAAAAATGGCAGGTCAATGGCCTTGTAGAAATCAGTGATTTTATATACTGATAAATTCATCAATATGTAAGATAAATATTTAAATGAGGTGCTAGTTTTGATGTTTATAAATAATACTAAATGTTAAAAGAAGATATTTGAAATAGGAAATATAACCTTTTTATCTCAAATCTAATCAGATTAATTAATTATTATATAAAGTGTATAGTAAAACACACCAATTAAATTTTAGAGACTTATAAGGACACCATACTTAAGTGTATGTAGAAATTAAGGTCAATTTGAGTTAAGTATTCCTTATTGGGACTTCCTAATTCAAATTCTTAATTGTACCTCAAAGACTTGCAACTGTATTGACAAAAACATTTCAATAGAAATATTTCAACATTACTAGGAAAATATAATAGTAAACATAGATTTTTAAAGGCTACATTTCCTTTCATTTTCTAAGGCAACCTCAATATGGTAAGTTTTATTTACACTGATAGTTAAAAGTATACTAACAATTTGATAACAATAACTAATTGTATTGTCTCTTCATAACACATGTCTTGTATGATTCATTTAATGTTAGTGTTGATTGCCAATACATGATTTGAATTCCAATTGTTAAAGAATGTAAAATTCCAATGTAACTTTTATTGTGAATAATAAGCTATAGCTTATATTAAGTTTTTTTGGCTACATGAGTAAACTAGACAGATTTTTGTAATAACAATCAATATACAATATTAAAACACATGTCTAACTAACCTGTGTAGTAAGTTGGTAGTTCCTTGTGTTCTAGATTCATGTGGCGGAGCTTGACCCTTACATACTACTGAAAGACGAGTTACTAGTCCATTGGAGTCACCTCGGTAATGCTGTATTAGTGTATCTAATCCGTGAACTGTGGTATGTTCCTCTATTGAAAAAAAAGCATCTTCTCCATGGCGACGTATTTGATAATGTACAACTTCACCCTTAAATTTTAATCAGAAATTTAATAATGGATATGTCAATAATATTTGGTATACTAAATATTACAGCTGAAAATGAACAAACCTGATGCAAAACTGATAATACATAATCGCCATGTGATGTATTACTCTCACGAACTAGAAACACACCATCCTCACCCTCTGGAAAGTAAACATATTTTTCATGAACAATCCCAATTTTAGTTTGTAAATATTTATATTTTAACAAAATTGTTTTCGAAATATAAGCACCTTCTTTGAGAAGTTTCTCGGCATTTTCCCGAGATATCTTTCCATGAAACCAGTTCACGTTATCCTCCCTGTTCATTCTCAACAAAAACGAGTTCGTCTGGAAAGTAATTTTATTTATTGTCACACAGCTGATAAACGCCGTATAAAATATTCAAGTGATGTTTTTATACCTACTTAACAAAACAAAGATAAATCAAATCGCCTCGCGAGGTCCAACACAATAAACCAAAAATAATTAAATTAGTTGTACATTTGTAGTATATTTTCATGTATTATTGTATATTTAATAGTTTTTAGCCACTTCATTACAGTTATTTACAGAATTACACTTTGCGATTCATAATTCTATTTATTTCTAACCTGTTAAATTCTTGTTTGGTAATACTATTTATGAATGAAATAAATCATAATATCTACTCTCCTTGTCACTGCGAGCAACGTTGAATGAAAAATGAAAGAGATAAAATATCTGAACACTTGTTTTTCTTCTCAACGTATTATACTATGATTTGTAAACGTCAAAATGTCAAACGCTTACGGTAGTCAAATAAAAATCTTTTTTATTATTTCTTAATTATTAATACAAAGACTCAAAAACAATTCATACTAAAATATTTTTTTTACCAAGTAAATAATAAACTGTTGATTACTTACCTTCAATAATATAAATGACGTCATGGTTGTTATCATGATATCCAACTGGGAAAAGCACAAAAAATTATCAATGAATTTGCCACTATTTATTTTTCCTTCTCTTTTTTCCAACCCACATTTTTTGCGAGAGTAAAATATTAACTTAAAGATTAATAAATAGGAATTATTTTTACAGAGTGCCTGTGCAAGCAACCGGCAGACAGGCGCGGTATCCCCAACTCTGCCTTCTAGCGAATGACTCATAGCAAGGTCAATTCCGAGAAATGAATCACCAGTATACTCGATTCAGTTCAGCAATGCCATAAGTAATCGCATTCTTTGACAACTCTACATCGTTATTGTGTTTAGTAAATATAGGTTTTCCATAAATAATTTATCATTACCAATAATATTTTTTTTAATCATCTCATTATATTGATGACAAAGCTACCATACACGTTATTTCGTGGCAACCAACCAAGTACTAGCTAAATTATTGTTGAGTTTCATTGACCACATTATTATGATATCTTATTAAGAATTTACGAAGTTTGTATATATTTAATTACATAAAATAGTAATATAAATAGAAAAAAAACAGCGTAATACCTAAACAGTTAATTACCGTTTTAAATGTGGTAAAACTCTCGCACATGTAGTCTGCTTTACAATTATTATTTTAGGTTAAATGTTTGTAAATCAAATATTTTTTATGGAATAAATAGGGTTGTAAATTAAATTTTAAATTACCTTTGCGCAAATTTTTATTCATTTATTCCAAACGTAGAGCTAATGGTTGTCTCGAGGTAGGTTTTACGGGTGCTTTTGCTATCATCACATGACGGCATAATTTATTGGTAACTGAGATCTAAGTACGGCTTAAAGTTTTCACATTTTTAGTTACAAAAAATGCGGTCGTATGGCACAAATACTTCAATTGAACGTTCCAAGAGATACTTATTTAGAAAGTATTCGTTATAAATGTATGGGTTGTCTAACAACATCGAGTTAGGTAAAAACCAGTAACTGGTTTGTTTACCTCACGAATACAGTGTTTATTTACTTTCATTCTTCGTCTGCAAACCTGTCGTCTTACAGAAAATAGTGGGCATAGTTGAGGACTAGGTCGGGAGTTAACCGGTTATATCGAAGAAAGGATACCTAGGTATTTGACTAAACAATATGAAGTTGACTCATTTGGTTAGTTTTAATACTTAACGTAAGTACAGCTATTAGTCCTCCAAACAAAATAAACTAAGGATTATAGTCGCAGACAACATGACGTACTGCATTCACATCTCACTTAACGTCGTATATTATTTTTTGCGGACGGCAAAATATTCTAATACAATATACATAGTGCTGTGTTTGAACTGTTGGGCAACAATTCGTGAAAAATTCGTACATACATTAAAATTTAATTTAAGTATTGCTGTTTCATGAACGTCACAAGGTTTTTGTCTCAGGAAGTTAAGCAGTAACCATATCATTAAAATGAAGGCACTTAAGAACCCGATTTTGTGTGGAACCTGTCTCGTTCCTATACATACCTCAAAACTAGCTATTGATTGCCGCGTCTTTCATTATCCATTACGGTAGAGATATTAGCCACGCTCCACCACTATGAGGAAGCAGCTGCCCACTAAAATAATAGCGAACCAATTTCACTTAGAATAAGAGCGTATCAATTCTAAAGAGGCCGGCACCGTACTTGCGTTCCTTCTAGCAGTGTGAGTGTTCATGGGCTATCACTTAACATCAGGCAAGTCTCCTGCCCTTGCCTTTCCTCTATAATAAATAATATTTTTAACAATGGTCCATTGTAAAAATATTATAAGTGTTTATAAATCTGTATATGTTGTTTAAAACTACTAAAATACCAAAGTCATTACTTTATTATACTGACTGTATTGGTAAATTGTTTCCCAAAAACTTAGACTTAAAATACTTTTTTATATTGCTCCTGGTATATATTGGAGACTCCGGCCCTGTGCTACCTCGTAACATGAATCGTCAAGGCAGCCTGGACCTGTGTGCGCATGAGTCACCACTTTCTACCACCCCGCGGTCGATGACACTTGCTTAACTGGATATCTGCTAAATTACTATAACTACTTACTTTAGTAAATAATAATGAGAAGACAATTAACGTATCAACATAAGACGTAGCATATATCGCGGCATATGAATTGAAGGGTGAACTGGAGGAAGTACTCTTTAAAACGATGCAGAAATTTATGGATCAAATTTTCAACTTAAACTATTTTATTCTCTTACATATTTCGGCATTTCCACTTGTAGTATTTTTTAATTTTACAAATCTGAAGTATTTGTTGAAATTTTGAATTAAAATGTGTATATTATGTTAGGTTGGTATACATTTTGGCCATGAGCTCAATGCCAGAGAAACGAAACAATTCAGTTTTCCCTTTATGTTTAAAATTCGATCAGTGCTTTTTATTTCCTACAGACCATATAAAATCAAATCAGATGTTGTTTATATAGTATCAAATATTATATATATTTGTGAAACAGTAGTTGTGATCGCCGATGAGGTAATCGCTTCGTTATCTCAATGAAAAACAGCTATAGCATAAAAACTGCCAAATTTAACTGTTAAACTCAACGTAGTAAATGAAAATAAACTGTATGGACATTAAAATAATGATTATTTTCGTGTATCATACTAGTCTCAGTTCGATAGATCTAGCAGATATTCTGAGTCACCGTGACTCCGTAACTAATTCAAATCGCAAATTATAAATGGTTGTGCTTATGTGAGTAATGGGTCATTATAAATCTTCAATAAAAACAGACATCCGGGAATTTGCTTCGCCTGACGTAAAAGTTTGCCTGTTGCATAAGGACATCAAAATTTATATACGCAACAGAAGAGAATATAGTGTAAATGTACGCTGCCAGAATAGAGCATGGGCCGCGGCCACCCTATAAAAAATGCATTCTATCTGGATAAAATACCGTGAAAATGTAATGTCTGTATAAATCTTTTCCATTTCTGACCTCATAAATTATACAAAGTACGGGTAACATTAGTTCGATCAATTACATTTTTGATAGGGTCATACTACAGTCTCGACTTTGATTGTTACCTAAGTACAGTAAGAACCGACAGAAGTGATTTTAACGTTTATCTTTTGTAGGTAATAAAACAAAACTATAGATTATTACAATGTTATATTTTAATAAAACATTAAATGAATAGCGTAAAATTACCACATGGCTTTTTACAAAAAACGATGACTTAAATATTACCTATTTAATTAGACTTAAGAACATTTAAATTATACGTCGGTATTATTAACTTAGAATATTTTAAGATAATTGTTTAGATTATGTAATACATATCTAAAAACTAATACTAATTTTAACGAATAACGTAACTTATAATATGATATATGACATTTATTATATTATCTATGGTAATAATATAAATAAGAATTTAATTATTTAAATTCGAATTTTGAAAATTGCTTACGCTACATTTTATTATGACATTACTTTGGACTTTATGGTATAAAAAACGCCGCTTTTCAAGGTGTAGGATAATTACAAAATTTCAGATCCTAATTATAGTTCTTACAAAATAATAAATTATTACAACCTATGTATATTTACAATCTTATATCTTTAACAAAAAAGTAGCTAAATGTATCTATAGTATTTGTTAATATTTATTTAATTCCAAAACAGAGACAAGTAGAATTAGGTGATATGACATTATTAGTATTCAATTAAATTTTATAGTATGTGAATGAGAAATGTGTTAATCAGATTATAATTTTATACTAATAATAACGGCGTAATTAACACAATTGTAAAACTACCAAAACTTAACTCTAACTATTATAATAATGTGTATTAAATATATTTTTTTAAAATAATGACACCTGACAAAAACGGAGATGTATTGGGAAATTATAAAAAATTCGTCTGATTTGTACTTAAATAAAAGTATGGTGAATGAAAAAATAAAATAAAATGTATTACTATTGTAAACATCTTGTCCAATTTCAGACATTCAGGAAAAAAATCCCCTGAAATTCTGCTAAATATTTATCAGTAAAAATATTTGTCAATAAAAAAAAAATTCATTGACTTAAAATTTATACATTTACTCCATTAGACGTACTACATCAATTAACTGATTAATATATTGTGTAGTTTTCACTTTAAATTATTATAAATCAAATTAGACTTTTGGTACGTCTATGAATAAGCTGATAACTAATCCTTAATCTATATTTTAATTAATAATTGGAACGAAATATGTAAGTAAACATACAATTTTATTATGAATCGCGAATGAATTTAATCAATATCTAATAATTAAAATGAAGATTTTATTTCCTATAAAATGATTCTGTATCACAGCTAAGTTTTTGAGTTTTCAAAGTTAACACTAATTTCCTAAACTAAACTTAATTAATGTGGACGGAAATCATTCTGTCGTGTGGCAACATTTTTCAAGGCCCTTTTCTTCTGATGAACCCATCTGTCAAAAATACAATTCGGCCTGGAGTCACCCAGAAGCGGCAAAAACATTAAATTATACGTTCTTTATACACTGTAAAGGTTTTATTTATTAAATCCACAATTTTTAGTTCCTGTCCATTTATGTATAGCAATTGTCCTCGTCGGCGTGATCGCTACAGTCTATGGTTCCGTCACAGAGTTGGGCTAAAGTGATACATCGGCCGTCAACACAACGTAATTCCTCGTTGGGACATGGCGATGCGTGAGCACTATTGTAACCAAAGTCTTCTTCTGTCGCGTTCATTTCACGGGACAAATCCTGTTTACGGGCAAGGGCCGCTTTCTGTTGAAATTTCAATATTTAACTCGTTTGAAAACAAATAGAATTATATACACACATATATATATAGATATTTATGATGCCACGCTGAACATTACAATAATTTCTCATAGCTTGGCGCGAGTAATTAAGTGTTAAATTATAAAGGGCATATTAATAACATTAGATAAAACGGGTGTGCTCTTATTTTGAAAATTGCTGTATATACAACTGCCAAAACGCCCACGATAGACAACGACCATCAACACCGCCATGAGGCCGCTCCTGACGCCATTACATATATATATATATATATATATATTATATATATTTCCTTATTACATAATATATATATATATATATATATATATATATATATGTAATAGCGTATTTGTGGAACTTAAATAGGGGTGTATTTTATACAAACTTTGTAGTGTTGTTACGGTTTGACAATACTTTTTTTGGTTTTCAAATTTATCGCTAATTAAATACTAATAAAACGTACCCTCAATAATCCAGCTCCATCAATGACTCTCTCCAAGTTATCTATACTCTTGTCCAATTTGGTCGCAACCGGTGGAGGAGTTTCCGCCGTTCGTTCATCATCCTTTATCACGTCAACGTAGAATTGATCCATATCTTCAGATAAATCTTTTTTACTTTCAGGTACTCTTTGGGTTTGTTTCCTGAAGTTTTTTCTATATGATGCCGCAGATTTTTCCGTTAAATTCTCCACCGTGGTCGGCTCTGGTTCTTTGCGGGACCTAAGCATGGGTCTCGAATAGGGCGTGAGACGAGAAGGCGAAGGACGCCTTGTAAAGTTACGCTTCAAAGCGTTTGTTGTATCACTTGTCATTAACAGCTCCTTGCTGTCTGTTTCTCCTACAAAGAAGAAAATATTTAATAAACAAGTGTTATGTTGCATTGGCAACGAGTGCAGTGCGAGGTGTAATGCAAAAATAACTTAAAGCCTTGATTACTATGTTTTGTGCCATTTATAAATTCACAATATGACACGTAGGGATAAGCTAACAATATGAATCAATCTATATAGAATAAAAAGCGAGAAGTTTGTATTAACAGAAATTGTGGGGTAAATAAAATATAAAATAAAATTGTCGCTGAATATTAATTTAATTTTAACAAATTTTTATTTCATTACTTTGAAAACAAAGCTTGCTTTTACTTTTTCGTACTTATTAATTATTTTTTTTTATTAAGTAAAAAAGTTGAGTGTAAAAAAAAAATTACATACTGATAAAAATACTTTAAATTTATTAGAATGTACTGAGCAGTCTTATCTTCATAGAGTTCGATTCTATCTCTATGGAACAATCCATTCTTTTTTTGAAGGGCCCGTTGCGAGAATACCTCGACATGAACCTAGTTCACAAACTAAGGAGTGGTGTACAAAAAGTGCTCTGGGGGTCTAGTCAAGACAGCGTAACAGTAGTGTATGTAGAAAGTCGAAAACTAATGTACAACTACTAGCTGTCATTTTCATACAAATTTAGTTTTCGACTTTCTACATACACTACTGTTAAGCCGTCTTGACTAGACCCCCTTGTCGTTCTAGCTACGTATGCAAGTATAGTGGCACAATCTTTTCTTGGCCGGTGGCTGAAATTGGTACTACCATCGCCATTTTGAAATGTCAAACTGACATTGTTTATTTTCTGTAATTTCTTGGTATTACCATAAACAATTTTACTATTTACCAACATCTAATCCAACTAAAATGTATTTGTTTTTATTCCTTGCATTATTGACTACAATGGCAAAGTTTTATTCAAACGGTTCTGATTGCTAGGTAGGTTTATAAAGACATTTCAATAAATTATAAAGTTGGCCTGCATGACTTCAAATTATTCCCCTTATCATTAGAATATTATAACTGTGTATCTGCCTAGTTTATGCTTCCATCATAATTATGTAATTGTAAATTTAAAAATTGTAAAAAATAAACCGATTATTTCCATATTACATACCATTGTAACGACGTGACTGCGGTTGTCTGTAAGGTTTGCGGATGGAAGGAGCAGGTGCGGAACCGGCAAGCTCTTCCCCTGGTTCTTGCACTTCCCCATTCGTATGAGAGCGACAAGATTCGTCAATTTCGTCATCGCCATCTGGGCAGTCGGAATATCCGTCGCAGACCCAACGCTTCACAATGCATAGACCCGACTGACACCTGTCAATGACAAGTTTTTTACTCTTCGGTTAGTTTTAGCTATTTTAAGTTACAGAGTAGATAGAGAATTACTCAGATTTTAATAATATTTTCTTTTTATTTTTTCGAGATATTTTTGGCAAAAATTAGGCTGGAATGCTTGTATATATGTAATATATATTATAAAGAAGTATACCTAAGTAACTTAGGACTGGTAGTATATACTCGAGCATTTAAATGTAATAGTAACTTAAGAGATGAAGTAAAGATTAAACAACTTTACTAAAGATCCATGTGGACGTTAAAAATATAGATTCTATTGATGTCATTACCATCAAATATAATATGATGAACAATTTTGAGTAACTTAGACACTAAATATTTACAAAAATGTGTCTTTTGAACCCTGAGCCATCACGAAACCAAATTACGTGCATTGGTGTACCGAAATTCATTCTCCTCGCAGGTGGAACAAGGCGCCTCATCCTCTCCGCCTGGACAGTCCCGGGTTCCGTCACAGATCCAATCCCGGGGCACACAGGTGCCATCACCGCAAGTAAGCTCCCTGTCGTAGCAGGGGCTTCGTGCGTTGGCGCAATTGCTACTCGAATACTGGTTACAGTTGAAGATCGGTGACAGCTCCGTTGGTATGTAGCCTTCGCAACTGTCCGCGATAGCTGGAAAAAAGACGCAACGGTAATTGAAAAACTATTTTATCGGAAGCAATCTTTACAGAGCACTTGGCTATGGAATATTTCTTTAGATAATTTAAATTATAATTGTATTTATTACTCTAAGTTCCACGAGCATACATATTTTTAAGTAACCAACGAAATATATATTTTTTTAATTTAACAGTAACATATACCGGAACGTAAATTTTATTTCAGAATTGTAATGATTACAAATTCTTCGCAGGACAGTTTTTAATTTTTGGTGATTTTTGAGCAATTGCTGTATACACTTCTATTTATGTTTCACACTTTTGTCCCAGTGGCATAAATGTTTTGTTACATTGTAAATAAATTTTGAAAATTTACACAAAAGAAAAAACATATGACGCTCACCTACGTGTACACTGTTTCCATATTTTGAAATTATGCAACCTTATTGTTTTTGCGGACGGTAACAGCAATCAAACATTTTGTTTCCTAGAATCACTAATTATTTTAAAATCATACCTTTGCACAAACTATAACAGGGTAGTTTCGATGAAAAAGGAGGTGGACTGCATTCTGGTTCTAATAGTGAACACGCAAAGTGTCGCACTCGATCGCTACAGTTAGTGGCCACCAGGTATTCAATCTGTGGCAGCAATAAAGTCACTTCTTTCTTTCCAATCCTAGCTGGAAGACCTGCTAAGTCGTAGGGCAAGATGCCTCGACAGAGAGGAAGACGCGTGGACCGGCATTGGGGCACTGTAAATATTAATACTAGCTATAATAAAAGTGTCGTAAATCTCTCCTATCAAGTTATTTAGAATTCAAAAGAGTTATTAATATGGAAATGAAGAACCATCACCGAGTGGACGCAGGGTGGTATAGCAGGGCATAACTTTGAAAAATTTTGTTATAATTTTAATATGATGTAACATAATATTATGTAGGTCAGAAAATATCTTATTAAGCACAAATGCATGCTATTAAGTCAATCTTAGTTGTAAGATTATAATAAGTATACTCATTACGCAACGCTTGTTAAAGTTTTACTACGCGGCGACCTTCTTTATACGCTTGTTTACATAAAACTGTTTAAATGCAAAATTTGTTTCTATATTATTTATTTTGCTAGGTAAATATTTTATCTACTACGTTTTTAATTATTAGTTTCTATCATATTCAATGTATATATAACATTCTTGTATTAGCTGTTATAGCGAAGCACCGTCTTATCCATTATATTTTATACACCGCATGCTCCCAGAATACAAATCAAAGCTTACCATCAGATAGAGAGTTAATAGGAGTTTTAGTAGTGCTATAATCTCTATCTTTCCAAGTGGGAAGTGTAGGAGAAACTCTAGTGTTATATAACGAGCTTTGAGTTGTGGATTTAATTTTTTCTGAATCCTCTATAGATATACCAAAAAGTTTTGAATGACCTGAGGTGAACTTCAGTTTGGATTCATATTCTGGCCTCCTGTAATACTCTTGGATGTCAGGCGTAATTTTTGAATTATACGCAGTCTGTAACCTTGCTTCATAGGTTTTCGGTATTTCTGCCGGCGACTCAACGTTTATAGGAACCAGAGGTTGAGGCTGAGGTGCGAAAACAGGAGTTTTTGTGGTTTTCTCTTCCAATTTTGGCAACGTATTAGAGGTTTCAGCTTTTTTTATTATTTCTGTGGTAATTTTTTCAGTGGTTGTTGTGGAAACAGCTTCAGCATCTTTGAAGTAAATCGCCAATGGTTTTTCAGGATGATGCGTTATATGTGGCCTGAATGTGGATTCATCCGGTGTATTTGTAGTAAAAAACAGTTTTGGTTTTCTCATATTGTTGTCATCATTTCCATATTGTACCTCGGGTTCTATATGGGTCGGGAAGACGGGAGGGATTGGCAATTTTCTTGTAGTGCTGGATTCTACGATTACAGAAGAGATATTTGTGATTGTATCAGCTTCATTGAAATCTACTTCAGAAGTTTTCGTACCTGTTTTAAAATATTTTTATGAATAATTCAAACCAGGATAGACACTACTGACGAACGATTCAAATTTTTTTTAAACTTAAACGTTAAATCTAGTATGAAAAACATAATCAAGATGCTATAATGAAATAATAAATGATTTAACTTGTCAATAGGTAGATTTGAGTACGCATTGTGAATAAAATGGTGACTTACCGTTAACAGATTTACTTATATTTCTGTTAAGAGGCCCAGACGTCGAAGAGGAAGTTGAGTAGGACTGAGCACTGGAGAAGTTCTCCTCCCAATTAGTTGCGTTTATCTTATCGAATTCTTGACCCAGGTTATCTAGAACAATGAATTGTGCCGTGATATAAATGAGAACTGTCTGCAACTCTGTGCGGGTATAGACCAATGACCTGCTTGTACGACGTGACTTGACGTGTCGGCGAATACTTTTATACTTTAATTTAAGGTATCCAATATAAAAAGTAATTATACCAATAAAATATTATTCAGCAATAACTAAAAATCGCAGCAATAATATATTTAAGGCGTATCGTAATAAACAGTAAAGCAATTTGATACGTAGACTTTGGATCTCGTAAAATTTTATACGAACTGTTTACCTAAAGGTTAAATGATGACCTAGATTATATTATTTGTATAACGACTAGGCAATGATTACGCTCTTGTGTCCACCTCAAAATGTCCACACTGAATATTCGATACAATGTATGTAAATAGGACAAATGTATTTGTGCTCGAATTGACGTAATACTAAAGATGAAACATGTTGATTTAGCGGAGAAAGCCGGGTTCAAGAAGTCACTAGCACGTCTCATCGTAAGAATATCTTGACTTTGACCTGTGAGTCGTTAATAATACCTTATCAATTATATAACAAAAATAATGCGATGATTTTTTAAAGGATCTTCGATT
Source organism: Pieris mannii (assembly GCA_028984075.1). Classification (NCBI taxonomy): domain Eukaryota; kingdom Metazoa; phylum Arthropoda; class Insecta; order Lepidoptera; family Pieridae; genus Pieris; species Pieris mannii. The sequence goes on from CM054776.1 coordinate 8,675,204, forward strand.
GGCAAAGTAGGTGAGATGTGTTTTCAAAGAAATCCAACCGGAACTAGAACGTTATTAGGATATATGTAAGACATATTTCAGCTTTTGTGGCATTTTTTTACTTCAAACAATGAAAAATCCAACCAAACACTTAAGGTAGGTACTAAATATAATGTGTTATCGGAATTATTATAGTATTTTATTTTATAGAACAGGAGGCATCGGCTCACCTGATGTTAAGTGATACCGCTGCCCATGGACACTCTCAATGCCAGATGGCTCGCGAGTGCGTTGCCGGCCTTTTAAGAATTGGTACGCTCTTTTCTTGAAGGACCCTAAGTCGAATTGGTTCGGAAATACTTCAGTCGGCAGCTGGTTCCACAAAGTGGTGGTGCGCGGCAAAAACTGCCTAGAGAAACGCGCAATTGTGGAACGGCGGACGTCGAGGTGATACGGGTGGAATTTCGTATTCTGCCTCGACGTCCGATGAAGAAACTCAGCTGCAGGTAATAATCCGAACAACTCCTCTGAACACTCTCCATGGTAAATGCGGTAGAAGATGAAGGTAAGAGTGACCTCACATCTCTACGCAACGCCAAAGGATCAAGCTGGTCGGAGAGAGATTGTATGTAAGCGTTAACCGAGATATCCAAATAATTTTCAAACTAGACATTTAAATTTAAACACTAATATTATAGTCGTATTCAAAATAGTCAACCAACTTGACCTAAGCTATTGGCATAAAGCTTATTTACAGCAACTCATGTTTGCTAATTTAGGAGTTTACCTCAGGTGGACAATTTTAATCATTCTCTAATTGTTGGCCTCTAAAGTACTAATTTAGTATGCAAAGTATATGTTAGTATAGCAATCAATAGCCCAAAGCTATCCTATCTGAAATACAATCAATAAATATATTAAAGTTATTACTTCTTTATATTAGTGTTAGATTACTTAATATGCTTCCAGCATTTGCGCCTTCTTGTGTCAGTACTTTTTATGTTGCTTTGTTTTTGTTTGTCATATATTTATGGCGGTTGGTTAGGTACACCTACAAGTCTTTCTACCGAAACACGGCTTTTTTATCTGTACTGTGGGAGGACCTTAGTACTTTTTCTAATTTCAGTTATTTTATTTTTATTATATATAATGCAATTTTTATACAATAATTAAGTAATGTATCAATATATGACGGCTAATGGAGAGGCACTAAAAGAAGAAGAATCAATCTTTAATAAAAGACGCACGCAACATGCGGCCCAATTAAAGAAAACTAAAAATAAAATAATTGTCAAGAAGTGCGTTGTATTGTACCGTTTTCTAAGAGTTATAAAAACCCTAAACATTATTTTATATCGGTACCACAAGTTTTTTTACATATTGTTGCGTCTAAAATTTACACCTGCTATTTCACTATTACAAAAATGCTAGGTTAAAATGTGTAAATGTTTAACTTGTATGTCTTGCTATATTTGATGTTACCTAAAATCAGTCAAAAGTTTATTGTTGTAGTTGTAACTGTGTACCGAAAGCTTGGCCCTTAAAATAAATTTCTGTGGAGTTGACAAAATACCCATATCTTATACTTAATTTCACTTTCGTAATATTAATAAGGTTGAATTCGAAAAATATGACACAGTTTATTGCAGCTTTTATTGTTTTAAAAATCTTCGATTGCAGTGAAAGTTCCTGAATATTTATGAAGCGAATTCGTAGCAGGTATCCGGGTAACAAAGTACTTGAGTAAGGACAATAATTGTTTTGAAAGTAACTTATGGCCAGAATTACATGTATATTAGCGGATAATTTGCTTTTTATGCGACATAACTTTCATCGCATATTATTGGGAACTTTTCGAGATTTCCCTCGTAATAATTGTTTAGAATATGTTATCAAAGACTATAGATTACAGACCCAATGTCAAAGACTATACTTTTTGATATAGACTTTACGTACCTTTAACATTATTTGTTGTAAATTATTAAAACTTATCTATAGTCGAGAAAGTTCAGGTTTAGTTTAGTTAGGTAGGTATAATTTAAAATAGATATTAAAAAATACATTGTTATTAATATTAAATATTTATAATATATTAATTTTCTGCTTTCATAATAAAAAACTAGAACAAACGGCAATTCTGTAATGTTACTAGGTTACAGGGCACATTAAAAACTTACCAGGCATAAGAAAATAGACGAATATGGCTAGAGCAACACACACTCCAAATAGAGCCACGGGCCATCGAAGTAAACGCAGCGTGTGGACGATTTTTCTTGTGCTGCTTCCACGGTCTGAAGGCACACGATACAGGCTGTCGGGATGTGAACCCTGCAATTAAGTTTTTTATTAATACGGGAGTTTATTTCATTTATATTCTTAGACAGCAGTCCTGAGTGGACATTCATTTTGTTTTTTTTTATATAGTCCTGATAGGAACTTTCGTATTCAAAACGATGATTGTATCGCCGACAATCGAACCCAGAACAAACAACTCTATTAAGACCTGGTATTGACCAAGAGATTGTGATTAGGTATTTTTGAATTTTAGAACGTTTTTCATTTTAATTAGTATAATCTTATGGGTCGACTGAAATAAGTACTTATAAATCAGTAATAATAATGCAGTTTACCTACTCTATCCAATTTAACATAATAATGACCGAGTGGTGGTTATTTACGAGGTGGAGAACCTGTTGCGGTTGAAGCCAGCAAGGATGGGAGCGCAGGAAGATTCTTATTTCAGAGGCCGCAGAGCCAGCAGAGTGTCTGAGTTATTCACGAATATTAATAAACCAAATTGTATTTTTGAAAATGTATAGAGGATTAGATTGTTCATACTTCCGTTATTTTCGTGGAAACAATCGGGAGAGGCCTATGTCGACAGACAATCTGACCTAAGTGGTTGCTAATAAATTTATTATTTTGCTACGTGATTTAGATTTAAGAATACTATTGTTTTATAAGAATAGAATGTAAGTTAAAAAGGTCAGCGAATAAAGGGCTGTTATTATTATTATACTTCTGTGATTTTATTAAAATAATTTGGAATTCAGGAATTACAACTTAGTGCAATAAAATGCGGATAATATATGCGGATTGTGTATACGACCGCGTTGTTCTCGTTCGAGACGAGACATCACAATGCCCCTTGACCCTAGAGAAAGTCTCTGGAGACTCGACGAAATGAGTTACGTTGTGTTTTAACGTCAATATACTGCTATCTTGAATTTCTATACATATCATTTAACTCAGCAGTCCAAGAATCAATTCGTAACAAAAATATTTTCAATGGCCTTGGAAAGGTATTTATTTAAGACCACGTTCATTATAGAGTGGTATCACTTGTAATCTCTTCTTTTCAGACGATTTTAAGCTCAATTATATTTTGCCTAGTATTTTATATACCAAAAGAAAAAAAATATAATAGTATTTTATTAAATAGTATCACGGTGGTTATTCATTAGGTTTTCATAACTATTCCTTAATTCGATCAATAAAATTAAATTCACTAATTCTTACCGATGCAATGTAACAATGAAGAAAAAAGATGAATTCCAGATGACTGTAAAACTTTGCCTTACCTATACAATGACAGACATCAATTCTGTTCTTTGTTTTCTTTCGATAGTTAAAACAGCATATGAGACTGAGAAAATGTTACTCAAACCACCCACAGACAGATAATAAAGCTTCGCTTATGAGAACGTAGATCGTCTACTGAGTAGATAAGCAGTCCTTAATTAGTTTCAGAGGCAATTATGTTAGCCCATACGAAGGGTGCAGCCTGTAATTGCATATATAAGCCACGTGTGTTATAGAGAGCTATTAGGTGCCAATAATGTACAATTACTCAACATATTCAAAGTTATATTGGTATAAAACATTTTCTCCAATTAAACTTTACTGCATTATTGGTCTAGTTAATAATACAAAGTATATTTTACCTTATCAGTGAATGATTTGACGTCTCTTGGTGATGTAAAATATTTGTCAAATTTTGTTTGATATTCACCAATTCCCTCATTCGATGATGTCTGTATGGAACGAATTCTATATGTACCATACTGCTCTCCGTGTTCAGATATAGTCGGCAAATTACCATTAGGTGAACTGCAACTGCTACTCGACCGGGAGTAAGCGTAGTTTATAGAGCCATCTGCGTGATTTTTTGGCTTCTTTGCAAACGTGTATCTCTTCATTGGTTCTTCTATAGGCTTCAAGTCGTATGTCTCAAATTTCTCCGCTACAAAATGTTCTTGCACTTCCGTAGTTGGAACGTAGCGAAGAAGCCTTGGTTCCTTTATTTTCTTTTCGAATTTGTCCGAGTCTGTTTCGTTATCTAACTTCTGCGCTAAGTTTAACGAGCGCTGTAGATCGTTGGCTGATCTATTAGATTTGCGTTTCACTTTACGCTCCACGGTTTTCCTGTGCACGTGGTCATCGACAATTTCAGATTCTGAAGCTGGTCTATCGCCATACAGTACGTAGTTTCCATTGACCATTTTGTCCGTTTAATTTCGATAACTTGTTAAGTAAATTAATATTTTCATGTTAGATAAATCATATTTTTAATCGTTAAACGAACGTTCCGAGTTTCATGTCTTCTGGCCACGGCGTAATCAGAACTGCACGGAGTAATAAATGACGAATAAGGAATGTGGTTTGTTTGTTTATTGATTTAATCAAGTAATCTTGAAAATTCACGCATACAGCTATTACGAAGTTGTTTAAAAGATGCCACGGATGAATTGGTGTTATCAAATTTCCGGCTGTTATTGCAGTATAACAATAAAAAGAAATATCATATCGTACTTAACTAAGATAACATAATAATTAGGAGAATCTAGTATTCCGAGACATAACTTTATTACTATTCAAACAAACCAAAACTTGAACTGAGTGCAACTAATTTATGTTATATTTTCCTATCACAATAAAATAATAATTAAAAAGAACGAAATGAGAATATTTGCAATACTGTAAATGGAAATACGGTAGATAACATAATATGGATAATTATGTCGGCTATTATTGTTTTGACGTTCCCGCGCTTTTTGCTGTTTACGCGGGAACGTTCTCAGTAAAGCGCGTGCGCGACAATGGCGGCCATAAGCAACAAAAGTGAAAGATTGTGCAACGGCGCATAGGGTGCTCGTAATGATGTGCCGTTACTGCAACAGATGCCTTGAATGCTGATAACTTAGGTCATTTTGTTATACTTCCTGATCTTAATCTATTGCTTTTGATTTCATCATCTAAATGAATATTACTTTCATTCGGAGCAGTTAAATAAGGCGATTAAATTATAATAGGCGATAAAATAATAAACGAGGCACAACTCGCAATGAATTCACTGATTTAACATTACCTATCACAAATTTACCTTTTTTTTAATATATTTACTAGCCGGATACAAAGTCCATTGGCACACAAATTCACCCAGTTTACCAACCTAGCCATAGATTTTGTTTGTAACTTGAATTGATGTAAATATGTATTACAAAAACTACAACCCAAATATGTTTAATTTACGTACCTGTAAATTAAAAAAAAAAAATTATATGCCCTTTCTTATTTCCAAATATGCAGCCAAACAGAGCAGTTCAATTTAATAATGATTGGCATAATCGCATCGATTGTATCATCAAATTCCTATAACAATAAGAGACCTTGATATATGTAGACATAATTTGTCGAATGTTAAAGGTATAAACATTTATAGGGACCTAATTTCAGAATTCACCTTTAAAACAACAAATTACAACAGTGTATGTAATTACCAATTACTATAAAATTTATTTCGTTCTCAACTATGACTACGTATGAGTTCATGAACGGACTTAAAAATGTGTAGGGATTGAGACAAAGATATATTATATAGTCAATTTTTAAGCTAAACTTAGCCTTTGAAAACGAGGTCGCTATTACCGCGCACCTTTACTTACGCGAACAGTAGGAACATGCCACCGGAATCGATAATTATTAAACTATTATTATGACATATCATATATAATCACCTGGGTGTGACTTAAATAAATCAACCATTAAAGTGTCGCATGATTAAATGCAATTTATAAGTCAATTCCTCAGAGAAAGTAAAATCATGAATTATATTTTAAATGGAAACGTGGAAATACTTTTAACACGTTCTCTATCAAATTAATGTTAATAAAATACAGAAAAAATGGCACTTCGATTGAAATAAATATAGGATTATTGCCTCGCATTTTATTTTATAATAATATTATTCTATATTACTGATTAAATGTTACAAAATATTTTCTGATTTCTCTATGTCTAGTTGATTTTGTCAAACTAGCAAACCATTACAATAACGCCTCAGTTATATTTGTAAATATTGTTATTAGGTGTAACTTTAGAAATGTTATGTTACTGTAGAAATTAATTAAAGTATGTAAATCTATATAATATGGCATTATTAAGTAAGTAAATTAAGACAACGGCCTTAGCCGCTATTTAAATTAGCTAATCTACCTTAGCGGGTTTGCAACCAAATTAATATAATAATTTACTAATTACTTTATGTGATTATCATGTTTATATATTACGTTGTAAAACAATAGCTGAATATGTATTAGACCCTCATACATTCGTTAAACCAACAAACCACAAATATTCAACGAACACAACACAACACCGTTTAAGTCACAAACACAAAACTAAGCTGTGAAAAATTCTAGTAGTTGCTCCAAGACAACGCGTTAGACTGAACTGCTTATGGCACACCACCGTTGCACCACACTGTGGGAATTCGCCGTGGAAACATGTGAACATGCTTTACGCAACCCATTATATCCAGAAGATAGTAGATAAATAATTTAGCAGCTCCCATTCATTGGCCGATGCGCAGATTACGGCTAAACAATGTGCTGGCCACTGCGCAATTTCTTAACTGATGGACACCCTGCACACGCCACTGGTGATTCTTCATACAACACGGTTTAAAATAAGCTAAGTAAAACACAAAGTTTTTATCAAAAAGTACCCAGTGAATATTAGACGATATTTAAGCTCAAAGCTTTAAAGTTTATTAGTTCTAAGCTTCAAAAATACTAACTTCAGACTAATACTGAATCTCATTCTTACCGTAATCGTGTGACATAAGAGGTTGTGCGTTATCGTTAAGCTTTGTCTTAATCACTTACCATATAACATTTTCCTTTATTTAATCACGCAATATTTAAAAATAATCGCATCTTAAGTCTTAACCATAAAGTGATTTTAAGAATTAACTGCTTAACTTAATTGCTAACCGTTTATCATAGAGTTCCTCAACACAAGCATAATCAAGATGTGTGCTGATTCTCAGATCGTGAATCGTTTCCATTATGTTACGTCATAAGAAACGATTATAGAATTCCACAAAAAATCTATACAATTGTTCAATACCGGAGCGTACAAAACGATACAGTTTTAAAATACTTGATTGCGTAATCTGTATCAAAAATATATACTTATATTATATATACTTATATTATAGCAATCAATCAATCAAGTCAATCCAGTGGCTTCAACGTTCGAGTCTCATCCCTGAAGCCATAGCTTCGATCCGAGGCTGTACACCGCATTCACACTCGCTGTAAGCGCGAGAAAACCGGCATTAGTCTCAAAAAACAAAAAGGAATATTGTATGAGATTTGCACTGTGTTGTAAACGTATAAATTACGTAGTTACTAAAGAAACGAATCGATGTTCTGATTACTGAGAATATTTATTAGACCCTATAATATGGATTTAACAGTCTTTAAAAGTTGCTAGTAAACACGTAAGTAATAATTAATTATTGTTTAATTGAAAGCGTGAGTCACTTTGCTTCAGGTAAATTACTAGTAGTATTAAAAAGAAAGTATTTATGAGACGTAATTATGCTATTATAAAATTGTGAGGCTTTTCCGCCTTCTCTTACGTCCTAAGTACATCTGAAATCTTAAAATCATCTTCCTCACGTAGTCAAGATGGCCACGGAACAAGTAGACACATTATATAACTGAACGTTCTTCTGTCCGTAACCCAGATGTCAGCTTAACATGTAAGTAATTACAAACTCAACATTATAAGTCATTTTGCTACTGTAGATAATTATTTTCCGTGGAGGCTCTATGTTTATGTTCTTTATCTATATCGTAATCTATACATAGATCTAGAATAAAATATATTAGTCTGTCTGGTGAACATAAGCTATTTGGTAATTTATTGTAACATCTTTTCATTTTTAATATTCCAATCGCATATATTTCATATAAAACTATAGACCAACTATGTACCTTTTTAACCTGTTTGCTATTTACTGATAGATTTAAATCCGCAGTATAAGACGTCTGAATCTATCGTTCTTGTCAGAGTCATATATAAAGTAGTAATATTAAATTACGTTTTTGCCACATTGCATAAAATAAATTTTCATATTCTAGGTGGTCCAAGATGATAATAATATATTATTAGGTTTTACAGTGTTTATCACTCATATATCTTAGATATAGAACCAGTCATATGAACTGAACACAATTGATTAAATGTTCAGAAAAATGAACAACTTTTAGGTAATATTATATAGCGATGAATAAAAGATAATTCAAAACATAACCTTTTATTACTTTATAATTCAACAATAAAAAATCCAACCATACAATCCCGCGAACTAATACCTTAACAATGATCACAATAAAATCTTAACGACCTTTACCTGACATTTCGTCTTTGTTTGATTACACTAAGGGGTCCTTTAAGCTTGAACTTTGAAATTAACACGAATGCCAGCGGCATAGTTGGCGGGTCGGTACCTTATATTTTGGTATTCGGATCTGAAGTTCAATTGATGATATCTTTGTTCTAATGCAGATATGAAATGTTACAATACCTACCCGATTTATAAATCAATATAATGTTATACTTCTATAATATAACTTAATATATTCTCACGTTGTTCAATGTTAATGCATTCTTACGTCAGTAACTATTAAACAAAATAGGACGAATTATCCGTTAGTATATTTGGTTGCTATTCCTTTTGTATGTTTTCGTAGAATCAGATATTTTTCGCACTTATATTGGACTACTACTTTAACTCAATTATTTATTATTCTAAACCCTTAAATATTATATCTTGTATGGGGTTGATACCCGAAAAATAAAAAATTGTTTCACAATAAGAATATATTTTATACATCGCGTATTAACAAAATGTTGATGGTTAATGTTTAAATAATGTGTGACCTAAGATTTGCTGGTGCATTATAAATTACTTATCGTTCAACTCGAAGTCACGATTACTTCTTACATAACTAACATAGATAATATCATGTAGCTACAACCATTAGTTAGTTTATTAGTACTTTGTATGTTATTGAAAAAATGATAAAATAACCCTGAACATAATACTTAATATATAGAACGTTTATAGAATATTTCCTATTTACGCAGACCATGCCTTTTTTTCGAGGTGGAATTTTTCGAGGGCGAATGCATTTGCGCATCCCCTGCCCTAAAAAGTTGCAGGGGAATGTGGGACTCGACCCACACCGAAATCTCTGCTATTCAGAGATTGGGTGAACAATTCCCACTAAAACCACCTCCAGAAGTTCCTACAGAGGCTCCGGGGTCGCTGTCGCATTCTTCCGGGACCTCAACGGCATGTTACACTCAAAAACCTTCGGTGCAGTATACACTACATATGAGGTAGGAAATGGGCATATCTTCTATTAACTCCCCGTCTTCTATCCCTAAGATTCGTCCTAAAGCGTACTGCTGACTCCTTCTGTAGCATTACATGCGCACAGAACGATACCACTGCATTGCATACCTCGTCACTGCCGACCATTTTTTGTACAACACAAGGCAAAGCAAGTTTATAACCCACCATAGAACAAAGATTATGACGTAACTGAGACCACTGCGGACAATCCTCAACTGACTCAGACCATGCCTACCAATCAGATACGATTACTATATTTCTGGGTAAATGTTTTTAAATATGTGGTATAAAGAGTAGAGTTCGAAGAGAATATAAAATTATCATAATTTTTTGTTTCTCTCGTCAAATCCATAAATCTCAGACGCACTTAGCACATTTACATATAATTAAATACCAGAATTGTGAGAGCGATTATATCACAAAAATTACTCTAATTCTAAAAATAATAAATCACTGCATTTACATTTCAAAAGTGTAAAGGTCAAGTATATTTTTTAATGATCTGACATTAGACGGTGTAATCGTGAAATATTTTTGTTACAACAAGTTTTATTTTAGCCGTGATTTATAATGAATATTGTATTTATGAATGTATTTGTTACAGAATGTTCGTTCACAAAGCCATTCATTCATGTGTTTTTTGATATTGTAAAATGTTATTGCCCCTGTTATTGCCTTTGTGTGGATTTAAGAAAGAATCTTCCATTCGTAGCGATAATTCTATAGCTCTTCACTATCCAACGCACAAAAGAATCTGCAATCGAAGCAGTAGTTCTTGTGATTAATAAATAAATTTTAAACCAAGAAACAAATTCACGTTTAAATGTATTAGTAGTAAAGCTTGTGTATTGAGGTGATATATTCACTATCTTACTTTTATTTATAAGGTATATTTTTCTTCATTTTCACATTTTCACTAGATTTCCGAAAATTTTGCGCAAAAGAATAATTTCACGTTTCGATAATATTTGGGTCAATCAACTATTATTTGTCCTGTAAGTACTATGTTTTGTCCCTAACCAATAATCGCAGTTCTAAAGAAAATTAAGTGTTTTTTTGGCATATGTCGCATTTATCTTATTATTAAGCAAACATACGAGTAAATTTTTTTAAATAAATCACTATTAAACTGGAATTTTAATGGTTGTCCAGGTGACAAAATATCTGGATGTAGCGTTTTTTTATTTGTCCCCCAGTAGCTATTTACAATGAAACATTACTTTATACAAAAAAATATTATATGGCAATTAATTACGCTTGTACATAATTATTCATTACAATGTTCACTAAGATGCTAGCATATAGATTTTTGTTTGTTTCATAATTTTACCGAATTTTTTGCATGTTCGTTTTGGTCCCTATTATATTTTATTATTCCGACTTCCACCGGACAACGGTAAAAAAGTTCCGAAACCGAAACATAAAGTTGTAAAAAAATAAAGTTGTATGAATGTTTGTAAGGGTGTGTGTGTGATTGTGGGAGAGGGTATGTATACGCGAGACAGTGAGTGTTAAAGGGGTGTGTGTGAATAAGTGTCAAAACCCCGAGTCATGTAAATAATGTCAGAAATTCACGTTAATGTCTGTTAAATAAGTTTTTTTAGTACTATAGTACTTAAAACCTCTTGAAATAAGTAAGTCCTGTTCACATTGGAATGTGGAAAAGGGATTCATCAGAATTTTCGACCAGACAAATTAATTACAGAATTACTAAATTCTGACATAAAGCACTAAATTTATATTAAAATACATAATATAATGACTGTTATATAATCTTTTGAAGAGCTTTAGGACAAATCTTGTTTGATTGCTTATAATAACAGGTAATAAAACGTCATTCGTATTCCTTAGTATCTGTGCAACAATATACCTATCAAATTTCAGATAAATTAAACTTTATTTTTTATAGAATTAATTACATTAGTGTTTGTAAAAGTACGCCCTTGTCCTAAAGCAAGCCTAAGACTTCGGTTGGGTATCGTGTTTTTCGGCTTTGCATATTAAAATATTCTGCTACAATAGACTATTGCAAAAAGTGTAGTTCATATAGATAGTCACATACTAATACTTGTACTTTACTAAGAATTACGATTACTTAACCTCAATTCATGATTCAATCCTTTAGAGTTTAATATTTTAATCTTACAAGACTTTTTTACTCGATGACAAGATTAGATCATTAATATAAATAAAAAAATTAAAAAAACATCCCGTCCAATCAAATCAATTGTAAGAACGGCTTGATTTTCATGGTTTTTGATTTGCTCGTTTTGGACCCGTCCCAAAATGGAGAAAATAAAATATTGGAAAATTAACGACAACAAAAATTTTAAAATAATACACTAAAAAGTTTGAGTTTCGTAACTGTCAAACAATTAATGATAATCTAATGTAACTAAAAAATGTCCAATCGATTGGTCTTACTAAGTCAGTATATTATATAAATATTAACGTCGCGAAAGTGTAATTAAAACCATAAATTAAATTCACCTAATCTCTAGCGCGACATTCAATGTCTGTTAGACGGTAGGTACTAAATTTACGCGTATCAGCTAGTTCTAAAAAATAATAATGACTTAAGAGCATAAAAATTGAGAAGATTTAATACAAGCAATTAACGGCTCGTTAGTAAAAAATATCACACAGTAATTTCATTAACACATATTATTTTCTAAGTATTTCATTTATTATAAAAATATTGCGGCATTAATGAGTAGTGTCATGAAGCATCTTCAATAGAATCCAGATGGTTAAGTAAGATCTAGAAATTCGAGTTATCTGACATTTAAGTTTGTCCTTTATTTTTATTAATGTTTAATTCTTATGAGCATCTTTAAATAGAAAGGTCACGCGCAGTATGTGAGCGATAAGAAATGTTTTACGACAATTTTTGTAGGAAAAATATTGACGATACTAATAATTTTACTTGTTTCATATAAATGTTTTATAAATTTGTTACGCTTGTGTTCTTCAATTTTGTTTGTAGTTTCAATAATTTCGTTGTTCTAAAAATCGTTTTAAATAAAATAATTATTATTTTTACTACAATATAAAAATCGTACTTTATTTAAATGGTTTAGCAATTATGTTACTTTAATTACTACATTTCGTTGCTCCCTAATCCCTTCAAAATTTATTTAGAAGTTGTAAGTATTTAGTAATTATGAAATAATTTATTTTTTATAAATATAGTCTGTTACACGCGAAATATCTTCTCCTACTGTTTTAAATCAAACCTTATTACACTATAATATTTGACATAAAGTAGGTGTAAGCACCTGTTTTTAACAATACATTGTTCCTACGCGCAATGAATCACTGGGAAGATGATACCTTGACACACTGAGTATGATGAAAGAACAATTATAATTATCTAAACGATTCAACAGATAGTTGAATAATAATTACCGTAATTTGGGAAAAATATGGTTCGATTCTCGGAGAAATAAAATACATATCGGCTTATGTAACTCTACCTCATTAAAGTTGTATGTCTTGTTGTTATGTATTAATAATTCTTAAAAAAAATATCATACAGCGAATACAATATAATATACAAGCGTCCCAAGACTATGGGACATCAAGGAAAGCTACCATAAATATCGTAGATATAATATTTTTTTGAAAAAGACTTCTTATTTTACTTCAAAAAGTAAGTATTACTACTTCAATGATTTTCTAAAAATTACTCTGGAAATCGCACTGACTCAAACTAAACTCTTCATCTATGTTTTATTAGTGTTAAAAATCATAAAACGCACACGCAAAATGTATGAAAAACAAACGCAATACATAATTTATTGTTTGTAGCAATTTTTATACGTTCTGATAATTCTTAAAATATGTCATAAGTAGTAATTAACATTCTTTTAATAATTATTTAACACAATACAAATAGGTTCTCCTATAACAGGCTAACAACCCTTCCCTCTACGAAAGTAGGGTTAAATAATCTCGAGCTTTTTTCCTACATTAAGTATTTATTATTAAAAGTAAATATTAAACTTAACTTCAGAGATATATATATATATATGTATGTATATAGTTTAAAAGCTATTAATAATAAAATAAAAATTTAATAAGATATAATAACTAAAATATCTTATTAAAAGGAGTCTCTTTAGGCAGCTTCCGAAGATAATGGCAGCATTCCCCTTTTATTTTAAGGTAAAATATTGTTTTTTTTGTTTTTAATTTATTGTTTTTTATAAGTAAATAACGTGTAAGAGTAAGAGTTGAAGCCAAAACCTGGACAAAGACCGCCTCCGTTCATTCCTTTAGCTACTGGAAACCTTGATTTCGAATAAATTACAAGATCCGGAAGCTAAGTAATATAGATTGTAAGATCACGAACTCATCTATCTGAGCGTGGGTGATTAGGTCAGAGCAATGAGCGTCGTGTCTTGTTCCATTGTATGAATAAAAAGAAAATGTTTAATGCATACCATTTAATAATTATGGACTGATTTAAGTGTTACTTAATATTCCTAAATAAATATTTGCTGTAATGTTTTTGTTTCGTTATTTGTATTAAATGTATTTTTTAGCACATTGAATGCATAAACAGTGGATACAAACCAAAATTATAGATTTTAAATTAAAGAATTATGATTAAGTAAATATGAATGTTTGAAAATATTTATTAAAAAAAAAATATTTTTTAGATTCGAGTGGTCGGCATACAGCATGTTGGGTACCGAATACTCGGATCAGAGAGCTAGCAATAGCAATGGTTTAAAAAAATGAACGGGACGCTCGCACGGAACCGAGTGGGCGGCACCGCTACTATGGCACCGCTCCACTCGGATCGGAAAAATGAGCACTTAATGCGTCAACTCTTTAGTTTATACAAAATTTAAAATGTATGGTTTAACCCTTCAGGCACCAAGGATACAATACGGTAACCGCAAAAAGTTTAAGCAGCTTTGTTGAGTTAAAATAATATCACTATTGTTATCATTGGTTCATGGAAGTCGACCCACATAAACAAGTAACTGACAATCTATGTGTTGCTAAGCGCAAATCTCGAGAGCAGCTGAACTGATTTCGGCTGATTCTTTATATAGATATTCCCATACAAAAGATTCGTTATAATACTTAAATGTCAATTTTAGCTTTAATACCATACCAAGTTCAAGTGTTAGTGGAGGGGTTCCGGGAAGGTAATTTTTTATTTTTTGACATAGGTAGTGTAATTGTTGACTTATCAACTTTCTAATTTCGTTTTTTATCTTATTAGCTGCTCCGGTGTCGCAAATTGCAGATTAAGTATTAAAAAATGAAAGATCGACTGTTAGGCGGTATAAAATTCGCCGGGCTAATTAAAAAGTGCTTTTTACAGATAAATTATTTTAATAAACCACTGTGGCATGTTTATTTTATTAAAGCAAGTAAATAGAGAATATTTGAACAACATATATAAATTGAAACGTTAAGGTTAAACAATTGTAATGTGATGAAAATCCATCTCAAATTAATATTATATTTGTTGATATAGACTTTGCAAAGCACATATTAGGATGCGATTTTATTACTATAAAGTATAAATTACAACAATTTACGACCAGAAATTAAATCTATTCAACGCCAGCCATTAATATTACTTAGAATTCATCATTGATGTCAATGCCGATTTTAACTTGCATTACATGCTCAGCCTTTATATATTTGATTGGCTCTTTATGATTCAAATCGATTAGTTAAATTAATGATTACTAATATTTCGCTAATGCAAAAGCTGACGTGACGGAATTGGCCTTTTCAATTCTAATGATATAAAAATCTTTGCCTAATCTGTGGATAAAGTTATACAGCATTAATGATGCAGTCACCTAGGAATAGACGTGTTATAAGTCCGAATCGGGCATGAGATTTATGTATATATTTATTCACAGAGCTTAAAGCTTTTAAATACTAAATAATAATACTACAAAAAAATAATGCTTGCGGAATTATTTCTGTATTTATATACATACTTTATAATACATAACAATATATTTGAGTAATATGTGTCATTTATTATAGTGCGGAAAACTTAGGTAAGTAGTAAAAAGAAATTGTTCACTATTTATTCGTAATTTGTTCGAAATAAATACCTAATTTAAGTATTATATGTACTTTATTAATAATACACATGTATTGTACACATGTACACAATGTACATAATACTTTTAAACATTTGAATGTAATCAAATTCTTTTAAATAATCATTTGAGAACTTGCTAGGGTTTATAATATTGATCGATCTTAATCTTTATGAGTAACTTATTTCCAGGCCAAGAGGAATAAAATTGGGCGGAGCATTCCTATGCATACAGTGGCGCCAGTGCCTATATAACAATAATATTTCGCAACAAAATTTCGATAATCTCAGTATGACAATCGAATTTGCATTCGCTATTGTAGGCTTTGCAAGCTGAATTATTGTTTGACACGTTTATTATAGCTTCGACAGCATTGTTCCAATTGAAGTTAATCTCATTTCATGCACGCCAAAACAGAAAAACTTTATATAACATTCTAGCATTCTATTTGATGCAAATTTAAGATGAATTATATATTAAATAAACCAATCAATCAACTAAATTGTTGTTTAAATAAGATAACACAATTCCACCTCGTGTATACTTTATTCACTCAGGGTACAAGTCTGATTGCCAGAAAAAGAACCAAACATCATATTTTTAGAAACGACTTAACTGATACGTAGACTATACACAAAATTTACGATAGTTGTGCCAAGTTCTCGTATTAATGCAGTGTCAGTTTCTGGCTGTCGAATAGTCTACTCCAAGTACACTATTCGAACGATGTATATATGTTACAATACGAATAAAAAAACTGTTTTAAATAATACAAAGTCATAAGGTATGGTTTTAAATTTTTGGAAAAGCTGTTCTCCATAATTATCATGTATTTTAGAATACATAGATTGTAACTAAAATTATAGAAATTGCATTATATATGATGAGGTATTCTTTAATAAATAAATACCTCTGCAGGCAATATCTTTGCGTACCTTATTAATATTTTTATGGTCATAATTCTCTTGTGTGATTAGTAAGAAAATACCTTAAAATAGCTGGCTATAGCTATCATAAGATATATAATATATATATATATATATATATATATATAATTTGAAAACACACTTTAAAACATTTTCGTAGATGTCAGCATGTCTATTGTTGCATTTGCTTTTCTTATGTAATTTTTCTGATTGAAATTCTATTAAATTTATCATTATTTATTACGACTACGTTGTATTAGAATCATACATGCACAGGGCTCACCTAAATGAATTGGCAGATTTCCACCTACAAATTGTTTTAGTTATAGAAATATATCGTCATGTTATACGAATTGGTACTTTAATACGGTACTAATGTACCGAAGTCAATCAGTTCATTGTCCTAGACCGCAGAGATAAAATAATGATGCCAAATATTGCTTGACTTTTAAATATGTATAAAGTAATATTATAACATTATTTAGCCTACGGATAGAGATTCCTTCCGTTATAAAATTTTTGATTGTACGATTTATTTATAATTTATTTTTATGTTGAAATATTTATTAATTCCAATTTATATTTCTTGTAACATTGTTTATTTTAAATTCGATTCAGTGACATTTCATAATGCATATAAAATATAAAAAGTAAACTTCAATGAATACTTAAAGCTACTCTTGACATAAAAAATGCAGGGTTAAATTTAACAATTAATCTCGCTTATTTATTACAAGGATGGCAGTGAATAATACTAAAGTTTATGTGATATATGACTCTAATCTTAAGAGGCGGGTGGATAAACAGGCCATCCTGGCCTTAACATGGTCGAACAGACACGTTATTAAATAATAGCTGACCTAGCACAAGAAGGTCTACTCATCACATAAAATTACGTAATTTGTTAACGATGTGTGGGCTCTTAATTAAAATAAAGTGTGTGTGATCTATGCGACAGCAATATTTTAAAGTTAAAAGCTATTTAGCAATTTAATGCAAAGGTCATAAGTATGCAATTGACACTTTAACTTCTTAGTTAAAAAGAAAATTTTCTCTCATCCTTAAATTAAAATAAGGGTTGCGCGCGCGTTCGTTCTTCTACGGTCACATACACACATACTTACATTCACGCATACTTAAGTCATACATGACTTTTGTTTGATTAAATTTAGCACTAAGGCTTCTTTTTATAACAAAAAATGTTTATAACGGAATAATTGTACCCAAAACATAGGAGCTCCGTAGAGTGGGGATTAACGATAGAACATTCTTGTCACAACGATATTTCGGCCTTTAATAAAGCTCTATTATTATTATTACTGGGCCGTAGGAGCACTACGACGAAGGCAAACTTCGTTAAGAAACCGGCATACAAACCCAAATATTGATGATATGAGTCACACACAGAATGGAAAAGGTTGATCACCTATTCGTCGATATCATAAAATACCATTTAAGATTGTAGCGGCACTAGACTATGATAATTTATTTTTAGATTCAGATCTTTGATATTATAACACACCTTTACGTATGTTGTTAACGTCCTTTACGAGAACCACCTTTCTTAAAAAGATGCAGATTAAGGTGAATGTCTTGTGACAGTAGTCGATTATAACTGTGCTCATAGATAAAAAGATTGTCGATTGTAGTTATTTAAAATATATTAGTAAAGAGTACTGAATGTTGATAGATATTAACATTCACAAAAGATCCGTTGTATCTCACGCGAATAATGTTCGTCACAAATGTAGACTGATTATTTAGTGTATTCGTGACTGTCTTCACGTTTCAGTACTTTCCAACATAATAAACATGTCAAAGGTGTATCGTAAAGATAACATTAAATTTAGCATACGATAGGAGTCTTAATTAAGTTCTATTTATATCATAATTGGTAGGAAAAGTTTTTAATAGTAATATTGATTATTGACGCACTGATTTGCGTCAGTGTCATCATGTGTGCATGTTTGCAAATCCAATTGTAATAACTAAAAGTAGACTTTGTTATTGAATGTTTATTTCATTGTATAACATTTACAGGTAAAATACTATATACAACAGTGTTTATCCGTGGTGGCTTAATGATTTACGTATAAGGCGTAAAACTTGGAATCGCTAGATTTTATTGCTGGTTAAATTATTTGTAAGCACAAACCTAATTTTATTACAGGACATAAAAAAATACGACTTATGTTAACGTTTCTATTACAGTTTCTTCGGTGTTCCTTATCGATTTCCTAGGTTCACAACACTAGTACCGGCATAAATGATTCAAAATTATATGAAATGCATAATTATAGTACGAAAGATATTAAAATTATACATTAAATAATCGTGAACGACAGAATCATAAGATCTCAGGCGTGGAAGGTTTTCACACTAGTACCTTAACAATACTGTTTTAAGGACCTATCCGGTCGTCAAACTCCAAATAAAGTACATTTTTTCTTTCAAAGCTCATCGTTTTTTAAAGTAGGGCAAATGGAAAAAAAAATATGGTGGAGTTGAGTAGTTTATGTACCCATTTTAAAAGATCGAAACAGGATTAAATAACTTCGCTCAATAGAAAAAAAATACAAACAAAGCAATTTTTGACACTTTGAATTCATTTCATGACGAAAATTTATATAGAACGTGACTTTGAAATTTACACGATAAATTTTATCGCAAGTTCGTTATTACGGGCCGACCGGTGCGCCTCAGCGCGCTCTCTTCCTTGCGCACCGCAGTCCACCCCGAAATACCAACATAGCAATTCGTGAAGGAATAGGGCCTTAACAACAAGTATCGCTGCTGATTGATTAAGAACATGGATCCGCATAGTTCTTATTATGTATACTTTTATTGATAAAAAGCACCGTCGCGCTATCACAAATGACGCCTCAATGAACTGAACCATTAAAACAATCAGGAGTATTGCTTTAACTATACAATTCTTTTACTGGAGCGTCACTTTATATCTCGCAGTATCTAAAATTGAATATGCGTTTTCTCGACACATGAATAAGTATTACGAAGATAGGTAAGAGAATAGATTCATAAACATGAGGTAGTAAAATCATATTGACAAAGTTTTCCCAAACCTGAGTTTACAACATTACTTCAAGTTACAGGTTAACCAATTTACCTGTGCCCTTTCGGCCCAGTGCGTCCGATTGGCGATTCCACTCTTGCGCAAGTCATCCAATGCTTTTAGAAATACTGTTCGTGACTCTACATCAGTCTAATGAATAGCTATTGAAGTATTTCGAACACCTCATACAGAATATATAAAGCTTTTTCATTTTTGATGTACTTTTTGCTTTTTTATCTGTATTTCAATAACCGGATGTTTTTAATTTTTAAGTATTCCCCAAGGGCAATCAATGTTTTATTCGTTTGTGTTTTTTATTGATGTAAGTAAACATTATGTAATGTCATTTAATACAATTTAAATACGAAATGTGAATACTATTTCGCTTAGTCTTACTAACACGTTGTCAGATGTAGTAAATTGAGTTGCCATTTAATTATCATTTCTAATAAAAATAAGTCGTAACTGTCAGTAAGTGACGTGTGTAGTAATACATATTTCTTAATTGTAATAATAGCAACCATTACCAGAGCGGCGACATTTATCTTAAGAAATTCTCGTTACATCAGATTAGCTATTTAAATACACATTCGATACTTCTCAATTAAGTCTAATTAACCAGCGCTTACAAGTTAGACAACATACGTAATAACTTAGGAAATTATCAATTAGAGGCAATTATAAATAAATATCAAACAAACAAGTGCTCTATATACATTAATTTTTATTATTGCCAAAACTTTCAAATGTACGCAGTTACTCAATACTAGTTGCAATTAAAATTACCAATAGACAGAATACAAAATTGACAAAAACTTAGCTAATATTTCCTTTACGATAAAACCCTAAATATTTACCATACAGTGCAAATATTTAAAATTCGCATCTTTACACTCTCGTGAACGTGACAGCTGCGTGCCTGTTATATGAAGATATGAGAACATTTGTTTTATAATCACAATGTAACTTTCCGCTGGATATCGTGAATACAATCACTCAAAGATAACACGTGTCATGCTAATGTTGTTAAGTAGTTTGTGGGCGTAAGTCTACGTTTTATATGACCTCTGAACTGGATTAAAGAGCTGCTTTAAGAACAAAATGTTAACCGCTTCAATTTCACAGTTTTGTCTTTGAGGCGTAGAGACCGCTTAATTTTTAAAGGCCTTTTAATTATAATTAAATTAAAAAATGAGAATTCTTTATATATCAACAGTTTTAGTCGTCAATCCCTCTAATTTTTTTATAGAACAGGGGGCAAATGTGCATGAGGCTAACCTGATGTTAAGTGATACCGCCGCCCAAAAACCCTCTCAATGTCAGAGGGCTCGCGAGTGCGTTGCCGGCCTTTTAAGAATTGATACGGTATTTTCTTTATCTAAGATTTAGAAGAATAAATTGAATTTTATTTGAAACTGTTTAGTTTATAATATAAAATTAGCATACGGTCCATAAAAACGAATACCTATATTTGAGAATATATATTTACTTAAACATCCGTTAGATTTGCATGCACATAATTCTCGATTGAAGAATGCGGAATACAATGCTATGTTCGTAAATACTGGACAGTGTGAAAATCGATTATACATTTATCTGTGGAAGATTACCAATGTAAGATATGAAAACGTTCGTACGGTAATATTCGTGCACCATTGATCACGCAACTCTGCTTATCCCGAGAAGGTATGCTTTCATTACTAGAAGCATTATTTATCAATCCCTTAGATTAAATTATTTCCAATGAAGATTCCTATGATAAAAGATGAATTTGGCAGACAACATCGGTTAAATTTAGGAATCATACTAAATCACCATGAAGTAAATGATTAGTATAAACATTACACCTTTAGAAAACAGTATAAGTTTGTTGACAATTTTTTCGGACCAAATATTTAATATATAAACATTAATAAAACTATTTGTTTATAATAACAATTGTTTCTGATTATGTTTTTACAATAAATTTATTCACACGATGCTTCAGGTCATGAAGAAGTTAATCGTAAGAATTCGTAAACAATTGGAAATCCTTCAAAATAATTTATTCTTAACGAAGCGTATGCAAGCAATAAAGAATAAATTAATCTATTAATTGTAACAACCAATATTTATATATGTTATGGAAATTAGATACGGTAGTAACTCCATTTTTCGATACATCTTCTTTCAATGTACCCATAGCTTCGATTTGAATATTAATATAATTAGCCATATAGCATGATTTGTTCGTTAGACCAAGAAGCAAAGCCAAAGATTATAAAAATAAGTTAAAGAAGAGCCTGTGCCTATTTTTATTTAGAAAACTTAGAACGTGTAAGGTCCATCAAGATGTTCTTTGTTGCGTGAAGCTTTGTTCAAATAAGATTTAAAGATACTTTTCATTGTGGTCATCACAACTTGGCAACTTTCACGTCTACGTGTAATGCATGAAAGGAAATTTCACAATACATATTGTCCTTCAGTAAATATTTTATTTGCCAATGCGAGGCAATAAGATTAGTGATCACTCTTGAATTAGAAAAAGTTAATGTTATGCAACACTCTTCAATCATCTTTCTTTATTGCTTTATTTTTTTACGTGTTTCGGACATCCATAGATAATGCAAATTGTTGTGGTAATCTGTTATTGCTAAATATAAAAGATCACGATGTATAAAGCGATTTTAGACAACAACATTGCCCTTAAATGCTCTTAAGAACCTGCTTATAAGCTGTTTTCTTATCTTAAATATCAATGATATAAAATCACGATTGTAAAACTTACTTGGTTTAATTCTAACATATCTTTTATAAGAGCGCATGGGACAATATCGGGCGGACAGAAGATTAAGAGATGAGTAGTATGGCCTAGGTACCGCTGGATAGAAAGCATGTAGGAGGGCCTACTGCTTCTGAAAGCCATCAATTGCCGAGAAGTGGATCGGACAGGGACCGCTGGAAGCTTTCCGTTTCGAATGCCAAGACACTTTAGATTGCAACGCCAGCGGTATGTGACTAAGATAATTGTTAGAAAACCTGTCCGTTATTTAAACACAAATATTTCAAACCCCGCCAGGTTTATTTATATTTATTTATCCTTTATCGCCTTATACAAAAACACACATAACAAAAATAAAAAACAGTTACAAAAGTTATAAGGCAAAGGGCGGCCTTATCGCTTACAAGCGATTTCTTCCAGGCAACCCTATTGAGAGACAACGATAAAGAAACCAATAGAGGGTAGAGTACAAAAAATGAAAAACAATTAACAAAAAAAACTTAAAACAAACGTTAACCCATTAAGTGCGTGAGAAGATCCAGACGTCCAACAGGTTCTGGGGAGTAAATAGACTCAAAGTTATCAGCAAATATTTCTGCTATCATTGATGGCTCAACAACAAGTTCATCTGCCTCATTTTTTAAAACCGATGGGATTCCTGTTATAGAGCTGAATTGTTTTTTAATGTATGCATAAAAAGATTTTTAATTTATACAGAAAAAATATTTTTATTATAGTCTTTATTATGTGTTTTATATATATACAGTAAGGCTTAAGCCTGATAATATTAAAAAAAGAGATGTAATGATACGAGTCGTCCTTGCACATTTAATTTCGTGGGATTATTAAAACGTCAACATTAAAGAAATACATAATATGTTTAGAACCATCCACACATATCGCAAAGTAAATAGTGCTTACGTACACTACAAATTAATATAGTATAGAATGGAAAATTCTAGTTTCAAAACATTTTACCGATAGCCAGTGCAAAATTCAATGGAGCGTGAAACAAAACATGACCTCTCTACTCTCACTTAGATATTATATACGTACTACTATTAAAATCTATGCTATATGCTCCACGTAACTTAATTTAATATCTTTTATTGCATTTTAGAGCGTAGTAAGTACATGGTTAAATCTGTTTTGTATTTAAAAATACATATATATAAAATATTATAATGTACGGTGTGCAGAGTGGAGTGAGACGCGACCGACTTCACTCTTTTCTGGAGTGAGTTGCATAATGAACAATCACCCATATTGACACCTTTGATAAATCAATTCAAATCAAAAATCATTTATTCACAGAGGCAGCATCATGTACACTTATGAACGTCAAAAAAAAGAAAAATATAACCTCATGTACTGCCAAACGTGATGTGGTTGCTTAGCATAGCTGTTTTAAAAGACTCAAATAATCATTTAACATTGTCACATAACTTATTAATATGATATTTATATCATATTAATAAACATATATAGATAGATATAAGATATAAATATCATATTAATAAGTTATGTTTGTCTTCTTCGGTTAACAGTGCAAGTTTTAACTAGCACTGTTAACCATCAAACATCATGAGAAAACTGGCGTGTTGTCAACCACAGAAGGTTGATCCCCCATAAGAAAAAGTTGTTATACTAGTGGTTTTCTAAGAAAACCCAACACGTTATAATAAATAAAAATTTTAGCGTTTTTGCTCATGTTTTCTCGAAAATACTACTCTAGCTAAATTGTATTGAAATTTATTTTCGTTGGTCTCCTTTAATTTGGATGAACAATATACAGAGTTATCGATCTATGAACTGTACAGTCAACTAAAGTTCTTATATGGAAATGTCAGTAGCTCCCTATTAAAACCATTGATTAAACATCAGTTCGTACCGATTGGGCTAGCACATCGATTTATCAACGTGCGATTTAACTGAACGCGATTACTGATGCAATATGATGACCCTTCTCACGCTACTGTAGAAAGTAAATGGAAGATCTAGATTTTAATTGCAGCAGTTAATATAGATCTAATTAGGTTCTGGTTTATTAGTTGATCAGTGAACTATTTTCACTTTCTATTTTCCTTTAAGGAAGGAAGGAAGATTGATCGAATCAGTTTATAAAAAAAAATTTGATTATTGTCATAAAAAACTACACAGTTTTGAAGTATCACATACATAATTGTTAATATACTTTATAATAAAAAACCGTTAGAGTTAATTTACATGGTCCACTGTTATAATACATTGAAATTAACCTTTTGTGTATATATAACATGGTTCATATTTTGAAGTTCAATTTGCACGTTCATTATTTTGACATACAACACCTACATAAATTTGCACTTCCCAATTCAATCCAAAAAGGCCAAATTAATTTTACATTATTTATAAGATTGCATTGCACAGGGTCTGATAAAGGTATATTTTGTTTTATTAAGTGAAAAAAAGCAAAAACTAGTAGTAACACTTAAAAAAACAAAGAGGCCTATGTTTGATGAAAACTAAACAATATGAATGCAATTTGTTGTGTAAGCATTACGTAAGAGTGGTCATGCTCATCAGTTACTTGTAGCCTTTTAGTCTGGAGTCTGTGGGCGGCTAATAACAATATACTCAATCATATTTTATGACGTGTGATAATAGTGATAAAAAATAAAATACAGTTTTTAATATCATGCATTTTACTGTCGACTTAAGACTCGCAAAAATCGCGACTAGTTCTTGAATATTAAATCCAAGCTTTATTCAAAGTTTGAGTAATTCATTAAAAGTAAACATTAAAAATACTTCAGTCAACGTTAAAAAAGTACTTAATTATGCTAGCACTGCTTTCAGTCGTAATTTTCTTGAATCTACCGTACTTAAAGTTATAAAATTGTAGCCATATTAAGCTAATCCATCTGCAGTAACAAGACATTCACGATATAACAAAGTATTTTACATTGGAAACTTTATCCGATATCGAATAGCAGTGTCGGGGGTGGGGCACTTGTCTAAAAGGTTATCCGAATCAGCTAATAACGTCAGTTCTAGGATTATCACTAGTATGGAATCTTAGACTATTTTTCAAAAGTAAAGAAAGCATTCTCTTATTTTAACGAGAGGCTCAAAATACGTTATTCTCAGTTCTAGCCTCAAATATACTTCGAACCTATGTTTCAAAACCTAGTAATGAAACATTTATGAACTATCCACATAATGTTATGTATGAGGAACTTCATTAACGCCGTAAGTTCCTATTTCCTAGTCTGTAATACATTCATAATTATGTTTTAATATTCTTAAATCACGGCTGCGGGTCGCTTGTTGCGCTTGTACTTAACAGACAAACTAAAATGTCTAGATTATAAGTTCCTATCATTGATATTTTTATCAGAAATACTTTAATTATTTTTTTTATATAAATATAAATTTATTTTAAATAAATCGGTTGAGTGAAAGGAAGCAGGTCACAGAACTTCTCTAAATTGTGTAAATATACAAAATTATAAAAAAAAAATTGGTACTTTTCTACAAAGTGCTTACAAGTTTTCGTAGTCAACGTAACGCAAATATTATCACATGACAATATTCCCTTATATATTTTAATTAATTAAAGTATATTTCTCATCCAAAATTTAAGCCAAAACCAACAAACCGTAAGGCGTAATAGCTATACATATATACTTTGCCCTATTTATTTAAGTATTAATAAGAAATTGAATAAATATGGCAAAACATTCAAGTACCAAGTTCATAATAAAGCTAACAGGGTTCCTGTAAAGAATTTAAGCTATATCCTCTGAGACTTTTATGGATAAATACTTATAAGCATTATAACCAGTATTTAAATAAAATTATTTTATATCCTATACCAATACATAGAAAAAATGAAGTATCTGATAAACAAAAACAGAATTCAGGAACAAAAAAAAATGTGAGCCGTCACGAGACGCCTGGCAGATGTGAAACATCGAAATTATTTTGTGAAGTAATAATATGCAGAAAAGAACAGATTGTGATAGGACCTAAATATGTCATAATGATAAAATAACATTTTACGATTTTGTTTTCCAGATAACGATGACTATTTATTGAATAAACATTTATTTTCATTAAATACAAAAATGTACTACTGCATATAGATTGTATGTATATACCATCATGGCGATGCGTCGCCACGCCAGAAATCGGTTTTACGTGCGGCTATAGATGTTTCACATCAAAAGTATTTCCTTTGATTGATCTACAATGACCAATAACGAAAGTACGAAAGTGCATTTAATTTTCATTGTCTAAATAGGCTTTTTCTAATATTCTTTTTTTCAGTCATTAAATGCTATATGTCTATTGTTAGAACTGTGTATATAATCTATTGTAAGAACACAAAACTGATCAAGACATCAAATTTTTAAAACACCAATAAATGAAATTCCATTTTATAAATAACATCATCCTAGAGTCAGTCACGATTTTCATATTATACGGTGATCCGGTTGATGATTTGGACCATAGTATTTTTTCACACGAAACAATTTATTCGATCTTCATTCATTTATATATTAATACATTATTAAACCTTTATTAAAACTTGAAGGGTCTCAAATAAGATCTTCTAATTCTGTAAACTGCTACAACAAATTTACGATTCTTATTAATATTATATATATATATACTTAGTAATATATATTATTTTAGACGTAGCCCTGCAAGATTCTCACGTTGAAACGGTGACTTTGACATTTAATTTAGTGAAGCGACGCAATGAATGGCATGTCACTCAAAAGTCAAGTGGCACTGAATAACTTTACCATTAGTGGATCAGGGTTAAGACAGTTTATAAAGAGTTAAGAAATTTAGAGCCTTCATTGTTTCTCTCGTGGTAATTACCTACATAAATTAACGAAAACATAGATATCATCTGCATTGCAAGGGACAATCTTTTGAAACTCGTATACTAAGCGTATTCAAAGACGTTTAATAAAACTTAAGGCTACTTAAGACCTGAGACTGATGGAGAGTTCTAAACGCTCTAGGCTATTTATCGATATGCGCCCCCTTATTTTTATTTTTGTTTTAAATTCAATAGTTTATAAAAAAACACTTTCTATGTACATTAGCGAGGGCGCTGTAAGTTTTTGCTGGCGGAGTGTGGCACGCAAGTAACTTTTTCCTCTTATACGTGATGAAACAGGCCCTTGCAGCTACACTTAATAACAGTCATCTATTGATTTTCTTTCAAGTTTTTGACAGATTTTTGTCCTACCGTATTATCGATTCTTCATCTAATTTGGATACTAAAATCTCCTATCTGCTTGTAGATGCACTTCACAGTTCATTTAGTGTTTCGTCTCGGTCTAGTTTGAATATGCAGGGGATGATGCCGGTCCCCCTAGATCGTCACGCCCTAGGCTGCAGCCTAATTAGCCTAAGGGTTAATCAGGCCCTGCTTAAGACGTATCTAAAAAGTTTATGGGAAAAGTTCGAAAGTATTTCAGTCATTCATTGTTGATTTACATACATATATGTATAAATCTACAAGTGCATATTATACTTCAATGTATGAAGTGCTAGTAGACTCACAATCAATAAATGGTTACCATGCAAAAACTCACGAATCTTCATACTGTTTATTTTAAACCAGCGATAAGAAAAAAATTGTGTTACAATTATTAGTTTTTTTCTTTATATAGTAAACAAAAACAGTTGTTTCTAAGCAAACGTTTGGTTATCAGAAATGAGAAGAACAAACGCAGTCGAATATTATGGCCAGACTTTATTCACGTGGCTGTTATCATCCGTCCCACTTCTAAAGCTCTTATCAAATACTTTATTTTGCTCTACTAAGTGGTCCAATTATCTTTTAAATACTGTAAACAATTCTTTTAATACTTTATTGTCATACTATTTTATTTTATTTTATTTTTTTTAATTTTTATTTTTCTCCCATATAAGATTTACAATAATAATTAATAATACAGTTGTGACGGTATTGGGAGACTGGTTTCCAAACTAGGTAAGAACCTGTGATATGGATAACCAGGCGTCCATTCCATAGAGATTCAGATAGAGTAATAACAAAAAGTACATACATAAAATGGGTAGGTACACAAATTTAATCAGCAAAAGAAAAACAAAACAAAGTAGTCAACTAGTTAGAAGTTAGTAGAAATGAAGTTGTATGGAAGTTTGTAAGGGTGTGTGTATTTGTGTGTGATAGTGGGGAAGGGTACGCATGCGTGTGTTAGTGAGTGTTAAAGGGTGTATGTGGACATGACTAAGAACATATTATGTGAAAAGTATTTTATTACATCTAGTAGAATTTCCGTTTGGTCATGGTTCAAAGTAAGTAAAAATTTATGAACTGTATGCTTTACACATTTTTTTGTTTTAAGATATATATTCAGAGTTTTGGTAAGTTTGTTATACAAGTAACAGCCCAGAAAAGAGAACGATCGTTGAGAAAAATTAGAAAAAGATGGACAGATAGACTATTCACGAATATATTACTGATACGTACTCATTATTTTTAATTATGTTTATATGTAGGTAATTATAACAATCAAATATACAGTAATTACAATTTTATTAACATAGTAATTAAAAAAAATATTAAAAACGAATAAAAAAGAAAATTTAGTTTCAGTTAATTCCCTCGCTGTATTACGATACTTATTCGTTGAGCCGGGGTCACCGGTACAATCTACTAGGCGCCAATTTAAATCATTAATAAGCGCCCCTGCACTTGAACCTCACGGCCAAATCGGCTCTACTCCTAAGAGTTCTCTCTGGAGTAGAGAATATTGAGCCGTTTATTATTTTCTGCCTACTCTGCGGCCGCCCCAGCTTTTTTGCTTCTTAGAGTGAGGTAACACGGGGCAAACGTGTCCACACAAGCTGCATCGTTTACTAAAGCCCATCCCATCTTCATCAACGATATCCCACCCGGCTGCTTGCTCCATTTATGTCTATTAAATAATATTTATTTCAAATTTGATATTTGTGACTAAATTTAAATCAAATTAACAATAAATGCGGAAGTATTTTCATTGTTTGTGACTGCCAGTAATATGTCCACATGTCTTCAAGCATATTTATACAAAACCATATCTCCAGACAAACTCGTGACAAGATCAACCTTCATGTAATCGAAACGTAAGTTAATTAAAATACAATAGATATATGTACTTAGTATTGATACAATTAATTGCGTAGGTGCATAATTTAATAACAAGTACGAGTATTAAGATGTCTTTAAATTAAAGTATTTAAGTAATTTTAAACCAGCAGCGTTTCTTGAGACAAAGATTTAGGTTATTATTCAAAAAAATCTGCAATATTATCTGTTATCTAATGTTTAAAGATATAGCATTAAGGTGGAAAATATCTCTTGAAAATAGCGCCTATAGAATTTGATAATCGTTAATAAATATAGGGGCTTTAAGCGATAAGTGTGTCAATTCTGATATGTTTTTGAAATACCGGAGTCATACTATAGCGTATAACTGAACTCTGAATCTCTAGGAGTACATTATATTTGTATTTTTTCTTAATGAGAACATACACTTATAACCCAAAGATTCAATCCAAATATTCGTGTACATCAAAAAGACCTTGACCCGTTGCGAAAGCCGTGACATCGAACCCGTTTGCATCTCTCACTTCTACGTATTTAACGAATATCAATTTCAAGGTTATCAACACATTTAAATAAAAACTTATTTTCATCTAGTTACGATATACCAGTAAGGTATTTTCTGCGAACGAAACTCACCCGACTAACCCGATTTCGAAAAATGATTTGTTCAATTTGAGTATAATATCAACATAACATTTCCAGCCAGGTAATAGGTTTAATTTTTAATAATATATATATATATACATTTTTTTATTTTATTATTATTTTATTATTATTTTTTAATGATATATATATATATGTATACGATAATATATCAAATATGAAAATAATTCTCTACCAATAATTTTAGTCTAAGTCTAAGGCTCATGTTGAGGCTCCAAATTCAGGTTCTATATTTTGCATGTTAAACGTTTTCACCTAGATTGTATCAGATAAATACATATTCGGGCATTTAAAGAGACCATGCCAAAAGATCATTTATTTATCCGACACTGGTTTACACACAAACAAACCAACCTATTTATGTTGTAAAGATAAAAAATGTTTTGGTCTTATTTTTTAGAACAATTGTTAACGTTAAAGTTAGTAAACAAATCTATACTCTTTGCTTATCAAGGGTACAAAGTACAAAAAATATTTATAAGTTAATTGGTATTTTAGTAGGTAAACAAAACATGCATTTTATCAACATACTGTTAAAGCTTGCGTAATTATTAAGGTAACAATTAATATTCAACTATTCAAGCTTATCTTAAGAAATAATTTATATAAAATAATTCAAAAACTACAAAGGTGAGCCACAAATTGGATTCGAAGGTTAGGTTAGGGCAGGTACAGATGAAGGTTTAAACAATGTAAGTAGGCTTTAACTGGTGGATGATATGATTGGAATGTCACAGAATCACGATCAACTCGAGGTCTTTTAAGTAATTATTATAATATGTAAATTTTTAGAAGTTAAAGTTCAAGTGTCATGATATTGATATACTTTATAGAAATGACTTAGAAAATTTGTATGCTGTACCTATATAAAGATTCGATTCAATATAAATATTGATAATTTGCAATAAATGTGCAGGGTAGGAAAAGTATAAAATGTAAAATAATAAATTACGCAATCTCTGAATTTATACGTTAATATTAATAATCTGAAAGATATATCGAATACGTAACCTAATAATAGGAAGTAATCTTTAAAGTTATTTGACAAACTCTGTTTTTTTGCAGTGGTTATGTCTGGTACTCATTTGAGATCATTATCTGTTATGTCTTGTTTTCAAGCTAAAGAAGTCGCGCGGCTTATTCCTAGCGCTTTTATTGTAAAATATTATATTTTCTAGACTAAACTCTGCCTATTAAATGAGATTACTATGATATAATAGTATTTAAAGTAACTTTACAATACGTGTGCGTGGTCGCGATATTATCAGCTCCAAATAAAATATTTATAGGTAACAATGGAATGACAAATCTCCTGTCGAATATACAATTCTCTATTATCTCATTACCATAGATATGACTCCATTTCTCATGTTTAAATATTTTAATAGTTTCCAACGCTACATTTATTGTGTTAATCATATTTACATAACTTATATTTGACAAGTGTTTATCTAAACTGCGAAAACATCTATTGTTTTATAAATTTACAACGAGAAATGATTAAAAATATTATGGAAGTTTTTTATAGCAATATAAATAGTTTCTTTAAATCTTAGTATTCCATGATAAATAATATTTAGTGTTACTAAATATTTTAATTACATTATGTACCGTTTGCTTAGTAGTTTACTTCACATGGTACCTAAGTCAGAGTGCCAGTAATTAAAATAGGATCCGATAGTGGTCTAAAAAATAGTTGGAAGAGGTTGTAGGGGACAACTAGCTGAATATGATAGCTAAAGAATGAATTATTCATTAAAACCAGATAAGTACGTAAAAAGCCTCAGCCATGTCATGTACTTTAAGGAGGCGACGTGATTGTACTCTGTAAATTCTGTTAGTATTTAGAATAAAGAAATTATTTAATAGATTTTCGAAACATAAGTAAGTTTTCTGTTATCACCATTTAAAATGTGGATCCTTAGTTCTTACCCTTATCAAATATAATCAATCACATTGACATAAGTGAGTATTAAAACATTTCTATAGTCTGTGGCCGTGGGCGGCGCGGCGCGGCCGAAATGTCAAATTCGTGTTAACAGTTCAATGTAAACAACATGCAAATCGATTATTCGATATTTCTCTTCATGGAATAGGTCTTAAAAAAATCACTAGTTTGTAAACCCGAATTTGTAAGCTCTGGATGGAGATAAGACGAATCGACTACATATTAAAGACTGCCACATCAAGGCGTCAGGCGATGGATAAATGTTATCAGTTTATTGAAAGGTTGCCATATTATCGCCATCTTTTTACATAAATTCGCGTTTAATGAAGTTTTTTTTAATCTGTAATGTCTAGTAATTGCGTAAACAAAAGACGGCTAAACTAAATAATGACCAGAAGAAGAAGTTAGTGTCAAAAATAATAAAAATATTTCAGTAATTACAGCGTCAAATTATAACCACCAAACGCCCTTCTCCCGTCTCCGTTTATGAAATAGGAGGTGAATAATGTCACTTCCTAAAACTTTTATATTTACATCAAGCTAGGTTTAAAAAATCATACATATTCATGTATTGCTTTAAGTAAAAACACCGAGAGTAATTAATTATTATTACTTACCTTGAACATAATTTTTTCCTTCTCCATAATAAAATACTGTTACACCTGGAACAAAACAAATACATACATAAGTTTTTCTCGCCTAGTTCGTCTCTATATGGCTCCTACTTAAAGCTTATAATTTAAAATTTAATCACACAATGTTCCTTCGATTAATGATCAGAAGCAAATATAATCATCCTAGTAGGTACTGTTACACAATATCATTCAATTCAGAGTACAGAGACATTACAGGTAGAAATCAAACCTTTGAGTTAACCTTTGCCATTTTAAATCACAGTTTCCAATAAGAATAAAATAAAAACCAATCGAAGAGATTCCAAGAATTAAATTTAATTGCTAAATACACAAAAAAAACAGTTAAAACTAATTAAATCGTTATGTAATTTTGTTTTAACTTTGTATTCTGAAATGGGTAGATTATTATTTTTTTAATATGAATTATCAACTAGGTACATCGATCAAAAATATGTACATGTATTTTGATGATCGACGATGGAAAATATAGATTCGTCATTCGAACCGTTAGCCATCATTACCTAAAAAATATTTTTCTCTTCTTTCTGGTTGTTTTACAAATATCTGATGAATTTCTTACGTTTATCCTTTTTGCACTATCACAAAATTTCTGTATTCACATTGCACAGCGTTATTATTTTATTCCCATGTGATTTTCTTATTTGGTGTAAAAAAAAACTTGATATATATCCAAAGATGTGCGCGTCCATCATTATCTGAATATCAAAATCAACAATAATCTAAATGCAATGCTAAAAAAGCTAACCAAACCAAACCAAACTAGCTTTTTAGATTTGTGCAAAATTTACGAATTTTGAAATTTTGTAAAACGATGACATCATACCTACATTCTAGGTATTGTAATGCAACATGTTTCGCAATAAAGTAAATGCAGGTGTTACATGGATTGTAAATTTTATAAACGATAATCCTATACAATTTATTACACTTTGCTTATTGTTTTGAGTTACATATGCCTTAACGACAAACCTACGATTATATGCAATACAAAGCGTTGGGTATATTGTTACTAAATTAAAAGAGATACACCACCAAGAGAAGTGAATTCATTCCTACTATCATTCTATTAATAGAAAATTACATTACTTCGTACACATTCTAGACTAAAAAAGTATTGTTTTGTTTCTTGGTTTTTACTGCGGGCAATGTTATTCATTAAACTTAAGTTTCACTTCAAAGTCTTATTAGTTTAAGGATCAAATTCAAAGATTAAGGCAGTATTTCCCGACCTTTTTAATGCGGTGAAACACCTTAGCCTGTCTAAAATGGTTTGGGCCCCCTATGTTACTAATTTTTAATGTTATAAAATCGAATTGTTCACGGAAGAAACTTAAATGATAGGCTTTAAGAAGAAATTTCTGCGACATTATTAACGAAACACAGTAAATATTTTTTTAATACATAATGAAATTGTAATTCCTAATAATTTTAATAAAATTTCGAACAGCCCTCTTTAACAATTAAATGCCCTCACTCTGGGAAACAAAGATATAAATACTAATTTAGTCTCCTTAATGATATTTGACTTACAGTCCCATCCATATCCAACCAAGATGACTTACGGGAATCATATTTAGCGCTAAATCTCGATTAAGCTGAGAAGGGACGTTTAACTATTTCAAATACATATTATATTTTCTTTGAAAAATTATTCGCTGCATTCGTAATTTTTACGCAAGATACTATGTTAACTAGCTGCGGATTGTAATTAACTTCAGTAATTAAGCAATTGAAAATGTGGAGTTTTGCTTATTACAAACGTGGGAATAACACGTGTCTCAGTTACCGAACGCTACTTATCTGCAATTCAACAGCCTCACTTGTCTAGTGACTAGCATGTTGGACTGGAGGTTATAAGATTTCGGGTTCTCATCTCTGGTGAAAAAAATGCACTATTAAAATGTTTTCAAATATTTGTGTTAGCATCCTACCCCTCGAAACAAATACTGCGTACATGGCTAGTCGCAATAATTAATAATACTAAATTTTATTTATAATTATGATTTCTTTCTATACATTATATTATATGACATAAAATGTCCATTTAAAAACGGAATTTATTAACTTCAGATTCAGTTTTGCTACAGTTACTGAAATTAACACAATTACCTACCGACTAAGTACCAGCAACCTGTCCCGCCTTGCACGGGTGAACATTTTTTCAAAATATATTGGTAATAACTATACATATATATTATCTATAAACTATAGATTCTGTCACCGGTAAACATATTTGTTTGAATCCAATCGCTGATTATTTTGTATTTTATCGTAATTAAATCTGTATTGGAATTCACCGCAATCGGTTGCAGTGAATTCCAACAAAACATTGTGATAATGTTTACCAAAATTGGATAATTTTATCAAAAATCGACAATATTTCCCACAAACTATTAACCTACTTCCCAAATTTCGTGAGTCAGTTTATACGCACCTGGCTTTCCTACAAGGCTTTTCTTGCTTGACATCCTATTCAGTATGTATTGAGACTTATGAAGATGTTCGTATTTGGCACACCGGTTCTAAATACATGTTTATAATTAAGTTAATTAACATGTAAATATTTAGAACCGGAATAGATAAAGTGGGAAGACAAGACAGGATAAATCATAACAAAATTAACACGAATGGCGGAAGATTCTTTTCTCCGAGATGCTTTATCAAAGCATAGATAATTTTTAGTAATTATAGACTTTTTATAATTATGTTTACGAATTGAATTTGCATCATATTAGTAACTGCGCAATTATGTAGTGTTACTGTAACAAATGGCGTGAGCGTGTTCAAATGATAACGATTATTAAGCGATCGGATATCTGATTTCTAAACGGAAGCAGAGTACCTCTTAATATTTGTTTTCAGTTAACATCTTTACTTATTAAGTCCTTCATAAATAAATATTTAGTAGTCTAGTCTTGTGTGCGTTTCTTTCGTAGCGATGTACATAGAATAATTTTAACTAACTTTAACAGATTGCTTGATGTAAAACAAAATGTAAATCATCTTATTGCCTTTATTATATACCAGAGTTATTTTCCTGAAATAGTCCACCAACCAGATGGGCCGATCAACTGAAAGACACATCGTCCTCAAAGCTGTACACTGTCATAAGAGAAGCGCTGGACAGAAACCGGTGGAAACAGATAGTCCGCTGTAGATGCGTTGCTCGCCACGACGCTCAGACATGAGCCGCCGATCAAAGAGAGAGACAAAGGTTACCCCTCAGAATTTGCGCCAAGCGGTCCACTTTTGTCCCAGTTGTCACAGTTGTCCACTTTTTAATGAATAAAGCCGTTGTTGGCACATGTTTTTATATTTATATGAACTAGTAGTGACCGATTTAGATCGTTATCATACAGAATCTGTAAAAATGATCGAAATATATTATGTATAAAAACCATTAAATTGTTGTGTTAAAGTGGGGTCCTTGCTGACCCGGATCTTTTGAATCTAAGTCCATATTCAGGGCCAAAAAGCCGTGGATCAAACACAAGTAGGTGCTAGAAGGAGCCATCAACTGCAAAAAATTGTTCTACTGGACGAAAAAAATGGCCATGCCCTTTTATCTACCTTCGCGTCCTTCTTTAATTTTGAACCATCGTGTTACCTATCATACCA
This sequence comes from Pieris mannii, assembly GCA_028984075.1. Classification (NCBI taxonomy): domain Eukaryota; kingdom Metazoa; phylum Arthropoda; class Insecta; order Lepidoptera; family Pieridae; genus Pieris; species Pieris mannii. Next base: position 8,711,743 of record CM054776.1, read on the forward strand.
TAGAATGCAAAGAACTATTTACCTACAATGCTATATATCAGTTATATTGAAAAGTACAAGTAGCCAGGTGATCAAGTATATGCCCAAAAATTTATTCATCTATATAAAGAAAATAAATCGAAAAATATGTTAACTCGAAGACAGGTGAATTCGAGTAGTTTTTTAATTTATTATTTGAACTCAGAAGAAGGAAAGTTTTCATTGAGAGAAAAAATGGATATATGTATATAAAAAAAGGGATTTAGTTCTAAGCCTGAAAACCGAACAATCACTATATACTAGATATATACTAGCTTAGCAAAATGTTACATGCGTTGGTATGTAGCTACTAATAAGGCCGCCTAATATAGGTAAAAAAAAATTAAAGCTAAACGAAGTTCGCGCAGAAAACTTCTTTATACATGTAAACGATTCATTATTAAACCAATACAATGAGAACAATTAAATAAATAAGAGGGCAACGGGTGACCTTATTGCCTTCAATAGAAGTCATAGAACTATTATTATTATTAGTTTTTAAAAGGCAAATCCGTGAGTCTGAAGTATTAAGTATCACCCGATAAAATTATTATTCCGCCGGGAACCAAACATATTTATTACCTCCTAAGTTATCTAATATATAAAAATCTATAAAGAGTATCTTCGATCAAAGGAATAAAGTAGGTACTATTAGAGGTACCTATACGTTAATCATTATAATGTTCACAACAATTAAATAAAGTCATTGTGTAATATATAATAACCAATTTAATATAAACCTCTTTAAGATCATCCACAGATAAATAAATGTTCAATTTTATCTTGAAATAGTTTTAGTCATCCGGAAATTAAGTTTGCATAACCTAATGGCATCATCAGATTATTTCTCTATTGCCAAAACGAATACTTTGATTTGCCTTATAAGTTGCACAAATCATCACTAATATAATTGATACTTACCAAATAAATATTTATGACTAGATCGCGGTTTCATTTGCACATTTCTGTTTTAAAATTTACACCAATATAGTTACCGATAATTATGTATAATTTCCATTTTTCTTTTTTTAAAGTTCAAACCCTTTTTAAATTCTTAAACGCCATATTATATCGAAAGGAATCTTAAACTGTATATTAGTGTAAATATGTTTAAAAATAAAATTTACCAATATATCGTTATTTTACCAAAACTAGTAAATTTTAAACTAAGCGAACCAAACCAAAATTACTTAAATAACTTGTAGGATTAATATATAATCTGAGAATTACTAATTTATATTATAAAATAATAAGCTTTGGTATGTATTTTTGCACGTTTGTACCTTTTTTTATATTATTCGAAGCAATATATACTTACTTTGCAAATATAATTTGAGTGATTGTCACTGCACTTCAGTTTTGTTACGGGATACTATCGTAAGAATTGTTTTGTATACGCGGTTGTCATGGCAACGAGTCAAGATTAAATATGGCGTACGTGCGCGTCGCTGTGTACGATAGTACTGGCTCGAGTAGGTTCACTTGCGCCGGCCATCGACCACCACCCAGCTCTTCTGAAAGCGAGAGGAAGACCCAAGCAGGTTTTTATTGTGCGAGGACACACGCGCATATTTCTAACCATTGCTAAGTTTGTTCACTCACGAACATTAGTCATGCTGTATTTTAACGTAATCAACTAGTATTGTCCAAACTTATGATTCTATATAAAGCCCTCTCCTTGAAATGCCATCAAAATAGTTGCATAAACATTACCGGTAATGTGATCACTGTCAATTGGTGTAATTTGTTACGCAACTTATGTAATAGTAGAAGGGTTTGATTAGAAAATGACAAAAATATTATTTATTGTCTTTATTAACACAAAATAATTTGACAACGGTTAAAATCGTATACACCATTAATAAATAATTAGATATTAAATTAAAGCTAAATAAACATCTAACAAACTAATTAAACAAATTCATACAGAAAAGTACCGTCTAGGAAGTAAAAACTACATGTGATAAACAAATGTAGGTATCTATTGCTATTTTCTATGTGGCTGTACATAACTTTATAAAAAGAACTAAAAACAAATGATATGATGCATTCTTGTAGCGCTTAACACAAAAGCTGCGAATCGCGTGTTGTGTTTTGCCTAATAGTGTCATTTTGTATTATTATTTAACATAAAATGTTGGTTAAAAATCACTTTAATAAAATACAAGATATCACTGTAAGCAACAACACTATCAAATAACACTAACAGAATTTAACAACTACGAAAGCAAATTAATTACAAGTAATTTGTATATTATGTTTAAGCAGTATAAATACACAAAACAATTTATAAACGGAATTTTACATATCGTTAGGCCTTTGAACCAACTATCGTAATTTATGATATCTACAGCCGCTACATATTTACTGATAATACTTATACTATAGCACCTTTGTATAACACAGATTTACACAGTGTTGACGACTTGGTCGAAGCACTTAGCGACAAATTGTTCTTTGTCGTCCAACTTTCTGACGTCACCGCTCAAGTGACGGGTCAACATGGCGTTTTCGAGAGCCGCAAGTGCTTCTGAAGTGAACCGCTTGCCTTTCAGATGAGTTATCACTGAAGCCTCCCCGTGAAAGCCGGACTCGATTAAACCGGGCGGGATGTTCAGTGTGACGTCATTAATTAGGCCTTTCTCCACAGTCATGGAGATGATCAACTCTTGAGAGGCGGAATAGAGTTTGGACGAGAGAAGTTCTGGTGGCACGGGGAAGGAGCGGCTAACAGTGAACTCTGGAGTTCTGCCGTAGCACCATTCCCATGTCGTCAATTCCTTTCTTAATTCTGCAATACCTGTCAATAGATAATTTAAATGAGTATTAGGCCACAAGTTATATATATACCTTGTTGCGTTTGATTTTTTTAAACCAAATATGAAATTACTCCACATTGTCATATTTATATGATGAATTAAACAAACATCGCGATTTAATCGCACCCAATTCATCTCAGAAAACCTAGAATCATAGACTCTGTCAGAATCTTCTAAAGACTGACTGAACCAAACTGCAAAGCCGTCAAACGAGAAATTCAAATTTGGAACTGAAGACTAGTTAGGAGATATTATGTATGATAAAAATATACATATAAGTACCTGGATACCAATCTTCAGTGGGATTCACGAATTGGAAACCTCTCTGTTGTGATATATGCCTTTCACCGGCATCTTCGATATGAAGCGCCGGTGTGCGAAGGTACTCGTAGCCGATGGCCGTCTGAAGGCTTTCCACGGTTACTCTGTTGTCCAGATCGGCCAGATTTACGACAGGGGACGGCGTTGACGGCGTCGCTGATGTCTGTATGCCATGCTATATAAAATTATGCGCCCTTAACTTGAGTGATTGGAGGGGATAGGTCAGGTTAGTTACCACACACATATTAGTAGTTTAATTTAAGACAACTTTTTAGCTTTATAAACACGATTGTTTAAGTATATGTAAAGGGAAGATTATTATATAAAATATAGTGTTTGTTTTAACTATTTGAAACTTTAAAGTATCAGTGATCTAGGTTTATTAATAAACTAATATATCATGAGTCATGGTGCATGATACGACCTCTAACATAAATGAATAATTTTAAATCCTTAAATAGTTTCAAAACCCTAATGAGCCCTTTATTCATGTAAATTATAAACAGTTACTGAGCAAATTAAAAAACAAAAGACTGCTGTATACTTCATTAATCTAATTAATACTAAAGGTCTTTACTAGAATGCATTGTTAAAGTGTTATTGGTAGTTAATGTGCATATCATTAAAATGTTACTCATGCATGAAGAAAGTATAATTTACTATTGATCTTAGAGAAAAATTTGCAAAAAAAGGAATACAAGTCAAACATAAAGCATATTTGTTGTTAAAAATCTAGTCATAAGTAGATATTAGAACTCACCTCTCGTTTAGCGAGTGCTTTGCTGAGATCAGCCTTGTTGGCGTTGACTAGAAGTGTGCAGTGATGGTATGCTGTTAAACGGCTTAGCTTAGCAGCAGTTCCCGAAATCTAACATCTTAATTAAGGAAACTTACAGACATTGCAACATAATAATAGATTTCATAATTGTAACTTTAAACAATTTAATGGAAAAGTTTTCCTTAACACTTATAATTTTATTAAATGTAAAATACCTTTCTAATGTTATTTATACTAATTAAAAAAAAGGCATTTTCATATTTAAAAAGGATACTTTGTATTTGTCCCTAACAATAATGTCTTGTCTTTCGTTGATAAGAGATTTTATTCCAAAGCTTCTATACAGGGCCCTCTTGATAATTTCTAAGTTATATTTTCTATCATATCTTTCTCGATGGGTAAAGAATGTTATATTTAGGTTTCCTCGATCATGATACACTGTGCCACCACCACTATTACGTCGAGCAAGAGCAATTTCCTTAACACCTAAGAAAGGTACATTTGCCTCAAGCCAGGGGTTTTGGTGTCTTCCAATAACAACACAGGGCTCATTCCGCCACACCATCATAACATGGTGATTTGAAAAATCCATGTTACGGTACATCCAATCTTCCATTGCTAGATTTGTGTAGATGTCTGTTGATTGTGACATAAACACAGATTTTGTGATTTCCCTCTCTGGTGGTAATACCTGATCCTGTTTTATTGGTTTGGCTGAACTTGTAGCCAGGCTTCTTGCACTTGTGCGTCTAGTCAGTCCAGCCACAACACACATGTTGGTAACAACAAACTTTCTCATCATTGATTGAGACATTTTCCAAGCAGATACTTTTCTATATGAATGAGTGATTGGCAGTTTTACAGACGTATAACACTCAGTTCTTGTATTTTAGATATTAATTACTAGAGTTCAAATACCACAAATCAGTGATTAGCACTTAGCGGGAAGGCAGGCATCTGTATCAGCTGACGAGAGGGAGATCAAATATTCATGTAGTGCAATTGTTTGATGCAGCCACTTCCAAGTTTGGTGCAGGGCGTTAATTCGAAAACGAATCCCCAAACAGTCTCGACAGTCACTTTGCATTCCTTCTCTTGAAGACAGGTTGAACAAAAAAATCACAAATCAAGTATATTTAAAAACGAAATTATAATCACAAAAAACAATGACTAAAAATGGAAAATGGAAAAAAATAATCGTAATAAAAGAGTATATTGCAAACGAATGAATTGTGCGACAGCGTAACAAAATATGAATTAATTACCTTCCGTCGCCTCATTTTATTCAGGCTGATAATGATAAGCGGGCCAAGGAACCGAGGGGTCGAGCGAGGGCATATTAAGTTCACATAAAGACTAGCAAGTAAATACGCCTGATAAGAAACACGACTCTGTCACGCGAGCGCACTTCTTTTATCTTGCGCTGTTGTGTAGCTGAAAGTGGGTAATTGTCATTTAATAATAGTATTTTTGTTTATAGAACATAACTTATATATTATTCTGAACAAAAATTTTACATCATAACAATAGTATTTACTTCACCTTTTCAAGTCACGTTTGCTATAATAATTAAAATTCTCTTCTGTCAAGTATTTAAAAGCGAGTTATAAGTTATCCTAATACTTAAAGGAAAAATTAAAGTGTTTAACTCTAATTTATTTTAAAAAATTGATAGGGTTATGACTTTTGTGTTACTACTTGCTAACTACGAATTCGCTTATTTTTACAGAATAGTAAGACACATCAATAATTTAAATATAAGCTCTGGAATGAAATAAAACCTTGGGGTCTAGTCAAGACGGCTTATCAGTAGTGTATGTAGAAAGTCGAAAACTAAATGTGTATGAAAATGACAGCTAGTAGTTGGTACCAACTGTCGACACTAGCTGTCATTTTGTGTACCAACTACGTTCACTTCTTTGTACCATTTCATTTTAAAAATAAACTTTGTCGGTCAGTACAAAAATAAATCCAGGGGATCTAGTCAAGACGGCTTATCAGTAGTGTATGTAGAAAGTCGAAAACTAAATTTGTATGAAAATGACAGCTAGTAGTTGGTACCGACTGTCGACACTAGCTGTCATTTTTTGTACCAACTACTAGCTGTCATTTTCATACACATTTAGTTTTCGACTTTCTACATACACTACTGATAAGCCGTCTTGACTAGACCCCCTGGTGAAATAAGACAAAACCTTTAATGAATATAAGGTTTTAATAAGCTAAAATTAACAGTAAAAATTGCTTTGGCTACATTAGATACATTGACAAAGTCACTAGCAAAACATTGACAATGTCATCATTTTATGGTTGATAGTTTCAAGCAAGAAGTTTACATCATTCTCCCGCACTATTTAATTATAACTGCCGTAGTAGCGTTCTCGTCGTGGTACTCAAAATCTATTTTAAAATATAATCTTTTAGAAATTCTGGTGTATTACGGACACGGCCAGATCTACGAAGTGTTGGCTCACCGGGGAAAGAGAACTATACTGCTGATGCACTATCTCGAGTTTGTGCCATGGTAGAAACACATACTGCAAAACTTTTCTCGTTGCATGAGGCTCTTTGTCATCCAGGGGTAACGAGAATGTTTCACTGGGTTTGCTTATATATGTGTAGATATTTGGCGATATATGATTTATCAAAAGCTGAAATTTTATGATGTCCCATTTTTCTGGTGGAGGAACCGACTGTGCATCTGTTTCTGGAGCGGTCGGTTTCTGCACAGAAATGAAGTTTTCGAAAGTGTTACGCCAGTGTATCCAAGCCCTCGTGCTAGACCTGTCTGACGGGTCAATATCAAATCTTTCAGGGCGAAGATATTTATCCATGTTGTTTTTTTATAATTTAGCTTATTAAATTGAAATAAGACAAAACCTTTAATGAATATAAGGTTTTAATAAGCTAAAATTAACAGTAAAAATTGCTTTGGCTACATTAGATACATTGACAAAGTCACTAGCAAAACATTGACAATGTCATCATTTTATGGTTGATAGTTTCAAGCAAGAAGTTTACATCACCTGGATTTATTTTTGTACTGACCGACAAAGTTTATTTTTAAAATGAAATGGTACAAAGATGTGAAACTCCGAAATAAAACTATCATTTATTTTTAATATAATATCTAATATCTTAGTCATAAGTAGGTTACGACAAACGATAACTTAAAAAAAATAAAATCTTTAAGCCCTTTTTTGGAAGGTTAACTTCAATGGTCATTGGTCACACTATAATTAAAAATGTCCAAAACAGACACTTTTTTGTAGTGTGTACAATAAGTTCTTAGGCAAAATATTATCATCGCTGTGACATGACTATTTCATGACATCTTTGTGACTTTGATGTTTGACAACAAATTACATTTCAAACTTGAAATTTGCGAGTTGATTTGTAATTTCTGCACTAGGCCGTGTATTAAAATTTACTGTGTTTAAAAGTTATCTTTTCGACCTCTGCACCTTAAACAAACCTATTATGGCTTTGCGTACAACAAAGGTATTATACAACAGTAAGTATCTTTAACAAAAAAATTCACACGAATTATATTTAAGTGTTATATAATGATTCATACCTTTCAGACAGCCTAAGGAAGTGGTGCTACAACCTCGCGGGATTTAATAAATATGGTTAGTAATATGTGTTTTTAATAAAGGATTTACTGGTGTGTGTTTTTTATACTAATATGAGCTTTGCAATCCAATATTATTTACACACTATATAATTTGCAAATTTTTTGCTGAGAAATTACATGTACATGTAGAAATTGAAAACATTTTTAATCATAAACAGGGTTACTTCGTGACGATTGTCTTCACGAAACTGAAGAAGTTACTGAGGCTCTCCGCCGTTTACCTCAACATGTAGTTGATGAACGCAATTATCGTTTAGTTAGAGCTGCCCAATTGTCCGTCACCAAAACAATTTTACCAAAGGAGGAGTGGACAAAATTTGAAGAGGACAAACTCTATCTTACCCCAATTGTTGAGCAAGTAAAAAATGAAAAGCAAGAACGTGAAAATTGGGAAAAAAATAATTAAAAACAGAGTGTTAGTGTATGAATTTTTTGTAGGTTTTAAGTGAAAATGTTTCAAATCAAGGAATAAAACTCTTATTTATCACTTTGTTGTTTATTTAGTTTGTTAATATACATCACATAACTTGAAAACTGATTTAGTGATCATTCTTTAGTCTTTTTAAATTTATGATGGATTCAATTACTACTTAATCATTACATAGGAATGTATAAATCTTAAGAATCTATTAGTATAGTTACTATTTCAACAAATATTCGAGAATCATGTCAGTTAAAAATGAAACTCCATGGTATTTATTCTTATATATTTAAATGTATGAGTAAAAAAACTAATTTAATCATAAAATTATGCTGTAGACATATAAGATTTGGAAACACAATAATGATTTTTGTTATCAAAATTCTGTACAAATATTAATATAATGCATGTATTACTAATAATACATACTGTATTATAATATAATTATATAACATTTCGTTAAAAATAATTGTTTTTAAATCGAAATAACTTTGCAATTATATACATCAGTAACATAACTTACGTATTTACTTAAAGAATCTGAGCACATGACAACAAAAAGAAATTCAGTTTTTACATTCAAAAAGTAAACAGTCTCATAAAATATTGATAAATGAATGATTTAAAAAAAGATTCTGAGAAAATTATGAGTATTGCAAACATTTTATTCGAATTTATATTTGAGATATTTTTGGATGTCAAAAAATGTGAGCCACAAACAGCATGATCATATTATATACAAGACACAAAATTGTTGTTAGACTTTATACTGAAGTATTGGAATGTGTCCATTAAAAAATAAAGCACACATTACTTATTTAAGTTTATTATTAAAAATAACGAAACCCCCAATGAACCAAAAAATAATTGTTTTTTAGGAGAAGGATGATTATTTCAATGGAAATATTTTTTTCAATGCCTCCATGCTCATTAAATTTATTTATTTAAATTTTATTAAATTATTAAAAAAGCAGGCAATAAAGGGACGCGATCTTCGAGACAACTGTCAATAAATAAAATAATATTTTGTGTAGCTGAAATAGTTCTGAAGAAATAATTTTGAACAAGTATTTCATAAGGAGTAAAAGGCGATATTCGTGTGTGTTTATACTTAAATAATTATGAAGTTAATAAAAACATGCATGCAATTAATGAAAGCATGATCTAACAAGGGGTTCTTTGGCACTAACTTTTAGAGAAGCCTATAATATGGTAGAGGTTTTTATGTCATTACATTACACTGGACTTACAATATCTTGTATTATACATTCCCATCTTAATTAATGTTATACTAAAAATTACATCTTATGGACATAATATTCAGGGAGGACATGATAAAATAAAATATTATGTAAATAATTTAGTGATATAATCATAAATTCGATACGTTATATGGCAAGTTAATGGCCGGAAAAAATTAATGGAGTAAAAATTTAAGGGAAAGCTAAGTCATAGCCACATTTTATAATTAAAATTTCCCCAAATAAAAACCTTAATGCCTATAAAAAATCAAAATGGTTTGTTTATTATAAATTATATTTACGAATTTGTCCGTAATATAGTTTAACCTGTCTTTTGTCAGAAAGTATTCATTCCTTGCTGTTAACTGTTAATTTTTTTCTAATATGTTTCTAAATTTTTTTTGCTTTGACATTTCTACTAGACGCGGTATAAATAATATTTAAATTTAAAAATAGGAAGTTATAGGTAGTCCTTTAAGTAATTGAAACTTACTATAGTTTCTAACCCATATTGTCTTTTATAAAGCCTGTATTGTAAGCCTAATTTTCTTGTTTGTAATTAAAACATCGCATGCATCAACCAAAATCAACACCAGTGAAGTTTAATTGCAAAATGAATAATTAAAATGTAATTTTTTGATGTTAACAGCAAGAGTTAACCAAATATAACCAATTATATTACAACTCTTCATCACCTATAGCTTCAAAAGCGTTATTTTCCACACAGTCCTTGCCAGTTTTAAACGCGACTGATGCAAATTTCTCTGTTAACTTTTGAACCGAGAATATTTCACGAGAACTTCCCGAAGTGCAAGAGTCTCCATTCTAAAAAGTCAACGAATTATTATTCATACAATATGACACTAATGAATTAATTTTTATCATAATACAAGCATATGTGTACTATCACAAAATTCATAATACTTTTTATAGATTCTGATAATACATCAAACTTTAAATTGGAACATTAATCTGAGCCCCTTTGGTACAATCATGAGTTAAATAGGCTAAGAATTTAGAAATAATAGAATACAAGGTTTACTTACTATAGAACTAAGTGTATCGCTAGATGATGAAGGTGTTATTAATTGACTGGAGCCATCCCGACGTAAGTAGGTGAGACTCGCCCGTTTACAGCGTGGTGATATAGGACCCTCACCATTCTTCTGTCGCATCAACTCATCAACTATTGACTGGTACATTGATACAAGGTGAGTTGTATGATAGGCTCATTTTAATAATAACACACACAATAAATTGACTTCTATCACTTTCAATTTTAGGGATTTGTCTTGTATTGAATAGGTGAATTTGAATATGTGAACAATTGGTAAAATGTGGAAATATTGAGATATCAAGTTAATCAGATTTATTTACTTATATGAATGCTAAAGATTTCATATTTTCATAAGTAATAAACAATTTTTATAAACAAGGCTACCTGTAAACATACGCTGATGAATATTGCATTTTCAGTCTTCAATGTTACCCAAATGAGATTATCCTTGCTTATAAGATATTCAAAAGAAAGCTCAAAGTTTTTTGTTGGTTCTTCTAGTAAAGATCCATTTTGTGAATGATCCAGCTAAAATTTAAATGTTTAAAAATAAAGTGTGAGAAAAAGAACAACATACTACAGAATACTTTAAAGCAAAGTTGTCTTAAAAAATAGGTAACATGAGGTTGCCTAGATTTTGCCAGGAGATAGTTAATAATAAGTTAGGCTCACCGAATGTAGAGTTGTGATACGCCAACAACGCATTCGTGTTACTTTATATCGCTGCTCATGGCTAGGATGTGTTACACTTGTAAGTGATAATTCTTTACATGCTAAGGACACTCGTACATTTATTAAAGCACCACCCATGTCGCCAATATTTACTGCTTCTGTTAAGCCCTCTCCGGCTGGTATTCGGCCATAATGCCTTAAACTTCTAGCCAACTCAATGTACTGTTTAAAATAAACAATTGAACATGTTTATTAAAACATACTTATTTATAAATCTATATGATAAATTCATTAAGCAAAAGTAAGGAATAAAATATGTAACTGATATTGATGAAGCACCTGCATTGCAATCTATAATGTATACTATATTTTTACCTCTCTCTTCTGTTTTTTTGATTCATGTGATGAAAGCATGACTTTAGTTTCAGAATCAGCAGTAATCCATCCTAAATCAATGTCTTCTATAATTTGAAGATACAATAAATCTATTGACACCCTGTCTTGAACTAGGTCCATATCATAACAAGGATCCCAATAACTAAAAAAATCAAAATATTGTCATTTAATATATAATAAATATCAAAATAAAAACAAAGTTAGTGCAATTACAAAATTTATGATATGATAAAAAAATATGAAGAAACTGTATATCTTATATAGTGTTAATATTATAAAATACTTACCTTTTCCTTAAAACAATTTTATCTTCAGGTCTAACATATTTCTGGGAAATATATGGTGATTCAAAATCTTCTAATTTCTTAAAACTTGGCTGTCCATCTTTTGCACAACTCCAGTTAAATAAAAACAGTGAAAAGTATTTTGTGAAATCTTTAGGGAGATTCACATAATTACAAGCTATATCTAAAACAGTACTTGATGTGTCAGTTGAAGATACTGATAGTGGTATTCTATATCCATTCATCAAAGAGATCTCTATATCAACAACATGAACTTTGACATTATGTGTTTCTTGTTGAGCAGTTAAAAGGAATGTCATTAATATTCCTGAATTAGCCAAAACTGGATTTTGTCCAACTGAAAACCAATAGTAATTAAAATTTATTTATTTCAAATTTAAGTTTTAATAAAAAAGATTAAGATACTTACTTAATTGGATATATTTCTCTAAATGAATTCTGCGTTCTTCTAATTGTGAACTAGTGAGAAAAAACTTTTTTGGTGGAAACTGTGGCAATTTAAAATAAGAGTATTGTGCCTGTAATTGCTCGTGCAGACTAAGCAGCTGCTTAAAGCGAGCAGTGCAGTGGAAAAATCCATCAATATGTATGTTGAAGCCCTTTAAGATAACAAAAACGCAGCATTAGTAATTCAAAGCTGAAATACGTTGTTGAATCATAAATACCTAAAGGTCATTCAAATATATTTTTTTATTAAGTTATTAGCCAAGAACTATTTTAACATATTTATTAACTTCTTGAGTTTACCGTGTAAGTAAGTCCATTGTCGTCTCGAAATTGTTGTAAGTCCGGAATAGAAAAATGCATTTTGAACAATATTCAAGACCATATCATTATAATAATAACAAAGTAAGTTTAAAAAACTGTTGAAGCTGTAGGTTGTACACAAAATACATGAAAGATGTTGAGAAAATATCAGACGTTAGGCAAAAGCAAAACAAAACTCGCCCACTTTGTGATTTGTTGTCAAATGTCAGCGTATAGTATATACATACAAATTATAGTAAGGATACAACTTAATGTATTATTATATAGTAATATAATAATACATTTTTATGGTAAATTGTCTATTTGGCACTAATAGTTGAGGGAAGAGTCTGTAGTCTGTGCTAGAAATAATATAATCTTATGTTTTATATATCTTATATTTTTATTACCTAATCTAGGCACAAGTGAAAACGCATTTTTAAATAAAGTAATGTAATGTTATGAAAATTTATACATACATATCTAATACATATTTACAAAACTACATTTTTGTGAAAAAGGAGAGAAAACAGACTAGTTATATTAAATACCAAACGTAGATGCAACTAAGATTGGCTGATAATATGTATTTGATATGATATGATATGTTTTTTTACATAAACATGGTAATTTTCACGTTTTCTAAAAAAAAAGGTTTACAATTCAATAGGTAGGTAGGTACCTCAATTTTGAGGTCGGATGCGGGAGGGTGGAGGGTAAGTATACTTATCACCCCCAACCAATTTCAAGTACCAGAAACAGTTATTTCAATAAAAAAAAATATCTGTGTGTACCAGAGTACACAGGTAAAAAGTGAAACTTTTTTACGACATATCATTTTTCTACTATTTGCAACTGCACGAAAATGGGGTAGATAAGGCTTAAGCCTTAAGAACAACAATTTTTTCAGTCATATTTATTAATAGTATATAGTAATATATTTAGTCATATTCACTGATACTTACAATCAAAAAGTGAGGTTAACCTCAAATAAATATTAAAATCATGTTCATACGTGTTGAATTTATAAAACAAAATGTATAATTACTCTCTCTTTTCTTGTAAATTCACTTAAATTTGAACAAGTTTTTTTATTTTATCACTTTCAAATTAATATATTGTGATTCCTATTTCAAACCAAACTTCAAAACTAATATATTGTTATATATTACATTATATTCTTTACGTCACTATACTAACTACTACTTCGATAAAAAAAGCAACATGGCGCGTAACCGAAAAACGTGACGTTTTCTTACAAAATTTCTCCCATACGTCGATAAAGAAGTTTCACTTCAATAAATTAAACATAGACATAACATTTATTACTACTACAACTATAACAACTCCTAACGACTACTACGTATTCATATTTGCATCTTATGTAACAATCACTTTATGATTGAACTCTTGTTCAGATGAATCTGAATCTGTTTCTAACCTAACTAAGACAGTAAAATAAATCTATGGATATTTTTGTAAGATTCTGTTCATTATTTTCATCAATTCTAACAAAATAGTGTCAATTCTTTGAAGATAAGTTAAGTAAGCATAATCTTTATAGATGCCACTAGTCTGTGCGGCAAGAAAACCGGCGCAGCCGGCAGCAGTTAAACGAACTAATATAATTTTTATTTACCCTTGAATATTTAGAATAAAAAAATATGTGTGTGTACCAGACTACACAGGTAAGAAGTGAAACTTCTTTACGACATATCATTTTTCTACTATTTGCAACTTTACGAAAATGGGGTAGATAAGGCTTAGATATGCTCTCGATATTTTTTTCTTAAGCGGCAAGCTTCTAGTCTGTAGTGAAGATAAAATAATTTTGGTATTATCTATATCTAATTTATCTGTCAGCAATTTCAAATGTCAAATCTTAATACCCAATAATAAGAGTTAAGGATCCATATAAAAAAAAAAAAAAAAAAAAAAGAGTTAAGGATGACAATAATATTTTTTGAAATATTTTTTGTGTAAAGTTTTCTTTTTCAATAACGCAGTACAAACTTCAAACTACAAAACATAAGTTTCAGTACATTAGTGTAAACTCGTTAACATTATATACCATAAAAATGCCCGGCTTGCCGGTTGTTAGTATTCAGTGTGATTGGAACGACGCTTTAAGGTGACTTTTAATTTAAATAATGACAAATAAAAATAAATAACTAAGGCTTACAATTTTTTTTTTACAGATTACCACAAAATAAGGTGTGGATATCAATGAAGTATCTCAACATGAACAGTGTTCATGATAAAATTACAACATCGCTCAATAAACCAGATGTAAAAATCAAATTACATGTACCGGAAACCTTTCAATTGATTTCATATTCAAATCTCAGTCTTGTATTAAGACATGTTGAATCTGACTTAAAAGTTGCATTTGTAGCTCCAACGAAAGTCCATGATTTGCACCAAAAAGCAATACTTTCTGTATGTGCTGCTGAAAATTCTCTGACTGTATCATCATGTGAGGGTGACCAGCTTTTAGTGTGGGATAGCAGAACTAGTAAGTTAAAATTGACACAATTTTTCTTCACTATCTTATATATTAGATAATTCAAAACTGTTATTTATTGTAGGCGAAACATTATTGGATTTGAAAGGGCATGGTGGCCCTATTTACAAGTGTCGGTTTTTTCCATCTGGAGTGGTGTTAATATCTGCTGGAGCTGATGGATCATGTAAAATTTGGTCAGCACAATCAGGAATTAACCCTGTTACTCTAATAGGACATGTCATGTCTGTGGCAGACGTTTGTATAATTGATAAGGGAAGAAATGTTATTTCTGTCAGCAAGTAAATATAATTTTATATTGAATTTATCTCCTATGTTATAGTAAATATGTTGTATTATATATTATTAGTAATAGTAAAGAGGAATTTTAAGTTTTTTGTTTTGACCTCCTGAGTGCCTCCATTCAATCAAGTCATTATTGCTAGAAATAAGAATTTAAATTATTGGTGATTGATTTAAACGCTCTTGGCTATAAGGCAGATACATTTCTGGCCTGTTTCATTGAAGATAAATTTTATAGACCAATAGATCTTGACATATGATATGCTTTTCCCAAAACCCATTGTTTATTGTCTGCTTGGAGGTTATCTATGCTGACAATTAATATTAGCCCCAGGTGGAAAAAGCAATATTTCATTGTATGTGTAGCATCATAATTAATTAGGTTTTGACGTGATTGTTCAATTTGTCTAATAGGGTTGGCACCCAGCGTAATATAATTGATTATATTTATTATGCTAAATTTAAATAATCACAAAACTACTTAGTAAATAATAATGAACTAAAAATATTTTTAGAGATGGTACAGCAAAGTTATGGGATGTTGGTGAATCAAAATGTTTGGATGATGTAATTAAAGATAGAGGCCCTATTAATTGCTGTGCATTGACAGTAACTCAAGATGAAGTTACTGTTGACAATGATAGAGAGGTAAAATTGTAATTGCTTAACCTAGGGATTCATGCGATACCGATAAATCAAGGATACTTTGGGTTTGCCGATATATCGGCATCGGCGAATCTTTCAAAATTCGGGCTTTTAAAAAGTAATGTAAACGCTTACTTATTTGATCTAGTTCGTTGGAAACAGGCGCAGACTATCTATTCCCGGGGAATCCCGGTATTATTCAGTGTGTTGTTTCTCTCGCCCGCTTTGTCCCCATTTCGCTATACACTTTAGTTGGATTTTCACTGCTATCGCGAGTAGTATTGTTTCGATAACAAATAAAAAAATACAGAACTACAAATTTATTATCAATGTTAATTAATGCAGTTATTTATTTTATTTTAATTTCATTATTACTCTTCCTTCATAATTTTAATAACTGAACCTTCAATCTTAATCAAGGTTTGTGACTGTTTATATTTTTTACTAAAAATAAAAAAAAAACTAATTACAAATTTTATCTTAATTTAAATTTAATTCAATAAGCGTTGGTATTGCTATCGGGATCAACGGTACTTCTATAAGAGTATCGGCATCGGTATCGTATCGGCAAAAATCTATATCGATGCATCCCTTTTTTTATTGTGGGAAATCAATTTACTGACCCCTGCGCCGGGGCAACGATTTAAAAACGACACGGGGAGTGACGAGGGGTTCAGTCCATATGGTGCAATGGACACCTGCCTAGTGCCTACTAAAACCCAACAGCCCCACCCGTTCGCTATGGACCGGAGGCGCGGTAACTGTTTCCCTTAATCCGTGTCTCCGTAAATTGAAATAAGCATACAATGAGTATGTGAGTTTCTAAAATGTATTATGTATTTACTTATAAATAATAATATATAAATACTTATTACAGATTGGAACAGCAAATAAGCTGTTAGTTATTGGATGTGAATCAGGTGAAATTGTATGTGCTCACATAGCAAAGAGAGAAGTAATATTTCAAAAACAGTTAGGTTCACCATGCAACACCTGCATTATTATTGAACAAACCATAATTGTGGGATGTGCAAATGGAAAAGTAAGTCTTTTGAGGGTACTACTTTAATTGCAGAAATGTAAATATTAGAATGTTTTTTTTTTCTACTTCAAATGAGATATTGTCATAATTATTGTTGTTTAATAAGTGGGAAAATATTTTGTGTCAGATGAGGACACGAAGGTTTAATAACTGTGAAGACATTGTACAGTTGACTAATATCAATCAATCTATTGAAACATTTGTTACATTAGCATAAGCTAAAGCCCTGCTCTTATATATTGTGTGTTATTATGAATTGGAGTGCTAATTGTTAATTTCACATTAAGATAATTCAATTTTTGAATTAAATTTACAGAATACTCCTTCTGACTTAAAATTTGCAGATATTCAATAAACAGTCTGTAACATTCCGTAACTTTGTTTTGCAGGCTCTTAAATCTTAATGTGGTTTAAGTTTTAATTGTGTTTGTTTATTACTGTTATTTTTATCTTTTAGTTATTATTTATATTATTAGGTATTATTCATAATTTGTTTTTGTTTTATTTTTGTTTATTTTGTGGTCATTTCTTCATTTCTTTTTCCTCTGATATATTGCTTAAGCTCTAATGTAATTGATATGTATGTGTAAGTGGGTTAAATTTGTAATGTCATATTTTCTGGTATTTTTTAGGCATAAACATTGTTTTAGAAAAAGGTTCAGCAAGCTTAAACTGAAGATAATAGAAGGAAATTTGTAACAAAAATATTTTTTCTATTTCAGATTATCCATATGAAAGTGGAAGATGGTGAAATAATAAAAGAAATACATGAATCTGCTAGCCCAATTCTTTCTATGGGTGTTCTCATGAATGGCCTGTATGTGGTCGGTAGACAGGACGGGAATTGTGCTGTGCTCTCAGTGCAAGATGACTTTCACTCTGTGAGAGTACAGTTAACAGGCTCGGACTGTGATGGCATAAGAGATTTATCATTCAATAGTAAATGGATTTTTGTAGGTTGTCGTGATACAAATGTGAGAAAATACGACTTTAATCAAATAAGTGTACATTTTAAGTAACAAGTGAAAGACATTGTGCCGAGAATATTTTTATTATAATTGATGTATTACCTGCGATCCAATAAAAAACATTAAGAGTCCCTACATATACAAGATTTTAGTTGTAATGGCTTGATCTGAAAAGGTAATAAATTGAGGTTATTTACTAAGAAATTGAAAATAAGTTTAAGTTGTATGCTTAAACCCAACTAATTTTGATTAATATAAGCCTTTTTTCGCAAGTATCATTTTTGTAAATAAAAATAAATAATGCATAATAATGAAAATTTGATGATTAAATGTGACTTAAACCAGCAAAAAAAAAAATGAAAGCTTGGTTGATTATATGTTATCTTAAAACGCACCTTAGAATTATTATCTTTGAAATAATGTTTGTAATGGTTTATACCAATACAAAGCCTTTTGTATAAATGGTGCCATACTTTTCTATCGGAATCAACGCTATTCTTTAATTGTAACCACTCTTTCAAATCTCTATCTTTTGGTGTTTTTATACTATTTGCTTCTGCAAACAAATTTTTAACTGAAAATCCAAGAGATAAGAAATGCCAGCCGATCCATATAGATTGGGTAATACCATTTTGCCGCAATTTTGCAGTTACGATGTTTGTTACACAAATTATCCAATTTAACCATTTTTCCATATTTATAACAACATTGTAAAGTCCCTTGCACATAATACGTACCTCGTGTTGTCGTATTGGTTTGTATTCTGAAAATATAATTTTAGTTTTATTCGGTAGACATTTATACAATAAGTAATTATTGATATTAACCTCATGACACTGGTTGGACGAGAAATATATTTCAATGGAAAGGCCAGTTATCGTTTCGTTTGGAAAGTTTCTCTTTTAATTAATGACAATTAAACCTATAATAATTAAATATCAAAAGATGACCAATCGATGATTTTATGTATATCATTAGGTTACACTTGGGTTTTAAGTTCAAATTGTAAGGAGAATTGGGTAACTTATGTCAAATATGCTTTGATTTAAAAACCTCTAAAATCTATAAAGTTAGATTACATTCAGTATTTCCATAGTATTAAAAATTCATACTTGGATTTAACTTTATTTTCTCTGAATCTGTTTGTATTTGTTTTTCTTTGGTGAGACCTTTAGCTGATGAAACTTCAATTTCTGAAGCAATGTTAATACACGACAAAACCTTGACTGTTAATTTTCGAGGGTTCTTTGATTTGTCGACATCATTTCTGAGTATTACTTTACTATCTCCATTATCACCCTTTTCGTGTGACCTTTTTATGTTTAAGCAAACGGAATCACTTCCTTGTGAAGTATGATATGAATCTTCATCTTTCGGTTCTATAGCTGTATATGTATCACATATATTTCGCAAAAAGGATTTTTGTAAATCATTACTGTCTTTGAAAATTTCTTCACTTAAATTAGAAAGCTTTGCCACAAATTGTTTTTCAACATTTTGTTCCTTCTCTTTTAAAGTAATAGGAGAGGGAATTGATTTCTCATCTGCTTCATTAATGAAACCTAATGATATTACGGACTTGCTAACGGTGGCAGAAAGTTTTGTTGTTAGAGGAAAAAAGTCTTCAGGCCATGTTTCGTCAACATTATCTAAATAAATATTATATAATTTAACAATGCAAAATACACATTCTTAATCAGAACATTTAAATGCTGATGATATAAATAAGTGTTTTCACTCACATAGAAGGTGTGTATTTGGAGGGGAAAAATTAATATGTTTAAAGTAGTTTCTTTGAGAGCTTGATGAAAGTTTTTTATGCAAAAAGGTGGTCTCATTTTTATTGTACCTATAATACGTAATAAATGCAATTTAATATGTGAAAATTCAATTTATTTGTCTTTGTAAAGTTAATAAAATTTATAAACTTCTTACATGGAATCACCGTCTATTGGCCGTTGTTCGTTTCCTGAAATTTAAGTAATATCTATCAATTACTAAAGAATTTATAATAAATTTTAAAGGCATGGTCAAGTAGAAGTCCTATCGATTCAATTGCACTATACATATAATTACCGATATTTGTATCAGAAAATTTTACTTTTTTTAAACTATCGTCGGGCCATTCATCTGAATCTTTTAGCTCTAATTGAATATTTTCTGTGCTGACATTTGTATCTAACCCATATTCGACAGGTGGTATTGTTTCAGATAATATGAGCTGATTTAAATCGTCGTCCTCTTGTATTGTATGGGTGTTATCGGGACTTTCTATTAATTGTACATTTTCTCTATTAGTAACGCTTTCTTCGTTTTCAATATTGTTACTTTCTTTTATGATATTATTATCTGTACTATGAGTGCTTGTATCTTTGGGTAAATCGTAGTAAGTTTGGTTGTCAAAATCATTTTGTTCGTCTGTATTTGTTGTTGTTGCTCTGTTTTCTAATTTGCTCATGTTGTTTTCTGTTGTTTCTGTTAACTTATTAACAACTATTCTTTCAGTATCATTAGATATAAACTCATTCACAGCATCGGCTTGTGCTAAAATAATCATTTTAGGCACACCAGCCATGTCCTTCGTATTTATTACATCATTTGTATTTATTTCCTCTTTATTGATGGCTGTGACTTCTGATACTGTGTCATCAAGAAGATTTTGAACAAAACCATTTATTTGACTGTCATATCCACATACGCTGTCAATTATATCTGATAGAGTAACATCTATAATTTTGTATTCATTTGTATTTAAAGCTATGTTATTTATATTAATATCATCGTAAATGCTCGTTTTTCCAACTTTGTTTAATGATAAAATTGATTTATTGCTGTCAATTGAATTGAAGCTACTCGTTTCCGATGAATAATTCTCTTCTACGTACGATATGCTTTCAGATTTGCAATTCTCCTGAAAATAACATGAATAATTACATATTATAAACATTGGTACTTTTACTTGATTACAAAGACTTACAACTACTGCTTCAATCAGATCATCGATTATATCCCATACATGTCCCTCCTTTTCTTCTAATTCTGAAAATGAAATTTAAAGTTTATTATTATTTATATCGAATATTCTAAGTTGATTTCTTTAAATGATTTTAGTTGCCTTCAAAGTCATCCATCATTAAATTAATATCCGAGTCGTCAAGAACACTCGCAATCCAAACAGTCACCTGGAAAATTAGAAATCGGAATTACTTACTAACTATTGGATTGTAAGGGTTAAAATTGAACTTTTTTAAACAGCATCACGCGCCTTTTTAAATTGCAAGTTTTAAAAGTTTCATACACAAATTACTTATGAATTGAACATGCATAGAACGTGTGTGTCAACCCTAATGTATGTAAATAACATAAGTTAAATAATAATAAAAAATATTTATTATAAAAATGTTACCCCGTCTATGTTATCTTAATGCAAATCTTTAGGTTGTATTTTGGCGAAAATTTCATACTTAATACAAAAGAGTGAGAAATTATTACTTAATATTTTTTTCTTTTAATTTAACTTTATTTTGTTTTGACGTTAATATTGCGACACGTGATAAGATAACGATGTTTAAATAAATAAGATTTCATTAAAAAAATCATTAACTCATGGTACCTTTTCTGATATTTCGTCTCGTATTTTTTTATGAATGGTATTTCTTTTTCTTCTCTGAAGAAGATGTTCGATGTCGTTGCTTACGATTTCGGTAAGATTTTTCAAACTGAAAATATTATTAAAAACATTATATCTTACCCGTTTTGATGTTCGTTATTATATTTTTTACCTCGTTTGTACTGGTATTCGTCCCGATGGCAATAACTTTAATACAATTCTATGCCCAAAAAAAGCGCAGAATAATTTGGCTTTATCGATGTTTCCTTTCTTTATAAACTTTAATTTATTTGATCTGAATACAGATGAGAATCATGAAAATTGCATCAACTACTAAATTGTATAAATTATTATTAAAATAATGATACGCCAGGAAGTACCTAGATCGTTTGACTTTTTGAGATTTAAAGCAATAAATTGCATCATTAATATGGACCACGGGTTTTGCATTCATAACGTGTTGTCGCAACCTCTCTACCTAAAAAAAGACAATAAAGAAATTAAGTACAACACCTCTAAAACAAAATATTAGAACGTGTAAACTTTTGTATAAATTTGCAAATATATTAGCATATCTTATATTTTCGCAATAGCCACTAACAGGAGTGTTTGGTAGGTATTCCTTGGTTAATCTACAAACGATTTTATTAATTAGCCAATAATTTCTTATTAATTTAATGTCGTTACAAATCAACGTAACGCACAAAGTACATTAGATATAGGTAAGTATGTACGAGAGTAAATATTTGTTAGGAGACCGAGTCGCCTCATAGGTAGGTACATACCGCTAGACACTCGCATATAAATAGATTTATTCTATATAGAAATAGAAAAATATATGACATTTCTAATCACTACATAGTATAAAACAAAATCGCTTTCTCTGTCCCTATGTCCCTTTGTATGCTTAAATCTTTGAAACTACGAAACGGATTTTGATGCGGTTTTTTTAATAGATAGAGTGATTCAAGAGGAAGGTTTATATGTATAATAACATCCATTAAATAGTGGAGAAGTACTGTTATTTTTGAGGTTTCTAATGTGATGTCGTAAATAATTACATTTTTTCCGCTTATATTGCACACGCAGGCTGAAGCCTACGAGTTTTATCAAAATAATGTACTAAGTATTGTACACATTGAAAAGGTCTACGGAAAAGTCCGTGATGGTATATGTCTATCTCTTATGGATAACCCACAATAACGTTTTTTTGTCATTTACTTTTTACGACAAATAATGGCTAATTTTCGAAGCGATTTTAACCAATACAGCATTAATCCTTAACCAATTAAATACCTTGAATACATTGTTAATTTAATATAGCCATTTAATATAATCTATACAGCCCATTACAGCTTATTTAGCAGAGATCGAACGCGTATATTACCGGAGCTTTCCAGCGACGGAAATAACAATACATAATAAAAACCTGCTTTTCATCCGTGCGAAGCTGGGGCGGGTCACTAGTAAAATATAATTGATTAGGAAAATTAAAAGTTTAATACCTACCATGAAGTTAGGGAGAGTCTTTCCTCTAGTTCTCCAAGTATCAAGACATTGACGCTTTGTCGGAATAGCTAGTTCTGCTATTCTCATTGGACATCTGCTATACTCCTTTGTATTTATAACTGATTTACGTTTGCCACGCCTATGATTACTATAGTAAAGGAAGTTAATTTTGAACTATGCTGCTATAACATTTCACAAAAAAATTAAGTAAGTAGTATTTTTTTAATAAAAAAAAAATATAATAATTAAATCGATTCTATTTATATTCTTAGGCTATATTCGTATAAAACATACTGCATCTTCTTTCCATAGCTGTGTATATTGACATTAACTGGCGTAAACTGTTCTTGATTTTTGCTACAGTTAGGTTTCTCCTGCCGTAGCTTTGCGCCGCGAAGGACTTCGCTATTCACGCCTCTGTTGGCCCAAAATTCGGTAAAGTCTAGGGAATTTGTTTCAAAATATTCTGAAAACTTCAAGTTATTGGACAAAGTTGTTTATAAAGCTTTATACTGAGTAAAGTATATAACACGCATTTTATAGTGACATTGGACCTACATAGTACTGTTCATACCTAAAATTTTATATAATTTAATGCTATGCGTAATTCTTGTTGTAGGAAAAACTATACTCTACATTTTACATACCAGAACCCATTTTATTTCGATTTATTTATATAGGAGACGTTAACACACTATTTACAGAAAATTTAAGGTCTTTGTTTCATAATAGGTACAAATCTCGTAGGCCTAGAATTCTAAAAATTACATATCGAATCGACAAACTTCTTCAGTTATAAACCACTTACATACCGAAACCACCGACAGTGGCACTACATTTTATTCACATAAGTTGTTTAAAGTAGAATAAAGTATTTAGTCAGAAGTTAACATCTTGAAGCTTCTACAGAAAGTAGAAAGAACACTGTTTTGATGTTACGCGTAACACTGGAAGTTGGCGGGAGATTTCAAAAATGTTTTTGGGGAGACGTCAGACGACAGTCTACTAGTGTTTCGACATTTTGGATATCGATACGTTCAAAAGATTTTTAATGTAATGATTTTTAAGGGATACATATAGACAATATATACATATAGTTATATATATACTATAGTTAACCATATGGATATTACATTTTATAGCACACATACATACAAATATACATAATATTATATAAGTCATAAAT
This sequence comes from Pieris mannii, assembly GCA_028984075.1. NCBI lineage: Eukaryota > Metazoa > Arthropoda > Insecta > Lepidoptera > Pieridae > Pieris > Pieris mannii. The sequence continues at coordinate 8,735,921 of CM054776.1, forward strand.
ACAGGTGTTATGACTAATGAGGCAACTGTAGTCTGTGGAGGCAATAACAAATAATTTCATTCAATACTAAACTCACTGCAATACTAATGCAAGATATTTCAACATAATATTATTACAGATGTGTAACTAACACATGTATTTAGGTGCGCTGATTTATTTAACTTTATATGTTGGCTCTCAAATTAAAATACTAGTAACTCTCATGGCGTATAGAATGAATGCTTACTCGCTCCTTTGATTTATATACAATATACAGTCGAATGACTATGACTAGTGAATACACTTCACAGTGTTTTAGTAATATTAAGCTAGAACGAACGTAAGGTTCATTGTTATAATATATAGGGTAAAACTAACGAATTTAAAAACGATCTTTTAATTTCGTAGATACAGCATTATTTAAAAATTACAAGTTCATTGCCCCGTGCATTTGGTACTGTTACCTGAGAGTACAATAACATTTGCTATAGACTAGTTCAGAACAAAAGACTTAAAGATGTGGTCGCATTTAGAACGTGGCAGTTCTCCAGTAGATTGGTGTGAATCTAACTATTCTATTACACCTATGATAGCAGAGTTTGTTAATACTGTAAGTAACATTTAATTACAATATTTTAATCTACAACACACTTCATTATTTTAAATTAATAATTAATATTTATATAAAATAAGAATTGGTAATTAATTTGGTTTTCTAATAAGAACTCTTAATAATTTTTTAATTACATATGTTTTTCAGATAAGCAATGTTCTCTTCTTCTTGCTTCCTCCAGTATTAATACACCTATTTCAAGGCTATGCAAAGTTCTTTAATCCTGCAATTAATGTCTTATGGTTGTTGTTGATGGTGGTTGGGTTAAGTTCTGCCTATTTCCATGCTACCTTAAGTTTAGTTGGTAAGTAGTTAAATATTTTTATAACTGAAATCTGCTAATGTAAACCTTAACTCATAGCACAACTATTTACTTACAGGGCAACTTCTAGATGAGTTAGCAATACTTTGGGTGTTCATGGCTGCATTTGCAACATTTTTTCCAAAAAGATATTTTCCAAGTTTCTTAGGTGGTAATAGGTAAGTTTCTTTCAATTCAGATTACACTTTTATATTAAAAGTATTCTGGCTCTGGCTCATATTGGGAAGATTATTACATTATGTAAACCATAAACCAGCTATGAAACCTGTAGTTAACCTACTTATTATAATCGCTGATAAAGTGGTGTATGAAATGCTATGCAAATAGTTGGTATTGACCTTATTTTATTATATATATTATATTTTGATTAGTTTTTGAAGTGAAACTTCTTTAGGCGCATGAGGGTAAATTTTTTACAAATGTAACGTCACGCAAGTATGCAACGGAAGTGTCGAAAAAGAGAGAGAGAGCGATCGAGACCGATTGAGAGAGAGTAAGACAGGGCGAACGTAGCATGAAGCAACTAGCGATGGAGTGAGAGTAGGGAGTAAGCAAGTGAGAAAGATCGAGAGAAAAAGTGAGATAGAGCGATTGTCGTATAACGCACAGTGCCACGGAGCGAGAGGTGGGAGAGAGCTATAGTGAGAAAGATTGAACGAGAGAGAAAATAAGGGATATTGAGAAATAATACATGCTATATTGGTTTGTGTATTCGTTTACAAGTTAATTTATTTACATATATATTATTATTAGCACTTATACGTACAGTGAATAGAGATGTACAAATACATACATGGAGTATTAGGTCTTTTACCTTTTTTTATTTATTTATTGATAAAAAAGCTTGCCAACGGCTTACCTTAGTAATTATTAATTCACAAAGAAGTTTCAGTTCTGACATGTGTACTTTGTACGCACGCACTTTTTTCTCTTGATGTTTTACAAAAAAATATTTCAACTTCAGTCCATTAACCAACAAATAACTTTTAAGTAAAACAATTGTATATTTGTTATATAGAAGCTGACATTATTTGGTGCTAATGGGATTATTGCATGACTAGGCAACCTTAAGTATGTTTAAACATCTTAGCATTATTTGAAGGCTAAAGTGAACTATGAAAATTGTAATACTTGCAATCGCACTTAATCTACAAATATGAGGATGCAATTTTTTTGATTACATTGTTGTACATCATCCTTTATTCTTAACTCTTAATTGGAATTACTTTTTATACGATATTAAGTCACACTATAGGGCATGGAGTTAATCTTTATCTGCTAAGTCTTATAATGTTTAACTTCACTTGACCAGCAAGTAAGTAAGTAATTGCACTTCAATAAAAAATCTATTGATGCACATTCGGGATTCGAACGTACGATGTCAGGGTTCAGAGAGGCGCGTTTTACCCTAGCTAATATAAAAGTAAATTAGCAGTGTGTTAATAATTTTAAATAAATATTTTCCGTATTATTTTAAAAGATTTTATATATAGATATTTAAAATATATGAAAATCATTCAAAAAATAAACTAAAAAGAAATGCCCGTGTGCAAGCAGCTATATATTGGTTTTGTTTTGTTTGACGTCAGTACGTTTACTTAGAATTATAGTTGTTAAAAAATCCACGCCAAAAATGTATTAGATACAAATAGCAAAAGATTTCAAAATATAAGTACTCTAAGTGCAAATGTCCTCAGATATCACATTAATATGTGCCAACAATGTTGTCCTATTGACCCTTATCAGAATTAGGTAATGGCCTACAACTGGTGATTAGAAATACCTATTAATTTGACCTTTAATATCGCGTGTGCAGAATGCGTAATCCGCATTCCCGGAGTCATACGTCCTTTGAATTTCACATGGTTTATTGTAATAAACTCTTATCAATAAGTTCGTGGAAATTTCACACAGTTATTTTATTATAGTTTCGCCTTATGGTTGTTGCATTTTACAACAATTAGTCTTCGACATGTACTGCACATGTTTCAGATAATTAAGCGAAATTATTTTGAGAAGCTTGCACTGTCTTGTACGTCTTGTATATATCTATTCGGTTAAGACAAAGTTACCACGTTACCAAGTAGGTAATGCAATCCCGATCCCGCAAGATTTCGTGCCACTTTTCGAGATCAATTCCGAGGCGTATCATGACGAAATCTCGTTGGATTAACGTGATAAAGTAGATAATCTCTTCAATGAACCAGCTTATCTCTGTGCGTCAAATAAATACAACCGCAGTGTAGTCATATCCATGTACTAAATTGATGACTTGGAACTGTTGAAAGGCAGAAGTTTTCCATTTGGCTAGCAAATATATCGTATGGAAAGAAATTCAAAATATAATCAAACAATTACATCGTCAGTTACCCTTTTAAACGCGTCAACTGCAGGTAATTGCAGTGGATTTCAATTTATTGTAATAAAACCACGACTCTTGAGGAATTAGAAGAGACTCTGAGAGCAGCTAAAAGTCATTCACTAGTTTCTGCGCGATTAGATAGTTATCTATCTAATCGCTTTCACTCTCTTATGAGTCACTCATAAAAAAGAGATGAATCTATATAAGTGGGGTACCTTTTCACAGTTCGCTTAAACTTCATAGGTTTCTCATGCTTGTACCAATCAGTGTTAAGCCTGAGACGTCTTTTTTGCTCTTGGGAACAAAACAGATTATGGCGCTTATCAGTCAGTACTGTCGATACTCTTTGCTTCTTAGGAAGGTATTTCTAAAATCACTTCCAAATATGAAGAATATTCTAACTATTCGAAAATGCGAAAGCTTAAATTAAAATAACTAATGAATATGTTTCGTGATTTATTATATATAAATAAATAATAAATAATAGGAAGTTATAAAAATGAGTTTAACAATAAATATTTTTCTTTAAAATAATGTCGTATCCGAAACTATTCGCGGGATTGAATTTCTTAATCCTACAAAGTCTTGAAGTAATGATCTCGATTCGAGATGGCAGACAAATAAATCACTGTTTAATGGTGAGTGCTGACCCTAATGCCTTTATGTCCCTATTTGTGGACAAATCAATTTCCTGTAGTTCAAAACGTTTCTATTATGACTTACAACATTTTTGTGTTTTAGGAGATTGTTAGCGTTATTTGCTAGCGTATTCTCCGTGTTATCGACGGGATTTCTCGTGATGCATCCGAAAGCCAATGCTTTCGCTCTGATGACTCTGGCAGTACCAGCACTTGTATTTCTTTGCAAAGAATTAAAAAGGTATGTTTTTCTATTAGCTTTTACCCATGCATTTTTAATTATTATCGTATTATTACAAATTCAAAGGTATATAACTATATATATAAATATTATATTATTGTTTATGTTATTGCCTTATAAAATGAAAATCAATTTGGCCACACAATATTTTAAATGTCATGTTATAGGTACATATTATATAGATTATTTTTAAGAACAAATTAGTTTTGTCAAATTGTCTCTTCCGTCTGCCTATAATTTCCTTAAACAATAATCAAATAGAGACATGATAAATGCGAGCACGAAGTAACACGATACAGCTATCTAATGACAGAATTATGTTTCCAGAGTAAAATGTGCGCGCGTTTACCGTCTTGGTCTGAGATGTGTTGCTGTGAGTCTTCTGGCAATGTTCTGCTGGATTATCGACCGAATGTTCTGTGACGCCTGGCTTTATATAAACTTTCCGTACCTGCATGGAGCCTGGCACATTCTCATCTTCATCGCAAGTTATACAGCCTTAGTTCTTTATGCCTATTTTAATGTTTCTGAAGAGAGGCCTGAGCAGAAGCCGCAATTAAAATACTGGCCGAAAAATGATTTTGAATTAGGAATACCATATATAACAATAAAACATCCGTATAAAAAGGATAATTTAGCTATTTAATTTTTTTAATAATTTACTTTTGTGACAGCCTGAAATGATTTGATTATCAGTATGTACTATCTGTGATGTATAGTTTTACTAACAGTGATTAGGTGCAATTTGTAGTTTTTAAGATTTCCAAAGTATTTATTTAAGTTTCTAAATTAATAAAAGTATACTATTTTATTTGGTAGCTAGGTACAACACTGATGAGTTTTTAACTAGTTTATTAGTTTTTACTATTTGTTTTTCATATTTAATTATATTATACATTTTTCACACAAATAAAATATATTTTATTCAAGAAGAAGAATATATACTGCTCAAAACAATTACGAGTACAAAACTTTAAAGTAGAACTAAACTTTTTACTTAAGGTTTTAATTATTACTGGCCACTAGATAATGTTAAGGCATTGTCGAAGAAAATAAAAAACAAAAGAGCATCGGCGTTTTGGTTAGTAGTCCTATAATAAAGTGGCAGTGTGTCTAGAAACACCTAAAAACAAAGTGACGTCTTTGAATTTTCATTACTTTCTAATCACAGAAAACACATTTTAAGTAGTTTTTTTCAATCTTTTGAGTATTAATAGAAATTGAAGTGAGCCTTTTGAGTATTGTTATTCATTGAAGCGAGTGAGTTTAGGTCATAATGCCAGATCTGATTGAATTGCATGTCTCCCGAGCTATCGCTTTGCTTGAAGAGGGTCGAACTATGCGTTATGTAGGAAATAGTCTAGGAGTAGCCCCTTGTGATATCTACAGACTTTGGAAGCGATACCGTGAGACGGGAGAATACTCACGAAGGCGTGGTCAAAGTCGAAAGAGAAAAACTACACGTTTGCAAGATCGCTACATCGTCAACTGTGCTTTACGTAACCGCACCACAACTGCAAGAGATCTACAAAATACACTAAGGACGGCTACTGGTGTAGAAATTTCCGACCAGACGGTAAGAAATAGGTTGTTGGAAGTCAATTTGAGATCACGCCGACCAGTTCGGGCTGTGCGTCTAACAATTCAACATAGACAAGCTCGCCGACAGTTCGCGCAAAATCACGCTAATTGGCAACTTCGAATTGGATTGGAGGCCAGTGCTTTTTACTGACGAATCACGATTACAGACGCCCAGGCGAGCGATACAGTGCAGCAGCAGTCCAGGAATATGACAAATTTGGATGTGGCTCTGTGATGGTTTGGGGCGGAGTTGGTTTGGACGAGCGCACAGATCTCGTCGTTGTTCCCGGGCGCTTGTGTGCTCAAACTTACATTGAAAATGTGCTCGAAGATCATGTTTGGCCCGCAGCATATGGTATGGGCCCAGATTTTCTTTTAATGCAAGATAATGCCAGGCCGTATACTGCAGCCATCACGTCAGATTACTTACGACAGCAGGAAATCCGTGTAATGGAGTAGCGTTCCATGAGCCCCGACCTAAATCCAATTGAACACATTTGGGACTTGCTTGACAGGCGCATCCGAAAGCGTCCGATTGCACCTCAAACACTGCAGCAGCTCACTGAAGCGTTGATTGAAGAATGGGAGCGAATTCCACAAGAAGATATTCGGAGGATCATACGAAGCATGCCGCATCGTTGTCAAGCCGTGATTAGGGCTCATGGAGGCCTCACACGTTACTGAAAGTCACTAAAGACGAATATTCAAACGATATAAGAATATTTCTTTGATGGACCTTTTTTATCACCAATTAGTTTTTCGTGTACAATGCACATTTTAATTTTTTTTTTAATAAAAAAAATACAAATTGAATTTTTTTATTAATTGTAGTAATTAACAAGGTAAAAAATAGCGTACAAGTTAATTTAAATCTAATTTTAGTTTAAGCAATAGAAAGGAGAAAAATCTTGTTCCGCTAATTATTTTGAGCAGTATACATATATATAGTATGAAGAGTACTATTTCAATAATTAATTTTGCCAAGTTTATTATTCCAATATTATAAAAAAAATGTAATTCTTTGTATAGACCTTTTCGTAATTTATGCATTAATATTATGTATAATGACATATAGTGATGAAATAAATTTTATAATTTACTACAATATACATGCATTTTGTATACACCTATTTTCATTTCGGGCGTACAACACAAGAATTACTTAGATTATCAGAAATATTCTAGGATCATTTATGAGTATATATTTAATTGTGGAATACATTGTACGTTCATACCAGATTTTAAAGATTTGTTTATTATTAAAAATGATCCACAACTATGCATGATATACACTGACGGACTCATAAACTGCATCAAAGTAAAAAATCGACTTTGAGATCAATATTTTAACCAAGTATGCAAACTTTCTACACAGATTTAAATAGAAACGTCTAGATTGGTTCGTTAACTTTAATATTAAGGTAATATATCCTTTACTTTAAGTTTGTGTACTGGAAAGAACCTTAAAACTTTTTTGAAGAAAAACAAATTTAAAGAAATTTGGTTTTAACAATAGACACAAGCTTTATGCAAGGGTTTTTTTATGTTTTAATAAGGTGTATTACCTCCACGTGCCCTTATTATGGATTCTAATCGGTTCCGCATAGATTTGATTAGGGTTATTAAAACATCTTGCGGAATATTGGCCCATTCTTCTCAAGGTGCTGTTCTTAGCTGTTGTGCCACAGTCGTAGGCACAGGATTTCTCGCATATACAGCTCTTTTGAAATTGTCCCAAAGATGCTCATTGGTATTAAGATCCGGGCTGCGTGCTGGCTCATTCATTGTACGTATCCCAACCTCTGGGCAATATTGTAGAACTTGTGCAGCAGCGTGCGGCCGGGCATTATCCTACATTAAAGTTAAATTTTCGCCTATAAATCCCATGTAAGGCACCACGTGATTCTAAGATCACTGTTATGCAGCGATGTGCAGTCAAACCCCCTACTACTACCGTTTTGACGGACCATGTCTATGAACACAAGTTCTGTTCGCCCGTTCATCGATATGCCATCCCAGACCATGCACGAACCGCCTCCAAAAGGAGCACGCTCCTCAATGCAACTTTGAGCAATCGACGATAGACAGCGATCATCTGCACCATATAAACATGTCCTACACTCGTCTGTGAACAATACGGAGGCCCATCTAATTTAAGTGATCACGCGTAAATCTTAGCGAGGTTGTCTGTGAGATACAGACAACTTTGGACCATTTGCTGGTCTAACAGGGGTGATATCCGCTTCCTTTAACCTTCTTATTGTTCGTGCACTAACGTTTACTCCACGCACTACATTAAGCTATGTTTTGATGTTTTTTGACATGAGGAAACGATTTCGCAGGGAAGTTGTAACAATAAATCGATCATCACGACCGGTGGTTGCTCGATTTCTACCTGTACCACGTCTCCTTTTGTAAGATCTGTATATTCTAGAAACCGTAGACTGGTTCAAATTTAAATTTTGCAGAGATCCAAGCCCTCGCGCACAAATGATACAATTTGAGCAGCTTGTTCAGACGAAGTATTCATATTATGGTTCAGAAACTTTCGATGAGTTAAAAAGCTAACCCATCAATTCTGCTGGAAACAACAATTCAATTGTCAAAAGAATCAATTAAAAAAAACACCCAACTCTGATACTACGAGTAAATTTTCTTTTCCCGACTATATTCATTTGTTTTACTGCAGTTCTATTTTTAAATATTGCTTCTTTTTTAAGATTAAGGGCCCGTCTCTCCATATTTATATAATTTTATCAAAAAGCTTGCATACTTATTAAAAAAATAATTTCAACGTAATCCTGAAGTTTGATGCAGTTAATGAGTCTATCAGTATAGTTTTGTTACAGCCCTACATACAGTTAAATGTACATACATTTAAAAAAAGTTGGGGATGATTCAATTATTTTTCTAGGCCGCCTAGTAATATTATTGTAGATGTATATCTACAATAATATTGCTCAATATAGTTGATTGGACAATATTATTAGCAGTGTAGGGATAATATTGAAAAATTGCGCAATTATTGAACAGAAGTTTGAGCAAGCTTAAATTTTATTGCGCAATATGTATTTTTTGTACTGTGTAGGGTTAGTATTGCGCAATATTTTTTCAGCTCACTGTTTTGGCTGCAGCCATAACTTCGTCTTCAGACATGTTTCTCTCATGAAAATATTGACGTTAATGGTTTGTCAATCTTATTGCTAAATATTATTGAATGTTTGGATTCAAAGAGGGTATTCAATAGTAATGAATATTAAAAATATTGTGCAAAATGATGGTGGCTGTATGGGCCGCCTTACAAGGAGTAAAGGGATTTGGATGGAAAATTAAGAAATACCTGAAAAAAATTGATATAAAAAATTTATTAAAAGAAACATACAAAAGGTAGCATTTAAAAAATGCAAGCCACACCAATTGTTAAATAAACTGTGCGCTAGAATAACATCATTATTTTAATTATATAGTAGTGGAGCATAAACATTTTCGTAATAGACTAGCAACTTAAGCTAATGTCATAATGGAATGGCATATTTAAAATGGCAGTATAAAAATAGTCAGATTCATAAATTCCATCTATTCACATTTCTACACCACAAACATTGGTTGGAATGCAACATTTACATAACCAGTAATTATACTAGGTAAAAAAATGATGAATAGTAATTTTTTACAGTAATTCAACACAAATTTATATAACATTTAGAGAATAAAATTTAATTTAGATTATTATGTTAATTGGAAACCAAAACTGTAACAAACTCAAATTAATGCTGTCCATGTGTGAAATTAATGTGATAACCATTTAGTTTGGGTGAACGTAACTAGTCAGAATCAGATGACACATGGTTGTGGTTTCCCGGATGTAAGTGAGAAGAGTCCACCTTTTTTCGGGGAAATGTAGTCCCTCCACGGTAAACAACATGATTCTTTTCAGTCTCCAAAATTTTTACTTCATGTAGCAATTGTGGTTTTGGCATTAACTTTTGCAATTGATCCCAAATAAAAATTGCCAAGTTTTCAGTAGTACTCACCTGTAATTTTATTTGTTATTTTATTACATAAAACTCCTTATGTTCACATATCTAAACAAAACATACTGTTTTTACATATTGTATTAGGAAAATAAGGGTCAACATACAATACTTATTTTACAAGATAAATTCAAGAATAGACCTAGAGGTTAAACATAGAAGATACTTTGGTATTCTTCATCACTATTACTTTTTCAGCATCAATTATTTTCAATAAGGCCAGGATATTTTAACTTACAACAGCTTTAAAGTATGGCACATCTTGATCGAGATTTTTATGATCAAGTGGATCCATTATTGCATCTTTCATGTATTGTTTCAGATCATGTACATTCATCACCATTCCTGTTTGTGGATCTACTGGACCCTTTACTGTTACAAGCACTAAAAATAAAGCATAAATTGAGATATTTTAAATGAATAGTAGATTGCATACATTGGTTGCGTTATTTGTAATATGATAGCCTATTTAATTATACAGTCGTAAAAAATAGAATAAGCAACATGTATTAGATTCTTGCTCACCCAAGCATAAAAGCTGTGCAATATATTAATAAAGAAAGTTAATTAAGCATTATTATTACCAACATAATTATGACCATGTCCATTAGGATTGTTACATTTTCCATATAATTTTTTGTTCTCTTCGTCACCTAAAAAAGGGCTGGAAACATAATTAAAATTGTTATTATCAAATAGTAAACTAAAATAGACAAAAATCCGATAAAAAGGTTAAAGGCTATATGTAAGCTTGTATTATCATCAGTTGATTAGTTTTTCTTGATAATTAATAATAAAAGCTATTATGGATATCGTGGTACAGCAACAGAACGAGTTATAATGTCGCAATATTTAATATAGTTTCTTCAAAAATAAGCAAACCTGTGTAATCGATGGCATGAACTGAAAGTTTCTCTTCTTGTTATTGACACAATAGGTAAGGAAGTCATCTTTATTCAGTTATCAATTATATTAATAATAAGATATACTTATATTTCTGTAACTAAAATATTCAAACAAGTCCTCACAGTGAAACGTAACTATGATAACTAAATAAAATTATTTCACAATCAAAGACTAGTGCTATGTTCACAAATTGGCATTTCAATTTACTGTCAATTCCCTCAATCATTTGATTAATTGATGACATTTCTTGAGTTTTGACTTTGCCTTTGTTGTTGAATGACGATCGACGATTGAGAGACTGCTGAGTACTGACTAACTTTTTCCAAATATTATATTGCGGACATAAGTGGACTTTGACTTTCGAGTCTTGCTATTGCCACTTTTTACCTATTTACTCATTAGAAAGTGGTCTATTTAATTCATTAAAGATTTTGTTTTTATTCTATTTTATCTTTTTAAACAATGTTCTCTCCGTTTAGCAGACAACTACAAATTTACTACACTCAGGTTTGTAAATTTGAAAATATTTTTTCTTCATGTTTACTTCAAGTGAACCTAGTTCCTAGTTCTTTTCTAAAGATATTTTTGTTGTAGCTTCGTCGCCTCCAAAGCACGTTGGTAATAGCCGAGCATAATAATGAAGCCTTAATCGCAGCCACCCAAAACACTTTGTGTGCTGCAAAGAAAATAGGAGGAGATATCACTGTGCTGGTTGCTGGCACCAAATGTGGCCCAGTAAGATTTTATGATTTAGAAAATGATTAAGTTGTAAAAACCACTAAGAAACTAAGTTGTAACTGTAACTCTGTAATAATAGTCTACTTAGTTAAACATACTTTTAAACATACATTACATACATTGAAATAGAATCATTCTTATAATATATTTTTTTTATCAATTATTAATTAAATTTGTAACTCTCCTTAAATTAAAAGAAACTGTAATGGTTGGAAAAAGTGGGTAAATCATATTCATAATAGTTTGTTTTTTAATTTCAGGCTGCAGAAGCAGTTGCAAAAGCTAATGGAGTCTCTAAAGTACTTGTAGCAGAGAGTGATGCTTTTAAAGGATTTACTGCAGAGTCCCTGACACCACTAATATTGGCAGCTCAGAAGCAATTCAACTTCACACATATTTTGGCACCTGCTAGTGCATTTGGCAAAGCCATCCTGCCTAGAGTGGCTGCTAAATTAGATGTGTCACCTATAACCGATATCATTGGTATTAAAGATCCTAACACATTTGTTAGAACTATTTATGCAGGTATGTGTATGTCCCCCCTCATTCCGTCTTGGGTTTCATTTATATAAAAATATAAAGTGTTTAAAAAATGTTGGGGAGTAATATAATATACAAGTAACAGAAGTTCAATCAGTTTTTTACTTAAATAAAACTTCAAAGAAAACATAGACTTTCGATGTTTCACATGCTTTAAAAATTACAATTTAAATATATGTTTAATAAAACATAGCTTCAATCCTGTAAAAAGTATTTCCTTTACATTTGTAAAAGCTATGTACATATATAACATTGTTTAAGGTTGTTATCTTATCAAAGTTTAAAATTTCAATAATGACAATTGCTTATGAAGTCTACAAGGTCACTAAGATTATGTAACAATATGATTAATTTAGATCTAAGCATCTCTGAAATGAAATAATATCTTTAAATAAAATTTTTATTAAGGAGCTAGACAAGGACACATGACCTCTGCAGCATGTTCTAGATATATTTTTGGTTTAAAGTAGTAGTAGTTTATTGAGTGTCTTCTGCTGATGGACGTTCACTCTGCCTGAATGAGTTTGAATTATGAATTGAATTCATTTTCACCATTTATTTATACATATATAACACTTGAATTACAGGAAATGCAATATTGACATTGGAAGCAAAAGACCCAGTTAAAGTCATCACAGTGAGGGGCACAGCATTTGCTCCTGACCCTCTAGAGGGAGGATCTGCAGCACAGGAAAAGGCCCCAGAAGGCGATTACAAGACTGACTTGGTGGAGTTTGTTTCACAAGAGCTCACCAAATCTGATAGACCTGAACTCAGCAGTGCTAAGAACATTGTTGCTGGTGGTAAGTTATTAAAGCAGATTTTTAAAGATTCCTATTACTTTTTTTCTTTAGGCATAATTTTTTTTAATAAAGCAAGATATGTAATCTATTTATTTTTTATTTAGTGTGCATTGGGCTTAAACATTTTGTATATTTTAAACATTACATTTGAAAATTATCTAAATGAAGCCATAATATTTCCTAAGCCTTCTGATTTTAAACTATCTTTAAAATCATTTGTTTAATTTTATAATTTAAAAAAAACAGTAAATGTCTAGGTCACCTCTTGGCCTTGGAAAGTAGTTTATCTGCATATAATTAATGTTAATAAAAACCTATTTTATGTGGCTTGTGATATCTAATATCAAAGTCCCTTCAATCTCTTTTGAATGTGGCTGTTTTATATATATAATACATTTACAGGTCGTGGTTTGAAATCTGGAGATAATTTCAAGCTGCTATATGACCTAGCTGACAAGTTGAATGCAGCAGTTGGTGCTAGTCGTGCAGCTGTGGATGCTGGTTTTGTCCCTAATGATCTGCAGATAGGACAGACTGGCAAAATTGTTGCGCCTGTAAGTATTGGTACTAAATTTGTTATATTCTGTTTGTTCCACTTCTTGGTTTGGAACAAATTGCTTACAGAACTTTTACTGGTAGTTAATGTAAATTTACAATTAATATTTTTTTTGTTGTTTACCTAGATGAATAAAGATATTTTGTTTGTTTGTTTGTTTGTTACCGCTACCTGTATGTCATGTACCACAAAGCCATGTTAGTGGAAGATTATAACTTAGAAGCTAATTCTCAAAATATATGAACAAACAAAATTGTATTTTAATTTCATAGTACTTTCACATTTAAAAAATATACATATTTTAAGTAATAACTTGTGCAATAATATGCTAAATTTTTAAAAAAGTTCCATGATATATTTTTTCTTCTAGGATCTCTACATAGCCGTAGGCATTAGTGGAGCCATCCAGCACTTGGCTGGCATGAAGGACTCCAAGACCATTGTTGCGATTAACAAAGATCCTGAAGCTCCCATTTTCCAGGTACCTTCTGAATAAAGCAGCCAATTAAAAAAAAGGAGGAATTTTAAAATATTTTGAATTAAATACATGTAAATGATCAGATTAAGCCAAGCCAGAGTGCGTATTCCATGTGTATATAAGATGGGCCACAAATTTCTTCAGAACAAAGTCGTATCGAGATGATTTTAATTGGGTATATTAAACCAGGATTAAGGAAACTGGCACAGTTCTAACGAAATCGATTTAGATTACTCAATAATGTCAAAGTCAGATTAATTCTTCAAAACTACATTTAATAATATAGATTTAGATAAAATTTTTGATGAAATATTTTCTATTTAGTAACAATATTGAACTTAAAGCATGCGATACGTTTGCAAAAAAAATTGGCGATTTAAAAGTGAAGGAGAGTTTATTGCCATTACTTCATGTCAGTTCTCTGTCGTGATTTGAGAACTGGCACTAAATATAATTATAAATTTAAAACGTTTTTTTGACTTACGTTCATAAATCTACATAAAGTTATCTGCACGAATAAATGATATTGATTTGAAATAGTAAATAGCAAACCTCTGGTAAAAACATTTTTTTATAAAATAGGAAGTTGGGTTGGGTTTATAATTCAATACCTTGAATTTGATTATACTAAGTATGTAGGAGTCTCGGGGGATCTTGATTCGATAACCTCCGTGAGATTTGGAGTAATTTATGCTGCTTGAGTTGTAATTTAAACTGATTAAATTTTTTTTTGATATTTTGTGCAATATTAGAAATTTGTTAAACGATCCGCCAGAACAGTGTGTTAGTGTTACAGTGCGGATTATTCGTTAAAAAGCCGTTACTTTTTACATTTCTTTTGTTTTCTCGTGAATGTGCGTGATTTTATTTGAATTTTTTTAAACTTGGTGAATTTTGCTTAGTAAACGACCGGCTTACCTGGATGACTTTGAGGACGATGGGCCCGGTTAATGTTAGGTATTATATGTATGTTTTTTTTTTTTTTTTTTTATTGAAATAACTGTTTCTGGTACTTGAAATTGGTTGGGGGTGATAAGTATACCCTCCACCCTCCCTCCCTCAAAATCGAGGTATTGAATTATAAATCTTAACCAGGAAGTTAACTGGCAGAAGGCGTTGAGCCGTGATGTTATGTGATATCCACCAATCATTGACACTCAATGCCACTTAACAAGTCGAATAAAGCTACATGTGATAGTTAAATTAAAAACAAAACTAAATTATAAACTTTTAGGTTTTTAAATTGTTAATATGTATTTGTTTTCGGGTTTATATAATACAGACTTATACTTATATGATTATAAAAAAACGATAAACCAACGACTAGGAATAACTAGCGCATCTTGTAGTGCACATTGCTTTATTGGTTTTGCATACATTCTGTAAAACACACATTAATTTTAAAGGCAAATAAAATTCACAACACCAATTTTAATGAAAAATTCTGCTTGGCTAAATTAAAAAAAAAAAAATTTTGTTGCAACAGTTAATATATAAATAACTTCTTTTTTTCTTCTAGGTGTCGGACATAGGCCTGGTAGCAGATCTGTTCAAGGCAGTACCAGAATTAACCTCCAAATTGTGAAGTTTTTCTAATGTACTGCTAAAATTATATCAATCATTGTCTGAAAATTAAACTGTTATTGTGAAGAGAATCATATATTTTATAAGAGAAATGTTAATAAAATGTAAAATTTTCTAAATATTTTTTTTATTACGAGGTGTATCAGAAACTCCTGTAAGTTGTACAGCCTTATTGGAAATAACATACCTAAAATATATGTACATACTTTTTTATTCATTATTAAAAACTTAGTTTATATAAATACATATAAGAACTTCTTAATGCATATAAATGTCATGTATTTGGGTATGATTGATATTTTTTGTTTTGTTTTGAAGTAATAGCCATCAAGAATAAGTTTAATCTAAACACAAAACCAAGAAGGCGCCCTATACTGCTTCACTTCATAATGTAATAATTAGTTTGACAACCCTGCAATCTACTAGCACGAATTTTAAACTGAACACAGTCGTGCCAATTAAAATCAATTAAATATTACGGACAAGACAATAACTACGTTATTATTCTATCCATCATGATATTGGAGCCAGTCATCTAGGTATACTTCTTAACGTATGCATTTTTTAAGCAATCATCTGTTTAACTGCTTACCACGTTCTTTTCAAAAATCATTTTTCTATTCGACAATAGATGGCGTCAGCAAAGGAAATTCCTACACTTCAGAGATGTACCGGTTTCTTAATGTTTTATGTTTATGTTACTTTTCTGCATATTTATGACAAAAATAAACATCCTTTTTATCCGTAAACATTTTTTATTTCTCGAAGTATGAAAGAGGCACTATATGTTAATTAAATATATTTCAATTACGAAAACATACATTTTTCGTATTTAAATGAATACCAAGGGCGTAACTTCTGAGTTAAAGCTGCAACTAGTACAAAACCAACAGGTAAGGGCAGTCAATCAAGTTAGTAACGATAGTATCTGCTCGTGATGTGGTTTGCTCGAGGTGGCATCCTCGTTATCATATTTGCTGGGGAGAGGGGCGGAGCGCGGAAAAGCCGCGCCCATAAGCCACGCCTTCCGCGTACTGACACTGACAAACAACGCGACTGTTGCACGGTACAAATGAAATCAATTATCTAGTATTTTCTCGTATGCACTTTTTAATACTTTGGTCAATTATATTTCCTTCTAATTTTTAATTTGTTTCTTTTACGAAATCTTTTGACCTTAATATGCTGTTTTTTATAGCTGAGATTAGGCTTCTGTATGTGCCTATATCAAATAGTTTTTGCAAACAATCTGTAACACGCGAACGGCTCACACACATTTTGAAAGACATTAGCGATCTGAACCCTTAAACCAATATGATTTACCAGCAGGCTAAGTAGGCTGAAGCGTAGGGCGGCTAATTTGAGGACCAACTTTGCATTTGAATTATCAAATTTATTTCTGCATGACGGTTTTCTGATGACTTTCACTGATAGAAATCTGCAAAAAAAATTCGCCCAACTCCCCAACGAGTAATCGACTTTGTGTCCTCAGCTCACTTTTTGTATTGGTGAAAAAAAGCGAAATTGTGACCACGCACGCTGTAAAGCACGCAAAATTATGCCATTTGTAGAAGCATTGGCGGCAAAAACTTGTTAATCCGCCACTGTTTCGACGGGAAACAAACCTAAAGACCTACCAGATTTTATACGTTAACCATTTAGCAACAAGATCAGCAGAAAATACACCAAATTCAAGGAAACTAGAGGGAATATTGCTACGCTGTCTTGAAAGTTATCACGCCCTGGTCGCAATGACAGTCTTTTTTGCAAGTTATACCTAACTAAAATATTATATTGTTAATTATGTTATTTTGTATATGAGTTTTTTCTCGAATATAACCTTACCACTTCGCGTATTACAACTCAAATTAGTAGGTAGTTACTACCTCTCCACAGTCCACAGATATAAGCAAGTATATAGTGTAATATATAAGTATAGTCTACTTAGTTCATAATTAAATAAAACACTTAAAAAAGGATGATATAGTGAACCGTTTGTGTTAATATTTATCTAAAAAACAGCTGCTTTCTGACCCATATATTTTTTCTTACAGATATTAATTGGTGTAACCGAATCCGTAAAACAGTAACAAAAACGTACCGTCTAAAGGAATATAGTCACGGTTTTAATGATGGGGGATGTTCATATTATAAAGGGAGCGGCAAATTGTGCCCATGCGCATGAACGAGGGTTTACATTTTCACCTGCTCTTATTTACCGATCTTAAAAGATGGCGCTCAACGCGGGGAATGGTTCCGCTACTTTTAGGAATTTAAGGTAAAGATGTAAATTCAATTTAAACATTCATGATTTTAAGAACCAGCTAAAACTCCTCTCGAGGCAAAATGGCGTCGCCCCTGTATGTATACGTATCAGGTATTGGTAAAGGTACGTGCTATGGGTACAAACGTAAATTAATTATGATTCTTGAATTACACATATCTATTATTATAAATCCATCTAAAACAGTCTCCGACAAAATTAACTCCAAGATAGTACTAATATTATCTAGGCATATTATTTACAGGCAAACATATAACTACAGAGGCAAATAAATGTCAAAACATTAATGGGACTAACCTATGTGTTGTGTCACGTAAGTTGTGTATAAAATATAAATTTTTAATTTGTTGATTTTCTGATAAATTAATGATTATTTACAAGTTATGTTTTACCCTAACATAATTTAAAGCCACGTTTTATGCATATCTAATAGAATTAATATTAGTGTTTCATACTGGCAAATAGTTCATGTTACATGATATTTATTTTGTCAATAAATTTCAATAAAATGTCAGTAAACGCGCAAATACATTGAATCATTTGAGTACGGTCAAATCGTTGCACAGAATAATAAACTGCTTAGTTCTTTACAGTGTTATTGTTAATCTTTACAGATTAATATTCTCTTACGAGAAGTTTAAAACTTAGGTGTCTAAATCTGATATTTCTTCATATTGTATATATCTTACGTAGGTCGAAAAGAAGCCAAAAGCTTAAGATTTCGTTAATTCAAAATTGTAATACCTAGTTGTTAAATACAGGCAGTCCTCGACTTACGTCGTTTCAAGTTACGTCGAACAATGTTTTGATGCAATTCCTCAAGATACGTCATTTGTTTCGATTTACGGCATAGGATAATTCACTTGTCGCAAGGTCAATGTGTCCGTGGGGCCGGCACACCAAACACCACTTCGTTGTTACAGCCGATGGATCAAGGAGTTATAGCGTCTTTTAAGGCCTATTATCTCAGGAGAACTTTTACACAGGTTGTAAAGGCTTATGAAAATGGAGCTGAGAGATTTTTGTAAAAGTTATAATACATATATCCTTTGTTCTAAATGCAGTTTTTTCTTTAAATTTCGAGTCCGTATGGAACCTAACCCTTGAGTTTTACATGTAAACATATGAAAAAATATGTCTCGACTTACGTCGTTTCCTAACATGCCGTAAGTACATGGACTGCCTGTATTTTCGATTCATATAAAAGTAATTTCTGTACATTCATTTTTTTATTTTATTTAAGTTCTACAGCTAAAACGAGTACACAAACACAAACGTTAAATACTTTAGCGACACCTACAATCTATCTACAATCACTGCGTTAACATGTATTTTAGCAGAGCTACGCTTGCCAAAACAGCGTTATCCTAGTCAACGCTCTTCATGCCAATAGCGAGATTTCATAGAAAAATAGTCAGCTTTGACTGGCTGAGAAACCCTTAAACAAAAATACTGGTTTACTAAAATTGCTCAACAAAACAACAACAATTTCGTAAAAATCGTAAGTTCGATAAGAAACCAAATAGCTTGTAAAAGAAAACAGTTTATTGGTAATACAAGTAAACTGTAACATTATAGTTACCTCGACGTTCGTCGTTCCACAACTGAACGTTTCTTTGGGCAGTTTTTGCCGCACACCAATGTGGAACCAGCTGCCCACTGAAGTATTTCGAACCAATTCAACTTAGGGTCCTTCAAAAAAGTGCTTACAAGATATTAAAAGGCCGGCAACGCACTTGCGAGCAATGTGAGTGTCCATGGGCGGCTGTATCACTTAATATCAGGTGAGCCTCTTGTCCGTTTGCCTCCTATTACATACTTAACATGTTCCATAATAAAACAAATTATTACCATCTATTCATTAATACCTACTATAATAGTTTACGGTATAATTATTTGTATAAATAATGAATAGGATAGATAGAATCCAGGAAAAGCATGTTAGGAGACCTGTATGTAGTTGCTTCAGGACTTTATCCATAAATAATTGTGTCATGTTTGTGGGCAACACACACGGCTTACGACCATTTCGGAAGGTTTAATTCCCAAAAAACTAACAACAACTAAAAAATAATATCAAAAATCTGTCCATGTTTTCACGTACGTTATATTTGACAATTCTTTTCTCCAAAAATATTGATTTCGTCAATGTACTGTCTTCATTAAAGGAGTAAGGAGGATCAGTTCACACGGACACTGGCCAGAGACGTGTAAAAACAGTCTATTGGTAGTTGGTAGCGCGTATTAAGTAGCTGCGACCAGCGCTAATGCAATGAATTGTGTACAGTCTTGCAGTTAATTCATTTTAAATAAATAGTTATTTAAATATTTTAATTATTACTTAATATTTTACTTAGGTTTTCTTAAATGCTTAATGTTAATATGTGATATTATTAAAACTGTGTAACACTAGACAAATAAAGGAAGGCATTAAAATAATTGATGTTATATTTTCTATTACAAGTGACGATTTTTTAAGCAGTGTTTGGCTTAGCTTTTAGTATGTTACTTTCATCCCTGAAGTCGAAGCATCGAATCTGGACCAATCGAATTTTCTTTCTATGAGCGCTTTTAACACTCGGACGGAAGGCAAACTTCATGAAATAACCGGCAATCGGCATGCAGACCACGTGAGATCATCTTCTTGTCTATTAGTACCTAAAAATAAATGATCACTAAGCAGATATAGAAATCTTAGTTCCAGACCTGAAAAGGTCAAATAAATGTTAGTTACGAGGTAAAATGATAGTAAGGAAAGTACTTTCCAAATAAAGTTAATACATATAAAGTTTAATTGGAAAAAAAACTATAAAAAATAATGTCCAAAATGTATTACGAGCACACAAATCCCAGATGCCAGATAAATCTTTATTTAAATGCCTGCACGCTTGAACGTTAAGGCCCAAAAGTCTATACTCCTAGGGTAATACTAAATCAAATAAAAACTAATTATTTTTATTTATTATATTAAGACATTTCTCGCTCGATAGTACTCTCCACAAAGTCCCGCTCAGCATCTTAAGTCTCGATGTCCGTGCGTGACGGATCTACTCAACGAATTCACGGCAAGTCAAATGTTTAATTTGCTCTATAAATCACGCTATTAAAAACATTTCAAGGGTGTCATCGCGGCACCGATCTCATTGGAAACGTGACGGCTACTTGCTGTGTGGCCTGTATCCATCGGGGATCGAATTCTAGTACTGTCGATAAGCAATCGATCTGACCATCATTCTCTTTAATGAATTATTAAAACTTTCTAAGTTCGTTCGTCGTAAGGATATTTTTACTTATATTTACATCGAAAGCTATACTTATATAACTGCATATTTAAAACACTATGAGTTTAGATATATTAATATGCAATACTATGATTTGTATTCTACACGCGTTATTATTAACTAGACACTCTGGAATTTACAACGTAGACAGTTAAGTATAATATTATTTATAACCACCTCCAGAAAGCTGTGCATTATTATTGTTAGATTCCCTTACTAGAGCTCTCATGAGGTAGTATTAATTTATGCTTTAAATATTTCTAACAAGTCAGAATTGCCCCCTAAACGACCACCGTCCAGCATCTACCGGTAATACACGCTGTTCTATTGTTGTAGTGCCACGGAAAAAAAGCTAAACTAAATTCAATTTATTAGAAATAAATTGAATTAGTTTTTCTAGCGTTAAGTTATACGTAAATAAGTGTGTGATGAGATTTCTTGTATTTGAGAAAAGTAATCAACAACAGAACAATGATCTATTTGGGTATACTTAACCAATAATTTTCTAAAAATGATCGAGTCTCACTTCGATTTTTGGATCTAAGACAAGGGCTTGATCACAGTACAACACAAGTGTTAATTACTCATAAAGGAAAACGCTCGAATTCCTACAGGTAATATTTTAAACCGATGTCATCTTACCATAGACAAAGCAAACCATTACAAAATTTTGTCTCTGGTTTCTAGGGTCGTGAACTGTACTATCAATGACTGTGTTCACTTCTTTAGACACTATATCGCTAGCTATATCAGACTTCTCGTTTATTATCATTATTAATAAGTTCAGTAGTATTTTTAAATAGCTTTTACTATAACTATGTTTACATATGTTTAATGAGCTTGTTTAAAGTTCTGTCTCTCCCTGTTCTGAACTGTCTGTCCCGTTAGTGAGCAGTGGTCCAAACTATGTATCTGTTTGTGCACACTGAAAATCAGTGTTGCCAGTGAAGTTGAAGTTGTGAACAACTCAGAATTTGAAGGTGCCAAATTCTGAGTTGAATCGAGTTTTCGCGAAAATGATTGTTTTATTCATTATTTTCTTGTTCAAGCAACATTAAATGAATAAATATTTTTCTTTCTTCTTTTTATGCAGCAACAGGCACAAATAATATTTTTGAATTAAAGTACCTATAAATGGGATTTTTTTGTCATACCATTGTATGCAGGTTGTGATAATAAGGTTTTAAAGTTTACTTTAGGCGAGTTTAATTAAACTATTGATGCGTTCTAAATTATAAATACAAAAAAAATCCAGTTTTGTATATATTTTAAATGTTAATACATAATGTCATACAATTTCATCTCCAGTAAAATAATTTCTTCGGTTTTGTATCTAATCACAATTATCAAATAGAACCTCCAACATTTTTATGTAGTAAAAATTATAATCGAACGACAAAAACTAATTCAAACTATTCTTCTGCAATATTTATACATAGAGGAAATATTAAAGTAACTCCCTAGATACAGGAATCGTTTATCCAATGTAAAAAAACGTTTTATTGCGTAGAGTTGCGTGACGGTGAGCGTCCGGAGGAAACTCGCATTAAATTGAATTAAATGAAATTGATTTACCGAAGGAGTTCCTTGGAGGCTTCTCCGTTCCATCGGCCACGGAATTTGGTAATTAATGCTATTAGTATATGCAATGGTTAAATAATTGTCTACTATGAATGTGATTAGAGGTTGGAAGTTTTTACATTACGGGTACTCTCACTAGTGTTCGGTCCCTCATCATCAAATACATGATACCTCGTAATTTTACGTTTTGTAGATTGATGTGTTCTATACAACTATAGCAAAAAATTTTGTACTATTGTCAATTGTTTAGGGATATAGATTTTTATAAGTATTTTTTTGTAAACCTTGGGTTACCTTTTCGACGATTCCGGATCCTAAATTTTTGATAATAATCCAAGTATGTTCATTATAAATAATAAAGGTTTCCAGTCCAGTAGTTTTGGGGCCTGTTCAATGCAAACAATCAAATCTTTAATTTAAAAATATTAGTTTAGAAGAGAAAAATATTTTTAAATAGCTTTCATCTATAGTTATATAGATATCTATCAATTACACATGATCAATTGTCGGGTACAAACATTTTCAAAAATAATTGCAGATGCTAGTTAAATTCAGTTTTGAATTGTCCTTAAAAATCGCTAAGTTTAAGACTCTTGCCATCCGTGTTAAAACATCTGTCATAGACATATTTCGTACATGTTTAGTAAATGTAGTCCATAAAGTACTAACTTCTTACTGGATGGAGTGTTCTCGAAGCAATTCGACTTAGGGTCCTTCCAGATTGCTTACCAATTTTTAATTTACCGGCAAATACGAGCCTTCTGGCAGTGTAAGTGTCCATGGGCGGCGATATGACTTAACGTCAGGTAAGCCTAACCTAACCTACCCCTTATAAAACTTACAGCTTAAGACAAACTGGGGACAACATTTAGTATAACATAACTACATATTACAACACAAGAAAACTATACTAACTGAGATATGCTTAGCTGTGCTTAAAGAATGAGCCTTGAAATTGTAGCTAATTTACTACTACATAATAACTTTTTAGCATCACATTGAATTTAATTTTTATGTAACATATTTAATTCATCTCGACTAAGGGTCATTCAAGAAAAGAGCGTACCAATTATTAAAAGACCGGCAACGCACTCGCGAGCCCTCTGGAATTGAGAGTGTCCATGGGCGGACTAAACATCAGATGAGCCTCCTGCCCGTTTGCCCGTTTGTTTTAAAAAAAAAATGTCATTTAAAGTCGTACTAATAGGTGGCTTATTTTAAGTACAAATACGCTAAAACCACCTGTAACAACATGTCTGTATGAGCTTACTACATTCTATGAATTAAACTACCTGGTACTAAATCATTAAATTAGGAACTCATTTCATATTGAAAGTAAACAATGCAAGTATTTATAAATGTCATAGTCGATTAGCTTTACACGGTGATTAATTTATGTAATTATAAAACGGCTTCCTCTTAATGTATGCACCAATTAAGTCATCCATTACTCAACACTTTCTAGCGAAACTCTTGGAAAATTAAAAAAAAAACCCTGATGATCATTTGACACGTAAACATGAGTTTAACGAATACTTGAACGAGCGTAAAATATAAAATATTGTGATAGTGACGTGCTCGGTGATTTATAAGGGATAATTTCGATACATAAAACATTTAACTATAGAAGCGGGCACCATTATTCAAAGATATTTATTCATGTCGAATGATTGCTTTTCTTTTGTGAATCCGACAATGGTGTTGGTGCGTATACCATTCGCGCGATCGCCCGATATCTCTTTGTACGCTCATTTGTTTCGGCGCGAACGCGGTCTTTTCACGCACCGAAGTCTATTTTAAATTTAAATGGAGATGATTGATGAGTTAAGGCACGACCTGTGACACGCACTACCGAATGTTTCATGGGTACATCGTACGTATTTGGGATGTGTGTTTCACCCTTTGTAAACGGTAATTATTATTGGTAGCCGACTATGTATTATAAGAACATAACTCTTTGTTTAAATTCGGGTGCATCGAAGCGCCTAATAGGATTTTTTGTGCATCATCTGTTGTGGGGCCGCGTGTTAATTTATCTTAACACCGAAACATTTAATATTTATTACGTTGATTTATCGCATAAATTTAAATTGCTTGTTTTTATATGAAAACTAAATTTTATTACAAGAATCTAGATATCTAATTAATCAAGTACTTACTCCATAAAGTTGCATACTTTTAACAACCAACTGAGAACCAAGTTTAGCCACCTATGTTATTAGAAAACTTCGAAAGAAACAACAGTTCACCTGTAACGTAACAGTAAAAGAAAACTAGATAGTGAATTTGAGTTATTAAAGTGTAATTCGAATGTTTGGGCAATAGTATCGCGTGAAATTGGGGCAAACGTGGTAGTTAGCGGCGCCTTGTAATTTGGGAGCCGCCTTCTCAGAAAGTTGAACAAACTATCCGTAACCTAATGCCGACTCTCATTAATACATAATATTAAGGTTATACTTTCGTATGAATGTTAGCTAAAACCTCCTCTTTTTCTCTCCAACAAAGTCGTCAGATATGTGGGAAATTAGCCAACATACCAACTAAAACCCCGCAAAGACAGAAAATTGTCCCGGCTTGTTCATCTGTCGTTCATCTCATAATATTTACATAGTTTTATCAGATATTCTATGCAAGTATTACACACGAATTACAGTGCACCGTTAAAGTGTTAAGTGTCCGATTTGAATTTAAAAATTCTAATGTTGTATCCTAGTTTGATAAAAGCTTCAACGTTATTGATTGGTGCATCAGTCACCTAGAGGATTGCGGCCAGTAGGTCTTACAGGTGTCTCCAGTATCTATAAAATGGCATTCTATAGTTTTTATCTGACATGAGATTGGGAAAAAATCAAAGTTTACTGCGTAAAATATTTGTATGAAAAACATGTAAATAAACCCGATATGTATGGTCAAAATGTTTTCATCTGTACATTAATCAGGAATCGTTGAAATTATTTTCGAATGTATTCATAATTCCTGCTTATTGCATGACTGTTTTCACATTACCATATCCGATAACAAAACGTGGATACTAACATAAATAAATGTTTATGTTGTTAGTATTAAAAGACTACAATTATGAAGGGTAAAAGACGGCCTGTTCGGACCTGATTTTTATCTCAAACGGTGAGCCGGCGTTTCCATCGAGGTAATTACAGAGTTTAGAACCTAGAGTGAATTATTAGACGCGCCGCAGTGCCGTAATCAACACAATAATTGTTATTTGCCGCTCTCAGTGTTTGGTGAATGATTTTGTGGTCGAAACAACGCGCGGGACGAAATTGAATTTTATACAATTATCAGACAGATAGTTGCACGTGTTCACATTTATCAATGCGTACAAGTGAGCAGGTTGCTAACAATAATTTATGAATCCTACTTCTTACTACTTGTAAGTTTGACCAATAATATATCTCTTACGATGCCGATTAGATATTTGCTTTGGTTAAAAGAATCGAAGTATTCCTAACCATGCGTCTCTAGCGGTTGCTAAAGTTATGAAGCTGAAAATAATGAAGTAAACAATTCATTTTACAATTTTATTATATTTTATACTTGATTACATTAAAGTGTAACTTCGACGTATTGCGTGATTTAATGGCATATATATAACCAACAATTTTCAAAGCTACATTCATTTTAGTAGTTAAAGTGGCGTTTCACAAATTATAGTCAGTTTTACTAAATAAATTTAATACCTAGACTATTAAATACGTTATTGCTCAAAAACACCGTTTAAACTGTACAAATTGCTAAAATTATATTTCTGGCTTCTATTCAATGTTATCGGCACTTTTCGCAATTTGTATCGCGTTAGTATAAAATTCAGACATATTAAGTATTCAAAGTTTATTGACTTTGTATAAATGAAATTAAGAGAGCCGCGTCTTTGATGATTTCGCCGTACTCGTAATAAAATCAATTTGTATGCGTAATTTACATTTTTAATTTTACGCTAGACGGAGAAAATACTTTCAAGTGGGAACTTTTAAGTGTTGAAAATTAGATTTGACTAATAATAGACTGTTTTTATTCTGCTACTATGTGAACGGATTAATCGTTTATTCTTAATGAAGTAGTTCTTACATTTTTAACAAGCTCTTCATTATTTAATATACATGTTTCAGTTCACATCTTTACTTTAACTATAAATCTATTGATGTGTGTGTTAACAACTAAATACTTATACAATTCGAAAGCGCTTTATCAGGGTATTATGTCGAGAGCCACAGATTCTAAGTAGATACTCAGTCTGTTCAGATAAAATATTTGATCAGGATTGTAGGCACGACAACAGCCAAGAAAATAAAAGGGATTTGACGTTTTATTCGTTTTTCATAAAATGTTTGAGTTTATAACCGCTTCGAATAAAAACAAGGAAAGTTTGGGTAATTCATTCCGCCTCCGCTAATTCATTATCAGTTTGTACACGGGGCAGAGCTTCCGTTTCCGTCTGCCATTTAAATTAAGTAACGTATAGTCGCAAAGACCACAGTGATAATGTCCATTGCTGAGTTAGATGTATTTGTGCCGACTAAGACATTGAAATTCAATGTTACTGTTGCAATCTATTGCGTTAATCAGAGACTATAATATGTCCAAAGCATCCTGTTACTGGTAAACATGTTCGATTGCGAATCTCGGTATGGTCTCGGTTCCATACAGAGGTTTTTTATTTGAAAACGAGCTAGATTGTTTGCGTCAGTTGACTAAGAAAGTCGTTTACCTACTCTCGACTTCTTCGTAGTCTTCCTTACTGATGGTTGTGCCTGTCTAGCCCTTACCGAAACGTCGACTCGCTGCCTCTACACCTACTAGGGTGTTGAGACCCATAATTACCTTAATTCGGTCAAACCAACGGGTAGGCCACTCCGACTTCTGCCATCAGAACTACGCTCGTAGTACCCTAGTAATCGAATTGTTTTGAGGGAATAATTTTCCTATTGCTAGTTAACATTCTGAGCAGTGTTGGCCTAGTGGCTTCAGCGTGCGGCTCTCATACCTAAGGTCGTAAGTTCGATTCCGGGCTGTGCACCAATGGAGTTTCTTTCTATGTTCGCATTTAACATTTGCTCGAACGGTGAAGGAAAACATCGTGAGGAAACCGACATGTCTTAGACCCAAAAATAGTCGACGACGTGTGTCAGGCACTGGGGCTGATCACCTACTTGTCTATTAGATTTAATAAATGATCATGAAACAGAAATCTGAGGCTAGGACCTAAACAGGTTGTAGCGCCACTGATTTTTTTAGTTAACATTCTGAAACTTTGTTACCTTTAGCCCCTAGTAGTTCTACGTATCAACAGTATCAAAGCGTGATAGTGTGCATACTCGGCGTAATGAAGATCACTTGACACTTTAGCATGAGTTAGTACATATATAGATAATATAATCTATATTTGTAAGAACGTGTGCAGCATCGAACTGTCACACTTTGTATTTAAATTTTTTTTCAAATCAGAAACGTTTACGGAACTTGCTTTTTAGACCTCCGGCGGCAACCAATATAATTACTAAATAAATATTAAAGTTTTTATTTTGACAATATTGCAATCTTTTCAAATATTTCTCATGTACGATCTCGTAGCTATTATATTCTATCGAGTAGCTTTTTTATGTGGTAAATGTAAGTTTACAAAACTTTCAAGCACTATGAAGATTTGTCTTACCAGCTGGGTTCTGAAAAGCGTTCGTGTGTATTTTGTAGTCCAGTACGATCGATAGCGGATTCCGGACACAGTGATTGGTACGGCTTGACGTGACTTCGTTTGCACAGTCGTTGCCTGAAGCAAAACTAACATTACATTGCACGCGATCCCCGGCTGCTCTGTAAATCATGGCAAGATGTTTGTTTATTTTTTAATTTCATTGAAATTTGACTTTCGTAGCTTTCTTTGGTTTTAGTAAGTTTGTAAGGTTTTCTTACAACCTTAATTAAATATAGACTCGAATATTCATACGAATAACATTAATAATCAGTCGGATAATAAACCGGCTTCCTTGGCTTTTTTTGTGAGATAGGATGCGTTTGGTGTTATACCTAAATGATTTTAAGAGATATATATAAATTTTATTTACATTATTAATTAATTAATAATCTGTTGAGTTGTGCTTATAAAATTTTTATTCATCGATCGACTTTAGTTTTATAATTAGAATAGAAAAAGAGTGCGTGCGTACAAAGTACACATATCAGAAGTGAAACTTCTTTGTAAATTAATTATTACTAAGGTAAAAGTCATAATAGATGATCATGTACCATTATATGAACACTCTATACATTTGTATATCTATATTCACACTGTATATGGGCTAATATTAATATAAATAAATAAAAAATCTACGTTTACTGCACAAGACGTTATGCGACAGAATTTCCATCTAAAATTCTAATATGTAATTACTAAACGCATACATCAACTAATAGCGTATATTTTTTCTCGATCTCCCTGTCTCACTCTCTCGCAAATTGTCTCAATCGCGCTCTTCCATTTCTTTGACAAATACGCTGCACAGCTTCGTGACGTTCCGTAAAAAAATTACCCTCATGCGCCTAAAGAAGTTTCACTTCAGAATCAAATTATTTACAGTATCAACCTATTCAACTAAGACAAATTTAAAAAGGTCCCTGCAATTTACTTTTAATGCAGAATTTCTTCGCAATACTTATTCGTTGGTCAAGGAAAGCACCAGCTGTAGGGTCCCCAGTATTATCTTACAGACTTCGATTTAAATTCGTCATTAGCACTTGAAACCCACGGCCCAAGAGCCCCTAAGCAAAGCACTAAGTGAAAGGTGAAGAAAAGACTAGTATGTTTTATTATAAAATGAATAAAGACTTTTTATTATTATTATTGTCTTATTTTCCGCCTGTTCTGCGGTCGCGCCAGCTTTGATGTTTGTCCGAGACTGGAGGGAGACGGAGCTAATAAAAAGATCACTGGTACATATACTTTATATTTATTTATTCACACTTAAAACACAAATAACAATACATAAAAATTACTAGGGATGCAACTGGCGGCCTTATAAACGATCTCCTTCAGGTAACCCTATTTTATTATTAGTTAATTAAAGAAGCTAAGATTTGTTCACTATTCTACGGTTTTCCTTATTTTAGAAAACTAGTACAGGTAAATTTCCTTTCCATATAAAATTTTGATGTTATAAGCTCTGTTAATTAGGTTATCTGGCTCGCGGCATCTACAAAGGGCTCAGGCTTAAAAGGCTCGTTGATATTAAAAAGGCCGCTTATAACTTTTATCATAAATCACCCTCTGGCCAAGTCGCGAGGGCGCGCGAAAAAATTTTTCGTTAACAAAAAAATATGCAAGTAATGACGGACGCACCCTGAGAGCTTTTTAAAGTTCGAGATGTTGCTTAGAATTAATTATCGGAAATGTCTTGAGCATTGCCAGTAATGCTTTGCCGGTAATGGCCGAGTGTTGTTATATAATCGTGACGTCGGCGTTGACATGACGTTTTCAATTTCACTCGATAATTATGACACATTGTCTGAACAAAACAACTTCACGTCACTTTTTAAGTGGCCTCTTTTGACAAACGAGCAGTGTTGGCCTAGTGGCTTTAGCGTGCGACTCTCATACCTGAGGTCGTAGGTTCGAACCCGGGCTGTGTACCAATGGACTTTCTTCCTATGTGCGCATTTAACATTTGCTCGAACGGTGAAGGAAAACATCGTGAGGAAACCGACATGTCTTAGACCCAAAAAAAGTCGACGACGTGTGTCAGGCACTAGGGCTGATCACCTACTTGTCTATTAGATAGAAACATATTAAGAAATCTGAGGCCAGGACCTAAAGAGGTTGTAGCGCCACAGATTTTTTTTTCTTTTGACAAACATTGATACACGGTTCACTTTACTCAGATTCCCAGGAATCTACACTTATCGATTGTTTTCATGGAAATAGTTTATGTATTAACATTGTTAATTTAATTAAGTTTTAACAAATTACCTTTTATCACTTATAAATGATCGCTGAGTATTATTGCATGAAATTGTAATAAATGAGGAAAGATCTATTAAGTGCAGTATACTCGTAAATTAGGTAATTGAAAGTTATCTAATTAGTAAACCAATTCTAAATCTTTTCATAGGCCATAATTGCATGGGATTTTCAATTACCGCCTCAGATACAAAGATAAACATCTAGTGTAATGAATCCCATGAGATCTTGTGGAGTCGGTGATTACTGAGTGCTTCCCTCTAATAATAAAACATCGACATGCCGCCTTTATCGAGTGCCCGTTCGATAAGCATCCGTGACGAATTCGCAGCACTCGTGCTATGCGCATACTAACACGTGTCATGAACTAAAACGACCTAAGTTACTAGCAACTAAACCAAAATGAACTCTATTTTAAAATAATAAAGTCCTATTTGGTGCGCAATAAAATTTTTGATATGGCATATATTTTGTGAAATAAAATCGACTGAGATATTTGTATCGATATAATTTTATTTCCAATTATAAACTTCTCTTTTTTGGCTTTACGAAGAAAATTAGTAATACGTGTTTAATACTTTTGGTTTATCAAATTTCCAAGACAACGGACTAGTTAGATTCCATCTGTTACCTACGTCAAAGGTTTAACTTAATTGCCTTTGAAAGTATGTTGGGTTACTGATTCAAAATTCTAGAAACACCCAAAAAAATTCCAGATCCGCTAATGCAAGAATTATTTATATATTAAAAATGTTGCGTTCCATAACATTGACACGTCGAGAAATAAGGGAAATCGATAAATGCCGAATTAAAATTAACTTTGCACAAGAATTACCTGTTATTCATTTCGTTATTCATTATTTGTAAAAATAATTAAAATAATAATTTATTTATTCAATCAGACAATGGTTTTTATTGTGTTAGTTACAATTTTATTCTAAATATTATATAAGTAGGTTAGCTTAGAGTATATTTAATCATAAAAAGGGCACACGCAGTTCATTGCAATGACCCATCTAATAATCTAGCCTTCCCGCTATTACTGCCAGCATGCTATTCGGCCTTCCATGCACGTGCCTGACTAGAGAGAAATGCGTCCGTGGTTGGGTAGTCTTTGTCGATTAAGTTATTTATTAGAGAAAATATTTAATTGTTAAATGCAGAGATATTTACTATGGAGAGTGTTCAAAGGAGTTGTTTGGATTAATATTAATATCTGCAGCATATTAATACGTCATCATCGGACGTCGAGGTAGAATTCGAAATTCCAGCCGTAACACCTCGACGTCCGCCGTTCCACAGCTGAGCGTTTTTCAAGACAATTTTTGCCATGCCCACCGCTCGTGGAACCAGCTGCCCACTGAAGGTATTTATACCCTTCATAGGAAAAAAATACCCGTTATTATTCGCACAAAAATGAATAAATAAGTTGGCAATAATCGCAATTTTCTTTGGACTTTGGACACACGATGTGTTTGTTCTGACGCATTGCAGGAAGTTAATAGTTAATATTTGTAGTTAGACCCTTGAAGAATAATACTTTGCCTATGCTACGTTCGTAACTTTAGATATCAGAGAGTTTGAGAGATCACGTAAAACGTTTTTGCTTCCAAAAGTAGAAACTGCCAAAAAGTTGTGACATTTCTATTAATCCATTTTAATGTTTTTTTGCCGTTCGCAGGGCAATAACCTCTTCAGAATGACTAATATTGGCTCTCTATAAGCAATTAAGTAAAAAAATATTTCCCTTTTTTTACTTATTACAAGATTTTTTGTTGACAACAATTGCTACTTATTTAACCGGCTTTTTGTCGAATGATCAAATATTTACTGCCAATCATTACTTAGCTTTCTATTTTTCGCTAAGTCTTTATCTGCATGATAAATTAATTATTCAGCCATGTTTCTTTGAATGTAATTTGTTTCGTTGATACGTAATGACATACATTCATCGTTGATTTGGTGCATAATTCAAATCTCTTTTTCTGTATCATTGTAATTTACATACGCTAAATAAAAAGCGGTGTCATCACAAAGGATGTTTGGAGGCAATATAAACATAATATCAATTTAAATTCCTTGTTAGTTAGCCGACATCATACCTGAACGCCGATGGCGCCTATTGGCTGAGTGCTTAACCAATCAGAAGCCCGTATTCTCCGGTCTCTGGATTCCCAACAAGGCGGGCGGGTCGAGTGTCGAGTTCTACTGCTCTCCGCACCTCAGTTGTTTTTCACACCTCGCATAGTAGTGACGTGAATTCTCGACGCGCCGGTATCAGATAATTATTTTGGAAATATTTTAATCGCCGGTTCTTAGTGGAAGTGACGATGCCACGACCTTCCCGTGAATCGTATGGTGACCAGAAACCACCGTATTCGTATATATCACTAACAGCAATGGCCATATGGAGTTCACCAGAGCGAATGCTGCCTCTATCCGAGATATACCGCTTCATAATGGACCGATTCCCCTATTATCGAAGAAATACACAGAGATGGCAGAATTCGCTGCGACATAATCTATCTTTCAACGATTGCTTCGTGAAGGTGCCGCGGCGGCCTGACAGGCCCGGCAAAGGCGCCTATTGGACACTACATCCGCAAGCATTTGATATGTTTGAGAATGGTTCATTACTGCGCCGTCGCAAGAGGTTTAAGTTACAGAAAGGTGAAAAGGATAATTTGAACGCAGAACTAGCAGCGCTGGCTTCTTTTAACCGTGCATTTTTGGCTCGCCAGGCTAATGCAGGCCCCTCGCCGACGGCTTTACCCACCGCGGGTTTGTTTACACCTCCAATGTGTTCACAAATGAGTCCCGAACCAGCTGAACTAGCAGAAGTTACTGCGGTCACAGTTCTCCCCAGAGAAAGACCGCGACGAGCGTTCACAATAGAAGCTTTACTGGAACCAGAGCCGCCTCGATCATCTCCTTCTCCACCTCAACCGTTTTCAATGCCAGTGCATATGGCCTTACCGAGAATTGACTTATCAATTCCATCGCCGTATATGCTAGCGGCGCATCGGTATCAGACGGAGCTCCTGCAGGCAGCTGCTCATGCTTTGCGACCGTGTTACCTTCCACCGCCAGTGCTCCCAGTCGCGTGACATCAGAGGGACATTGTGAACTATTACAACATGTGCAATTCTAGGTTGTAAGTAGAGCATTATATAGACATCGAAATTATAAAGTCATTTAAAACGTTATATGTAGCGTAGATATACTATTACTCTTAATATTAAAATGTAATTAGTTTTAAATGTTACTTACCTAATTTTTACAGTCTTATTCGCATTCTTTGACGCGTCGGGAGGCCTATTTAAATAACCCATTCACCTCAAATTCAGATAAATTAGTGATCTCAATAAATCTTAAATAGTTGATCAGCTAGTGTTATTATTTAATTTATTAAGTAAATGTAAATAATTTAATGTAAGATGGAATTACGCCATTGTTTTAAATGTTTGTGCATTTATACGTTATTTATTTTTGCTTATATATTGAAACGTATTAGTTTCACTGTTGTAAATATTGTTATATTGTTAAGTGTATTAAAAGTATCATTATAAGATTGGTTTTATTCTTAGCGTGGGTGGTAGTTTAATTAGATTATTACGCTTTTTAAGAGCGTTGAAGTATAACACGGGCTACCTAATCCTTCGTGGGGGGCGAAGGATACAAAAGTAAATTCCGATTAATAAAAAGTTATCTTGGAGGTGGTCTTTTCACGGTCTAACGTGGCGCAACGACCCATGTTTATGAACTAATAGCTCGTGATATTGCATCTACTTGAACAATTGTCGAGTCATCTGGTCCTGATTAGATTAATGCTTGTAAAAAATACTTTAATAGAAAAATTTGTCGCCTATTTTAGGGGTATCGAGTTTCACAATTCGATTTGAGGCATTTATTTATACAATACAGATGCGTTAGGTATAAAAGAAGGAATAGTATGTCTTATTTATTTATTTATTCAAGTACTGGTATACATGATGATGTGGTCATCATATATAATGATTTTATACAGTATATGGCACAACATATTTGTTAAAAAAAAAACATGACAATTATGAAGATATATTTAACATAAAATTTAAAAAGTTCAATGAAAATATTACACTTCTAATTTTAGTTTTTATCAGTAATTTTTAATACGGATTTGGTACCAGATCGCCTATAGGTATGTTCTTATATCTTAACAATGGTTTATTAAGGTTGATCTACCCACTTCCGAATTATATCAAGCTCTAGATAATTCTATATATATAGTATTTAAGTGTCGGTACATTCCTTATAAATATATATAAATCGATACATAAGTCGATACATTTATAATTGTATTTTGTTCGAAGGCAATTGTGCCACGAAGGCGCATTGTAGCTTACTATAGGGA
Source organism: Pieris mannii (assembly GCA_028984075.1). Taxonomy (NCBI): domain Eukaryota; kingdom Metazoa; phylum Arthropoda; class Insecta; order Lepidoptera; family Pieridae; genus Pieris; species Pieris mannii. The sequence goes on from CM054776.1 coordinate 8,770,804, forward strand.
CCTATAACACATGGGTGTTTGACAAACTACTAAACGCCAACGTATACGTAACGTTCGTTAAACATATACAAATACTTATTACCCTGGTTACACGCAAAATATCACACTGCGTTTTATAACTTTGCTGTGAATGTTTTTGTACATTTTAAAGATCATTCATGTATAAACATTTTTCTACAAAGTATAATTGATGACATAGGCATGGACAAAACGTATATTTGATTAAAGTATGAGAGCCTGATACCTAGAGGATATAAATACAAAAAATACTTTGAAGTATAGGTATCCCTAAACTAAGAATACGCTCGGTATATATAGAATATTCTAGTATATACTCAGTAAATAAAGTTTAATCTGAGGTAGAAATAAATATATTTAAATATTAACGTCTCGTTGCGATGTCTCGGTAATTCTTTATTAATAAACACGAGTACTTATCGTCGCCACATGTACCAGGTTTGTATATAAGGTCAACAGAGTTATTACTTTTTAATACCGCTGGACGTATTTGGAACGGAAGAACGGAAGCATAAATAACAATTGCTTATAAATAGTTTTCGTATAGCAAGCATTTTGCATAACTGTATTGATACAAACACTGTTTTCACGGGTATTTTTGCAAATACTGACTACTAATTAATACTAATAGTAACTAAATTAATTAAAGGGAATTCTTACAAAGTTATTCGACTTATAAGCACATACAAGTTTATTAAATAATTATATCTATATATATTAAGTGGTTTCTATACTGTTCAATCATCGACGTGCAATAATGGTAATAATATATACATAGTAATAATCTCAATTTTTACTTAGTAGATATTTTTGTTAAGCCAATAATAAATACGTTAAAAAAAAGTTTAAAAACTACTTTTATTATACATTTGTCGCTCTCCGAAACAACAGTGTTAATCAATACTGTAAGACATTTATACAAACCAATTTTCTAATATTAATTAATCCTTCAAAAGCACATACCCATGACATTCATGTAACATATGACTTAATTGAAATAAATTTATAATTTATTACATTAATTAAACCTAAGAAATAACATAATACATCAAAATATACCTAATAACTAACCTTAAAATTTAATTATTAAAAAATATTATTAAAAGTAGTCCCTTTAGGCAAGGTTCCGAAGATACTGGCCTTTTGAATAGCCAGACTAATTCTTTGTCCAAGGTAGCTGCCAGCTCTTCGTTCTCCTGTGATGTCGACTAACCTTTTTGATAATTCCCTAAAAAGCCTTAACGCGCTAGGACCCCACGGACCAAGGGTCTCGACACCGAATGGGACAAAATCATATTCAGAGCCTAGACCCCTGTATTTACAGGCTTTAGCTTTTTCAGCCGCATCACAAGCCGCACCAGCTCTGTTGTTGGTTCCATGAAGATTGGAAGGGGCCAGTGTGTCTGAACAGGTGGCATCCCATACCAAAACCCGACCCATCCTCCATGGAATCAAACTCATACCGTCCGGTCTCTTGCCATCGTCTCTAGCAATTCCAGTCGGCTCAAGTAGACTTGGCACGTTGACGGTGGCAAGGGACCGACGTATTATATCGTTGAGTGCGGCATGTCTCGAGAAGCGGCCAGCACTTTTTTGACATGATAGTCCGTGATGTCCTAGTTTGTCGACATCACTGCCACAGGGACATGTATGAGCAGCGCAGACCGGTACCCCAAGCCGCAGACAGGTTGCGATTCGGAGCGTGTCAGGTTCAAGAAAAGTTCCAGTATTTGACGAAGGGTAAGCGTGAAGCCAGTAGCCGGCCTCATGCGTACCCACGGCCAAAAGCCTAGCACGTGCTGAACCTGTACTACGGCTCAAAAGATTGTCATAAGTCATTTTACTGTCTATGTCGTCCCAGATCCTCTGTGAATTTAGAGAAAATGGAAAATTTTGACCTGGGCATGCAATTAAGAAAGCGTTTCTAGCTTCTTCCAAGCCAGCAATCTCAAAGTTCGAAGGGGATGCCCTTAAAATTTTACTTATGAGATTTGCTGAACTATGGACAGAAGATAGAAAGGCTGGTAATGCGACACTGGAAATTTTGCGAATCCCCAAACCACCATAACGGATTGGTAATGATGCTTGGGTCCACGATTGCTCGTTCAGCTGTATATTAAGAAGTGATTCTAAACTAATTTTGATTACGTCGTCTACTTGTGTCAAAAGATCTGGGTGATTCCAAAAGGAGCAGCAACGGAGCACATAGGAGCCAAAATCTGAAATTTTTGTTTTACTGTATTTAAATTTCAGTCGCAGTTATTTATAAAAAGTTCGCATTTGCTGAGATAATATTATTATAATATAATTTTCTAATATTATATTATGATTTTCTTATATTATATGTAACATAAATAAATATACTAAACGTTTATGAAATAAAGTTAATATATAAAGAAAACAAATAAGTATAGCATACATTAATTTAGCTTCTAGAACACGGCCGTATACTGAACAATTTACACAGATTATTATTATATTACCTATTGATACGTAACAGTATAAACAATCTTCATCTTAACATAGTAACAAGATCCATTAGAGTGCTATAAATCAAAGCGATATCCACGGAACGTAAATCACTGCAACAATGCTGAACAAAATTATTAATGAGTGTATTGTCCGAAGATACCTATTACAGGCAAATATTGCCAATAGGAACACTTATACAACCTCTTTGTTTTTTAGTAACGTAGATTATGACCTATATAGTATCTGTACTCTCTGTATAGTATAGGTAAGTTCACCATAAATTAGCTGAAAGTTTTTGCCGCGCACCACCACTTTGTGGCTGCCCACTGAAGTATTTCCGAACCAATTCGACTTAGGGTCCTTCAAGAAAAGAGCGTACCAATTCTTAAAAGGCCGGCAACGCACTCGCAATCCCTCTGGCATTTAGACTGTCCATGGGTGTCACTTAGCATCAGGTGAACCTCCTGTCGGTTTGCCCCCTGTTCTATACAAACAAAACATAAAAAATAAAAAATATTATTATTAGCATTATCATGATGCATAGTATGCAGAAAAGACAGATTTCGTTGAAATGACGTAAGTGTCTGAATTGGTACACTCTGTCCGCTCAAATAAAAATGTTCTTAGAATATATATTTATATTTTTAATTATTCTTATTTTTAAATTTGTTTAAACTGATATAAAACAAAAGGGTGAATATATATTTCTACATATACTAGCCGCGGAAGGCTTTTAAAGAGTAACAGTTATATTTTTAAACGGAAATAGACACGACCTCTGGAGTCCAACAATGATGCATATATAAGCATAATCTAGTCCTTCATAGTCAATAACATTAGTTTTTTTCCACCGCTTCAACTAATTTATCAATCGCCTCTATCTCTTAAACTGTTTACGCTGATGTATAAAGAGAGACAGGCAGAGAGTATAAGAACTGATTTAGATTTAAAACACGTGCTAATTACGGGGCGTATGTTAAAGATGACTCAAAAAAAAGTATCATATTTTTAATATAATTCATACAATATATGTAAGATTTATAATATTTCTGTGAAATTTTAAAAAAATTTAAAAATTACCCTATTGTTTTATCTATCATCAAGTAAATTATTGTATCTTTTAAGTTACCACCTGCATAATGTTTAAAAACAACACAATCCCACAATAAATATTTGCTGAAGCAGCTGTTTGAGTGGGATCATTACAAACCTTATATAATAATCGGTCTCTTAGCACTTCTGTCCAAGTTTTTGCCTGAACACCTTTGTATCATTCGTAACCTCCAATTTGGAAATTAATATTAACACATTGTGTCCATCCCTTCACAGTCCGTTATAAGGTTTTATAACCTTTGCGTCATTATCTTAACCTTAATATAATCTACATTAATGACTACTATGACTCGATATGTCAAAATGCCAATTCACATGCGTGAGTGAAAGTTCGCGGTTAGTCTTGTTACCATACCATAAACTTTTTGGACAGCGCATGTTTTGAGGAAAACCATAGACAATAAATATAATTCGTTTAATATTATAAGCGAATTATTCGATACGAACAACAATGAATAGGACAAATTAATTTCAATGAAGACGTTCAAAAGAAATGAAAAGTGTGCTTTAGCATTTTTCAATTAAATTTTTTAAAATTAATTAAAGGTGATAAGGGCTGTAATTGAATGTACGTCACTGAATAGTCTTGAATAAAGGTCTCGGTGACATCACGATATCCCGCCGTGTAGTTCCGGTGATTGTATTGTCCGCCCGCCCCTAACAATTTGGAAACTTGACATACAAGATCGGTGAGTGCTCGACTCAACTTTATGATTAGGTTTGATTAAATACATATAAACGTGAATGCTTTTCTTAGGATCAGATCCTTATGTAATTATATTATTACATTATAGTAATTATGTAATAAATGCCTGTATTACACGTTTAAAAGGAAATCTTATTATATGTGTTACATTTTTTTTGGTTTCATAATATAAAACTGTTGGGACGTTTCCTGTAATTTAAATTGATTTTGAGAGAAAAATATAAAAGTTGTGATAATTTATACATTTTAATCTGATAAGATATATTTTAATGTAATAAATATTGTTATGTATCGTATTTCCAATTACATGTCATATGTTGATAAATTATTAGTTATAATAAACACTGTAGGAATAAAATTCCCATAGAGTTTATTTTTGAACCATCAAAGTTATTTATGGCTTCAATATTCTTACATCTAAAAGACAAGAAACTTGCTTCGTGTAATAAGCCTTAATTTAGATACTAAGTTAGTTTTTATTAATAATAACTATTCTATATTAATAATTTTTTTGTACCAGAGACTCGTTCTAAATATAACATTATCATAAAAAAGTAATTTTGATAATGTAATACAAATTTTTTACACAAGATTAAAATTATTAGAATTATTATACGTGCATTAAATGCAAACAGTTTGTACTTTATGAATAGAGAAGTATGCGCGGCAGTGTCACTAAATATTAGATGAGTTTCCTAGTTAGTATTATTATTATTGGGTTCGCGATGTAGAGTCGCTTATATATTTGCAATACGCACATAAACAGATTTCGACAAATTTAACAAATAATTTAATACAAATTAAATTAGTAGATATTAATAAATTTTAGATTGAGGCTATGCGATGAAATCAATTATGATACAATTCAAAACATCGATCAGATTAGATTGATAAATTTTTGCATCGATCGGCGGAGAGGGGATCTAAACTGAAGGCGCATTTTGTTTAGGTCTAACATCACTAATTAATGTCAAATGTCAATGAAGTGAAGCTTGTAACTTGCGGGATATGCCTGAAAAGGAGTGATAATATCTCGTATCGAGCAAAATATTTAGGGCCGCAGACACATCAGAGATCATGGGAACTAGAGCCAGAATTTAAATTGCGTATATTTTTCTAATATCATCTAAACAAGGTTTATTAAAAAAAGGTGCGATTAGTAATTGTCATTAGATCACGTATGGTCCGGTGAAGCCTTTGAGCTCGCCGACCGGTACCGTTTTGTGTGAGTCAGTTTTTGTAAAGCATTTAGGATGCGTTTTTTCTACTGTTTGTAATGGCTAGTGTAGGACTTGACACATCAGTATTGTTGGTTTTTTGTGGCATCATCTGTGGTGTTACTTTGATCTGTGTATCATTAACCGACTAGAAAATAGGATTACAATCTTGCATTTATTACAAATCTTTTTCTTATTATTGTCCTTTTTTTCTATGAATTTCTATGTTTTTATTTTCAACTGATATTCTCACTAACTGTAGTGTGATGCAGTTTAAGATATTAAATTGTATGTACTGTATAGGTGAGTGGTTTTCTTAGTAGGAATGTATGTAGTAAGTTATAAACGAGTGTCAAAAAATATTTAGTTGACACTTCATGTGAACTTTCTTTAAATAAACTATGCAACGTAAGAACAATTTCTACTTGTGTCAGCTATTCCTGAGCTAATCGCAAAAACAAACTTTATCGTTATAGCTTACATTATAATCAAGCACCTTTTATATGATGTTATTCAGCCAACGGACTTAGTGATAACGGTTTAAGGGTTTTTGCTATAGCAAAATGTTAGCACCGCGTTATTCAAGCGAAAAGTCTAACAATTATAAAAAACCTCACAATATTCGTTTAATGTAAATTTCTTTTACACAAAAAGTGCCTTAAAGAAAATTTATTTCACAATAACTAGTTAAATTTGGTGACACTGATAAATTTAATTTTTATAACGTGCATCATACACACTTTACACGTACGTACGCGTAAAGTATCATTGTAATAAAATATACCTATTAGAAATTAATAATTATATATTATATTACAAGATACTTTACGTGCTTACGTACTTGAAACTAAAAAAATATATTAAATAGTTTTCATTTGAAACTGTATAAATAGTTAAGAAATCGGACACAATAAATCTTCAAAATAATGCTTTTCGACTAGTGGACGAATGCAGACGCAAAAATAGTGTTGATGAGCCTTCCGGGGCCTGGACAGCTATACTGTATCAATATTTTTTCTGATACTGTAAAAAAATACATTAAATTTCTTCTTTCGTTTTTGAAGCCAGTTGATAAATATTCGCACATTTTCGTTTTATCAAGATTTTTTGCTAGAATTCATGAATCAAATTCATGGTTTTTATCAAGTTCTACTACATTAAGCCTTACACGAAAGCTGGATCCACCCTTGTTAGGGATTACAATTTCTATTGTATGTGCAAATTTTAAAATATTGTTGTCGTATAGTGAAAGAAAGATCGCAAGCAAGATGGCAAAAATGCAGCTTTAAACGGAAACCCGTCTAAACGATATTAAAAACATCGATTAAGAAAATTCGCGAAAAACTACGTGTTAGTTGTAATCCATTAACCAAATTGTTAGTGCTTATGTTGGTCGTGAACGATTTATTTAATGTTTGCACGCGAAACTAAAGTGTCGATTAATAAAACGAAACGTTTGAACAAAATTGTCTATCGTAATTAAATGGTCGATTTAATGCACATAATTGCAAGTGATAAAATATTGATTGGCTCCTATAATCACATTTCGTAATGGAAAGTTTTGATTGATTTAATTTCGATAAATCAAAATAATAGTTTTTATTTATTGGGTGATTGAAACTGATTGACAAGTCAAATTTGGTTCATTGTTTTGAATCTTGTCTGTAATAATTTAAATATTAAATTTAATTTTAACACACAAAATACAGTTTAACTCAAGAATGCTACATAAATACAATTAAAATCTGACTTTATATAAAAGGTATATATATATCTAAATAAATATATATATTTATAAATATATATTGTATATATATATATATATCTAAATATAAACATAAATATATATATATGTTTATATTTAGAGATATTTTTATTTATTTAACAAAATAATAAAATATATCAAAAAATGTTACATTAAAAAACCGCTGTGGTTTGTATTAATGTAACCATAGCAGTCTTGTTTAGGAGCGCGACAAATGTATATAAAAGTAGTTTTTTAATTTACAGTAAATACCATATATAACTATAAAAAATAAAAAAAAATCAGTATCTGTTTCATGGTCGTATTTTATTTATCAACAGGCGAGTAGGTGATCCTCCTTCGGATTCCTCATATTCTCACCGATGGGAATCGCACATTGAATTACTTATAATGACTATATTTATATAAAGATATGTATATACATATTATTACTCTATATATGTTATGATAACTTATATTATTAAGAAGTAGAATGTTTTAGTGACTACATTTTTGATGACAACTATTTTTCATGCGTTTTCTTGAGTTTTATTGCGAGTTCATCAAGGACTGTTGCCGATCGATACCGAAAATCAAAGATGCGGGCCTGTATATGCTGAGATGGTACCGACCAACAAAACAAAAGGAGCAGTTTTAGAATATGCTACCCTCAAGACTGAGCTCGTACGTTCGCGTCATGACTGTAAAAATATTGCTTTGTGAGCAATTAAAACTCACTCGTACGGCGAAGCATAACATTGGTAGGAAATCAGTATGTTTAGAGAAATCTGATATTCTTACAATGGTCAGATACAAAAATCTGAGGCCGAAACAAATTAATTATACAAATAAATAAAATGGAAGTTGTAAAATAAATTCTGTTATGATTTTCCGATTACCCCTAATGTAAGGCATATAAATCTGAAAAGCTTTCAAGTTTCAACAATAGAACACTGAGAACATTAGCGATGTAAAAAGGAGGTTTAAACATTAGCTCCTTTGTTGCGTACTGGAACGGATTTTTCATCATTATGAATAAACCAAGATTGATTCCGACACAAAAGCTGTCAACCTTTGCGGAATAATAAACCGCCTTTTTATTGTTGTTATAACAAAATGAAGCCGTAATGAGTGCGTCACTCAAGTGAATTTAATGTAGTTCGATTGAATTAAAACTACTTTAATGTACCTTTTATTTACAACGCTGACAGTTGACAAGCGTCGCTGACAGCTGTCAGACGGTCGTCGCGCCCGCGCCTGATTTGCAAGATTTGCGGGCATAATGTAAATGAAATCTAATTGTATTTATTCCAGTGGTCCATTTTTTATTACAAATACTGTACTGTATAAATATGTTTTGTAATTTCTTAATAAATAAGGTGGTAGGTTCTCGTGGCTTTCTTAAGATTGTTTTAGAATCGAACTAAAATGACTCATTTCATTATTTACGTCATACACGCTCTCAAAATGTTGAGTTACGTAAATAGTGTTAAAGTTGTATATAAAATTATCCTTAATATTTTTAAAGCCTTGGTAGTTATTTCAGAACCAATATTACTTAACAGCTTAACCTTGTTTTTAAAAAATCAAGTACAACCTTATAAAGGACCGGCGAGATACCTAGCATATTAATAATTATAATCTTCCTGCCCATAAGAACTTTAAAAATCTCTTGAACAAACATGATTTACTTTAAAAAACAAAAGAAAAGCAAATGTACCTAAATGAACCTACATTTAATACAATAAATAGTTCATATTAACATTAACATTCTTTACTTGTATGAATGTGATTAACCCCGTGCAGCCTGTAATCACTGTAGCCTGTGAGTCTGGCCAGACGCATCCTGTCCTTCCCCCGCCCCGCATCCCTTCCGGGATAACCTTCAAAGGTATCTCGCGTACACTGTTAACGACCCAACCTGTTTTCATAGCACTGTGAGAAGATTTAGCGAATTTGAATTTGGATTGCCCGGCCAGCCCAGCGGTCCATCCATCACATGAATTGATGGATTTGGGGCCAAAAAGACGCGAAAAACTCTGCCAGATGAAAGCGGGGCATTTTGTGAGCGGTGTTTGTAAGCGTTGCTATTAAGAGAGGCTATTATTGTTTGTCTCGGCTTTTGAGTGTTAATTACGTGCTTATTTTATTTGTTGGTACGAAGAGTTTTAATTGGAAAAAAATATTTCTTCGGTGGTGTGAACTTCAGTGAGAATCGGTATTCTTTATGCAATATTTAAGTTTTATGTTTTAAAATATGTTATTACACTAACAATTATTCAATTACTTTGACTTTTATTCGTAATAGTGAACTCATAACGATGCACGTATTATCATTATAATTTTACGTATCACAAGAAACTCAAACTTACAAATTGGTTTGTTATCCGCATTCTCCGGAGATTGGTTCTTTGTTGTCGCCGCTATAATAGCAGTATTACCATTTGTTTTTCTGTGCTGCTACAGTTGCCTGTGGGTCGTGCCTTATTGAAATGTCTAACCAGTGAAAAACAATTTACTCCATTTCATATTATAAAATTATACAGCGCTACTTCGTTCGCATGTACATGGAATCGTTGTGTCTAACCTAGAGTTGGTGTTCAATATTTATAGCTAAATTAGTGCCAACGTCGTAAGCGTAAAATTATAAAATGAAAAGTAAGTTGGCAAGAAATCCATGGATTAAGAAAAAGCTGTAGGAGATTTACCCGTAAATGGGTTCCGATCAATGGCACTCAAGGAAGTTAGGACACTAGGATAACATCTAAACTGTATATTCAACATTTGTAAAGATTTAGTTTCAAACTAAACAGGCATTATTATTATTATTAAATTGGGAAAAATAATTGGGTACCAATTGCGTATACAATCCTTTATTTTTTTAAAGGCATAAACATTTATGTTATAGTATATGATACTATAGATCTTTTAAGTGTTACAAAAATATATTAACCTGATAGATTAACAGTTTTCCTTGAAATTCAAAAGTATTTATAAAATAGCGTCAAAACATGAATTATAGACCGATTTGTAATTTGTTAGCGTTGTTTGCTACAATGTCAAGATTTGTAATTATGTAAATTAATGGCTGCGTCTTAATTAAACGACTTAAATCAAGCAATTTAATTATTTACATTTACAAACTACCTGTATCTCTGTAGCCGACAATATAAACTTTATAACATTAATTATGTATTCGGAATCGTAAAAACGTCGCAGCTAATTAGAATTCCGTTTTATATTCATAATTATTATCGGCGTGCTCTACTGATTGGATAGGTTTTTTATTATTTTGACAGAACAAACTTCAAAAATTTAATATGATCTTTGAGTAGTTGCTTCTTCTTCTAACTTAAAAGGTAAATTTGAGGAGTTCGTCCAACCTAAAGTGAGGACCCGCAGTCGACTAGACGGTTAGACTAACCACTAAATGGCCGGCACGAACTGGCTAAGATCGAGAAGTTTCGCTGCACATTCTATTTAGTAGTGTATTAAACAATAGTTTTGTTTTGAACAAGCAAATTTCTTTTGCAACGATCCCAAAAGATTGAGTCTCATATATGTTATTTTTGTAATTACAAACTCCTATGTATTCACAAGTGATTTGATAGTATCTATATATGTTATTATCTAAAACATCCTAATTATTTAATTACATTTCGTTGCAAGAAAAAATTAAAATAAGTTGATAAACAGTTGGGCGGCTAATTGTTTTCGAGTGATCACATACAAGTAACCATTTTAAGGAAAAAAATATTAAAGATAACCGCAATGAGCGCTAAACAACAGAATATACAACAACTTACACATAAAGAATAGAACGAAACGAAGCGATTATAACATATGTAGACATTGAAAAAGAACTCACGCATCACGATAATTTCAGTTAGTAAAACTAAGGAAAATCAAAAATATTGTTTCTCGTCATATATTCCATGCTATTCCTACGGGACGCCATGATCAAAAGAGAGTAATTATAATAAAATAATTTGTAAACTGGCTGCAACTAGTTATAGTCTCATACGTGAGCAATAAATTTTGGTTTTATACTCCGCCGCTTCGGATCCGGATTAGAGTGGGATCCTAAACCTGTATAATTATTATAATTAGCCGTCTAGTTGCTGCAGGTTACTTATTAATTTGTTTACTTTTTGGTTAAGCAAAATGTGGTATTAATCACTCGGTAAAATAACGATGTTCGACCTTCTAGTTTTAGGAATCTCTGTTTTGATTCTGCAATCTGTTTCGCGGATGTCATTAATCAAGTTTAATTTTAAGAAATATAACATTTATTAAATCTTGGTCCATAATAGTATGCTATTAGCTATTAAGTTTATTTTAAAAATGAGTAATTTTGTTTGTTATCGTAATGTTTTTTTTTGTAAAAACCGACAAGTCTAATATAAATGACGCCACGCACCACTTTGTGGAACCCAAATAAGTATTTCAGAAACAATTTCACTCCTAAGTGAAATTGTTTCTGGAACCCTAGTAGGACTAGGGTCCTCTTTTCAGGAAGGACCCTAGTCCTTCATGAAAAGAGCGTATCTATTCTTAAAAAGCTGTCGAACTTGCGAGCCTTCTGCCAGTGTCAATAGGCTGCGGTAACTTAACGTACCATAAAAATCCATTCATTATTGTTATTACGTAAATTTAAATTCTTCACAAATACCACCCGTACCACCTCGACGTCCACCGTTCCACAACTGAGCGTTTTTCAAGTCAGTTTTTGCCGCGCACCACCACTATGTGGAACCAAGTAGTATTTCCGAACCAATTCGACTTAGGGTTCTTCAAGAAAAGAGCGTACCAATTCTTAAGAGGCCGGCGACGCACTCGCGAGCCCTTTGGCGTTGAGAGTTCCATGGGCCGCGGTATCACTTAACATCAGATGAGCCTCAATTGAGCCCGAGCTCAAATGAAAACAAATGCGTCGATAGACATATAGTATATTGGCATTCGCATAATGGCCTGCTTTATAACATAAGTATTAAGTAGGTATATATAAATAAGTAATAATTTAGTTAAAACCTCCTGTTTATTGAGAAATGTATATTTTTTGTCAATTTATTGTCCACCGTAAGTGTCATGTATTTAGAACAGGAGATTGGAAACTAGATTGTAGTCGTTGGCTTTAATAAATAAACATCTGCAATAGGCCTATTTTTAACCTTTTATAAATATTAAAAGGTTGTGTGTTCCTGACACATAATTAATTGTTATTACCTATGCAAAGTAACGAAGAAACACTCGTGCCAGATGTAAAGGATATTTATTTAGTACGATGTATTGGACAACGGCCAGCCGTCCGACACTATCTACGGAAACCATCTGCCACATTTCATGCTCACCTTTTCCAATTTTCCAAAGGGCTCATAAAAGTTTATGTTAAAAACTACATTCTGCTCGCAATGTCCACGGCCTTCTTCTTCATGGTGAGTTAAGAGAATTTGTCACCGTTACACGATATGGGTACGTATTGTGAGGTGATGTAAGCGTAAAATGGTTTAGTGATACGTTGCAGGTGAGAGTGCGGCTTGGACTCTGTTACGTTGAACAATTCAAGGTGCTTATTAAAATATTTGTTGAGAGACTATTTATTTGTATATGTTGAGCAGCTTTGTGATGCCGACGGCTCTTTGTAGGTGGCGTTGGAACGTGGTCCTTTGTCGCAGGCCTCTGTGACTAATTCCATTCTGTAAGATAGTTACATTGCAAAATTTACTTTTTCCTTTGTGTTTGCTGGAACGAATTTCCTTAAACAAATTCCTAAATTATATAATACAATAGAATATGGTTTTATTCAATGCTTTGACGATGTTTCTTTACTTACCAAGTGTTAGATTGAACTTATATCGAACTCATTGTCTCAGCCTCTCAATGCTGATGGAGGTCCTTTTGAATGATTCTTGCCATCAAGCAACTCTTGATTCAGGTTACAAGGCAGGGAAAATAAAGATTGAATCATTTTCAAAATTACACGTGTTCATATTAAATAGTCTATTAGTAATCTTTCATAATAGAATTATCAAGTCATGTAACTGCTCAAACCGTAGACGCAAACTTATATGGATCAGAACTGATACGAACTCTATATTAATTATTAATATTGTAAGAATACATTAACATTTAAAGAATGCAATCTTTTGTTTTCTAGTCGCCCTCACAGGATAATAAATGAATCAATTAAAGTGAATCGATTACGTAGACTCCGCGGCGGACTCCCGGACCATCTTTAGTACGTTGAACGAATCGACTCAATTATAACTAACCCGGGGAGGAAAATTAAATCGGCCATCGGCTGCCTTCAAACGTCGAAACTGTTAAAACATTATGAGCTCCATTTTATCTTGAATCTAACCTGAGAGAAACATGGAGTCCGCAGACGATTCGGCGCAGGGGGAAAGAGATAGAACGCCCAGGAGGAAACGGGACAGACGGGTTCGACCGGCAGAGGTCGAATGTGTGGAATGTTTATGGTTCTACCGTTTTATTTTATCTGTGCCGGCAACGCATTAGAGATTGTTTCAATGGAAAGGATTGATCAGACGTTAACATCTTATAGAGAACAGATTAATAGACGCCGACGAATCAACTTCGCAATGAATTGGTATCACACCCGTATTACTTTGAGATGACGCTATCACTACTTTGTATAAATGGAGATGAAATCTATCTGCATCGAGATTGTTACGATTTTATCATGAGACTTATTGTGTTAAACATATGCACATATCATGGTAATTCACTTAATTTGTTTGGTTAATTTAAATTAAAATTTCTAGGGATTTGTTGTTATTTTATACTTTACATGATGATGATTGATAGTTATTTATACAATCAGTGCTAGTGCAAAGCCGTGAATCTCTAGTTGCTTCAGCGTACAACGGACAACCCTGACGTCGTTGATTCGAGTATAGAGTACAGCTTTGCACCCACGGACTTTTGTCTATTTGAATAACTGTATGAACAGGGATGCCAGCAGGTTCGAATTTAATGACGTGGAATAAGTGATACCATGATGATCTATGTTCCAAAATAAACGTTTTTTTTTTTAATAAAAAATATCAAAAAAACCGGATACAATCTGAAAGCAAGAGCCGTATAATGTTATAGCGCCACTCGATCACATATTATGAATTACTATATATTTATTTTATTTAGGTACAAAAATGGTATGTTTCGGATTTTCTTCCTGAAAGAAAACTCGCTGAACATAAAGCGTTGATTACGAAACTATAAGGGAACCCGGTACTGTCACTGCCGCCCGCACACAGACCTATTGTCTCGTTGGCTTTGAGCCGGCGCAAGATGCATTGTGCGCGATTAGTTTCGGTGCAGCGCCAGAGACGGCAATTGTGTGTTGTGACACCGCTGCGCCCGCGCCGACAGAGACCATGTTTGCATTGTTACGTGCCGTAACATATAGCTTTGAGCTATGCCGATGTATTGAGCTTTCAATGGGCCTATCTATTTATTGCCTATGCATATTAGCGTAATTTTTAAACCATAATAAAGGAAAGTAAAAAGCCTATGGAGCATAAACATTTGTCTCACAGGTCAGCCTTTTGCCTTGTATCTACGAGGTTTCTTCTTAACGCTACTCATATAGATATTTGAACATATACGATTATTAATAGGACCTTGATGTTAAAGAGAGTACCCGGCCAGTATTTTTAGATTCTAATGTATACTAGCTGCCTCCGCAAACCTTTCTTCTTCGCCTAAATAAGTTTTTACCGTTTTGCTATGATATCCCATAGAAACTGTTACCTTTTCCGGTATTCAAACCTTATTATTTGATAAAACAAATTTTTAACCATCCATTATTTCTTTCCAAAAATTTTGTCATTTTTATCTATT
The DNA here is from genome assembly GCA_028984075.1 of Pieris mannii. Lineage (NCBI taxonomy): Eukaryota > Metazoa > Arthropoda > Insecta > Lepidoptera > Pieridae > Pieris > Pieris mannii. The sequence goes on from CM054776.1 coordinate 8,785,937, forward strand.
TAGATACTGAGATTCAGCTACTCAGAGTCTTCCATTACAGTATCCCATGTTTTCATATTTCATAAATTATGTATTTTTTTTTATTATAATCTAGTCAAAGAGACTTATTTTGTTTTGAATATTACATTTTGTAAACTATTTCAGTAGTTAAATATTCTTTTTGTTTTTCATGAGTAGTGAGTACACATATACTTATATATCTAAAGAACGACACAAGCCAAATTAATCAATCATTACGTAAGCGTAAGCCAGTATAACTATTTAGCTTGCAATTGTATCCATACAGTAGCCGTTATCATTTAAGTTCTATGAGTACCTACTCCGATCTAAACTATAGTTTATTAAGAATAATCCAAATCCTAATGTCTTTATTTTCTTTAATATCCTCTCTATAAGATGACGCAACATAAATAAAGATGTCAAGTACTAAAACATTGAAAAGACAAAATGAGAAATTTTTGATGGAACATTATTCAATATGTATACTTAAAGTTCCTACATAATAATAAAAATGCTATAATGTTATTTTGGCCTGGTACTGGCCAGTTCTAAACATTTTCCACCCACATTGCTAATGAAAACTTTTTATTAATTTCAATATTAAAACTCTTTGGTAACCTAATGTAGTATATTGCATTGATTTATCATTTGCTTTTGTGAATTTGCGGCTAATCTAAAACTCTTGTTGATGTAACAAGAGAAAATGAATTGAATGAAAATGTACCTAACGCGAGAAAATTTTAGGTCAATGATTTATTATGACTTTCGTTGTCCCTACTCAATAAGCTATGATAGGCTGTGATTACTGAAGGACGTCCTAAGCGGCTACTAAAGATAAAATCAGTGCTGTGCGACGCATGATAGAGGAAGGTAAGAAGGTGACCTGTTTTAAAAGAGTACCGAGAGTCTTCTTTGCCGATGAGTAGGGATTTTGTGACAAATTTAATTCTCTTATATGTCAAAATATATATATTTTATTTTTTATTTTTTGGCAGGTGTCGAGATAATGAGTCATCCGCCATACATTCCTGACCTGGCGCCCTGCGACTTTCATCTATTCCCAATAACTAATGCTATAATATGAGGATTTTGCTTTACAATCCCTGAAAATGCGGTGAAAGCGTACGAGAATGCCAAAGAAGAGACCCCTAAAGAAAAATGGGCCCACAGCTTTTCTCAGTGGTTCCATCGAATGCGACAATGAGTAAAGAGGAACGGAGATTACTTCGAAAAACAATAAAAGTATTGGCAACTTTTTACAAGCTGTTTTTCATTTCCTAAACATTTTCAGTGTAATCTTGGTACATGAAGGACTATAATAAGGATATTCTAATTAATAAATTTAGCATGACGATAATAATAAAACTAGTAATAATTACATGAATTTACAGATTAATAGCTTTAAGCAGTAAATATTAAACTCAAAAGAAAAATTTGTGCTTAGTTCAAATTTTTGAAGAACCTAGGTATAGGTTAGACATTTTTTGTGCCTATTTCGTTTATTTAATTGGTATGTTTTGGGTTTTGAGCTTTCGAACCCGCCACAATTGATTCAATGGGGATAGATCCTCCGGTTTATACGCCATGTACGTTAAACCACTAAGCCTACATAAATATTTAATAAATATGACAATATGCTACTCCAAAACATATTTTGTCTGATTATATCTTTAATTAAAGGTGGGAATCCAGTATAATAAATGATAAAATTTAATTAAAACTAGAAATGGTTAACACATACATTATATTTTCTTTTAATTACGAATACAATAAATTAATATGTTATTACTTATAATTACAGGTAGCTGTACATATTTACATTTTAACTAACAAAAATATCACAGATTCAAAATCTACGAAGTATAACAAAAAGTAATTATTTCCGAGTTGGGGCTTTCCATTGTTTCTGCTGGCGTTAACTTTTCCTGAAATAAAATGTTTCTGATCAAACCGTGAATGCAAGTACAATTTCAAGAAATATTGATTATCTCTCGTGTAATTTTTTTTTTAACTATTACATTTACTTATTGAATCAACTAAAAATCAAGTTTCTATAAACGAAGTTTTACGAAGTTATGAAAATTGGACGAGATCGATCGTCTATTATGTAAGTCTACAAAACTAATAAATATAAATGAAATAAATGAATTCAAATCGTTTAGGGCAAAAGAATCGTTTAGGGCAAGACATAATATATACTATTTGTTTTACTACTAAAATACGCGTGCAAATTGTAGGCATGGATATTTCCATAACTGCTTTTCTAAGCCTGTAGATTCGATTCACGTTTTTAATCAGTGTTTTGCAGTTTTGTGTATTGAAGGTACTTTTGCTAATATTTTTAAATTCAAGTTCTCTAATATAATATATTTTGTTGCCCAGGGCTCTTTTCATTTAAATTTAAAGCTGAGGTCACAGACGTGGGTTGGTTCACGCTTTACATCTGAAATGGAAATGGATGGACCGCCATACGCTGGAGGCGATCTCCAGGAAAGAGAAGCGATGGTATAAGAAGAGCACAAAAGCGATGGGCTGATGATATCATAAAGGTTTCTGAAGATCAGAAGAACAGATCGAAATGGAAAGTTTAGGTAAAGGTCTTTACCCAAACGGGAACACAAAGTAGTGGAAATATTAATTACTTACCTACACTCGGTGTACAATAACAATATTATAACCTATTTGAAAATTTTACAGTATGGAATTGAAATGGCTTTATTATAATGGTCTTATTGCAATGTTCGCAAATTGGTTTAAAAAATCATGTTAATAGATCATCTCATTGTGGTTCCAATTCGACTTTTATACACGAAATTGACTACGTCTTTAAGATTTTCTATGTTCAGTGAACATAGTGATTCTTCTATATTACCCAGATCTTATAGAAAATAAAAAAAATGCACCAAAGAAACAGGCTGAACGAAAATAATAACCATGAATGTATCAGGAGTTCATTAAAATTATTTAAAATTAATATATTTTTATTTGGTAAATAACGTTTTGTACTGAAATTAAATTAATCAATTTCTAAGATCTCGGTCTTAGATAAAATTTTCGCTTATAAAACTTTTCATAGTTTTTGTATCGATTTTTATGACCACAAAAAAATATCTCAACTTTCAATGTAATAATAGTAGGAATTACCGTTTCATTTCTACTATTATCTACGGCTGTCTATCTATTCAATCCGTTATCCAGTCAATAAAAAGTGACTAATTGATTTTTGCGATTAAAAAGAGTGGCGGAGGGTTTATTGCTAGCTAGCTTCTCTTCCGTTCTACGCCCTACGATTTGAGAACTGGCAGTAAATGTAAATTTACAATTAATTTTTTGACGTTCATAAGTATGCTTACCTATATGAATAAAGATATTTAGATTGATTGATTGATAGATCTTGAATTATAACTGTTAAATAATCATTACGAGTCTTGATTTTATGTTTAAGTAAAATACTCTTAAAGAAATATAATTCAAAATTAGGTACAATTATATCTAAGCCATAAGGATTGAATAATAATCTACATATCATCAATTTATACACTCCTTTAAATTTTACACCATCTTTGCTAAATGTTTAAAATAAGTATCATTGTTTTACGCGCGCGCTTGATACTATAGTAGTCTTTTATTTTTATTTGCTGACTAGAAAATAAAGAAACCCTAATCTAGAAATTATTATGTGGATAACATGTAGGTTAAGTGAGACAATAATTAACTTACCAATTTAATCTTGAAAATTCTTGCTAGTTTCCGCCATTCATAGCTAATTTAATTATATTAAAAAACCTCATACAATATATAGGAATGTTCACATTGTTTAAATAGTCACTGTATTCCCCTCTTCAAAACTATATAACACATGGCGAAAGGTGCCTCTACATTTTCTTAACACTAGAACTATTGAGATCTTGAAACTAGGCGAACTGATACCTGGAAAGAAAAGAAAGAGTTTTAAATCTAACTAAATTAAAGTAAAGTTATGAGCAGTATTCATTGAGTTCGTTGTTCGCTGAAATGTATTTTATGTAAGACTTAAACCGAACATGATTTAAAAAATTCGTGTAGCTTTTCAAAAAATAGACAAACATCAAATTCATCACCGGTGAAGTTATATGAAGTATGAGTATCATCTAAATTGTATATGTGACTTACTAATTAACTAAGTTTTTACCCAGTCTCAGTGTCTACTTCAGTGTCTACCTAACCTCAGTCGTTAGGAACTACCTATCATCAGAGTCTTTTTTTCAATAGAACAGGGAGCTATCGGGCAGGTAGCTCACTTGATGTTAGGTTATATCGTCGCCCATCGACACTCTCAATGCCAGTCCGATCGCGATTGCGTTGCCAGCAGTTCTTGGAGGAACGAAAGTCGAATTTGATCGGAAATACTTCAGGTTCCACAAACTGCCTTAAATAACGCTCAGTTGTGGAACGTCGGACGTCAGAGTAAATGTGGTAGAGGATGCAGAGAGATACCACATCTTTACGTAACGCCAAGGGATCAACACCATCAGGCTACATGTAGAGTAAGCAGATATTTTTAAGAAAATAAAGTTCAAATGCAGATAGATTTTAATGAATTGAATTTTTTGTTTAGTTCTACAATTATCTACGAAAATCTATCTGTAAGAAATTATATTTAGGGCCTGTTTCACAATGTATGGATAAAGTACGAAATAGCTATGCAACACATAAATTATTCGAAAGATAAAAGTTCCGAATAAGATACTTCGCGTTTCATGACGAATAGCGCTATTTGAACTTCGTGAAAGGCAATACTACTGTTAATACTGTTTATCATACCAATAAGTAATCAATAGCTTATTTGGAACCTATCCGGACATTGTGAAACAGATAAGATAGCGGGATTGAATTTTACTAAATTTGAAGGCATGAAAGATTCACATGAAAACAAAAAAAGCTTCTGTTGTAGGACGGTAAAGAAAAATAATACATTTCTAATTACTATCAAAAAACTTTAAGAAAGAAAGAAACTTATGAAGTTTGACTCATATACCCAACTACAGAAATAAAGGATTTAACTAATGATCTAATTGAACTAATTTGATTAATGAATAAATTGTACTGTTGCTAAAGTATCGAGCAAATATAATAGGGTTTAAAGAAATTGGCAAACGTGACTTAAAATCGGTTTACTACTGACCATTCATGAATTAAGCGTATAATGTGAGAACTGGCTATCTCGCCATGTCCAGAGAGGTGGCAGACAGGATTGCTGCAGACCAGCCAACAGTTCTGCGTGGTATCTTTGAGCGGCTAGTAGATACGGCGCTGGTAGTGGCATAGGGTAATGTGGCTGTGGCTGCTGAGGAGAAGGTGGTGATGGCGACGTCTGCCGGGGCTCAGGCTCTAGCAGTGCATCTATTGTGAATGCCCGACGCGGCCGTGGTCCCGCCGGCAATAACGCCGCCGTATCTGGACCATCCATTGGATCAGGGCTAGGTCTTGAACACAACGCCACTTGTGGTGCATACATACTAGTCATCCCTGATGAAGGCGTTGAACTCGCCTGTCGGGCTAAAAATGCTCGGTTGAATGTGGCTAGAGCTGCCAACTCAGCATTCAAACTATCCTTTTCACCTTTGTGCAACTTAAACCTCTTGCGTCTGCGGAGAAGTGACCCATTTTCAAACATATCAAATGCTTGAGGGTGAAGAGTCCAGTAAGCACCTTTGCCGGGTCGGTCAGGCCTGCGCGGCACCTTCACAAAGCAATCGTTAAAGGAGAGGTTGTGTCTCAGAGAATTTTGCCAACGCTGAGTATTTCTCCTATAATATGGAAATCGATCTGTGATAAACCGGTATATCTCTGAGAGTGGCAGCATGCGCTCTGGTGAGCTCCAGATGGCCATGGCTGTGAGTGCGATGTATGAAAACGGCGGTTTCTGGTCTCCATACGATTCACGAGTAGGTCGAGGCATAATTTAACACTGAAACGTTTTTATGTTCACGTAGTTATTGTTTTCAGGCAGCACGTCTCTCACAAGTTAATGGAAGATAAGGACTGGTTGAGCGAGCAAGCGGTGGCGCTAGTTTCGGGCGGGGCGGAGACCCAGACACCTCCCTTCGCTGAGAGAACCAATCGCCATCGCGGTACTTTGTTTGTTGTTTTTGTCGGCTCCAGACCCGTTACAGAAGAATTTAAATTGTTATCACGTTTACATTATTCAGAATTTATTCGACACCGACACTTGAGCTTGTTTCGAAATTGCAATGATTAAAGAAGTAGTACTTAGCGGTGTTGAGAGAGAATGTTGGAATCGTTCAGGCCGATCGTTATGGTCTGATTTGTAACAATATCGGAAAATCAAAGGATTCTGCCTTAGGTTTAGTTCTTAAAATGAAAATCTATTATTATATAGTGAAAGCAAAGGAACACATAAGATACAAGAAAATTTCTGATATTACAAATATTTTTAGCAAATGTTAGCTTTCCGTTTCATAAAAGCTTATAAAAATGTTTGTTCTTCTCTTCTCTGAATAATGTCTGATTTGATTTGTTTTATTTTTTCGTCAAAAACAACGTTCAATGCAAAAACATATTCGTATGAATTCGGTTTACGAACTACTTTTACTAAAATAACTTACATATTATGTTAATTCATACTAAGCTGTCAAAAACAATACCTCTATATATTTTAAGGAAATATTTAAAAAATAAAATAAAGTGAACAGATTATATGAAAAAAAGTTCACACGATACATAACCTTAATATTAACTAGCAATTTGTAGCCCCATTTCCTTTTAAATTCAAAATAACTTATTTTGGAACAGAATTTACTGTTTAAGAACCCTTTAATTTAATTTTATTCAGTTTGTTTTGATTTATTGATAAGTTCATAAAGACATGAATATTCTATAAGGATTATCTTAATTAATAGAATGAGTAAGTAACAATAATGAAAATCCTATAATCAACGTAAGTTATTTTAAAATGTTTAAAATGTTCAGGTTAGTTATATATAAGAACGAAATTACAACACCTTATATAACTTCTACGAAATAATTGGCAATGTACAATGAACGCTACGAAATAAGCATCTACGTATACGCTTTAGCTACGACGATAATGGCGGAAATTTACTGTGATTTTCACATTTATAAGGTTTTCCAATTTTATTGCAAATTTTTTTTTTTTACCAGAAATTGAAGACTACGTTGTTTATATCTACCCTATGAAAGATTAAATAAAGAGCTAAGCTTGGTCAACAGTACCAATGATCATTTCAAAAAGAGTATTACATTGCGATCCATCAAGAATTTTTAAATATATTTTAGATTTAGTATGAAAAAAGTGCGTGGGTGGTGAATATTAGCAAAAAATGTAATATGTGTCAAATCCGATGCTATCCAAAAGCCCTATGCGATTCGATCACGTGGCAGATATATTTCCTTTGAAATCGCCGCCAGTAGATTAAAAAAACGCCTTCATCTTGTTATTAAGTGTGAATTCAACAAATTGTTCACAAATATTTGCCTCTACCTGTGATTTTTTACCCAATACTGATATTTGCCGTGACTGAGTCAAGGACGCCATAAAAGCTGCCCGATTGAGCACGGTGGATTATAAATATCTACTAGATATCGCCGGTTAATGGTTTTACGATGGGAATTAAAATATTGAAGACAAAAAAAGGAATTAAAATAGGAACTTTACGTAATCGTCTATCACTGACCACGACAGTGACAAGCTAAAAAAAATGAGTTTTGTAAGTAATATAACTCACATTTATATCTATATATTTGTTGCATGCATGTAAGCGTTAGTTAAAAATTGTATGTAAGAAGGAATATAGGTGTGTATGCTACGTGCGCGAGAGTTTTGATAAAGTTAGGCTTAAGTATAGGTATATAAGTATACTCTACATAAATCTAGCCTATAAGTCTTGTGTCTGAATCTTAGACTAACATAAGTAGTTATTTTCGTTTGGTAGGCGAAGACTTTACCTAAATATAACATAGACGATTGTTAATTTTAACGCCATAAATCATAGATTTAGAATTGGATATACCATAAAAGGATATTCGATTTTTAATGTTAAACGAGCCTATGGGACGCCAAAAAAGGGCATTCATCGCAACCAAATGACACCCATTTTGCGTTGCGTTGCCAACCTTTAAGTGAAGAGTCCACTCGAATTTTGAATAGTTGGAGGTCGTATCTCTCTGGGAAGACCCCTACCCGAAGTCGAATCCACAGTTCGCTAGTTCGCAAAAAAAAAATGACTTGTGACACGGATTCCACAGTCCGTGACATGACTTCCAGCCATCAAGGTGATGTTGGTGACATTTAAAATTCATACGGCTCGTACGGTGTTAAAACGAGGCAAGAGGGATCACCCCAAATAATTCTTCAGAACACTCCACAGTATTACCCTACACTTTATATAAAATGCAAAGAGACGGAATGTTTTTGCGTAGAGAGAGAGAATCAAGCCGATCAGTAAGACATTGGAGATTGACAATTCGACAAGCCATTCGGATAATACGAATGTTTCTTGTTTATTAGTATTAAACTCATGGTAAAACTAAATGTAATTTTATAAAAATAAAATAAAGTGACCAGAATATTTTTAAATAAAAACATTACCTCAATATTAAAGCTAGCAATTCGTAGCTTGCTTTCCTTTTAAATACAAATACAGAATTTAATATTAGTGACCTCTTAAATTTTATTTTATTCAGTTGGTTAGTAGTTGTTTTTACTTTTTTCATAAGTTCATAAAGACATCAATAATCTATAAGGATTATTTAATAAGAAGAATATGTAAGTAATTTCAGATATTATTTATATCCCAATAAACTCCTACGAAATATTGTAGGAACAACAAAACACAAAATTTTATAATTTAGACATAAAAAATCATGAAAATGTTCGCGCATTACTTCTGTAATTCTATAATAACTAGCATCGTATAAACGAAGAGATTATATAAAAAAATAGTAAAAGAGAAAGCAAGCAAGACTGTACAATAGTACGAATTTACGCTACGACTAAACGAAACGCCGTTAAATATTTTTTGTTTTTTGCAGAAACTCTAATGATTGGTTTTCAAATTTTCAGAGCGAAATAAATCCAAATATTGTTAAAAGTGCAAATAACCAATCGACGGATTGTAATAGCTATCTGTCGATTCAAGCTATCCATGGTAGGCCGGAACGGTGTATGTGGATAGAGCTTTGAATGAAAATGACAGTTCAACTGGGCTAATATCCTATCTTAAGATTTTAACTTACACCAGTTTTTAAAATAATTAAAGAGCTTATTGACATGTTTTAAACAAAGATATATAGATTTTAATATTATTTGTACGGTTTTATTTACTTTAATTGGTTTATATTGATTATGAAGTATGAGTGTAAAGAGCGAAGTGAGTTCGGTTATTGGGATGCCGATAAGAGATCGATCGACTGTCACGCTCGATTAATTATTGGGTTCGGGCGTTAACGAACTTAACTGACTTGGCTCTGCGTTACTGTACGTGCTGTGATAATTAAACTCATTGGATAAATCATTTGTTCTTAGATAGTTGTAATTAATATAAACTTATGTGTTAAAGCTTTTTCTTATGACTTACCTATCCCACGGAATAAGTTTTAATCGACCCCGTACATCATAAACACCGTCTTCCCAAGTTTTATATTCTAATACTTCTATAATGTCCTTTTTATAGAGTGTAAATAATTGAGTATCAAACCGCCGACATCTGCTTGCCTTCGGTTGTATCACTCCTTTTCGGATTTCCCACTTAACTTTAATGTCCCCATAAAATTTTACGTTTTAATACTTTTATGCAATTCTAAGCATTATAACATAGTGCATAAGATTCACAATTAGATATATCAAAAATTTCTTCGTGTCTTAGTCGGGCATTAGAAAGAGTTTAATCTGTAGAGGTGTTAGTTAACCTCAAAATTAGTTTCTAAGGATGTGGAGACTGAAGCGGTTTCTGTCTATTCTTCCTCTTTTTATTCTGTTATTACAATATTTGTTGTGTTATTATTTATGTGACGGTAGAGGAACGTCGGCCCCAATCGGTCGGTACTATTGATCCTAATACTAGGCAAAGGAATAAAGTAATGTACCTATGTTAGGTTATTCATTGTGAAGCAAAGTTTACCTTTATCAAATTGCGATTCTGGACAGTACGTTCTGGTCACGGCTGTGCACCAAAGGAAATGGAATTTCTAACAGGTGTAGTTCGTAGGCATGTACTTAGAAAAATATTTTTTTTTACATAGAGTTTGATTTCATTATTCAATATCGTTGTCTTCGCTTCTTATTATAATTTTTAGAAGATTTTCAAATTTCGATACTTTTTTACAGTAATGCTTTATTTCGGCGATTCCCGTCACAAATTCTGACCAGCGAGCATTCTCTGGAGGTATATCAGGGAGAAGTCGCTAGGATCGAAATCTTTGTAAAATTCAAATTTATATTATATATAAATTTAAATATATATAATATACAAGCAGACTCGGCCAAGCGTTGCTGTGACTGAGGTTTTTCTTATATTACATAGTAGTATATTATTCAAGGGAAACGGTATGAGAACTTATGTGAAAGGTAGATAGCTTATGTGAAACGTTAGTACTATTAACACAGCGCCATCTGTTAGAATTGCATCAAATTATAAACAAATAATTTGCAATAAAATAAAATTGCCACAATAATTAAAGATCTAAGCTATCCTATCTCTTAAGTTGGACCAGACTGCTCACGGTGTGCCAATTTAGTTTAAAATCGGTTAAGTAGTTCAGAAGTCCATCGCAGACAAACATCGTGACAGGCGATTTATATATATTAATATATTTTGTATAAAAAATTAGCATTGAGCATCGTACATCATCCACTTTTCTTCAGAGATAAACATTTAAAACTACATTTATATGATAAATATTAAGACTGTTAATAATGCTCTGTATTAATTAAATAATGTACTCGAATGGTTTTATGAATTTTCTTAAAGAGAGAAAGAGGGTTTGAAATCGCACCCCAAGACGATCATAATAGTAGATGGTCTATATTATTAAATCACTTATTATATCATTTATCGAATTCGCGAATAGCGGGGAAACGGGAAGATTATATTTCCTTCAAATTCGGACACAAAAATGAGGCCATAATTGGTTATTGTAATTGTATTATTTATTAATTAACACTTCGTTGCATTACATAAAAGGTAAAAAAAAATATATTAAACATAATTTAATGAAAAGAAACTGGCGGCCTTATCGCTTTAGAGCGATTTCTTCCAGACAACCACTGTGAGTATATTACATAAGGTAGGCAAGAAGTGCAAATATTATATTAATAACATTAAGCTTATCCATCCAAGCTCAGATTAATTTATTGATTTTAAGCTCTATAGACACACAACTAATGTGCTTTATAAACACAGAACACTGGGTTTGTACGAGACAATTAATCATCTGTATAGGTTACAATTTTTAGGTAAAAGGTTTTAGTGTTTTTCTGTAAATGTTAGCAATATTTTAGGAGTTATATCCAGCAATGGAATGGTCAAACTTCCTGGTTTCAACCACATACGATATGTACAAAAGGTGTGGAATACATTATAATATAGAGCGGGCTACCCTCGAAGCCACATCACATGCCGTTACCCCGAGGCAACTCCATTATATGCGACCACTAATTGAATTTATAAAAATGGATAGATGTAATGAATTAATATTAAATTGCCTTTTAAATTGTAACTGTAAAACTGTTTAAATTGAATCGATTATTCTGAGAGGTTTATTAGTAACAAAATAACAATAATTATATATGATAAGATGTGTAGGTTTTATGAAGGCTTAGAAAACTATATCTAAGTCTTCTACTATAGCAGAGGAGTGTTGGCCTAGTGGCTTCAGCGTGTGACTCTCATACCTGAGATCGTAGGTTCGCCCCCGGCTGTGCACCAATGGACTTTCTTTCTAAGGGCGCATTTAATATTTTCTCGAACGGTGAAGGAAAACATCGTGAGGAAACCGACGAGTCTTAGACCCAAAAAGTCGACGACGTTTGTCAGGCACTGGAGACTGTGCCTAGTGTCCTAGTGCCTGTGGAGACCTACTTGCCTTTTAGATTTAAATATGATCATGAAACAGATTCAGAAATCTGAGGCCAAGACCTAAAAGCGGTTGTAGTGCCACTGATTTATTATTATTATTTTTTTTAGAAAACTATATAAATATATCAGGTACATCAACCTGCTTTAGAACGCCGCGATCAATAATTGTCATTGACAATGACGTTCCGAGACGAAGACTTACCTAAGAATTATTTCTAAACAGAGGGTAAACCTTGTCAAAACTTCAAAGATAAAACCGTGTAAACTATATAATTACCTACAAAATACTTTTGAAGAGTTGGGCCTCAGATATCTGTTTCGTCATTATTTGTTGTCTCCTGTAGGAAATCACCTGACAATCTCCGTCGACTTTAACTATGGCATGCCGGTGTTCTCGCGATGTTTTCCTTTACCCTACGGGCGAGTTTTAAATGTGTACATACGTAGATAGTCAATTTTTTGCCTTTGGTTAAAACCTACGGTCTCAGAGATGAGAGTTGCAGGCTGAAACTACAAGGTCATCGTAGCTCTCATAGTATTATTATTATATGTATCACATATGTACATTGTACACACATTCAACTCTTTCATCTTAATTAAGAAATCTTCCTAAAGAAAAAGTTAAATCTCTTTTTACTATAGCTCTGAGATGCAACTGCTATAATGACGCCTGTGCACAAGTGCGATAATCTCCGAAATATCCAATGATACAGATAATTAATATCGGACAGGCTGTACGCCCCGCGGCGCTTCGCCCCGTTTACCTTTGAGCTGCGCCGACGCAGCATTTGTCATATTAGCGCACCAAAGGTGTGAATCACTTTTATAATTAATAACAATAATAGAAAATATTTTTTGTTAAAACGAGGTTGTAGTTTTGTATTCTTATTGCGAGTGTGACCGATTGATTTGAATTCATTAAATTAGTTAATTAAATATTTACTTATATATTCTATGGAATGCCCACAGATACTAATTAATAAACAGAAACGAAAAACATTATTATAGGACATTTGTTAACCATATTATATTATAAGCTATAAGTGTCAAACTAGTAGTTTTAGCCTGCAACTTTTACCCCTCAGATCGTTGGTTCGAACCCCGGCTTTCTGTCTATGTGCGAATTAATCACTCGCTGGTACCGTTAAGGAAAACATCGTAATAAAATCAACAAGCCCTAGAGTCACTAAGTCGATGGAGTATGTCGCGCAGTGAAGGCTATACCGACTAGCCGATAAGGAAACACAAATTATCAAAGATAGATTGTAGCGTCACTGCCCACTGGTTTATAAGCGTATATAGGTAATAAGAATATATACTGCATCACTTTAGATTAAATTGAGGTTGTAGTAAGTACCTACTGCGCCGGCAACGCATTCGCGAGCCCTCTGGCATTGAGAGTGTCCATGGGCGGCGGTATCACTTAACATCAGATGAGCCTGCCCATTTGCCCCCTGTTCTATAAAAAAAAAGAACTTGTTATACATAGTAATGATTGACACCAAACGAGATTCGTATTCCAACGGAAATCTACACAGATTTAACAATTTCCTTTGCAAATATAATTATTGAGATAGACACATTTATATATATTTTTGGACTGTTTTGGGTGATTTCTTTCAAATCCAGTGCCATTTAGATCTTACTAAACTGTCCTTTTAAGATTGAAAAAAAGAACAGTCTCTCGGCTTTTTTTTATAAAATAATAAGAGGATAAATTTGAAAACATTAATAAACGCACTATTATTAAACGCTGACCAATTCATATAATATGGCTATGACTGTTTTTATATGGAAAAATATCCAAAGGATAAAATGCTATTTTTCAATGCGCAACATAACTTGTAAAAAATGAGTCAAATCACGAAGGACGGAAAAGCACTCACCCCTCGAGAGCATTGAATAATAAGTAACAAGATCTATCCATTTTCTTACCCCTAAACAATGGCCGGGGGTAACAAGTGAATACAATCGAATTTAAATTATTTTAATGCGTTAAAAAATGCTATAAGATCAGTTACGTGCCTCATGAGGGTATTTAAAAAAAGTGGTTCTTTCCAATTTTTTAACGATATTTAGTTTTTATAAAGATAGAGGGTAGTGTGCGTATCAATCGATATGAACTAAGGCGGTACATATCAAACTAAGTACATATGTAATGTCCATATAGACCATTTATTTATTTAAGGACGGTCTAAGGCAATGGCGGATCTAGGGGGGAGGGGAGTTACGGGGGTCATGACCCCCGTTGAGCTGGATCCAGGACTTAAGTGGGCCTCTAATATTGATACAATGATTTTATGTATATTAAAGATTTTATATATACAAAATGATTTTATTTCAATATTTTGTCAGGATACAGATTTTATGTAACTAGATACCATCAATATTATAATTAATTTAATATAATAACTTTGTATGATAGCAAACGTATAAGTTCTTGACCACGACTATGTGACCCAATCCTGGCGCTAAAGCTGTATCCGCCCTTGCCCTTGGAATACAAGACCTCCTGCGTATAAACAAAAATCAAAGTTGAAAAATAAGTATAATTTTTTTTATTGAACTGAGGCACGTGGGAACGTAGCTTAATACCGCCGCCCATGGATATTCACTCTGCCAGCAGGCTCGCAAGTGCGTTGCCGGACTTTCAGCAATTGGTGTGCTCTTTTCTTAAAAGATTCTAATACTTAAAAAAGCTCGGTTGTAAAACAACAGACTTCGAGTTGAATTTCCAAGACATTAATAAGTCATATCGAACTTTACTTACTTATAAATGGCCTTTTTTAATTAATAAAATATAGGTAGCATACATACATACAGTACATAATACAAATGGCCAATTATTGTAAGATGAAATTTTAAGTGCTGAAGGAATTTAAATGAACTTCTGAGGGAGAGAGAATGAGGCCAATAATAACTCGGCAAACATCTGTATTATTATTACTACAAGTTACTTATCTCCATATGTGAACATGCTAGACCGATATTACCGCTTAATTGATTAATATTATCAAAAAAATATATTCAAACAGGTGTTGTCTCTCGTTACAAGCTTAATATTTAAAAAATACTTGGCTTTTAAATTAGGAATGGTGAACTCTCTTTCAGTTCTAGCCAGTTCTCTTCATTTTATAATTCGAGCACCAAAGTAAATGTTTATCTAAACATTTTTTACCTTCATAAGTGTACAGATTATTTGAAACCAACTCAGTCAAAGACAAATCAGTAAAGGTCCAAACACACATCACAACATAATATACAGTTTATACAATAAATCATAGTTCTCATGGTTTAACGTATCAGAACAATACCTATTATGTTCGACTAATGGAGGCTTTTGTTATCTAAAACATTGCTTCCGGTAAAAGTAGGCCAATCTCTCGGACATCAATCATATTGCACAAATTAATTACTCTTGGTAATTTTGAGATTGATTAGTTATATATAAGTAATTAATTAGCGTTTCTTTCTCAAGATTGAATAAAATAATTAAAATGGCGATTCGACGTCATAACTCCGACATTTTTTAACAAGCAGATTGTTTATGGTGAAGTTATGTTATAGAAAATAAAAAGAACTTCGAATGGAGTAGGTTCTTTTCGGATTAGAAATTATAGCGTTAAGGTAATGACAACCTATTTTCCTGAAAACACTTAAAAGTAGATCACGTCTACGCCTCATCTGAATCTGTTCCTTCAACTATTAACTTATTAATAAACCTATATACACACATATTTGTTAAAAATTAAAATGCAGTATTAGCAAAAGACAATTAATTTGATATTTAGACCCAAAAGTAGTATGCACTAGCATGTATTTTTTTTTGTCTGGTTCTATTAATTCATATATGAAGATCCTATTAAGGCTTTAGCGTACTTAAGTTATGCTTTAGTTATTTACCGAAAAAATTATAATAGTATGTAATGTATTAATTGTTTTTTTTATTGGAATTATTACAACTCGGTACTAATTTTCAGTTTTGGCGAATATCTGGTTATCTACTAAGAATTACTATTAACATTATTGTTCAGATCTTCATGAAACGATTTCCAAAGGTATGTTAATGTATAAGATGAATAAGCAATGGACCATTTCAGTCGATAAAGATAGACTATTAATTTATTTAACTATTGTGATATCTATATTGCTGGGATTATGAATATATAAAATAAAATATATTTATTCATTTTAAGTACTTTAATGTTCCTATGTGTAAGATATGGGACCCCTTTTAAGTAAAAAATACCTGTGTTAGCCCTTCCATAACATACTTAATTAAAAATTGCTTAAAGTCATCTTTTATTTTATTTATTTTTTCAACTGTTAACACGCCTCAGTGCATAAGTGAGTGTGTGGGTGCAAATGTGTGAGTGAGTCAGTGAGTGAATGAACAAATTGTGTAATTACAAACTAGATCTTAAAAGCAGCTCTAACACTGCATAGGGTGTGTTAAGTCCTTCAGTGGTATTTTTAGAATTCACCGTCTGAGCGGGTAGATATTAAGCAGCCTATTTAATTTATTATATATATAGTCTGCTTGTATATTGCGTCTGGCGAAGTCAGTCCTTACGGTCGGACCGACGACAATATCCTATTCGACAGCCTATTATCAAACGGGAGCGCTCTGTGTATTTTTAAAATTAGCCTCAGGACATACAGTTTATACAGTACACATATATGCTTATTATATTTGTACTACTGCGTTAATGAATTTCATTTATTGACATAAATTAATTAATCATACACCTGTAAGCTACTAATCAGAACGGCGGTATTTATGCCAATTCGCTGCAAATCCGATCCCTATGAGACAAAGATAAGAAATATGGGGCGCTCCTTCTTCTTTTATAGTCAGTTAAAATATGTCAACGTTTGTGTTTCACGATCGCTAAGCTGCGGGTGCTTATAAACAATTCGAAGCTAGCGTATAATAAACATCATTTACTTTGTAAAAATATAATTAAATGCTTACATATCTAACAACCCGTATCTATAAAAAGGTATAATTTAAATTCTAAAAGAATTGGACGCATCACTAATCTCTTATTATTCAAAGATCCCGTAGATTTTCCGATGAATTAAACATGTTTTCATTGTTTGCGGGGTGTCGGGGGAGGTGAGGAGGCGTTAGAACTATTAACTCGCAGTTCAGAGATAACATCGACCGACAAACTCGATTAGTGAGTGAAGTGAGCCTGCGCGTGCGCCGTGTGTTATAGGCGATGGAGATTGTATAAAATACTTATTTAATAAAATATGTATTTGCTTATGAAAACATACTCCCTTTTGGTCTAACAATACTTACATTATTGTATTGCACAGACGTATATTTTTGTATTCATTTTTATACTTTTTCTTAACTAAACAGCACTATTATATTTTAAAAACATAGCAAGTGTACAATTTGTACCACATGCAAACAATGTTCCTTCATATCAATTCTTATAATCATAGGCATGAAACTATATTCACTTGAATATATAATTTTCTAGTAAAGTTTGTCCATTAAACCCCATGAAATTAAAGTTTAAGTCAATTGTAGTTAATTACTTTTGGTCCGCTCAAACAACGCTTTGGCGGTAATTTGGTCTCATAACTCATATGTGTAACCTCCCCAAAACGTTGGCAGTGTAGACGGAACGGCGCGCGTTTGAACAAGGCAAATTAGACAGTAAGGCTGCTGCTTATATATTTACAATATTTACTTATATACTTATTAATTTATGGTAATATTTAAAATCTTATCATAGTTTCTTTTTTCAGTTGAATCTAAATAGATTAAGCCAACAGTCAGGTTTCTCATCTCTGGAAACCTTACTTATAATTGGTCTGAAATAAATGATTTTATTTTATAATTGTCCGTACAAGAGGTACGAGATCTAAGCAAGCATATATTTGACAATACATACCATCAGCTTGATAGGTCTTCGCTTTTGATTTCACTCCAGGCCGGCCTCATTCGCCTCTGCAATAATGTTTCGTTGCCAGACCTGGGTGTCTAAGGTGACTTGGATCCCTCCAGAGCGTGTCTACTCAATTTAATTTACATATAAGATCACAAATGGACCTAAATATTTAAACATACGTATGTTATAAGCTTACTAGATTCTACATTGATTTTTACGACCTCATAACTATAAATACTATATAGTCAAATGTCTATAAATACTATTAAGCAACCAATACTATATAGTCAAATGTTTGGCACAGGCAGCAAGTAATAATTGGTGTCAGGCAGGCGCCCGCATCTTCCGACCGCAATACCATTGTGACCACGATGCTTAAATTTAACTTCTGAAATTAACATTTTATCGGTTTCTTAGAATATCAGCGGACATTCGGAATTTTTATCGCTTCATAATTTTTTGGTGATTTTTATTGTTTATCTTGTTTGTATTGTTTTACGTAATAACAATACAGTGTTATTTATACGTATATATTTATAGTTTAACTTTATTAGAAATTCCAAAAACAAAATTTTTGATATAATTAACAAAAACTTTGATATAAAAAATCCAGGCTCTTATTAGTTAAAGGTGGTAATACAGTATATTGGGTTTGTGGCTAAGCAATAAATTCATCTGGTTGGAAGACCTAGGTAATAAAATAAGACAAATAGATGTTTCACATGCCCCATAAGACTAAAGACTTCACTTTTAGACGGCAGTGGAACGCTAAGATTTCCTGGCAACGTATCTTAACTCCTCTGGTAAACGTACCAGCGTCCACGAGGTGGTCTTTAGTCGTTAATCTCTTATCTATAGCGACGTGAAACCGTAACAAATTGGAACCGACTCCACACCTCCGACACCATTGTGCTCCTTACCACGACATTGATTTTTATTGCTTATACAACATAATGCCCATTGTCATTACATTCATAAATAGAGCATTCAAAACCATAGAGTATTTCATGCTAATTCACGTTTGAATAACGGTTATGTCGGTTTCTAATGATTTAGAAAGGTTAATGCATAAATATTTTTTTTATTTATTTATTCCTTGATTTAACATAATAAAAATTAAACCTAATTAAATGAAAAGGAGGACAACTAGCGGCCCTATCGCTTTCAAACAATCTCCAGGCAACTACAGAAATTAATAATTAAGCAGTAATTGTATTAAATTAGATAAGGTAAGCAAGAACTGCAAAATACATAATAAATTTAGTTAGTAAGACAAAACTAAGAGGAACAAAAAAAAAAACTAAACTAAAAAGGGATACATGTACATGAAGCACGGAATTTTTACTTTTTTTAATGTATAAAGGTTCCAAAATACTTTTCAATAATATATAGGCCCGCCTTTTCCCGAAGTGGTAGGCATAGACCTCGGATTACTACTTAACTTACTACTACTGAGTTTAGAAAATACAATTTTGAAATCATACAGTTATTAGATATGGTATATCAATCGAATAAACTACATTAATATGATGAAAATAGTACTCTTAAGAAGGCATCCATAGAACATATAAATCGTATTTAAATTCAAAGAAGCTTCCTGTTCCGGCTTCACACTACTAGACATATATTTTTAACATTAGAAATACTTCCCAAATTACTGTAAGGAATAGTATTAGAATCTAATGGTAACATCTGGCTAAATGGTAAAATATCGCTTCAGTAGATTTAAGTTTATTCGACAAGGACTGCAACAGACTATTTCGAACACATTTTATATGTAAACACCTCCTTATAACATCACTATAGATGTAAAATTGCCTATGCGTTTTAACAAAATACAATCGATCTTACCATTTTGGAGGTTTTAGATATTTAAAAAAAATTATAAATTTAAAATTTCGACCATGAAATATAAAAACTTATAACTTTGATTTTGTTCAATCGTGTATCTCTATTTATCTTGTGATTCATTGGTATTAAATACCTAATCAACAGCTACAAGTATTATTTACTTTCCACGATTCATCCCATTAACCAACTGAATAAACTCATTACGAATGAATGCAACTACCCGCCGAAAGGTCTCTTTCAAACGATATTAAACCGCATTACTACCTTTATTCTCTATATTGATTAGTACCATATCATTTAGTCCTGTTTTCTAATTATAAATTGACACCATAAAATGAGCTATATGCTCTAAGTTATAGAGTACCAAATTGTAAACTTATTTTCACATGCGGCATCTTAGAGTCCAAGAGATGAAAAGCGCCGCCCGCCACCATTTATCATTGACAAACACAATGGTATTGGGACAGGGTTCAAGAAATTAGTCAAACAAACTTGAATTCAAAGTTTGGATATACTATTATCTGTATCTCTACGGACACAGATTCCATTTAATCCAATAATTTATTTCCTAAGCTTTATTGACTGACAAGGGCTAATGTTTACACAATCACTGTTAGGTGTACGCATACTGCAAATACGAGTAGTCGCTTATTGACTCTGATTGAAACCCATTCCGACATCTATAACTACCGTAATATCATGTCTGATACATCAAAGATAGAGCGGCTCGTATCAATTTATGATAATTATACATAATATCTGTGAGGTTTGTTTATGTGCCTCTATAAGGCAACTCGTTACACTTTTGATTAAACTTTATAATCGATTTAATTGGATTCCATCAAAATTGGCCTTTGGATTTTGATAATAAATATTTATACAGGTAGCAGCTGCATTAAAACTTTGCCCGATACCCAAATAATAATTAGCCTGCCCTTAGCACCTCGGTCGGCGTTCAAGAAAAAAGATCGGCCAGTCTCGCTCGCGAACTAACACAACCTGTAATTTGGAAATTATTATCTAACACATTGTGCCTTTCTGGTTATCCCGCCGGTCAATTTGCCGTTTTTATAGCTCCCACAGACTCGCGGCTTCTAATTATCTCGACCACGATCGTGCCCGGGGCCAGATCTCGTCACTAGCTATTATTCAAACCCTCGCACCATGTCATAGAGCTCAAACTGGCTTTTAACTTCACGCTTGAGTTAGAAACATGAGAAAATATGCTTAGAACAACGCGTCCGCGCGAACTATATTTGTTTTACTGCGAATCTTGAACAGACTAATTATTTTACAATTATAAGATCTGTAATAAAGTAGCCTTTGATTGGAGTCCGACATCGGGAACACAGTAGTCAAAAGCATCTAATAATATTTTTAATTAATAATCGTTAAACATTAATACGATGGAAGCATCGTCATAGCGGTTCGTTCTCTACCTTGTTAGTCGCAGTCTTTAATATACCGTCACATTTCCTTTTTATACGCTATCATCTATGCATGATGTCGTAAATTTAAATATAAATCGGTAAGTTTTAACGCCCAATTTTTAAATTAGAGACACGAACAGAAAATAACTGTAAGCTAGTTTGGGAGCGATTTCGGCACTCGACGTTATTCTATTAGAAAGGACTACTAATAAAATTAATTTATTTCCACGATTGCAGTGACCCGGCTTCAAACACTTGCCGCAATTTCCCATCATTAATCATATTAATTAAGACGAGGCTCTTTTGTCCGTGGTACTTTTGTTAAGCGGGAGTTTTTCACGCTCGCTCCGGGCAGTATCGGTGTCGTGCAAGAGAGCGATAAACTTAGTTAAAATGTGCGCAATGACACTGCCGTGACTTGGCCGCAAACGAGGCGCGTGCGCGATTAGTCAAAGACAATATTGTTTGATGGTTTCATACGAACATACAATTTCCTTGCTATTACAATGTTATGTGTGTAATCGAACAATTAACAATCAGCGGCTCGCGGCTGAATTTGTACTGGTCGACTTACGACAAACTATCGTTTTAGAAATTGTTTAATGAAGTGCGGTTCTGAAATACCATGACTATGAATCTGTGGTTAATTTTATATTTCAAGCATCGGTATTCAATGTTTCAATGAGTTTCGGTGCTCAAGCAACGGCACTTTACTATTATATCATTTTGAAAGCTTATGAGTTAAAATTATACAAAGAAACAAAAGTATCTATACAATATTCTGCCGTATTGTAGTAAGGTCTCGCGCTTGCTAGACTTTTACATATTTTAAAGAACTAATTAGTCGAAGGTAGGTTTGCAACAGTCTTCAGCAGTACTTTCACCACCTTTACATGTTTCTTTAGATTTTTTCAATAAACAGTTTAGCCTACACTTTACATATAAAAATTCTCCATAAATTTTAAAATTTTTGACAAAAACCGGCAAAGGCGAATGGCAACGTAGTTTTAGTTCATGCTATTTAACTTAAGAATTGATATGCGAGAAGACGAACACAGTTAAACTTAATCCGTTTGTACGGGCTACGAAACACTACGGCACTACACACATTTACCTCAGCAAAGAAATTCCTATATTAATTTAATAAAAATATTATTTCTATCCACAGAACAATGTATGAAGTAAATTATTTTTTTGAAACCGTGAAACGTGAACGAGTGCACTGGACACTCCCATTCCTTTTTAAATATTCTCTTAGTTTCTTACTGTCTTTAAAATTATACATAATTTATTGAATCACTGTGCACTGCATAACGAAATAATTAAGTATAGGAATCGTTTAACATTATAATTCGTTTAACATTATAATTCGTTTAACATTATAATTCGTTTAAAATTATAATTATTCATGATTTTTTTAGTTTCTTTGATCAATAAAACATAGGAAACTTTCTGTATGTTTTCAGCCAAGCCAAGTCTACAATTCGTTTACACGTATTCTATACTTATTAAACCAAAATTAAATAGTTTATTTAATTACCCAAAACAATAGTCAAAGAAGCAAGCAAATAAAACAAGACAACGTGCGTTTGTATAGCCTGTATGTTGGCGCAAAAAATACGTAAATTAAAAAAAGTTTGCAGCTGTAAGTAATAAATTATTAAACTACATTTTACAACTCTGAGACTACTCACGATATCCAAACGACATGTGATGTATTGTACACATTAGTTTTATTAATTCAATACGAATTATGTCTTCATCGACTACCGTTAGACTTGCAATTATCTCGCATTAAACTCTATTATCGCGAGCGCACAATCACCTTAATACGCGATATTAAAGTAATTACTCGCAGAATCGCTTTGAAAGTGGATAATGAGCGGAATCTTTGTAGTGTTGATAGATTTGGCCTGTCCGTGTATAGGTTTGTATCATTCTTAATCTTTCAACGCATGACAAATATTTATTTCGCAAGTTTAAGTTGTTTCAGAGTCCACACTTAGCGCGAAATACCGTATGTTTGACTGCAATACGTTTTTGACACACAGGAATCGCACTCTCAATATACTTATACTGTTTTTGTCGGAAATTTGTCAGACACGTGATTTCAATGCCGTGCGACGGAACGGCAAACCAATGGATTTATTTGTGCACAACAAATACTTGCTCATAGTGGAAAACATTGTGAGGAAACCACCACTAATGCCCAAATATCGAGGGCGGGGGTCAGTCAGGCTCAGAACGCTACCTGTCTGTGAATAAATAAATAAACAATAAAACGTTTACCAAATACAGATAGATGTTATGTTGTAGGCCACTCGTTTCAGTACTTAGTAGTAGTTGAGTACAGAAAACATATGAACTTTGTTGAGGCACTATAACTAATGCTTTTTTTTTACTGTAACGAATGCTTAGACTTTTTAATTAGTACGTGCGTAATACTGAAAGTGTTTAGAACTGGCCTGTTAGAAATATTGCTAATTAAAACTTTTTTGAATTTCAATTTTAGAACTTTTCGGTAACCTAATGTAGTATATTGCAGTCATATGTCATTTGCTTTTGTGAATTGACGGCGAATATAAATCTCTTGTTACACGTGAAAATGAACCTAACATGAGAAAATTTTCGGTTAATGATTTATTATGACTTTAATTGTGAGGTTAATCAACAACGAAGCTATGATAGACTACGATTAGCATTTCTTAATGAAGCCCCATTTTGTTGAACGATATAAGCGTGGACGTAGCAATCTCAATGATCCGTGTGAGGGACGTCCTTTAACATCGACTATTAATGAATACATATTACCCATACAATTAGGCGTCAGGAAGCTTTGTACCAGATGGATTCCCCATACTTTAACCAGAAACACCTTCGCATGGACTGGTGTCGGCAAATATCAGATAAGTTCAACATGTATGACTCAAATGCTGTATTTGACATCGTCTCAGATGATGAAATCTGGATATATTGCTACGAACACGAAATCAAAAGACAATCAGCTCAGTAGGTGTTTCCTTTCGAGAATCGGGCAACTAAGGTTAAGAAAGGAAGAAGTCTAGGAAAAAAATGATTGCCTTTTTTGGTCGGAAAGGACATTTCGCGACTGTTGTGCTAGAAGATGGAAGGAAAGTTACTGCAGACAGGTATGTAAATCGCTGTTCGCCTGTTGTCTTGGAAAAAATTCACCAGCAGGGCCTTCGAAGCAGGATCCTCCTTCACGTCGACAATGCTTCAGCATATTCCGCAAAGCGGACTGTTGAATATTTGACTATGGCGGGTGTGGAGACAGTAAGTCATGCGCCATACAGTCCTCACCTGGTACCGTGCGACTTTTATTTATTCCCAAGAACTAAAGTTAAATTCGAGGTATTCGCTTTACGAGCCCTGAAGATACGGTGAAAGCGTACGAAAATGCCATAGAAGAGACATCATTAAGGAAAAATGGGCCTACCGCTTTGCTCAGTGGTTCCAGCGAATACGACGATGAGTCTCTACCCATCGGACGAACGGAGATTACTTCTAAAACCTAGTATTAGCAACATTCTACATTGAGCGGTTTTTTTTAAATAATGTGTATCCAATTTGATTTAAAATCTGACATTTCATGGGAAATGTTAAAAAAGTTGTGAATGGTCACAACCATATCACTTAACACGTTTATTTTACATTCTTGGCTCTTAACTAAATTACCATTAAACAAACTGAAAAATACCTTCTTTTTCCATCTAGTTTTTGACTGTTTTCTTATTTTAGTTTTTTTTTACCAATAAATTAAACAAAACGCATCACGTGTTGTAATATATATTCTCAATTACTTTATATTTCTGATTTAATAAAAAACACAAGATGTGCAAATTTTATTACATTGAGTTAACCAGAGCCTTACTTAAGTTAAAATGAAGTACTATGTTGGTTTGATTAAAGTTAAATTAAAATAGACCCTCCAACACGTGTCCAAAACTGATCATCAACTCGACGCTTCCTTAATTTTAATGACAGAATGATTGGACACGGCCCGAAAAGAGAAGACCATTAAATACGCATTCCTTAATGTCTTTAAGAAAAAAAGAGCAAGATATAAGGTGCAAACTGGGCGGGCGCGACTTTCGCAGATCGATCCAAAAATGTGACAAATGGTAGCGGCTTCTTTCATCCATGCAACTCTCATTGCCATTACAAGCAAATATCAACTTTGATGCCTGGAAATAAAGACCAGTGTCTGGTGAAAAGGATGGTGTTATTAAGAAAATGATGAT
The DNA here is from genome assembly GCA_028984075.1 of Pieris mannii. Lineage (NCBI taxonomy): Eukaryota > Metazoa > Arthropoda > Insecta > Lepidoptera > Pieridae > Pieris > Pieris mannii. Next base: position 8,811,487 of record CM054776.1, read on the forward strand.
GAATAATGAAATTCAAAAAGAATCGCAAATAACTTTAAGTACCTCAATTGAAAGTGTTAACAAACAAAAAATCGCTATTCCATTATATTTTAATATTTATTACGTATGCAACGCATCATGTGTGATACACAATTCTAGTTTGAATGATCGTTTCATTGGCATTCTGTGATATTCCTAGATATTATTCGTTCTTCACAGACTACGTCTGTCAAAGCAAGTCTTGACAACAATTCAAATTCGTGTATTACCTACATGCATTTCATTAAAAAGTTAACAATAAAAATTCACGCAAATTTTAATAATAAATCCCAGTTATACTGTTAATCATTTTGACAGGCAACAGTCAATGTCAGTAGATTTTGACGTAATATTTTTTGACAGTCGTCGTTTGATGGTCGCCTCTTGGACGCTTCAAAGCACACAACTTTGCATGCTTGCACGCCACGTGGTTATAAAAGCTTATAATTAAATAATTCGAAGCACTAATAATATGTAGATCTGTGCGTGTATCGGCGGCCATTAGACGCGAAACGGCAAATCATTTACAAGAAAGCGAGAACCCGCCTCGAACTATTTACATAATTTATTCATTTGATAGTGCTTTGGTTGTAACTTGTTCAATGTTTAACTCTATTTATTTACTCTATAGTCATTTAGATAAAAATAGTAACATCAGATGAGCCTTCAGCCCGTTAAATTTTATTAAAAAAATGGATTTAGTATGAAATTTAATAAATAAAGTTCTGATTTATTATGAATTTCTGGAATGACAGATTTATTCAAGCAAGCACGCATGAATGTAATATAACAAAAGTGGAGGAAGCGAGAGAGGTATGTCAGGACCGTAGCAACTGGAGGCCCGTGGTCTCTGCGTACCCCTTGGGAAAAAATAAATAGTGTATACATAAGATATTTATTAATAGATATTAATAGATATTTTACATTGGAATATTGATACACATCCAATATTACCAACCTAAGCATCTTACTAACAATGTAGTATACTCCCTATCTACTGCACGGAATTAGTTACGTACCAACAATCAAAAACTTATTTAAATTTCATTCAATAAGCTTCATTTAACTTATGGTGCTTTACTATGCTACATATAGATGAAATACATAGAAATTTGAAAAAATAACTAAAAGCGTTGGTACTAAATACAAGCTTTGGCGAGCGAGCTACAACCGTATTCGAGTGCGGCTGTGATACGATCTACCAAATATTAAACTAATATTTAGGCAACGCTTTGCCTGGTGCCGCCTCATTTGAATACGGTGAACTTGCATTAAATACATCACTAATACAGGATTTAAACCAGTAATATTTAATAATAAAATGTATAGTACCCAAAATGAAAAATAGATGCGCAGAAGTCGTTTAGGCATTTTGACAGATATACATCGCGAGCTTTTTCCTGTCATATCAAATACTTCAATTTACTTCCTGATACCCTAGAGAATTTTGAAGGATTACAGCCTTCAACATTTAAAACAATTACTCATAGGAATACCGACTTAAAAATTCAAATTTATTACATTTAGAATAATGTACTGAAATTAATAAATTTAGTTTTAAACATAGTAAGTACAAAAACAAGTGTTACCTAATGGATTGGCCATTACGTTATTACAATATTGTATGATATTTTAAATGAACTTTAAACTCTTTTAAAATGAGTCAATTCAGGTGAAGGCGACCAATAAAATATAATATTTTTAAAACCTTTATATTTTGCTAAATTAACATTCTCATATTTAAGATAAACAACTTTGAATCCGTAATAGATTCAGATTTAAAGATAATTTTGCAGATATTATAAACAAAACAAGGACTGGCATACAAACATTATAAACGATAATACCTGAGATCCCAACATTTAATAAACACAGTGAAAGCTCAGCTTAAACGTAGTTTAAAATATCATAATCATAAGCCATTAGCTGACTAATGCTGTCTTTGCGGCTCCCTTTGAACACAGTTTTATTACGCAGCTATTAATTGTGAACGATCCCTCGTATTTATATCGAAATAAACCTTTCTACTGCGTTTACTGAGGTCAAAATGTCGTAAATATATTATTAAATAAATCCGATCAACTACGTTAATGCGGCTTTCATTTACATTAACCGTAACAATTCTTGATCTCCTGTAAGTAGTTACCAAAGAAGTATAAAGATCTCGTGCACGCGTTTATCGAAAATGGTAATAAATATCGAAATTGTAATAAAAACTCAAGGCAACATTTAACATTCTATACGCACAAACACCAGGCACTATACCCTCTCTAAAATTAATATAAGTATATTAGTATGTGCAGTAGTTTCATAGATAAATAATAAATCTCTTTCAAACATAAAAGTTCGTTTACTTTTGTAATTGGTTATTTAATTAAAATGTTCAAATTATACATTTTAAGGGACGGGATGCTTAAATCTTAGTTTTCTGCTATCCATCTGTTTTAACTTAATTATAAAAATAAATATTATTGTTATTTAAAATCATATTTATTTTCGTTTTCTTCGTTGTAGTGAAGCTGTATAGCAGATAGTATTGACCGTCAGGGCTATTGAATTGTGTGTTTGTGTAAACTACTTAATTAACTAGGTATAGAGAAAGGCAAAAATATATGAACAATACATGTTGACACGCACACCCACTTATCTACTTATATTTTTATTCTTATAAGTATGGGTGTCAGAAAAGGCCGTGTAGCAATTTGCAAACATTTTAATTCTCTTCGAATATTAAATAATTCACGTGTCACTGAATATTTCAATATCAATTAGCCGAGACTATGAGAAGGCGGTCCCGCCCCTTTATCCTCAGCCAATGAGACGACTCTCATCTGTCCCAGAGATCACAGAGACGACAGACTATGGGACAATTTATGAGACAGGCGGTTAAAGTGTTACAATGTTCGTCTTAATTACTAATTAGCTAACTTGACGAAGTTTTTGTGTGTAAGTAAACGAGAATCAGTTTTTCAAATTATTGCTCAATACTAAAATCTTTTCTTAGGTATGTTATGACAAAACATTTCAAGGGATGTCTTTATAGGTATGAGTTTAATAATTTGACCGTTCGTAACAAATTATTATATGCATTAAAAACTGGCTTCCCCCGCGAGCCTTTTTTTAGTAGGTACCAACATGGAACAGTTTGCTATGCTTACCAAGAGATTATTCAGTTTTTCGGAATGAAAACTCTTTCGGTTTTTAAGAAAAAATTCACGCCTTAGAGTTCAGGTAATAAGCTTTTAATTAACAAATAAAATTGGGGTTTATTTTAGAGGGGAGAAAAGTAAAGACTGTATGAATTTTATATGCTGTATCATAAAAGAATAAAAGCAAACAATTTTTGTCTAACAAATAAAATTTAGGGAAGGACCACCCTTAACATTAAGGGGGATGAATAATAGATGTTGTCCGATTCGCAGACCTAACCGATATGCACACAAAATTTTACAAAAATCGGTCGAGCAATTTCGGAGGAGTTTAATTACAAACACCGTGACACCAGAATTTTGTATATTAGATATAGTTACAGTTCATAAACCTAAGATTGTTCTTGCGTTACTGTATACTTTAGAATACTAAGTGTAAATGGTTAATTTGTTCTGAGTCAAGGTGATCTATCTTATCTGTGGTAGGTACCTACTCCGCTTACCAGCCATAACTTACACCATGCAATGCCCACATTGCACCACTTTCATAATCCAATTAAGAATAATTGTCGATAAACTGACAGCTCCGATATCGATTTATGCGGTGATATTTTTACATCGTTAATAAATTTATTCTTGTTCTTGCGTTTGATTGCGCGCCGTGTTTCATTAACAACATTAGATTCGCACCAAGGCTCTCATTTTAATTGACAGCTGCAATCAAATCATAATTTTAATTTTAACTAATTTGTAGAAAGGCTCGTGAATCTTGTAGAACTTGTTAATGTTTAGAAATACCTATAAAATTTACATTATACAAATACCTAGTGATCATTTAATAATCTTTGGAAAGTATAAAATTATACCTTATATATATATATATAGCTAAGCCTTTGTTAGCATTGACGTAGACAAAGAAGTAATAACCAAGCCTTGTTTATGAATTTATGAGGTGGTATTAAATTTGTATATAATGTTATGTATGAAAGCGGTACAGCTCTATTGATTTCGCGGTACATTGCACACGTGAAATACGAGGTCTGCGGTGAACCCAGACTTACGGCCGCATCCTCCCGATTTATTAGATCGTTATACTGCCTCGGGCAAAATAAATTTCATTTCAATACATTTTTATTTCACGACAAATTCCAGCGGGGATGTGCGGTCCACCATGCGGGTTGGAGTCCCTCATGTTTGACCAACGCTTAAATTGTTTATTTGACAAATAATTATTGTTATAGATAAAACTGTTTGCTTTTTTGTAAGCTTAACATGGTTGCTGATGGTTTTTTAAAAGAAGGTAAATCTTACATTACTTTTGTAGTTAAAATGTAGTAATAAATCTATAATTTCATTTTAAAGTAGAATTCGTTGGCTTCGAACGAATTAACTTTCTAATTGGTAGGATTTGCGAAAACAAAGCCGCCTTTGTTTGTAAATCGAAATACATATTATATGGCTATAAGCCGAATGTCATTTGTCATTGTGAAAACTGTAACAGAAGTTAACCCGAGCATAATCCACGTTTAAGGCCATGGCGACCGCACGGTTATTAAACAGATATTTACTACATTGTTGTTACAAATAAATGTTCGTATTTTGTCATGCGGGACGCGCTGTCACAACAAACATTATTTCTTTTAATTTTATGTTTTTGTAACAAACCGTGAAGCTCAGCGTTTTGGAAAAAGCCTTTGTTGGGAACAAAGATTCGCAATTTTAGAACGGTGCAACGATTCGCCCTATGTAATGCAACTAATGTTTCGTTACTAATTGCTCACACTTTTTTTAAGAAAGCATCTAAGAGAAATTCGATTAAACGCTGTTACGGATTAGTGCTTTACGCATCAAAGTAATCGAGTGTAGAATCACGAAGAATTCGAGATACGATCCGTAAAATATAAAACACATTCCATACTCCCGTCGCATGAGAAGAGCCTATAAAAACCGTAAATATATAATGTACCAGTATTCAAATTTACGATTCGTCTCGGGTTTAAACAAAAACGTTCTATAAATTAATAGAGCTCGGCACGAGTATTGTGACTGCTGAGCTTTTCGAATCGATTTCATCTGCGGCTCTCCTAGTTTAAACGCGTGCTTGGAATACTACAGTTATGATAGAAATGCAATGCAAATTATTTTTAAATTGAATTCAGAAGGTCTAGCTTATTACAGTGTAAAAGAAAATATCAAGTACTTTTGAATCGTTGATTTTAATTTAAAAAATTAAAAACGTAACTTGCTTACCTTAAATTTAAAAAATATTATTTATACATTTTAAAGCTTGTATTTATTTTAGATATTCACGTAAATCTTTCGATTGTTAGCACAAGATGCGCCTGCTTTAAACTGCTAATAAAAATCCTTTTAGATTTATTCCGAATAGCTTGCGTATTTACTCATAAATTATGCTATAGATTACGTATATATACTGTTGTTAAGTGCGTTTCATCTATTTTTTATGTCGTTACTACATTCTTACTGAATTAAATTATAACTAAACAGAGATATAGAAAGGCAACAAAAATATGTCTTCCTACGGCTTTAGCCAATGAACTTTTCTGTGTGCGAATTTTAAGTCGCTCTTACAAGTAGGTTTTTTTTTAATTTTTATTTTTTAGAACAGGGGCAAACGGGCAGGAGGCTCACCTGATGTTAAGTACCGCCGCCCATGGACACTTACGTATGTTACTCTTCTGACAAGTAACTAGCTTCTTAACTGACTTATAATTAAATAATATTAATATTAGCTTTTACATTTTTATTAATAATATCATATTTTTTTTTAGAATTATTTTAGTTTTAGTTAGTATGTTTCTAGTGTTATATGTATATTTATGTTTTCTTGTTAATTAGATATATGCACTTCTTGTACTTCACCCCCAGTAGGTGTTAGTTCTTTATTTTTCCTTGTAATTTTTTGTATTTATAAGATGAGAAGGTTTCGGCATGCCATATGCCAAGTAACAGATCCGATCTGAGTCCTAGACAAAGGGATATTATAAAATAGAAAAATATAAATAAATAAGTTTATGAATTAATAGTGTTCATAGGCCCAGGAACACTTTACGAAACAGGCACCCAGATTCCATTAACTGTCTCTCAAGAAGAAAAAGGCCACCAACACACTCTTTAGCCGTCTAGTAGTGTAAGTACCATGAGCGGTATCACTTAACACTAAGTGATCGTCTTCCTCGTCATAAAAAATTGTGATAATTTTGTTTTGTACTTAGAGATGGAATAGATATTATATGTTTAAGCTTTAATATCTATTAGTGACGTAATATTATTATCATTATTATTAAAATAAATAAAAATAAAATACGTTTATTTTGGAACATCACCATCATCATCTAGGTATCACTTATTTCACGTCATAAAATTCGAACCTGTAGGCATCCCTACTCATCGGCAAAGAAGACAGAGGGTTGTGGGCCGAGAGAAATAGCCGGCGTTAAAAAACTCTCGGTACTCTTTTAAAAAAGCAAATCATCATATTAGTAGTGGTATTAGTATTATTACCTAACGTAGTTACATATAAATGATTGTAACTACGTTATGATTGAAAGTTTCCCTCTTTCGATTAAGGACAAATTAATCATTACATATAGGGTGTATAATGTGTCTATTGCAATAGCCGGGTGTCCCGGAATAAAATAGACCGGATGTGAGGGAACGAACAAATGCTCGATAAATGGGCGGTACTACATAAACGACTCTAATGATATTATTATGCATAACTTTCAAGAATAATTTGATTAATCATTCATGAATTAATATAATTTCATAACATTTAATTACACAATTCATGTATGGAATTTTTAATTGATTATTTGAATGTATGGACTAAAATGAATGTTTTTTACCTATTTTCTAAAATAGCGCACTATTAAACAATCAACTCTATAGTAAAGCTATTTCTTTTCTATCGAATTTATTACTTTTACGTCTTATATAAACACTAATATGATAAACAACTAAACTAAACCTATATGATTTCGTAAATTTTTCCTTAGGATTTGAGTTTTAGCACAGCTTATATAAAGCACTTCGATTGTTTATCTAGTCACCAACATTTTTATAAATCCGCTTCATTGTGTCTGAAGGATATTATAATAACTCTTATATAGAGGTTAACGCACCCATTTAAATTTAAAATCACCCAATAAACACTGAACGAGAATTATAAACTGAAATGCATTAAAAAGTTAATACACAGTCAAAACCATAGCATATCGAACCGTAGTAATATGGTAAACGCTGCAGCGATTTGATTTGAAAGATCCACAATTAGTTCCATATCCACCTGGAATGTTACCGATCTCTATGGTTATTCCCGGATTAGGCAATCAGGATCCATAGATAAGGAATTAGTTGTAGTAGTAGTATATTATTCCAAGGATTTGTAAGTTCAAGGTAACTCTCATACAGGTCATAAATAACATCATCCAATTGGTTCCAATCAACAACGGCATTAAATGTCTATCAAGTGTGCCGGTTAAAATTTTATTGATGGTTCCAATAGATTCTTAATAGAAAACAAAGATAAGTTATTCCTTATTGTAGCGTATATTAAAAAACAAGTAATAAAATTACATTTTTCTTTCTTCACCATATAGCAAGTAACGAACTTTAGTGCATAGGCATAATGTAGTATTACTGAACATCTGACAAATAATTACAGGGTTGAATGTAGAAGGTCAGCTTCAGGCAAAAGTATATAGTATTCGTTCATAACACGAGGCAAGAACTTATAATCATCTATAACAATAGATTACAGCGGAAACATTGGAAGTGATAATTCGAAAAATACAACCGAGTAATAACTAGAGAGGCATCAGGCATCGATGAAATGACTACAGGCCTGTAATTAGTGGCTCATGCAAAATGGCTGCCCAATAACCAAAATAGCTAGACCTGGCAGAATATGAACGATCAGATATTAAAGGGTCCCAACAATAAGTGGCCGTCACCCCTGCACACGCGTGTGTGTTAATTTAATTTTCTACTTGCAGTAATTGCAGAGGCTACATGCAACGAGTATTTGTATATTAAAGGCTGTCCGCTCCCAAATCACATAGAATTATAAGACTGAACACGAGGTTATGCCTGAATTATACCTGCCAATAGAAAAACTAGACAGATATAGTTCTGTTAATTTTATTTGTGCTTGCTTTGGAAATATGTTTTCTTTGATCTTTTGTTTTATACAATACTAGTTATTGCAAACCTCATTCGTATGTAAATATATATGCGTCGTACGGGTTTTATTGCATATTTTAAACAGTCATTTCTTCGCGCTTAGTTTTTATTCGCGACAGTCATTTAATTTCATACACCATTTAATGATTATTATAGATCTTGACGATTTTAAATACCACTTACCCCGTGTAGCTAATAGTATAAGTTTCTATATTAGATTGATATTAGAGCCCTGTCTCCCCTCTCTCGGACAAACACATAAGCTAGCGCGGCCGCAGAGCAGGTGGAAAAACTAAACAACTCAAATATAACTATTTCCTGCAACACTGGTTATGTTTCGTTTGGAGTACAAACACTTGGGCCATGGGGGTTCAAGTGCACAGGCGCTAATGACAGATTAAAGTTGGCGCCTAGCAGATAGTACCGGTGACCCCAGAGCTCTAGTGCTTTTGAATTAGTATCACAATACAACGAGAAAATGCGGTAAGTTCAATTACCGTATATATATATATATATATTTTATTATCACTGTGTTGGTTTACAATATTGTCAATACTGTATATTTTTTGTGACGTTTTAAACACAGTTTAGTAATTTTTGAATTACTTTTTTTAAACGTCTACAATATTTTACAATATAAGATACGCCGCGATGCCGTAAAATTCGATGGGCTGTATAAAACACAGTTAAAAAAATAACTTTTACTATTATTAGAATATAGATATAGTTAGAAATTTTCTCTTTTTTATTATAATTTTTGTTTCTAGGGTTCAAGCATAACAAACTTGGCCACACTGTTTTTTTATTAAATTATGTATTTCATAATCTGTACCACGTTTCAATTACATTTTTTTTATAATCCTTCCAGAGATTAGAATGAAAAAACCGATACATATTAATTTTAATTATATCTAATTCGATCTGTGAGGTATGATGGCGAGAAGCCCCGCGGCGCGGCGCGCTTTGTGTCCGACTCACATTTGTCATGTTAACACCAAACCTGCGAACTGTTATTAATGACGAAAAGATTATGTCGGCTTTACCGATTGTTGCCATTGTGTACTACTCGTGAATACTGGCGTTATTTGCCTTCAAACTTTTTACAAGTGGTTGGCGTTTAGTTTGTAAAGGATGACTTTGTAAGTCAAGTGTACTCGAATTGAGTGACGGAAACTGTTACGTCGTTCCTTTTATTAAGTTCCTTTAATTATCCACAAATTTTATGTATAAAAATTCAAAACTCTGTATTATTTATTTCATGAAGCAATTACAGCTGTATCTAGCTCGAAGGTGCTAAACCATAAACTCATAAAATCCATGCACAGGTGTTCTTATAACGGTCGTAAAAACTTGCCGAGATTTTTACAACGCCCGTTACTAATCCATTGCGTGCTTCTTTAGAAGTCTAAAAGAAAAAGAACTCGAGGATGAGCAATGTATTGGTAACGTGTTTCTTAATTTACGTTCATTTGTTCGTACAGAAGTTATGTGGTATCGTTTACAAATTTATTGATGCTAACTCTGAGAACGGTGTCGTCGGCTGATTATTAGGGTTTGTAAACAACCAATTATACTTTAAAACCATTTTTGGAAATCCTTGTATGGGTTTTATAGGCACGCAACAATTGGTGTGAATTGAAAGGAATTAGATACTAATACAGGTTATGCAAATCGATGATGCGTTAGTGAAATTTACAGATAATACAAAAAAGAATAACTTCTGATATATTCTATATTCATTATTTTGTTGTAGTTTAGTTAAGCCAACTTTAAGCTGGAAGATGTAAATAACACATTATATCTGTTTTTTGTAGTGAATCCAACGAATTTAAATATAACCTAATAGGTATAACAAGTACCTACTACAATGGAATTTACAGTTTAAATTTATACATACACACTGGATCGAATATTAAAATTATGGTAGCAATCAAAAACTGAATCTGACATAATTTACACGAAAAGGAATATATTTAAAATTTATTAAGTAATTAAACTAATAAACAAATCAGTGGCGCTACAACCTTTTCAGGTCTGGGCCTCAGATTTCTGATGATCATGATCATTTGCCAGGCAATTAGGTGATCATCCTCCTCTGCCCGACACACGCTGTCCTTTTGGGTTTAAGGGTCTAAGGGCAAGCCCCTCTCCTCACGATGTTTTCCTTAACCGTTCGAGTGAATGTTAAATGCGCACATAAGGAAGTCCATTAGCATAGCCGGTGATCGAATCTACGATTAGATTGATGCGGGGATGAGAGTTGCACGCTGAAGCCACTGGGCCAACAGTGCTATTATGAAAGTAAATAAATGTACTTAATTAAACACAGCAAATATAAGGCTACATAAATCTATTTAAATACATAATTCCAGTAATTATTGACGACCTTTTCGCATTATCTCATATCAGTTACCGATAACAATGCTTCAAAGTGCCAACAATTGAAACATATTAATGCGGCGTATAAATAAAACAACGATGCAAGCGGATCTAGTATTTCGTGAGGGGAGGAGCTATAGCATTAATGTGGTAGATAAGCATCTTTACTTTGAGCCGCCGACCTATTGTGCGCCCGCGCGAGAAAAGTATTCTTATTAGACAATGAGCTTTTATTGGGAACACAATGGTATTCGCGAGAGCCCTATAGCACCAATAATTTGCAATATAGTGCTAATATGATCTTGTTTTAATTAAATTATGAATTTTAGATAAATATAGTTGATTAAAGACGCATTTAATTTTTAAATGTTTTATTCATCATCATCATTGTTCAACTCATCTATATACTGTTAAGAATAACCTTATGCAGTCATCTGAATTCGAGAAGTCTACGTGAAGTTTCAGTTGCTTTCTCAATCAAGTCTTTAACCAAATCTTTTAACAGTCTTACCCTTTGGTGTGCCATGGTGGGGGCACCTTAGCCTTTCTGAAATTATTGTACCACCTATGTAATATTTTAAAAATATTAAAAATATTTAATTGATCACTTAAGACTTTAAATGTTAGTTTTTAGGAAGGAATTATTTTAAATACTCATAAATAAGACATAGTACCAAAGTCAATTAAATTAAGAAATTAAATTCTAAATAATTTTAATAAATTTTTTAATAGCCGCTTCTAACAATTAAATTCCGCCGCATTGCGGATGCGATCTTCATGCCGCGATGCCTATACCGTAAGAACGAGTATTTAATTCGCATGTAGAAAAATCCCTGCACGGCCTGGGTTCGAACCTACAACCTCAACGAGGAATATCGCACGCTGAACCCTTGCTGACATCGTTCTATAATTTACATTGCTTAAAATAATATAAGAGAAAGATGATATTTGCAAAAAAAAACTACTTTCAAACGTAGTGCGGCGCTGTGATTGGAATCAAGATAAGAGTCATCGTGATCAGCAGTTTGTACGTTCGATTAGCAAATACATTGTTTACTACAATGAGTAATTAGACGCTAGTTGTCTGTGAAACTAACTCGATAAATTAGCCGGTGAGCTGCGCCGCTAATAACCACTACAACACAAATATTTAATAACAATCCCAGATCCTTCGAGACGACCACTTATCTGTACAACAAGGACAGAAGTGCAATGGAGTAGTATTGTTAATCACTTATGGCTTTACGCAGGTTTGCGTCGTGCATTGCTGCGCTGCGCATTGCTTCTTTCTAATTGGTTTCTAGAAATGGAAAATTGTTGAATTGATAAAAAATGTCAGTCGCAATTTGCGTTGTTTCTGTATAAAAACTACTTCGCAGTCTTGAATAAGATAATTAACAATAAATAATATTCAATTAAAGACGCCGTAATTCTGTTATATAATTTCTAAGGACTTAATCTATTAAAAGTAAATTGAATTAGGATAACAAGAATAATTATCTCCATATATTTCGCTGTCCAAATTATCGCTGCACGATTGTTAAACATTATTACGTCGGGTGTTGTTTAATAGAAACAAAAATATCTGGCGGCGCGCCTCGTGTTTGATCTCGAGGTGTCCGTCCGCCGAGCGCGATTACCCTTCTCTCAACCTATAATCAAATGTGCCTTGGGCTGCCCTCAATGACGCGAGCAAACTTAACTATTGGCACCTCTACATTACTGCTCTAATTCTTTATTCTAATCCAGCATGCAACAAATAGTCAAATGCGTTATGCATTCAAACAAATGTACTATTACGTAATTCAAAAAAGGCTTATTAATTTTTTAAGGGCTAATAATGAAATACACAAGTTTTATATTTGAAAAAGCAGTAATGTACTGCAAACAAAAAGATGCGCCCGTGTCGTTGCGATCAACTTATTGGAAGGTCGGCCTGCACCGGCTGACGAAGCCTCTCATTTGGCCGCCATTTGTCGGCCATTTCGGTGCTCACATCATAAATGGATCCCGCTTCGGGTCACGTTAGCATCTCGGAGAAAACGTGAAAAATCACACTCGGACGTGTTAAATAACACGTACATACGTAGTTAGAATGAAGATCCTTGAATGCTGTCACTTACACTTAGACGTGATAAACGATAGTGATTTAAGTTTATAATTACTCCTTGGAAGTTGAGTTGTGCTTAAATCAACGTTATAATCTATGAAATATATGTGTACTTTGAAGCCTAATACGTAAAATATTTATAGACCTAATGAAATACTTTAAAAATAGACTACGGAAAAGAGAGAACTTCCTAATCGTAATTTTTTTTTTTTCAATTTGCTAATTTTCTGGGGATGGTTTTCTAGTTTTTACCAGTTCTTCTTTATTTATTTATACCAAGTTAATTTATTTATTATAACTTTTATATTAATTCGTTTATATATACTGTATATATTTAACTAAGTACCTGGTTTTAAGTACGAATTACATACTTATAAAATGATGAAATATGAATATAATTATCGAATAAAGATAATTATATTCATATTTAAGTTTTTATTTGACTGACATCTTTAAACAAGCAATTCTATGTTTAAGTTGATAAAACACAAATAATATGACATTTTCTAGAAATGATTCCTAGCTAGACCGATTTATCGCTCCCGCATACTAAATTTCATGAAAATCGTTGGAGCCGATTCCGAGATTCCAATTATGTATACATACAAGAATTGCTCGTGTAAAGATATAAGATTATCGTATAAGTAATATCACTTTTATATCTAATTTTTGGACAAGGTGAATTCTCAATTATCTTGGACACCAACAGTAGCGAACAGTAGGTTCCTTGCAGTGGGGAACATTTTCTATTTGAGACACGGTTAAACTTCCAACTGTATAATTCTATCGGCGCAACAATGCACCATGAAGTTAACCCTGTTTATAAATTGCCAACGGCGAGACGTATATCAATTGTTCTTAAGAATAATCTTTCAAAAATTATACGCCGCCTGCATTCGCTTAACTTAAAGAAGGCTCTACTTTAAGTGATTTATATATTTCAGTTAAATAGCGTCATAAATTATATGCTGTGTATATCTGAGGTTTACACGTTTAAAGCTTTATAAAGTTTAAATATTTTAAAGATCCACCTCGTTCGTAGCGCGTAGCCAAACTCGTCTATTTGCTACGCCGCTACGGCGGTAATTCAGTGACAATCGTTCACGTACGCACGCAAATAAGTGGTTTAATGATAACCTAAAAATAAGCAATGTCTCTTTGTTAGCTAAACGTTTCAATGCGCAAAAGTTATTAAATTATCAAGAATCCTTAAATGAACCACCAGTTTAGGAAAGAGAAAAAACAAAACTTAATAGACGAAAAACACATCCATCAGCTTTTTTAACAACTCCCTAAGACAATGATCTCCGCAGACGCATCGGCGCAACTAGAGCGAGACAGGAATATAAGTAAAAATGAGACGGCATATAAGGTTGTTCTCGGGTTACAAAAATAATTTTTCCCTTATTAAATGTTGTTATAATGGCCTGCCGTCGACGTGCTTTTAATGAAAAACGGATTAATAATGTTGCCGCATTAAAGAAGTTTTAGATATTTGAACCTCACATCGAGGACCTAATGGGCTTCTTGTGGATTAGCTTAAGGTTTGACGTGATTAATGAGATTTGATTTGTTTCATTAGTCGAAGCCTTTGAAAATGGTCATTAGTTTTTGTGTAAAAAGCTTAGACTCATATTTGTTTTATGTCGATTTATGTATGGATCAAAAGGAATAAATACCTATGTTGCATTAAATTATATCAAATAAGAAATGGGTTTAAATTTAGGGCCCTTCTGAGTGTATCATTCGCGAGTCCATTATCAATTGGTCTATTCTAGCTTCAATAAAAATTTATAATTTATATTATTTTTTTTTATTTATTTTACCCGAGTTCTCTGTACATTTCTGTATTACGTAACAATAGCAGTCAATATTAAACGAACCTTATAAAAAAACTAAATTAGTTTAATCCAGTATAAACTAAAAGCGTGCAAATTCTTTTAAAGGGCGGTAATGCACTCGCGAGCTCTCTGGCTGTGTCCATGGTCGGCGATATCACTTAATATCAGATGAATTTCCAGCCCATTTGCCAACTGGTTTATAAAATACTCAGAGATAGATGCAATTTGACAAAAGGAGGACTATTATATTAATTTGTTAAGATAATTAATTACACGATTTTTTTTCAATTTATAAATAGTTGTTTTACTTTTCAAAGCTGATTTGTTTTCCTAGGTAAACATACTAGTTTGAATGAAAGGAAAGGTTAATTCAATGTTTATATGAGTGTTCTTAATTAATTATTTACATGAATTTCTTTAGCAATTTGGCTTCGAGTTTCTTCTGTATACAACTTACGCCATCTATCGTACAGTAGAGACACTATCGTACTTTATTTCGTAAAACGTATAGTTTTTCTAAACTATATCTTTGGAACCTTAAAATGTTATTTCATATTGTTAAAGTAAATAGTAGCAATTGATTAATAAAAACATTATTAGGACATAAGATTTTTTAAATTATTATTATGTATTATATTATATATTTACACATATTTAAATCCGACCATTATGTTTCTTCATGTAAAATGAAACGCAGCATATAATAAATTAAACTAAATTGAATGACATTGTGACAAATTAAATTAGAAGCGACAAAAACGTTTTCACATGGACGATTACAATAAAAAATTTAATCAGAATCAATTTGGCACGTCGCTTTGTGGTAACCCCTTCTATTACTGTCCCCTAACGGAAGAGCACAATATGCTGACTTGGCGTAACTGCGACTTTTCGCCTCTCATAATCGGGGAGGCCGTGCCTGTTTGTCATCCTACTTCATACCTACAAAGAAAACGAATATAAACTTTATTCTCGATAGCCAAGGCTCAAAATAAATCAGCACATTATTTGCAAGCATCATAAATTTTATAGTATTTTAATATAGCCGTAACAACATAATAATAATAGGGTAAATGTTTTGGTAAGCCATAAATAAGTTGAGAGTTGGAACGACAAACCCGAGTACTGTTAGGGGACTTTTTAGTTATCCACGGGGTTGTTTATAAGATGTAAGCAGTTTTACAAAAAATCTTTATAATTTCTTTAACATTTTTAACAACTTTAATTTTTACGTTCTTAATAATAAGACTACAGAAATTATAAAGCAGTGTTAGACTAGTGGCTTGAGGCCCTCATTCCTAACAACATACTCGTGTGCGAATCACGACTCGTACAATTTTCCTTATACCCACGTAACACTGAAAATCTTTAGAAAATGAAAAAGCAAAACTGTCGCGAAATGACCTTTACGACCAAAGAATGAATCCTCTTTTTTCTTGACTTCCTTTCTTTAACTTAGTTGGGCGATCCTCGTAAGGAAACGCCCACTGAGCTGATTGTCTTTTGATTCAATGTCAAATACAGCATTTGAGTCATACATGTTGAACTTATCTAATATTTGGCGACACCAGTCCATGCCATGTCCAAGTTTCTGGTCGTCGGTTAAAGTATGGGGAATCCATCTGGTACAAAGCTTCCTGACGCCTAAATGTTCGTGTAATATTTTTTGAACTTGACTTATACCAAAGTCTATCATAGCTTTGTTGTTGAGTAAGCCCAAACGAAAGTCATTATTTTCATTGACCGAAAATTTTCTCGCGTTAGTTTCATTTTCACGTGTTAAATTTGACGCCAATTCACAAAAACAAATTACAATCATTTGTCATTTGTTTGCATTCATATACAATTCACTATATTAGGTAACCAAAGAGTTATAAAATTAAAATTCAAAAAAGTTTTCATTAGCAATGTTTCTAACTGGGCAGTTCTAAACATTCAGTGTTACCCACGTAGGTATTTGCGTAATTAGGACTTGTTCGGACGGTGAAGGATTAGTAAGACAACGGCAAATCAAAAAATTGATGTAATGTATCAGATACAGGCTACTTGTCTATGTAAAAATTATAAAAGAAACGGATGCAGATCTCATATGCCAATACTGGCAAAATAAACGATTATTTTTTACGCTTGATTTGACTTCAACGAAACGTGGCTTTAACCTAATTAATAAGCCCTATGATACTTTAAAGAACATATGCAGGTTTTTATTAACACCATTGCTACGACATAAATTTACAATTCTTTAAAATTAGGGCACTAGTCACGGCAAAATTGTTTTTTATTTACCTATTATATATATATTTACCTATTAAATAATAATAATTTACTTATATAAGTGTTACCCATATACTATACATAAACAATGACACTGTATGCGAGAGAAGTCAAGAATATAAAACTAGTCGTTGCCCGTATACCTATTATGTGAAACGATAAGTAAATAATATATGGAGTTAGCAATTGGACACATTATTCTACGCCGTTGGCCTGCTGCTATTTACGCACAACGGACAATTATGAGTCTAAGTATGGAAACTAAGTCCACTAACCAAGCCTGTAACCACACTGAAATAAATATATATAAATAAAACAAATGCTGACGGATAGGATCAAGACCTTTCGGAAGCAAATTGTCAATACGTTATTTCTAAAAGCAGTGAGTGAAACTAAGTACATACATAAATCCTTAGCTCAGTACAAGCAATAAATTCACTGCTATAAGTGTGAAGTGTTGTTAGGAGTAATATTGCGCAAACGTGCGGTATTTATTTAAGAGTGCTAAGTGGCCCGCCCAAGCAAACTGTGCACTCACGGCGGAAATGGGCCACAACTAATGCCTCACCCTTACTTACCGCTGAAAACCCAAGATTTTTCATTTAAATGTTGATTTATTTGGCTATTTTCTTATCGTATTGTTTGGTATTTGTCTGAAAACAAATTACATCTATAATTTCTTAATTCAGAACGACGGTGTTGCCCTGCCGTTACGATAGTCGATCATAAAGTCTGCGATTGTTAGTTATAATAAAAAAAGAGAACGACCTGAAAGCTCGGTAACTACATCATAGTAAAGGATTCACATTATAAGATCGTTCAGAGTAATAGATATGACATAATAATCCTTTATTCGCTGAGAATTTACAAGAAAATTAATTTCCTATTAACAACTAACGAACATAGCTTATTTTTGTGCTGTATTTTAAAAACTTTTCAGTAGAAAAATGCAAATTTTGCTATTATTAGCAAAAAATAGACATAAGCATAAGACATAAGCCTTCCATCACGCTAATTTCGGGCTAGCCATTTAAATTACTCCAAAAGTTTTCTTTGTCCATGACGTGTTGTGACCAATTTCAACATGTATTTTAATATTGTATAAGGAAGCGTAATATATAATTTTGTATCTTTCTAATCGGTACCGTAAAGTACGTTTCTGTAGTTCATCAACTAAACTACGTAAAATAGTTGATATAATAGAATGGTATCCCTTATAACTGGATCAGGGCCCCCATGGCGTATTTAGAACTAAACAAAAGCGCGATTTCCATACATTTAACTAATTGTATGGAAATCGAATTATGGTATTTGCGTACAAATACTTGACAAAAGCATCGTAAAAGTGTCATAGTTAATAGAAAATCTAGATATTAATTAAATCTTTGGTCTGCCTGTGGTCTGGATGTGTCGTTCAGTAATCAGGGAACTTAGGTTTTAACTTGAAATATTACCTTAGCGAAAAAATTTTCTTAATTTCATTTGTAGGATAATTCGTATCATGATATATCTAATAGTTACAACACACAAAATTGTCGTTCTTTGGTTCAGTACTATAACTCCAATCGTTTTAGTTTCTAGTTTATGGTACGAAATAATGTGATTTATTCTAGGAACTTTAACTCATCAGCATCTTAACTAGATCGTTTTAACCGTATTGTAAGCCCTCAAGTAACTTGCAAGTACTTCAAACACAACTTGTCAAAAACATATTTATTTTCAAGGCAGCTTTGCAAAATTAATAAAATTTGGTACAACATAGATTGCAGGAGGCGCCGCCACTAATTACAAATTAAATTTGACAGCCTGTACCTAGAAATTATATTCTGTTGAACTTCATGTTACAAAACGACTTTTAGAACGATTACCACATCGATTTGCCAATTAATTGAATTATTAGGACCTCAAAGAATTCCCCCCCGAACCACAAATAGCGTCTTGCGTTATATTACACGCATACGCAGTTATTAGTGCTAATGACAAACGGACAGCGCCATTGTGCGCCTTTTACCGCATCGTTTCCTTTTCGGTTCGCCAAATAGAATAACAAAATACACGAATGACCGCATAATTTCAATAGATGTAAGTATTAATTGTCTAAATTATAAATAAATTGTTGGGAGGGTCGAAGTCATTTAGCGTTTCTTTTACCTGTTCATTTAAATTATTTAGATTTTTTTATATTTTATTGATGTGAAACATCTATAGCCGCACGTAAAACCGATTTCTGGCGTGGCGACGCATCGCCACGCTATATGATGGTATATACATACAATCTATATGCAGTAGTAAATTTTTGTATTTAATGAAAATGTTTTTTCAATAAATAGTCATCGTTATCTGGAAAACAAAATCGAAAAATTTTATTTTATCATTATGACATATTTAGTTCCTATCACAATCTGTTCTTTTCTGTATATTACTTCACAAAATACCGATGTCGTTTAATATGTATTATGATATAAACACGTATCCGTAATAGCTGGGGAACTATATATTTTACTGTGAGATATATTATTAAAACGATATCAATCTTTAAATCAAATTAAATCTAAGTAAATTCATTAATGCTAACTTCTGAAGGTAGTGAAGATGAGGTTTATTTCATTAATTATTACCTGGTACCTATTGTAATTAATATTTGCAAGAGGCAGACACATTTTTGTTTTCTTTATCAGAAAGTAGCAAGGTTTTAAAAACAATTTTTATTTCCTAATAAGGCAGGGCCCCAATGGGCCATGACCCACTCAATTTGGATTCACCCTTAAGGGACAGGACCGCAGACGCGTTACTATAAGTATTATGCATGACATAAAAATATTTACCACCTTAGTCTTCCTGGTTCGTGATTCGTGAATAATTGAACCCTAGCTGCCCACCGTGCGTGTTCTTGGACTGTAACGAACAATTTCTAATTTAGTTTTTTCTAGACCTAGAAATATTATAAATAGGTAAATTATAAATGTGATTACTGATATAGTTTCCCCCAAGTTTTTGCCGCTAAATTCATAAATTATTACACTTAAAGTCTAACTTGCTGCGCTTGGCGCTTTGCTTGCTGTAAAGATCGTTCCTTATTTTTATGCCATACCTATAACTATTGGGAACAAAAATAATAGGTACCTTAATGAATATAATGCTGCTAAATATGATAGCATCATGAGTATCTGACTATCACTGTTTAAATTGTGTTTGATTTGTTTGTAAGGCTGGAAATAAGTTTGAGATTTGTGGTGGCGGTGGTGTTTCTTAGACATAGACTTAGAGATCCCAATCGGTTAACAAAATCGGTAAGCTGCACTTTTTAGTAAAAGATTACCTACTATTACTTTCGTCTTTTTTGTGTTTACGTATGCGTGTTTAAAAAAATACAGATGAGGAGATACTTTTAGCTTAATTAAATTTGACTGATTTATTTATTATAAGTAAATAAGGGGACAGTAATACGTAATACTTTTAAGTTAAAAGTTTTCTCAATAATCAATAGTTAATATCTATTGAACCAATTTCATATTCTGACGAACTGATGAATTCAATTGCTCCATCGACAGGCATAGATTACGTTAAAGGTTAGCTTCTGAATTATAACTGCTGTCAGTCATGATATCGTAAATTTAATAGCTGCACGATATGAGAGTTTTTAATTTGATTTCATATTTTCAAATACATGTAATTGAAATTAAGTCTTCTTAAAAACTCAACTTTTTATAACGTTAAATAAAAAAAGTAACAGTAAAATAGTATTATGTATTTTGAGTCCTAATTATTATCTAATGTTACAACTAAAAGTAAGATTATATTAATTAAGTTAAAAAATAGACGATGCATTACGAAAGGTTTATAATAAATACTGCGTTTTCCTCTTCCAGTAAAGATTTTTTATGTATATAGAACGGTTAGTTCTGATAGCCTATAATTAAGTAATCAACTCATGAACAGAGTAATTGGAGTTTTCATCTAAATTTCGAACCCAACATTCACCACAGTAAGATTTTTCAAGATTTAAGATTCAAAAATTATCCCTGATCATTGGATAAATTTGTATACATATTTGCATGTATCAGACAGATCATCAGGAAAACAATCAGCCGTTATAAGGATACAAAGTATAAAAACGTTTTACTCCAATTTCCCCAGCATTACTAGCGTCAATTTCTATTTCCCTTTTAGGCATCAGATCATGGTAGTCCTGTACAATAAAATGTATCGCACTTGTAGTCGGTTCAATGTTTATTTTAATGTCTGTATTGAAAATGTCAAAGTAGTTATTTTTTTAAACTACTGAATAGCACTGTCAGCTGTCATTTGATTGATATTTCGCTAGTCTGTGACCACTATCTAGTATCTATATCTACTTACTAACTATTTAGTGTTGTGTAATGAAACTGACAGTGATAATTGAAATAAATGTTTAATGTCAATACTTATATTTATGTTTTAATGTTCATACTTTTTTCTACAGAATAACTAAATAGTACGAAAGTTATATAAACGTAATGCTTAAATATTTAAATCGTTTTTGGCAAGATAAAAAATAAAATACACTTGCAATGTTAAGATCAAAATTAACCTATCTTGGATGCTTACTTCAGAAAACAACGAACACTATAATTTATACAAATTATTCTCAAAATGTATTAAGAATAACAGATACGGCTGTCCAAAAATATTTGAAACAACTAATGATTGAATATGATACCTTGCATATTAAATCTCGTAGATCATTGGAAGAGACGAGACGCTTACACGAAATTAAACCTATAGTTCATGTTTTAGAACAGAGAGTAGCATTATACGACAGCATAGAATCATTAAAAGAACTAACTAAAAAAGAAAACAATGATGAAGAAATTAAAAAAATGATTAAAGAGGAAGCACAGATATATCTGGGTCAGTTGACAGAAGTTGATGATGATTTAAAATCAATCTTACTGGAACCATGCATCACCAATGGTGGTATTGTACTTGAAGTAACAGCAGGTGCTGGAGGTCAAGAATCTATGCTATTTGCTAAAGAATTATTTGATATGTATCATTCTTATGCTGAGTTTAAAGAGTGGGAAGTTGATATAGCATCAATTGAAAAGTCAGACATAGGTGGTATTCGTAAAGCATCAATGTTAATGAAAGGGTTTGGGGTCCCTGAATTGATGAAGATGGAAGCAGGAGTGCATAGAGTTCAAAGAATTCCTGTCACAGAAAAAGGTGGACGTATTCATACTAGCACAGTATCAGTTGCTATTTTACCACAAGCAACAGAGATGGAGCTTAGTATCCCAGCAAAAGATATCATTGTTGAAACTAAAAGAGCCAGTGGTGCTGGGGGTCAACATGTAAACACAACGGATAGTGCAGTCAGACTTATCCATACTCCTACTGGTACAACTGTAGAATGTCAAGAAGGAAGGTCACAAATTAAAAATAAAGAAATTGCAATGGAAAAACTAAGAGCCTTGTTATTACAGAAACAAATTGATGAACAGTCCTCAAGAATTAACAGTGAAAGGAAAGCACAGGTACAACTTTTAATATTCTATGTACTTATACAATTTTAGAAACGTGAATTCTTAAGTAAATATAACACATGTATTTGCTCATGTTAAATTAAGTTTTTCAAGAATTATTGATTAATTATAGCTATTTGCTTAATAGTAGAAAAACTAACTTGTTAAAAAAAATGGCTTAATTTCAAAGCTACTCCAATTACTTAACTAATATAACATTTTATTAATTCGATTATATTTTGTAACATACATATATATGAGCAAACTTGTTACTGCCTATTGGACATAATTCATTTGAATTATGGTTGATGTGTGATTTCAGGTTGGCTCAAGCAATCGCAATGAGAAAATAAGAACCTACAACTATCCTCAAGATCGGGTAACAGAGCACAGAGAGGGTGGTGTAAATATACCAAGTCTTAAAATTTTTATGGAGGGTGGAGAACAACTAGAAAAACTGCAGGAGTCACTTCTGCGGCAGCAAAGATACGAAATCCTGGCAGCTGAGGTGAATGACTTTATTAGTAAAAATCAAATTGAAAGTTAATTGCTGTTTTGTCTTCAGACCTTTTTGTTTTATTTATGACATTCAATTTTTTGTTTCTATTCCTTATTAATTTATACCATAGACCTAAAATATTTAAAAAAAATTGAAATTGTTAATTATTTTATTCTATTGTATTTCTCAAAACTGTGCTTTAAATACTTTGTTTAAATCCATATGTAAAATTTATTAAAATTGTTAAAAAAAATTGTGTCTGAGTTAGTTCAAAGGTTCATCAAATATTTTATTAGTAGGATGAAGGATTATAGTTTAATTAGCTTCATAGACAATAATCATTCAATGTTAGGTATACCTATAAAATAAAATGACTTTTGTTACAATAAATATTTATTTGTATAGACTTTTCTTAATTAAAAATAACTTAAATTAACTTGTAATGAAGTCACAGGTATACTTTAATACACTAGGCAGCTTTTCAATATTTCCCAATAATAAACTCAGGACGGAGAAAGGACAATAACAAAACACCATAGGCTATTAACATTGAGATAAATTACTTTGGTTGAATAACACTTAAATCTAATTAAACTATACATTGATATGAATATGCCAATAAATGTGGCACCTTGAGACTATAATTTTCTAGAAATTTATAAACACTGATATGTTAACAGACATGTCTACAATTTTTTATTGGAAATATAATTTGATTCTGATTCTTATATCGAAGGCTATGAAATAACATCAAATTTAAAATATTATTTTGATCCATAAAATATTAAGTATTGTAAAAGGTACCCATAAAACATTTTTTGTCGGGAGACTTCCGCGTCCGCACATGTCGATATTGCTCTCCTGAAAAAAGAAAATTTAAGCATACATTGAAAACTAACTCTAAGCTTGCGTGCAGCAATTAACACGCGCTGATGCAGTCAAGGCAAGTACTTTATCTTGTCGTAGGAAAAGATCACTTATTTGTTTTAAAGGAAAATATGTGTAATAGATGTCACAAAGGTTGATGCAATGATTTGTTCAATCCAATTAAAGCGTATATAACACTTAACCATGAATAATATAATATGTAATATATAATACCATTGTTCACTTTAGTAGATTTCAGTCAGAAAAATCGTGAACATGATAAACACTGCACTTCTAGAAAACTTTAATCCACAATTTTTAATTTTGATGGTTACCTCCGTATGATTCCGTATGCACGATGACGGCTGCTTCCGATACAAAGGATGCTTATGTTTCAGACAAGGTAATGATTCATTGTATTGAACTTCTGCAGGGTCTATTGATAATATCGAGACATCTTTCTTCGCACACATCGCATCAACGACCACTAGCAGCATATTTGTATAATTCACTAGCTGCGCGTAAAATGGTCTCGCACACTCCGTCAAAGGCTTATTCAACTTCGCCTCCAAGTTCTTGTAGTCTATTTGGTACAAATACATCTCTCGATCGCAAGGTGTTGGGCGTGTTCGGTTTATAAGAACAATCTTTTCAAAATCTCTCTCGTGGATTCGAGTGGGCGGTTTTGACATGGATGGGTCATCCGTGTCTTCGTCATTTTCGTAATTTTGGTACGCAACTAGGGAAATAAATATATAATTAGCATTGGATTAACACATTAACAATGATGATGGGTTAAAATGTTGTCTTATAACGAATGAGCAAGGAAATTACAAAATAATGCCAAAATATTTACAGTATAAAAATATAACTGTTTGTGATGAGGGGTCAAATATTGGAGAGATTGCTCAAAAAGGTCTGAAATAACAACCTAATGGCGACATGCAGAATCCAAGCCAAGTTTTACCAAATGAAACTTAGCTGAAGCTTTCTAATAAATATTGTAAGGAGATAACTTGTTTGATTTTGGATTTATATGAAATGGTAGGCGCCTGGCAAGAAACATGAAACAATATACAAAAAAAAGGTTCAGCTCCTCGATATTTTTCTACGTCATGCACATTCCGAAATTAGCTACTTATAAAAATTTAAGTGAAATTCATGTCAAGTAAAAATTTCAATAAGTGCCCTGAGAAGACACAGTCTACGGTGCTCGTACTATAACTCACCAGTGGATGTAACATACTCTGAAAATAAGATGGAGTCGTTACTACATCAATTAGCTAAGACCGATCGTAGACTCCATAGACAATTTCGATCTACATCAATAATTCGACATTGCCATCGAGCATTCATGCTCCGTGAAAAGTTTACATATTTGTGCGGTGTTTTTGTATTATAACTATAAGTAATATCCTTATAAGCAAACATTTAAGAAGATTGTGGAGTTCTCAAGCATTGTGTCTCAGATTAACGAGAGCTTTGTTGGCACAACACCAAATTTAGTTATCTAGTCTAATGTATTCCTAAATAAACATTTATAATTTTTGGTGCTCGTTGTCATGCAGTAACAGATCATGCTGACAACGCGCATTTAACTTAGCAAAAATACTGTAAGCTGTTCCAACGCTGTGTAAATAATATAACATCTTTTAGAGCCCGTGCGGAAAGAAAACCGACGTAAAGGGGTGGGTATTCACAAAAATTATGCGCTTGAATTATACCTACTCAGATTTTTACCGTTTTGGCCGGGCACATTGTTCAATTTCAATACGATTCTTAACATCTAACTTTTATTTGTTAGTGCTCCAAATTAAAGAGGTTTAACGGTGAGTAATAATTACGTCTTATACGAATTAAATATTTATATTTAAGTTTTTGTAGGTAAAATATAAAAATACGAGCATTTTTTTAATGCCCCCAAATGGGTCAAATTTGTGCCTTTTTCGGTAGAGAACTTTTATAATAGCAACACTTATGAAATGTCAGAATTCAACGGAATGAAAAATCGGAGTATAGTCAGAATTACAGTCATACAATACAATAACAAAAAAGATAAATTAGTACTGCCACGATCTCAAATACCACGACGATTGTCTTTCCGCACATATTCTAACAGGTCTAATGTTATATATATATATATAATTTAAACTTGAACGTCAAAGTTCTATAAAGATTAACGGTTGAAAATAATATAGTTACTGATTATCATGATATCACAGCTTGATTTAAGATAAACGTCGACGGTAGGTCAACGGCGAAAGGACCTAAGCAATGTTATATGTTTTGGAACAAAGTTTCAGTGCAGGATGCTTCATATACTGAAGCGATTTCTTACCGTCATCGAAGTAGCTGGACTGTGCGAACGTTAATGACACCGAGTTATAAAACCATACCGAGGTGGTGACAAACCAAGACATTATTAACCGCAGATTTTCCAGTGGCTGAAATATAATAACAATAAAAAAATTTTTAAACAATCGCTGCTGTATATTGTAGTTTGTTAGGATAAATTTTAGTATTCAAATGAATCAAATACACAGTATACAGATTAGGTACATGCCGATTGGATTTAATTTGCATTATTACTAACCGTCCTTATTGTTGAAGCTGGATTCGTGACTTTTTTCTCTCTAAAGCACACCGCTTGGTAGTCAATCACGTGCACTGTTCGAAACACCTCGTCTTCTACTAATTTTTGCATTATATCCGGCCGAATCTAGACAATAAACTCACACAATATATTTAGGCACTTTTACGAAGTTATCAATCATTTTGGATATTGCATGAAACAAATGACGTTCTAGTATTTTTTCCCGTTAGCATGATATAGTTTGTCTGTTATTATAAAACATGCTACTAGAATTAATGGGGCTACAATTTCCTGTACCTTTCCAAAGAATTGTCCAGTTTGGGTACTGTCTTTGCTAACCACGATCCAGCCGTTATTATCTACCAAGTAACAGTCCCATTCTTCTGAAGCGCATGTCACGCACTCCTTATTATGTTCACACTGAAAGTAATAATTGTTCATCAGAATTATAAAAGCAGCATATTGTAATAAGACACAAATAGCTAAGAGTTGGTGGTGCAAAGTCGTGATTATATTTTTACTATGTAAAATGTTCCTATAAAAATTTCACGAGTACGCACCGATGAGGTGATGTTATCGAACCACTCCGTCAGTCTCTCGTGTTTGAACTGGAATCCTACAACTGCGGCTGGAGCCTTACGGTGTCCATCACTATGAAAGACCGCATGGGCAGCCGTTACCAAAGCCGAGCTGACGTTCAATGGAAATTTCTCTGTATTCATTTCCACACTATACACGTAGCTAAGAGGATCGACGTAGTGTTGTTCCACTGCACGACGATACCATACCTCATCAATAGCGCGAGGCCATACTTTACCAAACTCCACTCTGTAAATAATTTTTAAAGCTAAAAAATTAAACTAAATTCGAAGTTATAAATTAGAATCTAGTTTAATGTCAATAGTTGCTGTGTATAAAGCAATGCAATCAAGTATGCTACAATACTAATTTAACTGTGGAATTTACATTGTTATTTTTAGAAATTAATGAACTGAGGGTAGCAACAAGACTACCTTTCAATGTAAGAAATATTGACACAAAGACCGAAAGTACTGTAAAGAAGTAGCCTAAAGGTTACTATTTATTGCTCACAAAATCAGTCGTTAACTCATCAGACAAAATTTGTTACACCATTCTTAACATAAACCATTCTTAGATTTTTAACACGCAGTTTCCCAGTTTAACTACCCGTTGCAACCTTAAACATGTAAAATTCATATGTATAATATGCTTTTGTGTCAAGTAAAGTAAAGTATTATTATAAATTTAAAGGTAGATAATGGCTGACTAGTTGTATAGGTTAGGTTCTCAGAGTCAATTGTGTTTTAGAACTTACCTAGAAAGGATTGCATGTGTAGTTATCAAAGTTTAACAAAGGTAATTCTTTTATATAATTTACTTTATACTTACTTATCATCATGTTCCTTAGGCGGGTGCATTTGCCACCGTGTTAGACCGCTGTGCGTAGCCAAAAATGCCACTATATACCCAAAACGTTGTATGAACTCCGCCCTGTGACAAAAACAATCATAAAGTTAATTTTATTATACAGTATTAGTATTCCAAATAGAATATATAACCTAGAAAAATCGATTGCATCATTGAAGGTATATTGCTAATAATAAAAACAGTTTAGTAATCTCAGAGACGTCAAACTCGAAACATTGTGGATATTTTTGATACTTTTACGATTGAAAGAGGACTTCGGTGGAATTAGAAATCAGCAAAGCGAGAAGATAGCCCCAGTAATAAGCGATGCATATTTTGAAGACACCGTTGTTTTTTTGAACTTACAGAAATCCTTGAAAGCTTTGTAGACAACATCATAACATAAACTTACATCCAGGCTGCTATATATAATACAATATTGAATTTACATTCAACTTAAATGGGAAGCCACAACAAGTGTTTGCCAATTATACTTTGAAATACTACCAATTGTTTGTCTTGATAAAAGTAAAAATGCCGTTCAATTGTTCGAGTTAGATTAATTTAAGGATTCCGTCAAAGATAGATTGATAGGACAGATTTAACAAAAAGCTTAACGGAACATGCTAATTCATGATACATTACCTCTTGCTTATGATACTTTGAAATACGAAGTATGCTATTATTATTATCGCTACTATTTATTGTCTTGATTAAATGAAAATTCCGTTCAATTGTCCGAGTTAGATTAATTTAAGGATTCCGTCAAAGATAGATTGATAGGACAGATTTAACAAAAAGCTTAACGGAACATGCTAATTCGTGATACATTACCTCTTACTTATGATACTTTGAAATACAAAGTATGCTATTATTATTATCGCTACTATTTACTGTCTTGATTAAAGTAAAAAATTCCGTTCAATTGTCTGAGTTAGATTAATTTAAGGATTCCGTCAAAGATAGATTGATAGGACAGATTTAATAAAAAGCTTAACGGAACATGCTAATTCGTGATACATTACCTCGGTAACAATCCAATCACTTTGGTCAACGGGCTATCCAGGCGGAATAACAGAATGTTTGTGCAAAAGTAAGTTATATGTGCATATTAAAAAAACTTATACATAATTGAGCGACTAAGTTAACTATAATGATTGTTCATTATTTTCCTATTCGGTGTTTGATAATACAGTGTTAAATTTTAAAATAATACTTACGCCTTTTCATCCGAGGCAGATTCGGATATGCTTTTGTTGAACCAGGCCGTGTTTCTGGCGTCGTATACCAAAGCTTGCATAAGCCCATGGTCACCTAGACAATATAGTAAGTTTTTATTACTCGCAGATTTAACTTATAACATTTCGCATAGTTAACAAACATGTATTAATAGTACATAAAAATAACTTACAATAGTATTCAATCCTTTGCGCAGGTTTCCTTTCGCCATCTACAGAACCTTTAATGTAAAATTGTGATGAAATTTAAAATTTTGATAAAAAATAATTTTATCACTTACCATTCCAAAAAAATATTTACCAGTTAGATTGAAAGCTTAGTAAAATGTTATAAAAAGATTTTTTTTAGAATTGATACACGTCTAATTCACAGATTTTATTACTTCAGTATTAGTTATGAGTGTTATCAATTCTCTAAATTAAAACAATTATTCACTACTAGGCGTAATAGTCATAATATAATCGTGCCTCTTCGCCCGCGTTAAGCAGATAGATTTTCGAACTACCTTCTCCTGTTTCTTTTAATTTTGCTGGGGGCCGTTCAAGTATTACGTAAACACACTTAATACAATTTATTCCCCTCTTTCCCTTGTCTCTTGACCTCTAAAAAATAATAGTACTTGGTGTATTCTGTGTAAAAACTTTATCAATAACTTTCATGTTACCGTTATGCCCGTGTCCCTGTTTATTCTTGTGATGTTCGGGCGGGCGAGGTTTCGCTGGCCAACGCCAACCAGGTTTTGCAACGCGCTCCAAAAAGTATAATAACTCCTCTTCGGGAGTAGCAAATGTACGCTCGTAGTGGCGACAGTATAACCTAGAAGTTAGATCTAATCATCAATTTGCAATAAGCTTGAAGTAAAGTTTGTTATAGCACATTTATTTATCAGGAAATTATCATACCTGATCGTATGTTATAAATTAAGAAAGCTACTCTTTTTAATGTCTATATATAAGCAATGTATGTGATTTATTTGGATGGACTCGCTTAGCACAAAGACATAGCTTAAAAATTTACTTCAAAACATTTTTTTTTTTATATTGTATCAACCACATTTACTAAACATAATATAATATTTTAAAATTTAAACGTTAAGACAAAAAGGATTACACCAGTGTACCTTCTTTATAACGATTAATCTTACCAATCGGGATGTACACTCCACTTGTCAGACAGATATTGTCTGGCCGAAATGTTCTTTGATGTGAGTGATAGACGATGTATGTCGTCTGTAGGCGGTGGTGTTATTCTATGGCGTCCGTAGTTTTCTGGTATCGTTACCACCAAGGTGAAGGGCGAATCGCTTATACCAGTCCAGAAGTAATGCTTCTTACCACGTGATACTCTTTTCTGAAAAATATTTACAAAAATTTTAGTTCTATTTACAGTACCAATAGAAGTCTGGATATCGAGCAATGTGAAGGATGCGATTCAATCAATAGGTAAATTAGTTAAAAATCTCACCATGTCATCCATATGGTACTTCACATTCATTATTTTGTTTCCTGTTTTCTGATCGATTACATCTTGACGTAACTGTAATTTAATTTATTATATACAAACCAGGTCTTTTTTTATTTAAGCTTATGAATGATGCTTTACTCACGGCAGTCAATTCTTTACTGAAATTTCGGGGACTTCTGTCGTCATCAAACAATTCCACTTCGATCATATCCACGCTGTTATAACTCGGTTTTAGGATTTGTTGAAACTGTAACGTAATAATGATATGTATAAAATAGATAGGGTAAATTAAATAAAAATACGCCACTTACCACTGGCCTTAAATCGGGATGAATCAAAATATATCCGTTATTTGTCACCATAAAAGCATAACCATTAACCCCGATCTGAAATCATGGAACATGGATTATAATGGTTCGACAGCGACTATTTATACAATCGATCCCTTGTTATACGCGTTTAGAAGTGGATTTTAATTTTTTCGTACATTTAATACTTGCTCTTAATCAACTGATTATATAACAAATAGTACCTTATAGGGTGCCATGAGAGCTTGAATTTCAGATAGTGGTACATCCGTTCCTGCCACTCCCAATAATCTAGCAATTCGCATCTAGAATTTAATTTATGATTAAATAACAGGATCAATCATTTAAAAGCAATTTAACAAATTCATAATCAAGCACTTAACTAGGTATAGAAGACTACAATACTTTAACACACAATTTAATTTACCATTTTATAGTACATACTTCTAAGTAAAATTATTATAATTATTATTTAACACTAGCAAATGGGATCTGGCTAATATCTACGCCCCGTTAGTTTATAACATGATTTATAAAAACTACATACTTAATACCTACATGAAATTAGATCTAAGATTATATTTGGATTATATATATGTAAAAATTTCTAGCAAGACTACATGAAAATCCACATTTCCGTGAATTTAACTACATTTTTATCTAAACTATTTTTTTCTATTTATGTGTAACCTTCACATAAGTAGTCCATATAAGTTGCTGTTAGTGTTAAGTGAGACTTAAAATATTCCAAAAAATATTTGCATTCGTGGAGCATATGGTGATTTGAGGCTCCTGTGAATGTGGGTTTAAAAAATTAAAGGTTAGGTATTAAAATTTATTTAAATCAGCACAGTGTCCAGTCACTCAGTCCAATCCTCTCACTCATCCCTCACACACTAAGTCTAAGAGAGCGAGGGCCTACCTCCTTTTGGCCGTTCTCCTCTACAGACTGCGATTGGTTGTGGACGTACGAATGCAATAAAATATAATAACATGTAGATAAATGCATTATAACAAACACTTCTAAAAATCAAAAATATCTCATCTATCAATGAGAAAACTTATATTTACACTAAAAATTGTTAACATATGAAAAATTCTGTCATTCTTTAAAGTAACATTACTTAATAAAAGCCCCATACGTCGCAAAAGTCGGGCTGCACGAAATTGTTAGTAAAAATATTTACATTTACTTCTCATAATACATGTCAGTTAAAATGTCTCTACGAAGACATCGCTAAAGTCAGGCAAAATAACTTTATCTTGTAAATAGTGTGCATAATACAGATCATAATTCTTGCACTGAAACAATTCGCTTGGTAAATAGTATTGAAAACTGATTCATAGCACCCTAATGGTCTACGCCTACAGCTAGTAGAAACTACACTACAGTAAGCCAAGAGGGTATAACATAGTGCAGTCGGATGCGACTGCAGCGGCCGTCATCTATCGAGGACAGATGCATCGCTAACGGGGCCAAATAAGACTTTACCGTTACTGAAATCCAAAATCTAAATCGTAAAACTCTCATGTATCTTGCAAAACTTTACATTAAAATCATCAAATTCTCTAAGTGTAGTACCTCTTTTGTAACTGATACCCAGTAAGCTTCATTTATCAGTACATTCTCTGTGATGTTCTGAGGGGAAACCACCAAATAAAGGATTACTATCAAAAGGTAATATTAGATAATATACAAAATGATAACGATATCAGCGATTATAAAAACAGCTTCCGCCCAATTAGGAGAAAAACGTAAAAGCCAATCTGTGAACATTGACAGTAATAAGGTTTCAACATGCAAAGTGAAAATTTTGAATTTGGACAATATTTTTTTAATTTTAATAAATATATCGAAAACAGAAAGATATAAGAATCTATTAAATTCTGTATCGAATTTGAACTTTAGTTTTAGTTTCGTTCTGTTTTCGCTGGACGTCTCAGTCAAAGATAAAATTTATTAGTATGTACATGAATGTTAGAAACAAATTTTTACCTCGTTATGGCGGAGATCGTATATTGGCATGGATACTGACGTCATAAGCTGATATTGTGAGTTTCCTATCTCACTGTATTGACCTTGTTTCATCTGAAATTAATAATATCGTAGTAGCACCACTGACATTAAAGAAACAAACTTTGATGCAATCGATACCTGAGTTATTTTCCATCGTCTGGTTTGCTCCTTCTCAGAGTTAAATAGAGCTTTGTCTCGTCGCTGACTCATAAAACGTTCTTTCTGTTCAGCTCGCTCCCGTTGCTCCCATAAATAATCTGCAACTTTTGGATCCTGCAACAGTTCATTTATTACAATCTACCTTAATTTAAACTTCTTTGTTTGCAAGTAATAAAGAAGGAACCACTTCTTCTTACAATTTTCTAAAGAGAACTTTTGTTTAGGTTAATAAACTTACGGTAACATTTGCATATACTGGTGTCCATACAACCGGATGTTTTTCACGCTGCAAAACCAGTGGACGAGCCAGCACGTTAACATGTTCTAGAACTCTTTCTCGAACCTCTGCTAGAGTACTCAAATGGACGTAGTATCCTCGGTTAGCGCAAGCCATCCATTTCACTTCTCTTACATCTGCCACCTAATAATTGCTATTAAGTTAGATGGTTGTTTTGTTGACCTATTCTCAATGTGAAGTGGAAAAAAAATATGACAATGCACTGTATTCTATCGATTAAATCATATTTTACTCTAGATTGCATATCCATTGTAATGAATAAAATAATGCAAATAATGTTTTTGGTTAATGAAGGCTTGCCTAACAACTCAAAAATGCATAGTTTATTAATGGTAACTATCAATTTAATTAAACTTTATGTAATAATAATAACAATTGCGACTTTTATATAAACTTAAGGTCTTAATAATATAATAAACTAACTACAGATACGCTTGACACACAACTACGCGAACACCGTACAAGCTAAGCAACATAAAGAATGAAAGTTCGCTGAAGAAAGGGCGCTGGTCGAATTTTGATAGTTTCATGCAGTTTTCATATGACTAGTTATGCGAGTCAGATTTTAAATAAATCTAAATAATTTGTTAAATAAATTTAAAATTCGTATTCGAATAACCAGTCACGTTAAGATACATATAGAACACATAGAGAGTACCACATTCAAGGAGTACTGGTAGAAGACAAGACAGGAAGGCATTATGCAGGACGCACAATGGCTACAACACAGTAATACCTGGAGTGGTACTACCTTTACCTCGCGACCTATCAGGTACGTGAACACTCGCACCGGTGTGTCATACTTCCAATTGTATTTTTCAAAAATCTCCTTGTAATTATATGGTACACCATCCGTTACAAGCATAATTGCCTATAACAGAGAAATTTATTAGTACTTGTTTCCACGTACTGTTAATGCAAGCATCAAATCATAAGCCTGCTTAGTACACCTACTTGATTGCAATTAGCGCCGCCACTATTGTTTCTATATATTTCTAAAAGATCAAATGCTCTCGTTAGTGCAGCTGAAAAGTTAGCAATTTCCATTGTTTCAAAATTCTCTAACGCCAGTTTAAACTCCCGAATATTTCCTAAAGTTGCCTGTAAATTATAATTTTGGTTAACTGTTTATCAAACTAAAAGTGAAGCACATTCTCATACTATTTCCTAAGTGTTTAATACCTGCACCAAAGAATCTTCGAAACATGGCACAATTTCTTCCACAGTGTCAGCAAAGGTCATTACATTCACGAAATCGTTGTTTCCCAAAGTATCTAAAATGTTAGTTACTACATGTTTCGCTATATCTCTCCTCTGTCCTGTCATAGACCCACTGCGGTCAACCAGCACGATAACATCTTTTGGGCTAGCAGCAGCTTCCATATACCAAGCTCTTGTTCGACAATCATATATATCAACAGGATCTGCCCGCCACTTCATTGCTGCGGAATAATATAATAGTTACGTAAGCAATTTATAAAAACGTATTGAATTTAGAAACAGTATTATACATAGGACATACCTGGATAATGCCTCATAAACCCAGTGGAACTACCAAAATATTGCCATGAGAGAGTTGGGTCACTTTGATAGTTGTTAATGAAATGTGTATCCAGTCCTTCAGACCAGTGAATTCCTTTTATTACTTCGGGTGCTAAAAAATCAATACAATAAGAACAATTGTATTATCTAACAACACTTACATAATTTGTAAATGCTTAGTTACATACCCCAAGCGTATACATTTGTTGGAACGTGAACGCTAGTATAATTAATATTAACGGGTATATTTGAAAAGTGTGGATTTTGGTGCAGACGAACATTCTTTGATGGCGGACGAACGATCCAATTTTCCATATTAAATTCAGGCTCTGGAGTAGTTGTAATACTATCATCGAGGAGATCTTCCATTTCTTTACTGTTAAAGAACTGAAAGTCCTCCGGAACAGGATCGTCTTGTTTATCAAATGCCATATTCTCAGCAGCCTCGACGATCCTCTTCACGGCACTAATTTTTAACTCCATCATTGCCCGAATATCGTCCGCCACACTCTGTACTAATTTTTCGCCATCTCTCGATTCTATTTGCGCCGACTTCCAACTCTGAAATAAAATTTGCGCAGTGTTATGAATGTATGTATAAGGTACGAGGAGTGTTAGCCTAGTGTCGCTGAGGTCGTACATTCGATTACCAGTTGTGCACCAATGGACTTTATTTCTATGTGCGTATATAAAATTCGTTCGAATGGTGAAGGAAAAATAGTGAGGAAACCGGCTTGCCTTCAAAAAGTCGATGGTGTATGTCAGGCACAGGAGGTTTATAACCTATTTGCGTATTAGATTGACAGATCATGAAACAGATACAGTTATCTGAGGCCCAGACCTGAAAAGGTTGATCCTCCAATGATTTATTTCTCATTTTATGTATGAAGTTCTTCATCAGTGCCATTTATATTTTTTCTTTATAAGTAAGGCTTTAGTGCGATTGTTGAGCATTGAGACTTTTCCTCATTATGGTTTCTATCAGAGTAGTGTTAATTGCGCACGAAGATAAGAAGATCCGTTGTGCACAGAGCTCAAATTTAAGATTCGTTTGCTTGATCATTTCTCAAATGTTGTTGGTGTAAATTATTATTGACTATGCTTTTTATATAATATACTAAATTGTACACTATATACTAGGATAAAGTGAAGGGTACTTGTAATATTATTACATTCCAAGGGGAATAATACTGGCTTATCTTAATACTATAAACTATCTCGTATACTTACATCCTCAACCTCCTTCTTTCTAGTAATAAACTCTCCAAAATGATATAACTCAGTGCCGAGTTTAACTCCCCAACCCTGTACTCTGCAAGTATATTAGGAAAGAAGTCAAAATTTGCACGCAATTTTTTACGTAAGAGACTACGCCATTGCAAAAATAATCTTAAAATTCTGCAATGTTTGTATATGAATAATAACTTACGTGTTGAACGAAATACGGCTATTGGGTACATTTTGAGCACTTGCCGCAAAATACGTAGACTCAAACGTTAGAAGTAGGAATATTACACCAGCACGATAGCACATCAGAGATCTCTGAACCACACGCTGAGTAAACCTCTCTTATCTTTAAAAATAGTTCATATTGCTGTTTCACGTAATTGGACACTAGTTGCTTATTTTATTTTATTTTGAAAAATTACTTGGGACTGTTCTAGGGTGTGCTCGATAAATGCTGCTATGCCTTGCGCAAACTCGGGGACGACGCATGCGCCTCCAATGACTTGCGCGGGTCGACTGGAGTTACCTTACTGCTTTGTTGTGCATTTTTCTTATCTAGGGTGGTAGGTAACTGTGCAACGGGTAATTATCGATTGAGCTGTATTGGGTCAAGGTCAATTGTAGTTTAGGTTTTGAAACTTAAAAACGCTTTGAATAAATACATTTTATTGTGAAAATAAGAAAGGTACAAAATATATTTAGTACCATAAATCGATGTTCAGTATCACGTGAAGAGTTTTAAATTTATTAAAGACATCAGTGCAGTTACTATTAAGATAACAACGTTTACTTTCGCTATACATCCCTCTCCGCATGCTGTTATGTTTCTTTCCTGTAAAAAAAGAAAAATAATTTTAACGCCTTTTCAGTTACACAAAACGCGCATAAATGTACTGTAAATTTCGGTATAGTCTTTGTTTAAATTTTTTACGTCTGTGTGATCTGGAGAAATTGCTATTAGCAACAGCTCATCCTCTG
Organism: Pieris mannii; assembly: GCA_028984075.1. Lineage (NCBI taxonomy): Eukaryota > Metazoa > Arthropoda > Insecta > Lepidoptera > Pieridae > Pieris > Pieris mannii. Next base: position 8,848,586 of record CM054776.1, read on the forward strand.
TTGACATTAATATATCCAGTTTTGTGGAATTAATAAAGTGATGTAATATAAACAATATTTACTGTTTTAAATAACGTATCATTTATATCAATTTACCTTATCGTGGTAAGTGAAGCAGCCCTCAAGTCTTCGCCTGGGAAGCGCTCCCAAATCCAGTTTATGACAAGGCTCCCTGCTCGTAGTAGAATCTATTGTTGGCACAGGGATTGTGTTTGGTGGTATAGTGCAATTATCAAATTTCCACGCACCGCGTTCAACAACAACCAGCATTAAATTTGTCTTTGGGACTAAAGTCGCCCAATACGGCGGATGACAATCTCCAACATTTTCTTCGTACACGACAGGTGATAGTATCATTGAATTGAGGAAGTATGACTGGTTCAGAATGTACAGCTTAATGCTGTGGTCGCAAGAGAAGAAACGTTTCCCTTCTGGTTCTTCGTTGGCTTCTATGGTTCCGTTTTCATTGTTTGTTTCGGGGTATGGGGTAGTTGCCTCGATTGTGTCGCTCACTGAAATAATTTTAATATGATTACAATACGCGTCCTGTAGTGGCACATACGTAATGTTACTGCTAGGTACTAACACGTCAAAGTAACTATTTTATGTTGGAATATACAGATTTCTATAATCATTGATTGAAATATACGCAGAAATATATCTGGCCTGGTTTTGGGCCACACACTACAATTATTTAGCACGACAAATTGGTCGCCAAAATTATTAGGTCAGTGTTTTAAGTAAGTCAACACATGTCGACTGACGGGCATAATAAATAAGTTTAAGAATGTGAATGTTCTATAGACAAACAGCGTGATTTATGATTTTTTTTAATTAATCGTTACCGTGTCAGAACTTTTTAAAATATGTACTAATAGAAAGTTTTTGTGTTTATGTATATACTCAAAATCTAGAAAAGGATGAATTGAAAAAAATTCTATACCATTAAGTTGCTACATTATTCCTGAATAATATGGGCTACATTTATTTGCAAGTTATTAAAAATGTCTAGTGTTATATAAGACAATAATTACCATAAGGTTCAATTGTAGCTGCATACAAATGATTTTTCCAATTTGCAAAATCAAATAATATCAAGAAGGCCTCAGTTAACAACCATCTGAATAAGTTCGACGCAACATCAAATATCTGAAATTTTAAATTAATTTTTTAAATGGGTTTTAATAACGAGCATTAAGGCCAGTACTCTGAATAGCAATGCACATACCGAAAGAATTTAATCTCACAATACCCGTAGCGAGTCTCATCAGAGAGGTACGAAAGCACAATTGTCCAGACCACAATCGCTATCGATAACGAAGCTACAAAGTACCAGCCCATGCTGTTTTATGCCTGCATATTGCCTTCACATGGTCAAAGGAATAGAATATAGGAGTCGCGAGTTTACTTTTTTTATGCTGCCAGCATTGAAGGTACACTACCGCTAGGACTTTTTAATATTTATTTTAGTATGTATACTATAAGAGAGTTGGCGTAGTGGTTTTATCGTGCATCTGCCACCCCTTAGGTCGTAGGTTCGTCAGTAGCTGTGCACCAATGGAGTTTCTATCACCGTGTGACGAAGAAAATATCGTGAGAAACTCGGCATGGCTTAGACCCAAAGAAGTAGGGGGCGTGCGGCTGCCTACTTCTTCGTTAAGAAAAATAAATGATCACAAAAGAGATCCAGAAATCTAAAGCTCAGGCCTGTAAGCAAGTATACCAAATAGGTAAGGCATCTTATATTAATGTGGAGCATGCCTTCTCACAAGATTGTTGTACCTAGACATGGTAAGGTTTATTGACAGTTCTTCTCTTCAGTTCTACGCCCTTGATTTGAGAACTGTACCTACATGAATAAATGATTTCTGATTGATTGATTTTGATTTGGTCCTTATTGTAATAAATTATAACGTGTCAAGTGTTAAATATTACCATAAGGAATGCAATAAAGATTTGAGTTTGATCTTAAATACTGTCTATTTAAATTCAATTATTATAATATATAGCTTTACTTAAGATTGCAATTTTAATGTATGATTTTTTTTTTAATCATACTTACCGAACCACGTATCGACCAAGCACAATTTGGAACTTTAATCATTGATATGGGACAGAGTGCTTGATAGTTGAAAACTTCGACATATTCGAAAATGTTCTTATGTATGAACGATTGAAGTACAAATGGTTGGACGCGACCGAAGAAGTCACCAACAGAATTGTCGTCATTCTCTTCGACCAATAAAACAATGTATCCCGAACTATCGATCAAGTAGCAGTCATATTTTCCATCCTTGTTGCACGTCAACTCCTGAAAAATTTGTATATGTATCGATCCTGCCTTTATCGTAATGGTCACGAACTTCCAAGTATGTCCAATTATATAATTTGTTCATGTGCAACACAATTGCACTTGACAACGATAAATGATTTAAAAAATATTCTTGACTTATAAGTTCAAAACAGTATTTTTTAAATGACTTCAAGGTAATCCAGACAAGTATGTTGTTGGAGCTGGGTATAAATTTCGTAAGTTTGTGTATGTTATCCACAAATTTCAAAACTGAAACTGAAACTTAGTCTACACTGAACTGTCTAAGTTTCATCAAAAACAGTTTAGTAGTTATTAAACCTCACATTTCTAAAGGGGAAACAAATAATTTTACCTATACGTATCCCCTTGAATAAAGTTTTTTTGGTTAAAAGGTATATTGTTAACATCGCCCCACCAGGCAAACCTTTTACCAAGAGGCTTATAATCTTATAACATTTTCATCATCTGAAAGTGGAGTCTGCTATTCGTAAATATTGAAATTGTATGATATTTAAAATATGAAATTTTCTTACTTTCTTCAAAAATTTGAAAGCATATTTCATTCGTGTAAATTCGGTGCTTATATTAAATATACTCACATCACCATCCCTATTAGTAATATCCTGGAATACTTCGAGGAAGTTGGAATGCAAGTATTGGAATCCGACGACTCCCGCAGGTGTTTCGGAATCACCGTCCTTGTAGAAAATTGCGTAACTCGCTGTTATTGTTATATCTCCTTCGCTATTTTGTACTGAGGGTCGAGTCGAAATAGTTGTATCTAAGATTGGCAACGGTGTGGCGATCACTAAAGATTCCTTGCTTATCATGTGCTGCAGTACTGCAGCTTTGTACCAGGTCTCTTCTATTGCGTTGTGGTATTTGTCACCGAATACTCTAAAATATATCCATAAAGTCGCTTCAGATATGTTTATTGTGATAGGTGAAAACATAATATGGAATTGTTTATTAATTAATAATATTATTTTGAATATATAGAGGAACATATGAATTTAAATATATTTAATTAGGTGGGACATATAAGAGTTAAAACATATATAACGTCGGAAATATTTTAACTACACCAAAGTAAATACAATTTTATAGTATAATATCGTCCTGAGAGGATCAATATTGAGTCCGAAGTCACTTTTAACGTGCATAATATTGCTTGTGATGGTTTGCTTTAAGAAAATACTCAATACTAACTCGCCCTTAAATTTTTTCTTTCTAAAACCATTTTCATTGACGATTTCATTCTTGTCATCATCGAATATGTAATGCCACCGTGTTAGTCCACTAGATGTCGCTATAAAACGTACACTGACGTTGTATTTCTTAGCTAATTCCCTTTCCTCTGCCGTGGCGTCCCAATGTCTGAAGTATGGACTGGATAATTTCGCGTCAAACACCAACTGCTTGACCAAATCTTCATTGCAGTAATAATCGTCTTTGCCTAACGGTGTTGTACCGCAATGAGCTGGAATGCGATAAATATATTATATAAGTAAGGTCTTAGTTATATAAGAACAAAATAGGTTAGATGGTTAGATCTCTCATATTGCATTCATTTATTTTAATTATTACATTAAAGTTAATTCCGTACAAAATGCAATGATGAACGAAATTACTCTTTTTAAAGTTAAAATATTCCATTTAGGTATCTTTTGTATATATACATGAAAAGAAAGATTATATTTTAAAACTCAAATATTTAGCCTCTGTCAGTAGTGTAAGCACACACTTACTTATAGTTTAAGAATACACAAGCAAATAGTAGTTCAAGGTGAAGCACACTTTATATTAATAACATCTAATTAAATTAGTAAATAAATAATATAATATATAAATATATATTTATACTTTGTTACCATAATATACATAATCATAAATATTTAAAAAAAAACAAAAAGTATGTAGGTGACATTAGTTATTAGACAACGGGCGGCCTTATCGCTAACAAGTGATTTCTTCCAGGCAACCCTAATATGGAACAATACAAAAAAGAAACCCATACAGAGGGTAAAGTACCAGAAGGGCATAATTTAATTAACAAAATGTTTTAATGTATTTAAACATAAAAAAGGCATGTAAAAGCTCTGCCAAAGGTTAATCGAAGCAGAAGAAAAATTATCAAAAAGAAGATTTTTAAATAAATTTAAAGACTGAGCTCGCTTGATATAAATTGATATGTCCATAGCAGGATACTTTGCACAGTGAAGGAGTGATAGAATTCAGTTTTATGAATAGGAGGTTCAAGAATTAGATTGTCTAAAGAACGCAAAAATACCGCCAGAGAGGAACAGAAATACTTACTTTCAATATTAAACGGCACGTCCTGCGTTTCATCACCATATTGTTTCTTTGTAATATCTATTTTATTCTTGGAAAGATTTACAAGGAATTTAAATATCTCAACTTCAAAGTCTTCCGATTCATGTCCTTCTAAATAATGATATTTGCAATAAACCCTGAAAATAAGACAAGTAAAGAATTTTAAATACATATTTGATTTTTTAAATAGCAAATTCATTCACGTCGCTATTATCGAGAAAATATATCAATCTTTATGTTTAATTCTGCACATCTGCTTAAACAACATATAAAATTATATAAGAATATTCATTTACCAGTCAGGATGAACTCGATAAGTGAAATTGAAGTAACTAGTTACATTAACACCAATAAGTTCTTGACCCTGTTTAGCTTCTAAGGGATTGTCCTTCAACATCAATTCCGTGTCCCCATATCCCATGGGTAACGAAATACCCATGGAGAATGGCGTTCCCTCTAATTTATTAAAGAAGTAATCGTGTTTCACGCGAGCTATTCTCCTGAGAACAATATTGGTACATAAGAAAACATGATAATAACAAGCTTTGTAACCTTTTATTTAACATTGAAGTATCTCCTAAATTTTACTAAGATGAGAAATAACGTAATTAACGTAATTAAGTTGGCGGAGGTCAAAGGATCTGAAAATGTTTAAACATTCTTGTATTTTTACATCGCAGATATTGCCGAAGGTTATGTTAACCTACTAAGGATTCATAATTTTCTTTCTACACGTTTTGTAACCTTCTTTTGTGTGGCCGCTAGTATTTATAATAACATTATTTTTAATTGATTTTTGGGAAAACATTTCGTTCACTTGTTATTTAAATAAAATATCGTCTACATCATGGCAATATACATAAAGATAAAAAAAAATACGGGTGCCGTTTCCCATCTGGCCCCACTTCTTCGTAGCCAGGTGTAAACAGATATGATTTTGATACATTTAAACGTTCATTACGTACATTTATTAATTATATATCAAATTAAGGCTATTTTTTTTTCTATTAATTATCGTATATGGGTGCCTTGTTAAATCGGGCTGCAAGTTTCTGTTAGAATAATTAATATACCTAATGTACGTTATGAACGGATAAATGTATGGAAATCATACCTGTTTACACCTGGCTGCGAAGAAGTGCGGCCAGGTGATCCTGGCCTGGCGATCCACCCGTGATTTTTTTAAATCTTTATGTAAATTAAGATGTACATTCTCCTAAATTAAAATACCTTTATAAATTGGTTTTTAGTAAATGGCCCATGAGCGCACTAATCCTGCAGCCGGATCTCGTAGTAAAATACATTTTTACCGTGGCAAGCATTTAAAGACAAGAAGAGATCATACAAATATTTTAGGATTTTGTTAAGAACATAATTTACTACATTTTTGAAGTAGGCACGAGTTTCTCTATAGGAAATATTATTGAGAACGTAACATTTATTAGATTATAATATATTTATTTTATTAATAAACGCCTTAAAATCTTTTGCACTTACCTCATATTATCATAATGAAACAGCACCTTGACATTTGTCATATTCCCGTCAGTGCCATTCACCAAATGCTCCCTCAACTGCTTGATCTGGTCTCCAAGCTCTCGAGGACCCTTACCATCATCTACTTGCTCCACTTCAACGAAATCCACGCTGTTATAGTTCTCTTGAAGTTCGTTATTTATCTATATTGCAAAAAAACAAGATGGCCTTGGTACTAAAGAAATATATAATATTATAACCGAAACCGGGACTTGGCTATTTGACAATTTCTCATGGTGGTCTTTAAAATGTTAGTGTATTGTGAAAATATTTTTCTTAAAAAATCCTTCAAAATGAACTGAACGTTAAACACTTAACATTCTAATACTTCGACTCAAGGTGAGAACAGAGTCAAAACCAGCACCAATAAAAGAATCAAATACGTTTGTGACATACGACTGCGCCTCTGAACATGTATACAATCGTTTAGTAGAAGGAAACTATAATATATTTTAATCATTTAGTTTTTATTATATATATCCCATAATGCAACATAAAACATACACAATGAATTGAGTTGACGTTACGAATATGACGTTTGAGAAACACGTATTTAACCATTTCGAATATATTAATTAAATATTCGTGTTATTAATGTTAATACCCAATTATTGAATTTACAAATATTCAAAACCTTTTTGTATTGTCCATGAATTGGGATTAGAAAGAAAAGTCATGCATTAATTATAAATCAACTTAACTAAGTACCTACTTAAGAGGCCGAATTTAAGTAGGTACCTCTTTGCTTAAAATATTAACCAAAATTGCAAGATATTCTTGCTTCCACTTCTGCAAAATTTTAATGATTGACCATACACTTACGCCTTTTTTGCGTTACCCAGAAAAGTAACGTTATAGTCTAATTATGCACCTGGATTCCTTTGAGCGAGGTGTATTCGCATCTATATACATACTTTTAATGAAGTAGTTATATACATTTCAGATTATATATAAAATAAAATACCAAATTCTAGCTGCTATATTATAAGCTTTTCTGTTGTATCATCACTATACAGTATTTTCGTATTAACTGTAAGTATGAAATACCACTTACCGTAATAATTAGGAACGGGTGCAATAGAAGATATCCATTATTGCTCACAATGAAAGAATAACCATTGACTCCAAGCTAAAAATAATTTCAAGTCATATTAAATTTCACAAGCAGCCCTAACCCAAACGCGATTCCATATTTTATACGAAAATCTCGCATTTTCGTTCAAATGAAATTATGTCGTGCAATTTCATTGAGATTACACATTTAAATAGATTTCAACATGAAAAACTTAATATACATAAAAAAGTTACAAAGAAGTTTATTGCAGCCACGGCTTTTATTCCAGTTTGCAAATCACTTTCAATAATTTTAAAAGACTGAAAATATTTAGAATACATTGAATAGTAATCAAACTTCTGAAATTGTTAGCGGTTTATTGCTTCACCATGCTATTTTATTTTGAGGATTCGATACGGCAGGTACCTTCGACATTAAAGCTGTTACGCACCTGATGTGGTTGGGCCAACTTGGCGATGCTGTCTATAGGCACATCTGTACCAGCCACTCCCAGTAATCTTGCATCATTGTGATTCTCATTGTAGTTGTAGTCAAATGCTGGAATCGCTACTGATGTCACTAACTTGTCCTCATCGGGCTACAAATAAAATAATGGAAAATAATCTTAAATTATTAAATAAAGGAAAAATATATTTTTTTCTAGTAAATATGAAAATTATAGATGATAAATATGAAACTGAAATAAGTTATTAGACTCCCTAATAACTGAATTTAGTCGTCTAAAGAATTTAAAATATTCAATAACTGAGAAATAAGAATTGTAGAGATATGTAAATATAAAGATATAATGTATCCCATTTGCGCCATTTTCTTCTCCTGAACCATATTCAGTGTTGTGGTCACACCTTTAGCAGTGAAAAGTGTAATTGGAGATGATATATTTTATACAAATCAATACAAAAACTACCCCATAAATCAAACATGAAATTTATTCAGGCCAGTCCGCATACACTTAACATAAGCGTGTAGAAATATATTTCAAAGGAATTCAATATACTACACAATGTGCCCTTAAATTTCTCTTTGCCCCGTAATTACAGAAATTCTGGGTCTTCGGAATATTAAAGAAAGATATTGAATAATATTTTATTCGTTCGTTTTTGTTAAATAAAAGCAAAATGTTGTGGGTAGAATACTCAGGTAAGTATAATTATGTTCATAATCGGCTAAGAATTTCAATATTAAATTGTGAATAATATATATCAAGAAAATGACTTACCGTTGAAACATCGTTGCTCACATTCCATTTCTCAGTTCTCTATAACAAAAGAAAACATTTATTTAAAAGAATAAATACACACTCAAAAAGTCAGTTCTCACTTCAAACATTTTATTGATAAAACACAATGGGCATTTGGAACCGAATTCGAAGGCAATCTACATTATTTTACGAATATAATTTTTATCCTTTCTATGGTAGAAATATATACATATACATAGACCTACGAAACTAGAACTAAAAGCTGTTTTTTTTTTGTTCACAGCCACCACTAAACTAAAGATATTTTTTTAAGATAATCAATGGGTTAAGCAAGAACGTTGTTGGAAACTTAACAGAGAAAATCCTGGTCCGTCGACCTGGTGCAGTTGGCTGGCACTTGGACCTGGCAAGCCCGAGCAAGGGAATTTTGGATGGAACCAATGATTGATACATCGTACTTATGTGATTAGCACCAAATTTATGTAATTTTATTATCCGTCTTGTAGTATAGATTTGTGCCCTCACTGGCTTTTATAATAGGTATAATAATTTATTTTTAAATGTTACAGTCAATATTGATCACTTTAAGTCACAATATTCTAAATTATTTAGAAGGTTTCATTGCTAAACTCGGCTTTTTTATATTCTACTCATTTTGCATACTTGTTTAAGCTTAATTATAAGCAAAGAGCATGCAAAAGTTCTTAATTTGCTGTTCATTGTCGAGTTTAAATGAACGTTTGTGAAATACTTTGACATTTAGCTTTGGCGTTTTTATATTATGCAGATGAAGCGTTTTTGTGTAATATAATTTCAGTACGAATAAATACAAATTTATGTTTCATTAAACGTTGAATGTCCAAGTTTTATTAATTCAAATTAATGTCCTGTATTTAAAATTATAAACAGCATAGAACAGCGCTAAGCGTTATCTGCAACGATCATCATTAATCATCATAAATTAATTAATTATATACTATCTATCATCTTCGACTATAGTCAGGCATTTGATACTCTAGAGCACGAATTTATCTGGTTAGCACTAAAAAAGCAAGGTGCCCACAAAAAATATATTACACAGATAAAAAAAGTATACTCAGGCAGCACAGCAGAAATAAGAGCAGACAAATCTGGATCAAATAACTCGAGGGGTAAGGCAAGGAGATCCTATATCGTCATAACTTTTTACAGCAGTTCTAGAAAAGATATTCCGAAACCTAGGCTGGGAAAAAAAGGGAGTTTAGTTGTATTTTCTGAATACCATAGGCAACTGGAAAGCATGTTATAAGAACTAGCGGAGGAGGGTGCTAAAGCAGCACTATCAATGGACATCTCAACTACTAAAGTAATGACAAATTCAATTGAAATGCCAATAAACGTGAACGATGATGAAGTTGAATATGTAGAAGAGTATGTCTACTTAGAACATCTGATTGCTAATAAAGAATGCAGGAAAACGGAATCTTGAAAATGTTTTAGAAAAGAAAAGTATTTAATGCCTGTATATTACCGTGTCTAACATACGCATGTCAAACCTGGTACCTCACTGATAAACAAGAAAACAAACTAAGAATATGTCAGAATAGTATCTAAAGGAGTGTTCTAGGTCTGAAATTGAAAGATAGAGTACAACTAAAAGAAATAAGGGACATGACAATGTTTAGAAATACTGTTAGTTCTAGTAAAAGATTGAAATGTAAATGGACAGGACACATTATGAGAGAAGATAAAGATAAATGGATGAAGAAAGTGACGGAATGTCTTCCTCGCAATGACAAAAGAAAATGTGGAAGACAAATGAAGAGATGGAAGGATGATTTGCGAAGAGTAACTGGCCCTCATTAGATGCGTAAAGACCGAAACAGAGAAGAGTGGAAGTCCATAGAAGAGGCCTATGTCTAAGAACAAGCTGTATAATAAACCGGCTTGCCGATTAATTATTAGTATTATTATTTTTAGTATTGTACACCTTTATGTACCTAATATGAAAATACAGCAATAAAGTCTTTATTATTATTATATATACTATCTATAAACACCTAAATGTTAATATTAGAATTTATTAAAAGAAAACACTAATTTATCTTTCTTAATATGTATATGTAGTGTAAATGTGAAGATATATAGAAGATATTGCCAATTGAAAAGAATTTTATATACGTTAAATCACTGTCAAAAAGTAGAGTAGATAGACCTTTAAATCATTATTTTTAATAAAAAGTTCACATGCTTTTGTATTTAATACATCAAAAGTGTTATGTAACGATTTAATACAAAGAATTCAGAAGTGTCCGTTAACAGAGGACTCCTGCAGTCATTGCTTTGTTTGAGACTCTTTTGTTTTATGAAGAAAATTGTCTCACTGAGAATTATGAATACCTACGTAATATTTATCATGTGTTTGAAATTATTATATTTTTGAGCTTATCGACACCTGAAGGTACTCAATGACTTTAAAAATAGCGGATTTTCGAATATTAATTTAGCTTCGTACAATTTCCAAATTCCTTAGTTCAATTCATGAACTGTCATGATTTTCAGTTTCCAACTATTGAAGTTTTGGCTCTGTATTAAGTTGGGAAAAAAACAGCATATTTCAACACACTGAATTGAATTTAAATATGTTTTTATTATATGCTTAACGGCACTTACCGTATAGTCAATGTTGGCATGAGTCCAAGTGGGCGGTGGTTCCTCCCCTGCTAAAATCATGGGTCGAGCGATGACGTTGATGTATTTTAGCACCTGCTGTTGAACCTCTTCGACAGAATGTATATGCACGAAAAAACCTGACAAAAAATATAATCCATGCTGTAAGTAATAAAGACGGATCATGCTATGATAGTGACATCATAAATGCTTTTTACATCTTTAGTTAAATGGTGGATTGTTTTTTAATTCGAGATACTATGATTAACTGTGATTAATTCTTCATTCATTAATTTATAATTTTTTTAAGGAAAATCACCTCTATTTAAGCAAGCCATCCACTGTATTTCTCTAACATTTGTGACCTCTTTGCCGATTAGGTAAGTGAATACTCGGACAGGTATGTACGTTTTTCCATCAACCGTCTCACGATTGTACTCTTCAAAGACCTCGGTGAGATTTCCGGGAACATAATCTGTTATCACCATCACCAGCTGATTGCACCCTTGAGCACTAGTCACATTGCAATGATGACGTCTCTATAAAAGTACATCTGTTACACATAACACCGTTAGGCTTAGGAAATCTGAGTTTTGTGTGCATACTATTATGGATTGCCTATAAAAGTGTTTTAAGTTAGATTTTTTTGTGTTTAATTTGCATAATCAGATCTAATTTCGTGTTAGATTATGTAAAACGGAACAATTTAGAGTTCAATGTAATTTTTCACTTAAATCATTAACCTTGAATATATCACGTAAATGACTGTTGATTAAATATATACATAATCCATTATTATACAGAAAAGGCCTTTTGTTAATGTTATCAATAAGCTGAAATTATCTAATAATTTCAAGGGAAAAACGCCTGGTAATAAAATATAATACATTTGATGGTACGCTCACAAAGCCAGTCTTAAATAAGTACATGATTAAACAATTACCTCTTTCAAAGTTGTAAAAGCTTTTTTATACGCTTCGGTGAGGTTCGCGTTCCCTCCCAGAGGCACTTTGTGTTTTTTCCCACCCTCAGTAGGCTCTAGCGTGTCACTTATTGTTGACAAATTCTCCGGCGTAGCTTGCACTAAGCCTACGAAACACGAAACTACTTCCGATGTGTTCGCTTTAAAAGTATACACATTTACATAATCGTTATTCGACAAAGTGGCTAGAAGTGATTGCAAAGTTCTCCGTGCGACGTAGTTCTTGAATCCAGTCATAGAACCAGAGACGTCGAATAAGATTATGACATCTTTAGAGCAAGTCGCGGCTTCTATGTACCAGGATTTGACTCGACAGTCGTACGTATCAGCTTCGTTCATGTTCCAAGGCATTCCGGGGTAGAATCGTAGTATTCCATGCGAACTTCCAAAGTATTGCCAGACTAAAGATGGATCGGAGTTATAATTCTTAATAAATATTTCATTAAGCCCTTTCGACCAGAGTATTGCCTTTAATGCGTCTTCCTCTAAAATAGAAATACTCAATAATTAATTTAAATTACTTAAAAATGTTTTCAAGCGTGAAATAGTTATTATTTTAATTGTAATTTTATTTTCGGTGACATTTCCGGTCTTCTTGCATTTCTTAGATTTTGCTTCGCCAGGGTTGCCCTTCTAATCGTTTTAGTTACCTTAACCGTAACGAAATTGTTTATTGTTTTGTACTTTCAATGTAACGAAATAAATAAAACAAAATACATTTTGTTTTATTTATTTTTTGTTGTTTGTTTGTTTGTAAAGGTAAAATTCGACGAAATATTTTCAAATGTTTACAAACCTTTATAATAAATATTAGTAGGAACATGTATACAACTCATGTTTGTATTGGTGTCGATGTCATAAAAATGTGAATCCTTTTCTAATGTAACATTTATATAATGCGGGTTATCTCTGGCAAATTTGGGAACTTCTTCTGTTCTCTCTAGCTCATTACCATCTTCGTAAAAGAAATTAGAATATTTAGCTGAGCAATAACTGAATGACTCATTATTTGCTTCGGTGAAATTAAACTCAGATGCAAGACGCTCAGCAGTCGCGTGAATGCACTAAAATATAAATGAGAAATTGGCAAATTCAATATAACATTCACATAAATATAACTTTCATATGAATACTTTACTCAAAGTATTGTCTTTAATTAACATAACTTTTACACATTTAAAGAAAAACATTTTTTTAACGGATTAAAGTTATGTATTATTGTAAACTTATAATTATTTAAACATAATTTTAAATTTAACCGACGTTTCGCGTGCTTTACAGCGTGCGTGGTTATGGTGACTGAAGACGAAAGGTGTTAAAAGTAAAAAAAAAGTATCACAGCTTTAGAAAATGTTGTATTATCTGTATTTATTTCCCCGGAGTTGGTATCGACTAAAAGATGTAGGGTTTCTGCAGAAATTGCTCACGGTGTCCCCCATTTTCGCGGATTGTGTTGAGATTTTAAGGTCATCTTAATTAAAACGTCGCGTCGGTTAAATTTAAAATTATAGGTTTACAATAATACATAACTTTAATCCGTTAAAAAAGTGATTTTGTTTACTTTACTCATTCATTAAAACTCTATTTATGTAACAAATTTGTGTTAAACAAAACAGTATTCGATACATAGACTGTATTACCTAGACGATACAAGGTATTGTTAAAATTATGTTATTAATTTCAATACTATTTTTATTTCAAAAGTACCTTAACTGCGTTGATTTTCCTCGTCAACATGGTACTGACAGATCGCAATGATGACTCTAAAATCTGTCCTCCATCTTTTTTCTTGACACTGGCATTCATTTGTTTATATTTCTAAAACAAAACGAAGAATAAAGGCACTCGAGATTTCTTGCTCAAATAGAAACAAATATTCTCCGCAATGAAGACAAATTTTTCACCGCTAGCAATTTCTCTTATGTATAGGTTTAGAATATTCTGGTCATATGTTTTGTCCCAATTGAACTAAAGACTAATCAATCGTACTGTGAGAAAATTAAAGACGATTTATAGATGCAGTGTAGGTCTGTGTAACTTTCTGTCTTAGATTTCGTTAATTCAATAAATTTATTCTTGAATTGATTGTAAGTATTACATATATTTAAAGAACATTGAGAGTAAGCCCTGAATATACTTTTTAAGCGTATGGGTGTTAACTTAAAATACACTATCATTCATGAAATGTTAATACTGTATCGTTAATACAAAATTTAATGTAATAATATATTTAATTACAACCATACTTTATAACATTATTAATTTAACCAAGCCAATAACTGCATTATTGGCTTTAAAATGTAAAGTAAAATATTTTACATTTTAATTTAATTATACAATATTTACGTATGTATAAGTACCACCAAACCATCAAATGCAAGTGGAGACGTGCATTTGATGGATTGGTGCCTTTTTCCAGAGGGACGAGGTTTTTACGATTTATACAATTTAACGCAGAATACTAATAAAATATGCAAAAGTTACTGTTAAGCGCCTGGAAACTTTACAGTGACAATAAGAAACAAGTAATCAGAGAAATTGAACCGAATATACCCAATATTATGTTATTATATTCCATTATTACTTTTAGTGACAAAACGGCCTAAACGTATAAGTGGCCTATTATAAGAATTCAATTCAGTTACAGTCAATTGAGCAAAAGCTCTTTGGTAACTTACAATCCTGATTTGATCCGATTTCGTGAGAGACTCGCTGAGCCTCCATAATTCGTCGCCCAATGTTCTGGCCCACTCTTTAACACTAAAAATAAAGTAATTAAAAGCTATTTAATGATTTCTTACATTTAGAATTGATAGTAAAGGCCAAAACAAAACCAAAGAAAACAATTGACCAAAGACAATATTAATCATGTTTGTCTCGCATTGAAGATTTACTGAGGGGCGATTGTTTTGAGAGCTTTTGTTTAATTTTTAAGATTAAATTTATTTTTTAATAATCGAAAATACCTCTTCGTATCTTTTATTCTTGTCAACTTAAATACTTATAAGAACGAATTATTTATGAAATACTTGATATGTTTATTGTAAAATAAACGGAAATTATCCACTTTATCCTTTACATTGCAAATTATTGATAAAGAGAAAAAGTCGAAGATACTTATTAACAGCTGATGTTACAAGGCAAACTTGTTGAAACATCACTACATTACTGCAACCTTATTAGAGTTGGTCTGTAACTACAATATACCCGTAGTATACTGTTGTAAAACTATTGCAATAAACTAAACAAAACCATGTGGCATACATTTTTATGACATTAGCCCAAACATAAACTTTATTGAACGTATTCTTAAAATAGAAATAATTAACAAACACATACGTATCAGATCTCCATGCGGGAACCGGCTCTAGTAAAATAATTATAGTAAATAAGAACAGGTATTTGTACTGCATCTCGATACACTTCACTATCCACTAACAAACACTACGCGATAAGGCACATTAATACACAGATAACAATTCGAAAATAGAATTTAAAAACTCGTAACATGTATCAATTAAACTGAAAGCTTTCACCGGTGTAAGATAACGAACAAGGCCACTACGTGTATAAATATTTACTAGCAGGACGTGAATTAAAAAACTCTACGTGCGTAAAGTCAAGGCTGAAGACACTAGAGGTTTAAGGTAGTCACAGGTATCACAACGCGGTTCGAATTAAGACTTAAAATTGGTTTCGCGGCCTGGCCCGCGGCGGAGTTTGCTGAGCCGCGGGCGACGTTATTCACGGCGGACGCACGTGCTACGTCTATTCTGGGCGGGCAGCGATTCGCATCGAACGGGAGCGAAGTAGGTCGGCGCTCGGTTTGACACAGTACAATTAACACAGTTACTATATTGTTGAAAACGCTATAGCTGATAACTGTTATCGAAACAATCAATCGAAAAACTTTTCATTGGCGTAAATGCTTACCTAATTCTATTGAATATGAGCAAGACATTTGTATGCTTCACAAAGTATACTTGGGATCGCAAATCTGACTTTATGGCAGCATTGTCACTGAAAAAAAAGGAGAATTGTAATAACACGCTTTGAGAATATACACAAGAGGAAAGGATTTGCTAGAAAAAAAAAATAATCCGATCCGTGCCCTTGTATTCCCTATCTTCCCGGTATAAAGAAGAAACGTGGACCATCTTAACCCGAGAAAGGTAAAGGATTGACGATTTTGATGTACACTAAGAATATAGATATGAGTAAGCGACCCAGAGAGAGAAGATATTTTGGAATTTTAACAAGAAACTTGAGTCTAATTGATAATAATCAGAAATAAAAGTTTTTAATTATTAACATTCAAATAGCAGTGTTGGCCTAGTGGCTTCAGCGTGCGACTCTCATACTTGATCGTAGGTCGTAGGTTCGATCCCCGGCTGTGCACATGGACTTTCTTTATATGTGCTTAAATACGCACGCATTTGCTCGAACGGTGAAGGAAAACATCGTGAGGAAACCGACATGTCTTAGACCCAAAAAGTCGACGACGTGTGTCAGGCACTAGAGGTTGATCACCTACTTGCCTATTAGATTTAAAAATGATCATGAAACAGATTCAAAAATCTGAGACCAAGACCTAAAGAGGTTGTAGCGCCACTGCTTTTTTTTTATTTTTTTTTTAACAAAATGATTTTTGTAGGTGATGTATAAATAAACTTGTGAACATAGCGGATTTTTCATTCCTTATACTTATGAAGTATCAAATCCACCTCGAAGCTAATACAGCTTTATTGCCATTTGAAACTCGATTATTTTAGTCTGTGGAAATGTGCTTTCAGTTTTCAATCGTTCACAGTTGTGCACCAGTACAGTAGTTCAAACTACACAGATTTAAATTTATGCTATTTACAATTTGAGCTTTAAAAATAGTTACTAAATGATTCACTTTTTTTGTTATTTACGATAATTGTTCATAACTTAATTCTATTTGACATTTGATTTTTTTTCTAGAACGACATTTCTTCTATGAACAAATCCTTTCAGTAGACAAAAAATATTTTTGAATTCTATTTTTGAAGAATGTATGCACTAGATTTTTACGCTCTAATTAGTCATTTAGTATTCAGACAAAAGTCTAATAGACCAGTTTATACCTTTGAATACAAAAGTGATACCAATGTGTGAATCCTCATTGCGTAAGTCTTTCTTATATAGGTCTTATTTACCACCTCTACAACTTAAAAGGCCGTACAAATGTAACGCACGTTCGTTAAGTTAGAGTAAAACGTAGTGTAAACGGCTTATATAAAATAGATAAAAACTTTAAAGGGTCCATTTATACACTAACTAAAAAAATCTACCACCGATATTTTAACATGACACTAAATCCATGTCTAGGACACAATTCCTAAATTACGACGGTTATAAACTTTATATCGCTGCTGTTTCTGACGTAAATAGGCTTGTAATTTAATTTTACGTTTTATATTTATATACTGCCGCCCGCCCTACGTGTCTTATGTAAACCTAACATTGTTTATATAATATTCAAATACCTTCACATGAACTTCTCATGAACAATAAATTTGTTTGATTAATTTACATGGCGACTTCCTTCTATTCTAATAAATATAAATCTTTCTTGATAGTCGAAGAAGTCTAGACTAGTCGCACTCATTACTAAACAGTTGAAAACTTTTTTCAGATTAATTAAATACCCCGTATTATTTATATAAAATAAGGGATAAATATTAAGGTATCCGCAAAATAATTGAGAATGACGTTAAGAGCTAATTTAAAGTGTTTGGATAGTGTAAATAATTATATTCTTTTGACTAAAAAATTATAATAACACAACAATATTGTAATCAACCGCAGCTATATGAATAAATTGTTATCTTATAATTCGTATTATGAATAAATTGTTATCTCACAAAACGATCTGAAAATAGAAAGCTATCAATGAAACGATATTCTAAAGGTTTATTTCAGAAAATATGAAAATAGTTACCTTTCAATTTAGCATTGATGTGGAATTGATATTATGCGACCTTGTTTTATGACATCAAAAGCCCCTCTCAAGTGGCATACCGAAACTCGGAATATCAAACTCCGAAATGGAATATATTACAGCTTAAAACGAAAGTAGTTTATTAAGCTATACCGTCATCATTCAGTAACATAATTTGATAGTTTCATATTATGCCGTCAATAATTGTCGAAAAAATTTGTTATCTCTTTTAGATATTGAAAGAGCGATAAGAACACAATATTTACCATCTATTTAGTATGAATCTTAGGAGACTTGCGATTTTAGTCCGGTGAATCTTGATTGCCGTAGGATAAGAATCTTCTACCCGTCTGTATAAATAAAAACAAAGTCTCATTGGAAAAATGTAATGAATAGTATAATGCGGAGTAAGTAAACAAATGTAGATCATATTGTAAACCTTCCCAAATCTACATACATTATGAAAAAGATAGCAATTAAGAATAAAATCACGTTTATTACGCGTTCTTTTGTTAATCCTCCTTACTGTAGTTAAACAATCTTTAGAAACTTATTATAACACGCCATTATTGAGTTATTGTATAAATATATTCTTTAACACATTTTTTTTTAAATTTTATATTGATATTTAAAATCTAATTAGATCTTGCTTTGTAATTAAATTATTCATAGAGGCTTTTGACCTACTTCAAGTTTATACAACAATTATCTATTATATTTTGACAAAAAAAAGACAAAATTACCTACAACAGTGCATCAGATAAGTTTATTATTTATAAATAAGTATTTTTTAAACAGAGAATATTTGCACCTATCTTAAAAGGTTTATGAGTTAATAAAAGCACGATGAAGAATAACGCCTATATCGTTATTAGAGGCTATGTTATGCTAATCAAGAAAGCAGGAAAATTTTGTTAGACGTAACGTAAATTTCAGAATTTTTGATTGCCCGATATAACATGGGAAAATTTTAAAAAGTAATGAGATTTCTGCTATAAAACTCGGCGATGCTTTGAAACTTTTATGTTTCGGCATTTGTCTATCATCCGCTCACCTATAGAAGAACCTAATTACTCCCACCTTACCTTA
The DNA here is from genome assembly GCA_028984075.1 of Pieris mannii. Lineage (NCBI taxonomy): Eukaryota > Metazoa > Arthropoda > Insecta > Lepidoptera > Pieridae > Pieris > Pieris mannii. The sequence goes on from CM054776.1 coordinate 8,867,731, forward strand.
TTTTGTACTTCCAAAGGAATTATACCATTAAGTAGTTTTATTTCTCTTGCACGTAAATCCGCAAATAATGTTATTAAAATAATTTCAAGAAAGCTTGTCTTAAATGACGTCACAAAGAATAAGATGTCATGGCTACGAGTAGAGGGTGGAAGTGGAAAGCTTAGGCGCCGCAATGTCGGCACACGCCATAGTGCTGTTAACATTTTCATTACGCCCTCATAAATTCGCTAAATTGTCCTAATCTACATATTAAATAAATGTAGATACTTTTGATAGAAGAATATATTTTGTGATACTAAATTTGCCCTAAAAATAGCAGAAAACAACATAGAGTCTCTACTAGAGACTGTAAGTAGAGAGAAGTGTTTTTGAATATTTTCTCATTTAATATGTTACAGTAAACGTAAAACGTAAACGTTAGTAAATAGATTTAAATTACTTATTATTCTTACATTAACCTAGATTGTCTATGGTGTCTCAATGAAAAGACTTCTTCTTTAAAAAAAAACCCACGTCATGCGAAATATAGTGTTAACAAAATATGATTCAAATTAAGGTTAAGATTTAACAGTTTTATAGTATAATTATGTGTTTTTCATTCATTCATATTGATATAAAATGCGTGGTAGTTTCTATCATAGTTATAATCGCAGACATCTGTATGCTTAATTTGAGTTCTCCCTTGTATAGCGTATAACTCTTGGTATTCCAAATACATATTTTGATATTATAAGTTTTGATGAAGGTACTGACATTGATATTTGTACTCAGCCTTATTTTTTTTCGCTTTGGTTATGCACTTGATTTGCTTATATTTTTGCCAATTCAATTTGCTCGTTTGCCTTCAAATTTAAAATCTTGATTGAGTATTTGTGCATACTGTTTAAAGGCAAGTATTTGTATAGTATTAATCTAACTTCTCTCATTATTTCCATACAAATATTATACTTATACTTACGCCTGACAATTGTGTGCCTTTTTTGTGTCAATATGTATCAGGGCTCCATTATTTTGAGTTAAAGTGGTATAGTGGGACTATACAATAAAAAGGGAAAATAATTAAGCCGAAATTATCTTTTATTTTCGACGTAGTTACCTTTTAAACCTAAAACTTTGTGTTTGTTATCTGTCCCACATATATAGTGTCTATAGTTGTTGGTTTCTGACTATAATGTATTCATTATTAACACCCTTTTGGGTGTCCCAGAAACAAACAGTCCATCATCTTACCTGTGGATGGTATCGCCTTAAATTTCTTCGGAGTTGAAGATCTTCAAGTTTGGTCGTCCTCTTCAAAGTTCTTCAAGTTTATTCGTTCCATGTTCCAGCTGTTTTTTTCGTTTCCGAGATGTAATGATGAAGCTATGTTACGTCCATAGTTAAAAATCGCGCGAACTTCATTTATATCTATTTTTACGTACACAAATTAACACGACCGATGCAATCAAAAGACTTTATTTAAAAACTAAAACATAAGGGGTTTGCTTGTTTTTTTTATTATTATATCAAATATCTGAGATATTATGCCTGCCAGTATTTGTATCGCATTACCATCGAACACCCAAAAATAAGTACAGCCAGAAAATGCTACCAGTATTAAGGAAACTCTGCATAGCTTTTTTAACATTCATTTCATAATAATATAGAAATATATTAAAAACACATTATATAAAGTGTGTATCTAAGACAATAAAATTGGGTAATAGAATTTCCGGGACACGAACAATACTAAAAGGGTTGCAAAGATTTTGGGTCAAGTGGTCACTTCACCGCCCAATAGAGCCTCCTTAACATCACATGTTCAATGGGATAGGCGCGTGACTTAATATATCCAATATATTTATCATCATAAAAAAATTGCCCAGATGAAATTTATTAACGGCTCTATCAAAAATTGTCAATTGTAAATTGTCTATAGACTTAAGACTGTAGAGTCTATAGACCTGAAATCTAATATTATTTTAGATTTTACTCTACCTGAGTTTACCGTATTATATTTTAACATAATTCATGATAACGGAGGCGGTATAAATAGATAACGAAGTCTAGCCTCATTTTATTGTATTTTTTTCAAATTACAAGGAAATTGACTGGAATTTAATGGTTACATAATAAGTTATATAATATCACTCGAGTATTGTACTGTTAAGTTTTGTACACATAACATAAAAAAAATTGGATGCAGCGCCACTGTATTATTTTTGTTGATTTAAAACTCAAATACTTACCTAATACTTTTTTCTAGAACTACCTAAAGTAAAATCTCTTATACGGCCCAACAATCCTTTATTTTGCTCTTGTGATCTCATATGATAATGTTGATTTCTTATTATTTTCTTTACTATTGGATAGAGATAATAGTACTGGTCAATTAGTTCATATATCTTTAGTTTAATGTTTAATTCAACTTATGTTTAAATATTATTACGTAACTTGAGAATCTGTAATAATTTGCCTTTCTGTAATTTTTATATACCTACAATAGTTTGGTAATCAAAGTATCACATAAAATGCTAATTACATTAATTATTCAAGATCTATATTTACATTCAACATGTATTATTATTTCAAAAAAAAGATGCCATTGAGTATGAAAGTGGTGCACCTTTTGGCAAACAAAATAGAGAAAAAATCAATTATAAATGTGCTTTTTAACCTCGTAAGAATTATTATTTAATTTGAGATAATTATTATATTTAATTTCAAAAGTTAGATTGACCAAACTACGTCGTTATAGAATCGTATTACGTTTTTATTTATTGTGGCAACACTGGCTATGATCAATGCGCTGTCCATGGTCGTGTCATAAATTAATTTATAAAAATCAATTCGCGGCAACTTGCCGCTGTGTTTTGAAGCCAATTAAACGTTTTGAATCATTGGCAACAATTTTTTGCTGATAGTCAAGTTACCACCAGAAAATCCAACAAAAAAAATAAAGTACTTTCATTATACTGAATTTTAATTTATGAGATCCGACAAAGTCAAGACCTTTTTTATTTTCGAAACTTTCCTAATTTTGAAATTAATAAGAAACAATTATTTTAAATAAACGCCTAACGTAAAATATCGGCAAGAGAACATTTTTAAGCTTTTTTTGTTTTCATTATATTTAATATTTTCGATTATATTTCGATCGTTTTGAGTTCTTATAAACAAAACTGATACATGAATTATATTTGTTTCACAGGTCAGAGTGTTAACTCCTTAGCACCCTATACATTTAAATAACTTTGTATCGCACTCTAAGTAAGGGCTACAATATAATAAAATGTACAATATACCTTTTAATCAAAAGTGCCTTCACTACATCGACCTCGACCACGTGGTATTGAATATTTGCAGGAAACCCAATAAAGACCGCGCCACGTGGCGTGATTCGGGGGCGGGGGTGCACCTGGTTCGGCGCCTATACAGGTATAAGGACAAAAGAACACAAGAAATCACGCGGGTTTACTCGAAATTTTTATATACTTATTTGATAATCGAAAGTGGAAACAAAAATAATATAACCATTACCGGGGTATCCCGCTTACCGGACATTTTTTTAATTATTTATCCTCGAAACGATAATATGACAATTAAGTATATTATCATATTCCTGCTTAACATTAATTTCAGTAAATTAACGTTGGTTATCCTTCTGAGAAACACATTATTCGTATTTTATCCTTTCATAAATAAATTCTCGATAAATGCCTTAACATGCCTTAACGGGTAAATGTACAAAAGCAAATAATCTCACATGTCTGTCCCATACTTGTATTGCTATAAATATTTAAAAAAAACAATGATTTTAATTTCTATGAAAATTACATGTAAAAACTAACAGACAGTATTGACGTATTTGTGTTTAAGCAATTGTTTAGTAGGGAGGCGGGTTCTCAACAATAAATTAGCGTGCTTTGTCACCGGCAGACGGTTAGGCGGAATTGTGAGCGTTTTATACGTCAGTTACCTCTTGTTACTAAACGTAGTCTATGGCTCACACGGGCTGCAAAACGCGGGAATATTATTAATTTAAAAAATATAGATGTTCTACTGAAAAAAAAACAATTATTGTTCTAAAGTAATAAAAAAGTATAATAATATAATATTTATGGTTTCTTAAAATGTGTAAGCACAGTGTATTGGTTCCAACAGAAACAAGCTATCCAGGTAACTATTTAATGCTATAAATAAATAAATATATATATATATATATATATTATATATACAAGATGTAAGTTTTAAAGAAAATATTTTTTAATTGATTATTTAACAAGAAATGTACTTTATATTTTGTTATGCTTAATTTTTGCTTATTTTACAATCGTACTACTGCGTACTTATTTAAAAGCTTTATAATTCGTACTTACCATAATTTACATAAATAAATGTTTCTACCCTAGTTCATTTGTATTCTTATATAGCATCATAAAATTTAGAAATTTTCTAGGATTACCACCGTTTCTTCTTTTTACTTGATTCTGCTTATCGACTTGATACATCGGAATGGCTTTCAATTTTTTTTATTAGGTTAAAGATCGCAGACACTGTTGGGTTGGACTTAGACGCCATTGCAATATATAGATTTTAATAAGAAGTTTATATATATATTATTAAAATACATACACTGACATTACAAATTAAGATTCCTATTTTTTTGTACCGGAAATAAATTTCCACTCCAATTTAAAAAAATATTTTTAAGTCTACTTGTTTAGATGGCCAAGCATTGACTTAAGGCAAATGTTTTTAAAATATCACCTTATATTTCATTTCACGTAACAATAATTTAAATCATTCGTGTACAAATGCTATCGAAAACCAATTTTAAAATTGTAAGAATTTGAATATTATCTATACCCGCGAATTTAGCAGTAAAATTTCTTGTATTCTTTATTTATAGTATTGGTTACCATAACGTTAACCCAGATTCACCAATTGCCGTATTAAATAAATATGATAAGTTTGCAAAAGTTACATGAACAGCGGTTTACAAAAACCCCATTATTATTACTTTTTAAATTCTAACTAAAAAATTCCTTATCTATATTAATCTATCTATTGAAAGCAGATAAAAAAGTTGTAGTGGTCCTATATATACACCACCATCGACAATTACTTTGCAAAGGCAATTCCACTGTTAGATATGCAACATGGCACCACTGACCAGTCACAGGCGTTTTCTACTTAGAATTTTTTTTAAAAACAGTTTTGCGATGTGTTTTCCCTGATGCATCTTCACTAATCTCATTTTTTCATAAATAATCCACTTTGAAACGAATCCTTAAATACTTTGAAAACGCAATAAACATAATATAGGTTTATATACTATGTAATAATAATGATGTAAGGCATATCGCATCAAATCCAAAAAGTTTTCTCCAGAAAAGACCCATAAACAACATGAAGGTTTTTTTTTCTAGTAGAGTCAAATGTTTGGGAGTAAGTTCTAATATATTTTCGTTTATCTATGGCGGCTCCCGCTTTCGCACATGCGCTGTAAAAATGTCATATCATGTAATTTGGCGCCATATTTCATGCGTATTCAGTCAGATTTGCCTTTTTTGATTGATTTGGTGACATGCATTGTATGAGACATAATAAGTTACATAATAAATATAATAACATTTATTTAAATATTTCATTTTGTGCGATTAATATCCCTTAAATAAAGTAATCGTCTTAATAAATAACAAATCATATCATTATTCTCTGTATATTCTTTGTGTGAATCCTTCAAAGAATTCAGTTTAAAAATGTAATAGACCTAGATCATTTTAATATACCGATACAAATATCTCAATTGTAATTCTCCGTCAATTCGCGGTCGGGTCAAGTATTCCAAATTACAAGAACATTTGTTCCTATTATTGGGACAGATTTGAACCGTTAAAGGCTATTTTTTATTTGTAGCGTGCTCCAAATACTGGCCAGTGTGGGGTTATAAATTATTAGTGATATTGACATCGGGAGTTCGCGTCGCGCCGCAGTGGCTGCCGGCCCGCGCATGCGTTCTGTACCAAACACTAATGTATTGTTCGTGTCAAAACATTACTTGAAATCGGAGGCTCCGTATTAAATTCAATAAAAGTGCTACTTCATCACGACTTCGTTTACATGTACACGTGTCAGGCGAGTTTCGAGAAAGATGAGGCTTCCGAAATTTGATCTATGTAAGTCCTACGTGTCTTTTAAATATACATATGTACTGTTTTGGTCTGTAGCATGCTGATTTAACCATAGATATATTACTTTAATTTTCCGTGAAAAGCCTATATACATATTTACTTTTTACTGTTTATGGTGTTGTTATCGATATTTTGAATTGATATGAATCTTAAGACGTTATTATATAAGAGAGACATTAGAAACATATGTATTTATAGTTAAATCTATAAATACATATTATCAAAACAACTACAAAATGTTCTTATCACTTTATCTAACATTTAAAACTGCACTCGGCACGATACCATCACGGTCATTACAATTGAGACATTAATTTTCGATTAAATGATCTGGTTCAAGGAGAATTCTATGGGGCTATTTTGTGTAAAACATATTTTTGTGATGTGTGAAAAATAACTCAGTTGAACGAGCATTGTCATGTTGCTACAACTGTAAACATTTTTTTATTTGTAAACATGTACTGTGTAAATCATTGTAGAGTTGATTTTATTTGCAATATAATCAAAATGATGTAGGCGATAAGATGTAATAACGAGAAATTTTACTAATGTGCTATTTCGTAAATTAATTAGTTTTTGTAGTTGTTCAGAAATGTTTTACAGCGATTTTGTTGATTCTAATAGAAAAAAATAGAACTAGATTTAACATACACACCGTTTAAAGGAAATCATTGTCTATACCTTAATAATTTAACTGATACTGGCATAATAACACCTAGGTAACATCTACATGTGAGAAATAACACAGCATATATGCCACTCCTTCATGAAACAATTACTCGTAATTCTTAATCCACTTATGAACTCGGATATGTCACTCTTAGAATCCTTGATAGAAACCATATCTACAAATCTCTTTGCACACTTTGGAAGTATTGAATTTATACACTAGCTGTTGTCCATACATCGAACTGGACGGTCATCTAATCTTTGGAAGAATAGACAAAATTCTAAAAAAAATGTTATTGAAATTTTGACGTAAACGTGAACAAACTGCATAACCAGAGCGAGTCACGCCTAACAAAACCCTATTATTAAGGTTTCTACTCCTAAAGTTACTCTGAATGGGTGTGTGGTATCAGTAACACGGTAAATTTTTGGAAATTCATGCAACTACATTTAAATATTTTCAGAATTGAACCTCTTTGTTTATAATCAAATAATGAAAGCATAATTCATATTAGTTCTTTAAATTATGAATAAAGCACTTAATCCCAGGAAAATCAGCTATAATCAGCTTAATTAGGTCAACAGTACGATTGTTAAATTAAGAATTCTCAACAAAATAGATGCAGGTGGCCTGTAACATCCCCGTAGTAGCAAACCTTAATTAGTCGACCATCGGAGACCACTTGAACTGTCTAGAACATCAATCAACTACACTTGTGGAACAATTACCCGCCCTCGTTGTTCATTATAGATACATTTCCACAAAATATTTAAAGAGCGATCGGATATTTCGTAGCATAAACTTGAATTAAGAACATTAGTTAAGCTTTTGCAAGCTTAAAAATGTTATATCAGATAACGGATCAATAGATAATAGAAAGAAATTTAAATTTATGGCATAGACATCATTGGTCAAATGTCATTTTAGTTTCGCGGTGAACAGAAGGGTAAACCAAATAACCCCATCATAATGAAATTTTACATTTCAATCCGACGTAAGTTATGTTTACGCTTTAATTATACAATAAAATTGTAAATAAAAAATAGAAGATGCATGTGGGTAGCCTTAAATTTCTTCTTACTTGTATTATAATAAAGAAAATCCTTTTGCGGTACATAATCTATAATCATTAATCAAAAGACAAGGTAATACAACAACGAAATGTATAGCCCAATTACGACTGATTTAATAAAGCAATGAAATTCCATATCTTCCTTTTAAATGTATATCGACAAAACTTTACATCTTATAAATAAACAAGTTAAAAAAAAGTGCCATTAAAGAACAGGCTAACAATAACATACAATTGGCGTGTACGATTGGTCCTTTGTAGTGCAATATGTGCATCCGCCCGCCAATGTTATATCTATTGAAACCACCTCCATGTCATTGAATATTATTTCCTAGTCTCACTATTAATTTTTACTAATAAATTATATGCTAGATAAAATAATTTGCACTGCATACTTCACAATTGATAAGCTTTTAAGGATTTAACAATGAAATATTACATTAATTGGTGAGTTGAACTATTTCTATTTTCACGCTAATTAGATATAATTTACAATTGAATAAGTTAAATATTGCGAATATGTATTGAAACACAGCGAGGAAATGCTGCCAGCGTTTAAGGTGTACAGGGACCAAACTTTTAAAACTTGTTTTAGTTTTATTTTTATTAATTCGTGATTATTTTTTTTACTATGTAGGTTATTAAAATTGTAAATATTGTATATTTGTTTGTTATGATTACTTATACATAACATTTAAAATTTAACTTTAATTAAAAAATTTTAACTTTAATTTAGTTATTCAGCTAAGAAATAAAATTAATTAAATCAAAGTCAAGAGTCATTTATTCATATAGGTAACACAATGTACACTTATGAACGTCAAAAAAATAGATATACATTAAATGCGTCTAATTTTACATTTATAATAATCAAAGAATCCGATTTCAAATAAAATAATCAAATTAAATGACATGTATTTTATTCAAAGAGTGCACTCATCTACTATCGCGTCACTACGTCATATTTGTACAAAACTCAACGGTCCTATTGATTCTTTGGTCATTCGCTTCACATTCTTTATGAGATTTGTTGAGAAAAAATATTTTCTTAAAAATGACTTTGTATCAACGATTATATCTAAAATTAATTTCTCGGGGTCTTAGTTATTGTTTAATATTTGTTACAAGATCGTAATAGGTAGCTGTGGATTCAACAAATGAGATACAGAAATCTTTGTGTCCACAACTGGACATTCATGGTAATAAATATAATCAATTTGTAAGTAAAGACAATATTATTACCTACGCAGTTTACTACAAAATATCCATGTCTATCCAAACCATATATTCCCCCGCTGTTGTCTAGTACATCGGTAAATTACTATCATGTATGTATTTAAAATTTCCAGCTTTAAAGAAAGTTTGCAAACCCGCGATGCTGGGGAGAATCTGGCAAGCCAGCAGACGTGGTCTAACTCTCGATCACACACCGTCGCATCATTTCGCCTGTTCCCAGTGGCAGACTGGACACAGACCAACGACCTCATATATTGTCTATAGGTAAGTTTGAATATATGTATTTGATTGAAGAGGCATTAATATCTAGTAGAACTTTTTAGATTACAAGTGATTGTAGGATAAAAAAATTCTTGAGAAATATGCAGTTATAAAACGGCGAAGGTAAATATATAGGTGGAGCAATAATTTAATAAAAAAATAACACAAAATTAAGTCCGTTTGCTGATGCCGACGCCTCCTCAATAATTTTTGTGTTGGTACTAACTCAATATAATTATACGTATGTTCTCAACTCCTCTGATGATGTTCTGTTCGTCACCGTCTTCCGAATGATATTTGTAACGTTCTCTATCCTTGTCCGTTTCCTTGTGTAAGTATTTATAACGTTATCTCTTTTCTTTACATTTAGTAAACGTCTCTTAAAAAAAAATATTTAGGCATTGCTGAGGCCTTTTTTTTTATAGAACAGGGAGCAAACGGGCAATAGGCTCACCTGATATTAAGTGATACCGCCGCCCATGGATACTCTCAAAGCCCGAGGTCTCGCGAGTGCGTTGCCGGCCTTTTAAGAATTGGTACGCTCTTTTCTTGAAGGACCCTGAGTCGAAATAGTTCGGAAACATTTCGATGGGCAGCTGGCTCCACAAAGTGGTGCGTGGCTAAAAGTATAGTTGTAGTAACAATACGACATTAATTTTTGCGAAAAATCTTATTAAAAAAACTTATTAAATGCAATGTCCTAAGCAAATTTTATATTTTCAGATGGTTATTTTTCCTGTCAGCATTATCAATTGGCATAACAAGTTTCTCGTGCCAAAGACTTCCGGCTCTCTATGATGGGCCAAAGGTGGAGCTGAATTACTTCAAGTGGTTTATTTACTTTACTAACTGGGGATACATCCTCATTGTCCTACAGGCAGCCTTAGCTTTAGCTGTTGTTTATAAGTACAAGAATCAGAAAACCTATTGCATTCGTAAGTATTAATATTATTCAACGAAGCCCCTTCTGCCTCGTTTCATCACCGTATGAGCCGTATGAATTTTAAATTTCACCAACATCACCTTGATGGCTGGTAATCTTTCACAATCTTTTGTTGTCCACACAAGGCATTTTCTTTTGCGAACTAGCAAACTATGGAATCGACTCCCGGTGGGGTTTTCCCTAAGAGATACGACCTCCAACTAATCAAAATTCGAGCATACTCCTCCCTCAATGCCAGCAACGCACCCACTGAAAAATGTTGTCTACTCGTTTGCCGAGTAAAAAAACCAAAAAACATATTGCTCCTGCGAACTGTTTATATCTTCACGTAATACAATATATACACATATAAATAAAAACAATAATAAAACCCAATTACATAACGACAATAGAAAATATTGAAAATCTATCCACAAATGAAATTCTGCTTTACCACATTAAAACTAAGACAATTGGGACAATTTAAATACGTCTCCGAAATGCAATGTCAAGAGCCTCGCGTGATTTCATCTAATTATTTCAAAGAATTTCTGGCGGAGGCATCTTTACATCAATTAATTCACATTGCATTGTCGCGTGTCATTGCTATTGAGATGCTCGATTATCTCGTATGGTCAGCACGTGTTTCATTCATCTAAATCGTGACCATGAGACGATACTTTAATCTTGTGCAATAGCATGAGATTAATTTAAACATTATACTTATACGTAAGAACTGTTACCATGAATTTAACAAAGTTTTAGATAAACGCACCTGCGACAATATATTTTGTATGAAATATTTTAGTCTTGCTAATATCCACTTTGTACGCTGTAATTTTACTGCCTGTCACAGTTGAATCGCTAAATGCACTATAGATATACTAATAGATAAATCAGAGCCTTTTCGATATTCTGAATGTGCTATAATACCTATAAATAGAAAACTGCACTTATATATAGTTTAAAGTCCAATATTATAATATTTTAAAACGTCATATAATTCTTCCTCTCTCCTCAGTTCATGAGTAATTGTTTTGACTTCCTCATAATATCCTCTGTTGTATGCTTGTCATGGGGCGAGCAATATGTTCGTGTGACGCATTTGATTGATACAATTTCGCGTCAATTAAACGGGTCGAGTGGGACGTTAGCAATTATTATCCTTATTGGTTCCTCATTCCTGTTATTGACGTCGATATTGCTAACAAATGTCAATTGGTATCGTAGAATGTATGTGGGTTTTATTTGGGCCCCTATTTTTCTACTTTTGTCTATAAATATTATAACTTCGCGCTTGTTTCAAAGATAAATAAGGTATGGTAGAGTTAGTGTTAAGGTGATTACGAGTATAAAAGAATCCTATTTTTTTGGAATCAATTTATATAATATAAGGGAATTTTAGCTTTTATAACAATATGTATATAAGTAAAACAATTTAAATTTATTATCATTGGTTAATCTATCATTTAATTGCAATAGTTTCATGTACATGTAAATATTATTAGAAAAAGTGTATAAAAACAGTACAGATGGAGTATGGGTCATTTTATCTTTTTTCAGACAAATTTATATCTTTTTTCATTTATAATTTTTCTGTATGGACATGTTTTTGAGCCTAGAGAGACGAAATTCTCTTTTTTATTAGGGTGTGAACATTTTTATTTTAAAGAGACTTCCCACACGGGTGGCAAAAAAGCTCTGCTGCCGTGCGGCAAAGCTTTTTCCTCAGCTGGCGTCTGAACCTTGGGCCTTCTCGCTTTACACGCGCTGTATGTGCCCACGAAGGCGAATATATGTCCAACCTCACTGCTATACCCGAGAATATAGTCACTAAAACTGTTTTAGTATTTGCATTTATATAATAAGTTCCATTATTCTTCTAGCTTGTGATGATGAAGAGATTCCATTACCTCGTCGTCAGAAGACACCATTCCTGTGCCGTTTATACTGGCTGGTGCATAATATTGCCACGGACCTCGCGTTCGTTATAACACTTGTTTATTGGACATTAGTTCATGATCCGAGTAAGTGAACCTGAACGCTTTGATTTAATTTTATTGAAGTGAAACTTCTTTAGGCGCATGAGAGTAAAATTGTTACGGATGAAACGTCACGAAGATGTGCAGCGTTTTTGTTAAAGAAAAGGAAGAGAGGGATTGAGACCAATTGAAAGAGAGTCATCGTGGAAAATACACGCTATTGGTTGATGTTTTCGTTTAGTAGTTACCTATTCGAACTCTAGATGGTAATTCTGTCGCGTAACGTCTTGGGAAGTTAACTCAGAGTTTTTATTCATTTATATTATTATAACTACTTATACAGTGTGTAAACAGTGTGAATATAGATTTACAAATATATGGAGTGATTATATACTGGTACATGATCAACATCTACCATAGTAATAATTAATTTACAAAGAAGTTTCACTTCTGACACACGAACTTTTTTTTAACGTGATGTTAAAAATAGGTCAATCAAACGCTTATAAAATGAAATATGTAATATGTAGAAATATTCTCTTGTGAAAATGACATGAGCTCTCATAACAGCTAATCAAATCCATGCATTAGAAAAGCCCGTGATATAGCGGTACACCAATCCCGAATTGCCGGATTGGTCCGAAGTCGTAAAACAGTTGCAGTTGCATTCCAATTAAAAGTTTTGTGACGTTTTTTAATTTGTTGAAAAATAAATACATATAGAATAAAAGTTTACATCAGAATTAAAATTTAGTGTCTCTGATGCAGAATTGACTTTTCTATACACTTATATTTAGCCAAGCTCAAAAATATTTTTTTTTAGAAATGCACGAGGTAAACGCATTGAATATCTTAGTACACGGCTGTAACTCACTAGCGATGTTGCTAGAATTGGCTGTGACTGCCCATCCGATACAGGCTATGCACGCTTTGTTCGGCGCCGGCGCAGGTCTTATGTATGGGATATTCAGTGCCTTCTATTGGGCTGTAGGGGGAACGGATAGAGTTGGTCTCCCGGCCATCTACCCTGCATTAGATTGGAACAAACCTGGTAAGTGTAAACAACAATTACATTTATAACTAAAAAAAGGGATAGGGACTTTATTAAAAAAATACATAATTATTTTTATTTCCTCCAATCCTATTTCTCGGCCTCAGATTTATGTATCTGTTTCATGATCTATAGGCAAGTAGGCAAGTATGTGATCAGCCTTCTGTGTTCTCCGGTTTTCTCACGATGTTTTCCTTCACTGTTCGAGCGAACGTTAATTCGCACATAGAAAGAGAGTCCACTGGTGCACAACCGAGAATCGAACCTATCTCTATCGATCGACCTAAGGGATGAGAGTGGCACGCAAAAGCCACTAGGCCTGCTTAGCACTCTATATATCTACTCTCTATCACTTTATATACAAAATATATTAATATATAAATTATTAAAAAAAAAACATATGGAATCCGAATCAAGACCCTTATTATCATTAGTTATTAAACATATCATACAGTTAAAGTTGTACTTAAACCATTTTTTTTAAAGACCAATTAAGAGCACTTTCACACACATCACTGGCCTCACACACCCTTTAATACACACCCTCGTATAAACACCCTACCATATCATCGAGACATTATAAGGCATGGAAGACATTATATACATGTGTCTGTCTTCATAATTATTTAAATGTATTTTATTTGGATTAATCTTTTCTAATTTCTGTCTTTACTGCCAACTGTTATTTGTTCAATCTAAATATATTATATTCTTAACTTTAAATACATTGTTTTTAAAGGTTCAGCGTTCGGTTTTGTCGCCCTATGTGCGGTAGTGATGGTGTTTGCTCACGCTATCGCCACCGTTCTCGCAATATTACGCATGAAGTTAGCTGCGAAACTTCGACCGTCGGGCTCACATCTCGACAAGTTCACTCTGCCTACACACTGAGGGTCAATTAAACGGGATTAGACTGGTTTTCATAGGTCAATGGACTACCCAAATTTCAATTACATTAGCAAAGGTGACCCTAATTGCACATGATAATACATAGATAGCATTTATAATTAGGATTCAGATAACACATGCCTCATTGATGTGTCATATCTGCTTATATAGGCTAAGAAATAACTTTTATTTAGCTTAATTAAACCAAAACAAAACGTTTTCATTGCAAACCGTACTTCAAGTGACATTTGACAGATGACGACTGACGTTCCAATCTATTTTCAATTGTATGTAATATGTGGAGAATTCTTATTTCAAAAAGTTTAACCTATTTCTTTTATCTATGAAGTTTGACAATTCAGACTGTAGCTTTCATTGTGACTCAAAGTTTAGCAATAAGGTAAAAAAGTGCAGATAACATAATTTCGCTGATAAATTATATGACTGTGATCGTCAGTATTATTTAAGGAAGACCATGATCATATAAGAATGAATGATAGAATAAATAGTGACTGCTATTGGCTTTGAGCATTTATAGCCTTTTAGTTCAAGTATGTTTATTGTATTTTCAAGCTACCTATGGCGGTTTAAAACGTACGAGGTGGCAGCATTGGTAAATTAGGTATTATGATAATGTGTCATTGCCTTAGCATATATTATATACTAATGTAAGCTTGTGTTAATTGCATGTCGTCTGTTATCTACAGATTGTTATTCAATAGGACAATTTTAATGTTAGTAATAAATTTAGAGTATTGATTTTATCACATGTTTTTTAACTATGTGTATTAGTCGTACGCTGAGAAACTGCTCGTCCTGGCAGCAGTTGCATAATAAATACGTGAGCTTTTTCTGAGCTTTAGTGAATTCTCAGCCCAGAGAGATAAGAGCTCGATGTGTGTTTTGTACAAAAGGCTGCCTATTAAGAGAATGGCCAAGACTAAAGTAGTCGGAAGTTGCAGAACAATGTCCCAGTTTTGAGTTTCTATTCATAAGGAGCACGATTTTTGTATAAATACGCACTTTACGTGATATCGCATCTTTTCTATAATGTATAATGTACATATATAATTAGATTCAGCGTCATAACAGTGTCATCTCAGAATTATACAAGGTTTATCCAGCTCGAAGCGGATTTGTAGATTTAATTTAGAAGACTCGAGGAGAATTCTATTTTACTTGATGTTATAATTGTCTAAATTACCTATAATAATACTTTTATCGCAATTATCAGCACGTATAACATATTTTAAAGGAATATAAAAATCAATAAAAATCTTTTTAGGCGTTATATTGACAGTAACGTACTAAAGTTATTTGACGTTCTTTAAGCATCGTCTCCCTAAACAAATATAAACTTTGAGAAAGATTTTAATGAACAGATGAATGCGCGTAGTAATTCCTACCTTATGTACTTTTTATTTAATAAAACAGTGCGCGGAACTCCTAAAATTAGCTGCTTTAACTATCGCAGACATACAAAATGGCTATTTTCTCAAGAAACAAATGCAATTATAACCAAAAAAAATTCAGTTACTTAGTTTACTGTAGGTTTTGTGATTTGTAGATTTATATACGAATTGTTCCTAGCCTGAATGTGTATGTATAGGCACAACTCTGTGATTGATTTAGTGTAGATATGTACTGTCCGAGTTTCATTTCTGTTTTAAGATATTATTTGAGAACAGCTTTTACCTAAGTATCGCCAAAGAGTTAATTTATTGATGCTCAAAAGCGAATTTCTGTACATTAAAATTATTAAGATATTCTGTGTGTTTCTTTTGCATTCAAATTTTCTTTCAGCATTCCAAATTCGAATGATAATGTAAACGTTAATTAAAATATTACTCACAAAGATGAAACGCCACATCTATTAAGTGATCCCAAACTACGGAAATGAAAGTCCACCCAAGTTTTACCACCACCACCACGTGATAAATTGTATGCTTAGCAAATAAGTGTTCTCACCTGATGTTAAGTGATACCGCCGCCCATGGACACTCCCAATGCCAGAGGGCTCGCGAGTGCGTTGCCGACCTTTTAAGAATTGGATGGAAGTGACTTTTACGAGAATAACTGTCTTAAAACCTAAACCTATCGCCTGATTCAAATATTCCGATTTGCTTAAAACATATTGCTCTTTTAATATACAAGTAACAACTACGAGTTAAAGTTTATTTCTATTAGGAATGTGGTTTGTTTTCAAAAATGATATATTATATATTAGTCTAGGAAGCCAATCTCAAGAATGTGTAGTTTTATCAATTACTAGATATAGGATAGGAATTATCCTTTGAACCTACACATTTAGGTGTGTAAGATAAGTGACCACACCTAAAGTATCATCGACTTATTTAACAACTGACTGGTCGCCCCTTAGGCTGTGGTTAGGTCAAGAAGTTGTATAGGGCTTTAGGTATCGGAATAACTTGTACTTCAAATATTAGAGCCGTAGATTATAGGTGTCGCTACAAAGGGGTATGTCAAAAACCTATTGTATTTGACATATGGAAGTCACACTCAGCGCTAAGCCTGTATATCTCATCCTTTATGACATGAGACAGACCTGGAATCTATTTAAAATTTGGTAATCTTGCATCCTGATTCAAATAGAAATACTCAGAACAATGATTATTTGTTGTGGTGCCAGTAAAAGAGTGGCGGAGAGTTTATTACCAGTTCCTTTCTTCCGTTCGTAGTAAATGTAAAGACGCATTTCATTATTACAATTCTGTTTTTGATGCGTACTTTGTGTTACTTATGAATTAATGATTTTAAATTTAATGGTCTAGCATAAAATTCTTGCATAAAATTACTGGTACAAAGTTCTTGATAGAAAATTCACACGACGACTGCTCTGAGGAATAACAAACACTAGAATGCTGCTTAATGTGAAATGAAACTTTGTGGACCACTAATTAAACTATTTTATTTTTTATTTATTTCCTTTTTCGCGTACCCGGTAAAACATAACAATAAAACATAAAGCCTCAACCTTTTTATAGCAAACTATGAATAGTTATATCCTTGTGAATTCAGACAGTAAATTTGTACTCCTAGCCATTGTGAACGCTTTCCCCATTACATAATATGATTTACTTTTTAATTATATAAAAAATAATAGCAAGGTCCCTCCTTACTTAGAACTGGTTGCATTCTACTATTAGATATAGTAGCCAAACAAGGTTGGATACATAGTCGGTTGAAATTGGTAGAATCCATACATCCTCACCTAGTCAATTTATTTTGAATTTTCTCCTCCATTAGAGAGTATTATTTTGCTTGTGGAGCCATAATCTTGGCGATTTAATTATATAATTTTCCTTGTAACAGGAAGCAAACGGACGCTCATGTTAAGTGATACCCGCCGACCATGGACAATCTCAATGCCTAACGGCTCGCGAGTGCGTTGCCGGCCCATTAAGAATTGGTACGCTCTTTTCTTGAATTGTTTCGGAAATACTTGAGTCGTCAGCTGGTTCCATATAGTTGTAATGCGCGGCAATAGAAAATGCTCAGTTGTGGAACGATAGACGTCGAAGTGATACAGATGGATTTTTGATTCTTGAGCGAAAACCGAAGAATGATCCGAACACCTCCTTCAATCATGTCCAGGGTAAATGTGGAAGAAGATTCAGAGAGTCTTGATCTATAAAAAAACTGATTTTGAAAATGATGTTTGATTGAAAATGTAATTAACGGTAATCTATAAATATCGGTGCAAATCGTTAAGAGTAGTGCATGCTGGGGAAATATTACACATATAGTTTAAATGCTAATATTTAATTATCAAAACGGTATTTATTAATATTAAGAACGAGTAATTATCTTTGCATAACACACCTATAATAAAACACACACCTATGTAAAATCATGTGCATACCAATTAAGTCTAGCCCTTTGATTTGAAAAGCCTTTAATCAATACTGTAATTAAAATGCTGTGTAATAAAAATGAAATACTGGTGTGACTTTATTTTGCTCAGAAATTTTTACAAGGCATAAAATATTTGATTCCGTACCAATATTATGTTTAGATCAGCTACAAAGACAAATTATTAAAACTGAAACACCCTTACACAACAAAGTTTTATTTCAAGAGATATAGTATAAATCGCATCGTTTCTTACGTTTTAATCGTATGATATACTTTGCTGTTCCTTCAACCTAAAGGAAGGACCCTTGACTAATTGAACCACTATAAAAAGACTGGTACTACTAGCCCTTATCAGAGACAGTTTGCTAAGAAATGCATGCATAATATATTGAAGACGATGCTTAAAGTTATCAGATAACCTTACAAAATAACTGGATCCCAAATGTAACTCCAAAAAAGAATATAAATTCATTTTAATATAAATTTAATTGCTTCAGTATAAAACGTAATACATGTTACAATAATACTTTGTTTAAATATGGAACGTGCTATGGAACGATTGCCGGAGGACGTGATAAATCCATTACGTTTAAGTATTGAAATCTTAGGCCGATTCAATATAAAAATATGGAATAACGATTCCATGTGGAAGAAAATACGTATCGTTTACATGATGTTTTTAATTATCGCTTTCTTTATAAGTGTTGGTTTGTATACCATTCAAATATTTACGGCGGAGATTCCAATTTCGGAGGTGGCCTTTCAAATTTCGACCTTTTTATTTTTAATTCAAGGTAAGTATGACACCGCCATAACTATCACCAGCGCCAGCAGCAATCAGTTTTGTGAAAGAAAATATGACATTAAATTATTGTAGTAATATAATTTGGTTAATAAATAAATTACAGAGGGAAAACTCACTTTAATTTATTTTTGGAAGGGTGGTTTTAGCAGCTGAGTTCAAAAGTTTTCTTGTAAATAGAAATATATCATCAAGCACTTTTTTAAACCCGATTATGCAATATTTGTACTATATCAAATAAAAGTACTGACTTTTTACTATTGTACATGTTACTTCGCTTTTCGCTTAGACCGGTTTACTAAATATTATGAATTTATACCCGTAACATCAACAACAAATTGTTATTTATTGTAAAATCTTGTCAAAAAATGCAATTAAAGAAACCCTATACTAAATTTTGCCTACTTGTGAGTGTATTAACACATTTTACCATACTGTTATAGCCACATGTAAAGCAATACTAATTCTACGGAACAGAACAAATATTGCTGAACTTATAGAAAAAATTGGTGATACTTGGAGAATTGACAATTTAAATGAACGGCAAATTCGAAACAAGGAATTTCTATTCCAAAGATTAAATTTCTGTGTGAACGGTATTATTTACATATATTCACTTTTGTGTTATATGACCGCTTTTCACTGTATTCTCAAACTTTTTTGTTTGTGAGAGCTTTTGAATTTTATATAAAATATACTATACTAAGAGTTGAAATTTTTATTTAATAAAACACGTATTTTATCGTAGGTTATTACACGGGCTGCATGATAACAGTATGGACCAATGTGTTTGCACCACTCATAATCCATCTAGGTAAACTTGCAATGGGACAAAACATTAATCCTATCCTGCCATATGGTTGCGTAATCCCTTTTGATCCATTGAAAGATTGGTTTCGGTACATGCTGGCCTATGTATTTGAAATGTATGCAAGTAAGTTTTAATGAATTATCACAAAGTTAACTATTAAATCACTTCTGTTATTCTATGACAAAAGCAATATTGTCTTACTATATGTAAGCCTCATTATGTAAGAGGGTCACTATAAAGTTTATAGTTTATAAGCAATGACACAGATTTTATTTACATTTGGTACCCCACAATGCAGGGTGATGTATTACATTGCGTTGAGAAGGCATAACAATAACAATTCTGTTTAAAACAAATATTTTTTAAAGTTAGACACGTTAATTTTATGTATTATTTTGTAATATGGTTTTGCAGTACTCCGCTTTATATACATATATATAGGAACAGACATCCTCATGGTTACTCTATGTGCTCTTCTTAGTGTCGAGTTTGCCGTACTGAAAGATGATCTTACGTACATAAAATTAGATAACTCTTCGATAAAAAACCTCGTTCGTAAGCATCAGCAGCTCCTAGTGTAAGTGATTTTCATAATTTTTAGACTACGCAGTTTTACACTAAATGAGTGTAAAGTCTAGTTTTGACTATTCAAGAATTTAATACGATCTTAATGCTTTTTCAGGTACATTGATTTACTTGACGAAATTTTCAATAAAATATTATTTTTAGACTTACTTTTTGTTACTGTTGTTATGTGTCTATGCGGATTTGCTGTTACTGTAAGTATATTAGTCTTTTCTACATGACTTAGTAATAATGAAAGAGGTCAGGTAGACTAGGTAATATCAAAAAAAATGTTTGCTTGCATGTCACAAACGGGTTTTCGAGACTATATTATTTTAAGTCTAGTATAGTGCTAAAGATTTTAACATTATTAATACCTAACCCAGAGTCTTAGCTTATGCAAAATGTTTTGTGAAATGTCAATGTATTTTTTATAATCTTGTTAATATTTTACATTCATTATAGATGGCGAACAACGTTGTGGATTGTTTTAAAAATGTATTATGTGTACTTTCTTTATTAGTTCCTGTATACATATTTTGCTACTTTAGCGAGCAGCTTAAGCAAGAGGTAATTATATAAATACTACGTTATAATATGAACTTTTAGATAGTGAAACTTCTTTAGGCGCATGAGGGTACAATTTTTAAAGAACGTCACAAGGATGTGCAGCGTTGTCGAAGAAAAGGCAGAGAGCGATTGAGACATATTAGATCTTAAATGAAAATAACTTATCTTAGATGTAAATTCTGTCTTATAACTTATTGTGCAGTAAACGCAACTTTTTTTATTTATATTATCATTAGCAAGTATACAGTGTGTAAGTAATCATATACTGGTACATGATCATCTATTGATGATTTTACCTTATTACTAAGGTAAAATTAATTTACAAAGAATATTCACTTTTGACATATGTATTTTGTACGCACGCACTTATTATTTTATACAATTAATAGAGCCAAATTTTTTAATTTTTAAGTAAAATCAGCATCTTTATAATTATGACAATTTAATTATATTTATATCCCTATACATATACCCAATGTTTATATTTAGAATGATTTATTTCATTCCTACACGTTAAAATCCTACTTGTTTATGACAAATTTAAACAATTTCTGGGACGATGTTATTATTTGACTTAATTAAATAAGATTGTGTTTTTAGCCCGAACCCAATAATCAATCCACACTCTCAGATTGAAAACGATCTGAGATTAGACCGTGACAGTCGATCGATCCTATCTGCATCCCAATAACCAAACCCTACAAAGACAATCCAATTTTTGGCGACGGATAGAATGCAATATCTTCGCTCTTTACACTCATATTTGATAATCAATTTAAACTAAATAAAGTAAATAAAACCATAGAAATAATATTAAAATATACATGTATAAAATTAAAATCTTAAGATGGGATATTTGAACTGTCATTTTCATACAAAGGTCTATCCACATACACCGATCCGAGCTACCATGGATAGCTTGTACCGATATATGGCTTTTACAATCCGTCGATTGGTTATTGGCACACATTGGCAATATTTATCAATATTTGGATTAAGATGTCTATCTCAGATATCCAAATATGGATGGAGATTGGTTGTTGCGTTAACCAGTAAAAACTGTAGTTTACTCCTGTTTCAGTGCGCTGATATTGCACAAGCGGCATATAACAACAAATGGTATAACGTCAGCGTAAGCTACAAAAGGATTATTTGTTTTATCATCGCAAGGTACCGTTATAGATCCAGGCACGTTAGTTGAGAAGAGTCGATAGACCCGCAATATCAATTTCAGCTATTTTTCTAGCAAACGATGTACGCTGATATTACAGTTGATTATTGATTTGGATGAAAAACTATCGTTTATAAATGGTAAAAAAATCACTGAATCACCTTGGTTACAAGCTACTTATACGAGTACCTAGCTAACCAAACCTATCTGACGAACCAAGGAACTGATGGTTTGGGTAGAAAATGTAAAAAAAAAACTTAAGAATTAATTGAAAAATGCAAAAACTTGACAGTTTACAAAATCTTGCCTCAGACATAATAAACTTAAACCTATCATGATAATTATTTTATTACAGGGCCCAAAAACCTTCTTCTCTAACATCTTTGGGATATGTGCCTATAACACTAAATACATTCTCCAAGGTAAATGGGCTTTTACACATTAAATTTTTTATTAAAAGAAGGCACGATGTATTTATTATTCTTTATTTCAGGTAGTGAGTACATCATGGTCTTATTGTTCAGTAATAAGAAGAGTGTATGGTGATAAATAAAATTTTAATAGAAACAAGATTAAAATAATTTTGTCAGTTAATAAAAATATTTTTTTCTTTCACACAAACTATCACAACTATTTACCTCAGTGAGAACAAAAGCCTTAAATTTTATACAATGCTGCAATTGAGATCAAACATTAATTTTCCAAACTTAATTTGATATAATCTCTTTCTTAAGCACATATTAAAGTAACTAATGTTAAACAAATCTTATATGTCCCCGAGGTCTCGAAAAGTCACGGTGTTCGTGCCAAACAATAAAGCAGTTACATAAACAACCATAAGATAATGGTCTAGTAGCAATAAATTCGCATATCAAAATCGTTCAGAGTTAAAATATACAATTTTATCAATCACAGACTATCGCGCATATGTTATTGTAAAAGTTATTTTCAATTAACCTTACGATTTCTTATAAACATTTTTAAAAGAATTGCGCAAAATTATCAACGCGAAATGATTAATTATTTTATTAATTTTATTGAACCAATACATTCACTCCAGACAAATATCTCGCAAAATCACATTCGAAAGACAACATTTATATTTTTGAGTTTATTTTATAATTCATTTTGATAAAATATAAACATAAAAAATTTAAAATAAAATTAATTTTGGCCCAATTTTTGATTACTACTAGTAGAAGTATGTGTAAAAGGTTTTTTTGCATTCATTTTTAAGTTAGGTAAATCAGAATATGTATCATGAAAACAAAAATAATAACATAACTTCTTTTCAATGTATAACAATGAGGTTTAGCACATAGTTTAAGCAATTCTCGTGGGAGTAAATTGTAACTGCAGATAATATGAATGACAAGTGACAGCGTGTGAAGACGTTTTTTTTCTTGGGGACCTTGAGCACCAGATCTTTTGGACATCGCCAGTAAGATATGCACTCCATAAGTTCAGTCGGTCGCGCGCTGAAATCAGCGCATGACGCGTGCGTATTAACCACAGATAAATACGAAAGTAATTAATCAGTGGTATGTTAACGCGTATTGTTAAATCCAATAAATGAAATGTTTTTTTGTAAACGCTTCCGTTGTATTTAATTTTATTATAAAAATAATTAGTAACTATAGAAATTAATTATTTTTAATATTTATTCGTTTATATACGCACAGTTTAGTACGCACGATACTAAATACGATATCCTATTAAAGTGCAGTTTTGGACTAAGTAAGTATATAAATATTATTTAAGTATAAGACTAGAGATACTTAAATCTACATAATAATGTATTCAAACACCTAAAATATCATTAATATTTTGTTAGTAACAATTCGAAGGTAGTTAGTATACATATACAGTATGCTATACATATTAGTTATACTATATTTTTTATTATTTATATTTATTGAGTACCATATCAGCTACTTGCTAATGTTGAAATTGTGATTTGTTTTCGTATTACAATACAAATATAAGTAAAAATATTTTAATTGTCTGAATAATATCAGACCCTAGTGTGTGATAGCTTTACGTAACCTTAAAACTTAACTAATAAATAAAAATTGTAAGTTATTTATGGTTTATAAAAACTATTATTATTCGATATACAAAACAAAAATGACATATTATCTCATTTATACTCTATATTACTCAGGGAAGTATTATTTCAATGCTGAAAAATTTATTGATATTGGTCTAGATTTGATTTTCTAGTAGACAAAAAAATATAAATCGTTCCTGTTTATAGTATTACTAAAGCAAAGTAATTATGCTTCATGACTTAAATGTATTATAATTTTTAGTTTACTAGACGACGTATATTTATCAATAGTAAAAAGAAAATTATCATCTAAGAAATAATTTTATTCCTAACCTAGAAAATTTACAATGTATTTTCCGAATGGGTTTTCTCGGATAATTAACTTGAATATAGGTACATAATTATTTATGAAACGTAATTTAAGGAATTACCTACAGTGATTCTGTAAAATGTCGTTTATTAATAGGATTTATTGAACTTTCGATCTTTGAAAACCTGCCAAAATTTAATTATATCTATCAATAAATTGGACTGTATTTATTTATAAACATAATTTAAACATTTTTTTTGATTGAATTGGTAAGAATGTTTTATTTGCCTTTTTTATATTTGCCATTTTATATAATAAATTTTGTCTCATTGTTTTATAAATTTGTTTTATCAGAAAAAGCACCTCATTAAATATAATTTATAGATACATTATATGTAATACCTAAATATTTATTGAAATCGTTATCCTTTACAGAAAATAGTTAACTACTATCAAATGTGAATCCTTTGCCTCCTATTTCATAATATAGAATATAAAACAGACAAATAAATAACAAATGTGTTTTATCAATAGACAATCCCGCTTAGGTACTGTATAAAAATATCGTGTATTGAAAAGGACGTGACGTTTTAACCGTTTTCTATAGCCGTGATCAATTCCTGTAGTCAATGTAATATCGTGTCAAAGGAAACTAAGTAATCTTAGGAATAACGATATAGTAACGTAATCGCATTTTCATGCACAACGCGATGTACGAACACGCTTCCTCTTTTGCCACAGAATTAAACAGTATTCAATTCATTTTTCTACTCACTTACGTATATATTTCCTCACTTCCCAATAGGGCCTGGTCTCTCCTTGCAAAACTGTCCGTACTGAAGAACTGCAAGACGTCTTAAACGCTAAACAACGGTTGTTTTACCCAAACTGAACTGCGAAGTGCAACTAACAGTAGTAAAACAGGTAATTCTTGATTGAACAATGTTGAATTTTTAAATAATATCGACTATATTAGCAAGTTACATCAGATCTATTGTTTGACAGGCTTTGACAAAATAATTAGTCCAATTATAGAGAAGTTGATACACGCAATGCGTGATTATTTTAATATTAATGTACGCGTTCTCTTACAATGTTCTTATCGTTTTAATAAAACCAATATTATTATTTCATTCGGTTGAAAATTATTGTTCATTATATAAATAATCATTTTTCAAAAACAACTGTTGTGTTGTTTAGTAAATTAATTTGAGTTTCGTATTTTTGTAAACGAAATAATATAAAAGTAATTATTAATGTAGCGAATTCACGAAATTGATTTGTTTATAATACATTTCCATATTTAAAGATTGTATCTAAAGAAATAAAATATAAATATAAATATACTATAAATCCGATAACCTTGACTTTTAAAATCCAATGCATACTAATAGGTATGCACTGACCTCTACTATATTTTAAAATTAGAGTTTTATGTTTCAAGTACCTATTGCAACATCAAATCAACTTGATCAATAGTGTGTAGACCTTGATGGCGTCAAAACACCTTCTATTTTCCTTTAGCTAAGGTTGATAGACATGATCTTTTAATAAAATCTCTCACATGTTTCCTAACATCTGAATGACAATTTCGTTATTTATTCGCAGATTCAACGCCGAAGGGTTATTCAATAAAGCATAACCGACTTGAGCTGAGCCATTGAAAATGACTAAATTAGAAAATTGTAAGGACAGTGCGCCGGATCAGTTCTATGGATGCTGCTTGGCCAAACTTAGGGAAGGAAACGAATCGCCGGAACTTTTTGCAGGGTCATGGAGCGGAAAGATGTCCCCGCTCGTATGGCGTGTACCGATATTTGTATGGGCAGTCAGTATTATTACGTGGTCCGTTGTCTGCTTCTGGGGGCCTCGGGAAATGTTCCTACTGTATATGACACATTGGGGCCTTCTTATGATATTTTTGGAATCACTCTTCGGTATATTAGTATGCATTAAGAAACATCGTGGAGAATTTAAAGGTAAGGCAAAAACAGATTGATACAGACAGAGATAAAAACGACACCGGTTGCTAGGTTATATTAATAGCCGAGAGCTAGATCTAATTAGTATTCTTAGTAAAATGGGCACAATGTATCATTAACCCTACAACATGCAACAAAAAGGTAGAGCACTTCTACCGTACCTAATAAATTAGTCTAAAAAAATTTGAAATGTTACTTAAATAAATTTACCTATGAGTCCGCTGGAATATGTACTTCTACTTTGTGTATATAAAAATGAAATAAATCACGATAGAAGAATGTCTATAAAAATAGGCAATCACTTAAAAATCATAATTAAACGTAGATTTCTGATTTTTACCAATTGCATGATAATAATATCAATATTTAAGTCAAGATAATATTTTCGAATCTTTATAAAATTAAAAAAAAATATTATTGTATTTTCCACTGCTTTAATATCCACTCATATCGTAAGAATAGCATTAAAAATCTGCTGTTAACGAATGTAAGAGAGCAAATACGTAAACAATTATACAAGGAGGTTTTATGCCCTTGAAATACTTCAATGATTTTTAATGGTGTTACAACTTCAGATGACGCAACTTACGAGAACCGCAGGTTTTTCGCCTTTGACCCTGAATTCACGAATGCATTACGAATGTTTTTATAACTGTTAAATGTTTTTAAGTTTCGTAACGACTTAATGAATGCAAACAAAACATAATCATTTTCGTGACACGAAGTATTTTTTATCAATTACAGCACATTATCATTGGTTTATTACAGTATAAATATAGTTTTTGCTGTAAGGAAGATACGTAATTTTCTGAAACTGTATTTGTAACAATTTAAATTTTTTTAATGAAGAATTTATTTTTAAAGCCCCCGAAGAATTCGGTTATATACCTAAGAACCGACTCCGTTACTTAGCCAAAACAGATATTTTGAAGGTGTCGAAACAAAAATTGTTTTTCCGGCAAGCATAAAAAATTTTTTTATTATCTTTTAGATCGGTCGCAAGGTCTACCTTGGTATGTGAGGGCATACTGGGTTTTGTACAACATCACTGTACCGCTGGCCTTTCTTATATCACTCTTCTATTGGGCCGTTCTAAGAGGAGGTAAGTGAAACCTTTATATCGTTTTATAATGCGTCTCAATTCTGTGTTCCCTAACGTTCTTAAAACACGCAACTAGCTAACACGGCATTGAAGTACGGAATGAATAGTAGATTTCTGCAATTCCCAAATCGGTTTAACGATTGCAATTACAATCGATATTTAGGAAAAAGGAATATGTTTCAGTTGCGAATAATTTAATAGCTTTTGTTTTAATTTGTATAGCCGCTTTTGCGTGCTATACAAATATTCACGCTTAATACGCCTTTGATTTCAACGTTTTTATTTTTGCAGCGGGTGCCAACATAAACTACGCACCTGATCCGATCTTAGACATAATGTTACATGGAGTAAATTCTGTTTTGATGCTGATTGAACTGGTGATGTCCCGTCACCCGAGTCGTCTTCTCCATGTGATGCAGCCTCTATACTTTTCTGGTGTTTATCTACTCTTTACGCTAGCACACTTCTTTGCCGAAGGACACGATCCGTAAGTGTATCTATTTTTAAGATCTTTGAAACACACATTTGATTGACTTAAACACGAGTATATTTGATGATTTTCTTAACTCGTTGTTTTGTATACTTAACGGTCTAGCGAATCTTTGTACCTAGTAAATCTGTCGTAAAAAAATGGTCGTACCATTCAAATGCAATTTACTAGGTACGTACTAGGTTGCACTGCGTAAACCAAAGACGTTTTTAGTTCTATAAAATGTAGTTTGATTATTCCAAATTTCCAAACGTTTTATCCCCGTGTGGTCTCTTCTTGGTCACAGTCCAATTAATTGTTCAAAGTTTAAAGAGATTATTAAAATCATTTTTCTCTCGTTTTAAGCATCTATATGTTTTCGTCTACAAATAATATTGCTAAATCCAAATTCAGTTTTTGTACGGTAAACATTTTTTTAATTCAAGTTAATATCTCATTTTCTTTTAATGTCTGACTACAATAACTTACCTTAACCAAACAATGATTGGGAAATTAATATTACTGCAAAAACTATTTACTGCCATTTGTATAAATATCTTAATATTTTAGACAAAAAATACAGACGTCATATATTCACAACAAAAACTATCGCAAAATATTTTATGTATATATATTTGTCTTCGTGTTAAGGTGATCTTAAACAAAACCTTCTCACAGTAAACCTTGTCACGAAGTCACATCTGAGTTTGCACAAAACTCAAACAATATTTGTTTGTATATAAATTTTGCACTATCAAGTCTTTGTAAACTAACATTTGTAGAACCTACTACATGTCGAACATTAGAGGTGTTATTAATAAAGATACTATAATTATATAAAGATGTATTTTTCATCGAAGTAACTCGCGAGTGATAGACATGAGAATCAGTAGAACTATATAAATAAAATGAGACGTCGCTTAGCTTAAAACTCGAAGACGGCTGGACCGCTGTTTATTTTTTATTTATTTCTTGAACCATTGGAAAGTTTTTTTATGGAGAGTATTGGAAAAAGTCTATGTATAAATCATATTATGCTTAAACGAGGACAGCTATGAGCGAGACAATTTCAGTTTATCTCGGCATCAAACAATCTATATACTGCCTTAATATGTTATTCCTCTCTTAAATGCAAATTAGTCGTTTTAAATATTAAAGTAATAATTTTATTAAAGTATGCGATCATTTCTATGTTTGTCGAAATATAATAATGATGAAAATAGTATGATACTTGAAGTAAGTAAGGAAGGAAATTGCAAAATTGAACGCACAACAATTTATCGCAAAAACCTTGAAGGTACTACTTATACTATTAGGCCTCCCAAAAACAATTGTATTGCTATTTCATAATAATAACACTATGGTGACATTACCTCATATCCTTCAAACTATGGGAAATGTTGATTTAAAAATTAACTGTGCCAAAACGCATCTTTTTGTAGATTTTAAAGGCATTAAATCATCATAATTAATCTTTTCAGATTAGACCTTGCGTATATCCTCGCATGTCAAGGACAAAATATTAATTATCCTCTGGCCATTAATCTTGCACGACTTTCGAATACTAAATGGTTATAAAAAAAATATTTTTATTTTTCTTAGATTTGTGCCAATGTTACTTTATTTTTTTCGCAAGACAAACGAGGCATTATTTATGTGATTTTTAATCGGTTTATCAAAATCAAATCCAATATTTGTTTATACAAACAAATAAAAGTTTAATTAATATTGTAATCTTACGCAAATCCACTGAATGCAGTTAATGTTTCTAATAAATAATCATCGGGGTTCATGCTTCCAAAGAACGACTACTCACAAGAAATTTGTATGGGAATGACATACTCACGCTAGGTAACGTGGCCAATTCCATACAAATTCTATGGTAAGCGCATGTCGCAAAGTGTTTATCTCAGTCACTAGAGGTACTCAAAAAAGAAGTGTTAAATTAAATTTCACTTTGTAACTGTATTCGACTGACACAACAAAAATCTTTATAAAAATAGTACTTGATTACGTTTTCAAATAATAATTCTTCAAATTTTTAACTTCCGCAAAATCACTATTAACATACTTATTTTATCTTTTCAGATGGGGCAATGCTTTCATATACCCAGTGATTGACTGGTCGAAGCCGGTAGAAACGCTCATAGTGTTGACTTTGACAGCATTATTCTTCGCATTAATGCATATATTAACCGTAGGAATTTCAACGGTTCGTGACTACACTTTACAGAGACTATCCCGGAACAAAAATGGAGTATACAATGATGGATTTGAACCTTGAAAAACTAGATCTCAGTGAAGTACTGATAAGATAATGAAATATTTATATGTACTGTTGATATGTGGGCTAATGACTACTTTAGCTGTAAGGAAATGATTTGTGATTGTTGTGGAAAAATAATGTAGCCTGGTGCCAAAGATTTTTAAATTTTTTATAACATTCGCAAATCAGACTTCAGCTGGAAATGAGTTCAAACTCTTCGATTATCAATAAGTAAATAATATAAACCATTATTATTTACTTATAAATAAGTAATATTTATTTTGTGATAACATTGATATTGTAGATTATAAGATCATTGTGAAGAAAAAAAGCCTAGTTCTATATTTAAATTGCCTATTATTCGATAACTGATAAATATATTAAAAGATAAAAGGGGGCTTTATGATTGGTAACATGTGTTGTGCTGAATAAATTGTACAAGTATTTTTAAATGTGGATTTTATGAAATAAAAGCATGTATTTATTAGAAGTTTTACTAATATAACCAAAAATAACGGGGTTCGAAATTCAAATGTAATGTTTCCGTTATTAAATGTATTTCAATTGTTTAATAATCAAAATGTAGCAAAACTTCGATGACCTTATAATAATTATGGGTTACAATGTTATGTATAAAAGTATGATTACCATGGTCAAAAAAGTTATTTTAGTCCACGTTTTAATACGTTAATATAAAAGGCTTCTTTTTACCTAAAGAGTGTCATAAACATAACGATAATATGAAAATGCCCTTGGATAAATTAGGTCGCCAGTCCATTTATTAACTTCCTATCAACACTAATTATTTCAGTTGGTATATCTACCGTATGCAAAACCCTTATTAGCAGCAATAGTACAAGTATTTCACAACTCAAAATTGATTTCATCTTATTATCAGATATCATTATAAGAATTTTTTTTAAATCGTTTAAAATATTAATAACTAAATTAAAAACGGCTTTATTCTAAAAACTTATTCGATTTCCTAATGTTATCTTTTAAAAAGATGTGACTTTTAAAAAGTCATAAAACATATTTAACACCACTATCAGAAATCTAATCAGTTCAAACAAGTGAATCTCGTCGCGTATTTGGCCGCGGGCTGCGAAGTGATATTGTAGTCGCGAAAATGGGTGCGATAAAGAAGTATTGTCAGAAAGAGTTCCAAATTCAAAAATTCAAGTTTGAACATGATGATGGGGAGGATTTTTTCGTCGGTTGCTTTCAACAGAATCGTTCGTGTGTACCCCTTTTAATAATACGGGGTTTATTATTTTTATGTTCCGTGGCTATAGTGGTATCATCCATAGTGCTAGTGGCAGAAACAGGAAAGGGCGCGTTCTGGCCGATATATTTGACTCATTGGGGAATTTTTCTAATGATGGTCTCTACTGGTCTTGGATTTGGGATTTCACTGCTCCGCTATATGAAGGGACCTATTGGTAAGTTATGGTGACCTGTTTGATGCTTCGCATTCTGAATTAAGGTTATGCTTTCAAACTATCCATTTTTATATTTAACATACAATATTTACCGGGATTATGACTATAATTAATTATTCGAATAGAGCGTGCGTCAATTGAAAACAATATTGCACAAAAATGTTTTATTTGTACGTAATAATAATATTTTACAATATGGTTTTCAAAAATTTCCACTTAAAAGTAATAGGCATCAGAAAGGGTTTGAAAGAGCTTGCAAACGTATATTTGTTTTATGCATTATTTTTTTGTATATAGTTAGGTAAGGAAGCGATTAACCGGACATCAAAAGTTTACCTCAAAAGCCACGTATCCATTATACGCATTATAATTAAAAATACCAGTATTATTTTTATTATATACTATATTATATTATTCACATACATAATACAAAGCTGGTGAATGCTTCACAATTTAAGCTTTTGATTCTTGCTTATGTCTATAATCTATTCTATCGTTAATTTAGCGAGATTATTAACTTGTTATAGGATGTATGTTATATGATATCTTCACTATCATTCTAGGAATATGACACTATATAATATACCCGCTTTATCTGTGGTGACGAATACTTTACCTTTTATATAAGTACATAGTAGAAACACCACGGCAGCACGCGGTAAAAGATAATAAAAAAATGATTAAATATCGAATATTCAAGTGGATTAAGAGTATCAGTGTGCTATCCGAATTCAATTTAAAAAAGCAAATTGGTTTCGATTAGAACTCTGATCACCTAAATTTTTTATAATATATCTGTTTTTACAAATGAAAACTCTTATAATTTAGTGAGGATGAATATTATGATTACATTGCTGCCTAAAATCCCTCTTAAAGCCTTTTTTTACTATAAAAAATTTAATTACTGTTCGTTTCAGATACGTCATTTAGCCTACCTTGGTATATAATTGTGTACTGGTTAATATACAATGTGGCTGTACCTTTAGCCGTGTTTATTACGGTCTTCTATTGGGCATTTTTATCCGGATTAGCAGACTCTGTAGAAGCCGGTAATATTATAATTCCATATTTACTTTTCATTCTAGGATACATCTTATCCATTACATTATGGTCACGAAGTAGCAGTGTTAGACTGTAGACAGTAAAGACCGAGGACGTGACTTAGGTCGTGGGCTCCGTCGTAGCTATACGCCACTGAATGTTCCTAGCTGTATAACTACATACGTAAAGGTCCGCGTTTTATACTTACAACTCGAAACGAACACGAAATCAACAACGTTTAATTCAGAAGGCGGAAATCTGAGACCAAGATTGATTTAGATATTTACGATGGCATATTTGAATCAAGAAACTGTCTTATTACAAATTATTTCTAGAAACAATTTGTGTCTGACAGTTTATATTTACTGTCTTAGAGTTATTAACATTAATTTAGTTTTCTTATTATTCTGTATAAGTCTCAACATTACAAAACATAATTGCAAAACTGTCTCAATCTTTATTAAGTATCATTCATATATCCATAAATGTCTACGCATTTGTCCAACAGCCTATATGAAGACAGGTAGAAAATTAAATGTCGCTTTTTTCAGATGGATTAGAATTTGCTCCAAACAAAGTGCTGGATATCTTCATCCACGCCATAAACAGTGTGGTGATGTTATTACTACTGCTAACATCTCGTCATCCCATGTACTTACTACACTTCTATAATGTGTTTGGTTTTGCTCTGATCTACATGTTCTTCAGCATTATTTACTGGGCAGCAGGAGGCACTGACCAGTAAGTTTTATTAAATTTCCTGTAGCAATAATTTTAGCTTTTGGTAGCATGAGTTTGCTCTTATCTACTACTATGATACTAATCTGTCATTCTTAATGTCAGCCTTATTATAATACATGTAATATTACCATGCAATATCGTAACGGTAACTACTAATCATGCTCATCCGTATTTTATAATTCCAATGTTTTTTTTAGAAATTATCTGACGATTACACATAGTTCATAATCATTCAAAGAATCTTATCATAAACTTGAATTCATTTTTATTATATGCATTTAACGTCGTTTTATCTTGTATAACAAGGTTGCGCGTTACTCACGAAGAAAATTCATTAAAAAAAGAAATTATTTTAGATATTCAATTATTAAATAAACTGTTAAAATATTGCTATTGATTGCTACCAGGCGCACAAAAATGACAGAAAAATGCTAAGAACGGAGTAGCATTTTTTTTTAATTAATATTATTGCACATTTTATTAATAGTTTTATTTATAGGCAAGTAGTTCAAGATTAAAAAATCAAACGGTCATATCATTTATTAACATTTAAGTAATATTTCACTTCTTTTATATTAGGCATAAAGTGAACACAAAAAAAAAATTTTTTTTAATTAGAATATGAGTGCACTGCATGGCAATATTTTTTTACTCATATTTATGTACTGTGTTTAATGTGTACCTTCTTAAAAATAAAGTATTTTCACAGATTCGGACACAGATTTATCTACCCCATGTTAGACTGGGAGCAGCCGGCTGTGGCGTCAATAGCTGTAATATTTTGTGCTGTTCTTATCATATTAGTTCATGTCATCATTACCTTGCTATCTGTAGCAAGGGATGCCCTTGGAAAGCGGTATCGAAATGATAATTCTATGGATTTTTCGAGTAATATGTACAGTTAAGGAATTAAGAACACTGTATTGAAAGCTATATAAGAGAATTTTTGTTTATATAACTTCAGGGTATTAAAGTGTATAAACTGTATGTCTGAATAGGTTAAATTTTTGAGATTTATACGTTTATAAATAAGGTAATGGAGCATTAAATTAATCCCATGAGTTTTAAGTGCCTATGCCTATCTTCGGCTGCAGTGCAGCTTAATAGAATTAGCGCAAATCATAACTTCCGTATATGAAAAACGTATTAGATTTGACATACGGGCTAGTACCAACTAAATAACTCAAGACATTATGATACCATAACGTTTTATGAAGAGTTATTGAGTCGTATGAAAAAAAAGGTTAATATTTTTGAATTGAGAGCTTTAGTTCATACTTACTACGAACTATATCACTACTACATATTATACCTTTGCAATTAACAATATATTTTGAAGGCACGTACTTTTAACTTGAAGTACTATTACGACTTGATTACCATAATCAAGTCGTAATATTTTATTCAAGTATTAATTGTTGTAATTTATTTTGTTACGTGTAATTATTATCAAATTCTCCTTCCTATAAAATATAGAATAGGTTGAATATAATTTTATTTAAATATACATATATAAATTGTATAATGTACTTAATTACGTAAATATATTTTATATTTTTTTTTCGTTTGTTTTATACATTAACAATAAAATATAAAAGACAATTAAGATTTGGTAAAATAACCAATGCACATAATTATATGTAGTGACAACTACAGTCTGCGGCTATCACTTAGGCGTCCTCGTACCCTGAAACGTGCAAACAATTTTTTTTTGTAATGAATCTCGCTGTCAGTCTTAAGAGCCTTATCAGCTCAGCTCGGGCTGTTTTGGCAAGCGTAGCTTGGCTGGAATTGGCGTTTTTCCCACGACTATCGCGCCCCGGTGAGACTTGAACCTCGGCTTGGGCAGTTGCCCGGGGGTTTGCAATTGCAGCGGGGTGGTCAATCGCCTGAAGGGCAGGACGGAAGCTCACTGAAGTGAGCAAAGTACGCAGTAAATGTCCTTGCCTTCCCCGGTGAAGGCGGTTTTTAGCCTAATCTAATTATGGCTACTATTAATATTGGCCGCGCGGTTGGGTGCCAAAAAGAGAGTCCGGTCGCTTTACACATTTCTCGACCTACGCCACTGGGGCTTTCGGGCCAGTCAGTGTTTAAACTGGTTCATGATCCTTCCATTAACTTGGGGGAAAAAATATGTGAAATAAATACCAAAGATTCAAAAGACGTCTATAGTCCTTGTCATCGTCCGTAGATAAAATACAACCAAAACGTAGTAACGTAATTTAATTTTTAATTTTAATACTTAATTTTTAAATTTCTAAAATAATAATAATAAATTAGTGGCGCTTACGTTTTTAGGTCTAGTTTCTGACCTCTGGTTTCTGGATCATATATCAATCTAATCGGCAAGTAGATGATCAAGTGTGCCTGACTCACACCGCCGACTTTTGTGTAAGGCAAGCCGGTTTCACGATGTTTTACTTCCCCCTTCGAGCGAATGTTGAACCCAGAAAGTAAAGTGTACAGCTGGGAATGAAACCTACGACCTCAGGGTGAGAGTCACACGTTGAAGCTTCTAGGGAAACACTGCTATAAATAGTATAGAAAAATCTGCTATAGCTGCCTTGAATACTGAATTCAAACATTAAATATCTAATCTAGGTGGATTAAATTATCAATTACTATGATACAATCCGATATTAGTGATACTAAGAATCGATGAATAGTTACATTAAACATTTGGCAAGATTACTGTGAATGTGCTATCAGGAGATACGGTATCGGTTTTTAACGATAACTTTTTCAGGTCACTCAAATAAAAAACCATTAGTTGTAATGTGTCACTGCTATGAGTGCTATTAAGGAGTTCTTTAAAGAGGAGTGCCAACTCCATATGGTTGGTTTAGAATACCAAAAACCATCTCATTTTTTTCTAAGCGCTTGGCAAAATACGCGCTCACCAGTGCCACTTTTAATATGGAGAATTCTGCTTTTCTTGACTTCTGTAGGCATTGTCCTCACTTCCTTTATAACCTATGTTTTAAGTCCCATTTCTATTGGATTCTGGTTCATATATCTGACTCACTGGGGACTAGTTATGATGGTGCTCGCAACTGGATTTGGAGTAGGAATCTCAGCTCGTTGTTATTTTTATGGGCCAATTGGTGAGTGCTTTTTTGTTAATATATTCGTCAATATACCTGTTAATAAACTTGGCAAAACTATATAACGTTAATGCATCATAATGCATTTATGAAATTATTTTGATAGTTTATATATATAGAGTCACAATTATAAAATGATTTATCAAAACAAAATTGTACTTTCTCTAATATTAATTACTTACTACAACTTACCGTTACAAAATACTACTTATTATGTAACGGCTTAATTTTATATAATTATGAATATTAACAGTTTTGCTAACCCTTTTTTCACAGGAACTCAGTTCTCGTTGCCGTGGTATGTGAAAACCTACTGGATTTTATATAACATCTCAGTACCGCTGGCTTTTCTCATCACTGTATTTTACTGGACCTTACTATATGAAGGTACTTTACGTTGCATTCTAGAATAATTATTAATTTATTTGTTTACCGGAAAACAAAACAAATATGTAAAAAACACATTCTAAAACAACCTCATCAAGGCCTTCCCACAACTGTTGGTCGCCGTGGGAAGATCAAATCACCGCTCTCTAACAAAAAAACATTATATATATCAAGCATTGCTCAATACCAGGACTTTCAGAACTCCTTAATCACCTGGAGAACAAAGGATAGAGAACCGTAGAACGAGGTGGTTAGAGGAGGCCCTTGCCAAGAGTCACACCGCACTCCGAGATATACTATGTAATAATACAATAAAGATCATAGACCACAGAGTTTCGTATTATAGTTTGTTTCATGTTCACATACGCTTGATGTTAGGTAGCCAACAGAATACATTTATTCCCTATGCCTAAACTGGATCTTATGAAAGTTTCATTACCTTTATTGTAACCATTATGGGGACAATTTTCAGAGGGTGTTGAAGAGGAAGTGAGTCGAGGTCTCGACATAGCCATACATGGAATTAACTCCCTAGTAATGTTTCTCTTTCTGCTCGGCGCGTCACACAAAACTCGAATTGTACACGTAGTGCATCCCATAATTTTCTCCTGCATATACGTCGTCTTTAATCTTATATACTACATCGCTAATGGAACTAATCCGTAAGTACTTCTGTATATAAGTTTTAAGGAAATATTATTTACTAGGTTTAAGTTTCAATTAAATTCTCTTTTGTTCCAATACGTATTCTGACTAATTAAGTCAAAATTAAGAGAAGAGAGAACACCGTATGGTGTTGTAGATAGATAGAAGATATTATTTTCGCTCTATATTTAGCACTTACAACAAAACAATAAATGCTATTTATTCTATGAAGTGGAATGCTTGGTGCTTTTAAAATGGTAAAGATAGTGTCTCTTAGGCTTTCTGAGGATTTAGGTAATCACGACGCTTAAAAAACTAAAAAAGCTTGGCTCGTTCAGTTTGAATCCATGAAAAGTATACCATGTTTCCTTTAATTACGGGAGCAATACCGCAGACGATAGCAACCCATAGACTAATCTCATGGGATTGACGTTGTGCTGCATTTTAAAAATTAAACCTTTCTTACTGACCACACCAATCTATTCCGGGGGAACTATTGAAATAATTAGCTAAAAAGTATATATATGTAATATCGATTATAAATCTTAAATTGATCTAGTTTAAATAGAAAAACGTATATATTTTTTTAAATCTCAATTCTATAATCAAGTAATGTTTACCTATTCAGTATTCGCTTTAATGTAGGTCACATGTATTTAATTGATTCACGTGTTTATCCTTTATGAATATTGATAATAAAAAAATATACTGGGAGATTAATTTTTTGTGATTTCTGTTGTCTCTGTGATTCTTATTTATGAACGCAGAATAACTTTGTATAAGTTGTCCTCGTGAGTTAATTAATTAAAATTTTAATTAATTATAAGTAAGATTATGGTACTATTAATGATATATATATCATCGGCTCTCAAAATAAGTAAGTGAATACAAATAAATCGTTCAGTCCATATTT
Organism: Pieris mannii; assembly: GCA_028984075.1. NCBI lineage: Eukaryota > Metazoa > Arthropoda > Insecta > Lepidoptera > Pieridae > Pieris > Pieris mannii. The sequence continues at coordinate 8,906,235 of CM054776.1, forward strand.
AATACTATTGTCTGAAAAAACATTGAAGAATAAATGCTACAATTTTGATTGTAAAAATTGTTAGTTATTAACTTCACCTTGTAAAACATTTAAACCGCAATAAATATAAAGGAAAATTAAACTTATACTTTATAATAAATACAATCGTAAAAAATGTCACGCGGTTACGTAATTCAAAGTCAACACAGGTGCATTTTAGCCTAATATGTCGAAAAATTTTGTTTAACTCAAATTTACCTACTTATCGTATCCCCCTTTACGTTTGTTTCAGGTTAGGTGACCCATACATTTATCCAGTGGTATATTGGGGCAACCCTGGGACTGCGATAATAGTGATATTTATAACACTCTTACTGCTAGTAAGCTTGCACTTTGTTACTATTGGATTGGCGGCAGCACGAGACGCCATTGCCAACAAGATTTTGCGACCTTCAATTACGGTCCACGCTCAGGAGGACATTGCGTTAAGGACCAGAGGGGAAGCGACAGTTTGAGCTGATCTGCTGCTACGTTCGACAAAATATGATTTTATGATGATTTTTTTAGACGCTTTTTATGTTTGCACTATAATAAAAAATGTTTAGAAAAACATGCAGGCCGTGATACTCTTTAACATAAAATACTTCATTAATTTAGCCATATTTTGATATTGTTCAGTATTTTAGTTTGCTACAATATGGTAAAAGCAGTTCTTCAATAAGTTTAATGATGAATGAACGGATATGTGTAATAAATATTCCCATCGATTATGTCCTGAATGTTAACTATATTGGTAGATTTTCGAATTTGAATAATATATTATTTTATTCGTTATTTATTTATTTACTCCCAATAATCATGTATTCGTAAGAAACACAAGTTTAATTATAATTTTATCAACGGTTTGTTACATACGTTTTGCAATGTTCCGTAGTCATAAATAATTGCGCAAACTCGTCTGTCGAAAGAGAAAATCAAAATATCAGTCAGTAGGACAGGTCGACGTACAATAATTTTCAAATCTAATATGTACTTTTAAAACATTTCTGTAACAAAACACTACTTAAAGTTAGTTTTTATTCTCCATTGTATAATGTTCATTCTTGATTTTAACATCCAGTCGTCAACTCGAAGAGGCTTTTAAAAAACATACTTTAGCAATATCTATGCAAGTAAAAACATAAAATGTTTACAGTTATTGCATGATTAATACTATAAGTATTTTTACATTAAATGTTATTCAATGGCGAAATCTTCAAATACCTACGTATTCTTTATTTAATTGTAAACACATTCGTAATTCTAATACGTTTACGTATACGTTAAGGTTTATTTTAAATACCTTTACGATAATAAGAATAGTTAGGTACTACAACATAGTAGTATTACTTAGCCTGCATTCGTTGACATTGAGTCATGAAATCCAGTTCTGATATAAAGAAAGAATTACATAAATATTTACCAAGAGGGCTACGGGGCGACTGTGCAACATGCAACCTCCGCGTAATGATCAGACCACCGCGAAACGCTCAACAACGCGACGTGCCGACCGTACATTTAACAAACTTATAATAGACGGAAGTTATTAAGATCACTTAAATTTATTTAACACAATTTCTCATATATTGATACATGTCCACCTGTATTGACAAGTGATAAATGATATCGACGATAAGACACTCTAAAATGTTTTCGCGTTGTGAAATTATTATCTCACAACTTGGACATCATTGATTTGAGATGAACATTTGAAATGCTTTAGTTTTTAAAAGTGACAATGGTGAAATATTCTAGAAAAAAAATATCGCTCTCTGATTTGTGGGTGCTCTCGAATGAGAAGTTAAGTGATTTTTACCTCACGTCATGGCAAAAGGGAGAGTCTCCGATACCTATGCTTGTCATGAGGTTCATGCTGGCAGCTGCGGCAGCGGGAATTTTCGCGTGGTCTGTCTATTCTGGAGCCAGCCCGTATTGGCTTATATTTCTGACAAACTGGGGAATGTTATTGGTTTTTCTGATGACACTGAGCGGGCTAAGCGTATCACTCGTTGCTACTTTTAAAAAACTTCCAGGTTTGATTAAATCCACTTATTTATTACACTAATACGTGACACGAAATAGGCCAACAAAATGTATAGATAATATTACTTTGTATAATTGAAATAAAACAATAAATGTAGGAAATTTATTGTAGAGTTTGTTTTGTTGAACCCCATAATTTCAGGAACTTGTTTTGTTTTTTTTATTACTTCAGAATCGAGAAAATCCATTAATTATGATAATCTTTATTAACTTGGGTATAATGTGTGAATCCGTTTCATTGTATTCTAGGATCACAATAAAAATTAGTGGATAGTTTTTTTTTCTTACAATAAAGTTCACAAAAAAAGAGTGCGACTTTACATGTATTACAATCTAGCCTTTACAATAATTATGGCTAATAAGTAATATTATGTTGGCTTAATTTTCTACAATACTAATGAATAGCTTAAAGTAAGGTAATGTTCATTAACGATAAGACCGTGTTCTATAAAATTTTGACACTATATTCACGCGTCTGAGATATATTGGATAGTACGTTCCAAGTGTAGAAGAATCTATGGAAAAGTTTAACATATCTATTTAACAAATTTATTTGACATTGTAGAATATTTCAAGGATTTACCTTAAATTTTGGCCATAACCATTGCGTATCACTGTCAAGGTCAGTAGCGGGAACAAAACGGGAAAAAAGGAGACAGACTGCTTTTATTTTAAGCTTGCAACAGTTTATATGTTAAAGTAAAAATAGTTTATTAAACTGATTACTATAGGATATAGGATATCATGATGATGATACCCTATCATAAAAATATAAGAAATTATTCGACTTATTGACTAATAACTTACGGATGAAATGTTCATTAGTAATTATTACATTAAGCAATTTGGACCATGTTAAAGAATACGGATTTCGGAATTAAAAGTAACGTAAATCAAATTAAGACTGCATTAATTAAATGTTAAAACTTTAGTTTACAAATAAAATATAATATAATATAACAAATACGTTAAACTTGTATCTACGTCAATTTTTTCTAAATTAAAAAAAAGGTTTCCAAAATCCAGAAAGCAGCTTTAACAGTATAACCCAGGACGCAATAATTTACCGGTTTTTTAATATTTCTGAGAAACCCACTTTTACTCCGCGATAGGAAACATTACGAAACGCTTTACAACAGTCTCTGCTTGATGACACCCGTAATCGACATAATGTTTACTTGACCTTGTTATGTACCTTTTATTTTAATACACTTTTATTAATCCAGATTATAACAATATAAATTTAAATTTACCTTTAATTTATGAAGGATATTAATGAATAAGTATTTGTTGTGAATTCGCTTTTGTAACAGCGTCAAGATTGTCTCTCTAGAAAATAAATACGAAACTAAAAACGTAAAACGTATTTAAGTTGGCTGTTCGCCGTATAGGCTTTTGAAGCTTATGTTACGTGGATTTTAATCCTTGTCACAGTGTAAACACCCTTTATCCAGCCATTCAACTTCCCCACTGCGGGAATTCAACTGATATTGCTTATTAGTTATTACTATGCGACGGAGGCGTCATAGATTGCGTGATAGTGACAGCCTCGGAACTACGAACATGGACCCATAATTACCAGTCTTTGTGTGATGAAATACTTCGCAGCTGCGTTTATACTGACGATATTTTTTTTTCAAACATTCCATGCCACATTCGAAGTTTGATTAAATAAAAGTATTAACTTAGATTCGATTTAAAATAAACCTAAATAATAAAACTCAGAAAAGGTTAATAGTATACATTGTTAGTTAGTGTAACAATAAATTTATTGTATTTACTTGAAAAAGCTAAATCATTCGATGCGTCTAGTAAATAAGTAAAAATATTCGTGCTTATATCCGTTAAAGAAGTTTTATTTAAATGTGTAGTAACAACAATATCATTGACCTCAAACGATACGAAGAAGTAATGAGTGTGTTTCGGTTTTCAGATATCAGCGAAGGAAACCTACCCTGGTATGTGAGTACTTACTGGCTCACGTATAACATCGCACTCATCCTCTCGTTAATGATAACAGGACTTTACTGGATTCTTCTTTATAATCCAGGTATAGTGTATCAATACATAATGTGAACAAAAATTTCAAACATAAAATCAATTTATTGGAAATAGAACAAAATTAAATATAACTGAGCCCCAAGTTTTAAGAAATTGTGAAGTAAATACGATTTGATAATATTGTAACCATGGAAGTCTAAGCACTAAACGTTATACATACTTATTACCTTTTACAACTATATCAAGCTATTAAACTGAAAACGTTTCAAAAAAAAATATTTTGGATATCAAAAAGATTATCGAAAATCTCAACAATTTATAAAGTTGAAGTTAAAATTAAAATCCAGCCTCAAGAAGGTAAGTTATCTAATAACTAATAGTAATTTTGAATTTCACAGAACAAGATGAAGAACGCGATAACAGCTTCTGGCTCGATCTATCAACACATGGGTTCAACTCGTGCATAGTGTTTAGCGAATTTATACTTTCAAGGACACCTCTTAGATTCGTACACATATATCAACCCATAGCTGTAGGGTTATGGTATTCGATATTTTCCGGCATATACTATGCTGCCGGAGGTACAGACAGGTGAGTATCAATATTCACACTATATATTCAACTTGGCGTTGGACAATTGATCATACAGATCTGAATGACCTGATAAATGCCTACAATATTTTCGATGATCAACAATTGTAAATAGCTGATAGGTCTGTAGTATAGAAGCGTCTGTGGTATAGCTGTGTTGTAGTGACTTCAGTGTGCGACTCTCATCAATCGCAGGTTCAATCCCCGACTGTGCACTGATTCCCATTATGTCTGCATTGGCACTCGTTTGATGGCGTTTGTCAAACACAGAAGGCTGATATGGCTATATTTGATTAGAAAGAACGAATTATTAGGAAACAGATGCAAAAATCTGAACATAAGACCTGAAAAATTGTATCGCCACTGTTTTTTTTAAATAGTATGATAACATCAACTTAATACAAACTAACAAAATAATAAATCTCGGAGCATTACGCTTGTTTTCGTCGTCGTGCGTGCGTTTAAACTGCGATGATCCTCTCCACGTATTTGATGTAAAAAAATTGTTAACTATGTTTTTTATCCAAAGTAAACGAACGCACCAAAATATTGTACACATTAGAATAAAATAATAAAAGCAGAATTGAAATGTTGCTAGAACTTTTCACTAGCAAGATATACTTTACTTTGTTATACTTTAGCCTACCAAGATCTAACTTCTATTTGTTGTTAGATCACGCGAGTATATATGTATTACTATTACTAATCTTATTAATATCTATTAATTATGATCATTTAATGATAAACTTGTTGTAGACAATCACTAGTCATTGTTCGTAATTAACGTGAGTAAATCATTTTGTATTCGAGTATTTACCTATACAAGGTCAGTTTGTTAAAATAAAAATTCAACTCGTTTCTGTCTGACTCATAGTAATGTTGACTTGTGTATTGCAAATGGTTTGAAAAACTTCCCCTCGTTAATTATTGTATTTATAACTTTCAGCCTTGGTAATCCATTCATATATGAAATATTGGATTGGCGACAAACACACCGATCCTTGGCTTTGGTTGCTGCAGCTTTGGCAGCGCTCATCGTGCTTTACGCCGTGATGTGGGGTCTAACCATATGCAGAGACAAGATTTCTGTAGCTATTATAAGGACCACCAGTCTAGACCTACCGTTTACACCGCCAGATCGAATTTCTGGTGCCGTATAGATTAAGAACCTGTGTTTTATTTTCTGTTTATGTAAGGTAAGGTTTTTGTTACCTGATTGGTAATTCCTTGTAGGTACATATTCCTCGCAGAAAAAAAGAGACTATTTTGTGGGAAATTAGATAATAGTAATGATTTAATTATATAAAATTTTATGGATTGATTGAGCGTAAAACACTTACGCTCTTAATACTTATTAAACATTACTAATGTTTATAAACTTCTCTCAACAGGCTGATGTTTTTGTAATGTACTAAGCAATACTGGTATTGTATAAGAGGCTAATGTTATATGTATATTTTCTGTATATAATTCAATTATGAATATATAAATAATTCATTACTCACTGACTACTTCTGAAAAAGTATACAGTTCCGAGTACACAGTTAGGTATTAATTATTGCATTCAATTTAACTAGCTACAGTAAACCACCGAGGTGATAAAAAATACCCATTTACACACACAAAACTTTAAACATTCTCATTAATTATTCTCTGTTCTCATTAATTATGCTGAGTGTCAATGAAGTTATCATAACGACTTGTGAAAGCAGCAACCTTCATTCAATTTCCTTATAAGTACCCAAGTATTTGGCAAAATGATAGAGGTTAAAGAAACGTTTTGTGAGAAAATTATAATTATAATTCAGGGCACATTTATTAATTGGACAATGGACCAACATGCTGCGGCGATCATGATCATAGTTTGTAGTATAAAAATGTTTTGAATTAAAGTTCCAGGTCAGTCACTTTGGAATATTTTTTTGGTCAATTCTTACTAAAAGTAATCGCAAAATCTGGCTCAGTTAAGCATCGGGACCAATACAAAATAGTTATGTAATTGATCTTTACATGTTTAGAAACTCTCTGAGAAGCTATATGGGAAGCTATATTTAACATTTATGTGCGTGTTGCCAAATCAAAAAAACTCATTTCATAGTGAAACTGCTCAGTGTCTATTAAATAAAGGCCTATTTAGAAGGAGAGAGTTTCTCGTCTCGAAGATAGGATTATCGAAAGAATATAATAAAGATTCTTCGTCTAAACATTTACACTTCTCGCTTCCCATTTGGCGACAATTGCCTCGCAGTGAAAAATTTATTGTGTCCGTGTAAACAGAATTTCAGAAGCAATAATTTCACGGTCACAATTTCGCGATCTCGTGCCAGTTTTTACTATGAGTGCAGCGCGATCTCAAATTTAAGATCGTTGTACGAAATTCTGAAGAATTTCCACAGAATTGTACCAAGGCAATTTAGGCACGTAAATATTTATACCCAGCTCTAGTCCCCAAAGATGATTTTTCTTTCTTTCTTGTAAATACTGACTTCTTATATTTTTAAATTTTGTACTAATTTATTTGGGACCAAATCCTCCAAGTGTATTGAAACACAATTCTCTCGTAAATACATCAAGAGCTGCATTTCTCGCATCACGGTTTCAATAATTGTCATTTTCCGTGTCCCACAAACACTCGTAACTTCTATGAGGTTTAATGAACTGAACATTATCAGCAGCGCCAAATTTAAAGGATTTTTGTGTCATTTTCGAGAACAATACCCTACCTAGTGATCACTAAACTCGAATGAAAAATCTCGCACTCAAAACGGTTCAAATCGTATGAACATAAATAATGTCATACGAAGTTGTGTTTATACTATTCCAGATTCTCGTTAAGTATCTTCTTACTAAAATTTCGATGTGTAAACGTCGTAAATTTAGTTCGTACCTGTATGTAAACCTTTTGATACGAAAATGCTTTTGCTGCTGGTGATAGTCGCATACAAAACTTACTCCATCTAAATGGGCCTTAAGGCAAGGGCACATGATTTTAATCTTTCGTATATATTTTTTTAGAATATAGTTTTAAGTGTGCGTTTCATTCAATGTACTTAATTAAGTATTTGAAAGTCATAATGGTAGAATAGAGGTAATAAGTGACGTACAAAGTACGGATTTTGGATATTAAAGACAATTGTAGTGGTTTTTGTGTGTTTTATTTCGAATTTATAATTACAAGGGTTGAGGGTAAGTAAAAAACTATGCATTTTTACAACATTTATTTATAGCAAACTCGCATAAACACAAAGCAACCAATTAATACAAAATAAATAACAAGACTATAATATGATATGTGACTAAGAAATAACAGGACTTAACGTCTGCACTGTGCCAAAATACAACTCAAAAACAAATTTGTATACAATAACAACCTAATGTGTAAAATGTAGAAATATAATTTTGAATTTAGAATGCTCTGCTCCGGTATTTCCGCGACTCTTGAAAATATGGATTTTTTTTTGCTTTATTAATTTTCATTAAAACAATGCCCATTCGCCAAAAGCATAAAAATTGCTTTTTTTTTGCTGTTTGTTTTATTAACATATTATCTTTATATCAAAAATATTAATTAGTGATACGAATCCGCAACAGAACATTAAAATACCAATATAAAAAGTAACAAAAGTTTTTTAGGACAACAGTCTCAAAAAATAAGCCGTCTTACACTCAAGTCAACATTTCCAAAAATATATATTTTCTTATGTTCTAATGTAATGTAACGTAGCTAAGTATTAATTACAGTATAACATCGATTGCGAGAAATTACCAACGATTAAAGTTACCTTTGTACCTAGAAGACTAGTAGGTCCATCCATTGGTAAAAACTCTTAATAATTGACAAAATTAAAATGTGTCCTATACAAAATACGACGCTTATAGAAAATTTACTATCAAAAATCACGACACAGATTCTTCTAATTTACAATGAATGTAACATAAAAGTAAAAAAAAAGGCTATAAAAATCATTCATTCGACAACCATAGATAAAAAATAGGAAATAATAATGGTTCCGACAAATAAATAAATCTCCAGCTATCTCTGTCCGACTTTTATTCTAATTTACCAGCGTTATAATAATATACCGACAAAAAAATTCAAAGCATACCGAATAAAATACCTAAATTTTGCTGACACCTATGAACACAATCAAATTACATTTCTACTTAAAAATATATTAAACTTCGAATAACAAAACTAAACTTCTGAATAAAATACTGAACCTCCGACGAGATTACTGGGTTACTGACAACAGAGGTCATGTCAAAATAATCATTCTTTTACGAATTTTATGAGTTATTTAATTTTCTAGTGTTGGTTACCAAATATATTTTTTAACTCTCAACATTGATGAAAATACCGAAACTGGTCGGACCGCGCGAACGGCGTTTGGGTCGCGTTCGGGTGTTTTTGCGTACGTTCGGCGTGACGTCGGAAGTTTCGAGCGCAGTGCGCTTGCAACGACAGCTCGCCGCGTGTTTCGTTTGTTTACATAAATAATTATAATATTTGTATTTGTAGTTGAAACTAAGGACACTGAAGTATGGATGAGGTACCTGTGTACCGTTCTGACTCTGATGAGGAAGAAGTGGGAGCTGAACCGTCAGTACCGGCGAAGAAGAGCCGTCATATTAAAAGTTGGGTGTTAATCAAACGGTGCAGTGAACAAGAAGCAGAAGAATTTGTGAATGATGAAAAGACTTGGTCAAGAAATTATACGCGGGATAGTGAAGAAGGCCAAAAACGGTTCTATCGTTGTAATAAAGTAAAATCCAAAGGGCCACAGTGTGATTGTGCCTTGTATTTATTGTTTGTGAACGATTGCGAAGATGTTCTTATTTTTAAGACTACTTCAGAGCACAACCATGACCAGATTGGTACGCGAAGTGATTACGGAATTTCGGAAAATGTTAAAAGAGAAATAAATAAGCTGTTTGATTTACGTCTAAAGCCAAAAGCTATATTAGAGGCTCTGAACAAGATTGAAGGGATAAAGGTCCCTTCTAAAAGGCAACTTAATAACTACTTATATGACAGAAGGCGCGAAAAGTATGGAAGAGCTACAATTTACTTAGGTGAACTTGAAAAGTGGATTTTCGATCGAACAACTATTCCCGATGATGAAAATGAAGTTTTTGTGTTTAGCTATTACGTGCTAGAAGATAAAGTACCAACTTTTCGTCTTGCATTGTCAACAAAAAAATTACTCAACATTGTTTGTTCCACTGACGTACTTCACATAGACGCCACCTACAAACTCATATGGCAAGGGTTCCCTGTTTTAGTTCTTGGTACCACTGACAAGAACCGCAAGTTTCATCCGCTTTGCCTTGGTATCTCCACAAATGAACGTCAAGAAGATTTCCAAATGATTTTTGGTGGCCTCAAAGAAAAGGCACTAAGTTTATTTGATCACATATTGGAACCTAGAGTTTTAGTTTGTGACGCTGCTCAGGCTATAATAAATGCTTTCATAGAAGTTTTTGGTAATGCACCTGTTGTTCGTATGTGCTGGGCTCACGCGAAGAAAAATATGCAACAGAAAGTTCAGAAAACCGTCCACAAAACAAAACAGAAAGAAATCATACAGGACATAGACACGCTACATAATGCTACATCATATGAAGTATTTAATGCTGCGTCACAAGCATTTGTTGAGAAATGGCAGACTCAAACCGAGTTTGTTAACTACTTCCAAGAAGAATGGTTAAAAAAGCATCCGAATTGGTTTTTAGGTGCAGCGCCGTGTTCACCTGTCACAAATAATGCGTTAGAAGCTTTTAATCGGAATATTAAAGACCACAACACCTTACGTGAACGTTTTCCGCTTTCACATTTCTTGGCCATTGCGACTGAGATGGTTGGTCAATGGTCTATACAAAGCTGCAAAGAATCTTTACCTGAAGAACCTACTATTGAGCTAAAGGATTGGACTGATGGTTATTGCTGGGCAAAAAAAGATTTAAAGATAAAGATTTTATCATCCAACACAGCATACACAGAATACTTGATCCCAAGTAGCCAAGTAGGAGACGTAAATTACGGCGAACAGTGGTTAAACTTCGATGATTACAAGAGGAAACATTTTGCTTTCTGGAAAGTCAAGGTCCCAAAAAATGGAACTGAAAATGTAAATTGGAAAAAAGGATCCTGCACTTGCCCGCAGTTTTATAAAAAATACATTTGTAAACACCTTCTTGGGCTCGCTATCAGATTGAAACTCGCGACTCCGCCTTTGGAAGCGAAAGCATTACCTATAGGACAAAAAAGAAAACGGGGTCGTCCTACTAAATCCAGACCTGCTCTTATAATTCAATGAATTCTTATAACGCGAAATATTATTAAGATTAGGTACTACTTACCTACCTCTTTATTTTAGGTCATAAGAAGAAATGATGACATTTTCTACTACTGATTAAAGAATATTTTAGATATAATAAACTGAATTTTATTTTATTCTTTGCTCCCTGTACCTGTAGTAACTAGAATTCATGATTATAGTAAGTACATTTTTGTATTTTTAATAACTTTCTGGACAAGCGCCAACAATAGAAATTTAAGTATAACATTGTAGTAAAAATAGCACAGAGTTTATGAAAAATTAAATGTAATTGATGAATTTCTAGTTGGCAAGTAAAGGTAATAATTACAAAGCATTGTTATCAGTAGAACATAATTTTATATGGTTAAAAAGTATTACAGCAATTAACAGTCATAAGATTTTTTCTAAGATTTAAGTATATCATTCGGTCGTTTCGTCATTTTTAGTCGGACAGAAGTAGTCGGAGATTTAGTATTTCGGGCAGTAAATATTATATTTTTAGTAAGGACATTTTTAAATTTATTATCGGAGCTTTTATTACTACCCATAAAAAATTACCTCATCAGTCTCAATACAGCACGTTTTCACCTAACGTTATATTGCACTTAAGGTAAATTATTCCGTAAACCAGCAAAACTTAGACCTAAAACATTGTACATACTTTCAAACATTTACAGTGTTAAAATAACAGAGATCGGTTATTGGCTTAATTACGGCTTCATTACCATCAAAATATTTATTGAGCAAAGCATCTCCTTATTAAAATCCTAGACTCTAATATACATGTTAACCATCTTAGTGTTAGCTGAAGTTAGTCACAAGTGAAGTTTAATACCACCAATGTACCCTGAATGGAATTTAATCATTATTACGAATATCCCAGACATATATGTGTGAGACATTCCTCCATATTGGGTCAATTATTGTTTAATTCACTAATCAACAAATTGAAATACTTTTAGGTACAGTCATTTCATCCGGTATTAATTATGATTTGTTTTTGCTTTTTACTCGTTTGATGACGGGTGATAGGGAAAAAACAACTACCCCGAAAATAGATATTTAAGAAAAAATATTTGAATAAAATAATAAAATCCTCTAATATTGCACGCCAAATTTTTAAATATAATTTTGCACCAAGTTTAGTTAATAATTCAACACCTATCTAGAGTTTCGCTGGTCCAAGTATGGCAAAGAATTAAGCCTTAAGCTGAGATTTAGAGTCAGGTGCCTCGATTCTCCTGATTTGATTGAAAATTTAACAGTTATAACAAATAAGAATAAAATTTTATAAATTTTCCTACCGTTGAATTTTTGAAGTTGATTGAAGAATCGTCTCCAAGTTTAAATGCTTGCAAATTTTTAACTATCCTAATTATTGATTATTAAACGGCGTCTTTACTTTAATTTATCTCTAAATCTGGCCTTGCTTATCTTATCCCTTCATTTTCTTCCTCGTACTTTACACATCTAGGTAACATCTTCAATTTTCTTAAAAAACACCCTTCTAAGCTTTTATAAGATTAATTAACTAATACACTACCTTCAGTGATAACAAAAAAGAGTCTTAAAACAAAAGAGAATCTTAGCATCTAAGCACGTGCAGGAAATTGCGATTTATGTAACACAATATTGTTGAGAAACAATGGACCCGTTGCAGTCTCAATTTGTGAATGTTTTTGAATAAAAACCCAAGACAAAGAAAAATTCGTCTGCACCAATAGCGTTAATAACAGAGGTCCTATGAACAACTTATTACTTCCGCCGCGCCGGCTTGATAAAAATGATCTGTGATGTTACAAATGGCTATATGTTTGAAGCTGTAATTTACCCCAAAACAAATACTAAATCCTTCTTAAATTAAATCAATGTAATTATATGACACGAAAAAAATCAAGGATAACTAGACAATTTAAATTAAGGTAATAAAAATAATATATCCAAAAAATTATGACGAGTTCGGGCACAAAAACAATTGGAAAAACTCGTGATTTCACAAATAGAAAATCTTCTGTCCAGAAAATTAATTAATATAAATATATGCCAAACGTTGTGTAATGGTTATCCAATAAAGCTTACAAGGGCTCCTTAACAATTCAAATAATCCTCATGAGATCTTACTTGACTTCCAAACTAGCAAAATCTTTCTGTTCGTAGCTAAACGTATCGTAACTTTCCTCACACAAAACATCGCTATGAAATTTTGAGCACCTTTTTAGTATTAAGAATATACATTTTGCCTCCAACGGACCATCATCAGTTCATTCATCATCAAAAATATGGTAATATCTTGTCTATACTGCGGAGGTGCAGAGCGATAGAGACGCAATACCAGTACCCAAACATCTTAATTCACAATAACGGTTCCTATGATTGCAATATTGAACTTAATAATTCGCACCTCCGATCCGTATTTTTTGGGGTCTACGATAATTATACTCAGACAAGGATTAGATATGTTTAGTTAAATTAGCATAGCTGGCGCAATTTCCATAAGAAAATAATAATTTTAAGTTATAAATAGATAGATAGCCCTTTTCAACGCCCGCCTTTAATAATTTTTACCAAACGTTATTCAATTAAAAAATGCGCCATTTATATACTAACTATCGGCGTCTGTTTCTAATTGTTGTAAAAACCCCAGACAAATACAATATTGATTTTGAATTTTACGAAAGTTTAACTTCATAATTGAAAGAGTTAGGGCACCGCAATCGGAACGTGAGACAGCGAACATTATTTACACAAATGTATTTGGAGGTAAAGTCAATATGGGAATTACAAGTTCGGCCAATTACTGAAGGATTTAGGTGCCTGATCTCAGATAGTAGCGACCTCTCCCGAAAAGACACCTTTATTAATTATTAATATCAAGAAATGTTCACTATCTGGCATCTCTATCGCGACCTGAACCTCAATGAACAAAAAAGGATAGGTTTGAAAAATCTAGTTTTACCTTTCATACATTTACACTAATTCTTAATAATAGATACGAGTTTTATTAGAAAGGTCTCATGTGAGATCTTCACCACTTAAAAGAAAAACTCTGAAAGATGACTCGTCCACTGCATCTGTATATAGCTCCTCCTGTACCAATGTTTTAAAATATTAATAAAATATAAAAGCCGCGTTTACTCCACAAACATATTTTGTAATTCGTGTAGATATTAATGTGGCCCATTCACAAGTCCCCTTTTTTCTATTCAACTAGGAAAAGCGGACATAATATGTCGACGGGACACAAAGTTCTTCGACACAAGAAATTTGAAATTCAGAAGAAAAATTTTCTTTGATAATGCTTGCACAAAACTCTACTAGTAATACATTTGCATAACGAGGGTTAAAACGCAAATGCGATTTAAATTGAATCACATAGGCGCAATGATAATCTGAAAATTTGTGCCTCGATTAAAAAAAAAAGAACTTGGTGTAATTGACTATTATTCCTAATTCAAATATTTGCACATGAGTAAGTACATCATTTTTACCTTTGCCTTCGATTCAAGAAGATTCTAGAATCTTTAAGTTTATTAGCAAAAAATATAGTACAAGTATTTAATCGTACTACATTTACCATCACTCTAGACGTTGATATACGCCGTAGTTGAAAGTCACATCAATTGGAGAAAATAACCAAATTAAGTTGATCACTGACCTGCGCAAGATGCACGGAAGGTGCGTCCAACATGAGTTCCGAATCCAGAACACGCTCGGACACACTTGCACGTACTGCACTGCACATCTGTCTGCAGCACGAAGTCAATCAATATATAATTTATCAAGGACCAAGATTTAAAATCCAAATAATTAGAAAAATGTCTACTGTAAATAGCAATTCGGCGAGAGCTTTTCAATACATTATTATTAAATCTCATTTTTCAATCGCAACAAAATTGTTACCATCTTCAAAAATGTTTTTTGTTCATGGCGATTTTGTAAATTGACTTACTCGCTATCATCATTGTGGAAGACACTGCCATGAAGGAAAAGATCGCTTCGCACAGTGAACACATTACTTTCTGATCCTTCTAACGGCTCTACCTAAAAATACATATATTCTAGTTAACTATGCTAAAAACAATATTTATATAAATTCTATTGAAGCATATCATTACGTCAAAACCGTTTACGACGACATCGTTTATAACAACATATCGGTTATTTTGACCAAAATCAAAGGTGCCAATTCTCAATTCTAATGTATTAGGTACAATGCTGATAGAGAACAAATCTTTGTTTTTAATTTATTTTATTATTATTTATTACTCAAGATGTCATATGGAACATGGTGCATGGAAGTGGTTGCAGCTCCTTACAAACGTTATGTAAAAGAAAAACCTTGGCGATTAAAAAGAGTGGCGGAGAGTTTATTGCCAGTTCTTCTCTTCCGTTCTACGACCTCGATTTGAGAACTGGCAGTAAAGTTATAATTAGAAACATTTAATGTATTTCTTTTTTTGACGTTCATAAGTGTACATTATGTTACCTATATTAATAAATGATTTTTTAATTTGAATTTGACTAAAGCCCAAACCCAATAACCTATGTCAATCCATTTTTGACCATCTGAGATAGACATCTTAATCTTGATAAAAGTGTGCAAATAACCAATCGACAGATTGTAATAACCATCTGTCGATACAAGCTATCCACGGTAGGTGGGATCGGTGTATGTAGATGAAAATATATAATTCGGGAAATTTGGTTTGCAATAAATTGATCGTTTCATTGGCTGTGTGACATGTGGCACCGTCCTGTTGAAACCACATTTCAGTGATATCCATGTCATCAATAATAGGCCAAAATTTAGTGGTTAACATCTCGCGATAATTTCCCGAGCGCATAATTTCGCGAAATTCAGCTGTTAAGTGGCCAGCCAGATCGTGTGATTTAACACCACTGGATTATTTTTTGTGGGGCTATGTTAAAGACAGAGTCTATACGGAGCCAATCGAATCGATTGCAGCCTTAAAACTCAAAATCCGTGATGTCATTAACGAAATAGACCCTCCATTTTGCCAAAAAGTGATTCAAAATTTTGATGAAAGAATCAACATCTGTCAGCGTGGTCGTGGTGGACATTTGCCAGATATCATTTTTCATTCATAATTGCCAAACTTTTCTCTTTGTAATACAATAAAAATTTCATTCATTTTCCTCTAAATTCTTTGTTTTATTTTGTTTTAGAAAACAAAGTTCTTGTTGAAACACCCTTTATTATATAGGATAGGATATTGGCACAGTTGAATTGTTCAACTGTGCCAATATCCTATCTTAAAATTTTAACTTACACCAGTTTTTAAAATAAAAAGCTATTTGATATGTTTTAAACATAGATATGTATATTTTAATATTATTTGTACGGTTTTATTTACTTTATTAAGTTTATATTGATTATCAAACATGAGTGTAAAGAGCGAAGAGATTGCATTATATCCTTCGCCAAAAATGCATTGTCTTCGTAGGGTTTGGTTATTGGGATGCAGATACGAGATAGATCGACTGTCACTGTCTGATCACTGATTGAATCTGAGATATGGATTAATTATTGGGTTCGGGCGTTAATAACAACGTCATAAGCTGTTCCGACCAAATATGAGTAGTCTCTTTCATTACTTTTTTCCACTACTTCATATACATAGAATCCCTCCATCTCTCGTGTTTGTATAAAAGAGGAGTTCTACTAGCATTATGGCTTGAGCGTGGGTCTCTTATCCTAAGCTCATTGATTTGAACCGTGGCATCCGTGGAGGCATCCATCTTTTCTTTCAATGTGCGCATTTACTTATACGTTGAAGGCAACATCGTGAGTAAACCACCATGCTTATGACCGAAAAAAGACGGCATGTCAGGCACAGAAGACTGATCACTTAATTACATAAAAACACGAAACAAACTAATATCTGAGAAAAAATATCATATTGGCATCGTTTTTTTCTGGCTTGTTTATTTGATACACTATAATTATTTGAAAAACGTCAAGTTCCCATCAAGTAACATCTAGGCATATAATTTAAATCATGACTATAAATACCTGAACATCATCTTCTAGAACATAATCATCGGAATTGTAGTCCGCCTTCTGCAAAGGCCACGTGCAATGCGTACGCGCCGCATGATCATCCCTTGCTTCCTCCCCAGTGATTACTAAATCATCAGGACCGGTCGTCAATACGAAATCTCTTTCAGCTTCAAAATGCGATGTAATCACTAAGTCTCCCTCTTCTCTGGTCTGAATCACCAAATCTTCAGTTGTTATCACAAACTCTTTGTCCCCGTGACTGATCACCAGATCCTTCCCTTCCTCCGGAAACGACACAAAGTCTTCACAACTTCCAGGACCCAAGAGTGAATCCTTCACATCCCCAGACTTTGGTGAATCGTCCGAATTAACGATCCTCATATCATTTATGTCTGGCACCGCAACAGACTGTTGGTCCAGCAATTTTTGATTTCCTTCCCAAAGTTCAACCTGAAATTAATTAATGGTTTATTACAGAATCCACGGATTTCATCTTAGAATAATCAACTCAAAGGTGTTACCATGAATTTTTGTCCAGTTTTTTTTAAAAGACGCTCGGTGTCACTTTCAACATTACATGTATTTTGTTTTCTTTTTACTTTAGTCTGAAATCATAATTTATTGACATTAATAGGAAAATCAAGGAAAAACATCATGTCATGCTTTTGAATAAATACCGTGGATTTATCAGACTTCTTCATTGGTTTCTGTTGCTTTGCGTTTATGTCACATGTGTTATTATCTTGTACTGCATTAGATGAGTCTTCTGAAATGAGAAAAGTTTTATATAAGAAAAAACATCTTATTGTCTTTGATAAATTAAATATAAGCAAAGACGATAGCAGACACGTCCGACCGCAAGGCAAATGTTCATCCACAATCTTTTGTGATGGTTGGAATGTTCAATCCCTCAAAAAGAGTGTAGTTTCGGCAAATTTACAAAGCTAGTTAAGGAAGAGTTCACTACGATAATTTCTTATTAGGTATGTTCAATTAAACATGTGTGTACTTGTGTACACGCGTAAGAAGTTATCCTTCTCTGGCGTTAAAGAAAAAAGGTATCAAATACATTGAACTTTTTACTATAACGTATTATCTAGTTAAATAAAGTTTATTTAAATATCACAAATCATATTTTTTATTTTAAAATGTTGACTATTCTAACTCCAGGGTGTCGGTATTTTTGTTACGCGCGCATCGTAAAAATTGACTCTCATGAATTTTACCTAACGCACCAAAAGAAGTATAACTTCAAAAATCGGAATGTACGATAGTTCGCAACGTACACAATCCTAACATTAAAGCCATCTTGTAATATTACAGTGTTTAACTTTCAATAAATATACTTATAGCTTTCTATAAGTCAACGATTATATAATCAGTTCAACTTTTTTAAGGTATACCTTACATAAATACACCGAAATAATTTATTTTAACAATTATTATTGTTTACCTAAAGTGTGATGCCTAGCCTCGTGGTCGCGCAAGTGTTCGCGTCGCAGAAACGCTCGGCCGCATTGCACGCATGTATGACGACGGTCGCCTGTATGACGCCGCGAGTGACGCAGTAGCTTGCTCGCAGTGCGAAACGACCAGTCGCAATTCTACCAAATGAAAATAATAAAGTACGACTAAAACCTCAGCTAGGAAGTTAATTTTTAATGTATTTTGCAACTTGTAATGAGCAAAGTGCTACAAGTGCGAAAGACAGTATATCAAATCTTAACATATGCAGTACAGTGAGAGTAACTACAATACAAGAAATAACAATTGAAGGCATAATGTACGTTTATGGTCTTTAGACATGAAGCCAGACGTAACAGCAACCAAGAAAATTTGTAAAATAAATACATGTTTTTTTTTATTCTACCAATAAGATAGCAATTATATGAAACTAAAGCAACAAACCGGATAAGTGCAATGGTAGGGTTTGGCTCCAGTGTGCGCTCGGCTGTGTTCTCGTAGGCGACAAGCGTGTCGGAACACACGCCCACACTCGGGCCAAGGGCACGCAAAAGACGCACGCTCAACGTGCGAACGCTTGTGCGCACGTAGGCCAGATGCCCAAAAGAAACGACGCTCGCAAACGTCACATCTATCATGAAAAAAAAACTTTCTTTACTATAGTTAAAATCATCATCAATATTTAATATAATTGTTGGAAATGAATACAAGTTACTTGTTACTACCAGGCTAGCAAGGGACATGAATTTTATAGGAGGATCGTAAGCCTAGAGGTGTCGCTTTGTACCTAAATTAATAAATAATGATTTAATGCATCCTGCTATTACTGTAAAAAATTAATACTTGTATTAAGTGTTCTGTATGTTTTATATTCTTCTTTACTCCTAGGATAAAGAGAAAAGCTTTACAGTACATTTTTATTCTTCATTCTGAATGGTGCTTAATATTCCAGCCATAAGCTGCTTCTGCTTGGTGGAAACACAGCATAACTTAAGGTCAAAAATATTTTTAGACATATTATACTTTTACTTTTATAAATACAATTTTAGTAAACTTACTTAAATGCTGCATCATCAACGGAGTGATCTTCGTTTATATGTTTAATAAGCTCTTCCTTCACTAAAAACACTTTATGACAGGTTACTTCTAATTTACTTGAATTCTTAACAGGACATTCAAAAACACTTGGTCGTGCAATCCTGCATATTTTATTATGAGTATTCTTATGTTTTAATAATTTTTCTTCACTTAAAAATACCTTTACACAATCTCCCACATCACACTGAAATAAATTCGAGTTCATTCAGGTCTTAGCAAGTTATTAAACTAAATAATTAGATCTAGATTAGCTTTCTACATAAATAATATTTGAAATAAATGACTGATGATTGTCACTTATACTTTGTCAGCATATTTCAATATATTATTTTACATCATTCACTAGTTAAATGTTTAGACATTTACTAATCACATTAAATCTACAATAGAACCAGTATTATATTTAATTAATAAGAGAATAAATGAAAAAAATTGCCCTAGCAATTACTTTTTCTCGTGAAGGCTGTTACATACAAGGCTGTTTTCTAGGCAGCCTATATAACAGTCAGTGCCATAAATATGTCTGGCTCATGCCCCATAAAACCAACTTACAATTAATTTAATAAAGATATTTTAATCTCTTAAGACAACAAAATAACCTTTTAAGACAGAGAAATAAGTTAGATTAGAGAATCCTGTTCAAATTATGAAGTTTATGTTATCCATACCTTATATTTAGTTCTACTTTGGGAAATCCCATCAATAGAAAACCTCACAAGTTCATTATCTGAATGGGCTGTTTCTGTTCTTTCATTGAATGTGTGTGGAATAATGGAGTTGAAATTTATCTTCTCTGAAGAACTTAATTCTTTCAGATGCCTACCTAAAATAAAATGTTATCTCTACACTATAAAGTTATTCATTGTCAAGTATGACAATGAATAACTTTAATTTAAATTGAAATAATTCTTACAGTTTCCAGCAATAAATGGGTTTGAATCATCAATAAATGCAAAGCAGACTTTATCACATGAGCCAGCAGCACCCTGTTTATTTTTCTTAAAGGGTTTATTCTAAAAACAAAATTTTAGTAAAAACTAAGAATATAATAAAATATATGCTATAAAATAATAATACAAAATAAAATAAACTAAACTCTTTACCTGCCCTTCAGAATGTCTAATCAGAAAAGAGTCAACGTTCAACGAAGGCTGAATATCTGTTATATCTAAAATATAAAAAAACAAATATTAAAATGAGAAGTCCTATTTATTAAGAATTAGATAGAGCAAATATAAAGCTCAAACCAAAATATGCACATTGGATATAAAAGATAGTGAAATATATTTGTTAAACTCTAAGAACATTCCAAAAGATACAAGTAATAAAGCTGCCAAATTAGTATTAATCAATTAGTTGATTAAAAAAATTAGGCATACCCGAATGAATAGGAATCAAACAAGCTTGTTTAGGTTCAACTTCTGAGAGATCAAGGCTCTTAATTTTGACATCATTGACTTCTACGCCCAAGGTTTTCATATTGTGGTCTTTTTTTGACCCATTTTTTGGGTCAGTTTCTATCAATAAACTTGCGTCGATAGGCTTTTCTCTAATTAGATCAAGGTCCTTGTTGATTGATTTAAAAGTTTTGGGGTTTCTACGTAATATATTTGGCTTTTGTAGTCTTTTCTTTTTACTTTTATCTTGACACAGGAACATTATATCTTCATTTGGCCAACGAAGAGTAATAAATGTACACTGAAACTACATTTAATATGCTTATAGCTTCCGTAAATGTAGTTAATTTATATATTAATGCGACTAATACAAAAATGAGTTATACTAAAATTTTATGTTATCATTCGTTTTTGACATATCATTATTACCGTCTTACTGTAACATTTACAACAATTTATCGTGATCTATGAGATTCACTACCGACAAAATATATTTTTAAAAGCTTTTCCCTCGTGATATAAAAATTTTGATGTAATATAAAATATTATAACAACACACAAATATTACAATTTAAAAAAATAAATTTACAATTGAACTACAGATAACAAAAACAAGCAATGGTTTTATTAATAAATATTTTTATTTGCAATGACGATTGACGTCCAATATAGTTTCTACAGACTATAAAAATCGAAAATTTTAATAAAGAGTGTTTAGTATAAGTAAGATATGTATATACAAGTAGAATACGCCTATACATACGCCACATACAGTAATTTAAAATTAAATTTAGGGGATTTCAGGGGAGAAATCAAATTAGTCTAGGGGTACGTCGCCTGGACCATCTGGCAACAGCTTAAGAGTTATTACTTAGGTGCCAATGGACTTTGTATCCGGCTATTAAATAAATTTAAAAAAAAATTATTACTTAGGTATGGAATATTTTAGGTTTAACCATAACCTACAACTTGTCTTGATCTTTAATCTTGCGATTAATTAAGAACCTATAAGATAAATTATATCTAAGAGTAATAATAAGAATAGTATGGACTTAACTGTTTTCGATAATGTGGATGAAACAGATATATCATGCAGAGAAAAAATTAAGCTACTATTACATGAATTAAAAGAGCAAGATGAGGAGTATATGGAGGTAAATATAATTAATTCTTTAATAATAAATAGTTAAAACCAACGACAACAGTACAACAGTATTTTATAAGTATGATTTTTTGGAGTTTACCTGACAACAAATATCAGGTAAACTCAATATAAATTGTGTATCAGTTAATACATGTATGTTTTATTACATAGTTACTTGTAGAATTGAAAGAAAAAATGATAATATACTGGCATCAACCTTGGTATCAAAGGACTGGTTGGCTAACAAGGAAAATTGAGCAAAATGAAGATGAACATGAAAAATTTCGGACTGATAAATTTACCTTAACTGAATGTGAGCGTGTGCATAGAAATTGGTTAAAATTCGTGAAGGTTAGTTTTATTAGTCCAGTATTATTAATATGAAATATAAGTCAACTTTTCAAAATTACTAAAGTAAAATTTAAATTAAGAAATTCCAGGTACCGGATCAACCAATGAGGTTAGCAAGATGGAGAAGTAACGGAAAAAGTAAAATAAGTAGATTTGGACCAGAGGAGTATGTGAGACGTTATATAATTTCCTATCTTGCTAGAGGTCTAGAAAGAAATCTCCACCAGGTATTTCAACACTTTAATGTATGCTATGGTACACTTAATAAGGGACCTTATACACAACTTGAAACAAAAGTAATACAACTCTGTTACTACCACTTTCCTGAAGATGCTGTACAGTATGCTTCTCGATTATTATGTAGAGAAACTAGAGGAGTGCAGATGAAGATACATTTGGATTTTAAAGGTATATTTTAAACCTTTTCCTGAAAGATACTATAATCAGAAAATTATAGGGTGGGTACGCTTTTGGTGGTATTGAAATGTCCAATTTAACTTTATTGACTAACAGAGCATAAATTAAAAATCTTCTATCGTCTGCACTGTAGTAAAGTAATGTTTTATAATCAATTCTATTAAAAAATAATGCATTTTTTACAACATAACACAATATATCCTTATCCAAATAAAAACAACTTTGATTAGAATTGCCCTGAACAGTGCTATAGTAGTAGGTAACTTTAGCTCAAATAATATATACTTTTGGCTGCCTTGGTTTAATTGATAACATAATATTATAATCAGGTTCTTTTGTTTGTTTAACAGTAAACATTTTTATTACACAACAAAAAAAATTGTGTTATCTTTAATGTGCAGACATTTAAAATTTTCAGATAATCTTAAAAAGAAAAGACCTAAAGTAAGATGGACCTTGGACAGTGCAACAAAATTTTTAAAATTAATCATGAAATTTACTGGTCTTCATCTTGAAGAACTAAAGTATAAAAAAATTGACAAATCTATTTGGGTAAAGATCGAAGATGAGATGGATAAAGATGCTAGAACATTAAATTTTTTCTGGTATTATTATTTACATGTTCAAATATTCGTAAAGTCAGACCTAAAACTTAAAAAGATCAAAAAGAAAATCATAAAAGTGTAAGTAGCTTTTTAGCTATATTTAATTGAAAAAATATTTTTTTTTAAGTAGTGTTGAAATAACCACTATAATTCAAATTTATGTATGTTTGTTAATTTGTGTTTACACTATTGTAAATGTATGTCTCAGTGCTTCACTTAGAACAGTAAAGTTAACTTTTATAATTTTTCCTCTAATGGATTTGATGTTAGTCTTTTTAAAATTTTATATTTCAATAGAAATTGTGAGCTGTACATGTTTATCTAAATATAAAATTCAAACCTAGGTAGCTAAAAATATATACTACCATAAATACATAGTAAAGTAAATATAACAAGAGTTTATACATCTGAAGGGTTTGTATAGATTAATTTTCGAGCACAAGCAGCTTCTGTATTATGTACAGAATAAATTATGTTACCTCATATCTTTAAAAATTCTTTCAGAATCAAATCATATCCATATCGAGTTTGGACAGATATCAATTGGAAAGATTTAGTCCAACATTTTCCTGATGGTGTAACATCTGGGTTTTTATATAATATTTGTGTCCATTCTGCGATACATTATAAAAATTATTTAAAAGCACCACTTCATGAAGTTCTTGATTTTCTAGAGGAGAAAATTAAAACTTCTAATAAACGCCTTAAAACATTAACTTTAAACAGTGATGGAATGTTAGAAGTTGTTTGTTACAATAATTCAAAACCCAAGGAAATTAAAGAAGAGAAATATTATAAGGACTTTTATTGATACTTTAATCATCTTATAGTAATAATGTAATGTCTAATTAATTTCCTTTTGGAAAGTAACAAAAATTGTATACAGGGTGTCCCAAAAAGAATGGATAATCCTTGAACCCCGCACGGAACAGCTCTCCAGCGCTCAGAAAAAAAAATTTAAAAAAATCCGAGTGATACCCAAAATATGTTTTTTTTTAGAAAAACATACGATATTTTTACTTTACTTCACATTCATGCGCACAAGGGCCACAAAATAATTAAATTTGTGGCGTTTTTGATGTCATCTCTTTTAGAGAACTTAAGAACTTAGTTTTTGCTATGAAATTTGATATCAAAATAATTTTGGCATAGATTGAGTGTCTCATGTAAAAAAAAGTATGAAAGCTTAAGTGGCCAGCTATTTAAAAAAAATGCGCAGTTTGATGATAAAATCAAAATAAAATAAATGATACAGTTTACAAAATGGTGTAATACATCATTTTATCTAATACCACTACGAAGTTAATGCTATAGAAACAACTTCTTAAGGCTCTACTAAGATAACAGTCGTGGCGTCGTTCATTTATTTTTGAAATGGCCTCTTGAACTCGGCTACGTAATTTCTCCAAATATGATTTTTTTTGAGTACACTTCTTCCTCTAGACTGCCCCAGTAAAAAAAGGTTAAGTGGGTTTAAATCCGGGGATCGAGGAGGCCACAAAATGGGACCCAAACGACCAGTCCAATTATATGGATACGTGGCATTTAAATAAGCACGGACGTTTGTACAATAATGTGTAGGGCAGCCATAATTATGTAGCCAATGGGATTCCCTTACCTCCTCAGGCACTTCTTCCATTAAGTTCAGGAGTTCATTTTGCAAAAAAAAAAAAAATATCTATGAGAAGATAAATTTCCCGGCAGTTGAAAAGGACTAATAACTATCCCGTTTAATATACTAGTCCAATAGTTTACTTTGAACTGGTATTGCGACCTCGTCGATCTTCTATTTTTGCAAGCATTTGTCGACAAAAAAACAATCTTGCATGGTAATCTCTCGGTTGCAGAGCTTGGACGCGTCTCATATGGTAAGGATGATATTCATTTATTTTCAGTACACGATGTACGGTCGGGATTCCAGTACGCCGTGGTATTGTTCTTACAGAGGTCGTCGGGTATTGCTGAATTTCGTCGGGTACAATGTCTTGAGTATTAATATTCGCTAGCCTTCCTGAGCTCGTACCACCAATGCCACTGTATTACTGCCACGGTATTCTGCCTTCCGAATAACATCTGTGGACTCTCATGAATACACGGTTATCTGAACGACGCGCATTAGGATATCTTTCTCTATAAAGGGCTGCAGCAGCACTTGCGTTGCTCCTGCACTCACCATAGATGAAGTGCGTGTTGGCGTATTCTTGTGCCTTATTGTATATTGAATCCGCGGCATTTTCATTCACTGAATCAGTCCAAAATCAAGCCAAGTCGTCGTAAAATCACCAACCAAAGTCCAAATCAGTAGCCAAACGAGTAGTCCAATAAATAGCCAGAAATCACAAAGAAATGCAAGAGGAGTGCACACATGCGAGACCGAAAAAGTCGAAAGACGCATTACCTAAATAAACTCAGTAAATTTATTTGCTATGTATCTGGAACCGATCTGATAATAATTATTAAGCCGGTGTACCGAGCGAAAAAAGATATTTTCTCCTACTCGCTCATACTCTACAAAATCAACCTATTATTGTCTCGTGTAAACAACATATGGACTTGGGCCACGCTCAACACCCTTAGTACAATAAAAAGCGTAGATAGAGTATAAAACTAGTTAAGCTTCTAAAATAACAATAATAACTAAAGAGAGAAGACATTAACGTGAAATATTAAGTATTTCACGTGCGAGCGAAACAGAGTATCAGTTTTTCTGTCTCTATTTGCGTATCGGGATTTATTTGTTTACGACCGAGCCCTTGGTGGTAAACAAGTTTTCACCGTTTACTGATAAATCTGTGAAACCCAAGTCAAACCCATAATTTAATACTTTATCATTTTAAGAGGTGTATTTAAAGTGTAAGTCATGGTGAATTGATGCATAATTGGTTGTAAAAGCTATAGTGAACGAAAAGAATCAAACATAACCCTTCATCGGTAAGTAGCTTATTTTGTCACGACTAAATAAGCTACAGTAACTTTGTTCTAGAATTAATCATTCGGATGTGTATTTTGATCAATAATAAGCAATCTTCAATGAATTAAAACTTCGACACAACAACACTTCCAAACCGACTAAATTGCGAGTGTCGACAGTTGGTACCAACTAATAGCTGTCATTTTCATACAAATTTAGTTTTCGACTTTCTATATACACTACGTTAAGCCGTCTTGACTAGACCCCCAGGCCATAAAATTATTAAAAAAAAAAACTTTGCGAAAACCTCGACCCGTCACCGTCAAGTAACCAAAAGGCTTGTTTTCTCAGGCCAAAGACAAAAAACTACGTATTCGGTACTCGGTAGTCGGTACTGCTGTCTGCTCCATACAATAACCACTTTCACATTTCACGCGACAATCGGCATACACAGTGCGTTATGATTATAATTGAGAAACTTAAAAAAATATTAAAAAATAAGAACATACTTAATTAAAAGCAAGTTCCTTGATAAGGAGTTTCAATAAAATACACCTGTACCAAGGAAGCCTAAATGAACTCCAAGAGAATAGAAGCCTTACTTGATAGTGATGATGAATATCCATGTAAGATTGTACAAATATTTCAAAATTCTTTATATATTATTGTATAGTGTTCATTATACTTTGATAATTAAAGTAAGTCATGAAACCATTGTGTACTTGCAGTATCCTTCATAAAAATACTTTGACCTTAATTTAAATGTAGATTTTAGTTTTTTCATAAACTTATTTACAGAAACATATATCTAAGAGTTGAATTTACCTTAAGAAATAGATTTGCCTTCAAACATTTTAATAATTTTTTCAGCTACATACCAAGAAGAACCAGAGCTTCCTGCATATCTAAATGATTACAGATTTGAACCTATAGTATTTAAATGGATAGAAAATTATGTATCTGTGTCACAGCAGAAAAGAAAATCCCTAAATTCAGATAATAATAGGAATGAATATATAACCACAGGGTATTTAAGCCAAAAAGATTTATTTTGCCTAAAAGCAGTAGCTAAAACTTCCAGTGATGATACATTTTTATGGATGGTAGACTTCTTTGTACGCAAGGATATTCAGTCGAGATATGGAAGCAATCTTAAAAGTTGTCTTATTGTAAATTTTCCAGAAACACCAGAAATACCCATAAAAAAACAAACTGAAGAGCAAAAATTATGCAAGAAATATAAAATAGTTGTCAAAGTGTAAAATTATAATGCCAGGGAAATAATAATATAATAATAAACTGTATTATTAATGACCTAATGTTCAATTAAAGTTGATTATCACTGAACATTTCCCTTTTCTAATTGTTCTAAAAACCCATTTGAACATCTTACTGATTGCTGGTAACACTTTTCAAACCCGGCTGAGTCACTATCCTATAAATAAAAGAAATATTATAGTGTATGTTTGTTACCTAAACGTAATTGATTTATATATTAAACATACATAATATGGATCCCTTATAATTCTGTCACCTTCAGGATCATAATCTCCAAAGAGAAGAAGTTTAGCCCTGCAACCTTGAGGAGCTTTTGAATTAAGAGATTTCATGTTCTCATCATCCATTCCAAAAATATAATCATACTTATTGAAATCTTCCTTTATCAACTAAAATAACATAAAATAATAAACACAAGATTGATTATAATAAAAAAAACAACTAGCTATTCAGTTGTTTTCAATTAGAGCAGTGTTGGCTTAGAGGCTTCAGCGTGCGATTCTCATACCTGAGGTTGTAGGTTTGATCCCGGGCTGTGCACCAATGGACTTTCTTTCTATGTGCACATTTTACATTTGCTCAAACGGTGAAGGAAAACATCGTGAGGAAACCAACATGTCTTAGACCCAAAAATCAACGAAATGTGTCAGGCACCAGGGGCTGATCACCTACTTGCCTATTAGATTTAAAAATGATCATGTTACAGATTCAGAAATCTGAGGCCAGGACCTACAGAGTTTGTAGTGCCACTGATTTATTATTTATTTTATTCAGTTGCTTGAATTAGAATTAAATACCTGTCTGGCATGGTTGTTGTAAGGTACATTGTGCTTCTTTAAGGTATCTAAAGCTCTCCAATCAGGCGGATTTCCAACATGCCAACCACCAATAGCTGCACTATCAATTTCCCATTCACTCCCTTTATTTAACTCATTTACAGTTTTTTGGAACACACCTTCTGCTATGGGTGACCTACAAATATTGCCTGTAATAATATTACTAAGTAAATAAAATCAAAATAGCTCTAAGTTATATATAATTGCCATTAAATTTACCTAGGCAAATGAATAGGGCTTTCTTTTTGTCTCCTGACATGTTTTCTTTAGAACTTGTTGCAATTTAAATCTATTTGACCTGTGTTGTGGAAGTATAACCTGCACCTATGACTAATCTTTTAATTAATTAAACTATTAAGCATCAGCCAAATCCAAGCCAAAATCCAAATCTTATATGCAATCAGTGTTGCCAAATGGTCTTGGCGACAAAGTAGTCAGTGACCAGTGTTACCAGAATATTTTTTACGCGAATCGCCCTAGCGGAGCGCGCGTGTAGCCCCGAGATAGCCCCATCATGGCGGGAAAGTTGAAATAAATTTATTAGCTTATTTCTGCTTATAATATATTTATTAAATTCGTACTATTAATTAACAATAATTTATTTTCAACAGAAAGAAGATTCAATTGTTGAATCAGATTGTTGCTGTAAAAGTTCTTTTTTTTGCATAAGAATTCGTTAATTAAATATTCCTGAAAAAAAATATAGCCGAATCGGCTACCTGTAGCCAGCGGATAAAATAATGACGCAGCTCGGTAATAGACATAGCCCCATTGGCGCTAAATAGCACCATCTGGTAACACTGCTAGTAGTGATACCAACTCTTACAGAATGTTACCCCTAGAACCTACTTCAAATTCCCCATATGTTTTTCTAGTACATTCGGTTTGAGGCTAATTTAAAATATGCATGAGAAATATATTCAAGTATTATAAAACTTCGACATTGGACTATTATATTTTTTTAAATATTTTAGTTATAAGTACGATTTGTGGCAATATTTCAGTTAGTTGGTTGGGTTATAGGCTTAAAATAAAATTATATAGAATCAAAACGCCTGGTAAAAAGAGGAGAGGGGAAAGAAGAAAATCAACTTGGACAGTTTCCATTTACAGTTGATTGGGAATAAAATAGAGGAATTCAGAAGAAAATTCCAACAGTAATGAAACTGTTACAATTTCTTCAAATCAAATCAAATCAAAATATCTTTATTCATATAGGTAAACATGTACACTTATGAACGTCAAGAAAAACAAATGAAATTAACTGTAAATTTACATTTACAACCAGTTCGCAAGTCAAGGGCGTAGAGCGGGTAAGAAGAACTGGCAAGACACTTTCCGCCACTCTTTTCAATCGCCAAGTTTTTAATACAAATTGTTTGAACTGGAGCAAATCAATGCCAAGGATTAGGGTCATTTAAGTATTCGTCACATTTATAAAAGGCTTTATTAATTAATTTACTTTTAACAAGGGCTTTGAATTTATTTAGTGACAGTTCTCTAATTTCGCTTGGGAGTTTGTTGTAAAAACGAATACAATTTCCATATAAGGAGTGGTTTATCTTCTGGAGCCTGGTTGGTTGCACACTCAAATTAGTTCTATTACGCGTATTATACTGGTTAAAGTCACCATTTGTTTTGAAATCGTTTAAGTTTTTTTGTACATACAACAAGGCTTCAAGAATATATTGACCGGATAATGTCATAATATTTAGTTCCTTAAATCTATTCCGTACCGACTCCCTCGGGGAAACACAACAAATACCCCGAACAGCCCGCTTCTGCAACACAAATATGGATTGAACCTCTGCAGCAGCACCCCACAGTAGAATACCGTACGACATAACGCTGTGAAAGTAGCTATGGTACACAATTTTAGCCGTATCCTTATCAGTAAGCTGTCGGATTTTCTTTACTGCATATGCTGCAGAGCTCAGCCTATTCGAAAGAGTCTCTATATGTGGGCCCCACTGGAGTTTACTATCTATCGTTATACCTAGGAAAACAGTTTTGTCAACAAAGTTTAGTTCACTGTCCTTGACTTTCAGGTTACCAATTTCTCGCTTTACGTTATTAGTTGTAAATCTTATACATTTTGTTTTATTCTCATTAAGCAGTAAGTTATTCACATTAAACCAGTTAACTATACGAGAGATGGAATTGTTTACATCGTTCAATAATATATTTTTCCTATTCACTTTAAATGAAAGTGAAGTGTCATCAGCAAACAATACCATCTCATGAACTTCGTTGACAAAGAATGGGAGGTCGTTTATGTAGATCAGAAATAAGAAAGGCCCGAGAATCGAGCCTTGGGGGACGCCGATTGACACCTGCGAACCCGGAGAGGTGACTCCATTCCTTTAAATATGAATTCATCAGGCTGGAAGCTTTCCCATCAACGCCATAGTGTTGAAGCTTTCCAACTAGTATACCCGGATGAACACAGTCAAAGGCCTTCGACAGGTCACAAAAGACGCCGACTCCATTATATGATTCTTCCCAGACGTTAAATATGTCCGAAATCAACCTCACACCGGCATCGATTGTGGAGCGACCCTTAGTAAAACCATACTGTTTATTATGTAGGAGTTTATTTTTATTAAAATGTAAAGAAAGTTGGTCTAGCATTATCTTTTCAAAAACTTTGCTCAACGCGGGGAGCACTGAAACAGATCTGAAGTTTGACGGATCAGACTCACTACCTGCCTTGAACAATGGAGTAATCTTACTTAATTTCATTTCGTCCGGAAAGACTCCACAATCGATACATCTGTTAAAAATAATAGACAATTCAGAGCTTATTACATCAATAACGGAATTTAAAATGACTGTTGACATACCCCATATATCTTTACTTTTTTTTTATTTATAAGCTTAAAGGTTTTAATGATATCATTACAAGTTATATGTTTAAAATGAAATTTAATATTACATTTAGGTACACACTTTTCCAGTAATTACATCGCAGCATGACTTCGACAATATATTTATTTAAACGGAGGAAGAGAATCTCTGATGTTAAAAAATCATTGTAAATGATTGCTGTTGGAGAAAATGGCTTTGTACCAAATTCTTGTACAGGTCAACAAGTGTAGTGACGTGTGCGTGTATGAATAAAGACAATTTCACAAAATGCGTGGGAGAGAAGCTAATTCCAAATCTAACAACACTTTCATTAATTGTTATGCATAATGCTAGTTATCAAGTTAATATTATACAAGAATAATTAGGTGAAAATGATATCCATTATCTTTGGCGTAAATATCGACTACTTGAAGTAGTGAAACAAAATATGTCTGCGCCTTTATAATATAGCTAGATAATGACTTAAAATCGCTCATTGATGGAGTTTTAAGACCTCCCACTTTATCAAGTAGTTTTTTCACAAATTGGTTCGGAGCATTGGCGAAAATGTTGTTAACATGTAAAGCAAATTCAAAACAATTTCAACAAGATATTTCTTTGGTCGCGCTCTTGATTTTTAAAGGTGGTGTTAGTAGCGCCGCACGACATCCCTGTAAAGACAGGGCAAGGGCGAGCCTTTACGCCTAGGTGAAATTAAAATAGGGATCGGTCTCGAGGTATGGTGCCCTCCACTCCGCCAGTCACGATGAGTTTTTGTAAGCTTTCTGGATCTCTGCGTTACATGTCCGGAAAATTCAGAATGCGTTGGTAACAAAGTGTCAAAAGACGATGTCTTAGTAAGGACACGTTGGTTTCCTTAGCTGTCCAGGGAATTCTTAGCATCCTCTTTCAACACCACATTTCCAGAGCATCGATTTTTCTCCTTGCAGAGGTCCGTACTGTCCAGGACTCAGCACTATAAAGAAAAATCAGAAATACCAGAGACTCAACCAATTTCTGTTTTGTGTAAAAGAAATGTTCCCACGACAGTTTCATCATTGCGTCTTTGGGCATCTGGGTTCTCGGTTTTCGTTTTCTCCGTATCTCGGAACCGAAGTATATAAACTCGCCCACTATTCTAGATCTTTCAGTTCACCAGTGAGTGTGAGTTTTCCTGATCGATTAGTATCAGTATATTCTTGGATTTATTTATGTGTAGACCAAACTACGAATATGGAAATATGTGAATTCCAATCCATTGGTTGTGAAGATGGTTTATCCTTACGACCGATGAGGTACAGATACGATATAAGGGTTATTAGGTCTATTGGGACTCCCATCTCCGTAGGGATGTTGCACAAGTGATCCCAGTGTACGCAGTCGAATGCTTTTGAGTAGTCAATGAAGCACAAAAGTACAGGTGTGTTGAATTCTTGGCTCTTCGATGGCAATTTTTTCCCTTGTACCTTAAGAAAGCCTGCATGCTCTTTTGGAATGTACTATTCCGGCTTTGTTTTTAGCAGCTGATAGACTACGTCAAGTATGATATTTATGAGATATAAGTGCCCCGATTCTGTACATAATTCTCTCGTAAGCTCGTAGCACACTTTTCGTAGCACGAAAATATAATTGAAATGCTGGAAGAGCGATTTCTTTTAAACACCTTTTTATCTTTATCATCTGATGCAATAACAAGAAATGCACATAGAGTTTTTGGAATCGTTATCTCGTTTAGAATGAGATTTTAAGTTATTTGTACGATTTAAATTATAAATAATAAGTTTGTACATAAAGTCACTTATCATTGATTATTTTTTATGACAAATCTTAAGATCTCGTTGTTTAATGACATTCTTCATACAAATAACTAATATACGTCACGTTTATTAATGTTAAAGACATGATCAAGATCATTTAATTAGTATAAAGGTCACACTTATAATTATTATGACTTATGTAAAATCTGATTTGCTTTAATACTTTACTCAAAAAATCTACATGAGCATGTATGCAATATCCCTGTTCTACCAGCATATGAAATTGTCCGTAAAAACATGTTCGTTTTAGAAACGGCAACTATTGCTTCCAAGAGGTTCACCGCTTAAGTGTGCGTTGCCCACAGTCAATAATGTTGGGGTTAATACTAACTTATTCTGTTTAATACTAACTAAATTCGTAAGAATGTCTATTATTTTTAAGGGAAAGTTTTTTTTCTCAAATTGGTTATAAGCCGTTAAGGTTTTGTTTTCATGAAAACAAAAGATTTCAGAAAAAAAAAGAGAAAAGTCTTTAACGCATGTATCCTACCAAGCCTTAACTATGGCTGCGAAACTTGGACACTATCTAAGCAGCACATGCTAGCACACTGCCAAAGAGCCATGGATTTTTATAACTGAACTTCTTAGGCTGAGCATAAGAAAATCAGTTATAAAAATAAACACATACATAAGAGCTAGAACAGGTGTGACATTCTTACTAATATTGACTAAATCAAATGGAGATGAACGGGTCATATACTACAGTGCTCCCATGAAAATGGGGCAAAATATTGACGGAATGGTACTCTAGAGAAGGAAAAACGAAAAATGGGTCGACCACGCAAAAGATAGGAGGACGAACTGAAACTAACACCAGGCTACAACTGGAGAAGAGTCGCAAAAGATAGAGAGCAGTGGAAAGGGTTAGAGGAGGCCTTTGCCAAGATGCACACCAAACTCTGAGATTTGCTGGAGTGAAAAAATATATATAAGTATTATTATTACTTAATAGTGGATCATACTAAATTATACAAGTTACGAAAAATAATATTTATTTTCACTCACCACAAAAGATTCTTATGCTGCAAGTTAACTAAGCGCTAATAAATGTTTAGTTAATAAATTCAGTAATCACTTCAGTTGTGAACTGAAAGTTAATAACTTCCACGACTATAATAGCCGCGGACATTTATAGAAAAGCTTACTATCTAATGCAAAATAAAGACAAACCTATCTTAAGAAATACTATGAGAGTGTTAAATTAAGAGAACTCTCTTTACTATTTAGTTATATTAAATACAGCCAGAGATACCAGGGCTTAGCGTGTCTTTAGTAAAGATCGACTATTAAATAAACTAAAGATGAATCTACTACTAATATTTTAAACAATCATAGAGCTTGGCCTATGCTAAATATCTCATCGAAGATCTTAATGTTATAAAAACACGTTATACATACATACATACATACATACATACATTATTTTCTGAAAATTGTGAAGTTCAATTAATTACTAACTCAAGGCCGTTCGAACATTCAAATAGCAATTGCGGTAAGGTAGACAAAGTATCCTACTTAGGTAATATTTTAAATTTTATGAGTACATATTACAATTTCTTCTTCTAAAACGGCAAGATTGCTGCTGTGTACGTTATTGCTATAGCTAATATCTGGAAATGTAGAAAACGTATTAAAATTATTTAGGTAGAACATATTAAGGAACTAGGCAAAAGCAGTGAAAGTATTTATATTAATAAAATTTTACATTCGTCGTCGAAATGTGTTTGTGGCATTACTCAAAATGAAGTATATGTGTAGTTTAATGACAATCGCTATCAATTTTAGTATGATACAATTTTCAATGATATTGTTCTCTAGTAAAACACAAATTATGGTTACTATTTAGTACATTTTGAATATATATTTATTAAACTATACTAATCAAAAGTATATAATTGACACATAATTTTCAAGAACATAGCATGTGTTATAACTAAGAATGTTTAGTCGTCTTATAGTATTTCGTCTTTAAATTTTCCTTACCTTAATAATTATCGATCTTTCTATGGTCATAATTCCAAGAGGTGTGTAGGAATAATTGTACGATAACAATTCCTCATAAAACGTATCAACGTTATGGAAGACACGAAACACGTAGTTGTTCATTGTCATTATACGACCCATCAGCAGTTTTATGTAGCCAAGCTGAAAATATTGTATTATGCGGCCTTTAGAGGTCCTAGGATCAACGTGAGAAGTCGAACTTCATAAAAATCTACAGACTGCACACTGCTCTTTGTCGGCAACCAGTGTTTTTCATTAAATGCAAATTAATGATTTGTTCGAATTGCAAAGTTCATACAGATCATGAACGTACTATATACACACTTGGCCAATACCCGTCAATAAAAGCCTTATGAGCTATCTAATTTTAAAATTTTACGCTATTAGTAGTCGAGTAGGGCTATGGAAAATTCGCACTTGCTTCTTTATTTACTTCGATAGAGAATCATACCTTACAGGTGATATCTCTAAATGGTTGAACGAGTAAAAAAATAGTTATAAAGTTGTGTATCCCGTATAGCTCCGTGGACCACTGGATTGCACCATCCCGATGGTGAATATTTTCATCAAAGCCTAAAAACAAGGACGATTTTAGGTTTCGTTTTTTAAAAGGAACACCAATAAACAAAACAATTGAATTTAATAGGTTTGAATCTCTTACGAGGCTGGTTGTGATTCAGATACGAGACTTGGCGTGAACTATAACTCCCGTATAATAAAATCCAAAACTTTTTTGACGTACGGGAGTCTTTTTACTATGTCTCCTTTCTGTAGTGTTAAGTATGCTAAAACGTACCTCTATGATATTAGCAAACGAGAGTCATAGCTTGTGCTATCGACTGAATCTAACCCTTAAGTAGAATTTCCTTCCAGGAAACCCAACCCAGTCGGTTTACTCACCCTTTTGAATCACACTTGCAATATCATAAAAATATAAAATTGTTCTTATTGAAATGTTTAGTAAAATGAAGAAGAATAGGTTTTCGAAATGCTTATTCAGTTTCAAATATATTGTTTTGATAATGTACAATAGATCATGTAGGTTTTTTACTTTTTCATCCACTGAATGTGTGTAAAACGAATATGTTGAATCATCTGAAAACAATAGTTTACGTGATAGAAGTAGATGGTGATATTTATTATAAAAAAGTACTTTTTAACAATCTTTTTCTGGTTGTGATTCAACGGTTACTATAAAAACGTATCTACAGAATCAAATCTACTACGTACGGATTTTCTTTCACTGCTTAGTCTTAACAGTTGCTGCTTGATGTAACTATTGAGCAGGTGTTATTTTATCAAGAGGAAATACGCATTTATATATGCAGACTTCTTCAGTCTTTAATTTCATTTTCAGGGGAACAATTCTAGGTAAAGGGTAAAAAAAAATATCTTTCGTAAGTTACATGTTCTAAGTGGTACTGAACAAAGTGGGTCCAAATCGTAAATTATAGTAAATCCTTAAAGTTTGTGTATATACTTACCGCACACAAGGCGATTATCGACAAGATCTTGTAATTCGTCTTTTATATATTCGATTCTTAATGAGACCTCAGTGTAACTGATGTAAATATGCATTTGCAATACACATATGAACAAATTTCTAATAGTTGCTGTCATGTAAATGCAAGAAATGAATTCTGTAAATGATTATAAGTTTGAGTTAGTTACCATATAAGTATTAAGTATATTCGAGGAAGATTTAATAGTTTCTCACTATAAAATTGAGTCACTCGGCATGGTTGGCTCATATCGCACAGATTCGCTTTAGACACGACGAAGACGCCCGAACTTTTCAAATTTCATTAAATTATTTTAGGTTAGTTCAGCTTACTTGATAATTGTTATTTAGTCAATGGCAATAAAGGTAAATGACTAAAACTATGAATTGAAGTGCAACGTTTGGAATATGGAACGCTAACAGCGTGGGAGAAATATGATACACAAAAAAGGGCGTAAGAAGAGATGTGAAAACTACAGTGGTATTACTTTGCTCACTACGGCGTTTAAAATTATGTCATATGTACTCTTAAGCAGGCTAGAACCATAAAAATCTTCGGAGACTATATTTGTGGATTTAGATAAAATCGCAATACTATTGATCGGATCTTCCTAGTACTGGAAGAAGGCGTAAAACTAGGTGGTAGTGCATAAGATTAAGAACCCTGACTTCTCCACCATTATCTCCTCTAAACCTTATCGCTAGATTGTTGCTAAGTAGTAGCAAAGTCGGACTCAGATCAACCAAGATAAAATCTACATGGCTGATTACGCCTATTTTTGTATTCTACCATGTGATCTTCAGGTGGTGAATGGGTAATCCATAAAGGAACTGCTAAATTTCGGTATTTGGGTTGCGCCGTAAAAGATGACATTTACAAAACTATTATAAGACTAGTCTTTATGTACGGCTACGAGGCTTGCTAAGTGAAGGAGAAGGAGAAGTTACAGGTAGCGCAACGCAAAATACTGCGTCAAATCCTGAGATCAAATATGAGCAGACACAGTGTTTCTAGTGTGTCCTACCTATTCTATAATAATTTATATGTAGTAAGAAAACAAAGACAATATTAACGGCGCTGAAATGTAATAATCGTTGGCAATTTTTTTATTTATACCGCGCCAACAAGGCCACACGTAACAAAAACCAGGATAGAAGAAAGAAACTAAATTATACAACTCCTGTGGCGATGGTCGCTGTTTCAATCCCTTTGTAGTTGAAATCCGTAGGTACATAAATAAAGCGAGTTTAATCAACAAAAAAATTAACTGTTCGGGTTGAAGCGCATGCGGGCGTGAAGGGGAATGAAAGAGCCACCAACTGGCAAAAGAAGCTCATCATGAACAGGCGCCCGTCTATAAAAATTTCCTATATCGCGTTTGAAGAACTGTCAACGTGCAAACACGATAGAAAAATGGGAGCACAGATTTGGCAAAAGTAACAGAGAAGAACTTAAAGGAAATTGAAATAAGACAAAACCTTTAGTGAATATAAGGTTTTAATAAGCTAAAATTAACTGTAAAAATTGCTTTGGCTACATTAGATACATTGACAAAGTCACTAGCAAAACATATTGACAATGTCATCATTTTATGGTTGATAGTTTCAAGCAAGAAGTTTACATCATTCTCCCGCACTATTTAATTATAACTGCCGTAGTAGCGTTCTCGTCGTGGTACTCAAAATCTATTTTAAAATATAATCTTTTAGAAATTCTGGTGTTTTACGGACGCGGCCAGATCTACGAAGTGTTGGCTCCAGCGGTGGCGATGAAGGTAATTCGATCTCTAGCTCTCTGCTATTATCAAGTACTGTCTCATACGATGAAGGAATCTCCATGTTTTGTTCTTCTGTTTCTGGAAGAGGTTCCGTCTCTAAGTTTTGATCTTCTGTTTCAGGAAGTGGTTCTGCGACGTTATGATAATCAGTAGTGTGTTCATTATCTATTCGCAGATCTACCCCTTCTGAACCCAGTGGTGCTAGATGACGGTTCGACACCGTTGTTTCTCGGCCATCTGGGAACCGAATGTATGAAAAATCAGGATTGCTATGTATCAATTCAACCTCTTCTACGGGCTGATATTTATTTGTACGATTAAATTTCTTCATCAAGACTTGTCCAGAATTTGTAAGCCACGATGGAACAGAAATGCCGTTAGTAGATCTTCGTGGGTGTTTAAACATTCTTTCATGTGGAGTGCAATTTATGGATGTACAAAGTAATGATCGAATTGAATGTAAGGCTTGTGGTAATACTTGTTCCCAATTTTCTACCGAAAGATTCTTCGTTTTCAGTGCTAAAAGAATCGTTCTCCAAAGAGTAGAATTCAATTTTTCTACTTGACCGTTACCTTGAGGGTTATAAGCTGTAGTTCTACTCGTGGCAATACCTCGGACATGTAAAAATTTCTGTACTTCGGCAGAAAGAAATGCTGTTCCGCGATCTGAGTGAACATAAGAAGGCATGCCGAATATCATAAACAAGTTGTTAAGGTGTTTAATCACTGTTTTCGAGCTTACATCTGAGCATGGGAAAGCAAACGGGAAACGAGAAAATTCGTCGATCATAGTAAGTATGAATTTGTTATTATTGTTTGTTGGAACTGGTCCTTTAAAATCTATGCTAAGACGTTCAAAAGCAGCCGTTGCTTTAACAAGTTTCTTCTGGTCATCAGAGGTATTTCGGAAGAATCTAGGTTTTACTTCGGAGCAGGTTCGACAAGATTTTGTCATTGTTCTGATTTCTTCAATGGAGTAGGGAAGATTTTTAGAGCGAACCCAGTGAAACATTCTCGTTACCCCTGGATGACAAAGAGCCTCATGCAGCGAGAAAAGTTTTGCAGTATGTGTTTCTACCATGGCACAAACTCGAGATAGTGCATCAGCAGTATAGTTCTCTTTCCCCGGTCTGTATATAATATCGTATTTAAAAACAAGTTCCAGTCGCCATCTTTGAATCTTTTCATTCTTTATTTTACTTGAATGCTTCATATTAAACATAAAAGAAACCGAACGTTGGTCAGTTACTAACTTAAAGTGTCTACCAATAAGGAAATGTCTCCATTTCTTTAATGATTCCACTATTGCGTACGCTTCTTTTCCAATGGCGGAATGGTTTTGTTTGCTTGAATTTAAAGTTCTTGAGAAAAACGCAACTGGTCTGGAATTTTGCGTAAGTACTGCTGCAATGGAATGATCGGAAGCGTCGGTTTCAACTGTAAAAGGTATATTTTCATCAATTGCATGTATAGAGGACGTGCGATATCATTTTTCAGACCTTCAAAACATGTAATTTGCTCGCTTGTGAGCGGAAAAGTTGACGTATTAGCAAGTGAGTGGATCCGTTCAGAAAATTTTGGAATCCACTTAGAATAATGTGCGAACATGCCGAGTGTCCTTCTTAAGGTCGGTAAATCGTTCGGTGGAGGTAAATTCATCAGTGGCTTGAGTCGTTCACTGTCAGGTTTAATAATGTGATTATGAATAGTATAGCCTAGAATGTTAATTGACTCTTGAGAAAATTTGCATTTTTGTATATTCATTGTTAAGCCGTATTTCTTTGCGGCATTCATAAAACTTTTTAAGTTAAGATCGTGTTCTTCAAGAGTACGGCCAGAAATGGTTATATCATCAAGATACGCATAAGTGTTTTGAAGCTTTTCTTTTCTTATAATCCAATCGATTGTTCGTTGGAAGCTCGAAACACCATTTGTTACTCCAAAAGGAATACGCCTAAATTGGTACAAATTTCCCAGCGCTTCAAAAGCGGTAAATTTCCTTTCTTCGGGTAGTATAGGTACTTGATGGTACGCGCTTTTCTGGTCCATTAGGCTGAAAAATGTATTCTTTGCCACTTTCGAAACTAAATCCTCAATGTTTGGTAAAGGATACGCGTTGAGTTCTGTGTAACGATTAATTGTCTGAGAGTAATCAATCACAAGGCGTCTTTTATGAGTTTCGCTTTTTGTTATTAGTACTTGGGCCCTCCACGGTGATTTACTTTCTTCAATCACGCCCTCTGCTATAAGTTTTCTGATCTCCTCTTTAATGAATTAATTATCCTCTTTGCTATATCTTCGAGACCTAATAGCAATAGGTTTGCAGTTAGGCGATACATTAGCAAAAAGCGGTACAGCTGGTACTGATGCTTCAGCTACGTTACAAACTTGTAGTCGACGTTTTGGCCCACCGAAAGAAAACTCTAGCGATGAATGTTCTTCGAGGACATCATGACCGATAATTATGTCAGCACAAAGATTTTTCACGATAAGAAAATTTACATCATATATATGATTTCCGATATTCAGGGTTTGTAAAGTTTAAGTAAAGTTTCAGGGTTTTAAAGAAGAGCAGAAGCACTTCTCGACACAGGCAGCTCCATCAGTTTTATTAATGACAGCTTTGCGAGACTATGCGATTTAAAAAGAAAACCCTGCAGTCAGACTAGCTATGGATCTTTAATGGAAACTATTCCATTAAAGATCCATAGCTTTTGCCAGATAAAAATAACATCATATCAAATACTCTTACCTAGAATCCCAAACTGATCTACCACATTATAGACGGAGTTTGCATCCAATAAAAATCTTGTAAGTATGACGAAGATGATAATAATTTTGTATGCCCTTCCGTTATCACGAGGTATCTTTATTTTAGCACGAGTCTAAAAGAAAATGAATGCTTTATCATCGGCAGTAATTGTTGGAGTCAAATCATTTTGTGTTTTCCTGTGCTGTAGTACAACAGCATTTCAGTGTGATCAACCGTCTATACCTTCTAGAACTACTAGTTTTTATACAATAGTTCAACTATTATTATTTAACAGTGATTATGTAGCTATAACTTTACAATAAATATTACAACTACATTTGTTTAATTAACACAATCACTTAACCTTTGCTTTTCCTGTTTGTTCTATGAAAAAATGGGAATGGCCGGTTGAATCTATCTTATTCATGTAAAAAGAATGTACAAACCTTATCAAAAGCTCTCATATATTCTATAAATTCTCCAATCCTTCGATAACTATTTAGTGACGCAGCGAGGGTAATGATGATTGATGATAAGGTCTCAGTAGCCCACAAAAGCATTATAGCATTAATCATGGCATATTTGTTGATACTTGTCATAGGTAAGACTTTGCCAATATATGACAATACATGCGTCGTAACTAAAAATACCATATGACAAAGACTTATAAAATCTCTAATACCAAAATCTGCATGTATGAGTGACTACTTTGTTGGTGTCTAAAATCTGTATAAAATTTTAACATTATTGTAGAAAATCGACTTCGAATAATTAAAAAAATAAAAAAAAATATTTACAATACTGTTTTATTAACGCTTTGTGACGATATTCTTATAAATAGATTATATTTGATTTAGAAATTGAAGGAATAAATTTTAGACAATTGAATCAAGCAGTATTAATTCAATGGTTAAACGTGCAATTCTAAACATAGTGTGTTTGAACCCTGTTTGTGCCAAGTCTTATAATAAATTTAAGTTGCTTGTTCAGTGAAAATACACACAAGAAACTTACAAAGAGGCATATCTCAGGCACAAAAGCTCACAATATTGTCAAGTATTATCACCTACTTGCGTTAAACGATAAATTAGTATGAAACTGACCCGAAATAAATCTGCTCCAAACCCTACTGCATGACATCATGCTGTAAGAGCAACTTTTTAAAATATTGTTGGCTGAAGATACTTCCATACCCACGCCTTGACTTGAGAGATAAATTGCATGTATTTGTATCTCGTTGTATTAGCTTTGTTGAAAATATTTATTTTTTATCTGATTGAACGCACTAATCTTGAATTAACACAGGGAAAATAGTAGGACACAGCTTCAAGATAAAACTTTACAGCTTTAACACATTGAATACTTAAGCGATGATGAATATGAATTTTTGAAAATGTATATTTTATTATATTTGGCACCCAATGTGCCGACAATTGAGAGCGGCAGTGATTGATCACGAGAGCTAGGGATGGCAATGGTTTTAAAAAATGAAAAAGACGCTCGCACGGATCCAAGTGGGCGGCACCGCTTCTATACTCCATTCACTCGGATCCGAGAAAAAAGAATTTAATGTGTTAATACGCACAGGGATCTTATAATAACTATAGATATTTCACTTACTCAGAAATGCAATCAGGATATAGCCGTATAGTGCATAAGATCGTAAAACGCGGAACTGGTAGCCATTTTTTTTGCGAACAATTGAAATCGGTGCCATACCACAAATGCGAAGTGCGTATAACATTGCAACAGTGGTGTCACGAACTAATCCACTTTTCACGTACATTTCTGCAAGTGAAAACCTGATAAAAGTAATCCAACTTTAAAATGCATTAAAAACACCAAAAGGCTATATTTGTTAACAAATCCTAGCATGCTACTTAAGTATGACACGGGTCAGTGGATAGACTCCCCAAGGATCGGTTCTGAACTTTTAAACCGTTTTAATTCATCGTTATATAGCAAAGAACACTAACGCGACGATGTCGGGTCTTATTATTTGCTGCTCCGAATGATCGAAGTACAGTCCATAAATGTGTTACAAACTTAAAACATTCATAGAACTTCAAAACTTCTGCCTATCGAACTCTGAATAGGTGTTTTAATACATTGACCGGTGGGGTTATACGGCAAGGTGAAGGGTGGGAGGGCGCAGGGTGGGCCCAAACGCATAGCGGCGTGGGTCCAACTGCGTCCCACTACGTCATACCCGCCTGAGCTTTCTGGGTTGAATACCTTGTGCTACACCCGGGGAGCTCAATGCGGTGCTGGACGTCATTCATTCAGAATGTGTGTAGTCTAGCACCGCAGGCGGTATGGAGGTTCCTGGAGGACGTTTTAGTGGGTCGGGCTTCTCCCCTCTGGTTAGCAGGGGGATAAAAAGATAGCCATCCCCACAGTCCCCGCGATAGCGACGACGACATTTTTACCTCCTTCATAAAAAA
Organism: Pieris mannii; assembly: GCA_028984075.1. Lineage (NCBI taxonomy): Eukaryota > Metazoa > Arthropoda > Insecta > Lepidoptera > Pieridae > Pieris > Pieris mannii. The sequence goes on from CM054776.1 coordinate 8,949,874, forward strand.
AAGTTGTTTTAATATATACGACGGGAAACTCTGTATTATGTAGGTATCTATTGATTGCGTAATAACTGATCCTGAGTTTAAAGTCCGGGAATAGTATATTTCAATACAAGTGCGGAAAGCCTGTCATTGCAAAGAGTTCCGACGAATGTGACAGGTTGACAGTCGGAACAAGTTGCAATGACGGTTCCGCACGTGTACTGAACAACTATTTGTAATACAGTTGCGAAAAAATTAAGCAATTTAATTAAACTATTTGCTTCTTTTTCTCTTCTCGCCACGCAATAAATTCGTTGCACGTAGATATGTAGCGACTTTTACATTTCCGGTAAAATGTTCTCCGAAGCATTTTGTGCAATTATACTGAGTTCGGGTGGTATTAATTCAAATAAAATATCGTCGAAATTACTCATTTTCTTTGTGAAATAAAATTTTTGGAAAATGGCGCCAACCGTCAAAGAATATGAGCAATATAATTTTTATTGATATGAAATGAAAAGAAACCAAATACTCATTGAATCCAATCATTAAATCTGATATTGAAATAAATAAGTAGCTTCTTTTTAAAATATTTGCGTGAATCATAATAACTTTTTTTTAGTAAAACCTTCGTGGTTGGTTTTTACGTTTTAATAGACATTGTTTTGACAGTTGGGAATGATAACGCACTACTGCGGGAAAGGTAAAGAAAAAGCACGAGTGTGCAATAGCCCTCTTTCCGAATGCTATAGCACTCCCTCCCTTCCCTTCCGTCCCTGCAATATGCCACTTTTTGAGCAACTGTATTAAAAAAATATTAACAAATTAATTCCGTCTGTTACTGTCAAACAGCATCTGAACGAATAATTAAATGTATGTATTTGTTTCATAAACGAAAAAAATTCAGGTTGTTTTTCAAAAACGAGACTTAGCGCTATGATTCATATTTGTATAAGGTGTATACCACACCATTAATATGATCGGGAATATGGCTATGCTAAATCTTATTTAGTAAAAAAAAACTAAAAAAAATAATCAGTCAGTTACTAATCGGGCATTAAATTTCGTAGCACCGATGTTTAAATATATTTATTAATTTATCATTTCAGGTAATGGGTGACTCTTGACGCAAACAAATTCAAGCTAATAAAAATATTATTTTACCTTTGTCAAGATTTCTATACACACCTGTTCTTTTAGATTTTTATATATCAAAGAACAATTTCATAGGCAATATGGCGTTAAAAGAAATACCGTTCTACTGAAGGATGATCATATATTGATGAGTTGTTATTACATAGCTATTAGTAGATAATATTTAAAGATTGTGCCTTCAAACCTACAAAGCGATAGAAATAATAACTATGTATCGTACAAACATAATTACCTTTGGGGTTTTCTGGTAAGTGCTTAATTAAATCAATAAATGTGCGCGCCGAATGTAGAATTATTTATTCATCAAGCGTTTAAAATTCCAAATTAAAAAAATTCGTCCAGTGTGTACCGTTTATATATTTTGACTTTGGCAAGTCAATACATTTTTGAGAATATTTTGTATGTACGGAAAAAAAAAGATATCTTGAAAAAGAATAGTAACTTCCATAACTAGTAATAAAGACAAAATTAGCGCACCAACCACAAGGCTGCAAGTAGTTGGTACTGCCTCAAAGGCAGAACCCGGAAATATTTTGTCCCGCCCAAGGGACAAACCTAAAAATCATGGCTGACCAAAACTAAAAAAAAAAAAAAAGTTTATACTCTAACAGGGCGTGCGGAGCCGAAAGCACTCACAGCCGAACTGATATCTCTAACCGTTTAAAAGTTAGCTTTCGCAAAACCGTAGCTCATTAACTTATCACCACCTTATCAGCTCCTATTTCCTGCACGAAATTCCCAGTCATTATCTAATGAATGCCTCAGTACTAATTAATGCATCGCGTTATCTACTTTCCTACATTCACTAACCCAACCTATGGCTTTAAATGAAAAATAATAAATATATATTTAAAGTAACCTAACGTACGATTCTAAACAAATTATAATAAATATACCTAACCTTTAACACCACTACCTATAAATATAATTAGATGTAAGGGTTACATGGTAAAATAAAACATTTTTATTCCAGGTATTATTTTTTATTTATATGTTCATTATATTTCTATACAAATTTACTAGCACCATATCATTATTCACTGAGTCACATGTGAAATTTCTAAGCAAGTCTTCTAATGTCATCCCCCTGAACTTGTAATATAAATATACCAAACAGTACTCTCCACACACCGCTGATAGATAATCTTGAACCGTAACGCTATTGTACCTCCACATGCAAGAATTCCTCCTTAAAAACCCTTCTATTGCCTCAATAGGTTTACGTCCAAATGAATCAAAATATTCACCAACTCTTTCAACGCTTATATGTACAGCCACCCAATGAGACCCCGGCTGTGAATCAGGGTCAAGATTGCATATAATAAATGCTGGCACCTGAGCATAAATTGGCAATCGATTTGAAGGATATACGTTGCTTTGGAGGCTGGGATGTATCATACGAAGACTCATTTGCACTTTTAGTGTGTTCATACTTTAATACGCGTTTACTCCGCTACTCTTTTGCTCTTTAACTGACTACATTTCTAACTATCAATTCATATTTGTACCAATGAATTCATTTAAACCCACATAATATGATCTCAACAGAAGTAATGAGTCTTTTTATTAAACAAGTAATGAGGTAAATAAAAACCATGTCATATTCGTTTAGGTTATATTTTATTATTCTTAATATCATAATTACATAAGTGATTGCTTAACTACTATAATCCACATTATACATTTCTGTTCTTATCTATTTCTATAATATTTGAAAACTCTGCGTAAACTACACAGTTAATAGTTTCAGTCAATGCGCTCTCGAATCTTACTTCCATTCTTACACTACCATGGCGAACAAGATTCCAATGCACATTAGAGTTAGCCGACAAGTCAGGTGTTAAATCAAAAGCTAGTAAACAGTATCCATTTGAATATTGCTCCCTCGATATTCCATTACCTTCGTTAAGAAAATGTATACCGGTGCCTGAGTACAGGGTGTGGTATGCGCTCGTAAATACATCGTTTGGAAATGATGGTTATAACGATTTTGAAGGTATCTGTTGACCATCTATATATAGGCTAAATGAGCAAATACCAAAATTTTCAAAGTTGAAAGGATTTTTAACATAACTACCGTTGAATGCTGTATTATTCACAAAACATATTCTATAAAATACTTCAAAAAGTAATGCAGCTAAATAAAAACCGTGTCATATTCGCATATATATATTTTATTGTTCCTAACAATTACATGACGTGATTGCTTAACTACTACACATTTCTGTTCTTATCTATTTCAAAAATGTTTTAAAGAATGCATTGTCCATTAAGATTGCAAAGGGTTTTAGAGTGCCCTTTGTATTTATTATCCACATTTTACTGATAGCTATGGATACTTGTTCAAACATGCACTCTATTTGAATATCGTAACTAGTTAATGATGTCCGTTTCCAATCTATATAACCCGATACTTGTAGAAAGATTTAGTATTGTGCTCTTAGTTCGACAAAAGTGAAGTGGTTGTGAGTTTGAAGTAATATACAACAATGGAGGTAAGTTATTTATATTTTTTAAATTTCGTATCAGTAAATTTATAATATTAATAATTCCGTTTTTGATTGATTTGTTTATGTTATATTTCAGTCTTCATACAACCTGAAAGATGTGGAAAAATGTTTCAGACCATACAACTATTATGATTTATCTGATGAAGAAGAGGTTTTAAACTTAACAGAAAATAAAAATAAGAAGACCAATCGTTTAGATGACTTTTTTCTTCAAGAACCTGACCGTAAAAAGAAAAAAACTAAACTTTCTTCAAGTGTTGGCCGTGCAGGCAAGGAAGGAAGCATTTCATATATATCGACAGATAAAGATGATGGAAGGGACGCTGATATACTTGTAAAAATCCAATTATATAGTATTAATAAGTTGAGAGAAATCCCAGTCTCACAACATTGGAAAAATGCGGATATTCGTGTTAAATATTACATGAAAAGCGATTCCATCATTGATCATCAGATTAAGGATATTGTATACAACATAACAAAGGAGATATATCGACCTATCCGTAGAACAGAGTCCTATCTGCAGGATTGATAGTTTTCAGTAGAGGCAAGAGAAGTTTTTGACTTGTGTAATTCTTAAACAGTGAGACTTGAGATTTTGATTTTTTGGTATGATATGACAACACCCCAGCCTAGTTAAATGCTATGTCGTGTATATTTCTTATCCTCTTATTTCACGAGATAGTGAGTTCCATATAAACATAGGACGTTTTATGGCGGAAGAGCGGGTGCCCGTAGTGAACATTGTACGTTTTTTTACGGAGATCTATGAATTAAGTGACGTTCTATATTAACATGGGTAATTTTTTGTTGGAATTACCCATCCCTTATGAGTCCTATGTAAATAAATATCTTAAATTTTTTAAACATAATGTTCGCCATATGATGACTTCCCTCTCATGTAACTAAATAAAAAATAAAAATATTATTAAAAATAGTTTATTAGTTATAAAATCTTAAAATAGATATGTAAACTATTCAAAGGCATCACTTTGAACGGCAACACATCACAGGTACGGTAGGTACTTAATAGTATAGTCTAAAACTACAGATAGGTACACATCTATGTACCTATAAGAAAATTACAGGAGACGCGTATGGAGAAATTTAAACTTTGCATTAGTTATATAATCAACAATATGTTCAAAAAAGCATACTTAATAGAGAGTATTAATAACAATAAAGTAATTTTAAGTAAAACTATTTTTGTGGCGCAAAATTTAAAACTTAAATGGCATTTCGTATCACAGACACTGTCTTCATTTTGGGTGTGTCCTTTCTGTAAGAAGCAGTGTATTATGTATATATTGAACTTTTCTGCTGCGTACATTGAAAATACAAAGTGGTTACGATTTTGGCCAGCACAATTGTCTGACCAATAGCGAAACTCTTTGACCCCACGGTCAACATTAGCCTGAATAAAATCTTAGAGACAACTCCTGACCTCATTTGCGCCACGATTTGCCACAGATTCATCCCAAATATAGCAAACGGCCTTCCTTTTACCCATGTCAAAAACTGTGAAGTTAAATGAAGAAAACTTAATTAAAAATATGTTATATATTGCCATGAGGACGCTGCAATACATTTTAAAAATCAAACACAGCAGCAACCATGTTTCCATTTGACTCCTCAGCGTCTTTCTTATCTTGGCCTTTTAAGTTCCTTGCGACCTTCTTATTAGTCTGGTGTTGTTGAAAAGTTTCTTTTTCTTGGTCTGTTGGATTATTTTTCAATCGAAAAACGTGACATTCGTCACGTTTTTCGATTTTGGGAATATGAAAAGCTAGATTGAAGTTTAAGTTGACAATGTCACGATATTGGCGTTTCTTTGGGTCGAACCATTCAAGATACAATTTGAACATTTTGACGATACTTGTCTCCTTGTAGGTAGAGCTTTTGGCTATTCTTGCGTATATAATGCGATTCAACTGGGGCAAATGTCCTTGGAAATGAAATGAACATGGTCACAAACACTTTGTTTCATTGCGTCACCTATAACAATCTTATGATTATGGTGGCGACTCCGTCTTTCCTCTTCTAAAATAGCACTTCCATCGTACTTCTTCCATGCATTTTTTAAGATACGAGTTGAAACGGCAAGAGTATTAATAGACAATGTTTGGCATACTTCGGTTTTCTCGCAGTAAGATTCGCTAGAACCTGTGATCAGCGCCATATAATAGTTAAAAGTATGCTTTCTATTATATATTAGGAGTGTCTTGACTCAGGTATCTTTACTTCTTCATTTTATCGGAATATTTGATGATGAAATTCCACTGCTTGATATCCCAGTTGCCAAAATTTTGTGAAGCATTCCAACCGCTGTTGGTGAGATATTTTATTAGGACATTTGTAACGGTATACCTGACGGCCACATCGTTTTTTCGTCTACGGCTTTTCCTTTTATCGTGACATATTTCTTATCTAAGTTCTTAAGGCATTTGCGTTTAAGGTCTGTCCATTCTTTTGGGCACCTCTTACGTTTTCTAGTCGTTTTAGGATTTACGGTGGGATCGCTTATGTGCGAAGAAGAAGGTGAATTCGTGGTGCTAAAAGACGGCGAAGAAATATCTGTGATAATAAGTCTGCATGATTATGGCAGAATGAGCTATCGCAAATCGAATGAATATAAGTAGGAGAGGGCATAGGAGTTGGCAGTGACAATTCTCGAAACTAGAAGGCACTTGCATAGAAAATGTGCCAGGTTGATTTCTGTAAACACCTTTGGCAGACGGATCAGACTCATTTGGTATGAAGCTATCACAAGTAATTTCTTCGGTCAGGTAATATCTTCATGCAGAAATTCTTCCCATATATCAGCTAGTTCTTGACTGATTTTTTTTCCACCGGAGGGCAAAGGTGAGCTTTGTTGTCTAATGTCGTTGTCATCAGCGTTCAGAGCTGTAGTATAAAAAAATACTGTATAGTATTATTATAGCTATACATAAAACATTATTAAGAAATGAAGTTAACAAACCTTAAATAAAAAATCGTTATAATATTGTTATTTAACGATATTTTTAAATGAACAACGTCCTAACTGTTGTCATTATCCCAGTAACAACGTCCTATCTTAATATCAAACCAAGAAATCATATTACAGATTACGTAGAAAAAGGTCCTATATTCATATGACACGATTAAAATACCAAAAATGTTCGTATAAAATCGTCCTCATGTTTCATAAGACTTCTACTTTTTACTATTTATTATTACAGAAAGAATGAATACTCTGTGACTTAGAATTATGCCAATTGCTTTTTCGCATGATTTTCTCACTACAGATGCTTTTCTATACCTCTCCGGCAAGAAACGTCCTATATTAAAATCAATCACCCACAACGCTTTACTGAGTCAAAAATGCAATATTAAAGCAATACAGATATGATGTTTGTTAATATAAGAATTTATTAGTGTGTATCGCGAAATAATACAGCTGAAATCGTCAATATACCAGTATTTACACTTTTTTTTCGTATAATCAGCAGGAAAATTTGAAAATGGTGCACTAAGTTCCGGCCTTTCTGCATCAGTTTTTTGTAGCATATCTAATATTTTCTTTGAACGTGACATCTTTAAAAATATGTTTTTACATGCAAAGCAGTTAATTTATTTTGTACATCAAACCAAAAAAAAAATCTGAGCGCATAACACAAATACACCGAACAGCGGCTGGAGTGACAAGCGGACGGGGCGTCGGCGCAGCCGTCGCTTTCCGCGTGCCGTCGCTTGATCACTTCGTGCGTTTTTATACGGAATTAATGTCAGATAGTACGTTATTCGATTCTATATCTCCGAAACTAAACAAGATACGAAAATTCTAAAAACATACATCTGTAGAGTTCGTATTCCTTATCTCGTTTAGCTATTAAACTCATTTTTGCTCCATGATCACATCGGACTCTGTTCTACGGATAGGTCGATATGAGGAAGATAGTGTAAAACGTTACAGTTTTAAAAATTAGCTTAATTCAGTTTCTACATGCTTCGGATTCTAATACTATATTATGTTTATATAGTTAAGTAATGTTTCCACTAGTATAAATATTATGTTGCATTGTACAAAGTCAATCATTGTGCTTTTTGTTGAAGACCTTTGCGCATTAAGGTAAAAAGTGTGTGACAAAAAATAGTTGTGAAACGAATACATATATACAATGTCTCAAGACTGTGTTAGTGTATTTTTTGATGAAATGGATCAATTTGAAAGCTTATCCAATGATACAAATGAACTTTTTAATGTTTGTGATGAAATAGAAAGAAATGATTTAAATCACCCATTTTATGATCAAAGAATGATGGCGCTATGTGATGAATTCGATGGGAAATTGTGAGTATATTTAATAATAATGTTTTTTATATTTTTTGATTTCTCTATTCGCATTTCTAACAGTTAAATAATATAACATTTTATTCGATAGGGTTGATCAAATGGGTCGTGGAACTAAAAGGAAAGCAGATGTTAATATTAACTCTGCTGACATCAAAAGAATAAAATCTGGATCTAACATGGATCTTTCACGGTCTTCACAAGAGGAATCAACATCGAATAAAGGTAATAATTTTAACACGAAATTTTGTTGTATTTGTAATACAAATGTTTCCAAAAAATATTTCGCTAATCATCTAAGGAGCAATGCACATAAAAATAACGTAAATAAAATACAACATTCAATAAAACCCAATGTTAAGATAATTGAGACTGCGTTCGGTAATAGAATAACCTATAGAGTAACTTCAGAAAATCAAAATGATTTACAGTTTGAGACACCAGATTTATTTCTTGCGTCAGTCAAAGATACAATATTTACATTAATAAATAAATCTATAGAAGATCACACAATTTCAAGATCAAAAATAAATTTCATTTTATATGGTGACTTTGTTCAGGAGACAAAAAACTTAAACAAAAGCTTTGATTTCCAATCAATGAATTTTATTGTTTGTATTGCTGATGATTTAAATATATTTTATACAACTCTCACAAAATCTCTAATAAACTATATAAATTCATTCGAGAAAAAGGATAGTGGGTGGAGTCTGAAAAAGATTTTACATTTGGATTTGAATTTAAATCAATTTAACCCTTTAAGAGGAAAATCCTTTATTGAGTTACCACATGATATAAAAACAAAAAAAGCTGTGATAAATGTTAAAAACACTGATGACGCCTGTTTTAAGTGGGCACTGTTATCTGCTTTATTTCCAATTCATAAAAATTCGGATAGAGTATCATCTTACACCAAATACAGTCATAAATTAAAGTTCGGTAATATTAAATTTCCTGTTAAATTAAACGATATACACAAAATTGAAAGTCTTAATAATATTAGCATCAATGTTTTTGGTTTAGAATATAATGAACATAAAAAAAAACATTGTATTGTTGGGCCATTGTATTTTACAAAAAATAAAATGCAGACTCATATAAATTTACTATATTTGACACATGGTAAAATCAGTCATTATTGTTATATTAAAAATATGTCACGATTAATAAGTAGTCAAGTTTCGAAATCCAAGGAAGCTATATATCTATGTGACTTTTGTTTACAATATTTTTTAACATCTGAACGTTTAAATAACCATCAAATAAATGATTGCAGACATATTTGTACACAAATACCCAGCGTAGATAAACATAAAAAAAATTGGTGGGGTGATATTGTTTCTGAATGTAAATTAAGTTTTGATAAATTTCAACGTAAATTGATGTTACCTTTTGTTATATATGCGGATTTTGAGGCTTTTTTAAGTCCCTTAACATCATGTTCAAACGACCCTTCAAAATCACATACAATAAATGTACAAAAGCATAATGTGTATAGTTTTGGATACTACATTAAATGCTCATACGATGATAAATTGTCTAAATATGTAACATATACTGGTGAAAATTGTGCTTTAAAATTTATGGAATCACTGAAAGATAATTTGATAAAAATCGTTAAAAAAATTAGTTTCCAAAAAGAGCCTAATAAAATATCACCAATACAGCAAGATATAGTTAGCAAAGCTAAAAATTGTTATATTTGTGATAAAATTTTGTGTAGGGATTCAATGATTTACCACGATTGGTTTACTGGGGAATTTGTTGGGGTCATACATAAACTTTGTTCTGAAAAATTTAGAGTACCTTACACTGTACCAGTTTTCTTACACAATTTAAGCCATTATGATGGACATTTTATCGTACATGCCTTAAGCTTTGATGAAGGTCGGGTGGAAGTTCTCCCGCAAAATAAAGAAATATACATATCATTTTCAAAGGTACTTAATATCAATAATAGTAATGTAACTTTACGTTTTGTGGATTCCTTAAAATTTTTACCCAGTAGCTTAGATACTTTAGCAAAAAATTTAAACGAGAATAATTTTAATGAATTATCAAAATGCTTTCCCAATTCAGAAGACTTTAAACGGCTGACTAAAAAAGGTGTATTTCCATATGAATTCATTAAAGATTTTGATACATTAAATTACAATCAACTTCCTGATCTTCCCCACTTTTACAGTACTCTTACAGATTCCATTATTTCTAATGAAGATTACAACCATGCCAAAGATGTTTGGAATCATTTCAATTGTAAAAATATGTTGGATTATTCAAATCTTTATTTAAAAACTGATGTTTTATTGTTAGCAGATATTTTTGAAAATTTTAGGTATGTTTGCATTCAAACGTACGATTTAGATCCGGCTCATTACTATACAGCACCTGGATTAAGTTGGGATGCTATGTTAAAACACACTAAAACAGAAATTGAATTACTTTCTGATATAGATATGATTGCTTTCATTAAATCAGGAATTCGTGGTGGTGTTTCGCAATGTAGCACTCGCTATGCAAAAGCAAATAATGTTTACATGTCTGACTATAATGCAAAAGATAAAGAGTCATTCTTAATGTATTTCGATGCCAATAATCTATATGGTTGGGCTATGTCGCAATATCTACCTACAGCTGGTTTTGAGTGGGTTAGTGCTGATACAGATTTTAATGTTAGTTGTTCCTCAGATATAGGTTTTATCTTAGAAGTAGATCTGGAGTATCCGGTGGATTTACATGATAAACATTCAGATTTACCTCTTTGTCCAGAAAATATACCAGTTGGGGACGCTAAGGAAATAAGATTGATTCCAAACTTAAAAAATAAATATAAATATATTATTCATTACAGAAATTTAATTCAATGTTTGAAAATGGGTTTAAAATTATTAAAAGTTCATAGAATATTAAAATTTAAACAGAGTCCATGGTTAAAGAAATATATAGACCTTAATACACAATTAAGAACCCGAGCTAATTCTGATTTTGAGAAAGATTTCTATAAACTCATGAACAACGCTGTATTTGGTAAGACTATGGAAAATATTGAGAAACGAGTAAACGTTAAACTATTAACCCACTGGGAAAATAGGGGCAAAGTATTGGGAGCCGGAGATCTAATTGCTCAACCACATTTTCACAGTGTTTCAATATTTTCTGATAGTCTTGTTGCAATTCAATTAAACAAAATGAAGTTAATTTATAATAAACCTATTTATCTCGGATTTTGTATATTAGATATATCTAAAACGCTAATGTATGATTTCCACTATAATTACATGCAAGAGAAATTTACTTCCAATTTGAAACTACTGTACACAGATACCGACAGTCTCATTTATCACATATTTACTAGTAACTTTTATAATGATATAAAACCCGATATTAACAAATATTTTGATACATCTGACTATGATGAAAATAATATTTTTGATTTCCCAAAATTAAACAAAAAAAAGTTAGGGTACTTTAAAGAATTTTTACAGAGTTCGTAGGGTTAAGATCTAAAATGTATTCATTACAAGTTGATGACAATGTGGTGACGAAAGCGAAGGGTGTAAATAAATGTATTACAAAAAAATTAACATTAAATAATTATAAGTCGTGTTTGTTTAATAACAACGTACAGCATTGTAAAATGTATCGATTTAGATCATTAAAACATACAATTTTTACCCAGGAAATAAATAAGCTGTTTATCTTTTAATGACACTAAGCGGTACATTTTACCAAACAAAATCGATACGTTACCTATAGGTCATTACAAAATCATTAGTATGTAATTAAGTTAATCATTATTGTATATATAAGGCATTGTAATTTTTTATGTAAAATAAATTTGTGTGTTTACATGTATACATATATATAAGAATACATTAATATTGTGATATTACACTTAAATTTTTATAAATAAATTGTTTTAAAATATCAACTTAGTTTTATTCCTTTCCCTGCTGAAGACAGAAGTCAAAAAAATGATTCATTTTATTCATCCTTTTGCTGCCATCGTAGCAGGACCAAGTGGGTGTGGAAAATCGAACTTTGTTGCAAATTTCATTAAACATAAAAATAGTATATGTAATGAGATTTTTTTGGAAATTACATGGTGTTATGATGAAATGCAACCGCTTTATAATATATCCGGAGTAAATTACCACCAAGGACTACCGGAATTGCATATGTTTGATGGTAAAAATCCACATTTGATTATAATAGACACATCATAGAAATTTGAGTGTTTTTTACATAACCCAAAACTTATTTCATCAAGGAAGAGGACAGCGTGATATTTCACTTAATTCAAGTTATATTATTTATTTTAAAAATCCCCGTGACAAAACACAAATACGATTTCTAGCTAGACAAGTTTCCCCGGAAGACACGAAGTTTATCGAAGATTCATATACCGATGCTACTAAAGAAGCTCATGGTTATTTAATGATTGATTTGAAACAAAACACTGATGATGCTCGCCGCATAAAAATCTAAAATATTTGAATCCCGTAATTTTTGTACAATATATGTTCCTATGAAAAGGTATAAATATCTTTGTAATCAGCCACTCTAAGTCAGTAATGAACCATGTATCAACGAATAACAACGCATAAGGAATTGTTATCAGCTTTACATAAATTAAAACCCAAACATCGTAGAATATTATTGAAGTCTTGTAATAATCAAGAAATTAACTGTATTTGTGAATGTATTCACAATGTGTTACAAGGAAAAGTACCTTTAAAAGAGAATACAAAAACCAAATTAAAAAAAAATAAAAATATCTTACGTAATCTGATCAGTAAAGGTAAAAGTTTTGAATACAGGAAAAATATATTAATACAAAAAGGAGGGTCCTTTCTTCCAATAATTTTGGGTACAATTCTAAGCACCCTTGTAAGTTGTTTTAATAAATCACAATGAACACAAAAAAAATGCTTCTCGTTGAGCAAGACTTTATTGATAAACTGAAACATCAGAATGAAAATAAAGCAACACCGCAAAGTAGATTGGATTTAGAAATGGAAAAAATTATATCAAGTAAATTGGATGATCGCGAAAAATGGGCGCTTTATCTACAAATTTTACAAAGATACTTACATTACTCCAAGGAAGAACGTCAACCTCAAGAAATAACAATAACTGAAAAGGTAATAAATGATAATACTAACGAAAACCGTAACATCAATAATATAACTACTAGTGAAAATGAAAAAATGCTAAATTGTTAAACAACCCTCAACGGGTGAAGACATCGCATATGGGTTACCACCTAAAGAAATATTAAAATTAATTCCTAAAACTTATATGAGGAGAGGTGAATTATTGATGGATACAATATTAAATAAAACAGATCAATTGCAATGGAATAATAATGGAACAGTTGTCATTAGTGGACAAGAGATACCAGGAAGTAATATTATAGATTTAGTGAATGACATCTTAAGACCCTCGAAGAGATCCGATCCAATCGGTTGGGAAATATTCGCCAAGCTTTTAAATGATATAAATACCCCACTAACATACATTGGTAATCTGAAAAGAATCAAATATATATCTAACCTTAAAAGTATAGATAAAACATTGATTCAAGAACCACAAACTGAGGTTTCTTCAACTCCAACTCAATCTAAATACATCACTAAATTGAGAAACAAAAGTGATTGGGAGAAATGGACCCCGTATTAGAGTTACATCGCATCTATTATGATATTTCACATCCAGCCGGTTACAGCAGTGTCAATAAGTTAACAAAGGCAATGAATGGAAAAATCTCAAAAAGTGATGTTTTGAAATGGTTGCAGTCTCAAGAAACATATACATTACATAAACCGGTTATAAAAAAATTCCCACGTAATAAATATATTTTATCAAATATTAATGAATTGTGGCAAGCTGATTTAAGTGATTTAAGAACTTACATGCAATATAATGATGGATATAAATATATTTTGTGTGTGATTGACGCCTTTAGTAAGTATGCTTATGTTAGAGCAATGAAAAAGAAGGATTCATACACAATAAAAACGTGTTTTACTAGCATCTTTGATGAAGCTAAAACTGTTCCTAGACATATTCAATCAGATAAGGGCACGGAATTTGTATATAAGGATGTCCAAACTTATTTAAAAAGTAAAAATATAAATTATTACACTACAAATAATCCAGATATAAAAGCAAGTATAGTAGAACGATTTCAGAGAACATTGAAAATGAAAATGTGGCGTTATTTTACACATAAGAATACTTATCGCTATACAGATATTTTACAAGATTTGGTTAGTTCTTATAATCACAGTGTACACTCTAGTATCAAGATGAGACCATGTGATGTTAAAATGGAAAACATAATGGAAGTTTGGCGAAATTTATATTATGATGAAAAGACTTATATTTCAAGTTTAAACAAAGTACCTAAGTTTAACGTTGGTGACTATGTAAGAATTACAAAATACAAACATGTATTTCAAAAAGGTTATGAAAGTAAGTGGAGTAATGAAATTTTTATCATTACTTCGATTATAGATCGTTCCCCGTGGGTTGTATACACTTTAAACGATTTAGTCAATGAATCAATAACAGGAACTTTTTATGAGAAAGAACTACAAAAAATAACTTTTTCCCCCACTTCCGAATTTAAAATTGATAAAATCATCAGATCACGTAAAAGCGGTATTAGAAAGGAAGTATTAGTTAAATGGAAAGGATATCCTAACAAGTTTAATTCTTGGGTCTTACTATCGAATGTTAAAAATCTGCAATGAAGGAAAGTTTTTATTTAACTTTACTCAGCAATAGTTCTACACAATATTTTCCGGGAAATATGACATCAAATTTTTCTACAAAACTACCTAAAGCCATTACATTAGAAGGAGAATGGATGGTAGGTATAGTTGAGTTTCAATATCCTTCTACTATGTTTTCCGTGCAAGAACATGAAAATATTATGTACATAAGTAAAAAAACTACCATCAATAACGAAGAGACCACACTGATGTATAAGAACCATATACCAGCCACCAACTATGATAATATACAAAATATTCTTCTAGCTTTAAATTCGAAAGAGAAAGTTAATTTTCGCCAGGACACCGTGTCAAAGTTTGTCTCTGCTACAGTAAAGGATCCATCAATAATTTCATTATCTCTTTCACCTAATTTGAGCTTTCAACTTGGATTTGAGCCAGATACCAATTTAGTAAATCATAATATCGGTAAACGCCCTGCTAATCTACATTTGGGGTTACCATCACAATTATTTGTGTATTGTGATATTATAGAACCACAAATTGTTGGTGATGTAATGACACCCCTATTGAGAATTATACCCTTAGATCCTGCTAAATACATATATGGTTCAAATAAAATGCATATATTTTCACCACCACATTATTTGCCGGTAATGAGAAGAGAATTTGATGTTATTGAGATAGATATAAGAACAACCACGGGAAATGCGGTACCATTTCAATACGGAACATCGTGTGTGAAACTTCATTTTAAAAAAATATAAACTATATTTCCTTTTTAAAATGTATACACCTCAAGATACATTTATGAACATTATTATTCGAAACAAGCTGGGTCTGGTATAAATGTAATCTACAAAGGAGCCTTACATCAACGTGGTCATGGTATCGGCAGTTTTCTTGGGGGGGTTATTTCGAAGTGTGCTACCTTTACTCACTAGTGGTGCTAAGGTAATTGGAAAAGAAGCACTTAACGGCGGAATTGGGCTTTTGTCAGATGTTGTGGCTAGTCGTCCTATCAAAGAATCTATTAAAAATCGATTGAAAGAGGCTAGTTCTAACCTTAAACGCAAAGTTGATACCAAAATTGATAATCTTATGACTGGATCGGGTGTTAATAAAAGACGAAAATATTGTATTGAGCTCATTCGAGTTTCACCCCTCAACGTGAAAGGCGCTTTGAAGAAAACAAGGAACAAAAATATTAATAATTCCAAGGATATATTTTCAAACTAATCATAATGTCATTTATTCATAATCATTCATGTGAGTGCGTTAAATCTGAATTGGATCTGTTTGCTCTTCCTTCCACACAAACGAGTATCGAATATGGACACTGGATACACTATAAACCAATTTCTTCATTAAGTGATGATGGACCCGTCGAATTTCAAGTACTTGGTACTGGAGATGACTACATAGACCTTTCGCATACACTACTCCATCTCAAGGCTCAAATTAAAAATCAAGACGGTTCTGTAGTTAATGCAGCTAATGTAGTGGCACCAGTCAATAATTGGTTACATTCTTTATTTAACCAATTGGATGTTTACCTAAACCAAAAACTTGTGTCACCCCCAAATAATACTTATGCATATCGTGCTTTCATAGAAACTCTATTAAATTATTCATCATCCGCCAAAAAATCACATTTGACATGTGGTTTATGGTACGAGGATATAGCTGGAAAAATGAATGAAACTAATGAGGCAAACAAGGGCTTTTACAGAAGACAACAACTTTCAAAGGATGGTAAGGATGTTGAAATGATTGGACATTTACATGGGGATAGTACAAAGTCTGTATCACAGATGCAACTTTAATAATACGCAGAGCAAAAATTAATCCATCAATACTAATAGCCCATCAAAAGGTTCTTGCCACTACTACAGCTAAATATCCTATAACAAGAGGTGAAGTGAAAGTCCTGACCATACCGTCTGGTGTGCAGGGTAAAACACTGGATAATATATTTTTAGGACAGGTTCCTAAGAGATGTATTATAGGTTTTGTGAATAATACAGCATTCAACGGTAGTTATGTTAAAAATCCTTTCAACTTTGAAAATTTTGGTATTTGCTCATTTAGCCTATATATAGATGGTCAACAGATACCTTCAAAATCGTTACAACCATCATTTCCAAACGATGTATTTACGAGCGCATACCACACCCTGTACTCAGGCACCGGTATACATTTTCTTAACGAAGGTAATGGAATATCGAGGGAGCAATATTCAAATGAATACTGTTTACTAGCTTTTGATTTAACACCTGACTTGTCGGCTAACTCTAATGTGCATTGGAATCTTGTTCGCCATGGTAGTGTAAGAATGGAAGTAAGATTCGAGAGCGCATTGACTGAAACTATTAACTGTGTAGTTTACGCAGAGTTTTCAAATATTATAGAAATAGATAAGAACAGAAATGTATGTGTGGATTATAGTAGTTAAGCAATCACTTATGTAATTATGATATTAAGAATAATAAAATATAACCTAAACGAATATGACATGGTTTTTATTTACCTCATTACTTGTTTAATAAAAAGACTCATTACTTCTGTTGAGATCATATTATGTGGGTTTAAATGAATTCATTGGTACAAATATGAATTGATAGTTAGAAATGTAGTCAGTTAAAGAGCAAAAGAGTAGCGGAGTAAACGCGTATTAAAGTATGAACACACTAGAAGTGCAAATGAGTCTTCGTATGATACATCCCAGCCTCCAAAGCAACGTATATCCTTCAAATCGATTGCCAATTTATGCTCAGGTGCCAGCATTTATAATATGCAATCTTGACCCTGATTCACAGCCGGGGTCTCATTGGGTGGCTGTACATATAAGCGTCGAAAGAGTTGGTGAATATTTTGATTCATTTGGACGTAAACCTATTGAGGCAATAGAACGGTTTTTAAGGAGGAATTCTTGCATGTGGAGGTACAATAGCGTTACGGTTCAAGATTATCTATCAGCGGTGTGTGGAGAGTACTGTTTGGTATATTTATATTACAAGTTCAGGGGGATGACATTAGAAGACTTGCTTAGAAATTTCACATGTGACTCAGTGAATAATGATATGGTGCTAGTAAATTTGTATAGAAATATAATGAACATATAAATAAAAAATAATACCTGGAATAAAAATGTTTTATTTTACCATGTAACCCTTACATCTAATTATATTGGACATTTACATGGGGATATATTTCCTGCACGAAATTCCCAGTCATACTCAAGACTGGCAGAACCTATTTTTATTTACATACAGCACACTACATACAATAAAAACTGATGAACAGAATTTATCATTGACACAAAAAATTAAAAATAACTGTGCTGTAAGCTCCTTGCCTTCTCTTGCACCCTTAATCAAGCATGATACCCCTCGTAATCGCAACAAACTCATAGAAAACAAAATTTGTGACGGAGATCTTAAAGGTGCCGCTCGCCTTTTGTTCTCCAACGACGTGCTATCACCAGATACCCCTGACACCCTTCAGGCTTTACGGACAAAACATCCCTCAGCTCCAGTTAACCCATATTTTCTCGACCCACCAACAGCAGGTCAAGCATGCCTTCATATTCAAAATAAAGATGTTAATTATGCCATTTTATCATTTAAACCTGGTTCGGCATCAGGATTGGATGGAATATCACCCCAACATTTAAAAGACTTAACATCGCATTCTGTGGGTGATGCAGGCGAGCAACTAGTAAATTCGTTATCAAAATTAATAAATTTTATGTATTCAGGTAAAGTCAATACAGAAATTGTTCCCATTCTTTTCGGCGCGAACCTCATTGCCCTCACCAAAAAGGATGGAGGTGTGAGACCAATTGCTGTTGGTTCAACACTAAGACGTCTGGCTTCAAAAATTGCTGTTCGACATATTTTACCAAAATTAAATTCAGAATTGAACCCGTACAGTTGGGTTTCGGTGTAAAAGGAGGGTGTGAGGCAGCCGTCCATGCCCTACGCTCTTTCCTAACTTACGGAAAGCCTGACGTGTTGCTAAAAATTGATGTAAAAAATGCTTTTAATTCAGGGATACCCTGTTGACGGAAATAAAACAACATATACCGGAAATATACAATTATCTTCTTCTCAGTTACGCTGATCCAACAAAACTGTTATATCGTTCTAATGAACTGTCCTCAGAAGTAGGTTGTCAACAGGGTGATCCCCTTGGGCCTGCAATTTTTAGTTTGGCTATAAACCCAATAATCAAAAATTTAAATTCTAATTTCAACGTTTGGTATTTGGACGACGGCACACTAGGAGTTGATGTGGAAACTGTGTTTTCGGACCTATTTTTAATAAAAACTAAATTTGAAGCCATTGGTTTGGAGCTAAATCTCAGCAAATGCGAACTTTTTATAAATAACTGCGACTTAAATTTAAATACAGTAAAACAAAAATTTCAGATTTTGGCTCCAAATATTAAAATAGTTAATAGTAATTCCCTTTACCTTTTAGGTTCTCCAATTTTTGATGAATCTATTTTTGAATATATTAATAATTCTATTAATAAATTTAAAAATTCTGCTGATCGTCTACTTGAAATTAGTCCGCATTATGCACTTTGCATCTTAAAAAACTGTCTTTTTGTCCCAAAATTTACGTATGTGCTCCGTTGCTGCTCCTTTTGGAATCACCCAGATCTTTTGACACAAGTAGACGACGTAATCAAAATTAGCTTAGTGGACCCAAGCATCATTACCAATCCGTTATGGTGGTTTGGGGATTCGCAAAATTTCCAGTGTCGCTTTACCAGCCTTTCTATCTTCTGTCCATAGTTCAGCAAATCTCATAAGTAAAATTTTAAGGGCATCCCCTTCAAACTTTGAGATTGCTGGCTTGGAAGAAGCTAGAAACGCTTTCTTAATTGCATGCCCAGGTCAAAATTTTCCATTTTCTCTAAATTCACAGAGGAGCTGGGACGACATAGACAGTAAAATGACTTATGACAATCTTTTGAGCCGTAGTACAGGTTCAGCACGTGCTAGGCTTTTGGCCGTGGGTACGCATGAGGCCGGCTACTGGCTTCACGCTTACCCTTCGTCAAATACAGGAACTTTTCTTGAACCTGACACGCTCCGAATCGCAACCTGTCTGTGGCTTGGGGTACCGGTCTGCGCTGCTCATACATGTCCCTGTGGCAGTGATGTCGACAAACTAGGACATCACGGACTATCATGTCAAAAAAGTGCTGGCTGCTTCTCGAGACATGCCGCACTCAACGATATAATACGTCGGTCCCTTGCCACCGTCAACGTGCCAAGTCTACTTGAGCCGACTGGAATTGCTAGAGACGATGGCAAGAGACCGGACGGTATGAGTTTGATTCCATGGAGGATGGGTCGGGTTTTGGTATGGGATGCCAGATAGATATACACACTCAATGCGTCTACAGACTTAGATTTCTATTTATGAATATTTAATTCACTATTTCGTAAATAGATTTCTGTGCGTGACTATGGTCGTCGATTTTTGAGGCCAATTGATAACATATAATTTACATCTCTTAAGTCGTAGTAAAAAGCTTTTATAATGTCCATAATAACCATATTCGTGTCACCGCATATAAACTTGAAAAATAAAAAAAATATAAACTCCAAAACCGAAAGTAAAAATAACAATTTTTTTAAAACTACGACCAATCCTTTTTATTCAGATATGCTTAAGGTATATTTTTAGTATACTAGAAGTTTCATAGTGGGATGGTTACTAGTAAGTAAAATTTTGTTTTGTACAGTTTCGGGTGGAGGTGTATTAAATTATAAAAAAGTTATAAAAAGTAATATTTATTTTTTCACACACTACAAAATATTCACATACAGTCAGTACCTAAACTTAACGACTAGTGTTGTGTTAACTTAAATTAAAAACTTCTACGGCTTTAATAGTCGCAGGCCACAGCATTTATAGAAAAGCTAAATATAACACATAATAAAGACAAATCTATGATAAGAAGTAACACCCTTAAAACTGTTATGTTATACAATAAATAGTGTTCAGCCAGAAACACTACCAAGACATAGCTTAATTCTATAGAAAATATCGAATACTGGTAATAATAAATCTATAACTGGCATTTCAGACAATCAATTATGGAACGAGGTGTACGTTAATTATGTTATCGAGGTTCTTAATACTTCTTAACGTGATAGATGCGCTTACATTAATATCAATTCAATTAATTTGGTAACATTTTCAGTAGCTAAAAATGTAGCTGTATATTAAAGTTTTTTAGTATTACAAGTTTTATTACACTTCGTTACATTATAATATAAAAATTGAACATAATTAAATGAAAAGGAGAGCAACTGACGGCCTTACCGCTTTCGAGTGATTTCTTCCAGGCAACCACTACAAGTTCTACTTCTGTAACTGCAAGATTGCTGCCAAGCACGATATTACTATAGCTAACACCTGAAATTGTAGAAGACGAGATCAAATAATATACATTTAGTATGTTGGCAATAGCAGTAAAATTATCAGATTTTATAATTCGCAGAACTGTTCATTTGAAAATTATGTCTTCTATTCCGAAGTTAACTTATGTACTTCCTTAATGCCCTCAATGGAATCATTCAGTCCTCCCGTGAGATTTGGATACTGTTTAAACAAATTTTTGGAATCTATATTAAATGTTCGTTTTGAATCATCTTTGAATGCATCGCTCCTTATTTACTTTGGCGATATGGAGTAAGCAAGATAACAAGTGTAGCTCTTCCACCGTTTTCCTCATCTGCTCACAAATCTAGTAGATTAGTAGGTAGTATAAAATCCCGATATTTTATTTTACAATTGGCACATATTTTTAAGAACAATGGGTACCTGCTATATTATTAAAATGTTTAACGGTGTCATAGTGTCCATATACCATACCTTAATAATTATCGATCTTTCTACGGTAATTATACCAAGAGGTGTGTAGGAAAAATCGTACGATATCAATCCTTTGTGAAAAAAATCTACGTTAGGGAAAACGCGGAATGCGAAGCTTTTCATTGTCATCATACGACCCATCAGCAATTTTATGTATGCAAGCTGAAAAGATAGTATTATACGGCTTTTGGAGGTTTTAAATCAATGTGTGATGTCCAACTTCATAACGACTGTTATTAGAATGTACTCTGCTTTTTGTCTTTCGTAGAGAACTGATGTAATTGTAATTTTGTTGGGAAGGAAGAAATTCATCTCTATAAACACATTGAACAAAAGAAGAATAAAAAAATATGTGTGTTTACCAGAGTACACAGGTAAGAAGTGAAACTTCTTTACGACATATCATTTTTCTACTATTTGCAACTTCACGAAAATGGGGTAGGGTAATTTTTCAGTCATATTTATTAATACTTGCTAATTTTAACAGATTTAGATACATTCACTGATACTTACAATCAAAAAGTGAGGTTAACCTCAAATAAATATTAAAATCATGCTCATACGTGTTGAATTTATAAAACGAAATGTATAATCACTCTTACTTTTTTTTTGTGTCTTTTTATTTTATCACTTTCAAATTAATATTATGTTTTTCTTATTTCAAACCAAACTTCAAAACTAATATGTTATTATTATTATCATATATTACATTATATTCTTTACTTAACTATACTAAACTTCGATAAAAAAAGCAACATGGCGCGTAACCGAAAAACGTGACGTTTTCTTACAAAATTTCTCCCATACGTCGATAAAGAAGTTTCACTTCAAAAACTGTTTTAATTTATAATTTACTTAGGCTTGTTGATCATGAACTGGCCATAGGAACGATCAGAAAATATAACTTTACCAAGCACCTCATAGTAGATGTCCTTATAAATTCTTATGAACTTCTATGAGTACTAATTTAAAAAATTGTTAGAGATTTCACAACATCGTATTTATTTATTTACTACCACAGAGAATCTTACCTCACAAGCGATAACTCTAAAAGGTTGAATAACTACAAATATGGTTACAAAGTTGTGAATGCCGTATAACGCCAAGGACCACGCAGGCGATCCATCCCAGTAGCGACGATTTCCTTCAAAACCTAAAACAGGATTTTTTATTAAACCTTCAAAAGAACCATCTAAATAAACAAAACAGTTAATGTAAGTAGTAATATTTCGCGTGAACTATGACTGTCTGACATAGCGGAGTCCGATTTAGCGCCGAGTCTCGTTTGGGCAACTTACCTAGCCAAAGAGCTAAGTAAGGATCCTTCAAGAAAAGAGCGTACAAATTCTTAAAAGGCCGGCAACGCACTCGCGAACCTTCTAGAATCGAGAGTGTCTATGGGCGGCGGTATCACTAAACATCAGGTGAGCCCCCTGCCTGTTTGCCCAGTTGCCCGTGTTCTATAAAAAAAATGCCAAAACGTCCCTATTAGTTATTAGTAAACAAGGGTTAGAGTTTTTGTTTATAGAATAGGGAGCTATCGGGCAGGAGGCTCAATGTCAGAGGGTTCGAGTGCGTTGCCGTCTTTTAAGAATTGGTACTCTTTTTTCTCAAGTGTTACATATTTTCATACAAAATTGTAAACTTAAATATTAAACAAAATAATTATGCGAGATTTAGATATAACATAGATATATAACAGGAAGTTTTATAGATACCGCTGTTCACTCACCATTTTGAATAATGTATGATATACCATAAAAAGATAAAGTTATTCTAACTAATATGTTTACTAAAATGAAAAAGAAGACGATTTCAAAATGCTTATTCAGTTTTAAATAAGTTGTTTTGATACTATCTATCAGATCATGTAGGATTTTTACTTTTGCATCCACAGAATGTGTGTAAAACGAAAGCGTAGAATCATCTGCAAATAAAAGTTGACAAAAACAGTTGGTTATACTTATGAAAAGGAATACTTTTTTGTTAATGAATATTTGTTGATATAAAAATGTATTGAGTAGTTTATATTATTTTGATTATTATATAGTACTTAAGTGTGCGTCCACACTGTCAGCCTATGGCGGTTGCTACGACGTTCGCGAAGTAACAAACATATGAAACGCGCCTTTGTGTCTATATTGTAGTGACTAAGCTGAAAGCCTAGCACGACGTGACCGAGCGATTCAGCGCGCGTAGTTTTCATTTGCAGTTTTCAACCTATCCACGCGTTCTGGCTGCACTACTGCGAGCGACCCAATGCGCGGATGGCGGGGTTAACAATCTAGTTCTGTCTTGTTGCTCGGCGTATGCACTTCTGTGTTTGTTTGTTTGTTAGTATCTTCTTTTGAGATTTTACTTAGTGCGTAGTCAAATGTTGTCACGGGCATTCGAGTGTACTCAAAAAATTTTATAGCGTATAATCTTTATTCTTCATATAAGTTTAAAAATTCACCAGTTATTCCTCTGTTTTAATTTATTTCGTGCACACCATCCCTAGTGTTCAAGACCTTCCATCTTAGGATCGAACTGTGTAGTAAAAATAGCAAGTCCTCGTCCAAAGTTTGCAAAATCTGACATACGTTGAACCACTACAAGAACTCGTGCATCGCTGTGGCTATCGCACGCCTACACTCGCCGCGCCCGCCTTAGGTTCTAGTCACCGCGCATTTAGTGTGGACGCACACTAAGGGCTACAAATACTTTATCAAATCCGCCGTGTCCAAATAGGTGTTTGTTGGCGTCATCAACAGAACAGTGTTGTCAACTGGTACTATGCTACGAAATACGCTAACATATGTAAATATATTATTGATATCTGTTAAATTAAATTAAAAATGTTATTGTTGTTTCTCAAATTTTTTTACATCAATAAATGAGTATGAGACCACCCCCGTAAGTAGTCAAGAGACACAAATTCTTAAAATAATAGCTATAAACTTAATCTATGCATGCGTGTTTGTGTGTGTGTGTGTGTGTGTGTGTGTGCTGTGTGTGTTTGTGTGTGAGCGAGTGTGTGCATGCTGTCAAGTATACAATGAAGCCTGTCTCAAACTAGCGAATTAGCTGTTAGCGCATTGTATTATTATAATACCCTTCCGTGGCAAATTGCTCAGTTAAGGTTACTATTGGGCATAACCACTATAGCCCTAAGCTGCCAACAATCACCATACATGGAATGGGGTCAGTGCAGAGCATATACGTTTCCCAACATGCGATTCGATACTTGCGTCCGCCTCTCCACGCCACCCCATCTATTAAGATTCTATCTATCTATTAAGATCGGCCAGTATAGGATCTCTAAATATATAATAGATTTACAGCTTGATCGCTTTCAATGTCATTAAATAGTGGATAATGTACGAGCGAGAACACATTGATGTACATTGTACAATTAAATTCACTAGATCACTTAAATAGCTGTTGAATAATTTGTGAAGCTATATTTACGTTCATAAGCGATCCTGATTTTTCGTGATACTGAACAACTTCCGGCCAAAATCGTGACTTATTTAAGTATTTTGCTAAGAGTAGTGTAACTTACCACATAACCGATTATCGACAAGATCCTGTAATTCATCTTTAATATATTCGATTTTTAATGAGACCTCAAGATAACTGATGTAAATATGCATTTGCAATAAACATATAGAAATATATTTAATAGCTGCACTCACGTACATGTACAGAAGACGGCCTGTAAAAGATAAGATTTTGAGTTAATTAACATACAAATTTTCTGTTTGCAGAAGGTTAACTCATTGCCAAACATAAGAAGATGAGACGTGGCGTTGTTTCAGGGGCCATTCAAGTATTACCTAAGCACTTTAGGGGTCTTTGATTTTTTTATTTGGTGATTACAACAACAACAGTATTTACTTTTTTACACAATTTATCTATGCTTGACATCGGAATGCATTTTCGAGGATCTCTACAAAAAATTAATAAGTTTATGTACCTACAGTGTTATTTTCAGGGCTTTGCTAACTTTTGCTGACAAGAGGGGGGGAAGGAAATTAATTGCAGTAAATCTGCTACCGTAATTCAAATTCCAATTCAAAAATCATTTATTCATGTAGGTAACATAATGTGCACTTATGAACGTCAAAAAAAAATATATACATTGAATTCTTCTAATTTTACATTTACTGCCAGCTCTCAAATCAAGGGCGTCGAACGGAAAGAAGTGGCAATAAACTCTTCGCCACTATTTTTAATCGCCAAGTTTTTTCTTTTAAACAACGTTTGTAAGGAGCAGCATAATACACATACAGCATAAACACAACTTAAAAAAACCAAGGCTCGCAACTCAGTTCTTCTCGTGAGACAAAAGTTGTGAGATCCATAATACCTACCATGTTCTTTAATTTATTCGGTCCCCACGTAAGTGACCTTCTGTTTTTACGTTATTATCTTATTCTAACCATTTTTATGTTAAAAATCTTTTATGTTTTAAATGAATAGATTGACTTGGCATTTGCACTAAACATTCTACTTCAATATAATATAAAATACCAGTGAGATAAATTGTCCGCATGATATGCGGAGGTCGATGCCTAAACTAAAATCGTGTCGTTTTTTTGCTCGACTTTCCGTGCCCTCAGATTGGGAAAGAAAAACTTAATATGTGAAATCTAACGATTTCCAAGAAAGTGTTTACGATGTTAGTTATTGTTATAAGTTAAATAAAATCAAAATCTTACTTTGAAGCCCAAAGTAATCTACCACAATGTATACGTAACTCGCATCCAAAAATATTCTTGTAATTATGACCAAGATAATAGTTATTTTGTAAAACCTTCCATTATGACGAGGTATCTTTATTTTTGCACTAGTCTGAAAGAGAATACAACCTATATGGTTACTTCGAACTTAATTATTGGAATTTTATCATTTTAGTAAAACAGTAAAATTTTAGTATGATCATGTCTTCTATAACTATTTATTATAGTCCTTGGACACACAATTTCTAAAGGTTCGCATGTACGTCGGCGGCTTTATCAATTGGTCTCTTATCTTGAAAGAATACTCACAACCACATAAGACACCCACATCTCTACGCAACGCGAGGAAATAACCGCGAAACTTAACAACGTTTGATATGTCAATGCCCAGTAATCCGAAAACGGCTGTGGTTGTAAGAAGAGAGACTTTAAAGAGAGGAGTAGCGACAAAAGGTGTTTTAGTAGCGAAAAAACTTGTGTCTTCTTGTTTTAACTAAAGACACAATTTTGTTCGGTTACTAATCGACAACTACCTGAGAAAGACCTATACGTCCAGTGTCAAGAGTATCTCTAGTATTGTCGTCCGCATAGGAATGAATGTTGCTAAGCATATCACAAAGAATATCACAGGTCGGGGATAAGACACCCCCTTGTCGAACCCTAGCTTTCACGGGTTAAAGGTCGGAATATACTCCATGTCAATGACGACCTTGACTCTCCAATCAGCGAAAAAGAAGGAAATCCAGTTTCATAATTTCTCGGAGCGCCCATATGCTGAGAGCTTCAAAAGATATCTGTGTCACACCTGATCGAAGGCTTTAACTTACCGCTTGCATTTCTCTTGGACTCAATTGTCTCTACTCATCCGGGTAAAAGAGAACGTTACTTTACCACGAAAGCCGTACTAACTAAATACCCAGGCTGGCCTGGTTATAATGGTTTCTGTTATTTTGCCTTAGTAATCTCCCGTCCGGGAGACCTGGAGGCTGAGTTACATATATATCCTATTTGAGTGCGCCAGTATTCGCCTCGTCAGATCATCTCTTCAACAGAATCAGTAACGCCATCCGGAGCACCCAACGGAAATCAAATATTGGCCACCAAATGTCGGACGCACCTGTAGTGCCACACGCGACGAAAGCCCGAAAAGCGAGGCCCGTGGTCGGCACAGTGCTACAAAAAAATGAAATTACAGGCCGAAACGGTCTCAGTGATAGTAATAGAATATACAAACCTTATCAACCCATTTCAAATGTTCTAAAAACTTTTCCATTCTTCGATAACCATTAAGTGACGCAACGATAGTGATGACAACAGATGTTGAAACCTCAGTAATCCACAAAATCGTTATAGCATTAATCGTATTATTTTTGCTGAAGCCGTTAAGATCTGAGGCGTTGCTAATATATGAAAATGCGTGCGTTATCACTAAAAAATACAAAACTTACAAAGACTTTTAACTTAATTATAGAATACCGCCCTTAAATAAATGACAAATACTAACTAGATTCTTGTAGATAGTCATATTATAGATAAGACCATAACCAATGGTTCGAATTGCAATAGCCGTTTTTTTTTAAATTTGTTTTTGTTAAAAAATTAACACGACTGAAACAGTAGATCATTGACAGATTCAATACACGCAGAGATCTTTAACAATTTTAAATATTTTACTTACTGAATAACAAAATCAGGATATAGCTACAAAGTGCATATGATCGTAAAACGCGAAATTGGTAGCCATGTTTTTTGGGAACTATTGAAATAGGCGCCATTCCACAAATACGAAGTGCGTATAACATTGCCACCGTAGTGTCACTAATGAATCCACTTTTTACGTACATTTCTGCAAATGAAAATTATTTATTCAGTTTACAATACAATACTTTTTGAAATATGTGAATTTTACTTGTTCGATTATAATACGACTGTTAGACAATGGCATACTTATTTTTCAATAAATAAATACTTTTTTTCACTAAACACGACTTGCCTTACCCGCTTGCTCATTCCATAACGTGTCAGGTACAATACGAGCACAACCCATTCTACTATACCCACGAAAACATCTCAACTGCAACGCATTACGTAACGGTTATAATGACCGCATTATACTCCTAAATATCTGTGTATGGATGTCGTTTCAAGCTTATCGAATTGTGCAGAGACAATTCTTCCTAAATTAGTTTTAAATATTATAAAGCCATATATTATGTTCACCATTTTACCGTGTTACAAAGTCACGTGCAGCAGTTTCATACTTTTTCATATAAAAAAATATATTTGTTTAACAGGATCTTAGTAAAGTCGTAGTAGTAGTAGATGATGGTACTGTAATGAATTTATGATAACTTATTATTATTTTACAAATTTATTATTTAAATTACGTTTATTTTTAATTAATAGTTATATTCAATTTACAAGCTACTTTATTTGATGATTGTACTTGATTCACGATTTAACGAATTTATATATATGTTATTATTTTACAATTTTATTATGCTTAAAATTATTATTTATAATTTAGAGTATAGATTATTTGATGATTGTATTTGTT
The DNA here is from genome assembly GCA_028984075.1 of Pieris mannii. NCBI lineage: Eukaryota > Metazoa > Arthropoda > Insecta > Lepidoptera > Pieridae > Pieris > Pieris mannii. Next base: position 8,978,768 of record CM054776.1, read on the forward strand.
AAATATGTTTTACTCGATGTAAGTAAGTTGATTGATTCGATACCAACATTCACGAACAAAATGACGAGTCGTCTTGAGACGATCAAAAATAAGCGGGGGCATTCGGGCCGGTCCGCTTGACGAGGACGGTCGTTAGTGTGTAAGCTGTAAGGTTGCTTGGGAATAATAAGTGCTGGAAGTACATATAATTAATGTTGTAACAAAGCAGGCGTTTGTATTGTACGACAGGGATCGATTGTGAGAATTCGTTACAATTCAGAAGCGGGACAAGACCCAATCTAAGGTGCGTACAAGTGTTTTATACGACTATTAATGTTATTTCTATAAATGATTAGAAATCGAACGCCCCACGTGCGCTTTGGCTACTAGAGATTATGTACGTCAATCGAGCCATGTGTGCTAATTAGTTATAGGTTATGCGTACCTACAATAGGAAGCCAAGTGTGCTTAGTAGTTAGAGGTTATGTGTGCCTACAATAGGAAGCCAAGTGTGCTTCAGCTGCTAGAGGCTATGTATGCCTATCGAGCCATGTGTGCTTAGTAGTTAGAGGTTATGTGTGCCTACAATAGGAAGCCAAGTGTGCTTCAGCTACTAGAGGCTATGTATGCCTACCGAGCCATGTGTGCTTAGTCGTTAGAGGTTATGTGTGCCTACAATAGGAAGCCAAGTGTGCTTCAGATACTAGAGGCTATGTATGCCTACCGAGCCATGTGTGCTTGGTCGTTAGAGGTTATGTGTGCCTACACTAGGAAGCCAAGTGTGCTTCAGCTGCTAGAGGCTATGTATGCCTATCGAGCCATGTGTGCTTAGTCGTTAGAGGTTATGTGTGCCTACAATAGGAAGCCAAGTGTGCTTTAGATACTCGAGGCTATGTATGCCTCTTGATCTGTGAGCGTGTAGTAAGTTAGAGTAGAGGTCATGTGTACCTAGAAGAAGCAAAACTAAAAAAAAATAAGAAGCTAAGTATGCCTATAAAATGTACCCCTTAGAGCGTGTCAACGTTAACGAAATCATTATTGTATTTTGTTTTCAGTCAAGGATTAATTTCAAATAAATGAAGTTTATTTCTTTAAATACTTAATTTTGAAATGTTTAAAAAAAATATATCTTTATAGTTTTAGTACGTCTAGACAATGAATTGATATACTAACATAATAAAATGATATTTTATTTTTGAGGTATGGATACTGATGAAGCGATGACTCCCGAAGGCTCGCCTTCTCGTAATGATGAATTTCAGAGAAAGCATTCACGGTCTTCCTCCAAGGCAGCAGCTAAGTCTAAGAGAGGCAAAAAGCGATCAAAGAAGAAACGCAAAGAGTCTTCCAGCTCCTCCTCCTCCAACAGTGAGTCACCCCGTAGTTCACGGTGTGCAAGTAAGAGACGATCCAAGGAAAAAGGTAGTTGGTCTACTGAACAGGTACTGGATATATTTAATACCCTTCAAGGGCATAAGTGCAAGACAAGTAATTTAAATAATAATCTTCTCAACAATGTAATACCAGAATTTGATCCGTCAAGTAAAACTCAGAATATCGACTGTTGGGTTAGGAAAGTAAATGAATGTGCTTTAATCTATGAATGGGACGAGAAGCAGACCATACATTTTGCTCTGCAGAAACTGTCTGGCTTGGCAAAGAAGTGGTTCGAAGCCCTTCCTAGCGTTGTTTTCAATTGGTCAGAGTGGCAGGACAAACTTACAAGAGCTTTCCCAAATGAGCAAAATTATGGTCGGCTTCTCGAAGAAATGTTATCTCGCAGTACTCGTAGTAACGAAAGTTTACGTGAGTACTTCTACGATAAGTTAACGTTGTTGAACAGATGTGAAATAAGAGGCAAAAAGGCCGTCAATTGTATTATCCACGGAATACTAGATACGTCTATTAGAAGCAGTGCACAGGCACTGACTTGTCGCGAACCGGAAGACTTGTTGAATTTTCTAAGCTCCCAACGTCCTATATTAGAAAATAAAACATTCAATAGGAAACGTAGCGATAATACGATAGTTCGAACGGGTAACACTGCATCATCCTCAGGCGAAAGTTTGTTAACTTGTTTCAATTGCCGCTCAAAGGGACACCCTTACCTTCGATGCCCTAAACCTCTTACGAAATGTGTAAAATGCCATCGGGTAGGCCACAACAGCGATAATTGTAAACTAGAGCCGTTGATCTTGCGAAATGAGCCTAAACAAACGGATAACCAGGATAGAAAAATTTTAACTATATCTACCCTCAATAACAACAGCGACAAATTTTACAAAACGGTTAAGGTAAACGATCAGTCTTTAACTGCATTTATTGATTTCGGCAGTGAATGTAGTTAAATCAGGGAATCTGATGCTCAAAGTCTGAATTTAACTAAAAACTCAACGGAGTTGCCAGTAATCAAAGGGTTCGGGAACTCTAAAGTATTTCCAGTAGGTATATAGGACCAACCTCGATTTGAAATTAGATGAAGTTGAGGTTAATGTAGAGTATTTAAGAATAGTCGTCAGTTAACTTTTTACCAGAGCCCTGATATCGATACCATGCCAGAGCCGGTAAAATGTTTGAAGTTAAATCTTGATAACGATACCGACATTTCATTATCACGGTTAGTTGAAGCTACCGCATCTGACGCTGACTTCTGTGGAGATATTTATATTGAAGGTTACTGCAATGGTGAGCCTAGGAAAGAGCATTATTTGTACCAGGGAATTTATAGGGTTGTTGATGGAAAGTGCTATTTGCCCGTGACAAATTTATCTGGTCAAAATCTCACATTATCCAAGAAATTCCCTATTGCTAAAGGAACTTGTTTTGTTGAAAAAGATAGTACCTATGTAAATAAAGTAACCAAAAATAATTCGGAATATGAGCCTTTACTAATATCTGACATAAATGTTGGTCCCCAAGTTAACAAAGAGGCATTAGTTAGACTTCATTAGCTTTTACTCAATTATCGAGATTGCTTTGCATTTAATTTAGGAGAAATAGGTTGTATCAGCTCAACTAAAATGAAAATAGACTTATTGGATGACAAACCTGTAGTTTACCGACCGTATAGATTATCCTTTTCGGAAAGAGGTCAGGTTAAGGAGATAATAAATGACTTGTTGCAAAATGATATTATACAAGAGTCTAATTCAAATTATGCCAGTCCTATTTTATTGGTAAGGAAGAAAACAGGAGAACAGCGCTTATGCGTTGATTATAGGGCTCTCAATAGTAAAACGAGGAAGGATTGTTTCCCTTTACCGATAATCGATGATCAATTAACTAACCTTAGTGGCAATAGATTCTTTACATCGTTAGATCTGATTTCTGGGTATTATCAGGTGCCGGTGGCGGAAGAGAGTCGTCCATTGACTGCGTTCGTGACGCCAGATGGTCATTATGAATTTAAAAGGATGCCGTTTGGTCTCGCGAATGCTCCAGCTGTATTTCAGAGATCAATGAATACAATGCTGGGTAATAAACGTGATGAGTTAGCGTTGGCTTATTTGGATGACATTCTTGTGCCATCGGTTACCCTGGAGGAGGGATTTGAGAGGTTAGAGAATGTTTTGAAATTGTTACGGCAAAATGGGCTCACTTTAAAATTATCTAAATGCCGATTCTTCAATAATACCCTGGACTATTTAGGCTATGAGATTTCTGCAGAAGGCATACGTCCTAACGAAAGTAAGATTCTAGCTGTTAAAGAGTTTCCTGTTCCTCAGAACGTACATGAAGTCCGTCAGTTTTTGGGACTAGCAGGATATTTTAGAAAATTTATCAAAAGTTTCGGTGAGATAGCCAGGCCTCTTACCAACTTACTCAAGAAGGGTAATGTTTTTAAATGGACAGATAAAGAATTTCATTCGTTTAATACCTTAAAAGATAAGTTAATTGACCGACCAGTTTTAGCTCTATACAATCCTAATTTTGAAACTGAGTTGCATACGGATGCAAGTTCTCTAGGCGTGGGTGGGATATTGATCCAATGGCAGCTGGAGTCGCGTGCTCTCAAGCCAATTGCTTACTTTAGCCGGCAAACGACCCCGGAAGAGCGTCACTTGCACTCTTATGAACTCGAGACCCTTGCTATTGTTTGTTCGTTAAAGAAATTTAGGGTATATTTGTTGGGGATTGAGTTCAAAATTGTAACAGACTGTAACGCTATTCGAACTACATTAACGAAACGCGATTTAATACCCCGAATAGCTAGGTGGTGGCTTTTAATAAGTGAGTTCAATTTTAGTATAGAATACCGGCCAGGCATCCGCATGACTCATGTGGACGCACTAAGCCGTAACACAAAATTAAAACCCGAGGTTATCGATAATTCTGCAGTTACAGTCTACAGTATCGACACTGATAACTGGCTCTTGACTTTACAAATGTCAGATCCTGAGATATCCCGAATATATAAAATTCTTAGGCCTGAGTGTGATGAAGAAGCTAAAGATATTAAGAGAAACTATTTAATTAAGAACAGTAGAGTATATAGGAGAGTTGATGATAAGCTCTGTTTAGTAATTCCTCGCAGTGCTCGATGGCAAATATGTAAATCTAACCACGATGACGCAGGTCATCTAGGAATATCAAAGACTACCGAGAAAATTCAATCTGTTTTCTGGTTTCCTAAGTTACGTAGATTTGTAAAAAAGTATGTTAAGTCTTGTATTAAGTTTGCTTATAATAAGGATAATACGTCTCGACATAAGAATGGTCAGTTGTATCCGATAGAGAAGGTTAACATCCCGTTCCACACCATTCACATTGACCACTTGGGTCCATTTGTCAAAAGCAAGAACGGCAATGTTTACATTCTCACCATAGTGGCTGGATTTACCAAGTATTTGTTTGTAAGAGCTGTCAAGGATACAAAGACTAAAACAACTGTTAAAATATTACAAAATATTTTTTATGACTTCGGTTTACCATCCCGAATTATATCAGATCGAGGTACCTCTTTTGCTTCAGCAGCTTTTAAATATTTTTGTGATACCCATGTTATTAAACATGTTTTGAATGCTGTTGCGTGTCCCAGAGCCAACGGCCAAGCCGAAAGATATAACCAAACGATATTAAATTCACTTGCAAAGTATTCTGACGGTGAGGACGAACGGAACTGGGATATGTGTGTAGGAAAAATTCAGTGGGGAATTAATAATGCAACAAACTCCACCACTCAAAAGACAGCTACGGAAGCATTATTTGGAACCAGATTGAAAGATAGCCTAAGTAATATGTTAGATATAAATAACGAGCCTAATTCAAACCTTACAGAAGTGAGGCAAGAAATTCGTACAAATATTGAGTCTAGTCAAATTAAACAAAAACATAACTACGATCAAAACAGAGTTCCTGCCCCGACTTATAAAGTAGGGGATTTAATTAAAATAACTAGAACTAATTTTAGTAATAAAGGTAATAGTACTAAGTTAATGTCAAAATTTATAGGCCCCTTCAAAATAGCAAAAGTTTTGGGCAATGATAGGTATAAAATTGTCGAAATACCTGGCTTTAGTAAACGCAAAAATAAATTCGATAGTGTGGTTGCGGTAGACAGGATTTGCCCGTGGATCAATATAAATGTGTCCGAACATAATGATAATTTAGATGCAGTAGCTAGCAGCAGTAGTACGTCTGATAGCGAAAGTAACAAAAGTGACAAATAAACTATCACACAATCAATCTGAATCCAAATAATAGCCGAATGTAATGATTGTAATAATGATGTAAATGTAATGAATTTATGATAAAAACCAAATGTATAGATAGGTTACAATTAGTTCACATGAAACTAAAATATTTTGTTAGTGTACTTATTTGAATTTATAAAACCTTCCCATGATTATATACCGTGCATCAGGAGATCGCACGTAGTCAGACGGCCGAATGTAATGAATTTATGATAACTTATTATTATTTTACAAATTTATTATTTAAATTACGTTTATTTTTAATTAATAGTTATATTCAATTTACAAGCTACTTTATTTGATGATTGTACTTGATTCACGATTTAACGAATTTATATATATGTTATTATTTTACAATTTTATTATGCTTAAAATTATTATTTATAATTTAGAGTATAGATTATTTGATGATTGTATTTGTTAAATATGTTTTACTCGATGTAAGTAAGTTGATTGATTCGATACCAACATTCACGAACAAAATGACGAGTCGTCTTGAGACGATCAAAAATAAGCGGGGGCATTCGGGCCGGTCCGCTTGACGAGGACGGTCGTTAGTGTGTAAGCTGTAAGGTTGCTTGGGAATAATAAGTGCTGGAAGTACATATAATTAATGTTGTAACAAAGCAGGCGTTTGTATTGTACGACGGGGATCGATTGTGAGAATTCGTTACAGTACGGTGGATAGACTCAAATCACAAATCTGAAGTTTTAAACCGTTTTTATTCATCGGTTTATACCTATCAACATCGCAGAGTTAGTTTTAATTCTATTCTGGAAAAATAACTGATGAAGGTATCTATTGATGATAACTGATCCGGAGTTTAATATCCGAAAAAAATATTTACGAATTACCATTACGAAGTACCGTCTTTTACTGTCCGAAGCATTTAAACGGATAAAGAAATGTATATTTATCTCATACGCGAATAGTAACTCAAGGCGATTTTAAAATGGATTCATATTTGTATAAAGTATATAAATAAAATAAAAACAAAAAAAAAAAACTTTTTTTTATTGCACAAAATCAAAGTAAACTTAATCTTATCGTATTATATATTTTTTTAAGAAAATTAAATTACACTTATTTTTTAATATTATGATAATTAATATGGCGCTGGTAATTATCAGGTGAAGGCCTTTTCCAAGGATCTCCGAACTTGGGTGACTTGTATACTGCGTGAGCCTTCTTTTTTTAAGAAAATTAAATTACACTTATTTTTTACTATTATGATAATTAATATGGCGCTGATAATTATTAGGTGAAGGCCTTTTGCAAGAATCTCCGAATTTGGGTGACTTGTATACTGCTTGAGCTTGCCGTTTTGAGATGAGAATATTTTGTATTAGCACGTTAGTAAGTTTATTGGTCTATCTATCTAATGAGTTACATAATATGGGTCGCCCTTTATATAAATTTTGTTTGTTTCAGTTATGACTGAACAAAATCGCTGATAGTTACTTTTCTAAATACCTAGTCTTATTTTTGGGACCTGTCCTCTTCAAAAGTCCTAAAGTAGGTACCCAGTGACAGAATTGAATGTCTTGTTTAGTAGTAATAAGTTCTTATTCCTACTTCTTGTGAGGCTTTGTGTGATTACTCTTTGTATGTTGTCGATTTCGACTAATACCATTTTTTGCTTCCAGTATATTTACTAGGTGAGTTGTGATGATTTCATGATACTTATTTCTTCTTCGCTTTTCAGAGTTGCATTCAGAGCGCTTTTAATTCTAGTTCGGTTCTTATTGCTTAAGACAGTGTTAATGTTGCTCTAAATTAAATGATTTGACGAAAAATTGAGACTTAAAACATCCATGTTGTGATCCAATCCAACTAGATCGAATCAATACAATGTTAGGTCTGTTTAATACAATATAGTCAATTTCATTTTTATACTCCCCGTTAGGTGAGCGCATAATTTCGCATAATTTCGCGAAATTCAGCTGTTAAGTGGCCAGCCAGATCGTGTGATTTAACACCACTGGATTATTTTTTGTGGGGCTATGTTAAAGACAGAGTCTATACGGAGCCAATCAAATCGATTGCAGCCTTAAAACTCAAAATCCGTGATGTCATTAACGAAATAAACCCTCCATTTTGCCAAAAAGTGATTAAAAATTTTGATGAAAGAATCAACATCTGTCAGCGTGGTCGAGGTGGACATTTGCCAGATATCATTTTTCATTCATAATTGCCAAACTTTTCTCTTTGTAATACAATAAAAATTTCATTCATTTTCCTCTAAATTCTTTGTTTTATTTTGTTTTAGAAAACAAAGTTCTTGTTGAAACACCCTTTACAATCTAGAATAAAGTTATGCTATCATTGAATAATCAGGCAAACAGTTTTTTAACTAATTCGCACCGATTTTTAAATAAAATTATTATACCATCACAGATAATTTAATGGGTGACTCTGGACACAAAACAAATTTAAGTTAGGTAATGAAAATATTATCTTACCTGTGTCAATATTTCTTTACACACCTTTTTTCTTAGATTTTTATATAATAAGGAACGATTTCATGGGCAATATGTGGTAAAACAATACCCGGTGTACTCTTTAAACGAAATACCGTTTTATATAAAGATAAGACATTAATGAGTTGTTATTAGGTACATAGTTATTAGTAGATAACATTTCAAGATTACGGTCTTAAACCTACAAAGCCACATAAATAATTACTTTGTAGAGTGCAAACAAAATTACCTTCTGGTACTTCCATAGTAGTATGTGCTTGGATCAATAATTATATCGCTATCCAAGCGTACAATTGACCATTTCCTGGTGAACCATATCATTTATTGATCAAGCGTTTCAATTCAGAACCCTTTCCGATCTTGGAAAAGTAGGATCGGTTCAAAAAGATTTTATTTTACAAATAGAAGGGGTTTGCATTAGTTACATTTCCTAAATAGCTATTTACAATTATTATGGTTTTAGAAATAGTGCGTGTTGGAGGCGCGGAATCGATGAGCTAATCTGATCACTTCTATAGCTTAGCTGCCGGTCCCGTGTACCTCTAGACATAAATACGGGTGGCACCTTTTTGGGGTGACAAAACCACCCATCTACCACACCACAAAAAAATCGCTAGCATAAAAATTTATTTTACAGGGATTCCTCCACTAGCAATGGCTCATCTCTATGTAGAATTCGGGGATTTCGCAAAAGAGCCTGACGCTGTCGTGGGGAATTCCCTGTCTCATACTTTTGATCGTTCAATAAATGATCCATGTCCTTCATTTACAAATACAGGTAGGTAAAAAAACAATTTTGTCAACCGACTTCAAAAAAGAAGGTTCTCGATTTCACTGTTTATATATATAATTGGTATTGTTACCTCATAACTTTCCATTGGGTGAACCATTTGGATGATTCAAATTTGGTCTAGTTCAATTAATTTAAAGTCGTTTTAATTTTTTATGAAAAATATAATTATGTAATAACCGAATAGACTGGTCCAAAAGGAACAAGAAGCAAAGGACCACCAATAGAGCGATGGGCTGACGGGATCGAGAGGGTAGCTGGAAAAAATTGGATGACGGTGGCACAAAATAAATTAGGGTGGAAAAATTTGGAGGAGGCCTTTTCCCGGACTGGGGCCGCATCTTAGTTAACATTGTATTCATATCTATTTAATTTAATTTATGTAAATAGGATGTGGAAGAATAAAGGCTTAGTATTATTATTAATACCTATATGTGACAATTGTCTTTGGACGGATTCGTACTAACAACATGTACAAATTTACCAGAAAGTAATAATACAAATTAAAAAAACACTCGTTTTATTCATCTTTACCTACTATACCCTCTTCATTTCACTCATAAAACAAGTACGTAGATCTATAAACTTTTCATATACAATTATTACTAAATCTACGCAATTTTCTAATCAGGCGGGGCCTACGTAATTTTCAAAATCCGAGTTGGCAACACTGCTTTTAGATGACTCATGACACTTGGCAGTTCAGAGTTCAGACAGACTTCAGTAACGGTTCTCATTTTTGTGTATAGGTCATGTGGTACGAAAAGATCCGATTTAATTTGATGATTGAATATTGATCATTAACTCATCTCATCACCATATCAATTCTCAACTGATCGTTTTAAGAGAGCTCATGGTGGGCCCCCTCAGTCCTCATTAGTGATTAACAGATTACTGAACCACAGTTCAAATTGCTGCTGAGCGATATATTTTAAAACGAGAGTATGAAGAGAGTATTGAAAACTCTAAATGGAGTCCAAAGTAGCTTATTACTTTGGGGTGACCCCTTTAATAAGGATGTGGATGAATGCATTATTTGTGTAACTGGTAATCCTGGGTTAGTCGATTTTTACTCTGAATTTGGTCAAGAACTGCATACAAAACTAACAATGCCTGTTTGTGTAATTGGTAAGTAGTTCACTAACTTAAAAGAAAAAACAACTTTTTCACAAATTAATTTGCCACATTTTTTCAGTTAGCATATTTACAAAAGTAAAGGTATTGTTTCAGGACAAGCCGGTCATGAAGAGATTTTAGTGATAACATCTGAAACTTTAACAAGTGACAGCAATTCTTTTAATCTTAATAGTCAAATTGCACATAAATACGACCTTATATCAAACTACATAAGTAAGAAGAGCAAATTGCATTTAATTGGACATTCCATTGGTGCCTGGCAAATAATTGAGTTAATAGACAGGAACCCTGAACTCCTTTCAAGAATATTGTCAATTAACTTACTATTTCCTACCATACAAAAAATGGCAGATAGTCCAAATGGAAAATTCCTTAATTTGTTCTTAAGAAGAATATATTGTCTACTCTTAATATTTCTTAAGCTGTTAAGATTACTTCCATATTGGATTATTAGTTATTTGATACATTTATACTTGTCATGGCATTCCTTACCATCCCATTTTCATGAACGAATATCAAAAGTCATAGAGCCAAATGTTATGGAAAAAGTTTTAAATTTAGCTTTTGATGAAATGGACACTGTTACAAATCTGAATAAAGATGCAATTAAAAACATAAAACATTTAACTAATGTTATATACAGTAAGACAGATGATTGGGCTCCCTTGGCATACATAGATGATTTAAAAATGTATGAGCCACAAATATGTTTAATTGAAATGAAAGTCAGCCATGCATTTGTTTTAAAATCCTCAGAGCCTGTTGCAGAAAGGACTGCAACATTTATCAAAGACAAACGTAAATCAAATCTAAGTTGAGAGTATGGTTACAAAACGTTGAATCAAGATTGTGTCCAAAAATGAAAGTAAGTGTAGAAGATTATCACAGTGTTAATGAACACAAAATTATATTTTAAACCTAAGTAAGCAGTTTTAATTTCTTATTTTATTGTATTATTTTATATATATAAAATGAAGAAATTGTTAAAATTAAGTCCAATTTTCTGCACAACAGTGCTCAAAATGCACATGATATTTAAGCAATAGAAAAATGTATAATAATTAACAGAGGTAAGTAACTTGGGCATTGGCATTGATGAATTGAATTTGCATCAAAATTGAGGTTTTAAAATTCAAGTATAAAATGAAATTACAATTTTATATTTAAATTTAAAATCCTTCATATAATTTAAAATATTAATTTAGATCTTCATACTTATATAATGAACAAAAATATAAATTATTATGCAAAAAAGATCATATGTAGGTAAGATATAATTATGGAATGTATGGGTGACTATGATATTCATATAGGCTCTATAATATAAATTAAAGGACTGGTATTCCACTTGTAAAATAGATAATTAATAAGTTTCTTTTTCATATTATATTTAGCATTTATTGAGATAACAAGTCCAATCTACTGCTCATTAAAGCACAGTAGTTGGGAGGAAATTATCAGTCTCCAATTATGATACATGGTGTGATTTAATGTAAACATGGATTATTGAATAATGATATATTTTATGTTTATTTAATAAAATGTTATATATAAATGTAAAATACAACTGCAAAAATGAGGGACAAACAAAATTTTAAACTATTTGGATGATATGTTTTTTACAATATAAAAGCCAATAGCACAATATAAATAATCTGCAATATTGATTAGTTTATGGTGCCTAAATTATTTTTTCATAAATTAGTTAACAATGTCAGCATTTAAATTGGAAGCCCACTTTGGGTATAAAATACTGTGTATAAAAATCATATTCAAATTAGTTTTTGACAGCTAAATAAATCTTATCTGCATCTTGATTAATAAAAAACAATTTATTTTTACATTAAGGTAATTAATGGTATTGCATATTTTATCACTAAAATGTTAATAATAATTGTGCTATTGCTTTAACTTCATTAGAATATAAAAACATTTTATCGTAAAATTTATAACAATACGGCTCTTAATTCATGTTCTGTCATAGTAGTCAAAAATTAATAATATATTTTCTATTTACCAAATAGTAATTTCTCAATGTGCGTTCGATAATAAAAGGTGTAAAATAACACAGGAACTAGCAATATGTCATTTACAAGAAAATGGTCGTGATTTAATAACTACAAATAATTATAGTCTACTAATTATGTAATTAAAATTCTATCAGCAGTTCACATTCAGCCATCAAATTATACACAATCTCCGAATTTTAAGAACATAGCAAAACATTAATATTACAATATACCATAAATGTAACCTCTCTATAATAATATGATACATTACAATTACATTTATAATTTTGAAATCTTAAAAATAGGAATACAAAAATTGATACTAATAATACTCATACATCGAAAGAGAAACACGCTTATTGAACACGATACAAAACCGAATCACAAGTCACATAGCCATAGGCGTTGCTAGATCACAAGAGATAGTCAGTATAACTAAGAACAGTTGAATCAACACGTGGTTTCAAGCAAAGGATCAGCAGTGGGGGCGGTGGTGTCTCTCTCGAGAGACGAGCAGATGATCTTTTGAGAGGCCGACTTGAAGAGTCGTCGTGGGCGACTCTCGTCGTCCGAGAGCGCCCTCGGCGGGGGAGGTCGTGGCGCTAATCGTGCAGGCGAAAGACTTGCGCATGTACAGTCTCCTGCCGCACGCGCCGCCCACCACTCGCAAGCACCACTTCCACACGATTCACACGCCACCGCGGCCGAACGTTCCAGTTTGCCGCGCCGCACCCTTAACTCGTCACGAGAACCCGTCCGTGATGCCGGGTTTCGTACCCACGGGTCCACAGTGCTGCTCGATTCGAGCGAAGCGCGCGCCGTTGGGCGTCTGCGCCGGCCCGCACTTTTCAAGTCCAATTCGCTCATCTTCCTCCATGGATCGTTGACGACGGTTAAAGCATTAGTTTTAGGGCGAGGGTCATCGACGAGAGCTTGCAAGGATGCATCCGGTGACGATCTTTCACTACGAACGACGCGTGGATATAGAGCTGTCACTAGATGTGGAGACGGTGGTGGAATACGAGGAGACGGAGAAGGAGCGAGCGAGACGGCGGGAGAAGGAGCGAGCGAGACGGCGGGAGAGGGTCCGGGAGAAACGCGAGGTCGTTCCGAGTGGGAGCGCGGACGGGCGCCAGGCGATCGGCCCGCTGGTGTTACATCACTGAGGGACCGTAAGTGAATTCGACGACGAACACCAGCTGGCGAATCGATATCAGTCACATTAATACTAATGTTGTGAGCGATTGAACGCGGACTGTTGGCGCTCACCGCAGATAACTCCTTGTTGTCTAAGTTCTCATCGAGATGTTGCGTGCTCGAAGAACCAATAGTAGATTTTTTGTTGGGGCCGGCCCGGCTGGGCCCGGCCCCCGCTAGCTAGAGTAGTCTTTCTGTTGCCGAACTAGATGTCCCCGAGCTAAGAGTGGAAGCGGGATTTAGGTCTTCACCTGTAATCATTTATAAACAACATAAGGTATTTCAGTTTCAGTTAATTTTCAGTTTCGGTCACATCGACAAATCAACTGAAAGGTCAAAAATTTGTATGAAAATTTCCGACATGAACTGTCATTTTCATACATTAGAGTATCTACACACTACTGTTAAGGCATCTTGACTAAGCCACCGGATAGCATATCATTCTTAGCAGATTCACATTAAAGCACAGGTAAACTCATTGTATAGAATTCACATTAAAAGTCTACGTTCTAGGACTTTGTGTACTCAATAACATATTTTCCAAGCAGTTTTCTAGTTTCGTATATTTTAAAGCATGATGATATTAAATAAAGTTGATACCAGCAATGCCTTCTACAGAATCTCTTGGTAAATTAAATATCAAGAAATCAATTTGTATCCAAATGATTGTAGTTACAAAAAGTGCAGGCAATTTATATTTTGTTTTTAAGCACTAACAAGGTTACTTAAATTTAATTTATGTAGAACCTGGTGGTGCTCTTGATAACTTATGACAATAAAATATGATTTCAAGTATGTCTAAGAATGCCATAAACTGGAGAATAATATAAATGACAATGGGAACATTTTTGATTAGTGTTTAAAACAAACTGTTTGGACTATTCTACACACTTGTCACTATTCCATAGATTGTGTACTATAATGATTCTGCATATATAGCTATAGGCTAGTTTCTCTAATTCATAGCCAGAGCCAAGTAGGTGAGAAGTGAAATAATTTAAAGATGCTTATGAAGTTTTTGAGTTCATCCTGTTCACAAATTATATTCCTCTTGAAAATATAGTAATATACATGACTTATGTACAATCAAAGACGATTAAAGTAAATAGACATCATCATCATTTCTATGGTAAAGCCCTAAGTCCTAAGTGATTTTATAAATACTATTACACATTTTGACATAGTCAAAATAAGAAATGACTACCTGATAATTGGAAATGTTAAGACATTCCATAACCCTACGCCTAGGCGAAGGTGCCAATAGCAACGGCTGAATGTAAGCGCGGAAACGTTGCAAATATTAAAATGGTATGGGATGTGGCACTGAAAATACATATATAAAAAAGCCAGACAGACGTTATTAAGATAATATATTAAATCATTGCAGTCTGCTGGTTGCTATTAATTTCATAAATAAGGAAGTGCTTTATTTATTCAATATATATTTTTAAAAAACTAATTTATTAAGTAACAATTTTTCTTATGTAGGAAGAACAAATAATACAAACTTTATATACATTACATTTATAAATTATATAAATATATATATGGGATAAGATTATTGGAGAATAAATTGATATATTTATGGCAATTGTGAGAAACTTAGGCTATAAAGTATCTGAATCGTTAAAAAGATAGATCTATATGTCTTATAATTTCTTGAGGTATATTAGATCAATAAGCTAATAATAATAACTTATAAACGTACCGCGTATTAGGCGCTAGAATATTATAGTTGGCTAACCATTGTATTACAGGATAGATCATGGTAAGGATATATTTTTCTGATGTACAAAGCGTCGACGAAATGTATACCAGTCATTACTATTTTTGCGTATACACACACCAAATCGGAATGATTCCATTGCAACTCCATGCGTCAAATATGCAAAGTAAAAATGTATATAGTATATGTAATGAGCGATTGCAAAATAACAATATGTAAATGTCGCCATCCCACTAAAGTCAGAATGTTTGTACATATTTATTTTAATAATAAGAATGCTGGTTAATTTCTTTACTTGTTTTGATAACTGTCAAATAAATTAAATATTATCTATTAGTACCTTGAATATTATGGCCTGAGGCCTGCAGTCTATGTCAGTTGAGCAATTCCACAGAGACAAACCTCTTCAGTCTTTCTAAATATTGGTTAAACAGTTCTACATCATTATGCCCAGCTCCCTGGAATAAAATGAAAATTAAAAAATAAAAGCATAAGTATCTATTGAAATTAGAAATGTATTTTATCCCATACCTCAACCCATAATGGTTCCACAGCACGAGGGCAGCGCTCATAAATTGCAAGACCATGAGAAAAATCAATCACCTCATCTTCAGTTCCATGTATCACAAGGACTGGAGAGGTTACTTTTGGAATCTTGTCAATACTGAAATATGATATATACAACACACATTAAAAAAAGAGTAACATTAATCAGGAATATTAAAATGTACAAAGACATAATTTATAACAACATACTAATTATGTCCCCGCTGAATTATATTGTAATAGGTGCTTAATAATAACAACATCATTGGATGTTACGAGTACCATTTTCTACAACCAATTATGAGAAGTCCCTTCAATGTTGTTATAACAGTCAAAATCTGTTATACATTTATATATATATCAAAATATCATTATTATAATAATAATTATATTTAATAATTAACAAAATTATTTTAATAAATTACAAATCCTTGATATTTCTATATATAATTTTACAAAGCAACATATTTTATCAGACTTATCACATTATTCCCACTTAATGATACCTATTAATTTTAATTAATTTGTTTATTACATACTTAGTAGTTTTTACTTTGTAATGCTTTATTATGCATTAAGAAAATATATTTAAATAATTGCTTTTCTTGCCATAATTCAAAATGGAAAATGAGGTGGAGATGTTTGTGTCCATTTTATTGATAAGTTTTTGAGATAATTAGCTGCTGTACCTAAATTTACTTTTGATTTTGATGTGCTTCACTTTATTGTTATGAGTATGTGATTCCAATAATTAAAGTATACAGTAAATTAAGAATTCACATTAATGTATAATTTTACTTCCTTAAAGGTTATTCTTTTGCTCATATTGTTGTTTCTTCCTGAATGAATAATGAGTCATTAGAAATAGTTTACACAGGTTTTTACCTTGGGAAAGCATCAAAAAACCAGGTCCTCTTAGTGTTTGGAAAGGCAACACGCATACCGGACATTAATGGAGAATGAAGAACTACAGCTCCCACCTCATAACGAGCAGCTAAATCCACTGTTGGCACAGTACCAATACTCTGCCCATATAGTATAATATTTTCCGGGCTGATGCCATAACGAGTACGCAAAGCCTGCCAGGCGGCATCGATATCAGCATACAAGTTTTTTTCTGACGGTTTTCCACCGCTTACACCATATCCAGAGTAGTCATAACTAAATATGTTGCAGTTTATTCTAGTACCTAAACCTAAATAAAAACTACTCATTTGTCCTAGATCCACGGCATTCCCGTGTGAAAACAAGATAGTAAACCGAGCATTGGGACTACATCGAACAAAGAGACATGCAATTCGGTTTCCCCTAGTAGTTCTAGAATAGAATCCTTCTATATTTTCTTTTTCTCGTTCTGAATATTGCCATTCAGCTCTCTCACCGAGAGTCATAGAGAATTTCGATCCAGTTTCATCAGGTGTGAATGCATACGTGGGTTCGGGAGGCAGAAAAGCTAGTTTGGCTGCAATTTTTCCAGGGCATGGCGGACAACAAAACAAGCAACATAGCTCACTAAAACTTAATCCGTTCATTGTGAAAAATTATGTACATGTACGAATTCCTACGTAAACACTTTATCATTTGGAGACGACAAAACACTAAACTTGAGTCATAACGAAAATAACGAAATAGACTGAATTTGACAGTCTAACAATAAAGATTTCAGTCGACAGCCATTTTAAAACGAACATACGATTTTTTTTTAAACGTGGCCTTGGGGTGGGGCTTAGAAGCTGAGTTACTGTCAGTTTGTAAGCTGACATTGACAATTTGGATCACATAATTTCATACGAACATCTAGAGAAGGCCACAGAGTACCTTATTATTTTTGCCGTCAAATATCTAGGCGTCACACAGCAGAAGCACAGTGCACACTCAATAGTAGCCTGTCCTTCTATAGTTTCGTACACGTAGCCACCATTTGCAACAAGGGCGCGTTGGTCCTCAGTCACCTGTACTTTCTCCGGATTATAAATAAACACGAGGTCGCACTTACAAGGCCTACCACTTTTCATTAATCAATCATCAATGCAAAAACCGTCTTCATTGGAAAATGCGAGATCCCTTACATTTTACTTCGCTCTAATCAGCTAGAATAAAAAGCTCCACGGTTGAAGTCGGGAACAGCGATAGGATCATCCCATCCATTCAGAAAAATCGGCCCCCATGGGGCGGAGGCAAAGGATGCCAAACACGGCAGCTTCTCCCAAAGCGCACAGCTAGTAGTAAGGCACAATACTCCAGACTAGTCAGAGATACGATGATTCTAAAGACGGTTCTACGGATACCTCGGATGTAACGTATGGCAACATCTAGGATTCTCGTAATCGAGAGTACCCTTTGTTTCAGGTCTTGAATATTCAATATTATGATCGTTAAATTCTTTAAGTTACATGATCTCAGCGGAAGCAACTTTTTAGAAAAATTATTCAATATAGCTGATTGGTGGTGGTGGCTGATGAGATGGACAATTCGGATGATGCCGCTAAACCTATACAGCCAATAGTGGATGGTTACCACAGTCTACGCATAGCCCAAGTGAAGACAGGTCTAAATCTTTAAACATCGAGAGCCGACAAGAGCAAATGCTATTTCAAAGCGTTGACGTTGGATAACATCTTTCTAGATATTACCTATATTAAACACAACTCCACAGAGGTGGTGCCTAGTGACGCCTGGTTCATTTGCCCCGATGTAGATGAGATGTTATTGAATCTATCTCGAAAATTGTATGATGCCCAGAAGTTTATTCTCCTAGCTAATGGGGGTACCCATTATTATTTATAAAACACTTCGTTGCATAAATTTACATTAAGAATTAAAGCAACGTTCAACATTATTACTCACTAACGATCTCTCAGAGGCAACAAAGTTAAAATTTTGTTTAAATAAAAGGCTTGACTAATATGTACAAGATAAATAATGAAGTTGGCTAAAAAGAGTGTGAAAAACAATAATTTTTGTTAGGACTCCGCTGCAAAGTACAGACATGCTCACCATTAATCTTCGAGTATTATTTATGGAAAAAAATGTGTGCCGTCACGGGACGCCTGGCAGATGTGAAACATCGAAATTATTCTGTGAAGTAATATGCAGAAAGAACAGATTGTGAAAGGAAATAAATATGTCATAATGATAAAATAAAATATTACGATTTTGTTTTCCAGATAACGATGACTATTTATTGAACAAACATTTATTTTCATTAAATACAAAAATTTACTACTGCATATAGATTGTATGTATATACCATCATATAGCGTGTGCGTCGCCACGGCTTGCGTCGCCACGCCAGAAATCGGTTTTACGTGCGGCTATAGATGTTTCACATCAAAAAGAAACGAAGACTTCAACAGCAACGAAAAAAAGACTACAATGTGGCTCCAGCGGCTGGAGTCCAGCCTCCAGGCCTTCAACCTGGCATCTTTATTTTTTTTTACAGTTGGTCACTGGCAACCCATGAACATTTTCGCAACCGAACTTCTTCTATCACACGCCCGGTATCAATATCGCGACTCATTTTTCGATTGTATATACTCATCAGCGCGTGCGTTTTACGAAAAACAGTAACGATAACTAAGCTCGGTAGCGCTTCGGCGCCCCTGAGCGTGCGGCGCCAACGCGCACGCCTCAGCGCTGAGCGGTCGGTGTCCCTCTGAAAGGCTTCTATAGTCACCATATATATTGGTCTCTCAGCGCAGAGCGTCAGGTGAAAACTAGCCTTAGGGTTGAAGAATAAGTAATAAGTTACATGGCATATTAAAAGTCGGCGTATTCCGAGCTCCGAACTTGGTATAAGAAAAAAAGTAGTGGTATTGGAATCTTTTAAATTTGTTAAAATTTACCTGATTAATACCATTAGTTTATTTAAGTTGAAATTCTTACGCGTTCATTTTAAAAACTTTAGCAGATAAATTTATAAATTTCACACTCAATATCTAAATCATAAATATTCTAAGTGGTATTGTACAACACACTAACTTACAAATGCAGTAGTGAGGTAGTGAATTTTGTCTTTAGAAAATTCAGATCAGTACCAAACTCATTGTTTTTAACTAATTTAAGTCCTTGCAAATGTCACATATAAAAAAATTATGTTACTAAAATTAGATAGGATATCTATCAAATTTTAGTAACATATATTTTGCTTTAAAGGTAACTATAATTATATAACAACTATTGAAAATCAAATATATAATTTTGTGTAGAATACAATGAATTAAATTATTTCAATATATTATTTTCTTGTTTACAAAAATTAATAAGAAGCAGCCATGAAATTACAAAAATTTGTTAGTACAAAAATGCAATACCCTTAAATGTTAAAAGTATTAGGTATCCAGAATTCAAGTGCTGTCTCACAGGTACCAACAGCTAAAACACCACTCATATATTGCAACTATAAGAAAAAAAAGTAACCTTTTATTACATAGAATTGTTCTAGCCAGTAAAATAATTTTATGTTATAAATACATACAAAATGAAATAAACAGGCTATTGACAAATGTTTTAATTTCATTAAGCTGTGTTGGCCTAGTGGCTTCAGCTTTCGACTCTCATCCCTGAGATCGTAGGTTCGGTCCCCAGCTGTGCACCAATTGACTTTCTTTCTATGTGCGTATTTAACATACGTTCGAACAGTAAAGGAAAACGTCCTGGCTTGCCTTAGAAGTCGACGTCGTGCGTCAGGCACAGGAGGCTAAATACTTGTCGATTAGATAAAAAAATGATCACGATACAGATATCTGAGTCCCAGATCTAAACAGATTTTATTGTAATACAAATTATATTAAGAATATACCTTTGTCACAGAAACAGTGCTTGTCTCAATGGTGCTATACTCTTTAGGTGGATGGCAGTTATATAAAAATTTTATTTGCCCTTGATCTGAACAAACAATTATATTTCCATTACTTTGATAGCATCCTGCTATTTTGTGATTAGGCTCCATCACAGGGGTTGCACCCCAGATTGTATGGGATCTTACAAATGTAAAGTCTTCAGGATTAAATAAATGAAGGAATCCAACTGAATCACCTATGTACATAGCTGTTGAGCTCCAGTTTATACAAACAGGATATTGCTTATCTCGGGATATTTTAATATTATTTTTCAAAATTTTTCCTGCAACTTTATCCCAAATTGCTAATGTTTTATCTTCACTAATTGATGCAACCATATTTTTGTGTGAACTTAAAGCCAATACAGGCCCTTTGTGAGCTTTGTAAGAACTTATTGGATTACCTCCAGATCGTAAATCAAAAGACAGTACTTTATTTGAATATAGACCAGCCATGACAGTTTTATCAGACGCCACAACAGATAAAGCAGACATTCCACATCTGAAATTTGTTCAATTCATTGAAGTATTTACATAGCATTTGTAAAAAAAACTGATTACAAATAACATTTTATAATGACAAAAAAGGTGTTATTGTTCTACAAGCAATTTGATTAGGACATAAAAATAGTTAAACATTTGGAAAATTCCAATTACCTACTTGAATGTTTCAACACAATTAAAATCTGCAGCCAAGTCCCAGGCTTTCACAGTGTTATCCCATGAAGCTGAATACAAAATGGAAGCACAGTCAACATTATCAGCTGCAAGATCCCATACCCAACCTACATGGGCATCATGTCTCATTCTTATAGGTTTTAAGTCCGAAGCTTCAGGATTCATCTCTAAAACATTCCATAATGCCAAACTTCGATCTCTTCCACCAGACACACAAACACCCCCTTTCTAGAAATATTATTATTTAAAGATTTAAGTTGAATTGCATCAAATGTGGTCACACCATTATGTGTTATGTTACTTACATTTAAAAGAAGAACTGCATCAACAGACGCATAATGTGCATCCTTAGCAATAATATGTTTTGTACTATTCTTTACATCACACCATTTCTCTTTTTCAGTATCTAATTCTACACATAATTCCTCCCAGTCGGTTTCTAATTCCTCATATATTTGTAAATTAGGTATAACTGGGAAACAGCCATTCATTTTATTTTGGACCCAATATTTCCAGAGATGATCATCTGCTAATATATCTTCAAATCTTTGACACACCTTACTAAATGAGTATTTTAGAAAACGTGAATCAAGAAATGAGCATATTTTTAAAATTATCTGTAAACAGTAGATTTTGTTTTAAGAAGTAGCTTAGCGTATTTTAATTTAAATACCATTGTTAGTATCATCAAGAAAAAACATACCTCAACTGGCATATCCGTTAGAGAAGGTTCAGCTGGCTTTAAAATTTCTACAGTATTTGTGTTGTTAAAACAATCACTTTCTATGTCATTCAGTGGGTCTCGCAAACCCTTTAAAATTTCACACATATTGCCTGAACAGCTGTTAAGTAATATATTTGTTTATTATTAATGAATTAGTAAATTAATAATTAAGTAAAATAGAAGCGCAAATATCTTATATATACAAAACTCCATTACATGATGTTGCACATTAATAAAGAATTCTAAATATGGCAATATAAAGTTGTTCAAGGATACATGACTCAATAATTTTCACACAGCGTATTTTTGTTACCTGGCTGAGCAAATTTTTTTCTAAGCTAATTCAAACTATAAATAAAATATCGGTAAACGAATAAATTATTAACTCCAAATAAGATTCAGGCGTTAACATTACAATGTCTGTTATACATAGTATAAAAGCAAAATTAATCAATTTTATTTGTTATAATATATACCTTAGGAATTTTGAGATGCAACGCAAAAATTTCTGATATCAAATTATTTCATTAAATAGGTCATTGAACTAATTTTTTTCTAATATGTAAAGTTACGTATTATAGTGAATTTAAGCTATCACAATGCAATATGCATGCTAATAAACTTTACTAAGCCAAGGTGAACCAAGTTTTTGATTTGTAAATTTAACAACTGAAAAAGTATCAAACTATCATTAGAATGATAAATATCACAACAATCTAAAAGAATGATATTATTATGTCCAAACAAAATACAAAAACAAAACTACTTTTTAGACACAGACTCTTAATGTAGTCTATATGACTATACTATAAGTAGTATAAACATATACACAATACTGAATACACAGATTATGATGTGCAAAGTAGGAATATAAAAATACAATAGGTACCTTATGAGTAGCGTGCCTTTAATTTAATTTTTATAATATATATTTATAAATGTTCCTATTTACTTTAAAACTGAACAATGGATTACTTGTAGTTATATAAGTAGTATTTATGCGTTAGTAGAAATCATTTTCGAGAGTAAATCCCATCTTGACTGTGCCTTCTCTTCCAATATTGTCTAGTTTTAGTTTGGTGCAGGCTATCTACTGGCGAGATCATCCTCTTATCTTCAAGTCCACCACCACTGTAAAACCACTTTAATTCGTTTTAAAT
The DNA here is from genome assembly GCA_028984075.1 of Pieris mannii. Classification (NCBI taxonomy): domain Eukaryota; kingdom Metazoa; phylum Arthropoda; class Insecta; order Lepidoptera; family Pieridae; genus Pieris; species Pieris mannii. Next base: position 9,001,728 of record CM054776.1, read on the forward strand.
TATAATTGAAATTATTTCTGAAGTGCACATAATTACAGTGATTTGTGTGCGATAATTAGTTTATACCTGGGTATAATTTTCGTCTTATTAGTGTCACAAATTCCTAGTTGATTTATTTAAAAATAAACACTTGATGAGATCTACGGCGTTTTCTATCCGATCTGCTGTCCAAATGCTGAGTTTTGCATCACTTTAAGCCGACTTTTTTGTGAGAAAGTGATACTGACCCGGTTGCATTCATTGCAGTTAAGCTATAGAATTCACTTCCTGTCCCTATACGCATAGCTCCTCTATCTTCCTTTAAGTTTTTGCTGTACAAACATTACCTGTCTACGTGATATCCCTAACTTGCATACTAACTACTAAAGGGCTTATTATACTACGCGATATTCAGACAGTCTTACTGAGATTTAGCATAATGTAATAAGAGTTAGCAAGTTAGCCTGTCTAATTAGACTGACCGAATGGGTTCGGCGGTGCTTACTTGCTTACTTGCTGAATATCGTGTAGTGTAATAAGACTTAGCAGGCTTAACCGTTCAGTCAGCGTGCGGCAGTGGCAGAGCAAAGACGTTCGCACATGTTTGCTTGCTGTGGCCGCGTGCACCATGGCGTGTTCGCAAGAAAAAAAAGTACTTTTGAATGTTTTTAATTTTTTATAGATAAAGTTTGCTAACGCTCGGCACACTGATACATTGGTAAAAACAATCACAAAATACAATTTTTAATGTGACAAGCACTTAGAGGCAAACATGTCATTCATACAAATTTTATATTTATAATATTAGAGCAAATACAAATATCAATCGAAGCAATTATTAAACAAAACAATCATCACAAAAAAGAAACAATTACAAAAAACTAAACAAAAATCTATTTTAATGTGTGAGGGGAGCAACCATGGATATCCAGACCCAGCTCCGATATCCAGATTAAGCATTCTATCAGAATGCTTAATCTGGATATCGGAGAGCTTTGACCAAAACGCGTTTTACGGAAAGGAGGGACAAATGGAATAATGGGATGCCTGGGGTATCGAGAGGGTACATGAATCTTAAATTTAGAAAGAAGGTTCGGACAATCAATCTTTTTATAGAATATCTTAGCTGCAAACGATGTATCAATAAATTTCAATAAATTTTCTGCGATTCTCTAATGACAACATACTAAAGTGTGCCAGCCTGGTTCTGTTCTTGATTTGTACCGAGACATGCCATATTTATTGCCATATTGAATGTATGGAGTAACTATTAAATTACATATAATAATATAAATTACTAATATAACATTTCAATAGACATTCAAACTCGGCAACTCCTACTCTAAGGTAGTTTCTTAAGTCACATGGCGACATCCGTCAGCGACTACGTACGCTTTGCAAATGAGTAAAATGAGTTAGCATGCGGTATTCGGTCCAGTGTAATAGCGAGCTTGGCTAGTTAGATTTTAAGACAGTCTTACTAAGACTGTCTGAATATCGCGTAGTGTAATAGCCCTTTAACTGACGTGAGACTGATCTTGATTTAAATTATCATGATTCATGTGCATTTTTTACTTTTTGTTTTTCATGTATCCTGTATCAGTTTAGTTTTTTTTCTTCTTATTATATGTAATTTGTATTTTTGCACTTATTGCCTACCTTATGTAATTTAATACATTTTTTTCTTTACTCACAGTGGTTGCCTGGAAGAGATCTCTCGAAAGCAATAAGCCCACCAGTTGCCCTCCTTTTCATTTAATTAAGTTCAATTTTTATATTGTAATGTAACGAAGTGTTAATAAATGAATAAATAACTTCTGTCACAGGTTACTACACCAGCGGGGATCGTCACGTTCCGACACTGGAAAATATGTTAATAAGATATAGGAGGGGCGGTCAAAAATTTCTTGGAATGACAGGGAAGTGTAATGAAATGAAACATTCAACTATTTTTTTTATTATCGGATCTGTTAAATAACTTATTCATACCGTCGAAAAAAAGATTATCAATATAGGCCGAAATTGCCGACTTCACTTCATCATCGTCACACAACTTTTTTCCGCGTTAAATTCCTTTTTAATTATTGGAAACAAGTTACATCGCTAGAGGCCAGGTCTGGGTTCTAGAGTGAGTGAAACAGTTGTTCAAAACCGCATCCGAGATCGGCAGCCGTCGCAACATGGCTGGCGTGGACGTATGCATTGTCGTGCAAAAGGTGCACACCTTTTGTAAGCTTTCCTCGCCTTTTTTTAACAGTATGGTAGTACCAATGCACTAAGGTGAACATAAATGGCAAAGTAATTAGTTCGGATCTCGAAGTAGCCTCTGCAATTGAATAGTTTTATAATATATATATAAGCATTCTAAATTCTTCACCATCGGCCGCCTTTTTATTTTTGCAAAAGAATTTTCCTGTATGCAATCATGAGTTTATATATAGCATTAGCTGCAATGATATTATAAAAACATTTGAACAGCTAAAAAAAACTAAAGATCTATGTGGTGTATCTGTATCATTCATGTATTCATTTTACAATCATACATAAATCGATGCTAATTTAATGAATGTATAGATTGTGGAGTCTTTCCAGACCAGATGAAGTTAAAATCACACCGTTATAACGAGCAGCACTTCTGACCCCACAAATTTTAGATCAATATCTGTGCTGCATGTATTGAGTAAAATCTTTGTAAAAAATATTCATGATCAATTACATTTGATACATTTTAATATTAATAAACTTATGCATAGCCAGCAGTATGGTTTTACGAGAGGTCGCTCCACAAACGATGCTAGCATTAAATTACTTTCCGAGATTTTAAATGCACGGGAAAATTCTTATGATGCCATTGGAGTTTTTTTGCGATTTATCAAAGGCGACTGTGTCCATCACGAAATCATAATCAAAAAACTTCTACACTATGGCATTGGCAAAAAAGCGCTAAATCTTAAAGAAAATTACTCGGTAGTTCATGGGACTTATCTCATTATCTGTGGCCATCTTTAATGCCATATTATGCAGAATTTCTATAGTGTGTACACAAATTTGTTGATGTCTCTAAATAAGTTTGACAGTTTAATAAAAAACAAAACATAGGGAATTTCATCCCCGCGCAATGCGAATAACAGAGAACATTTATAAAATTATCAAGCGTTAAAATATTAAGCAGGTAGAAAGGATTTCATCATTATTTTTAAGTTGTAGTAAGTGTGAGGTATTTTTTGCTCACAAGGTATTTATTGAGGTATTATTTTAAGGACTTAGAATTTCAAAGGGTTGTTTTTCTAATTAAACATGGAAGACGAAAATGATGTCCAAGCTGTTGGTATCAGTAATAAAATGCAGCTAGAAACAGAATTGACTAGCAAGTTCTTAAGTGGGCAAATGTCATTTGCTGAGTATTCGAGTGAATGGTATAGTGGAGAAGATGAAGATGAACATGAAAATGAAGTAACCGTGACAAAGAATGAAGAGCCTCTACAATCTGCACCTACTGAGAGAAGACGTCGTAGGCTCACCCGTTTGACACCAGCTTTAGTTGGTCTAATGGGTGAAGCTAATTTACGGTTTGTTAGGGGTGATGTTGAGATGGCAGAAAAGATGTGTCATGAAATAATTAAGCAATTACCTACTGCCTCTGAACCTTATCAAACTCTTGCCCAAATTTATGAACATGATGTTGAGAAGTCTTTGCAATTTTCACTATTAGCAGCACATTTATCTCCAACAGACTCTAATGAATGGTTAAGATTAGCTGCTATATCTAACCAAAAGAATGATTTAAAACAAGAAATGATATGTTATACACAAGCTATTAAAGCTGATCCACATAATTTTGACATCCATATGAAAAGACTAGACTTGTTAAGTAAGTTAGAAGAAATGAAGTATCCTCTAAATACATGGATAATTGCACGAGTTAAGTGCTATCATAAAATAGTTACATGTCTTCCACCTACTCAAGGTAAAATTATATTGAAATATGCCAGATTAGCTACAACACTTTATCATAATGGAAATGAAAAAGATAAGGCCTATGCTGTTATGTTAGCTGCTTATAATAAATGTCCTACTTTATTTACACTTGAGGATCTTAATATTTTTCTTGAACTTTTAATTTCTCAGAAAGAGTTTCAAAAATGCTTGGAAGTATTTGTAGCAAGTGTTGGAGTAGATATAGAAGCCGAAATACAGACAATTAGGAAATCTTCTAATGAAATTGAAGAGCAAACTAACTACATAAAATGTGCCATCCCCAATGATTTAGCAATTGACCTTAAATGTAAGTTATTAGTGTCATTTATTCATTTAGGTGCTATAGATCTTGTACAGACATTACTTAATGATTTCTTAACAAATGATGTTGAAAAAGCTGGTGATTTGTATATGGATATTGAAGAAGCATTTTCTGCAGTAGGATATCATGAAATGGCAATGAAAGTATTGGAACCATTAGTTAAAACACCAAACTTTGATCTTGGTGCAGTTTGGTTAAAATATGCTGATTGCCTTTTAAATTTAGGCAGACAAGAGGAGGCAGTCAGTGCTTTTTACAAGGTGTTAAAACATGCACCTCAGCATCCAGAAGCAAGGAGGAAGTTATTCCATATTTTAGAGAAAAAGGAACAAATTGAAGATGCCATTAATGTCCTTCAACAAGATTATAAATATGTTGTAAGCCCCACCCTTTTATATGAACAGTGTCAAGTGTTAAAGAAGTATAATATGACAGCAAAATACTTGGAAGTTGCAGAGTCCTTGTTATGCAGATCTGTTACTAAATACAGACATGAAGAGGAATTAAAGATAGCTTGTAAGCAAAAAGCTGGAGTAGAACAAATTCATGAATTCCGGACTATAAGGGGGGAAAATCCTTTTCATGAAAATGACTTACACTTTGAAGATGAAAACTTCAAAATGACACCTGTTGAAGAATGGGATCTATTTAAAGAATTACTATTAATATCATTTAATTTCAAGCAATATACAACAATGCAAAGATTATGCTATAGTGCTTTAATTATAAAAAGTTTACAATCTCATAAAAGAGAAATAGAGTTCTTTGCTTTGCAAGCCTGTCTTTTAAGCAAAGATTATGTGCATGCGTTTAGATTTATAAGAGATATTGCTCAAAGGAGTACAACAAATAGAACATGGAACCTATTGAGTCTGGTGCTTCACTCACTTGAAGACATGACTCATACAAAATATGTAACTAGGCTATTTCAGAAAGAAGAGCGTTGGGTGAAAAACCTTTTTTTGGGTAACAACTACTTATTATCTGGAAGATATCTGGTAGCCCTAAAATATTTTTTAGAGTACCATGAGCAGTTTAGAGAACCCATCTCTTCATTTTTAATTTCCATAACAATTTTATCTATGGCAGCTCAAAAAACATTTGATAAACACCATAACTTAATCCTACAAAGTGTTTCTTATATGCTGACTTATAAGCAGTTAAGAAAATGTGACCAAGAAGTGTATTATAACCTGGGAAGACTTTACCAAATGCTTAATATTAATAACTTAGCCATTGAATATTATGAAAAAGCACTGGCCTGTAAGCCTATAGCTGTGTGCAACACACATGGAAACATAAATTTGAAAATGGAAACTGCATATAATTTGTATATATTGTATAAAGATCATTCACCAGACATGGCTAGAAAAACTATGCTCCAGCATCTTGAAATATAATTGATTATAATATTACGGTTGCTCTAAGCCAAACCACTAATTAATTTTACAATGTTTATTTTAGGGTTACATATTAAACATGTTAATACCAGCAAACAATGTTTTATTTGGTGATTTTTGTACAATCTTAGATTGTCTAAATAAAAAGAAGAAAAACAGGCATGAGCAAGATAGAATTTTGATCAATTTTGTAAACGAATTTCGAATTAATTCGGGGAAACTTATTAGCAATAAGGTAAGGATAAGTTGATTATCAAAATAAGCAAATTTGTATAAGGACTGCGTGCTTACACTACATCAGCAAAATTCTAGGAAATTGTAAAAAGGCCCAAACATTGTAAAATTCATACTTTGACATCACTCCATAGATATGGATTATATGTATGCCCATTTAACAGCTGATAATTTAGCTGAGTCGTTAAGCTTAGAAAAATATTATAAAAAAAACGATTAAAAGTTAATATGCAATAAGTATGTAGCACCTGTGTATGTATAAATGTGTAAGCAGTATTAACATGCATTTGAAACTAAAAACTTACTTATGTGAAACTAGAATTAATGTAATGCTTATGGCAAGACGTAAGGTGTTAGTCCATACGTCATTCATTATATTATTTATTTACTTCCAGAATGCAACATTCTTTCCCATATTAAGATTGTTGTTGCCAGATAAAGATCGTGAGAGAAATCCGTACAATTTAAAGGAAACGAAGCTCGGTGCTCTTTTAGTAAAAGTTTTATCACTCAATAAACGGTCACATGATGCTCAAGAACTGCTGAACTTCCGCTCAGTACAAAATAATTTCCATGATAGTGATTTTGCTGGAATTGCCTTTTTAGTCTTAAAGAACAGAATACCTCAAAAAATCGGACATCTCACAATAGGTGACGTTAACGCAGTACTTGATAAAATAGCATCAATTGTTGAAAATAAGGGACGTGAGTAATTTTGTGCATTATTTATTTACAAGTTATATTAAGGTGTGGGGGGAAGATTTTTTGATGAAATGAGCAAAGTTGTGTTAGAACCTCTCGTATGACAATACATTTTAATTATTTTTTTCTATTACTTTTTTTTTTTATTTTTTTTTTTACATTATTTTTTTACATACCTATTAACCTGTACAAATTTATGGCTTTGATTAGTAACGAGCAAAAACTATACTTTTCTCTCATATCAATAACATATTATTAGGCATTAAATCTGTTCCAAAGCAGAGAAAATTAGTAAATAAAAAAATAAAGATACGAAAATAGGGTAACGATGAAAACGTGACGGGGAAAGATTTAAATTTGTTCTAAAATCGTTGATGTTAATGTGGGAAGTCGTCAATGGTTTTAAGTTCATAACTTTTAGTGACTTGAAAACCCACATCTGGCTTAAGTGTAAGAGTACCTATATTTAACAAAGATACTGCTAATTGTTTTTTTTTTAAGAAATATTGAAACAGACGTTCTCAAACTTTTGCCATCTCAGTTTTTTAAGCCATTCACGACTCCCGATGTTACACGTAACGATTTCCGGACGTAGTTACGGGGTATTGTTACTGGATAAACCCATTGCAATTATTAAATAATTAGGTTTGGATCTTCAACCGTAATTAATAAAATATTTTTTAGATATTAATATTACCAATGTCCTTTCCATTTAATTACAAAACTAAAGTTTTATTTTAAGTAAAAATTAGATAGATAAGATCTTAAAATATTTAATTTTTACTTTGTTATTCCGTATATTATATAATTGGTCGTCGATGATTCGAATCGCTCATCGTTGAATACGGTCAAGTGGAAGGAGCAGGTACTGGGGAACTTCCGCCCAACGGTGAGAACAGTATTTCATTTTGGGAACAGTATTCATGTGGGGCCGAATTTGCGGAGTGAAGTACCGTCTCGCCTTGCTGAGCAGACCAAGCTTTTTCAAATTTAGCCTTTCCTTACAAATGACCTCGAAACTGAACATCATTCGATTTGTCAACGCCCAGTCTTCCGATGATAGCCCTAGCAGAGCATATTCCTACTACTACAATTGGACTTTACTTGTTTTTTAAAGAGTCATCGGCCTTATCTGTTCTGTTCTAACTTAAAAGAAAGAATGAAATCGAACGGATGGTAGATCAACTTACCTATTGAATAAGGAAAGAGCTTGTTCGTTGTTTATAAATTGAATATGCAAAAAATTTCACACACAAGATCATCGACATTAGTTACTTAAAATAATTCTTACGTATACCTACATTACAGATACATAGCTCTACCTGTAATTGCAATACAATCAATTATTTTGGGTTTAAGTACCTGATAAATATGTATTATTGATTTTTTAGATATTTTAGACGAGGCTTTCAGCTATGCAATAAAAAAATTAACAGCAGAACAACTGAAATGGTTCCTAAGGATAATACTGAAGGACTTAAAACTAGGTATGAGTGGACACCGAATCTTGGCAGCATTTCATCCGGACGCACCGGAATTGTATGAAAGCTGCAGTAATTTGAACAAAGTAGGTAGCGTTTTAGTTTTAGTACATTATGGATTATGAAAAATATATATCCAAAACTCACTTTTATATAAAACTTATTTTAAGGTGATCGCGAAACATATTTACGGTATATTTGCAGGTATGTGAAGACCTTGGAGATGGTGACACTCGGCCGATAGAGCTAGGCGTGCAAGTTTTTTTCGCAGTCAGCCCCATGCTCTCCGAGAGGTTGGATATCACTCGCATTGCGCAATTATTAGCTTCAGACAAGTTATATCAAGTTGAGGATAAGTTTGATGGCGAACGGTTTCAGGTGTAGATATATTTTTTTTTCTTAACTACAATTGCGCTTTACAAAAACTTCTTTGTCAGAGAAATTATTTCTGCAATTTTGCTTCCTATCGCTCTGGAGCAGTGTATAACTCATTTATATATTAATTTAAAAAAGCGTGTATGTAATCTGTGATTTAGAAAATATCTATTTAATACAATCCTCACTAAGAACCCTTACTTTGTACAGTTTCCTTTAAGTTTGAGATATTAATAATATAACATCTTCGATTAAGTTGTCAAGCAATCTAATGAATTCCTAATAAGTTGATAAGTACCTATCACTTTTTTTCATTTTTCCTTAACATTCCATCAGTGTTCAGTCACAATAATGATTGTTTTTCCGGGAAACGGACTTTGGCTTCCATTATGTACTAATAGGATTCGAAATAAAGTTTAGGTATGAACGAAGTAGCTGACCTAAAAGTTGCCCGTTGAATTGCCTTTTTTATGAAACTGGATGCAAACGGGCAAAATGCTCAGCTTTTGCTCTAAGAATTGGTAGGGTTTTTCTTGAAGCACCAAAAGTTAAATTGGTTCGGAAACTCTTCAGTTGTTGTCCTTGTTTTAAATAATGTTATTGCGCAGCAAAAATTTACTCAAAAACGTTCAGTTATAAAACGACGGACTCAGGCATCTTCTAACCAAAAAAGAAAATAATTTCAGATGCATATGGAAAATGGAATATTTGAGTATTTTTCTAGAAAAGGGTTCAAGTATTCTAATAACTACGGTAAAACATATGATTCAAACGGATTATTGACTCCGCTTTTAAAAGAGTGCTTCATATCAAGTGCTTCAAGTTTCATAATTGATGGAGAAATGATGGGTTGGCATAAAGAGTATCAATGTTTTGGTTCCAAAGGTAAAGAAATTGCTCTTGTTTTTGTACGCTTTTCATAATTTACGAAGCTAACATGTCAATGAGAATTTCAAGAAAGTTGGGATGGAAGTTGTAATTTCATCCATTCACTTCCTGTTTACCATTATATACGAGAATACATCACTGCCAATTTCAATTTTTTTTGTTTATTACATAATACTAAACGAATAAGGTTCGACTTACTTCTTTCGATCCTTTTTTTAGGAATGGCGTTTGATGTAAAGAAAATAACTGACAACTCGAGATTCCGTCCATGCTTTTGCGTGTTTGACATTCTTTATTACAATGGCATGACATTGATTGGTCCGGCTGACAAGGGCGGTAAAACTTTGAAAGAAAGACTAGAGATTCTTGATTCTCTGTTTATGGATATACCGGGTGTTATAATGCATAGTAAAAGAGAGATTGTCAAAGATAGGTAAGAAATCATGCAGATGAACGAGACACATTTGATGATAATAGTTTAGTTATAGCAAATTATTTAACTATCGATAAAAATACCGCAGCAGCCGCATATTAGATCAGTGTACAATAAATGAAAACATATATGTAATGTGAGGTACCTAATTAGGTACTACAAACGAGCCGCGTATTTAATTAAATAGTTGGCGTCAAGCGATACCTGCTTGTACAATCTTCCAAACTTTGTTACTATACATATATTTTTATTAATGAATAAGTTACAGTAGCTCGCATAAATAATAATCATGCCCAGGCCAATTCAGTCACGGCCCATCTCTATTGACGCTAGCCATTGACACAAGAGATACATATAAGTTAAAAGACGTGTACGCAAAGACAAATGCGCGCTATAAAACAAAACCATTACAACGCATTTCGCATTTGAACTACTTAATGTTCAGTCCCATCCCGACCAACCATAATTTGTAATAGAAAAGGCTTACCACAAAGCAGCTAGCATGAAAAGTTAAACAAGGAAATTAGAATTTTTGCCATAGATACTATTGTGAAAATTTCTAATTTCTTCGTCAACAATTTTTTTTATAATTTATGGTTTAATTATACGTTTGGCGCAATTTTTTGCCATACAATGTAACACATTTTTTTAAAATAACTTATGGTGTAAAATTTTCAAGTTTAATGTTTCAGTTGATTTGGTTAATAGAATTCGAACGGACGATACTTGAAATAATATTTTTGACGTGACAACGTCTTATAAATTGGTTTGCCGGGTGACACTTCAAGAAACTGCGTTACGCTCCGCTCACGTTATGCGCTCACAATGAGAGCGAGTGAGAGGCACGCGTCCCTTCCACTCGGGCATGGTTAGCCCGCCTAAGAGCGAGAGAGACAGACATAAAAAGTGAAGGGCACGCGTCCCTTCCACTCGAGCACAGTTAGCCCGCCTAAGAGCGAGAGAAAGAGAGTGAGAGAGATAGGCATACACACCGGTTCATGTCTTGCGCTTCTATTTCGCTTAGGCGCCTGCATACAAGTTTACACGTTGCCAGTTAATTGTAAAACAATTGTGTAGTGATAATGTGAAGGTAGTTCCAATTCCGTCCAGTATTGGGCCTCTCGCAAACGAGATCTGTTTGCGATGCTCCGTCAACTAGGTAAACCGACCATATTTCTCACTTTAAGTGCAAACGAAGTACGCTGGTTGATATTACTGAACTTACTCCTCAAAAAATCACATTAAAATTATTTTACCACCCAAAGTCGTTGTCACGTAAAACTTTCGCCCGTATACCGACTTTACAGGCAACCAATTTTTTTTTTCTATTATTTTCAGCGTTGATGTGCTTAATGCTTTGAACAAAGCGATAGAAAACCAAGACGAGGGTATCGTTGTAAAGGACTTCAATTCATATTATATAGCCAATCGTAGGAATGTAGGCTGGTATAAAGTTAAACCCGAGGTAAATTCTACTTTATGTGTTACAATTGAAAAGATTGTTACTATTATTAAAACATAGGCTTATCAAATGACTTAATAAAAAGTAAACAATAATGTGTGGCTGTGTCATGCCGTATGCGTTACGTGAAAACGTTTATGTAACGATGGATTTTAACGACAGCTGCTGCTTTAATTTTAAACGCATTACTCAGCAAAATGGCGGCGCTTCCTTCTTTCCTTGATTCTTCCGCTTCAGTGGTATCGGTTGTAGTTTTGGATATTAAAGATAGTCGAAACTGCAACGCCAAATTGTTCCCCCCTATGTTATCATTAGTTTTTTAGGGCTCCCGTGTGATATTTAAAAATATTCGCTATTCTTGCAGTACACGGAAGGAACAATGACAGATTTAGACCTCGTTGTTATTGGAGCGGATGAAGCAGAGAATAAGAGGCAAGGTCGCGCCAAGAGCTTTCACGTCGCTTGTTTAGATCGCTCCGGTAAGTTCTATATTATAGGTATCTAATGCGTGTTGGGATACTTTGGATGCATTTCCACTTTGTGGAGGCTGCCGTCCGGGATATTTCGGAACCGTCTCGATAGCCTGAGAGTAGAGCGTAGGTAACTAAAAGTTCTACCTAAAAGGCCGTCAACGGACTTTCCAGTCTAATGGTGTTGCAGACTACCACCAGGGTGGTGTTTAGCACTTGAAGTGATCTGACTGCTCGTTTAAAATAAAGTATGAAGCATGGCAAAATTAAATTATTTTGACATTAAAAACGATGTTCTTTGATGTTTTTGATCTCGTCTACCCATATATAGATTCTTCCCAATGTAGATTAAAATAACTAAACATTCTTGTCAACACGCTATTCTCAAATAAAGCAACGTGATAGTTATGGGCAAGCGATAGACGCTGTTTTCTTTCCATTAAATTGTAAATAACACTGACGCCTTGTATTCGAACAGTGTTAAACATAATTTGCCCTTCTAAGATTTGGTATTAAGCATATTCCTCCGTACAACTAGCATTGCGAAGATCTTTTATTTTATATATCTGTCTATTATAAAGAACAATGGATTGAGCGTACATCTTTCATCCCTGATGTAGTAGGTTCGATTCCCGGTGCTACAATGAACTTTTCTTTCGTAGTGCGCTTTTAAACCTCTCTTATACGATGAACAAAGCATGCGAGGGCATATGCCGATGGATCTGAGACCAGTCAGTGCTAGGGATTAGCTGGATTTAAAATGAAAATCCTAACGCTTTAGAGCTTTTAACCTTGAGCACGGGGAACAACGTCGTCTTTGACTAGCGTTTGTATAATTTCGTAATTACCTTTGAATGATTAGTATAATAGCTTAATATCGTTTAGGAGAGGAGCAGCGGTGGGTGTCAGTAGGCCTCGTAGCCTCGGGACTGACGTTTGAAGAGCGAGAGCAACTTTGTGTGCTTTTAGAACAACATTGGAAACCCACCAAAAAAGTACCTCCACCTTCATCGTTGTACTTTAATAAACTTAAACCGGATTTGTGGATCATGCCCGAAGTTTCCATTGTGTTAGAGGTGACAGACAATTTCATAAAATTAAATTGAACAAAAAAGGCTTATTATAATTAAGTAATTGACATATAAACGAGATTACTTTATTGCATTTTATTGACAGATTCGATAAAATTCAATATAATTTTTGGCGCACTTTTTTTGCTTAAAATTTACGTTTGGTTTTCATAATGGTAGATACATTATATAGTAAATCTCTATACAAAAATTATAAATCTTCCAATACTTTAAGTTTACTAGTTTTCCATATGATAATTTATGTTTGTATTCTCTGCAGTTCATTACCATAGGGCATAATATCTACATAGTTTATTTTTAACCTGGGGGTCTAGTCAAGACACAGTAAGGCTGGTTTTAGTGTCACGCCGACCTCACGGGCACCGTCGGCGCTGATTATCAAGATTTATGAACTTCTAGGAAGCGTTTTTGAATGACGCGTAGCAATCAGCGCTGGCGTTTGATAGAGCGCCTCTGCTTTCAGTGAGCGTTTTAGTGTCGAACGGAGCAGACGTCGTCAGCGTGTACATGTCTTCGTCTGTACAGTAAGGCGGTCAGTACGATACTGAAACGAGCCACGCTGAGCCTCAGCGCTGATGAACTACGCGCTGATCTATGAGCGCCGACGGTGCGCTTGCGGTCGGCGTGACACTAAAACCAGCCTAACAGTAGTGTATATAGAAAGTCGAAAACTAAATTTGTATGAAAATGACAGCTAGCGCGACAGTTGGTGCCAACTACTAGCTGTGCGCGTGCGGTCGGCGTGACACTAAAACCAGCCTTACTCTGTCTAGACTAGACCCCCTGTAAATCGTTTAAATATATTCTTTGCTAAGGTAAGGGCGACGGAACTAATTCGCAGCAGTAGTTCAGGCACAGATTATACGTTGCGTTTCCCTCGGGTTATGAAAATCCGCGGTGACAAACCAGTGAAGGACGTTCTTACTTTAGAGGAGTTCCAGAAGCTTGTAGCGGTAAATCATTTGGAAACCGTATTTTCTTATAACTTATGTAAATCAGCGATTAGGCTTCCAAGCAAGTCTGCTAAATTTCAGTGTTATTTATTTATTTACAATTTTAAGGTCGAACTTGGGCTACAGTTCAAGTTAAATCAAAATCGGCTTACTTCTTTTTGAGAGTTGGGATCTACTTCATGGAATAACTCTTATAATAAAGCTACTGTTAAATTATGTGTCTAATTTTTATTTACATTATTATATTCTTATTAAATGTTTCTCCACATTGTCGTATTGGCATAGGCGGTAAAGATAATGTGTGTATGTTTGAAATAAATAAATAAATTTTAAATTAAAGGAGAGAAATAAGAGCAGTGTTGGCCTAGTGGCTTCAGCCTGCGACTCTCATACCTGAGGTCGTAGGTTCGATCCCCGGCTGTGCACCAATGGAGTTTCTTTCTATGTGCGCATTTAACATTTCCTCGAACGGTGAAGGAAAACATCGTGAGGAAACCGACATGTCTTAGACCCAAAAAGTCGACGGCGTGTGTCAGGCACTGGAGGCAGATCACCTACTTGCCTATTATATTTAAAAATGATCATGAAACAGATTCAGAAATCTGAGGTCAAGACCTAAAGAGGTTGTAGCGCCATTGATTTTTTTTTTAGGAGAGAAATGCAGTTGTAAAATTAAGTACGAAGAGAATAAGTGAAAATCAGATTGACGAAGTCGTAATTAAAGCACGTAAAACGCGAACACAAAAAATTATACAAGTTGCTGAAAAGTTTCGCACTAAACTGATTGATGGCGTTAATGTCGTATCAAAAGCGTTAGATGGCAGGGAAATATGCGTTCTCTCTGATCACGAGGATTTTAAGAAGATCGATCTGATTAAAATTGTGGAGTCGCACGGTGGAAAGCATGTTGAAAATCCGGGTGAGTGTCCACTTCATTGTCATTGTCTTGTTTTTGTATAGATTTTCTTTTTTAATAAGGGGCCGTTCAAGTATTACTAATGCACTATAGGGGGAGGAGAGTCTTTGATTTTATTATTTGGTGATAACGTCAACCGTAATTATTTACTTTTTTACATAAACTATCCATATGCTTGAAAACGAAATGCATTTTTGGGGATTTTTATAAAAAATTTATACGTTTCTCTACTTTTATTTTTGTTTGAGTTTGAGTCAATTCAATTCAATGAAACATCATTTATTCATGTAGGTAACATAATGTAACTTATGAACGTGAAAAAAATAAATATACAAAATGCTTCTAATTTTACATTTACTGCCAGTTCTCAAATCAAGGGCGTAGAACGGAAGAGAAGAACTGGCAATAGTTCCTTACTTATGCTGATAAGAGTAGCCCCCCCCCAACTCTTTAATAAATTGCATTAAATTGCTTACGTAATACTTGAATAGCCCCAATACGGTGTGTAAAGTAGTAGTTTTCTTTCTTCGTTTCAAGTTTTTATGAATCTTAACATCTATATATGACGAACAATCGCTCGTACTGCGAAGGAAAACATCGTGAAGAAATGACCTAAAAGTCTACAGTGTGTCAGGCACAGAAGGCTGATCACCTACTTGACAGTGAAGCGCTACTAGTTTTTATTGATTTACATGCTTGAGGATAATAATTAAGTTATTTAAATCAGGTCCAAAAACTTGGTGTTGCGTCGTAGGAACATTAACATTCCGGGTTCGGAAATTAATAGAAACTGAAAAATTTGATATAATTAGTACATCGTGGTTGCGATCTCTACCTGAATCCGAAGAACCGTGTTCCCTCTCACCATTAGACATGTTGTCAATAAAACATTTAACTAGAATAAAGCTTAGTCCTGATTATGATGAATTTGGAGACAACTATAGAGACCAAATAAATGAAGAAACGTTGAAGAAATGTTTGAAGAAAATGGACAATTCGGTAAGCTTAGCTATATAATGTTAATCTAGTGAGCACCAGAGAACAGAAATATGGCCTAATCATTTCGGCGACCGAATCCAATACTTGAGGTTCGATCACCAGCTGCACCAAGCGCATTTAACACTCGCCCGCACGATGAAGGAAAATATCGCGAGTAAACCAGCTTTACCCCCAATAAGTCGACATGTGTCAGACACAAAAAGCTTATCACCTACTTGAGCACTTTATGATATTTATAAGATTCATTATCTTATTATAAAAAAGAAATGATCGCGAAACATATACAGAAAACAGAGGCCCAGACAGGTTTAAACATTATTGCGTCTGTGAAATTTCAACAGTATAGTATGAAAACGAATATCGTATTAGCCGACGACTTTCATTCAAATAGGCATATATAATTCGGCTCCGGTCAAAAAAAGGATGTATCGATGCTTAAAAGGCTGGCTATGTACCTAAGTATCTATTGGCGGAGGTGGTACTATATAATATATACTATACTATAAAACATATGTGCTTTTACCTTCTATATGTTACAATAAAATAATATGTTGTTACATTTAGAAATGGAAATCTTATCGCCCATGTGTTTTATATTTTTATAAATTTCAATCCCCCCGCTCCATTTATGCACTGAGATGTAGTGATTATCGTGAGGTCTTGCGTTTGAATCCCGTAGATATAAATTGTGCAAATGTCTGGACAGTTAATATTTTTATACAACAGAATTAGAGATGTTTTCTCCTGCTCTTACAGTAGCAAATTTATCATAGTGATCGGAGCAATTTATAAATTAATGTTGTTATAAATTATTGACCCTGCAACAGAGTTTTGCTTATTAGTGATATTTATTGATGTGTCTGTCACAATATCACTATAAGTGTCACAGTAAATTATTTTTTACAGGATCCAATATACCTTACAGCGTCTGAAATGTTATACATTGACGAACAGTTATTCGGCGAACACAACCCGTTCTCGTTCTTACGGAAATGTACATTACATTTTGTCGAAAATTCAATACATTCTACATTAGCAAAAATGTATGGCGCAACTATTTGTGAATTTAACGAGAATCCTACTCATATCGTAATCCGTAGGGGTAAAACATATGAATTGGGTCATCTAAGTTCAAAAATTGTTTATGAGGACTGGCTGGATAAATGCTTTAAAGAAAAGAAATTTATTACTGAAAGCGAATTCATACTCAAGTAGAGAGACATTTATTATCAGTAGTGACTACAGATAATAAATTTTACACTACGGTAGTAGTGTAGTCAATATTATTGCTTCGTAAAACAATGAGCCGCCCAGGACCAATCACGCTGGATTTCTACATTTGGCGGACTTAAAAAAAATGTAACTAAATAAATTATTCGTAAAAAGTTTGTCATTTATATATTGACATATAAATTAATTATTGCTTTTAAGTATCAGGATTATGTTTAAATTCGTAAGCTACTTTAAGTTTTGGTGATATAAAGTATGTTCATAATTTTGTATTACATGACATAAAATTAATACAACATTTAAATGTCTATTTATATGTGGCGGATTGTGCGGATTTTTATAATAACTGTATTTAATTGTACCACTATCATAGCAAATAAACGATTTCATTTCATAAAGATACTTGTTTATTATTTTTTAACGACAGTACCTAGTTACATTGTCACGCATATACCCAGAACGCACCATAAGCGTTAATACAACTACATCGACGAATGCTTATTCTTCAAGTGCCTCTCCATTACTGGAGGTTGGCCGTCAGTTTCCTGAAACGCGTCTCGTCTTGCACCAGATGTAGCAACTCTTCCGCATTTGCAATACCCGTCCACTCCCTAACGTTGCGAAGCCATGACTTCTTCCTTAGACCAACACGCCGTTTACCCTGGATTTTAACCATTATAATTAATTGAAGGAGGTGGTAGCGGTCATGGCGCAACACGTGGCCCAGGTACGCAACTTTCCGCTGCTTAATGTTCTGCATAAGCGTTTTCACCATTCCAACTCGTTTAAGAACCTCCTCATTAGAGACTTTCTGGATCCAGCTTATACGAAGCATGCGACGATTAGGTACACATCAAATGCTTCTAAACGACAAATGCTTAGTTTTATTATTTTACCATGTAAGGTTTTTTAGCAGTAAGAATATAATGATATCAAGAACAGTCTTGTTAGACTGATCGATGTTTCGATCAGCGCATTTAACACTTGTATTTTTAATTCACTAATAAAGTCTCATTTTTTTTTAATCTTTTGAATACCGTCGCCATTTGACTGCCTAACTACATGTCGAACTTTTATAACTTATTTGTTCATAACAACGTTTGCCAAGTCAGCTACAGCTATAATTACAACATAATTTTGGGCATGAGAAATAGTATCTATAAACGTATTGTGTTAAAATGTTATTTATAGTAGGTACGCCTGCGTTAAACGCTTTAATCAAATGCAATGGTTCATAAAATGAAAGCAAAGTGCCCGTAAAGAAAACCGATACGTTAACAGAGTGATCATTGTATAACTATTCGAACGATACGGTCCATCAGCTCACGATTAAAGCCACAATAACATCTTGTTTCAAACCTGGTTTTATTTAGTACCAAACAGCTATCACAATTCCATCTTTAAGAAACAATAAACTAGTAGAAGGTATAAACAAAGATTGATTTTGGCAAGTGTGACTCCTTACATAAATTAATTATTGTTTCGCCAGAATCGAACTCAGAATCTTCAGGTTAAACACCTGTGTACATCTAAAAAACAAAATCCTTCTGTTTGAATAGACGGCATATGTAAATACAATATCAAATCAAAATTCGTTTATGCTTATGAATGTCAAAAACGTATACAAAATTCGCGAAAAAGCAAGACTACGCCATCTGTTCGCAAAACTACCGGGAGGCCTTGTTCGGAGAATAACGGGCAAGAAACTCAGCAAGTTTTACCCTTTTACATTACAATTATTCAAAGGAAAATGTCATAAACCACAACGTAAGAAAAATTTGTTTTGTGATTTACCACGTTCACCATTACACACATATTCACAACACTTCCCAGATAACAAAAAAAATTATTTGAAATAAGTAGGTATTTTTGAGTAGGTAAAACCTACCTAATTAAAAAAAATATACGTGCACAGAAGGACTACTATTATTTATTACTATTTTAATTAAAGAGAAAAGACAAATAATAATAACGAAACACATCTTGGACAGTGGCTATTCCAAGTGAAATATGAGAGCTAATTGGATGTCGTCCCCCGAGATAGCGTATTATTTTCATCATGATACTATCTACTATTTGAAATAAAATCATTTCTATCTTAATAATCTTCTTGATTGAAAAATTTGATTTGAATTCAAATTAAATATATGTACATACGCACATACATTAGTAATTTTGGCAGTGTTTTTGAACATATATATGAAACTTTAAAAGTAACAAATTATAATTATCACTATAATATCATTGCAAAAATAAAAGCAGGATTTTAAAAACCAAAGCGCTGTTTTATTAAATCGAAATATCATCTAAAAAGCTCCGTGACAAGTTCTCATTTACTATGCCAGTTGTGTTTATTTTTTGCTACTTATTACACACAGCTGTCGTGATCTTTAGAAACAAACAACAAATAATAAATGTATCACTTTTCAAACAGTGTTAGATATACAAAGTTCTACAGTAATCCGCCCATCTGTGTATTAGCCAATAGTATAAAAGTTGGGCGGAGCTTGCCAAGATCTAAACATAAATCAGGATATTTCAGCTATCAATCTTTGAAAAGAAGTTTCAGTGTAAGAACGTTTGTCCGGCAGAAATAGCGACTGATTCTTTTAAATCAAAGATTTCTGAAATTAATTGGAATTATAATGTAGAAGCGAGAAGTTGAGGTTATTTTGCCTAAATGTTAATGACTGCATGATCATGTCAAGTGAAAACCGTGAAGGAGTGATAACACGGAGAGCTCTGCGGACGCCAAAGTGCGCTCGCTGCAGGAACCATGGAGTGATTTCCTGTCTGAAGGGACATAAACGTTTGTGCCGCTGGCGTGACTGTCGATGTCCAGGATGTCTTCTGGTTTTAGAAAGACAACGGGTTATGGCTGCTCAGGTGCGTTCCTAGTCCAGCCCTAAGTTCTGTTAGAAATGAAAATGCATTTTTTTTTAAATTATAAAGTAGTGTAATATTATTAAAATTTATATCTACATATTTACGTAAGTCTCAGTAAGAAAATATTTTAAGTCTTCGAAATGGCTACTTAAAGTTTTTAAATAGGCTTTTAATCTCCACTTTTAATCCACGTATCTATGGATTAACCCACTGTTTCCAAAGGACATTTCGCCACTGCTTTCCAAGGATTTTTTAATAGACTCAATGTAGCTATGTAGTTAACAGCAACTTACTATAATTATAAGTCTGGGTTGAGGTCTGGGCTAAATTTGAATTAAGAAATGGCAGTTAAAGTAATTGTAGAGTATTATTAATGGCTTTAAGAAGTGAGAGTTAGTGTGAATTTAGTATTTTACGGTGGACTAAATACTGCACTTGAAATTCTTCCAATGGTAGGTATAACTAGTTTGGCCAGAAATACTGTAACATAAAAACTTTTCCTGTTTTAAAACTTTTTAATTATTTTGAATTTGGAACACGTATACTATTTTAAAAACTTCTTTAGATTTTGCTGCATTTCACATATTTCTTCGTGTTTATTATCAAATTACAATAAGTCATAGGGTGTTAAAGAAAATAGGATTGCCGTGATCGCCTTGGACATAGTGGGTATAGAGCCGTCGGTCATATTCCAGACACTTTAAAAGCTTGGTATCGGCCGTATGTTCGTATATCGAACCTACTATCAACAGATACAACAACATTTCGTCTGTCGAAGACCAGAAGAGATCGAGGCGGCCGCGTGCTTTGAACTACAAAAGTTGTCAATGATGTTAAATCGTCGAATTCGTCGAAACCCATGAGGAACCAAAAAATCCTATCCTACTTTATTTATTTTTTTACCTTGTCATAAGGCTCGAACAACCTAAGCCTGGTTTGAAACCAACGTTCCGGACATTATAAGAGCTAAAGACTGCCCCTCATCTAGCCCAGACCTCAGCCCTTTAGACTTCGAACTATGGTCAGAGGCTGCTCAAAAATATACGGCGACATTAAGTCTCTTGCAAAATCCTAAGATAGTAACCGGCGGTTTCGAATAAATTATTTTTTGCTATGACCAATAAATATGTAAGTATAAATTTTAATAATATTACATTACTTCATTAATAAAATCATTTTCATTTGTAACAGAACTTATGACTGAACTGGGTATAACTTAAGTAATTTTACTAGTGGACTTTGGACTAATTGAACTAAATAATTATTACCGATTACTGTCATTATATATTTCCTTATTTAAAATAAATAGGTATTAAAATTAATGACCATAGGTGGCTCTACGCCGGCAGCAAAGCGCAGGACGCACGGCCCGCGAGGGTGAAGCGGCTGCGCTGGCGGCGCGAAAGAGAGCTTATCGAGCTCGTCTACGTTGCGTACAGATGTCTCGCAACTTTCCCGTGCAGCATACAGACCTAGGTAAGAGATACGGGCACATTCTGCGTCGGTTCATATATTTATGAAACGAAAGTAACGACACTGACGGCATTAAATCTTACTACTTTACGTACTTTTTGCATGTAAATGAATTATTATATGTACGTGACTTTTAAATATACCTAAAAAAACACTTGGCGTCAACGTCAGATTTCTGTGTCCGTATCGTGATAATTTTTATTTTATATAGGCAACTAGGCGATCAACCATGTGTCTGACATTAGCGAGTCTTAATACGAAAAAAAGGGTCCTGAGAAGAGACTTTATTTATTTCTATCACGAACACGAAGGAATCTTACATCTAAATATTAGGAACAATAAATTTACTTATACTAGTTTTTTACAATAACCCATTTTAAGTTAGTAGTTAATATTATTACTAACGCCTCTTCATACTAGGTACCACATTTTCTCGTAATTTAAATAAACTTTGATATATTTGTTAGGGCCTAAAATACTAAGGGCATGTTTCACAATGTCCGGATACGTTCCAAATAAGCTATTTATCACTTATTTGTAGGATAAGCAGCATTTTTGCGATTCACGACTGTCAGATAGCGCTATTTGTCATGAAATATCTTATTATATCTTTCGAATAATTTATGTGTTGCATAGCTATTTGGCACTTTATCCATACATTGTGAAACAGGCCCTAAGTGTTATGAATATACATTATTTAAATGACATCTACTACATTGTTTTGTTCCCAATGTAAAGTGGTTAATAATAGAAAATGTGTCGTATAAGCTGTCAGCCACTCAGACATTGTTATTATTGTAAGCGAGTCGACACTGTCGTCTGTTTCGTTTCTCACAAATGAAACGAACAATGCGAATTAGCTGAATAAATATTTTGTTTGGAACATTAACTAAAGTTGTGTATTTAAGAGTAAGATTTGAGACCCATTTATTAAAACAAATACAGGATTACATTGTTTTAGCAAGGTGACTGATCACTGAGAAGTTGTACACAAGTGGACATGGTGAAAATTATTTTAAAATAAATTAAATTTCACCAAGCGATGTAAAACGTGTGGTAATCTCTGAACACTCAGTAATTTGCCGCGATGTAAAAAGATACTCTTCAGACAATTAAAAATAGGCACTTCGCGTAATAAAAACTCAAACGACCCGTCTCATGTCCCCTTCATTAAAGAACAAAAGCTGTCATCTAAGAGTCGGTAACATTTCACTGTCTATTAACAACAAGACTAAATATCTTTTAACTATTTTTATGAGTAGTAAAAAATGTGAATATTGTTTTACAAGAGAACTCGGAGGCGGCTCTTTGTCGCGGTGTCGTATTACGATGTTGTCTGTAAACACGTCTTTCCGCCCGCGCTAATGATATGCGATGAGAGCCAAAAGATTATATTTTAGAAATTCGTATTAAACAATGTTAGTTTCGGCATTTTATGTCTTGTATTTCAAATATATAAGCATTTTACTTGATAGAAATAATACGTAAGTAAATCTAAGAAGCCAAGAAACATTTTTATACAATACATACATATATCTTTTTTAGGTAACTACCAGCCAACCGCCACTGAAGACGCATGGTCCGAACGTGTTCGTAAACGGCGAGCTTTTGCAGATGCAGCTCTTGAGCGGGACTTGCCACGGTCGTTCCCAGAACCGCCACATGCGGCAATTTTTTGCAGACATCTTTTAGCGGCTTTACTCACGAACTATACGCCTACGCAACCTCCACGGCCGAAGATATCTTTTTCTATCGAATCTATTATTGGTGTGCAATAAATGGGGGGCAGATATTAACTACTTTTTGCGTTTATCGAGATAATTTAAGAAATAATTTATATATTTAATTGATATTTATGAATATATAACTTAATTGTGATTAAAAATTACAGAATACAAAATGGACTTTAATTTCAGGGTAAATAAAATAAACAACAAACTGAACAATGAGTGCTTTATTAACGAAATGTATGGTAAAAGAATTTCACGGTGAGGTCAATGAATACAACCAGAACTTACATTACATACTAAATACTTAAGTGTAGCGCACGTGTCGTGCCTTGATTAGGTATGTATTTACAATTCCGACAAACAGTGAGTACAAATACGACTTTAATACAAAACGGCAATTCATATATGTATATTTCACACAGAAACATTACGATTGGTTGATACTTCCGAGTTCTTTTTGTCTAAACAAAAGCGTCGTATAACGAAACGGTCATACTTCTCTCTTAGGAAGGGATTTCTTTTTGAGTGAAATGATTAATAAATTTTATGAAAATTATTGGTTTGAAAATCGATGATTTTGCCTGTGATAGCTGGTAAAACGTCTGCGTGTACGTTAGGCCTTATTTGAGGTAGCAAATAACTCGATCATTGAAAGGACGTTGTACCCACTACATTTACACAACATTGCAATTAAACCCAGTTTTTATCTACAACACTGAAATCATGCCAACGGGATACACTAATGACAGTAATTTACTCGTTAAACATAATATAAAATAATGAAAATACATTATAAATGTTACAAATAGAATATAGATATCAAAATAGATACGAAAGTATGATTCATATAATTTGGCTCCACGGTAACGTATATAATATATGATCTAGATACAGATTTATGAGTATTTATGCGATAAAGCAACTTTAAATTTAAAAATCATTCATACACTACTGATTGCGATAAATATGAAAGATTTTCCTAGATGGGATGTCAACTGTGTTGCTAGTTGTACAATTGTGTTCACGCATTATGTTTACCAACATAAAATATTGGGTAATTTAGAAAAGAAAAAATGTATTTCTATTTTTGAAATAAAATTAGCATATCTTTTAAATTAATTTCTTAATAAATACTTGCAATGTTAATTAATTGAATTTAATGAATCTTGAGGAAGGGAATGGTGCCTTACGAACGCCGCTCACTCACACATCGGTCACTTAAGCTAATCACTTTCAGAACAAAATACTACAATAAAAATATACAGTGAAAATATCTAATAATCTTAAAAATAAACTGAGACACCCGTAGTTTCGCGTAAATAAAATCCTTAGAGTATAATGCGACGCCGAGAGAATTATTACATTTTAATAACGGGCTGCCTTTTGTGAAGTTCACGTTGAAACGTGAGACTAGACTACAAAAATTGATCGTAAAAGTGAGCGCTTTGCACATTATGGCTTCGTTGGCACATCACAGGGAGTGGGACTAGAAAGGAGTCGGGGTAGGAACTTCACAGGATTTTCGGGACAGGGATTTACATAATCAAATATTTCAAACAACACAGCTGCGTTAATCGTTAAATGAAATATTGTATTACGTACATTTTTGACTCAAAACTAAATCGCCCTATTCAAGCCCCTAGGAATGTTTAAAATTGTACCCCCGAAATAACGCTCATGATCCAAACTAAAACTACTAATACAATATTGCAAATGTTATCTATCACTAGACCTCAAATAAGCAAACCTCCTTTTAGTGTTATTCATTGTAACTGTCCAATTTTTCAATTCGGTTCTAACATGACGTTTAATTTAATTTCAGTATCTATAAAATTTATTTAATATGTGCCTAAACAATAAAAAAAGGTTGCTGGCGTTGAGTATCTGTACGTAAATGACATAACAAGTAGTTAAAGTCAGACTTTTAAGTTTTTAATATAAAAAGTAACAATTTAATTGCATATAATTATTATATTAAAATACAACGAAATAATATATTTACATATACATAATAGTGAAATCTATTTATTTAAATACACGTTAATCATTCATAGTTGATCACACAATAACTTGTCGCGAACTTAACACGAGCATTCCATTTGTTACTAACTGGGCTAAATGTTGTAGGAACTTTATCAAAATCTATTTTTATTATTTTTTACCCTATCTATAAAACTGTTACATGCAATATATTGTGTTCGGTTAAGGTCTCAAAATGTTAGTCGTGAGATCAACAAACATGCAAACAAAATAAACCATTTAAAAATACTATTTGGTATTATATAGCAGATACCCACATGACGTAAAAACTATCAAAGCGATGTATCGACGCGTCACAGACATAAACATACACATAATTAAATATTACTCGAAATAAACCAGTCACAAATCACAGTTGACATAAATTCTCGATTTCACTAAGTCTTTGTAATTTATATTAAACACGTACAATTTTTTTTATAGAATACATATAAAACTAGTTGTGAAACAGATAAATGCGTATAAAACACAAGTTTTGTAATATTTATATATTATATAGACAAGGGTTAGTTACTATGTGAACACAAAATCTATGCTGAGCAGAGTACAGACTTCAGTCAAACACAAACCACATTTTGAGTTCAGAACTTAAACTGAAAAATTCTGGAATTCAACTACAAAATTTGGATAGACATTTACAAAACGTTCTCTGAAACCACTGAAACAATTAAAAACCAATTCGAAAAGTACGTCACACGTACACTAATGACTAAGTTCATGCAATATAACATTCCGATTCACTAGCAATCAAGAGCTGAAGTCTATCTTACAACCAAGCAGTACGTCAACAATGGCTTGAACGTATTGATAATCGGAGTTTCAGCTCTGAAACAGTGAAGTACTAAACTAGAGGCAGAACGACTGCAATATATGTGCCCACGTAAGCATGCAACGTGGTTCCTAAGCCTAGCACCCCGTATCCCATGTGCGTTTCCCCTCGAGTCACGGACTCTTGTCAGTTAAGTGGATGCCGCGTAATACACGTGTAAGGAGCACTAAAGCGTCACAGATTTGTTGGCACACCCTCCCGGCCTTTTCCCGGCCATGCAATGTCTCCCCGACCCTGCTGACATTGGTTCCCCTGGAATTAACGTAATCAAATTTGAATCCAATCTTTCACCTGTATTCGGACGGAACGGAAATAATATTCATGTCAAAATGCATTAAATACAGTATCTACTTTAATATGTCGCGCCTAGTACATTTCTATACTGTTTTCTTCGTTTGTAAACGCGGCGATTTGCCTAATCGTAGTTACGAACCCTACATAGCCCAAAGTAGCATTAGTTTTTCTGCTTAACGTAACTTTATATTTTGTATTATTTAAAAAATCCCCCTGACCTTGGTTCTGGGCCCTGGACCTATATCTGTAGGTGTTACGAGTCGGATCCAAAATTAATCCAAGAGAAAAAAAAAAATCGAAATTTCTTAGCGTGTATTATATTTTCTTACCATTTAACGAGTCGTAGAGTCTTATATACCGCACATGGCGGAAAGACGCGCGCTCAGTTGCATAGGAAACTGATCGGTAAACTGGCGCCAGTTCTCCTCTCCCACTTGGTTCTTGAACCCATGAAGGATCTTCGTAAACATTTCCTTTAAATCCTCTTTCGGATGGGACCACGAGGCAACCGCGTCACAGAAGAACATAAAGTCGGCAACCACGCCCCCGGGATTTACTTGTATCATTTGACAAATGCCTCGGAATGCTGAATCCTTCTCTTCATTGTCGCGGATATTCCGCAGTGATGTACACCTGTTTTAATATCGCTCGAATTGTTAAAATTGAGGAAAGGACGATAAACATCTCATGTGCAAATACACAAGAGTCAAACAATTTTATAAGTTTTTCTCTTTCTTTCGAGTTAACAAGCTTTGTTTGAATAGAAATATATGACTGTTGTGTATTTAAGGTTCAATATTTTTGCACTTATAGTCAACTTATTGTTGTGTATATAGTTTAGGTTGTATAAATACAAAAACATGAACTGCAAGTAAAACCATAACAACTTATAAGAATTCAAATAAATCTCTAATTATTAAATAAAATAGGGGCAAAAGCAAAAAAAAGTAGTATGGTAATTGTGGAATAATATATCAGTGATTGATAATGTTTAAAGAGAATTAGTTAAAATACATATGAGCTTACCAAACTGAAAGCAAATAAGATTTTTCAAAAACGTTTGAAACAGGCTTTGTATAAAATTTTCCTTACAGTTTGGTTGAGTAGCACAGAAATTTAGCATCAATATATATTTAGAAAGCGGATGGTGTTCAACACATAGGTAACACGGAATATAAAACGATAGTTTCCCATCCCAAGTATAACATGTTCAAAGTGTGCTCCTTTCTGTACAAAAACATGCCAGCCTCAACATAAATGAGAAAATAATAAAACACATATCAATAAGCCAACACCATCCACGATCGAAATAATACTATAAACTTATCGAACAAATTAATCGTAATATAAAGTAATAAAAAAAATTTGACTACAGACCACTGGCGTACAAATTGTTGTAAAACGGGTGCGACGTCGTGGGGGCACACATAACCTAGCCGACCGATAGTTATCGCTACGCCACGACATACCGAGAACAAAACCAATAAAACAAATCAACAAACCATCCAAAACATATTACACTTATATAATCAAGTTACAGCAACAAATCAGTGTTACGAAGAAATAATTTACCAAATATTAATATAACTAATTAAATTAAATATATACGATACAAAAGGTGGCTTTGATTGGGCATTCCATTCTTTATTATCCACAATGAAATTATTTCAGATTTTTATGCCATCCAGTGTACAAACATTTTATGCGCAAAATAAAGATCAAAATCACCTTTCAGTCAGGCCCACACTTGTGTTCTATTGGAATTCGGAACTACTTGTGATATTTACAAAAATCCCCATAAATTAAAACAATCTTTAAAATATTAAAAGAAAATCGGTCCTAAATATGCTAGCACTTACTACACTCTGTCTAAAATACAGATAATGGTATGAGGATCGTGGGGATATAATATTGGTAACAGCACATAAAATAATTTTAAATTAATATAAACTAATATACTTATTAAGCTATGGACTGCTTTTATTTTTATAAACATTTATTTCATTATACCATAAAAATATTATTTGAACAGACTAAGCGGTGAGAGATGGCATATTTCTAAATTTTCACAAAATGTATTTATATGCTATATGTCATCTCTTATTTTGTATGGAATATTTAGTAGAAAGTGGTGCCTGATTATGTAAGGTTAAGCTTTTTCAAGTAACAACAAAAGCCAAGCTTAATTTATACGCGTGAGAATTTATGTATGATAAAATTAACTAAATTTAAATAATATGTTATTTGATATAAAATCATAGATTTATGTATTATTGAGCCTACGTTTTAAACTCAAATGGAATCTTTTATGTATGTAATAATAGAACTTACCTGTGTTTTCTAATAGTGTTTTGGGTGTGTTAGGTCGATTAATAATATCAACCAAGTGGTTCAAAACTAATGGAATATATTTTGATGTTTCCGGACCTGAAAACACGATACTATTTACTTAAAAAATTTTTTGGAACATTTTGGAGCACCGATTCGTAATGTACATGTTAAGAAACCTTGTTTTTGACTATTACAAAAACTTATTAATTTATTTGAGAATTTCGGGAATTTTGACCAAATTACTCAATTTATCAGTGTGTATTTAGCTATTATGAATAAAGAGTAAGATATTTTGAATTTATACACAGACTTGAAAACATGTGTATTAAGTTGTATTTATCACATACAATCCCGTAGGAGGCCCGTACAAATTTAAAATTGTTATATAGACATGTACTTTTAACATCTGAGCTTATTCTTTTGATGTGTTTGTTTATTTTTTTAGCGTGTAGTTTCCCTATCTCTTACTTGAAACTGGTATAAAGTTAAAATTATTGCCATAAAAAAAACTTCTGAGCTTGACACAACTACGTGCCAGATTTGCTGTACCTGCTCATGGCAATACAACTTATAAAAACGACTACTACTCACCAAGCTTAATACTGATTTCCCCAATTGCCCATGTGGCGTTATTGCACACAGATATAATTTCCGGGTTTAAATTCATGCCTAGTATTGGCAAGAATTCCGGAATGTATGGGTGCACATGTTGAAAACATGCCTTTGTGAGGTCGCCTAGCAACGCAAAAGACGATTGGCGCACCTAAAATATTGGATATTATATTGGTTGCCAAAATTTAAAATAATTCATTACCGAAACCCCAATATTAGTAATTCGAGTTAATATTATTTCCTTATAAAATTAAAAGCCACCAAAAATGTTAGCCTAATATACTTTTATGAGTTTATATACTTATATAACACATGAAGTATTAGAATACATACGATGCAAATTAACTAATGATGGATTATATAAAAATATATAAGTGAATAATAATGGTTGTTTTGTGCACTTTGAGAGGATATTGAGTATTATTTGACATGTCAGTCTTCACAGTCTTCGGGTCAATTACATTAAACAACCTACTCTGCCCAAAAAAAAACCTGTAACCCATGTAAGAATTTAATTCTAAAATTTTTATTTTGACTAAATATTTCATATGTAAATATTTGTTCATTTAGTATAAAAGTCGGCACTCATCCGCCCCTCTGTCAGAGTGATCACTAACAAAAAGTATTTCTATCTTTATATCATACTAGTGACCCGCCCCAGCTTCGCACGGGTGCAATGCTGATGAAAAGCAGGTTTTTATTATGTATTGTTATTTCCGTCGCTGGAAAGCTCCGATAATATACGCGTTCGATCGCTGCTAAATAAGCTGTAATGGGCTGTATAGATCTATATTAAATGAACAATGTATTCAAGGTATTTATTGGTTAAGGATTAATGCTGTATTGGTTAAAATCGCTTCGAAAATTAGCCATTATTTGTCGTAAAAAGTAAATGACAAAAAAAGTTATTGTGGGTTATCCATAAGAGATAGACATATACCATCACGCACTTTTCTGTAGACCTTTTCAATGTGTACAATACTTAGTACATTATTTTGATAAAACTCGTAGGGTTCAGCCTGCGTTTGCAATGTAAGCGGAAAAAATGTAATTATTTACGACATCACATTAGAAACCTCAAAAATAACAGTACTTCTCCACTATTTAATGGATGTTATTATACATATAAACCTCAAACTAAGCCTCAGCATCAAAATCCGTTGCGTAGTTTCAAAGATTTAAGCATACAAAGGGACATAGGGACAGAGAAAGCGACTTTGTTTTATACTATGTAGTGATTCAATATCCTCTCAAAGTGCTCAATATCCTACATTCCCATGAGTAAAGCGAAACATACAGGATGTACCTCAGGCATGGGGTCCTGCATGCACTGGTAAAGCAGCTGCATCAGGTTCGAATTTAGCACCAGATGGTTAATGTGACCATCCAGGCCTTCAGCCAACCCGCTTAAGAGGTCAAGCGCAACTATCATAAAGTCTTTATCTGGGGCGTCGAATTGTTCCGGGCTCTGTGTGTTTGCCTAAAATATTATTTATTATTAAGTATAAACAATTAAAAAAAAAAAAATTAAAGGTTATTTTGTATAAATTGATGACTAAATGACATAGTACAAATTTTTTTAGAAGCATGTCTTACCACCTAAAGCTCTGTCTCTTTTCATCACAGTGTATAGATAATTAGACAGAAAGAGACTAAATAGTACTTATAAGTATTTGTTAGTTTGATATTAAACTTACAATGTTCTGATTTAATGTTTGTTCGATGAGAGAGACGCATCTTCTGAATACAGGTTCACAATATGGAAGGAAGCCTGATTGTAGTGCTGTTGCTACTGATGATAAACACTGAAAAATATATATTTATTCAATTCTCTGCGTACAATAGAAAAGCCAGATGATAAATAACAAAATTTCAAATAGCCTATATTAGATAAGTTTTACAAATTATTTCGCAATTTTTTATAAAGTTTCAGATTGTTTCGTCAACATTTTAAAATTTGGACAATAGTATTTATAATTTGGAATTTCATAATAAAAGAAATTTACAGATTTTCAAATGCATAATCTTCAAATCAAATCAAATCAAATCAAAAATATATTTATTCGTATAGATAAACATGTACACTTATGAACGTCAAGAAAAACAAATTAAATTAACTGTAAATTTACATTTACAACCAGTTCGCAAGTCAAGGACGTAAAGCGGGTAAGAAGAACTGGCAAGAAACTTTCCGCCACTCTTTTCTTCTCTCTCTTCTTATTCTTACCTCAAGTAAAGGAAAGAGATCTTTGTCTTCATCTTTGAGAACATTCCACTTTGTAATAAGCGGAGGCATCAATAGCCCTATATATTCTGGCTTGTTCAAGTGGTGTCCCACCGAATCAGCCAAAGTGCCGATAGCATCATATAGTATTAGAAGATTTTTGTGCTGATATCTGCCGAAGGCAAACACTAGGGTCTGTAGGATATGTCCTAGATATGGAACGAGCTCAGTACAAGCCTCTTCTTCAAGGGTCGCGAATGCGGAACACGCTGCTTCTTGGACGCGTTTATTGTTGTCAAGCACGCGTTTCAATAACTGAAATATTATTTATGCTTAAAATATTTTTTTTTTGATAATTTTAATTGTTATTTCCCAGTAATTCAAAGAGCCTCAATCGTCAGAGCAATTATTTATTATTTACAATTATTATTTTCCAGGTATGAGTTGAGTTACCTATCCATCAAAATCAGTGCTATTTCTATCAAAATAATATGGTGATGATGAAGATTAAGATCATAATATTTTTTTTGGCTTTAATTTGTGCCAACTGGGCACAAAGTACTTCGCCAGTGTCGTGTAGATGGAGAAGGCACGAAGGGGATTGATCGGTAAAATTTTAGGAGGAAATTGATAGGATTCGATTGCTAGTTTAAAGACAGCACAGACAACACAAACATGAGTAAAAACAGGATTAAATACTATTTGCTACTTATGAATAATTTATATATATATATTACAATTTAATTTTATTACTTGCTATATATTTACATAAAAATCTGCAATATGGACTAAATACAAACATTAACAAACATTTAACACTTAAAGGACAGGGGACTTTAGGGGGAAGAACGTCATAGAGAGGATAGGTTAGTTTAGGACAGTTGAATAGTATGTGAGATACAGTGCCTTCATCTAAGCCACACTCACAGATAGAGTGATCCCTTATCCATCATAATATTTATGTTAAAATGTTTATAGGAATTGTCATATAATTAACTCTAAAACCTGAGATAATGAAAACCATCAATACACCAGACATTAAGTCAGACTTAATGCTTGAAGCTTTAAGCTCTGATAATAAAGCTATTGGTAGACTTAATTTAGATAAAAATATTTAGACCTCACCTCAGTCATAACAGGTCGTAGATATAAATCGTGAGATTGAGATACGATCCAATGGGAGTATCGTGATAGGGTCCAGCAAGTGATTGATCGTACGAGAGCCTTACGCTCAGACAGACAGCACACTAAGTATGGAACAAGATCAGGGAGATGTGGCACCATACCCACCATGCACCCATCTGCCACAGCGCCCAGGGCTAAAATGCCGCTTTCCTGAAAATTAAAAAAACACATAAAACAAATATATGGATGATTTGTTTCACTTTAAGAAATCTCTTTCCGTGTGACTTTAAGAAGTTACCCAGGCACAGAAAAAAGTATAGGAAATTTTAAAGAATTATGGTACATTTTCATATCAAAGACTACCTAATTTCTAGTTTTAACTTACCTTTATAACCCAATCATCATGAAAGAGTGTTTCCTTAAGTATTGGGAACAAAACGGGAAGTAAATCTGCCCCAAATACATTAGCTAGCACATCTAGACCAGCGGCACTGCATTTTCGAAGATTCCAATCAGAGAGAGAGCTGTCTGTGTCTCCTCCATCATCTTCATCGTCCGATTCCCCACCTCCTGACATGTTGCTATCACCTCCGCCAACTAAACAAGAGGCAATAGTTACTTTTTAAGAACAAGGCTTTCTGGTAGTTTTGCGAACGGATGGCGTAGTTTTGCTCTTTCGCGAATTTTGTAAACGTTTTTGAATTCATAAGCATGCCCTAAGACGCATCTAAATTAAATAAATGAATTTTGATTTGATTTGATAAGGTCTAATATCTTTAATTTGTCAAATCTCCGGTAACAAGAGATAAATTAAAATAAATAAATGTGTAGAGGAATATAAAAAAAAAACAGTGGCGCTACAACCTCTTTAGGTCTTGGCATCAGATTTCTGAATCTGTTTCATGATCATTTTAAAATCTAATAGGCAAGTGCCTAACAGACGTCGTCGACTTTTTGGGTTTAAGACATATCGGTTTCCTCACGATGTTTTCCTTCACCGTTCGAGCAAATGTTAAATACGCACATAGAAAGAAACTCCATTGGTGCACAGCCGGGGATCGAACCTACGACCTCAGGTGTAGAGGAGAGGAGAGTCGCACGCTGAAGCCACTAGGCCAACACTGCTCACTATTTAGAGGACTACACAGATGCCAAATCTCTTTCATACTGAATAAGGAATACAAAAAGCTAATACCATTATGTTTGATGGTATGTGAGCGAGGTTTGTGGAACCTAGGCCGTATATCCGCGTCTCGGTCTGGCTCCTCTTCGTCTGCGTCGTCGTCACGATCACCCCGAAGCAGAATTACATCCATTTCAGAGTATCGCATACCCCTGACTAGAACTGGCAATAGCGCTGGCAGACGAGGGCCAAGAACCTACAAACAAATTACAGAAATTTTGTTAAAACTACTTTTACATAAAACCGGTACTACGCGAGTCTTCGTAATTATTCTAAAAGTTATAATCAATCGTTTTTCATACAACCTGCTGTTACATATTGTATAAGAAACAAACACTGCATTTTAAAGATTATTCTACATACCACACAGCCAGTTATGGACCTGGCATATATTTGTTATATGTAATTTTAATTTGCCTGGTCATGCAGTGCATTTTTTACAACCACTTACCTCCCTACAGATGCTTTGATCAGCCAGTGACAGCCAAAATTCGCATGCTTCCAATGCAACAGCCTCTTCTGCATCTTGCGTCCGTAGCAGCATATACTGCAAGAGAATAGTATATTTCATTACAAGTGCGGAAAGCCTGTCATTGCAACGAGTTCCGACGAATGTCTACCCGAGCCGAGGCGCAGCCGAAGGTGAGGGTTGACAGTCGGGACAAGTTGCAATACGGTTCCGCACGTGTACTGAACAACTAGTTTTAATACAGTTGCGAAAAAATTAAGCAATTTAATAAAACTATTTGC
This sequence comes from Pieris mannii, assembly GCA_028984075.1. Taxonomy (NCBI): domain Eukaryota; kingdom Metazoa; phylum Arthropoda; class Insecta; order Lepidoptera; family Pieridae; genus Pieris; species Pieris mannii. Next base: position 9,036,118 of record CM054776.1, read on the forward strand.
TTTTTTTCTCTTCTCTTCACGCAATAAAATCGTTGCACGTAGATATGTAGCGACTTTTACGTTTCCGGTAAAATGTTCTCCGAAGGATTTTGTGTAATTATACTGAGTTCGGGTTATATTAATTCAAATAAAATATCGTTGAAATTACTCATTTTGTTTGAGAAATTACATTTTTGGAAAATGGCGCCAACCGTCAAAGAATATGAGATGAGATGAAATGAAAAGAAACCAAACCTAACTCATTGAATCCAATCATTAAATCTGATATTGAAACAAATTAGTAGCTTCTTTTTTAAAATATTTGCGTGAATAATAAAAACTTCTATGATTTTTTTTAAGTAAAACCTTCGTGGTTGGTTTTGTCTTTTTAATAGACATTGTTTTGACAGTTGGGAATGATAACGCACTAGCGGTAATGAAAAAGCACGAGTGTGTAATAGCTCTCTTTCCGCACGCTATACGTCCCTGCAATATGCCACTTTTTGAGCAACTGTATTAAAAAATTTATTATAAGATGTGTAATATTCAATTGAAAATATAAAAGCAACTAATGACGACATCAAAGATTAATCATACATAAGTCCTACCTAGTGAACTTAAGTGGTGATTAGATTATGTTATAAATTGTCCGTATCAAACAAATCTTAACATTTATACCATTAGATCTAACTACCAACTAGAAACAGTTTTAAGGCCTTTTTTTTAATTATGTTTGTAATTAATAATTGCAATGAATAAAATATACACAAACATAATAAAGTATCTAATTTCCTCATATTATGAGCATGTTTTTATTGACGGTTTAAGACATTGATGGTTCCTTGCAAGTGTAAACAATCAGTTTTTTCAGTCTAAAAGATCAAAATGTTTGGTGAATTTTTATATATATCTTGAAGTTAGTGAAAAATTTATTTTTTGTCACTTTTTAACTATCTCATCATGTTTGGTACAGAATTAAATAATTATTAAGGTAGAAATAACAACTTACTTCAATGATATTTGGCAAATGAGGTGTAAGTCTATCCAAACGAACTTCCAACAGTAAAACTAGAGCATGGCAAACATTTTTCCGTACATCTGGATCTTCATCACTAGCAAGAAAGAAGAGGTTCTAAAAAAACAAAAAGTCAATACAAATATTGTTATCTTCTAAAACACACTCATTACCCTATATTTATATTTCAAACTATTTTTTTCTAATTAGTTATTTCATTTAAAAATGTGAGCATGGCCATTTGATAAGTTGTAGGTCAATGTTACTTAAGATAAAAAAAATTAGATGCATCATAAATTTGTAATTTGTTTAACTAAATTTATCTACTGCAAATAATATATACTTACTTCAATAAAGGCATCAATATGCAACATAAGTGCTTGTGTCCTACTCATAATAAAGAAGTTGACACAAGCAATAGCATGACATCTTATTTTTGGAGAAGAATGTCTAAAAAACTGTAGAAATTTAGGTATCATGACATTTAATGGTCGGTTTAAAGCATCACTATCAAGAAGTTCAGCCGTATCTTCACATATTTTTTGAAGTGCTCCAAATGCACCCTAAAACACAAAAATAAAAGAAATAAATCATAATTAATAAAAACATTTAAGTAGTATAATTAATAATACATTTTTAATACAAATGAAATTAATAGAAACATTTATATTCTTATGTAACTAAACCTTAATATAATAACAGATTAATGATAGATAATAGTAATATCATACCTCGCAAACATTGTAATCTTGTGAATCAAGCATTTGACATAATAAAGGTAAGAGTTCAGGCCAAGATGTAATCTCTCCCTTGCTGGCAATAGTTGTTATGATGATTCCAACAGTAGCTCGAATTAATGGTGATGGATCGCCGATAGCAGATAAGCATTCTCGCTTAATAAACTCCGCGACCTCCGGTAAAAAACTGTTGTAATGTGATTTTACATTATTTTTCAAAATTAAACCGCTAAGTGACCTTGTTGGTTCTTCTTCCGAAACCAGTTTTGTCAGGACGTATATGAGGTAATTGTTAAAATCTGGATATTTATTCAATTCCTCTAATTTCTGAAATTACATTATTAGGAAATCGAAAGCTGTCAAAGAGTGTCATGTCGGAAAAATCGATTTTATCAAGAGCGTGGATTATAAATGAACGCTACGTGTTTAGGTTCTATTCTAAAATTTTAAAATATATAGATAACATATTACAAAATTACGCTTAACAATTGAATAATACTGTAATAATTTAAACAAAAAACATCCACGCCGAATACATTGAGGCTACGGTTGCAAAAAGGATACTTGTTGAACTGCTCTCTGAGTTGCAGTGTCTGGTGATTGGGACTCCTTCAACAGAGTTAAAATTTGTCTTAATCCTTCTTCTTCAGGTTTCCACTCCATTTTCATAATAATAAATATTTTCAATAAAACGGTTGTATCTTACTCGACCTCGCAAAATTCAACCATGCCAAAAATTTTGACGGATTTTCTAGTGATACCATCTAATATCAACTTTGATATAGTCATATCTTTTTTACATGAATTGGTCATAGATAAAGTTCACATAATATATTTTATTATTTCATGGACATCGTAGACGTTTTGTAAAGTCTACAACAGCCTTTGATTTTTCAGTGATTGTTTAAAAAAGTTTCAGTCTTCAAATGTATGTTTTTTTATTTTGAATAAGACTACTTATCACATACAGACAATGTGGATAAAAAATTACGTAACATTAATTATGTAAATCATGCTCGCCTGTGACAACATTGTACTGTTTTCTACTTCCAGTTGTAGTCTGTGCAAACATCTTTCGATAAATAATTATTGATAGAGTTTGAATATATGAAATAAATAAACAAACGTGCTTTTTCGTTTATTCAAAATATTTGAAGATGCCTAAAGTTAAAATTGAAAAAAAGTCCCGAATTCATAATGAAGTTGCGAAACAAGGTAGGTACTTAGATTGAGGTTATTTATGCATGGTATATTTGTTTATTTTTTTTATTTAGTTGTCTAAGCAAGGCCTTACTAAATATTCTCGGACTTAAATACCATTTCTAAGACTTTTTAATTTTATAATGCTAGACTAGAGAAACTAATCTAAAATCCAGTTTCTACAACTCATATGGTGCCTTTAAATGGAATCGCACCCAACCCGAATTAACCTGACAAAAAATCTGATTATGGCTGATAGCTGATTGCAGAGGAACAAGAACACAAAAAAATTAGGTTAAGTAATTAAAGTGTAACTGATTTAAGGTATTCAATTCAACAAGGATTTCGGTCAACACATATTAAAAAACCCCTTGATTATAACATCTATGCTGGACAAAGCTGGATTAAGACCAACAGATGTAGCCCTTGAAATTGGACCTGGTACAGGAAATATGACTATAAAAATGCTTGATAGAGTTAAAAAAGTAATAGCCTGTGAAATTGATACAAGGTAATTTTTATTTCACAAGTTTTTATATTAATGTCAAATTGAATAGGAAATTTGAATCTTAATTTATTGCAGATTAGTTGCAGAACTACAAAAAAGAGTACAAGGTACTCCTTATCAAGCTAAACTACAAATCTTAGTAGGAGATGTATTGAAAACAGAACTACCGTTCTTCGATATATGTGTGGCAAATATACCTTATCAAATTAGTTCCCCGCTTGTATTTAAATTATTACTTCACCGTCCTTTCTTTAGATGTGCAGTATTAATGTTTCAAAAGGAATTTGCACAGAGGCTTGTAGCTAAACCTGGAGATAAATTGTATTGTAGATTATCTATTAACACACAACTCCTGGCTAGGGTTGATATGTTAATGAAGGTATTACTTTATTAATATAACATAGTAGAAATAAGTACATTTCATGTTTATATGATTATCAATTTAAATATCTCTTGAATTTATCTGTATGAAATGTATTGCATTGAGTTTTTACATTATCATCTTTTTTTTTAGGTTGGGAAGAATAATTTTCGACCACCACCAAAGGTTGAATCAAGTGTTGTAAGAATAGAACCAAGAAATCCTCCTCCTCCAATAAATTTTGTGGAATGGGATGGATTAACAAGAATTGCATTTGTTAGAAAAAATAAGACACTAGCAGCTGCCTTTAAACATAGTACTACAATGGCTGTTCTAGAGAAAAACTATAGAGTCCATTGTTCTCTACATAATAAGGTTATAAAAAAACTTTTTTTTAAATAATGTTTTCATATAACTACACATGTCAAAGTTGTAAATAAAATAAGATTACTTAATTATAATTCTGATATAATTCAGTAATAATATTGTATATTTTTTTAGGAAATCCCAGAAGATTTTGAAATAAAACAAAAAGTCCAAGATATATTGACTACAGCTGAAGCAGATCAAATGAGGGCCAGAACAATGGATTGTGATGACTTTATGAAGCTACTACATGCTTTTAATTCAGAAGGAATACACTTTGCATAATATATTGATTATTTTTTATTCACATAAAATATCTAACAATGTTTTCCTTACATGATTCTTTCTAATAAATACATATTTAAAAAAAAATCATCTAATCAAGTAGCTCACTTAACAAATACAGATTCTTTGAAACCCCTGTCAGCATAATCGGCATCACTAGCTCGTTCAGATTTAAAAGGGAATCTAGGTTGACCAGGCAAAACAATTGGTTTTGATGTCACCACTCTCCAGCCTCCCTTTTTAGTCCAGTCCTATAAAAAACAAATTTTATTAAATTTATTTTAGATTACATGTTTTCCTATCAGTTTGAAAAGAGTTACAGCATGCTTTTTCAGTATCAATTATCATATTTAAAAGATTTTGATATATTAAGAATCTTAGTATATATACAAAATTTACATACATTTCCTCCATATTTAAAATAGTAATGTGTTGCTAGCACACCAACAGCAATCAAGCCAAGTTTTCCAGTGATATATCTATAATCTGCCGCGCGATTCACTCCCTAAAACATAGATTTACACGATATTTTAAAATATTCTTTGTTAAGGTATTAAGGTTATTATTATGTAATCCTACCAAAACAGGTGATAGTTTTTCAAAAAGAGCATCTAAAGGTTTGCGATAGAAACGACGTATAGGATTCGTACGTTCTTTCCAGTATTCTTCAACATGCACAGGTTCATTAGGAGCCAATACTTGATCCTTTAACCACTGTTTTCGCCACTGTCGTTCAGCGTCAGTCATTCCAATACATCTTTCCCTTTCTAATGCCACCCGACCAGCAATGGTCATAGGCTTTACACCAGCAGTTTGAGCCATAATTTAGAGTATAAAACGCTTTAATTCCAATGGTTATTCGAATATGGTAAATTGTTAATACATAGTTTCTGCCGAAGACCCTAGGTAATAGGTATTAAAATTAATGACAATTGTCACAACACTGAAAAATCAAAACAAATGTTTCATGGACGTTGACAATCCGTTTTAGACGGCTTTAAATGTAAAAACAGTATATAGTAATAATCATTTGTCGATTTCCGTATTTCTTCTCGACTATCTGTGCCGATCTCTTGCATTCTGTCTTGAATATTCTGTAATTTTTGGCAATGACAGCTAATATGTAATTTTGTAATAATTTACATGTAGCAAACTAGCAACCTGTAATTAGAATTTTAGTTTCTGATCCTGAACTGTTTGTCGTGTAAAATATATCAGTGCTAAAATGCCTCGTTTTCATACAGTAGAAATAAATAAGACGGAATGGATTGTACCGGAACGTTATCAGATGCTTACACCTGTAGGGTCAGGCGCGTACGGTCAAGTATGGTATGTATTATTTATTTCATTTATAATTTACAGGCAGAATGCCAATTTCTTTAAAATATGCTCTTATAATTTAACATAGTAAGCAAGTATAGCTTGTCTTATAGACTCTGATTTATTTTTCTAAATCAAGTTGATAAAGTAAATTGTATTTTGTGTCAATGTTGAAGTAAATATTGTCGGAAATAGTATCTGGTTGAAATACTAATGTCATGTAATCAGCATTATGAGGCAATTCTACTAACATTTTTATTTAATTTCAGTTCTGCTATAGACACGGTGCACAACATGAAAGTTGCAATTAAGAAGTTAGCTCGGCCATTTCAATCTGCCGTACATGCAAAACGAACTTATCGTGAACTTCGTATGTTAAAACATATGAATCACGAAAATGTTATTGGTAATTAATTTGTTTAAGCAATTTTACTCCAAATCTCTAAAGTGCATTAAAAGAAAAGAATTACATTCACTGGTACCAGCTAGTTTTCCTCAAATTCAATATCACTCTCATAGTAGTTAGTGTTATAAGTCAAAATATTTCTAAACCAGAGATGAGAGTTTTGGTACTGAATTAGTTAATTAAATCAATAAATTTATTTACCTTCAAGGACTGCTGGATGTCTTCACATCAGAAAAAAATTTAGAAGATTTTAATCAAGTTTATCTGGTTACACATTTGATGGGAGCTGACCTAAACAATATTGTTCGAACACAAAAATTGTCTGATGATCATGTACAGTTCCTTGTATATCAAATACTAAGAGGACTTAAGTACATCCATTCAGCAGGAATAATTCATAGAGTAAGTTTTGAAATAGTGATGTATATAATTGGTACCACTTATCTTTATGTAAATACATTATTATGTGAAAAAAGCTGCTATTCTATACCCTTCTATAGTCCTTAGATTTGTTTTTTCAATATATTTTTCTTTTCTAACAAGACCTCATGGTTGGGAAGTGAATGAAAACATCACAAAGGCAATACTGCTTTGTATGCTCACACAAGCATTAGGGAAGCCTGGATAATATATATACATATAAGTCTGAACTCTTGTAACACTATACATATAATACAATCATTTAATGTACAATCAACCAATGCATCTAAGTGTGGAAACACACTATTTGAATATAATGTAATGTTGCTTAACAGGATCTCAAACCATCAAACATTGCTGTCAATGAAGACTGTGAATTGAAGATCCTAGACTTTGGCTTGGCTCGTCCCACTGAAACAGAAATGACTGGTTATGTGGCTACTAGGTATTTTGTGCTGATAAATAAATTAACATAAATCCATTAAGCATGGGTAGATATATTTAAATCAAAAGTTCACTTTAAAAGCATTTTTAATTACGCACTGAAATGTTTTAGATGGTACAGAGCTCCTGAAATTATGCTTAATTGGATGCATTATAATCAAACTGTTGATATATGGTCTGTGGGTTGTATTATGGCTGAATTACTTACAAGCAGAACGCTCTTCCCTGGTACAGACCGTATCCTTTTTCCGATAAAATATTGGATAGTGCAATTTTTTAAGATAACCTTAATATTAAAGATGTAGACTATGTTAAGGTGATAAGAATTTAATATTAAACTTCAAACACAAGGTAAGCTTTTGTTTTTTTTTTATTAGTGCTAATAAATATTTGTTAGTTTTCAGTAGAAGTGTATTAATAATTTTAAATTTTATGTGTTACTGCTTCCTTGAGTAGTTCAGTTTCATAAATTACTTCTATAAATGGTAACTAGGTATGTTTGCTTCATAACTTTATTAGATATTTTATACTTTCTTTTTGCTTTCTACCTTAATGAATGAGACAGATATTCATCAATTGAATTTAATAATGGAGATCCTCGGGACCCCAGGTATGGAGTTTATGAAGAAAATCTCTTCAGAGTCTGTAAGTAAAGCTACTAGCCTGGGTATTGGGAGCCTTTTGCTTTCCTTTAATCTTCTGCTTTACCAGCAATATATTGATATTTACCATTTTCTTATGTGTAAGTTTTTCATTGTGCTTAAAATGTTGTCTTGGTAAAAATTAACAAAGCTTAATATAATTTTAATATGCTATGTTTAGCTTTAGCTTGTGTAAGTTTGGTGCTTGTAACCTTAACATGTACGCATTCAGATATTGACCATCTCACAAGAATATTATTTTTATGTGGGAAACCCGATCAAGAGACTATAGACAAAATTTTAAGTGAAGAGGTAAGCCATGAAACTTCATAATTGGAATTAAAAAAGTTCTGTACTTATTTTATTTTTTCAAAGAGTCAAGTTGTTTTTTTCCTTTTCTTTGACAGTAGATATTTTAATAAGTTTATACAAAGTGTATTAAAAATAAGGCTTATTATGCATTGCCCACGAGTAGTAAATTTGTGTGCATACTTAATTTGTAATATAGCTTACTTTACTAATATTTTTACTTTACATATACAATAACAATTTGTTTAGTTATAAAAATGTTGTAATAAATATGCAAACCCAATGCGGGAATAACCCACACAATAAGACAAACGATTGTCTTTACATTTAGTTACTTTATTATGACGTAATATTCATTTGTTTCTTGAGATGAGCGTGTCAGCTTAAGAGAGTTGGGATTTTATAGCAAATTATTTTGTATTTCAGGCTCGCAATTACATACAATCGTTACCAACATTAAAACGGCGCGATTTCCGGGAAGTGTTTCGTGGTGCGAATCCCCTTGCGATCAATTTACTTGAGCTTATGCTTGAGTTGGACGCTGACAAGTAAGTTTTAAAAAGGCTCTTACCCTAACCCAAAGAACCAAGGAAATTAAAAAAAAAATATTTTCATTATTTTTATATACAATGGCAATACTAAAAACTTTATGCCAGTGTCAAGTAAAATCAAGGGAAACTAAACGCGAGAAAAAGTAAAGCAACACATCAAAAAACAAAGGATAAGCTACTTAAAAACTTATTCTCGTTTAACAATAATGCTATTTACAAAAGAATTTTGTTTATGTGATATATGTATATAGATTATATAAAAATTGTGTCGATTAACTTCCATTTCTACATATCTCGTGATAATTTCTATAGATAATATGAATGAAGCTTATAAATATTATCATAATACTCTACAAAATATGAAGCAACGTGTCTTCTATCTAATATTTATAACAATAACTTTAAAAATACAAAACTACTTTTCGGCATACACTATTATTAAGGCATCTTGACTAAGCCCCATGTTTTTTCTTACCTTTCAATTTGAATGCCTTTTGGGATGTTTAAAAGTTTACAAAGGTAAACAAAGACTATTGTATGACATTAGATGTCCGTCTTGATCTTTTGATTTCTGGTTCTAATTTGTGTTGGTTTAATCACCAACACAAATTAGATGGGTCGTCGAGCCAGTTTGCTTATCTTGCCGAAACCGCGTACAAATTATTTGAAGAAATCTATTAGGTATGAGGGTGTGCAATTATTTAATCAATTACCATCTCAAATTCGCAATATTGGAGTGTTTGACAAATTCAAAAAGGCAGTAAAGATGCATGTTAGAATGAACATAGTTAACTAAAATTGTGACGGCTAATGGCGATGTGTATCTCGCTTGTATATATACATATTCATATTAAGTTTCTCGTGTAAATAAAATATTTCTGTTTTGTAATGAGAAATAAAGTTCTTTAAACATTAATCCAAGACGTATAACTGCCGAACAAGCGCTGGCGCATGAATACTTAACGCAGTACGCGGATCCAAGCGATGAGCCGGTGTCGGCACCCTATGACCAGAGTTTTGAAGATATGGACTTGCCTGTCGAGAAATGGAAGGGTTAGTAGAGATTACACGTATTTTATTTTAATATTACAAAAATAGGCCTAAACTAGCAAATTTTTATTAATTAACAATAAGAGTAGTCTAAACTCGTATAATTTAACAGATTCAAAAGATTTATTGATTGTGCAGCAGCAGTTAATCCTGTGAGACATTAAATGTTTTTGAGGCAATTCACTTGCCATCTCTTTCCTTCATCCCTCTCGCACATGTGAAATGATGAATTATTTTTCAGAATTGGTTTGGAATGAAGTGGTAGAGTTCAAACCGCACCCGCAGCATATGAATACTGTAGTTGAGGTCAACCCTTAATCATTTTAGTTTTATATGCCGGGACTCTTGCACATAACCTTTGAAAAATGTTTTCTTATAGAAATAAAAATATTTTTTGCATAAATTGTACTCTTACAATTATGTATTGCTAGGCCTTTTCGAAAGTTCTGTGTTAAAGGTCCCAAATTCAATTACTACCTTGTTTTATTTACATGCTATTAAGTATTAGATAACATTATGTTTTGCTCATACTTATTAATATTTTATAATCAACTTTCCTCTAGTCTAGAAGGAATACATTTTTGTGAAGAGTAAAAACTAGTTTTACGCATAGTGATACAAGTATTACGAAAATGATTTGTCAGTTCATAATTATAACGGTGACATTCAGAAACAAGATTTACCACCAAATCTCATTTCTAAATCTTGCTTCGCCTCTTCCACGATCTAGTAGATTGAGTTTTATATTATCGAAAATCAACAAGAAATTGTTGGTAAATCTACTACTGGTTAGAATTAAATAGTATTTTTGGAAATTTTACTTGGAGATCGTGAAAGACGTCCTAAAATTATTTTTGGATCGCGGTGAAAGTTAGTATGTATTTAAGAATCGTGTATGACATGATCTTTTTTCTTATGCTACGTATCTTAAGTTTAACCGCAGCTATTTCGCAAAAAATAAGTGAGCCTAAAACGGGTGCTTATATTTTAACCAATTAGACTAAGAAAACTTTACGGTGTATAAATGTATTTTATAAAAGTTCAACAAACAGCAAAAATCACGCGTGACGCAACGCCATAAATACATCACTATAACTTATTACTAATCAATTTGTTTTCAGTATTCTTATAAATTATTATTATTTATTCCATGTATATTTACAGTTTACATCTTTTTCTCATGATTAAGATGCCGTTTAATTATAAATCAACCAAAATGAGTTGTTAATGTAAATTTATGTGTTTTACAATTATTTGCGGCAATCAACGATTTCTAGGTGGAAACAAATCAGTCTTTAGTAAAGTTCGCAATTTCTTTGAGAACATGGCACGCGAGTCCAAATTTAATAAGATAATTGTCTAAAAATTACTTAGTAATATGTGTTATAGTAGTGATATATATATTTAATTTCTGTAAGTATTCCCTGTAACATTAACCTTGAGAAAATATATTTACATATTTAAACAGAACTGATAGTTTTATTTTCATAACCCCTAGCAGTCAAGGTTGAGATAGGTCTCAATGAGGTTTCAGTATTAAGGTTAAAGGAATGAAAGCAGTAAAAATGTCGACAAAATAAAAGCTACATATCTCTTTATTTTCTATTGGCATAAAACATGCAATTATTCATTTAATAATTATTTAAATGTATCATTTTACGTGTAATATCTGGCATGAGTGAGCTTAATATTCCTGTTGTAGTGAAAAATGAGTGAACTGTTCGTTGATTATAAGGTTACGGGCAAAATACTATGATAATAGAAATACTATATCACGATTAATATATACTGCTATATATTAAATCGTGAGAAGAAAGTTATATGTAAGTATAAAAGATTTCAAACTTTTATTATTAATGTATCAGAGTCGAGACTAAGCCTTTCTAAAAAACGTGTTTGAACAGTGAGCTACAACTATGTTTACAAATTCGTGGCGCGCTCTTTTGGATGCATAAACACTTACGCTAGCCGAAACTGCATTCTCATTGGGTTACATAGGTTAGCGAGAATATATATATCGATTAGTTAGAAAATATTACAATAATAAACCAGGCATATTTTCATCAATTATATGATTAGGATCGATTAATAAAACGACTAAAATGAATTTAACTTTATACAAACGTAATAATTTATTTGATCAAAATTATATTTACACATAGGTAGGCATTAAAGGCGAGCCGGTACCTCTAAAGCTAATTTATACAAGGGTATCTGTGGCGCAAGGATACTGCGCAAAATTCATTTTCAATTACTACAATTTACACGTAACGTTGAGGACATTAAGTATAAAATATATAACAAAAATATAATCAATTCATTAATCTTTTACCATTTGTGATTTCGTAGATTTTATTATAGTAGGTAGGTAGGTGGACTCATTTTCCGCAATTAGACTCAACCTTTAAGTTAACCGTATTTACTGGAATAGATCTAATTTATAAATATTTAAATCTTGAATGAAATTTACTGTTTATATTAAAATAAGTTGCTCAGTATCACTGGCACAAAAACCACTCCTTTAAATACATACAGATATTTCCTAGTTTCTTAAATAGATGATTCTGGTGTATTTAGATATAAAAATATTTGCAAGTTTACGAGCATAGGCGACGCATTGATTTTATGTATATTATTCAAATATAAACAAATTCGACCGAATTAAAATTAATAAATTTTACTAAATTAATGGTCAATTTATACTAGAGAAGAGTAGTCGTCGCATCGAAGCGTCCATCCAAAATTGAACATAACAAATTGAACCGTAACTACACAGCATAACGCACACATTACTCCTGAAATTTTAAAATATGCGCGCATTCTTCGTACGTCGCGTCTGCGCGTGACCAACGCTGATTCGTTCACGCATCGCGAATCGTCGCACCCACTAATGAACCTACTTTTCTTCGCTTTAGTTGGAAACAATTTGACGCTTCGACACTGCGCTAGTACAAATTCTCTACGACTACGACTCTACGTGTTCAATTGCTATGCTGATTGTTAAGAAAAGATTTTAACCTTGTTTATACGACAAAACTTAAACCAAAAATATTTTAAAGAATAATAATTTATAAGAAAATATATTTAATCAAATTTAAACATTGTTAAGCTATATCTGGATTGGTTTTTCTATAACTGAATAAGGTAATTTAAGAGAATGTCATTTTAATGTATTTTTTGTTGATCGTATGATTTCTAAGGCCAATAATTTTTGTGCAGTTAAGCATTAGTTCAAACTATGTTCTTGAGTCTCCTGTAATTTGTGCACATGTATCTTGAATTTTATAAATTTTCCATTCATTATATATATAATAAAATGTCTAATGTGAAACAAAAAACTAAAGGCATTTTTATAAAATTTTTTCAATGCATTATTTTCCCCCAGTCTTAAATAAAAAATACATATCTGGTGAAACAATCAAATACAACCCGCGATACAAAAAACTACTTAATGCTAACTTGTAGTCAAGATATAATTGCTATATACATTACATTTGTGTAGAGGCTCTAGCAGACGTGGCGACCAGCTCCCAAAATCCTAGTTATCACAGTAATGCTAGTTTTAAAATATTGTACTAAAAACTGTCAGTAATATTACGTGGCACGTTTAACTCAGAATCAGAAACATCGGAATTTTTATTAACAATTGTGTTAGGGCCTCGATCAGTGCTTTTTTCTTTGCTTTGGCTTGGATTACCATCTGGATAAGATTTGGAACTGTTTGCGTGACTCGACGCTTCACTGCAAGTGGAACTCCTTAAATGCCTTTGATTACTCACAACAGAAACAGCACTTTTCAGTCTTTTGCTCTCACAACTAATTCTGTCCTCTGCTTTCCTTGTCTTACGCTTACGACTATTCTGTGTTCCACTAGTACTGGGTTGATCTGTAGAAGTTTGTGATTTTCCTGAACTCGTACTCGCCGTTGTACCGGCACTTTTGGATGATTTTACGCCTTTACCAGAATACGATTTACGATTACTTTGTTTAGTTTCTGCAGTTTTGGTTTTTGACTTTTTTTCTTTTTTTATTCTCTTTGTCTTTTTTTTTGTCCTATCACTTTTACTTGATTTTCGTTTGGTCTTCTTTTTTCTAATTTTTTGCGGACGCGGTTTATAAGAGTCACTACTTGAATCACTATAATATGAAATAATATCAGTCGAAGATGAGGAACTTCTTGAAAATAAATCTGATTCAGACGACGTAGAATTTGCACTAACGGGAGAGCTACTGTCGGAACTGTGAGACGGATAAGTTCCATATTGAGATAAGGGTGGGGTGTAAGTGCTATCGTCAGAGTCGGAAGGCGCGCGGACTCGCTGGGCGGAGGGACAGAGGGAGGGTGCAGTTGTGGAGGGCGGATGGTGTTGTTTCAAAGTGAGTTTGACCAAGGGCACTGGTCTGCTTTCTTGAGCCTGACTTGTCTGCGGCGGCACGATGGGCCGCGGCGGTTGAGCGTCTTCTTCGATGACGACATCGCTGTCGGACTCCAGCAGATCTACTACTTCCGGAGTGCGCGCATGTGGGGGCTTAATATATCCCACAACCATTACTTCAGAGTTATCATCAGAATCAGAATGTGATATAGTCTCTATTGGAATTACATCATTTGTTGATGGATTTGAAATATTAGGTTGAGGGTACACTGGTGCAGGCCCTCGAGACGGTCCAGGTGGTGCATCGAGTGGTAAATGACGTAAATAATCATCTATATTTACCTCGGAATCGAGGCTGGACTCATTATCAGAACTAGAAATCACCTCGTTGACTATCGTCGATACTCGAGAATCAGTTGTGTATTGAACATTCCTGTCGTATCCTGCCATATCATAAGGTGTTGATGCAAAACAATATAATTCATGTAAAAAATGCTCTGTCCTGTCACCAAAATACCTTTGCATTGCTTCTCGGAATTCTGTGGAATTAATATGATATCGGGGAAGCAAATCCATTATTTGAGTCATCACATAGGATATATGCCCAACATTTTCATTTAGTAAGTAATGGAGTTCTCTACTTAACCAAGGCACTAAACGGTGCATTTGTGAGTCATTACACCTGAAAAAGATACGATGTTTAATTGTATGTTATGATTAAAAACACACAAGCAATATAGTATTCATTATTTTGCAATTATCACCAAAGAAAATATACTGTATACCTATAGAAGTCTGGTGCACAGTCTCGGTATCTGCCTGTGAAGTCTGGGAGGGGTCGAGCCCAGAGGTTATGACGATAAACAGTCCGACGAAAATAGGAAGGTGGACGACGTCTGTGAGCGGGTGGTGGTCGACGAGCAGCTGTCCGGTAATTTGACAAAATCTGTTCTATGGCCCATGAATCTCGATACGGCAATGTTAGTGTTGTCCTGTAATATAGAAATACATGCTATATAGACAATGTCTAATATGAATAAAATCATTAGAAATTCTAAATGAGTTTAATGTTCTTTTTTGAATTTTTGTTTGGTTTTGTATTATGTATTTTTTCTAATTTTATACAAGTTAATGTTTTCTATTTATACAAATTTCCTGCAAATTATTATCTAATTCTCCTGGTAGTTTTAGATATATTATTTCCAGACTTGAGTAAGCTTACTATCTGTTTAAATGATGTTTGATTCATCTTTGGGACATCACCATGCAGCAGACCACATCACAGCATTCCGTAGTCTTATGAGAAGTCAACATTACCTTATTTTCCACATTGGTTATAGGTTTTGGAATATTGCTCAGCACAAAATCAATTTTGTTATTTGGTCAGAAGATACATTTGCGTCATTGCTTCTTCTTGAATATTGTAGTCATCAATGACAGCTTATACTCATTGGAATATTGTATAAGTTCACACCTTAGATTGTTTGTACCGTAACAATATTTACCCATATATTTTTTTTCGTACGGACCTGTCAGCCCTATTTAGGCATTGTAGTCTCTATTACCAATACGGTTTTGTCAACTGACTCATGAGCTCACTTAAGATCTTTGTAGAACTTATGGATTTCTTCAAATATTGTTGGCAACTTCAAACCTTTACTGCCTTAACTTTATGTTAAGTCTTAAGATACTTAACAATAAACCTGGATCAGTGAGACTAAGTTTCAAAAATAAACATTTTATTTTATGGGTGCAACCTTTTCTCAAAATGTTTATTATTGTCTTTCAATTGGAATTGACTTATTAAACCACTGGACTTTAGTTGTTTGTGATTTAGTCAAAGAAATACACAATGTTTTTCGAATGATTACTTACTCTGTTTATGGAGTTTAGTATACTACTTTCTTACTTCTTACTAATTCACCTAGAAGGGTTTTACCTGTATCTAAATCTCTGTGTGGCATTTGTTAAATTGTCAAGTTCAATTCTCTCAATATCCTCAACTTGATTTCTTTGTTCAACCATGTACTCTTCATACTGATGATTAGAACGTACATTATGAATGATTGATTTAAAAATTTGCTTACATAGTGGACATTCTGCCTTAACCTGTAAATTAGAGTTGGAATTTTTTAAATTTCTTGAAACTAACAGTTCAAATTTGTAGTTTTTAGATTAAGATATTGTTTTTACAAAATCATTTGACCTATGTTTTATTTATATATGTACTAGATATACAAAAAATAATCAATGGAAAGATATTATAAATATCTTGCTTATCTCTAATTAACATAAAACTGTTTACATTTACTTTGTATGTTTTATGTTATGTTAATTTTTAAATGGGGTGACAAAGGACTGTACTGGTAGGAACTCATTAATATATTATTTATTCCCCAACAGAAAACCTCTCATAAAGACTGTCAACTTCAGTATATATAAAACATGGTTTAAATGCAAAATGTTTTAGGTACAATCATGCCAACCATGCCCGTAATTATTATCAGAGAAACAAAATATATGTAATTCACATGTGGTAGAAGTGAAACCTTCAAAAACAATGTTTTTATTATTAATAATATGTAAAAAGACTTTTTTCACCACCTATATGTAGGATTAAACTTGAGTTTATAAAATATATTTTAATGTTAAATTTTAAGTAATAAGTTTAATATCAATCTTTAATTTAGTAAAAACTAAATTGAGTAAATGCTATCCTAAATAAATACCACCTGAAGAAACTGACTTATATCAGTTCAAATAATGCACTACCAGATGGCACTGATGGACGTATAATATGCGGTATTGTTATTATTTTTAAATTGCGGAAACTACTCAGTAAGCATTACTTCTGTCAGACAAATATAATGCCTCCTATCTAATTTTCTTTTATGTTAAATTGTATGAATTTATGTTTCTGTCTCTTTTACTGGCGATTTTTCTGTTACATCCAGTTGCTTTTTCCGTTGCATCTGGTTTGAAATCACAATGATTCTAAAGAAGATTCACTTCAAAAGTTTTATACAAAAAAATATATCTAGAAAGAACTTTAGATAAATTGCCTCTTCAATGTGCCTTTCTAATTACCTACAAATGTTTTATAAAAAAACTCACCTTACTCCACTTCAAGATACATCTAAAGCAAAACTGGTGCAGACAGGAGTCTGTAAAAGATTTATTTTTACATGTTCCCAGACATATTGCACAGTTTGGAGGAGGTGAACTTCTCCCACTCTCATGCTGGGGACTACTGTCATCACTTTTTACACTGCTGTCTCCTTGAGATGTGTTTGATATTGTCTCCATGTTAAAGACCTAAAATTTTACAATAATATTTAACATTCTTCAATCCATATATGTTTATATAACTATGAATTCAATTGTTTTGTTTAACTGAGAGGGGTAGATGCATTCAAACAAAGTTGTTAAAATAGGGTTTTATGCATCTGTAACTTCCTACATCAACAAGAGCATTGATACATATCAATGAAAATAAAAAAAAAATGATTTACCATGTCTTTATTGAAATTACACTAAACAATGTGTGTTTAAAATACCAGCACAAATAGAAACAACATAAAAAAACTGTATTACCCCATAAACCGATGAACCAGTCCAATAGTCGCTTATGCGCTGTGACTTTCAAAAGAGTTACTTAAAACAACATCACCAGCATTAAATGCCTAAGTAACTGCGACACTTTAAAAAAACCCCTATCATGAGTATTCTCGAATCACGATCACAGAATATTCTTAATGAATATTACATCCTCCTGCTGTTAATTAGATAATTACTCCGTTGTGCACATATTGAAGATCGGTAGAACGATACATCAAAGTTTTATAGAATTTCAATTAAACAAAACCAATTAAAACGAAAAATATATTTCTTGGATATACCTTAGTAACAAATTTAATTTTCAATTTTCACACATTGATTCTATTTCACAGATCAAGTAGTATACCACAGGCCAAGACCAAGTAGGGTGACATAGATAGAAATATAGTAGCTGTAGTGTAAAAATACAGTAGGTAATAATTTACAGTTTACACTAAACAGTAAAATATAGATTTTTTTCAGTGTAAGGTATCCAAGTGTTAAAGTTACTTGTAAAGGGTGTTGCCGACTCATTTGTAACAAATGCAACGGTCTTTCTGCGACCGAACTGCGGGTCTTTGGTCTTCAGACACACAAACTATCATTTCTTTGTAATGACTGTGAGACCGGTTTAAGACAAGTTCCAGAGTTGCGTAGATTAGTTGCTGAGCTACAACAAGAAGTGGAGGTACTGAATACCACTCAACCGTCCATTGTCAACTTAGACACTATTATAAATGAAATAGAGGAGAGGAAGAAGCGTAGTTGCAATGTTATTGTGTTTGGTGTACCGGAATCAAAATCATGTTCTCCAGAGGAAAGAAAGGTTTACGACAAAACCAAGATAGCTGACACTTTCAATCTGATACCAATCCCTGACCCCAAAATAGTGCATGTGTTTCGCTTAGGTAAACCGGCAGTCGTTAACCCCTCACAGCCACGTCCGATAAAAGTCGTGTTCGAAAATAGACGCGCCGCTATTGATATTTTAAAAAACAAGAGCAAAATTGGTAAACCCGTTCGAGTTTATTCAGATATGACCCCTTACCAAAGAGATCAGCTGAAAATTCTACGAGACGAACTTGCCCTGAGGATCGAAAAGGGTGAAAAAGATCTCACTATAAAATATGTTAACAGCCTACCAAAAATTACTACTATTACAAAAAACTAACTTTACCTCATATAACTGAACTTAATATTTTATACACTAACTTTGCATCAATAATGGCAAAATTCGTTTTTTTTTATTGAAGTTGAGGCCATTTTAACTGTGAATTACCACAGTTAGAATGGCCTCTTAACCAATTAAAAAACTAGATAAATTAAGTGAATCCTTTTTTAATATGTTTTCTAACAGTAATTTAATTCAATTTGTAAACCATATCACAAGAAAGAGAAACGACCAGGAGTATCTTTGGACCTTGTACTTTGCAATGACAATAGTCTTATAAGTGAGGTACGTTATTATCCTTCAGTTGGTAGAAGTTACCATTTGGTACTCACGGTCTCTCTAGAAATAATTGGTAATGGAGTTAAGTCTAATTAAGAGACCCAATATGACTTCTATAAAGCTGATTGTATTAGTATGAGTAACGAACTTGAATCCTTGATTATTCAAGGGAGCTCATCATATGATTTGTGGATCAACTTTAAAGATCAAATCCAAGACGCAATTAAAATATCCATACCTCTTAATAAAACTAAAAGCAAGAATAAAACCTACTAAAGCCGTGGATAAATTATCAAATATTACATATAACTAAGAAGAAAATAGAACTATGGCGTTTATACAGAATAGCCAGGACTGATAGCATGTACAGAAGATACAGTTATACAAATAATTTATTGTTTAAACTTACAAGAAAACGACGAAGCGAATTTGAATCAAATGTCATTGATACTGGTCCAAAATCTTTTTATGCATACATTAAAAAACAATTCTGCTCTATAACAGGAATCCCATCGGTTTTAAAAAATGAGGCAGATGAACTTGTTGTTGAGCCATCAATGATAGCAGAAATATTTGCTGATAACTTTGAGTCTATTTACTCCCCAGAACCTGTTGGACGTCTGGATCTTCTCACGCACTTAATGGGTTAACGTTTGTTTTAAGTTTTTTTGTTTTTTTTGTTAATTGTTTTTCATTTTTTGTACTCTACCCTCTATTGGTTTCTTTATCGTTGTCTCTCAATAGGGTTGCCTGGAAGAAATCGCTTGTAAGCGATAAGGCCGCCCTTTGCCTTATAACTTTTGTAACTGTTTTTTTTATTTTTGTTATGTGTGTTTTTGTATAAGGCGATAAAGGATAAATATATCCATTTCTTTATTGTTAAATTTTTAAGCATTTATCATCGAATGTCGTACGGGTAACTTGAAGCTAATGCAGTTTAAATTGTTTTCTACATTCACTCCAATCTTACAATTACTAATAAGTAATAATAAAATTACAATATATTAAGATAATTGTATGCTTAAAACATAGACAAAAAATCATGATCTTATCAGTAATTGAGTAAGATATGCTACATTTGAGTTTACGTTACAACCACTAGCAACAGGAATCATTCAAATTAGGCAATTTCAAAATATATATAGTATAAAATTATTGTTTCGAAAACGGTATATTTTCGTTATTCAATACAAAGTAAACTCAGTTAAAATTCATTATTCAGTATATCTTCTAAAGTACACTGTTATTACTGATCTGTATTCTGTATGAACAGTGTATAAAAACACACACTTAGACTTCGTGTCACATAACAGAACTACTTTCAGTCATCTGTCATCCTCATATAATTTAATGACAAAATTTTAATTTTGAAAAGCGGAAGTAATTTTCAGTGTTTTTTCTTCTAAGTAGCTTTTTATGGTACTAGAAAAAATCTTAGAAGATAAATATGGGATTGATTAAAAAGGTATAAAGATAGAATTAAAATGAATTTTCTGATTTGGTATTATGTAACCTAAATTTAGTTATTTTTAACATTTGTTTATTTAATTTAGCAATTATTATCGTATTTTAGACAACAGGACTAATGGGTCTAGCAGTAAATCCAAATCCTCATCACACTTTGGGAGCATTGTATGGTAAAATATTAAGAACTTTGCAAAAAATGCCTGAACAATCAGTCTACAGGAAATATACAGAACAAATTGTCAAAGAAAGAGCAGCAGTCCTTCAACAGGTAGCAAAGTTTTAGTTGAAGCTTATTTTGCATATGCTGATATATTGCCTAATCTTACTGATTTATCACTTTAATATTGCAGACAAAAGACAGTTATGAAATTGAAAATAAAATTAACTGTGGTCAAGCCGAAGAATTAATTATACAAGCAGAAAACGAGTTGAATTTAGCTCGAAAAATGTTAAATTGGAAGCCTTGGGAACCTCTTGTTGCCAAACCTCCCAAAGGTCAATGGGATTGGCCACCATCAAAAGCCTAATTTTCACAAAGAAACATAACTAGTTTTCATTTAGAATCTATCTATCAACAAATTGTTTAACAACTAATCTCAGGTCAAGGCTTAGTTGTATTATTTAATGTTTCCCAACTAACATTCTGTGTACTAGATTGAAATAAATTGTTAGAATAAAATCATCTTGTAGAAATATATTTGTATTTTTTTTAATCATTGGCTTTAGGGATATATATATAGGACCTTAATAATTATTATCTTTAAATATACTATGTATTAAAATTCTACACCATGTGATAAGAAACACTTTAATAATGTTGAATGTATTGTATAAGTAAACTCATAAGCTCCTTAATTTTTAAATTATTGTACAAGATTTTGACATTTCTGCACAATATAGTCAGTATTTGTATTATAATATAATAAATTATGTAATAGATTTATAAGTTTTGATAACATATTTTTGTTTTAATATGTAGTTGATACAAGCTGCAAAATTATTTCTTGTCATTGTTGTTAATTTATAACATACATGTACATCATTTCTGAAAGAGAGCTGTCAGAGGATGTAAGCAGGATACTACAAGAGGCTACTAATGTAGGACACTAGAAGTAAACAAGAAAAAGAAAGATTTTTTTTAATTTAAAAGATAAAAAAATATTACACAGCATATAAAATGGTCATTGCAACATATTAGCAAGAAGAGTGTGACGGTTACTTTTTCAGTAAGTATTACTAACATTTTGTTTACAAAAAATAAAAATATATTTTTACATAAATTGCCATATCAAAACCTTAGTTTCATAAAGTTTATACTGATACTTATTTATTTTTACAAACAAACCATGTTACACATATGTGGGTATTGAGGTGTTTAAACATTGTGATCTTTTTCACTAGTCTTTGGTGATACAAGAGTTGAAATCATGTTATAAACTATTAAACATTTAAGAGAAACACAGCTTCAACTTGGCACACATCAATCCATTCTAATTACAAATTATAGTTTTAATTCTTATTACTATAGTCAACAGATACAAACACACTTATAAAAAGCATTTCATTCTCACCATTTATGCCAATTATATATATTTTTAATTGAAAACATGGTAACCTGAATCTGTTACTTATGATCAGCAGCTATCATAAAGATTAGGTGACTGTAATAGTGCACTCGATAAATGAAAAAAATATAATATAAATAAAGAAAATTCTTAGTTATAAGCAATGTTAGAGAAATATTTTATGCTTTTTTTACCAATGTTATGAAATATAAGTAAAATATTAAGCTAAATATTACAATATTACAGACATCCAATCTGAAGTAATTTAATGTTGTCCTAATTATTATATTACAAAATTAAATAACTAAACTTATTTAAAAAATAAATAACACGATAATATCTCTTGTTCTAGAATTATTAATTTAGTTATGTGGAAGTCACACCTTTTCTTGCCACAAGGAGGTTTAATACTGGATGTTTTTTTATATAACTAACAGCTTTTTTATGAGTAACCATTGTAAAGTCATACCCATTACATTGTAGAATTTTATCATGCATACGTAAACCAGCTTTCGCAGCTGGGCTTCCTTCATGAACTTCAGTTACATAGATGCCCTAAAAATAGATTATGATAAATCCTAATTCATGTTTAAAAGTAGTTCTAATTAGCTAAACACAACTCACATTGTCCGTATACCCCTGAGGACTCTTACGATAGTCTTGATCTATACCACCACCAATTTTAAATCCACATTTCATAACTTCACGACCTTCAGCATCAACACCGGCCTCTTTTTGTAAAGTTATTGGAATCTGTTAAAAAAATAATAGTAGTAGTAAGTATAAAAAATATTACAATTACCTGTAAACCAGGTAAAAACAAGGGAGTGGTCTTGCAAACTCACACTAAGACATTCCATTGCCGTTCCGGCTTGGTGCTGAAATGCCATCTTAGCCATGATTGATTAATTTATTTATATCTCCGTGAAAGTGATATCGCTAAAAGTTTTATTTACAGTTTGTTTTCAAATATTGTAAAAAAATCACAAATGACTCAAATGAGGACTCAAATTCGACACAACTACTTTCAAAGACTATTAATAGTAAATACATCGCACTCCACAGAAAAACCACAATTTAAATCACAGACACACAGTATATAAAATATAATAAGTATGTGTGGCGAGACGAGAATTTAGTCGTAACGCAATGGAGCATATTAAGTCACAGTTAGCTTAATTGTGACATAGACATTAGAATATATGATTTTTAACTAGTATCAACTAGGACAACTACACAACAATCTACTATAATTGTTTTTAATATTTATTTAGATAGCAAGAAAACTTGGTTTCTAAAAGTAGGTAACTGCCGAAAAAGAAAAGCGATGTTTATAACGACTTTAAGATCCAATAACTCCGTTTTATAGAAACAGAAAAGACATTCATCGCTTGCTCCGATTCGATTATTTAATGTAAAATAAAAATCTAGCATAGCTACTGATTATCACAATAAAGGTACAAAATCATCATAACGGTCGAACAAATAAAAACTTACTTATTCTAACTTTATACTAGGAATATTTATGCTTAGAATGAGCTAAGAATAAGGAGATCATAATTTCTTACTTATAAACTTGTCACTACGTTGGTATAACTATTCCCCTATTATTAACTATTCCGTTATGCCCGTAGGCGGACTATGGTATAAACCAAGCATCAGCGTACAGCGTGTGAGATAGCGAATATTATAATCCAACTATTTACAAAGGACACGAAGTGTGGCAACAACCTGTCGTTGGTAACAAGATTCGCAATTTAGTCGGTTTGCACTGAAAAATATGTTTGGAATTATCGTTTGTTTGGAAGTGTTGTTGTGTTGAAGTATTAATTCATTGAAGATTGCTTATTATCGACTACACATCTGAATGAATAATTCTTAAACAAAGTTATTGAGTCGTGACAAAATAAGCTACTTACCGATGAAAGGTTATGTTTGGTTCTTTTCGTTCACTATAGCTTTTACAGCCAATTATGCATCAATTCACCATAATTTACACATTAAATACACCTCTATTAATGATAAAGTCTTAAAATATGGGTTAGACTTGGGTTTCACAGATTTATCAGTAAGCGGTGAAAACTTGTTTATCACCAAGGGCTCGGAGGTAAACAAATAAAACCCGATACGCAAATAGAGACAGAAAAACTGATACTCTCTTTCGCTCGCACTTAAGTATTTCACGTTAATGTCTTCTCTCTTTAGTTTTTATTGTTATTTTAGGAGCTTATCTAGTTCTATACTCTATCTAGGTACGTTAATTTCCATACTAGCCCCGCACGTTGATATTGCGATGGAACCCTTGTCACAAAAACAGCTGCGTGACGTCATCTATCGCAGAAAAGTAAAGACAGCAAAAAAATAAAAATAAATTAATTTATTTGCAAGTGTGTCAATTTCTGTCGGTAATCTCCTTTTCGTGTGAGGTGTTGCTACCTCTGGTGAAAAGAGTTTATAATATAGGGTTATGTTATAGGTAGTATTTATATTATATTGCTTACATATATGTAAGGATATTTAATTATAAATATTTCCTTAAATTCCTAAATTAAATAATAAAACAGGATAACGAGAATAAAAAGCAATAAAAACAAGTGGTAGATGTACTCAAGAGACAGTTCGACTACGTCACTAAGATGGCCACCTTCCGCCAGTCGCAATATTAACGCGCGGGACTTAAATATTATGTTATTTCTTGCATACATAAGTTGTAAAAGTTTTTATGTCACCTTTGAAAATCTTACTTTAGGCATTAGTGCATTTATTAAATATTTAAAAAAAGTAATATCCACTTGATGCTTTATAAGAGAAATAAAATTAAAAATAAAGGACCGACAGTTTCCATCTTTTGCTATCCACGTATTATATGATAGTTTGTATTTTATGACCAGAGTCCAGACTCCAGAGTGGTTTCTAGCTATTCTTTACCATATACCTAAGCAAATTTAATTGCATTTGATCTAGTATACTCTCGAAAGTCGAAATTCATAAAATCTTAAAATAAGAACACCGTCAAGTGTCAACCGTCAACGTCAAAATAATATATTATGCTAACTATTGCGATTTTAGAGATTCGAGTATTTTTATTTTTTAATTGCTATGTTTAATTGGGTTAATTCTAAAGATCTATGCGACTAGATTTACCTTTTAATTTTATGCATTGCAAAATAGATCAGTAAATACATAGCAGATGTCGGGGGGTGAATACAGATACGTCTGGCGCATTGCGTTTCGGAATTTTTTAAATTCTTTTCGACCTCGACAAATACGTGGTAATGAAATAGGTAAATACATAATACCTCATAGTTAATAAATATAAGAAACACTAAAATCACTATGACTAATATATATAACTATAACTTAATAAATTTACTTACTAAATTTTAAAGGAAAAGATTATATTGGAAATGTATATTATGAAATACCAGCTGATCCAAGTAGAGGCAAAAGAAAACCAGCACGTTGGTATGACCCACCTAAAGGCCTGGATTTTCAAGATCCATTGCCTGCTGAGTGGGAGTCTTGGCTTCGAATGAGAAGGTAATGTTATTTCTTATGATGTATTCATTTTGTTACGGGCATATGACACTATCTGTTCTACCATTAATATTTAGTGAACTGTCATTGTTTCAAATTTATTGGGATATAGATCCAATAAACTGTAGAAATATAGAACTTGAGGCTATTGTAGTCCCAGGGATGGAGTGAAAAATAATGTTAAAACATTTATTTAAATTGTAGATCGGAGCCACCTACAAATGAGGAAATAGCGAATAACTTAGCTGTTGCTGAAATGAAGAAATTAAATGCTGATAAGATAGAAGCTAAAAGACTTGAAGATGGTGGTTCTCTCCCAACAGCTGTAGAAAGAGGACCTCAATCTTTTCCTAAATACAAGGATTTCCATGTAGGAGACATAGAAGATGATCATCGAAATAAATATTAGTAGTTAGTGTTAATAAATATGTGTGATAATTAATTACATACACAATAAAGTTTATTTATTTTGACATTATTCTTTTAATTGTAAACTTATATGTAATTAGTTCCTGGAATATGCATCTAATTTACTTAAACAAGTAATTACGTTGAAAAATAATTTGACTTATTAATATTTTGGCCTCTTGGCAAGGAAAATTAAACATGTATTTCAGGTATAACAACCTGTGATAGTGGATAG
Source organism: Pieris mannii (assembly GCA_028984075.1). Lineage (NCBI taxonomy): Eukaryota > Metazoa > Arthropoda > Insecta > Lepidoptera > Pieridae > Pieris > Pieris mannii. Next base: position 9,062,345 of record CM054776.1, read on the forward strand.
ATGATATTATATATATTATTATCTGAAGAAACTGATGAACAAATTTTGATGTAAATAAAGATGAAATAAATAAAAATAGGTGGATTGCTGTATTTTCTATATTCTTAAGAACATTTAACTATAAGAATTTAGCTTTATAATAGACATACTGTAAGTATAAGTTAGTGGTATTTATTTTGGGATAATTTTCAGAATATTTGCTTACAAGTTTATGATTACAAAAAAATGTGCAGTTATTTATGTGAATGGACAAATTATGTTAATTATTAAACTTTTTATGACTATAGATATATCCATTTATTATGAATGGCCTTAAAATTATAATGAGAGAAACGTCCATATTATCTTATTAATCTCAAATACAATTGCGTACGTCTATATGTATAAGGTAGTATAAAGTAATCGCCATAATAATTTATTTAGTTAAACATTAATCTTACAATTACCGATAAGAGAATACTGACATTAAAGATAAAAGTATGTATTCAGTGATCATTATATATACGCCTAGTTATAAAACGAAGCATTAGTTATATTTAAAGATTTAAGTTGAATCGTGTTATAAGTGATTTCAAAAAATCTGTTTTCTTAACATAAATTTGAGGTGCTTTATCTATTAATAAAAAACCCTACTATTATACTATTTTATACCAAGTACTTTTGGAAATACCGTACAGGTTTTTTTGTGTTGAAATTTTATTGACTTAGTTCATTAAAATTTCCAAATATCGCTGTAAATATATATTCAAAACAAAATTATATACTTACCTACCTATTCTACAAATATTTTTTTACAAATTATAATTAATATGTCCTTTAGCTGTTCTAAATTTGCGCTTGTCAGTTGTCCAGTTACTTATAGAAAAGAGACATTTCATTTTTTACGCCCGAATCCAATAATTAATCCTCGATCTCAGATTGTTTACACTGTGTCGATCGATCTCCTATCTGCATCCCAACTACCAAACCCTACGAAGAAATTCCATTATTGGCGACGGATAGAATCTCTTCGCTCTTTGTTGTTCCATTTTACCGAGTTTATATATAATTTTATATACTTACTTATTTGATAATCACTACATAGTATAAAACAAAGTCGCTTTCTCTGTCCCTGTGTCCCTTTGTATGCTTAAATCTTTGAGACTACCCAACGGATTTTGATTCCTTTTTTTTAATCGATAGAGTTATTCAAGAGGAAGGTTTATATGTATAATAACATCCATTAAATAGTGGAGAAGTACTGTTATTTTTGAGGTTTCTAATGTGATGTCGTAAATAATTACATTTTTTCCGCTTACATTGCAAACGCAGTCTGAACCCTACGAGTTTTATCAAAATAATGTACTAAGTATTGTACACATTGAAAAGGTCTACAGAAAAGTGCGTGATGGTATATGTCTATCTCTTATGGATAACCCACAATAACTTTTTTGTCATTTAATTTTTACGACAAATAATGGCTAATTTTCGAAGCGATTTTAACCAATACAGCATTAATCCTTAACCAATTAAATACCTTGAATACATTGTTCATTTAATATAGATCTATACAGCCCATTACAGCTTATTTAGCAGCGATCGAACGCGTATATTATCGGAGCTTTCCAGCGACGGAAATAACAGTATCCGTGCGAAGCTGGGGCGGGTCACTAGTTACTTAATATAAAGCAAATCAAGTAAATAAAACCGTACAAATAATATTAAAATATACATGTCTATTTTTAAAACATATCAAATAGCTTTTTAATTATTTTAAAAACTGGTTAGTTAAAGTTAAAATCTTAAGATTATATTGGCACAGTTGAACTGCCATTTTCATACAAAGGTCTATCCACATACACCGGTCCGACCTGCCATGGATAGATTGTATCAACAGATGGCTATTACAATCCATCGATCTCTTATAAATAATTGGATTAAGATGTCTATCTTAGTGGGCAAAAATGGATTCCGATAGGGTTTGGGCGTTGAACAATATTAGATGGGGAAATATTTTGATTTCATCACGCTTAATTGGCATCGGTTTCTTTCTACATATATTAATTAACAACATTCATAAATCAACCTTTTTAGGTTTTTTTTCAGCCATCTTTTACTAAATAAAAATAAACTATCACATGTTAAATTTTAAATACATTTTGTTTTTTATAAAACATTTTTAAGTAGACAATTAATTGGTAGATACCTAACGGAAATTAAAACTATTATATTTTTTTACCTAAATACATATATAATTACATCTATATCTTGTATTTGTACATATTGGTACCAAAATAATTGAACTTGTTTGAGAAACTGTTTATCTTTCAATATTACCCATATTGAGAGATGATGTAAGAACACTTTGATTTGTCAGTTTTTTCCACTGTTCAATATTATTATTCAATATAGAACGAGACCAGATAAGAGTAGGTACTAATCAATTCAATAAATAATTCAGTATACTGCATACTTTGATAGAGAACGCACACACAAAGTAAGGACGCTGTCGGCTTATTTATTATCCAGATCAATCAGGTCAGCTCTCAATATAACATTATTTTGAAGAAAATTTATCGGTATTTTAGTAAATTAAGTTGTGGGCTAGCAAGTAACAAAAGTATCAAGTTAAAAGAGATAAATTAAATTTGTTTATTAACCAGTTAATTGTTAAGTATACTGGGTGAATCAAGTTTGCGTGACATTGACACCGGCTAGAATTTAAGATAACTAATCTGAGAGAAGTTATTTAATTAACAATAAAACAAAATGCTATCTACAAGGAGAGCAATATCTAAAGTATGTGAACTGCTATATGGCATTGATAAGAATCTTAAAGGATTAATTGGGTAAGTAAATAACATCAGTTTGTTAGTAACAACAGTTTTTTGAATTTTGAGAGGAATTATCACAAAATGTTTACATCGATTTTTGTTAAGACTTAGCGCTACAATAAATATTAGAGTTTAAAAGTAATATTAAAAAAAATTTTAAGTGACACCAATCAGTTACAAATTACGGTCAATATATTATGTATAACAAAAGGTTATTAAATGAATTATATTATAATTCTAGAATAATATGCAATAAGAATTCGTCAAAATATGTATACTGATTAATACATTAATATAACTTTTTATATTTAATGATAATAATATATAAACTCTACTATCTATCGGCACCAATACTTCCGACGAAAGTAGTCGAGAGGCAACTTATTTTCACAACACTTGTTGGCCGGTTAAATTGCCTTATCCAACGATGGAATTGTTCGACATTTACTTACTTTTTTTTAAATATGCTGAGAAGACGCTGACTATGTCAATATAAATTTAAAATTTTTGAATGAATTTTGAATGAAAAATTGATTTAGATCAGTAGGGTACTTAGTCCAGCCATAAGTTCTGTTGAAATGAAAATGTATTTTCTTTAAAATGAAGTAATGTAAAATAAATGTTTATTAAAATTTTAAACTACATATTTATTAGTCTTATCAAAAAATAAATTCAATTGAATTCGAAATGGCTACCTTCGGCCACGAAAGTCCACGGTAAATTTTTAAAAAGTGTATTGCTCAGAGGTTTAACAACACAAGACTATATCTTGATACCTCACTTTGGCTAAAGTTTTCACTCCTTTTTCACAAAAATGTAGTTTTGTGACTCCTTGATAAGACACTTCCCACCAAACAAACCATTACTGACGCAGAATAATTACCACGTTTTACCTTTCAGACCACATGAATAGCTACTCTAGAACTGGGAGCGTACACTTTATCATTTTGCTTATCGTAGTGTTCTTGCATTGTGAAATATTTTTCAACTGTAAAGAGGATATTTCTGTGTTTTTCAACTCGCGACAGAAGGCGTTTTGATCGATCCACTCTAATCTAAACGATCGATAAACTCTGATTGTAAATATTGATTTAGGATATGTTCTTGTTTTACGCGACAGCTCTCAAGCTCTTCTTTTCTCTTCTTCTTTTCTCGCGATATGATTTTTTGCTTCTTAATGGGGTTTTGACGAATTATGGCTTTAACAGCCTTTGTAGTTCTAACAACACGCTGCCGCCCCGATATTTTCCACTCTTTGACAAACGAAATTTTGTATCTGTTAATAGTATGAACATACGGCTGATACCTTTTGAAGTGTCTGGATTATGACCGACGGCTTATCCTTTGTGCAAAGCGATCACTGCAATCCTGTTTTTTAACAACCCATAGATATTATAATTTGATAATGAACACGAAATTTTAAACATTAAATAAACACAATAAACAAAAAATTTTTTTTACTTAATATGTGAAATGGCGAAATATATATTTTTTAAATTATAGTATATTAGTTTCAAATTCAGAATAATTAAAAACTTGAAGAAAAATTTTTTTTTATTAAACAGTTTTTATGGCCAGACAGATTCAAAAAGCATATATTAAATGTGCGTGTTAATATTCAAGCCCACTTTGAAGGTGCATACTCACCATATTTGGTGTTAGATTTCATAGAAATGTTATAATTTTGCAGTATGGCTACACAAAGGCAACTTTCTTCAAAAGAAATATTTGCCTTGGAAGATAAGTGTGGTTGCCGAAACTATGCGCCGCTCGCTGTAGCATTGTCACGAGGAGAAGGTAAGTTTTATGCAAAAAAATTGTTGTTTTGTTTAAACCAAATTATATTCATATCGAGTTTTAAAAATTATTATTTTTAGTACCTATGTTTTTAAAATAACGAGTTAAGATAATTTAAACAGATGGATATGTTTATGCTGCCATGCTATATGATATGTGTGTGTGTCTACATTCAATTATATATATTTAAAAAATAAGGTAAATATAGCAAGCTAAAAATAAGCAGACGATAAAAAGTAGCAGAATTTGTCTTTCGTCAATACAAAAATAGCTTTGATTTGATAACCCCTGGTTAGATAACTAGTAAAATTACTGTAACTACGTAATTTCACTGATGTAATTCCACACGTTGTGGTACACTGAGCTCGTCCGATCGATCGATCCTATTGTAATAGAAATTACTACTACTACTACTACTACTACTACTACTACTGCTACTAGTAGTACACTACCCTACTACTGTAGAGTGGACTCGGTTCACTTAGACGCATTTATTTTTCTTGGTTAATTAGGCCAGTCTTGCTCCTTCCAGAATGTTTCATGTTCAATCATGGAGTGAACTCTGATGATTTCTGCTTGTTAGGAAGCTGCAGGTACATTTTCCAAGACTTCCCTGCGCTGAAACAGCCTTTGCACAAGCAACTGTCCGACGCGCTAAAGACTGTTTGAGCCATAATCTATGATACGTAGCCCATTCAGGGTCGATTTATCATGTTCTTCTTCTATCCCTATACACCATATTTCCTGTTAATAATGCGATGGCTAGCGATTCTATCACATGAGCTGTTGGTACCTACTCTATCCCACTGTTTACCCAGAATAGCTGTGTGTGTAGTGGTTTTTCCCCATAGATCTGTGCATAAGTCCGATGGCAGCTATGGCCGCCACTTGCTATATTTAGGGGTCTAGGTACATTTTAATAGCGACTCTTGGCATTATTTCATGCAACCGCTGGCGGCGGCCAAGGCGAGCTTTTGGAAGTTTTCAACTTTCGTGATTATCGATCGGAGTTCCGTTCTCGGCCGCCAAACAAAAGATTCATAAGTCAGCATTCTCCTAATTACGGTAGTATCATAGTGGAATTATACCAACACAGTATAGGATACGAATTATCACCCGCTTGGGATTATTTTAAGCTATAAATTTTGATTGGACGGGATTGGGTATCACGACAGGATAATATTTTGTTTGCCGTAAACCGGTTATATGGACACATTCTAGCATGTAATATACTTAAAAAAAATTACGCGATAATAGCTCACTGCTTGCATAGTTGTAGAGTGTGGGGCAAAACTAGGTATGTCATGCCCGAATAACGATTATACATATTTTTTTACTCAATTATTTATTTTTTAGTAAATATTAGTTAAGAGTCCATTCGAACGCAGTAAAATAAGTAACTAATTTTAATAGACATAGTCCGGTATATACCTACATAAGTTTGATGTAAGAGCAACGCATCTTTTGTAATTGTTACCAGTTTAAAATTCCATTAAAATGTTTGTTACAAAATATTTCATAGTTTTTATATAAAAAATAGCTATAGTATTTCTACTGATATTGTTTTATTGCTTCAAAACTTAAACTGTAGGTACTTTATTTATGTTTATATAAATATACTAATAAAAATTATAAAGATAGTAAAACGTATTTATGTATTATTTACAAGGCCCATATGTGTGGGACGTTGAAGGGAAGAAATACTTTGACTTCTTAAGTGCGTATTCAGCGGTGAACCAGGGCCACTGTCATCCAAGAATTATACAGGCTTTGAAGAAACAGGCTGATGTACTAACTTTGGTGTCTAGGTAAGACCCTTAATCTTCTTATGTGGTAACTCTACTTGAGTTTGTCTTTTCAAACATAGTGAATACGATTTTATTTATAATAAATTTCATTAACCAAATGGATGCTAACTCAAATAATAATCAATCAATTGGATTTGTATTTTTATGTATTATTGAAGTTTTATTTAAATGTGTAGAATTTGCGTAAACTTGAAGACATGTTATAAACACTATATATAATTATTTTTAACTATGATTACTGACAATACATTATTAATCACGACCTCATGATTTTCAGAGCATTTTATTCCGACAAGTTAGGAGAGTACGAAAAATTTATGACAGAAATTTTCGGTTTTGATCGTCTGTTACCTATGAACACTGGCGTCGAAGGTGGCGAGAGTGCTTGTAAAATAGCTCGGAAGTGGGGCTATGATGTCAAGAAGATACCTGAGAATCAGGCGAAGGTACCGTGTTTTTATAAAAAAACAAAGATTTTAAAGAGTTCTATGCTAAGACTTCTTGTCTTGTCTTTATAAGTAAAGTTGCCCTGTATACATTCTAAAAAATATTGTTTTGACTGCAAACTTTCTCTTTAATTGATTTTTATTTTAGCGGTGGCATTAGTGGTATCGATATCGATCCCAAGGTTGTGAGATCAGTGCTATTACGGATTTTTACATTGAACTTTCACACAAAAACTTCGGGATCGGTATTGCTGTCGGTATTTAAGGTTACAGCGAAAGGGTGTAGCCATCTGAACTGAAGTGCTATTTGAAAGTAAAACATGCCGCGCCTGCATACTCAAATGTTTTTCTTCACCGCACATAGATCATGACACACATAGAAAGAAAACACCCTTAGTGCTTCCCCGGGAGAAGGCACGGCTGTCAAGAGTTACGCACTTAATAACTATGCTAGTACTAATCATATAATTTTTGTTTAATATGTGTTCTAGATAATATTTGCGAAAGGAAATTTCTGGGGGCGCACGCTATCAGCTGTATCATCTTCTACAGATCCTGACTGCTATACTGGATTCGGTCCATTCATGCCTGGTCTCATGGTTGTTCCATATAATGATATCCAAGCTTTAGAAGTAAGTAAATTTGAGTTAAATTATTTTGTTATTACGTTGCTATAGTGACGTGTAGTATTCGCGTTAAATAGCATGTTCAATTATAGTATTACATAATATATTGTGTGACATTAATGGAAAAAAAACAATGCAGTTTTAAATACTCTTTAAATTATTTCTCCACTTAGTTAATTGCATAACCTAGATACCTTAGATTTTTGTTTATAGTTACTAAAAAAATATTCCTACGAAGTTGAATGGCAAACGTGGTAAAGCATATCAACGTTACACTTCATTATTTTATAATTTCTCTTGCGCACATTTCAAGTGGCTTACATGTTAACAGCCGAAGAAACGTCCTTGTGTCATTAACCTTCGATTTGTTCTGTATCGTTATAAACGTATTATTGTATTTTTATTATCATTGTAGTATGTAGTAGTATTATTGTATTAGTTATAACATACTGAAATAAAAGAAAATTTACAAAGTTTGCTTTTGTATTATATGTACTTATATTATGAATATAAAATATTTTTATTTTACTCGTGGTCGACTAAAACGTCACCATATTCTAGAGCTAGAAGATCGGCAGTAGCTCTAGGCAGAATATGATTTTTTAAACGGTTTTATTTAGCTCACCCCGTTTTATTTTATTCTTTTTTCTTGGGTCAAATTTAGTAATTCAAATTTCACCCTCTTCCTGTCAACCGATTAATCTGAAATTTCGTATACACTTTGGATTTTGGTGACAATACAATTATGTTTATTCAATATCATTATAAATTCAAGATGGCCGCCGCTACAAAATGGCGGATAACGTAGGTTTTATCAATCCCATCAATATGGGTATCAAATGAAAGGGCTCAACAAGCAAAATACAATATACTATAAAAAAATTAAATACAAGATGGCGGCCGCTACAAAATGGCGGATAACGTAGGTTTTATCGATCCCATCAATATGGGTATCAAATGAAAGTGCTCAACCAGTAGAATACAATTTACTATGCAAATAAAATTAAAATCTAAGATGGCCGCCGCTACCAAATGGCTGATAACAATTTTTTATCAATCCCACCAATATGGGTATCAATAAAAGGGCTTGACAAGAAGAATACAGTGCACTTTACAACCTCAATATTTAAGATGGGTGCAGCCACCAAATGGCGTATAATAATAAAATTTAAGTTTAGAAATTGAATCTGTAATTTAGGTATCTGATTAATCCAGCCTGAATCCACCACCCAAGTCAAGACTTTTGTATCGTGTTGAGGACTGTGTGGCGTTAGGGTGGCTAAAAATGATACATACGTCGTTAGCGGTACACCACCCAAGTTAAGGTGAAAGGTTAAAACGCGCCGAGAACTGTATGGCAAACTATTTGCGAATAATGAGATAACAATGGCATCAGACAGAATTTTTGATTGTCGACGAGATTTCCATGGTGTCTTATCAAATGTTATGCATGATAGACGCTCAATTAAGGCAAATTAAGAACTGTGAAAATGAGTTTTTTAGAGAAGTAAACGTATTACTTTTCGGTGATCTTTTACAACTGCCTCCTATAAAACGATCAGGAACACCTGTTTTCAAACAGCCAGAACATCTCCAACCAGCTACACATCTCTGGCGTTTATTCACGCTGTGTGAATTAACTGAACCAGACTTTTATTGATATTTTGAATGCTTTTAGAGTCGGTGAGCTAACAACCCAACATTTTAGTATTTTAATGGGAAGACTTCTTCAAGACACGAGTGATGAGTTTGCAATAGACAAAGCGTTAAGGGTATACCCCACAAATCAACAAGTTAACGACCACAATTCTGCTGTATTGAATTTGTACAGAAATAATGGTGCTCGCATTTACAAAATAAAAGCGCAGGATCAGCTAGTACACGCCACACGAAATGCAGACAATTTGGATATAGCTACTATAATACCAGCTGATATCAACAAAACTGGGGGTTTACCAGCGGAACTGCAAATATTTGTGGGGGCAAAAGTCATGCTACGGTCCAATATTGACGTTTCAAAGGGATTAGTAAATGGCGCTATAGGCTACATCAACGAAATCGTTTGGCCTCAATTTCGTCGAACTCAGATGTATGCAACAGATGTACCTTCCGTCCGAATTGATTTCGCAAGAGACGGAGTACATCTTATACACCCGAAAGCCATACAGTTTCCAGCTAAGTACAATTACGGGACGGCTGAAAGAAGAATGTTAATACTATCATGGGCTTCTACAATACATAAAATGCAGGGCAGCACTGTGGATCACGCAGTCGTATACTTAGGTGCGAAACTGTTTGAAGAAGGTCAAGCCTACGCGGCTCTTAGTAGAGTAAGATCTTTGCAGGGACTACGTATAGAGGAGTTGGACTGCAATAAACTAACGGGCAAGAAACCTTGCAATAATGAAGCACTAAATAAATTAAACAGAATGCGAAATAAAAACTAGAAAATAAAAATAGGTAAAAAAACTTTTTAAGTTAAACATACATTGCAATGTTTAAGATAAATGTACTAAAAACCAAAAAATAATAAAATAGATACAGTCGTGGGAATTATAAACATATGCATAGACTAGACTAAAATAAAACCGTGGGGCACGTCAACTCCATGTAATGGGGCATCTCCATGTGATGTCGAATGTTGTCTTTGTTAAAATCGTGAAATTTAGTGGCCTCTATGGGCAGTACGGTTTTCGCGGACAGGCAGTCAATTGTCTACAATCGTTGATTAAAATGTTTGTTTTGTAATGTTTCACTTTAATTAGGCAGTTGTTCAACCGACAACGACGTATGATAAGTAGGGCTAGAATGTGGAATCAAGCTAGCAAGCTCGATTATTAGCGAGTTTTAGGGTTTCATAGTGGTGAGCGAGTAGTACTTTTATCATATGTTTTGTCGATTAAAGACAAACTACGAGCAATGAAACGATTCCTCGCCAGCCAGCAGTGTGAATGTCCAACGATAAACTGGTTGAAACATCTCTTTTATTTACATGGAGTGTATACCTATTGGAATTTCCATGAGCAAGAAAATAGTAAGTAATTTCCTCACCGTCTGCGGGCCAACTGCCTATTTTAACGACGAATTAAACGATTCTTCTATCGCTCATTAAGTCGATAATTTGTAGACAATTGACGTGCCCCACGGTTTTATTTTAGTCTAGTCTATGCATATGTTTATAATTCCCACGACTGTATCTTTTTTATTATTTTTTGGTTTTTAGTACATTTATCTTAAACATTGCAATGTATGTTTAACATAAAACCGTTTAACTTAAAAAGTTTTTTTACCTATTTTTTTATGATAAAATTTTATAGTCATATACTCGTATAAGATGGGGGGCCAAATAAAAATTGTTTACATTTTAGACAGAGTTGCAAGATCCTAACGTAGCAGCTTTTATGGTAGAACCCATACAGGGCGAGGCGGGAGTCATTATTCCTGACGATGGGTACTTGAGGAAGGTGCGAGAATTGTGCACTAAGTACAATGTGCTTTGGATTGCTGATGAAGTACAGACTGGTCTTGGTAAGATTTAAGTATAACTCACTTAATTATCACAAATATATATTTTATATTATATTTTCTTGGTTCAGTTTTCAAATATTTGTTAATTAAAGTTCATTCCGCTGTTCTAAGTTAGATTTTCATTATTGTATTGGCTCGTGAGGCTTTCAGCCTTTACTATAAACATTTAAACGCAATACTTTATATTAACTCGAAATAGTAATAGACCGATAAATGTAAATTTGGTGAAACCATTTCAAGTGACCCTTACGTTTTTTATCAGGGCGCACTGGAAAATTACTTGCCGTTGAACACGAAGGTGTCAAGCCAGACATTTTGATTCTGGGCAAAGCTTTGAGTGGTGGTGTTCTGCCTGTCTCCGCGGTTCTTGCTAATAACAATGTTATGGATGTAAGTTTTTGTTACTTTATTTTTGTGTTATTGTCTATACTAGGAAAAGGAAAATTTGATGTCTCATTCTTGCAGGTAATAAAACCCGGTACTCACGGTTCGACGTACGGAGGAAACCCGTTGGCTTGTGCGGTGGCCACAGAGGCTATCAAGGTAATATATACATAATTCAGTAAGTAGTGGAATATAAAAACTATACTAAGAATTGTTTGAAAATATTAAAAAAATTGAATAAAAGAAATAATAATATGATAAGAACAACCAATTTAAATGCTATACCTATCAACATTATTTACCAATTACCAGTATTATAACTGATAACTTATAATACCGGTATCCTTTTGATTCCACTTTTAAAAATAAATACATATAACAGATACCAAACGGTCAGGAAGCTCATCTGATGCGGTGATACCGCCCCCCGTAAACACTCGCATTTCCAGAGGGTTCGCAGGTCTTTCCTCCCGAGTCGTTTAATAAGATACATTTAGAAGATTAGTAAGATCGATTATCTCGTTTATCAGGTGTTACTAGAAGAAAAGCTGGTAGACAACGCTGCGCGATTAGAGCCGATCTTAAGGGCGGAGCTTGAGAGGATTCCCAAAGACATGGTCACTGCCATACGCGGCCGTGGACTTATGTTCGCTATTGATGTACACGACAGTGAGTTAATCTTTATTAATATCCAACTACATATGTATAAGCAAATTTCATTTTTAAATCACAGTTTAATATCGCTAAAATGAAACTGTTGTTTTGTGTCCCCATAGAGTGTGCATATGATATGGTGGATTTTATGTGAAATTAACATTTGATTTTAAATAATAGAACCAACTGCAAAGTTATGTAAAATATGAGAGACGATTTTGAAGGCTTTAGATTCAAAAGACTGTATATCGTAAAAAAGCAGCGCTATTTTCTAGACTTTGTTTCGCTGATGTAGAGAAAATTGTGAACAGGTGTACTTTTGTGGTCTATCTTCCGAAAATATCGTCATATAAAACCTTTGACTATGCGTTAGTGACGTTACTTAGCCTTTCTGCTACAATTTTTAAATTTTGTATGAAATGCCCGCTCTATTGTCCTTATATATTTATATTACGTCGTAAACTCTAGGTATCCCAGCCTATGGCGTCTGTCAGCGACTAAAGGAGGCTGGTTTGCTGGCAAAACCCACACACGGCCAGACCATTCGCCTCGCCCCGCCTTTAGTGATCAATGAGCAGCAGTTACGTGATGGCGCTCAACTTATTCAGAAAGCCTTTCAATCTTATAAATAAATACATATTTATTTAGAATGTTCATGTAACAGTAGGATATAAGGATATCATGTTTAAAACCGTTTTATATATGACATATTTTATATTCAATACATAATTTTCTTAAGTATTTTATTTTTATGCTAGGTATAAAATGTTGAAGATGTTTCATACTAATTTATAAAATAAAATGTCTTTGTTAGTTTCAATGTGGCAATAATTTCTAATTATAAACCACACAATAAACCTTTACATAACAGATTCTTTCGTCCAGTACGCGTAGTAAAATATTCTATACATAAATACAAGGACAGAAACACAACAGATTCAATAAATTAGTTTATTTGTAAATTTCATTCACAACGGTGCCAACTTCATAATATTTAAAATCACAGATTTGTTGAGGTAAATACTGAACGTTACGTATTTTGAAAACTACTAAGTATACATAGCCAATATCTTCTATAAATTAGGCATTTAAAAGGTCACTCGTTCGTCAATTAAACGATTTAAGTACCACTATAAGTTGAACCTTCAGCAAGTGACTGAATTAAGAACGCCAACTTGCGCCCTCATGGTGTCCATTAATTTAGCTAAAAGGACACTTTCGTCTAGGCTCATTTTAGGACTTTCGAGTAAATCTGAAAAATTAATATTGGATACAAATATATATTTTTAACTATTACGTTCTAGCAGTTCTATCGTATTTGACAAGATTTCATTTTACATTTACATGATTGATTTGAGTCAAAATTTAAAGATAAATCAAAAATGTTTGATAAAGAATTGATATTGCAAGAAATAAAAACTTATATAACATTTCGGATACGCAACAATTTTTTTCACCTTTATTAATACAGTCCCAGCACTCCTGTATCTGGTAGCTTAGACCAGCGCTATTATGGAAGTGAAACCTGTATTTTCCTTTTGGTAGGGTCCATTCAGTAATATTAGCTGCCGATATGTGCAAAACGGTTGGACACCAGAAATAATCCATCTGAAAATTTAACACTGGACTGGTAGACAATTTATGAATATAGTCTGATTTTGATAGTACTTTCGAGAGTGTTGTTTTATACACAGAGTAGTCATACATTACGCGGTATTGTGTAAATTATGTGTCTAATTTTTATGTACATTATTATATTTTTATTAAATGTTTATCCACATTGTCGTATTGGCATAGGCTGTAAAGATAATGTGTGTCTGTTTGAAATAAATAAATAAATACATAATCCTATCTGCAGACAGGTCTGTATAAATACACATAGAGAAAGATTATTAATAAGGCATTTAAAAGGTGTCTTGAATAAGAGAGATTTATTTAATTTACTATGAGCTCATCGCATAGAGTTAATAAAATTCAAAGAGTTTTCACCGAGTTAAAAAATTGCAATTGAAGCAATCAACTAACTACAATTTTCATTATTATTATCCTTATGTTAATTATCTTCACGGCGCTCATAATTAACCTTGGTAATTAGAATATGTATCGATTAACGTCAAAAGAAATTAGTATTTGTCCTTGTCCGTCTTAATGCTATTTAAATATCCAGTTTTACAATAATTACAACGAATACTTATGTATTTATTAGTTATTTTACTAAATATATATCTTCAACCATTGTACAATTAATAAATCATAAGATAAACGCGCTTTCAACATAAGCATATCTTTCTCGAGGAACAATACGGTTTGAACCAATACCGTATCTGTAAATTATCTATGTGGATTATGCAGCCAGATACATTCCTTAATGTCGTATTTATGAATTGTTACAGGCATTTTGAAATATATTGTTCGAAACAATTGCTATTAAAAAAATTACAAAAAACCAAGCGCGTCACAAAACCACGTAGGTTATTAATTAAACAGCTATAGCAGCAATATAATACTGCGAGGGATACTATGAAAGTTAATTCGTTAGAATACATACCGCAATACTGCCTTTTGTGCCGGTAATTTCGGCTCTATTCGTCATAGTAGCTCTGGTATGCGCCGCTATAGTCGCAGTCCTGCCGTCGCTGTACTTTAGCACGCAAGAAATCGATTCGTCAACACCGATCTTGCTTAGATGCCCAGTGCAAACAATATCGGTTGGGGGCTCCTTGTAGACGAATTGAAGGAATTGAAGCATATATATTCCTAGGTCAAGTACCGCTCCGCCACCTAAGTCTTTCATTCTGAAATATCGATTAAATTTAGTTTGTACAAATGCGTTACTAAGTTTGTTTATATTGACGATTTAGTCGTATCAAAAGCATCGAGCACCTTTCTAAAGAAAATAATGTTTCCTGCTAATCACATATGACATTTTACACCATTTGCGTTAATAGATAAGAAGATAAGCTATGGAGACGTTTATGCTTTAAACATTAATTGTAAAATTGTATACAGCTTTACAAGCGCAAAGTCGTCACATAATCGATGTAAAAAAATTAATTAGAATGGAGATTATATATTCGAAGTAGAAGTGTGTTGTATGTAAGCGCAGGGATTTTTATATACATAAATTAAAAAGATCGCAATGCCTAAATCTGCTAAATAATAAACCCAAAACGGATCAATTGAAACTATTAACCGATACCCGCTTACGGTTTTCGAGATTATTACAACCTTGGTTAATAAGCAAAACTATAAATGTGAGTTATGTTGACATCAATGCGTATACAATACATGTTCATGTACGAAGCCTAAATTTTTATGTATGAAATATTAACAATGCGTAAACTGATTACAACCAATGATATTTTACAAGGGCGGAAGTATCTTCAAAGGTCTTGAACTCGATCAGGAAACCACCTTGGCTTTATTGATTTCACGCAAAATAATTCATACCTGTTTAAATTGAAGCCATAAAAGGAAAATAGTATAAAAATATCTTACAAATTCCGCTCTAAGTCTGTAATTTCCACACCGAATTGTATGTTAATATGATATATATCCCCAAGACCGCCAGCCGATATATGTTTATCCAAAGCATCGTACGCAGGAAAGAAACGGGACCACATCCCTTCAAGGAGAAATAGCTTTCTTTCCCGGGCCAAGTCGACGAGAGCCTTAGTCTGTTTATATGTCATTCCTATTGGCTTCTCACACAAAACGTGCTTACCATTCTCAAGCATTAACTTACTTATCTCATAATGTTGCATATTAAGTACGCTGACGAATACAATTTCTGAAAAAGGAATATCGCTAAACAAATTTGATGAAGGTCTCTTGTGATTCGTGAATGGTACAACATAAGAAATCAGAAAATTTATAATTATTTCTTGACGTACCTACTGAGGTGTCGTGCGCCATCGCTTCGTAACCTTCATAAGCAGTCGGAATTTTATGGAGCGTAGCTAATCTATGAACACGATCTAGGTCTTTGCCAGCGATAGCGATTACTTTATGCTGATCAACTGGGAGTGAGGCCATAGCATTCAGAAAATCGTGGCTGATCATCCCCACACCTGCTACACCCCACCGAAGTTGTCGAGTCATCTGAAAAAAAGATAAAAACTTTTTCTTTAATTTAATGGTTTTCGACAGGTACGTCGGACTTTTTATAGACATTAAACAAATAAAATTCTCATAAAAGATAAGTATGTAATTACAGTTTCAAATTATTTTTACGCACGGGCGGCTGAGTAGATGCAATTAATATGACTGCAACAAAACGCATACTAGCCGCCATGATTAGATAGTCAATTTAACCGTTAATAAGCGTAATTAGAGACTCGTTTAAAACGTATTATATGTAGAATGTCAGCATTCGTAGATTACATACGTAGATATAAAACAAAATGTGTACTCTCGCTTATATATTACACATTGCATTTATTACACCATAGCTGTTTAGTAAATAGAATATCTGTATTTGGTTAGTAGTGGATGAAGGTTATGTCCGAAATTACTGGACTACTATCCAAAACAAAAAAATATTTTTCAATTCAAACGAGGGAATCTTAAGATTAGCGCGTTTTAACCAAAACAAACAGAAGCTCTTCACTTATTTAAATATGTAAAGTATTCCCTCATTAAAAAGCAACATGAACTAAAAGATGCAAATTTACTTGATTTAAACAACATTGGACATTCCAATTTCTAGCAATTAATGAGTTAATTGTCTGATAACATGTGATTAACATGCATTATAGTATTTATTATAATTTCAAGAAACACAAAAAAAATCAAACTTAATTGTTCCTCAATAAAAAAATTTAAGAAAATTTGCAACACATTCCTTACATAGTTTATATTGACAAGTTCTCCATTAAT
This sequence comes from Pieris mannii, assembly GCA_028984075.1. Classification (NCBI taxonomy): domain Eukaryota; kingdom Metazoa; phylum Arthropoda; class Insecta; order Lepidoptera; family Pieridae; genus Pieris; species Pieris mannii. The sequence continues at coordinate 9,079,279 of CM054776.1, forward strand.
CACAATTAATTTAATAATAAAGATCTTTGACTTATACTAAGTATTTAAATATGTTTATTAATACTTAAACTAAAAATCCTCTCAAGCAAGTTATCAGAAAGTTCAAATAATCAAAAATACCAAACCTAATGAGGTGTAAGTTTTTTTTTAATATTATAAGAAATAGGTATGTATATCATGTAGGTACTTACATTTGTGACTTCCGGCATATTTTATTAAATATAAGAAAGTTGTCTGAAACAATGATAAGATATATTATAATATTTTGATAACAATAATTTAATAAAAAAGAATTAAGTAAATAGATTGTTACTCGAAAGCAAACAAAACACATGTTTAATCTGATTAATTTTTTTTTTATCTTTCTTTTCTATTTTTTTAGGCCTAGTGTATGTACTTACAATTCTGTATATCAAGAACAAGTTGGTTTGCCGCTAGGTCAGGTGAAAATTCTATAAAATGTCCGACTTATTCCAGTCAAGGCAAGGTGAAAAGATGTAAATTTACAAGATTCGTCGACAGTCAACAGTCGCGCAAAAATAAATAAAAGTATCATGCTTTGTGATTAGTGAAACAAGAATCACGAGTTAATTGATAGCTCGTCGCTAAGACAATGTACAAAGGGCAATGTTGCCAGATTTTGTGTGTTTATAGATTTTTAAGGCATTTGTAGCGTATCGTAGATACGCACTAAAAATGTACAAACTGTATGGTGTAGTATTTTCTATACGATTTTGATGTATGTGGCAACATAAATACAGGACACTTAGAAAAGAAGAAAACAGACGTCACTCAGGACAGACTTTTAAGATGAGTGAGCATGTATTTTTCCTTTGAACGTTTCTATAAGAATATAAATTAATTACTGTTGTTTGTGAAGAAATATATCACTTTACAAAGATAAAAATGGGTTGTGATTTATAAAAATATAGAACATCCCATAAATGGTGACCCCGACAAACAGGATGATGCTGGTGTCTTTTCCAAAACTCCCATAAATGGTGACCCCGACAAACAGGATGATGCTGGTGTCTTTTCCAAAACTCCCATAAATGGTGACCCCGACAAACAGGATGATGCTGGTGTCTTTTCCAAAACTCCTGAGGAGCATGCTGAGCACCTTCGCTCATTGTTCCGGAGATTTTCAGAATATGGCATCGTCGTTAATTCATCGAAGTGCATATTTGGCACCAAGGAGGACTGTTCACAGTATGAAGCGATCCAACATTTTCGACATTCTCGAAGCATAATCTGCCACTATTTGTACGGACCATAAGCCGTTGATTTATGCATTTTTCCAGCGCCAAGAAAAACTTACCCCGGTACAACTCAATTAGCTTTCATTTATTTCTCAATTCACTACTGATATCAGACACGTAAATGGAAGAGAAGATGTAGTTGTTGACGCGATGTCACGCATAGAGACAATATCGATTGAAAAAGATTATGAAGCTCTTTTAAAGTCCAAAGAGTCTGATCCAGAGCTCTCTACCATCTTAGTTTCAACTTTCTAAGGTTAATATTCCTGGAACACATATCTCTATTATTTGTGACATATCAACTGAAAAAACGCGTCCCTATTTAACACCTCCTTTTCGCCGCGCTGTTTTTGACTAGTTTTACAATTTGAAATTACGCAACACGTTTCGGCGCCAAAAGGAGAATTTAAATTGCCATCTGGTCGATTTTTGCATGTACACATTGACATCGTTGGACCTCCACCTTTCATTAACGGTGAAACGTTCACCCTTGAATGGATTCCACGCTTCGGTGTCCCAGCTGTTTTGACAACCGACCAGGGCACGCAGTTCGAGTCGGACTCTTCCATCGTCTGATGTTAAGGTTTGCTACAAGGCGAAAAAGAACCAATTCTTACCATCCCTGCGCAAACGGCATGATTGAGCGAGTTCACCGGTATCTCTTCGACGGAAAATGGCTAGAGTACAATCAACACCAGCATCGCGACATGACAACAAACGACGCTTCGTATTTAGAGCTACCTGGAGCGACTTTGTAATGTAAAATTTTTTGTTGTGTGATATTTTAAGTACCTTTTATTTTATTGTTACATACTATCATTTGTCTACTTAGCTTTTCTGTCTCCGTAGGGGGGTGATGTAGCGTATCGTAGATACGCACTAAAAATGTACATACTGTATGGTGTAGTATTTTCTATACGATTTTGATGTATGTGGCAACATAAATACAGGACACTTAGAAAAGAAGAAAACAGACGTCACTCAGAACAGACTTTTAAGATGAGTGAGCATGTATTTTTCCTTTGAGCGTTTCTATAAGAATATAAATTAATTACTGTTGTTTGTGAAGAAATATATCACTTTACAAAGATAAAAATGGGTTGTGATTTATAAAAATATAGAACATCCCATAAATGGTGACCCCGACGTGATCATCCCATAAATGGTGACCCCGACGAACAGGATGATGCTGGTGTCTTTTCCAAAACTCCCATAAATGGTGACCCCGACAAACAGGATGATGCTGGTGTCTTTTCCAAAACTTCTGAGGAGCATGCTGAGCACCTTCGCTCATTGTTCCGAAGATTTTCAGAATATGGCATCGTCGTTAATTCATCGAAGTGCATATTTGGCACCAAAGAGGACTGTTCACAGTATGAAGCGATCCAACATTTTCGACATTCTCGAAGCATAATCTGCCACTATTTATACGGACCATAAGCGGTTGATTTATGCATTTTTCCAGCGCCAAGAAAAACTTACCCCGGTACAACTCAATCAGCTTTCATTTATTTCTCAATTCACTACTGATATCAGACACGTAAATGGAAGAGAAGATGTAGTTGTTGACGCGATGTCACGCATAGAGACAATATCGATTGAAAAAGATTATGAAGCTCTTTTAAAGTCCAAAGAGTCTGATCCAGAGCTCTCTACCATCTTAGTTTCAACTTTCTAAGGTTAATATTCCTGGAACACATCTCTATTATTTGTGACATATCAACTGAAAAAACGCGTCCCTATTTAACACCTCCTTTTCGCCGCGCTGTTTTTGACTAGTTTCACAATTTGAAATTACGCGACACGTTTCGGCGCCAACAGGAGAATTTAAATTGCCATCTGGTCGATTTTTGCATGTACACATTGACATCGTTGGACCTCCACCTTTCAGTAACGGTGAAACGTTCACCCGCGAATGGATTCCACGCTTCGGTGTCCCACCTGTTTTGACAACCGACCAGGGCACGCAGTTCGAGTCGGACTCTTCCATCGTCTGATGTTAAGGTTTGCTACAAGGCGAAAAAGAACCACTTCTTACCATCCCTGCGCAAACGGCATGATTGAGCGAGTTCACCGGTATCTCTTCGACGGAAAATGGCTAGAGTACAATCAACACCAGCATCGCGATATGGCCACAAACGACGCTTCGTATTTAGAGCTACCTGAAGCGACTTTGTAATGTAAAATTTTTTGTTGTGTAATATTTTAAGTACCTTTTATTTTATTGTTACATACTATCATTTGTCTACTTAGCTTTTCTGTCTCCGTAGGGGGGTGATGTAGCGTATCGTAGATACGCACTAAAAATGTACATACTGTATGGTGTAGTATTTTCTATACGATTTTGATGTATGTGGCAACATAAATACAGGACACTTAGAAAAGAAGAAAACAGACGTCACTCAGAACAGACTTTTAAGATGAGTGAGCATGTATTTTTCCTTTGAGCGTTTCTATAAGAATATAAATTAATTACTGTTGTTTGTGAAGAAATATATCACTTTACAAAGATAAAAATGGGTTGTGATTTATAAAAATATAGAACATCCCATACATTATTCAAATTGAGGAACATCGTAAATTTTTCCTTCAAAAGCTTAAAAATTTTAATAATTATGTATGATAGAATTATTTTTTTATAAACATTTAATATAATTAATAAATCTGTCTGCCCCGAGGTTAACGGTCATTAACAAATGTCGTTAAGTCAACAAACTTTCAACAATTGGGGAAATCAAAAGTGATAAGTTGGCACACCTACAATTGACAAATTGACGAATGACAATAACTTGACCTCACACATATGAGTGTTTAGACTTTAGTGTATACTATACTGACATAAATTAGAAGTCAGCTATCATTGTCAATACTTCGTATTCAATATTCATAACTCAAAATCAAATAAAAAAAGCAACAAGTGATAACACTGTTTTCGCTTTTCAATTTTGTTTAATGAATAATCGCTGATTATAGTTTTAGTTTATAGATTTTTACGAAACTATTAAATCTGTATGATAAAGTAAACTTTTAAAGTGATGTTAGTTTTGTGGAGATCGTATACTAAATCAATTACATCAAAAACATTACTATCAGGAAAATGCAACGCAATATTGCCGAATAATGAAAATCTTTCACGAAATAAAAGCTATAATGATTCTAACAGTCCTGAGTTAATAAATAGCACTATGTTACATGAAATTGGTTATAATGTTACGGAGCTTCCAGTTGTTATCAGAAAATTAAAAGATTTGACTGACTTAAATGGTCCCGAAAAAGAACTACCAAAACGTAACAATGGATCTGTTAATTATCAATTAATACAAGAAGAATTTAAACAATGTGTGGATTTACGTGACGTTTTTTCTCTTATAACAAAGTGTACAAAAATAACTCCTAATATAGCACTTGGCGCTATAGAAAGAATTCACGACTTAGAAAAGAATACCACGGCAATGACATGTAATGCAAATGAAAATTACTACAGAAATATATATTTTGCTAAAGGTGCTATTTTAGATAAGTTATTGAAAGTGGTAATGAAAACTGAAGACACACAAACAATCCTAAATATTTTAAAAACAAATTCATCATTGATAGTACCACATAAAAATAAGTTTTGTGACGAATTGTTACTCAGAGTAACTGACAATAAGCTTAATATAGATCAGTTATATGAATTTGCATCCTTTTTGCTCATGAATACTGATGATCAATATTATATTGATATGATAGATAAGCTATGGGTTGGATTTACTGCAAATGAGGCAAATGTTAATGAATCAAATATTCATAAAATATTTACCATATTACATGGTTTAAAAGTGAGCAAAAAAGCTATGATAACTTTTTTAGAACATAAATTAATAGATCTATGGCCAAAAATCACACCTGTTTGTATGGTAGATATTATGGATGTCATTATAACCGAAAAATATTTTTCCATGCAATCACATGGCGTATTGGCTAAATGGTTTTTTTCTAATATACATGCACTTCATGAAGATGCTTTCTTGGATATTATTACAAAGTTTATTTTATTGAATTATACAGATGATCAAATTGAAGCAGGAGTGGAAAAATATATGAAGTTAAAAGGACATAAGGTAAAATCATATATTCTAATAATTGGTATACTTAATTACCTTCTAAAATTTCAACTGCGCAATGAGCAAATACTTAACATATGCAGTGATCATTATCTTAAAAATTTAAACAATATACCTGTGAGTTTTTACAATTCCTTTATTCATCCATTTGGATTCCTATATTTTAAGCCATCTAATCAAAGACTTTGGGATATTACAGAAACAATACTATTAGAATCCTATAAGAAGGTAAATATTCAAGATCTATGCTCAATAATGTTGTCCTATATTTATGTTAAGGAATATCCAACAAGATTGGTTTCAAAAGTCCTTAATTCAGAATACATTACAAAGATCAGTAGTTCACATTTGTTACAAAAATTATACTTGATTGACACAGCTCTAACAGTTGAATGCATTGAATATGATGGTCCCCTGTTGCCAAAAGATCAGGGGCTCAAACCAGTTTTGCAAGATCAAAGGATATGTAGTTTATTAAATAGGGTAAGAAATTTGATTTTTGGTATCTTTGGAGAAAATAGAGTCTCATTTGCTGTCTTCATACCTAATCTATGCTCTGATGCAAATTTTATTATCGATATAATGATTCATCCAATTGGTTTAGGTAGTGAAACTTTTAATTGGAAACACAAAATAGTAAAAAATGAAAATATAGCTCTACTTATACATTTGCCAGACCATTATTGCACTAAAAGTGAACAACTTATTGGACCTCAAGAGATGAAGAAAAGACATCTAAATTTGCTTGGTTTTAAAGTAGTTAGCCTTAAGTACACTTTACTTTGTCAGCTGTCTATATCAAGCAAACACAAGGAGTTGGAAAAGTATATGTTAGATAGCATTGGTCAATCAGAACCTTGTTTGTGACACTCAAAAGGAATTGAGACAGATTTTTAGATAAAACCCAATATCAAAGATATTTCTATAATTAGCGACTTAGATAAATTGATATCAAAGTATTCAGCAGTGTCAAAGTGACTGCCATGTTTATAATTTCTGTGATATAATCAGGTATTTTAATAAATAAATGTATTTTGCGAGTCTTGTAAATTTTAAAAATAAAATCAAAATAGAAAAGCATGTAGTTGTTATTAATCTCTTTATTTTTTAAATCTTGAAATAGGTTATATGGATGTGGCTTGTGAACTATCTTCCAACAACGCAAATCCCGTTATTGTAGTGAGCAGTTACACTATAACATTTAACACTTCCACTATAAAAAATTTTGTTACTTTGTTAATTTTTTTACAATAAAACAAATATTTACCATAAATTCAAATTCAGGATCCGGATATAACAACAGTAAAGTGAGTGTTTAACCTCTACTGTGAACATGGGAAGGTGAGCAGTATAAGGAAATTATAATGAAACTAAGAAATTAATTTAATTACTTTATTATATTCATAACATTTTCTTATTGTAGAATGTAATCACTGGCTAATTTGCTAGAGTTATTATTTGAAAAGGTATTTTTAATAATTTCTTAGCTTATTCAGTGGAAATAGCTTTCCACACTTTAGACACTAATTATTAATTTTTTTAATAGTTTAAAATAGTTTATAATAACAGAATCTATATAAAATAAACATAACGCAGTGTCAAAATATGGCATAATTTTAAATAATAATGTTCAAACTACAGAAGTAATCCCATAGGCTTTCTTTCTATCGGACATCCTGGTATAGACACGGCCCGTCTTGATATACGCCTATCAGTGTGTAGGTAAGGGGAAATATTTTTAATCAAGATTACGTAATGAGACTGTTTACTTAAAAGCTATGAAATCAACATTATGAATCAATCAAAAACATACAATCGAATTAGAATATTTTACGTTTCAAATACGAGTAGGTACAGCGATTGCAATTTTAATTAATTATTGTTAAAGGTAATAACATAAATAATATAAAGTACGAATTCTATTTTTATAGCCATATGTTGTATCACAGCGGCTCTAGCTTGATCGATCATTGATTTAGTCGGCTCACAGCCTTCAATCTAATTAGGGATTTTTTATTTAACAATACAGGTCACATAATAGATACAATAAACAGATGACTCTAGTAACGATTAACTACTTAAACACGTCTAAATTATGGATTTCTTTAAGCAACACCTTACTTTCATTTCATTACACTAATAGCACTGATAACCGGTTGTGATGGCATTGTGCTTTTAATAATTTAGATGTAACCGTGACGTCTTCAGCATTAAAACATACGTATTGATAAAAAAATTTTGAACATAACTCAATATAAAGTATTTTTTCTGTTAAATACCGTTAAATTACCACATTGTGCTAATTTCTACACAATATTCACAATCTACGGTATGTCAGGTACCTATAAGCATAGGAGTAATGATAAATGAAATGCAATGTAAATTTGACATTTGGCACACTTAATAATAGAGACCGTAAAGCGAACTTCCATTAACAGCATAATCAGTTGTTGGTGAATGATCATATAATTATAAGCGTCGTAAAATAAAATATTTGTGTTGAATTATGCAGCAATAATCAACATTATACGCGTACGATCTAATTTGTGGGTTAATATGCATACTGTATATCTCTTGCTTACTTAAATAATTTTTTTTTAACATTCCTTCAATAATATCTCTATTATTTTGCTTTGCGTGATAAAAGTTTGAAGGAAGTAGTAATTAGGAAATTTCATTTATAAGCTCTTCGTTTAAAATAAACTATTGTACATATATTTTTGTAAATTTACAACGTTTTCATAAAATTATTTGAAGTTTTATTTGCGATAAACATCACTTAGTGATAATTTATTTTACTCGAAGTAAAATAATTATATGCTTTAGTAATTAAATAGAATAGCATACACCTATTTTAGGTACTTAATTTGATTAAGGTATTTTTTTCATATTTCCATTTTTAAATAATTATATTATTAAGTTTTCTTTTATCACTATCTAAAGGCAAAATGCATCATAAAGGCTATAGCCGCTTCGTAGACTTTTCGTGAATATTGAAGAACAAAAAGTAAGTTCGCCAAGTAAGTAGATTTTAAAAATTATGTCACATCTTTAAGCAATACAAATAAATTTTTGTGTTTGTAACGATAATTTATCATCTATATAACTGGAATAAAAATTTCAAATAGATTTGATGATTTCACGGAAACAAGGCTTCTAAAACAGAATTTTCAGGTAGGTAAGTAGATCGAAAACGTAATATGACTCGACTTGAAGATGTTTGTTTTGTGATCTCTACAAGAACACTAATAAAGGAAGGAATAACTATTTACCTTATTACCATTCTATGAGTATGATTTCTACAAAAAGTGATATCATGCATCATCCTTACATCTAATATTCGCTTGAATCTAATCAACTAGAATCTCCAAATGTCAACCAATATTAGGTACTTAAAATTATCATCTTATTTTCTATGTTTTTTACAACATCAATACTTAGTTTGGCAGTCATCTAACGCTCTTTGCACATAAGAATGATTAACTAAGTAAATGTTATAGTAAATAAATTGACGTTTTTTACTTTAATCCAACTCTTTCTTATTGGTAATTTAACTGCGATGCTACTGGCAGTTGATTGCCATTGACTTAAAAGATTCTGAGGAACACACCTCAGAATACTGAGTACTAGTTTCTTATGAAGAGATAATTTTATGCTTATCTTAAAAGCAATAAATGTTTGTACAAGGTACTTTTTCTTTTAAGTTACCTCAAATATACTTAGAAAAGTTTTGGAATGTTATATCTGAAGGTAGAGTTTAATAATCTTATTTTTAGGTATAGTTTATATTACTAATAGAATACCTATAGACAAATACAATTAAGATTATTAGATAATCCAGTTAGCTTAGGCTATTCTATTTCTGCTTAAAACTACAAGATATTCTGCCACAATGAATTAATCTTACAAAATGACAAAACGGTATATAAACGATCACAGTAAGAAATCTTCTAACTACGCGAATGTGCGCAAAAAGTTTATGAGTAAAACACTATAGTTACGTGTTGCCATCTAAAGGTAAAGAGACCTGCGTAAATTTTTAAATAAAACTGCATTGTATCATGATTTTCTGATTCGTTTCTAAGTTATGAATCTGCCTGAATAGCATTAAAACAATATATTCATATGTAAAACGTAGTACTATTTTATTTACTTTATTTCTTAGTCGTAAGACAAGTACCTAAGTAGGTTCTGTACGGCTGGCAGATAGTTCTAAGAAGCAAAGATTTTTTGAAGGCAAACATTTTTGGCCTAGAATTGATTAAACAATGAAAATGTATTATCATTTAAGTAGTCATTTTAGCCGTTGAAGATAATTATTAGACAGTTAATGTATCTGTTCCGAAATATTATATGTTAGTTTCTTATTAATGTATATAGTTCATGAATCTTGGAACCAGCCTTAAAATGACTAGATTGAGTAGTCCAATCCTTTTAATGTTTTCATTGGATAAATAAAATGTTATTCTCAGTCCAAACATTATTTTTAAGTTGAGCAGACGTCTTAAGAACAGAATTAGTATTTACATTAAATACAGAATTCATAAGATTGTAAATTCTAAATCTATAAAATAGCTATTCTTAAAATCGATAGAAAAAATAAAGTCGAAGGATAGTATAACAATCGTAAAATTAAAAACGATATGGCATATCTGTAACAAATGTATCGCTACTCGCTAGATTATAACAAAACCAACTTAGAACTAGATCTAAGTAAGGCTCCTTGTTAGAATAAGTAATTCAATTTAATACAATTTACTTAAATTTCCTACACAGACAGAAAATACACATCACCAAATAAACTTCATAACAAATCCATGTAACAAAACTTACATGTTCAATTGCGTTACATTTTAAAAGAAATCAGAATCAAGAAAATTCTGCAAAATGCTGATTTTACACTTTTTTTAAAGTATAATAATTTAATAATTAAGGAATATAATACGTGATTTTGAAGTTATTTCGTGAAGTATCTAAAAACGCACGAAATGTGTAATATTGCCTTTTCGAAATACGGAGCAGAAGGCAACATATTCACGAGTAAATGGTGATCACCTCCCGACCGCCGCCACGTACCATTAAAACCTTTTCTAATCCCTCAGTTAAAACCTCTAGGAACTCCATATCTGTAAATTATAAATAAATAGTATACACTACATTTTACATACAACCGTTTTTTTATTAGGACAGGAGAAGATGTTATGATATGTTAAAATCATCAATAGTCTAAAATAAATATTTTACATTGCAGGGCTGTTAATACATTTATTTTTATAAAAGGTTCATAGATTGCTATAAAGATATGCGAATGTTTTCTTCCCTCTTGATAATACGAATTTTAAGGAAAAGAAGTTGTGGAGTAAATTAAATGACTTACAGTTTGATTCCCTTTCAAGTTTGGTGTCACGAGGAGGACCAGGCAGGTTAAGTATGACTAATTGTGCGTCATGGGATCGAGACACGATAACTTCGTTTAATTTAACCGCTGTGTGCATGCGTCGAACTGTACCCTCATCACTGAAAGTTTGAACGAATTGTTACGTTTTATTCATATTCATAAGTCTTTGAGGCACCTTGATAAACATGATAGTAATAGTCCGCTACTTCAGAAAAACAATTAGTATCCTTCATTATGGTATAAATTTATTATTTTTGGTCAAGGTTACGATACCTGCTTTGTGCAATTATGATCTACATACAAAATTAATATTGAGAGTTTTATAATAGAAACGTATAAGCAATTAAATAATTAGAAATTGTTGTATTTTTAAAAGTACTAAGTCAGACTAATAGAGCTAATCCAGAGTAGACCTATCCATATATGTCTAGGCACTGACTGCATCCATGGCTCAAAATTTCCGTTATAAGGCGTTATAAGGAACAGTTATGTTATGATTAGCGATAATAAAAAGTACAAAACTTACGGTGTAATACTGGTCAAATTAGGTTTAGGGTTGAGCGCGTCACCATTAGCGTTGCCATCTTTCTTTTCAGCGTCCGGAGGTGGCGAAGGAGCTCCCTCACACTGTGAGTTTTCAGCAGACGAATCCCACATTGAATCAATTATGTGCAACAAACTACTTCGAAAGTCGTCCTATTGTTGTTCCATTTCAACAATTCATCGGTTTGTTTCGTTGAGCGCCGCGGAGTTGCACATAATAGATTCAAGGCGAATGAAACACGGGATGTCATATATTATTTAAATTGCAAATCGATAGCTGTCTACGAACATCAAAACATTCATCCTAGTTTGTGAAATGAAATAAAGAAAAGTGAACTATAAAGTGAATGACCAAACATATGACCACCGTGTGTAAATTCGCTAGGACCCGCTATATTATGTTGATGATTAAATTAAAACTGATGAATAAAATAAACTGTGCGGGCTTGCAGTAAAAGTGCTAATGATGTGAATGCAAACATATTCATACAAAATGCAAAGAACATAATTATAATTACTCTCTGCATTTACAACATTAACATTACTTTTTATTTATGAAACAGATAATAGTTTATAATATCTATTTTGAAAATTTAGTAGTTGTCTTAACGCTGTGAAGCGCATTGTTAAACATTTATTTCAATAAAAATGAAAGCCACATTAATATATGCTTTACAACAGTGGCAAATTAAAATCTGCTTTATACACACAGTATTAGGCATGCTCCATTGATAAATGACATTAAATAAACTTAACAAGTGTGTTGATAATACAATTTGTTGCTAAATGTGGTTGTTTAAGTACTAGACCATTCCCTACACATTACGGTCATTAGATTTTATACGTATAACATTTTATCCATATGCCACCTTTTATATTATGCACAGTTAATTTTGTATAAAGTATGTTTTGTAAATTGAATTACAAAACCTTATAAAGCTATATCTTTTTATGAAGCGTATATTTCGGTAGTAATACAACTAATCATTAATCACCTTGTCATCGTGTTCCTTTTCGTCACTGTCAGCTAATGGAGGGGAAGGTGCATCGTTCAGATTCGGTTCGCTGCTTGGATCTGCAAATCGTACTTTGCTTGCTGTCTTAATATCAGCGTGATGATGGTCAACTATGGCTTGAACCTGTGTAAATATAATCCACGTAATTTCAAATATAAAGAATAAAAATAATTATTATCTAATACAAGCACATCCAATAGATTTACACAGTGAATTTAACCATGCTACTAATGATAAAAATGTTCAATTGTTTGTTGGAAAGGTTTTTACTATTTTATTTTCAAGATTTTATACATTATTTAACATATCACTAAAATCTGCTGCTGAATAACTGGCGTAAATTTTGGAGTCTCCAATTAAAATGTTTTTTTTTTATTTTAACTTTCATTATATATATAAATACCTACATGAATAAGAAAGGTTTATTTAACAAATATACATTTATAGCGAAGAAAATACAATATATTGTTAAAAAAAGCTTAACATCAAAAGCAGTCTGTGCTTTGCTATAATAAATAAATATAATTTTTATAAATATGAAAATGCTAAATGAATGTGCAATCACTCACAAGACAGAATAGCGTCGTACTTTGATGGTCTAAGTATTACGGAAAAAGCATATTATGGAATCTTTACACATCGAGTCTTAAGGTAAAATCGAATATCGACAAGAAACAGAAACTAAGATGGGTATTAATGATATTTAAAAAGAAGTGGACGTAAGGGTTGGGTATTTTACCAGAGGTAACTTTTCCTCAGCGGTTTGTTCACGATAGTCCACCAAATTTTGCATCTGTGTTAGCAGCGACAGAATAATAAGTTTATTATTATATTATTACAAACACATTCATATTTATATAGCAAGTGTCAAGTGATATGGACAATATTACAAGTTAGCTTAGTGCTAGTGTGGATACAGTTTAAAAAGAAATGCGTAATTACCATTCCCATCGTCTCCTTCTTGTTTAGTCTTAGTTCGCGCAGCATCTGGTTTCGTTGTTCCATCATTAAAGTTCGTTCGTATGTGTAGGCGGAAATGTCGCTGTCGGTCTGAAATTTATTTATAATTTATGAAGTGCGCATAGTTATAATTACAATCACAAATGGCTATAAGACATCATTTGAGTTTTTGACTTCTATTATTTTTAGAATATTTGAAACACGTGTTTCGGTGTATATACGTAGGTAACACTGAAAATGTTTAGAACTAGCCTGTTAGAAACATTGGTAATGAAAACTTTTTTGAATTCCAATTTTTTAATCCTTTGGTATCCTAATGTATATTGCATTCATTTGTCATTTGTTTTTGTGAATCTAAAGTTCTCGTTACATGTGAAAATGAACCTAACGTGAGAAGATTTTCACTCCATCGTTTATCATGACTTTCGTTGTGGGCTGCAATTAGCATTTCTTAATAAAGTCCCATCTCGTGCCACTATTTACAATTGGTTTAACGAGTTTGAACGTGGACTTAGCAATCTGCAGACTGTTAAGTCAATCGCTGTTTGCCTGTTGTCTTGGAAAAAATCGACAACAGCGCCGTCGAAGCAGGATCCTCCTTTACCTAGACAATGCTTCAACGCACTCCGCAAAACGGACTATTGAATATTTGAGCATGTGTTGAGAAATTGAGTCATCCGCCATACAGCCCTCACCCGGCGCCCTGCGACTTTCATTTATTCCCAAGAACTAAATATAAAATTCAAGGTATTGGCTTTACGAGCCCTGAAAATGCGGCGAAAGCGTACGAAAATGCCATAGAAGAGACCTGTAGGAAGAATAGGCCCACTGCTATTCTCGATGGTTCCATCGAATGCGGCGATGCGTAGAGAGAACTTCGAAAAACAATAAAAGTATTGGCAACTTTCTACATTAAGCCGTTTTCTTTTTTCTAAACATTTTCAGTGTTACCTAGGTATACCTAAAGCATATTAAATCTCCAAGTTATCCGCTTACCATTTCTACAACTTCGACTTCTGCTTCTAATCGAAGTTGATACAGGAACATTTTAAGGTCTTTTTTCATTTGAATCGAGTTATCTTCCATTTGCGCTACAGTAAAAATACGCATTTTACAGTTTTTCCACGTACGGTGTTGTTTGAGTAAGAAAGGCAACAACATCAACATGCCGCCGTCGTGAACTATCCACCAGATATCGATATTACCAGATATCTGCAAATAAATAATACATTGGGTTAATTGATTGGTTAGAGTTTTAATGTAAACGATAATTCAGATTCATGTTACTCAAATATTAGTCGAGTAATACTGTTGAATTTGTTTTCTTTATTTTTAACTTTTTAATATTTTTTTGAATAATGAATTGAATTGAATAATGAATATTCCCGCTAGGACATTGTCGCATATTATAAAACAAGACCTTCGATATACAGGATATGCTCTAAATCAATCTTTACAATTATAGAAAGTGTTTTGATCACAACGGCTTCTGTCGCGAGTCGCAGGCTAAAATCACAGAAATATCCTCTTTAACGATGAAAAAACTTTCACGATTCAAGAACACTTCAATAAGCAAAATGACAAAGTGTACGCTCACTGTTCTAAAGAAGCTGATTATGTGGTCTAAAAGGTACAACGTGGTCATCATCATGCGTAAGTGATGGTTTGGTGGGGTGTGTCTTATCAAGGAGTCATAAAACTACATTTGTGTGAAAAAGAAGTAAAAACTTCAGCCAAAGTGTATCAAGATAGACAGTCTTGAATCATGTTGTAAAACCTCTCAGCAATACACTTTTTAAAAATATACCGTGGACTTTTCAGCAGGATTCTGCACCTGATCACAAGGCACAAACTACCCAATGCTGGCTTGACCAACGTTCTGGACTTTATAAGAGCTGAAGACTGGCCATCATCTACCCCAGACCTTAACCCGTTAGACTTCTAATTATATTCAGTATTAGAGGACATGGCCTGCTCTAAACGACACGGCGATATTGAGTCTCTTAAAAAATCTTTGAAGCAAGAAGTGGCGAAACTTTTCTTGGAAACAGTGCGTAAATCTATAGATTCAATTCAAGCTAAAGGTGGCAATTTCGAATAGAATATTTTTTAAGTTTTTGCTGAGACTTTAATAAATATATTTTATTTATATTATATTATTATTAGTTATATATATATATATATATTTAAATTTAACTTTACTTCATTTTAAAAAATGCATTGTCATTTGTAATAGAACTTACGGCTGGACGGTAGACTTATCTTAAAGTCAAATTTACCTTTTCAGTTGAATCAGGAAAGAAGTTGATGCCTTTAGGTACAAGCATGGCCATTCTTGCAGCTGTGACGGCTCGGACAGTGTTGAGGAAAACATGCCAAGTGCGATCATCTTCAGACTGTCGCCAGCCGTACGGCCAACCAACAATTACTGTATTGGGCTTCAAGCCTCCTAAACCAGTAGTTTGGACGCTGTAAGAATAGAGATTATTTAAGATTTTAATTATGTCACTACTAAAATATATGGAAAGGAACACCTATCAGCTGAGGTCAATTGAAACATGAAAATCTTAATTTCAAGTGTTTTGTCTATAATATTACAGTAGTTGCATTATATGATTGAGATATTATACTTACAAATGACTTAGTCCGTCAGCAATGCTATTAGCTACGAGCACATCGGTGAATCCTTTAACTTTCTCTTCTTCCATGCATTTACGCAGATTCTGCTTAGCTGTCGAAGCCTCTCCAGCTCGATGGGTGTAGTCACCACCAAGGACCGATACGCAAACTGCTAAACCTTTGCCTGAATATTACAAATTAAAATGTTTTTTTTTTAACATCATAAAACTGCGAATCTGTCTAAGAATAAAACCCTCGACAAAGTTCAGATATTTTTAACTTTATTTTTGTATTAAGCAATATGTTACCAGCTTTTAATTGACTCGCGAATGCAAGCATCTTCCGGTATTTCGGGTTAAGATCCTCATTCAGTTTAGCAAGAACCAGTACTTGTGGACGCCAATTTTTGGTGTGAGGAGGTCCTTCCTCCAGACGCAATAAAGAATACCGAGCAGCAGATAGCGCTAATCCTCGAAGACCATCGCCCCATTCTTTCTCAGCACTAAATGAAAGTAAATATGATTCGAATTAATTCAGATGATTAAAATTTATTATAAACTTTTTATTTCATCACACATTGCAAATTAAATACACTTTTAATAAGTCGAGTAAATCACACGTTTAATTAAGTATTATTATGTAACTTTTTTAGTTTTATTAATATTAAAACTAAAAAAGTTACAAAATGTGCTGATGTTTTCATATTATCTCATGACTATAGAAAGTATAAGTGATAAGTTATAGAGAGTAAGTAAATAAGTAAGAAAATAACCTTAAACTGTAATAACACATTGAAGCTTAAAGCATTTATTTAATTATAACACTTACCCTCGATATTCAATATATTTGTATACTACTCCCGCTAATCCCATAGCAATGAGTGCGTAGAACCATGATGTCATAAACATAATTGAAATGCATAAAACCAAACCAGCAATTGATAGTGACCTAGAAATGAATACAATTTGTGTATTAAATATTTTATTTTCTACGAATGCTTTGTTTTTTATTTATTTATGTAAAATCCAATTACCAATGATAGTATTTGAATCTGGGTCGCCAGTTTGGAGTATTCAGTAATGTCTGTAGAGCACATGCCAGGTTTACGAATCCGTAGCACATTAAGAAAAACATAGATAATAAAGGTGCCAAAATATCAACGTTTCCAAGCAGTATACCACCTTCACATAAAATCATCGTCAAAATAAGAGCTCTGAAAAAATATATTTGTGATTTTTATATGTACACAATTTTTTTTTGTTCCTGGCTTTTCAGTGCAATTTTATGAATAAATAATTATTAGGTAGATCATAAAGTAATTTAGAAAAATCTGTTACTATAATTTTATATTTAAAATGCTTTAAAGTACAACATTTTTACCAATTCTTAAAAGGCCGGCAACGCACTTGCGAGCCCTCTGGCATTGAGGATGTCCATGGGCGGCGGTATCACTTGACATCAGGTGAGCCTCCTGCCAGTTTGCCCCCTGTTCTATATTAAAAAATAAACATAGAAGTACCGTATTGGTTCGCCTCGACTCGATGATACAGCAAAAGGTGCCAGGAATGGTATAATTTCATCTTTTGCAATGGCTTGGAGTAACCGGGGAGCTCCGGTGAGAGATTGTAGACCAGCTCCAAGCGTTGAGAGGAAGGATCCAATTAGTATCACCCACTGATTGGGCCAGGCCATGTTAGCTACTACCAGTTTACCACCAATAGACTGGCCAAATCTAAAAAAAATATTTTATTGTGATAAAAAATGATTGTTAGTTATGAAATCTAGAAGGCTTGTTCTTAATCATGTTACATTTGTAGAATTTTGTTATAAGTTTTTTTTGTTATAACTAAAATATAAATAAAAAAATACATTATGGTAGATAATCTTAGTAAGCAACTTGTGCTGGAAGAAGTTTTTAAGGGATATGCAAAGTTTGGCAATTCCAAAAGTGATGGTACTACAATAACATTAACTAATATAGACAAGTGGCTTAAAGAAGCAGGGATTATTGATGGGAAAAAAGTGTCTACTACAGATACAGCAATAATATTTCAAAGATTTAAATCAAAATCAATAAATTTTAAGCAATTTTTGACCTTCATCGATAGCCTTTGCAAAGAATCTACATTGAAAAATCAAGATGACGTAATTGCTAAATTATCTTCAAGTGGAATTCCTGGTACATCTAATGCTACAAAAGCTGATACTTCAAATATAGTTTCCCGATTAACGGATGTTTCTAAATACACCGGAAGTCATAAGGAAAGATTTGATAAGCAAGGCAAAGGAAAAGGGAAATCTGGAAGAGAGGACGCAAGTGCTAATACTGGTTACGTGCAAGGATATAAACATAAAGACACTTATAATAAACCGAAAAAATGACCGAATATTCTTACTTGTCACGAAGTAATAAATTATCCACGGTTCCAGCAAATAACAAGACGGACGATAAATATACCACTGATGTTGTCAAAATAGCGCATATTGTTCCTATTGGTATACTTTTTTGAGCATCTGCTAAATCTCCGGAACGATTTGAACCAGCCATAATTCCTGTAAAAATAAATGTGTAATAACTCAGTCTGAAGTAGTTAAAAATAGCCGTATAAAATTTTTAATCTATTTTATTTACCCGTGACAGAAGGAAAGAATATTCCGATTAGAATAGGAAAAGTAGTCGTAAGATCGGCAAATACTTGATTAAATGTTGGACGTTCCATTTGTTCAATGTCTTCGGGCTCTTTTCCGTAAGATATGTATTGACCAAGTGAGAGAAACGAATTTGGTACATTATCGAAAAAGACTCCGCTTGCTAGACCCTATAGAACACATACAATTTAAAACACGTTAATTATATTTTCATTGTTTAGTGTGTATGACAAATACTATATGAGTGGAAAAGGAAAACAGACGGCAGGATAATGAGCAAGGGTTATTTGGTTATGGTTCATTTGGTCTCCAACTACTTTTTCGGGATAAAAAGCGTGATTAATAAATATTGTGTGTATTTTTTCTTACCTTAATGCCCTGAACAATACTGACTTCATGGGTTTGGTAGTAAGGATCACAAGTATTATTAGGGCAGAATATTTGCTCTAATTCACCGCCAACAGTTTTCGTACAGTTGTCGATATGAATGTCCTTCAATAATCTTTTACCTAGTACGCACATTCTGAAAAATATTTTTTTTTCAAACGTTGAAATAAGATTCGGAGTTTTAATAATAGTTTAAAAGATAATACAACTCACTGTAGCTTGTCGTTCCCATTAAAGTTAACAAAAATTCCGGCGTAAACGGCTGATATTGACAGGATTACGCAACCGAGGGCGACCGTAGCAAATTTATTCACAAACTTAACTCCCAAAAAGACAATCAATCCCATAATCAAAAGTAGTCCAGTTCCATACACTCGGAAGTTATTATACATTGCGTCAGGGTCTTTAGTAAAATCTCCAAATATTGACATCCACGGTGCCATGTATGTCTAGAAGAAAAAGTCAGATAAAAAAGTGTCCGTTTCTAAACTTTATTGAAATTAACTTCATAGGTTTATAGTTTACCACCTTCATGCAACATTAGTTAATTATGTCATAACTTAATGCGGATGCGAATAAGGGCTTCATTGGCCGTGAAGTCTAGTTAATCAATCAATAGATTATTGACTTGCGTATATTGTAGTTTTACAGCAGAACTTCGCGACGATATTTTTATTGTTCGAGAATCAAATGCTGTCTAAATCAGGGTTCCATACTTTATTTTGTGCATGATTTTGTTTCTGATGAGTCTTGGCATTGCCATTATATACGAAATTTTGGACAGAAAAAATATCATTAAATATAATTAGAATAAAATCTAAAAGAGTTATTAAAAACACTGAGTATTTTTTAATCTTATATGCGTACCAATACAATTTCAACAGCACCAACGATATACATGGCTGCAGCAAGTGTTGTCCCAATATAGAACAGTATGCCGACTGCACCTCCACACTCCGGGCCCAAAGATCTTCCGATCATAAAGTAGGAGCCCCCTGCAGGTACAACACCGTTCGTTGCGATTGCAGACATCGACATAGCCGTTAACATAGTCTAAAAAAACGTACAATTGAAAGTTCTTGAAAACTCTTATTAACTCTTATCATACGATTTCTATAATATTACTTACCGCGCAGCAGCAAATGAGAACAATAAAGAAGCCATAAACAGCCCCAGCTGTGCCAACAACCCAGGTAAGACGGATGAATAGAATAACGCCAAAGATATTTTGAATACAAGGTAGGTAGACACCGATGAGAGTGCCCATCCGCGCTGGGGGAGCTGGTTTTGGTGCATCGGGATCAGCAGTGGAAGCCGTGGGTATTGTGTTGGAGTAGTCCGCCAGGGAACTGAGGAAGGTAGCGGCGCGTGGTCTGTCCTCGATCTCATCCTGTAAAATATGAATATTTTTCTTATTGTTGCAAAGATAAAAAAGAGCATATGCTCTTTAGTTTATAGCACAAAAATTGGAAGAATTCACTAGAAACAGGTAACACGATTCGATTGTACTAAAATTTTACATAAATTTACACAAACAAATCTTATAAATTAATTTAAAATCAAATAGGTTAATGTTTATAGAGGCGAATTTATTACAATACTAACACAACTCGAGGTTCGAGTGTTTATCAGCATTGTGATCAGCCTGAGATTGACATTTCAAGTTGACAGAAAACCGTTTAATATTATGCTTAAATGAGTGCATGTGGCATATTACGACATCTTCCGACGGGAATTTGGTATATGTAATATTCCGCCTCAGACAATTAATTATCTTCTTGTTGTTTTAAAGAGATTGTATTCCATTAAAAAAATGTTAATGTTTTTCCAATAACTTATTAGTCACTTAAATTGGCTTATATGGTTTAATATCAATGACATAATAGATAAAACATATTTAGAAAATGAACATATGTAGTAACTAATTGTTTCGATACTTTCCAATAATGATTTTATTATTAATAGCGCCCTCAATATTATGCCGTGGGTGTTTTATGCGTCAGTACTCACGTGATCTTTTTGTAAGTGTACTGAAAGGAAAAATATTTTACTATTATCAGCCTGTTTTTTCGCATAATTCCTGTATTATTTTTCCCTTTACAACTGACAATTATACGCTTTTTTTGGTAATCGAATCAAGGATATATCGCGCTACGTACTCAAATTTATTGTTAAAAGAAATTGTGTAACAACTGACACCGAACTCTTATTTGAACATAGTTATCATAAATAAATGCCATTTAAAAACAATTTAGTTCTATTAAAACAGCTATGTATCAAATTAAATTTATTTATTCTCATTCAAATTGAATAACTTTTAAAAATTAATTACATGATTTAAAAAATATAGTTTAATCAAAATTTTAGTAAGAAGAAGTTTCAAAGAAATGCCAATGAGTGATTTATACTCCCGATATCAAAAGGTTGAAAGGTTTGGTTTCCGGTGTAATAGCGGACTTTTCGAGTTGGGTCTTCATTCGGGTCGTGTCGAGTGTTGTTATTTTATTCACATGCTGTTCACACTTCCCGAAATATGTATACCATTTTATAAGCTGACAAAATTAACATAATCTATGATTATTTAGTATTATTATTAAATTCATATTTTCAATGTTATTTACATAAAAACAACATTTATATTACCACTGAGATAAAGGATTTACCATAAACGTTAGCAGTTTAGGTTTAGTTAAATTTTGGTTTTTAAAAATTTCATCTCGAAATATATTTTTTATAGATGATAACTTTAACTATCTAACGCCGTACTCAGTTACAATAGCAGTTATTAAATTGCCTTTTAGAATTAATTAAGAATAGTATTGATTAAGAATAGATGGCGGAACGTCGTGAAGCGCATCACATCTGCGCCTTCTATTACCACATAGCGATCACGACCGCTCAGTCAAGAGCGTACCGAATAAGAAGAAGAATAGTATTCAGAACAAACGAAGGAAATTAAACGCCTATAATTTTAAAACTGAAATATGATACTACAATAGAAGACATTAATTAGCTTTGGATTTAAAATTGACTATAAACTATTTGGTTTTATGAATGTTTAACCTATCTAAGTACCCCCCTATAAGGTCCATAATATTGGAGCACAAACACTTTTTTTGAAGTTTTTGGAAATAATTCAGTATTTACGATTTTTATAGAGCAATATTAACATGACACACTAAGAACACGCGTTGACGTGCAATTAGGCTCAGTTCATGTCACATAACGACCGGCTCGAATAGAGCTCATTACATCGCATTCGAACCCTCATCCAATTTGTTGCAAGATTCAATCGTTCAACAACACTGTAAAAATGAAGTAATAAGTGGATAATTACTCAGCTTAGTGAATTGATGTTCTTTTTTGTATTTTAAATTTGTAACACCTTAGCCGTTGTTTAGTTTTGGCAATACACGTTGACCCTTAGTCTGAATTAACAAACGAATACACGACTCACGAACTCTTCAATAGGTATCCATTTGGAACACACAATTTTCCAAAAGAAAAACCAAAAAGGTCGCTGGGAATACAAACAATATAAAAAAAAAACTTTGAACGCTTTGAATAAAAAACGCAGAATCATTGAAATTCATAAAACAGCAAAATGTCCGTCTGAGGTGCGCATAATTTAATCAAGACGTCGCGTATTCAAGAAGGCTTGACCTCAAACGTCGTTCCTTATTGACAAAGCTCTCGTCTGGCCTTCCACCGTCGAGCGGCCTCCAATGTAGGGTGCTTTGACAATCTATTTAGGCCGATCGCTCAGCAGCTCGTACAAACAACCGGCCAGGTAAACGAGTGGCTTTAATTAAACTTCCAAACTGATACCACTCTTAATTACGTTCGCCCGTAATCCAATAATGTACACTGAGTTGAGCATTTTTATATTCATTAAAACGCCAACGTATTTATTTTCTTCACGCTTCGTAGACATTTTCTTGGACAATTAAATAATGGACGGTAAAATGGCCTTAGCATTAATAAGTTTACGCTGGAATTAAAAGGGGAAAATAACGCAGTCTCTGTTTAACACACTAGTTCAATTACTAGAAATATCCCGAAGGAATATATCATTTATACATGTTTGTAAAATTGAAGAGTCGCGCGTCAGTGGCAGCTACTTGAGCTACGAGTGCTATGTGAGAACGTAGCAAGCACGTAATCCTAAATGGATTTTCAATAAAGCGCTCGATTTATTTCGATTTCGTCTAGTACGTAATCCCCTCAAATTGGCTGTCACAAACGTTATTTGGATGTCGTCAGATTCAACTTGATGATAACGTAAACACTTTTAAATCTACATTCGAAATTTATATAGATTATAGAGTTTTTGAAATCTTTATTTTAACAGTCTCATCTTAGTTTAATTTATACACTATTTTAACACAGTTTTATAAATATCGTATTTATATTGCAATTTAAATCCAGCCACGGGTTAGATTGCCAAACGTTGATTTTATTGTCTTTAAATAAAGATAACGAAAAATAGTCGCAGTATTATTAAAGCAAAATAACCGCTGTAAGTTCATTTTTTTGTATGTCAAGATTTATTTTAATTTTACTTACATGGTAAAGGTACAGATTCGTGTCGCAACATTTATCCTTTTCTTTTGCCAGGTCATCGGTATCTCCTGAAACAATGACACAAGCTGTATTAGTTTACAAGTATTATCAATGTATATCTACTCTTATTAAGGTCAGATTTCAGTGTCTGCTCCGTTACAAATTAAAGTAAATAAATTAACTTAAAACTGAAATATATCGTTTCGGGCATCGAATGTAGTTAAATATTATAAAATTTACATGACTTTTTACAATGTATAATATCCTATATTAATCAATACAATCTCATAAAAATATATAATAAGTTATGTAAACGCAATATTTTTTCAGCGTTTCAGTTTACTTAATGGGGAAAGTTCTTGGGAAAAGGTTTATGTGTAAAACACGGCCACCAGTCATTTTTCAATTGACAAGCGTACATAAAAAGCATATAGATGTATAAATGACGTTACTTCTTCTTCATTTTGTAGGTATGTCAGACCTCTTAATAGATAAAATTAATCTTTGGAAAGATTTTCCAGTTGATAAGTTGAAGCTGAGAAGCATGACCATCTTGATCGATTCGAGATGGAGTTAAAACTAGTTGGGAGTTGTAAAGTTTTCCCCCCAGGGGTGGTGAGGCTTTAGCAGGCCACTATTACTTACACAACACAAGTAGGTCGTATTTATGACAAAACTTTAAGCCATTTCGAACTCAGCTTAGTTTCGAATTGCATTGCATTTCTTTTGCAGGCAATCCCGAGATTGAACCAATTTTGAGAGCTAATTGCAGATTGAAGTCTAAATTCTTAGTATAAGTTTGGATTTTTTAGGTTTAATTGAAAAAAAATCAAACCATTACCTATGTTATGTTATATTAAAAAACACATGATCTAGTTAATAAAAATCATAAGTATAGAAATCTGAGTTGAGTTTAATTTTTATAATTATAGCTGGCAAAGATGTAAGTGACATGATGTATAAAATATATATCCATTCGCGATGTTGGATGAAAAGCAATTAATCACGATCAATCTTGGGATTACAAGCAATCTGGAGATGTGTTATTCACATAATCATAAGATTCAGCGTAAGAGACCTACATTATTTTGGAGCTATTAAGCTCAATTTTTGTGATGAAATGACGAGTGGTTTATACTCTCACGTATAACATAAAAATAATTATATAGTTATACTTATATACTATCATTTATCTACTAGATCCGTTAGTAGGAATAAAATGAACTTAGGTATATGGCGTAAAATAGAAAAATTTTCAACAAAAAAATATTTCTTAAGTATTATTTTCTAAATCCTAACCGTTCAGTTAATTGAATTTCTATGTTGGTGGCTTTGTGGTGCTACCGAGTCCCTATAGAGCAATCAACAAATATTTTTCTTGTGCCAACGACATAATTAATTAAAAGTTTTAAATGAAAACTTTTTTGTATATTTTTTTAAACATTGTTTAATGTGGTAAACATTTTTAGTAGGTTAATGAACATTGGAACAATTGTTAATAATGTTCCTTTTTAGGAAAGGGGAGATTTCGACACTCCCTTGCTGCATAGCCACTCGGCCACATATCTGCCTGATTGCGTGCCTGATAGGCTAGGATGTAGGAGTCCCACAAAAAAATCAAACACTGACATGATGTACTAAGTTTATCCTATTATTAGAGAATGAAGGATTAAAGCTTTATTTATATACTAAGCTAATAGGACAGTGAATACATCACTACGTGAAACATTAAACACTAAGATATTTGTTATGTAATTGGAAATTATTTTGGTGCGAATTTAATAATCAGATATATAGTAGTTTTCCACATTATAAAAACTCTATAAGTCACATCAAAAGATGATGATTTTATACTTCTTTCTTTCTTAATTTGTATTTTCTTCTTTTTATAATTATATTTATTAAGGACGTATTAGGAAAAAAGTAACAGGAGTTTCTGTCAAGATGCCGTAATAGAAGTCTATGTTGACAGTATGCGCAAACAAAATACTTACAACTATTTAAAATAATGAATATATGACAAAAAATAACATTAAAAACAAAAGTTGAACGAATAAAAGTTGGCAGAACAATCAAGAGATTCGTTCGAATGTTTCAAACAATTCTGTATTGAGAAAAATGTTATGACTCGACCGGGAGAAAATTGCAAATACTGTTTTGAGGTGGTATGGCACCTTTGGTAATTATTCACCAAACACTGGTGTACGATGTAGCAGCGTTTTTGGGTGACTGAGGAAATGAGGACAAACACATGTCAAAATTAACATACATACGAAAATATAAACGCCAGTATCTTCGGAACCTTGCCTAAAGGGACTACTTTTAATAATATTTTTTTAATAATTAAATTTTAAGGTTACCTATTATTGTATATTGTGTTATCTAAATGAATAAATTAATTTTCAAACGCGGTGTCGTCCCCAAAACATATGGACACGACCAGAGAAATCATAGTTTCATAATCTTATGAAAAGTTTTTTCAATTGCCCAATATTCGAATTCAAATTTATTTGATTCTGTGCTATTGGCCAAAAGTGCATTTTAAAGTTAACTAGAAGTTATGTTGTTATTAGTTATTTAAAATTAAAGTGGATATTTGTTGTAATTCTCGGTAATATTAATACGTTGAAAATATTATGAAAATACTACTCCGATGAGATTAACGAGTGGAAACGTGAACGCAACAATTTATTACCAAAGTTGCCAACATGTAAATATTCAGACTGAAAAAATGTAATTTCAATATTTCATACGTCAGAACAAAAAGGCTTTCAGTTGACTGCTTAAATTTAATCCATCTCTTGAACACTACCTCCGCATTAAACATATTAAAATACATTTAATTTTTTCGTCAATAATAAAAGCGTATTATTTAAATACTTTATGTTAGTGGAAAAAAATCTTAATAAATCGATAAAACGACACATACATTTTCCTGTGAAGCCCCCGCGACTTTGTAGGTGATGCCTATAAGCTAAAAGGTTCGGATTATTAAGGCTGAATTCGATTACCGGTCAAACAATAACTTTGTCGAGATAGTAGTCACGGTAGGATTACGCGCTTACATGAGTTTGGTAGAAAATTATTAGTTTCTGTTTTCTGTTTTCTGGCAGCCTACAGGGGTGATATGGGTGAACCAAATATATTTATTTTTTCCCAAGACATCTCTATCACCAAAAATCTGTACCAAAAATCGAAAATCAAAGTAGACTGGTGCATCAAATATCCTACAAAAAATCAAGACAAGCTAAAACACAGTTAAGAAGCAAATTAGTTTCATTACTTTGCGAAATGATCAAATAGGGAAAACTTCTCAAATATTCTCTCTCAACAGCCATTAGTGCAGTGTAGACGGGAGGATATTCGTAATTGCATATACGGGCAATAGAGACTGCGAACGAGAAATTTACGTGAACTTTAGGTAGTAAATATTAAAACCAGTTCCTAAATATTTTAAATTAATTTTCAGGAGTATTGACTTACTCTTAAAAAAATATTAATTCACACATCGTACGTTTCAATAAGGTAAAAGATAAAGTAAAAAAGATTTACAGCTGTATACACAGCCAGCATTAAATTCAGCAAGGAAAAGTTAATTTTATATGATTGTAATAGTGTTACTTCACCACGAAAGTTATATCCGGTTTGTTAACGACTGGTCTAGAGAAGCATAGGTCAGTGGGCTTTTAAACCAATAGCCTAACCTTTTTTTTATAGAACAGGAGGCAAACGGGCAGGAGGCTCGCATGATGTTAAGTGATACCGCCGCCCATGGACCCTTAGACACATGGACTTTCATAGTTTAAGCCTCGAGAGTTAGAGACCTGACTTGGTTATGTATGAATTTAATTCAATAATTAAAACAGGTATTTATAGTGAAAAAATAACCATCTGCACACAAAAAAAAAAACACATCCTTCTGAAGGTTAGAATCATAAATTATCATTTATACGTCAGTAGCTACTTTAAGGTTCATTTTTCATTATACCAAGTTTGCAAATACTGCCATGGTAGGTACACATTAGCCGAGCAACATATTTCGTTCACAGTAGTCAACATAAATTGTGAGTTATTGCGAGCTCGGAATGTTATGAGGAAAAACTTTCTTGTCACAAGTAACAAGTAAATGAAGTGTACGTAATAGAAAAGTATGACACGCTTTCACAAATGTAGTGCACGCTAAGCTCATTAATAAATCGTATCAGATTTGCAAATTTGGTAAGCTCACAAGTACTGGCGAGCGAGTGGATTAAGCTGTGTTGGCGCTGAATATTAATATTGGCTTGTTCTACTTAAGTTAAAAATGGTTGTAAAATTATTTTATAGACTACTGGTTTTTGATTACTTTCAATTTACCTTATTAAGTATGAATAGAAGAATAAAAAGAGGCACTAAAGAACTATTTCGAAGACGCATAGTTCATAAAAAAGAAATATTTAATAATCAATATTATTATCTGACGTTTAAATATACAATACTGGCATTCGATCGTAAACGAGTTAGGTTCAATTATGCCGAATTTAAACGAATTTTAAGTTCGGAGAAGGTCAAACTCTGACATTTCCATTAAATCAAATCATCTGTAATTCAATTTTCTACACTCGTTGAATACATCCTCCGCAATTTATAACCGACCTTTTTATTTATTTTCCGTAAATGTCACAGTTTTAATTTGAATTCTTGACTACAACTGATTTATCCGCCATTTGCGTGATATTTAGTTATTATATGTTTGTATTACATACACATTTCGAAATAAGCGGTCGATTTCCAGGTGTAAAAATGCAGTTCGTATTTCTTCTAATTTGTTTATTGGAAACAATGTGGTCTGTATGTGAATTATGTGAGATTACTGAACACGGCTCGTTGACAGCACGACGAAATAGTTCGTACGTCATCGTAACAAGTCAGCTCTTGGAGTTGTTAAGAAAACAAAACAAACCAGAAAGTTGTTATTTATAAATGTGAACAATAAAAGACTATCAACATAACCTTCAAATTTTTGTTGTATTAAATTCGTACGTTTGTTATATGATTAATCAAATATTTAAAACGAAAAGTAGACAACTTTGGCGTTCATTGAAGAACATAACAGTTTCATCCCTAGTGTTAGTTGCACAAGGAAAACTCTATTACTAAGCGAATGTACAACGTTATTACGTCCTAGACCGTATTACATTTTCGCTGTTTTAACAGTTTTAACTCAGTAAGAGAATACTGCAATACAAAGAAGTTTCTCGTTAAAACTATTGAACATTGGTACGTGTCGAAGACAGGATGCCACTAATTGGGTTGACTTTCAGCTTCGCTTTCCACTAGATTTGACCATAAATTCGTTGCAGGAGAAATGTTTGGCGACATTCCAAAACGTACTCTATTTTCTTGCCCTATTTTTATACTGGACCGACGCTATACAGCAACTTCATGGGCTTCAAAGAAATGAATCCAAAAAGACCATTAGTATCAAAAGGGTACATACTCAGGCACATGCAAGAAAATTGCATCAAATGTGACACATTATTATATAAATTATTAAAATGTTCCATTCCATACACTAATTATTTCCCATTTAATAAAGAACAGCGATTTAAAAAGTAGAGAACGTTACAATAAAATGTTCAAAGGGAAATAATTGGTGTCCAGTCAAGGTGATTTGGTGTTGCGGACGTCCGATACTTACTGCTACGGGACAGCTATCTTGCAAAGGGTATATTGGCTTCAAATCGATTTCTATTCTGGCGTATGCCCGTAATTGGAACAAAGTAATTTATCTCTTTCAAATTTTAAGCATCTATTCCCTCACAGTTATTGGTAATTATTTAAGTATACATTAAATATTTTTAACAGACTTAAAAACCGACTTTTATCATCAGTACCATTTTATTAACATCAGTACATCAGTACCATTAAAGGGGTTTGTCATGAGATGATAAGTTTTCAGGATATTTACTTATAATTTATTGTAAATAATCGCGTCGCCACGTCGCCTATTAGGCGATGGTTTACACTATATATTGATTTGGTTCGATGTTTTTAGACTCGATGAGCATAGTGTAATTATTCTCATTATACGTCTCTTATACGTCTAAGGAGTTGTTACGTATTTGTATACAATAAACTAAGAATCTTGTAAAACAAAATAACTTATTATTACAGTATAAGTTTACAGATATTGAAGAACGTTGAACATATAACTAAGTAAGAAATGTATGTATTGACTCTGATATGATATACAAAGGTCGGGCACATTCAATTTTAAATGACTCCTTGAAACCTCAGACGGTACTTAAATATTCATATGAGAGCTTAAGCTCCTCACTGCCAGCTAATGGTTTCCTACATTAAAATGTAATAATAATGTACTATATTTTGAAACATTGATAATGTACGTAGAAACATGTTTTGACCACCCTATATGTTAACCACCGACAATAAACGTAAACATTATCAAACACCCACTGTTTGACTTCGATTTTGGCATTTATCACTTAAAGGAAACAAACAAAATAATGTTTATCCTCCTATCACAGTTTAATAATAATAACTAGTGATAAAATATTCAGCAATCTAAAACCTGTGGGCGAGCTAGTATCAGTTCCTTCCACTTGACCGTATTCAACGAAGAATCGTCGACTACCAATCCCTTTCCGTACGGCTTGATCCTTTAGCGTTGCGTAGAGACGTGGGATCTCTCTGCATCTTCTACCGCATTTAATATGGAGGGTGTTCAGAGGATTTGTTCGGTCTAATACCTGCAGCTGAGTTGCCCCAGCACTCTATGAAACCAGCTGCTCACTGAAATATTTCTGAACCAATTCGACTTAGGGTCCTTTAGGAAAAGAGTGTATCAATTGTTAAACGGCCAGAAACGTACACGCCCTCTGACATTGAGGGTGTCCATGAGCGGCGGTGTCACTGAACATAATGTCCTGCCCATTTAGCGATGTCGATGGCGATTTTTATTTATAGAACAGGATTCTATAAATAAAAATCGATTGAGTACATAAGATATCATAATAATACATAAGATACTATAAGATTATCATTTCATGTGAGTTTCCTTAGATGTACTTTCCCATTAACATTATAAAGAGTACACCTTGTCAGATTCCTGATTCACAAAGAGGCAAGTTCCTTTTGATGAACATTTCATTTGTCATTGTTACTGTAAATGTGTTCTTTTAAAGACTTTTTTGTATCACATTGATAAAACGATGCGAAAAATAAAGTCACAATAGGTTGACAAAAGGCGTACATTACATTAAGTTATTCAACACTTTATTTTTCCTCTAAGGCATTTCTTTTTCTAGTCGTTGAACGTAATCCATTTGACGTCAGCCAAGTAACTTTTAAGACAATATTTCTATTATGAACACGTTCTTCTAACACAACAATGGCTTTTCAACGTTACTACAATACTTTGTCATAATATATCCCTTGTAATAAAAATGTAAGCGACAAAAATTAACTCTTCGCAGGAGATGGTTGGAAGGATTTTAATTAGTAAAGATTATTCAAAACCGATTTACCAAATTAATTCCACTGCTCGAGTTCAGCATTGA
This sequence comes from Pieris mannii, assembly GCA_028984075.1. Lineage (NCBI taxonomy): Eukaryota > Metazoa > Arthropoda > Insecta > Lepidoptera > Pieridae > Pieris > Pieris mannii. The sequence goes on from CM054776.1 coordinate 9,110,341, forward strand.
GCGATGCAATTTTCTTGAGCTTTACCTAGAGAGCGAAATCAGTATTCTCAGAATTAAAAAGTTAACCTATTTGCTTTGTTTATTTGACATGATATTGTTCCCTAAATAGTTTTTTTGAAGACCCTTACTGAAGAAAAACCAGTCGATAAAGATTCCTGATAACTTCTTAAAAAAGCATTTAACATTTCACCTTAAGCCAAGCTTAGTTGAACTTCAGATCAGATTCAATTTTAAAACTTTTAAGCGAATACTAATTCGGAACTTTGCGAGCGATAGCGATGGAAGAAAATGTGTAACTTCTGAAATTCATTTAAGTAGGTGAAATTAATCAAAGGAAGAAAACTCAAAAATCAACTTCATTCTTCTGAATATTTGATATAAATACTGCCTGTAATATGTACAAAACAAACATAATTTTAGCTCCCATTTATGCCATGAAAAGGGAAACTATGGAAAAACCGAATTTTCCGTTAAAAGAAAAGTTATGAAAATTCAATTGTCGACGCAGTTTTATTCTTAAAAAAACGTATTTTAGACTGAATCGTTACCGTTAATCAAATAATGGTTACAGTTGTTTGGAGAGTTCGGACTGAACGTAATTGTATAAAACAGATTATTGCCGGCTTTGTTTTAAACAACCATTTGATGTCTTTCAGCAAAAGTTGTATGAGCTTTTTAAAGTCAATTCAGCTCTATCCTAATCCCTCTCAGATATTTTACTTTTTAATAGATGTATCAAAAATGTACGTAAATTTATCTTTCTAATCTATTAAGAAATATGTTACTATAAACCATATTATATATAATAATTAACCCGGATAACAATTACAGTATTATTTTATTGTAATATATAAACTCGGAACATGTGACAAGCACTAATAAGCATATAAGATAATATTTTAAAGATAATGGTAGGTTTTATTAGGCAAGAATTTTTTATAATAACTTTTTTTAGATTATAGTAAATAAAAAATATGGTACTCAACATGAAGATTCTAATAAAATTGTGAATAATTAAATAGCAGCTTGTAATATTTATTGTATTAATAGTAATTGTAATTTTTTTTCACCCTTATTTTTATCATATTACTTTATTTTGAGAAATAATATTATTATAACTTAGTGACATGTCATGGTCACGATATTGCTTCGTAAACATTGAACTCAATATGTGCGTTTATGTAATTAAAATATTGTCTACTAAACGGATTGAAAAGCTTTACCGAGTCAAGGCGAGAAACCTATCAAGTCGCGACAAATACTCAGTTTATTTTAGTTTTACTTTATATTGAAAAAGATTATAAAAGAAATTAAACTTTGACGGTAATTAAATGCTGCTGCGCAAAAAGCAAAAAGTTGTCATAAATGTAACGTATAATAATTTACAATTTGGCTATAGAGTGATTTCTGAGAAAAATAATCTAAGACATAATATCTTTATAATCTCGTCCATCCAAATCCGACCAGTAAAGATTTTTCATACGCCATTTGCATGAAAGAAAACATTTCGGTACCAATTGAGGAATATATTAAGACCTAAACTTAATAAAACTTTGTTATTGGAACATTACATTAATCTAATTTATCTACAGAAGCTGAAATGTATTAATGTACAAAGTTACGTTGTTATTAAATCGTAATCCTCTTTTTTTTTTGTAGTTTAAGAAATCTTTCCTCGGTAAGAGTAAGTAAAGTAAGGAGTAAGGTAAATCAGTTATTAAAATATTTATATACTGTGGATTGTATAATTTAAAGTAATATTTTATAATAACACCCGTGTTATTTATACCACTAATTTGAATTAATAAATTAAAAAAAAATACTTACTGATTTAAAATAAATAAATATAATAATTAATATTTTTATAAATTTGTAAATTTTAACATTTGGAATTACATTGAACTGTTAAGAGTAAAGCCGTTGATCATTAAATCTACTCTTATACTTAAATATACGGTGTTCTCTCACTTAGTTCCCTAATTTACAAAAGTACTGTTTACTCAAATATCTTAAATGCTTTGTCCTAATCTGTCATGACACAATATTCACTAATATTTCAGCATTATTTGGCAGTGTACGTTTATATTACCATATAATTGCAAATTACCTTTTTTTCCCGGCGAGGTACAGTTGCTTTTATTAGAAGGTGATTTTGTTTCAGACGCAGCCATTTTCTTCTTTTCGGACGACATGCTCACACGCTTTTACCGAAACTAAGCGACTGCTACCATTACTACAACATGTATTTAGGATCACCAATTGCTCCCATGATGTTTAAAAATGTTAAATTGTTAACTAAACTAAATTAACATTACTTATGAATGTAAAACGGTCTAATAATATAACTCAAATACAGAAATGAGACAGAGATAATAAGTAAGTCACGTAAAAAATATTTAGATTTAGGTTTTTCAACTACCTTCTGTACTAAGCATAGTCTTAATTTTAATCCCAATACACTATTTGTTGATTATGATTAAGAATAATTTGAGTGAATTTTTATAGAGTTACTCACTTATTATTGAATTATTTTTTATTATGCGCAAAGTAAATTGTAGTACAGTCTTGTTATGTTTTATAATAAAACTGTAAAGTACATGAATGTAAATAAAACAATGGTATTATTAGTAGCGCCGGCCAGTGACGCTTTTTAACAGATCATATAAAAGAACAAAAGAGTTCAATTAACATTTGTTTTAACGAAAAAATAGTGACTTTGCTCTGAACTTTAATCTACTATAATGTTTTGATATTTAAAAAAATTTGAAAATATGAAGGTGATGTAAGCTTACTCATATTATTATGTTTTATGAAGTACTTAAAATGATGAATGATTAGTGATGTATAAATGATGAAATAAATTTTTGGGTATATGAATAAATTAAACAATGATAGACATCGATGATTTAATGAGTGATATAAAACAATAAGTTTAATAAATTTATGTAAACCCTCTAAAATGAAAGGTTCAGAAAACATTGAAACATTTCTGCAGATAAAAAAACTTGACAACAGCATAAAAGGCACCTTGAAGGCACCAGGTTGCCTTAAAGAAAGATGATCATTAGGAAATTAAGCCCTTTTTTATTCTTTTCCATCACAAGACGTTTTTGATACTGCGCGAAAGCATGCTAACGGGTAAGTGGTAAGCCGTCCAGATGATGTGAGATCTTTGAATAGTGAAAGTGCTCATGCAATGAAAACTGAAAGTTCGATGTTATTGAAACCTATAAGTTACGTAAGCGCGGTAACCTGCAACCTGGGAGCAATTGGGAAGCTTCCTGCGGGGGAGCGCGTGGGGCGTCGCGTCGCGCGTGCCGTGCGCGTCGAGGGCGCGTTCGTGCTCGCTCGTGTCGCGTAACACGGGAGGAATCGATGCGGGCAGCGGGCGGCAGCGGAGTGCTGCACCGGGAGGCTGCGCGGCCCCCCACATCCCGCGACCCGGGTCCCGCGCATGCGCACCCAGCTCCCGGCCTGTCGCGCCGCCCGCGAGACGCCGCGGCCGTACTACAGTCTACAACCCTAAAGTAAGTATTCATATCCTTTTCGGGACTAAGATCTTACAATGGGCACTGAAAACTGGTTTGTTCTGAATTCTTCAATGATTACTAATATATATTTGATATATTTCTTATTAGATTAATTTTACAAAATTGAATGTGCATTATGATTAGTAATAGACTAGTGTTTTACAAGTATTGGTATTTATGTGTTTCACTTGTAACTTTTTTCTTTGTTCTCATGGTCAAACTCAAACGTAATTTGCTACATCTTACCGAAAAGTCTTACAACTTAACTTACTTTTTCCAACTTAATACTATACACGATGTTCTCTGTGGATAACATTTCAATTCCCGGCGTGCTGTTAGGATACTACAGCTTTTTATACAATATTCATTATCTGAATTAGTAGACTGCAATATTGTACAATCGAATGTACATTTATTGCTATAACATTATTATAGATCATTAGGTTTGATTGTCGTTATTGTGATTAAGTTTTGACCTCTTATTAGATTGTTGTATTCGCACCGTCATCGAATTAACTCGTGCCTTTGACGATGCAATATTATGATTATATTTTGCAAGCTGCAGCTAAAAATTTTATATGATATAAACCTGACATAAAATATAAAGTAGGTTTACACATGTAAACATTTCATCATAAGAAATAAACTTTCACGGTACTTAACTTTGGATATTACTAATTTTAATATTCTTTATTTACTTATGAGCATTAATAATAAAAGCAAATTAAGATTAAATTAATAGAATAATTAAAATACATGAAATATAAAACAAAAATTATTACATTAAGGAAGACATCTTTAACAATAGAACGGTTCGTAGCGAACACAATGCAAAGTAATGATTTTGCCAGCAGCGGCCTATCTTGATGTCCCGTCTTGAATAATTATCTGGAGGCCTATGATGTGTTTGTTTAACGATAGTACAAGGCTGTAACTTCACTTCTGTGAAGATAGCTAAGCCAGCATATTATCTCTAAATATCGGTAACGGTTACTTGAAAATATTTATTTATTTATTAACACTTCGTTGCATTACATAAAAGGTAAAAAAAATATATATTAAACATAATTTCATGAAAAGCAACTGGCGGCCTTATCGCTTTAGAGCGATTTCTTCCAGACAACCACTGTGAGTAAAGGAAAAAACCCTTGTGAGTATATTACATAAGGTAGGCAAGAAGTGCAAAAATACACATTACAAATAATAAAAATGGGAAAAAAAAAACATACTCATCAGAAACAAAAAGAAATAAAAATAAACTAAACTGATATAGGATACATAAAAAAAAAACAAAAAGTAAACAGTGCACATGAATCATGATAATCTAATTCAAGATCGGTCTCACGTCAGTTAGTAGTTAGTGATATGACGCGGACAGGTAATGTTTATACCGCAGAAATTTAAAGGAAGATAGAGAAGGAGCTAAGCGAATAGTGACGGATCAAATTTCGAAATTTTGCAGAATAATTTCAGATAATGTTTTAGCAATATTTAAAAATAAAGTTAAATATAGTTTATGTTTATAAAGATTTTTATACAATATTAAGCTGCTGGTAACGTGGTTAACATTTCATTAAATTTTCAATCATCTTCTATTTCTAGAGTGAGGGTTAGGGGTATATTTTTTGTATAGAGACTCCAAATTACAGTATGGGTTTAATCTGATAATTTCGATAATGAACTGGTGGCCATCTGGTGTAGAGGAAGTTTTAGTCCAAAGAAAACAAAAACAATATGGCCGCCATGCTTGGCTAATATAAACGTGCATATCATAAGCGTACCGGAAACGGTCACCTGTAACTTACCACAAAAATTCAACGGCACACCTAAATGGAGGCAGATAGAGTGGGAGATGTCGAACCAACTGTATATTTCTTTTTTTTGACGTTCATAAGTGTACATTATGTTACCTATATGAATAAATGATTTTTGAATTGGAATTTGAACTTCCATAAGCTACTTAAGGCGATGAGTGATGGGAGGCGGTACTTGTGCATTACATTTTTTAAAGTTTGGCAAATATGTAAACTGATAGTAATCGGCGTTATGCTTAAAAAATGTAAGTATGGTTTTAAATATCGGGTCAACGTCCTATCTAATCCGTAAAAGATTAAAATGGGATTTTATATCAGAAGTCGTAAAATACCTTGAGCAATTAATAAGTGTAGAGTAAAAAAAAAGTAATATTGCCTACAGAAAGGGCCGCCGTTCAAGTAATTTTATAGTATAAGATCTTCTTTGCTTTAAAAAATAAATCAGTCTGGATCACAAACAATTCGAATATCTAAGGAATTCTTGCTAAGATTTATAATCAGCTGCTATTAATTACTTTCCGCTATATTTCCTTATGTATATAGGGAAATTGATTATTATTATTATTATTAACACACTATCAGCTTCATAAGCTCATGCGCGCGTATTTTGAGATTTGGAGTAATATCTTCCAATAAATAAACCGTATTATTTAAACACGCCGATGATATAACTAAGTCGATATTGTGCTTTGGTTTAATGAAAACATTGACAATACAGTTGTGAATTTGCATCTATGATTTGTCAGATCATAGAATCATCAGCATCTATTGTTTGCGGTCGGGAAATGCCTGAAAATCAGGTGATATCAAAAGGCGTGTTTGTCACAATATTCGTATGTTATAAATAAACGTAACGTTAAACGATTAGTTGAATTTTTAATATAGGTACAATTGATGAGATGTTAATATTGAATTTAAAATATAATGTACATTTTTGACATAGATATTATTTTATTATATTTGTTTATGGGTTAGGTCTCTGAACTTTGTTAATTCATCTTTTTTCTTTTTATAGCAAGTATAGAAGAGCTTATATCCAGTAAGCATGGATAAACTGTTAAATCTATCTAATCGCATTATAATGACGCTTACTCACATTGTGTTTTTAACTAAATACTCGTATATATTTTTGTTAGATATAACCGGAATAAGGATTTAAGCAAAAGATAAACTGAATTAGAAAATGGATACTTTTGCTCCCGCAACTAAAAGCATTTGCATTAAGTGGTACTTTCAAGATTCTTGTTTGGTTGCGAAAATAAAATTTTATAAAATACTAGCTGCCCCCGCGAACTTCGTGTCTCCTTCGTTTAAATAAATTTAATTTTTCAATTTTTAGCCTCTATAACACGTGGTAATCATGATATTGAATTGTAGCTTATATGACACGTTTGTCGGTTTACTATAGTAAAAAAAAAAATACGTTTATTTTGGAACATAAGATCATCTAGGTATCATTCATATATACATACTAGCAGACTCGGCCCAGCGTTGCTGTGGCTAAGGTTTTTGTTATATTACATAGTAGTAAACTATTCAAGGGAAACTTCTGTGAAAGGTAGTATAGCTTATGTGAAACGTTAGTATTTTTAACACAGCGCCATCTGTTAGAATTGTATCAAATAATAAACAAATAATTTTCAATAAAATAAAATTGCGACTATAATTAAAGATCTAAGCTATACTATCTCTTAAGTTCGACCAGACTGCTCACGGTGTGCCTATTTAATTTAAAATCGGTTAAGTAGTTTAGGAGTCCATCGCGGACAAACATCGTGACAGGAGATTTATATATATTAAGATTAAGACAAGGCACCAATGATGGTGTGTTAGATGTCAAAACTAAATATGCAGCTAAAATCAAATTTACGTAAAAGTTTATTGTATGGTTACTAGAGGTTTCAATTTCCATGAATATATAAATATTTTAACGTTAATACACAATAGTAAAGAAGCAAAAAGGTCCCAGTTTTACTTCAATGTGTTGAACAACATAAGCCAATTCATTAAAAACAGCAGGTCCAAGCAGATTGCTCGAGTTGAATGTATAGGAGAGCTGTGGTGTGTGTGGCCCAGAATAGGTTCTTTTAGAAGCCTTTAATATGTATGTTACATTTGTGTTACGTATCAATTGCACTCTCTTGTCTTGCATAGCCAATACCTGTACCCCTCTGAGGCATCACCATTATAAAAGGAAGCGGACAACAGATACCAATAGCTTTGATCGGATACCTCAAATAGGACCGGTCAAGTTCTCAAATAGTATAGTCCAAAATATAGGTTCTTTCTCGTGTATCTCATATCGGGCCTATTAAATAATCATATTTATTTAAGTCTCAATTATTGTACTAGTAATTAATTAAAGTAATTTAAAAATATTGTTTTATTTGGATGCACCTTAATTCAAGCCAAAATATTGATTTAGAAATGCATAATATTAAAAACTACACTTGTATTTAAATATATGTATATACTGTATATAGTAAATTGTTTGTAGTTACATTTTACATTAGATAAACGACACTCAGAATTGTACCAAAAGGAGTTATCAAATTTTTTCAAGAGCTCTTCAGATATAGTGTAGATATCGGGTTACTCAAACTGAGTACAGCTATTAAAGATAAAATAAAGGCGTCTGCTATTATTTGCACTGGTATCAGGGGAAATTATGGAGGCATGGCCGGATGGATTTTTTTTGCTTAATCGTAAATTTATTACTATTTATGACTGTGAATTCCATAGTAATCATATACAATACTAATTCAACTTTAACTACTTACTAAAAATACTAGAAGTATATGTAACAGAGGTCTTCGAATCAATGATAATTGATAAGTTTTTATAGAAAATATTCTGTGTACGTGCTGCGACTGTAGAATTAGCAATAATCGCATAGGTGCTACGCTTCCGTAGCACCTCTGTGATACATGGCTGGTACAAAGTCGGATCTATTTGTTGTGTAATTAATATACCATAAATAATAAGTAAAATTTCACTATTCCAATTTTACAACTTTTTCAAAAATTATATCATACAATAAATCATACTGTAGATGCAAAGATAGACTGGCGGAGTTGATAAGACTTTAAAGAAACTGTAGAAGATAATAACAGCATTTACAATCAATTTTCTTCTATAATATTTGATGGTATAGTCTCAGTAACGCTCACAAAATATATGAAATTTAATTGAAATTTAATCAAAGTATAATTTGACTAAAAAATTCATTATTATAGCAGAAGAAAATCTTATACTTAATTTAATGGTTTTATTTTACAGAAACAAATGATAGTTTTTGTATCTTTGCATTGCAGACTTCGTGCTTATGAAATAATAATGAAAACGTAAAATACATTTTTTGTATGTAAAACCTCACTTCACTTTTATCTTATAAAGCTTTTATCCTGTGTAGGATCCACTTTGTTCTTCAGCGTCAGTTAAATTAGAATTCTTTTTAACTTTTAAGTATCCATGTCGTAAGTAACCCTTGACAAGGGGAGTGATATTCGAAGGTTTCATCGTGACCCACCCGATAAAGTTAACGAGAAGAAGTTCACGCCAGATTTTGTTCATTATTAGCATTAAAAATAGTATACGTTTTATGACATAAAGTTAAGGTTTTCACATATCAATTATAACAAGTGGAATCACTACATAGTATAAAACAAAGTCGCTTTTGAGGTTTCTAATGTGATGTCGTAAATAATTACATTTTTTCCGCTTACATTGCAAACGCAGGCTGAACCCTACGAGTTTTATCAAAATAATGTACTAAGTATTGTACACATAGAAAAGGTCTACAGAAAAGTCCGTGATGGTATATGTCGCGTATATTATCGGAGCTTTCCAGCGACGGAAATAACAATACATAATGAAAACCTGCTTTTCATCAGCATTGCACCCGTGCGAAGCTGGGGCGGGTCTCTAGTTTAGTATAATCCTAAATATGATAAACATTAAATATGAATAATTTCTAATCCTTCAGTTTTAATATAGAAAATGTATATATGTATTGGAATTTTGTACGTGATGGTAGAATATGGTTATGTATCTTTGAATAATTGTATTGTACGTATATGTTTTTTGTTATAACAGATCCTTACAAAGATGATCCTTACAAAAACAACAGTTTTATGTACAATGAGAATGCGGGAAAGTTTTAAGTAGTGTCAGAGGCTAGGGACATCATTGTGACCCAAATGTAGGCTAGGTAACAATTATTTCCAAAGCTCTTTACCCTTACGGCAGGATAGCCTACCTGTTCTCCAACGATGTTTTATTAAGGAATATGTTTACGTAACCCGAAATAATTTTATGAGCATCATTAACCTACGTTCTAGAACAGCTTTTTTATACATACATATTTAAAATTTTGTATCCAAATTGTATCAGAGTATAACGCATATAACGATATAAGTATGCAAACGCACCACTTTTTTGTTTCCTAGTCTTTTCGACGGAGGTGTGATACATCTTCCTCAATTTAAATACGGAAATTTAAATCCTAATTTTAAATCCCTCCAAGAATAGATTTATGATTTAAGTACATTTATTTTTGAAAGCAACACGTATGTGGCATAACTATTTCTAGCCCCGTCGTTATTTTTTTTAAAGTGAAACGACGTTCATATAGGCTTCCATATTTTAATGGCAAGAACTTACGGCTTCTTCTTCTCTTTCTTACGCTTTTATATGTATTAGTAATAAAATAAATTTGGTTGAGAAACACAATTACTGTAATCAAATATGAGTCTAAATTAGCTTTTAGTTGCTGTTACTACCAACACTGATCTTCAATGAGCTTACTGTAAATGAACCTTCCTCCACCTTTACACACCACACCATGTACAAGTCGTGTTAGTATTTCTAAGGTCGGTTAAAAACTTAATAAAACATTTGAAGTCACATAACATTTTTGGTTTTGGTAGATGGTCGCAACATTTGGTCTTCTTCTCTATTTAAATTCAAAAGACATTTAGGATTTTTAAACAAAGAAGTACCGCGCATGTTCCTTAACTATCCGACAATACTATTAACATTCCGGCGGTAAATGTTAAGTTTTACGAGCATTTACCTCGCCCTCGTAACTATAGAACATTTGTATTTGTCATTAAACAAGACTTACTGTTTGCATTAAATTTTTACTCGCCCCCTTTAATACTAGGCTTTTATTTGCAATAGTTTAAGGTCGTGAAGGTTGGTGTACTAACGATATAAGTACAATTATAAAGTTATAAAATCAATTATTTTACAGCAAAAACATTAGAAATTTAGTCGACAATATAAAATGCGTAATCGTGTGATCGCGACCCCTAGTCATTTACCATGTAAATGCAATTCCCTGTTTTCGTTCAAGGATAAATGTTACCCTGGAAAGAGAAAAAATACCTTTAGTGCGACTTCCTATAGGGTCGCGGTAAACGTTTAACGCTACCATGGAGGGGGAAAAGTAAGAGACAGAGCGAGAGTAAATGCGTTATGCGTGGCACTCAAACGCATGCGCGCAGTATACCTGTCACAGGGCAGTACAAGCGTTAGCAACGAGTAGCGTCCAACATTCCAACGCATGAGGGAAAGAGAAAGAAAGATAGGTTAAGAGAGATAAAGAGTGTGAGTTGGTAAATTCCAAGCACATGTACCTGGTATTCTTACTTAGCAGCGAAGTAAACAGCGTGAGCGTCGTAAAATTAACTGAAATATGTACTTGTTGTGTTCATTTACAAAGATGCGATCAATTCTGAATTGTAAGAAATGCTAATAAAGTTTGTCTTAAAGAAAAAGTATAATTTCCCTAAACATCAATTTCTAGCCCTTCTTAGTAAAAGAAACATCAATTTCTAGCCCTTCTTAGTAAAAGAAACTTCGTGAAAATGATTTCACGAAGTTTCACTTCTTGTGCAAACACATTTTACGCACTATTTTTTTTAATCAATCCGGTAAACAAAAAAACCTTTCAAAATGAGTTACAATTATATTAACTACGAGACCAAACAATTAAATTCGTCAATCAATCGAATAATAATGTGAATTGAAAGTTGATGGATTGCCATTATTTTCAATAAATCTTAATAGTGGGGAGGTTGCTAAAGTGTTAAAAATGTTAAAGTACCGCACCTGATTTTTTTTTCATAAATAGTTATGTAAAGAATAAATCATAATCGAATTTTAAAATTCCAAAGTCAATAGATAACATAAATTATATTCTTGTCCAAGTTAACGCTTTTGTGTTATCTTTATTTCTCGTTGAATTTCGTGCATAAAGTATCTGTTCCGGGCGCTTGCATATTTTACAACGCCTCGTTTGCACGGAATATTTGATGCTTCAATGTTTTATGAGAGTTCAGAGGATAAATTTGTAGGCGCATGCAAATTAATTTCCCCTTTATACCCTCAATTTTCGACTATTGTTTTTATTCGATAAATCACTATAAAAAACCTTTTTCATACGTGTAAATTCCAACGTGATTTTTGTGGCTTGCAGAACTTTGAATTATTAATATATTTATTTGTCTAGTGTCAGTGTAAGATGTCAACACGTAGACATCACACACCGACTCCAAGTTCTTGTTAACCACTGTTTTCGCCGTATTCTGGTTATCTTCTGGTCCGAAAAGGTCCCTAACATTCTTAAAAAATCAGACAAAAGATATACAAAAATTACGTCAGCTATCACGAAAAACAACGGCCAATATTTTGCCATACAAGGGAAATTCAGGAAAGTGTGGAACTTACCTCAGGAACATTATAAAAAAAGAACAGTCTATTATTATCCACATTAATACATTTATTGTTTATATAGTCAAACGGTATAAAATAGATTTCACAAAATATATATAGCTTAGGCTTATTTTTGTATTAAGGTCAAATTAATTAGTTAAAGTATTAATAAACCATTCTAGTTCGCAGGTTGGACCACGCACCTTTTCATTAAAGCAGGCTACTTAAATCCTATGGATCAAGTTACCAAAATTAATGTTTGTATTTACAAACATTAATTTTGGTATATAGTATTTACAAAAGCTACATAATCCAGCAATAATTTAATAACAAAATATCACAATCATGTGTGCGGAGAATTGTACAAGGTGTCTCAAAAGAAACTTCATAGTTTATCGATTAAAAAAAAGTCGTGTATCGAAAGAGTGTTTTAGCTCTTGGGAATAAATAAAAGTCGCATGGCTCCTGCCAGGACTGTATAGCGGATGACTCATTATCTCGACACCTGCCATAGTCCATTTTGCGGAGTGCGCTGATGCATTGTCGTTGTGAAGGAGGATCCTACTTCAAAAGGGCACAGGGAATCCATCTGGTACAAAGCTTCCTGACGCCTAAATGTTCGGGTAATATTGTTTGAACTTGACTCATACCAATGCCTAAGCTTGCCCGTATCTGCTAATAGGTCACTCTCTTATTTTCTTATGCCTAACATAGCACTGATGTTAACTTCAGTAGTGGCTGTTAAAGGACGTCCCTGATGCGGATTATCATTGATATGTCTACGATTAAACTCGTTAAACCTATTTTAAATAGTGGCACGAGATGGGGCTTCATTACGAAATGCTAATCGCAGCCTATCATAACTTTGTTGTTTAGTAAGCCCACAACGAAACCCATACTAAATCATTGACAGATTTTTTTGCGTTAGGTTTATTTTCACGTGTAACAAGAGATTGCTGCCAATTTACAAAAACAAATGAATGCAATTACTACATTAGGTTAGCAAGAGTTCTAAAATTCAAATTCAAAAAAAGGTTTCATTAGCAATGCTTCTAACTGACTTAAAAAACCATTTATGATAACAAAAATATAACTATAGTTCGACTTCCACTGCCACTGCCCCGAGATCGGTATCTAAGGATGAAACCGCGGGGCACATATATTTTATTTGTATGGTTTTTTTACTTAATATTGTTATAATATAATAAATTTATTATTATTATCTACGGCGTATAAAGAATTTATCTAGTTGATTTTCCCTGACTATAAAACAGTTTTATTATTTTAATTATTCTTAATAATATTAAGAATAAATAAAATCTCTCTAAATCGTAAATAAGCGTGCCTTCTTCGCCTGGAGTGTTATGTAAAATTCCTTGAGTTCCATGGTTTAAAATATAATAAAATAAATCTATCAAATTAATAAATAAATAATTTTTTTTTAATTGCAGTTTTGAATGTAATGTCTCTTAAATGAAGGGCGTTGTTCATAGGGCAGATATTGTTAAAATTTATTTAAATCTTTTTTACACATTTAGGTGATCAGACCGGAAATCGAATCAAGATGTCGCTCTGTGGTAAAGCCATGTACGTAAACAAATAATGCAAAGGGTTCGTTTAGAAATTGAGTTACCATACGTAAAACATTTAAATAACACCCCTATATAACAATTATTATTTTTATTTGCAACCTGTTCAGAAACACTGGCCTCTTATCATCTACATGGAACCAACAAAGGAGCTGGTGCTGCTTGTGATGTGGCTTAAAAATTTAAAGAGAATAGGGGTCTAGGGCTCTAGGCTCCCAATACGATTTGGCCCATTCGGTGTCAAGACCTTTGGTCCGTGGGGTCCTAGCGCTATAAGGCTTTTTAAGCTAAAAGCAAAAAGGTTAGTCATCATCTCAGGAGACCGAGGAGCTGGCAGCTATGTCGGACAAACTAAAAAAAAGACTAGCCATTCAAAGGGGGAACGCTGCCAGTATCTTTGGAACTGCCTAAAGAGACTTCTTTTAATAATATATCTTAGTTATTATATTTTCAGGTTAGTTTTTCCTTTAATCGCTAATTACAAACACAATGTTGTATGTAAATATTTTCCCCTCTCCCTACCTATTTATATAACAATATTTTAGTTATACAATTTTTTTTCTAGGATATTTGTAAATTATTATTATATTATATAGAATATATAACAATTTAAAAGTAATTTCTTGTAATATATATGAGATACGATTGTATATTGAATTGGGACAACTTCGTAATAAAACCTAATGAAGGCATGAAGATTACAAGTCTTTTGCCACAACAAAGGAAATTACGCAACGCTGACTTGTCACCAACGCTTGTGTTAATATTTGAACTTGAATTTAGCAAGCTATGCAAAGAGAAATTTTGATGAAACATCACCGCGATAATTTCAGTGTGAAGATAATAAATAATGGAATATTTATATTAATAAAAATATAACACGTTTGTACTACAGATTTAGATTCCGTTCGGCAAATTTAACGTTTAATAGAAAAAATAATAAAAAAAAACAAAATTCGTTATTTGTTTAGCAATAGGATTCAGATTGAGGCCTCCCTAATAATGTCATAAATATGAAACATTTACTGTGCTTTATAAATAAGAGAGTTAGGGCCTGTTTCACAATGTATGGATAAAGTACCAAATAGCTATGAAACAGATAAATTATTCGAACGATAAAAGTTCCGAATAAGTTCACATTTTATGTCGTGAAACGCAAAAAATACTGTTTATCCTACCAATAAGTAATAAATAGCTTATTTGGAACTTATAAGGACAAACAAGCCCTTATAATCAAAATTTGACGTTGTCTTGAATATCACGTATGGTAACTAGGGAATGCAAAATCCGATCTCGTGAGATACCGATCCCTCTATATCTCGAGCCATTTTTTGAGATCAATCCTGAAGCATAACATGACGTGATCTCGTAGGACTTACGAGATTAAGTGGCACTATCAGAAAAGTTAATCTCTTCGATGAACAAGCGTATCTCTTTATCTCTGGGCGTCGAAGAAAGCAACCACAGACTTATTATGTTTCAAAATCCTTATTTTACAATTATAAAGAGACCTGGAAAAGTTTTTCATTGGTAAGAAAGTAAAAATAGCATCAAACTATAAGATATCATGGTTTGATTAGACGTGTAATAAATGTTATATAGTGAGATTAACACCGCAAAAGAAAACTAAGATGAATTTCCTCTATCACAATAATTGCTAAAAATTTGAATTTACCTGCTGCTTGCTATAAGAGTCTACACTAACCATACGAGCATCTATAACTCTATCACGTGTTTCTGCGAGATTATATAGATTAGAGACACTCATAACAAAAGAAATGATGCTATATAAGTGTGAGGGAGCAAGGGGTAGCTTTTTAAAATTTGCTAGCTGGAGCAAGGGATATTTTCTTTTCTACATCACTACTGCGCGGTTATACATTTACAATTTTGTATTTCTATCACGCCATTACTACATATTACAAAGACTTCTATTATTTTAAACATGAATTTGTTACATTAATTTAAAGTTTTTTTTTGTTTCCCATTTCTCTTTGTTGCCCAGTTGCGTTGTACTCAGCTTATTTTACTCATATTTATTATTGAATTTTGTGTTTTAAAGAAAACTAAATAAATAAAATATACTTCAATTTACTGTAGTAGTCTTTTGCTGATCACGTCGCGTAATAATATTTTTTTTACAAATCTTGTATACGAAAATTATTGACTGTTTCATATTGAAAACATATGCTAAATTAAATATATTTTCCATATAAATTTAATCTTAATTCTGTTAAATAAGCTTAGCAGTTAAAGTAGATTGCTCTAGTTTATTTATTAATTATAAAGAGAAATATACACTCAATACAAGTTAGCTCTAGAAATAGTAGGGCGGAATAAGTGGTTGCTACTCGATGACAAGATCAGTTGCCATGATAACCATCTTTTGATACGAGGCCTATCACGCAGCTTATGTTCGAGAACACTACATAGTAGCATTAAAATAACTGAAGCTTATTACAGAGTCTTTGTATGCAAATATGTTTTGATACCAACAACTTCTTGTTCAGTTGAATGACATCGTATCAAATAAAGCATAACTACTAATATTTGTATTAAATCTTAATTTTACGCATAGCTTGGTCATTTTTTAATTATCCGTAGCGGTGTTTTGCTACAATTATAATAAGTGGAAAACTAAAAGTAGACTAAAAATAGAAGAATAGTCTGAGATCAGCAAAGTCAGACAAATCTTCTTTTCAGTGTATTAAGAAGATTGACAATTATACAGAAAACTGCTGATTTTACCGTGCTGTTGGAAAAGATGTAATATAATTATCCTTTATTTCGGTGTATTGTATATATTTCATAGTAATAGCAGTATCGTCAAATTTGATTTCCATCAATATTTATTAAAATTCTTATTAAAGTGAGTTGTAGTAGTTAGTGAATACTTAATTTTGTATCGACAGAATTAAACATTTCTTAAGAATTGTTTTTCGATATACGATCACCATACATATGTAATAGGTACGTTGAATGGATATTCTGATGAAGAAAGGTGTTTTTTTAATAAAGAAATTTAACGATATGTAGAAATAAATAAAATGAATAACAACATGCCAAATCTTGAAACAATCACTCTCAATTTTAATAAATTTAATGTGTCAAAGTCAAGGTAGGTAATTGGATACCACATATACGCTGTTTGTAACTTTTAAAAAACCTACTGTCCTATTGTAAGCGATAATCGTTTCATACTTTCTAGCTGTCCATGAAAAAGCCAAAGATAACAAATCTTCGCACAAGGCTTCGCTTGTTCGTTGATCTTTTACATTCTAATAGCGCAGTATTTTCAGGTTACTGTACATTTCTGTAGCTGGCTTTATCTTTTTTAAACAAGGATTTTCAAACACGGAGTTGAGTTATTATAGAGATATTGAGTTGCAGATTCTCGCTCGATCGTTCAAGAAATAATTTTATATTATAAATCGAGTATAGAAAGCGGCCGTTAATCAACGTCCTTAAAATAACTTGTAAGTCTTATAATATCTATCTATCTAAAGTTAAATAAATAAATTTTGAACCTCGTTATGATTTCTCAGGCTGTTTGACAATTAATATCAGTCATTTTCTAAATTTGCACGACTAAAGAGTCATTAAAAAATCTCAAAGCGCTCAACTGCTTCTGAAATAATTGTCCTATGGAGTGGGGTAAGCTCTCAGCAAAACCATTATTTAGGATCTTTTGTGAACCCTCTGCCTTGGGTACTTTATAAAATACAAAGGACTTAAAATAGTGCTTTAGTTATCGTTAAATGTTTTTATAATGAAACTAGCTGCCCCCGCGAATTTCGTTTTCCTTAAAGAGATTTTACTGAGCCTACCTGTTTAGTACATAACAATACGGAACATTTTGCTATGCTATCCCAGAGACTGTTCGGTTTTCCGGAGTGAAATCTTTTTAGGTTGTTCTGTGAATTTTTCCCTGTATAAACCTCAGACTTCACAACATAAGTTTTTAATAATGAAATAAAATATAGGGGTTGATTGTAAATGGTTAAAAATTCAGGGTTATATGTATTTACAAATGCTGTATCATAAAAAAATTTTTTTATTTAAAATTGAAAAAAAAAATTAGGCTTGGATTACCCTAAAAATTTAGGGGGATGAAAAATAGATGTTGTCCGATTCTCAGACCTACCCAATATGCACACAAAATTTCATGAGAATCGGGAAAGCCGTTTCGGAGGAGTTTTTTTTCGCGACGCGAGAATTTTATATATAAGATATCTCTTGAGGTATTTCTCACATCAGATTAAAATAGTTTCACGTTTTTGAGTAAACATAAGAAATATTTCTATCACAATAATTGCAGAGAAGTTAAATTTACGTGCTTTTATAACGAACACTAACCACATGATCAGCGCAGCTGTGTGACTCAAATTTACTTTTGTGTTACAGTTATATATTTTTTACATTTTGACTTTTAATCTCTAACGTAACGTTAGTTGACTACACTATTGTATCAGTTGATACAGTTTGAAACAGGTGTTTTTGTATAAAACCCGCAAAAGAAGAAAACCGTAATGTTATATTAAAGTAAAAGTTTCAAAGTAAGAAATTATCAGAGTAATGTTATAGGACTGCTATGGTTAACTTAAAAAAAAGACGTCGTGAAAGCTTTCTTAACGTAGATTTTAGGGAATATTGATTGCAAATTAGGTTCCACAATCGGGAACAAAATAGTTGAATTGACATATGATAATACGAACGAGCGAACGATGCTATCTATATTTGCTGTAACACAATGTAGGAATATATTATTTCATAGGCTATAGAAATTCGAAATGAATCCTGTATTTTTTGCCGGTACCCTCTTATAATGACCGATGCTTCGACACAAACAGCAACATGTATCTTGCATCTTACACCAATAAGGATCCTTTAAAAAACAATGTGGCATAACTGATACTGGGCTTTATAAGATTTATATCCCTATAACATGGATACTGGAATTTTACAGTATATTCATTTGTTCACAAAATTTTTATAGAGCTGTGCGCGAATTGAGTATATAAAAGATTTTAATAAATTCAGATATTATTGCGCCTTCTTTAAGTATGGAAACGTTCTTGAACTAATTTAAGTTGTCCTTTCGATTCGGCAATTGGATACTCTTCCATTAGAATTACTACTATTTGGCATCGTTTATTCATGAAATAGGGGTAGCCTGAATAAAATTAGATCTAATATTACAGAACTAAATATACCTTAATTTAAACTACTTGCGATATTGTCATATAATTTGTGAAATTTATAAATTGTATAAATTATGTTATACTTTTTTTACTTGTATTTCTGTTAAATATCGTTCAAATGAACTCAAACTAAATATTAAAAAGGTCGTACATGCGTTATCAATTTATTTAAATAAACTCATAAAATTGCTTGTATGAAGCTGTCGGTGATTTAATACTTTATTTAAAATAATGCGGTATATTTTAGAATTGAATATTTTATTAAATAACCGTGAAATGTGAAAGCAGATTCAAACGGATAAAACTTCTACACGAAGCTTTACACGATTCTTACCATGAATTTTATTTTAAACGTAATTTTGCTCACCAATTCTGTAAAGATTGAGTAAAGGTCAGGTAGAATATATACAGTGGTTTAAAAAATATAACGTTATTTAAGTAGGTATATAACAAATGAAATTTTATCTTTGCAAACAAAAAAAAAATAGAATGAAATTTACATAGATAAATCATTTAACGCTTCTGTTTGAGTTGCTTCACGCCCTTGACCAAAGTGTTTTGCGGCAGGCGTGACCTGCTATCGGAATATAAATTACTATACGAAATGTTAGCATCATTTAATACGGCTTCGTGACGATTTACATTAAAATTTGTTTGGCGATAGCCGATCATATACTATTTTGGTCGCTGTCCCTGGCCTGTAGACAACTGCCTGGTTGATGGCCACAACCATTTTGAGTAAAAAATAATATTCTTCACAGACAATTCACCCGACGCCTTATTGTAAGATTTTCTGTATCTGATGTATATAGAATGATTAGATAAGTGATTGTGTTTTGTATAAGATATGAGAGGTGGAAATGTATTTTTAGAGGAAGAAGAAAGAAGAAAATCATTTATTCATGTGGGTAACATAATGTACACTTATGGACGTCAAAAAAGAAATATACATTAAATGCTTCTAATTTTACTGCCAGTTCTCTGGCAATAAACTATCCGCCACTCATTTTAATCGCCAAGTTTTTTACTTTTGCAATTAATAGTAGTAGGTCTTTAGCATTATAATTGCATCAAAAATATTGATTAGGTGGCCGGTGAAACCCAAAGTTAAGAGAACTTAAGTACCTCTCTTACGCACTATTCCGCAGGCTAGTATTTCTAAAATTTTGCGATAACTAATATTCGATGTTGGCTGGTGACCTATTACCACAGTACTTATTTATTCCTATTAAAGACACCAGCATCTCACAAAGATTTTCAATAAAATTCCATATTTATTTTTCATTTTATTATTATTATTTTTCATTTCGTTAAAATACGAGAACATTAACGGAGTGAAGGCCTCCTCCAAAGTCTTTCAGTAGTCTTGCTTCTTTCAAAATTTTTCTGATCCTGTCCCGCTATCCTTTTTATTATATATACTGCTATTTATTATGTCCGCCAGGTTTCTCGTGTGCGTCCTTGCTTTTTTCTTTCCATTGCCATTCCAAATAAGGACCCATCTGTCATCACAAATGCGGCCAATGTGACCGTAGAATGTTGAGCCGTAGTATTAATTGTAATTTTTATTATAATTACAGTAATTCAAACATTTGGAATTTTTAAACTTACATTCGCAATTGGTGTAGAGTCACTTTTATTGTTATTTTTATATGTATGTAAGATTTCATTGTAATCCCCGTTGGCAAACCATTTTTTGAAAGTTAATATCTTATTAAATAAAACCCTGTAATATGGAATATGAAATCACATTTAGAATAATTTAATATCTCAATGATCATGTTACTTAGGAACCAATTTTCTTAATGTAAGCCTTCTTGAGGTAGTTTGGGGGATATAAGGAATTATTTTCTAATTCCCCATCCTAAGCGGGATCAACGGTAACTTTCCTGGAATTTATCAGAAATACGCTAAAGTTTTGTGATTAAGTAATAAGAGCAAATCCTTATAATATACACTTATTTTCCATTTACATTAATTTGCTATTTAGCAAACTATTATTTTCATTTAACGTCTCATTGCATATTAATTGAATAATTTTAATTAAAAACATAAATTATATTTTAATAATTAAAACGAATATTATGACACCTATACGTCGATATTTAATGAAAAAATTATTAAATTCTTTCAAAATAATTAAAGTACTCTTTAAATACTTTAAAAGCAAAAAAATAAGGCCTTACGGACTACCCTATGGTATATACTACCCCATGATTTATTTGACAATTAATGAAATAATAGCTAAATTCTAATAAATAATATGATTTGAAAGAAATCTGCGAAAAAACTACAACAAAATCACAAAATATCTGACATATTAAGCGTTCCGTCCCGGCTTTGGAAGGCTGGGTCTTTATGTTATTAAATATGTAATAGTAAGACATGGTTAACAATATTTTGTAGTTAATTAGATCTTTTCACTGTAATGCATCACATTTTGTCAATAGTATCAGCGTACGAGATATGGGTTTTTTTTTTCAACTTGAGCACACATACACATACACACATACACATACATTATCGAAGTTTTAATAGTTCCTATCATTTCTGTTAATATTCTATAATCTATGTTTATCCGAGGTAATGTAAAAATCTATCCTCATCATTAGTGTAGGTATTTAAATACACAATTAATTTTGCGAGGGTTGTTATAAGAAAAACCAAAAATATACAAAGGCAAAATTTCTAGCTTAAAAATTTTGCTTAGCTGTCTAATTATTTTTTCATTAAAGTTCAGACTGACGCCATTGTAGCGTAGTAGCTAATTGAGCTAAATTTAAAATTAAAGTTTCTCAGAGAAAATACTTTTTTATTCATAAAAAAATCCAAAATATGACACAAATTATTCGTTAAACTTAGCAAATATTCAAAACAGTACCCTACAAAGTCTTACTAATTTTAAAATTTACTCTTGCAATCTAATCCTAAGAGATTAATTAGGTCAATTTTTTTAGTTATTTTCATAACGCGATTTAATGATAACCAATGCAAAGCAATGATAACCGGAACGCACACGTACTACGTCCAGGGGGTTTGCATGATGACGTCACAGGGGAGGGAGACAAAGCATTGCGCGTTTTCACGATAGAAAGAGATAAAATATAGGCCAAGCACCGACCTACCTTTGGGTAGATGTGGCCTGTTGAGGCGCCTACGTCAGCTTGGTAATAAGGTCGCGAAAAATGTCCCTCAATTTATGCATCAATGATTTCCCCGGCATACAATTTTGTAGCTATTTATGAATAGACGCCTTTTATGAAGATTCTTTTCAATTACCAGTTTAATTAGAATTACAGGGTTGGCACTGATGTATATCTCTAAGTAAAATACATGGCTTTAACCATATTTTTTCCTAATTTAATTAACCTTATTATTATTGTATTTTTTGTAACTTCAAAATATATATAGACACATTCCATCCATTTCACTAATATGTTTTTTATAATTGCCTATGGTAAAATTAGCAAGTATTATTTCGCTTGGAACTAAGAACCTTTGTTCGGACTGCGAGTTAAGTTATTGTAATGACAAAAAAATAGTGAGTAAAATTGTAATTAATACTTGCAAATAGAGTAATAACGATATTGATCCTGCAGGAACTTTGTTAAATAATAACCCGCTTCCCCTTCATGTGTAATAGCAAAATATCTCTTTCTCGCTTATTTCGGCGTGTCATAAAAATATCACTACGTATTTTTTCTGCCACATTCTAATTTGTCTTTACATAACAGATAGCTTAACACTATCCAATATAAATTCTAAACTAAAAAACAACTTTTACATGCAGTTGTCGCGCTCCTAAACAAGACTGCTATGGTTACATTAATAAAAACCAAAGCGGTTTTCTAATGTAACATATTGTTATATATATTATTTTGTAAAATAAAGAAAAAAAAAGAACAAATAATGTAAATAGTCAAATGTGGTTTAATTAGGAGGCGTAAGTACATTTCTGGTTCAACATATAATACACATAAAGCCGAAAAAGCGTCAATTGTCATGTATTTTTACGAAATTCTGTGAATTAATGTTCATTTTATTGCGATAAAAATAAAAAAAAACACCTAAAACTTATATACACAGGGATATAAGTTTTAGGTGTAACTTATATACACAGGGACACATATGCGTGAACCCGATTTGATTCCAAGGCAATAAATTGCATCTTCCGTGCTACGGTAAATTTCGATATATTATTAATATCCGCTGTGTTCTCCTTGCTGATCTGACAATCTTGAGATCGCACGGTACAAAAACTCAAAAATAATATAGCAATTTCCGATAAAAAGTTATGGAACCGGGTTTCATTGTAGAAGGATTTGGTGCAATGTGTAATTGGCGCTCGTGACTAACTATATATCTATATGTATCTTATGCTAACAATTTCTTATTGAAGATAAACTGCGGTTATAGTCCAACAATTTATAAGGACAATATAATTGCAAATGTTGTCAAGTTATTCGTTAACAGAGGCTTTATCAAAGTTTACGGTGGTTTAGTCTGGTATTCGTATATACGATTATTTTAGTATTTGGCAGCTCGATATAGTTGACTTTCAGTATAATTTGTATAATTCACTACAAGTATTATTTTCGAACGAAGCAATAGTTACAAATACGTCGACGGAGCGTTTCTTATTTGCCATTCAAACATAGTTTGAATATCTATTCGAATTTACGCATCGTTCGTGCTTTAGTATTGTTAGCTCAACACATGATACAAACTTTCCCTACATTATCACCCATGTCAAATCAAATCAAAAATCATTTATTCATATAGGTAACATAATGTACACTAACGAACGTCAAAAAAAAAGAAATATACATTCAACGATTCTAATTTTACACTTACTGCCAGTTATCAAGGGCTTAGAATGGAAGAGAAGAACTGGCAATAAACTCTCCGCCACTCTTTTTAATCCAAGTTTTTTTACACAATGTTTGTAAGGACTGCAACCATTACACCATGTTCTACGACATCTTGAGTAATAAAGAATAATAAAATAAATTAAAAACAAAGATTTGTCCTCTATCAGCAGGAGGCATGATGAAATAGGAGCACGCACTTACATACTCGTGAGAACAACACGCAAATACGTAGTATGTTTTGTTTACTTTCATATCAAATTCTTTATTTACTATAAATGGTGTTTATTAACGCTTCAAGAAACAAACAGGCTATTTATTTGATGTAGGGTTAAGTCTATAATTAACCCGCTGCGGGGTATTTTTATAACAAGAGCTTTTAGCCTTTAGTCTTAGGATGCTATTAACGATTAACGACGTTTATAATTAGCATGGTGTAATGCTTGCAGCTCCTTACAAACATTGTGTAAAAAAAACTTGTCTATTAAAAAGAGTGGCGGAGAGTTTATTGCCAGTTCTTCTCTTCCGTTCTACGCCCCTGATTTGAGAACTGTCAGTAAATGTAAAATTACATTCATTGAATGTTTATTTCTTTTTTTCTCTTTTTTTTTTACATTCATAAGTGTACATTATGTTACCTATATGAATAAACGATTGTTGATTTGATTTGATTAAAGTAGGAAATATAATTATAAGTGAAATATTCTTCGCGATTAATATAACGATATAACTGATTTGAACTAATTTGCTTTGATGTTATTAAATATTGAAAATGGCATCTGATACCAGCGCCATTGCTCCGTCATATATAATATACATTTTTAAAGAGTCAAAAATATCACATTCTTTAAAATAATATATTACGCTTTGAGTATCACTACATAGTATAAAACAAAGTCGCTTTCTCTGTCCCTATGTCCCTTTGTATGCTTAAATCTTTGTGACTACGCAACGGATTTTGATGCGTTTTTTTTAAATAGATAGAGTGATTCAAGAGGAAGGTTTATATATACAATAACATCCATTAAATAGTGGAGAAGTACTGTTATTTTTGAGGTTTCTAATGTGATGTCGTAAATAATTACATTTTTTCCGCTTACATTGCAAACGCAGGCTGAACCCTACGAGTTTTATCAAAATAATGTACTAAGTATTGTACACATTGAAAAGGTCTACAGAAAAGTCCGTGATGGTATATGTCTATCTCTTATGGATAACCCACAAAATTTTTTTTTGTCATTTACTTTTTACGACAAATAATGGCTAATTTTCGAAGCGATTTTAACAAATACAGCATTAATCCTTAACCAATTAAATACCTTGAATACATTGTTCATTTAATATAGATCTATACAGCCCATTACAGCTTATTTAGCAGCGATCGAACGCGTATATTATCGGAGCTTTCCAGCGACGGAAATAACAATACATAATAAAAACCTGCTTTTCATCAGCATTGCACCCATGCGAAGCTGGGGCGGGTCACTAGTATATATATATATATTTGTTTTGTCATTAAGTTTATATTACCTACCCATTCCTACTGTATGTAAAGGTTAATATTTAGTAAACCAGCACTGAAGATGCCACTTAAGTACGGATGTAATTGGACTTCAGGTTTTTAAATGTTGTTAAGTGTGTAATAACTCTATGTAGTTAATCATAAAAATAAATAAAATATCATATTTCTTTACACAGGTTACCCCGGTAATGTATTCTAAAATCTAAAAATACATTTAATAATATTTAATAAAACCACCTAAAGGCGAATAAGATCTAGTCGTTAGGAACATTTTAAAAATGAAAACATTGGCAACATTTAATCACTTTTAGCTATGCTTCAAGCTTAATCCCTAACTGAAATAATAATGTGAAGCTTTAAATTAAACTTGTGAAAGCGTTGTCCGTGAGGCAGTTTACGTCATAAAGCTTTTGTAGTGTTGTCAGAAGTTGTATAAAATTAATAGAAACTTTGCGTAAAGTTATTTTCAAATTTCCATAATATTGGGTTTTAAAAATGCAACTAAATCAGATTATTTTCTTCACTAATAAGATGGTGATCGTCTATTTATTGGACATCGTTATCATTAGGCGTCTTACTCCTTGTTGGGAAAGAAACCGATTTTGTCTCGAACTGAAATCAACTATGGGCCATAAACACGTAATCAACTAATCACTGCGTAGGTAAAGGATATTTATTTCTGGAATTTACAGAATTCTTGGGGATTGAGAAGATAATTCTAGAAATTAGTCTGTTAATTCGTTTTTCAAACGTATACGAATTACACTTATTGGTGCGGGAACTGGCGAAATTTCATCTCGAGCATTTAAACTTAAGTAGTCAGCGAGTAGTTGATCACAATATGGGATGTAAATTCATTTATTGATAGTACTTACAGTTTGTTAATTTTTTAAATAGTGGTTATCGAAATAATCTTTCTAGAATTTCTTTTGAATGGTAAAGTATTGTTACAATGCTGTTAAAATAGCTTTACCTATGTAAATTTGATATGTTGAATAAAAATCTAAATAAAAATTTGAGCACTAAAACAGGTGACTGACCTCTCACAAGCGTGGCTTCAGATGCACCGCCATCTTTATCTTGTCCTGATAACAGTCGCATTTGCACAAATATAGTAACAAAACTTTACTGTTCGTGGCATTTTTAATAATCATATATATACAGGTTAAACTAGGTTATCCTTTATCTATCGACATGTGACTGATAACTGAGAATATAAAGAAGTTAACAAATGGTTAAGATGATCTCATTGATGCCTTGTAATGATATCATTCTTCATCGTCGAATAATAGAATTATAAATATGTGAAAATGTAGAATGCTTGGTACAATTTACCTGTAAATAATTGTATATCCTAGATTCAGTTTCGGTAAAATTTATTTACATTATATACATGTATATTCAAATTATGTTTCGTTTGGTTTGTGTTTTTGATAATGTGAAAGAAATGTTAAAACAAATTCTAAAGTTATTTTTTGTATATACGTATACGTATACGTATTTTCTACATGCGTGAAAGTACTTATGTTATTCATTGTTTTTCCTGTCCAGTAAACTCCATATGGTTAAGCTTTCCAAATTCCCATAAGCTCTACATCGAATAAGGACTACTTAGGTATACATATGTTTTTTTAAGAATTTACTCTCTTGTTGTATTTCTCCTAAGTAACCACGTAAGCCTTCTTAAGAGCCGGGCACTAACCCCCGATACCAAACTTTGATACATAATATATATATACCTGTAAATAATGATCTGTTAATGCGTTTATACTAGCACCTATTTTTTGTAAATATATTTGAAACACCCATACCTCCATTTATAATCGGAAAATATTCCTTCTGTCCAATATTCATCAGAGTTTTAAATATTTACTGATTTTTTAACACAAAAACACTGAGCCACAGAGCCGTCACTATTTAACTGCACAAGTACAATATTATCATAAATAACTTTATCGTTAGAGACGCTTGTTATTTCAGACTGTGAACGTACTCTTAGGTCCATTTCACTTTATTATTAATATATAGTGATATATGTAATTCGATCTATATTTTTACCTGTGTATCACACGTAAGTTCAAAGAACGTACCCCTGAAAAATTAATGGAGACAATATTATAAAGAGATTTTATCTTAGAATAATATTATTAATAATTCGATATTATCTTAGAACTTAACAGTTAAGCAAAACTAAATAATTACCCTGACCACGGCTTATGAAAAGCAATCGAATCATATGTAAATAATGTAATAAATTCGCGTTTTTGTTATAGATTATATTATTGTTATTGTTTCTGTATGATATGTTATACAGATGTATGCATAGCATTCACAATGGAAAATAAAAATTATTCTAGCAGTTTCTACATTAATCTTCTTCCCGTTTTAACAATATTCAGATAATTAAGCTTGACATACCGTCAAATTAATTTTAACTTTATGTTTATCATGAAAAGGATTTTTTGAAGGAAAACAGATGCTAGGATTACAACAACGGTAAAAGAAAGATTGTTAAGACAATTGTCTCTGAGCAATACTATAATCTTATTTTATGAAATAGCATTGTTCTATTTAACGAAACGTTAAGATTTATGCTAAACCAGGCTTAATTCAGGCGTTTATATTACTTCTATAAAGTAAAATAGGACTTATCAAACAACCCTACTTATTTAGTAGTTTACAAACCAACCTTAATGAGATTAATACATGTCCGTCTGTTAATTATTCCAAATGTGCTCATCAACCCGAAATAACTTTATCTCCGGGAATAGTTTCAAATATTTCAAGAGCACGAAGGTGTATTTAATGAACCGGTTAGTACATCTCTTTGTTATCTTAAAATTCATATAAATGTTGTTTTAATGATAAAATAATAAGGATATTAACATGAATCCCTTTAAAGTATAAACAAATAATATTATATTTATGAGATATTACGTAAACAAATATATGTAAACAAAGTCGTAGTTCAATCAACTCCTTATCGTGAGACTGCATAGGTTTGGTATTTATATTTTATAACTATGACTAATTTACAATTTCTGCTATAATTCAATACTTATTTATAAACACACAGACTAGTTTTTTTTTAAATTGAATTGTTCTGCTTTAGTCTATCGAATCAGGCGTCTAAAATATAACTACGCTACAAGATATGTAGGTATATAATTTTATTTTATTGTAAAATTATCAATGTAGGTATGATTAAGTAGGTCTATTGTTTTAGGAATAAGAAATAGAAATTTTGAGGCGCTACAACCTTTTTTAGGTCTTGGCTTCAGATTTCTGTATATGTTATATGATCATTTACCAATCTAATAGATAAGTAGATGATCAGTCTCCTATGCCTGACACACGTAGTCGCCTTTTTGGTGTAAGATTGGTTTCCTCACGATGTTTACCTTCACCGTGCGAGCCATGTTGTTATTAGATGCGCAAATATATAGAAAGTCCATTTGTCCGCAACCTTGAATCGAACCCACGACATCAGGGATGAGAGCCGCACGCTCGAGCCACTAGTGACTAGGCCAACACTGCTTAGTTATGTATAAAATAAATAATTAAATACAATAAAGTATATTGTTAAATAAGATTCATACTAAGAAAAGTTTAGTAAGTTTTAAAATTTTTTGTTACCTAAAATTATAAATACATTGATTAACAAACTTTATTGATGAATAAAGCAATAGGTATTTGCAATAAATCATAGCTGTGCAATATTGTATGCAAATGTGAACGTGCCTGGATTGATATCACCCAAAATTGGAAACAATATTTAATCAAGAGCTGTATTGGCTGCCGGTGATAATGGTCTTACGTTTTCCCTTGTAAGGCAAAACCTCGATCAAAGTTCAAAAGATGGGAGGATGTAGGATAATCTCTTCGATCTTGGCTTGGCTTGAAAATATTACATACAGAGATGCGGTGGCAGTTTTACTTACCTTGTGTACATAGCACCGTGGTCAAATACTTAAAACCCCCTAGTTTGAAGCTGTCTTAAATATTTTAGAGCATTTTCAACTAACATACAATTAGGTGTAGCGACTCTGAGCTAACAAAAACTGCAACTTGAGATATTGATCGATTCTTAAAACTAAGTAACGATTCTTAATCAAGTCCGATAAGCGATGTTGATATAATAGGCTAAGGAAAAAGTTTCTTCGCATTTTTTAAGAATAAGAATTTTTAATACAGTTTATTTAGCTTTAACTAAAGTATGTCGGTACCGTTTTATTAGGTAACTTTTTGCCATCTTGTAGGTAGGAACATGATCCCATTGCTATTGAAATTTTGGAGCTTCTGATCAAAATACCGCGACATTCGGTCTTGGCAGTTCAAAATGATGTTTACCTGACACTGCCTAAAGAATTCTGAAGAGACCGAAACAGGTGGACATTTGTTGGTGTAAGGTCAGGACTATACCGATTTTTTCAAATGCGCCAAAACTTTTTTGTGGTTCATTCCCAGTTCTTCAACTACGTCGTAACTACTGATATGACAATATTGCTCCACTTTTTCAAAAATGGCATCAATTTTATCCGTAATAGGGTGACCAGAGCGACGTGCCTTTGACATCAAAATTTCCGGATTGAAAACGCTTAAACCAAATTTGTGCTACTCTCACAGACCCTGGGTCCATAACCATCGCAATTTTTTTACGTTGCATTTTTACCTTTTTTGTAGTAAGATTTTAAATGCGTCGAATTTCTTCTTTAGATTCGCTTATCTTGACGGTACGAAAAACAATTAAAAATCACACATTTTTCTTATTTGAATTTGCTAAAAAAATACTTTTAATGATACCAACCAGCCAGATACAGATAGAAAAACAATATATATATATAGCCAATGAGATTTGATTACCAGATCATATATACTATAATGCGAAAAGACGTTTTCCCCAACCTGTACCAACCATATTCTGTGGGCTTACAACTAATCGTTAATATATGTAATCACTTTTTT
Source organism: Pieris mannii (assembly GCA_028984075.1). Lineage (NCBI taxonomy): Eukaryota > Metazoa > Arthropoda > Insecta > Lepidoptera > Pieridae > Pieris > Pieris mannii. Next base: position 9,140,547 of record CM054776.1, read on the forward strand.
TTTAGTGCCTTGCGTGTCCGAGGACTTGTCTTTTTTTCGTAAATGAGGTAAAAATGCGCTTACGCTGGCCCGCGCCATGTAATCAAATCCCTCTGCTATTCAGTGGGGTAGCGTGGCCCCATTGACTAAAAACCTCAGCTCTTAAGATGGGCCTTCGAGGTTCGCCAGGCATTCTATCCAATGTGCGATTTTTGTCTATGGCTAGGTAACGGAACTCTACTTATACAATACCTAACGAATAATTTGAATGTAAGGAATATTTAAATGACTTGCCACCACAACTTCGAACTTGGAACAACTGAAAGTTTTTTTCAGTGTATTCTATGTAATATGTCATATACTTTTGTTATAATAATTTAATAAAATTACTATTCACAATAAGACAATAAGATAATTTACATTATTTTATTGGGTTAGGCAAATAGGTTCTTACTATACAAACGAAAATTGCGCTTCGTCCAATACAGAAATAAAAGTATTTTACGATATTGCGTTTAGAAAATGGATGTTTGCCAACTTTCTTAATCTTATATGGGTTATATTTTGACCTTGTTAGGGCGTTGAGAAACATGCTTATGACTAGATCTAGACTAGATCTTATTGGCAATGTTAAAAACTAATAGTTTTGAAAGTGCCAATAAGATCTTAAGAAATAATATCTAGAGCTTTCAAAATATTTCAATTACTAAACTAAAGTTACATCCATCATACTTTACTACTACCATCCAGGTGAGTAGCATTTTATAATTTTCAACTTATGATAAATGTTATAATTATACTATGGTCGATACTCATTTTAAAACATAAATTCAACGTAAAGAATTTTAATCGCTATAAAACATGTTTTTAAATGTATTAAACTAGAAATATAAAGCACATAAGCAATCTTTGCAATTAGATTAGTCGGTCTCTCCATTTAATCCAACACAATTAGTGACGCTTTCATAGAGCAAAAGCACCTTCCTATGTTAATTTGACACTTCGAATAGACGTGTTGACAGGATTACGCTGGGTAAATAGGTTGACCTAAAGATAAATTGGTTTGACAAACATTATTATATAGACGTATAATTATAGACTTTGGAATGCCTCAAATCAGATCTGGCAAGTAAGTTAAATCTAATCATTTTGAAAAAATCTGTTATCTTTTTTAATCTTAATATATATAGATCTCCTGTCACGATGTTTGTCCGCGATGGACTCTTAAACTACTTAACCGATTTTAAATGAAATTGGCACAGCGTGAGCAGTCTGGTTCAACTTAAGAGATAGGATAGCTTAGATCTTTAATTATAGGCGCAATATAATTTTATTGCAAATACTTGTTTATTATTTGATACAATGCTAACAGATGGCATGTGTGGAGTGTTAAAAGTACCAACCTTTCACATAAGTTCTCCTACTGTTTCTCTTGAATAGTTTACTACTATGTAAAATAACAAAAAACTTAGCCACAGCAACGCTTGGCCGATTCTGCTAGTGTTATATATAATCCTGGCGATATAATTTTTAATATTTATTTGCCTAGTGGGAATTATGTGGTTACGTAGACATGTGCGCAGTTATTATTATTAAAAGTTATCAGTTAACAACAACAACTTCTTATTACAGGTAGTTAGGCTGGCATTAAAACATTTATGATTTAAATAACGTACATATAAACCCTTAAGGAATAACGGAATAACCATTAAATATTTTAGACATGCACTTTAATTTATTGATACCATCAGATCATATATTAAGATTATAACACAAAATTAGATAAGAATCGATATCTTGAAAAACTAAAATTGACTTTTGCAGACTTTAATAATAATATCCCAATTCACTCAGACAATCATTAAACTTATCAGCATTTGCATAATTATTATAAATTTAAATTAATGTATATTTAATACTTTGACAGCTTATAAATACAGATAAATTTTCGAAGATAAATAAATAATTATCGATTCCGCTTCTTTATAAAACGCCACCATTTCTTTTATTCGTTTATTAAGAGTGGGAAATGCGTGGAATTATAGGGTTATGGTTTGTCTTGGCTGTTGCCACAGGTACATATATTAATGATGGCAGAGGTTTTTTAGATTCATTGATCCAAAAATAACGTCAAAGATTCGTCAGTGTGAACTAATTGATTTGTCTCATCGTTTGTGTTAATGTCGAACTAAATTAGGTTTTATTTGTAGCAAACCCCACAGCGCAAAGTGAACCTAGATATAGCAGAATTATCGGCGGTGATGTGACGACTATTGATCGGTATCCATCCGCCGTAGCTCTGATAGGATATGACTGCTTTGCGAATGTTCACTACCAGATGTGTGGCGGCGCCATTATCAATAGTAGATCTGTTTTGACAGCCGCTCATTGCTTAACGTAAGTATATAAGCAGTAGTTGTAAGAAGTAGTTACTAATTTAACAAAAACAAACGTAAAAATACAAAACTAAAATGTATTATTAAAAAGAATCCCTTTAGGCAAGGTTCCGAAGACACTGGCAGCCCCCCCCCCCCCCTTTGAATAGCTAGAATAATTCTTTGTCCGAAGTAGCGGCCAGCTGGTCTCCTGTGATGTCGACTAACCTTTTTACTATTTCCTTAAAAAGTTAGAACCCTACGGACCAAGGGTCACGACGCCAAATGGGACAAAATCATATTCTTGGGCTCCGAATACGAAACGCATGTTTTTGCAAGCTTTAGCTTTTTCAACCACCACCAGCCGCATCAGCTCTGTTGTTGGTTCTGTGTAGATGAGAAGGGGCCAGCGTGTCTGAACATGTTGAATCTCATACCAGCACCCGGCCCATCTTCCATGGAATTAAACTCATACCGTCCGGTCTCTTACAATTCCAGTCGGCTCTAGTAGACTTGGCACGTTGACGATGGATAGGGACCGGCGTATGATATAGTTAAATGCGGCATGTCTCGATAAGAGACATAACAAATTAAATATTAAATTTTGTATCATGACACTTCTGCCACCTTAGTCATTTACCCAGCATGTATAAAAGTCCCGACGTTATAATAATAAATTATTATAGGTTGATAGGTGAACTCAATAAAAATGCTTATATTTTCTGATACTGTACCTACTACATCATTTATTTTAGATTATTTGTTTTTAGAGACATTGTCCCATTATATTACCGGAAGATGCGCGTTGGGTCTGCTTTTAAAAACTCGGGCGGTGTCGTTCATGACGTTTCGAAATTAATAATACATTCCGAATACATATCACGAACAGTAGTTAACGACATTGGTATCGTTCGGTCGAAAACTTCCATTGAATTCAATGAAAACGTAGCACCCGGAGTGGTTGCAGGAAGGAATTATTATTTAGGAGATAATCAACCTATATGGGCAATTGGATGGGGAATGATGAATTTGGTAAGTACTAACAAACTACCGATATTAAAATACCGGTAACAATGTATCAATCAAAATGTGCAAGTGCTCATAACTCTTGTATAATTAGGTTCACTCAATATTAAAACTTAAGAGAATTCTGCGTAAAATATTTGTATAAAAATCTTACAGCGGGCCTAAGTTTTAGCCTCATTAGTTACTTATTTTTTTGGCTATTTGAGACTTTTAGTGCATTATAATAATAAGGGCCTGTTTCACAATGTATGGATAAAGTCCCAAATAGCTATGCAACACATAAATTATTCGAAAGATAAAAGTTCCGAATAAGATACTTGACATTTCATGACGAATAGCGCTATCTGACAGTCGTGAAACGCAAAAATACTGTTTATCCTACCATTAAGTAATAAATAGCTTATTTGGAACTTATCCGGACATTGTGAAACAGGCCCTAAGAGTAATAATTTTTCACTTAAAAAATAATGTCGTTGCACATTAAAATGCAAATATTACTTTACAACATAATTTTATAGAAGTCATTTGTTATAGACTACCGGCGAAGGAGCCGAGCAGTTAAGAGAAGTCCAAGTATACTCAATCAACTGGAACATATGTGCGCAGCGCTATAATGAAAATGGCCAGCACTTAGGAGAAAACATGTTTTGTATGGGCCTATTAGACGTTGGAGGAAAAAATACATGTTTCGGCGACTCGGGCAGCCCTGTTTATCACAATAATGCAATTGTTGGTGTATGTTCCTGGGGACCTTCACCTTGCGCAGTCGCTCGATTCCCTGCGGTTAATACTCGCGTTTCAGCTTATGAAGATTGGTTAAGGGCTAATGCCTAGTTACGTTGTAAATATAGTTAGTAACGAAAAATTTATCAGACTACACACAGCTATTTTTTAATCAGTCAAATTAATTAATCAATCAATAATTTTATCTTTACGTGTTATTGTAAAGAAAAGTAAAAAGCAAGGTATGGAAATTATTGTAAAAACCGAAAAGCTAGTAACGATTGAGAATTTTACATTACTTTGTTACTTTATAATAGAAGTTCGCTTTTTTTCGATATGCATTCATATCTTAAGGACAAAGCAATAAAATGAGCCATATTCTATAATGATCTATTTATTTACCTTCGCATCGGACTCTTTCTATAAGGCCTTGAAGCTTTGTAATACAACACAATACAATTTATATAGAATAAAATTAGTTTTATTATAAATAAAAATAATTTTACATAAAATAAATATTTAAATAGTCAACTAAAAAACTTTTTGTACAATGTATTTTTTTAGAGTATCTAAATTAAACTTTTTGAAACATATTTTGAAAAGGTTGTCTTTTTTGCTTGTTTTAAAAGCTTGACTAATATAATAAATCTGTAAAAAGTATATTGGTGATATTAATTTTTATATATAAAAATTAAAATCAATCAAACAATCAAAATTTTAATATATAAAAATATAAATCAAAAAGATTGCCAATCTTGTGATCGATGAATCGAGTGCGTGGTGCATTTCGTCTTTTGTTTAATATTTGACCTCAGAATTAGGAGTCATGGGTTTTTTATGACTTCTATTTTATTTATTTCAAACAATTTATTAGCCAATGCCATCAAACTTTAGTCCCAGTAGGCTTACAATTGACCAACATCCTATCACCCGTATCTCTATCTATATTTCATTGCTAAAGCTCATCAAACAATCGCTTTTGATGTAACAATCAAAGCATTTGGATTTCTAGGAAAGCTTGATTAAATTCTGCTTTATCGAATCGATCAACTGACTAAATTACAATCTGTACCTATTATTTTGTATCTATACATTAAAATTATTGTTTTGTCTGACCAACGAAGACTTTAGTCGCATATGGGTGTAAAGGCTACCACTGACGATACGTCTATTTAGTAGACTTCGTTTTGGATACACTCCAAATATAAATTTATCCAGATACGGTACCATTCACAATACCTCCATTTGGATGCATGGCGTCACTTCGAACTTTGCAATCGTACGGAGCGGAAATAAATAATACGATGGATAACAATACTTTACTGGTGGCAGCAGCTGTGTGTATTTTAATTAAAAAAAAATGATTATAATTTATATTACTATGATTTATATTTATATAAATTATATAAATTTATATTTTTCTATTAATTCCAACACAAAGTCACGCGCGGATAAAGACATAATAAAAAAAAACTATAACGCTTGACAAATACACAGCACATGCACCACCATCGACATCAAAACATAAACTGAAACAATAACCTCAAAAAAATGGACGCCGTTTCGCCCATTCACGGACAATTCCGACTGCTTCCATATGGCGTGGCGCACGTTTCTGACATTGACGGACGGCCGTGGATGACGTCCATTTGGCCTGGACGCATGGATTTCAATCCGTTTGGAAATCCAGAGCTGCCTGACGTCCATCCAAATGGAATATGTTTTTACCATTCATGGGACGATTTTGGACGACGACTACTCCATTCGGATTAATGGACGTACCGTCAGTGGTAGCCTTAATACTGTAACTGTTCATTAGGGCATAGGACGGACGCGCTACTATATCTGTTTTATTTATATTTTTTAATGTTTAAAGAACTTAATTTACTTGAGAAACTTAATATATATATATATACGAGCGAGATACACGTCGCCATTAGCCGTCTCAATTTTAGTCAAATGTGTTCACTTTATCATGCATCTTTACTGCCTATTTGAATTGGTCAAACATACCAATATTGCGAATTTTAGATGGTAATTGATTATATAATTGCACACCCTCATACATAATATGTATATTTATATATCATAAATAGACTTCTTCAAATAATTATCGGCATCGGCAAGATAAGCAAACTATAGTTGTATATTTTTTCCAACAGATGACCAGATTATATCTAATTCCATTATTGTTTCGCCAAGAATAGTATTTAGGATCTTCACTTAAGTAAAGCGTTATCCACTACAGGGATAAAACCTTGATATTTTCACTCGGGGGTTTGGGAAGTGCCACCCTCGCTTTGTAACTTACGAGATTAATGGTTCTTTGGAAAGTCCAAGTTAAAGTTGTAACATCACTGACTAGCAAAGCCGCAATCAATTATAAATAAAACAGGTGATCTACTTATTTTAATAATAATATAAGCCAATGGTAATAGTTGGATTGAATTATAATTGTAAGTCTTGAATACGTACATACGTCTCGCTTATCTGCTACTTTTATTGATCCAGTGGAATGAATAGGGTATTTCGCTCTTACAACTTGATTACTAACATTGATGAAAATATTAATATATTATACAACAATATTCTTAGGCTTATCCGTTATATATCATATAAGCGTTAGTAAATACTTTTTTAAATAGTGCGAAATAAATATGCGAATCCTTAGCGTATTTTTGAGTCTCTGTGTTGTAAGTTCGTTGGCTTCTAGCTGTGGCTTACGTTTGCCGTCAGGTATGATATATATTAAAGAGAATACTGTTTAAAATAAAAACGTGTATGTATTATGTAATTAGTCAAAATACTATATTTTAATGGATCGGGTTTTGGAATGGAATCTCGCTGTTGGCCTTAAGAGCCTTAACAGCTCAGCTAGGCTTGGTTGTTTTGGGGTCGTTCTTCCCGCGACTAGCGCAGTGGCGTCTCCTGTGAGACTCGAACGTCGGCTTGGGCTGTCGCGGTGTGGTCAATCGCCTGAAGGGTAGGACGGAAGCTCACTGGAGTGAGCGAAGTAGGTAGGAAAGGTCCTCGCCTTTCCCGGTGAAGGCAGTTTTATACCCTTATCTGTGGTATTTTAATGGATCGTTTCTCAGTCCTAAATTAAATCCAAGAAAAAGGGCCTTGGTCTAGTCGTTAGTTGGAAACAGCAAGGGGCCAATCTCATAATTTTAAGTCGCCAGTATGTTTGCCATTAAGACTCTATTTATAATTAACTAAGTATATGATTTGTTTGGAGTAAAACGTTTTTAGAATTGTAACTGTATCTACCAAAATTAATAATATTAAGAGGTAATTTGTACTTACAAAAGTGTTTAAAAACAAACTCTTACTTAGGGATTAGAATGTACAATACATCGGCTGTAATGAGAAAGGTCAAAGGTTGTGTTAACCTAGCATAGTTAAAAAAATCCCATTTATTTTCAGGCAAGTCAGATCGGAAGCCTAGGATAGTAGGCGGTACTGAGACTACTATAGATAAACATCCATCTGCTGCCATACTTCTTGATTACAACCAGAATTTAAACCACCACTGGCACAAATGCAGTGCAGTCATTGTTAACGTAAGATCTGTTGTCACGGCTGCAGCTTGCGTTAGGTATTGCGTAAGACATAAACTATATTCATTTATATTTTTACAAAGCACTTATAAGAAAATATATACTACTTGTCTTTAAAGTTTTATAAAAATTTATTGGATAATATTTTAATATACACATGAAATCACGATGTTCCTGATATATGTGAATATTAACCGGTATTAACAACAGTTAACCTTTTGTTTCATGGATAATATAATTATAATGAAGAAGAATTTTTAAGAGTTTTTAAATTCTAATCGTAAACCGTTTGTTTTCAGAGAATTTATTCCAGTTACAACATGGCGAGTGCGTGTGGGTTCCAGCTTCTTATCAAGTGGTGGCGTCATACATACCGCCAGCAGATTATTTCTTCACCCAGACTACAATATGTGCACTAGAGACAATGACATAGCTATTATTCGATTAGCCACTGCTATTGAATACAATGCGAATGTCCAGCGTGCATCCATTGCAGGCAAGAACTATATCGTATATGAGAATCAGGCCGTTGTTGCTGTGGGCTGGGGAATATACGACCAAGTGGTAAGCAAATATACTGAAGAAATCTAAGTCTCTAAGAAATCTAATTTAGGCTTAAGGGTCTAATTGGGAATAAATCTTTGTGCCAATTTTAACGAAATGCGTCCGGTAAGGCAGTCGTGATTCGGAATGATAATATATCTTTACCTACTTGTGTCGCCATATAGTAAATGTCTCTAATAGAAAAAGTACACTATTATTTATTTATTTATAAACACTTCGTTGCAATACATAAAAGGAAAAAAAAAAATTAAACATAATTTAATGAAAAGCAACTGGCGACCTTATCGCTTTAGAGCGATTTCTTCCAGACAACCACTGTGAGTAAATTACATAAGGTAGGCAAGAAGTGCAAAAATACATATTACAAATACAATAAGAAGGAAAAAACATACTTAACAGAAACAAAAAGAAATAAAAATAAACTAAACTGATATAGGATACATAAAAAAAACAAAAAGTAAAAAGTGCACATGAATCATGATAATCTAATTCAAGACCGGTCTCTAGTATTTAGTAACTTATCATTACAATTGAATTTCAAAAGAACAGCAACAATAAAATACTTTATTATTTATTCAGACCTATCCTGGACGTGGCTCCGAACAGCTGCGTGAGGTTGTGGTCCGCACTACTAATTGGAAAAAATGTGGTGAAGTCTACAAATGGAGGACAGGTTTAAACGTAAGCCAAAGTATGATCTGCACAAACACTGAGGTCGGTCGCAGACAGTGTCTAGGTGACACTGGCGGTCCAATCTATCATAATGGAGTCTTCGTTGGCGTCCATGTATGGGATGACGTAGAACGTGACTGCAGTAATCCTGATGTACCCGCTATTAATATGAAAGTTTCCAACTACGTCGACTGGATAAGCCAGAATGTTTAAAATAAATATCAATGTATAATTTGTGTTTATTACTCATATTTATTACATAACGTTAGCTTTTCAGGGGTGGCCTGAGCCTCTATGAATATTCTTAGCCTTGATTTTTTAATTGACATCTTGGGATAGACTCCAAGTATATGTATAATAAACGCCTGTATGTATAAAAAAATATTTATAATGAAATATGTATAAAAATAACAACAATGTAAGTATATCGGCTCCTTCCTTGATTCTACCCTACTTATAATCTTTAATTATAGTAAATCAATAGAAACCATGTGTTTGTCTATTTAATAAATTTAATACATATATTACATTTGTCGCTGATTAAAATACTGATAGATTGTGGTTTAAATTTTTAAATTTTGTTTTTTTTTTGTTAGGTTCAACCTACAAAATGGATTCTTTTGAGGCTTTTCTAGATATACAAAGTATCTCAAGGAACCTTTAGAATTTGTTTATTTTAAGTTTGATGTCAAGGAAAAAAAGTTATTAGTTATTTCAATATTACTTAATGAACGCCTGTTAAAAATTGCATAGCAATATCTACAGCCATATAGTCACTGAATGGATTACTTGATTTAATTAAACAGCCTTCTGTCCCTTCTATATATAAGTCATCGATTCTAATGTTTAAATAATGTTCTCTAGACCGGAAGGTTACCCACCAAAAAGAAACTTACCAAATAATTTGACCAGTAACGTTGCTTAACAATTGAGATTTAACTGTTCCTAATTAAACTACATACACTTTTTCTTTTTACAACAAAACCTCGTTTGTTTGTTTGTTACCACCTTGCTGTTTTGACATTAGATATAAATGATGGTCAATCGCTAATATCATTAAAAGTTTGAATATTAAATTCCCGTGAAAAAGTATTAGGAAACACTTGATTGGGAAGTGTTACCTCACCCGCCGTATTCACCAGACATTGCACCGTCCGATTATCACCTGTTCCGGTCCAAGGCACCTGCTCTGACGGCGCAGCGGTTCACATCTTATGAGGATACCTAAAATTGGGTTGATTCGTGGATATCCTCAAAAGACAAGGAGTTCTTCAGACGTGGGATTCGAATGCGGCCTGAGAGATGGGTTATGCAAGTGATGGACAATATTTTCAATAAATTTATATTACCGTTCTTCTATAGTAAATATTTAATTTTTAATAAAAAACGGCGGAAACTTATTTGTACTCCTTTATAAATTCACCAGATTAAAATAAGTATCAATAAATTATTATCTTACAAATAGTGCTTATGAAAATAGTTTAGGTCACTATTTTCTTGTAACAGAAAATTTTGTCGTCCTCATTATATGTTATATAAATGTTACTGCTCTGTTAAGCACAATAATAACTTGTAATTGAATATTGAAATAATTGTGTTCTCTAACACGGACTAAATTTACTTTACTATTTACTATTAACAATAAAAGTAATTATAAGAGAACGCAAAGAATTAATATTTGATATTGTGGATTTAAAAACCTGATGCAATCTAATTTGTACCATCATACAATTGTACTATTTCACGAAGGCGTTGACGCCGTCAAATAGTTTTTTAGGTATTTTTATGCTCAATAGATCGATTGGGGAATATGAGATCATTTAACACAAACATTTCATAACATGTTAATCCTTATCGTAAATATAAATATCATATATTATAAAACGAGATAGATAGTTTCGAAGGTGGGAGGACGAAATCAAAACCGTAACTGGGAAAATATGGACACGGCAAGCTCAGAACAGAGCAGAGTGGAAAGAAATGGATTAGGCCTTTGCCAAAGTTGGGCAAACAGATGGGTAGTCGGTGTCACCGACTCACTAGTCCATATTTGATTTTTAGCAATTTTGGCTAAACATTAACTGAATTGTTGTGAGTATACCCTTTATATATAATTGTATCTGCTTATAATTATAATTATAATAATTTTAATATATAAGCACATACTTATATATTATAATTATATTTATAATTGTAAGCCCTAGACACCGTCATTTCGGGTGCCGTGATGGTGGTGGTATATGTAATTGTTACTAACACTAATTATATATGTAGGTACTGGTAAAAGATCTGGAACGAATGTTTTATTATTTTCTGATTTAACTTAAACATTATCTAAGTCGTTAATAAATACAAATAAATGGTTCCAAAATATTGTTGACCAGTCGATTCAATCATATTACCTGTTTATACTTAATTATTTATATTTTTAAGAACTCCTTATCAACTTTAACAAGAAATCTATAGAACAGAGATTAGCCAAATATAGATAAAATCAATGAAAACAATATGTTGTTGCAATGGTTAAAGATTATGTTAAAATTAATCATAGTTGCTATGGCTTTGTGATTTGTCATAAAATGAATCCTTCGGTTTTGCGTCTGCTAAGCTGTTTGTCTTGTGAGATAAGATCTTAAGCGTTAATAAATTTGTAATAGAGATGTTTACGTTGTTTATTGTTAATATTCTCAATTTATACGATATTACCAAAGGGTATATTTTTAAAATTACCGTCTCACAGTGGATATTTTTATTGCATTACCATAATAATTAATCATTAGAAGAGATATCGCTGGCACTATATAAGAAGTAGGCATAAACAATACCTAATAAAATTCTGTTTAGTGCACGTTAAAATTAATATTATTAATGTATGTATGCAATTATTCTCAATGAAGCAATGAAATTTAATATCAGATGAAATCATGATTTCTCTTTCTTTGTAAAACAAAATATTAAAGAATAAGTATCGCATTGAAATGCGAGCAACGAATACTCAACAAGTCAAGTCAGATTTCAACAATTTATTGTTGTGATATTTATAAATTAATACCTTTGATAAGATTTGTATTTCCAGTAATCAGGCAGCTTATCAAATGTTGACTCTTTTATAGTTCTGTTTGATCTAATATATAAAGACAGATATTCTATTTGGTGCCATAAGTATTTTTGGTAATCTAAAAATATGCGTGTTTTAAGTATTGCCTTGACACTCTGTTTGGCTGCTGTCTCAGGTTTGAATTTAAATTCTTAGTGGTAATCTCAATGTAATAAATTTAAGTTTCATATTTTAGTTTTGACCTGAAAATTACGTGTGAGTTGTCTGTATATCATCATCATATCACATGATAATCACAAAGAATATTTCGAAAAAATATGAGAGCTTAACTATTTGATACTGAATATATTTTATTTTTGGACGTTCAGCCTGACCTCAAGGGAGAATCATCGGAGGAGCAGTAACTAGAATCAACGATTATCCATACGTTGCTTCAGCATTATACTCCAGAAACAATGTGGCCTGGATTCAGTCCTGTACTGGAGCAATCATAAATAATAGAGCTATCCTCTCCAGTGCTTCTTGCTACGTGTAAGATCTCTTTATATTTCCCTACTTAATTATTAAAAAAAAACAACTTCTCTTTATTTAATTATATTGGTTTCAGAGATACGCTCAAAAGTTATGATATCTTTATATATATAATTCTTCTGTGAGTGTGTATGTCACTGAACTTCTCTCAAACGACTGGACCGATTTTGACGAAATTTTTTGTGTGTTTAAGGGGATCTGGGAATGGTTTAGATTCACAATTTTGTCCGCTGGACAATGTTTTTTTAATTAATTTTTAATTTATTAGTAGTTGTTGATTTTGGAATGTTTTACATTGGATCCGACAGACGGCGCTACCATCGCAGTGTCAAATTTTAAATAATATTCGAATTTTAATTTTAGTCTGTCCCAACAGTTAGCGCTGCGATCAAATTAAAAAAGTTTTGTTATCATTGTGTTATTGTAGACCATGTGCTGGATCGTTAGATATTGTCATAACATTTGAATAATAATTTTCATCAAAATGGTCCAGAATGTTTTAGCTTATTAAAAAAAGTTTGAAATTTTCAAATTAAAGACGTGTAGACAGGACAACGTCTGTGGGGTCCGCTAGTAATTTATAAATTACACATAAGAGATTTTATACATCGCTTAAGATCTGTTCCATTATATTTATATTCCGTAATTATTTCAGAGGTGATCCATTGAGCCGTTGGAGGATTCGTGTGGGGTCTTCCAATGCTAACAGTGGTGGTATTATATACAACGTCTTGTCGATCATACTCAATGCTGGCTTTAACGCAGTAACAAGAGATAATGATATCGCTATCGTCCGATCCAGTACCCAGTTCACCTTTACTGCCACTGTTAGTTCTGTCTCGATTGCTGGTGCTAACTACTTTGTACCTGACAACTCTCCCGTATGGGCTCTTGGTTGGGGACGTATTGGGGTACGTGATAAATTTAAACTGTATTTTAAATTGTTTATGAATTACAATTATTATTGACTCACTAGTTGTTTATTTGTAAGTTTCAATGTAAAGAATTTTATAACTATTAACGTTATTATTTACTGCCATTAAATTATTAAATCCTTTCCATTTACAGCAAAATGCCGGTCCCTCTGAGCAGCTTCGTCGCGTTCAAGTCTGGACAGTAAATGACGTCACATGCAGAAACGCATACCGTCCTTTGGGCTTTACAGTCACCGACAACATGATCTGCAGTGGTTGGTTAAACACCGGTGGCCGAGGCCAATGCGAAGGAGACAATGGTGGTCCCTTGATTTATAACAATCTCCTGGTCGGAGTCTACACATGGGGACGGGAATGCGGAAGCAGTAGATACCCTGATGTCAGCACTAAAGTATCACGTTATACGCAATGGATTAGAAACAACGCTTAATTTTATGAAAATTCGACTGCCGATTATTTACAAATAATGTAATTGAATAAAATTTATGTAAGAAATTGTATATTGTATTTTTAATTGTCCAACCAAATCACTGTTTTTCTAAGAATTTTACGAACATGTAACTAAAGCCCTAATGTATGTATCTGAGAAAGCTTAAATGCGTAGTGGGTGATATGGTTTCTAAGTGGATTGTATAATTTCTAGGAAGGATTCAGTATCAGTTTATCCTATAACATTAGTACTTTTAACGAATAATTCTTAGTAACCACTTTCAATAAGTAGCATGTAGTTAAAATGATTCATACTCCTCAAGTATTGCATATTTCATTGATTGTTATCTATTAACACAGTAAATAAAACACTTTATATAAAATACACTGAACATTTTAATCAAGGTAGTGGACAATCGAAAACCATGCAGCCAATACAAATATTAGCCCTTTGTCTTACTATTGCCTCGGGTGAGTTGTTGCCTTATGTTTATCCAAAATTGAGCCACAAATCAATCTACACTAGAATTACAAAATAAAATAGAAAAATAATATATAGCGTACAGTTTTATATAAAACATCAATATTCAAAAACTACAAGAGAGTGCGATAAATATCCAGCTGAGCAAAACCGGGACTTCACGCTATTAGAGTATAATTTGCACTTCATTAGTTATTAATCTTAATATATTTTTTATAAGATTTCGTTGATAAATTCTCTAGTAAATTATGTTTAATAGTTTAAAATTTATTAAAGAAAACTTTCAATGTTTCAGCGGCTTCCGCCCCACAACAAAGGATTGCCGGAGGATCAGTGGCAGTTATAACGTCATATCCCTTTGCTACCGCATTATTGAGGTCCAAGGACTATGTAACTTATTCCCAAGTCTGTGCTGGCTCCATTCTAAATACAAAATCAGTTTTGACTGCGGCAAGCTGCTTCTTGTAAGTTATTTTGTTAGAATGGAACTTACTTTGATTGCTTCGATAAGTTATTCCATTTTGTAGGCTTATTTAGTTTGTCAGTATTCCAATTTTTATTTGAAGACTATAACGTTGAATATATTGTAATATATATATTTAATAACTGACAACTAGGAATAATTAGATTTGCAGAAAAACTGTTTTCTTAAATAGCAATTAATCTGGGGCGCAACTATGGGCGTTAACCATGTGACAGTTCAGTATAGGGTGGTGGAAAATATACCACCTAAAATCAGTTGAGCCCCACGCCCTTTGGCCCCGTGTTCAATGTAAAACTTTTAATATTTGGTACGTACTTTAAAATATTCCTAAAAGTCTAGTTTTTTGTACGTCTACAAATAAATAAATATAAAGATTACAATATTTTAGAAAGCCCTAATCAAAGAAGTCTTTACACATTCCGAAATAAGGTATATTTTTTTCATATAGCGGTGATAGTACAAGTTTATGGCGTATGAGAGTTGGGTCAAGCTGGGCGAATAGTGGCGGGTCTGTCCATGTTGTAACCCGAGTAATCCTTAATCCATACTACAATCCACGGATTCAAGACGGCGACATTGCTATCATCCAGAGCTCATCCAATTTTATTTATAGTAATTCTGTCAGGCCTGCCTCTATAGCGGGTGTTAATTATGTGCTCACCGACAATCAAGCAGTTTGGGCTATTGGTTGGGGTTCTACTTACGTAAGTAACCTAAACGTTATTGGACCATTTTTAATACAAAACATAAGCTACATTGTCTTCATATATAATTATTTAACTAGAGTGGGTGTAAAGTTTCTTGCCCATTCTTCTCCATACGATAATACCTTTTGGAAGGGGCAACTAGAATCAATTTTTATTTTTTATTTAACGTTCTAAAGTGCCATTTTAGGTGGTCTAATTGGAATAAATGAATAGATTTGATATACACATATATATATATGTATATATATAATAGCCAATATACCAAAAGATGTTTTACAATTAATATGTTACTCTGAAACAATAAAGTTAATAAGAGCTGGCAGCTACCTTGCACAAAGAATTAGTCTAGCTATTCAAAGGGGGAACGCTGCCAGTATCTTCGGAACCTTGCCTAAAGGGACTCCTTTTAATAATATTTTTTAATTATTAAATTTTAAGGTTAGTTATTAGGTATATTTTTATGTATTATACCCTTATATGTATACATGCCATTGATATTAAGTTAATTAAAAAGAGACAACTCACGGTCATGTAAGGTTTAAGCATGTATAATATAATAAAATTATCAATTTGCTAAAGTAAAAAAAAAACTTTCTTCAGGATTTATCAACCCGTTACCATGCAGTTTGTAAACTTAAAAGATCAGTGCGTTCCAGCTCCGTATTAGTTTCTATTTAAAATATTTTTAAGTTATCGTCAAGCTGTTAAGATGTTGCAAATAATATTTACGTAAATGAAACAGTAAAGTTATAGTTAATGTGGAAATAAATACTCTTACGCCCGAACCCATTAAATAATCCACAAGCACAGATTGAAAACAATCTGAGATCCGACCGTGATAGTCGATCGATCTCCTATCTCCATCCCAATAACCAAACCCTACGAAGACAATCCATGGATAGCTTGTATCGACAGATGGCTATTACAATCCGTCAGTTGGTTGATGTCTATCTCAGATGGTCAAATATGGATTGAGATAGGTTATTGGGTTTGGGCGTTAGGGTACAGAATATTCTAGATATTTTTCTAAAAATTCGGTATAAAAATAAAATGCTCGAAAATCAATACCTATGAAATGATATTTTTGCAGAATGGTGGTCCTCCTTCTGAACAACTTCGGCAAGTGCAAATTTGGACAGTCAATCAGACAGTGTGTAAGAATAGATACAGATCTTTGGGCCAAACAGTGACGGACAACATGCTTTGTTCGGGCTGGCTGGACGTGGGAAGCCGAGATCAGTGTCAGTATGATGCTGGTGGTCCCCTTATTCATAATAATGCTGTAGTGGGTATCTGTTCTTGGGGTTACCAGTGTGGTACCCCAACATACCCCGGTGTCAATACACGTGTCTCCCGTTACACCCCTTGGATACAAGCCAATGCGTAACTGAATAAACTTCTGATTAAATTAAATCAGGAATAAATGTGGATGCAGTTTCGTCAACTTTTGTTTAATATTTGGCACTGTTCCTTGTTTAGTAATATTAAATGTTTAACATAAAGAAATGTTATCGATTTATTTAATGGTTATTCCATCTATTAATCTATTATTAGTAAGTCAACATATTTGATAAAACTGGTAATCTATAAACTTTAGTTTTTAGTTTAGTTTATTTGTAAACTTTACGAAGATTGTACAGTAACAGTTCGTGTTTTATAACTTTTATACTTTCGATGGTACCTCATAATCAGCAATGAATAGCATTCTTTATGAAATCTATTATACGTTGGTATCGTTTAGTAAGTGGCAATCTATAGCAATTAACTCGAGGTCTGACCGCGATATTGGAATACTCTGTATGCGGCATCTAGTCATTATATCCTACGACATGGCAGTTTCCGCTACACTGTATCTGAATAGTTCGCTACGACTGCTACGGGATTTACATCTACTTAGGTTTTATGGACTACAATGCATTATGCATTGTAGGTTAGCGAAATGCCATTTTTAATATAACGTCTAGATCTATATTTATTTCTGCTACCTAAGGTAACTGTAAACTACTACCAAGAATTTTAGAAAAAATCAAGCTTAAAATGATTTAAATTAAAGATCTGCAATAAAAAAAATATATGCAGACCTAGAAGCTGTCGTTAGGCTATCCACGCTTACGAATTGTTTTACGAAATAAAAAACATTAAACACTAATATTTTAAGATTCAAACTCTGAAAGTATAGATATATAACCTCTATAGTATTTCATAAAATAGGTGAGACAATATGATTTACTCTTATTATACTCAGTCAGCGCTTATAAAGCAGATTAAACATTATGATTATAATATTTTAATAAACAGAACTTTTATAAAAACCCGTAAGTGTTATGTCACAGTTAAAGAAGAGGATCACTTAACGGCTATGATCTGAATGAATATAAAAACATCTTGTTCCTATGAAAAGTGATTGAATATTTTGTAAGCGTAAAATTAAAGTTGGAAGTCAAAAACGAAAAGTGTAGGTTAGATGAATACACAACAATGAATGGCGGCCCTGACCGCAGCAGCGCGCTATTCGCAGCACAATGGAACTCAAAATACGTCTATCAAATAAATTAAACTGTAGTTTAATAAGTGTGAGATATTAGATATACGTTTAGTAACTATTACAAAGAGTTGGCCAGGTGGCTTAAGCCTGTGACTTTTAACCTTGACACAGAAAACCCAAAAAAATCGTTTGTTAGTTACTTGTGTATACCTACATACAAATATATATATATATGATAATTATTTTAAATAAAATAAATTCAAATAAATAATTTTAAAACAAAATGGTCAATGAAATAGACGCTATCTGAGGCCAACATTAGGCCAGGTCATACTTACATATAGTCTTTTATAAAACTCTCCAATGTCATAACATTGACACGAGTGACCCTCGCAAGGTTACTATGACATTTTTTTGCGAAAAAAGCACTAGCGACTTTAATAGAATTACGGTCGGGATGTCGAACTAATAGGATGGAGTTTACAAAAAATCGATACTTCGTATGACGGTGTTTTAACTTTTATGATCTCGTTCGGTTAAAGGTCAAATAATATTAACTATAAACAGAATAATGCCATTAAAACCTCACTAACCAAATTTATTTTGAAAATGTCACGTTAAAACATTTTTTAAATACGCATGAAAATACAGATAAAATAAAATAATATGTTTTTTGAGATGTGTTTTGGTTTCTCAACGCTGAGGTCCTAAGTTTGAACTTCGGTTGTTAACGATAAAAAAAATATTTTTGTACTTCATGTGTGATTTACCTTTGAATACAATTCAGGAATCTGCCCTTTTGTCCAAGATAGAGAGAACTTGTGTGATTAATGGTATGGTTGGTTAACTTAGTTCCTGCATTTAGACTCGTACTAGGTACGTTGTTTGATGAATAGAGAATACAAAAAATTGTGCCTTATGTTATATTAAAACTAGTTATAAAAATGGTTACTTTCATTTACATTGTCTTATAACTTTTATAACTCGAGAATTCCTAATATTCATGGCTTTCACAAATTTGATTTGTTATATTTATCTCAGACCCGAATAGCAAATAACTATGAAAAGCATTAAAAAAAGAATTCTATACAAAATGTTCATGGGTTTTTAGTAACTGTCATATAGCGTTTATCCCGACGATACGGTAAACTCTCCTCTCAAATTATAGTAAGGGTCTGTTTCACAATGTATGGATAAAGTACCAAATAGCTATGCAACACAAATTTTTCGGAAGATAAAAGTTCCGAAGAAATTTCGCGCTACCGTCGAGAAACTCAACAATAGTGTTTATCCGACCAATAAGTCATAAATAGCTTATTTGGAACCTATCCGGACATTGTGAAACAGACCCTAAGTATTTGAATAAAGGTTTCGAATAATATATTGGTTGTCAATTGTTTACACGTACGTTCAGAAATTTATTTTGTTTAAACTAAGGCCAACATAAATGTTACTTTGATTGCAATTCGGTGACTGTAACATAATATTTATTTTGTATTAATTGATATTACTTTCCTAAAATCATGAATTAAGTCTAGATCCGACTCAGGCCGACAACGTACGAATTCACCCGAATACCTGAATCGATTTTTACTTGAACTTGCTCTGGTTCATACATGGCGTTTTATTACAATTATAAGGGGCGGTCACGGCTGCTTCAAAGGTATTTTCGCGGTTCTATTATCGAATTAAAAGCCACTAAAGAACGGCTCAAGCTATATATTTTAGTGCAACAAGCATTCACTGTGATTGAAAGTAAGTAACTTTCAATCACAGTGAATGCTTCACTTCTTTGTTATGTCAAGATAGAAACAGTTCTTAATTATTAATACCTGAAAAAAAACGCATATATTCATTAAAAATTGTCACGACCGCGCCATTTTGCATTCACATATACTAAGCTTTCGTCTCTTTCTGCTAAAAAGTGTCCATTCTATGATAAAAAGATTAGTATCTTAGTTAAAATGGTGCACTTAGACTATTTTTTATGATTATTCATAAAAATATATTCTAAAAACTCTAACATTGGTTGGTTGAATTCGCCTGACCTTAATGTTTGATGATGAATTCCAATTTTAATATTTTTGATAAAACAAAAGCAGTTCTTAGTTGAATAAAAATCTTTAATTATTTAATCTGTATTAAATATAAAAAGCTAAATAACACGACCATTACAATGAAATTGTTTGTAATCCTTGAAAAAGCCCTTCACAATGAAATAATAAATATTGTGTTGAATATATTATCAAGAACACAACGTACAGCTATAATTACATCGCCCTTGAAATGTACTGACATTGTATGAATATACGATATTGATTGCACTTTTTATTCAATACGTGGTTGTCCACAGTCTATTTATCATCTATAGTACATATTTATACAGCAAATTAAGTACTTAATATGGTCCACATCATGTTTACTCACTTATATTTGGTACAATATACATCATATACACTATAATGCCGGTTTTGGGATACATCATTTGAGACCATTATTGTGCACCAGTACATAACACATGACATAACGGCATGCGCAAGAGTATGCAACTCGTTAAAATAGTATTTCTGGCAGTTTTCCTACAATCTATCAGTTTTAATCATCCATAATTATTTTATTTAAACAAGAACAATATTACTAAGTATAAAAGTGCGATAAATAAAGTTTCTCATAGCCGTGTGAAAAACTTGCGTCAGCTTCTAAGTAATTCAAGGCGTATACCTACATTTACATACCCCTTCGTCTAATACAAGCTATTTCCCTTGATATTAAATATTCAACTTCCGTGAGGTTCTATCTTTGGCCTTGGCTTAAACGTCTCTATACTTATTGAACTTATGGTTTATCCTGCCACCAAAGAAATCATCCTTTTATTTCACAATCATTTTAAAATAAGAAAATATTACAAATAATGTTATGTTAAAATACTTTAAATTTGTTACAAAGTATAGTATTTGACTTTCTTCAATATTTTGTATAAACCCATACTTGAATACAGTTTTAGTCTATCGCCATCAATTGATCGTTTGCGTGTAAAAGAACATCCAAAAATAAGTGGATGTTATAGTATATTGAGAAAGTGAAGGTTAACGTGAAGGCAGACATAACGTCACCATCGGATTATTCTGTAGTGTTTAGTTTACTTTTGGTAAACGTTCTAAGCTTTTAAACTGTTTTGTAAATATTACGACAGGATGTAACTCAATGTGGAGTAGTGATTAAGTTAAACAGAATATAGAAAATGTGATAAACAATGTTAGGAATGTTTCTGATACATGTTATTTAAGAAATACACCACTTTAAAAAATAAGCTTCACGAGTCATCTATAAAAATAATGACAAACTTCTCAACAAATTATATGGAGTGCTCTCATTTTACGCTACGTCGTTTTTCTTAATCTGGGTCAACTAAATTTTTGATAGTTTTTATTTTTGGTCGTATATCGTTGTGGAGATTCCTCACGTACTTATCTTTAAATAACATTTTTATAAGAAATCGATTTAATTCTTTTTAGACTACTACATACTCAGTCAAAAACTTACCTTGCGAAATACTACTGTAGCCATCTGGCGTCATAAGCGGAGTTTCTCCACTGCTGAACATTTTTCTAAACACTACACTCTTTTTACATTTATCCACTGACTTTTGAAAAATTTTCGAGTTTGTTTTCCTTTAGATTCACATAATTAATTTAAACTTAAAATATTAGATGAAATTCTATACGGCCCTAGTTAATTTGTATTACAATTTTATTCAAATCATATAAATATCACACTTTTAAACCCTAACTGCGCTATTCTGCTTACGTGAAAGAAAGATAAAATAGTTAATCCGATCGATAAAATCGTGAAATGAGCTTTACCAATCCCTATAAATAAAACTGACTTGTTGTGTTCTAAATATATAATAGCTAAAGTATTAACTTAACGAATCTCTTTCGTTCGTTAATGATATATATTAACTAAAATGATTTAATTGCCAATGTATTGTGAACGGATTAATACCTCATGTCTATTAATAAAACAAAACACGTACGTAATTTAATTCATGTTTGTTTAATTAGAAAAATTAATGATTAATTCGTAGATACATAAATGTTCATTTTATTTCAATTTGACCATATTTTTTGTGAAAAGTTTACATTTAGTTTAAATAACTCAGGCTAACAAGAAGTCGAAATCTATTCATAAAAATCCAATCACTGTTTTGCACTGGGTCACATCAATTCGATATCGCTATGAATGTAAATTTGTGCTCAAACTAATTACTTTTTTTCAGTTATAACAAATTTAAAATATGTACAAGCCCAAAGAATACTTTTTACTGCTTTGTTAAATGTTTTGAGTGTTGCACTATATTTACGTTTTCACATTTTTAGATTTTCTAACAAAAAAAGCACCGTAACAATAGTTATATTCGCAAATGTTTCCCGCACGCACGTCGGGGCTAGCTCGTGGTTCGCTACCACTGCCAAGTTGGGGGTGGTACCACCACCAGCTGGATACAATAAACACGAAGGGTGGCGTACCTCCCTTACTGTTTTAGGAGAGTTCATAGCCAAAGAAATATACATCTGCTTTATTGTTCACGCAACATATACAGTGAGGAATGCTCAATATTTCTGTTGTAATCAATTTTTAAATCCACCTAAATAGACAAGGCGAAGTGTTTCTGTTTTTTTAATAAACAAAGCGAGTCTTATGTCGTCTTACTACGTAATGGAATAACGAATATTTTATCGGGAAGTAAGCCGAGGCTAAAGCACATTGAATATACCAAGATCATACATGCGACACAACAAATAACAGCTATTGTTTGTTTTTTATTCAAATAACAAATATTATCTATGTAATATAACAATTGTACATATATAAAATATAATACAATATATAAGACATTATTTAATACACCTTTGTATATATGGCAATTCATAAAAGAACAAACAAACTATTAACAACTTAATATGAAAAGAAACAATAACATAAGTAACACCCAGCTTTATTTTAAATTCCTCAGAAATGAGTAACTTTTAATTATATCTCTGGAAAGAAATTCTGACGCCAACGTATTTTTTACACACCTTATTTTCAACAAAAGAAATGAACATTTAGTTTTTTCATATTAGTTGAAGTAATTATTAAAGTACCTAACTACAATGTTATATATTTTCGCATACTTTCGGCTGCTGCACGTTGAAAAGATTTTTTAATTTATATTTTTAGCATTTTACTATTAAAAAAGAAATAAATGATCAAGCATAATATTGAGTTATTATGCCCTTAAAATATAAATAAACTAGTCAGTATTCATTTGTATACTTTTCTAATATAAGATTTTTAAAAGAGAAAATTTTACATTGATGATATTTAGTTTTTGTTAAAGAACGCATAGCATTAATTAAAAATAAAACTTTGTATAACATACTTAACTTACTATAAGGAGCTCACTATGTATGCTTAGAGACAGCATATGTATCTAATATTATTATCGCTACATATAAAGATTGTAAATCTCAAAATAGTGTTTGTGTGTTTAAGTTTTTTTTTCGTCACAAGCCTTTAAAGTGACGTCTGTTTGAAGTTCCTAGAGGAATAATTAACTTGATCACAAAGCGTTTGTCGGTGGGCCGAAGGCTATTTCACAACCTAACTGAAAACTATTTCGGATAAATATTCAATTATAGTTCTCGTTCATTAATAACGGACTACAAAACTTCAAAATCTATTTAAATTTAATAATTTAACAAAGATATTCCCGTCTTTTTGCTAAGAAAAAGTCTAAACCAGATGCAGAAATGTGTCTGCGCCACGCCCTACTACTTCTAGTCCTCGGCAGATTGTTGAACATGTTTCGCCACACAGGTTTATGAAAAATAAATTGAAAATCCGATCTGCGTGACATCTAGCCGAAATATATTTTCAGTTATCAAGTCTTTCTCTTTATTTTGAAACTTGTTATTTAAAAATTGTGTCGATAACTTCGCTTGATTCATGGATAAATACATTCCGCCGATTGCGGGAGGAGGGCGGGAGAGTTTCTGCTCGTTATAGTAATAATAGTTATAATTTATTATGTGTTTATTGAAAATTATGCAGAATCTTCATTTGTTTCACTAGTTAGACGCTACAGGATGCTCTAATGAGATGCGCGAACGCATCGACATAGTTGAAAATTAAAATGTACACCAATAAAATATTATGACTACTATGTCTCGTAAATAAAGATTTTATGTAGCAGGTTTAGGATGCATAAATAATAAATATCATAATAATATGTTCCTCTATAGGTTAACGATATTAATGCTAGGATAGAAAACATACCTATTATGTGAAATTATAATTTGATTAGAGATTATCATAAAATTTACATATTTTAGCCTTTTGCGATAAATATAGACGTCCGTAAATAATGACTTCAAAGTCACGTAGATTCTCCAACCTTAAATTTTTATTATAGACAGTTTTTCTTTGTTAAAATTTGTATCGACAAGTACGTGTCCCTGACCGATTTACGGACGTGTCTTCTCTTAACCTGGTGTCTGGAATGATAATATTATAAAAATTAAAGCAAATAGGCGCTTCTATTCTCTTAACAAGCTAATCTTTTGGTAATATATTTTAGGTATGTGAGAAGTACTGTCTCGCCTTGCTGAGCACACCAAGCTTCTTAGAGGCTAACTTCGCCTTTCCTTATAAATGACCATGAAACTGAAAGTCATTCGATATAGCTGAGGCTTTAAGGAGAGTGTTTTTAAAGAGAGGAGTAGCGACAAATGATGATTTTTTTAGTAGAAAATTTGCGAACGTGTGTTTTCTATATGGATATAAATTGGACTAGTTTTAGTCTACCCCAGTCCAAGACTTCACTTAGCAAAGTTATGAGCTCAGAGACTAGTTGTGTTCCAGTACTCACCGGTAACTGCCCGAGAAATATCTGCCGGACCAGTGTGAAGAGTATCAGAGCTGTCGTACGCATGGCAATGAATGTTGCTAAGTTGCAACATGTCATTGATATGGCCGGCATTAGACACAGCCTTGTGGGATGACGACCTTAATACTCCGATTAGCGAGAAATCTGGAAGCATTGAAAGATTGTGCTCTGTGCCACACCCGATAGAAGGCTTTCTTTCTTGGAAGGCTGAAGTTCACCAGCCGAGCTACCACGACAAAACCCATACGTACGATACCTCAGGAGCTGGTTGTTAGTTATGGTTTCCATTATATTAGAATTGAGTGTTAGTTGGACGTATCAGAGCGATCGCCTTTTCTAGGAATCGGATTTACTGAAGCTGTCTTCCAGGACTGGGTCTGACGTCTGCTTAACTTATGAATATGTAAGGAACATATGAGAGAAGTGCTGTCCGCAAACCACTATGTCCGTTGCCAGAATATGATTTCCGGAATCGAAAAATCACATCGTGAAATAGTCGGTGACGATCTTCCTCGGTAACTCAAATTCGAGTTTGACGCGAAGAGACAGCCGAAAAGATTAGAGGTGCTGCGCAAAGGTCACGTCCCGACGCTGTAACAATCATTTGACCTAGGTATACAACAGTCTTTTTAAATATCACTCTCACATTTGACTCTGTTTTCTGAGTGTTCTGCAAAATATACAATATCCTGTAATGTAAGTCACTAAGAATAATAATTTAACAAGAAAGTAACCTATAAAAAAATTGTACATTTTAGAATCATATATTTGTACTTTTTAAAATGTACGGAATGAAATCTTATATTATATATTTTTATGGTAAAAAGGGAAAACATGACTTTGGTAACTTACTACAACCAAATTAAAAGAATTGTGAGAGAATGTGACAGAAAAATAACAACAACGACTAGATGAGACCAATACGTCAGCTTTTCGGGACTTCCGGGCTCACCGTGACATGCTGCTACAATTAATTGTCGCCAAATTGTAGCAGATGTGACTGACAGGCCCGGCCAACAACGTTGCGAGACTACATGGTGAAAGTTTTATTAAAAATTAAAACTAGCTTTCAACTGTGTATACCACAGTAATACAGTTTTGTAACATTTGAAACTTATGAATGTTTCAATTAATTAGTAATACTTATGAACTCTTATTGAAAAGTATGTCATATGCTTTATTTATTTGAAACCTTCACCCTTCAAATTCAACAGCAGAGGCCTTTTGTGTGGCTAATAATTTTTATGATCGAACCATTTTATAACTTTCTTCGAATTATTCGAATAATTCTTGTAATAATTTTATAACACACTTGTGTTATAAAATAATTATCAGACCAGGTGAAGTTTATAACGCTGTTTGGTTTAGCACTTTTATCGGTTCCATAATGTTTTATATGCAATGGAAATGGTAAATTTACATAATTATAATACGTAAGCTACCCAATCCTCACGAAACTGCAAGGAATAGAAGTATATGTTATTATTATTATCGTTGCTTTGTTAGTCTCTCAGATAAGACTACTTCCGAATTACAGTTGTTAAGAGTTTGACTAACCATGTTGTGTTCAAAGCTGAGCTGTGCACCGGTAAATACACATACGAACGTCATTCACTATCAGAACTGAATTGGTTTTTAAAAATATGAGGTAATATTGTCAAGCCTTTTCCAGATTGGAGATAAAACTCATGATAGCAGATGATTACGTAAGTAATTAAAATATACTGAAAAAAAGTACATTTTAATTACTTACGTAATTATCTGCCTGCGCACTTAACTACTCATTATATTTTGGTAATGGTTGTTGCGATAAAACCAACCTTCTTAGGCAATACCAATCAATGGGAACAATGTGCGCCAAAGCGGCTTTTTATTGATGATTATTTATATATTATTTATCATACAGCATTTATAATTTAATAATTTACAAGATATTATATAAACGAACGTATTTAAATTATAATGTAGCTATCCTCCTTAAGTATTTATGTTTATATTTATGTGAGCCAAGTTCAATACAATTAAATTTTATTGTTTATATTTGATTTGATACTTTTTTACATTTGAAAATAGGTATCAAGTCGTCGATGGGCGAATCATAAAACTTCTTAAAGAGTTTCTCATATGAGTTTTATTATGTTGTTATACAATCTATAAACATTGTTAGACGTGTGCGCAGGACACGATAAAGTGATATGGCTGAATTGTGGCGCAGATTGATATATTTTCAAGAGTTACAACGTCCAAAATTGGTTTACTGAACCTTTTCATGGAAAGAACGCAATTTAATTTTCGGCATCACACTGCATTTTAATCCTATCCCAGTCCTAATGCGATAAACGACCGAACCGATAATCTAGTTAACTTCCAACAACATTTTAACTCGTGTCTTTAAGTGAAAATGTTTAGAACTGGCCAGTTAGAAACATTGCTATTTGCATTGAATTTAGGAGTCAAGAAGCTTTGTACCAAATGCTTTCCCCATACTTAAACCGACGACCAGAAACACGCCATGCCACTTTAATTTATTCCCAAGAACTAAAGATAAAATTCTAGGTATTCGCTTTACGAGCCCTGAAGATGGGGAAGTACGAAAGTGCTATAGAAGGCCCCTAAGGAAGAATGGGCCCACTGCTTTTCTCAGTGGTTCCATCGAATGCGAAGATGTGTACAGAGGAACGGAAATTACTTCGAAAAACAATAAAAGTATTGGCAACTTTATACATTAAGCCGTTTTTTTATTTTCTAAACATTTTCAGTGTTACCCTGTGCTTAATGCTATTTATGAATTAAATGCTTTTCATATACAATTTGGTAACTTGTATTATTTATTGAACCAATACTTTAGTATTGTATCTTATTGAGTGTTGAGTGAACACTTGTCTACTAAACAAAGAACATATAGGCTTAGTGAAAATGGATAAAACAAAAAAGTATTAGTCGCGCCGGATGGAGGTAATGGCTTTGTGATTCTTATAGCAGTTACTATTAATATGGTAAGAACATTTCCTGAGTTTTAATCCCGAAGTCTGCATTCTAATCCATAATAATTAACTCTCTGGAAATCGTATCCTTTAGTATGCCGTGCGGTGGTTGCGGTTTATTATATGTTAGCTTGGTTGGCTAGTTTGCTTTCAGGAATTGCCTTAAAAATTCACTCATTCTTCTTTAAGACTTGATATTTCCCAATTTAAATATGTTATACGCTGTTGTTCGTATAATTAGTATATTTTACAAGTAACAGACTAGCAGGTTTATTTTTCTTTTTATTCAATTTTAGGCAGTACTTGGAACACACTTGAATTGCTATGGAATAATTTATAATAATTATTTTATTGAACTGGGCATGAAATCCATGTACATACGATTCTTATGTGGAATTGCAGCGATGTCTGCTGCACTTACTTCAAATTTACCTTTTAGTTTATAAAGTGTCCGTTATTTAATAATTTCGTAGTCTTAATACATTTAGTAGTCTTCTAAGGAAATCGAAACTTATTATTATTAAATTTGTCACATTTTAATCTTCGCCATCATATTAAATGCAATCACACAGACCGGACAAGTCCCAACCTTCCGTCTTTTACTAAATGCAGTCTGATCGGACTATGGTTCTTTAAAACTAAAACCTTTCTTCTTTGTTGATATGATTATGTATGTTAGTATATATGATTGGTTAACACGCTGTTGAGCGCAACCTATTTTTTAATTTATGTTTACTTTTGTGGTAATTAAGGAAAAGTAAGTAAAGGCATCATATTTTTAAGGTTTTTTAACAGCTACTTAGAGTGCTGTCAAAGAGGCGGACTGTTTTATAAGGCGCGTTTTTCTTCTATAACTACGGTGTATTTAGCACCGTCATTGCAGATCACAAAATTATATTCCTAATTTTTCAAGGTGTTTCAAGTAGTTAAATATATTACTTATGAAGTTTATTTTTAATATCTGATATTAAATTTGTTTTATGTTACAGAATATTGGGTAGGAACTAATTTTTAATATATAAAACACGATAACAAATGAATATTTCGTAAAGAAACGTATTCTTGCAATCAGTATTTCGCAAATAATTGTTGGTTTGTATTTTATATTATTTTCATAAAGATAATACAGCTTCATACATACAATACTATTTTAATTATGTGATTTTGGTACTTTACCTTTTTTAAATAGTCAGAGACTACTATCATTAAGATTGATTGATTACCTATAAATCAACGGACGGCTTAATTGACATTAGGTTTAATTGGACATTAGTGAATTGTCGTGTTGATTAATGATATGCAAGTACTGAAAATAAATCAACCAATACTATTTATTTGTTTATATACAGGCCAAGTACAAGTATTGAATACTAAAATTTAGGTTTTGTTGATGATAAAAAATCTTGCTATTTGATATAAAAACATTAAACCTTTTAGCAAATTCAGTTTCCAACTACTTCTCAGTACGTGAAAGCTTTCAATTGGATATGACAGTTTTTGTATAAAGAACACGCCTTGTGCGTAAATAGTCTCAATAGAATTGTCTATTTCAAATTTATGAATATTTTTCAGCATTTGTTGCGTTTATTGAGCCTCACATTTTCAAACTGACGACTGATATTCAATAACAAATGGAACTGAAGGAAAATTAAAGTATTTAATATCTTATGTACTTTTTGATTGTATTTAATCTTTCCTTTGTTTAGAAATGAAGTTGCTTCTAAAAGAACACACTGAAATGTCGCAGAAAACACCCGCAGACACAAATGCAGGTCGCAACTTAGAGAGAAAAGATAAAGAAAGTTTTATGTTAGTATCTTTATTATTTGTGCTAACTCAGGCTAAAGCGAAAGAAGCTTTTAATTATAGTATTGTATCAAACGAGCTAAGTAAAATAGGTTTATTTTTAATAAAAGAATGCATATTCAGATACTTTAAGTGAAATTGTATCTTTACCCGTAGCAGACGAAATTATTTTTCAGTACTACTGCTCATTGTTTGATGTCTGCATTTAAGATCTTTTCAAAGTTTTTGTCCAATAGAATATCGTCAGCATGTCTTAAAGTAACAAAAACAAAAAGAATATCACAAGTTTTAAGATCAACATTGTATCGTTTTTGTATTTATAACACTATTATACAAATTAAGAGATAAAATTCATAAACCATGTCGGAAACTTGTTCATCTAACATAAGCTGCTTTAGGTCTATATACAATTTCTGTCTCTCGAGAAGGATGAGTACGATTTTTTTAATTATAATGGAATTCACTAGAATAATAATTCCTCGTCAGACATGCTTATTATTTACAGCTCATAGTTTTGTATACGGTTCTTTATGCAGAAATACGTACGTTACGTTACGTTTTTGTTAATATAATATTTTTAGACACCGTGTGAGAAAAATCATTAACGTGGAACTCATTAAATCGTACTCCTTATCAGTCGAATGCTTGGGTATATCTCTTATCATTGACCTGACTTACATGTACATGATACCTTCAGCTTTCCATTTTTATGGATGGAGCGAAGTAAGTGCTTTATCGCATCGTTTCAAATGGAATACCGATACATATTTTACGTACTTGATGTCTAAGACATCTTAATAAATTATAGGGTAGACATAACACAAACCGTAATTGAATAGTATTTCTTAGTAAAAATATCACTCTACTGTCGTTATTCTCATATCGCTATTGGTATACAGATTAATCAATTGGTGTATGGCACAAACATTTTATGTGATACGTTCTAAACGCCCACCTTATACTTAAACTTACTTGGACGTTCTATACTAGTTAATTTTTTTTATAGAGCAGGGGGCAAACGGGCAGGAAGCTCACCTGATGTTAAGTAATACCGCCGCCCATGGATACTCTCAATGCCAGAGGGCTCGCGAGTGCGTTGCCGGCCTTTTAAGAATTATTTATAGATACGGCCATAATTCTTTATGAGTGAAAGTTGCTGTGAGGTTGACACTTTTCTCTAATTAATAGATCCTTGTACATGATAAAATCCTTGTATAGGATAAGTACTAAGTGTACTCGCCACGATTTAAATACTTAAATATTGATGAGTACGAAACTAAATTATGTTCCTATTATCAATCGGGTCATATGAGTCATTCATGTTTCAATTTCAGCTTCTAAATTATTGCAAGTAACACTGACAAAATAACCCATTCAAAAGGGATTTAATTAATTGTCACTTTTCAGGGTGATATAGCGTGGGCCTTTACACTCGTTGCGCTTGGAGATTTATTGACAAG
The DNA here is from genome assembly GCA_028984075.1 of Pieris mannii. NCBI lineage: Eukaryota > Metazoa > Arthropoda > Insecta > Lepidoptera > Pieridae > Pieris > Pieris mannii. The sequence continues at coordinate 9,171,737 of CM054776.1, forward strand.
GATTTTTCTAATTGTACTCAGCAAGTGGTTTAATAAATACGGAAGCAATACAGTTTATACTTTTGGCATCATTCTCACAGTTATTACAGGGACGTGACGACCCCATCGCCCACTGGTGAAATAACCTGTGGCAGAGGTTATTTCATCAGCGCAATCAGTCTACCCCTTCCTAGTGGGAGTGCCATACTGTTGCCTTCGGGCTTCAGCCAAATGGGCAGGCACGACCGGGGCAGTACCACTGTCTCTCAGAAAACCGGCGTCAAGTGATGCAATGGGTTCGCCTTGTATTGTACTCGCGTTTCGTCCGGTGAGAGAGATTCCCGGAGCCCATCCCCCCCATCCCCCTTCCCCCCTCCCCCTAAAAAAAATATGAAGGTGCAGAAAAAAAAGAATCTACCCCAGGGGGGTACCACACGCGCCCGCGGTGGAGAATCCCCCTCTGGGCGTCAGTCACCGGGGCACTCTGCACCCGGTGGTGGACGCACAGGCTGCCCTTCGTATTCTGGGGGGGGGCAATTCTGCGCTCTACAAAAATAATTGTCCTCGGGGCAAACGGAAGAACTTACCGAAGGCAACCCCTTCCACGCTCACAGTGGACTTCACCAATGTTAGGGGGCTCAATTCTAACCTAAACGCGGTTCACTTTCACCTTGAAACTGCGAAGCCGGCCTTATTCTTCCTTACTGAGACTCAGATATCCTCCCCGGCTGATACTTCTTACCTCTCCTACCCGGGGTACAAATTGGAACATTCATTTGTGCCGCGGGCGGGAGTTTGCGTGTACGTCAGAGAGGATATCTGTTCTCGTCGCCTTGGGACGCTTGAAGGAAGGGACCTATCTAACCTTTGGCTCCGCGTAGACTGCGATGACCATCCGCGATTGTATGCGTGCCTGTATAGGTCCCATAGCGGAAATGATGAAACTGACCGACTCACAAGGCTGTGTTTTATCCCCGACCCTGTTTCTTCTGCATATCAATGATATGTTGCAACTTAGCAACATTCATTGCTATGCGGATGACAGCACTGGGGATACTCTTTACATTGGCCGGGCAGGTATTTCTCGGGCAGATGTCGATGAGTACCGGAACAAACTTGTGTCTGAAGTAGAAACTCTACTACGTGGAGTCTCCGACTGGGGCAGACTAAATCTAGTCCAATTTAACCCCAAGAAGACACAAGTTTGCGCGTTTTCCGCTAAAAAAACACCCTTTGTCGCTACTCCTCTTTTCGAAAACACTCTTCTTAAAGCCGCAGCCAGCATTGGAATACTTGGTGTTGACATATCGAACGACGTTCAGTTTCGCGGTCACTTGGAGGGAAAGGCTAAATTAGCCTCCAAAAAGCTTGGTGTGCTCAACAAGGCGAGACGGTACTTCACTCCGGGCCACCGCTTGCAACTATATAAAGCGCAAATACGGCCCCACATGGAGTACTGTTCTCACCTCTGGGCGGGGGCTCCCCAGTACCAACTCCTTCCACTTGACCGTGTTCAACAAAGAGCGGTTCGAATCGTCGACGACCAATCTCTCTCCGAGCGGCTTGATCCTTTGGCGTTGCGTAGAGATGTGGGGTCACTCTGCATCTTCTACCGCATTTACCATGGAGAGTGTTCAGAGGAGTTGTTCGGATTAATACCTGCAGCTGAGTTTCATCATCGGACGTCGAGGCAGAATACGAAATTCCATCCGTATCACCTCGACGTCCGCCGTTCCACAACTGCGCGTTTTTCAAGGCAGTTTTTGCCGCGCACCACCACTTTGTGGAACCAGTTGCCCACTGAAGTATTTCCGAACCAATTCGACTTAGGGTCCTTCAAGAAAAGAGCGTACAAATTCTTAAAAGGCCGGCAACGCACTCGCGAGCCCTCTAGCATCGAGAGTGTCCATGGGCGGCGGTGTCACTTAACATCAGGTGAGCTTCCTGCCCGTTTGCCCCCTATTATATAAAAAAAAAAAAAAAGACTAGGTAAATATTAAAATGGATATATATCTTATAAATATTGGAATTTAATGGGAAGTGAACACTTAAATATACCAACCTGTTTTTATTTAAAGTGTCAATAAGATAAAATATGTCAATAATGAGTGACCACTCATTTAACGAATGGCACTTTAACATAGTAGGAGTAAATGTGTATGTAATAACTTATATATTATACAGGGTGCCCCAAAAAAGTTGTAGGATTTGTGTTTTGATTTCAAAGAGGCTAGTTATTAATTTAAGTAATTAAAACAGGAACAATTGTTTATCTTAATAATTTTTAAAGATACACCCAAAGAAATCTTTAAACGCGGAAATTCGCCAAAAACAGAGAAAATAAATTATTACTCCTAAAACTACGAGAAATCGTAGAACATATATGGGGGTTATTCGGGTCCCCAAATTGTTATATTTCTGGACCACCGCTTAGTACTATTTTTTCGACCTCCCTGTATAGGAGTAAGAAAGTTTACCAAAAATTTAATAAAATTCATTCCAGGTTTCTTCATTCGACAATGTGACGGCTGTTCTAACATTATTCACAACACTGGGCGTTTCTCGATGCATTCTCTTCATATTTTTTGTTATGCTCTTTGCCACATGAATATATTATATAACCGCAAGGAAAGCTTATTGAATAAGATATTTCACTTCGTAAATAAAAGAAATCTATATTCCGCTTATAAAGTACGTTATTAAAGAATCGTTATGACATTACAATACAGTAGTAATTATTGAAAGTAAGACTTCCTTTCAGGTGCTATAAGAGATTATACTGAAAATTACCAATTAGCATTTACGTTGATCACTGCTATTTTTGGAGTAATTGAAATCACCTGGATGTGTAAATTTATATATAATAAGAATTGCTCACCGTCAACAAAAATTTCCAGTATTAAATAAAAAATTTAATGTTGCGTGATCAAACCACTTGAATAAATATTTAATTGATTAATGTATTTTTAAATTATGAGATGATCTATTTGCTATTACAGTCTAAAATGCCTCCTAATAGTTTTTGTATCATTTGAACTACTCATAATAATAACATTTTTTTGAATAAATATTTTTATAGCACGAAACGTTGATGATTACCACACAATTATGTCCTCATTATAATATTATTTCGATAAATCTGTGCGATGTAAATTAGGAATTGAATAGCATTAAGACTCTTATAAATGGAATTTCCTACCTGAACCACTTTGTCAGTATAAACACATTCCACATTATTACCGTGCCCGTTACTGCAATGAAATGCAAATATAAAGGGTGGAATAAAATTAAATAAAGGTGTGCCTAGGCTAGTTCTAGGGGCAAACAAACCTAATGGATAAATGGCAAATATTATGAATTGGTAGCCAATCGATAGACGACAGACAGACAGACGATATATTCTTTATATATCGATAAATTTCATACCTAAAATATACAAAACATACCAACAACATATATTTAAGCTTTATAGAAATAGATATAATACCACATATCCATGTCAAAAGATGTTTTTTCGTTGTTTACTTTCTGTGAGCTTAGAAATGTCTATGTCAACTAACAAGATTATGATAATGGGTATAATACGACAAATGTTTGGAAAATATAAAAAAAATGTGTTATTTGTTGATATCGTAATCGGAAAATTGTTTGCGCCTGATCCCTTTTTATATGCAAGTAGCCACCTGAACTTCGATTTTTCGTTGTTTGTCTCACGATTTAATTGCCGTACCTAAATAATTATCTTTAAAACGAATGGAGAAATGTGGCTGCGCTATTGAGCTACGAGAACTCATAGATTCTTAAACACTAACCATAGTAATACTGATTTTAAAACAAATTAATTTCTTCAAGTGTTTGATTTTCTACATCATTGAAGCATCTACATCAAATTATGTTATATATCAAAATTAACTATAATTTGAATTAAATAATAATGCATTTATTGCCTGCCATTAATATCGCTACATGATTTTTTTATCGTTTTACTAAATGCCAAATTTTATTTTTATATCGTGTTTATAAAAATCACACAAAAAGTAACATTAGTTATAAAATATTTTTACTTATGATAAAATATTCCTTTCGCTTATATTTGCTATAAAAACAAGGCTATGACATTAAATTTAAATTTACATCTTCAGATTTCCATAAATTAAATCTGGAAGGTATTTTGCTCCTGGCAAAATATTAAGAGCAGATGATGCAATTTTAGAAAACTTGTTTTTCATGCAAAAAGAACGGCTTTGTTAAAAGTTATAAGATTTAGAAATATCTCTCTATTTAATCGGCAGCCCATGTCTGAGCGTCGTGGTCAGCAACGAAGCATCTAGAACAGACTATCTGTTTCCACCGGATTCTGTCCAGCGCCTCTCATATGACATGTACAGTTCTAAGGACGACGTGTCTTTCACTTGAACCGGTACAAACCAGATGGAGGTTTATGTACGGGCACATGATGTTTTGCCTTCTGTGTTACCAACCACGATCAGATTCTCCAAGTTCAGCTGCGGCTCTCTATGGCTTAAATAAGATATAATTCGACGGCGAATTATATAATTTAAGCCATATACGTAAACGTTCCGTATATGTTTTACAAATATAGCAGTGTTCGTTTGTGAATTGTTTTTCAGTGAATTCATAGCATATTGTATTTCGCACTGTTAAACGGGCAGCGTTGACTTTAAGGTGCGACTCTATATTATATACCCTGAGCCCCAGAATAAATGCACTCTTAGTATTCGCTCACACTGTGAAGAAAAATATCGTGAGGACACCTAGGATTTAGAACCAAAAAGTCGATATCACGTGTCTGGCAAAGAAGAATCTTTCTACAAGAATATAAAGAATCACGAAATAAATACAAAAATCTGAGACCTGAAAAGTTAAATAACGCGAAAACTAGACTGAGGCAGTATAAAGAAACTCGTTGAACTAACCCGAAAAAATAATTTATTTAGTTTTTGTGTCTTTATAAATGATCTAAAGGAGTCTTCCTTTCAAAATCCACATGCTGCATGAGGATATATTTTAGATTAACAATCTCACTGTATACACTTAGTACTTGACATATTATTCATTTATTTATTTGAAACTATACAGCAGCTAAACGATAATTTAGAAAAGTAGTTAGCTAAAACTTTACAAACGAAAGATTACAAACAGACGTTTGTGTTAGGATTTGACTTGTAGATGCTGTTCACGCAATTTTAAGATACACTCAAATATACAAGTGATAAAAAGATTACATTTCGAATGATATAATAATGAAAACAACAGGCGTAGTTTTTAAATAGAAGTAATATTTTTTATACTTTAGTAAAATTTTGCAATGGCCAAAGTAAAAACTTATGAATTGGTGGCCCCGGATGGCGGTTATGGTTATATTATTTTAACATGTGTTTTTGTAAATTTGGTAAGTATTTTTAAATTGACACGCGTCAGACTATTTGGCAATTAACAATATTAAGATTATGATTTATCCACATGAAGTTGCCTCCAATTAAATAACTATTATTTCATTACAGTCAATGTTTACCGTATATATGAATTGCTATGGAATTATATACAAAGACTTTTTTAGTGAATTAGGAATGGCTTCCACGAATATTACATCATTAAACGGAATAAATTCAATAAGTTCAGCAATAGGAAGTAAGTGCGATATTAATTCTTATTTTATGTTATTATATAAAATGTAGCATTCCTTGAAAAATAACGGTGAAATACAATAATACAGCTGTTTTTTAAAAAAGTGTGTGTACTTATGTACACGCGTTAGGAGCTATACTTCTTTGGCGTATGGAAAAAATAACTAAAATGCAGTAGTGATTAACGATAAATATTAAAATTAATCAAAAAGATTTTATTTAAATAAAAAAGGTTTTATTAACGTAACGAGTATAGAAAATTAACTATTTTTTTTATACATAAAATTTGTTAAGATACCAGAAATAAAACAGAAACGAAAAAATTTTTTTTTAGATAATAATGTAATAATTTTTAATTAACGATGTAAATAAATTATACATACCGATAATTGACCTAAATGCACTCAAATCAGTTTATTCAAATAAGTTTTATCACTAATATTCAATTTATATAGATAGATATACTAATAAATTAATAGTAAATACTATTTATTAAATAATATTTATTTCAGACTGTTTAATTGTACTGCTACGAAACACGTGTTTTAAATATAAAAATACTAGAATATACAACTTGAACAAAGTTATCAATTTTCATGCCATCTAGAACTAACTTTACGATGTAGAATTCAGGTGTTGGTGTGGGCGCGCATCGTAAAAATTCATTCTCATCATTTTTTATTCCATTGCGCCACAAGAAGTATAACTTCAACAAAGGAAGTTTATTAGTTAATTAGAAAATCCTAGATGGGAAATCACATCAGAATTAGTCTAGTATTTTAGAAATTGCTATAGAAAGAGCGTTTCTTTTAAAAATTGTTTTTGTTTTAGGTTTAATAACCTCATTTTTTCTAAAGAGGCTGTCGAAACGGAAAATGGCCCTAATTGGAGCTACTCTATGGAATACAGGACTGTTTTGTACAGTTTTTGCTCAATCTAAAATAATTTTGTTTGTATTCCAGGGCGTTATACAGGTATACGTAGTAACAGAATTTTCTACTATAAATGTAGAAATTGTCTTATATACTTAATATCTATTTATAAATTTCAGAATCTCGGGCAGGGCATAATATTTAACATTTCAAGCACGGCTCTTAACGATTACTTTGTTAAAAAACGTAGTCTAGCAGTTAGTGTTTCACAAACATTATTAGGTAATTTTGTTTGTAATTATCAGTATTTATGTATATGTATTTATAGTGCTAGTTGTATTTATTATGTTCCCAATGTGGAATGAGGTAAACACATTTTCCTGTTATTTTATAATTTTTTTTCATATGCAAGTAGGTGTTCCACAGAACCTATCTACTGAACTTGTGTGTGTACCGTATTACTGCTCTAAGACAATGACATACATATGTGAAAAATGAGCTCAAGCCCTGTCGAACAATCAATCAATCTGATAAATCAGGATATTTTTAACTGGCTTCATGATAAGTTCATAAATGTTTATTTTATTATACTAAGTCTAATTATACCATACCCATAGACCGTTTTAGCCTAAAACAAACTTGAATGGATACATTCAACAGTATGCCCAATTATTTCTAATAATTCTCAACGCTAGATTACAATAGATGGCTAGACAAAACGTACTTGTGCACTATTTAAGCAAAAATACACATGACATACGTCATTATTTTCGACGACTTTTAACAATAATGGGTCAAGGGATTGGCTACATCCATCTTGATGAAAGGAAAAATATAGCATAAGGTAGTAAGTTACGCTAGCCATTACCTGTTACGGGCTACTCACACTGTTTTACTATACAGATGTAGAAGAGAATGGGTTTCGTACCCACAACTCCAGGATTGAGAGTAGCGCGCGGGTTTTGCACAAGGCTTATACGGCTTTAAGTATTTAGGACATATAAACATTTTACACATCATTTAGATTCAATAAATTGAAGATTTTCTACTCTCTTCCAGCGGTTCTATGTCTTGTGGCTCCTCAATTCTTTAAATGGTCCATACATATCTTCGGACATAGGAACAGTTTAATATGGTTTTGCGCTTTATCTGTGCATATGTTCATTGCTGCAACTCTATTGCAACCAGTTTCGTGGCACATGAAGAAGATTGAGATCTCACCAAAGGAGCAGGGTATATTATATTATATATATATTTTTTGTATTTGAGATCTTTGGGTCTTCTCAACTATTTCAATGTAAAATGCTAATTTGTACATATACAAAAAAATACTTTTCAACAATATAAAAGTTAATTTACGAATAAATATGTTTACAGAATTAAAAATACTATTAAATGAGAATAATATTAACCACACAACAAATGCACTTACTGACCACACCAGTATTGATGTAGATAGACTACAAAATATCAAACAAAAAAAGATTGGGTGAGTGTATTTAATTCATATAATTTAAGTCTACAGCAAATAATCTATTGTATATTACAAGAAATAATCCTTTTATATACATACTTGTCATCTTTTACACGCATTTCAATTCTCATGATGATATGACTAAATAACAGGGTGACATAATAAATTTTCTTACATACCTAAATAAAACACACACGCGTGACTCACTTACTAATAGCTAATTTTCTACCCCGTCGTGAAGTAGTAAGGGAATAAAGGATATTCCACGACTGATTAAGTGATTAGATCAGTCTCCCAAAGTATTTCTAAATACATCGACTAATCTAGATGTAAGATATTAAATAATTTTCTGTTAATTGTCACTAATTAAAGGCCAAAAAATATTTTTTCAGGGGCTTTTGGAATGAATTGATAGATTTTAAGCTTGTAAAAAGTCTCTTGCTATCAATAGAATTTGGAGGTGCCACAGTAGTAATCACTATAGAATTTATATTTTTGATGATTCTTCCACAAGGCCTTCAATCGTGTGAGTTTAACTGGAGCGAGGTAGGAATTTGGTTTTTCATCTAGATATATATTGTATAAGAACTTTTAAAACGCCAGAAATTATGGGACATTAATGGTATGGCGCTAACTTTATTCTAGTATTTTTAATTTATGCAATGGGTATGTGTATGTTAAATTGAAAAACCATTTACTTTGAGTGCCCAGACCGCTTCCAAAAAGTGACGATATATTATCAATTTGTTTACGAAATTACAAAACTTTTCGAGTCCGCAATGTACATCAGTCACGTGCGGTAGGTATAACTTTTTCTCTCGATAATCGTTTCAATATTTGTACTATATAAAAGTATTTGTATGTTCACTGTCTTTCAGTATACAACGATTTTGACAGCGGTAATGAACTGATTTTAAATTCAGTGTTAAAAAATATTTATCATCGAAGGGTACTTACGATACGTTGAGCGTTTCTAGCATTATTATCAAATACCTCTATTAAAACTTTAGACTTTATAATATTACCAACTTAATGTTAAAACACATCTTACAGGACGATACAGCGATGGCGTTTACTTTAGTAGCTGTAGGTGATTTAACCATGAGGATTCTTCTGATAGTATTTAATAAATTGATGAATAAATGGGGCTGCCGTTCAATTTACGTGTTTGGAATTATGCTTGCATTTATAACGAGAATAGGTAAGCTTGTAGATTCGTACTATAAACCACAATTTGTTACATAGTGTTTTGTCCCGTTTACTTATTTACAAAGTAGCACAAGAGTAACAAAGCTAAAACATTTAATTGATTTTCTAGTTAATAAAAATTTATATTTTGAATAGATATAGAGAAATCACACAAAAAGTTAATAATTAAAAAACCTTTTTCAGCTTATTTTATAGTTTTACATGTCACGTTTGAATTTTTATCTGTTTATTACGTGTTGATTTCCTGCGTATAACTGCAAAATGTCATGGCAGCCGCTTTTTGCGTCACGTAAAAGTAAATGTCATATTTAAGCAAATCAAGAAGTTTGAATAACCTACAATTACTTATATTTTTTATATATTGTTGTTTTAAGAATCAATTAAGTGTTTTCCTACTGTTACTTTACATTTGGCTACTTAATAACAACTTTATTTATAAGACTTATTTATTTTTCTCGTTCTAGTTATGTAACTAAACTAAATATATTACTAATTTTAACTTTTAACCTCAACTAGTTTGTTTAGCCTTAAGTAACCGTTAACGTAAATAACTGTGAGCATGGTTGTCTATTATGTCGAAAATTCTAAAAATGTCACTAACAATAAAACTTTTATTTTTCTGAAATTTTCAGGTATTTTAATATCCAGCAGCCAGATTTTAATCTATATTTTATTGACATTGATGGGAATGTCAAGATGCATCATTTTAGTTGTGATAATTCTAGTTATTTCGGAAGCTGTAAAAGAAGACGAATTCTCAGCAGCCATCGGAATCTTTATGACTGCCGTAGGAATTCTTAATCTTACGGTCGGACCATTATTAGGTAGATATATTATATATCTAAGTTAAAGTGTGTACTTGAAGTCATATAATCTCAAGGTTATTACTGATATAGTAATTCCAGAAATCGAAAATTCCACCACATTCTATAGGTATATTATATATATATAATAGCCGATATTTAGATTTCCGCGAATCTCCGAATTGGTTCCATGTAGTTTGTATTTCTCTGTACAGCATTGAATAATTATACCCGTATATATCTGTATTCTAAAATGTAAATTTCACTGAAATCTTATCTAAAGATTTGTCAATTATTTCATTTATGTAGCAGGTATGTCAAGTATTTTATGTATAAGTTATAACTTTGACAATATTTAAAAAACGTCAGTGGTCGTGATGCTATGCACAAATTGAGAGGTAACAAATTTTACCTTAAAAAAAACCGAAGTCCGAAAGTTTTGTATGCATAAGATTATTTGTATTTTCAATACGGCCTATAGAAGTATACTAAGCAGCTTCAAAAACATTTATTTGTTATAACAATTTTTTACAGGTGCTGTCAGAGATTATACAGACAGCTACATAATAACATTTTACTTGATGACAGCAATCATGGGCTCTGTAGGCGCTTTATGGATATTGAAGAATATATGTGTTAAGAGACGAAAAAGTTTACAGTAAAATAATACCGTTATTCTTAGTTAATTAATTTAATTTTACCAAAGATATTTTATTACTTATTTTGTAAAAAGTTGGTTACAGTAATTAAAACTGAATGTAAATGAAGCAGAAAAATATTTAGAATTGCCGTCACAGAATTTAAGTCACCAAAGTTCTAGGTCAATAACAAATAAGAATCACAACATACTTTTGGTATAATTTACAATATTATGTCAACATTTCGTTATGTAGTTACAGTAAACATTCCATACAACTCTTATACAACACGAAGGTTTTACGAATGATGTGTGGTTCCTTTTAGTTACTATCGACTCTAAAATTAATTATTGCAATAACAATATTTGACTCCACGTATTGTTTTTATTTTTTTAAAATGACAAAAAAATCAAGTAAAAATGAGAGAATGATTTATTATCAAACTCAACACTGTCGTAGTTGAGTTTGATAACAAATCATTTGCAAATCAAATATTGCGAAAAAATATTGACAATTTGTATAATGTCCACATATCATAGGTTGTTACTGAATCACATTTTATTCAAATGATGATAATAAATCAATCAATTTTTAATTTACTGATACATTTGTAATAGGAGACTCATACTGTGTTTTATTATAATAGTGTTTAAGTCAATATATTTGTATGAAGGAAAGAAACATCGAGTTATTACTTTTTAAAACCTAATTATTAGCGATAAACATATAATAAGTTTCCTAAGCTGTTATAATGATTAAGCATATCAGGCACTCTACGAAAAAATTCTACTGCTAGCACGGTGAGCCGAGAACTAAATTTTCATAATTTGTTACAATTGGTTACAATTTGGCAAGTATGCGTAATAGCTATAACGGCCGGATATAACGGTTTACCCTCAATTTTTTCGATTTCCATGAGGGACTTCACTAAGATGTACACTACGGAGTTATTTGACCTCACTTTTGTGACAATACAATACCTATACATTTTTTTTTAATTTTGAAGAATTATTAAGATTACGTCATTGACATAATTTAAATAATTAATATTTAATTTTGTTAAAGGATGGGAGGCAAATGAGCACATACAGATGTTTAGGTACCGGCGTCCATGGACACCTGCATCACTGGGCGTGTGTTGTGCAAGTACCGAGCCTTTATGGTAGTGGTACGATCTCGTAACTTATAACGAACGAACTTATAATCAATACTTAGATTTCCTTGTGCGCCCGAGGAAATCGTCAGAAAATCTTCCAGGGAGATAGGCACACAATGAATATTACAAAGATCTTTTGTCGCGTTTATTTAGTCAAATATGATTCGCTCGTCGCCGATTTTTTAATTCAGTTTCATAACGACAAATCTTATGTTCTAAATTGTCCTAATCGTTCTCGAGCTCATACAAATGTAGCTACGAAAAGTCGTACCTATATAATTCCCATTAGGTCATATATAAAATGAAACGAAATTCAAAGAGACTACAGTAATCTCATGTAATTATCTTAAATTAAACATATTATTGACACGAGATAAAACGAGACATCATCTGACATCATTTACTGTGGATTGTTCAATGGCAATGTGTTCTACAGAGAAATTAAATAAAAATTATAAATTGGTACCCCCCGACGGAGGGTGGGGCTATATGATTTGTGTGGGCGTCATAATTAACTTGGTAAGTTATTTTGTGTTGCAAACGTTATTATCTCATACTATTTACAAAAATAGGACTCATGAAGGCCCATCACTAACTTTATTTTAATAGATTATTTTGAGTTAAATAAATTGATTGAATGATTGTATTATATGCAGTCCAATGGTATTACGAAGCTAACGGTTATACTCATGGCGACACTGATTGTGTCTTGCTCCTCAGGAAAGCATTAAAATAGTTCCACGAACAACATGAGTTGAATGAACTGTATATGTAAGACAAAACGTTTCTCTCAAGATACGAAAACTATTTGAGGTCCACGACGACAGAGGTTCGTTTGCTTAAAACAGCAGATATTATTTCTGCACTCAAAGTATCTAATCACACTTTACTCAAATGATAATAATAATAAGCCAGTGGCGCTACAGCCCTATATGGGTATTGGCTCAAGACTTCTACTTTCAATTTTATTTTATAGACTTGTCAGATACAGCCTTCTGTGTGTTTGACATACCTGTTTCCTGACGATGTATTTCTTCACCGTACGAGCACGTGGTAATTGTGCACGTATAAATAACAGTACCTGGATGCCCGAGCTTTCAAATCAAATCAAATCAAAATATCTTTATTCATATAGGTAAACATGTACACTTATGAACGTCAAGAAAAACAAATTAAATTAACTGTAAATTTACATTTACAACCAGTTTGCAAGTCAAGGGCGTAGAGCGGGTAAGAAGAACTGGCAAGAAACTTTCCGCCACTCTTTTCAATCGCCAAGTTTTTAATACAAATTGTTTGAACTGGAGCAAATCAATCCCAAGGATTCATTTAAGTATTCGTCACATTTATAAAAGGCTTTATTAATTAATTTACTTTTAACAAGGGCTTTGAATTTATTTAGTGACAGTGATCTAATTTCGCTTGGGAGTTTGTTGTAAAAACGAATACATTTTCCATATAAGGAGTAGTTTATCTTCTGGAGCCTGGTTGGTCGCACACTCAAATAAGTTCTATTACGCGTATTATACTGGTGAAAGTCACCATTTGTTTTGAAATCGTTTAAGTTTTTTTGTACATACAACAAGGCTCCAAGAATATATTGACCGGATAATGTCATAATATTTAGTTCCTTAAATCTATTCCGTACCGACTCCCTCGTGGAAACACAACAAATACCCCGAACAGCCCGCTTCTGCAACACAAATATGGATTGAACCTCTGCAGCAGCACCCCACAGTAGAATACCGTACGACATAACGCTGTGAAAGTAGCTATGGTACACAATTTTAGCCGTATCCTTATCAGTAAGCTTTTTCTTTTCTTTACTGCATATGCTGCAGTGCTCAGCCTATTCGAAAGAGTCTCTATGTGTGGGCCCCACTGGAGTTTACTATCTATTGTTATGCCTAAGAAAACAGTTTTGTCAACAAAGTTTAGTTCACTGTCCTTGACTTTCAGGTTACCAATTTCTCGCTTTACGTTATTAGTTGTAAATCTAATACATTTTGTTTTATTCTCATTAAGCAGTAAGTTATTCACATTAAACCAGTTAACTATACGAGAGATGGAATTGTTTACATCGTTCAATAATATATTTTTCCTATTCACTTTAAATAAAAGTGAAGTGTCATCAGCAAACAATACCATCTCATGAACTTCGTTGACAAAGAATGGGAGGTCGTTTATGTAGATCAGAAATAAGAAAGGCCCGAGAATCGAGCCTTGGGGGACGCCGATTGACACCTTCGAACCCGGAGAGGTGACTCCATTGATATGCATATTTTGGATCCTTCCCTTTAAATATGAATTCATCAGGCTGGAAGCTTTCCCATCAACGCCATAGTGTTGAAGCTTTCCAACTAGTATATCCGGATGAACACAGTCAAAGGCCTTCGACAGGTCACAAAAGACGCCGACTCCATCATATGATTCTTCCCAGGCATTAAATATGTCCGAAATCAACCTCACACCGGCATCGATTGTGGAGCGACCCTTAGTAAAACCATACTGTTTATTATGTAGGAGTTTATTTTTATTAAAATGTAAAGAAAGTTGGTTTAGCATTATCTTTTCAAAAACTTTGCTCAACGCGGGGAGCACTGAAATAGGTCTGAAGTTTGACGGATCAGACTCACTACCTGAGTATGGAGTAATCTTACTTAATTTCATTACGTCCGGAAAGACTCCACAATCGATTTTTCGATCTTTGCTCGGTATATATTTATTTTTATAAATTGTGTTTTTGGAAATTATATTTCAGTACACACGAATTACATAGTAATAAAATGATGAAATATGAATATAATTATCGAATAAAGATTATAAAGAATAAAGAATATTCATATTTAGGTTTTATTTGACTGACATCTTAAAACGAGCAATTCTATGTCCATGTTAATAAAACACGAATAAAATTACATTTTCTAGAAATGATTCCTAGCTAGATCGATTTATGGCCCCCGAAACCCCCCTTATACTAAATTTCATGAAAATCGTTGGAGCCGATTCCGAGATTCCAATCATATATATATATATGTACAAGAATTGCTCGTTTAAAGATATAAGATACTGCATAGGCGTAATAGAAAGTCATATCGCAGTGATGAGTCGCATTTTCAGTGAGAAAGTGTCTTCACTAGATCAGTGGACACTTCCTCATGATAAAAATCCTTTTTAGTAAATAACCTAGACTTAAATTACTTATCAATCTAATAATAGATCGTAATGTTCCATGATATCTTAGTGAAAACACAGGTGTTGAATACGTTAACAAACTCTAATTAAAATGTTTTTGCGTCGGAAATAGCTCTTCCAGACGAAATATTATAAATATTTCACAAACGTTAAATACAGCATACAATGGGAAACCACAAATAAAACATTGTTTAAGTTTATTCTTTCGAATTTTCCAGGTCGTTTTAAGGGGTTTTACGAACTCTCATGGTGCGATTTACAAAGAGAGATTCTTGGAGCTTGATATGAGTACAACAAGCGTTTCTGTTTTAAATTGCCTCTGTACTCTATGCATTTCAGCTTCAGGTAACGTAATAAAAAAGTTAATAAGGTTAAATGGTTAAATAACAATTTGTATTCAGACTTTACTGTGTTGATTAGCTTAGCAATATTGAGGTATATTTCTTTGGTTTCTGTGTAATTGTCAAGAATATATCTATTATTTGGGATTCTGGAGGAAGTAAGGATGTCTATACGAGTAGTTAGATAAGGGGGTCGGTCACACGCCATCTTTCTTTTTCTGCGCACATACCTACTTAAGCATTTAGACATACTTATATGCAATTTAGACATTTTCCCACCAACTTCCAAAGTCTTAATTAATTTTATATAACTACGCTGACAATAATGGCATAACAATTCCCGTCATTTGACACGAAAAAGCTTTTAAATTGGCCATCAATTAATATTGAATTCTATATAATAATACGCGTATAAATTACAATTAATATTTCCGCCCTATGTTTAAATTTTAGCTAATGTTTTGAAAACATGATCTGTGATGCAATTTCAACCAGAGGCCTATATAATTAATTTAAAATTTCAAGTCATATCGAAAATCAAAAACGTTACAATTATGGTTTATGGTCTCGGTTTATGTAGAGGAACAAATGCAACATAACATTTGACTCGAGTTCACAATTATTGAACAATTTTTGGTTAATTATCATCATCATTACATAGTATAAAACAAAGTCGCTTTCTCTGTCCCTATGTCCCTTTGTATGCTTAAATCTTTGAAACTGCGCAACGGATTTTGATGAATTTTTTTTAATAGATAGAGTGATTCAAGAGGAAGGTTTATATGTATAATAACATCCATTAAATAATGGAGAAGTACTGTTATTTTTGAGGTTTCTAATGTGATGTCGTAAATAATTACATTTATTCCGCTTACAATGCAAACGCAGGCTGAACCCTACGAGTTTTATCAAAATAATGTACTCGGTATTGTACACATTGAAAAGGTCTACAGAAAAGTCTGTGATGGTATATGTCTATATGGTATATGTCGCGTATATTATCGGAGCTTTCCAGCGACGGAAATAACAATACATAATAAAAACCTGCTTTTCATCAGCATTGCACCCGTGCGAAGCTGGGGCGGGTCACTAAACAATAAATATAACTTCTAAAAACTCCCAAGATTTCCTTCCCCGTTGCCTAATAACTTACGCTATTAGGCAACGGGCAAGCAATGATATTCGGCATTATCGCTAACAAGCGATTTCACCCAGGCAACCCTAGTATATATAAATATATCTAGTATCCCATGCAACCCCTATATACATGGGTGTTAATCATATTAATTGAAGATTCTTTTTTAAAAATTTTGATTTGTTTTTAGGATTTTCTACTGGTTTTCTCCTAAAACATACTTCAATAAGAACGCTTGGCTTGATAGCAGCGTTATTTTACAGCACTGGCTCATTTGCAAGCACTGTGTGTGATACAGAAGGATTGTTCTTTATATTCCAAGGAATATTACAGGTATTTAAAAAGTATTAATTAATAACAATACTGTTAATCGAGACCACTTCATTAGTAGTTTTATAAACTTATTCTTATATGTTTGTAGCATAGGCTATACAATAAGTGTTAGTAAATACCTATGTATTTACTAACACTTATTGTTTCGGAACTCGAACTCAGGCCCACTGGGTTGTTTGGTAGGTAAGCTAAAGCACTGCTCTTTAACTGCTGTATCTGTACGGAACTTATTAATTCCTTTTTTACGGATGGCGTAGTTTTGCTCTTTCGCGAATTTTGTTAACGTTTTTGACATTCATAAGCATGCGTTAAGTCGCATCTAAACTGAATAAATAAATTTTGATTTGATTTGATTTGATTTGATTTATTTTATAATAACCCTAATAAATTG
Source organism: Pieris mannii (assembly GCA_028984075.1). Taxonomy (NCBI): domain Eukaryota; kingdom Metazoa; phylum Arthropoda; class Insecta; order Lepidoptera; family Pieridae; genus Pieris; species Pieris mannii. The sequence goes on from CM054776.1 coordinate 9,188,911, forward strand.
TAGGTAGTTAAATTTCAATATTTTTTTTCAGAGTATTGGTCATGGATTGATGATAAACCTATGTTTTACTATTATTAATCAATATTTTCGAAAAAAAAGATTATATGCTATGAGCATAGTTCAAACAGCACCAGGTATGATGATTATTATGACACTTTCTATGTAAAACCCGTGTTTTATATTTAGAACCAACGTCATAAGTTTTAAGAAAAGATGATTGATCGAAATAAAAATATCAAATATTTCTCAGCTAAGCCATAGTACTAACGTCTTATATAATCTATAATTGTTTTAGACAAAAAATGATTTGGAAAAGAAAATGTATGACATATGCCCATTAAACCGTCACATTCCAACTCTGTCGCATGGCAATCGTGGAATGTAACGAATAAAAGGCTAGAAAATTTTGTCATTACCGATAAAAACCCGGTATAACCGTGAGAAAATAAACCTTGCGACCTAACATTTTGCGTATCATCCGCATGGGGTACAGATTCAAGGATAATGATTCAAAAGTCACAAAAATCGTTACACGTACATACGCTGTTGAAACGTTCCAGTGGGTATAGCAGAGCAGATTATACTCGTTTCCTTGCTTGTCACATTAATAAACACTCTTGGCACGAGAAGACGTAGTATGCACATCAATAATCAACACAAATTCAATGTAAAAGACATTTTCTTTTTCCAGCCTTGGCCGTATTAGTAACACCGAAACTTGTGAAGTGGATTTTTGATCGCTACGGTAGCCATTGGACGTTGTTATTGCTATCGGCTGTCAGCTTAAACAATGTACTTGCCTTTACAATAATGCAGCCGGTCTCTTTGAATATGAATAAAGAATTACCTGAAAATAAAGAAATTGGTATGTTATTAAACTATAGAAAATTTAGTGATGACAACACTAAAAAGTTTTAAGTAGGAAATGTGACGCCAAATCAAGCTCGTTCCCAATTACGATTCCATGTTGTAATATTGCTATGAGTCGTTATAAAAATAAAACATAAAGATGTTTTATATTCTATATTGTATGGCCGTATGTACTCTCTATAGAAAAATCATCATTGAAAGCTTGGTACTTGAACTATTTTGAAAATCCTGATGGTCAGTGACGCTTTCATAGCGTACTTGCACGTGAGTCATCTTTAGAGCTATGGTACCAGTAAAATATTCTTTCATGTAAATAATACAGACATCCTAACTTGAAAAATAATAATTATTGAAATATACTGTGTTTAAAACCTTTAGTGATATGATAAAATAATTATGAATCATTACGTTACACGTAATAACCAACGCCACAACTTTTTGGTTTGGGCCTTAGATTTGTGAATCAGTTACGTGATTACTAGTTTTTTCCAATAGGTAAGTAGGTGAGCAGACTTCTGTGCCTGGAACATGCCGTCCACTTGTTGGGTGTAAGTCATAGTTGCCTACGTTATACTTAACCTAGTTATTTATTTACAGCATTAAAAGCACTCTTAAGGGACAAGAAATCTAATAATACTAGTATATCCAGTAATCTTAGTAATGAAACAAATAATTTACGTAGACATAAATTAAATGCTCACAAAGGGTAAGTCAATATATTTTATCTATTTTATATTTTTTATTTATATCTACGTATATAATGTATTGCTCTGTTAAATATTAAGTTTAAACTTTACCTTTAACCAGCTAAAATCATCAGAAGTTGACGTCACTAACTTCTATGCTTCCTACTTGTGTACATGTTATAGTGTATATGTATGTAATAGGAACAAAATATGCCTGAAATAATTTATATAATATATATTTACATACGTGTTTGTATGTCCTCCTAAAACGTTTAAATTACTCGGAACAGGTTGGTTTGTTTTGTGAAACCATATTGAGTATTCCTATTATATCATCAAGTATTCCAATGAACTCAATATGTGTTATAAACATTATATATGAATAACATTTAAAATACTTAACATATTTTGTTTTTACCATAATTATTGGACTCTTTGTTCTTGCTTCTAGGAACATAATAACAAGATTTAAAGAAACGAAACTGTACAAAAACTTTATTTTGTCCAATGCTTGCCTCGGTTTATCAATATGTTTGTTCTCAGACGTCAAGTTCGTTTCTATGCTACCACAGGCGTTGTATTATATGGGCTGGAATGAAGTAAGTAATCCTGTAAATACCCAAATAAGCAAAGTATTGTCTGACTCACAAACCATTGCACGTACAATTCTCAAATGTGGCTTCGAGAACATCAGTGCGATTAAAATTTTATACAATGCGCTACTGAGTCACCTGGAGTGCAACGCAATGGTGTGGGCCCCATATGAGGCTAAATACAGTCTCATGTTAGAGCGAGTACAAAATAAATTCACTCGCTACCCGTACAAGAGACCGTAAGGAGTCTATACCTTGTATCTGCTCCTGTACCCGACCCTGTTTGTTCTGGGTATGGTGGGTTACGACCAGCTACGCCTCAGAAGTGAGCTAGCACTAGCGCTAGCTAGCTAGTTAGTGTACTTATTTAAGATAATTACGGGTCGGGTGCATTATCTGGATATAATGGAGAGACTGGGTCTACGGGGACCCAGTCTCTAAACCTGAGGCTTACATCTAAACTTTTGGATATACCGCGCGCACATTCCAACTTAGAGGAGCGCCACTCACGCGAGCATTACAAATAATTAACGAAAATTATGTTGAGGTAGACCTATTTGTTTGTAGAGTTGCTTGCTATATTGTTAGTTATAAGATTTAGACATATAAGTTTAATTTTTTAATGTTTTTTATGTAGGATAATCGGTGTGGGTATTATTTTGGCGCTCTATCGAGTTAGTAGTAACTGTTAAGTTAGAATAATGTAGTGGAATAAATAAATATACAACATGCTATGTGTACTTAAAGAAGAGCCAAACCCACATACTACAGACTACAGATCTAGATTAATGCAATGCCTAATATTAAATTAGATATGTGGAGTAAATACATTATTTTTACAGGCTTTGGTGGCACGAGCGCTAATGTTATTCGGACTGGGTAATTTATTAACAAGAATGCTGTTCGTATATATTAGCAAATGGTTAACCAAATTGGGAACGCATGACATCTACGTTGTTGGTCTCCTTATTGCATGCCTTTCGCGATTAGGCGAGTTAAATTATTTAAATTAAATCCGTAGTCAACACGTTGTAAGTGATCGTAGATTCATTGAGATATTTATAGTTTAAATCAGGTTTGATAATACGCCGTTAGAAGATTTATATATCATAGGACATTTTGCATCTTTAATAAATAATGTCAAGGATTATTAACATTAGTGTCTACTCATTGGTTTTACTTGTTCAATCATATGTTATTCACGCAGCAGTAAGTTTTATAGCGATACTTTAACTAACCAGTTGCTTATTTCTCTTCAATGCAACTGAAGCACAATTTTCTTCAGCCTGAGATAAAACAATTTAATAACTCTCAAGTTTAAAATGTATAAATTGTGAACTTCTTAAAATATATGAAAGACTATTTTTAAATTTTTTTTAACTGTTATAATTCAATTAGTTTTACGTAAAAAAAAAAAAAGAATAGAGAGAATAGATTTTTTCACATTCACTGACAGTTGCAGAATTGATGAATGGCAGTCTATTGTAAATGGAACTTTTATTAAATTTTTAGGAATGCTGTGGTCAGATAACAGAATTATAATGCAAAGTTTCGTCGTTATTGTGGGCCTCGCTCGAGCAATTATAGAGATTTTGCACCCGCTGGTTATAGCCGATTGCGTCTCAGCCGAGAACTTTTCCTATGCTTTGGGCGTATCTATGCTCGCATTTGGCCTGATTAGTGTAGTCTTTGGACCTATTATTAGTAAGTATAATTATAAAAGTGCAGAAGCAAGACTATACTCGTAGTATAATTGTAGGCTACGATCCTATACACGCGATTAAAACTTTGTCGAACGAATTATCTTGTACGAAGTATCTAACAATATTATAAATTAGTTCTCATCGACATCTTTAGGCAGAGAAAAAAAAAATATAATTAAAATAATTATGGTGTAATTGATCCAGTAATTTAATCTAATTTCATAATACGAAATCAATTTAATTATATGCCTTAGTGACCCGTTGGGTTACGGATCCCATACATAGCTCAGAGGAAGTAAAGTTTTGTAATTCCGGAATGAGGGGTTCGAATTAATTTTTTTTTTCAATTTTATTTCTTTATTTAATTATAAGTAATCTAACAGCTTATAGTTATACATATTACAATACAAAATACTAAGACAATACAGAAAGCCAAAACAGAATACATAGATAAACAATTTATGTTTAAAAAACAGAAAACAAGCAAGTGCATTAATAGATAAAGAAACATTAAAAAAAATAAAATAATAAATGTTATGAATAAAATTTAAATAGCACATTTTCAGAAAATGATAAAAATAATGTTTAAAATTTACATATTACATTTTTCTATTATATTCGTCGATTGATCAATATCTAAGATAACTTGAGATAAATGAATGTATGCAATCAATGATATTTAACTGTGGTTTTCCTTGCTACTGTTAATGAATTCTACCTTACATTTTATTTGTTATTCAGGTGCAATAAGAGAGTTAACGGACAGCTATGCAACAGCCTTTTACATTCTGACGTCATGTTTTGCTATCACTGTGATATTCTGGACAATCGAACTTGTTTATAAGAAAAACGCGCACAAAAGGAAACCAAAGAGATTTCCTATAAGTAATGAAAATATATGATGTTGTTTTAAAAATACTTCTTGTATTTGTAATACAGATTAATATCATCATAATAAATACAGAACTTTATTTGCCAGTGTTTTATTTAACCGCAACAATATTTAAATAAATAAACGACATTTATTATGTAGTATTAGAATACTTAATTACGAAGAATTTAACGTTTCATGGGCTATATAAAATTGATTATTATTTTACGTACCTGAAGATACGACACGTATTCGTCGATTGTAATCGTATCGTTCTATATTCAAAATAGTTGTAAATACTTGAATTTTAAAAGACGTTAAAAATTCTACATTAAGGTTTTCGTTAGTGATAAACACGGTTTCTGCGCGGTAATTAAGCGACCTGGAATAATTGAAATCCATTTCATTAGCAATCTCTGTCGCTTGAGTCATATGAGCTGAGGGAACCGCCACACTTGGAGTATTATATTGCGTTTTCTAATAGAAAGTCTTCAATATTTTGAAATATTACGTCAAAATTACAATGATTACAATAACATCATGTGATAATATTATTATATGTATAATAGGTAGATACCTATTGATATTTACGCGTTAAGTGTAGTGGAAATTTTCGCTCTGTAAATAATGATAATTGGAATTAGCAAAATAAACACAGTAAAATAATCTGTATGGGACTTACCAACATAGATAAACAAAAGTTAGTAACATGTATGTTTACAGTAAAATGCCCGAATTAACGATTACATAGAGCATAAATCATAGGTATTTTTAGGAAATATCATTTAATGCCATGCCTCGCTAAAAAAGCGTAGTTTTTATATCAAAACACCTTCATGCCTAAGATAGCATGTAAGGTCGGTCCAGCAACTGAATTGCGTTCAACGGTGTCGGATGATCCACTGATTTCCAAGTAATCTATACTGTTCTTCAAGCTGACCAAGGCGGCTAATCTTAAAAGTTATATGTACGTCTGATGTTATTGCAAGTGTGTAAGTGAGTAGACTCACCAGTGCAATCTCTCATATTTCGATACGATAATACATATATCCATCCCGGATCCCGTTGTCCAGTACGACACGACAGCAAGCGATTGCTGCTTGCTGCACATTCTTATAAGAAACCCATCTTACAAACCGATAACGTCTATTCACCATTGAAGCTACCCTATTTTTTTTATTTCTATTAATTCTTTGTTATAAGAGCTTAGAACCCTATTAATTAATATATATTTTGCGGCTTTAGAGTAAATTTATACTGGAGGCATGAGAGATTTATTTTATTGTGTAGCATGTTATCAATTTTGTTGTGTTAATTATGTATTTGTCTAATAAATCTCCGAATTTTCCAGATAAATTAAATTATATAATTATTTTAGTATTTCTATTCGAACAGCAAATTGTACTTAGAATAAGAACGATTTGCGTATTATATTTATTTGACCTATAATAAAAATATGCGTGCGATTCCATCATATTTTTTTTCAAATAAATTTAAAATTTTACATAACATGCATTGCGTGTATTCTTTTTCTCAGTTCAGTTGGTCACCTATATTTTATGCAGATGCGGCATTTGTTTTTAACAATGAATTAAATGCAATTAGAAGTATAATGTTCAAATGTGGTTAATTCGATTAGGTTATATTTGAATGCCGCTATGTTTTAACATATATCATATCGTGAAACAAGAGTAATTTAATATTAAGAAAACCCAATGGATCTACTCCCATTTTGGGCAGGGACTTTTTTCCATCTCTTATATTTTCATTAAAATAAAAAAAAGTTACGTAAATGGAAAACATACTAATTATTGTAATATTATATTATTATTTATATTATGCATGGGTGAGGCGGGGCGCAATTGCTTGCGAGACCAGTTCCATTATTTTTGTTTGCACCTGTTCCAGGCTCGGTCTGTGCTTTGTTAACGGTTAATGTAGGCCGATACGATCTACTATCTAGAGTAGGTACTAGGAAAATGTATAAGCACAATCTGCAGTTTGTTCGCCAATAAACCTATGCAGGTAATGTGAAAAGGCTGCATGCCCACTACAAAAAGAAACATTTTTGTAGTTCAGCTGTTAACTCCCCAGGTAGTGCTCAAACTTTTACCGTCTTGTGCATGAGTTCCATTTTTGGATTTCGGCTACCTGAGGATCGAGAGATCACCTACTCACAATTGCATCTAATGCTGACCTGGAGTAAGTGTAGATTTTTGCGTCACGCTTGGTTAGTCGCGATTTGCAGGGCCATCAATTCGGCTTAAAAAACTGTGCTGTCTGGTGCCATCTTCCTCTTCCTGCTTTTTATCTCCGTTCCATCTTTTGATTCCGTCCATGTGGCGCCCACTCCTATAGTTGTTTCGCTGCCGCCGGTAAAGATTGTGTGCCGCCGTGTCTTCTGATTTCTTCCGGATCGGTCAGCATCTTAGAGTTTTTTTCGCGGGGTATGGGATATCCACGTATTGCACACTCCCCTCTTATTTTTGCCCTCTAGTATCTCCACGCTGACCCCCCTTTAATCTCGTTTAAGGCAGCGCATTTTTGGATACGGAAGAGGTAGATCCTAGAGAAAGTATCCCGGCCAGTAGGGTTTCTGTGTCTAACGATTTTGTCCTATAAGATTTTGCAAATTTTTGGGCCAATCCTCTTTGAAGATGGTTTAGTTTTTTATGTACACAGATTTTGGTTCTCGCGGGAGCTCACACCGTGGCCGCATTCATTACGATTGGTACAATAACGGTACGTGGACGCGATCACTTGCTGGTTTAATCCCAACAGGATCTATCGTGGCTTTGGCAAGCTGCTTAAATATCTGAATATTTTTCGGGCATACCGTTTCTACATATCTGTTGAAGTGAGTCATCATTCTGTTATCATTGCGCAAAATGTCCACGTCACCACCATGACTTAGTTCTTGTGCGGCAAAAACTGCAGTTAGTTTGGGATACATCTCCATCTCTGTATCCGGTTCAACAGGCTTAGGTTCTGCTCTCTCAGAGTCTCCTTTCGCTTTTAAAACGACCAACTGACAACTTGAAATCATTATATTTCACTTAACATCTCATAGTTTTTCTATTAAAATTGTATATCTCATATACCGCTGTAACAAGTAAACATCAGAATATTTATTAAGTAGTGTTCTTCTTAAATCAATTAAATAAAATTAACACAAAGAAAAAGTCACGTTACGTCGTCTGTGTTTGAGCGAGCTTTCTACTGTTCCAACAGTAACAGTAATAAACTAAAATAAATTCTTATCTATAAATATATATTTATCAGCCTCCCAGGGTGTTATTTCATAAGATACATAAGATATATTATTATCAGCGCCTGAAAAACCCTATGGCGCAACGATATAGGGTGGCGAAGGCGCGCTAAAAATCATGACTTCTTCTAAATGTAAATAAAATTGAATTAGAAAGGACATCACACAATTAGGAGGACATCTTTCATCGTTGATAATAGCAGCTATTGATTGCCTTAAAGTGCACATATAAACCAACAAATTATTTATAATACATTAAATATGACGTTTGGATTATTATGGAAATTGCATAAACTGTGAAACGACAGTGAATTTATAAGAAGCACAACAAAGGCCTTAAAACAATAATATGACACTGATTTAGGAGAAAATTTTTACAGAAGAATGCGTCCAGTTGGTGCAGGTTTTAAAACATGACACCTATTTCTGCCATAACCCCAAAGGGTTTGTTGCAGTTAAAAAGATTGTAATATTTTTGGCATGTTCCCAAAAGTGGAGGTAATATTAGGATTTTTTTGACAGTGCAGTAACTAAAGATCTTTTTCAGCAATTTAAGAGTAATAAAAAATATATATAAAGTGATTTATACAAACTAAAACGCTAAAGCAAGAAAAAGCCCTTTTGTATAAGCTAATTCAAAATAGGTACTGAATTACCGTTAAAAAAATTAAATTGATTTGTTTAAAGAATGTTTCACACAGATAAGAAGTGTAAATATTTTCAAAATAGTTTAAAGTCATTACACACTACGTACAGACAACTAAGTTGTCCATTGAAACTTAGCTAGCGTGATGCGGCCAAATACGACATTGATTTGGTTTCCTAGTTGGTAGCCTGCAGTCACTAGTCATGAATTTGGCCGTATAATGCGTGAGGTTCAGTGCCTTATAGTATGGTAAGCTAAAAATTACAGTTTCAAGTCGTGCAAATAAAAGGACAACGTTAGTTTCGCTTGCAGACTTTTGAAAACTTTTATAGATAGTGTGAACAATGTTACAAATTTCACACTAGTAAACAAAGTCAAATCTTATATACTACTTTTTAAACAGACCGTAACACATTTGTCACCTGTTGGGGCGCATCCTGACAAATAGCCTGGAGCGGTCAGAACTCTTGATCAGTCTCTGGTACATGGTATCATTTGTGAAACTATATCTAACTTTTAATTAGTCATTCAAAAAATTTTCTGGCAGATATTTCAATTAAGAGTGTATTAATGAAAACGTTTAACGTTATATATTTATATAATATTATTCTATCAACAACAATTATAAGAACAAAGAGCATCGAAATTTTATTTTAAATTCATTATGGAAACTTTTTTGTGAATCGTTTTAAATAAAGATATTCCAATTTATCTAATAATAAAAGGAATATTGGAGCTTATCTTGACCTGCTTTACGTTTTCAAAGAAAGTAACATCGAAGTTTCTTGAATTTATGCAATTTTGCTTTTTCAAAGGCTTGATAATTTGTTTTCAGACAGATGCATTTTCATAAAGGGTACCGAAACATTTGGGTCCTTTTTAAAGCTAAGTAAGCCAATATAATATTGTACATTTTTCACTGAGGAGTTCGGCTTCTAATCACCGGCAAACCAGAAAGCCACTCCAAGGAGACCATAATTCAATCGAAAAACAAGGTTTCATTGTGATTGGCCCGTCCTAGATAAGTACATAATTCTAGTTTTAAGTCTGTGTTTATGATAAACCGTATTGCAACGTAAGTGTTATTTTGTAAATAATTAATATAATTAGTTAGCAACGTCCTGTCACGCAATACAACTTGTAAATTAGTTTTAAGCAAATAACAATAATACTCCAGACTGCACTGGCGCCTGGCGAATACTAATTATTTTCTATTAACTCACTAGAATTCTATTTATATACTTTTCCATTAATTATTAATCGCGAGTCCTCTGGCATTGAGAGTGTCCATGGGCAGCGGTATCACTTAACATCAGGTGAGCCTCCTGCCCGTTTGCCCCCTGTTCTATAAAAAAAAAACTTCAAAATTGAAGTAAAATGAATCTCTACCGTATGTGGACAACTAACGTCTCTAAGTCACTAAATTAGCATTTATTATTAAATACACATAGTTTTTTTTTGTAGTTATATACCCTTTACGTATTTTTCTTTGTAATTCTTGCAAAGGCTCATCTTGTCGATAGATGTGTTAATTACTAACGATAAGTGAACGTAATAAAATGAGCTATCTCGTGCCCTTACTCTTTAAGCTATCAGGTCGGGGCTAACGTTTTACGACAGGCAAGTTCTTGGACCTGTATAAATATAATACACCCGAAGGCTAGACAATATCTAGGCTCGGTTCAAAATAGACTCGCAACGTACGAAGTACATGCAATATTAAGTAATACAATTTCCTGGTTCATTAGTTTCTCTTAGCATTAATGACAATGATATTCAGATAAAAGCAATGCATCAAATAATCAGGACTCCTGAGAACGACAGTCAGGCAGACGTAACCTCTGCTTGATTGCAGGTCAGAAGCTTAAAATTCGTATAATTGTAACAATTAAGCATAAATTAGTATAGCCAACCATTGGACATAAATAAATCGAACACAACACGACCAAAATGGGTAAAAATACAAAGTAACGGTAATAACTTGAAAAGGTTCATTTAAATGATAAAAGGTGTTTCAATAGGAGAATAAACGAATGAGAAAAGGTACGCACACATCACCAATGCAGGAAAATGTAGGATGGTTAAAGATATTAAGATGTTATTGGATCACCTGAACTGAACTGAAACTGAAAATGAACTAGCGTTAGAAAGCAATATGGTAGGACTAAAACTTAATCCGGATATAACAAGAGTTATGACAAATGGAATGGAGAACACTATTAACCTAAGAAACACCCAGATCAATTACAACAATGAATACATTTACCTGGGGCAGTTAATGACACAAAAATATATTAGTAAAGAAGTTGGGAGAAGAATTACAAACGGCTGGAAAAAGTACTGGAGCTTTAGAGAGGTCATAAACGATAAAAACTACACACAAATACAAAAACCCAAGTTATTAAACACCTGCATTCTACCTGTGCTTATGTATGTTAGTCAAACATGGGCTTTAACACAAAACATAAATAACAAACTGGCTGCCTGTCAACGCGCAATGGAAAGGAGTATGCTTAACGTAAAAAAGTCAGACAGATTGCAAACTGGGTAATAAGAGACAAGACAAAAGTCATAGCCATTACCTCCAAAATAAGAGGACTTAAATGGTGATGGGCTGGACACATGATAGAGGTAAAGACAAATGAAGTAAAATTGTCACACGATGGTACCCTAGGGTAGGCAAAAGGAGTAGAGGAAGACCACAAAAAACGTAGGAAGACGACAACAGACGAGTGGCGGCAGTGATGTGGAAGAGTGACCTATGAAAGGTATGAATGGAAAAGGTTGGAGGAGGTCTTTGCCGACTGGCAAACAGATCTGCAAAAAAAACAGCAAGATACAAATATTAGAATAGTTTTTTTCTTGTGTGTAACTAAAAAGTTGATCTAAATAAAAGGCTATATTATTATTTTATTATCGCTAATGTATTTTACTAAGATTTAATCATTTATGAAGTTAAAAACTCAATGTATTACTTTGTAAAATTAAAACTTTATAAAAATGCACTCACCTAGATTGAGCTGTATAAACGAAGGGTGTGGAGTGACAACATAGAGTAATGCAAACTGCCCTTGTATATCAATTTATTTTTCTAAGGCATAATTATTGTTTTCTTCTTAGCCTAAAGGAATAAACTGGCGTTTTCTATTTTTGTAATAACGTGGCAAAATTGGCCATATCTGACACATAAAATTAGGATTGCATAAGGGATGTGAAAAAAAAGTCACACACACCAGTGCAGCAATATTAAGACATCACAAAACACAAGTTTATTAAAATAGATAAAATATAATAGGACATCATGATTAAAGTCCTTTTTTGTATGTTTTGATCTCGTCACTCATGAAAACTTACATACAACCTATAATTTATTTAGACTAATAAAAGTAGGTTTAGGTGTTTTGTTTTTTAATATATTTGCGTTTATGTAGACTGGAAATTCCACCAAGATAACAAATTTATAAGATGATTAACGTTTATCTACTCCTACAATCTAATACTTTGATTATGAACTATGGACCAGACGTAACCAAATCCAAATAAATCCAATTAAATATCATTTATTGATATAAGGTCACACCGGAGGTTGACTAAAAAATTCCAATAGGTAGTATAATTTATAACTTTAGGAAATTAAAACACGATAATGATTGTCACATGAGATGACAAATGGTATATAAAACCTTATTTTCCGACCCTGAAAAGAACCTGATACTTGATTTTAGAATACTTATTAATTTAATAGCCCTAATTAAGTAAACAATTAAGAATAACCAATTTAAAACAATGGATAACCCAAACAACGCCTTAAACTGCGTGGGAGATAATAAAAATGAAAAAAATAATTATAACAATTAACTGTAGATTTAATTTTACACTACAAAAGTCAACAGAAGACGCGTATGCATGCTAAAGCAAGAAAACCTTGTATTTCACAATGTTCATAAATCTATTGAAGTGTATCGTACAATCGAATTTCCGAGTTAGCACTTATTAGTGTAAAAACATTGGTCAGTGTAGCGGACTAAGCGAGTACACATGTTTGTATTATACGTGATCTCCGTGAAACAAGGAAAATCTAGAAAATGCACACTTAGGCGTATTTCGCGAGTGGCTATATTAGAATACGTGTTCATTAGTGTCTATACTGTACTTCGTTACGTGCTCTCATGTAAATCGGAGCCTTCGATCAAGGTACCGTCCCCTTCAATCGCGTAACTGGAAGTGAACAATGTCCATTCACAAAACGCTAAGTAAGTCATCAAAAACCGCAACATTCATCTCGGCGGAAACACCCCACTCGAGACAAAACATAAAATTTCGACCACCGAGTGACAGATTTTTAATGGCCATTCAATCGTAAGGTTGTCGTGAGAAATCAACTATCGACGCATCGCGATTTAATAAAACCACTGCATGTTTGTTGATTTAAGTTTGGAAAATCCGTATATTCTGTTTACGATATAAATGTAATCATTTAAGCCTTAAGCAATTTGTTTATGTACAGTGTAATTATAGAGGTTTTAAGACCTCCACAGGCTTGTTATAAAAAGACAAGTTTGCATATTTTGTTGTTAATTAGTAGGGCTGTGAGTATTGAATTGTTAACATGTGTGAAACCAGGAGGTCTGAAAGTTGTGATAGTGAGAAGAAATATGATTTGGTGCCACCGGAAGGCGGCTGGGGCTATGCAATTTGTATTGGGCTTTCTGTTATATTTGTAAGTACAATTTTGTGTAAAAATAATATTGATATAACGCAAGAAATACGTATATTTTAATAAAAGTAATTAAATTATAAAATTTATTAGATAAATGAGTTCACGTAAGTAATCAATAAATATTTTTTCCTATCGCCACTAGGAGTATTTATAAATGTGGCATTTATTTATTATATATACACACACATATCTACATATATATATATCCTAAACAAATACAACATTTTTGAATAGTTAATTTTCTAAGCCTTTGCCTGTTTAAATATATAATATACCTTTGTATCTTTCTACATATATATATATATATATATATATATAATATATATATATATATTCAGAAATGTTATATTTGTTTAGGTAAACTAAAATAATTACAATTTAGAAAAAAATATTGTTTATACTTAATGCACGTAATATGATACAGTAGGCCTAGAAAAATATATAACAACTCAGCGATATAACGATTATGTTTTTAAATATGCCTTAACGCATGAGTTGTAATAATTTGAATAAATTGTTTTAGTTGTTAATTTACATTTTTGATAGGATTTTTATTTTGTCTCTTGGAAGAATATTTACTTCATTAACATGGAGTTACAGCTTACGTTTCATTAAAACAAAATTAAGTAAAGCAAGTTCATGGCCGGTGTTAGTAATGAAAAATATATGTAAATATCTGTGCATGTTTATTATATAATAGTGCGAAAAAAACGGTACAGGAAACAGACTATTTATATGATTTTAATTTATAATTAAATTATTCGTATTGATTTATAATATTACTTTTGCTTTATTAATAAAATATGTTACGATATAACCTATAATTGTAGGCAGGTGGTAAAATCTTGTTTCTCTTATTTTTCTTTTTGATTATTATTTTTTTTTACATGTATGCTTAGTCGTTATGATATTATTTTATATAGTATGTTATTATACATCATTTAAATGTCATCCGCAAATATATAATCTTTTAAGTGGATAAAAACGCGAGTATAAACTTATTTTTAAGAAAAAAATTAAAACATCGCTGTTTTATGGTACTAAGAAACAAAAAAAATCTAACTAAACGACATCAAATTATTGTACTTTTTAGGTATATTATAAATACACAAGCTGACCCGGCAAACGTTGTTTTGTCATGTATGTTATTTCTAGGAAACATACTTTGATTCTACTACAATTATAATATTCGATTGCAATCTTGTAACCTTATTGCGGATCTGTGGATAGATTAAAAAAATAAAAATCGGGATGTAAAAATAGGGGTTGATCGTAGAAGAGCGAAAATTGAGAGACATGATTTTTTTATTGTCATCACAAAATAAAAATATTTTTTTTTGCCATAAAATTAAAGTTTATAATTAACAAATAAAAATAGGGGTTGGTCGTAGAGGAGTGAAAAATTCAGGGACATATGAAATTTTTATTCTATGTCGGGACAAAATAATTTATCTAAAAAATAAAAATTAGGGGTGGATTACCCTTAACATTTAGGGGGGTGAAAAACAGATGTTATCCGATTCTCAGACCTACCCAATATGTACACAAAATTTCGTGAGAATCGGGAAAGCCGTTTCGGAGGAGTTTAACCACAAACACCGCGCCACGAGAATTTTATATATAAGATGTGATGTCTATTAAATTTATGATTGACAAGGCCTCATTATCTGGTACGGGGTACATTTAATAAAACTAATTATGGTTATTTTAAATTGGATCGATACAAAGATGATAATATTACGTTTTTTAAAGTAAACTAAAGGCTTCATTTATATTTATAGGTTATCTACAATTGTTTTGTCTCACTGGCTTTGTTTTATTATTATTATTATTATTTAAATCGAATATCTTGAACAAACGACGAAAACTTATATATATTCATCTCACATTCTCACGTTAGTTACACTAGTACTCATTCTTTAATACACTTGAATAAGTCAAATAACATTTTGATTTTTATCTTTACACACGGGTTTTTCCCGAAGAAGAAGGCAGATACAGCGGATTGTGTTATTTCTGATTTAAGATTTAACATTTATATTGAATCAATTGATTTATTTTGTGTTGAGTTTTATTTCTTGTTGAGGGGATGTCTTTATATTTATTTATACTTCTCTTTTATGTCGTGTAAAAGACTTTGTCCTAGCGAGTATCGCTTGAAATGGGAAGGGTTAGAATAATATAATGAAAATTTAAAAATAACAGATTTTCATGTTAATTGTCAATAAATTAAATGCACCTAGATGATAAAGCGGTCGCGATGTAAATTATTGGACTGTAATTACTTTGATAATGTAATTCAATGCGTGTGTCGTTTGATATTAATTTTGAGCGACACATCCAATCAATGACTTTACAGATTTAACTGACCTGAATTCTATTAAATATCTTCGGACGGTATTAGCAACATATAAATTAATGCAAGACAATTCTTCATAAACAGGATACATACTTAATAACCATGTATCAATGCAGCATCAAATAAACGTTAAAAATGTTTAGGTGATATCATTAGAAAAATATTTACATAAATATTTTTATTATAAGTAATAATAATATTGTAAATTATTCTGTTATTTAAGTTTTTTTTACGATTATTCAGTTTTTTTGGTTATATTTTTACAAATTGAAATTTTACCGAATAACACGATTTTTAAAGTATATTAGGGTGATTCTACAAAAGTTGGATAACGATTGAGGATATTTTGTTTATAATACTTATTGAATCATATTTCTACAAATTTGGGTGTATATGATGGCTAATCTAATGAATATATTGTTCCAAATCGGGCCAGTCACTTTTTGCAGTAGATTGTGAGATATGTTAGATTTTCAGAATTTCACTGCCAAGGGACTGACGAGGGTAACATAGTACTGATAAAATACACATTTCTTTTAAAATTATTATTACATTTAATAAAAGTAAGTATAAATCTCTTAGGATTTAACAATGGCACATGTCTTTTTAGTGTTACAATCACTTATTAACAATTAAAATAATTATTGTTATGTAATACTGGGAGAAAATACTATCTCAATTATCAAAACAGATTTTTGACATTTTACGTTACGTAAAATGTACTTAACTTTTACCAGCGTTAAGAGACAAATTATTGATATTGCAGTGTTAAACAATAGAGTTTTTTAAGATAAACGACAACAATATGTAATTGAATTAGAGTTCGCGACCCGGCTAATAGAAGGGTTGAATGTCTTGGTTGTATTAAGTACAAAAAATTGCGGCAAAATCCATATGTACAATGGCACTGGTGACCGATAATGACTCTTTTAAATGATTAATAGCATTGTACTGGTGTAATATGTTACACATATAAATGCCGGGAAAATCTATCGATATCATTTTCAAGTTTTGTAATGGCATTTTTAAGGGACATTTCCTTTGTTTCTATTTTACATCACAAATCATTCTGTCTTAGTTTTCACATCTGTTATGGATGCTTTCTTACTCACCCACTGTTTTATTAATATTCGTTTTGAGTTATCTAAATTCCCTATAAGGCAGCGTTTTTGAGTACCAGTTATCACATGTTCCCATACAGGACATATTTCAGAATAAGTCAAACTCAAAATATCTTTATTCATATAGGTAAACAAGTACACTTATGAACGTCAAAAACAAATTAAAATTATTGTAAATTTACATTTACTACCAGTTCGCAAGTCAAGGGTATAGAGCGGGTAAGAAGAACTGGCAAGAAACTTTCCGCCACTCATTTCAATCCCCAACTTTTAAATACATTAAATACATATAAATTGTTTGACCTGGCGCAAATCAATCCCAAGGATTAGGATCATTTAAGTATTCGTCACATTTATAAAAAGCTTTATTAATTAATTTCCTTTTAACGAGGGCTTTGAATTTATTTAGTGATAATTCTCTAATTTCACTTGGGAGTTTGTTGTAAAAACTAATACAATTTCCATATAAGGAGTAGTTTATCTTCTGGAACCTGGTTGGTCGCACACTCAAATTAGTTTTATTACGCGTATTATACTGGTGAAAGTCACGATTTGTTTTAAAATCGTTTAAACGTTTTTGTACATACAACAAGGCTTCAAGAATATATTGACCGGATAATGTCATAATATTTAGTTCCTTAACGTATTTATTATATTTATTCCGTAACGACTCCCTCGGGGAAACACAACAAATACCCCTAACAGCCCGCTTCTGCAACACAAATATTGATTGAACCTCTGCAGCAGCACCCCACAGTAGAATACCGTACGACATAACACTACGCTGTGAAAGTAGCTATGGTATACAATTTTAGCCGTATCCTTATCAGTAAACTGTCGGATTTTCTTTACTGCATATGCAGCAGAGCTCAGCCTATTCGAAAGAGTCTCTATGTGTGGGCCCCACTGGAGTTTACTATCTAAATATTGTTCACAACAAAGCAATTCCAACATATATTGGTCATTACTCACGGTTGATTTAGTTTAGTTTTAAGCTTTGAAACTTTATCCTTCATCTTTTTAATTTCCCTGTTTCTAGATTCGTTAATAACCGATCTGATTTCTTTATTAACTAAGGATTGTATTTAAGTATTCTGACGTTTAAAATTATTAGCGGTTTGTTTCAAGAGCTGTTTCCTTTGCCTGTAGTTTGATGAATGTTTTTTTAACTTTTTCTACTTATTCGTTGCTGTCGTTTTGTTATGACTTCAAAGATTTTTCTTTTTCTTTTCTTTTGTTTCCCCAAGCATTTAAGTTTTTATTTTTCCTTGTTTTCCGCTAACTTAATGGGGTCGCTTTTAATTCTGCCCAAACGAATCTTTTCTGCTTCTCTCTTCTTTTTGAGTATTTCTTCCTTAGACAATTAGGTTTTAGGGTGCCGCATGATATTTAAAACTTAAAAAAAAAAATACTTACACACGATAGCAATTAAGACAAAAGTGCTCTAAAACACCAAAAAACACCAGTCCTCTGGATACACGTCAGTTCTCTGGCGCTATACCTGACAGAGGACTGACACCAAAGGACTGACGAAATAGACATAATTTTTGGATATAACCAGAACTAATGTATTTTTGGTAATTTCGAATATCAATACACTACATATAAACAAATCATAGTTAACGTGGTACAAATGAAGATAAACCTCAGATTAACTAGAAAATAACGACTCACCACAGAACTGAAATTTTGACTGACTTCCTACGTGAATAGACGACAAACACAACCCAAGCACTGGTTATAGCGGCCGTCAAATTGTACGGTCCACAACTTACTTCTTTACCAACATTAAGATTCAAATAGTCTTTGAGTCGCTAATATTTGGCTCGAATTTCGAAATTTAAACAACACACAACGGACTGACGAATAAATCAAACACAATGCTTCATTTCTTTTTTTAATAAAGAAGGGAAGGTGAACAAGAACACAACATGTACATAGAAATATATACTAAAACTTTCATAATGAAGTTGTAGTATATATTTCTATGTACATCACAGATTATATAAAATCAATAAGTTTTCTTAAATCAATGACAAGGTTTAATAGATAGTCACTTGATTGTTGCTTTTAGGGATTGTGACATGCCAAAGGACTGACGTTTTAAACATTAATTGGTTTAAAATAAAGTGTAATCATAATGAAATATTATAATACTTTGTATATATTGGCTGATGACATTGAGTTACCCATTAACAATGGGTGATTCTACAAAAATTTGAGTTGAGAAAATTGAGTTTTTAACATCACGTTTGAAAAATTACATTTAAAATTTAAAAAATTGTTTCGACTTCATCGGAACCGAATACAGAATAGTGGGGTTGCTGCGTTGTGGCTTTGTGTGGTAATATGAATTAATTCGTAACAAGTTGAATTGTTACATATGAAAATTAGGTTCCACATCAAGTGTTTAATTGGAATAATCAATTATTCATTTCGCGTCGAGTATTTATGACTAGAGCTAATTGCAGTAATTGCAAGAATTATAATAATTAAACGTTTAAATCCTTTTAAAAACCTGATATTGATCATGTTTTTGTGCGTTAGTTAAACTTAATTTAGGAGATATTTTTCAAGGTTATTTCGGTGTAAATTTTCTTAGGTACCCAAAATGCTGGCATAACCCACCCGAATTCTTCTAATACACGACTAAGTTAGAAGATCCCAATGTATATTCATATCTATACGCGTTTATGGTAGTTTATTTAAATAGTGTAGTACTCGCATAAACACAAGAAGCAAGCAATTTTAAGATTTTTGATGATGTTTTGTTTCAGATAGCTGGTACAGCTCATCAGCCAGTGTTCGGGTTTATATACAATGATTTTTTAGACGACCTAGGCGTTGGAACCGGAGCTGTCACTGTGGTATACGGAGTGTTTCAAGTTACACTCGCTATTGCTGGTAAGCACGTTATTTAAATAAAATGTCTTTAACGAATATAAATACGAATTTGTTTTACACACAATAAAAGAGCTTTACAGAAAGACTGAGATCACAGACTGCCACAGCAGTGAAAGATAACGTGTGTCTTTAAATGTGGACGTCATATATAACTATCATGTCATGGTATTTGCAATATTATTTTATTTAAAAAAAGTTATTTTAGTCAAAATTATCAAAATCGACATACAAATATTAGACGAATCTAATCCGTGATTAATATTTACTATATCCAATATTATATATTGATTATAATATGGCGCTTCTAAACGGGCAATGTTTTGCTGCAATTGATGGCTGCAACACATGGCCCGGCAACATTGCAAACAATGTCAGCCACACTATGCAATATTGCAGTAATGACCCGGCCATATAGCCAAACGTGTTTTGTATAGCCACTTATGGCCGATATTGCCCCGAGGGGTGGCCGGACGATCGCTAGGCTATCGAATTCAACTGCAATATTGCACGGCCAGTTCTATTGTTGTCTCAGTCACTCTCTTTGTTATGGCACAGTGTATCCTTTTCTACGCGACATGAAGTTTACTATGATTGAAGTGTGCCTGTTGCTATATTCTGTGTTTTGCGATCAGCTGCATTTTGACAACTACGTAAAAATGGTTATTACCTGATCTAAGAAGACAATTACTGATTTTATTAATTAATACATTTGCACCCCGAGTTGTGGGATATAAAAACCGGCATCTACAAAAATGGAAATGCTAAAAAAGATGCATGGAATGAAATCGCTGATAAGTTTGGCATAACAAGCAACGAGGCTTACAAAAAATTCAGAAGCCTAAGAACTTACGCAAATAATCAGGAGAAAAAGAAGAAAAGTGGTAGTGCTGGCAGTAAAACAGTAAAGTGGTTTGCTTACGATGCGATATCTTTTTTCTTTACTCAAAATACCGCGAATATTGGATTAGATAGTGAAAATGCAACTTATAACGTAAGTATCTTTAATAAAGTATTTTAGACTTAAAAATGTACATATCTCTGCATTACGTATGTATCATATCGATTGATAAATTGAACTTCTTCCCTCGAAATCTTCCAACTTGTTACCATTCTGTGACTCCTGACGGCATCTGAAAAGCTTAAAGATATATTAACAATTTTATGCATTCACAGGCGACTGAAACTTTGGAAGCCGTCGATACTAGAAAAGGCTCAAAATATTATACGCGATGCTGGCGAAAATAAAAGCGAATATGCTGCTTTCGGACAGCATGTTGCCAGCAAAATGCATGTTGTTTTACTATCCAAAATGATGCATCAAACTGAAAATTATAATTTTTAAGGAATACCTAATAAATTTCTTACTATGATTAGCCACTAATTGTTTTTTACTAGATACCTATTATTATTAAATTTAAAAAGTACAGAATAGTTACTACTTATGATTAACATATTTAATAAACCTAACATAGGTTTACTTACCTTGATGTATTATTTTAATCCTTCTATAATAGCTGAACACACCTCTTGAATAATAGTAGAAATCGAAGCACTCACACTCGGAACAGGTACATCGAACTTTTTAATGAATCTCCAGTTGGCAAAAACCGTAGAGTTATCGCAAATCTCGTGATGGCGATGAAACAGGTATTGCTGTTCTCATGGTTGTATCATTTCTTTTTATTTTTGGCCCAATTTTGTTTAAAAGAAAGTCAAAGTCGCCTTTTGAAATTCTAATAAAATTCTTGAATAATTTATTATCAAGGCTTATTATTTCTAGATTGAAATTGTCTACAGTTTCACGCCTATTTAAGTAAGGTCGAATCCACAATCTCTTCTTTTTCTGTTATTTTTAAATTTATATAAGCTGCTGTGACAAGTGTGATTTCGTCAGCCATTGTTACCGGTATGTGTGGCCCGTTTAGGAGTCTGCATCATGGGCCATACTATTGCAGACATATTGCAACACATGGCCCGGCCATTGATTGCTCGGCCATCATCTGCATTAAAACATTTTTGTGGTGGCCGGGCAATTAGTTGTCAATAGTGCAGCCATCAATTGCAGCAAAACATGGCCCGTTTAGAAGCCCCAATATAAACATAATATGACATTTAGATCTTGTTTTATTTAGTACGAATTTTCATAAATAGTGATAACAATTCGTAACGAAATGAGAAATACTGGAAACAATAAAACGAGATGTTAGAAGATTTAGCAAAAATTTCAATGTCAAACTCAGTTCGAATGAATAAAATTAATATAAACTTAATGATACTTGTATTCATCATATAAATAAATTTCTGCATGTTAATTCGGTTAATTCGAATGTGTTGCTATTGTTAATGCGTTGATTTCATAGTTATATTTAACGTTATAATAAAAACTGTAAATTTGTATTTTTTAGAGATTATATCTTATAGAGATGAGGTGATTCAGTTTTTATTTGTGTAAACTATTTAATTGTTTTCACACGACGGATTATGTAAAATTCTTACCAATTAATTTAATACGTACTTCGGGATTATAAATGTCAATTATTTTTTAAGATTTAATTTGAATGTTGTATTTATTTTAAGAATGTAAATGTTATTCATTCATTGTTAAGATTATAATTAAAGACTTTATTGTTTTTTTCAGGGTTTTCAGCTAATATAGCGCTAAAAAAATTATCATTAAGACAAGTCGGACTGATTGGAGC
Organism: Pieris mannii; assembly: GCA_028984075.1. NCBI lineage: Eukaryota > Metazoa > Arthropoda > Insecta > Lepidoptera > Pieridae > Pieris > Pieris mannii. The sequence continues at coordinate 9,211,351 of CM054776.1, forward strand.
ATTTATATACACGTTAGCATCATTTCTAGCAATATTTGTGGTTTCCACAACTCAATTAATTATAACAAATGGATTCCTGCAAGGTCTTGGCATGGGCCTGCTCATTCCGGTAGCATATACGAGCTTTAACAGTTACTTCACAAGGAAAAAAGTGCTTTATTTAAGTCTCTGTAAGGCCTCAATTGGATTTATTACAATGTTGTATCCACTATTTATGAAAATGACTATAACGGAATATGGATTTCGAGGCACGTTAGCCATATTATGCGCGATATCGGCGCACAGTATTCTAGGAGCTTTGGTGATGCAGCCGGTACAATGGCATATGGTTAAACAGACGAAGTCCTGTGAACAAATTGTTTGTAAGTATCATTCACGTAAAATGTGGGTAGTACAAGTCAGGATTTGAATTTTACTAATAAGACTTGCCGCTGTTTTACAAAATAAAAAAATATTATTTCATTTTAATCATTTAGTCAATAATCATTACAAATTTAACTTCTTTATTTTAAGCATATAATTGAACATTGTAGTCAGTAAACCTTTTAAAATAACTATTTGTATGTATAGATAGCGTAGAATATAATTTAACTTAAATTACATTTAATATATTGCGTAACATGTTACAGTTTGCTGCTTAGCCATTCGGTCACATATAATATTTTTGATTGCGTGCCTTATAGGCCAGGATAGGGGTCCCCGTAGAATAAAAAAAACATGTTATACAATGTTCTCTTTAAAATTATTTAAAATTCAATCAACTTTGACTGAATGTCGCAATTAAATTAATATTAATTTATTACGATCAAATTCGTTTTTTAGTGATTCCTCCGACGCCTGCCATCGGAAACGACAAAGGCTTTGACTTCACAAAAAATGTTAATGAGAGCGAAGATACCAGATCAGTTGAGAATTTATATCTGAAACGAGACTTAGAAGACCCTCACAAAGGATCGGGTCTCCTTTTTATCCCAAAATTAACCAACTCAAGGAGATTAAGCATTCCAGTTGTTTTGATACCTGCAGATGGCAAGACTGATTCCAAATTTAAATCTAGTGACAATGTATATTTACAGAACTTATATAAAGCTGCGTCGGTATCGAGTCTTGGCAATTTTGGTAATCTAGTGGAGCCTATGCCTATTATTAAAAACAAGGAGGGGAAATGGTAAATATTTTAAAGTTACAATTATATTTTAAACTTTTATCGTTTATATGCTTTTATTATAAGAAAACCGAAAATTTTAAAAAGAAAGCTAAAGTAGGCTACATCAATACGACCCGCAGATAGTTATAAAAATAAAAACAATTTATACAAACGACGATTATTATGTCAAAAACGACATTGTCAATCATCGTAGTTATTACATCATAGTCTAAATTCAACGTCCAATTAATATTATTTAACAAGGTGTCATCGTATTAAGATATTTAAAGAAATATTGCTTGTTTTTTTAAATCAAATCAAAACATATATGTGCATAAATATTGATAATATATTTACAAACCAGTATTTATAAGCGTTATTTACTTGCGTTTTTCGTATTTATACAAATGTTTTATGGCAAGAATATACTCGAAAACTTGACCGAATCCAAAAATTATCTTAACTTAATATTCTATAAATAATTCTAAAATATTACAAAACTGTATGGCAAAGACTACAAATATAAACGTAGAACGTAGTAAAATTTTTTGTATTCAATGTTTTTTTGTATATTGGAGTTTTGAATGTGACGTTTTTGTTTTAGGCAGACTATTGCTGAATTTCTAGATCTGACACTTCTCAAAGATCTAATATTTGATAACATTGTATTTGGAATGGCGCTCGCATTTTTTGCTGACTTAACATTCTTTACATTAGAACCACTTTTTTTGGATAAAAACAGTCTATCGAAGGTAAGCTACTCAAAAAAATCAAATAACAATACACACATAACATTGTGATTGGATGACACCCAATATTTGAATTATATATACATTAACATTTTTTTATATATTTATAGAAGTAGTAACTTATAATATTTGGTATAAGAAGGAGATTAACGATGTATTTTGTCCACCTAATTAAATAAGGTAACTTTATAGTTAAGTTATTAACTAACCGCGAGTTGCAAAATATTATGAAATACGTTTCATCATATTTTGTAACCATTATAGGAATATGTTACACGTTAATCGAGTCCTAAGTACTAATTAAATAAGTACCGATATTATATTATAAGTAACGATATACTCGTACTTAGATTTGTATCATTTTTTGATTCAATAATAAACGGACTTTGTGAATAGTATACAAAAGGCATTTTTAATGGTGTCCGAAACTGGTTTACGGTTATACAATCGTACGTAAACTAAAAATAGTAAAAATTATCCGTTTTATTATGTATACTATATGACCTTTTATTAGACCAATACTTGGTTTATATGTAAAAAAACTCATAAGATTTTTGGTGAATCTATGCTATAAGGAATGATTACCACTAAAACGTAGAATTTTCTACAAAATAAATATGTGTACTTAAATATCATAGTAACGTAAATTTATCGTATAAAGTGGATCGATGCTTTTATTCGACAATAGCTCGATGCACGTGTTACACCGTAAGTGAATGAACGATTCTTGTTTTGAAGCTGGTATAATCCGGTACAATCAACTTTTGGAACTGTAAATAGTTTTTGTTGCTTTTTATGTCAATTATTTTGGGAGAGCTATGTGGTGGTTTTAAAACCAGATGGCATATAAATAGTACTGTCTTTTATCAACATAACTTTTACACACTTAAAGAAAACACTGTTTTAACGGATTGAAGCTATGTATTATGATATCCTATAAATATCAAGCTAACTTTCTAGTAGTTGAAAACTTCGCCCTTAAATATGTAGTCAAACTCATATCGGGCAATACTCAATAAAGTAATGCATACTATTTCTGATCGTAATTTTATAAAAAAAACCGTCGAGACCTATATGTATGTGACATTGTTGGGAATTGTATGTATGTGGTATTTGAGAGTAATGATCTATTTACACTTTCAAACACGTGTGGTAAGTCATATCGGGATGTTCATATATCGGTATATGTCAGCTTAGGTAGTGTTCCCTAAACTTTATCACAGCATGTATTTTTAGAGGGAACATGTGGGTATATAAGGTAATATATGTAATAATAATGTAACTATTTACTATGATTTAATCAAATGAAATCTGAAGAACTAAAAAAGGTTTTATTTTAAATCATAAATTCTTCAATATAAATAATACGTAGAATTCTGGATTAGTACGACTTCTTATATATATTACAATTACTTAAAATAATAGACTTAGACACGCCCAATCGAACCCAAAATATTGCGTAACGTTTACTTTTCAATGAGTAATGACCACGAATGTATAACCAGTAGGTGATTAACATAGGAGCCAGTTACAAGTTACAACCAGATATTTCATTGCTATAGGCGACGTTTTATCGCAAAGTAGTAAAAGCTAGACTTAATAGACACGAAAGCGACGAAATATTTTAATAATTTTTATTACTTTTTTTAGCTCTATCAATTTTAATAAGATGTCGTTTATATACGACAAGATAACTTATCAGTATTATTTAGATGAAATAGTGAAATATTGTAGCAAAGTCAAAAACTCTGCGACCTACCTAAATCGGGCTGACATTGTATTGACTGGCGTCAAATTATGTAAAATACAATAGCTTTCCTTGTTCTGACCTTATTCAAACCACTCTGTTTATGCGATAACCCAATAATAACGAAAGCTTTCGAATATAATAATTAAAACCACTTTAAAACATTCAAGTTTAAACACAAATTTAATTAAACCTATTTCTGAGATAATATCAAGGATATCTTTTATCGAAAACAGTAAAAATACAGTTGCGTTATCTTTGTTGTAGTTGAAGCAATACTTTAATTGAAAACATTACATAATTATTAATTGTAAAAATGTATAAGGTATATTTACAGTTACATGTTTATTATTTGTTCTTCAAGTTTATTATTCTTTAAAAATAAATGGGTCCTCTTACATTTGTCTAAATCTATCCCCGACTGTCGTAAAACATTTGACACGTCGATGTGTGTATATAATATAATAAATTCGTTATTATATCCGTTAAGAAAGTTGTATTAATGTAAAGATGATTGTATTATCATCATTAAATCGTTTGTAATTATTATATGAATCGAAAAATATAACCGTACAATAATTATTACAACCTCATATTACTCTGTTGAAGGCAAACATCTATCATCTGAGTATTTATTTAATAGCTTCTTTATTAATTTCGTTGTTTTGTTAAGAATTTGAGCGTGATACACATTGAATGATGCAACAATGTCTAAAATTAGCTTTAAGGCATATAATATTATCAGCATCTCATATTTTGTTGATGTCCCAGAATCTATTCATACTCTCATATTTGATATTTCTTTGTCCACAGACAGAAATAGCAAATATCATTGCAGTAGGGGGTGCTACTGATATGGTGGCCAGGTTGCTCCTCGGGGTATCAGGACAATTCTTTAGAATGAATAGTAGATATATGTTCTATTCTGGTGCCTTATTCTCAGCGCTATTTAGGCTAGGTAAGTACTTATAATTTATCATTCAACAATCCGTTTTATAAATAAAAACATAAATTTTAATGAAATTAAAAGTTATTAGTGTGTTTTCTTACATTACACACATTACAGTTTGATTTTAAATAATTGCAATACATACTTTACTGTACATCAAAATGTCGCTACACTGAATTTTGTCAAGTATTCAGTGATATTTTGAGTTATATTTTAATCTTAGTAACAAAAATTTATTATGTTATGTTAAATTTATTTATTTATGTTTCTAGTTTTCTAATTTGGTTCTTTTAGTTCTAGTCAACTATACAACATACACCCCGCTGTTAATATTAACTGGAATATTGGGTGCTCTACGGTCACTGGTTCACATAGCTCAACCAATAGTTATGGCAGAACACGTCCCAATCGAGCGGTATCCTCCGGCATATGGACTATATATGTTACTGGCTGGAGGTATCAGCTTGAGCGTCGGACCAATGATTGGTATGTTTCTAGTTTTAGTATTATTCTAATTAGCATGCTTACATTTAAGAATGAACTTTATATGATGCAACGGAGATGGCTTCGGTTCTCGGCAAAAGTTCTCCAGCGCTCAAACTGACTTTATTTAAATAAATCAGGCGCATAGCCCAATTTTGGTTCATAATGTATAGGAGTAGTTTACTCGTGCAGAGATGTTCGGTATAGTTCTGTTTGCAATATATATACGATATTTTATATATATACATATATTTTGCAATATATATATCTATATATATATATGTAGTATTTCCGAAATAAAGATTACTTACACAGAAGGGTGAAAACGGTACTCTACATTTTATCATCTGTCATGCAGAGCCTGAGTATAGTTGATGAAATTAGTATTTCCTTTCTTGACCGTGACGGTAAGCTTACATAGTAAAGAGATAAAAACTTCTTCGATAATAAGGCTGAAGGTCGATGTAAGGCAAGCTTGTTTTAAAGATAGGAAACCAACTGACTGCCTTCACATAAAAACTGAGTTTAAGAAACTTTGTCACATATATCTCTATAATATTGACAATAAAATACGTATAGTTTGTTTAAAACGCTACCTTATATTATCTGGATTACTTCAAGATGTCAATGCACAGATGTTATTTATAGTATTTACAAATTTATTAATAGCAGTTTATCCTTCAAGATAATTATTTTTACGGTAGCATTAGATGTTTACGGAAGCATCCCATTACATTTATTAATACAATATTTTTAAGAACGTAATTCAAGGTGATTAAATTGCGTCATAAATGGTTCAAATTCTACGGAACGCTAAAGCCTTACATTCCAATAGTTTATGTTTTAAGTCCGTAAAACTTATGATACTTGGCTTACTGTGAGGAATGTAACCTAAGTTATACGTCATGATGGAGTACAGAGGTCAGGAAGTAGTTAAGTTAGGCTAAAATATATCTTTGAAAACCGTAACAAAAGAACATCAATTGCCTTTACAATATAAGTTAGGATAACGACAGTAGCCGAACTCCAAAAGTTGATTAAATACTACCTACTTAATAGCTAATATTATTTTAGGGAAACTTTCGAAGCGTTGCGAAAGTACGAAACGTTCCAAGAACTTCTTTATTAATAATTGAAGGATCCTACTTTGAAATGAGCTTCGATACTCATAAACACGAAAAGTTTGTTCAAAAACTGTCTTACATAGATTAATTATATCTTTGACAATTTTGTCGCGCACGCTCCAATCTTTATACATTTTAAAAACTCTTGAAAGATTTCTACACTTAAAAAATTATGCAGTGAATCCATAGATTTTTTCTGTGTGGTAGCCCCACTTAACATCATAATGTAACATTAGACAACTTATATCTTTAAACTAGACATACAAAGTAGTGCTCACAAAGGGCTGTACAAATACTACAAACTAGTGCTACAAATACTTTTTACCGCAAACCCGAGCAAAGAGATTTCATAACGAAACTGTAACCTAAAGCCATGTTGAATTTAAACATCATACATACTGTTAAATGATACGAATTCTCATTCGATTATTATCTTGTAATAATAGTTGATAAATTATACTAATCGAGCCTACTCTGAAACCACAACCGCAAGTAAGTATTTCAAATATCGAATATCCAAACTTTTTCTTTTCTAGGTTTTATCCGAGATTATACCGGGAGCTATCGAGTTGCCTTCATTATGTTAGCGATATGCAACTTCTGTTGTGTCGTGCCATGGACTATTGAAGGTGTAATACGGTTTTTAAAGAGAAGAAAAAAAGACGAAGAAAATAAATTACAAGCGACTAATCGGTAGTAAGTTTAAAGTGTTAAGTTTTGTTGTTCCTACGTTTGTTACGTTTGGAGGGATACGTTTAGTACTGGATGATATAGTTTCTATATCACTACTGGAAAATTAGTAGTACAATTCTTATGGTAAATGTAGTTATGAGTACCACACACGAATTCTAATTTATAGATATAAAAAGTACTATTGTAATTTGTACTATACACTTGATCGTGTTTGATTTTTAATAGAGAATTTATTATGTTATCTTCATCATATGCTGAGATACTATACTGTCTCAATACTGAATTCATTTAAATGAAAAATCATCGTATTCATATGACATCAGTTTCTGCCGAACTGTAAATAGAATTCTTGTAGAATGCATACGCCTGATAAATATTATGTTTTAAAATGTGTGATAACGTAAAATTGCTCTTCATTATGAATAAAATTTCAGTTGTAAGTACTTAATAATGTAATTTAAAGGTAACCAAAAGAAGGTATTTTTTCATAAAGAATATTTAACACTCTTAATAAAATATTATGATAATTAAAACATGTAAATATCGATTAATGGTAATTATGTTGCTGTATTTTGTATTATTTTGATATCAAAATTAATCAACAGTTAATTTACGGAAAATGATATATTATGCCACTGATAAAATCTAAATGCATTTACAATTTGTTATCTCGCATAATTCACATGTTTGCCTCTCGTCTACTCTTTCATAATTTGTTATTCATTTTTATATTTTGTATTTGTATAATTATGCCATGTTTTATAATTGTAACAAAAAAGTATAAATAAATATTAAGTAATGTAATGGTTAGATTTCCTATCAAGAAATGCTTCAGTTTAAGTGATAAGTTTATTTTTGATACTGCCAAAAACGAATGGACGCGTGAAATATGTGTAAAATCAAGTCAAGTAGCGTAGGTATGTGATATTATAATATTTTAATCAAGAATTTTAAGCTTAAAAAATGCTGGCTATACATGTGGAACTTAATAATAATGAATAATTCATTTTTAATAAAAATTCTTTTAAAATGTTAAGTAATCACTTACTATGTATATTTCTGTAATTTATATTAAGTATTGTGCTTGGTAGATGAAAACCATAATATTTTTAATGTGATTTTAATTTATATAAATCAAAATACATATCATTTTATAATACTCACGGTCCTCAGAGTATTAATGGTACAATATTAGTATAGAAAGACAAAACGCTTTAAATTGTTTTTAAGGTTTATTTTAAGAAATGGAATAAATATTTTTATTAAATTATCTTTTATTTAAACAAAACAAGCTGCCAGGCGAAACCCCACTAGAATATGTCGACACTTAAATTTACATTTGGGGAATCAATTTGTTTGACACATAGCATTGGGCTGGGAAAGATATTGGTCTCTGAAAGAAACCGTGATAGGCATTGCTCTTGGGCGTACATAGGAATGGCATCCATACCGTCCATCCGTATGGAGTTGAGGTCCATCTCCATTCATTCAAACACACTAGTAACGGCCAGCAATTTTTTTTTACTTTGACGTTTGGATGTCATCCATATGCTCAAGAGCAAGGTCTATCTATCTCCCTCTCTTAAATCTAAACTAGAAACATGACGAAAGTTGACGGAGAGAAGCCATGCATAGAAGCGAGCAGATAAGGCAGAAAACAAAAATATCGGTTGTACTAAAAATAAAACAATCTTTGGCAGGACACGATATCTAGACAGCAGACGTATAAAGTGACGAAAAGGCGATAAACGGCGGATAAGTTGACCAAAAAAGCTAGTCAGGCGATATCATCAGCTGAACAAGCAATGGATGAACATTGTGTCGAATAAAAAATTATCGAGTACCAACAAAAATCACTTTCTATTTTACTATATGTTTATATTTTACTCGAAAAATCAAACACTTTACATATTTACAATTAATATGCCTATTTTTTTATTCAAACAGTGTCTGAGAATTTGTTTTCTTCTTTTGACTTTCTCTTCCTTTATTTGTTTTTTTTAATGCAGTTAAAGTTACGAACTGGTTGTAAATGTAAATTTACAATTAATTTAATTGGTTTTTTTTTTGACGTTCATAAGTGTAACATGTGTTTACCTATATGAATAAATATATTATTGAGTTTGAGTTTGAGTTACTCTAAGTTTGTTAAACTCGTTTGTTTGAAATATTATTATTGTTAAGTGATACCGCTGCCCATGGACACTCTATCAGAGGGCTCGCGAGCGCTTTGCCGGCAACAATTGATACGCTCTTTTTTTAAAGGACTCTAAGTACAATTAGTTCTCAAATACTTTAGCGGGCAGCTGGTTCCACACAGTAGTGGTGCCGGGCAAAAACTTCCTTACAAAACGATCAGTTATGGAACGACGCACGCTAGACGTCCGATGATGAAACTCACCTGTAGGTATTAATACGAACAACTCCTGTGAATACTCTCCATGGTAAATGCGGAGTACAGAAGATGCGGAGTGACCCCATATCTCTCGCAACGCCAAGGGATCAAGCCGCTCAAAAAGCGATCCGAAATTTTGTGATTGAAATACGGTTAATTAGTAAATGCGTTAAATACGGTTAATTGATTGGAGAACCGAGTACCAGACTGGGGAGCTCCAGCCCAGAGATGAGAAAAGTAATCTATGTATGGCCGAATATCCGCTTCATACCGTTGCAAGTGGTGGCTCGAAGTGAATTACCGTCACGCCTTGATAGCTAGCCTTTTTCTCCAAATGACCACGATATGTTAACTCCAAGTATTCCGATGCTGGCTGTGGTTTCTTCTTTGGGGATATTTAAAATATTATAAACTTAGCTTTTTGAACTTTAAACATGAAATAAGGTTAGCAGACAGAAGTGGTTTGATAATGAGGTTTTATGAAAAATGAATTAATTTATACATTATGTAATTCATTTTTCTTTAACGTGAAATAAAATAATTATATCACATACATTTCTACCGACTCAAAAGCGACGTGTAGTTGCTAGTCATGAACAACTGACACGAAAAGAACGCCTGTAGTACAACGAGTAGATAACATCGTCACGTACGGACAAAGAACGTTTATCGTAATCACAATACTCGAGTATAATGTTACTCAGCCATTTGGTTTAGTTATCTGGGAGCGACCATACCAACGTAGACGTTTCATAACATGATGGAATCTAAAAATACGCGCCATGAAAACAAACATATGTCTGACAAAGACACGTGGGGCTATGTTGTTTGTTTTGGTACTATAATTACATTCGTAAGTACCTATATATATTATTATGATGAGTTCGTCCACATATACATTTTTACAAAAACTATGTATTCAGTTGTAATTGTAAGCAGTCGATGTTAATTTCTCTATAGATTACACCTTAAACTATATTTAATTTTATATCAGATAATCATATAATCTATAAGATGTCAAGATTCTTGTAATTAATGAATAAACTTATGATCACAATCGTAACATAACCAATCATTCGTGCACCATTTATGCATGTGGCGTTTGAACTTCACATTTATCCTTAATTTTAGATTGCTGGACTAGGCCACATTAACTCATTTGGTCTTATTTTCAAAGATTTCATTGAAGAAACAAATTCTTCAGCCAAATCTTTAACAACTGCTCATGGAGTGTTTGCCATAATGCTTGCAATTGGAGGTAATTTAACCAAAGAAATAATTAAGTTTAGAAAAGTACAAAAAAAGATAAGATATTTTTTATTAGTGTGATTTTATTCTTATTATGTTCCAGGTTTACTTTTAAATGTCCTCTATAAAAAATACCCAATGAGATACGGTGGATTTATTGGTGCCATCTTATTCATACTCGGTGCTTCTTCGACAATATTCATAAAAGATTCAAGCCAATTATCATTAACGTTTGGTGTACTTCAAGGGATTGGATTTGGCATGATGGTATCAGTGTGTTATTCTACTTTGAACTACTATTTTGTTACAAAAAGGACAACTGTAATGAGTTCGATAAAGGCTCTGCAGGGAGTTATTATAATGTGGTATCCCCAGCTGTTAAAGATAATAATATATGCTTATGGATTTAGAGGGACTTTACTGATAATAACAGGAGTATCATTACACATGATTCCAGGAATGCTAACTATGGTAACCAATAAGGAGAGCTCAAAGAACAAAAAGCTAGCAAGTATTCCGTTTATTAAAGAATATTAAGAATTAAAAAATGTTGAATATGCGTTAACAATATTTTTTTTGTAGAGAATAAAGATTTAGAAATATCTAACAAAGCTGAAACTGAAGATTTATTAGTGAAAAGAGATAAAGGTGCAATGGAGACGATGAATAAATTCAACCAAATAATGTAGGTAGTCATTGTATCACTCAACAACATTTTATACAATTGTGAAACAAAGACAATATTATAAACATTTTACTTAGATTTAATATTCTATTCCAAGCTTCGTGAAATCATAAAACATAACTAAACCTTAATTTATTAATGTTTTCAGTTGTGAAATATTAAATGTCTTAAACGTAAAAGTTCTAAAGGATCTCGTTTACTGTAACATTTGTTTGGGGCAAAGTTTCGTTAACTTTTCCGATCTGACTTTCTTTATATTTCAACCGATGCTCTTGTTTCAATATGGTTTTGATAAGGTTGGTATGTCTGTTAACATTATTTCGTTTTTCAATGGCAACATTGTTACAATTCTCATACTCAGTTTTTAAATATATATTATGTTTCTGGAGCAACAAATGCTCCAACATTTGATAAATAAACACAATTTCAGGGCGATGTAGCAACATGCATTTCAATAGGAGCAGGTGCTGACGTCACGGCAAGATTTGCATTAGCCCTTTTTAGTGGTCTATATCCAGTCAACATAAGAAGCTTGTACTACGTGGCGACAGTATTCACATTCGTTGCTAGAATTGGTAAATATTCCAACATGATTTTGAAAAGCGAAATAATATTTTATATTTATAGCAACATTAAAGGGAAATATTTAAGTCTTTAAACAGTGTATGTTAAAGGGGGGGGGGTGATTTTATACTAATTAGAAAATAAGAAATAAACAAGTTCGCTTTGCCTATGTTTTTGGATTTAAGGTGATATTCTACATAAAATGACTTAAAATTTTAGTTGTATTGCAAGTTACACAGTTTGTGTGGGTCGCAATTATCACTGGTATTCTTGGAGTATTAAGAGCATTTCTGCACGTTTCCAGCCCTCTAGTAATTTCGAACCATGTCTCAAGACAGGACTTTCCTGGAGCCTACGCATTGTTTATGCTCACAGCTGGTACTATTAATCTACTTTTATCACCATTTGTAGGTAGGTTCATAACTTTATGTTATAAGTATGTGCTTAGAAATTAGATTAGTTTTACTTACTGCCCTTTATGAGAATTGCGTCCGTTTCCTTGATCATATTCGTTGGTCCGGATCGCCCGACCACAAAGTTGATATTTCGCATATCGCTAGGCCAATAATATTTCGTGGCTTAATATAAAAACTAGTTATATATATGTCATACTTTTCTAATATATTTTTAAAGGGCAACGAAAGTTGTCTAAACTGGTCTAAGAGATAAAGCTAACTATTGCGCTGATAACATTAACAATAAAAAGGATGGTCTGTAAGCGAGCTAACAAAAACAGTAGAAAAGGTAAATTTTGACGCGCGATCATTTTTTATAGAAATAAACAGATCAATTATTCAACGTAGCGTCTCGTCCAAGAAATTCAAGCTGGCACTGTGATAAATTGCTGCAATAGCCGCGTGAGAGGAAAAACTTGGCAATTATGCTGTATCAGAATAAAATTATAATATGAATGATCCGATTGCGGTTTTCTAGTTTCTCTTAGTCAAAAAGTATATTTATAAAATTTGAAACAAATTTCTAAAGCTTGGGTTCCAAAAATGTAGTTTCATATAATTGATGAAATTTTGTTTCAGGTGCGCTGAAGGACTACTATAATAGCTACATCCCTTCGTTTATCGCTTTATGTTTATGCTGTATACCATGTCTCATACTTTGGCCCTTAGAATACATATTTTTAAAGAGAAAATAGTAAATTAAGATTGAATGAAATTCATACATACTTTCGTAAGTATGAATTGTAGCTACCTTGCACAAAGAATTAGTCTAGCTATTCAAAGGGGGAACGCTGCCAGTATCTTCGGAACCTTGCCTAAAGGGACTCCTTTTAATAATATTTTTTAATAATTAAATTTTAAGGTTAGTTATTAGGTATACTTTCGTAAGTAAGTCGATATTAGAATGTTTATTATAATACATCCAACACCGTTAACATATAATGAGAAGCTCTTGCTATGTAAATACGGCTGAGAGACCTTAAGCAAAACTTTCTATCTTCTTGACTGTTTTTGTGACTATCATTCGTATAATTCGTATCAGAGTCATAATTTATTTATATTCGTTGACTGATAAACATAATACAGTGAAATTTAAGTCATTAACAACTAAAGAAAGCATATGATAGTCCGCAAATCCATTCTAAACTAAACCTACACGTTTTGTTTTGGGAGTGTATTTGCTTGTTCGCTTATACTATCTATATGCGTTATAACTGTGATCAAAAATAGCTTTAAGGAAATGTTGAAAGATACAGACAGAGTCGAAGGCGTTTCTGAAACGTAAAATGCACTTTGGCATTTTTTTCCTTTATCTAGGTTTGCTTTTATTAAAGACGTTAATTGAGATGAAAGTGAATTAAGGCTTTTAATTATAAGGTCAACTTCCAGAGGGTCAGTACAAAAAAGATAAGAAGGAGCGTGATGGACTTTTTTCTCCAGTAGTCGGCCGAGATTTGTGAAAAATTAATTAAGTTTATTTACAGACTCTGTGAGCTTAGCCATAAGATTTAATAGTTTGTCATTATTATGTTTTGTTTGATTCATACACGAGTTATGTAACATCACATTAGTTACTTTATTTGTATATAATAATCAGCAGCGCACACGAAAAGTAAGCAATCATCACACTCTTGACGCCATTATAAAAACTAAGCTGATTTCCCATACTCATAAATTGTAATATAACTTTGTCGTTTCCGACACTGGCTAATACGTCCGCTATACTGCGTGAACTTTCTTTTTATAGGCAATAGAAGTGTCTCTTAGATTTAAGTACCTCAAAATAAGTCAAGTTAGTTTATAAGTATAACAAAGAGTTTCATTTATTACATTATATATTACATCCCTCTTACAACCGCCACATAGTATATGGAAAAATATTAAATTGTTAATCTTTTCATTGTCCAAAAGAGTTATGGGAAAATAATAAATTGTTAAGATTTTTTGATTAACTGAATTATCCAATAGTGATCTTTCATGTATTAGTTTTATTGTTTTATAAAGTTGTAAAATGTTTTTATAAGTAATAAACTATTACCTTAATAAACGCCTCCGAGTAAAGTTTCAACCCTATATAAAACCGTCAAGAACTCAGATCCCAATTAGTATAAAACGGATGCAAGATTTTAGATAAATTATATGTTATTTTAGTCTGACATCACAGTTTTTGCGATCATGACGCAAATATATATTTAAATATTTGCCAAATGACGCACATGCTTTATTTTTTCCGTTTAATAAGATCAATAATTTAATTCAGCTAGTTGTGAAACCTTGAATAAATACAGTTAAATAACAATAAGTTTATATCAGTTAAAATTATGGCAGTATACACTTGTGGGCATTAGCGAAACGTTATTTAACTGAAATAAAACTCATTATCATAGTTATAAGGAACTACAATAGAAAAACAATTTATCAAACAAATATTAATAAAAAAAATCATGAAGATAGAAATGATGTAAATAATTTCGTATTGTGATGGAGGGTAAACAGGATTCGTAATGTTCTTTTACCCTTACATATCAATTTTAATCCACACCAATTGTCAGACTAACCAATAAAGAGACGTAATAGGCCATGATTATGATTACATAACGTTATAAAATTGACATATTAATGTCAATTTTTTATTTTATAACGGGCAATGGTTGTTCTAATAGTAGTTACTCTGAAGGTACAGACGCCCTATTTGTCAAAAATTAAAGTAGCCTCAAAAAGATGATCATTAAAAATAATTATATTTACGTACACTGTCATGTCAAAATATTGTGTTTAAATTTAGACCTATATCAAATATTGTGTTTTAAAAATAAATTAATAACGATACGCCATTTATAATTTAAGTTAGAAACATTACTAACGTCAATCGAAAAGGAAATTAGCAATATATTATTAAGTGAATGTATTGCTTTAAAAGTTAAGGAATCTTTTATGTGAACAACATAAAAACATAGTTCAATTATTTTTCATAACGTTACATATATTCTCAAACCAAACTCATCACAAACCATTCAGAAACATAGAAATTAATATGTATTATGCATGGGTTTATATTTCTTGAATGTTATCAATGTATCTATCTAATGTTTACATGTTGCCTACATATTATGGAAATATAATATATATTTAGTGTTGTTTATGGAAGATTTTGAGGTAAAATTTCCGTCGATAAAATCTTCCGCTCGACCTAAATTAATTCTTAAAAAATAACATCCTTTCACTTTGCTAGTTTGTAAACAAAACCATTGACAAATTAGTGTCAATGTCTTTATTGGCGGCGAAATCTGTTTTAGACTGCGTAGTAGTCTTATGCGTTCGTAAGAATAGATTCTATGTGTAACTGGTAATACACGGAGAAAAGATAAACTAAAAATCGGTTTATTGACGATAGTTGAATGTGACAACGTCATAAGAAAATACTGTAAATACCAATAATGATTGCATTTTTCAAAAGAAAATTTTAATTTTTTTGACGAAAATAAACCACTTTTAGAAAGATTCATGGGTAGACTCACTTTCATAGTCGGATTACTTTCGAAAAACCCTCAAGCGACGACTGCTTGATGACTGATTCTTTGGATTGGTGAATAGACAAACTGTGACCGCTAATTTAAGAGGGAAAAAATATGCATAAGCGCGCATTGAATTTTCATAATTATTAATTCTACAGATAAAGTAAAATTATAAAGGATAAAAAGCTAGAACATTTTAGTCGTTATTACTTTAAAATAATTAAGAATTGAGGCAAGAATGATTGAATGTCATTTGATTTTTATTAAAAACCTTAAATTTACGTAAACGCTCAACGTTACGTATAATATGGCGAAGAATTACAGAAAACCAGTTCAAAACAAGCTAGACATTAAGAGACTTTATAGTATGGATTTAGAATTAGCCGGATTGAATTACCCATAAAAACAATGTTTAAATTAAGTATATATGTTATCGGAAATGTATGAAATCTAGGAATTGTATACAAATCCTAGGAGATATATATAATTCTGAAGCTATTTAGGAAATGTATCAAATATAGTTTCAAAAACTATTTAATACATAATTGTCCTAGGTATTTTGCGACTGGGTTAGTTTAGGTAAGGTTAGGTTATTTTTATACATTTCCTAATACGATATTGGAATTACATACAATTCCGAGCAAATGTATATAATGACGGATTACATACATTTCCGGTAACATATACGTAAGCAGCTAACCGGTTCTTTTAAATATTCTATGGAATATTAAGGTGTAAAATGAACTTCACGCAACACTAAATTTTGTTATTCAATTAGAATAACAAGAGCATATTATTACTGTCAATAAAAGAAGTAATTTATATATGAACTACCCACCAAGAGCACAAATTCTTAAAAGGCCGGCAACGCACTCTCGAGCCCTCTGGCATTCAGAGTGTCCATGGGCGGCGGTATCACTTAATATCAGGTGAGCCTCCTTCCCGTTTGCCCCCCCTGTTCTATAAAAACAAAAATGTAAATAAAAAATACTTAAAGATATTATTGATATATTCATCTCACATATACATACTTTTGTGTATTTAGTGAATAAATTGATCCAGTAATTTGGTTTATATGTAAAAATATCTCCATTGTAACAGTTATCCAACTAGAAATGTAAACATTGTTAACAATACTACAATACTAATGCTACTAATAAGAAAATTCAATTAAAATTTTGAATTAAATTTATTTATGATTTGAGACATTATAATTTGAGCATACCTACACCTCGAAGTGTAATAATTATAGCATGTCTTAGTATTCGTATAAAATCGTAATAAATTTCTGAGAATATTTAAAATCGTTGGTTTGGTGGAAAAAGGTTATCAAGATTGCAGCTGAATTTTATTTATACATAACAAAAACCAAGCGAGTTTATCAGATGAGATGATGGTCGAATAACGAGATACGGCGTGAATAAAATTTCTTTGTATAAGTTATTATTATCAATGTCATGCAATATTTAAAATATTATTTATAAGCTTGCGTTGACATAAATCCAAATAAATAATCAATTATAATGTAAACGTATAATTACTGTATTATTATAGTAATTTGCTTTAGCTGCCTTCGTTACTGCTATGTATAAAATTAAAATTGTAATAAAAATAAAACTATTTTTTTTAATTCAGTAAATATATTCAGAGTCGCCTGGGATAACAAATAATCCAAGTTGTAATACCAACAACTTGGATTATTTGTTATCCCAGGCGACTCTGAATATATTTACTGAATATACACTTTTTTTTTTTACTTGGGGAAATGCATTGCGCATACCCTTCCGCGGCGCGACTGCTTGGTGCAGAAGAGTTATGTGGGACTCGCTAGTGTGCATACCCACTAAAACCCCAAGGTGCCACCAACGTTCGCCTTATGCTGGATGCGGTAACAGCAGAGCCTTTTCAGCGGCGGTTGCGTCCGCTTCTTCACGCCCATTGCTGGTTTGTGAGGATGCTTGACACAGCAAGCATCTTTCACAGACCGGGCCATACGCATTACAATTAGCTAGGGGAGATCGGGTCCAGTACTTGCAGGGATGGGTCATCATCCCTTCTTTTAAACGCATGGACCCCTGCTCCCCGCTTAGGCACTTTTTGGGGCGAGGATTTAGTGAGCGCGTCGCGCGTTTACGCGACGGGCCTGTGGTTTCCTTCGCCGTCGCGGATGGGCATCGGGACAAAGCTCCCTGGTCCTTTCCGCCTCTTCTTTTATTCTCAAGACCGCCTCGCAGAAATTATAAAAGATTCTCCACGGGCTCCACTCATTTTCCGCGGTCACTAGAGCTTTCACTACGTTTGGTAGTGTTGCGTCCTCGCCCTGGAGTGCGTCCAGCAACGGTCCCCTTTCTACCTCCCATGCAGGGCAGTCCCTCAGCGTATGCAGGGCATCGTCCCGGCTGTCTCCGACACAGTGGTGGCAGGTTGGCGCCTCTTAACATCCTACTACTCTGTGCAGATAACAACCGAAACATCCGTGTCCGGACAGCGTCTGCACAAGGCGATAGCTGAGCTGGCCCAGCGCCTCCTAATCCAATGTTGAAGCAGGGGTCTGAGGGCTTCTAAAGTATATTTACCGGCAGTCGCTCCCGCCATCTCCTTTTCCCACTCTGCTAGCATTTCTTGGTCTTCCAGGGCTCGCCAAGCGTTTATTTCTTCTAGCGTGGGGTTGCTCCCTCTTTCCCTGGCTTCGGCTCTCTGCCAATATACTTCGCTGAAAGCAACCGCGTCGAGATGCCAGGGTGTGGTACCGGCTATGAAACACACTGCGTCATAGGACACAGTGCGGCTGCGATCACTCGCTGCGACTGCCTGAGAATCGTGCGATTGTGCCTGGTAAGTTTGTCGGCCCACATTGGGCACCCGTACAGTGCTTTCGCCCGGATCGCATTTGCGTATAGGTGGCGACACCCCCCATTCGGCCCGCCGAGATTCGGCATTATGCGCGAGAACATGTTTGCGGTGGCGGTGAGTTTAGGGGCAAGTGCCGTGAAATGTGGTCTGAAAGTCCACCGAGGGTCGAGAATCAGCCCTAGGTATTTGAGCGTGGTACCAACCCGGATAGCTACTCCACTAACAATGATGTCTGCGCCTTGGGGTGGGGCTTTTCTGTGTCCGTAGAAGCATATAGCTTCTGATTTCTGAAGGGCGACCTCAGGCCGAGCTTTTTGATTTCAGAAACCACCCGAGCTACTCCAGCTGTCGCTCGAAGGCGCGCTTCCTTAAAATTTTGTCCAATAGCGACTACGAGGGTGTCGTCTGCATAGCATATAGTTGACATTCCCAGAACTAGTTCCCCTGGCAGCACTCTATCGTAACCTATGTTCCAAAGGACCAAGAACCGAACCTTGTGGAACGCCGCACTTGATGAGGTGACTCCCTATACAATTTTGCTTCGGGAATATAACACAACGGCCGTTAAGGTACGATGCTATACATCTCCTTATATGGGCCGGTAAGCCGTGGTGGCGCAGGCCGTTTAAGATACAGTCCCAGGGCAAGGAATTAAAGGCGTTCGAGATTGCATCGATCGTTGACCTGTTTTTTCAGAAACCGAATTGAGCCTATGTATGTTCGGTCCTATAATTTCCAAATGATTATAAATTCGGCCGGCAATTATACGCTCGAAAAGTTTACCAGCTTCATCTAGGAGAACTATAGAACGATACGCTGATGGTGACTCCGGAGGTTTTTCACCCTGTTTTAGAAGAACCAGCAGACCAGTCTTCCATGTCGACGGAAAAGGCCCCTTTTAATGGTCGTGGTCCGCCCCCAGAATACGATGCGGACCGGATGCCATGACCATGGTCATGGGAGGGATTCGACCCTCCTGGCGTATTATTAACTTTTCCGTTACTTTCCATGCTTTGCTTTTAATTTAAGGAGGGTTAGCTCCCCTCCTTGGTGCCCTAGTGACCGGGTTTAAGCCCCCCCGGTCATGCATCCCATCGCCGGGAACCGAAACTTGGGATTCAGGTGACCTGTATACGGACAAAGTATACATGAATAGTACACGTTGTAGTAATAATAATAAGAGATAGCGCGGGTATGGAGGACCAATGTAGGCCGAGAAAGAGACAGCCGCGCATAGGACGCACGGAATGAATATGCGCTTGTCCTCCACCTTGGCCTCGCATGCAACGAAGCAACACAAGAACATTTATACAGACGGACGTGAAACACCACTCTCCCCTATCCCCTTTAAGGTAGTAGGAAACACAGATACACATAACACCAACACAAGTATACACCGCTCCCGGATAAGGGAAGCGGGAAATACAATCAGCGAGCACGCACACAACGCTCCGCAAACCACTCTGTTGAAGAGCTGGTAGCACGTTGGGACACGAAACAAGACAGAACACAGATCGCTGAAGCGCCCAGGCACCTAAAGCGCCATCTATCCGGCCGCATCACGCATTCTAATGAGAACCTGTCGGGAGCGGCTGATTACGTCGTGGTGGTACCATTTGCTTTCCAGCAGCACGTTCAGGTATAAGCCCCGTGCTGCCGGTACTGAGCCCTCCCGCCACGACAAGGCTGGACGTGGGAGGGTATTATATACAGACGCCATAACTCTGCCTCTTCCAGAATGTTTAACTTATAATTTGTATAAATTTGAGACTCCAAACGCCAAAAAATATAGATATAGATTACTATCTAACCGTGAAAGATATCGCATTTTCGCAAATCAGATAACGAATAAAAATTGTTAAACATCAAAAGTTACAAATAGCAATTTAAATATCTTGATAATGATATTATTATTATTAACCTATTAATAAAAAAATAAAACAAGTCCCAGGCATGCGGCAGCAAAAAGTTTTACGACTCCGTAAATCACAGCGATTCTTTATTACCATTTCCTATATCCTACGCTATAAAAGTCGAAAAAGAGCTGAATCAACGAGATTAAAACTTTAAAAAAATTCTAAACTAGTAATATAACATACATAAATATATACTTAAGCTAGTTATAATATTTAGTATACGATTCTTGGTCTAGACCTCTTAGGTTCTATGTTTGAACGCTGTTTGTACACCAATGAAATTTTCTTTCTGTACGCGCTGAGACTCATCGAGAGTTCTGACCGCCCGCGCCTATAGCCTATTTGTGTGATGCGCCCTCCTATATTTTTTTTAATTCAATAGATTCTAAAAAATCACATTCTATGTACATTAGCGAGAGCTCTATAAGTATTTGCTGGCGGAGTGTGGAGCGCAAGTAATTTATTACTCTTTTTTAACTGCTTTTAGTGCTGAAAAAGACCTTTGCAGCTATAGTTGGTAAGACTCATCTATTTTGGTATCTTTACTTTGGGGCCGTTCATAAAATACGTTCGCATACAAGGGGGGGGGGAGGGGTCTGGCTGAGTGTGACAAGATGTGAGAAGGGGGGAGGGGGGGTATAGGGCAGCGTGACGTTTATTATTTTTTGACATGAGCGCTAGCTCTGTGGCGCGACTCTAGCGGCGTTGCGATCCGTCACAACGGGTTTCTTTGTTTTTCCAATACTCGAGAGAGTAACGTTTCCACGTACCCTGCGCTCTCGATTCAGTAACAAATGAAAATACTATTTCTCATGTATTTATTGTTATTTTATTCCTTCATTCGTCATTTAGCAGTGAACTAAATAATAAATGTTTTTAATTTTCAGAATTTGTCTACTATCATTTAGAATTTATCATACTCAGCAGGGGGGGGGGGCCTTAGTTTTTGTAACGAAATATTTCTAGGGGGGGTCACAAAAAGTGTGACACAGCGTGACAATGGGGGGGGAGGGTGTCAAAAAAAGCTGATTTCAGTGTGACGTATTTTATGAACGGCCCCTTTGATTTTTTTTCGAGTTTTTGACAGATTTTTTGTGCCTTCAACTCTTTATCTAATTTGGATACTAAAATCTCCTATCTGCTTGTAGATCCAGTTTACAGTTCATTTAGTGTTTTGTCTCGGCCTAGTTGAAATATGCAGGGGATGATGCATAGGATCTACGATGTAGATCGTCGCGCCCGAGGCTGCAGCCTAATTAGCCTTAGGATTTATCAAGCCCTGTGTACGCAGTTATTACATCCTGAATGGTAAATAAAAACATTGTCAATTGAGCATTTCAAACCTACCAAGCTTTTGGGACACAAATAAAAATACTCAAAGCAGCAGAGAGGTCTGTGATATCCTTTTGGAAGATAGCTTGATATTATCTTAAATGCTATATTTTAAAGATAATACTTTGCTTCATAGTAACATGAAGCGATGTTTGAATGTTTACGTCATAAAAACGTTATCTCATAAAATATAGTAATAAAAGATGGTTATTTTCCACCTTTAATATTTACTCACCATATGGATATACAGTAGCTTCTTAAGTAAGAAAGAATGTGATTATGATGTAATTGTAGGATGTTGGACTTATATTCTTCAAAGAGAACACTTAGAATGGCTTATTCTTCAAGTTTTCTTTCACCATAAATTGCTAAAAAAGCAATCAATGCAATGTGTTATATCATTAAAATATAGTTGATATGTCCTATTATATAAAATCTTCTAGAATTGCTTTATTAAATCATGAAACTTATAATTACCAAATATTCCATATTTTTCTATGAATATCTATTAACAATGAATAAACACTTTTATTTATAATATTTCATCAGAGTTAATTGGTAGTAGATAGAAGATTTGATTTCCATTGATTTTTCTTTTTACATCAGTATCTACACATTACAGGTATCATCAGCCAACTACGTATACTGGCTGCAGCTTTCAATATTTTTATACTTAGCTAAATGTATTAAACTTCGTGAGAACGTGACAAACTCACTAGTAAATTTCACAAAAATTTTAATCAGTAGAATAAAATGGAAAACCAACCACTTACAAAAAATCAGTCACATGAAAAGTCGTCAGTTGCATCTCAATTGACTTCAATCGAATTCTCGTATTACGAAAAAGTGTACGTGAAGTATAACCTAATTCGCATTGTTCGTTCCCGGGCCGAGCTGAGCTGTATCGACCGCTCCAGCTTCTAGACATGACCTCTTTGTTAGTTTTCACTTGACTGTATTGAAATATATTCAATAGTTACATACACATTTTTGATTAGTGTAATTCTACTAAGCTGTATAATTCCGGGTTTCATTTCTAATTAAGTAACTGTAATTCAGCTTTTTAGTAATTTTTCCTGGTTTTCTGCTAGAAGTTTATAAATTATAATATGTTTATAAACTGTGAGTTCCTATATGTATCTTATTTTTTTACCATTTTTCAAATCTAAAATGGATTTTTTGGCGAATATACTCTGATAGTATAAATCATATTTATCGTGTTAAAACATTTAGTTCTTTATTTCATTTTTACTTTTTAAGGAAATAGCAAAAAGGTTAGTCGACATCACAGGAGACCGAAGACCTGGCAGGTACCTCGGACAAAGAAATATCTAGCTATTCAAAGGGGGAACGCTGCCAGTGTCTTCGGAACTTCGGCCTTTTAATAATGTATTTTAGTTATTAGTTAGTTATGTTTTAGATAAAGGAAATTATAAGTTAAGTTTTTAGTTTTCTTTTCAAATGCATAAAATATAGATTTGTAAACTGTGGATTCAGCGGTCGAGGTGTTCCTGTCATTCTAATCATATTTAAAATGAGAAAATTAAAGTGCAAAAATAATTACTTAATATTTTCTTGCCCTTATGAATAGGCATATACTATATGTTCATACATTGATTAATCTCAAGGGATGCTAACTGCGTACAACGCTTCAGACTTCCAAGGGAAGCGATGAATAATTCACAACACTATGGACGTGAGGTGGACGGATTAGATCTCTAAGGCTGAGAAATTTCCTTGAATATGCTATGTAAGCCTTGTTGAAGATAATATTATTGTTATTTAGCATTTATTGTGTTATAATGCATCAGTTGTGCCGGTTTTGTTGATCCGTTTTTTCTAATGTTAGCTCTTCTGCCAAAAGAAGAGCCGAGGATATTGGTTAGACGCAAATATGTGTCAAGTAATTACTATGATGAGATGTGGAAAATAAATTAAACAATACAAATATTGGAGTTTAGTTGGGGCCATCGTTTAAGTTTAACAATTATAACCCTAATCTTCTGGTAGCGCCTGAATTTGTATGAAATAAATTCTTGATTTCATTTAAATCTGAAATCCAACCAACTCTAGTATCTAAGAGAATCCTATTCCGTTATGTACATAGTCAAATCTTTGTCGTAAGATTGAAATTTACTATTTCGAAATGTATAATCGCTGTAGCAAAATGAGTAGTAGTTCAGTGTTCGTAGATACAAAGCTCGGAACTGAATGGCAGGCCTAATGTGTACTAAATAATATAGTTCTAAGTTGATACTTTGATGTATCATGTTCTGATGGAATCCAGCCCTGGCTCCTGTATGCTAATCTAAGTAAACTTAGAGAGTGATGCATTCTGCATAGGTATCAGTAAACACCGATAGTGCTCGTTTACGTTTTAAATCCTATACCGAGTTAAAAGCAATGAATTAAACTTAAGCGACGCATTAGTATATATATTCTAATATTATATTACACTACTCATGTAGTATACATAAATAAGTGGCTACCCACTGTACACATAGATTAGATAAACTACTTCTTCCTGTTGCCAAGAACGAGGCAATAGCTTAATTCGTTATAAAAATGTATATGGGTTATCAGGAGGTATAGTTGTTATTACAATACAGTGGACCCGGTAAACATTTTTCAGGGCAGTGTCGGGCTATCGAATATGTCGGATTATAAAGTACTGCCTATAACCCCCTTTAGTTTTGATTTTTTTACAAAAGAGTAAATTACAGATCCTTTTATAAGATTTAATATAATATACACTCTGAAGTAGAAATCATACATCATTATATATACTACTAAGCAAGCAGAATCAAAACAATACCTTACGCTTCGAGCACAATAGTGGTGGTGCGTGCAAGTTTTAACTTCTTCAATCATTCATTAGCGAAGATTGTCAAAAGAAATAATAAATAATAGACCATGTTGGTTTATAGAGAATATCGCATTACCGGGTGTCCACTGTAGTTTTAATTCATTATATAAACAGACTATATAGTTGTCACGCTTGCTTGCCATAACAGTAACTAATAAATGTTTTACAGAATAAATTCCTTTTCTATATATTTTTTTTAAATTGCAGTATAGTCATATTATCTTGTAAAAAGAAACACATGGGCTAAACATTTATAATTTGCAAATCTAAATCTATGGCGGTCTTTATATAACAAATCTATAAGTAAACCAAACATAAGTAAAACAATAAAATCAATAATAATTGACTCTATATTGCCATTTGCCAACCTTTCCTTGTTCTTTAGAAAACATGACACCGATTTGAACATATGCAAAATTTTGTCAGGGTTACTACATTATATTAGAGGTTGTTATTTTAAGACGCACAAATGCAAATTGCGCCATCTATGTTTAGCATTAGCGAAATGTTGAGAATTACAGAGTTCGGGCACGGGTGCTTAATTCGTCACTTTTCTTTTTAAAGCCATGAGATCGGCTAGAGCGGACTCCCGTACAATGTAAGGGATATGGCGGCAAACATGCTTTTGCGTTTATTCCGTAAATGGTTCTATAAAAATAAAAATAAATTTTAATTTATCTCCTTGTATAATGAGTAAAGTGCGGTGGCTGTTGTTTAAATGCATGTAAAATGTATTTGTTTGAAGCTGAATGGCAACTGGCTTTAATCGTTAAAAACATGAGCTTATAATTAATATAAAGATATGGATAGTGGGGTTGCGATGCTAGATAATCAAAAAACTAATTTTTGGCTTGTATATATTTAATAATATAAACCAGATATTTGATCCCTAAACTGCCATCTAGTATGCGAACAGTGAAACATAGTCATTTTATGTATGTAGACGCCATCTAGCGAGCAACCTCTGAACTTTTAAAGTTCGGGTCGGATGTGTGACAGTTTAAAAAATATTTATGTAAAAGTTTAACTTAATTCAAATAGATGGCGCTTAACAATTTTTTTTATATTGTTACATAATGGTATTTTTTTAACAAAATTCGTCATCAATAATTTATATATGTTTTAAAGGTATTTTTCAACTAGAAATAGTTGTAAAATTTGTTGTTGTTTGACTACTATAGAAAATATCATACACAAACAAGCAACCGATGCACTTTGGTTAATTAAAATACTGAATAGGGCAGCAATTTGCAAGTATTAGTATGGAGTCAGCGAAGATCAATTTTAATTAACTAACAGCTCGTCGAGATTGAAACAAAAAGATAATTTTGCTTAAAATAAGTTTAGTTTATTTTGTTGTTACAGGTCTGTTATATTTATTTTATAACTTAAAATCGATGAGATTTATATAAGAGAAGTGTCTACTAGAAGTTATTAAAAATAAAAATTAATATACTTACATTTCCTTATGTTATATCTATGGTAAAACCTATGTATAAATATGTAATAAACCTTTGTATTTTCACTTAAGCCATAGCCATAGCTTAGCAAAAATGCACCGACAGGTTCTCCGCAAACGTCATCTTCCATGTAATCCTGATGAGACGATAAAACCCTTAAAAAGTAAAAAGTTCTTACGTTTATTTAATTGTACTCCGAATAAAACTGAATTCCAAACTGTAAAACGATTCCATTTAGAAAACGAATCATTTTTTTTCATAAAAATAGTGCAAAATATATTTAAAAAAAAATTAATTTTAAGATTTAAATTTAAATTACGGGATATGAGTGTAAAAATGTTTAGGTTTCTGTATTGTCTCACGTCAGTCTAGTTTAGTCCATTGTAAAAGCTATCATACGATATGACAAAAAGTTGTCAGATCCGAATTTGATACATATAATATACTGACCATAGTTATTGTTTGTGTAATCAGGACTTTTTACCTACTAAGAGTGGTTCATCAATCTTATCAGACCCTTTTCACCTGTCTCCGAATAAACGTGAAAAACCATTCTTTCGTCTTTCATTAACGTTACAAATGACTGCGGCGTAATTTTTGATGAAAGGTAGATCCAATATCCAAATTGTATTTCGTATTCTTCCTTATAACGTATAAACTGTTATATTCTTAACATCCTAGTTATATTAGGTCCTTACATATGAAATTGGTGTGTTGTCGTAATTAATATTTATTAATAAATAAATCAGTGGCACTACAACCTCTTTAGGTCTTGGCCTCAGATTTCTGAATCTGTTTCATGATCAATTTTAAAATCTAATAGGCAAGTAGGTGATCAGCCTCCAGTGCCTGACACGCGTCGTCGATTTTTGGGTCTAAGACATGTCGGTTTCCTTACGAGGTTTTCCTTCACAGATCGAGCAAATGTTAAATGCGCACATAGAAAGAATGTCCATTGGTGCACAGACGGGGATCGAACCTACGACCTTAGGTATGCGAGTGGCACGCTGGAGCCACTAGGCCAACTCTGCTCTAATTAATATTTATTACTCGTGAATTTGTTTTTTGCAAAACCATGATTCGTTTTGTTTTCCCGTTTTTTGCGTTTTATGTATAAGGCAACGCACTCGCAAGCCCTCTGGCATTGAGAGTGTCCATGGGCGGCGGTATCACTTAACATCAGGTGAACCTCCTGCCCGTTTGCCCCCTGTTCTATAAAAAAAAACATGAAAAATCGCGCTATTTATGAGTACTACTTCTACCGTGGCACCAGTGCTACAGAAACGGCTTGAAGGATTATTGATGTATATGGCGGCGGTGTCACAAAAGAAAACACAGTTTATTTTTGGTTTTGATGGAATTGGATTGTGTTACACGTGGATTGAATGTTAGTTGTTGTTAACCTTATTATGAAGTTTCAACTGATATTAAGTTACCTAGCTCGCTTAAGTTATAAGAGTCGTTATTGCACCCCTTCAACTAGGTACAACAAAAGGTATATTTTTTAAAACAGTAACTATCGTTTTTTTATCGTGTTTTTATTATCAGTGTTCGGTTATTTTTCAATGGTTTTTGCTATATTAATTTTCAATAATTTTTGCTACATGCGCATTTTATAGTTCCTTCTAGGATGAAGGAAAACAACTTCACAAACATCCACAACCTGTACTAGGAAGCTGATAACTTACTTGAAGACAATAGTGATTGATTAAACGAATAGAAATGACGGTAAACATTGAAACGCCTCCTTTGGTTTAACTAAAGGAATGTGATTCAGAGTTATGTTCATTTGTTTTTATTTTCAGCCTATAAAAGAGTTATTATGTTTCTCCCCTGAGCCTTTCATAAAAAGCTTGAAATAAAACTCCGTGAATTTTGGGTCTGTTTCAAATATCCGACGAAATCTTCATTAGTTTACTCACCAATTTCCAAAAAATTGAGCTACTATACATATATGTACACACGTTTGTTTTAGCTAATCGTGTGTACTCACATCGACCTTCAGGTAATTAAACATCTAAAACAAAAAACTTGGCAAGTAAAAAGAGTGGATGAGAGTATCTTGGCATTTTTTAACGTATGCGCTTGACTTCAGAATGGTAGTGCATATAAAGTTTTTCTTATTTGATATTATAAATGTATGTTATATTAAAATAAATAAAATTTTGATTTTATTATAGTGATTTAAAGACAGACCACAAAGCTGTAATGGAAAGTCTTAGTTTAATAATATAATAAAGTACTACTTTCTTATGTTTTATTTTAACTCGCTCTATCGATAATTCGTATTCGTTCTGAAAGCTCTATCTCGTTAAGTACCGCAACTCCACATCAATAAACTATATTTACGAGAAATAAGTTCCGTTATGTGATAAACGAGTCATTAAATCGATATTAATTAAATTTTTCTCTACGTCACAGGATAAGTAACCGAAAAATATTTTATAAATATTGGAATATTCAATGACAAGATATAATGCATGATTATGCAATGATATTTATACATCTGAGTTTAATATAATATTGACACAATAGATATTTTATTCTATATTCATGAGCTTTATGACGTAACTGTTCCAAGGTTATATAAGAGGGACATTCATATATTAATATAGATATCTAAAGTGATGCGAGCAGGAGGTTCATCTGTTGTTACCTGATACCGCCGCCCATTAACACTCAGTCCCAATAGGCTCTCGTGTGTATGTGCATTGTGACAATTCCTTTTCTCTTCACGATTCTTGACAGTACCATATTATTCATATGCTTGAAGAACAGTGATGGAGAAAGTACAGAGTTCTCCAGCATTTTTGAGTGATTGCGCGTCGTCGGCAAAAATTTTATGTTCTGATCCGCTACAAAACTTGCGATCTTTTCACGTAATTTCACGGGTAGTCCATAATCAGGTCAGCTTGATTAGCG
Organism: Pieris mannii; assembly: GCA_028984075.1. Classification (NCBI taxonomy): domain Eukaryota; kingdom Metazoa; phylum Arthropoda; class Insecta; order Lepidoptera; family Pieridae; genus Pieris; species Pieris mannii. The sequence goes on from CM054776.1 coordinate 9,240,454, forward strand.
AAAGCGTTTAATTGGCAAACCCAATTTTACAAGGCGCTTCCCTCAAAACTTTTGGCCTTTGGACTCAACAACCTCTGCCCATCAGTGAGTGAGGAAATCTAAATCATTACCAGCTGAAATACCTCTTTGAAAGCCGTACGGACGGTCACTAATTAACTGGCCTCCTACGTACCAAAGGAGCTGGCTGTATAATAGACTCCATGGGCTGCGATGGCTTCCCTTTATGGGCGTGACTTGTTTGCGTCCCTATCTAAAAAATGTTTTGAACTAATTCAGTTGTAGGCTTGCCTTCATCAGAATCTATGAAGATTAACAGTTTGTCTGTTAATAGACTAAATTAACCTTTATGGTGGTACCACATGGTGTATTAATATTTTATAACAATTTTACGAGAAAATCTAAAATATTAAATTTATATCTACTTCCAATTAACGATGTTCCTGACAATACCGACGCCCAATTAATAACCAAACAATCAATTGATCAAACACGATGCTTTATCAATGTTTGAGAGTTACCCACTCTGATTGAATTCCAGGCTCTACGGAAATGTCTTCAAATTGACTAGTCGTATACGGGTGACCTGATTTTAATGCCTGCGTTAGGACAGGACGTGACATTTAAAGTAAAAGCAATGTCATTTGATTGATGACACTACTTCGTAGCGAGAGCGTACTCTTACACCCAAACCCAATAACCTATATCAATCCAATTTTGACCATCTGAGACAGACATCTTAATCAAAATATTGATAAGAGTGTGGCAATAACCAATCGACGGATTGTAATAGCTATCTGTCGATACAAGCTATCCATGGTAAGTCGGATCGGTAAGATAAAATCTTCAGATAGGATATTTTCACAATATTTTTATTTACACCAGATTTTAAATTAATTAAAAAGCTATTTGATATGTTTCTAACATAGACACGTATATTTTAACGGTTACGATCACGGTTTTATTTACTTTATTTGGTTTATATATTATTTATCAAATATGAGTTTAAAGAGCGAAGAGATTGCATTCTATCCATCGCATAGATTGGTTTGGTTATTGGGATGCAGATAGGAGATCGATCGACTGTCACGGTCTGATCTCAGATTGAAAACAATCTAAGATTGTGGAGTGGATTAATTATTGGGTTCGGGCGTTAATAGCATTTGTCCTTACATTGTATCCAGCGTGGCGGAAATATGAAAAGAAAAAAGTATATAAGAAATTAGTTATTTTGTTAGTTTTTATTTATTACAACTAAAAGATTTTGCTTGTTGAATAAAAAACTTATGTATTAGCAGATATCCAGGGAAATTTATAATGTATGAATATAGCTTGCGTAGAACTAAATAAGTAATACTAACAAACTATAAAATAAGTCTATGGAGCATCTACAATAACTTTTCGTAAAAATTATATTAAAGTATGTGGCGAATATTTCAGAATCCTTTAAAAATTCAGTGCAAAACATTTTCATTTGATAAAAATTTTGTACCCGCATTTCTTAGTTATAAGCACTAAGTCGCGAGTGAAAAAAAAACAATAATCACGTAGTATGGACTTTTTAGTAGGCTATTATCTTACTATCATAGTATTAAGGAAAAACTTTGAGAGTAGTAGGTGTAGTATTTCTTTATTTATAGCCTTATATCAGAATACAAGATATTACAGCTATTGTTTTTGTTAATCTACGATAACTCTTTCTGTGTGCCCACGGACAAAGGCCTCCCCCATTTCCCTCCATTTTTCCTTATTGTATATTAATGTAATCAGTAGATATAGAAAGGTTCTGTTAACTATGATTTTTAGTATTAAATTATAGCAAAATTTATCAATACAAATACAATAATTTCAATTCCAGACAATAGTACCTCTATTAAAGCTTTACCCGTAAATCGAGTTATCTGAGGTACCTGGCAACACTGAGTAACGACGGCAGACGACACGTGGCAGATTTATTACTCGTTAAACCCCAAGGAATTAGCATACTTGAAAATTCTTGTAACAACTCGCTTCGAACAGGTATGCCTGAATAAAATTCGTCTAATGAAGAATTTCAGTACAAAGTTGAGCTAATGGTATTTTAATTTACATTGTCGCTTCTTCATTAAAACTGTCTTTTGTAACGCGTAGAGTAAAATTTCCAATTTATCTTCCATTACTTACTTAAACAACATAGACGCATTAATTATTATCAAAATTTATTTAAGAGCATAGCTAACAAACGACATTTACGACAAGAATTCTGAACCTTGGGGCATTTGAACCACAGCTTTGCACATGATTTATATAATATAGAAATGTTTACTATAATTTGTTCTTTAGTCATGTGTTCCAACTGTCTTAACCACTATAAAAAGTTCCGCTACAGATGATTGTGCAATTTTTGTTAAACGAAATATTATCTTATCTCGAATAACTGTCAATTATGGTAGGGCTCATAAATGCCTTCGGACGTGGCCTTTCATCTACTATAATACGGATAATAACGTAGTTAACCACGAAGTTTGGTTTTTTATAGAACAGGGGGCAAACAGGTAGGAGACTCACCTTATGTTAAGTGATACCGTCGCCGCCAGTAATTAAAATAGAATTTATTTATTTATTTATTTATTCAGAAGATTCACAGCGCAATACAGAAATAGATGTATATATATATATATATATATATATATATAACATTGTGGGCCAATTACAAACATTAAGAACAAATAGTTAATTTTTTATACATATATATATACGTATAACAAGAAGGTAAACATTTCAAACATTTTTAAACATTTTTAGTGTTAAACAACAAAAAAAAAAGAAAAAGAAAAACAGAATTTAATTTGTTGACAATGAAAGGTTGTCATACATTTAATTCATCTTAGTTGTAAAAATTTTGTACCAAAGCTCTCCTTCACATATCAATATCAACCATTAAGTCATTAAATTTACGGTACGCTCTTTGTTTTGGCCTATTAAAATTCCAGCAATTATATAAAATTCCAATAAATTTCTAACATGGCTTCGGTGCGATTACTCTCTATCTCCTCTCTATCTTCATTCTACTCTCTTTTCTTACCCATACCTCTAATACCAATAATTGCTCAATAACGCCACTGTCACTTGGGTCACTTAATTAAGAGGAATGGCCTTTTGGAAATCTGTGCCTTAAGGATATTTTAAATAATATTTTGCGTCCAGTACTTGTATACATTTTTGTCACTTCAGTTTTTGTTTCTAACACATCGTGCAATCTTTCATACAATTTTAATTGTTTTTTTACTGAGATTACGTACCCTAAAACGATGAATTAACAATGAACAAGGTTTCATCTTCATATTTAATTAGTTCTACGCTTAGGACAAAGTGAAAGCGATTTAGACGAAGAGGGGCCTCAATCTATTTAATGTCCTCTCGTCTGGGACAAAATAATAGCTGCACGGTTACTTTGTAAAACCAACACCACTCCACTAAGGTCGTTTTAAAGTAAGTTTTAGTATTATTATTGGTTTTTCGCTGTATACAAATGAATATGTGATATAATGACATTATCTAAAGACGATAGCTTGAATTTGTTTTTTATATATCAAAAGCGCTAAATAATATGGGACCAAAATTTAATCTTGAAAATTGAATCCATGGAACTTAAGGCCTTATACACACGTAACGCGCGTTAAATCGCGACCAAATTAAGAGAGTTCAAACGACAAGCGGTAACGTGAGCTTGTCAGTCTGCTTCGATAGAGCTTAAACGCGCGCCCTCAACTGCACAAACCTGTCAAAGCGCGCATCAACGCGCGTTCGCCTGCGTCTAGAGACTTTCTATGTTGTATGTTGCAAATACTATGATATCTAGTCGCGCGATACCTGTAGATGATAAAATCGGCTGATTGCGTTAGATCGAATATCACTCCTGCGTCAGCAAAATGATACTGAAGATACTTTTTTATTACCGCAAACTAAATAGAGATATATTAAAATTATCTCCATTAATTTCGTAAAAATACAAAACTCATGAATATAAAACAATTATTTCAATACAATACCAGCTTATTAATGTACAAAATTGTAAATGATTATTATTCACACTAACATTACTTTCACTAAAATAGATCAAATTCAGAAGCGCAGTTCACGACGCCCTCATAATTGAATTCTATCTAAGTATAGAACCAATTACGGCAAACAAACATTGAGCGTTGGGGGAGTACTGCGGTATAAAAGACTCCCACAAAATTTAAAAAGTGCAGACAGCCTAGCAATATTTATGTTAAGATTAAAAGACCACCTATTGATTGATCCCAGTTATCTACGGAAATGAAAGTTCATCCAAGTTTTTTTTTTCGAATTGTAACGTATATAAGTGTTCTCATGTAAGTAACTAATGTCTATTATGAGAATAAATGTCTTTAAACCTAAAAAAAGATTCAGAGAGTTAAATATAATATTTCGGTTCTATAGATAAATATATAAATATTTTATTATATAACTTCTGGTTATGCACTTCTTGCAGTCATTATTTTTATTTATTGTTTTCTTTTCTTACTAGGGTTGCCTGGAAGAGATCGCTTGTTAGCGATAAGGCCGCCCGTTGCATCCCTTGTAATTTTTATGTATTGTGTTGTGTTTCTTTGCAACGAAGTGTCAATAAATAAATATATCAGTAAAACGTCGAATAATTGTTTGGATAAGCGAAGCGAACCGCAGTTCAAAGCCGGACTTACTATTCTGCTTCTAAAAGATATTGCTCTAGTTACGTATTTAGCCGAGTTCGTATTGTCTTAGGATGTCCTTTAGAATTGAGACACAGAACACAAAACAAACAATTGATGGACCTAAAGCAATTTCCACTTAAGATTTAGTAGTACTTTATAATAGAAAAATACTTTTATTATGGAACATAAGATAGACAGGTTCTAAGTTAATGACATGGAATAAGTGTATCTGCAGGCATCCTTACTCATCGGCAAAGAAGACAGAGGGTGTAGGCCGAGAGAAAAAGCCGGTGTAAAAAACTCTCGGTACTCTTTTAAAAAAAGTAAATCATCAAACAATACTTATATATATGAAATATACTAATAAATTAAATAGAAACCTTTTATTTACTAATACAGAGCTATGAGCAATTGATAAATGTAGAGAAAAACATTTTTAAAAATGGCCATATTAAATATTGCCGCCACACAAGTGTGTCTATACAAGTTTTCTGCTTGCAACTTTCGGGTTTCTCACTTGATCGAAAGCTCAAATTTGATTTGTATCAACTAATAAACCCATGCATCACATCTGTAAACTATGTCCAGACCTCGAAAAGGTGATAGGTTTTTCATGTGGGGCTGGAAACTGATCATAAACATGGGGTGATTTTGAATAATTTTGAGCTTAAAATGAAATGAATGACGATTCGATCCTCTTGTAAGTATCGGAATGAAAAAAAATTTAATGACTGAAGAGATGTAAAACTCTGAAGTTGCTTTAGCCTGTTTCCGCCTTGCAATTTTTGCAAGGCAAGCCCAGGGTGTTTATTCAGGAGAGATGAAATTTGTAAAGAAATTCTCATTTCCTATGAAGCAAGCATTCCAAATTGAATTTGTTATTTTTGTTCCACTTTTTTATAGAACAGGGCAAATGGGCAGGGGGCACATCTGATTTGAAGTTCTTAGCCGCCCATCGACACTCATTGTCAGAGGGCTCGCAAGTGTGTAGCTAGGCATCTAGGAATTAGTATGCTCTTTTCTTAAACAAACCTAAGTCGAATTCATTGAGAAATACTCCATTAAGAAAAACTGCCTCAGTTGCGACAAACGTTGAGGTGATACTTTAGTATCTTTTTATTTTGGCCTCTAGTAAGCTTTAGCTTACTAGAGGCCAAAATAAAATTCACTCTATATTTTAAAGCATTTTAATATCTCGGAGGTATTGCAAATACGGAATATAGTATTCTGTAATAAATTTATTTAATTTCCAAATGTTCAGTTCATATGATACTATATGACAACTAACGGGCCGTGTGCTGCTCAGCGCACCGTGCAACCTCAGCATAAAGATTTAGCTGAAAACATAAAGTGTTAGACTATGTATTTAAAAACAATTTTCAATTGGTCAATTTCAAAATTTCTCTTTGGTGGGAGACGGGAGCTATAGTTTACCCTCTATATTTCTGGGAAATATGCGCAACGAAATCTCGCGGGCTGGGCATGTCTCAGTGCACCATCACCTTCGACAAAATAAATTTGCGACAAGCAGAAAACCTTTGATTAAGTGATTCAAAGCATTAAAACCTGGGTATGAAATTATTATAATAAAAACGATATCTCGTTAAGTATATTGATTTCAAAATATATTTTAATTAAAAATAATCCAAATGTTATTTTGATTAAAAAAAAGGTAATACAAAAGGACGGTAAAGAAGGTAATTAAACCGTATCAAGGCTGAATGTGAATAAACTTGCGTAAAATTTCATATTTTATAGTATAATGTACCGTGTCGAGAAAATATTAAAAATGCCTCACCTCGGTTAAGAAAGCGTTGACATAAATTTTTCATTTGTCAAGTCGTTTGAGACAATAGCGCAGTGTCAGCGTTTGTTACCTCGCGCTATGTTCCCTTACCTTCGCTACCTAAATTCACTATAGCCATTATTATACGATCATTTAAATATCTTTTCAAAATTATTTTTTCTTAAATATGTTTGATAATGAAATACAATTAAAGAAAAACACTTTTTTACGGATTATAGTTATGTATTATTGTATTTAAACTTATAATTATTTAGACAGCGTGCGTGGTCACGGTGACTGAATTTTCTACAGCTGTAATACTTTTTGACATTTAACACCTTTGTCTTCAGTCACCGTGACCACGCACGCTGTAAAGCACGCGAAACGTCGGTTTAAATTTAAAATTATGTCTAAATAATTATAAGTTTAAATACAATAATACATAACTATAATCCGTAAAAAAGTGTTTTTCTTTAAATGTGTAAAAGTTATGTTAATAAAAGACAATACTAAATGAAATACAATTCAGTAAGATATGATATTACACTTATACTAGTCAAGTTTTTAAACAGTACCTATAACTTCACGTAAAACAAAAACTAGATTTGGAAAAAAGGAAATATTATTTGTGTTTTTTTTTTAGTAATTACTTTTACCTACAATATTTTTAACAAATATTTGCCCAATGGGAAGGACAAAATTACAATTTTAACGAACAATATTCAATCGCTTATACCATCAGGCTGATCGTATAAGCACACAGATCGATCATAGATAAAAATTACGCGTAAAGATTTTTCATTCTTATTTTTTTTAACATAGTAAAAAGTAGATCCTAGCTAGAAGACATACCTTCAATGATATTATTGTAATGATGTGTAATAAAGAACGGTTCGGTAGCCGTTGATACACTTGTTTTGACACGAATGAGGACTCCCCAGGTGTGAGTATATTGAAGATTATTGTTACCCGAATTTGAGCTCATTATATGCAAATATCAATAAGCTGTATCGTGGCTATCTTGATTCATGGTCACACTACAATTTCTTAGAGCACTTCCGTGGAAAATAATTCAATATCCTTCAATAGTACGGCGGAGAATTAAAGGATGATAAATTCACTTAAATTCCATAAAAACCTACTTTATTTTGAGTTCAATAAACAACGTATAAAATGTAGGTAACATCTTTGGAATACAAAAGAAGCCACCGAAACCGACGATATGCTTCAGTTTTTCCTTCACACGATAATTGGATTCAATTGATATTCCGCTTCGTTTCACATTAGCTTTTTCACCCCAATGGTATATAATTGAATCTAGTAATGATTCAATTATGTGCCATTTCTTTTTTCCCAAAAATGAATTTTATTACAAAGACATTTAGTTATCCGACATTTTTTTTCTGTTTAGTAAATTATAACCTAAATATCGTATTATAACCTATAGTGGTCTTATCTCAGACTGTATCTAATTCCTTGATCGTTTTATACTATTCATATACGGTCAGGCATTGTTCCTGGCTATCTTTAATTTTTCACCGCATGACTAGGTAAATGTTAATTGCGCACATAGAAATAATTTTCCATTCGTGCGCAGCTTATAGTCAACCCAACAATCACAATGTTTAAAGTGGCACAAGTCTGGTTTAACTAGATCCAAATAAAAAATTACCTTAAAAAACTAATTAAAAATGTAAATTCTTATTGACGAACACCATTGATAGTGCTTGCCTTTAACGATAAATTTAATTCATGAACAAGTAACGTAGTGGAGTGGGAAAATAAAGCTATTATATTTAATTTTTCTTAGAAAACGAAGCATTGTATTTTATTTCATACCAAATCTTTATGGTTATTTAATATAATGACGACGACCGAATTATTCTAAGCTGATTCAATTACGCTCGAGATGATTGTCTTACGGTCCGACAAATAGGAATAGATTAATTTAAATTGTATTTGTATCAACCAACGCCTCTGTTTAGACCTATACATTAATTATTTACGCTAGCTTAGTTTCTCTTAGTAATAAATTCACGTTCATATCAATTATAGAGGTTTTAATCAAAGATAGAACCATCCTAAACAAAAATACTAGGTTGGTCGTTAGTGGGTTAGCCTCGCTTATTAAAGCATTTTGTAAAGCTTGCCAACCAAATGTTAATCATCAAAGTGTGATAGCACCCTCGACTTAAGCTCTAAATATGAGAAATCTAAAAGTAAGTCTTTTCTAACGTAGGGATGGATTCAGAGATGAGACTTAAAGCTGCGATATTTTGTGACAAATACATTATGTTATCTTATAATACATAAGTGTGTAACATACCTTACAGTAAATCATTTAATTTCGCCTCTCGTTACGTGCCAATTGGATATATTTATTCGCATAATATCACTAAACAATTATTGTTTCAACTGAACCCATAATTTATACTTAAACAGACGTATACGCAATATGTACGTTTAATTAGATTAGAACTCATGTCGATTACAGTGCAATTAGATTGGGAATCCATCTGAGCAAAAACTTTGTAATTAAAGAATGATAGATCGAGGCATAATTTCACGTTAATGATAAAAACACAATTGCGTTTTAAATCTTAATAAGACGAGGTGACAGGTTCGATCCTCGACAGTGCACGGGTGTCGGTATATGTTGACATTTAACACTTGTTTGTACTGTGAAGGGAAGCATAGGATGTCTCAAATCCAAAAATCCACAACATCCTTGAGACCTTACCTATCTCTGACCTTATCACATCTCTTGCCTGGTATCTTATTATTAAATTATCAAAGAAACGAATTCAATCTAAGGCCTTGATCGATATGGGGTCGTAGTATTATTATTTCTACACAACTACAATAAAGATAATAAAATATGTGATCAGCAACAGATCTTAGTTTCACACTTAACATTTCAGGGATAATGCATTTAACAAAACTTTTCGTTGATCTTACATACATCCCAGTAGGTAATTAAACTACTCTTTCGTGGTTCATATTATTTTAATATGACGAGTCACGTATTTGTTTCCGTTTAGTACAAAGTTTTCTTTACAAAAATAACATTTTAGATTAGATTAGAGATTTAGATCTCTAACTAAATTTATGAAATATATCGTTAGAACAAAACATTATATTGTATGTCCTATGTTCTAACCTCGTATATGTCTTTAAAGTTATTTTATTTAATCTCACCGTCACAGCTAGACTGTATAACTTTACCCCATTTGCTTGGAACCCATCAATAAAGTTATTGTACGTAACAATCGGTGCTATTACCGCATTTAAAGGTCACGGGTAGGTACGATCGAAGCTCTCGCCGCATAAGGACTAAACACCTGTTACCATGTAGAAGGCATAATATAGTTATTTCTAAAAAACTTAATATTGCTGTGTTATATATATATTAATATTATTATATATAAATTTATATTATCTATAAAAATTAACATAATATAATGCAAACATAATATATTGTTGAGAGCTAGTTACAGCTCGTGTGTGTTACGCGTTAACTGTAACTAGATCTCAATCCACTCTCACAATTCCACATCTGAGTTATTGCCTTAGCCAGTTTTGCAGCATCTGCCTACTGAAGTTTTTCCGAACTGATTCGACTCAGGGTCGTTTAAGAAAAGATTGTTTTTCCCCACGTTTTGCTCGATTTCATTGCGGTGGAAATGTGTATTCTCTCTGGCATTTCCTATATCTCTCTGGAATTTACTATTCTCTATTACTTAAGTAAAGAAAATGATTTAGCTTTGTAATATAGTATATGTATACATACTATACTCAATTATAAGTTCTATCTTATATGTGCAGAATTAAGTTTCAGTACGATACATTTCTCGCTATCTTACAAGTAGTCAGGTAATTGTGCAGGATTGCGAACATTTTACAACTGATATTAATTTCAAAGTATTTTCTTCATAATAATAATACTTTCTACGCCTATTACTATTTACAGTGAATTCTTATTTCTAAGAAACTCAATAAGTATTTATTGAGGATATATCGAAGAAAAGGTCAGGTGAGTATTATACCTCATCTCCTCCTTTAACCACACTTATTTTTTCCGTCTATAAATGAATATCATAGAAAGTAAACTTGCTCTTTCTACGTATACTAATAGAAAATCGCAGACGTTACAAAAAGAAGTCGGCATTTTGCGTTACTTAACCACCACAGCTACCAAAATCCACAAACAATGCATGGATAAGGATCTGTGGGTAAGAAGCAGCTGCCTATTGAAGCCACAAGGCTGACTTTATATTGATTATCAGCACGTGATAGTGTTATCACAAGCCACTTGTGGGGCTTCATCGGCAATCGACAATTACTCAATGCTTGGTTTGAAGTATTTAGAAACATTAAATGCGGGCTGCATAAATACTATTTGTAGTGAAAATATTAAGCAATAAATTATTTTTTCTGAAACAGACACAGTTAGTTATATTAAGCAATTACTTTTTATGCCTTATTGTAATGTATCAATACTAATTTTTCAAATTAATTGTTCGACCAAAAGATGGCGCGATACACCAATGATTATTTACTTACGTGCTTACAAACTTCGTGCATTGTCCGCAATCCCATATCTACCAGATACCTGGAGCTGCCTTCTACGTAAGGAACGTCGATCTGCACCATGGCACGGAATCCCTACCGCCCAATAGATGAAGTTGGCATCCACACGCCAATTGGATATGGTTAACCATCTCAACCCGTTCGTGCACAAAAGCATGAATCATAACCCCTTACCGACAAAAAATGACCCGAGTGATAGTAAAAGTGAAAAAATATTTAGGTTCTAGATTCTTCGCATTATTCATTGAATATGTACTGAACTGTTTCAGACATAAATCAAAGCTTATTTATAACTAATATAAATAGTACCGATACTACAAGATACAGTATTTTTCGCCCAAGATTAATTATAATAACAATTATTTAATTAAATATTTTCTAACCTTACTACCTGTGCTAAAAAAATATATAAATATTTGATTGTTTTTGATTGTTGCAATACAAGTAAAACTTATATTCCACAGGGAGAAGTATGTTATGTTTAGCAGCCGCTTGGAGAGGATGATGCACTCATCTGATTTGCATATATTTTGCAATAATTCGCCCGTTTCCAGCAATAGTCTAAAGAACTGGTACGTTCTCTATTGATTAAAAGAGAAATTAACAGTTTTTAAGAGATCATTCAATAAGCAAAGTTGTGTGATAATAAATATTAACTAAATTTTCGTATTGTTTCTCTGAATGAAACATAGAGATAAATACGAAGATATAAATAAGAAACCAAATCCGTAACCGATGTTGTCACGATGGAGTCCATTTCTATAGAGACTTTTCTTCGTAGTAAGTAGTAATTCTAAAATTCAATCGCGTATTAAGTGTAATTCAATACTAATAAATCTTATGGCTTCGCAGGAAATGGGTCAACGGAATTTGTTTTAGTAGTCACACAAGCAATTAAGCAGCTATTTATTCGATACAATATATGTATCGAATAAATAGCTGGCTTGCAGTATTAACTTTCATAAGTGTTCATTGTGTTACCTATGTTATGAATTTATTGAGTTTGACTTTGAACTTTTTTCATAAATATTTAAATCTAAGTATAATTGAATAATTTAGCATATGATACCTTCATTAAAACATATGATTCTTAGGGTCTGTTTCACAATGTCCGGATAAGTTCCAAATAAGCAATTTATTACTTATTTGTAGGATAAACAGGATTTTTGCGTTTCACGACTGTCAGATAGCGCTATTTGTCATGAAATGCCAAGTATCTTAATCGGAACTTTTATATTTCGAATAATTTATGTGTTGCATAGCTATTTGGCACTTTATCCATACATTGTGAAACAGTAGACCAGGGTCGATAATTTTTAAAACAAAAAAAAATTATAGTAGGATGAAACCCATTAGAAAAGGAGGGGAATATTATAAAAATGAAAAGAAAAATAAATTACGGGCGATCTGAGTTCGGGAAGGGGATGGGGTGAGGGAGGAAGGGTAATAGTATATAATACCTGTGCGCCTCCGTAGATTTTTTTGCCGTAGTCCGTACGTATCCTAGGTAATGCAAGATAACTGGTTCGACGCATACTTCTATGAGTTACACGTTGCGGTTTTGAGAAAGTTAGACTAGTGTGGAGAGAACTTCTTATAATTTTTTGACAAGAATACATGTATTATTAATAAAAAAGTTGTTTTAAATTCGTTCAAGTCTGCGACTCCATATATACTTATGATTGAACATTGATTAGATTGAACATTCTTAAGATTAGTATTAGCATGTAAGTTTGAATTAATGAAGACAAATCGAATATATTGTTATTTACAACAATATAACACCGATCCAAATCCAAAGTTTAGTAAAATATAAAGTAATACTTCTGACACATAACTTTTAAAACTACGAAGATCATCCAAAAAGTTTGTTTCAAGGTCCAGGGATACCTTTACCAGAAACGAGAATTACATTGGACAAAGTGTACTTTGACTGGCAAATTTCCAGAAACAAATGACACGCAACAGGTAAGCACCAAAACCCTTATCTTTGAAGTCAGTATTATAGTTTCTCTTAAAGCATTATGAAGTCGAAAAATACCTATGTAACACTACTATTCTGCGAAATCTACTTATAGTACTATCCATCAATCATGATTTCTTTAGCGCTTTAAAATCACCAAATAAATATCAAAATGTCAACATACAGTAACAATTAATAAATACAATATGGTGTATATTTCTCATTTATAAGCTAAATTATTGTCCCATTTATAAATGGATATGGAAGAGGAAATCTTATTCATACCGTTTGACAGAATAATGCAAAGCCTAGACTTGTCCATTTGCAAAGTTTTAATAATTTAGGTTGGTATAAGTCTCCAAACATTTGTGATATTAGAATATTTCAAATATAAAGGAAAATACGGAATGTTGTAAAGGCAACTCAACAACATTGAATTCAAATACATAATTAACGTAAACAAGGCTTTATAAATAAATATTTGTATTGACTTTTCGAAGTCGTGATATTTTTAATAAATGATTTAAATATAAAGTTTTAATTTATAATATACTTAAACTACACTAACTATAAAAAGCTTTCAGCCAATCAGTTACGCAAGTATTTTTTAATATAAATTAGCTTACTATAAAGGTAATTATACTTACTTGAATTTATATAGAAAGTTTTTTATTTATATGAGCCCGAAACGATGTTATAAATGAACAAGTTTGACATAGGTCATTTATTTCACATATAAAATGACTGAGCTCGTTTATTTATAGAAGTTTGTTTCACGTGTATCAAAAAAATGTCTCATTGTAACAAATTCTAGTCGTAAAATATCATTAACCACACATGTATGCCTAATTAGTTCAATCATCACTTTCTATATATTTTTTTTAAATATTGAAACAGTTGCTATCCACCTAAATACATAGTTACGCATTATTCTACATTAATATTTATATAGCTACGCAATCTGAGAGTCATATGACCGCGACAGGTTATACTTTATCCGCGAGTCTCGTGATTATTTCGGAATTATGCATAAAACCTCATGCGTCGATGACCCCATTCTTAACTTGTTGCATTTGTACACTGTATTATATAAAGTCACCTAATATGCACTTAGAAAAAAATCTATAATACCTACATTTTTCAGGATTTCACTACTCCACTCATCATTTTTCAGCTTGTTGGTAGCGTTGGTTGTCTCACTATTAATTATCTGGCTGTTCTCTATAAAGGCAAGATATTGCATTCTATCCTTCGCCCAACATGGATTGTCTTTGTAGGGTTTGGTTATTTGAATGCAGATAGGAGATCAATCGACTGTCACAGTCTGACAATCCACAATCTCAGATTGTTTTCTATCTGGGATTATGGATGCATTATTGGGTTTAGGCGTTAGTATTTCGTCCATAAAGTGTTACAAAATGGCATAAATAAGTCAAAATGTAGACAGAAAACTATAATGAGACGTAGTTTACGCGTTGTTCGTGACTTTTTACAATTAAAAGAATGTTAAAAATACTAATTATCATATAGTATTTACTGGTCAGTTAATAGCCAAAGTGTAATGTATAAGTACGATTTATGATATAAATAATCATAAATAATAAATCCAATGTGGCCATGTGACTTATGTGAGTATGTATATGTTAATGATTATATATTTATTATAAGTTGTCAGGACAAAACCCATTGTAATTCCAACCTATAAATTATTATATTATTGTCAGTTTCTGATCTTTTGAAGACCTAAAAATTTTGTACAATTTTCTTCATAACTAGTCTAGTAAACTTTTTAACTAGTTTTAATCATTTAGGGCAATATTATAGTATGTCTATAAAATAGATCAGTATGTTTTTTTTATTGGTTTATATTATATTGGCTATTGTTATAACACTACTATTACTACTACTATTTTATCATAGGAAAAGGAAATTAGTCGGAACTTAATCGTGACTTATGTAATTATTGTATTTCTTATTCTTTTGTATAGCATCGCAGTTCATGAATCCGTGTGATTAGCTTTTTAGTTCATATTTTCACTTAAAATAAGAGGATAATTAAAATCTCTATCGCACACTTTAGAGATGTTTAACAATAAAGAAACTTAGAATAAGAGTAAAACTCTGATTTTAAGCCGTGTGACCTTCACAATCAAAGGCGTTACAAAAATAGGGCTTCCATCACAGCACCCCTATTACCATTGTAAAGACCATTTATTCTTTACTCTCCATTGCAAAATGTTTGAATAGGCTAAGGACACATTCATTGTAAGCCAACCCTCGTCAAAACAAGTTATTTTTGATTTTATCGCATGAAGAAAAATATAGGCTAAAATTGGCAATTTTTTATATATTTATTGACAGAGTCAATCAAATTTTTCAACTCTGTCAAGATAAGACAGCAGCCGATTTACGAAAAAGAAGATTTTTTTAACACACTGCTAACCTACCTACAGGGAGACAAATTAAAAACAAAACAAAAGGCAAAAAAAAATCTATCTGTTTAAATAAACATAAAAAAGTGTATTATACATATGAAAAAGCCATCAAAATGCCCTTTGCTCTGATTTTTGCAAACCCTCAATCGGAAACGTCAATTCCAAATTTTTCGGTAAAAATACCTTTGTTAATTTGTCAGAGTTATTTACAATTTTAAATCGTGAAGACAAAAATTATATTCAGTCAAAATGGCAGTTCGAGTTTTGTGCATTTAATGAGAACACCAATTACCTTTGAGGCGATGTTATTTCGCATAACATTTGTTGCTCTACCATTTTGTAGAGTATTTTTGCGGATTCAAGAAAAGTATTTTAATTTCTGGTAATTCATTAAAATTGCCATTAAAATCTCTATATATCAGAGATCATTATTATTGTAATCGATTAGGCTAGCATAATATAAGCCTTAACTTTTGTGTGGGTTAGATAAATTTAGACCATATTTTTATAGTCCTGACAGACTAAAATCATGTGATCAAGGCATAATCGCAGAAATGTGTTTCAAGATAGAATTTCTCACTATATATACATGTTCAAGGTTAAAAGAAATGAATTTACCAAAAATTGTGATATACATCTTGTTTTCGAATCAGTATTAGGTACACGTGGTATAAACATGCGAATGGACCACAAGGGAGTATGACGAAGTTATTAATAGCATATCAATAACAAACTCAATGGATGCTTAACAGATTGACCTTGCTTCGCTATGAGGTAAAAACTGCTCTGTGGTGCGTTGTGCAAAGACTCAAGGGACAAATATTTGAATAGAATTAGCTTCGTGTCTACACATTTAGATAAAAATTAAATTAAAAACTTAAATTTAAAAAATAAGTCGTCCAGTGTTATAATATTGTCATGGAACAAGCGTAAATCTTTTTTCCACCAAGGAAATAAACACAACCCAACTTACGTATTAAGACCAATAGTTGTTTGATTTAAATATGTAATAATAAAAAAAGCAGGGATATCATGATTGTTTAATTCTCAAAGTAACAAATATATTAGAACACACCATTAGAATCATTATTCCGAGATTCAATATAGCTTATGTTTACATGTAATCTTGTATGCGTAGCTATCCAAAAATTATACGCATTTCACACACCTATTGATCAACGAAAACATTTTTCTGACATGGGCCATGAAGTTTTTCCGGCGTGAAAGCAGACCTGCTGAGGTAGTGAATAAATTTTGTTCAAAAATGGGCTTAAAATATCTTCAGAATGGGTCTATTATTGAACAAAAACACGCACTACGGCTAGATCAATATATTTAAGCTTCATATTATTTTCCGAACATTTTCTTTAATATAAATATTAAAATTTAAATAAAATGTATATATATATGTAATAATTATATATATATATGATATATATGTAGGTATGTATGTATAACAAAAGACATGAAGAGAATGAAAACCGATTTGGGATATCTAGGTGAACAAAACAACATTGTCAATTTAAAGGTACAATATGTTTTCCTTTTTGTCCCTACAAAGGGTTTTGATAGACTCATGTTAAACGCTAAACGAGATATCGCTTCAATGGAAAGAGTACTTTAGAGAAGAATTTAATTTCGTTCTTTGCAACTCGAATTTCTAACTAAAAAGCGAGCTATTGGCAGGAATAAATAAAGTGCAGCGAGTGAATTAAAATTACGCACTGACACGTAAACTTTAACATATGAAAAGCAATTAAGTGCCGTGAGGGAAGTAGAAATTAAATTTGATTAATAATATCCTAGTAAGTCCTGAAACAAAGCTAGTGATTTAGTACTTCGGTAGGTTTATCATGGTATACAATAAAGTCCATTAAGACTTATGCTAAAGTTTCATGGCAGGATATTTTTACACTACAAAGACTAATAAAAATGTAATTCTTGCACTTTAATTTGTGTATTGTTTGTGTGTGATATTTTATACTGGCATTCGTAACTGTTTATGATGCCTAAATTAAAAAACTTTATTTTGACATGATTAAAATCATGTGTCGTCAATGATGTGTCGAAATGACTAATTAGTAATCAACCATGAGGTCAGTTATGTCATTTAGACTGTGCGATACTGAATTCTTTCTCCTACGCAATTAATATTTAGGCTGAAGAAATGTACTGTAAGGAAACAGTCTATGTTAGAACGAAGAAATGGGAATATTTGTCAATAGATACGTTAGACCTTGGTGTGATGGATTATGTACCTTTCAGCGTGATATCACACACTAACATATATATAAATGAAATAACTGATACTTTTTCATCTAAAATAGGACTTAATCTAATGTTTGATTCTAAAATCTAATGGGAAAGTTATTTGTAGGCAGTAGTTGTGAGTGAAATATAATAATTTGTGTTTATCTGTTACCGATGATTAATATTATTTTCAATAAAACTATGTGCAGAATTAACACTTTGCTAGTCCGGTGAAGGAAACATCGTGCGCAAACTGGCGTCTCTTACCACGCTCATGCACTCCATACATATTAATTATGTGTTTTCTTAATTTTAAGTTGTACAAACAAGTGATACGGAATCCCTACCAAATTCAGAATCATTTCTTTTGGAACTTACAAAGGGATTTCAATAAAAGTAGACTTTGTAAAGAAGAATATTACAAATTACAGGATTATATTCAAGATAAGATACTTGGAAACATGCTAGTACATAGGACAATCATAGAGCCTTGACAAAATCAATTGTTTGCTGATCTAATTTTACATATTTTTGTTATTTTTTGTTTTTTGATACTAAAAAGTGTAATTATTTTATTTTTATTTCAAACACTGTTTTATTGTTTTTTTAATACTCTTTAATGTATAAAATTATACGGTTTCGATATTTGTAAATATGTGAGGAACAGGTACACTAACAATACAATAATAAACCTGTATAGTTTTATTCTAGGAGTACATTTCTTATACATCTTCACATATAATTTTTTAACTGATGTATACAAATATAATAATTCTAATCTATTTTAATAGGGTAAGTGTGGAGATTCTTGTCTATTCTGCTCCACACGAAAATACCTTTTTGAAGGGGCAACTAGAATCATATTTATATTTTATTTAACGTCCAAAAGTGACATTTTAGGTCGTCTAATTGGAATCAATGATATGATTTGACTTTGATATTATACTTTTCTTTGTTAAGTGCTTTTAAAATGTAGAATAAGTTGCATTTACGAGTAGGTGTCATACCTACCTACTATATAATTAAACTTCATCACTGTATTCATGACATGTCTAAGGAAATTAGATATCGTCTTTAAATTATGTATATCTATTAATTGGACGGTACAACACTTTTCATCTTACGATTGTATCTAACAAATTAGCAAACTAACAAACTAATGATAACTTTTTAATTTATACATACTAAAAAACATATACTAAATACTACTAGACTCATTCAACTGTTAAATAATAATAGTCCGGAGGCGCTACAATCTTGCAAATGTTACATGATATCCTCTAATTTTATCAAAATAGTACAGACCACAGGAGCTCCGATACAAGTCCTTAAAATAGTTTTTACTTGTTGAAACATATATAGTAATAAAAATAATATAAACCTAAACAACTTAACAATTACGAAGAACCTCAGCCAGTTGTTTAGTTGAAAACTTGACAAAAGTTACATACTGCAAGTTATAAGTTTTAACTAGTGGGTAATGATTTGTCTCTGTCCCTGTCACAAGTCGAATTTTATTGAGTTATATATGTCCCGCATGATACACCACATCTAATAAAAACACAATACGTATTAATTCCACAACTCAGATGTATTTTAGCCACAAAGCAGGGCATATTTATTCATTTTAAATAGTAATTTTAATAAAAGGTAAATAAAGTTCGACATAGTATACCTAAAGGGTAGAATGGAACGTTTCTCATTTATTCAACATTCTTTTCACAGTTAACAGACGTTAACATCAAGCTGAAAGCTGATTTATGACCGTTTCAAGAGTAGTTTTATCACAAATTGTAAGAATTGAAATAATCGACTAGAAATAAAAATCCAAGTCATTCTAGACTTATTCCTTACTTACCCAGCTTTTGTTTACAGAAATTGCTAGATAAATGTGAATATAACCGAAATACAAAACCTTTACGCATTACATTTGATTATAACTGTAAAATATTTCTCCCAATCACAGAAATGCGACATGCTCCGTCTTTACGTTTAACCAATCACAATACAATGTGCCGTTGATGTCATTTTAACTGTGGTTTGGTGTTATTACTTCTATGCAGATGCTACACTTTAAATTTAGTTTTCGATGCGAAGTGACAGTTTTAACGTGAATATGACGCTGGTACAAATCTGTAGCACATGAACGCTTATTGGATTAGGGAGGCTATTAGTTCTCCGACTGACCTAATATTTCTTCCTGACTTGGAAATGCTGGCCTAATCCAGTTTACTTTGCCACGTAAACTTTACTCAGGAAATCCTTTACTTACTTAAAGTTAGTTATGGGATACTAAAACGAAGTTAAAACAATATTGTATATTAGTTTTTACACGAATAATTGCTTAAGGATAGATATATTGAACCTTTAAACCCACAACTCTTATAAGTGCATATGAAAATAATGTAATGAGTTGGTCAAACCTTACATTTGATCATTATTTTGACGCTGACTAGCATTTCAGGTAGAATATTTTTTACGACAGATTTTTATATTGATATGTACAATGTATTTTATAATATGAAAAAGAAAACATCTAAAGTGTCAAATATCTATCTATCTAAAATTAGGATCTTATCCTTGTATTTATGAGGTGTAATTTATGTAAGTTTATTTAATTGATTTGTTCTAGAATCATGCATTACAAATTTACTTGTTGCTTGCGCAATTGCATAGTTAATAAGCTCGATAATATATATTATTATAAATTTCATATTATTTTTAAATATAATTATCATTCTGTTTATAATTAGTATTGATTTACAGGCTTTTTTACCAACCCTTTTATTTTAATATAACCTAGCTTGGCGAAAATTTACAAAAACTAAAATATAAAATTGCATGTAGAACATGACAGTTAATAAAGCCACGAGCGATGTTTGAATCCCATACAAGCTGCGTAGTGAAACAGTATGCAATTCGAATATGGTCCTTAATATAGCTACAAGGTACAAGCTTAATAAAGTTTTATGAGATTATTTTCCGTTGCTATGGCAACAAAACAGATATTTACTTATTGACCAACATGCTGTGTCTGGATTTTTGCATGAGTCACTGCTTTAATTAGTTTGTATAATCAACAGATCTACCCTATTAATAGAATCCTACCCTAATGAAAAAAAATACTAGACATGACATGCCTGCAGTATTTATATCAAAAAATACATTATATCTACAAAACTAAAGAATTTCTTATAAGTAAAATTAAATTGAAACTGTATAATTTTAATAATCAATGAACATTCAGTAAATATACATAAATAAAATCATATGAACTCACTGTACACATTGTTAGCACATTCGGAAATACCAGCATAAAATAGAGTATTGACGTGGAATTGCGTCAATACACTGAAGTGCCAATTTTAAGCATTGTTTACGCTATGCTATGTACAATTCGGCATTTTAAAAGCCTTCAGTAACATTAACGAAATGGAGACAACTTGTGCTTTATATACCATTAGCGGTATGTGAAATTATCCTACAATAGTTTGACTTTGACAAGCCCACCGCCTTCCAAAATTTACGTTATATAATAAATAAAACTTTCTTCAGCAAAGTTCATAGTGTATTATTAATCTTTCTAGTTCTATTAGCTTTACCGGTGCTTAAAATCAAATGATTTGGTAGTGACAAGCCACGGAGACCTTGATTCGAAATAACACAACATAAAGTGTGTGTTCTGTGTGAGATATTACTTATATATATATATGTGACTTTTCTTCGTTTCTAAGCTTTCTTTGACTAAACTATACTGCTAGCAATGTTTTAAAATATGTATATAATTTATAGTAAGATTATTATTATTATTTATCATCCACTAATGATTAACCTACACGAACGTCAATAGCTTGATATGTAATATCAGCTGGTTGGTTGGACCCGGGTGTGATGTGGTTACCTGATAGTGGTCGACTTAGTTACCAGTACACAAATTAATTAATCTACTCTCTGATTATGGCTCAGTTATAACAAAACAGTTTTAAATTTAATATCTGTCCCATGTTACACTTATAATTAATAAAACTTTGGCATATCATATAACTAAATCAATACCAATACAATACCTATAAATGTTGGTGTATAGTCAATATTATAAATTATAAATATAATAATAATATTATGAGAAAAGTCAAAATAATAAGGAAGATATCAAGATAATTGAAAATTTTTATTTTCAAAAATGTCAAATGTATTTCGAAAATGTCACTTCTAATGACATTTTTATATCAACTATTATACATATATGTGTGAACGAAGAAGAAATTTCATCTGAGTATGTACTACATACACATAACTTGTAGTGAAACTAGTCATATAGACGATTTGATGAGATATTACCGAAGGATAAACTTTACTTGTTAATGAAACTTGAAGCGATGGGTAAATCGAAAAACCTCTTATCTTATTTAGATTATTTAGGTTTCATAATTATTAAAGGTTTTTCGTGAGAATCATTAATCTAACATACTTGATCATTTACTACTTAGAGGCTAATATCATTTATAGATCGAAAAAAGGATTTTTCTGACAACAAAATATATTTCACTTTTTCATAAAACTAGTATCTTTAAAAATCACTTACCTGAATCGGGAAGCAGTTTCCCCTTCAGTTCCATGTCAGTCTCGGCTGATGTAGCACCATAGTTCTTAAAGTTCTTTCCTGAAGGCTCATCATGTTTGGTCACTTTGAAGCGTTCAGACATTTTCCCTGACTGCATTTGTCACTGATATTTATCCTATAATAATGTATTAGGTATGTATACGACAGAAGTTAAAGAATGAAAGAAGAAGTTAATATCACTTAGTAATCACAATTATACAAATTTTTGTAGTTATGCTTCTTTTGGCGCGATGTAGAAAAATGATGATAGTGAATTTTTTCGATGCGCGCACACACCAACACCTAAATTCGACATCGTAAAGTAAGGTCTAGGTGGCATGGAAATCGATAACTATGTTCAAGTTGTATATTCTAGTATTTTTATACTTAGAACACGTGTTTCGTAATAGTAGAATTTAACAGTGTGAATAAATAAATATTATTTTGGTGTTTTTAAACAATTTCATATACGATGGTATTTACAAATAATTTATTTATTTAAATAAAATCTTATTGATTTATTTTAATATTTATCGTTAATCACTACTGAATTTTAATTTTTAGTTATTTTTCCATACGTATAATGCGTGTAAAAGTACACTATTTTTTTTGTATAGAATTATGCAATGACAAAATTTTTATAAACAAAAATGTAAAGTCTTGATTAAGGCTGTTAAATCTTAATGTTCAAATGTCGTGGCTGAACCTAGTCGTTTTCAGTTCCAACTAGAAAATGCGATGTCATTTACTGAAATGCTCCATCTAACTAAATTGCACCCCAATGCATAGAATTAGCTGCCATAATTTCCTTTTAAATATAAAATTTTGCGCGTTTTAATCATTAAGAGCATGACGAAATAACTTGTACCTCACTGTGCTTCAGTGCCTATAAGATACATGTACCTACTCTACGATAAGAGTGCCTGCTTCAGCAACCTCGGAACTGTCAACCAGGAATCTAATTTGTAACTAGCGTTTACTACTATGCACTTTATGATCTCTAATATCTATGTTATAATTACAATGCGTCGGCTTGTCACATCGCAATAAAATAGAATTAATAAATTAATTGTATGCGTGACTCAACATTACGGCCACTTGTATTTTTACATAATTATTAGCAATTCAAATGACCCAGGATTCATAGAGTCAGTAATGAATGGTTTAAATGTTTAAAAAATAATTCTGATATATTGTCGCATATTAACTAAATTGTGTGGTTATGATTAAATTAATAAAAACTTCCTTAATCTATTTTATTAAACTTATGAAAAGATATCGACAACAGTATCTAGTATTTATACCATAGTTTTTCGTTGTTTAATTAACCATAATGATTAGCAAAATAATTGATAAACAAAAAGTAACACGGCGTTTCATTTTGCCTATAACTGCCGTAAATAATGATATAAACAATTACATAATATCATAGTTTTAAGAATTAAACAACGATCTGTAAATAAACCTTTTATTTTTAAACATTACATTAATAAATCGGTGATGATCGGCCAATACTGAAACAATCCACAGTATAAGATAAAGACTCGCAATTGATTTGTATTGATAGCGACAAATTGGCTTGCCTGTAAATTACTGAGACCGCTTTCAATGTTACAAGTAGGTACAAGAGCTGTTTGAAAATTACGTAATTTTTTTTATTTAATTACGTACGTGAAAAGTAAGTAGATTTTATTATTTCAATTTCAACTGCAGAAAGAATTGCCAAGTATCTTTAATTGATCGTGATTAAGAATGTAGTACAATAGATGATCTATAATAACAAGCTATATTTTTTCGAACAATCTTTATTTTAATTTATTTCGATATATTAATAAAAATCCACTCTTTTAGAAATAGAAACGCGAATAAAAACATCTTTATATGAAATTGTAATATATGAAATATCTATTTAAATTGTAATTTAAAATATATTTTTTTATATTAACACATCCGATCCCTTTGTCATTATCACTATTGCTATTCATAGCATCTCTAAGAACTCATATATAAAACCTATACTTAAGGTTCCAAATACTATTTCTTTGATATATCGATTTCTTTTGACTATCGTTCTCGTCTTCAAACTTACTTCAGGCCTGAGGAATCTAATAAAACCTAACCTAACGAAACGAAAAAGAATTATAACTCTGCTTTTGTAGCGTTATAATTTTTAAATACTATAACAGTTGCATTAGCTACTAATCATTTATTTTCCACAAAATGCGATTCGTTTTATATATAGAAAACCCATGACTCAACTTTGTTCTCAGGGATTTCATAATTTTTTACGATTGTAGTATTTAAGATACTCGTAAAAATGTTTTTTAAACCTGTTTCTCAGGTCGTTGGGTCAACGGATCACAAATATTTAATGGGATATCCCATAAAATTAAATCATCTTAATGCAATTACTTTGTTACCGACGCTAATTGGCTTAATAGTAAATCTTTTTATGTGAATTTCACAAAGAAATTTCATTTATACCCTGTGCAGTAAGTGTTTTTTGTATTTGATATAATAAAATTCTATAAAGTTCTTCAAAACAAAGAACATACGACTTTATACAAAGTCATACAGGGAAATTATTAAGATTTTTTAATGTCAAATTAAGACTTTATAGAATTATGTAAAGTAGCAACACTTTCTATGTATATATAACTCCTTACCGATTAAAATATATGTAACAAACTAAATAAATTTTTATGTTTTATCTATATAGCAAATTAAATTGTCAACGAAGAACCATAACAACGTATTTTTTTCTAATTTACACATTTTTTTAAAATAGATACCACAATACACTTGGCCATATATAAGCCACTTAATTGGGATATCTGGTGACACACCAACCATATTACGTATTGTGACCATATAGCCGTGATTTCTATTTATAATATTCGAATACTAAGTGCAATGCGAAGAAAGATCTTGATTGCTAAAATTTAAGTGATTACGATGTTGTAATTTTAAAAAATCGTTTCATGTAAGTATGCAATAATAATCCTATCTTAAAACTACCAACTAAAATTTATAAATTGTTTGGATCTCTTTGTCGATATGCAAAAAAGAAATTGTAATTTTAAGACTTCATAAGTGTTTTCTTTTTTTTTAATTTTATATATTTCACATAAAAGTATGCGAAAGTACCTTTTAAATTGCATTAAGTATAAGTATGAGTCATAACACAAATAAAAGACAATTCACCTACGACGTTAAAAATAGATCAATCCTTATTGAATAAAGTATCTGAACGGGTATACTTATTT
The DNA here is from genome assembly GCA_028984075.1 of Pieris mannii. Classification (NCBI taxonomy): domain Eukaryota; kingdom Metazoa; phylum Arthropoda; class Insecta; order Lepidoptera; family Pieridae; genus Pieris; species Pieris mannii. The sequence goes on from CM054776.1 coordinate 9,266,044, forward strand.
ATTTTCTAATATCTTCTGTCCTCTTAAGATCCAATACATATTCGTTATAACAAAAAACAATAACAATTGCTAACTAAGTATGTAGAAGTTTTAGTGACAATTTTTCATACAATTCACACTATTTAACGACGTTAATATATTTTGTGTATAGAAGAGTTAAATTATTCTACGCGGGAACAAATTATTTTAGTTATTTATAATAAAATGTTGTAAAGGTTGTGATCTATAGTTATGAAAATAATAAGGATTTGACATATAATTTTCATGTCGTAATTGCTAGTTAGACTGCACATATTGACTAAACAGTTGCGTTGTTTACACTTTACTATGATATCTCACTAATACGATACAGCTACTTTTAATGAATATTAAATAATACGATACGTGTGTTTTTCATTTATATACTTTAAATTGTATTTTTATGAAGGTATGATAAAGATTTTTTTTTAAGTTGTGCAATTCATTATTAGTATATATACGAATATTCACTGCTTATATTACTTTTTTTTCTTATAAAACAAATGTTACATGAGTTTAATAAGGTAATTTATAATAAACACCTGACATAAACATACAAGTGCATTAATATTATGCATATTTTCACCTTGATAACTGCTATCTTAAAACCACTAAGAAAATATTTCTAAATGCAAACTTAGATAATCTTTTTATCGCAACTGGTACTCGCCGGACCTTGAGCAATATGAAATTTGTGCGACCATGGAATTCAAATTTACATAATACAAAGAAGAAATATAGTTATCAATGCACATACGTCACCATACGTCGTAAAAAGTTCAACAAACTTAACCTTAAAAAGTATTTAAACAATCATTGTCTAAAACGAACCGTTAAAATGGCATTTACTAGAATGTTTTGATAAGCATCACTGGGGTGTTCCGTTCACAATTGGAATTATTATTTATTTATTTTCAGTTATAAATACGCGAGAACTGGGCGTCGTTTAACAGAAAGGACGCGTGCGACGCACGAATGTTAGACCACATCTGTGTGTGGCGCAGTCACTCTGCGCAGTTAAACGAAACGAACCGCGACTCTACTTGTGCGACTTGCATCGTCTGCATCCACCTGAAACAGCTGCGGTTTCATGATTGATTTACACATGATTATTTTTATTAAACGCAACCGAGGATCATAATATGGCCGAGAACTTTATCTCTTTATGTTTGAGTAAAACAGGTTTTTGTGTCACCGTTATAACAGGGTACACACAGATATTAAAATATGATTTACGTACGGTTTTAATTGTACGTTGTTTTGTTGTAGTAAATTAAATTAGCTGGTTTAATCATTTTGTTTAGAGTAAGGACACCGATGATTTACTTACTGACTTAATAAATTATTTAAGGACTAAGATCCATTTTCTATAGTATATATTTATTATACTCGCCAAATTTTAATCTTTCTTAAATCTTAACTGAATCAAATACAGTATTTTATGCTGATATATATTCCAGTGATTTTTAAAACAATTTGTAACCGAATACTGTGTTTGGTTTACACGAGTTAAAAATAAATGATATGAAACTTCTTTAACGGATATAAAACTTACATAATTATTATATTACTCAACACTTTAAATATTTTTAGCAATTGTGTTTTTACTCATCAATAAAGGACATTGCTACATTTTTCGGCTACGCAATAATGTATTATTGTAATGATACGATATTTATAAATTTTTAGTATTCAAATTTTGGTTACAAAAAAACATGCTTACAACTTAATGTAAATTCAGGTATCAAAATTAGGCATAAAAACTAAATGTTGCTCTAAATAAAACATTTTGCCCGTATTTCATTTGACAGTCATTTTTAAACGACGAAAGAGTTACAAAAGTTTTTAATGGTATTTGTTTGTTAATAACACAATGTAAGTCGACATTAATATACACAGCTCTTCAACCCCAGTTATTCATCGTTTAGACTTTAGGGCCCTTACTGGGGTGAACTCCCTAATTCACAGGGTAGAGACCCTTGTACTTGCTATTGCGCAACTCTTAATTAAAGTCTAGTAATTACCGTGATGACTTTCCACGAACTGTTTGTGTTGTGTCTGTGTAAATGTGTATGTAGTCTAGAACTAGCTATAGGAGTGGCAAAGAAGTTTTGGATGTTTAATGTAATAGATTTTACATTTTATATTAACGCCGTTAACAGAATAAGAAGAATATGCAAAAAGATTACAAAATAATGAAATTGACGAAATTCCATTAATACCTTATAAAAGGTATAGAAACTTAAAGTTACTTAAAAAAAAGTATTTTTTAACAACTTAATTTTCAACTATTCAAAATTCGAGCGTACTCCTCCTCCTCCCCTAAACGGTGACTGCCCTTTTTGGGCGTCCCGCAGGCTCGTTTGCCCCCCCCCCCCCCTATTATATGTAAAAAAAATTAAACAAATTATGAAACATCACAATTAAATACAATTTAATAATTAATGACATAAAACAGATATGGAATTTTATACAAAGAGGATTGCATATATGAGTCAAACAAAACAGATTAATAACGTAACGTAACTATTAATTCTTACGTCTCCACCCTCAGAATCGTAGAACTCTCCCTTTGATTGCAATTTGCAAGCCGTTTTCAAAAAGGAAAAGGGATTTAGTACGCGGATGCTGATGTAGTGTAAATTAAAATGTACTACGTTTTGTTTTATAGCATTCTCAGCTCTCGTTTTTTTTAAATCTGACATTTTTTTAATTTATCTATAAAGGCATTTCTTTCTGAAAAAAAAATATTGAGAGATATTACAATTCAAATCACCGAGGTGTGAGGTGCGCTGTAAACCGGGGCCTTATCATCCCATTTTGGTGATGATGGGACAACAGCTGACCGCGTCTTTCATTTCTAAGCGACAGCTTAAATTATATGAACATTTCTTTATGTTTCCATAGTACTACCCAAATAAAATAAAGTACTTTCTGAATGACGTAAATTACGACAAAGGCTCATTTTTTTTTATACCATGATTTCCCTTGAAGTGGTGAAGCAGTTTATGCTTATTAAAAATCTTAAAACAAGCACTAATTTAAACGGTAAACTTCTAGTCTGAGTCGATCTAACCCTTGACCAATTTAGTGTCGAACTTGCTCTAGAAATAGTATTATGAACTAAAATGATACTAACGCGATCGGTCAAGTGCAGTCTGCTGTTTATTGTATACCTGAAAATAGCTCGCCCGGCTTTAGCTTTACGATATCTTCTAGGAACTCTGGAAACTCAATATAACTCAATGTCAACAGAATTTTGAGAAGAATATTTTGTCATAACGATGGACTCATTTTGTTAAAATTTGTATTAAGCTAAGTTTGTTTTAGTCTTATTTAAAGCACAATAAATATTAGCGTGTTATTAAGATCATAACAATTTTAACCTCACATAACTTGATTTTATTATATATCGCAATCTCCGTACACACTACACGCTTATTATTTCAAGGGCATATATACCAGACTTGCATTCCAATCTAAATTTTTTTCTGGGATATTTTCCCAAGATTGCCAAGCAAATTAAAACACCTCCTTTTTTATTTTCGTGGCAATCTTATCGTTATCTCTCATACTATTTAAACAGATTTCGAAGAGAATTTTTTTTTAATGAAAGAATGTACGAAATATGATTATGAACTGTTAACTATTTTGTTAGAAGTACGGAGTATCTGACCAACTTTTGCTAGCTATACGAGTATATTTTGTTTAATCTTTATTGGATCCCCTCTTAAATGAAAATTGCATTATTCCATAGAGAAAGTTGCATTCATGAATTTTAATTTTCCGTTCCTACTGAATGAATGGTAGATTTGAAGAGACTTAACTTTGTTTGCATTTTCTGTAACTTTTCAATGCTATTTTTTGCCGTACTTTATGAACCTATTTATATATTATAACCTCCTTTGACATCACTCTGCCCAAAAACCATGCACTAATGACAGTTGACAGTTCGAGAATCTTTGTCAAATTTTAGTGCTATTTCCCGGTATTTGACGGTGTGCGTTTGATGCTTATTTTTTTAAAGTTTACAAGAAAAAAACAATTATGTCGTCTGATTTGTGTACAGACGATCTTAATGATATTGATACAACGTTGATGACTTTGCGTAAGCCTACCGAATTGAAAAAAGTTATTGATTCCATACCCAAGCCTGTAAGAGCAGTACCGAAGAATGGACTCCCAATGTGGTACCGATTGGGGTTGGAGAATAAATTGCCAGTACCGAAAATGCCAAAGGGCAAAATTATATTCTCACGAGGAAAAATTGGTGAAGATGTTAGTATTTGGGAAATTTAACCCATAGTTAATATTGGCATATTGACTAACAAAGATTAAATAGATCATTTAATCAAACATAGACAGCTATGTTCCGAGATGTTCATCTGCCTTGATTACTGTAACGTTTGCGTTTAAGATTACCATACGTAGTTATAGACAACACCTATGTAATTATTAACATATTCTTTGTAACCATTACACTTTTAGGTTATATCGTAATGTTAAATATGTATGTATGTTTTCGTTCCCTTTAAGAAAAGAGAGTACAAAGCTTAACAGGTCCATGGGTGGTGCTTGGCACTTCATAAGCTTGTTTACTTGTTTCCTATAGAAAATATATTTTGCTTAAATGAACCGAATTTTCTTCGAAGTATGAAAGGAAAATCCTTTTAAATCTCTCCCATTACTTGAGAGCGTGGAACCTTATTTCGTGGAACTGTAATACAGCCAGAGATTTAAATCATAGATGTTGCTTGTATAAATCAAAATTAAAATGCACATTAATGTATCCTTGTTAAAAGGTTTACAATACCATTATGCAACATTAGAGTATGCCTCCGTGAGTCTTATAGTTAAAATATTTGTGAAATCGTAAACTAGAGCCAATGTCAATTGTATCTCAAACTTTTAAATTAGTTTTTACGAGTACTATTAATCTCTTTATACCTTACTATTTATAGTTATAGTTTCGGTATATTTTATTATATATTATATAAATATGTATATTAATATATTTTGTGTGTGTAGTTGGGTTCTTCAAGTTCACCATTACGTTCTCTGTTTATGTCTAACACATTAGTAGAATGAATTTCTTAAAATGATTTCCAATATGTTGAAATACTACACAAGCTGATTTAGCGTTTACGAATTTCGTAGACTACAAATTTGGGTCTTATAGCGATTCTTATAAAACAAGATTTTTTTGTACTGTGAGAATATAAGTCTATACTAATATGTTTTAGTAGTTTCAAATCGCACACGTAGGTATCTTTGATGACGAACTGCGTTATTGAAATTTGTCGTTTTCATAAAATATGCCATATAGTATGCTTCATATTTACCCTCTTGGACGCTTCTAATACTGTTCTGTACTTCTGCGATAATAATTATTGTATGCAAGATAAAGCATTTAGTTTTATTGGTTATATCACACAGATACACTTCCTTGTATTGTGTGAGTGTTCTCGCTCTACAAAAAAACAGATATATACGCTAAAGCGTAAGCTTTCTCTTTTTTTTTCACCCGACTACGAGTATGGCAAAATATATTAATATGTTAATTCTTTAGGACATGTATTAAAAATTTCGATATAGTATTTTATGTAAAGGGTATTTCAACAAGAAGTTTGTTTTTCAATTGTGGCAACACCGAGAACGTGATAGTTTTGACATTTAGTTTTTGGCGGTATTCGTAGTAGGTGCTTTGGCAATTATTACAATGAATTCAATTTCGCTCGAAAATCGCATTAAAATAATTCAAATCCACCATAAAAATGGTGGTTCTGTTAAAGTTACATTTCGTAAAATTCGTGATATTTTCGGCCAGCATAATCGTGTTTCTGAGACCGCTGTTAAGAATTTGGTCGCGAAATTTGAGTCGACAGGCTCGGTACAAAATGTGCCAACACCAACACGTGTTCGACCGGGTTGTTCAACAGAAAACATCGCCGCCGTGAGCCACAGTGTTGAAGAAGATCAAAATTTGTCAATTTCACGACGTTCTCAACAATTGGGGTTATCCAAAAGCACAACATAGCGAATTTTGCGAAAGGATTTGGCTTTGAAGCCTTACAAGATTCAACTGGTGCAGGAATTAAAGCTGATCGACCATTCAAATCGCCGCAGATTCGCTCAGTTCATTCAGGAACAACCTGCTGGTTTTTCTGAAAAAATCATTTTTTCAGACGAAGCCCATTTTCATTTGTCAGGGTACGTCAACAAGCAAAATTGTCGCATTTGGGCTTCTGAAAATCCTAAAGCAATTATTGAGAAGGCTTTGCATACTCAACGTGTTACTGTGTGGTGCGCTATGAGGTCTGGAGGCGTGATTGGGCCGTTTTTTTTCGAAGATGAGGCTGGAAATGCGGTAACAGTCAATGGATCACGGTATCGCGAGATGTTAACCACTAAATTTTGGCCTATTATTGATGACATGGATATCACTGAAATGTGGTTTCAACAGGACGGTGCCACATGTCACACAGCCAATGAAACGATCAATTTATTGCAAACCAAATTTCCCGAGCGCATAATTTCACGAAATTCAGCTGTTAAGTGGCCAGCCAGATCGTGTGATTTAACACCACTGGATTATTTTTTGTGGGGCTATGTTAAAGACAGAGTCTATACGGAGCCAATCGAATCGATTGCAGCCTTAAAACTCAAAATCCGTGATGTCATTAACGAAATAGACCCTCCATTTTGCCAAAAAGTGATTAAAAATTTTGATGAAAGAATCAACATCTGTCAGCGTGGTCGTGGTGGACATTTGCCAGATATCATTTTTCATTCATAATTGCCAAACTTTTCTCTTTGTAATACAATAAAAATTTTATTCATTTTCCTCTAAATTCTTTGTTTTATTTTGTTTTAGAAAACAAAGTTCTTGTTGAAAAACCCTTTATAAAAAACTACTGAATTTGAATTTGAAACATACTATTCAATATACCGATCGAAATGCATCTATCTGAAAAGGACAAATTATATAGAGTTGTCTTTGTTCAATTATTTTAAGCTGAATGTTACTTCATAATTTTATTTTCATTAAAAAAAATTACATCTCGTACATATGGCTCTTGATATAGTTAAACTGTTTTTAATGACTTACGTACATATTAAATTTCTGCATACATATGCAAAAATTAAACTTTATGGCTTTTTACATTTTAAAATTTAAGTTTTTTCGTACAATTTAAAACGAAATGTATAGCAGTAGAGACGTCGATTCTCAGTCTGAGGCTTGCAACAAAGTAGATAATCTGGGTAGAACATAAAGGGGAAAGTGATTACAAAAGGATTTAGGAATCTAAGCAAGGTATTGCGGTGCGAACAACAAATTCATTCCGTGGCTTATTCGGATTTATAATTTGATCTATTCACGTCACGGCGACAAGGAAGCCGAGATTTCCCTTCCATTACGACGCAAAAGCTCGCAGCGTTGGGTTTTTCAATTGTTTCATTGTATATTTCTTAGCTGTTGGTTAGAAAATAACGATTTAAACCATATTAATGATAGGCAAATCTTCAATTACATGTCACTTTATTACTTTGATTACTGTGTCTGTAATTATATCAATAGTTAATTCGTTGTTCTAAAATTATTCGTAGAAAACCAAATATAAAATCAGATTTGTGAATGCTAATTGCTTTTCTCAGTTCAAAGCATTTAAAAAGTCATATAAAATTAATAGATTCACGATTATATCTGTTATTTTTATGCAGACGTTTATTATTCTGGTATAAATTCTTTAGCTTTAGATCGTGGATTGATCGACTCATGAAGTAGTTTTATTATTTAACTTTAATATTTAATTTAAAGGAAACTTATTTAGGCTAAAACGATTCAAATGGAAGGAGACGAGAAAAGCTATAAAAAGTCATAAATTTCAATATCGCTAACTGAAAGTACAGGAAATTTATCGCTTTCAGCGTTACTCAGTTGGCTTCCGGCATTGGCTGCTTCGTCATACTAATTTATTTCTTACTAAATAACAAATTTCAAAGGTCAAATGTAGTGTAGGTTACCTAAGACAAATGTTTGGGTAACAAACCTTTAATGTTTATATATTAATTCCAACAAAAATTTCCATTAAATTAGAAATATTTACAAAATAATTATTATATTTCTAAGTATTTAGTTACACAAAATAAGGTAGTTACACTAGTAACTGGCGCCAATTGTCCCCATTAACAAATTTCTAAAAAAAATACTGTCAAACGTATCAAAGGATAAGAACTTTTTTATTACTTTTTACAGGTTCGCCGTCTTGGTTTAGGTAAAGATGGGCCGACTCCATCTTTTGACCTTACGGACCCATATTGTAATAACGTTTCCTACGACTATGTTCCTGTTCATGATCCACACTTAGCGCATCACTTCGCCCAGAAACCAGCTCGTAACAGGATGAAGCATCTTGGTTACTGTACCAAAGACGGACGCGCTGTCTGTTCTTTAAAAGACTTCAATCAATATAGAAAATATCTGTACAATCAGTTTATGGACAGAATTCACTTGGAAATGAAGAAATTAGTAAGTTTTAATATAAATAATGTGTCATTTTAAAAAATTAGGTACTTAAAGAGATTATAATTATTTATTTTACTTCATGGTACTGTGCAAATAATAAAAATTAATATTTATTGCCCTGAGATGACTGATTAATTTTAAATCCCCAGCCTGATGCTAGCGACATTCTATCCTTTGTCGTTCTCTGACAATGATATGATATTAAAAAAACATTTAATCCTTATATTTTATCAATGGCAAATGACTTTAGATTTTTTTTCTTCAATTCAGGGTGTTTTGTAATTGGTGCACATATTAAGTGCCAGCGGTGAATCCCCAAAAAAACAAAATGTATTTAATACTTTAATTAAATGTTTACAATAATTGTTTACTAAACTAAATATGACAATTAAGTCGGCCCGATATTAGGTGCATGACAATTATCTATATTATACTTAATACAACTTGAAATTTAACCGATCCGATGTTAGGTATCCGATCAAAAGCCTCTTATTTTAAACTTATTCCTAATTGAGAATTGACCGGCCCGATGTAAGGTATCCGATCAAAGCTAGTGTTTGTTGTCCATCTGCTTTTATTACGCTGTTGTGTCAGAGTGGTACCGGTATTAGTTATACGGGGCAAAGGGAGGGCAATGGATAAGTAACAGCAAATACAAGCCTAATATTTAAGTGAAATGTTTGCAACCACAACAATTTTTCAATTGTGTACATATAATAATTAAGATTTTTTTAGAAGAATTCAAAGCAACACCTACTTTTATTTTCTATTTGAAAATATAGACTACATTCAAATAAGTGAATGAAAAGTAAATTGTTGTTGAAGATTCATAAACACGAAAATAACGACGTGAAGTATAATCCTATCGAATATTACAAACATCCTGATTAGAAATCAAGTCATGCTTTTATAAATATTAAACACTACTTACTTATTTTCTCTAGTAATTGAGTACTATTTTAGGATGAACGAGCTAAAGATGATTTAACACTGAAACGTGTGGAAGTAGATGTGGCAAGAAGGCAACAAGTGTTTACGAAGGCAGAACGAGCGCGGGAACATTTGGAAAGAGTCGCGCAAGAGCACGCTGACGAATGGGCAGAGAAGAAACGTCTGTTAGTATAATACAATACAAATTATATATACAATAGTCGTTTATACTTAAAAATATAGTCATCAAACCGTTACGTTACGTTAATCGTTACGTTAATCGCGAAACATATGTCAATTTATCAAATCGAACTAAAGTTGTTTATGTAATCAATCTAATGAAATGTTTGTGCCAGCTGATTCTCTAACATCTGTGCATAAATCTGAATTTGATGGTACTTTTGTTTGCCCTTTCAATATTTACATAGTTTTGGTAACATGAGCTAGTTTTGAAATTAAATATTGATGTAGAATTTTCATACTGATAGTAAATACTTACTCGATATAATTTTTGTTAAATAGAAACAAACTATATTTTTGTCCATATAGTTCTCCCTTTGCGCAAAACATTGTATACCAATCAAAGTGTACAATGTACATTTAGAAAGAGATTTAAATTAAAAAACGAGCCCAAATTATATATTTTATTTTCAAGCATAATTAATTAATTATAAATATTAAAATTTTAAAGCTTAATTTTCAATTTTCGAACCAAATCAACGAAAATATCCCTAAAGAAAAGAGGGTACACATTATTAAACTTTTGTGAGTTTAATAGTTACACAGGTAAGCGTCCTTCGTATTTACGCCATGTATAAGGATTTTTTTTTAAATTAAAAACCATTATCCATTATCTAATTAAAGTTCAGAAATTATATATAAAACTTGAAAACAGTATTGTCGCTTCGCTTTAGCCCCAGGCTTAATTTTAATTACGTTAAAGTAAACAAGCCGACCCATTTTGGTTAAAACTAATATTGCGTGGACATAAAATGAAAACAAACTGGTATCTATTAATCTGGGAGATCCTCACGTAGGAGCAAAACTTGTTGGTCCAGTGATAGCAGAACTTTGTTTAAAATTGTATCAGGACTACCTGTATCTATGAGTTTAAAAACTGTTCAAAGCTAATGGTCGTGTTTAATATTTACAATATTTTGCACAATACATTGTGAAATTGTCGTAGTACTGCATACAAAAGTAGTATGTACATTTATGTATGTAATTATTATAATAAAAAATTAAAATAATGTGTTTATTCATTTTAAGTGCATTTGGTTTCCTATGTGTAAGATTTGGAAACCCTTTTTTATTATTTATTTATTTATTTCGTAATCCTACAGCTAACATATATATAATTTATTTAAATAAGCCTTATTTGGCTGTGTTGTGTGATGGTGTAAAAGTGAGGGTATGTACGTGATGGTGTGTATGTGGGGTGTGCTCATGATGCAGGTGATTTTGCGCTATGGATAATATTTAAGTAAAAAATACCCGAGTCAGGGTTCCCAGCTCTTCCAAACAAACTTAATTCTAAATTCCTTAAAATAATAACATTCTTTTACCTTATTTTATATTAATTTTTTATCATAATTTATGTTTCACCAACTATCATAGAAATATATACAAATATTTCTTCTTACAAATAACATTATCTAACGGTTTACAAGTCAAGGGAACCTGTGATTTCCCAGCTTAATAGGTTTAATATAGTTATGGCGTTCAAAGGAACTAATTTCTGAACGTTACCAGAACTCAGACTATAACAGAATAAGTAATGTTGTACCCACAATTTTATAAACTTGATTAGTAATATATGGATATGCTACGCCGTAGACTGCTACATGTATGCAACCTTTTACTTTGTAGTATCGTTTTAGAATTATATAGTTTGTTTAATCATTTGTTAATTTTGTAATGTCCTTTAAGCAAAATATAGGCTCTTTAACTAAGCTAAATCATTATTTATTTATTAACGCTTTCGAGCGATTTCTTTCAGGCAACTACTGTGAGTAAAGGAAAAAAATGTATTAAATTACATAAGGTAGGCAAGAAGTGCAAAAATACATATTACATAAGAAAAAAAAACCTTAACAGGAAAAAAAATAAACTAAACTGATACAGGATACATAAAAAAACAAAAAGTAAAAAGGGCCATTAATCATAGTAATTTAATTCAAGATCAGTCTCTCGTCAGTTAGTAGTTAGTACGCAAGTTAGGGATATGATGTGGACAGGTAATGTTTGCACAAGTAAGTGATTTAAAGGAAGATTACTCATTACTACATAAGTAATCGATAACTTAATACTGACAAGTAAAGGGTATTTCAACAAGAACTTTGTTTTCTAAAACAAAATAAAACAAAGAATTTAGAGGAAAATGAATAAAATTTTTATTGTATTACAAAGAGAAAAGTTTGGCAATTATGAATGAAAAATGATATCTGGCAAATGTCCACCACGACCACGCTGACAGATGTTGATTCTCTCATCAAAATTTTTAATCACTTTTTGGCAAAATGGAGGGTTTATTTCGTTAATGACATCACGGATTTTGAGTTTTAAGGCTGCAATCGATTCGATTGGCTCCGTATAGACTCTGTCTTTAACATAGCCCCACAAAAAATAATCCAGTGGTGTTAAATCACACGATCTGGCTGGCCACTTAACAGCTGAATTTCGCGAAATTATGCGCTCGGGAAATTTGGTTTGCAATAAATTGATCGTTTCATTGGCTGTGTGAGATGTGGCACCGTCCTGTTGAAACCACATTTCAGTGAAATCCATGTCATCAATTATAGGCCAAAATTTAGTGGTTAACATCTCGCGATAATTTCCCGAGCGCATAATTTCGCGAAATTCAGCTGTTAAGTGGCCAGCCAGATCGTGTGATTTAACACCACTGGATTATTTTTTGTGGGGCTATGTTAAAGACAGAGTCTATACGGAGCCAATCGAATCGATTGCAGCCTTAAAACTCAAAATCCGTGATGTCATTAACGAAATAGACCCTCCATTTTGCCAAAAAGTGATTAAAAATTTTGATGAAAGAATCAACATCTGTCAGCGTGGTCGTGGTGGACATTTGCCAGATATCATTTTTCATTCATAATTGCCAAACTTTTCTCTTTGTAATACAATAAAAATTTCATTCATTTTCCTCTAAATTCTTTGTTTTATTTTGTTTTAGAAAACAAAGTTCTTGTTGAAACACCCTTTATATGGTAATTAATACGTACACATTAATAGTATGAAATTATTTATTTATTTATCCTTTATTGCCTTATACAAAAACACACATAACAAAAATAAAAATAAAAAATAAAAAAACAGTTACAAAAAATTTACGTTCAGTCTTCACTGGATCGACTTCCTCTTGCGATTCAAACAATAAATGATGCTCTTCAAAATATAGCCAACTGGAGTAAAGACTTTGGTCTTAAAATTAATCCTACCAAGAGTCAAGTAATTATCATAGGAAGCCCTTTCTTTATTTCAAGAGTCAAATGGGCTCAGATCCCTGGCGTTTACCTTGACGGTGTGGCTTTGGCCCTTAATAAAAATGTTAAAAACCTTGGGGTCTTCTTCGACCAAACGCTATCCTGGGGTCATCACGTAAAGGAAATGAGCCGTAAACTATACGCCGCGCCGCGTCAAATTCTCTGAGACGTCTTTCTAATTTCCTTCCTATCCGCACTAAAACTATGTTAGCGCAATCTCTTCTGCTTCCTATTCTCGACTATGCGGACTCGTGCACCTCCGATATGAATGAAGACCTACTCAACAAGATCGAACGCCTGCAGAACTTCTGCATACGTTTTATATTTGGTCTTAGGAAGTATGACCACGTGTCTAAGTTCCGCAGGCAGCTGGGGTGGCTACCTATTCGACTCAGACGTGACGCTCATATTCTTTAACTTCTATATTCAATTTTTTTTCAATCCCAAAACCCCTTCTTATCTCAAAAATCATTTCAAATTCTTAGGTCCTTCTAACTATACGCTACGCTCTTCCAATAGATGTCTATTGGAAATTCCATCCCACAGCTCATCCTTCATAGGCAATTCATTTAGGATTTCCGCCATTAGGCTGTGGAATAAGCTGCCTGAGTCTATACGATTGGCTTCCTCCCTATTGTCATTTAAAACTCTTCTATATAAATATTTCCTTACCTTATCATATCCTGATCAATCGTGACCTGTGTAATTCTTGTATCTCCTCTTCTTTTTGTATATTATGTAATTCACTATTTGCTGTTCATGAATCTGTAAGATTAGCTTTTTAGTTTTATTTAGTTATTAATATTGTTTTTTTTTATTTTCTCTAGATTAAGGTTTTACAGATTAATATATATATTTTGTTTTTTATATAACTTCTGGTTATGCACTTCTTGCACTCATCATTTTTTATTTATTGTTTTCTTTTCTTACTAGGGTTGCCTGGAAGAGATCGCTTGTTAGCGATAAGGCCGCCCGTTGCATCCCTTGTAATTTATATGTATTGTGTTATTTGTGTTTCTTTCTAGCAACGAAGTGTGAATAAATAAATAAATAAATATAAGGCAAAGGGCGGCCTTATCGCTTACAAGCGATTTCTTCCAGGCAACCCTAATGAGAAACAACGTTAAAGAAACACCATCAGAGGGTAGAGTACAAAAAAAAAACAATTAACAAAAGAAACAAAAAAACTAAAAACTTAAAACAAGCGTTACTATAACTAATTGAATATAATAAAACAAAATCAAAGAAAAATTAGCAATAATAATAAATAAAAATAATTATAGATAAAAATTTAAAAGCAAATAAAAAGGTTAACCTATTCAAATAAATATATATAAGCAGAACTAATTACGAGGTTGAAAGAAAATGATCAAAAAGAAGCTTTTTAAATACATTTAAAGATTGCGCTCGTCTAATATCGATTGGTAGGGAATTCCATAGCAGGATACTCTGCACAGTAAAGGAGGAGTGATAGAATTCAGTTTTATGAGTAGGAGTTTCAAGAATTAGGTTGTCTAAGGAACGTAAGTCAAAACTGCCGCCGGAGAGGAACATAAAATAAATATATAATAGCAATACATATCAATAGTATGAAAATGTAACTTTATATAAAGGGTTTTAATATTTTTATTCCGTAAAGTTACTTTCTTTTTTGGCCTTTGGCCAGAAAGTAGCAGTCGACGGATGTTTACAACTTACCGGCAAGTGGAGACATTAATTTATACCCGACATTGCATAACTTATTACCTTGTATTTACACATTTTTAGGTTCAACGAACCAAAACTTAAAGTCTCATTGTCAGCCTTTATAAAACTATTTCCTTTGAAAATGAATCACCTTATAGTACGGCATATATGAGAACTGCGCTTATGTTTATCGCTATAAACTAGACGGGGAATAAATCAAATTTCCTCACTGGTTTATCCCTTCAGTACATCTCGCCGAGATTGCAAACTTCGTAAAGCATATTTGCATAACCCATTTAGTTGCGTCGTTGAAGCACTCTTCTTGCTGCATAAAAACAAGGAAATGTTTTCGTCGCGTACGAATATCGATGTATATTTGTTAAGAACTTATGCTTATAATACATAACAGGTTAAACGATATATAATAATTGAGTGAATCTATCACCCTATATGGGTCTAGATTTCAAGACAATTTCTATAGACAAGTAAGTGATCACGCTTCTGAGTCTGATATTTGTAATCATATTAGTTTTTAGAAATACTATAAAAATAATTTCCTCACGAATTTCCATTCGAGAAAAATGTTAATTGTTTACCTAGAACGAAATATTAATCGGTTCACAACCGTGATTTGAACCTAGAACTTTAGGATAGAGCCTCACATAAAGTGTTACTACTACATTACTGTCGACTAATTTAAACTAAAATTATGGTATTTTTATTAATTGATATTATTAAAAAGTAGCTCGTAAAACGCGGATTTTAAATCAAATTAATTATGCATAGTTATACCTGCCAACAAAGTGGTTTATAAATATAATATACAAAAACACATTCGTTTAGTATATTCAAGTAAATTGGAAACAGGTACTTGCAATTAAAATGACTTCACAATGTTTATTTTTTATTTCGTTTGTATATACGTTAATCAAAGGGCTGTGCCCCGAGATGTTTTAATTAAAAAGAACGAGCTGAGTGCATCTAGAGTCGTAACTTTCAGTTTCTGCCTAGGTATTTTAGTTTCGCCTTAAGTATTACGATTTAATGCTCACATTAAGTATAATGTGAAATTAGAGCGAAGTTAAACTACTGCTTAACTTTGCTCTAATTTCTGAAGTATTGAAATACTAACGTGGTCTTGCCAACATGGAATAAGGATATTCATCTTTTTTTAATTTTTTAAGAGCAAAAGAACAAGAAAAGAAAGTACAAGCCAGAATGAAATATTTGGCGGAATATAACAAAAAGCAACGGCAAGAGCGCGCCTTGCGTGCAGCAGAGAAGGAGAACAGAATAAAGCAGCGTGTCCAAGCAGCTGCCGAGATGGAACTCCGAAGAAAGATTACGATGATTCGGCAGTGGAGGGCGAATGAGAAGAAACGATTGAATAGACTTAAGCAAGAGCGAGATGAGAAACAAAAGAAACAGGAAGAACAGGTAGGTTGTTTTCCTACATTATGTTGCTTCGTCCCTCGAAATCATCAGAGCACATTAATGAAATAAAGATAAACATTTTTAGGCGAACAATAAATGGGAAATGCGTGTAAATGCACAAAACCTCAAAATACAAGAAGAAGCCTTGCTTCTCAAAATTTACACTGAGGATATGAATGCTGGCTCCATGAGACGAGTTAGGTAAGATTTAGATTGTTATTGGTATGGTAAAGTTTTGAGATCCCCGTGCAGATGCAGTGTAATCAAATATTGTTGCTGTGGTATAAAATTACAGAAAGGCGGAGGTATATGCTTTCAACACGGACTTGGAGCTCGCTCGCATTCGTCTCGCGAATTGGAAGCAGATGCATGGTGGGACGGCTAAAGCTGCAAACCTTGTGCGCAAGATGGGTGCGGAGTTTGAAAAAGTAATTTTTCTGCATGTTTTCCTTCCATATTTATTTTCAAAAACTGAATCAATAAATGTACAAATCTTTTTTAGTCGAAGAGAGGAGCTAAAGGCATGAGCCCAGAACTTGCACAAGAATTGGCAACAGAAGCGATGAACGCGGCCGTGAGTACGGATGGCGATCGTCTCATGACACTAGGTCAGGCGAGGGCCTGGATGGACTTGGTGACTGTTCTTCCGCCAGCACCTATTAGAATACTTGACGAGGTAATCAGCTTAGCTAATTATACACAACGTACCAATTCTTAAAAGTCTCTCTCTCCTGCCCGTTTGCACCCTGTTCTATAAAAAAAAATCAGTGTATAAATAATTTTAATTATAAGGAAAAGGTAATCTGCCTTCTGTGCCAGACCCATATTTTCGGTTTAAGATATGCTCGGTTTCTCGCGATATTTTCTTTACCGTCTAGTAAAGAGTTAATTGCTCATGCAATGCAGATATGATTTGAATACCCAAACTTACCCGTGAGCCAGCTAATATGACGCACTTCCTGCCAGTGTTTACATGGTTTTCCCTGTTCTGTAGATCTATGGTATGTTATTTATAGCAATGTTTATACAACAGATGCTAGAAAGTGCGGTGATGGAGTTTGCTAGGCGTCGCGTCAACTTACTTCTGAGAGATATTGAAAGAATGGTTAAGTCCAGGGCCGCTGTTATTTTCTTCCAAAACTATAGACCTGCACCTAAGAAAAGGTTTGTTTTATTTTTAATTACTCGATTTAACTAGGTTAATTACTTTGCATCGAAGGTTCACAATTTCAATTACAATTTATTCATTTAAAATTGGGTCGGCCATTCGGCAGGAGTCATATAAACGTAATTAATAATAAATACAGAATAAATTAAAAATCTATAAAGTGTATAACTTTCTACACATAAATTACTGATTAGACTTAATTTATTATTTATATTGGCTACAATACAATATAACACTTAATGAACGTTATTACATTTAAATCTTCTTCTTCATCTCTAAAAAAAACATTGAAATCTATCAAGGGTTTGTGATTTGTATTTAAAGCGAGTAAGGCCTTGAAGTAAAGCTTGATTATTTTATTTATACACCTCAGGCCGCATAAAATTATCAAGGCTGTTAGATGTGAAAAATTCATTGGTTACTTTCCAAAGGTCTCAAGGTTTCGGCTTTACTTATTCAAATGGTTTTTTATATAGGATAACTTACAAATTAATATATGTTACGTTCTTCTTAAATTTGTTTATACTATTTTACGTAATGTTTTATAATACAGAAGGCATAACATATTAGCATGCACAAAACTTATTAAGATAACCGTAAATATAATGACGACGACGTTAAGCGAAAGAAAGTTGCATCAGCCGGGATCGAACCTAAGACCTCAAGGATGAAAATCGCACCATGAAGCCAACACCGCTCATGTATTGATTATTATTTTTTAAATATAATAATAGCCATAGCGTCATAGCCTACCAGAAAATTTTCGGCGAGATTCAAACCGAGAACCTACCTTTCCACTTCCAATAAAGCACTTAGTCTTTAACTTCCAATAGCGATACTGACAGCAATTCCTATTTAAATAATGAGATTTTATTCATCGCTATTCCCATGTTGAGAACTACATCGAACTTGCATTCAAAACCTTTCAGATCCAATAGCGACGGCTATTGGAAGTTTCAGAGCAAGGACGTTGTAGTTAAGGCGCGATATAAGGAAAGTCGAAGAACCTATACGGTTTTACGCTAAGAGTAGCAGGATTGCAATAATATGCAATAAGTTGCACAACGACACATGGATGTTCTGGCCCAAATATTCGACTTTAGGGTGGCCATAGGCAACATTCAAAACTTCTTTATTCATGTCTTGCTTGTATGATTTTTTTTAACAGATAGTTAAGAATACATCATACGTGAATAATCTATGTATGTCAGTGTGTCGTCTGTGTTTCGCGGCTTTATTTATAATCTATTATTATTAAAATCAAAGAGAGCAGTGTTGACCTAGTGGTTTCAGCGTGCGACTCTCATACCTGAGGTCGTAGGTTCGATCCCGGGCTGTGCACCAATTGGACTTTCTTTCTATGTGCGCATTTAACATTTGCTCGAACGGTGATGGAAAACATCGTGAGGAAATACACATGTCTTAGACCCAAAAAGCCGACGACATGTGTCAGGCACTGGAGGCTGATCATGAAACAGATTTAGAAATCTGAGGCTAGGACCTAAAGAGGTTGTAGCGCCACTGATTTGTTTATTTTATTATAATCAAATGAACGCCGAAATGCAAAAGGGAACAATCATATGTTAAATATTTCTGGAATTTGAACAATTCGGTCCGATAGCTAACACCGGAAGTGACATCGCGATAGCTATACGCTGTTATAAGCTTATCTCATATATTTAATATTTATTTTTAAATTGTATGCTAGTAAATGAGACATTATACAATACATCGGTTCTATGACATAAGTAAAATCACAAGTAGGTTTAACAGAACAATAGATTCATTAATATTGGTAATCTTAGGTTAATATAACTGCGCGTTTTTAAAAGCAGTTTTTGCTGCGAATCACCATTTTGTGGAACCAGCTGCCCACTGAAGTATTTCCAGCAATTAGAACCAATTCGACTTAGGGTCCGTCAAGAAAAGAGCGTACAAATTATTAAAAGGCCGGCAACGCATTCGCGAGCCTTCTAGCATCGAGAGTGTCCATGGGCGGCGGTATCACTTAACATCAGGTGAGCCTCCTGCCCGTTTGCCACCTGTTCTATATAAAAAAAAAATAATAATATTCAAAGCCACATTTATGTATTCGACTAATTATTATTTGTATATTTTAGAAATTTTTTTATAGTTTGTTACACTTCTAAAACAAACCGATTATTCCGATTAAAACATCTTCCAGGCGCGGCAAGGTGTCTCGTTGGTCAATACATGTGGCAACGGAACTTGCCCGACAGTTCATCAATGCGAAAGGCGGAATCGGTTTTGGCTCTGTGGTCAATATACCTAATGAAACCACAACAGATTTTGACATGAAGAGCGTCAAGGATCGTCCTCCAACACCAGTGGTATGATATTTATCATCCAACATGTGAATACTGCAATAGTGAATTACAGTGAATTTCTTTAAGCGTTGTTCAAGGCATTCTTACGATTTTTCATAATTATATGTATAAGGTATCGTTGCAAAGTTTAATTGAACTTAAGAGTTAATGCAGTATAATATAACAAACATTAATGAAATAGTTAAAAAAAAACAAAACCCCATATAATGTTAACATGCCTTTAATAATAGTCAAAGAAGCGGCACAAATCTCCTTTAAATCAAATGTTAGTAATTATTACAATATTTATATTTTATATAACAGCCGTCTAAAACAAAACTGGCTGAAGTAACGTTCTCGGACAGAGTTGAAGATCTTCCCGACCCAGTGGCCGTTGGATCTTATCTCCCCGAGAGAAACAAGTTGCTAGAGGTATGTACGTGGTATTTAACGATAGTAATACTTTACAGAATACATACTAAGGCTACAAATATTATCTAATCGCAAGTGTAAGCTAATCTATACTTTTAGCAATTGTGTTACATTTTTAATTTACACTGTAATTAAAATTTCAAAATCACCATTTAAACAATGTCTCTTTTCATAGAAGCGTAAGTACAAAACTGATGGAAACTCAAATAACTTTTGCAATAAGGTGGATATTTAATAAGGCAATTTCTATCTCGTAACGATTTCTAGATGGTGAACGCAGCCGCAAAGTTACTGTCTCGTTCGGTGAGTCAGAAAGTGGAAAAAGGAATGGATGTCACCGTAGGGACAGTTACGCTACCGCACATGAGACATCCCAGTACGTAATGTTTGGCTTTTTTAACGATGTCAAATTTCGTTGACCATTCTATATTCTCGCTTGTAAAGCCGGAAGGAATGTTTATAATCAATAACATTGAAAATAACATATTAAGACCGCTGGCGAGACGAACATCACACTCCATATACATATAGTAGTTTAAAGGCAAACAGAATAGCTTTTAGATAGGCTGTGGTGGATGTGGCGTTCTTCCTAAAAGCAGGATCCTTAACCTTCTAACTGCTGACTGGCTTTTGGCAGTGTTGTACTAGAATCGCACGCTAATACAATAGGAATTTTAACAAGATTTTAAACACTATTTCAAATTATTTATTAGACACTATAGAACTTATACAAATTTAACCATTTATAATTTCAATAATCACTTAACCTTTATCCTTGCTTCTCTGGGCAAGATAACAATAATTAGGTCAATATTTTTAGTTATTTAACTTCATAAGACTTTTTAAAACCATATTGTTTAAAAATTTATTTCATTAATAACACTTTTTCAATCTGTCAATAGCGTATTCTTAGCCTTGAAGGCTATGGTCGTGCGACCATACATCAACTGTACTCCATGTTTGTCTTTATATAAGACCAGTTAACAAATATCATTGACGTCACAAAATGCTCATCACGTAATTGTCAATAAACTAATCACTGTCACAGATTCGAAAATCTGTGGTTGTTCCACGGATTACAATTATTTTAGGTCTTTGTTGTCCTACGATCCATCAGAATTTTTCAAGAATATTATTTTTTGAACTACGCAATCTATTCAAGTATAATGTCTTCGACTATTATATTAGTTAAAATAAATATTTTACTTATTAATTTAAAAAATATTTTAGTTGAATGGGGGGAGGCTGTGGAAGGTCTAGCAGATGCTGTTGTAAACAACAGAGTACATGGAGACTGCGCAGATGTGCGTCGTGCCAGTGAGTACTTAGCGAGACGCATACTAATCGCACTACTTGTGGATATGAAGCAAGAGAAACAAAGAAGGGTATGTAAATGTTTTTATTTATATGAACATATTCATCTCAGTCGTATATTGACCAAATACTTGTTGTAAGTTTGTTCGCGTATACTACATACGCTATAGATAAAAAAAATTATGACATTTAACGCATGACACAGGCCAAACTATTTGCCAGTCACTGTGCTGGTTTGCTATCTCTAAGGTATGTGAGATCTGCTAGTGGCCTCGCAAACGAATAGATAATTACAGTAGGAGAGGTTTTTTTTTAATCTTATACTACACAAATAAAAAAAAATATCATCCATGTAGGTGACACAATATACACTTTTTTTTATGACCGTCAAAAAATAAATATATATTAAATGCTTTTAATAAACATTAAACAGTCATTGTACATTGAAACATTCACGGTAAAATTATTTAAATATAGATATTTATATCCACACGCACAAACATAGATGATTTTAAAAGTCATTCTTTAGAAAATTTAGCCATAAGCAAAAAAACAGTAAAGATAATATTATAATATAAACAATAATTTTATTTAGATTTACCATTTTGTCTAATTCATATTTTGCCTTTTCAGAAACTGAGCAATATCTCGTGTGAAGAGGAAAAGAAAGACTTTTATGTTCCTGAAAAAGTAGATAGCCCATGAAATAAAATGTTTGAATTTTTTTATGGATTCTTTGATTGTTTTCGATGTTGACTTTGATATTCGATTTTTTTATTATTAAACTTACTTCTCAAATTGGTGTTCTTGATTTAAGTTTTAGCATCACTTTAATTATTTAAAACTTCAAGTGGAGCCTATTACCAAGTCTCTGTAAATATTAATAAAAAGTACAGGGTTGTACCTACAGGATACGAGATTATAACTTTATTTGGAAATGAAGAGCTAAGTGCACATTTTGGAGAGGGGGCTCGAAGCGTCAAGGGCCTCTACGTGATAGCGAACGGCTTCATAAACTTTCTTTTGTCTTTTTACACAAAGTGAATACCCACTTGTTCGTAAAACATTTCACAAATTTGCGAATTAGCTCAGGATAGAATATATATATATATATTCTATCCTGTTCTATATATCTATATATTTTGTTTTACGTAATTACGAGATTAAAGCGACATCTCTCGCTAACAACTGCTGAAAACCGTCAACGTCAATCAAAACGTCGAACAATGTAAATGTATACCTTGCTTAAACCAAAACAATATTAAGTTAATAATACAACCCTGCACTTGCTTTAAAAAACAAAACACAATCCTCCAAAAACAAAAGCACCCCGATAACGTATCGGTTGTCCAATACAAAATAATATATCAGCGGTGCACATGAGAGTTATTTGAATTCACACAAAACCTCTAAATGTGGCTTTGTGTATAGTTGAAAAATTACTTACATTACCTATTTATTTTAAAACTAATTTTATCAAGTATATGATTCTTGCAAGGCGAATACGAAAACGAAAAATTATATACGGCAAAAATAGTTTCTTATCATAAACCATAGTCAATCAGTCAAGTCAAAATTAAAAAAAAAAATATTCGAAAAAGGAAACTCAATGCTCGTGTCATGCCAGTGTTGAAATTTCTGTAAAAAAATGTAGACAGATTTTAAAAGAAACACTCCAAACCAGCCCTTAATTTTCTATAATGCAACTACTGCACCAGCACTCTCCAAACGTATTTCTGCGTGATCTCAATATGAACAGGTAAATTTGTGTTATTTATCCTGAAATTACAATTTATTTCTAGCGAAGTATTTATTCTCATATAGACAGGAATATATAAATATATATTTATTATAATTATTTGTACCAAGTGTAATATCTTAAGATACCTATCTACTTTAAGCGTTAACATTCGAAGCGCTTGCTCCCACATCGAGGTGAAAGAGAAAAAATCGTCCAACGCATCTCTTCTACTGATGAATCCCGTTGCTAGCGGAGACAACATGACCGTAGACCTTGTACAGAAGAAGGAAGAATTACCACCTATCGTACCTTGCTGTGAGGGGAGAGAACTACAAGTAAAATTTGTTTATTTTTAATATTAGATTATAAACAACGTCTCTCATACTATTATATAGACAGTCTATATAATATTTAATTTGTTGCTGAAGAGGTTAATTTGGGGTTGGATTTTATATTTAATGACACGAATTTGTTGCTTCTTTATATGTAGGTGTCCTTAGGGAGCTTGATTGGAATACATTTTTTAGCATGATAAATCATTTAATAAAAAATAATCGACTTTTTAAATAAGACATAGTATTCTAAAGGTAACCACAAAATTTTAAAAATAATCACGACGGAGCCAAAAAAGGGTAAATTTTTAAATACCTAGTATTAAAATAATCGTGGCAAGATGTTGATATGGGTTTAACATCTGCCAAATGCAAAGGGGTTACTTTTGCGAAGTGTTCGTAGAAATACGTATCGTTGATGCTAAAATATGACTTACATATGTATAAGGGTAAGATTCAAAGTCGAGAAATAGTGCGGAGCATAATTAACTTTATCAAAGCGTATTGAATTTGGCATACGAGAGTGATGCTCCATAAAGAAGATTTTCTCAAATTAGATTGAGAGAGTTTCTCGTCTCGAAGGTATAATTATCGAAAGAATATAAGAAAATATTCTTCGTCTAAACATTCACACCTCTCGCCCTTCCACTTTGGCGACAATTGCCTCACAAAGGAAAATTTATTGTATCCGTGTAACAGAATTTCAGAAGCAATAACCGAATTTCGAGGTTTTGTGCCAGTTGCTAGCATGAGTGCAGTGCGTTAGTGAAAATGAGTCCAAAGAATCGTACCAAGGTAATTTGGGCACGTAAATATTTTCAGCTCCAGCTCCTGTCTCCAAAGTTGATTTTACTTTCTTTCTTGTACATATACTTCTCATATTTTTAATTTTGCACTAATTTCTTTGGGACCAAATCCCTTAACATTCTCTCGTAAATGCATTTAGAGCTGCATTTCCCGCATTTAGGTTTTATAATTTTCCGTTTTCAACAAGCACTCGTGACTTCTATAAAGTTTAATGAACTTAGTATTATAAGATTTATTTTTATAGATATCACACAGGATTTTTGTGTAATTTTTTAGAACAATACCCTAATCACGAAACTAGAATGAAAAATCTCGCACTAAAAATGCTTCAAACATAGAAATATGTCATACGAGATCGTGTTTATACTACATAGTTGAGATTCTCGTAAGAAAGAATGGTATTTGAATCATATCCTTAAACTGGGTTATCGTGGGGAATAAAAACTCTCTACTTTACATAGTATAAAACATAAGTACATGTTTCATAATAATAAATGGTTATTCCGAGAAAAATTGTCTTTTTAAGTATAATAGCATATTATAGAACAACTTGTTTCACTCGTTTCTTGCCTTTTGTAATATATTAACTAAACATTGTAATTTTTACAACAATAAAACATTTTTCTATACCTAAAATCAATTGTACGATGTGTATTCTTCTTTTCACATTTTCCTAACAAAATGACTTGTTTGCAAGGAACGTATTAAATATTCGAGTTTATTAGTCACGTTTAAAGAAAATAATTACAATGTTTTGTAATAACTATATTATCTTAGTACATCGCTTGGCTTTAATTATGTTCTTTGGCATCACGAAATTTCTCGTTTAAATAAATTCCCGACTAATTAATGGATGCTGAAGAGCAATATGGGTTTTTAAAGGCTTGAGGGACGCTATTGAAGAGAAAGCAATTTGTCTCGCTTAGTGAAAAGAATGATGAATCGTTTCTAAACGCAATTATATTACATACTGGTGTTTTTTCAAGACTGAAAGAATTAAATAAATCTTAGTGTTTTTGAACTCTAAATGATCGTTAAATATGTAAACACCTATGTATGTACCTACGTAATCTGTATAGACATTGACGTAGTTAATACTTAATTTTATTAAACTATTGATAAATGAATCTATTACCATAGAATTTCTTTTGTTATTAAAACAGATAAACGAAGAAATAGTGCGAAGTGGCCTATCAGCGATTTCAGTGAAGCATGACAGCGTCATCCATTGTATGTCCATGTCTTGCGCATGTGAACGAATGCAATTACCAGCAGGACTAGTAAAGGTATTCTAGGAAATTGATATACTTTCCTTTCCCTCGCAATATATTAATGAAAATATAATGTATGTATATAAAAATAGCGAAAAGTTTACTACTAGTAGAATAAAACATACCCATAATGTCAATAAATTATATTACAGATAAATTTAATGACGTGGAATAAGTGATACCGGTATCCTAAATTGAACATATTTTATTTTTATACGTGATGACATCGGCCTATTTCTCATGTATTTTAATTTAATGGTTGAGATTTAGAAGACAGGTGACCTCACCTCTACTTCCTGGATTTCGCTACTGATATTTCATGACGCTGAGAAGCGGTACTTGTTATATTCAAAGTCGAGATTTATCGTGTGTTTGACATTGGACAATTGTAATGGTTTAAAATTTAGACAGTAGTTCAATATAATACTGTCTATATAGTGAGTTAAGCCTAATTTATTCATTAAAACAAAGCGTTTTAAAATAAATACATGCACATACACTAAATCTCTCTCTACCAGCTGGCTCTATCTTTTTCTAACTTGAACTTTTTGTCACTTTGTTTCCTTATTTGTACATGAGTGACTGTTCGTGTGAGGAGTGGCAAACCCTTTAAAAGCCTATATCTCAAATCGTTTTGTATTTCAGCACCGAAATTCGTTCAGATGTCTCCATCGGCCTGACCTCAAGCGAGTCCCTTATCTCCGACGCATGGCCCCCGACGATCTAGAAACACTGTTTCGTGGTTATGCTGAATTTCATCTCAGAGCTACTCCTAAAAGCAGTAACTAAAGTTTATTACGGCAACATTTTTCTAAGCGTAACTGCCATGTCAGCAACCAGGGGAAATTAAATGAAACGACTCATGGAACATTTGATCTGTTGATTGATTTTTTTCAAGAAGTAATAGATGATAAGCCACACTTACAACAGGACGCTAGTTACACTCTACGTTCAACTTACAACTACACTTTTTTGATCTAATAAGAATATTTGGTTTTTCCAATATTATGAAATAGTGTACTTGTAATTAATATGGTGCTTCATATATTTTTAAACCGTTTGAACCTCGATATCAGTATCTTACAACACGCTTGCGGTCAATCTAAACCTTGTTTAATATGATATGAATAGAAAAATGATAAGTCTCAATTTCAAAGTGATAAATTTATTAATTACATGCATATTATTTAAATAAATATTTGTTTGTGGTTCTATGCCTAGTAATACATTCAGAGGAATTCTCTATTGGATTTACAAGAATTGAACGAAATTTAGAAGAAAGCACATTAGACTGACCAAGTTGTAAGAACGAGATATAAAAATTAATATGGATATTTTTTTACCTTTAGACCGAAAAGACCGCGACAGCGTAAGGAGTTTAGCGCCAGCAGAAAATGTATTCAAAGATATGAGGGATAAGGACGATGGTAATTAGCTCGTACTGTTTTACTTAACATAGAAACTGTCATGTCAAATAACAAAATCCTAGAAAAATGATATTCTAAGAATTGTCCACATCTCTTATTAAAAAAAGTAAATTAAAAATAGTGTCGAAATAAAATCTGCCTGCCATGTATGTTTTCATGATTACTAACATAGAAAAACAAAAATATTGAAATCGACTGCTTTTATTAACACGCCAGGTAACACCCTACGTCCAATACCGGAGACAAGGTCAGGTGCTGAAGACGTACCAGCCGGCATGAGATTACATGGGGCTAGAGCTCGACTGTACACCTCTGTACTTGCGGGTGGCACGGCTGGAGATCAGCCAGAGTGAGTACTGTACCTGCGCCATTTATCTTTGTATCAGACGTGACGCAGATTTCTTGAACGAAAAACTAATTGTCACGTGATACGCATTTGCATATTAATTTGATAACGAGTCACGATTGCCGGCTGTTACAAAGTATTTTCGTCTGTAGCCCCTAGCGTTGCTTAAAACTTCATAGATTATACCTATTTTACAGCAACATATTACCATAATTTAATTCTTCGATTCGTTTCGCTGTGACAAGGTATCTACCAGATCTTATTGCGTTGTGTAACAGAAAAAAGCGCAGGGTTCAAAAGAAGATTATAAAGTAAACTTTTAGCTAATTGGTTTATATCCTGATCATATGATATAACGTATTAATATTCAGAGCTGCATGTACCAGCGAATACTACGACACCACAGTTGCCGAAGACACTCTCCCAGAAGATGAGATTCAATTGAACGAAGAACTCCAGATCATCTTGCCTCCAAGGTGTGATGATATCACAGCAGAATCTAGCATCACAACCTCGGAACATTAACTTAAGCGTACATGCGTTTAAAGACACGTTTCAAATTTGCCAAATTCGTTCGCAAGTCACGAAAAACCTTAGCCAAATTATTTATGTACCTCGATTGGATGATCACTGACCTCTTTTGAAGGAATAAAAGATGATTTGCGTGTAAGTTTATATTTGAATAACTTTTCTACAATATTTATACAGTAGTGTAACTCAATTACAACCGTTACATCGTTGAAATGGAAAACATAATTTTACATTACATCACGTGACACTTTTTAATTGTCTAGAATCAAACTAAATTTACTATCATCGCAAGCTCATAAAAACGTAAGCAAAAGAACACTAAAATACATTTTCAAACCTCTACCATGTTAGATTGATTTTTATTTTCAGGAACAGTTAATTGTACGTTTTCATGAACTTCATATTTACAGAAAACTGAAACATGGTTAGGCGTTTCGCGTTATATGCTAAAAAATATACAGCGAAGTTGCGCCATACGATGTCCCTACATACTAAATTAAGGGTTATAAAATTGTAACAGAAAAAATATTAAAAAAATAGAAATCCTTAAAAATAAATGTAACAAATAATGGCTGTAAAGAATTTGTAACAAATTTGCGCATTTAAAAATGAGTAGTGTAAAAAGTAGCCATTTTCATAATACTTTGTAGAAAACTCATATTTAAATTCGCGGAATACTCTGGTCCCATACTCTAAACACACGAAGCGTTAAAATAATTAGAATCTACAAGTTGAGAAATGTCATGGTTAAGTCAATATCCATTTGCATCTCGACGGACTGGTTTGTGACCAAGATGGCGGCGTTCGGCTTTAAAGCAGTGCTAACAGGGACGAAATTAACTCTTAACTTTAAAACTCAACGCTACTTTAAAACCTGAGGCCGTTGTAGTTGTCAATAAATATCAATTTACATATTAACATTATTTTTATTGATGCTATAATAAAGTATTAACCTTTTTAAGCGTACTTTTTATTTTACTTATGATACTGCGAAACTTAGGAAGCAAGTTTGGGAAATTTAGTTTTTTTCCTGTCTTCAGTACCCTTAGCACAACTTTTCGAGATTTTTATCAAGTACTGGATATAGATGTTGGCAACATTTTTTATATATATTAGTAGTCTGTGCAGAAAGTACCGCCGAGGCATTGCTTTTTTTTGTTGACAACACTTACGTTATGTCTACAGAATACAGTTCTATAGTAACGATCTTGATATGCATAAAAAATAAATTTTGTGAATAATTGAAATAAGAATTATATTGTTTATATTAGATATAATAGCTGGTACGTCGGTACTCTTATCGCACTAGTTTTTTATTAGTTATTACGTGAAGGTACTAGTAGAACAAATTTCGCCCATGAAGCGCAGCCAAGTTTTTCATACAAAAGTTTTATTAATATTTTAGAACTAGAATTGCACCCACTGTTAGTGCTAAGGGTGATATGGAAACCGAGTGAAAGTTCTGAGAAAATTACGGTCAACTAAAAGCAATAGTGATAGACGGTCTTCTTATAAAGCGTGAACAAAGAGTATTTGTTACTATGGTTAACAATTAATTTGTGATAATGGTAACCATGGTAACAAACGACAGCATCTATGTTTTTTAAAGCTGAGAATGCTTCTGACAAACATTTAACATCTATTTGCGTGTTACCCTACATTTAACTGTTGGAAAATGTTACCCACAAAAATAATTGGCCTGAGTTAACTACTGTATAGCCCATAATTTAGACAAACCTACTGTACATACCAGAGCGTGCTCTCATATTAAAATACCCTCAAATCGCTTCATTACACTAGTGTTAATACATACCGTTACTATACAAAGGAGGTAAAAAAAACACTTTTACTTTATGTAATCACCGTTTAAATAAAAAAATAATCAAATGTCGTTATAACAAAGCTCTAACTCTCTCTTTAAATAATGGAATAATTGATTTTTGTGTGACAAACAGTTCACTTTTACTAACTAAGCATAATACTGAAACGTTTCTTCTTAAAATACAGTAAAACTCGCCTACGATGCTAATCTTACATCAAGCACAATTAATCTGATATTGCCAAGAAATTAATAAGAATCTGCCACTTATAATTTTTTTTTTTTAATTGAAGTTATAAACAAATAAGAGAAAATGTAATGTTTAGAAAACCCTACATTATTTATTAACAACGATCATATGGCGTCAAAGTTTAGTTTATTTGTATCTAATAAGTATAAGTAACGTTTCAGTATAAAGCATTTGATAAGTCCTCTGGAAAGTAATTACTTCACTTGCGCGACAGTTCATACACTGGTTCACAATTACCAACGGTGCGCCGCTTACTTACAATTAAATGGCATCTCGATCCTCACCTGAAATAAAACAATACAAATTACATTGTCTTGATTACTATAATAATAATAATGAGTGGCGCTACAACCTCTTTAGGTCTGGGCCTCATGAAACATGATAATAGGCAAGTAGGTGATCAGCCTCCAGTGCCTGACTCACGCCGGCGACTGTTAAATGCGCACATAGAATGAAAATCCATTGATGCAAAGCCGAGGATCGAACCTACTACCTCGGGGATGAGAGTCGCAGGTTCGATCCCCTGAATGGTGAATCAGTGAGTTATATACCTACAGTGGAGTAGCTATATACCTACTCCACTGTACTACTAAATTGAAATATAGAACTATTTCATATTTATTTAAAATAAATAAAATTCGATTAATAATTGTGGAAGGCTTTAAAATTAATTCATTAGATTTATATCCTTTTTAAATTATTTACTTTAATTTATACAAAGTAACTAGCGGAACCGACAGACGTTGTCCTGTCTACACGTCTTTAATTTGAAAATTTCAAACTTTTTTTAATAAGCTAAATTAACATTCTGGACCATTTTGATGAAAATTATTATTCAAATGTTATGACAATATCTAACGATCCAGCACATGGTCTACAATAACACAATGATAACAAAACTTTTTTTTTAATTTGATCGCAGCGCTAACTGTCGGGATAGACTAAAATTAAAATTAGAATATTATTTAAAATTTGACACTGCGATGGTAGCGCCGTCTGTCGCATCTAATGTAAAACATTCCAAAATCAACAACTACTAATAAAATTAAAAAATAATTAAAAAAACATTGTCCAGCGGACAACATTGTGAATCTAAACCATTCCCAGATCCCCTTGAACACACACAAAAAATTTCGTCAAAATTGGTCCAGTCGTTTGAGAGGAGTTCAGTCACATACACACGCACAGAAGAAATATATATATTAAGATTTGCATTTAGATCTGTCATATGAGTATTTTAGAAACCACTCGTGTAAGATTTCAGTAAAATACAATAATATTCCTCACATTCACATTCCTGTAATATCTAATTTTGTTGCGAAAAGTGAGTCTCATGTGTATAGTATATATACTATACAATTTTATTTACTAATTACTTCGTTGCAATAACATAAAATGAAATTAAAAGGAGGACAAGTGGCGGCAAAAAAAAAATATTACATCAGATAAGGTACAGCTCAAAAATTCAATGCATTTTCGAGGCTTCGAGTACAGCTCTAAATAAATGGAAATTAGGTCTGGTAAATAGACACTGACCGCAGTACGTGGCGGGCGGGCCGCCTACTCTGCAGCTCATAACTTGTGGTTGCTGGTGAGCCACGTAAGTCCCTCGTAGAGCCCGTCCCCGGAAGTGGCGCACGAAGGCTGCACGTACCAGTTGCGATCGCGGATACGCGTCAGGCCTAGCTTCTCTTGGATCTCGTGGGGTTTCATTGCTGGAATTATATAATTAAACGTTATACCTGAAAACTATACCAAATCATACGTTTTGACTTATTCTGTATCTCTTATTTGAAGACCTATCAATTCCATGATCGGGCCACGTCCACATATATAAATTATTTCATTTTATTCATCTCACCGGTCAACCGCAGACCAATCATTTTTGGACTAATGGCTTCCACGTGCAACTCTCGTCCCTGAGGTCGTTCGAATCACGAATGTGCACCAATACTTTTTTATGGTCACTCGTTCGTACGATTAAGAAACAACTGAGTCGAACGGCATGCTTAACTTTAACCTCAAAAGTCGGCTTGTATCACGAAACAGATACAGAAATCTGAGGCCGAGACGGAATGAGGGCAGTAGCACCAACAGATATTGAAACTCATATATCGTAATTAATATACATTTTAGTCCTGTATATGTACAGGGATATATATAGGAAAATGCAGACAAAAAGTAACAAAAAATTAGACCTCAAAAAATTGTCAAATTAACGGTCCGTTATGAAGTTATACTAGTTATTCGCAATTTACGTATGCAACTAAGAAATTTGTGTGAAATGGGAATTAACATAACGAACCATCAGGCAAGTCCTGTTTGTTGGCGAATATGAGTATAATGGCATCCCTCATCTCCCTGTCATTGATAATACGGTGCAGTTCCTGCCGCGCCTCATCTATGCGGTCCCTGTCCGCACAGTCCACTACGAATATCAGACCTTGTGTACCTGAAATATTACACAACGCGTTTAGATACACATGCATATGTAAAAAAAATTGCTTCAATATCCAAGTATATTATGCTATATGAAAAGGAAGATAACCCTTTAAATCTAAATGTTTACAATATATATTTAACCATTATGTGGGTCCTATATCTTATTTCTATTAGCCCTAAATATGACTGTTAAAAGTTATTATCATTGACAGTATACTTTAGTCACGTGACACAAAACAGAGGTTAGTCGAATCGACGAAGACGTAGCGTGCTTGTAAATGCGTACATGTATTCGCCTGTCTAATCATGACACCGATTTTTTTTAATTTTTAATTTAAGAATGAAAGAGAAATAAACACTAAAAAACCTTGACTTTTTTACAATCATAGTACGACATATTTGCGGCACCATCTTGCCTAGAGAAGCATTTTGGCTTAACCTTGAAATTAACAATGCTTTTTTTTAAAGCCTATATATAAATTCTAATAATAATTTGTGTAGATTCTACTCCCTTACAAATAAGGTGACATGGTTTTTAAAATCTTGTCAAATAGCCATTGGGTAATCAATTAATATTCTCTATTGAAGTTTTTGACAATGCCATAGTGCGAGCATAAATAATTCCGCAAGCATTTTATTACCAACTTTTGGCTGTCAATTAATAATACTTAAAAAATGTTGGCTGGTGAATACCTCACCTGTGTAATAATGCCTCCAGAGTGGTCGAATCTTATCTTGCCCCCCAACATCCCAAACGTTGAATTTAACGTTCTTATACGTGACAGTTTCAACATTGAAACCGACCGTTGGTATCGTTGTCACTGACTGACCTAATTTTAATTTATATAAAATAGCTGTTTCAACTTGTTAAGGAATAATTGAACATATCAATAGTATTAGACAGTATTTTTATCAGAAAAACAACTTTGCGTTTGTTTAAGAGCGCGGTCACACGATGCGTTAACGGTGCGGCGCCGGAGCGGTGCCGCAACGTTATCCTACATACAAATAACTATACCATGCCACACGACGCGTTGGACGGCGTCGCACCGCAAGCGCGCCGGACTAGTGACCTGCGAGACGAGGCGGGGAGGGGTAAAATATATTGCCACACCACAACGCCCGTGTGGCATAGCTCGAAATAATTGCGGTGCGGCGCCGCACCGCACGGTTACCGCATCGTGTGGACGCGCTCTAACTCCTGGACTGAATTAGACGAAATTTATGTGTGTTCAAGTGGATTCTTGAATGGTTTAGATACACAATTAGATGTTAAATCGTTATTTAAGACCTGTATACAGGACGCTAGTCTACATAAACAGTACACATAAATATTTAATTTATCGTCGCGAGTGCCACAAAAGAATTCAGAACTGGGTCACTGGTTAACTTAGGTTTAGTATAGTTTTTTATATTTGTTATTACTACTATAAAAGTATAACTTATTTTTAATACTTTAACCACGCCCAAAGAAACAGACATCAGCATCATAACAGACCAAAGCAAGTCAAGAAACACAATTGAAAATAATTGAGGTAGTATATGTCCGCATTGTTCTTCGCACAATATATTTTTATTAATTCTTTGCACAATAATACGGCGTATCCCTAGTATTTTAATTAATAAAGGATACTAGTCTTTCCCGCTGCGTCCAGTCCCAGCATCAATATCCTCATCTCCTTGTTGCCGAAGATCTTCGACAATAGCTTCCCCATGGTGACGAGATCACCTCAACCGTACTACTGAAAATTAGATAATTAACCATTCATTATTTTATTTATGATATATATTTAAACTCTTATATGTTTGAAATATCGTAGTATAAGATATTCAATCTCTAATTTATTGACATCTACAGAATTTCAAAATAATGGCTAAAAGGGAAATTTCAATCAATAGGTGAAATTACTCGGGAGCAAAAAATTTGAAAACTTGTTCAAAAATAATTGAAAGACTTTAAACAAAATTACTCCAGTCATTAGTATAGTCTAAATAAATGTTGTTGACTTTATCGTCTATGCTTTTTGTTAAGCTATGGTTACATTTTTTCCATATTGAATAATTACATACATTACAGTAACGATTAAATCATAGTAGAACTACAACGATAGGTCTGTGAGGTGAGAATTAACAACTTTTTATCAAGTTTTTCTTTATCCAGGGAACGGAATAAAATTAAAATTAGGTTTTTTTAGATTAACGAGTGTCAAATTATGAGGAGTCGACTGTATAAAGAAAATTCATATTAATTATTATAGTTTGAATATCTCTACCAACTAGACTAACTTAAAGTAGCTTCCATTATGAAGAAAAAGTACAATAATAAAACTTAAATCTTATTGGGTAGTAAATAAAATTATTACTTTTTTAACAACACAGATACAAAAAACATGGATTATATCAATATCAAAAGATTTTTATTTATTGATATCTCATAGTTTTTGACGATAACAGTAAACTAAACCAATTAATTATTGTTATTTGAGATAAGAAAACGTGTTGCAAAACTTGTTTACTGACCTCATCCCAGTCAACCTTCGCATGCCCCAGATATTTAGGTGCACAAGAGCCCTTAAGTTAGTTTAAAGATCATACAATTTCTAGTTTGTAAACTTGTAATTTAACTTTCTATTTACGAAACAAGAATTAGTACCGTAAACAGAATCCGAACTTATAGTACTACCGATTTTTTTATACCGATACTTTATTGCGAAAAAAACATCATATGTATCATATGTGGACATAAGACCCGTATTGGTTACCATGGTTACCATTTACATATAATCGCAACAAAACCGGTGTTATATTCTGAATCTTTAGTTCACGTTATAGAAAGTATTGTGTATTATACATTTTAAAATCTCTGAATAAATAATATATTGCTTATAAGAAAAATAAAAGAACAGAAAAACTATTGTCTTAAAATAAACTGCAACACTTCTCTCAACGCGATACGTCAAGACTCTTACTTTTATTCAGAGAATTCTTCAATTATTTAAAATTAAGTTTATACCTCCATCCTCCTCCTATTCACTCGACATGAGTGAAACAAAACACTATGATTATTTCACTTTCTTGATTTCTCATGGATACGGTCTAATGACGTGTGATTCTTCTGTTTATATTTTAGTATTACTTACAATAATAAAATCTGAATACTTATGGAGAAAACGAAAGTACACATTCTATGTAAACTTATTTGCAATTCAAAATAGCTGATACAAATGTTTATTTTCATTCGCCGCTGCTTTAACTCTTGCTTTTGTTGATATTTAAAATAGAAAATCCCGAAGCGTTTATGCAAATAACGTGTTTTTATCGACTTTTAATAAATCGAAAGTGAACGTAAATTTAATAACATATTATTCTATTTTCTTATTTTGCTTTATTCAATTTAACGTGATCAAATATTTGTTATGTAAAACACGGTAGAAACGCGAATAGAGCTCCATCGTTTTATATTTATTTTTCCCCATCAGAAATGTAAAACTGAACATGATTGATTGAAATCCATTTACGAATACTCACATAGCACAGCTTCTTAATGGCAAACTACATTTGTGACTTCATTACATATGTTTAATCTCAATAGATGAACTCCATTATTATTCACGTATAAAAGTAGAATGTAGACGTTTGAACAGTATGACTCAATCTTTAAATTTCAACTCATCATCTATCTTTCACTTAAATACGGAAACAAATTTTCAAAAACTTGCAGTGATGTTATGTCAGTAAGTTTCAGTTTCATAGTTTCGGCACCAATATACAGCAGGAAGCAGTTTTTTATAACAGGAGAAAACGGGCATAATAACAATTGGTACGCTCTTTTCTTGAAGGACCCTATGTCGAACTCGTTCGAAAATACTTCAGTGGATAGCTGGTTGTACATAGTGATGATGCCTTTAATAACGCTAATTTGTGGTGGTGATACGGGTCCAATTTTGATAAACAATTAATTGATATTTTATTTGGAACAATGATGTTGTAAGTTAATGCACAAAGCTATGCAACGACAATGAAGATTCTCAGCTTCATTGACCTTATTTTCTTAATTGAGGCAAGTGTTACACAATAGAAATTTTTTCGCAGATTGTTCGTAATTGACTACGACATTGATAATGATAGTATAATCGCATAATGGCCAGGAATTCTTTCGCATTAGTCACGTACTGTTAAAATAAAAAATCTATCCTTCTGAAATGTTTTTAAATATATACCAATTTGCCTACCGTGGACGGCCTCGTAGTAACTTTATTCTATATGCATGTATATTGTCTATATAAAATACATAGATGTATATATTGCAAACAATAAATATAATAATACAAGCTGTGTATATGTTAAAAGTGTGAAATAATACAAAAGATCAACAATTATATCCTCTTGAGAATATAAAGTGTCCATAAGAAGAAAATAATAAAAAGCTTTTCCAAAATATTTCGTAAAAAATAACGCAGCCACGTGATTTCATCTTCTTAGGAAACAAGTATAGACAAAATACCTTATTCTTGTTAATGAGACTTCTTTGGTTTTTATAAAAAAAAAAGATCTTACAAGATGTCTTTGGATTTTTAATGGGACAATTGGGCAGGCTTATTGTCTCTCTAATTAGAGCATTTTTATGTCTGCATAAGACATATAAGACGTACGAACCTATTTGACAATTATTTTGCTTTATACATACTGGACTGGCACGACTGATTTCCGTAGTGTAGTAGCAATACCATTTGGTATGCTACGTAAAAATTCCTGCGTTATAAAAGCACGCTTACGTTATAAAAATATCAGTCTTAGACTTAATTTTAAGCCTTTCTTTTTTTGAACGTGTTCCCTAAAGAAATTAGTTAATACAAGTATGTTTGTAATTATCACGACAGCGTGTCAACAAAACAAACGTTTATCCATCTCACACGTATCCAAACGACCCTCCGTTTCCGGCTGATCAAAGCATAGGGCGTCACCAATTCCACACCATTTCCTTTATCCGGCTAATTTCGAATGGGTAAACTGTTACTCTGTACCTACTAGCTTTGTACCTGCAGCCTGTATAATTTTCTATCCAACTTTCAATGTGATATCAGTTGCATTTAGCATGAAAAAGTGCAGCGTACTAAATCATTTACTTAAATTGAAAATTGTTTAAAATTTCCGTTGAAAATATTTTCGAAATAAGGTAAAGTCACTAATGCTAGACACTTTAAGGAAAACACTTTGTTCATATGACAATAACTATATATTTATCAAACAAAACAATCACAGTTTTTTTTATATGAATGCCTCGTATCTTAGAAATTTATCTTAAGTAATAAAATTCCAATAATCAACATACGTTTATTTTTTATTTATTTTTATATATATATTGTTTTAGTCACCAATAGATTACATCACAAAAAAAGAAAATCACCTTAAGTAGACAGACAAATGCACTAATAGTTGACATACTATTTAATTAATACAGTTGGAGTTTTAAGAGCATCAGTGTGCTTGATATACTTAATTAACTTAGATATAATTTCTTATCCATCAATTTCTAAGGCCCTATCAAATTTGTACTTTATTCTGTCATCAGTTATAATCATATTTGGTACATCCAGGACTAGTTTCGTCATTTTTTTCTGAGGCAATATATTTGTCCAGGAATTTAAGGCCCATTTCCAGTTCTTTAATTTTTGCCATTTTTGGTAATCCCATTTCATCTGTTGGTGATTCATCTGATGCACAGCACACTTCATCAGGATTCCAGGGTGAGAGTCCACACTTACGAAACCCGTTTTGAAACATCTCAGGTGATAATGTACTTTAAGTACTTTGTTTAGCAAAGGACAAAAATTAACTTTTCCCAAAATGGGGGAATCAATGTTTTCTAAACGCCAAGACTGTACAGCCGTTTTCCAGGCGCTCTTTAAGTTTCTGAATAGCTACATCTATGGGCTGTAAGAGATTAGTGGCATTAGGAAAGAGAGCAATTATGAGATATGTGATGTGTGCCCATCCATAAAAAGTATGACAGGTTTTTGAATGCCATTGGCATTCAACCATTTATCAAATATATTGTAGATATATTCATATAATGTCGCCATCGTCATCCAACCATTGTCGGACCGTCCAATACCCCAAGTCACTGGAATAGACAAGCTCAATTCTCTTGGTATTCTTAAATACTTAAAAATAACCATGGGTGGTAGAACTTGACCTGTAGCATTATCACCTAAAAGAACTGTGAAACATTCTTTTTCGTCCGAGTTAACTTGCTGGTACACCGATTTTTTGCCTTTAGCTGCCAGTACCTTGTTTCCTTTCGGGTTCAAAAAAAATGCAGTCTCATCCACATTAAAAATTCGATCAGGTTCAACCAAAATATTTGTGTAATTGTTTTCTTCAAGATAGGTGCTGACTTCTTTAAACCATTTTTTTAACTGTCACATTGTGACTGAAGCTCTGGATGGATACCAGGCCCTCCCATCTTAAAAGGAGTTTCTAAATTCAAATCATCAACTTTTTTTTCACACTATCTTGTTTGTTCAATTATCTTTGCCTATTGGGAATCCTTGTTTCACCATTGCTTTTGCCCACTTTACAAGCAAAGCTTCAGTATCATCTGACGTGTAGCATGTTCTTCCCATTTTTCGTTTCATTGGTGTCTTACCCTTTACTTTATTCAGCAGAGTTACCCTAGGTACCCCAATTTTTTTGGCGCAGTTTACGTCGGAACTCCTCATCTACATTCTTGAATAGCGGCTTCCATATCAGCCTTAGAGTAACGAAACATCTGTCCTTTTATTAGCGGCATAATTATCAGTCTAGAACAATAGAACCAATAATTGACATCATGTATATCCCAATAATAGACACCATGTCTACCTTTAGTAAAAGTGATCTAAAATTGTTGATATCTCTACAGTAATCTTTTCATTAGGAATAGAGTTCAAAATCGTTCTGAACCTGAAATAAAAGTATAATATCTTGAAACACCAATGGATGACACGCCTGTCATCTATTAGATATTTATTATTTTTTGGAACTAATAGTAGACATATCATAATTTGTCAGAAAAAATAATAGCAAACACAAGACAATCACGTTTATCACTATCCCAACTTATCATTGATACGTTGACAAATGAGTAAAAAGTATTTTTTAAATAAATATCGATTCAAAACTCACCTTCAAATTTCGGCGTCCTTAAACTCAAAAACAAGAAATGGCGGAACGCGTGCTCACTCGGTTACCTGAT
Source organism: Pieris mannii (assembly GCA_028984075.1). Classification (NCBI taxonomy): domain Eukaryota; kingdom Metazoa; phylum Arthropoda; class Insecta; order Lepidoptera; family Pieridae; genus Pieris; species Pieris mannii. Next base: position 9,305,583 of record CM054776.1, read on the forward strand.
TTACAAGGACTGAAGCCATTTGGCAATTTTGTTTAGAAGCTGTTGGGAGTTTTTGAGAACTATTCAGAGATAGTGCTAGGTGTCCTACGATATTGTAATAAGAGTCATTTTATTAAAATTGTTTTTAATACAACAAATTTTTTTCGAAAGTGTCATCCTTTAGGTTACTGTCTGGCATTAGTGACTTTACCTTAATTGTTTTTGACGGAAGTAAAAAAAAATTGTTATGTTTGAGTAAAAATCAGCTAACATTGGTTTATTTTGGATTTTGTTTTTTAGTACGTATGTGCTATATAAGTATGTAATGGCTGAATGTACCAATGTTGTCTAAATGCGATTTATAGAACGAAAAATAGACGATATCGAAAATTACATTCACCCAGCATACAAAATTCACCAATATTCACTATGGACCGTATCGTCAAAGTGGTTTTGGAGGGCGTATTCCTCTTAACCTCTTTTTATAGAATTGGAGCGTCAATTAATGCTAAAATCTGCTTTTAAAACAGCTACTGTTGTTTTATTTAAACAGGGGTAAAGTAAAAGTAAGCTTTATATATTACAAATACAACTTTATTAACAATACTTCTAGTAGCAACAATCCTTGTATATCAAATTGCAACTGCTTGCTTCTAACAAAAGCAAATTGACAATGTCACCCAGATACACAGTAATTGCAAGATATATGAATATTATGTTATAAAACACTTTCATATAATTGTTTTGAAAACAAATCATTAACAAAATATCAACGGTGACGTAACAGAGAATTTGTTGCTCGACCAAATGTGCCAAGTTTTCAGATCACTTCAAAGTGGAAAGTTGCCAAAACCACCCCAGGAGATGGCTCATTTAAAAATTACAATTATACACAATTATGTAATATATCTGAATATAAACAATATATTTAGTATAGATAGACATTTAATAAGATTAAAGTGCTTCTACGAGACAAATTGATTTTATCGGTCACCAGGGTTGGAAATTAATTTAACTTCGGTCCGGGCATGTAGTTGTAAGATGTTCTAATTTGTGTGCATAAAGCAACTTGTTCTTTCCTGTCACTTCTGATGGCATTTACTGTCAATGTATGACGGCTGCCAAACGTGGACTTACAATACAAAAATAAAAACCAAACTAGTAGCATGCCAGAAACCAATGTAAAGCAGCGTACTAAAAATAAGAAAAATGCCTAAAATTAAAAGCGAAAAAATAATACGAAAAACAAAAGTGATAGATGAGTTACATTATGCCCTAAAACAGAAGTGGCAATGGGCGGGGCATATAGCAAGATACACAGATAAAAGGTGGACTATAAAGACAACTGTATGGAAAGGACAAAGAGGAAGCAGAAGAAGAGGGCGCCCCAAGAAAAGGTGGATGTAAGACATAGAAGCGGTAACAGGAAACAGCGAATGGAGAAAGAAGGCCACCGAGTCAGTTGGAAAAAGCTGGAGCAGACCTTTACCCGCGAAGAGGCTTCAATCGCCGGTACTAAATTTAGCTAAGATATAGCAAGATAAATAAAATAATATAAAAAATATAAGCTGCATATTATCTTTTTTGTCATGTTTGGAAATAATTATTATTATGTATGATTTTCCATATTCAGTGTTTTATAATTCAGCAGGTATTCCTTTCTATGACCATTCTATGACAAATCATGCCAGTTTCCTCGAATATTTTCTTTACAGTACAAACACACGACCTGTGTTAAGGACCGCACGTGTCTCTAAAGCTGATCGTTCTTGGTTTTACAACAATATACCACTAGTACACAGTATATGATAACGTTATGACAGCCTGACGCAAATTGTAATAACCCCACGTAATGACGGAAGTGTTATTACGATTGCTCCGTGTTCATGTGAGTCATAATACTTGTGGGGAATACATTACGTGATGGGTTCAAAAATACTCACAATCATCACTCAGCCATATGGATAATTTCTGTACGTTTACATAATATGTAATACTCTATTCGTAATAAACTACAACCTAACTTCCGACTGTCCGATAACGATCGCAATATTTAGTACATTATCACAATTCCAAGTGTCCGACAGTAATGACGTCCGTCTTTAAATGACGTCATTTGGGTGTTAGACAATAAAAGAGATCCAATGGCGCTGCAGCTCTTGTTCTTGGCCTTAGATTTCTGTGTCTGTTTCGCAATCTTTTTTGTACCTAAAAGGCAGATTATGTGCCGCTTCGCTGATCGCCTTTTGAATCTAGTCATGCAATTTAATGTTGTCTTTTAACATACGAGTGTCAAATGTGCACTTAAAAGTAAGAGATAAAAATCCATTGGTGCACAGCCGGGTTTCGAACCTACTACCTCAAAGATGAGAGTCCCACGCTCAAGCCACCAGGCGACTAGACCAACAATGCTCTTAATTTCAATATCGGCCTTAAATTTTCTGAATAATTTACTCTTTATGTGAGTTCTTCCATCTTCCTTTTTATGTCGTACCTTAATTTAGAATACAATTTTCTTACTGATGTCGTAGTGCTTCTACGATACACACATACAAAGAAACTTATCAGAATACACGATCAATAGACTGGCATCAGCCGAAGAAAGCGTCACCCCACCTAAATTGAGTTAACATTGGCCCAATATCCGCAGAACATAGGCAAGGGGAATCATTGCCTTATGTATGATATGAAATTAAATAGAACGTAATAAAAACGTAATATTTTTATATGAATTGGGTTTCGTCTTTCATTTACTTTAAGTCCTACAACAAATCATTTTAAAATTTGCTTTGCAAAGCTTTAAATCCCATCAATAAGTTTAATCCTATAAAAAATATTTGTTTCTTATGTAGCCTATAAAATCTTTTCAAATATACTAAAAGTTAAATCGTACCTCAAAAAGGCAAATAACGCTTTCTCTATTAAATTTTACTACAATATCTGCTTTAGATAATGCTTAAATTATTTTGCGTCCATTTAAAATTTTATAAGTTTCCGCTTCCAGTATAATACAGTTATCTAACAGCGCTGTAGACATTCTCAAATGTGATTAAACTCTCGAGTTCAGAACGAATTATATAATGGTAAGAAATAAGTATAATTTATTATTTATAGACCGAAGCGTCACGCAGGACACCATTAACATTTAATACGTTAAAAATGTATGAAGAAATTCGGCGGCACGGTTTTATTTGGCTATATTTTAATGATAGATATAGATGTTTAAAATATATGTCCTAAATTCTGACCGCAATATTAAATGCTATCTAGTATCCGTTTGATAAAACTGTGTTCTCCGATTTCGCAGAATGTATAATTTTTCGAGATATTTTTTATTTATTCATTTTTGTTAGAATAATATAAAAGAATATAGCTCAAACAATATACGTCCATCTAGACCGAATCAAACCACCAGCCACTTTCTGGGCCACTCAAGTAAAAGTACTTGATCATAACTAAAGTAAAGTTTTATTTTAACCAAATCGTGGAGCACGGCTGGCCTCAATTTTTTATTACCTGTACAGCTAGCGATTTCGAGAAGGGTTATGGTGTCACGCTAACATTGAACGATAGCGCATATAGCGGAATTTCTGATAGGTTTATCCTACATTAATAACACGTTTGTAACCATAGCAACGGTAGCTGCCATCTGTGGCTTTAGCATGAGTTTGACATGGTATTAAACGCTAACATTAACATAGATGTCCTATGGCGCTGAACCCTTGATGTTGACCAGAGATTATGTTAACTTATTTATTTATTTCGTAATCCTACGGCTAACATATATTATATATAATTACAAACAAATACACTGAAAATATAGCGAAAGATAAAATACATCATATATTTTACTACAAAAAGGTTCAATGATTACCACAAGGGAACAACTTAATCATCTTTCTATTTCGGCAAGTAGGGATCAGCATTCTGTGCCTGACCCCGTCGATATGTGTTGGACCTACTGATTTTCGACATTATTTCGATCGTATTAGCATTAATTGATATAAAAAAATAACAATTACTATTGGGGCACAGATGTTTAAACAACAACAATACATAAAAACCGTTTAATGCATTATCAAGCTCAATCAAGGAAATACAAAATTTCAGTAACGAAACTTTATGCTGCTGTTGGAAAACTTAAAGAAAACGCTGCCAATGTCAGACTAAAATCTACAAACACATAATTCCAGGATCATATGTTGGGAAAATTAATCTAATGCGCTGTTAGCAACAAGCCACTACAGAGATGTACAGCAACAAAATATGTTATGTGACAGCTACTTCAGTATAGCGGTATCATATTACTTAAAGTAAGGCTTGGCGAAATTCGTAAGTGTTGTTAGACTATAGAAAAAAAAACAGATTTACTATCCTTATTAACTTTAGCAATTTAACGGTGCGTTTACTTTTTCTGATTCTTGCTCACCTGATGTTAAGTGATACCGCCCGCCCATGGACTCTCAATGCCAGAGGGCTCGCGGTTGCACTTGAATATGCAACGCAATTGGTTTAATATCAAACAATGCCAAGCCAAAAGTATATGACGGAAATAACGTTTATTTATTGCTACTATGAAAAATAGACTTGTTTATCACTAACAAAATACCAATGTTTATTACCAGCATAAAGAAGCAAAACTAAACTCGACCTGACCTGAAGAATTGGTAAGATTTTTGTTTCTCAGTCAGGGTTGGTTCCTAACTAACTAACTAACTAGCATCTGCGGTCTACGATTTCTGCCAGCTTATTTATTAATTATTAATATGTATAGATCCAAAAGGGCGGAGGCCATTACTCGATGGATCCATCAGCTTTTCCATGTGTATTTGGTTTGCTGGCTTGCCACACTACGAGGTGATGTAGCCAGATATTGTGGACTTGATTCTATTTCTGTCATCATCCAAAATCCAGTTATGTATTCTGCATATCGTTAGTTGTAAACTACGAAGACCTTTGCACAGATGACAGAGCATTTGGCATGCGAGGTTAATAACCTTTAGTGTAAACGCTCGAAGCTCATTCAGTCGATGTAAACACATGTCCGAGCTAACAGGGTTGACGATACTCTCTACTTATTTTTAGCAACGTACTATAACAGTAGCGTAAAATCACAATTACCCGACCGATGTAAATAGAACGCTGTTACGTAGGCGCTAATAGGAAGGTTAATTAGATTCGTTGGAATCGTTTAAATTAGGCTTATTCGAATTTCAAATCCGATTTGAAATGTGAGCTGACATCAAAGCAACTGGCATTAGGGAGAAACGTCGAATACTCGTAATTCTGCCGATATGAGATAAAAGTCAAATCAAACAACTTGCCCATGTACTACTAATTTGATTTTAGTAGATAAAAATTTTATCAAGATTTATAATTACTCAAATACAAAACTGACGGTTTTAAAAGTATGGTAGATACAAAACCTATGTGGTTTGGGTTTATGCAAAATAACTAAAATAGCATAAGGTAACATACAAATTCTGCGTTTTATCTACGATAAAGCGATAACTATTAAAGTACACAATACCATTATGACACGAGTACAAAGATAGTATCGAGGTTAGGAGGTCCCGTTTCCCATATCAACATAAGTAACGTCATTAGGAGCGCATTAATCTAGTTATTAACCCTATCGAGATAATATTAGCGTGTCTTGTGGTGTTAGACATGAAGGAAGGTTCTTAACAAACGAGGTTAGAATACAATAGAGTATTGAAAATTATATTAAAATCAACATAATTTTTATATAAATATTTAATAGGTACAATTGAATAAGTTATAGACTTCATTTTTTTTATAGAACAGGCAGACGGGCAGGACGCTCACCTGATGTTAAGTGATACCGCCGCCCATTGACAGTCTCAATGCCAGAGGCCGGCCTTTTAAGAATTGGTACATTCTTCTCTTGAAGGACCCTAAGTCGAATTGGTTCGGAAATACTTCAGTGGGCAGCTGGTTCCACAAAGTGGTGGTGCGCGGCAAAAACTGCCTTGAAAAACGCGCAGTTGTGGAACGGGGGACGTCGAGGAGATACGGGTGGAATTTCGTATTCTGCCTCGACGTCCGATGATGAAACTCAGCTACAGGTATTAATCCGAACAACTCCTCTGAACACTCTCCATGGTGAATACGGTAGAATATTTCAAAGATACTAATAAAATGCTTCTAGGTCATATGAATGACGATAGTATGGAGAATGCATACACATGACTCATCGTCTTAATAAATTATGATCATATTACCTAACTTTTAAATTGTTGAATACAATTAAATCACTTCAAGAACACTCTTATCACACTGACAAGGTGTTCAAGTTCACTTATTATCAATTCAATTATGCAAATATTGCTTTTATAAAATGATTATTGTTTAAATGGTCACCCAAAGTTCATTTTTGGAATAACTGTTAAGAATTGAAATAAGAGTGTATAATAAAAATTGTGGGTGTGGTCCATTATTCGTTTAAATGTTAAAAATATTTAAACGAATAATCAAACCCTGCAAGGAAATCAGACCCTACAATGTTTATACTACAACTTAAGCCATGGCTTTAGAATTACTGACTAAATAAAGACGATATTAAAATAGTAATGAAAATCGTATAAGAACGAAAGGTTCTTGAGTATGAACAAGCAGCTACCGTGCAAGCATAGAATACTAATTGACTTAACGGACAAATCCCCACTAAAATGAGCATTCAATTTGTCATACCCACGTGTAAATAGTTTTAGGTAACAAATAGTATCTGTGTGGGACATTTGTTACTCTCGAATGCCCATGGAACATAAAAAGGAATATAGTAAAAGCGTAACTAATCGGTGGCCTGCAAATTTCGTAGACTGACACAGATGACGCTACTATTATTCAAAATGGTAGTAAAAAAAAACTTTTAACCGCTAAAATCGTTGTATCGCTCTCGAAGGCTACAAAATATTGAATAATCAAATCAAACTGTATAAAAAAAAATTTCTATGTTAGCGTCAAACCTCAAACAAACTTTTCACCTGTTTGATAAAAAATAAAGTCACTCTCAATTAGATTTCATCTCGAAATGTTCCGTGTTTCAAGTCGTAACCATGATTAACACTTAAAAATATATCCACAGTTCGATTCTATATGGGGTCTATATTTCAAATATATCAATTAATTCTAGTTAATATACCATATAAAGGTCAGAATTGTTCATTTCAGTTTACTACTTGTAACATTCGCGGCGTTATTGATGACCAAACACAGTAAACTGGTGTAATAACTTTCATTTTCGAGAGTAAAACGAGTTGAATTTAGAAATTGATAATCGGGATAAATTAGTAGACTATCCTGTGTCTTTGGGAATAGAACGCGTAGTTTAAATATTTTTATCTATTATTAAAATCCTAAGTATGATTTATTAAGTTTTGTACAGCTGTATATAAAAATCTCCTGTCACGATGTTTGTCCGCGATGGACTCCTAAACTACTTAACCGATTTTAAATTAAATTGGCACACCGTGAGCAGTCTGGCCCAACTTAAGAGATAGGTTAGCTTAGATCTTTAATTATAGTCACAATTTTATTTTATTGCAAATTATTTGTTTATTATTTGATACAATTCTAACAGATGGCGCTGTGTTAAAAGTACCAACGTTTCACATAAGTTCTCCTACCGTTTCCCTTGAATAGTTTACTACTATGTAATATAACAAAAACCTTAGCCACAGCAACGCTTGTCCGAGTCAGCTAGTAGCTGTATAAAATTTTGGTGATGCTAAGTATGTCTTTGAAATATAGTGAAATTTAATTTTAAAGGATCTTTATTGCAATGTTTTATATAGTTTATGGTTCCAAAACCACATAAGACATACAGTTTATTGGGACTAATATAACAATAATCCTTATATTAAATATACTGTGTAAACTCTATATAACGACACTCAAGAAACTGTCCAAACTTGTAGTTAAATGAATATAAGAAAATTCTGTTATTTTCGCCTGACGTCTTTTGCCGTACCAGAAATTATGTTGTATTTTTTTATTGATATCTTGCGATATTGAGGCAAGTTTGTGAAATCACGCTCCAGCAATCCCTATTTCAAAACAAAATAACGGATTTCTTAGAAAGTTCGGTACGTATGATAGTCGATTTTATTACGGGCTAGGAAAATAAAGCTACAAAATAACGTGCACAGCTCCGCAGTTTTAACTAATTTAAAAAGTACTTTTTAATATTTAATTATCGTTATAGAGGGAGGGTGTAATGCTATATAGAGTGCATCATTGTATGGAAGACAAGCTAAAGCAACCAAAGCCTAGTGATTTCGACGTTACAAGAGTTTTACAGTATATACAGAATCAAAACCTGTTATAACCGCATCGCAGGGACTACTCATATTTTGTGGTAAAAACCGATATTTGTAATAGCCGATGACGTTGTTATTAAATACCTAATACTTTTACCCGCCGGGACCTTTGAATTAAGTCAATATAACCGGTATGTTGTTCTAAACGATGATGTCGGAAACGGTTTTGACTGTGTATCTACACCAAGTAGAAAGCGCAAATACTCACATCGACAAATCTCCAACACACCGGAACCATTCCACACAGTTGGCTCACTTCCACGATCCTATCACTGTGTCGCTTATCAAAACTCACGCACACAACCTGCAACAATATAACATATTATATTATATAAGAAAACTGCATACATATTTAGGAATAGAACGGAAGAATAGACCAAAGCGTAAAAAGTAAAAAAAAAATACTTTGTTTTTTAGCTATTTACGCTTTGGTCACGTAGCAGTATTTGAATTGTGTTGAATCTAAATTCATCATCATTAATTATGATTATTCGCGAGCAAACAGGAAGTAAAGTGTTAGGATCCCCTGCTATCCTAACAAATGCGATAAGTCAAACTCCCAAAAAGAAGGCCATCCATTTTGATAACTCGCCAAAATATCAGGTACATTTGAACGTGTCAAAGAGAAAATAAATATTTTACTACGAAATTGTTTGTACTTTTCTAGAGTTAATCAACAATTTTTTTTCAACTTGAAAGTTTTTGGATTTCTTAGGATATTGTTTGAAAGAAGCCTGTCACTTTCATCAAGTAGCACGACAAAACCCCTTTGGGAAAAGTAATCAAACTAGTCGTAACGCAATCAAATTCTAAAATTCGTGGAACTCAAACAAGCTTAATGAAATATTGGAGCTATAAAAGCCATCCAACAACCAGGATTTTTTGATCGCGTGATTGAAGGAGAGGTTTTGCAATGAGGATAAAAATGTATAGTAGCATTATATGTTAAATACGACATAAAAGATTAGGGTAAAACGTTACATTATTATATTCATACATTTAAAACTAAAGGAATCAGAATGAAATTAAATTTTGAATGTCCTTTTCTAGGTTCTGACCGCTCTTTATACACTCAACGAGGCAATAGTTGAGGATTTTTTGATATTTTCAATACTAAACTGTAAGTGTTATGTTTTTTTTAACTGGATAGCATAAAATCCAACCGTCTATCATCATTTAAATTGTTGGAAAGTCGCTGTTAGATTACACTGTCAATTATCACAATTAGAATAACAATGAATGCTACGCATAAAGATTGCTTTTATTATCTCGGAAGAACGTAAATTGCTATGAATGTTGAAATAGTTAGATTTCTTTAAACAGTTCTCTTGTTAAGACACGACATTCATTTAACATATCTTCTATAGTTTTTGCCTCTAAAATAAGGGACATCATTTTCTAATCTCTAAGTGACGTAGGAAATTTTTTAAATGTTTTCGAATAATTTCTATTCTCCCCAGTGAAAAAATATTTTTACTTAATACCAAAAAATTATTTTACCTAATATAACATTTTGATAGTGTAAACACTGATAGAATAATACATTTCAACGACTCCGAATGAATGAATCGAGGGCTAGATTGACTCTTCGCCCACGGACCGCTGTTAGAGCTTCCGTCCGGAACGCCCACTAAACATAAATCATAATTCATACTATGTACCAAACGCAGTATTACTATATCTTTGCAGAATAATTCACTTAGGCTGAATAATATTAAGCATTCATGTAAGGTTTAAGGTTATGTCTTACAATTGTAATATGTAGTGTGGCCTCAGTTTCCGCACCAATTTGTACGTAAAATATACTTTCAGACTACGTACGTACATTTTGAGTGTAATTAATATACTTGTTAAATTTCAACAATATGTCGTTTCAGGACATAAAGTATAATAAACATTACACTGTCAAGTCATAACTAGCAATGATGAATCAGTTGCCATCCGGCGCCGACGCACAGTGGCGCATGACAACAAATCATAGGACCAAGAGCTGAACAAATGAAATGATGATTTTAAATACCTTATACCTTTGAATACTTCCTTGCTATACCACCATGCAAAGTTGAACATAAAATGAAATAAAGCCACAATTAGAAATTATGTTTGTGATTTAAATATATTTTACTATTGTTATCATGTATTAGGCATTACATTTTCTTTGTATTAAGGTAAAGTCACTAATGCTAGACACTTTAAGGAAACCACTTTGTTCATATGACAATAACTATATATTTATCAAACAAAACAATCACAGTTTTTTTATATGAATGCCTCGTATCTTAGAAATTTATCTTAAGTAATAAAATTCCAATAATCAACATACGTTTAATTTTTATTTATTTTTATATATATATTGTTTAAGTCACCAATAGATAACATCACAAAAAAATAAAATCACCTTAAGTAGACAGACAAATGCACTAATAGTTGACATACTATTTAATTAATACAGTTGGAGTTTTAAGAGCATCAGTGTGCTTGATATACTTAATTAACTTAGATATAATTTCTTATCCATCAACTTCTAAGGCCCTATCAAATTTGTACTTTATTCTGTCATCAGTTATAATCATATTTGGTACATCCAGGACTAGTTTCGTCATTTTTTTCTGAGGCAATATATTTGTCCAGGATTTTAAGGCCCATTTCCAGTTCTTTAATTTTTGCCATTTTTGGTAATCCCATTTCATCTGTTGGTGATTCATCTGATGCACAGCACACTTCATCAGGATTCCAGGGTGAGAGTCCACACTTACGAAACCCGTTTTGAAACATCTCAGGTGATAATGTACTTTAAGTACTTTGTTTAGCAAAGGACAAAAATTAACTTTTCCCAAAATGGGGGAATCAATGTTTTCTAAACGCCAAGACTGTACAGCAGTTTTCCAGGCGCTCTTTAAGTTTCTGAATAGCTACATCTATGGGCTGTAAGAGATTAGTGGCATTAGGAAAGAGAGCAATTAGGATTAGATATGTGATGTGTGCCCATCCATAAAAAGTATGACAGGTTTTTGAATGCCATTGTCATTCAACCATTTATCAAATATATTGTAGATATATTCATATAATGTCGCCATCGTCATCCAACCATTGTCGGACCGTCCAATACCCCAAGTCACTGGAATAGACAAGCTCAATTCTCTTGGTATTCTTAAATACTTAAAAATAACCATGGGTGGTAGAACTTGACCTGTAGCATTATCACCTAAAAGAACTGTGAAACATTCTTCTTCGGCCGAGTTAACTTGCTGGTACACCGATTTTTTGCCTTTAGCTGCCAGTACCTTGTTTCCTTTCGGGTTCAAAAAAAATGCAGTCTCATCCACATTAAAAATTCGATCAGGTTCAACCAAAATATTTGTGTAATTGTTTTCTTCAAGATAGGTGCTGACTTCTTTAAACCATTTTTTTAACTGTGACATTGTGACTGAAGCTCTGGATGGATACCAGGCCCTCCCATCTTAAAAGGAGTTTCTAAATTCAAATCATCAACTTTTTTTTCACACTATCTTGTTTGTTCAATTATCTTTGCCTATTGGGAATCCTTGTTTCACCATTGCTTTTGCCCACTTTACAAGCAAAGCTTCAGTATCATCTGACGTGTAGCATGTTCTTCTCATTTTTCGTTTCATTGGTGTCTTACCCTTTACTTTATTCAGCAGAGTTACCCTAGGTACCCCAATTTTTTTGGCGCAGTTTACGTCGGAACTCCTCATCTACATTCTTGAATAGCGGCTTCCATATCAGCCTTAGAGTAACGAAACATCTGTCCTTTTATTAGCGGCATAATTATCAGTCTAGAACAATAGAACCAATAATTGACATCATGTATATCCCAATAATAGACACCATGTCTACCTTTAGTAAAAGTGATCTAAAATTGTTGATATCTCTACAGTAATCTTTTCATTAGGAATAGAATTCAAAATCGTTCTGAACCTGAAATAAAAGTATAATATCTTGAAACACCAATGGATGACACGCCTGTCATCTATTAGATATTTATTATTTTTTGGAACTAATAGTAAACATATCATAATTTGTCAAAAAAAATAATAGCAAACACAAGACAATCACGTTTATCACTATCCTAACTTATCATAGATACGTTGACAAATGAGTAAAAAGTATTTTTTAAATAAATATCGATTCAAAACTCACCTTCAAATTTCGGCGTCCTTAAACTCAAAAACAAGAAATGGCGGAACGCGTGCTCACTCGGTTACCTGATTTACAAGGACTGAAGCCATTTGGCAATTTTGTTTAGAAGCTGTTGGGAGTTTTTGAGAACTATTCAGAGATAGTGCTAGGTGTCCTACGATATTGTAATAAGAGTCATTTTATTAAAATTGTTTTTAATACAACAAATTTTTTTCGAAGGTGTCATCCTTTAGGTCACTGTCTGGCATTAGTGACTTTACCTTACAAATACAGATAAAAATTACTAGAAAGATTATTATCTATAAATATTTGTATCACTAGAGGATTTTTGATGTACTTTATAAAATGAATAGACTTAGTAGCTGTGGGGAAATTGTACTAGCAGAATTTGTTTTTCCAACTTCTACAAGGAATTAAATAATGTCTTTAGTTTATAAGAGCACTAAATATATAAATAAAACTTCTTTAACTGGTACTTTTGAGTGTTTTACAGCAATCCTTAGCAATACGCCACCAAATTAAAATAATAGATAGCCATTTGATATTATGATTACAATTTAGACATACAAAAGCCAACTAGACTACAAAGTTGGTATTTGCATTACTCCACTACATATTGTTTAAAAAACAACTCTGAATAACAAAAGTTGTAAGTGTTGTTGTTCCTTACAACAACACTTACAACTTTTTACTATAAGTTATACCCCCTTGAATTCTTTGAATGTTCACTTATCACTTATATAGGTAAATAATTGACAAGGTCTTAATCAAAGAAATTGGGGTCAATGTACATTACCTTGGTGACCTCATACTACAATTACAAACATATTGGTCAAGCGAGCTATTAGAGTAGACTGTAGAGTAAGGAATGAAAAGGATTGTATGATTAATAGGTTTTGTAGTAGTGTGGACTCAATTTCTACACATAAATATTCATTTCATCCGTTGTTCATAAGATTAATAAGTTTAATGATTCAATCTTGGCTGTTAACTGTTAACTATTACAGGTTTCTACAGAATTTGAAACAAGTTGCATGTATAGCTAACCTACAAATATTTTTACAGATTTTGATATTATTGCATCCATTACATTTATATAACTAAATGTTAAGTTCTAATTTGAAATTTACTGCGTGTATTATCATAGGTTACCTAATCATTAATAAGAATTATATTGCCTGATATATTGAATATTTATACCTAACACCGAGTGCAGGAATTACTTATTTTGTGGCAAAAATAATATACATCTTATGCAAAGGCGGTGTCTCTGTGATCAGCAGCCACCGAGGCGATGGCGGTCAAATAACGGCTAGACGATATGGTCAAGCCGCAAGCGTCAAATAATTAAGTAAGCACTCGTAGGATCTTAACCAGACTTTAAAAAGCAAAATATAGTTACGTAAACTTACCACATGACAGGATTTAAATAATTTTATTAACATTTACCCACAAGTTCACAACACAAAACACTCCACATCCACAAAATGACAATTAGAATTCAGACTCGTTAGTCAAAAACTGAATCACAATTCTCAAACACGATTCACAGACTACAATAAAATTTGAATAATCCTAAGAATAGTCAATACTCAATTGTCAAGCTACAACTGACGGCTCCATAGAATAATAATTATAGTCTGAAATACTGTAAAAGCATATTATATTATGCGTTTATTTTATCGATAAAAATAAAGTATTGATCGGTAACTTTGTTTTCTAAACAATAATTATTTATGACAATGCTTAGTGTTTATTAAATTATATAAAAAAGTTTATTACAGAAGCTATAACGAAATCAAACTCTTGCTGTTGAATTAATAATAGTTATAGGGTAAAAATGTATTATTTTACTAATTTGAATGCTTATTAGACAAATAAAACAACCATACTAAGATATTTTTTTCAATAAATAATACGTTAAAAAAACGTGTGCAATTCACGCCTGATATAAGTGCATCCATCAAAAACCAAATTTTATAATTATGTAAATTAGACTTTTTCACTATCTTAATGTAGGATTAAACTTTTCTTGAAAAAAAAATAGATTTTAATGTTTTAATTTATAAGTTTATTCTTTAATTTGGTAAAAACTAAAATAATGAAAGTTTGAAATTCGATGTAATGAAAAAGTGAATCTAAAAAGAGTTATAAAGGGTATTTCAAAAAGAACTTTGTTTTTTAAAACAAAATAAAACAAAGAATTTAGAGGAAAATGAATAAATTTTTTATTGTATTACAAAGAGAAAAGTTTGGCAATTATGAATGAAAAATGATATCTGGCAAATGTCCACCACGACCACGCTGACAGATGTTAATTCTTTCATCAAAATTTTTAATCACTTTTTGGCAAAATGGAGGGTTTATTTCGTTAATGACATCACGGATTTTGAGTTTTAAGGCTGCAATCGATTCGATTGGCTCCGTATAGACTCTGTCTTTAACATAGCCCCACAAAAAATAATCCAGTGGTGTTAAATCACACGATCTGGCTGGCCACTTAACAGCTGAATTTCGCGAAATTATCGCGAGATGTTAACCACTAAATTTTGGCCTATTATTGATGACATGGATATCACTGAAATGTGGTTTCAACAGGACGGTGCCACATGTCACACAGCCAATGAAACGATCAATTTATTGCAAACCAAATTTCCCGAGTGCATAATTTCGCGAAATTCAGCTGTTAAGTGGCCAGCCAGATCGTGTGATTTAACACCACTGGATTATTTTTTGTAGGGCTATGTTAAAGACAGAGTCTATACGGAGCCAATCGAATCGATTGCAGCCTTAAAACTCAAAATCCGTGATGTCATTAACGAAATAAACCCTCCATTTTGCCAAAAAGTGATTAAAAATTTTGATGAAAGAATCAACATCTGTTAGCGTGGTCGTGGTGGACATTTGCCAGATATCATTTTTCATTCATATTTGCCAAACTTTTCTCTTCGTAATACAATAAAAATTTCATTCATTTTCCTCTAAATTCTTTGTTTTATTTTGTTTTAGAAAACAAAGTTCTTGTTGAAACACCCTTTATAAAAGATATTAGGTACCTACATAAAATTGTGAAAAACTGAAAAAGTTAACACTAAAAATAAATAATAAATACTAACAATTAATCGGCAATACGGTTGATATACAGCTTGTCCTTAGACATAGGTTTCCTCTAAAGACTTCCACTCTTCTCTGTTCCGGGCTTAACGCATCCTAAGAGGGCCAGCTCAAGTCTTCGCAAATTATCTTCGGATCTTTTCATTTGTCTTCCTCATTTTATTTTGTCATTGCGAGGAAGCCATTCCGTCACTTTCTTCGTCCTTTATCTTTCTTTATCTTCTCTCTTAATGTGTCCTGTTCATTTCCATTTAAATATTTACTAGTTTAGACTTAAACTTATCAGCATTTCTAAACTTTGTCATGTCCTTTATTTCTTCTAGTTTTACTCTATCTTTCAATTTTAGACCTAGAATACTCCTTTCGATACTATTAATAAATAAATAAATATTCTGACATACTCTTAGTTTGTTTTCTTGTTTATCAGTGAGTGACCAGGTTTAACATGCGTATATTAGGCACGGTCATATACAGGCATTAAATACTTTTCGTTTGTAAAACATTTTCAAGTTTCTGTTTTTCATTATTTCTGACAGTGACCAGTATCTCTTCCAAGTATTTGTAACTCTTTGGTCCAGTTCTTTGCCCATGCATTCTTCATTAGCTATCAAATGTCTTATGTATACTCATTTACATATTCAACTTCATCATCGTTCACGTTTATTGGCACTTCTATTGAATTTGTCATTACTTTAGTATTTGAGATATTCATTGGTAGTCCTATTTTAGCACTCTCCTCCGCTAGTTCTTGTAACATGCTTTCCAGTTGCCTAGGGTATTCAGAAAAACAACAATATCGTCTGTGGTTTTTGTTCCAGTCTAGATTTCTGAATATCTTTTTGAGGGTTTCCTACCTGTCGTTTTTTGCGTTACATCCGGTTTGCATTCCGTTCTAAAGAAGTTTTAATTCAAAAGTGCTTATACAGCCTAAAGTTCCTTAATTACTAAACAGTTATGTTAGTATTTGGATGAAACAAGAAGAAATAATATCAGTCTATTTCTTTATTATGAATAATGCCTAAGAAAATGATTAATCTGTCTCTTGTTTATTATATTTATCAGTATCCTATATATATATCAAGAATCCGCAGTCGTGGTGCGCCCTGTATAGGCGCGTACGACGCATGTTCTACCTTCGCGCCCCCCGGCACGCTTGCGACTCTCAGGCTGCTTAGATGATGCAAGATGCCTTAATAGTAATGTCCGTAGAAAGTTTAAAACTTAATTTGTATGAAAATGATAGTCATGTCGACAAATTAAACAACAAAACCCCCTGGAATATGAAGATCACAGGCATGAACCATCTTTGAATGGCAAAAGCAAATGTTCATTTTTATAACGATAAGTGTTATTTTATAAAATAAACCTTTCGAAAGTTAGTGTTCGAAAATAAGATTTGCCTTAAAAGACTCGTTACCAGTTCATAAAATTATAAAAAAAAACAAAGTTGACAGCCAATAAACTAATAATAACAATTTCGAAAATATTTAAAATTGTGGTGGATGTCAAAATTATATTGCTATTTCAGAAAAAACCTAACTAAACTAAATTAAAGTTTATTCATAACATTTTTCAGTTTATACAATAAATTTAATATGTTAACGAGACAAATGTTCACAAGATTAATACAGAGGAAGTTGTTTTTAAATAGAAAACTTTTACCTATCTGTTGTCAATCTGAAAATCTAAAATATAGGTTGGGAAATCGATTTTAATACAATTATCCATCAATCAAACTTATACCTAGTATGTTTAAACCTAGATCTTCAGTTTATTGTAAACCATTTATTGCAGACAAATTCGAATAGTTACTGGTTGTGAGAGGGAACACAGTTCTGATAAGATTTCGAGTAAAAACAGAATATTACTTTCTGGAGCCCTACCAAAGGATTTTACAAAATCAACCAAAAAACTATCTCCAGAGGACTTATTAGAAAAATTAATTGCTAACCTCTCCTCAGACATCTATCAAAGGCATAGAGTATACAAGAATGATTTGATAAGAGTGATAAATAAAATTAAGGAAGTTCAATTCTCTACTAAAAAACAAGAGCTGCTCCTCATAAGCTGCTGTTCGGAACTCTTGCCAGATGAGACCCCAGCCGCAAGAATGATATTGGTTGAGGATATATGGAATACTGTTAAGTTAGATAATATTGTATAATTGTAGAATAGTATTTATGAATTTTATCACATAATTTTTGTTTTATAGCCAGGACTGGAGGAGGATTCCTTTAATGGTGATGACACATAAATATATTTAATATATTCATGTCAATATATGATCACACATGAATATATTAAATATATTTATGTGTCTGTACCTGTAGAAAAAGCAAATTTTGCTTATTTCTTTACTTATTACCAATGCTAGGTCTTCAAACTTGACTTAAAGAGTTATCTACCCCATTATCACTTGAATCTCTATTTATGTACAAGCCAGATACTAAATTAACAAATTGTTTCCCCCATATCCATATTTATGTATTTTGTGAAATGTATATATACAAGAAAATGCTATAAAGATGTAAAAATAATTGTCAAAATAAAAATACACATTTAACAAATTTCAGATGTCATACAAAATTTGATGTAGACCATTATAATGAGCTACTGAGAGTGTATGTTGCAAACAAGAGGACAGTGATACCCAATAACTTCATAGACCAGATGTTACCTGTTAAACCAAATAACACTACCTATGAGCTGTTGTTAAAGGCTTTAAGTGAGGTTAGTTTATAATTCTTATTTTTATTCTGGACTAAGAATTAGGTGACTAATTATCAATCATCTAATAATGATAGTCTTGCAGTAATAGACATGTAGTATGTTTATATAATTTGAAAACATTAATAATAAAAATAATTTATATGATCTTAACATGCCAGGCAGGGGATATCAATAGAGCTACAGAAGTGATATCAAACATGAAAGCTCTAGAAATACCAGCCAGTGAGAATGTTTTCAACTCACTTATTGTTTGCCATGGTAAAGCTGGGTAAGTTATTTTTTTTAAGTAATAGAAATAGAAAAACAGTCAAAATATATTATAACAAAATCGAAGGGACTACCATATTTGGTGATAATGGCGGAAAGTTTAGCTGTTGTTATAAAGTACTTAATAAAATGTTGATAAATATAACCAGTATGTTGTTCTAAAGTATGATTATGTAAACATTTTAATGACTGTAAACACATAGAAAGTATCTAGCCAGTAATACAAGCTGTAATGAAAATAACTAGTGAAGTGGTAAGCATGTTGAACGGCAAATCATGGGTTTGAATTTGAGGTGGGACTGAAAATAAAAATATTTTTATTTTAAAGTTTTTAATAAAAATTGTAGGATATATTTGGAATTTGGTCTATAGATATTAGTCAGATGATTATAGAGTATAATTTTTGAATTATTATATACTTTATTTTAATTTATAAAAATAATTTTATCATCTAAAATAAAAATAAATATACTTATATTATATAAATTAGTAATTTTTTTTATTTTTATCAATGATTAAATCCTGTAGAAAATTAAGTGGCATCCAAGAAGTAACAACTATGATGAGCTCTTTAAAAATAAACAAATCTGTTGAAACTTACACCGCAATAGCAAGAGCTTATGCTTGGAATAAAAAGCACAATATGCTTCTTGATGAAATGAAGAAAGCTAAAAACAATGAAATACAATTTGATGAAATCCACATCATGGAAATAGTGAAAAGTTTAGCTGATGTTGTAAATTATGAGCCAGTGCCAAAGGTCAGTATAAAATCAGTGTATTGTATGCCTGACTGTCACAATATCTTTAGATGAATACTTTACAACATAAGATCATACAATATTCTAACTTGGCTACGCCTGGTAATACCAGCGATAACTGGTTTAACAAATTAAAAAAATGTATAATTGAATTATGCTATTGTTTATATAATGTGTATTTTTATTATTTATGGTAAACATTTGTTGATGTGGTATTGTTTTATTATTTTAGGTTTTACAGTATTTACCAGAAGCCATACTCAAATCACCATCAATTTCACCCTATATGCAAAGTGTTGCAACTTACCTTGTTTTTCAAAACCATCCATTGGTTGCTCTTGAGATCTACAAATGTTTGCCATTGCCTTCTTTTGGGCCTAAAGATGACCAAGGATTACACGGAAGAAGTTTGGTTAGGGATTGTGTGAAGGCGTCATTGGTAAGATACTGACACAATATTCAATCAAACAGCTCTATGAAGTAATTCCTCCAATAACCAGCTGGCAGTTTAACTGTTAAGAAAAGAGTATCAATTCAGTAAAGGCTGTCAATGCACTTGCTCTGAGTCTGAAATTCTTTGAAATAGTGACATTATATGTGTAATTGAAATAACTGTCTTACGGAGAGTTGTCTATGTATATTATATACCCAACAAATCACTGAAAATAATTTAATTAGCAGATCAAATTGATGCAATAATAAATTTACAGCCCTCAAGTGTAATAGCCCTAGTAACACAAGAGTTGATGTCATCGGGGAGAAACCCTATAGCACTGCAAAATGCATCGGAATGTGCTTTGCAATTAGGAAAAGTACCCTTGGCCTTGGAAATGTTTACGAGAATGAAGCTTCTTGGAATGCCATTAAGACCACATTACTTCTGGCCTATATTGTTGCATAGTTCTAAAACATATGGAGAAAAGGGTGAGAATAATTAAGTGATTTACTATGAAAATCATTGTAATACCGCCAGTACTCAAAAGTAAATAACATACAATGATGATTTAAAATTATGGATAGTGCAGTAAGTCATACTATTTTAATGAAAACCTAAAATGGTTTATAGAGTTTTCATTTATTTATATATTAATTTTTCTCATCTAACTGGTATATATTTTTTTAATTTATTTATTAGCCTCTTTCTTTTCTCAGCGTTGTTATCCTATTACAAATAGATATGTATTTGTATAATGTAGTTGCTATTTACTTTTCGCAATAGTGGGATTTTTGTTGTCTAACATTATCTGACATTATATTAGGGATCTTTTTAAATGTAATTATGACGTAAATGTATGAAAATTTAGGTATTATGAACACGTTATCAACGATGGTGACCATGGATGTGAAACCAGATTATGACACAATATTACTCTACGTGCTTCCTTTCGTCAGCTTCACGTCGCCTCAGAATCTGATGAAGAAATTCCTAGAAACGGGTCTCAATGTAAGTTCAGTATTGACTCCAATGATGGAGACTTTGCTGAATACGGGTCAAGTACGGGCTGCAAGCGAAATATGTAAGTAAAAAGTTGTTAATCTTAGTAATTAATGTTAAGACCATTTTTCTAACCACTTCTGCATTGATGGGTTTACATTCTATGAAGTTACTATATTAATCTTTCGCTGCCTATGAATTGTAACTGTTATAATCTCGCGGTTAAAAAAATGTCTATTACTCGCCTAAACGAAAGGCTTCAGGCTTTTTCTGTCACAAATTACCATTATGTGTTGTCAAGTACCGGAAAGTTTATATTAACTGCGTAATTTAAACACCGTCATCATAACGTTTTACAAAAGGGGGACACCCCCTCCAAATTCGTTACATAATACTTGAAATTTGTGTAGAAATGATCATATTCTGACCATTTTTAGATCTGTGATCGGCAACTAGTACGTATATACTGACGTTTGACGCATAATTAATATATTATTCATAATTTATTTTACAGGTGAACTATTTCAAGGTAAAGTGGATTGTGAACGTCTAATTAAAGCATTATATAAAGGATATCTAATGAGTGGGGATTTGAAATCTACCATACACATACTAGAGGATATGGCGACGAAGGCATTAGATACGAGTAAGGATTGGATTGGAAGGTGTCTTTGTCAGTTTATGAAAGGCAAATCTGTCAAGGACAATGTTAATGATGTTGTGAATATCGCCAAGGTAAGCTAATATGTGAAGCTTAAAGAGCACTTTTACATGAAGTTTGACTTGCTTATGGCTAGATAGATAGTTAAATTAAAATGAATTTCATTGGTTTAATAAAAGTTCTAATACTATTATTAGAACAATTAAAACCTCATAATGTGCAGATTTTTTAATTTTTTACCATCGGCATTTTCATCATCAAGGATACAAGTTTATGGCAATTATCTTACAGGCTTTAAGTTCAACTTCCTTGAGGATTTCAACGCCTGCTTGCGATATCTGCTTATCTAATATACCAGAAGACTATGAAAATAAAGATGATCTTAAAGAGGCTCTATTAAATATTATGGACGAGAGAATTAAAGACGAAGGGGAGTTCTTTGTGCAAAATATGCCTCATCCGGTAAGTACATATTTTGAAGCTAATATAAAGTAAGTAAGTAATATAAGACTAGTTCCACTTGTACTTATATTATAAAGAGGTTTTGTGAGGTAAATTGACTAAATTATTTTTTTTTTATTGAAGAATTCTTTACTAATAGAAAGCCACGTCATTTGTGTCATCGTTGATATGTCAGAGAAAAGCGGTCTATCGTAAACGCCTAAATCTATTTATTTGCATTTTAAGTAAATAATTGGTCTCTTTCTGTTAAATCGTGTTTGTCGCCATGATAAGATACGTTTAGTAAATTAAAACGGTGCACTGAATTATTTTTAACACGCTTCAATAAACCGAATAAAGAATGGGCGAGTTTGTTTCCATGAGAGGGTCATTAAATGTTTTGTCTTTACCTAACTAAACACATTATTTAAGTATTTCAAGTTTATGTAGTACAGTTTTTTCATCTATTTATTGTATGTTATACGTCACAAAGTAATTATATATTGCACCCGCTATTAGAAACGAGGGTAGTATTTTGTATCAAATCAAATCAAAAAATCATATATTCATATAGGTAACATAATGTACACTTATGAACGTCAAAATATACTTTAAATGATTCTAATTTTACATTTACTGCCAGTTCCAGTATGTATAAATGTTGAGAAATCTTTATATATTAACAGAAACATATGAACGAAGGATCTCTTCGGGCTCATTTAAACGAGCTTGAGGCTAAGGGGATGAACACACGCGGCGTACTCCGTAAGCTGTTGCAGCAATATTGCAGGGAAGGCAATCTTCCAGCTGCCAGGGAGATCGCAGATAGGTGTCAGAAAGAAGGGGTTAGAGATTTAAACTTATTGAAGTTATACTTCTTTTGGCGCCATAGAGAAAAATGATGAGAGTGAATTTTGTCGATGCGCGCGCACACCGACACCGAAATTCGACATCGTAAAGTTATGTCTAGGTGGCATGGAAATAGATAACTATGTTCAAGTTGTATATTTTAGGATTTTTTTATTTAGAACACGCGTGTTTCGTAACAGCACAATTAAACAGTGTGAATAAATAAATACTATTTTGGTGTTTTTAAATCAATTTAATATACGACGGTGATAGTATTTACTAATAATTTATTTATTTAAATAAAATCTTTTTGACTAATTTTAATACATATTTATCGTTAATCACTACTTTTTTTTCCATACGCCAAAGAAGTTTAACTTCTAACTCGTTACATAAGTATGTGTGTACTATGTAACTCATTTTTTAAATGTAAAACATATTAATTGCCTTAAGTTTTATAGAGTACTGAAAGAGAGCTGATATGAGATTTGATATCACTGCTATGCTAAATTACGAGCATTCTTGATAGTATAAAAAAAATAAAAGTATGAGTTTTGCGAATGAATGATACAACGTCAAAGTAAATAATGTTAGTTGTTTCGACTATTATTATTATTAATTACCTAAGATATCATGTAGAACGTTTTGCAGCTCCTTACAAACATTTAAAAAACCAGTGGCGCATAATTGTATTGGACTTTAAAAATATTTTCATCAATGGTAAAATTACAACAGACAATATCATATAATAGACACGTAAAACATCTCCGTGACTTTGGTAGTCAAATACGAGAAAAATATTTCTTGAATACGATTCCAGGTGTTTCTATCAGCTGGTATGAAAGCTGCTATGTTCGACCTTCACGTGAAGTTAGGTGAGCTTGACTTAGCTGAACTCACGTTGGCTGATCTTAGCCGATCTGCTCCTAACTTCATGTTAGACGAATTCAAAGTTATCGACTTCGCAACTTTGATGGTGTATAGAAAGAAGATCGGCCAGGCCTTTGTATTGATACAAGAACAGTCTAAAAAACGGTAAAATTCCTACTTATATTCCTTCGTAGTCTTTTGAAGACGGTAATAATGTCATTTTTTACATTTGAATTTTTCCCTCGAACAGTGTAATGGCCTAGTGCCTTTAGCGACTCTCATCTCTGAGTTTGTAGTTTCTCTGATTAACGATTTCTGTCTATGTGCGCATAACACATGACGACAGCGTGTATCAGTCATAGAAGGCTATTTACTTCATTGCCTATTAGAAAAATATAATGAAACAGACACAGAAATAAGAGGACCTTAAAAACTTGTAGCTTTACTGATTTTTCTCGCCTCTCTGTTTTGGTAAGTGTCAGTATTGATTTTAAAGTTTTGGTTAATTATTAGTATTCAATTTCGCACTTTTCCACAGTTTTTATTATGTTTGAAAAGGTCATGGCATATATGTTATTAATCGTTTTTATACTGTGCTTATGTTGTGCAATATTTTGCGCTATTTCAGGAGAGTATCAGGCGGTCAGAGTATATCAAAGAATTGTTGGCGGCTTTTAGATGCGATCTCAGCTCAGGGCTCACACGTCGAAACGAGGAAAATGTTTGAACTCCTCAATTCTTTGAACTATTGCAAGCCGAGTAATACACTACTAGGACCATTAGTTAGAGCGCATTTAAAGACGTAAGTATGTTCTATGAATTGTACATGACTGCCTTTTTCAATGTTATTTTCTATAGATAATGCTTTGTAGCCCGTCGTTTCTTGTAAAAACGACAAACGAGTGAACACAGTTGAGTAAAATTGAGACGGCTAATGGCGACGTGTATCTCGCTCGTATATATACGTATTAATATTAAGTTTCTCATGTAAATAAGATATATTTTTTTGTAATGAGACAAAGTTCTTTAAATATTGAACATCAATTCCTTGTCCCCATTTATTTATTTTACGGAATGATAGAATAAAATCATTATACATATGTTACTTTATATACATCAGTCTTGTTTAGGGACGCGAAAAACGCATATAAACTTAATTTTTTAACTTTCTTTTTATATTAGCGTTGCGTAACGTTAGGCTATCAATAACTGACCAGGTTTCCAATTATTAGCTGCGTTAGCAAATTACCTCAACGTTCTCTCGCCATATACGTTGTTTGCTTTCAATATACAGAGCCGAACTTGCGTTGCCTTGGGTTTGTACGTTGTAAACTGCTTTGTTTTATTTCTTATTAAAAAAAGTGCTCGACTAGTAGACATTAATATCTTTTTTCTCATGTGGGCAGCATTAAGCAATGTTTAATACCGCAGCTGTAGTTAGTTCAGCTGTAGTGAGCAGAGAGGAAATTGGCTGGGAAGTTTTTTTTCGTTTTTCCTCATTTTTATATGAGTCGAGCACATTTCTCGAGACAACGTGATTGATATGGATTTGGAGGTTATATTTCTATTGAATTATAAAATATTTATATCGAACGCACACGGTTGATTTGTTGATACAAGCGTGTCCGTGGGCTACTAAGGCTGCATCGGTACTAAAGCTGGTTGTCTGGAAGAAATCGCTCTAAAGCGATAAGGCCGCCTGTTGCTTTTCATTAAATTATGTTTAATATTTTTTTTTCCTTTTATGTAATGGAGCGAAGTGTTAATAAATAAATAAAGCTATGTCATCTATATCAGCTTCTTTGATGAAGTATGTTGTTAAAATCCAATTGCATTCGTTTAATACCTTTACCTTGACTAGCAAACACGTATCATCAGCGAATTGGCAACTGGTGCAGTGATATAATTGGTTAATTAAACGAGAAATCTTACAAGTGTACCATCTAAATCTTTTCAGAAGTCATGGCTTCGGTCTGTTTGATCACTTCCCTGTGTTGATTACGTCGATAATTGGGTTTAAGGATGAGGCCCAGAGTCGAGTGTTAGCGCTATGACTATTTGATTTTGGCTATAGAACCCATAGTTAGTGGGTAGCCTTCGTGCGTGCGTGCCCTCTTGTCTGAGACACGCCGAGTTTCTCAACGTCACCGAACACGCCCAAATATAACGCACTTGGATAGAAAAACGGGGGTTTAAAACGCGCATCATGTTATAAAAAATTGCCGATCTTAAATCTTTTGTTTTTATAATTTGTGATTAAAATGTTTGTTTGAGTTTATTAATTTTCTTCAGTATATTTGATTAGCACAACTTTTTAATGTTCAGTGAGAACTTCCAAGAAGCGGTCAACGAATTCGTTCGACTTGCAAAGAAATATAACAAGACGCCCTTAAAACACGAGCTCCTATGCAGCATACTGAGGATGATGGGCGAGGGGAAGTCGGAGGATTTCTTCCTGGTCACCGAGAAGGTCAATGGCAGATATAACAAAATGGTGAACACCATACTTAATGTTTGCAAGACTGTTCATGGAACGAGTGATGTGCGGGTAAGATCTTATGATTTGAACATATCTGCTGTTATGATTTATATACATATACTAGCTGACCCGGCAAACGTTGTTTTGCCATGTTTTTGTGCCAAAAAATTAAAGTTTATAATTAACAAAAAACACATAAGGGATGATTGTAGAGGGGTGAAAATTTAGGGTTGCATTTATTTTTGTATGGTGTAACCGAACTCTTCCGTTTCGGAAGAGTTCGGTTACTAACCCCGTGACACAAGAATTTTATATATAAGATTATATTAGCGATACAACCAATTATAATTGTCAAAACTCAATTCGATTGGATTGGTCTTGGGTTTAACCATAATTTGAAATACATTCCAGTAATCTGTGTCAATTTATCAAAGTCAAACTAATAATAAACATAATAATAAATAGTGGTTGTCTGGAAGAAATCGCTCTAAAGCGATAAGGCCGCCAGTTGCTTTCATTAAATTATGTTTAATATTTTCCTTTTATGTAATGCAACGAAGTGTTAATAAATAAATAAATAAAATAAACGATAAATTAAAAAAAATATATTACAGAGATTTAAGAACGTTCTTTCTTTACCATAAAATAGATTACAAATTACGCCATCTATGCTTAGCATTAGCCAATATCTAAATCCTAGGTGCGTGATATTGAATTCTGGTATCGCTATTGAGTTACTGGCTACGTACACTCAGTTACCTCTGTTAGCCTCTCTCGGCCTACACCCTCCGTCTTCTTTGCCGATGAGTAGGGATGTCTACAGGTTCAAATATAATGACGTGTAAGTGATACCGGTCTATCTTATGTTCCATACTAAACGTTTTTTATTTATTTATTTAGATTTTTAAATATTGATCATCTTCAGGGTTCAACATATTGTTGCTTAGTGGCAGTTGAGAGAATGCCGTTAATGACAGTTGTTATTAATAATTTTATGTAAGCCATTGGTATAATATAATTGCAACGGCCTTATCGAATAACCTACCTTGAACTAATACAAATAACTTCAGTAACTCGTATTTTGCATAAATTCCAGCTATCCTTAATAGCCGCTTTAGCCGACGTCGGATACAAAAAAACCTTGAGACAGCTATTCTTAGACCCCAAATTCAGTTTTCACCCCGAGGCCTTGTTAAGATATTGTGAACGATTCGCCAACGAGAAACGATTGGACGCACTTGAAGCGATCGCAGAATGTACGAAAGATTTGAGGCACTTGGATGTTATGGAGATATACAATTTGATGTTGGATGTTTATCGTAAGTGATTTACAATTATCTCGGTCCAAATATAAATATATTAAAAGGATTGCATAGTAGAAACCTATATCCATGGCAGCTTGACCATCAGGGTTGAGGAATTATCGCCCAACTTCTTCACATATAATTCTTTTAGCCATATTTTGTTCCTATCGTATCATATAAAGTAACATTAAAAGTATATCTATATTAGGTAATAGCGCTTTATAATTTATAATAACTTGTCTAGGAAATCGTTAGCAAATATAAAAAATTAAATCAACTTTATTTAATAATTAAATAATTTAAACTACATTATTAACATTGTTATACAGTAGTTTGACGTCGTTTTTTTATATTTTGTAACTTTACTATCTCTTTTAGTAAAAATAGTCCATATTTGATCACTTTTATTTTTTGTGGTCAAGAAGGCGATCAGCCACCTGTACCTGACACAATTCAGGGTTCATATTAAATACGCACATGGTGCATAACAGTGACCCGAATGCACCACAGGGTTAGAAGTCGCACGTTTATGAAACATGCCTTGAAGCTTTTCTATGCCAACACTGCTCTTACTAGTTTTGTTTTAAATATTTTTTAGAACGCGATGATGACTACAAAAGTGCCCTTGCTCTATGGACCCGAATGCAGGACGCTGAGATTATTCCCTCCCAGAGATTTGTACGCAACTTATGTTCCATATGCAAAGCGAATAATAAACCGATACCCTCCGAACTATCGGTTCTCTTAGATAAAGTGAAAAGTGCAAATATTTGAGTAGATGTTCGTAAGTGAAAATTGTTAGTATCTGTGATATTATTTAATAAATATGCAGTGTTATTTTAAAAAATCTTTATTTCAACCACCTTTTGCCACAGTTTATATAGTCCAGTTTGTAGGCAGTTGTATATATATAGTCCAGGCAATGTAATGAAAACAACTCAATAGTTATACAAACATTTGAATTTCGGCTAACAAATGTTTTTAATGAACACACACAGCCTATATTTTATTTGCAAAGGAGTATTCCCTAAACAATTCAAATCTTAAATATTTTTGAAAAGAAGTTTTCTGAAGGCTGTTTTAGAAAACCCTTTGTCATATGGTAGGATCTACAAAAATTTAGAACCGATATTTATTAGTATTCTTTAAAATTAAGCTAGTCTTAACCAGATTTCTGTTTTGTTTCGTTAGCATTTGATGTTTCTATTGAGTTGGTGATCAGTCTTCTGTGCTTGACACGCGTTGTCATCCTTTTGAGTGTAAGGCATGCTGGTTTCCTGACGATATTTTTCTTCTTCGCACGGGTTAAATACGCATATATGCAGAAAGTCCATTGGTGCAAAGCATCCCCGGAACCAACCTACGACATCAAGCAAGCCGCTAGTCCTACATTGCACTGTTAATTAAAGTCAGTTTATATCTTATATATAAAATTCTTGTGTCACGGGGTTAGTAACCGAACTCCTCCGAAACGGCTCGACCGATTCTCATGAAATTTTGTGTGCGTATTGGGTAGGTCTGAGAATCGAACATCTATTTTTTATCCCCCTAAATGTTAAGGGTGGTCCACCCCTAAATTTTTTTATTTATTTTTTAGACAAAATTTTTCGTTTTTATTTTTTTACGATACACCATACAAAAATACATGCAACCCTAAATTTTCACCCCTCTACAATTATCCCTTATGTTTTTTTTGTCAATTATAAACTTTAATTATTTGGCACTAAAACATGGCAAAACAACGTTCGCCAAGTCAGCTAGTGTTCATATATATTTGTATCGACTCTCAAACTAATTACATAAAGAATCAATTCGTATTAGTTAATAAGCCTTAGTATTTAAATCTTCAATTATTTTCTTATTAAGGGATAATAAATCTTCGAATGTCTCCTTCTTTAGAGGTTCATAATCGGCCTTTAGATTAATAGAAGTTATGTCTTCCTCCAAAATTGTTTTTCTGTTCTCAAGTTGACCCAGTTGCTCTTCAAGACTGTTTAGTTTCACATACATTTCGTTTCCGTCAAGACTTGCCTACAAAATAAAATAATATTTAATTAATACAAACAAATTTTACTGAAACTATAATCGCACAGTCTGGCTATTGAAAAGATAGCTTATTTTGTTGCGATATATCTTAATAAGTGTTTTATTTTTGACCCCATCACGGTAAAATGCTCATGAACAATAACAATACAACTAAGTTTCTTGACATATGGTCTCATCTGACAAACATAAATTGATCCTACCAATTTGTAGTCATGGTATGGTATTATAACAAAAAATTGAAAAATCTATAAACATAGGAGCAACTTTACTTGCAACTTCCTTAATTTATTGGACGCTTCTATGACCGCACTCTCAGTTGGGGACAATTTTTCTTTTATTTGCCTCAATTGGCTTTCTAATTCTTTCTTTTGTTCTTCACCTAGAACATGCAAAATATTTTTTTAACAGTTTAGATCGCGAAACATCAATAAGAGCTATCTCAAAACTATTCGAATACCGCTAACCATCGTCTCTTAATCGTTCTAAATCTGATATTAAAAGCAACTCTTCCTTCATCAGTTGGGTCTTTTCTGGCAAAGTTTGTAATTCATTGGCGAGACGATCGCGCGTCGCTTCTACCTAAAATGTATGCTTTTAAAAAATAAGTACATTATTAAGACTTATGCATGACGATACTAGTCGTCTTATCTTACTTTCTTTAAGTTCGCTTGAAACCTCTCGTAATCTTTTGTTAGCATTTCAACAGTTTTTTTACTATCGTCGTAATATGTGTAACCATCTTTCTGCTTCAAATTATCAATTTCACTGAGATCTAAGTCTATATTAGAGCTGCTATGTTCTAATCCGAAAACAATATCCTTTTCGAGTTGCTCAATTCGTTCTTTCTCTTTCTTCAAGTCGTCTTCGTATGTTGAAAGAAAAGCGTCCATAGTTTCTTCTCTTTTTTTAAGCTCTCGATATTTTTTATGCCTTTCAGAATTTCCTTCTTCCAGATCCTAATAAAAAAGCACTCATTAGGTTTACCACTTTCAAATATTTTTACAGCTTCCTAACTATAGTACCTGTTCAGCTTGTTCGATTAACTCCTGCACATTTTTGATTTGTTGCTTAAGATTTGCCGCATTGCTATCTAAAGCAGAGATAGCCGCGTTGTCTTCACGAACCTTAAAATGTATTATAGATTACGAATTATCGATTAAATAAAATATTATTTGTTACATAATCACAGTAAGTGAATTACTTGATGCAGTAACTTTTCCCTCTCCTCTTGAGGGTCTAAACGATTATTAATTTCGTGTTTTAAGTTGTCACGCTTTTCCTTCGCAGCTGCTAGTCGCTTATGAAGCTCTAAAAGATGCATCTTCATCTGTAAGCAGTGAGAATTGATTAAAACGAACTGATAGTCAAAGTATTTAGAAACCATGATTACCTGTGTTGAAGAAATCTCTCTAAAGAATTCATCTTTTTCTTTATTTAAATGTTCAATTTGAGTTCTCGCTTGTTCAACTTCACCCCTTAGAGCAGCAGCCGTAGCCTCTACATCACTGTACTGAAATTTTTGATCTTGCGTCATTTCCGTCAAAATTCTCGTCAGAGTTGTTTGTTCCTATAAAGTGAATGAACAATATTATTTTTACTTATTGTCTTATTACGAATTTGTACTTACAACCTGTTACCTTATCCATTTGCTCTTTTAACTGCCTTAATTGATTTTCCTTCCTCTGTTTTTCTAAGAAAAATAATTCAATCTCTTCTTGTAGTTGTTTGTTACTTTTCTCCAGCTCTTTCTGTTGCTCTTCAACCGCTTGTTTCGAAAGTTCGCCAGTTGATATCCTAATTGCAGTATTGTAATCAGATAGTCTTCCTTGTAGACCTGAAAGAATATATTTGAAAGACGATACGTGATCGGCTGCTTTATTATTATATACCAAATAGTACTTACCAGTTAATTCCTGTGCCAGTTCACGTACTCTCTTCTCATAGTGCTTTTTAGCTGACTTTTCTCTCTCGCCAGCCTCAGCTTGTTCAGAGAGTCTGGCTATTTCAGATTTCATCTCTCGCACTTTAACTTGCATGAGTTCTTCCCAGTACCGTTTGTCCTGTAACTGTCGGGTGCGGAAACCTCTGCCTGTACCAGTGCGTAAACCTGATAATCCTTGTTGGGTTATGGGTCTGTCGATCTGAAAATAAGGCCAAGCTTTTATAATATTTTTAGCAGGTTTCTTCTCGTTAAGGCAATAAAATTCAATAATAGATATAACCTCAAAATGTCCCAGTGGACTAATGACTCACCATTGAAAAACCGGACATCGCTGTTTGTTGTCGACCAGCTGTAGGTGGCGCTGGTCCAAAACTCGCGGTGGACAAACGGGCTGTACTGCCTCTGTAGGCAGATGATGGCCGCATTGTGCTACTTCAAAAAAGTAAAAAATTATAAATGCGGCCAGAAGAGATTCTTTTATTCTAAAGGCAAAAAACATATTATATATTAACTATAATATATATACAAAATTTTTGAACCAACACAACTTGGCTTTGGCGCTAAAGGCTGTGTTGTTGAAAGTTGATGTCAAAATGAATTTAATTCAATAAGGAAAGGATTGTTGACAAAGGATTCAGAACCCGTTCGCATTGACATCAGCCTCTGCTTAGGAGAACCCTGTATGTACTCCCCATTAGTTTCCCATTGGCTTTGAAGTAAGTAGGCTTGTACACCAGGCTGGGATGGGGCGGCTTCAGTATGGGATGCTATAAGAGGTGGCGCGGTAGCAGAGCAGGTGGAAAAAAATGAACGGCTTAAATATAAATCGAGATTGTTTTTGGATTAGAAACTCTTGAGTCATGGGGTGTGTGTGCAATGGCGCTAATTAAAGATTTAAGTTTACGCATGGTGGACCTCGGCCCTGATACTTCTTGCTCAAGAATGCTCAACGTTGTAATTTTCTAATTATTAATTTTTAATTAATAATAATAATAATAATTTATTCATTGCAAGAATATGGTACAAAATGTCAAGGTGGTACAATTGTCAGTCGTTCGCATATTCTGCCACACAAAGTGGCGCGCAAATTTATCTTAGTTTAGATTTTACATTATTAGCCAGATTTATATCAATTAAGTCAATTATCATACATTATTAATTTTGTATAAATTACCATGTCACACACAAATAATCGTTTATTGAGTAGTACGTTTTTTCTAAAAGTAATGCACTAAGTCGCTTTTTAAAGACTCTTGTCGGAAGATCTTTAAGTTCTTTCGGTAATCTATTGTGAATTTTAATTGCCATACTGAAGGCGTTTTTCCGAAACAATTCTAAATTTATTTTTGGCACAGCCAATTTCTCCCCATGTCTACTACTTACTACATTCGATTTAAAAATATGTATATTTCTGTGTACGAACAGGGACATTTCTAATATATAAATACATGGAAGAGATAAAACTTTGAGTCTCTTAAATAGAGGCACGCAACTTACTATGACTATGTAGGTTAAGAAATGTTTAAATACTGTATATTTGTGTTGGTATTAAAGATTTTAATATAACGTAGACAAATTTTATTATATTGTGCCGTGACATAATAATTATGAATGTTTGTAAAAACAATAGAACAAAAACATTGCGTATATTAAAAATACAGTTGAATACAGCCTAGTGGTAAACTGTGCAAATCTCAACTCAGAGGTCGTACGTTTGAGTCTTGTTTACTTACTAATATAATTTATTTCTACGTGCCATATATTTATTAATTTGTAAAAACTCAACAATGAAAGTTCAATCTGTTGTACAATTATCTAACTTGGACAATATTTTGAGAAGGATAAGACCACTTTAAAGCAAGATTTATTGGGAACGCACGCAGTATAAGTTATAAGTTCAAATATCTTGTGAGATAACTTTCGTTGCTGACATAGCAATTCAATAGTCTTAGGGCCTGTTTCACAATGTATGGATAAAGTACCAAATATCTATGCAACAGAAAAATTATTCGAAAGATAAAAGTTCCGATAAGAGACTTCGCGTTTTATGACGAATAGCGCTATCTGCCAATCGTGAAACGCAAAAATACTGTTTATCCTACCAATAAGTGTTAAATAACTTATTTGTAACTTATCCGGACATTGTGAAACAGACCTTTAGTTGGAAACTTTTTTACCTGATATTGATTTTCATTCAATTTAGATTGCTCCGAACTACAAAAAAGCGACTAATCTAATGGTAAAAATTCGATGAGATGCACTGCAAGTGCCGGAAAATCTTCGATACCACTCGACAGAATCTAAAATATGTAATGAATACATAGGTCATTTACCTGGACAAGACAGACCCACTATTTGTGTACTCTCGAAAACCTCGCCGGGACACTGGTCGCGAAGCGTCTGGTCGACCAATACTAGCATGTTCACTACTTTCAGAAAAATCCATATTTTAATCCTCGCCACCTAATTGGTATTTGAATATAATTAAATCAAGCGTTCACTCGTGTTCGTTGTTGTTGAGTAGTTTCCATGGCAACCACCAAAGAGTACATTGAAGGTTATATTCGTGACAATTAACCAATAATTGCTACAAATTGCTCAGTATCTAGAAAATTTCATAACAATAATAGTAAATTTTTTGTCTACTTCCAAAAATAATAAGGGAAATTAACTTATATTCTACTAAAACCAGTACACAAGCGATAAATGAAATTTAACTGGATTGAAACAAGTTAATGCAGTGTTATCAATATTAAGTTTAAAATATGAACACATTGTTGATTAAATTTTTACTTAAAAGCAATAAATTTTATAGATAAATACTGGTATTTGTTGTTTTTAATGGTTATTGCTGAACTAAATTCTTCAAATAAGGATACTTATCTTTTATTATATTATGTATACTCAACATTGACGTATCAAGGATATTGGTATATACATATATATATACAGTCGTATGTCTGTACGTTATTTACTCTATTACTATAGGAATATCTATAATTGGGTAGAAAAACGTCATCGTCATAGGTTACTTTATAGATTCGAAAATACAGCATTCCTTGCGACATAGATAAGAATGGAACACTTCTGAACTAGGAGGGAAACTAAGTTATTAACCTAAATATTAAATTCATGTGAGGTTACAACTAAAATTTACCTTCATTATATATCATATTTAAAAATTATATCACTCAGTCTCTTTGAATTGTCCGTATCAATAAAAATATATTATATAAATACAGGTATACATTTCTATTAAATCCAAGAGAATGCATAGTTACTAATCTAGGTAAAGTTTTAAATAGCATTTGTTAAATTTAGTTAGCTCTTTTAATCAGGTATTTAAAATTAAAGTTAACTTAATCATGGAAAACATTCAGCGTCATATTTTTTGTAAGTATGTGGGTTAACGGTGATAACAAATCCTAAACGGCATATTTGCTAGGTAAAATTACTATATAATAAATAAATAACTGCTACGAAGTTTCAATTCATTTGCCTACATATATCCAAAACATATGGTCGCAAAATGACTGTTTTAAAAACTGTAATAATATTTCAATACCTACAGTTTGTATACCCTTCCAGTGTATTTTATGACAGTGGTTTTAAATATTTAACTGAAAATGTTCTCAACCAAATTGCAACCAGTGCAGACATAAGCACAACAAATACAAGATGGATCTTGCAGAAAGTAGATCATTTTGATGATAAATCTAAAACATGGAAAATGAGGTATTTTGAGAATCTCAAATTTTTTAAACATAAAGGACCCGTATACATTTACTTAGGTGGAGAGAGTGAGGCATCTCCTGGTTATTTATCAGCTGGAATTATAAAATCCCTCGCGCAGGAGACAAATGGTGCTATGTTCTTGACTGAACATCGATACTATGGGAAGAGTTTACCATTTGACGATATTACTACGAATGTTAAACATATGAAATGGTTATCATCACGGCAAGCATTAGCTGATATTGCACATTTAATAAAAAGTATAAAAACAAATTCGACCTTTAAATTATCAAAAGTAGTAGTTATAGGAGGGTCCTACGCAGGCAACTTAGCGGCTTGGATGCGGCTTATGTATTCTGATTTAGTTGATGCTGCGATTGCAAGTAGTGGGCCAGTAATAGCGAAAAAAGATTTCTTTGAGTACATAGAAAAAGTAAATGAGAATTATGAACTGTATGGTACTGAAAAGTGTTTGGAAAAAATTAAAAAGGTTTTTGCAAAATGTGAAGAAATGCTTCAGAGCTCCGAAGGTATTGAAGAGCTAAAAAATAAATTTAATATTTGTCCTGAATGCGATATGAATGTCGTAGAAAATCAGTGGGTGTTTTTTTCTACTCTGATGTCACAATTTATGTCTAATTCTCAATATGGAAATCCACAGCGTATCAAAGAACATTGCTCAAAGTTAGACAACTCTATGAGAAACACTTCTAACACAATGTTATGGAATTCGAAAAGCAATTGTATGAACGTTGAATTTGATTCTATGATAAAAACAATACAGAGAAACCTGGGAGCATACTCATGGATTTATCAGACTTGTACAGAATTTGGATATTATCAAACAACAACGTCTGATTCACAACCATTTGGGAAAACTGTTCCACTGGATTTTTTTATAAAAATGTGTCGAAATGTGTATGGGCCTGACTTCGACGAGAGCAGGGTTGACAAAGGCGTAGATACAACAAACAAAATGTACGGTGGATTAAGTCCAAATGTAACTCGTGTAGTTTTCGTTAACGGTGACATGGATCCATGGAGTAGGTTGGGTATTCTTGAAGATCTTTCGTATGAAGCGCCAGCCACTGTGATTCATCGAGCTTCACATTGTACCGACTTATTACCAGATGTGCCTGGTGCTACAGAAGAAATTAAAGAAGCTGCAGAACATGTCAAGTACCTTATTAAGCATTGGATTGGAGTAGATGATAATTCAGTAGTTTTTTAAACTCTCAATATTCATATAATAACTGCAAGTATTAAAAAGTATATAAACTTTTCCCGCTTTTTTTGCAACTACCGGGTAAAAATCATGTAACATCTCTCAATTTAATGCGTATACATCAGTCGGCTTTGGTTGGTTTAGCTTGTCTTCCAAACAATGACATACTCTGCATAGCATTACACCGCCCCTAGTAACGTGAATTAAATATTAAAAAGTACTTTTAAGTGGCCGAAGTTAGTTCCTACTGCGTAGCTGTGTACGTTGTTTTGTCGCTTTATTGTCCTAGCCCGTAATAAACTCGACTATCGGCATCATACGTACCTACCGAAATTTGTAAGAAACTCGTTCTTTTGTTTACAAATTGGGATTGCTTAAACGTGCTTAATCACAAAGAACCCTCAATATCGCAAGATATGAATAAAGTTAGCAAAAAACTAAACAACATAATTTCTGATGCAGCAAACGTGGACGTCAGGTATATAATAAAAACTATACGCAATAGCGTTCAAATAAGAATTGTGGTTTATGTAATTACTAACACTAGACTGAAATAAACTTTATCTTTTTCTAATAACGTAGGATTAATTAGGTACGACTACACACTATACATATATGTTTCTTTATAAACAAAGGATATGGACGTGTAGAAAACTGATAAGGGTTAGAATTGGCAACAGTACGTCAGTCCACAGAGCTGAGTACACAAGTTAGTATTTTTATAATGTTACACCGTACATTATGTCATGTCATCACAAAATGTCGTTACTAATTAAATGACCAAAAGAGCTGGTCGTTTTTAAACTTTATATGGACTAGCAGAATCAATTTTGTAACAAAGTCAAACATATTCAACCTGCGGGACGTTGCTCGACTATATATGCCTCTCGCCCCTGTCGATGATACAGGCAGATATATGGGATTGTGAACTAATTCTGGGATATGGTACAATAAATAACACACTTAAAAAATATAATTGTATATTTAAATCATACAAATTTTACTTAAAATATGTTATTCAATCAACACCCAAAATACAAAAGGGGTTTAATTGAAAGTCGCCAGCACGCTTATTACTTAACTAATTAAATAGCTATGCCTACAGAGATGGCGATATTACATAATAAATATAAAATTTTCCATTATAACAGAATTAGCGATTCAGATAAATAAATAATCCAGTTCAAAAAGGTTTTTATTTATAAACCATATTCATATAATGGTAACCCGTCTAGCACCGGCAAAGCAGAATTTTGATAATTTTTAGTCTATATTGTCAATTATGTATCCTACAGATAAAACTAATATACAGCTATTTAAGCATAAAAGTAAGATAATATTAAAGTAATTGAGTATTTATACCTACTTACATGTATTACTAGCTGATGAAAGGGTAAAAGTAGATCGCGTTATAAAGAACAAATAAAACTACATAGATTAAAGTAAGAAATTATTTACAGAAATACGAAATTTGAAGACGTAAATACAGTTAAAAATTAATATAATAATTTTAAATGTCAACTTCATCCCAACCCTGACTGACTAGGATTGACATAATTCGAATTATAAAAATATGTCTGCAGGCCTACTCCGTAATTTCGTTAGATGACGTAATAAGTATTGGAATCGACTCTTCAGAACTGATACTTCCAATTACTGTGTAAATTTTTGGAAATCGGTTTTACAGAGTAGCCCTGCCGATCATCTGTCCAAGTGCTATCAAGCCTTAACAATGAACACGAAAATCGTTAAATAAGTGGCAGTGATTTAAAATTCGATTTTATATTTATAAAGTACAAATGTTAAAAAAATTACACTAAACCGAACTAATTTAAGGATAATTATAATTTACAAATATCGAATATTTACAATGCTACTTTTGTAACACTTAGGGAGCCTATTTAAAAAAATCAATCGATATCAAGCCGATATCAATTTTTTTAGTCCAGAATGGGTAAAATTTCTAGTCTTGCAACATTGTTGAGCGTTAACTCCCTTATAGATTCCATTTTCAAACTTTGAGACATGATTTATTACTTTATTTTAGCTCTTAAATTTTTATTTACATAAAAATTTTAGGACTACTCAGTGTTGCCCTGTGTGGGAAAACTCCCCACTGTGGTTGTTTTAGTCCCACTCTTCGATGAACATGTGGCGAGCGTTGGGCGCCGGCGGCGGTGGGAATCCCCGCCCTGGCATTGGAAGGCGGCCGTACAACGCATATGGGTCGTAGTGATCACCGTCTGTAATAAATAGCATTTACTTATTATTTAATGTCGATTTGAAGTTGCGATGTAAGCAAATGTAATGGAACTTTGGTGATACGTAGAATTGACCGAAGACCGCTGCCGGTACTACC
This sequence comes from Pieris mannii, assembly GCA_028984075.1. Lineage (NCBI taxonomy): Eukaryota > Metazoa > Arthropoda > Insecta > Lepidoptera > Pieridae > Pieris > Pieris mannii. The sequence goes on from CM054776.1 coordinate 9,344,282, forward strand.
AGCTAATAAAATTAATAGCGATTCCGATTTTTAAACCCAATTTCTATAGTAATTTCAATGTCCGCTGACGTTACAGTCTTGGGATCACAAGGACTATAACGTCAGCGCCAGTTGTACAAAGTCGGATATTGTAATAACTATATCGGTGTAGTTCGTTGGAATCGCAGAGTACCGGCGCCGTATTCTTCAATACAACATCGTATACTTTGGGCAATGTTATTTTATTTTGTGTACCCATACATCATATAAATATTTTCGAAGTAATTGACTATATACGACACTATATTAGAGGTAATTACTGTATTTTTAAAGTCTAAAGTTAATGTATTAGACAAACTGGGATAAAAACTGTTTTTGATTGATTAGTTATATACTACCCATTTTCAAAAGATTAGATGGATATTAAACTTTGTGCTTTATGTTTAGTTCTGTGAAAATTGTGTTCGCCTTTGTGGGTCTAACAAATTATTAAGATAACACGATCTGTTCGATTCAATTTCAAAGCGGCGAAGGTATCAATGTAGGAAAAAGCAAAATCGAGTTGTGTAAACTTGACGCTACATTTTACAAGTACATGGTCATGTTAATGCCAATATCGAACAAGGCTTTATTTGAATATAGTATCACTATAATAATCTTTTTGTCACGACTTTAAATTGTTTTATGTGCCTTCGGTATAAATCCCTACAGTAAACATGCAACGAAAATCATCCCAAATGGTCTCTATGACGTAATTCAATGGAAATATTGATCAAAAGGGTGATCAATATTAGACCTAAATTAACATTCTGACGCATGCAAAGCGATCCTACTAGCAGCTCATGGTCGGCACATCACTGCATTCGGCTGAAATAAACTGGAAAAGAAAGAGAGACGAAACAGCGTAGAAATTAACGGTAAAGTATTTAGATTAAACGATGCCATGAAAATAACAATACGTGACCAATGTCTGAACAACAAAATATATTCAGACTTTACTCACGTCTGAAGAAGTCCCAAATGACTAAAGTGATGAACGAGACTACTAAGAGTATGATACTGTAAGTAAGCAGAGGCGTGCTACCAAGCGAAGCGAATAACAGAAAAGAATAAATACCAAGATTGTAGCGGAGATCCCTAAAAGTGAGTTAGTTAGCGTGGCTGCTGAATCACCAAAGGGCGGAGCCTCCGTTCTCTGTCAGGATAGAATTGATACATGAGCTTCTCCTTTTTGGGACGTTCGTACGCACCGATTCCGTTGTCGTAGGAACGTGCGTGCCAAAGGGCAGCTTGTGGCATTGGGGCGAACGGTAAGTGTGCCGGGAACGGCCCCGGGTGCGCGTGGGCCACGCTGTAGCGCTTGCTCGGCACGGGCGTCTCCTTCAGGGTGAGCCGCTCAGTCATCGCCGGCAGGACGTGCTTGCCGTTCGTCTTCACGAAGTTTGGCACACGAGCGCGCAGACCGCAGTAGTAGGGGTCATCTGCAATCAAGCCAACTTTTGTAGACCCATCGGCAAAGCCACTTAAATAATATAATTTCCATATTTTGTATCTGGCATTCTAATATATATTCTAGGCCGAATGATGTCATGCTGATATAATGGGTATTTAAACGAACATTCCCTACACATTGGCATCCTACGCCCCGCACGATAACTCAAATATCAAGGATTTGCCGAAATGTCAGCCGCGTTGTGAAACCGTATTGTCTACTCACCTCTGCTCTAAGTAATTTGAAAGGGTGAGAGCGATCTTATTTCCACAATTATTATATGAACTATGGCGTATTCATTTAGCTTTTATTATTCACAAGTTAGGAACCGATTTAGTATCATTAGGTTATCCCACCAGGTGATCACAAGAATCACCAATAAACTGATCAATTAACATGAACTAAAATGGTTGGTTACAGACATTTTCGTGAGAAGAATGGTAATAAGAAAAAATTGGTACGGGTTGCAACAAGTTCGATCATAATGTTTACAAAATGGCTTAATGCAGCAAAATAAAACCATTCCAGGAATAAGGAGTATTACCAACATATATGAAGTGATAAATCAAAAATAAATGCATAATTTTATTATTAATATACAGCGCATTATAAGATCGCATAAAAAATGACGCCTTATAGAATAATATAATATATGCTTAAGAACTGTTTTGCTGTTTAAACTTTGTGTGACTCCTTCAAGGCCTCAGCGGATAAAATATTCTGTATCAAAAAGATACAAAATGTAGTTTTATATCTATACAATATCACACAATAATAAAAATAGTAATTTCATAACAACGTCATCAGCTGTTAGGAAAATCTAAAAATATTTGTTATTTTACGGGTAACCAAAAATACTTCAGGTCATGTGCGTCTTGCTAAAATAAAATTTCAACTTCTATTTACCATACTTAATATTACTAATATTATATCATCATTTTTTTAAAAATAATGAATGTTTACGTTGGTTAATTAACTATTTAATTCCGTAACCAACTATGTCTTCTAAAACCATAAAGCAGTTTGGAAAAAAATCTATTCCTTTTTTACCAATTTATTACTACAGAATAATTAATGCGGCAATTGTTTCAAACATTCGGATCTACATTTCTGTTAATTAAGGTTAAGTACTGGCGCTTTTCTAAATGAATAAAGGGTATTTTAATTACTTGAGACCTAAGCTACGAAGATACACGCTCAATTAATTAGCATTAATCCTCGTTGAAGTGATAAAAATGTGGATATTTTGAGCATTTTTACAATTTATCAAAAACATAATATATATTTGTAAAGGAACAACTTTTACGCTGTCAAAAATTCTGAAATTATTGTACTAATAGTAAAGATTTTTTTACCGTATTTTTTGTTATCCTTTCCTTTATCAGACTTGCCCCTTGGGAACTGCGTAGGTACACGATCATCGATGTCATCGTAATCCGGCTGTGAAAAATACATTAAATTTAATTAAATCACATGATACAAATTTATTTAAAAATGCCAGACACAGTCTACAAAACATCGTTCCTAGTTTAAAAATAAATAATAAATGACTACATAATGTAAATATGCAATAACAATAAGATAGCATTGTTATTCTTTTATTTACATAAAGCGATTTTGCTATTCTCCATTCTTTTATTGACCCAACACATCGTATCGCTCCAGGCATTAAATTCATACAATAATACACCACTAAATAAGTTCTCGGTCTCAATGTAAACACGTCAACACGATTATTTTATCGGGGTATAGAATTAAAAACTAGTCGTGGACAAAAAACACAAAGAGCGTGGGTATTTGACTAGTCTTATCTTGTTACACGACGAGTTAAGATATACACCAAACAACGATACTGGCTCATAATGTACAGCCAAGGTATCCTTTGCCTCATCACTTTTCAAACAAATTTTGCTTGAAGAGAATCGCATGCCCCAGGACGGATTTTATAAGTTAAAAGTCTTACTTGCTAAAGGAAAATCGCTCTTGATGGAGTCAGGAGTACAAGACAGTTTACGTGTGGCTTTATCAAGCAAAAGAAATTATGCATACCACCCTGCCACAGAATCATGTTACCATAACTCACGAATGCTCTATTTTATTTTTGTTCTCGAGAAAAAACATACCAGGAAAATACTTCACTCCTTAAGGGCGAACATTAAATGATATCTACAATTTCATCTTAAACATTACTTTTTTATCGTGAAAAATGTGAGTGCAGCTGAGTTGACAAGGTCACAGCATATCTAGAGTCGTACGAATGCTGAGATAAAGTGCGAAGCTTTAAATCAAGTTAAAAAGTGAATATAAGGGACAAAGGACATTTTTCATCTTTGTAATGTCATAGCAAAAGCATTTGGTTAAACCAATAAAAGAAGATCGAAGTTTAGTCGGGCGCTGACTGTCATTTATCTTACGCCGCTGTGATATCTGAGATATGTCGTGGATATCTGCTCTACCATTGTTCACTGGTGTAACTATGGGCTGTAAATTCGAGTACACACTGTTTCATATTCAGCGCTCTGCATGATGCACAGACGAGAAAGGTCTTTATTGAACAGTCAATAATGATCAATTTTCTTTAAATATCAGGAATCTGTTCGTAGTTATCATAGATACGATTGAATGGAGCAACTCTACTTACAAATGTGACGTGTTATCGGAATAGACAGACGTGAAACTTTCACTTCTATATTAAAATAAGATAAAAGATTCGTCTGATTATAAAAAATAAAAATATTTATGACAGATGAGAGGAAAAATATAATTTAAACATGATGGTACCCTCACTACGACAATAAAAAAGTCATTTAACGCAATCAAGATATCATCAACGGTTTCTTATCTAATGTTGAAGTTAATTTATGAACAGAAAATGTAATTAGTATGTATATTAGATAGTGTTTCACAAGGAAGTTCTTACACAAGGACGTAGGAAATCGTTGCTTAAGACGCGATTAGGTAGAGTATTTTTTGTGGAAATCTCTAGAAATTATAAGCGCTTTTTTTACGAAATTAAAAACGTTTATTATTCTGGTAAATACTAATAGCTAAGCAGACTGCTATTCTTTATTTTAATGTTAATTGAAAATAAAACAAATGTGATATATTAAGCCATTTTGAAATATTAATGCAGCTCATCAAAGTTTAAATACCAAAATTTGTTTAAAGTCTATAACCGTTTACAAGTTTTTTGTAAATAATTTATCCTTGCAAAACGACAAGATATTGTTTTATCAAGAATCGAACCCAAGTAAGCCCAAATAATTAAACGCACAGTACAATGCCCATTTTGGGCAGAAACATAAAATGAAATAGTTCAGATAAACGTAAGAAAAAATTAAATAAAAATCAATATAAATCTAGTCATAACGATCATTAAATGATAAAATTGCATTAGACGTCAAAGCATGCAGCAAGCAGATTGAATTGTATCATTATTCATGTCGGCAATTTAAAAATCACTTTGCGTAAATCTGCATTTATCGCAGTATAATGTATATGGATACTTTGTGTACCGGTGAGATTATGAATTTGGTTCCATTAGGGGTCCTTTGATTTAAAATTTTCGACTAATGATTTCAAGCTTAGAGGTCTCTGAATGACGGGAACGATAAGGAGCCAGAAAATTGAATAATACATTTCTTATCAATTTAATAAGGCTATATTTGTGACAGCAGCGTGTGGATGGAATATTAATCACCGTTTTCGACATGTTTTGATAGCTTTATTGAGTAGTAATTTTTATATTCATCATGATCTGTTATTGCGTGTCGCCAGCTTTTCTGGATTATGACATTGTAAAAGATAAATAATATGTCTTACTAAGCTTTTATCAAAATGTGCATGAAAACCATTATTTTAAAAGTAAATTAAAAATAAGCTATTATCTTAATAATATAAATTACGTGTCAAGTTGTATGTTCGCTATGGACTCCTAAACTACCTACGATATCAATCAAATTTGCACACGGTATGCAGTTTGATCCAACTTAAAAGATAGGATAGCTTACAATATCAATGGGTAAAAATTGAGATGTTAGCTATAATATCTTAATATTATTTTATTGCAAATATTTGTTTATTATTTGATACAAGTCTAACAGATGGAGCTGTGTTAAAAGTACCAACGTTTCACATAAGTTTTCCTACCGTTTCCCTTGAATAGTTTACTACTATATAATATAACAAAACCTTAGCCACAACAATGCTTGGCCGAGTCTACTAGTTAAAATATATTTATTGGTTATACTTGAAATACTGAGGTTTATTAAACAAACCCAACTAGCCGTAAGATTTGTAAATTGTTCACGTACACACAAACTAGGTGTAAAAATTGCAGTAAATAAAACTTGCGTAAAACGAAAATTACTTATTTGTAATAAGTATAAGAACATAATGTTATTTTCAATTTCGAAATTCTTTGACTGCTTGAAGCCATTACGTCAGACCTCACATTTTAAATTATTAACAAATCATAATTTAGATAATAGCTTTTGTAAATCAAATTATATAAACTACTTAAACAGACTTAGTTCTGCAGCTTACGCGGTTAAAAAAACTCGTTCACTGACTGATGTCGATACAGCTAGACTTGTTTATTTTAGTTACTGCTGCTGCTGTGAAACAGCTTAATCACGTATGGCTTATTATTATGGGGTCATGCTGCTGCTGTCGAATCTATTTTCATTCTGCAGAAGAGAGCTATTCGTGCAATCTATAGTTTAAAATGTAGGGAATCTCTGAGAGATAAATTTAATGAAATTAATATACTTACCTTCCCCTCGCAATATATTTATGAAAATATTATGTATGTATACAAAAATAGTGATAAGTATACTAGAATAGAACATACGCACAATGTCAATACTCGGAACAAACGCAGGCTGCAATTTCCCCGTACTAGACTGTCTAAAGTTAGTAATTCTTGTTTGGGAAAAGGGATACTCTTCTTTAATAAAATCCCAGAGGCTCTTTTTTCTCTGCCTTTTATTAAATTTAAGAATTGTATTAAAGAAAAGCTGTGTAAAAAGGCTTACTATAAAATTAGTGGTTATCTAGTTGATAAAAGGGCTGGGCAGGCTACTTCTAATTAATTTGCTATATTTGTTTTAAATATTGTAGAATTGTTTAATGATTTGCTTTTTTTTTAAAAAGAGTAGCGAGAGTTTTTTAAGCCGGCTTTTTCTCTCGGCCAACACCCTCTGTCTTCTTTGGCTATGAGTAGGGATGCCAACAGTCTCGAATTTAATGACGTGGAATAAGTGATACCATGATGATCTTATGTTCCAAAATAAACGTATTTTATTTTTTATTTATTGCTGAAGGTCACCGAATTTAGATCAATAGTGCATTTGATAAGAGAGCTCAATTCTCATTCAAAATTATGGCGTGTTAATTGTGATTGAAATATTGCACAGTTAATTACAAAATAACAAAATACATATTTTAATTATAGAAAAATCCTTTTATGCGACTCAGTCAAAATCTGTGATAACGACATCGAAAGGACAACTCATCAGCCGATGACGTTCTCATTAAGTGCCTAATACAATAGAATTCAGTCAGAACCTTTGATTTTGGTCAATATAACCGACATCTTGTTCTAAACTACGTCGTCATAAACGATTTTGACTGTATTTCCTACGACTTATATACACTTTCCTAATCATTATCACATGTTAAAAAGTTAATGCTTTCATGGATATACTCACTTTGGGAATATCAGCTGGGCCATATCCATTTTCCCTCGGCGGCAACTTCGGTGGCTTCTCTCTCCTCTGCCCCATTTGCATCATGAGCTGCTCCCGGGTGGCTGCTACGACACCATGGCCGTTGTGCCCGTTTGTGATTAGATGACCATTATGCCCGTTGTGTCCATAGCCTCCGGAACTACCACTCGATCCTGATCCGTTAGCATTGGAACTGGCGATACTGTAAGGATCCTCATCAGGAATCGGGATACGCGGCCGGTTCTTGATGTCCAATGGTCTTTGAACTGTTGACAAAAAGTAATGATAAGAATAAGGAAGTAATTACAGTGTTAACTGTTACTGAGAAACATTGTATTGAAATAATAATCAAGGCAGTTTTGATATTTCTTAGGAAAATTGAGTCAATGAAGCAAAAGAAACGCGACAACTTTACTTACAAGACTATACAGAAAAAAAAGTCAGTATAGTCAATTTTTACGAATCCCATTGAATAATATTGGTAAAGGTATTCTTTGTTCTAAGTTATACATTAAATATGAAATGTACTGTTAAAGTAAGCATAACTAAAAATCAATGTGTGAATCAAAGAACGATTTCCAACCAAAAAATATAAGGAAGCCGCATCGAATTACGCGGTTTTATTAGTTTATTGAGATTAGACATGTTATAATTGGTTAAGTTATTAATACCTGTTGTTGATTCATTTGAAATGTGGTTTTTATTTAGTAATAAAAACAATATTTAACTACAATAGCATGTCGCGTAGAGATAGGGACACGTCAATTATTTCATTTGATGATAATACAACTTTGCTTATAAAGTGGAGATTATCTTAGATTATAATATTGCAGGTATATTTTTAGTAATAGTACAATATATTAATGCATATTACGTAATACGTGATATAGCACATAAATTTAAGAAATCGCATTCAATAGATTAGGTCGAATATCATTAAAAAACCAGTGTTAGCCCTAGGGGCTTGCGTGCGACGATCATCCCTCAAGTCGTGCGTTTAAATCACGGCTACACTCCCATAAACTATATTTCTATGACCAACTAGCACTTGCAGATGAAAGAGGAAACTAGCATGTCTCAAATCCAAAAATCAACACGAGTCAGCCACAGTAGACTGATCACATTTAGGTAATTGAAATAATAATGATCAAAGAAACGGATGAACAAGACCCGTTTAGGGTTGTTCCACTGGATTATTGATTGTAATATGTAAATATTGAATTTTGATTATGTTTACCTGTCGTTATGTTATATTCGAATTCATTTAAGTTGCAACAAAATTATTAAGAAAATCCAATTTTCTCATTATGTAACATAGCAATTGGCAACATTTAAATTTGCGCAATGTATGAGCATGATGTCGTGATGCCGGGATCGAATGGCAATCACTCGCCACGACTTGATCAGTTAAAGGTTGAAGGTTCTAGCATTAGAATATATAACGTCTTTAAGCGTCCTTCATGATTCTCCTTATACAACAGTAACTTATTACATGTACTTATTAATAGTTTAGTATTAATAGTAGCTTAATAGTTTAGTCATTAATACATAAAAATTGACAAACGCAATATCGAACTACTCATTTCGTAGAACATTATTATAACAGAATTTGTATTAAACAACAATGCAAGTAATCTCAGCTTTGGTTGCATAATACATAGTAACTATTAATGCAAAGTTCGTTCCAATTTATGAGTAATCCTATCAATATCCTAGACTGGAGTCTACATAACGGTATCAATTTAGATAGATTGGTTAATACGTTTTCTATTTAATAAACATACATATATTAAATAGAAAAATGAATTACGTTTTTACGTGTTTTGGTAACATTGTTAGATACAAAACGAAAAACATCTTTATAGCATATTTAAATTCCTTTTTTTTCAGCTGTAGGCGAAATTGTTAGAATGTATCTTATATTTTTTTACATATTTCTAAATCATATTCTAGTAAATTTTGAACAATTTTAAAACTGTTAATACACAAGTAGTATGGTTATATCCTTGTAAATAGTTCCACATTAAAGATTTCTAATACGCTGTTTCATTTCAAAATAATAGGCTTTATCTAACAACCTGTAATTTATAATATATAGATAAACAATTTCTAAGGAGAAAATCGAAAAATTCACACATTAACACCATCGATAAAGGTAAATACAGTGTAAACGAAGACAAAACAACAAAGGTGTTTAAAGGCATTATTCCTCTGATGCTAGATAGTGATTGTAAAAACAAGATAGCGCTCAACAAATCTTGACTACAAAACTCACAGGGCTATTCAGGCACTAAAGCTAAGCCAGGACAAATTAAAACTAACGTCTATAAAAATTCTAAATTTATATGATGATTCGTCATCTAAGTAATCTTCTCTATTAACTGTATCGTAGGTTCGATCCCCGGCCGTGCACCAATGGACTTACTTTCTATGTGCGCATTTAAAATTTGCTCGAACTGTGAAGGAAAACATATTGAGGAAACCGACATGTCTTAGACCGAAAAAATTCGACGACGTGTGTCAGGCACTGCAGGCTGATCACCTACTTGCCTATTTGATTTGATTTAAAATCAAATCAATCATGAGACCGATTCAGGAATCTGAGGCTAAGACCTAAAGAGGTTGTACCGCGACTAATTTATTTATTTTTTATGCAAAGATTGTGTAATCTATATCAAGTTTTATTACAAGATTTATTTAGTTAATATTTTATAGGTTAAGCGTTTATTGTTTTAAAACGTTTAAAGTTTTATTAGAATAACCCGATGTTCTACATATAAATTCTTCATACAACGAGCGCCACGGCCTTAGAATTCATATTAGACTTGCTGATCTGAATGCTAAGCTGAAGGACCATTTTTCAAAGTGGAACCACTTTAGCATCAGAGACGAGTAATAAAAAGTTCCGACAAACGCTTGGAAGTTAATATTTTAAGTTCTATGCTTGAAAATATTTTGAATAAAACTAGGCTAAGCCTCACTTCAGCTTAGGGGTTACCCTATTCTTATTATTTTATATTTTTTTCTAATACGTAACAAAAATCATCTGATGGCGCCGATGCGTATTGCATCTAGACTACGTATTCTGTACACATAATATGAAACAAACGGTAATTGAATCATTAGCGGTCAGTCCAGATAAATCGTGACGGAATTATGCAAAACAATCCATGAGTGAACTATCGAAAGTGTGATGTAAATCAATTTAGTAACAGTAGTAAACAGATGTTATTATTACTTTCGGATCGAGTTTTACGAAATAGTTCATGTTTTTTATTAAACTATAAAGGCAGTGATATCGTGATACCAACGTGTTTTATTTTAGATTATAATACAGAGAAAACGTGCCGGTGACGACTGTTAGAATGTTCAGTATGACTATGATAATCAATATATAAAAGTTGTTATTCATATTAAATTCAGTACGATTTTTTGTAGTTATATTAATTAACATTCGTTTAATATGTCTTGTGTACCACGCGAAGAAGAAAAAATTTATTATCAAAAAAGGGTTTGGCTATCGAATCTTAAAGAACGAGTGCCGCTTAAACCTCAGTCCTGGCCTCAGATTTCTGAATCTGATATAATTTTTTCCTTAATATGTGATCACCTATTACCCGATACACGCCGTCGATTAAACTGTTCAACGGGGTGTTAAAAATATAGTTTTATTTTAAATTTACAGTATAAAAAATAAAAACAAATCAGTGGCCCCTACAAAGACTTTAGGTATAGACCTAAAGTCTTTGTAGGGACCACATTATAGAATCTAATGGCAAGTAGGCGATCAACCTTCAGTGCCTGACACACGCCGTCGACTTTTTGGGTCTAATACATGTCGGTTTCCTTCACCATTTTAGCGAATGTTAAATGTACACAGAAAGAAAGTCCATAAGTGCACAGCCGGGTATCGAACCTACGACCTCAACGTTGCGAGTCGCACGCTGAAACCAACACGCTAAGGCTGCACAAATTTACAATATATCTACGCAATAAAATCCAATTCAAAGATGCACGTTCCACTTAGCTATTACGGTATTGTATAATGTGGTTAAATGTGCGATTCCACGATCCAGTTATGTTTTGAGTCACGAATACGACGACCTTCATGATGAAACCGAAATTTGTCTGCAAAATATTGCTAAATTATTGTATTCTGTTCAATACATATGTAAAATACCAAATGAATTCATAGGTTGAAAACAACTAAATACCAAATTAGTTCAAAAGTGGGATCTATAGACAAATAAAGATCAAGTGAGCATCGACTCAAAATGAAGGATTACATCACTCTTTGGACCACTTACAAAATTTGATTTTCATGTCACGATCTCCTTCAACCGATTGCATATCTATTTTTAAATCCTTGTTAAGTACAGAATTATTGCTAGATATTTCTTTCAATTATAATGCAAGACTAGACATGACATTAAAGAGTGATTTCAATATGACATACGGAAACGGAAAACTAAAGCGTTGAAGGTTCGGACAGAAAAAAGGCGTAGACCATAACGTTATGTAAAGACTTTCATACCCGGAACAAGAAATTTTATTTGCCTCATAACCGATAATGGTCTTAAACCGCAACGGAAATCAGAGAATCTTATCAGGAACCACGGGAACTAAGTACACTTTACCGCATCGCGTACCTAGTTCTTTCCCATAGTTATTATGGTATAACAATGTATGGTGTGCGTAAAATATCCGTTCTACCAGAAACATTTCAGTGTAAAGCTCGCTAGTACGGTATTTGTAAATTTTATGGTTAGGAATAGCTGTTATTTACTAGAAAGTCAAAAGAATTCCATCAAATCAATGAAGGCTTTGAACGATAGCTGGAAATCCCGTGTACCTGTAAGAGCATGGAAATATTTCAAGTTGTAAAAAGTTGTGAAAGTAGAAAAAATTTTTTTTAATTAAAGCATCATACCCACCAAAAATAGGCCCAAATCAGCTTTAAGTTGCCGTCACCTTCGATTGCCATTGGAGCCATTGCACCGGATCCAGAGTTTGAAATCAACTAGGTCCCATTAAATATTGTTCTACCATGTGCTGTATGTTATTTTCACATAACCAATATTAAGATCTAATGTTGGTTTGGCGTTAGCGATATGGTTACAGACTACTTGAGTGAAATGATGTGCAATATTATATTAGATTTGATTTCACAATACTCCCGAGATGTGATTGTGGGCAATTTATAAAATTACGTTAAATTGTATTGTTAGTAAATATTCATTATTTAATAAAAAAATATATATTAATATATGTAAGAAAATAAACAATCTTATATATTATAATTTTTGCCCCTATCTTGAATCTTGCAAAATATATACCTTACACCTGGTTTACGTTAAATACATATGCCGTATTTAAATCCATTTATGAACATCTTATACATAGTAATAACAATTACAGATTCCGGAAGTCTTTGCCAATGATCAGCAGATCACCTTGCCGTGCGAAAAAACCAGTCCAGAGCAGCCCTATAACTTCGAAGATCGTATTGAAAGGTCAGATCGAACAGTTTTAAGCGATTTTTCATTACACAAATTATCATTACATAGAATTGAATATTATATTCTTTAGTAAATCTCTAGAAGAACATTTTTGTTTTGACTTTCTTTTTTAATAGTGACGTGTGAACATTATTTTTTAAATTATATGTAAGTTGTTCTCTGGTTACGAAAACTGTTCAAGGTCGTGGTAGTTATTCGTGAGAAGGAATTAAAACATTAAATTTTGTTCGTTAGTATTATAATGATAAGATAGAGGTCGTCTCATTGTTCACTTGCATAATCTTGAGGTCTGAGACAAGGTAAAGCATTTTACTGCACTTTGTGACCATGGGGAGGTTATATACGGCAATTTAGCTTTTACTAACTGTTAAAAAAAAAGTTTACGTATCACAAAACAAACTTGTTAGAAATTTGTAGTTCTTTATATACTTTTTGATCGGACAGATCCTCTTCCAGGCAACCTGAATAAACGAAAACTAGAAATAATTATTAAGTTTGAGTGCGTTGCCATTTATTTATTTAAATTACAGATTAAATTGAAGTTAGAAACTTGTTAAATAACTAAAAGGGAATAATTACCTTAAGAAAGGAAAATACAATTTTATACAGAAACACTAAATGCTAATCATAATTTTGTTGTGTTTATTACTATCGCAGAAAATATTAAATCTTAAATGTAACAGTACGTACAATAAGGTACCTACTTATTTTCCCTACTCATTATTTTAAACAACAAAAATTGTAAGTACGTGAATCCTTGATAAAATATTAAATTAATAAAGTTTATAGGAAGTGCTTCGTAGTAAATTCATGCTTTAAATACGATATGCCCGTTACAAATGGTATTTGCGTCAGTTTGCTAAATAATGGTTCTAAGATAAATGGTCGATCCGATTTGGTTCTATAGACAGTTAGTCTTTCTATTCAGCTGTGGGATCTTTGAGTGCGAGATTGCGTTGTGGTTGAAGTAAGAAAAATTGCAAAAACGATACCTACTAACATTTTCCATCAAATAGTAACTTTGATTGAAATATTGCATTGAAAATTACGTAGTATATGCTAGTTGAACTTGATAAATTCGTTATTATGACAAGTTTTTCTGATATGGCGAAGAAATCGGTGAATGCTGAACTGGGATAAGAATCAGTTATAAGATTTTTTTTATTTTAATCTACGTATTTTTTATATTTAGGATAAGACTTATAAGTAATGTTTTGGATAACCATTTACCACCTATAACCATTTCATGTATAAATTAGCTTATGAAAAAACGAGTTAATAGCTAAAACATAAAAAAATTTATTGATGAATTGATGCGATTACGGATTCTAGATATTAAGGCAACAAAATATTATGAATAGTTTTTGTATTGATCACTGCAAAAATGTTCTCAATTATATTAAAATATGATTAATAAAAAGTGAATAGTTCTAAGTACGGTAAGTAATATTTTCAAAGCATTTAATTTGTATAAAAAACCTATTGATGATTCAACGCGTGCGTTAGTTTTTTGAATTGAGTCTGCGAGGCTCAACAAATGGATTTAATAAAGTAACTTCCCGATGCTGAGTTTTTGCTGAATCAGGACCGTGACAAATTTGTGGTTAGAAGGGTTCTCTTTATTGAGACAATCAATTTTCAAATGGCCTTTTTGTTATACAAGTAATCTTATAACTCTGATCATTATTCAAAATAAGCTCTTACACCAGACAATACTTTTGAGAAAGTAACTTCGTTGTAAGGCTAAATCAAATTAATAATTTAGTTTTAATCTAACCTCGCCAGGGTTCAGGGAGGCTTTGTGTCACGCGTCAGTCTAAGCATTCGCTTAATATAACTTAAAATATTAAAGATGCGAATGAGCCCCTTAACTTAAGCTTTCACGCGTATCTGAAACTCGATCGGTGCATAATTAAATTAAGCGGACTATCCTACAAGTAATAAATATTATTCAGTTCTTATGAAAACGCAGTGAATTGATAAATCTATTCATAAAGACATCCCCCTCTACAAAAAGATAAACACTTTCCATAGATATCTAAATGTCTTGAATTGTTCACACGGTGTCGAAAACGTCAATGAATACAGAAAAAATATAGATCAGTGTAGCAGTCAGTGAAAGGCGTCTGTGGGAATGAAATAATTTTATCATTTTTATCTTATACACGATCTGTTTCATAATTTACCTTTTTAGTAAGTAGGTTATTTATATTAACGATACAATTTATTATTGCCACTTAAATATTATAACATTCTGGTGTCAAGTAATATGTGCGAATAATTGTGTAATACGCACAAACAAGTGAGGAGGTCCTAAATTTTTCGCTTTTTTATTAATGTTTCTGGTTAGACAAAATTGCGCTGATTTGTACAATTATAAATAGAATCTGATAGGATTCAGTGCCTTCTCAAAAATCTATAGACAAGAAGCGACTTCTGTAAATTTTAATATTGCACTAGTGGATTTAATTAAAAATCATGTGCATATTGTTATTGAACCGCACATAAATTTTAGGGATATAGTTCCCAAAGAATAAAGGTAATTTAAATAAACATAATGTTATTATAGAAAGCGAACGGTTCCTCAAGGTCAATTTGCTTGTCAGCCGGATACAAGTCTTTACTGTGGAACACGTGTTGTTCAGTAAAGTGCATACCTTTTGGTCTCTTTGTGCATCACGATAGTTTTTACTGTTTAATCTAGATTCACGTTACAATACAATATCCTAGTATTTTTTATAGATAAACAGAAACTCCACGCCTTATTGTATCGTATAAAAGTACTCTAGTATTCTTTGAGACTTACTTAGTTTACTGTATTGTATACAATGTTTTTCCTGTATTACAACAATATAAGCATTTGTGCATAAATACCTAGCACATAAAAGGTTATATCCAAGCAATTTTATAGGATAATGTTTGACTTACCTGGGGGTAACTTAGACTTAAGCATGTCCATAGCAACAACATTGATGATCAGGGCCCAGATGGGGCATTCTAGAAGGTCGTTGTCTGACTTCACAAAAGCAACTGCGCTGAGGCACTGTGTCTCCAGACGCCGTCTATCCGGATACGAGCGACGCAACTCCCGATTCACGTTTGATTGAAATTTTTTCATGTCGAATAGCTGAAAAGAAAAGGGAACTTTAATATTTCAGTATAAAGACTAATTTAAATATAAGTAAGTTAATGATTGTCAAATTTTAAGGTAAATTAAGTATGATAATAACTAAATATCTAATTGAGGGTAGACAGTAGTTTTTTAAATAAGATTAGTTGTAATTAAAGGTTTCGATAATTCATTTTTATTGTAATATAAATGACGACTTTTTTGCTTTTTTAAATTCGAATATCACTCTCCTATTTAATCTGTACTATGATATAAACTTAATTTCTGCTTTCTCAAATTTCTATATATTTACGTCTAAATCAAATACTACTCTAAATTTAGACGTCAAAATTTAAAGAAGAATCATTATTTCCGGCTAATAGCTAGAGTTCATGATGTGTTCATCAACAAACGAAAGTCTAATTAAATCTGCCTACTTACAATGATCTTACATAATAATCATCCTATGCAATTGGTCTGTTGATGTTATCGACGTATTACACAACTCCCGACCGATACAACAACAATCTCCGTCTAACAACTTAATGTCTTTTTAAAATCTCAATTGTCGATGATAATATAATACATCCATTTCACGCCTATTGTCTATCATGTAAAAGTATTCCTACAGTTGGCATTTCTTAATTTCATTTCATATAAGACTGTATTTATATAATAAAAGGAATGTAACATAAAGATATAAAAATGTTTTCATTTATGGGCGCGGCACCTTATTTAAAGTAGCTACATTGATTTGATATAATTACTACAAAATCACTTGAATTGTATTAACCATAATGGGCCCAAACCGGCTTTTATATCAATAATTACAAATAGGTATTTAGCATTAATCCGGTTATAAACTGGGTCAACTAGATCGGTCTGACATAAGACTACGTAGATAGAAATGATTACTAAGCAAATTAAATTAAATTAAAATAAATAAATTACTAAAGACAAAAGTGATGCGTAAACTGAAAACTCGCGAGATCTGTTAATATGTAGTATGTATATTATCTGTGCATCGGAATAATACAATAGACAAAAAAATATAAAACTGTAAGCTAAATTTTGAGTATATTTAAGGCAACGAATTATTAAAAAATCTAGTTTTCTTATATTTTAGCGAGGGAAAGTTATTGCTTTTGTTCGTTTAGGTACAAAGCAAATAGCGCTATTTAATACCTATTTGAAATAAAGTCGCCGATAACCTGTATTTATTAAAGACTAGCGAACCTGATGCCGTCCTATGCACATGTTTTAATAAACAAAAAAGCCAAACGAAAAAAATCATATTATTGTTAATTAAAAGTCATTCTCGATTCCACATGAACAGACACACACAAAACCTTTAAGTATCTTTATATAAATATATATAAATATACTTAAAATAAAATTTAAGAAATTAAGAGTTTGTGACTCTATGTTTACACAGTTCCAGTAATCGTAATCTGAATCTTCGAATTTATTTATTTATTTATTCACACTTCGTTGCTAGAAAGAAACACAAATAACACAATACACATAAATTACAAGGGATGCAACGGGCAGCCTTATCGCTAACAAACTACTTTTACTTAGTCAAATTGCAAATTGTAATGAATGACCTGATGAAAATCGTTTAAATCGTTTCTTATCGTTTAAACCTTACTGGAATTTCCACGAATATTTAAAGATCAAAATAAGCCACCTACTTTCAGCCATTTTTAATTTAGCCAGACCAACAAGCAGCAATTAATTGTTATATTTATATATAAAGATAGAACTTAAAAAATATACCTTATAAAAACCGCGTTTGCTAAGCTTGGCTAAAAACCGGCGCCACCACAATTATCTTATAAATTGGATCAACGTGTACAACTTAATAGCACTACCTGTCGAAACCGTATTTCAAACCTGCTCGTTAATTAATCATATAAGGAGGTTCTATATAAAAAGTTTAGAAGGTTTAACAAGTTCTGACTATTGACATCCAGCAAAGTCCATTTCGCCCACTGGTCAACTGTCAATATTTTTTTATTTAATTCTCAAAATTTCACTGAATCTTTATTTAGTTAGTTCTTTAGTTGTCTTGTAACTTTGTTTTCTACTAAAAGCCTTTTTGTTATAAAAGTTTTAATTCCCTTGCTTCCCTATGCTTTTTTAATTACATATACGAGATAAAAGCTACCAAAATACGCTTCAAAGCTTACATATTTATGATGTGGCGGAAGTGAATAATTATTTTAACTAAATCAAATTTATACCACTAATTACTCTTGGGCTGTATCTAGTTAAATAATAATAGGCGCTATCTCTTGCATTGTTCGTACTTACGAAAACAACGTTAATGGTGTATAAGTAAGTAACAGACTTAGAACTAGGAAGTACTATTGTTTGAAATGACCTAATTACTAATACAGATAGAAGATATAGTCAAAATATTGCATCAATACAGATGTTACAAGCTATTGTTAATTAATGGCTAAATAATATGCAATTATTGGATAACTTGTTTTTAAAATTTGTATATGTAATTCTGTAAAACGGGATATAATTGCAAAATTAGTTGTCTATAAAAATATATATGAATATTTATATAAAATCATATTATTAACACCCCTAGCCCAAGTGTCTAGACAATTCAGCTTAATTTGGTCTGAAAAGTTTGTAACAACTATAGAAAATTCTTGAAATACTAATACGCTCATGTCATAATGGTTCACAAATGGATAAATGACTCGTAAATTGTTACGTAAGGGAAATTCCAAATATATAAAGGTTATGTAACTATAAAAAAATATAAAGCAATGTCATGGCCGAAACGTGAGCGTGCGCAGACGCACAATCGTGACATCTCAAATATGTTTGAAATGTGTACAATGGATTATTGCTCTAGAAATAAGAATCATTATCTTTTATATTTTTGTGAGTGTGAGTTTTCTATAAAACGGACAGAATAATAATTTCTGCTACTCTGTTCTCTAATGTACCAGCACTTTAGTATTGATTAAGAAAAATGTTAAGACTCCGAAACATATATAATCAAGTCAGGGCGTAAAGAATTTTTTACGAAATGAGAAACGCCCTCAAAACAACTGCACTTGCGTAAGTTATTTATAAGGTTCCGTATAAAGAAGTCGATTAAAAAGCCTTATAATAACCCAATAATAATAGCCTAATACTTATTACGTATATACCAAGGTGTGATGAAACAAACTCATTTTATCGTACCTAAATAAAAACATTATTTTAGTTATTATTAAATTTAAATTAGATAAAGAAAGATTACCTTCGTTCCTATATAATTATTTTTAATTGTATTTATTTATTTATTCAGAAGATTCACAGCACAATACAAAAATAGATTAATATATACATAACAATATGGGCCAATTATAAATCTTCACAAATAGTATTGTTGTTGGTACGAAGTATTAGCCACCTAAATCATAATGTACTAAACGTACCTTAACTTGTAACGTTTTCAAGTTTTGTCTATTTTAACTTAAAAGAAAAGTTTTGAAACTTTATTCTTCTCAGTGAACCCTAATTACCTACAGTGAGCGTAGGCAATTATATGGGTAGCCGTGAAATTAATAGAGCGGGTTACGAAATTTCACTGCATTAAGGAGTTTTGACGGAAATGATTACGGATAAACATCACTTTCATATCAAAACATGTATTTTATGTACTATTATGTTGTAACTATGAAGATACAAAAATGTGTAGTATGTATCATTATTTAGTAGAATTCATATGAGCAATCCATGAATTGTCTTATCATTTTCATATAAGAGATATTTCTGTGTCTGTGTCTCTGGTCACTTAGGTTTACTATGCTGTTCTAGTTTGAAACAATTATCTAACTATAATTCTTACTTCTATTTACATACATACTGCATCTACTTTTGAAATCCAGTAAAAAACCCACAATAGCATTTCCCGTAATTGGTGTAAGGTACTGACTAACCCTTACTGATTTATATGTGGCCCAAAGCACCAAACGGTACATATTCTGGGTTCAAGGGGGGATTAATTATTAAATAGAGTAATATCCCTCTATATTTACCACGTACTTGAAACAAAAGAATAAATGCTAATTAATAATTGCTATGAATTAAGTGCTTAATTATATGCTATGTAATGTAAAGCTAAAGAGATGGCCTGCCCCGGCTATAGTCATAAGACGTAGTTGCTAAGATTTAGGTAATCGCTACGCTTAAAAACCTAAGAAAGCCTGAATGAACAACATTGTACAGCCTAGGCTCGTAGATTTACCTTAAAGATTTTCTCTTGTTCCAGCCCATAGCCAGGCAATTTCAATACATCCTGGCCTATTGCAGTTTCCTCGTTGCTTGTGGCGGCTGTACTCTTCACAAACACGCTACTTTTCGAATAGCGCCTGATGAGTATATTACCCGCGTCGTCCATTTTTATTTTAACACCCTGAAACAAATAACAATTATATTCACAAACGCAAATCATTGTTATCACAATTTTATAAGCGAGTGCAAAATTGTCCATTTTAATCCTTAGAACTTCGAAAAGTGTTGGTACAACTAAACGTAATAATGGCGCCAAAAACAAATACCACCGCGCGTCTTAAACTGATTGCTGCTACAGATAAAGATAACCACAGAGTAATAATTATTAAAATGATACTATAATTATTTATTAGCACTTCGTTGCAGTAACAAAATACAATTGACATAATAAAATGAAAAGAAGGGCAACTGGCGGCATATTATATATTTAGGATCAATGGCTTACTGTCACTGTCAATTAATGACTATGGAATCTCTATTACTATTGACTATTGAACAGTCGTTAATTTATAGACATAGCAGTATAGGTTTTTAACTGATTTGAATTTAACGTTAAATTAACTTAAAAGCCCTGTAATACATATATATGTATATAATGACAATAGCATCTGACAGTTCCGCAAGTGCTTTGCTATACAAATATGATGAGACGATTTTTTTAATTGTTTGTAATGTACTTTATCTGATTTATTTTATATGTTAAAATAATATAGTTTTGTAATTCATATTGTACATCAAAAATAGCTATGAATTTTAAATTATGATTAAGTACTTAAAAACTATTTTCATGAATCATCACATATTAACATGTATTTTGTGTCTGTAATTTAAAACATATTTTTAATCATTAAAGTCACATTAAACTATTGTTAGAACTTTCGTTAGCCATTAACTCTCACAAAAGTTAATTGTTAGTAATTAGTCAATAATATTTTATAAATATAATGTGTATGTTTGAGAAATTACTTAATATTTTTATGTATTATTATTGTATTATAAGACCTTTGGTTTGGATTTTTTATTTTGTTGTTCGTATATGATTCAGTGATGATTATCGTTGATGACCTCAGTTACATGATATAGCTAATCATCAAACCCCATAAAAACTTTTTGTAATTTAACATGAGAGTGACCTCACTTGAGGTTCTAACAGGTTAAAGTCCTATTATATTTAATCTAAGATATTACACAAAATCATTACTGAAAACAGCATTTTATTCATCCACTAAAAGCGACGCTACGTCGGAAATAATCAAATGGAAAATAATAAGTATTTCTATGAAGTTACATCCTATTTTCATATTAAATATATATTTTAATCTACCAATAAATCAATCTTACAACTGTGCTTTGTAAAACTGCGCTTTATGTTTCTGTTTATATATGTATTCCGTTTTGGCTTTTGTGTGTAATGTAATTGTTTGGATATTGTTTAGTGATTAGCTGTAGGAATACTTAAATAAATAAAATAAAATAATTTATATAGTAAAATAGCAATAATTTACTATTATAATATAAAATTGATTAAATGTTTAATCTAATAATCAAAACCAGTAATCACATGATACGCGTAGTAAATGAAATTTAATGGCAAATATAACCTTTCAAAGCAATAAGATTCAATAAAACTTATATTAAATTCTCGTGTCTTTCGTTTGTTCCACCTCATCAAAGGTGGAATAAGGCCATACTGGGTGACCTTTTCAAATTATTATATGACTAGCGGTATGCCCGAGAGCAAATATTAGCCACGGCTCATAAAATGTTTATTAACTTAACGATTGTTATGAAATTGCCGAATTATATTTTACCTTCTGTTTTGCAGTACCTTTTGAATAACAAAGTACAAATAATAAAATTTTATGGAATTTCGATTTTGAAAGTTGTTTGATTAAAATTTGTTACTCTGGTAGGTGACTTCTACTGAAATAGATTTATCTATAATTATTATAAACATGTTTTGTATTTTATGTGTAGATTCCATAGACAATGTATTTCCAATTAGGAACAAAAAGTTTTGATATATTTAACCTTTTGCCAGACAGCTTGTTAATATTGTGAGCACTGTTTTTATTGCCCAGTAATAGGCTAAAGTATACACCATAATTTATAAATATAACCTTAGTACTATATTTTCCAATGTATTCTTAATAGTTTTGTTTGATATTTATCCATTAAATTAAGTACTAGAAATAATTGTAGGGAAAAAATATCTTCCTCTGCCTATCCTTTTATTTATTTATTAACACTTCGTTACATAACAATAAAAAAATTAAACATAATACAATGAAAAGGAAGGCAACTTGCGACCTTATCGCTTTCAAGCGATTTTTTCCAGGCAACCACTAATAACGAATGTTTAATCTGTAGTTAAACAATCGGGGTTATGCTAGTTGCAATGTTGTTTAAATTAAATTAGAGTTCAGGCATAAGATCGAATACGGCGCTGAGTAACGCTATTAGAAAAATATTTTAGGACATTTACATTTATTAGAAATGCGTCATTGTTAGAAAATAAAAGGCATTTAATTGTCTTCGCATTTTTAGAAAACGAATATACAATGCAAAACAAATGTTTGGTTAAATTAAGCAATATAAACAAAACATTTTCTAGATATATAATTATAATGATTGTATGTTCACTGAATACGATTGTGTTTTTTCAACTCACTAAATGGTTATATAATTTGGTGCTTATGTTTTTATTAAATTGTCTTTAGTAATGATGGTAAAAACTTTAATAACATTCAGTAAGTGAACAGTTTTTTGTATTGAATTAGGGTCAGTAAGCTCAGTGACAGGATATGAACTAATAGAAATTTATATTAAATATTGCTAAAATTGCTATAAATATAAGTATATCACTTTGATATACTTAAAATATATAATTTTAATATGTAACTAGACAGATTAAAAAATCTAAGATTTGCTGAATTTTTATATTCCTTTTGTATTTTTATATAAAATACTATATGTACGCTTTTTAATTTATGATTTAATACAATACAATATTTCATTTTAGGTATAACTCCCAAGTCCGCTTCATAATTTATAGTTATTTTTATGAGTGGGCGTTGACTGACTCGTTAATTTAGCCCAAACATCGATCAGGTCTTCGTCATTATTTGCTTACGTCATCTCAAGACCTTCAAATGCTTTCGTCATATATTTGACTATTCTATATTCTAGAGTTTCGCAATCCTTCACTTGTAGGTGCTACGTTTTAAATTAAAATAGTCATATGCAGATAGGCCCTACCTTTTAATAGTATTACCACTAATAGATATTCACTAGTAGACAAGTAGGGACAGTTAAGTAATCTTCGTTAGATACATTCTCGGCCATCGCATATTTTGCATACGAAAGATAGAAGAGTCTCCATACATACACAAGATGTATATTAATTCTGGTAATAATAATATTTGTAATTATATTTAACTTATAACACATATATTAATGTTTTTTGCATGGAATCTCGCTGTTGGCCTTAACGGACTTTACAGCTGTTTTGTCGATAATAGCTCGGCCGGAATGGAACACGAATAATTTTTGTGTTTACATAAGCTTCTAAACGGCAATTAAAACATTCTTATAAATAAGCGAAAAAGTTTTCTTATTACAAACCACTTACTTAGAAGCTTACTAACAAGAATAATATTTAATCATATTCTTCATAAAAAAATATTTTCTTAATAACGGTAGGTAATTTATATTGCAATTAATACCTGGCCTATGTGTTTTTTCAGTTCATCCGTTTTCTGATCTCTGTGTGGGTTGTCGAATCCGCAAAGACCAATTCTGTAACAAAAGAAAAAGGTTATTAGTTTTTTAATATATGTTAAATATTCTATGCACGAAGGACATAACTCTATGTGATGATTTTCGCATTGCCTGGAGTTTTGCCAACGATAATAGAAGTTGATGTGGAAAAACCTCGAATAAAAACGAGATATGCATAGATTTAAGAATTATTTTTTACTTTGCAAAACAAATTATATTATTTAAGTATCTAAAATCTAACCAAGCTAGCTAATAATACAATAAAATAATGTAATAGTAAATATTATCTAGTAGTAAATATGATATATATAGTAGCAAATATTATATAAGTAGTATATTAATAACAGTAAATAAAATAGTTATAGGTAAATAATATAGAAAATAAATAAAAATAAGAAGGTATTAATTTTAATTAGTTAAGTAAGCGTTTGGAGATGGGTCAATGTAAAAAGTTATATTTGTAGGAAATAAAAGGCTTTTTTTATTTACTTTGCAGTTTTACATTTAGTTGTTATAGTATACCAACAGACTTTTTTGTAATTTTATTTCTACAACAGAGATATTTTATGGCTGTTGAATTATATATGTTGACGCGTTCCTATTTCATTTTAAAGTGGTTTTTATTCGAACTAAAGCGTTTATCTGTAGTGCGATATTCTTCGACAACTATAAAATGACCGTACAGAAACATACTTTAAAATATTATCTATTTCATAGTTGTCTATGACGTATAACCAGGAAAACATTATCATGTATACGCACAAAATCGCATTATGTAAATAGAAAATGTTAGGTTCTCAGGTAACAAATTGAAGAATGACGCCAAAGGAATTTGTCAGGTATTAAAATTTCCGACACGTATCGTATCGGAATATTGTTTTCTCAAAACTGTTTCTTGTTCACTCTGAGAATCAACATTTGTTTCTCATTGATATTCTACAAGGAGTCTTACTCCGGCCGGCGCTTACTGATAGCCAATTTCTATTTGCTATACATTATATAGTACAAATACAATGTGTATGCAGTAAGCATTATGTTAACTACAGTGGAAACAATTAGTTTCTATTGAAAGTCTTGCGGTTACTTATTAAGGTCAAAACGGTTCCAAACATAAACGATTATTCGTGAGAAAATTTCTTGTGGTCTCTTCAATCAATTCGTGTGTCCTATTTCACTGAACATAGAACTTGTTATTAAATGAAGCATTACTTGTGGTAAGAGAACTTATTATAATTTAAAGGAAAATAGTGTAATGTATACCCTGAATCGATCATGTTTAATTGTATAATTAAAAAAAAATAATGTAAATATTTTCGTCACGGTGTTTCAGATCAAAGCATCATTACGGGTGATATTTTCTCGTGACAATAATGAGTATATTCCTCATTATTGTCACAAGAAAATAACATATTCAATATAGTCACCATTAAGCGTGTAAAATGTTTCGTAACATTTAAATATGATGTTTAATTATAACTAAATTAGACTTGGCGTTAAAAAAAATTGCTGTTACTTAGACGGATTACATTAAATAATGTTGGTGACAAAGTTAACGTTTCAGTAGTTGCCAAAAATGTAAATTATTCTTGACTTACAATTTATCACAAAGTAAGCCAGATAACTGTATTGTAACAAGATATGAATCGTATTTAACATCTGTGATCATAAAGAAGCATAACATTAAGGTGATATTTTATACAATAATATATCTTTTGAACAATACCTGGCCTTTGGAATGTCTGCTATTTACAAAGGCAATGTAGGTCAATGATTAGTCGCATTGATTTAGTGAAAATAAATTACAGTATAATTTGTAGTATATTAGAAATAAAACAAATATGAAAAGGTCATGTTTTTGTTGGTGATTTTCCTTTTGTTTGCAATCTAAAATTATATATCTTTGTTACCATATAAATTTACTCAATAGCGGTTGTGAAGAAGAAATGAAAGCACTGTATCACGCAGATGTTATATAGAAGAGTAAATATCGATTTCATCGGCATCGTCTTATTCTTGTAGATTATTCAGCAATAATTACAGTGAATACAATTATAGGAGACAGTATCCATTGAAGTATACATGTTTAGGTCGTCGAACCAGTCTTCGGAGGCGGTGAACGGTGGCCTTGGCGCGTGACGCGGCGACGGGCGGCTACTATGTCGCGTGGCGAATGGCGCCCGAACATATTTTATTAACTTGTGGATTCAAATTATTGAGTATTTATGTAGCCTCTGTCTACAGGATTCTCTATGGACGGTTTTCTCAGTGACAATGGATTCAGCCAACAGGTTATAAATAATAAAATTACCCAGTTTTCATATAGGTAATTCAATGTATACGAATTCGTGCTTCTATTTCATCGTGTCTCCTGCTGATAGAGGACAAATATTTGTTTTTATTTTATTATAAATTAGCAAGTACTTTAAGATGTCAATAGGATGGTGTAATAGTTGCAGCTCCTTACAAACATTTTGCAAAACAAAAAACTTGGCGATTAAAAAGAGTGGCGGAGAGTTTATTGCCAGTTCTTCCCTTCCGTTCTACGCCCTAATTTGGAAACTGCCAGTAAAAGTAAAATTATAAGTATTTATTAATATGTATTTATTTTTGACGTTCATAAGTGTACATAAATAATTTTGATTTGAATCGACTGTCATTGTATAAAAATTCACCATTTAATTTTTTCTCATTTTTTTTATTTTAAAAATAAATAAGTAAATAAAATCAAATAAAACAATGCATATAAATTACGAAATTATACCCTTATTAGCGCTTTGTTCTAACACTCAAAACGTAATAACAAGCTCGAATCTCAACTACAAATCTTGCAACGTCCATTAAAATTATTGCACAAATACCTAGATAAGGGCATGGTTTTCCGACATATAATCTAATATAGTATCGCAATTAATTCATAATTATACTAATATATTATTGTGAAATAACTTTACGGATCTATTAATTCGAACGTGAATTCAAGGGTACATAATTGGAACATTATTATACATGACTCAAGTAGGCTAAAATTTGCCCAGCCCCAATAATAGAGTAAAAATAATTACAAATATTTGAAAATATACAAGAAAAATATTTAAATAAAAGATTTTTGATTCAGTTATTAAATCACAGAATAATACATAGATTTTAAACCTCTATTACTGGAACGGTACAGACATTTGACTATGTCAGACATATTATTTTTGAAGTGAAACTTCTTTACACACGCTTGACTTGGAGAGCAAGCTGGCGAAGGCGTGACGTAAGCGTTACGAAAAGTGTGATCGGGCGAGGCGAACGGAAGTTGAGTGGGGGATTTAAACAAGAGACAGCATTGCGCGCGCACATTTTCTTTCTCTCTTCCTCTCATAGCCAAATACGTTCCGTATATCTAAGCACACTGCAGGCCTATAGTCTGTATCACAGTGTAGGCGAAAGAGAGAGCAGTGCGCGCGCACATTTTCTTTCTCTCTTTCTCTTATAGCTAGTAATTTAAATATATATACGAGTTTACTAGCGTTACGCGAACGGTGATTCTTTGGTTATTTTTCGTAATTCTATTTCGTTTTGAACAATTTTATTAATTAATATTTAGTTCAATACATTCAATATTCTACGTTTAAAGTGAATAAAACTGTAAATTCATTTCAGAGTTTATGTTTTGTGAATTTTTGGGTAAATAATAATAAATTATCATTAGAAAGAAAGAAAGAAGTTTCACTTCAGTCGTGTGGTCATAAGCACACTCGTTTTTATTATATTAAAAAATAAAAATAGTCTGCTGGTTGTGAGAGCACAGGGTTCCTCCGGTATCCTCCTACAATACTAAATAGTTATTGTTTATTTAATTGGCTAATTATTTTCCATTGCCAATGACTCCTGATATATTAACAAAAATTCTGAACGATTTAACATAAATCCAAAAACTAAAATTATAACAAATTTAAAATAAACTAGAACATACTATAATTGTATGCCTTTGTTAGAAACTTACATAACTCTAAACTTGGAGAGTAAGCAAGTTATAAAATTATTAATCAAGCCTGACCATGGGCACGCGTGACTTGAGTCAAGGCTGTGTCATATAATGAAATGTTTGTAACTAGCACTAATAAAATATTCTGTTATCTAACACAATTACATATCATTTCGTTATTAAATCTTTCAGTCACGAAGCGATGAAATTATTTGCAGTTGGTATGCCAATTATGTACACACGATTTTAGTTCTCGTTCTCTTTAATGAGAAACATTTATCGGGGCAACGTTCAAAAACAGAATTGACTTATGATTCCTTGCTTGTAAAGTTTAAAAAAGATACGGATGCAGATTACTGCATTCGTATTTTTTTTTAATTGACGTTCTTATTTTAAAATATACTTATAGTAAAATGAGCAGCAATGAATGCTTCCATTACACTGATTTGGAATTGAAAATTAGGTCAAAGTCAGCAATAAATAACTTTGAAAAATACTTAAACGTGTACATAATAAAAAATAATGTAGACATGTCTTATATTTGTTACTAAAACTTTCTTTTAGGAAACAGTATTCAATTGATTATGACGGAACTTCGCACGACTGATTAACGAAGAAAACTAATTGTCCATTGTATTTCCCTCATTAGCAGTTACTTCCCGATAAAATATAATTCTGATTGAATATATTAATAGTGCTTGGAGCAGTCCATTTTCAGGGTCTACTTTATTGATCATGCTTAAAGAAGAAAAGGATAAACTGAATCTAACGTAACTAGAAACTTGGAACGTTTTTGTTTTACCAGAAAATGAAGTCTTCTAATTCTACGTTACTTCTGTACCTCTTACCATTCTCTTTGCCACTTATCATGCGTGTTAACCACAAAACCCTGAATACGCAACATTTATATTCTGTTGGCAAATTTTTTTGTTCTCAAACATTCCTATAAGCTTAGTGGATATTATAACCGATGATCTAAGTGGTTGCATAAACATGTGAAAACATTTTTTTGTTCAGTATTAATTACCTCATAAAACTTACTTATTTTGCTAAAACTTTTTAATGACCATAAATACGCTTTTGTTAGACACATTATTTATAATATTATTACCGTTTTGTATATCCATCGATTTATGTACATCATGTTATAAATACCCGTTTATATGTGTTTTTAATCGTGAAAAACCACAATATAATTTAATATTCAGGAATTTAACCTTTATATTAATAAAACTTAAGATCCTCATACTTTCGTTTACGGAAGGCGCGGCAAAGAAAGTAAAAGCGGTTCAGACGCGTCACTTCGGTACCGGCTCTATCATTCACATGTGAGGAAACAAGACTTCCTATAGCAAAAAGTGAGCCTTGAACGCTGTAGTTACTTTGCACACTGGATTTATCCATCTAAGAGAGTCGGAAGTGGTTTTTATACAGTTTATCGTGGTCATAACTAAAGAGCCATTTGCTCTTCTACTAGATCTGAGAATTTGTAATTGCATGAGTTTTATACATATATATAATATAGAACGACTTCTTCTAAAATATATATAACATATATATATTATATAATATAAACATATATAAATAATTATGAGTCCTCTAAGACAAGGAACATTAGGTAGGTTATTATTAATTGAATGTTCTGAATTTTGAGAATTGTTATAACGGCAAGGACGCCTCACAATCGCTGGGATCCTTGGCACAAAACGTCTTCACGGATCACATCACCTGCCCATTGTTCCGAGAACGACCTACGTTCTTCTGTGTGAAGTCTCCTTTATTAGATTGACACATCAATGCCGGATTTTAGGTTAAAACAATGTCGTGTTGGTTTGTATTTCTTAAGTAATCAGTGTTATGATTTGCAAAAAGATAAGTGCTACTTCATATGTTTTAATAATGACAATAACACGGGTCTATACACGGGAATTACAATTACATACATAATGTTTATAAGGACGGAGCAAAATTTATTAATTATTTAAACATTTTTGATTTGAATTTGACAGAATATTTTTCTTAGTAGTAGTAGAGTAGATTAGCCTTCTATGATTGATTTTTTTTGGATGCGTCGTCATGTTTTGGTACTCTAAAATGCTGATTTTATAACCATATTGTTTAATAGTAAAAGCAAGTAACGTCAATAAAAAAGAGGTTCAGATGAACAAGCTCAAGACTGGGAATTTAAGTCATTTCGTTCGATACTTTGATTACAAGTATGCTTTGATAATTTTTGTATGAACTTTATGAGCATTTTGAACCTTTCGATACTTCCTGATATAGAAACTTTTTACGCGGTAACCTTGGTAATCCATTACATCACTTACAAAGGGTGACCCAAGCTGAACTTTACAAACTTACACAAAGCAATGTTTACATTGTAAACCGCTAATTAGTAACTCAAGTCAAAATATGTTATATAGTGTTGCGTATTCTCTGTGAACACAATTGCTTGCATGTCTTTAAAAAAATTAGATAAATACGTACTTTGAGTTTTAATTTTTTTTCTATTATCAGACTGGAATCATTTAATACGGTAATCATAATTTACAATATAAATACTTTAATAATTATTTTTAGTGATGTGGATGACTTTGCTTTGACTAAAAGTAAGATTCAATTAAAAGAAAAGAATTTTTCGTAAATAATCACAGGCTTTATAAAACATTTCTTTTACTTTTTACTTCACATGAAATTTATTTCTAGGATTAATTATAATATGTACGGCAAGTATGTAAAAAATGCGAACTTAAAGCTCGACTTTAATAGGTTTAACTTTCAATAAACCCATGATGAAGTGATTATGCAAATTACTGATTAATAAAATGGCAACTTAATACAAAAATGTAAAGATTATAGCCGTCATTTATCACACAGAATTATTTGTCAACCGATCCAAACAATAGAGTTCACGCGGCGAGAATCGATCCCACTGACCTTGGCCACTCCCACTGAACCATTGATATGTGAAACAGGATGCAGGCGTCACGACATTTTTGCCATGCATTAATGTAATGTCAAAGTGAGATATCAAGGTTGTAATTATAAAATTTTTGTTCATACTTTAGCGCTCATTTTTTGCTTAGTTAAAAATGTTTTGAAAGTTTCAACTACTGTTTTCCTCAATGATTTGAAAAAGTAGTATTACTTCTTTAATATTACTCCTATGGCTAGCAACGCCTTGCTCTGCTAGAGTCCTAGATATATTATTATATTTAGGGTCTGTTTCACAATGTCCAGATAAGTTCCAAATAAGCTATTTATTACTTATTGGTAGCATAAACAGTATTTTTGCGTTTCACCACTGTCAGATAGCGCTATTCGTCATGAAATGCTGTTACTGTTGTTACTTATTCGGAACTTTTATCTTTCGAATAATTTATGTGTTGCATAGCTATATAGTACTTTATCCATACATTGTGAAACAGACCCTTAGGATTATATATATATTATTATTATATATTAATAAATTATTATTATATATTGAAGCATAATACAAACATTATACATTTAAAATATAAATTTATGCCAATTAAATTAAGACGACTAAATTAAGATAATAATTCAAATTACGTTAGTTTATTTATAATAAGTTAGAATTTGACCTTTTAGTAGAATATCTTTGCTGTGAAATCATATAATTGACCTAAAAATTTGCCGATGTCTAAAGGTTATTTGCCAATTTAAACGCTGAGAACTTCGATATCAACATAAAATCATTCAAATTATTATTACTTATCGAGTTGGTATTACGTTTTCTTATATTTGTATTATTTTAATAACTTAACTCGAGTACTTTTCAGCAATTGTGGTCGTCAAAGATCTACTACATTTTGTTTAAATACGAAGAATTTTTAACGAAGCTAATAAGAATTAAATCTCATCTATTCCATTAAATAATCTTTTATAATTTATCTTATCTTGAGTCTTTTATCCAAATCTTTTCAAACATATTGAAATTAAATTTAAAATCTTTTAATAAACTACATGAACGGAATGCCTCCGTTTGACAAATTTACTATGTATAAAACAGCTTTTTGTCATAAACGGTGTGATATACAACGAATCAAAAATACAATTTTATGCTGTAGATTTCTATAACGTCTAGTAAATTCCACACATTTTTACGCAATCATTAACCATAGTAGTTAAAGATTCACTATTACGACATCAGTCATATTTCGTCAATTAGAGACTTAACAGCAGTTAAAGTTCACTCAAAATCACCTGTGGGCGTTATTTGTAACTGTGTTATTATTCATGTCTGATTTATTTAATAACGGTCTTAAAAATTGGTATTACAAAACAATAGATATATTATAAATTAAAATTCCTTAAAGAGATCGTTAAAAATTGCAATTTTACATGTCTTATAAATAAGAAAAATCCCTGTAATTATCGTGTAATATATAAAGTTTGGTTTGGCCACGTGATTAAAAATTGTAAAGTAACATTTGGTTTATATTAATTTGAAGGTTAAGAATCGCAATAGAAAAAATATCAATTAAAATAGATGTTTTTGTTATACTTTAGTCTCTTATAGTTTAGACTGATCGATTCAGACAAATTTAGACTAAAGCAACGCCCGTCCAAAATACAGAAAATTAAAGAAACAGAATTACTATTAATTACTTCAACGGGAATAGTATTCATTTATGAAAGTATCCTATTCTTATGTACACTAATCAGATAATGATAAAGAATTCTATTGCTGAAGTTCCTAAATTAGTAAAATTTAGTCTAGTTTAGAGATTTCTATATAAGAATTAGAAGGTTGCTTTCTCAAAAATATTATGTAATAGATAGCAAATGTCGTATGACATTTTGTTAGTCAAACAAACAATGGCGCCAATTAAGGCAATATTCGATTGATGATTATGATAAATAAATAACAATGGACTGATTTATCTAAATTAATCAGGGTCTTACTAATATGGTATGGGTCAATGTATAATTACGTCATCATTTACTAGCTACGCTATCAGATTGCGATTTTGTGTGATGGTGTTTCTTCATATAATTTATTATAGCTCGATATTTATTAGTAAATGTTTTGTTTTAATTATTAAAAATGGTCTCAACAAACTAGTAAGTGGCTGTTCAGTGAAAGCAAATTGAAAAATCAATAATAAAACACATTCATGGATTATTGTGTACCAAAAATGGTAAACATGTTAATTGCTGAGAAACAGCGTTTGTATTAGCAGAGATTACATTGTCATCTTTACTTTCACTACTATTCACATGTATGTATATACAATAAACATCTGAAATCACATGTTTTGCGTAATATTGTTATGC
Organism: Pieris mannii; assembly: GCA_028984075.1. NCBI lineage: Eukaryota > Metazoa > Arthropoda > Insecta > Lepidoptera > Pieridae > Pieris > Pieris mannii. The sequence goes on from CM054776.1 coordinate 9,377,472, forward strand.
TAATTGCAGGTGCAAAATTATTAAATCAAAACACATACCTCTACGGCGTAGCGCGTTGCATGATATTACGTAGCAATCACGAGATTAAATTGTAAGGGATAACGCGGATAAAAGATTAGTTGTTTTATAAACAAAACGGGTAAAGTAAATTCAGAATATTTTGTCATATTGTACTAAAGATTTTACTGTTTTAGGAATGATGTGGTCAAAATAAGGCTGTTAAAATAAACAAACAGTTTATCTATTTTAACAATATGTATGATATTTTACAAACAAAATGAAATGTCTTTGTTTAAATAGTTTGTTCTTCGAAATGTCAAAGTATATTTATAAAATAAATTTAACATCTCGTATCGTAGCTCATATGAAATTCATGAACTTCCTGCTTGCAGCGTGAAATTCTATATACATCTTAAAGGAATTTAGCGTATTGTTCTCATAGCGTAAGTGTGTTATAGTGTGTGTTTATACTACTGCCTACAAAATATTTATGATTATCATATGTTTAAAACATATTTTTTACTTAAAAGGGTTCCCAAATCTTACACATTGTAATGCATAATGAAAAAAAACCATTTTTATTATAATTAAAACAGAAACGTGCGTTAAGTTATGGCTGCCTTGTGAGAATTTTTATAACATAACAGGGGGCTAACGGGCAAGGTTATCTGTTACCATGGATAATGCTAGACGGCTCGTGAAATGACAATTTCTGTTTATATGTTCATGTGATTGTACTTATTATTATTTTTATCTAAGAAGACTTTCAAGGACACTTCTCTAATTACCTGTAGATGTTTTTATATATGTAGTTGTGTGTATGTTATGTTTCCTTAGTGAATATTTAAATACTAGTTAACTACTAAATATATACGACGTTGTCTATATTGTTAAATAAAATCATATCGTAAAAATTACAAATAAATCAATAGTAAATACTTATGGTTATAAATTTATTTGACACATCTTATAATTTCAAACATTGTGCTAATATGTTGTTTGAACGAACGTCGATGATTCAGGTGCATTGAATTTAAAATATAGTAAATCAAATATGTATTTAGTAAGTCAAAAATCTCATAGCGTCCACAATTAGGAACGTGTGACAGCCCTCTAATGCAGGAACAATCGCAAATACGGAACACGACTGTGGGCCGAATCGGCCCAAGTAATCTGTAATAAAACACAGGAGCAACTTAAGCTAACCCACGTGCGAGCTCATCAGATAAATATACATTTGCATATATTGACAGTCTCAATCTTATAAGAATAACTGCCTCACAGCTTTCTATTCAAAATTGATCACTAAACGGAAGCACTAAGGTGTTTGAACTAAACTAGTTGAATAATTAAAGCGACCAGTGTTTGTGTCACGAAAGCGTCGCATGCGCAAATTGCGTTAGATCTTAATTGAATTCTTACGAGTTGTTAGAATTTTTTTGCAAAATTAGATCGAGCACGCGAAGTATTAAGTGATGCATTTAAATTAGAAAAGGGACCGTGAAAGTTGCTATTCGCGTTGCGTGGTACTAAAATATAATGAACGATGGTTTTATGCAGTAAATTTATGCTAGGATAGTTTAAAAAGATTACTATATATTAAGTAGACACAATATTCCCTTAAAAGAAAGGTATGATTATCATTACCTGATAACTCACTAATAAATTATAAAACAAATATATATACCATACCATAGTCGGAAAAAATGGGTCTTAGAAAATCTATCACGTTATATTTTTTTGCTACATAGCATAATTATTATTCAAAAAATATTCTGTATTACAATCATTTCATAACGTCTGAGACAAATTCGTTGGCACTGACCGGTGCCCAATAGGATCGCTTGCAAAAGCCTACCTCAATGTCGCCCTACTTTCCTTACTGTAACCAAAGATAAGTGGACAATAACAAATAATTATGTCATACACATTCAATGAAAATTAGTTCTAAATGCCAGATAATAAAGTGCAAAGTTGAGTTGAATTGAAATTATGATATTAAATATTTTGTAATCGATCCTTTTTCTGCAACTTGATTTACTTGAAACGTTAAAATAAATGTCGCAACAAAATACTTTGTTTAGCTTGAAGCTTGAAGCTTATTGGCGTTTCTATTATTTAGACTTGAGGTGCTAATGAATACCTTATAATTATGGGAACGCATTTGTCATTTTTAATTAGAACACCAAATTTAACGTTTCTCACAAAATGCATAATTTACAGTTTTATACGTATAGGGTTGGCAATTATATAATTATTAGCAAAACTAAGTAGAGCAATCATTGAAGTAAACTATAAATATCAGAGCACGTTTATGATACCCTTGAAAACAGTACATTCATTTAACAATCGAGCAATCACATACAAATTGCTAGCTACTGTGCTACGTTTAACAAAAACCAAGGTTGCTTCAGCTATTGTACGACATACTGGCACACTATGTTTCCTACAAACCAACAAAGCTCTGAGATATCGATAAGAAAACAATAAACAATAACATTCAGATATTGCTGTTGCAAAATCTAGTGGCCGTGGACGAGGTGTATACGATGCCGTAGCAATGTACTAGAAGAAGATTGATGATAATTATTTAATTTGTGAATGCGTTGCGTTTTTTTTTGCGTTTAAAGTATTGTAAATATATTATTTTATTCTTGGAAGTATTTCATTAAAAAATATGTATAAGTACAATAAAAATATAATACTGAGGAAATTTAAACTGAATAAAAGAATTCTATAACAGCATAACTACTAAGTAGTAAAACTGAATGTATTATGCCTATTCCATAAACCAAATATGAACTGTTGAATCGACAAAGTGCAATAGTATATTGTTGTGACGCGTGCCAATTTGAAATCACGCGTGGGTTGTTTAAGTCTTTATTTGTGAGGCTGGTCTGCGAATTGGATCAACTGCCAGGTGGGCAAGGCAATTCATATTGTTTCGCAATGACACTAAGCTAACATTGTATTTAGATTAATACGATGACGCCTTTGCTGAGTCGTTTTACCCTTTATTGACTGCTAGTCGAAATATGTACAAGTTTTGGGTTGAGTCGATGACTTTAGAACATTGATATTATTATTAATGTATGGAACACGGCTCTAAAAATATTTTTTGTATTATCTATAGATAATAGAAATGTAAATATATATGTAATATGGTTACATAAGTATATATTCGTCACATACTATATATTTATTAATTTAATTAAGCTGAATAAATAGTTAATAATTTTACACCTAGAAAAATTTATAGTCAAACCTGTATTTTAACGAACGAGTATTTAGATACTTACTGAGAAATTATTATCAAAAATCTTAAAAAATAAAGTAGGTAATTCAAAAACAACAGTTAACTAACAGTACAATATATAGGAAAATAATTCAAGGAAGAATATGAGCAATCCATTTTAGCAATTTATCACACGAAACAGTGGGCAAATCGACATCCTATAAAACAATGTTGAGAGTTAGTCGTTTTCCTATCAGCGCTGGACTAGCCCTTTTAATTCCAATTATTAGAGGGAATGTTCGATCTTTATTGTGCACCGGTACATAGATCGAGACTAATTAGCGAGGGTAAGGCGGTATCATTAAAATGGTGAAATTCGTGTGTGCATCTGATAGTGGCGACATTTCCGTGTTACTTTTGAATTGTGGGTTTAATGCAAATTTAATACTGAAATATCTGAGCTAACTAAAGGAAAATAAGCAATTATTATTGAATCTAACAATTCTGAAATATAATATTGCAAATTCATTTCATATAGTTTTCGTTTAGTTGATTTCTTTTTCAAAACTATTTTAACAATTTTAAAGTAGTTTTTGTTTATACACGTAATTTAGGTATTATTATAGAATCTTTACAAGATATTTAAGCACATTTTATGGATATGTTATACTAGTCGTTATGTATCATTAACCTGTCTGCCTAATGTGTAAGGATATTACGAGTTAATTCTCGGCTCTGAATATAACTTATAGGTCTTAAAAATAACCAGGCCGGTCAAAATGGCATGGTGTTACTAGCAAGCAATAAATCTAACGTGAAATCTCTTTTGCTTCCGTGTCATTACTGGCCACACCAGGTGTCGCGATCACATCGACGTGCGCCCGAGTTGAGCTCTATGGAAAATGAAAATAAAAGTTTTGTTTGTGGATAAGGAAGAACTAATCCAACAGTTTTTGTACTAATTAGGAATCGAATCTTTCTCGAATATTTTTCTCTTTAATACAGTTAAATTATTTTTCGTGTTCTCATTTATCTTTAATGGATTTAAATAAGGCGTTATAAACATAGACGTTTTGAATCTCATGACAAACCTTGCTAATTGAAGTATCGATAAAATTTATACAATAAGAGTCATATAAGTAAATATATATACGAGTCGGTCGGCTTCAAGACTGCCTTCGTTAAAGCAATCAAATAGAAATATGATATAACAATTAACTAGAAATCGATTAATAGCCGTTACTTTTAAATGTTCTCATGCAAATTTTTACGCAAGTTCTCGTTAAGCAAGCGGTCATAATCAAATCAGTTACGGGGGCATTTGCACGCATTGTTGCTACATATGACATTACGCTTTCACTTACATCTGATAAGACTGCTCTACACTTATCTGACCTGCTACATATTTAGAACAAGTGCTGGTCAAGACACGAGTTTTATGATATACAGTACGTTCAATGATAACGTTAAAATATCTATTTGGATTTTATTGGTTAGTTACTGATGGTTATGGTGGCGACTTTTCATAAACTATTACTATAGCAGTGAATTATAGAACTACTCTATTCGTGATTTGCGCAAGTGCAATTCTCTTGCAAAAGATCGAAAATATAAAAGGTAATTAACAAGCGTAATTAGTTTGGATAAAATTTATATTCGTTTGTGACATAAATAATTCCATTTTGGTAAATAAAGTAATTAATAATTGCGTTACGAAATTGATACAACTCTCATATTGACAGAAAACCTGCGAGTGAGATGGCGCCATATTAAAATATGACCGATCCTTCTAATAGTCCTATATACCTGCTTTTATTCTGTATGAGTAAAACCTATGGTATAGGTATCCATTAAATGTGTGACAGGATAAACGAGATTTTAATTTTACATAAAAACATTTGATTACTCTGAAGTAGATTAAAAACTTTTCTAATCTAATTATATAAATCAGGAGATCTAAATCTGCTAGAGAATATGAAGAAATAGTGAAAATCTAATCACACTATTGGAGTATTAACATGATGAAAAATTGGTAATAACGTATTTAATACATTGCAATTTAACGGCACTTAATATGAATATTACAAGAGAATGCCATAAACATAATAATTTAGAATGTCAGACCGAAGGGAATCTAGGGCAGCCACGTGCCTATCTTGATCCAGCCAAGCCTAGACAAACTTGTAGAGGTATTTTGCAATGCGTATTAATCATGGCGTAGGTTGAAATATGTTTGATACCGTTTCCATACCTTTAATGCGATAAAATATTTTTGGTACCATTTTAGTTTAATACATTCATCTTAGAGAACTCTAGAAGGATTATCATATTTTTGGTATTTATACTCTTTTTTAAAGACCAATAATTTTATGAACTGCCGAACTTTAGCAATGCAAAACGTAAATTAGTTAGACCAACAATCACAGTTTTTAATTCACAATACAATATTGATAAGGATTGATGTCTTACCTCATTCCATCAAATCCATCATCAGATCCGTTGATAGTGAGGACTGGCGCACGCGCGTAGGCTTTCGCTACACGACGATTCTTTTCAAAAACTATCACTTTGGCCCATATCTCGTCGTCTATTTGTGTCCATTTGTCTAAAACTTCTTGTATGTGTTCCTGTAAAGAAAATAATATTCATATAAGTCATAAAAACTGCGGTGTTGATTGAATTTACAAAATCTCGTAAAATTACTTTCTAAAATATTTCCTGACAGTTTCTTTTTATCTGTGAATTTTTTTATTATTTTTTATTTATATTTAAAATACTACACAATTAAAATATTTTTCAATTTAAGAAGTTAATACGTATAAACAAAAAAATATTTTCGGTATTCTATAAAATTAACTAGGCGTGAACTAAGCACTTATGATTACAAAAATATAACCTTGCATTATTCCTAAATGTTTTTAACAGATATTAAAAATTCCCAGTGAGGAAACTTTGTCGTAATCAGATGACATCGCCCCTGTTTGCCCGCGCAACTTTATGCTCTAGTAAATTGTTAGAGCAAAACCATACATTCAATGCCTTTGCTACTTAATATCAGCTTAAGCAATGGTCGTATGAATACAGTAAGATACTGAAGAATACTTTTTGTTCAACTAAAAAATAAAACCGGCCTGGAGGAAAACTCGAAGACGGCTAGACCAAATCAAGTATTTTCTTTATTTATTCCTTTCATTCTGAGGGAGGTTTTTATAATGGAGAGAAAAATTGTAAAAATACTAAGATCCTAAGTCCCCTATAGAGACTTAGGATCTTACCAACAAAATGTTCCATATGTTAATTAATATGTAGCTACTAGAAGCTAACTTTTAGTAGCTACATATTAATTAATAAAGTTTCCTCACTGGGATTTTTAAAATAAGATTTTAACGGGAATGATGCTACTAGTACAATAAATTCAAATAAATTTCTTATAAATAGAAAATTTAATACATCGTATAACGTCTGACCACTGAAACTCGTCACATATGTAGGCCTTTTGGGCAGTACATTACAAAACACTATAGGTATTTTAAACCTCCCAAGATATAGTTTTCTAAATCGGAAACTGTTGAAAGAAAGCCACCCTAAAGATGTCAGACATGCAGAGCCTTGTGTGTTGATATCCAGCGTAACAAATCATCAAACGCTTTCGCCGTATGAATCGACCTCATTACTACATTCTGATAAATATTTTTGCTAATATCCAATTCATACAAACCTAGTACATTGATATACTGAATATGGCTCGTTAGTGTCAAATGTTTAGTCCTTTTGGACAGTCAGTCATGCTTGATCATTGCCCTGATTTATGCGAAGATATTGTTACTCTATAAGGTAATGATGCCCACTGTATTGCTATGTCAGCAGTTTGCATCAAGTAATCAATGTGCATGTCTCTATTCTATATGAAGTATTGCTTGGTCATCAATAATATTGCAATTTTTAAGCTCATAAAGAGATCAATGGAAATAAAGTATGTGTATTGAGCTATTCGAGTCACGACCTCCTACGAATGATGGCTATTCTTTCATTCATTGTTCATGGAGTAACAAAAGATTGAGTATGTATGATATTGTAATTTTATTTGTAGCTTAGGGCTATGTAAAATACATTAAGAAAGGTCAGGTTTAAAGTTGTTCTCACATTGATTCTACAATTATGACATACGACATTTTTATTTGATTTCCTTTTAATTAAATTTTAGAATTTGTGAAATTACTATCAGGCTGTGTGTCTGGCTTATTTGTATGTATTTTCATAGAAGTGAATTTTTGTGATATAAGTATCTAGGTGTGCTCTACAGTTCCATCTGCATTGGGCATTGGGAATTAGGCAAAGCCAAACTCGGATAATGGACCTTTACATTAGAAAAAACATATTTTTTTGTTAGGCATGGTATCTGCAGTGCAGTGTGCAGTATTTTATTTGTCTTTTTTTCAGAACTTGGGTTACATTATCAATGTTTTCATAAGGATATGTAATAATGATGGTGAAACTAATATTCCAATCGGTCTAGTAGTTTAGTTACAATGCAAGCAACCAAGCAAATCTTTTCTTTACAAGTATACGGGAACCTTTAAATTTTCTAAAGTATACTCTCTATACTAATTATCTGTTGCGGTTTCTCAGTGGACACTTTCACTGTAATATAAAAATGCTCAATTATCGATGAAAGCCTACAATTTATACGATTTCTATAGTGTTCTGGAAAATTTTAATCAAGACTCTTAAGTTGGCTTTATACTTTTAAAATTATTTTATGACAATATATTTTATTCTCCATTTTCTATTTCATAATGTCAACATGAAAGTCTACCGATAGTATCGAAACATAGTAATGTGAGTAGCAAAATTATTTATAACACTTTCAATTGCCTTCAGGCAAACATCACTATAAGAACGGTAGGGACAGATCAAGGCTGTCCACTTTGATAAGCGTATATGATTTATTCTCACCGATATTAACATGTTATAATGCTCCATTTATTCCTACTTTAACTTTTTGCAACGAGGAAAATTCCTAACAGTGAAATTAATGACATTGAGACAATTTATAGTGAAAGAGGGGATCATCATAATTCAATTAACTGTTTTTTTAAACCATGCAAGGTGCGCCTAATAAGGCTATAGCATATGCATTTTACAGAATTTATAAATTAATCGAATTTTTTAACAGAATAATTTTTATTTTAACTACGATAACGATTTTGCGAGTATATTAAAGTAAAATTCTAAATATGTAAAAGAAAGAAAATTACTGCAAGATCAGCATTTTAAACCAATTAATGATTGCCTAAAATTATAGCCAATAACTGTATAATAAATATTCAGTCCAATTTAAAGATGAAAATGGAACAAAAACTTTATTTAGGAGCTTTAGTTAGTCGATTTTTAGACAGTTATTTTTATTTATTTATTTTTATATGGCTTTAATTTTTTACACAGTTATCGCTTGTCTTTATTGCAAAGTGTCACATTTAAACGTCATTAAAAATTTATTAAGGGTACAAGGAACCGCAATTTTTTACACGGATTGCCGCGATATTTTTGGGGAGTTTTCATACTAAAATAAATATTAAATAAGATGATCTTTTAATTTAATTTTAGTAGGTTTTACAAGAAATTTTTTAATGAGTCTACGTAGCAATAAATATATTTTAGAGCTTATAAGTCTAATGTCTTAAAAGTAATATTCATTTATAATAAATTAAAATTGTTGCGATGGCAACAAACATTTTTTTTAAATTTAAGCCGGATATACCCATGTCATGTGCCAATTAAAGATGTATAAATTTTATACCTTATAAGGCAAGGACGTTAGAGGTAATACAAGTAATTATATAAAGTAAATGTTGCCTGAGTCACATTGATTGCGTAAAAGCGCATAACTGTCAAGTCAGTCGAAGTAATGTTATATATAGTACTAAATATATCTATTTAACATAATTCTTGCTATACATACTCAATGCATACTGCCTAACTGTAAGTAATACCTAGGTAGTCCTAAATCGTTTCCCAGGTAATAATTCTATCGAGTTGATAATCTTGCCTGTAAAATTATCAATGACGCTTAGAGTCCAAATTTATAAACAAAAAGTGTAACAAATAATCCTGACCCTGGGATATCAATCTTTTTATATTTTATACGTAGTTAATCTTTAACTTTTCTTTAGTTCCGGTTTATTTTTGTAAGTTTCTTTCCCTTTTCAATTATTAATCCTCCAGAAATCACAAATACTTTCGATCCAGTAACGCTGTCCATTTCTAATTATTAACTTTGACTTCTGAAATCACAAATACGATCAATCCAGTAACGCTGTATCGATTTAAAAATGGAAAATTAATATCTAGGAATATTAATAAGGAAACATAAAATCCATCTGCTTAAATAAACTGTTTTTTTTTTAAATATTCTACATTCTATATAAGAAAGCCGCAGAACACTTAGATATTCATGCGCAGGTGTAGACAATTCCGCATTCTTTTTAACACTATAATACCACTGATGAATTATAATATCTATATCTATACAAATAGAGTCGATAATTAATCAAATATGCAATTGAATGTTGCTCTAGTTATACAAGCAGTTGGTGGTGTCCTTGTGGCCAAGTTTCCGTCTTCTTCAGATGACAGAGCGGGTTATATTAAACGACATTTATGAATAAATATTTTTATAATTTAATACTATCAGCATGGTTACAGCAAGCATTAAGCAAACTAAATATGGTCTATGACATAATTTAAGTTTATGTATTAAAAACTCTAAATTAGTAATCACAATGGAAATTTTATAAGACCCCGCAATTGAAGAGCGTAGTGGCAATTTTAAAAAGTTACGAAATATGTAGGTTATATTTGTGTATGTTTATGCATCCTTTCACAGATTTTCACCAGGTAAACATAGCATAAATTATAAACGATCTATGGCAATGAGTATGATTTAAATAATCAACCAAATTAAGAAACACAAGGAAACGCGCCAAAATCAATGTAGTCATCGGCATTGCTAACATCTTTCCCTGCAAGGAAAAATAGAAATATGCATATGCTATTATTGTTACGTATGGTAACCAAATAAATTACATATTTTTGTTTTAATTATCTTAATATTATATTTATTCACGGGAGCATATTGACTGGGCTGTACGAGTAGAAAGCATAACAAAAAATCGATTCCGTACTTTCCACGTCATGTGAGTTTTATGATAACGATATTACTAAGAACTTCGTAGGGCAAACTAAAGGAGTACTTTCTTCAGGCTAGAAGATACACGTAAACATTTGCAAAGCCGAATACAGTGTAATATAGTATTTTTTGCTTGCGGTATCATTCTGTCAAAAAGCATTAGAGTTATAATTTAATTAACTACATTGATTTTGGTGAAGGTTATTAGGTCAGTACCTGAAGTTAGAACTTGTTTCTAATTTATTTATTTAAGACTTTAAAGGGTCGGGCTTACAAGGTCATACAATAACTTTTTACCACATCCTTAAACTTTGTGTGTGCTATGTATTGTTTAAAATAAATTGTAACAAGCAAATAATTTATATATAGTTTATACAGTATATAGTCAATACAATGTATACTGAGGTAGCGCACAAATATAATGGCAACATTTTTAAAAAATAAAAACAACCACTTCATGCATACATTTTTGGAATAGCTGCAAAATACTAAAACTGTGAACCATACAAGTTTCTAAAACATTGTTTTAAAAAATAAAACACAAAAAGAGGAACGCGTACGTCAGCTATTTTATTTTTAAACTATCTAAGTAATGCTTTTTGTTATATAAACTTAAATAACTAAATATATTCTTGTAATATGTAAGATGAGATACAATGCAATCCGTTCACTTCGTCAGTATGTCTTAGAAAGGTCAGCCTGATGACCAAGGTCGCTCTACTTCTGATTGCCATTTTATATCATATAGCGTGTATTGTTTATTGTATTTAATATACATAAACTTACATAAACCTTGATTTTAATATTTATGTAAAATCTAAATATAGTCAGCAACATGATCATTTAAGAATAAGAGTTAAAATGTTTTACAAACTACTTTGGCTAAGCTAAGCTTTAAACACATGTAAAAATTCAAATTCTAGGCCCCTTCGATTTTCAAAGCTACGGCGTAGCATTGTAGCCTTGCAATGTTATAGAAAGCTTATGACTGCAAATTTAGTACCTAAGCTGTTGCATAGTTCAATTACAAAGAAAATAAATTCTCTTTCATAAGTCTGTAAGTAAAAAAGGTCAGTGTTAACAAACGTGTATGAAAAGTATTGCGAGTAATTATTTCATGTGAACATTAAGTTTTCGTGCGTTTTTTATAATGTGTAAAGTTCGTTCCTAAAGCTTCTGAAAGTGTTATTGATATGAATTTTGTAAATTAATTAATTCCCTAAATAGGTTAAAGAGAATTAATAATAAATATTAATAGTGACAATGTAAGCGTGACATAGATGTGTTTAATATAGGATATAGATCTTTTGGTTCAGTTTAGTGTGATTATCGTCACGCATGCGTGGGCAGCGAAAGTTAGGTTATATAATTTGTCATACGACTATGTACAGTAAATTTATTTTCTTATTTTATAAGTATTGTGTTTGACAATTTATGTCTTTAATATATTATCAATGTCAAAGTACAAATTCATAATACAATATAACTTTAAATTCAATGTCCTACAGAATACTTAGCACAAGAACTTGCTAATTTAATTGGAGCCTTGATAAATAGTAGAAAGGTTTGTTTTTGTTTGGCAAAATAAATAATATGCGCAAAACAGGTGTGCGAAATAGAAAGTTGTTCTCTTCCTGCTCACTAGTTTACCTCGAATCATGCAAAACCGTAACAAAACTCAGTTTAAATATCGTGGTAATAAAATAATTTAAAAATTGTGAGCTTAATATATAAGATTATAATTTGATTAATTATATTAAAATGAATCAATTTTTAACCCATGAAATAACTAGTGGTAAAATATGCCCAAAATTACTATCAAATAATAAAAGTCATAACGACTTAAAAAAAAAGGGTAAATTAATAAACTTATTATGAAATAACATCTATTGAAATATATTTCAACACAAAAGCTAACTGCGTTTTGTGTGCAATATTCGATGCTATCGCAGTGCATCTTCATTGTTCAAGAGACGGGAATATATTGGCTTCTGTAAACATAATGAATGATTGATCGTCTTTATTTATACTCAGAATAATAAATCAAAGGTTTTATACTGAATATATTTGTGTATTTTTGAAGTAGTAAAAAGGGTGGACACGTATCTATATTTCAATAAACAAAGTCAAGACAAGGTAGGTAACGCCGATTAATTCTACCTACCCTAAATTTCTGCTTTACGACGATTATCGCATTAGGTAAAATTTTAGGTCATTTTATTGTAAAAAATATAATTAGTTACATTCATATGAGGTTATTATATCCAAATCTTTCGCAGTGCGTGCTTTTGCTGAGTTTATAAGTGCAAATTTGGGAATGACTTCTCATGTCAAGTCTTCCGACTCTTTTAAAACAACAACTTGACCAAGCCACCAGTCGAATATATACAGATACAAAATACATCATCACATTATGGTGCAATAATTCAACCCGAACGAAGTAGGTAAATTAAATGAAATATGATAGTTGTCGTTGTGACCTTTATGATTAACGTAAACAAGATAATACCAGATTTTATGGTTTTACGGAACTAGTGTCTTATGAATTGATTACACAAAACGAGGAGTTCGAGCTTCAGACAAACGACTTTCACTCATAACACGCTAAAAAGTGAAACTGGTATTTCGATGTACGAAATTGCTACTAAATGGAGAAATGTTGTTTTTCGTGAAACTACCATTTTTGTATGATATTTATGCGGTGCCCTTTTATCAGTAATGTTTAAATTCAATTTCTTGAGTCCGCATTTTATGGGTAATAAACAAAATCTTTAAGCAAGAATAAATTAGTTCACGAAATGATGAAAAGAAGCGAAATTACTTATATATTTTCTGATTTAGCTTTGATGGATTAAATTTATTAAAAATAATGCAATTCCTTTATTTCACTTAACGAGATATTAATGTTTCAAGTTATAAGTTTATTTAAATAAGTAAGGACATAAAATAACTGATGAAAGGTTGAGTAAAAAGTTAATACAGAAATAAAACTTAAATAGAGAATAACAAAAACTGAAAGGTGAAGCTGTCGCATTTTGCGAGCAGGTAATTTACCGAAGGTCACTTTAGTAACAGGGATAAAGATAGCCATTCATTTCGGCCAGAATTAAAATATCTAATCTCATAAAATCCTTAATTTTTTTTTATTCTTTATAATCCAGTCAGTTTTATTTTATTTAAACGCTATTAGGATTTAATAGAATATCAGCCAAAATACTTTGAAGTTCTCATCTATGTTAATATATTCATAGTGGCTATAATTTGTTCGATATTAATATTGATTGAAAAATAATGATTTATCGAATGTCGGTATGATTATTTTAAGGAACGTTCATCAAACATTAATTTACTATAATGTAGCAAATTATGTCTTTAAGATACGTTATATGATCATAATTTCGAATGTTTAGGTAACACATAGATGTGATGTCAGTGATGCCTTTACCTAATGTTTCTTTTTTTACCAAAAAATTCACAAAATATATGGAAAAAAAATAATAAAAACAAAACAATTTAAAATTACACACGCATATAAACATTAACAAAATATGCATGAAAGGGTTACTTTGTTGATTGCAAAGAATTCTTAGTCATGCTGCATCCAAATCGCGTTTAATTTCTTTATGATGAGTCTGATAGTTTTTATTTTTGATTATTATCGTATCATGAAGCTTATATTCGAATAAACTTGAGCGTTGCGAATCAGTGCTGCTATTTTAAAAGACAGGCATTTAAGATCATTACAATTCAAGAATAAAATGTTTGTATGATTTGCAATTATTTATCTGATTGTACAAAACAAATCACGAGACCTTTAAGCATAAGCCATAACAACAAATAAGTGAACATAACACAACAAACAGACGGGTGTATTTTTCATATTAAGGGCCTGTTTCACAATGTATGGATAAAGTGCCAAATAGCTATGCAACACATAAATTATTCGAAAGATAAAAGTTCCTAATAAGATACTTGGCATTTCATGACAAATAGCGCTATCTGACAGTAGTGAAACGCAAAAATACTGTTTATCCTACAAATAAGTAATAAATAGCTTATTTGGAATTTATCCGGACACTGAAACAGACCCTTAATATTACTTAAATGCCTAAAAAGGTAGTAAGAATTTTAAGAAATAGTGTAACGGCATTGGTTGATTATTTATTTGTTATAGAAAGTTGTGTGAGAGGCTTTTGACTGAAATACTACCTAAAATCAACATATTTGGTACAATGTTACAGGGCATTTTTTATTTATTTTAACTCTCAGCCTTATTAATGTTTCACGGATGTGGGAACATGCAGCCTGTTCGTGCAAGGACCCATAATTAAGGTCATCACAAGAATTGGGGATTTTTTTAACCTGAGCATACGTATCGCTTAAGGCTCTATAATAATAAACTCATTATAACGTATTAGGCTATTTAGCAGGAACTTAATAAGAGAAAGAATGAAGCATGGCAAATTGAGCCAAAATTATATTTATTTTTTTATTAATATCTATATACATTTTAGCCTTACCTTAATACAGTTTAGCGTACAATTTAAAAAATCTTATTGGACTAAAGCCTTTTTTTCAAACTTGGCGAATAAAAAAAGCGTGGCGGAGAGTTTATTGCCAGTTCTTCGCTTCCGTTCTACGCCCTTGATTTGAGAACTGGCTGTAAATGTAAAATTAGATTTAATGTATATTTCTTTTTTTGACATTCATAAGTCTACGTTATGTTACTTATATGAATAAAAGATTTTTGATTTAAGACGTTAGTGTAACATAATGTTAATCTTTGCTTCTTAATAAAAAAGAAAACGCTTTATCACTCAATCACTGAATACCTCACAAATGTATGTAAATAATTTAAGTTTCCAAATTTAAATTTGATAAACCTTTTCTACAAACGCAAAGTTACGTATAAGCGAGGTTTCATTACGAAACCAAATCGATTTAGGTAACGACTGTGCATTCATTAGTTCGCTAAACTTGGGTCTTAGACCTATCTAGGTTACAGCCTTAATGGATGGTTCGCATACATCATTAATCTTGAACGACCTTTCCTAACGTGCCATTACTTGCACGCATCTAAATATCAAAAGTGCAGTGTTGGAGTGACAAGCGACTTTCGAAATAGTTATTTGTGAGTTGGTCATAGATGACCCAATTATCAAATGATTTCATACAAAAGGATCTCGAATGGAATTTGAATAAATACATAGTTTCTTCTTAATTATCGTCTCGAAAATGTACCTTAATCTTAGTGTTTTAAATAGATTCAAATTTTTTATAGATTTTCTATTATGCGTATGTCACGAATTGGTATCGGTATCGTCCCAAATCCCACTGAGAAGTTACTGTGACTATTACTAACGGTATTTTATAGATACGTAAATATGTTTAAACTTTTATTAGAATACGTTTATATTATTAAATGCTCTGTCAATATTATGCCTATGTGAACTTTAAGTCTTTTCAATAATATTATACATGCATTGCGATAGAGCTAAATATCAACAAGAGCCCTATACTTAACATTCATTGACCAATACGGTGATTATTTTGATAGCTAAAGCAACTGAGAAGTACATTGACGTACTATGGTATAATATTTTGTGTATTCCTTGCAAATATAGTTCCAATAGGACAGGAAGGAGAAACATAAATATATATATTTTACCCATTTTTTTTTAATGAGGTGAAAATGCGCTTACGCTAGACTGCCATGGATGTCGAGCTCGACGCGGGGCCTGTGGGATTAGGTCATTACTCAAATCCCTCTGCTATTCAGATTTAGAGGGTTAGCGAGACCCCAAAAACTACCTCACCCCTTCACACGCCTTTAAGATGGGTTTGCCTCGGGGTTAGCCAAGATATTTAACCCAAACTTAACAACCATAATCTGTGGACTATATGTATGACTCTCTTTCACATAGCTCGAAGTAACCAAATACTTGTAGACAAGTCTACTAATGACCAATCTTATTATTCATTTATAATGTACATTAATTAATTATATAACACAGAAAAATTAAATTGGAATGTGTGTTAATGCCATCTATTACTTTACAATAGTTCACTACATTACATTACGTCATTGGCAAATGTCAACCAATGACCCGTGACAAGAAGCACCTGAACGCTCATTAAATTCATCAATACGAAATTGAGGTCAACTGTCGTTGGAAAGTATTCAACTATGTCACACATAATTTAAAAGTATTGTTATTAACATCTATTCGCTTTGCTGATAATGCTTGCCTTAGAATTATCTATGAGTCGTTTTATATCCTAATAGAGCATTATGAAACTTCTACATAAACATCAAAACGTGATATTTCTTCATTTAACCTTAGCCGTAGTTAATCTTTGTGTATTTCATCTTCCTTTTCTGTGAATATATTGTTACTTTCTATGTACTCTAACCACAAACTATTTTTGTTTATTTATTGATATTTATGGTCTGATGTGTCTGTGTTGATATTAATTATATGTTCCTAAGGATACGTTTAGAACTTGCAGACGAAAACATTTTTTTTAATATGGGTTTAAAGTCTATTTATTATCAGCCTATTCGGTTCTTTCCATATGCCAAATCCAATGCATTTTGGACATAATGTGACAAAACTTACTGAAACGAAATTACATTTACTATATCCGTCTCTTTCGTGCAATGTTAAAATCACAATTTATTAGCGTTGTTACGCAATTCGCCCTCAAAATAACAACGAAAGTGCAATATTATCTCAACAATTTAGCGAACCGTCGGTTTCACTTTCGTCTCGCGTGCGGAGGTCGTTGGTTTTACCACAGAGTATAGAATCAATAGTTACATTAATAAACACAGATATTTTCCGTAAATTTGTTTTATATTAAATTTATATATTAGATATACTTTTAACATTTCGTTTGTCACACATTGAGGTTAATATGGTTCCCATAACAATTTAAGATTCGCATTTAGTGTAATATTAAACATATATAATTAAAGTTGTTTTACTCAAATACTGATTTATATTATCTTTTGTATTGTAAACGGACTCAATATAAAGGGAAAACAAAAATAATATTTTACAACTGGTGTTTAGTAAGCTATGGGCACTGTCGTGATTTCAGCGCAATTAACTGTCTAACAGCTGTTAGGAACACGAATATGTGAAGCGGAACTCGTAGATCTTTGTTTCACAAAACAAAAATAATTACCTTCAATGCTAGTTCACTTTTTCATACTGTGATGTAGGTTTAATTCAGCCAAATTACAACACGAAACGATACGCGGACACCAAACTATTTTTCGTTGTAACTCGGAGTTAAGCTTGGAAGAATAGCCTTGATATTTACAATTTTCCCCCAATTTTGAATATTATTTCTTTTGCAACGAAAGTAAATATATATTCCATGTAACATGAAAACAATTCTTTATTAGTTTTAGGGAATTGCGGCCTTACAAAACATGTTACCATTCAGTAATAACCTTTTAATTTAATTTTTGTACTAATAGTTAACTATTTTTTTTTTTTTTCTGATTAGGGTTGCCTGAAAGAGGTCGCTTGTAGCAATAAGCACCCAAATTGCATACCTTCCTAATAATTTATATTACCTGTTTTTTTATCCTTAAATTTTTGGACGTGTTTTAGTATATTTGTGATGATGTGTACTTAGGCGTAACCCTTGTAAATAAACAAATATAAGATCATAGTAAATGAGACGTATTGCATGATTAGCACTGACCAACAAGTGTCGTAAGCGTCATTCAACACCATTGCTTAACACCTGTCGGAGAACTATCAAAATGGTTTATTTTGCTCTATAGATTGCTATCAACGGCAAAAATTGGTGGAAATTTAAAATTGAATTTCTAGCTCCCATTTTCATACATTTAAATTGGCATTGAGAGTGTCCATGAGCGGCGGTATCACTTAACATCAGGTGAGCCACCTGCCCCCTGTTCTATAAAAAAAATTGACTATTTATATTTTTAGTAAATGTATTAATCAAAATTATTTATCATCACGAAAATAGTCCGTAATTTAATTATTAAGTTGTAATAACAAATAATGTAACCTCGTCCTAAATTTTGTTGTTTCTCCACATTTGCTTTTGTTTTAACCGTTCTAGATCTGAGTTCAAAGCTAAATCGTGACTTGTTTCAACAGTTTTTAATGATTAATCGACTTTTTGATGGACATTTCATCAATAATAGTTCGACTAGTTTGTGCCAGGGATTGTGTGAGTGAAACGATGACAATACAACACGTAATAATAATAATACACATTTTGACCTTCACAAAACGATAAATAAAATAATGTGTGTGATTAGTATTCGTCGTACTCTTGCAAAAAAAATCGATTATTATTTATCTAAATAACGAAACATACGCAAGAATAAATAAAACGATAGGAGATAATTTAGCAATAAAAACATAAGTAGCTTATAATATTTAATTCCAAAGAAAACCTTCTAAAGCTTTAATTAATGTGAATACATTGAAAAGGGTTTGACAAATGATAAAGTATTTTATGAAATGCATTTCATCATGTCAGTTTGAGTGAAAGCATCGCGTGAAATTTTGAAAGAGTTTCAATCAAAAATATAAATTGCAATAATATTGCTGGGTCATTCAGTGTATCGATTAAGGTTATCAATGCTGTTAAATTAACTGAACAATGATTAAATAATGCATTCGAAAACGCATTTAACACGCCGATACATTAGTTTAGTTATATTAGAGATTAAAAAAATTCTATACTTAATTCTCATTATAAAAAATTCAAGTATTTTTTTAAGAATATTTTTCCACTATAAATAAATAAACCAGTGGCGCTACAACCTCTTTAGGTCTTGGCCTCAGATTTCTGAATCTGTTTCATGATCATTTTTAAATCTAATGGGCAAGTAGGTGATCAGTCTCCTTCCTCCTTTTGGGTCTAAGACATGTCGGTTTCCTGACGATGTTATACACCATTCGAGCAAATGTTAAATGCGTACATAGAAAGAAATTCCATTTAGCCGGGGATCGAAACTACGACCTCAGGTATGAGAGTCGCACGCTGAAGCCACTAGGCCAACACTGCTCTATTTTTCCGCTATAGAGACAAAATTATAAAAAACAAAAATATAAAACATTAACGAAAAAACATAATATTCATACATCGCATACAAGATGCCATATTTCAGTGCCTATTATTCTCATTAAAAAAAATGTATAAAATTTCGCAAATATTGTCAAACCATATTACGTTTTCATACACGGAAATGCCCAGTGACACCTCAGAGGTCACGGATCAAGCGATTAGTTTTGCGATAACTTACAACAATTGTTTGTTGTGGCACGATTTATTCATTCAACCAAAGTTGACCTGAACATTTGTGCAACTTTGACATCTCTCACGAATTTTCTGAACTTTCATTGAGACATCGCTCTCGTATCAAATTGTGATTTTACGCCATTTTGTGCGCAAAAAGAAAGTAGCTGGTATATTTCGTTATTTTTAACCGAATATAAATCTCATAGGAAGAGATTTTCACGTATTTGTATTGTACTTTTTCCTTGCGGCATTCCTAATGGTCGATGACATTATTCAAAAACTTGAAATTAATCTTTATACTCCAAATTCTTGTATATAAAACAGTACTTAGTGTTTAATATATATATAATATAATGTCAAGAAATTAAAAAAAAAGTTATTCATTGAAGTTAAATATTTAGTCTTTTTTTTTTTTTTTACTCTACTCCCCTGCCATCGTGTCCAGGGACTTTATATATCTCACATTATTTTAATATTTGTGAAATAGTGTATTGGAAGTGTTACGCGTCGGGAATTACGCCCCGACTACATCGTTAATATTTTTATTAACAATATTCATGGGCGAGCCGGGGCGCAATTCCTCGCGAGACCCGCTCTTTCTGTCTTGTTTGCCGCCTTTATATATACAATGATTTTTTCACAGAACCGTTCCAGGCATGGTCTGTGCTTTATTAAATTATAAATAATTTAATATAAATATTTAGTAATTTAATAATTATAAATATAAATATTTAGTATTATCAAGTCCTTATTTTAATAAAACATCTTTGTCAAAAATAATCAATTAAATAGTTGAATCAAAACGAAGCGTATAGAAAGAATAGCAATGTTGCATGTTCTCACGTTCCTAATAAGTGTGTAGTCGGAAACACTCACAAAAACGCAATACTAGACAAAGGAAGCGAAAACGTAACACGCTGCTATGGGACATTCGTGTTTATTACATTAATTTGGCAATAGGCGGCTATTTAGATTATATAACTGATAAACAACGAATTTCCACCGCCTACTTACTTAGTTTTAGTAGATTCTCTATGTGTGAGATAATGTAAATAACTTTTGTCGATCCTACTGAGAACGCTGATTTGATTAGTATACAATATGAAATTATAAATTCACAATTTAGGACGAAAACAACTCTAAGCTAAAGTAAAATCGTGTAAAGTGAAACCGCTCCACTTATAGTAACTAACACAATCGTTTTTAACTATTATAATGGCCACTGATTGTCATTGAGTATGGTATTTGTCATGTGAACTCAACCGTAAAGCCTTGATTGATGTTTAGAAAGCTTTACTTACGGTTTGTCTATAATGATATAAAAGTTCTTGTAATGCGTAATATTTTCTTACTGTAAAACATTTTATAACTGGAATCATGTAAGTACACACTTTCTATATACTTCTTAAACGTACAGAAGAGGGTAACAGTAGTTAAAAAAACTTCTTAACTTCTTCTTCTTATTTTTTCTCTTTGATTACTGCTATGTTGTGTATTTCTGTGTGTGTGTTTTGTTTGTAATAAATAATATGTCTATGTCTATGTCTTAAATAATATAAAATATATATCATTAAATACAGTATTTACTGCGAAATCACATTATTTAAACAATTCTAAGAAAAATCTTCGACAGGTATCGATTATGCGTTCATAATTTTTTGATGCTTTTGCAAATAGTAACGTAATTCCCACAGAATTGTTTTTTTTTTTAATTTATATAAAATTTACACTTAAATTACCTTGTAAAGCTTATCCTTTTGATACCACACATCTTCCTCTTCCTCTTGCGCGAGCGCCTGTGAGAGGTCGTCACGTGAACGTGACAATATCCGCCGTCTAGACACCATCTCGCCCCCCGTCGCTAACTCAAATGGTCCTAGGCTGTAACAATAAAAAATAATTTATAATTATATATTATTTAATAAAATCTCTGTATAATTAATAACAATTTAAACTAAATTGTAATTTTAATAGTAATTATTCAACTGTACAATCCGTTCGAACCAAAATCACTAAATAAGTGAAGAAAATGTTGTTAAAATGTTCATTAGGTTCGTTCAATAAACTGCCTGATTCATAGACGTTTAATTAATCTGATTATAATGGGCATAAAGGTCTGCATTAACTTATGAGTGTGCTATTAGGCGAATTTAGCGCTAAAAATCCATTATGAACAGTTTTTTGTGTCAATCGTCCTATTCCTATTGAAAAGAGTACAAATACTTATAAAAATATTATCTTTTTGAAGTTATACTTTTTTTGGCGCGATGTAGAAAAATGGTGAGAGTGAATTTTTACCATGCGCGCGCACACCAACACCTAAATTCGACATCGTAAAGTTAGGTCTAGGTTGCATGGAAATAGATAACTATGTTCAAGTTGTATATTCTAGTATTTTTATATTTAGAACACGTGTTTCGTTACAGTACAATTAAACAGTGTGAATAAATAAATAATATTTTGGTGTTTTTAAATCAATTTCATATACGACGGTGAAAGTATTTACTAATAATTTATTTATTTAAATAAAATCTTTTGATTATTTTTAATATTTATCGTTAATCACTGCTGCATTTTAGTTATTTCCATACGCCAAACAAGTATAACTTCTTACGCGTGTACATGAGTACATACACATAATCTTTTTTTAAGTTAAAATAGCTCTTTTACTGAAGTATTACCGAAGTTTATCGTAATCTCAGCAATCTAACGACAAAACATCTCCCATCCAGAACTAACAAAGCATAATTTAGCCACGCTTCCTTCCGACCGCTAACAATGTATGGCATTGAGCCCGGCATTGGTTCGTATCTAAGATCGTATAGTTCCTTCCATTCATGTTGCGTATAGGCCTGTCGGAGAAAGCGTAGATAACTTTGTTCAGCTGCTACAGTTACAGGTGTTGATCGACGATTTATTGAACTAGGAAACTGGACGATGTCTTGTTACACGGTATATGGAGGATCTGTATTAGACGTAAATGGATGACTTAAGAATTCCATTTGGATTTATTTGATTAAAGGTGTTTAAAGGTTATTGTAAGCGGATTTGAACAAAACCTATTTATTCGTTGTTGAAGGGAAGAAGATAAAAGTTGTTCATATTTAAAACATTTGTTCTGTGAAGTAAACTTAGTATATGATAAATTATGTATTATTATGTATCTATCAATTCGTGATTATATATAACTATAAATCAGAATGAGATGCTGTTCGTTTGTCTCGTTAAACTCGAGAATGGCTAGACCGATTTGGCTTATGATGATCTTAAAATATCTGTGAAAGTTTTGGGAAATAAACCAATACCAACCAATATAGATGCCTACGACCTGATCTCCTTGGTTAATTTTAAAACTTTTGCATTTGATATTGACACAAATATATGCAGATGATACGAAGTTCCTCAGATCATCCAGTTTATTATTTAATGCAAGGCTAATATTATTTATATCAGATATCATCGGAATATATCATATTCATAAATCCAACGCCCAATTGATCACCATAAAAATATTTTAATCGAACACGTTGATGTCATCAATCATTTTAAATGGCTATAAGAAGTATTACTTAATAGGATCGTAATAGGTGTACACCGTAACTCAGTCCCGTTTGCTGTATACTGACCTATATTCAAGAGCTAGGGATGTGCCATTAGTATCGACCTCGATAATTATGTCTATAACAATTTATTTCCAACACATTTTTTTAGTCTCAACGATATTATAAAACATTATTTTCAAATTGAAAAATACTCCTGTAATTAACGAACTTCATTTTAATCCAGGGAAGCATTATCTTTTAAAGATACCTTATTAAATAATTAATCGGAAAAAGGTATAATTATGTATATCTTTATCAATCCTAGATCATGTCAATCAATCCATCAAATGTTAATCCGTAGAACCCAAAACTGCTATGACAAATAAAAATACCACTGAAACTGTACTCAAGTAAAAGTTGAGCATATATTTATTTTTTAAATCAATAAAAAATCAAGGCAAAACAGTATAACAATGTCTGAACTCGATAGTAAATTTAAACTTCGATAACCGTAGCACAACCCCGTTATGTCTAGAGTCACCTAGCGGGCTCGGTCAGCTTTATACGTCTTTTTATAACAGCCATCTGCAATTACAGTAAGGAGAACACGTGGAGTGATGTAATCGCCTTTTCTACGAGAAAATTACTCTTGCATGACATTTAAAAGTAATTTTTCTTTCAGTGATCTCGACTTTATAGTTTCTATACATTTTTTACAAGTTTCGTAACTTCTAATAAACAAATAACGTTATTTCAAATTATATTATATAACATATTTTTCATTTCTTATCGTAGCTTTACCGTAATGAAGTGAAATAATATGTACAAATAAAGAGATGTACTATATGATAATAATTCCATTTAATGTATATATCTAATTTACGAAAATTGATTCTTCGGTGATGAGCAATGTATAATTATAATTAAAATGCAATTATAACTAATTTGTATATACTATTACTATCCTAAAGAGTATTTCAATTATGCAAATCATAATAGAATATTTTACAACCGTTTAACAAATAGTAGGAATACGAACGAGCATTTGTTTCTTCTTGTTTATAATTCTGATTATTAAAATCTAGTAAACTAGAGATAATGAAAAAGCTGTACATGTAATTACCGTTAAATATTGTCAAGACTTGATTACAACATTTGTAAATTCCTTTTAAATAACCAAGACACATTCTTTTAACTGCTTTCCAAGTCAAATAGCAACGTGCTTGAGATCCTAATTACACGGGTCTATTATATGTCTAACAAAAATGAGGTTTTATATTTTTATACCAATTTCGTTCTTATATCTATGGAACAAAGTTTTAAGTTGCATAAAGGTTTTGAGTACTGTGTTAAGACATACAGAAAAGCCGTTTAAAAATTGGACATGTTCCATTTTTAAGATGACACTTGTTGTAATTTGCAAAGGAAAATCTTCAACGTATGATTACAACATTTTTACGAGTTCAATGCCGTTTCATATTGACATTTTGTATTAATGATAATGGACATTTACATATGAGGTCATCGATTTCATTAATATTTGTCTATGTCATAAACCAATGATGATGTTTTTAATAGGTTTTATAAACTGGATCACATAATTATACATGAACCCGGAATATTATTGTATGTAAAGGGAGGATAAAACTTGCTGAGTTTCTTGCCCGTTCTTCTCAGAACAAGACCTCCTGGTAGTCTTGCGAACGGATGGCGTAGTTTTGCTCTTTCGCGAATTTTGTAAACGTTTTTGACATTCATAAGCATGCGTTAAGTCGCATCTAAACTGAATAAATAAATTTTGATTTTGATTTGATTTGATTAATTTCTGAGGAATTTATAAATGTTTTCTATAGATACAAAACATTAAATTTAATATTATTTTACTCCGATTATTGCGTGTTCTTCAGTGCAAAGTGTCAAGAAGGTTTGAATCTATAACTGTACCTATATTTCGTACCTGTTCAACGTTATCTTTATATGAATCAATTGCCTTTAGAGCAAATATTACAATGAGATTTCACTCTCGCTTTGCATAATGTGTGTATGAAAAGAATGAGCTGATTTAAATAAATCAACAGAATCAATACACTTGTAATAATTTGAATATTATAACAATACCTGTTGGGAACGGCGGCAGGTCTGTCTTCGAATACAAAAGACGCACCCATAGACAACTTACTGCGTAAGTATATGTCTAAGACTAGATTGTCTAAATTTCATCATAGCTATAGTATTTTTAACAATGATTTTAATTATATTTTTATATTATTTTGTTTCGCATTGTATTTCCAAACTTGTAGTTTATAGCGCAATATTATTTAAAATTAAAATAAAATGTACTACAAAAACTTTTACTTTTACATTTACAGTCGCTATTTACTGCTTAGATGTAAATGGCCTTTGACCTTAATGATACCTAATCATGAAATACCTTCGTATTTGCAAAATTGCACCGTGACATTTTAATTTAACGGTTTTCTAAAATAAATTAATCAGACCTATATTAAAATCAAGCTAATGGTGAAAAAAAAAACAAAAATAACATTTATATCACAAAAGGAATTTATGCTTAAATAGTAAAATAGAATTTCAGACAAGTTTCTGTAACTTAACAATTATTATGAAACTTGAACGGTTTTAAGAATCGCAAATTATTTTTGTAATATGGTCATTTAAATTATTAAAAAATTTATTGTATTTACACATTACCAAATAAAAATTGCGTAACGACATCAAAGTCCTCAAAAATTTACAAATATGAAATATAAAATATCGTATGAATACTGTTATGTGGTTATAATATTACTTACCATATTTGTATGACTCTGATTGACACTGTTAATATTAAATCTATAACCATGTATTTTTCATAATTATTTAATCAAAACCCCTGGAATAATTATAAGTAACTTCAATATTTTTTTTTTTATTGATAAAGATTGCCAACGCTCGGCACACTGATACATTGGTAAAAACAAACACTAAATACAATTTTGAATGTGATAAGCAATTAGAGGCAAACATGACATTAATATATGTATGTGGGTTAGGTAGCGTTTTCTTTAGTCCTTATTTAATTTTTCTATTCATGTTGTAAAAAACGTCGAATTATACGGTAGATGCTAATGTTTTTTATGACTACAGTTTCAGATCTCGATACAACTTTCAACTGGTCCGGCACTTTCGAAGAAAAGAAGATAGCAGTTAGACGACTATTGATAACCGTCGCGATGGTATCAACTTAAAACCTTGGTCAGTTGTGCGAAATGAAATGACGGCACGTCCCAATGTCAAAGGTTACTTGCAAGATTGCACCTACGTATTAGAAACCTGTTTGCAAACACCATTGATTACAATCAAAGACTCTTTTTATGAAATTTGTTGTTTTAAAGTTAAAGACAATGGGTATAATGCATCTTATTAGTTTATATAAGGAGTATTTTAAAACGGTTTTAAATTTTTATGCAATGTATGTGAAATTTAAATAACTGTCACCTTTATAGATACAAAAGATATCAACGCAAGTATGAGGTGTATATAAATTAATTAATAAAGCTTTTTATAAATGTGACGAATACTTAAATTATCCTAATCCTTGGGATTGATTTGCTCCAGTTCGAACAATTTGTATTAAAAACTTGGCGATTAAATAGATTGGCGGAAAGATTCTTGCCAGTCCTTCTTGCCCTTGACTTGCGAACCGGTAGTAAATGTAAATTTACAATTAATTTAATTTTTTTGACGTTCTTAAGTGTACTTGTTTAACTATATGAATGAAGATATTTTGATTGATTGCGTCATAATTAAAGAATCTAAATTAATAATGTATTATTTTATTATTATGTTCCAACATAGGTTTTATATACTCGCTACCCTGTCTTGAATAATAATAATATGATGTCAAGCTAATCCGCTACGTGGCACACATGTCCCATTAATCTGCCGTTAACATCTTTGCAAATAACTAATTTGAAATTCTTATCACATTCGGGGTTAAATTACTTAAAACTACTGAAATATATTGTAAACGAAAAATAACATTTTATTATAAAATCATCCAAAGTGTGTATAACTGAAATTCACTTATTATATAAGAAGAATAAGTAATCATAAAATGTTAAATTTTTTACAAAGTTGAAGCCTGTCATTTCTTTAAATGAAATGATTGGCTAAAGAAATTATTAAATAATTATATGGTTTCATTATCGTCAATGGCTGAACAGCCCCTTATGGGCTTTAGCCTCCACAAGCCTCCATAATCTTTCGCCATCTTAATATATCGCGTGCTTCTTGCGTCCAATTTTAAACACCTATTGTTATAAAGTTTAAACCATATGTGAAATATGGTTTTAACTTTATAAAAAAATGTAGAAACGAAATATATTTTTTTAAATACATTTAAAGATTGAATCAAACAAAAGCTAGATTTAAATGATCAGTCAGATCATGCAGTTTAATGGAAAATTATGTATATTATATTGAGATTTTTATTTAAATAAATCATGACCTATGCGGTCATCAAAACCATTACTTTTAACAAGATTTGTACGGTAAATACTTCTTGCAATACGGTCTCTTTGATAACAACCGGTTTATAAATCTTCCTGTCTGTAATGTTAGACAAAAACACAGTCACTTGCAATCAAGATTTTATATTTTAACTTGGTAATGTAAAAACGTATAAATGATGTACGTATATTTTTAAAGACTTAGATATTTATTTTTGCTGTAACGTAACTACTCGTATAACGGTTAAAACCCCAACCTAATCAAAAGAATATGTATTTTTAATGTTCATAAATCCTATCCAACTATCCAAATCAGCCAAGGATTTTGTGTAAATTTTCAAAAATAAGAACGCGTAGTAAATAGTTTTGTATAACAATTTAAAATTAAATCGTTTAAAAGACAATTTTATGTCTTGAATGATTTAGACAGATTTCCTTCATACTCTATATATCTTAAAAAGGCATTAGACAAAAATGGTAGTACCGTGTATGAGATTTCTTTACGAAGTCGTGAGAAAATTATAATTGTTTTTCCAAGGCTAGATTAAGATATCTTTGTTTATAGATCTCCATTAAGTTTATTTTTTATAATTAGAACACATTTAAGCGTGTATACATTTTCCAAAAATTATAAAAATGGTATTGTTTTGAGAATGAATGTCAAGGATATCCTAAGAATATTTTACACTGTTAAGAATACCCTAATTAATTTAGTTAATTATTTATTATATTAAAAACACAAACTTCGCTTGTATTAGTAATCACTATTTGAATTAACTACGAAACATCTTTTAGATAAATGAATTATAAATAGATAGATTTTATTTACAAGTAAGAACTACGGCTGTGAGTTCTTTTTAATCAACTGTCTGTCTTACAAAATTGGGGAAAACTGTGATCAGGATACAACATTTAACACAAATTAATTCGATTAATTCGTAATTGTAACTAGTATTTTTAACTATTTACTATCTAATATACCCGATATATATAGAATGGAGTCTATAATTTATGACAACAATAGAATTGGCACTTATATTTGTTTAAAGCGTCGCCACCTAGCGGTTTTTATTTAATGATAAGTAATTATTACGTAAGAGCTATTGAAAGAAGTGAGCCATTTTTACATAACGTGTAGCACAATGGGCGCTTTCACGAATTAAACACCCAACTTCGGTGCACATTAATTCTTAGTCTAATCCGATTACACAATATAACAAAAAGTATCATTATACATTACATAATATGTTAACATATATTGCAATGTTAAACCAGCTTATAGCAGAAGCTTTTACTACTTTATTTTATAGAACAGGGGCAGGAGGCCGAAAAAATAAAAAAAGAAAAAAAGAAAAATGTGCTTTTTTATATGTTTAATAGCATTGATTAAAGATATTCTATTTATCAACTGCGTATGCGTATCTTTGAGAAGTTGGAAAACAATCTCAATTTCTTATATATTTATATGTACCTAACATATAAATATTATTCATGTTAACATTAAGGAAATTTTTTAACTTTCATAAATTAATTCGTATAAAATCATATATTCATTATTGAATTACGAAGGTCAATCATTAATTTCACATCGAAAGCGGATGATTTGAAATATCTACAATGCGTTCATGCAATTAATATAATTATATAATTAACCGCATAAGTATGGAAATTACCTAGATACTCGATAATACATATAATTAGGGGTCGGAGCATTACAATTAACATTATAAAAACATCGTAAAGTTTTCCTTCTACGCCCTATATTTATGTTCCATGTTGAAATGATTTTCTCCACATATACTACCCATACATTTTCAACTAGTATACTTCATAATATAAAATTGGTGTACCTAATTTGTCATGATTATCATACAAAATTTAGCCAAATGGAAAGTAATACATTCTATGATTATTCAATTTTTGTTCAAAGCTTTCTCAACTCACCTTGGCGTAGATATTGACATCGCCCTTGATAGGTTGGTTTTCCTCAACCTAAACAGTTTGTGGTTGCGCAAATCCATTTTCACAAGTTATCAATTAAATGGAAAAGTACAAACTAAAAATTCGATACAAACGTTCGTTATTCGAAATTCGTCAAGATGGCGTCACGAGAAATGCCCTCTCATTATCACTTTTTTAATGTTAATTAATAAACCTTAATGCAATACGAAATATATATTAATAAATATATATATTAACACTAACACAACCACCCACAAAACGTATACACTTTTAACTAACGAAGTAATTGGAGCAACGTCGCAATCTTATTAACATAAAAATTTCAATTTAGCCTTATACTCAGTCATTAGACGTAAAACATTGTTAAATTATTTGGTAATCTCGTTCCTGCAAATTAGTATTATCGCGTGAGGGAAAGAGAAATATATAGTCGAGTTTGCATTGCCGAAATTTGTCTAGTAAAAGTGAATGGTGTGAAAATAGTGGGGTTCACGTCAGCTTATCATCATTATTTATTTTCTATGATATAATAATAATGTTTATATACTTTTTATTGTTACTTGTCGTCTAATATATTACTTTTTTACGTTTATTTAAACTCTGAAACCATGTGCGTTTCCGGGACTCACTAAGGGTAATTTTTGTTTCATATAACTCGTGTAAACTTACAAACGTGTAAACTTTACAAACTCCATAATCATATATTTTCTGATAATAATTCAAACAACAGTAACTCAATGTTAGAATTAACAGACTGTTGACCGTTAACACCCTATGTGCTGTACATATCAATACATAATTCTCACTATACGGAACTAACTGTTTAACAGAGTACACGTCGAATCTTAATTTATATCGTCTTCATATTACACTTATAAGAATGCAAAATACTTGACACACAAATAAATTTCCTACCAGTAATAGTATAGTAAGTACTATAATGTATAAGACGACGAAATTTCATTTATTGGCGAATAACATTAATGTTAGACTAATAACTTTGATTCATGACTAGCACGAACAAAGAAAAAATGCACCTAAGATTTAGACAAAGGATTTACCTAAATTGATTATATAGCCATCAGTAATAATTACTATTTTAGGCAATACAAAAACTAGACCTCTATTCTCGGAATACATAAATGTTCTGATTTTTGATTGCGTTTAATTATATTTTTGGTTATTGATTTAGAATTATTAACTTCAATATTTTTCAAACAATATAAGAAAACGCGTGTTATAATGTAAATGTTTAACCTAATATAGCTATTAGCTATAAGAACAAATAGTAATAAATGCCATATCAATCAAATCTCTAAGTTTCAATTTAAACAAGTAATTACTTTCTTAATCACCTATTTACGTATTAAATGTATGTATGAACCAGACGTAAACATATAAATATCTGTGTCCTACTATTATGGGCTTACATAAAAACCTATCGTATTAAATCCAGAATCTTAAAATTCTCAATAAGAAGTTTAACTAATTTTCATTACTAAGTGGGTGTAGTGTTTATTAAGTAAACAAACCCGATGAAGCCGTTAAATTTAATCGAGAGTGACAAGGGTCCATCGGCCCACTCGGTGGCACATTTAATTATTTGTAATCAGACAAAAGTAGGTGGATCGATCGTATCTTGCGCACGCGAGATTTTTTATCTGACCAGAATCTTCGGCCTACTTTTATTTGGGCCTTTGATGGTGAGAAAAATATATCCGAATTCGTGACTTAGAAGGTTTTTTGGTCGGCGAGAAATGATAAAAACTTTAAAATATTTCGGCTTTCGGAGACAAATAGTGAAACTCATTTACGGAATAATTTTTTAAATTAAATAGTTTTTATTTTATTTATTAAAAGTGCTACTACTAATTGGTAGGGCTTTACTATAAGGCTACTTTCATATCTTCAGCTTTACAGCTAAAATATTAAGTAACTATTAACTGTTAAAAGTGTAAATTTACGTCCCTGCGTCTCTGTTACCATACAAATTTAAAAGTAAGATCATTTTACAACGGGCATTTATCGTGACACAACTAATACGAAAGGTCACCAACACACACAGTTTAACCACTTGCATAAGCACAAAAACAATCCTTCCAATGCACTTGTCAGTAAGTAACTAAACTATTTCCACAATTATATCCCCAGGTGACCTATATTGCACAATTTTCTCAGGCTCACATTAGCTCATCTATTGTAGTCACGTTGTCATAGCGCGCATATTATGTTCCCGCAATAAATAGCTCAGCAACAACTCATAGGTGACACGATACTCATAATTTTCCTATTACTCAACGTGATATATTTTTATATGAATTGTTCATTTAAGGAGTTTGTTGCCGCTTTTGGGTTTGGGTAAAGTTCCTTCACGAGTGATTATTGATATTTTCCTCAATAAAAACAATTGTGGAATGTAACTAACTAAAAAAGCGATGATTGTCGAAGGTCTTAATTAAACTATGGAAAATAATCCTTTAAAATCAATATTTTGAATACTCTTCATACAAAATGCAAGTTAATATAACAATGACTATCACTACTGCTATTCAGATCCAATCACTCAAATCATTTTATGTAACGTCCATTCTAAAGTTAAAAGCAACAACATTCGCTGCCATTATCATGTCGTTTATTTCAAAAGAACGTTTTAAATCTCAGCTTCACGTGGGCAGATAAAGGTACTAAGTACTTGACGCGTGCTGGACACACGCTAATCAGGATCAAGATCTCCGCTCGCAATAATGTCATTACGCTTGCAAATAATCTATAGAAGCTATCGTGTTTAAGCTTTTAATCAGTGATGCTGCCCCACGCATATTTCGTGGGCTGAATAAAATTGTATTTACATTTAAAGGCGATGCACTGGGGCATTTTTTATGTTTCTGAAGGAATAGACTATGTTTTAGCGTTACAGCTAGTAAAGTATAGTAGGAAACTATTTAAGATGACCAGAATCTGCTGTATCACCACTATGTGGAACCAGCTGTAGTATTTCCAAACCAATTCAACTTAGGGTCCTTCAAGTAAAGAGCGTACCAATTCTTAAAAGGCTGACAACGCACTCGCGAGCCTGGCATTGAGAGTTTAGAGCCCATGGTTGGCTGTATCACTAAACACCATGTGAGCTTCCTGTGCGTTTGCCCCCGGTTGTATAAAAAATAGTTTGAGCGGGCGTTTCACAACCCTTAAGTCCTGATTTCGATTTGCACCATTACGTCATAAGAGGACCAGAATGCCAAACACTCACTATATAGTCCCAGATGATATAGAGATATAATAAAAGAAAAATATAAAATAATGTATCGGCCCCATTCACTTCATATTATTTTTATTCACAATCTTGAACTAAGTAAAAACATAAGCATTCATACTAAATATTGTTACAATTTGTACAAACTACTACAATACTATAAGTATAAGAAGTTGTACAAATATATATATATTTATATAGCTTCTTAATTCATATCAATTTCGTCATTATTAGTAAATCACTTAATTGCCTGACCTATGAACTAATTTAAAATTATAATAAATGTATAATAGGTATGTAAAATTAAATGTCAACTGACATAATGCGCCATTAAGGAGAAAAATCTTTAACACAGATATAATGCTATTAATTTGTTACATTCTGACGTTATACCAAAGTGAATATTCTAGAATATCCTGTTCTAAGTTATTAGAACAAAATGTCAATTTCACTTGATTAGTATGCGATGAAGTATGTATGTATTTATGCTGCTCACGTCACGGCCGCGATGAGGCTACGTCATATTTTGCACGTAAGTTTTTTACTAGTACGTAATTCAAAAAATGTTCATGGCCTGAGAAATGTTTTTGGTATACATATTATAAATTTAGTCGAGCGCGTGTTTATGAACGTGTTACATAACCTACCAAAGGGATTTATTGTATCACAAATATGATGAGAACGTGGCAAAATACACGGTCGTTTTAAATAATAGTTCAAAAAAACATATTTAATGTTCCGTATATAATGAAAATAAAGTCGTATTCAATGTTTTTTTCTGACTTTTATATTTAGATTTAGGTATTTTCAGATGTTTATATGAACATAACTCAATACTCAGAGTTATTTGTAGTAACATATTTAGTTATCATATAAGAAAATTACGAATGCATTTGATAAACGCTTTTGATTTTAATGTAGTACTCACCTATCACAAACAATATTAAATATCAGCTTCTAATAATACGGATAATTTTTCTCATTATGTCTTCTTATCCTATGCATTCAATTAGATTTCCCGTCTATACACATAATATTGACAGTTCCAGGAACTTACACTTTACCGATACCGACAGTTGAAATTCAATATGCATAGATTGCATTTGGTTAGGCAGGAAACCGGCTACAGGTTATTCAACTAACTTATGTATTCTATGACAAAGTCATAACAAAGATTCGAAACATTCAAACGTCATTTAATTTCATAAAGTAAATTGTGTCAGTTGACGTACAACGTACGGACGTTCACGTGATGGATTTCGAGTGAAAATTAAGATTTTATTTGTCCTCCCTCCTCTGGTGGGTTTTGAAGACCAATGGACCTCCGTCGTATGGCTATATTTATATTTAGGACAGAGACGTTTGTGAGCGACCAAATTTCATCTGTCGTCGATCATATGTTGGTACTAGAACGATTTTAAACGCCATTAATAATTCAAAAAGTATAATTTTTACTTTCGTCATTTCACATATTAAGTAATACAAAGTATCAAACCTCGTTTACCCGCAGAATAAGCAACCGGTGGCTTGGTTGGTTTTTTACGTACCTGTAATAAATAAAAACATAGTTTAATTTTAACATGAGATTATATGACAATTAATATATCCATTATTTAGTTTGCAATTACAAATATCAGGCAGAGATATTATCCACTCATTACGATTTCTGAAATGATTGAATATTTATCAATGACACTGTCAATCATTGTCAAGTGAGGCTGTTGTACAAACGATTTAAAAGAACATTCATAATGACTTTTGAAATTTGTATGGGTCCATTTTGTGGTTACAAGATAAAAAGCGCGTCTATTTAATTTGTTAACTACGAAACATAATTTGATCTTGTGAAATCTAAGTGGCATTTAAACAAAATAATGTGTGTATAAGCATTCTGCTTAACCTTTGACATGGTGCTTAAAGCTATGTGTGGAGTCCAGCATAAATGTTTCAACTTTAAACTTATCCAGATAATCAAATTGGAGAATATTATATCGTTTTATTAATTAGAAATATATCTTGTACTTATGTATCCAGATCACTTGTATACTTATAGAAAATGAGTTTGAAAAAAAGCTCTTAACTTTTTGTATCAGCAGATATCGTTAAATGACAGTTTATAAATAAAGCATTTATAATGTAATTAATGATAGCAAAAAACGGATCATAGTAATTTTCAATTCTCTTCAATAGTTTTTAGCACAAATGAAAGTACTTATAAGGACATACAATAATACATAAAAATAGAATTGTCTATTCTTATTTCAAATGGACGCATTGTTCAACTTGAGTTCCGGCCGAATGATTTCCGCAGTCCAAGCTATTGATTCCTTTTAAATCGAAATACAGTTAATAATTACAATTTGTCGACTGTCACTTGTCACGCAATGAATGGCATGAAAGTATTTTAACAATTACTTTTTCTTGAAAATACAATAGTATTGATAAAGAATACACGACCTCTCCAAATCGTAATAGTAAAACCCAAGTTGGAAATAGATTTTATGTATGTATAACTGCAAATATAAAAAAACTATTATAAATATTATTTACTTCTATACTATATGCATAATATTTGATATACGTGAACACTCGGTTTAGTAATTACTACATCTTAAGCTAAAGTAATTTCTCATTGGTCACAATAGTGTCAAATTTGACGTTGACAGTTGGTAAATTCCTTTCAACGTTCTCCAGTTACTGATCCGTAGCCCGTTGATCTAGCATTTATTAATCGGCTTTACCATCGACAAAGACGGAGATCAACCGTAGTGCCGTAGTCACTTGTCTTCGTTGCATCACCGCGTTGAGTAATGATGTTATAACAGGATTGATATTATGTATTTATAATGTATTTCATGTTTCGTCTACGGCTGTTACGTTTGGATAGATTTATTTATCCATCATAAGTAATTTGTTATACTGCATGCATTGAAAAATGCATTTAATTAATCATTAATTTTGTAATTATTTGAAGTATAATATTTGTCTACTTCTTTGTCTGCTTCCGGATCGAATCCTGTCGCTTTCATAACTACGAAGCGAAGTTTACTTTTATTTTATTTTTTTTATTTTTTTTACCACTAAACAACAATGGAAGACCAATTTCAAATGTTGTTTGAGAAAATGAGAATTGAAATGAAGGAACAAAATACAAAATTGGAAGAATCGTTAACTAACAAAATAATAAATAGAATTGATGAGAAATTAAAACCTATCTTAGCAGAAAATGAAAACCTAAAATTAAAAGTCGCAACCTTAGAAAACGAAGTCGAACGATTAAGAAGAGAAAAAAAGGAAAACAATTTAGTAATTTTTAACTTGAAAGAGGAGGAATGTAGTAGTACCGAGTTATTGCAGAATGTCCAAAGGCAATGTCTGGCGGATTTAAATATAACACTCGAAAAAACAGAGGTAAATAAAATATACCGTATCGGAAAACCGACAAAACAGGAAGGAAAACCAAGGCCCATTTTAATATCCTTCGTTAATAGTTGGAAGAAACAGGAAATCTTAAAAAATAAGAGAAAGTTCAAGCAATTGTTTATTTCTGAAGACTTTTCCAAAGAAGTGTTAGAAAAAAGAAAATTATTGAAATTAAAATTAATAGAAGAACTAAAGAATGGCAAGATTGCATATTTAAAATACGACCAACTTATAGTCAAGGAAAATGTTTCTAACACAGACAAAAGGAAGAGAGAATTATCAGCTTCTCCACAAACTGAACATATGGCTCAACCAAAAAAACAACAGGCACTTCTTTCGTCTAAAACTAATCGAACAAGTGCTTTTGACGTGATGAGGGCCAGATCGAACTCTCTTTCTAAACCTACTTCCTCTGATAAAAGATCATAGCAACCATGTGTTGGTACCCAGAAAACAAATAAAATAATAAGAACAATCTCCCCCAATACGGCTGGTCCCCGTGGGGGCAGTAGACCACCACCCTCCACAAAAAAACCTCCCCCAAGCCGACTGGTCCTCGAGGGGGAAAGCGACCACAACCCTCCAACTTATAAAGACAACAACCACCAAAAATCAGTAATTTACATAGCATCCCTCAATGTACTCACCTTGAGAAAAGAAGAAAATCTTACGGAACTGACATATGCGTTAAAATCTATTAAATGGGACATAATTGGTTTGAGCGAAGTGAGAAGAATGGGCGAAAGTATTACTTGCCATCCAGACTATTTAATATATCAAATAGGGGAGACGCAAGGCCAATATGGGGTAGGATTTATTATTAAACAACACCTAAAACAATATGTGGAAGAATTCATAGGAATCTCAGAACGCATAGCGATTATGAACCTGAAACTGCCGGGATATAAAAAACCGTGGTCTATCGTACAAATATATTCACCCACAGAGCGATCAAATTTGGAAACGATAAACAACTTTTACCATAACTTAAACGAAGCCATTCAAGAACATACACATAAAAACCTTATAGTCATGGGTGACTTCAATGGTCAAATTGGAGCAAGACGCCCAGGAGAAAACGCAATACTAGGTCAATTTACATATAACAACAAGACTAGAAGCAGAAATGGGGAAAAAATCACAAACTTCGCGCTAGAAAACAAACTAACAATCTTAAATACTATGTTCAAGAAGAACCGAAAGACCATGTGGACCTGGATCTCGCCGGATGGTAAAACAAAAAATGAAATTGATTTTATTATGACCAACAGAAACAGCTACTTCTCAAACTTTACCGTCATTAAAAGATTTAACTTCGACACCAACCATAGGCTACTTAGAACCGAGCTTAAAATAAACCAACCGAAAAAAGCTAGACCTAGACAAAACTCAGGAAGCACAAAACTCAACGAACAGCAATTAGAGCAAATAATAACAGCCCTAAGAACTGAACTTAGAGACTTCAAAGAGAATACTAAGGAACTAGAAACCCAAGATAAATACAATTATATAGAGAATATTATCAAAACTCAAACAAAACTCATAGCAGATACTAAAATTGATGAAAAAGGAATGCTATCACAAGACACCATAAAACTCCTAGAAGAAAGAAAGCACCTTACTAATGAAAGAAGCACTCAAAATAGAAGACATAAATTAGCCAAAATCAGCAAAGACATCAAAGAAAGTATGAGGAAGGATAGAGAACAACGAAGGATGCGAACAATAGAAAATTACATACTGAAAACCGGTGGAACAAAAAAAGCACTTAAAGAGTTGACCATCACGAAGAACTGGATCGTAAAAATTAAAGACGACCGAGGAAAATTTGATCATCGTAGAATTGACATACTAAAAACAGCTACTTCATACTACAAGAAACTGTATCGAAACAACACCACGCAAGCTGAATTCAATCTAGTAGAAACCTCGAACACCCCCAGTATTCTCCAAGCTGAAGTCAGCAAGGCTATCGATACCCAAAAGAATGAGAAAGCACCCGGGCCTGACGGCATAAGCAACGAAATCTTAAGATATAGCAAAGAGATCCTGCTACCTGTCCTCACAGATATGTTCAACGATATCATGAACACTGAAATCATACCTCAGCAATGGACCGAATCTCACATCATCCTAATGTATAAGAAAGGCGACAAATATGACATAGGAAATTATCGCCCTATAAGTCTTATGTCCAATGTATATAAGATTTTTGCTAAGATCATCTTAAAACGGATCGAAAGAACTCTAGACGAAAACCAACCTATTGAGCAAGCAGGATTCCGCAAAGACTTCTCAGTGATCGACCATATCCACGTAGTGCGTCAAATTCTGGAGAAATACAACGAATATCAACTCACATACTACATTGCATTTATTGATTATAGCAAAGCATTCGATTCTCTACAACATGGCAGAATATGGGAGGCGTTACAAGAACAAGGGATCGAGCACAAGTACATTCGACTAATAAAAAATATATATAGCTCCAGCAGAGCAAGAATCCAACTAGAAAAGAAAAGTACTCCTTTCAGAGTAGAAAAAGGCGTAAGACAGGGAGACCCTCTATCTCCGAAATTATTCTCCGCAGTACTAGAATCAATCTTCCGAAGACTTAATTGGGAACATCTGGGAATTAATATAGACGGCCAACTGCTATCGCACTTGAGATTTGCTGATGACATAGTGTTATTGGCAAAAACAGCAGAAAACCTAACCAGAATGATAAAAGAACTTGCGCAAGAAAGTGAGAGTGTAGGCTTGGCAATGAACCCGGAAAAAACTAGGGTGATGACAAACGGGCACAAACATACTATAGATTTAGGTAACTCCGAAATCAACTATACGGATGAATACGTATATCTAGGGCAGCTCATAACTCAAAAAGATTCTATGCAGAAGGAAGTGGACAGAAGAGTTACAAATGGCTGGAAGGCATACTGGAGTCTAAAAGAGGCTATGAAGGATAAAGAGCTCCATATAAACCTAAAAAGTAAACTTTTTAACACCTGCGTACTACCTGTCCTTACGTATGGGTGTCAGTCATGGTCCTTAAATCAGGCCACCTCAAACAAATTAGCAACTTGCCAGTATGCAATGGAAAGGAGCATGCTAAAAATTAAAAAGTCCGACAGAGTTAAAAAAATCGTCATTAGGAACAAAACAAAAACTACCGATGTAATAAGCAAAATCAAGAGACTCAAATGGCGATGGGCTGGTCACCTGGTAAGAGGACACGACAAATGGAGCAAAAGGGTGACATGGTGGTACCCAAGGGAAGGCGAACGGAAAAGAGGCCGACCACAGAAAAGGTGGGACGATGACGTTAGACAAGTGGCAGGAGTCACATGGAACAGAGTGGCTCAAGAAAGAAAGGAATGGAAAAGATTGGAGGAGGCCTTTGCCGACTGGCAAACAGATCTAGGAAAGATAACAAAACAACAAATATTACACTAAATTTAAGCATAATATAAATCTTTAGAATTTAATGTTAACTTAACAAATCCATGTACCTAATTGATCTGAATAAAAGGCTATTATTATTATTATTATTATTATTTGTCTACAACCCATCTTACTCTTAGGGTCTGTTTCACAATGTCCGGATAAGTTCTAAATAAGCTATTTATTACTTATTGGCAGGATAAACAGTATTTTTGCGTTTCGCAACTGTCAGATAGCGCTATTCGTCATGAAATGCGAAGTTACTTATTCGGAACTTATAACTTTCGAATAATTTATGTGTTGCATAGCTATTTGGTACTTTATCCATACATTGTGAAATAGGCCCCTAGAGTCATTAATTATCAGTTAATTGTACGATATGTAAGTGTGTAAGATATGTATAAAAAAAACATAATGGACAACACGATAACGTTAAGTTGTGTTTAAAATGTTAAATAATAATAACCACTATTCGTTTTTTATAATAAAATAGTTTATTTCCTAACAAAAACTTTCTTTAGCGCAAAAAATTTCGTCACCAAGACCACAGTGAGAATGTTCCAAAAAGGTGGAGAAACTAAGTGTTGTCGTGACATTTCGTGATACTTTTGTAACTTGTCGGTTTATGGTTCGTTGTTTTGTAATCTTGCGCACTTTG
The DNA here is from genome assembly GCA_028984075.1 of Pieris mannii. NCBI lineage: Eukaryota > Metazoa > Arthropoda > Insecta > Lepidoptera > Pieridae > Pieris > Pieris mannii. Next base: position 9,417,983 of record CM054776.1, read on the forward strand.
ACGTTTGATATTGAATTTAACACGTCCTACGTGTAAACGTATCAAATTTGTTCTATGCAAGTCTCATGACCCTGTCCTTTTTCAGATCATTATTTTTGTACCATAATCCCGTTAATCCCGAGTACAAATCCGAATACCGAGAGTTTTTTCTCTCGGCCTACACCCTCTGTCTTCTTTGCCGATGAGTAGGGATGCCTACAGGTTCGAATTTAATGACGGGGAAAAAGTGATACCTTGATGATCTTATGTTCCAAAATTAAAGTATTTTTTTTAATAGCTAATGAAGATTGACATACATAACAGCATTGACATTTTATTTGTTTTGACTCCGGTAAAGTGATTTTATATCGAAAAATTTGATAGCATTATTTCATGTGTGTAATGTTTTATGTATATATTAGTCCTAGAACTCAATGTAGTTCTAGTCTTGACAATAGTATTCAATATAATCACGTGTACCAAGTTAGTCCACAGTACCGTGATCACAATAACGAACGCGAATCCAACATTTCTCTTGACTTTCCAAGTTGAATAACCGCATTCATTCTATGACAGCGTGAAGTATGTAGAAACAGATATTCTGTAATTTCAGTAAATAATTCCACGATATTAAAGACCCATGTTTTCAAAAGTTATATCTATACTGGTAAGAAGAATGACTCGTTTTAATACTTTCTTTAAAATTTTAAGTTTTAGCGTCAAATAGACGTTATTATTATTATTATTTTATATTCCATATTTCCACACAAAAAACGTCATATTTATCCCCATATATTCCGAAATCTGTATAGAATGATCTCTCAATCTTGATAAACTAGGCTAAACAAGGAAACTATTGGTGAAACGACAAAATGCTTTACATTCACACGCGAGTTCTTTATAAAATTACTATAATGTTTGAAATGCAGTCTCTGATTTAAATTTTAGGCATATTGATAAAACTTTAAATTAATCATTTAAATATATACTTAATAATAAATATTAAACTCAATTTAAAATCGTTATAAACTGTGAAAATATAATTTTCACAGTTTAAATACACAAACTATAAATTACTAACTTGTCTATTGCCACAAAGTGACCCTGTGGTCTAGAATCTAGACGGGAGAAAGTCTAGCTTTTATCTAATTGCCCAGCAATTTATGGGTTTTCACCCATTACTTTGCTCGTTTGTTAAATTTTAAATATCTAGCTAATGAAAGTTTCTTTAGGTAGATAAATTTACTAATTATTATAAGATAATCAATAAACATGCACTCATGTAACTTTTGCTCTTATTTTTTTGTATATACACCAACATATAAATACACACACACACATAAATTTAAAAAATTTGCACATTGAAATTGATGTAAAAATTTTGATTATTTATTGTTGTGAACGATTGTGATTGAAGATGGAGATGGAAAGTGCACCTAGAATTCACACACACAACGATGGATGCCCTACTTTGCGTACGCAATCCCTTCGCTATACAAGAATGCAAACGCCGCAAATAAAAATTTATGTTCGAATATAACCCCTACATTTCATAGAAAGAAATAAATCTACTTAGCTCTAATGGTAATCATCATATTAAAAGAAATATAAATGATGCTATACTTCTATTTATTGATTGTATATTTTTTATCCAAAAAAAGTATGGATACATTTAAAACATAGGTACCATGTTAATTTTAATTTGATTATGAACAAAGTTCTAACATAACGAATTCTAACGATAGAGTCAGCAAATACATAATTAATTTAAATGTATAATTCGCATCTCAAATAACTTGTGGGTTGGTAAGGTCGACTGGTTTTACCCAAAGAGACAAGTTTCCGAAATGTCATTCGATAGTAAACATATGTGCCTGGTCGTACCACTTGGTAACATGTACTTATTTATACACAATAATAAAACACATTTCTATTAATAAAACAAAGCTTGACAATAAAATTGTTATTTTTTCATTTCGACAATGGATTTTAATATTTTTTTGACTTCTGGTAATACTGTTGGCTTAAAAATATGAAACTTACTATAAATCATTATAAAAGTTTAATTTTGGTTCATCCTAACATTTTACATATTTAAATCATATATTGTTATAAGATCATCATATCACTACAAAAATATCCTACAATATATGAAATAATGTAATATCCTTGAATATCCTTTCTTTTTCCTATGGAATTATTTAAAGAGTCAAATTTAATAATCCTTTAATAATAAACTTCAGAACCAATCCATTCAAGCTCTCATAAATAGATCAACAACTCTTTATGAGCACTTAAAGTTAATGTAATTAAATATTTAATCTTATTTAAATTTTGCCTACCTTATATATGCAATTATAGTATTGAATTGTGACAATTAATTTAGTGTGATTACACGACGTCTTGTTTTTTAGAGATGAGAGACACTACTAAGGAAAAATATTGCATTTTTATATTTTCTTTTAGATATAATAATGCGTTTTGTCACTTTATAGATCCAAAGCCAAAACATCTGGCTATCTCATAAAGCTCCACTGTATAGTTAAGTATTAATTGCGCTGCAAAGATTAAAGAAAAATAACAAAATAAATATAAAAAAAGGAAATTAACTAACCGCTAAGCTAACAATGGTATGTAAAATACTAAGTAATGTGTCTGTTACGTCACCTATTACGGGAGTAAAATATGTACGAGCCACGACAGCTTAATTAATAGAAAAATAATCCTCTTATATGACATACTTATCTGCATATTTATTTAGAAATTACACCTGAGGCGTAGAAAGAATATCCAATTTATTCACATATACTTTCTAACTAATATTGCGATGACTGATCATACCTTTTTGTCTAACTTATTAATTGATAATGAACTCTATTCGAAAGCTGGAATATGCATTTTTGAATGACAACATCTCTGATCAGTATCTAATTATGAATGTTATTGCTGTTCAATTGCTTCACACGGCTTTTATTGCATTCAATATAAGTGTAACTTTTTGAAAATACTTAAATATAGCCAATTGGAATGTATAATAAAGATCGAAGATAAAATAAAAAAATATATTTGTCGCTAAACAATTTTTGTTTAATTGCTTCCACTAGCATTTATGTATTAAAAAAGCTCTATGATAAACGTTGCTTTAAGTCTAAGGCTGTACTAAAGGCGTACATACATACATAACACAAATGGCCAGGATTTCAATATCCGATGTAAGTGTCGATTTAAAGTGGTTAATCATATTATATTAATATTGGACAAATAAAGTCACAGTCTAATAAAACATTAATTCAAGGTAAAGGTAATCTCTTTTATTACTAGATTACTTCTTAATGTTTCTAATTTTCTACTAATGTATTAAAAATAAATTGATTTCCGGTTTCGGTACCAAGGCTATTGGTCTTATTTTAATTAAAAATAAATATGCCCTCTGGCACGATATTATTGAGAAGATAATTTCTGTTAAGATAATTTTAGAATGTCCAAGAAATATTTTTGAATAAATGTATGGCAATGATATTTATTGAATACTTAGTTACTTATCTATGTAGGGAAAGCGATAGGATTAATTCGTTGTGCAAATATAATCGTTTCTACGCCAGAAAGCTAAATTGAATCATTATTATTATTTTATAACTATGTCATTCGTATTAAATCATAAACATAGCTTATAAATGCTCAATCCTTCCCATAGATACCAAAATATATATATTTTCTTTGCAGTGCAACGTATACAGATAAGTAATTATTTTATAAAAAATACAAGAACAACCTATATAACAATAATAAATATTAAAAATATTTCAAATTCCCACACATATTTTGCATACTTTAATTATAAGTTGATTTAGTACTCAAATTGAATGGAGACAAAAACAATCTAAAAACAGTTTTTTATTATCTTTTTTAGAGATATTTACAAGTAAACGACCTTTCAATGTAAACCAGATTAAACGATCTATTGCAGGATGTCGTGATTACTTCTCAGCTATAGAAAATTTATATTTATAATTATGTACTTGGAATCACATATTAAGAAGTAGTGAAACTAAAATGTTGACAGCTTGTGGTAATTAGCAAATAAATACCTTTACTTAATATATAGATTTTTCGTAAAAGATTTATTAGTTTAAAAATAAATTAATGATATTTAGATAGATCCGGTTCAGGGTCAGATTTGAAGATTCAACGACTAAAATTAATATACATCAGCAAAGTCATTATGTTTTCAAAGTGGATTATTACCATATATCACCTTTATTTCTTGAATCATATTTAAAATTGAGAATTTAATTGAAAAGGTCAAACTATCTGATTATTCTTAGTATGAGCAAATTTAAAATTTTGTTACTATTAATGAAAGTTTTTGTGTCGTACGTATATGTAATAATCAAATTAAATTTGATACTTCCGCTTCCACGCGGAAAGAGTACTAATGAATTTATTATATTTAATAGTGTTATTTATTTATTAAAATAATATTAAGTTATATACCTTTTCTTCTTGTGAATATACCGAAATTTTACGATAGTATTCAAATGATATAGGTCCGAGTTTGTTTAGTTGGAAACGATTCTGCTTGGCGCTGCTCAGTTTTTTAATTTTAAATAATATTATTATCATAAAAAGTATTATATTATTAGGACATATCCAGCATTATCAATTGACAAACAATGCCTAGCATATGATTATTTTATGTGATAAATCTTCTGCATACCAAAGCATACAAATAATTTAAATACTTAGCCCGCTAGAGTTAGAGAGAACAACATAACGTAAAATAATCTGTGGTGTTGATTTTCCTCGATGTCGTAACAGTCGCCGTGTTGTAACTTTAGCAACTGGTCCCACACCCAGCGAATGCTTAATCTCAACTGTATATATTAATATAAACTGTATGTGAAGCTAAAACTTAAGATAATTTTTTTTATATGAAAATAAATCTTTGTATTACTAATGTTGTATGCGTGTATTTCAAGATATAAAATTGAAAGTGCCGGATACGTAAATGTAAGCGGTAATCAATCTTATTTATGCAGACATAATGCACGTTTTTGCATATAATAGACACAATCGCTTCTCAAATCCTTTATTAGATAATAGTTAAAGTACCGAAATGATTCTCTTCCGACGACCTTAATACTTACTCGGAAAAGTATAAATGAGAATGTATCAATTATTAACTGCATTTGATCATTTACTTAACTTTTAACTTACTTCATTCAATTCCAGAATATAAAATATTTTCGCCGTGCAAAATTACATTACATTTGTTAATAATAAAAAAATCTGAGTGAAAGTAAATGCATAGATCTTTAAGTGATTGTAAAGAGAGCTTATAAGGAACCGAAGGGAAAACGATACAATTCGAAGACCACAGCTTAATCGTAGAAAATATTTGTAGAAAAAAGTTTGGCTTGTGTCTATAAGTAACTAGCTGCTCCCACGAACTTCGTTTCGTCGTAATATGACTTTTTATAGAACATATTAAATTATCATGATTCATGTGCAATTTTTACTTTTTGTTTTTCATGTATCCTGTATCAGTTTAGTTTATTTTTTTTCTTCTTATTACATATGTAAATATGTACTTAAAATGTTGGTTTGTAGTACATGCTATGTATCAGAGATGGCGCTGTAATTGAAAAAAGATTATCCCGCTTTTCTGTTGAAATTTTTATGCAAATAAAAAAAAAAGTGCTATAAACCTCACGGAGCCCGAGACCTTTCTAACGAAAGCAAAACCATGGAAATCGGTTCCTGCGTTCTGGGATTATAGCGTCATGAAGGAAAACCCGACTTATTTTTATATAGTAGATTAAATAAATAAATCTATCAAAGGAGCGTAAATGATCTAATATTGTATCTGTAATAATATTTTTAATTGTAATACGTACCTAAAATAAATAGTGTCTATAGAGTTACGATTACCCGGGCTATTAGCTTTCTTTTGTTAAACTTTTATGTACGATTTTAAACCTAAATGCATTGATTTAAGGACATTTGATATACGTTTTAAATGTGTTGAAATTTTATTGATGGATACTTATCGTGGGACTTTCGTTTCGCTAACTGAATCATTATGGCTTTTGTTAAATTCAAATAGCGTTGTCGTGGGACTATTTATATTCAATACATTGTACTACGTCAATAATCACACCCAAATTATAGTATTTAAAGTTTTGCTGGTAATATTTTAAGTATTTTTTTTTTAAGATTTGGCATTACAAAATAACTATAATTAATTTAAATAGCAAAACAACGTTTCATTGATTAGCTTGTTACAATATCCAATTATTATAGTTTGGCTATAGATTATAAGGTATTGAAATATTTTTATCGAAAAATATTTTTCAATATATTGATTTTTTTAATATTATGTGAGTATTAATAGAACTATAAAGCATCTTTATTTATTCAGTTGAATATTTACAAATAAGTTAAGTAGTTATAATGTCTAACTGATTTTCAGTAGAACATATAAAATATATTGAAACAATAATAGGGGCTCTTAAGCCTTACTAACCCAGGGGCTTATTAAAGATTTCAGTTAGCGCCTGCAGACAATATCAGTGACTCTAGAGCTGGTTCTTCCCGCGTACAAAAAGTATCGTAATACGGCAGGGAAATGCTGCCAGCGATACACTGCCACGGCGATAAAACTATATAAATTTGTTTTATTTTTTTATTTATCAATTTGAATTGTTATTATTAATATGTGGATTAAGAATATTGTAAATTTTGTATATTGTGTATGAATAAATTATATTTTGATTTAGTAATAATAATTGTTTTTCCATGTTATTACTATTACCGTTTAATTTTTTAGGAATATGAATTCAATTATATTTTGAACATACAACATTTAAACCTTCACTTGTTCCTTCAACTTTAAGATAAAATCTTGCTTGAAAAGTTGTTTGACCTACATTAAGGTGTCCAATTCAGTTAAAATATTGTATATAAAGTGTAAGTAATTTTGATGACAGAGCATTATCAGCTACCATTATTTAACGAGGGCAAATGTTAACTGTAACTCAATTCTAAGAAAAGGTACACACAATCATTAATACCCTTCGAAAATATCGACGATCATTGAAGATAATGTTTTACATAAAACATGCGATTTTGTGTATTTATTTATATATAAAGTAGTTACATTACGCACGCATTTACGCAGTTTTGAATGCTTAGACTAAAAATTTTAGAAACTAAAGCTGCTACAGATGCTTCCATAGTAAGCGAATATTTAAGGCTCTTGAGGTTGCATATGTATAGTCATAACTCAACGCTTTTATGACTCTAATATTAATTTATTCAAATTATACAAATAATATTAACATATCACCCATAAATATGCGCGTTGGTCACAAGGCAATATTACGAAACCAAATGGGCATATATTACGAAACTGCGAATTTTTCTTATTATATCATAGAGTATGGTAAAATAGTTTTTGTGACATAAATTTGAATATTTTAGACAGTGTGTTTTAATTATATTATTTCAATTTTTCAGAGATGTACCCTACTATTAAGAGATATCAATACTAAATATTAACAAAATAAATGACGAAAAAACGTAGCAATTAATATAATTTATTATATAAACATGCTAAATAGAACAAATTAAATAATTTCTTTACCGAAATATTTAATAATTTAATTAACCAAATCGAGACAAAAAATTATGCCATAACAAAATTGTTTGTGAAAAACTAAAATCTATTGAAATTTATCCACAGTATAAAAAACATTTTGAAATAAGTGAAGAAACTACATTGAAAAGACTTCAACGCGTTCGCGCGTTGATGTCTTATTAATGCGCGAATGACAATGGTTTCCGCCATTACCACAAAACGTAATAATTAAACTCATAATTAAACCACAAACCATTAGTAACATTCTTTACATTTGTTAATTAATATGCAATTTGTTTGTTTTAAATATATTCAAATCCAGTTCCTTGCTTGACACGTAACGAATTTTCAGTTCCTCATTTTTTATAACAAGACTTCCGCATCGGGACGCAAATTGTATAATCAATAAAACACTCACCGTTTGCAAAAACTCTTTGGAAGGTGAAAGTGATGGGCGAAGCTATTTGCAAACGTCACTGGCACATAACACAATCACAGATTCGAAAAATAAAATTCACAGAGGTGTTCTATTTTTAAATATTAGGGGTTGTACGGGGTGTACGCGGCAGTACAGTGCGCGATACAGCGGCGGGCGGGCGCACGGAACGACTGGCGGCAAGAGACTGCGCACTCCCACCATTCACGACCGAATTCGAAATACTAATCACCTTGCTATCGACGGTGATTTAATCACAAGAGATGAGATGTAGCGACATCAAATCTGAATTGATATAAAATTAAAATAAAAGATTTTTATTTCTCTCATCTTATTAATTTTAATTTAAACCTAAACTTGATGTCCTTTTAAAAATTTTAATTAAGGTTTGATCAGTCCCAAATTTAAAGTAATGGTAAATTGATTTCAGAAATATGCAACAAGGTAAAATAACAGAATTGCGGAATTAATACATAAAATTCATCAACCTAAAATGAATCTCCATTTTTAAAATATATCTTATAAATAAATTTCTTATTATAAAATTATTTATTTCACTCAATTTAAACGCTTATTGTTTAGACCACAACAAAATTGGGTATGTCACGGATCTTAATGACGTCTGTCATTTCTCCCACACCTTAAGGTCACAAAACGACCCAACTATTTAGTAGTGATACTCTGATGCCTCATACCTTATTTTGAGCTTTTCCGGAATCAGATCCTTGGAACAAAAGGTCATTACTATCATGACTTTATTGTAATTCAAAATCAAGAATTGCTTATTTTTAGATCTCTTTGTATAGAGCTGGAAATAATGGTAAAAAATTTTACCTTACGTTTAAATAGTAATTTACTTTTTATGATGGATTCGTGCAACACGTTCTGAAGGAAAATATAATTATGTTCAACCCTTATATACTTGAAACTGATAATTATTATGTAGTTGTGCTTTTTGGAAACATTGGCAATGGCTAACGTCAGAAATCGCTGTCCAAAGACACTCACACTGTCTTGACGGTCTTTATTTGTATGTAAATTTAGATGTTTATATGTTTACAAAAATGTGTGGGAGAAAATCATAATAATCTTAGTTCTACCACCCACCAGGTTGTGTTATTATAAAAGAATTACCTTCAACTACACTGAGATTATAATTTGCTCTTAAAAAGTATGCTTTAAATTTCTTCAACTTGAATCGTATATAAAAAAAGCAATACTTAATTTTTATATGTATGCCATAAAATTGTTACAAAGATATTCTATTAAGAATATTATTAGAAGCAAATTTTAAATAAGGCAATCATCAAAGCATCGTGTGTTTTGCAGACATCGAAACCGCGACCCTGGACGTCCCACGTCTCCAATAGCAATTAGAGACACCAGTATATTTGCACCGGCGTCGTGTCAAACTACAGCAAGAATTATTATAGGACTGCTATACACGTTGCAACATAACGAGATTTTTAATTACTTAATTTAACTTCTGTAATAAAAGTATTTAGGAAAGATTTTAATTATTTTAAAATAGTTATACAGTTTGATAATAAATATTATTGTAAGTTTTCCTTACGCTTATACGGCTAGCATCGTTTTTGCATTTAAAGACCTAGTAATAGGTGTCATTAGATGTCTATGAGTAAAATAAAAATAGCATTAATCCTTAGCAGACACTGGTAAGAAAGGTAACTGGTAGTAATTTTCTTTGTATCTTATTAGATCAAAAAAAGTAGTGAAACATCTGTTTAAATACTGGGACCTATAGAACACACTACTGTTGGATAAAAAGCCGAAAATCTTGCTTTTCCACTTTAACTATTACGTCATTTCAGTAAAGGAAATCTTATAATGATTCAAAATTTCTTAAAACAAAAATTGTCCTTACCTTGACTAGACTTCCAATTGAATCATAGTTCCGTATATCGGCAGCCTTTTGCCATATGATCGTGTCAACATTTGGCATTGGCCTACATGTAACCAATTCAATATTCGATTACAACAGAGGTGACGAATATCACTTGAGTGTAATTAACGTGTCTAAATAACGCCCCTAAACATAAGAGTTTAAGTTTAATCACGACGTAAAATACGAGGTGTAACGTCCATAATTTCTACTTTTATAAGTCACGTACTTATACGTGTTAAACGTTAAACCAAAGGTGCTACAACATATTGTTGGAATCGGTTATTTTTCTTCATAGGCAAGTAATTGACAATGCTTCTTTGTTTGACAATCATCATCCTGTTTTAGATCTAAGGTTTCTTCACGATGTTCTCCTTCGCAATACAAAGAATATTAAATGTGCACCATGAAAAATCCAGCCGGTAGAAAGATCTCGGGGTTGAAAGGTCACAACCTATTTATCTCGTTACTCCATATATATGTTTGGCGTCAAATATATTTTACAGTAGTTTAAATAATATAATGGATATTCCACTATTTTATACAAACTTCGAAATAAAACTTTTTATAAGTAGTACCCATATATAGCGCCCTTAAAATTGTATTATTATATAAATTACAGTATATAATTTAAAAAAAATATATATTTTTATAAAACGTACTGTATATTTTTTCGTAATATACGTATATTTTTACGAGTCTTGTTGGTTTGTATTTTATTTACTTAATATTAGACTACATTTGAATAAACATTAGTTACAGATTATGTCACGTCATGTATCCTTGTGCTTTGGGCAATCCCAGAAAACACGAGATACCGCGATGTGTCATCGCAAAGGACGTATCAAAATAGGTGACCGGTCATATCTGAATTTATTTAATTGACCTTGGTGTGGTGTGGTCAGGGGGAATGTCTTAATTATCGCTGGGGTAAAATACATTCTAGTGACTAATTTGTTTATAACATATTCATGAAATAAGAATTTCCCACTTTTAAGCTTGAAATCGAACAAATTTTGAAGATTTCGTTTAATATGTAAGTAATATTTAACAATTACTTGAAACTGTTTCCTGATCTATACAAACTTCAAATTAAAATCAGGTGCAGTTGATAATAAAAATAAAAAACAAAAAACTGTCGCCAGTCTGTCATTAACAAGATGCTGTTGAAAGACTTCTTGTGATGTTATGTATTCGAGCATCACAAGTATTTATTTGTTTACGTGTATTTTCTGAATATAGTATCGAATGTCTCAAATTTCTGTTAGTAAATAGGGTAAGTTCAAAAAGTAATATTTCACACATAATCGTCAAACTCAAACACAATACTTGGATACGAATATATGTGAATGGATTTCAACTCAAAGACCGTGTTCATTAAGATGATTTCACGGAATAGATTTCAAAAATAATTATATTGAAATATGGATGTAACTGGCATTCATATTAAAAGTTTCACACATCACAGCACTATTATAAAAAGTATTAATTGACATTTAAAATAGTCGAAGTGCAGTTTTACTAATGACACTGAATTACATACGAATAAAATAATTTGAAAATGCCGCGCTATCAAAGGTCATGTCTACGACAAAATCTAAATATATAAACAGAGAAATATATACAACATAACTGATGTGAAGCCTTTAGGAAATTAAAAACCATCTAGCTATAGAATCATTCTTCGGGAAAAATATGATTTTTAAAACGTTAGTTCAAGGTCAAATTGACTAGACTAGAGTCCAGGTTGGGTAACATAATTGTAGTTTTAGTAGGGTTATTTTTTCTTGCAAGTCAATATAGCCTATAGTAATCAGTGATTATGTAGCATTCAAATGGTGAAAGATTTTTTTAAATCGGTCCAGTACTTGTAGTAATTCGTTACAAATATTATGTTATACCCTGTACGTTGTACCTATATACATATAATTGGTTTAGTATAGTTATAAGTTACAACTTCCAAAATCGGACCTCCGGGTATTCAGTATATACTTAAGTGTTGTGATCACACAGATTACAAACAATACATGAAATATTTCTAGCTGATCCATTGATTTCCACTGAGATAGATAATAGGAAAAAAACGTTTAAACGCGTTTTAAGGTAACATGTAAAATAATTTGGTTAAGCCAGAACCGACGCGAATTCTTCGAAAATTTTCCTGTCGCCAAACATTATGAGAGCTGGACAAACATAACATTATTTTGCACATTTTTAGCGCATGTTTAATTTCCGCTAAGATCTGTATAAGAATGAGTTGTTCCTTTTAAGGCAGTGAGGTCATTGACCCTACGCTTAGATATCATTTTCCTTTTATGAGAACGTGACATCATGCTCCCTACGCGGTGTTATCTTAATTTATAACCTCTGGACACGTATGTGTGAGTTTCTAATTAGCAAAATGTGTTAAATGAAATAATTAAATTCTTAAGGCGCTTTTATGTTTTCTATTGATGCAAAGGTATATTTGAGATTGTGTATCGGCTAATTACATCTTTTTAAAGCCATTTTAGTACCATATTATTTGACGTTATTAAAAATCATCTTCTAGTATAATTATAATCTGTGGCAGGTCGATCTAACTATGAGCAAAGTATTCGAAAATGTCACTATTAAATCACAATTTTCCGGACCATATACTGGTCGTTTAGATTAATTTGATGCTTGAACAGTACATTGTGAGCAGTTTCTTTGTAAAATAAACTTTAAAGTAAAACAAAACCTACAAATGTAGGTTGTGTTTTACATCTGAATATTCTTCCATTATTCTTAACAAATTATATGTATACAAGCTATTCAATTTCAATTTCAAGGCCTTTATTTCAACTAATACAAGAGAAACTTTACAAAAATATTTTATTAAAAAAAACACAACAAGCTATACAAAACTTAATTAATATAACGTTCAAAGAACAAATTCGAATCAAGAATCAAATTGAAATCATCTCATATGCAAACAATTTAATCGGCAATAACTTTGCACACGCACAATAACGATAAAAATTAAAATTGGATATTTATTATACTTCCCCAAATTCACGATATATCACCGCGGAAGAACATTAAAAACCTATTCCTCACAACATGCTAACAACTTTTCAATTTTCCTTTTATGATATCGCATTTATCGATAAGTTTAAACCAAGTTTTTTGTTAACACATGGGTGGTAGCCATTTCAAATGTTTTTTTATATCCTTGGATGAGCACCTGATGTGACATGTAAATTGATTTGAATGTCTGATATTTCGTATATCGATATATTTCTTTAAAGTTCAGAGAACAAGTTCTAATAAGACTATCGAGTGGTGAGCGACCGTTTATGTTTTCAAAGAATATGTCTTTCTTAATATCCCTCGAAAAACATCGTACCAATTCTGAAAAGGCTGTTAAGGAGCTTCTCGAAAGTGCGTTGCCTTCTAACCGTTTGAGTGTAGACGGGCATCAGATAAATCAAGGTAACACTTAACATTTGTCCCCTATATTCCAGTTCTATATTTAAAAAACCTGAAAGCTAGTATTATTATTTTCCCAAACACGTTAAATAATTTGGGAACAACACAGATCTTATTAAAATATATATTATCATTCTTTATACAGTTTTATAACCAGGAAATAATTAAAATGTACTCAGTGTATTTTTAAATAAATCGCTTGAGGCGCCGATATCGTGGCAATTGATGATACATCATATATAAATCATTACTGGAGCAAACATAACTGACCGAACACGTCTTCGGGAAACTATTTTCTTACTCAAGTTAGGTTAAAAGTTACAGTTACTTTATAATATTAATAATGCATATTCCGTAAATTGCTGCGTACTTTCAGTATTCTAAAAACTCAATATTAATAAATGTATTTATACATTTCTACAAGAGAAATCTAAAATAAACGTTACCTTCTCAAACTAATCCTTTGTTCCAGTGACATTCGTGTTATACGCAAGTTTTGGTTATGTTCATAACGGAGTTAATGAAACTTGACATTACAATTGGAACACATTTTTTGTAAATAAATATTCATTTAACATTCGTTTAGCCACACCGTACTGGGAGTAAAAATCGTAATGTTATGAGTACTGACAATAAAATAAATAAGCGAATATATATTTATGATATTAATTATAAATACTACTTTAGCTTGAATTATATAAACAGACAATTGACATAAGGAAATTCTTCGGCAACCTCGCATATTTGCGCGTTTGCTTATCAAAAAGCAGTTTCACAGCCATATATTTCACTCGCACATGAGTTGCGTAAAAAGGGGCCATCATTGTATACTTAACGGTTCATTGTTCAATGTTTAATCGACGGGACAAATATTTTTTTGGACGGTGTAACGTAGGTGGCGCATTTTGCGGACCTTGAAATTAGTAGCACACGATAAAGCCTTTATCGTAAAGACGAAAGGGTCAAAGTTGATTGTAACAATGAAAAGTTATTTTTGTAATTGTTGTTTTTTTATGGAAACCTGGTATTTTGATACACGTAAGTTCTGCTATGTTATATGCGGTAACCGTTAAAGATTTGCGGATAACTGCACTGTCAGAAGCCTTTTATGTGTTAACTATGGCATTGATCCAGGATGAGGTTTGCGATACTAACCAAATTGTTTTACTATTTTAACTTAAACTCTATAAATATAAAATTCAGTGTCACAATGTTCGTTTCAATACTCCTCGGAAACGGCTAGACCGATTCTTGAGTTTCTTAAACATATTACTAGAAGTTTTTTATGCATATTCAGTAAGTCTGAGAATTGGATTTCAATCCCCTAAGGCCTAAGTGATAAGGAGTGCCCACACCAAAATATATTTTTTTTAATACATACAAAAATACATACAACTCTCAATTTTCATCTACCCTCTACGATCAACCCCATATTTTTTATTTGTTAGTTAAGAACTTAGATTTAAACTCTGAGGTTTATATAGAGAAAAGTCACAGAAAACCCTCTGGGTGCCATAGCAAAATGTTCCATATTGGTATTTACTAAGAAGGTAGGCTAGGGATAATAGACATTAAGGAGAAACAGAGTTTGCGAAGGCATTTAGTCTATAATAATATAGATCACATTATTGTAAGTGATATTTTCAATTTAGGTAGATTTTTAGACGTTAATAAAACAAATTTTAAGTATCATTAATCTTTTAGGTATATTAGAAGTCAGCATAACCCCTTCCATGCCGCATGTGACACGCACTTCTGCGTCGGTTCATTGATTACACTAAAGGTATGATCAATCAGTCAAATCCGGCCTATCCTATAAATAACCAATAACCATGTAGCCACACTTTATAAGCATCGGATTCTGCCCTAATTTTAAAACATTACTTGACTACAAAATACGCGCACATTCCAAAGCTTCTTTAGCATTTTAAAGCGATCGCAAAAGGTACAATTTCTCTACACACTTTTGGCTTTCGCTTATCGTTGTGCGTCCTCGACATTGAATTACAGTTACGTTCAAGGAAACAGAATGTCTGGATCATATATCGAGCCGCGGGGGGGATGACACAATTGTTTGACCGAAATATCCGCTATCGGTACTCTGTGATGTAATTTTGCTTGTGACTCAAATGGATAATTAAAACTCGATAATACTGTGTAAGTCAATATTTGTTGGACGATCGTGCGATTATATTCGCGTTTAATTTTATTTACAGGTTCTTGTTCAAATTATTGAAATGGCATCCGTAGTACTGCAGAAACAGCAACAATCTGAGACGTGTTTTTGGTACCGAAGGCTGATCGTCTACTTCTTGTCTATTAGAAAAAATAAAAGACTATGAAACTTATACAGAAATCTGAGGTATATAAGTAAATTATCATACATTGTTTTTTAGGATACCAGAAGTCTTTCGTGTATTTAAATATTTTTACGTATCTTGATTCTAGTGATTTTGAATTTAATGCTCTTACATATTGTTATAGAATGTTGTTGATTTTTAGAATGTTTTATAATTCCGTTTTTATAAGATACGACCACGTTTGTAAAAGAGCCTATTGAAATACGAAGAAATAAAATATGTTCCAGATAATTTAGGTCAATATTAAATCACACATCTTCTTTGACCGGAAATATTCGAGACGTCATATTTTTACTGGTTGTGTAATCACGAACCGTACGGTGCTTAATGTGAAATTAATTTAATTATTCTGCAATCAAAATTATTTTTACATGTTTAACTTATCTGCAATTACATTTACATTATTGAATATTACAAAGCCGTTATACGTGAAAGATTAAGGATTTTAAAGACTATTTTTGACAACTTAACCTACAGAGATATATATCTTTAAACGTTTTTTGATTTAGTAAAATATATTTTGTTGATTTTATTTAGTAAATATACCAAGAATGTTTTACCATAGTCACACTAATGCTAAGCAATGCTTACACTGTACCTAATGTGATGAATTCTCACTATTCGATTCTCGGTATATAATATAAAACGCCTGCTTTGTTACAACAATAATTAAATATGTTTCCAACACTTCTTATCCTTAAACAACCACACAGCTTACAATTTAACGTCCGTCTTGGTCAAGCGAATCGGTCCGAATACCCTCACTTATGTTAGATCGCATCAAGACGACTCGTCATTCTGTTCGTAACTGTCGGTATCGAATCAATCAACTTACTTACATCGAGTAAAACGTATTAAACAAATACAACCATCAAATAATCTATACTATAAATTATAAATATTAATTATAAACATAATAAAATTGTAAAATAATAACATATTATCATAAATTCGTTAAATCGTGAATCAAGTACAAAATATCAAATAAAGTAGCTTGTAAATTGAATATAAATATTATTTAAAAAAATAAACGTGTTTTATATAATAAATTTGTAAAATAATAATAAGTAATCTTAAATTCATTACACTAAGTAATAATTTGTAATTGTAACTAAATTATTTCATATTATATGTTAAAAGTTAAAATAGGTTTATCCATACCTATAACAAAATGATGCCCCCCGTCAGCTGTCGTATAAAAGCGATGAACTTAGCAACCGATTTCATCAGTGCAATTTTGATAGTGTCATTGACAGAGATGGTTAATTCAATATATATATAAATATTGAATTAACCATCTCTGTCAATTACAGATCTCGGCTATATTGAAAATTATTTTTTAAAGTTTCATGTCATAATACTGTGGGCAAAAGATACGTTTAATAATAATTATTAGCAGTTCTATTATGTCTACATAAGAGATTAAAATTATTAGATTAACTCACACATCTGTTAAAGAGGATGCCATCTTTTTATTAATGTATGCTAAGCAGCACCATAATATACATATGTTATTTAACTCCTTATAAGATACAGGTGTAAAAGAAACGACCCAATTACTCCTATTTTAGTAATTCTTAGAAGACAAAAACTAGACCGACGAAGGTTGAAATTCTAAATATGTGAAAACGAACGTTGACAGTCATACTTGACCAAATTATTACATTTACAAGCTATAAAACATTAATTTTAACCACAAAAACGGATTACATTATTTTCGTTACAGATGTTTTTCATAAATTCCGTTTTTCTGCGTCGGTTAAGCTGACACCGTAACCCAATGACGCAATGAGAACGGTACTGTTATTTAAGTATCGCCCTTACGTGCATTTCTCATTTAAGATCTCTCAGATTCAATGTCAAGGGATCGATTTATTTGGCAAGTGGACGTGTATACGATTGCCAAATACATAATTCAATAGTGGAAAAGCTTTACGAGAAGTTTTGCGAATTACTTTAGAGGAAAGATTTATTTTTTCTTTCATAGCTTTCCTGTGATAGCTTCGAAATATTACATTTGACAAAGATGGGCAGTTAACCAGTTTTCTAAAGAGAACCTGATGCTGCCGATATATTTTAGAAAAATCCAAAAATCGATATCCGCCTGTAAAGATACAAATATATTTGGCAATTATATTGCAACACGTAGGAAAATATTAGGTTAAAGGGGTGTGTAGGCCTGGGAAGCTGTATCCAGGATGGTCCTCGCTTAAATAATTTGCGCTGGTTCGGCTGTCGCGTGTCAGTATAATAAGATAGAATCCAACAATCGATATGACTTAAACAAGCACTTACCATCAACGGTGGCGTTTCTCACTTGAAATAAATGCGGTACGGTTTGCGGTCTATATTAAGTGCGCACGCGACGGCGGTTAAAATTTAACTATATCTGAACACCACCTACCGTCTCCGGTTCGTGTGTCTAAGTCAAATCAACGATTGTAATCCTTCTTTGACCGACACAGATTTAGCGCGAACAAAGGGTATTGCAAAGACCAAAAGCTGTATTTTTGCAAAGTGTGTTCCGTGGTCGATTGTGTGCTACTTAAGAAGAATAACTTCAAAGAACATTACAAAGCTAAAAACCAGAAGCACGGACAGAATTTCTTTTATATATTTTAATTCCAGAAACTAGATAACACTTAATACAATTGTAATAAAATGCTGCATGAATTATACGTGTGAACACTTGTGTAAATGACATAACATCTTAAGTAACTTTAACCTTAAGTTATATTCAGAAGAGCAGTAGCGAGGAATAAAGGCCATACGTTAAAACAGTGTAACTTTTATGGCTCCAGTTTTACAAACGGGCTCACATTAAATGCATTTCAACACTGCTTATAAGTAGGTGTTATATTTGAGTATTATGACCATGGTTTCGGTTTTAGCGGCTATTCACAATTTTACCGGGTAAAATAAATTAATTAAAGAAATGTAGGGTTATCTTGTATGGCGGCAGTTTAGTGATTAACATGAGGTCATGATCGAATCCTTGTTGGTTGTGATGTTGTGATGTATTTAACAATTGCTAGTAGTGTGATGGAATACAATTACATATCAGGCACACAAGAGTTCCTTTGTATATGTTTTATATTCTATGAAAGGTTACCGCCACTACAATATTACTGTATACAGGTTTCACTATATAATGAATGAATTTTGTATAATTTATATTGCTGACATAAATTAATAAACAAAAAACAATAACTAAACCTTTAAATGTAATATTTAAAATATATTATTAAAAGGAGTCCCCTTAGTTCTGAAGATACTAGCAGCGTTCCGCCTTTAGACTAGACTAATTCTTTGTCCGAGGTAACTGCCAGGTCTTCTGTCACCAGTGATGTTGACTAACGATGTTGTTATTTCCTTAAAAAGCCTCATAGCACTTTAAATTTGTTTTAACACATATAAAAGTTATCACGCCACCCTTGACATTCGCAACAAATGTCTTGAATTTATATTTCCGGTACTTTGGCAAATTTTGACTATTAAATGAATTAAATAAAATTTATGGCCAGCCTATTGCCTCTTATACATGGCGTCGGATATCAAAGATCACGGTCAGGCGCCGGTCAGCATATGCGATGACATATCATATTTATTGCATATGCCCTGCCAATGTAGGTAGTGATGCATGATCCACTTCTGGACATATGTTATACCTCGAAATATGCTATCTGATATGTCATCTCTGGTTTACCGTGTTAGAATGTGAATTATGACTTTCTTTTGAACATCTAGAATCTAGGCGAATAAGAGAACGTGCTGAAAAATATTTAAACATGCACAATACTTTTTGAACTACAATTTATCATTTTTGTGGCCAATGGGAATTATAGTCGATGTATTAAAACAGTAGACTTAACCACATAGTTAAGAAAGCGACGCTCAACTACAACAGGAAGCTTTCAACCCCAGTTGTGGACCAAAAGATTTTTCTATCAGTATTAAGACTTGTTCGTACGGTGACGGAGAACGTGAGGATAAGTAAGAAGCAAATATCGACAATGTGTCTGTTGTCACCTGACGTATAAAGAAAAATGATCTATGAAGTACAGAAATCTTATGGCAAGACCGATGATAGAATAGACACTAGATTATTATAAAATTGCTTAAAAATTTCAATCACTAAAATACAACAGTGAACCAGTCACGTCATTCGCATGGACAAATTAAAAAAAGTTCTTTATTCAAATTTTTAAACATATCAACGAAATACATAAAGGATTTAGAAACAAGCGTGACTTATGTCAAAAACGTATTGGGTTTTGATGTAAGTCATAGTTAACATTATGTCTCGCTTCTGAATATCACCTTAAAATCTTACTATTATAAATTAAAGCCTAAACTAAAACGTATTGCTCTCAAACAGCTTAACAATGGTGATTGTAAGTCAAACTTCCTTTAGCAATGACAAAATGTTAGGGCTTTCCTTAAGGACAGGGAGCCTATGTCCCGTCGGCAGTTATAAGGCAATGTTCTAACAGTAGTACACTTGAACATTAGACGGTTACAAGAGCTATATTGTCTGTGAACATTCTTTGAGAACATTTCACCGTCATGGTCAATCCTATATTACTACCTTTCTTATTTAGGCCAACAGTTTATACAATTATACGCATAATTCTTTTTCCAGTATCTCTTCAATCAGTAAAATTCGCCAGTCAAGTTTTGATATCTCTTTTGTCCATCGCGAATCCGAAGTAATGAATGAAATATTTAAATCGATTTTGTTTAGTTTTAGTTTTTTTTTTGTTTAATATTTGTGTACTTAATCATTGTTTTGTGTTTGTGTTGTTTAATATTTGTTTGTTTGCCTGTAAGTGCTCGCCACGTTCAAATTGTATTTTGTGGTTCTTTTACTAATGTATTACTGTACCGAGCGTTGGCTGTTAACTTTTATTAAAAAAATCCTCTGGCTTGACCCCAGTCAACTATTTTAATTTGAATTCTATTACGTAGAGATTAACGTCAGTATTAAAGTATAATAACACGGCTTTGCACAGCTTGATATTTATTAACAAATATTTAAGAAATAAAAACCCTAGTAGTTTGAGTTTGTCTGTTACAGATGCAGAATTATGATATACCTACATTTTTTACGGCCGATACATATAAATTTAAAAATGTAATACAGGCATTATTTTTGTTAGCAAAGAAAGATTTTATATAGGTTGAAATAAGTTGAATACATATTACACCGTTGGAAACACACTGTCCGTACATCCGTATGGCGGCAGTTCAATACTAGCTGAATACAATGCGCGTGCGTCGCATTGCGTTGTCACCAGTCTGTACCATTCATACTGATCGACAATGAAATATTTTTAAACTAGAAAATGACACGTACATCATCTTGCCTTTGAAAAACTTAATGCGTGACGTAAATAACTAATCGGTTATAAGCGTTCGTCCACTCATTAAGCCCAAAATGATTGCTCCTTTAATAATGAATTTTTAATTTATATTATATGAGTAAAAATATACGCATTAAAAATAGGGCGATAGTTTATTGCGAGTTCTTCTGGTTCGTTCAACGCAATTGATTTTAGAACTTGCATTAAATGTAAAATTAGAAGCAATTAATATATATTTTTTATTGACGTTCATAAGTGTTTGTTTTACCTAAATCAAGAAATGGTTTTAAATTTGAGTTTGAATATAGAGGAATAATATTATCGTATATTTATATTCTTACCGATTTGAACTCAAGTAAATTTGAACTGAAATAAAACCTCCTAAAATTAAAATGAATCAACCATCTTTGGTATCATTATGAATGTCAATTAAAGAGTAAAATCGACGAAAAATCGACGAAAAATCGACGTGACCATGTAGTACAAGTTTTTTTTTCTAATCGCCATTTGAATTTACATCAAATAGTTGAATCAATCTTTTATAAAGATAAAAATGTAGTTAATATGTATATATTCGTAAACTTATACATTTAATATCATAGAACAAAAAAATATATATTATAGTCAATGTCATTATTAATTATAAAAATATGTGACACGATCACGTGACATAAAATAAAAAATATTAATTAGTCACTATGTACGTATTTATCTTAAAAAACAAAGGCAAATACATCCATCAGTATTATCGATTCACTTTGAAGAATGTATTAACTTCACAATTTAGCCATCACTGTCAATCACTAAGCATTCAAATGATAATAAATTCCAAGCACCCGTGTCCAGCCTTCGTTTCAACCTTCGAATACATCAAAATAAAATTATCGGGAAATGAAGGGCAGTTGGCATCTCTATTATCTTGTCAATTGAAGCCACTTTACTATGAGATGTGTTCACCACAATCTGTTCGTTCTATAAATAAAATGGATTCGCATACAATCCACTTAATTTATAGCTATTTTGGACACAATGTTCGCAAGTGTTTTGTAACCTACCGCCTGCAGGCTCCTTATTCGGTAAATTTAAATCGAATTGCAGTTCGTTTATTTGGAAGTAAATACCGGCGGCTTTTAAATCCCATAGGTTGAATGGATGGGGTATGTTGATGTTTTAAAATATCAAAAAGAACTCTGTCTTTATGCTTTTACACAAAACGAAACATAGTCGATTCAGACTTTAAGAGACGTATAACAAAATTATTTTAACATTATATTTTATATGTATACTAGCAGACTAGGCCAAGCGTTGCTGTGACTAAAATTTCTGTTATATTACATACTAGTAAACTATGTAACTTTATTCTAGGGAAACGGTAAGAGAATTTATGTGAAAGGTTGTTACCTTTAACACAGCGCTATTTGTTAGAATTTTATTTAATAATAAAAAAATATTTGCAATAAAATAATATTGCGGGTATAAATTGAGATGTAGCTTACATCTCAATTTATATTATATCTATATTATATATATATATTTATATCCTATCTTTTAAGTTAGATCAAACTGCACACGGTGTGCTAATTTAATTAATATCGGTTCGATAGTTTAGGAGTCCATCGCGGACAAACATCGTGACACGTGATTTATATATATTAAGATATATATATATTTACATAAACTAACACCTCTGACCACCATATTAGGTGATTTTCTCTCGTTATAATAATAATAAAGCCCGTTTAATTTCCAACCATGAAAAAAAGATAATATACAGCTTGTATTTTTTACATTTAATACATTATTTCATTTATATTCTTATATTATATCCTATATCTTAGCTAAATTCAGTACCTTCGATCGAAACCCCTTCCCGGAGGCCTTCCCGTTATTATTATAAAGTTACTTTGTTTAGTAAATATTTTGTACTGAGTTTTCTCATAAAGTGTACAGTGAGTAAGCGGCGCCACTTACCGGCTAACAATACAACCTCTCAAATTATAATAATTCGTTACAAACAGAATAAGCTTCATATCTATTTGAACAGTCAAAGGCAATAAAACTATTATTATATCTATATTGTCACAAAGATGAAATATTGAATAAATAGTCGTAGTTTAACTAAATTCATTCAATATTAATAATATAATTAAAATTAGCTGCATATTATGTAGAAGTGCACTAATCCGGCAGCCTTCCAAAAGGGATTGCGAAGAACTAAGGTGGTTGTTTTCGTTAAAAGACCGATTAAACAAGTAAATTTCCTTGAATCATCAGCGATGAAGAGATGAATCGAAATATGATTGTGTGTATTAAAAATCGAAATCTCCTGGTTATATGTCGTGAGTGCTAATAAGTCAAGAAGTTGACTAGATATTATTATATCACCGGACGGTATCTTAGCGATTTGTAACAATTGCTTTACCTAATTCACATTTACTGACATATTTCATTACAGGGTGTTTCTATGTCGCAACACAGGCGCCGCACGAGCCGCTGTAATGAAATTAGTCACGTTTTAGACCTTACCATATAATTTATATTTCATAAAATGAGTTCTATGTCTTCGAGATACGGGTAGACAATTCTAGTTGTTTATAGAATGCGCGTTTCATAATGCACGTTTAGTTTGTTTTGATGAAATATTCTAGTTACAGCAATTTTTTTTGAAATTGCAAACATTCCATGCACTAAATTTAAAAGTGGTGTCTTGTATGTAAAATAGATTTGATGTCTTGAGTTTTTTTACAATATGAATGTACTATACGTATTATATCATTTTTTTTACACACACTAAATAATACCTTTGTTTGTCAATTAAATGAATTCATTATTTTCTTAAATATTGCCGTTGAATATTTCATAACTTCCTTATAATTATTCAAGATTACCAATTAATACGTTTATGTTATGACCTTTTATCAATCCTTCAAGTGACAGGTCAAGTTTGACCAGTGTCATTAATTACTTTATTGACATAATTCCATCAAATAAAGCGATTTATAAGACTGTCACGTTTTTAATTTGAAAAAACCAACTTTATTAATTTATTTGGGATTCTGAATAAAAACTAATAAACAAATGACCATCGCGTTTATATGTAGAAATATTAATCAATTGCTCAGTAGTGATCATAGATGCAATGAAGTGTTTTTATATTTTCTTTAATGTTTTCCCCCTTTTTTATGCTTTTAGAAATACAAATTATATCTTACTTTCGTATCAAGAATAGAGGCAATACTTAGGTGAAAATATTTATAAAAAAAATACATATATATAGATGTTGAAAGATTATCTTCATTATCAGAAACATAATATATTGTTCTACCAAGTACTTTATCCTCGACTGGCCCTTCAAGTGGTAATTTGTAAGGCATCAAAATTCAGGCAATCGCGCGCATTATGTCGTTTTATGGGCGATAAAAGCAGTTAAATTCGAAAGCAAAGCTCAAATAAACATTGTAAAAACACATTTGCACTTTATTTATATGACAATATATATTTTTATAAAAACACTCTAATTTCCTATAGCACAAAAGTGAAAATTGAATAAATAGCAGTGAAATATATCAGTTTTATAAACAATGCGCATGTTACGTTTTGTGTTCCGAGAAGAATTCACTAATCTAAATATTAAGTGCACCAATAAGGGTTTCACAGTAAATTAACACCTTAGCATGAATTATGTAATTTATTACTTTGACAAGGAGTTGATTTGAGATTTAAAATATTTTACTTAATCGGTGCGAACTCAATTGCGCCGAAGTAAAATATTATGCCCATCTTGCAAATAATATTGTCGAGACAGTAATAATAAAGAACTTCAATTAGTTGAAAGAGCGATGTAGGTGTTATCCTGCATTAATAACGGTACTTTTGTAAATGAACCGACCTGTATGTATCAAATCAACGGGATCTCGGAGATGGCGATAATTTGGCTATACGATATAACGAATTACAAGGTTATGTAACTGTAACGAGCGAATTTTATTTTTAGTTTGGCATGTGTCAGTATTGATAATCAGAAGCCTGTTGAGGTTAAATCCTATTAATGAGCCGTTTTAGATAATTCATTTAGAATCAGCATCGTCAAGAGAACTAGACGCGTTTAGTTACCTATAGTGCAAAGGAATATTAAATATGTATTTTGTGTACCTAAAGACAAAACTTTAAAATGAAGAAGTCAAGAAATAATGATTATTAAACCTATCAATTCTCCTGTTGATGAAACAAATGCACTACGAGTCAGATATTAGATAGCCAGCAAGGAACATAGACAGTACATTAAAAAATACTATTACATATATGCATTTGACGCGCTCATAAATAATACTGCTATGGTTACATTTATTCAAACCTCATCGGTATTCTAATGTAACTAAATTATTACTTTATTACATTATTCTGTAAAATAAAGAAAAAAAAGTTTATTTACTAATAGTTCATTTTAAGTATACAACGCTCTTTTAAATACTGCTAAAATTTATCATTATAATTTAACTAAAAAATAAAATGCCAATGTGAAATATAATTAAGTATTACTTGTATCTTACAAATCTCGTACTAAGAGCGTTCACTGTATGAGATTTCCACAAACCTTTTTTGAGTGACCTCTATTTGCTGGATATAACTAAAGTACAATATCATTACCTCAATTACATGCCATATCCCTGTACATAACGCTGATATGACCAAAAGTTTTTTTTTCCACAAATCGACTTACATTAATTATGTAAACACAAATACAAAATCATTTTCTTTGCATTTACCAATTGAAGTTGTTATTATGATTTTCTTTTTTTAAACTTTAGTAAGTATGAAAAAATGTAATTAATTTAATTTATTATTGGGGAATTTCTTCAGAAAATATATGATTACCTTAATATCCAATTTGTGATAAACCATTATCCCAATTATTTACTGTCCGATTATTTTGACTACTGTATATAATGCAAAATAATGGGTGCTGTAAGTTAGTGGGAGAAATAATCAAACTGAATTTTTATTATTACATAATTCTATGTAATAATTACACACAGATATAAACGTAATATATCCCTAAGTTTTATTACCATTAACATTTTTAGTCAATTTATACATACATACATGTATGAAGTGCGCCAACAAAGAGCCTGTACTTCAAATCGAATACGTTTCAAATATAGGTCATCTTTATCCTCAACATTTGGATTTTTTAGGTAACATAATGTACACTTATGAACGTAAAAAATAAATATACATTGAATGCTTCTAATTTTACATTTACTGCCAGTTCTTAAATATAAACTAAAGTTTCAAGTATAAACGTATAATTATTGGTTAAAACGGTAGTTTTGGTATTGTCATAATTTTAAATACGTTTAATTCAACTTCGCGTGATTTTAAGAATGGTTGCGTAACTTAAAATAATAGCATTATAGGGACTTAAAGGTCAACCTAGTTGAGAGCATCCAAGAATAGAAAACATTCAACATGTTTTTTATAATTAAAAGTTTAATATTCCCATGTCATATGCAAACAGTGAAACAGTTATAAAGCAATAAAAGTTGTAGGTCGCAATATCATTGTCAAAATCAGTACTTAACTGGAATTACAACTATCACGGAAAATAATGTGGAAAAATACGTGAACCGTTTATATTTGGTGCCTCCCTGTGTTCTAAAAAATAAATTAAAGCAGCTCACACAGAGCGCAAACATTTCTAGTATTTAAAAGCAAAAACATTTATACCAACATAGGTTTATGGGTAATGCAATCATTTTTTTATTATAATAATACAATCTTTCGAAACTTATTCAATAAATATTTCCTAAAGATCAATTTGAAAATATGTACTACAAAGCGGTATTAAAGTGAAAGGAATCGAATTATTTACACTCAATTTACAACGTCATAGAAAATGTACGATGACGAATCAGAGCACAACGTTTTACTTTTGTTTGTAGTCATCTAAAAGCAATATTGATTCTTCCAAGAATTGATTTAATAGATTCAGTAGCAGATTTTAGTATGTTATACATTTTGTGACAATTACTATAATTTGTAGATATAACTAGTATTGTACGAAAAGGAACCAAAATGATCGGTTTTATTTTAAGAACACTATCTAGTTTTACCCAAGCAAAACATTGGAAATTCTATATATGTAGTAGTATTGTCTTCGTTTAGGTCATAGGGCAAGCTAAGACCTTAAAACTAATAAAGAAGTCATTTGTGTAGTCGTTTTCTTTTCATATCTATTACGGAAAACATAATCCGACAGTACGATGACAGTTGACAGTGACAATTAGCGTAAAGTGCGGCTCGTGCATGTGATTCTTTAATATTTAATGTAGAATAGAATAATATAGTAATATTCCTGTCTCATTAATAAACAAGTAAGTCTACAAGTAGGAAAGCAAGGGCGTGTATGTAACAAAGCATTTGTCAAAATTATATTAACCTAGCGGACCCGACACACGTTGCTCTGTCTCTCAGATGTGACTTTTGATTTCGAATTGGTATAAATAACTAAATATTTCAGAAACAAAGTGTAATGCTTAGTGATATAAAACATTCTTTGTTGGTTTTCTTACGCTTATATATAGTTTTGTTGGTATTCCGACACGGGACACGCGGCATATAACTGACTTGAAAAACATGAATTTTCAAGATTAATGCCACAAACAATTAGCCACTGTAATTACTTTATATGTTTTTTATCAATACATTGACTCCGATCGAAGCATTTGTTTAACAATATTAATTTTTCCTATATCTTCTTTGACGATATTTATGACAATCGCCATAAGGTTACATCAAAAAAGTTTGAATTGTAAAAGCACTAAGATACTGGATTACTTAATTAACTTTTCTGCGCAATTTTCTATTTTTTTTCTTTCATTAGAACCTTCTCCTAATTATTATCATTGATTTCGCTAATTCTTTTTTTGTGAAATCGGTCCATCAGTTCACGCGTGATACCGTGACCAAGGGATTCATTTATATATATATACATTGTGCAAATTATATTAATTGTGGCACTTTTGAATACCTAGATTGTCACCTATTACTACTACACTAGGCTAAAACTAATCTCTCAGTTAATAATATTCAGTTGATACGTTACATCATACATACAAAGTGTTCAGAAGCCACCTGTTCAATACGTATTGTATGAGTGAATTTCTACGTACATTCTCGCACGAAACAATCAGTGTGTCTATCAAGGACATTATTTACGAGACATTTCTTATTATGTCAAGCGTATCTGAAAAGCATGCAAAGTTTTCATTTGGTACGAAATATTACATATACTGAATTAACACAATGTTGTTAATTAAGACCTAATGAGTTAGTACATAAATTAAAATGGGTTATAATATGTGTATATTTTTTTGAAATATATTATGTGAAACATATGTAGCTTAAAATGTAAGTAGATAATTTTAAATAAACAAATACAGGAATATAAACTTCAGGCTAGATTTTGTTGGAACCAAACACATAACAAACAAAAAATATTTTTTTTAATATATAGCAGCGTTTCTGTATATTAATTTTTATAAAAATCAAAATAAAATAAAAACTTCATACTGAAAATCATTTAGTTTGTACTGTGATTTCAAATTTCGACGTCACTATTTTTCATATTGTGGTTGTGATTACCTGAAATCTCTGCATTGTAAAATAATATAAAAAATACAATCTGAAATCATCGAACATTTAAATGCGTTATCTATAAATGAATGCGCTGAATTCAAAGGCGTCATTTCAAAAATTTAATCAAACATAAATTCTCACTTAACTCACTTATCTTGGCTGTATTGTTAGCTTATCTCGAAGATAAAACGCAATTAAAAATTTGTTCTAGCAATGAATACACAACGATGGTGTGATCAACTAAAAGGCTAGCAATGTTAATCTGATTTCACTTTCGTTTTGTGCGAAGGTTGCATTTTAAGTTAATCTTAAATATTCGTATGCTCTTTTACTTGGAATATGGTTCGATTGGGTAACGAAAAGTTGGAAAGTTGTAAAATGGGACCTTAATGTACCTTACCAGGATATTGTTCATGTTCTCTGTTGTGTGTTATTTTGGAATAATAGAATCGAGATACCACTAATTTATTGACTTTTTGCCAGTAATAGCCTTATATGAAGCGTAACTTACTGTGATTTTAATAATTGATTTCCCATCGTAAAACCAGGGCTGCAGTTAATTTATACAAGTAGCGGCACGAAACTCTAGCGCTGACCGTTATTGCGCAGAAGTAAAAAATAAGGTACCTGAGGGGGGCTAGCGGAATGAAGAGCGTCGATTGGC
This sequence comes from Pieris mannii, assembly GCA_028984075.1. NCBI lineage: Eukaryota > Metazoa > Arthropoda > Insecta > Lepidoptera > Pieridae > Pieris > Pieris mannii. The sequence continues at coordinate 9,447,418 of CM054776.1, forward strand.
TCTCCAGTCGCATTCCGGCCCCCGCACCACCCCCTCCACGTATCGGCCAGCGCTAGACTTACGTGCCTATAATAGTAGTAAGTACTGTATATATACTGTTATAGTACTGTTATCAGTAAAAAAAATTACTTCCGTAATTAGTTATAGTTATTAAAGGTATTGTACCCAAAAAAACTATCAGTTATTCGTTGTATACCAGAATCAGCACCAACATTTTAGATACAGTAAGCAAATACAGTGCTAAATTAGTTTATTATTCAAACTGATTTATAGAAAAGTTTTACTTGTACATAGATAGTTCTCACTTAACGATTCTCAGTATATACAATGACGTAATTATAGCTAATTATAGCCCTCGATATAGATAATAGTAATGTTCTGACAAATAGATCACTCAATTATCAGCACATCAAAGAGTTAGCAATTAGCGTTTCTATTTTTTACTATCTGATACAAAAACCCAACACGTAACACAAAACAAAATAATCTTTCTGAGAGAACAGATGTCTATAGTCATCATGTTAATTAGAAAATACACAGATTTAATAACTTAATTATGTTTTTTGCGTTATCCCATTAGTTTTGTCTGTCAGATCGATAATGTTAGCAAGATGTCAATGACAACAAAGGATAATACTCCAACAAATAGGTAGTACATACATTCCTGTTTCCCAAAACAGGAGTATAATAATATGTACTTCTCCTCCTTACATTATGAGTAGGTCTCTTGATAAAAATGTTAAATTATCTTTGAACTGTTCAAATACCCATAACTTACATCAAGTATAAAAAAATTGTATATGAAACTGCTGCTACTGCTAGCGCCACCTTATTTATAAGTTCAGAACTACGTTGTTTCGCTGCGTCAAAGTGAACGTATGCACATATAAAGTTACAACGCTATTTACGATCTTAAATGATTACACTCCACTGCCGTAATAGAGTCACGGCGCCACCGGTACTAGAACTCCATTCCATCAAAGATTGTTTTTATTAGAAAAGTAAATCTCTGTTTTGAAAAATATTCAAGGGTTTAAAGGAATCGGAAGAAATAAAGACTTCTGGTAAACAAAAATATTGATTTGTTCGAATTTCTCCCATTCGAACTATAATATCCAGTAGAAGAACATTTTATGAATATTATAAATGTGAATTTGTGTTATACATATTTACAATTTAGTGAGTTAAAAGGCTTCAATGTAAATCAAATTATTTCACACAGATTATCCGTAAAATATGTTAAATTAATAAATTTACCTATTGTTTTATACTGAACCGTCACCGAACCGAAAGACAATCTTTTTGTTGTTCCATTTTAAAACCAACCAACCAACCTTGTATTTAATAATAATAAAAAGTCTTTATTAATTTTAAGTGCATTTTCTTTTCTAAGTGAAAGATTTGGAAATCCTTTTAGTAAAAATAACTGTGTCAGGGTTCCTAGCTCTTCCATAAACAAACTTAATTACTTAAAATAATGACATTATTTAACCTATTTTTTTTAACCGTTTCCTTTTTATATTTATTTTTTGAACCGTTATCATCCCGCCTGAGTGCATGAGTAAGTGTGTGGGTGTAAATTTGTGAGTGAATGAATGAGTAAAGTGTATTTACAAGTTATACTATGGTATGACGACTATTACGAATCAACAGAATATAATTCCAAGACCCCAGTTCTAGTTTGCCGACAATTACACCAACCAGTTACGAAAGTGCTCTTAACTAACTAAAACATGAATTTTCATTTTAAACAAACATTTACGAAGCATAAAGTAATTGAAAATGTATAAATACAATTTATATAACGATGCAAAAGCAATAGTATTAAACTAATAGGATTCTAGACTAAATAAACCGGTAGGACTTGCTTATAAATATATTTGTATGCGAAAAAGTTTTGTAAAAACTAAATCGTAAATTTATCCAACCACAAATTACGATAATTAAACGAATTGTTAATTTAATTCCAAATGAAGCGTCAGCAGTACACAAATATGATTAATGCACAATGTTTAACACTGTATGTACTTTACATAATCTAATCAGTAATTAATGAATGATTAATTGTCTTTAAACGAAAAATGTAATGTTTTCTGTTAGGTTTATAATACACGGTATATGATGGATAATCAATCTTCCGTAAAACAGTAACCACGTTATCCAATAATTGTGGCATTTATTCTATTATTTTTACAATTTTTAAAGAAAATTGATGAGCCTTTTAAGCTTATCACATTACATATATTAGAGGTCTTTAACAGCGATGGAAGATTGTTTCAAGTAGCATCAACCGTTTTACAAATTCCCAAGGATTAATATTGATTTTATTTTTTGCTTACTCACAACTCTACTGCTTGGATTGATTTGAATGATTGAGGTGTCGAATGATTTTATTTTCTGCGATTAAAATTCAATTATCGTGCACTATGTATTATGCATATTTAACTCTTTCTATCTTTATATTAACATTCGACCACTGCATTTTAAAAAAATATTTTGATTTTTTACTAGTCGACGCAATAAGGTATATTCCAAAATTAAGGTAGGTTATATTTAAATGTGGAATCCGGTGATAAACAATAAAAATCTTGTTTCTAATTTATATTAGGAAAACTACTAACCTCCTTTCGCGCCTTTTTCGTTTCGATGTGCTTGTACCTTTAATGGTCCTATATAAGGTCATCATCTTGAATACACCTTAGCACACTACACAGACACGAACACTCACACTTGCACTTTTTCAAACTCTCGCTTAGCAATCTGAAATAGAGATAATATGTTCATTAATATTTATACACGAATTAAGAAATATTCGTTGTTAGAAATTGTCCGAGCGCAGTCGTTGTTAGTGGTCAAATGAAACTTGTGATATTTGTGCAACTTAACCGGTAGATTCGGAGGTAATAAATTGTAGGCTTAGTCAATTATATCTTAAATAATATAGATTAACGCTGAAGGAAATGTAAGGGTTTTATGTTAGGAGGTACCTTTCATATCAATTCGATCTGCTAATGATTTGATTAAAAGTTTGCACTATAAAGTACCAAGTTGTAGACATGTGTTATGGGAAAAGTATAACAATTGAATGTATATGAATGGTTGTTTAATCTAGGTTATTAAGAAGGAAAAAATAAACATTAAACAATACCAAAGGATGATAAAAAAATCAAACGATATTTCTTAATAACTTATAAACTCTTACTAATAAATATAATAGAAACAGTAAAAATATTAACGTACTATTCACTACTTTAATTCTTAGTTTCCATTCTCCAATATAAATTAACATTTTGGCCTCTCATATTTTTACAGAAATAACAAAGTTAAGTAAATTACATCATTTACTCAATCTCTGGAATTTGAACTATATTCTAGACATCCACATCAGTGTTTAGGACACATGCTTCGATGCCCAAAACAATAACTTGCTGTGGTTGCAAAGAATCTTCTACTTTCACACAATTGGCCAGATAAACCAATCAAGTATTCTTTTGTAATTTACAGCAATGTAGGACAAAAATATCTCATACTGTCAAAACACATTAACTCTTTATAGCAATTGGAATTCCTAAAACCTATCCATCAATTATTTTGAGTGTCAACACGTTAGTAGGGCAACGATAGTAAACGAACCGGTTCATTGACCTACTAACCGCATACTATTTTTATATCGAATAGTTAAGCTATTTATAATTCTGTTTTTTCATACAAAAAGGTAGTATGCTTCTAATGGTTTCAGTTTATTTAAACTAGTTAATAAAATATGTGTTTGTGTGATGTTTAAAAACCTGTTGCAATTAAAACATTATTTATCTTTACGTCATAAAGAGCATGTTGTATTTCATTAATAGGCTTTTATTCATTAATTTAAAATTACATAAAGGTTTAATAGAGATGACTGAAAAGTCACACCACAGCATGAATTATTTAAAACTGAGAACTTAAATGTAAAAGACAGACTAAAAGTAACTAACAAAATATGAACTATCTTATTGCTATTTATGGATTCATTCAACTTTTACAAAAGTATGTGGCAAACAATGCAGTTAGAGGACAACCACCTATTGTGGATGTGGTGAAGTGAAAATTGATTGATCTTCCGACTTTCATTACCACAAATACATTCTTTAAGTAATCTTGCTTTAAAAATCTTCGGTTTCTTTCACAAATATTGGGGAATTTTAAGGATACATTTTTATCGCAAGTTTTGTAGGAAATGCGAGCAGGATTGGCTTAGTGGCTTCACCATACGACTCTCACCCTGAGGTCTTTGGTTCGAACACTGGGTGTGCACCAATGAACTTACTGTCTTTATGCGAATTTAACACTTCTTTGCTTGCCTTAGACCCAAAAAGTAGGTGGTGTGTGAGTCACACAAGGCAAATCACCTCGTCAACCTCGGTAACGTAACAGATAAAAAATTGAGCCCGACTTAAAAACAAGTGCTACAACGGAGGTAGGATTATATAAAGAATACATCCATCCAGGAAATTATATTTTATTGAAAACCTATTAAAATACGTGTATAATACATAATGCTAATTCTATCCTAGCTAGCTTCCGCTATTCGACTACACCAGAGAATTTAATACGCCTTGTATGACTAATAAATGAATTAAGGGATCTGATGAGGAGGCTTTTGAAAGTCGGAAAGCCTTATCTTGCAACAAAAGTCGAAACTCTAAAACCGATAACTTTTTTTTTGAATGGAATCTCGCTGTTGGCCTTAAGGCCCTTTACAGCTCAGCACGGGCAGTTTTGGCGAGCTGAGCTCAGCCTGAACCGAAAAACGATAACGAGCAATCTTTCCCCTTTTAGAGCACTTATGATTTCATGATATAAGAGCCTTGGACTGAGATCTAGAAAGACGTTTTTAACCATTCATTGTGCGATATTAAACTGGAAAATGCAAAACTCTTTCAATCATTCGTATACTTCACATTTCTTAAACACGAGACATTTTGGTTCTTGAATGGTTAACAAAGTGATAGAAAACTAGTTTGGGTTGGTTTTTAAAGCAACGGACAAACGGGCAAGAGCCTCACTTGATGTTAAGTGATACCGCCGCCCATAGCCACTCTTAATGCCAAGAGGGCTTGGAAGTGCGAGCGAACCAATTCTTAAAAGGCCGGTGCCTTTTAAGAATTGGTTCGCTCTTTTCTTGAAGGACCCTAAGTCTTGGTTCAAGAATTGGTTCGGAATTACTTCAGTGGGCAGCTGGTTCCACAAAGTTGTGTTGCGCGGTAAAGACTGCCATGAAAAACGCTCAGTTGTGAAACGACGGACGTCGAGGTGAGGTATGCTATAAATACCAGCCAAAAGTCTTAAAATCATGTAACACTTTCACACAATCTGAATATTTACAAATAGTTCATCTTAGATAGTAAAAAAACCTGGATCTAGACGAAATATGATTCTAACTTATGTAACCTTTTATATATTATGTAACCGCCACCAATAATGTTTTGAATTTAAATTCTTGTGGCGCCGAGTTTTCTGTTCCCTGGGGAAGTTTCGTCATAATAGAATAGCTTTTTCAACTTATTCCTCAGGGTTTAAGGTGTGTATTGTATGCAACTTATATGCTGAGTTTTACAAAACTTAAATAAACGTTGATGTTATTATATATGAACAAAGGTAAAACAAAAAATAACTAAACAATTTTTTACGAATGTTCATACTTTCACCAAAATTAAGTAAGTACAATGAAGACTAACGGAATGTATTTAGAGAATGCCGGTATACATATAGCATTCTTTCGATAGTCATTACTCGGCTATAAAATATTATTTTGAAACTACGTATAACCAAGTGTCACTATCAAATACTTAGATTCTGCACAAAAAATCTCACCAAACTGGTATTAACTTATTGCACCTACCAATTGACCTCGGTAAGTTTGATTAACACAGATGTTAACTGTTAAAAATATTAGCCATTTATTTTTAGTAAACGATGTATAAATTGAGTTGGTATAAGTGTATAATATTTGTAATCAAAGTCGATTTCAGGAAGCCTACGAGTTTCTTGGATGTTCTCACATCTTGGTCATTTTAGAAGTTGGAATTCAATGAAAGTTTATAAGAGTTCATGAACGGAAACTAGATTTCAATTATAAATTTTAGATGATATGTATTATGGGTTATTACAAAGGCGATTTAAAGGTTTTCTTGCAAAATGATAACAATAAGGGTAAGACTCAAAATTTAGAATAAGGTCCACATTCTAATTTGTACCTTAAGGTACAACTTTGTACCTTGAGCGCTGTCTAACATGTAAAAATGTGTCTTAAAACTTCACACAGAAACAATGGTTTGACAGTTCTTGAAACTAGCTTTAAGTTTAATTTACGTTTTATGCAGTAATGACTCTTGATTGTCAAAATCCAAAATCAAGTCAGAATCTTATTGACACACTCGAGTCATACTTAGCGCTAAGGCTCGTATCTATATATCACTTTGAATTAAACACTTAAAACAACGATGTTTCATACTTACAGTGGAATGAAAAGTTAAAATTAATTGAAAGTAAAACTTTAACACCTAAATTAATTCGACCATGTCAAATACTTATTATAACGTTGGTAATCAAAAATTCTATGCAATTATGTGCATCGTTGTATTGAAACCTGTTAATAATCTTATTATTAGGTAGTGACCGAACGACAAAAACTCGTTTTAAAATATTGAAAAATTATACAAAATTAAAAAAACTAGTTATCATACTTTCACTTACAAATTTTCATTTTAGACCTAACCAGTCAAAATTATTTTCATAATATTTTATCGATCTTGTGAAAGAATCACGTCATACATGAGTAAGAATATTTTGCAATTGATAGTTGAAAGAGCATTCTTGAGTCAGTGATGACAAGGTCGAAGAGTAAGGGAAAAGCAGCTAAAATTTAAATGAATCGAAGGTACCTACCTAATAAAACCCAAGAATGGAACTAACCTGCTATACATGTGTTTATAATATTATTATTATAGAAGGCATTCTCATTTTAATTATTATAATAAGTTTAGAGCAATTAAATAAATGTCGTTTATGATCGTAATAAATACTTTCTTCCGAGCTACTTACATTATAGAGTATAACAACAACTTTGGTAATCAACCAAAGTACAACAGAAGGGAGTAACGTATGTACGCATACTGGGTAAGGACATTTTTGTATGTCACAATTACAATGCAGAGGGCATCACTAAACATCCCGATAGAATACAATCTGCTTGCCAACGAGTAGTGACCTTCCAATCAATACTCATTCTTCTTAAAATAGCTCATGTTAGATTGGTTGGTTATTTCATCGGAAAAATTAAAGGATATTACGTTTAAATATTACACAACATATCCTAGAGCTAGTTAGGTTAACGTCCGAAAGGAAATTCGTTGCTGGTTTAATGATTATATTTATAATTTTGTAGTAAGTAAGTCACGTGCTCATTAGTGTTTTAGGATTGAACTATTAGCAATTTATAATTAATAATTTCATATTAGTACTATGTTTTAAATTTATATTACATTTGTATTTTCACAATTCTCCTCTGCACTCTTTTTTATCAGGAAAACCGCTTTCAAAATAGATAAATTAAGATATGAGAAAAATATGAATGTTACAAAACTCATTAAGAGTTTGAACTTCGTCCACTTTATAATCGAAATAAATCAATATTTTACAGATTTATGCAAATCTACTAGCCTTGGTTGAAGCAACGATCATGGTCAAGTGTTGGACGTCACTTTTTTGACAGTCATAAAATATAACATAAAATATACAGACAGAGAGGATATTATTTACATAACATTTACAGCATTGGAACTGCGATCAAATTTGACAATCAAGTTTTTTTATGGCAATAGTGTTAACTGACAGTGAACTTAAGAGATGTCTGACTGTATTACCATTATAAATTCAAAGAGCATATAAATATAACCATAAAATGACTAAAAGCACCACAAAGCTTATTTCTGACATCCAAATTTGTCTAGAAATGACATGAAATTAGTATAAAACAAATGCAACGATTGTATTTGTCTTGATTATATTCAGTTGATGTTAATATAATTTGAGGCTTTCGTAATAAAGGGAATGTCGCCAATGGTATACGTAAAATAAATCGTTACAAATGCGACAATGATTTGGTTAGGGCTATTTATGTACTGATAGCAAATAAGGCATTGCAATGACATTTATACATATATAGGTTTATAACAAATAGATCCCTTAAGGTGTAGTTACTCCAAATTAACTTACACAAAAAGTTTTTTCAAGGGACAAAATACTGAATTAAATATAGTAATAATAATACAGTTACTTTTACGTAGAACTAAACAATCGACTATTAATTATGTCCTGATAACATGAATCGGTTCTTTTTACAATTCCTCTTAAAAGCTATATACTCTTGTATGGTCTTAATTGCTATAAAATACTGATATATTCGACACCTAGACCTTGTACAAGATTTTTAAGTGTAAGACTACGTCATTAATGGTTTATATACAGTGATGACTCAATAAACACATTAAGTTTTTCGCGAATTCCTATAAGATTTACACAAAAAAGCAATAAAAACAAAATACAGCGTATCTATAATAAATCGATTTGATTACTGTTTCCCTTTTAATTCAAAAAAATCAATATCTACCAAAATATTATGGATCACCTCATCAAATTTTATGAACAAAAATTATGTACTTCAACCAGTCCTACATTATACAATTATATTTCTAGAAACCGTATATCTTAAACATTTTGCGTTATCAACCTAACCTGGAACAGTCTATAAAATCATAATTCTTAACAAGAATTCCCAGTTTCAGTATTTAAAACACACTAACAAACTGATATACTAGATAGCTGTTACTAAAACCGCTATTTAATAGATTGCATGTAAAAACAGCGTGTAACAGCTCGCGTCGGAATTGATTTCACATTAATTTGCTGACCGTGCCATCTCCCGTTGGTCACTTTCGTTCATATTACGTAAAGCTCCGTTCGTCTGACGGGATTCCGAACGGTTGTGAAAATTATCCTTGGCCAATATAAGTGAAGTGATAGCGAAAACATCGATAAAAAGTCTAAATTACGGTTACAAATTTAAAATTGTTATTGGACATTTAATTTAATAAATGAAAGATAACCTTGCTAGTTTTATTGAATTTGCTGTATTTTGGTAGCCTTACAACAAAGGGCTGTTCCCTTTAAGAATTTCGGCTCTAAATGTTAAGAAAATCAATAAAAAAAGATAATAGGTGAAAATTGTATATTTGAAGAGTTATCTACGTTCGCACATAATTTTACTATTTGCAAACGGCTCATCTCAGTTATTAATTATTTGTTTAACCTTGATTTCTAAATATCATTATGTCCTACTGTTTACTTAGGTGTGCCCATAGATTTCACCAATAAATATTAATTTGTGTAATGGATACTAAATCAAGGACACCTAAAATACGTGACACGTACGTAATTTTGACTATACTATATTTAAAAATTGCATGTGATTACCTGTAACACAGGTGCTTAACCTTTAGCAGGCATCAGTCTCATATAAACAATAACTATCCCTCAAAAGAAGAATGACAATTATTTACATACATTAATAAATAGTTGTAACTTATCATGTATAAAGTTTTTGTGAGAAAATAAAATAAAGATTATTATTATTATACATATTCACTGCCTTTATGGCTTAGTAGATAATACATTTTCATTCGGAGGACCTGGGATATATTCCCAGTAAATAATTATTACCCATCTACTATATACACAGTAGTAGTAGTTTTGAAACGTCTTATTTTAGGATGAAACCCAAAATTAAACAATTATAAATTTTCGTAAGTTTTAGTTGAAAGTGGTACGTTTTCGTAATTTATTAGTTTACAAACGCGTTCATAAATACGTGATAAGCATCGCGTGCACCGGACCGTGGCCATCTCGCTATTACACCAGGTACACACAGCTTAATAATTTCAGAATATTCGCTTTAAATAAATATCTATCGTCAAATTAATAGAGACACGCTAAGTTACCATACTAATTCCATTTCTCAGACAATGTCTAGGAGTTTAATGGACTGGACACAGCAGAGACCATTATAAAATCCTAAAGGAATTTGCCGCCCGTTACTGCATTTCCCAAAGATAAATGTGATTTAAAAACATGTAGTGTATTTTGCAACTAATTCAAGCATAAAACGAACAAATTTCCTATTATAAATGTGAAACAACTGAAGAACACTTCTATAATTATTACTTGATTATATATTTTTTCCTATTATATAACTTTGCCATTTGCTAATCACATTGCATAAAAATAATTGTCAATAAATCACACGTTAATTAAAATAACTTGTGCATTTTTTTAATGAAAGTTTCTCTAAATAGCTCTAAATTTTGAAAATATATAATTTCTTATTCGTTAGCTAAGTCATATGAATTAGATTAACTTGAAAAGATTATGAAGTCTCTTTAATTACCATTATGCAATATGTTACGTGAATTTTTTTTTAGTTTAAATTTATTTTAGTTTTTATTATAGTTTAAATTAAACCGTTCAAGCCTTTCTCTTAATTTACCTCAGTTCTATTACAGCGACTAATCAGCGTTCATCTATTAAATTGATTATTTAACCTTTCTTCCAATGTACTTGTAGTTAACAGTTATTTAACTGCTTGGAAAAGATTTTAAAATGTTCAAATATAGGCTGTTGATCAGTACTAATCGCAGGTTTTATATCATTATTTATTTATTTACTTACCAGAATTAATACAACTACTTATTATATATCTTTCCAATTCATTTATACTCATAAAACCCAAAATTGAATATACATTTAAACCTAAACACAGTTAACATGTATACATATACAAGATGTATAAAAAATTGGAAGATTTATTCATCATTACTATATATTTAATATAAAAGAGGAATATCAAAGCTATTTTATCTAATAAAAGATACGTAATTAATTTTTTCTTATTTTAAAATTTTTTAGGTTACAATAAATATATAATATATATTAAATATACTATTTATATCGGGAAATAGGTAATTAAATGGATGAAAGTACATATTTTAAAGAAAATTAAGCTAGTAAGGTTGCAATTAAAAATCCCTCCGAGATTTCACTGAAAGTAGTTAATATAATAAATCTTTTCCTAGACAACATGATCATTAAACGAAATGACAGTAGAAAGTGTTAAAGACTTAATCGTTGTTAAGATATGTATGTTACGTGTAAATGGATGTATGGTTACTCAAAGCCACATTTATCAAACTATAAGGAGGGAAAACTATCATAATAACTATTAAAATTAAAATGCATATGTCGGTTTCAAACTTCACCCGCTATAAATACGTCATTTATTTGAAAAATATGTGGTTTAATTAACTATTAAAACCACACAAAACCATACAAATATTATATTAATAATCACAGTGTAATAATAATAAAAACAGTTTAGATATTTATAGTTGTTGTCAAAACTTCTGATCTAAACACTGCCATATGGTAAAAAAACCTTGCCTCTGAAAATCTAATCCCCTTCCCCATGAAAACATTACACGGCAGTGATCTGTAATTTCTGGGAAAGTGGTCAAATACATAGTTTCATAATCATAAACGAACAATTTTTTAGATACATCGATTTGCTAACTCTGGCACTCAAATCGGTGTTGGTACCCTCGGTAGATACAGTCAATTTTGTATAAAGTGATATTTTTTATTTGCCTATATATTAACTTAGTTCAACCATTAATAAAAACGAGTAATGCCAAATATAAAATGATCTCTATTTATATTAATATCTATAAATTTCAAATTATTTTATTTTGGTTAAACTTAAATGACCTGCTAATCTAAGTTTATGTGTTCAACAACTTTAACCACTACATAGTATAAAACAAAGTCGTTTTCTCTGTCCCTATGTCCCTTTGTATGCTTAAATCTTTGAAACTACGCAACGGATTTTGATGCAGTTTTTCTTAATAGATAGAGTGATTCAAGAGGAAGGTTTATATGTATAATAACATCCAATAAATAGTGAAAAAGTACTGTTATTTTTGAGGTTTCTAATGTGATGTTGTAAATAATTACATTTTTTCCGCTTACATTGCAAACGCAGGCTGAACCCTACGAGTTTTATCTATAAATAATTTTCTCTATAAATAATGTACTAAGTATTGTACACATTGAAAAGGTCTACAGAAAAGTCCGTGATGGTATATGTCTATATGGTATATGTCGCGTATATTATCGGAGCTTTCCAGCGACGGAAATAACAATACATAATAAAAACCTGCTTTTCATCAGTATTGCACCCGTGCGAAGCTGGGGCGGGTCACTAGTAAATAAATAAATTATAATAACCCTGAACTCAAAAAATGAATGGCATTTTATTATAATACTTATCAGTATAAAAACTTTATTTGATATCCAAAAAAGTTAGCCGTATTTGACGCTAACGTGGCTACTTTTACAATTAAATACATATATACTACTAAATATTTTTACTTAATTGAGACTGCATAACTTAAAGTCACACCCTTTTATCTGGCTCGATAAGTTACCACATTAGGTTCAAATTCTAAATTTAAATTATCTTGGTCGTGAATCATCGATATTAGAGTATCAATAAATATCTTATAATAATATATTTATACAAAATGTTTTTGTTAACATTTACATAATTCACCGTGACATAAGGCGGATTTTGTTAGAGGTCAAGTTTCTTTAGGTTTAAGTTACAATTAGCATTTTAAGCAGTTTATGGGTATATACTAAGTTATATATTTAGTTTCAGGTTTTCAATATATAGTGAAACAGACTAGTGGAAACGGGACAGCTTCTTACACGGAAATACAATCTCTTAGAATAAGAATATCTTTAAAAAAAGTCAACGATCTGGCCTAATCCTTACAAGTAAAATGTTTAATTGAAACATTATATAAATATATATATATCTCAAAATTACATAAAAAAATTTTGTTTTTATTATCTAATTACTATAAGAATAGTATAATAAAGTAAAAGTAAAAGTAAATAACAAATTTTATGATTTCTTTTGCATCTGATTATCAAGTTGTATCAATAATTTCGTTAATTCTTTACCGAACTTTACGTTAGTTTATTGCCATCTATAATGACTATTATAAAGCTCGGCTTTTTTAATAAAACAATGTGCATACTTTTATCTTTATATTAGAGTACCTATAGCAATATTTATATAAATTAAATAACTTAGACTAATTTTATGTACGTTAATACCATACATGTCATTTTTAATATATAAAATTGATCAAAATCTAATTAGATCGCTTCGGTAGCATCAAACTGTGTTCGTGAGTATTGAAATAAAAGAGGTCGATAACTCAGAGATACTACCGTTTAAGAATATTAATAAGCATACATATGTACATACTTTCCATACTAATATTGTTACGACAGACGGACAGCGTGCTTAAAGTCGAATTTTAAGTTTATTACTACGAATAAACTTATATCATTATGAAAAAATTTTAATTTCAAAGATTTTTGTTAATTTTAATACTTAGTGATATCACAAACCAAATTAGTTTTTTTGAAAATTATAACACACATATTTTGGGGTATTGTTAATTTATTTATTAACTCTTTTTTCCAAAAACAAAATACAATTAACATTATTAAATAAAAAGGAGGGCAACTGGCGACCTTATCACTTTCGAGTTATCCCTTCCAGGCAACGACTATTAATTATTAATACAGGGGAGTATCAATTAAGGTATGGTATGATGCCTTGGTCTAATCAAGTGCGGTACAAAATTACTTAGAAGTTTTGTGGATTTTAATATTAAACAAATACAATTCATGAAACTATGACACTCGAAATGATAAAACGCTCTTAGTAGTTAAGGAGCCAAGTTTATTATACAAAAAAACTAGAAAATGTGTCGTTAAAGAATGCAAAGAGTTTTCCTAATATATAAATGATGTTCTATATATGTCCATCTTCATGTTAGTATGTTAATTATAAGATACTTGAATTTATTTACATACTTTTACATTTTTCACAAGAGATGTGTCTGTAATGAGAAGTGCAGATTTCCGCGTCTACTTATTCCTTCCTAGTTTGTATGATTTTCTTTTCGCAATACAATACTCTTTGTTGATACAAAGATAGAAATTAGATTTAGAAAAAGATATTTTGACTAATTTCTCATTAAAATTAACAGTTTTAAACCGTTTGTCATGTGATTAGAAAATTAAAATTAGTTTTCTAAAAAGACAATCTTACCATAAAATTCCACAACCAATATCACCAAGATGAAAATCACTCACAAATAAAACCACAGTTTTTTAAACATTCGATAAAGCGGATAGATTCGGACACACAATTATCAACTACAAAATTATGAAAATAAGGTCGTTTTTCTCTTAGAAACTAAAGATGTGCCGCGACGCGTGTTCGCGGCTTCGTGTGCACGCTAACTTTGCGCGTACGCACCTGTTCTACCCACTATGGTATAAGTGGGTGACATAGAATTCGGTATGTGGTACCATAAAATATATGAATGCTTAATACCTTTTTAAGTTTTTAATGTATTAGGAATTAGGTTTAAAACTTTAAAAGGTTTGAAGAAATAATTTTTTATTTGAAAATTTTCATTGAATTATTCTAATTTCTAGTATTTTTAGCCCTCAATAAATTATTGTATTACACCTTCTAAGCTTGAACATTTAGGTTACCCATTTATAAAGCCACTCAGTCTCCTAGTAACTGACGCGAGATAAATAAACAATAGTTTTAGTGAAATGACTTTTTATTTTCTCTATACGTTTAAAAAATAATTTTCACTAAACTTTCACTATCTTAAATGGTATTAAATCGTGACTCACAGATGAGCGAGAAGTCACGCTATGGTTGTAGATATAATCATTAAAACTGACCTAAAAAAAATTTGTATAACATACGGAAAACGAAAAATCGGAAAATGCGCATAGTTATAACACCCACAAATAATTAGGGGTGAAATGGTAATGTTCGTCCTTGGGTGGATAGACAATGATAATGCGAAAATGAGGCCACTCGGTATCATTGGTTGGACACAGTACCAACGACTCTCCTTAATAATTATTCTAGCTAATGTGTATCGTCGTTGGACATACATCTATTTCGTAAATTTACGTGTTACGGACAATTAATTAATTAAATTATATCAAGGAAACAAAACGTTGGGTCCAGATTGTTTACTTATTACCTAAAATTAGCCTTGCTGGTCGGCCCTGTAATACCTTATAAATTTTCTAACTTCAATCTTTCCTCTAGGTATAAATTTTCATTGTAAAATCAAGAACTTAACTTGGATTAAAAAGGTTATTCTCAACAATTATGGTTACCGTTTCGCTGATCTGGGGAACTGGTGTCCATGGGCCATGAGATTGTCCCGACAGCCTGTTAAAAAAAAAATTTAATTTAACTAAAATAATAGCAAGTGATCCGTGATCGGATTGCGGAGTTAAAGTTACGACGAAGTAACGGCTCGTGCCATAATAGGTGCCTGACCGCTGGCCAGGTATATTGCGCTATCAATTATTATAGAACGAATTCATTAAATACAGAGTGTGTAAAATACATTTCACCGGACTTATACGCGCTATTATAAAACTACCAAGCTTGATCAAGTCGACTCTTGATCTTTATGTTGATTCTAATCAATTATAAGAAATAAGAATAGGTAGGTCGATCTTCAGTATTAAACAGTAAGTATTACTGAGAAAGGAAACGCCCGCAAGTCGATTGTCATTACTTCGCTTCTTGCACGTCATGTCCCTCTGAGTCAGAGGCTCTGACGTTCTTACCTGAAAATAATAATAATAAAAGCCTTTATTCACTAACCAAACATACATTTTTGTAATTTTAACTTAAATATATTTATCTATTTCTTTTACATTCGTTTTCAACAGCCAGTTTGTCAATATGATGATTGATGATTATCTTTCGACATTATTTTATATTTTCCTCTCGTCTCACTAGCTGATGTTCATCTTTCGGCAGATCGTTTTCTCACCTCTATATGTCACGACCCTTTTTCCTTCTCCCATCTCTGGAATACCATTCTATGACGTCCATCATCCATTTTTATTATTTCGATCTTAAGATATGTCCAGTTCAAGTCCATTTAAGTTTTTTGATTCTTGTTAATACATCGCATATTGTCATTTTTCTTATTTTATGTCTCCGTATGTTCTACGTTCTCAGTGCCATGTCCTGTTGACATGTTGCAGGTTTGGCATCCATAAGTGAGACACGATAGGATTTCCTATTGTTGTCATGTCAAAAAAAATTGTCACATGTACTGAACCAATGTTCAGCCAAAGCATAGTCTCATTTTTAAGTATTTCTTTGAAGAACCGTACTATCCTCCTGTATATTTCTTTAGAATTCTTTTATTGAGATTAAATTTCCTAAATAAATATATTCAATGGATTATTTATAATCCAAATATACTAATCTGAATGCCTGTAATTTTATCAAAATTTTTGTTGGATTCAGTTTCAGGCCTGCAGAAATGCATTTCTATTCTCATCATCTAATAGCTGTAATATGATTTCTAGGATATCTGATCATTCTACGAATATTGCGATGTCGTCAGCAAATCTTAGATGGTTCAGTTGTTTCCCATTTATATTTAATCCAGTCTATATTTTAAAATATTATATTCTCTAACACTACTGTCAAAAAGCTTTGGGGAATGAGGATCATCTTGTCTTATCCTTTCTTTCTTTCGAATGGCTTTTGCTTTTTGTATATTTATTTTGCACACCCTGTTTATATAGCGTTTTCCAAATAAAGTGATTATTCAAGGAAATGGTACATTTAAAATACATTAACAAAATAGATTTTAGAACATAAACACACAATGAACAGGTCTTTTATAATAACATCTTTATTTTTTCGCCGCTTACTGCGCTTATTTTACTATTGTTCTCACATATTTTTCAAGTAAATATATATGAGCTATTGCTACATGTCAATATTGTCGCGACTAATAATATTGCCGAAAGGCAAATCTCACATATGATATGACAAAATAATGATATAAGTATAACAAATCACATCGTTACGTATAAACAAGTGAATGTTAACTCAAATATAACAGATTTCATCTGGCACCTACATAGTAACTTCGCAGTTGTAAAATAAATTTACAAACTTTTCATCTGTTTGATGATGATGTGGTATTTTCCTTTTTATAAAATTAACATATCACATGACTGTACCGATAAATAATAGTTAATTAAGTCTTTATCAAATAATTGAAAACAAGTACAAAGTTATAATTTTTATTTTCGGTCAAGTCAGTTTGAAATGCCTTACATACATTAAAGGCATTTTATTCATCAAGATTCGATATCGGCCTTAGCTATGGACCCTCCTACACAGTGGTTCAGAGTCGAGACGAAACTTTCCGCACCCTTGTCAAAAACATATTTCACAAACGGGAGTCTTTTACATAATAATATCCTCAATCGTATTTGGAAATATTATAATATTATTTGTATGTCAGGCTGTTTTTAATAGTCAAATTCAATTTCAATTTAAAAAAAAATATTTATTCAATGTTCAACAACAATTAAAAGTGCTACAGGTCCAGTGTACATTATTGTCAATAGTCAAATTGAAGTATTACCATAACATTGCGACTATGACTTAAGATTTCAGACAAACAAAAAACAAGGAAATAAAAATCATTCTTCCTCCTTGGCCTTCGTATTGGCACGAATATTATAAGCGAAATTATGATTTAAAGAATAAAATTTTAACAAATATAAGCCATAGACAATCTTGTTGTTTTTGTTGTCTTAGTGCATCACGTGATGTTGGTAACGAATCGCAAATGAAGCCAGAAGCCTACACCTTAACACTGTGTCAAGGTTTAAAGCTTTTCTCTAAACACTTATGTAGGCGTCACAAGGAGAACAATATTTTAGTGTGTTCATACATATATTTCACTTTAGAGAGGTTAACTGATTTGTTACGTATACAATATGATCCTTTGAATACGTATTAGGAATAACCACGCTCTATGTCAAAGATATTCGCTACCTTCGAGTACCGATAATATAAAAAATTTCAAAAATTCTGTAAAAATCAATAAGCAAAATTTATTATATTATGATTATGTAATAATACAGTGAGATGATGATGAATGAGAATCCCCCACACAGACCTTCACGTACTTACCCTAACTTTTACACCATCACACAACTCAGCCAAATTAGGTATCTCTAAGCTAAATGTATCCAATATTTTTATTGTTTGTTTCCTTTTGTAAATGTTTGAACCTTTTTGTATGTATTCCACCTCGGGTTATATTTTCTTTAAAATAATTAAAATATTTTCTTAACTTTTCACACTAGAATCTCATTAGCGTTAATCGTGGTTATTTTACTGTCGTGTAATGTAAGCACCTCCTACGACCGTCTAACAAGCTCTAACAATTAATAGATACGAGTAACGCCCACAGAAAGTAAGATGGGAATAAAATTAATTGCACTTACAAGCGCATTGTCACCTAGTCTTTTTAGTTTACAAATAATAGAACAGCTACACTATAGAATACTAACAAATATCGAAAAACGTACCAAAAATAAATACATATTTAATTTTAGACGATTCCAAAGGATATTGTAATTTAAATAGCTTCGTGTCAAGCAAGCATGGTAAAGGGTCGATTTTTTTATTTTAAATTATAAAATGTGAAGCTTCGAGGCCGGATCAGCTGCTAGAAGTACGTATTTTATGTGCCTAAGTCGTTTAACAGTAGTTTTTTAATCAAGTCAATGTAAGTAAGGAAGCAAGTAAGTAAGAAAAAAAACTCGCAATATACCGTTCGAGTAAACATGTATTACGTATTCTTTGTTTCGCAATGATATTATCATAATCAGTGGTGGATTTACAATATTTCAAGGTAGAGGCTGTGAAGTTTGTGCCGCCCTCTCCTCTACAATTGTCATCTCTTAGATTATTTTTACAATCCAACAATTTCTTTTTTTTCCAAAATAATGTTTTTTTTGGGCCTAAAATTATAAACCATCCAAATCGCAGCTTCAAACCAGTAGTAGCTGATGTGTATAAATTGATAAGGAGAAGAAGACATTTTTTGTAATTTCGCGCTTATCACTTATACGAAGTTTTAGCTGAGGGCGCAAAGGTGGAATCTTGGTTGGGGGCGGCGAACTAATTGTTTTACTCTAGAATAGGGAAGTTTGCTACACCAAATGAACAATGACAAGTGAGGGGGGAATTCATCGGCTAAATTTGTTGCGCTCTCTAGAGAGGCAGCAAAAAAAAATTTTTCCCCAAATTTTAACACAAAGATTGGTAACTTAGACACACTCCCAATTTTATCAAAATAAGTTTAGTTGATATTAAGATATGAACATACAATTGTAGACTCGGTAAAACCTGTTGACAAGTATTTGCGGTAGGTTCTCTTTTAAATAATAAAATATATCATAACCTGAAAAGTATTTGAATCAAGGCGTCATAGAGAGTAGCATAATAAGTCTTTTCGTGATATTTCTAACGACGATTAACACTTCAATTACCTATGATGATGATATAACTTCGATGAGTCATTTACAGATCAAACAACTTTGATTATGACATGATTGAACAATTTTGACCTTTTTAATGATTGCATTTATTATGAAATTCAATAAAAATGCTTACTAGGCCATAATTATCCTTGATTTAATATAATTTATTAATCACAAGGTCAAAGTCTAACCTTTACCAATAAATGCATATTAATAAGTGACGAGACATTTTGGCTGTAATAATTATATCGTCGTTGACCATAATTAATATGTAGTGTGGTTAAAACTGTTGAAATTTTATATTATAGAACAGGTTATATTCTCTTTATAAAATTTTACACTTAATAACATAAACCTGTGCCTAAGTTAAACTGCCCCGCCCTAGGGCATGCGCGGTAAAATAATAAAATAGCGGGGTGTGTTTTGCTTTTATTTAGCACATATTTAGTCAATTATTGTTAAATGAAAACAATAAGTGACATAAAATACGAAAAATGACATAATATATTCTTAGGATTTATATAGTATACGCTAAGCGAATATTTATCGGTTTTACATTTTTTAGTGCTAGTGCTAGTTAGGAGTTAATTTTATTGAACTGAATTTCGTAGAATATTTATTCTTGCTTTTCAAGTGTATAACTTCAAAGCGAAAATAGGAACATGTAAAACATTGTTTATTTTCCTTATTTAACCAGTCTTAACTACCTGTACGCAAGCTAAAAATAAACGCGAATTTGCCCGCTTTTGTCAATAGGCGCAACAATTTAAATAACTTTACATAACGCATAATTCTATTGTAAATAATATTTACTTAGAATATTATACTCTTGTGATACATTATTGATGATCTTTTCTTCATAGGCAAGTTCGTCATTAAGACTTCGTAGCTCACTGGGTGGAACAGATTTTGCCTATTCCCCGTGTTCTCCTGAAATGGACATTTCGAACTCTTCAGACCATTGTTCCGCTGTTTGCTACAACTTAAATAATACTGAAACTGAAACATTACTGCATCGTTCCTTTTTAATTAAGTGGAAGTTGAGGATGGTGTTGGTGGGTATCGTTGACGGAGTGACAGCGCAGTTAATCTCCTACTTGTCTGCAGAATCGTAAGAAAATTTATCGCGATTCGCGAAATGATAGGTTTTGGGGTTGATAGCTTTGCTGACCACTCTCAAATTGCCACTAACACGGCAACATGAGAGAGCGAACTGCAGAAATGTTAAAAGCGGACTTGGCTACCATCGTCGATACGCTGACAAGATAGATCGGCATATCGGGATCAGCTAGAAGCTTACACGAACAGGGGGCTTCTAATGTACAAAAAAGGTGACCTAAGTCATCAGGTCCTTGTTCTCGGGCGGAAAAGTAGGCGTCCTAAACCTGGCGTCATACAGATGCAGATGAGGCGGAGACCCAGAAAGATTTGGAACATATTGACTGGGGTATACGGGGCTCAAGACCGAACGCGACGGAGGCACTGTGGCCGCCCTCTGACTTTTTAATGCTAGTTTGTATTTTTATATATCAAGTAATGTGCAATTACAATTGGGATTTTATAATAATAAAAAAGTAGTAAGGATTTCTTTTTATAATTAACAAATATCAATATTGACTATAGGACATAATATTTCCATATCCACTTATTTTATTAACTATTCTAAGTTTAATATATAGTATCATCGATATAACACTATCATTAACTACTGCAAAATCTACTTGATTCATCTTGCCATGGCAACTTAATACTTTACATATCGATTTATACATGGCCTATATTGCCTATAAATGTATGTTGCCAAGTCGGTAATAACAATACTAAATAAATCTTGTAAGCTAAGTTTATCTTCTCAAAGCTGGCAGTTTCATGTTCACTATTATTAATAGATTTGGAGTCTACTAAGTTTGTTGTTATAAGTTTTAGTAATGTTACA
Source organism: Pieris mannii (assembly GCA_028984075.1). Lineage (NCBI taxonomy): Eukaryota > Metazoa > Arthropoda > Insecta > Lepidoptera > Pieridae > Pieris > Pieris mannii. The sequence goes on from CM054776.1 coordinate 9,468,944, forward strand.
TTTTCTTTTGTGTGTCATCTTTGGTTGTAGAATCTTCACTGGTAGCTGCAGACTCCTCCATAGCAGCAGCAAGTTCATCATCATCATCATCATCCTTGCCATACAATTCAGGATACTGTGCCATGCACTCTTGCATTACACTAAACTTTTCATAACAATCACTTCCTTTTGGTTCAGCTTCACTGTAATGAAAGCAGGAAAATGCGTCGCGGAATTGAGTACCGCAGGGCCCAGTGGCCATGCCACCAAGACAAGGACAGCCCCAATTAATAGACCCATCAGGTAATATAAGGCCTGGAGCAGGCTCTGGAGGAGGTAGGGATACATTACTAGGTGTACTCAACTCAGTGCGGCTTGCCACAACAACTGTGTGCTTGCCATCCTCACTAACACTCCATGTCCTTCTACTCGTAGTATTTGGTTCACCAGATCCACCAGACATTGTTACTCTGTAATAAAGTATAGCAAGACTTAATTGAATATTTTGTATAGATTATTAATCTTAATGTTTTACTATTATTTAATCGGATAATGTTCCTGATATGACAATTTAATATGTATTCAGACAGAGATTACAGGACACAAAGTTATTACTTAATCATAGTTTAAACATTAATACATACATAATGGACCAAATGGGCATGTAACTGCTGACACATTCACACTACTACACCAATACATAGAAACTAGAATATTTTGCTTACTTTTGATGAAAATGTTATAGTAAAGCCTGTAGTGAAGGTGCTTCTCGGCAAACGTGAATCCTCCTGGAAGAAAGAGCTATTGCTGCCCTGAATGAACGTAGAAAGTCAGGTGTAAGCCGCACTACTACTTCTGAGCCGCGAACACTAAGTACATCCACGTGACCTGCTCCCGCTTCACCAAATAATTCAGTGCACACCTTCCGGAAGAGACTTTGAGCGTACACTGCAGACTTCTGATCCTCTCCGTCCCTGTTATCAAATATTTTATTGTATCTTTAATCTGATTGTTAGACTAAATAACACAAAAAAGTAAAATTATAGTAAGTGTTTTACTCGATTTAAAAAGATAAACTACCTATAACATGGAATAAGATTATAAGTTATAACCTCAAAATAAGAATGGAATATCAATAAAAATAAAACTACAAGTTATAAGGACTTACAGCTGCTCAACATCTAACAACAAATAGAAATATCTGCAATTCATACGTACTAAGTTCATATACTTTTTAATTTTATTAATTAGGAATTTATAGAATACTGACAATATTTTTAAGCATAATTTGAAGGATTTCACAATTTAGAGCAATTATTTCATAATGGCAATTGACTTTTTTACCAAAGGTTAATAATAATCTTATGCATATATCAGTATTTAAAAAGCATTTAGAATTTTGTTCCAGCAACTTTTTAAATAATTAATTCAAGACATAAATATATATAAGATTAATTAGTTCTATATAAAACATAATATTATGCAAAACGTAATTCAGCGCCATCTGCTAACATACTATCTCACCTAGGTAAGTGTTCAAAATAAAGCATATAGACATGTTGTAGTAGTTCAGAAATAGATAGAGCTACGTGAATATCAAATTTACAGAATATAATGAATAATAATACAGTAATACAGTACGCATTTACTTAAAAAATGCAAACTATAAACGTGAAAAACTGAAACGGTACATTTTACTGTATATGTTTGCAATATTGTAAAATAAACAAAAATTACAATCTAGTTCTTTTTGTGCAACGGTTTGGTTTTTGACTCATACTGATTACACAGGTATCGGGTATATACTCTATCTAATGCCCCAGATAATACGTATGACTACAACGCATTAGCTTCACAAAATAAAATGACCCCATTCACCCTTGATCAATAATGCAATAGTATGTACCTAATGGATGGCGTGTCAATTATGTACATATTTAGAGATGAGTTAAATTCATCTCTCACTCGTTCTGCTTCTCATAAATACAAATTCACTTTGGTCTTATTTAAATGCAAAATTTAAAACAACTCTCTTCATAAAATTAACGAAAGGAAAGGCCAAAAATTAACAATAACTAATTTCTTATATTCTAGACTTATTGTACTAAATAGATCGTATTGCTTTTAAGACAAGGTCTCAAAAATGAGTGACTGGAATATGTATCCTCATATAAGTATACTCATTATGCTTTTTAGAAAATATCTACGAATTTGCTAAATCAACGGACTATAACGCTTTGGATATAGGCTTACTCTCAAGACCACGTTGTGAGCTAAATGCAGTACCTAAGACTCATAAGCTCCGGGCTGATGTAATTGCTCGCGGTTACATTCAGCTTCGTGCGTCGTCTGCAGCCAAATTGCTTCACTGGCTCGCCGCCCGGTATCCGCAATCCGCATACTGCAAAGGACTTTTAAGGAAGGTCATTTTCAGATAAAAATCACTTACCGACCCTCCAAGACACCAATTGATTGAAAAAAATACCAAAGTTAATGATTGGAAAAGTTTTAATATATCTTACTATTTAATTTTACTGGCTAGTTAAAGTTAACAATACATAATAGTATGTTTATTCGTTAATAAATTCATTTTTTAAAGTATTCTCCTCGTTTCGCCCCTCGTTACGTTAGGCTTTGTCGCTTAAGAGACTGATGTGAAAGGTTCATGTATAATAGCAAAAAATAACAGAACTGAACTGGGGCCGTTGTAATTTGAATCACTACATAACATTTATTGTATACTCTACTTCTTAAATCTACGTGTCAGATGTAATTACATGATTGGTTGCAATATAAAATATTATAAGCGTAAGTAATCCTATATCATGTGAAAGTAAAAAGGAACTACCTACGTACATTGTAAACTAAGACGTCTTAGCAAAAGATGCATAGTATTCTATATATTAGTGACCCGCCCCAGCTTCGCACGGGTGCAATGCTGATGAAAAGCAGGTTTTTATTATGTATTGTTATTTCCGTCGCTGGAAAGCTCCGATAATATACGCGACATATACCATCACGGACTTTTCTGTAGACCTTTTCAATGTGTACAATACTTAGTACATTATTTTGATAAAACTCGTAGGGTTCAGCCTGCGTTTGCAATGTAAGCGGGAAAAATGTAATTATTTACGACATCACATTAGAAACCTCAAAAATAACAGTACTTCTCCACTATTTAATGGATGTTATTATACATATAAACCTTCCTCTTGAATCACTCTATCTATTTAAAAAAATCGCATCAAAATCCGTTGCGTAGTTTCAAAGATTAAAGCATACAAAGGGACATAGGGACAGAGAAAGCGACTTTGTTTTATACTATGTAGTGATTATCTGTTTACTACGTCGAATAAACCGCACAGTTTCGGTAGGATTCACGTTTTACGGTAGTGCTAGAAGCTCTTTAGTACTGTATAATTTATACTGCATCTGAATATCATGTAATAATACTGCAGTAGTACACTTATAATACATGCTATTGACAAGAAGCAGGGTGATAAAAATGCCCAGTGATATTGATTTGAACCTCGATAGGCAAACCCACGCGGCACTGAAAAGCTTAGTACGTGGGTGTAGGACTCTGGCGGGAGAACATTGTAAAGCTTCGTGCTTCGGAATAACTTATGTCGAGCAGATAGTGCACGACACAGCAAAGGGGGCATAGGAACGAATAAACTACATTGTCCATGTATTTACTACGTGTATAAAATACTAACTTTGTTGTTGTTATACAAAGAAAAAGATCTTGCAATCTCTAATGGCCTCATTTCGTACGGGAAAATTGTGTCATTTATCCTTCAGATAGTTTGTCACACTTTAAGGCCAAATCTACTTACATTAGCCATGGTTTTTCTTTATGTACGGATAAACGACAAAAAGAGCAGTTTCAATGGGCTCTGACGGACAAACTGGACCATTCAAAGTGATCAGATAAAATGCGCGGAAGCGTAACTCCGCTCTTGCGTGACGACTAAATACCGATGGTCGACATCTCAGTCACTCATTAATTAAATTTTCTTTTGAACATTTCCTTTAGTTATAATTTCTGCTGCGTGTGATGCCGAAATCAGGGGACTTACCAAGAAACACACTTATACAGTAAACCCCCTTATGCGGTACCAACACGGTGTGACACCACGTTTCACGATTCACGTTTGACTTTAAATTAAAGAGAATTTCAATTAGATAAGAAACTAACGAAAAATGTTCGTACAAATCATAACATTATCACAGTAGTTCAGAAATATAACGTGAACAATCCTCGCTTTATATGGGGGTATACCAGTGTTATACGAGGTACTGAAATCGCGTAATATGAAAATGCGTTTTAGGGGGTTTATTATATATAAACATTGGGGATATTAATTTAATCAAAATTAGAACGGACCACCAGAATTCATAAAAAAGGACCACGAAGAATTCATAAACAAAAAAGTAAAAAATGTAATTCTATAATCATCTCAAATTAATATTATCTCCAATACGGTGAATTTTTGAATAAAGATTAAAGATAATTCTTTTCTAAATGTAGTAGACAGATGTCTATTCCACAAATTATATTTTTGATACTGTTTTATTACTCTACTGATGTCACTTTGTTTTGACTATTTTATTCATAAAGACTATAGGCACATATTTTCTTTAGATTAGGAATTAATAATTTGTCAACCAAGTATTAAATCGTTTTCATAATAATAGCATAACTGCATGTTAATAATAGCAATATCGTGATGTATATTCGTGTCTGTTGTTTATTGTCCACTACACACGACTGACTGAGCCATTGTAACATAAATGTATCTATACAATATTGTTATGCATTAAAATCACCGATAGCTTATCGCATAGTGACATTAATTAAAGAGCGCTTTGCATTGTTAGTATCTGGAAATAGATTTCCTAAAACAGAAGATTGCTAAATGAGCCAGAGATATTCTTCTCCATATTTACCACCCCACTTATGCGGTAATTATATATGAAAAGCCAATTATAAATTTAGTTCATTAGATGCGATATTTACACAAATTACGTTATACCACACGCTAACTTTTCAGTTCTCTAAATACTGTCAATGTGTTTGCCTTACAATTAAACTAAAATATACTTTATTGTTTTGATAGAGAGTCGATATTCAAGCGTAAGGCTTAGTTCATCAGGGAGGTATTGTGAAGCTATTCTATAGACGCTCAGTGCATATTGAATCAAATGTCTGGTCACGGATTGGGGACTTTAACAAAACACAAACAAGGTGAACTTCTACGTAGAGCGTAATCTCTTTAATGTCACTATAGACCGGAGGATACAATTTACAACGCGACTCAGAGTCGTTCATTAGGGGCTTACTCTTAATGAATATGAATTTATACACACCACTCAGCTCTAAGTTTTATTTTACCTTAAATATTTATGCTAACAAATACGCATTTAAATATCCAACTATTTAACAACTGATTTAAGGAAATAGTAATATCGGTTTCTGAACGTTTAGAATCTCATTTATTAAGTGTTCGTTAACACTGTATGTAAGTCCGTGCTCCTATTTCACCATGCCTCCTGCTGATAGAGGTCAAATTTTTGTTTTTAATTTATTTTATTATTGATGATTACTCAAGTTGTTATATGGAACATGGTGTAATGGTTGCAGCTCCTTACAAACGTTGTGTAAAAACTTGGTGATTAAAAATACTAGCGGAGAGTTCTAGTTCTACGCCCTTGATTTGAGAACTGGCAGTAAATGTAAATTAACAATTAATTTAATTTTTTTTTGACGTTCATAAGTGTACTAGTTTACCTATATGAATAAAGATATTTTTGTTTGTTTGTTTACTTAATATGCTTAGGATTCCTGGTTATAGGTAAAAAATCGTTATTCGTCAATTTGTTACAATCCTTAGTTCTTTTGGGACGTGTAATACGCTGAGTACCTACTAGAAAGTACCGCTAGACCGATCAAGTAAATGCCCTAATATTACAGACGTATACGACGTTTGCTAGACAGGGGAAAGAGTTCGGCAGAGTGCGGCACCACTTTCGGAAATGAAGAGTGTGACTGAAAAAGCACTTAATAAAAATATGTTTAACTTAACAAGGCATAATAGGAAATACAGTGTGCCACTAGTTTTTATCAACTTTTGTATTTATACAGCTGAGGTGAATCTTTACATTTTGACACTGTAAAGTACTAAATAGTAACGCAATGAGTATTTTGTTTGGGCTCAAGGGGAACAATCTAACTTGTACGCCCTCCCGCCGCGGCCGCACGCCAAGACCACCTACTATGCTTTACCATATTAACATAGTTCCGTAGGCCAGTATAATTCACCAAAACTAAATAACAACTCAACTGTTCTTGTTTGTGTCTGCAACACAAGTGTATGAAATCATTATATTTTTACACCGTGAGGGCTTATAACGAGGCCCAGATTAATAAAAACATTTGCACGTCAAATATGTAACTGCCTCCTTCGTATTTGTTGATGTCACACAGTATTTCTAAATTTGAAAGCAAGGTTGCTTTTTATACAAAATTGTAATCAAACATTGTACGTTGTACGTTCTATCAATACGTTTAGAATTTCAACAATAGAGAGGGACGTTGTAGGGCGGGCGGGACAATACAACTGTGACGGTAAACACCTGCACAATTATATTACACAATTCGCCTTATTTAAGAACGATTTTTGTAAGATGTTTCGTCTTTAGCTATACTCGATTATAAATCACTATGTACGGGTATTAAGTGATTAATAACAGATGTTTTAGCTTTCATAGCTAGGCCGATCACCTGGCTTTCTCCTCTGAACTCTCGACCTCTCTCATGCCGTGTTATTCGTGAATCTTGTATAGGATTCTAAGTAAACATTATACACACTCCATATAACTTTTGATTTACATCGATTCGTTACTTACTGAAAGAGTACGTTATCTTGGTCACAATCTTGGTATTTATATGTAGCATATCAGTCATTTCTATTTAAAATTGAAAGACTTATTTATGCTATTGACATTGCTGGTTGCAAACTGTGTTCTCTCGTATGTATGTTAATGGCATGATGGTCGTGTTATGCCAGTTCGGCCCACAAACAGCTCTAACCAAACTGTTTATCGATCTGCTAAAATTTCATATTCATGGCTACCTCGCTACATCCTTCTCAAAATATTATTAATACATTTTACCGAGGGATACGATTTAGCGTGTATCTGTCAATTTTGTAGCGACGTCGTTGGGGCATACTTCATACATAATGACGTGAAGCAAGGCAAGGAATATAGCTCCGTATGCTTACGTGATAGAGGCTAATATCGCGTGATAGCGGATAAAACTAGCAAAAATTAGGCATATTATACCCGTTTTTCAAATATAGCATAATGTCTACGCTTAGTTAGCACCTCTGAGTTTATTTTTCCATTAGTTCTACCTCCACAGATATATATTTTATTATTTGATATTATCGCTGTAATTATCGTCGCAGGGGGGAATCATCGCCCACTAAAACGAAGCTCAGGAATGCGGTCTCGACCTCGTTCACATTCAACAAATATATTTGAACCTAGATAATACTTTTGGTTTTTTAATGTATTACTGAAACGGTGTGTAAATCCTTCAAAGGTACATCGGCTTCGGTAAATTCTAATCATAAACGAATCATAAATAATTATGGTACACTCGCGTTTACCCGCTCGCGTATAGAACTTATAAAGCTTTAGAGGGCAACATCACTTGTCACTCGTCAGAACATTCGTGTCGAGCAAACATTGTTGAGCCGGTGAGTGCCATTACTGGCGCGCCTATAGCTACAAACTCGTATATGACATGATGCTATTTATCTAAAAGCTTTACAAACTCCATTTTTATCTTTATGAACTAGTTCGATATCATGCCTAACAGAGAACGTCATCATTCCTTTTATTTACAGATTTTATTAGCTTTTCCTTTTGATGTGAAACATCTATAGCCGCACGTAAAACCGATTTCTGGCGTGGCGACGCATTCCGTGGCGACGTATCGCCACGCTATATGATGGTATATACATACAATCTATATGTCGTAGTAAATTTTTGTATTTAATGAAAATGAATGTTTATTCAATAAATAGTCATCGTTATCTGGAAAACAAAATCGTAATATTTTATTTTATCATTATGAAATATTTAGTTCCTATCACAATCTGTTCTTTTTTGCATATTACTTCACAAAATAATTTCGATGTTTCACATCTACCAGACGTCCCGTGACGGCTCACTTTTTTTTAACCATGTCTGTAAAAAGCTTATCGGAACCGCACCCGGAAAAGGTTTAACGTGGTTATTTATGTTCAATTAGATATTCACTTGTTTATGTAATACACGGGATGTAAATATGTACTCACTAAACAGTACTCACGACACAAACCTACTACTCACATGGCGATTAGAGGAGAGATTAGAAGGAGCAAGTGTTCATTGCGCACAGCCCGTCATCGAACGACCATCCTTATAGGTGAGCATCGCTTTAATGAATTACCACTAGCATAATTCTGGCTGGTATATAGGTAAAGAGCGTAATTCCCTAATCCTCCTAATTTTTTTTTTCTTTCTTTTTTTCTTTTTAAATTCTATTAAAAGTAGAGTTTCAGTCAGTTTTCTAGATTTTTCAATTTCTAATGTGTTTTTGTAGTCTCGAAGTAGGTTTGTACCAGCCCTTCCCAGTGAACACATCAATAAAAAAATTGTATGATTTTATTTCATAAGATTGATAGTTATATTCGTGTTGCACACCGATGAATGTTCACACGCTATTCGATATATCGTTTCACGTTAAAACGAGTCGATAATTTGATAATTGTAAATCGAATTGATGTAACAAATTGAAGGAACAAAATGTCGTGATATGGCTATAATAAATTTTGTTTTAATCGCTGTAATATCATTAACATAGAAGTATTTCTGTGGTATGTATTCTGTGTAGATGTTTTTATACATCGCTTAAATTTAGATTTTCTTTAAAATAGTGATAGTTATATGTATTTAAAGAAAACACCTTTTTTACCGGATTGAACCTATGTATTATTGTAAACTTATAATTATTCAACATAAATCTAAATTTATCCGACGTTTTGCGTGAGCAATTTCTGTAGAAACCCTTCGTCTTTTAGTCGATACCAACTCCGGGGAAATAAATACAGATAATACAACTTTCTACAGCATTTTGACATTCAACACCTTTTGTCTTCAGTCACCATACCACGCACGCTGTAACGCACGCGAAACGTCAGATAAATTTAAAATTATGTTAAATAATTATAATTTTCAATAATACATAGCTTCAATCCGGTAAAAAAGTGTTTTCTTTAAATGTGTAAAAGCTATGTTAATAAAAGACAAAATTATATGTATTTTAAATATAGACTATACAATACCATCCTATATTACCGCTTTGATAACACACATTTCTTAACTACACACAATTGAGATGAGTAAGATATATAACAAAATATTTAGGTTTCTATCAAGCTTGCCAAGGTAAGGTGCGTCACATTTTTTGCGGAAACAAACGATTGTGTTTTTAAGAGCGGCATCATTGATGCTTTGTCTTCTAAGAAACTCTTATGCTGTCCTGAATGTGTCGGATACTAAAATATCACTCATATTATAACGATTGTACGCCATACACCAGCAAAGCCACATTTTTTACTGACCAATACTAAAAAATGCCCCTAGCCATTACTAATATTAAAACTGTGGCCTAATAAAGTAAAGTTAAATATTATATGTCAATAAGGTAATACATATGAGTACTGTGAACTTCTTAAATATATTTTGTTAATTAATAAAACAATTTAAACCAATGTTAATTATTTAATTAAATCTGCGGACATACAATGAACTTTTATGTTTAAATTTGAATATGTAGATTGTAGGCAATGAATTATAAATATAATTTACACACTTTTTTAGGAATATCAGCTCATATTTTTTTATTTAAATATATTTAGAACGTATTGCGGCCCGAACGTTCCCTTTTTCAATAGCTTGTCAAAGAAGAAACTCTTTACCATTCCTTCTATTAGTATAAGCCTCCTCTCTGTACAGTAGCAGTTTACTTTAATAACAACAAAAAGCATAAATTGACACTAACGTATCAATTCATCCAACCACGGGCGAGAAACAGATCAATCAAAACAGCTATTTTTAATTGATCTAGGTTAAATAGGCGATTCTTTAAAAATCAATAAACAGAGCTATATTGAGCTGATATATATTCACGAAGTACTGCGCACCACATCCCTCCCGTAATACCGAATGAGATTATCATAATCCTGGCAAAGGATTTGCTCTGTCCAACTGTGTGTTACTAATTGTGTCTACATAATTACATTTCTAACTTTATATGGTTATGCATATGTTGTATTTATAACGATTTCCCACAGACGGCTTTTGTAATCTAAATGTATGAGATAAAAAAACGAAAAAACGTAGTAAATTTGTAAATAATTATATCAAACAGTGCAGTATAAACCTCTTTGCCAGATAAATAATCTGGAGTATAATAGTATCACTAATAAATATTTGATTAATATTTGGATAGTATTTAGATATACAACAAATAAATCAACAAAAAATACAACACCAAAGCGTTTGCTTATTAATGGGGAGATATATTCGTGGACGACATAGTGCCACTCCTGCGGGATTAGCAGCAGTGACGTTAGGCATAACTGTCTCGCTAGTTCATGTCGTTAAAATGTATACCTGTATTCGATCCTTTATCGTAATCGATTCATGGCTATCGACTATCGATCATTCGCCCGCACTAGGTAGATAGCATCGCTCGCCCCGAGCTATGGCCCGCTCGGGCGTCGGGCTTCGTAGGCGGCCTCCTACCTGAATCGTTTTTGCGGATTTACTTAAACTAGCCGATGTTATTGAGAAAGGACAGAATGCACAATAACAATTAAGTAATTCAAGAAGAATGTCTCGTCGAGAAAAAGGCTCGGATACTTAGTCACTATTGAATATTGACATGCATGACGCCCAGAGCTCACACAATACATCTAATATCGTGTTTCCGCTCGACCTAAATAGGACCTACGCATGTTCTATCCTCGCCTTGAGACGTTGTTGGAAGTGAATAGCCCATAATAACTTGAAAATTACTCTGAATCTGAAAATTGTGCTGTCAATAATGCTGACATTTCGTAATAATAGCAAGAGGATCCATTTAGTTAATACCAGCTACCACGAGCCACTCTAATATTTCCAAACTAATTCGGGTCTTTCGAGAAAAGGGCGTAAATATTATTTAAAGTCCGGGAAACGTACTCTCTTTGATATTGAAGGTGTCCATGGGCAGTGGACACCTTCAATATACATTAGGTGACCCATTTTCATTTGCTTAAATAGTAAATATACATTGTATTTTATTCGCTTATCTACTCTATAACTGCTGTTTCGACTGCTGTAAAGCACTCGAAACTTCGATTATAGTAATTAACTTAATATTTAATTTGTATACATTTTTCGGAAGGTCTGTTCTGGCCACGTGTATTAATAATATCGTCACTACAGAAAAAGTACTTAGACGTAATAGGCCACGTTCGTTTAAAAGTGTCGATGTTGGCGGTGAAGTGGGTCGTTAATTAATTCTGCGATAAAAACAGCCGGCTGCCTCCCGCCGACCGCGACCGGTAGAGCTATGTGACGCCCACATACTCCCAAATCCCAATCAGTACGTATGAAATTAAAATATTTTACTATTTTAGAAAGCTCTTCAAACATATGCTTTGCATTGAGGATGATAAAAAAAAATATGTTAACGCTCAAAAAGTACTTATGCTTTCTGATCCGTTATAAGATATATATTATTTCGCTTTAGTAACAGATATGAGGGACTTATGTTCGAACAATGAAAGAAAGTGTCTCTCTTGTCCTGTCAGGGTTGCTGCATTTCAATCACCTTGTTAACCACGCGACCTTAAAACTATTCTTAAAACCTTCATGTCTTAAAATATTTCTGCGCAGATAAAAATATTTTCTCTGGTAAAATACTAATCATTTTCTTGCGCCCCACATTGTGCGTATCTCTAGACATAATTGTTAAAATATTTGATTTACGAATGAAAAGAACCTCGGTGATAGATGATGAATGATTTGAACCACCGAGTTGGACTAAACAGGGACTAAATGATATACCAATTACTCCGCGCAGCGCAGTGTTACCAATATTTAGGCGGTGCCGTAAAGCAACTGGCAATAATCGTTAGTTTTTGTTCTTACAAGCTTCATACAGTGGTTGAGGCATGTCAATTATAGCATAAGGCGATTGTTGGTGGCACCTTGGGTTTTAGTGGGTATGCACAATAGCGAGTCCCACATAACCCTTCTGCACCAAGCAGTCGCGCCGCGGAAGGGTATGCGCAATGCATTTCCCCAAGTAAAAAAAAATGTCAATTATCTCCGACACATCTAACGTATATGAAGCGAGTCGCTGAGATGTGGGGGACACGTAAAGTAGTTCTTCGAAACGAAAAGCGGGCTCATCTGTCTGTTGACGCCTAGGTAGTCCGTCACACCAGTCTAAAAGTTAAAGTGTTATTTTTTGTTGCGAGAAATGTAGTCGTTAATGTTATTTAATTGGCAATTCCCGGGGTCGGTCACGCGGAGGTATTTGCTTTCAGAAAGCCAACCTTGTGCTGTCGAAACAAGGTGTATTATTGTCTTTCTATCAAAGTGTCTAGCCTGTATCTGATAACGTGACTCGCTTGCCTTTGGAGACTTTTAAAACTTCTCCTAAAAACATTTCAAAAGTTTTTTTTAATGAATTTGTATTTTAAATATAATTATTCTTTCTTCTTCACTGTTCTACATACTTCTACCTATATAACTTATTTTTAACGCAGTAATCTTGTCAAGGAATGTAATAAAACAATGTATAATTTATTAAAATTAGGTAGGCTTATGTAGCTCTGTAACATACAAACCAAAATCTCTTTTTAGATAATGTTATAATCACAACATTGAAACGATATTTATTATCAATGCTAATTAAGAGTGCATATTCACTCACACCATAAAATAATACCGAAAATATATGCAGAGAAAATCAGTATGAACCACCATATTTATCTTGTGACTAATTTGAGGTTGCGTTGAAATTTTAAACAATAATTCTAAAGTAATCTAAGTTTGCTTTGTAGTGAAACTTATGTTTAAGTTATCAAACTCCGACAGGGGAAGTTCTACTTGAAACATGAAACTTTGTCACAGAAAAAAACTTTATGAAGGCTCTTAACTCGGGTATCCGCTTTCGGAGGATCAAGTCTCAACTCTACATTTGCGGTAAACGAACATAAAAATAATAGAATTTCTGCGGCTAAAGAAAATATTTTTCACGTGAAACTTCTTTGGACGAATGAGGATAATTTTTTTACGGATGAAACGTCACGAAGTTGTGCAGCGTTTTTGTCGCAGAAAAGGGAGAGAGTGATTGAGGCCGATTAAGAAAGAGCGAGAAAGTGAGATGGAGAAAAAATAGACAGCATTGCTTGATGCATTCGTTTAGTAGTAACATTTTAGAACTTTAGATGGGAAGTAGCGATTTTTTATTTTACAGGTGCGGTAAACGAAAATATTTTATATTTTCATTAGCACGTATACAGTGTGTAAAGAGTGTGAATATAAATACGCAAATACTTGGAGTGATCATATACTGGTGCATGATCATCTATTAAAAAATTTTAACATAGTCAGAATTAATTTACAAAGAAGTTTCACTTCTGACATGTGTACTTTGTACGCACGCACTTTTATATACATAGGGGGCAAACGGGAAGCCACGATATAAAATTATCAAATTATAATTATAAAGATTCTCAGGGAGCTTAGATGAAACAAAGTGTGTCAGGCCATTAGCAAGTGAACGTTAGCAATTAGGTACAATCGCCCGCCCGCACCGCTCCTACACTCATATTTCCCAGTGCTCGTTAATTTACCATATTTATTCAATATATTACATTTAATCCGTCCATTGTATCTAATCTCCACGCCCACTGGCTGGGCCCCTCAAAACAGACGGGGATAATCGTAAAAACGTGCATTTCATGTTACCTAGGAACCTACGTGGTGATAGCACATTGCCATATTATCTGCGGGCGGCTTTTCATATCATATTGTGAAACATCTCATGTCCGACGCAGTATACTGCTCAAACGTGATTGTTAGGAGTTATTAATTGGGGATCGTCACGTCGTTTTTAGCGGACTGATGTGAACTCTGATATAGTACAAAGACGTCCTAGTCGTCGTAGTTACAGATAAATAAGTGAATTTGATGAAGTAAATAGAATATATGTACCGAAACTATCATCTAACAAAGAATGTTATTGTTCTGTGGTTCGTGACTAGCGAACTACATTTCAGTGTTTCTCTTTTGTACCGACGATATTATCTTAGTTGAGATAGTCGACTTTACACAGACGACATGGCACCGCACGTCGCAAAGCCATGTACAATGAAACACGAAATGAAAAGTGACATAAAAATACTCTGATATAAATCCGCATCTCGACCGAAATAATGGTTAAAAAATTCAAGCACTTAAAGTATGATCTATCGGTTACGTATTTGTCATGTAAGAACCGCACATATTGAATAGTATGAATCAAGTACTTTCCTACATTCTACTGCTTATTGTCAATCAACAAAGACAATTCAAATTACAGGGCTGCGTACTATATTAAAGAAACCTCACGACCATAAAATCTTAATAACAAATCAGATTTCTATGCTCACGATGTAATTTAACGCGTATTTTATTCGAACTCGTTTTTCGGTGTTTAAATTATACTGTGAAAATGTCATAAAACAGTTACGTCACATGTTATGCACACAGAGGCTATTAACACGAGATCGAACTTATGACATATAGCACGAGGACATGGAGAGCGGGTAATACACTGATACCTCATCTATGGCCTCTAATACCATCAGCAGAATTTTACATCAGATTTGCAGTATTAAGAATTTCTAAGGCTTCCTCGATTAATTCGATGAAAGGTCCCGCCATAATTAAATGTTCGCCTTGATTTTCCTCTTACGTGGTCTATATAATGTGCATATTATTTTGACTCCTTTATTAATAATACAATTAGCACCTAGACTTCTTAACCGAACCATGTTGCTTCGTATTTTTTATGAAAATATTTTACTCTAAATTTTCTCGTTAAGATCATAGGAATATTGCTAACATAAATGTGAGTAGATCGCAAAGGATTTGCGTTATCTACTATCGTTTTAAAGCGGTCGACTTTGTCTTATGCAGATGCAGCTATTATTCCAAACAACATTGAAACTCGGGGCCACGTCAACTCCCATTGGAGCAGTGATGTTTGAATGCGCGGAACATCTGTGCCTGTGGAGAGTGGAAACAGGCTGCTCGTGGTTTTGTGCAAAGGATTGTGTAACACATTCATTGATAATAAAGTCGAATTTCGCCTGAATAAAAAGGGCTTATATGACTGTTAACTGTGTAGGATTTGATACACTGAACGTAATACGAGATGAGAGGATTACTTTACTTGTTACGATATTATAAAATATCAGTGTCTACGCGCACTGAGGTATTGTATATTCATTCTCACGACTAGACTTACTTCGTATATCAAATATGTATTCCTATGAACAAATATACTTACTTATTACGTATTTTAATGTAATGAAACCGTAAATATATTATTTGTAGTCTAGACAGCGGTTTAATCTGTGAATTTGATATGTATCCAACAAAATCCTTTCTTTATATTAAAAACTGGCTGCCCGAACGGCTTCGCATGCATTTGTATAAAAACAGCCTACTCGAGAATAATGTTGCATAAATAATATTTAAATGTAGTGCGCCTTTGTCTTCGTTCCAAGTTCTTAGCTAGAGTTCGCAAACAGTGCGCCGGACATAAGATACACATATATGTACAAACAAAACATAGCTCTTATTGCTCACTCTCTTCAGGCCTTAAGGGGTGTGTCGCATGGGAGGAAAAGAAAACAGGATACAGGGGAAGAGATATGAAAGTTAGGTAGGAAGTTTATGTTATAAACCTGTGCTCTCATAAACAACGCTATGCTTTAAATATTCGCATATTAATATTATCAGATTAACATCATAATTCCCTATATAATTATAATATAGGAAATTCATTTTTTTATGTATTTTATATGGACATATTAAAAGGATCATTGATATTTTTAGTTTTAATTCTTTATACATTACTTGATTTGTTTGTACATTCCTGTTTACTGTTGTTGTAATGAACTGCTCAAGTTCTTCATACATAAATATCGTTATTAATATGTTACCTTTACTTCTCGATTTGCGTATTAACTATTGTTTTATGAAAGAAGTTTGTCGAGACGCTTGACAAGAGTTTGAAGCTTTATGCAAAAATAAATACAAAAATACATTATATTTTTAGATGGATACCGACAGAAACTGTAATTTTTAAAGCAACTAATGAAACAATGTGCGTCTGGTTGACTTAAAGACTATTAACTTATACATCCGACTTAGTTAAATCACTAGATGGCGCTAGGAGTACTACTTATTACTACTATTATTATTTTTATATAAACTAACAGCAACTACACTACTGTTTGAGTTCCTACAAATGCAAATGTAAAGGTAAGCTTAGTCTAGAAAAAATGTATTTCTATACCGATTGACGGGAAACGGAGCGAAAGAAAATTCTACTTGTGGACAGGTCTCATTTTGGATCGCAAAATAAGTAAGTATATACCTATATAATTTATAATAATAATCTGTTAACTATGAATATCTTAGATTCGTGATTCTATTTCTAGAATAGAATTCATTGCAGGAATTTATTGTGAAACAACAAAACGGACAGGACCCACTGGAAAGAGATGATTTACGGGCAAAGGAAGAAACTTGATGAATGGTGCTAAAAGGAATATACCAATATGGTGCCTTTTACCATAAAAGGGGCTATACAAATACAAATACTACAACACTAAAATAAATTAACCAGTGGCGCTACAATCTCTTTAGGTCTTGGCCTCAGATTTCTGATTCTGTTTCATGATCATTTTTATATCTAATAGGCAAGTAGGTGATCAGCCAGTGACTGACAGAGGTCGTCGACTTTTTGGGTCTAAGACATGTTGGCTTCCTCACGATGTTTTCCTTTACCGTTCGAGCAAATGTGCACATAGAAAGAAAGTCCATTGGTGCACAATTGGGGATCGAACCTACGACCTCAGGTGTGAGAGTCGAACGCTGCAGCCACTAGGCCAACACTGCTCTACAACTACTACAACATTAACAAAACTTTATACATACATACAAAGAAATGTACTAAACAATTATTGTATAGATTAATTAATAAAGATTTAATAATAATATTACTGCAACTAAAGTGGTTCTTTCAATAGGCTATGCTAAATTGGAGATTCATTTCCTACCTTACCTTAAATTGTAAGTTTTGAACAAAATCATTTAGCATTGAGTCAAGAGACAAAATTACTTTTAGCAGGGAACTTTTTACCATTAGCGGCTTAACCCGGCCTGATCATTAACTGTCCCAAATATTTTGAAAGTAAATATAGTGTAATTTACTCAGAGTAATTGGAACAATTTAATGGTGAAACAATTATTCGGAAATCGTTCCAGTAGTGTATTTCTTATTCATTTTATATAGACTTTAACATTCACCTTGAAGTTAATTGTGATTTTGTCTCGATTTGTATGTGTGAATACTTCAACGATAAAACGACTAGACAAAACAAATGTATAATTAAACATAACTAGTACCTATTCTTAATTAACCTTTCAGTAACGGAGATGTGAAACGCAAAACTGTCGGTTCTCATAAAATTTACCCAAATTAAGCAAAAAATAAGCGAACAATAAAGAAAGTAATTAAAACACAGTTACGTTGCGTTTCTAAGCTATATCATATCGTCTAGGGCTGTCACAAAAAAAATATGTTTACTCTGTTTATTCATATGTATAATTTCATTAATATATAAATTCACACCTAATCATTTTAATAGCCGAATAAATATTACAAATGCCTTTTAAAAGTTATCGGGTCGGGAAAATTTAAAGTTTTGTTGTAGGTAAAATTAATCTTAACAAGTTAATAGTAATCGTTAAAAGTATCTTCTACATACAATTCTGAAAAGGCCGGCAACGCACTCGCGAGCCCTCTGGCATTGAAAGTGTCCATGGGCGGTATCACTTAACATCAAGTAAGCCTCCTGCCCGTTTGCCCCCTGGTCTATAAAAAAAATTGTTACAGCTATATCTTATCATATATAGTTTTCCGGGATTGAGGTACAATGGAAACGTGATACTTGATTCACGATTTAATAATATTCCAGTTCGATATCACGTCAAATGATTATTGATTTATCGTCCCCTCCCCCTCCCGCTCGTGAGTCTGATGTGTTGTTGATTGTGAAAACTGTCGGCTCCCATCAATCACAGCTGGCTGACTTTTTATAAACTACGCCTAGAAAACACGAGAAATATTATATGCGTATAAAAATTGGATAAAAAAATCAGTAGGTAACAACCTCTAGGCCTCAGATTTCTGGATCTTTATCATGATCAATTTGCCAATCTACTAGATAAGTAGGTGATTTACCTCCTGTGCCTGACTCACACCGACTTTTTTTCGATTGACTATCGCTCTAAAGCAAGCCGGTATCACGATGATTTCCTTCAATTCTTTTTCCTGGTGCACAGCCGGGGATCGAACCTACCGATCTATTTCAGTCGCACGCTATAGCCACTAGGCCAACAGTACGTATACCTTAAAGTATTTTTCGTAACCTTGGATTACTTGCCTAAATATCCCAGGAGACATCGTATCAGATAAGTACGTGACGGTCGCGTCGTGTCTCGGCTCTAGAAATAGTGATACACAAACATACAGATCAATTATCTTGACAATATCTGACAGTACTCTGAAGCACATACAAAGTACATGATTTTATCACATGTAAAAATAGTAAGTGGAATATGGGCTCGGTATGCTCAAGGATTTAACAACCGTTGGTGAAAACTACGGGGTAAAAGTTCATAATTAAGATAAGTACATTGTAAAGTCCTTTGGAGACCGACGTTTCCTTTGATCTGTTATTCTGAAAGCCGTCGCGATTCGAGACCGCCCGGGGTCACCTTTCGTCCGCACTGAGTTTCTTTGAATATTTCACACGGAATATAAACTAGTTTCTTTGCCTTACTCAGAATCTGTAGATTTGTATTAACGTCAGCGTGACACATTTTATCGCTTGAAAGTCAACTTAGACATGTGCAACGACGGGCCTAGATAGATAGATCGATATCTGGTCAAACGATCAGTTTTAATCAATATTTCAGTAGGTTTAAAGTATATTTGAAAAACTTACATTGGAAATGAAAATTTGTCAGCTCTAGCGGCCTTGTAATTTTTAATTTTTATAATTATCATGACGATCAATCTACATTAAATTGATCGTGATTTTTAATCTCTAGATGTTTCGTTTGTTGAATAATAAACATTCTGAAACGATACTCGTACAGCATAATTATTATCTGTGTTTATTTAATCCCAAAATAAACCAACAGTTCTTAGAAAAATTACTGATTCGTAAACATAAGTAATAGCATTTTTTCCACGATCCTAAGCTAACAGGACCGCAATTTCCAAGCCACTGGTAGTTGGGGCATAAATAGACACAGAAATTTGCCCTTTATTCTGTGATAACAAGAGCTCTATTGGCGCAGCGTTTAATCCGTAGTGGGTGGCCGCTCGGTGTGGTGTCAGTCAGTATGAAGGCGTGGGATCAAGTTACGTGGTCGTTAGCGGCAAATCCTAAGCAATCAACACTGGGGCACCCTTAACAACCAGCACAACGTGAAATGTGGTGAACGTAGTTACTACATTAAACACGCAGACTTTCAGATGTCACGTTTGACGTACAGAAATTGGCAGTCAATGTAGTGCCAGACAGAGTATGATCTGAAGGGGTCGACTAACATGAAAGCCCAATTTCCAGTGACGTCACGTACCTGACAAAACAAAACATTGTAATTCAATTTAGAAGGTAATTTCGGCACTTATATTCTAAATAGAAGTATTTACTTTTATGTGAGTATACTTGTGTGGTCATTATTGTATGTGTCTCGAATTTTCAGCTCCACAGTTGTATATATAAAACTTGAAAAACCTAACCCCCTACAATTTGACTTTTAAGAAAAATCCTCTATCGTCTGGTTGCCAACTGAAGCTTACACTAACTTAACGACTGAGGGTTAACGAGCTACAGGGTGCGCCGACAGACATCAATTAGTGCATTTATTTGCTAACGGTCTCTTTGTTCATCACATATACATGTCGCAGACAACTGGCTTAATAAGCCGTTCAATTAACAGCCTAGTATGTTAACTAAACGGCGCCGTTTACCTAACGGCCTGAAGATGTTCAGCGAGTTGATCAAACGGCTAGGCAAATGACTTGGATCGATGACGTTTCATTACTTGCCTAGCATGTTGACTTGTTAAAATTTTACGTGTTTTATACGATGTTTCTATAAATAGGTCACTTTTTCTTCGAGTTCTATAATTATTATATTGCACCAAAAAGTGTTTTGTGTGTTTATATGAGCGACAATATAGTGGTTGTCTGAAAGAGATCGCTCAAAAGCGATAAGGCCGCCAGTTGATCTCCTTTTCATTTAACTATGTTCAATATTTATATTGTAATGTAACGAAGGGTTAATAAATAAAAATATATTTAATAATAAATATATTTATATCTATACAAACGCCAAGAATGCTGACAGATACAAAACAAAATTCTTGTTATACAGACTTTTAATAATTAAATTGACGTTTGGTTTTAAGAAATAAGCAGAGCATTGTTCGCCGTAAAGTGGCTCATTCTAAAATGTGTTGAATTTGTGAAATTCCCAGCCAATGCATATACATCAAAGAGATTCAGACAGCTTTTCTGTTACGTGTTTAATCTGTATACGCTGTCTCCGTCATAATCTCGTTTGACTAATCTTGGGAATGTTCCTGATTTTAAAGGCTGTGTTAAGGATATTATTATTTGTTTAATATCTTTAATAAATATCATATTAATTAGTGAGTTGACTATTTAAATTGCAAAAATAATAATAATATTACAAATTTCATATTTATAAGTGGTGTTACAGAAATAAATCACAACGTATATAAAATATAGTATAGTAAATGGTTAAATGACGTCATTAATGAGAACTTGCGAAAAACAACAGCGATAAATGGGAGGCCATTAACTTATATGAAAGCATTACAATTATATTGCTCTCATAATGTCAAAACTGTTTTATGGCCCTTACGTTTCTGCAAATATTAAGCATTACATTTTTATGGTTTTTACTTTGTTAGTTTATGTATCTTTGAATCATATGCTTATGTTGGTAAGATTGATGTGATAAGATTAGGTATTTATTAAGTGCATATTATATTGGGCAGGTTTGTCATAATAACATCGTGGGTATTATGAGGGAAGACAAAATGAAAATGGACGTAAAATGCGACGGAATGGCTTCCTCGACAAATAAAACGAGGAAGACAAATAAAAATATGGGAGGACGATGTAAGTAGAGCAGCCGGCCCTATATGGCTACGTAAAGCTGGACACAGAGAAGTGGAAGGTTTTAGAGGAGGCCAAAGACACGCTGTAAAATAGAAATTTACCGGCTTGCCGATTAATTATTCACTTTTTATGTTGTAGGGTAAGAATTTTACAGCAATGCAGGCTATTATTATTACATTATTGGCAGGTTTGTCTTTATCACATCGAAGCAACATATGTTTTTTTTATATAAGTCAACACTTCTATTGCCTCCCGGAAACCACGGACTGTGTGTATCGGCTGAAAATGGCGAAACTTGCTGCAGAGGCTGATAAAGAGGCTGATTTCAGATGGATAAAAGTCAATATTTCGGGTTCACTTCAGGTGTTGTGTCAACAAGATCGTGTATGCTAGTCATGTAGACCTCGCATTTAGTCATTTGTTACATTTATAAGTCTTCGGTCTCCACTCACGTACTCCGTAGAAAATACAATACGCGATAATATATCGCTATAAATATTGCTGTGTCCCAGTGTGCGAGCAAACTTATGGTTAAATCGTCTAAATAGAAGTGCTTTGTGATGCGAAGCGCGGTCTAAATCGCTTCACAACTTCACATCGAACTTCCATTAGTCCATATGAAACTCTCCGTGGGGGGCGACGTCTACTACACAAGAGCATATTGCTTTGTACAGAGTACATTGCTGTTCCATTTCGCTACTATACACCGAGCAAGCAATGTATGCTAGCAACACGCAGGTTACTGACCTGCCACAGATATGTAGTTACTGAAAGAGTTTTTAATGAATGTACCGTGCACATCGCTGGGTAAGCTAGCGCGTGAAAGAATTAAATAATTATAACAATAGCCTTTATTTCTAAAACTTAATTATACACATTCGTTTATATGGATGCTAAATAAAATAACTTTTACCAAGAGGTAAAATACAAAGTATCATTTAGGAACCATGATGTGCATTGTCAGATTTTGGTTGGCCTCCTCCATCCGGTTCCACTTATGTCTGTCGTGGGCCAGGCACGGTCAGGTGACAGTTCGGCGCTAGATTTACTTTGGCGTATTATGGTTTGATATTCTTCTAGGTTATTCTTAGATTTTTTCAGTGTGTTGAGCCGAAAAAATATTCTAGAGTGATTCTTGTCCAAGTGGGTTAGGAAAAATACATAGATGTCTTCTTGGCTTAATTTGCTGTAGGCTGTAGGGCTTGAATTATGTTAATCGAATAAAACAGAAAAGGATTTAAAAGGTTAAAAAGAAATGGAGGAAGTGTATGCCGAAAGCGTCAGTATGGGGCAGCATCCGGCGGGGGGCAGGAAGCAAGCTCGACGTAATCGATAGTTCTATGCACACAGGGTACAGTGCACACAGTGGAAGGAGAGTGCATGGACAACAGCTGTTTCACGTTTTTCACATTACTTCAAACCAAGCGCATCGCTCAGGGATTACGGACATCAATTCACGCTGGAACGAATCGAGCCTCTATACATGAGATCGGAAATTCGATACGTTTCAAAGATGCATCTATTATGCTGTAAAGCGGTCGAGAGGATTTAATGCGAGACACTTAATAATCACGAAACTATATCTAACTAGTTTTAATAGTATTCTTCTAAATGTAATCGTGTAGAAAGTACTTATTGTATGAATATTGTGTAAAATTTCTTAAGATAATGTATAAAAAAACCCAAGGATTAAAATAAAGAAAAATAAATTTATATTTTATGGTGACAAAAATTGACGTAACAGTAAAATTGGTTACCTGGAAGCGATCGCTCGAAAGCGATAAGGCCGTCAGTGAATAACATATAAACTTTTCAGTGAAAAGAAATTCGAGTTACTTGTAATTTTTGTTCATTTGTTTATGTTTGTTCTGGCACTTTAATCTTAATATTTCCTTTTCTAGTATTTCCCTTACTAGGGTTACCCGGAAGAGATGTGAAGAGAGCTATAGCGAAAATTTATGTTGTATTTGTTTATCCGGAAAGCAGTCACCAGGAGCATTAAAAGAGTCGAACCTAAAACATCACAAAAACCGAAGCCCAAACCAACGCGTATTGATCCCAAGTCCCAGCAGTATTGTGTACAATACCCTATTGTTCCTGGCATGCTATTCATTATTACCACAATAAATTCAAATCACTTTGTTTCACCTCGTATGTTGATAAAGCATTGTTACCACAAGGTTAAGTATTCTAACACTTGGCTCTGCAAATACTTTGAATATAAAACAAACGAAAGTCATCAAGATTAATTTTTCATCGAATTTCACGATATCATCAAAAAAGAAGAAATCGTTAGCGCTTACATCACATAAGCCATAATCTTTTAGATTCTTTAGAGTCACACTAAAAATATATTCAAATTTTATACAAAACGGTATAAATTAGTACATATTTCCTTATGTTTGCACATGCGCGAAACGTGAACTAGCATATAATATGTTATTTCATACAGTTGCTGTAAAAAATATGAGGCCATAATCTATCGAACGTGTTATCAAAATCCGTCGAATAAACACAAGGTGTGAAGTGAAGTTGTCAAGCGCGCGGATTTGCGCAAAACGCTCACATCCGTGTGTACTGAGTACTGCACGGTACTCCACAGAGCTAGCACCGACTGTTCTCACGAAATCACTCTGCACGCTTCCTGTTGACACAACTGTGTGCCCAATGTGTATGTGTGTGTGTCTATAAGCCAGCCGGCGCGCCAGCCGTGCGCTACGAGTGCCCTGCGGATACGATTCAAAGAAAAATGCCTGCCACAAACCTGACAGAATACGAAAATTAATTCGTACCGCATCGTTTACGATGAATTTCGTTTCTCTGGAACGTTTACAAAAATAGTATGGCAGTTTGTGATAGCGATGGGGTATAGTGGATATGGTTGTATGAAAGATAAGGGCCGTAATGTTCAATAGAAAGTTACTGGGGAGCCTCGTTTCGTCAACGTGAAATATAATCCCCATTTTACTGTATTTTTTATCAATACGTCGCGTGAAATTTTATTTGTTGAGATATTAATGTTATGAGTTTAATATTACTTTTAGGGTTCAGTATCTTGATGTTTTAAATATAACAGTATACGTAGATATTATTTTTGAGGTTTTTTTTATAGAACAGGGGGCAGGAGGCTCACCTGATGTTAAGTGATACCGCCGACCATGGACACTCAATGCCAGAGGGCTCGCGAGTGCGTTGCCGGCTAAGCTACTGGTTGACGAACATGGATAGTTATAACTCCGAGGACTAAAAATTGTTCAAGTTTGACAGATGTGTCCAGCCCATGCAACTTTTACATTATATGTTATTGACAGTAAATAAAATAACTCTGGAACTTTCGTCAGCTCATTAGGCAATCGTGATAGTTATTCCGAAACGTAACGGCTAAGTAAACAGAATTATTCTGTAAGAAACTTTATCATTTATATTCTATACGATGTTAGGCCAGTAAAGGCAAGTATCGAAATGTATTCCAGCGCTTCATCAATCAGAGTGTCCTACACAGGCCCGCATACGATACAACCGATGAATTATGCAAATTCTCGGAGATAATAAAACACAACGACTGCGCCGCGCCGGCTCACTGGCATCTTAATCAGATCCGACACTTTTATGTGGACAATGAGTTGACACAATTGAAAGTGACTATTATAAGTAAACAAAAAGGCAAAATTACTCTCAAAAAACGTTGTCAATGATTGAAACAAAACTGAATAAGATGGTTTTCAACATTTATGTAGAGATCTGCAAACTGTCTGCTTTATTTGACACATGTTATGATTCCCAAGACGATTGTGCTGAGTAGCTGTAGATGATACAAAACAGATGTATCCTATAGGTCAATTACTTTTAAGCAAAAATCGAACTTGTCGTCACTCTACGTACTTTATTTTATCATGATCACGCAAAGGATTCTGAATGCCTCTACGAGCAACGATGTTGTTATGTCATGTGGCGCAAATGGTGGTCATTATCTGATCAGTCTCGCCTTGATGGCGTTCACTGGCGGCGGTAATTTGCTCCATTTTCATATTTTCTCTGGTTTCCCGTCAGCTGCAGTACGTTAAAACACCATCAGACCGTTTCGAACTCATTACGTCTCACTTATCGTCGCTAACGCAGTTTTTGTCGAAAAGTTTTTGTGTTGCATCGCAATGAGTCACAATGGTACGAGGGCAAGGCCTGCATCCTAAGTCGAGCCTAACGTGAAACGCTTTCATTTATTTGGTTGAGTGACGCATCGAGGTATTTATTTGCTTGCTTAACGTGGAAAAAAGAAAGAAAAGAAATTATTATACGCAATAACAGGATATTTAGGTAAAATATAGTGCACTAGCCTCTAGGATTCCCTGTGTCGTGGGCAGCCAGTCCTTTTGACATGTTAACTGTACTTTATGATTTCTAAATAACACCAATTTATAATTAAACAATTTTTGCTCAATAAGAATATTGTTCCTGGAAGAGATCGGTCGAAAGCGATAAGGCCGCCAGTTGCCCTCCTTTTCATTTAATTATGTTCAATTTTTATATTGTAATGTAACGAAGTGATAATAAATAAATACATAAATAAATATTTTCCGTATCATCATAGGACAGATTGATTAGGTATTGTTTGCGATTTTTAGTGAATTTATGTAATGCGAGTTTTGACAAGTTAGTGATAATTTTGTTTTTGAGAAAAAGGGACCCCGAAGGACAAAAGGCAAAGAAATTGCGTTTTTTGGGCGTCTTATATATAGGTTTGCAATGTTCTTGATGTATATTGCTATTAAGCATAATTATCGTACTATAAATATAAAGATGAAAAAATGAAATAATGCATAATTATTAGATTTCTTGCTCCAGTTGTAGAAATGATTATTAGTTCTAATTTGTTTCAATGTTGTTTTTAAAGTGTTAAGTAGGTAATATTATATGTTTGTTTGAGTTAGTGTAACGTATGACTCAGTAGTAGATACTTTTTTATTTAGTCTAAAACTCTATATTTGAACACACCAGTGTGGGTGAGTTGCGAGCGAGATAAGGCGTTATCGTGCGGGAATGTGGTCGGATCTCGCCTCCAAATAAAGAAAGATAGCTCTACAAACTCTCCCTAAGGAAAAACACCAGTACCCGATACCCGGTCGTCGTAGAAAGCATTTTAAGTATTACTCGCAAACCAATTGTCGACCGCTAATAGTCGTACCTAAATTATGGTAAAGAGAATATTGCTTTTTGTAAGTGCTCCAGACCACAGCCTGTGGAGACATCAAGTCACGACCCAAATTGTTGTGCCTTCACAATTACACAATGCGGTGTGCCCAATAAAAATGCAAAGTCTGTTTCTAGAGGGTTTTTTCAATACCCATTTATTTTCAGTCCAAAACGTGACTCGTTAAAATATGAATTGCTGAATAAAAGCAAATAAAATAAATTTCAGTTTTTATATAAATTAGTTATAAGCTGGTAATGTTTTCTTTTACATACCAAAGATTACATATTCACATGATTTGCTTAATATTTCATGTATTTTTTTATTCAAAAAAAAATTATAAATAATATAAATAACCTATGTGAATCGGGTCTGCCCTACGCCTAAATAAAACCTATATGAATAAATGATTTTGAATTTGATTACCTACACATATTTACTCTAACTTACCTGGCTACCTAATGTACTCAACTGAACCTCTCATTAAATTTTGTAATTTTACTTAGGTAATATTTCATAAGAAGGTATATTCAATGGTATCTGCAAGAGAAAATAACTATAATCACGAGCGTTCCACTCGGGACGGGAGTGATTTTTTTCCGTTTTAAAGAGAAAGTTAATTATGTTTCCTTTTCCACTCAAGCCCGTGGAGACGATCGAGCCTCAAAGCAATTTCCACTCACATACACATCCGCTGCCAATTTGAAATAGACATCACATCACTAGTTCGAGGAATCCACTACGCGCCGATACAGGAAAATTTCGTCTCTATGACAGTATACTTACAGGGCAATATTGGATACATCGCTTCAAGAGCTAACGGCCATGGAATACCCATAAGTGGACGTAGGGTTGCCAACTTTTTAGTCCAATTATCGGTAGAATTTTTGTGCCCCTCTCCTCAGAGCCATAAACAGAGTAACAAATTGGATTACTGATACTCGGAGCCATCGAATTGTGTTCTGTATGCTTTACAGATCCATTCCACGGAGTGAACACGTTAAATAGCGGGTAATGCAAAATAAATACCAACTAAATATTTACAGTAACGTTACCTCAATATTTTTTCAACTTTCACAAAAAATGAGCGGACCATTGACGCCTACTTATAATTATTTATTGCCAACTTGTTATATCGAGATGGCGGAGCCCTGCAAGGTGGTGATAAGAGCAATTTGTCCAGTTCCATAAGGGACACCGAAGCCAGCCGGACATAAAGAGGGGCCAACCTTGTTTTCAATTACCTACTTTGCAAAAGAATACGTGTTTTGTTATATGTAATTGTTTATAGAACTCTGCTATTATATATAAAAGCATTGTTTGG
The DNA here is from genome assembly GCA_028984075.1 of Pieris mannii. Taxonomy (NCBI): domain Eukaryota; kingdom Metazoa; phylum Arthropoda; class Insecta; order Lepidoptera; family Pieridae; genus Pieris; species Pieris mannii. The sequence goes on from CM054776.1 coordinate 9,497,057, forward strand.
AAGAATGTAATATATATGTCGGCTCGGTTATGTTATGTTTAAGTCAATAGACCGTTGATTTTATGTTGATTTGCTTAATCATTGAGATTTCTCCTATTACTTAATTGTCAACCTTTACTTAACGAATAAAAGCACGAATATTGTTACAACCAATCAAGCAAATGCCGAGTGGGGTCGAGGCGCCATTTTGAGTTTTGACTGCGTTCAGGGAACGCGGGACATTACTGATTTAGTATTAAATGGAGTATTGTGGTGTTGAGAGGTTGGACCTTGTTCGGTATATGTGATGAAAAGAGATCGGGGCCCTAAACCTCCTCGTTTTAACGTAAATGTAGCGTTAGAAGGAATCAATTCGAATTAAATTTTGTACAATATATGTATATTCAAATCTTTCATTCATCGACAAATATATTTCACACAAAATTCCGATCAGATCATATCATAAAACTCTATAATGTATCATAATTGGTCAGGTGTTCACCGATCCTGGATAATGCAGTCAGGATATGTGCAGACAAAGAAAGAAATAAGTATATTCATAATTCCATAAAATAAATTTAAATAATAAAGCCAATCTATTATTACCCTTAGATAGCCAAAAGAGGGATTTAATGGGGGCGCATTAGGAGTCGGTAAGACCACGCTTGCACCGCATTAGGTAGTCCCCGTGTTCGGTTGAAATACCTCTGTAGTTCACTAATTACTCATTACTGATTCCACGCACGAACTAAGGCCTTCGTCTGTCGCTCTCCCAATACCCAACACACTGCCTTTTTCCAGAAGAAAGAATTAAGAAATACGAAATATATTAAATATATATCTTTATGAAATAAATCCGATAACAAAAAATTTCATATCTTAAATTGGTATTACAAATATTATTTACAGCATTACGCAATTTAGATATTTTGGTGACGTATAACTTTTTGTGTACACAAACGACCTTTTATCTATTTAAGGAAAAATATTTACCATATTGACAGCTACCGATTTGAACATGACAAAAATTCTCGAAGGTTGAAAAACATCCTTAACGCGTATTATTTCAACTTTAACATCCTTGCTATCGGTACTTCCTACTTCTGTATCTCTAACATTATAACGTAAATTTCAAGTAAAGTAGATAGATCTAGAATTAACATCAATTATAGATAGTAAAGTGTATGGATAGGCAAGGCTTCCGTTAGCGGAGTAACGACTGAACAAAAAGCTGGCTTCCTGCACGCGTTGCCCTGCCCTTGTTCGAGCCCACATCCTTTTTATAGCTCTCCATATAGTCCCAACTCTATACATACGGTACATATAAATGCTTTTCATTGCGACAATAATACAGCTTAAGGAGCGATTAAGCATATAGAAACTTGGTAACTTATGGTGCCCCCCTGTGCGAAGGCCTGCGATGTGACTATGTATGGAACTGCTTTTTTTTTAAACTACTATACAACCACTTATTTGGATTGGCATAATGTTGCATTTTTTCGTGATTGAATTACCTAAGTTTAATATTTAAATCATATGTTTAGGTTATCGCGGAATGTGGTTAAAAAATGTATTAAGAATATCCACAGCGCAGAATCACACACATCATGAGCACACCCTACAAACACACCATCCCGTACATACCCACACTTTTACATCATCACACAACACAACTAATTTAAGCTTAGTTAAATAAATTAAATCACAATTAGTCAAAAGTATTAAATAATTTTTGTTTGTTTGTTCCCTTTTATAAATCTTTTTATTGTTAAATGTATCATGTATTCCATCTTTGGCTATATTCTCAGTGTATTTGTATGTAATTAAGTATAATTTATGTTAGCTGTAGGAGTACTAAATAAATAAATAAATAAACGTCGTGTACGACGCACTCTTTAAGATATTAGTCTGCGATAATTAATACAATTCTACTTCATCTAATGGCTCTATCGCCACGTTATATCTTTTGTGTGTGACATCCGTAATAAGATAAATTCCTGTTGCACCGTCATCGAATTGAAGATGATATTTTATAATAGTAAAGGAAATAAAGCTCTGTATTTTAACAGGAAACGGTGTAATTGTTTATTGAGAATTAGGTTAGTACATTCTTTATATTGTTTTCGTTTTCGCACGCCATAGCTTAATTTTTTGTTTAGCCTAGAAATTAATATTTATATACTTATTAAATGGGAAATTAGTAAATGAATTTAAAGTACTTACCCGTTTACTAATCATGGTTTTTCACTGAAACTTTTTAACAATAAATTCTATGAGTAAAATAATTTTAAAATTTTTGGGTAGTTATTAAAGCTATCACCATTTTAATTATATCAAATATAGACTTGTATAATTAGCACATTTACAAAGCGATATATGCAGATACTATAATATGTACTAATATTATACAATTTTGTTATCTACGGCGCCGCTGATTACCTGTCACAAATTGATCATAATCTAAAATCAAAGACAATTTTACTTCGTCGTTTTTTATACTTAGTCCAAGCAATCTCACACCATAATGCAGCAGTTCCGTCCATCAGTCAGTTGCCTTCCGGGGGCAATAAAAACAACTTTCATTATATCATCAGCTATTACCTATTTATATGATATTTCCTGCGGCGAATTGGAAAAGGGCGTTACCCACGTCTACATAAGTACATAAGAGCCTTCAATAAATAAATATATTGCCAAGTACATTTCGTCACCCGCAGCTAATAAATTACTTACATTAGTGATGAAAGCTAAACTGCGAAAAAATCTGGGTCGGTAAACAATAACACATCAGAGTTATTAAATTAGCATAAAAATTTCCATTATTAGCATCGTGGAAATTTTTATGATGATCACATATGTAGATGTATGGTATGAGTGTTTTCTTTCATATTCAATTAACTGTCCTTAAATCTCACCCAGAGTTCCAACCACTTTTGAATGATGACTAACATTTTGTGGGAACCGGTATGTTTAAGGCCAAAAAACATCGCCTGCAGATACAGCTATGTAAATAGAAAAGAGATGAGAGGCCAAGCCTAGAAAGGGTATATGTCATGTTACCCCAATGCATTTCATAGCTTCGGCTATAGAACTCACAATAAACCATTAAAATTGAATAATTAAACTTTTATTATTACATTTTTACACATGCTGGTCCTCCCTCTAAGACATTCCTGTGTGAACAGACTAATCCTAGGTAAATGAAAATTGAACAAAACATTAGTAATTAATGTATATACTAAAATCAAAACCGAATACACAGCGAATGGAAAATTAAGCGAAATTTTTCATGTGTGTAGTAGGTATTTGTTACAAATAAGATTAACAAATACCATTAAAACGTATATGGGTATAATATATGGCTAAAATAGCTACTGAATCTGTGGTCAATATTTGTCAGGTCAGTGTTCTGTCGCCACAAGCGGTAATGACTCCAAAACAGAGACAACTTATTACATCGTACTCAGAAATAAACGACACAACTGATAAATTACACGGTTTCGTGAGATTTCTTGTTATTTCTCGCTTCTCGGTAGCTCGCTGGGATATTTATACTGCCACATAGTTCTCGAAAGACACGTAATGCTACATCAACATTCAGTGACTTAATAGTTTGTTATTTTTGCCTTGCATTAATATCATATACAGGTTTCAAATATCACATATTGTTATTTAAATTATAGAATTCCATTATCGATTAGTGTGTATTAAAATTTATCTCAAAAATAATATGAAAGTAATGTAAGCTTACGTACGTGAGTAAATATTGTATATGTTATCGGCTCAGCACTTCAATATTTAGCAATAGCTTACGTAAATGTTGTCATTCGAAAAATATTTTGATGTTCTGTGGCACTCATAATAATTACAATAAATGTTATTAAATTTTAATATAACCATACGCTTCTGAATAATGAAACTATTCTGTAATTATATATGCTTCACTTCACCATTATAATTGCCGACTTGACTTTTTATTATAAATGAAGGCTGCGTTAATGCGGTTATAAATGTTAATTTAACGAAATAATTATATTTATATTCTTATCTTGATATATCATGCAAATAATAACTTTATGTATTAGTTGGTTTAAAAACAATCCTTGATATAAATTTGAAGTCAACAAAATCTTAATTTATGGATAAACACTCAACTGAATTGATAATAAAATGTTATAAACATCCTTTAATTTCCGTTAACATTTACCTCTTTCCTTAAGTAATCCTGCCTGTGTATATTGATACATAGGCAATCCTAGGGTACCATGACATCATGAAGCTCGTTCGAACAACTTTTTACTCGAATCTTTAAAAGTTTTAAGGTAAATCCATATTAACTAATGAAGTACTTACGTCAATATGGTTGTCTGTTATTTGTCTCCGTGTTGATGTGGAAAATTTCTTTCAAACTCACCGTTCACCACATAATTAACAGTCTTTAAAATATGATTCAATACATGCTTCATTTGGTATTTCTGAAAAAGCAGTTAAAAAGGTATTTCACTGGCAAACGCACGAAATTGTTGAAATTGATAATTAGCGGACACCATCTGCTTTTATGCGACAAAAACTTGTAGTCATATCAGATAAGTGTTTTTTGTAATAACTGAGTGTGTGTGGTTATTTAGTTGAGAAGTGTAGTGGCCCACATATTCCTGATAACGATACATCACTCAGACATGAGCGATGAAGACGTTTCGAACGACCAACACCATCCTTATTTCCTCTACGTATTATACAGTTATACGTAAAGTGAGGTTTTAACTTCAAGTCGTTTTTAATTCATTCATATTTTAGCTATTATTATTATTATTTTTTATATATTTTTTTATTATTACTTAAGTATTTTTAAATAGTTTAGTATAGACTTAATTGTTCGAAAAACACACACTTTCCTATGCCATTTCTATTTCCGTAAATCAGTCGTTGGTTCGTAGCTAAAATCATTATATGCACCAATTATATTCAAGTTAAGTAAAGTATTGGATTTTGACATACGGGAGTCATACTTAACGCTAAGTCTGGACTCTGAATGTCACCTCAGTACTATTTCAATACTGAGGTGACATTCAGAGGCCTCTAATTAAAAAGATTGTTTTATCAGTAAAATAGAAATGAAATAGTTCTATTTTACTGATAAAACAATCTTTTTATAACAGACCTATTTTCTTTATCAAATTTCTCACACTTTCAATAATTTATAATTTATTTGCAACGTAATAAAACTCCGACAAATCACGTAATTAAAAAGTATGTCATAAGTCATTAATATTTAATTATACAGTTTAGAAATCTACTTAATAACTATTCGGGTCGCTCGCTTAATAGTAATTATATTAGTATACGTTATTTCACATCTCAGATATAAATATCGATATATATCTATGAATTTTTATCTCGCTGTAAGCGTAGGTACATTATCACTTTCTTCTGATTTCAAAAATATATTGTTGTCAAATATAATAAACACTTCTAAATTACAATGCGATTTTATTATAGTATACATATTTAATTTTTTTTTTAAAAACGTCAATTCACGACATTGAGTAATATTCCGTCATTACTCCGTCTGTTTATCCAGATAGCAAATACGAGTTAATTTTATGGTCACATTTAATTATAATAAACTGATTAAGCGTGTTTACGTGGACCGGAGTTAATAATAATTGGTTTAGAGGAAGGAAGTTTAATAAGAACAGTATAACTTAGTATAAAGAATACTAGCGGCCTGTCCAGGCATCGCACGGGTGGACATTTATTTTTTAACTGTTTTGTAGATATTGACATGTTCTTTAATAACGTGGAACATTTTTTGATCTACAATAGTTTTCGCAGCGCATGCGATGAAAGATATTTTATAGGCATTTTTCCACACCTTGGGTAACATTATTGTAGTTTTTTTGTCTTACCTAATTTCTTTTTCTTGCCATGAAAATAGTCTATATTACTCAGCGATAATGCATTCAAATGATGAAAGAATTAAATCATTTTTATAAAATCAGTCCAGTACTTTTTGAGCCAATTTGTTACAAACATACTTACATACATATCTTTTCTCCTTATATTATAAGTTTCAATCCGAGGGTACACTCATTGACTATTGTACTGCAAAATTGTTTTCATACAATGCTTCTTAAAAATAGTGTCAATATTATACACGACCTGCTAATCCATCATCAAAAATATTTCTTCTTTTCGGTTCTCGATCAAATTGTATCTTTAATCAGATGCAATGGCTTACTTGTTATAGTAACATCATTACATATTCTTATTTATAAATTTATAGTTTGAATTTTATAGTTTTACAAGATAAAAAGAAAAATAAAATATTGCTAAATTAAAAGGCCGGCAACACACTCGCGAGCTCTCTGGCATTGAGAGTGTCCATGGGCGGCGGTATCACTTAACATCAGATGAGCCTCCTGCCCCTTTGCCCCCTGTTCTATAAAAAAAAGAATCTCGCGCTAGAGCTATACCAAAGATGCCCATCTTTTAGCACGATCTATGTATACATATAAATATCTATAAATTTAACGTAAATCCAATATGTTTATGATAAACGGGATTCATACATTGCGCAGAATATTATATTTTTTTGTATTAATATTTGTAAATTTATTTATTTCTTTGTAATTATGAAATAGTACGGTATCGCAAATATTTTAAATACTAGTGTCCATTATGTTTAAATAAGAGGTAATTAGTATCTCCTCCGACTACGGGTTTTTCTTTTTCTGCTGTAGTACAAGTAAGTAGGTTCTCCGTTCGTAGGTATCACACGATATGACGTATCACAGGCTCTAAATGTCAGTATGTAATTGCTTCAAGAGAAACCTTTTATAGAATCATGCCATATGTTTTCTTTCTAAAACGGGAAACAATTTCTGCAATGAATTAACGATATACTGTTATCGAAATAACATAATTAGAAGAATGTTTATTGTGTACATTCTATTCTAAGAATTTAAAGTGATTGACATGTTAATAAGCATCCAAATTATATATAATTACGTGCATTATATCGAAGAGTTGGTTTTTATAGAGGCGTTATTAAAAGTTTTTATTATATAAATTTACATTGTGTAAAGTTAAACACGTAACAGTTCCGTTCCCGAGATTATAATTAAGTGCCTCCGTACCCAGAACTAAACTTAAAGTAAAATAATACACTTGAACTTATTGAGTTCTTTTTAAAAGGTTAGGTAGTTGTAGTCATATTTTTCAAACTAAAGAAATATTATTGATTATAGTTTTGTGAGGAAATAAACACAGAGCAAGATCAGAAGCAGATATTGGCGTGCGTGAACTTCGTTTCTCCTTTATGTGATTTTACTTCGCCTACCATTTTAGTACATACTAACATGGAACATTTTGCTATGCTACCCCAGAGACTATACAGTTTTCTGGAATAAAAACTTTTTAGTGTTCTTCTGTGATTGTTTTAAAAATATACTGAGGTTTATATAGAAAAAGATTATATTAGATAGAAGAAAATATAGAAAAATATTCTAAGAAATATAAATTATAACAATTAATATTAAGATCATAAGTTTTTATTACCAAATAAATATAGAAGTTGCTCGTAGGGTAAAAATTCAGGATTGTATGTATTTTAGTATGCTGTATCATAATTTGTCTTAAAGTATAATAATATAACTTAAAAATATAAAATATAATAATATAATTCGAGGGATATAAAATAGATGTCCGACACGCAGACCCAACCGATATGTAGACAAAATTTCACGAAAATCGGTCGAGCCATTTCGGAGAAGTTTAATTACAAACACCGTTACAGAACGCCTTGTCATCCAGGGGAAGATGGAAGGCACTAGACAGCGCAACAGGTCACCTATGAATTGGTCTGATCAGATCAAGTCTGCCGTAGGAGGTTGACTCAATCGCAGCAGGATGACCTTTAATAGGCAATAGTGAAGCGCATCTTCCTCTTCTATTACCACAACTATATATGACCGCTCTGTCAAGAGTGATTCGAAAGAGAAGAAGAAGACACGAGAATTTCATATCTTAGATTATAGTTGAGGTATACGAGTAGTGCACAACGTACATACATTGTTGCGTCACTCATTAATTCATTTAAAGTACGATCATGGTAATCCGAACTGAACTGATATAGAATATTTGATAGTAATTTTACTTACCTATTACTGGTTTGAGAAGGCGTCTGATATACAGTACCATTGGCCGTTGAGCTCTTCCTCTTAGCCTTTCAGCATCAGAGCATGGAAAGGAAATGTTGTATTAAAGATAGGTACTGCCCCAAATACCACTATTTCTTTTCTGTAGTATTTAAATAATGCGTATTATTTTTTATACGGCTTACTGTAATTGTAAAGAAAATATAATGTATTTTCCTGAAATAGCCATAACATATTCTACATCTAACATACGTACTTACCATAACACTTCTCGTTAATTCTAGATCGCTATTTGGGCTAAGTATTTACTATATATTTTAAAATTAAGTTATTTTTCCATTAACACGACACTTATAATATGTCCATTTATAACCCAGTACACATTAATTACATAAAACTGAAAAATAATAGATACTAATTACAATAATCTGTTTCCATTTTAAAGCATTTTAATAATGACGGTTGCCTAGGCATCCCATAGCTATCGGTATCAACGTTCTAATTTAAAGGACTCGAAGGGACCCGATTACTACCGTAGGTCTAACAAAGGAAAGATGCTGATACTCGTATAAGATGATAGCGCACACTATAAATGAATGGAGATGTATACCAAGGTAAATTCATGTAACTACGTTACAGAGTTGCGCTGAAGGTTGAAATCCAAAAAAAAATTGTATGAACATTTTGTCGAAAAGCATTAAATTTGCATAATGCTTTTCTATGTGTTTTATTGCTTGCATAATAATTTACTGGTATAATATGTAAAAATTTTAACATGTACAGATTTGCTTTATGATATATTTGAAATTAATACTTACAAGTTTTTTTAAATGAGATAAATTGGTACTAACATTTTATTGTCAAAGATATACTAAGGTATACGGATACTTGATAAAAATTGTTGTTTATTATACCTATAATCGTTATCAGTGACTATAAATTTTAACAATATTGCAATATGTATAATTATAGTAATTAACTTGTGATTTACTTTTACCTATTTGATTTTTTTAGAACGGAAAATCGTTTTCCGTGATTCATAGTAATCATGGTAATTACGATGTCGTTAAATCAGAAAACTAAGAAAATATAAGAATCAATTTAATTGCCCGTATGATCTATATTGTATTTCCTTTTAAATTAAGAAACATGAAATACACATTGTTTAATATCACACGATCGTTAGACTTATTATTGCATATAAAATAATCAATTTTTTATCATTGTACTCGACTTTCGAAAGTATGCGAATCGAGCAGTGCGAACCGGGTTCGTTAGTTACATTTTAATGAAATATCTTATTTATTAAACGTTCCTATAAAAAAGGAAGATAAGAGACCAAAGGGTCTCTTATCTTACTTTTTTCCTTGGTCCTGTCGGTCCGTATACTAATACGTCCAAGTATCACAAAACATAGGTACTAAAGTCTCTAACGCCATTTATTAAGCTGAAGATGGAGAATGAAAGCAGCGTTGTTGTAATCCGCCACGGGGCCGACCACATCACGACGGCCAACAGTGAGCTATGATCGCATACATACATATAAATATTACGAACCATTAGCTTGAAACAAATTAGTCTGAGCTGTATAATGTAAAAATAAAACACACTATTGTAGTGTGTATGTATGTAGTGTAGTATGATCCTATTTCAGTATATTTAGAAAACGTGCTTGTATTAGAGGACAACGAGCGCGTGACATTACAATTTAAAACTTCTACTTATAGATACAGCGCTATCAATGACCGACTCCGGCGCTCATAGCGTATAACCGGGACGTTAGACTCAAAACTTAACAATACTGATTGCCACAAAGACATGCTTTTAATTAAGGCGCAGTAATTTCCCGTTTACGGGTAAATGTAATCATAGATTATTTCAAGAACCATGAAGGAGCTGGTCGAGCCTTTTGCGGTGTTGGAACAGAGTATGCGCCTCACATCCGGCTTCAATGTGTGTCAGTCTAACCGTATTGGGAGCATGTCAAACGTCACCGTTATCAAATTAGGCGCGGCACATCATCACATTATATTCCTTGTGTATAAGATCACAAAAATGTTTGAATCAGCATCATTAATACTATTCAAATATACTTATATATTTCTGTCAAGTGTCAAATGATTTCTGAAGTACATCCGTACACAATTAGGTTCAATTCACGGAGTATAGAACTAGGTGGTCAAATGAGTAAGCGTTTTATGTTACAAGCTGTTTATTCGCTTTTTTAGACTTCAAACAAAGAGTACTCTTTGGAAATGTACTTAATTGAATTAAGTTCAACACATATAATTTAATAGCTATTGTTCTAATGGGGTACGATAGGAACTGAGATAAATTCAGGATTTAAATATAATTTGTCTAAACAAATAGCTATTTTCTATTTGTTTAGACAAATAGCTCTCGAAAAAGCAGCGGCTTAGTGGCTTGAGCGTGTGAGTCTCTAAGGACGAGCGTTCAAATCAAGGCTGAGATCTAAAAATATTGGCAACACTGCCTCGGATTTTTTAAATTCTACATATCGCTTCGCATAGTAGTAGCAACAGAAGATGTACTACTAAAACATTTCCTCATATTATGCGATAGATTAAATTATGAACAAAAATGTGTTTCCTTATAAGTAAAATAATATCCCATAGTTAACAAGGGTTTATTTCTCCAATGAGAAAGAGGTTTTCTTTTCGATCGTTATAAATAATTGTTTCCAATCGATTAACAACCAACTCCAATCAACTGAGTAATGAAACTAAATTTATTGGCATTTGTGACTATTGCAATTCAAAATATTATTAATTAAAATATCTTAACTTACCATGTAATCATGAAATTCGGTATCATATCAAAATTTTAGGTATAAGCAGTTATAATATATATTAACACTATGTAATATTTAACGCGTAAGAATATTTCATCTAAATTTAAAATCTTACAGCTTTAGTTGAAGTCGGATTACAGTCGGCTCAAGTCGACGTGGATGTGTCACAGATTTAATAAAATTCTCATACGGTGCATGTCAGTGTTTCGACAGTAAATATAAGATATAATATAATTGTATTAACCGGCACATCGCAACACTGGGTTCGTATATGCCTTCGGACTAAAAGTAACTTACATCTATTCATACATTTTTTATATGTCAATAGCAATATGTTGGCTAAAGTGGTTGAAAAGTTTATACACATGTCTAACAAACAACCTCACTTTTACAATATCCATAACTGATGTATACACAACGATCACAGCAAAATCGCAAAACATCAAGTATAGTCTAAACAACGAATTTTTTTAATCCATAGAGTGTTACATTTAAAAACACAATTTTAGTAGATATGTCGCTAAACCGGCTGTTCAAAGAAGCGAAGTTAAAACTTTGGCCTCCAAAAGTTTCTGCCAGTTCTAAAAGTATTTATATTTCCTTTGAAAGCTAAATGGAGTCACGTTGTTAGAAAAACGTGTTCCATCGTTTTATAAACAGTTTTCACAACCACTGCACATTTTGTTATGTCGCAATGTTTTAATCAACGTTTCCTATTCGGAAGAACAGCTAGAACTAAATAAGAACGTGACAACATTGTGAATTTTACGCACTATTTACTGTGTACCGGTATCTCCTAATTAACTGTAATATTTACTGTTATTTTTCAGCGTTGAATAATAATTATTTAGATACCCAGATTAAAAAGGTAAATCCCCAATGGCGTGAATTCGTCAAAAAACAGAGCGCAGTTTATGTCTTAGTTATTAAACTAACATATACATTACAAGTCATTGATGAATAAAAATAATATGAGCAACTGGTTCGTTCCTTCGAGATATTAAACACATACAAAGAACCACAACATGACTATTCGTCGTTATATATATTTACTTCTTCCTCACAACTATTTTAAACAAGTATCGACTAAAGTTTTTATAGGAAGCAACATTCTTTGCCACTTTAAAAATGATCGTTGATCGTTTTTGTATGGATTATTCAATCCATAAAAAAATATTGATTTTATATAAATGTTTTTTCTATGTATGGTAACCATTGCCATACCTCAAATATAAAACATTTATTACCAATACGGCATACACTTAAAAAATACCAAGTTATCTAGATACTCATTAAGTAAATTAAAGTTATATTATTAGTTGTCTTTTTGTCCGTTTGAAATTATCATATTGCACGTGTTCACTCATGACACATTTGACAGAGATGGATGACTAGCCGCCATTTAAACTGTGTATGAGAAGTAAATTCAATTTTAATAATAGCTGTAATGTGTGCTTGTAATTTGTGCAGTGATTGATTTACATAGCGTTGTATTGAGCGAAAGAATATTTTCCCTCCATCAAACTCATTTGCCATTCTTGTTTCTTATTATGCTGGTAGTAAAAAAGCAAGTAGTAGCAAAAAGGTTAAGCTTAGCTATTATTAGATAAACTTAGTAATAACTACTAACAACATCAGTATTCAGTTAACCATTTAATAATTTTCAAAACAGAAACATATAAACAACATATGCAAAAAATGTTGCTTATAACTATTACTGTAACAATATTAATAATTATCAATAGTAATTTTAAGATAAGAATTAAAAGTTAAATATACACAGCCAATTCATTAAGTAGTTGTCTACAATTAGACTTCTAATAGTCATTTGAAATAAAAAGTTTCTTAAGATTTGAAGAAAACGATATACAGCTGAAGCGACTAAATTACAATGCTGAGCTTGTGTGCCATGTCCGTGTAGTCAGTCAGCTGAGCGCCCGTGTGTGCGTGCGTCGCGACAAGGCGCGCCCCCCCGCGCACACTAGCATTCGCCAATCAGCTGATCGCTCGAGGTCGCGCTAAAACGCTTTCATTTCGCGCACTGCCAAACTAAGGCCTACTTTAGCACAGGCCTTCATATATCGGCACCAAATTATTACCTTCTCACATAAAATAACAATTAATGATTTTTAACTTTAAAAAGCTTCTAGTCTTGAATTATGTTCTATATGGGTACTAAGTACAATATACAAATTACGAACGAACTTACATCTACTAAATAGGTACCTACCAAAGAGTATGTAATTGAAAATGATACGTTTAAAGAAACAACTACTTACTAAAGTAATAAGGAAGCAAAGAAAACATAGTACGTAAAATTTTATAGGATACATAATATTATGATAGTAATTGGCAATGCCACTCTTATTTGTCTTTTCAAAATAAAAATCATTATAGCATAGTTGTTGCGTTTCTCGTCGTTATTATAAATTCAATGTAATTATAACTTGTCTAACAAAACGAGTAGGTAGATGTTTAAAATATGCGTTCAAAACATCAAGATTTAAACCGAGACGCCGATTCTTAATCTAAATAATAAAGCACATGCTCGAGTGTAATTTATTCCCGACAACCCGCTGTTTAAACCATCAGTGAAGCCGTTCATGCGTTTCAGATAAGAGAAGAGGATTCCGGCAATTCAAGCTGGCGGCTAGCGGCTGTACGTGCACGCCATGGCTCGGCACGCCCGGTTATTTCAACGTATTTATTTACAAGGTACCTGAAATCAAGCAGAACGCTCCACGAATGGAACATGAAAGATACCGCTCCCTATTTACATCCCTTTCGCTCTCGAACGTGAGCACTGGATAGAGAAGGACGACTGGATTTGGGATGCCGGGCACGCCTGTCAATTTCGGCACTTAAAATGGACGATGCTTAGTTCGTGATCGCCTAGGGATAGGGAGGGGGCGATGTCGATAATATTATGTTTTATGGCGGACTCGAGCGTACATAAATTGGATATCCGTTTTATGCGATATCGATGATAAAAATAATCACATTTTGGTGTCAGCCATATTGGAATTAGTAGTTTAAGCTTAAAAAGCTTCTTAAATGAAGTAGATATGATGTACTAGTGGGGTTTTATAGTTGCTATTGTTTAATTAATGAAATATGTTATTAGACCATAAAAATAGATATATTTATACTTTATTAACAATTTTGAGCTTGTTTCCTAGATTATACGGTTAAGTTATTACGTTTCACTCAGTTTGCTAACGTCATAAGGTCGAGTGTTATACTTACTGCGGCTATACAGCATTTATCATTACAATGATCGTTAAATTAAAGAAACTCGGTAATTAATTTATATTTTAATAGTGTAGTAATGAGTCGAGTACTAAGAATTCAGTTTCGATCGTGCAGTATTGGAACATTTCCTTTTAATAACTCGTTCATGATTGGCGTGACAAGGTTTAATTAGCATTATATTGAGAAACACAAACACGATATGGAAATAATAATTGGAATCGACAATTTTACTGCCAGATTCGGATAAAACGTCAGCGATTTTCACGCGAGATGACCACATCGCACGAATCTGGGTAAACGCAATATGACGGCTATAAAAAGTATCAATAAACTTTTTACGATAGCGAGAGGATAAAATAAATACAGCTATAATTCGCCCCCTCGCAGTGTATAATTTTCTTTCTCTTATGATGGATATAAACTCTAAAAGAATATAATAGCAGTAAAAGCAGGGAGGGAGGTGCGCGCCAAGCGACGCCGGTTACCTACAATCATCCATTCGTCTCGATGTTATTTCGTGTTTATTATATGGACGCTAATTTAACGTCTCTGACGGCTAATGTGTGAGAAGGTCTTATGTACCCCTCTAAGTAATGCCATTCTCTGAGATCACGTACATTTAATACTTCGACCAAGCCTGTTTGGTCTATAAGAAGTCTTTCGACTTTTAAATAATAAATCGTCTCATCAATTTCGTTGCCGTGAACCTCATTTCCTTGAAAGCCGATTCAGTATACACCCTCTATCCTAGTCATTGTTGTTAATTCATGATGCATTGTGTAAAAAAGCCTTTCATATAGAAAATGAAATGAATGAATCTTAAGTCTTTTGTTCGGTAAATGTTTTTCAGACTTGAACAATAGAGACGCTAACTCCGTCGGATTAACTGTTCAAATTCATATTCCTCTTATGAAACAGAAATCATAATAATTTTCAAATCTATACAATAATTCAAGTTTTATCATTATTAAATATTACTTACATGTCTTTTTGGCCGTAGTTTTCTACTACATGATTTCGTTTTTAATGCATTTTTTCGTTACATTAATTTTATGGGCGCATGAATTCTTTTATTTTTTAATTAAACTACATGTAATTCCAAAATTTTGATTTTGCTTTGGAAATATCAGTTTCAAACACTTAAATTTTCAATTTTAATCTGTGAAAATTTAATAAAAAGTAACGTTTAATGTTATTTTAAAAACGTCAAACCTGTTCAGAGAATACTTAATCATATTTACATTTATTATTATTTTGGGCATGCTCCTTTAATTATATTAGACTTCCGAGAATATTTTTAAAATGTAAAATCAATCTCTTTTGTCCATACTTACAGTACCTTTGCTAAATACAATCCAGGTTCGTCAACATCCATCCGACGACACAGCACTTGTAATTTGCAATACTAACAACACTACACAAGGACACTATGGACACAAACGGCAAACGAAATAAAACGATGCATTAGGGATTTTTGTAAAAAGATAGTTATATTTTTGGCATTGGACTATGACACAATATAATACTATGATATGCTAAGTAAGCGCATTATAAAGACTTTTACATGCCGAATATTTGTTAATCAGACTATTCATCAGAGGACTCTTTATATTATATAATTTTAACAAACATAACTGCTTACAAAATGAGAATAGAGTACGAATCTAGTTCACTCGGGACTGTCCTATATCACCTATCGAAAACATAACTATAACTAGTTTTATTCGTAATATTTTTTTCTCACTTTCATGTTTTTACTCTATAGGTACATATTATTTTAATATAATACAATTTTTGAACATATATTTATCGATATGATATCTTATACAGAAATACGCAACGAATCAGCGACCGTACAATAATTTATGAAGCGTCGGTTACTGCGAATAAATAGGTTCGAGTCGGTGGGCAACCTGCCGTCCGCCGGCGGGTCCGACTGTCGTCAGCCGTCGCGCGTCCACAACACATAACTCCACGTTCAAACAATATATCAACGCACAAAGGTACTATTTGGTATCGGGTCCGTCCGCGGGTCGCGGGGCACTTAACACTAGCTAATTACAACGAAACATCACAGAATGCGGCCCGAACGGCTACATGTAGATCGGCAGCTGCTGCAGCGCTCGCTTGTCGAAGCGCTCGTAGTGCGCTGGGGGCGGCAGCGCACGGATATCACAGTCCAGCGCCTCGGGCGGCAGGTATGGGTGCGCCTTGAGCCGGCCGCGGGATAGCTTGCTGCCTTCCGTCAGATACTCCAGCCTGTAGCGGCGCGCATCGTCGGGTAAGCGTGCTCTCTGGGCTGCAGCTGGTTGGGGCGGCGGTACCGGCGGTGCAGGTGCCGCGCGGCAACAGCGTCGTGCCTGGCGGCCACGGCTTCGGGCGTCCGGTGCGGCTGCCGCTGGCGTGGGACCCAGCCCGCCGCCTACCGGCACCGCGCCCTCCGTCCGTGGCAGATTATTCACGAACGGTACACGCCTTAGGCTTTCGAGCCTCCGGAAATGCGAGGGGTGGATCATGAGCAACGGCTCGATCTTGACGCCCTGCGGCGGCTTGGCACAGTCGGGAAGCTCGTATTCGATACTGCAGTCTACGTGTAAAGGCACCGAGTAATCCTTTGGAGCGAGCGAGGCGGGCCGGGTATCCCGCCGGAAGCGGTCAGCGGCAAAATCGGCCTCGCCGCGGGCGTAGCCCGTCATGGTGCGGGCGCGGCCTCACGGCATGTGCGCCGCGGGGCGCGCGCCGATCAGCTGATCTTGTGGGGAAAGCGCGCAAAACGTGCGCGCAATTCGGCGACGAGCGCTAGACTGAGCGAGCGGGCGGCACGCGTGCGCGGTGTGCTCCCTTCCCCCTGTACTCCCTCCGCGGAGTCCCGGCGACGAGTGGCGGGGCGGGCCGGCGGCGGCGCTCCGCTCGATAAAGATGGCGACGCTTGCGCTGTCCGCTAGGCCACGGGGTGCTTGCAGGGCGCAGTCGCGGAGGCTCAGCGAATGTCAAACAGCTGATCGGGCCACGTAGTAGGCGCCACGAGACAAAGAAACTTGAAATTCAAACGTCCCATTGACGCGACTCTCGCGGCTATCGCCAAAAGAAACTGGCAAATTTTATGTAGCAATTACCAATGAATAATATGAATTTTAAGTTGAACCCAACTTAATTGTTTCACAGTACTTATATATGTACCTACCTAGGTATAAAATATACTCAAAATGCACTATAAGATTAAGTCTAAAACAACCAACCTATAAAATTGTCGTAAAAATCTAATGAAACACCTATTTAATCAATAAGTAAGGCTCGCTATCGTCTATAGCTTATAGACCTTTGTAACACCGTAAAATAAACAAGATTGGTACAAGAAACATAACATAAACTGACACTGATATTTTATAAAACATTTGTTATATGGTCATCTACTGAAGCAAATTAAGATTAAAAAGTCTTCGGTAAGATAGCTGTATCCGCTAACCACGAAACCTGAGCGGCTGAGAGTAGACTGGATGCGGGATGCAGGCTATGGAGCTATGCGGTTTGATCGTCCCACAGGTCATTCAATTCTAACATATTATGTAGCAGCGGAATAATCTGCGTTGAATAGTTTAAAAAATCTGATTTGTTTTATTATCCATGCAATAAATGAAAAAATTACGAGAAAAACAGAGTAAAAGACAGGTTGATGTCTTATAATGGAAACAGAATACATGAAAATAATCAGAGATATTATCTATTGTTTTTTATAACATTTAAATACTAATTATTTAAATGTAAATTAACTATAACCTCTATTTTATTCGAATATAATAATGACATAGTTCCAAACTAACTGTTATGCAGTTTCTCTTCTGTATTTTTTTAAATATTATTTTAGTTTTAATATATGACGTATAATTCACACTAAAGAAATAAATATGTAAATGTGAGGCCAAGAATCGCTTTTGAATTAGTATAATTATAATAATAATATAAGCCTTCATTCAGACAGAAATTTTAATGTTTAGCTGTTGTCTGTAGTGAGTATGAAACACCGACAACCCATTGTTGGCTGTTTGCCCAACTTTGCCAAAGGCCACCTCCATTTCTTTCCACTCTCCTTTCCTTATCCTTCTCTTTCCGCTCTGTTCTGAGCTTTCCTAGTCCATATTTTCCCAGGTAGGATTTTTATTTCGTCTGTGGACTGTTTTGAAGGTGGAACTTCGAAACCGTTTACCTCGTTTATTCTCTTATTTCTTGGGTACCAATATATTTATGATGTTTTTGTTCCACTTTTCTATACCTCTAATTTATACCGCTTTTGAATAACGTGTTTGTTAATTACTTTAGATTTTCTGATATATTAACAAAAATGTAGTATACACAACATTATTTGCACTCCGTCGTAAATTTAGTATGGAAAACAATGAATACATTAAAGTAAAGGTCTTATTCAGACATCGACCGCGACACGAAAGCCTTGTATTTACACACAAGAGATATGGAATATGTATGAAATGGATCTTAACAAACAATTCTAACTAGGTAAAGGCGGCTCTGCTCATGCGTAGGTAAAACAAAGTATTTTCAACATTCCTTAAAAACATTTCTTATTACTCCTTAAAGCTTTTAAAAAAACACCGAAGATCTTTTTCTACCCGTATGATTCCGTGTGTTAGAAATAGTGGGCTCAGTTACTGTAAGGTGACATTTAGCGCTAATTATGAATTATGTCTACGAATAAAGTCGTATTGGATTTTTTAAACATTGGGACTCTCGTCGCGCATATTATTGCTACCGTTACTTGAGCTACAACTGCAGGACTTAGAGACTTCCTATTAGAGACTTACTTACTTAGACTTAAATACAGCCCAGTTTTGCATACTACATATATACCTATTAATATTTTATCTAATTGTATTGCTTATACTATACCCTGTTCTAAATGCCCTCGAGTTTGTCTTTGCCCTATAGATGCGCGACAGTTGCGCCGCGGTGATTGCGTTTATCATCTAAAGCGATAATCTGTCACATTCCATCATAGCGTAACCACAATTTGACAGAAAGAGACGAAAGAGCTAATGTACGTCGACTCCATGTGTAAGTAATAAATTCTTTTAGACTAGTTTCTATGTATAATAAGGTTAATTTAAGACACCACTTATACATTTAATTTACTTGGTTAATCGCAATGTATAAATTCTATGTCAAAGTATATACTTTCAACAGAGGCTGGGTGGTTCCTTTATCTGTTGAGATGAATAGAGAGATTGTCTCCCCTTGCCGAGACCACATCTCGGAGCGGTCTAGCGTTAACAATTACAAGCGACAATGTCGTTTGAGCTTTAACAGGCATCCTTTGTACATTATTTTTCAATTCCAGTCTTGCTGACATTTTATACATGATGACAGGTGATCCATTTCTGAAATTTACTCTGAGTTACTGAGTAAGTAACAAGAGCTTAGACATATTAAACAGAGAAACGTAAAATCAATTTAATTCATTAGGCGGAAAGAGGTACCGACTATTTGACACTTGCTGAATTTCTATTCAAAACTGTTACTTTCAGTGTATTAATTGTACTCTAAACTCTCAACCTGTACTGTGAAGCACTTTTAAGTAAGTTAATTATTTTTTAAAAATCAGTGGCGCTCTTACCTCTTAAGGTCCTGACCTCAGATTTCTGAATCTGTTTCATGATCATTTTTAAATCTAATGGGCAAGTAGGTGATCAGCCTCCAGTGCCTGACACACGCCGACTTTTTGGATCTAAAACATGTCGGTTTCCTTACGATGTTTTCCTTCACCGTTCGAGCAAATGTTATATGCGCACATATAAAGAAACTCCATTGGTGCACAGACGGGGATTGAACCTATAGTTAATTATAAATATAAATATAATTAGGATTTTGTTAATCATTCCTTTAGTATATCTAGTTCTTGAGTGTGCTTCAACATGGCTGACGGGACTTGTATTTAACTGGTTGATTTCTATACATTCTGAATTACTTGATATACATGACGACACTGGCATGTACAATTTGTCTCTTTATCCAGTTAAAGCTTGAATTATTAAAGAAACGCCAGAAGCACGTAAATTAAAGTCATCGTTAGGGCGAATGAGAAGTACGCGATACGTATGAAGTTGATACGACGGTGTATTTAAGCAATAGCAGGGTTATGTCGTGCAGGGAGAAGGTTGAAGCGATATTGCGCGACACTAAGTCGCCTTTTGTTATTTTCCCGAACAAAAGAGGAATATCTTTAAAGAACTCTTCAAATAAATCGCTTTTGTTCAGATATCGTTTGATAAATATAGCGAAAGTTTCGGCGCTCCCAAATACAATGACAGCTACGGTCGGACGGTTTTCGGGTTTTTATTGCCCGAACAAATCAATTCTATAGAAATAATATTTCTTGTTATTGATAAACTTGTGTTATCTGGTATATAATGTATATATATTACTCATAAAGCTTAAGTAGTAATAGAAAAAATGAGATTTTAAATACATTGACATATAATACATTTTAAAATACGTCATACACTACTAGTTACTAATTGACTCAGTCTCTTTCCTTACAGTGTAATCACAATTTGATAGACAGAACCAATGATGGTAAACGGTTTAAGTTTTTATAAATAACTTGGTGAGTCATTAGTTTTTGGCTGGACTTAACTTTGAATGAGAAATTAATGAGCCACTCTCAGTCTTTCCAAGATCGTATCTATAATGTTCCAATAATGTTTTTAATTAGATTGAATAGATCGAAAACTATTTATTACATAGGCCTAATTCCTCAATCGTTGTAGTATCGCTGCAAATTACGACATTGTAAGAAAATATTTCAATTAAGTATAATTATAAGATTATGGTAATGTTAAAAATTATTGGGCTCCAAAAACATAACTTTTGTTTCTATTTCAAATTACTTTAGAAAGTCTGAATATAAATTATATAAAAGAAAAAATTGAAAGCTTGAAACGGATTTGCGCGGCTCGGCACATTTCTCACTTATTATGTACGTATTGTGCCATTTTGAATTGAATAGATCGCACACCCGCTGTGTGTGTACAGGGTGAGTCCGTCACACACGATTTGTTCGCTAACTAATGTACATTACCTTTTCAAGCATCATAAACTATGCACAGACAATTTTAATAGTGCTATATATAATAAAACTGGTGCTCATCGAATCCTGCCAAGCGGACCTTGTCCGCAACAATTCCTTTGAAGATCTGTGGTGACAACAGTTGAACAATTTAAAATATGCTACAATATCAATCTTTCGCGTCCGGTAATATTCTCAAGTCGAGACAAAATGCGATTCGTTCCTACGCAATTAGCGTGGCAGCGCTGCGAACATCTATGTACTATTGAAACTTTGACAACTCCACCTGTGTCGATTTGAAAATATAGCAAATATCTTAGGACTGATATTGCATTTACGTTAAAAATTCGTTTCGCGTTAGGCAAAATCCTCAAGTCGAGGGAAAAGATATGCTTCGCGAGGCAATAGTTTGTAAAATTAAACTTTGACGGCTATATCTCTGAAGATTTGAAAGTCCGTAATAAAAATACCAGACCAAGTTTTTACTTGACTTGCATTCAGGTACCAAATCAAAAGTTTTCCGCGCCTTCAAAACCATGTCTAGGAAAAAGGTTTGCTTAGCTGCTCGCATAGCAACGCTGTAAGCCAATATTCAAGTATGTCAAAAATACGTGCCCTTAGATTCCGAAGAATGTATATTTGTAATCAGTAAAATCTAAAAGTCGGAGTAAAAGGTTATATAATCGTAAAAGAAACCACAACATTTGGTATCAGAAATGTAGCATCTTTCAAAATGTCGCTAGAAAGAATTTCTACCGGCGCGACGCAAGTACTGCATAAAATAAGAATATAAAGGTCGGTGAGATATTTTTATCTTTGTTTTATATACATTTAATATTACGAACCCATTCAAATGCTGGTTTTAACGGAGGGTGGTCTGTAGATTGGAGTTATAAGCACCTAGCGGGAAAAAGGTTCATTCAAAGTATTATAATATTAATAGGCAGTATAGACATATATATATGTATATAGACAATCTTATAAATAGGTGCAGTATGAAAAAGAGAACATTATCATTTGCTTATAATACTTGTATATTTTAATAATAATTACCGCATGTTAAAATTAGTAAGTAGTCTGTGCCAAATTGTTAGTTGATTTGTATTTCAAATTCTTTGAATTTTTGTGCCTGAATATTAACGATTGAGTGTAGGTATAACATCAAACAGCAAAGTGGCATGTAGGATGCCTATGAATGTTCTCCATCCATTTCGTTGTGATATTTTAGATAAAAAAACGATTTAGGTAATGTGTTAAGGAGGTTTTTGTGCGTTGCGTATGTTGCCTTGATATACGGCCATGATTTGAGAGCTGGTAATAATTGTAAATTTAAAATCATTTAATTTTTTTATTTGCCGTTCGTTTTGTGACATTAAGAGTTAATTTTCGGTAATAGGAATATATAATTCTAAACATATATTGTGTATTTATCTCACACAAACTGTTAGTAGGTATTACATTCACATATTGTGTTGTTTTCAATCAAAAAAATTAGCATTAATTGCATACGTCCCAGGCTAAGATCTTGATTATATATCAACAGACTCTACTATCTATGGAATCAATATTTTATATAATAGATAGGTAACTACTTAAAGTAAGACTATGGAACTTAATTCCTGGCTCCCAGCTCCAACTCGAACTGTATATTTCCATTAAATATTCTTTCTTCAAACATTATATTTGTCCATATAGTATCTCTAACATGAATTTGAAACTGTAACGGTTAAATGAAATTTCGTGGAACAAACTGTGATAAGTGAAATATTTTTGTCTTAAAGCGGACCTTTCAAATTATCTATAGCTCATTTGGTCGTTCACACGTTCAAAATCGAACACAAAGAGATCACATGGGACCAGAGGCTCGGGTCATGTGCAAATCGAATACTATTGTGTTCGTGATGATGTATTCATCCGCTACATTCCATTATAGGTGTAGCTTTCATTTCAGCGTAAAATTGTGATAAAATAATCACAAATCGTTTACTAGCTTATAAATTAGGTACATATCACTAACATTTTTATAATAAGTTCTTACTGTTTTTTGAAGTGAAACTTCTTTATCGGCGTTTGGAAAAAAAATACCGTCACATTTTTCGGTTACGCGTCTCATTTTTCTTGTCACTACCAATCGTTGAATCGTTTAGATTCGAAACCATTAATAACAAAAATATATAATAACGATAAGACGATCAATTATAAGTAATAAGTCTATTACGATTAATGAAATTCTAATTCTGTAAAATTTCATTTAATGTACCAAAAATATATAATATACTAGCGGAACCGACAGACGTTGTCCTGTCTACACGTCTTTAATTTGAAAATTTCAAACTTTTTTTAATAAGCTAAATTAACATTCTGGACCATTTTGATGAAAATTATTATTCAAATGTTATGACAATATCTAACGATCCAGCACATGGTCTACAATAACACAATGATAACAAAACTTTTTTTTAATTTGATCGCAGCGCTAACTGTCGGGATAGACTAAAATTAAAATTCGAATATTATTTAAAATTTGACACTGCGATGGTAGCGCCGTCTGTCGCATCTAATGTAAAACATTCCAAAACCAACAACTAATAATAAAATTAAAAAATAATTAAAAAAACATTGTCCAGCGGACAAAATTGTGAATCTAAACCATTCCCAGATCCCCTTGAACACACACAAAAAATTTCGTCAAAATTGGTCCAGTCGTTTGAGAGGAGTTCAGTCACATACACACGCACAGAAGAAATATATATATTAAGATTTATTTAAATATATATATTTCTTATTTAATTTAGAAATTCTCTAATTTAACTTTATTGAATCAATTTCTGTAAAGTTGCATATAGGAGATCATTTTTCGGAAAAATAAGGTTATAACGAAGTTTTTTACGTGTGTACACTAGTACACGCACACTTTTTTTTTTAATTCATTACTATATACGAGTATACTACAGTATAGTTTACTCGTATATATAAATACATCGGTGTAGAAGGGTTGTATGAAATACCGTGCGCGCTGTGTGATTGTTATCCAATATCACATGTCAAATACAGCCAGCACGACAACTACTTATTATTGACTGTCGCAGCGGAAATCGAATTCCGAGCCGTCACTTAAAAAATAATGAAAGGAAAGTAGCGGAGTATGAACGGAAAGTATGGGGGTCGTTAGCATTTGGACTGTTACAACAGGAGGCCGAACACGACCAATTTAAATACTATTAAAGTATATTTATATACATATTTACATAATGGGCCTGCGAGTTACTTGTCAAGTGTTTTTAATGCTTATAATTAACAAAAACTTGAATCAATTTCAATTGAGTTTGTCTGTAAAATTAAAAGTTTCGATTACGAAAATTTTTTCGCAAAATATCTTATTCATGTTATATCCTCCTACGTTTTTGATAGGTTGAGTCATACCTACTTCTCGTTATTAATTAATATTAAGAATGCATTGACATTTCCTTAGATCGGAAATATAATACGTAATTTTTGCAATGGGGAAAATTTTATTAGCCTGAATACGTCAATGATGATGTGACGTTTTTTATTCAACAATAGATATTACACGGCAAGATATCATATCCCTCGCATATCTGACAGTTAAATAAAGAATGATTTTGTGAATACGTAGAACGGAAACAATGATAAAAACCCCACGTCTCGATTCTACCTAACATTGTATGTTAATATTGCGGCAACCCTAGCATGTACTAGCTCTACCTTTAGAATAACTTGAAGCACGCAAAGAAATTGATGAATAAACATCACTCTGATATTCCCTTAGTGACACTTGTATAGAAAATACGTCATTAGTGACATTACCAAACATCACGTGAACACAGTTCGGAGTTGGGTTCCATGCGAGGGGAGCGTTGAACAGCTTTGAGTGTTTCACTGTCGCACACAACTAGTAAATTAATGGTCAAATTTTCTAGTGTTGGCTGAATTTGAAAGCCTTCAATTTTAATGCCGTCTGTCAAAAGTACATTCATTACTTTAGATGTGAGGTTAAAGAATGCACCTCATAAGAGAAAATATATTCCAGTTATATATAACTGTCTAGTAGTGTATTGAAATGCCATTAATGACAAAGTCAGAAGCAAAACTAAAAAGTAACCATGAGAATCTCTAGTTAATCTTTGTGTGGGTTTGACAGGGAATACGTTTTAACAAAAATCACGAAATGACATTTATATGTATTGATGGTGTTTATACTACACATAACTTTATACTGGTCCAACTTTACGCATTTGGGTTTGAACTATCCTACTATCACACAGCAACGTTTTAGTATTCCACGCGAAATGCAGTATGAAAGCTGAAAAGAGCTTTCAGAAACTAAAAGTGCGCTGCTTTATACTTATAGCAAAGTTATTATAGATGCTCCCTCCGCAGCTGCAACGCATTCATGGGCTTACAGAATACAAAGTCACAGAATACGCCTTTTCTATATACAGTATAATATAGTATGAAACGCAGACTGTAGAAGTATGTTATGGCGTGACCACATTGCGACCTCAGAGTTGTGCAATATTCATTGTGTGCCCGACTCTATAATGCAGAACTTTTTGTGCCTGCATACAATTTTACTTGAACTTAAGTGAAATGGGTCGAAAACAACAAAGAAATCTGAGAATTAGGGTGGAATATAACCCTTTTCAATGAGAATAATTACGGAGACATCGCGGCTGGGATGCCAGGCGGCCGGCCCTGAGTTCAAATTGTAATCATGTCCCGGATTAGCATTTGTATGAGTTGGCATTTTATACTCTACAATATAATTCATTCAGTATCAATTATAAAGGGTTCTGAGAACATTTCGCCTTATCCTTTATCTACACCAAAGTCACTGGGAAGTTATTTGAAACTGATAAAGACCTGTTTTTAACCGAACTGAAACCCTATTTGTGTTACTGGTAAAAGTTTACTTTTACCAGCGTTTATTACAGCGCATATAACTACACAATGTTAGGGAATCGTACAAGTTTAGAATTAATATTATGACACCTTATAAATAACATAGTATTGTGTGATTGTTGGTACGAATTCAGTACTGACGGAGCAAAATACTGCATATAACATGTTTTGTCACCCGACACTGCCCGGTCGACACAATAACAGGATAAGGTCTTGCACACAATGTACAATGAATTATTGTCAGGAAAATTGCAGCAGCTTTGAAACAACAACGTTTACAATTTTCATTTGAATGGTTTGCTTTTATTTTATTGTTTCGATGAATACAATCGTCTACATAAATTAGATTAGATTTTACTGTACTGCATACAAGTGCGCTAATCACTTACCTGTTTATACACAATTATTAACGATGCAGAAATGGATCTACAAAACCTGGGTTATGGGACCTATTATTTTGCAAATTACATTTCCATTTTTCTGCTATTGCCTATATTATCTTAACTTAGCGATAATTCGTTAGCCAACAATATGTGTCTTCACCAACCACTAACCACATTAAACATTACACATTTCTGACGACTATAACCATAAATTAATTGTAAAACCAGAAAAGAAAATTACGGTAATATTCCTTGTACTCCCGACAGACGAAAAATAATGTTGTACATTTTATACATTTGTCCGGATACACCAGTCTATGTAAAACGTGCTGTAATTTGACCGTCAGTTTTTAATTGTTTCTCGTAAAACTGGTCATAAAGCGAGTGGGTTCGAGTCCGCGCGGAGCCAACCTTCCATTGTTTTACGATTACTGCTCAATTCACGGTATTTTTATTCACCCAGTCGTGTTGTGCACCCAGAGTCCTACGCATGGAAATAAAGATTTCATTTTGTATTAGTAATGTTTTTATTATTTATCAGCAATGTTAAATATTATTATAGAAATAATTACAAATTACTGTAAAAGCGAATTCCATCTTCGGGTATCTGTCGCGTTATATAATACATTATTTTATATATATCTCTTTCATTATTTTTCATTACAGTACCTGCCTGTATATATTTATACCGCGTACATAAAAATATGAATTAACATCTCTTGATATAAATAAATCTATAAATACTGAAAACATATTTTTATTAGTCTAAAATTAGTCTTGTAATACGCTAAGAGTACATTTAGGAATTTCTTTTATACTTATGTTGAAAGGCCCTTTGAATAGGTGTAAGGAGTATTACGTACTTCTATAAACGTTTGTAACTCACAATAGCTCCACATTCACGATTCCACGTGATTATGCACTTAGCGTCAGGACTCAGGCAGTGGCCGGGAGCCGGGAGACTAATGACCTATTGTGGCGCGAACCGATCGCAAAAAATAAGCAATTTGCTCCGAGAAGCCGCTTTGTCCCGCTCCACCTCGCTTCGGGGTGCCATTAAACTATATTTTTTTCTTCAAATAACAGGAAGAGTATGTGATCGAGGGCGATTGTCGTTTTTTTTAATGGAAATAATAAGACAATAAATAACTTTGGCTAAGCTGATATTTCACGGGAATTTGAAAAGGAAATTGTGCAGCTGTTTGTGTCTAGGTGGAAATGGGTCGGCTCCGAGATTTATGCTCTACTTCGACGGTCACCTGTGCACGATACACCTTAGCAAAATCAATACGGCTTGTTTGCGTTCGCTATTTTCTACTTTGTAACAGTTCAGTGAGGCTTCATTTGATCAGATCAAACACAGTATCATTTAATAAAGTATGTAAGCGTTTGCGTGACATTACGTGATAGGTCTAATATAGATATGTCGTAATAAAAGCGTTATTAATATAATCCCTTTGAGTTACAAGAAAATAGTGTAAGTGGGTCTATCAGTCTTCAACTCCAACAATATTGCGTTCTCATTAGAGTGAGTTTCATAGAACCCACTTTAGTCCGTTCGTTAAAAGGGAACAAAGAAAATATACTTCAACTTCTTATGTTTATCTTAAGTAAGGACAAACAGAGCTGTGTGATTACAAAGAGCTCTAACAAAACAAACAAATCCAATTACGGCATATTCCAGTAAATTCAAGTTAAACAACGTTTTTGTGGCGACTCCCGCGCACCGTGCGGGTAACATGTGCTCTTTTAAAAATATTTTAATATGTTTTATACGTTGCGTGGTGTGAGCCGAGCGTTAAGGCTGCACATGTCGTAAATCACGCGATTTTCATGTTTAAACTTAGACCTAGAGCTTCGGAATAATCTCACAACGTTGCATTCAAAATCATTCCTTCTATGAAGATAACAGATAGGTTTACCGAGGTTAGGTTAGTTAATGTGCTCATGTAATGCAATACTTTTGATTTAATCGAGAGGTCGTTTGATGGTATTATTACTGCTTTTATGTTACGCTTATAAAACTCATATGTTATGTTTATTTTTATCAGCAACTCTTTGTTTGACGTTGAATATTTAAGCTGGCGACAGACACGTAAATATACTATATGAATAGGGATTAAACTGAACGTTCATACCCAGCTTAATACCACACGTCGCCTTTTGGTTTCGAATAGATATATCAACAATACATATTCGCGTAAACTGCATCACGTCCCCAAAATCATTCTAAGCTTCTTTTTTTAACATAAAAACTTAACTCATTGTTTACCTGGCATGGCATAGTGTATAGAACAGTCAGCCATATTTGTAAATGTGGAAACTGGAGAGTGATAGCTGAATTCACACGTGAACGTTAGACAATGTTGAGACTGTGACGCGCACAGAATACATGATTGTCACACATGATACGGCAAACTGGAACATCTCTATTACCTCGCGAACGAAGCAATGTGCCATTAATATATCACTTTGTATGAGTCTCTAGTCGCTATGTTTTGTGGTTCCGGTTGTTAAAAATGGATTGAGTTTTCCCTCACGGATTTGGTCACATTTGTATTTGTAGAGTTTCGAATGCACAAGTAGCTGTTCATTTGATACAAAATTGCCGACAAAACTTGACAAATCTTGACAAAACAACTTGCAATTTTGACTAGAAACACACACACAGATACACACACATTTTCGAAATTCTTAATTGCTTATCTAACGGAAACGACGATTAAAAACTAGAGGTATATGATGACGCCATATTTACAATACTTGATAATGCGGCCATTATTCGGATTATCTTCTTACTGATTTTTCTTTTCCTTTTGTACATCCTCACGCGAACAAAATGCGAAATTAAGAATAAAAATACCTATTTCTTTATTCTTTATCATGTAAATAAAGATATTTTTGTGATAACACACGATGCATTTGAGTTTTTATGTATGGATATATTTTAACACTATCGTTCTTTACACATAAATTTGATGTACTGATATGCAATTTACATGTCTTTCACTTTGTACTATGAAACATGCAACACATATACGCGTCGAAAAGTATAATTTGTATCTATAAATTAAATCAGAAATGTATTATAAAATGTTGCTTCAATTGCCTCCGCCGTGTGGCCACCCCACGCATCGATAATAAAAGAGTGTATGAAAAAAATATTATTTTTATTACATACGAATGTAATTTTAACAAAACATATTTTCAATGGTATTATTTTGTTCTTATTCAAACCATTTAATCATCGGTCATAAGTACCATGCCAGTTGCCCTTCTTTATTTATGAATTAGTTCTTTCCTCGACAAAATACAGTATTTATTTATCAAGAAAACAGATAACGGCGTCAGTGTCCTGGGGTGTGTTTTTTGTCTTAAAATATTGTCGACGTCATATCTGCAAAGTACTAGGCGTGGCTGTCCCACGATAATTCAGTTCCAAATCTAGAATGACGACGTGTTACGCCCAAGGGTCTACGTCCGGTCACATTCACGCTATTACTTCGTAAGTGCGCATAGTTTCTCGTGATTGAAAGTGTAATAAAACATGCGATCGGCTCCGTCCCCAATACTCATTGTTATCGAAATGAAATCACGTAAGCTAAAGTTATTTCTCAAAACCGTATTACGTTCGCCTTTGTCGCAGCACTGGCATTAAGAAAGTTGTGTCCATAAAAACCAGCCAGATATTGTATGGCTACTGGGAATTTTGATATATCACGTCTGCATGTTGAATTGCATGAAAGGAGTCTTACAAAACTAGTTGAGGTTTATTATTCAAATTTCGAGCATGAATCTCGAATAAAGATTTTTATGAAAGGTCCCTCTTATCTAATCTACATTTTATAACTTTCGTACGAGCCACGCTTTGACTATAGTTATTATACTTTTAGGTCGTCGTTTCATATACTGAGATACCTTATCTTATTCAAGTTATTGACATTTTAAGGAAATTAGAACGTACATTATCTTTTTAAAATATTTAAGTTTATTTGTTACATTTTCTTGCTTGAATACATAAAATCGATCGTTAACCTGGTACATTGCTGGCCGATACATACAGATAATAATTCTTCCCAAGTTTTTATCTATATTATCATCAATATGTTTCCCAGTCGGTGATGTTCTTTTACATTCAACATTCATCTAAGATTTATTTGTGCTAGACAGGTAAGAAATAATAACAGAGGCAATAAAAGTACGTCAATCTCAGATGAAAGAGTGTTTTTTATTCTTTGTGCGCGGCTCCCAACTGCTCCATACAACTGAAACTTCAATGTACTTGTGAGAATTTGTAAAGAATTTCTTCAGTAATTTGAGTAATTATTCGCGTGAACGAAACACAGATGGTAATCCCACACCTCACCCCTCACACCTCTCCGGAACATTCAAATATGTCACGAATACTAGCTGGGAAGATAATTAAATGACTTGCGAGGGGGCATTCTAAAGCAATATTAATATCCAGTATTACACAGTGCAGTGCATTTTAGATGTGTGCTTTACCTTCAGGCTATATATCTGCGTTTGGCTAAAATCAAATTCAGATCTTGTCATGGATTTATTTATTTAAAAAAGGTTTGCCAGCGGGCTTAATAAAAGCTTACATTTAGAAATAAACCGTTTCATAACGATTGTATGCTTTATACTTAACTATTAGTAACATAATTCAAACTATAATATCATTTATAAAGCCTAGTAATAAAGTAAAGCATTATGAATTTGAACATAATCAAATATGACGCGGCCAGTGACGTAGGTTGCATGCATGTAATTAGACATTTGCGCAGATGGTAGCGTATTCACATGTTCGTAAATAATATATTTTCATATCGCAATATAAACTAAACATGTGCGTAGAGGAAATCATAGGGGTAAACAGTTTTAAATAATTAATAATACTGGTGCAAATATGTACTAACCAAAAATGTTTCCTACAGCTTTTATATATTTAAAAGATAACAATTTGTGGCGTTACAATTTTAAGTCTGGTTATCTAAATCTCTTAAGATGTTTCTAAATAGGCAGGACTTCTGTGGATAGGATGCCGGTATTCTTAAGTGGTTGACGGTGAATGTGGTACAGAACAGATTTTTTTTACTTATGTAATTCTAATGACGTTGTGGTATATGATATTTTCCTTTGAATAATTGTAATGTAATTGTAAATGAAGAGGAGGGTAAAACTTGCTGAGTTTCTTGCCCGTTCTTCTCAGAACAAGGCTTCCTCGTAGTTTTGCGAACGGATGGCGTAGTCTTGCTCTTTCGCGAATTTTGTAAACAATCTTGACATTCATAAGCAGGCCTTAAGACGCATCTAAACTGAATAAACGTATTTTTATTTGATTTGATTCACGATGTATTCCTTGCTGCCTGTGCACAATTGGTACACAGATGAGATTTTAACCAACGAACGCGGTCAACCATCTAAATTAACGTTTTCGCGGTTTAAATATATCTGCAGTGTGATTGTATAAAGCAATTCACTTTCCAATTCACGTCGAGACCACTCCAATAAAACTCTTGTAATAAATAAAAAATGTATTTTTATTATTTTCCCATGCGCTAATAAAAATAAAGGGCGCTCGATACCAACTGGCACTGTGAAATAACAGTAAAAGGGAATGTGTAATATGTATGGAGAGTGGTCGATTCGCCACAGAGCCGAAGCCCGAACACATACAGACTGCCACACGTCAGCTGCATATGACGGCTCTTAATAGAAAAACCGACAATACACAGATTAATATTTGCCGCTTCATTATAGACGCCCATTGCCCTCACATCGTTCATAAACGAACACTACGGACTTTGGATATCATTTGTTGAACATAATTACATTTAGACTTAATATTATTTTTTAAATACAGTGGTGTTGATAGTTTATAAGATGTTGAATTCTATATAAACCTGGGTGCGACCACAAGTAATGAAATCTCTACTCCTTCGAAGCCCTAGGTTTAAAAAAAATGCGCGTGATTTTATACCAACGGAGTTTTGATAATATCCCTAGTGATAGATGAACTCACAATGTCTATGAAGAAGTCACAACCTATTGCTGTTATAAATAAAGTTTGTACTATTTATTTATTTCACAATATCATCACACGGTGTGTTTATACAGAATGTAATGTAAATATACAGTATCCAACCAGTACCGTAGTTTATACAGACAATGTATATAATGGAATATATACAGTCAGCTTATAGATACGTGACTGTAGTTTAAAGCTTTCCCCCAAACCTAATAGATGAAACAGTAATCCCCAACAGAGCTTGTGCCTGGCAGCTATTTAGTTACTGCCGCAATAGACTGCACCCTATCGCTGCCAAATTTGATATTGAATATTGCTTACATGATCTAGTTAGACAGCAGCATAATCAGATATTATAAAATATATAATGAATCGTTTTATACATAATTAAAAGATTTCCCAAGTCGCACTAAATATCGACGTTCCAGATACATTTTAATACCTCTTATTCGTATTCGGATCGTAATCTTATATCAATATATATAGATTGACTTGACAATTTGATTAAAAACAAAATATTTGTAATATTGATATGGCAGCATAAGGTGTTAATCGGTTAGCTAAATACGTAATAACTAAAGTCAGAAGGTCCTTGCAGTAGGTACTGAATAAATTAACCGACTTGGATGATACTCACAACTTTTTGCAGTAGTAGAACTGAATTTCGAGACTTGTTGTTTTTTACAAGTTATTTTTTTGATGGCCTATATTTATTTATTACAAACAACTATTTTATGTTTGTGTTACTATGAAACGAGCTTTATGATACAGTAGTTTTGTAATCAATGTATAAGTAACAAGCAACATAATTTAACAATTTTTTTTTACAAAATAAAGAAGGCAGCGGGGCCGAGGACAATACAGAACTTATACATTGAATAAGTTAACCAATTTTATATGCCCAGAAGTCGATTTTAGTTTTAATACCCACAACGCAATACCTGTCCAAGTCACGTGTTGAGACTAATACAATTCAAATCCGAGGTTATGAGATGAACTACATGGAAATTGGGTTTCAACGCTAGATGATTTCATTAGGGTACTTGTTAGGACACATGCAATGCATATTGTTAAGTAATCGAAATCAGTATTGATTTCACAGGTTAACAGGGCTGAAGTTTGCGAGAAATTACTACAATGGTACCTCCACATACGAGGCTAATTCGGTCGGCAAACTTGTTAATATGTATATCAAACTAATTTTCCCCATTTAAATTAATTGAAATACTATTAATCCGTTCCAGCACCTTAAACACGACTTCAGTTATTTTTGTGTTTCTTATTCCCAGAAAATCATCTTCGGAAGCCTGGTTATAAGTGATAATGTTTTGTAAATGTACAGAAAGCAAACGCGAACCCAACGTATCAAAAATGCTTCGAATAGGAGAGGAACAAGCAAACAGACTGAGGTGGCAGAAAGAAGTCTCTTATGAAGCGGACCCTGGCAGACTTCCAGTCATGAAGGTGACCCTGATGAAATTTTCAATTGTAAAACTAAATGCATGTCATATAATTTATTTAATTAGGCCTATTTAAAAGACACGTTCGAAAGTCAATTTCAAGTTTAAAATATTCAAACAAATAACTCAGGTTGCCCCTACCAAAAGGTTCATATGGAGAAGAATGGGCAAGGAACTCCATACTTTAATATAAAATTTATTTTTACAATACTTTATTTACATTGAATTGAGAGTTATATGTAAAGACCATGCACCTAGAACAAAAAACTACGATACTAAAACAAAATAGGCGCATATTTTTGTTATTTTCACAAATCTTGCAACAATAGATTTTACATTATTCTTTTTAAATGAAGAAAAAAATAACATATTGTAAAACAGTGTGTGAGCTAAGTCAAAGTTGATTTATTTTTCAAAAAATAAAAATAAAATAATCTATATAACTAGATTAGCAACCAGTTAATTTTGTCTAGTTTGATTGCCCGTCCAAGCATTTTTATCTTAAATATAATCCTCTAATTTATAATATGCTGGTCTACAAAGTGTATTTTTAATAATATTAAAATCCTCAGTTCACGCAGGTGAAATCACGAAGCAACTACTATTCATTTTAAAAAGACCAACGGTGTGTTTCAGTAAAGAGCTCTTTGAATCCATAATAATACCTACCTTTTATTTCAAAGGCCGCAAGCCGGACACAGCGTGAACTGAACATTGATGGGGGTTATTGTTCAGTCTCAAGAACTACTAACAGCGAAGAATTTATAAATCATGCGATATTCGTTTAGTTTTAAAAAGTATTCGTTTGGTAAACCCGTAACCGATATTATTTCCAAAATTCTCTTGCATCATTTATGAAACATCTATGCAAATTATTTATAAACCGCTGGTTTTTTTAATGTATTGTGAAATTAATCAGTGCGTGTGTGGGCTGACAGTATTATTTATTATGGCTGTATAATTAATTGTATGAAAATACAATGACGAGAATATTGTAAGCTGATATAATAAGTTATTGTCTTGGCATGTCGATAGAGTAATTGTTTCTTTCTAATTGTCTTCAAGAGATTGGTCAGCAGTGTGTCGTATTGTTCCTTTCAAAACTATTTATTTAGTGGCGGTGTCATGCTGTAATCGCGTTGCACTGAAACTTCTTTCTAAATGCGAAATGAACACTTGTTCTTATTTATTTATTTATTAAGTCTACAACATCATACATATTACAAAATCTACTGATAATTTTATAAAACGTACGACAATATATGTAAACATAAGTTTTGCTAAAAATAGGAATTAAAAAAAATACAATTAAAAACATAAACAAGTTCTTGGTAATTTTATTGTAATTACACAATAAAATTACCAAGAATGTTGGTACTAAAAGTAGAAAAAAAATCATCAGCAAAACAGCGAATTAGGTTTGAGAAAGGCACCCAACAATGCTTTTTCTAAAACCGATCAATCAGCCCATTATTACGGTGAAGGCAAACTTTGTAAGAAAACCGGCCAGTCTGAAACCTAATCTAAGAATTGTCTCGGACACATAAGGCTGATGAACTTCTTGTCTATAAAATATAAATGACCGAAGGTCTTCAGATCGGATGCAATCTAAAACCAGGACGGGCAATCTAAGATGTAGGGCTGTCAATCAATTATTATTATTACCAAGACGCGTATCAGGTCGTCATCTCAGTAACACACTACTGTTTTTCCGTTTCTATCACCAAAATATAATCAGAATAGGATCCCTGCGGTAATGGAAGTATTAAGTATACAAACTTGGTTTTGTACTGTAGCTCTGACCCAGACAGCATATTAAAACTATACAAATGATATTAAAGAGAAACTCTTGTGTCTGGTTTCATTCGTGGTTATATTAAATACCATTATGAAGTACTCATAACACTTATAATTTCCCATTGGACGCGCTCGCTGTGTTGCCTTCGTTACCAACGATCGTTACGCGCGGATATTATAATTACTTTCATGATCAATTTTCACATAAAAACTATTAAATGGTACCGAACGTTCTGAATAAATGGGAAATTTACTTGAATTAATGTCAGTGACGCGCCGTGATAAGTTTTTTTTAATTAAATTACGTCGTTATGTGAAATAGATTATTAAATACATGGTCAAGTATTTAGGTTAATGATTGACTAAGTATAATTACAACGTTTATCACGTTTTTTACTTGTAATAAGGTAACATAGCGTGGCTATTTTTTGGAAATGACTATCATATATGGATCTTATATATATATTTATGTTTAAAGAACTTTATTTATCATTACAAAAATGTATTTTATTTACATGAAAAACTTAATACGAGCGAGATACACGTCACCATTAGCCGTCCCAATCTAGTCCACTATTTTCACTTTAACATGCATCTTTAATGCCATTCGCAATTCGTTAAACGCGCTACTATTGCGAATTTTAGACGGTAATTGATTAAATAATTGCACACCCTCAAACCTAATAGACTTCTTTAAATAATTTGTGCGTGGCTTCGATAAGATAAGAGAGCGAGTTTGGCTCGACAAATATTGCGTGTTGTGTATTTGATTTTTTAATTATATACTACTATGGAGAGAGTTAGTTAAATTTGTTTTAATTAAGGTACAGGTGCTAGAAACATATAGTCGTTTAATCGTTATAATTTTGTGTATTCTTGCCTAATCTTTACAAAGCATAAATACTTAATGTTTACTTGGAATAGATATTATGTTGAAAATATAATCTATCTATGGATGTAATTATCGTGACCAAAGTCCCTGTCCCTGTCAGCGTTAATGGCTTTGGAAGAATCGGAACAATAGAGTCTACAATGTCGTTCTATCAACGGAGCGGATCTGTTCACCCACCCCAGGCTATACACACGAACTGAATCAAGATCTCTTTTGATGCTAAGAAATTGCAGATGCGTGCGACTTATCATAAATCTTTTTCAAGGTGTGCGTTTAATCGCGATCTTACAGTTAGTTTACGTAGGTACAAAATCACCTTTTCAATTATTGTGACAAAAAAAATGGTAAAATGTATTAGTAGAGCGGCGCGCAATTATTTAAGAAATAATTTATTTATGTATTAATTTCGTCATTTGTTGTCTTTTGATAGTTAATGTAAAAATGTATGTAAGAACACACAGTTGTTTTCAACTGAACATTCACATCGTACTCATCTATAATCACTAAATGATACTGTAGAAAAGTTTCACTCACATAACTTGTATTAGGTAACTAATGAATTAAAAACTAATATTCATTTAAATTTATAAACATCGATAGTATGTAAAGCTTTTAAAAAAGATACAAGTATAATTAATTTAACACAAAATTATGTATAATACACAATAACTGAGCATGCAAAAGGATGATACTTATTTTAAATTAAAATTATAAACAAAAATTTCCTGCGACGGGCGACAATTATGAAGACCCTAGTATGATATCACAAGGGAAATGTGTGTATTGCGCGCCCTGCGGCTCTGTTATAATATCGCCATACAAAAGATTTCCTTTCATAACGTACCAAGAACGGACCTGTACATTTTATAACAAAAGATAAATTATTACATTTACTAGGGTGTTCAGAGGGTTTTACTAAAAAACCTTACCCTAAAGCACATAAGCGAAAATTACTCAATGGCTTGATGACGTCATGGAAATATTGGGTCTTAAATGGACGAAAATAGTGCATATAAAGTGGCGCAGAAAATTCTAAAACTAAATTACCAAGGGAAACCTTCATGTATGTAGCTTGAACTTATATGATTGAGCTCGTAGGTTAGATGTTCGATTCTCAAAAAATAATATTCATGTGCACCGTAATTTATCGTTCACTCTTGTCTTCTCTTTGTACGGGTACTGTATTTAAATTCCTGACTACATTTTAAAAATTACAAACATATTCATTCAAACGATGAAGGTAGTCAAAGAGCCAAAATGTTTACGAATCAAAAGTTTCTCTTTAAAAAATTAATATAAGAGTTTATTATACTGTAAAAATAATCCTCTAAGCCCAGACTGACAGTCGACCTTATTAATCCAAGCTTTAACATTTAATTTAAAATCATCGTAATTTTAAGAACTCATTTAAAAAACTAGACATTAAATCGAAAGATAATATCTTGAAACGTGAAAGATTAAGAATAATACCTTTTTAATAACACGTTTAGGCACAGTGGGTCCGGGGATTTGCCGGGCGCCTTTCATTTCTATAAATTACAAACTGATGCAGAAAAAAACTTTAATCTTCTTTAGTTAGGTAACTTATTACGTATAAAATGTGTGGGAATTAGAATTTATAAAGCTTATGTCCTTACCTTTAAATCCTCGTAGTAATGTACCTACTCGTAGTTCAATGTAAATTACGATTATAATCTCGTATTCAGATAGATTCAGACCTTCCGAGGGCCGTGAACTTCTTTGTTGCTCGTTTTTATTCTCCATAGATATGAAAATATATTTATTTACATTCAATTGATACGAGAACAACATGAATGATTAAACACGTTTCTTTGATACTTTATGCAGACGTTATAGCAATATAAAATTCTTTTCAGACGGCGCTTTCATCGCTCAAACATAATGTTATGAACTGAGACTACTATGCCGTAGAACAATTTAGATACTAATTAAAGTCTATATTTCAAACATTTCTGAAGTAGTCTACATAGATTATCGTCGAAATGTTTTAAACGTTTCAATTTAAGTATAGAAAAGCATTCAAATTAAACCTCTACTGTCCCATTTATATCTAATGAAATAAAATGTTAAATATAAAAACATTGATAGCTCCAGTCTTTATTGGATTGTAAAAGTTTCTCTGTAGAATTCAAGGAGATGGAGTTGTTAATAAAGGAATAGTAAAAAGTACCATAACTCGGGTTGTAAAGGTTGTTTAGAGTGAGATGGAACTCGAGGCTAAATAACTTTATTGCGGCAATTCCGAGCGGCTCAGTCTATTCCGTGCGGACGTTATTACTCATTCAAGTGCTCTTAAGACTTCTTCTTTCAAAGTTTTATACGAAGATAATACGAGTCCCTGGAACTCACATAACACAGATATAACACGATCTATGTATGCATATGACGAGTCGGAAATCTGTCCGTTTATACATAAGGCAATCATGATCTATTCGATACTAAGAAATAAATTACAATTGTTAATATTTACCGTTCGTACAAACCACGTGCCAAGCATGTTCGAGAATACTGTCAAAACTATTTACAACACAAAAGCTAGTATTGGGTTAATAAAACAAGATCCGAATATATAGAGATATCGGGAAATTGAATCGATAATTCGTTTATTAATGAAGTAGCAATAAAAAATTTCGAAGGCAATATAGGTCATTAAAATGCATAATATCCGCGAAAACTCATTAAATTGTCAAATTGCGCCGCGCTGCGTGTGGCCAACTGGAAAATTAACTGAATTTCGTGTAAAAATTGTTACGGTCTCGGTAATTTGTTTGCGGCTCACGACTGCACACAGCTACAATGATATATCGAATCCAATTACTGATTGGTACTTTATATTATTGAGGATATATGTAATGAGGCCAGCCGCCAGTAAATAGGTATCTCTGTAGGTATAATCAGTGTCATGTCATATCCATGATTATTATTTAACTTTCAAAAATAAAATGTTATAAAAGCTTTTAGCCAAATCATAATTTACTTTCATTAAATGTAAGTAATTAATTTTAACGAGACTCAGTGTATGTTAATGTAATCCAGATCCTTTTCATAATTTAGTTAGGTACTGAAATTAGTTGGCGGAGAAACTTAATTACAGCTTAAAAACGAATGTGTAATTTTATATTTAATTTGATGTTTTTTAATAAATTTCTATCGTATAGTTCGGAACACATGTTTAATTAAATATATGTGTGCTAATGAAAAAAGTACATTTCTGGAACAGTTAAGTTTAATATTTGTATAAATGCTAGCCCCAATCCCTTGACAAGTGTTCAGAAATGTTTTATGTTAATTGTAGGTGTTCAAATAAAGTGCCGCCTCTCATGTTAAGCTTGGAATAGTGTCATTGTAAATTAAACTCTCCGCGCTTGAAATAAAGTTGCGTATCAAGTAATTATAAGAAAGAGTTTGTACCTCTTAAATTGGAATCGTTATAGATTGGGTTACATTGTTAGAGGACAAGTAGTTGCAAAATTGTGTACTTGACAATTTTGATGAAACGTGTTCATTAAAAGTTTCCGTGGACTGAAAAATAATAAAGGAAATTGTAACAGCAAACTAATACGTAAATTATTTGTTAGGCAGTAATAAACGGAGGAAATATTGCATAAATCTCTGAAAATGCAAGTACGTTAAATACAATTTATAATTATGAATCCTTAGAAACCTAACAGACCATAAAACAAACAGAAATATTTTTGCCAATTATATAAACAGTCTTGAAAATTATAATAGTCACTTATAGTGCTGACAATGTATATATATACAGTTTATTAACCTATATAAAATATTAAAAAAAATTTTTTGCTTTCTTTGAATTAAGATTCTTTATTATATGTATTTTAAAATGTTCATAGTAAGACGATATTTAGTAATACAATCCTACAAAAAAATATTTATCCTTTACTTCGATCCAGCATACAGGCAACATGCATTTTTTAAAATTTTCAATGTAGTCAGGGCGCAATTCTCATTTTTTATGCAACCATATTATGATTGTGTTGGTTTTTGTGTAAAAATCAAAGAAATTTAAACGTAGAAACCTCTTATAACCGTGAAAAGAGAAACAAAATATGTTAAGTACACCGAAGCAACTAAAAATAAATAACAGTCTTCCGAGAAAGAATGTTAAAAGCCTTCAAACATGTCGAGGACAGAAAAAGCTATTTGCTGTGTTCTGTGACGAAACGTGATATTGAAGAACGATGTGCATCGTCATCAACCACTCTACAGACCTTGATCTTAGCTATGGGAACCGATTTTGTTGCTAACTCCAGGCTGCGAAAGCCATGACGCATTCAGTGGAAGACCAATCGACTGGATTGGAATGTAGTATTGCCTTATCTGATATAAAGCAGAACTTTCGAACATTTTTAAAATTTTAGTTTTTTGTGTGTCCTAAAATGATTCTATTAGCGGTAACATTCATATGACTTATTAAGTGGGTAGGCAATTTAAATATAAACTACTTGATATAAGATTGCCGATACAAGCCGGCGGAAACCTTTGGACTTAACAACACAAATTAACTAATGATATACCATTTTATGTGCAGTTATTCTTAATTTGGAAATATTAGATACATGTTATCTAATTTTTTTTGTTACTCATATTCATTTGAATATATAAATAATGTAAAACGATTAATAAGTTCTTTTTTAATTACTAAGGAGAGAGAAGAGAAAAAATGTTTCCTGTTGTGTAGACGATTTTTTTTTTATAGAACAGGGGGCAAACGGGCAGGAGGCTCACCTGATGTTAAGTGATACCGCCGCCCATGGACACTTTCGATGCTGGAGGGCTCGCGAGTGCGTTGCTGGCCTTTTAAGAATTCGTACGCTCTTTTCTTGTAGGACCCTAAGACAATTGTTAAGTATCTTAGTGTACCAGGAGGGTATAAATAGGACATGTTATATATTACTTACATAGACACAAGACTAGATACCACAACGGGTATATACTATATACTTTTATGTACAATGACACAGCCGCGAGCTGTCATATCACGTATAATTACACAGTCATTACAGTAACCGCACGCTTATCTATGTAATTAGCTACATTCACCAGCTCTTTCACTAATAACAGTATTGCTGCTCTAACAATATCATACAACTCACGCTCATTATTTGAAGACAAGCAACTTGTAATTATATTTTACCCTACATTTGTAGTTTGAACCACGTTCGTACTAATGATGTCTGTCTTGTCCATTTATCTGTAGTGTTCATATAATTATAGTAATTCCAAGATAATATAATTTTTTAACTATTAGTGTAATTTTGATTTCTTTTTATTAAAATATTTCGTTAGACAGCATATGGATTTGAAATATAATTTTATTATATTTAAACTTTTATAATTAAATTGCTGATTAAACAAACTAAAGTTTTGCTAGAGGGCGCATTTGAGCCGGTTGAAGGGTGCTGAATAGGAAAAGAACAAACAGGCAAATGGGACGGTTATCTTTTATTATTGTTGGCTAAAAGGGTCGCGTTGTTGCGACAGGATAATTTCATCCTCTTTTGCTGCAGGATAAGATGGGGCTTAGATAATGGAACTCAGTATTTTTTTTATTAAACTTCAGATATTTATAATGTTGCCATATACCTCTGTTAAATATGCATTACATTATCGCGTAATGTACTTTCTTATTCTATCAGGAGGGAGAAATTGTTAGCGAAAATGTAGGTAATCCAATTAAAAATCGATTTCACGAAACATCTCCTGCCTCCTGCAC
Organism: Pieris mannii; assembly: GCA_028984075.1. Classification (NCBI taxonomy): domain Eukaryota; kingdom Metazoa; phylum Arthropoda; class Insecta; order Lepidoptera; family Pieridae; genus Pieris; species Pieris mannii. The sequence continues at coordinate 9,539,584 of CM054776.1, forward strand.
ATTTCCAATTTATAGACACTACAGCTACTTCAAAGCACGGAACGCCCTAAAAAAATAAAAGAATCCCTCGAATGGAGCCGTAAAAGTCGTTTAATATAATTTGAAGAGATCTCTAGTGAATGCCCCTTTCCCTCGTCCCCCCCATCTCGACCCCCCGGACACAATACAGCGACTGTGATATAAAATTTGAAATGCTGAAACGTGCTTCAAAATATAATTGAGTCAGTGCTATGCCCGTGGATAAAGTGGAGTTCACATTACGAGTTGTCACTTTTTAAAATTATTTATATCCGTCTACTGATTCGTGCCATTAAAATGTTATAATATAGTGGTTGAACTAATTTCTCCTCGTAAAAAAACTAACATAACAAAAGTGAATTTTGAATCAAATTAATTGATAATTTAAAAATAAATTAGATCATATACAAAAAATTGTTTTAACTACCTCAAATTCTTATAAAAATACTGTTAAAAACAATTTTGTATTTAGGAAAGTATTCCTTTGTTAACAGCTTTAATTTATTTGAGTACCCAGTTTATCGTCAGCTGAAATTGGATATTTATGTAGGATTTATTAGGCCCTCCAAACCCTTCTCAGATGTTAGAAAAGGGCTTATCAAATCTAAGCCATGTGCTCTCAGCCTTATCTCAGTTACCTACCCCATGCGATGTTCGGTCTCAAAGGGCCCGGCAATTACCAACCAGCCGCGTCCGAATGTCACAATTGTTATAATAAAAAAAATATAAACAAGGGTTATTGTTAAAGCGAATTATGGACTTACTAGATTTAACGAGCCGTTAAATTTACAATCAATAATTACTTCAGTCTCGGCGGCAACTTTGATGATTCAGCTAAAATCCTGGCGGCCCGTTTGAAGATTTCGCACTCAATATGTATGCATCTAGAAACAAAAGACGTTTTGCTTTTGGTTTTTCCGTCGTTTTTTGTTTTATATAAGCAATGTTTCGGTAACGGTGATCAATAACGGTAGATCTGTTTCCGACAGAGCAGTCGGTTGACAAAGTGTAGAGATGGTGATAAGGTGCTCGTTTATCATCGTCAACATGTATTATGTAGAGCGCCTTCCGCTCCGACTTGCCTCCCTTATCCTTTCAATACAAAACGGTCACTAAAGATAATATATCATTATATACACGTTTTCAAATTATATAATTACATGATATAAACCAAATTGTTAATTATTGTACCCGTATTAAGCTAGGTCTATATCATTCTTATAAAGCTCTTATTTTTCGTAAATTTCAATCGAATTTCTATTCATCTTTGAGAAGTTAACTTTTTAAAATTCCTTTTTTTAAAATACATCAATGGCTCTATTTGCAAATGTGAACTATTAACTTATTAATCAAAGAAGATTAATACAATAAAACAAATTAGAAATCATTGATGCAAATATTCACTAATACAAAGTTGGGAGTACCTACTGATTTTTTTAGGATTTTTCACACACAAGTACCTCGTGGTTTATAACAAGTTTTAAAGGGACAATAATTCTGCAAGTTCTTATTAAATCAATTTCTGTAAATAAGTAGTAGGGTGAATTTAACCAGCTTATATTAATTGGAAGGGGTGTATTCTACTCATGAATAGATGCACATATTTTGTGACATAATTGCAGGTGCGCAGAGCTTTAAGCTCTGTTGAATAGAGCAATTAAAAAAAGCTTTTAAAACCAGGAATTAGTTACTTTTGTGTCCGTTACTATTCATTTTAAATACATATATAGTAATACAGAATTTTAGGTTTCTTTCTTCTTGGGTATATACAAAACTGTATATGCTAATATTGCTTGTTAAACTATTTTTTTACATAATACATATATTAAAGATGCAATATGCAATGTTTATTAACTACGATGATTGACCTGAATCGATGTTCTTTTATATTTTTTAAGTCGCGAAAATTATGACATTTTCATATTAAATATTGCTTTTATATAGCAATTTTAAATATGTCAAAGCATTTGGCTATGTATTCCTTAGACTTTTTCCATTACATTTTAGTTTGAAATTGCTGCAAGAAGCAGTGCTGGCACGCCCCGGGACGCATCATTAATCTGCTGTCGTGCGCACACCGACTCTAAACATTATCCATCGGCGTACAATGACGTCGACGTAAGCTTCCATACACTTGCGACTGTATTGTAATTGTTTCATTAATAATCTGCATGAATAATACAAGCTTTAATATAATTGTGTAGGTTAAACAATCGCATGTTACGATAATTTATCAAAATAATAAAAAGAATTAAATAACATAGATAAGATTGATTTAATGGAATAAAATATGACTATGATTTATCTAATTTGTTAGTCACCATCTGTAAATTAATTAAAAGATGTAAATGATTATTTAACTTGATTAAATAATCATTGAATCTATTTGAATGCGTGTCAAACACTTTTATATTCAATTATTATACTAATACTAGTTTGATCAAAGGTCTAACCCGATGTTCGTATAAAATCGATGGCTTTTGCTCAGCATACACAATTTGGTGCAAGGCGTATAATCGGGCAGTTCTGATGTGCCTACTCACTACTGAGCGGCGTTCTGCTCTATTCAGGCAGGCCGCAGCCCACAGCCCGCTCATCATTAAAAACCTTCCCCACAGCCAACAGCCAATATCCTTTGTGCTCACTTCACACCGGTATCGAATTCTACGGTATTTAATTAAAATGGTGCTGTGAAAAAAACTCTGTTAAAATATGAAACCGGTGTGAAAGTTACGGTATAATTACGATCCTTAATTTCATACAAATAATGTATAATTGGAAAAAGGTACAGTTTAATATATTTGTCGTTTAGATAATTAATTTTACCATACGTTGTAAGAATATACGTAAAATAGAACATAGTGTGTCTTGTTATACAGAATCTAAACAGTATTTATCGCGTCATTGCCACGAACAATTCCTTGATAAAATAAACAAAGTAACTAAGACTAAGAAAAACAGTGACTTAAACCCCACATATTTTAGGAGTATTTTGTTTATCTGCCTACTAGTTGCTTGATTCCTTATTGCCACATGAATACTTTAGAGCAGGCAGGTGCTCCTTTCAATGCGCCCAGTAGACTTGCAATGATTACAATACGATTTGGGCTTCAAATTTATCTAAAACAAATTTAACATAATTTGATGAGGATCACTCGGGGATTTTAACTCGGCCGATCCTCACATTTTTTATAAGTCATTGTTGAGATTTAGGGTTGCATTAGACGCATTTTGATTTTGATATATACTTATTGTTAATTATATTTGATAATAGTTACGTCCACTATTTAGAATTTTATAGTGAGTGTTTAGTGCGTTTTATATATATGATGTGTAAATACAGGTGCCAAATAATATACAAATTAGAATAATTATCTAAATTAGTCTTCATAGATTACTACCGACATCTGTGTTTAATATATGAAGACGCTAGTAAATTTTACGAATGACAATGCGTACTACGTATTACGTTGAACGTTCGTTTTGCTTGCATTGCATAGATGGCGTTGTAAATAATATTTAAACGGATGTTTTATATGTATATGTATCTAGTATAGAAATAGAAATTAAATAGATGGCTGTTTAGTGTGTAATATTATGGGATTTCATAAGCAATAAATATACGTAATATTTTATGTTTTAATAACAAAAAAATAAAAATAAAAATATATATAATTTATTTAATCCGCAAGTGATTAAATGTTAAATCAAAGTAATCAATAATTATTATCACAGCCACAACTTTAGTAAATGTATTATAATAGATTTATTCAGTTTTATATGACCAACAGCAATTATTGAATATAAATCTTTAGAATTCATTAAAACTATACATAAAAATATAATACGGTCAACATGAATCGAACAATTCATATTGATATAAATATACCGTTTCTTGTCGTACGTGTTTGGAAGCGATAGTGGTAAATTATTTGTAAAAGTATGAACTCATTACAGTCATTGCTTATTAGAAATGGCGAGAGGCACGTTTGTTTTATTCATATAAACTAGAAACTTATAAAAAATAAGGCTATACTGTAAACTAATGGGCATGTAGGTGTGTCTTCTGCAATGAAGATCTTATATCCGTTATGAGTGCCACTTTTCATACCTACATACATAAATTTAAAATTAACGATCACTTACTGATACCTAATAAACTACATCAAAGTTATGTTATCTATGAAACCAAGTTCTTATATCGAAAGGATTAAAAACCTTGAGTCTCCTGTTTTCCTCCTGAGTTGTATAAAGATAGAGGCCTCTTGTTAGTGATGAACATCCATAGCCTACATTAGTTCTGTCACCACTACATTGCCTATTTCTCAGCTCGTTCCACGTTACACATTCACTTCCGATGAGTAAGCTATCGTTCTTGACTGACGCAGCGTAAAGTTTCCACGAAAGCGCGTGATCGCATTCTAGCGTGATTGCACGTTCCTTGCACTCGGGTTGGTTTGAGGTGATGCCGTTAACATAGACATCCACGTGACCAATAGGTTCCTCTAGACCAACGACGCCAGAGCTTGTATGGAGAACGTAAACGAAACTCGCATCTTCCTTCCTTAGCCTGTACTTGGAGGGCTTCATGAAACACGGCCTGGCCGGGTCTAAAGCGGTAATCCTCTCCAGACTTTTATGTAATTTTAGTTGCACTAGTCTCCCTGTTATGCCAGCTACATGCGCACCTAAACTAAATCCTATTAAATGTATTTTGGATATCGGAAAGCCCTGAAAATGAAGGTTTTGAATGAAGATGAACAATCGACGAGCTATACCATCAACTTGAAGAGCGGAGGACACGTATCCTCTTCTGAAGGATGATCTTGTGTCGATTATAAGAATTGTTGGATTCTTGATTAGTAAAGCTTTGACGAGTGCATCGGAGGATTCATCTGTGGGGGTGTTCCACCAGCCCGGGATGTATATGACTAGCGGCGAAGAAGGACTAAAGCCCCTGGTGTGTGCTTTCGACATTAAGTACTTTCTCTTCCCTGTTTGCGTAAATTCGTAGAACTTTAGTTCAGGAATAACCTGTCCAGATGCTAGCGCGTCCAGTGGGAGCGACTCGCCTGAAAGCATATTGTTTAAATTGTAAAATACAAATCATTATAATCCTTAAGTGCGGACAATATAGCACGTAGGTACATTGCTAATATGGAATAAAACAAATACTTGATTCTTCGGAAACAAAATGGTATGTATAACAACTCACTTGGGAGGTGCCCCACGTTCAATCTAAATGTGTTTTTTATTGAGATTTTATTTATTTTAAAGGCGGAATAAGCCTATTTGGACGTGAGTATGAACACAAATCACAAGTAATGTCATGTTGTTTGGGTTTAAATGAAGAGGTAGGAAGAGGATAATATCACGTTTCCCATTAGTAATTGCTGATTCGCTGCTGTTGGCACTTTAATTATTATGTATGTCGCAAGTAGTTGTAGTTAATTCCCATTGCTAATGCAACTACGCTAATATTTAAAACATTATGGATAAACTAAACTTACAAGAATCAACACTTCGTTACACTAAAATATAAAAATTGAATGTAATTAAATGAAAAGGGGAGCAACTGGCGGCCTTCTCGCTTTCGAGCGATCTCTTCCAGGCAACCACTGTGATTGAAAAAAAAATTATTAAATTACATAAGGTAGGCACGACATGGAAAATACATATTACCTATAGTTATTAAGAAGAAACTAAACTGGAACACAAAAAATAAACAAGAACTAAATAGATTTAGAGACACTTTAAAATCAAAATAGGTACTTCTAAGTAAGCGAAACGTGCTTTAATTCAGTATTTAAAAAAATATAATAAATTACTTAATTGTTAATTGTGTTGTGTTTTATCATCTTGACATAAGGTGAAGATCAAATTAATATGTAATTTAAATGAACTTGTAATAGTATATTATAGCATATACTTAGCACTAATTGTTAACATATATTGCAACGTGTAGGCTATACAATCACAGTTAAATCACTAAATGATCAATAATTGATAAAAAAAATTAACCTTACATTGCAAAGATGTTTGACATTTTTGGGTTTTCGTATTATGTTTTATAAATATCGACATTAGAATAGCAGCAATATGATTTAATTATAGAAATGAAATTTAATTTAAATTCTCATTACTTTGGAATAATTTTGTTATTTTGATGTTTTTAAGTAACTGAGCAAAACCTCCCCAAATTCAAACTTCGAATTATCTACTACGATATTTCTATTAAATACAGCGGTCTTACCCACTGATGAAAATTTTTGTGTTTCTCTGATAACACTTCACTAATTATTACACAAGCTAAGAAACAAATAACGCACAGGTATTCGAAGCTGCCTTAACAAGTTCGTCGACTGTGGTGGATAGCAGACGGGGTGGCAGCAAAGCCAAGGCTGGCACCATCAGCGTCACTGCTGCAACAAGCACGAACATGGTTCCTAACGCTTGCGCATCCGTGCGCCTCGCGCGCCGCGTTCTCTGACATTGGCTCGCCAGCAGCCGCCCTTGATCTTCACATGCGATGGCGTATAACGTGACTTATCGGAATAGAAGGGATTTGATGTTATCGAATAACACATCAAAATTACATTAGACCATTGTGAAAGAAGATTAATTTTGATGCATTTACAGGGCTAAACATACTAACTCTATTATTATAAGAGGGATTTGTGTTTGGGACGAAAATACTGTAAAAATAATAGCTACGATATCCCGAAATAAGACAGATAGTGCATTTATTTACAAAATTTACTAAACAATCAAGTCGTGCGAAGTAGGAACCAGTCTGCTACACCACCTAATTTCTTTTGAAAGTGGTAATTTCATCAGAATATATTATATATAGTACACAGGTCAGTAACACACAGAGATATTACAGCGGGTAAAAAACAAAAAAAATTTTGGAGGCACATGTATTTTAGGATGTACGTTGTACCCTTTTTATCCACTCGTCACTCATATCCAACATTTTTTTATTCTTGGTTCTGTAGGCTAACGAGCTAAGAGTACGCCGGGATTTTGCGCTTGTGATGAACTTAGTAAAGTTGTTACATGGCAAGGACAGTAATTCGGCAGTACTTAAATACCTTAGTTTTAGTGTGCCTGGGTACGTCAAAAAGCGACATCCTCCGCCCTTACTTCATGTGCCCACATTTTTCGGGATAACCTTCTGCACATATTATTCGGTGTATTAATTTACTTAACGAAATACACATGTTAACAGACTTTTTTCTTTGTTCGTTGAGTGAGCTTGCAAATACTATTTGTTAGTGCCTATAGTAGTTAGTAAATTTCTTATATTTTATTATGTTATTTCATATGTTTGTTATTTTGTGTTTCGTCTGTAAAGATTACTTATAGATTTCTCGTATCAAATTAGGGTTATGTTAAGGCAGGAGTGCTTTTATAAAGAAATAAATATAATAAAAATTATAATACTACGATTATCCTGGGATCAGCGGGGCAGATTATATCGCTACCTACTTGTGTATTATGCATATTGTAGCACTTTTTGAAAGAAAAAAGTTATTTATGTAACTTTATTTTATTCTTATAATATTTTGTTGCATACTTTCATTATTATAAAGAATAATTGAAACCATTCTCATAACTGAGATTAAAATGTTCACTTCAATGTGAATATAGTTATGATAACAGTATATAAACCGAAATCTCGCTTTGTTAACTTAGCCTCGTTCCTATCTTGATAAGCTTAATAAGTCTTTAGTTTAATCAAAAATCTAAAAACTTTGTCCGCTACGGAATTTCTTTGGTATGTGAGTTTTATTATAATAAAGGCGATAGGCTCATCTTTTATTCAGATATGACTATTTAAATAAGTGGAATACTTCAGATCCGGTAAATATATAAATAACATTTTGATAATTGTTACTAGAGGTCCCAGTATTTTAATTTAAAAAAATATTCTACATATATTTGGAGGTCATAGGTATTATATAAAAAGTTAAACTAAGTTTTGCGTAACTTTATTATGATAAACTTTTAAATGGAATAAATTAATGTGATGTATTAAGCAAAAAATTAGAGAAATATATTTCCACTAATATGTAGGTAATTTATTGTTATAAATCCTAAGACAAGGCTGTAGATGCACTTCCTTACAAAACATGTTTTGTAGCTAAACATGTAAACTATAAGGTTAACATAAATTAATTCTTCCTATTGAATTACCAACTTAGATTCAAAAGCCTTGATAGTGTCTCATATCCTTTTGAATGACTATGCACTCTATAATAAATTGTCGACACTATAACATCTCATACATGAAAATTATGAGGTATGAAAATGTTGTGCTAAAACTTGGAAGCGGAAAAGCAAAGGAAGTTATGTTAACATCAACAACAAGACTGTCTTTAGTTATAAATGAAACAAAACTCTTAACTGTGAGACAACTATACTTAATAGCAATATGCAGACTTTTTTGGAAACAAACACCCACAACACCAAATCAAACCAAACGCAAACCTATATATGTATAAGCAACCTAAAAATCGCACTTTTTTCGCTCAACGCTTTTTCTCCTTCCGAGGCCCAATCATCTTTAACCACTTCATTAAAAACAAAATTATCACTAACATTACAAAAATCACATTAGGTATATACTTTTACAAAAAAACTCAAACAATATCTTGTTAAGCTGTCCTATACTGATACAGGAAACATTCTTATTGTACAAAAATAGTATAGATATAAATGTGTTATGTAGAATTAATTAAGCAATACTGTTGAGATGTGAAAAGGAAGAGACTGGCTGCCCACAACACAAGGAATCCTAGTGTGGGGGCCAGTACACTCTACTTTATCGAAACATTCCTGTATATTGTGTCTAATAAAGTTCTTTCTTTCTTTCTTTCAAATGAGTTGCGAGACATGTACTTATTTAAAAACTTAGCAATATTAATATTGTAAGTTTTTAAATTTATTATAATTAAATTGCAAACTAAAGTACACAAAAATAAGAAATAAAAAAATCTTTAAGCCAAAAAGAGTTTCGCGAAGAGATGATATTCATTCATCAGGCTGCGATAGTTTTAAGTGTGGCTTTAGTTTTAATATCATATTTTATAATGATTAGGCACTTTTTGTTAAAAATAACAATTGTTATTAGGTCAGTTAATTTCGATGGTATCTGTTATTGGCCTCAATAGATAAATTATATTGCTCCACGAAAGCCGGAGGGCCTTTTGATGCATCTCGTAATTTATCAAGAATCCAGTTAATCGGAAAAAAACTGACAGACCGCGCCCACAAAATTGAGAGACATTTTTGGATTCAACATTTTTTGAATTCCACATCGGGCAGGCACATTTTTAAAACTGTTACATTGATTGTTTTTTAAGTCTAGGACGTGAGCTGTGTGTGTAAGGCGACACGAAAATGTTTCGGTGAAAATCCATTCCAACACATTGAGGTTATACGCCATATTTGCAAACCCGTGGAGGCGGTACTTTAATTAATTTTACATGATATTGCAGAGCCCGAACCGGAAGATGAATTACTAGATTCCACATGAGCTAGCGTTAGACGATTCAATTATCCATTCAATATAGAACTTCGTTTAGATTTTAAGAAATTGTGTTATGAAATCACTATACCTTAAATAAATTATAGTCTCTCTTCAGTGTTGAAGTGTGCGTGAGGACGATGAGGTAACGATATTGTTGACTTTCTTGTTGAGGTTCAATGTCGATATAAATTTATTACCATATCGTGCATATAACTATCGGCTTTTGGCGATATTGTGAGGGTCAAATCACACGTCGGTTAGACGAGCCTCACGTTATTTGTCTATGGGAACATTCAAAATATGAAGAAGTAATTGGAATTTTTCCTTTGATTATCTCTTTATATTAACATCTGATCGATGTCATGCCCGCATTAATTCAGTAAAAATCTAAGTACTAGCGTGAGGTCTATGGCCTATGTGGTCCTCAATGAATGGTTAAATTTAAAGTAGTAATTGCAGAGATTATAGGTATCTCAGCTGTAGTACCTGGATGACCTTTGATGAGCTTTGCTCCTTTTTTTTTTATAAATTGTGTTTTTTGGAAATTATATTTAAGTACGAATTACATACCTACTAATAAAATAAAATATGAATAATATTTTTAGATCTTACCGACAGAATAATAAAAAATATGAACTGTTAAAAGAAAAAAAATCATCATTATTCCTAGCTAAATCGATTTATGGTCTAGTCATGAAAATCGTTGGAGCCGATTCCGAGATTCCAATACAAGAATTGCTCGTTTAAAGATATAAGATAATATATGAAAGTTTTAAGTATCCAACGATAACATTAGCTCGCAAATGCACGTACAAAGGCATTTAAATGCTAAGTTTCGTCCAGCTTCAAATCACTAAACGTGCTAAACAATCATGAGAGTCGAATACAGAAACCTGACATTGAAGTTAATAATTCGAGAAGAATGTAAAGTAATGTATGCATTGTTTGATGTACCTACTTCATCACGAGGCCGATGTCGGTTAGCTGCTCTAATGTATGTATACTCTCACCTTGTAATTACTCCAGATTTTCTCGACTGGAGATTGTTGTTGTAATGTTTTTCCATAGAAAATAATTCCTATTATTTTGTTAGTTGAAAGAATTGGTCTCATTCACTTAGTATAATGTCATATGGCATTTTACTGTGGGCTAATGACATTGAATGCATTTTTATACTATATGTATAAAGAAAAATGAAAAATTTATCATATTGCAATATTTGTATATTGTGGGCCATATGTGGGCACCATGTATCTATATAATAATATAATTATCTGCTGCACTGTTTCTTATGCCATGCGCCTATTTTATTTTAGGATAGTACTTTATTTTTGTTTTAGGTACATCGTCAAATTTCATTTTGAAATCAATGTATACAAAATATTGTAAAAAAATATGGAGTATGGAGTTTCTTGTCCATTCTTCTCGATGTAATTTGATTACCGAGAGTAATTTTTTTAAATATTTTAATTAATTTTGAATTCCAAAAGTGCCTTTTTAATAGGCATAATTGAAATAAATTCTGACTGGACGCTGATCTACGTAGGAACGGAACAGTTAATGTTTTGCTGAGTTTTGCAGCAACAAATCATCCATAAACAGTGTCAGCTGACTTTTATTTGGAATAAGCCAAAAATGCCTCGAACTTCTCACTGGTCGTAACTCTCTCATTCTGTCTTAATTGCCGGGAAGCATACGCTTCTAATGTATTCTATAAACAAAGTATTGTATCAAGCAAAGAAATCTCATTGAATATTGCGTGTTACAAAAAAATATTGATAGAAGTAGCTTAGTGCGTGTTAATTAAAACAGACAAAAGAAACGGAAATTATTGTATTAAGGTTTTGGTTGTACTTGTAAGTTATTGTTATAATTAATTGCTCCATGCAAAAGGAAGGAATGAACGTATAAATTAGAACAATACACATATGTACCGAATTTTAGCTCATATAATCAATACGAATTAGTATGAGAATGTGTATAATTCGTCTCGATACAGCTAATATAAAAAAATATAATACTCAGTCTTAATAGTCTTTTATCCATTTCTATCAAATTACGTAAAGACTATATGGGCTTTTATTACTGGTTCGATCTCCGCCTGAGTAGCAATGGATTTTGTATATCTGTGTGCATTTACCAATCGCTTGTACGCCGACGTGTGTCAGGCAGAGGCCCAAATAATACAGTCCACAAATACAGAAATCTTAGAACTTAAGTTAAAACGATGCAACAGGACTGTTTTCTGTTTTTATAAATGAGTTTGTAACCGTATTTTACCCAGACTACACATAAAAATACACATGCAAACCACCGCACAGGCTGGATTCCGATCTATGTAGAAGGAAGTAAATAGTTGATGTTTTGCTGAGTTTTGTTGGGTAGCGCACAAACTGTATCGGAAACCTTAATAATGTAAGATGTTTTCTACTTTAAATAAAAATTGGGAGGAATATATAAAAGTCGTGCTTACTACATTTATGACAACTATCATTTAGAGTAAATACTTTTGTCATATGAGTTGCAGACGAAGTACATATGAAAACCGGCTAGAACACCTAAATTCGTTGTATAGGTAGCGCTACAATTGCATATAGGTTTCATTATTTGATGTCATCTGTTTCTTTAATCATTAGAGGTAAAGTATATAATGCGGAAACGTTGGAGAGACTGGGGCTGAGTGTGCCAAATAACCACACTCGTCGTGGTATGCGATCTCAATTGCGTGCCTCGGGCGCGTATGAACTTACTCAGAGAAGCACCATTTACAGCTGTCTTGCGCATTCTAAATATTATTGCGTGTGAGACAGATGTATTTATTTGCACATTGGCTGAATTCACAAGAATTGCATTATTTATAATTAGTTATAAAATTGTTTAGGTTTTAAGTTTTTACTTGTTATGTTTATATTGTTTTTAGTTTATTTTTCTTTTGTATTAAGTTACTGTAAAAATAGGAAATTACCGTTACTTTAGGTAGACCCTAGATATGCGGTTTCATAATTTAATAATAATAAAGCCCGTTTAATTTCCAACCATGACAAAAAAGATAACATACCTACAGCTTACATTTTATACATTATTTTATGTATCCTACATCTTAGCTAAATTAATTACAGTCGATCGGACCCCTTCGCGGGTAAAGGCCCCCTCCAGCTTTTTCCTAATGTTTACCACCATCGTTAAGTAAAGTATTAAATGCAAAGAAAATCCCTCGGTGCACAAATGTGATCGCACGACCTTAAGATTGACAGTCAACATGAAATTCAGTTCTAACATATAATATAGCATAAATGAAGCAATTTTCTGATGATGTGTATTCTACAATTACTATTGTTATACAATTGTTTAATATTCATTGAAACTAACCACAAAATTGGCTGAAATATGCATATGAATGCACACTTGATGACGGTCGCTTTTCAAATTGATTGACGTCGACACGATATATCAACTCAACAGAACCCTGGGTCCGTTTAGAATAAAATAAAAATACAAATTATTTTATTGTACATGATATGTGAGATGTTTCCAATTAAAAGTATATTGAATTGCTTCAGACAAAGATTCCTATTTAAATACTTAGAATTTTCTTTCTTGTAACACGTTAATATTGACAGAAATATTTTTTATCGTAGATGTTGAATTGTAGCCATAATATAGAACTGTCAGTAATAAATTATATGTTGAATACGAAATGTAATAATATTTCGTATTCAAGACATTTTTCCTTTTTTTAGACAGACTGAATATAGTTAGCCATTATGCTATTACACTGGATCATTACACGATACTTACTTATAAAAGAAGTAGCAAAATAAACAATCCTACTTTTTACAACAATGTTTGAGAAGTTATATTATTGCTTATTCTTCTTCAATCTCATCAGTCAGGCACGCAACTTTCCAGTATGAAGATTTATTTTTCATTCTAAGAGTAGTTAATAACTTTAACCACCCAATGAACATTAAGATACACTATATTTCATGGCAAATATATTTATACACCTAAATCTTCTTTTTCTCTTGTTTTAGCTACACGAAGTAGAGAAATTTGGAGCGGGATTGGGACAAGGACTTGTGCCTCGTCTGGAGGCTTTCGAGGCACGGCAAATGGAAGCCACCAGGCACTTGGAAGCACGGCAATTGGAGCCGCGTCTACCGTTACCCGGCCCTCAAGAATTAGAGGCTATCAAAAGAGTCGCACAACTCCTGGCCACGATCGGAGAACAGGTACCGAAGTAGAGAACACGTATTTTGTAGAACTAATTAATTTATTACCGGCTATGTAATGTTTACATTCATTATGGCTAAGATAAATATGATGACTTTACGCTTATGAATCCTGTACGACTTTTGAACACAAATACCTTTGATAAAAGATTTCAGAATAAAGGTTTGGAATTATCACTGTTGGATCTAGTTTATACATTCACGCCGTGAATAATTCATACATAAACAAGATGCTTTTTATTAGATCAAGAAGACATTTGACGAGAACTTCAAAAAGTTTACAACCAAATTCAGATGGAAAAGAGTATATAAATTTTAACTTATTTTTAGGTGATTCCAGCGATCATCGGTGACAATCCAGCACACAGGCCCACTACTGCGCCAGCTCAACCACACGTAGTCACTGAAGTGCCGAGTGATCCTGTTCAATTCAATTAAGGATATAAGATTAACTATAGAAAAATATTACTATTTAAGTATTAACTTATTCTAGCAACAACAAAATCTGTCGCTTACATAATAAATAAATCAATAACATGATCTTGAAATATTAGCTATAGCACTTGGAATATATTAAATCACATCTTTGACCTAAGCATTAAAATGATATTTGAACATTATTTGTACTTTTACCTTGACCTGTGCTATGTTAGGAAATAGTTATGTCCGTCTGTGGTGGTGGTGCCATCTGATCGTGCAGTGGTAGATAACTTCAAATGTAACTATTAATATACTTCCACCACTTAGCAGAATCCAGTGGCTTCCCAAAAGCGCTGTCAAATATGCATAAAATGTCGAGAGATTATTTAACAAATTAATATTTTGATGATTAATAATTGTTTTAGTATCAAATATTTTCTATAACAAATCATGTTTAACTGAATTGTTCTTAGTGATGGCTCTACATGAATTAATTATTGTTTAGATACGAAATATATTTTTCAAACCAATATCTTCGAAGAATCGCAGATTTGTTTCAAGCAGGTAAAATATTAGATTTTTCTCCGACGCATAGAAAATTCGTATAACCGTTGAGTTCATCAGGTTTATGCCGACGCTGTAAATAAATTCCCTAATAATTAACTAAAACGAAATAATTCACATAATAATTGTACAGGAACTTTTTCGCTTAAAAATGTTATTTGAACAAGCTAGTCAACAAATCGTACTCAATCAACCATTTTATAAATCACATAATAGATGAACCACTGACTTTAAAACTTACAGTAGTTTGTTTATGAAAAGTTTCTGCAAGGGGACGACATTATAATGGACGTGCGATGATTCAGCAAAGTATACTAGCCCTGTACAGTCAGGCTGGCATTGCGCACATAGCACACCATCCGACCGCTCTTTATCCAGGCGCACGTGATTGGCACTAGGACCAGTCGGTTTAAAGTATGTTAGCTTGTCTGTAAGCAAGCGAGAAATGAGCTGACGTCATTTCCAAATAATGAAGCGTCAATTGGGTGTAATTACCCTTATGTTTATTAAGGCAACCGAGATGTTCTGGTGAACAAACTTTGTGATGAGGTTCTGGCTGAAGAGTATAGGGCACACACGAGCATAGGGCCAGTGTAGCATTGCGTCGGCACTGCAAAATGCATGCAGCTTCATTGCGAGTCCAGCCGTGCTCTGACACACGGCATCCGCGCTATAATATCGACGGGAAAACAAATTCATTTACATAAAAAACTAATAAAAAGAATAAAACAATCACGAATTGATAGTAAAATAACGTACCCACGCTTCACTGTGATACATCAATTGATGGCTGATATGCTGTGCCTCAAAATGTAATTTCAAATGTACTGAAGAGTTATAGTGTGCCAGATACGAATGCACTCCGGTAATTTTTGAAAGAGGATATTGCATGCCGTCAAACAGTATAACCTACGTAGAAATCATTAATGTTATTATTATAGAACGTTTCACGAAAAATTAGATCTACTTAGTATTGTTGGTAGGGTTCAGTCTAAACCTCAATATCATGGCAGGGTCTGCGAACAAAAGCGATGTCTTCAATATCTTCCTTCACCACAACAAGAAGACTCTGATCTTGTCCCACATAGTTTGCTTTCTTTGCCTTTCTCTTTTTGTCTTCTGGGCTAAATAAAAAACACATTTGATGAAACAATAATATCGGAATTATCGGAATTAGGATTTAAACCAACCTGTATCTGGCATTCATGACGCAACAAAAGCCGCTATCAGTGATACGGGTTGCAAATAGTAAGTGGCATGGTATAGTTTTAGTTTTCCAGGTGCACCGCTTGAGGATTGACTCACATGTCGGTGAAAGCTGGACACAAATAGTATTATATCGCCCTAATCATTTCCTGATAATTAGTAATGAGCTGACGGTTTTTTTCATCTGGCAACCGGTTTAAGTAACCATGCCTATTAGCGAGTAAGCGCCTGCTAAAATGTTATCATATCAACCAATTGATAGACTTTACATTTTCCCAATAGCCATACATCGATCACTTAGACCTTTATTGTCTTCTCGTATTGAGCCGGATAGTAAGTCTTCTAAATGGTACCTTTTTTTATTATTTAATTATTATAGATAAGATATCCATCGATTAAATAATTAAAATGTACCTTCAGCATAATATTAGTGATGTTAGTCTCCTGATCTACATCGGACAAAAACGTCATAAAGGGAAGATCGAACGGCTCCAATGTCTTAGTTAGAAGGCCTCCAAACGCTAATAAGTTCGCTTCTATTTGAGAAAGCGTAAACGTCCCATTATTATCAAGAGATGCCCTTAAATATTGTTGACAAAAACTAGTATAGGTTCGTAAAAATGCATTAATAAATAAATGAAATATGTTTATTTTGGAACATAAGATCATCAAGGTATCACTCATTAAATTTGAACCTGTTGGCATCACTACTCATAGGCAAAGAAGACAGAGGGTGTAGGCCAAGAGAAAAATCCGGCGTAAAAAAACTCTCGGTACTCTTCTAAAAAGCAAATCATCAAACAACACTTATTTTAAAACAAATATCGCAAATTAATTAGAAGCACCCTGTCTAACACTAGTCCCAGACCCTTTTATCAACTAGATAATCATTAACTTTATAGTAAGCCGTTTTAAACAGCTTTTCTGTAATACATTTATTAAAAGGCAGAGATGAAAGAGCCTCTGGGATTTTGTTAAAGAAATGTATTCCGTTTCCCAAAAAATAATTACTAACTTTAGATAGTCTAGTACGGGGAAATTGCAGCTAAAAATGGATTTTATAAAACCTACAATATATACCCACGGGGCTTGTTCTGCAGGTAGAAATTTCCAGAACGAAAACGTTGGAACCAAAAACGAACTGTGTTTTCTTTTGCAACTTGACCGCCATACACATCATTCACCCTTCGAGTCGTTTCCGTAGTACTAGTGCCACGGCGGAACTCGTACTCGGAAATAATGCGATACTTTAAGTTTTCATTTTGTAAAATGAGTGACGCAAACAGAAAAAAACAAATGAATGACGGTCATCGAAGCACAAATACATGAATACATACATGAGCTGTACAAATTTGAATTTGGTATTCCTTACCAAAGAGGAGAACATCGTGATTAAAGTGGCCAGTACGAAATACGCCAATTTCATATGTAAGGACCTAATATTAACAACATTACCATGTTATTTTTAGAAATAGTGCTAAGGATACCGGTCCTTACAATCGTCTCGCGTAGTCGCGTAGCGCGCGTTTGCTTATAATATTGTAGCTACAGAGAGCCACGGCTGGGAACTCAGCATGCTGCAGTGGATGCTGGACAACCCTCAGGTCCACCAATAATGGAGGTTCATGCCGGAACTTATAGATATTTATAAACGTTATTAGCGCTCCACTAAATACTCCTAACATTACCAAACTCATAAAAATGGACCTGGAAATAATTTGGAAAACTTTATCATTAACATTAAATTCGATTCGTTATTAGAATCTGTCGAGTGATCTACTTTTACTAAATCAAATCAAAAATATCTTTACTCAAATAGGTAAACATGTTATGAACGTCAAGAAAAACAAATGAAATTAATTGTAAATTTACATTTACAACCAGTTCGCAAGTCAAGGGCGTAGAGCGGGTAAGAAGAACCGGCAAGAAACTTTCCGCCGTTTATATTTAGCGAATAGTTGATTATTTAAGTGAAATTTATTACCTACAGTTATGCCAATTAAATATACATACCTCATTGGTCTGTTAGTACTAGTGCCACGGCGGTTTCCGTAGTACTAGTGCCACGGCGGAACTCGTACTCGGAAATAATGCGATACTTTAAGTTTTCATTTTGTAAAATGAGTGACGCAAACAGAAAAAAACAAATGAATGACGGTCATCGAAGCACAAATACATGAATACATACATGAGCTGTACAAATTTGAATTTGGTATTCCTTACCAAAGAGGAGAACATCGTGATTAAAGTGGCCAGTACGAAATACGCCAATTTCATATGTAAGGACCTAATATTAACAACATTACCATGTTATTTTTAGAAATAGTGCTAAGGATACCGGTCCTTACAATCGTCTCGCGTAGTCGCGTAGCGCGCGTTTGCTTATAATATTGTAGCTACAGAGAGCCACGGCTGGGAACTCAGCATGCTGCAGTGGATGCTGGACAACCCTCAGGTCCACCAATAATGGAGGTTCATGCCGGAACTTATAGATATTTATAAACGTTATTAGCGCTCCACTAAATACTCCTAACATTACCAAACTCATAAAAATGGACCTGGAAATAATTTGGAAAACTTTATCATTAACATTAAATTCGATTCGTTATTAGAATCTGTCGAGTGACCTACTTTTACTAAATCAAATCAAAAATATCTTTATTCAAATAGGTAAACATGTTATGAACGTCAAGAAAAACAAATGAAATTAATTGTAAATTTACATTTACAACCAGTTCGCAAGTCAAGGGCGTAGAGCGGGTAAGAAGAACCGGCAAGAAACTTTCCGCCGTTTATATTTAGCGAATAGTTGATTATTTAAGTGAAATTTATTACCTACAGTTATGCCAATTAAATATACATACCTCATTGGTCTGTTAGCTTGCATTGCGGGTCGTACTCCTGAGAGTGAGAGGTTGCGTGCTAAATCCTTCATTGCCTTTGAGAAACTCGTTCGAAGTCTTATTTCAAAATTTGACGCCTGATAAAAATTGTTTTGCAATCTCTCTTTAATGCGTGATGGCTTTTTTACTCTCTTGAACCACACTTCAGGGTCTACAGTTCTCATTTTTTATAACCTCATAAATTCCCATTGAACGCAAAATATACTTCAGAAAATAGAAGTGAATATAGAAGTACTCACAACTCGATGGTTTGTGTATTAATGTGAATAATCCCATGACAATTAAATAGGGACAAAGGTTTCAAACAATTAGTATTGTGCATGACGAAAAACAATTAACTGTAGTTAATTTAAACGAGCACAAATTACTTTTTATATTATGTTCCATTATAAATCGTCGGCAATTGAAAATTAACAATACTTTGAAAAATAGTTGAAATTTCTATCAAGTACTGAAAATACTTTACTATCAAAATATTTGGGAAAAATCTAGTCAATGTATTTGGCAATACAATAAGGTACACAGTTTTGGTAACTTTTTTATGTAATATTACAGTTCCTTTACGTTTAATACAATTATGATAATAATTACATGATTTATGTAATTATTTTTTTTCATTTGACTGGGATAAAACATATTGTGCATTTAAAGCTTGCAAGTTCTCTAATAATATTTATAGATAATAATCATGTATTAAAATTCGTAGAATCATCTAAATTTAATTTGCTGGTAGATGTTCCATGAATTGTGCAAGCTACACTACACCATACAATACTGATTTGGTATTAGAAGACTTGTACTAAATTAACTTTTTAAATTATTTACAGTAAATCACTTAAAACAACGCACCTTTGGGTTTCGTAACAATACTAAATTTCACCAAACTTAAGACTAAAGTATCAATCGTCAAATAAAAATATAAACGCAGCCCTCTTAATGTAGTGGAAATAAACTAACCAATGTATAATTAACGTGTCGCTATTTGATAGCATTACAAAAATATCATGTATTTGTACGTCTGTCACAAAGCAGAATCACAATCGTTCTATATGTACTAATTATAAAGTAAAAAAATCTTAATTCTGTTAAAATTCTTAATGTATAGCTTTTTAGATCGTTTTCTGATGTTTCGTGAGCTATTCCCAATTTTTTTAAATAAATTCACAATCTATTGTCTTTTATTAACATAACTTTTACACATTTAAAGAAAAACACTTTTTTACGGATTATAGTTATGTATTATTGTATTTAAACTTATAATTATTTAGACATAATTTTAAATTTAAACCGACGTTTCGCGTGCTTTACAGCGTGCGTGGTCACGGTGACTGAAGACAAAGGTGTTAAATGTCAAAAAGTATTACAGCTGTAGAAAATGTTGTGTTATCTATATTTATTTCCCCGGAGTTGGTATCGACTAAAAGATGTAGGGACTAAAAGATGTATTTAAAATTATGTCTAAATAATTATAAGTTTAAATACAATAATACATAACTATAATCCGTAAAAAAGTGTTTTTCTTTAAATTCACAATCATTTACGCGCCACTAACACCTACTCTTATAGTTTGAATAGTTAAGACCTATTTTAAGGGTGCAAAAGTTACCATTAAGATATTCTGATATTAAATATTCATTTTAGTATATTATATAATACTTGTACATTAAAAATGCGTGATGAATATAATTCATTTTGCAATAATCAGTAATGTTGATACATTCACATGATATATATATCGTTTGGTAGAGAGAAATGCGTTAACTTCTGGGTCGTGAATGGGATTTCACTAGATTCCCTTCTTATGAGTGTAAAGTTAAGGGCATAAAATTGGAGCTGATCAGACATGCGCGGGCGGCAGCGGCGGCGGGTGCGTGGGCGCGGGTCACAAGTACGCCACAAACAATAACATAGAGAGCAATAAAAGCGATACACCACCAACAGCGACCCGGCTGGAACGTGACAATATGGCCTTCCACCGCTGGGCCAAGTGACGGTAGCAGCAGCAGTCCCGCAAACGTACGTAACGAACGCAATCGTGCGCCAGAGGGCGACAGCGGTGTGGACCCATGTAGCATGTGTGTGGCAGCCAAGGAAACGGTTCAGGCAGGTAACGTCGCTCGCAGCAGCAATGGTCCGCTACAACTCGCGTCTCGCAATACTCCACCTCACGCCGACTGCACGGTCCGCAGCCTTCTGGACTAGCAGGGACTGTAAAGACAACCATTATATTTATTTTATTTCCGTATACTTGAATTAAATAAAATAGCATTGTTTTAATTCGCTTACATAACTCGTACAAAGGGATAAATTTCTCAACTGTTATAATATGAATGCCGAAACCTAGACAGACAATTATCGACATTATCCCGCAGTGCTATTCTATTGCTCCATTTCCGTTATTAAAAAGAACTCGCGGAGAATAAGAATGTGACTTTATTTAGAATTCACATCACTTGCAACGTTGCAAAGTATTAAATGTCTATTCAGTCTATATGTAGAGGCTAATTTTCTAAAATTCGTTACGTATCTGATATTTGTTTTACATCTGTGAAGATTTTGATGACTACAGCTTCAAATAATTTTAAATACAATTTATATAAGATTTTTAATTTTCAATATCTATAAACTCAAGGGACTGAGCATTTTTGTCGTTATAGAGAGTTATCGTTATATATATATATATATATATATATCGATAACTACAACCAAATTAACAAGAATTAACAAGAATTTTTAATATGTATGTCTTAGATAATAAATTCTTATAAATTACTTAGGTACCCAGTATGCTTGGTCGAAAACCATCACTTCCGAGGAAACAACGCGTCGTACTGCACGTGTTCAAGGCAATTAAGGATAACAAAAGCTAGACATACCTCGGATGTTTCGGATCTTCAAAGTCTTTTGTTACCTGATAACATAACATAAACAACAATACCGATAATCAATATTTACTGTCTACAAATATGAACACATTTCTTCGTAATAGAGAATGGCGTATCGCTATAAAAGTTTTTCCATATGTGCGTTTTAACGCAAACAACAAGTTGGGCTCAACGTTACAGGGAATTTTGTTATAAAGGATAACATAAAAAGTCACAATTGAATTAGTTATAGGCCTACTTAAAATGAAATAAGTTGTGACCATCACACTTTTTTTATGAATATTCATTTGATCTTGAACCACGACAATAAGGTCTCAATGAGGCGTGACAGCATCACGCAGTTATTTTTCTTTATTCTTAGAAGTGAGACGAACAATAAACCAACTAAAATGCAAATTTCAAAGCACTAATGAAACGTATTTCGGAGAGACGAATTTTTATTCTAAAACGTGGAGATGTGAAGAACACTTTAAACAGTTGCGGTTTAAAACAAGGGGTACAGAAATAGTGCAATTACTGGAAGAACCCGCGAGTGGCCGAGCTCGCCAAGGTCTCTACGGGAAAGCTGGCAACACTAACAAGAGTCGACGTTTAGCGCGCTCTACAAACTTGGCACATTCAGTGAACGTTTTAATTTAATTTGTTCATGAAGAAGGTAAAACGAAACTATTCTTAAAAAAATATGCTTTTCATACTTAATTAAGATAAAATCTGTTAAGAGTTCGTCAGGAGAACAAAACAATTTAAAATAATGGAAAATAACAGTTATAATTCTATCATGATAAAACATTTCATGCTGACGTTATTTAAAAGATAATAAAATGAGAAGTCATATAATACTCTGTGATTAGGTATGATGCATCACGCGTGCCTTCACCACTGTAATTCAGGCTTAGGACAAGGCCGTGTCACAATACGTGAACAGTCAATGCAATTGTTGGAACAACTATCAACTTCAGATATGATTACATAGCAAAAACCATTTTCATTCATTTTAATGGTATAGCCTTAATTGAGTGGGAAAATTTACGATAAAATAAAGCTATAACCTAATTCTCGGATTTGCTTTTAAACGATGAGGGATTACTAGAAAAATGAGGTTTTTAAACACTTCAAACTCTTATTCGGTTTTCTTGAATTCAAAATTTTTTAATGATATATCAGGACAGTGTAGTCTTAAAAGGTTTTTTAAAGTTTTTGTACGTTGAAAACATCATCTATTTTAATTAAAATGGAAAATGTTTTCAACGTCAAACTTGAATTGACAGGAAAAATTGCAGGAGAGCGTTACTAAATATATTTTTAGTATAACTTCCCGATCATGTAGGTGATTGAAGCCAGGAACCGAGGGGCTAAAATCGTTGAGGGTGACGTCATACATATACTATAAAAATTATTTACTGTTCTGCGAATGTATTTGGATAAAAATACAAAATTGATTTATGCATATGAAAAAGAGTAAGATCGTAATTTAAAATTGATTTTTGTTTTCTTTGTAATATATTATTAAATTGCCATATATTAATTTAGTTAATTATGGCAACATTAGGGTTATTAGTTCATTAGACAAGTTACTAGATATCACGTTCAACAAAGTAGCATGCGAGCTATAAGCCTTAACAATACGTCATAAACTTAAGTAACACGAATTAAATGTAAATTTTTTGTATCCCAATTTTATTTAAATCATTACCGCGAATAAAAAAGAAAGTTCCATTGTCGACGAGTAATTCCAAATAATTACAATTCCTTCCCTTGTCTCATTAAATTATAAATTCAAAAACAGTAATTAAATTGTAACGGTCATGGCCGAGACATTATGAAGGCCTTTTATAAAATTAATATTTTTTACTGGCAATTAGTGCTACTAAATTATTTAGTATTTAGAATATTTGCGTTATAATTTGTAAGTAGATGAATCTAAATAATTTTTCTCTTACTTCCTGCTGTACTTTATAGCTATTTTACTATAGTTAGTAATTTGTACTATTTATTTTGTCTTCTAATTATGTGATCTCTAAGAGCCCTATCTTCAGCGTAAGAGCGAGTGAAGTGCTGAGGTGTTTTAAGTTGTGTGGTCTCGCTTACCCTCTGAATAGCAGAGGGATCTGAGTGTAAACCCAGCCCCACAGTCCCCGCATCAAGCTCGACATCCATAGGCGCGAGCCTGCGTAGACGCATTTTCACCTTATTTAAAAAAAAAGTATTTTTCGGTTTGCGACTGTAATGGCTCAGGGGTCGAACCTCCGCTCTGCATCATTGGCCTTTCTGTCTATGTGCGCATCTAACGCTCTTTCTTACGATGAGGAAACTAGCATGTCTGAAATCCAAATAACAGACTGCTCCAGACTGATTGCCTACTCGTCTATGAAATAAAAATAGGTCAAAGATACGGATGCAATCTAAGGACAAGACCCAGATTGGATTGTAGCGCCACCGGAATTATATTATGAGTTAATTCTGCTTCTGCGTGTGTTTTATTTCTCATGTCTCTTTTGCTTTTATGACTGGTTTTATTTCGTTGTATTTGAAACGCTCGCTGAAGAAAACAAAACACTTCTGATAACATATGCCATTGTATACTCTAAAGACACAGTTTTTAATTTGTATGAAAATACAGATTAAAAAAATTAAATTACTACAATACAAACCATTGTCAAGTGCTAGTGACGGATGCAAGACACGCCCTTAGCGACCTTGCTGGCCATAATTGGAAGTGAAACCTTATGATTTTCGATACAACCCAGTATCACTGATTTGCGGATATTTTCCACTTCAACTTTATTTAGATATAGATTATAAAGAACCTTTAAATCACTAGAATCGAATCCCAGGCTTATTGGTTAGAGCAAGCCTCGATGATCTCAACTTCATGTTAGAATTGTATCGGGTAACAGAAGTGTGTCAACGAAACAGCCTTCAAAAACAAAACGAATTAATGACGGTTAAATATTTTTTTCTTTATTCAAAAATGTGAAGTGTCTGTCGCGTTATGGCTTCTTAAAGAAGATGTTGTAATATTTAGTAATGTAAGAAGAAAATATCTACTTGCACATTGAATTTATTTTTGTATGATGTGTTTCGACTATTTTTGTTATTCTGGGGTCGTCAAATCTATTCCACGGTCTGACGAAAACCATGAAAGCTAGAATAAAAGCTTTATTTAATTAAAGTATGAATGTACGCCAAAAATAAATTAACAACAAGTATTTCAAGATAAAATTATCAAAAGTTCCAGTATAATCCTGCACCTAGCAGAAGTATATATCGAGACACAAACTTAATGAATTTAAAACAACTATATATTTATAATACGACGTATTCTTGTCATAAATATTCTCTCCATACTAGTCTAACTTTCTCCAAACCGCAACGCGTGACTCATAGAAGTATGCGTCGAACGAGTTACCTTGCATTACCTAAAATACGTACGAACTAAAATAAAAATATATTTAAGAAAATATAAAAATCTTACTACTTTCAATTCATACAAATCGAAGCTAACTGAATATGTTAGACAAAATTACTTTTAAATTTATTCCTTATAATTCATATTTCTTTAGTTGCTTTTATATTACGGTTTATTGCATGTACGGCTATCTTTTTATTGAGATTATTTTAAGAACAACTACGTTATGATAATCTACAGTATTATTTTCATGTAAGTGACATTTTTGTCTTTTGTCAAAAATGAGAGGACTTGTCAGAAGAGATGGTTAGAAAGGAGAGGACTATATCAGAAGGAAACCTGACCATAAAGTTAATTAATTAATTTATTTAGTATTTAGTAATCCTACAGCTAACATAAATAATATATAATTACGAACAAATACACTGAAAATATAGCCTAGTACTAGAACTAGAAAAAAATTTAGAAAAGGAACAAACAAACAAAGAGTATTTAATACATTTAACTAATTGTGATTTAGTTTATTTAACTAAGCCTAAATTGGTTGTGTTGTGTGATGGTGTAAAAGTGTGGGGATGTAGGTGATTAAACTTAAGAGTTACACTAAAAATATATTTTACTGTTCTAAAATCGAATATAGGTTTTATTTATTAATCTTCACGTGGTAGTGATCACTGAAATTCAGTGCACTTATTTCATGAGGCAGTTTCAATTGACTCCATACACTCACTCCATTGTTTTATATTAGTGAAATTATTAACGCAATACACATTGCATGAAAAATTAATTCATTATTAATTTATTTAAATAGTGTTTGCCAGGCAGAAATCGCTCGAAAACGATAAGGCCGCCAGTTGCCCTCCTTTTCATTTAATTATGTTCAATTTTTATAATGTAATGTAACGAAGTGTTAATAAATAAATATATAAATAACTCGACGTCTGAGTGCTTTTCAGCAATTGTGATCAACGATAGACTGTTATGTAATGACAAATTGATTATTGTTATCAGATTTCTATATTAATTGGTATTGTAAACTATTTCTGTAATAAAAGCTTTTTGTTATTTATTTATATTATCGCCATTTATACTGGAGCCAAATCTAGAATTGAATCGTGTATATTATAAAGGGGTTACTGTAATCTAATAAATTTCGCTTACACAACTGCCCTCATTAAGTTTATTACTTTGACCTGGGACGCGGGGTTGTGTTCAATTGCGGGGTTGATACAAAGGTACCACGCTACATAAGAACTCGTTATTCATTTTCCAAATAAGAAAATACTATTTGAGATAACGGATACATATTTGTATTTCACAAACACACGATTATGAGCGTTTTCATTTTGTCGAGTGCTTTACAAAATCTGTCTGACTATTTCAACTAACAAACAAAGATCTATGATTGATAAATGCTTTTGAATATATTGTTCGAATATATGTCAAGCCGCGTGAAATGAATGAAAATTTTCCCCACATATATATATGTATATAAAATCGTTTAAAAGTTTAATATTTATATATATATAAATAGTAATACATGTAACGTTTTATGAATGGCTTTTTCCTTTCTTAACAATCACAATTAATATGGCGGCAATGCACTTGTGAGCCTTCTGGCAGTGTCCACGGGCGCCAGTATTACTTAACATTAGGTGTCCCTACCACTCCTTTGATCCCTGTTCCATATAAAAAAAAATCAATGATTACTTTCTATATAAATGTACAAATGTGTGGTTATACGCGATTTTCCACATAGATGACACATAATTGTTGTTGGCGTGCGCATTGTCACCACGAATTAAGACAATTAGACAGCTCGCTATTGCACATACCTAATGCAGTTAATTGTGATACTACAATCCCTATTCATATATTCAGTAGAAGTATGCCTGTACATCTCAATGTTTTTAAGTCATTGCGGGTTGTTAGAATAGAAAATAATTTTATTTTGTAAGAATTTTCAAACAAGTATAGCTTTAAAATTCAATAGTCGACGAACATATGATAGTACTTATACTGCGAGAAGTACTAGCGAATGAGTGATACCAAGCTTTAATTAAAATTCGCTTTTAACGCCAATTAAAAACGCTCAATTTATCCACTGAGTCATCACTGTGTGCCGTTATAAATTATTTTCAACGTTTAAAATAGATGAATTACAAAACCAAAACTTTTCATATTAAAATGTTTACACTATTACATTTTTTATTTTCAATTACATACAAGCTATCAGTCGATAAGTCGTTTTAGTGTTGGACTATATCTGTCAATACGTTTGTCAGAAGTGTAAGACCCAAATGTATTATTATCAATCATATTTTAATTCCATATAAACGTTTCATATTCCTTGTGTTATACATACTATCTTCCAGGCGTAGGGCGATGGCAGCGGCGCGTGCGTCAGCAGTAGAGACGTCATGCTCTACGAAGTACTCCTCGTAAGTCACTTCCACTTCGGTTTCCGCCCACGCCTCGGTGTCGTTTGCCTTAATGTCGTTGCCGGACTCTATACCCACACGCTTCTGCACTGATATTGGGTGTACCTGGTGTAATAAAATAGTAATTTCACCGATAAAACTTACTTAGTTAGGAGCTGAAAGGCATCGGCATAGTATTGTAAAACTGTATTAACACACATTATTTTTTATAAGTTATAAGGTACGGGTAAAGTGTTAGTTATTTAACCCGTATTTTTTTTTATAGAACAGGGGGAACACGGGCAAGAGGCTCATCTGATGTTAAGTGATAGTGCCCATTGACACTCAATGCCGGAAGGCTTGCGAGTGCGTCGACGACCTTTTAAGAATTGGTACGCTCTTTTCTTGAAGGGCCCCAAGTGGAATTGGTTCGGAAATACTTCAGAGAATAGTATCTTTTTAAACACTAACTTGCTTGTTACAAGTTACTACATAATATATTAACTGAGATATTAAACTATGTACTGTACATAAAATAATTATGAATCATTTTCTTATTTGTTCCTATTTTCTTTTTTACGGTGGTTTCTTTTTGTGGTGGATAAACACATCGTCAGAATATTATGTAAGTTTAAGAAATGTTCACCATGTCCCTGCACACCTACCATGACAGTTGGAACTCGAAAGATGACGTCAGCGCCCGCCAACGCCAATGCAGCGAATAGGAAGGCGCGGAGAAGCCACGCTCTAGACCCTTGCATCCCATCGCACTCCACTATTGATTCTTAGCGACACTGAAATACCATACATGATAGAAGGGCGTAGTTACAAGTATGGCTCATAAAAATATTACATGCAAACTAAATTACTATCGATTTCGACTTTCGAATACATAAATATTTATTTGCATATCAAACACATATATTAATAATAGTCTCGGTTGTGAGCAGTTGCAGCAAATCAATACTAGCTTTTTTTAATGAGGTGAAATTGCCCTTACGCAGGCCCGCAACAAGCATGTAGGCTTGACGCGAGGACTGTGGGGCTGGGTCTACACTCAAATCCCTGTGCTATTCAGAGGGGTAGAGAGACCCCACGCACTAAAAACACCACAGCCCATCACACGCCCTTAAGATGAGCCCTCTTGGTTCGCTAGGCATTCTACCCAAGGGACCACATCCGACATAGAGAGCTCATTCAAGACCTCCGGTTTCGGGCCACTCGAGGTCGAGCCCCCGGCCTTGAACTACCGGTCCTTCTACGGTCATCCCCAAATCCATACTAGCTTAGTTAACTAAGCCTAAGCAGTAATTAGCTTAAAAATTTACACAACAAGGTACTGACAAAACAATGCAATAATACATTATTTTGCAATTTGTTACCAAAGTATTGCAAGTATATTGAAGACCCAGAATGATTTTCAGTGTGTCAATTGCTAAGCAGCTCTCGAAAAGCCACATTGTTTAAAATTTCAGCACCATTAAAAACAATTGACGCTGATTCGTTTAGCTCAACAGTTTAGTGATTCATCGAAATAAGGAAGGTTGTTTTCCGTTATTAATCTTTCATAGATGGTGTTAAATTTCTTTTGACCTCGATAAGGCGATCGGGTGTGCAGGTAACACAAGACATAACAATGTTATACAATACATAACTGGAAGTCGATAATTACTTATGATGAATGTATATTAAGGGCTAACGCACGCTTTTATTCATTTAACATTTCTCGCATCTAATAAAAGTATAGAGTTCGGCTTTGGCTATTTTAAAACTTCTTTATTCTAATATTGACAAAATTGAGGCAATGCTACAGACGCAGTCAGTGAATTCAATGGTAGATTAGCTAAGGTGTAAGTGCAATCTGGTAATGATATTAAATGTCTAAATTAATAGGGCTAATTTAATAAAGAATAGACAAGTATAGATATTGAAATAACTTTTACAGTGTCTAAATGAATTACAAACTTAATTTTGATACTTTAAATTACTTAACGGTTAAACTGCAAACTTATTATATACGCCTCCGTGTTAAACTAAAATCACCCTAATTCTACCAAAGCGGTAGAAAATTGATTTAGATGTAATATAATCATACAAGTATAATAATATTGATAATAAAAATAATTTAATTTCCATAGAAACAAGTAAAGTTATAAGATACAATATATGTAATAGGGTGGCCTTACTTCTAAGAGCAATTTCTTCCAGACAACTCACAAGTAAATTGTTTTTTACACACGACTAACTAATAACTAATTTTTAAAATGTATGTTGCCGCTTCAATAAATATTGCTAGAGCCCTATATTATAATAAGCACAATTGGCTAATCATGGGCTAAAATAATATAAAGCTTTCCGCAGTAAAGGTGCAATTGTGTAGCGTCCAATAGTTCAAACAACTCATTGAATGCTAATAAGTTAAATCATCCATTGATCGTGGATGTATGTCTGCAATACAGACCGCACCTGTTACGAAATTGCAGTGCAGTATTTCAGTGTTTCTTTACGGTTTTTAAAGTAAATTTACAAATTGAAAGTGTATTTGTTGAAATAAATAACGTTGACAACCTGAGTCACATTAAGGCGGTTAGTTTTTCGCATCTGTTTATCACGTTGCACATAAAATACTGAAAAATAAATCTTAATATAATACGCGTAAAGTTATAGCCTGTCGCCACTAGCATTATGTATGAATAATAAATATAAAAATTAATAAAGCAGATTAAATAGTAATGAATAGTGCATAGCTGTTTCTTCGTGATTATGTTATTAAACATACATTTTATTGGCAGATATCCAATTACTCTCTTACAAGATCTTGGGCATTTTATATTTGAAAATATTTAATATTAGCTCTAATTGATCGACTCTTTCAACTTTGTGGATGGAACTGGATGTCTAAGTACAGACAAAGAGCATTGCATTGGGTGCGTTGAAT
Organism: Pieris mannii; assembly: GCA_028984075.1. NCBI lineage: Eukaryota > Metazoa > Arthropoda > Insecta > Lepidoptera > Pieridae > Pieris > Pieris mannii. Next base: position 9,570,114 of record CM054776.1, read on the forward strand.
GACATACGATTCAAGGATAATGAGCGATTAGCAGTCCGCTCACGAAATTTTAGTCGCGAGAGGGTTTCACGTCTTGCACCTCCAACGGTTACTGTTATAGGAAAAGCTATTAAAGATTTTAGAAAACTGTTGAAATCATGTCATATTCCAAAGCCACTATGTATGAGTCTGTTTACTAAGCCATTATTTTTCAATTCAATCATTCGCGAGTGTAACGTATACGCATGTTAGAGAATGTAGTATGCGAAAAACAATCCCATATTTGTGTGATATAATATTTTGTAAATTTAACTAAATGAAAAATATCTAATAGAATAGTTTACTCATCTAGGAAATTTAAATATATTATCGACTCAAATGAATCAGCGGAATATCATTATTCTTGCGAATGCATATGAATTTATTCAATTGTTACTAAATTGTTGTGGCTGTTAACTCCTAAAAAGGCAGTCTATTGTATTAACCATACGTACCTACCCTTTAGTGCCTGAAGCACAATGGAATTTAAATTTAGCTGCATCTGACGATTTGGGATGTAACTCTGACCTTTATTGCGAGAATAGAAAATCCATACAATATTTATAATTTTATTTATGCATTCAAACGATGGCTGGGCTTCTGAATCGTGTTTATGTTTCGGATCTGACGGATGCGGCATTGAATTTAATCCGACTAGCCTCAAAGGAAATAAATAGTTCAGTGTTATTTTTATTTGAAGCTCAACTATTTGATATAGAATTAAATTTACGAGGCGACGATATTAGATTTACGATATGTTAACGACTAGAGAAGTGTTTCTGGCACTTATCTTTCGGCCAAGGTCCCACAAAAATATTACAATCGAATATTGACGTATTTATCGATGATTCATTGAACAAAATCCTATCGTAAACTTTAAGAACTTGTTATTTTAAGCTTTGTTTAAAAACTGATCTTCGTCTACACTTTTATTAAATCCTCAAATATATTCCTTCATTTTTTGTACCAAATATCTATGTTATAATGAGATTAAAAGTTCTTATTTTCCGTGTTCTACATTTAGAAATAAGCAAATATTTTCTAACTTCATTCACAAGCACACATTTTGACTGACTGGAGAAATAGGACAGCTTAGATGTTTGTGAATTACGAAAAGCTTTCAACTTAGTATCAAAGCTCCACATTTGCCAAATGTCCACAGTGCATGATGTATAAAGTCAAACGGCTAAAAGAATATTAAAACAGCTCAATTTTTCTTAAAATAAACCCAGGCTATTCAATATATTATCTTAACTTTGAATTGTGTAGCGCTCTAAACTTTTGCGTGCCGAAAGAGATTTAAAGAGAGAAAAGATTTGAAACGACTAGTTTAATTTGTAACCTCATATTATTTAAATTAAACTTGACACTGTAACAAAAATGCGAACAAATAACATCACACACACTTAAGTTGCATTCCTTTCACTATTATTAGTAACTGGAAAGTTTTAGAACAGAATTTTATCAATTAAAATAAAATTCTTGTCTTAATTAGTTTACTACTAACCTACCATATAGTATCGATTTAAATAAGTATAAAAATTAGAATTGAAATTGTCCTTCCATTTTTTTAGAAGTAGGCTTGCTCCTACTCTAGTCGTTAACTACTCGGGCATTACGTTTCGTAGACTTGCGTAATTATAGACAATTTACGGACCAGTATAATTAAAATTAAGTAAACAATTTGCCAATTATATTAACCAGTTAACACACTGTGTAAGTAATACACACCTTCTCACACCTCTTCACATATTTTACATATCGCACGTTAAACTTTAGATAGATAACTTTGTTTGTTAAGTTACGACACATTAGATAAGATGTAAGACTGCTACGCGAACGTTTCTTGCTCGACATAACACTAGTCATAAACGGTAAAATATATACCTACATTGGTAGCTTACAAATAAAATCCTTGTTTTTCGATAAAAATAGATATTTTGTTGAAAATCAAAATAAAGTAAATCATTAGTAGATACTATTTTTATAGAAATTTCCAGTACATTTTGCCGTTATTGTGTGTTGATGGTATCAATATTAAGTTCATCAACCCCGAACACCCCAAGTAAGTTGAACGTGGGGGCAGGTGGGACCCCGTACGTTGCGAAATGAGGTCAACACTGTATACTCAAAATGTACAAATACTTTATTGTATCTATTACACTTATATTTTTACGGTAATACTTATTCCCAATATTATTATTATTAGTTCATACAGTATAATCACTGTGATGTACCTTATTTACACGACATTTGGCTGACTGATATGACTTTACAATTTTTAGAATAAAAAAACTTATTTGTGTAACTATTGAATTCACAAGTAAATGCAAAGAAAAAAATAATAATACTGAATTCTTACGAGTTCAAATTGGGTAAGTAAATAAATCAAAAACTCTTTGTTAAAGATGTTTAAGATTTTAACCTGACGACAATAATTATACTATATAGATATAAATATTATACCAATAATGATTGAAATTCCGTAGTATTGAGTGCATCAGTAATACGAATACGCATCCGTATCGCTAAATCGATGCCGGAAGTGGTTCCATACAAAGTGTTGGATTATGCAGACGGGTGCGCCTCGCCGCCCGCGCAACCATACCAATGCATCATCTATTTAAAATGGTAATTATTGAAAACTTAGGAGTGGCTAATGGATATATGTACTACGATGTACCAAAACATAGTACGTCACACGCTAACTAATGCATTGAAGCACGTGTTTTTGAAGTGAAACTTCTTTAGGCGCATGAGGGTACATATTTTAGGGAACGTCACGAAGTTTCCAGCGTTTAAAAAAGAGAGAGAGAGAATGAGACCGATTGAGAGTGAGAAAGGGAGATCGAGAAAAAATACACGCTATTGGTTGATAAATTCGTTTAAAAGTATAGATTAGAACTTTAGATGGCAATTCTGTCACATAACGTCTTCTGCAGTAAACGCAGATTTTTATCTATTTATGTTTCAGTGTGAATATAGATATACAAATACATGGAATGATCATATACTGGTACATGATAATTGGGGCTTTTACCATGGTAATAACTAAATTACAAAAAAGTTTCACTTATGATATGTATACTCTGTACGCACGCATTTTTTTTAAATCTATTTATTTATTGTGTTAGATATTTGAATAATCACTATGTTGCAGTTTCTTGTCGTTCTAGACACAACGTTACTTGGCTAAGGTTTAATTTCATAATCGCATTGCAGATCAATTTCAAACAGTTCGTTATGAAATAGCTGAAAATCGTTTATACCCACAATTCAAGTGGTAATGAACAAATGAGATACTTGCGAAAAGCTGCAATCTTCATGGAAACGAGGATATCCTTATTAGAAGAATCACGAGACGTAAATTTAAGTTGTTAATAGCCTTTAGCTACAAAGACTTTACATAGATCTTAATAAACAATGTTATTAATCACGGCTCAGTTATGAAACCTTAATCTTTAAAAGTAACACAAAAAATTGAAAAGGATATCGTTACTTCATCGCAATTCAAATTACTTATAAATATTAAACAATCACCAAATTTAAGTCACGAAAATCGAGTCGCTACCGAATTAATATTCAATGAATAGTAAATATATGGGCTTCTCAAATAGAGTAACAATCCCATTGTTAATTACAGACGCAATGTCACGCTTAATTTCTTTCACACATATATTGTAAGTTATATAATAGTTAAGGCAAATTACGTATAACGGACCAAATGTACGACTAAGTGCGGAAGCAAAGTCCACCATACATAATAAAGGCGCATTTTTGGGATCATTAATGATTCACATAGCATTTAGAATGTGTGGACGAGTGTTTAGATACATTCATTTTCTTTACGAGTCGTGACCTCTTTTGCTAATCCTGCAAAAACCTTATAACTCGACAGCCGTGAGAAAGCGTATCCTAGCAGTTACCACCGGGTTCTCAGCGGTTTTCATCTATTGTGTGCTAATGAGCAACACTGCATACATGCCTTGTTCAAACAGCCACAATCATATAACATTCATACGTCATCAAAAGGACAGACCTATGCCATGACACATATAGGACTTAGAAATAAAAAGTTTTTATAGAATATATGAGTCATCGCTGCTTCTTAATTTAACGAAGTTTGCCGAATCCATTTGAAATGTGTTACTTTGTTTAGGTACAAATTTCTTAAATCTGTGGCAACACCTACATAGCGGTAAGTGATGACAAAAGGTTGAATTGACAGTGCTGTTTTGATTACAAAAAATATTGTGCAATTTGTATAACGATTAGTGTAGATATCATAAAAAACCTTTAGGACAAATAGTAAAAATAATACAGCGTTTTTATTTGCGAATATAATGAATAATATCATTTTATTGAGAGTAAATTAGACAGTATACCTCAATAAAATATAAGCTTAACGATATAAAACCCCGAGCAATTAAATAATTAAGCGTACATCGTGAAAGACGACGCAGTAATGTACAGTGACGCGTTTAGATGAAAGTCTAATTAATTGACTAAATTCCATATATAGTATAAATGTTTTCCTATGAAAACATTTATTCTGAATGGGATATCGGACTGTAAACTTTATAAGAACCGTTAAAAATTATATATTCACGTGAAAAATGAAATAGCTACCTTGCTTGCAGTCAAGTAAAAAAATAGCTATTAAGTTTTTGTCAAGTTCTATCTGTCCTCAAGAATTACTGAAGCGTAGCGCGCTAATCTGAACCACAGTTATATATAGTAATACTAAGTGGTCTACTAAATTTAATATACAATGAAATAACTTGTTAAAAGTACACTTTGTAAACCATATTACAAAATAGAGGATTATATTCAAGATAAGAATGCTTGGAAACATCGTGGTCCTGCTCATTTACATTGTTTTCACATATTTAACTAATTATGTAGAATACAAATATTGTAAATTCGATTTTAAAAGGAGGTATGGAGTTTCTTGTCCATTCTCCACGCGAAACTTTTGGTAGGGGCAAATAGGATCATCTTTATATTTTATTTAACGTTCAAAAGTGCAATTTTGTGTGGTCTAATTGGAATAAATGACTTGATTTGATTAAAAAAAATACATTAAACTCGTTTAAAAACTTGTGAGGATGTCCTTTGCTAATAATAGCAGGACATGCAATACAATATTGATCGATGTCGAGATTCCCCTTTAAACTTTATGTACTGAGTATAAGTCGGTCATTCGTGCCGAAATAGCCTCTATTATAATCGAATAACAGTCCTATATGAAGTATATCAAATTTAACACCTAACAAAATACATTTCGAGAGAAGGGCAACTAGATATGCTTGTTCAGCAAATCTGTCCGATATTAATAACTAGTTAAGTATTAGTACAAGGCTAAATGCAGCCCTTGAGTGTTCTAGAGATTCGCCTTCATCTCTCCACGAGAGCTTCAAGGGCCCTTCATCATCGTAAACGTTTATTTCTCAAGTCTTCATACAATGTAGCAATATTCAGCATGTATATATTTCTCACAGGAATAAATCCAATATGCCAAAAATTAAGATACTATTATATATAACTTAAAACTAAAAGTTTCACTATTCAATTCATGTATTGCTACATTATCCCTGAGTAATATATTTACTTCCAAAATATGTACATTTAAAAAAAATGTTCAGTCGTGCAAAGCCACAACGTGCCGCTTTTCAATAATTTCGCAGCAAATACAAATAAACCTCCGAAATTCACAAACAATAATAAATCTTATTTCATTTTATGACTTATTCAAAATTGTGATATTTTCATTGTAATAGTATGTATAATAGAAGTTAATTAATTCACGGCGCTACGATATAACGAGTCAGTGATTGTGCTCTAATTGTATATTTATTGTATTGGTTCGCAGGTAAATTTATTTTCAATTGTTTTTTTAAGACAGTAATAATTGTATTATTGTTTCGAGCACAAAAAAACAATTTTTCTCATGGTTTAGTTTCGAAAGTATGCAAGCGGTTTACTTAATTTTCATATAATAATACTCTCCTAAGATATTTAACAAAAATGTAAGAAAATATTAAATACAGTTATATCCGTAAAACAAATACAAAAAACACGAACTTACAATGAATATTCGCAATCCAAGCCGGCTCGTTTGAAGCCGACGTATACAGTATATCACAAACAGTAGTTGCACCCTCAAGAACAAATTGTCAAATGCTGGGACCGCGGAGTAAACAAACTGAGCGCAACACGCGTGCGCAACGCAGGCCTGTCAGACCCACACTTAACGTTTATTTGACTTCACAATCTGCCAGGCGCCAACTGTTGCCTCGAATGAAGAGATTAGCGAGAAAGATCCTAAGTGGATTACTATCTTTTTAAAAAAGGTACTCCTTTAAATTGTATTTTATACTTCGCTGAACGTTGATTAAAATATTCATATCTCTTTGGAAATACATGTTGCTAAATTTTAATCATTTTTATTTGGATTCAAAAAATTACAATAAAATAAAGTAAAAAATAAAATTTCAAATACCATTCACTTGAATGAGTGATTTTAGTAAATAGAAAACTTCGTTGAAAAATTTAGCGAGATCAAATCTAAAATGTATTTATATTAAATAAAAAACTGTAAAATACAAAATCAAAAATTTATTGAAAACACTAGCCTTACTTACACAGTCACATTTCATAATATTTTACATCTAAATCAGTCTGACTGAACATCATCGAATGGTGAGTTGAATATTTTTATTGCGTCACGACAAGATACTTTTTATGAACTAAAACATTAAAAAACTCCGTGATGCGATTGATTTTGATAAATATATGTTTGATGCGTTCTACAGATTTCCCAAACCATTGCCATGAATTGATAAATTTAAAATTCATTAAAAATAGAAACGTTTGACTGAATACCTTAGAGAATATTTAACAAGTTCAGATAAAGATTGATTGAAGTTAATTAAATAAGATAAAGAAATTGCCAAGGTGTGCGCTTAATCTGACGCTTATAAATCATCTATAAATTAATATCGTGATTTGTCATTTTACAAATCTTACTTGCCAGCAATAAGATCCACATTAGAACAATGCATATCTTCCCTTCATATGAAATGGATTATCCCATTTATATCTTTAGAGAAAAATTGTACGCCTTTTTATGATCACACCCATTTCTAAGAATACGAATGTCAACATTTGTTAACTGTTATCATTTTAAATTACTTTTTACGCCGTGTGACTAAAGTATTGAAAAAATTAATATCTTCGTTCCTTTTTTCAAACGAAATCTGCTTACATATTATTGGCGATATTAATTACAATACTCTGATTTTTAATTCTGTAGAATTCTGACAGCTATCATTTTTTGACATGTCTCATGTCATTACTTACAAACCATTTTGGCCGGCCACATTTTTCAATTTCAATACGAGTCTGAAAATATAAAGCTAGTGAATGTGGCCATATTAATAAATGCGGTGCTCGACGTTAAAAGTATTTTAACGGCGATACTAGCGAGTGATAGTTACGTCCCTTTTCATAAAATACAGCACAGTAAAAAATGCACAAGTAAATATAACTAATTTTTTTTAAGTTTACTAAACCTGGAATTAGTAGGCAGTGATGCTAGCTAAAGAATAAATCAAAGTACTTAAAGTTAATTTGATATATTGTTCGTGAAATTTAAATATTTCTTTTGTCACTTGAGTAAGTAAATATTTAGATTTACCTTTTTGTAGATAAAACATTAAAAATACCTAGCATTTTATTATTTATTATTTTCAAGTGGGTCAAATTGGTCCCCTTTTCCGTGAAGAACGATTAGTAGCAACACTTATGAAATGTCAGAATACTTGGAATTAAAAAACAGATTTTAAAGCAAATTAAATGTTGTTCCTAAATTTAGTTTTTTTTATTTAAATAACTGAATGCAGTCAGCATTGCCTTCTGTGACCATTGAAAGAAAAGTGTCAAGGCTTTTAACACGAAACAATCACGTCAAAGCTTTTTACGTCTATAAATTAAATGAAACATGGAGTCATTTTTAATACAACATTAATGTTCTTAATAATCTAAATTTAATAAGCAATATAATTGCACTTAGAATAGATATATAACAATACAAGCGGATTCGTCATTCATTTTCAACTGTATATCACGAACCCTCAAAAGACTGTTGACCAATCACACACAAGAACTTTTGTATGGCGATCGTGAACAACGCTCTATGGGCGTACGTTCACGCATGAACGAACACGTGAATAAAGTGCATTAGATCTATAGTTTTCCTGTAGTTCACGTGTTACGTCATTAAAGTTCGACTGTATCATGTTGATACTTAATATTCAAATTAAAACTGTATAATTTTTGTGAATAAATGAAATGAGCCGTACCAATAATACGCAAAACCGTATAACGTACTAACGTAGACGAATTGAGGGAGCTATCGTAAGAGGTATTTTAACCAAGGAAGGGCTAAGGCTACTGTTCCATACTTTGGTCGGTATCGTGATTAGTGAGACAGGCGTACGTATACTTCAAGAGATAGTGTAGACGCGCGTCTTCAGCCAATCGACGCACTTCTTTCTGCTCCAATATCAGCTCCAACGGGGGAAGTAAACTCTCGACGTCGGCACCTAAAATTGTGTTTAAATTAAAACATACAAAAACACGAGTGAAATATGATTTAAAGTAAACTGAATCATATTAAGATATTTTATTTTATTTTTAGACGGTTCTAACGTATTTTGGTCCGAAATAAAATATGTTTATGGTGAAATGTAAGATACAGGTATCACTTATTCATTAAATTTGTATCAGTAGACATCCGAGAGAAAAAGCCGGCGTAAAAATCTCTCGGTACTCCTTTACAATAGCAAATCATCATACAAAATAACTATGAAAACGTAGATAGAAGATATAATGTGTATTGAAACCAAAGCTCAAAGTTTTTCAGTTAACAAAAAATCTCTCCTGTTCCCAGACCCCAAGTGAATCCTCGCTCACATTTAAAAGTTTTATATTAAAATACTACCTTATTTCTTTTAATATACTGTACTGGAAGAGATCGCTTATTTGTTTGCACCTGTTACTCTACAAAAATATTCCATTACTTTAATAAAGTGTAACCATCATACCCATTATATTAAGAAGGTCTATCAGTCGATAGAAAAGAGTCCCTTCTACGGCCTGCTGCGGGTCTTCTACGCTGACGTGCGACCAATCCTCGCGCATGATTGTCGCGCACCATATCTACGAACACATTTTACTTTAACATTAACATGAATAATATTACAGAAAAATTATAATAAATAATTATTTATTTATTTTATTAAAGTATTCCTACGGCTACTACTCATTAAATAACATTTTACACAAAGCCAAAAACGGAATACACATTCAAACATAAACATAAAGCAAATAACAGTTTTACCTATTTAAAAAAAATATAACAAAGCACAATTTAATACTAAATTATAAGTTCTAAGATTGATTGATTGATTTATATTTAATATAAAGGGACAAACAAAGCCATTATTAGTATAAGACAACAGAGTTTTTTTTAATACTTTTTTAAGCAGTTTTAAGTCACATTAAATGTGTAGTAATTTATGTTGTAATCTGTAGGTATACAATTACGATTATTAAAAGTATAAAGTAAAATGTAATTAAACCATTATATTTCAGAGATTTAGCCTGTGTTAAAATGTGCCGAAGCGTAAAGATTTTCTTTAAAATCCTCAACTTTCTGACTCTTATTACAATCAAATATTTTTTATTAAAAAATTAAGCTGTAAATATTTATTTTTACTTCTTACCTTCAATCTAAGCTCTTCTCGTAGTTCTGGGTCATCAACAAAATCTGTGAGATCGAGGGCCTTTTTGCAGTCGTACTCTGTTAGCGATGTGCTCTCCGCGTCAATATACATCTGTTAAGCAGTTTATATATACTTTTTAATTAAAATTAATTAAGAGCATGAGAACTAAAGATTGTACCGCCTTACACATTATTGTACCATATTTTTACAATAAATGATTAGTATTCATTCATCCCACGGTGATGGAAAACATCGTGAGTAAACCTGCCTTAGACCCAAAAAGCCGACGGTTTGTGTCCGGTACGTTGATAAAATGAATGAACAAATGAACACGAAACAGATACAAATAATAATAATAATTTATTTATTGCAAGAATATGGTACAAAATGTTAAGGTGGTACAATCGTAAGTCGTTCGTATATTCTGTCACACATAGTGGCGCGCAAATTTATCTTAATAATAATAATTTATTTCAAGTTTGTTTCACAGGAAAAACTTATATCTAATTACGCTAGTTATATAAACAAAATTAGGCATGTTTATCTGACGCTGAACTAGGTTACGATATTAATCTGTATCGTATCTATCATACTTTATTAAACTTGTATCAATTACAATATTACAATATCTCACGCAAATATCATTTATTGAATAGTAATTTTTTTCCAAAAGCAATGCACTAAGTCGCTTTTTAAAGACTCTAGTCCGAAGATCTTTTAATTCTTTCGGTAATTTATTGTAAAGTTTAATTGCCACAAAAAAGGTGTTTTTCCGAAACAGTTCTAAATTTAATCTCCCAAGAATCTGAGATCATACCCAAATCGTTGTAGCGGCAATAGGAATTCACTTCACATGTGTACTGTTAAACCCATTTTTTTAACATCACATATGCATTATATTTTGGTCAAAAATTAGCAAGAACTGGATTACGAATAAAAAGTACCACATACCTGCACCAACTCTTCCGGGTCCGATATCTTCATATCGTGTTCTCCTAAGCCATAGTGGAGTCGTATATCTTTGGGCAAAGCACGGTGTTGGGCCCCCAAACTTAAAACCGTTTCCGACTGTTGCAACTTGTCACGCAATTGGACCTTGCTTTCGTCACTGGCCACAAGACACAGCTTTGCCAGAGAAGCCATTGTCTGTAAAATTAAAAGATACGAATACATTTTGGATTTTCCATCCCATTTATGTACGATAACTATTTATTGTAATTCACGCTACATTTTTTTAAAATAAAAAAGTGTTTATACATTTTAAGTAGGTACATTTTCATTCCTAGGTGTAAGATTTGGAAACCATTTTAAGTAAAAAAATACCTGTCAGGGTTCCCAGCTCTTCCATAAACAAACTTAATTCTTAATTACTTAAAATAATTACATTGTTTAACCTATTTTATTTATCTTTAATAATATAATACATAAGAAAAGCTTTAAGTTATTTTTATTATTTAGACAATAAACGCTAATACTCTCATATTACTTCACTTCTTCCAAGTATTATTTTTTATATTGTTCTAAGATTACCTGACAAATCGTCCGCCTGGTGCCTTATTTAAGTTACGGAAACTATGTCTTCGTAAGGTAATTAAATAATAATAAATAAACTGCGCCAGTGGTAAAATTTTAACCGGGATGAGTGGAGCAAAAAAAAAACACTTTTGCTACAAATGTATTTTTTGTATGAACGAGTGTTAGGTTTTATTAAACACTTGTAACGTGACAGACTCGCATTGGCGTAAACAATGTCACACTACGGCCAAGACGCTTACACGCAACACACACATAGAAGCGCGCGGCGGCTATATAATGCGATGTCCGACCAAGCTCGTGGCATTCGCTAGCTAGACGTCTGCGAGTACGATAGCCCCCCGGGTCGTCTGCTCGTGGATCTACAGTAGCTTTTCTTGACCGATGCCCGGCGTCGTTAAGTTAAGCATTAGCTAGGTGAACATAAGGGTTGCGATGCCCCGCGTCCTCCCTACGGTTCAACGCTAGGTTACTATAATTGTATGTATCTACTTTCTGTAATGTAATCAATATTGTGTCAAGCAGAACAATAAATTACTTTCTTAAGGACAATTGAGTTTAATTCTCAACACGCCCTTACATCTGGCGCCCAACGTAAAAAGGAAGACGGGTTAAGAACATTCAAAAGACCCGCAAATTTGTCAAAGCGCCCTTACATCTGGCGCCCAACGTAAAAAGGAAGACGGGTTAAGAACATTCAAAAGACCCGCAAATTTGTCAAAGCGCCTTAAATCTGGCGCCTAACGTAAAAAGGACGACGGGTTAAGAACATTCAAAAGACCCGCAAACTTGTCAAAGCGCTCTTACATCTGGCGCTCAACGTAAAAAGGAAGACGGGTTAATAACATTCAAAAGACCTGCATATTTGTCAAAGCGCCTTACATCTGGCGTCCAACGTAAAAAGAAGACGGGTGAAAAAAAACTTTCAAAAGACCCAAAAATTTATCAAAACGCCTTACAACTGGCACCCAACGTGAAGAAGAAGACGGGTTAAATAATAATTAAAAGACCTGCAATATTTTCAACACAATATAAACAAAGAGACGGGTGAATTCTAAGGAACCCGCAATATTATCAAAGCGTCTTACGACTGGCGCATAATATAAATATATACGGGTACTTATACTAAAATTTCAATCTACCCGCAAAAAATTTTTTTTTTTTCAAAATGAGTGAACAAGTTACCAATATAGTTATGAGTGACAATCAACTCATTCACTTGATTGAAGCGGTATCAAGAACATCTCTGTCTTCAAGAGAAGAAAGTTTTGAACGACTAATACAATCTTTTTCGTCGATATCTACTTCAGATACAAATATGCAACCTACAAGTTTTGCGAAATGTTTGTCAAGGTTTAGTGGTGTACGAGATTTTAATCTTGTGGAGGAATTTATTAACACTATAAGTATCTTCAAGAAAATTGAAAATATTTCGGATGACGATGCCATAGAAGGATTGGGGTTATTGTTGACTGGTCAAGCATCGACTTGGTGGCAAGGAGTAAAAACGGAGGCAAAAACTTGGACTTCAGCAATTAATTTGATTAGAGAATCTTTCGCCCCGAAAAAACAACCTCACGAAATTTATTTAGAAATATTTTCTACACGCCAGGGTTTTAAGGAATCTATTGATACATTTCTATGTACAAAACGTGCACTTTTATCACAATTACCTACACAACGGCATAAGGAAGAAGATCAAATTGATTTAATTTATGGTTTGCTGAATATATATTTGAGAAAACATATTCCAAGGTCAGAAATTAAAACATTTCGGGATCTATTGACAAAAGGTCGTCATTTTCAAAATTTAAAAAATCATGAAGAGGGAGAAATATCAATAACCAAACGGTGCAATTATTGTAAGAAAAGGGGTCATATGGAAGATGAGTGCAGGAAAAAACAATTTAATGAAAACAAAACAATGAATATGGAGAAGCCCGGTGTTAAGTGTTATGGTTGTGGCACTCCGGGAGTATACAGAAGCAATTGCTTGAACTGCAAAAGTCAAGAAACGCCACCAAAGCCAGTGCAATTTTATTCTATTATTAAAAACCCCATAGAAGATGGAGTAAAAATACCTATAATTGAAGTGAAGATTAAAAACTCAAAGGGGTACGCTTATCTAGACTCTGCGGCTCGTACAAGTATCGCTGGTTCTACATTATATGAATTATTATTAAAAGAAGGCTACACTTTTACGGAGAAGGAAGCTATAATTAATTTGGCTGATGGCTCCACGAAACAGATGAAGCTCAAAGAAATAACTATAGAAATAAATATAGGTAATCGATGTCTACCGATTACACTCTCTGCAATTCCGGAAGGAAAGAACACTAGAACATTATTGGGAATAGATTTTTTGGAATCTGCAGGGATTGTGCTTAACTTACCTCAGAGGTCATGGTACTTCATTGATGCTCCGGAAACTATTTTTCCATTTCTACAATTTAAAAACACACCCACACTGACAAAAAAGAATTCCCAAACTGTGAAAAAATTGGATTTTACAAATAATATAACATCAGAAACGAACGTAAGTCCAACAGATTTTTTAAAATGGTTCAATGAAATGAAAATGTTGTCTCCAATTCCGGATACTCCTCCTCACATTAAAGATGATTTTAAAACAAGCCCCGTACATAAACAAGAATGGAAGTTAAAGCGATTAAATACACCACCTCCAATTATTCGTCCTAGGGAGCCGAGAGCAGAAAATGAGACATTAAAGCATAAAGATCCTCGTGTAAAATATATACCAATAAATCCAATTAAACTATATTCCTTCGATTTTTCATTTATTGATCAACCAGATATTTTATTAAGAAACGATGAGGGTGAATTATTAAATGATAGAGAACGATCGCAGTTAAATAATCTATTATGCAAGTATAAAACAATTTTTAATAAAACTGGTTTCCCAACTACAAACATAGAGCATACAATTGATACCGGTAATCATAAACCAGTATCTGTAAAACCATATCGATTGTCACCTCTTCGTCAGAAACAATTAAGGACAAAAATTTATGAAATGTTAGAAAATGATATCATTGAGGAGTGTGACTCACCTTGGGCAGCACCAGTTATCCTCGTTCCTAAAGGTGAAAACGATGTAAGAGTATGTATTGATTACCGACGTTTGAATGACTTAACAAAACCTGACAGATATCCTTTGCCAAGGATGGATGATTTGTTGCATCAAGCTAAAGCTATGCCATACATGTCTACAATTGACTTACAGTCAGGTTACTGGCAAATAATTGTAAATAGTAATGACCAAGACAAAACAGCATTTGTGTCTCCCTTCGGAACATATAAATTTAAGAGAATGCCATTTGGGTTACGCAATTGGGGTCCAGCAACTTTTCAGAGGCTCATGGATCGATTCGTTCGAGGGCTAAAATCACAATATGTTATAGCGTACTTAGATGATCTGCATTTAAGATCTAATACATTTGAAGAACATATAGAAAGTCTTACAAAAATTTTCAATAAATTAAAAGAATACAATTTAAGGGCTAACAGAAATAAATGCAATTTCGGGTGTTCAAAAATAAAATATTTAGGTCATCTTATTGTTCCAGAAGGAATACAAGCAGATCTGGAGAAAATATCAGCTATCGTAAATTTAAAACCTCCCAGTAATTTAAAACAGTTGATATCATTTTTACAAACAGCTTCGTGGTATCGTAGGTTTATTAAAAATTTTGCAATAATAGCTAGACCACTCACTCTTCTAACAAAGAAAAATGCACCTTGGCTATGGGATAATGATCAACAAAATGCATTCAATTTACTGAAAGAAGCATTAACTACTGCACCAATATTGCGTCAAGCTATAAATGACGAACCATTTACCTTAAAAACCGATGCAAGTAACTATGCTATTGGAGCAGCTTTATTGCAGGGGGAGGACCAAAATGAACATGTTGTAGAATATGCTAGTAGATTATTAACTGCAGCAGAAAAGAACTACACAGTGACTGAAAAAGAAGCCCTTGCAATTGTCTGGGCGGTATCTAAATTTAGAGGGTATATTGAAGGAACGAAATTTTTAACTATAACAGACCATCAACCATTAAAATGGCTTATGAACTTAAAAACACCTACAGGTCCTTTAGCAAGATGGGCAATGCAATTGCAACCATATGAATTGGAAATACAATATTCTACAGGGCGAACAAATTATTTAGCAGATATGCTATCTCGCCCTCAGTGCGATGAGCACATTGATGATGGTAAAATTTCTTTAAATTTAGCAGAAATAGAACTGCCGAAACGAAGTGAATTATCCATAAGAGAGGGACAATTAAACGATGAAAATTTAGCAAAAATAATCAATGCTTTGGAAGGTGATATAGAGAGTGAAGATTATATTGAATGGTTTAAAAAAGGCTATTTACTTCACAAAGGAGTTCTTTATCGTTACATAGCTGATCAAGATGATGATGATGCGAAACTTCTGATTCCAAAGCAAGAAAGATATAATATATTAAAAGCTTACCATGATGCACCAATATCAGGACATTTGGGAGTCGATAAAACCATTGCTCGCATTACTGGTCATTTTTGGTGGAATGGTCTTAGAAAAGATGTTTTGAAATATATTAAAACATGTATTGAATGTCAACGTTACAAACCTTCAAATACGAAATCATCTGGTTTATTTCAATCTACTGCGAATTACCAGAGATTTAAAGTATTGGACCTTTGCCGAAATCAGAAAATGGAGAAAAATGGGTATTTATTATTGAAGATACAGCAACTAAATGGATAGAACTTTTTGCTTTAAAGGCTGCAACGTCGGAAGCCTGTGCTAATATACTTATAAACGAAATCATTTTAAGATATGGAATTCCTAGAAAATTAATTAGCGATAATGGCACTCAATTTATATCGGCGGTTATGCAAAAACTTACTTTTTGTTTGGGTATAGATCATATACTTACTCCAGTGTATCATCCACAACCAAATATAGTAGAGAGAAGACACAGATATGAAAACTCAAATGGCGATATTTGTCAATAATCAACATCAAAATTGGCCAACCACATTACCTTCAATCAAGTTCGCTCTAAATACTGCTGTGTGTCAAAGCACGGGATACTCACCAGCTTATCTAATGTTCGGTCGAGAGCTTCGCACTCCTTACGATTTGGCACATGATCTTAGTACTATTGTCCACTCAGAAAATTTTGTAGCTGAAATAACGCCAACTTTGAAGAAACTAACAAGGGATTTAAGAATTGCAAGAGACAATGTAGAAAAACTACAAGAATACAATCGAGACAAAGTTAACATGAAACGTAGACCCGATCCTGGTTACAAATGTGGTGATTTGGTGTTAATTGAAACTCATCCATTAAGTAATCAAAATAAAAATTTTACATCAAAGCTAGCACCAAGAAGAGATGGACCTTACACAATTATAAGGAAGATAGGATCTTCACTTTATGAAGTCGCAAATATAAGTAATCCAAGTCAATCAATTGGTAAATTTCATACATCAGCAATAAGGAAGTTTGAACAAAGAGAACAAGAAGATGTTCCAGAAGCAGTCTTGCCTATTAGAAGAAGAGGACGTCCAAGGAAAACTCCTGCCATTGATAATGCTGGTACTCTCATCGGGACGACTGACCGAGTACCAGAGGGGGAGGATGTAACGTGACAGACTCGCATTGGCGTAAACAATGTCACACTACGGCCAAGACGCTTACACGCAACACACACATAGAAGCGCGCGGCGGCTATATAATGCGATGTCCGACCAAGCTCGTGGCATTCGCTAGCTAGACGTCTGCGAGTACGATAGCCCCCCGGGTCGTCTGCTCGTGGATCTACAGTAGCTTTTCTTGACCGATGCCCGGCGTCGTTAAGTTAAGCATTAGCTAGGTGAACATAAGGGTTGCGATGCCCCGCGTCCTCCCTACGGTTCAACGCTAGGTTACTATAATTGTATGTATCTACTTTCTGTAATGTAATCAATATTGTGTCAAGCAGAACAATAAATTACTTTCTTAAGGACAATTGAGTTTAATTCTCAACACGCCCTTACACACTTTAATAATATTAACACCTTCGTGTTTGAAGATAACAAAATAGAAAAAAGCATGAAAAAGTATTGTATTTAAACTATTACAGATAGATCGATTGTAATATGTATGTTAAATTGAATCTGTCTTCTAGACGGCCTTCAGATTCGAATATATAATAATTTTTGAAATCACGTTTATATGCAAAGAGTAAAATATGTAAAGAATAGAAATATTAATACATAGACATACCACCATCCTATCAACCGAGTCGCGTTCATCCTTAGCCATTTGCAGTAGTGTGGTAGCAGCATCACTCAACGGGGCTCGAGCTAATTGGTGAACGGCAAGCAGTTCCCGTCTTTGGGGCGCTGCGGCCAACCATCGGGCAAGTCGACCTGGACGACGCTCGCCTAATCCCCGAAGCAATTGAGCCCTATCAGCCCCAGATCCTGATGCTAGATAGGCAAAGGCGGTCTCTGCTATACCCTAAATAATAACAATCCTAGTTAAGCAAGGAACAATAATATGTATATTTGGGTTATCGAATCAAAAGTCTAGAGATCTCATTGAAAAATTGCCTTAGATGATTATTATGATTGATTAATATAATAAATACTGTTTACAAGATAAAATACACAATCAACTACTAGCCCCAAAGCCCCAAAGATCTTGTCTACTCTTTGAGTGAAGGAAAGAAGAAACCATTGAATTAGACATTAATAACAACAATTATTAATTGATAAGAATTAAAAACGGAATAAAAAAGAACCTATCCTCACATAGAAATTATTACATAAAATAAAATTAAAACATACCTCGTGTTCATACTTGTCGACGTAGTTGTACAATCTTTCAGAGTCGGGTTTACGGATACACATTTCCACCAATAACTCCCACGCTTTGAACTTCTCGGCCAATGCCGCAGCGCGATCCACTTCGCCCTCAGCAACTTTGAGTATAAAACGGCGTTATAATATATTGAGTTTGTTGGCCAGCGACTTTAACGTGCGACTCTCATTCCTGCGGTTTGATTAGCGACTGTGCACCAATGGAATTACTTTCTATGTGTGCAGTTAAAAATCGCTCGAACGATGAAGGGAAACATCGTGAGTAAACCGGCTTGCCCGATTCAAAAAGTCGACGGCGTGTGTCAGGAGGCTGATCACCTACTTGCCTATAAAATAAGTGATCATGAAACAGATTCAGTCGGGCAGGCCTTGACCTAAAAATGTTGTAGAACCACTGACTTATTTTATACCATAGAATATTTAATCAAAAATACAATTCCAAATCAGTAACAATTAAAAACTGCCATGTCTCCTGAGATTCTCGAGACTTAGCGCTAGTGTGACCCTTTAGAAAAACGTACTGGATTTGGACATACGGGAGTCAAAAACCCAAAATTCTAAAAAAATTCAAAATTCTTATCTTCGACCAAAAATATTTTTATAGATAACTTACTGTATGGCCGAATGAGGTCGTTTCGCAAACGGTGATAGGTGTGCTCAGGCAGCGTCTGCGCATCCATTAGTAATAAGTCGGCTAGTACCGCCGCCGCCTCTAGAACCTGCGCGCGCGAACTGGCGTCTTGGCAATTGTGTGCAGATTCACTGATAAATTCCAAATTCAAAATAAAGTACGTATTTAATCTATATCCAGTACGGATATACGTCTGTAATATATTTATTATAAATTGCTTGTATATTCATTAGTTAGTTTAGTTTAATGTCCTATAACCCATAGGTGGGGCAGAGGGCGTCCACAGTGAGTCTCCATCGCGTTCGGTCTTGAGCCTTGTATTTCACCTGGCTCCAAGTCCTACCGGCTCTCTTCGCCTCGTTTGCTACTGTACGACGCCAGGTTTGTTTGGGACGGCCACTCTTTCGCCTTCCTTGCGGGTTCAAATCAAGCGCCTGCTTGGGAATATTTTTGGGATCCCTTCAAAGTGTATGGCCTATCCAATTCCACTTGCGTCTCTTGATCTGCTGACTGATCGGGGTTTCTCGGCAGCGCTCCCAAAGTTGCTCGTTGGAGATTTTCAGGCCAGTAGATTCTCAGAATACGGCGAAGACAGCGGTTGACGAAGACTTGGAGTCGGTGCGAGATGTCTTTGGTATATTCATTATTCAGTCTATAAATCTCATACAAATTTTCGAACAATGATTAAACTACTTTATTTTTTTCTGATGTTAGGTGGTACCACGGCCCATGGAAACTCAAGACCAGAGATATTGCGAGTGCGTTGCCGGGCTTTAAGTAATAAAAGTGTAAATTAGTTAATCTGTATATTATTGACTTACGTGACAGCTGTAGTATGGTATCGCACGAGGACAGACAGATCTGCGCAAGGCTCGCAATCCGTCTCTCCCTCGCACCAGCTCGTCCATTGGCTCCGCACTTTATGCATTTCGTTAAGTATCGTCTAGAATTTAACAATATTTTTGTACAATCCATTATTTCTTTAAAAAATAACAGTATTTCTTTAAAAAATAGCATTTGAGGCGAACAAAAGAATGCATACATTCTATTGTTCGAATGTTATCTGTAATTTACGATTGTTATATACAAAAAAATTTTCTATGGGTCGGTAGCAAGTTCTATTGCATTCTGTTAAAATAATAGATTTTTCCAGATATAAACATCTATTTTATCTAAACCTATGTATTTTGTTGAGATTGAATATGTGTATATATTGTGAAACCCATTTTAAACTTCCAAGCAAAGTTTGCAAAGATTTATATGTCAGACATAAAATTTTCCAAAAACTAAATCATATTATCTGTTTTAATTTAAATTAGATCAATTCGAATAAATACTCAAGGAATTTAATTCTAACAGTTAAATCAAAATTTAATTATTTATTTTTGACATATCTCCGCGTTTCTCTAGGGGACATATAAAAAACTATTGGAAATACAAAGTAAACTTACCGTTATAGCACGCAATACGTGATGCGCATGCGCCGCGGCCGCATTCGCGTCAACCGCGGGCGCTGGCAAACGGGCCAATACGATCACCACACGCATCACGCGCGTCACGCGGCGCAGAATCACATCAGCGGCCGTGAGTGCGCCCGCACTTAGCGCCGCACACACTTCCGGCTCTTCTTCTGCGTCGCAGTCGGACGAAACCTGCGTATAAGACTCATTTTTAACTAAATACTATAAATTTACATCAAAACTGGATACAGTTTTATATCTTTCATACTTTTCATATTTTGTGTAAATAGCATAATATTTAAACTTAAGTTGGCTCATATGAAGTTTACTTTGGCTAATAGCTAAGTGGCTGCTTATTTATGCTTGGTATTTTGTGATTTTTAATTGTTATTGTTGGTGTACTAAATTTTTTATAATGTTTATGTTTTGTTGTCGAGCGCGTGTGATTGTCGGATGTCAAAATTCCTAAGTTGACTTTTAACTTTTGACGCTTGACAGTTGTTCGTGTTTGGTGTAGCATATTCATGGACATTGATAACTTATTTTTACTTAAGTTATTAACATCATTATTTCTTTTTATAATAGTTTACCGTTGTATTGTTGCATTGTTTTCTCCTTTGCTGTAATTTTATATTTTTTATATATATTCTTTCTTAAAGAAGTTGCCAGTTGGTACATTGTATTTAATTTGTGAAGAAATTTTTACTCGCAGTTTTAACGTAGTAATTTATCTTTATCTGTGGTATTATATTCATTTTTTTAATTTTATATACTTTACTCGTTATTTTTTATTTTTTTATTTATTGTTATATTTTATTTTTTATTTTGTTACTTCTGTATTAGCTTTATAGATATTGTTTTCAAGTGTTTACATTCATAATGGCTGTCAGTGAAGATAGCTTTCAGTCGTCTTCATCGTCAGCTATATTAGGTGGTACTAGTTACGAGGCTAGTTTACTTGATATCTCCTTCTCCCCTCTGAATGTTCTCCTTTCTAATTCCTTCGTAGGCCTATCAAAAAACTTCAATGTCGTCCACATCAATGCTCAAAGTATTCCAGCGCATTATACCGATCTATTCTCTTCTTTTCAATACTGTAATATTCACGCCATTCTTATTTCTGAGAGTTGGTTTAAACCCAGTCTTCCTTCTACTTCCTTTCCCATTCCTGGGTTTCATCTCCTACGGAATGACCGTCTGGGCAGAGTTGGGGGTGGGGTTGCTATTTATTTACGTGCCCATATTCCTTATTCTATTCTTAGCAGCTCACCGCAACCCCCACCAAATGATGCTGTTGAGCATTTGTTATTGGAAATCTCTTTTTCGCATTCTAAATTACTACTTGGTGTGTTTTATAGTCCCTCTTCGAATGTAGACTACTTTTCCGCCCTTGGTCTGCTTTTAGATAATTTTGTTAATAATTATAATCATACCATTTTAATGGGTGATCTAAATACTTGTTTGTTGAAAAGCGATCATCGTTCGCGCAAATTAATTTCTACTATCGAATCTCATAATTTAAATATCTTACCTTTGAATGCCACTCATCACTTTCCAGATTCCTCCCCTTCGCTGCTTGATCTCATTTTCGTTTCTAACCCTAACCTGGTGCATAAGCATGGCCAAATTCCTGCTGATGCCTTTTCTTATCACGATCTTATCTTCCTTTCCTATAAATTGCGTCCACCTAAAGTTAAACCTCAAATTCGTATGTTACGCAATTTTAGAGGCATAGATATAGAGAGTTTATCTGCTGATGCTGCCGAGTTGGATTGGAACTCTGTGTATAATGAGAGTGATGTTCACAAGAAAGTTGGGCTCTTTAATTCAATGCTAACGCAACTGTATGATGTTCATGCCCCAACGAGGCCAGTAAAAGTGAAACATTTACCCTCTCCATGGTTAACTGATGACATCAAATTAATTATAGAAACTAAGAATCGTGCTAAAGCTAAGCTGAGATTGTGTGATTCTCCTTTGGCGCGTGAGAAATACAAAAAAGTCCGGAATCGATGCAATACCCTGTGCCGTGATGCTCAGCGGCGTCATATTCACAAATCAGTTGAAGGAGGCGACCCTTCCAAAGTATGGAAATTCCTTAAATCGCTTGGAATCGGGAAACAACAGCAACTGCCTCTTTCTACTGATTTGAATCTTGAACTGCTTAATCAACATTTCTCCTGTCATCCCACTTTTGATCAAAGTATTAAATCTGAAACCATTGCATCCCTTAACTTTTGTCCTACTCGGAATATACCCTCTTTTACGTTTCAGACGATTGCTGATGACGTAGTAGGGAGGAGCATTAAGTCTGTCTCGTCGAAAGCCATTGGTTATGATTGCATTGGTCGGGATATGATCCTTCCTATTGTTGACATTTTAACCCCGGTTCTAGCTCACATTTTCAACACTTCCGTTTTCTCTGGTGTCTTTCCTAATATCTGGAAATTTGCCCATGTTATTCCTATTCCTAAAATCGCTAACCCAGTTACCTATTCTGATTTTCGACCTATTTCCATCCTTCCTTTCCTTTCTAAGGTTCTTGAACGTATTCTTCATCAGCAATTAGCAATCTTTCTCAACGAACACTCCCTTCTTAATTCAGTTCAATCCGGTTTTCGTCCTGGGCACAGTACAGCTACTGCTCTCACTAAGATTACAGATGACTTAAGACGTGGTATGGATAATAAAAAACTCACAATACTTACCTTGCTTGACTTTAGTAATGCCTTTAATTCGGTAGACATTGATGTTCTTGCTTTGCTCCGTTCTATTAATATGTCCCCTTCTGTGATTAATTGGTTTAAAAGCTATCTATCGGAACGTCAGCAACGAATTAAATTAACTGACAGCTTTTGCTCTTGGTCTCATGTTTCTGCTGGCGTACCACAGGGTGGTATCCTCTCTCCTCTTCTCTTTTCGCTCTTTATAAATTCTATTACTAATCAACTTTCTTCCAACTCTCATCTTTATGCTGATGATCTTCAAATTTACAACCAGTCTACTTTTAATGAATTGCCGGCTGCTATTCTGACGGCAAACTTTGATTTAGACAAAGTTGTGAAATGGAGTAAATCGTATGGTCTTCAGATAAACCCTTATAAGAGCCAGTCTATTATCATCGGAAGTGCATCGTATATAATGAGAATAAATTGGTCAACTTTACCCAAGATTACTATAGATAGTACGGCTGTTCCGTTTTGCTCCACTGTTAGGAATTTGGGCATTACTTTGGATAAAACCCTGTCTTGGCAGCCCCAAATAAATGAACTGAGCAGGAGGATTTTTTCTTCTTCTCACGCACTTAATAGGTTACGCAATTTTTTGCCTATCTCAACTAAAATTTCTCTTGCTCACTCTCTTTTACTTTCTATTCTTGATTATGCTGATGTATGTTATCCTGATTTAACTGAGTTGCAGCTTGATAAGTTAGAGCGCTTACAAAATGTTTGCATCAGATTCATTTTTGGACTCCGTAAATTTGACCATATTTCGGAGTTCCGAAGAAAGCTCAATTGGCTACCCATTCGATTGCGGCGTAAGATGCGCATTTTACAACTTCTCTTTAATATTCTTTTTAATCCTAAAACCCCTAGTTACTTAAAGCAAAATTTTATGTTCCTCTCCGGCGGCAGTTTTGACTTACGTTCCTTAGACAACCTAATTCTTGAAACTCCTACTCATAAAACTGAATTCTATCACTCCTCCTTTACTGTGCAGAGTATCCTGCTATGGAATTCCCTACCAATCGATATTAGACGAGCGCAATCTTTAAATGTATTTAAAAAGCTTCTTTTTGATCATTTTCTTTCTACCTCGTAATTAGTTCTGCTTATATATATTTATTTTTATAGGTTAACCTTTTTATTTGCTTTTAAATAATTATTTTTATTTATTATTATTGCTATTTTTTCTTTGATTTTGTTTTATTATATTCAATTAGTTATAGTAACGCATGTTTTAAGTTTTTAGTTTTTTTGTTCTTTTTGTTGCTTTTGTTAATTGATTTTTTTTGTACTCTACCCTCTGATGGTGTTTCTTAAACGTTGTTTCTCATTAGGGTTGCCTGGAAGAAATCGCTTGTAAGCGATAAGGCCGCCCTTTGCCTTATATCTTTTGTAACTGTTTTTTTTTATTTTTTTATTTTTGTTATGTGTGTTTTTGTATAAGGCAATAAAGGATAAATAAATAAATAAATAAATGCAACAGTCCAATGATGAATGAAAGAAGAAGTCCAGACGGTGAAGGTTGGAGCGCCACTGACTTATTTTTTATTTTAAACGCATCAGAAATTATCCCATATAGAGCGTATCAACCTTTTTTATTAACCTGCTTTATACTTTTAATTATATAAAAATTTCATGATTGTTAGAAGTACGTTTTAACACCGTGTACTGCCTGTCTGCCTGAACTGTAAAGTATATATCTGAGAGGTGACAGCAAACTGCATATATATGAAAGTATGAACACTTAGACCCTAGAACCCTAACGAAACTGTAAGCCGTAACACACACAGCTAACACATAAGAGTATAATAACCACTAAGAGGCCTAAGAATTAAGATGTTAGACTAGCCCCTATTTGAAAGAGTTTTCGGCATTTTGAGAGACTATGAAAATTGAGCAAACGGTATAAGTAAAAATACCTGTTGCATGGCGACATCGACGAGTGTGGCTCCGGCACTGTGAAGCCTCTGTAAAGCCCGCGCGGCCGCGAGGCGTTCCGCCAACGAACATAACACGCGTACGCTACGCACACATCCACATCCACTCTCTAAAATACGTGATATCAAAGCCGGATTACGATAAAAAAATAAAATGAGGATGCGATTCACAAAGAATTAACTATCTTATTGTCTATAACAAATATCTGTATCTGTATGACAGCAAACTTCTAATATATAATTTATCAAATTTAGACTAATTTTTAAAAAATATATCTGAAAAAATAAATTAATAAAAAAATTACAGCATTTCATATCAAATTAAAACAATTTCTGTTTTACACTATACCAAAAGCGTAAATTAATATTTATTACTCTATTGGCATTAGAGCTAAAAATTAAAATGTTTTTCTATGCAAAAAAACACATTTAAATTTTACCTTACCTTTGCTAACATATCCAAGACGGCGCCAAAGGCCAGCGGCGTGCAAGAAATCAATATAAAGTGAAAGGGCACGATTCTTATCTCGCAGCTGACCGGACGCTTGTAGCGCACCCGAAGAACCCAGCGACACACGGCTGCTACCCGTAAGGATGCGCCATCTATAATTACAATAACTTTTATTATTTACATATTTATATATACATTCGAACAATGTGTATACCTAAAAAATACAAGAAACTATGACATCACAAATTTAACACATACACATCAATACCATTAGAACATAAGCAATATATCAAAAGAAAAAACTAAACAAACAACCTCGAAATTAATAAAAATAAGATAGATATATAGATAGATAATTATAGAACAAAAAATATAAATAATAAAATAATCAAAATTAAAAATGAATAATAACTAGTAAATCTAATAGATAAAAAATAACAGTTATAAACGAAAGTAAATGAAAACCACATTTAAAGCCTGCAAAACAAAGTTACGGTAAGTTGGTAGACTGTTGTAAAACACAATATTTATCAATTATATATCAATGTTTGTAATTAAGGTGTAAGAGCGAGATAGCCATTACCACCAACCATTAAACAATAACTTGAATTTAATTAGGTGTAGAATCTAAAAACATTATATCATTATTAGCTGACCTGGCAAACGTCGTTATGCCATGTATATCATTTATAATAAAAAATAGGGGGTGATCGTAGAAAGTTGAAAATTTTGGGTTGTATGTATTTTTAAATGCTGTCGATACAGTTGATAAAAAAATAAAAATTAAAAAAATATATTCATGGCTGGACTACCCTTAACATTTAGGGGGATGAAAAATAGATGTTGTCCGATTCTCAGACATATCCAATATGCAGACAAAATTTCATGAGAATCGGTCAAGCCGTTTCGGAGGAGTTTAACCACAAACAGCGCGACACGATAATTTTATATATAAAATTGTCCCAGGCAATTATTTTAACTTCCGCATATTTCATAAACGTTTTATGGTAACAGAAAGGCGTGTCATCAAACCTTTAATGGTAACCTAAAGCTATGGTTTCCTAGAAAGGCGGTGCCGTTAACTGCCGTCTTTACGGTGGCCAAGCTGTGGTTTCCTAGAAAGTAGTGCGACCGTATTAAATCGTAGTCACTCAATACTCACTCGAGCGTTAGATCGTGCACTGGTGAAAAATGGATTTGGACAAAGCATTATTAATATTTTTGGATGGTAAAGAGTCATCGAAGACGAAAAAAAGCGTTTGGAGGAGAGTGTCATGTTCAAAAACCATGATACTGAGGGTGCATTTCAATTAGTAATATTGTACAAAGCTTCATGATTTTTAACAAAATTAATAATGTGTCCACTCATTGTATTAATTAAGTATACGCACTGCTACACGCGAAAAACGAACTACTGTTTTTTTTTTAATGGCAATCGAACTACTATATTATTACCTAGGATCTCCAGCAGGGACATCGTCCAGCATTTCTGAAGCGACCGCGATGACAGTTCTATCAAGGGGCGCGTCTACGTCACTGGGCGTGGCCCCACGCGACGGGAATAGTTCAGCCAGGATTTTGCCCGCATTTGCATCGCGTCGTAAATGGAATAAGAAGGCGGCTTTGAGCTTGCCACATGCATCTGACGTAGTTATACCTATCTGAAAATAATAAAAAAATAATTAGCTATGTTATACTATATGTTGAAATAATTTATACCTGTTTTGAGTATTTTGTATTTTTTTTTAATGAAATTTTTGTCTGATTTATCTGACCGAAGAATCACCAAAAAATGTTGACTAACAGAAGCTCATATAGATTATATGTAAGCGATATATGGGATAGGAAAGGTTTATAAGGTTATGAATTAAAATTTTTGAAACTACCTCATGTGGGTCAATCTCATAGAGCGTAAGGTTTCCGTCAAATATGTCAGATGGCGTCGGAGAACCCATTGGGCTGCTAGTAAAAGCTCTGAAAATAAAAAATAAATATATTATTATTTATATTTATTTATTTATCCTTTATTGCCTTATACAAAAACACGCATAACAAAAATAAAAATAAAAAATAAAAAAACAGTTACAAAAGATATAAGGCAAAGGGCGGCCTTATCTTACAAGCGATTTCTTCCAGGCAAATTTAATAAAGTATCAATGATGAAAATATATTTATTTATTGATTTTAAGTTAATATGATATAGAAATTGGATGTAACATTTACAATATTATGATTACTATTGTTCGACATCTAGATTAATATAAATAAAAGCAAAAAGTCAGTCTTTCCACAGACTATATACTTACTGTTGGGTGTCATGATGGCTTGAAAGCGCGGTGGTAAGGCGTAGTAGACCGTGCTTCCGAGTAACCAACAAAGCTCCATTGCCACCCCTTCCCGCGCCTAACACTCGGTCTCCTTCCGCGGACACGTCTACGTGTTCCGGCTTCTCGTTGCTCACTGACGCTTTACGAATAAAAATATTTTAAGGATTTGCTTTACTTTTCTTGAAAAATAAGGTTGAGAAGTTTTATCTTTATTTGATTTGTGATGATGATGGACTAATTTATTTATTTTTATTGAATTCTAAATTAAGTTTATGAAAGCTGTTAATTAATCATTTTCATTGCACATTCAAGCATTTAGATCTCGATCTCCTTTAATAACAAACATAGTAATTGTACGTACTATCTGCGGGCACGATCGCAAGTGCGGTCGATGTATAGAGAAGCGCGCGTAGACCAAGCGGCAGACAACGCGGAGATCCTTCTTCCTGCCGCCCGGCGCCAACAGCGCATATACTCACAACTTGTGGTGATCCAGGATTTTCCACTCTTATTTGGGCTAAAAAAAATCGGCAAATATGTACAGTCACCTGGACAAGTTCATAAGCTCAAGGATCGCGCGAAGCAATCTCATTTTCTCACTTGCCCGAGTTTCCAAATTACGGAGTTCTATAGAAAAATAATCAGATACACATTTTGTTTGAATTAAATAAGAGTCTCTCGAAATTAGAGGTTCACGCGTAAATATATCACTTATAGAGGTTTCATGTCTCTCAGTTAAAGGTGTTTAAATGACGGGTCCTGGTAAATACTCTTATTCAAATCAAATCAAAATATCTTTATTCATATAGGTAAACATGTACACAAATAAACTGTAAATTTACATTTACAACCAGTTCCCAAGTCAAGGGCGTAGAGCGGGTAAGAAGAACTGGCAATTTATTATAATTTTTTTTTTATTAATAGAGTTCTCTCGCTTATGCAGTAGTTTCTTACTCAGGTTTATCTGTTTTTGTATTTCAATTATCCTGAATTAAAACCTGTAATATTTATGAAATATAATAACATATGTCACTACATAAAAAAATATATTATATTAAATAAAAACCAAAAAATTCAATAATCAGATGCATTTTAAACCACAAATAATAAATATATTACAACTTGTTTTTTATTTTGCTGAACCAAAATTGTGGTTTCCTTAATGCTTAGCAGTATTGTTTAATACATATGAGACAAAGGTATTTTAATAAAAATTAAAATATTTTTTAATGTTATTAAATAAACATTTACTCAAATTCGACTTAGGGACAAGAAAAGAGCGTACCAATTCTTAAAAGGCCGGCAGTGCGTTGCCAGCGAGCCTTCTGGCATTGAGAGTGTCCATGGGCGGCGGTATCACTTAACATCAGGTGAGCCTCCTATCCGTTTGCTATATAAAAAAAAATTACATAATGATAATATAATTTTCAGTAGTCAACTTACCCAGAGCATACCTAGTATCTGCAGGTCGAGCTGGTGTGACCGCAGATATGGTTGCCAGAAGGAGTAAAGTATGATCACCCGCTGCTTGCACATCCAACGCTGTTACCTCCATAGTACTTGGCTCGCCTTTAAAATAAATACATTTTTTAAATATCATTTACTATTGTAGGCACTTATGAATTGATCAATAATAAACTATTGTAGAAATAACATATAGGGTTTAATACATGAGCTTATCATATTGTACATTATGTTGAAAAGCTAAAAAGACCCTTTCTTTTGATTGATCTTCCAAAATTGTTATATAGTTAATAGAAAGAATTTTACCTTTGCAGTAAATGTCAGAGTCATTGTTGTTTTTGTGTTGATTTTATGTAATATTAACCTATATTACCTGTAAAAATCTTGCCACAAAAAAAAAACAAAAAAGGCAATTAAGCACTTCTGCCATCGGGATAAGAATGGATCCCTGGATGGTGCTTTTTTCTGCACTAACTGTATATATAATTTATTTTACTTGTGGAAGTTTACCATGTGGAGCCAAATGGGCCTGAGCTGCTGCATCCAGTAATGGTCGACGTAAATGATGCTCATGCAATGCGGAACCACTCCACATCTGAAGAAGTGGTCCACCTGCTACAAGGCAAATTAATTCTTCACTCTCCTCTTCATCAGTAGTTGGAGGCAAGCTTGGAAGAATGACCACACCAACTAACTTCTGTAATAAAAGAAGTATCTTTTAATATGATTTAATAAGTTACCATGTAATTTAAAAAACTAAATGTTGGTGCAAAAAATTTTCTTTGTAAAGTAAATATCAATTATATTAAATATGAATTTATAATTTATAGGAAGAAATTATACTTACTGTATCAGCATGAGCTGGCATTGAGCCAAAGAATAGTAGTGAGACACGTCGGCCAATACCACCAAGCCAGCCACTTGGCGGCCTGAGAGTGGTACAGCTCACTGTTGGTCTACCCTCTGAAACAGACATCAAATATATAAATAAACAGTATGTATACTGTTTATTAAATACACTATGTATAACAAACAAAAAAGCTGTTTTGCACTATATACTATGTATTTATAATTTATATAAATCTATTTATCTATTTCTTTTTGTTACCAATTTTTTTAAAATAAAACATACCTCTATTAGTAGATATCTTGACTAAAGTACAAGTTGTAGTTGCAAGAAGCAATGATCCCAAGGTGGTACCAGTGTCATCTACTCTTGACACTAATCGATCACATTCTTGCCCTGCTAGTTCACAGCTTACTTCACTGTATGCGCCCTCTTGCCCCACTGATGACCAGTATCGAACAATACCTTCTGGTGAAACCCCAACACAGGAAGGTACAGTCTAAGAACAGATAAAATTAGAATGAGGATGCTTATATGTATATTCTATACACATGGTATAACTTTTTACTAAAATGAAAATTATAAAAGAGATACATTACTACTATTAAATACATTCATATTATTATGTAAAAACCACTTTAAACTAAAAAATAAAAATCAGACCAGAGGTTTAATAAGCTAGAAGTGCCTAACAAACAATGTGATAATTTTCATAACTTGTAAAAGGTATTTCCCATTAAACTACTATATGAAAACTAGACACTGTAACTAGACTAGTTTTGCCATTTTTCTTACCTGTTCATCATTTTCAAAGAAGATAAAAACAAGGTCAGCTTTGTGTGCCAAGTCAGTCTGGGGCAAAGTGAGCTCACGAGCAGCTACTGGCCCTGATGAACCTGTCTGCTCCTGAGGCCAGGCTAGAACCCTTCGCCCAGCTACGACCCAGCACCAACCAGATGGTGACATGCCCACACTAACATCACCACTACCTAAAATAAAATAAAGATTTATCTACCAATAAACTGATATGCAAACTGAAAATGTGAAAAATAATATTAAAGTATTATATACAAAGGGAAAAAGGTCATGTAAGGTAGTTTCAAGAATTGTTAGAATCTACATTGCTTAAGATTGATATTTTTATTAATTACCAAATGTAAGAGCTTCAGTAACCATTACTGGTAGGGGCATTCCATAGGTCTCTACTGTGCTATGTGTTGTCTGATAAATCACGTCACCCATTTGCTGTTGCGATGTTCGCTCATATTTGCTAAAACGAAAATATTCTTCATAAGTAAAAGGAAAATAAAAAAATGTTCTGACTATTGATTTACATAAAGCTGAACGTATTGTTTTTAACAGTGAGAAGGTTATGCATACCTCTGATTCTTTTTAACTGTTGATAATCCAAGGGCTCGTCTTCCAGATAACGATTGCCTCACCCGTGGGGAGAACGGACTCCTCATTCCACCAGTACTATTGTAATCCATTATAAAACGTCTTCGAGAATTTTATACCTGAATAAATATAATAATTTGTAAAATGAAAATTTAATTAACCGCCAGACGCTAATGAGGAATATCGAGTAATGTCAAAATTGATGATTGACACAAGATAGATAATAGTTGTTAACAAAATTAACAGATAGTAAAAGTGTTTTTTTAACATTATAGACTATAGTCAACTGAGTCGTCGGGCAATATATTATCAATGATAGAATGAATGAGCAGTGTGCACTGCACCCCGTTGTCGATATCTGCGTACGCGGAATTGATGCGTAATTATAGCCTTCATCAGCACTCTGACTCCTGATAGTAAGAATTGTTGTTTTTCTATAAATATATGATTTATTTAATGACACTCGTTACATTACTTACGCTTCGTTATGCAATACGCACAATAGAGGATTTATTTTCTTCCACGGTTTTAAATCAATTAAATCAGAAATCGAGAGAAAAGCTTGCATCAATTTCAATAATATACGAGGGCTTGCAGAACTGATTCGTGGAGTAGAGCGACCGTTTTCGATATGCACCTCTACAATTCTTGCGCAAGTCACTACACCGCTAAGACCTGAAAGTGCGAGTGAGACAGTTTTTAATGCGCTGACGATTCATATTTGGTACCTGTGTCCTTTGTATCAACTACTTTCACAAACTTAAAATAAGAAATAAAGTATAAAATCCGAATAAAAAATATAGCAAGATTCCTAGGAATTTTAATCTCAAGATAACATGTGCATATGGTTCTTTTATTGGTGGTCCTATACTTATTTATCAAATTCAGATGCTAGTTTTAGCCTTTAGAATACCATCAAATTGAAAGTTAATATTCAGAGACAACTTTAATTGTTTACATTATAATGACAAGTTTGAATTCTAAAACTTTGGTATTTAAAAACTTTGGTAGTTAAAAATATTTAGTATTAAAAATGTTTATGATTAGTTAGAGTATTTATATGCCTTAACCTGAAAAAGTTTAATTAATCATGAATTGTTATATATATGTTTATAAAATTATAGTTAAATTATAGTAATAAAATTAAAATGCAGTATTTAACTTTTTCAAAATAAATTATCTAAAATCATTGTCAATTTCATCTTTTATGTTTGATTTTCAATAATAGTGATAAGAGTTTACAGATTCTCTTAATTTATTTGTCTTACTTATCTTCCATGTCAGCCAGTTTGTGATTTCATATTAAAAATTTGTGTACATGAGCTGTAAACGTAATTATTACAAACACGAAATTTTACAGATTAAAATTAAATTTTTGAGTCATAAAAAAAATTAAAATTAATTGGATAATTTATTTTTATAGACAAAAAGTAGACTCAGGGCCACTCAGGCGTATTGCAACGCAGCTTACATATTTGCATTTTTAATCTAAGCCTTTGTTTTTTGGTAGTTGTCATTTCGTTACTTGATCATTTAAAAATGTAATTTTTTTTTTTCAATTTATCCCTAATGGGAAAGGCAAAAGACTTTAGTCCATACAGCCAAGTCTTATTTTTAAAAAATGTAAGTTGTAACTGACAATTGACATATGGTTATTTATTTTGGTTTAACGGCTGATACCCGCGAATGCCTATAATTGTTTAATATTTATAATTATTTTATTAAAATATTAAGAACGTTTGGTTCTAATAATAAGATGTATATTAAGTCTATTGTACTGGACGGTTTTAAATCGTATGGCAATAGGGTTGAGGTGACCGGTTTCGACCCAGAATTCAATGCGATTACAGGCTTGAATGGCACTGGAAAATCCAATATTCTAGATTCAATATGTTTCGTGCTTGGTATTACCAACCTTTCAAATGTAAGTTTAAAACAGTCACAGTTGTGTGTATACTAACACTAAAAATCATGTATATTTATTGTGTAGTCATCCTATTGTTTATAAATTTATATGTACGTGTGAATGCATGTCAAAGGATATTAAACATGAATGAAACTACAACTCTAAACATGATTTGGTAGGTGCGAGCGGGAAGTCTTCAGGAATTGATATACAAACATGGACAGGCTGGTATCACAAAGGCTACTGTAAGCATCACATTTGACAACAAAAATAAGCAGCAAAGTCCAATTGGATATGAGAATCATGATGAAATTACAGTTACCAGACAGGTTTGTTATTACATCTTCTTACCAATAGTTCCAATTGTAATTTTAAATCCTTACTGAGAGAGCTGTAATGTCATATCTTTTCAATTTATACTTTACAGGTTGTAATGGGTGGCAAAAACAAGTATTTAATCAATGGGATTAATGTTCAGAACAAGAGAGTAACAGATCTTTTTTGCTCAGTACAACTAAATGTCAATAATCCACACTTTCTGATAATGCAAGGAAGAATCACCAAAGTTTTGAACATGAAACCACCTGAGGTATGTGTATAATATAATAACATGTGACTTCCAATCTAATTCCCTGTTTTTCCATGTCCCAAAAATGTTTTGCATACAGTTAATGACTATGATATAACTCTTGTTTAAATATTAATTTTAATAAAAGTTTAAATTAGGAATTATTCATATATATTTTAATAATATAAAATTTAAAGATTTTATCTATGGTGGAAGAAGCAGCAGGAACCAGAATGTATGAGACTAAAAAGCAAGGAGCTCAGAAAACTATTGAAAAAAAAGATGCAAAACTGAGAGAGCTAAATGATGTATGTATATAATTTTGTTTGGTACTACTTTATATATTCTATTATGTATTAAGATAAATACTTATTGAATAATCAAAGTATTTTATTATTTTCTAAATTGAAATTAGAAATTTATTTTTATTACATATTTTCTAATTTCAACAAGTAAAATATAAAGATATATTAAATATATTACAGAAATCATACCACACATTTTATTTTATTCTAAAGAATCTGATAATATTAAAGTAAATAAAAAATGTTCACAGATAATTCGTGAGGACATAGCACCAAAGTTGCAAAAGCTACAAGACGAAAGATCCCAGTTTCAAGAGTATCAAAAGGTTGTGCGAGAACTTGAAAATTTGACACGTCTACATGTAGCCTGGCAGTTAGTGTCTCTTTTTTTACATGTATTTATTTAAGCAAATTAAAGTATTTTCAGACTACTAATATTATCTAATAGTGTGAGGGAAATACAATATAAAATCATATACAGACAAAATCTATATCTTTATCATATAATGGACATCAAAAAGACTATCATATTTCATTAAAAGCGACAGTCGTAGTAGCCGATAATGTAGTTACTTAGTACCTAATACTATAGAATTCAGAACATTATAACCGGTGCGTTGTTGTAAATGGTTCTTAACTGTACTATTATTGGTTTTATATTAGAGTATAATGAAGTCAAATATAATATTTCATTTAAATAATTGTAGCCAGACTTGCATGATTTGATTATAAGAAATAATTTAATAGTGTTATAGAATAATTGTATGCACTAGGCAATAAAAAGCACAAACGAAAAATAATACCTGGCAAATCACATAACAAGAATATGTTCAGATTTTTTCTTAGTATTGATTATGAAATTTCAAACGCCAGGTATGTAACAGCTGAAGAGAATGTGGTGGAAGCCAACAATAAAGTGACTGAAGTAAAGAATGAGATTGAGCAAAAGCAAGAAACTATTGAGGGTAACATTGCACGAGCAGCAGAGGTTGACCAAGAAGTGGCTAGGCTTAATCAGAAACTTGACGAGGTAAGCTGTCAATTTTTGTGTACAACACTACACTTTTATATGTGGTATCATTATTTTACGAAATGACAGTAGCTAATGTCAAATTCGGAATTGAATTAAAAGTCGTGGTATAATTAGTATCATTATTTATTTATTTATTTATCCTTTATTGCCTTATACAAAAACACACATAACAAAAATAAAAAATAAAAAATAAAAAAAACAGTTACAAAAGATTTAGGCAAAGGGCGGCCTTATCGCTTACAAGCGATTTCTTCCAGGCAACCCTAATGAGAAACAACGTTAAAGAAACACCATCAGAGGGTAGAGTACAAAAAAAAATCAGTTAACAAAAGCAACAAAAAAAACAAAAAAACTTAAAACATGCGTTACTATAACTAATTGAATATAATAAAACAAAATCAAAGAAAAAATAGCAATAATAATAAATAAAAATAATTATTTAAAAGCAAATAAAAAGGTAAACCTATAAAAATAAATATATATAAGCAGAACTAATTACGAGGTAGAAAGAAAATGATCAAAAAGAAGCTTTTTAAATACATTTAAAGATTGCGCTCGTCTAATATCGATTGGTAGGGAATTCCATAGCAGGATACTCTGCACAAATTATTTAAATTATTTAAATTTTGCCCCGTTTTGGATTTTGGTAGATTTAAATAATTAGAATAGAAAAGAGAATATGGGTTGGAGAGGTCCATAACTACCTATTTACCAAACTAATATAAGACAAAAAATTACATATAAATATGTAGTATTCATTTTTATTTAACAAGCATTAAAATGATGTTTAGATATTTCTAAGGTTTCGGTTAAGTTAATCTCAATAAACATGCACACAACTTTTTATGTTAGATCTTTGCTATGCAATAGCGCGATATTTTAAGTATATTGACTGAATATATATAATATTTGTAGTCTATCTACCCAATGTCTGGTGGATTCAGTTTTCCGACGTAGACTCCGTCCGTTGATCGTAAATTGAATGATCCAATCAAGCGGGTTAGGCTACTAACTAATCCGAAACAATTACATTTTTCGGTGAGAATCGTGAACACACGAGAACTCTATTGCTAGTATGTTTTAATATCTCGATTTTTTTTTGTCAAAATGTTTCTAGGAAAGTGGCAGTGTACTAAAAGACCTCGAGACGGAATTGCAAGCGGCAGAGAAGTCAGATGCAAGCATGGCGGCCGCGCATCGCGCTGCGAAGGAAGCTGTCACAGCCAGCGAAGCTAAGGCAAAGTTGTTGCGACGCGCGTTAGCTGATGATAAAACTGCACTCGCTGATAAAAGGGCGGTCCTTACTCAGGTATTGTGTCTATTAAACTAGTTTTAATATTAACTCTTATGTACTAGGTTTCGTAAAATATACTTAAACGGATTAAAAGATGTTTGTTAAAGTGTTATTAGGGTATTCAAGCCCGTATTCTAGAACACCAATCAATCACGAATCTTCACAGATATGCAAACACTCAAAATGAGATGGTTACTTAAGATGCGATTCGAAATTAGGATTTAATCCTACCCTAATAGACGACTACTCAGAATAACTATTAAAAGAGAATACGTCTCTCTCGAAAGCCGTCCAACGCATCCATTAAAATGGGTGGCATAGGCTGCCATTACTGCCCTTTTTAGTTTTTAGGCGAGCCGTAGTTTCGTAGGCCTCATATTTAAAAAAAATTGTTGCCTTTAAGAGTGCATGAAACTTTTCTTAATTACAAACAAAATTATTTCTTTAATCAAAAGTACATTACAAATAAATTACCCATTAAGCAAAAAGTATGCTTGGAATAGTACACGCACTTTTAATAACGATCAGGGGGTCTAGTCAAGACGACTTAACAGTAGTGTATGTAGAAAGTCGAAAACTAAATTTGTATGAAAATGACAGCTAGTGTCGACAGTTGGTACTGTCATTTTCATACAAATTTAGTTTTCGACTTTCTACATACACTACTGTTAAGTCGTCTTGACTAGACCCCCAGCCAGCACTTAAACTACTATTTAATAAACCGAACATCCAAAATCTAAATTTGATTAGTCGTGGTGCCTTGAATTCGTGTGCGTGTGTGTGAA
The DNA here is from genome assembly GCA_028984075.1 of Pieris mannii. Classification (NCBI taxonomy): domain Eukaryota; kingdom Metazoa; phylum Arthropoda; class Insecta; order Lepidoptera; family Pieridae; genus Pieris; species Pieris mannii. The sequence goes on from CM054776.1 coordinate 9,607,471, forward strand.
TATTATTAATAATTTCTATCACTTTATACGTTTACACCCTGATGAACGTTTCTATTTTGTACGACGATGCTTACAATTTCTTTATGTATCAAAAACTATTAAAAGAGTTGTGGAGAGTGTCTTGCACGCTCTACGCCCTTGATTAGGTAATTGGCAGCAAATGTTAATTCAGACCAATATAAATAAATACATTTTGTTTTGATACACTCAAATTTGTAGGCATCTTCGACCTTCGAGAATCTCCGTAGTGCGAGCGAGGCTCAAACTCAGGCTCTCGCCGAAGCACAAGCTCAATTCCTCGCAGTCAGTACGGGACAAGAAGATGCGGGGGAATCTTTACAGAACCAGCTCATGGGTATGTATTTTAAAAAATATTTAAATTTTTAATATATTTGATCACATTTATAGCATACAAATCGATTTTGATACGATCGATTCAAGATACGATTTCAGGAGAAAATATGTATTTTCTGGTTGGTAACATATGTCTTATAAAAATCAATGATGCTGACATGTGAGCCCATGTAATATTGATGTCAGATCAAAGTTTATGCACTCATGTATTAGTACTAGCTTTAAAAGAAAGAAGTATCATATGCAATAGTATTCTGTTGTATAATATTCTCATATAAACTTATAGTTTAAATCATTTGTACTTATAATATAAAGAGCGATTGCACAAGCTGACTTAAAAAAAAGGAAAGTACATATTTACTAAAAGTATGAAGAAAATAAGTATTTACTAAGTAATATAAGTTAGATACAAAGCCATCTCGCCCTGGAATTCTAGCATTGTTGAATAACAATAGTTTTTCTTGTGTTGTTTGTAATTGGAAATCAGTGATGGTATGTTCTATGTTTTTTTTTCTTAGCCGCAAAACAGCAAGCTTCTGAGGCCTCTACCAGAATCTCTCAGAGCATGATGGAGAAGAAGCACGCTGAAGAGCGGCTAAAGGGTCTGGAACGTGAGTTCAGCTCAAGTAGCTCTCAGCACCGACGGGACTTGGAAACCATTGCGCAACAACAAGCTGTTGTCGATCGGCTGCAGGTATATTCTATACAAGAACTGTTATAAATAATGATGTTAATTATGAGTAGTTCTAGGATGATTCCTAAAAAAAACTGTTTGAGACTCTTAATATTTATGTGAGAGAGTCAAAGACCAGACATGGTTTAATGACAAGCTTAAATTTCTATAACTAATATTATACGATTAAAATTTAACACTATAATGCAAATTAAATGTTTATTATGTATATTTATATATATTTTCCGTTGGTGTATTATTCGGTGGAAATTTTGTTATAAGGAATTTATAACAAAAGTATTAAGACTGCCCTTTTTCCTATATATAGTGTCAGCTATCTGAGATGAGTTTTAGTGAGTCTCGATGTAGCGAGACTAAGGAACGTCTACGCACTTTACAAAGGTCTACGCGTGGTGCACGCGACCGCGCCGATGACTTGGCCGCGAGGCTACAACGCTGCAACTTTCGCTATACACCGCCTCAACCGAACTTCGACCCTAATAGAGTTGCTGGTATGTAATAATAATATTAAAATAGGTAAAAAAAGACTAGTAGCGCTACAGTTTTTGTTGTTTATTAATCGTAAGGATAAGTAGGTGATAAGTCTGAGCCGGATACAGGCTCTCGATTTTTTCGAATATGGCAGTCAAACATATGCTTTAACACAAAACTGATGAAAATAACTAACAAACTGGCAGCCTGTCAACGCGCAATGGACAAGAGTATGCTTAACGTAAAACAGTCAGACAAATTGAATAACTGGGTCATAATAATAGAGACAACACAAAATTCAAAGACATTACAAAATTTGAAGACTTAGTGGCGATGGACTGGACTGGACATGATAAGAGGAAAAGACAAATGGAGTAAAATTGTCACACGATGGTACCCTAGGGAAGGCAAAAGAAGCAGAGGAAGACCACAAAAAGATGGGAAGACGACATCAGACGAGTGGCAGGAGTGATGTGGTTGGAGGAAGCCTTTGCCGACTGGCAAACAGATCTGCAAACCACCAGCTAGATACAAATATTATAATAGTTTTATTTTCTTATAACCTTCTAATACTTAGTTTAATGTAATCTATGTTTATATGTGTACCTAAAAAGTTGATCTGAATAACAGGCTTTATTATTATTATTAATATTTTTCTTCACTCGCGAGTGTTAAACATCGACGGAAAGTTGGTCAATTATTACAGCACAATAATTATACGGATTCTTAATAACCTAAGTTACTAGTAGAACCTAAAATAAATTTCAGGCACGGTCTGCAGACTGATCGACGTCGTCCATGACAAGTACTGTACTGCACTTGAGACTGCGGCTGGTGGAAGAGTGAGTTGTCTGACAACATTCTTTATAATGTATTTTACTAAAATTATTAATTATTATATTTATTAATGCATGATTTGTATTAGTTTCTCGTTTATTTCTTGTTTATTGGAATGATCATTGACTTGTTATTGAGATTATTTTTAAATTAGCTTGTAGTTTTAATATATATTGACGCTACCACACCTCTTACTCTATAAACAGAGGGAAGCGGGCGGAAAGCTTACCTGATGGTAAGTGATACCGCCCGGCGCCCATGGACACTCACACTGCCAGGAGGTTCGCAAGGACTTGAAAAACCGCGCAGTTGTAGAACGACTGAAGTCGAGATAATACGAACGCCTAGGGGTTTAGTACAGACGCCTTAACAGTAATGTATGTTGAAAGTGGAAAACTTAATTGTATGAAAATGACAATTCGTGCGACAAATTTTCATATTTATTTAGTTTTCGACTTACATTACTGTTAAGCCAAGATGGCCCTATCTCTATGGAAGATGGTCTAAGCCGTAAACAGTTCTGATAAATTTTTAGAGAAAGTAGCTTGGTCAAAGATCAAAAATATAAGAGATGTGAAAAACTGTATGAATCAAATGGTTTTTGTTAATTACTTAAAAAGTGTTTTGTGACAGTTGTACAACGTAGTGGTAGACACGGAGGTGACAAGTAAGCTACTACTGCAGCGTGGCCAACTACAAACGCGTACTACCATCATTCCTCTTAACAAGATCTCCCCTGCACGTCTCCCGGCTGAGACGGTGCGAATTGCTCAGGAAATTGTAAGTTTATTGTTTCTTACAGTTTAGATCTAATAATAAAAGGTGTCATTAAATTTGTATCAGTAGACATCCCTACTCATCGGAAAAAAAGACAGAGTGGTCGAGAGAAAGCGTTAAAGCTCTCGGTATTGTTTTTCCGGTTCAATACATATAGTTAGTAGTTTATAATAATAATAATGATTGATAACTTTAATCTATAATTTTGGTATACTTTTATTTTTTTGGTAGAAGAGCAGTGTTCAGCGTGCGACTCTCAAACCTGAGGTCGTAGGTTCGATCCCCGGCTGTGCACCAATGGAGTTTCTTTCTATGTGCGCATTTAACATTTGCTTGAACGGTGAAAACATCGTGACGAAACCGACATGTGTCTGGCACTGGAGGCTGATCACCTACTTTTATTTTTTTTAATTATGTAATTTAAGAAAACAATTTATAAAATATTTAACATGCGTATTTTCCTAATTTTACTCTAATAATTGAATGAACATTTATGTACTGTTGAGTGTTATCTTAAGTTTCGTCAAAATTGGATCTGTAGATTTTTAATTACTTCATAAGATTCACGCATTTCTGGTAATGGGTATATATAGTCCATGTTCATTTAGGTGTGCAAAATTTTTTAAAATTAATTGTATATTCATAATTCAGGGTGGGGGGGCAGACAAGGTCCAATTGGCCCTGGATCTTGTTAAGTTCCCTGAGCGAGTCCGAGCAGCCATGCAATGGGTGTTCGGTGGGACGCTAGTGTGCGCTGACCTTGAAACAGCCAAGCGCGTAACGTTCCACCCGCGAGTACGTACACGCTGTGTGACGCTCGACGGGGACGTGTTCGACCCAGCTGGAACACTTTCTGGTGGCGCGAGAGCTAAGGTAAAATCTAATTTTAAGTTTATGTTATTATTAAGTTAACTCAAATTAAATGAAATTATATTAGACTCTGCAGTAATAATATTCAACTATTATGATTTAAAAATCAGACAGCAATTCAAATCTACATTCCCTTTGGCGTTGCGTAGAGATGTGGTCACTCTGTATCTTCTACCGCATTAACCATGTGTTCAAACGAGTTGTTCGGATTAATAACTGCAGCTTAGTTTCATCATCGGATGTCGAGGCAGAATACGATATTCCACCCGTACCACCTCGACGTCCGCCGTTCCATAGCTGAGCGTTTTTCAAGGCAGTTTTTGGCACCACTTTATTTCCCCGGAGTTGGTATCGACCAAAAGACAACTCCGGGGACATAAATACAGATAATACAACTTTTTCTACAGCTGTGACACTTTTTTGACATTCAACATCTTTTGCCTTTAGTCACCGTGACCACGCACGCTGTAAAGCATGCGAAACGTCAGATAAGTTTAAAATTATGTTAAATAATTATAAGTTCAATCCATAGTTTAAATCCGGTAAAAAAGTGTTTTCTTTAAATGTGAAAAAACTATGTTAATAAAAGACAATACTAATTAAAAGTACTTAAAGCAAGCGTTGTACCACCACTGATTTTTTTACAGGGTGGTTCGGTTCTGGTGATGCTAAGCGAGTTAAAACAACTGGAACAGCAGTTGCAGCAGATGGAATCTGAGCAGACGCAATGCAGCGATAATCTTGCAGGCATGCAGGCAGCAGCCGACAAATATGCGGCGCTGCAGCAGAAGTGAGTTTAAATAGTCTAGTCTAGTTAACAGATGTACGTTTAAATTTCAAATTATTGTTATGTATGGACATTGTCGGCGACTTAGCTGCGCCGACGCCGCCCCCTAGTGTGTTTTCGTCGCTAGGTAAAGAGAGTAGTTGCAACATTATTATTGAATAATGAACGGAAATCGGAAATTACGCATTTAATGATATTATTATTTGTATCTACAAAAGTTTGTTTTAGTAAGTTTTTTTTGCATATTCCTTATATTATTTTAAAATTAAATAACTTAGCGGTAAAGTTTATTTTTTTAAACGTATAATACTCTCATCTACAATACATATAAGATATTACATTCCAATAGTACTTCATTGTAGGAAAATTCTTTAATCTGTGTTTTAGTACAAGTATGTAATGAAATGTCTTCAGTACATGACATTTAACATTAATTGTTTATTTATTTCGTAACCCTACAGCTAACATAAATTATATTATACTAAAGATAGCTTTATATAGGTTAGAGATGTCGCGACACTCGTTAGAAGTTGCGAAGTCTCGTGTAGCGGCCACTGCGCACGCGCAGCTTCACGACGAGATCGAGTCATTGCGAGAACAGGTATATTGACATACTATATAAGAGTATTTAGAGTCGTGTGACATTTATAAGCGTGCTACCAGATTCCTGAGGTCGTAGGTCTCATCCCTGGATGTGCACCACCACTTACTCGTACGGTGAAAGTAACAACATTGTGTGGTACAGGCTTGTTCGAATTAAAAAATCGATGACATGACAGAAGGCTGATTACCTTGTTGTCTATGAAAGATGCAATCTAACGCCCCAGATCGATCTGGAATTGTAGTGCTACTGCTTTATGCTTGTGATAAAATTTAAAAAAAATCATGATAATTCACACGTGGTACAAGTGAAACTTTTAAAAACAAAGTTTTTATAATTAATTATACATAAATTAAACATTTTTCACTATTTGAATGTATTAAACTTTTCTTTAAAAACAGTATATTTAAATGATAAATTTTAATTTATATGTATTATATAAATCTTTAATTTGGCCAAAACTAAAACAACGAAAGTTTGAAATTCGATAAAATCAAAAGGAGGCAGTAAAAAGAGGCTGTGTAATGCCTCCTATCTCATTTTCTCCCACGCTAAAACATATGAATTTATGTTTCTGTCTCTTTCTACTGTCGCTTTTTCCGTTGCATCCGGTTTGAAATCACAACGATTCTAAAGAAGTTTAACTTAAATAAATAGTAAAACTCATTTAATGTTTTGGGGACGTTCATTAGAATCTTGAACGCTCTTAGGCCGTGAATGAATAGAATCTCTTATATGTTAAATGTGTCTTTAAAGGTGAAAGAGCTGAGTGCAGCATTAGAGCGAGACAAGAAAGAACAAAATGAAGCCGCCGCCCAAGCAAGGGAACTTGAGGCGAAAGTCAAAGACATTAAGGGCCATAGAGAAAGGTATACCAAAACCATATTTGAAGATTGACAGTTGTATTGAATAGTATATAAGTCAAGTTGAAGCTTTAATATTTTTAATTTACATACCAATTGTTTATCAACTATATACTTATATATTTTTATTTAAAGACCAACATGGCTCCAGAAGCTAAACCACTCTTAATATATAAATAGTTTATATTTTCACAACGAACTCCCAAGCGAAAGCAGAGAATTTTTACTGATTAAATTATCAAAAAAAAGCCCTTGGGAAACATACATTAATCAATAAAGCTTTTTATAAATTTGACGCGTATTTTAATGACCTTAATCAATGGAATTGATCTGCTCCAGTTAAAACAGTTTGTATGACTCAAATCTCAGCGATTAAAAAGAGTGGCAGAGTTTCTTGCCAGTTCTTCTTGTCCGCTCTACGCACTTGAATGTCGATCTGGTAGTAAATGTAAATTTTTAATTAATTTAATAACTTTTCTGACGTTTATAAGTGTATTTGTTTACCTATCTAAATATAGTTATTTTGAGTTTGAGTTTGAAATAGCAAATCTGGCGTATTTTTTTAACCGGTGTACTTAATTTCTTTTCTAATCGATGCATGTTCAATTATATTTTTAACTGGGTCCATTAAAATATAATCAACATTCATTCGGTTATCTTTATAAGATTAGATATTATCATAAAACCGTTTTTTTTTATTAAATTAATGTTCTTGCTCAGTTATGGACATGCCATTATACTTATACAAATTCAATATGAGAATTAACCAATCTTTCAGAGAGTATAAGAAAGCAGAACAGGCTTTGAAGAAGGCAAAACAGGAAGCAGAACGCCACAATAGTTTATGGAAGCAGCGGGAACAGGAGTTTGAGACTTTGCGTCTAGAAATCCAAGAGTTGGAAAATGCCGTGAATACTGCTGAGGCGCAGCTTAAGGAAACCACAGACAATACTGCGGATCTCGCACAGGCATTGGACCAAGCCCAAAACGATCACACTGCGGCGTCTGTGAGTAACCAATAACGATTATTTTTATAAAATTTTATTTAAATGTGAAATACTTGTCATATTGACAATATTACAATAAAAACAATGTCAGATATTTATTTATTTATTATATTTTTGTCTAAATTAAGTGAGGGCCGGCGAATCCAAAAAAAAAACAAAATGTATTGAAATGATTTAATTAAATTCTACAATTAATGGTTACTTAACTAAGGGTCTGTTTCACAATCCGGATAAGTTCCAAATAAGCTATTTATTACTTATTGGTAGGATAAACAGTATTTTTGCGTTTCACGACCGTCAGATAGCGCTATTCGTCATGAAACGCGAAGTATCTTATTCGGAACTTTTATCTTTCGAATTATTTATGTGTTGCATAGCTATTTGGTACTTTATCCATACATTGTGAAACAGGCCCTTAGTATGATAATTAAGTCGGCCCGATACAAATTGCGCGACAATTATCTGTATTACACTTATGACTATTTGAAGTTTGACGTTTGGTACCGGTATGTAGCATGCGGGGCAAAGGAAGTGCAATGAATATTTAACATCTGTCAGAGTTATTGACTTTCAAAATTTAGTTTATTTTTGAAAGAAATCGACTCAAGTTAACAGACTTACAAACTCGTTTAGCGTAATTAAGTAGGCGATGGCCAGTTTCTATCCAATCTTGTCAAACGGCGATGACACACGATGACTTGTGGTCTAAAATGTCAATCAAAAGCTGTCGAACTCTTTTCTGTACACAGTTTGACATTGAGATTGTGACTTCCAATACGAATCCAACTTACAGAGTTTTCTGCAGCACGTATTGGGAAAATAATAGTTAAGCGGTTTACGTAAATAATTTAGTCAGTGTAAAATTACGAAATAATAAATAAATAAATCAGTGGCGCTACAATCTTTTTTAGGTCTTGGCCTCAGATTTCTGAATCTGTTTCATGATCATATTTAAATCTAATAGGCAAGTAGGTGATCAGTCAGTCAGTCTCCAGTGCCTGACACACGTCGAATTTCTTGGGTCTAAGACATAAAATTATGATATACCTGACAAAAACCTGTGCAAATAAACAAAAACGTTCCGTCACACGCAGTACAGTATTGCAACAATAATGCTTTGCTATCTAATTCATTTATACTTTGTATAAAAATAAAAGAGTGTGTGTACTTACGTATACGCATTAGAAGTTATAGTTCTTTGGCGTATGGAAAAAAAAAACTAAAATGCAGTAGTAAGTAACGATAAATATTAAAATTAGTCAATAAATATTTAACGTTAATAATTTAATAATATTTAGTATGAATTATATTAAATAATAATTTTGCCATTTATATTACTAAATAATACATACGGCAGGTTGATGAGCACAGTTGTTTCACAAATATTTTCACAAACACGTAAATGTAGAAACTCAAAGCATGTGGATAAATATGTATAAATACACAGTGAACAGAGGCGGCGTACGTGCCACCATGCGCCACTAACTTCATTCTGTTAAATTTGTGTCACGGTGCGCGCGCATCGTAAAATTTCACTCTCATCAATTTTTCATAACGCGCCTAAAGTAGTATAACTTCAATAATTAACAATTTTGTTTCTAGGAATCTGTTAAGGAACTGCAAGGGAGAATAAAGAAACAAAAAGCGGCGATCGCAAGCCGTAGCTCGGAAGTGGCAAAGCTCGTACAGAAAAAGGAACGAATTTTAAAGGGAAATAGTGAGATTGAGCTGAAGATTAAGGAGTTGGAATATAGTATTAAAGAGTTGGAAACGGAAGCTTCCAATTGTGAAAAAAGGGTAGGTCTGAAACAGTTACAAAATTGCATAAAAGATAAACTTCACGAATGTAAGTCACAAAGACTGTAACAATAAAATTCATTATTTTTATATTATTTTATATTATATTTGGACACACAATCACAAGCCATAATAACGCTATTATTTTTAAAGTAATACTTTAAATTTAAATTCACAAATTTTATAGATACCTTTTACAAACACATTTACACAAAGTCAGTGTTCATACATAATAACTATTTATGAAAAACTAACAAGATAATTTCTAATAAGGAACGGAAAATATTTGCTTTTGTCATCAAATAAAAAAAAGCCTTCAGAAGTCTATCAAATTCATGATCTTTTTTTCTAATAGCCTCAGATTAGCTATCAGCTATCAGCCTTCTGTGTTCACACACGCCGTTGACTTTTTGGGTCTAAGCGTGTAGCACTCTTGGCGAACATTGCTGTTTAAATGCAAATTAAATATGAAATACTGTGTATATTAATTTCAGATAAAATCCTTAGAAAAGGAACACACATGGATCCCATCTGAGCGTCAGTACTTTGGCCTGGCGGGGGGCGTGTACGATTGGGGTGGACGTGCGCCCGCGGAAACGGCCGCGTGTGTTACGCAGCTACGAGAACGAAAGGACCGACTCGCACGAGGACTCAATACTCGGGCGCATACGTTGCTCGGATCTGAGGAACAGCAGGTATAAGATCAGAAAAGTTCAAAAAAAAGAGGGATTGAGTAGTAATCAGAGACACAGAACGAAACGACGATTCTGTTTTTGGTTAAACATGTGTTGGAGTAGAGATTACAGTTAGTAGATTCTTTCGATCTACCCCAAGCTTGTTTTTCTTAGAGACGGAACTCAAAAACTATGGAATATATTAAAGTACCTATGAAATGTTGACTGCTAGTTATAATGAACTTGGGCGAGACATTAGTTAATTTCTTGTATTTTTTATTGTCATTTTTTCCTAATAATAATTAATATATAAAAAATATTTTCCCTTTCCTAACCCTTAACTTACATAAACAGTAATTGTTCGTAAGTTAGTTTTTGTGATATTTAATTATTAATGAAATGACCGGCTTGTTTGCAGTATCAAGAAGTATTACGGAAAAAGCAAGTTGTAGAACAAGATCGGAAGAAGTTGGTGGAGGTTATGGGTGAGCTGGATGAGAAGAAACGACGGACATTAGTAGCGGCATGTGAACAGGTCAACCGTGATTTTGCGTCCATATTTAGCACCCTTTTGCCTGGTGCGCAGGCGCAGCTACGACCACCCCCGGGACAAGGTGTCCTCGATGGGTTGGAGGTAACGAATTTATTTTAATATTATTAATTATATACATGAAGTAAAATTACAATTCTCGATCTTATTGAATTAAACTGAAGCAAATAAGTAAAAAATCTTAAATGATAAATATACTACCAAAAGAAAGAAACTCCATTCGCGTCGCTGAAGTCACTAGGCCAGATACTAGATTATTAGACTAGATTCTTGACCCCCCCCCTATGTAACGCGCCGTAACGTTTTTCTGTACCCAATAGTAAAACGTTTCGTTACCACCCAGTGACTCATTTTAACCCCCCCCCCCATCCAATTATATGTTAACGTTAACCAATCTATAGGTACGAGTGGGTTTTAACGGCACTTGGAAGGAATCTCTAAGCGAGCTGAGTGGGGGGCAGCGGTCTCTAGTAGCCTTGTCCCTAGTTTTGGCCATGCTGCTATTTAAACCAGCACCGCTGTATATTCTGGATGAGGTTGATGCAGCACTCGATCTCTCTCACACGCAGAACATTGGCATTATGCTGAAGGAACACTTCCGCCATTCGCAGGTATTATATTGATTGCTGTAAAAACAGAATTATTATTTATATACGGTTTCCATGGTTACCAATCTTTTTATACGAGCTAACATTCGTCCATATTTGAAAATAAGGCCACTATAGCCATTAAATTTTTTTTTAAGTTTCTTGGTATATTATTTGTCATAAGATTTTTATTTTTTATTTTTTTTTTTCTCCCATATAACATTTACAATAATAATAAATATTTATTTATATATAATTGGTAAACCCCTTGACAGACCTAAACGTATAAATCACTCTGTTTTGCTTGGTTTAAGCTGCCTTCCATACAATGATATTGAATTTCACCCACGAACAATACGACAACAATTAAATAATAAAGTACTTTAATATTTGTGTGAAAATGTCGACTATTCATAACGTATACGGCATTATACATAACTTTCTTTCTTTTCAAATAGTCAGGTACATGTAGTCTGTTGTTAGTAGGAGACATTGAATATCTCTATCTCACTCAAACCAAACAAAAACTGTTAAGGGCAATAGAGACGGCAGAGAAGACAAGTATTATTTGTCATGTTCTTTCCATTTAGTTGGTCTATTTTATATACCTAATTACTAACACTAGTATGTAATATTTTTTTTACTATGCATTTTTCTCTAAAAAAACCCTTTAAAATATGCCGTCACTTAAGTTATATAAAAACCAAATTCACCTGTGTCACATAATCTTTTTTTAGTTTATACACAAAAAAGAAATACAGAGGCAATCACGTTAATCAAAGGTGCTGTGTGTGCCAGTGCTATCTTCAAGTGACAGCTACATATACAGACTAAATAAAATTGGTTCAATGAAACTCAATTATTTTTTTCAGTTTGTTATAGTATCACTGAAAGATGGGATGTTTAACAACGCGAATGTTCTCTTCCGAACTCGGTTTGTGGATGGCATGTCGGCCGTACAACGCACGGTTAACCAACGACGATGAGATTGGATGCATTTTGTATTTTTACTTGTAAATAATAAAAATTAGTTATAATAATGTTGTTTCCTGTTATTCCTTTCCTTTCCTTCCATTCTGGGACATTTGGAATGATTCAAAGCATGGTTATTCATTTCCACAACAAAACAAAAAAGATCGTTGTTCTAGTGACGTCACTAATGTTTTGCCATGGCTATGTTATGGTCGCTGGTTTTAATACACGCATAAAAGTTTTTTTAATAGATACAATTATCTTAATTTTTGGTTGTGAACTGTGACAACAACCATTAACAACAACAACAGGTAGGTATAAAATACCCTAAGCTGCATTTGGTCCTCACATGAGAAGGTTATAAAAATTGTTAAATCAGGTCTAATTTCATCATCTAATTTGTAGTTTAATCAATAGATGGCGCTATGCATGTGTAAAACGCGATGGCATAATGACATCTTAAAATTTGAGCTCCCTACCATAGCCCAATGAAGTTGGCGTCCACACGCCACTTTAACAATGCTTATCACCATCCCAACCCATTGATGCGTAAAAACATCAATTACTACCCCTACCCGACTAAAAATGCTCGTCGGAGGCCCAAGCATTCACGATGGCTAACGACAAACTAAAAGCCAATAATAATAGTAGCCAAAACCAGATTAGGGTAAAAAACCGCCTTCATCGGGAAACTGCGTGCTTCACTCCAGTCTTGCCCTTCAGGCGATTGACCACACCACGACGGCCCTAGCCGAGGTTCGAGTCTCACAGGAGACGCCCTTGCGCGAGTCGCCAAAACAGCCAGAGCTGAGCTGTAAAGGCCAAAAGCGAGATTCCATTTAAAAAAAAAAAATATTTAGGGTTTAATTATATTGACGTTTAATATAAAATAACGCTTAGAAGGCTGTTACTATATCAGAAAATAACTCTGAGCATATGCTGTCATTTCTGAGCGGTATTATTTATTTACAAAAAGATAACTATAATTTTTGTGCGGCATAATTATTAGACATTATTGTCCGTGTTAAATAATATTTTGAACATGATGCCGTATATTTTACAATTACCATATATCATATGGGTGTAGGGATAGAGTTACGACCCTTGGCTTTAGACCCCTGCGCTGGAAATATGTACCACTATTATGCGGTGTCTCATTTCGTGATGTGTTTTTTTTTCGTTTTATAATTAAATATGAATTTCATTAACTATAAGAGGAGAAATTACTAGATCCGTTACGATAGTGATATTACTTAGTGATCATTATCGCAATATAACATTAACGTTTACAACTATGATTTTTTATTGTAGAGTTGAGTGAGATAACGAGATGTCGATGAGATGGTTCCGTTTTAATCAAACATAAATATTCTTTTAGATTTTCGACACATCATATAACTACTGATATCATAAATATTAACGTTATCGTATTATGGTTAATTATTAAAAAATATTTCGATAACAGGTAAAGCGTTTTATAGGGAAGTACGCGGTTAGATCATAACTTGTTACAAAAACTGATTCACTTTAATTATCTGTTGATAAACAGATGGAAACAAAGTTAAAGTTTCTGCTGTGGCAGGTCTATCCTGCAGCAAAGGTTTACTAAGTCAAGTTTCCCCATTAGTGGCTTAGATTATTATTTAAAAAAACAAAATTTCTCGTGAGATCCTCCCAGTAATATATATAAAGTGAAAACGAAGCACTTCAGGAGTACCTCATTGTTATGTAGGATTCGAAACTACGATAGTGATTTTATGCAAAGATTTACGTAACTTGTATAGTCTATGGTTTACTGAAAGCTATTGTTATTAAAGGGGAATATCTTCAAAAAACACGAGCACCATTTTGGAATTTTAGCGTATTTTAAATGTTTAGTTTGACTTAAATTCTAACCCCGTTTAAACTAATCAATAGTGAAATATAAAGAGTTCGGACCATTCATGGACCGTTAAAGATTCTATTACTCAAGTCATAAACATTCTCCACTCACCTGACCCTCGGGAAATAAAACTTAACTGTTTAATATAAGACACTGAAGCTAACATTTTTAGTGTCGCTACTAAAAGTACAATTTCATAACTAGCGAGTGCCAATGAAATTGCTACAAGTATACTTCAGAGCCGAAATTTCAAATTTATAGAAATAACCATTGTTCGCTTCTCATAGTAAAACTATCAGTATACAGACAATCAAATCTTAGATTTCTAAATAATTCATTACTTTTGATTGCACAAACATTTTCTTCCGGTTTTGTTAAAATATTTATGAAAAAACTGCCCATCTCAAATTATATGGATATCTGTCGTTAATCTTCGCTATCCTGTGCAAGATTATACCCTCATAATTTAAGAAATCTGTCTCCGTATAATTTCACCGCTCGAAGGTATATTACGGGTCTTGGAAATAGTTGTTGATAAACATATCTATTTTACCATATAATATAGAACATGTAAAAATACTTAACGAAATTAAACATTTTGTCAAACGAAGAAAATATTAGACCAAATCGTCAGTGTATTAATTAATATGTAATTAATTTGTGTCCAATTTTTTTACCTCAGATCAACTGTTCATTCAGCATTGTGATTTTGCATTAATGTGCACTTCGATTAAAGATGATGAGTTTTTTTGAAAAGGATACTTGTATTATTATAAAGATATGACATCGAACCACCATGGTCACCGTGACCACGCACGCTGTAAAGCACGCGAAACGTCGGTTAAATTTAAAATTATGTCTAAATAATTATAAGTTTAAATACATAACTATAATCCGTAAAAAAGTGTTTTTCTTTAAACGTGTAAAAGTTATGTTGATAAAAGACAGTACTAATATCGATTAATTTATTCCGTGTATTCAGCAGCCGAATTCCGAAATAATGTTGTAGCAATGTCCGTGTGAAAGTGGATTTGACACATCCCCACAAAATACTGTAGTATATTGGAAAAATACTACAGCCAGTCCTATTTTTATCGAAAACAATCCTAAAGTAAATAAGTGATGACAAAACGCATGAAAGTAGAACCACACTCAAAGCGGGCTAATATTGAAATAGCTCCGCGTCGCGTTAGAGGTATTTTGATGAAAAAAAAAACTTTAGAAAAAATATTTTATAGGTCGCCTGCTCCTTATACTTATTGCAAACTCGTGGTCGCCTTATGAAAGAACACCTTTGTATTTCTGACCTAGAATTTCTTAAGTCTATTAAAAGGGCTTGCTTGGAATAGTAAGTATAAATTATGTGTATTTTTATTTATATGTACTAATTGAAGAGTTCTAACGTGTATGCAAATCTTTTAAGAATATAAATTGCATAAAATGCCTGTAGCTACTGTGCTTTTGTTAGCAGTAGGTACATTAGAATATGCATGTACTGTAGGAAATTAAAAAAAGTTTCTTAAGATTCAAAGATTTCGAGTAGTAGCTATATAGAATACTGCAAGCACTTTGGTATTAAATCCCTTGAATGTAGACTTAAACAATACGACCTGATATTATGTACACGATATTTGCAACGGTTTAATTGACTGTCCAGGGAGGGGGTCTAGTCGAAAACTAAATTTGTATGAAAATGACAGCTAATGTCAACAGTTGGTACCAACTACTAGCTGTCATTTTCATACAAATTTAGTTTTCGACTTTCTACATACACTACTGTTAAGCTGTCTTGACTAGACGCCCTGACTTGTTGTCACGTTTACTATTTCACACGTTTACACCCTATTTTTGTCTTTATACAATACAAGACAAAATCAACTATTTCAAATTCCTCGGTCTAATACAAACTATTTACGTAACTCAGTCATATATCGTATACAATTTGACTATAACTCAAATTACCAGCTAATATATTTATTCTGGTATATTTAAATAATGATGGCTTTGTTGTTCATCGTTTTTATTGATATTAATATAAATAAATAATAATCTGTCCATTTTGGATTTTTTAATGAATATATGTACATTCAGTACATGTATTTTTATTTTTGTATAAATAAATAAAAATTGTTGACTGAGCATTATGTTTGGATATTGTTTAATGAGTAGCTGTAGGAATACTGATGAGACGAATAAAGTAATAAATATAATAGAGATTTTTTAAAAATATTATAGTGAAAATTAAGCAAATGTTGGTGGTTTTATATATCCCAGTTAACGCCTGGATACATGTAAGGCCGGGATATATGAATAATGTGAGTGGCGTGAAAGCGAACTTTTCTAATTACAATAGTGATCTGGGTTTAATGGTTTTAAAACCATACTGCTTTTTGGGTATCTTTGAGAAACGCCTAACTTGACTTACTCGTAGTGGTGGTGGTAAAATGTCTAGTCAATATGGCTTAACTTTAACAGTAACATAGCATATAATTGCAAAGTATGTCGTACTAAAATAAATGATTATTATATATAGATGCATGTTTCGATAGTATGTCATTATGTTACAAGAAAAAATGTAAGAATAACGTTTCTTACAGAAAATTAATTGCTTACCTCTAGTTATGAAACTATTATTTTTATCGAAAACCATCCGCCGCGTTAATCATAATTAAAGTTGATTTATTGGAATTCGAACAAAAAAAATTAAAAAAATGAATATCATTTTTATATGGCGTGGGTTTATATTTTTTTCTAAATATAATTCTTATGAATAACGTTAAACTTAAACTGGGTAATAAGATAAAATTTAATTCGTATATATGAATAAAAAATAAAAAAGCAAAATGCGCGCGATATCTCGGCATGCGATAAACAATATTTATATCTAGGAAGTTTTAAATTACATCCTTGAATCGTGAATGATTGCAGCAACAAAGTGAAAATTATGAATGCAAATTGTTCCGCAGTGCAATGTTGGCTGGATTCGGGGATATATGCCGGTCTCTCCCAGATTTTTGAACCGAAAATGTTCGGATGGTACCCAATGTATTGGACCGCTCGCCGACAAGTATTGACCCATCCCCTGCATACGACAAGTCTTGCAACGTGAGAAGAACACTTATAAATAAAGTATTTGTACTTAGTTCTTAAACATTGAAAGTCTGGCTATAGAATATAAGACGTAGTACGTAGACGTACGTATACCACGATTATATATATAATATAATCTTTAGTAATTTATGAAAAAAAGTTTTTGTTTATCAATGATAAAATGTAGTTTTAATTGTGCTATTATAATTAGATATATAAAAATTATGACTTAGGTTCTACAAAACTGGTACATTCATTTTAAGATCTCATAAACATATTATTAAGACATATGTTTTGTTAAACGTAATAGTAAGAGTTTTACATATTAATGTTATAGACGAAAGAAAAAAAAGGTTAGACAGAAGTCTGACCCTCACTACGGTTATGAACCTTATTGGGAAGGATATGGGAAAAAGTTGGAAGAGAAAAAAAAGGAAACGGGAGAAAATTTTGCTTGTGGAGAAGAGTGTCATCTTATGTTTGTAGAGTGAGTTACCTTCTAATGATAAATATTTATTTTAATGTAACTATATACTGTAAAGAATAACCTTATGCAGTCATCTGAATGCGCAACCGTCTTAGACCGGCACGTCTACCAACCGGCTTCCCTCATGAAGAAGGCCCCTTCTTTGAATGTATTATGTAGATACGATCTAAAAAATATCTTGTGTTAATTTATGAACAGTAATGATTTGCTAAAATCAGTTGGATGTATTGGAATTATTTAAATTACATTTGTGTAATTTCACTGAATAACGAACGAACATGGCTGTTCTCTACGGGTTTGTATTTTTCGGTTAAAAGGTTTTGTATTTTTAGATATGGAGAAGTCTGCGGTAGGGGAAAAAATTACACCCACAAAACGTTTGAGAACTACTGCCAGTTGTTGAACCATGACTGTAGCGGACGTGAAAGTACGTTTAGTTTTACGTCAAATTATTAATAGTATGTACTTGGATGCCCGAGCCGGATTTATTTAATTTTTATAAATTGTGTTTTTTGGAAATTATATTTCAGTACGAATAACATAGTAATAAAATGATGAAATATGAATATAATTATCGAATAAAGATAATTATATTCATATTTAAGTTTTTATTTGACTGACATCTTAAAACGAGCAATTCTATGTCTAAGTTAATAAAACACGAATGAAATTACATTTTCTAGAAATGATTCCTAGCTAGATCGATTTATGGCCCCCAAAACCCCCGTTATACTAAATTTTATGAAAATCGTTGGAGCCGATTCCGAGATTCCAATTATATATATATATATTATATATATACAAGAATTGCTCGTTTAAAGATATAAGATTACGTTAGGTTTAAAGACATTTAATCTCATAAAAGACATAAGTCACTTACATGAGAACACTTATATGCTAACGTTACAAATGGTAAGTTGAGTTCCATTATATATATATGCTAACGTTACAATTGGTAACTTACGTTAATGAAAAAAATGTCTGGTCCTCTACTCCAGTAGTCATTTATAATAATACATTTAAAGAATTCTATATAAATTAACAATTATTATTTAAAGAATAATAATAATTCACTTATAGTGAATTTAGTACATTGCATAACTTGTAATTTTTATTTAAATTTACAGTACAGTCAGTAATACCGTATCATAACGTATGATACTACTGTAGTAACATACATATTTATTTGAGACACCAACTGCTAATTTCCAATTTAACTATGCACTGAATCACTCTTTTCTATGTATGTTTATGAAAGTCTCGAAATTTTAAATAATATGAAATATAAAATTTTATTATATTATTTATTTATACATTCACACTTCGTTGCTAGAAATAAACACAAACAACATAATACATAAAAATTACAAGGGATGCAACGGGCGGCCTTATCGCTAACAAGCGATCTCTTCCAGGCACCCCTAGAAAGAAAAGAAAAGAAAACAAAATTATTTTATTAAATAGAGTTTAATTTGAAGTTGCCGTCATAATTTTCTGCACCTTTGAATTGCAATAGAATTATCTTTCTAAGCTTACTTAAGATTGTGATTGAAATTAATTATATAATAAACGAGACGAAGGTCTTGATATTTGTAGTTCAATTCGGGTCCGAATAAAATTTGAGTTTTTACTTTATTACAGAGTGGATGATTGCATATCGCGGGCCGTGCCAGTATGATAAATTAAAAACATACCCAACGAAGCGTGCAGACTTCATTGATAGGGCAAAGAAGTATCAATCCGAATTTTATAAGAAGAATCCCACTACGGCTAAATTTCTATTAACCAAAACGTTACCTTATCGAACGTTTTCAAAACGGTCGTAGAAGGAACAGCGTTCGGAACGATATCGGGTGCCACATATAAAGTTGTCTATCTAAATAAAATCTATGCATATTATTATAATTGTAATATTATAGTCATATATTCATATTTTCTTAGTTTTTAAGAAATATTGTCATAGGAATATACAATATATATTATTTAATAATAAACTTTATTTATGACAAAAGGGTTGTGACAAGACTAGTGGTTGCTAGTGGCCACTCTAGGGAAGCCCTGTGTTGTGGGTAACTAGAAGACAATTATTCCGTGGTAACATGATCAAAATAGTTTTTAAAAAAGTAGAATAAATATAATAATAATTTAATTGTTCAAAATTAAGAATGAGTGAACAAGTGAATGTGAATGGGTGTGTATGCGCATGTTTTTGAGAGTTAATCGTAAAGTTGTTATGATCGTGCAGTGTGCTTGTGTTAGTTTTTGAGACATCAGAGTCATTCTAAGATACGTAAGGCCTCTGTAGGTTCGAAATCGAATATATATATTTACATATATTATTCATCCTAAATGTAGACAGAAGCTAGTAAAGCAATAGCATTTGTTTATTTAAATAATGTTAAAAGAATTTTGTAAATGGAAATGCAATCTACAAAAGTAAAAGAAATTGATTGGTTAACAATTACTTAAAAAAGGAATAACTGCATTTGTATACAACCTACTACTTGAGCTAGTCGATAATTAAATTAGTCGTCGCAGCTATGTTTAAGGAATTCGTGTTTTCAACGCACAGTTAGTATTATTTTTTTCTAATTTATGAATAATCACTTTCATCAAATCTTCCTCAATCAAAAACAAAGAGTTCCATAATTCAACAATGAACTTCTGTTCTCTTTTGAAAGGCTATACTTAAACTAAGCCTGAAGAATTAAACCTGGCCAAGACGCAAGAATGCTTCAAAATCCAGTATATGTATTTGTTTTTAAAAAAAAATGTGAGTCGTCACGGGACGCCTGGCAGATGTGAAACATCGAAATTATTATGTGAAGTAATATGCAGAAAAGAACAGATTGTGATAGGAACTAAATATGTCATAATGATAAAATAAAATATTACGATTTTGTTTTCCAGATAACGATGACTATTTATTGAACAAACATTTAGTTTCATTAAATACAAAAATTTACTACTGCATATAGATTGTATGTATATACCACCATATAGCGTGGCGATGCGTCGCCACGGCATGCGTCGCCACGCCAGAAATCGGTTTTACGTGCGGCTATAGATGTTTCACATCAAAACAGCTTACATCTGATAGTAAAGATCATACTCGTCGCTACGCAGTTGCATTCCATCTTGTGCCTTTTGAAGTCATTTAAAAGCTATAATTGATTTGGTAATAAGTAAACATAACTACCATTCCTTATTTTATGTTACCATTTGTTTAGGTCTCCTACAAAGTATCTTAAATTGTACTATTTTCACTTATGATTTATTTATTTTTCTCACAGCCGAAAGGGATGAACCTGTGCTTTAAATTTTTTAATAATCCCTGGCCTAGGTAGTTAGTGAGAAATATTTTAAGGCCTACAATATTTTATGGTAATGTTGGACGTAGGAAACCGGCCAATCCGACAATACTCTTTAAATATTTACAGCCAAGAGGCCGCACGGTTTTCCAGTAGGTACTTTCGCTTCACGCTCCTTTCTATTATTATTACATTTCACGAAATTAAATTTTTGTTTCGCTGAAAACATCCAGATGAGACTTATATAGAGCTCTTTAATACCTTAGTTAATTTCTTTAGTTGTTCTTATATTCATTTGGTGTTTCTGGTTGAATCTGGCAGCTGCGAACATTTCACATTCTTCTTTTTAAGTGATATCGATGTATATATGTAGGGAGCATGTTTTGGCAATTTGTACTATGGGGGTCTTTCTTTGAGTAGGTTATAAGCGACTGTAACATTTTTCTTTTGTCGCTTATACTTAAGCCGTGATGGGTTAGCATTTACAGTTTAATGAACTCAGTTATAGGGATAACAATAGTTAGTAAAAAAGCGGCTATAAAATCTCCAGTCCTGTATTTTATTATTTATGCACACCAATTGAAATTGTTCCAGTCCTGTATTTATGTACACCAGTTGTAAAAATGAAGGAACCAAAAGGGTTAGTATGATAAAAGTATTATCACATAACTATATCATATGCTTAAGACATTGTTAAATAATGTATTTATATCTGTAAAAAGTAGAATTGGAAAAAAAATCATATTATGAGCAATGATTGCACTTTGAAGATTAATAAAAACAAGAAAGTTTATTTTGGATATATTTCTTTACTAGGCGATTATACTTTTTCAATCTGCTGTTGCACATCGTGTTCGATTCTACAATATATTATCTATTTGTAGGACGTTCAAATCATGGGTAGAGAAGAATGTGCCGAAGCTTCAACCAGATTACAACCCAAATCATGGCTATGAGCCGTATTGGCCTGGAGGTCACTGGCTTTATTTGGACAAAGAACTTGGCCCAAATGAGACCACAACTAAAACTCCTCTTGTTTGCGGAGAAGAATGCAACTATTTATATACACGGTATGGTATTTCATAAAAATATTTACTATGATTTTATTTCCGTACTACTGCTGCAACTTAATTTTTTAATACCATCAGGCCCTACCAGCCCTCCATAAAACCCCTGGACTTTTATATATCTGACGCCATCATCTTTTGGCCTATGATGTTTTTATTAAAGATGAAGATCGAACCGCTTAAAAAATTATATTTAATATATTTCTTCTGTGCAAAGTTTAGCTCTCCCCAAAGGCTATTCATATTATAAAGGCCTATATGTGTTTTGATTATAGGGTTGGCAAGGTATGTGCTAGAACGGTGGATAACAAAGAGTACCAGCAATGTCTGTCGATATTCGGCCTTTGTCTTGGCTGGTGGAACGACCAATTCTATCGAGGATTCCATACCTTTGAAACTTACTGCAAATTTTTAGATGCACAATGCAGGACTGAATACAGCAAACGTTCGTATTTCACTTAGATAACATTTTGTTAATCTCGCTGATTTAGCGAATTGTAGCATTCTACAAAAGTAATGGACACAAATCAATCAACAAACTGATGGTAGTCATGGTATTAGCTAAGATGACTCAACGCATGGCACTTTCGAAATACATATTACTATTTACTAAAATAGCATTTTCAACTTATTCAACAGCTAAAGTTCAGCTTTAGTAACATATATTGCGTACTATATCAACAAGTTTAATTTATTTTCATAATTTTAGACTTAATTTCTTAATTTTGGTTACTTATTATTAAATAAATTTTACTTGTATTTTTCAAATAGTTGTGTATGTTTTAAATTTAAACAAATATATTTAGTTGAAAATATGATTTTAATCTCTATCTAAATTTATCATATACCTTTAAGGATGGATTTTAGTACATGAAGGGGAATGCTCTCACGACATCGATACCTACTTTAAGCCTCTACATACTTCACCTGGACCGCTGTATAGGTTAAGTTCGTATTTTACAAAGTTAGTTAACAACTACCAGAATGCTGGCTTAGAGAATCCACTGCGACAGGGTATATCTTTACCTAACCAAACGATCGCCGTGGACATGAATTTACCGCTTATGTTGGATATTGGTATCCAGCCGAATTCTAGAATTTTCCCTTCTAACAATCGCGGTACTCTTAGGCCCACCCTCCCTTATAAGGTTAAGCAATATATTCACAATTTTGTTAAAGATATGTTTTTAGGTAATAGTAGTGAAAGTATAAATAAAAATTAGTTATTTGTGTATTATAATGTTTTTTACTTTTATGGTTAAAAAAAAAGTTTAAATACCCTGACTATTTTAAGAAAGAATCTTTTAGCAACGTAATATCAAAGTGGTGAAATATTTCTCACATACGTTAGAATTATGGGCGTTATCTAGTATTCATAAGGGAACGTTTGCCCTTCGAATAGTCGTCATTATCTTTCGCATATATCGTCCAATGTTACTGAATGGTACAGTAATGTTCCCACTTAAAAATAATTTCTCTTTCTTTGTGAAAGACGGAATGGCACTCGGCCATTTGTTCTTCTTATCAACCACCCACTGGACCTTACAATCAGGTCAATTTATTGCTTTTGTCAAGCCTTCAGTCAGCTTTGATTAATATTTTTAGACATTGACTTTCAGAGAGGTGTTTTGGATAGATAAAAAAACGATTTACAGAAAAATGTTATTTGCAACTAAAAATCTTACAAATTCACGGCAATCGACAGTATCTATTTCACGGCAATTGCCATGGTTAATTTGATAGGAATAAAAAAGCCATATAAAAAATACATATGAAGGCATATTTTTTAAATATTGCAATACGATGATTAAGAAAATTACGTTGGCATTAATCATAACTATTTTTTATTTATTTATTTATTCCACTACACACTTAAAAGTTACTACTAATTCGATAGAACTCCAAAATAATTCCCACACCAATTATCGTACATAAAAACAATAAAAAATTAAACTTATACGCCTAAATCTTATAACTAAGAACAAGCAATTCTTGTGAACTCGGAAAGTGTACAAACAAATAGGTCTATAATATTAAATAGGCCGATAATCAACAAAATTTCTATTGAGGAATAGAAATTTTGTTGATTATCTGTATTGCTCGCGTGTATTTAACATGACTTTATACCACACACTATTAGTTTGATTTCTAAAACTCTGGTCTCTTGTTATTTCTTTTGCTCTCAAAGCTAATTTTTTTTTTAATTTATAAACTACTAATTATTTTAGTATAATCTGGAATAACGAGGCATATCGCTAAAATTACGACGTCAGATTGTAAACATATTTCCTCGATTCTATTTACCTTAGTTATCTAGAGCCATGACCTTTTTTTATATAAACATTGGGTCAATATCGCGAACTTCAGTTCTTAAGAAACCATCAGAATGGGCAGGCTCAGCCAGGAACAGATCCAGTTCTTCAAGGACAATGGTTATATTATATTGAAAAAGCTCGTTCAAGGCACAGAATTACAGAGGATAACTCAAGAGTATGATAATCTGTTCCATAGGAAAAATGAGTCCAAGATGGAGAGTTCCTGGGTAGGCAGTGAAAAGAATCATAGAGCGAGTGACAGCCCTTATACAGTACGTATTACATTTCAATCTGAATGATTATTATCGTTAAGGGTCTGTTCAGGTATAAGCACTATATGGGTTTTTAAAATATTACCCACACATTATCTAAACTGAAGCCGAAATTAATTTTCAAGGATTCCTAGAAAAAATTTCAATGCATTGTTTACAGATTGTATTATTTCACTTGGATGGATTTTATTTAGAATACGTGTTTGGGACTTTTTATTCAAACACAATAGCACAAACGTATATTATGCCATTGCGTTTCATTACATCTTTGTTATGTAAACATATTTTATCAATAGTTCAAGTTCATGGGCGCTTGTAATAAGTATTGATAATTTATTATAACTCAAAGATGTAACCTATAATACTTGGTTAGTTAAAACGTATAAAACAGGAATTAATTTAGCTTAAATGTATTGATGGATAGTATTATAAATACAATGAACCACATAATCCAAACCCCATATATCATTTTAGGTTAAAGGAATCCATAACCTACAAATGCACCATGCAGTTTTTGGACGATATCTGTATAACGACAATCTGCTGGATGCTATGGAGGACCTAATGGGTACACCCAACATTGCTCTTCATCATACCAAAGCACATTATAAACCTCCAGAAAAGGGAGCCGCTTATCCTATGCATCAGGTAAAAAACACCCATTACCATTATGATAACTGATCAAATAATCTCTTAAAATCAATGTTTTTTGTAGGATTACCACTATTTCCCATATGAAAATGATTCTATGACGGCTGCTGTGCTTTTTTTGGATGATGCTGACGTAGAGAACGGTACACTATTTGTATGGCCGGGTTCACACAAGTTTGGACCCCTCGAAGACTTTGGACCAAAAGAAGGAAGCGAGTTTCATTATGTCGATCAGGTTAGATAATTTCTTGATAAATATATAAGTATGTCATAAATGCAAAATAGAGACTATTTCCTTTATGTATAATGTCAAGAAGCTAAAGTTATTTAATTTTGTTTTTTTACTAACACAAGTACAGTTAACACGTGCTCTTTTCTTTCTAGAAAAAATACCCAATCGAAAAAGCAAAGCCTGTTATTGTTGAAGCCGGAGATCTGATTATATTTAGCTACCTTATGCTGCATGGCAGCACTCCTAATCTATCCAAGAGGCCACGTAGAATGCTTTTAGCGCAGCTGTACGATCCCCACGATAAACCTATTGGGGGAGAGCGGTCACAACCTGGCAAAGGTTGGGTTTTACGAGGAGCGAATCTTAATAGGGATGCCACAGTAGCAAGGCGAGCGGACGATAATTGAACAAGTTTTAAAACATTTCCTTGAGAATTCTTATTTCTCTACAAATACGAGAAACAAAACATTCCGATTTAATAAAGTATGTCTATAAATTTTTTTTCTAATTTGACGATGTCGTATTTTTCTATTAAAACTTATACTACATAGGTGATATGCTTTTCAATATAACAAATCCGTAATACAAGTTGAAAGAAAGAAGTTAATATAATACTCCGAAGGGGTATACAAATGCGTCATTTTTATAACTTTATTGACATTAATCTTGAAAATGTTGTATATTCGCATGTTGTGTCATAATGAATGTTACACCAAAAAGCCTCTTAAGGCTTTGTTCAATACCAAGAACAAGAGCCAGACAAGCCGGATACTTGATAATCCCCGTGAGGTCACATTGCGTTATCCGGTCTGAACAGATGAATCCATTCATTACATTACCAATCATTGGAATTTGTTTCAACGTTCACACTGATAACTTTGAATACAAAGCTGTACATTAAAGAGATTCCTCTTTAAAGAGGTGTACCTGTCGTATAAGTGATATTTTTTATGAGCTAACTGTCAGGTCGTACCATAGTTTTAAGTTTAATTAAACGTGAGTAAAAAAAAAAAAAGTTTCTTTATTAGACCCAAAAACAAATACCACATTATACAAAAACTAATAGTTATATAAAAGAACACAAAACACAATTAATAAAAGGAATAAATTATAATTTTTAATTGTTCGTTACAGTTGTGGCAACTTGTTCAGAGAAAAGTATGCATCCTATACATTATTATGATGAACATAGTATTTTGAACGAATGATTTCGAGGTGATAAATATCAGCACAGTGTACGAACAAGTATGGGCAAGTGGTGGCATCATAAACCGCTTCGCTAAACAGTACGAGGTCGATATAAATTCTCTTTATGGTCACATTTGTCAAGGGATAATACGCGTGAATAGCGACTAAGGACATGTCTTATTTAATACCCAAATACCTAGTGATACTTTATTGAAATGCTTAACCATAAGTAGATAATTTTATAAGAATTTTGTAATTGTATTTCGGGTCGTTCATTGAGTCGGTACAATAAAGAATTTTCGACGAGCCGCTAATTATTCGATGAAAAACGTCAACACTAAATAGTATTGTAAGTCGAGCAGCGCGATTGTTATCCCTGATATATCTGCATGTTCCCCATGAAAAAATTACTGGTAAGCAGAAACAATCACGATAAAACATTATATATTTCGGAAATGCTTCTCGCACAAGCGAATTCCTTTCGGCTGTAGCAACGATAAATCAAAATCGGCATCCACTTACCACAAATATTTTATCGACGAACAAATTGTTCTTAAGGCTATCAAAATAAAGAAGAGAATCTCGGAAGGAAATGTAATGATACAATGGTAGATATGAACAATTTCTTCAAAGGAATCGGTTGTGCTCAATAACTGTAATGGTTGTTATGATCTATTGCTCGTCGCCAATATTGTTATATATTTACAATGCAAACAAAGAAGACGTTTTTATTAACGAATAAATTGAATTCGTTAAAAATTAAATTCTCTTTGTTAAGACTATAAATACGTATCACTACATAGTATAAAACAAAGTCGCTTTCTCTGTCCCTATATCCCTTTGTATGCTTAAATCTTTGAAACTACTCAACGGATTTTGATGCGGTTTTTTTAATAGATAGAGTGATTTAAGAGGAAGGTTTATATGTATAATAACATCCATTAAACAGTGGAGAAGTACTGTTATTTTTGAGGTTTCTAATGTGATGTCGTAAATAATTACATTTTTTCCGCTTACATTGCAAACACAGGCTGAACCCTACCTACGAGTTTTATCAAAATAATGTACTAAGTATTGTACACATTGAAAAGGTCTACAGAAAAGTCCGTGATGGTATATGTCTATATGGTATATGTCGCGTATATTATCGGAGCTTTCCAGCGACGGAAATATCAATACATAATAAAAACCTGCTTTTCATCAGCATTGCACCCGTGCGAAGCTGGGGCGGGTCACTAGTTATTGCTATAGTATTTATTTGTAAAAAGAGTTCTTTGTTTTAATTGGCGTAACTATCTGTGTACTTAAAATATTTACAATAAAAATAACTGAATATTTAGTCTTGAAGACTTGTAATTCTAAATATTCTTAGAACTAAATCAATCACCATCTTTATATCACAGCGTTATTGTGTGTGTTGACGACGATAGGGCTATAAACTGGTTTAATTTAATACAGATCGCGTACAGTCCGAGGCTACCACATCTTTAGACTTAAAATACTCGGGAAAGGATGTAGAGAAATATATAAAATGAACTTTTAAAGATGCTTTTGTAAATCATGCATCATGTGGATGTCACGTAAACCACTTAAGCCTGTGAAATCACATAAAATTGAATAATCAAATGAATAAAGCTTCACTGAAGTAAATACTTTAATCTGGAACACTGGCCATTAACTACGTTACGAAAGTAATGGAATTTAAAAGCAAACAAATATTGAATAGTCACACCGACTTTTTTGTTCACCTAATTAATTAAGATATGTATTTAAACTTTATTGACTATAATTTATATTGTGATTAGTATCCGTCGGGTAGCACGAGTATAGTCGAGTGCACAATGTGCACTTCATTTGATTAAAAATAATGTAACAGTGTTGTCATAGAAACAATTATATGCTCCAGCACAATGTAAATCTACAATATTCATTCCATGATGTTACAAAATATGTAGAAGCTATAGGGGGTCAGGATAACTCATAACTTTTGATGGCAAGTATGTTAAGGTGACACGCAGATTTTTGTTTATTCAACAAAACGTAGGGAATTGTATTTCATGTACACTTTGAAATTAAGGCCCATGGACCTCCTGTCTTGCCCTATGCTTCTATAGTTACGACACGCTTGCATTGCATGGTAGCGAGGGGAGGCGTGGTCTTGGGAGTACCGCAAGTCGTTGAGATCCCTAAGGAAAGTTCTTTGCCGATGAGTAGGGATGCCAACGGGTTTAAATTTAATAAGTGATACCTTGATGATCTTATGTTCCAAAATAAACATATTTTATTTTATTTTTACCTTGTAAGAGGTTTCTGTGAAGTAACGAGAGCACTTACCAGCAGAGCACATAAAGGGTAGAGTTATGGCATCACACACAAAAGTTTTAAAGTTCCTGATAGTTTTAAGAAATAAGCAAATTTTTAAATATGATTTTTTTACATCATAAAATGCTCTGCCAGCTTCCCGATCACAGCAGTGCATTTCTTCTCGATTTCGATAAATAAGGTCTCATTAACAACAAATTCAATTGTCATAGTTCCCTATCATTTATATCCAAGAGTGAGATTTATATAATATAATTTAGATCTTATAGCAACCGCGGAGTTCCCATGTCTAGAACAAAAAGTTATTTTGTAGTGAAAAAATGTAATTGTGTTGCCTATACTAAATAGATTTATATCTAGAAACGGTGGAGTTCCCACGTCGGTCTCATCATCATTAGGTCCGGATTTCTTCTCACACGGGAGGTCGTGGATTAGCTGCCCATGGTCATCCAAATGTGGTATCCATAAGCGGGCTACCAAGTGAGAGTTGGGGTGTGGAGGGAGGGCGGTCAACGTGGCACGGGACTCGGGGTGAGTTCGCGAGATCAGCAAACTCTGCTCACCTCATCAAAAAACCATTAAATCTTCCACTTACCCTAAATCAAGATCATTCTTGATATACATCATGTATTATACGTAAATTATGTCAACAAAAAGGTATTCTAGTAATAGCCACCTCAAATCCCTCAATGCTTCTGTTTTCGCACATCCGTGTGGAAACAGAAGGCGTGCACATCTTGTAATAAATATATAAATGCCTTATTTTGATGTAGCCATGTATAAATATAATGTTAATTCGTATTTAGATTACAAAACCAACCTGCCACAATTATTACCACACACTATATTTAAGCATATACATTTTGTACTAATAAAGATCACAGAGCACTAACAATGTAAATAAGTACTAACTAGCTTTGTTTCTCTGTAATTATAAAAAATATGCAATGAAGAGACGACGTCAAACGAACAAATACAAAAAGCAGTTAGTTATTCACACTAGATGAAAGGGCGCGTGCATCTGCTGGAGATAACGATGTGCTCTAATTACGACTTTCCCTTCACCGTCGTATACGCACTGACATTATTGTTCTTTTCATTGATTTTCTTAAGCTATCATAGCGCTGTGCACATTTCTATAAGCTAGGTGCTGCGTACTTTCTGTCACTAAAAAAACAAATGAATTATATTATTTTTTTTATTTATTAAGGCCTAATAGTCTGTTGCTGAAAACGAAGACGTTTTGGATTTTTAATTGCAACTAGTGTTGCAGTTATTATCTTATATTGTTTCAATATGTCTACTACGTGTACTAACTGGTATACTGTAGATTATTTCTATGGTAGAAAATTAAACCTCAATTGAAAAGAAAATTAAACTATATTTTTCAGTCAGTCGCAATTCTATGAAAAATAATTGTGAATAAAATTGAGGTAGCAATAAAGCATTTTAAACTCACCCTGCAGACCTATTCGATATTAAAGCTTTCTACAGAGTTTTCTGGTACACTGACTATTGATAGAAACTGGCGTTATGTACCTTGTTGAGTAGACTTCACTATCAAGCCATCACCCTCATAATGTGTGGTGATGCGTTGTTGAACAGTTTTAATTACTTATGACACAGCTATTCTTATTTTCCTGATCTTGCCGTGACTATCATGTAACCATGATAACTTACTACTACTAACAAAGAATAACTTCTATGCTTATGACATCATGCAACTAGATCTACGACGGCACATGCAGAAAGCATAGTTTTTACAATTAGAGTTGGGCACTGTTTATAGTGATTTAAAGAACAGTTATCCGCTGAGATACGTAATAGTCGACAAGCTGGTGTTGTAACGGGAATAATGAGTCCACGTACACTGTAGCGAAAATATCACGGCCAGTGTGATGGAATATTTTAATTTATATAGTCTTAATATTAAACAACTCAAATTAATCAACTAGTACTATTTTAATTTGGCTGGACTTAAACTTTGTATGAAGTGTCGGACGATGCTTAAATCACCATTGTAAGAAAAGCGACCAGAGAATCACTCATAAATACAGAAACATGTGTAGTTTTAAGTGTATATTATATTACACTATATTATAAATGTCCTATTTATATATAGAGCAAAAAAGCTGTATATGCTTTTTTCCTACATATCTTTTTAATCTTGTCATCTAACTTCTTCAGTATTTAACTTGTTCTAGATGCTTAATTATATACCTATTACTGTTCTATTGTATCTTGTTGTTGTATTGTTCTATCTATAATGTTATTTTACGTATATTTCATTAAATATTAATATAATAAATGTATTATTATGATGAACCAAAGATTACAAACGGATCCAACGTCAAGTCTGTGCTGCTTTATGGGTGTGAAACGTGGAAGGTCACCTAAGACATCTGGCACCGACTCCAAGTCTTCGTCAACCGCTGTCTTCGCCAACCGCTGTCTTCGCCATATTCTGGGTATCTACTGGCCTGAAAAATCTGCAACGAGCAACTTTGGGAGCGCTGCCGAGAAACCCCGATCAGTCAGCAGATCAAGAGGCGCAAGTGGAATTGGATAGGCCATACACTTCGAAGGGATCCCAATCATATTCCCAAGCAGGCGCTTGGGAACCCGCAAGGAAAGCGATGGTGTGGCCGTCCCAAGCAAACCTGGCGCCGTACAGTAGCGGACGAGGCAAAGAGAGCTGGTAAGACTTGGAGCTAGGTGAAACACGAGGCTCAAGACCGAACGCGATGGACACTCGCTGTGGACGCCCTCTGCCCCACCTAGGGGTTATAGGACATGAAGAGAGAAGAGAAAGATTACCAATATAAAACTATTTATCCGTCACTTGAAATCTCATAAGAAATTAACATCTGTGATAAGAGATGGAAAGCGATAGAGGCATTCAGAAATTGTTATCTCGAATGGGTATTAAATTAACGGAAATCTTCTTCAACGGATACTGAACTTTGACCCCATAACTACAGTACCCACTCAAACGATCTAAATATCAATTTTACTTGTATACTGACATTGGAAAATCTATTAAAATAACGTAAGTCATATTCATTTCAAATGAGAATTTCTAATTTATAGTCAAATATGTTAAAATAACACTAAAGTATTTAAAGAAAACACTTTTTCAACGGATTGGAGCTATATATTATTATAAACTTATAATTATTTTACATAATTTAAAAATTTTCCCGACTTTTCGCGTGCTTTACAGCGTGCGTGGTCACGGTCAGTTGCGGTGAGATGAACTTATGTGGATTCAATGAGTAAGGTTTGGTATCTTAGGTTAAGGTTCAAAGACTTTATTTTCTCAAAAAAGATAAAAATGCCACGTACATGACAACAATACTTCAGGTTAACATAACATTGTAGTCGTTCTCAAATAATCACATATCGTACATGCAACAAACCAAAAAGTAAAGATAACCGAAGACACATCAGTTTGTTTTCTTTCTGTAAACACATTTTAGACAGTAATTGATTAAATAATAAATTACAGTTTTGTTTTATGTGGTAAAAATTACAAAAAATAGGCTTGGTAGGAAAAACCTAAATCTTACTGGCGCCCTCATTAATTTATTTAAGCTTTTAAAACTGTGTGCTTTTTTTGTTTTTGTTAATAATAATAACTCATAACAACAAAAACTACAATATTGTAAACAGGCAAAGGAACTTTATACTTATTATTATATTATATTAAAATCGTAATAGGTAAACATTACACGTCTAGACTACTATTCACACAGTGAAATAAAACTCTTTAAAGCATAAATTTTAATATCTATATAATCTATATATCTATATAATCATCCAAAGTTTAAAGATGACATGACAAGACACGTTTTGGGTCGCAGAGACTGCGAAGTAAATAAAGTTGAAAGAAAATGAATATAATTAACTTCGTCAACACATCCATAGTTAACTTCCTTAAGGATTTGCCTCGCGGTTTAGCAATATGAAACTTTCGAGCTTTAGGTTGAGTTGTAAGCTCAAGGAGATATTACTGTTGTTACTGTGTTGACAGTGTCTTAAGATTTCCCTCGCTGCCGGTGAGAAACGGGGATGGATTGCAAACAAAACTTCTGCCCATTTCAAGTACATAATTCGTTAAAGCAATTCAATATTTGATATTCAAACAGCATTCGATTTCTGAAGAAAACCGTACAACGTTTATAGCTATTTGTAAAACTATAATAAGATAGATATGAAAAATACAATAATACTATAATAATATAAATACCGTCCATCAACGTCGTAGGTAAAATGAGTAAAGAGCTTAGACCGACAAATCAAATCAAATCATTTATTCCAATTAAAGATGATTAAATTTTATTATATTAATAAATATATACAAATAAATACTTCGAAATGAAAAGATTGAACACGTTTACCCGATCGTGCTTAATGGAACAGCCATCGAGTATGTAGACAGCTATACTTATCATGGTGAACAAGTTTCATTTAAGAAACAAATACACGACAAAGAACTGAAGCGCCACATCACCACAACTTGGAAGAAGTTTTGGAACTTAAAAGAAATCCTCAAAAGTCGGCTCCCACTTAAGCTAAAGAAAAAGGTGAGTGATTGCTGCCTTGCCTTATGTGGAGAACGAACTTGGATTTTCAAAAACAAAACAAAAAGCAAAATCCGATCGTGCCAGCGTGCAACGCGACAAACGTAAAATAAAAAAAAATCGCAAAGAAAAACAATATTATTGACGTTGAGCAATATGCCCTAAAACTTAAATGGAGATAGGCAGGCCACGTAGCGCGTTATACAGATGATAGATGATCTAAAGCAGTAACCGAATAGACTGGTCCAAAAGGAACAAGAAACAAAGGAAGACCAATAGAGCGATGGGCGAACGGGTTCGAGAGGGTAGCTGGAAGAAATTGGATGACGATGGCACAAAATAAATTAGGGTGGAAAAGTTGGAGGAGGCCTTTACTTGGATAGGGGCCGCATCTTAGTTAAAATTGTATTTATATCTATCTAATATATTTAAACGATCAATTCTTGTATATATATATAATTGGAATCTCGGAATCGGCTCCAACGATTTTCTTGAAATTTAGTATTCGGGGGCGATAAATCGATCTAGCTAGGAATCATTTCTAGAAAATGTCATTTTATTCGTGTTTTATCAACTTAAACATAGAATTGCTCGTTTTAAGATGTCAGTCAAATAAAAACTTAAATATGAATATAATTATCTTTATTCGATAATTATATTCATATTTTATCATTTTATTAGTATGTAATTCGTACTTAAATATAATTTCCAAAAAACACAACTTATAAAAAAAAATCCCGAGCAAGGCTCGGTCATCCAGGTACTTTTATTTAATTTATGTAAATATGACGTGGAAGAGTGAAGGCTTATAATAATAATTATTATTACAGATACATTAGTTAAATAATTATATGCGAAGACAATGTACTCCTACTATAAAACTACTATACAGGTCTATAATTGTATTGTTAGTATACAATTCCTCACATATTAACAAATATTGAAACCGTAGAATATTATACATTAAAGATTAATAAAAAAACAATTAAACAGTTTGTGACATAAAAATAAAATAATTACAGTTTCTAGTAATAATAGTAGAAACTGTAATTATCTTATTATTAAACGAAAAAAATGTGTGCGTGCACTAGTGTACACACGTAAGAAGTAAAAATATCTTTATGACCTTATCTTTCGAATGTATGAAACTTTACAGAAATTGGCAAATAAAGTTAAACAAAAGGC
This sequence comes from Pieris mannii, assembly GCA_028984075.1. Lineage (NCBI taxonomy): Eukaryota > Metazoa > Arthropoda > Insecta > Lepidoptera > Pieridae > Pieris > Pieris mannii. The sequence continues at coordinate 9,641,897 of CM054776.1, forward strand.
TTTTATTATGATAGATTTATACGAATACAAATAATATCTTTTTTTATTTATTTTACCTTATCACTACTAAGAATTTCATTAATTGTAATATAATTATTACTATAATTGTTATCGTTATTTTATATTTTTCTTATTATGGTAGCTGAAATAAAAAATATATTGTTTACATTCCTCAAATTTCAGTAACCGCGTAAAATCTCCATCAATTGTAGTGCCAAATTTTGTCAAATTAATAACAAAATCAGACCCAAGTATTACAAAAAGAGATATAAAAACTTATTTTTTTAGAAATTCACTAAAATTACAATTATTTTCTATAAATAGTACAATTAGCATAGCTACAATTACTAATAAATTAATCAGTGTAATTGTACAGTTTTAACTAAAGTGCTCATCTGTCTCTGACACAAAGCGAATACCAACATCCTACAACTTACGCAATTTTAAAACATGTATAATTTTTTTTTTACTTCATAGGTAATTTTATACATAATGTATGTTTTGATATTATAAGATAGTATGATGTAAGTAAATAGGCACTTTCAGTGTATGTGTATCCACTATCGGGGACCCCCATTTTCATTTCACGGACCCCCATGAAATTTATTTTATTTAAGTGGGTTATTAAGGTCGAGGGGATTAAAATCTCTGATACTTAGAATCTGAATCTTAGCGTTCGTAGGAGTTCGTATTGAGAGTGAGGATATAATTTTATGTGAATTAAAAATAGGTTATTTTATTAAACTCGCACTGTAAATTAAAATAAGAAAAAGATATATATATTTAAAAAAAAAGATAAATTATACACGCTAGGCCAGGCTTGTTAACAGACAGATTTATGTTAACGTAATACAAAAAAAAAAATGTTTTATTATGGTTAAACGTAAGGACGGGAGCCCCTATCAAAATCCACACTAGTTGCTGCTCTAGTCACAGCCTTCTGTATTTCAAACGTTTTCAAGTTCAACTATAATACCTTTAAACTTTCCATTTTCCTTTTAACGTATATTCCCGGTGATTGCTTTCTATTTTTTGAACAGTTTGCCGCGAGCTATCCTGAAGGATGCACGTTTCTCGCTTTCTATGTGTTACGTTTTGAGTATATAGTAAAGTTGCACGTTCTGATAGGGGGATTTTAAAAGAAAATACTGAGCCGTGTCAGGAGCCATGCATTTGCGTGTCTTTGTTGTGTTGGTTGCTATGACAACCAAGATTCTGGGTCTTATGAATAATGAAATGTACAAAAGTGAACTAAATAGATCATGTAAGTTTTGTGTATTTCTAATAATATTTATAATAATAATTTATTTATTGCAAGAATATGGTACAAAATGTTAAGATGTTTTTTTTTATAGAACAGGGGGCAAACGGGCAGGACGCTTACCTAATGTTAAGTGATACCGCCGCCCATGGACACTCTCAATGCCAGAGGGCTCGCGAGTGCGTTGCCGGCCTTTTAAGAATTGTTACGCTCTTTTTTTGAAGGACTCTAAGTCGAATTGGTTCGAAAATACTTCAGTGGGCAGTAATATATAATATTACTGCCAACAATAATATTATTAACAGTAATATACAATCCTAAGTCGTTCGCATATTCTGTCACACAAAGTGGCGCGCAAATTTATCTTAATTTACATTTTAAATTATTAGTTAGAGTGAATTCTCATATTATCTGTATCGGATATATCATACTTTCAAATCAAATCAAATCAAAATATCTTTATTCATTTAGGTAAACATGTATACTTATGAACGTCTTTCTTCGTCTTTCAACTCAACTTTATTCTCAATTAAACAAGTGCATAAATAAGGAATTGAAAGCTCCGTTAAATAAAACAGTCCAAAGATATTACGACAATATTGTAAAATACATCACCAGAAGCCTGGAAGTAATTAAAACCAAAACCAAAATCACATAAAATTCTGTCACAGCGCATGCTACAGCTTATGGAGAGACGGAAGGAACTTGAGAAGACAAAACCCAAATCGAGAGCAATTAAAAATGAAATCTGCCCTTTATTTAGCTCATAAGTAAGTATATTAGGAAGGATTACTCTAACCAAAGATATAATACTATCGAAAAACACATCATTCAAACTGGAGGCACAAAGAAAGCATACAAAGATCTGCGACCACATATAACATGGATTGAAGGTTTGAAACAGGGCAAAAAAACACAACAACCGTAAAGACATCATCACAGTAGCAACACAATTTTACAAAAAAATTACAGCACAGCATTTTTATAGCACCAAAGAAACAACAAGCACGGATAGAAAATATCAATTTGGTATTGGTCCTAACAATAGAAATCCACCAATACCTCCGATTGAAATAAGCGAAATAATAACAGCAACAAAAACTCTTAAACCAGGGAAAAGGCATGGCATCACAAATGAGATACTAAAAACCGATTCAACATCTCTTAGTCCATCTGACTGAACTGTTTAACCTCATTTTCGAAACTGGAGAAACACCCACCCAGTGGTCAGAAACTGAGATTACCCTTATCTACAAAGAGAAAAGAAAAAGGGAGCAGCATTTGATTGCATATCACATACAAAGATATGGGAAAGCCTAACAAAACAAGGGGTAGAGAAAGAATACATTTCTGTAATAATAAGTAAGTATATACAACAACAGCAAGAGTAGAATCAAACTGGAAACAACTGGGCCTTGGTTCCCGATAGAAAGAGGAGTAAGACAGGGCTCTTTCTCTTTCACCATTGCTGTTCTTAGCAACACTGGAATCAATCATTAGTCAACTCAATTGGAAATGTCGGGGTATTAAAATTAAAGATACCTACCTAAGCCAGCAAAGGTTTGCAGATAAGTTGGTTCTCCTATTTGAAACAGGACAAGAAATCCAATATATGTTAGAATCACTTAATGATGCCAGTAAACTCGTAGGTTTAGAAATGAACTTGTCTAAAACAATGTTGAGGACTAGCAGTGAAAAGAGAATATTATACGTAGGTAGCAAGCCTCTCAAATACACAGACAGCTACATATACTTGGGCAAACAAATTAGCTTACACCACAACAATAACGATCAAAAAAAAGAACGCAGGACTCAACTTACCTGGAACAAATACTGGACAATGAAGGACATATTCAAAAGCAGCATGCCGATCAAAGTTAAAACTAAAGTACTAAACTCGTGCCTAATACCATGCCTTACGTATGCTTGCCAAACATGGAAATTTAGCAAAAAAACAAAAGATAAAATAATTGCATGTCAGCGGGGTATATAACGTAGTATGCTTAATATTGGAAAGATACAAAAAATAAGGCACACCAAAATTAGAAATATAACCAAGGCAAGAGATGGATAGAACACGCTCAGTCACTAAAATGACAAGAGATGGACGAAAACGGTAACCACATGGGCGGGTCCATAGGGAAAAAGAAAGAGAGGTAGGCCTGTGGCTAGCCGGTCCCAACTGGATCCAAGTAGCCCAATCGAGAGAGGACTGGCTGTCTTTAGAGGAGGCGTTCACCAATAGAGGAGTTTTCAGAAGAGTAATAGTTCAAAAGTAGGAAAAACTAACACAGATAAACTAAGGATACAAATTTAATTACTAACAAAACTAACACTAGTATTTAATAAAACTTAATTAATCCAACTTCTTGTTCTGCTGTAAGAAATAAAAGACTTTTTTATTTTATATAAATTTGTATAAATTACAATGTCCCACACAATAATCATTGATTGAATAGTACATTTTTTCCAAAAGTAATGCACTAAGTCGCTTTTTAAAGACTAGCCGGAAGGTCTTTTAATTCTTTCGGTAATCTATTGTAAACTTTAATTGCCATACAAAAGGTGTTTTTCCGAAACAGTTCTAAATTAATTTTTGGCACAGCTAATTTCTCCCCATGTCTACTTCTTAATTCGACTTCTACATTCGATTTAAAAATATGTATATTTCTGTGTACGAATAGGGATCTACAAAAAGTAACGATATTTATATCGTATTTCTGTTCTTATTTACTTGATTTACTATGAATATCTTCATAAATATATACTAATAAATATATACTATTCGTCTGTGATAATACAACATCTATTACTAAAAAATAAAACAAAAAAGAAATCATTTTACTCTATAAACTTGGCCTTTGTAAGTTTTTCGAATCAAAAGTTTCAGCCTGCAATTTGTTAAATAGTTAATGATTAAGAGTCCCAAATGTTCTAGATACGAATCTTAGGAACACTTTAGGACACACGTGTTTAAGATTTCTGTTATTGTATAAATTTTGATTATTAAGACTTTGCGTTTTCATTAACATTTTTACAAATCTATACTAGTTATAAAACTCCATGGCGCTGTGAAAACATATTAACAACATAATAATTGCAGTAGCAAATGTACCCGCAATTTTACTAGTATAATAAATAAAACTTAATGCTAATAAATCATTTTTTTAAAGGTAATATAAATTAATCTGTAATTGTGAGGAATCTCTTTACGATCAATAGCATCTTCCATCCCACTTTGGAATCTCTTTACGATCAATAGAATCGTCCAGCCACTGCTTTCTTTAATTCTTGGCCAATTCCAACTAAGAAAATTATTATAATTTAAATGAATTCTCGACTCTCTCGATATCTGTGATTGATTCAAATGTTAAAACTACGTGCATTATTAGCAGGTACTAAGGTTAAACTCTAGGAGTTGTACCTAAATACCTTATTATCGCGTTTGAAATACATATGTCATGCACACATATATATTAGGACATTTGGTTTTCAATCTAAACATGTATAAACTATAAGACACTGAAATGCTAAGTAACGCTTATATATAGGCTATAAATAGTATTAAAATATAATTTTTAAATTACTTGTTATCTAATTATCACTACAACTATCACTTTCATTTATTTTTAACATTCAGTATTATCTCATAAAATCGTGGGTACGTTCTTTTTATAAGTAGGATAATACCGGCAAAGGACCTGGAGCGATTAATGGCGGAAGCCGAGTCCACCAACCATATGAGTAGTAGGTACAAGATTAGTTAAATAAAATTAAAAATGAGTAAAAGTCCGTGATGGTATGTCTATCTCTTATGGATAACCCACAATAACTTTTTTTTGTCATTTACTTTTTACGACAAATAATGGCTGATTTTCGAAGCGATTTTAACCAATACAGCATTAATCCTTAACCAATTAAATACCTTGAATACATTGTTCATTTAATATAGATCTATACCGCCCATTACAGCTTATTTAGCGATCGAACGCGTATATTATCGGAGCTTTCCAGCGACGGAAATAACAATACATAATAAAACCTGCTTTTCATCAGCATTGCACCCGTGCGAAGCTGGGGCGGGTCACTAGTTATTCTATAATTTTTAATATCATACCGGTTTGCAGTTCATGAAACCACGAATGTTACTGCTGCTTTAGCTATTGGAAAATACTACGAAACGGTCCAACAGTTATATCAAATGTCGAGTCGCAGTTATTCTTAATTTATATAATTTCTATAAATAGGTGGTTTCTTCTTAAATAGGTAGTCGTTTTAACCTGTGACTTAACCCTTTAAATAACAGATAAACTGCCGTAGAAATAATCTGTTGCATCTGTGAGTAAGGTAGCAGTACATATGCAGTGCGTTACCATTACATCAGTTCAGTGTTTGGTGAGATTAAGTAAGGTTATCACGACGTTGGTGTATTTTTATTGTATTATTGAAGAAAGTAAAATGTGTAAGCTTGTTATTCCTATTATTTTTTTAACTTACCTAATGTTTGTATATAGATATGTAAATCATATCAATTTTGGTACAGTCAAAACTATTAATCTCTTAGACACAGTTATGCTTCGATGATTGTCGTTAAGAGAAGAAATATCTGATCCGTGTGCGGCGTCATACAATACCGTGAGAACGTCATGCTTTAAGATCGGATGTTACTCTACCCACAGCCAATACCTATCAACATGTAAATAAAAATAGTATTTATTCGAGAACTACATTAACATTGTACATTACATTAAGTCTTTGTCATTATGATCAACTACTTAGTACTCAACTTCCGACGAGTTGACGCCCTTCTCCAAATTCTTTTTTTTTTATAGAACAGGGGGCAAACGGGCAGGAGGCTCACCTGATGTTAAGTGATACCGCCGCCCATGAACACTCTCAATGCAAGAGGGCTCGCGAGTGCGTTGCCGGCCTTTTAAGAATTGGTACACTCTTTTCTTGAAGGACCCTAAGTCGAATTGGTTCGGAAATACTTCAGTGGGCAGCTGGTTCCACAAAGTGGAGGTGCGGGGCAAAAACTGCCTAGAAAAACGCGCAGTTGTGGAACGGTGGACGTCGAGGTGATACGGGTGGAATTTCGTGTGCCTCTACGTCCGATGATGAAACTCAGCTGCAGGTCATCCGAACAACTCCTCTGAACACTCTCCATGGTAAATGCGGTAGAAGATGCAGAGTGACCCCACATCTCTACGCAACGCCAAAGGATCAAGCCGCTCGGAGAGAGTTTCGTTGCTTGTTTCGCATTTCCGCCACAATTTCCAATCCTTGCGGCTATCAGTTATATTCTATCTTCCCAGGTTCCTCCTTTTTTCAACATGTAAATTATCGAATGGATGAAAAAGTTTATTCGTTTTAAACACGTGAAAATTATCATTTTAAATCATTAATCACTCTTAAAATACAGTTGCTGAATTCTTTAACATGTCGATAAGTATGAGGTTTCTCTAAAATATGTTGTCAAACATTTGTGGTTGGACAAGAGATTGAGTTTGATTTACTCAAAATGTCATGATATTTTAATTAAAAAAATTGAACAATTAAAAAAGTTTTATGTTAATTAATAATGATTATTTGTGTTTTAGTACCGTCAGCTCACATAACGGTGATGCCGGGTAATAAGGTATCTCTTCCATGTGACATTCAGCCGAAAGCTCAAGACAAGGTGGATATGGTGCTGTGGTTCACAGAGACTGATGGGGAACCTATTTACACGTAATTATAGCGATTGAATTTTATACCTTAAGTTTATATTTTAGATATATTGTGGTACTTAAGATTTCTTTTTCTCTTTTTTTTCTCTCGTAAATTATCTTAAATTAATCGTAAATTAACTATTTATATATATTATCTAAGTAGTGCCTGACAAGTAAATCTCCGAGTTAAGAAAGCAAAAGACAAATCACACTTTAAGTTTGTGATTAGAACCATTGTACGAGTAAACATACTTATATCTATTTAAAAAAAAAATACATATATTTAAAAGAATCCATAATGTCAATGCGAAAAGATTCTTTTAATTGACAGTCTCGTATTCAAATACGTCAGCAGATAACTACACTACCTACCCATTGATTATTTTCAAAAAAAGAAGTTGGTTTGCTAGTGTCGAATTGTCCACAGTTATGATGTTCGCGGGCTTCCTATCAATCAGCCGAAGTTGTCTTCATCATCCAGTGCAGTTCGTACTCGAGCCTACTTCCACGCCACGGCAAATCCTGCTATTCTTTTATTGGAACGTGTGACTCCATCAGATAGTGGAATTTACCGTTGTCGGGTAGACTTCCAAAACTCACCAACACGAAATTATAGGGTTAATTTGACAGTTATCAGTAAGTATTCCTGCTATAATTATTGTTTGTATTAACGTTATTGTAAGAAAAAAATATAATATAACGTGAATAGTGGAATTGAATAAAATACTTTGAGCCCTTTAAAAGAACCACAACCACAGGGTTTATTAAAAAAAAGGTTAATTATATGAAACTTTCCATGTATACCACAAAACCGAGTACAAGTAAAATAACATACTAACATACATTATATATGGAAGATATTTTAAAATAATCAGTTAAATTAATTTTTTTTATTGTTTCTCAAATTTTCGTGACAACCCCCGTAAGAAGTCAAGAGACACTTGTGTTAGGGTTGACTCGCTACTTCCCTTATCTATACAAATTCTAAAAAGAATAGCTCTAAACTTAATCTATGCATGCGTGTTTGTGTGTGTATGTGTGCATGTTGTGTGTGAGCGAGTGTGTGCACGCTGTCAAGTATACAATTAGGCCTGTCTCAAACTAGCGAATTCGCACCAAAATGTGCTGTTTCCTCATATGTTAGTATTACTTATTATGTATGCTGTCGTAAACTCAATAAATAAATAAAATAAATATTATTTTTATTTTTTATTTATTTACACTTCGTTGCAAAGAAACAAAAATAAAACAATATATAAAAATTACAAGGGATGCAACGGGCGGCCTTATCGCTAACAAGCGATCTCTTCCAGGCAACCCTAGTAAGAAAAGAAAAATATAATTTTATTTCAATCTACTCTTGTTCCTTAAATCTATGTCTTGAAAATACTTAAACCACATCCAAATTTTTTAAGATAATATGTTATAAATAGTTTAGGAAAAACCCAGAAATCTCACATGGCTTTGTTTAACTTAAACATTTTTTTAATAGATAAATCTTCCTACGTTATATTTATTTATTTATTAACACTTTGTTACATAACAATATACAAATTAAACATAAATGAAAATGAGAGCAACTGGCGGCCATATCGCAGTCGAACGATCTGTTCCAGGCTACCACTGTGAGTACGAGAAAAAATTACATAAGGTAGGCAAGAAGTGCAAAAATACATATTGTAACATATATAATGAGTAAAAAAACTTAACAGGAACAAAAAAAAAATTATAAATAAATTTATAATAGCTTTCTTTTAGGCAACCACTGTGAGTACAGGAAAAAACATGTATTAAATTACATAAGGTAGCGATAAAGCCGCCAGTTGCTTTTCATTAAATTATGTTTAATTTTTCTTTTATGCAATGCCACGAGGTGTTAATAAATAAATAAATAAAATAAGTAAAAAAACTTAACAGGAACAAAAAAAATTATAAATAAATTTATAATCGTTTTCGAGCGATTTCTTTCAGGCAACCACTGTGAGTACAGGAAAAAAAAATGTATTTAATTACATAAGGTAGGCAAGAAGGGAAAAAATACATATTAAATATACAATAAGAAGAAAATAAAAACTTAATAGGAACAAAAAATAAAATTATAAATACATTTCAACTTAAAATAAGAGAATAACATTATCAAAGGCCTATTTTCAGATAGTGTAATGCTATATTAAATAGCATCATTTTAGTCCATTTTTATTAGTGACAATTTTCTTTATTTAAAACCTATCGTACTTCCATAGAAACGATTCTATTAATAGAAAGGGTATCGGCGATTACCAGAATATGGTCCAGTACTCGAATTGAATATGAATATCGTTATATTGTCCAATTTTTTGCCAAAATCGTAGTATAGAAAAAGCCCACAAAATGTATTGTTAATTATTTTATCAAAGTACAAGAATAGTGAAAAAATAAAAACGAATAGCCATCGTTGCTTGGCATCGTCTTTTCTAAAGCGATGTTTTAAGAGAGAAATATTCTGGCCCTTTTTCGAGTATACTACAAATAGCAGATTAAATATACATAAAAGAAACTTGAAAAATATTTTATAAAAATATTTTTTAATTTATTTAATTTTTATTTCTTTATTTTACCGAATATTGTAATAAAATCATAATGAGGTACATTAGAAAACCGGAGAAAATAATACAGCTGTTTAGTTAGTGTTATTGTGTAGCACCTGAACATATACTTATTTTAGAAGCAATTTCGCGGCAAATATGACGATGACTATACGCGGAACGCGTTACGAGGCTTTTTTAACATATATGTTACATTGTCATTCTGATGTCACCATCGTTACGGAAACATAATTCTCATTTTATAATCTTTTTTCTTAGAAATAAATTAGTTAAACCCAAATGTCTTATTATGTTAAAAGCCTCTGATAAAGGTTGTCCTGTTAATTTTTTTAAATACTACTTTAAAAAAGTATATCTCATATATATTATGTTGGTATGTAATTGGTAATATGGCATTGTAAGAGTATACTCGTAGTAGTATTTACACAAACTTCTAATTCTCAAGGCTAATTTCTTTGAAATGAGGTAATCAGTGTTAAAATACCAACATCAAATTTCATTTTTTAGCTCCACCGAATCGACCGACTATAATTGATGCGAGGACGCAGGACTCAACGCGTTTCTTGGAACCATATAATGAAGGAGACACGATCAATCTATTATGTAAAGTAACTGGAGGTAAGACCATAATTAATCACCACCACACCATCACAAGCTAACCTACTGTACTGAAGATAAAAGTAGTGTGGTTCAATTCTTTCGTTCTAAAGATTCAATATTATATAGGAGGGTGTGGAGTAGGCACGGTAATCCGGCTCATACAATGTTCCGACAACCCTAGAGGAGGGTCGACGGCAGTTTGGTAGTTCACATGATGTGAGGCCAACAGAAGGCCTAACAAAGATGGTTTGTGACCCTATATCTGGCATTTGCGTAATGGCAGGAACTATTGCAAGCTAAATTAAGCATTGCACAAATCGTACGCGCAGAAGAAAGGTGGCCGAGCTACGCACTTAACAGAACGACGAATCTTCTAAAAGGATCCGTTAAATGACCTCTCAGAATCATGACCAAGCATTAGAAAATGAAACTAGTGTGATGAATTCTCACTATTCGATCCTCGGTGTATAATATAAAACGCCTGCTTTGTTACAATAATAATTAAATATATTTCCAACACTTCTTATCCTTAAACAACCACACAGCTTACAATTTAACGTCCGTCTTGGTCAAGCGAATCGGTCCGAATACCCTCACTTATTTTAGATCGTATCAAGACGACTCGTCATTCTGTTCGTAACTGTCGGTATCGAATCAATCAACTTACTTACATCGAGTAAAACGTATTAAACAAATACAACCATCAAATAATCTATACTGTAAATTATAAATATTAATTATAAACATAATAAAATTGTAAAATAATAACATATTATCATAAATTCGTTACATCGTGAATCAAGTACAAAATATCAAATAAAGTAGCTTGTAAATTGAATATAAATATTATTTAAAAAATAAACGTGTTTTAAATAATAAATTTGTAAAATAATAATAAGTAATCTTAAATTCATTACATTCGGCCGTCCGACTACGTGCGATCTCCTGACGCACGGTATAATCATGGGAAGGTTTAATAAATTCAAATAAGTACATTAACCAAATATTTTAGTTTCATGTGAACTAATTGTAACCTATCTATACATTTGGTTTTAATCAATTATTCATTACATTAAGTTTTATAAATTCAAATAAGTACAGTAACAAAATGTTTTAGTTTCATGTGAACTAATTGTAACCTATCTATACATTTGGTTTTAATTAATTATTCATTACATTAAGTTTTATAAATTCAAATAAGTACATTAACCAAATATTTTAGTTTCATGTGAACTAATTGTAACCTATCTATACATTTGGTTTTAATAAATTATTCATTACATTAAGTTTTATAAATTCAAATAAGTACACAAACAAAATGTTTTAGTTTCATGTGAACTAATTGTAACCTATCTATACATTTGGTTTTAATTAATTATTCATTACATTAAGTTTTATAAATTCAAATAAGTACATTAACCAAATATTTTAGTTTCATGTGAACTAATTGTAACCTATCTATACATTTGGTTTTAATAAATTATTCATTACATTAAGTTTTATAAATTCAAATAAGTACACAAACAAAATGTTTTAGTTTCATGTGAACTAATTGTAACCTATCTATACATTTGGTTTTAATTAATTATTCATTACATTCGGTTATTATTTTCTAATATGGGAAGTTGGGAGCTTAGAAAATTCTACAAGTCTTCCGGTTCGCGACAAGTCAGAGCCTGTGCACTTCTTCTAATAGATTTATCTAGTATTCCGTGGACTGAAACTGACAGTGAACGTTCACTGTTGGAGGAGGAGGAGCTGGAAGACTGCTTGCGTTTCTTCTTTGATCGCTTTTTGTCTCTCTTACACTTAGTTACTGCTTTGGAGGACGATCGTGAACGCTTTCTCTGAAGTTCATCATAACGAGTAGGCGAGACTTCGGGAGTCATCGCTTCATCAGTATTCAACCCTCAAAAATAAAATATCATTTTATCATGTTAGTATATCAATTCATTGTCTAAACGTACTAAAGCTATATGGATATTATTAAAACATTTCAAAATTAAGTATTTAAAGAAATAAACTTCATTTATTTGAAATGAATCCTTGTCTGAAAACAAAATACAAAAATAATAACAATAATTTATTTATCAATAATTTATTTATTGCAAGAATATGGTACAAAATGTTAAGGTGGTATCGTATCTCGTTCGCATATTCTGCCACACACAGTGACGTGCAAATTTACCTTAATTTACATTTTACATTATTAGTCACTTTATTAAATTTGTATCAATTACAATGTCACAGGCAAATAATCATTTATTGAATAGTAAATTTTTTCCAAAAGTGATGCACTATGTCGCTTTTAAAAGAATCAAGTCGGAAGATCTTTTAATCTTTTCGGTAATTTATTGTAAACTTTAATTGCCATACAAAAGGTGTTTTTCCGAAACAGTTCTAAACTCATTTTTGGCACAGCCAATTTCTCCCCATGTCTACTTCTTACTTCGAATTCCACATTAAACTTAAAAGTATGTATATTTCTATGCACAAATAAGGATCTCTAAAATATAAATACATGGAAGAGATAAAATTTTGAGTTTTTTAAATAGAGGTACGCAACTATCAATACAGTTTGCTCCACAAATGACTCGAATACATTTCTTTTGAGCCTTAAATACCCTATTTACTTCGATGGAACTTCCCCAAATTATAATTCCATAACTAATTATAGATGAAACATATGCATGATAAGCAGCTAATACCGTAGCATGATTAACAGTTTCCCTTAGTCGTTTTAACATAAAAACAAAACTGTCTATTTTGTTCTGAAATCTCTCAATATGTTATTTCCAACTATAAAATTTATCTATCGTAATATGTACCTAAAAATACACACTCGTTCGTTATGTCCAGTTTATTCTTTTTATATTGTTAGTATACTTGTCTTTTAGACCTATATGTCTGAAAATGGATTATGTTAGTTTTGGTCACGTTTATTTGTAGATTCTTTGAATTCATCCAGTTTATGGTGTCGTCTAGAGATTTTATTAAGTTGTTTTTTAAATCTTGGTCGTTTTTGCTTTTTATTATAAGTGTAGTGTCATCAGCAAATAGTATAAAGTTCTGGTTTATAGCATCTGGGAGGTCATTTATGTATGTTAGAAAAAGTAGTGGGGCTAAAATACTGCCCTTAGGTGTTCCGTACTCATTTTTCTTATAATTGGATCTATAGGTTTTTTGTCTTTTAGTTTACAATTTTTTTTTTAATATTTCCACATATTGCATTCTGTTTTCAAGGTATCTTTTCACCCAGTTATAAGCATTACCTCTTATTCCGTAGCATTCTAAAATTTTTTTAAAGTCTTTCATGACATACAAAGATAAAACCTTGGTCATATCTAGAAAGATGCAACCTATAAGCATTTTATCATTTAAGTATTCGGTAATTTGTTTGACTAGGGTAAAACACGCAAGGGTGGTAGAACAATTTGTTTTATGAAATCAAATTGTTTTTTTTTTTTTAATATCGTATGATAAAAAGAAATTCTCTATTTTATTATACATTACTTTTTCGAAAATTTTAAATAATATTGGAATTAAAGTTATTTCTTTTTTATGTAATGGTTTGATAATTGATATTTTTAGTTTTTCAGAAAAGATAAAATGTTTAAAGAACTTTATTTCTCATTACAAAACAGAAATATTTTATTTACATGAGAAACTTAATATTAATATGTATATATACGAGCGAGATACACGTCGCCATTAGCCGTCACAATTTTAGTCAACTATGTTCGTTCTAACATGCATCTTTACTGCCTTTTTGAATTTGTCAAACAATCCAATATTGCGAATTTGAGATGGTAATTGATTAAACAATTGCACACCCTCATACCTAATACATTTCTACAAATAAATTGTACGCGGCTTCGGCAAGATAAGCAAACTCGCTCGACGAGTATTGCGGGTCGTTATGTATTCGATTTTTAAACGACAAGCAACTATGGATAGAGTTATTTAAAAAATTATTTATCAAGATACAGGTGCTTTATACATATAGTTGTTTAATTGTTATAATTTAGGTTTCTTGGTAGATTTTATTAGTCGGCGTTAAATATTTGTATCTAAATAATGATTTTATTAATTTATTTTGTAGTTTGTAAGTTAGAAATTATGTTTTTACATGCCGTACTCCATATTTCAATTAGATATATGAAATGTGGCTTGACTAAACAATTAAATGACGTAGGTACGGATTGAGGAATACATTTTGATATTGACCAAAATCTGCCTATAAGTGATTATAGGTATATTCTATGACCCAGATATTTTTCCCATTTTTTGTTAGTGATTTCAACGTTTTCGTCAACGTCAACGTCAACGAAAAGATCCCTTCTACTATCGATAAATTAATTATGTATGTCTGCCTACTTGAACCATTCAAGTAGGTATAATGCGCATGATTTAATTGTTTTGGTATCTAAATTATCGTATCCAGTAGATTTTGTTTATGTGATAATTTTTAATATATCCATGTTATTTATGGGGTAATGAAAAATACTTTTATGGTTTAGAGAGATTTTGACTTCTGGCAAATTATTTGTTTTATTTTTAGTAGGCAGTGAGGTAAAATAGTCATTAAATAAGTTGCATATTTCATGCGGTGATTCATATGTTTTGTTATCGATATTAATTGCTTCCATTCCTGAATTAAATGTCATGTCTCGTGTATTTGTTTTAATTACATTCCAGGCTGCTCTAGTTCTGTTTTTTTGCGAAATTTATGTATTTTGCATTATTAAGCTGATGGGATGTATACATTTTTACATTTATTTTTAATTTAAAATAGATGAGTATTTATTATATGCAGATATATTTTGTTTTTTATTGTGCTTATTTAAATGATATTTTAGTTATAACGTTCTTTTTCTTATACAACATTTTTTTTAGAATCTATTTCTGATAGGTTTGAATGTATTTTTAATTTTTAAGATCGGAAAACACAAATTGTATAATAATGTTATAGTGTCAAGGAAGTTGTCGAATGCTTCATTTGTTGTGGTGGAGCTGTATAAAGCTGTATAAAGCTGCCGTCCGAAAGGTGAGACTTGATAGACACCTCATAAATGTATTAGTGTTTTTCCTATTGAGTTCCCGTCTGTATATAAACCAGTACTTTGGAATATCTTTAACGTTTTCGTTTTCTTTGAGTGTAAAAGTCAGTGATTGTGCGGTCTCATGGTCTGAAAGTGCCAAGTAGTGCAGGCACGATTGTGTGTCAGTTATGTTACTTGCTATTAAGTCTAAGCAGGAGTTTTTACGTGTTGGGCGCTTTATATGATTTTGTAAATTATTATTTTGTAGAATAGAGATAAGTTCGCCGAAATTTTTATTATTTTTTTGAATTTCTATGTTCCAGTCTCCACATAATATTAGTTTTTTTTTGTTGCGTTTCCTGGGTAGGTTACTTAAAAGTTGTTCTAAATTATATAAAAATAAAGCTGTTACATCTAAAGTAGGAGTCCGGTAAATACATATTATTATTAAGTTGTATTCACTTATTTCAACGCCACAATATTCAAATCAAGGAGGTATTGGTAACAAATTTCCTTGTATTTTAAATTGTTTTTTTATTAAGACGCACAAACCTCCTCGGCGTTGGTTAGGCCAAGAATATGAAGAGACTAATCTATAATTATTTATCTTAACGTTGGATTCATTTCCTTGTTTATTAAAGTTTCTGTAAAACATATGATGTCTACATTTCCTATATTTCTTTGCAGGTCTGTGATGGCTATATTAATGAAATCTTGAGATTTTTCTTACGTTGTGTATAATATCGAATTTACTCAATTTCCGCGTTTTTATCGTATTTCGAGTGTCGTATTTCAAGTAGTGGCAATATTTATAATTAGATATTATAGATTCTAAAGCTAATTAATTTCACATTTAGGCGAGTATTATTCTGTACATTTGTTATAAACACTATCACCAATAACGATCCTTTAACGTTGAAACGCACAAAGTATTCTATAGGCATACTTAGCTTCTTTTTTTTTAGTTTTACTTCTTCTAGGTACACATGACCTCTACTCTAACATACTACACGCTCACAGATCAGGAGGCATACATAGCCTCTAGTAGCTGAAGCACACTTGGCTTCCTATTGTAGGCACACATAACCTCTAACGACTAAGCACACATGGCTCGGTAGGCATACATAGCCTCTAGTAGCTGAAACACACTTGGCTTCCTATTGTAGGCACACATAACCTCTAACGACTAAGCACACATGGCTCGGTAGGCATACATAGCCTCTAGTAGCTGAAGCACACTTGGCTTCCTATTGTAGGTATACATAACCTCTAACGACTAAGCACACATGGCTCGGTAGGCATACATAGCCTCTAGTAGCTGAAGCACACTTGGCTTCCTATTGTAGGTATACATAACCTCTAACGACTAAACACACATGGCTCGATAGGCATACATAGCCTCTAGTAGCTGAAGCACACTTGGCTTCCTATTGTAGGTATACATAACCTATAACGACTAAGCACACATGGCTCGGTAGGCGTACATAATCTCTACTAGCCAAAGCGCACGTGGGGCGTTCGATTTCTAATTACTTATAGAAATAACATTAATAATCGTATAAAACACTTGTACGCACCTTAGATTGGGTCTTGTCCCGCTTCTGATTTGTGATGAATTCTCACTATTCGATCCTCGGTGTATAATATAAAACGCCTGCTTTGTTACAATAATAATTAAATATATTTCCAACACTTCTTATCCTTAAACAACCACACAGCTTACAATTTAACGTCCGTCTTGGTCAAGCGAATCGGTCCGAATACCCTCACTTATTTTAGATCGTATCAAGACGACTCGTCATTCTGTTCGTAACTGTCGGTATCGAATCAATCAACTTACTTACATCGAGTAAAACGTATTAAACAAATACAACCATCAAATAATCTATACTGTAAATTATAAATATTAATTATAAACATAATAAAATTGTAAAATAATAACATATTATCATAAATTCGTTACATCGTGAATCAAGTACAAAATATCAAATAAAGTAGCTTGTAAATTGAATATAAATATTATTTAAAAAATAAACGTGTTTTAAATAATAAATTTGTAAAATAATAATAAGTAATCTTAAATTCATTACACTAGAGTAATTTGTCATCCAACAGAAAAATAACCGCCTTGATTCTTTGGAAATGTTCATGCCCGATATATCCACCAACAACACTAATATCGAATCTGATGCTGAAAAATCCATTTTTTATCCAAGAAAACAGTCGGCCTACAATCGCAATGATAATGCACTGACACTCGGGTCCAAGACATCGCACAACGACAGAATTACATTACGCAATCATGTCACTACAGGTTTTTAAGTAATGATCCCAAGAGTGATCGTGATTCTAAAAGAGATCTATATGAATGTGTAATAACTCTATAAGTCTCTGGAAAAACTTGCATATCCCTACTGATATCTATGGATTAAGGGATATCGTGAGATCAAATATTTTTATTTTTATTTTATAACATATTTAATTGGTGAGGGTTGCCTTTGCAGACATTTACATCTTCAAAGATGTAGCCGTTAAAGATAATTTGACTAGGATTGGTTGCTGCGAAAGACATCGGGTACCTCTACATATACTTTTCGCGTTGTAAAAACACTTTAATGTGCATGTTTAAAATTGAATTCGTGTTACAATTGAAGATTTTATATTTTACTTAGACGAAAAACACTCAATATCAAAAACACTCCCTTAATCTCCAACCTATCTATCAACTTGATTTGGAAGACTAAGCATATTAGCTGAAAAGTACTCGGTATGTTGGGATACTTTAAGGTGAATAAGTTTACAATTATGTCATAAAACGTCGTAACAAAACAGTGAGCATGTTATGTTATTGAAATTATTATAGATGTGATTAATAGGTTGTAAATAATATGGGATCAAAAATATATACGAAATTATATAAGAACACCTAAATGCAAAAAACATAGTGTTATTACACAGCTCTTGTATGTTGATAAATGAAACTTATCAACATATTTATATAATCATATATGTCAGAGATTATGTTATAAAAGGAACGATGTCATTTGTTTTATTAGAATGGTAACACCACGCAATATCAATGTGTCAATTGTCAAAGTCAATTTGTCAGTAGTGCGTAGAATCGGTCGTGAAGTAGTAAAGTTGCTTTCCGATAGGCGCCTGCGCCGGACGTGCGCACTGACTGTGTTTAAATACTAAGTAATAATGTCGGACGACAGTAGTGAGACCAATTTCGTTTTCGTTTCGTTTCGTTTCAATAACTAATCGCGTGAAATCTGCGACATATATATAGTTTTAAACTCGCTGGATTTTCCCGGATTGCCATCAATAGTTATAATGTTACACTGTTAAAAATAAACGGTTAATAAAAAAATACTAAACAACGTGAAAGATGCTATTCAAAGGAAAGTATAAATGAGAAGATGTTGTCATACCGCGCATCCCAAAGATTCTGACTGATGTGCCATTTGAGTTTAAACGACTACAGTTTCCAAAGCGGCTTGCTTTTGCTATGACCATAAACAAGTCCCTTAGGCAATCATTAAGTGTTTGTGGTATTAATCTAGAAAACCCATGTTTCTCACATGGTCAATTGTATATTGCCTGTTCCCGTGTTGAAAATACATCAGATTTGTTTTCTATGTGCCAAGTAATCAAACAAAAAAATTAGTACATCACAAAGCACTACAATGATAATAAAACTGATTTCTCTTAATAATTATGATTCACATGATTAACAATAAAGCGATTACTTACCTTTAAATCCTTATATATGTTTCATTTAATTATTTTTTTATTCACAACGCTCTATCGCCAGGGTGACGGTTCTGTTCAGGAGAATTTTTAGCCAGGACTATAAAATACGAAGTAACAAAAAAACTGCCGCATTACAAATCTTTATGACAAGACGAAGTGTGTCGGGTCCGCTAGTATTATAAAATAATTCATTGGTTATGTGTGCTTCAGGCACGTCTGACATATTATTACAGCTGATTTATTAAATATGATTGAAAAAATATAATAAATTTTTGCTCGGTACATGAACATCGGAGCATATATTTTTCGGTGACGTTTTAATGCTGTCTCTGTCAGCTCCACTGATTCTGATCATTAAACAACTGTTTAGAATAAAATTAATTGATTTCTTCCCGGACTATATGTATTTGCCTGTTTAAGGCTTTATTAGTTTTTTGATAATTATATAAATATTTTTCAATAGGAAATCCACGGCCACGTCTCATATGGTACTTAGACGAGACATTAATAGACGAGACTTATGAAGAAAATGACAACGCAGTTACCACGAATGCATTAACAATACCAAGACTGGGACGACAGCATCTTAATGCTAGGCTTAGCTGTCAGGCCTCCAACACAAACTTAGTGCCACCGTTCAGCATACTTGTTATCCTGAACGTAAACTGTGAGTTAAACGTAGAAAGTAATTATCTATATTTCTTATAAATTACATTTATATTACTCTCTTTCTTAGGGTTAGTAAAATTTCGTTGTACTTTGTAAAACTCATTAATGAGTCGACTTCGTTAGTTCAGTTTTTTAATGTAACAGGGGTACCTGATATTAAGTGATATCTCTCACGTTGCCAGAGAGCTTGCATGTGCATTGCTGGCCATTTTAAGAATTATGTAGAGCGAGTCATTGTGAATCTGAATCGTAAACTGTGGGTTTGTGAGTACTTTTTGCTTACAACTTTATCTCAACCTTTTCAATGACTGTTCAAATCTTGGACACTGAAACTTCGTGAGTAAAAGATAAAGTGTTTTTATATTCTAAATACCGAATTGAAATAGAAACAATTATTAATGAAAAAAATATTTTGATAATGAAACGTTAAAATTAAGATGATCTGAGTAAATATTTAGTTAAATCACCGTTTTTTTTAATTTAGATGTAGAATCTACAATAAACACGTCTTATAGAAAATGTTATAAAAAAATTATATACGTCCACTTCTATTTCAAGTTGTTTCTCTCAACAGTGAGGCCTCTAAGCGTGCAGATAGTGAAAGAATATAAAATGCTATCTGCTGACCGAAGTTACCAGGTGGAATGCATCGTAACTGGGTCTCGTCCTGCACCCCAAATAACCTGGTGGAAAGGTTCGAAGCCTCTGATAAAGAATATAAAAAATGTAAGTGGTTCATGCATATTTCATGCAGAATTTGTTTTATTGTATTTAATTATAGCGATATTTTATGAATTAATATAGTCCTAATATTGTACTCTTCAATATAAAAATGTGGTATTTGCATCGCATATAATTGGGGCTTATATTAATAAAATATCTACTAAATCCTAATATGAAAATCGGGTTCGTTTTTATAAGTGAATATCGACTGGACTGTTTAACATAGTGTTTAATTTTTTGTATTTGTCTTTGTCGCAAATTGGAATGGAAAAATGACAAATAGAATAGCTGAAGAAAAAATCAATAAAAAATATTGATATGTTTCGAAGATCTAAAATATTTGATGTTTATACCATTGATATGGTGAGGATTTACCTTTGAATCGTATTTAAATAAAAGTCGAGAATCGAGATCAAATTCAGATCAATAGTCGGATAAAAACGTATTTTAGATGTTGAATATGTAGAATGTGTGTAGTGGCACTAATGAAACGGATTGATTTGTATATTGGTGCGTTTAGAGATTTATTTTGTATAAGCCAAGGAAAATATATCAGGCTTGTTACATTTTCAACAAATCAGAAAAAAACCAGCGCTTGCCACTCTTAACTAAAGGATTTTTATAGGGATGGTCCACACCATTAAAAATCTTCTCCGCTAATATAAATATTTATCTCAACATATTTCTACACTTCCAATGTATTTTATTGTTTTTGATCTGCCACATGTAGAAGGATAATATATTTTTTTATAAATTGAATAGGAGAGAAACTGAGATGGGTTCGTCACATCAATAAAAGAATTCAACTGAAGACTTGGCTGTATGGGCATTATTTCCTTTGCCTGCCCAGAATGGGTGAAAAAAAAACTTCTATTATTTTACAGTTGGCGCCATACTAAACATGTTCTTTGCTATATAGTTACTTGTTCTTTATGTAATATATTAAATATACATGAACAATCATACACAATTAATAATAGTTTGTCTCAAACAGTAAATATGCAATGTATGCAAATATGTTAGTGTTTGTAATTTCAATGTATATGTAAATTATTACTTTTATAAGAATTAAAAGATTAGTTAGTTAATTTTTTCGCAACTGTATTAAAAATAGTACACGTGCGGACCCATCATTGTAACTTGATCCGACTGTCTACTTTTTGTCGGAACTTTTTACACCCGTAATGAAATATATTATTTTGTAACAGTATTTATGGCCAGTTAGTTAAAGAGATGATATTTTTAATATGATGAATATTTTAAATTGTTAATTTTTATAAATAAATAATTTGTTAGTTTATGAAGCTACTAATTCTAATAGTATATTCTATAATTAGATCTACTTTTTATGCTACTACTTTTCAAATAAAAGCGAAGTAAAAGTAAAATTTATTTATGCTCTATAAAAGCTTACTTAGATATTATTTAAAAGCAAATATTGAAATCGTTCGAAATGCGAGCAGCGACGTTGAAATTAATATGTAAAAGTTATGTCAAATGTACAGATATGCTTATGCCGCAGTTAATTAGCTTAATCAGCCGTTTGACTAGTGGCCTGAAAGATGTTCAGCCAGTTGATCAAACAGCTTAGCAGATTACTTGAATTACATAATTTTGGGCTTTAAGTTTTTGAAACGTGAAGTTACTCTCTCTCTCTTTAGGCTACCGATTATTTTTTGACTTAGAAAAATCGGAATGGCGTATTTACAATTTGGTCGCACCAGAAACCTGATCTGTAGACTTGCTAATCACATTTAATATATACTTGTATACGTACACATAACATTTCAGATTTTCCTAATAAGAAACTTATATGATTTTTACAGTTTTCAAGGTCAAACATGACCCGAAGTATAATACAGCTGGTGCCAGAAGCACAGGATCATGAAAAAATGCTGATTTGTCGTGCTGAGAACCTTTATCTCAGAGCTAGCAGCCTTGAGGATACGTGGAAATTAGCCGTTCAATGTAAGTATAAGGAATTTAGGATTACTCAATAGCTTTTGGTAGAGGTAAGTGGGGGAAAGATGAAAAATGGGGTAAGACAATAAATCATCTATAATACCCATTTTAACACGAATTTTTGAGAGCTAGTATTTTTGTTAGAACCGCCAGTTTCTAACGTTCCAAACTACATTCGAAGTTAGCCGCCCAGAGTGCGTGGAAGGCGGGAATTTGGATAATTTCGGCATCGTGATTTTTTGGTATAATCTTCAAGTTTTGATCTCACCCCATGTGTTGTAACTTTAAATACAATATGGATGCAACTATATCATATAAATATTTCTTTATAGTCTTTTATCCTTAGTTACGGGGCTAGTATTAGTAGCTAATATGCGGCTATTATTAGTAATTTAGGAAATATTCCAAATTTCAGTCTTTACAGAACAATTACGGGGTAAGATAAATATAGAACATTTTCGATCTTTATCCGTTCCCATTCATACAAAAATTCAGTCATTCTCAAACTTTAACTGGTAACAGGAAATAAACTGGCAACGTACCTAGTTGATATTTCAACAGGGCTATGTATACATTACCGAATATGCATGCAAAGATGAATAAATTAAATTTCAATTCCTGTTCGAATCTTATCTTAAATTACATAATTTAAATCGCAAAACTAAAGTAAACTAAATTTATATGTTTATATCAGACGTTGGCACTATTCAAATGAAAGTTATGTTTAATGAATTATGGTTGAACGTATAACGTAATAGCCAAAGTCAAAGTCAAAAATAATTTATTCATATAGGTCACATAATGTACACTTATTAACGTCAAAAAAAAAGAGAAATATTCAATTAATGAATCTAATATTACATTTAC
Organism: Pieris mannii; assembly: GCA_028984075.1. Lineage (NCBI taxonomy): Eukaryota > Metazoa > Arthropoda > Insecta > Lepidoptera > Pieridae > Pieris > Pieris mannii. Next base: position 9,665,073 of record CM054776.1, read on the forward strand.
TGCCAGTTCTCAAATCAAGGGCGTAGAACGGAAGAGAAGAACTGGCAATAAACTCTCCGCCACTCTTTTTAATCGCCAAGTTTTTTTACACAATGTTTGTCCTTAAGGAGCTGCAACCATTACACCATGTTCCATATGACATATTGAGTAATAAAGAATAATAAAATAAATTAAAAACAAAGATTTGTCCTCTATCAGCAGGAGGCATGGTGAAATAGGAGCAGCAATAATACCTAATTATTTAATAATTGCATTTGTTTTATTTAGCCATCAGGCCTCGTAATTATGTCCGTCATTATACTAATTATGTGGCCGAACCCATATATTTATATGGAAACAAAGGAAAGGTTTTGACATTTGTAGCAACTAAAATGTATGAAATACCCATTGCTACCCTTTACAACCGTTTGAAAAAAACGGAGTTTAATTATTTCATTAGGCCACTCTCTTGTCGTTGCTCATGAAATCTAAGTATGATAAGCAAATGGCCTTAAAGTTTTTGAAGTATGGGGTTGTGGGCTTTACAGAAAATAAATAATTTTCCAGGACCAGATTGGTTCACTATGTTCCGGCTCAAAGCTCAAGACACTGAAAGCTATTTACTTAAAATCGTTAATGCAAGATACATTAATTTTAATGATTTTAGAAAAAAATGATTTTTAAAATTAAAAAAAAATCTTTCCCCGTCATGTTTTCATCTTTACCCTGTTTTGTAGTCGCATCTTTATTTTTATTAATTTATTTTATCTCCGCTTGGTAGCCGATTTAACAATATGTTATTGATAAATCGGTTACTAATAATATTATTTATTTACACAAAGTAATTATTTCGTGACGCATAAGTAAGTCATTATATTCGTAATACTAGCACTAACTTTTAATAAAATTTATACTTCAATTTCAATTTCAAAGCCTTTATTTCTACTTTTACAAGAGGTAGTTTAGAAAAATATATATGGGTCTTAGGTCATTATGAACACTATGCACCGGCAGCCTTTCAACGGTTATGGAAAACGTATTCTTGTTTATGGATGTTTTTGAAAAACTATCCGGACATAATTTTAAATTCTCAAAAAAAAATATTAAAAAAATAATCTTTTTGAAAAAAAAAAATAACGAAAGAAGAAGTTAAACCAGAACAAAGAAAATCGAATTAGAAAAACTTTTCTCAATGCTTAAAATAAATTATATTAAAAAATTTCTAAGACTAGTCGGTTAATACAGACGTTTAATTGAAAATTTCAGTAAACTTAGCCAACCTTTTTCAAAACTTTTAACGCAAGACGAACTGTTTACTAGTTGTTTGTTGTGTGTTGTTGTAAAGTTGTTTTGAAACGCTAATTAGTAAACCATGTCAAGAACACAATAACAAATTACCTGATAAAGTTAAGAAAATATTTTTTGTCTTCAGTTGATTTATATATTTAAAATGTAATTAGTATTATATGAAAACAGCGAAGTCTAACCATGTATCCCAATTAGTTTGATCTTCAGTTACATAATATCTGAAATCTGACAAAGTTAAATGACTCCTCTCTAAAGCTTCATTAGGCTAAGGTTGATATGCATTTAATCAATCTGTATTTTTTAAACACATCATTGTTTCAAACATGCCTTAATTATATGAGGATTTAAGTCGGCATCTGTTAATATAATTTGAGGTTTACCAAACTTGCAAAATTTCTTACACAATAAAAAAGCAATCTGCAATAGTGTTATATTGAGGTAATGGATAAGCCTATTAATATTTAGTTAAATCATCCTGTAGGAATTATATATACTTTACTAGCTTCCTCAGCGAACTTCGTTTCTCCTTAATGATTTTACTGAGCCTACTTGTTTAGTACATACCAACATGGAACATTTGCTATGCTATCCCAGAGACTGTTCGGTTTTCCGGAATGAAATCTTTTTAGGTTGTTCTGTAAATTTTTCTCTGTATAAACCTCAGGGCTCACAACATAAGTTTTTAATAATGAAATAAAAAATAGGGGTGTATCATGACGTACTAATGCTGTATCATGAAAAAAAATAAAAAATTGTTTTTTCTAAAAATCTCTTAATTGTATAAAAAAAATTTAGGGGTGGATTACCATTAACATTTAGGGGGATGAAAAATAGATGTTGTCCGATTCTCAGACCTACCCAATATGCACACAAAATTTCATGATAATTGGTTAAGCCGTTTCGGAGGAGTTTAACTAGAAACACCGCGACACGAGAATTTTATATATAAGATTACCGTTTTCCAACAAAGGAAATGTCATCAATTTTCGAGTGCGATTTTATCAAAAACTTCTTTTGACGTAGAAGTGATGACCATCGGTTGATTATTTTGTTTTCGATTGAATTTATTACATTCACACGATTCGCATGTCTGTTTAAATCTTATCTTTTTCATAGATTTGCATTGGAAATTGGCATTAATTTTTAAATATGTTTTGTGAAAGCCTATATGATCTGATATTGCCTTAGCATGATTGTCTTCCGTTACCTATTCATGAAATTTCCTCCCTCTTTGGGGTTTGCACTCTACCATGGAAAACTTTATTAAACGACTAAGTAAAATGAAAGTCCTACTATAAAGAAGGCTTTAAAGTTTAAAATTTCATTTCATTCAATAGACTAGAAAGAAGTAAAGACAACATTTTTATTTTCGTAGTCTTTAAATATTTTTTTGGATTTTTTGGAAATTACAATGAGACTCATATAAATAATATATAATCCTGTGAATCAGAATTAATGTACGTTCGTTCGTTCGTTTTGTATGATATCGATTATATTTTATTGTAATCTCTAGTTTCTGATTTATGGGTTTTGGTTATCATGTTGTTTTCTTAATTGTTTTATTTTGATGTATTGTTAGAAATAACGAAGTACAAAAAAAAATATGATTAAGTTTTGTTTAAGAATAAGATGTGTTAATTTTCTTAAGGAGCGAGGATTCTTAGAATGTTTAAAAAAGGAAAAGAATATACCATTTGCAGATAACTCATTAAGGATGTTTTTTGTTTAGTTTAATAAATGTTTATAATCTAGATCCTTAACAGTATTGTTTATTTAAATGAAGTAATAATCAAATATTATAAATGACGTATAAATAGTAACTATACTGACGGTCGTAATACTAACAACTGCTAGACACTCGTGGACGCTAACTAGCGACCACGAATGTAGTCTAATGTTTTTTTCCCGTATAAACTATTGTATTTGGGTAATAGACATTAGTTTTAATTTTCTACGTCTTGTGAAATTTAAATGTTTTAAGGTAAATTATCTGTAAAGTAGTTTTCATTTAATAGTCTTAGCTGCACTTTTTCTTGTACAGGTATAATTTTTAAATATGTTAATAGCTTTCTGTAGTCCTCTTTATGTTGTGGTTTGAATTTTATAAGAGCAATTGTTTTTTAAATACGTATTTGTAATGCAAATCTGTGATTAAGATAAGTTTTGCATGTTCTTCTATAGCTTGAAAGTCCATATGTTATAATGGATATTGTATAACCATCAAAACAGGGTCATTTAGTCTAGCTGTTGAGTAAGAGAACCAACCCCACTCTAATTCATGAGTTCCATTTTGCATGATTAATTACATAAAACCATGAGAGAATTTCCAACAGTTGTACCAATAGTAAGCCTCAAAATGAGCTCTAACAAGAACCCATTTCTCATCGCGGAGGGAGATGACGTTTACTTGGACTGCAGTGCACGAGCTAATCCTCACCCTAGTAAATTCTTTTGGTTCAAACAGGTTGGTATGCTATGTTATTATTTATAAAGTTATGTTAAATCTCTATATTTAAATCACTATGATTTATAGTGATTATTTTAATGATAAAAATACCTTCATAGGACATGTTAAATCATAGTATGTGGATAGATGGAGCAGTGTTGGCCTAGTGGCTTCAGCGCGTGACTCTCATACCTGAGGTCGTAGGTTCGGCCCCGGCTGTGCTCCAATGGACTTTCTTTCTATGTGCGCATTTAACATTTGCTCGAACGGTGAAGGAAAACATCGTGAGGAAACCGACATGTCTTAGACCTAAAAAGTCGACGACGTGTCTCAGGCACTGGAGGCTGATCACCTACTTGCCTTTTAAATTTAAAAATGCTCATGAAACAGATTCAGAAATCTGAGGCCAAGACCTTAAGAGGTTGTAGCGCCACTGATTTATTTATTTATATGGATAGATATAGAAATAGATTTCAGAGCAATATACTATAAGACTCGAACGCTAGATCCACGCTTAGGCACATTTATGATGTCTTAGGATAGAAACGAATTATTTAATGTTAATGTTGAGAATCTTCTTTAGGGTGTGGCAATAGCGAACAACGTCAGTGCAGAGATTTTAGTCAGCGAGCAAAGCCTGGTGCTGCGAAATGTTATGCGTACACAATCCGGAGAGTATTATTGTGCAGCACAGAACGATGAAGGAATAGCTATAAGCAACCAAGTTAATTTAGAAGTAAGATGTAGGTATTTTTTTTAATACAGACTATTTGTGAATATGTGTCTGTGCACAAAAATCGAAGGAAGTAGAAACTTGAGCAAATTTTATTAAAATTATTGAAATAAAATCTTGAATTTCTTTAAAAAATTACATAACAATATATAAAAAGTTATTTATTAAATTATTTGTCATAATATTTAAAATCCTCGTAAAATATTCAAAATTTTAGAATTGAAAAATTCGGGAGAATTGAATTCGTGTTTTTCTGTATGCAGTAACAAATTGGTTGCTTCTAGTTTTTATAATATGTCATGTATTGAGTTTTAAACCGTCATATGACACACACCCAAATCTACACATCACATCGTATCTACACTTTTGATATTAAATCATTATCAATAATTTAACAAGTGGTATGTAGTCTCGCTGTCCGTTCTTTCACATGTTGGACTCTCTACAATCTGTTTAAATAGGCGGAGTACCCACCATGCCCTATTAATATTTATGTCACATCCTACTGTTGTACAGACATAATACCCTTGTAGAGCAGTGAAACTTCCAATATCAGGTAGAAGTCCCGACGTCCGTCTCTCCGGAACGGTCTTTGATTATTCTTTTGGTATACGGGGCATACAGCTTCGTGCGGGGTTAAGTGTTTAGCTTTTTAGCAACCTCATTTTGTATACCATACAGCGTCACTACTATTACGACTGTGCAGTGGGACTCAGCTGATGTGCCGTACGCCCAGAACATCAATGGTATCTTTTCCGCGCTGAAGGAGGCAAGGTAACATGGCCTCACTCCTCGCCGCCATGACCGCGATACCTACACTTACAAGGACTGTTGCATAGTTATTATCTCAAAGGTGTTGCATAGTTATTATATCATCACGAATGTGACGGGTGCAATACCTACCAGATTTTTAATTGTGATATTTTAATTTATAAAATAATTGTAAAATTTGCCTATTTTTCTACTAGCTACGATTTTCGGAGTTCATTTTGAATGAAGATGTAGATATATAATTGACTCACAACAATACAGTGGTTATAATTGTCAGAGCTACGGAGCTGATAAGCATAGTAAGTATATGATTTGCTCATGCGGCTCTTATTAAGGACCACGTCTGCCACCACAGTAGCGCTGCGTTGTCTAACAATCCTTTAGAAGTTCTTAAAAACAGGTATACTATATATATGTTTAGACACCTTGTTCAAGTGAAAAAAATCAAAAAGGCAGATATTTTTATGTTAGGAATTAAATACTGGTTATACAAACACACGCGCGCACGCATACCCATTAGCCGTAATACCACCTCTTCCTTAGATTCGCGGACGTCAACGAACAGTTATAGTTAAAGGTAATAAGTAAAGAGTCTGCCATATTTTGTATTTTGGGGGGTTCTAATAAAATAAACCTCTTTACTTCTACCTTCTGTGATAGCGCAGAGACCTGGATGTCTGCCTTATACATTTTCTTCGTTATCTAAATGGTATGCAACTTACCAAATGTATGTGTTAAGTATCATTAGTTCAAACCCAAAGTTGTAGCTTAAACGCAGCAACGACGACCTTTATTCATTAAGAATATTTTGTAATAATACATTTCTAGCAAATCATATACCTTGATTCTCGCCAGCTCCCTAGCTACCACGTAAATGTCTTTTTAATACAGTTGCTCAAAAAGTGGCGTATTGCAGAGACGTATAGCGTTCGGGATGAAGGCTATTACACACTCGTGCTTTTTCTTTACCTTTTCCGCACTCGTGCGTTCTCATTCCCAACTGTCAAAATAATGTCTATTAAAAATGGAAAAAAACAACTACGAAGTTTTTACTTAAAAAAATCAAGTTTCTATGATTCATGCAAACATTTTAAAAAGAAGCTACTAATTTGTTTCAAAATCAGATTTAATCATTGAATTCAATGAGTTAGGTTTGGTTTCTTTTTCATATCAATAAAAATATTCTACTGAAGACTTGGCTGTATGGGCGTAGTTCCCTTTGCCTCCCCAGAATGGATGAAGAAAAGAAAAAAAACCAAGCTTATATTCTTTTACGGTTGGCACCATTTTCCAAAAATGTTCTTGTGACTTGAGTTGGTTCTTGCATAAAATTAGTAATTTCGACGATATTTTATTTCAATTAAGACCACCCGAACTCAGTATAATTGCACAAAATTCATCGGAGAACATTTTACCGGAAACGTAAAAGTCGTACAACGAATTTATTGCGTGGAGAGAGGAGAAAAAAGCAAATAGTTTAATTAAATTGCTTACTTTTTTCGCAACTGTATTAAAAATAGTTGTTATTTGTAGTAACGTGTGGAACCGTCATTGCAACTTGTTCCGACTGTCAACCCTCACCTTCGGCTGCGCCTTGGCTCCAGACATTCGTCGGAACTCTTTGCAATGACAGGCTTTCCGCACTTGTAATGAAATATACTATTACATTTATCTTTTTCGATATACCTAATTGCGTTGCGCATTGTTTAATTTTTTTAGTAATTGTTAAGTGGTAATTTTTGTAAGCTATATTTTCTCTATCCGTTTCGTATAATGCTGGTAAATTACTTTTTTAGATCCACCAGCGTGTATCTCATCGCGGAACAGTCAAGTATTCGTGGTGCTGGAGAAGGAGACGGTAGAGTTAATCTGTGAAGTTAACTCTAGCCCGCCACCTAATCACTTTATGTGGTCGTTTAATAATTCCAAGGAATACATGGATATAGATCCAATGTATGTTACAATATATTTAATAGTGTATGATCTTCGAAAATGACTTATAATCAGAAACCTGGAGAGGCAATAAATATATTTTACTCCAGTAAACGTCATGTAATAAGTTTCTGAAGCTAATACTTTTAGCTTCAGTCTTCCTTCCGCATTTGATTAATTAGTCGTTTCTCACTCACGACGGTTTTTTTTACCTTTATGTGAATGCTCGCTGATAGAAAAGCATCTATTATTAAGACGGCGTCCACATTTTAGAAACCAAAGCTTAACCATTGCTATTCAAGATGTTTTCTGTAAAACTGTTTCTATATAAGTATATATTTTCAGATACTACAAATCAAGGGGATGTACATCAACTTTCATTTACACACCAAGTGCAGAAGAGGATTTTGGTGTCATCTCATGTTTAGCTTTAAACATCGCAGGCCTACAAGAGGAACCATGTGAATTCATACTGGTGGCTCCGAGTAAGAACTTATTCTTCTTAAAAAAAATTTGTACGTTGATTAGTATATGGTCCATTTATAAGAAGTATATTGATATTATTAACATCGAAACGCTCATATTAGACAGCTTTTTTTTGGTTTTCCACTCGTCTTGACCTAATGGTTTCAGCGCGCGGTTTTGATCCCTGGGGTCGTATCGTATTGTGCGATCTCCGATTCAAATTCCCTCGTACAATTAATGATATTCACGACAATACATAGCAACTTTCTTGCCTGTAGCATACGATGATATCGACGGGATACATGAGTTGCATGGTCTAAACAAAACGTAACATTCTTGATCAATGGGAAAAGTTTCTTATCAAAAATATTCTTGATGTAAACAGCACTTAATTATTAATTTAAACTTAAAATAAAATCATACGGAACGCAATTACTTTATTCTCGTACGCAATTATCTCCACCAATCCGTAGAACAGAGTCCTATCTGCAGGATTGATAGTTTTCAGTAGAGGCAAGAGAAGTTTTTGACTTGTGTAATTCTTAAACAGTGAGACTTGAGATTTTGATTTTTTGGTATGATATGACAACACCCCAGCCTAGTTAAATGCTATGTAGTGTATATTTCTTATCCTCTTATTTCACGAGATAGTGAGTTCCATATAAACATAGGACGTTTTATGGCGGAAGAGCGGGTCCCCGTAGTGAACATTGTACGTTTTTTTACGGAGATGTATGAATTAAGTGACGTTCTATATTAACATGGGTTATTTTTTGTTGGAATTACCCATCCCTTATGAGTCCTATGTAAATAAATATCTTAAAATTTTTAAACATAATGTTCGCCATATGATGACTGATCCCATGTAACTAAATAAAAAATAAAAATATTATTAAAAATAGTTTATTAGACATAAAATCTTAAAATAGATATGTAAACTATTAGAAGGCATCATAGAACAACGTCCTAACTGTTGTCATTATCCCAGTAACAACGTCCTATCTTAATATCAAACCAAGAAATCATATTACAGATTACGTAGAAAAAGGTCCTATATTCATATGACACGCTTAAAATACCAAAAATGTTCTTATAAAATCGTCCTTATGTTTCATAAGACTTCTACTTTTTACTATTTATTATTACAGAAAGAATGAATACTCTGTGACTTAGCATTATGCCAATTGCTTTTTCGCATGATTTTCTCACTACAGATGCTTTTCTATACCTCTCCTGTAAGAAACGTCCTATATTAAAATCAATCACCCACAACGCTTTACTGAGTCAAAAATGCAATATTAAAGCAATACAGATATGATGTTTGTTAATATAAGAATTTATTAGTGTGTATCGCGAAATAATACAGCTGAAATCGTCAATATACCAGTATTTACACTTTTTTTTCGTATAATCTTCAGGAAAATTTGAAAATGGTGCACTAAGTTCCGGCCTTTCTGCATCAGTTTTTTGTAGCATATCTAATATTTTCTTTGAACGTGACATCTTTAAAAATATGTTTTTACATGTAAAGCAGTTAATTTATTTTGTACATCAAACCAAAAAAAAATCTGAGCGCATAACACAAATACACCCTCTCTCCACCGAACAGCAGCCGGAGTGACAAGCGGACGGGGCGTCGGCGCAGCCGTCGCTTTTCGCGTGCCGTCGCTTGATCACTTCGTGCGTTTTTATACGGAATTAATGTCAGATAGTACGTTATTCGATTCTATATCTCCGAAACTAAACAAGATACGAAAATTCTAAAAACATACGTCTGTAGAGTTCGTATTCCTTATCTCGTTTAGCTATTAAACTCATTTTTGCTCCATGATCACATCGGACTCTGTTCTACGGATAGGTCGATCTCTTCATTTGCAAATATGACTTTTTATTGTTTGTTATTTCTTTCCGTCCGAAACCATAAACTTTAAATTCCTGTTAAAATGCTTCAGCATTACGTGCATCACTATTCTTATAATTTACATATTTGGTATCCCATAAACTCAAACTCTCACTCATGACTGCGATAAATCTCAATGAACTTTAGAATATCAACAGAACTGAATTTAAAAACCGTTTTACTCATATTCACACCTCTCTTCTAAAACATTAATTTTATTTGAGATACTGTCATGTAATAGTAATAAATTATATTATTTTCATCGGAAGTCTAAAGCATTAATTTTAAACTGTATACATGCGTGTTTATACGTATTAAACTTATTATAGGTCTAATTAGAGATAAATTTTATAAAATGTTTTGGATCTCTTTTTCATCAATTTTTACTGTATACAGTGTTACTAGGTGACCAGATCGCATCCATATTCGAGAATACTTCTTACATTGGTATAATATATACATGTTTCATACAGTCGATCTCATGAAAATGTTATCATTTGTTTACTATTGTGTCAATATGATTATTATACGTCATTTTTAAGTCTAGACTTATACCTAAGTCACGAACACAATCTACTTCTTTAACGGTTATTAAATTATTAATATTATAATTAACGATAATATTGTTTTTTATTGATGACCGTTATTTTGACACAGTTTGAAGTGTTAACCGATATTCAATTAGTCTATAGTTAAAAAGATTATTCAAGTCAGCCTGGATTTTGAGACAGTCTCCTTCTTTATTTATTTTCAAGTATATATTTTTTTATCATCACCGAACTTAAGGTAATTAAAATCTTTAATGCTACTATTTATGTCATAAAATGTGCATTGTAAAACAGGGGACCCAATCTTAATCCTTGAGAGACTCCAGAACTTATATGAACAAAATCATTTCTGGCTCTGCCAACTGCAACCGCCTGTCTACGATTTATTATATACGAACAAACGAAAAGTCACCACGTATCTCTAATAGTTAGGATGGAGTTAGGATAAGAATTTAAAATGACAGTCTGTCTTGCAGCTTTACCAAAAGCGCTAAATAACTGTTCAGTGTTGAAACAAAGCGTTACAGCTCTGCAAGTGGAGTGTCAAGAAGACTTTGATGGAGGTCTTATGCAGAAATTCCACATGGAAGTGCTGGAAATACCTTCTTTGAATGTGAGTATATAAAATAAAAAAAGCAGGGGCGCTACAACCTCTTTCAGGTCTTGGCCTCGATTTCTGAATCTGTTTCATGATCATATTTAAATCTAATAGGCAAGTAGGTGACCAGTCTCAAGTGCCTGACACATGACGTCGACTTTTTGGGTCCAAGATATGTCGGTTTCCTTCACCGTTCGAGCAAATGTCAAAGTATATAAGTATTCAGTTACTAGTCATTTTAAGTTTTACGAGTATCTCTAATATATTTAAAGCGTATATTAGTATACTGATAGTTGAATATAATTTTTATTTCTTAAAATTGTAAATTATATTAAAAAAATATATTATGTATATTATTAATCGCGCTACGGTTATTTATAAAGTTGTTTAATTTGCCAAAGTAAGAAAGCAACATTAACTTCTTTGTATTTTTTAATTGATAAAGTTATTTTTATTATTTTGTTTAAGAAATTGTAGAAAACAGACAAGAAACAAACACAAACAAATTAATCTCTTTTCTCTTTTAAACTCAGAATTTTGACCTAAAAACACTATAATGTCTGTTTCGTGACGTTTCTTCATTCGAGATCACGTCAAAATATCGAAATCTCGTAGGCACCGGTTGTCATGGCTACGGTTCGGTTTCGTGAAAAATATCCTTGTCTTATGAAAACTTAAATTAATAAGCTAATAAAGACAGCTATGTTTTAACGCAGTAATAATAATGTTAAATATATGTCAAGTTCTTCCAATAAAATGTATTAATTTATAAGACTATATTATTTTTTACTTAATAGATCGATCGATTTTTTTTATATATTCGGTAATTCAAACCAAGATCTAAAACTATACAAAAAAATAATATTATGCCCATTTTATAAATGTTAATATTGTTCAATTTAAGAACCAAATTTTAAGTTACCAAATATGTTTAGGTGTCCTTTGCTTTTAAATAATTCAATATATTTTGAATTTATATTTGCGACGCTATCGCAGATGTATGTTGTAGTCGTAATTCAAATATTGAAACTCTGGCCTAGGCATTAGGGAGCGCTCAAGTATTTTATTACACAATTTTATAGATTCTTCATCTCCCCTCCATGTAATGCTCCGTAACGTTCTTGTATGCCCAATAGTAAATCGTTTCGTTACCAACCAGTGACTAATTGATTGTTGCCATTTATGTGGTGTAGAGTAGCGGAAAGTCGAAAATAGTATAAACAATATTGCATAATTCAAACCCCGCTCCGCTACGTTTTATAGAAAATTAGTTGCGTAATACGTTGCTCCCTTAGGGCGTAGGAAGAATTTTTGAAATTAACACGAGCGTAACGGATATCCATAGCAATGATTTGTCTTATTATTATATTATATGTCTTTGGGATATGTTGCTATAGGCAACTTTAGAATAACTACAATGGTTTCTTTACGAACACATTTCCATTGGTGTAAGGTGGTGTTATAGTTCAGAATCGCTCAACTGGACTAATGTTCAATTGCCCATGATTGTTTTGAGTTAACTTTTCTATTAGGTTCTGGCAAACGTTACATCAAATATACCAGTTCTGGCGGTAACTGGTCTGACTGTGCGTGAACGAGCAAATTATCTTCTCATACTGTATGCATCGAATGCGAAGGGAAGGAGCGAGACCTCCACCTTGTATACTGATATTTCACCTAATAAATATACAGGTAAGTATCAAGATCTCAGAGCCTCAAACCGATGCATTTACATTTTTCAATTTAAAATTTGTTGTTTATTTTGTAAAGATCTCTCGTGAAGCCGCATACAGACTGGGACAGCTTTAAAATTGATCTTGAAAGTAAGATCTAAGAATACCATAAAAGAGGAACATTAAGAATTAGAAGTAAAGAAATTTACAAAGAACGTCCAACATGTAGCTTGGAACAATACTCCAAAATTTAAGAAAAAGGTACAAAACGACTATTTTTCAGAAGAGATTAAACATTTGATAAAGACAAAACAGGCTCAAAGAAAAAGGTGGCATTCCACAAGATGTTCTGATGACAAAAATACATCTGAATAACCTTACTAAGCAACTGAAGAGATGGATTATATTATATATATGAATATACATAGAAATAGATAAAGATACTACAGTAAAGATATACCCATTTACTTCTAGAGAAACTATTTAACTTCTGCTGGTTCCAACAACTACTCCATCTGGATAAAATCGATAAAAAATATTAAAAATCTACAAGACATATTCCTCCCTTAAAAGAGTCCAATGGAAATTGGGCTACAAGTAACATTCAAAAAGTTACGAGGTTTGCTGATCATCTAGAAGATATATTTCAAATCGGTGATGAAGATTCACTTGACTTCCAGGAAATATCGTTAGAAGAGCTAAAAATCCGTCTAGTCACACCAAAAGAAGTTTTAAGGGAATTTATAAAAACAGGGTTTGATTTAAATACGGGGTACAATATGTACCCAATATGTTGAAAGTTGCGGAAGTTATAATGATTTGAATTAAAAAGTTTGAATGAACGGCGCCGTTTAGTTAAACGACTAGGCTGTTATTTGACATCGACATAACATAAATAGGCGAAAAATTTGCGTATAAAATTTATAATCCTTTGACTTAATGTCTGTAATTTTTTGTTAAAAAAATATTAGTACGTCGTGTATTGGTAACATAGATACTCAGTTTTGGTTTAGCATGAAATAATTATAAATTGTTTTTAGATAATATCTCTTACATCATACAGTTTAGTGCTATGTCTTTTTACAGAGTCAAATGGTCTACTGTTCTTGTCCCCAATGCTAGGGTCCTTACTTGCAGTTGGGGGTTTGTTGACTGCCTCAATATGTGTGGTGCTTGCAGTAACATACTGCCGGCATAGGGCCAGTAATAATCGACCATCTAAGTGAGTGACTATAGTAAAAATGCTGGAATGATAATACGCTTATATTAATATGTACTATAAATTTTTGCGCGGGTACTATATATTATTACATAGAACTATAATCACATTATAGGAGTGCTTTATCTGAGTTGTATAAAGATTCTCGTTTTATCTTAGATTTTTTTGAAAATAACATCAATATAATTTGAGTTACTTAATGTAAACCAATCCATTCCATACCTGAATCATACCTGAAACTACTCCGCTTAATGTTGGCAGGGTAAGTTTATTAGTTTTATAAATATTTTTGTAATATGTAATTGAAATATATTTTGGTAAATTTATGATTATTTCATATTAATAGCGGGGATTCGTTGTCAGAACGTGATGGCACGTACACAAACGACTCACGCCCCTCCCCAAAGATCGACTATAGCAGTCAGTTCGAACTACAACTTGGCCCGGACGGCATTCAAGATTTTAATCGAAATGGTAAGTAATAGAGCACTTCAGGCTTAATACCAGACAATCAACTTATCTTCCTTTAAACTTATTACAACATTATCATTATCATTCATCAAAGATGGTTCTATCAATTTAATCCTCCATTTAGTACCCATTACTAGTACCTTGCTTTTTTTAATCATACAAAGCTAGAGTAATGCAAAATTAACTTAATTTGATTGCAATTCAGGAGATAAAATAGAAGAGATGAACATGTGTGCGGTGAGCGACGCTGTGGAAATATGTGGCAATCGTGGCTTCTTTGGCGTAACTAGCAACTATGTGAGTAAACAATATTATAAAAGTGTTCTCAATTGTTACCGTACTGATAAAAAAAAAATAGCTACATGTAATAACTTCCGGTTTGAGTTTATCAACAGTTAACAAGTACGTCAGTCATCTCTGCAAAAATAATTGTTCTCTTGTCAAAAATCGGTCCAACAACTAAAATGGATCATAACAAGATTTAAAACATAGTGTAAATAACGCATCAAACATAAAAGTGTAAAACAATACTTGCAAATACTATAACCTAAAAGTGCAATGCTATATAGACTTTTTAGCAACATAGCACAAGTCGCAACCCGGCACCAACATACAAAACAGAAAGATACTTCCGCTACCAACATAATAACAAACTTTAATATATACTGACAATGACTTGGTTGCCAACACACGAAAAAAAAAGTACCGCAACATGGATATGTTAGAGATTAAACAACTTTAACCATGATAACAACATCGCTCACTAGGAGCGTTTTGGAAGCAATACACGAAAAAATGAATACTATGATGGAGAAAAACATTCTGCTGAAATCTAAGGTAAAAGAACTGGAACAAAAACTTGATAATATCTTAAAAGAAAAGCGCAAATGTAACCTAATATTTTATGGACTCGAAGAGTTAGGAAAAACAGAATGAGATAATAATAGACATAGTTGTCTATGATGGAAATAGTGAACTCCAATATCAGCATAATAATATGGCCATTTAGACAAACAGCTATCACTAATATAGAAAGTAAGTGTGGCCAAAGACACTAAGTTTAGCGCGAAGACAATGGGGCTCTTACAGGAAAGAAAAGTACTAATAAAAAACAAAAACAACAGTGAAAAACATCACAACTTAAATTCTAGTCTAAGCAAACAGGTTCGAGAAGATAAGAGTAACGTCTTGCCTTATGATGCTTAGATATAAGGAACTTATAATGCTTTGTTAACATCACAGTTAATTTATTTGACATAATTTTCATATAATAGTTTCGTTTAGAAATAAAAATGCATGAATAATATCCTAGTTGTTCCATATTTTTTAAGAATGATTTTTAGCACAAAACCCGAATTTAATTGATATATAAATGCTTTCCAGACAATATCCGTAGTAGACTGTGGTGTAACAGCACGTAGCGCGGACATCGCAGCAAGCCATGGATCGAACGTACACGAGAGCTATATTTAAATTTTCTTATCCGATACCTAGGTAACACTGAAAATGTATAGAAACTAAAAAAGACAGCGAATACTTTTATTGTTTTTTGAAGTATATCCGTTCCTCTCTACACATCGTCGTATTCGATGGAATCACTAAGCAGCAAGCATTGGTAGCATTCTTCCTTAGGGGTCTTTTCTATGGCATTTTCGTACGCTTACACCGCATCTTCAGGGCTCGTAAAGCGAATACCTCGAAGTTTGACTTTAGTTCTTTGGAATAAATGAAAGTCGCCAGGGCAGTCAGAGGACTGTATGACTCATTACGTCGACACCTACCATAATCAATTATTGAACAGTCCGTTTTGCTGAGTGCGCTGAAGCATTGTCGTGGTGAAGGACGATCCTACTTCGAGGGCGCTGCTGACGAATTTTTTTGACATACCAGGTTGCAGTAACTGTCCTTCAATCTTCTAGCACAACTGTCGCAAAATGACGATTCCGACCAAACAATAATGCAATCATCTTTTTTCCTTGACTTCTTCCTTTCTTTCTTAGCAATATATCCAGCTTTCATCACCTGTGATGATGTTTAATAAAAGCATAAGCATTTGAGTCAACGCTGTTGAACTTGTCTAATATTTGGCGATACCAGTCCCTGCGAAAGTGTTTCTGATCGTCGGTTAAAGTATGAGGAATCCATCTGGTACAAAGCTTCCTGACGCCTAAGTGTTCGTGAAATCTATTTTAAACTTGGCTCATACAAATACCGAATCTGCTGATAGGTCACTCTCTAATCTTCCTCTAACATTCGTCGCACAGCACTGATGTTATCTTCAGTAGTCACTGTTAAAGGCCGTCCCTCAGGCGGATCATTATTGAGATTGCTACATCCACGATTAAACTCGTTAAACCAATTGTAATAGTGGCACGTGATGGGGCTTCATTAAAATAAGCTAATCGCAGTCCATCATAGCTTTGTTTTTGAGTAAGCCCACAACGATAGTCATAATAAATCATTTACCTAAGATTTTCTCGCGTTATGTTCATTTTCACGTGTAGCACGTGATTTTGATTTACCGCCAATACACAAAAAATAATGACATAACAAAGCAATATTACCAAAGAGTTCTAAAATTAAAATTCAAAGCGTGTTCAGTAGAAATGTTTTTAACTGGCCAGTTCTAAACATTTTCAGTGTTACCCACATATATTTCTCGGCAAATACAACTTCTACATTTACAGAAGTCAGTTTTTTTACACTAAAGAAGTACGCAAACCTCGAAGTTTGTTACTAGTACTACTACATTGGAAATGTAGAAGTAATATATAATTAATACACTTTAATTAGATAAAACCAATGTGACCAATTTATTAATTACCGTGCCAAATCGTTGTGCTATTTTTTTCGTAGAAAATATTTGAAATTAAAGTTTATTAAAAATAAAGAATTTCTGATTAAAAATCTGAAAAAAAATGTTATAATATATTTCACTTGAAAGGCTGATTTACTACGAAGAATTATACAGCGTTACTTAAAAATTACAAAAAATATATAAAATATTAATGGGAAGAATCGTAAAAATATAAAAGTTATGTAATAACTAGTCTGGCCATAAATACTGTTACACAAAAACTTATCTATTTTTCAACTTTTTAATTATTTTTAATTTGGAACACGTTTATTATTTTTAAAACATCTTTAGATTTTACGGCCTTGTAGATATTCTTCGTATTCATTATCAAATTAAAATATGTCATGGGTTGTTAATAAGAATAGGATTGCGGTGACGGGTAAAACTTGCTGCGTTTCTTGCCCGTTCTTCTAAACAAGGGTTTTCTGGTAGTTTTGCTCTTTCGAGAATATTGTAAACGTTTTTGACATTCATAAGCATGCCCTAAGACACATCTAAACTGATAAAAAACGAAAAGCAAATAAACGATTTTTTTTTTTGATCTTGATCGCCCTGCACAAAGTGGATATGGAGCCGTCGATTATATTTCGGGCACTTCAAAAGCTTATACAATCCTGTATCTCGTACTATCTACAGATACAAAAAAGGTCGGGGCGACGCGTGCTGTTAGAACAACGAAGGATTAACATGCTGTTAAAGTTAGAATTCGTCGAAACTGTATGAAAAAATCTTATCACGGAAAATGACGATTTCTGCTAGCGCTCTGTTGCGTATTATTCAAGCAGACCTGAAGCTCGGTGTAGTCGATAAACAGAACAGCTCTAAATCAATCTTTACAATTAAAGAGAGTAGATCGCTCAAAACTGCTCGCTGTGTCACGATACTCAGCTACATAAAAAGCATCGACATATCCTCTTTACCGATGAAAACATTTTCATTGTAGAACACCATTGAAGAACACTACAATAAGCAAAAGGGAACCGCTCAACAATACACTTTTTAAAAATAAAGTTCTCTTTGCCCTTTTATTTTCATTACGCATACCCTCCCGCGGCATGGTTGCCTGGTAGTGAAGGGTTATGTGGGACTCGCTACTGTGCATACTCACTAAAACCCCACGGCACCAACAATCACCCGATGTAGGACGCGGTAACAGCTTAGCCTTGCCCGGGAAGATTGGCCCTCATCTAGCCCAAACCTCAACCTTTTGGAGTTAAAATTATGATCAGTTTTAGAGGACATGGCTTGCTTAAACGACACGGCGACATTGTCTTCTAAATATTCTTTGGCGTAACCAATTGCGAAACAGCGAAATTTATCTTGGAAATAGTGCGTAAATCCATAAATCAGTGGCCAAACGGATAAAGAACCTGTATAAAAGTCAAAGGTGGATTTCATTCATTGTAATATTCCTTAAAAAGTTGTGTGAATGTACTAACGTACACACGTAAGAAGTAAAACTTCTTTCTGACCTTATTTTTCTAAAAATTACCTGAAATTAAATGATTTTATGCAACTGTACAGAAATTGGTTAAATAAGATAAAGTTTAACAAACGGCTTTTATAGACATACGAATACAAGTAATACAATTATTTCATTTTACCTAATTACTACTAAGATTATTATAGAATTTCATTAATTGCAATATTAGTATTAATAGTAAGTAATGTTATCGTAACTAAAATATTTTTTACATTCCACAAATTTTAGTAACCGAGTAAAACTCCATCAACTGTAGTGCTAAATCTTGGCATATAAATACTGATGTACGTACCACCATAATGTATGTATAACATCATAATACCAAAGAGATATAATTACTTACTTTTTGAAATTCACTGGAATTACAATTATTTTATATAATAAGTGTATTTATATACAAATCACTACAATTATTAACAACTAAATCCGTGTAATTGTGCAGTTTTAACTAAAGTGCTCACCTGTCTCTTAATATCACAGCATTAACACAATGTGGCAAAAAGAGAAAATAGTAGTTTTGTTAAGACAGCGATTTTTAAGTTGAAAATTCATCTCACATCAAATCAAAAATCATTTCATTTATTAATGTAGGTAACATAATGTACACTTATGAACGTCAAAATATACTTTAAATGATTCTAATTTTACATTTACCGCCAGTTCTCAAATCAAGGGCGTAGAACGGAAGAGAAGAACTGGCAATAAACTCTCTTTTCTGTTGAAGAGTTAATTAAGTCGGAATCCAATAAAAGAAAAGAACGGCATAATTTTAGTCTCATCCGGTGATATTTCATTATAAGTTGATGTACGATTAATGCCAGTTGCATAATTGCCATGACAGTAAGTTATTTGTTTTAAATGTACTTTTTAAAGGAATACAACTTACCAAATTAAGAAGTCAGTAGGCTTATTTGAGTCCTTAAAACAATTGTAAGTAATCATAGGCGTACCAATTTGTAACGTATCTATCATTTAGTAATATTTAGTCTTCAAATGCTGTATTTTCTTTGTTATGTCGAAAACCGGTGTTCTAAATAAACTAGCAGTCGACAGAAGCTCTTATTTGCGTTTTTGTTTCTCGCGCAGAGTTTCACAATTGCTCGGATTCCAAAGCACTGCATTTTACTTGAAGTGATCCGACTAATTTCAATTTTCAAGGTTTCCTCACGAGACAATTTCATTTCAAATATTTTAATAAAACATCGGATTCAACTAACCAATTCGTTGTTGGTGTTTAATAATTTTAGTCCATACTGAACAGTTTGACAACTTAATTCTGGGACCTGCGATTTCAGATCCAGTTTATAGATTAGTTTCAAGATTTGTTGTTTGTTAAGTTTGATGGGTAAACGAAAAATGTGACGGTGATTTTGACGTGACAACGTCCTATAATGCGATGGAGCCGGCAGCACGAACGAAAAAACATGACGCATGCGGCGTTACTTCGGCCATGACGCATGCGGCGTTACCTCCGTTCTATTAAAGGCTTGGAAGTGTCGTTCCAAAAATGCGTTTTGTTATATATAATATTATTTCCCTTCTTCTTTATATCCATACAAAATATCTATCAAACAAAAAAAAACTAAAATTTTCTTTTAAAAATTCAATCATTCCATCAGTATTTTCTTATGACGTTGTCACGTTCAACTATCGTCAGTAAACCAACATTACAGAGAACCGTTTTTTTTTCAATAAAGAAGATTCACTTCAAAAACTGCATTTTAAATTGTAACATAACTTATGGCCGGACTAGGTATAGATAAATTATCAAAAACTAAATAAATTGTTTTAGTATGTATAAAAAAATGTTAAGGGTAATTTGTTATTAAAGTAAGTCGTAAAAATAGAGGTTTCGTTTAAGTGTATGATAACGTAAAGAAGTATTATTATAAGAAAATTGTAACATATTCTAAGGACTGCAAATTATACAATGAAGTTAAAATTTACAATTTAATTAATTAGTTTCTGATTATATTTAATTACGTAGCAGGAAAGACCATGTAAGTCAAAATAATTTGTTGTCAATATTAGTTCTAGTAACTTAACATTTACTTCAATTAGGAACCACGATTAGCGCAAGATAGGTACTAAACAACTATACTACAAAAAGTACGACATAAAATCCATTCGTCAATTATAGCTTGACGCTTGTATCGCGCCATTGGGAAATACGGCGTTCTCTATTATCGTAGGCCACAGGGTGGCTGTGCCAATGAAATAGTAGTAAAATTCAAAATGCATATCAATTTTTGAATGCGGCTAGAGCTTTAATTAACAATTAAGAATACAAAAATAACAAGTATATAGTATGGACATCAATCAAAAGACTACAAATAACAAATATCCAAAAAGCATTAATTACACGTGTAATAATTTTTTAGTTAGGTATTAGCTCACACAAAATTCTACTTTTCAATGCGATATTGATAGACTGACGCAAACCATGGCACAACACTAACGCTAAACACACATTCACCTAACGCACATTCATAATGAATGAACTGAGAAACGAATTATTTCTGTCAAGTCTTGGCGTGTATATATGTGATCGTAAAGGAAGATTATGTGTAGGGTAAGATACATTATCGATGTTGCAAGTTATATAATCGTTGTTAATTAATAATGTTGAATTTGAGTTTAATGTGTAGAAGAAGTAGTAGTGTTTGGAACAATGAACTTAGTTTTATTTATACGAGTATCTGCTGTATTTTTGCTGCAAACCTGAGATTATAATATCGAATAAATACGTACGTAAGAAGACGTCTTCTTGACAATATATTGGTTGTGTTATGAATAAAAACGTATTTACATAATTTGGATTACAGGGAGATTGATTTTAGAATTTATCACCCACTGTGTATGGCTGTAACAACGAAATATGTATAACATAATTCAGGTAATCTTTTTTTAATAAAGATTTTATTTATGTATATTATATAAATTTGCGGCCTAAGTCTTAACGCAGGTTTGTATCACCTCATAACTAATGTAATTGTTTCATAATACTTAGGGTCCTTCAAGAAGAGAGCGTACCAATTCTTAAAAGGCCGGCAACACACTCGCGAGCCCTCTGGCATTGAGAGTGTCCATGGGTGGCGGTATCACTTAACATCTGGTGAGCGTCCTGCCCGTTTGCCTCCTGTTGTATTAAAAAAAATATTAATATCGAGTTAAGTTGATCTTGTAGTCAACAATGTTTTTAATGTGTCAATGTTGTAATTTGAATATTGAAAATAAAATTAATGGAACGCAACGTACCGGAGGTCGTAGTACATAGCAATATGACGCTAAATTGTGCTACATACGTTTTTTTGCGGGAGAAAATAAAGTACGAAGGTACGAAAGTATTTCTTTATCGAAAATAAAATGTTGTCAATATAAGTAAATTTAACAAGCGCTGATACTAATTGTTGAATAGATAATACTGTGTATTGATGATAATAAATGTCTGAATGGTTTTGTAATAAAAGACAAATATCCGAAAGTATTTTTAATTTTACACCTTAAACTATGGTATAGAAATGTTCTATATTGGAATAAATTCAACTCCTTCAGCCTAAGGACGCCGTTAAACGAACGAAATAATGAATTATTTGAACAAAACAAAGATAATAAAACAATTGTTTGCCAATTCACCATCTTTACATACACATAATTATTATTAAATAAATAAATAATCAAAGTGTCGCTGTACACGCTCGCCTAGTTTTAAGTTATATAAATGAATAGTGTAATAAATTTACGTTACGTTACGTATACATTACGTTAAAATACGAAGTTTATACAGTCCCACGATCAAAATAACACAGGAAAAAAGGTTCAACGTCGATAGTAAGCGCAACAACCCCGCTAAATAAAATTTCGATCCCCTGCTGCACTGAAAACAATGATGTCTAGTATTTTTTTTAGAGAACAGCGGATCATGTTTTCCTGATGGTTTTGGTGTTTCTCCCTGCTTGTTTGATAGTAAGATATTTTTATATGGTTATACAGGGTATTTCAACAAGAACTTTGTTTTCTAAAACAAAATAAAACAAAGAATTTAGAGGAAAATGAATAAAATTTTTGTTGTATTACAAAGAGAAAAGTTTGGCAATTATGAATGAAAAATGATATCTAGCAAATGTCCACCACGACCACGCTGACAGATGTTGATTCTTTCATCAAAATTTTTAATCACTTTTTGGCAAAATGGAGGGTCTATTTCGTTAATGACATCACGGATTTTGAGTTTTAAGGCTGCAATCGGATCGATTGGCTCCGTATAGACTCTGTCTTTAACATAGCCCCACAAAAAATAATCCAGTGGTGTTAAATCACACGATCTGGCTGGCCACTTAACAGCTGAATTTCGCGAAATTATGCGCTCGGGAAATTTGGTTTGCAATAAATTGATCGTTTCATTGGCTGTGTGACATGTGGCACCGTCCTGTTGAAACCACATTTCAGTGATATCCATGTCATCAATAATAGGCCAAAATTTAGTGGTTAACATCTCGCGATAATTTCCCGAGCGCATAATTTCGCGAAATTCAGCTGTTAAGTGGCCAGCCAGATCGTATGTTAATCTGATTGTTTGCATGGTGCAGGTGGTCGTAAAAGTTGAATATGAGAAAAAATATTGACCGTATCAGATTTTCTAAGACGTGGATGTGAACCTAAAAATGATCCCATCTAATAATCTGACGATAAAGATATATATGGTTCATCTTTATGTCTCGTTAGACGTGATGATCACAATCTGACGTTAATCTGAATTCGGCTAAGCTGACAATTTTTTTTAGTCATGTACCTTAATACATTAATAAGCTCAGGAAATAGCAAAAAGTGTAAGTTGTTCAAGTAGAACTATTATTAATAATAGTTCTACTTGAACACTAAAACTACTATTATATAATAACTAGCCGACCCCGCCCGCTTTGCTGGCGAATTTTCAAAGGAAATAAATTAAATTTTATTCATAATTTTTTTTTTTGCCTTTTTTGTTAATTTTTATTTTTTTTATTTATATTTTTTTTGCTTTTTTGTTAATTTTTTTTATTTATATTTTTTTTTTGCTTTTTTTGTTAATTTTTATTTTTTTTCTTCTGAAATTTACAATATTTTTCAAAGAACAGTCAAATTCACTTAAAATAAAATTTATTGACATAATAAATTATTATTATTATTATTATAATAAATGTTGATGAACAACAAAACAAAGAATAAATGGAAAAATTGTCCAATAGAAATGGTCCGATTCATGGAGAAATGAGTATTAATCTTCCTCCATCTCACATTCGACGACTCGTCGCTCGTAAGTTGAGTTTGCCGGGACGTAAAACATACTCGTTAACATAACGGAGTTTAAGTATAATAAGAAGGTACTTCACTTCAAAATAAATAGCCATAAACCATCTAGGAAAAATTTCGCATCGAATGGTGGTAGTTTCATGTCGATACGATCAGTGGTTTAGGCGTGATTGAGCCTCAAACGAAGACCATTTTCATTACATATATATATATATTTTAAAATAATACTTTAAACATTAATAAACCGGAAGAATCGGTTTACTTGGACGATATTATAAAATTTTATACATTTTTGCAAGGTAGTTTCACTAAAAATACACACTTTAAGTTAATATTACTTATAGTGTATATTTTTAAACTAATATAGACGCCATGTAGCCGCACTTATTTAACTTGTATCGGCGAATTTTTCTTACTTCGGCTTGTGGAAATCGGCAGTCATTATATATTTTTCCTCAAAATAAAAATCAAGCTCAAGAATGTCAAGATGAAGTTTTTTTTAATTTTTTTAGCCCTCCCCTATCTTTAAGACACTTGCGAATTGTCAGATTAGTGACATATTGGTACACGTTTTACCATATAATTAACTTATCCTTACCCAATCTGACGCGCTCGAGCATTTCTGATGATTATTTTTATGGGTTGGATTTTAAAGTCGGACTTACGAATTTGACGATAATGAGTATGTAATCGGGGGACCTTGATTGGAACTCCTCTGTGTGATTTTGAGTAATTTTTGCTGCCGGACTTGCGTCTATGTATTTTTTTTTGTATTTTGTGCAATATATTGAAATTTGTAAACAATCCAACTTTTTCAACGTTCCTATTGGTTACTAGACATGTGACATTCTGCATAAAAAGTCGGTTTTTTAATTAATCGATTGTTTTTTAGTGCGAAAATCGATGTTTTTTTTTGCAAAATGCCTGCGCTTTGGCGCGAAAGAGTGGAGGGTCTGCATTTCCTGCTGCGCCGGAGCGATCCAAAAAAACCTAATTAATATTGTTCGGATAGATTAGGATAGCATATTATTATTATTTTTAATAACTGTTACTTCAATACCACTTCAAAGCATCGGATCTATTCGATGTATGTATGATGTATGGCATTGTTAATATCGATGTACATATATCGAATATCCCTAATAGTTCGAGGTCGCTGTTATGAAAGACCCGGCATAAAATCAGATGTCAGGTCGGAAGGTGGCGGATTTCCAATTATTTTTAATATTAAAATCATGCTCAAAAGCCGATTTTCCCTTTTAAAAAAACTACTATCCAAATTTACGAGAGTGACCTTCATAACAATACAAATTAGTATAATATTCCAAATTAGTGGAGTCATTCAATTAAGTTTCACCATAGGAGTGTTTCGAAAATTTGGAAGTGCCTGCAAACGGTTTTCCACTTAGCCTTCCAAATTCAATGTTAGCTTCACCAACCTGCAGTGATGGAAGGATTACAGTAAGTAGGCCCCACTTAATTGGGAATTTACCTCTTTTTTGCATTATGCCCAGCTAGTATAAAACGAACAACTAAATGAAAAAGCGTAGCCACTATAGTTTGAAAGCAAATATAGATTATGTGCAAAAATAACAATAAAATAAAATAATTAATACTAAGGCAAACTGAAATAAACGAAATTTTCATTTACGTTTACTTTAAGTCAAACTTTTTTGTTATTGTATTGTATTCTTTACAATTACGTAATGTTTCATAAAAAAGGCTAGAAATGGAATTACATATTTGTATCTTAGAGACTCACAGACTAACAATTTGTATGATTTTGTATGAATACTGTTTTTCAATACAGTTACTGATGAAATGCCCAATACAGTGAAGCAATGGATAAGAAGAAAAGATCATACATTTTTCCGGTCAAATTTTTTCGACTAAGTATGTGTAAAATTTTTAAAAAAAGTTAAAAGGCCGGCAGCGTGCTTGGGAGCCTTCTGGCAGTGCGAGTGTTCATGCGTAGCGATGTCACTTAACATCAGGCTCACCTGAAGCTCACTTCCTGTAACATAAAAAAAAAATCAAAAAAAATTATTTATATCAGGTATGTTCCCTTAACGACGAATACCAAGGACATTTATTATATTATAGATACTACACGAGTTTAAACATTAAACTTTATCATATAATAATAACTGACACAGCGAACTTCGTTCCGCCTTACAGTTTAATAATATCATGGTAACTATAGGTAAACTTAATTTAGGTTTTAATGTAATAACATGTGTATTAATGTTATTACATATTTTTCAATAACAGAAATGCTTTTTATATAAAGAAGAATGGCAGTGTTACACATTAGGACACTTTTCGAGCGCTTATATTCCGATACTGTATGTTCAAGTACTTTCTGATATTCCAATTTCTTTTGTTTTATTGCGCCTGATAACAAAGAAAAAATGTGATTTTCAATTGACCATGAAAAAAACTGACTGACTGATCATCACTTAATCACGTCATTAATCTTGACTTAATCGTCATGGTGAATGTATGACGGATCAGATTTTGGGTGGTTGAGATTTCGTAGTATGATGAATAGGTACTAAGCCAACCTTTAGTCGTAATTTATGTGGTGGTTAGCCAGTTACATCCAAGATAGTTGGTAGCTCTAATCTTGTTTCAATTTTCTCATCGTTGATATTAAAGGTTTGGATGCCAAAAATCGCCATACCGCTCGACATATTTGCAGATATATTTGATGGACCTGACCGTTACAATGCGTAGTTTTGTCAACAGATCGCACCAATTGCTGTTTGTATTCGTAAAATTAAATAAATAAATTACCTAATTTTTATTCGATAACTTATCCGATATTTTATTACTTATTCTGCTGTTGGAAGCGGAGAAGAATCCCCCAAAGAAGATAACAAATATCGATACAGCCAATCTTGAGGGGTGTAACTAACACGACATTGTTTTATATACTTAGATAAAACTATTGTGGCTTATAATAAATTACATGAGCCCAAAAAAGACCGGCAACGCACTCGCAACGCCCTCTGGCATTGAGAGTGTCCATGGGCGGCGGTATCACTTACCATCAGGTCATCATGCCCCTGCTCTGTAAAAAAACATCATTTCGCTTTTTTTTAAATGATTAATTAATTAACATTGAATAATTTGTATTGTATAATAATATAATCGATTATTTCACATGAATATAATAATTAAGTATAGCGGTATGTAGAATAGCAGGAAAATTGACGAAAAGTAAATTAAAAAAAACCAACACAAAATGTTCATAGGTCAATGTGTATACCGTCGATAGGGTAAACTCTTCCCGCAAAATAAACTTACCTCAATAAAGTGAGTAATATAATTTCATACATACGTATTGAATGTAAAATATTTGTGACAACATTCTGATAACTATTTTATTTAAATAAGGAAAATATAAATAATATATAAAATTAGGGTTGCCTGGAAGACATCGCTTGTTAGCGATAAGGCCGCCCGTTGCACCCCTTGTAATTATTTCGTATTGTGTAATTTGTGGTTCTTTACAACAAAGTGTGAATAAATAAAATTAATATACTTTATTTATTTATTATATTAGTATATTATATATCAACAACAACAAATATGCAACAAATCTAGGCACAGTGTGACGTTAAGTATTGAAATTCGGTGATAGCACTGAACTAAATATTTATTTTGTATTAATTGTATTACTTTCATAAAGTCATAAGTTCAGATAATCTGCCACCCCACATTTATTGACTGTTAGACAGTATAAAGTTCGCCAGGTATACTGGTTGTAATTTTAATACAAAACTTTATTTATTGATTACCAGACATTTGTATTTTAAGTGTTTATATAAAGGGCAATGTACGTGATATTCATCCCCAATATTTTGCACTCTATCGGAGCCTGCATTTAATTGCAAACTTAGCATTTAAAACAACAACATTTGTAAACAACGTAGTTCTTCCATCGCATAAGAGAGGGCGCTAAAATTAATTTCTTTAATAAAAATTATTTCATTTTTTTGCTTGTTGTGTGAAGCAATGGCCAACATCCAGTAGTTACGGGTTTATGTATGTAATAACTTACTATCGAATATTTATATATTTTAATAGTAATAATAAGTTTAACCGTCACACCGTTTTGTTTTGTGTGTACAATAATTGTATAATTATTATATTTTATGATAATATTCTCCCATTATTTGAGAAAATATTTTTCTATGTAAATCCTTAAATTTATTTGTATGATGTTTACATTCACCATACAAGCATGCTCACGTAGACTGAGTAAATAGATGCAGAACCCGGGGTTTTAACTAGACTAACTGTATTTATATGCACAGTGTTAATTTTGTTTAAATATAGATATTTAGCGTCCGTCACTCTCTAATTTCGTATGAACTATTTAACTACTAATTCAGTGCTGAAATCGTCGACGAAGAGCTATTGTTTGTAGTTTGAACAGCCCAAACTAATTGTTGAATTTAATGCAACATTCAATGAATCATTGATAGTGTGGTTTATGTATATTTAGTTTCAGTCCATACACATATTATAAATAGAAAAAGTTTCAAAGGTTGTAGGACTTAATCTCTTCTTGTCCTAAACAAATTTTGTACAAAAACTGTCTTTAGCTTAAAAGATAAGAGCTCGATAATGCCTACCAATAAAGTCAGCGACAGGAATGTCTACTTTTTATTTTAGTCACCAATGCGTCTATCATCTATCTGTCCATTCGCGTCTAACTAAACTAGATAAATTTCAATGTTTCAATAAAAGGGAAGTTGAGCGGAGTAGGAGGGTGTAAGCATCGTCGCTAGCCATCCCTAGAACCTTTAATTGACTTACATTTGGCGGGAACAAGGAGGCCCTTGGTAAGGATCTATTTGAGACGGCATCACAGGAGGCATTTGTTAACGGATAGGGAGAAATCGTTCACCATCCGGTCTTGTGTGGGGTTCAACAGGGATCTCGGCTCGGATCTGGCTCGGTCCTGCTAGGTTGGTTGTTGAGTGGATCCTGGCCTCGAGCCTCAGGATGTCTCTTAGCAAAACAAAAGTCCTGCTATTTATGGCCCGAGGATGGGTCCTTTGAGGGTAGCGTTTTTGCTGTAACATTTGAGCCCCATTTTGAATCTCTAGGAAGAAATCTTGTAAATAAGCAACTTTTGGCAAGCTCCTCCCTAACCTTGGAGGCGCACAGAACGTGCGCTGGCTGTACTGAGGCATAATTCGCAGTATGGCCCTTTACGGAACCCCCATTTGGGACGAAGCACTTAGCAGGGGGAGGAATTCATCTGAGAGGTGTTTTAACGAGCTGGCTGCCCCTAACGCTGGCGCATCGATAGTGGGTCAATTAGCCCAGTTTTAAAGAGTGGGTGAATGGACGATGAGGTGCCGCTTTACCGCAGCTTTCCGCTTTCGCCGTTATTGTCTGGGCGTGGATGCTTTGGGTGTAATTAAGGTACCTAGAAGGATGGTGTGCAAATTTGAACTAACTGTGGCTGAGTATGTCACACATCAAGGGAACGTCATGACTTGGTATCGGTCATTGAGGCGGACGTAACTTTACCGGATATTGTAGTGGCTATGGTAGGAAGTAAGGAGGCCTCGAGTGGAATCTCCTTCTGCGAGCATGTAATTTAAAGACAGCGAAACGAGACCCAAGTGCGCTCGAATTGAACACTATGTCGGATATAAGCCTGGGTACCTTGGGTTAAATGCCTTGGCGAAACTTGAGGCCTTATCTTAACCGCGTGAGGAGGGCTGACGTGTTATGAGAGGGTAGGGTCTCGCTATCCAAATGCCGGCATCAGGGTCAATATCCAGGACACGGGTGTGCGTAAGCGCATTTCTACCTCATTTAAAAAAAAGCAAAAAGGCGTTATAACGGTGAAAGAATTTTTAGAATAGTTGTCATTCAAAAAACAGCATTAATTTAGCGGCTAGGGAATGCACCCATACATTTCCGATGCATATCACCAACATCATATTTTATTTTAAATAAATTTGAATCTTATTGTTTTATACTTAAGGACTGAACTAGCATGTATCGATTTGAGTGAAAAATAAAAAACTTTAGACCGATCCCAATTTCCCGGAGACCCGTTTCCCTTCCAGACGTGGGCCAATTAAAAGAATTGCTCCGGCCGATTTGTATCGACGATTATCTAAACATACGGGTAAAAAGTATAAAATAAAAAAATTTAGATTTTGAAATATTTTTATATTTTTAAAGCACAATTAGTAAACGCACGGATAACTAAAATTCATCATACTGTATACGTGTCAAATTCATAAACACGGACTAGTGTGATTACTTTTTAAAATGGTGGAAGTCTAATTATCTAAATATGATTGTGTTTGATTTTGATAAGTCCACATTCACTTGTTATAATATGGTGACAATATTTCCAGGTAATTTAAGTCAAGCTCAAGTCTATTTTTAGTATCCACATTTTGTAGCGTAAATGCAATTCTATTACTCCCCTAATTATGTTGTAACTACTAATAAAAAATAGAATAGTATAGAATTAAAAAAAATACTAACTAAAGTAGTATTTTAATTGAAAGAGCCATAATTAACGACATCACGATTGAGGATCATGAGTTGCTCTGTAATATTTTAATCATAGTAAATTTGAGACAAAAATCGCTTATAGTCGGTTTACTGACGATAGTTGAACGTGACAACGTCATAAGGAAATACTTAGAGTGTGGTTGCATTTCTCAAAAGAAAATTTAAATTTTGTTTGTTTGATAGATATTTTGTATGGATAAAAAGAAGCAGGTTAATGGAAATCACAATTGAATTGATCAAGTTACATTTATTTATATATTACAATTATGCCAATATTTTGACGAACGAACGCTGCCGAAGGCGGAAGCAGATTGTGCCTATTTGTCGCTAGTTCCGCGCTCTCGCTTGCACTTCAAGCCTTAAATGGAACGCCTCTGAGCGAGGTAACACCGCATGCGTCATGGTTTTTCGAGTGTGCAGCCGGCTCCATCGAATTATAACATGTTGACATGACCTCAAAAAATGCCTCTTATGCTCGTAGTAATACAATCCCGTATGTTTTGTAATATTCCTCGTATTTTATCTAACAGCAAATATCGACATAACTGAAATATTTATAACCGCGTATTTATAGACATCGGTCATTGTGTACAGAAAATGTTCATTAAAATAAATTCGTAATAAATTTATTTATATTGCATCACAATCGCTTGTGAACATTACTAAAATAAGTCCAAATAGGAATAATCATTGCAACGCCTACGTTTTTGTATACAATGTACATATCAACATAGTTCCTTCATTACCTTTAGCACTGATATTGATGTCGCAACCATAAGATCATTCGGTGGTTCGGCGGCCTGACGAATTGTTATAAGACGTCTCGGATTTCGAGTTTGAAAAAAAAAGAATTTATTTTACACCAAGGATTTATTTCGAAAAATAGATTTTATTTTATTATGTTTGGATTGAATCGTAGAACGGGACTAACTAAAGGCTAAAAGATAATATTAATGGCAGTTAAATCGGACAATGCTTGCTAAAATAAAGGTTGACATAGTTGAAATATAACAACCACCGAGTTATGAGGAAACATACGGTTTATTTTGTAAGTTTACTTAATATTTAACAAACTTGCAAGCGGGCTATTAAAGGATTACTCTGGTTTGCCGGATCTTGCCCAGCCGGGATATTATTGGAAATTTGGAGTTTTCTCGAACATTTACCTTCCTTATAACAATAAAAATATAATTAAACTAGCTGACCCGGCAGACGTTGTTTTGCCATGTATGTTATTTCTAGGAAACATTTTTTTAAATTCTACTACAATTATAATATTTGATTGCCATCTTGCAACCTTATTGCAGATCTGTGGATAGATAAAAAAAATAAAAATCGGGATGTAAAAATAGCGGTTGATCGTATAAGAGTGAAAATTGAGAGAGACATGAATTTTTTTTATTGTCATCACAAAATAAAAATAAAAAAAAATTGCCGAAAAATTAAAGTTTATAGTTAACAAATAAAAATAGGGGTTAGTCGTAGAGTGAAAAATTCAGGGTCATATGAAGTTTTTTATTATTATTAAGTCATGACAAAATAATAAAAAAATTCTTGCAAAAAAATTTAAAAATTGAATTAACAAATAAAAAATAAGGGTTGATCGTAAAGGGGTGAAAATTTAGGGTTGCATGTATTTTTGTATGATGTATCATAAAAAAATAAAAAAATAAAATTAGGGGTGGACCACCCTTAACATTTAGGGGGATGAAAAATAGATGTTGTTCGATTCTTCCCCCTGGCTAGTATCCTCGCTAAGGATCACGAAAATCAGTCAAGCCGTTTCGGAGGAGTTCGATTACGTACCCCGTGACACAAGAATTTTATATATTAGATAATGAAATATCCAAAGCAAAACTAATAACTAGGATTACAGAGAAAATACTTAAAATAGGGAAGCTAACATTATTATTAAACTTATAAGGATCCTTGATCTCATTTAAGAGTATCAATGGAGGATCATTGACTTGCCTGTAGTAGCTTTAATTCATTTTAAATTTATTTAGTTTAGTTATGTTTTTGGAAATGGCAGATTGGAAAGCAATTACGGTTTCCTTCAATGTTCTGGAAATCTTTTTATCATTTTTATCGAGTTTTAATAGCATCTTCATAAGTCTTCGCATCATCCTCGGTCCGAATATGTGTTTAATTACACTGCCTATTCCGGAAAACCACGTGGATCTTTTCGACATGTAATTATCGGATACTAGATGTGAAACGGTATTTAAGTCAAGTTGGAGATCTTTAAGGATTGCAATATTTATGACATTGCGAAAATGTTCTTGAACACTTTATGTCAATTATATGATTTTTTATGGTAATGATCTCTACGGGAATTACAATATGAAATTGGTCGTTTATTATCTTTAGTCTGCCAACAGGACCGAGGAAGATCCCAGGACCTTTTACTATATTTTTGACATACTGATTTTCAGTTTCAGCTAGTGTGACATTGCAAAGAAAAGCGATGACCGTGGAAACTATGTGACCATGTTATAATAAAAGTAATAATATAAGGTTACTAATAAGAAAAATATAATATGTACAACAATATCCTATATAAAATGTATGCATAAATAAAATTCATCTTAGATGTCGTAAAATACTTTTACTTCATCAGAATGATGTTTGACATCACGTCGATTTATTAAAAGGTGTAAAGTATTATTGTGGTGGACCTTTCCAATTTGGCTCTTTCGCCATCAGGCTGACGTGATTGTTTACATAAAGATAGTCACCTACTTTATACTGTATAGATCGCGTATGTTTATCATAATAGGTTTAAGATTTTTCTTTCGAAGTTTAGATATTTTCTTAAGCCTTTTCTAGAGACATTTTTAAATATATGATGGAGCATTTTAATATATTATAGATATGTAACGAGTCAGGGCTATGGTTGTGGTTAACATGGCGGCATGCAGTTTACCAGTTTGTCTGATTTTGATTTACGTAAGATTTTAAAGATTCCTTTAAGGCTTTAACATTCGCCGATGACTTTGAGGATTTGACCTCTACGACAAAAAATAATTTTCTAACGCCATCTAGTCTAACAAATAGAACTACGTGAACACGAAACCAAACTTTAGCTAAATATGAAAATTTATAAATCAATATTGAGCTAGAAAAAAGGTGGTTGCCAATGTAACGAGTTCATACTAACATGATTTTTTGACATGTTTAATTCGTTCTGAGGATAAAAACTTTTTAATGTCAGTATTGCTAAAATACCGAATCCGAGTCATCATCATCATCATTATCAGCTGATGATGGACTCTGAAGGTTTGTACTGGATCTCGAGGATGGTCAGCAGAAGACATACCGTCATTGAACTCGTTGTAATCAGCTCAGCGAGACGATACTAGAAATGTGACTATATGAACCTGATGATGGACTCCGAAGGTGGGTACTGGATCTCGAGGATGGTAAGCAGTAGACATACCGTCATTGAGCTCGTTGTAATCAGCTCAGCGAGGCGATACTAGAAATGTGACTATATGAACCTGATG
Organism: Pieris mannii; assembly: GCA_028984075.1. Taxonomy (NCBI): domain Eukaryota; kingdom Metazoa; phylum Arthropoda; class Insecta; order Lepidoptera; family Pieridae; genus Pieris; species Pieris mannii. The sequence continues at coordinate 9,698,812 of CM054776.1, forward strand.
ATGGACTCCGAAGGTGGGTACTGGATCTTGAGGATGGTAAGCAGTAGACATACCGTCATTGAGCTCGTTGTAATCAGCTCAGCGAGACGATACTAGAAATGTGACTATATGAACTTGATGATGGATTCCGAAGGTGGGTACTGGATCTCGAGGATGTTAAGCAGTAGACATAATGTCATTGAGCTCGTTGTAATCAGCTCAGCGAGACGATACTAGAAATGTGACCATAGTAACCTGATGATGGACTCTTCTTTATAATTCACTATTATATATTTATAGGTACCTAAAAATAACAAAAACAACTTAGGTCTCCTCAAAATTAAAACAGAATATAACTAACGTAAATCATAGAAGTTTTAAAAATCTTTACAAGCTTATCTCTTAGATGAATCGGTTAAGACAAAAATTGGGTAGGTTGTAAAAGTGTTTTTTATTTAAATTGTATTATAATCTAAATATTTCGAACAGGTGGGTGTTTCAGTAACGGGAGGACTGTCTCTATTTTTACTATCAGGGTCATCAGTGGTCAAGACACATATTGCATTTTCAATATTTTTATTTTTTGGTTCTTTTTTCGCTTTTTTATCGGATTTCATTTTGATTGCGTCTAAAATATATTGCGGATTTCTTATTTCCAAACTTCTTGTATGTCATCGTTCTTGATGTAGTAAAAAGTCACGTAACTAACAAAGTTTCTATGGAAAATGATTTTTTTTCGCGAATTTTGACATTCTGATTTCATTTTTGGGCTTACATATAACATGCTGCACACGTAGGTTTCGGCTTAGTATACCCATTTTGCAACATCCTATATATTATATTACAAAAGAGCCCCAATACGGTCTGTCTACTGTTTACTATCCTGGAGATCCAGTACTCACTTTTAAAAACCGTCATCAGCTACATCTAGTATCGTCTCGCTGAGCTGATTACAACGAGCTCAATGACGGTATGTCTACTGCTTACCATCCTCGAGATCCAGTACCCACCTTCGGAGTCCATCATCAGGTTCATATAGTCACATTTCTACTATCGTCTCGCTGAGCTGATTACAACGAGCTCAATGACGGTATGTCTACTGCTTACCATCCTCGAGACCCAGTACCCACCTTTGGAGTCCATCATCAGGTTCATATAGTCACATTTCTAGTATCGTCTCGCTGAGCTGATTACAACGAGCTCAATGACGGTATGTCTACTGCTTACCATCCTCGAGATCCAGTACCCACCTTCGGAGTCCATCATCAGGTTCATATAGTCACATTTCTAGTATCGTCTCGCTGAGCTGATTACAACAAGCTCAATGACGGTATGTCTACTGCTTACCATCCTCGAGATCCAGTACCCACCTTCGGAGTCCATCATCAGGTTCATATAGTCACATTTCTACTATCGTCTCGCTGAGCTGATTACAACGAGCTCAATGACGGTATGTCTACTGCTTACCATCCTCGAGACCCAGTACCCACCTTTGGAGTCCATCATCAGGTTCATATAGTCACATTTCTAGTATCGTCTCGCTGAGCTGATTACAACGAGCTCAATGACGGTATGTCTACTGCTTACCATCCTCGAGATCCAGTACCCACCTTCGGAGTCCATCATCAGGTTCATATAGTCACATTTCTAGTATCGTCTAGCTGAGCTGATTACAACAAGCTCAATGACGGTATGTCTACTGCTTACCATCCTCGAGATCCAGTACCCACCTTCGGAGTCCATCATCAGGTTCATATAGTCACATTTCTAGTATCGTCTCGCTGAGCTGATTACAACGAGCTCAATGATGGTTTGTCTACTGTTTACCATCCTCGAGAACCAGTACCCACCTTCGGATTCCATCAGGTGTCAGGTTCAGCAACTTATTTTACTTTGTTGTACAAGTTGCACTTGAAACTTGACAGCTATAAATTTGATTTATTATAAATTTGATTGATTACAATAATTTCCGAAGTTCATGTCCTCGCCTCACTTGATACTTCTTTTTATATTTTGGCATTTCGAAAACAATCCGCGGGTAAAAAGTAAAATACGTAAATATTTAATTAGTATTGGCTCCGAAACACAAGCGCAGTCCTTCCGTAGCAAAGCGTTGAGGTGGAATGAAGACAGGCCGCAGGCAGGGCTCGCGGGTGTGAAATTGCGGGGGGAAGCCCATTGCGCTTGAGTTTATTTACCTTTTATTACTTTCCATGCCCAGGAAACGAGTTAATACAATTTTTTTTTTATCAAAATAATAATATATGCTATATCTAATAATACGTGTAAGATTAAAATAAATCGCATTAACCGTTTTGGAGCGAATTTGTAATTTATGTCTAATCTGTGGTTCGATTGTAATTTTTTTTTTGGGAAATTGGTATAGCTTTTATATTTTTGGGTTTTATCAATCGATACAGTAGGCTTCAAACCACAATATATATTTTTGTCAAATGCATATGAGCGACAGTTCTTCCAACAATTTAATTTAAACTAGCCCTAGTTGACCGATTTGAACACTGTTCGAGCCTTAAATTGGAATGAAGCCTTAAATTGAATGAGGGTGGTTATATGATAACCAAATTTGTTGGATCTTAAAAAATTAGCACGTGCGTTTAAATAATTCGGCAGTTTTATAAATTAGTTGCTTGATCTGTTAATATGGTTTAAGGGATACCAAATAGGGAAATTAAATAAACTGAACCTTCGTTGGTTACTTCAGCTGTGGCGTTTGTATACCATAATTGTAATTATTTAAAAAATAAATTAATCAAGATTTATGAGTGTTTTTGGTCTTAAACGACATCTTTTTTAATTTTAGATTCTTACTATCTACATGTTCACAAAATATTCTTTTGGAGTTAAAGGTATAGTGAAGTCTTGTTTATGTAAAGCCTGAATGAGGACATAAATTATTCTCTTCATTACTTTAAATAGAATTACAGTACGTATTGTTCCGCCTAAGCGTGCTTATGATTTATACACTTATTTTCACTAACGTGGATGCTACCCGTTTTAATTCAACTGTTTCATATGCTTTAGTATGTGCTTGATAATATTTATTCCACGTAGGGTATGAATTAATTACTTGGAATAAAATTATTGTATTATATCAAAATAACAAAAATGTCATATTTGTAACTAGGATTAATCTGTTGAACATATATATAGGACTAGTTAATTATTAACGATCTTATATTTTATAAGGTTTCTGGGTCAACGTTATGATCAAAAAATTTTTTTTTAAAGAAATCAATAACTGCTAAATGAAGAGCTATGTTATGCTAAAAAACCAGTGTAATCTACACGCCTTTAAGACTAAGAAAGCCCACTCTAGCCCTTACCTAGTAGCGTTAGATGCGCTATGGATATACCATAAAGCCACAACGTACTCCTACCATCAGTATTTTCAAATAATATATATTCTGTTTTGAACTGTTTATAATTATTAAGCAATGCCAAGCAATGAATTATTCAATTATTAATTGTATCTAATTATTCAACAATAAATAATCGGATACGATTTGATAATTTACAAAAAAAAAAAAAATTAATGCAATATACTACATAAGGTAACCAACGAGTTCAAAAATTGGAATGATTGGAAAAAAGTTTTCATTAGGGATTTTTCTAACTGGCCAGTTCTAAAAATTTTCAGTGTTACCCACGTAATACAGTTAAAAGAGAAAGAATTGTTTATTGGTAGATTAGGTAGGTATTAATAGAAATATTCCAAAAAGATACGAACAAACATTTAATAAAAAAATTACTGTAATATATCAATGTGTAGAACGAAATATATTAGACACTGCATGTTTAGATGAAAAAGGTTGCAAAGAATAACTAATTATGGACTCGATAATATTCATAAATTCTACCATAATATTTTAATTCATGGTTACTAGAAGTTTAAAAGATTTACACCATGTTATTCCAACTTTCTGAATTTATCTATGACTAAATCGATAAGACAACTGCTTTTTTTAGAACGAAAAATCACACATTAACTAAACATAGAAAGAGAAAATGTTCAACTTCACCTCTTTTCTTTCTCTTTCTTTTTAATGGATCTTATGTCAATGCCAAGTAGTTCGTGATAGGATTTCTGAAGCAACTGCTTACAGCTTTCGCATGTAAAATCATCAACGTTTATCAACAAAATAAAATTCAAAAACAATATCAATCTCTCCCTAATATGTGAATGTAAGTTTAATAAAAAACCAGAAAGAAACGAATAAATTTTCTCACGAGCGTAAAAATAGAAGACATAATATGAAATCCCATATTGTCACACGCAGTGAATAAGTTTTTCAGTGAGAACCCTCGAATACGGCGGCAATCTGAGAATGATAACACTGCGATTCAAATAAAGGGATGATATTCGGGGGCCCTCATAAAGCACACGCATGTGGGAGACGCGTCAGCAATGTTAGAAAATACTCACGGTAAACGATACGATTCAGTTAAAATATCATTACTAGCTCAAATTTACTTAATTGTCATAATAATCTGTATATTTAATATTACTATTTGATGACAAGAAATGATGAAAATAAAATAATTTTTCTTTAAAAATCATCATTTCTTGTCGGGGATGACTGAAAGATGTCGCATGTAAGCGTTATCGCTAATGCGTTATTGGTCGCATCATTTCATTCATAATTTAATATCATCGCTTTATTTTGGTGAATTATTTATATAGTTATTATATTTATATTGTTCATTGTTTACGTTAGATTTACTATAAAAAATCTATGATTTTAACCTTATAGCTCGATACTATCGGCTATCGAAAGACAAACTTGTTAAACTAGTTACAACACACGTCATAATTATTTTCATATATAATTCATCAATCGTACGGTGTTAAAGCTACACGCATAATAAAAATGAATCGTGCCGCGGCACAGTCGTTGTAAAACAAGAGTTAAGTCACGTTTGCATTGAATATTATTGGAGAATATTGAAATATTGCTTTTTTATTACCAGAATGGCTATCACGTCCGTATGTCGGAACCGCGTACAACACAGCTGATTGCCTGTAACTATTGCTACTATACAATAACTCCATAAATATATTTTTTTAAATAAGGTTTGTACTACTTGATAGTTTTATTATTACAATATTGTGCAAATGTGATTAACAATGTTATCATCATCGGAACACCGTTGACAAAAAGAGTGTCAATCAACTCAACTCAAATTACTCTATGATTCTTAACCACGACTTATTGTTGAAAAAGAAACTTCAACTACTCAAAAGAGCAGAATTTGTTTCTTTGTGTAATATATAGACTTATTCTTTTGATCATTGCCACGTTCACGGAAAAATGATTTATTTGTATGTTTCTAATTATTCCGAAGCCGAAGAAAGAAAGAAATAAGTTTACGATTATAGTATTTTTAAAAATATAATTAATTTGTGTTAAAACATTTATTATTATAATTATCAAAGAAACGAAGCAAACAAAATATATAAGTTCAAAGAAAAAACAAATTAAAAGTAAACAAGAAATGAACGGAGCTTTAATGAATTGTATGTGGGTCAAAAGCGATTTCATATAATTTTTCACGACCGTCAGAAAGCGGCTCATTACCTCAAAGAGCAGGTTTCAGTGTGGAGCTAGTAACTGTAGCTTAACTCGAAAATCATCCTACAGTTTTTGAAGTTATACTTTTTTTGGCTCAATTGAGAAAAATGATGAGATAAAATGATTTTACGATGCGCGCGTACACCAACATATGCATGGAAATTGATAACTATGTTCAAGTTGTATATTATAGTATTTTTATATTTAGAACACTTGTTTCGTAACAGTACAATTAAGCAGTATGAATAAATAAATATTATTTTGGTGTTTTTAAAGCAATTTCATATGATATGATATGCCGACTAAGATAGTATTTATTATAATTTATTTATTTAAATAAAATCTTTTTGATTAATTTTAATATTTATCGTTAATCACTACTGCATTTTAGTTATTTTTTTCATACACCAAAGAGGTATAACTTCTAACGTGTGTGCATAAGTACACACAGTCTTCTTTATGTTTAATTAATTGCATTTACATAAATCTGCGTGATCCGATGGTGAAACATCATCATCAATCATTCCGTCTAAATTAATTTTGTTTTTAGATGTCATAACGTAGCCGTTTAAATGTTAGATAGTGTTTAAAACCACAACAAACAACTGTCGGAAAATTTGTTATTCTCAGTGAGGTAATTTAAAGAGATGCTTTATGCTTGTTTACATAATTTTAAGAAAATGACGATTACAATATTTAATTGAAGGTATTGTATGTTTTAAACTAAAAAGGCGGAAGCAACGCCCGTTGCCTGGCGCCGTCTCGCACGTGACCACATGAAGGTAATTTAAAGGTGTAGGCTCGTTACTGACTACTGTGCTTGATACGCGACGTGTCTACGGCTCTGTAGAATGTGGAAGATGCCGAAATATTTTCATGTTACTCAAAACTCCCATTTTTCATCAATGTCGATTAAAGTCTCGCTGTGCTCAATAATCTAAGTAGTACGTGATAAAGGATACTGATTATTAGAGAATTTGAGCATAATAATGTTAATAGATGTTTATATAATATTATCTATAAATAGGAAATGAATTTCTATTTCCCTTGGTCAAGGCATCACGCGTGAACGGATGGACCGATTTCTCTAATTCTTGTTTTCTTGCATTTGTTACTGTCAGGAGAAGATTCTAATGGAAGATAAAATTAGAAAAATTGCGCTAATAAATATATAAAAATAAACAAAAATTTAAGAATACTTAACCACCATATTAAGCAAACCTGACTTTTGTTACGATAGCAATTTTTTTTTTCATTTCGTTCAAACTTTTTTGCTGTAGCCTTATGGCGTTTGACATAAAATTGACAGAATACGTGCTGCAAATCTCGTGAAAGAGGATATAACAAATCTGAATATCTAAGTAAACTTGAGTTATTATATCGATAAGATACATAAAAAATAATACAGATGAATTTGAAAAAAATGCCAGCAATTAGACGTACAAACAACAATAACACAACAACATAGAAATGTTGCGTTTGACCACTTCGAGCTGCGTTCAATTTTAACGTCGAAATCGATTACCGTTCATATCAAATCGTTGCTATTAGACCAATGAACGTTGTGTGCCAATATTGCAAGGCATTGAAGTTTAAGTTTAAAATAAAGTTCCTGGCTTGTGTTGCGCAATCCATCAACTCATATTGTCGCCATTGGTACCGACAGAGCAAATACATTCATTAGCTTCCGGAAAAGGGTCAGATTCCAAATATTTTTAACTCATATCTGGCAGTACAATGATTGCTTTAAAATGACATCAGGCTTCATTTGGCGCAACATAAGTTAGTCAAAAAATGATTATGCCAACTTCAGGGTCAAATATGTCATCTAACAGATTCTTTGTTGCCAAAGCAGGATAATGACTCCAAATTTTTGCAAATTTATTTTAGGGGCAAGACGAGGCGATTAGCGTTGCGCACACATCAATTCAGTGAAAAGACCAATTGTGGAACAAACGTTTTTCATCAACATTACGAATTGGTTGCATTATTCACGACCGCATTTGACCGTCGTGTGTCGTGGGTCGGCTTAGAAAACCGAGATATTGTTTTATTTCGGCGTAGCAATTAACTGCCGCGTGTACCCGAAGCACATCGATCATAATATGATGCGTTACAATATCTTATCGTAAATGATAAATCCAGTCATAGGTCTCGAAACTAACAAAAAAAGTTAGTTAAATGCATTATTATTCATAAAGACTGATGGCTCGGGAAAATGAAGATAATCATATCTTAAAATGTCGGCGTCTCATCCACCAATATGCTGTGGATATGTACGTGAAAGTTGAAAGAAACGGAGAGTTGGAACCTGTTCAACCTGATAAATGTCAATCGCAAAACTGCGTTCTGAAAATACATGCATCTTGGAAATGCTATCAATGTTGACGGAAATGAACTGAATAAAGGAAAAAAAGATAATTCTTTTTTTCCTTTATTCAGTGCACGCGTGAAGGGCTGGACCGATATCGCTAATGCGATATCGGTCCAGCCCTTCACGCGTGCCGTGACCAAGAGAAATAGGGATTCACTTTTATATACCTACCTATTCGAAATCAATATTCATAGTTAAGACAGGACAACGACACCTGTCGGGTCCGCTAGTATATTATAATATGTAATAATAAAATACAATTTCGAAATCAAAATTTATAAGGAACAGCAGGTAATTAAATTTACAGGTAATGCTTATATTATTAAATATTTATTATCAATTCATTTTAACTGAGCCATTTATCTTATTTGTCCAATAAAACATACGCCATATATTTCCCAGCAAAAATGTTCTGAGTAAAATATTCCTTTTCAATGTATTAAAGATAAATTTTCACCTCGTAAACTCTCGGTGTTCTGAGGCCATGAATGGGACCGTTTGCTGAGAAATACGTTTATCGGCACCTTCTGCTTCGTTTGTTTTTATCGATAGTGCAGCGTTATCATTTACGACCGCCATCTTGTTTCGTTTTTATGCAAATTGGGACCAACGATTTGGGCGTTTATGACGCGTTGCAGGCATCAGTGTGAGAAGAAAAACTTGTCACCACATATAAATATACTATCGTTCATACATTTTCATTTGTTAATAATTACTTAGTTACAGTATTGTTTTTACAACAAATACATACGATGATATAACTAAGAAATAACGAATTTTGGTTTTAACAAATTCAATATATAAATTAGGTATTATTATTGTTTTAACACAACTTTCCAATTTGCTCAATACTACTTTGACCAACACCTAGACTTATGCAGACAGCGGTATAATGATGGAATGCCTATTACTATTGTTGAACGAATAACTAATTTATAATTAAATTTTTGTAATTATAACTCAGAATTACACTTCGCAAATTGTTTACTTCAGTTCCTTAACAGCTCGCGAAAAGTCGTAATTAATATAATTACGACTTGTTTGCCCTACAGTTTACTATCTGAAGTCATTTGGAAGCACATTTAATCAACTCTTAGCTTATAAACTGTGATGAACAATTTCAGTTAATTACTGAATCTAAATTATGAACGTTGCTTTGTTTATACTGGCCGATTTACTGTTTCAGATTATTTTGAGTTTGTTTATGAAGGGTTCGGTAGGCATTTTTAAATACATTATTAAAGTGTGGAAATTAATTCATAAATCTTATTAATTAGAGATCCTAATAACCTATCAATATTCAAATATTTCAGTTATACATTTCAACATAATACAGCGCTTCCCTCGGGGAAAAACATTTTTTTAGAAAAAATAAATGAATATACACAAAGGAACATTTTCAGGAATGCCTATAACGTAATTAATGTATTACCATTATACGAATTAGTTAATTGTCTAAATATTATTACAGTCCGTTTATAGAATATTATTGATGTAGAATTCTTAAAAAAAAATTGAAACCCCAAATCACTCCTTAATTCTCGAAGTAAGGTAGAGTAAACAGCGTTATTATAGAATATTTCCAATGGAATTTACGAATGGAAGTTACGAATCTGGATTTCCAATAAATAAACTGTGACCCATCACGAGTGTCAGGGGTTCGTTAGGCCCTTTGGTATTGTTCTCTTTGACCTTAAATTATTTTACTGGAAATACAAACACATAAATTAACAGACATTATGGTACATAATAATGTCTCTTATTAACATAGCTTTTACACATTTAAAGAAAATACCTTTTCACCGGATTCAAGCTATGTATTATTGTAAACTTATAATTATTTAACATAATTTAAAATTTTTGGGAAAAGGGAACTCTTCTTTTTTAATAAAATCGCAGAGGCTCTTTTATCTCTGCCTATTAATCAGTTTAAGAAATGTATTAAAAAAAGCTATGTAAAAAGGCTTTAAAGTTACCGATTACCTAGTTGATAAAAGGGGCTGGGACTAGTGCTATGCTCTTTCTAATTAATTTGCGATATTTGTTTTAAAATAAATTTTATTTGATGATTTGCTTTTTTAAAAGAGTACCGCGAGTTTTTTGCGTCGGCCTTTTCTCTCGGCCTACACACTCTGTCTTCTTTGCCAAAGAGTAGGGATGCCTACAGGTTCAAATTTAATTAAATTCAGTATAACTGTGCTGCTAATTACAAGATACTATTGAAATATTGTCAATCAAATTTCTAAACTTTATTTTTAACATACAATGGTTTTTTCTTGATATTGCCTGCGTTATTTTATTCAAGTGAACCGTAGATTTAGACTTTGAAGCAGAAAAATCGACTTGAATCTCTTTATAATATCCCTACGAAAAATTTGTCTTCTGCATCAATGATGAAATGGGCAAGAACCTTCAAAATTTATTTATTTAATAAAAGGTATTTATCCGATGATTGTCCGTTTTCACACATCTCTGCACGTTACATAAATATTGCAATATTCGCTGACTCACGGCTGTCGATCACATCTGATTTTCAAATAAGTATATATTTTTGGAGCTAACATTTCTGGTGAAGGACAGAACGTAGTAAATGATTGCTTAATATCTTTAACAGTAATGTATTATCTAGAGGCATTATGTGCTTCTCTCAACCAATGTTGGGTCTTTCTTTCTGAGCGCGCATTGAACACTCGTTCGTACGTTAAAAAGAAAACATCGCGAAGAAACCGGCACGCCTTAGACGGAAACAAATTCTGAGTTGAAAGAAAGACAATGTAGGACACAATGATCTCAGCTTCCGTTTTTATTTTGTAAATGTGTCTATTAAAATACAACAAAAAATAATGAAATATGATACAAAATGACGATAATTTCATAAATTTTATGGTACATTTTTCATTTCCTGGCGGGTGCGGGTTACATTCTTTGGACAATTTGAATTTCAAATTAAGAGAAAATCCTGTTCCACGCTTATTCAAATTTATATTCGGTAGGCCCAATGACACAGAAATATGAGTGCGATTTACAATATAATTTTAATTGGACGTATTTTTATGCTTGATTAAACCTAGTGTCATGTTACAATGAGATACATATTATATATTACGTATTCATTAGCATAAATGTGTTCTCTTCCACCTGATATTTTATCTAGCTCGCTGCTTAATAAAGGCGCAATAATTACAGTAGTGTGCTCAGGTGCTGTCAAAGAGCTGATTGTAGTACAATAAACAAGAGAAGCTCATTAAGCCGCTATAAACTCAAAGTACTTTCGGCTAATATTTGATTTTAAAACAGTTTCCACTACACTGAAGCATTGTGGAATTTTTTAAAAATAATAAAAAAATATAAGAAAGAAAATCCAAATAATATTATTTATTGTTTAATGTATACAAAATTATAATTATTTTCGGCCCGATTTTATCAGTTTTATTGACCATTTCCACTTCTCGTTCTATTTACATTATCACAGAGCAAAACTTTCAATAGCGTATTATTTATTTATTCGCTTTCTAGATCACATATTAATAGTTTGCTGGAGCTCTGTTAGTTTTTTTGATAAGCTTTTATTGCAATGCCCGTTGGTAATCCCTTTTAAATAAATTAAAATCACGGTACTATTAACTGTTTTTTTAGCAGACGAAGCTAGATTTTCTAAATAGTAAAGAAATATAACGTTATCGCGAGTGAGAAATATTACACCGTATTCGTTTCGCTTTAATTAAACTTTCGATTGCTAGTCTTGGTCTTGAATGCAATGTGGTATGTATCACATTGTTTCATAGTGGACGAAAAAAATAGTTATAATTGGCTACTATTTGTACTTATACAATATTATACGCCTGTATTTTTTATTAATATTAGGCGTTACTTTTCAATATGGTATTGGTACACAGTGTACATAAAAAAAGAGAAGACCTTATTACGAATAATATAAAGGTATACGAAATTATATAAACCTGTAAACCGGCAAATTAATATTGATATATTATGATTAGAATCTTTGTTAAAACAAAACTATATCCTACCACAGCGTATTGTTGAAAGCAGCGAACGAGGAAATTGGAGCGGCTTTCAATAACTGAACTGATCAATTACAGCTTTCAAATATTGAATGTGCCGAGTGTACCTTATCGAATATCCGTTAAAATATATACTTTTTCAAAAGTGTTTACAGTTTTTTATTTAATAGAACAGCTACCTATCGGCTTGAAATAGAGCAAATAGAGAATAATATAGCAGTTTAATGGTTCAATGTTAGTTTATACGTCTACTGACAAACATGTACGGCTAAACTCTGTAACCCTGCGCATAGCTATGCACTGACTACGCCTGAAAGCCTATGCAAAACTAAGTTTTGCTACGCTCTAAAAGTCTACGCACAGCTTTATACTGCTACGCACCATATGGCTAAGCAAATTTATGCACTGCTATACTCTACAAGCCTGCGAAAAACTATGTAATTCTTCACTTCACATGCGTCCGCACAACGATATACTGATACGCTCTAAAACTCTACGCAGAACTATGCAGTGCTACGTTCTACAAGCCCACGCACAGCTATTTATTGCTACGCTGCACACACCTACGTCAAACTATGCAGTGCTACGCTCTATAAGCCCACGCACAGCTATTTATTGCTACGCTCCACATGCCTACGCCAAACTATGTACAGCTACGCTCTAAAAGCCCACGCACAAGTGTACACCTATGTACTGCTTACCCATCATACATTTTTCAAGCGATAATGGCTAAACTTATATAGAGTACAGCAATGAAACTACATATTACTCGACTAAAATTTTTAATTGCTGCGAAAATCTTTGAATAAAGTAAATAGTTCTTTGACGTAGTAAGTCAGGGAGCACTTTAAAACCGTTTAAATTGCAAAAGCGTTTCTGTTCAACTAGATCATTATTGTTTATGAATAATAATATTTAATTAGAGCAACAGCATTGTTGCTGAATATTAATGTTTTCGTTTGTTGTTGGTTAAGAACATCATTATATTTTAAGCAGTACTGGATTTATTTACCAGTGACATCTGTATGTCAAAAACTGTCATCAAATCAGATGTAGAATTATAATCAGCTTAACCCAAATAAGTTATTATTTCACTTATAATCTAATCCCAGGTCAGAGATATACGATTCTAGGTAGATACTGAATCTAAATAAATCTATGTATGTGTATGTAGATCTAGTATTGAATATTATTAATGAAAAATTTGACACCATCCTTTAAAAATAACAATATCATTCGATTTATTTGTTTAATCTAGTCTGTGTTATATTGCCTGGACAATTTTCATTTATAATTTAGCGTAGAATATTTATGGGAGCAAAGCTTAATTAAAATATAGATTGAATGTAAGCTACACCGCGGGGACCGAGCGAAAACAATTTCGATATAAGAAAATAAATAAAATATTGCTCGCTCCGACACACTAGTGATGTTCTAGTGCCGCACACTAGTTTTTCTGTATTTTTTTGTAGACTAGAAAAAGGATCGAGTAGTATTAACAGTTAATCAAGCTATTCTCAACTCTAAGATTATGCGTTAAAACCCCAGCTCTGCAAACACATCTGCACAAAGTTTGTTTGTGATCGATGAACATTGCACATGGAACAGACGCATAAAATGCCCTATTAATTTTGAGAATTTATACATTGACTTACTTGACTTAATGTCAAGATGGGGCGTAGGGAACAGTAAATTTCAATCATGTTTGGTATAGGGCCTCGTATTTCATCTCGCTCCAAGTATTTCCAGCTCTCTAAGCTTTATTCAATACTATTTGACGCTAAGTTTGCCCAGTTTTCGCTTTCCTTGCGAGCTTTATTCCAATATAGCGCATGCTTGGGGATATGATTGAAAAATCTTCGAAGTGATCTCTTATGGCCATGTCCATTTCCACTGGCATCGGTTGATCTGCTTCTTAATCGGGGTTTTTTGGTTTCTCGGTTGGAGTCGGTGCGAGGTGTTTTATTTATTCTACGTATCATAGAGCAGATCAGATTTGACGTTGGATCCGAATATAAGCTTGATCCGACACGTTGGCATTCGAAGTTGTGTAAAAGTTACTCGGGGCTTGGCAATGCGAGAACAGGTAAACACATTGATAAACGCTTTCTAGATCCTCTACAGTCTACATCCATCCGCAATGAGGTGCGGGAATTCTTTTGCTTTTAGAGGTGCTGATTTTGAGTCCCTCAGATCCCGCATCGCGTTTCAGGTCGTCCAAACGACAACCTGACCAAGATAATTCTGCAAGAAACCTTGCCAGAGCACGTTGATACGTCTCCAATTGATGATTTGGTTTGGATAATATTTTTTGGGCATAGTTTTAAGAAGCCCCCAGTTCCAGTCCCCAATCATCATTTGGTCAATCAAGAGTATCGTATACAGATATAGTGTGAAGACGATGATCGCATGATGAGGATGAGGTGACAGTCTTATGATTTTAGGGGCTTCTTACCCTGTTTACTCTTCCCTGCCAAAAGTTTAAGAGAATTGAACATAACAGATTAGAGTTCATAGAAAAATACTTTTGAGTATTATAAAAATCGCTTGCCTTAAATAAAGCATCACATCACTACGTGCATGGATTGTGAATGAAAACTAAGCGCCTTGTACTCGTAGGTTCAGGAGGCAAATTCAATAGGATATGTCGTCAAAGGTTGCGGAGATTTGTCGCATGGCTAAGACCACTTTGCTTTAAAAAACTAAGAGAATTAGAGGAATCCAGAATTTTATTTTTAAAAGTATTAAGGAAAATGTAGGATGGTTGGGATGATGTTGGGTGATATAATAGTAATAAACGGTTAGAAAATACAAAAGAAACTGTAATCGGGCTTAATTAATTATAAATAGCATAATTAATTAAATTTAGCTATATAGCACAATTACTGTAAAGGGCATTTATTGCAGTGACATTTCATTTTGGCACATTATTGAAGGAGACATTAGACCACAGAATGCTGAGATGTTGTCTGTCCCAAACATCCCCAAAGATGAGTCGAATATCATTCAAAAAAATAGTAGCTCACTTAAGATTAGTGCAAATGAACAGAATATATTCAAAACCTTGAGAAGTCATTACAAGATAGTTTTGAAACCCAATTAACATACAAGAACTTAACGATAATATAGACAATTTCAACAAGTCTCAAATTAAAAATAACACAAAACAAAAGCAAACAAAAAATACTCAAAAAAGAAACATTAACGAAAAAAGAAACTTACTTCAATACAAAATAAAACTGATGTTACAAAAGCCCAATTGAAAAATGTCAAAGCAATAAGAGAAGACTACGTCACATATAGGAAAGACAATCGAGGAAAACCTGGTAACGTTCAGAAGCGCAAAGCGAGCATACAAATAATTAAATACACACAAAACATGGATTTAGAGACTAGGATACAGTCAGGAGAAAGCCATAAATAAACAGGGAAGATATCCTAGAGCTTGCAACCAACTTTTACCAAGAACTTTATAAAAAACAACCAGAGATCACAAAAAATAGATACAACAATCATGCCTATAACTTATAAGTAATGTTGAAATATTGCATCACATAAAAACCCTAAAGTCACGAAAAAGCCCAGGGCCAGATAACATAACTAACGGGGCCTTATACTTTGTAGCACCTATCCTAGTTAAATATCTGACAATACTTTTCAACATAGTAATAGGTAGGGAGGAAGAAGAAGCCTTAAAATAATGGCGACAATCAAATATAGTATTGCTGTAAAAAAAGGTCTAAAAATACAGGCCAATTGGCTTGGTATCCGTAATATTTAAATTATTTTCATCAATAATACCAAGCAGAATATCAATAAAAACTTATATTCTACTATCGACCACATCCTCACTATCGAACATATCATCGAAAAATATAATGAATTTAACAAACCACTCTAAACAGCATTTGGTGACTATTCGAAAGCGTTCGACAGTTTAACGAATACATCCATATGGAAAGCGCATATAAATAATAAAGTAAATGAAAAAAAAATATATATATTACATGATATATTACAGAATTTATACAGCAATAGTGTTTGTAGAATAAAGCTAGAAAACAAAGGTCGAGAAATTCGAATTGAAAGAGGCGTAAGACAGGGTGACCCACTTTCCTCAAAATTATTTATAGCAGTCCTCGAAGATGAATTCAAAGTTATAAAATGGATTAATAACGGCCTCTGAATACGAAACAGATATCTAACTCACCTTAGAGTCGCAGACGACAAAGCCGTCTTCAGTGACACCGCTACAAAATTAGAAAAGGTGTTTTAAACATCAGACAGGATAAGTCAAAAAGTCGGGCTTTACATGAACACCACAAAACAAGAATCTTATCCAATAGTATGTGCCAGCCAATCAGAGTAGACAGTAAACCTATAGAATATGTTACTATGTATACTTACTAAATATGTATATTTAGGAAAACTTTTGATAAGAACAGCAGTGAGAACGAAGTAGATAGAAGAATAAACGCGACTCGAAAGAAAAACTGAATCCACAAGGAAAACAACGAGACAAATCCTGTCTTGCCAGCATACAATGGAAAGAAGCATCTTAAAGGTGCGGAGAAAAAACAAAACTTAGGATTAAATGGAAATGGGCAGGTCATATTGCGAGAGCGCGGGATAAAGATGACATTAGAAATAACAAAATGGACTGGACCTAATGGAAAGAGATACATATATAAGGCGACAAAATAAAAGATCAACCAGTGGGGAAATACTTGATGAATATGGAGGAGGCCAATATGACCCCAAAAGGGTTCCTAAAAAAATGATCACTTAAAAAAATTAAATCTAATTTAAATTTAGTTTAAGGCTTATATTTAATTAACTAATAATAATATTAAAAAGTTATATATGTATGGATTAATAAAGCTTTAATTATAATAATATTTATAAAAACTGTAACAGCAACTGCTCAGTACAATCGAATAATTACATGTATATCCTAACGGTGGTATAAAAAATGATATCGTTTTGAAATTCGGAGCCACATTGATGTATTAAACTCAAAATACATTTTCACTTTACCAGAACTTCAAGACTATCCATATAAAGCGATACACATCCATACGCCCCTACACAAACACACGCGTCAAGCGTTTCATTTAATCTACTCGCTCCTATAATGAATTAGAAGCAAACATTCGATCGTATTTGCCCGTTGCCAGTCCTCCAATTACGAAGATCCTCACCCTATTCCGTTCACACGAGGAAAAATGTATGGATAGCCTTTAATGGTAGTCGACAATTACACCGCGGTGTAAGATGTAAGTTGTTTTAAAAAATGAGAACTAGATCTGACAATTTTCTCATGGGTTTCAATTGATTTTAGATTATTTTTTAGCAACTTCTGTTTCTGTACAGTTTCATAAAGTATTTAAGTTTACTATTTAAAATGTAATGTAATGTAGGCAGGAGGCTCATCTGATGTTAAGTGATACCACCGCCCATGGACACGCTCAATGCCAGAGGGCTCGCGAGTGCGTTGCCGGCCTTTTAAGATTTGGTACGCTCTTTTCTTGAAGGACCCTAAGTCGAATTGGTTGATTTATAATTGAAGTTATACTACAATTATATTTATGGTCCTTATATGGATACAAAAATAACAAAAAGTCATATAAAACGTCAACGTTTAAAAACAATAGCACAAAGACAACATTACATTGTATTTTAAGTTAGTAATAAATTTGGAAAATATTTTTGTTACGGTGTGATAGACTGCTATAATCCATCGTCAAGTGAGCTCCCGGTTGAGTGTTTGCGAATGTCGTGTCGCTTCAAGCAGGTTTTCTTTAGTGGCTGATAATATCTGTGAGATTAACGGAGCTGCAAGTGCGAGTCAATATTGAGCTGCTTCTTGTAATGGCTAAGGCAATAAAGAAGTGCAATGCTCGTAGTACGTAGCAAGCATAGAAGTAAAATAATATTGTAGTAATGAGTTTGATTTTTAAAGATATTAGTAAATACATACATGCAATGTTTCAGGATAGAGAATTGTAATACACTACCTAATTCCGCTGGCGTAACGAGTCAAAGTGAGGCCTTCGTACTATAAAACATTTTTTTTTATAGAACAGAGGATACACGGGCAGGAGGCTCACCTGATGTTAAGTGATGCCGCCGCCCATGGACACTCTCAATGCCAGAGGGCTCGCGACTGCGTTGCCGGCCTTTTAACATATAGGTGTTATATCAAATCAAATCAAATCAAAAATATCTTTATTCATATAGGTAAACATGTACACTTATGAACGTCAAGAAAAACAAATTAAATTAATTGTAAATTTACATTTATAACCAGTTCGCAAGTCAAGGGCTTATATATTTGTGTGTGTTTTCCCGAGCCACGATTTTTGTTTTTAAATAAATAAAACTGATCATATACTCCTTTAATGTCATATACAGTTTTTTTTTATTTTACTGAAACATTTATTATACGCAACTTAATTATAATTGCAATTTAGCTTAGTTCGTTGAACCATTAAATGACATTTGTGCTAAATTAATAACGACATTCAAATTAAGTTATCAATTTATAAAATGATTTGGATCGCTTTATATTGCTGACTTGTATTAAATACAAATTACATATACAAAAAAAAATTATAAAAAATGTTACATACACACATAAATACTCGTAATGAAATAAACTTCAAAGTTCGTTTCTTATGTTTGATATAATTTACTGCTGAAATATATTACTAGTGAACTAAGTTTATCTTGTTTTAGTATTGTCCAAGTTAAAAGCTTATTTTAATATTTAAATTTATTTATATCCAAAAACTAAATACAAAAGAAATATAGTTCATGAATATCTGTTTTTTTTTAAACGCAAGTTGAGTGAGAGTGTTAAATATGCTTATTTCATATTAGCCATTTAGTACCGAAAGATATAAAAGATATTATAAGACATATTAAAGCCGGAATTAAAACCACACGATAATCTTTAGCGTGCGACTAGCATCCCTGCTTACACTACTTAAAGAACAAACCTATATTTATATATATAACTCCTATATTTTTTTAAAATTATAACCAGCGATATTATATATTTTAATTCACGTAATGAGAGACATATTTAATAGGTCATTAACATTGAACATATAAACATAAATAAATTTCTTTATTCAAAACAAATAACATAATACATAATAATATACCTAATAACTAACCTTAAAATTTAATTAAAAAATATTATTAAAAGAAGTCCGTTTAGATAAGGTTCCGAAGATACTGGCAGTGAACTTTGAATAGCTAGACTAATTCTTTGTGCGAGGTAGCTGCCAACTGTTCGTGCTCCTGTGATGTCGACTAACCTTTTTGATAATTCCCTAAAAAGCCTTAACGCGCTAGGACCCCACGGACCAAGGGTCTCGACACCGAATGGGACAAAATCATATTCAGAGCCTAGACCCGACCCATCTTCCATGGAATCAAATAATCAAATAAAATTTCTTAAATAATTCATGTATTAATTAAGAAAGTTTATGGAAGAAGAAATGTGTATAATAAGAGGGCATAAAAATTAACAATAATTCATACGAAAATTATTGACTTATCACTTTTTGAGATTCTCTAACCATTTATACTCAAAACTAAACTTCTTTACGCTTCACATCCAGGCATTCATATTTTTAAAACGCTTTCTATCATTTCTTGCAGCCGTGAAGTGAGTACCATCGCTATTTGCATACAAATTGCCTTTGCACTTCTCTCCACTCACCAATCTATAGTGACTAGCGATTATAAAACGTCGATTATGCATGCAGACATCGATTATCTAATCTATTTTTGTTGCAAATACACAATCTTACCAAAAAAACTTTACTGATAATAAAATCAAAGTTTGAGAGCGATCATAACGTATGACAAAAAGGAATAAATATATTTTCAAGTTTTCAAGCTCTCAGCCTTCTCATAGTCTTTGTGGAAGATAACCCTCCAAATAGAAATGGTACATACGAAAGAAGCTTTATTTCATTACTTATCATAGGGTTTTGACCATATTTTTCAATTCGAACATATATTAAATTATAACTAGAATTTTCGAGTACTGTATGCTACTTATAGTATTAACTAGCAGACTCGGCCAAGCGTTGCGGCGGCTAAGGTTTTTGTTATATTACATAGTAGTAAACTATTCAAGGGAAAAGGTAGGAGAACTTATGTGAAAGGTAGATAGCTCATAAGCTATATACTTAGCTTATAACTATATACATATAAGCCATGTTATGTATACGGCGCTGTGTTCAAAGTATCATTTGTGAAAGTTGGTACCTTTAACACAGCGCCATCTGTTAGAATTGTATCAAATACATAAGAAATATTTGCAATAAAATAATATTGCGGGTATAAATTGAGAAGTAAGCTATATATCAATCATACTGCACACGGTATGCAAATTTGATTGATATCGGTTCGGTAGTTTTGGAATCCATCGCGGACAAACATCGTGACTGGAGATTTATATATATATTAAGATTGTAACTGTGTACTGACACAACCCATTAAACTTGTCTCACCCATCACCAGCAATGGGAAATTTTTACTAGTAATGCTCGCTCATTGTACTTTATTGTATTAAAGAGTCAGTCAGGACTGACTGACTCTTTAATTAGCGTTTATATCTACAAGTTAAGTTTTGTAAATATCCGCAAAGTAATACTATCTCACGTCGAAATTAAGTGGCTGATGCCAACAAACCAATCTATGATGTCATGTGCTGACGTCATTATCTTTAACAATTTATCGGCAGATCCTGTTTCTGTTGAAATTCAGGTTACCCTTTCGAGACATTGTGCGGGTAATCATCAGTCATTTTGAAAACTGTCGGGCCCTGACTCTGTCTCTTTCCTCATCTCACTCCTCCGACCTTCCCGTTGCTAGACAATGTTCCTCTTCTCTTTCCTCACCACTTCCCTCCCGTCATATGTAAATTAACTACAACGGTATGTTATTGTATACGAAAACTTCCTCGTTAATAAATAATAATATTATTAAAAATTTATCCTTAAAAGATATGTAGGCGTATAACTTACAATGTGTAACGAATCAAATAATATTTTTACTAAAAAAAGAGGCCATAAGATCCAAGATTGAAAAGCCTTAAATATACCTACAATGTAATCAAAATAGTTTGTTTTTTGAGAAGGCTTACGTCATGCTATGGTTTAACTAACATCAGAGCCCATTCTCTAGTAACATACAAAGTTGAAGTTAAGAATGCTAGGCACAGACAACAGTGAGGCAGACAGGCATAAAATATAAGGGATGTAATTATGATACCATAAGATATTACAGGCAATCCTCGTACTTACGGCATGTTAGGTTCTCGAAATACGCGACGTAAATCGAAACGACGTAAATCGAAACGACGTAAGTCGAGACATAATTTTTCATATGTTTACATGTAAAACTCAAGGGTTAGGTTCCATACGGACTCGAAATTTAAAGAAAAAACTGCATTTACATACATACTTTATTATCAAAAGTAAGTTCTTAAAATATATTTTTTTGGTATTTGTGTTATTAAT
Organism: Pieris mannii; assembly: GCA_028984075.1. Taxonomy (NCBI): domain Eukaryota; kingdom Metazoa; phylum Arthropoda; class Insecta; order Lepidoptera; family Pieridae; genus Pieris; species Pieris mannii. The sequence goes on from CM054776.1 coordinate 9,720,320, forward strand.
TTTGTTAATAATTATAAAACTATTATATGTAATAAAAATATGCAATGAGAAATAATAAATTAAACTTTTGGTTTAAAGAAACTATAGCATAACAGATCATAAATATTATCCGCAGTAACTGCAATTTCAGGCAAACGGTTAGCCAAATGAACAATGTCAGTTGTGATTTCATCGATATTTGGTTGATCTGTGGATGAAAAACTTTCAGATAGCTTAAAAAAAGTGGGCATAACTTTTTCCAAACTCGTTATAAATTGTTGGATGTCACCTCATCCCATGAAGCAGCAATATTTTTACGCATTGCAAGATATTATAACTTTTCCAAAAATCTCTCAGCTCCATGCCATCATTTTCATTAGCGTTTACAGCCTGTGAAAAAGTTCTCCTGAGATAATAGGCCTTAAAAGATGCTAAAACTTCCTTGATCCATCGGCTGTAACAACGACGTGGTGTTTGGTGTGCCGTCCCCACGGACATTGACCTTGCGACAAGTGAATAATTCTCCTATGCCGTAAATCGAAACAAATGACGTATCTTGAGGAATAGTCTCAAAAAATTGTTTGACGTAACTTGAAACGACGTAAGTCGAGGACTGCCTGTATATATATATAAAAATATATTAAAGGTCGTGTCGAATACATTTTATATATTAAGTAAGTTAGATATATTTTTATAATTTTACTTCGTTCGGCAGGACATTTATAATATCTATATTAATCAATATAAAAAAATATAATTACAATGTGGTACAGAACTAAGTAATAAATTTAAAAATGACGTATGCTTGTTAAATACAAAAATCACAGACAAAGATAGAACTGATGACTGACTAACGTTAACAATTGAACCTATCACTTTCAAATCTGTAACCTGATATATGATTTTTCATGTGCTGCCCAGTAAAATTTTATAAAATTTTCTTAGTTTTCCACGCATACAACTCTTTAAATTTCTGTGTATTGCCAAAGAACCAATGATGATAAAATTAAACCCAACATCTAGGCAACACTGACAATGTTTAGAAAATAAAAAACGGCTTAATTTAGACAGTTGCCAATACTTTTATTGATTTTCGAAGTAATATCCGTTCCTCTCTACATATCGTCGCATTCAATTGTACCACTGAGAAAAGTAACGTGCCCATTTGTCCTTCGGGGCCGCTCTTACCGCATCTTTAGGGCTCGTAAAGCGAAGCTCGAATTTTTTCTTTAGTTCTTAGGAATAAATGAAAGTTGCAGGGCGGTCAGGACTGTATGGCGGATGACTTATTATGTCGACACCAGCCATAATCAATTATTCAACAGTCCGTTTCGCGGAGTGCGCTGAAGCAATGTCGTGGTGAAGGAGGATCCTGCTTCGAGGGCGCTGCTGACGAATATTTTTCCAAGACAACAGGCAAACAGCGATTGACATACCAGTCTACAGTAACTGTTCTTCCATCTTCTAGCACAAATGTCCCGTACCTTTTCGACCAAAGAATGAGGCAATCATCTTCATCCTTGACTTCTTCCTTTCTTTACCTTAGTTGGCGATCCTCGAAAGGAAACATCCCCTTTGCGTATAATTAAAATGTCCATAAGGGGCAAAGCAGATGGCACACTAGGTCACACAATACACAGAAGGGCAACCCACACAGATAGGTACCTCAATCGTGAATCCCACCACCACCCGTCACAACTGCTCTCTGTCGGTACATGTTTGTTTCAGAGAGCCCAACGTCTTTATGATGCAGCCCACCTTAGGAGGAACTACAGCATATCAAACAGGTGCTACACCGAAAACAGTTGCGCATACCCCGGCTGCATCACAGAAACAAAAACAAGAGACAAACAGTTCCCCGCCAGCCAGCTTACCTGCCATATGTAAAGTTACAGATAGAATTAGCCAGGTCCTAAAACTGGCTTCGATTAATACAATTTTCAAGCCGCACAAGAAGATTCAGCAATTCGTAAGACCAATCAAAAGTAACACCCCGTTGCAAGATGCAGGTATATACAAACTGGATTGCGACTGTGGCCTGTCCAGCAGACTCAAGGAACACATTGCGGACATCTTTTAGTCGATACCAACTCCGGGGAAATAAATACCGATAATACAACATTTTCTACAGCTGTGATACTTTTTTGACATTCAACACCTTTGTCTTCAGTCACCGTGACCACGTACGCTGTAAAGCACGCGAAACGTCGGATAAATTTAAAATTATGTTTAAATAATTGTAAGTTTAAAATAATACATAACTTCAATCCGTTAAAAAAGTGATTTTCTTTAAAAGTTAACTACATTTTATCTGTTAAGAAACTGAACATCTGTTTTTCCTTTCCTAAAGTGGTAACAAAAAAGTATTGAAAACGTTTCAAAACACCGTTACTAAGTCTCCCAATGGAAATTAGTTTCTTAAGCCCGCGTTGTTTTATGAATTGTTTTGCTTTATGATGAAACCGCGAACAAAATTGTTTTAGAAAAATTTCCTTCGCGCTTTGCTTGTATTTTTAAGGTTTTTACCTAATACCGTTGTGTTTCTTCATGAATAATTTAAGTATGCCTCCTCTGGGCTCTTTGTGTTCGAGATAATATTGTTGTGGTCACACCCTTATTTTGCGTATAGAAAATAAGACATAAAACACTTATAAATCGGTTTTGTGTTGATGATGAAATAAGAATGATGATGAAGAAATGTGTTTTTGAATATTTAATTATTTTATTAATAAGTAAATTTTAGTATTGTGAGTGTAAAACAATCAAAATGTGGTTAGGATAATTCAGAGCCGAGACATATCGCTGAGCATGTCTTCTGAACGTCAAATTTACGTTAGTCACGATTTGACATATGGGTGACACTCAGTACTGAATTTTAAAAATATACTAGTGACCCGCCCCAGCTTCGCACGGGTGCAATGCTGATGAAAAGCCGGTTTTTATTATTTATTGTTATTTCCGTCACTGGAAAGTTCCGATAATATACGCGTTCGATCGCTGCTAAATAAGCTGTAATGGGCTGTATAGATCTATATTAAATGAACAATGTATTCAAGGTATTTAATTGGTTAAGGATTAATGCTGTATTGGTTAAAATCGCTTCGAAAATTAGCCATTATTTGTCGTAAAAAGTAAATGACAAAAACAAGTTATTGAGTATTTCTGTAGTTATTCTGTAGACCTTTTCAATGTGTACAATACTTAGTACATTATTTTGATGAAACTCGTAGGGTTCAGCCTGCGTTTGCAATGTAAGCGAAAAAAATGTAATTATTTACGACATCAGATTAGAAACCTCAAAAACAACAGTACTGCTCCACTATTTAATGGATGTTATTATACATATAAACCTTCCTCTTGAATCACTCTATCTATTAAAAAAAACCGCATAAAATCCGTTGCGTAGTTTCAAAGATTTAAGCATACAAAGGGACATAGGGACAGAGAAAGCGACTTTGTTTTATACTATGTAGTGATGTAGAAAACGAAGCTGAATTAAAAATATAACACTGTTGTTACGTCATATTTGGTACTTGTTAAAACGAACGCCGTAACGAATGTACGTACATTCGTTACGGCGTGGTAATGAGCCGGGTTTTAATGAGAAACGGACAATGCATCGTTATACTCACAATATAGCCGTTCCTATCAATTTGTACAACTCTGTAAGGGAATTCTGCTCTTATACAAACTATAAATACTTGAAAATGTATACAAATTAAGTTTTATTGTTTATACCTGCTATGGAATATCCAAAGCACAAAAGCATTAAATTACTAAAGCCAACTTAATAGAGGGCAAAATATTGCTCGTTATTTAGAGGCGGGCAACGTGCTCTTAGGCCGCATTTACATTCAGCCGTAGTGAGCAGGAAAGTGGGCAGGACGAGTGTGTAAACGCGATACTTACGACATAGTAAATGCCGTTATTGCTAAATATTTGGCTAAATAACTCTGAGTTCTATAAAAGATGTGCTAAACATTTAAACATTACAGAGAAACTAACTTGTACGTTTAAGTTGTCACAAAGTTAATTAGCCGCCTAACCCGGCGTCGGAATTCACTCGACGGAGCCACTGTTGTGGCTACTTATGTCCGAAAACTTCCTAAGTCTGTAATGGACTTGGTTTGGGTTCTTGATTAATTTTCGGTTTATTAAAGAATATTATCCTATTATTTTCTAAAAAGAAATAATATGGCATGTTTATGCTAACATTGGAGTTTCTTAATAAAAACCTTAATTAATTAAATTTTTTACCACACACAGATCGCACTTTCTGAGACCGATTCCTGGTCACATAATAGCTCTTTCGGGAGGCTAAGCGATGAAACCTGATCGTGCCAACAACATCTATAAGAATCTTTTTGCCAAACGTATTGTAAAATCATAAAAAAATATATTTCTTAGCCTGTTATTTCTACGTATTTATATTAATTAATTTCTACGATAAACAATTTTTGTATTTCCATTATTAAAACTCCTGGAATTCTGTTACAATTTAGAACAGGTATTCTTATATTCTAAACTAAAACTTTTCTATACATGTGACAAGTGTTGCCTAACATTATTTACATATACAAACTCCAACACAAAGTATAAGCTCTGTTTAGCAGTTTGTTTTCTCATTGAACAATGTTTTTCACTTTCTTTTTTCAGCCTTGTTATGAAACTTAAACTAGTTTAGAGCATGACGGAGCATGTCACGACCTTAAACCCCTGAACGCTGGGGTCCCACAAGGTTGTGTTCTATCGCCGACTCTATTTCTTCTGCATATCAATGATATGTTGCAACGTAGCAACATTCAATGTCATGCGGACGACAGCACTGGGGATACTCTTTACACTGGCTGGGCAGGTATTTCTCGGGCAGTTGTCGATGTGTACCGAAACAAACTTGTGTCTGAAGTCAAACCTCAACTGCGTGGAGTCTCTGACTGGTGCAGACTAAACCTACTACCAATAAGACACAAATTTGCGCGTTTTCCGCTAAAAAACACCCTTTGTCGCTGCTACTCTTTTCAAAAACACTCTTTTTAAAGCCAGTATTTGAATACTTGGCGTTGACTTATCGAACGACGTTCAGTTTCGCGCTCTCTTGGAGGGGAAGGCTAAATTAGCCTCCAAAAAACGTGTGCTCAGCAAGGTGAGACGTTACTTGCAAATTTATAAAGCTCAAATTCGGCCCCACATTGAGTACTGTACTCACCTCTGGGCGCGGGCTCCTCAGTACCAGCTCCTTCCACTTAACTATATTCAACGAAGAGCCGTTCGAATGGTCGACGAGGAATCCCTATCTGAGCGACTCTATCCTTTGGCGTTGCATACAGATGTGGAGTCACTCTGCATCTTCTACCGCATTAACGATGGAGAGCGTTAAGATGAGTTGTTCGGATTAATACCTGCAGCTGAGTTTCACCATCGGACGTCGAGGAAGAATACGAAATTCCACCCGTATCACCTCAACGTCCGCCGTTCCACAACTGCGCGTTTTTAAAGGCAGTTTTTGCCGCGCACCAGCTGCCCACTGAAGTATTTCCGAACCATTTCGACTTACGGTCCTTCAAGAAAAGAGCGTATCAATTCTTAAAAGGCTGGCAACGCACTCGCGAGCCCTCTGGCATTGAGAGTGTCCATGGGCGGCGGTATCACTTAACATCAGGTTAGGTCAGGCGGTCCTCCTGCCCGTTTGCGACCTGTGCTATAAAAAAGTTTACGGAGATTATCGTTTTTGTAGCCATGGTTACAACTTAGTCTCTACGGTAGTCAACTACTAAACCCGGCCGCAAATATTTTAAACAAGATCATATTTAATGCGGACTTCATGATTTAATATGAATAAAATCATGAATTAATATAGTATTGCTGTTATATATCTAAATATTGTATGGTTTCTTTGCATCGTTCGAATGTATCGGCACGCTAACAATGCGGAATGGTATTATACTGGCGTCATAACGAAGTGTCATTGTCCGGGAGATTGATGGACGCTCGTATTCAAGTCGATTCACTGAATTGCACATGAGCAGGGAAGGATTGACATTCCTGTAGGCTTTATTTTTCCTTATATAATTCGGTTGGGATTTACTTGGAAGTACGTTGATTAGATAACAAATAAATTTTTCTTAACTTTAACATTAGAGTGTGACTGTTCTACAATCAACTGTCATTTATCATCAAAGGGTTTAATATTTTAAATGAAAGACAAAACAATGTAACATTTATTGAACTAACTAAATATGTTATTAACCAATCACAATCAGCTGTCTTTAATTTTACAGTCTCGTGTACGCATAATATATATTATAATAAAATAAAACTCAAAATATATATATATATATATATATATAAAACTATATATATATATAAAACTCAAAAAAAAAAAAAAAATATATATATATATATATATATTTTGAGTTTCGTTAAACTGTTTTATCTAAGGTTAAGATTTTATTTTAGGATTCTATTCGTAAATGGCGTTCCATGCGTATATGCGTTGCGTGGCACAATAAAATGTAATTTATTTCATTCAAGCTTAGAAGGACCGCTTTGAATGAAGATTGATGTGCTCATGTTTTCAGGCTTAATGGATTTTTCACAATATATTGAATGTTTGGCTGCAAAATGGAGTAGCATGTAGCATTTGTAAATAATAAATAAATATCACTTAAAAGTTTTTTCGTAGAAATCGCTCATGATTTCATTTAACAACTGAGGTGATCTTACATAAATCAGTAGATCTTAGCCCTAAACTGGCGACGTCATGACATCAATCTTAAGAATTTTATTTATTTTATTATTTTATTAACACTTCGTTACATTACTTTATAAAATTTAAACATAATTCAATGAAAAGAAAAAGGAAAAATGAAACTTAATTAGCTGTTGGCCTTATCGCTTTCGAGCGATCTTTTCCAGGCAACCACTGTGAGTAAAAAAATATTATTAAAGGTAGACAAGAAGTGAAAAAATACAAATTGCATACAGTTATAGAAGAAACTAAACAGGAACAAAAATAAACAAAAACGTACTGGATACGTGAAAAACAAATAGTAAAAAGTGCACATGAAAATCTAAATCAATATCAGTCTCACGTCAGTAGGTTAGTACGAAAGTTAGGGATACGATGTGGACAGGTAATGTTTGTACAGAAGAAATTTAAAGGAAGATAGAGAAGGATTTTACTATAAAATATTAACAATATGTTATCTGAGACCTGGATCTTATAAGAACAGTACTTTTTATTAAGACACCTTCGTATGAATAACGTAGTATGTTTGTATGTTTGAATGAAAGTAGATTTTTTTTCTGAGAAATTCAGTTTTAGAGAACTTTTGTTAGTTCATAAGAAATCAGTGGCCCTACAAACTCTTAGGATTTGCTATATTTGCCATATTTGTTTTAAAATAAGTATTGTTTGATGACACCGACATTTTTTACGCCGGCTTTTCCTCTCGGCCTACACCCTCTGTCTTCTTTGCCGATGAGTAGGGCCTACAGGTTCAAATTTAATGACGTGGAGTAAGTGATACCTGTCTATCTTATGTTTCATAATAAACGTATTTTATTTTATTTTTCGTTTATTTAGGACTAGGCCTCAGACTTGTGACTGTGTTTCAGGACCATTTTTCAATCTAATAGGTAAAGTAGTAACTCCTGTGCCTGATTCTTGTTGTCGACTTTTTGGGTCTAAGACATGTCAGTCTCCTCACGACGGCTTCCTTCACTGTTCCAGCGAATGTTAAACGCACATAGGAAGAAAGTCCATTGGTGCACAGACGGGGACCGAATGGATGAGCGTCGCTCGCTGCACCCAACACTGCTCTTTTAATTCCTATTACTTGTTGTGTAAATATGTGTATATATTTATGAATATCAGGACTTTATGATGTACCTACAGAAACCGAGAAATTTAGAGATAAGTTTGGAGTTATTAATACTCTTGACGATCAGATATATATTTATTTAAGAAAACAAGTCAATGGACGTTGAACTAAAACACGTCCGTCGCCTCCAAGCACACGATTGGAAAAGAAATCAGGTTACCTCACCAAGCAAATGTCCCCTAAGTAAACAAAACGTTATATAAATTGTGTAAATCTATGAGTTATGTCAATATTCTGTCCCAAAATGGTTTCACGCAAGATATCGCTATTAAGTTGACACCAAACACTTCAAATGTCGAGTTTGTACCATGAGAAAATTGTCGATGCGAGAGACGCGCTGAGCACGACATAGAGGATAAGGGTCGTTAGCTCCGGCAGCTCGCAATTTGCCTGCTAATTTACATTTTGCTTCAGTATAGCTGTTTAATAAGCTTCGCGAACTTACTGTAGCCTTGTAATCGCTAGCTTGAAGTATAGAGACGGTGTAAACTGGTAAACAACCATAAGACTGCGCTTAACTAGTTGCTCATTGGTTTAGTTCATGTGTCCTTTTAAAGTTTTGTACCTACTACCTAACTCGATATCATGATAACATAGATACATTTTATCAGCAATGAGCATAGTACTTGGAAGATTTATAGAGTTTTTTTCTTTGTACATTCTCTTCAAATGACGCGCCTGATGACTTAAATTAGTTTTCTTCTGTGAAGACAATGATCATACTTTAAGTCAATATATTATTAAGTTTTTGCTATAGCATGTAAAATATATCGATATTTTTGCATGAGTAAAGATATTTGATATTTTTACTATAAAAATAATGACAAAAGACATAAAATAATTTGATTTTAGAGACGCGTGTGTCCCGCATGTCAAAACCAGTACATTAAGTAGGTACATAAACGAAAGTCCTACTTTGCGGTGAATCTTGAAAGTGAATTAAATTGTGTACTTTTTCAATAAATGAAATACATTGGTCAAATTTAAGTGACAGCTGTATTTAATCGTTAAAAACAAGACCTACTAACAAACTAGCTGGGTTTCGTGTATAAAACCGAAACCTCTTCTCACGTTACGCGAGGACGCTAGTTCAGAATTAGTATAGTCAGTCCTTGAGTTCAGCATTGTTTCAGTACAGAGCAAGTTTTACAAGCTCGTGTGCACACTAATTAAAACCGGGTCGTTCCTGAGGCGCGAACCAATAACAGGCGGCGCCACTCTAACCGTGTTACTGTTTACGTGAAACGAGATGGCCGTACTACTATACAAATCTAAAATGCATACAAAATGTAGTGGTAATAGAGTGGTTCTTAAGAAACATTGAAAACTTATATAAATAATAATACTATTTATTATAACATCCATCCATAAAAAATCATCTTAGTTAGATTTTAGTAGTTATCAATTAAATTGTAATATGTTCAGTCTTATAATTGTATAACTATCCTCCAAATACACACTGTGGTTAGTGTATACAAGCATGAGGCGTGCAAGATTTTATTAGAGAACTTGCGAGACATTGTTGGTTTTCTCAGCAACATGTTAAAGTAGTTAGTGCATAAACAGATTTTGCCTTTGAGCTTAGAGAATAAATTCTATTTTGCCATCTAAACTGTTTTTATGCTACAGAAACAATAGTGTAGTCTAAATGCTATACTATATTATATATACTGCTCAAAACAATTACGGGAACAAAACTTTAAAGTAGAACTAAACTTTTTACTTAAGGTTTTAATTATTACTGGCCACTAGATAATGTTAAGGCATTGTCGAAGAAAATAAAAAACAAATAGCATCGGCGTTTTGGTTAGTAGTCCTATAATAAAGTGGCAGTGTGTCTAGAAACACCTAAAAACAAAGTGACGTCTTTGAATTTTCATTACTTTCTAATCGCAGAAAACACATTTTAAGTAGTTTATTTCAATCTTTTGAGTATTAATAGAAATTGAAGTGAGCCTTTTGAGTATTGTTATTCATTGAAGCGAGTGAGTTTAGGTCATAATGCCAGATCTGACTGAATTGCATGTCTCCCGAGCTATCGCTTTGCTTGAAGAGGGTCGAACTATGCGTTATGTAGGAAATGATCTAGGAGTAGCCCCTTCTGTTATCTACAGACTTAGGAAGCGAGACGGGAGAATACTCATGAAGGCGTGGTCGAAAGAGAAAAACTACACGTTTGCAAGATCGCTACATCGTCAACTGTGCTTTACGTAACCGCACCACAACTGCAAGAGATCTACAAAATACACTAAAGACGGCTACTGGTGTAGAAATTTCCGACCAGACGGTAAGAAATAGGTTGTTGGAAGCCAATTTGAGATCACGCCGACCAGTTCGGGCTGTGCGTCTAACAATTCAACATAGACAAGCTCGCCGACAGTTCGCGCAAAATCACGCTAATTGGCAACTTCGACATTGGAGGCCAGTGCTTTTTACTGACGAATCACGATTCCGTCTAACACGTTGCGATGGTCGTCTCCGTGTTTACATACGCCCAGGCGAGCGATACAGTGCACCAGCAGTCCAGGAATATGACAAATTTGGATGTGGCTCTGTGATGGGGCGGAGTTAGTTTGGACGAGCGCACAGATCTCGTCGTTGTTCCCGGGCGCTTGTGTGCTCAAAGTTACATTGATGAATGATTGAATGTGCTCGAAGATCATGTTTGGCCCGCAGCATATGGTATGAGCCCAAATTTTCTTTTAATGCAAGATAATGCCAGGCCGCATACTGCAGCCATCACGTCAGATTACTTACGACAGCAGGAAATCCGTGTAATGGAGTGGCCTTCCATGAGCCCTGACTTAAATCCAATTGAACACATTTGGGACTTGCTTGACAGGCGCATCCGGAAGCGTCCGATTGCACCTCAAACACTGCAGCATCTCACTGAAGCGTTGATTGAAGAATGGGAGCGAATTCCACAAGAAGATATTCGGAGGATCATACGAAGCATGCCGCGTCGTTGTCAAGCCGTGATTAGGGCTCATGGAGGCCACACACGTTACTGAAAGTCACTAAAGACGAATATTCAAACGATATAAGAATATTTCTTTGATGGACCTTTTTTATCACCAATTAGTTTTTCGTCTACAATGCACATTTTAATTTTTTTTTAATAAAAAAAATACAAATTGATTTTTTTTATTAATTGTAGTAATTAACAAATTAACAAGGTAAAAATTGCGTACAAGTACAATTTAAATCTAATTTTAGTTTAAGCAATAGAAAGGAGAAAAATCTTGTTCCGCTAATTGTTTTGAGCAGTATATGTTTTGTTGATGCCATAATGTAACTTCGTTGAGATAAATTACTTCATCACTTACTTATTTTAATAACATGGTGATTTAGGACGAAGATGTTATTTCATCCTTAAAACACCACCCAGGTATCTTAATCCTTGTAATCTTATGTTGTTAAAATACAGTTTGTATAAATAATTTGTCTTATGGCCTATACTTCTAACACTTATACACCCCGGACTGAAATGCAAACATTATAACTATCACGATATAAAAATGTAGTGTAGTCCTCCGTCCACTTTCCTTGTCATCTCCAAGATTTAACGCAATATTTTGTGTTCCGCCATCAGCTCATACTCCTCATTGAATGTTACGCGTTGGCAGTAAGTTTGAACATAGCAAAAGCCTTCAATGACGTGTGGTACAGAGCACTGCTGTCGAAGCTTTCAGCCTGTGGTCTCCCCGAGTATATTGCAAATGGATTTCCGTCTATCTCTCTGATCAGAGCATCAAGGTCGTCATGAACCGAGCATGTTCAGATATGAAGTGATTTTTATGAACAGATCTTTCGCCGTTATCATTTGAGTTGGGATGTAGAATTATTTTTTTTAAATTAAGCGTGTTATATAAAATAACTAGTGACTAACCCGCCCCAGCTTCGCACGGGTGCAATGCTGATGAAAAGCAGGTTTTTATTATGTATTGTTATTTCCGTCGCTGGAAAGCTCCGATAATATACGCGTTCGATCGCTGCTAAATAAGCTGTAATGGGCTGTATAGATCTATATTAAATGAACAATGTGTTCAAGGTATTTAATTGGTTAAGGATTAATGCTGTATTGGTTAAAATCGCTTCGAAATTTAGCCATTATTTGTCGTAAAAAGTAAATGACAAAAAAAGTTATTGTGGGTTATCCATAAGAGAAAGACATATACCATCGCGGACTTTTTTGTAGACCTTTTCAATGTGTACAATACTTAGTACATTATTTTGATAAAACTCGTAGGGTTCAGCCTGCGTTTGCAATGTAAGCGGAAAATTGTAATTATTTACGACATCACATTAGAAACCTCAAAAATAACAGTACTTCTCCACTATTTAATGGATGTTATTATACATATAAACCTTCCTCTTGAATATGTATTTAAAAAAACCGCATCAAAATCCGTTGCGTAGTTTCAAAGATTTAAGCATACAGGGACAGAGAAAGCGACTTTGTTTTATACTATGTAGTGATTGTATTTCTGTTGATTTTAAGGTAACAACACAATATTGCTTGTTAGTTTCAATATATAACATCGTTCAAGGCATTTTAAAGTAATGTTCACGCATTTATTGGTTTTCGGGCATTAAGGGAAACATTTATTAGGTAAAGATAAAAATGGATGGCTAATTCTACTGTGAGATTCTATCAAAGAATTTAGGTGAATGGCCACGGCTGGAAAGAGGAGATACGTGACCGGGGATAAGTTAGATTCATTACCATTCTTACAGACGGTATTTAAGATTAAATATTATTTCACGTGGGGTACATTTTAGTCAGTTATATTTATAGAGTAAATAAAAAAAATTAATGTTATTTTATTACTTTGTCAGTAATCTTAACATTAATATCAATTTACCTATAATCGATATAAAAGTTATCAGTTAAATTAACTAAATTATTAAATAATTAATTATTTTAATTATCAGTTAAGTTAAATTAACCGTGTGTTTATATAAATACATGTAACGTATTTATTTATTAACACTTCGTTACATTACAATATAAAAATTGATGATAATTAAATGAAAAGGAGGGCAAATTGCGGCTTTACCGCTTTCGAGCGATTTCTTCCAGGCAGCCACTATATAGTCTTAGCATGCATTTCTATAAGCACATTTGCAAGTAGGCCTCGTTGGTCCACTCTCGCCTCTATTTCCTCCTAAATAAAAGGAGTCAGATGTTCCTTAGACTGATATTGTACAAGGCCGGCATTTCTACATGACAAACGTCGATGCATCATGCCTTAGAGTTCCCAACATAAGCCAATGGATGATGATAGCGTCCACTCGCTACTTCCACAAGGCTAAACATCACCCTAACCCGTTAGTGCGTAGAAGCAATAATAATTCCCCCTTTCCGAAAAAGAGGGCCCATAGGAGGCCCCAACACGTCTTATCGGATCCGGTTAATCCAATCACCATTTATCTTTGAGAGGCTGATAAGTGCGTTGCCGGCCTTTTAAACTTTACAAATCAAGATTCCAAGTATATGTATTTGTATACAGTACATAGGCAGACTACTAAACGGTTATAATAAAAATAACTTATATTAAATCCATAAAAAAAAATAATTAACACATAAAGAAAAGATCACGGAAAATAGTTATTACCTTTAAACCCGTCATAGCAAATTCAGAATTTTCTCTTAGAATCTTCGTCGGGTTATTTAATTAATAAGTACTAAAAGTGGGTTAAACTAACTAAACTCGAGTTCAAGTTAAAGTCAAACAGTTACCGGAGTGCGACATAACTTGACGACTTGAATGTATTTTATCTACTTCACTACAGATGTGATAATTTTCAAGATTTCCCATCAATCCTATAGAATAATTATTATATTACATTTATCGAAAATAAAGAATTCAGGGGTCTCTAGGCATCCTATTATACATTCTTTATAGAATTGTGTTTCTACACAAATTTTATTTTTTTACAAAATATTGTAAAACCTCTTTTAGAAGAGTAAATGTGGAGTTTCTACCTCATTTTTCTCCTTTTGGAAGGATAAACTAGACAGGAAGACGCTGTTCTAGCTCTAAGTACATTAATTGTTGAACAACTTGACAAAGGAAACAAATGTCTCACAGCTTTCCTAGATTTAAAAAAGGCGTTTGACACCGTGTCTGTCCCGATTCTTGTAAAAAAACTGGAACACATAGGTATAAGAGGTATATCTCTAGCTCTTTTTAAAGATTATTTATCTGATAGGCAACAGTGTGTCAAAGTAGATAATAAGGTGAGTCAGTATTGTAACGTATCTTTTGGAGTGCCCCAAAGAAGCGTACTTGGGCCTACACTGTTTCTCATCTATATTAACGATTTACTTATGTCTCAACTTAAAAATGCAAACTTTTTCTCATATGCTGATGATACCGCTATAGTTTTTACGGGTAAGACTTGGAAATCTATAGTTAGCGACACTCAAGCAGGACTCTCTCAAGTTGATCTTTGGTTAAGCCACAATCTACTGACCCTAAACACGCAAAAGACGAAGTATTTATGCCATACTATAAATAAATCCACTCAACCTCCTCCAGACCTAAAAATATACATACATAAATATAGCTGTCAATCCCTGGAAGATAATTGCTCTTGTCCCACAATTGAAAAAGTTTTCTCTATAAAATATCTTGGTATACACTTAGATCAGCACCTAACGTGGTATGTTCATCTTGAGGCAATAGGTAATAGAGTAAGGAAACTTATCTGGATCTTTAAAAACCTACGGCACGTGGCATCCAAGCTTCTGCTGAATTCAATTTACTTGGCTCTTGCGCAATCAATCATAATTTATTGTATTACGGTATGGGGCAGTGCCGCAAAAACCAAGTTTTTGGATGTAGAAAGATCACAGAGGGCTCTCCTAAAAGTTGCCTACTTTAAACCTAGATTGTACTCCACTGAGCAATTGTATAAAGATTGTGACTTGTTGTCGATTAGAAAACTATATGTTCTTCATGCCACACTCAGAAAACATAGATCCATTATTCCTGATCCCGCCCATCTTTTGAAAAGAAGAAAAAATGCAGTTGTCATGTTGACCAGTTTTTCGACCAGTTTTGCTGGGCGTCAATATAAAAGACAAACAGAACACCTGTATAAAATAATAAATGAAAAGCTTAATATCTACATGCTAAATAAACATGCAGTTAAACATAAAATAACTGAATGGTTGAAGTCATTAAATTATGCTGAAACTGAAAATCTTTTAATGTACCCTGAATAAACCTACACGCACCGCACTGTTACCTACACACACTCACACACAAATACACACACACACACACACAAATACACACACACACTTCACACACACACACACTCACCACACATTTCTTGTAGTTTGCTTATAAATATAACTTTTCCTCTTTATTCTATCTAAAAGTGTTATATCCAATAACCATTTAATGTACCTACTAAATATCTAGTATTTAAGTATTTATTTTTGCATGTAAACCTGCCTAATATTTTACGATAGCATATACCTATGGTACGAAAATCTTTTTGTTACGGAAGAGCGTGGCCTCCTAACACAGGTGTTTTTACACTTAATAGAAGGTCGCAACCATAAAATGTTTTTTGTACCGTTTTTGTTAAAGAAATAAAATATTTTTCATTTTTCGACCAGTTTTGCTGGGCGTCAATATAAAAGACAAACAGAACATCTGTATAAAATAATAAATGAAAAGCTTAATATCTACATGCTAAATAAACATGAAGTTAAACATAAAATAACTGAATGGTTGAAGTCATTAAATTATGCTGAAACTGAAAATCTTTTAATGTACCCTGAATAAAGCTACACGCACCGCACTGTTACCTACACACACTCACACACAAATACACACACACACAAATACACACACACACCTCACACACACACACACTCACCACACATTTCTTGTAGTTTGCTTATAAATATAACTTTTCCTCTTTATTCTATCTAAAAGTGTTATATCCAATAACCATTTAATTGTTACGGAAGAGCGTGGCCTCCTAACACAGGTGTTTTTACACTTAATAGAAGGTCGCAACCATAAAATGTTTTTTGTACCGTTTTTGTTAAAGAAATAAAATATTTTTAAATTTCATTTAATTTTCAAAAGTGCCAGTTTAGGTTAAGACCTTATTGGAATAAATTATGTGACTTGACTTGATTTATATATATTCAATATTCTTAAAATGTTTAAATAGAAAACTAAATAATATTTAAAAAAAATCGTATGGCTGTGTACCTAAAATTCCGGCAGCGTTTTCTTGGATATTAGAGTGAAGATTATTTGAGTGAAGAAAGCATTAGCTCTGGCTACTCCCACCACCGCTACTAGGCGCCAATGAAAATCTTTAAATAGCACCTGTGGACATAAACACGCCAACTAGTCTAGTCAACAAGTTCAACCTGAAAAATAGAGAAAAAGGTCCTAAAAATATGAACGATGGCTCATTCGATTCGGAACACCTCTAGAAAAAAAATTTGAAGGATTTTGGTGCAGGTTAATAATTACAATTGTTATTTACAAAATAAGATGAAAAAAATGATATTTTGTTTTTTGTTAATAACTCGAAAAATATTAACATTTAAGCTATTTTGAAGTTCGAGAGGAGGAAATTTCCAATAAAAAATTCAAACTCCCAGAGTTCTATCTCCATTATTTATAATTTTAAATAGACGTTGAAAATACGGCTCCGCGCGGCAATTACGGCATGCTCGAGAGTTCGGCAATAAAAATATTTTTTTTATAACATAAAATGTGATTTATATAAAAAAAAATTTTTTCAATAGTTATAAAAATTAATAACTATAATTTACAATTTATTTTTTGTTTTGTCTAATTTTTGCACTTTTTAGATCCTTCCTATTATACTCTTACTCTTTACTGCTTCATTTATTTGCTTTTATAAGATTGCCTGAAAGAGATCGCTTTGTAGCCTTACAATCGCCAGTTGCACCATTTAATTCTTTTTTCAGTTAATAATATTATTGCTCTAATAAAATAAAATGTAAATAAATAAACAAATTTAAGTCAGTCATCTTTGCTAAACACCTTACAAACTTTTATTAAGTTCTTTCGAAAGTCTCAATAACCAGAAAGAAAACGAATAAAAATATTTTTTGGTTTAATCCAAAGATAGAATAGAACTGACTTAAATAGTCGGAACAATTAAAAAGGAGTGCTCAGTTCACAATTCCAATTGTAGAGAGTCGGCACTTAAGCGGTGTCTTATGTCTAAGAGATTTTTATCCGCGGTAAACTTTAGTTTTATGGTATGATCTTAAGCTTGCGTGCTATATACTGGTTGGAATATAGCACCTTCTTTCGGTAATTTGGTATGTATGAGGAGTTTAGTCGCGGTTTACATTTTTATTAATTATTACAATTTAACCAGGGTGGTGGTGGGCACAATATCTATATGATTTGCGCATGAGGCAGACTTTTTTAATAGCTATAATCATAAGTAAGGAATTAGTAAGGACCACGTCAACCAACATAAAAATACATGTTAACTATATCATTTGCTCGTGTCTCATGATTTTTACGCAGATGGTTAGAGACCTTGTCAAAATAAAAAAGGGAGATCTGGGATTCTGGACCGACATATGAATTTTAAATGATTCTTTATATATCTTATATATAAAATTCTTGTGTCACGGTGTTAGTAACCGAACTCCTCCGAAACGGCTCGACCAATTTTCGTGATCCTTATCGAGGATACTAACCAGGGGGGAGAATCGAACAACATCTAATTTTCATCCCCCCAAATGTTAAGGGTGGTCCACCCCTAATTTTTTTTTTTTCAGGCAAAATTTTTAGTTTTTATTTTTTTATGATACATCATACAAAAATACATGCAACCCTAAATTTTCACCCCTCTACGATCAACCCTTATTTTTTATTTGGTAATTATAAACTTTAATTTTTTGGCACAAAAACATGGCAAAACAACGTTTGCCGGGTCAGCTAGTCTTATATATAAAATTCTCGTGTCACAATGTTAGTTACCATACTCCTTCGAAACGAATTGAACGATTTTTATAAAATTTTATATGCATATTCAGTAGGTCTGAGAATCGGCTACTATCTATTTAACATACCCCTAAGCGATACGGGGCGTCCACCTCAAGTTTTCTTTTTTGGATGTTTGTCGAAAAATTTTTGTTTTTTTTTTAAATAAAAATACATACAACAATTAATTTTCACTCCTCTACAATTAACCCTATTTTTATTTGATAGTTAAACACTTCGAGGGTAGTTACTAGGGTAGCGTAGCAAAATGTTTCATGTTGGTGTGTACTAAAAAGGCAGACTACTGAATAGGCATTAAGGAGAAACGAAGTTCGCAGGGGCAGCTAGTTCATATATATTTTTAAATTATAAATTATTTTTAAATTGTAATGCAGTGTTCGATATTTTACGGCAGAAAATAATCCGCCATCATGGCTGGGGAACCCAAGAGGGGATTTCGGCATTTACTCTTATTTAGATTAATATACAGAGAGATACCTTGCACACGGTTAAGTAGCTCTACCAAATATGAGCCCCATATATGTGGCCGCACGTCAAGGATAAATGATCAGATTAGTACAAATAAGATAATGATCAGACATTCTCGGGCGCATCAGAATTAATGTTGGCTAATTCAGTTACATGCTAAGAAGTATATATTTCACTAATCTGACAATTTGCAAGTAACGTAAAGAAAGGGAATGACTGCAAAAAAGCGTCTTCTTGACATTCTCGACTGAATTTTTTTTGAAGGAAATAATTCAAGGATGACGAAAAGTATATAATCTGACGAATTCCACAAGCCGAAATAACAAGAATTCGTCCATAATGTTTAATATGTGCGGCTGCACGATGCCTATATTAGTTTAATAATATTCACTATTAGGAATATTAATACAAAGTGTTTATTTTGGTGAAACTACTTTGTCAAAATCAACACTTTTACATAAGAAATACTAGAAAAATGTAAAAGTATTTCAGAATATCGTCGAGGTAACGGTTTTTCCGGTTAATGGGTTTGTTTAAGCATTATTTCAATATTATTATACTGTAATCATTTTAATAAATTTTAAAATCATATGATTGCGATACATCCAAATCGTCAAATTATTAGATGTAAGCTTTTTGAGGTTCACTGAACACCCCCTTACAAAATTTGACGCGCTCGGTATATTTTTTTTTATATTCAACCATTAATTACATACGTAATAATGTTCGACTACCACCACGTAAACAATCAGATTAACATACGTGTATTATTAGTAATATGTAGAACATGGATGCTATTAATATCTGACGCGCTCGACGGCCATGGCACATTTTTGATCCATAGCCATAGCCATAGCCAAGTCCATAGCCGATGAAAAAGTTTTTTTTCTTATAATTATCTAATATTCGTAACCCAATAGGTCTCTAGACGCTAGAGTAAGTCCCCATTTAGGGTCGTGGGCTCCCCTATTATCACTAATTAACCTGTGTTTGTTTAAATATTTTTAAATAGAAATTCATAAAAATTTTAAGACTTGGTTCATATTTAAGAGCGAAATGTTTTCCTGTTCACAGTACTAACTTAATTTAAGTTTCAGTCGTTACTTGCTGACTGTTTTATGCTTTACTTATTCATATTTATTACAGAACACTAAACTTGTTGGCATTTCAAGTGAAATACCCGAAATTATTTTAGAATCATATAAAGTTTTTATATTTTACTTATTATACAAGTCGATGTAATTTATATTTTAAATGATAGACAATTAGAATTTGAGCAGTGGTAACACTCGACTTTCTGCGATTGCTTGTGACTGAGGTCACATGTTCGAACTCCGGCTGTTCACTTGTTGTTATAAAACATGTTGTTGAGAAAGCCTGCTTGCTTGTCCATAAACGTTGGCATGGTGTGTAAGGCACACAAAGAAGGGTGATCATCTACTTGCCTATTAAGAAAAAATAAGCAAAGAATAGCTATGGTTTTATAAAAACGATTATAAAATATAAAAAATTAATTAAAAAATGTATTCTTATGGTCTTATTTTTTAATGGAAAGGTTTATTAGTTTAAATTTACATTTGTAAATTTACTACTTTATTAATGTGCCAAATCTATTTTTATATCACTTCTAGGGAATTTAATTATTTAAAAATTTTAGATACCAAACCAACCAAAGAATCATATTAGGGAAAAGTATCAACTAAAAGAATAAAATTTATTAATGTAGATTGAATATTATATTTTGCTTAACTAATACAATGGTTATTGCAACTGTATATGAAATAGAGTAAGTGAACAGTCATATATTTCCGCAAAAATACAAAAAATAAGAAGGTTACATATATTCTGTATTCAATCTTCTGTATTCAATTTTCAGTGTAATAAGAATTACTAGTTTCGATGCTAAAAAAGTTGATTTTTGAAGCAGAGGCATTCTTGTACCCAAATTACGACGTTTTAAACGCAATTCGAAGATTACTTGTTTTGTTAATATTTAATTGAAAAATCTACATCATGTATACTTATGAGATCTAATCAACCAATTTACTATAAAATTTCAATAACAGTGCAAACATTGCCGATATATAGTTTGCCAACTAAACTGAATCCTCTACTACAATAAGAAAAGTTCAGTCTTACATATCTGTGTATATTAAAACTTTTGTCTGCTTTTGACAAAATGGGTCGATGGTTCCTTTTTTATTACTGACCAAAAGCTCAATAGTCGTTCCTAAAAATGTGACAAGCAGTCAATGGCAGGCTCGTCGGTAACAAATAAAATAAAATTCTTTGGACATACAAACGTAGAATTTTGAATTCGCGAAAAGCAGTGTGTGTTCAAATGTTGTTATTTATACCGGGTTTATATAAATCGTTATAGGATATACCATAAACTGTAGAAATTATAAATACAAGAAAAAGTATTATTTAACAAATATCTTCGTTTTATCAATTAAAAATTGAAATTTCTTACTAAACTTGGATTATTCTTTATTGGTATATACTTTAACACTGTATAATATGGACCCGAATATACGTTAACTAGGTTTTACATTTTTTGAAAATATTATTTTCCTTATAACTAATAGGATTAATATTATCTAAGTTTCCTTAAGAAAACTTAACAACTTTCTTAGGATAATATATAACAGACGTAATTTTCATACATCTAAAAAGGTTCTAATTGAAGTGAAACTTCTTTATCGGCGTTGGAAAAAAAATTACCGTCACATTTTTCGATTACGAAACATTAAGAAGTTCCTTATCAATAGTTGGGTAGTTTCTTTCTCATCTGTTTAAACTCTTGCTAAGCTATTTGTCCATTATTTTTAAAGCGTTGATCGAAGTCTAAGAGTGGGGGAGTTATTAATTCATTGCTTTAAATTTATTGTTTTAAATTTGAATGACTTTTTAAATTCACTATTCTATTCAAAAAGATATATTTTATATATGATATGTGATTTCTATTATTTTGAAATAAAGTTTTCATAATATTTTGTGAACGATACAAATCTTTTTACTCCTAAAGGTACTGGACCTTTTGGGTACGAATAAGTTTTTGGAGTATGATTTTTTTGTGGATCAGCCTTCATCCTTAAAATGAAATTAGGCACTTGAAATGACGTCTCAAAGATACAAATCATACTAGAAGGATTCAGTTTTAAGGTAATAGTACGTAAATATTTATTGTGCATGCTTAAATATTGTCCAAATGTAATGAAATAAACGAAGTCAATTAAGCACTTATCATTATTTAGTCCAGATATTACCAATGATTCTGGAAAACGAACAGGGACTGGTTTTTAAATCCAAAGACATTAAAGTCATCTGGATTAAAAAAAGATATATACTTATTTTGGAATAGATACAGACACAGATATATTGGATAGATACAGGTGTCGCTTATTCCGCGTCATTAAATTTGTCACAAAATCCCTACTCATCGGTAAATAATACAAAAGGTGTAAGCCGAGAGAAAAAGCCGGCATAAAAAACTCTCGGTACTATTTAAAAATATAAAATCATCAAACAAATATTACAAATCAATTAGAAGTAACCCGCTTAACAATATATCCAGGCCCTTTTATCAACTTGGTAATCGTTAACTTTATAGTAAGCCTTTTGACACAGCTTTTCTTTAATAGATTTCTTAAATTAGTTAAAAAGCAGAGATGAAAAAACCTCTGGAATTTTATTAAAGAAACATATTCATTTTCCCTAAAAATAATTACTAACTTTAGTTTGTCTAGTACCGGAAAATGGCAACCTGCGTTTGTTGCGAATATTAACAATGTGCGTATAACATTATGTTTACTCTGTCAGAATTTTATAAAACAAGCATGCGCTCCTTCTTACAATGGCCATTTGCTCAATTAGCAGTAAAATTGTCTCTTCGCGTATGGTCCATATTATTTTATAATCTGTACACTAAACAAAATAATTATTTTACATGCAACTACCTGGCAAACGTCGATTTGCCATGTATATCATTTATAATAAAAAATAGGGGTTGATCGTAAAGGGGTGAAAATTAGTCGTTATAATATGTATCTACTAATGCTGCACCATAAATTTTTTTTTAAATCTAAAATTGAAAAAAAAAAATATTATAGGTGGATTAAAAATAGAAGTTATCCGATTCTCAGACCTACCCAATATGCTCATAAAATTTCATTAGAATCGGGAAAGCAATTTCGGAAGAGTTTAACCACAAACACCGCGACACAAGAATTTAATATATAAGATTTTACAAAAGTACCTACTTATTAAGTAGAAGCTCTCTAAATTTTTTACTTTTGACTTAAATTATTCTTTAGTATACATGCATACTTAAAAGAAAAATAATTAATGTTATTTGTATTTTAAAGGCCTACTAATAATTTATTAATTTAGTCGAAAGCTATGACTCAAAATCGTCGCTAATTCTGAATGTAAAATAATCCATATTAATGTGTCATAACAGAGCTGTATAGCGCTATTTGCAATGGCTTTCTGAGCGAGGGTTATTCAAAGCTTAACTATATCGGTCCAAACTAAGACTATATACTAGCTTTTCTAGATAGATTATTCTGTAAGTAAATATTAGTTTCATCTGTCAATTCAAATATGAATTCACCCAAATTTAGGCCTATCGCGTACCGCAGCGACTAACAGCGCTCACTAGCTTAGACTTATATCCCTGAAAGCCATATTATCCTGCAACATATTATAATCTCTTACTCTCAATATAAAACGTAGTTAGATCAGAATATCCATGTTTACTGATCTGTTCCATTAAAAGCAAACGTTGCTCGAGTAAATAATATGACGTTTCATTGAATTGAAAAAAAAAGGATAAACTCCGCATGCAATACTGTTGTCATTTGTCTTCCAACTAGTGCTAGTGCAAAATTGAAAAATATTCTTTATTACAGTGCAACGGGGCATATTTTCCAAATAGCCAATATCGGTTACACGTGATTCGTTTCAAATAGCAGCGGAATTGATTTAGAATTCGCAATCAAAGTTAATAACATTAGTACACATAGTTTTGAAACTGTTAATTATTAAAATAACTTTTATTCATAACCTAGTCAGGTACTTATATAAAAAAAACCAATAAGGTCGTTTTTACCGGTTATTCGAATAAGTTTCATCACTTTGGCTTGATAATTTTTATGCGGGATTATTAAGTCAGTAAACTACACAAGTTTTGTTAATTTTGGTACGAAAAAAACATCATTAGTCAAAAGTATATATTATATAGTATAAGTTATATGCAGTCATTATTAGTCAGGTAAAAATACTTTACTAATTTACTTTTTGCATACATTACTTTGAATAAATTTGAAAAGATTAAACGACATAAATATATCATTATTATAAGTAGTTTTTGATAAAATATCAGTTGTCTATAATTTACCCTGTTAGCAACTTCTCTCTGCTCTGTGACATAATAAAAGATAGTTCGTTGTACTCGATAACTTTTATTACCCAATGCAAATCCACTAACAGTTTTTATAGAATTTTTTAACTATCATATCCACGGCCTAAGTCAAGATATAGTGTGCCCAATGAATCAGCGGTTTGGCGCGACGACAAATGGACCAATAAATCAACTCAGCCTACAACGTGTGTCTGATTTATAACGCGTTTTAACTGCATTAGCTCGCCCTCTGTCATTTGACCTGGTAGCTCCTTATCGAAGTGCGTTCTCATTCAGAAACACTCATGGTACCTCGAATGAAAGAGGCAAAAACACCCTTAACATATGCATGTAACATTTTAATAGACTATACTTATTTTCTCTAATAGGAGTTTTGTGCTTGACACACGTCGTCGACTTTTTGAGTGTAATACGGCACGGCATGTCTTGGTCTCCTTGTGATTTGTTCAAAGGCCAATACTGCTCTACAGTAACATTTTATATACGCCTTTTTAAAGTGTATATTCATACCTTTATATTGTATTGTGTTAATATACCAACATAGTAATAGCAATAAAACGTAGGTTTCATCGCAATGTGTTGTTTTACGACAGTTTTATATCCCGCGAGTCGCGACATTGTAAACAACTGCAAGTATATTCATTATTGCAAAGTAAAGAATATTTCATATTTACATATAATATAGATTGAGTGAATCTAGATTTCACCTCACCTCCTATTTACCGTCAAAAAAAATCGCACAGTAAACACAAAAAGATATTAAAATTTACGCGTTGTTTTACAGACAAAATAACATCATCATCAAATAATTCAACTTTTGTATCAATATCTAGAGCTTACCTGTCCACTTATTGAATTAATTACACAAATAATAGATACACATAAGTTTATGGGATCGTATGAGTCTAGTAGCAGAATATTTATCCATTCGATCTTAAAGGATATGCAGGAAAATCAATATACGGTATGTTTAAATTAAAATACTAGCTACTCACTGTCTGACAATACCAATAGTTAGTTAATAGGGTATACAATAAATTGTTATAGAAAATAAGAAAATACCACGTACCATGCACCCCTTAAGTGTAATTTTTCTCTCTTCCCGGCGCACATATAAATAACTTGTATACATTTTTCCTACTAATATTTCCAACGTGAACTATGCATGAGCTGCTGAAAAATGGGGTCGTGTAGCAATTTCCTTTTATAACTTACGATATCCACTACTCTCTATTGTGTGAAGTTATTGCATGAATATATGCACGACAAAGACTTCATACTTTGAATTAACTGACTAATAACTAACTGACCAATTTTGTCACAATCTATATATCAAGTTAGAATAAAAAAGAATAATGTTTTTTTATTTTAATTAAAACATAAGTTATGTAAACGTAACCAAAGATATCAATATAATTCAGTCACATTGTTTAAAATTTGATTAATACCAGTAAGATCTAGACGAAAAAGTATCAATCAAAGCTTTTACTACTTGAATAATTAAAATTAAGTATAAGTCTTTACAAACATAACATAACTTCTTTAATATAACTATTTAGCATTATTTTAAAGGATATGTTTGTCAAAGGGAAATTAAAAGCTTGCAAGCGATATCGTATCGTCTCGTGCAGAGGCATTTATATTTATGATGCAGTGCGAGTGCACACGGCGTCAACCACCGGCCATGATTAATAGTCGAATTACCGACGACACCGTGTGCTCTCCACTTAAGGACGCTCGGGTGTGCACCGCCTAATTTATTAGCACCTACAAACTGACCAATTAACAGTTTGTTTTCGCTCAGATGTGTTTTTAGTTACAACCGTACCAACAACGGAATCGTGAATTTTCCGTAGCTTTATCACAAAATTTATTTGAGAAAGTGCTACGTAAATTTTGTTGGTATAGGTACTATTATTTTGGGCCATATCTATGTATGGGATACAAAGGAAGAAATTAAAACCAAAAGGAAGGAAAACCATTTATTTGCCCTCTAAACATTCTCAACAGGTACAACTAAATAATAACTCTGCATTCATTTTATGTAAGCGCTAACTAGAACAGTTGTCTTTATCCACAATTACTGTGTTACATTACGATATCAGAGGCTTTGTTTAAGAAAACTTCAGGTTTGTTGGTGTGGAAATACAATCTCTGTGACGGATCTATGGATCTATGACGTACGCGTAGGCACGATCTCACCGCGTGATTAATATATCATACTGTCAATAAGGTAACTGATTGCTTGCATGATGAAATGTTGCCTATTTTTGCCTAAAACGTGCTTGCTAAAAGTTTAAAGAGGCATTTTTTAATTTTGGTCGTATTTTTATAATAATAATAAAAATGTCTAGCTTTAACTGCATTTCCAGTTGTTTGTATCACGATAAATACTATTGTTCAATTCAATTCTATAGACCAATAACTGTCTTAGTGCTAAACCTGTATGTAGGACAAATACAAATATAGCAAATTAATTAGCCTGCCCAGAACTAGTACCAGGCCCTTTTATCAACTATATAATCGCTTACTTTATAGTAAGCCTTTTTACACAGCCTTTCTTTTAAACATTTCTTAAATTTATTAAAAGGCAGAGATAAAAGAGCCTCTCGGATTTTATTAAAAAAGAGTATTCCTTTTCCCAAAAAAAATTACAGCAGCATGACCCCATAATAATGAGCCATAAGTCATTAAGCTGTGAAAGTAACTAAAATTAACAAGTCTAGCTGTATCGACATCAGTCAGTGAGCGTATTTTTTTAAGCTTTTGGAAGCTGCAGAACTAAGTCTCTTCGCCGGTTCCTGAGCGGTCGTAATAGTCGCTCTGCGGTCAAGTTTCGCTGTGTGGTCGACTGCTTAGAGCTGCCGGACCCACCAAACACGGACCGCTACAAGCGGTTGCTGCCAACCGCGCCACTCGCTTCCCGCTGAATACCAATCCCTTCCTCTCGGCAGGCAACCTAGACCTAATTCAAATCAACCGGAACCGCGGACATTCTAAAGTAGTTGAAAATCTTTTTAGTGTATTCTCTCAGCTGAGTATTAAATATAACATGCTGTTCTCATGATTGCAGTATTGGACGCACCCACATACTACGGTGTCTTCTACGGCTAAGCTTGCGTAATAGTAGTGCAAGGAGCAAAGTTTCTTCATCGAAATCCATCTTGTAAATGATCTCGCATATTATTTTGCGGTCGAACATAACTGCATTATGCGGTCGTGTTGCAGTCGTGTTAAATAACCCTAAAATAAGAAATCAGTCAATTAGTCAGTACTTTACGCTCAAGCCATTAAGAGTCTAAGTGCGGAAACTGAGTCCATAAACCGATAATCATCCTAAAATAAGTTAAAAATCTCAATAAACAAAAATGTATACCGCAAAACAAAACCATTTTATCACAAACAGGACACAGTGTTGCAATAATTACAGTTAATTTTACACACAGTAAGTGCAGTTGGTAACTGTCTGCGATAAATCCTCAACTTGTGCACTTAGAGACTCATTTCGGTACTGCAAGGTCCCTTTATACTTTCTCTGATGTCATTTGTCTTTATAATTTTTGTAGTCTTATCGTTTTTTATGGGTTGAAGTTTTTCTTTTGATAAAAATTTTTCCAACATCCAACACCGCAACGTGTCTACGTATATCTAAAAAATCGAAAAAGGAGGTTTACATTTCAACTTGATTTTGTGTATAATCAAGGGATTTGAAAATAGATGTATAACTTATATTAAGAAGACGTCAGAAACTTTATTGTATCATAAAAAATTTAAAAATCACTGTGAATCCAGCTCTTAATAATTTTTAATTCCTTTGGAATCCCTTATATAAAAAAAAAATGATTCTATACCGTGACGTGACACAGATCTAGATATAGGATGTGGGTTCGATTACCCTCAATCTTTTGTTTTTTTTTACTTCCTCTAGACGGTTAGAATTTACAGAGTTGTAAAATAAACTAAGTGGGAATACAAATTATTTTTTATAGTACAGAAGGCATACCGACTCATCTGACGTTAAGAGATATCGCCGCCCATGTACTCACATAACCAAGAGGCTGCATAAAATGCTTTTTAAGTATTGCTATGACTTTTCTCGAATGTTATCTATTTTATCATAGACTGTTAGTTAAAATGATAAAAAAATTGCATACCACAGAAAATATTTCTATGAGAAAAAGGGCTGGATTATGCACGATTTAGAATGGATGAATATCAGGTCTATTCAGAGTGAGTGAGTGTCTGGAAAGTGGGTCGTAACGTAGTAGAGATAGACTCATCAGCGCCGTGACGTCAGTGACTGATTAATATGTCGCCTGTTCTATCGTCGCAGGGTTGTAAACTTTTAAGCACGAAACAGCTGAAAATTTTAAAATATGTTTCCAAGCCAGATTTGGTGTTAAATTTGAATGTTTATATAAGATTAAAACTATTAATCAGGGTATTCAATCAATGCTATAATGATTATAAATATCTGTTCTTACCAGAAATAGTAAACAATATAATCTGATTTTTATAAGTGAGATTAGCAAATAATCCTTTGCATACTATAATAATTAAGTTAAAATAACTTTTTAACAGATGTAAGCGCGCGAATGACTTATCACTTTTTTTCTTTATTAAAAAAAAAAGAAAAACATATTATTAATTTTAATCTTTTTTTGTGCAAAACATATCGTTTTCCTATGTGGAGTTAATATCCACATAATATAATAATATTATTATGGCATATAATGGCAATCTTTCAATAGGCTATAATTATATATGTACATGATGATAGTGATGGCCAGACCGCCATTTGCTAAATCAGATTAATAACACACAAAATGTAAAGAGGTGTTATAATAAATTTGCATTTATATTAAAAGTGGATTTGTGTAAAAAAGACAAAATCATTATTACTTTAATTCAAAAGTTTCCATATCAAATTACCCTTTGCTTTAAGCTTGAGCTCATACTAAAATTTCAGTATATATAAGCCAGCCCTAGCTTCACATGATCGATGTCAAGGTTCTTGCATTTTTACACAGAAATTATTAGAGAAGACTAGAAAACTTCGCAATGCATTCTGCGCTGTAATATAATTATTTACGATGCGATTTTTTTTTTATTTAACAAACAAACAAAAAATTCATTTTTTTAATATAGGTAACATAATGTACACTTATGAACGTCAAAAAAAGAAAAGAAATATACATAAAATGATTCTAATTTTATATTTACTGCCAGTTCTCAAATAACGTAACGTTAACTTAAATTTAAAGATAAAGATTTGTATGGACTGATTTAAAAAAAACAACAACAGTTGAATTCTAATTCAAATTCAAAAATCATGTAGGTAACATAATGTACACTTATGAACGTCAAAAAAATACATTAAATGCTTCTAATTTTACATTTACTGCCAGTTCTCAAATCAAGGGCGTCGAATGAAAGAGAAGAATTGGCAATAAACTCTCCGCCACTCTTTTTAATCGCTACATTATCACCGATTATATATAGGCTATTTTAATGCAAGAAAAAATGAGCTTACATATTCTACACCTTAGTGAAATGTTTCAAAAAAATACCTACATGTTAATGCCATTTATTCTGTTACAATTTTGTTGTCATCAAGTCACGTACCCAAAGGGAGCAAACGATACACTATTGGTAATTAAATTGTTATTAAGATATGTCTGTTTAAATGACAAAACTTGGAACCGCTAGTCTATTATATCGAAATATATTGGTTTACGGCATTGTGGATTAACATCTGCACATAATTAAATTTATCACTATTGCATCAAAATTTCGGTCGTCAAACTCTGCCAGCAGTTACTTCCTTTATAATATACAAACAGCTAATTCGTTGAAGATGTGAGGCATCAAGGCATGAGAACTACGTTCTAGCTATTAATTGCCCAACCACAACACCTGTGACTTTATGGCTCGACGCTGTTGTGAGTTAAGTAGACTATATACCAAATACAATTTTTTAATATATTTAAAGTAATGTGAGCGCAACATACGACTTCTCATGAAGGCCGTAACAACCACTGAGCGGTTTTATTGTTGGCATAACGTTTCGTTATTATGTAACAAGCTAATAAAATAATAGTAATTTCTTTAATTACATATTATATTAAATGTTATGTATTTAATTAGTATTGCAGCATCTACGAGTATTAAAATGTTAAATCCAGTGTTGCGTCATTAAAATGTGTTTATAGTTATAAGAGTTGACCGATCGTTGACCGCTTTATATACCTAGGAACCAATATCTAACGATGGCAACATTGTCCCCGAGATAAAAAGGCAAATCCGCATGGCATGCCATGACACGTTTGGGAACATCCAATTCCTCTTTTGGAATGGATGGTTGCCCAATTAAAACCAAAATAAGACTGATACGGGCTCTTGTGGGAATACATTCTTATCTTCCTGTATGGAGTATAAACGTGGATTATCTTGGCTCGAGATCGATGGATGCCTTTGGGATGTGGTGCTGGCGGCGATTGCTCAGAATACAGTGGACTACGAAGTGCACAAATACATCGATCCTGACCCAACACCGCATACCGACATGACTACAGCGAATCATATCTTATTTCAACCATACAAAGCGCAGAGGTGATGGGAACTAGGAGAAACAGATCGTGGTTGGCCACACAGGAGGCATCATCATGTGGCCAACTAGATTGACTAATCAAGTTAAAGGCTCATTGTCCTCAAAACTGTATGTCATAAGAGACGCAGTCCTGACACTTTCTTGCTGACCATGACACAAGCTGCCGATTGTGATGTGTGTTAGTACAAATGCCTACCGAAACACTGTGATGGCTCATGTAATCTTCCGATAGGTACGTCAAATAGGAATTTAAGCATCAATAGCATCTAAACTAACTCCTAACCAAGTCAAGTGAGAGATAATTATACAACGGGTGCAGTATTATTGAATTTATTTTATTTTATTTTTATTTAGATTATTTGTAAATGTAACCGAATTCATTTAATAGCAAAAGCTTAAATTATATAGCACGTATTAAATTAAAAAGCATACATTAAATATAAAAATATATTTAATGTTAATAAAAGCAACCAACTGAATTTCTGCCATTAATACAAATTGAAAGCAAACAGTTTATTATCATTCGTCAGGTTTAAGCTTTATTTATAGCAACAAAGTGTGATTAATATCCATACATCATTTGCTGCTCAGCTTTTCACTCGCGTTTATAACGTGCTTAACGTTAAGTATAATAATTCTTTTGAATAGGCATTGATCGGTGCTGTGTTACATTATTTCATTTAGTAATATATAATAGAATCTTGATAGACAATTACTTTGAATTTTGATTTGCAGAAAACATGCTACTGTAGAACAAGTACATGGAGTGCAAAAGAGTCTTTTTCAGCTGTATTCATAGACATACAACAGGCATTAGATGGAGTTTGACACAAAGCATTCCTGTACAAGCTAAAAACCCTCCTACCAATTTCATTCTATATGATCCTAAAATACTACCTAAGAAAGAAGATGCCAAGTAAAGTATGAGGAAAAACATTTAAGGCTTTATCATATGACGGCCTCCGTTACACAAGGATCAGTGCTTGGCCCAGTTCTTTACTTTTTACTACATGAACAGCTCAATATGGTGAACGTGTGGCTTCAGAGGTGGAGAATCAAGCCTAGCATTACTAAATCAATCCAAGTAACATTTACACTGCGAAAAGGCGACTGTCCACTTGTGTACCTGGAAGGCAAACCGTTACTAAGTAATAACAAGGTGAAAAATCTCAGAATACATCTGACTGACCTGGGCTAGTCATATAAAAACCAACAAAACAGAAGCCGCCTTAAAATTCAAAGAGCTTGGCTTCTAGGCCAACAATCTAGACTGAACCTCAGTAACAAATTGCTTGATAAAAAGATCATCAAGCAACCAATCTGGACTGGAATGGATATGGAATAGAACTCTGGGGCTGTGCAAGCAATTCCAACATCGAAATCCTCCAACGATTTGAAAACATTGCACTGCGAATTATTACTATGCTGAGTGTTGGAGTTTGCGAGTACGTCAGAGAGGATATCGATAAGGTCCTGTTCACCAAAATCGAAAACTTTAACGCCTACCATGCTGCCAGGCTCGGCTCTGAAACCACCGATCACGCGGGTAGGTCTTTTCATGACTTTAGCTTGGTCCATAAGATCTTTGATTTCGCGACTGATTCACCCACCTCCCTTCGAGTACTCGAGCCTTATTCTCTTGCTAAAGCTGTCCAAGTAAATTTCTGTCAAGTCTCTGTTCCGTTGCTGTTTCTTCGTGCCCAACTCGATTTCTGATGACCAAGTCAGGTCACAACCGACCATATCATGGTGTTTGTTTTTTTTCAAACGGGCAGGAGTCTCATCTCACATGGCCAAAAGGCTCGCAAATGGGTTACCGGCCGTAAAAAATTGTACACTTTTTTCTTCTGTTCTCTCTAAAGTCATATTTTTTAAACCTGTTTGTTGTTTTAAACTTGTCTTCTTGGGGTAAAATTGGACTAGATTTAGTCTACCCCAGTCCAAAATTCCACGTAGCAGAGTTTCATACTCATATTTATTTCAGAACTGATCAATAACTGCCTCTCGTTTCACAACAGATCATCATTTGCTGTAAAAAAACGTCTGGTCGTATTACCTCGTTAATGTTCGAATTTGTAGACCATAACAGTTATACACTGTTTTCAAGTAAGTTTGACATCGATTTAGAGTATAAATAAGGGAAGTAAAATTGATTCACAATTAGTACGCTGCATTACTCCGAGCATAAGCTAGTTAATAAATAATAGCGCCGAATCCTATAATCGATAACGGCAATAAATATGATAATTAATCAGCCTTTGTTTCGGCAGTCGTTCGCAGTAGCTATCAATGGTATGTTCAATGTTCATATGCGGTACTGTACTTAGTATCACGTGTGAAGTAGTTGAACTAAATGCCACCAGTAAATCTGCACTGCACTAGCTGCATTGGCTCGCGTTGGCAACTGACACACATACAATTAATTAATGAGAATAATAATAATGATTAGTCCTTAGTTGACTGTGAAAAAAAAACCATTTAACGTAGGTTAATAGTGATCACTTTGGTCAATTTTGTTTTTCTTAGAAAGTTAGATTTTATACACGTCGCAATATTTAGGTAAGTTAATCTTTAGCTTCAATCAATATTTGATGTTATCTTCGCCATTGCATTGCATCGATTTTTTGTTCCAAATATGCCAGCTTCACCTTGATATTTAATTTTTTTTTATAGAACAGGGGCAGGAGGCTCACCCGATGTTAAGTGATACCGCCCCGCCGCCCATGGACACTCTCAATGCCAGAGGGCTCGCGAGTGCGTTGCCGGCTTTTTAAGAATTGGTACGCTCTATTCTTGAAGGACCCTAAGTTGAATTGGTTTGGAAATACTTCATTCGGAAGCGAAGGCTGGCTGCCTAGAAAAACGCTCAGTTGTGGAACGGCGGACGTCAAGGAGATATGGATGGAATTTCGTATTCTGCCTCGACTGATGAAACTCAGCTTTATAGTAAGCAAGTGTTGATTACGTGTTGATTATGCTTTAATTGGTGCATTCAACACAACTTCAATAAATGCTAATATGGTGGAGAATTATCATCAATTTTGAAACCTCACATCACTCCGTGTCATATGATGCAAAGGTCACAGGAACGGAATGTACTTTAATCAAAATTCGAGTTCTTATTCAGGTACTTCAAAATGTAAGTCCATTGCTCAATCCACTTAGTTTCTAATATATTAGGTTAGAAAACCTAAAGTTAACACCGATTGATTACAAAAAATAATCTAGTTTGTAGCTACCGTGAATTGTGAACGACATGCCCGTATGTAGTATGTATAATACAACAAGCTCTGTATTGTACTGCGGTAATTAATGTAAAACGCCGCCGGTTTTAACTTGCTCGGAAATGGGATGTTATGCTGAACCTTTTGTTGGCTGCAGTTAAACCCTCCATCGTTAGGTATATAGTTTTTCCGCTTATTTAATTAATATAACTGTGTACATTTAATTAATTACTCTCGGGTTTTGCGCACGTTGCACTGTTTATTACGCTAAATATGTATATGATTACTTAGAAATACTTTGTATGGTGATTGTTGTTTTAAGAAGCTGATAAACGTCATAAGTTTACTTAGATAAGATATCGTGAAATATCGATAAATTTGGGACAGATGAAAGTTATCTTAATCGTATTGATTCTAGCCGCAGATTGAGTTCTGAGACAATTCAAGAAGATTCCTTTTAATAATATTTTTTAATTATTAAATTTTAAGGTTAGTTATTAGGTAGGTATATTTTTATGTATTATGTTATTTGTTTTGAATAAATTCAAGAAGTAAAGAAGCAAGGAAGGAAAAAAAATGATCCTTCTAATACTTGATGTACATAATAGATATGTTTTATAAAAGTACCGAAACAAAATTTAAGGTTTATATGCATAAAATAAACACAGAAAAAGTAATGAGGCAGATGAGAAGCATGACACCAATTTTAGGATGCTTTTTACGTTGCTATCGAAGTTAACAACCGTTGTTTCGTGAACCTCAATAATATAATTCCAGAAGTTAAGTTTATATTTAATTCAGTTTTTTTCTATGTATAATATTTTGTTATTTTTTTTATAGTAGAAGGGAAAGAAGATTCACCTGATGTCAAGTGATACAGCCGCCGCCCTTTAATATTGACGCACTCTCAACCGTTCTGGCATTGAGAGTGCGTTGCCAGCCTTTTAAGACTTTCTAAGCTCTTTTTTTGAAAAACCCCTTAGTCGAATAGTTATAAAATACTTCCGCAAACTGGTGTCTCTTTAGGCTTAAATTAGACTAGTTTTTGATTTGCGGGACCTTTCAGCAGATACGGGCAAGCCTAGTCATTGGTATGAGTCAAATTCTTTTAAGACAATTCAGATTTATTCACAAAACATTTGTTATTTATTATTTTATTTTTATTAATATATGGTTGCACGTTTGTATACTAGCTATGCACTAATAATTTTTCCTTTCTACTAATAATATTGTATTTCGTGAAAGCATGCCTTAAATATAAGCATAATACTGTTTATGTATGTCACAACGATTAATATAGATTTAAAATAAATTTTATCTATAAATTTTCTATTTGACTTATTCCATTTTATTTGAATTCTATGTATTGGACTCCCGTTTCGAAATTATGGATCAATATAATGATTTCGCCCTAAGCTTACGAATGTTAATCTCGTTTCGTTTCTTTGTTTGAATTTCGTTTCAAACAGACAACAGATAAATAACTCTGCGAGAGAAAAAGCAGTATAATTAAGGAAGAGACAAAAACTCGATACAATTTAACTTACGTTCTATTTAATATATAAAAAATGAGATGCTAAGAATTTCTAGATACATATTTTTATAATTGTTAAGTTTAATATAACAAACATACAAATCTTCATATAAAAACTACAAATTAAAAATAACCAAAGAAATTACTTGCATGGTTTAGTTGAATAAATTATTAATACGTGGGGTAGGATAATAAAAGATTTTTTAATATAAACAATTGTTCCTTGTTCAAATGAGCGTAGCTAAACAATCCGCACAATTCATTTTATCGGGGATTGTTTCTTTCGGAATTCCTATTGAGCGATTAAGGTACACCTTGGATTGGGTTCGAGACGGATGGTAGGATTAGGAGCGGATTCATTTGGTATGCGGGATCGGCTGTGCCCGGCATACAGATTCGCCCAGGCCACGGCGACTTGCCAAGCTATTGTTAAAACTACGTACAGACTACGCATTACTAGGATTTCCAGTTGTTCTTTTTCAGTTCCGATACTTTTAACATCGGAGAATTAGTCTAGAAACTTACTTACGCTTCTGTTCAATGTATTTTCATCATGTTTTAATGATGTCAATGAAATTGTAATTCGAAAACGTACAATGGATTTTATATGATATCACGTGTACTACAAATTGATCTTGCACATTTATTTTTTACCACGAAAAAGAGCGTTCATTTCTAGAAAAGAAAATCACTTACAAACGCAATTCTAGATGTTTTCTTGTAGATCTTATCGAGTTGACGTATCTGACCCAATGTGAGCGTTGAGTGAGCGTTGCCATTACATCGATCCCAAAATTGATTAGTATCGTTTCAGAACTTACGAGAAACCCATATATTTATCCCGAGAATTTGTTACGTTTAGGAATGAAATTTGTTTGAACGTAACCTTTTTAATATAAACAATTTTTCATATGCCTTAGAGTAGGTACTTAATTGTTAAATGTTCCAATATCGACGTGTTTAGAATAGCGTTGCTTTCCAGTTTGGAAAGGAGTCCAAACAAGAGACGACTTTTAAAACTCAATTAATCAGCAGATACTGATTGTTTAAAGATTAAAAGATTAAGAAAATATTTAAATGCCATTTTTCAAAATAAAGTTTTTTCGCTAATTTAAAATTAAGTACAATCCAACTTAACTTAGTTAACGGAGTAACATTTGGCTGGAATAAATATGATATGTATGTAATAAAGTAAATGTATACAAAAAAAATATGGAACCCTTAATTTTCACCCTTCTACGATCAACCCCTATTTTCATTAATTAATTATAAACTTTAGACTTAAAGTCTGAGAATTATAAAGAGAAATTAAAAAAAAAAAACCTAAAAACTTCATTCCGAAAACCCGAACAGTCCTCGGGGTAGCATAGCAAAATGTTGGTATGCATATTGGTATGTAAAAAAGGTAGGCTAGGTAAACACATTAAGGAGAAACGAAGTTCGAGGGGGCAGCTAGTAATCTATAAAAAGCTATAAACAAGTAGCTGGCTGACTACCAATGATAGGCATTAAATTATATAAATTACAGCATAAAATATTATATTTAAATGTTTAGATTCAGCAGTTGTTTTTAATTGTGTGTGTTTGCCTGAAACAATGAAAACAAAATGGCGAATAGTGCACAAATGTTTTATAATTATGGCATGTAGCTGGTCGGCGTGTCAACAGTTTCAACCTGCTTCAACCGGTTTTAACCGGTTTGAACAATGAAACGGGCACTTCGCGTAATCACCGCTGCAAGGGCCCTCGAGCCGCTGTAAATTTTAAACATTGCACCTTCCACACTCCAAAATAAAATGCAAACATGTAATTAAGTCATGAAAATATGAAAGGTTATTGTACTTTAGTTAGGTCGTTAATTCCGTGAATTAAGCATGATTCAACTCTTTTCACTCTACCTCTATTATATTGTGTCTTTAATAATACACACAGTATAAAGAATAAGGCAACATTAATGAATGTCACTAACTGGAGAAACTATACTAACATGAACCTCGTTTTATATTACCGTCGATTTTATAGTTACAACTAGTGACCCGCCCCGGATTCGCACGGGTGCAATGCAGATGAAAAGCAGGTTTTTATTATGTATTGATATTTCCGTCGCTGGAAAGCTTCGATAATATACGCGACATATACCATATAGACATATAACATCACGGACTTTTCTGTAGACCTTTTCAATGTGTACATTATTTTGATAAAACTCGTAGGGTTCAGCCTGCGTTTGCAATGTAAGCAGAAAAAATGTAATTATTTACGACATCACATTAGAAACCTAAAAAATAACAGTACTATTCCACTATTTAATGGATGTTATTATACATTTAAACCTTCCTCTTGAATCACTCTATCTATTAAAAAAAACCGCATCAAAATCTGTTGCGTAGTTTCAAAGATTTAAGCATACAAAGGGACATAGGGACAGAAAGCGACTTTGTTTTATACTACGATATCATAACAATAGCATTTCCTAATCTTTGAAAATTGTAACGTTTCCGCTCATAATTGTGTAGGTACACGTTGACGCGTCTCTCCCCAGACACCTGGCTCTCGTCTAGGCTATTAGATTTTACGGCGAACCCTGACATCGTGTGTTAGTTCTGAACATTAGGAATTCCAAACTTTGAAATGCAGTAAAGTTTCGAACAGTTTCGTTCTGGGAATAAATTCAAATCGAGCGGGAACACTTGTCATAGAGTAACGATGAGATGTTGCAAGTAGGTTTGTTAAGAGAAATTATCTAATTCATAATAAATATTCTATAACAAATATAACTATAGAGAAGATGTAAAACTATAGACAATACGACGGCGCTGTTAGCTTGTGTAAGTAAAAAGCCTTAAAAAGGATTTAATTACAATACTATTTAGGATACGAACAATTATTCAACCCTTAGAACTCTCTTCTAATCTGCAAACCACCTAATGTTACCAGAAACGTTATTCTCAAAAAGTCCATATTGATGATTAAGATGATGTGTAAGCATTATGGCTAACATTATATGGATGCAACAGAGGTTTCCGTTTGATTATGATTAGTCAACAACATCCAACATCAAAATCTCTAGTTTGATACGCCTTGACATGTCATGATATACTAAGTCTATTTAAAATGCACGGTTACTTCTTTAGTCAATTAATTTACATTACTATATTGCTATAAAATAAAAGTAGAAAATTAATAACGTGTAGTCATTAATTTAAAAAGGAGAAGATTTACTTTATATTACCTATTTATAACTCGCGAAGACAATAGAAGAGTAAGAATTATTTTTAGTGTTTCTGTGTCATTACAATAATCTTTGAACTTCACGCAGCACTTTACACCTGCTACGGCAAATGCGAAAATTTTATTTGGCAGCGTCTGTTCGGCTTGGATTGTTAGATATCTTGAATGGACTAGTTTTCGAAGTAAGGTGCTGTGAAACTTGTATTGCTCTAAACCTAAGTGCATAGGTATCATGATTAAGTTCTATTTTATTATTAAAACATTGTACCAACCGTAGCATAGAGAAATTGGTTAAATATTAAATTAGATAAAGTTTAAATGTCACAAAAAAAGAAAAGAGAATATTTTTGTAAAGATACTGCAATTAGACTGTTGATTTTGAATATGAGTATATGGTAATAATACTTGTCTCTATAATACTGGATATAAACAAATTTATATCTAGATTTAGAATGAATTTACACAATTTATGAAGTCATGATTTTGCTTCTGAATAAATACAAGTGATTCCTGATTGTTTAAGATACAACCTTAAAAAATTAGGATAAGTTCACAAAAAAGTGATTTGTGTTATAAAAAGATTATATCTCCATTAGTAGACAATAATTCAATGTCTCTCATCATATTCTAAAGGTTTATCCACTTCCACATTGGGAACTGGCTGGCATTGCTATTGTTCATCAACTTTTAATTTTGAATAGTGGCCGGTCCCATTTATAATAATTAAATTTAATGCCGATATTGGAGCTGCTTCAGATGTTGGTAATGCGTCATTATTGTTTATAACAGGTACAGTATAGAATATTTTTTCAATACTGACTGTAAGTTAATTGTTTTGAATATTATTTTCATTTCCTTGAAGTAATCCGATTAATTTCAAGGTTTTGTCGCGAGATCATTCCATTTGAAAACTTTCAATAAATGAAAAAAAAATGTGGTTGGTATTAAATAATTTTAGTTCATAGTGCACAACACAGTTTGACGTCCTGCGATTTCGGATACAGTTTATATTTTATTTATTAGTTGCAAGATTTGCGGCGTAAGCGAAAAATGTGACGCGTGCCGTTTAACCGAAAAATATGACGGTTTTTTTTTCCAACTCTGATAAAGAAGTTTAAAAAAGGAATGTGTTTTTAAAGGCAAGTAGATAACTCGGTGCTCGAACCCGCCATCAAATCTAGGACTTTCGAATTGCTGGATTTATCAGGATTTTTATCTGTATTATGTCCGACAGTTATTACGTACACGTAAAAAAATACTCGTGCTACATATATGTAAATAAAATATATAGAAAAAATTAATTTAAAAAAATTAAAATAAAAACTGATTTTTTTTAAATAATTTCAACCCAAAAACGTTGATGAGTAAAATTATTTGGTTATAAAATAAACCTTGAATTGCTTATTTATCAATCAAGTTATGACGCAGCGGCAAAAGCCTGCAGCAAAAAGGGAAATAGAACAGAAAGTTCATAACTCTGAGCAGATTTGAAGCAACATGGATAAAAGTTACCGTAAACAGTAGCGGGTTAAAACGAATATTTAAAAAAGTTTTATTAATGAGCAATAGTTGTAAAAGTTTAGAGCCAGCAGAGTTATTTGGACACAGGATTTTGATTATAATGATTTTGTGTCGGTTTTAGATCTATTGGTCTCTTTAACATTTAATAATTTCAAACCGTTCAGAATAATAAAATACGCTTGTAAAAGGTAATGATTACCTGAGTTTTATTTTTCCAACTAGCGTTGTTCCAACAATAGGTACATTATTACACCTTATTTATTATATTATTTTTTTTTATTTATTATTTGTACAGGTCATTTCATTTATTACACAGACAGACATTATTAGATTAGATTTTTTTGTGAAATATAAAATTAAGTATTAATTAAAGATGTATGCTTAGTTATGTAGTTTAATACGTACTTCATTACATATTTACCTCTATCAAAACTCGGGGATTAACATTTCTTAAATTGTGAACTGTATTCAACACTGACTGCAAAATGCAATACTAGACTGTTGTGCATTACTCATAATTATATATAAATATACACCATCACAATTATTACATTATTTATTTTATTCACAAAAAAAGCCATGTATTAACACCACGACAAACAGAATACAAGCCCCGAAAACCTAGTAACATTTGATTGAAACATATCGACGAAACAGACACAGAACTGTGTCCCAGTCATGTTTCAATGACTGTTCAATGGGTGTAATGGAACTTAAATACATTAGGGAGATAATAAAGAACTTTTACTAAAACTGTCTTTGAACAGATCATATATCTCTATAATATTCTCTAAGGTGTAGATGACAAAATGCTAAAGTTGAAAAGTTGGGAAGTTTTAGTGACTCAAAACGTGTCAGTTAGTGAAATGTGCCAAGTTTAGTTGTTCAG
Source organism: Pieris mannii (assembly GCA_028984075.1). NCBI lineage: Eukaryota > Metazoa > Arthropoda > Insecta > Lepidoptera > Pieridae > Pieris > Pieris mannii. The sequence continues at coordinate 9,761,118 of CM054776.1, forward strand.
TAAAAGGTTGCCCCTGGGACGAATAGGAACTAGCGCGGGCTGGGGACAAATTGTTATATACTTTACAGGAATTACTTGGAAATTGAAAATTATATATCACGAAAATCATCGTTTTCAGGATTGTAACGTGTCTTATTTTTTGATTTGCGTAATTTTTTGCTTGAGAAAACCAAGAAATTGTAAATGGCTGTTGACGGAAACTTTGATATTATTGTGTAACATTTTTAAATAATAGCAGAAGAACTTTAGTTTCCCTACTTTGACTTGACAAATGAAGAACAATATATAAATATTTCCAATATTTTTTTTGTTTTTTATAGAATAGTGGGTAAACCGGCAGGAGGCTCACCTGATGTTAAGTGATACCGCCGCCCATGGACACTCTTAATGCCGGAGGGCTCGCGAGTGCGTTGCCAGCCTTTTAAGAATTGGTACGCTTTTTTCTTGAAGGAGATTTGGTTTTGAAATACTTCACTCGGCAGCTGGTTCCACAAAGTGGTAGTGCGTGGCAAGAACTGCCTTGAAAAACGCTCAGTTGTGGAACGGCGGACGTCGAGGTGATACGGGAAGAATTTCGTATTCTGCCTCGAATTCTGATAATAAAACTCAGTTGCAGGTATTAATCCGAAGAACTCCTCTGAACACTCTCCATGGTTAATGCGGTAGAAGATGCAAAGCGACCCCACATCTCTACGCAACGCCAAAGGATAAAAAAATATTATTATTCTACTATTCCAATATCCAATCCAGCCATAAGTTTTGTTACAATAGAAATTCATCTTTTTAAATGATGTACAGTTATATAATTAAAATTTATAACTACATATTTATTAGTCTGCACAAAAAAAAACCTTTTTTTATACAGGGCTTTTAAGTTTAAATGGCTTAGCCATGAATCTATGGATATATGGACTCTTTTCAAATGTTCGCCACTTCTTGCATCAAAGATTTTTTTAAGAGACTCAATGTCGCCGTGTCGTTTAGAACAGGCTATGTTCTCTATAACTGTCAGCTCTTATAAAGCCCGGAACGTCAAGCCTGGCTTGGGTAGTTCGTGCTATGTTAGGTGAAGTCCAGCTGTCCACGGTATATTTTTAAAAGTGTATGGCTCAGAGTTTTTTACGAAATTTTAAGAAAAGAAAAAATGTAGCAGTATTTATGGCCAGACTATATGACACAACTTCTCCTGTATATGTTGTTACGTGTTCAGACACAAATTAATAAACAATCAACATTATGTATAAAGAAAATATGGCCGAAATCTTATTACACTAACGAAAATTCTCGTTCGCTCAGAAAATTACTTTTTAAACAAGTTAGGTTGATTTATGAAAGAAGTCCAAAAAATGTATTTTAGACGCAAAGTTAGAGGACAGGTGTCCTTTAATATTACTGTAGAGTTGAGTAATGCAATTATGTAAATATTACGCTACTTTTTGTTTAATACCTTCATAAATGTCCTTTTAATCGCAATAAGGATATTAAATATAGCATAAGGCGATGATTATAGATAATAACTAGTTCACTATATAACCAAGAATGACAGAAATACAGCCAAAAAATTAAAAAAGGCATACTTATTTTAATAATGAAGGTTTGATGTATGCTCATCAAAAACATGTCTAATCGAATAATAATCTTTTATATTACCTACTTAAATTCCAAACTATAAAAATTAGTAGGCATAATAAATAATGCTAATATAGTAGGGGAGCCCATGATGCTAAATGGGGAATTACTCGAGCGTCATAGAGACCTATTGAGTTGCGAAGCTTCGATAATAAAAAGAGAACATAATATATAATTCATACCTTTTCATATGTGGGGGGAACAGCTATCGACTTATAAAATGTAAAAAAATCCTGTGTCTTGGACATACTCTAGCGCGTCAGATATTGATAGCATCTATGTTCTACTTATTTTTAATAATGTATGTATGATAATCTGATTGTATGCATTGTGGTCACACGTAAGGCGACAAAAGTGTGAAAATTAAAAAATATAAAATTGTATCGCGCGCGTCAGATTTTCTAAGGTGACGTTAAGTGAAACTAAAAAAATCTAATCTTATATGACGTGACAAATCTGATAAATTAAGAAGCAAGTAGAACTTGTGTTTATTACATAATAAAACAAAAGAATGCTTAAAAAATCACAATGTGAGGTACATAAACAAAATATGAATTTTTAGTTATTAATTTATTTTTTTATTCCAGTACTGTTTATTTTTTATTTTATGTATGTAGTTTTTTTGTATAACTGTATTACTTTTTGAATTTAAACTATGCTTAAGTACAGAAATTAAGTCCTTTTAAAGTTGTAAAAGTAAGTGATTTTCGAATTTATTTTATTTCTAGGTGATAGTTAATAATCTAAAATTGTTATTTATTATTAAGTTAATTACTTATTAGTATTATTGAATAGGTTCTCAATTGTGTTACTGTAAAAAAACCAAGATACCGTTTTAATAAACTCAAACAAAAATACTTGAAACCTGAGAAAGCACGATGTGGCAGATTTTTATGTTTTTTTTTACATTTTGTTTAGTAAACACTTTTCTGTGCAAAATTAATTAGTGGCTAGGAAATTTCCTTGTACATTTTGTATCCAAAATTTTAAAGTATCGTTCACAAATAAATTACTAAGCGTCCGAATTTACATTAAATCTTGGGCAAAGTCGACGAGGGTTGGCTCTAGACAAATATACAAGTTTACCCTTTGTAAAGCAATAACCGATCGGGATCAAAGCCGCCGCGCCGCGTAACTGATCAAATGAAAAAAGGGAATTTTGTTTGCTGACGCTATTTACCTAATAAATATTAGACGATTACTAATTTGCTGGCAATAAAATTGCGTTTTTTTAATTGCATTTTTAAAGTTTCTACATTTTATGTAAATACGCAATCATATAATATATAATTAATCAGTATATACAAAATTTATACTATAAACTGAATTCGGCAACAAACTGCACTAAAAATATTTTAAAATCTATCTATTTGAAACTTATTATTGAGGAATTCTCCATGTTATGATTAAAAAATAATGTCATCAAACGAAGGAATGACAATACACATTTCATGAATTTTCATCATATTCTGAAATTCTCGGTAGCAAAGAACAAAAGACATTATTTTTCAAAATCTTTTTTTTTGCATATTTTTTTAATGTTATAGGCATGAGGCTCATCAGATGTAACACACCAAGCAAAGCTTGGGGCCTACCCTTCCAAATGACCGGGAAACTGAACGTCAGTCGATATAAGCCTCAGCTAACATCAGAATAATGCCCAAGGAGAGTGCCTTCAAAGAGGGGACTAGCAAACTTTCATTTGACAAAGGGAGATTTTTGGGCGGGAAAAGCGCAGACTTGTCTTCTTAGATCAGCGTAAAAAGTATCCCCAATGCTGTCGTCCGCATAGCACTGAAAGTTGCTAAGTTGCAACATATTATCTTTGATATACAGAATAAACACGGTCGGTCATAGGAAACAGCCTTGAGCGGACACAAGCATTGACTTTGTTTAAGGTTGAAACATTCTCCGTTGATGACGACCTTGATGCTCCGATCAGGTAGAAAGCTGAAGATCCAGTTGTATAATTTCTAGGGGAGCCCTTAGGCTGGAAGTTTCGATATCAGTGCTTTGTGCCACACTTGATCGAAGTCTTTCGCGACAACTTACAGTCAGCGACTTCCCCTTGGGCTCTATTGCCTTTGCGCACCCATGTGTTAGGTTTACAAGGAGGTCACCAGCTGAGTGACCACGATGAAAGCCGTACTGAGAATCGTAAATCAGCATGATAGATGTATCTAGAGGGCTACCAGCTGATTAATGTATTAAGAGCTAGCCGTTAATAATGGTTTCCATTATTTTGGAGAACAACTATTAGGCGATAGTTAGACGGATCAGAGCGATCGTCATTTTTAGGGATCGGATGTATCGAAGCGCTCTTCCCGCACTTCGGAACAGTGGCGAGCGATTACAAGTACCGGAAAAGCCACGTTAATACCGGAGACAACTCACGAGCACGAGTACGCAACACAATTGGGGGCATGCCATGAGGCCCGCTCGATTTATGGACGTCCAAGAAAGATAAAGCTTTATGGATAGCATGTCACACAGCAATAATGTCGGTGGACAGTGGACGCAAAGAGACAGCCAAGAAGATCGGCTCTTTTCCGGTATGAGCCATTGAGTCAATCTCCCTATGCAGTAGTAGAATAGAGGGCTGACAGAAATTCCCTTGGACAGCTTTGGCAAGAGACCAGAAGGCTCGAGTTCCCGAAGAGAGGTGGGGCAGTTTCTCACCAAATCTGGCAATAAGCTCTGACTTTGCATTAGCAATTTTCTGTTCCCCTAGAGGCATGAATTGTATGCATTTTTACGTTGGCCGATAGTCGCGTCACAGGATGTCGCCGCCTCTTCTTTCTGCCTGGGCAAGTTGTTAAATGCATGGTTTAAAGTTTTTCACGCTTTAATTCGCGCTTCAAACCATTCACGCTTACGGCGCAAAGCCTAAACGCCTAAACCAAGGCACCCGCGAATCTAGGCCGTAGAGGCAGCATGAACGGCTCTGGACCAAACAATGATCTGTTGAACCCAATGGTGGATCAACAGAGACTTGGTAGTTCTCCGGATGTCAGTTTAGCAGAAGGTTCAACAAAGAGGGTTTACTACTATCCAGATCTGGTTTCCCGTAATCACAGGGACCATTTGCGTCAAGTCGTAATCTTAAGCAAAGTCGTGTAAGGATCGTCTCGCGTGATTGATGCTTTCAGAGCAACCGAGCATAGTGGGCATCCCCAAGTATCATGATTTCAGCAAGGAATCTGTAGCCATTTGGATGTGCTCAATGAGTCGGTCAGTTTCGGTATTTCCCCTATGGCACCTATACAGGCATGAATAGAATCGAGAATGGTTATCGCAGTCATCGTGCAGCCAGAGGTTATAAAGGTCCCTTCCTTTAAGCGCCCCGAGGCGACGAGAACTGATTATTTTACTATAATTTATTTTTGATACTGATTTTTGATTCGAAACCGAACTGAATGCATTGCCGATGCGATTTGGCGACTCAGTCAGACGTTGCCATGGTAACGTCGCTGCCCATGCCGTCGTGGCATCTCGCATGATCTCTTCGGCATGTTAGTACATAGATCTGCTTTTTTGGCCCCCGGTTTTTTGGCGAATCCCTTTGAAAGTTACCTTACAAGTCAGTCACCACCTACCACCTCTACATCCGCTATTTGGACTGGAACTGTGGAACGAAATTCGATGTCAGTCGCCAGATCAAAAGATTGGTCTAACACTGACGTTTATTTTAAAGTTGAGACATGTTGCATATTATAATTTTGCTACTGTAATGATTAGAAATTATCTTAAGCTGCAAATCTTTACAATCGCTTAATAAGAAATTAAAATGATATCTTGTCGTAAGAGCAGCTTCTCACCATAAATAATGGTGAAAAATTATTCGCTATCTTTGCATCAGCGCTCGGAGCGGTTTGCCTACCGATTAGAGTTTATTATTTGATCCTCAATTACACCAGCATGTAAAAGACAAAGCTTATTCTTTACTCGTGTGTAACGTCTTCTTTACTTTATAAATGTCATGCATAAATTATGCAATTAACTGTAAGGAACGGGGGAAATATAAATTTATTGTGTTTATACTATAATCAAAATACACTGTACACAAAAACTGTAAGTTTTATTGATTCTCAAATTGCAATTTAATAATGGTATTCAATATTTTAGGTGTATTTTCAGGATGCCGGTTTAAATCGATCAGTGAAAAAAGTCCCAGCTGACGTTAGCACGCTTAGACGTATATCAAAATAAATATTAAAACCTAATTTACACTTTAACTTTAAAGTTTTTTGTATGATCACTAAAACCAGTATCACAAGTTTGCTATCAATAGAATGATTCAAAAATATATAAAATTAAACTGAGTGGGTATACGAACGTATACCGATGTTTTTGTTTTTATGTATGACATGTTTGAACTGTCGTAAGTAATCTGATCGTTGGAAGGTCATATAAAATTAAAAATAACCTTAACATTTATATTAAATTATTGAGTCAAGAAAAGCCGAACAAGAAAGCCCAAATCTTTGCTTCACGAACCAGGCATTCCCAGTTTCGGTCGGTCAATAATAAATTTAATTGTATGGTAAAAAACGTAAACGAATACACTATAAAATCGAAACATAATTTTATTCAATATAAATACAAAATATTTATTCTCAAAAATCAAGCCAAATTGAGAAGGAAAAAACAACGAGAGAGTTAATGAAAAACATATATACAAAGAAAGCATCCCTTATTCAAAACAGTAATTTACAATTGAGAGAATGAATGGCTTAGTATAATAGTAAATGACACGAGGATTCGAGGGAAGTTAGTCTTCTAGTGTATCAAGTACAGTGTTCGTGTAACAGATTCTACCAATTCACAAAACATTAACCGCTAACTATAGAAATTTTCTAACTATGCTTGTATTAGTAAAGTTGGTAATTTGATTCTAATATTATGAGGACTGTTTATGACTGTTTATATTCCTAACACAAAAGATAAGAATTCGTAGTTGCATGTCGGTGTAACGACATTCCAACACTCACAAACGTTCCAACCTATTAATAATGATCGATATATTTTAATATTCATAGTTCGGTCTCGCCACAGATACGTTTAACCATATTAAATGTTAATTTCCCTTTTTAAAATGGAACAGGAATTAATGGCTCGGCAAATCCCGCAGGCTTTTTTATTTTTTTCTTGACGTCCTTAATGCCTTCATTGAATGCGCTCCCATGATGCTCTTTTAAAAGATTTAATTGGACGCCTTTTATAGAAATAATAAGCTTTATTGTCACTAATTGAAGCAGTTTTCAATAGAGATAAAATTTAGTAAACGATATAAATTTAATTCAAACCGCATTTTCTGAAATTTTGTAATTGGATTGATGTGTCCTGACCGGAGAATTCATTTTTAATGAGATTGTGAAAGTTGTCTTTATTATATGTCTATTAGGAAGTAATTAATACCGCAGATTTTAATTAAAATTCACATATTACATATCCACTTAAGGATGTCGTAGTATATTAAAATTCTCGTATATTTTATCAAAACTGATAAGCCTGAATATTACATAAGAAAAAAACAATTTCTATTTGATGCCCTAAAAATTTGCATGTTATGAGCGCAGCCAAGTTATGAGCTAGTACAATATCCGTCCATTCTTGTAAGAAAATATTTTTCATTTAGCGAAAATATTTTGTATCGCATTTACGTACGCAATGCGCATGTTTCTTTACAGTAGAAAACCACATGTTGTTTTGAAATCAAAAGTTTTGTTTAGATCTTTTCGATTAATTTATACAAATTTTAGTAACTTATTTTTTTATTAGGGGTATACAAACATGAAGAAAGTACTATCAATTAGTGGAACACTACCCTAGACGTCGACCGTAGAGACTCACACGGTTTGAAGGCGCACGAGTGTTTTACTGGCTGTTTCAGAATGGATCTTTCTATACGACCCCGAGTGAAACTGTGACCGTTAACAATTTGGTGTTTATTACATTAGGGACAAATTTAACTTTCCGCCTTAATGATGTAACTGAATTGCAACTGTCATCTGAACAACTCCACAGAACAAGCGACGTGTTCCCCAATTATTTATTACAAAAATTAATATTATTTAATCGAAAATCCAAAACGCTGTTTACCAGTTTAATTACTGAATTATTGTGACATAACAAGTTTAGTCGTTTAAATTATCATTTATTTTCTCTAACACATTTTTATATACATACGTCTATAGTTTCTAGACGAATTCGATTAATCAGTTTGTACGGCTACCTAGCTTTAGCTGGGGTATTGTTTACGATTTTTTTGATTTTATGAAGTAATTATCATACCAGCCTAACAATAGCAAGGATAATATAATTAAACAAGTTTTATTATTTTCCTTTAAATGGTAAGTGAAGTCAGTGTATGTTTCATATATCGAAAACGAAAACAATTCGCATTGATACGAAAAAAGGTACAACAGCAAAACATAAATAACATCACTTACCATACAAAAACTAGGCGATTGGGAACGGTATAGCGATTCGATTTCCCCTTTGGGCTATCTTTGCCAATTGTTTTTGCCTCTTGGCTAATATACAAAAACACTTGATAATGATTAAATTTTGTTACATGTAGAACGTTTATCGTGCACTCATTTTTTGTAATCAAAGTGGTTGTCATATATATTTTACGAATTTGTAGTATATTTATTAATATATCGAGAAGTAGATTTAGAATTTATTTTTCCCACACACATAGAGACGATGTATTGAAAAGCACAGGTCCATTTTATATTGGTAAAATGTCATTATAATTTTACACGATCTTGTCCCTACAAATATCAATTCATAAACAAGATAGTGGATCTCCCGGACAGGTGTCGGACGACAAAATCCCGAACCCCTGGGGCATTTCTTGCGTCAGCATAGTGCCCACTCAATCAAGTCTTAAAAGAAAGCGGTTTCATTCAAATCTAGCTAACAATAATACATATTCACATTTATATAATGTTTCAATATCTTAAGTTGTTTAAGTCCATGTCATATCAATCAGATTTTACAGGTTAAATTAATTAATTAAACAATAAAGATAAGTAATATCTTATTTATTTATATAAATAAATAAATAAGATAAGTATGATTACTCTATATTTCAATTTTATATATATATACATAGGCTCTTAAGTTATCACAAATGTAGCAATCTGAATTGACTTTAATTGTTGTAAAGCACTCAAAGCGTTCTATGTACATAATGTATTTTGCGCTTAATTAACGTTTTTTTTCAAACATTTTATTTACTTTGTAGTTGAGGGCACCGCAAAACTTTCTTGACTTGAAGCGTACTAAAATTCGTGACAAATTGAATCTTTTCCCGCTAGAAGCAAGACAAAGGTCGATTCACATTTTATTTGCCATCTGATTCTTCCGCTCCAGGCGTCTTTCATTTTCATCACTCCTAATAGGATTTCAATTACTTGGTCGCTGCCTATGATATTTTCCGTCATATATTACATTATATTAATTTTTCTTCCTCAAATTTACTTCTGTATTCATCGTTCTCGTGTATTCATGGGTTTTGTTATGTTCTTTTGGTTTTTATTTTTATTCCAATCGTATTATTACACAACACTGATAATTTTTCAACATAATATTTTATTTATTTATTTATTTATTTGATGCACCAACAAAGTAGACACTGATACATGCATGTAACACAAACACAAACACAAGCCTAGTGCTACCCCAATTATAGGCGCATACAACATTCTGATTTAATGAAGCTTATACACACAAAAAAAAAAAATCAAAATAAGATAAAATAAAGCAAAAACTAAAACATTACAAAATTAATTGAATAAAATTAATCGATATAATATCAAACACAATGAAAGTAATGGACTAGTAGTATTCATATAAAAATTAATATTCCGAATATTTTCACTATAGTGCCGGATATAAGGGAAAAATCTTGATATCATTTAATTAAGGGAAAAGTTTAGGTTAAAATTACGAAATTTTGCTAAATTGCTCATTTTACATCTCTAGAACATAAGGAATTCAGTGTAAATAGGATTTTGAATTTATTTAATTTCGGTTCCAAATCATGATATCTTTAATACGTACCGTTAGATAGCATTAAAACAAATAGAAAACAGCGTTTGTAGTGATTTGTCAAATTTATAGACAAATTCAGAATCAGAGGGAATAGAAAATCAGGCGGAGGAGGTAACCATAGTCGAGGCATGAAGGGATTTGTTCTATTTATTTTTAGTAAATGAACAATAACGATGATAATTTTTGTAAATTAAATTTAATTGTAACGAAACTAATGTAGAAAATAACCAAATTGCTAGTTAAAACACGAAACAAAATCATAATTTGAGGTTATCGGAGGAAAAGACTAACACTAAAACAATCGTTTTTAAAGCGAAATTTCTCAGCGATTTTCCAAGAATTTCAAATTGTAAGGTAAAAAATTGTTATTTTAATACAACTTTTGACATCAATCGTGATGCAACTGCCACGAGAGTTACGGGTTTGACATACGAATGATTTGTCAATTAACTTTATTGATTTTGGAAATATAATTATGTCGTATTAAATTTGGGTAATGTCGTATTACAACTGCAAATAACAACTATTTAATTCAAAAATTGAAAGCCTAATATGCAACAAATATTAAAGGTTTAAAAAGTAGCTTGTTCCATCTTTATACGTTTAATATATCGATGACAGAAAATAACAAAGAAAAGAGCGTACCAATTCTTAAAATGCCGGCAACGCACGCGCGAGCCCTCTGGCATTGAGAGTGTCCATGGGCGGCGGTATCACATAACATCAGGCCCCATGGCCCCTTGTTCTATATATAAGGAAAAAAACAGACGGTCATCTTCAAAAAAAACAGGTGAGCGTTTTTAGTGTAATAATAGTATAAATTCTACAATAACAAATAATACCTTGGGGAAAGTATCTTTGCATTTTTTAAGAAAATTCACAATATTTTTAATATAGTTCATAAATAACAACAAAAAAAACTATATTAAAAATATTGTGAATTTTACTAAAAATATTGTAACTAAAGTTTGTAGGTAATTTAATTTATGTAATTTTGTTCAATAAATTTTTGCCATCTTGTAGGTTGGGGCATGACCCCATTGCTATAGAAATTTTGAGGCTTCTGATCAAAATACAGCGACAATTGGTTTTGGTAGTTCTCTCGTAATGTTAACCCGACACTGCTTAAAGAATAATAAAGAATCACAAATGAGTACACGATTCATTAGGTTTCTTTCGGTAAGCTTCTGAGGTATCCAAATATCGAACTTTTCGTGTATCCAGGTTTTTTTTGCAAACTGTTCTTGACCTTCGTCGTAACTACGGCTATGCCGATCTTGCACTTTTTCAAAAATGGCATTCATTTTATCCGCAATATACCAGAGCGGCATTTTAGACATAAAATTTCCGTATTGAAAAAGCTTAAACCAAATTTGTGCTACTCTCACAGTCTAGTCACTAGTCATTGCACTAGGTCTGCATTGCATGCGCTGCATTTTTACCTTTTTTGTAGTAAATTTAAATTGTATCGCATATCTTCAATAGATAAAATATGAAAAACTAATAAAAATTACACATTTTCCTAATTTGGATTTATCTTCTTTAAAAAATTAAACTTTTAATGATACCAAAACCAGCCAGAAACAATACAATAAGTATAGCTAAAAAGATTTGATTACAAGTTCATACATACTATAATGCGAAAATTTTTTTTTCACAATTTATATCTCTACTTCAAATTCGGAATAGTTAATTATTACAATATACTTTAGCGTCTGTAAACAACTTGTGTTTCTTTGGAAAAAAATCTACTCTCCAAGAATGGTCAAGATACACAAGTTTATTTACACAGTTAGCATCAAGAATAGCTCTGATACGGTTTCTAGTCTTTCTGTTTTATAACCTCAAACTACGAGATTTGCGATTTCATTAACACTGAATTTAACTTCGCGATTGTTATAAAAGAGGACTGTAAGAACTTGACGCTTAGACGGTAACTTTGCTCTAGTTATACGATAGTTTTCCGTCATCTACAAAGAGAATACTTTTTTATTGCTTCTTAATTTCAGTGTCATTTTTTTAATTTAAAACAATGCATATTCATCATGAGCCTAAGAACCAATAAACAAGCACGCCTCGTTATTTTTGCGTAACTTTTAGGAATATGATTCGATACAAGTCGGCCCTCCAAATAAGGTAAAAAGATCCTGAGTGTTTTAGGAACAAATGAGCAAAATATAACCCTTCAAAAATAAGGGACACCTATTAATATAATAGGAAGACTTGTATTAAGAATTAAAATAACATTGCCATAGATAATAATTTACATTAAATAAAATTGTTTTAAAGTTATTTAACTTTATTTAAATAACTTAAGAAATAACATAATACATAAAAATATACCTAATAACTAACCTTAAAATTTAATTATTAAAAAATATTATTAAAAGTAGTCCCTTTAGGCAAGGTTCCGAAGATACTGGCAGCGTTCCCCCTTTGAATAGCCAGACTAATTCTTTGTCCAAGGTAGCTGCCAGCTCTTCGTTCTCCTGTGATGTCGACAGGAAGACTATATTTTTATTAATTTATTCATATCATGTCTGTATAATACGTTCGTTTATCTAATGATCTCGTTTCGCATTAAACAGTATAATAAATCTTAGTTTAAATAGCACCTATCGTTTCACGGAATTAGACGCAAATTGGTATGTGCGGTGTAAACTCGTCAACTCAACGAGCACTAATAGACATCAATTATGTTTAATGTTTAAAGTATAAGCTTTAATTAAAACGATATCATTAATTGGATTTTTTGAATCATATGACATTGTGACCCGATGCATGAACATATTATTGTTTGTATGAATTCTGTTAATAATTTAATACTAGCTGCCCCCAGAAACTTCGTTTCTCCTGAATGTGATTTTAGTTAGCTTATGATTTTAATACATACCAACATGGAATATTTTGCTATGCTACTCCAGAGATTGTTCGGCTTTATCAAAAGTTTTAGTGAAAATTTTCCGTGAATTTTCCTCTACATAAACCCAAGAATTCAACTCATAAATTTTTAATTGACAAATGAAAAATAGGTGTCGTATCTTATCTATCTATCTTAAAAAAATAAAAACAAAAGAATTTACTAAAAATCAAATAGTTGCTGGGATGTGTACATAGGGGGAGGAAAAATAGATGTTGTCCGATTCGCAGTTCTTACCGATATCCGCACACAAAATTTCATAAAAATAGGTCGAGCCATTTTGGTAGAGTTTAATTATAAACACCGTGACATGAGAATTTTATATATTAAATAATATGTTTCTACGCTACTATCTATACAGATTCGAGTCTAAAGCAGCCTCGTAAAAAGGTTTGTTAAAATCCGTTAATAAAGCGGACTATAACAGCGTGAATCCATTAAAATTCACCGCCAAAAGAATCGCGCACCTTCATTTAGCAACTTTCCATCCACTCAAGGGCCGGGGTAATGCCATTATTTCCATATTTATAACCCCATATTACTTTAATAACTGATGTAATTTTGGAAAGCAATTTTTAGCGGTACTTACTATGGGTTTTCAATTGGAGTGATTTATATTAAACGACGTGAGTTTGAGACTCTGTGGATGGTTTAATATCCAATGAATACTTAAGGGCATAATTTATTGTATATTTTTATGTATAAATATTTAGTGATGGAACAAAGGGCTCTATCATAAGTTAGACAAGGATAACGTTATGACTGAGTTAATTTTTTATATGTCATCTCAGTACTAACTTATGTCATTACAAGCTAAATGGGTCACAGAGGTATCTCTATACCGATTAACCAATGCTTGGGTTATTAATTATTACTGCACAAAAACAAGTGTTCTCTCTATTTCTTCTTACGATCGATGGGACGGATGCTTGACAGTAGATTCTAAAACTAATACAGAGGCGCAGAATTGTCACTTATACTGTCGGATTCCATAATATTAAGTAATAGTTATGATAATATAAATACACCTGTCTGTTCTTATAATTGATTTCAGTTTAAAAGGAATATGAAGATGCTATTTAAAAAATGAACTTACCGTTTTAATTAAATATTTCTAATCTGATAATTAAAACTACATTGTACATAAGCAAAGTAGTTGAAAATGTTGTAAATTTACCAGATAAAGTCATGAGCTTTAATAAGAATTTATCGTTGCAGTTCATTTATCTCAGCAAACAGAAGCAATAAGCCGATGGGTGTTATTCGTTTCCGGAGATCCGTGTATTAAAGTAAAAACCTTTCATTTGTAATTATAACCACATAATTTTACATGTATAATTATATGACACAAAAATAGTAAACAAGAAGTGTTAATCCATTATAAAATTCCAATTGTACAATGTTAGCAATGTTGTCAATCTCGTCGTATTAATGTTTAAAAATAAATGTATGACATTTCAAAAAACTAAAACAACCCGGTATTCAACAGTGCCCGATGCAGAAAGATTCAATATAAAGAAAAGTTATCCATAAAACAGATTCAGAAATCTGAGGCTGAGGCAAAAGTTGTACTTTTACTTTTCTTGAATTAGTACCCGTACCAGTTACGTGTTTATAGTTAAACGTACTACTATCATTCTAAGAGACTTCCAAAATAATATACAGTAAAATAATTGAGACGTAAAAATTTTACATAATTTGGGTACACCCTTGACCGGTTTTTATCGGAATTACACAGGTCGTTACTCGGAACAGATACTGCATTAATTTTTATTACACACACGTTGGAGCTCAATGAAATCGCTTAATAATTATATGTATTTGGATTCTCTTTATTCATTTAAAATAAAGTAAAATGTGTTATTTTTGTATAAGCTTTCATTTCCATGTGCAATTAACATTCTGAAAGTAGCTGAAAAATGAGTACCAGCATGGCTAAGACACAAAAAGCAATAGTACAAACAGAATGTCCATATGAAAGTGTTAGTTCATGGTCTTATTTAGGAACTAAAATTGTGCCCCTTGTGTATTCCTTTAAATGTTTGCTATAAATACTTCGTCACAAATATTTTTAATTTCTCAATTGTTTGATCCAAATAGCATTAATCTTCAGCCCTGAACAGGTTGGTTTATATTAAAGTATTCTAGAGATAACAGGATTTAAGCGGGGTAAGTATAACGCGATGTATATAAGATATTTTTCTATTGCGAATAATTGCGAGTTTCCATTCGATAAGACAGAAACATACGTTTAAGGGTCGATAAGATCGGACAGCATAACACGCACACGTGAAGTGTGGCTGACGGAAATGGTAATTAAATACCACTTGAAATAGTTTTACTTGTTTTTCGATTGAACGAAGAAATATTACTACGTAATTAACAATGCATGTTGTGTATTTTTGAAGTGAAATTTCTTTAAAATCGATGTGATTTCAAACCGGATGCAACGGAAAAAGCGACAGTAAAAAGAGACAGAAACATATATCCATAAGATTTAACGTGGGAGAAAATGAGATAGATAGAGAAACTGCTTTAGAATCGTAATTTCAAACCGGATGGAACGGAAAAAGCGACAGTACAAAAGAGACAGAAACATAAATTCATAAGATTTAACGTGGGAGAAAATGAGATAGGATCGAATTTCAAACTTTCGTTGTTTTAGTTTTTGTCAAATGAAAGATTTATATTAAACCTATAAATTAAAATTTATCATTAAAATATACTGTTTTAATAAAAAGTTTAATACATACATTTAGATAGTGAAAAATGTTTAATTTAAATATGATTAATTATAAAAACTTTGATTTTGAAGGTTTCACTTCTATCACGTGTGAATTGATATTATATTTTTTTAGATGTAAATGTGCACAAAATATGTGCTAAATATAGTCATTCAACACGCCAGTGATTCTTGTTACATTGACTATTAGCTAAGGAATTTTTCAAGTGTAATGACCGGTCTAGGCGTTTAGTAACTGACATGTATATTTTTTTTAAATATAGTATAAACTATATATGTAGTATCTTGTGCATACTCTTCTGAAGGTAAACAAAGTTTAAATTTATTGAAGCTTAAAGTCAAAATCTTTTATTCATTTCATAACACAATGAACACTAATGAACGTCAGTAAAAAATACACATTACATGCTAATTGCTGTAATGAAAAATATTTTCTGGCAGTCCTCAAATCGAGGGTGTAGAATGAACGAGAAGAACTGGCCAACAATTCTCCGCCATTCTTTTTAATCGCCAAGTTTTTTCTTTTAGACAACGTTTGTAAGGAGCTGCAATCATTACACCATATTCCACATAACATATTAAAAGATTTGTCCTCTATCAGCAGGAGACATGGTTAAATAGGAGCACACACTTTCATTCTCGAGGGGAAAACACACAAATACATAGTCGAAACAACTAACATCAGCGGTAGTATACTCTGATTTGAGGTTATACTTGGAGGGTATTAGAGGTTGGCTTCTACTGTGCTTTATGTTATTTTAAAATTAATATTGTAGTCCTATATATTTTAGTCTATTTTTAGTATGAGTTTGGCCATGTATGGTCTGTAAGTAAATAAATAAATAAATCACCGCATACACGAATTCAAGTACGACCAGTCACCACAAGTAGCACCCGTTCACGAGTATGAGGCATGGCCAGCCATGTATTCTTTACAATCCGATAAACTTTAGTTACGCGAATAGCTATTAAAAATGTTCATTATAAGAAGGAGTCTGCTATCTTTGATCTCACGATTCCTTAAGCCTCAAGCGGCTCAACCAAAAACACTTTTAAAAGGTTTACTGCGGAAAGAGTTATTCGGAAACTCCCTATGCGTTCCATTGAAGGGAATAAGTAAGGAAAAATCGGGTCTTCCCTTTTATTTTCGAGCGCTTTTCAAGCTGAAAGGGGTTGTCAATATTTTCAGAGGATGAATGGCCTATGCAGTCGATTTCAATGAGAGCTTAAGAGTGTGGGACTTGTGCCCACACTAAAAGTTATGCACTTTAAGTAAATTAAAATGAAATAAAATAAAGTTTTCAACTGGAACTTAAAGTTTGCCCATAATATATTACCTAATTGATTTTGCATTGCATTTTTTTATATCTATCATTATTAAATTTATTTGTGAATTAATTGCCTATCACTGGCTGGCTTCTGGCTTCTTCATATTGTACAGTATAGAAAGTATTGCCAAATGTCCGATAGAAATCACGAATTTCCGCTTTTACAATGCACTAACCACGAAGTGACTGCTTGAGTGATCCCAATTTAACTCACCGCGCCGGTCAGTACATAGTACCTTCATCTCATTTTACATGTGATAGATATTATATATATATATTTATATTATAGATTGAATCGATACGTCAATGTGGTTTCTGACAGCAGTACGGGATATTTGGAATAGCGTAAGGAATTTCGATCCCATCTTTAGAGTTTCCGCGTTGCTATTATTGAAGTTATAGAGTATAGACGGTCATTGTTCTTTCGTTTAGTTCTGAACTGCCAACCAGTGTTGCTTAAGTTTTGTATACATACATAAGTTATATTATAATATATTAACTATTCATATTCTTCGTGCTTAGGGCATGAAAGTTTTTTAAATACTTGTTTCCCTTAAAGATCTATGTTAATTTTTCTACAAATTCCTAAGGATTACACATCCTTTTTAAACGAACTATGGAAACAAACTCTCTACTACGTCTAGGCTCTATAAAAGATAGCTCAAAGCCAATTAGATGCAGCGACAACCCGAGTATCATCATCGTGTCCCTTTATTTGACTTTACCGCGTTCCATCATGCGTAACTTATTACAGTGATATAGCTAACGCGTATTTGACTTGCGCGAATTAATTGCTGGCTATATTAAAGTTTTATGTGTCATTTTTTAAGAAACTCTGATAAGATAGTTATAATCTCTGATAAGAGATAATTCAGTAAAGTCTTCAAAAAAATTCAATCAAATTTTAACGTCTGCTATCCTGACGATGGTACACTAGAACACAGATGTTATAATTTTATATCAATCTAATATTATATGAGACTATACTTTCAGTAGGTCGGCCCAAATTTAAATTTTGATAAATATGAAATACATCTGCATAGTGAGAATTTGGATTTCAAAGAAGCTCTTAAAGAATACTTTAACTCGGCAACATAAAAATAAAAAGTAAGTACATAAAAAGTCAGTGATACCACCACCCATGGGCACTGTCAACGCCAGAAGCCTCGCAAGCCGGTATATGCATACTCAACACTATTCATTAAAAGTCTGTCTTTTTATACACAACTGAACTTATATACTTCACTGTGGCCCTGTATGGAATCATTCAGTACTATAACGTGATTTGAAAAATCTTTTAAAAAGTTCGTAGGTATAAATATTTGAAACGTTTGTTTTGTAACATCTTCTTGAAATCAAGCATCGCTCCCTATTGACGGATTAGGAGTACGCAAGATAACAGGTGTAGCTTTTCCGACGATATATCTCATCTGCTCACAAATCTAGCAGTCTGGTAGATAAAATGCAAGATTTATTCTTGCATATCTAAATTCCGAAACTTATTAAGTCACACTTCAATAACAGACCGCTCAAGGTTGCTCTAGAGAAGCCGGTCATTGGCTTAATGCTTATCCTTCGCCAAACACTGGCACCCCTTGCCTTTGGTATGGGATGATACTTGTGTGGATACGTAAGCCCCGTATAATCTCACTCGGACTAACAAAAAAGCTGGGGCGGCCGCAGAACATAATAAACGGCTCAAATATAAGAGTCTCCTCCAACTTCAATTTTGTTCCCTTTGGAGTTGAGACTGAGAGAAAGTATTTAAATTAGAGAGTTAATTGAATCTCTAGACATTAATTAAAGATAGATATGCAATCAAGTTGCTAGCGTTTTGCACGCGCGCACCTTTTACGAGCCTTGCTTGAGTTGCGCTAATGAAGGTGACTGCACGCGTGCAGCTCGCAAACGGCTCGCGAGCTGCACATCCGCGGCAAATTTTCCAGATGTGGACGCACCCTTCGCATTCAAATGGCTAAGCCATAATAGTATATGCTTATATTATTGTTTTCACATGAAAATACATCTTAAGTTTTGACATATATTAAATTTAATCTTACTCTGAGAACGAACGAACTACTGACTATTCATAACCACACTTACTAATATTAATTGGATGCGTATTCCCCCGAGGCTCTTTGTATAGTCTTGTTACAGTATGGGGTAGACTAGAGACTTAAATAGATGAGTAGCATAGCTCCAGCCTAACCCTCGCTTCTATTGATCATTAGCGAAATACTTAACATCTACACAGTGCTATGTCTGACATATGCCCATACATAGACGTTAGCGGATATAATATTATAATTAATTTTATGGCATGTATATTTTCAATTAAATAATTAGTGCATTAAGTCTTATTGCAAAAATATTACTTAAGAAACTATATATGCAGCCGTACTATAAAAATCATTTTCAATATATAACTGTGGCTTTAACCAGGGTCACGATTTTTCTTTAAAATAATAATAGGGACATCACTCCTTTTTAGTCTTCTTTTTCTTTACGTGGTTTATTTCAGTTTGATTCCTGATTTTTCAACGAATGTTTCTAGTTCGAATGGTTAACATGGTTACACTTGAAAGTCAGAGGATCACCAGAAGTAATAATTTGTAAAATCTTAATAAATAACTACTATTTTACTGCTTCTAGAAAAATCATTGACATAATATGTACCAGATGTACTTATAGTATATACAAGAGTAAAATAATAATTATGAAACAAACCGCTTCTCTCCGCAACGTGCTTCACTAAAGTTTAGTGTAAAAGAGAACAGGTGTACTAAATGTGTATTGTATTGCACCTGACACTCTCCGCATTTTGTATGTACTTAAACTACTACTACTGGTACTAAAGAACCAACTCGGTTTCAAGTCAGTATTCTGTTTTCAATACATTCGTCTTCATAGTTATAATAATCTAAGCGTGAAGAACGTATATATAGTTACCAGCGTGTCATTGAAATACCCATTATTTATAAATTAGGTTAGGAAATTGTCTTCGCAGTTGCTTTAAAAACCAACGTCTAGTGGTTTCAGCGTGTGACTTATCTCTGAGTTCATAGGATCGAACCCCGGCATTACACCAATTGCTTTTGTCTAATAGCGAAAGAAGATTTTTTTTATAAAACAGGGAGCAAACGGGCAATAGGCTCATCTGATGTTAAGTGACACCGCCGCAGGTCGACACTATCAATTCCAGAGAGCTCGCGAGTTCGTTGCCGGCCTTTTAAGAATTGGTACGATCTTTTCTTATAGGACCCTAAGTCGAATTGGTTCGGAAATACTTCAGTGGGCAGCTGGTTCCACAAAGCACCACCAGGTGCGCGGCAAAATCTGCCTGATCGCAGTTGTGGAACGGCGGACGTCTAGGTGATACGGGTGGAATTTCGTACTCTTCCTCGACGTCCATGGTGAAACTCCGATATTAATCCGGTATTAATAACTCCTCTGAACACTTTCCATGGTAAATGCGGTAGAAGATGCAGAGTGACACCTCATCTGTATGCAACGCCGAAGGATCGAGCCCCTCAGATAGGGATTGGTCGTCGACGATTCGAACCGCTCTTTGTTTACGGTCAAGTGAATGGTGTTTATAAAACTTGCTCGTATAGTGAAGAAAAACATCGTGAGGAAACCGGCATACCTTAGACCCGAAAAAGCGAGCGAGTGTCTGGCAAACCTTACTTGCCTATTGGAAAAAAGGTATGGTCACGAAACAGATGCAAAAATCTGATACCGAAAAGGTTAACACTGATTTTTTTTTTCGAAAGATAAATCTGTTCTAGTACTTTGGCGATTATTGTTCCTTCATGATTTTCAAATTATTGTACGAAAATAATTAGTGACCACAATTTCATACAAGTACGCCTCGCTAAAAACCGGATATTATCTATCTAGGAAGGAAATAAATATCATTTTTATATTAACTGTAGAAATTGCTAAACTACTTTGACTGCACAGGTAGTATTATTGTGATTGGCCGTGCAGATCTATAAAGTTTGTTCTCATTTGAGCCAGCCATTTGGTATTCGTAGCGTATTCAAGACGCCGCATCGGGGACTGTACACTTTGTCCGGGAATCGAATTGGGTACGTGATAACGTCAACCGTTATTGATCTTTATCATCCAGCGTAATATATTGTATTATTGAATAAATGTGTAAAACCGGGCGGAGAACCAAGTCAAATGGCTAATTAAATTATTTACAAAATTGTATTACAAATTAAATGCAATAAACTCTATTCTATACAACTAATATTTGAAAACTAAACCATAGAAAAAAAATTCATAATTAGATTAGGTAATTTTCTTTCAACAAAGCAAGCTCATAAACGACCAAGTACATAGTATGAGCATCAATTTCCTTCACCTCCGAAACATTAAATGACCTAGAACTTTACAATAACCCTTGAAAATACGGCTTTCCTACTACAAGTCTAATGTAACATAATTTACAACAAAAATAAGCTTTAATTGCATGGCGTATGTAGGCTTTATAATCTAATATGCGTTAATTAACGTTTCGAATCAAAGTTGGTCAGTTTTATATTTTATTTATAGAACAAATATTGAATATACGAGTGATATATAAAATATTTGTACCTCAAACTGATTATTTTCCATTTAATTGCTAATCCGATGCTAGTTACGGATGAGCTTTATTAAGCACTATTTCTATTCATAAATGTTTAAACTTGTGTTTGTATGTATAATGACTATATGGTTTAGAATCAGTGGAAAGGCTTTACCCATCGATAAGTCATATTAATGTCTGGTTTCACTTAAGGGGCGGTGCGCTCTGACGCCGACTAATGGAGGACGCGAATTTATACAGATTATACATTTATACATTTATCATCCATCGTCCATTGCCCTTGGGTGGTCCGAATATGGGGTTAATGATGTGTTGCCGCTTTTTCCTTACGCCTACTTCTTAATAAAATTTTAATACTGAAATACCACGATGGATTAATTTAAATCTACACAAAATAAATATTTCCAACTTTTGCCTGTGTTTTCGCCTAATAATATACACACCTACTTATTTAAAAAAGGAGAAGACCGGTTTTTTTTATTATTTACAATAATTTGGATAAATATAAAATATCCAGTGCCAATGTAAGACATTTTAAAAAAGTTGTAACGATAATTTTAGCGATCACTATTTTTCATATGTTTTAGAGACATGCGAACGGGACACGCATGTCAACAGAAATGTATCAACCCCAAGGATCTTCTAATCTCCATAACTTTTAGATAATAATGTAACTTTGGGTGTAAGTGATCCGGTTCACGTATACTGATCGATCAGAGCTTAGCAACTTGTAAGCAGTCTCAGGGAGTAGGACAGATGGCGCCACAGGGACAATTAGGGACATCTCCAAATTAGATTAATTACTCTAATGCGTCTCCTTTGTTGTGTATTCACTAATATCGACATTCCGTTTTGTTGACAAATGTTTCTAAATCAAAGCATCTATAATATAAACTAGCTGACCCGGCAAACGTTGTTTTGCCATGTATGTTATTTCTAGGAAACATATTTTTAATTCTACTACAATTATAATTATATTTGATTGCCATCTTGCAACCTTATTGCGGATCTGTGGATAGATTTAAAAAAATAAAAATCTGGGATGTAAAAATAGGGGTTGATCGTATAAGAGTGAAAATTGAGAGAGACTTTTTTTTATTGTCATTTTATTTCGAAAAAAAAAAATTCTTGCAAAAAAATTAAAATTTTTAATTAACATATAAAAAAAAGGGTTGATCGTAGAGGGGTGAAAAAAAAGGCTTACATGTATTTTTGTATGGTGTATCACAAAAAAATAAAAACGAAAATTATTGTCTAAAAAATAAATAAAAAAGTTTAGGGATGGACCACCCTCAACATTTAAGAGGATGAAAAACAGATGTTGTCCGATTCTCAGACCTACCCAATATGCATACAAAATTTCATGAGAATCGGGAAAGCCGTTTCGGAGGAGTTTAACCACAAACACCGCGACATGAGAATTTTATATATAAGATAAACATTTTACGTTTAACATAGGGATGATTACACATTTACTTGGAAAGTCTACAACGAATAGTGAAATGGTTTGGGTTCGTATGATTAGTGACCAAAAGCTAAATGTAAAAATGAAAAAATGTTTGTTGATACCCACCCACTGGATTGATTTATTTTAAAGATAAACGCTTTTTTACGGATTATTGTTATGTATTATAAGTGACCGTGACCACGCACACTGTAAAGCACGCGAAACGTCGGTTAAATTTAAAATTATGTCTAAATAATTATAAGTTTAAATACAATAATACATAACTATAATCCGTAAAAAATTGTTTTTCTTTAAATGTGTAAAAGTTTATTTATTTTACTTTCTTAGTAGAATTATATTGGTAAATGATTTTATCATTGCAAATAAGAATTAAGTCGCGTAATTGCCAATCGAATTTTGATTATGTAAATTAAAAGGAAATTATGAATCGTTTGTGAAATTCCGGCATTTGTCTGTAATGGGGAATGGGAACACCAACGGAACCCTTCGGTTTCTCCATTAACGAATAATAACGAATGTTCTTGCTTGATTCGAAAAGAAACGATTAGGTTAAAAGTTATAAAATTGAGATAGATATTATTTAAGAGTCATTCATATCAATCAAATGAACTTACTACAATTTACATTTGTATGTAGTGAATTGATTATAATAAATAATAAAGGGACTGTGTATTTGTATAAAATGTTTATTAGTAACGTTACAGAAACAAAACCACATCTAAAAATATAAAAGTTATTTTAAATTAATTTAATTTTAATTAAAAAAAAAAATATGTTTGGTTTGATGACTTGAATTTATCTATTGTATTTATCACGTCACATACAAATTGATTGACCAAATTATGTCTAGAAAGTTAAATCTATTTAAGATTATGCAGCATTCAATGTACTACCATCACACTACAGTATCACTGCATATTTCCATGGTCTAGTATTAAAAATATATACCAATATTAGTAATAAATTATACAATATTTGAAATACACTTGGACCACAGACAAATGGCTACTAAAATAAAATTAACAAATTAGCTGATTAGGCCTTACAAATAGCCAATTAGAGGATTGAAATTATAAAATTTCGCTTATCTTTGTCCCTGTCCCTTGCCATCTGGCGTTTTGTTCTCATCCTATCATAATTAATTTATAATTTCGTTTATGAATTTTGTCTTCATAAAATGGCCTTTTAATCTATATATAGATACATTCGGCATAGCATGTAAATAACATATTATCTTTAATAATAAATTTTAATTACAATTTGTATTATGCCTTGAAAATATTGATTATTTCCTTTAATATTACTTTTTAACTCGAATGCATTAATATCAGGACTTAGAAGCATTTAATATAAGCAATCGGTTGTCAATAAAATAATATCTACAAATTGATAACTGTAAAATTACCAATAAAAGGTTTTTATCGAGTAAATGGTTTTTCCTTTTAATGTATAATTGCTAACATTTTTATCTAAAAATACTACGTTCCGAAACGTCTTTTACAAAACAATACTCCACATAAACAATAAATCAGTCAGCATTAGAAATAGCAGTGTCTCGTGATGGCATAAACCCCGCATCACACAGATTACAATTACCAAGCATACTAAGCACTCGATTTATGGAACCGACTCCTTGCGGTGTAAGACGAATGATTTCACTTCAAATATTGTTACTAATTGCACTATAATGTTGTTATTTGTTAAATAATTGTTCTATTGAACAACTCGTATAAGTAAATTAGCCAATGGTCTTAGTAAATTGGTCAATCTCTTTGTGCGATGGACTGTGTTCTAATGTCCCAAATAGTCCATCGTACAAAGAGATTTTTAAAGCGTTGCTTTTGAATAGTTGATAACAGAAAAAACTGCAATAAAATCATCTGAACCACATACAATTGCGTTTGGTAGTAGTAGCTTAATAGCTACTACTAGTCATACTAATCGCGACTACCTACCTATATAGCTAAAACGGGACATAAAGTCTCATATAAATATAGTATGAATTTCAAAAAATAACTAAAATATAACATCATTTGGTTGAATCTGAAAATATTAGGCTATGTAATCAGGTAGAAGTAATTCAAACAGCGTTACGAATAAAATCGTAAGCAAAAAGCGAAATAACATTATATTAGAGGGAATATGGTCCCCAGGTGATCGTTGAACGAATGACCGAAGGAATGAAGGGAATGAATGGGCCGGCCCGCTTAATGGCGCACGTCAAGACTTCTTTGTAAAGTAAAACAAATACCAATGTTTCGCTCGTGCGTACTAATCACTGAACGCATTTACCTTGTATTTTGGTGAATGGTAGTGACTTGCTTATTTTTTTAATATAATCCTGAAATTCTATTTGACCGCCTTCTAACGGGTTCTCACGGTAAAACTGGTACTGTATTGGGCTTGTAAGCACGGAAAGTCTACCATATTTTCAATGGTATATATAGACTTAGAAATGTATTTGCTTGTCCCGTTAGTGCCTATGAGATGTAAAAAGGACGGGCATTTTTAGTCTGTGTCCCTTATAATTATAAAACTCAATATTGTAAAACCAAATGCATATAACGCATTCGTATTTTTTTTATATTTATATTTCGAATATATATAAGTGGTTTTTTATTTTATATAATAATACTTATTTAAAGTATATTATCGGAAGTTGTAGCAAGGACAACGCACCGGAAGCCACCCGGACAAACTTCCGGCTTGCGCCTCCGGAAACCGGATGCAGTTACCCGCCCGGAAAAACTACAACCATAGTCTATAGAAATTATTTTCATTACACTTTATGGTTGAATCTTATGATAATTCATAAGATACTAATGTATAAAATAATCTCGGATACCGATAAAAAAATTAGTTGCTGAATTGTTGTTTATTTTTCTGGACGTTTGTAACCTGTCTGTTGTAGCTCCTGTTGTAGCTTATAGGTTTTGCACTCCCTAAGATACTTCAAAATGAGAAATATGTATACAAAAAGTGAAACGCTGTATATTTATCTCAATATCACTTTAAAAAAAGTAATAAGATAATAATATGACTAGTTCTACTAAAGTTATACCAGTAAAATATAAGTTCGCAAAACTAACTAAAATATTATTATCACAGTGAAAAGTTTTTAAATTTGTTTAGCAACAGCAAATTCCAGTTTAGTGAAAATTGTATAGGTACGTCGAGGCAATGCTTGTCACAATTAAACGGATTTTATAAATTCTGAACACCAAAGTTAAAAACCGTTTATAATATCAACTAACTATTGAAGTTTATTTGATTGCCAATACTAAATATTACTAGATCTAAAATATTACAGTTATTCAATCTCTTCATGTCCTATAACCCCTAGGTGGGGCAGAGGGCGTCCACAGCGAGTCTCCATTGCGTTCGGTTCCTCAATGGCTAATAAATAATAATACTCATTATTTTTATTAAAAGTAAACTTTGTCACTTTCAATTTTTTTTTAAGTAATAGTTTGACAGTAATTCTTACGACTCTGTTTGACTCTATAGTCGAGTAGTCGAACCAAGCAGAAACCTTCACTTATAGTGTGCAATATTGCAATTAAACGGTTGATGCCAGTAAACTAATAATTTAAGACCATCTTTACTTAATTTATGTCCAGGTCCTATTTTTGTTAATATTTAGATCGTGCTTTTCAGTCATTGTTCAAGTTAAGTTTTGCTAACTTGTCAACAATCTGTTTCTGTCTCTGCCTTCCTATCGTAAGACAATCATTCATATCATTCATTGTCAGTTACTGGCATTGTCTTTATACTTTCCTTTGTACTCTTTCTCGTTTCTATCACTTCTTATCTTTCATCTATTTTCCTTCTTCTCCATCATATATGTATCTTGCGCGTTTTTCGAGGCATTTTTTGCCGCGCACGATCACTTTGTGGAACCAGCTGCCCACTGAACTATTTCCGAACCAATTCGACTTAGGGTCCTTCAAGAAAAAAGCGTACAAATTATTAAAATGCCGGCAACGCACTCGCGAGCCCTCTAGCATCGAGAGTGTCCACGGGTGGCGGTATCACTTAGCCTCCTGCCCGTTTGCCCCCTGTTCTATAAAAAAAGCGATTTTTTAATTTATTTAAAAAATGATAAAATTCTTCAAAAGTTTTTAAATATTTAAGAACTATTAGCAATAAATTACGACCACCATATATATCTGGATTTGATATTCACAGGTACTCTGGTAAGTGGTTGTCGCTTCTGGCAGTCCTTCAGAATATTTTAAATTTTATAGTTAAAACTATTTCAGATTTAATGTACATCGAGAATTTGGTGATATATTACGTTGAGAATATTTCAGTAGAACTGTAGATCAGTCTAACTATCGCGAGGCGAAGCAATTAAGGCATCTTAGTCAATAAACAACCCAGCAACTGGTCGAACTTAGTACAAAGTTCTATGTTAGTGACTTATTGTGCCTCTGACAATCGGATATCCGGTTTAATGATTGAGAATGTCAATGAAGATCCACTTCCATGTATGAACTTGTACTTCAAATAGAGTACCTAGTGTTAATGTTGTGATGTTGTTAACATTGTTAACAAACTGATATACATTAAGCACTGAATCTGGATGGTGTGTGTTAGACACAGAAGGCTGGACATTAAAAAAAAGTTCATATTTATATAATATGTCCACCTGTTTTACATATTTTTAAAATGTCTCAGAAATGTCAATTTAAACATAAGTATATTTAGTACTGCACAGAATTTATTTAAAATTACAATAAGAAATAATTGCTTGCTTATAAAGAATTTCAAATCAATAGTAATTCAAACTATTGATTTTTTCAATTGAAAGTAGCGTCAAATATATATATATACATATAAGTTATAAGAAAATTATGTAAAATAATCAAATCTACATAATATATACACTAAATCCGAAAGTATAAAGCACTGTATCCAACCTAATCAACGCTGGAAATGGCAATCAAAAGCGAATTAGCTGGAGGGAGTTCTTACAATTTGAAATGGAAAAACTTGTGGAACCCGAGAGACCCACTAGGATTAATTAAAACGGACTCATCCTTGTAATTCTTGCTATGTTACTGGTATGCTACATAGTTTACTTTCTGTTAAAGATTTGCCACTGATTTTTTTGTGGATAATGGGAACAACTGTAATAGTCATAGTTGCGTAAATATTTTTGATAGAATTTGTAATTTTATAGTAAACATGTTTACATAATGCACATCTCTGTACATTTAAAAATCATATATAAAGGCAGAGTTGGCCTAGTGGCTTCAGCGTGCGACTCTCATACCTGAGGTCGAAGGTTTGATCCCCGGCTGTGCACCAATGGACTTTCTTTCTATGTGCGCATTTAACATTTGCTCGAACGGTGAAGGAAAACATTGTGACGAAACCGACATGTCTTAGACCCAAAAAGTCGACGACGTGTGTCAGGCACTGGAGGCTGATCACCTACTTGCCTATTAGATTTAAAAATGATCATGAAACAGATTAATAAATCTGAGGCCAAGACCTAAAGAGGTTGTAGCACCACTGATTTATTTATTTATTTTATATAAAGGCAGCGATTCGATATCGAGAAAACAGTAAACCACATCGGAGGCACCAAATGAGTGCACCGCTGTGTGGTTGCCACAAAACCACGATTAATTAGCAACGTTTGAGTTTAAAAACCGCACGCTTCAGCGAATAGAATATATTTTCGCAAATAATAAATAGTTTTCCAGCATATCAAATAAATTGATGTATAAACTAATTAAAAATAGGCAATCTATATGATAGTAATTAACTATTAACAATATTTCAGTAATCGCAAACAAAATTAACAGTAGTAAAAAAAAAATCTAGATATGTTTGTCATATAAATATAAACACAATTTAAATAATGTAATAGGTATATATTAATAATAATCTTTAATACATTCTTTCCTATATTAATGGATATATATTAAAATTAAGAGAGATATAAAATATTGAATCGTAATGAACACTTTCTTTAAGCAGGATATTTTCTTGTATCAATATTTTACGTAAGTAATTCTAATTGGCTCAATACACTTTGAATGAAGATAAAAGTGAAAAGACAAAATAAATAAGTACAACCCGAGCGTAAAAAAAATCTCACTTTATATAAACCCGACTAGCAGGTAAGAGCTATTAACTTACCAAGGCGTCGTTTTGCAATTTCGCACTTTTTAAGTGGTAATTGCGTTAACTTGCGAAGCCGGAGGCTGTAATTGTGATCAACCCTTGATCCGACAGATATTACATGTAATTCTGCATGTTTGCGCTGTATTACTTATAGACACGGTGCTGAATAAATAACGAAAAAAATTAACTGTCTATCCAAATTGTATACAGGTACGATGTACAATATTTGATTTCTATCTATTATCAGTAAGAGTTAAAAATTTGGTTTATAGATTCGCAGGAAGAAATTAGAACGTTCTCGCTCCACTCCAGTGTATTCCTATTAAATGCGTTTATGTCAGCGAGCTACAGATTATCAGATTATTAGATGATATTTAATTTGCACCAGGGGTTGACTCTTAGGCTATCTTGAGGTAACAGCTCAAAGTTCTATTTATGAGGTGTAATAAACAGCTATCAATATTCAAGTAAATTATTAGGAATTACCATAATAGTACGCTATACTAGTCTTTTGGCCTATGATCTATTTTTTCATTTGTCAACGAGTTTAAAATGCGATATGTTGGCGAAAAATAGTATTTATTAACGGCCGAACCCAATAATTAATCCACAATCTTAGATTGAGAATAATCTGAGAGCAGACCGTGACAGTCGATCGATCTCCTATCTGCATCCCAATAACCAAACCCTACGAAGACAATCCATTTTTGGCGACAGAAAGAATCCAATCTCTTAGCTGTTTACACTAACCAAATAAAAAAAATAAAACCGTACAAATAATATTAAAATATACATATCTATGTTTAAAACCTATCAAATAGCTTTTAAAACACACTTTGATCAATATTTGGATTATGATGTTTATCTGAGATGGTCAAAAATTTATTGAGATAGGTTATTGGGTTTGGACGTTAGATGGTTACGACACGTGATAAGTTTTAGTTTATAAAATGGTAACCATAGTAACATACACGGTACGATCTTTAATCCACGTTTCATATTATCGCCGAAACTGTTCGCTCTCTACACAATACTTAGGACGTCCTTGTAACTTCCTCACTCAACAAAAGAAGCGCTCGTTCGTACAATAAAAAGAAAATGCTTAATGTTAAACAGGCAAGTTGGGGTGCATAAAATAAACGTAGTCGTAACAAACTTCTGAAATAAATCGAAACGAGTGTTTTATATCCGTTTTCTCGATGTACGATAATTTTACTTGTAAATTTAGTTCACATTTTCGCTTAGTACTAAGGAAATCACGCAGCGTTTCAAAACACCTGACTGCTTCAGATTCATCGATAGAGAAATCAAAAATATTATGATTCAAGATAACATGAAGTGCATCACTTGTATATCAAACGACTCTGATAACTTACTCACTTCAACGACATTGGAGGCAGAACCCTTTCCAAGCATGTTTTTGATTTGTTTTTAATTTGTTGAATAGTATACGGTACTTTTGCGCAATATCTGTTTAAATAATTAAATAACTATTGTATTAATTAAAATTATTAATGAATGATTCGCTGTATTTATCAAATGAACAAGGTATCAGTATTTGACAGAACCAGACTAAACTCGTGCCTCAAAGTTTACAGCTCTGTCGGCTTTGGTTACCAATACGTTGAAAACGTGGTATATACGGACTTACGGAATATGTATTAAAAATAAATGAATGGAACTACGTTAATACGCATTAAACTGTTTCGAGTATGGAATCTATATATAAGTAGGTATATAAGCAGTTAAATATTGAAATTTATTATTTTGTCTATTAAATACCAGTCTAAAGTATTCATAATCAGTAAATTATTATCACCTATCAATTGCCAGTAGTAGTTATTAAATCGACTAAAGTCAATTAAATAAACCTTAGATGCTAGCGTTTTTAAAATCATTTACAAAATCGCTCAAAATATACCACTCTCATTTAGCGTTACGCCTTTCCCTGGAAGCTGCGAGAGAAGTGCTCTGAGCCATACCCTCCCTTGGACTGAATTGCCTCGGCCCACCGTAAAGTAAACGAGAAAGTCATTAACGCGTATAAAATCCCACAAGGGTAGCATCTATTTCAATTTTCACCTGCACCTTCATATTTTTTCGGGAATATAGACCAATAATCACAATTGCATTCATCTATTGTTGAAGCGTTATATGTTCGTGATGATGTTCGTGAATCAGCTGATGCTGATCTCAAAAAAATGCTCTTTTCGTTGATCTCGCGAGTTGCTTCTCAATATTATCCATGAAGTATATTTGTAAGAATTTATGCTAGAATTTACGCATCTTCAAGAGGTATCCCTGATCCTATTCGATGGTGAATCTGCACTTGAATCGGTAATGTCAAAATTAGCACACACTTCAAATGATAGCCATGGCTGCAAAATCTATAAACATTTATAAATTACCTTGAATGTCGGATTAAAACCATATTCTCTGATGTCAGCCCCAAAAGAAATATTTTGAAAACATCCATTGCGTTTTTGAGTGTTCGCTAGAATACGTCTTTATTCTCGTGTTTCGCCATGCAGAAATAAATTCAATGGCTCAGGTGGAGGAGTCAATGACGGCAATTTCATTTTACCATTAACGTAGCACAATCCAGGTGTTTCTGCCGCGAACTTCAATGCGCTACAATGCAATAACAATTCAGTGGACCTATGCTAACGAAGGAATGCGAGCAGTCAATTGTGCAATCGTATAGAAATGCGGCACGATACAAAACAACACCTGAAGCACTTCTTTTTGCGCGTCGAACAATATTTCGCTGTTGATCTGTGCGATAACCTCGACGATTTCTCATTTCTACCCGAGCCGTTTCACGAATGACTGCTCTTTGCTTTTCTGTTGTATTAAAAAGCGCAAACTCGGACTACACTATCGCTTCTCTGTTCTTGTCCGCTTTCTTGGTCTTCTTCAGTTGATTGATTCGCCCTGTTTCGCAGCAAAACAAAAAACAAAACAAAACAAAATTTATTTATTCATGTAGGTAACAATGTACACTTATGAACGTCAAAAAATTTAAAAATTGTGAATTTACATTTACTGCCAGTTCTCAAATCAAGGGCGTAGAACGGAAGAGAAGAACTGGCAATAAACTCTCCGCCACTCTTTTTAATCGCCAAGTTTTTTTTTTACACAATGCTTGTAAGGAGCTGCGACCACTACACCATGTTCCATATGACATATTGAGTAATAAAGAATAAAAAAACAAATTAAAAACAAAGATTTGTCCTCTATCAGCAGGAGGCATGGTGAAATAGGAGCACGCACTTACACACTTGTGAGAACAACACGCAAATACGTAGTATAAACAACTAATATCACCGCATACACGAATTCAAGTACGACCAGTCACCACAAGTAGCACCCGTTCACGAGTATGACGCATGGCCAGCCATCGGCCCCCTCGCCATATTTTAGGGAGAGAGACAACCCGACGCATGGACGCCGCCACAAGCAATGACATTTGAGTGAGCATGACGATCCTTGAAATGTGCACTTGGCTACACAGCCACAGCCTGACTGGGTTACGGCTTTGTTGCGAAAGATTAGAAATTCCTGTCCGCGGCATTGGTAATTAGTCACTTCTCCAAACACACAACAAAACAAACCGACCGACCTCTCCATACGCAATTGATTTGTGTTTCTTAGAATTCAACAGATTATACTCTTGTCTTTGAATTGTGAGCTGTCAAATTGCATAACGAATGTAGTGCCACCGCACTGGTTGAAAGGGGAAAAAACCTTTGTTTTATATGCCTAGTTTTGTCAAAAAATAGATACCTAAAATCGGCCTAGCCGATTTGAGTTATAAGTAGTGTAACTAATACGACTTTTATATATTTAAAAGAGACTGATAATATTTTTATTTGGATAAATTGAAAAAAATAGTATTTTCTATTAAACTGTGTTAAAGAGAACTAACAAATCAACAAAGAGATTTATTAAGCACTAACCGGACAAAACAATGATGCGTGTAAAATAAATGGTTGGTCTAAATATTTTAGTGCCAAATTCGGGCGTGCCTCCGAGAAGCAATCGTTCGGAAACTCACTGACGGTTATTGGCTACGACCTCTTTTCAAATCATGCAAATACATTACGAATTAAGGCTGTCTTGGAAATAATGATAATTCAATAGTATCACAGCACTACATAAACCTTGGTGTTAGGGCATACATTTTATTGATTCTTTTAAAAACGTCATTACAGTTTTTATTCTAAAGAACTTTTCTTCTAAATTAACTGCTTCACATTAAGAGTGGATAATCCGGAAAATTTTAAACTGTAAAAATAAAGAATATGATATAAGATAACAAAACGTCAATATGAAGTCTGGCGCAAGCTTTGAGTCTCAATACGAGCGATTTAGTTTCTTGCTTCAATAAGTCGGAAGAATATTTTTTTAAAATAATAGTTTTGTAAATGTTTCTTTACTTGGAAAACTAACGTAATGAAGTGATGTTGTTGGGTGCTATATCACAGTTCTTAGCAGAATTTACTATCCGTGACAGCAAAGAAAGATTTAAACGAATTCCATTGGTGTAAACAAAGCAGCCAAAGTCTTTTTGACGCATTAACATTCAAAATAAAACATAACAAAAATATCTTCATTCATATAGGTACACAAGTACACTTATTAAGGTCAAAAAAATTAACTTAATTGTGAATTTACATTTACTGCTAGTTCTCAAATCAAGGGCGTAGAACTGGCAATAAACTCTCCGGCACCCTTTTTAAGTCAAGTTTTTTATACAACGTTTATGAGGAGCTGCAACCATAACACCATGTTCCATATGATATTTTGAGTAATCAAGAATAATAAAAAAAAAAATAAAACAAAGATTTGTCCTCTATCAGCATGGAGCACGCACTTATATACTCGTGGGAACAACACGCAATAATGTAGTAGAAGCAACTAATATCATACACGAATTCAAGTATGACCAGTCACCACAAGTTAACATGTAGGAACTAAACAGAAACCAGAGTGACGTGCATTTACAATCAATTTATTTATTGTTAAATTATTTGAATTAACAAAATTTTCCTAATTACATTCCTGAAATTACGACCTCAGCTGTTCTTGGTCTTTACAACTATACTGATCTTGTTTTTTTCGTACTGAAATGTGTTACGCATACCCACCCTCGGCACGGTCATACTGATCAGTCTTAAGTGAACTTCAACCCAAACAAATTTTCAAGTTTTGCTTGGGAATTCAATTCTTGACCACATTGAGCCAAACGGATAAAAAAACATGTGTGTATATATACACGCTATAGAAGTTACACTTCTTGGCGTAACAAGGTAAAAATCTATTAAAATTGTTTAATCTCTCTTGCTTTATTCTGTTTGTACAAAAAACGATAATCACAATATAAAAAAGATATTTAATATATTGACTGTTTTATTATAACGTATTACCTTGTTAAATAAAGTTCATTTAAATATCACAAAAAAAATATGTCCACACAATTGAAGAAATGGACATTTGTTATTTTAAAATGTTGACTGTGTGTTTTTTGTGACGGTGTGTGCGCGCATATGATATTTCTCTAACACTTCAAAAGAAGTATAACTTCAAAAATAGTGGCCATGCTCACAACTAAAGCAATCATGGAAACCAGACTGATTAATAGACTCTAGTGGTCAGGTCACGCAATTCAATTGCTTGGTATAAAACTAATTGGATTAACCTAACGTAAAATCAACGAAAAACTGACTTTTTGCTACATTATGCAAAACAGAGGCTTTTGGTACACTTTGTTTTATTCATAAAAAATATTTTCTAATTGCAGGAAAATTCTAATGTTTTATTTGAATTATTACAGTTAGGATTTCCAAAAGCTTGAACCTTCAATGAATTCCTATCTTCTAATTGCAAAAATATGGTTTTCGTGGATATATCAGAGGTATTTTGCAGATTATAACTTGCGTCTTCGCTAGAAATTACTGAAACTGTACGATACTTCCTCATTTAAGATATATATATATATATAAATATTTATTAATAACACGGACACTAACTTTACTGAAACTGTCAATATTTTTTTAAATAAATAACTGTGAATAGTTTGTAAGTTTCTTATCTATCATCACAGATTTGTGTAATATAAAAAAAATATTACAAATTGAATCTTGTTATTTATTTTTAACCTTTAATTGTTAAAAAAACCAACATCGACGAATTAAAAAAAATCGATTAAAAACACCATAATCTCATAGATTTTACAATAAAGTTATTCTAATAACAGAGGTGGGATCGCGTGATCGACATTATAACACAGCGCCGAATTAATACTAACAATTACTTCGGTTGCACGCACAAAAAAGCGGACAAATTGCTACTGTGCGTGCTTTTATCGAGTGGGCCCAAGACACGGTTTAAAGACATACGAGTATTATAAAATTACTGAGAATAATAGTTTGGTTCTGTTACCAAGGTGGTCGTGATATGCCTATTTTACGGTCATGCATTCATTTTTTTATTCTCAGCTATGAGATAATAAATACAAACAAAAAATACTTGGCCCATTTTTATTTTAAGCTATAAAAGTTAAATAAAAAACGACCAGGGCGAGGTCGTTTAAATCGATTTAAAAAAAAACATTTAGGTATATTTGTAAACTTTAATTGCCAGTT
The DNA here is from genome assembly GCA_028984075.1 of Pieris mannii. Classification (NCBI taxonomy): domain Eukaryota; kingdom Metazoa; phylum Arthropoda; class Insecta; order Lepidoptera; family Pieridae; genus Pieris; species Pieris mannii. Next base: position 9,796,652 of record CM054776.1, read on the forward strand.
AAATATGACAGTCAACTAATCGTTTATAACATAGACCATATCTGCTCCAGTGTTTTTGAATTCGATTACATCAATTATACAAGAACCCTACAAACGCCACATGTTTGATTAGTACTATAAAATTGATGACCTATCTATCGTCAACAAATTACGTACTTCTTTAACTACAAGTTCGATAAAATGTGAACGTACACTGGTCTTAGGTATTAATGAGGAGAAAAACTTATTTAGTAAGAGGACGTACTACAAATGTAAACCGTTTTGCATAAAACATGGACGTAATCTACTACACTATACTTAATATAAATATTTTATTAAAAAAAATATTTTTTTTTATAAATTGATGAATCGTATAAAACCGATGTACACTGTCAAACAATAGAATGTGATCGCCTTAAATACGTATTTTTTCCTTTTTTTAATTTTCTTAAACGAATTTCAATTATCAGATATCCAGTTTTTTGCATAAAAGTATATTAGCGGCTAATAGCAACCCACTTTTATACTAGCATTATCAATAGACTTCATGTTTTTGTTAAACATATATGTTAATGTACACAGCTCCCTACCATTTGTTAACAAAATCGTAAATTTTCACATACTTTTACGATTGTGGTGTTTCTTTTTCTCAATAAAAATAAAATTCCGTACCAACAAAATTGTTCCGTTAACCAGTCTATATAAAGTTTTATTTGTAGTAGGGACAAAATATCCAATTTCTTCCAGCAATTATAAAAAGCCTCTCTATAAATCCGTATCCTTATGGCAGAAATGTTAAATCACCATTATAATATCGTAATAGTATTTCGAGAAAATTATATTTTTGTTTACGTTGGATTTCAATTACTTTCTTGTGGCCCCTGTTAGACAGAGTTACCTTGAACCTTTGCAAATACTAAGGAACTCATATTCCAGCTTTGTACCCACGGAACGTAAATTGAAATTTAATCTTTCGGATTAAAATCTAAAAGACCTCTCTTCCTTGATACATTTACTTATCGCAAAAATTTTATATTATATAGTTAAATTCTTATAAGTGTGTTTAGAGAATGAATTAAATGTTAATTATAACTTTTAACTCGTAAACAGTGTATGATAGTCTTAGAACGAGGCAATCGAAAATATAAAACTAAAGTAAAAGTCAAAGTTTTCTCGATTGTCATAGTTAATGCTAATTATATTTATTCATGTTTCTATGTTAAATAGTGCAATCTCTGTTTTAATTAACTGATAAAATGATTATAGTTGCACTATATGTATATACACATCTGAGTTTAATTAAGTGCAAACATATTTTCTTTCATAAACGAATATTATGAAATAGCGATGACGCCGTAACGTAGGTACTATGTGTGATAATATGTTTAAAAATATAAACCATTTGCTGACCACGGAATTGTTCTTAAAATCGTCACTGATATTATAACATAATTGCTACATAGTTACTAAGAATTTTTCTTGCACTGCTAATGTTGAAAGGCTAAGAGGGTTTTGTTTGGCTAATCTGTTAAAGCAAAGAAACACAAGTAGTCTAATAATAGTTAAATTCACAAGTAACTTGAGGATTGAGTACACAGGGGATTTTAACAGCAGTATACCAGACAACCAAAGCTAATAACTAATAACTTAATTTTCAATACTGGATTTTTATATATATAGTTATTAATTCCTCAATGTAATCACTCTAAAATGAAGCTTTAAACGTTGGCAAAGGGTCGCCGAATTAAAACTAAGCACAAAGTCCGGATTAAAATTTTAATTACGTGGGGTTTGTCTTTGTAAGCACGTCCGCGTCGCCGTAGTTATAATCTAACATCCCTGTAATGTTTAATATGATATCTTATTTAAGTTGTTTCAATTTTGTAGCGAATGAGTCTTTATCAACATTTTACTACATTAAGCTTAAGAAAAAAAACAATGACAATATTCCAATACCTAGAGGAAATGCTGTCACCGTTAAAGGTACACTGCCACAAGGATCAAACTACATATTTAAATTTATTAATTTTTATTATTACTAAACAGGTTAAGAACAATGTAAAGCTGTATTTGATTGTAATGTTTAGTTACATGGATAAAATGATTAAATAATGCATACTGCTTACCTTACCTGGGTAACACTGTAAACGTTTAGAAAATGAAAAAACGGCTTAATGTAGAAAGTTGCCAATCCTTTTATTGCTTTTCGAAGTAATCTACGTTCCTCTCTACACATCGTCGCATTCGTTAGAATTACTGAGAAAAGTAGTGACCATTCTGCCGTAGGGGTATCTCTTCTATGGCATTTTAGTACCTTTTCCCGCATCTTCAGGGCTCGTAAAACGATACCTCGAATATTATCCCCACACATAATTGAAATTCGCAGGGTGCTTGTTCAGGTTTGTATGGCGGATTTGTCTCGACAGCTGCCATAGTTAAATATTCAACAGTCTGTTTTGCGGAGTGCACTAAAGCATTGTCGTGGTGAAGGAGGATCCATCTTCGAGGGCGCTGCTGACGATATTTTTCCAAGACAACAGACACGCAGCGATTGACATACCAGTCTGAGTAACTGTCCTTACATCTTCTAGCACAACTGTCGCGACTAATGTTCTTTCCAACCAAAGAATGAGGAAATCTACTTGTTTCCTTGAATTCTTCCTTTCGTTACCTTAGTTCGAAGCACCCACTTAGCTGATTGTTTTTTGGGGGTTGAAGCAACATTTTCAGCTTTCATCACCTGTAAAGATGATCAAATTTTTTGGTTACACAAGTCCATGCGAAGGTGTTTCTGGTCGTCGGTTAAAGAATGGGGACGCTTAAATGTTCGCGTTATATTTTTTGAACTTGACACCAATGCCTTGGCATGCCCGTATCTGCTGATACACACTCTTATCTTGCTCTAACATGCGTCGCACAGCACTGATGTTATCTTCAGTAGTCGCTGTTAAAGGACGTCCTTCACGCGGATCATCATTGAGATGCTACGTCCACGCTTAAACTCGTTAATCCAATTGTAAATAGTGGCACGAGATGGGGCTCCATTAAGAAATGCTAATCGCAGCCTCTCATAGCTTTGTTGTTGAGTTAGCCCAAAACGAAAGTCATAATTAATCATTGACCGTAAATTCTCTTGCGTTTTGTTCATTTTCACGTGTAACGAGAGTTTTAGATTTGCCGCCAATTCACAAAAACAAATGACAAATGAATGCAATTATTAATGCATTAAATTACCAAAGAGTTCTAAAATTGAAATTCAAAAAAGTTTTCATAAGCAAATTTTTCTAACTTGCCAGTTATAAAAATTTTCAGTGTTACCCACGTATTTTGAAAAATTCATTAAACCTTTTGTCGTCATAATAAATATAATAAAATATAAATATTCCAGGAAAAAAGCTTTGCATACCAATTTGGTTTCTATTTCCTTTATTGCATTTTTTTTATATATTTCAGTTCATCTCCTGTTAATGTATTGAGGAACTTTAATTATTGTATTTTAAATATTTGTAAGAAACTATTTTTATTTGTTATCATAAATATTAAGCATTGTGACAAAATTATGCCACCGTGTGACGGAAGCCGTTTTATTATATTTTTCGGTCTCGTATTTTATTACCTTGTACGGACAACAAAGAAACTGATTTTAATTGAATATTTTCAATGATCGCGAAATAGATACAGAAATCTGAGGCAGACCTTAAAGATTTTAGTGTCATTGTTTTTTTCATATGTTCGATTAATATGGAATGTTTTATAAATATTTAAATTTGAATGTTAAAAAATACATATACTCATCTTTTGACAATTTGGTATTTACATCGTTCGTTGATGTGCGTTCTTTTTATACATATCACAAGAGGTAATCACGGATTCAAACAGACGGCCAACGAGCGTTGGGTTTCTCACGTTAACTACTCCACTATCACATTTTTATATCAATATTATTGTCTTATTTATATAAATTTCAATATTTAATTACCTAACGGTATTTATGTTGCTGGCCGTATAGTGTTTTGACATTTAAATGTGTTACACTGTGTCCCTACAACAATTGAATTGTGTCTAACGTGCAGGTTGCCTGTACGTTAGACACAATTCCATAGTGATAGCAAACATAATTTTATTATCAATATTGTATTTATTATTATTTTATTCTTCTTTGTTGGCGCTGATTATAAAAAATCAAGCAGTGAATTAAGTTTTAGTGAGTTAGCATGCAAGCATAAAGTTCAATTAACATAAATTGGTAATTTTTTTTCTTGTCTAGCCAAGTCTACATTTCAAGGAACGTCATGCTCGCTTAAACTCATTGCTTCTGGCGGCGTCCATGCGTCGGGTTGTTACTCTCCCTAAAATATGGCGAGGGGGCCTATGGCTGGCCATGCGTCATACTCGTGAATGGGTGCTACTTGTCCTGACTTCGTACTTGAATACGTGTATGCGGTGAAATTTGTTGTTTCTACTATGTATTTGCGTGTTGTTCCCACGAGAATGTAAGTGCGTGCTCCTATTTCACCATACCTCCTGCTGATAGACGACAAATCTTTGTTTTTAATTTATTTCACTGTTCTTTATTACTCAAGATGTCATATGGAACATAGTGTAATGGTTGCAGGTCCTTATAAACGTTGTGTAAAAAAAAAACTTGGCGAATAAAAAGAGCGGAGAGTTTATTCCCAGTTCTGTCATTCCGTTCTACGCCCTTGATGTGAGAACTGGCAGTAACTGTAAAATTAGAAGCATTCAATGTATATTTCTTTTTTGACGATCATATTACATATATTACGTTACCTACGTGAATACATGATTATTGAAGTTGTTATTATATTTGTCATGCAAACATCATAGCGTAACGACAATTTGACAGAGAGAGTACTTAAGTAATTCAATAAGAATATAATATATAAAACAATTATTTTTTTTAACAATTAATCCTAGTAAAAGCTTTAAATAAAAGTTAAGGCTATTGAGTAGGTATCGAGAACATAGCTATATGCTGCAACCCAAGTGTACTTCAAGAATTAGGTTTCTTAGTACCTATAGGATACGTGCGACGGCAAAGGTCCAGGTTATTTGCTATACCAAGGGCAAGAACCAGTCTGTTGCAGAGATCCCCGCTACCCAGGACGTTACGCCTACTGAATGCTGTCTCCGACACTATCGACATATTTGTATGTTCGCAGAGTGAATTCATAGTAGCGATATTGTGTATATTATGTGTTTAATATTACATTTTATTAAATGATTCTTGACATTATCGTATTGACATAGTCTGTAAGGTAATGTATCTATTTTTGGAATAAATAAATATTTTTTTTTTAAATTAATTGAAAATTTTAATACGATACTAATTACAAGTTTCTCAACATATAATTTAATATAAAAATGGTAGTCAAAGATTCGTTAATAGTGTTCAGAAATATTTCCAAGATAATTACCGAAATAACTCAATAAATATAAAGGAAAGGTTAAAAGTGCGCCCATTAAGTTAACTGCTGGACACGAACATTATTCATGGAACAAAGCTAGAGTACAATACAAGCGATCCAGTTACTCGACTGGTTTATAATAACCATATAGCAACCTTATTCTGAATCTTCATCTTTCACTAAAAATATACATATTATTTTCAACAGGAATATATAGAGGGACGGAATAAAATCTTAGTTTTTAATGACATTTTAGAGAATTATTTATTGAGAATAAGCCTATTATTACAACAAAAAAATGTTATTCTCATTTTGAAGAACAATGAAACTAATAATATATATCCATCTTTAAAAGTGGAAATCACTGTCAAAGCAATCTGTCCCAAAGAATGCATCTTTGGTTAGATTGCACGACGATGCAAAATGCATTCTTAGTAGTTAATGAGTTCCTGCAGAATAATTTGGGTAAAAATTTTCTCATAAACTGAAGTAAAAAATTCAAGTGAATGAAATCTTAAAGGCGATAAAAAAAAATTATAATGTAGTTTGTAATTTTATTAAGCAACTACAAAATCATAATTCTCTTTGTAAGTTAATTGAGAATAATTCATGATTAAAAAATAGAACGCAGTAAATGCTACTAATACGAATATGGTTTTATTAAAAAAAACTGCTTATTTCTGGTTACCCAGAATATGTCTATGTAATTCATTCTTTTAACAAATCGTTTAAACATTTATAATATATAGTGAAAGTTTATGGGGTTTCAATGTCTTGGTATCGGCCTGGTCTTGGGGTTTCTTCTTTTCGAAGCAACGTCAACAGAGCCGTCTCATCTACTAATACAAACTTCCAAGCGAAATTAGAGAACTGTCACTAAATAAATTCAAAGCCCTTGTTAAAAGTAAATTAATTAATAAAGCTTTGTATAAATGTGACGAATACTTAAATGATCCTAATCCTTAGGATTGATTTGCTCCAGTTCAAACAATTTGTATTAAAAACTTGGCGATTGAAAAGAGTGGCGGAAAGTTTCTTGCCAGTTCTTCTTACCCGCTCTATGCCCTTGACTTGCGAACTGGTTGTAAATGTAAATTTACAGTTAATTTAATTTGTTTTTCTTGACGTTCATAAGTGTATATGTTTACCTATATGAATAAAGATATTTTTGATTTGATTTGATTTAATACGTAGATTTCAAATCTCTTTTTCGAATGTAATAATCTATTGGGTTCTATGTCAGTCTTTGGGCGAGCGGTAATATTGCTTACCGAATATTGCGGTTAGACAGAAAGGTGTAACGACCTCGATTTGAGTGATTTGCTTTAAAACTCGTATTCTAGCTCGTACGTTCGTTACATTCAATAGCTCTCTAAAAAAAAATTATTACCTTAAAAAAGATAAAGTTAAAAATAAATTTTATAATTTTTGATTGAACAAAACATCTTAAGCAATTTGAAATAGGTATCGTGAACTACTTAGACATCCAAGACAGTCGGGCGAGTCTGTCAATAGTCGCTAATGCTGCTCAAACAACAGTATACGGGCTCTAACGATGTGTCCAAAAGGTTAACTAGATTAAATTTATTCTGCCCAAATTATTAGGAGTAATTTTATGATAAAACTCTGTCTTTTTTATTCATAGAAATAAATCACATTGTTAACTCCTTTGTAGCTTCTTCTATTGCTCTTCTCTTCTATATTGTTTACGGAAAAAAAACATTGTATTCATAACCACTGACTTAGATTTTGAAGTCAATAATGAGAAGTGTTCTTTCATTTCATTTACCGAATATCTTATGGATATACTTTATACAATATAGATTTGGTACATGTCTATGACACACGGAACATTTATCACACTGGACTTGTGGAAATAATTATTTTGGCTTTGGCTTAAGCTTTGGATCATAAGGGAGCTAACGTTATGAAGGAATAAGGATCGAGCCGAAAATTGGAGGATATATTTTGAAGAGAACCTTCTACAAAACGAGACAAACAAGACATGAACCGATTGAAGAAACAAAAATACGACGAATTTCTATAAATAAAGTGAAGTCAGAATAGATATTATTTAGTAAATGTTGTCAGGCCATATTATGGAACCCTGTTTGCTACATAAATAATATATAAGTACCTGGATGACCGAGCCTTGCTCGGTATTTTTTTTTATAAATTGTGTTTTTTGGAAATTATATATAATATGAATAATATTTTTCGATCTTAGAAAAAAAGTAAATTAGTAAGTTTATGTTAAGGTTGATAATACACGAATAAAATAACATTTTATAGAAATGATTGCTTTATCGCCTCCGAAACCCCCCATATACTAAATTTCATGAAAATCGTTGGAGCCGATTCCGAGATTCCAACTATATATATACATATATATATATACAAGATTTGCTCGTTTAAAGATATAAGATATAGTATAAACTACTATTTTAAGTAACACGATACCGCAATTTAAGCTAGAATCGTTCTGACCACAAAGAAGAAATTTCAGAGCCATCATTTATTTTTATTACCTGGACGAGTTTTATTTGGCTCTTAATCGTCTGATTCAACTAATCACGCCAGATATACATATTAATGTTAGGGCCATAGAAATGGCGATTGGAAGAAAAAAAATTGAACTTCAGTTAAGACTACAATGGTTCCCGTATTATGGAACGCCAATTTAACTTCAATCTAGTTTCGTCAGTGGTCAAACAATTTTTCTCTATGAAGTCTTCCATATTTGATAGTGCTGAAATGGGATTGTATTTTGAGTTAAAGTTAAAATTGGATAAGAGTTTTAAAATATTTTAGTCTTTTGTGTGTGTGTGTGTTGTTGTAATCTTAATAAAATAAACATTAAAAGTAACTCTCAAATACCTTTTAAAATTATAATATAAATAATAATACTTATACTACTTATATATATTACTTGTGACTCAATTAACCTTTGGACAAGCTTTTGCATTTCTGTTAATACATATTATTATTTATATGTTTTGAGTAACATAGCTTATTTCATTGTTATTTAATAAGTTTTATTTTAATTGTCATATTAGGTATCGGTGTTGTAGACAACCGAATGTTTATAGTTTTTTTACAATAATTTTCGTGGCCACACCTGCTCTGATCAGAGTTTTGTAGGCGTTATTGTAATTTATAGATGTCTTTAAGAAACATTAATAAAGATACTTTTGTTTCATACAATCCGTGTGTGGTAACAATCATACGAAGGTATTGTTTTTATTTATTACTCGTTAAATTTTACGGTTAAACGCTGAAGTTAATTACATCTGAAATAGACACTAATAAAAAGATGTTTGTTTATTTAGTACTACATGCATTTTCATAACATTTATAAATATATATTTTATAGAACAGGGGGCAAACGGGCAAGATGTTCACCTTGTGAAAGGTGACCCATCAGGCTCGTAACTTACCAGATACTCCCAAATGCGTTGCCGGTCTTTCGGATTACTACCGGGTCTTCCCGGAAATTTCTTGCTCTTTCAAGAAATATAATTATTGTTTACTGTACCCAACCTGTACCCGTATATCAGGGAATATGGTAACATTTCTGATAAAACGGTTTAGCCTATGGGTAACATAACTACTCCAACGAAAATTTGCGCGGACGATGTGGATTTGTTAGGTAACAGTTGCAAGAGATTTTGCCAAAATACACAAAATCAACGTGGGTGGAAGTAGGATATTTTAAGGAATTGTATTTTATTGCTTTTGTTTCACTATCTAAATACCTTGTTAATTTAATATTATAAAATATAGTTTGTGCTATATATTTTGTAGGTACAATAAAATCTTTAATGGACCTTTGATAAGTCTTTTTCTCCTGTCGATTTCTACTAATTTCTTTTTACACTTAATAAATTAAAAATAAAACAGATTTGGATATCTTATGAACTTTAACTAACGATTTTATTTAAAATAATCAATGTTTTATTTTTTACATTTTTTTAAAACTAATTTAGACACTGCGATCCAAAATAGTTCAACAAAATGTAACTTTTTCGGAGTAACTTATTCTGTCATGTTTGACGGCTAAATTCCAATTGAGTTCTGTCACGAGGTGATGGTACGAAATTTCATACAAATTAAACGAACATAGTCTGATCTGATGAGGTCACCTAAACATGATGCAGACACAATAAGAGCTCATAGTAGGCTATGTTCTGATTGAGTATTTAAAATATGCGGCTTTAGTAGATTGTTATTAAAAGCGAGATATATATCTTAAACCTACTTCTCGAAATAATAAGCTAAATAATTGATAACGTTACAGTTAAAATTGTAGGAAACTTATTTCTGTATTTTGCATTCGCCATCTACCCACATGACGCCCACTAAGCTCGCTAATGACGATGCCAAACTCCGATCAATTTGCCCGCATTTTACCTGTCTCCCTAATAATGTTCACTACTTGGATCATTAATATAACAAACAAAATTCTAATGCGAAGTAATCGTCACTGTTCATTCACAAATATGTTACCATTTTTAGGCCGGTCCGTCGTACTCCAGAGAGTTCTTTTTATATGTAGGTAACACTGAAAAGTTTAGAAAATGAACAACGGCTTAATGTAGAAACTTGCGAAGTAATCTCCGTTCCTCTCATATAGTCGCATTCCAGCAGTGGCCCCATTTTTCCTTAGGGGACTCTTCTATGGCATTTAAGTAACCTTTCCCGCATCTTCAGGGCCCGTATCTCGAATTTCATCTTTCGTTCTTGGAAATGAAAGTCACAGAGCGCCAGGTCAGGACTGTATGGCGAATGACTCATTATGTATAACTATACCTGCCATAGTTTTGCGGAATGCGCTGAAGCATTGTCGTGGTGAAGGAAGATCCAGCTTCGTGGGTGCTGTCGAATTTTTTTCCAAGAGAACAGGCATATAGCGATTGCCATACCAGTCTGCAGTTCGCCCTTCCATCTTCTAGCACAACTATCGCGAAATGATATTTCCGACCATTATTTTATTTTAACTATTTAAAAAAGATATTTTTTGAACTTGACACCAATGCCTTGGCATGCCTGTATATACTGATAGGTCACTCTCTTATCTTTCTCTATCATGCGTCGTACAGTACTGATGTTATCTTCAGCAGTCGCTGTTAAAGGACGTCCTTCACACGGATCATCATTGAGATTTCTACGTCCTCACTTAATTGTAAATAGTGGCACAAGACGGGGCTTAATTAAGCATTGCAATATACTATATACGGTTACCAAAGAGTTCTAAAATTGAAATTAAAAATAGTTTTCATTAGCAATGTTTTTAACTGGCCTGTTCTAAATACATATTTTCACTGTTACCCACGAAATTAGTTGTATAATGTGTGTTGTAAATTCAATCGAGTCTTACTAAATAAATTGTAAATAATTTAACGATTCAGTTTTCTTTTTCAGAAACGATTTTCGGATTCTGTCTTTTATAGTTAAATAATAAAAAACTGGTTTCGATAAAAATGTAATTCTTTAGGTTATTGCACTAGAATCGATGTTATAAATGGCTACCCAGACTTAACTCCTAATTTATTGCATTCAGCTGCCCATAAATTACTTGCTCACTTAATTATGTGGCCATTAATTCCGCAATTGTCAATGTAGCTCGCTGCTAGTCGTTGTAGTATATAATCATAATTTATAACACTCTGGTCAAATAAATAGATTATTTACAAGCATATTTAAAATCTATAAGGGCGACCGGTACTCCATGTTACACGATTTATGCGTAAAATAAATTGTTAACATATTAAAATAGAGACCAAGGTAGGCTACATTTACACGTCCTGGATCGAGAGGTGACGTATTTGGGGGAAACTAATGACCGGAAGCTCTCCATGTGGCAGCTGGTGGGGCTTAACCGCCAGCCGCGAGTCTGCCCGCTACTACCGACACAGGACACAGGGCCAAGTACAGAATACTTCTCTGTACTCACGTCAATGCACTAATGCGCTGCGAGTCCAGCCGTTTCTGTCTTCAAGCACTGTATTTCTTATCAAGTCCGTTCCTGCACTTTATAAACAAAATTTCACACCACTCGAAGCAGGCATAGGCTCCGGGGGTAAACACCCTCCTCGCGAGGGTTGTAATAAGATCAACGGATTTATTATATCTTGAATTTTGTTGTGTACATTTCTCAAATAAAATATTAAAATACAATTATTGGGTTTCGTGGCCTTCATCTTTTAAGGCGACACCTTAATCCCTTAACTAATTATACTTGAGAAACGGCTACTCATTCTCGTCTTAGGTTATTGATAAACGAAAATTAATGGGCTAGGTGAGATATTGTTTTATATTCATTTCACTGACTATATGGATTAATGATGATAGATATATTTTAGATCACTATGGATATTATTTCCTTTAAAAGTGTAAATTTTACTGATTTGTCGAGAAGGAACAAAAAAAAGAGTGTGTGTACTTATATACACGCTTAGAAGTTATAGTTTCTTCTTCACTTCTTTGGGTATATAAAAAAATTACTATAATGCAGTAGTGATTAACGATAAATATTAAATTTAACAAAAACCTTTCATTTAAATAAAAAGGGATTTTATTAACGTAAAATATACATTAAAAAAAATAGTAAAAATATACATACATTTATTAATCGTTAAGGCAACGAATCAAATATATTAAAAACACCAAAATAATACTTATTTATTCACACTGTTTAATTGTACAGTTACGAAACACGTGTTCTAAATATAAAAATACTAGAATATATAACTTGAACATGGTTATCGATTTTCATGCCACCTAGAACTAACTTTACGGTGTAGAATTTAGGTGTCGGTGTTCGCGCGCATTGTGAAAATTCACTCTTATAATTTTTCTCCATCGCGCCAAAAGAAGTATAACTTCAAAAAATGTAGAGCGGTTTGTCGTAGCATTACAAATACAATTTCATTAAGAGCAGTACATGTTTAAGCGTGGTGTGATTAATTAACAGGGATGAAGGTTTGAACCCCCACTGTATGGTGTGTTGTTTGTAAATGCACATGTATTGTGTGTGTTATTCGTGGTGGCGTCCATGCATAGGTTTATACCTCTTTGCAAGTATTGGGGACACTGAATGTTTTTGGAATGTTGTAATAAAAATACATTGCAATATTTTACTATACAACGTAGTTTTAGTTCTTACCAGCTAGACATTGTTCTTTATGTACATAAATTCCGTTAAAACTAAGTACTATATTTTGTACTTATTTTCAACCACTCTAAGACAAAATTATGGTATTATATAATTTAGGTATTAACATACCTAAAGTCGTTAAAGTTATTGACAATACACAAAAATCTGTTTAATTGGAAATTCCAAGCGATCTCCAACAAAGAATTTGGCAAATGAATAAAAGAAGTTTCCTACTTCCGACTTTCCTCAAGCACTTATGAAAACTCTGGCCAAATCATATTATCTCTTTTTGTTTACTGAAAGCATCCGCTAAGTACTTGAATGGATGTTATTTAACCAACTGATGTTTTGTATCTAAAATATGTTAGTTCTTGTTGCTTTTGAAGGAGTCGTATAGTTTGAAGAATATTATATTTATATATTCTTTATCGGCTTGCTTTAGTGTGATATTATTACGCCTACAAAACTTAGTTATCTACAATAATCATATTGTTCTTTGAAAACAAAGTATGTGCATTGTAATATTTGTATAAATTTTTATTGAACCGTGGTAAACTGCATCACAGGACGCCTGCGAATGGTTTGGAGTAGTCTTCAAAAAAAAGTAAAAGGTTGAACTAGCTCGGCTTTGGTTAGCTTCAAATAATTTTATGTAATATGAGATACCATATTTAGTTGATTACTATAGTAATGATATAGAATATGATCGAAGGTTTGGTCGTTGAGAGTCGTTTACACTTTTATTTAACATTAAAAAAATACATACGTTTGTATTTCACCTGCACCTACGAGGTTTTTTTCTATTTAATTAACGACGACGTAAGGACTGAAGGCATAGAAAAAGGCAATGAAACAGATGCACTGAGAGCAAAGGGGCACCCTTTGTGAATGTTGTAACGCCATAAGATTATTATAAGGTTAAATAAAAACTCACTACTACTAGCCTTTTGCCACAGAGACGCGCGCCCTATTTTACTGTTTATGTAGTATATTTGGACAAACATCGAAAGGTGTTGAGACGGACGCCATTGTCATATAATGCAGTGGAAATTGTTTCAGAAGTTATATCGAGTGATAATACAGAACGAATCGACGATAACTATTTGGAAGCGAAAAAAACTAAAAAGCTTACATAGGAAAAATAAGTGTCACTTTCTTGAGGATAAAAATAAATACATAAATTCAAACTGCAAGATATGACATGTAGGTATATTATCTATCTGTTTTATTATCCATCCCTATTTCAATAATATACTATATACTTTTATGAATGAATCTAAACCTTTTTAAGACATCGATATAGGTTAATAAATCATGGATTTAAGTTTCATTTTACTGGGACGCGTTATCGCCATTTTTAGGAGCTTTCTTGAGAAATTTCAGTTAATATCCTTTCTATTGCACTACTTTGCATCATATCCAAATTATTTTATATTTTAAACTTTTCCAACTAGAATTATGTAACAAATTACATCGTTCATTTGGGATATTATTTTAAGATCTTAACGTGGTTGTTATTAGATTTCTTCTCACGTATTCTTTATAGTGTCGTCTCATTATAAACTTTATGATCTTTATAAATATTTTGGTGCCTGATGAGATACAGTATATTTTATTCAATAAAACGACGTTTACGCACTGTTCCTATAAAAACTGTTTATTGTAAGACAGATGCACGGCTGTTGTAGCTAGTTTACAAATCCTGTGCAGCGTTTCGTGATATTGATCATTATAATTGTTAGATATGTCTGTGAAGCAATTGTATACATTTTATTCTAATTGTACTTGATTTACCTGAGTGGCTTTATTTAATTAATTTGAAATGAATTAATAGGTGCATTATTCTTGAACACTATATAGTGTTCACGGTTTTGACGACATACCAGCCAAACTGATTTTGTAGTAAGTTTGCCCCTAGATAAAATTTACATTGCACTACCACACAAAGGAATGTACTAAAGTCTGCCGAATTTTTGGGCGCAATTGCACCGCATAGCATGCACCTCACATGAGAGACTTCACATACAATCAATCAATCAAAAATAATTAATTCATGTAGGTAACAAAATGTACACTTATGAACGTCAAAAAAAAATATACATTAAATGAATCTAATTTTACATTTACTGCCAGTTCTCAAGAACTGGCGTAGAACGGAAGAGAAGAACTGGCAATACATGCGTGATGCGAGGCCTGATGGCGAATGTACATAGACAGTACGTTCGCCATCACGTGTCTGGCCCAGTGTGTAAACATTGATACTAAAGTTTTATGTTATGTCGTAATTTGTAACGATTTATAACTACACTGATTTATTACAGTTGAAAATTGTATATAACTTAATAAAATATTAGCTTAAACGATGTTTTGTATCTTTACGCGCAATGAACGTAAACATGCTATATAACAGTTAATTTTAATAATTTTTAAGTCGACTTACTTGCGAAAATTATAAATAAATTACCATTAATTAAGACTATATGACAGTTATTATATCGGTTTTAGAGAAAGCATTGTCGGGTGCCTTTCTCGAAACTTAATCGCTGTTTTGCTGATGATTTTTTTTCTGCTTTAAGTACCAAAAATTCTTGGTAATTTTATTTTATTGTGTGTTTGTAACTCAAAATTTATGTTTACATATATTGTTTTACAAATTAAAAGTTTTATGAAATTTTGATTAATTTAGAAGATTTTGTAAAATAATCGGTAGATTTCGTAGTATGATGTTGTAGACTTAATAAATAAATAAATTAATTAAAATTAACGCTTACCATTATTATTATATAATATCGAGCAGTATGAATAAGTATGTATATATACCACTTAAACACATTAACATTGAGCAGGTAGTGATAGAAGCGTGCAATTCTCACCCCTGAGGTGGAGCAGTCGAATCACGGCTGGGCACCCATGGATTTTTATTTCTATGTGTGCATAAACACATTTGGTGATGGAAACCGACATATATCAGGCACAAAAAGTTAATGACTTATAAAATACAAATAATAAATATAATAAAAAAAACGGATACAATCTGAAGTTAGCTTCAAATAGGGGAATGCCCACTTGATGATTAAGTAGTATTCATAAATACATTTTCAAATATGGTCGATACTGTAGTTGAATAACACAATTTAATTCATCTTATTGTTATCGCTTATTAAGGTTAATATCACAGTATAAAACTATCCAACCTGTTTTTATTTCTTCTCCACTCTTTTTTAAAATATTACAAGGAAAATAATTTGTGAGTGTTATACACTTTTTAAACCTTTAAAATGGTAATTTTGGATATTCACTTTTAACTTTTTTAAATTCAAAATGCACTAAATATGACATGTACTAACATTGTCTATCAATTATTGTTGTGTTATCTATCCCTATGAATATCTAATGATGCTTGTTTAAAAAGCTTCATATAAGGGTCAGTAAGGATTGAAATATTTATTATGAAAGAGAATAAATTAAAGCCACGATCATGAATGCTCGACATTTTATTTCAAAACATTTTACAAGAAACGATTTCCATTCAACAATGAAACATACTTTGTATGAACTGACAATTGACAATATCCTAGTTTGTTAATTTTTACAGTACTTAGCACCGTTAGTACTAATTTAAGACTAGATTTGCCTTATTATTTACATATGTACAGAATTTACATTTGATCTGAATAGACAACAAAACGTCAGTCATAATTAAGTTTGTGCTCATCACAATACATTAATTACAAATGTAACTAAATGTGCAAAATAAATACTTAATAATAATAATTAAATTATTCAAAATATTGAATTCTTAATTTTAAAATAATCTCCAAATACTATATTTGATTAACATAGCTTTTACACATTTAAAGAAAACACCTTTATTACCGGATTAATTTTTGAGCTGTTAGTTACATATTACAAAAAAATAATAATACAATAATATTACGGCCACTTAAAGTAAATAACACAAAACAGGAATTTAATATATATAGGAAGGGCAACTTAAATTAAGACATTCCTGATCTTGTAACTCGTGGGATTATAACCGCCTTCGTACGCATATACGGTACTAACAATGATAAGTGCCTAAGTGGACCATAATTACCAAACAAACTAACCAAATAAGAAGAAAAATTCACGCGGTACCAAAAAACGATCGCGACACGTTGTTAATTTATAAGAATTTGAATAACAAATCTAACACAGGCAGTGTCAAATTTATAAACGTCTAATTAATATGCAAATAACGGTATGTGTGATTTAAATAACAAAAAAATATTTGAACTTAAAGACATTTGCAGTCAGACTTGAATGAATAACGATTCCAGCTCCTAGGAGTTTGAAGTTCGCAAATTTATCTTACAAAAAGGTCGATCTTGAGAAATGTTTTTATCAATCATAAAAATTACGTTAAGTTTTGTGTGAAGTGCCATTAAATTGGGTAAATTTTCAGTAAACCACGTTATAGTCTTATTTTCGAAATTCGTTAGTCTATTTGCTATCGTGGAGTTGTTCTTAATTATGTGCTTTAAAGAACATTGTTAAAATTATGAAGAAACGGCTGAATTAATCGTCAATAGTCGTCAAGAGCGTTATTATTCTCAAAGCAGTCTAGCAATTCTATAAATCTAAAATTTGAACATATATGAATATTTAAGCAAAAAATGACGTTATACTTTTAATTCACTCTAAAGACTTTGTTATAAAATTTTGTGTATTATATTATTTTAAACATTTCTGTACTTTGGTTAACTGGAAAAAATGAAGATATGTGTTCTATTGTACGACATATACGACTATATCTGAAATATTCCTGGAATTAAATCGTCTCGATTCTAATTCAATCACATGGAGATATGTGATGTCATTATTGTAAGAAAAGCACGTAGTAACATTGCACAATATGCCTTTCGCTTTTATAACATTATATTATTTGCAATTATGTCATTATTATGGACTTGTAGTTACAATTATATAGACCGTGGCAAAACGCGAAAACGTAAGGAAACTTAACAGAAAATTAACACTGATCTATCTATTAAAATAAACAAATAATTTTAAAATAAAAAGTAATTTTTAAAGTATTTGTTTATTTTAATAGATAGATCAGTGTTAATCTTGCAGATCATTAAGCAGCAGACCACCAAGTCTGCATTATCGACATGTGTCAAGCACAGTTCACATGTCGATAAAGTAGATACCGACTCCTAGGAACGAGAATACTGAATTCATGGTTCATACAAAGTTTATTTTTGAGATTATTATGGAATTATTTAAAAAGAGAAGTAAATAGAAAGTCAAATAGAATCTCTGGGTTGCTTTGTATTATGCGGCCAAATACAATAAATATATTGGTAAATGAATATACGGCAGTGACAGGAAATTGCATTTGGTAGCATAATGAACTCCGAGTGGCCGTAATATAGATGTAGAATTCTTGGTACTGATTTCTGTTACATGTTATTAAAACATCCTTATGCCAATAAAGTTAATTATTAAAAGCCAATAGATGGACAAATAAAATAGTAAAACCATATCATAAATACCTATTTCACTTACCATTATTACGGTAAAAGCACGTTTGTATGTCTAAAATACTATTCGTATGTGCTACAGTAGTACAGTATACAGATCGATGAGAAAGTGAAATGTAACTACGCCAAAAAACGTAGAATCGAATAGATGCTATAATCGAATCCCAGCAAAAAGAAAGATGTGTTTTTTATGGTAATATATATGGGGGCACATTACATTATAGTCCTATTTTTCATTCCTAAAAATAATCTACGAACAATAGCAATTACGAATGATATTTTACATATAGTATAAAAAAAAGGTTACTGGCGATGTGTTTAAAGATTTCCATTATTAAACAAAAGATGGTTCTGATATTGAAATTTATCAGCAAGATGTGGAAGTACTTGTTAAATACTTGACTAACAGATAGGTAAAAAATATTTACATTATAAAAGGAACACAGTCAGCTTAGTCATACTTAAATGTCGGAGGGATTTTGAGCATTGTTATGATTATATTATTTAGATTAAAGTAATTTCTTCTTAACAGAAACGTCTACATGTGACATTGTTTGCTTTTAAGAAGAAATTTGCACCTAAAACATGACATCCAACAAAGAAGTGAATATTTATTTTATTCAAAGAAGAACATTCTTGGAAATATATTTTTATACACACTACGAAGGTCCGAGAAAGGAGAACCTGTTTCACTTGGCGTCTCACAATAAAATTTTTAATACTGTTTAAATTTTTTTATAATAAATATTTTTTTAATACAAATTAAAAAAAAATCTATTGTTGTACCCAAGATTTGAATACATGAAATATTTCTAATTCTGCTATAGTAAGGTTTTTACACACACTAAAGTTTTCACACAAAAGTACGTTTACCTATTTTTTCTATCTAGATGTCACAACAATGCTCTATTATGCATTTATATGCAGCTTTCTTGCACGCGATGTGAGGTGGTAACCACTTCTGGTCGCAGGCGATGTGCGGTCAAGGATGATGTGACGCCGCTTCCGGAATTGGGGCTTGTCGTTACCCCTTTGTTTGCACGTCCTAGACTATGGTATGACTGCTGAAAAACAATACATGTACCATAAGATTTGAACGTACTTTGAATACTAGTATACAATCAAGTGTAGTCAAAGTTAAGGTACATTTTCCGATAGTCTTATAAACCTTTGACATATATGAGACTCCTTATTTATACTAAAACTTCATATGTGTCGCAAAGACGCGTGCATTTTTTTCAATTTATTTATATTTACCGTGAACATAGAAAGCAAATAAAATTATCACGCTACGGGTATACCAAGGAAATTCGGCATTTGAATTTTAGGCAGTATGTGCCAATTTTAAACTGTAACCTTTTAAATCAATTATTAAAAATGTATAAAAACAAACATTGGGATTAAAATCATACTAACTGGCATATCTGCCGTGAAAAGTATTGCACAATTTTTACTATTCAACGATTTTCGTCATCTGTTGAAAATAATGGTGACCTAAAAACACGTTCAACTCCTTGTCCTAATTCGGTATTAATTTGGAGACCATAAAGTCAAATGAAATCGTTATAAAAACTAACGCTTGTCAAAGGAATCCTGTAGTCTTTCTTCCGGAAGTCATAGTAGCCCGCACCGTCAGGCTCCGATCTCAAGTCATCGTTCTTGCTCAGTTTGTTGTTCGACTGGGGGCGCTGTAAGCTCATATATCCATTCGAGACTGGACGACGTTCTGTACCAAGAAAATATATTTAAAACTAGCTGATCTGAAGTCAGAATTTACATGCACGGCGTTATTAAAAGACTACACATACACATTCTCATTAAAATTTGATTTACATCGGAATATGGCTATGTGTAGCTCTAGTTCAAGCACGGCGAGCGTGATACTGTTGATCAACAACAGCTGACCTGTTTTATTAAAGATAATTATATTCTGTGTTGCAACGTCTTTATCTAGTTTTACTAAAAAAGGAGCAATGGTTAATTTTCTTTGTATCCTATGATACTAAATAAAACATTTAATTATGTTGGAATAAGTATACGAATACTTCTCACCATATAGGTTTGGTATAATGTCTGGATCGGCATCGTCAGCGAGGTCTTCTCTTAGTAGCGCTCCACTTGCTCCGCCGACTCCCGATCCCAGATTGCTTCCTTCATTGCAAGCCTCTTGCTTCACGGGAGTAGGACATTGACCCACCCGATCATTATAGATCGCCTCACTAAACATAAGTTTTAACTTATAGCGTTAAGAACATATAATGTTTAACTTCAATTAGAAAATATATAGATAGAACACCACCAGGCAGAAACATCTTGAAATTGTAACAAGCGCAGAGATTATGGAATAACATATGGGTACACAGAGATACTGTCTTTATGTAATTAGGTTTTTAGACGCAAGCTCATTGCTTGTTTGAGATTTATCGATTCAAACTTCGAACGCAGTGTTGGTACACAGCTTATTAAACCAAATTTTTCATGAATCTATCGGTTTGTTTTTGTTTCTGTACGTTAAAACTGCCTCGTTCTACGGTTAAAGATAATAGCACTTACTTCAAAGGCGCATGTTTTGCTGGCATGTGTCTATGTCTGGCATGCCGACGGTATATTATAGCTAGCACGCCACACAGCGCTGTGGCAAGCAGCGCAGACATTGCTGCTATTGACGCCAACACCGGCGATATTCCCAAAGAGTTACTTTCACCTACAAAAAAAGTCATAAATCCAAGTTTACTAAATTCCAATTTTTTTTATAATCTCTCGAAATCCTTTATAATAGAGTCAGTTTATAATAGAGTGAGTGTGAGTGTTTGTTACACAGAGCCAAGGCTGTTCTTAGGTCCTTAAGGTTTTTTGTTTCTTTTTTATTTTACAGGAGGTAGACGGGCAGGAGGCTCACCTGATGCCCACGGACACTCGCACTGCCAGACGGTTCGTGTACCAATAACGCTCTTGTTCTAAGGAATATTATGAACAAAATATAACTAGTGTGGCCATAAATACTTTTACGTAAAAACTTTTCTTTTTTCAAGTTTTAATTATTTTGGATTTAGAACACGTATATTTTTTTTTTAACTTCTTTCTATTTTGCGCCATTTTACATATTTTTTCGTGTTCCTTATAAAATTACAATATGGAATGGAGTGTTTAATAAAATAGCATTGCATCGATCGCCTTGCACAAATGCGATGCCATGGTGTGGAACCGACGGCCATATTCTTCAGACAGACACTTCAAAAGCTTGATATCAGCCGTATGTTCGTATTTCGTATTATCAACAGATACAACAACACTTCATTTCTCGAAGACAAAAAAAGATCGGGGCGGCCGCATGCTTTTGGAAATACAAATGCTGTGAATTCCAACCCTATTACGAAGCAAAAAAATCTATTCTTGAGAAATGAAGAATACCTCTGTCACTCTGTCGCGAATTGTAAAATAATATAATAAATATCAGACTTAAAGTATTATATTTATTATAAAAGAAGCTTGGTGTTTATCGTCGATAAACAGGACATGACCTTAATTAATTTTTAAAATTGATCAAAACCCCTACCATGGAGATACGTAGGTGAAATGCACAGAAATATTGTCTTAACTAATGATAAAAATTTCACGATTGAAGAACCCTACAATAAGCAAAATGATAGTACTTTTATAGTTTTAAAGAAGCTGCTCAAGTGTTCACCGTCCTGCGACAGTGATGGTTTGGTGGGGCGTGTCTTATCAAGGAATATTTTTTTTGCTAACACTTGAACAAATATGTATGTGTAAATTTTAATAATATTATTTTACTTAATTTAAAAAAAGGCATTTTCCTTTTTGACCGAACTTATAGTTGGATTAGGTATAAATAAATAAAACATTTATATATATATAAATGTTGTTTAAAAACACGATTTAAAATCGTTAAAATTTTTACTCTATGTATATATTACAACAGATTTGTTTAATAAAAAGAAGGAACGCACTACACAGGACAACATATTAACTCATTTGACTATATCAGTCGTAAGCATGCTATCTAGACAGAAACTTTTTAGGTGTTTTGACTTACTAGTAATTGAAACCAATTGAGAATGTATATATTTTTAGTATAAAATGTAACGAAAAATATATCATTATTTTAAATAGTGAGTTTAACAAGCGTTTTAAAGGTAAAACATTCAAATGAGTTGTTTCGCACACCTTTCCAAAAACAACAACCTTTGATTATCTTTATCACCATTCAAAACGAATAAAAACCTCTGAAAATTAAGTCATTCCTTATTCCGTAGTGGCGTGACTTCAGTGTTCAGATTACAAGTGAGTTCACGGCTTTATTATTATTGGGTAGTAAAGAAATGGTCGCAGAATTAGAAAAACCTGCTGACACAAAAATACACTCACACTCGACTCAATAAAGTTCAAATTGCTATTGCGGCTCAGCGTGAATAAGTTTAAGGTTGTTTTGTAATTATAGTTTTATTGAGGAAAATTGCTTGAAGATGTTTATTTGTGCCAATTGACGTGGAAAAATTGCAAGGGGTTCGTTCACACCGACAGAAATAATAAAATGGGGTTTACCCCCTTGACATACAAACTTCATTATAAACAAGATTATTTAACTTTGCTATTTTTTAACACTGTTTGCATTAATTATAAAATTAATTTTATTTTATATACGGATGGATCATTAAACTTACCTGTATACTTAGCTTGTCCCCTCAGAATAACATGCTCTATGGTAGTGACATCACTCCTGCCCTTAGCGTTGACCGCGTACAAGTCAATTCTATAACTAACACCTGGAGGAAGGCTGCGGATTTCGAAGACAGGTGGAGTTTTATTTGTAGATACATTGTAACGGACCTGTAACAAAGTTAAAATTATATAAGATAACAAACATGTAGGCTTAACATGCAAAGCTATTTTACAAAATTGTAATCATGAGATAAAAAGTAAAAACATAAAAAAAAACAGTAAAGAAGTATCAAGTATCTTTATCATATCAAATTAAAAACCTATAAATAATGTGTATACTTTATACGTACAGTTAGCGATGGTAGCTCAAGCAACTCCATAAGGAATGTCTGTGGCAGACCACCATCGAAATTCTCGACGCACTCCACAAACAATGAATCCGAACTCTGATTCGCAACTGTGCAGTTCTGTACTTGAAAAGGACGACCTAGACAAAATAGTTGAAATTTATATATTTTGCTCGAATGGTTTCAGTTTTGCACCCGAGTCTCACAGGAGACGCCCTTGCGTGAGTCGCGGGAACCCCACCCATTCCGGCTGAGCTAAGCTCGCCAAAACAGCCCGTGCTGAGCTGTAAAGGCCCTTAAGGCCAACAGCGAGATTCCATTCTTAAAAAAAAAAAGTTTTGCACCAATAGTTTGTCCTTGAACCGAGCAATGAACACTTATATGGTTAAGGAAAACGTCATAAAGAAACCTATGTCAGGCAGAAATCGGTATGGGTCATGTACAACTGATATCTTCATATATCTAATAAAGCAGTTTTTGAACTGCTATTTAATACCAAGAATGTGCATTGAATAATTGTTCAATGATTATTGAAACGGTCATTTGAATCTGTAGCATATACTATGTATTTTTATTTACTTTAGCGATATCGACATCTTTTTATCGTTACTCGCACGGAACTATAAAACTGGTCTAGCATGTTTCGCGCGTTTGTGTGCGTGCACGCAGGTAACCAGGGAGTGGTACGTGTTTAGTAGTTAACTTTTTAATATTTTTTTATAGAACAGGGGGCAAACGGGCAGGAGGCACACCTGATGTTAAGTGATACCGCCGCCCATGGACACTCTCAATGCCAGAGGGCTCGCGAGTGCGTTGCCAGCCTTTTAAGAATTGGTACGCCCTTGAAGGGCCCTAAGTCGAATTGGTTCGGAAATACTTCAGTTATATTTTTAGGCAGCTATTATTTTTGTAATCGTAACATAACATTAAAATGAAAAAAATAAATAAAAGCTTTGGTCCCTGTGGTAGTATACCTTTAACGTTGGCAGCATTTCCTCTCTGTATTGCGATACTTATTCGAAGAAATAAAGTAATTCAAAAGGTGTTTATTTTATCTACCCCATACATGTATTTTAGTCATTTTAACTAAATCCATTCTTTTATACTGTACCAACAGCAAACATAAAATGATTCTCATACTATAAATATCAAAATTAATAGTTCTTTACTTAATGTTTACCTGCAGCCACTAATTGAAAAACGCAGGGAACCTTTTGTTGGCCTACAGAATTTTCGCCGTAACAAGCCAATGTTCCATACTCCATGTCAGTACTGGGCGTATAATTTAATGTAGACGTGTGCCCTAGAACGCTGGATAACCTAAACAAATAAACGACGGCAAATTAATTTAAATTATATAAATTTCTACAATTTTATAATTTCTTTGGTTTATTTATAAAATGAATATGTAACGAACTGCTATTATAATTTGTTACTAAGTATTGTATGGCAAATAATTATGCAGAAATATAGATTTATTTTTTAGTATTACATATTAAATTTAGTATTTTGCTCGAACTGTTTTGTAATAAAAGTTTTTGCGAATGTCTAAGTAAGGTAATACCGTGGTGGTAATTCAGTCTGTTCGCCAGAGTTGTTGAAAGTCCAATGGAAGGATACAACTGCCGGATTGGCATCAACACTACAGTGTAACATGACTGTCTCGTGTTTTAGCGCGCCAAAAAGCTCGCTATCACGACGTTCTGCGCACACTGGTGCATCTGAAAATTTCATTGGCTTAAAAGAGATCGTCACACACTATTATGATATTATACAAATATCATATGCTTTGCTTCATTATAAAATGAATTAGTTTCGTTTCAATCACAAATATATATAGGTACAAAAATGAGTCAAAACATTTTTGATAAATTTAATGCGACTTAAAAATGGAGTATAAATGAATTTTTATATCTCATTTGCATCTAAGGTGTTATAAATAGCCAAAAGTAATCAGCAGAAAAAGTTAGAAAAATGGTAAGAATTTCTCGAAAAACGTTTTCGAGTTTTATACAATCTGGCAACCCACATCTAATCTCCAAGAGATTTAGAAAGTTTTTAATCTAGTAAAATGTGGTAAAGCAAAAGTGGGACGAGTCCCGGGGCATGGGTTTGCAAAAACACCTGACGTAATCCAATTAGATCAGATCGGGTCAGACAATGAAAACAAATATTCAATTGTAATCCGTATGACCTAATCCGTGCGCATTGGAAAAGTTTTCATTCTTCTAGCGAAAATTGGCAATTTTCACACTGCAGAATATTTATCAATAACGACATTATTGCTTTACTTTAAATTATGTTTGTCTGTATCATGCTAATAATATTTATACAAACTTTTGTTATTTCAGCTGAAGTCTAATCTATTTAAACTAAGTAAACTTTACAACTATAAATCACATAACTCATTTCAGACACAATGTTCTAAATGAAACACACAACACAATTTAACAAACTGTATGTGAATAACTTCTGATAAAGTATTAAGATACTCACATCGCACCAATAAAGATACAGGATTGCTTGTTCCCTTGCCTTCGCTATTAGCTGCCACACAAGTGTAGTCACCAGCCGCGCTCCGTGTTACGCTCTGCAGTACTAGGCTTTGGGAGCTCAGAATTATACCCGCAGAGTCGTTGTGGAATATTTCGTTATGCTAAACAATACAATCCTCAATACTAACTTTTATTTTAGTTAAAGTACCTGTAATATACGTGGGTAACACTGAAAATGTTTAAAACTGGCCAGTTAGAAACATTGCAAATGAAAACTTTCTTAATTTTAGAACTGTTTGGTAACCTAATGTAGTAATATTGCATTCATTTGTCATTTGTTTTTGTGAGTTGGTTGCAAATCTAAAAATGTAACATGTGTAACAAACACGTGAAGATGAACCTTTTAATTTTTTTAATGATTTATTTTATGGGTCATGACCCATAAAACATTCTTCATGAAATAGTATAAAATAAAATATCTCTTTCGAACACTGTGCGACAATACTTAGCGCATTCCGCAAAACTGGCAGGTGTCGAGGTAACAAGTCATTGGCCATACAGTCTTGACTTAGGGCCCTGCGACTTTAATTTATTACCAAGGACTTAAGATAAAATTCGAGGTATGCGCTTTACGAGTCCTGAAGATGCGGTGAAAGCGTACGAAAATGCCATATAAGAGACCCCTAAAGAAGAATGGGGCCATCGCTTTTCTGTGATTCCAACGAATGCCACGATGTGTAGAAAGGAACGGAGATTACATATAAAAATAATATATATATTTATTGGCAACTTTCTTCATTAAGCCATTTTACATTTTATAAACATTTTCAGTGTTACCTAGGTATTTTTCTGAATAAACTAATTGATACTAATTTGTTACTTTTTTAAATCGATACTTACACCGTGATACCAAACTAGTCTGTGTGACTTTGGGTTTGCTTTGACAGTGCATTCAAAGTATACATCAGCACCTTCTTTTATTTCGTCTGGATTCAAATTTGACCCCATCTTCAAATCTACAATAGGTACATCTAAAAAAAGAACATTATTAACAATACAACAAAAAATAATGTTACTGATCGCTTCAGTTATTCTAAAATTAATTTTAGAAATATTGTAATAAAAGATTTCGATAGAAGATAGATCAAGAAAATCTAAATATTAAAAAATATTTGAACTCAGTTCTAGGTTGATATGAATGATATATACTTCAGTTAGTGCAGCCACTGAGAGATTATTTAAAATTTAATAAAGATTTTCCATTCCTTATTGGAAGGATTCGCTTCGTTAAAACTCGTTCTTATAAAGCTTCACAAAGTTAATCGTAAACTGATATTCAAATTTTCACGTCATAATTATATTTGTACGGGATGGAAAACATACTTAATAATATATGACTGTTCTACTATTACTAAATTTAATTACTTCGGATATATTGCTCTCAATTAACATTGTTTCACGTTTCAGGTTATTCGAAAGTACGGCACTATTTATTAATAAAAGTATAGTTTGCCATTTGCCATTGGGGGTGTTAAAAATTAAGAGTTTGCAACCTGATACTTGTCACATGAGGCGCTTCATTTAAAACTTCTCAGTTCTTAACAAACAATTAAACGAAACATTGATTTCTAATTAGTAGACACAGGTAGCTTTACTTTTTAAATTTAAAAGAGCACAATACAGGTAAATAATGTCATAATAGTTCTTCGAAAATCGTAACTTAATCACCATCAATTATGTAACCATTAAATATTTACAACTGAGCCCATATATTCTGACTGAAATTTTACTTCGACAATATCATTTTAAGTTCGGAATCCGTGAGCAAGATAAAGAAAACGTAAGGTGACTCTATCGAAAAAGAAAAGTACGGCGAGAATACACGTTAATAACGAAGAGATCTATACTTTAATAACTCACAAATTGTACAGAATTGATCATTAACAACTATTTTATTTATAATTATTTATTCAAACTGGTGTTATTGTTTAAATAATTGTTATATTAAACGGGTGTCTTCACCATGAAACGTCAATATTTTGCACTAAAGAATTAATGCATTATCATGCATAATGATCAAATACTTACAGTGCACGTTAAGCCTCCATTTGTCCTCAATAGCTGAGTCTGGGATGTGTTTGTTCTCCGCGCGGCACGTCAAGTACTTCCCATCGTCTTCCACACTCGGTACTAAACTGAGCACGCTTAGTGTCTCATTGTTCTCAGAGAACTAGAATAATAAAAGGTTTACCTTAAGATTTTAATACAAGAACCTTCACCGTTCCAGCGAGTGTTAAATGGGTAGATAAAACGTCTTAGTTGAAGCCACTAGGCCAACGCTGCTCTATCCCTATATAAGTTACGCACACAGTCAACAAAATGGCATTGTATAAGATTTAATTTTACAGTGTATTTAAAAATAATGGTACGAATAAAATTTTGTATTTTATTCACGATATCAAAAAAACTTCATTGTTTTCTTCTCGTGAAGCATTAATTAAGAGGCCTAGCTTCATTTTACTCGCAACAATGACATAGCTTGATATAAAGAAAAATCTTAAGTCTTTAAGGAATAACCCGTTATGCACTAGAATAGTTCTTTAATGCTCGAGTAATTCATTTAGAACCTGATCCCTTGATATTAAAATGGTTCTTAATGAAAGAGAAGTTTAATTACAGATTTTTGTTAAAATTCCTACAAACAATATTCGTATTGACTTAAGTTGCATTCTGGCTGAGTTACAGGTAAAAGTCAGTAGTATTACCTAATCTAAATTGGATTGTATTTGATATCAAATTTATTTATTAAGTACAATAATAATTTTGTATTGTTAATATCATATAAAAATAAATTTAATAGTATAAAAAATGATGCTTTTATTTTTTTAATCAAAACATTTTTGTACTGAGGTCATTAGTGTGATAAAAATATGTTCCTCCATAATAAAATAGAACAAAAAATGTCAAAGAGTATAAGGAAAGGATCTATTAATTTAAAAGACAATGGACATAGACAAAGGCTCACATTTTTCGCCATCCGCTTGAGTTGTCTATTGTTCTTCCACCAAGAGACTGACGCGTCGGGCCGCGAGCCAGTCGTCTTGCACTCTATTTCGTATCTTTTGTCGGCGGACACTTGTTTTTCTTTGTTCAATATGTTTACTGTTATTGGTTTCACTGTGGAATTTATAATTAAATACAGATTAAACATTATATTCATAATTTAAGTTTTCGACTACAACGGTGCTGTATTGGTAGTGATGTTTTAAGTGTGAACAAAGTGTGGTGCCTAATAAATTCGAGCGTACTCCTCCCTCAAAGGCCGGCAACGCACCCACTAAAAATGGGAAGGTATAGGCTGCGATGACTGCCCTTTTTGGGCGTCCCGCAGGCTTGTTTGCCCTCCTATTATGTAAAAAAAAACATATTACCAAAAAAAATTTATGTAAAATTGAGTCGCAGACAGGTACTTACAATTAATGTCTAATATTAAAACTTTGGTCTCCGGTGGCGCCAAATTTGTATTAGAAGCTTGGCACACTAGTCTCGCATTCAGATGTTGCCTTCCTACATTGGGGAATGTCAGGGTATTGACAGTGATACCGTCTGCTCGCTGCTCATATGAGTCATCGATCACCACGTTCTCAAGATACCACGTTACTCGCGGTCTTGGTCGACCTGGTGAAAGGTACAAAATTATATACGACTACCTAGTATTATCTAATATTATATAATAATATTTATATATATATAATAATATTAATAATAATTATTTATATAGGTGAATTAGTAGGTAGTCCTGTGCACCTTAATTTGTGAACGTAATGTTGTGGTTCACTATCAGATTATAAATTTGTCTTAAATATAACGTTTCCTAAGTTCACCAACAAAATTTAGTATATTTTGTATACTTTTATTATACTTCTTTGGTGTAACAACATAAAAATGTTTTCGAAAATTATCATTATTACTATTATTAATTATTATTTTTACAAACGTAAAAATGTTGACTATAGCTAACCTCAGTGTCCGTTTTTTAAATTTACTCTCATCATTTTTCCCTAACGCGCCAAAAGAAGTATAATTTCTAAATCAAACTCTATCCTACACCGAGGACCAAGATTTAAGAACAACATTATTTTTCCGTTGTTTTTCTAAAAGGGCCATGAAAAATACTGGGCGGATGGCAGCCTCATTTCAAAATGCACCAATTAAGCTTCATAACGCCTCCACAATGTATAATTAAGCCGCCCATTCACAGGTTTTAATGTTATTAAATTTAACAATAACATAATAGCTTTATGGTTTATATTTCAAACAATAGACAACACTTTAATGATGCCCAAAACCGGACTTGCCTATATTCGAGGTATATTATCATTTAGCCATTATGATGACACATTTAGCTTTGATTATACATGGTATTACTTTATTGTCACCTTATGTGTAAATTAACAAATAAAACAGTCATTTGTATATATTATTTAAATTTTTGTTTAGTTAATTTTAACATTTAGAGAACAGTATGGTTCTGACTAATTAAAGACGTCATATGAAAAATGGCAAAAAAGTCTTTGTAAGCCTTAATTTTTTAAGCCTTTCTAATTACATTTAGATATATCATTATTATTAAAGCTTTATTAATGAATCCATACAACAATTGTTTGTGTAAGTATAGTTCTAAATCTTTGTTTTTAACTTTTAGGTTATAGGTTTTTTAGCTCATAAAAGGGTTTAGAGGTTTCGTCGTTTCGAGTATCCATTTTTTATTCCGTGATCTAGATATATGACCTGCCCATTTCCGTTTCAGCCTTAGATCGTGTAAAAGTGCATCTGTAAGTTATTTTTGTTACGATAGTCAACATTTCAGGGCAGATTGGATATTTCTTGTTGATTTCTTGATGAAAACTGTGACTTGCGCAGACAGGGAGATTAAATATTTGAATTCATAATTTTCGTGTTATAGACGGTTGTTTTCTTTCAGAATTTTCTTATGGATCCAGTACATCTTCAAGTCGCATTTATTCTTGCATCTACTGTTGTTGTCGAAAGACCCTTGTTTTCATGAATATACATAGTTAATAATATATTCTATTTGGAGCCGTTAAAGTTTTACGTAAGCAGATTTCCTACTGCAATCTAGTCAGCAAAAGCGAAGCTCTCAAAAATAATAGTATATAAATGTATTAGTTTTTGTTGGAATCCTCGGAAATGCATTTCGTTTTCGAGCATAGACAACGTGTGGGATTATAACATTTTTGTTTTTGTAGTGTTATTTTGTAGCCCGACTTTTTTAATTCCTGTGTCTAGTTTTTAAATCATTTTTTCTGGTTTTGTAGCGGTCCCACCGAAAAGGGCTATGTCATCCGCGAATCTAAGGTGAGTTAGATGTTTGTTTCGTATCCAAACGCCGTTATTATTCCATTATCTGTATTCGACATTTTTGGGCCTTTGTTTTCTAGATTTAATCACTTACACTGTTGATACACAACAAATAGCTCTCTAATATAATATTATATATTTTTCATTGACTTTATAATTTTCGGCGCTTCATGCTGATAACAAAAATTATAGTTCTCAATGTCTAGTGGGTTGGCTATCTTGTACAAAAATTGTACCAATATCTTGTCCAGAATAATTTCTGTTACAAATGAAAATGGTTTTTTTTAAAGTAATGTTTTATCAAACTTATATCGGCACATTTATTTGTCTCAGTAAAAAAATGGCCACTTGGCCACACAATGGCCACACAATGGCTTTTATACAGACTTATCAATCTGGCTATGGATTCGAGGACTGTTTCCAAGGGAAATTTCGCCACTGGTTGCTTCAAAGTTTTTTAAGAGACTCAATGTCGCCGTGTAGTTTTGAACCGGCTATGTACTCTTAAACTTGCTATATTTTATAGTCTAAAGGTCAGGGATACATGAGGGTCTGTCTTCAGCTCTTATAAAGTCCGGAACGTTGGTTTCAAGATAGGCTTGGGTAGTTCGTACCTTGTGACTTGGTGCAGAAGTTCACGGTTCATTTTTAAAAAGTGTATTACTGAGAGGATTCACAGCAAGATCCAACTGTGTAGTTTTGTGACTCCTTGATAAGACAAGCCTCACCAAACTATCATTGACGCAGGATGATGATCACATTTCGACCACTTCAAATCAAATTAAATCATTTATTCCAATAAGACGAATAGAAGAAGAAGAAGATAGAAGAATTTAGATGAAATTGGCAATTTTGAACGTGAAATAAAATATAAAGATGATTCTAGTTGCCCCTTCCAAAATGTAGTATCGTGTGGAGAAGTATGGGAAAAAAAATTCCACATTTACTCGTTTCAAATAGAATTTACAATATTTGTATACATAAGTTAAATAATTATATGTAAAGACAATGTAGGTCCTCCCAGAATAATATTACTACACAGGTCTATTATTGTATCATTAGTACATGTTCCTCACATATTTACATATCGAATATATATATTATAAATATCGAACCGTAGAATATTATACATTAAAGAGATAAACATAAAATAATGCGTTTATAGTATTATATAAAATATATATCAAAAATATATAAAATTAGATCAGCAACCAATTGATTTTAAAGGCTCTTTGATTGTCCTATGGAGTCAGCATGTTTCCAAGCATTCTTATCTCGAATATAATCCTCTAATTTGTAATATGTTTTTTTTTACTTTAGTAGCATATTATAAATTAGTGTACTCTTAATAAAAAAAATCGTTCATTTAGTTTTAATATGTCACAAGGTATTTTATCGTAACATTTAACACAATACCCCATAAATGATGTTTGAACTTTGGCTAATCTGAAAGATAGTTAAGCTATTTTATCTTTATTTCTAGTAATGAAATTATGTATATCATTTATTTTACTAAAAATATTCTTTCTCACATAAATAAGTAATATTTTCACAAATGAATTGGCAAGGTACTGTCATAAAATTAAATAGTTTCCTAAGAGATTCGTAACGAAGTTGATTATAAATGGCTCTGACAGCTCAGACAGCGAAATAAAAATAGATTCAATGTCAGCAGCCCGACCCCACAGTAAAAGGCCGTATGATATAATGCTGTGAAAGTAGCTAAAATAGACCAAACGCGCAGTTTCTACATTTGTTAAATGTCTTATCTTTCTAACCGCATAAGCGGCTCAGTTCAGCTGCCCCGCAAGAGATGTTATATGAGGTCCCCATTGTAACTTCTCGTTAGCGTGATGCCTTTTGATTAATAGATTCCAGTTTTCCTCCATTCAACATTATGTCACATTCCCTAAACTAAATGTATTACTATCTTTAACATTTGGTAATGTAATTTACGTTACCAAATGTTAAAAGTAATAATACATTTAGATTTTCTATAATTAAGTGTCAAATTGTTTACCGTAAACCAATTTCGGACCCGAAGAATTAAGCTATTCACGTCGTCAGGATTTTGTGACCGTCGATCTACTTTAAAAATCAATGATGGGTCTGCAAATAACACCATTTTTTGTTGATTCTGAAGAAATTGGGGTAAATCATTTATGTATTAAAAAAAGAGGAATGGACAAAATCTTGAACCTTGAAGAACGCTCATTGTCAATGCAGACACCAATGAGTTTATGCCATTAACCTGAACTTTAACGTGTCTGACTTTCAAGTATGAACTTAGTAAATCAAGAGATGTATTCTTAATCCCATAGTGATTTAGTTTATGCAAAAGTGTTTGGTTCATGGTTTACGCAATCAAACGCCTTCGAATGGTCGCAAAAGATTGCAATAGCATCTTGATCTTTCTCCCAGGCGTTAAAAATGTTCTTGATTAGGGAGACACCGGTATCAGTTGCACAACGCCCTTTGGTGAAATCTATCTTTGGAACTGTGAGCGTACACTTTATCATTCGGCTTATTGTATTGATCATCAATCGTGACAAAAAAATTATAGGTACAGAGGATAAATCTTTGCTTTTCTCATGCGTATAGCGACAGAAGGCGTTTTGATCAAAATTCAATTCAAAATTCAAATTTTATTTATTCATGTAGGTAACAATGTACACTTATGAACGTCAAAAAAAAGAAATATTAAATGAATTTAATTTTACATTTACTGCCAGTTCTCAAATCAAGGGCGTAGAACGGAAGAGAAGAACTGGCAATAAACTCTCCGCCACTCTTTTTAATCGCCAAGTTTTTTTTTTTTACACAATGCTTGTAAGGAGCTGCAACCACTACACCATGTTCCATATGACATATTGATTAATAAAGAATAAAAAAATAAATTAAAAACAAAGATTTGTCCTCTATCAGCAGGAGGCATGGTGAAATAGGAGCACGCACTTACACACTCGTGAGAACAACACGCAAATACGTAGTATAAACAACATATATCACCGCATACACGAATTCAAGTACGACCAGTCACCACAAGTAGCACCCGTTCACGAGTATGACGCATGGCCAGCCATCGGTCGATCCTCAAATTAAATAATCCACAAATTGTCCTTAAGTCTTTGTACGTTTATTTTGTTTTCCAAACTATCGGCTTATGCTTTCGAATTATCCTGAAGATTTGCATATAATCTGTTATTTTTTCACTTTCTAAACGATCTTTTTCATGATCTTCGCCTCATCTTTGGTGATGTTAGCATGAGATAACATCTCATCTGGTCTGATCTGAAGTTGACATTACTTAAAATTTTCATATTGATAATAAATTAAAGAGTGTTGCTCAGTACGAAATTTGTTTCGTTTTTTGATCAGGTGATCCATCTCCATTTGTGGGATTATTTTTTCTTAAAGAATGTATTCATCAGCTTATACTCATTGTCATGTATAAGGCAGTAACCCCTTATTTTTCTTGTACTTAACCATATTCGTCCATTATTTCTCTTTCGTAATGACCCGGCAACTCTATTTTGGGATTTAAATTTCCCATTTTGTCAGCTTTCTTATGATTTTGGAAAAATTACGGACTTCTTCTTTAGCTCCAATTTCTGTAGGATATGCTTGGATAAGAATAAATGGCAAATTTATTTATTTTAATTTTATGAAATGCCTGTAAAACTAATAATGATATTTTTAGTTTTACAGGCATTTCATCAAAAATATTACTCCATAAAGGCCTTACTTTTCTTCTTACATTGAAACTGCATAATTTTAATTGCTGTGACATGAAGCGCCATTTTTGGTTTTGTTGCTCCTCGGTGAGGTTGGTGGTTATACCAATCAAATTCAAATTTTATACTTTAGACATATTTTTTAAAGTTTTCAACTTTCTGCATTTTCTCTGATCAAGGTGGTCTTGTGGGTACATTATTTTAATGATACCGGTAACGATCTGACAAAGCATGAAAATGTAAGTTATGGTGTTAGAAACCGCCTTTATCGTGAAGACCTATATTATAATTCATTGTTTTTTTTTATTTTTAACATATAATGACTTACAAATACAAAAAGCAACAGGTTATCTTATAAACTTTTCAAATTCATTGCTTGAGGTTTTCTTTACGTTGATCAATATATTTGCTCTTCTAAAATAACCAAATAAACGATATGGATAATTATTATGGGGGTACATATCTGCCATATACGGTATAATATAATAAACAAATCTTCCTAATAATCAGTAAACTGAGTTGTGTTACTTATAAACACACATATAAAAGGTAAGTTCGTTTACTTTTGTCTTCAATGTGTCAAAAATGATATGTACTTCAATTCAAAAGCCCTTTCAGGCTTTTGGTAGGTTTACAGATATTCGCGCTGTCCACATTAAGATATGGCAGAACGTATAATATTATGGCAGTCTTATAAAAACAATTAAATATCAATTAAAAGATCCCAATCCAAAAATTGAAATTCGAAATTCAATTTTGATTACAAATCGAACACTATTAACAAGCTTTATCAATCAAATGTGCTTAAATAATAACGCGTCGCAATACAAAACGAAAATAATTGTCAGGTGCAATTCCCGGGCAATCAATAATACTTAATTGTCCCCTTTGTGCCTAGTTATTACATTGTCACTGAGTATTGAACTTGATATCATGTATTTTGTAACTGAAATCTGGTGTCGCTACTGTATTTTCAAACGAATACAGTAGCGACACAGTTTATGATTAAAAATCCTGTTTACATAAACAAACAAATATGTAATATGGTCTATCACTCTGAAAAAGATAAAAATGATGTAAAGGTTCATGTTGTTTTCAAAACGCAAGTAGATGACTGTCGTGTGCATGTACTTAATAAGCAAATCTTTACCTCCTTCAACTTCGCAGATCAATAAAACATTAGATCCTTCGTTATACGGCTCCACGAGTTTAGTCCTATCTCTTCTCTTTGCGTCGTATATCGCTGGACGGCTCGGAGGTACTATAATAATTATAATATTTGACAATATATTGTAAGTGTTTGTTAGTAGTCCACTGTATAATTAATTATTTTCAATTTTTGTTCTATCTAAAAATATGATAAGTTAATCTACGTTCCTTTCAATATCTCCAAGGCTACGTAAACGAAATTATATCGTATCGTGTATTTCATATCGAAACTGTTTATGAAAAGAAAAGAGTAATGGCAACATGATGATACTTTAAGTTACAAACAAAATAATAATGCAGACACTTACTTATAACAGTGAAATTAACTTTAAGGTTTCTCGTGGGAGAGTTTTTGAAATCTACTCGGCATCTATACACTCCAGCATCCATCGCAATTACATTGTCAACCATGAGAACAGCTGGTGTTGCTCCCCCGCGGAAATAGGCTCGATTTCCGAACACCAGTGGAGAAGACCAGAGCTTCGGTTGGCTATAGGACCGCCCTCGGATGTCAAAACTATAAATATAAAGGCCTCGTTAGTTTGGCGGAAATACATGTTTGTTCGGTGTAATACATACATACTGATGTGTTGAACAAACTATTCACATACACAAAAAACTGATCATATACCAGTATGTGAATATTTGTGTATCTATATTCACACTGTAATGCTAATGATAATTTAAATAATTAAAAATCTGCGTTAACTGCATAAGACATTATGCGACGGAATTGCCATGTAAAGTTCAAACATGTAACTACGAAACGAATACATCAACCAATAGCGTGTAGTTTTTCTTGATCGCTCTCATCCTTTTCTTCGACAAAAGTGCTGCACATCCGTTTAAAATTTTACCCTCATGCGCCTAAATAGTTTCACTTCAAAAAAGTACTTACTAAGTATTCAAGAAAATATTTAAAAAATGCATTCACTTTTTTTTAATTCCTTAATTTTCTATGCTTATAAACTGAATATGAACATGATTTCTTCTTACCTATACAATGGTTCTCCATCTGACTCCTTGAACCATAGAACCATAACAACCGCGTCGTCCGAGTGTAGAGGCTGTATATCACAAGGAAGTGAAGCTTTTTTACCCAGCACTCCCTGGACGTCTAAAGTTGGCACTGAAACACATTTAACATTGTCAGAATCAACTATATACAAAGCATACGAATAATTAACATGTTTTGTTTGAATTCTATAAGTGTCTTTGGAATTTTAAACTTTAATAAGGCGTAATATTGAAAAATTCTAAAGAAAACATTTTTTTACTGGATTGAAGCGTGGTCACGGTGACTGAAGACAGAAGGTTTTGAATGTCAAAAAAGTATCACAGCTGTAGAAAAAGTTGTATTAGTAGTAAGTTTACAATAGTACATAGCTTCAATACAGTAAAAAAGTATTTTTCTTTAAAGGTGTAAAAGCTATGATAATACTATGTTGAAAAACTCTAGTTGCAATTTATGACACCTAAATTTACAGGGTTTTCATATATATGTCCTTATGCACAGCACGTAAAAAATCATTAACCATAAATTGTGAAATTTGTTTTGATAGGTACTTATTTAAACTAGAGTTGAGAATTTTTTTCACTGTTATTATTAAGAAACCAATATCTTTTAATTTAGTACTAAGATCTTTTACCAATCGATAACTTGAGATAAAATTATCCATAAATAATCGTTATAAAATAATACAGTATATAAATTGCAGTGGGGGTAGCTTAATGCATACTACTTTACCACTGGGTTTAAACCCTTTACTACATTGGGGGTACCCAATTTGAGGTTCATTTGCAAACCGAATGATAGGTAACCTACATCGGAATGGCATCGCTTATTTTTAATATAAAAAGAAGCCAGTTTAGATTTCCACGTGACGACAGGTATGCATTCTCCATCTCATCCTAACTCCTTCCACGAACTCGAGTCTGAACTTAAATTGGACCGTTTAGCCGTCAAAATAAGCGTTTCTGGAAATGTTACTTTAATTAAGCTTTTCCGTTTGATGGGCCCAAATAAGAGTTTAGAGCATATAAATTCAATATTAAAAATGAAATATGATCTTGATGAATGAGCCTTTTGCAA
Organism: Pieris mannii; assembly: GCA_028984075.1. NCBI lineage: Eukaryota > Metazoa > Arthropoda > Insecta > Lepidoptera > Pieridae > Pieris > Pieris mannii. Next base: position 9,834,683 of record CM054776.1, read on the forward strand.
ATGGTCCCTGCGGTCTCTGTTGACCCTATTTTAAGTTTCAAGTTAATTTATTTTTAAGCTTCTGGCACTGGTAACACTAATTTTATCAGGAATAAACTGTGATGATACTAATGTTACCATGTAATAAGTTTAAATTATAATATGTTAGGCTAAACTGGCGGGGATAACTTACCAAGTAGTGATTGATCAGTTATCGAGCAGGATGAAAAATTATTCAATTACTAAAATGACTATTAAAACATAAGGTAAATTGAGGGGTGAAAATTTAGGGTTGTAATAATTTTTAAATTGCACATTATAAAAAAAATTAAAATTAAAATTGCGTCTAAAAAATAAAAATAAAATGAAAAATAGATAGAAGCCAATTCTCAGAAATTTAGTAAGGTAGTTGGTAGTTGGTAGTTGAAAATTAGTAAATGTAGGGTTTTTAATTAACTGGCTGGAAAAGCTAGTAAAATTCGGTTTGAATAAATTTGATACAAAGGAAACATTTTTTAAATTCGATGCTATTTATATTTTTGTTCGTAGAAAATATGTTTATGTAATTCTAAGCTTTGGAATTTTTTAGAATGTTGTACCTAACAATTTCTTTGAAAAGTCGAAGGACGCAAAAAGGTTAAGATGTCCTACTTACATTTGAAACCCACGATATTCTATAATTTTTTTCAAAACTAATACGCCAAAAAAATTAAGTATTGCTTAAAAGGCAAAAGTTTGGGTTGACTTTGTTATCTTTGAAATATTCTGGCAAAAATGTATATTTCGCGAATGAAAGAAAGAGCGAGTAAGTTATTCTTACGGAGATCAGCTATAAGTTTCAGGTGAGCACTTTTGTATCCCGAGCGAGGTAATGTGACGGTTTGAAGGTTTGATTCTGGAAAAATGTCGTACCTATGCCTTTAATATAAAAAATCTGAATGCTCATAAAGCTGATGAAACAGATTATAAACGCGTAAGGATATCAGACAGTGCAATCTGTTGCCAAAACATACGGAATGTATTATTGATTATTAATAAAAATACAGAAATGCGGTAATGATATGAAGTACATTCGTTAAAGTTAGTAGTATATAAAAGAATTTATGAAAGCCTAACAGCATTTCTCGCTAGTTCTGAAAAGATCAAGTTTAAATCCATGTCAAGCTTACTGCAGCCGTCTGACAAATATAGCACTGTTACGGGGCTTCGAGTAATACGACAATGAAACGACATCTCTTAGTCTGATATAGACTACGTCTTATTTATCTCGATAATAATGTACAGTCGATGCAATGCTATAACTGGTGTGAGTCTTAAAATCAAAATGGAGATTCAAAGCTTAAGTTAATTAGAAGCGAGAAAGGATTTCATGAAAATAGAATTGTGTAAGACATCTTGAAGACGATAATGAAATTAAAAAGTTGGTACGTATGTTGGCTTTTATTATATCTTAATTTTTTTGCGGTATTATTATTAGATTGCGCATAAAGAAAAAATCATGTACGTTCATGTTTTTTTATATGCGCATTTGGTATTGGAATACACGCACTACGCTGAACAGTACACTGGATTATGTATATTGCGTAAAAACGTTGAGATGACGCTAGGCAGCTGTTATTGACAGATTTAACAAACTGGAGTTCACGCAAAATTTCGAATTATGTCAAAATAAATGTCGAAGTTAAACTATAATGTATTTTTATATAGGACGGATTTTAAAATAGTCCTATTTAATCCAAATTTCACAGCAACTAGCTTTTTATGATTATATTATCGTGGCAGTAAAACTTACTTCACAAGAAACACAGGGTTGTCTTGAGTAACAGCTGGTATTATTAGCAATCAAACGCGAGAGAAGCTCATAATTTTCTACATAATAAATAAGTATGTAGAAAATTATGAGCACGGATGTATTTAAAGGTGATACATTAAATACTTATTTCATATTTATATGTAAAGTATAAATACTTAAGTTATAAGTAAAAAAAAATTTACTTTACAATCCATTACAAATACTAGTTTTGAATTTTAGCATTAAAATGAAAGCGGCGGAACACTAAAAAATAATATTTAATTTTACTGACGAAAATTTAAAAAAAAAAACTAATATCTTTCCAATTGCAATAAAAGTGCAGTGTCATATAAATTATATTATGAATATTATCATTAATAAAAAATACTGATAATTTTGAATCAAATAATTATTGAGAAAACTTAAACACATCTTATTTATAGTGTACCTCTAGCTCAAACTAGTTTTTATTCACGTGAATGGAGTCCGGACACGCCAATAGGGTGTGCACTTAATGTCTGACATAATGTTTGTTGATAGTAAAACGGTAGTTCGGGATATAACGACGTTCAGACGCGCACGAACGCTTGTTAGCTTGTGTGTTTAGGGTAATAGGAAACTTTGATAGATAAACATGTTTTCCGTTACGGGACAGATGCATTTCCAAACTCTTTTGATTATATGTTTATCATAAATGGCGATGAAATCCCCGCGGTTATAAAATATATTTTTACCCAATGAAGGTGTTTTATATTTTATTTTCTGTATAAAAGGGACATAATATGTTCATCAATAGACCTAAATCATAGAAGTTAGGAATTGCACGACAACTAGGCACTTGGTACCTACATACATGCTCACGACCATGCTCATTTGACAAATATACAGTATTTTTTATCGTAAATATACACAGTTCAGTGTTATAGAAAAGGTTTCTTTTAGGAAGATAAAGTATGTAAATCTTCGTTAGAGAATTCAATCAGTGTCATTTAATTACCAAATATAATTTATGTAAACGTTACGCAACTGTTCTTACTAGGTAGTTATCACGTCGTGTGATGGTTCATACATAAAAATAAGGTTGTGGTCCAATTTTTACATATTATATTTAATTTGTATTTATCATATTTTTAACAAGACTCCTACGTAATATAGAAATCGTTTAGCACGTGTCAATCATACAATGATTTTCATATTCAGCGGCACGAGTTTATATCAACAAGTAATACATTTCTGATCGCAGTCTTATAGCTCTCAAAATTTAGAAATGAGTGTTTAATATTTGTGTTTGTCCAGCAATTTTGGTCAAACAAAAAATTCAAGAGGTACTTGACTACAATCAATCAGGTCAACAAATAATTCAAAATCTTGACATACATTTCTTTAAATGTTTAAATTGTTCGTTCTAATGTCATATTTCTGTTCTTTCGTTCAACGATGAAGAGTTAAAATATTACTCAAAAGTTTTGGAGTTTTGTAAATCGGATTCAGAACCCAAGCACGGCTAAACACCACCGGTATATATGAATTCAAATTTTCTTTATGTTTTAAGTAAAAATCATTAGAATTCGAAAACAAATGAGAGTATTGCACTACATAGGTATATAAAATGTTAATAAATACATTTTTTTATAAATTAAAATGTGTATATTAAAATCCTAGGTAGCACCACTTGCAACACTGGTTGTCACTACAACTATATACTCTAAAAGCTAAGACTGTTTTTGATAAAGTGTGTCTGGAATAGTACGCAAAGTGGCGCAAAACGTTATTAAATTTGTTAAAATTAATTGTATTATAAAACACGGGTTTATATTCTTTTTGAAATGAGACAGTCGCATTTTCTTATAGCTATTCTAAATTATTAATTGCTATCTAATAAAACAGACTGACAGATCAAAAATATTCAAAACGATTGAGTAATGTCCCTTATAAAAAGACATCCGCTACATAATTATTTACGTCACCAAAAATGATTAATGAATCGCGATGAGACTTTGACAGCCGCATCTTAATACAAATCGGTTTATCAATAACAATTTTACGACTCACAAATGAATCATACCATTTTTTGCTATTCTAATTGGCAAGTTATAAGTTATAGTGAGTAATGTGTATTTTTAGACATGTCGTTGTCCAAAAGAAATCCTAAAACGTGTGTCTGATAAAGTGAAGGGCGTCAAACCTTGAAGCTCAATCACTGGACCAATCGTATTAAGACAGAAAGAACAGTTAGCTCTAACAGCTGTAATAACTAATGTACAGAACCTTGTTAATATTAGGGAGGAGTCGAGTCAAAAGCGCTAAAAATTCGTACAACTTTATTGCACAGGTGGCAAACGGGCAGGAGGCTCATCTGTTAGGTGATGCCGCCGTCCAGAGACACTCTCAATGCCAGAGGGCTCGCAAGTGCGTTGTAAGCTTTTTAAAATTTGGTGGCATTTCCTAAAGAACCCTCTGGTTTAGAAAGTGGTCTCCACTGAAGAGTGGGCGGCTAGTTCCACATAGTGGTGGTGCGCGGCAAAAACTGCCTTAAAAAACGCTCAGTTGTGGAAGGGCAGACGTTGAGGTGATAGAGGTGGTATTTCGTATTTTGCCTCGACGAACGCGTATTAAACTAAGCTCATTAATCCAAGCAACTCCTCAAAACACTCTCACGGCAAATGCGGTAGAACATGCAGAGTCACCTCTCTACGCAACGCCAAAGGTTCTAGCTGCTCGGAGAGGGACTGGTCGCGTGATCGGTACGCTCACAGTTCCAAACAAGCTGCTAATGTGTTCTGAAAGGTACAACGTCATCATCCTGCTTCGATTATGTTTCTTTTTTAATAGAATCTTGCTGTTGGCCTTAAGGGCCTTTACAGCTCAGCACGAGCTGTTTGGCGAGTTTAGCTTCAATCATGGTTTGGTGGGGCGTGTCTTATGAATGACTCACAAAACTAAAGTTTTGTTCACAGTATTTTATCATATTGTAAAACCTCTCACCAATACACTTTTTAAAATTATACCGTGGAGTTTCCAGCAGGATTCTACACGTGGTCACAATGGCACGCTCTTATAACATTACTTTATTTTAAGAAAATGTATTTCTATTTCTATCATGTAGGCTAGACTAGCTACGATATCCCTACATGTACTACGTTTCCAATTGGCTAAAAATGTTAAACCCGCGCAATCTTCTCCTAGGTGTCGCTCTAAGTATTCTCTCAAAGGGGCATCTTTCAGTCTCTGGCAAATCAATCAAATTGCTAAGGTGCAGTTCTTCGGTTTACGACGCACATCTACAATCTAAAAGTAAAGTTTCAGCATTCACACCGTAAGGTCTTGTTATCCCAACTCACAAAAGCTGACAAGAAATTACAATTTTAATCGAACTTGGTTTTTCGGGTATCCTATACCCGTTAAATAATAGTCATTACGAAATTGCAAAGCCACAGTGCCCTGAACCCCATATAAATATATTCTATTTAATCCTTTTATTATAATATTGATTTGATTAAAAAACATATTTGAATGTAACATAAGCAAATTTCTCATTTCCGGGACCGCATGTGTCCGCCGTTCTATGTTACGTCGCGCTGCGGTACACCGCTGCGAGCACGGGGTTTATGGTTAAAACGATTGATAAACTGTACATTTATGACAAGTGATACTATTAATAAGTAGGGAAACGTAGACGATTTTCGCTACTATAATAATGCTAAGCACATACTAATAGAAATAAAAAGAAGTAAAATGTTTATTATACGTGTACAAAAATATCTAAAATTGATATCAAAGAAGTATCATATTTGATATTTAGACAGCAGTGTATCTCTTGGTAATATCATACTTTCAAGTTCGGTCTAAGGGAGTTAACTTAGGGTTTTTTCCGCGCGTATAAGCTCGCCTTTGAAAGTGCATAGGCACGGATAGGCGCGCCTCTGGGCATACGTTCAACGCGTACGAGCGTTGACGCGCTTCTTAGCTCGTACAAGTCTGCAGTTCTGGGTCGAGTGTATTAAAGTGACCTGTTCTTTTTCTTGATGCAACCATCGATGACACGCAACATCTTTTTCATCTTCTCAGTCGACGGCAAATAATTAACGCAAGTAGTAATGTTTCTTCATTAGAATCCATGTTGATTCTGACACGACGCCACTACCGGTTCGGGCGAACACGCCGAAATAGGCCAGTTTTTTTTGAAGCGCGTATTGTATATAAATACGAGCAGAAAAGTACGCTAGTCTGAAGCGTCCCTTAAGCTTCAATTACTTGATAAACAAGAATAATTTCGGATCGGATGCTGGCGCACTGAAAGTGAATGGACGTACCAAGTCAAACAACTGACTTCAAACCGACGCCATAGTAATGTCACTTTCGATAATCAATCACAATAATTGACATGATATTAAAGGGTTTACGAGTCTCAGAATAAAACAAAGTTGACAGTCCCTCGCGTGACCTTTAGTGGACCTAAATTTGTCGTTACCAATTTAAATCTCTTCCTAAATACTTTGGTTAATTAACAAAATTTGCTATCAAAGTTTATTCGTTATTTTATCTCAACCGTAGGATCTATTTTGAGGAAAATATTTTTATCGAATACTAGCGAATTTAGAATCGGTAATCGGTATAATTTAGATTATGAATATAAAAAAGAAATTGCTATCGTAACAACAGTCAGGATTACTTAATATGGTGTATTCTTAAATTTTATTATTTTCCGCGTAATTTTATTATTTTTGAAGTGATACTTCTTCTTTAGAATCGTTGTGGTTTCAAACCGGATGCAACGGAAAAAGCGACAGTAAAAAAAGACAACAACATAAATTCATAAGATTTAACGTGGGAGAAAATGGGATAGGAGGCATTATATTTCTCTGACGGAATTAACGCTTACTTTGTAAAAATAACTACGATATCGCGTTTTATAGGTCCGTCACCGACATCTAGTGGTGCATTATTTGAACTTATTTAAGTCAGTTTCTTGGTAGTATTTTACTCGTTTTAGTTTTTACCAAATTAAAGATCGATATTAAACTTATAAATCAAAATTTAACATTAAAATATATTTTTTATACTAAAGTTTATTCCCACATAGGTAGTGTAAAAAGTCTAATTAAGTACATATTATTAATAATAAACTTTGTTTTTATATTTTATGACAATAACAAATACAACAAAAAATAATTAGCGAAATGACGTGATGTCGTGAGTCGTGACCAAGGGAAATAGGGAATTATTTTTATATATAGAGATAGATGTTTTATATTTCGATGTTAAAATCTACTGTGAAACAGATCGATTATTCTATGGTGGGATAGAAAGAAGTCGGTGTGCATATTGGACATTTGCTTAAGATAGAAAAACATCGGAGTCCGTTGAAAAAAGAAGTAAGTTTAAATTAAAGTACTAGTAATTGACCGTAAACTCATCCACTAAGATTTCAGCTACAATACGCATTCTTGTTTGAAAAATAACAGTTTTAAAAACTTACCTGAGTATGGTACTTAAGTAATTTGACCATAATACGTATATTTACAAAAGTATATTTTTAAATTTGGGGACTGGTGACCACAACTGGGCCTTGAATTTAACAGATGATTAACTGTCTTTATAGAATCTCTTTAAGGTAGAAAACGAAGACTCAATCAGCTGTGCTCTAATTTATATTCTTTATTAATATTTTATTATTAAATTTGTAATTTATTATCCTATCATTTGCGATTAAATTATATTTCTATTAAATAATTAATATATGTATTTACGTTCCGGGGACAAGCAATTTATAATGTAACATTCATTTCCTAGAGATTTGTATAATATGTCGCGCCAGACATTAAATTTTAATGACGTCACTCGGCTTTAGTAATATTATAATGGCAACTAAGATGTCTATCGGATTAATTGCAGCCACTATCTGCTTGTATGTTAATCTCCTTATGAATGGAAAGTGGTTAATCGGGTGGGGTTTAGATAAACCAATTATATGCAGTCCCATCGCCCTTTAACTTTATTTCACCATGCCTCCTGCTGATAGAGGACAAATCTTTGTTTTTAATTTATTTTATTATTCTTTATTACTCAATATGTCATATGGAACATGGTGTAATGGTTGCAGCTCCTTACAAACATTGTGTAAAAAAAACTTAGCGATTAAAAAGAGATTTTGACGTTCATAAGTGTACATTATGTTACCTATATGAATAAATGATTTTTTGATTTGATTTGATTTACTGGAGTGCCTTTTAAAAATATGTATATTTTTATGGCTGTTTTTATAATAATTTTTCATGTGATCAGCCTTTTGTGCATAACACGTGGTCAATTTGGGTCTAATATGTACAGACGAGCGAGATCCCCAAGACTACGTTTCAACTCTGTATCTCACCCTTAGACAGGTTTAGTCACTTTTACTTTTATTAAATCCGCATATAAATAGATATATAATTGATATTTGCAGTCGGGTTAAGTACGCAATACCTCGGTTTTGAGAATCGCATGTTGCTTAAAATAAGGTATTTCCTAAGTTACATGACTCTATAGTTTTAATTTAATGGCTTTTTCCACTAAATTGTGGTTGTCGCAGTAAAGTAGTTAAACCAGAGATTTAATTGAATCTCTGGACAGTTAATTAAAGGTCGATATTCAATCAAGTCGCTAAAGTTCCCTCAGATAAGTGACCGAACGAAAACTTTACACGATTTAAATTTTAAGACACTTAATTTAATGAAATAACAATCCAATTAACTAGATTCTAAGTAGCATTAAAACTAATTGTATTGTATACATAGCTTTTAATTAATAGAATGTGTAATCATCTCATCGGGCTCATGTGAATCGTGAATAATCAGAAATGGACGCGTTGCCTCCAACCGCCTAAGTACATAATAAACTTACCGCACCACAAACAATATTATACCTTATGACGTACGTCTAAAAGCCAGAGTCAAATGATATGGACTTGATAATCTGGGTAAAGACATCAATTTTTGATTTTACGCATATAGTATTCTCGGTAAAATGGTCTTGATGATAGGCTGTGTAAATATAATGGGTTTCAGACTTCTAATTTCACCTGTAACAGGCTTGGGAAATTCTCCAAGGAAAATAACTTGATATTATACTTAAGAAGTCCAATAACGGTTAGTGTTTCTTATAAATGAAGCTTACGCCTATCAAATTATTAGAACTTCAAACAGTAATTCATAACGTCCTGTGTCTCAAATATTATCCTGGTTTGATTGGTTGTGGTTTAATTCTTATGTGCAAAGTTTTTATTATATTTACATTATACTTCGGAAATCTGAAAACATCTTGCGTTACATTTACCTGCCACCCACCGTCTTATTGACCGCCTTACGCACGTAGGTGTACAATTGTTGGCCAACTAGATCGATAGCTTCAGTGAAAAAGTCACTGTGATTAATTTGGTCCTAAGTTAACAGACCGTGGGATGGTAGGTTAATTCATTGCTCATATTAATTTATTCCAAATCATAATTGAACATTAGTATACATTTTCGATGCGTATGATAAATGTACTACTGTTGTTTGAAGAAGTCAATTTATACGACTATGACTAAATGATCAAATATTAAATGACAATGCAACGATGCCAATCCTAGCAAAACTACCTATACCTACTTTTAGATCGGTAAGCTCTGTCAACTTATTTCTAACGTGCCGAAAAATTAATAGAAAATAAAACAAAGACGTAGTTACAACAGAAGATCGGCTGGGTCGATGTTAGTTATCCCTTTTTCGATGGATTCTTCTCCGCTCCGAATAGCAGAATAAGTATTAAAATATCCGACAAGTCAACAATAAATAAATTAATTAATTTTACGAATACAAACAGTATATGGTGCGATCTATTGACAAAACTACGCATATAAAAATGCGTTCATGAAATTTAAATCTTGAGGTGAATGAGAAGATGCATAACCAGACTTGGATCTTGATCGATGACATGTATTACCTCATTAAAAAATGTTACATATTAGAAAGTGATTTAGTGACATGCGCGATAGCAACATTGGCGCTAGAGTGAAGAGGCCTATTGTGTAAAATTACCATTCTTGTCAATTGGCAAGCAAAAACACATTTCTGTATTTGCAAAATTTGATTTAATTAAATCCTAAATTAACTAAAGTTAACACGATATCATAAGACAATTAGGCGGAACGAAGTTACCCGGGTTTGCTAGTAGAAAATAAAGTAATAAAATTCTTGTTATTTCTCAACTCACGAGGTCCAGTCGGTCCTCTTTTGTTGCCAGAAGCATTATCCCGAGAAGTTGCTGACTCAGCGTGTCGCTTAAGAAATGTCTCTATAATAATGTCAAACCCAAGTTTCGCGATAATGGTATCGTGTAACCGTAGCTTCCGATTTAGAAGCTTTACATATATAGTACAGACAATTTTTATAAGAGCAATATTATATTACAATAATATAGAAATAGTAAGGTATCAGCTAGATTGTCTGCACATATTTTTGTTTATATAAACAATTAAAAAATGTGCATACGTATCCCATTATTTATCTTTTATTACTTTTTGTACTTAATTTTTATGTTTTATTACTATTGCATTGTAGTGAAAAATAGTTTATTCATTAAAGTATCAACAAAAAAGGGTGCAACATAGACCAATTTTAAAAATTAAATCATTGGCGCTACAACCTTTTTTGTTCAGGACCTCAAGTTGGTGATTAGCCTTATGAGCCTGACGCCCTCGACTTTTTTGGGTCTAACGCAAGCCGGTTTCCTTACGATTTTTTCCTTCACCGTTCGAGCTAATATTAAAAGCACATATAGAAAGTCAATTGCACAGCCGGAGATCGAACCTACTACCTCAGGGATGAGAGTCGCTCGCTGAAGCTGAAACACTGCACTATAGAAGTATAATAGCCCCTGGAAATAATCTTACCAGGTACGGCAGAGCGCTCCACAAACGGGAAATCATTCCATATGAATAACTTTTTTTTATAATTTAACTAACCGGGAATCGAAACCCTTTTCCGAGACTATTCATGTTACAAACAGCCACACATACACACACAGAGGCATTCAGCCACATCTCAATTATCATTATTAAAACGTTTTATATAAAATCAGATTAGCTTTTTAGTTTTATTTAGTTATTAATATTGTTTTTTTTATTTTCTCTAGATTAAGGTTTTATAGATTAATATAAATATATTTCGTTTTTTATATAACTTCTTTTTATGCACTTCTTGCACTTCTTGCACTCATCATTTTGTATTTATTGTTTTCTTTTCTTACTAGGGTTGCCTGGAAGAGATCGCTTGTTAGCGATAAGGCCGCCCGTTGCATCCCTTGTAATTTATATGTATTGTGTTATTTGTGTTTCTTTTTAGCAACGAAGTATGAATAAATAAATAAATAAATAATCTAACAGCTCGAATTAAAATGAAAAATATTACATATGTTGGTAGCCCTAGGTCGCGACCACCCGTAGAAATTACGACATGGATCTTATTTTGTTGTCACAACAAACAACTTTTATACAAAGGTTGACAAGTTAGGTGTTGAATGCCAAAAGGGTTTTTCCTTTTAAATATATATTGAATTGAATCAGTTACTGCAAAAAAAGTATATATGATGTCAAAGTATGAAATGTTCAATCAATCAAATCTTACAGGAAATAATATAATTACAGGAAATAGTAACCGCTTTTCTTACCCTGGTAATTATATTTGTAATTCTTGTTTTTTTTTATCACTGTGTTTGCCTGAAAGAGATCGCTTGAAAGCGAATCCGCTAGTTGCTCTCCTTTTCATTTAACAATGTTCAATTTTTATATTTAAATGTAACGAAGTGTTAATTAATAATGTAGAGTGATAAAGCGTAGCGTAAGTGTGTAAGTGAATACATACATACGCTAGACTTAGGGTCCGTTTCACAATAAAGTACCAAATAGCTATGCAACACATAAATTATTCGGAAGATAAAAGATCCGAAGAAATTTCGCGCTACCTGACAGTCGTGAAACGTAACAATAGTGTTTATCCTACCAATAAGTAATAAATAGCTTATTTGGAACTTATCCCTAGTTAAAGTAGTTATATCCTTAAAAAATGTCAACAAACCATTTTAACTGTGGCTGTCATAAGTCACTCAAATTTATAATCAAAATGAACACAGCAGTTGTGTTCAATTTCAATTTATTCATGACTTTCAGTAACGAAACCAAATAACAGTCAGTCATAATAACCGAAATGGGTTATTCAGGCATAAAAAGCTTTCTCTGAAATCTTCATGTTTCAGTAAAATTTTCGTTACATCCTGTCCCTTAGAAATACTGCAATGTCTATTCATTACTGACGCAATGCTAAATATGCTTTAGAACTAAATTGAATACATAACTTCTCTTTACGCGTCACAGGTGGGCGGCAGATCCCAAATACCATTTGAAATACTGTCCATTGTGCTATAGCAATCTGGCCTTTATTGTTCCATAATGTCATCTTAGTACAGAAAGTTATAGCTTGACAGGTATCGTTTGACATAAGTTAAAATTGCATAAACATATGCAGGATAATAAAATTACGTTATAATGGATTGTAAAAAAAATGCGGGTTGGCTCATATTTTTGGCTAAAAGACTCCGCCCATACGGAATAATATATACTAAAGTTCTTGAAATGAAACTTGATACCTATTTGTCATAAAGGTCACATGGATTTGTATTATTCGAAAGCAATTTGCATTTTAACAAGTCTATTATTGTTAACAAGATTCCTATCTTGTTCATTGAAGAAGTTGTGTGTGTAAAATGTCATGTTTATGCGCTTGGTATCCGACAGAATTCAATGTATCTTAACATTTTAAGATCGTTGAGATATCTTACTATAGGAAAAAGTATCAGTAAACATGCCGAGCGGAAACCGTATCTCGTTTGAGAATCAAAGGGGAAGGATTCATTCAAAAACTGAATGTCATGAAAACTGCTTCGAAACGAAGTCGATTCAAAAATGTTGAAGCATTCGAGTTTACATACGTTTTCCCTACTTAACGAGATGTCTAGACAAAATAAACCATTTCTTTGCAATATATCTCGGCCAATAAATTTCTTATTTCTATACCAGCGTGAATTAAATATCTTAAGGAAACCTGGATATTGAGTACACAACAACTGTATACAAATAACGCAAGTATGCAATCGCAAAAGTAGCAACGATGCAAACAGAGGCCAAAAATAAGGTGCTGTATTGCTAATATTATTATTATTTGTTAAATATCAAAGTCGTTAGAGCAAAATCTATTCTTTTAGGGTAGGGTCAGCCAAAACCGAAATTATTTGTGGATGAGAAAGTCTTCGTTTGAAGAAGTGTTAAGAAAATACGTCATGGCCGCCACGCACTACTCCACTAGTGCGCGCACAATGGTTTTTATCTAAGGTTCAATTTGATCTCAGTGGCCGCAGCGGCCAGCGACCAACAAAGGGCCGCAGACTCGTCGCTTCGATCTCGCTGGCCGCTAGTGCGCTATTGGGCTTTGTCAAATGAAAGCTATATTTAGTGTACATAATTTAAAAAAACTAAACATATTACAGTAATTCATCTAATTAGTCCGAAGAGCAACAGCGTTCACCATTGTTTTACTGTTTAAACAAAACTGCGGAGACACAGTAATCACACATTACAACGACACATTTTGAGGAATGTTTAGAGCGCAATAATCTATTACCAGTCATTTCGCAGAAATATTATGATCTTTGTGTAACGTGTTTTATGGGCTAGGGGATCGGACATGCCGGAAATGCCGTAGATTAGTCAGGGTTTATTTCTTGATAAATCAATGAGGAGTTTATAAACACAAATTATCGCAGAAATGCACTAATTTACACACACAAAATATAGTCACTAATTAGTTTAATTACGCACACTTCACACAGTTAACACTTGCCTTCATTTTATTCGTACTTCATCTCTTCGGTGCTTGTCACTTGATATCGCGTTCGAAACTGAAACATTTGGTCACGTTTCGACTCTTTTATATATGGTTTATATATTATACAGGTATATCCCTGGGGAAGTGAAAGACTCATTGTCTTCAAAGCTATGCGATGTCATAAGAGAAGCGCTGGACAGAAACCGGTGGAAGCAGATAGTCCGCGCTAGATGTTTCGTTGCTGACCACGACGCTCAGACATGAGCTGCCGACTAAAGAGAGAGAGAGATCCCTGGGGATAATCTTCAACGTCATTCGAGACTACGGTAACGATAACGATACTCTCTAGTCAGGATAGCGGTTGCACAATTCTAGAACATATGTAGGTACTCTTTATCTCTTTCGCACATTGCTCTGTCCTTGTCGTTGTACGACGTTCTGAAGTGTTCAGTCTGATTTTGATCATCCCTATCTCTCACATATAATTAGTCCTTATTCTACATAAGAAATTTGGTCTAGAATATTCCTTCATCAAAGGGGTATAACTAGTCCAGAAAACGCCTAAAAACGGGTTTGCTGCAAACTCTACCACTCAGTTATACATGTTCTGAAACTGCGTGAATGAAAAATTTTCAGCCTCCCAAAAACCAGGGTAACATGAAAAAGTTCTGTAATAGAAGAATCTAGAAACATTGCAGCCAACCCGTCTTCGTAACAATATTTTACCACGCTTTATTTCTTGTTAAAATGTCAAATTAACTATTATGATTATTTAGTAGAATTTCAATCAACTTTCATTATGTTTATGATTGTTGCGATCTATTTCGAGGAAAATTAATTAGGATAACGAGTATTACTAACATTGTGCACAGAATAATTTCCCTTGAATAATCGATATAATCATACTCGTGTTTATGGAAAATATATTGAAAAAAAATTAAATTTAAACATCAAGCAAGGAACTTAAAAATGAGAAAACATTAAAACAGTCTTAGTGCTTTACAACTTTTTACAACGTTTTTTATAGTGTTAATAGTGTTTTTTGAAGCAGTGTTGGCCTAGTGGCTTCAGCGTGCGACTCTCACACCTGAGGTCGTAAGTTCGATCCCCGGCTGTGCACCAATGGACTTTCTTTCTATGTCCCTATTTAACATTTGCTCGAACGGTGAAGGAAAATATCGTGAGGAAACCGACAAGTCTTAGACCCAAAAAAAAAGTCGACGACGTGTGTCAGGCACTGGAGGCTGATCACCTACTTGCCGATGTAAAAAATGATCATGAAACAGATTCAAAAAAAAATCTGAGGCCAAGACCTAAAGAGGTTGTAGCGCCACTGATTTATTTTTTAATAGTGCTTTACAACTTTGTTCTCCTGTGCAAGCTATAGGGCAGGGCCTGTTTTTACTATAACCCTGAGTTTCCCAATTTTTGGCTATTGCAATATAAACAGATCAGAAAAAAAATTCATTTAAGTATTAGTGTTAAATTGTTGCACTGTCATACATAATACATTGGTCATATATTTTTATTCAAGCAAATGTACACGCTATTTGTAGGATATATTAATGTATGCTCTTCAATATATTTAAAAATGTTTTACCGACATAGTGGTTTGAATAAAATTATCACGATTAGACATCTATATTTATTTGTTTTTTATCTATCTTTAACCTATAAAATAGATAGACTGATGCAACAACGATGTATTTATAGATATCACTTATCACATACTAAAAATAACAATGAGTCTACCTCACAATGAAAGAACATTAGAAAATTATGTCAATTACGTGTATATACATGAAACCATGAAATATAAACAGGTACCTACCCAAAAACAAATTCTGTTAAAAAATGTCATATTAAATATCTTTAATATTGGAGAGATAAAATATTATTATCGCGCGGAATGTCATTGGATATTATGAAAATTTTAATATGAAATTTCTGCTTATACGTTAGCGTTATAGTGGTCGTAATACCGTTTATGTCCGTATTGATTTAAGTTTTAGCGAAAACAGTGAACATAATAAATTCACGTTCACAAATCATATTAATTTAGACGTTGTCCTTTTTATAAAAGTGCAGTTGGTATATTCTATTCATAACCTTTATTAGATATGCAAACATTTTCTAGAACAGTTTGCGAGCCCTGACCGAGGTTTTGGTGGTCAGATTTAATGTAATAAAATAGTCGCTTTTTATTGCCAATAAGGCCTGTTTCTATATCTTAAATATGATTCGTGTTTGTTACGACTCGAGTTTCAGACTGAGCACGGATTTGGCGACGGTCGTTTTTCTCACAATTAGTTAGTATAATATTATATAAGTTTTCTATTATTTTATAGTCATCGTAATGAAAAGAGGAATCTTACCGTCTTATTGGTTTAACGAAACATAAAATTAAGGAAATAAACATATTACGTAAGACTTTAATGTAAAATATTAACAAATTATACTTTGTGATCCTTAGCATTATTAAAAGAGTAAAGTCATAATCATCGGCAGCCCCTATTTCACGACGAGAATTGATTGGGCCAACATACCACCTATACATATCAACGGTGTAACTTTAAATATTAGCCGTGCAGTTACAAATTTGGGGGTCTTATTTGATCAAAGTTTATCCTGGGAGCAGCATGTCAATGAAGTTAGCCGCAAATTGTACGGTGCCTCTAGTATCCTCCGACGTCTCAGTAATTTCTTTCCCTTTAGCACTAAAACCTCACTGGCACAATCTCTCCCCCTGCCTTTACTGGACTACGCCGATTCTTGCTCCTCCGATCTAAGCGAGGAATTGCTAAATAAACTGGATCGTCTCCAAAACTTCTGTATCCGATTTATATTCGGTCTAAGAAAGTACGATCATATCTCTGCGTTTCATAAGCGGCTAGGTTGGTTACCCATTCGACAGCGACGTAATGCTCATGTTCTCCATCTCCTATATTCCATCCTGTTCAATACTAAAACTCCTTCCTATCTCAAAAATGATTTCAAATTTTTGGGTTCACATAACTATAGCTTACGCTCTTCCGAAAACTATATCCTTGAAATCCCATCTCATAACTCCTCCTGTCTTGGCGATTTCTTTAAGGTTTCAGCAGTTAGGTTATGGAATTCACTTCCCGTCACTATTCGCTTAGCTCCTTCTCTATCTTCCTTTAAATTTCTGCTGTATAAACATTACCTGTCCACGTCATATCCCTAACTTGCGTACTAACTACTAACTGACGTGAGTTCGATCTTGAATTGGATTATCATAATTCATGTGCACTTATTACTTTTTGTTTTTTTTTTATGTATCCTATATCAGTTTAGTTTATTTTTATTTCTTTTTGTTTCTGTTAAGAATGTTTTTTCCTTCTTATTGTATTTGCAATATGTATTTTTGCACTTCTTGCCTACCTTATGTAATTTACTCACAGTGGTTGTCTGGAAGAAATCGCTCTAAAGCGAAGGAAGCAAAAAGTAGCGCTATAATTTGTGAGCCTTCAATCGGATTCATGGCGAAGTTATTTTATATTTGCTTAGCAACTTAACACTTCATGAATGACAACTACGGTCTATATGATAAAAATATTCTGTATTTTTATAGAACTTTCTGGTATAGCGCGTAGTGCTTGAGATATTTTTAACTAACTTCGAACACGCTTAAAAGATCCTACCATGGAATTTGGTACCTGCATCTAACCGATTCTCGGTTAGAAAAAATAGAGAATAAACTAATGTTAATATACCTACTAAATAAACTCTTGATATTATTATTAATACAAATAAAAAACGTTCCATTATACAATATCCATTACTTAGTACGAATAAACTTTTAACGATGGAACGTTGAGTACAAATTAAAATAAAGTTCTAATAACCAGCAGGCTTTTAATAATGAAACTTTGAGTAAATAACGAATAAGGTAAATGGACGGTAAAATAACAGCATTACCTTGGTACATAAAGATTCTTTTGTGTACATACTTAATACATTACTGTAACTCATACGGTGAGCGAAAAACTGAATGATTTTTTTATAGAACAGTGTGGGGTAGGCTCACTTGATGTTAAGTGATGCCGCTCAATTCCAGAGGGCTCGCGACAGCGATGCCGTACTTTTTAAATTTGGTACGCTCTTTTCTTAAAGGAACCGTAGTCAAATTGGTTCGAAAATACTTCAGTGGGCCGCTGATTCCACATAGTGATGGTGCGCGGCAAAAACTGCCTTGAAAAAGTTGTTGAAATTTCTGGAATCAAATCTGCAAACTTTTTAAACATTTATTAATAGAAATCTTATTACGTCGTAAAATGTTTAACGAATGCTTTATAAAGAAAGATAATTGCTGCCCACAACAGAGAATCACTTTACTTTACCTAAAGTTTAAAAATCCAACATATAATACTAGAAATAATTGTTAATGAAAAGTCACATCTCTAAGCACGATTATAAACCGGTAGACAACATAATACCCTCGAAATAGTACTTATGTCGGATCGGACACAATAATATAACATTTACATATTAATTGTTGTAAGGCGATTATTTGTGTCCATTACGAAGATAACAAGCTATTAAATTGTGCCCGTTTAGGGAAACGGGAATAATAGTTTGAGGCTTCATTAATTAAATATTAAATGTGTAAATGATTTTAGTAAAACTATTATGACCTTGCAGTATGTTTAATAGTCACATTTTAATATATTATAACGCTATATTTTAATATTATTTATATAATTCAACACATAAATAAGTTCTATCGCTGTCAGGGATACTAAATATCGATACAATTTTAGGTTTTCATAAGAATAAAATAAAGATATTGTGACATCTTAATTAAATCCACTCACCGATACAGTAGTGGACTATGCCATTATTATTTTTTTTTAATTATAACAAATTAAGTATTATATCAATTTTATAGTCCAAGCAAATTACTATTATATGATGATACATTTTTTTTTTGTCGAAACCAAAATATATAAGAACAAATAAATTAAGGCTATGATAGATTAAATGAAAATAAATTAAAAAAGAAATTAAGATTCGCGCTCAATTTACTAAGAAAATTGAGTGGGTTATAAATGTGACTGCGTATTTATCGTATTATGCAACAGTTAAATCAAATATCATGAGAAATTTAAAACATTTTAATAATAAAGTTGCGAACAAAGTAAGTTATTGGTAATGGATCATTTGTGGTAACATTTACTAAGATTTTTAGGATTTCAGATACGTCTCGCTTACAATGTAATGACATTATTTTAATTGACATTCAATTAAAATCATTATATAGTGATAGATGATTTAGTATACTTATAATATTTTTCTTTTCTTTATCAGTGTCATCTACAATCATACCAATTATTATTCTTGTAAAGATGGTTACCGCAAAATGGCCGAATCCAGAAAACGATACCCTGATATACATAGCAAATCCGGTAGAGTCAGACATGCCCGGTCATTGGATGCCACTCAGCGTAATGAAGATTATACTCGCAGGAACACCAAAACCTGTTAAGAAACTTATACATAAACCAACTACTGTTAAGGCGACGACAGTAATAGCAATGCCACCGGAGACACCAATCTTACCTTTACCAACTGTACTTACAACAAAACCGACCACAACACCAGCACCTGCACCAGCTCCACCAACAACAACAACGACAGAAAAACCGACTACAGAGCCAATAAAACCAACAACACCCCCGCCTCCTCCGATAACGACAGCTCCCCCTCCACCTCCTACGACAACAACTCCACCTCCAACGACAACTCCACCTCCTACGACAACGACAACTCCACCTCCTACGACAACAACTCCACCTCCTACGACAACGACAACTCCACCTCCTACGACAACAACTCCACCTCCTACGACAACGACAACTCCACCACCTCCAACAACAACAACTAAAAAAGGACCACAACGTAAACCAAAAGCAGCTACGGATGGTCACGAGAATAGACCTAATTAAACGTTAGTAAATATTTAAAACCACCTTAATTTTTTTAGGTTATGTTATTAAGTAGCTATAAACCGTTCAATATATACAATAAAAGAAACCTTATACTAAAGTTCTTAATTTACACCAAGCAAGATTTTAAAATGTTTAAATATTATTATGAAAATGAAATTCAGGCGACGTAAAAGTATTTGATTAAAGTATAAAGTTAAGCCTTCCATTGTGACATTTCCTGTTTTACGACAGAAGTTCCGGGGACGTCCGCAGGTGTCAGCAGTGCTGAATTAGCGTCCCGGCGGGGACGGTTTATGAAGAATAACGATTCTGTGGCAAATAAAAAGTTTAAAGTCTGATGCTCTTTCAACTTTGTGCAATCTATATGAATGACGTCGTAACGTGAAGAGATTCATCGCTTTTGTTTCTTATTTTGAATGTCTAAATTACTGTTTTCTGTAGCCAAACGACCTCTTAATGTTTTCGAGCCTGTTATTATTTTATACATTTGTAAATTATGCTAATTTAACAAACATTTTACGCCGCGGCCGCATAAAAGAAAAGTATGACGTATATGCTACATATGTTAAAATCTAATATTTTTGACTTATGGAAATTATTATTAAAATAAAATATGTGTATTATGGAACATAAGATACAGGTATGACTTATTCCATGGCACTAAATTTGAATCTGCATCCCTACTAATCGGCAAAGAAGTCAGAGGGTGTAGGCCGAGAGAAAAAGCCGGCATAACAAACTCTCGGTACTCTTTTATCAAAGCTAATCATCAAACAACACTTATTTTAAAACAAATAAAACATATATCGCATATTACTTAGAAGTAGCCTGTCTAGCATTAGTCCTAGGCCCTTTTATCAACTAGACAATCGTTAATTTTATAGTAAGCCTAATTACACAGCTTCTCTTTCTTCATACAGTCCTTAAATTTATTATTGGGACTAAGAAATTTATGTGGGGTAACTATTAAGAAACGAGTTATGTTATATGAATTTCTTATTTATTTACTGATCACTTTATATTTCGGAAAAAACTGACAGAACGAAAAATCGAAATTTAAGGAATACTACCGCAAAAATTGAATTCAAATGGGAAAAACTGAACAATACGGCTCGGTTCACTGGTCACTATCAAAAATAGCTCCGATTTTGCCTTTGCACAAACTGGTAAAAGAAAAAAAAAGTTTAACGTGGTCGTTGGTATTCGGAGCGGACAAGTGTGATTTGTTCGAAATAATATTATCAGTGTTTTGGGTACCAACTACATATATTCAAAATAAACGTATCACTCGTCAAATGACGAGATTTCTTACTTAAAATTACGATTTCTGGCTTTAGGCAACCAAAATAATTCAGGAATTTTGCATCATGCATAATTCTATAGCATTTTTATAAGATTGAAATTTATTTTAATACCTTATTGTGAAGGATTGTTTGTTTTATTATTAGTGACTAACTACAATCATATAATTAAATGATAATATCTATTAAAGATAATAATATTAATTTACAAACATAAGCGAAGAGTTATTTATAAGGGTTTTGATTTTCTATTTAGATGCGTTGCTTCATAACATTCGCTTTTATCGCTATATCTCTGACGTTATTATTTTGTTTTATGATATTCGAAAGCTCGTTATTTTCACTTACTCGAGTCGAATACCTTTTAATAAATATTTAATTAGGTTTAGTCGACAATCACCAATTATTTATAAATATTTAAAAAAAAACTAATAATAAAACCTGCTTATCACAAAACTATAAGCCTGATATTAATTATATTTCTATGACTTTTTACGTCCATTATAAATTTAATATATATATAATTATGATTTATGGTTATTTCAGTATAATCGACAGCGAAATTAGCCACTCTTTTATGAGGTAAGCTTTTAAATCACGCAGGCCCTTGGACTCATGAAAGGTAACCGGTGCGGTCTCATTTTATGATTGTTATTCAGGAACCCCTCCGGACAAGGACTTCTCACTACTCAGTAATCCCGATTGTTTGATATCACGATCTTCGAGTTTGATCTACAATCAGGCGTTATGCTTAGATAAATAAAACAACTCAAGCTCTGATAAATAACGCATAGAAATTTCATAGGAGTTTACATTTTATCAGAACTTGCCAATAAAAATACATAGCCAAAAAATCATAATGTTTTATAAATATAATGACAATGAAATGTGGCGATTAAGTGAAAATACACATTGATTTTTAAAGCACTTTGTTTTTTAAAAAAAATAGATAATTATATTTATTTTAATAAATCTATTAAAATCAAAAAAACGTTCCATGAAATTAAGCTTATCTCGTTTTAATTCTAAGAAAATCAGTCAACAATTATTTGAACTGTAAAAAATTCTCCTTACTGAGAAAATATAAACAAAGCTGGTGTAAAAATAAACTGAATTGTAACTAATGCAGGATGTTTCGAGCTCAGGACTAATGTAAGCGAAATGGATAAACACAAAAACAAGTGTTAGTTAGAGAGATCTTAAATGTTTAAACTAACCGATGATGGACAGTATACAGCTGGTACATCTTCCACTTACAAGTTAATAGCTTATTGGAAAATGGAGAAGTTCAATGCTCTTACATGCAGGCAGATCTAAATAAAATAATCACTAACCATATGACTTTTCTATTAACAAAGCCAGTTATGCTTTCATTCCTTCTGACGGAGTTACTCGTACCCACGGCAGATTGCCTTATTACAAATATAAAAAAATAAAACCCTAATTTTTATTACATAAAAATATTGTATGTATTAAAATAAAATTAACTTGTTAAAGAAGTTATTAGAAGAATGATTTCACTGGATCATCGCAAGTTGTAATGAATACGGAAAAAACTACATTTCTAACTATGAATTTTGACATAGGCTATAAATATAAAATATAATAACATTCATGCCTGTAATCTGTTTCTATAATTGCCTTGTTTTCAAATGGAACATATCAAAGGATTGCATGTGTAGCACACATAAACAGATTGTTGTCTCACAGTCATAAGATCACCTCGCGCGCAGCTGTAGAAACTAAAAAAATGGTTTGATCCCTTAACATCGTCCGACAAGATACATACGAGAACTTTAAAGTAAACTATTAAACGTAATTTATTTTACAAATATATTCAAAGTTGCTTTTGTTATTTTGTTGAATTATTTGTGAAATATCACTGAACTTCTTCCCTTATAACGTTTTCAGCGCTAAAGTTCAGCTTTTCCCATTAATATTATAACACTATTCCTTTACAATGAGTTGACTTTATAAACATGAAATTTAAAACTAATTTAAAGTACTATTACCGTACGATATCGTGTCCCTACAACTCGAAGGATCGCTGATAGGATGTTCGATAAACGGGTTCACTATATCAATATCGGTTTAGTTTTTTTGTAATATTAGAACTAATGGATTTGTAAGATCTTCGTTTGATCCCGTTTTATTGTTTTATTATTTTTATTAGGATATAATAAATATGAATAATACGAGTATAAATATTAATAGGGGTTAGTTGTAGTTGTAGTTTTAAAAGAATTTTTATAAACTGTCCATAAATATTTCAGTTTCTTTGGTTTTAAAAAGCGTTGAGTTACCTTATTTAATAAAAAAAAATTTAAATCTCCGGTTTTAATGTTTGATAATGAAAATGTTTTCTCTCATTTTGCTTTAAAATCTTGTCATGATTATTTATATTTCAAGGAATATGGTATCTAGCTTTTTAACATTTACTGTGTAATAGTCTAAGCTGAACAAAGTTGGGATAGTGGTTCAAACGTGACGTCGCTCGTGCGTTCGAGTAACGGGTGTATACCAATGCTTTTTTTTCTTTCTATGTGCGCAAATAACAACGAAATAAAACCCGAAAATAGTCGGCATGTGTCAGGCAGAGGACGCTGACCACACTACAGATAAATAAAATTTTTACATAACGAATGCAATCTATGGCCAAGGGCTGTCATATTTCAATTTCGATTTTTTTTCTTATTGAATAACGGACCACGCTTTGTGGAAATATAATCCCAGCCATCACTTTATAAGCTTTAATAACAAAATACAATAAACAAGAAGAAACAGCTACCTCGGACAAAGAATTAGTCTAGCTATTCAAAGGAGGAACGCTGCCAGTATCTTCGGAACCTAAAGGGACTCCTTTTAATTATATATTTTAGTATTTAAGGTTAGTTATCATATTAAAATAATTTTTACGATTAGTATTTATTTATCAATACATAATTTACTAATATCATAATGTACATAAACAAGCATAAAAACATGTTTAATACTTGTACGTTTGAAAAATAATTATGAGCAATGCAATATTTCATAAGTTCAATGTTGGAAATTATTTTTAATGGAGGCACTCAGCGGGAGGGTTTATATTCAACATTGAAGTTAAATATTCCGGTTTTTATCTTAAAAAGAAAACTGACTTATTGTACGCTGAGTAACGCTGATAATATTAAGAACTGGCAAGTTAGAAACATTGCTAGTGAAAACTTTTTTTTTTATATAGAACAGCAAACAGGCAGGAGGCTCACCTGATGTTAAGTGATACCGCCGCCCATGGACACTCTCAATGCCAGAGGGCTCGCGAGTGCGTTGCCAGCCTTTTAAGAATTGGTACGCTCTTTTCTTGAAGGACCCTAAGTCGAATTGGTATAATAATTTCACTAGCAATATTTCAATTCAATTTCAATTTTAGAACTCTTTGTTAACCTAATGTAGTATATTGCATTAATTTGGCATTTGTTCTCTCAAAACTCTTGTTACACGTGAAAATGAACGCGAGAAAAATTTTCAGCTCCTAAAAAGAATTTGATGCAACAAAGTTCAAGAGGTTTATATATTATATAAAAATATATTAATAATAATATAAACATAACGTAAAAAAGTTACAAAAAGGCCCGGGCTATAAATTGTAAGTTTAATCTGAACCGTGGCTTGACACTACAGGTAGGTTAATAAATGAATTAAAATGTAGCTGTCTCGAGTGAGGGTAAAATCTAATGAGTTCAATACGATTTTAGAACATGTGTAATGTACGTGTTTAAATTATAGGAAGTTCTATGGCCAACTCCCAACTGAGTTGTTATACTATATGGTTCGGAATCGTGTGGGTATAATAATTGTTTAAGCATTTCGTCGTATTCTCTAATAAAACTTGTACTTAGAAATAAAAAATATTAAACAGTACAGTTTCTGAGTTTGATTGTAGTATCTAGTGATGTGTTTATAAATATTCACAAAAGTAAGGATGTTTTTTTTTTATGAGTGGCGGAGCGTTAATTTTCGTCTGCTCCACCCGAATAAACTAGAGCGTAGACGCTCTTGATTTGAGCATTGATTTAATACCATTAAATATCTTTCTTTTGTCTAAATGTTGATCAAGAGTCTAGATTCTAGATTAGTTAGCGTTACAATACACCTCTAGATTCTAGAAGTTTAGTGTCTGTTTTACGCTTTTACTCGATATCGAGTGTTGCTTTTTATGCAATTGCCTAGTATGACAACACAAATATAACAAACAAAAATATATTTATTCATATAGGTAAACAAGTTCACTTATGAACGTCAAAAAAATTAAATTAATTGTGAATTTACATTTACTGCCAGTTCTCAAATCACGGGTGTAGAACGGAAGAGAAGAATTGACAATAAACTCTCCGCCACTTTTTTTAATCGCCAAGTTTTTTTACACAACGTTTAGCTGCAGCTATTACACCATGTTCCATATGACACTTTGAGTAATACAGTGAAATAAATTAATAACAAAGATTTGTCCTCTATCAGGAGGAACATCAATATTGTCCTAAATATAAATAATAAACCTATAATCCTATAATCCAGCCACTTTAATTTATAACACGGTTTTATTGTCTAGTTCTGAACTGTTCTCAATTTTAACTTAATTGAGTTAACAGTTTGGATTAACAGCAGACTTTGTTCGTAGCGAGTTACACTTATACACCATATAATTATCGGAAATGTGTATACAGTGAAACAGAATTAAAAATTAATAAACTTTCATAAATTAACGATGAATATCAACAACTAGTATAATAAAATTCTACATTATTAAAATGAAGGATTATTTGTACGTTTTTTTAAATCTATCTACAATCAGCCTCTTGGCTTTTATCAGATTTAATTTGAAGTTATGGCAATTAGGGAACGCAAATTCAATATTTATTATTCCCTCCGTAAGATTCCGTAGATTGTCAGACTGCGGCAAGTTTCGCCCTTTTCAGCCGATACACAATGTCCGTCGGTTCTAAGAATCCTGAAGCTAGCGGGTTGACGTGTTGCTGAAGTCTGATTTTGTAACGCACGGTTGATCCTTTTAATGTCTTCCTGGACAGTGGCAATTCCCAAATATTTATGAATTTCAGCATTTTGTATTAATCACGGCGCACCGCTTATATTCCGTAGTGATTTGTTTTGTAGCTGCTGCGGGATTTCAATATTAGAGCGGCTTGCTGACTCCCAGAGTATCTACCATATTAGTGTTATATTATTGGCTATAAAGATTGTATAAAGGAATGGACTCAGCACTGAGCCCTGGGGCACTCCTGCTTCTATTTGGCAGACTGATGAAATATTATCCTCGCATTTGACATACGGTTTTTTTATTATTTGTGCTTGAGGAACAATTACCTATATATTTGAAAATAAACTCAAAAACGCCATGGAAAAATAATTTTTCATCTCGCTGACTTACATATGACGGGTTCGTAGTGAACATTATGCGGGCTTCTTTTGTTAGTATGCGTTCATTTGAGACGAGCTTGTGTAAAGAAATTGCAGAGATATATATATATATATATTTTTTTTAAATAATCAAACATTTGATACTGGTTTTTTTTATATTTCCTATTTTGAAATAGATCTGAAATGACAACGCAAACGCTATTTTGGGTTTTGTGTTTTTTTATTATAATTTCATCTGTTTTTAATTAATGAAAATACTCCTAACACTCACACATTATCAATTTCGGGGAAAAGGTAAGGTTTTTTAAATTTTATCTGCAAGTACGGGTACCTATACAAAGCGTAGCGAATGTACAAAATCCTTATGTTCACAAGTGATAACGTGCATTGGCCCCAAAGTTAACACTAGCTTTGTTAATTCGAAAATATGATTATATTATGTTTTAATTTGATTGCTTGCATATTTAACTAATGCTGTACGTTACCCGAATAAATATATCTAGTGATTATTCAATTGGATTTTCTTACATCTAATTTCTTTTTTATTAAATATCCCAAGTACTTTTCCAAGAACCTGACACACGTTTATAAATGGGATTTTGACATTTGAGTCGCAATGTTATCCTTTAGTGGTAGTGTTAGTGTTATTTGGTGATATATATCATGAAATATAAAAACCAATGTTTTCTTGTTGCAGTTGGACCACACAACACTATGAATGAGTATTAGCACACAATATAATTTATAGGGCAATATTAGTTTTTCAGTTCTTAATTACGTTTGCACACTTTGAATCGATAAATCAATTAAAAATTACACATATGACCAATAAAGTCACGACATAAATCTTTTAGATTCAAACGTGGCTCGCATTAAAACAAGATTGATAACAGTGTGAAAAATAGATCCATATGTACAATGAATAAACTCCAAAACTCTCAATCCATCTCGTCAGCTGGCGTAAAATTTATTGCTACCTCATATATTACATTGTCGGTTAATGTTAGATGAAACTAGCGAGTAACGAATGGAACCACGAGATGCATAGCAACTATGTAAATACAATCAATATCGCGGTGATTGATACAAATGACAAACAAGCTAATAGCCTTAATCAAACAAAAAACTTCTCACCCCAATTAACATAAAATGAAACGATACATTTATATTTTAAGGATCAACACAATATTAATAAACAACAATTTATAAAATTTATTCATTATAGGCGTAAAAAATTATGGGTTGTGAACAAAGTTTAAAACAACACAAAAAAAATTATATTACTACTTAGCTAACGGGCTAGCATATTAAATATTTGAGCCAGATAGGGTTGCCAGACAGTTCCAATAGTACAATGATATTATACAAACTTACAATTTGCTTACATAAATAATATATAGAACACCCCTACTGTACAGCATCTGTTTTATGGACGCTTCATATAAACAGTGTGTGTTTGTTCAGTATGCGGCTCTGTTTATTGTACTTTTTACATTGCATTTTAAAACCAAGCTATTCTTCAAATAACAACAGAGTTTTAATTGTTCAAGATTATTTTATTTTTATATCAGTCAAGGCATTACACATTTCATTGATTTATAAGAGATGAATCGAAAATTAACTCCAGATATAGAACAAAACAATCAAAGTTAAACTGCAATACAATGCAAACGACAACTTTGCATTAGAGTTAATTATAAATGGTGGTTACATCAAAATTATCAAATTGGTTTGTTACAATATCGCAGGCTGTTCTCTTACTTTGAAGTCTGTGGCTTGTCTCGTTGACAGAGCTAATGAGAAAATTTTAAACTGTGTTGGGGTACACAAGTAATACGTAAGGGTATATAAATTGTATTATATAGGTTACATAGATACGTAAAGTTTTAGAATGGCATTTAAAACATGAGTTTGCGCGAACTGTGACACTTGTGTGTCAAAATAAAACACGTTACATGAAGGAGATACACTTAAAACGTATCGTAATTTAGATCCTATTCGAAGGGTGAGTACTCATGGGCGGTAAAACTTACCAACAAGTAAGACTGCCGTTACTTGCTCCCTAAGTAAAAAGCTACAGGGTATTTTAATTACTTATATATATTTACAAATAATAAACTAAGTAAGGAAAATTTATTAAGTACAGTCAATAAAATTCACTTAAAAGAAATTGATGTACCTAATGTAATCAATGTAATTCTTAAATTCTTAAATACGTTTACATGATTATTTTCAAACATAAACCATAAACTCTTAAATAATAAAAGCCCGCAAAATGTTTGGTCACCTAGTTTTCATCATAAGTTATCAATTAACACATTATACAAACACCTAGGCACGTTAAAAAGGCGTTGACCGTCAGATCCTCAGGTTGTATTAACACTAAAGATTTAGTGGCGTATAAGAGAATCTGTGGCAATTTATAACTTGTCCA
The DNA here is from genome assembly GCA_028984075.1 of Pieris mannii. Classification (NCBI taxonomy): domain Eukaryota; kingdom Metazoa; phylum Arthropoda; class Insecta; order Lepidoptera; family Pieridae; genus Pieris; species Pieris mannii. The sequence continues at coordinate 9,863,476 of CM054776.1, forward strand.
GCGCAAAGCAAGCGCCGTCTTTATTCAGGCCGACATGAAATATATGGCAGTAGTTACTTACCGACGGGAATTTAAGACTTCAGGTGTATTCATGGGCTGAAGATTAATTTTATTTGCCGTTCAGTTTACTCAAAGTGACGTATTCCTTTGTACTCGGGAACACGATAACCTTAGGTATGGGAAATACGGAAAAATCTGTAGGTACCAATTAAATAGATCGACGCGAGGCCGTATCATGGAAAGTTTTACTTGAATAAATACTTTCCATAACTATAACATAAAATTTGAAATAAAACGTATATGTTTACATAAATAGTTATAGCTTTAAGAGTTATTTCACATAAAAAGCCGAAGAGAAAGGTTTTTGAAATGTACAATTGTTTGATCAAAAGTAATATGTTATTTTTTGTTCAGTATACGTTTTATTCCATGGAAATAGATTTTTATTATAGCTTATGAACTAAACTCTGTTTGAATTTTAAGTTTCATTTATTATTGATTACATGATGTACTGATAACAGCTGCATAAAAGCACCTTGTAAGACATAAAAATAGAGAGGTGGAGAATACTACCTCCCGGCCTCGATTAAAAAACTGCCAATAAATCTAAATTGCGCATGCGATGCCCTTTTATATGTCAAGTTGCAGCTCTAACTCAATAACTAATCAATAAGCTAATATATTTACAAATAGATATGTCAGACAATTGCTATGTCCATAACTATTTTACTATGGATTAATGTTCTATGCAAAGAAATGCTTTTGATTATTCAATCCTAAAGTCCAACAGCGCCCCACCCGAGATTCAGAATTCCCTAAAGTGTTTATTTAAACGCCATAAGGCGGTAAAGTGGTAATTATCTTCATCATAAACCCTTTGACAATAAAACCCGGGAAATACCGTCTATTTGGGAGGACAGCTCCCAAATGTTAAATAAATCAAATGGATCGTAAATGGTAATCACACATGCGATCTGACTTCTCACCTAGTCCGAAATCTCACGATGTCTTTTTCATCGTTCGCCTGTTTTATAGTGCGAGTGGTCCAAGTGTAAGTTTTAAGCGTATATATTAAATATATTACCATTTAACTCGAATGAGTGTTCAACAAAAGAAATAATATCTTTATTTAGACATATGTAATATCCCTGATAATGAATGCCCGTATGCTAACGTAAATGTCATTACCAGAATTTTGCTGTAGGTACCTATTTAAATGCTTAAGAGCATTTACTTCTCAGGTAAACTTAACTTTGAAGAAAGGAAAAGCAGCTTGGAGACGCCAATTAAAACCCATAAGTGACGTACTTTAATAAAAATTATTACTTAATGACAATTAAAATAAAATGATATTAAGTAAATAATTTTGTAAGTTTTCAAGCATTTTTTATATATTTATAGTAAAAAGAAAATGAGTTAATTTTTTTGTTTAATTATTGAACCTTATTACTTGAACCGCAGAGAGGTTAAGCGTTAGGGGAGAGCCATAAAGATAATGCAGGAGCTGATCTTATAACGGTTCTCTAGAGTCTAGCCTCTTTGAGTGTTAATAAAACCTACTATAAATCATCCTTGCATAACGTATAGCAAGGATGATTTAGGTTTACCTTTGGACCTTTTTTATTAATTCAAATAAAACATTAACAACTATTTTCCTTATATTTTAACAAACCTCAATATAAACAAAAACATTAGAAATTACTCTTTTAATTAAATATATTCCTGATTGACTCTGTGGAGTGGCACCGTCCATAGATACTCTTTTTATAAATTCTTAATCATTTTGATTTTATTAAGTTTCCACTATCGATACAAAAATAATTGTTTTAGATTCGAACACTCCTACGATTTCAAAAATTCAATGATTGAGAAACAGGATTTATTTAAAATACCTGTTCCTGGCTCTTAATTTGGCCTGTTAACGAAGACAGTGTTTGGCACATTCGATTCAATGAAGAACTTTTTAAATCAAATCAAAATATCTTTATTCATCTAGGTAAGCAAGTACACTTATGAACGTCAAAAAAATAAATTAATTGTAAATTTACATGTACTACCAGTTCGCAAGTTAAGCGCGTAGAGCGGGCAAGAAGAACTGGCAACAAACTTTCCGCCATAACTTCCTGGACGATGATGACGTCGTCCGAACTTGTTCACCGAATGGCAGATGACAGAACCTCTACCCCTTACTGAACTCAACATAACCTTATCGCGAAGGAAAATTTAGTAGATCGTAATAGTACAGCAGGCTGCGTTGATGGAAGATGTTGTTAAGGACTTTGAAACAATTGGTGTACGAAGCTGGACGCAAGAAGAACAAGCTAGATTGTAATGGCGAAATATACTTGCGGAGGCTAAAGCTTACTGTTGTGATCTTGTGCCATTGATGATGATATCCATGACTGTTTATAACTAAAAATAACGAAGTGTAAATTGGTATTCTTAGTAAAAAAACAAACCAATTACAGAGCTTAACCAAACCGTAATTTTTAAACACGTCCAAGGGAGACGGCGGCGGGATAAATTGGGTTCTGATGTGTTTATACTGAGCTACGACCGCAGTTTGGGTCACTGATAAATCTTTGTTTTATTTACTGTTAATGAGACACGTGGCGTGAATATATATGACAGAAAAAAAATTAAACAATATTTTTTTCTGACAATACAAAACTTTTTTTTTCTCACTCTTCATGGAGTTTGTGGTATAGGTCAAATCAAATCAAATCTCTCAAATCAGTTCTCATAAATGCTTTATAAGCTTAAATATTAATAATAAATATCTCTTACGATAATATATTTTACTAAAATATTAAAGACGTCGAAGTGTAAACATTATTAAATGTTGAATAATGTTCGCAAGGATTAGTTGATTTGCGATGAAGATAGGCTATATAATACTTTTGAAAATCTAAAGATATGTATGTATCTGTGACAAAAAAAAAAACAATAAAACCCTTCTTTTTCGTACGCTGCGGGTTACCGCAGTAGTTTCGAATAGTTTTACCCAATAGTTTTATTTCACTAATGCCAGTATAACCAATAGTTAAATTAATAAGTTGTTTTAATAAAAATAAAAACCTTTTCTTATTTGTGTGAGTATAACTTTATTTCTTTATCTACTCCAAAGAAATATGTACTAAAACAATATATAGTTATTAATAATAATAATAATAATAATAGCCTTTATTCAGATACATTTTACATTATATATTTTATTTACATTTAAACAAATTTCCATTTTAATCCAATTCTGGTGCATCTGTGTGCCCTTTTTTGGCAAAGGCCTCCTCCAAATCCCGCCATTCCTCTCTGCACTGTGCCACTCTCTGCCATGTACCACCTGCCGTTTCTTTAATGTGGTCAATCCACCTTCTCAGTTGTCTCCCTCTTTTGCGTTTGCTGTACCTTGGGCACCAGTTAAGCAGTTTTTTGCTCCACTTTTCTGTACCTCTTGCGATGTGTCCCACCCATTTCCACTTTAGCTTCTTCTTCTTGTAACATATGTTACCTTAGTTATTTTTCTTAATACTGTATTCTTTATTTTGTCTCTTCTTGTTTTCTATAGTTATTACGAGTGATTAAATAAAAATACATTTATCAATACGTCTCATGCGTCGACGCAAGAATGTCAGTGAACCATAGCCTCAACTATGAAATAATACCATACCTATTACATAGTAAATGGTCAAGCATATTATTACAGAAAAACTGTAGTAGAGGAGGCCGGGGATCTAAGTCTCGGGGGGTAAGGTTGTTCCGATCCGAATAACTCCGCGAATCAAAGAGGTAGCAGCAAAAAGTGTGTGAAACGTCATACTGGTCATACCATCACGCTATTGCGTCAGCCATTTTAGTGTCGCTCTTTCGGCGTGTGATAGTGGTAACCGATTAGTGACACAAAAACTAAGAAGAAAATATTTTCATCCTTAAAGTTTTTGGTCTAAATTCAATCAATTTTCTAGCTGTTTGGGAGTTACATGCTATTATCAGTTGGGCGAACTATAGTGAAATATTTTTAATGTAGGCTTTCTATAACCTCTTTAATTATCAGGAGGTCACTTTAAAAATGGGATTTTAAGTTCCAAGTTCCTCTAGTGTGGGGCTAATTGTTCCGGGGAACAACGTTCCCCGTAATGAAACACTTTAGTAATAAAACGAATATTTTTTGTTTTAGTATGAGAAACTATAAACGATAAACCGAATGGGGAAAGCTTTCGATAGACCTTTTCAAGCGTGGAGCTGATTCTGTTTTTAAAGCCAAAGGTTGAGGGCGTGTTTATCACCAACAGTGGGTTACTATTCTAGACAGGTTTTCAATCCAGATCAGGAGAAGACATTGGAAGAATATTTGTTTAAATGTGCGTCAATTTACTTTGGTATTTTGCCAGTAGAAGTGTGGAAGTTAGCATAATAAGAGGCTCAAAGGATAGCGATATAGGCTAAGATCATAATATGAGAGTCATCCCAGGTAGCAAAACACTTCTAGCAGCAACAGGATCAGCAACCAACAAACTTCAACCAGGACCCTCGAATATTCTCCATTTATCACTCTAGCATATTTCCCCTGAAACTGTTAAACCTTTACAACCATTATCTGTACCGAATAAGCGACATATAAAAAAAACAGCAATTTTAACAGATACGCCAGAAAAGAACGCTGAACTTTGGCTGATTAAAACGCAAGAAGAGGAAAGAGCAATAGGAAAATAAAGGAGAAGAAAATTAAAAAATCAGAAAAAAAGGCAACGACGAAAATACGCGCTATTCTAAAGTGACACGTAAATCCGCAAATGGTAAAGAATATGCGAATTGGAAATCCTGCAAGAATATGATCTTGGAAGTGATAGTGAAGAAGACGGGCTAGAATGGTATTGTTAAATATGTTACAACTCATATTCTAATTCACAACCGGGTGAACAATGGATTGAATGCGTCATAATTGGTCTAATTTAAAATGTCTGAAATTTAAAGATGTTTATTTCTATGTTGACACTGACGCTGACGTGACACTGAAGACGAAATCTTTAAATTATTATTTTTTAACGTCTGCGATAATGAAATAAAACTTAAGAGAATCTTTGATCTCAGTAAATTAAATACTGTAAGACTGAATAAAGATTTTTTTTTGTTTTAAGTAAATATTTAAAATAAATAGTTTGATATTTTGAAAAATTAGAATTTGTCAAAGTTTATTAATATTTTAGATTTATATCAGATATAGGCCCTTATTAATATGTTGTATTACATTATTAGTTTCAATGCTGGCTACTAATTTGTTTATAGTTTTGTTTTCAATAAAGACTGTTTGTTGAAAATATGTCATAATCATTACAATTTTGTATTTTACTTTATTCATATCATAAATGAAAGTTTAATAATATTTTAAAGTGCTTTTTTTATTTTATGGATACTTTTCCAACTAATAAAACTATTATTATCTTATTAATGATTGGAGTTGATAGCGGAACAACTTACCTCAACTAACACCTTGCCCCACAGGCTTGGTTGTTCCTTGTCGACTTGTTATAGAAAAAATATGCTTCACCAAAATATACATTGGTAATTTTAATGATAATACATTTTGAAACTAGGAAAATTCTGCATATTCATAAAGGTATCACGAATTATATCTTTCTATTACACTCGTATCGCCTTCTACTAAAAAATCGGAACTTTGAACCCCGGCCTCCCCTACATAATTGTATGAAACAAAAAAAAAAAATAAAAACTACTGATATTAATAATAATTTTTATAGTAACAAATATCAGTAGTACTGGAAAGGGTAATATGAGTGAAAAACAAGTTCCCTTAGTTATTTTAACATCACAATAATTACACGATTAAGGAGAAAAATGGGAGGTACATAACCCTCATTCCTCCTACATTAAGAAAATAAGTCCCATTCCTTGAATTCTCTAAGACCTTAAGATTCTATTGTGCGGGCTACGCACGGTGCTTTGTGTGTCTGGAAGTACATAGCATAGGGTTGTCACCGTAATAAATTAACTTGACGAATCAAGAAAAATGTGATTGCAAAAACCTTTTCTGTCATAGAAAATGAAAACATCAACAAGCGTGTTACAATAAGACTTATTCAAGCGAAAATAATTAAGGTAAAAAACCTTCAACTTTCTTATGTGTCAAATTTAATCAATTAAAAAAAACAGTCTTATTATAGAACATTATTTGACAACCCTGCACATGTATAAGTGGCTCGCTTATCAAGCTGGATTATATGGAGATAACAAACCAGCGCAGACCATTAAAGCGAATTTTGAGCCGTCCTGAATTCGTTAAGCTACTCTATTGTTTATGTTACGTGCGTTAATGGGAATATTCATTCTAAATTAGGTAGTGACTTAAGTTATGGTAACAATCACTAAACAAAATTATATTTTTTTTGGTTTCATAAAACAAAGAGTTTAAAATATTTAACAAAAAAAAACTAAATTAATCTGCGCAAGAACTTTGTTTTAAAATCAAAAAACTTTTGTTAGACGAAGGTAGAGTATCGTTGCGTATTATTCATGGCAAAAAGTAAAAGCATTTTCGCATTCAACATTAAGTGAGAAAGAGTTGAGAGCGGCGCATTTATTAAAAGTTATCTAAACAAGTAGTTCTGCAAGTTTCTACAAAGTCCCACTCTTCATATGACACTATATAAAAATATAGTTCGCTAAGCAAATGTTTGTAACAGATGTACAAAGTTTGCTTGTACAACTTTCTTAATATAGAATATGATCACATCTTCATAATTAAAAGATACGATTTTAGTAAGGGTACTAATAATAATAGGAACAGAGAATTCGTTAAATTATACAGAAATAATAATTCCGTCAATTCTCATGTAACTGTTTTTACATTTGCAATACGCTCTCCATTATGCGATGAATTTATATCAATTTCATTTTCTTGTATTTGTTACGTTTCAGATGTTATCAAGAAAAACTTGTTATTTTCTTAGAGTTCATTTAAAACCAATGATTTCGTCGTAATTAAAATATTCTGATTTGTATTTACTTAAACATTCAGAAACTGTTTTTCGTAGAAAATCCGGAATTTTCTGCAATAATAATAGCTTCTATTTTCCCAAACTCTGTGAACTGTGATTTTTAATATATTTTCACTACAGTATGTATCGGAGTTCAACGTGCCTCCTGGCAAAGACCTGATCGTTTCTATGTTCTCCTTCGTTTGTGACTCTTCTCCAGTTGTATCCAACTATTAATTCGAGTTCGTGCTCCCATCGCCGGCCTCTTCTTCGTTTTCCGTCTCCAGGTTTACGATTCTGCCAATATTTTGCTCACTTTTTCATGGGGGCTTCGTAGCACGCAATGGAAGGCATTGGTCTCTCTTACAGAGAATGTCTGTCACACCCATTCTAGCTTTCATACCTCTGTTCATTTGCTTGTCTATTTTTTTTATTCTTAGCATGCTTCTTTCCATGGCTCTTCGGCAGTATGCTAGTATGTCCCTGTGCTGGTTAGACAGTGGTCATGTTTGGGCTTTGGCAGCCGTAGGTATTGTATTGTATGGTAGGTGGGTTCAATTACCGCAACTAGACTCAAATTTGGTCCGTTTTGCGTACAGCGTAAGTAAGGCGGGTAGAATACAGTTAAGAGTTGGATTTTAATTTTTTTTGCTGAAATCTGTTGTTTTCATGATCTTCCTCAGTGTCCAATATCTTTTCCTATTATCTTACCTTATCCTTTAATTTTCTATTCTTTCTTTTGATCTCTTTGGTTATTATATCAGTTAAGAGATAATTTACCCCAGATAAATGTACTCTTTTAAGTATTCGAGAGGTTGGTTATTAAGTTTTATTTCGAATGGGATTGATTTTGATTGTAGCTTTGCTTTGCTTGTGATCATTGCCAGATTGACGTTCTCACTATTTTTATTCTTACATAATTTCACGAAGTTTGTGAGAATTTTGTTCAAACAATACAATGTAGTCTTACTTATCTGAGTTCTAAACATTCCAAATAAATGTGATACTTGACCGTTTAGTCCCTTTTAAATAATTACTCTTGGAAGATCGACTTAAGTGCCTGTCTTCTTTTATGTTTTGAGATGGTATCTGCTTCAATGATTGAGTGGTAAGTACGTTTTACTTCACAAGGTATAAGGTTTGGAAGTTAGTGGAGTTGGAACATCATATTGCTTGGAACCGCGTAACCTAAGCAACAGTTACACGTGTCCTGCCGTGGTGGCGATTAATCGATCGTAGTACGAGAAATAATACATCTGTGTATCTGCCCAAATGCCAGTGCTTTAAAAGACTTAAAGGAATTACAAACAATACAGTTTTTAAATCGAGATAGCAACAGCAGAATCAAAAATCAAAACTGACGTTTTACACAATTATTTGCTGGAAAATCATATTCATATAATTCTAATAATTTGGCAGAACTGCGTGTGTTTGTCAGTGGTTAGTCGACTGCAATTTCAAGAACAAATGATTATATCTAATATCTGTTATTATCATTCAAATTGCAAATATTCTGCTGCTATGATTCCATTTGTGTAAGTTAATTACGTAATAAATTATTTCAGTAAACAGAATATTTGAATAGGCAGCATATTTAACTTTCCTTTTTCAAAAAAATAAAGTTAGTCTAAATTAATGTTTTGGCCAGTAAAAAAAACTTTAAACTAAGAAAGGAATTTTGCTTTCTTTTTGAATTGGTGTTGCTAAGCTCAAATAAAATATTATAGCATTTTATCAACATCGTAATTGAAACAATTACTTTGTTAATTTAAAAATTACAAACATTTTTGAATCAAACACTTTTGAATATGAATATGATTGATAATCCTCTAAAGCGGTATGAAAAAAATAAATATGTATACAACTAAGGATGAAAGGATCGCGTGTCTTGTTTGATTATTAATGATCGCCTTCTGTGATTGCCTTTCTGTTTATATACTGAGTCTGTAATTTGACTAAATACTGTTAACCACTCTTGAATAAAACTCTTTCGTCCTTCAGCACCGCTAATTATAAAATATGAAACAGTGAAACCGCGTTATCTCATAGAAACAGCAAAATACAAGTAATATTCGACACCAACAAACGGCAGGCTTTGAAGATGATTGATGACGCGACACCAGAATGTTGTTTGGCGTAAACTATACGCGATCTAAACTTAATTTATAAAAATAAATTAAATAATTGTTTAAATACAAATAATTGTTTTTGCAAACTAACTGTATTTAGCACAATATGAAAGAAAAATAGTAAAATAAAAACGAAAATACTAAATAAAGAAAAATTATTTGTGAAATGAAATAAAGAAATGAAATGTTGATGGGACTCAAGGACTTTCAAGGACTCCTTACCTTAATATTCCGTAAAAGAGTTTAAATCTGTAGAGGTCGATATATATATTATAGAATCTCGCAGCCTGTCAATTGTACCAATCTAGAAGTGTCACACGATGTAAACACCAAAATTTGTGTTGAATATTGAATTTTGTTCGCCTTATGTAAAGATGCGATGTCTCTATGTAATTGCATGTTTCCAAGTTTCTCACACATTCAGTCTGTGATATCTAGGTTGTTTTGAAAACATCCTTAATGTTCTTTACTTCATTTGATGACTACGATAATTTTTTATATTTCCGTGGGACGATTAGAAACAATATTCTTGTTATACGTCGCCTTACAATGCATGCGGCATCTACATAAAGTCTAAAACGGAATAAATCAACATTTTACCGTAGAAGGTAGTTTAAATTATAACAATTGAATAATAATAATACAAGAATATCTAAAGTCGCTACTCGAGTGCGGTTCACAAATAAGAAGAAAATATTCCTACAATTTGACAACAGAGACAAAACTGAAAAAATACAAAATGAATAATTTACGAGTTGCAAATAGCTACACGCAGTGATAAATTAAACGGAAAAGGGTAAAAAAATTCGCTATTCGGTAGTGGGTGTGGTCATAAATTACTGGACGTTTAATATAGAGCCGGACTGAGGGGAATTTAGCTACTTTATGGTCTTATAAGCCGACTTAATGTTTGGACTTTTTGAATTTTAATCCGATGAATTACTTTGTTGATATTTCACTGGTAACCAGTTACAAAAATAACGTGCGTAAGCTTGAATGTTAAAATGATGTGACTGTAACTCAAGAAAGATAAGGATAAAACTTTTACTTTATGAATTTAGTATAAGGCTAAGGGTCTGTTTCACAATGTCCGGATAATTTACAAATAAGCTATTTATTACTTATTGATAGGATAAACACTATTGTCAGATAGCGCAATTCGTCATGAAAAGTAAAGTTTCTTATTCGGAACTTTTATCTTCAGAATAATTTATGTGTTGCATAGCTAGTTGGTACTTTATTCATACATTGTGAAACAGGCCCTAAGAATAATAACGGGTCTACACGGACGTGTTACACAACTAATACAGTTTGTTCATAAAAAAATCTAAAAACTGTGATAATTCAGATTTTACTGACCACTAGGCAACTGTAAATATACTAAAAGGTTCGGATTATTTGTCAAAGTTCGCATTTTATATATATACTTAATCCATGCAGATGACATCAAACAGCTAAAATAAAACACAGAATTAAACACCGACTACTTGACAATAAAATTAGTTACATAATGCTCAAAAAGATTTAAAAAAAGACATCCGTAGTGAATACTTAATAGATTTGAATCCATTTAAAATTAACAATTAAATTTTAATATTTCATATAATATGACCGGTATTTTATTTAACAATTCACGGAGAAATATCGTTCAGTAATGTGGCACGTTTTATATTGTGAAAAATATGTAGTTGATTTCTGTCCGTTGCTACGATTCTCCCAGAGGCCACCTGTCTTGTGTCGCCGTCAATAAATATATCAGTAAGACAGATTTTTATAAACACATTTTCAAAGAAAGATTTTATTTTGTGCGAATAGTTTAGAACAAAGCAGTTAAAGTAGATATTACAAATAACAATTCTTGCCTAAATTGTCTTCAAACGTCAAACTTATGACTTGTGTGAATTGTGAAACGTCCGGGTTCGTCGAGCACATAACAAAACTACGCCAGTATTTTTTTACACGTTTGCAAAAAGTAGTAAAAGCTACTTTTTGTTAATAGGTTTTTTATCGGATGATTATGTCAGTTAGGAGCGAACGAAAGCCCTTAGGAGTTGTGTGTATTAAGTCGTCATCCATCAAAAACCGCTGAGTCGGTTATTTGCTCACGTCACACGACAGCTCTCGATTGATGTGTTATTAACGAAAAACCTACTGAATCTAAATTAATATCAAATATATGTCCCAGATTCATCGCGATTAGTAATTACGAAATTCGTGTCACTACCGTCGTCCGACAATATTACTTAATATTTAAACAAGTCAGTGCGCACGTAAGGCGCAGGCGCCGGTCGGAAAGCAACTCAAGTACTTCACGACCGATTCTCCGCACTACTGACAAATTGACTTTGACATTGACACATTGCCATTTTACAACCTGTAAGATGTCTATGAAATTGTGTGGTGTAACCATTCTAATAAAACAAATGACATCGAGTCCTTTTATAACATAATCTCTGACATATATATATTATATATGCCAAATGTCAAAGATACCAAAAAGCAAAAAATGCATAAAATATCTTATGTATGAGATTTGTGTTAACTTAATTATATTATAAATTCAACAATTGGTAATCATAGCATGAAACTCCCTATACCATCAGTAATTACTTTGTAATAACATTTTAATTAAGTTATTCCTCTTAAGTTTAAACGGTCTAATATCTTGTCTGTATAGAATCACAAATCTAATAGAAGGTATTATACTTGTAAATCTGTATTTAATTATAATTCAATTAAATACGTCCTGTTGCTTAATGAATTTTGTACAGTATAAACCAATTTCGGTTTCAGATTTATATTCAAATGTTCGCCTCCAAAATTATAGAAATCTATGTTTAGCGTTCATATATTTCTAATTAAAAACATCTTAAATTAAAGAAGACTTACTATACACTATATATACTATGAATAGTCTTTAATAATATATTAATAAAAATTATATAATTTTTAATTGAACTACATATTTAGGGATATGATAAGCATAATTACATTCTACTCTATTAAGTTTAATACATACTTTTTTTATACTTGATCTTACATTAACTTATTAATATTAATAATACATTTATTGTAAATATAATAATTCTAATATACCTAGTAACTAACCTTAAAATTTTAATAAAAATATATTAAAAGGAGTCCCTTTAGGCAAGGTTCCGAAGATACTGGCAGCGTTCCCCCTTTGAATAGCTAGACTAATTCTTTGTGCGAGGTAGCTGCCACCTCTAAAAAGCCTTATCGCGCTAGGACCCCACGGACCAAGGTCTCGACACCGAATGGGACAAAATCATATTCAGAGCCTAGACCCCTGTATTTGCAGGCTTTAGCTTTTTCATATAATATAAACTTTCAAATTTGCTACATTCACATAGCAAAAGTTACAAAAGTGCCATCATGGCATTGTCATGTACAATAATCTCAATGAAACGAACTTTTGCATTGATCAATATTTTTTTTATAGAACAGGGCCAAAAGGGCAGGAGGCTCACCTGATGTTCAGTGCATACTGTGTTTATTGCTTGAATACAGTGATAATAGGGAAAAAGCGTATAACGCTTTCGTAATGAACTATGCGTGAATGATGTTTGCAAAGCGATTAAGCTAATCAAATAACAGCATGGGCAAAAGAGATTATTTAGATTTTTTCGTTCTTTAATTTATACTGGCATTGCGGAAAATATTTCAGTAGCTTTTTCATTGAATCGGTTTTAATAAAAACGTTCAAGCCACCCTTTCCAACCGAATTAGAACCCGAGTCTCAGTTCTTTGCCAATTTTAATGAGTTAGAGGATTACTGGACACACCGGATTACAGCGGAATCGTAGCTATTTTAATTCCTGTCCTATACAAAGTATCATTTACGAATCGGGCAAGCTTTGCCTTAATTACTGGAACTAGCTTCATATCCGAAACTATAAATAGGGTTAGACAATTAATGTACTAGACAATAAACTTTTATTAATATCAATACTTTAGCAAAAATACGGTCAGCATTGTAAAAAAAATAACTTTGGCGAATGGGAAATATATTTAAAGAAATCACTTTTTTACCAGATTGATGCTATGTATTATAACTTATACTTATTTAACAAAATTTTAAATTTATCCGTTTCGCGTGTAAAAGCTATGTTAATGAAAGAAAATGGGAAATTTATTTTCAATTATGCATTGTAATGGTTTTTTGTGTCAGAATTAATTGTAAGTATATTATAATTGGCACTTTCTTTCATCATTGGTGTGTTACATTAAAAACAAAATGTTTATTCTGACCTTAAAGTAACCCATTTACATTTCAAATAAATGTAGGAATAAGAGCGGTGACTTTTAAATGGCAAACTACACAGATAGCACAAGGACTTTCCAAATCTATTGTTTTGTTTGCCCCAAAGGACTTACCGTTTTTATGGGTAGATAACGAGAATACATCATTTACTAAAAAATTAAAAAAACCCATGCAACATAACTTAAATATAGTTTGGGAACTTATCCCGAGGTATTGGAAAATAATTAAAAATAATGCGTTGAATGTTAGTTTTAAAACTAAGTTTACTTTTTAAGTATCGATTAAAGCTGTTTTAAATTAATAAAGGTGAAAATTAAAACATATAGCAAAAAAAATACTGAGATATAAATGACACAAAATTACGTCAATCTTTATTAGAATATTATTTAGAGAAAAATAGATACCTAAAGTATAACAGGAATTAAGTTTGTAAACTCCCAGAACATTAACATTTGTGAAATACCTAACTTTAATAGAAAGTGCTGAAAGGGCAAGTATCTGGCCCAGTGAGCAGTATCCGCCGTATTTCAATTAAGACAGCCGACAGATAAATAATTACAATTTTACGCTGGTTTACGCAATAAGTCAAATTCCTTTCTGGAGTATTCTAGTTTAAGAGCTGTAAGATATAAGATTGTCTTTTAGCTGATAAGCTAATGATTATCGTACTGTTACCAGAATTTTTATTGATTTTTGTACTACTCTGGGTTATTATATTCGTCTTTGCATAGTTGCTTCAATCCGCCTGTTTAATTCAGCCTTTACATCTGTATTTAATAACGAATTGAGAAGCTATTTTATTTTACGGGTACGACGATCAAAGGTGAAAGATGATAAACTATGTCGCACAGTATGGGGTGAATAATACATACTATTAAAATTCTTTATTCTGTAAGGTACTTGAACGTATAATTAAGAACTAATGAATATTACGTATTATTAATAATCAAGCAAAACTGAATTCCTTAAAGTACTTTCCAAAATTATTTTTCAGAATAGGAAAGCGCCTCAAAAGGTACACAAAATAATATTACGTACACAAAGATTTTTAATCCGGTAAATCTTGTTTTCTACACCAAACCACAGTAAAGAAATCAATACAAATAGTTATTTGTATACAAAATAACGAACATTTATCGGTAAAGCGATTCGATTCGATTTAAATCAAAGGCGAAGTGAAGTGGCTCTACAATGAAACTTAGGTTTATACGCTATTTCTTATTTATTTATGTTTTTGATTTACTTAAGCTCTGAATGAATATATAAATATATGTACATATATACACATAGGTATATAATATTAATATCATATACATATATATATAATATTTAAATGAGCTGGTATCACGTAAACATACCGACAACGTATTCATTTTTTAAGAGTATATCAAATAATTTTTTGACAAAAAATCTTTGTCTAAGCATATCAAATAAAATACGTGAATATGTCAAGCACTTCTAAGCTATAAAAGTACAGTAAAACCCCTAGTCGCTTTTGATCCTTTATGGTTGTCTTCCGCCTGAGATATTTCTGCTTGATCAATCTAATTCCGCATAGCATTCTAATTGGCGTCTTCTGTCAGCTCGATGTCGGGTTTGTCATTATTTGTTGAATACCGCGTCATCGATCAGTGATTATTTGTTCTCTGAAACTTTGGGTTTTAACTTTAACCTTGATTTAAATTTATTTTTTACTAACGCTAAAATTGACCCTTTATTAGTATTTGTTTCATTGATTTTTTAAGATAAGTATATAATATCTACCTATCATATATCGTTGCTTAAGTTGGGCTTTTAATAAGATGAATAACTATTAATTCCACACATAGATGAAAAAACATTCAAAGCCAGTCCAGAACTATAACTACACTTTCGCCTTAAACCTTTCATTGCAAAAACTAAGTAAAACATCTCTAAATATATAATATTGTTAAAATCGTAAAATTTTACCGCACTGTTTAAAATTCCCATCAGAAGATGGTCGCCAATTGAAGCTATAAACTCGAAACATGGTTCCCATTAGGCGCCGAATTCGACAAGATTTACATAATTTAATCCCCCTAAAAGACCCTATTCAAATTGACAGATGTATTTATACTTACTTGTTCAATTATAACGATATGCTCCTAGAATCTGAATATTGATGAACAGGAAGTGTTCAAATTGTTCGAGATTGAAAGCTCCTTTACGTGTGGATTTATTGACGCAATTCAAACAATATTTCGCTATGATTAATATCAATTAGCTGTATGAATAACAGTTTCTAAAACCATTTCTATTAATAAATTTATACATTTACACGTCTGTTTATGAAGTCGATTCCGTTTTAAATATTTTGAATAAATTGATTGAACGTGCTCTCGGGGACTACAATATGATAAAATACAGGTACAGGTCATAATTGAAAAATATTTTTGTGTTCATAATCCTTGCAAGGCCTGCCTGAATTAAAGCAAATTCAACTGTGACAAACAGGTGGCTTATCGTTCAACATTCACCAAAAAAAGTATACCTTATCTCTTACAAAACATAAATAAATTAGGTGTTCCTTTCATTTCCGAATCCAATAATTCATAATACAATCTACTGATGTAGGTCACTTAGAAAAGGAGTGCCACTTGAGTTGGGATAACAAAGCATCTTTAGAAATCGCAACAAGCAATAAAGGGGTTGCGATAATCAATTCAACAACTGTAATTGTTATCGTTTTCGAGTCTATAAATCTTTGGGTTACAATCAAAACAATGCTCTGCAATTTACAGCATGTGCCGACCCTTGTTTGGACGAGCTTAAGTAATGTGCCTTTGAAATATCCGATAACTTCAGTATTATAATAATTATTATACAGTCAAAATCTGTTGCAACTACATCGGACTTCTCATAATTGGCCATAAAAACCGATAGTCGCAACAGCCGATAACGTTAATAAGTTCCTAACACAGTAGAATTCAGTCCAGACCTTTGATTTTGGTCAATATAACAGATATTCCGTTCTATGTCGATATCGTCGTTAACCGTTTTGACTATATTATTATGAGTCTATATAATTATGATAAAACTACAGCTATCAAATGGTACACGATAATTTCTGTAAAATTATGTTATATGTAGCGAGGCACGGGGGTTGCATCCTGTATGAAAGTTTCTGAGCTAATGATTATTTTTAGACAGTTTTAAATAACATTCCTCAATTATCTAGCCTATGTCGTTTATACAGCTTATTCCCATGGCTGAATTTAAATCAATTTGAAGATTTTCTGTACGTTTAACGCAACGAACTATCAAACAATGCAAATACCCCCTTTCTCTTTGTAACTAGTGTAATAACTGCTGAAAAATATTTAAGAATATCGAATACTTTATCGACATCGTATTCGTAGCCATCGTGCCAGAAACCTAGTTGACAGTAGAATTAATCCTCACTGAATTCGGTAACAAGAACGTAATTCGTCGCACCGGGCTGCAGCCGAGCGTAATCTCACTAAATTGACACTCAACAAGAACGCACCAGGCATAAGGAAATGCAATCTGATTGAGGATTACCTCGAGATTGCCGATAACACCTCCCTCAATGTGCTTTATTAAGATGTTCTAAATGGTAATTTTAGTTTAAAATCACTATATATATATCATAAGTCCTCCCGTAAGTTTTAATTAGCTACACAAATTTCCTTTCATTTGTATATTACAAACCAAAATTTAGCTTGCTGCTGAAATGTCGTCATTTTTTTTTTATACAACAGGGGGCATACGGGCAGGAGGCTCACCTGATGTTAAGTGATACCGACGCCCATTGACACTCTCAACGCCAGAGGGCTCGCGAGTGCGTTGCCGGCCTTTTAAGAATTGGAATCCATGTATTTTGGAGGCTTCTTCCAGAGATCATCATAAAGTTATATATTAATTAATCGTACGAAAACCTCCCAATATTATATTAAAACTAAAAGTTTGAAGAATTTGATTTTTAGTTGTTTAAAAAATTTGTTACATATTTGTTCATGAGCCATTTAACTATTCGTTCTAGCAGTCACCCTCGGTGTTGCGTTGTTGTCGACTTGTACAGACACGAGGGGGTTTGATAAAACCGTTTACGTCTTCACGCCGACTCTGCTAGGGTCTAAAGGTGAGGGGAAAAATTGTACAACCTTTATTTACTTAATGACTGTCTGGGTCCCCACGTATAAAGAAATAGATACAAAAAAAAAATCAAAGAAAATTAAAAAAAAAATTTAAACATAAAAAGTTCGTAGAGTTATGGTCTCTACGTACAGCAGATCACTAAGCTTCTTACCAAAGCATTATGCAGAGAACTATTATGTAGGACAGCCTTGTTTTAATGTAAGACAAAAAAAGAGAAAATAAGAAAAAAGCGACAAATTCTTAAAAGCCGGCAACGCACTCGCGAGCCTCGAGTGTGTCCATGGGCGGCGGTATCACTTAACATTAGGTGAGCATCCTGCCCGTTTGCCCCCTGTTCTATAAAAAAAATAAATAACCTATATTTTTATATCAGTCAGGCAATTTTTAATTTTTTTCTCTTTAAACGAGAAATGCTTTCACCCTAAACATTTATACGCTACTATCTAGGTTTCGATTTTGCTTATACCTACCGAAAAAAGATATCGATCTATTTTATGAATTCTTTTAAAGGTATCATAGTGAGATTATTGTTTCGGAAATCTATCCATATAAAATGTGCTAATTGCTAAAAAAACTAAGGGGGCAAACGGGCAGGAGGCCCACCTGATGTCAAGCGATACCGCCGCCCATGGACACTCTCAATGCCAGAGGGCTTGCGAGTGCGTTGCCGGCCTTTTAAGAATTGGTACGCTCTTTTCTTGAAGGACCCTAAGTCGAATTGGTTCGGAAATACTTCAGTCGGCAGCTGGTTACACAAAGTGGTGGTGCGCGGCAAAAACTGCCAAGAAAAACGCGCAGTTGTGGAACGGTGGACGTCGAGGTGATACGGGTGGAATTTCGTGTTCTGCCTCGACGTCTGATGATGAAACTCAGCTGCAGGTATTAATCCGAACAACTCCTCTGAACACTCTCCATGGTAAATGCGGTAGAAGATGCAGAGAGACCCCACATCTCTACGCAACGCCAAAGGATCAAGCCGCTCGGAGAGAGTTTGGTCGTCAACGATTCGAACCGCTCTTCGTTGAATACGGTCAAGTGGAAGGAGCTGGTACTGGGGAGCACCCGCCCAGAGGTGAGAACAGTACTCCATGTGGGGCCGAATTTGCGCTTTATATAGTTGCAAGCGGTGGCCCGGAGTGAAGTACCGTCTCGCCTTGCTGAGCACGCCGAGCTTTTTGGAGGCTAATTCAGCCTTCGTGAACTTGCTGAACGTCGTTCGATATGTCAACGCCAAGTATTCCAATGCTGGCTGTGGCTTTAAGGACAGTGTTTTCGAAAAGAGGAGTAGCGACAAAGGGTGTTTTTTTAGCGGAAAACGCGCAAACTTGTGTCTTTTTGGGGTTTAATTGTACTAGGTTTAGTCTGCCCCAGTCAGAGACTCCACGTAGTAGAGTTTCTACTTCAGACACAAGTTTGTTCCGGTACTCATCGACATCTGCCCGAGAAATACTTGCCCGGCCAGTGTAAAGAGTGTCCCCAGTGCTGTCATCCGCATAGCAATCAATGTTGCTAAGTTGCAATATATCATTGATATGCAGAAGAAACAGGGTCGGGGATAAAACACAGCCTTGTGGGACCCCAGCGTTCACGGGTTTAAGGTCGGAACATGCTCCGTCGATGACGACCTTGATGCTCCGATCGGCCAGAAAGCTGGAGATCCAATCGCATAATTTCTCGGGAAGGCTATAGGCTGGAAGCTTCGAGAGCAGTGCTCTGTGCCACACCCGATCGAAGGCTTTCGCTATGTCCAAACTAACCGCTAGAGCCTCCCCCTTGGACTCAATTGCCTCCGCCCATCTATGCGTAAGGTATACAAGAAGGTCACCAGCCGAACGACCACGACGAAAGCCGTACTGAGAGTCACTTATCAGCTGGTGGCCCTCCAGATACCCCTGGAGCTGGCCATTAATAATGGATTCCATTATTTTGGAGAACAAGGAGGTTATCGCTATTGGGCGATAGTTGGACGGATCGGAGCGATCGCCTTTTTTAGGGATCGGGTGTATCGAAGCGATCTTCCAGCACTCCGGGACAGTGCCAAGCGAGTACAGGTACCGGAAAAGGCGCGTTAAGACCGGAGCCAACTCAGGAGCACAAGTACGCAGCACAATTGGAGGAATACCATCCGGCCCGCTTGACTTATGTATGTCTAAGGAAGATAATGCTTTGCGGACAGCACGTTGCCGGAATGTAACTTCCGGCATTGAAGAATAACACCGTGAAATGGTCAGTGGTGATCTCCCTCGGTCATCCAAAGTCGAGTTGGACGCGAAGAGGCAGCCTAAAAGGTCGGCCTTCTCCTTCGCAGTGTGGGCCAGCGAGTCATTCTCCCTGTGCAGTGGTGGAATGGAGGGCTGACAAAAATTCCCTTGGACAGCTTTGGCGAGAGACCAGAAGGCTCGAGTCCCCGAAGGGAGTTGGGCCAATCTCTCGCCAAATCTGGCAATGTGCTCTGACTTTGCCTTAGTGATTTCCCGTTATAGTTATAGAGTTTTATGCCTACTGTTAATATTTATATGTATTTCTTAGCTTAACATTTTATTAAATAGCGCCCGTATACCACAAATTCGCGTATAAACCAGTGGCGGCTTATCTCACACACTGTTTTATTGATTTTTTAAACTATTACTCTTATTAATATATACAATAATTGATTTATCCGCTGCAATACTACAAAACCTTTTAGAAAGGGAAACCAAGATCATTTTTATATTTTATTTAAGTGCCATTTTAGGTACTCTACAAGGAATAAATGATTTGACTTTGCATAAACAAAATAATCGTAAATCGTGCACACAAACTTGAATTTAAAATTTAAAAACCAAGCTAATTTGATTCAAGAAATCACAAATATATTTTTTTAGATATTTGTGATTGTTTAGTTATATCCTTAATACCTGTAAAAATCTACAATTAGAAATATATATATATATATGTAACATATAACTCAGTTAGTTATGTGGATTTCGCTTGTAAGGTTATTTTTTTTAGGATTAAGACTAATGTTTGAAAGCTTTATTTACGAGACGAAACAGATATTCGAATAATTAAAAAATTCCAGCTACATATTATGTACATTAAGAAAGTTTTGCCCTAACGGGTTGAGATTCCCTTTCAAAACTTTTCTAATTTATTCATACCAACCGTCTTTCTTTCACAAAACAGGCGAATGAATGTTATGGAAATCAACCTTAACTTTTGCTCGAAATTGAAGCATGCACAAAAGCTTTTATATGGATACTGTAATCATCTATTTGTAATCTTATATGTAAAATACTCGTGTCGTGTTTGTTTGTGGTTCCTCCGAAACGGCATTCCCGATTCTCATGAAATTTTGTGTGCATATTGGGTAGGTCTGAGAATCGGACAACATCTATTTTTTATCCCCCTAAATGTTAAGGGTGGTCCGGTCCACCCCTAAATTTTTTTATTTATTTTTTAGACAACATTTTTCGTTTTCATTTTTTCACGATATACCATACAAAAATACATACAATCCTAAATGTTCACCCCTTTACGATCAACCCTTATTTTTTATTTGTTAATTAAACATTTTTTTAATTAACAAATAAATATACTTTTTTTATTTTTATTTTGTGACGAGAATAAAAAAAATTCATGTCTCTCTCAATTTTCACTCTTATACGATCAACCCCTATTTTTACATCCCGATTTTTATTTTTTTAATCTATACACAGATCCGTTATAAGGTTGCAAGATGGCAATTAAATATTATAATCGTAGTAAATTAAAAATATGTTTCCTAGAAATAACATACATGGCAAAACAACGTTTGCCGGGTCAGCTAGTAAAGTATAAAAATGTAAGTGACTTCTAATATTCATGAGTAAAATTTTATCAGCAACTAAAACAGAAGCTAAAAACAAATTTGTTTAAATATGTGACACAGAATGGATTTAAAAAGTGAACACTTTTAACCGTGAGCATGATTGTCAACCGTCAACTTTTCCATAGTTTCGTTAAGTGTTCATTATATGTCAATACGATAACGCCATTTTTTGGCAGCTCGAAGCGTTCGATGATCCGTAAAATTTATTTAGTTTACTCAGTGTTTACCATTCTATTCGATGGATGTATGTTCACGCTTCCGTTTAGTTTAGATACGCGAATTACTGCTATATTTATCTACACAAAATTTATCGTATTCCTATATTAATTTTGTTAAATCGTTAACTTTTTGCGAAGAATATTGTATAATATAATTACAAGAAAAATATTGTTTTTCAGGATACCCATATAATGATTTGAATTAAAGTTGCTTCGTATAATATAGTTTCAAAAAACGCTTTACCGCAATATCTAATTACGGAGTTAATTACAGGGTCTCGTAATATCTTTCGTCTATTTTTCTTTCCTTTTCTTCAAGGTTTTTAACTGCGATGAAGAGAGCAATTAAGACACTTATTCACAATGTAATTCTACCTCAATTATTTTAAAATCATATATATCGCTACAATTTGAAGTGAAAAAAAAATTGAATAAAAACTAAATATTAGGTCCTTACATATGAAATTGGCGTATTTCGTACTGGCCACTTTAATCACGATGTTCTCCTCTTTGGTAAGGAATTCCAAATTCAAATTGGTACAGCATTTTACTCATGACTCATATTTGTGCTTCGATGACCGTCATTCATTTGTTTTTTTCTGTTTGCGTCACTCATTTTACAAAATGGAAAACTTAAAGTATTGCATTATTTACGAGTACGAGTTCCGCCGTGGCACTAGTGCTGCGGAAACGACGCGAAGACTGAATGTTGTGTATGGCGGTCATGTTGCAAAAGAAAACACAGTTAGTTTTTGGCTCCAACGTTTTCGTTCTGAAAATTTCGACCTGCAGAACAAGCCCCGTGGACGGGGTGAGACCCAAGTTGATAATGAAGTATTGAAGGCTATAACTACGTCCGAGTTAGCTGCAGGCTGCGGTGTTAGTGATAAAACTGTTTTAATTCACTTGAAGCAAATTAGGAAGATTAAAAAGCTTGAAAGATGGGTGGACCTCACGAATTGACTGAAGCAAACCGCCAAACGCGCGTCGACTACTGCCTTACATAACTGAACCGGCACAATAATGAAGGTATTTTAAACCGAATCATTACCTGTGATGAAAAATGGATTCTTTACGATACTTGGAAGCGCTCAGCGCAATGGTTGGATCCCGGCCAGCCAGCCAAATCCTGCCCCAAGCGAAAATTAACCCCAAAAAAGTACTTGTAAGCGTTTGGTGGACTAGTGTCGGTATTGTTCATTGCAGTTTTCTCTGGCCAGACTATTACGGCTGATGTCTATTGTCAGCAATTGCAAACCATGATGGAAAAGCTAACGGCTAAACAACATATGCTGGTCAATCGCTCCACGCCACTGCTTGTCGTGAAGCTAGACCACACACTGCCCAACAGACGGCTACCAAACTAGAAGAGCTTCAATTGGAATGTCTAAGACATCCTCCATACTCCCCGGACATTGTTCCAACAGATTACCATTTTTTTTTTAAATTTGGAGAACTTGCAAGGGAAAAATTTAACTCTGATGGGGCAGTCCAAATCGCCTTCACAGTCCCGTCCGACTGGTTTTTTTTAGATCAATGAACTACCTATGAGATGGCAAAAGTGCATAGAAAACAATGGTTCATACTTTGATTAATTAAATATATTATATTTAAAAATATTTGACTGTTTGTTCCTCCCATACAAAACGCCAATGTCATATTATGTAAGGACCTAATATAAATTCTTTAGCGAATATACACTCAATGCATTATCATTTAACTTAACGATAAGCGATACAGAGATTATGTTAAATAAATAAAACAATTATTCGTTTTTAATTTCTATAAGAATTTTTAAGATAATACGAATAATAAATATAATTTGTTTCAAAAGCTAATTAATTACGAGTTTACTGACATATTTTTATTAAATACATATCCTTGAGCAACCGCATATAATACGACTACATAATCAGAAAATACCTCAATTACAACTAAGACACTTTTTATTTAATTTATCTTCTATTAAATTACCAGTAAACTAATATCGGAACTTATTTTTTGAACGAGTCACGAACTAATGACATTACATATTGTTATAATGTAGTTTAACAAAAGTAAGATTCTCATGGAATTACGATCACTTGAAATTATTACATAGACAGTATGACCTGCGCAACGGAGATGTTTGTCACTCTTTAATCGTCGTTCTTTAAATGACGCGATTTAACAAAAAAAGAAGATTACGAAGTCTTTATAATATTTATAGTCAAAGACTTGCAAAGTTAATTTGCCGACGGCGTCCAGGACAATTTTATTGCGAAGCATAGTGCTATATAATGGCGAATTTCGTTCATGCTTGGCCGGGGTCTAAAAGTGTATTTGGTCGTAGTTATAGACTTTAAGGTTATAGTTCTCTAATGAAAAGTGTTAAAATAAAAAAGAAGGTCGGAATATCTTAGGTCTTATCAGAAAAGGTTTAAGAAAAGTCATGGTTTCAGATCGATGTAGGTCTATTTGTCACATCAAGCCTTATAACAGTATATATAAAAATATTACAGAAACATTTACTTTAGAATATTTTGTTTTGTATGAAGATGTCGCTCATCTCTTATACTTTAACCCACAGGGCATGGCACAAAGCGAACCGAGAACTGTGTAATTTATTCATAGTCGAATAATGACACTCGATTACTTTAACGTTAACCCTTTTTCACTGAAACGAGCCTTTTGAAGTCTTTTTACTAACGTGGGCTCTGTTTCACCTAACACTCATTAAAATGAAATTGTGAACTGAACTCATCAATTTGATTTACAAATATTTTACTAAAACAAAAAAATTGAATAGTTTACATCAAACGTGAAAAGAATAAAAACAAATATGTTTTTATGAGTAAATTGCTGTGTAATACATGTTCTAAATATGCTATATTTTATTTTTTTTTGTCTTAATAAAATACACGAATTCTATATTGCATTTATAATTTCGCTGACCCATTAAAATAGCTAAAGTAGCCACAGCTGAGTGTTTCGTTTTATTTTGATACAATTATTTATATTAATGAACCGTCTCTCGTCAGCTCTGCTTGTTTAGATCTTCATTAATTCTCAACGCAAAAACTCGACATCTCTGGACTTGGTCGAAACAAAATGAAAGGAAAGGAAGACTTCTCCGTCTGTTGTTTGTTTAAATGAGAAAAGGCATCATGTTTTACGTAGTTTGTTACACAAAACATTGTTTAAGTTTTTGTAATAAATTAAATCTTTAATCATTAAATACAATTGCTAATATATAGTAACTATTTATGAAACTGCATGAAAGTTTAACTGCTACAACTTCACAAAACTTATACATATACATTTCTGCTATAGCGATTCCTACAAAATGTATTTCGTTCACTATAGTTGAAGTACTTGTTTAAAACAAGAATAACAAACTCGTCAAATATTTACATCGTAAAAGATCTTTTAAAATGTGATTTATGATAATGTAAGCAGTTTGCTGGATAAAGACAAATTATTAAAATAGCATCAAGACTTCTCTGTGATATAACAAGCTGCTAAACGAGGTCGTTTTAACTGATTAAAATGTAGTTTCACTAACTTAACCTACTTTTATGTCGCAACAAATATGTTTATGGGGACACGATTTGTGTGTTGATGAACCGATGTTCAGGTAGTCGTTAACGCCATGGATTAATTAGATATTTTATTAACTGTATGTTCTCTGCACTTATAAAAAAAATCAGTAGCCTTTTGTGTGCAACGACTACTATAGCGTCGTAACAAACTTCTAAATTAAAAAAAAATAGCGGCCACGCAGCGTGAGATTTAAATTGCCAATTTTTTTAATAAAAACCTTAAAAATACATTCTGACGATCGGACATAATAAAATAGTAAACCTTTTTAATACCGAAACATACAATGTTTTTATTGAACCAATGAATATTTAAATAAAAGCAAACTGTTAGGTTAAAACCAGTTTTAAAACCATGTCTAGTTTCCAAATATGTTTCGACCTTGTGAAGGAATTATATAACACTTATAATTAACGAGAAAAATCACACTTTGACACCATTTTAACTATTTAACTTTAAACTCTTTGACTAATCCTTGCTTCTTCGATAATTATTTAATGTAAGATACAACAACTGGGTTAACAGTACCTAACATCTAAATCAATACAATTAGAAAAGTCAGAGCAGAATTGTGTATCAAAGTATAAGAAAAACCTACACCTTTTTTTATAATTTGTTTTTTATAAGGCAAACGGGAGCCCAAACGCAGTGACCACAGCTCATGCATGCTTATTTTAGTGGGTGCGTAGCCAGCCACTGACGAATAAAAAACAACTGAAAGTATCTATAAAATATCTATTATTCCTGCCATAGTGGTGCGGAGTAACTACACTACATGGAGAACTATTCCTTGTTCTTATAATTTATTCTTATGAACGACCTAACTTCGAATCCAATGTGCGATCTAAGACGACGATTCGAGATTCTTTAAAATTTCTAGAAACAACGCTATTTAACCGGTTATTTAAAGTTATTTAGTACTTATATAATAAAAAATAATATTCATGTACTACGAAGCATCATGTATCAGTTTAAAATTACGGTTTGAATATTCCTTCACTGTTTAACAAAACGTAATAACGTATTCCAATAATTGTTGAATAATTTTATTTTGAACCAAAGTTCATTTTACTTTAGGTTAAATTACCGTTGATGAATATTATTTTCTGCTTCAAAATAAACCAGATAGTAAGGAATTTTTAAACAAAATGTAACACGAAATTTATTACAAACAGTTTCGTACCTCGTATAAGCAACTGAAATTTATTTAAAAAATAATCCATTCCAATGCACTGACATAGTTGGTTATTTCTATGGAGAAGAGAATTAAATGTATCAAACAGTAATTTATTTATTTATAAACGTGATTCTTGCGCATCAATATCAGTGGTATTGTATTAGACATAGTCTTAACATTATATAAAATTCATTGGTTTTTGACAAGCCTCTTACTATATAAATAAACTGAAATACACCTTATATATTTAATGCCCTAATTAATTTAAGACAGACTAGGCGTATTAGTCAGAGTCTGGTAGTGCGGTGGATTGAATTAATATCAAAAAATATAAAACAAAATACTGCATAAATAAGCATTAAAATTGCATAAGTTGAAAAATGCTATGCAATAGATTTACCGCGGCAAGCCCCGAGTGCCACATGTTTTTTTTTAGAGAACAGGGAACAAACGGGCAGGAAGCTCATCTGATGTTAAGTGATGGACACCGGACACTGGACACTCTCAATGCCAGAGTGCTCGCGAGTGCGATGCTGACCTTTTAATTATCTTAACAGCAATCCAAGACATAAGAATAACATGCCCTTTAGTTGGTGGTTTATTTGAGGCAATGTTAGGCATTGATTATGTATTAAACTCAATTAATAGTCAATAATGTTAATTAATAATAATTAGTGAGCCCTTAAACCAAAACTGCTCACAATTATACAATTTTAATATGGAGCAGGTTAAGCCTTACGTTGAATAGGAAAGTGAGTACGTGATTTAGGTCAAGAGTTCGGTTTATTAATGGTGGAAACTATGATTTTATATAATCATCAATATTTTTAGAATATATTCCTTTTACATAAATCAGATATGTAAGCACATAAAGGCGATATTTCTTGGTTGTATAAATACAGCGCGACTTAATGTACGACTGTACATTAATTCCCGCTGTAGTCTAATTACTTATTAGTCGGTAGTTGTTAATAGAATTATGATTTTAAATTTTTTACTGTAACGCAATATTTAACTAACAGCCTAAAAAAGTGTCTGATTGTGACCCGTCGCGCATTAATATTTTTGTATGTAATACAGAAATACATAAAGAAAGCTGGATTTCTAAGATCCAACAAATCGATGTGTACACTGTACAGTGTAGCGAAAATCTTTCTTGTGTTGAACTCTAATAGAATAAAGCAGTTCTTTTAATAACAATTATAGTAGCCAATCGTCTTACTTAAGCTTAATAGGAAAATTATTAAAAATGAATAAAAATTTTTTTGAACAAATCTGAAAATCATCGCGCGAGATCCATATCGATTACACTATCACTTATCTATTAGATTCGAAAACATCTGTCGGCCAATGTCATTTAAATTTTAGATAATTGCCTCCATTACTACTCAAAAGATACAAATCTGTATTTTATTTGTAGTGTTCGGATTTTATTGTGCTTTATTGCTTTGAAATAAATTTAATTTATATTCAGAGGCAACAGACGAAATAGTTGATCCAAACAAATTAGTGAAAAGCGAACAAATACATTTATGTGAAGGTAGGTTATTTAGACAAGTTAGGTTTTTGTAGTAAATAATTTAATTTAGAGTAGCTAAAGAACTGTGAAATCGGCTGGAGACCTTCCGCATTAATTATTTAAAAAGAGAGCTTACTCCTCCCTCAAAGGCCGAGTACACACCAACTAAAATGCGTCCATGACCAGGACGACTCGTTTACCTATTTATCTATTTATAATTTTAATAAGTTTAGTGAAAAAAGGTGTGTTAAGTTTCGCGTTTCTTCCAGCCGAATTTTTATAGAAATTACCACAGACGACAAATATTTTCATATTTTCATTACTTACTCTAAAATACCAAATATGTTGGAATGTAGCATAGTTTAGAAACCCCAAACCACTTTGTCATAGTCCTAAAAATATCCGTTACAATATGACAACGAAACAGTTCTCATACATATTCAGGTATAATATATTAAATGCCTGGAATGATGTAGGGCCTCCTTATACGCAACGTAAATTTGCTTACGGGTAAGGGATGCAGGATTTCAAAGGGTAAAAATTATGGACCCATTTAGACCTTTACAATTTCATCCAATTGTGTCAAATTATTTAGTCTAACAAGCCGTGTTTAAACCAATTTTATAAATATAAGTGCATTTTATATATATGTTACAAACATGTAAAATATAAAGCCGTATATATATTTCAATGATATAACAATATTGCCAACCAATATGTCCTCAGTTTTGAGATTTAATAGTCAAAGACATTATTACTAGTAGATAGATGTCTACTATTAAATAATTTACTGAGAACTAGAGAACATATGTACGGAAAGTTGAGTTAAATTTACTGTTTTGACTTTCCAATAATTGTAAAATGGGTGGATATACTGACATGCGAATTTAGAACTCATACCTACTTACTATTTGTAATAAATTAATCATCATACGCAAATATTGAATTTAATGAAATAAATTAGGTTGTAATAATTCATTATTATGGAATATATTACCATAAACCCAGCAGTAGTATTAGTTCATTCGATTAATGAGGTAACAAATTCATCTTAGTAACGACCTACGTGACACTGGTTTGAAGCATCAACAATTTATTCAAATGGTAGGCCCAAATTGTAAATATCACAAAATATCCCATAGATTACAAAGGTGCTGGGTGTAATTTTCGCTGCATTCCTAAACAGAACCCTTAGACGTCCCGACCGAAATATTTAGGTCAAAATACAACCCTTCCTTAAAAATTTCACCACATTCCTCACACAATAAAAAGAGATAGTGGCATTAACTTGCAGGACCCCCTCAATTAAGATTAATTATTGCATACTTCGTTTTTACTAAGAAAATATTTTCATTATAAAGACAATCACTTCTTGAGTGTCCTGCACATAATAATATGTTTTCTTAGGTTCGTAACAGCAACACAAATAACAGTAATTATTTCGGTAACTTCTCTAAATTTACGTAAGCTAGTACTTTCGATACTACTTCTTTTTTCGGTAAGCTAAGCGCGAAAAAATATTAAATATTAACTCGATAAAAACCTTATAACGAAGAAAGTCGGGCAATATTCCTCGTTCGCAGTAATTCCCCTCAGCACGATATCTTGTGGTGAGTCCGTTAATGGAACTAATTTCAAGCATCACGCCTTTTTCTTGCGGTTTCTAAGTGATTGCTTCAACGTCACTTCTCATCAAGAAATATACATTGATTCACAGTAAACGTCCGCTATTAAGTCGTAAAGGATTAATTGTTTTTTACCCTGGTCGTGTAGAATAATTGTTGGGATTGTCTCTTGCACCTTTTTTATGTAATACTGCTTCCGTAAGCAGTAGTTAGGGCCTGTCTGGTTCTGAACTTAAGTGATAATGCTCATTAGAAAAAGTATCGTCATATCTGAGACGAAGTGTGCATAGCAGGGAGCTTTCAGGTCGTAGGACGATTACCTATTGGCCTATAACAGAGTGTCTATTTGTAATTGCAAATGTTTATATATTATGAAGATAATTAAAAAAATATACATCCATTTAATCCTGAGATATCACGATATTTTATACAAATAAAACCTCATTCATTTGACTTATTAAGTACTCTCGCCCACATACCGCGTGACAATAAGCCTCTTACAGACGTATTATCGAAACATAAAATAGAAATCTTATAGATTTGTTTATATATTACAATGGGTATTAAATACAGTTAAATGCTATATAGACAGATTTTTTATATTAAGAGTGCGTAGATAATCTTTAGTTATAGTTTAAAAGCTTGTGGACAAGCAATTGTACTTCAGTAGACTGAAGTACAATTAATTTGTCATATTGAGGAGTATATTAATATTTATATTTTATTAACAAAATAATAAGGTAAATGAAACAATTACGAAGTGCTATGTAATTAATGGTGTTTTTTTTAAATAGTATTTACATTTAATACAGCTAAGGATATGTTAAAGAGAGAGAGCGATAAAAGATTCTTGCTTCGTTTACAAATCTGTATCATTTACAGTAGTATAGCCAGAAATATCAGTAATAAATATACTATGTATCGACGAAGGAATACTAATACAGTGATTTGAACTAATCTCCTTTTACATATATCCAGCCTTGCTTTTAATCTTACATTGTTATATGTATCTAGTATTGTTTTGTGTTAAGTGTGTTTTCTTACTTTAAGTGTTTTCTTTAAATGTTATATCTAAAATAATCTCTTAATAATATGAGTAGACACCCCTTAGCAGCTTATTAAGATATTGAAACAGGAATTTGTGTAAGCAACAGAGGCAGTCGTTAAGTTATAATTAACATGTACGGAATCGTAACGATCCGTTGCAGGCCGTTATGGTAACGTAAACAGGTTAGGTAACGACATCAGGTCGCGTGATTAGCAAACATAAAGTGCTATATTTACTGCGATGTATAAACTCTACCGCAATTTTGGAAATATGACTTATAATTCCTCAAAAGAAGCAGTAACAAAGGTTGAAACGTGTCCCTAATGAATAAAGACAATTATTTTATTAACTACGGATTGTTGCAAGTGTTCACGAGTATGACGCATGGCCAGCCATCGGCATATTTTAGGAAGACAACCCGAAGCACAAGTTCTCCGAAAAACAAAACAAGAACAAAAAAAGCAATAGAACCCTTGAAATCCCTTCATTTGAATGAACTCATAAATTGTCTAATCTCTCCTTTTCTTCATTTAAGAGAACTGAAGCTAGAACTGGTGGTCTTGGCAGTGCACGTTTGAGAACTTACGCGAAATATGTTATTTTCATATTTAAATTATAAAAATTATAAAATTATCGATTGTTCTATCGTATGAGGTAATCGCCAAATTGGACTAAATTATTAAATATAATTAGATTAAGGGATGTTATGTTTTTTTGCACATACGCAATGAAGAACAACAGAAATTCAATAAAATAACATTTACTTCAATCATGAAATAATGTTTTTGTTAAATTAACATAATTTGTTTTCTTTCACATAATTTGGGAATTGCTACTAAAATAGAGTTTTAACTACATCATCTATTATATAATAATACTTATTTCTTATGTAACCTATGTTCATGGAAATAAAGTATTACTATGATTGTTACACTTATATTTCCTATAAGTTAGAGACGTTTTTAGTTTGTTTTTTATGTTAAATTAATTTATTTACTAATATTTTTAGTTAGTTTTATCAACACAAGACTGTAACATCAATGAGAAATAACCAATTTCCTGCGGTCTCTAAAAATATTATAATAGTTGTATTTTTACATATAAGCGCGTTTCAAATAAGTTTAAGATCTCACCTGGTTTGTCTAGATCGCTGAGGAATTCCTCAGTGTCGCTGTAAGCTGCGGTGAGCCCCAGCATGAGGGCTGTAAGCCAGATCCACGTTGGCCCAAGGCGCTTCATAGCCCCTGTTTACGAGCACATCACTACACTACTCAGTGCACTAGCACTTCACTGATTATTATGTACCTGAAATAAAAAAAAAAGTCCTGAAGTTCCTTAGGAGGAAAAAATCGTAACAAGAAACAAACACTAGCATAAAAGTTAATTTATGTTTCATAATTTGCTCATTTGAAACTTTCAATAGCGATAGACAGCGATCCAAATCCCAGTGAAATTTTGTTCCGGACGACCCCATCGACATCACAGGCAAAATTGAGAATACTACATCGAATTTGTTCTCAAAATGTCAGGATGGGTATCACTGTCACTATTGGAAGCTACAAATTGAGGGCGGGTGATCGGCGGTCTTAATGAGCCTTAGAACAAGCAAAATTTAAACTTCAAGTTCAGTATCGGAATTCACGGAAGATACGTAAGAATTATTTTTATTGTTTTTAGTGCACACTACTCTTTCAAGAAGTATTAAAGGTAACTTTAAATTTTATGAACTGCAGCTGTAATGAAACGAAGCAGATTGTATATAAAAAAAGTAAAAACTTGTTTTTTTTTAAATACTGTTTTTTTTTAATTCTGGTTAGTAGAAGTTTAGAAGAATATAATAACTGAACCATATTCTTGTAAACTATTTCAGACACCATTTTTAAATAACATCTTAAATATGATACGGAAAAGCTATTCTACGTCAAACAATACTCCATTGTTTCTGTTTGAAGCGTTGAACATCTTGTTTCTATACAGAAATTCGATATTTCTACAAAAATACACCTCTTTTGCTTTTTTCAAGCATTTTCCTTTGGTGTTTTAATTTACTCTTCCGAAGAAAAGATTTTGATCACATTTATTCAAAATTGTATATTTCAAATGGTTTCGTTGTATAAATCCTAGTAATGTCATTGATTTCATAACTCAGATAATTTCTTAAAAAAGGAATTTTCCTTTTAATGTAATTAACCTTATGCCAAATTACAGCAACAGGCTTTATGTTACCTCTAAAAAACTGCAGTCGCGTTGACCATCCGTCTCATCGTATATACTCTAACACTTAAACAACTTCTAAGAGTACGGAATATCGTAATAGAGATATGAATGAAAACAGCAATTTATATGACTGGAACACGTTAAAAACACAGAAGAATTTCTGATACTCGTTCATGGCGCTTGGGATTCTCTGGACAGCTAAGGAAACAAACGTATTTATACTTTGGCTGTAACAGGTAAAAACTCTTTCCAAAATAAGAAAGATTTATTGTGACTGCAAAGTGGAGGGTAAAGGTATAGTTAAGGCTGTTACAGGTCTTATTTTCTCACTTCATAATAAAGTCATCATTACTCAGGCGCTGAAGCTTGCCGAAGTAGAGGAAATCGGAGACTGCTGGAGAAGAAGAAGACCATTGTAATACATTGTTTACCTCTTGATTTTTAGGTTAAGTTATTTTCGGGAAATGACTTATTAATGGTCTATCTACGAAGTCTATGGTAATAAATTAAATTCTCTTCTACGATTTCTCACCACTTCCTTCTTACCTTCACCTTAAAATTAATCAACTGTTAAGTAATTACATTGGTAACTCAGAATCTATTACGACCTAATACCATTTCTCTCAAGGGAAACCTTTTTTCACCACTAAAAAAATAAATGTAACCCCTAAGATTCTTGTGACAGATGGACAGCGTGACGAGGGTCCAAACTCGCCCCGCACGTGACTTACCTATAGAGTAGCTCGATTGAAGCCCAAGGTATGATATACCCACGGTAAAATAATCACCGTAATTACATTTTCACCCCAACACTTCTTACCCCATTCGTGGGATTATATAATCAATTTAATAAAAAAATATATTACCGTCTTCATTTGAAACACTTCATTGGAGACGGCAAAATGTAGCATTGCCTTATGTCAAATCATGTTCTTTTATTTTTTCTTTATATTTCAGTTAAGTACTTTAGTATTCAGTAACGAGAATCAAATATATGGTTGGTTCTACACTGGTATATATAACAAATATCAATAAACACCAAAAAAATATTGTTATTCCATTTGATAGTTGATGGCTATACAACGTAAGACCAAGCCGCATTTCTTTCTATTCGAACAATCACAAACAAACGAAAAAATAAAACAAATGGCACCGCTTCGTCATTTGTTTTATTTATTTCCATTGCTTGCGATATTAGGCTTATGTCGCATATCTGACCCGTCGGGAGTCGGAGTTTTATAACTATCGCAGAGGTATGAAATAGAGTTTGCACTTATGCATACGGGCAACGTACAGTACTGAAGTTAAATTATAATAATGTCTATTTAAATTATTTTACTATGATAGAGCTACATGAATTAGACTCACACATTATCAATTCGTAATATTAATTTCTAATAATAAACTTGAAAGAAGTAATTTGCTAAAGCATGTTTATTTTTATACGATGGTGGGCAAACGTGGCTATGGGACGGACTCCAAAAAGTTCATGAATACCCATCTTTAGTGGGTTTCCGGCCTTTGTGGAAGAAGTACTCTCTAACTTTGAAAAGTTGGATATCGTATGTCTTATAAAAGACCCAAACCAAGAGTCGATTCCACAGTTCGCTAGTTGGTAAAAGAAAGTGTCTTGTGAAGCGGACTTTCAAAGAGTTCAAGGTGATATTGATTTCATGAATTGATACGACTTTCGAGTCGTATCCGTATCGGCGATACTATCAGCACTGGCATCAGGATTAGGCAATAGTATATCCTTGTGGCAGACTTGTGACCGTGGGTATGCTGCAAATAAATGAAGCAAAAAGGGAATTGATTGCAGTGTAGACATGTTCCATAAGTCGGTCGACTTCGGTGTTACCGCTGTATGACCCGTAAAGGCCACAGAAGATGAGCGGATGATCAGCACATTCTATGCGTACCCACAAGTTAGAAAGATCGGATTCTTCCAAATGTCAGAGGCGATGGAAATTTTATCGGACGGATGTTTAATAGACAAAGAAATAATCTTGGTCTCCGTTAGAAACAATAAGGCCGGTCTAACCGTCTCGATGTGAATATGGACGAGATTTATATTAGATAGAAGTTCCCTACTGTTAGCAAAGTCTGTGTTTAAATGTGTTTCTTTGAGTTTATTATTGATTATGCCTCTGCAGTTGAGCTATATTTTGTCCTTCCCAGAATACAGGAGACAGCCTAAGTAGACACACCCGAGATGGATTCTCAAGCACCAGAAATTTCTCTAAAACATTTTCTATTAAATAGCGCTGCCATGATCCGGAGAAGAAGGGGATGAGCTTCCGGGAGTCCAATATAGACTAAACGAAACGATACACGCGTCTTGCATGGGACACTTCACACTTGTTTGCAGTGGGAAAGTGAATTTTCCCACTGCAAACAGTGCACCTCCCAGTTGGACAAGCCGAAAACTAATTGTCTAATGTTAAAGTATTCACTAACTAGCCATTAAAAGGTTTAGGATTCTAAGATATACAATATTTAACTACATTCAGTATTACACCATATAAAATCTTTCAAAATAATGTATTACAAAAATCAAGTTGTATAAATTAGATTTTCTCTAAGGAATTCCTTTGCCCCGGCAAAAATCTTATTTGTATTCAAAAGATGAGACTTAACTCCCGCGGCGAGGGTGTGACAACAAGAATTAAAGCATGTTAAAAGTATATGATTTTTAAGTTAATCTTATACCGTTGTTAAATTGCAATTTTTCGTTATGTCAGCACCGATCTAGAATCTATGTTCTTAGAGTTTAAATTTAGGTACATCTAGACTTTATCACTAATAACAATGTGTGAAGATTAATCAACATTTTGAAATATGTATATTATATATCAATAATGAATTTTGCAATATTTTTTATATATTTATCATATCTTTTGATAGCTAATTTCTGTAAGAGTAAATACGGTTGAAATAATATTGAACGATTATAATAACATTTGATGGGGTACATGATACCAGATATATTATGATCTATTATTTTTTTTTCAAACGGATCCCGGCATCGATATCGATCGACGTTCAGTTCACACCAAGCTTCGTGATGTGATTTAGCACGTCGCGAAATTACTTCACTCCGGGCCTTCGCTTGCAACTCTATAAGGCCTAAATCCAGCCCCACATGTTCACACCTCTAGGCAAGGGCTCCCTTATACATTTACCAAGTACAAGGGCGGCAGTAAGAACTTAACTTTGCTTTCTTGCCTCCTGTCTCGTAAACAAAAAAAAGTTTTCAAATACAAGATACTCAATTAACTGTTTATCATAACCGGTATTTTATGGATAAACTCGATAAGTTTATTAAGTTTAGTCTATTTACCGCCTCATAACAAATATTCTTCACTTCAAATCCAATCAATCAATATGGCTCTGGTATCAGATAGAAACTATAAAACATTAAAATTAAAATATCATATAATTCCTGTTATTACGTATTTTATTTCATTTTTACAAGCCACAAGACTATTGGTTAAGAGCGCGACTCTGAACCGAGGTGGCTTTTAACCACTTGGTTAATTTGCCTTAAATTAATATTTGATATAAGGTAATAAATATTTAAAAAATCGACATGTGGCAGGCACATGTCACGGATATGCCTTAATCAAACTCAAACTCAAATCTTTATTGCTTTCCTTATGTAAATATTTTACAAGTGACACGCAACAATTAAATACAATAAGGACCTGGGCTAGGTTACACAGCAATGTTGTGAGAGAGCATGATTCACCATAGTTAATGATACACTACATAGATATTTAGATAAATAAATAAATATTAATTTGGTACACTTGGTTTGGCTACACATTGCGAAAATGAGAACGTACTCAACATTATTAATACACTTAACTATTATAAAATAAATTAGTCTATCGGTAAGATACTCTGTAATAGTGTAATTAATTTTTTTATATAATTATAGATAGTTACACCAAATAACTACATGCAACTCGAAGCCCATAAATGGTTGGCAAATGGCAAATGGCAAAATTAATTTGTCACTTCAAAAAATATATCGATCCAACGAGAATAGAACATTGGAGTTTGGTACTGAACGAGGTATGACATTTAAAACATCACTAATGAAAGCTTTATAAATAGTGACTACAAATCACTGTGTGAAACTCATTGCTCCAGTTAAGCTGACAGATTTGACAAAGCACAGTTAACTTTACAACAGCTTATCTGATCGCAAGTCGTTTACAATTGTGTTTTAAATCTACGAATATGGGATAGCCTTATTTTTTTGTTGCGCATTAAATGTACTTTCATTACAAATAAAAGATATACTCATACAGAAACAGTCAATAAAAATATCATAACAATAAAATGATATTAACAAATTACAATCTTCTTTATATATATTTGAAGGCAAAACATTACATTAATAAACTTGTTTCTGTTAGTTTATTAGATGTTTCTCACCAAAAAAATAAATAAATATTCCATTCATAAATATTTTAAGATCAAAATGAGTTATATGGGTTCAAGCCACTCTGGCAATTAATTTATGTATAGAAGAAATTTTTTAAAGTCGCAACACATAGCATTTAACACACAAATCCAGCATTTCGTTTCTTAACAGCAAATTTACGCTAGCCCATCCACTCGATATTCATATAACTGTCTCTCAAAATCAAAAAGCGTGCCACTATTCCGCAACTCCTGCGTTTCCTTTTTTCTTTCTTTATTTTATTTAGCAATTTTCTTGTAAATTTTTGAATATTATCACGTCATTTTTTTAGCGAAAAGATTATTTGAATAAAAACACATTCGATTCCGTGTACAGTGTACACATTATATTTATTTATTTTATTTATTTACACTTCGTTGCAAAGAAACAAAAATAAAACAATACATAAAAATTCCAAGGGATGCAACGGGCGACCTTATCGCTAACAAGCGATCGCTTCCAGGCAACCCAATATATGTATGTTATTTCTTTCTGTTGTTACAGTTTGTGTTTCGTTTAATTAAGATAAGGAACGTATTTTTCAAGAATAAAGATCTGTACAAGAATCAAATTTTAGATCTCAAAAATAATTGAGGATAGAGCTCTGTTATTCTTAGTAAGCAAAGAAACCGAAGGAAGGAATATGTAATCAATCTGGTCCACTGGACTACAAA
This sequence comes from Pieris mannii, assembly GCA_028984075.1. NCBI lineage: Eukaryota > Metazoa > Arthropoda > Insecta > Lepidoptera > Pieridae > Pieris > Pieris mannii. Next base: position 9,901,400 of record CM054776.1, read on the forward strand.
AACCAGTATGCATTTTATATGGGTAATACTTGGAAATAAAAGTTACAAAAAATATTTTATCCAATCGAAAATAAACAAAACAGATAAAATAACAAATATTTTCGAATTGGACCAATGACATAACTACAATTATTGAAAAAATTCAGTGTTGATTATTCGATAAAGTGCCAACTCAAATAATACGTCCATTTTGTATGCATATCTTTATGCTGCCGAATAGCCTAGAAGAAAATACAGTAAATACCGACTGTGCCTAAACTAACTAGTTGTTAGTGGTCCTGACCAACAAATCGATTATCAATAACAATACAAATCACAACAAATCAAAATACGTTTATTCACTTCAGTTGCGTCTTAACGCAACGAATGAATGTTAAAAAGAATTACAAAATTCGTGAAGAGGCAAGACTAAGCCATCCGTTTGCAAAACTACCCGGAGGCCTTGTCTTCAGAAGAACGGGCAAGAAACTCAGCAAGTTTTACCCTCACTTTACATTAAGGTAAGTCAAATTAAATTCTTATAAATCATAACGTCATTTAAGTTACATAAGTAAAAATCTGTTCTCTGATTTATCAACTATACCATAAGGCAAATATTAATAATACTAACGTAACGTAACATAACATAACGTAATATTTACAAACTATGGATATAAACTAAAAAAACAAATTCTTTGAAGTCGGTTTGTAGCTAAAAATCACCTGTTATACAAGACTTAAACTAAAAACTAAAACTAACTATCAGGTGTAATTCGTCGGCTTGTGGTATCGCTAAAATAAATTTAGTCTTTCATAATATTTATTCACGTAGGTTTAGGCTATGTAGTGTTTAGCTAAATGACAATTAATCTTGTAACATGCTACTTAGAATAATTTGTGATATATATATAGCTTAAGTTTTTCTATATATATATATATATATATATATATATATATATATATATATAATATATTTTTTTAAAAAAGGACTATCAATATTATAAGTGCAGTATATCTATTCCGTGACGCTTTAACGTTTGATTATATCTTTCATAATAGGGATATTTTAATTACACATATGGGACTCGACCAGGTCAACCAGGTCCAGTATACGCTATCTATATAAACTAAAGAGCGGACCGTTTAAACACAATCTCCACTGTCACAAAATAATCTTAACAAAAGGAAAAAAGATTTTATAAGGAAATATTTCACCTTACCGATCCCTTCCCTTCCTGAAATGTTTTCATGTTACTTATAACTCAGGCCGCTTTAATTATCTTACTTTCATCTTACAAGATTAAATGTCTCCTTTTTTGTGATAGATTGTAGATAAATAAAACAAAGAGTTATTGAATTTCTAAAAAAATATTTAAGATTGAAGATAAATTGACCATAATATTAGTAGGTATACAAATTTTTCTTACAGCATTATATTTTTGAGTTGTGTAAATCTTTAGACCTGTGTTTTAAGTCATATAATTCTCGAACGCTCAATATTTTTCACGGCAACGCTCGTAGGATGGATATGAAATATAACATCCTAGCATTTGTAACATCCTTACATAAAATACCATGAACGGTAATAAATAAAAGGCAACAAAACTTGGAAACCATAATATATTTGCCAATAAAATGTTCTCGTACTACGATTACGCAATACATTTCATCCGACATACCACTGTTTGATTTATTTGATCCGAAAACATTTAGTAAGGTAAATGTAATTTGAGCATCTGACAACTTCTCGATTGAGATTAAAAAACTTTACCCACGAGGCCCGTGGCATAGGAAAAGAAATATTAATGAAAATTTTCGGGACATCCGAACGATGACCGAAGTTGGGTTCATCAAAGTATCTTCTGGTACGGATAGGCAATTAAGAAATTCAATTTTGTTACTTCCGTTGAGATGAGATTACAATGCGACATCGAGTTTGTGACTTGTTAACGAGATTTCTTGAAATTAATGCAAAAATTTATTCGTTTACTCTAATCCTGGAGATCACTTTCTGTCCCCAATTGTAATGACAGAAAATTTAAAGAATATCGTTTGTTCAGCTGTCTATTGTTTTACATTTCAAATTGTTTTCTTTTGTATTCACTTACTCTGTGCTCACCGTTGTTGTCAATTTTGATGTGATTTTTCTCTACGAGTTTTGAAAGCAATAATTAATACCTAAATTACAGACACAGTTTTAAACACTTTGTTCAGAAAATATGTGGACCGTTTTTGTAATAAATGTTTAATTTTAAGTCCCAATCACATGAATATAGCCCGTAAATAAGACTCAGAAACACGGTTTAAACAAGTCTTAAATATCTCTAACCAAATTTATATTATCCTAAGCAAATTCAAAATCTGATGATATCAAAGTAACTTAGAAGGAAGGCACAAAACTTGATTCTCTAACTACTCCTCCTCCTTACTAACTTAATTTCTAAAGATGAAGTTAACAAAGAAAAATAAAGAAAGCGATATCAGTCTGGACTTGATAAAGTCAAATAACGAAGAACCTCCAACTTTAAGAATTAATGATCACAAAGTTTGCGAGTCTACAGAAATATAAGTAAATATTACCAAAACGCTGAGCCCTCAAGAAAAAAGGTCTAAGGCATGTGGACCGAAAGGATGTTTGGTAAAACCGTTTATTAGGCCCTCGAATAAAGCTCTATAGAAAAAGCTTTAGTCCAACTTTTATCTAGAAGTATGAGATAGTATTAATATTTTTTTATTTTCCACATTTTACGGATTAATTTAAGTACCATGGGAAGTATAGTTGTACTTATGATATTGGTATACATGGTTACATATACATTCACATCTACCTTATAGTTAATGAACAAAATAAACTACACACATGACAACCACTCAATTTTAAATCCTAAGATCATAATAGTTTCAAGAATGTTTATAGACCAGGTTCGATCATTATGAAACCCAAAAAAAATAATAGTAGGATGAAAACTATTGGAAAAGGAGGAGAATATTATAAAAATTAAAGGAAAATTAATTTAGGGGAACGGGAAGGAATTGAGTTTTAAGGGTAAAAAATGGTTTCAAAATTTTGATTTTTGACAAAAGAAGTATTAGTAGGTACTTTATATTGTGTCGATGTTGGTTTAGATGTTTATTTTTTTATTTCGATTACAGTTATATGAAGTTTGTTGCTCTTCTGCATGTTGAGCTTCAGTATTGTAGCGTATCATAGATACGCACTAAAAATGTACATACTATATTGTGTAGTATTTTTGAAAGATTTTGATGTATGTGGCAACATAAATACAGGAAACTAAGAAAAGAAGAAAACACACGTCACTCAGAACAGATTTTTAAGACGAGTGAACATGTATTTTTTCTAAATAAATAACTGTAGTTTGTGAAGAATAAACCAATTAACAAAGATAAAAATGGGTTGTGATTTATAACAAGATACAACATCCAATAGTATTTTCCCTTACAATGGTTGCTAGAAAATATTGTTCGAATGGTGTTTCCACCTTTACAAATTTCGTGATTCTTTTTTAATTTTTCACATAAATATTAAGGTTATGTAAATACAAAAGTTTTAGGTATTTTAATTACGTACGACGTTGACTTTTTTCATAGGACTCTTAGTTTGTCTCGAAATTGAGATAAACCGTTTATTGCCCTTACAAACTCACCCCCTTCCCCTTCCCGATCTCAGATCGCCCGTAAATTATTTTCCTTTAATTTTTACACTGTTGTCCTCCTTTTCCAATGGGTTTGTTTCTACTATAATATTTTGCACTTTTATTATGTTTAAAGGCTTCTAACCTGGTCTAATATGACAAAATTTCCATTCATGAAATAATATTTTTGTGGTTTTTTGGCATATGTAAGTTTTGTTAATTTCAATTAAAAAATAAAGAAAATTAACTGCACCTATTTTTATTTAAACTAGATTTTTCCCTGCGTTTGACGAGAAATGTATGTTTACTCGAGTAACTGATTAAAGGTTTTCTAAATAAGTCTAGGTTTAGCTTTTAGTAATTTTACTGGATTTCGTTTCCAGCTATTTTATTTAATCAAAACAGCTGGCAACGTCTTCATCCGCGTGGATATTGCGATCCTGAGGGAAATAAACGAGATGAAAAGCTGAATCTGTGCTCAACCTACCTTGGCATAGCTGTAATGCTAAAGTATTTTTGAAACCTCCTTGACCATTAAAAAACTTTTATTTTCAAATACTTAAACAACAGTTATTTTAATCTAACACATTCTTAGCGTTGGTCATGAAATAATAATGGGGTTTTAATAAAAACACCATTAAATATAAATCCTTTCAGTTGAACGTACTATGACTTCTTCCTTGCCCTTCATCTAACTAACGAATCCAGAGGGGAAAGTACAGTTATAATAAAAAACAGTACTATTCTAAAAGGACGGATAGACAGCCGCTATTTGCTATCGTTAATTTCTTTTAAAATCCCTCCTCCATATGCGACAAGAAACACAACACTGTTCAGTGGGGCACGTACGAAGTCGTTTTACCTGCATAATTCGCCAATGTTTCGGGTATTATCGATCTATGACTTCCATTATCAGGATATATTTTCCACCTCAAAAAAAAGATGTCAAGAAGTACTTGAAGAAGCGGGAAGACTCTGATTTTGTTTAAATCGTAGTTTAAATTCTGAGTATTATTTGTTGTGTATATATTGTTTTTCTATGTAATCTGGTTTGGCTTTCTGTATCGTCTTACTGTTTTGTCTTTGTGTTAGATTGCTTATAATTAAATAAATAAGTACGAAACAATGAGGTCTTTTAATTGAAAAATAACATTTTCAGGTGGTGGCTGTAAAATTTCCACAGCGAAAACGTTGTAACCAAAAACGCACTGTTTTCTTTTACGACACCGCTGCCATTCACATAATGCATCCTTTAAGCTGGTTCTGCAGCACTGATGCCACAGAGGAATTTGTGACGTAAATAACGCGATAATATGTTATATTTTATAAATAGAGTGACGCAAATAAAAAATAAATATAACGGGAAAATAAAATAAGTCATGGTTTCCAAAAAAACAAATGCAGGAGTTGCAGCCATATGGAATTCCTAACCAAAGAGGAGATATTTGCGTTCAATTTGACTTACTATTAGTTTTTAGTTTTTTAAGGGTTTTTGTTGCCACCCGCTTTGGTTACGTATCGTTTGAGTGTGTTATCTTAGTTTTTATCTGTCGTTCCTAAATTATACTTAAATTTGATACCTTAGAACTGCAAGATATGGCTTCTAAAAACCTTCTTTACTTTTCCTGTACAAAATTTATTCGTGGACTCTTTTCTCCTTAGATTTTTAGAAGGTGACTCAGTATTATTTATTTTTGTCGTAGTCCTTTACTGTGATATTGTCTCTTCGAAAAAAAGAAACAAATCCTCCTATTCCGTCTTTCTTCTTTTAATTTCAGTAAAAATGGGTTCTTTTCAAAAGTTACTTTTGTAAATTGTAAGTTTCTTTTGTCTTCTTCGATATATATAAATATAAACGGAGATAGATGTTTCTCATTCTTAATTATATTGATCTCCAATTTTTCTTTTAGCATTTTAGTGATATTTTTGTTTACTTTTAGTGTATTACTCATTGGCTTATACACACATACAACAACACAGAATCGTTAGAAACGCAGTAGTGGGATTTAGCTATGTTCTTATTGATACCGAAAAAAATTTTTTTAAAAGATTTCGAAAAAAGGACAGTTTCTTACAGACGTTAGTACGCTAAGGAAGTATTAAACAAAAATAGGTTTTTATAGAATAAAGATATTTACTTATTTCAGGCAAAATTCAGTGCCTTTGTTAGACGATCTCGCCTCGTATATTTTTCTATGGTAGCGATTTTGTTGTCATTTGAATGAAATATCTATGACAAAATGAGCGACGATACAAACGTATTTAAACTTCTTGAAACGTTATCGTTCAGCAACAAGTTGATTTATTTGAAAACGTGATTGAGTTGAGTGGATTCGTGAAGTCGTAAAATTTTAGGGTAAATTTAAAGAGCGGTTAAGCCAAAGAGGATATTGAAAACTACTTATTCACGCTATTTATGATATTTAAAAAAGGTTTTCAAATAGTCCTAGAAGCTTTTGCACTGATTTAATATAATGTTAATTTAATTTTTGATAATTGACTAGGTAATATAATTTAGGATAACAAAATATATAAAAATGCAACTACCCTACCTTGTTATCTTCCCGTCGTTCAAGATAATAAGTATAAAAGTTTCTCTAAGTAAAACTGGTTCAAAGCTTAAACTATAATACTGTTACGCGATTACTAGACGTTTAAATATTTTGACGTTAACTAATGGAAACTCTCACGCCGAGCACGTTTCCCGTAAATCAGTCTAAAGTACGAGTTATTTAAAAAAAAATATATTTCCGCCTTTATAAAGAATTTTTATTTAATAAACAATGTAAAACACAAGATCTGTATTAACTTCCGAACATTATTTCTGAGTCAAGGTTATCTCTCAATCAAATTGTGTTTTAGATATGTAAATGGAGACAATTTGTTTTGATATTTGGGATAATTGAATTAAGATGAGAAATAAATATTATTAAATTATAAACAGTTGCTGTTTCATCTTGTGTGTCGAACCTGCGAATATATTGACGGTTTTATAATTGGTGCACTCTTGTCTTGAAGGACCCTAAATGAAAATGATGGAAAAAAAATGTAATTTCCTTAAAAAAAAACTACAACTTTTCTGGCCACTGTTCATCCGGTAAAAGATTCAAAGATGATATGTCAAGGCAAAACAAATGAACGAACAAGAAAGGTTTAAAAATATTGAATATGTACATTTGCGTGGTAGGATATTTGGGTGATATATCCGATATAAAAAAAAGGTCTAGGTCCATAATGTTTCGGTATCTAGGTATAAAAGTTATATAGTTTCTAAATTTACTAAACATAAATGGAATAACTATCGGAAAATGTTTCTATATTCACAATAATATCCGATACTCTATTTAATGTTTCCTCAAATCTGCTAAAAGAGTATTTTGTCTGTCAAAAGAACATAAAAGGCAGCAAAAGAGATTTTTTTTACACTGGAGTAGGAGGTTTGTATAATGATAATATGGCACCGTGCGTTATTCACATTTTTCTATACATTTTTGTATTGTTGTCGAGATTATATTAAATAATGTCATGAACATACAGGTTATATCAATTAATATCAGCATTTATCGAACCATTAATAAAGTGAACAAACGCAATAATGTTACGATCTATAGATGAAATCATAAAATCATTGCATTGTTTGATCGGAGGCATATAATAACTAGGTTGATTTCGTGACAGTTCATAGCACCAAGTGTTTAAAAAGTTGTACTGTGACTCCTGTCGACTCCTTTAGTAGTAGAGGTCACCCAATATTAACCAAAATGAACGGAATAACCTTTATGATACGACAAATGTTGGCTGTTCTGTAATCAAAGTAACGGTCGAAAATATTGGTTTCTAAATTCTGAGTTAAATTCAGGCGAAGCCTTCGGCTGAGTGTTCATATTTATTGTTGTTAATAGACGACGAAAAAAACACGTTAAAATAAGTTATAAGTATCCAGTTTGAGGTGTCTGCTGCTGATTTATTTAATTATTAATTTGATTAATTAAATGCACAAAATGTTTATAAATTACATAATGAATCTGGTAAAATTGGCATACCATACAGTACAGTAAAAAGTACTGTTTTTCAGGAAAAATTGATAAGGTACAGAAAGGGTCAGTAGAATTGCTTTAACATATTAGTATCCTGAGGGATTCGGATGTTACGATACCGCTTCGTGAATTTTATAGAACAATGTAATAAAAAGAAAACTAGGATAACTAATATTTTTGAGTAGTATTCGCAAATTAGTGGAAAATGCTTTGCATTTCTAGTCAAAGGTATTGTAATTATATTCCACCTCTGATGGGATGTTGCAACCAAAATGTTACTGATAGGTGCCAAAGATACCTTGTTATTAGACTTATGTCGTTTAGGTATCTAAGTATATACTTTATGCGCAAAAAGCTGCATTTTATATGATTAGAGCTTTCATATGCAAAATACTAATAAATTTACCAAATAACACTTTTTTCAATATATTTATTGTTTATATTGAAAACGGTGTCACCGTGAATACTGATTCAATTCAAAATTCGAAATCATTTTTTTCATATTGGTAACAAAATGTACTCTTATGAATGTAAACAATACATTTATATAAAATGCCTCTAACTTTACAATTACTGCCACTTTTAAAATTAAGGGCGTAGAATGGTACAGAAGAACTGGAAACTCTTCATCACTCTTTTTAATCGTCATGTTTTTTGTTTTACACAGATTGTAAATCATATCATCAGTAATATATTGAGTAATTTAAATAATAATAACCTCTACATCACGACTAAAAGACTAATGCAAAAAATACTACTACAAACTCAGTATCAATCGAGATTTGAGAGCAAAGCGGACTTGTTCTGTTCAAGTTTTCCAATTTAAACTTAAATTGTTATGTTTTAATCGGGAAAGAATTCGAAATGAAGTTTATTTTTGTACTTTTAATTTACAGTTGCTAATTTGAAACATTATTTCACACTGAATAATTATAATACTTAATCGTTTAAAAATTTAAGTAATTTTTCGTAGTAAAGTTGTATTTGTCTATGACACTATAAAGGAAAACAAAACATTTTTTTTATTCTTCCTGTCTGTTAACACATTATCACTGGTACATAAAAACTTTTATATTTTTCAACTTTTATATTATTTCAAATTTAGAACACGTATATCATTTGAAATACTTCTTTTGATTTTGCGCTATTTCACATATTTTTTTGTGTTGTCTAATTTCATTGTAATATGGAATGCGTTGTTAAAAAAATAGGACAATTATCGCACATCATAAAGTAGGTATGTAACCGTCGATCATATTCCAGACACCTCCTTCTGTCGCGATACGCACAAAGCCACAAGATAAACACTTTTCCAATGAAAACATGTACTTACATGTACGTTCTTTTTGTAGTGTCATACGATTGTAGAACACTACAAAAAGAAATGATAAAGTGTACGGTCATAGTTCTAAAGAAGTTACTCAAGTGGTTGGAAAGGTGTGAAAGGTTGCGAAACCTCTCAGCACTACACTTTTTAAAATATACCGTCGACATTCCAGCAGGATTCTGCACCTGGCCACAAGGCACGACCTACCTCCTGAGAGACTGGCCTTAATCAGGCTCTGACCTTTAGACTTCATATTATTGTCAATTTTAGAGGTCATGGCATACTCTTAACGACGCGGCGCCATTGAGTCTCTTAAAAATCTTTGAAGTAAGCAGTGGCGAGGTTTCCCTTGTAAATAGTGCTTAAATTCATATTCAGAATTCTGATTCGTGGCCAAACAGATTAAAGGCCTGTATAAAAGTCAAAGCCATTTCGAATGTTATATTTTTTAGTTATTACTTAGATTTAAATAAATATGAAGGTTAAAATTTTAATAATATTGCAATAATTTCTTAATTTTCATTTGTAAATTAACTAAAAGCTGGATTAGGTATACGCCGTCGTTGAAAAAATAAATATACTATTTTAAAACTCATATTTTTATGAACAATATATAAATAATTAAAGCAGTGTTTACAGTATCTAACACTATTCACTATAATAATACATATATTTATTCAAACGAAAGAAATCTATTAAAACAATTATTAAACGGAACTAGTTTTTTTACTTGAAACAAAGGCGGACGTAGTTTTACTTTTTAGTATGACAAAAACAGCTAAAACGACAAAACTTGCAGCTGTTTTGGATTTAAAAAGAAATAATATTCTTAATTTCATTACATAATACAATCTGGCTTTTTCGCTTTACACAGCTTTTTGGCTCCAGTTCAATTAAAGCTTAAATATATTCCAGCGTATAGGAACTCCTCTACAATAGCGTTGCTAAAAGCATTTAGTACGAAACACTTCATGAATAGTGCGGGTGGGGCTTAAGACAAAGCTTCCTAGTTTCGCTATATTTTATTTCTTACACTAAAAACAAATACGATGTATAAAATGAAACTCTTCTTTCAATCTAATCGTATACCAATTAAAATTTGATACAACTTTGATATTGCCAAAACATTAGAATTGGTGGTGCTAAATAAATTAAAATATTTTTTGACGCTGTATTGGAGAGAAAAACTATGTTTAGCTTATTCCCACTTAACAATTACTTATGATTATTCATTTAATAAATTTATTTTTGTTTATGTTTATTTAAACAAAAACTAGTTATAATTGAATCTCTCCAATACAGCGTCAAAAAATATTTTAATTTATTTAGCACCACCAATTCTAATTTTTTTTACAAAACAATTTTTTTGCGCACTAAGTTGGTACAAATGGTAGTAAACGCATCAATAAAAAATAACAAGATATTATCGATGACAATATTTTTGTTCAAATACAAAGTGTCTGTATATGCGTAGTTTTGTAGAGTTTTGTTCACAGCAGTGGCAGCGAGCGTTTTACTAGATACCTACAAAAGTTTTATTTAATTATTAATCTATTATTACAAAATAATTTTCTATTTAGGCAGTCATAAAAGTTCGTAAGATCGAAATTAAACATATACACAAATTAATTACATTAATAAACTTAGTAATGTTTTAGTGGGAATATAAGCTAAACATAGTTTTTCTGTCCAATGGAGCGTCAAAAAAGATTTTAATTTATTAAGCACTACCAATTCTATTTATTTATAAAACAAAATATTTTTGCGCACCAAGATGGTACAAATAAATGGTAGTAAACACATCAATATAAAATAGAAGCAAGATATAGATGACAACCTACAAAAGTTTTATTTAATTATTAATCTATTACTTATTACAAAATAATTTTCTATTTAGGCAGTCATAAAAGTTCGTATGATCGAAATTAAAATACCTACGACTTCAAATACAATTAATGAAAAATTAAAAACTCGTATCGGAAACGCGATTCGATATAATAAAATTAACATGTAGATATTAATTTCTCCATGAAACTCCCAAATCGCTTGTTGAGCTTCGCAGTAATTTCGAATGTAAATTGGCAATTTGGTGCGCGACGATTTCCAGACCCACCGATGTTGTGGATAATTTTATTCTGTTCGCTATTTAAGAGATTGAATATCAATATTGTTTTGTGTATGGTGATATTACTATATTTTTTATAACAGCTGCTGATGCAGACATGTTCACCCAATATATTTAAAATTGACTACGTTAACAGAGCAGGCTCGACTCCTGTCGTGAATGGAAAATGATACATATACATACTTTGAACTTATTCTATATTATATTAAAGCCTCCAATGAACATTTTAAAGTGTAGTTTTAGTATCACATACGCATGTATAAAATGGATTTTCTAAAATCTAGAAGCAAACATGAAACCTTATCTTACTGTTTGAACGTAGTAAAACATTTTTAATCTGTTTATTTTTTTTAGAATACAGTAAATCACCAGAAAAAACATTTACTTAGCAAGAAAAATCCTTTAATCGCTCGTTTAATTTCACATTTGAAACAGCGACGTTTGTTTAGGTTTTAATATTTGCATTTTTGACAGTATGCTGTATGCTTTAAGAATTATTGTTTTATAGTAACAGCTTACTTATGATATATAACAATATATAATAAGCAGAAACCATAATCATAAGCTTCAGACTGTTCATTTTTTTTAAATTTTACGTATTAGTTATACGTGATCCAATATATATGCGTGGTAAAATGTGATTAGCATTCTCTTTTTGATGATTATTGAGTCATGTCCTCGATGATTTTTGGGTCCGAGACAGGCGTTGTAAAAGCAATCACAAATTGCGCACATGGAAAAAATCATTGTTCCACTGCCGTAATACTAACGAACGACCTTAGGATTACACGCTTTAGCCAGTAGGCCAAGACATTTTTCTTTTTTTTAATAAGGTGGAAATGCAATAATGCAGGCCCGCATCAAGAATGTCGAACTTGACGCGGGGACTGTGGGGCTGGATCTACACTCAAATCCCTCTGCTATTCAGAGGGGTAGCGAGACCCCATCCACTTAAAACACCTCAGCCCATCACACGCTCTTAAGATGGGTCCTAGGGGTTCCCTACGCATTCTACCCAAGGACTAGGCCAAGACTGGTAAACATGTAATACGTATGCTCATGTGTGCTCATGTCTTATTTTTCTAATCTTTGAGATTTTCGGCTATTATTTAAAATAATTTACTTTTTAAATAAATGACCAATAAAAACGAGAAAGACTAGTAACTATATAATAAGATATGATTATAAAACAAATTCAACTACTTTAGTGAGTAACTATCATTTCATCGTTATGGCTTATCATTTAAACAAAAACTAGTATGGAAACATTTACTAATGAAGTCCACAAATGTAGTTTGGCAAGTAATTTAGAGTTTTTGTGGTGTTCCACAAGGGAACCCTTTGGACTCTAATTGTTACATCCGCATAATGTACGAGGAAACTCAACTTACTGATACTTGAGAGCCAGATGCTCCGATTTTTGCTAAATTATTATTTAAAAATATTACAAGTCTGCAAAGAACTAATAACGCATAATATATTCAAGTTCTCAAATCCCGTATCATTATAAAATGAGCATTTCTTTCATCTACAACAACAAAAATCATTTATTCATGTAGGTAACATAATGTATACTTATGAATGTCAAAAAAAGAAATATTCATTAATTTAATTTTAATACATTTACTGCCAGTACTCAAATCAACGGAACGGAAGAGAAGAACTGGCAATAAACTCTCCGCCACTCTTTTTAATCGCCAAGTTTTTTTTTACATAATGTTTGTAAGAACCTGCAACCATTACACCATGTTCCATATGACATCTTGAGTAATAAAGAATAATAAAATAAATTAAAAACAAAGATTTGTCCTCTATCAGCAGGAGGCATGGTGAAATAGGAGCACACACTTACTCGGGAGAACAACACGCAAATACCTAGTATAAAGAACTATTATCACCGCATACACGAATTCAAGTACGACCAGTCACCATCTCTGAGTCCTATGTACCAACATAAAATTTTAGTATAACTACAAAAATAATGAATGAAAACAGTAAACAGTGTTAGTTAATTTTTTTTTTATAGGGCGGCAAACGCGCCTACGGGACGTCCTAAAAGGGCAGGCATTGCAGACAATGGACACCCAATTTAGTAGATACGTTAATGGCCTTTAAGAGAGAAGAATGAGTCTTTCTTTTAACACAATTGTTATGAGGTCAGTCATTTCGCAGAAAAGATACCCACCGGAAGTCGATTCCACTTTTTAACACTGATGCTGATGAAATTTTGGTGATCTGATTGTCTGATCTGGATCTAATGGTGTTGAAACCAGTTTTGATAGGAGATCCTTATAAACATATATTTTGCCCAAAAATAATCTATGTGTATAATAAATGTTTAGCCACTGTACGCTACCTCTACACTAGTAATATTCAATCTAAAACCTTTTTATACTTCCATTTAGGTTCATAAGCTATCGAATTGTAAGCGATAAATCACGTGGCGCGAGTTTTAGATTTCACATGAGACATTTCAGTTGATAACCTGTGAACAAATTAATTGTTTACCGTTTTACCGAACTGTTTATGGGAAAAATAATATGCAAATCCTAATCAAATGACAGCTCGATAGGTCCACGGACGTACGAGCTATGCTAACTGACATAAAAATAACACCTGATGATGATGAAGATATTGCTTCATTTAAGGTTTATAAATTTTATATTTTTACCTGACTATTAGTTCCATAAATTAGGAGACTTATATATTAAGAACTAAAGATAAAATTCGAGTTATTCGAGCATTACGAGCCATGAAGATGCGGTGAAAGCGTACGAAAATACTACAGAAGATACCCCTAAGGAAGAATGCCCACTGCTTTTGTCATAAAATGGTTCTAAAAGTATTGGCAATTTGGCTTTCTACTTTAAGCCGTTTTTCATTTTCTAAATATTTTTAGTGTTACCTAGGTATACAACGGACACATTTCTGCTTCTGTTTTGATTATTGTTTCCTCTGTAACGAAACCCGGACGATATTTAAATTATGTACGTTAATTATTTCATTATATCATATATCATGTTAATATGAATCTATAATAATTGAACCGTCGAAGCATCAATAATTTATTACAAATAAATTTAAAATATTTTATTAATTTAAATAATCTAAGAATTTAATTTAAGAAACTTTTTTCCGTTTCTCCTTACTAAAACAACTTAAGTAATAGTCTTCCGATTCTCCGATACAGTTTCACATAAAGCCATGTCATAAAAAGGTCAAGAATGGACCCACAACTCTGGCAAATACGGGAGTCGATTGTATTGTAATAAAAGATATTTACGACTAAACTCTCATTTAAAACTTATATTCTATCTCACAACGAAAAAGGAAACCGCCTACATGGTATTTTATGTTTTACGTAAATCAACAAATGTTTACCGTAAGATATAAAACTTCTACAACTTGCAACAACGAAATTTAAAACTAAGAAACTATTTGTATTATGTTCACATACAGTATAGCATTGTTTTTTATGATTTTAATTTAACTATATTTTAATTTTTAATACTTACAGTTTTACATGTTTGACTAAACATCCATCACCCTGAAATATAACAAAACAATATTATGTACACGCAAACTGAGATTAAAAGGTAAGAATGTATGTCATGAAATAAAAGTTATGTTTAAATGTATAGGACTCAAGTTTATATACGTAAAACATTAAATTTACCAAATTCTTATATTAAAAAACTAATGATTCCCTCCTTCAGGTATTGAATCCCTAAACAATATTTTTCTGCTAATGGGAACGATAATATAAAAGGGTTAGCTGCTGCAATAATTCGTTTTTTCTTGAAAAATTCCAAATATGTGTATATGGCACCCGGCCCTGTTGACGTCGGGATTACGTTTTACGATTTTGTTCAATAGAGTTGTAAGCTTTGCTAGATTTTGTTCTGCCTTTAATGAAATTTATATTTCATTAAAGGAAACTATTATAGTAGGTACAGATTATTACATCATACAACTTAGGATTATGAAAATGAAACATTGAAATAACAAAATAAGATGATCTAGCACAAAGAATACGTGGGTAACACTGAAAATGTTTAGAACTGGCCAGATAAAAACGTTGCTATTGAATTTTTTTTTTTTATTTCAATTTAAAACTCTTTGATAAACTAATGTACTTAGTACATTGCATTCATTTATCATTTGTTTTTGTGAAGTGGTGGCAAATCTAAAATTCTTTTAGGTGTAAAAAATGAATCTATTTTTAAATGAAAATTATCGGTCAATGATTTATTATGACTTTCGCTGGAGGTTTACTCAACAACAAAGCTATGATTAGGTGCGATTAGCATTTCTTAATTAAGCCCCATCTCGTGCCACTATTTACAATTCATTTAACGAGTTTAACCGCGGACGTAGCAATCTCAATGATGATCCGAGTGAGGCACGTTCTTTAACAGCGACTACTAAAGATAGCATCAGTGCTGTGCGACGCATGACAGAGAAAGATAAGAGAGTGACCAGTCAGCAGACACGGGCAACATTTGACGACCAACTTGTCACCAAATGGTAGATAAGTTCAACGGAGGTGACTTAAATGCTGTATTTGATATCGTCACTGTTGATGAAAGTTATTGAAAGGAAGAAGTCGAGGAAAAAAGATGATTGCCCTATTCTTTGGACAGAAAGGTCATTTCGCGATAGTTGTGCCAGAAGATGGAAGGACAGTTTCTGCAGACTGGTATGTCAATCGCTGTTTCCTGTTGTCTTGGAAAAAATTCGACAGCAGCGCCCTCGAAACAGTATCCTCCCATACCATGCTTCAGCGAACGCTACAAACTGTTGAATATTTGAATATGGCAGGTGTCGAGATAATGAGTCATCCTAAGGTCATACAGTCCTGACCTGGCGCCCTGCTACTTTCATCATTCCCAAGAACTAAAGATAAAATTCGAGGTATTCTCTTTACGAGCCCTGAAGATGCGGTGAAAACGTACGAAAATGAATAGTCGCATTCCATTGAACGACAGAAAAGCTGTGGGCCCATTATTCCATTGTAGAAAGGAACGGAAATTACTTCGAGAAACAATAAAAGTATTGGCAACTTTCTACATTAAGCCGTTTTTTATTTTCAAAACATTTTCAGTGTTACCTAAATAAAAGGGTCATATTTTGTAAATATCTTCCGTATGTAAAACAATGCCTTATCAAAAAGATCAAAGACTACCGTCTTGGTGTATTTATCATTATGAAATTTAGTAAACTGCTGCTTACTATTTGAAGCGAGACAATACTTGGGTCGATAATAAACAAAAGGCTAATCATTTTGTTATTAATAAATTTAATGAAACATAATATGTGCCAACGAATCCTATAAAAAAACGACCGAACCCTTATAATGTTTACCTACATAAGAACTCATATTAAATGATAAATGACGGAGTTCTTATTTTATGGGCATTATTCATGAGATAGTAAATATCTTGAATCTTGACAATGGCTGAGCACCGTTTGTCGTAGTGAAAGGAAAAATTGCTTGCTTTCCTTGCAAAATTCTAATGTACGTAACATTCATGAATTCATTCTCTACGCAGTAAAGGAAATTGTGAGTTTGATATAAAATCTCCTTAGTTTTTATTCTAACAGAATTAGTTAAGGGTTCAAACTTTGATAAGAAACAAGTTTACGCATAAGCCGCTCCTTTGAGCCTCGCTTACATAATTTAGTTTCAACGATAACACAGTTAACTCCAAATTAGTATCTCCTCCGACTTGGCTTACGCTCAAAATACGCAATTCCTGAAGTTCAAAATTAGTGTGAGGAGCAAAAGTAATAATAACACTTCGCACAAATGGAATGATAATCGCTCCCGTCGTTACAATTACATAGTATACAAAAGCTCCTTAAAAACAATTGAATCGACGTTAAAATGCACTTAAAATTCAAATAGCAATAGTAAGTATTTTCATTGATTGCATTACCAAAATAATCCAATGAATTAATGTGCATTTTTTATATACACGAAGATCATATAAGCCTGTTTATAGTTGCCATCCAATAGCCGAAGTTTTAATTCCGGCGAATATTTTCTATTTTTGGTTTAAATCACTAAAGTATACCTGATCACCTATTTCTTAATAATAATAGAAAAATAGTAAGATCTTTTTAACTTTAAACTTTGTATACATAACGTACCCACTAAATTATTTTATTATTTATTGTCAATAAAACCTTTTTACTTAAAAACTATACCAAGTGTTTAATTATATCAAATTTTTTTTATTACTTTCAATTAATTCAGTGCCTCATTAAAACAATTATTTTTTCTGATAATTAATATTAAAATATGGATTTACATTTTGTTGGCGGCCGTTTTGGATTTTCATTTTATTTTTTATAGAGAACTGTATTTTCCTAATCAAGACCCTACATTTAACATCAAGGAAGATAGAAGGATTGAGAAAGTACATAGTTATAAGATTAGTAATACGCTATTTTGTCGTGGCGGCCATCTTGGATTTACAATGACATCGAATTTATGTCTACAGGAAAAAGGGCAATTTTCAAAAACTAGAGTTGACAAACAGGCCAAGCCAAAAAACCTACTGAAAATTTTAATGATTATAGATTCATTTCAGTGTTGACTGTGAGAATATTGCAATTTTGAAAATATTGCTGACCCGACTTACTGCATAATTAGAGCAATGATTACTTTGACGGAACAGTTCATCAGTGACCTAATTTATCAATCCGTCTCTCACGCTTAAATTCTTTAAAACATCTAATTTATAATTTATATTTTCCCATGTTTTTAGTGATTGCAATGAGGAAACTTTTTATTTTCATTTTATTTTTATACAAACTACATATATTACTTCTTGAAGATGGACAAATAAATTGAGCCTATAACAGATAATTTAAAGCAAAATCGTTATTTATACGTCTGCATTAGTACTAAGTTTATACGTACGTACCTTAAAGAAATTAGAGATTTGTTTGCTGATTTTAAATATTGAGTTTATTTTTTTATATTTAGCTATTAAAAATACCTACTGGCCCATGTTATCTACACAACTTTGATAGCAGTTTGTTTATCTCTTGACTGTAGTCTTCCGGGCGAGAGGTAAAGTCAGGGACTTCCCACAAAAAATAGTAATTTTGAAATAAAAGCAATTGTATATATATAAATCTCATGGGATAAGGTCCGCTAAGTGTGGTGGGTGACGGAGAGATTTCAGCTATAACTGCTGTGCTACCAAGCTACCAAGCTTTGCAATCGTCTGTCGTGAATTGTCAGCTCTAATGGGGAATGAGCTTCTCTCATTGCAACTTTTGGCAATAGATATTTTTTTTATATAGAACAGGGGGCAAACGGGCAGGAGGCTCATCTGATGTTAAGTGATACCTTAACATGAGATATATAAGCGACCAACAGCGACTCTTACGCTTCAAATCATGCATATTACTACTAAACCGGCATAAAACGTTGTAAATCTGAATGATATCTGCCGTCACCGTTGTACTATAGGTAGGAATAGGTATGATAAGAAACTCTAATAATACAAGTCCGGCCCATCTATCTATGAGTAACCCTTTTTTATCGATTAGGTGCTGTTTCCGAATTTACCTACTTCGATGAACGCTTCGCTATCATCTCAGATAACATTGTTATATATGTCCTTCCGTTTTATGCCGGTTTAGTAGTAATATGCATGATTCGAAGCGTAAGAGTCGCTGTTGGTCGCTGAGATGGCGTGACACCCATTTATATAGCTTTTTAACCTATACCTCCTCGAAAGTGCATTGCCGTTCTTCTAAGTGCCAGACAGCCTGACAACGTGCCTAGAAAACAAATAAATCAAGACAAAAATCACTCAATATTAATGACATAACTTGTGATATCCCTAAATTAACTGCAATGAATACCCCACATCATAAAATGCCCGTATTGTTGACATGATACGTAAACTCTCAACTTTATAATATTAATATATCATCGTACTATATTATAAATAATTTTATAGCACATCGTGTTTTGAAATATAATTCAAAAGCGTGTCCTCATCTCTGTGTGTGGTCACGAACTTCTTCCCGATTAAAATCGGACTGGATAATCGATTGCTCGAATTAAACGGAAGCCGTTTCGATAAATTTTATTGACCGGTAATGTACCCGTTATTCAACGATTCGCTTCGCGATAACTGTGTAAAATTAGACCTATTACCATTAGACCAATTTAGGTGTAAGACGAATTAATGAATTGATTTTGAATACTTATTTTTGTGTTATTGCGATTGTATAAAATATAGCATCTTAAAGGCGCATTGAATAGTTTTTTATTAACTTTTCAATGCGCCGTTAGGAAATATAGAAACAAGTTGACTATAGATGTAAGATCTACACGGCTAGTAATTCTTAAATCAGCTCTAGGAGTCTCGATACTATTGTTCTTTTAATCAGTTTCAAAGTTAACCGTTATACCTCGAAAGCTAAATATGTAAATCTAATAACTTCGTTTCAAAACAGCGTTTTCATTTCAGCATTATTACAATATCATGAAAAAAGACGAAAATAGTATTTTATTAAGAACGGTACAATAATACTGATTGATTTTTTATAAGTTTTTAATTTAATTATAATATTTTCGTAGCTAAGTTACACTAATACAATAATAAGAATTCAGAAATGTCTCTTTGTACGCTTGTAATTTAAGCATAAATTCAAAGCAAACGACCTAACAGATAAATTTGATTTGAGTTCTTGGACGAAATAAACAAGGCGAGGCTAACTCGATTCTACCTAGGTTCTCTCAAGCGGGCAAGTAAATTTCCTGCTGACGTATTATTTGATCCTAAATATCTTTATCCAATTTATAGGAAACTGTGGTAAATCTTTATTTATCGGAATACAGCGTTTACATTTATAGGGTTTTATTATTGGTATTCGATTACATACCTTAGAATATTGATAAACATTTTATAGAGAAATAAGAAGGATTATTTTTAGGTAAACTTAAAAATCTTGCATTACGGATAACTCTTCAACAACTAATATATAATTTTCCAGTTAGTGAGTTGACCATATGGACTTACCGAGTGAGAATGTAAAACAAACGACGAACGGGTATCGTTTGAACGTAATTAGGCATACGAAAAAACGGAACCAGACTCGTTCCGCGTTCGGCGTATATTTGATCTGGAGATGCTATTGACTAATGGCAACCGAATGTAAAGGGCCATCATTTCATGATTTGTTTACACCACTCCCACGGGCGCATTTCTTGTATCTAAAAATCTCTTATATAGGAAGCCGGTAAATATATAACATATAGAACAAGTACCGAGCGTATTAGATATAAATGGAACGTTCGGCTTCTATTTCCCCGCAATACGATATGATACAGTTTATTGGTTATTTAGACCAAACTCTTGTGTGAATGAAATTCAACCCGTTTTATGCAAAACCCTGTTTTATCACAACACACCACATAAAAATATAACGCGGACCTCGAAGACCGCGGTTACTAAGCCTCACCTGTCATCATAAAACTGAAATAAACCTATAGTTTTATTATTTTGTCCTATTTTTTACGATTCCTTTGCCATATGAATAAGTTAGATGCTTTTTGATGCTTTGTGCGAGGGTTATAAAATGTTATGTAAATATGGAACAGATTTTTTTAGGGTCTTTTATATATGGCCGTCGTAAAGTCAACGTTACCGATGTTAATAAATGTAACGTATTTTCTTTTGAGTCAACACGTTTTAAGTTACCACAGTCTAGTCAGTTAATTGGAAGCAGTTATAAAGAAGCAACGGCGTTGTACGTATTCCAGCAAAATAAAATAATTGTCGTTTTAAATCGTCGATATTGCGTTCCAACCGTAAACATTTGATACGATGTCGGAACGATCTGTTAAATGTACTGTACATAACACATTGTGTAACTAAGAGTATTTCCCATACAACATTACTAAATCAGAAAGATTACATTGAATGCGTTAGCATTCTTAATATAAAATTATTATTTTTGAGCAATCACAGTAATGAATCTAAAGAAAATTAAATGTTTGTTTTAAGTATACATTATTCACGTTTATTCGCGTTTCGTGTGTATAGTCGATGGATTTTTTGTTACTGTAGGATGATGAAAAAGTCGTGTAAACAATTTAATTTCACGATATAAAAGCTGTTGGATGATACGTTTGAATGTTTCATTTTAAATCATACAGTGAAATATTTGACGCGTGATAAAAGTTACTCTCGTAAATCACGCTTTTCACTATATTTCATCAATTCTGATGTTTTTTTTTTAAATTAAGTAATGATACATTCAATGGTTATGCGGATAAATGACTCAATTTATGTTATACCGAAATATTAAGGGAAAAGTCTTCTACCCCCTCTTGTAAACTTAAAGTCGGTTGAAATCCAACATTTTGAATACCAAAATAATAAAAATGTCCGAAATTAAATATCTTTTTAACACAAAGGACGTTTCCCAAATCCTTTCTAAATAAGTAATACGCTTGACAACAAACTAGATTAAACGTTTGATGCTCAACTGTACTTTTAAATAATCGCTGATGAATATAATAATTTTGCAGAAAATAACTTAAATACATGTACCTCTAACCCCATTATAACATCATGTCTTAAAACGACAAAACTCTTTAAAACGAAATCTCTATACGGTAAAAAAATTAAATTTGCTTAGTTTAAAATAAAACCAATACATTAATTTATTCTTTATAATGTAACAGCCTTAACATTCCCTTTTGAGGTGCCAACATTTCTAAGAATAACACCTGAGCACATACAAAAATCATTAACACGTATGCCATTTATTAAATTACTAGTGACCCGCCCCAGCTTCGCACGGGTGCAATGCTGATGAAAAGCAGGTTTTTATTATGTATTGTTATTTCCGTCGCTGGAAAGCTCCGATAATATACGCGTTCGATCGCTGTTAAATAAGCTGTAATGGCTGTATAGATCTATATTAAATGAATAATGTATTCAAGGTATTTAATTGGTTAAGGATTAATGCTGTATTGGTTAAAATCGCTTCGAAAATTAGCCATTATTTGTCGTAAAAAGTAAATGACAAAAAAAGTTACTGTGGGTTATCCATAAGAGATAGACATATACCATCACGGACTTTTCTGTAGACCTTTTCAATGTGTACAATACTTAGTACATTATTGTGATAAAACTCGTAGGGTTCAGCCTGCGTTTGCAATGTAAGCGGAAAAAATGTAATTATTTACGACATCACATTAGAAACCTCAAAAATAACAGTACCTCTCCACTATTTAATGGATGTTATACATATAAACCTTCCTCTTGAATCACTTTATCTATTAAAAAAACCGCATCAAAATCCGATGCGTAGTTTCAAAGATTTAAGCATACAAAGGGACATAGGGACAGAGAAAGCGACTTTGTTTTATACTATGTAGTGAAATTACCAGCAGGAAATTTTAATCTCAGTTTATAATGACGATGATCGTCACCTATCGTGTATAAGTCCTAAACAAACTTCGAAACTGTCAAGGTAAAGAAAAGCGTTATGTGGTCACGAAAAACTTTAATTCCTCCTCAGTGCATCTACTGTTGCTACCATTTGGAATAACAAAAAAGCGATTTTACAAGCGGAAGGGTGTGTCCTCAAAAATTGCGGAAGCTAAAACTCGACGACTTAGATCAAGCAATTTTGTAAAAAAGTTAGAAATTATTGTTATTGATTAAATTTGTTTTTTTCTGTTGCTTTGGTAAGACGATTATTCTCTATAATGAAAACGATACTCGGTTCTATGAAATTCATTATACAGAGTTACTGTGGTGATAGCTTTCCTAGAACCACTACCACCTGACACAGGCTGGCAACCTCTTTGTTTCACTTTTGGAAACGGTATTATTCAGGATTGATCCAAGCTAAGTAATTTAAGTAGGTACTAGAAAAGCGAGAAACTTGTACTCTAATAGAATATTTCAACTAAAACAACATTGAAAAGTAATAAAATTGCAAACTATAATAAAATACATATGAATATGTTGAATCTACGTGCGGTATATACAAACAGTAATATATATGTGTGTGTTACTAAAAATAAAATAAATTGAAGTTAAATAAGTAGTTTATTTTAACTCCGGTGACATTTATTGAGCATGGCACATTAGAAAATTAATTGTCTCCTCAATTTCCTTCCAATATTGTCTATTTTTAGTTCGGTGTAGCCATTTCTGCCTAACAGCCTTTATTTCTTGTCTTGTTCAAACAACAAGCAGAATTGGGGGAAAACCCTCTCATATTAATTATACAAGTACGTTAATTATCGCAGGTTTTAATTAGCCGCAAGTCCATATATTTGATACAATGATGAGTTCAAAATAACAGCAATAGCTTCTTCAAGCTAAAAAAAAATATGAAATTACCTACATGCCTATAGGTTTAGTCATTACATGCATCAATAATTATAAAATTCTTGGAACAATGTCATTGAGGCAATCGATCAGAATTGGCTAAGCTCTGTTGACCTACCACCAATTAACCTATAGTTTTAATGATAGGGACCAATGTTTGCGCAGATGGTAGATACTATTCGTTGAATTGTCATGACGTTTAAAGTAACATTTGGTATTTTATATAGTACTTGGAACTGCAGGTAATTATACTTATACGATGCAAATAGTGTGACATATTCATGATTGCAATATAAATTATTTTTGTTTGTATGGTGCTTGCTTGAAATATTTGATTTTTTCGCATTAAGGTGGATCACAAAGCTTATTTGATATTACGTAATAAAAGTTGTAGGAATTTCTAAAATTTAACTTTTCTCTGTTCTTCGTAGTATTTATTATTGATGAAGGCGCTTCTCTAGAAATGTTCTAATCGATACGTTTACGCATCTGTCACATTGCTCTTTGCTCGGATTTTCTCAGGAATGGGTAGAGTAACTTAATTGTTAAACAAACTGAGCATTAAGAGTAATTAAGACCTCACCGTTCAAGGTACTCAATATTTAGACGCAGCCATTACCATGAACCATTTAATTTCCCCCATAGGAAAACATACAAAAATGTTTGGAATCAAACGCAAAATCGAAGTAAAGCCATCGAAACCAGCAAGAGGTACCTGGCATACGAGCACACAAAGAGACACTGATCCAAGGAGCCGAGGTGTGTAAAATGTACTGCACAGCATCTCACACTCGACTGTACAAGTCAGACGCGAGACCGAAGTGCGTTCACTATGGTGAGTCACAACTAGTTAATTATACACGCTACACAAAAGAATTAGGAACGTCATAAACTTAAACGAGCAAATTCGCCCAACCTGCAAAACAAGTCTCAAATATTGTTCCTTTTGCGGTGATAACTAAGTCTCGAAAGTCAATTTAAAATTAAAATAAGTAACAACAAAGTAAAATAAACTACGAAAGTCAATCATAGATGAAAAGTCGACATCATTCCTTCATACTTCGGAAACGAAAGTTTGAGTTGAAGAATGCAGTTCCTAGGGGCAAAACGAATTTGTAGCACCATGCCCCTTGAAATAAAGTCAATTATATGTATACTGTACTTTTCAGATAAATATACTATCCACTACAAGTTTTATTATCACCTCGACCCAGTACCAGTATTTGGTCACCAATAAGCAATCATGTCTCCTAATCATTAGTAATTCAGTATTTAATTAAGCTCGTAATGTAGCGTGAAAACAACCATTACAGGCAGGCGTGGCGGAGATCAAAGCCAAATGAGAACCTCTCGTGACTCGATGCGTATCAAAATACCCTCAAGTTTCCAAAGCTTTTATTTCGGCACGAAAGTCGGTATCGGTACGATCTATAGCGATTGATGACGAAACATTTTCGAACGCTGTTGTGGATTGAATTATGTAACTTAGAATTTTCCATGTAAGTAACGATACGTCACGCACTTAAGCGTACTTTAGCTAGATGTGAAACTGCTTTGTAATTATAATTATTCAGGAGATCTTTGGAACTGTCAAATCTAATATTTTTTATTTAACCCACTGCAGGTACAATTGTAGAGCTGAGTAACTACTGAACAGCTCTAAGTGCTGGTAGAGTATTAATTATGATTATACTTATGACTTTGAGTTTGCTATAAAATATTTTATTATTTACTTAAGGGATTAAATAAACATAAGGGCTTTAAAGTACTTAATGTTCAAAACTTTCACGCTTGAACGACTACGTATTCCTGATAATATTATAAGGTAAACGATATCTAGTTAATATCAAGATTTAAGGTACAATCTTAATCAATTAGATAGTTTCATTAAATTAATGGGTATGATCTGCAGATTACTATACTGTTACACCCAGTAAGTTATTTTACAGAAATTGGTTTATATATAAACCTATATTTAGTGCAGAAGCCAATTAGTGAGAGGACGCCGTGCAAACACGCCCTGGATTGGATGATTATTAAAGCAATTATTGATTGAATGACCGACAAACATGTTAATATGTGCATGGTAAGAAGAATAGCATTTCTTATTAAGAACTAAAGTAATTCATCATTCATCATCATTGTCATTGTATCAACAATCTGTGATGTACAGGTTCAAATTTAATGACGTGGAATAAGTGATACCTTGATGATCTTATGTTCCAAATTAAAGGTGTTCAATTTTTATTTTTATTTTTTTTTACAGTTTCAAACACATGCTAGTTTGATGTTATAATAAAGGAGAAAGTAATCTAGAAAAAAATAAACAATAGTTGAAAATGTATATACCTATACATATTTAAAATTATTAACTGGATCTGTAGATAATTATGTATATACATTAAGTAATATACTGGATACTAAATATTCTTATCTTATATATTAGGTACTGGAGGACCGCGGTAAGTTATAGGTATGAATAATTAACTAAATATTTTAATTCACCGCACCCGTCCGTAAAATAGAGTTAGTACAAGCAAGAATAAGATTTTCCTAACTTTCATTGCATAAATTCCAAGCGATTTAATAGATGCAAAAGCAATCTTAATTTCTTTGTAAAGGCTTTGTTTCAAAGTTTTGCAGCGGATACTTAAATAATAACAAAACTTATCTCATAGGCTTTGGTAAGTTATTCTTTGAGCATGTAATAAGTACTGGCAAGGCATGAACAGAATCTTTGTAAGCAATTTTTACCCTTCAACTTCTCGGAATATTGAAATCTGTTTTAAAATACAATATAAAAGGAGTTTCTTTTTTTTGCATGAGGTAGAGAATTTGATTCTTTAATTTTTTTATCCATTTACGATTAGGATACGTAGTTTTATACCTAATAGGTTAATAAGTTTGGTAGACATTCGAGTTTCGTTCAATACGATCTGAAAATGTAAAATCTTTGGCTATCCCATTAACTATCGCTTTGTTTGTCGGGCTGGATTAATTCGGGCCTATAGGAGTAAATAATAAATATTCATAACTGGTTTTCCAGCGCTGAGGCGAGAGCACTCTACTAAATTGCTAATGCGATTTATGAAGATTATTTTGTAACTGACTTCCAAAAGATTCTCTGGCAAATTGAACCACCATTGCAAGTTTTTAATAAGGTTAGCGAAAATAACATATTGTGCATATTCATTTTAGTTTGATAAATGCCTATATTACTATGTTGTTAATGATGTCTGCACAAGGAAAAATACTTACTAATACTTCTAATAATTTGAATTTGATTATAAAATGTTTTGATTAATAAAGAGAAAAATAATCAAAAACATAATCAAATTTAAAAAAAATGTGAGTTTTATAACGATATAAGGATATAATTATAATAAACAAAGGTTTATTATAATTATAACCTTAATTAATAATTTAATATTAATTAATAATTACTTAATTAATAACTTAAGTAATAATTTAACTTCCTACTTCGAAAGCGAAGTAGGAAGTTAAATTATTCAAGTCTACTCGATACGTATAAGTCTTTTTTATACTTAAATCTACGTTTAAAAGTATATTGACTTATAAATAGGTACTTAGATATATCTATCACGCCGTGTTATCGGAAAACATTTCAGTTTTATTAAAACTTACTAATTAATTTAATATATCAGTATAATTAAAACTTACTAATGAATTGAAATTCTTGGGTCTTTGTAACTTTATATTTGAAATTTTTTCGCACTGAAAAATCCCTCTCATCCTTCCTAGAAGAATTATTTATTAGGATCTTCGACATTATTATTTTATATCTCTTATGATGATTTTTTTTTTCATGCAGTTTTAGTATTTCGTTCTTTTTACTAGGGTTGCCTGAAAGAGATTGCTTGTTATCGATAAAGCCACCTGTTGCCTTCTTAATTATGTTTACTCAATGTATATGTACCAAATATGTACTTAATATAAAAAAGTGTAAATAAATAAAATAAAACGTATATAACGCAATAATTCTTTTCTGATTTGAAATCTGAAATTAATAATATCAGCTAGAAATCGAATAGAAAACCTATTCGAGTTCTACATAATCAGGATTATATTAAGTCTATGTCATGATGTTTCACATTATTACTCGACCTCTGACGGAGTGTAGGCCTCCTCCAAATTCTTCCACGTGTGTCTCATCCTGGTCACAATTTTACAATATCTAATCTATTACGCATATAAAAAAGTTTACTTCAAGCCTCGTGCACGACTTTTCTGTCCTTTTTACTATTATTTAGCCAAACTGATTTCCAAAAGTAAATTACATCAATGACGAAACTACTACAATAATAGGTTCGATTCTGCGCCTTATATTTTAAAATGTTAAATGAGGTACTCAGTTAAACCAAATAACCGTTATGCAATATCGATATGCAAATGTGCATCTTTGTAAAACATTGTTTACAAGTCAGATTTGACAGATAAAGGTTGAGATAGTTCGACGTTCGTTTCGTATTTGATCGAGTTAAAAAAACCTCAAATTAAGGTCGTTTTTCTTTCTTTTTAAATGTTATAGAATTTCGTAACACACTCAACTATCGGTAAAATCTTGCTATAAAACGTAAAGTTGAATATGACAGATTTTAATGCAGCGAGGAATGAACGTTGTATTCGAGCGTATGAAACGGTTGATTGAGCACAGATATTTTATGTGAGGTTTAAATTCTTTTGGGAATCGTAGAGTGACAAGTGAAAACGTCATGTCACGTGTGTTTTATCTGTGGTGAGATATGGCAATATTTTCACACATGGTTTACTGTGTATAATGGACTGAGATCTTAGGGGAAATAAGTTAATGGAAAACCGTTACATACAACAAATATTTCACATATAAACAAGCCTTTTTATTTAGAACTAGTAGAATTTTATACGAATTTCAGTCGGTTACCGGTTTTAGAGACAGCATCGTTGGTTTCACGAACCTAATTTGATGTTTTGCTGATGATATTTCTCTGCATTACCGACAATTTCTGGCAATTTTATTTTATTTCATTGTGTGTTTATTTTATATTGTATATGTTTTAATTATACATGTAAAAATAAATAGTTTTTTTGTAACACTTATGTTTACTTCAATTGTCATACATTTTAGATGCAAGATTATGTCAAATTTGCCGTATTTAGAACTATGTATGATAATAATATCATAAATAAATAAATAAGTCGAGTTATCAACTATAATATACGTTGCTTAACCATTATATATTATGTTACATGTTTACAGTTACATTTGTATGTTTTATCGATAATCCTTTAAACTTACGTTACTGCAAAATATATAATTATTAATAAAATACCCAATACTACGTAAGTACATATTATCCCACAATTTCCCTCCTAAGTCCTCAATTGACCTGACCGCAACCTCCTAACCGCCATGGTATATGCGGTTTAATTTATGACCCCTCTCATAACGTCGCATGTATTTTAATCGCCAACTTCGAACATTTACAACAAACAAGAAAATTCTATTCATCTTCGAACATTTATTAGAGTATAATATAAACAAGATACAAATATCTTTAAAATATTTTTTTGTAAAATGAAAAAAAAAGATAAAAATAAAGGATTAAAAAAACTATAATCTTATCATTTTCATCACGATAATTTCATAGATGCAGATTAATATTTTAAAAATCAATGACACTCGGCACATTTAGTAATAACCACTCTAATAATCAAAATCATCCAAGTAATCAAAATTTTTGTTTTGATTACTTAGATGATTCACGTCAATTTGCTTACATCAATAATAAGAGGATTACAATTTTAATAGCATCAAATAGG
This sequence comes from Pieris mannii, assembly GCA_028984075.1. Lineage (NCBI taxonomy): Eukaryota > Metazoa > Arthropoda > Insecta > Lepidoptera > Pieridae > Pieris > Pieris mannii. The sequence goes on from CM054776.1 coordinate 9,930,724, forward strand.
AACGGCTGTAATCCATTTCCCATTTATGTTTTTTAAATGAAAGAGATGTTTAATTGGGCTCTTATTAATTAACTATCGATACAAGAGTCTCTATTTCACATAAATTCCCGGGTCAAATAATCTTAGTTATCCGATAGAATTTACGTTTTCATGTAGGTAACTAATTAGTTAAGCATAATGTTGGTTTTTTTTTTCATTATGAATTAGCAACCACCAATCGATATGTTGTAAGAAATTAATAAACTATCTTATATTTTGCTATTAAAATACCTAATCTACAACAATTACAAGATACTTTTGGTATCCAATACATTTTGATTGGTTTTCACAAAATATATTATTTATTAAGTTTATCATACTTTATGAGCACTAAGCCTTTCTTCCATTAGTGAGGGTAGCAAGGACTTTGTTTCTTAGGTTTCTTTTGTAGTAAGTAGTCTTCTGCTAAATAAAACCCTGTAATTTCTTTACTTTCCCATCTTACATTCTTTACATCTATTAACAAAAGAAATTAAAAAATGAAATCTTAAAGGGCAATTTTCCTTTACCGAAAGGAAACTGTCTTAGAAGCTTGTATCTTAAGATAAAAGCATGCCAGAAAGCAATGGAAAGCAACGTTCTAAAAATAGGAGACATGCAAATCAAATAAAAGCGAAAAAATAAATCTAAAAAGAAAAGTTATAGATGCTTTTCATTATGCCCTAAACCAGAAGTGGGCATATAGCAAGATACACAGATGAAAGGTGGCCTTTAAATTCAACTATATTGGTAAGAAGGAGAACAGGCCGCCCCAAAGAAAGGTGGATAGAAGACACTTAAGCGGTAGCAGGAAGCGAATGGAGAAAGACAGCCATGGACAGAGTCAGTTGGAAAAGGCTGGAAGAGGTTTTTACCCGTGAAGGAAGAAACAAGAAAAAATATTGAAAAAAATCTTACATAATCTAAGAATTTTTATTAAATTGTAATGACAAATACAGTTGCAACATTGGGTACTTCATTGCATCAAATATATTACAAAACTTTGTCGTACGGAGTACACGATTAACCGTTTTAAAAGTCTAATAAAGTTATATATTGAAAAGAAATTGTAAAATGATTTATTTTTACAATTTCAACGGAGTCATGTTGGTGACAAAGCAGCGAACTAATAATGCTATTAATAAAACAATTGCTTTCGCTGCAACAGCAAATGTATTAATGCTCTGCGCTAACTATAATAAATAATTATTGTTAGGTATATATTATATATATTATTTAATTTTTTTAAACGATGTTTTAGTATAAGGTAACGAAGTGTAAGAAATAAATAGTTTAGTATATAATAAATAAAAAAACGACGGTTTGCACTACGAGAGTGCTGGCAGAAGTGAAAACTTGAATATTAACGCTGTGCATTATTGATATTTTGGAATGGTTAGGGAATAATTTTGCACGAATCGAATTAATTATCAGTATAAAAGTACTATCATTTATGTAGTAGAATATAATATTTCTTTATTGAGCTATCGTACACAAACACGACAATTTATAATACATTAAATACGCCGCGCCAGCTGTCTACTCTCCATCCGTCTTACGAATTTTAGATCAGACACGTGTCCTGACGCGAGTTTAACATTTTTTAGCCATTCCAAAAAAAGTATACAACGCCTTAAAAGAAGTTTTCACTTCAAATATAAAAAGGATAGAGATTGAAGGACAGTATTATATTTACTAAAAATAATCAATAACAAAGGTTCTAATAAACGACTAAACTATTTTTTTATCAATGTATGTTAAAATAAGGTATACTTCTCATGGTAAGAATATTATCACAAACTAACGCGTGATACATAGAAAAAGGCCAGTAATAAATAATTCTGTGTTAAGTGACCTTTCTGAATGGATTGGTATCAAATTGTTTATTCTCTGGCAAATGGTACCTACTAAATAAAAAAAATTTCGATTAGATACTAAAGTACATTTATTTAACTCAACCTTTTAATTTTGTTTTGTCGGTTGTTTTGTGATTGTTTCGTGTTCTAGTTAAAATTATCCCACATTTTATCGTATGTGGAATTCAACTTAGTGAAAATACACTTTATTACCATCCAATAGAGGTAAAAACTGAACTGACAAACTTTGACATGATAAATGTAGCAGATAGTGAGGTTTTATAAATTGAACGGGTTTGGGAGAATGAATTGATTTTTGATAATATAATTATTATACCATTTGTGATTTATAAGCAATTAATTTTAAAGAGAAAATTGAATAATCAGTAATATTAACAAATAAAATCTTATATATAAAATTCTCGTGTCGCGGTGTTTGTGGTTAAACTCCTCCGAAACGGCTTTCCCGATTGATGAAATGAGAAATTTTGTGTGCATATTGGATAGTTCTGAGGATTGGACAACATCTATTTTTAATCCCCCATTAGTAAATTCATAAAACCCTGAATTTTCAACCCTTTACAATCAACCCCTATGTTTTATTTAATTATTAAAAACTTATGTTGTGAACTCTGAGGTTTATACAGTGAAAAATTCACAGAACAACCTAAAAAGATTTCATTCCGGAAAACCGAACAGTCTCTGGGATAGCAACGCAAAATGTTCCATGTTGGTATGTACTAAACAGGTAGGCTCAGCAAAATCTCATTAAGCAGAAACGAAGTTCGCGGGGGCAGCTAGTGTTTATATAAAACCACAAGTAAAAGAAAATCTTATACGGATCAAATAGGACGACCTAGCTGTCGTTAGCAGCTGACTAAAATGTTAAGAACAGAAAATGCTATTTACAATAATAGAATTGAAAATATCCAAAAAAAATTTCTTAAACACTTGCAATTTAAGGCCAAAATTTCGCTGCCTGATTACAGAGCCCGGTGTAAACATTTTCACATGTTACCATTGTCATTACGACGTGATATTGCGGACACTATCTACCTTATGAAAATTGCTACTGGCGAGGTCGATTGTACGGAGCTAGTAAGCAAAATAAGCCTTCGAACATATAACAAACCACTTAGAATTATGAATGTATTGCACGTGCCGAGAGTAAACACAAATTATAGAGGGAGGAACTTTATGGTTAGAGCAGCAAACAAATTTAACAAATTTAATAACTTAGCGGTTGACATTGACATGTTCGCTTGGAGTGTGGTGACAGCAAGGAGAGCTTTGGTACAAAATTATTTTAACCAGGATGAATGAAATGTATTGATTTCATTTTCATTTTATTTGTGAACAAATTAAATTCTGTTTTCTTTTTATATTTATTGTTTAACACTAAAAAATTTTGAAATGTTTAGGTATCTTCTTGTTATATATATATATAAAATTTACTATTTGTGAAGATTGGTAATTGGCCCATATTGTTATGTATATATTCATCTACTTTTGTATTGTGCTGTGAATCTTCCGAATAAATAAATAAAAAAAAAATAAAAAAAAAAAAAAAAAACCCCACTAACCGAACTTAACTAATAAATTGTTGAACCCTTAACGTTAGTGTTTAAACTCAAAAGCTACTAAGCGAAAGACGCTTTCATAACATTAAACCATGATTCCACTTGTAAGAACTTTGTAGGGCGGATGAAATCAATGTTACCTTTGTCTTGTTGTTATTAAAAATTCAATAAAGAAATATTTAATTTATTACGAGCGCTAAGTACAATGGTTGGGTCTGGACTAATGAACATGAAAAATATTACAAACAAAGCAAACGGTTATAACTACTTCACACCAGTACAACAGTACTGTTTGAATGAATATGATGTCACTACACAATTAAGCATAAAAAATAATGTGTACGGTAAAAAAATCTTAAAAGCTATAGCATCGAGTGTCCATGGGCGGCGGTATCACCTGCCCGTGTGCCCCCTGTTCTATAAAAAAAATTATAGTTGTATATATACATCCTTATGATGGTGCGAGTTTCGTGGTCGTGCCAGTTTAGAACGGTTGCGCAGTAAGATGAATATGAATGCATGAGGTTATTCTATACAGTATATAGAATAATTTAGATATTATAAGCTTCCGCTTGACACTACTCTTAGAGTTTTAAACATACATCTTTTCCTTTATCACCACAAGATAGAATCAATCAAGTAAAAGAAACAAAATATGTTGGTGCCCAGCCAAAGTTCGCCTATATAAAGTGCACCCTCGCTAGCCTTCAATACACACTACGTACGTCTAATGAATTCGGTCAGTTCTTGCCATACAATTTACATTCTTGACTTAAAAACTCGCAGTTGCCGTTATGAAATTAATTATATTATTATTGACACTCAAAAGTATAATTTATCATTACTTATATAGATATGAATAGATTTATTGTGATTGATTATAAAAACGTCATTCCACATTTTAGTTAGTCAATGCTTACTTACGTGGGGGAGTAAGTCAACAGTAGAGTGTCTGGCCCGGAAATGAACGACGGCGTCACCCTACAATATATGTTTAACTATGTATAGATTCCCCCCAATGTATTAAGATAATTATTGTACCAAAATAGAATCATCTTATATTTAACATATAAAAAGAGAAAGAGTGAAAAAATATTCGCTCAAAATATAGAAGTCTTAAACAACCGAATCGCGTTTCAGTCCATTACACGCTATCATAAACCTTATCGCACAAGACTGAATCATAGCGTAATGCATACTTTTCTGTAAGCGATATGTATCATTGTCGTAAATATGTATCACTGATTTGCATGTCGATATATGATTGCGTGTCATGTCAGCTTCTATTTGGAAGGTTATGTCGTACAAAATTTAAATGTTTGACATTACCTACGATTAACGTTTAGATAAAAACAAGAGAACGTGTTTTTATCATGATATACGATAACTTGATAAATAATCATATGAACTCTGAATAAGGGTTAGGAGGAGAAAAATGATGAACTGTAAAAACACAAGCCGGGTAACTTTACAGTAATATTTAGAAGAAATTATGTCGAAGTTTTTTTTTTAATTTTTAAAGTAGAGGCATTTAGGAATCTAATTTCTATTAATTATCAAAGATCAAATTTTGGCAATAGCAGTATTCCCTTATACTCTTTCTTTTAAAATTTTACCATGAAATAAAAAATGTAGATTGTTGTATTGCTAGAAATAATACTACTTACTTTACTTTAATAAAATAAATAAATAAATAAATAGATACATTAACTCTTAGTAACATAATATAAACAGTTTTTTTTAAGTCTCGTAAGTGTGTTACGAAGCACTCAATAGAAAATATATATTTCAGTTCGTTATTAATTATTGTGTTTAATATCAGACACGGATGTCGAAGTAAATATAGAACGCGGTGTTAAAATGTCATAATAAATGTTTTTATTTACACCTTTTGAAATTATTATCGTTTACGCAGTGTTTAAAATAGTCGACGCTGTAGTAATGTTAATAAAAGTTCAAATATTTTTTTTTAATTGACTTGGAATTCGGTATTTTTTATGTCATGTCACATTAAATAAACTTGGCGTCACCTAACTTTACCTAACACCCCTATATTAAAAAAAACTATTTTAGTTAGTGTTAAAATATGAGTCAAAATATATACGTGTCCTTACATAGAACATACAAAAACTTGTAAGATACTTGTCTCTCTTATTCTTTATCATAAAATTCTTGCCTAGTGCAAATTATAACAAATGAAGATAAATAATCCGTATTGTATTACGCAATGTTGATCTTAATTAGGGTAAATGTACATTTATTACCACCTAGGTAAGAAGGAACAAGACAGAATAGCGTTGAAAATTTGACCTATAATAAAAATGTTATGAAAAATTGGTTTTAGTATTGGAAATAAAGAAAACGTGTTATGTATTAGTAAATTATTCTTACTTTCACTGTTTAGTGTCTTTCCCAACTTCCATCTTTTGTAAGGTTGGAATTACAGTGAAAAATAGTATTATCAAAATGAACATACAAGTCATCAATAGATGGCGCACACACACAAGGCACAATTCAGTGGGAAGTTCGATTTTATTCCAAAATGAACTGGAATTGTTGGAAGCTACCTTCTTCGTAGAATCCTCTAATGATAAATTCAAATCTTAAGTCCCTTGGGGAGTAATCGGACTTCGAACAAAAGTCAGATAGGGTTTAGGATTTCTTGATGAGGCTTACCGTTTGCATTTTCACGCTGTACATATAGTACATACATTTTATGATAGCTCTGAGAGTCTGTTTTCAACTTAACAATACAATCTGGATTTTCATTCATAAAGTCCATATTTAGTATTGCTGCCTCAAACTTAACTATTTAGAATTATAAAACAAAATTTAGCATTTTGTAACCCTAGAAGTACACCATTTAATATTTATACAAACTTAAAACGAGGGTGAGGCAGCCCAACTCACCGTGACGGAGTTCAAAAGTTTTTCCGATTCTCTTATTTGTATTTAAGATCAAGAACGGCGTTAAATTGAAACTTTGAGTTTTCGCGGATTGAAAATTTCAACTTATTGTTTATATTCTCTTAGAAATTTTGGCGAGGTTTCGACTTCCGTCGGGATTACACATTTTATAAAGCGAATTTGAGAAGGCCTACGTAAATAAGTTTCAGGTAATACCTAATTATTTGTCAATGATTTTTTGCGCCATGTAAGCGTGCTTGACGGTGTAATGGTTTGATATTGTGAAGACAGTGCCTTCGTTTTTACTCTGTTACACCTGGCCAGTGGTAATATGCTGCAGTGAGGCATAGTACGGGAGCTAGCAACGTTTGAAAAGTAAGGATTTTAAATAAGCTGATTTTGTGATGTCGTCCTTCTTGCACTTTCGGTTAGTCTAGGCTATCTGGCTGGCCGTAGCGGTTGCGTTCATTACTGCGAATCCTACCTGTCCAGATAATAATCCTGGATTTTAAAAACATTTTAAAAACGCGTAATTTTTTCTTGTCAAAGATCTGATCAGATTTTTTAGACTTACACTTGAAAATAAATTAAATCGAATATCATTTAACATTCGAAAAATGTTTAACTCCATACATTTGACAAATAAATTTCACCAGGGTTACAGACGTAGCTTCAAGTACTTCTTCATCATCTGAAATTATATTATCAAAATCTAACTGGTATTCATCAGAATTTTCTATAATTTTACTTTTTTTTTAAATTTACAGTAATGGGACTTTTCGCATAACTCGGACCCGTTTTGCGTCATTATCGATGCGACTTACTGCAGCTCATTATGATAGGAAAATTTCAAGGCAAGAGACGTGCTCGTAGAAAGAAAAAGGCGTGAATGCGACACACACGTTTCCTGTTCGTCACCACACCCTCCAAAGAACTGTTAGCGCATAAAATTTAGTAAATAGTACCAGTTTACCAAGTCTACATCGACTCACGCTTTGATTAACTGCAGCAACAATTTATTTCTTCATATCAATAAATGTGACAACACTGAGTTTATGTGTGCGTGTTTTTAAACCTCAGCCTCGCAATCGTTTTTACTGTCAATGTGCACAAATAACACTTGCAATTGAAGATGTAGACAAAGAATGCTGAACACTTAACTATAAAATAACATTATCAATGAATATGGAATCTGAGCTCATAAAGTTAGTCTAGAAAAAGGCGTTTTATTCGTGTTTTATCAACTTAAACATAGAATTGCTCGTTTAAAGATGTCAGTCAAATAAAAACTTACTTAAATATGAATATATCTTTATTCGATAATTATATTCATATTTTATCATTTTATTTGTATGTAATTCGTACTTAAATATAATTTCCAAAAAACACAACTTATAAAAAACATCCCGAGCAAGGCTCGGTCATCCAGGTACTATTATTATAAAATGTGATATAAATATAAAGAATCCATTCTTTATATTATAAGCAAATATCAAAGATTTTCATATGCTACATAAACTTTAATACTATATAACAACAATATTAACTAACAACGCTAAATTTATTCCACTGAACGAAAAACATTACATTAGGCTGTGGGTCAAACTAAACTATTTTTTAATCAAATGTTTACATATATTTTACATGAATATTCTATTAAGGTATGTTTAGGGATTGATGGTTTCTAATTTAGTGTAAATACTCGTAAATAGGAAAAGGGATAATGTTTTTAACACACGTTGCGACAAAGTTAATCTAGACTGTTATTATTTTTCCATTTTAATTTTAATTAGTAATGGTTATTAAAAGGTATGTTTCAGTTCCTAAACTATCTTTTATTTTTATGTTTTCTTAACTATACTTAGATGTATTTTGTAGTCCTCCACTGCAATATAGATTCCTAATTTAAATAACCACGCAAAGAAGCGTTAATAAACTGAAGACTCATTTAGTCGCCGCATTTGTTCTTTTTGCACAAATTACAGCGTAACTTTGCCTTTCCATACAAGAGTTGATTGCTTTGCTCTGTTGGGATCAAGATTTGAATATTTTAACATTAAACACGTCAAAGGTTTAAATATAAAACAGTTTCTACTAAGTATGTAAGTTTTCCACTAGGAAAATGTGTAATGTGTGTGTGTATGTGTGTGTGTGTGTGTGTAGTGGTACTAACCACGATAATAAGTCAGGATATTTTACCCTTCGCATTGCATATTCATATTTTAAAAGTAACCAAATCGTTATTATAATTAATACGCGCGCCACCCAAGTCTCAAAAGCCATTTTCTATAAAACAAATGTTTGTGTCAAATCAATTCCTATAAGCGTAGCAAATTCATATTACAGGACAATAATCAACTTTAAACCTTTCGACTCAAAGCCCATTGTGTCTTAAGGTGTATAAAAGATTTATTTTCCGTTGATGGAATGATAGCTCTTGAGTCATTGGTGTAATGATTTAACAGCGTTTTGATTATAACATAGGTCACTGACAGTACTTATTATAAATTGAAAACGCGGATCGGGAATGATTTTCTCGACAAAGTACAAATGTTTAAGTCAAATATATTATTGAATTTCAATTCAAATATATATGCATTAATTAGGTTTACTTAGGAGTTAAGTTGAATTAAGGGTTTTGTAATAGACATTGTAATTTTCGTAGTGGATTAGAATTTAGTTTTAAAAATGAAACATTCGATTACGTCGTTCAATTGTGATTCGCTAACAGCATTTCAACCAATCACAGATAAGTACCACTATTAAAATTAATATAGCATCGTTGTTCGCATTGTTTGACATTGACAATTTTAAAATGTTTACATTACTGCTGTATTGGCGCGAATTCTACGTAAAACTGAAACAAAAGACAAAATCAGCAAGATTTACCGATGCTAAGATTAGTGTAATCCCCCAAGTGATTGTTAAATGGCACTTAAACGGAGTAAGATTTGAATTAAACACGCGGATTACCACTTCGCCGCGAAATAGCACACATTATAGGAAATGCTTGATGTTTAGATTCAAAGAGCTATACGTATTTGAAATACCCACTCATTGAGTATTCGTATTTATTTGTGATAAATATCTAATTTAATAAAAAAAAAATAAACTAAACCAATCGGTTATATAAATTATATATAAAATATCGGATAAAATACTTTGGCATATTGTATATTCATATAATATAACTAGCTTTATCCGTTTGTTGCCATGGTTACCGTTTCTAAAAATAGAAATAGCATCGTAAGCATGGTAAGTTCTGTGAAATATGATAAAGCTTAGTGTTTATTTAAAAGCTTACCTTTCTGTTTTATATAAATTAATCGTCATCAAATATAAAATGAAGATAGAGCAAAAAGCTTTTATTCATTCAAGATTAAGACTCGTGTCTATTAATTTGTTACCTTTAAATATATATGACTACGCCCACAGCACACCTACAAGACCGCTTAGCCCAATATCAAAGAGTATGTCAAAGCAGCTTTAAACTAATCTACAGTTATCTTCGAAATATCCTGGAAATGGGAAGCATTAGGGTCCCTTCGGGCCGTCAATGAAAGGACTGGGTTATATGAATTTGTTAGTGATAGTTTTGAGAGTATGATCTTACTTTAATATGGAAAAACGATCATGCAAATACGTATACATTTCTCAATGTCTGGAGAGTTTCGCTGATGATTTAATACTGCATTCGAGTCAAAGATTATATTTTTCATGCTTGTTAGTATAAGTGCCATATCTCACAGGTACGCCACGTGGCCAGCGACGTCGCCAACTAGTTCGTATTGAAATGTATGCCGGCTGACTCTCTAGGCGACCGACTGGCGACGTTGCCAAGTAGCCAGCGTAGCCAGAGTCGACCGTTTCGCATGCGGCGTAACGCTGGCTACCTGGCGACGTCGACATTTGTTTGCACGTGTTTGTATTCTCCATCACTCACTCAGTCGGCAGTCAGTAGTCGAATTAGCACACCTTAGCACTTTTTTGCTTATTCTCTCTCTCTCTTAATTACGTTTTTACTTAGTTATCCTGAAAGAAATTGTTAGTAGGGAAATTGTAGAGCAGAAGGCTCTACTAATTTTCAATATTGTAAAAAATATTTTAAAATGATTCTTTAAAATAATACTTAGTTATTTTTTTTATTGAAAATTTTATTATTATTTAGTTTTGATTTTAATTTTTGTGTCGAGACAGAACTAAATACATTGGCGACTCGGTCTGGCTCAGGGACGCCAGATGTAGCCATAGCAATGTCGCTGGCCACGTCGCCATGGCGTTCCGGTGAGGTATGGCACTAACGGAACATTAATAGTCTGTCAAGAGTAGTTTCAAGAAAGTGCGAAAAGAACAAGATATTTAAAGAATAAGTGACTAAAAGAGTTTATCTTTGGATTTCTGTACTTACAGATTTAGAGATTACCTTTTAAGTGCTAACTCATCAATAATCCGCTAAGCTTTAGTGGGACCACGGCACTCCTTGTTGCAAAAGGTTTGTAATAAAAATACGGTTTTCATCCCTTGAAAGCCTTAATAAGCCTCGTTGATGCCTCATGCCATCTTTTACGGATATTTGGGGAATAAGGTAATTTCGTTTTGATAGCGCTTTTCACTTACAGGTCTGTCTTTTCTTCTAGTAACGTTATTTTTTACAAAAGGAAGTTATAGAGTAGGTAGAATAAATGTATAGCTGTATTGATTAGCCTATTGACGGCCTACAACTGAACTGCATCGCTTATTATAGAGCTTGCTTGCTTTTTTAAGAGTACCGAGAGATTTTTACGCCGGCTTTTTCTCTCGGCCTACACCCTGTCTTCTTTGCCGATGAGTAAGATTAAAACTTATTTATATATAGTAAGTAAGTAAATAAGTGTCAAAGAGCGATGGAACGATGTATGATAGGGAAAACAAGAAGAGACAAAATAAAGAATACAGCATTAAGGAAAATAACTAAGGTAACATGTTACAATAACAATCAAGAAGCTAAAGTGGAAATGGGTGGGACACATCGCAAGAGGTACAGAAAAGTGGAGCAAAAACTGCTTAACTGGTGCCCAAGGTACAGCAAACGCAAAAGAGGGAGACAACTGAGAAGGTGGATTGACCACATTAAAGAAACGGCAGGTGGTACATGGCAGAGAGTGGCACAGTGCAGAGAGGAATGGCGGGATTTGGAGGAGGCCTTTGCCAAAAAAGGGCATACAGATGCACCAGAATTGGATTAAAATGGAAATTTGTTTATATGTATATAAAATATATAATGTAAAATGTATCTGAATAAAGGCTATTATTATTATTATTATTAAGTAAGTAAATATATAAACTTATTTATATATTTACTTACTTAAGTATGATTTAAACTTAATGACGTGGAATAAGTGATACTTGTATCTTATGTTCCATAATAAAAATATTTTATTTTAGATAAGGTTAAGTAGGACTTGTTACACTAATATTGTATATGTAAAGTTTCAAAAATTTGACAGATTTTAAGAGCTTTAAATATGAAATGTAACACATTAATTTTATTTTAGGGGAATTACCATGAACTTTGTTAAAACATTTTAGTTCAGATGCTGGGGAATTCAGATTCCTGAATTGTATCGCATTTTTATTACCATGGCCTCCTATTAACTGAAATGTATTGGAATCGCAAGACCAAACGAAACAAAAATATTTTTCTTTAGGTTTCTATGTGATTTTGGAAATGTAAACATGCTTCGACAGATGTTTCTTTTATAATAAAGAAAATCTAAAAATCTTCCTAAATGATTCCTCAATTACTATAAGGTATTTAAGTATATATAATTATTTAATAAAAATCTGTTCTTTTGATAAAAAGATTTTGATTATTAACCATTAACCATCTGAGAAATCTAGTAGGCCACATATCCACGAATCCCACCAGTCTAGGCTGATTAGCGATAGTCAGTAGGTACAGCTTTCGCCGTGGTCGCATAGCTTAGCTAGACCGTCTCGTTTACCTTACAGAGGCAGATGGGCACAGGTATACCCACGCCAGCTCAGTACAGAAAGTGTACTACGTGTAGCTCTAACTCAGTCATCTTACTGAGTTAGAGCTGCGTACTCGAGTAATTAGTGGTGACACTATTGGTCGGAGGAGGAGGTCGGTTCTCCTCAACCCCGAAAGCTAACAGCACTCTCGCAGGCTATAAATCTTTCCCACATGGGGTAGGGCACTACATACTAGGGTAGAGAAGAAACTTAAAGTTTACATCGTCAATAATTATGGAGCATGTACAATCACCATAATCCCAGATCTCATAAAGTTAACTGATAGCTGGGTTTAAAGGGTACAAAGCGAGGAGGGCGCGTATATAAGGTATAATGTTATAAATTTCGGCTGGTTGAATACAAACTACGTGCACTATAAAGGATAGGACTACTTTGAAACACGATACGTGTCGGGTGGCTACCGAAATTCAGATGCCCGCTGAATCGGTAATTTATCATCACTATTTACACTTTTAGAGTAAACGTATAAATAGATGGGTCATACATTTTTATTTAAATAGTGCATCACTCTTCAGGGCCATATTTAAAATATGAAGACAACAAATCATTTTTTTAATAAATAATAAAATAAGTACTTATAATAATTTTTTTATTTTATAATTTAAATATATAATCAAAAAAAAATAAGTTCATTAAACAACACGTATTAAATTATATTAATTATTCTGACACTTTGGGTCTGTTAATATTTTTGATTTTAATCAACGCCATATTCAAGGGAGAGCACGGAATGAGTCTAGGTCCTAAACAACACTGTGCCTTTCTTACTGGTCTAGTACTTAAACACTAAAACACTAGAATATTCTTAACAATGAACATCATCTAATAAAATATTAGTCGTCACAAAACCATTTCTTTACGTATTATGTATTTTACGCATCAAATATAAAGATGTCGTATCTAATTTTGACATATCAACGATTTCCGAACCCAAATTCGATTCGATTTAAATAATTCTACTTAATAAATTTTTCAATGTTTTACTGTCATAAAACTTAATCGCCCCAATTTTGTAAATTAAACCTACGTCGTAATAATTTACGACACAGACTAACAAGTTCCGTCCACGCTTCACTAATTGACGCGTACAATAAATCTTTTATTACAAATTACTGATAATAAATAAATGACGAAAAACGACTATAGGAACTGTTTATTTTTATATTAGAACTTTGAATTGTATGTTACATGTGCTAGCATAGTTATATTGTGATTTGCAACCCTAAACGCCTTCGATCTGGCTGAGACCTGATTTGTCTATATAGGTAAAAGAAACTTATACTCATAACTTCCAGTTGTGGTTATGATGAAGGAAACAAACGGCCTATACAGCAGATTGCAAAACTACAACGTACACCTGGATAAGCTTTTGGAGAAAACATGGATTGCAAAAGATACAGGTAATCTGTGTAATGTAATTTTATTAAGTAACTTCTTCCTAACACGAATCAAACGATAATGTAACTATATTTAATCAATAATGAAATTGTCTAGGTTTGCAAATACATTTAACCTAGGCAACTTAAATGTAAAGACATAGTACGTATTAAGAGTTATATGTCAATAACACTGTCATAGACACAGACAGACAGAGCATAGGCAATATATTATACATCGTTTTTGCTTTCGCTCACAGCGGGATAACGTTGAAGTAGCTGAGATTACAGATACTGAGTAAGCTCGGTACGTTCGTTCCTCTAAGCTTATATATGCAAAACGTGAAATGTCAAATTATGCTAACCACACAGCTAGTATAAATTTAAGTATGGCGTAAGTTTCAATAGATTCGTGAAAGCTCTGAATCGAAAAACGTTTTTATGATAATTTTTCATTTGTTTTATGATAATGACCTCAAGAATTATCCCCAATAAATAATACTATTATTACTATTAATTTAATTTAATATTACACTCAAAAACCTTCGGTGCAGTATACACTACATAGGAGGTAGGAGATGGGCATATCTCCTATTTACTCCCCGTCTTCTACCCCTAGGATTCGTACTAAAGCGCTCCCTCTCTCGTTCTGCTGACTCCATCTATAGCATAACATGCTCACAGATGGATACCACTGCATTCCATACCTCGTCACTGCCGAGCATTTTATGTACAACACAAGGCAAAGCACTGTGGACAATCCTCCAACGTATGCTCTGCAGTGTCATCATTTGCGCCACAGTCCAAGCAGCTAGTTGTTGGTTCCCGCCGCACTATGTCATGCAGGTATCGCCCAAAACATCCACGTCCTGTCATTACCTGCTCAAGACGAAAGGTAAGGGTACCACTTTATCTATTTGCCCAGTCACTAAGTACCGAACGAATAGCCTCCACCGTTATATGCCCTGCTATTGGATGAGCTAAGTCTTGGTACCATGTCTGCATAGTAGCTGTTTGCGCCAAACGTCTCAAACTCTCGACTTCCCCAACACCAGGGCAAACATCTTCAGCCCTCAACTCCATCCAGTAATTGTATACAAAAGCAAGAACCTCAGCCTCTAACTCCCAAGGTGGAGTTCCAACCAATACACAAGCAGCGTTAAAAGACACTGTTTGGTAACAACAAATAATCCTTCTTGCCACCACTCTCTGTGGCCTCCTTAGAAGAATTTTATTCATAGTATTGTCTTTTATTAACATAACTTTTACACATTTAAAGAAAAACACTTTTTTACGGATTATAGTTATGTATTATTGTATTTAAACTTATAATTATTTAGACATAATTTTAAATTTAAACCGACGTTTCGCGTGCTTTACAGCGTGCGTGGTCACGGTGACTGAAGACAAAGGTGTTAAATGTCAAAAAGTATTACAGCTGTAGAAAATGTTGTGTTATCTGTATTTATTTCCCCGGAGTTGGTATCGACTAAAAGATGTAGGGTTTTTGCAGAAATTGCTCACGGTGTCCTCCATTTTCACGCTTTGGCACGCTGTAAAGCACGCGAAACGTCGGTTTAAATTTAAAATTATGTCTAAATAATTATAAGTTTAAATACAATAATACATAACTATAATCCGTAAAAAAGTGTTTTTCTTTAAAGAATTTTATTGTTTAAAGTAAGGATGTTTTGCCACAATGGGGCTCCGTAAAGTGCCATGCTAGAAATGACACCACAGTACAGCCTCCGACAGTGTTCGTCAGGTCCTCCTATATTTGAAAGCAGACGACTCAGTGCCCCCGCTGCACCAACCAGTCTCGAACCAAGGGCTTTAAAATGATCCTCAAACTTCCACCTTCCATCAAGAATGAGCCCTAAATACTTCATGTTACGACTCACCGACACTCTAACTTCATTAACAATAATTAATGCCCTTGTAGATGGCCCACCTCTTGGCCCGTGAAACAAAAATGCTTTAGACTTTTCAAGAGCAACCTTAAGTCCTAGTAGGCCAATCCTATCAACTACTAAAGAATTCCCAACTTCGACTAGACGTACCACTTCCTGGAAGTCTCTGCCTTGCGCTTCAATAAGGGTATCATCTGCATACCAAATCATTTAACTTAGGTAGCAACGTACCCCTCAACACCCAATCTTGAACATGGGATACGTTCAATTGCAATATTCATACAGAAACAGACAACAGACAAAATAAGTAAATTTGGTAAAAAGTTTATTGCCCGTGCGTATTACAATCTAACATCTTAATGATTCATTTCAGGCTCGAATATAATGACGTGGAATAAGTGATACTCTTATGATCCTATGTTCCAAAATAAACGTATTTTATTTTATTTTTATTTTTTAGTAATAGAACTACTGAACGACTGAAGCTGAACGATATTACATAATACACAAAGATAATGTTACCAACAGTGTATTATTTTATTACATGCAGGCAAAAGCACTTGCTAGCATATGTATATCCAGACAATCATTAACGCGGAATCAGAACAACATAAAAAAGGTATTTATATATAAGACCCCATCGAGATACGCTTTACGTGAATAAAACGTTTATGACGGAATAATTCAGTTTGAACAGCATTCAATAGCAATACGTGACGTAAGCCGTGTCATCCCGGCTTATATATATTGCTTACGAAGAATTTCCCTCCTTGCTCGATTTGTGATTCGGTATAGACTGGAAAATGTATTTTAGGCAAATAACATTTTAGATCAAAATACAAGCGATAAGTATATTTATCAGTAATGTAAAAACGAACGAAAACAGAATGAGAAGTAATAATTCTAAGTGACTACGACACTGGCACGAAATGGAGACGTGTTGAAACCACATCTTCAAGACACCTCACCCCAGGGGGGAATACTAGACTCATCTTTGACTTGCCTAACTGGCTGGTTGCAGTATCACCTGGCGATGAACAAGTTTCCTGCCTCTGGCTTGCCTTAAGTAGGCTTACCAGAGTAGTTTTACAAACTATACAATTGGAAGAAACAAGTCCCGGAACTATTGAATGTCGGGACCGCACCCACTCCCCACCCCTAGCTCATTCGTTATTTGCAAGGTTTCATGTTAAACACATTTATTATATTATTGAAAAAAATACCGTTAGAGAATAAAACTGTAATTATTTTTAACAAAATATTTATGTCCGTCAACGAAAACTCGCGGTAATCACATACATTTTTCCTTAAAGCTTAAGATTTATAAGGTTTCGGTAGGTACCGAAACAACAAAAATAAATCGCGCGATCTACATACAAATTCATTAGTTCCAAGTAACTCCCAATATAGCGCTAGTGAAAACAATTAACCATCCACAGGAAATACACATAAATTACGACATTCGGGTAAAAGAAATAAAAATAAGAGATAAAAGGATAGCACACTAATGTACGCTCCGTTTGTCTGGGTTACCCGGGTCATCCGGGCACTCGTCCCGGATAAATCATTCCGGGCACTTTTTCCTGCCAGTATCAATTAGAGTATTCTTGTCTTTCAAATTAAGCTACTTAAATGACTGTTTAACAAACATCGTATTTAATATATAAATTCTATGTATATTTTATGTAGGTACTTAATTATAATAAACTTCTAAGAACAAAATGATCGAAAATTTCTTTATTACTTATTAATTTTCTCGAATGTTAAGGAAATTCATTGATAAACAAATACATTACATGCCAACATATTAGGAAAGATACACAATTTTTATTAATGACCATTTTCCAGTGTTTTTCATAAGAAAATTGATATTAGATATTCATAAGTCGACAGTCCGCGGCATTGAATATAAGAAGAACCTTCCTAGCTAGTTGATAGCGAGAGACAAACTAATATTCTAAATTGATTCTTTTAACTTGTTACAGCATTGCAAAAAATGATATTTTGCAACATGAACAATTAGCATATTATTAATTGTATAACTACATATTATAAAACAAAGTCGCTTTCTCTGTCCCTATGTCCCTTTGTATGCTTAAATCTTTGAAACTATGCAACGGATTTTGATGCGGTTTTTTTAATAGATAGAGTGATTCAAGAAGAAGTTTTATATGTATAATAACATCCATTAAATAGTGGAGAAGTACTGTTATTTTTGAGGTTTCTAATGTGATGTCGTAAATAATTACATTTTTTCCGCTTACATTGCAGACGCAGGCTGAACCCTACGAGTTTTATCAAAATAATGTACTAATTGTAATGTGTATTGTACACATTGAAAAGGTCTACAGAAAAGTCCGTGATGGTATATGTCGCGTATATTAACGGAGCTTTCAAGCGACGGAAATATGTAACAATACATAATAATAACCTGCTTTTCATCAGAATTGCACCCGTGCAAAGCTGGGGCGGGTCACTGGTATAAATAGGAAATCTTAGTCAGGTTTCCGCTTCCCAATCAAACTGGTGTGTTTACAAATATTACTGTATATTATATAATTACTACTATATTATTAATAAGTCAACAAAATTTCTATTGAGGTAGACCTATTTGTTTGTACGCTGGCTGAGTTCACAAGAGTTGCTTGCTATATTGTTAGTTATAAGATTTAGGCGTATAAATTTAATTTTTTAATGTTTTTATGTAGGATAGTTGGTGTGGGAATTATTTTGGCATTCTATCGAATTAGTAGTAACTGTTAAGATAGAAAAATTTAAGTACTGGATTAAATAAATTAATTAATATCGAACATCGAACTGTCCATAGACGTGTTCCCGAATAGAGAAACCCATAATAGTTTAGGTACATATATGAGATTAAAAACAACATGTAAAAATCAAGTCTCTCAACGCAGGTCTTTTTCTGTAAAAGGTTGTGAGATCAATGTGATACCAACTCGATTAATGTATTCAGCCCCATACATACGGGCCCTTCTGTATTCAAGTACTGTATATTACGTAATTACCTAATCTGACAACATCTTATAGTGAAAATATTTATATTTTTACTATCTTTTATGTTTTAATTAAATAGATTGAATTGCCTATCGCATGGTATCTCACAATTAATAGATGTCATATTCAATGGAATGCTATTAGCCCGGCTGCCGCTCGGGGGAATTCCCCTGTGCGCGAGCGCGGCGCTGTTATAAATACAATCGTACTGTCATGGCAATGGCAACACTCAGCATGGGATACAAGAGCTGCGACATTTCTTATGCCCGCGCAAGTATAGTGAATCATTATGTAAAATTGTTATAATCTGCATATATATGAAAATGAATTCCAATTTCCCTTGGTCACAGCATCACGTGTGAACGGCTGGACCGATTTTGCTAATTATTTTTTTGATGTGTTTCTCATTATCAAGAGAAGGTTCTTATAAAACTTGGGTTGGATCTTATATTCAATACCTTGAATTTGATTATACTGAGTGTGTAGGAGTCTCGGGGGACCTTGTTTCGAAAACCTCCGTGAGATTTGGAGTAATTTTTGCTGCTTAAGTTGTAGTTTAAATAAATTAAATATTTAAAAAAAAATTCGATATTTTGTGCAATATTAGAAATTTGTACACGATCCGCCATTGTAAACTTTTCTATTTACCTTGAATTTGCTTATTCTGAGTATCTAGGGGTCTCGGGGGCCTTGATTTGAACACTTCCGTGACATTTGGAGTAATTTATGGTATCTGAGTTGTAATCTACACTAATTAAATATTTAAAAACACTTTGATAAAACATCAACATTACAAATTTGTAAACAATCCGGCATTTTAACTTTCGAACTTTTCTATTGGTTATCCATTTCATACTTTTCTATTGGTTCCATTTAATACTTTTCTATTGGTTACTAGAGATGTGACATTTTGCATAAAATTAATCGATTGTTTTTAGTATGAAAAATCGATGATAATAAAGAGTTGTTTTTTTTTATTCCTACTACAATAAAGCTAATTCTTACTAAAAATCGATGATAATAAAGAATTGATTTTTTATTCCTACAGCTTATAAAGCTAATTTTTACTACAATAAAGTGTTTACTTTATTTTCTAAATTTTATATTCAAAAATCACCCAAAACCGAATCAGAGCACCCCACTTTCCACGTGGTCTGGTCTTGTCTGTAGGCTTTTGAACGGCTCCGGCATTTCATGCCTGTCCTTTGGTACGTAGCGGGTGGGGGCTGCTCTTCCTTCGCGCTGGAGCCGTTCAAAAGCCGAATCATTAATTAGAATTATCAGAGCACCCCACTTTCCTCGTGGTCTGGTCTTGACTGTTGGCTTTTGAACGGCTCCGGCGCGAAGGAAGAGCAGCCCCCACCCGCTACGTACCAAAGGACAGGCATGAAATGCCTGTTCTTTGGTATAGCGGGTGGGGGCTGCTCTTCCTTCGCGCCGGAGCCGTTCAAAAGCCGAATTATTACTTAGTTCGGTTAGGTTAGGTTGGTATATTAATATTTAATTTAAATAACTGTTCAAAAAACGAATTATTATCTAGTTCAATTAGGTTAGGTTAGTATATTAATATTTAATTTAAATAATAATGGAAAGCGAGAGATTTTCATCGAATATTTAAATTGCGCTCTAAATTCGACTTTTAAAAAATCGATATTTTTTACATCCTTATTCATTTTTTAAACGCAATCGGCCATTTCGAATTTGGATTTTGCCAGAAGAGTGTGTTTGTGTTACAGTACGGATTAGCCGTTAAAAAGCCGCTACTTTTTACATTTCTTTTGTTTTTTCGGGAATGTGCGTTATTTTATTTGGATTTTTTTGCAATTTGGTGAACTATGTTTGGTAAACGACCGGCTTATGTGGATGACTTTGAGGACGATGGGTCCGGTTAATGTTCGGTAATATGTTTTGGTTTTTTTTATTTTTTTATTGAAATAACTGTTTCTGGTGCTTGAAATTGGTTGGGGGTGATAAGTATACCCTCCACCCTCCCTCTCCTCCCCTCCCCTCCCCCTCTGACCTCAAAATCGAGGTACTGAATTGTAAACTTTACCCGAATACTTAACCACCATAAGTAAAGCTGACATGAATTTTGTTACAATAGTATATTTATGGTGTCTTTTATAACTTTAGTGAAATATTATTACATCTTTATATATAAAATTCTACTGTACGTGTGTATGTTACGGAACTCGTCTTAAACGGCTGGACCGATTTAAATAAATAGTTTGTATGCGTTTGGGTGGCGTCCTGGATGGTTTAGATTCATAAATCAGCCCGGCAGATGGCACTGCAGTCGGTATCTAGGTTATTTATACTGTAACTAAATGTCTGGTTGCTTAGAATCCTTATTGCGTGATATCATGCAGGACAACTTCTGTCAGGTTCCGCTAGTTCACTATAATTACTGTCTAAAAGGAAATTACAACAACAAGCTTAACAGAAGAATAACTTGAACTAATGGACATTTACACAGGTTTTTTTAAATCAATAAAATACCCATGATTTTTCTTTTCTAGATTATTGAAATTTTTACACCCATACTGAACGATACAATTTGCGTACCTACCTACACATATAATCCAACCAATGAATTATTAGTTGTATGGTTATTGCGTTGGTGTATCTAGACCTTGCAAAATATTTGATTTTTTCCTTTAAGTAATACACTTAACGATGATTATATTCCAAATTTGAAGCATTTATGCTGCTAGGAGTTCCCTCAGTCAGTGAGTTTTAGAAATTAGAATTGAATGAAATTTTTTTAATAACTAAAAATTCAGGCTTTTTATTATGCACAGCGAAATTATAGAGGGACGAAGATGATCAGAAGTGCTTAGAGAAAAGGATAGTACGGCTCTGCCGCGGTATAGATCGATTGGGCCCACAGGCGTGCCTCCAGATAGAGGCCCGCAACAATAGTTGTTCATCGTCTATAGTTTACGTTTATAAAATTGACTATATTATACCTTATATTTTATTTATTTAGTAATCCTACAGCTAACATAAATTATATATAATTACAAACAAATACACTGAAAATATAGCCAAAGTAGTCATCATGATACATTTTACTAGAAAAAGATTTAGAAAAGGGAACAAACAAACAAAGAGTATTTAATACATTTAACTAATTGTGATTTACTTTATTTAACTAAGCCTAAATTGGTTGTGTTGTGTGATGGATACATTCTTTATTTAAAGTTAAAATTACATATTATAATTACTAGAAAAGTTACTTGTACTAAAGAAATAAAATTATAAGATGCACCTAGATGCTTCGTTGCTGACCACGACGCTCAGACATAAGCTGCCGACTAAAGAGAGATGTACAAAATCACGTTTTCACTGCTATTTCATTTATTCATTTCGCTCAATTGAATACCTTTCTTCTAAAACTAAATACCTTAAAGTTTCTTCGTGATTTTATCAAGCAAAGTCGCTCTGGGCCAGCACTGCAAGTAAAATTTTCTGACACTTGATATTTGATGCTTGATATGCGAACAGGCGAGGCTTAGGATTGTTACTTTCTATAACGTGCTTCGTGATACACAGCAGAGTTAATATATTGTACCATGTACTCATGCCATGTAAGAAAAATGGAGGTAAGATTAGTAAGTATCATCGTAAATTAGAAACGGCCTCACCATGGAAATGATTCTAATGTTTAGCAAGTCCTTTACAGGGGGGGGGGGGGGGGGATCAAACTAACGTACCGGTAAACCGTCTTTAGCACCGTTACCTTTTAATTACACCCTTTGTTTAATTAGGGGTTAGGCCGATAATTTCGCTAAGCCGCTTTTGTAATGAATACTTAAGGAAAAGGTTTTACTTGGTATTTTTTCTTAAATTGTTTACTAATTATTAATTATAAACTCTGATAGGAATATAAAATCTTATAGTGAGTACCAATCGTTATTTGCGCGACACAAAACTTGTGTCGCACCTACAAGGGAAACTTTTTGCGGATACGTTTAATATAATTTAATACCGAATGAAATATATATCGTATTTAAAATGTTTTACTACTTACTATTTAAATCAATATAGATTTATAATACTTTCGTGTATATATTATTAATAATTTACTGGCAGCTTAACGTGACTTTTGTAAAATATCATGGATAAGAATAAAATTATTTATGAGTTCAAACTTAATTAAGAACACGTATTATTCGTGCTTTAAAAGAGACGATGTTTAAACATGTACAAAGTCGTTGACTTAACTATTATATCCACAGTTGATACACGGATTAAGATTTACCGCTCTTTACACAAACTTTATTTATTTAATTTGTATTATACAGTATTTGCCCACTATTTTTTTCGATAATTGATAGCTATAAATTGTATGGAGTAATGATAAAAAAATAATTAATTATGTACATACATTTTCATCAGGCGAACGCACAAATGTAACGTAAGAAGTAATCAAAATGTCATGTTAAGTAAAAATTGCAATAGCGTCGCCTTTAATACCGTTTAAAAGTGTTTGCTATAAAAAATAAAAACGAGTGTGCTTAACCACACGACTGAAGTGAAACTTCTTTCGCTCCATCTGTATATATATGTGTGTGTACAATATACATGTATATACATATTATACATACTTATATGAATTTTCTACAAATATTTAAATTTATTTCATGTTTTGATTGGTAAAAACTACTGATTTAATATATATATATATATATCATTTAATACCGATAAGAGAAAAAGAGAAAGAAAATGTGCGCGCGCACTGCTCTCTCTTGTTCCAACACTGTGATACAGAGAATAGGCCTGCAGTGTGCATAGATATACGGAACGTATTTGGCTATGTGAGGAAGGTCTCTTACTTATATCCCCCACTCAACTTCCGTTCGCCTTGCCCGATCATACTTTTCGTAACGCTTACGTCACGCGTTCGCCAGCTTACTCCTCAAACGTGCGTAAAGTAGTTTCACTTCAAAAATAGAAAAAAATTTAGAGATCATAATAAAACTTTAAATTCAGTACAGGCATTAGAGGATATACTTAGTAAATTTAATTAAAGTAACGAGCTTTATGACAGTTCCGAATTAATGAAAAATAATTCATGCAATGTATCGTTAGTTGAAGCTATTGTGCGCTTGTCCAAATCATGTTTTGATTATAACCTGTGACTCTTGACATTTACGACGGCGGAAATTGAAAAAGAAATAATGAGCCGGACGAAATATGTTTTGTAATTTTATTATTGCGTGGTTTAAGAATGTTTTCTACTAATTGTGTGAGGAAAATTTCAATGCGGATTTTTATAATGAAAAATGGTAATAACAGGTCAGAATTGAAAATTAATTAACCTTCACGCTGGATTAATTTTCTGAAATTTTTACCTTATCTGTATAGAATAGAAATAGAATCTGAATGAATACTCATATTAATAACATGTTAAGATTACTAAATAATAATATATAGTTTAGTTTTTAACATAATTATGAATCTATTAATAACATTGAATAACTCCTTTAAAAACGCGTTTTAAATAGAAAGGGATATCTCCATTGATTAACAATCTTCATCATTGGTTGGAACTTAGTTCGAAAACTTGTTTTTTAGAAGAAAAAATAACAGTTTATTAAGAATTTATCAAGCTCCAATCTATCATATAACATATTATATTATATGAATACACATTTGTTTGAAATTGACATTGTTCAACACTAACAAGCATTTCTGACTAATTGTGTGCTCATTTTGTACTCTGATAAACATATAATTTAAGTAATAAAATTGTTTGGCAATCAGTGCACCTTAATAAAGAAGATAATGAATTCAGGTACCTTTTAATGATAAGGGAATCACTTAACCCATACATATAATGTAAGGAGTGACTAGAGCTAAATGCTCCCTCACGGATTATGCTAATTTTGGAGCAGATATTTTGTGCTCATTTAGAATAATTTCCGTCCAAATGTGTTATGTTAAAATTAGGGTCGAGTTATATCTTGATTGTCTATCTTTCTGGTCTAACTCAGAATATAACCAATATTCTACGTATATTATAAATCGTTTAAATAATATATAACTAGGATATCTCGTATTAAAATGTATATTTAAACAGTGAAAATGTTAGCAAAATTTGAGCAGTGTTCCATTGTAAATGACATAATTGAATTGTTAATGACGTACATATGTACGAAATAAATTTTATTTATTTATTTATAAAACACACCTGCTCGAATAGGTCATCCTTAATTGAGAAGAGTGCACTTTAAGTGATTAAAATTTACTGACAAAACAAAAAAAAAAACAGAAATTAACTAACTACTATAGGCACTAACAAATATTAGAACCCTTTTCCAGTTCACTCAACAGACAATAATAAAGGTACTTATCCTCTTCCTATGTATCTTTTGTAGTTCATATAAAGATAAAAGAACGTAACGTCAAGGTCTCGATTCGGATTTGCTAATCATTATTTCTCCGTTAATTTCTAAAATATTTTATAGTATTAGACACACATTGTCCGGTCGTTGGCTATTGACCCATACATTTCATTATTCATACGTCCTTGATTACTTGTTTCAAGACAAGACTGGTTTTTACCTATATCTACTTAATTCACTGGTTTAGACAGATGTTATGTGGCTTATTAACATATCGTTTATTGTTTGTCATTATATATATTAAACAATGCATTTACTTACTACATACAAAAAGTTACTATATACATAAAGATTGGATTGTTTTTTTGCATTAATTAATAATTAATTGAATAACCTTTAAAACGTCAGGACAAATTACAAAACAATGTTAGTTTACCTTATTTTTTCATTTGCCCTAAAATAGTTCGCAACAACAAATAAAGATAGATTTAGTTTAGAAATATTATATACTTAAGTAATAGTCTACTAAATAATCAAAATAGTTGCTATAAGTAATATACTTCTATTTCGCTAAGAAAATTATATTTCCACAACCGTGGTAATAGATTCTAAACATTCTAAGCATTTGTCAAAATCTGCTGGCGTAATGTGTGTCGACCGTAATTATGTTTAAACAATGAAACGCTTTTGCTAAGTCTAATTAGATGAATGTAATGTACATTTAGTTATTTTTAACTATGTACACTAAATACCACCAATGTTTTAATCGTCGAATACGATTAAAGCTATTATCGAATGTATTAATAACATTACCTCCTTTTATTTATTCCGAAAAAAAAAAATCCTTTTAGTACTTCGTTCCCCCGGGGCAAGCGATATTATCTTACACGCTTAAGTACGAGAGTAAATGAAAAATTTGGAAGAGTTTATGATATTTTTATATGCTTCGCGTAAACTATATTTAACTAACTCTCTTGGAGACAGTTATTTAAATTGACATCTGATCAGCCTTTATACTATTATGTCTAGAATACCAAATTTTTAGTTAAGGAAAATTATTACCTACATGTAATCTATCTTTTCAATGTGTCATGGAATGAAACTACAAAAATAAAGCATCCCATTCTTATGCTGTAAGCAGAAGCTTTGTATAAAAATGAGTTATAATTTTCTGTGTATATTATCTATTGAAAACGAAATCGCAGGTGAAAAGTATTTATATACTTATATCCGCTGAAGCTAAACTGCGCGTGTAATGAACGTAACAAGAAAGGCACGTCCGCAAAACATCAAAAAAAAGAATATATTTAGAATCACAACTTAGGATAAACAGTAGCCTTTCTCAGAGATTCGGTCAACCATCAATATTTACATGAAAGAGGGTAAGACCTCACGTTTGCTTTTCCCAACGAAAAGCAAGATTTCATGCAAGACTTCCTGGCCTGTTTATCTATGCTACAAATGTTTTCTTGGCATGAAATCTGAATAAATCGGTTATATACGATAACGTTTTATGTACGAAGCTTTAGCGGGACAAGCCTCGTAGAGAATTTGATTTAATTCTGACCCAATTATTATAATTTATTAGAAAGCCTATTTATTACAGATTGCCAATATATAGTATTGATTTGTGATTTATAGACAATATTATTAAGTGTTAAATATGCACATATTGTTTGGTAAATAAGGCTTCTATCGTTCTGTGTATTTTGATTAAATATCTGTTTTGACGTAAGTATCGTTGATCCCTTTGGTATTACGAAGGTGGAAATGTATTGGCTACTCAGAGAACCGGGTGACCTATACCGACTAAAATCACCTCGGGTAGAAACAACATATCCGCGTCAAAGGGGTAGCTTCTAACGAGACCAACGAGCCTGACCATAATACAAAAGAAAATCTATCCAAGTAATTTAATACTACATTTTCTATTCCACTACGTATTCTAATTGTTTTGGTCCACCCCTATCGCACACTATACGAAACAGTCAAGTGTCGAACTAGACAGGCTATACACAGTCTTGAATACAAAAAAAAATTAATAGTTAATACAAATCAATTTCAAATCACTCCACACAACTTACTTTTTATTTTAATCCAGCTTTTTAGGAGTTTAATTACAAACACGGAAGATTTATATATTTAGGTCAAGATGGCGTTTTTAATTTTTCAATACGATCTAGATCAAAGTAAAATATTAAGTCCGTAATCCCAAAAAAAATAATTCTGATTGCAATTATCTGACATCTTAATTGACAGCCTTTATTATAATTTTATTTATAATTGTACATTAAAACGGTAAGTGACATAAAATAATATTATGTGTAATGTACAAGGCTAGACATTTTTCACGTTGATTATAAAAATAGTAAATCTTTGTAAGGTAATCTAAATAGTACCTATATATATATAGTTAGGAAGTATTCATGGCGTGACATTTTCAATCAACCTGGTCTGTTGATAATGAGTATCTAATCTATGTATCCAATTTACGAAATGTAAAGTGTTCGTAAGATGAATCGAAACATTGTAAGGCAAAAAACAAGCGGCACGTGTAAGATCCTAAAGTCGATGACATAGTGTGTATGAGACAGAATTCTTACCATCTACTCAAAAAATAATAAGTCTAATATTTAGTCTAAAACTTGCAATGTATTTATGAATTACTGACTGACTTAGAAAAATGCTGTTTGTTAAACGTGTTAATTATTGTTATGAGAGTGTGAGAAGAATTTTATTTCTTTTATTTATACTTGAAAAATCGATAGAGGTATTCAATATTATCGGATTTCAGAGCTTAAAAAACTTTCTGACTGACTAAGCTTAGTTTTGTGTTTTTAAACGTGTTAATTAGTTTTATGAGATTACCCTTGAGTAAGTGCCTGCTCCATTTCCATTCAATGTTCTCTGTTTTAAGTACGGTGCAGCCATCACCCACGATATCATTTAAAATATGTCCGTCTGACAATATGCGCCGTAGTTAGCCAAACGCTTCTTTCTCTAAACTGGGGTCTGTACCAGACTGTCGTTTGTAGGGTCCACAGCTGGCCTAAATGATCTGTACTCGATTTAGGTTGTAAAGCCTTTGTTCGTCCAAGCACCTATTTTGACTGGTTCCTAATAATGTTAATAATTTTATGTCTTTCTTTAGATTTTCAGATATATTTCCTTGGCTCTTAGCGTTATCTTAATTCTGCGGTATACATAGAAAAGATACGAGACAGATCATTTTTTATTTGATACTCAGAAAATCAATTACTTAATGAATAGTAATGAAATGCTTGCGATTATTTATTGATAAAACCAAATATAATTGGAATTCAACAATCATACCCATTTAAATATCGACGTGACGCCACTGAATGAGTAATTAAAACAAACAACCATGTAAAACTAAACACGAAATAAATTGAAATGTAAAATAATCCATTGTTATTAACGGGTCGTTAATATTCATGCGTTTAACCGATCCGTTATCACAATAATTATGGTAATTTAACCATTGATTATGACGTGTATATTGGCTCTAATGAAATAAATGAGATTGTTGTACTACGTCATATGCTTAATTATAATGGTGATAAAGGTCAGCTGTACATGATAAGGGTAGTTAGTATTAATCTGTGGTTATAGAGCTAAACTAGAGTTGAGAACAATAATTATTAAAGCTTCTGTGAGAATTAGACCTACTTCAAAATAGCCTAATGGTATACAATTCGGCCCGAATAGGGCTGTCAGCTGTTGGCTGGCTGATAAAAATTATCGATTATTTATTAATATTTTAACAAAAAAAAAAAACATTTGACCTTTTTTTGCGTGTACGTGGCATCAGTTCTTCATTTGTAGACCGTTCCGAGGATGACAAAGGGTTTTAATCTTTGTGTTATCCGGTGGGTACTTTAGTCTGATTTGGAGGCTTTTCATTTAAAAATTTTTCATTGATAGTCTACTAATATCAAGGTTCAGGTCACACGAATTATTTATTCAAAGACTCAAGTTCGGCGAGGGTAATGGTACTTTATTGGTTTGGAATTAAAGGAAGATCTACTCCCCTAATTATATTATTTAGTTACAGGACATCAGGTAGTAAAGTGTGAATGTTGTGAATGGTTAATTTTCTAACGCCAATAGCAAATTGTAATAAAAAATCGGTTTTCTGTAAAGTCACTTTACTGACTCAATAATAAATAATACTAACGGAATGGTTTTTCAAAACAATTTTTTTATTTCATTTGTTTGATAGATATTTTGTATAGATATAGAGGAGGTCAATGGAAATCACAATTGAATTGATCAAGTTACATTTATTTGTACCCGCCGTCTGAGCAGCAGCAATGTGCTTTAATCAAGCCAGTAACTGATTTCTTAAAAAAAAAATTAATTCACATTAAGTATGTTTTATTTATTATCTCTCAAAAATTTTGAACCATTTCATACTTCAAACACTCGATAGTTCTTAATATTGCAACAGTCCCTCGAGTTTCGAATTAACGAGAGTCTTATATATAAGTAAGGTAAAGTCACTAATGCTAGACACTTTAAGGAAAACACTTTGTTCACATGACAATAACTATATATTTATCAAACAAAACAATCACAGTTTTTTTTATATGAATGCCTCATATCTTAGAAATTTATGTTAAGTAATAAAATTCCAATAATCAACATACGTTTAATTTTTATTTATTTTTATATATAATATATTGTTTTAGTCACCAATAGATAACATCACAAAAAAAGAAAATTCAGTGTGCTTGATATACTTAATTAACTTAGATATAATTTCTTATCCATCAACTTCTAAGGCCCTATCAAATTTGTACTTAATTCTGTCACCAGTTATAATCATATTTGGTACATCAAGGACTAGTTTCGTCATTTTTTTCTGAGGCAATATATTTGTCCAGGAATTTGAGGCCCATTTCCAGTTCATTAATTTTTGCCATTTTTGGTAATCCCATTTCATCTGTTGGTGATTCATCTGATGCACAGCACACTTCATCAGGATTCCAGGGTGAGAGTCCACACTTACGAAACCCGTTTTGAAACATCTCAGGTAATAATGTACTTTAAGTACTTTGTTTAGCAAAGGACAAAAATTAACTTTTCCCAAAATGGGGGAATCAATGTTTTCTAAACGCCAAGACTGTACAGCAGTTTTCCAGGCGCTCTTTAAGTTTCTGAATAGCTACATCCATGGGCTGTAAGAGATTAGTGGCATTAGGAAAGAGAGCAATTAGGATTAGATATGTGATGTGTGCCCATCCATAAAAAGTATGACAGGTTTTTGAATGCCATTGTCATTCAACCATTTATCAAATATATTGTAGATATATTCATAAAATGTCTCCATCGTCATCCAACCATTGTCGGACCGTCCAATACCCCAAGTCACTGGAATAGACAAGCTCAATTCTCTTGGTATTCTTAAATACTTAAAAATAACCATGGGTGGTAGAACTTGACCTGTAGCATTATCACCTAAAAGAACTGTGAAACATTCTTTTTCGTCCGAGTTAACTTGCTGGTACACCGACTTTTTGCCTTTAGCTGCAAGTACCTTGTTTCCTTTCGGTATCAAAAAAAATGCAGTCTCATCCACATTAAAAATTCGATCAGGTTCAACCAAAATATTTGTGTAATTGTTTTCTTCAAGATGGGTGCTGACTTCTTTAAACCATTTTTTAACTGTGACATTGTGACTGAAGCTCTGGATGAAGTTAAATTTTGAGGCTGTCTAGGAATAAGCTCTGGGTGCTGTTTTATAAAACTGCTGTACCATCTTTTACCAGGCCCTCCCATCTTAAAGGGAGTTTCTAAATTCAAATCATCAACTTTTTTTTCACACTATCTTGTTAGTTATCTTTGCCTATTGGGAATCCTTGTTTCACCATTGCTTTTGCCCACTTTTGCACACAAGCAAAGCTTCAGTATCATCTGACGTGTAGCCTGTTCTTCCCATTTTTCATTTCATTGGTGTCTTACCCTTTACTTTATTCAGCAGAGTTACCCTAGGTACCCCAATTTTTTTGGCGCAGTT
The DNA here is from genome assembly GCA_028984075.1 of Pieris mannii. Lineage (NCBI taxonomy): Eukaryota > Metazoa > Arthropoda > Insecta > Lepidoptera > Pieridae > Pieris > Pieris mannii. The sequence goes on from CM054776.1 coordinate 9,961,812, forward strand.
TACGTCGGCGGCGGAATAGCGGCTTCCATATCAGCCTTAGAGTAACGAAACATCTGTCCTTTTATTAGCGGCATAATTATCAGTCTAGAACAATAGAACCAATAATTGACATCATGTATATCCCAATAATAGACACCATGTCTACCTTTAGTAAAAGTGATCTAAAATTGTTGATATCTCTACAGTAATCTTTTCATTAGGAATACAGTTCAAAATCGTTCTGAACCTGAAATAAAAGTATAATATCTTGAAACACCAATGGATGACACGCCTGTCATCTATTAGATATTTATTATTTTTGGAACTAATAGTAGACATATCATAATTTGTCAGAAAAAATAATAGCAAACACAAGACAATCACGTTTATCACTATCCCAACTTATCATTGATACGTTGACAAATGAGTAAAAAGTATTTTTTAAATAAATATTGATTCAAAACTCACCTTCAAATTTCGGCGTCCTTAAACTCAAAAATAAGAAATGGCGGAACGCGTGCTCACTCGGTTACCTGATTTACAAGGACTGAAGCCATTTGGCAATTTCGTTTAGAAGCTGTTGGGAGTTTTTGAGAACTATTCAGAGATAGTGCTAGGTGTCCTACGATATTGTAATAAGAGTCATTTTATTAAAATTGTTTTTAATACAACAAATTTTTTTCGAAGGTGTCATCCTTTAGGTCACTGTCTGGCATTAGTGACTTTACCTTACATAAATATTCTTTGCCGATGAGTAGGGATGCCAACAGGCTCGAATTTAATGACGTGGAATAAGTGATACTATTATGATCCTATGTTCCAAAATAAACGTATTTTATTTTAAATATTATTTCAAAATTTATCTATAAGCTTATTCTATTTTACAGTATCTAAGAAAAAAATATTTACGAAGTCTGATACTCCAAAAATCGACAGAAACAGGATAACAAAGGTTTAAGCACGTCAAGTAGACCTCTATTAGATAGAGAATTCTACACTTAATCATTTTTGATGGAAAATAAGGAAAACATAGCCAGATTCCGGAATGTTCATTATTCCCAGGACGCTAATTTAAGCTATTAATCTCTCACGATAACGTTTGAAGTGTCTCGCTAATTACTTTATTATTTTTGAAGAATGATTATTCAATGCTTATGTACAATGACAGAAAGATAGCATTATTACGATTTTCGTGAAGTGGAATCTAATCACTACATAGTATAAAACAAAGTCGCTTTCTCTGTCCCTATGTCCCTTTGTATGCTTAAATCTTTGAAACTACGCAACGGATTTTGATGCGGTTTTTTTAATAGATAGAGTGATTTAGAAGGTATGTATGTATAATAACATCCATTAAATAGTGGAGAAGTACTGTTATTTTTGAGGTTTCTAATGTGATGTCGTAAATAATTACATTTTTTCCGCTTACATTGCAAACGCAGGCTGATCCCTACGAGTTTTAACAAAATAATGTACTAAGTATTGTACACATTGAAAAGGTCTACAGAAAAGTCCGTGATGGTATATGTCTATATGGTATATGTCGCGTATATTATCGGAGCTTTCCAGCGACGGAAATAACAATACATAATAAAAACCTGCTTTTCATCAGCATTGCACCCGTGCGAAGCTGGGGCGGGTCACTAGTATCTAATAATCTAATTTATAGAATTTTGAAGTTGATTTAAAACGTCAGAAATAAATATTACGAACTACATATGACTGAAGAATTTTATACAAAGTTGATGTTATGGTATTGTCTTTTATTAACATAGCTTTTTCACATTTAAAGAAAACACTTTTTTACCGGATTGAAGCTATGTTTTATTGTAAACTTATATAACTGTTAACTTATTGTGAAAATTGCAAACTTACCATTATTTTAAATAATTATAGGGTATAGTAACAATAATACGCGCGTAACCGTCACAAAAAATCGACACCCTGAAGTTAGCTGTAGTCAAAAATTTTAGTTTTTTTGTGATATTTAAATTTAACATTATTTTTCTAAATTCCTTTTATCTATTATTAGTGTCGTTTTTTCAACAAACGTAGAATAGGGCGAAAAGATCTTGTTACGCCATAGAATTATTACTTCTAAAACACACGTTATTTACTAATCAACACAATTAGACTACGAATACCTCACAATCCGTGGTTGCCATTACTAAGAATTTTGCATTGATATAATATGTATTATGCAAAGAAACTGCATAATATTATATTTGCACTTTTTCTCGATATCATAAGAAATTATATGGATGTTTGGATTCACATGTTTTATACATATATCATAATCATAATAGTGATATTATTCACAAATAATATACATATTTAGTATTAATTATATTAAACACGATTGCTTTTTGAAGGCTTTTTATAAAAAATGTTTACAATGACACGATTGAAAAAATATTCTCGATTTAACGAACAAACTTTAGGTAAAGTCATTATATTAAAAAAATCTTAAATTACCTTAAGCATCGGTTTACGAAATTCTTATAATTTGGTGAAAATTTACTGACAACAATATTAATTGGCAAATCACCCAAATACATTTTAATTAAAGTTTTATGAAACTATTGTGTATAGGTTATTCAGTTAAAGTTGTGTACCTACTTAACGTTTCAGTTCTAGAAGTTTAATAACTTGTTTCTTCATTATAAATTCAAGGGTAACTTGGAAATTCATGCTAGATCTAACGCTTATATAAATACCCTACATTATCACAATGTGTTTTGTATATAATCCCACTATATACTTATTGAAGATGTTAGTTAATTTCTGTAAAACAGGCACGGTAGAAATTAATAAAATTCGGATACATTAAAATCATACTAAACAAATAATTAATATTGATATACTTATATAAGTTCAAAATTCGGTGAAGTAATGAAAAATAGAGGCTATAAGTAGGACCGGTTTAGAAGAACTTAGTCCTATGTACGAGTCCTCGTAGAAGAGAAATATATCTAAATATACTTTTGACGATTATCCATATTTATATGTTCTACAGAATTCCCCTTATAATACATGCTGTACTAAGGAAGGGAATAATTGTGATAATTAAATGTGTTTTAATTCTCTATATTCTGTTAAGTATCTAACTTGACCCTGAGCGCAGTGAAGAAGGCTCACGGCCGGCCTAGGTACCGCTGGATCAAAGAGTAAAAGGGAATCTGCAGCAGCTAATTCAGCAATAGACAGAAGGTGGCACGCTGAGAACGCTGAAAGATTCTGGAGGCCAAGACACTTGTCGCAGAGCCAGCAGAGTGAGTGGCCAAGAGTAGTGAAATTAAGGTAATATAAATACAAATTACGTTTATTATAATTAGTATATATAATATAAGTATACGAACTTAACCCGTAATAACAACAATCATCAATTTTAAAACACAAATGTCAGCGTTTCGCTGTTTTAAAGCCCAACTTTTAATATCACAGAAACGTAGTGACCTAGAAAAGTAAAAACTTAAACTTTTCATAAAATTCACGTTCATAAAATATTTTTGGAAAACATATCTCTATTTTCCAAAAATATTTTTTTCCCTAAATCCGTCTAATTTATTTTTAAATCACTTTCTGGTACCTATGTATATATAACGTGGCTATCGCGTGCCAGTTGAGGTAACGTCATAGTTACATTCCAACCAATTCCAACAAATTCGGCCAACTATTTCATGATTTTTCTACTATAGGAACAAGGAAAAATCACAATGATCTGATGCTAAGTATATTATACTGGATTAAAAAATACACAAATTGTAATTTATATTACGATGTGTGGCACCATATACACAGGTATTAGGAACACATTTAAACAAAATTTACAGTTACAGTATTGCTTATTGCTGCTGAAGATTTATTTAAAGATTTACCCTTCTTTAGATTAAAAAAAATAACATAAAAAATATAAAATATCAACAGGCAGCCTTAGCGCCATCAAGCGAATTCTTCCAGGCAACCTTCGTAAGAAAAATCTAAAAAAATAAATGTAGAGGGTTTTACTTATTGCTTGATATAAGATTTTATTAAAAGACGTTACCCCAACTGATCACTTGAGTATTTCCGAACCATTTCGACTTAGGGACTAGACTCCTTTAAAAACTATTCTTAAAATGCCAACAACGCACTCGCGAGCCCTCTGCCATTGGGAGTGACATCATTTGAGCATCCCCCTGTTCTATAAATACAACTAATACCTCAGCAATAAAGCCTTTTCTTTAGTACACGGGTAATATCGAATCTTAGGAAAATTTAATGAAAAGAGGCTACAACAACGCCGGGATATTTTATCCAAAATAATCTCGCAAAATTAAATAAGATTTTTTGGTCAACGAGATAAATTTAACAATACCAGTAGGGCTGTCGATACACATTTTTATGACTTAATACTCTTCATACTAACTTCTTGTGCCAACAGATTATGTGGACTGAGTCTTGAACTTTTGTTTGGTATAGTTATCGATTCCATTTCGATCTTGATTTAACTTAGATCGAAAAAATATCTATAACTAAATAGAATTGTAAATTATATTCAATTACTATTAAATACATAATCAAATCTTAAGTACACAAGTCTAAACTCTTGTTATATTGTTGTGATATTAATTTCGATATTGAAATTCCATTTCACTTACTTGTTTGATATGTATTTTACTCTAACATGTAAAGTTTCTCCATTGCTCTGAATACAGATATTTTTATTCTTTAGATATTTCTTTATACATATCGTATAATAGATATTACTTCTGGCACTTGCACAATGTATCATTATTACCTGCCTGCAGAATATAAAACATCTGTATAATATTATAATATTATATTGATATATACATCAACCCTATATAAATTAAATCGTTAGATTGTTTAATTTCCGAGAAATTTAATTTAGAGAAAATCTGATCAGACTGTATTTTTATTCAAATCTAAAATATCACTGACATTTTAGGTTTGGATAAAAATATATCACTGACATTTTTGTGTTTTATGAATGCTAAAATAAAGTTGTGTTTCATAATTTTAATGAATACAGTGTAAACCTCATGCAACGTAATTCGATTTAACGATATTCCTCCTTTGCTTTGGAATCAATAGGCTTTGGTTGGTTTAGCTTGTCTTCCATACAATGATACATTCTACATAGCATTACTTCTTCTCTGAATAACGACAATTAAATAATAAAAAGTACTTTTTAAGGTGAGGAAATTAGTTAAAACTGCGGAGTTTTTTTCGTTTTATTGTCCCCTAGCGCGAAATAATCTCGACTACAGCATCATACGTACCGAACTTTCTAAGAAACTCGTTCTTTTATTTACAAATTGGGATTGCTTGAGCGTGATTTATCACGCAGATGCCTCAGTATTGAAGAGAAAACTTCAACATAATTTCGGGTGCAGCAAAAGCACGTTCAAATAAGAATTGATTTTTATATTATTACCAACACTCGTTGGAAATAAACGTTTTCTTTTTCATATTCCAGATTTTTCTTCTTCCTATTTAACGACTACGTGTGTATAATGTCTTAATTTCCACAATCCCTTGAGTGTTTTTATACAGAGTTTACACTGAACTTAAAACGGACAAATATACACGTAACAAAGAAATAGAATAATATTAACAGCAAAGATAAATGTTTAAAAATCGAACAAGAATCAAACACTATCACACAAAAAAAAAATATTTTCAATTATATCACCGTTCATTGCAATTAGCACAGAGAAATAATTGTAAAACCCGTATCTTTAGAAAAAGACAGTGGCTTGGTTGAAATTGAACCTGTATACTGTCGCTCGGATTTGGAAGAAGCCGTCGCCATTAAAAGTTACTATTCTCCATTTGCTTTCTTTATAGGCAAGTGGGTGATCAATGATAAGTACGTACTAATAAGAAATAATAATAAAACTTTATTATTTTATATTGTTGAATGGTTTGACAGACCCAGGTTTCTTTAGGAAAGAAACTTACATCTCTTTTTTATGAAATAGGAGGCAAATATGCAGGGGGCTCACCTGTTAAGGGATACCGTCGCCCATGGACACTCACATTGTCAAAGGCTCGCAAGTGCTTTGCCGGCTTTCAAGAATCGGTGTGCTCTTTTCTTGAAGGACCCTAAGTCGACTTGAAAATACAGAGTTGAGTTACGGTAACTTCATATCGTTTTACAATAAAGAAAGCAAGTAAGTATATTTATCATCTTTAGACCCATTGAAAAATGCCTAAGACTACCACTTTAATAAGTCCTAAGACGATTATTACAAAAAAGTTAAATTATACTTCGCAAAATCTTAAACGAAATCCTAAACCGCTTCGAAATTTTAATATTGCCGTTGCTATTACTTGGACTCCTTTTAGACTTCTATTTACCTAGATTTTCTCTCTCTCTCTTTATACAATTTGTTTTTTTTAATAAATGTCAAGGCAAAAGCTCATTTTATTGGCTTTCTAAAATTTAAATGAATGCCAGGCCGTAAAATAGGTAGTCGGTTACGCAATTAACCTATTTTTTAATGTTTCAATGTAATTGTATTAATTAGCAGAATAGCAGTAAGTATCATAATGTAGTAAAAAACTGGATAAATATACGTAAACAGTAATGTACACAAGCGTGAAAAAAAATCACTAATATAACAGGTGTCTCAAAAGGAAGTTTACGATCCGGACCTTTCAATTCGGAAGCGAGCTAGTGCTTTAAGCACCCCTATAAAATTCAAGCAAGAATTAAAGCTCCAAGATGCAGGTAACTAAGCACTTTTGACGTTTTCTAACATCTTGTTTTCGGATACGGCTCATTTTCATCTTAATGGCCACGTAAAGCAGAATTGCCGCTACTGAAGTGTAATGAATCTGACGCAAGCACCAGAGACCCTTTCATTCGCCTATAGTGACTGTATAGGCAGCGATGTCAAAGCGAGGAAGTATCGAGTCTTACTTTTTTTGAAGACGAAAGGGGGTACGGAGTTATAGTCAATTTTGAGCGTTATGAGAAAAAGTTAGACCACTTCTTGGCGCCCGAACTTCAAACATTCCAGGCTTTAAACAAAGAACATGATTCTAGCAGGACGGAGCAACGTCACACACTTCCAATACGTCTCGAGTTCGTGAAATTTTCTCAAGCAAATTGACCTCCAGAAGTGGTGACATAAAATGGCCTCCACGCAGTCCCGATAGGGGTTACCCTATTATGGATGTTTCCTTATAGGTTTATCTTAAATTTAAAGTCTACGCCAATAAGCCGACTTCTCTGGCGCAATTGAAAGAAAATATCCGTCACGAAATGGCAGCCATCACTGAGTCCACTTGCCTAGCCGTCATAAGTAATTTATAGTTCGATTTAATTAGTGAACGCGAAAGCGAGGGACTAGATTTGGACGGTATTATTTATAAGAATAAATTCCCAAAATGTGTACTTTAGTAATAAATTAACACTTTATTTATACACGAATTCCTTTTTTTAAATCGATCAATTATATACGAACTTTCTTTTGAGCAACTTTGGATTACTAAAGCGGTCTATTAGACAAAGCTTGTTAATAGAGGCAAGTTCTCTAAAATTATGGTATGAAGCGATTGCAACTGCAAATTATTTAGTTAATCGTTGGCTATCTTAAAGCGACACCATTTAAAATATGGATGGACGAAACACTATCTGAAAACCACCTGGGCATATTTGAGCAAAAAAACGTTTCCGAAAAAGCAACAGTACGCATGTGTTTAGAAAATTCTCTCAATTCTAAGGTAAGTAAATGAAAGTGCGGAAGAGACGATATCAGAAATACACGATACTGAAAAAGAAGAAGTGTTTACAAGAAAATCAAAATACCACATATAGAAAAAGAAATTGAAGAAAACTATGATCAATATATTCATCAATTGCACACATACGAATCGGGATATGAATCAGGCCACGAATCAAATGAAGTCATTAGTGATGCCTGTAAATTGAAGGAAAACGCAAAGAAAAAGACGTCCACCAGCGGACTTGGACTTATGCCTACGTATTAAATAACATAGGAAATTCGTAATCTCTCTGATTAAAACCTTGAATATTGGCATATAATATATGTAAGTACATACTATTTAGGCTAATGTATAAAAGCACATGCTAAAAGATACATGTTAAGCAGAAAAACCATACAACAATATAAATGAAATAAATTATGAAATGATTTGAAACAACTAAGAAGCTCCTAATAATCAAATAACTTGAAGCTAGCTTAGTACCTCGAGGATTTACTCAGCGTCCAGGCATTGATTTTAATGAAACGTATGCTGCCGTTGCAAAACTAAGTACAATACGATGTATATTTAGATAAGCTATAGAAGGTTTAAATTTGAAGCAAACTGATGTCTGTATAAAGGAAGTACCTATATATGTGCATGCATTTAAACTCGAAGTTCACCAAGCACGGAGGCAAGGGCATAGAAAATTGGATATCTAACAAGCAACGTAGCTCTGTACTTTTAACAGCGGAGGCTGAATGTGTTGCATTATCTCCCTGTACCCTATCTGCTTCAGAGTGGATAGGTGGACTATCTTGGCATGAGGAAGGCATAGGATCGATGCCTTTGAGATCTAAATTCCTTGGACTGCCAAGCGTACCAATACATAGATTCTAACTCAACTCCGCATACGGACTCGCCTGTCTACCATATGCTTACAGCAGAAGCTATGAGAACTTGAAGAAACTGATCCTGGTTGGTAACACAGAAGGCAAAAGATAAAATCTCAAAGAGACGTGGTCTGATGGATCGATGAAGTGAAAGTCTCATCGTCCACAAAACTGTGCACTGTCATAAGCGAGGCGCTGGACAGAAACCGGTGGAAGCAGTTAGTTCACTCTAGATGCTTTGTTGCTGACCTCGAACAAGGGTGGGATTTTGCTAAGCTGCGCTGGCTTCGTGAATAGGAGTGTTTATAGCTGATGATCGCTGGCCCGATGCTTTAAAAATGAAAAAAAATAAAATTCAAGTTAATTAAGTAATTAATTAAACGTGTAAATACCATGTACGACGTACTACCCAATTACTTGCTTAAACTAAGTAGGTAAAAAGTGTTTTAAGAGAAGTGGATTTGAAAAATTTCTGTCTCTTATACAAAGCTACAAATTTACTGGCTTATAGTTCTTTATGTGCACCTTGGCCTATTTCTTAAAATTTAGCGTTTCTTATAGCTTTGCACTGTCGGTAAAAAGTAAATTAAGAAAACGAGTGCGTGAGTACACAACAGAACCTTCTTACTTTTCCTTTGAAGGAAAAAAATGTGAAAATGGTATATGATCTTAAATACCAAAATTTCTATAAACGACTAGCATACATAATAAAGAAAGAAACACAAAATATTTAGACAAAAATCTTTCTTTGACGACGCGCAAATTTCGTTTTTTATAGATTGTTTTTACGTAAAAATCGTTTATTACTGTGACAATTTACTAGAGTGCTTCTGTCTGCTTGTTGATTAAAATATGAAAGATTTCAGTGTTTTAAGGTTAAATGCGTATATCTAAATCAAGTATTAATCAGTGTGACCTTTAACATGCTGTTTAGTATGTCATGTATGAATGTTGCATTAACAAATCAATGCACACATTAAAACTGATAAATACTTACGAACAAATGATAATTAGTTCGTTAAATCACAATCACTATCACTACAACACTTCCCGTTACTATAAGTTCTTGCAAATCAATTCAGAACACCTTTAGTACAAATACACAAGAACACAACACTGCAATATCCGAATCCATAGACCGTTTACGTAAATTAAAAGTACAGAGATTAAATATTTTTTTTTGTTTCATAAATTTCGCGTGGTTCGATCGTGGCTGTAGTGAATATTATGATTTCAAAGCTAATAAAGCTGCACGCAAGCTCCAAGCTCGACAGCCCGAAGGGAACTGAGGTCTGAGCGCTGATACCTGCAACGCCACGCACACAGATACAAAACACACTACCGCTGGGCGTCGAGCAATATAATATTCTTTGATAAAGCGAAGCAAATGTCTTCACGAGCTTTGTGTGCTTTTCACATGGTCAGTGTCGCATTATTTTGATAGTGATTGTTATGTAAATCTCATGACCTATAAAATTTATTTATCACCAAGATCGACGGCTTCCTAGAGTGTGGCGGTCTGATGACGATGTAAATCAGGCTGTTGGACAGGTCAAGAATGGCCCTTATATCAGACACATCCGGGTCCCGTATGTTGAATGATTTTACAAACCTCGAGGCAAGGCGATTTATGGGCGATTGGAGAGCACAAGTGGTTCGGTGGGCAGAGATTCGCTACCTAGGCTTCATTTACAATAATTTCCAACTCATTAAAACAATTGCTATAGCCTCATGGCCTAACGTTTTCGTAACGTAAGAACTCCTTTGGTATTGGATCAGGTCTCCGGCCGAAATGCAAATGAATATATGGTATAAATTGTTTTCCTTCAGTGGTGGATGCGAAACCCGGAATTGTCGCGGTGGCGAAGAGTTTAGTTACTAGTAATGTCATTAACCGACGATTCAAAAATAATGTAATATTTAATTATTTTGCCGTCCTTGTGTATTATATATTCAATATTCAAATTGGGATTACTTTATTTACTAAAAACCCCATATTCTCACTAAAACTCGTTCTTTGTGAATAAAATATTTAAGAGACTAAAATTCTAGTCTCTTAAATATTTTATGGAATTTATATTTTTAAATATTCATCATATTAATACAATAGTTGAAATTTGTTTTGAATAAACATAATGAAGTATAATGTATAATATTTGAAATTCTAATAAAAAAATCTATGGTGGATTATTAATACATACTTTTAAAAAGTGATAATAAAATTAAAATAAATAAATAGGTAAATAGTCTGGCCATAAATACTGTTACATAATTTTTTTTCACCTTTTCAATTATTTTGAAATTGGAACACGTATTTTATTTTAAAAACTTGTTTTGATTTTGCGCCATTTCGCATTATTTTTTCGTGTTATGTTATCAAATCACAATATGGAATGGGGGTTTAAAGAAAATATGATCGCAGTGTTGTGTGTGTGTTTTCAGACGTACAAAGGCTGTTAATGTTGTATTCGTCGAAACCCCACTAGGAAAAAATCTTATCGGGAGAAATGAAGATTCCCGCTAGGACTCTATGTTGCGTTTATAAAACACGACCATGTGCTCATTGTCAATACGAGGCATGCCTTTTAAGTTCTGTCGTTTCCATATTTCCCGGCAATTTCGAATTTGGAACTGTTATATATTGGAATGTGTTTAAATTTTGAATTCAACAGTTGAAAGTATAAGGATTAATGCTATTGTTTAGTAATTGCTTGATCTTTGCATTTGTAAATGAATTATTGCAACGTCTAAAAAGTGTCTGTCAAGAGCCTGTTCTTTTGTTTTATTAACAGCCACTGCGGATATCATTGCATAGAAGGTCTAAAGATATTGACGAATTTACCTCCACTTCTGTGTATTCAAACCCAAGCATTACAAGACTAGCAAATAACTTTTGTAAAACTACGTCTGGGTAGTGTCTTATACTTACTGATTTAGCTGTTTTTGAAGTGCCTGCCTGCATGGATTTTAAAATAAAAACCTTTTTTGTGATGAATAGGGAGATAACCATAAATAACTCTCACAAAATAACCTAATATTTACTATGTAGCTCCAATATATTGACATTAATCAATAACCGCGCCTGGTGAGCGCCATCACTAAAACGCCGGCTTACAATATAAAATATAAGCACCAAATCATTACCGAGTTTTAGGCTATATTATAATTACTTTTTTGAGACATTATTTATATAATGTATTACATGTGATGCCAAATCAGCTGGTGTCGCCGCAATGTCTGCTAGTTCATTTCCTGCCGCACCTACATGTGCCTTTGTCCAATAAAGACGTACGGTTTTCTTGGTTTATGTACCACTAAAGTATGTAGCGATTTTGATTTGGTAATTGCTTCTACTGCCAGTATATCTTTCAATTCATCTTCTTTATCGCTACTTAGTATGGTTCTTGCCGCTTACGCCACCGCTAAAATTTCCGATTGATTAACGATGTAGTTTTAAATACTTTTATCTTTACAACCATAGCATCTCAAACTTTATTCCACCGGTCCACTATTCTACTCTGTGTAAACGAATGCCGCTTGCCATTCCTGTAAGATAGTCTTAAAATCTCAATTCTTCTTTCTTTCTTCTTCTCTTTCTTTTTTTTTTTTGACGTTCATAAGTGTACATTTAGTTACTTACATGAATAAATGATTTTTGTTTGTTTGTTTGTTTGTATTTTTTCTGTTTGTCTGTATAATGTTACCTACATGAATACTTATGAACGTCAAATAAAGAAATATACAACAAATATTTTGAATTTTACTTTTACTGCTAATTCTCAAATCAAGGATGAAAGAGAAGAATTGGAAATAAACTCTCCGCTACTCTTTTTAATTGCCAAGTTTTTTACTTTTACACAACGCTGGTCAAATTTTAATTCTCCTCCTTCGGTTTCATAAGTCGTTTAAAATTTAACGAAAGATTGATATGTTTAGCTAGTAGATTTAAGAATCCTCTGTTGTAAATAGCCTTAGAGTTTTCTTGTCGATTCAAGGATTTTCGTCATCAATAAAAATGTGCTTAAGCAAAAACATTTTCACATCGCGAAACGATGAAGAAAAATGGAACAGTATAACATTACCGCGCATTTGAAATTATAATAAGCACACTATAAGAATCTAACTGAGCGTCCCCGACGTAAAATTAAATATTCAAATATTCTTAAAACAGACACAGATAACATTTTACTGGTCGTTCTGAAGTGTGCCACTGTTTCTTATCTAATATTCGTTGCGAATTCTGTTTATTTGGAAATTTAATATTCTGTTTTTATTAATATTGCTATATTTCGCCAGCTGTAATTAAGTTATTAGGAAAGTAAAGAGAGATATTTAAGTCTGCGATAGCTTGGATCGTGTCGTGAACTTTTATATTTTTAATGAAACACTTATTCGCTGTTACGTTTGATCTTATAAATTAATTAAAATAATGAGGCACTATCACTTGAAAGGGTTCCCACATCTTACACATTGAATGCATTTGTAGTTTTAATTAATTATTTATTTTATTTATTTATTTATTTTTAGCCTTAAATTATTTCCTGATCCACTTATAGCAGATTAATCTATGTGTTAGTAAATATTTTTAACAGAACCCTCTCCGGTAAAGGCCTCCTCCAAGGCTTGCCATCTTTCTCTATCCAGCATTTGCATCCATTGGAGACCAGCGATTTTTTTGATATCTTCATCCCATCGAGCGTAAGGTTTTCCCTTTATACCGTTTGCCTGGTGAGCCTCTCCATGTAGGTACTGTTTTCGTCCACCTGTGATTTGTGAGCGCGCTACATGACCAGCCCACTTCCACCTCAGTTTTTTGCGTGGTTTAGATCATCACTTGCTTTGGTCTCTGATCTTATTTTTATGTGTTTTATCTTGTCTACCTTTTGCATGTTTAGCATGCTCTTTCCATACCTAGTTGACATGTATTTATATTGTTTTTTATTTTATTTGTAAGTTTCCTTGTTTGACATGCATATGTCCGAATTGCCGGCCGGCAGTTATAATGAATAAATACATATTTATTTAATATCATCGCAAAACAAAATAAATGCTTCATGATTCTATTATACGTAAATAATTCGCCTCTTTTTAACTTACAAATGTCTTAATAAAAATTAGTAACGGTTAAAAGAGTTTAATGTTGGGTTTCATCCTTAATCAAGTTTTTTTCGATCGGTTAATTATTGCGCCAGCTCATCGTTTGTATAAAAAGGCTTTTTAATCAATCGATGTTATTACATCATTGCAATATTATTAAACACTTTGTTGTGGAGGCGGAAATTAAATATTCCCTAAGAATAATCCAATATTTGCAAGATATTGCAAAAGAATGGAGCAAATAAGGATATTAGTATGTAGATCTCTTATTTGCTTCTGTGACACACGGTTTTCATATGACGCAAGTAAAGCGCAAGTGTTTAATAAAGACGGTGGTACTCTGTTATAACTAGTCTGGCAATAAATAGTGTTACATAAAAACAGGTATATATACGTATTTTGTTTTAAAAACTTACGATTTTGCGCCTTTTTCATTATCAAATGGCAATATGAAATGTTGTGTTAAAGAAAATAGGATTGCAGTGATCGCCTTGTACAAAGTGGGTATGGAGCCGTCGGGTAATTTTTCAGACACTTGAAAAGCTTGGTATCAGCCGTATGTTCGTATATCGTACTATCAACAGATACAACAACACTTCATCTGTCCAAGACCAGAAAAGAACGGGGCGGCTGCGTGCCCTTCTAACTACAAATGCTGTTTATGTTTTAGACAGAATTCGTCGAAACCCCATTGGGAAGCAAAGTATCTTATCGTGAGAAATGATATTACCCGCTAGGACTCTATCATGTATTACAAAACTAGACCTGAAGCTCGGTGCTCACAGTTCTAAAGAAGCTGCTCAAATAGTCGGAAAGGTACAACGTGGTCATCATGGATGATGTTTCGGTTAGGCGTGTCTTATCAAGAAGTCATAAAACTACATTTCGTGAAAAAGGAGTAAAATCTTCAGCCGAAGTGTATCAAGATACAGTCTTGGTTCCTGAAACCTCTCAGCAATAGACTTTTTTAAAATATACCTTGGACTTTTTATGAGAATTCTGCACCTGGTCACAAGCACCCAAGCCTGGCTTGAAATTGACATTCCGGACTTTATAAGAGCTGAAGACTGGCCCTCGTGTAGCCCAGACCTCAAGCCTTTAGACTTCAAGTTATGGTCAGTTTTAGAGGACATGGCCTGCTCTAAACGACACGGCGATATTGAGTCTTTTAAAAAATTAACAGTGCGCACAAATCCATAGATTCGTCGCCAAACACATTTAAGGCCTGTATAAAATCTTTTTTTATAGGTATAAGTTTTAATTATTAAAAAATGCATTTTCATTTGTAACAGAATTTATATCTGAACTCGGTAGAGTCCAACCTGAACTGCGCAGTCCGTATTAGACAAGTCTGAGAGATTTATAGCTTATAAATAAAACTATGAAAAATGTAGCTAATTGTTTCAATTTGCATTATTATAAATATAAATATTATATTTTGGTAAATACTAAACAATGAAAATATTTTTTTTAATCTTCTCTAAATAATAACTGTGAACAAAAAATACTTTTTTTTAGATTTTATATTCTTTTGATAGTTAAAATATATTTATATGCAATTAAATGAAAAACCTTTTTATAAGTTTAGATAAAAAAACAACGCGATATATGGAGTTTTTATTAATACATAATAATTTTTTTTCGTCATGACGTTCATGTAATATTCGGTCTTAGAGTTTCGTATTTCTATGCGAATAGAATCGTGCAGTCAAAACTCGTTAATAAAAAAAATACCAGAATAAAAAGAAATTAAAACAATATTTTTTTAAACTGAACATTTTAACATAATGTATAAGTCACAACAACAAACTAAGCGTATCTATACTAACAAGTCACTTGTGTGTATGTTTCTAAAGTTAAGTTTAATTTAAGTAAGCCCTGGCGTATATATAGTGTACCTATAGTTAATACCAGCCGCAATCGCAACGAGTCGTAGTCTGCTACAAATAAACTCTGATTATAGAAATCGAAGGTTCTCAAAATATAAACTACTCGTAGATATAGTATACATACGAGAAGCTTATCGTATAGAAAACAACATAAAGTAAAAATATTATTTAATAATTACTAAACTACTTGCAATCTATATCGTGAACCTTATTTTTCTACTAAGTTTAAAAAAATATAGAACTGGTATTTTTGACATTTACAACATTTACAATAACTCAATGAGATTACAATTCTTAAAAGCAAGTAAGCACAAATAAGCAAGCAATAAAAACATTTTCTAGCTTGACTTTTTAACGCCTGGTATAAAAATTTTGCAATTTCTAATGGTTTGTGTACAGGAATTGTTTAAGGCGTTCAAATATGTATGCCACAAATAAAAATGTTGGGTATTCAAAATAATATTCGTACGTTGCAACGTCAGATGAAATTAAACCACACGTAGTTTTGCAATTTGTACAAATATCCACAGACATCCGTGTCAGCGTGAATTCTTGAAATACGTCAATTTGTGAACTTTACTCAAAAAATTTACTAATACACTAAAGTATATGGCCACTTGCAATTTTTTTATGTTTGTGCATCTTTCATAGTTTGTGTAATACCGAAAAATTCTTATTTACAGTACAATCGTAAACAGCTTGCTGCATGCTGCATGTTATAATTATTAAATAAATGTTTTATAATATAAATATTTCACAACAAATTATGCTTTTCTGTTAAATCATATTTAATAGTTAGGTCATGACGTATTAATCGAGCTTGTATTACACTTTGAATTTGTTATGCGTTGAATTATAAAGTCTTTTTATGTTCGTATTTGAAGCTAGGACTGTAACGAATAATATTGAAACCGCAGTTATCCTGTAACATCTGGATATATCCGGCTAGAAGCAGTTGAAACCGGCTCGCACCTGAACGGGGCTCTAATTGAATCCGCAGTACCAACATATTATGTTTTCATACGGCATTAAAAACTTTTGCAGCAAAATGCTAATTTTTATTTAACGTAGGTAAACACGTTGTTTTTGTTTCTTCATTATTGCGTTAAATTTTGATTGAAAGCAGTTTCAATGCACTGGTAACATAATCAAGTTGAACAATAGGATTTTAATCTAAACCTCGGGCCTCTCTTACATCCGAGATAATATTTATGTTTAATTTAGGTACATCTAATGTAAAGATTATAATTGTCATTCACACATTATTTAATCGGGTTCATAGATCGTTACTATAAAAATACTAATATAACATAATATTTATCTTCGTGTATGACAAACTTGGTTGCAAGAAAGAAAGTCTAACATCACAATAATAATAAATCAACAAAGGAAAAATCTTAGAAACCTTTACTGTTTACTTCTGTAAGGAAACGTTTGAAATCATTCCCCGGGCGATCAATCAGGTCGACAATAAAAATACGATATCGAACCGGGTCGTATTGTGATGTATTCAAAGAAGTCAGCCTGAGGAACGTATGGGTGAACGCTGAAGCGAAGATTCTTTGGGATATTTAAACTGGAAGCTTATCGAAAAATTGCCAAGTCGAAATGCAAACGTAACAAGGTGTTCGATATTTGAACCTTACAAACGTGTATACTTATTGGAATTACCCGTTTTACGTACGTAAACCACGATTGTTCGTACGTAAGCTATAGGAAATCTCACCCCAAACGTTAAGGTCACTTTTACTTAACAGCCAGCAGTCCAAACTTAAAATCACTTGAAGTCAAGGTACATTCACCAAAGTTTTAAAAGTTAGACAAATCTTGAAGTTAAAGTGTAATAAATAATATCTTCCAGCACGTGAACAAGGGCTAATCTGAGCCGCTTAACGGCGAAACTTGGGATATTTTTCAAACTTACGAATTGGTCCTATTAACTGCACGGTGCAGATAACTCAAACTCAGTCACAATAAAATTCATCTCCTTTGTTAGGTTTGTCTTTATGTTACGTATATTTTAAACAACATTCGTATCATCTCTGCTGGAATAACGTCAAGTTACCAGACCCACTAATAGTTTATTTAAATTGAGATTTCGACGTAACAAACCCATGACTTAAATTTTAGTCTTATTATTCAGTTTTCGTTCGTAGCCAGTTATTAAAAAGTGTTAATGATTACATTTTTTTTATTTATGTAAGTAAATTACCATTACCATTACGGGTCACCCTAAGAACTATTTGTATTTAAATTACATATAAAGCTATTTTTTAAATTTTAATCGCTTCGTTCGTTTCGGTTTAAAATAGGTAGTTCATTTTCGAGAAAATGAATATTGCTTTATACAATTATGCCTCAGTTTAATTTAATTATTACATTCATAATCCATCAATAACTATTAGAGATTCTGGCGCACTTAATTATCACATGATTGAATCACATCACTAACAGATAATTAGATTTATTTCGCTTATTAAATAAAATAAAAACAAAGCGGTGTTACGATGATATATATGTTGATATAAATAGAAAGTAAATTTCTCTTTGCTTAAATGATAAACAATTTTCATTTGAATAATAATATAAATAAGTTTCGATACCTTCAAAATCTTTCGAAAATTTCCACCTCCATGTGATTACAATGCGTATAAATCAAATAATTAATAAAATAAAGGCAGGAACTGCCAAAACGGCATTCCAAAGAAACATTTTTGCGATGAGAGAGCAGCAAATACTAGTTTCACATGGAAAATTTTACTTTGCGCATTGGTACTGAATATTGATTATTAAAATTATTATTGGCTCATACAAATGTTTCCAGATGTTAGCTTTTAGAACATTGTCAAACACTTGGTAGAGTTGTTGGTATTTTTAATATAAAAATAATAAGTAAACAGAACATCAATTTTAAACAGCAAGTTATCAAACTATTACTAATCAATTAACGTTGCATCAAGTATTCCATTTTAAGTTAAGTAAAACCACTTCATGTAATTACTTTTAATCCTTAAACAGTTAATTTAGTTTAGTTTAGCATTTTCTTGGTTACGAGATATTTTCCTTAAATATTACATATAACTTGAGTTATAAGTAAGTATTATAATTAAAACATAAACGAATTATTACAATACATATATGTAAGTATATATTATGTATTGTAATAATTCGGGTTAAAGTCAAATAAAGTTGAATGATCGAGAAACTCAATAAGGCGTTAAACACATTATTTTGGTCGTGATCAAGACGTTAATATCACTAGTGTTAAAAACTACTCGCTCGAAAACCTATTAGGTTTGGGCCTCAGATATCTGTTTCGTGTTCATTTATTTTTCGTAATAGGCAAGGAGGTGATCAGTTTCTGTGCCCGACTTACGACGTCAATTTTTCGGGTCTTTGGACTACTATATTTTCCTATATGCCGGTTTCCTCGCGATTCTTCTCTTCACCATAAGTGCGAATGTTTAATGAATCTGATGAGATCGTAGGTTTAGGGGTGAGAGTCTACTACCACCAGGCCGAAACTTGTAACTGATGTGACTGGTTGGATAAAATTTAAAATATCAAATAAAAGTTTGTTTTCTCGGGAGCTAGTAGTCTACAATATTTTAGTTTATAATTTTTGAGAAAAACACTCAAATTGTGTTTTAAAATTTAAAAAAAATCAATATACCTGTATAAAATTCCATACAAACGTACACCATAGTATACCTAATGGTTACAGATCCTTACAAACATTTTGTAAAACCAAAAAAGTGTCGGAGAGTTTATTGCCACTTCTCGTTCATGATACGCCTTTGATTTGAGAACTGGCAGCAAATGTAATATTATAAGTATTTAATATGAGACGATGGCAAGAGACCGGATAGTATGAGTTTGATTTCATGGAGGATGGGCCGGATGCTGTTCAGACACAATGGCCCCTTCCAATCTTCATGGAACAACAGAGATGGTGCGGCTTGTGATGCGGCTGAAAATGCTTAACCCTGCAAATACAGGGGTTTAGGCTCCGAATAAGTATATTAATAATTTAATGAATATTTATTTTTTTTGACGTTCATAAGTGTACATTATGTTACCTATATGAATAAATAATATTTGTTGTTGTTGTAATATGATTCTGTCCCATTCGGTGTCGAGACCTTTGGTCCGTGGGGTCCTAGCACTATTAGGCTTTTTAGGGAAATATCAAAAAGGTTAGTCGACATCATTGGAGACCGAAGAGCTGGGAGCTACCTCGGACAAAGAATTAGTCTAGCTATTCAAAGGGGAAACTCCTTTTAATAATATATTTTAGTTTTTACATTAAA
Organism: Pieris mannii; assembly: GCA_028984075.1. Lineage (NCBI taxonomy): Eukaryota > Metazoa > Arthropoda > Insecta > Lepidoptera > Pieridae > Pieris > Pieris mannii. Next base: position 9,981,699 of record CM054776.1, read on the forward strand.
GTTAATATTAGAATTATTAATTATTACATATTTGTATATAAAAATTAATAATTATATAATTATTATATATAAATTAATATTATGTATCATTTCGATGTTCATAAGTGTGCATCGTTTTACCGAAATGAATGAATGATTTTGAATTGACGTTCAAAAGTATTAAAAAAATAACATTGACATAGTTTTTTCATAAAAATGAATTGGTTACTGATAACATAGATCTTAAGAGATTTGAAATTGACTCATTTAGAATAATAATAATCCAATTAATATTGCTCCGAACTTAATTAAAATAAACTTCAACGGTTTTGTTATGAATACATTGTGGAGTCTTACATAATAAAAATATTGACACTCGTACATTATTTTTAAAAATGTCTCGTTTTTAAGTTAAAATATAACGCCAAGAAAATATCGAGTTAGTATAGACAGCGCGCCCTCCAGTTAGCTGCTCCCCTATGTAAGCTTGCTTTTATACTGTGCATCATTATGTGAATTTCAACAAAATATACTTACTATATTCACGACAAATTCATGTTAGTTTCATTGAAATATTACTTGGTGCTAAGTGTACTGCATGGTTTAGGATTTTTTCATCGACTGTACGTACAGCTAAGTTAATTCTTTACATAGTTAGTTTTACATTACTTTGAACGATGTTATTCATTATTTCTATTAATACTTAGCGTTGCACTTTCTATGTAATGGTACAATGTTTAATAATTCAAATTATAATAAACTGGGGTTTACCAGATTACAAAAAGATAAAACATCTATCTGAGAAGTGCCCAACTGGAAGGAATATATTCTCAATAATAAACTATATATTTCTACTGATTTCTGGAATTGTGATCAAAGTAATATTATCATTATGAATTCGTCTTAACCTCGTTACTCCCAAACGGACTGGCGGATATGAGATTCTTTGAGACACAATGACTGATGTTCCAAATACAGCTTCTATCTTTTATAATGAAATTTTTTATGAGTTCACGGTAAATTTTTCACAGACGCCTATAACTTAAAACTGGTTTTAACATCTGGATATGGTTATACATTTGAAGGGTACCTACATGAGCATTCCTAATCGATCAATGAATTGAGTTGTGTGTAAGAAATAGAGAAATTTTGTTCGGTTCAATCGATCAGTCATGACTTATTTTCTTATAAGATCAATGACGACTTCCTAATATAAAATTATAGCAGTGGAGCGAGGACGGAAATCGGGTTCCTTGTCATTTTTCTTCATAATATGTGAACTCTTTTAATGTGTGTTTCAAACAATAATTGTTTTATTGTCAAAATTATTATTTAACCATTTAGAGCAGTGATTACCAAAGTGATTACCCCTAGGGTCTATGACAACCTGCAAGGGGTCTACGTCAGCGAAAAAAATAATTTGGGGGTCCATGTAATGAAAATGGGAGTCCACGATAGTGGATCTCAATATATACACTGATAGTACCTATTTACTTACATCTATTTATCTTATAATATCAAAACATATACATTATTTATCTATCTATGAAGTAAAAACATATTATATGTATATGTTTATAAAATTATGTAAGTTGTAGGATGATGTCCTGATGTTGATCTAGTTCAATCAATTTGTATTAAAAACTTGGCGATTGAAAAGAGTGGCGGAAAGTTTCTTGCCAGTTCTTCTTACCCGCTTTACGCCCTTGACTTGCGAACTGGTTGTAAATGTAAATTTACAATTAGTTTAATTTGTTTTTCTTGACGTTCATAAGTGTACATGTTTACCTATATGAATAAAGATATTTTTATTTGATTTGATTTGATGGTATTCGCATTGTGGTCGCATTACATTTTGAACTTGTAAAAACAAAAAAAAATTCAATTAATAAATGCATAAATTAACATGTGTTTTTACTTTTAAGTTTATAACACTAAACTTCACTACAGTTAGAAATTTACAGGAAATCAATATCAGGTAAGTAAGGGTCTACCCAAGACAGAAAAACATGGCAAGGGCTCTACGACACAAAAAAGTTTGGGAAACTCTGATTTAAAGTATAAAATTACTATTTTTAGGTTAATTCAAGTTCAGTTCCAGTTTGCAATAGGTTCTTTCTAGAACATTTTCCGAGATTTCCGAGGTTGTAAAATACGAAAATATTACAATATCTTAAAGTTTTCTTGACTTGAAGAGGCGGATTTTTTTCAAGCGCTTTTGAATAGTCATTAAGAAAGTTGAACGGACTTAAGTTTACTAAGAAGTGGCTAACAAACTTACCGAGTTGCCAATCTAAACTTGAATATATATATTAACTTTCGATGTTCTTTTGCTAGCAATAATGTATTTGTATTTTTAATATTATATATAATAATGCATTAAAATTATATGTATATTTAACTTACGGATTTTAGTTTTATACTTCCATTAAATCATTTGAAGCAACGCAAGAAATAATATGATTGTTATCGCATTGCGAAACGGTGTGCTTCAGGCGCCCCGAGTAAATTGTCTAACGCTTTTTAATATCAAAAATATATTATTTTTGCAATAAAAATTGTGTACCGTTTTTTATGCCGTCTGTGTTGATATAAGTAGAAAAATCACATTAATTGTAAAGAGTTGTTACAGACCCAAGTGCCAAACTGGTGCTTATCGTATATTATAACGCTTTTATTCCAATCTTTTTTAATAAACAATTTTACATTTGTGTCTTTTATTATCTAACTCATTGCGACAGTCGGTCGTAATATTACTAACATACGACAAACCTTAACAATCTTAAATACAATTTGTAGCAAATACGATAAAAACGTTATCTTTAATACGGCAAAGAGTCGTACACTTAGCTACCGGATTACTTTATCTCTCTGAACAAGAGCCTTCACTGATTATTTGTAGAACATATAATTGAAGAATACAATATCTAAGTCTATTCGAGAGAAGCAAATTGCGCAAACAACTAACTACACAGTTCACAATCCTTAAGCACTTTAAAATTCGGGAATAGAATAGGCAGACTGCCTATTTTAACTGAAAATTGCATTGCGTCTTGATATATTTTATACCTATTTCAAAAACATACTAGATGCATACATCATACTTTATAAAGTATGATTTTGATGACGCAACTAAAATTTAACTCTTTGCAGCTATTGTCTTACACTGCGTATAATGTAATGGAATAGATGTATTCTTACATCATAAAAAAACAAATTACATTACATACTTTAGAATGTTGCACAATTTGAATTGGAGTCTCAGATCGGCACAAGTTTGCGCGTTGTCGAATCGTCGACGACCGCTCACTTTCCGAGCGGCTTGATCCCTTGATCGGCGTTTCGTAGAGATTTGGGGTCTGTCTGCATATTTTACCGTATTACCTTTGAGGGTCTTCAGATGAGTTGTTCGGACCTACAGATAAGTTTCATCATAGGAAATCAAGGCAGACTACAAAATACCATCCAAATCACACCGACGTTCCAGAACTGAGAGTTTCTTTAGGCATTTTTTGCCGCGCACCACCTCTATCTGGAACCAGATGACCACTAATATTTTGCCAACCAATTTGACTTAGGGTCCTTCAAGAAGAGAGCGTACGAATTTTTCAAAGGGTGACAACGCACTTGCGATCCTTCTGGCAATGTGTCCATGGGCGCCATTATCACTCAACATCAATGAGCCTTCTGCCGTTTTCCCCCTGTTACCGCTGTGACCGCTAATAAATATACGTTCGCAACATTGTAGCAAATTATTTAAATGTTTTATTTGCTTTGGCTTCACAAAATCGAGGTTACAGATTCGCTATGTACTTTCTTTATTATTAATGTCATTAATTTATCTTATCAACGCTTCTCAGTCTATTTAAATACTTTTACGTAGGCGAACTTCAACACATATGTGGTAGTCGGAATTTAATGAAAGATGTTATTAACTACGTTTTAATGTCTATTATCAATAGCTGTTGAGTAAAAACTGATAATTTTGTTTAAGATAAGGTAAGTAGAAATGAATTTCCTAACAATGATAATATAGTAGTAAACTAGTGATAAATATATTCGTATTATATAAAAGAATACTATTATAGGTATAATTACAAAACTTATTAAATTTCTATTTTTTTAGATAAACATGGTTTTTGGAAGTAAATGGTCACCAATAAATACGGACGAGATTCCCCCAGTAGTTCCAGGAATTTATCGCCCAAAACATCGTAAGTACGCTGCTTGAAAAATACAATCTGCATTATATAATACGTATGTAATATATCAAATGGACGGAAATTAGACGTTACTGTAATTGTTCATAAGATCGCCAACCTTCGAAAGAAGAGTCTAATTGTGATCCCTGTTCCCTTTTTAGAAAACTCCTAATCTAACAGCCATTATTAATTCACACACTAAGACATTGTTCTTTTTATATAAAACAATTAATTGTTGTCTCAGTCAGATGTTATTAAATTTAACAACAATTCTACTGTTTTCAGGTGTGCCAGGTATCAATTCATACACACGTAGAAAAAACATACGTGCCGTACTCAAAAATGGTTACTTGAATATCGAAAGTAAATCAAAACAAAGACAACTATTCTCCAACTACATCGTTGCACTTGTTGAAGCAAGGTGGAGATGGACCCTTCTCAATTTTGTAAGCGCACACACATTTCTTTGGCTTTTTTTTGGAACCATCTATTGGATTATTTCTTATAACCATGAAGATTTCTTACCTGTATCCATTTCTCAAAATGCTTCGAAAACTACACCGTGCATACGAAATCTATATGGGTTTACCTCGGCTTTCCTCTTCAGCATCGAAGTTCACACAACGGTCGCATATGGAAAGCGAGCAATCACACTCGAATGTCCCCAGACTGTAACTGCGATGTGCTTACAATGCATTGTGAGCTCAATATTCCAGGCAATAATGGTCGGCATACTTTTCGCAAAGTTGACTCGTCCTCGAGCCAGGACGCAGACAATTCTCTTTAGCAGACAAGCAGTTATAAATCTGAGAAATGACAAATTCTGTCTAATATTCAGAGTTGGCGATATGAGGAAGTCTAGAATATTGAATATTAAGCCTCAAGCCTACGTAATAAGGTTTCAATCTGAGCAGAAGCAAATGAATATTAGCGATCAAATTGAATTGAATGTTGACGTAGATGAATGCGAACAAACTTTTTTTCTATGGCCAATTACGGTGGTCCATTGGATAGACGAAAAAAGTCCATTTTACAAATTATCAGCAGCTGACCTGTTGTGTAGTAAAATAGAAATACTCGTCGTTTTCGAAGGTATGATAGAATCAACCGGTCAATCGGTGCAAGCGAGGTCGAGTTTTATAGAGTGTGACATATTTTGGGGTCATAGATTTGCTACGATGATTGGCTATGATACGGAGAGGATGATATATGATGTCGATTTTTCAAAGCTATCAGAAATTCAACAGGTTGACACACCTTTGTGTTCTGCGAATGAATTTAGCACATTGTTATCGGTCCTTTCGGACACTTCACCGGAGTTCACTACATCGCATGAATTTAATGAATGGACGTGAGATGTAACAAAGAGGTGATTAAATTGTCCGGGTAACCCTCAATATGTAAATGAATAGCTTCATTTGTCAATTCAAATATGTATCTTAATTTTTATTTAGGGCATCTTTAACTGATAAAACAAGAACTTACTACATTACTTGTACAACTCAGCCTTTCGAGTGCCTCTTTTAGCAGTTTTATTAGAAAGTGTTACTACACTTTACACCACTGCGTTTTAATACTATAAAATAGCTTTTTCAAGGACACTGAAAATAAGTTTTAATAATAAATAATACGAATTTCCTTGCCAGTGAAATTTAGATAAAATACTCAAAAATTAGAACACGCCAATAGAGTCGCTGAAGCTACTAGACCAATAGTGCTCACAATAATCTATACACAAAAAAATCCCCTCAAATTAAGAACAAGATTTGCGTTTGCGTGCAAGATTTGTTTTCAAAGTTAACCGAATATGTGAAGAATTAATAACAAGATTGAAGATGAGCCTTAATTAGTGACGGTTTTGTCTATGTTTCAGAATTAATTGGCAAAAGGTTTGAATCAAATGGCTGAAATCGAGATCCTATTATGTTATGAAAACGTCTGGGGATCTAATATCGAATTATTGTGAAATAAGACGTGTTTACTGTTCATTAAAGTTAGTTTGTTATTGTAAGTTGTTTTACAGGGTGTTCTTAGTTTATGCTCCGAAAGCAATGAAACATCTATTAAAATGTTTTATAATTTTTAGTCCTTTTTTCTTTTTATCATTAAAATATCTTAAGGGTTACACTTTATAAAAGTAATTAAGTGATACTAAATCCAAGAAAAACAAAATCAATTTAATCTGGATAACCAATACTGCTAAAGTCTCCTGTGTTCTTATACCAAAATAAATAAGTTATTTGAATGAATTCTCGTTGAAAAAAGAATACCGTCAGGCATTGAAAATATAATCAATTTTATTATTAAGCTATTGCATACATTTTATCGCGGGTTTTGAGCGCAGCGACCGAATGAGGTAATTCCGTAACGAAGAAACCTAACACTTGATGACGTAATATAGATGTGGCCAATACGCGTTACAGCGGGACAAAACACATATTCACATCTCTCTGACGAGATCGGTGACGTAGCGTAAGCACGGCTGGTGCAGCCGGTACGTGTTAGAGTGAGACGTACTATATAGACGTGTTAGTCCTAATCTGGTAGAGTGGTAGATTGAATTAATATCAAAGAAAAAAAAATACTGCATAAATAAAAAAATAGTAAATAATTATGATTGCATGAGTTGATAAAAACTGCTATGCAATAGCTTTACCGCGGCAGTTCCCGAGTGCCACACGTATTTTTATTTGTATTTATTTGGTTCATATAAACAGCTAAAATTGTAATACATGTGGTATTACCTTGTGTATTTCGTTTTCGTGTGAACGTGTTTATAACTATGTTATACACAACCATTCGGCTATGTAAAGTGCTAGCCGCCCTTGAATGCTTTCCGACGCGCAGAAACAAACGACACTTAATTTGACATCTGTATAGGGTTTGTTACAACAAGATATTAACCAATTTTTGGCTCAATTATAGTCGAAACATGGCTTAGCATTATTACTCGGAAATAAAAATAAACGTCATCTCTTACTACAAAAATGAAGGTGATTGTATGTGACTGATATATCATAGGCTTATTTATTTGGGACAACCAGGAGGTGGTAAGTGAACGATACTACTATACTACTACGATGTTGTTTAAATATGCATGACAAATATAAAAATTGTTTTAGGAGGATGGCAAGCAACGGCGTAGAAAACTCTTGTTGTTTTGTTTGACCAAGATAACGTAACACAAACGCAAGTCCAGAGTCGAGAAGGCTGGTTTACAAGAAGGTTTCGAATCGATGAATCACCCTCTATATTCAGCTGACCCTATCTTCTAGTGATTTCTACCTGTTCTCGCGGTTAAAGCCAACTCAGTAAAATTTGACTACATAAAAAAGTTTTCTTTAAACATCTAAAATTTTATTAAAACTATGGTGTAATAGCCATTATCACTTTTTTATGGAAAAGGAGGCAAACGGGCAGGAGGCTCACCTGGTGTTAAGTAATATTGAAGTACCCTATGGTGCTTTGGTATTGGTAAGGAAATACTTTGGCAACTGGTTCAACATAGTGGTGGTGTTTGGTAAAACTGCCATAACAAACGGTCAGATGTGGACGACGATACGATACGGATGGAATTTTGTATTATGCTTTGACTCATCTGAGCGAAAAAGTTGAAAATCCAAGTGCATAGAGCAGCCAAACTGATAATCGCTAATAAGCTGGTGGCAGTCTGTATACCTCAGGAGCTGGTCGTTAATAATAGTTTCAATTATTTTGCAGAAAAAAGAAGGTTAAATCTATTGGTTGGACGGATCAGAAGATCATTGAAGCGATCTTCCAACACCATTGACAATGCCGAGCGACCGTAATGGCACGTTAAGACGTGAGTCAACTCAGGAGCAGCAGTACGCAGCACAACTGCAGGCTTGAGAAGAGGATGGCTCGAATCATAGATGTCCGAGGAGCACAAAGCTTTGCGAATAGCACGATGCCGGAATATAATTTGAGGCATCGAAGATTTACACCACGATAATATCGTTGGTGCGTCTATCTGAATATAAAATATTGTTTACATAAAGAATACTGTATGACTTATTTGAGTTCTATAATAAGAGTAAGTAATCATAGCCATACGCAGTTGTTACGTATTTATCATTTGTATCTTGAGAACGGGCTAGAGCCTCTCGAGCCAATTGTCTGTTATGCTGAGCTCAAATGCTGTATTTTCTTTGTTATGTCAAAAACAGATATTCTAAATACATTTGCAATCGCACGAAGCTCTTGTTTGCGTTCTTGTAATCCGTAGTAATCAGATTAATTTCCAGGTTTTAACCCGAGACTATTCCATATCAAAACTTTAAATAAAACTACGGATGCGATCTGCGATCGATCAAGTACTTCATTGTTGGTTTCAAATGATTTTAGTTCATAGTGAACAACACAGTTGACAACTTGATTCTGCGTCCTGCGATTTCAGATCCAGTTTATTGATTAGTTGCAAGATTTGTTTATGAAGTTTGACGCGTAACCGAAAAATGTGACGGTAAATTTCTTTCCAAAACCGATAAAGAAGTTTCACTTCAAAAATAATGAATAAAATTTATGTCACTAAAATATTATATATATATATTATTTTATTATACTAAAGTATAATAAATTTTAGTGACTACTGCAGTTAAATGTACATAATTAATAAAGGCGAACGTCATTTTATGCACACGTAAACAAAGCTTGAAATTAGGCAGGCTGTCATACGAGTACTGTTGTACGTGACTGAACCTGAGATCTATAGAACGCGTATTGGGCTTATATATAGGAATTATTATAGGAAATACCGATATATAGTAATTCTAAATCTTTAAATAAGACTATAAAAATAATAATAATAACATGAATTTCAACAAATTTTTATATGAATTCTCATATTTTTTCATTTATTCAAAAGCAGCGTTTTAGGTGGCGTTCATACGTATTACGTAAGTAACTTTTACCCACACATTGTCTATATACTTTTAAACGAAATGCATTTTCGACGATTCCTACAAAATATTAATACGTATTTATACTATTATTTTTGAAAGCTTTGCTATAAACGTTTTTTTTAGTTTGTTTAGTTGTTTTCCATGGTTAAGGATGATTGAAAATTTGACCATTAGAAGTTTTGAAGTTGGTCGGTTGATGTGTTTATTTAGAGTTTTCTTTTGTTTTTTTGCTTCTATTAGCTAAACATGCCGATATTATCATTCATACCACGACCGAGACGATTGAATCTTTCTCTATCGACCCAATAAAACAATTTTGATGAGTGTTTTTGTTTATTCAAGATGAGCTCAGATTATTTACAATTATGTACATGCTTTTATGATTGTATTTAAATTTGAAATCGTTATAAGTAAGATGTCTCAACAGAACAACGACTGTCAGGTCCACTGGTAGCAAATCATTTTTACTCTATTTCATTTATTTTTTTAAACTACACCTGAGAACTGATGAGAAAAAATCTTTTAGATCATTTCTAATTGAATTAAGATTATGAAAATCGGACGGTTACATAACTTAGAGTAATTGAAATTTTAAGGCATGCAAAAAGCAATGTTTTCCAAACCATACTGCTATGTATTTATTTATTTACTGTACCGCGCTCTATCATATTGTATAATTTCACGATACCTGACTCTGAAAAGCGAAATTAGAAATAAAAACTTTCCTTTCATGGCTATGTCCGCATCTTAATTATGATATCTGAGGGACGCCCGTAAAATGTACGTAAAAAGGTAGTGGTTTATCTCTCTCATGACAGATATGAAAGGTTTTTGAATTACTGTTGTTGTCAGGTTTCAATAAACGTGAGTTGTAAGAACATATTTGGATAATATTTTTACAAGCCTATTTTCCTAAGCCCTATCGTATTCATTTCACTAAAAAATTTTTTTATTAAAACTACTTTTTTGCACCAAAATAAAATCGGAAATAGGTTAAGTTTTAATATAATTAGAAAATGTTTTATTGTTAAAATGGTTGTTTATCTAAGGGTGTATAGATGCGTATTCTAGTAAACTTATCACTATTTTTTAAAAAACATACATAATATTTTCATAAATATATTGCGAGGGAAAGGTGAGTAAGTATATTAATGTCCTTGATTTTATCTCTCTGAGATTCCCTACATTTTATATTATATAATTTAATGTATAATTTATCTATAATTTCAGAAGAGTCTACAGGATGAAAATAGATTCGACATCAACAGCATGACCCCATAGTAATAAAATTCCCCCAAATAACCCATAATTCATTAAGCTGTGAAAGTAACTGAAATAGACATGTCTGGCTGTATGGAAATCAATCAGTGAGCTTTTTTTTAACCGCGTAAGCTGCAGAACTAAGTCTCTCCGCCAATCTGTTGATATGATGGGACTACTGAAGTTTTGCATCCATGATGATTTCAAGAAATACAGTTGTATCATCCAGATTCAATTCCTCAATATTTATATTTGGTCTAGTATCCATAACCTTACATACATAATATACATCTTCAAATTACGTGTTTGATTTTTATAATTAGGCTGTCGAGGTATACATTAGACGTATTCCATGTTCTGAATTGGTATGTAATTAAATAATTTAATGTTCGTCTGGTTACGCTTGAATTCCCTCACTAAGGCGTGTTTGATTTGGTTGTACATTTAGATTAACCTTTCTATTTTAGCAATCAATATGTATAGTGAATGATTTTATCGACTATATTCCTATCGAGCATTGTTAGTTATTACCTGCCTTAATAGTTACCTTTTCCACGCGTAATCTTTTACCTTCCCGAACCATTATTTAGGTACTCGTACTCTCGTTCCTGTGACACACCCTCTTTAATCCATTCTATAATAATATATGTTAAAATAAATTAATAATTTATACTGCAGTTTAAATTAATAGTCTCTCAAAATTTTCCTATCTTATACCATGCGCTAATCGTAGAAATTGTAAACGTGATTTCGAGTAAAAGTTGGTGTTGAAAATAACAATGTGGTATAACTACATTATAATAATTTTGTTAGATAGCAGCCTGCCGGCGGTTCTTGTCCAGCTGTTGGCCTGACACGTTTATGGAGTATAAAAATTATATTCGAATCGCCCTGTAGTAAGTTTGTTCTTATCTATTGGATGTGCGATGAAGATAAAAAACAGGATAAATAGATATTTATATATCCGAAATATACATGGATTAGATAATCCATGTATAATTCGGAGCTCATGTTGTTTTGTGTGTATGTGATTTTCATGTATTTTTACATGCTTCTGGTCGTCCGCCTAAAAAGCATTGGTAAATGGAAACTAAAGTTAAGATAAATCATACATAATCCAGGTTTGCAAGTAAAGAGCAGTGTTAGCCTAGTGGCTTCAGCGTGCGACTTTCATACCTGAGGTCGGTTTAGGGTAGGTTTGATCCCCGACTGTGCACCAATGACTTGCACAAATTCTTTCTATGTTCGCATTTAACATTTGCTCGAACGGTGAAGGAAAACATCGTGAGCAAACCGACATGTCTTAGACGTAAAAAGTCGACGACGTGTGTCAGGCACTGAAGGCTGATCACCTACTTGCCAATTAGATTTAAAAATGATTATGAAACGGATTCAGAAATCTGAGGCCAAGACCTATAGAGGTTGTAGCGCAACTGATTTATTTATTTAAATATTAAAGGTTTGCATTGATTAAATAATTTTCTTTAAAAAATACTGTATTTCATCTTTCGTACAGATACTGTATCCTCAGTATCTTAATGTAAGGAAACTGTACGTGGTCCAGAGACTGCCACGAATTTTGAAAGAAATGGATAAGGCTTTTAAAAAAGCTAGTCTAATAATACTCTGATACTGTTAGTTTATTATAGGATAATCCGTCCGTTAATGTGATTCTTCTAAACCCAATAATGAAACCACAACATTGTTTTTTTTTAAATCTGAGATCAGACCGTGACTGTCGATCGATCTCCTACCTGCATCCCAATAACTAGGAAAACAATCCATTTTTGGCGATAGATAGAATGCAATCTCTTCGCTCTTTACACTCATATCTGATAATCAATATACACCAAATAAAGTAAATAAAACCGAACAAATAATATTTAAATATCCATATCTATGTTTAAAACATATTAAATAGCTTTTTTATAATTTTAAAAACTGTCATTACCATACAAAGGTCTATCCAAATACACCGATCCGACCTGCCATGAATATCTTGTATCGACAGATGGATATTCCAATCCGTCGGTTGGTTATTGGCACACTTTTATCAATATTTGAATTAAAATGTCTAGCTCAGATAGTCAACAATGGAAAGAGATAGGTTAATGGATTTGGGCATTAGTAACAATATTTTTATCAACTTTTTTTGTTAGTTTTGTTTATAACGAACTGAAGAACGTTTTGTAAAAAGATACACGTTTGCCGATGGCTGGCCATGCGTCATACTCGTGAACGGGTGCTACTAGTGGTGACTGGTCGTACTTGAATTCGTGTATGCGGTGATATTAGTTGTTTATACTACGTATTTGCGTGTTGCTCTCACGAGTATGTGCATGTTCATGCTCCTATGTGCATGTGTAAAGTATTCCTATACTATATAAATCCTATTTCACCATGCCTCCTGCTGATAGAGGATAAATCTTTGTTTTTAATTTAATCTATTATTCTTTATTACTCAAGATGTCATAATATGGAACAGAGTGTAATGGTTGCAGTTCCTTACAAACATTGTGTAAAAAAAATTTGGTAATTAAAAAGAGTGGCGGAGAGTTCATTGCCAGTTCTTCTCTTCCGTTCTACGTCCTTGATTTGAGAACTGTCAGTTAATGTAAAATTAGATTCATTTAATATTTCTTTTTTTTGATGTTCATAAGTGTACATTATATTACCTATATGAATAAATGAATTTAGACTTTGACTTTGACTTTTGAATCTTATAGAGATAGAGTGAACGCCCGAAATGATTATCTGTTATGCCTTTTTTTTATTTTAATTTTTAAAACAAGATAGGTAACAACAAAATACGAAAAAGTATTTGATAGGGGTGTCAGAATGAATGCAATTTATAACCAATTCATTCTACAGCTAGGGAAACCCCAAGGTTTCTTTATATAAATTCTTAGATCTGAGTTAAGGCATTAGTGTCCAGTTTAGGAGTCGGGCGGGTGCAGTGCGGATTGCAAGTCGCCTTTAGCACATAAATCACTACGTTTTAGCGCAACGAGCAACAGCACGTCGGATCTCTCGCGATGCCAAACTGATGCTTGTTTAAAGTTTTGAAAATATCAAAACCCTATTTATCTGCCGGAGTTATAAGATAGTCATTCTTTGTAATGTTTATAATTAACTTACTATCAATTATTATGAAATTCAATTGCAGCGTTTAAAACTCGGACTCTTCTCAATATTATTTCTGAGAAAATTAAATTTTAATCATTATAACAGTCATTTAAAGCTGACTGAAAAATCGCCTGCCTCTGCAATTCACCTCCTAAGTTAATGAGAACTTTTTTTTTTCCCGGGTCAGAATATTGGAAAAGCATCAATTAATAAACCGATAATATTGTAGAATATCGAGACATTATAGGCATGTGCCGCGGTTAAAATATATAAGCAATAACATCCTCCCTTCTAATATACATCGTTGTAGTTAAATGTCAAACCCTACATTTTTGTAACTGGCCGGTCAATATTTTTGAAATATAACTGTGGGTAGCACCGCGTCATAGTTTGATTTATTTTATTTTACTACCTTACAAAACACTACCCTATAATGAAATATGATATGAAATAAATAAAAAGAGTTAAAGTGGTATCTATGTAATATGAAATAGTTTACGACAACATCGTTTAGAACAACATATATTGATCAAAATCAAAGGTCCCGGCAGAATTCTATGTATTAGGTACTCTATAACAACGTCATCTGCTTGTAATTGTTATTGTCAGTTTTTACACCCAAATATGAGTAGTCCTTTTGGTGTCGTTATAATAGATTTTGACAGTACTAACATAGATTATAACATCATAAATTATTAAAATTCATGATTTTTGATTATATCTTATTCATGCATTTTATGCATATTTTTTTGCCTATCACACTCCAGCCAGTGTCATTCTTTTTCCGTTATATTTCTCTAGCGCCTGAGAAATTAATAATTGCACACACAGAATAATCCATTGGGATTCAACCGCACGACCGTCATGAATCAGAGTCGATAGTTGCGCCTATTCATTAGGCTTATAATCCCGTTCCTTTATTATATATAATTTAATAGAAAACATCAATTAAAACTTTCGAAAAAGATACTCTTACTTGGCTTTAAGTTATCAAATCTGAATTTTTTTGAAATATCTTAAAACCAAATCAAACAGCGACACCTAAAGAATTGATGGGATTGTTGTGTAAGGAAGACGCAATTGGGTCGATATCGAACGAGATACGTAAGAGCTTTCTCCCATCTCCACGATGCTGCGGCAATATAACATTTCGGGCTAAGTTATATGTTCCCGACTCTTGATAAAATTCAAGAGTGCACTTAGTGATTTTCTTTAGGGTCAATTTTTTTATACGAGAAATCTCCTACATCTTTAAGTTTGTGACGTAATCTATTATTTACATTATGTCTAAGCCTATCTTTTCAGTTTTGACGTGTCAACGTCTTATAATTTGATGCACGTAAAAACATGACGCATGCGGCGTTTCCTCGCCCTGAGGCGTTCCATTTAAGGCTTGAAATGCAAGCAAGAGCGCGGAACGAGCGACAAACATAATCGGCCTCCACGTTCGGCGGCGTTCGTTCGTAAAAAATTGACATAATAATTGTATTTATGCAAACAAATAAATCAATTCAATTGCTATTTCCATTTAGCTCCTTTTCTATAACGATACAAAACATCTATCAAACAAGCGAAATTAAATATTCTTTTGAAAAATTGCGACTGTTCTATCAGTATGTTTTTATGACGTTTTCACGTTCAACTATCGTCAGTAAACCGACTTTACAGACAAACGATTTTTTTCAGAACAGGGAACAAACGGGTTTAAGGACCTGAGGTGATACCGCCGCCAATGAACATTTTAAATTCAGAGGGCTCGCGAGTGCGTTGTCAGCCTGCCAAGAATTAGTACGCTGTTTTCTTGAAGGACCCTAAGTAGAATCGGTTTGGAAAAACTTCATTAGGCTTGGCTATGCCAAAAGCAACAGCGTGGCTCTACCACTAGTAAGAGATTAGTGAAATAATTTTTGTATGATTATGTAACAAATGGGCGATGGGGTCGCCACGTCCCGAAACCATTCTGTTTTCGTTGAAGTAAATTATAATGATAAAACTATAATGCAGACCTAAAGTTTATTTCAGGGAAAATATCAGAAATGACTAATTGGGCTTATCCGATGAAATAAATGATCCGTGATTTTACATACTAAGATATAAACTCGTGGATTAGATAATAACTACAATGCTTTTGTACTGAATTCCCTAGCTATTAATTATAAATATAAGAATTTAAATTATAATTTAAAGGTTCTGAAAATTCTAAGCTATTAAGATGTTCCTTATAACTTTTCATTCCGTTCCACGTCAACTCCACTTACGTCAGCCGAGTTATGATTAAATTAGGTTATTGGGTTTGGTTTACATTTACATACCGTACTCCAGCGAGACAGATTTATTGAACCCACAAAACTTATTTCATAGCTTATGTATGATACGCCTTGGAAAATGGATATTCGAAATAAATAACTTACGATTCATACAATCAAGAATACAGTATTTAGAATTTTCTCTTATTTGCAAAGCAATAATAAAAATTTATTTACAAGAAATCCAAAACAATAGTATTGACTTTTATTAACATAACTTTTACATATTTAAATAAAAATAGTTTTTTACGGATTATAGTTATGTATTATTGTATTTAAACTTATAATTATTTAGACAGGCCCTACATCTCATAGTCGATACCAACTCCGGGGAAATAAATACAGATAATACAACATTTTCTACAGCTGTGATACTTTTTGACATTTAACACCTTTGTCTTCAGTCACCGTGACCACGCACGCTGTAAAGCACGCAAAACATTGGTTAAATTTAAAATTACGTCTAAATAATTATAAGTTTAAATACAATACATAACTATAATCCGTAAAAAAGTGTTTTTCTCTAAATCCAATACAATGTTAAATAGTTTGGTCCCTGTGGTAGTGTATCTTTAACGCTGGCAGCATTTCCTCGCTGTATTGCGATACTTATTCGTTGAGCCAGGAAAGCACCAGCTCTGGGATCACCGGTACTATCTACTCGGCGCCAACTTAAATCTTTAATAAGCGCCTGTGCGCTTGAGCCCCATGGCCCACGAGTCTCTACTCCAAAGGAATCAAAATGGAAGTTGGAGGAAAGACTTATATTTGTGCCGTTTATTATTTGTTCTGCTGGCTGTTCTGATCTGCGGCCGCCCCAGCTTTTTTGATTGACTAAAAGAGGTGAGACGGGGCAAACGTATCCACACAAGTAGCAGTAATTCCGTAATTTAAAAAATATTGCATGCACATTCACTATATAATTAACCATTGGAAAATCCATGCATTGATTCTTAGAGGATCAGCTATCTATAGAAACAGAAGATCACGCAGGATAGAACTTGAATCCGCTGTGGTGTCTTAATTTTTTTATTCTAATTAAATATTGTCATTTCTTACATAACATGTGTTATTGCATTAAATATGAACTATTACCATTTTATTTATTTATTAATTCAAATTCCGGTCATAATTAGTAATTTCAATGTCAATAAATTGAAAAATAATCATTATGGATCCCTCTTCGGATCCGGTAAGGCCACATCTGTCTGTCTTTTGCTTTTGTTATCCAGTTTTCACCACCTTGTATTTTTATTTTATCATTCCATTTTTCCGTTGGTCTACGTTTTGATCTTTTATTGTTGGTACTTAGTACTTACCCTTAGTGTCCACTTTTCCTTATCCATGCGTGCAATATGACCCGCCCAGTTCCATTTCTGTTTTTGAGAATATTCTAAAGCTTCTATTAATTTTCCTTTTAATGACTACAATCCTCTAAATTAAATATTATACGACAAATATTTCTGTCTTTTGAACTTACACCCGCTAATTACGGTGTCAATCTCAATAGAGTGACGATGTTTTTCGAACAAATACATATTTTACAGTCTGCATCGTGTTATAATTTATAAAATTATACGAACATAAAGTCATACAAGAAAATGAAATAATATTTTGTTGGCAACATTATAAGCACATAAATCATTTTAAATCTTTCTCGCGAGCAGCTTAGAATGAACTTATTATTATTTTGGCACGGCCAAGTTTTATATAACGTCAAGTAGCAAAGGTTTCTATAAAATTGTCTTCCGTTTGTAACACTTTCTTACACCCGTTTAAAAATTAAATATCTAATTATGTTTAATGATACACATATTGTTAACAAAATTTTATGTATTACTTTTTGTTAAGTAGTTTTTAGGAAGTCAGTAATTAATACAATTAATAAACTCTTTACTA
Organism: Pieris mannii; assembly: GCA_028984075.1. Lineage (NCBI taxonomy): Eukaryota > Metazoa > Arthropoda > Insecta > Lepidoptera > Pieridae > Pieris > Pieris mannii. Next base: position 9,999,393 of record CM054776.1, read on the forward strand.
CTATTTTTTGCAATAATTCAGTAGCTCTTAATGAATAACGCTTTTATTAATAAAATTACAAACTTTAATAAAAAAATCTACGAATACAAGGCTTCGATAAAGTTTTAAATGTGCACCTACAAAAAAGACACGTTAAAGTTAAATATTGCACACTCGGGTCTCGAACTATGAGCTTAAAGGTGAGTGTCCCATGCACGAGCCACTGTGCCAACAATATAAAACACTTTAATATGGTAAGAATAAAAGAAACGATTTGTTTAAAAATACTTAAATTACCAAGCTCCTCGTCAGTATTTTTACTTTGTATAATTTTCTACTAATCAGCATAAAGTTACTATAAAAATTGAAGATAAGAATATAAAATATGCAATAACAATAAAGCAATTAACGGATTGTTTAATCCAGTGATACCTAAAGTGGTCTGTATCGATCCCTAGGGGCCTATGACAACCTGCAAGGGGTCTACGTCAGCGAAGAAAAAATTTGGGGGTCCACGATAGTGGATCTCAACACATACACTGATAGTACCTATTTACTTACATCATACTATCTAATATCAAAACATATACATTATTTATAAAAGTATGAAGTAAAATATTTATTATATATGTTTGTAAAATTGTGTAAGTTATAGATGGTATTCGCTTTGTGGTCGCAATACATTTTGAACTTGAAAAAACCAGAAAAAAAGTTCAATTCAATTAATAAATGTATAAATTAACACGTGTTTTTTCTTTAGAAATTTACAGGACATCAATATCAGGTAAGTAGGGGTAGACCCCCAACACGGATAAACATGGCAACTACGACACAAAAAAGTTTGGGGAACGCTGGTTTAGTCAAACCATATATTATTTGTTATGTCGTATTTTACCCATCATGTTAAGGGTAAAAGTAATCTTCGGCTGTTAAGTTATTTATTAGTATCAATTAGCCACAAAATAAACAGTAATTTAACGACGGGCCTAAATAAACAGCATTAATATCCGTCACCATACAAAACCCGAGCATTCTTACCTCATAAAAATGGATATTTCCCTACTAAACCCTACCATAAACACAACAAAACAAATGAATAAGAGAACTCTACAATAGCACTTATGTTCGAGGCATAAAAGTGATAATCGCTTGATAGAACTACGTTACAGTTTGCAAAACCCCTCCATATAATGTCTTCTAATTCGGTCATAAAAGTATAGCGATCTTAAGTTTACGGCAATCTAAAGTTAATAACTTAGAAGATGCTTATAGCAAGCCCTTTGATGGTTTATAAAACATTATTAACGTCTGTCCTTAAATTTGTAAAGCGAATATATATTTGCTGTATAGTAAAACTCTGAGCCCGGAGCATGAAAACTTTAAAAGTACATTTTGTAAACTAATTAAAATAAACAATTATATAATAAATATTAAGTTAATTAAATACATATAAATATTATTATAAAAGTGTAACCTCTGCTAAATGTTGTATATTATGATTTCAATTTTGTGTATCCAATAAAAAATTTACTTTCGCTAAAGATATTGAAAGAACCACAAACGAATATATATTTGAGATTATTTAGTAAATCTCTTCATCTTTATAGTCTAACGCCCAAACCCAATAACCTATCTCAATCCATTTTTGACCATCTGAGATAGACATCTTAATCATAATATTGATAATAGTGTGCCGATAACCAATCGATGGATTGTACTAGCCATCTATAGATACAAGCTACTCATGGTAGGTCGGTTCAGTGTATTTGGATTGACGTTTGTATGAAAATGACAGATCAACTGTGCCAATATCCTATCTTAAGATTTTAACTTACACCAGTTTTTAAAATAATTAAAAACATATTTCATATGTTTAAAACATAGCCATGTATATTTTAATATAATTGGTACGGTTTTATATACTTTATTTGGTTTACATTCATTACCAAATATAAGTGTAAAGGAGGAAAAGATTGCATTCTATCCGTCGCAAAAAATGGATTGTCTTCGTAGGTTTTGGTTATTGGGTTCCAGACAGAAGATCGATCGACTATCACTGTCTGATCTCAGAAGGTTTTCAATCTGAGATTGTGGATTAATTATTGGATTTGGGAGTAAGCTTACCACCAATTTAATAGCTTTTTCCATAGACTAAATATTTTATAATATCCTAACAAGGTCGTTGTAGTAAACATGGCATTCGTTTGGTGCAAATCGAAGACTCAAATTGATCTAGTTATCTCGAGCGCCTGTCAGTTATAAGGCGAATGAGAAAAGTCAAGCGAAGCCTTCCCGACCGCACTTCGCCTCACATTACTAACACGGCGTGACTTGTCTTAGGCTAGGCAAGGAAAAACGCGTTTGATTTATTTCGGTTATATGGAGGTTAATAATATGTATTTATAATATTCTCTAACACCCGAACCCAATATTTTATCAACACACACACAATCTTAGATTGTTTTCAATATTTGATTGTGGATTAATATTGGGTTGTTAGACCGCGACAGTCGATCGATCTTCTATCTGCATCCGAATAACTACGAAAACAATCCATTTTTGGCGACGGATAGAATGCAATCTTTTCCTCCTTTACACTTATATTTGGTTATTAATGTAAACCAAATAAAGTATATAATACCGTACCAATAATATTAAAATATACATGGCTATGTTTTAAACATATGAAATAGCTTTTTAACTATTTTAAAAACTGGTGTAAGTTAAAATCTTAAGATGGGATATTGGCACAGTTGTACTGTCATTTTTATACAAACGTCAATCCAAATACACTGAACTGACCTACCATGGGTAGCTTGTATCTATAGATGGCTAGTACAATCCATCGATTGGTTATCGGCACACTATTATCAATATTTGTATTAAGACCTCTACTTATTACTTATTAGGTTATTAGGTTTGGGTGTAAACTATTATCAGATACACGGCTGGGCCTGCTCTGCGGCTGGCCCAGCCTTTTAAGATAAAATTATTGATAGTCACTTCGGGCCAACTGGTACTCCGGATAATCTGAGGTGATATTGCACTTTTTATTCCATAACTCTGATACAATATTAGGTTGGATTTCTACTCGACCACAGTATTTAAATCTAGGCATACAACCGATAGCTTTGCCTACTCGGAGGAACTGGGTAGCTGGTGAGAGCCGTGTACCGGTATTTTAGATTACTAAGCTGTACAGTTTTCCAAAAAATATACTTCACAAAAAAGTGTATGAGCATTACACTGACAATATTCTCAAAATCTGAACAGGTTGATACACCAGTGACTCCTAAGCTTGGAGTGTGTATGTATATTTTACGTACGTCAGAATTTTGAATTTTATTGGAAGTGACAGATGGAAGTCTAAGCCTAACAAAAATCAAGGATGTAGGTTACACAGTATAATCTCTTATACCATGTACCTACATATTATAATCTGCAAAACATACATATTCCTATTAACATCTATGTAAAGTAATTTAAGTATTTTTGTGTTATTTACAAATTGTTTCTGCAATTAACTTCTGTCTAGCGATATATTTCTCAGTTCTGTTTCCTAAGACTTATGGCCCTACGCAGAGAAAATAAATTGTCGCTTTCAAAAATGAAGTCTGCGCATTGTCGTTCATACATAACGCTTATTGGACACGTCTGGGCTGTTAGCACTTCTCATCTTCTGGTGAAATATAATAATATGACTTGGCATTAATATGAATATGGCAATAAAAATATGTTATGCCCTAAAGGTAGTGTAATTTAATTATAAGAGATAATTGCGATGATAATAACCGACAAACTAATATAAATGAGAGTAGTGTTGGCCTAGAGGCTTCAGCGTGCGACTCTCATACCTGAAGTCGTAGGTTCGATCCCCGGCTGTGCACAAATAGAATTTCTTTCTATGTGCGTATTTAACATTTGCTCGATTTGTGAGGAAACCCACATGTTTCAGACCCAAAAAGGCGAAGACGTGTGTCAGGCACTGGCTGATCACCTACTTGCCTTTGACTTAAAAATGATCATGAAACAGATTCAGAAATATGAGGCCAAGACCTAAAGAGGTTGTAGCGCCACCGATTTTTAATTTTATTTGTTAAATAAATAACAGAAATCTCAATGCCGATTCTTGTTCTTTAATTTCAGAAATATGAGGCCAAGACCTAAAGAGGTTGTAGCGCCACCGATTTTTAATTTTATTTGTTAAATAAATAACAGAAATCTCAATGCCGATTCTTGTTCTTTAATTTTTTGGTACAACCAAAATTGTATTCACAACTCACAAAGCCGTGTTAACGTGGACTGACAGACAAGGGTAAAAGTTCAGTTAGAAAATTTGGGCATTTGTAAGCTGAAAAGTTTAAATTTCGATCTGAGTTGGTAAATACGGAAGGCTATGTTATTATATGTACGTAGTTACACTACACACAGCTTTTTAATAGGATTTGTGTGTTGACAAAGCTGTAACATAAATGTGCATAACATCTTCATACTAATTAGGGTAATTAGGTAACGTACAGCTCAGGGGTCCTGGATTTGATTTTCGCTTCACATTTGTTTTTTTTCACATTACATATTGTAAAGTCACTACAAACATTACGTACACACAAACTACATTTTATTTATTTATCCTTTATCGCCTTATACAAAAACACACATAACAAAAATAAAAAAAAACAGTTACAAAAGATATAAGGCAAAGGGCGGCCTTATCGCTTACAAGCGATTTGTTCCACGCAACCCTAATGAGAAACAACGATAAAGAAACACCAACAGAGGGTAGAGTACAAAAAATGAAAAATAATTAAGAAAAGAAACAAAAAAACTTAAAACAAACGTTACTATAACTAATTGAATATAATAAAACATGATCAAAGGAAAAATAGCAATAATAATAAATAAAAATAATTATAGACAAAAATATAAAAGCCAATAAAAAGGTTAACCTATAAAAATTTATATATTTAAGCAGAGCTTATTACGAGGCAGAAACAAAATGATCAAAAAGAAGCTTTTTAAATACATTTAAAGATTACGCTCGTCTAATATCGATTGGTAGGGAATTCCATAGCAGGATACTTTGCGCAGTATGAGCATTACACTGCTCATATATAGTATATAGTAGGGATTTTATGATCCCTATTGGAATTACAATCATAAATTATTATCATATGTTCTGATTATAACTTTATATATACTAACCAACTAGGGGGTCGTTTGAAAAAAGGCCGACTAATCGGCACAAGATAAACGCTATTTGGAGACGTTTCGTGTACTGCGATTTCCTCGCTACTAGCAACTCATAAACACATAAACAGTTTTTCGTGTAGCAAGTTTTACGGAACGGAGGATCTCATCATGGTTAGATTCCAATTCCTAATATAATCTCAAGTATAGCACTTGGCAACAATGGCATTCGAAGTAATTAATATTTAAAAAGTTTATAAGTACTATTTTCACGCACATTATGCACCTACTAGCAATCATAATTATTCATTGCTTAGTCTACTTAGTTCCATAATGTTTATAAGAATCTTTATAAATTTTGTTTCACTGAGAATATACATAATTTAGTTAGTAGTTTTCATATAATGTTAGTCTTAAATATAATCGTAAGTAATTATGTAGTTATTAGTTCCATAAGAAATGTAACGACATGAAAATATTTTTTTATAATTACATGGACACACGAGAAGAAATAGAATATATGAAAGCTGTTGCTATAGTTTTACTGAAAAGTCGGATTATCACTAATATAAAACGATTGTACCGTGTTATATATTAATTTATGACACACACATTCTTAAACAAATATTATCAGTGTACGAATACAGATCATTTAAATTTAGAATAGTGCGTATTTGTATTAACTATTTACTTTGAGTTTTTGTTCATCAACTTTGGTAAAAGAATTGCAACTATAGGAGTTTTAAAACCAAATTTTGTCATAAAATACTTTACCCACTGATTGTGAACCGTTATTATAACGTATTGGATTTTATAATAATTTTAATAGATCAGCTCCGTTCCAATACTGTTATCTTGTTGCTGCCAAATTGTTCGTTGTGAATTTAAACACCAGTTATCTCGCTATAATAAAAGACTTCTTCAGTGTTTGTTTACCCGCAAACAGGTAATTAAAGCGGTAATGTACAAATGTCGTACACATCACCAATTAAATTAAACTTTCGACACTGAGACTGATCGAGAATTCTTTCAAATTTAATAGTTTGTATGTACTATGTACACTTTCTATGTACATAAGCGAGAGCACTGCAAAATTTTGCTGGCGGAGTGTAGACCGTAAGTAACTTTTTACTCTTTGAATAGGTGGAAAAGACGTTTCGCTGCTGCAGTTGGTAACATTAATTTTTTTCGAGTTTTCAACATATTTTTAGTACCGTCGATTCTTCGTCTAATTTGGATTCTAAATTTGCCATTTGCTTGTAGATCAATTCACAGTTTATTTAGTATTTTGTCTCGGTGTAGTTGTAATATGCAGTGGATGACGCATATCAGTAGAAGACGGGATTTCAGCGTACCCGCGCCCTCTTAGATCGTCGCGCCCTAGGCTTAAGCCCAATTAGCCTACGGATTAATCAGGCCCTGATTCGACATCATCATTGAGAGTCATGCGCAAAGCCTCAAGGTAAACTCTATAAAGTTCCTTTGCCCATTTTTTACTCATCAAATCGAGCTAAATAATGACATCTTTTGTCTATGTTATAATAAATGTAATTTATGCAAATTAAAAGTCGATAAATAAGTAATAACAAGTACAAAGAAAACTTACACGGGTTTTAACTCAGTTCGAAAGCTTTCGACTTTGGCTGGCCTGATTTTTACTTACTTAGAAAATCTTTGCTTCGTGAGCTCTTGCTTCAGCGTAATGCTACAAGTAGATTGTTTAAGACCATTCGGAATATACACATTAGTACTATAAATACCAGATATTTTGATGAAATAAAAATGAGTTCTAATCGTAGTAGTGCTTTCGTATTATTTGGTTTTATTGTGCACACAAAAAGATAACTTTCTTAATGTCCATGGCGGGGCACTTACGCGCAACTTTACGTTTAAAAACATTCATTCATATAAGTGAGCAATCTACCTTTGCATTTAATGTTTTTTATTTTAATTATTTCTGCATATAATGTATTTTGGTACAGACAGAAGTTAAGGTCAAATCAGACAAAGCAATCTAATTAGTAGGTAGATATTTGCTTTGCTAATATTTCTAGTTCTATTAATACACGTTTTCATGTAGTATATAAAACACATAAACGAGGACTTAAAAATAGATAAAAAATAAATTTTAGGTGTAATTAAAATATACTTTATTAATATAGTCATCCGATGGAACAGTTGATTGCTGTGATACTAAAACGTGACATTATAGATTTGTATAAAATCAAATGATTGTTTTCGCTAGATCTAAATACAATTCAAGGGTCATAAAGTCATATTATTCGCCATAAAATGGCGACTGTCGCATTCATACTCATCGAAACATCACGAGTTCGTTCGTGATCGAGAGTATAATATGGTGTTATCGCCTTGCCTCGTCCCTTCTCTGGTCGCTTTTCTAACAACCACTTGCATCGAGATAAAGTTTTTCACTAATGATGATAACGCGTGTGTTACATAACATATTCTTGCCGAGATATCAAGAATAAAGAAGAGAACTAAAGAAGAGAAAAAGAAGCTTTGTGTGGACAGTCGCCAAGAAATACAATTATTATAGTTATATTTTATTATTAACAAATTTAACCAGTATATATAACAATGTTTCGTGGGATCTGTATAAAGACACTTTGTGACTGCATAGTTATAAAAATATAGGTAAAGCTAATCAATCTCATATAGTAAAAATGTATTAGGTAAAATGCAGATTTGTTTCAAATATTTAGACTATTTTATTTCGAAAAATAATTTTCTCATCATTTCTGTTGCAAATAAAAAATATGTAGGGTCAAATAAATATTCTAGGTTACTAATTATTATTCTACTTTAAATGGAAATTATTAATTATACCACAATTATGATTATACATTTATCGGACTTCTTATCTTTTTTAAACGTTATAAGAGTATCTGGGAGTTTATTGCCAGTTCTACACCATTCCTTTGAGAGATTGTACTTCCTAAGTGTTGATTGTGTTACATTATGTTAATATAATATTTTGATTAAATATATTTTGAGTCCGTTTGCAAAAGTTACTTAGCAAAAATGAAATACATAATCTCTAGAACTTAAAAATATACCCGTAAATGTATTCTATTTATATGGAAAGCTATTACTAAAGGCAGGCATACAGATTCTTTGGTGAATTTCCATTTACATAATACCGTTTAGTTTCAAAATATGCTGGTGGATATAGATTTATTTGTGTTTAAAAAGCATTTAATTTTTACATACGGGAGATGGCGTTACGTCTCACCTCCGAATCTTTCCCATAGCCTTCTTCTGCTTATATGACGTATAATCTATATTTAAAACGTATACTTATAACATTAAAATAATACTGAATGCATGCAACTTATCACTTGAATGTACAAAATATTAATAGAGCTGAGTTTTCCAACGTGAGGCCTACAACGATAAGGAGGCAATTGAATTGTTTAGGTTCCATAATTTATTTAAATTATTTGGAACTTCAATTTCAACTTTACATTAAATGTTTTAAAAATTTACTTACTGTGTTTCGGTAACAACTGGTCAGTGTTTTTATCCTATTAACTATCATTTAAGTCAACAATCAAGTTATTTATATATTGAAAATTATGTACGTTACATAGTAGGTCATAAAATTTTAGAAAGACTAAGGGGCTTGGTGGAAAAAACTGCAAGTAAAGTACTACACGAATACCACGTATCTTCAATAATAGGCTAATAATATCAGTACTCGCTAACAAGGTCTATAATGGAGTCGTTTAACGAGAAAACCTAATTTTGATGTATACATATATTTAAACACTGATGACGCACACTTGGAATTACGTGTTACTAAGATTCAATGTTGAAGTCACGTCGTAATCTATTGTCTTTTTACATCACATTATAACAAGCATTTCGGAAATAATTAGTTTATTTTTAGATTATTTTAGGAATCGGTTTGCGTCTCCATGTTCTCGTGCCGTATAAATTCAGTTTCGTGCATATCGTCTTCACTATGAACGTCCATATCTGCTGGAAAGAAAACATTTCTTCTTTATCATAAACTATTTATATATTTTAAGTCCTTAAATATTTAAATACTTTTTAATTATTTTTTGGCTATAAATCTCATATATGCAGGTTTTATCATATCACTCATAACTTATAAGTTTATAGCATTTTCTTTGAGGCTTTTGGAGAGGTAAAAAAATATCCCTTAAAATTCTTTTCAAATTTTTTTTTGAGATTCCATTCAAATTTAATTATCTTATGATAAATACAACTCATTTAAAATTACACTTTTACCTAATTTATTGCTATCGTATTTATGTACCTTCAAGCTTACAATGCGGCCTTGTATCTAATGCAAGTACAGCAAGCTGGCTATCATCTAAGACTCCTGACCATCGAGCAGCTAATACCCTAGACCCTCGGTGACCGCGTACCACGACGGTCGGTACTATGCTCGGAGAGAGTGCCGTTCCACTATACATAGATACTCCAACATTACGGGTCAGGGCACTAGTGGAAATAGAAAAAAAAATTAAAATTGCAGAAATATAATTTCAAACATTTTATCTTATTTGAAATTACTTTTGTTCTGTGTCCCGCGTACGACGCGGTTTCTTCTTACACATTACTACTAATGTGACGCAGAGAGTAGTAAGAATGGTTAGCATGACCAAGGCAAGAACTGCACCAACGAGCAAAGGCACACTGTTGTCTTGGGGACTTAGTTGTGGTGGAGATGGTGTCATGGTCTGGAGTGAACCTGTAACGGTCACAAATAGTTATTTTTATCATGTTTTTTATATTTCTCTTAAGTCTTTGGGTTTACACATACCCGGTCGGTCGAGGTCTTCCATAGTCCTAACAGGAACACTATGTAGGGCAGCGGGTTGTAACGATCGACCACGAGGATTAACAGCATATATTAGAAACGTATAACGACCAGGAGAAAGAGAGTCAAGGGGAAATTGAGGTGTCGCATCATTGCTTGTTTTATAGACTGTCTCAGTTAATCCACGCCCAGAGGTACCCTGTAAACATTTTGAAAATGTATGCCTTAAAAGATTCTTTATAATAATATTATTTAATGTCACTACGTGTATCCCCTCTGACCTAAGGGTATACTATCAAAAATTAAATGTATTTTGGTTTTTCATACTTGATCATTCATAGCGGAATCCAGATCATTTCGTTGTATTTCTTGCTGTTTAACCCCAAGGGCCTCCATTACAAACCACTGAGGAAGACCGCCGTCATGGCCAGCCTCGCATCTTATAACCTCATTCTCTATTTCGCAATTGCTCGGAGATTCGGGGAATCCTAATGCAAATTTTTTTATTTTTAATTAATGTATAACTTCTATAGCTAGTAACGTGTAAAATTTTTACCACTGTTTACTATATTAGAAATCACAAAAAATTGCCAAGTAATCATATAAAGATAGCGTTACCAGCTGGCATGATCCTAAATAAACAAGGTTCTCTTTGGTTCCCAATATCATTCCTGGCCCAGCAGGCTAACCAGCCCAAATCCTCGTCATCAATATTAGGTAATCCGTGGATAGCAGTGCTACTTGAACCCATTGTTGTGACGTTTGATACAGGAATCTATAAAAAAAAATGTCTGCTTAAGAGTTTAAACATAAACCCTTCTCACTGACGGGCACGGTTAATATTGAAAACTTTGTAACGTCCCTAGTTTTTTAGTAAAGTAATGAAAAAGAAAAGAGAGACAACTTAATTTTAACTGTTTTTAAGAATTCCGGTTAACTCACTGGAAGAACGTCCCTGGTCCCATTATAAGTCCAATAAAACTTAAGTGGTCCCGCATCTCTTGCGGAAGGAGCACTAACAGAACAGCGAGCTCTGACTTCACCGCCTGGAGCACCAGCTATTTGCTGAACTACGTTACCAGCAGAGCATTCTGGTCGAGCTGAAGAAAAAGTTAAGAGTATAACTTACACAAATAAATAAACATTCTGTAATAATTTGTAATTTGACACTAACATAATACATTCAAACTAAGTGCTTCACTTAATCCACTGCCTTCTGAGTTCCACGCTCTGCACCGGTATCTAGCAGAATGGTGCCTCCTCAGATCATGGAGGAACAGTTTTTGTCCTTCCACAGATATACCACCAATAGGATCGTCACGTACGAGATGGTCCTGTAAGTGAAAATCAGGTAATAATATATGTTTATGTCGTAGCCCGATCATTTATTTTATTCACTGCATTATATGGCCACGTCATCAATTATGCTTTCCACCTAAAAATACACAACACCCACTGAACTAGAAGAAACAGTTTACGTACTACTCAAAAAGGAACCTGGAGAAGACGGAATTACTGTAGGCATATGTCAACAGGCCCCCAGTACACCCTCACTTGGTATACTTTCCGGCCTTCTGGAAGAGGGTCAGTGTAGTGGTACTACGAAAGCCAGGGAAACCCGAAGAGCTACATGCTAATAGGCTGATTTCCAATTCGCTCAGTATAGAAGGCCCTTCGATGACTACTAGAACGTTTTAAATACTAGTTCGACGTGTAAAAGAGAATGTCCCGCCAAAAAAAGTATGGAACAGATATATGTAGGACAGGGGCATTGTCCTCAATTATGCAGGCCATAAAATTATGAAAAGAACTATCAAAGGATACGTAAGAGTCTCTACAGCCAGACCTACACTCTGGTACTTATTGATTGACATTCAAAAAAGAAGTAGATGCTGAGGAGGTTATGGCCCAAGTGTTTGTAGATTATGTCCTATTGATCCTGCAAAAGAAGCTACCGGATATTGGACTTTGTGGATGCGTGGGGTGAAAGAAAACACTGAGGTTACTTGCGGCTTAAAAAGAACGTCCGCGGGCAGGGAGTGGGCATGGACTAAGTGGCATAATGGGACTGACATAAAGAACAAAAAGGCTGACCCGCACTGTAATGTATTTAAGGTAAGCCGTAATATAAGTAAAGGCGCACGTTGGTACACCGGGAAACGAGGGGGCGGACGCATTCGCGAGGGCACTCTCCGATGGCACTGGGACTCAGTCCCAGTAATAGGGTGCGAAGCGTATCCGCTTTCCTAATTGCGAAGGCTAACTAGATTCAAGATACCTGAAACGAGCGCTATGGTGGAGAGCAAATCAGCCTAAGTCACAAAAATATTTTTCAACAATGCAAACGCATGATAAAAATAAGGCAAGACTAAGTAATTCGCACGTATTGGTATAGATCCTAACTGGAAACAGCGCTTTTGAACGCTTTTCAAACAGATTCAAACTGTAGATATACCCCACATGCGACTGTGACGAAAGAACCGGCCGTACGGTGTTTAATTTACGTGTTGACTGTCCGACTTTCGAAAGAGTCAGGATCTGATGTGATATGGATCTCGAGACTGTGCACGAGGGTATCCTGGGATCCAACATATTTTTAAGTCATTAATTCTAATTATAAATATATAGATATATTATTGATTAATTATCATATTAAAATAACAGTAAGATAGAACTATAGATTGTGATATTCCTCATCGAGAGCGGTGCGGTTTAAAAATTAATATAACAGCGAACTATGTTAATGGACCGTTATTATAAAGTTATTACTTTTACGGCATAATAAATTGAATTTTTATGTTGAATTAATTTAATACTAATTACCCACTCACGTGTTGTCACGCTACGAGTCACGTCGTGTAGACTTAAGTTTCAATTTGCGTGAAACAACTTCACTTGCGAGATATCAAAATGTATTGTTTAATCCGATTCCCTATTCAAACTGATTGTAAACCTTTACGGCAATAAAAAAGTTAAAGTTAAAGTTAGCTCTGACCTTAACAATCATAATTATGATAAATTTTGACTTATCGTGTCCTGTTATTATTGTTTAAAAAACAACAGTTATATATAATTGTTTTTAGAAGATTATTAATAAACTTATACTGTTGAAATACCTCTCTTTCCAAAAGAAAAGAAATGACATAATATATATAAAGAAATTTCAAATTCTACAATTATTGAAAATACAGGGATCTAGGCTCTCAATATGATTTTGTCCCATTCGGTGTCGAGACCTTTGGTCCGTGTGGTCCTAGCGCGTTAATGCTTTTTAGGGAAATATCAAAAAGGTGAGTCGACATCACAGTAGAACGAAGAGCTGGCAGCTACCTCGCACAAAGAATTAGTCTAGCTATTCAAAGGGGGAACGCTGCCAGTATCTTCGGAACCTTGCCTAAAGGAACTCCTTTTAATAATATTTTTTAATTATTATTAAAAGGAGTTCCTTTAAATTTTAAGGTTAGTTATTAGGTATATTTTTATGTATTATGTTATTTATTTAAAAATAAAATAATGTTTTATTATTGAGAATATTTATTTCATATTAAAGATTTCTTTTTGAAATAATATGTAAATTTAAAGTTAAAACTATAACTTATTGCTCAGCTATTAACAATGAATAATTTATACGAAGTAACTACATACATTATATTACGTGAACGCATGATGAAGTTTGTTTAGATGGTACACACGTTCACTATACGTATCTCATTATCAACTTACAAAAACAAAACTTATATTATGAATCTACGCAAGTTACATTACACATCCGAGAAATTATACTGGATATGAAATGCCTGAATTTGCGTCATTTAATATGGGTAACTAATATTTTATAAAACATATATAACTAATTTACGCGAATTTATGGTATTACAGAACTGGACTTGGAGTACTTTACAACAGACTCAGCCAGCAAAGCGAGGTTCTGGAAACAATAGTCTAAAATATCTATAATTACGACTTCAAATTTTGTTAACCGCTGACATCTACTTTATTCATTTAGTTAACGACACCCTGCGACTCACCATTTAAACCATCCTGCGTACTTATCAAAGCACAATAAAACAAACAAATTAAACAGATATAAACTGTAAATAACATGAATCTTTACACCATACCTCAAATCCCTTATAGAATGAAAAGTTAAATGCTGGTGGTGATGCATCAGCAGAGCATAGCAAAACCGCATCTTCGCCTTCTCGTAGCTGGTGGGATTCCCTCGGTTCAATAAGAGATATTTGGGGTATTGGTGGGTCTGTAACAAATGTCGGAATAAAATTATAACATTTACAAAATATTAATAATCAGTTTGATGTTGTCTATAATTAAAATTATTTGATAGCTTCAAGAAATTTAGGAATTTTTTTTTTGTTGAAGTACCACCAGTACGCCTGAGTTATTTAATCTTGGTGGTACTCAGGCGGAAATACTTATATGAACGTTAATGTAACTTTTTTGTTCTTGCTGTTTTGTTTTGTGCAATTTTTCGTTTACTTTTTATATCGATACCGCATTCTTATGAACATGTATAAATGAGTCTGCAATATTAAAATTTACCCTTTAACTTTACCCATATGGTTACGCGGGTAACACTGAAAATGCTTAAAACTGGCCAGACAGAATCATTGCTAATGAAAACTTGTTTGAATTTCAATTTATATCTCTTTGGTATTCAATGTAGTGTATTGCATTCATTTGTCATTTGTTTTTGTGAATTGGCGGCAAATCTAAAACTCTTGTTATACGTGAAAATGAACCTACCGCGAGCAAATTTAAGGTCTATGTGGACCTAGCAATCTCAACGATGACCAACGTAAGGGACTACCTTTAACAGCGACTGCTGAAGATAACAGTGCTGTGCGACGAATGATAGATTAAGATTAGAGCACTTCTTCCTCTTGGTAGCAGCCACTTTAGACGTTAGGAAGCTCTCTCTGTACCAGATGAATTTCCCATACTTTAACTGACGACTAGAAACAACTTCGCATGAACTGGTGTCGCCAAATGTTAGATAAGTTTAACGGCAGTAACACAAATGCTGTATTGGACATCGTCACAGGTGATGAAAGCTGGATATATCGGTATAAAGCCGAACACAAAAGACAGTCAACTCAATGGGTGTTTCCTCTCGAGGATCGAATATAGCAGTAAAGAAAGGAAAAGGACGAGAAAAAAAGTTGATTTCGTGCTTCTTTGGTCGGAAGGGTAATTTCGCGACAGTTGTGCTAGAAGATGGAAGGGCCTCAGTGCTACCGATACGTTTTTAAGGTAATTAAACACTTGGTACTGTTCAATTGCTCGATTTGTTTATTTTCGGAAATCACATAATATCAATAAGTCTTTGTAAACCTACATAATAATTTACCTGGGTATGAATGGTAAATATTAAACCATTTTATTATGAAAAATAACAATATATATTTTTTTTAATGTAATATACTAATAAGTCACCTTCAATATTTAAAAAAATGAGGTTGTTCAAACACTTATAAATCGAAAACAGCGTACGATTTTTCATGGTTTTCGATTCATTGTATTGGTCTGTGTCCTGAATAGGAGAAAAAACAGACAACCTTTCAAATAATTTTATATTAAAAATTAAGAATACTATTCACCTGATTATAACAAGTTTTAACAACTTCAAGAAACTAAAATTTAAAATATTTTTGTTTTAAAGAGGGCCGTATTGTCACAGATTGACATATGTCAGTCAGACTGTCAAATGTGATTTATTGTTTATATAGTATATAAATGACATTAAATTAATTTCCTTATGTAAACTAGCGCACTCGATACACGTTTTCCTGTCTTAACTACGAATACATCGCCCCAAACATTTTAGTTAATTATTTCAGCGCACTCTGTATAAACAAGCAAATAATAAGGACAAGAACATTGCATAAAGACCTTAAACTAATTTAAGGCGTGAGTGCTTCTCAAATCGTGAACATTGTAATTAAACTAATTATTGTGTTAGTTTCGTACATTTTACGTATGGTTATAATTTGAGGAAAGCTTGGTAAATAAACTCATACTCAAAATATGTTTCATCATATAAGTAAGCAAGTACGCTTATGAACGTCAAAAAAGCAAATTAAAGCAATTGTAAAACTCCATTTACTACCAATTCGCAAGTCAAGAGCGTAGAGTGGGCAAGAAGAACCGGCAAGAAACTTTCCGCTACTCTTTTTAATCGCAAATGTTTAATAAAACTAGAATGCTATTTAATCGCTATATAACATATAAATAAATGTTATTGTCTAAGACCAGATTTAGCCATCCATAGAGACAAAGAATTATGTTAAAAGAATAATAAGCATTTTGCACAAGATTTAAAATCGACATATAATAACGTTTACTAGTGAGAGTGTCATTGATTTAAAAAAGTAAAAATACTTTATGAGTCGGATTTACTAAGAAAATCAGGTAAAAAACGTTCATTAGCATTTTTCTTTGTAAAAATAAGCTCTTCGCTGCATCTTTCTGTTTGTCTGTTCTCGTTAAACTGAAATACTACGGCCCAAATTTTTTCAGAAACATGTAGAATGATCCAATCTAATTATTCTGGCAATAAGTTCTGTTACAAATCAAATCAAAATTCATTGATTCAATTTAGATGCGTCTTAGGGCATGCTTATGAATGTCAAAAACGTTTACAAAATTCGCGAAAGAGCAAAACTACGCCATCCGTTCGCAAAACTAGCAGGAGGCTTTGTTCTGAGAAGAACAGGCAAGAAACTAAGCAAGTTTTACCCTCCCCCTACATAAAAAAAAAATGCAAGTACTATACCTGTCCTAATTATTTAGTATTTGGAACAAGAATATTATTTTGAAAACTTATTCTATACTGTGCTATAACATGTCCTTTCATCTTTTCGATTTCCGCCATTTCACATTTTTTGGTGTTAATTATAAAATTATAATATATGATGGGTTGTTAGATAAGTAGTTATTAGAAAAAAGGATTGCAGTAGATCGCCTTCGACCCGAACAAAGTGGGTATGGAGCTATCATATTCCAGACACTTCAAAATATTGGTATCAGCTGTATGTTCGTATATCTATCTATCAACCGATACAACAACAACCAGAAAAACGTCGGGTCGGCCGCTTTGCAGAACTGCAAAGGCTGGTAGACTGTTAAAGAATTGTAGCCCCATTAGGAAGCAAACAATCTTATCGCGAAAAAGATTTCCGCTAAGAATTTCCGTCTTATAAAACAAGACCCGAAGCTAAGTGAAAACTTCAGTCAACTACTAAAAAGGAGTGAAAGCTTCAGCCAAAGACTATCAAGATACAGTCTTGGATCATGTAGTAAAACCTCTCAGCAGTACACTTTTTAAAAATATACCGTGAACTTTCCAGGAGGACCTGGTCGCAAGGCACGAACTACCCAAGCCTGAAACCAATGGTCCGGACTTTATAAGAGCTATGGACTGGCCCTCATCTAGTCCAGACTTGAAGCCTTTAAACTTTAAATGATGATGATATGACCTCCTCTAAACGACGCGATGACATTCAGTCTCTTAAAAAATCTTTGGGACAAGTGGCGAAATTTCCCTTGGAGACAGTGTGTTAATCCAAAGATTCGTGGCGGTATAGATTAAACGCCTGTATAAAAGCTAAAGATGGCCATTTCGTATAGAATTTGCATTATTTTTTTGCAAATATTATGGAAATGTAAATATTACAAATAATATACATTTCCATAATATTACATTACTTCATTTTATAAGATCATTTTTACTTAAGCTTGGACAATGTATATTGGTTATTAGGATCAGGAAGGATTAGAAATATTTCAGGGTTTACGGGTCATGGTTACCTACCCTTGCCAAGTTCAGACGGTTCGGACGGGTCGGGACTGATTCACCTACTGTAAAGTTTGTTATTTTATGACATCAATAATTACGTTATACTCGTTCAACGACCAATATGAAAAATTCACTTTCAAATTAAGCAGACGTAATAAATTGACTGAACAAAATATAACATTAAATTGAATTGAATAAGTCTAAATTCATTGTAAATTCACAACGCGTCCGACAAAGTCCGCACAAAGTATGCACCAGTACAATTATCACGTTGTTTGTATTGTAACTTTGTTTATTGTTTAGTACGTGCGTTTATAAACTGTTTACAACCGCAGTAGCTTGATAGTAGCTTTAAATTTAATTCAGTAATCAACGAGTATAAAAAAATATCATATCTATTTGGTAATAAACTTTTATGTGTGAAGTGATAAGAAAATACTTTATAAAATTAAATGTTGCGTTAACAGTATTATTAAAAATGTGTAATTCCGTATGCATTCTCCAAGAAAAAAGCACTGTTTCTTTTCTTTCGAGGTGCATTGGCATACGGGTATAAATTTCTATCAGCATTAAGGGTACTATTAGACAAGGTAATTTTCTATTTTAGTATTAATTTTTAGATAATAAATATCAATTTATATTTCTGCTTTTTAAAAGTAAAATCTTAACTTACAAATGACTTCTAATACTTTAGAATCTTCTAGAGTAAAGGCTGGGAACCATGGATTGGAAACGCGACAGACCAGCTCTCTGCCACTATCTTCTCGTCTTACTCGCCAAGTCAGAATACTTCTTGTTAATTGTCCATCAACTTCCACCTATACCACAAGACAAACCTTTTAAAACTAAAACATATAATTGGAACGCTGTCATTTAACTATCTGTAACTAAAATCATTTTGTCAGAGGATAATATAAAATATTATAAAAATCTTAAAAGGTTTACGTAATATGATTCATTAGGTTCATAACTCTACTGATGCTACGAGCCTCTGTGTAGCCTCTACGATTACGTAGACTACGAATAAGAACGCGGCCACACGTTGCGGTGCGGCACCGCAATTATTTCGAGATATAGGGTGCCACTCGGGTCTTGCGGTGTGGCAATATATTTTACCCCTCCCCGCCTCGCAGGACACTAGTCTGGCGAGCTTGCGATGCGACGCCGCGCGGCGAGCGGCGTGTGGCATGGTATAGTAATTTGTATATAGGATGAAGTTGCGGCACCGCTCCGGCGCCACCGTGTGGCCACGCTCTAAACCCGTCATAGTGGAATGGACTATCTTCGTTCTCAAATTGTTATATTTAGTCCAGCCATAAGTTCTGTTATAAATGAAAATGATTTTTTAATGAAGTATAAGAATATTTATTAAAGTCTCAGCAAAAAATATAAGAATATTCTATTCGAAATGGCCACTCTTTTTAATTGTAAAGTTTGATTTAGGGCATGTCATTAATATCGACGATAAGTACCCAAGTATCCTAGCGGACATCTTCATTTCTCCCGATAATATTTTTGGTTCCTAATGAAAACGCGGCTGTCCCGATCTTTTCTAGACGTCGACAGAATAAGTATTGTTGTATCAGTTGCTAGATTGATATACCAACACACGAACAGGCAATAAGGGGATAAACTGCGATCCTATTTTATTTAGCACCCCATTACATATTGCAGTTAAGTTTTTAAAATAATATTTAAAACCTGTTTCAAATTCAAAATACTTAATTTGAAAAAAATGCATATTTATTGGTAACAGAACTTATGGCCAGACTACTTATAATAAGTTTAATAATAATTTATTTCACCTTAGTTGTAGATTTGATTAATAATTTAATATTTCGGTTGCTATATTTGTCTGTTAATGTTTAATAGAAACTTTTACGATTGCTATAAAAGTAAAAACTCTACCTGAGTAAGCCCTGAGTCAATTTTTTGGGCATTTATAAACCAGTCGATATTTGGGGCTGGTTTTGACCCACGCGTTGTACAAACGAATGATCTTTCGTGGCCAGCGCGAGTCGCTCCGCTTCCGGTCACCCTTACATATTGAGGTTTTACTATTGTAAAAAATATCACCAAACACATTAATTAATTGTTCTACTAAACAATTGATATTATTCAATGCATATTGTATATATATCTATACTAAATTGAAATATATCCGAGACTAGAATTTGACTAGTTAATCTATACAAATGTCTGTCTGTTTTGTTTCTTGTCACAGGGCATCTCAAGTAATGGGACATGAAGGGAAAGTACCTTAAATATCGTAGATAGGGTATTTTACTGAAAGAAGACTTTAAGTTAATGATATGTTTTAAAAGTTAGTAATTCTGCATTCAAAGGTTTTCTAAAAATTACTCGCCTATGGAATTCGAACGAACTTAAACGTAAAAAATAGGCACCCCTACTTTTATGACGTCATTCGAAAGAATGCAAAAGACTAATGACTCTTTTTAAGAAACAGTATGTTAAAATAAAGGAACTTTAGACTAATGTACTTACAATAAACTTTAAGTGAAACATCTTTGACGAAGTGCTGTAATAAGGGCGGGTCAACTCTGCACCGTAATTTTGCCCCACTCATTTCACGCGACAAGCTTCTTATGTGCACTTGACAATTGGACGAGTCTCTAGCAATGCTTAGCCGTTCATTGCCATGGTACCAAGTGATATCAGGCAAGGGCTTACCTTGAAAGATAAGAACATGGCTTTAATATTAACTGGATAATATTGGCTGCCATTTATCATGTAAGTTAATAATGCTAAAAGGGCAATGAATTTTATCAAAGTATCGTTTATTAATTTAAATCCTTAAGTGAAATTTAAATTATCGTTTCATTTAAACAGTTTTTTAAATCTGTAGTCATTTCTTAGTATTCCGGATGAAGCAGAAATCTCACATCTTAATTATTCATGTACTCCAATTCTTACGACCTAGGTAACACTGAAAATGTTTAGAAAATGAAAAACGCCTTAATGTAGAAAGTTGCCAATACATGTACAGTTTTCCGAAATAATTTCTTAAGTAGTCGCTGTAGATCATCGCGTATGTACCCGGATCATCTTTGAGAATGAAATAAAAGGGCCTGGAACTAGTGCTGGGCAGGCTACTTCTAATTAATTTGCTATATTTGTTTTAAATATTGTAGTATTGTTTGATGATTTGCTTTTTTAAAAGAGTACCGAGAGATTTTTTACGCCGGCTTTTTCTCTCGGCCTACACCCTCTGTCTTCTTTGCCGATAAGTAGGGATGCCTACAGGTTCGAATTTAATGACGTGGAATAAGTGATCTTATGTTCCAAAATAAACGTATATTATTTTATTTAAATGCTACGTTAACGCTTAAACTCGTTAAACCAATTGTAAATAGTGGCACGAGATGAGGCTAAGAAATACTAATCGCAGCCAATCACAGCTTTGTTATTGAATAAGCCTACAAGGAAAATCTTAAAAAATGATTTATCGGAAATTGTCTCGCGTTAGATTCATTTTCACACGTAACAAGAATTTTAGTGTTAAAGTTATTGTTATTCACAAAAACAAATGACAATTGAATCAAATAAATTACATTTGGCTCCCAAATAGTTCTAAAATTGAAATTTAAAAAAGTAGCCATTAGCAATGTTTTTAACTGGCCAGTCATAAACATTTTCAGTGTTACCTACGTATAAATAACATATGTTACACCTTACCACCAGGAGCTTGGCAGGTCAGCTTTAGCTCCTGTCCCTCTCGATAAGGTCCAGCTAAGTTGCCAGTGATTTCTCGACCCTCGCTGTCATATATTCTGGGTGGGTCAGGAGGTACTGCAATAAATAACTATTTTATAAATTAAATGTCCATTTTATATATGCAGAGTTAGTCAATGCAGTGATGACTTTATTTGTGTAAAATGTAGTTCTTTTTATGAGACAATAATTAAAAAAAAAATGAAACAGTAATTATTTTGTATTAACTAGTTACTAAATAAAATTAAAAATAATAATAATAACGTTATCTATGTAGTTTCTGGCACTTACCAATGACTGTTAAATTGACTTTATAATTCTTTGTAGGAGCATCAATATAGTCTATCCTACATCTATATAAAGCTTCGTCATACTGAGTAACCTTCTCAATAACAAGATGGGCTGCGTTTGTATCTGACTCGTTTAGGATAAAGTGAGCTCTTGTTTCGAACTCGCCTGCCAGAGCCCAGTGTGTTGGTGGTCCATTTCTAAAGTCTACACTGAAACAATTAGTTTTTTAAATTGGTGCTTACAAGCAGGAGCGGAGAGTTTATTGCTAGTTCTTCTCTTTCATTCGCCCTTGATTTGAGAACTGGCAGTAAATGTAAAATGTAGCATTTAGCATTTAATATGTTTTTCTTAGTTCATAAGTGTACATTGTGTTACCTATATGTATAGATGATTTTGAATTTGAGTAATTCCTGATGTCTCTATTCGTTTTTATTGGTCTGTGATCCATACAAACAGTTTAGTGGTCGATTGTTAAATAATGTTATATGCGTAAGTCACTATTAAGGGTTTTTATATTTTTTTATTATATATTTGTTACATAAACCATAATCAACCAATAAAATTTAATTAAATTAATAAATATGTTTATGTTTCCGAGAAAGTTATGATTATCAGGATATATTATCAAGTTAAGATTTAGTCAGTTGGTTTTAATCTTGCTCTGGTTAATCATTGAGATATATTTTGGGGTCCACGTGGGTTGAAGTTGATATCTTGGTTTTTGCCAGTGCGTATTTCTCCAGCATATACAACGTGATTTGCGTAATGCCATATATTTTTCTATTTAAAGGATATCAGTTCCTTTATTTGTACGTAAATATACTAATAAAACATTAATAATTAAGAAACCCATTTATTCATACAAACAAATTGAGGTAAAATGAGTCAATAAATTTAAACTAAATAAATAAATAACACTTGCTCACGTATTGGAGTGCTAGTAGGGTAGGATCAAATGAATATCTACGATCGGGACGTAAATATTATAGCTAAGATTACTTGTGTCAAAATCATAACAATTGAGATTAATAGGATGCGATTCATTACCTTTTTAGATGTTCAGAAGTATCGTAGAATATTTCAATAAATCTCAACTATGTGAAGTGATAAATGTTTCTTTGTACCAAATAAATTTAAAAGATTTACGTTTGATTAAATTTGTTTAACTCAGGATATTAAACTTAACGTAAAAACCATACGTAGCATCATATTACTGTGTGAAAAAGTAAAAAACTTTCATAGGTTGTCTATGAAAAAGAAACTTTTCAGTTCCCAGTTAACGTTTAGTGTTGTCTAAGAAAATTCTATTTGTTGTTAGCAAGTATTAATTTAAATTTATTTGTTATCGTTTACCTCTTGTGTGTCATCATTTTATTGTGCTTACCAATGAAACACATCGTAAATATCGTCGAGGTTTTGTACACATTTTATATAGGGCGGCCGTCCAGTTTCACGAACTAAAACGTGAAACGTTTTTTTTATTTATTTTTTTTATAATGTAATAACGTAAAATAAACGTTGTATTAAATACAATATATAGAAATTCCTCTTCTATGTGGACGATAAAATGCAAAGAACCCTTTGTATGCGATGCGACGTATTGTTAGAATGTGGCTACAATTTTTTTCCGAATCATATAGCACAAGTGATGCCAAATTGTGCGCACTTCCTCCATTGACTCATTTTAAAACAACTCTTTACATCTGTGTGCAGTTTATGTACATATAGTAAACAAAATTACGACAAAGCTAGATTTAATAAATTTATATAGAGAACTTAGATATTTTATTTTTAAGGGATTTTGTGGATATACTAAAAATAAATTAATTATATTTTCAGTCACAAATTTTAATTGGCTATGCAAGCCCATTGGTTATAGATTTCCAGTGATTACTCAATTTGAACCAAACATTTTCGTTATTAACAGTTTCTTGCAAAGGAAGAGGTTTTATGGCAATATTTAAATAACTAAGGAAAAAGTTATTAGTAAACAAAACTTCGAAACAAATACAAATCAGGTTTTGATGAATATATTTATAAAGGCAATGGAAAAAACTTAATAAATTTAAACACTTTTACTGAACCACTCAGATGATATTCGCTGTGGATTTCGGAAGGAAGCAATTCAGTACCGCCCCTGTACTTGGAACCGCTCCAGGGAGCCAAGAAAAATATTTGATCTAAACTACTCGCCGAATCAATAAAGTTTATTTACGAAATAGGTAGACTGTTTGTTTTTGTCATAAGATATTTCATATATTAATAAACATTCAAATGAATGATATAAAAACAAGTGATCTAAGATATTCTTATTACATACAAAATGACACTTAATGCCTCCGACGACTATATAGTCGGGGAATTGTGTAGAAAAAATATTAAAAAAAAAAAAGATAATCTTGTTTCATTGGAACTTCATAGACAATAAGCATAGGCTGAAATGAGTAAAAAGTACATATTATACTTAACATACCCACATACATACTAGATATCAAATTGGGCAAGTTGTCACTCAAGGTTGGCGTAAGCATAGGCTGTTTAAATACTAGGAAAGATTGGTAAATTTCAGACTAGTTTTTAAAAAGAGTACCGAGAGTTTTTTACGCTGGCTTTTTCTCCCCGCCAACACCCCTTCTTTGCAGAAAAGTAGGGATGCCAACAGGCTCAAATTTAATGACGTGGAATAAGTGATACCATGATGATCTTATGTTCCAAAATAAACGTATTTTATTTTATTTCATTTTTAGTTCTTAGTGCATAAACATGTTCTATTACGTTTGGTATAACTTTACATTACAGAAATGTTTTCATCTTATTTATTTGTATTAGTTTACTCACTTAAAGGAAACGAGAAATTAAAATTAATTGCACGTTAATTATTCTACTTTCAGACAGTTTAAAGTTGAAATATTCTGCAAAAGGAAGATTCAAGTTATTTAGATTATTGTAACTCGATTCCAACAGCGTTTTAAACTTTAATTCTAGTTTAATTTCTGTTTATACTTTGTAGTTTTAGTTCTAATTAAAACCTTTGTAAACAATTTTAGAATCGTTCGAAAAAAACTTTCTAGCTTATGTTACTAATTCTTTCCCAAGTATTGCAGATGACAAAAAATATTTAAGCGGTTATTAAACTTTAACTACGTAATTATATAGTCATCAATTAATATCAAGTCATATCATATAGCTATTATTGTATATGCATGATTCAGAAGTTTTTATTCATTCAAAGATAAGTAAAGATATAAATCTTGCGACATTGGAGTTTAATATACTTCTTGGACTTAAATAAAACTGTTAAAATGAAACGCTCGTCATTCCGTCGTCTCGTCGAGTTATTTCAAAGTTTTAAATTCATTTATGCATTCTAAATCTCTTTTGTATAGGTTCATAATAAACGAACTATTTTTTATAGAATACCTCGCTTATCTGGTATTTGATTTTTTAACTTGACAGAATTCTGATTTAATTAATATACTTTATATCACACAATTTTAAGGTTAACAATGAAGTAAATGGGATTAATAACGTCATTATTCTAAGTATAGAAATATTTCCCATTAAACATTGCTTTGAAAGTTCTTGATTTTTATAAAACATTAACTGACGTGTAAACATATTAAACATCTGCAGATTCTTACTTGTATTATTAAATCGCGAAATAGTAATCATTCAATTGGTTCGTGTATGGTAATCCTAAAAGTCCTTTGTTACGCCCGCTACTTGGGTCTCAGCCAAGCTATATGCAATATATATTTGGGAAACAATGGAATTTTCATTTAATATTGACATGTAAATTATCGAACAATCTCTAGACAGACTTTATAGTATAATCAGTTTAAAGTTACTGTTTTCAAGCTGTCAACTACACATTAGTAGGTACATTCTTAGCGGCATATCTTCTTTGTAGAACCATAATTTGACCTATTCTAACCGTTGTCAAAAATCGGTAGATTTTTACGAATTAAATCATGAAATTTCGCTTATGCATTCAAATAATTCCCTGAATTATAACTACGTATGCCTTTATAATGCATTAATTATACTAAATAGAGATTACCACGATTATTTTATTCATTCTTTCACCGGTTTTTATTTTGAAGGGTAGGTGATCTGAAATTTACATACTTTTATTTTAAAAACCCATTAGGAAAAACAAATGATCTAAAAGCTGAATACAGATATCTGACCAAGGGTTGTACCACTGTTCTTTTTATTCGAGTTTTACTCTATTAAAAAAAAAAAAAAATCAGTGACAACCTCTTCAGGTCTTGGCCTCAGATTTCTGAATCTGTTTCATGATCATTTTTAAATCTAATAGGCAAGTAGGTGATCAGCCTCCAGTGCCTGACACACGTCGTCGACTTTTTGGGTCTAAGACATGTCGGTTTCCTCACGATGTTTTCCTTCACCGTTCGAGCAAATGTTAAATGCGCACATAGAAAGAAAGTCCATTGGTGCACAGCCGGGGATCGAACCTGCGACCACTAGGCCAACACTGCTCTACTTTACTCTATACAATGTTTAAAATCAAAAGCTTGTCAGTAACGTAAGAGACAATCTCCAATAAAATAATGCATAACCTGTACGAATATTGCTTCGAATCAATCTTCAAACTATACCACTAGCAATATAAAAACCATTGGAAATAATATCTAAGCTTTTGATATTAAGTAATAGGATTTCACAATGATTCCATCGTAAAAGTCAAAAGTAATTTAAAACTACTCTATGAGGTCAGGAGTTCAATTTGCGGACAAAGGTAACGGAATAATACCTCAAGGCGGGGAGTGGGGGTCGTAAAGTTACCTGTTTTAATGTCGCATCTAGGCTATAAACTGGGCTCTGGGAGTGCTGAGCTAGACAATTTTAGAGCACTTAAAAATTAATGTCCAGCCTCTAACTGGTTTATATTTGATTTTTCAATTCAAATAACATTGAATTTGAATTGTCTAGTCAGTAGAATTACTAATTATTATTGTTACCGCTTGTGAGAGGTTGAGGAACCGTAGTCGAATAAATTTAGATTTCATAAATAAATTAAGTTGCCAATTCAAATCAGAAGTATCAAGTTCCCAATTTAGTCTTAACTTAGTTCTAAGGTTTGACTTATCTTTTTAAAGATTTTAAAGATAAAAATCTGGGGTGATATATATATTTTTGAGACTTTTACATATAATATACTCGTAAGTATATTGTTGAATAAGCTGAAGCATTCCCATAAAACTGAGGATTTACATAGGCAATTTGTAAAGCTGCGATCAGTAAGCCTTATAACTAGTTTTGGAATTGGTCATATTATGCAGGATATGTTCATCATATATTTCTAATCAAGGTGAGGATTGCAAATATAAGAATTAAGAGTCAATTTCTCTCAAGTTTTGTTTCATTCACCAATGAAGAAATATATTACTTGTATAACGTACACTGCACATGTGTATGAAAATGGAGTAATTGAAATATAAATTACGGTCTTGAAGTCGTAAAAGTGACTGGTAGTACGAGACTTAATTTTCTGTCATAGTGCAAGCGAACATTTTCTTTTATTACCGTAATTTTCTTTCAGTTATGACATATTTTTCATCGAGAATTAGTTTCATATTATGTTAAATTTAATAAAAATGTAAGGATAATGATAAAATGTTCACGTATAGGTTTATGGTATAGTAATGATTATTCATTCATATATCGAGGTGTAGAATTAAAATCAAATAAATTAAGCTATCTATAACAGATTGCAAAAAATCCCGAAGCTTCCCCTTCTATTAATTAGTGTAATAGGATTAACATTCTTCAATATAAATTATAATTTATAAAATAAGAAATATAAGTCGATCGATCGATTGAATTTATTGCAGTCAAACTTCTTAATCGCATGAGGGTAAGCATTTTACGAAACGTCATGAAGACGAACAAGCTTTTTTGTCGAAAAAAAGGGATTGAGCGATTGGGAACCTTGTGAGAGAGAGAGTGAGAAAGCGGGATCGAGAAGAATACACGCTGTTGGTTGATGTATTCGTAGTAACATATTAGAAGTTTAGATGACGATTCTGTCAGACAGAAATAATAATCACACAAAGGTTTATACCTTGTTGGTTTTTTCATTTGGTCAAAAACAATTTAGCATTTGCGACCTTTGAGTTGAAGGGGAAGCCCCTAAGTAAATTAGATAAAACTCCTATTGTTTATATGATACGGTAACACTACGAACTTACAGCTCCTACATCATCACTACATAGTATAAAACAAAGTCGCTTTCTCTGTCCCTATGTCCCTTTGAATGCTTAAATCTTTGAAACTACGCAACGGATTTTGATGCGGTTTTTTTAATAGATAGAGGGATTTAAGAGAAAGGTTTATATATATAATAACATCCATTAAATAGTGGAGAAGTACTGTTATTTTTGAAGTTTCTAATGTGATGTCGTAAATAATTACATTTTTTCCGCTTACATTGCAAACGCAGGCTGAACCCTACGAGTTTTATCAAAATAATATACTAAGTATTGTACACATTGAAAAGGTCTACACAAAAGTCTGAGTCATGGTATATGTCTATCTCTTATGGATAACCCACAATAACATTTTTTTGTCATTTACTTTTTACGACAAATAATGGCTAATTTTCGAAGCGATTTTAACCAATACAGCATTATTCCTTAAGCAATTAAATACCTTGAATACGTTGTTCATTTAATATAGATCTATACAGCCCATTACAGCGTATTTAGCAGCGATCGAACGCGTATATTATCGGAGCTTTCCAGCGACGGAAATAACAATACATAATAAAAACCTGCTTTTCATCAGCATTGCACCCGTGCGACGCTGGGGCGGGTCACTAGTTTAAAATATTTTTTCAATCAGTGTGTTATTGCGTAAATAACATCATTTATTCAATTTGATTCCTAGACTGAACAATTACACAGACTATTGTTTATGCCGTGCTCGGTAATTAAGGTTCTGTATTCGTTTCAAGCAACGCTATCTGTATTGGCGTACCTTCGTAACGTTTTTTGGACTCTTGCCATGTCCTAACTATTTGTTATCGACTTGTCCTGTTGCAGTTTTATATTCTTCTTAAGTGCAACAACGATCGTTTTTTTATTAGTCCTCATATAAGGCGAAAGAAGTAAGTTTTTTTTTAAGAAATCATCTATGACGTAACTCACAAACTGTTTGACTAGAACTAGCTGACCCGCCAAATTTCTTAGCATATATCTAAATAGTTTTTTTTCATTATTATATTCTGCATTTTTTTTATAACACATACTGTAGTTTTTTTGTTGTTTTAGGTACATGGTCTTCACAAATAATTATCAAATAAATTAACACAAAACAGTGTAAAAACCATTTTAAATAAAATACTAAAAATGGGGTTTCCTGCCTGATCTCCGTATTCCCCTTTTTGAATTGGCCAGTCTTTTCAGTTGTTCATCATAGGCATTTTTTTTAAATATTTTTATCTTGTAATTTTGACTTTCATAAGTGCCCTTTAAAATGCTTTATTGAAATAAATGACTTTTGAGTTTGCCTTTTAAGTTATGTTACTGAACTGATGAAACACCGACTTGTGGCAGGCCCAACGAGTATATGATTTTCATGCAAACAAAGCGTGCTTCATATAAGTTTATTGCATAATGCTACTATAAAATCAGTTTAACGTTAACCTTTATGAAGCCTAAGAAAGCCGACAATTAAAATAAATATTGGCTTGTCTTGAGGTTATACAATAAATAGTTATAAGTGTTGATTGCACTAGAAAAGTATACGATGTTTTCAAATTTAATATCATTCCATTTTAATTTCTTATATGTTGTCTTCACTGCCACACCAAAACATTTATATTTTTCCTTTAAATATATAAAAAACTCTAGATGCAATTCCACATTAATATGGGCCAGAATTAATTTAGTTTGCATTCATTATAATTTTCTCAAAACACATTTACGTTTCACCTATTTCTTTTTTAGATATTATGTGTGATAGTGGGGTGGTAAAGTGTAAAATATTTAATTATGAAATGATATTCTGTCCCTGCTTTGCATATCTGTATATGTTTTTTAATTACTCTGAGGTAAATATAGAATTTTGCAGTAGATTTGGAATTCATTCATTAACAATAAAAATATAAATCTTTTCTTTTCCTTAAACCAATATAAAAATAAAAGTATATAATTATATGTTCCATTTCAATAATTTTAGGCACATCAACTAATAGGTACAACAACTGCTTATAAATACACAGACTTCGTGTGTTAATCTACTAAGTGCACTGAGATACCGCTCTTTGTATCTCCCCTAGATGTAGGAACACATTTGCTAAACTACAAACAGAAGCTATCATCTCCTGTGTTTAGTTCAATATCGTTTAGATTATTTCGTACAAGACACTTTAAATTCATGATTTCTGTGTGGGCCTGGGTATCCGGAAACTATATCCAGGATGATCCCTTCCCACGGTGAAATAAATTTGCGCTGGTTCGGCTGTCGCGTGTCAGTATAATAAAGAAAGGAATCCAACAAACGATAAGACTATAACTAGCACTTACCGTCAACGGTGGTGTGTCTCACTCCAAACCCTGGATCCTTAAAATCTATGAATATACGGAAATGCGGTACGGTTTTGCGGTAAGTATATATTCAGTGCGCACGCGACGGCGGTAAAAATCTAACTCCTTTCCGCTGTTATGACGGAACGCCACCTACCGTCTCCGGTTCGTGTGTCAAAGTCAAATCGACAAGTGTCATCCTTCTTTGACTGACACCGATTTAGCGCGAACAATTTCAATGAAATAAGGTGTATATTTTACGTTACATTGTTTTACACACATTTGTTTTAATCAATCAATATAGAGTACATATATAGTGAAAAAATGTGAAAGATACACAAATCCATTTTTTTAAATTAGTTAATAACTTTCTATCACTACCTCATATATCTTATCTCATATAACTTATCTTATATATTACTATTAGATTTTAATAGATCGCAATTTATATTTTTTCAATGATATATTGAGTTCAAGAGCTTCTAAAGCTTCATGTACATATATATAAACTAATTAAGAAAATATCCGTATCATAAACCTCTTATACAACCCTTCATAACTGTAATCCATATCAGTTATATAATTGGAAGCTAGCCACGTCGCTAGAGAGTCGACAGGTACAGTTAATTACCTCTGTATTTACGAGACATAGGAATGGCTTCACACGCCCGGTACAAAGCCAGGCGGATTTATGTACGATATGCAGAACCTGTCTCACTTACAAGATAACGATAAAGAAGGCTTGGAAATGAGAGGGTTAAATATTAATTGAAATACGCATAGGTTGCGACTTTACTGTGAGTAAAATTGTTTACAGTCAACTTAGGTTTACACTTTCGGCATATGTCTAATTCAATTTCCAGTGAATTGGCCGACATCACAGGAGAACGAAGAGCTGGCAGCTACCTCGCACAAAGAATGAGTCTAGCTATTCAAAGGGAGAACGCTGCCAGTATCTTCGGAACTTTGCCTAAAGGACTCCTTTTAATAATATTGTTTAATTATTAAAATTTATATTAGTTATTAGGTATACTTTTATGTATTATGTTATTTGTTTTGAATAAAGAAGATGTATTATTTGTAAGTGTACATTATGTTACCTACATAAATTTCCAGTGTGAACATTGGACTTAAGAAATTTAAAACCTAAATAATTAACGTTCATTTAAAGAAAATATAGAAATAGACGACTATCACTTTAGTATTCGTAGAAAAGCAATTTATGCTATATTAAATCAAATAAGTGGCAAAATTTAAACCAAAGTTATTTATCCATCACTAACACACAGCCGTTATTAATTACCTTCGTTTTGTGACGTTTTGCAGCTCAATTCCTCAATATGTACAACCGGGCAGAAAATACGTTTCAATGAACTCCCATAAGAGCGATTAGACAGTCCAGAGTTTGATACGGGTTGACGCTTGTTACGTGCGCTACCGATAGTACTTGTATTTCAGGACATCAATGATATGAAAGTTCTTTGACCGTTGTCAAAATCAAATGATGAAATGTGACAATTAATATTAAAATCAGCAATTGTTTTCCTTTTTCAAAAATTAACAAGAAAATATCGGGTTACTCATAAGACAGTTACAAAATTATTGTTTCTGTTATTGTTTTTCATTTTACCACAACCTTTGACACTTTTATGCATGATAGTACACGACGATAATTAATAAAGATATGAAACTGTCAACGCGAATATACATAGTTCACAACGTGTCAACGCCTCCTGTGATAATTTATTGTGACCCCGTGTACAGTGCTATGCGCAAGTGTTACCAAATTAGTTGTCTAACTACGTGTCTATATAGTACACTATTAACTAATTGATGACGTAGACCATTGCTAGAACAATATTTGGAGCTTTTGACATAGCAAATTAGTTGCAGTTAATTACTAGTAATTTAATATTTCCGTAATCTAACAGACCAGGCCTAATACAATAGACGACCGGTATTGTTGTTATAAATTTTTATGTGAAATTTTTATATGAAAAAAAAGCTTTCGAAGTCAGAAAATAGTCTGAATCAGATTCATAATTTAACTTCAAGCAGAATTTGAGTTGGGCCCTTTCGAATAGTAAAATAGCTAGTAGCAATAGTGGTAACCATATGACACTTACGTATATATGGGCATCCTGTCGTTATTTTTGAACCACATGGTCATGGCAACATCCCTAACAGATGCAGCCAGGTTACACGGCAGACGAGTCACACTGCCTGGCACTGACCATATTTGAATCACATCTGTAAAGATAATTAGTAATGTTAATTTACTTCTTGCACTGTTTTAGAAAGGTAGCGTAAATAAATTCTTAATAACTAATGTTTACTTAATAAAACACTTAGGGCCTGTTTCACAATGTATGGATAAAGTACCAAATAGCTATGCAACATATAAATTATTCGAAAGATAAAAGTTCCGAATAAGATACTTGGCATTTCATGACGAATAGCGCTATCTGACGGTCGTGAAACGCAAAAATACTATTTATCCTACCAATAAGTAATAAATAGTTTATTTGGAACTTATCCGGACATTGTGAAACAGACCCTTAAGTTATTAGGACTACTTGCGGCCTTTCCGTTTTCATGCGATCACCTTCGGGCAACTATTAAATAAGGAATAATAACGTAAAGTGCATGCACACAATAATATGAAAATAATAATTCATTATAAAGTAAAAATGCGTCTGTTTTAATGAAAAACGTTATAATGGAAATCTTAAAATATTAAGGCAGGCATAGGTTATTGAAGCAAATTTTGAGATATTTTTGCATTAAATAAAAGTTTTAAAAAGTACTTGTGCATTTTAATGCCGAAAATTCTAGTTCAAAAAAATTTTCTCGCAGTTTCAAAATGTTACTCGGTATATTTTTAGTACAAAGGGAAGATTTAAAATCCAAAACGCTGCGGAGAGGCGTAAGAACATCGCGAGTGAGCTCGGAAGTGTCCATTGTCCGCGGGCAGTGTCGCATTAGTGCCTCCTTTACATGGCTTTTTAATATAAGATGTTGTAATAAATAAATATTTCTATTTCATTTTATTCACTTTATTCTCCGAAGTTTACTAAGTCAACACTGCTTTTTGAAAGCAGTGTTGGTAGTGGCTTCAGCGTGCGACTCTCATACATGAGATCGTAGGTTCGATCCCCGGCTGTGCACAAATAGAATTTCTTTCTATGTGCGTATTTAACATTAGCTCGAACGGTGAAGGACAACATCGTGAGGAAACCGACATGTCTTAGACCCAAAAAGTCGAGGACGTGTGTCAGGCACTCTTGGCTGATCACCTACTTGCCTATTAGATTTAAAAATGATCATGAAACAGATTCAGAAATCTGAGGCCAAGACCTGAAGAGGTTGTAGTGCCACTGATTTATTTATTTTAATTTATTCATATCACCTTATTAAAAACATTGTCACCAGTTTACCGTTACGTGTTTCAGACTACTACTGCTAATGTTACTAATGGGTCGTATTGGTAATTTGGGAAGACACCACTAAGGGCCGATTGGGGTTCATTACTGCCTATTGCCAGTTGTCAGGCTGAAACGAACGAGTGAGCAAACCTAGGAAAACTACTATTAAATTAATGGCACTAACTTCATTTTTAGTTCATATCTATCTACCTATGTATCTGTTGAGGTTCGTATCATCTATACCAGATTTTTATTCTTCCCCAATGTAAATAAACTACCTGAAGTGTGTACCTTAACGTATACTAACTCGTGCTAGTAAGATGACGAATGTAAATGCTGCCACACAAGAAAATCTTGAATTTAACGACGCCTCGCCAGGCTTTGTCGTTTCCACCTACCTAACAGAATACACGCGTTGATCTTTGATCTTTGATCCTGACGATGTCTTAAAGATTAAGCTTTTCTATTGAGACGATTAACCTCTATATCACCTTTAAGCACACAGTCTCGGTACATTTATATTATAATATAGTAGTATATATAGTCTAAGGATAGTCTAAGGATATTATTATGATTTTACTTGTAAATATTTCTTAGGAACATAATCCTATAAAAAATTAAGAACTAATGCCACTGACCAAGTATCGCAATGTGTCCATTGTATAGTATGATTAACTATATTCTAGTTAACAATGTACATCAAGTAAATGACAAAGTGCCATATTGTTAGAGGCGAACCTATCTTGGCTCATTTATAAGCAGTGATACAAATTGAAGAAAATATTTAGTCAATTATAGTAAAAGGGATGGCCGATAGTTATTGAAATTGTTATAAATCATATTGAATTTATATTATTCAATACTTGTAGAAGTAATATTTAGTTATGTATGTTAGGTATTAGAATCATTGCTTACTCTTCCCCCAAATAGATCGGCAACCCATCCGACAATCCAACGCAACTAAATGGGTGTGCGGTAAATCTCATTTTTTACAGCTCGCATGGGGGTTTTCTCCAATAATTATCATTCAATCACTCAAACAATAACTCGGGAATAGGATTAATTAATAAATAAAAATGTATGATTTATCCCGTGTAAAATATTTTTTCTACATTCAAAAGATAAATTTATTATGAAATGGCGTTTCAAATTATTAAGTAAGCGAACAAATCCTATTTGCGCTATCTTAACTGGAGTACTAAACGGCTATTTTTTTTTTCAATAGAAACGAAATCATTATTTATAAAGGGAAAAAGACATTCATTGGTTTAGAGTTACTGTACGAAATTTAAAATAAAATAAAATTTAGATTGCACTGCACAGAAATATCGAATAGAAAAAAATATTTACCTAACTTTATCGAGAGGATACGTTGATGCAAAACAACTCGGAACGTCGAGTTACTTAATTGGCATTTATATCATTTAAAGTTTTATCATATCTACTGACGTCATCATATGACGCAATACTTATTCGCTCATATAGAAATGGTTCTTAATGATATGTTAGTTAATCCTTATTCAAATACTTGCAATTCAAATGCTTTATTACGTTAATTACTAGCATATTATTTCTATACTTACACACTGTACATATTGTCATATCGATGAAAAGTTTTAGCTTTATTTGTACTGCTCTTTTCAAGTTTGATTCTCAATGCAGAGAGGTTTTCAAGACATTCAGTAGATTAAATATTTATTAGAGTTTTACTACAGAAATTGGTGCTCTGCCTGTTACTTTGTGCCCTGTTTTCTAAAAACAAAGACAAAAAGGGAGATAATTGTTTTTTTCCGTGTAGACTACATTTAACTAACCATTTTAATCGAATCGATAAAACATAGTACGGAGACTATACCTATGAGACGGGTAAACAAAGTTTACCCTAGCAAAAAAATCAACAATTTCAACTTCACTTCGATTCAACTTCAATCATTCTTTCCTTTTCAATCTCCTTGTACATTCTGAAGCAGGCTTAATCAGTGCTTTCAAAGTATAACCGTGTTTGGAAATTTCAACTAAAGAATGATTTAGAGGTACGTTAACGTGCAAGACCAACTCTTACATTTTAAAAGCGCAGCAATAAACATTGTCGTTCAGATGTCCCACCTGATTACAAAAATGAAATTCTGTGACCGCTGAAACATCCATGAGTTCAGCGAAACGGCAACGAATCGTGATGACTTCAATTTCGACTCTCCACAGCCTTATCTGCCTACCAGCCAGAGTGACGCGCATATCAGGACTGATTTGCTCGTCTAAATTACCAATGCTGGTAGGTGGAAATAGGGGGCGTGTTTTGAAGAAAAATTGCTCCTCCTTCAAGCGAAACCGTGCGGGGAGTCATCCTTATAAATGGGTCTGACACTTAACTTGGTTAGTCATTATTAAAATATTTCCAATTCCCACTAGCAAGCATTGCAGTAGGCACGCTTATTAATTATTGTAAAGATCTTAAATCAAATCATACTTCATTTATTCATTTTTAATGCGTCTTAGGGCATGCTTATGAATGTCAAAAACGTTTACAATATCGCGGAAGAACAAAACTACGCCATCCGTTCGCAAAACTTAGATTCAGAAAGATAAGTGACCGCGCACGTGAAGTGTAATTGGCTTTAAATAGATGCTTAAGGCACGACGCTCGACTTGAAGAAGAGTGGAAGAGGTCTACGTCCAAAATTAGAATTATATAAGTGTCTCGACAAACGTTATAATGAAAATATAGGTACATTTACACCTACAATAGATTAATTTAACTACACCATAACTATTTTAGTACATGCTTACAGAGTATGCTAAATTGATATACTTAGCGAAGAAAGCGTCAGTCGGCGTCTTTGGCTTCAGCTTGGGTGCCTTATATATTGTTATATACATAAATTAAGATTTAATGACATGGTTTGAAAGTATATTACAAAGTACTTTTACACACACAGTGCGTAAAACAAGGGCAATTATGGGAACAATTAAATCATTTAAGGAATGTCGTTTATTGATGACGCCATGCTACAGTTGCGCATAATGTTTCATATTTTACAAGAAATATTTTCATGTTCAACGCAAGTGTAAACCTATTATCTAAATATTTGGTGATTGATTTTACGAACTAAAAAATGTATTGAAAACTTGCCCTCCGATTTTTAAAATTTATAGACAATTAGTAGTAGGATAACGTTTTTCTTCAAAAGGTTTAACCTTGAAACATATACAAGTTTCCTC
The DNA here is from genome assembly GCA_028984075.1 of Pieris mannii. Taxonomy (NCBI): domain Eukaryota; kingdom Metazoa; phylum Arthropoda; class Insecta; order Lepidoptera; family Pieridae; genus Pieris; species Pieris mannii. The sequence continues at coordinate 10,036,404 of CM054776.1, forward strand.
AGTATGTAAAAGTTGAAAAAAAAAACTTCTATTGCTATAACCGAAATCCGAACATAAGATAATAGTAAAAGTCCCACGTTTATTTACAAGGCTAATAATACTCTGATGGACAAAATGCGGTAATAAACTATTTATAGTAAACTCTGCAAGTACATGTTTATAAAAAGCATTTAAAATAAACGAGTAAAGCTTATCTCTGAAAAATCCGTCCTAATCAGACGAAATTGCTTTCAGAACTTTCAAAAAGCTTGAACCCAATACACTGCGGATTAGTTACTCTGGTTTGTATGTAAATCGTGTATTCGCCACTAACAATAAAGAGTGGACGTTTCGAAAGCTGATCCTCGTTTAATAATTATATTTGTGTGAACAAATGAGGAGTGTAGTAGTGATATAAATGGAATAATAGAGGTATTTTTTATACGTAAGTCCTGTTTTCGATTAAATTGTGATCTTAAGTTAGTATCGAATTGGTATTGTTTAATAAGTTACAATATTCGTTCAATATTCTTTTAATATGAAATAAATATTCCAACTGTGTGATGCCATCTAGGGAATCATTCAGTTCGATTACTCGATCTGGATTATTATTTAAAAACGAGATAGTTTATTTTAAACGCTCGTTTTAAAACATAGTTTTGTAATTTTTCATCGCTCCCTATTTGCTATGGCAGATTGGTTGCATGTTGTTCAAACGAGAAAGTGCGTGCTCCTATTCCTGATAAAGAAAAAAATGGTTTTAATTTGTTTAAATTATGGATTACTTAAGATGTCATGTAGAATATTGTTTAAAGAATGCAGCTTCTTGCAAACAATGTGAAAACAAAAACCTTGGAGATGAAATAGAGTAGCGGAGAGTTTATTGCCCGATCTTCTCGTCCGTTCTCCGTCCTTGATTTGCACTGCAGTAAATGTTTCTTTTGGAGTAGAGTTTCTTGGCGCATGGATATACCGATGACCTGATGTTTTCTCGCGCAACGAATAACCGATGATAATGATATACTAAGGAAAAGCTGCCAGTAATAAAGAAACTCTCAAACTCAACCTCAAAATAACTTTATTCATATAAGTAACCAAGTACATGAATGTCTACAGAAAATATATTAAATTTACATTTACTACATTTACTAACAGTTCGTAAGTCAAGAGCGTAGCGCGGTCGAGACTTTTTAAATATGCTTTGGTTTTTATTTATCCTTTGTTTTAATATTACTTAGGCTTATACGATTGTGAGTACAAATCAGGAGATCGCGGATGTAATGGACACACGTATTGCATGGTTATCATCTATTGATGCCAACCCCCATCTCGGAAACTCAGGCCTGCATGTTTATGTGTTCGTTTGAAAACACCTCGAACAAAAGTACCTCGGTGCGGATTTGTATTAGTATACAAATCCGCAAATCAGTATGGGGATTGTTTTTGTACGTTTGATCATGACGGTTCGACGTACAGCTGGCACCGCCATAACCGACTAGTGCGTAATTGAAATAAAACTGTGCCTTGTTATTGTTTCTTGCTTCGCCGATTATTCGTGGGTCCTAGTTCATTGTCAGAGGAAAGAGGATTATGCGTAGATCTCGCCGAGCTTAAGTATAACAACAGTATACCGCGACGAGAGAGCTGCGCTTACAAACATCTGAGCCGGTATACCGCGACCAGACCTACCCTTTTATTCGGCGAAGTATTCTATTCAATTATTTAAACAATTTACATTCATAATTTAACGATATTTCTCACTTAAATTTTGTACCTATTTTGTTTAATTTATAAGTAAATATTAAGTATAAGTTATAACGCTTATAACTTATACTTAATATTTACTTATGAGCTGCCAACAATATTCTTATCTTATAACTAAAACTTAATTTACATTTATAGACACATTCACAATATTCTGATAATTTATTTATATTTCTATTTATGAGTCGCCAACATCATCCTTCCCCGGCTTGAGTGTTAAGTGTTGGGTATTCTTAGATCTTAGATTTGTCAGTTATTTAACTTATATTAAGTCCCTACGAATGAAATTGACTATTTGTCGCACTGGCCACGTTGACCTCAAATATCTCCTTTTTAGTTAGGAATTACAAAGTACAGAACAGTTTGTTACAGCTATTTAATTGTTTATCGAAAAGCATTCTTTTATTTTCCCTTTAATTGTTATGATTGAATAAAATTATCTCTCAAGACTCATAAAAGTATCGATATTTCCTATTAATGAATATAGAATTCTATTGCTATGTAAAACTATCCTAATTGTGGCGGAATATCATTTAGAAATATAAGAATACCTTTGCAATAACTCCTATTAGGTATTGGGATATTTTTCAATTCACATTTATACTTATAATAAGATAAATACATATATGTAAGATCATTTTTGTCTTTTTGACATAAAGCCTATTTCTCGACACCTGGTTAAAATTATCTATATATATAACGGCAATAATCGTTATATTCGATAAGTGGGAAGCAATATTGGTTATTCGGTTGTAAGTTCCAAATCGAAATTTAAACGAGAACCAAATCGCAATCGTAACACGATCGCACGCCGCGAACACTCGACAATTCAAATTAGTGGCAAAAAGCGATTCGCAAATATAATTGGCGGTCCGGCTCACAACTATGGAGAGGACTAATTGTGTCCGCGTCCTGAATATGTATGAGGCATCGATTCTTCTAACAAATACGGTCATCCGATCCGGGTTTCATTTTTCATAGAAATTACTTAACATAATATATTTAACGCTTCCTGATTGTATTTGGAGTTTTTGTGTCATATTACGTATATACGGTTGTTTTGAAAATAAGAACTCCTCGAAAGTCCGAAAAATTTATTTAGAATTCATTTCAAACAAACCTTCATTCCGTACTATATCCTAGGATAATCCTTATGAATGCTAGACTAATATAAAATGTATTACGGTTCGTCTCTGATTAATTTTCCGTATCTCACGATAAATATCGGTTATTTCCCATGAGACCGCCCAAACATTAGCTCTTGAGTTGTATCAATATCTCAGACTATTTTAGATGGAAATACATATGATACATGAATAATTAAAGCATTCCAAATATAAATGATAGTGAAACCTTTGTAGTCGAAAACAACGGAATCGAATGTCTCATTAATAATACAGTGGCACTATAAACTTTTTGGAACTTTATTTCAGTTAATTCAGAGCACTAGAAGAGAACTTCTCGCGTGGGTAAATAGAGAGAAAAATCTAGGTGACATGAAGATGAGGCTTCAGTTCAAATGGCTTAATATAACATGGCAAATAAACACAAGAAAGTGTATACATATTGTATATTTTATACTATGAATTAACCCAAACAATATACAGAAATGTGTGCCTACTTACAAGCGGAAGGGTATCTAATTAATAACCCACAAGTCAACTTGGGTGCCCGTCGACGTTTATCTCATTACGGTAGCTTGTTGGGGACGTACTTGAAACAAACAATCTGGAGCTAAAACTCTATACTGATAAATATGTCCAGCTGAGCGCAGCCTCTACAGCATTTCAATGATTTGAAAGCTTTCAGTATTGTATGAGTATGAATGGTTAATGCATTTCTTGTTAATTGATTAGTATTAGGTATTAGAAAACATATAACTTATGGCGTTTGGTTTGCGCGAATTCTACATATTTTTTTTATATAGAATAGGGGGCAAACGAGCACGAGGCTCACCTGATGCTAAGTGATACCGCCCATGGACACTCTCAATGCTCGCGAGTGTGTTGCCGGCCTTTTAAGAATTGGTACGCTCTCTTCTGAATAAATCTTCTTTAATTAATTTATAACATTATTTACAAGTGAATTTCGATTACCACGACTACGGATTAACATCGGAAGCATTAATATATGTCATTATTTCGGAAAAATATCCCTTATTTTAAATTTACGAATTATATTTAGAAAAAAAAATCTGTTTTACATTAATATACTTTATTATGCTAACTGCATAAACATTATATATATTTTTTTCTCTTTATTTTACTAAATAATAAAGTATATCACAATATTGAGTAAGCGTCTTCATTATTATTATTATAATACTGAAGACATCAATATTAATGTATATATATATGTACATTCCTAACATGTAATTAAAAATAATAATAGGATTTATTATTATTCTTCCTATTTTATAAGTTAACTTATTTTGTTATGTTTTATATATAAGCTTTAAATATTTGTTATATTAGGGACTTACAGGCCCTAAATTAGGTGCTAACAATAATGTTAAGAAACAATACAGGTTTTCGACGTGTGAATCCGGTCCATAACGTAAATTAGAAAATTAGTAGGAACTGCTACATAATTATGTTTACTTGGTACAGACGACCTTTAAATATAACTAGTAAGGAATTAAAGCATTTCACTGCACTAAACTTGCTTTGTGTTTTAGGTGATTACATAAATAACCTTCTGTACAAACGGTACACAACTATTGTTATTTTGTCACAAGGGAGGTTCCAACAGGGCATGTCTTTAAGTCACTAAAATACGTGTATACGTGTATACGCGACTAACTTAGTAAGAAATTTTATATTTAGGATTTTCTTCAAACTATGAATTATATGAACTATGAATATTTCAACAAAAGCATCTTGGTTCAAACCGTACACAAATACACAAATTTCTAAGCAACTCCAACACAAACTGCTTACACAACCTGTTGAAAGACAACGTTAACGTCAAACTACTGGAAATGCATTTCAGGAATAAAACAATTGCGAAGCGTTATAAACAAAAGCGCAACAAAAGCCTCTCATTCTCCACAATGAATCAACAAGACGAAACAACAGATCGATACGATTTCAAAGGCGATTCATTGAAATGTCCCACTTAAGTAGCAAAAATGAGTGTCGCAGTATTGTTGAATGCAAATACATTGCCACTTGGAAGTGCTCCGTTCGTATCGTATCGACAGTGAAGAGCTATGAAAATCCAGACTAGAATCCTTCAAAATTATGATTAAAGGAAATACGTAAGGTGATGCTTGTTATTTCAGTTTGAGAAGATGGCGCAAAAAGGCGCATGAGAGAGAGAATAATACATCACGTAGGTAAAATGAAATAAAGTCGAATATATCGAATTTTATTGTCTTTTCGCTTTATTTTCAAGCTTTTTGTTAATACAATCAAACAAAACATATATTATAACAAAAGTAAGCAAAAACAAAAGGGAAGTCTATATAATATTTCATCTACAACATCTAGGGCACAGATATCGACGACTGAGTAAGTTTGAATGCTATCTCGGTAAATGAACCTCATTCTAGGCACTCGCCTTCTGTCTATGCTGTAATTGTATTACTTGACAATTCCAATAATTCCCAGTCAGCACTTCTTTAAGAAGTTGCTTTTCTGCTCTGGGATTTAACTTAGCTAGTTTTGGATTCGAATTGTTAAGTTTTCGCAGTGCAAAACCCATCAAGGATTATGTGACTGGCTTTTGTTTGAACCATAGTTAAAACGTTACATGTATTATACAACAATGAGGTCAAGTCCCGATTGGGCAATAATGCGTTTTTCTTTTTATAAACGCAATTACACATGTGGAGCCAGACATCGAAAGGAAATTGCTACCTATGTATCACCTAAAAATCGACCACAAGTTTCAGATACAAAAGGCCCACCTCATTATATGATAAAAATAAGTGCCATTAAAAATAATGTATAAGAAAATAAGTGCTATTTGAGACTAATACCAACCAATAGACATACATGCGTAGTTTTAATCCCAATTAATTATATCATCTCTATTGTATTTACTTATCATCACTGTAGAATGATAGCCTTGTATATCCAAAAAATATTTATTTTTTTATTCTTATACTCTTATCTTACGTAATAATAAATAAGTCCTTTTTATTCATCCAAGACTATGGACAAAACCACATAATAATATTTTAACGAACATTGACAAAAAAATTTCTCGTTTCCTGTATCGTTTGGTTCTCTAGACATACGGGGTTATAATTTTATAGCGATGTTCTTCAACATAATATACAAGTTTTCCACTAAAAACACCCTTTGTCGCTGCTCCTCTTTTCATAGACACTCTTCTTAAAACCACAGCC